>CM057455.1:698990000-703990000 GCA_016271365.2 Neoceratodus forsteri
TTTATGACTATTCAAAGCTGACTACTTGACTTACAGGGACCCTTTTTGTTTCTTTTACAAGACCTTCCCCAGATCTCACCTTGAAACAAGTGGTCACAGTGCCTTTTGGACAACTTGAAACTAATAAATAAATTTAAGTCAGAGATGAGCATTTTCTACTTTACCATACAGCATCATGTTCCACTTTACCACACTGCACAACATCAGCAATGGACTCCCCAAAAAAAAAAAGAATAAAAGGTGTTTAATTGGTACTATCAGGGATGAAAAATCCCCAAGTCCAAGGCCTGGGACTCATGTTAGCAGTAGCATAACTTGAATTGCACAGCCCTGTACAGTCTGACGGACTTCACTTGTTGCAGCCTTAGCTGCGCGTAAATACTGAGTCGCTGGCTAGAGACTACAAGGCTGCCTGCATTTTCCTGTGAATGGTGTGGACTACAAGGCAAGTGATCCTTCTCTACACCCCCCGAGCCAACAGCATCAGCCGAGCCGCCAGGAGACATCAGCTGGGAGCCAAACGAGAGCAACCCTCCCCCACCAGGAGCACTTACCTCATCACGAGGCAGCAGAGTCGGAGTGGAGGTGATTTTTTTCTTTCCACCTGCACTGATGACTTTGCACACCGCAGGAAGGTTGCCTCATGCATAGTGTTCAGCCAGTGGTCAAGAGACCCAGCTGGAAAGGAGGACCATCAGGGACACTGCAGCCAGATCAAGGAGCCCACCACAGTGCTGCAGAAGGTGAATGGAGGCCACTCAGTGCAGTTCTGGCAGGTAATTCAGAAGTTACAACTGTGGAGGGAAATCTGGGAAACCAATGCCATCTAAGAGTTGCATGCTGCTCTTGGTCTGTGACTGAACTGGTCTCTGGTGGCAATGAGACAGCGTCACATTACTCTGCATAAAAGTGTATTTTTCAAGAACTGATTAAAAGAAAAAACTCAAGAGACAAAAAAGAAAGAATCTGTGACTGCAGGCAGGAAGTGTGATAAGAGTTTGTGCAAGCAGGCAGGCCATACAGTTACCCATGCACAGTCAAGGTGTCTGGCTGCGACACCACTGGGAACAAAAAATTTAGGATGCCTGTTAGTTTAAAACTATTCAACTTGAACACTTAAACAGAGAATCAGTTACCAGCTGTAAGTCACTGGAGCACTGGTTCACCGAAACAGAATGGTCCTCAATACATCCAAAACTAGAGCAATGCTGTTTGGCCCTAGATCACTTGGGTCAGGACAGAACACAGCACCTACAACTCACCACAGCGTTTGCACTGCCTGAAGTTGTGCTCTCCCTCTAATACCTCAGCCTAACTCTGGACCAAGGCTTCACCCTGAAAAACCACGTGGACTCAGTTACCAAAACCCTACACGGGAAACTAGGCATCCTTTACCGGCTGAAAGACCAGCTTGCACCCGGAGCCAGAACCTCAATCGCCACCAGCGTCCTTCTCCCAACACTCTTATATGCCGCCCCAGTCGTGCAAGGGTTGGGAAAGCTGGAGAGGAACAGACTACAGGTGCTTTACAACAAGGTGGCCCGCTTCGCCTCCCAGGCCAATCCTCGAGATCACCACTGTGACTCCTATCATTCCTAAACTGGTCCTCACTAGAGGAACACCTCAGTACCCACTGCTCTGCCTAGTGTACAAGCTAGTAGGACCGACCTCCCCCAGCCTCTCTGGCCTCGTGGTTCTAAAGGCCAATCACCGACACCGCCACACGACTGGCCGAACTCTCCTAGATGTCCCCAGGATCAGAACCAAGGCGGCAGTATGTCATTTGCACGCACCGCCTCAACACTGTGGAACCAGCTCCCTCCTGGGGTGCAGGAAGCCCCTACTATCAAAAACTTCTGCACTAGGGCTTAAGACCCACCTAGCGGTGGCCAGTTCCTGCTGCTGTACCGCCCCTGATAGGAACACAGGGTTAACTTACTAACCAGGTCCTAGCATCCACCACTGATTACACTCCATGTCAAACTAACATTCGCACAATGTTGTCACTGTTGATCAACCTACTCTATTCCTTGTGCACAGTTATGCATCTGCTTTGCCATATTAACTGTGTTGCTGTGATTCCTGTAACTCAAACTAATGTTGTATTGGTCTCTTGTGTTATGTAACACCGGGTCACCCTGAAAAGGACCTCCGGGCCCAGTGGGCTTACCGGTCACCAACTTATTATAATAAATAAAATAACAAACAAGACTGCAGGAATCTATGTCAAAATTGTGCTTGTGGTAAGCCTCAGTGGGTCAGACTGACTTTGTGTTACTCCAAATATTATTAAAAAAATACAAGGAAAGGTCTGCTGTAATTGAGTTTGGTTAATGCTCAGTCTGAGTCTTTGACCCTCTATGTAAGGTCCTTGACCACTCTACCTGTGTAAACTGTAAAAGAAAAGGAGAAAAACATGCAGACCTGTGTAGTTTAAGTATATTAGGTGCACAGCACAAACCAGTGACAAAGACAACAGAGCCTTTGGTAACAATTTAGGTGAAAAAACAATGCAACTTAGCAATGCCTGCCACAGACTTATGTAACAAAACTAAAGGAACCTAAGTCCTGGACTTACGGCCTCCCCAAAACTTTTTCAATCCCCGACTATGTGAGTATGAGAAGGGGGGACTTACATTTGCTCTTGGCTCCATGACATGCCAACTATTCACCAGTCTCTAGAAGAGCAGCATCTATTCCCACGATACATTAACAACAAATTTCGTCACTATACCAGAGCAAAGCAAGAGCCGCTACTCAATATGTGGTGCACAAAGTAGAAGAATTACTGGAAAAAGAGCTTGAATTATTCCTGACTACGTGTTTTGCTGTGCAGGACTGCTGAATTTTTTAAATAAAGGACTTTAAGCAGTTTCAATTCTTGCTCAGTGTCCAAGCGTGTGTGCCAGAGCTTATTGTTTTTCCAAATTTCTTGACTACTTTTGTGCTCTTCAACATATTATTTCCCCCTTTGCTCTAGTGGTCAAATCATAACTGCAAAAGAGATGACTGCTGTATTTTCTAAGGAATATAAAAAATAAAAATCAGGCGCCACATTAGAGAAAAAGTATTACTTACTAGAAACTGTTGCTTCGGTTGGTTTTTTTTATACACTATTTCAGAATAATCAATTCATTGGCAAGCCGAATCTGAACTGACACTTAATAATTGGATTTTAGCAGTACAGCCTTAAGGTGTTTGAAATAAATGGCTCGTACAGTGAGTTAGTAAAGAGTCTTCGACTCGGCAGCCATTTTGGGTTACTTTCAAGCAGATGTGCCAAGTGCTGGCAAAATGGGTCAACTGAAAATCTGAGCAGGGCGACTGGAGCTTCAACCCCTTCATCCACTCTTCAAGGCACTGGTTGTGTGAACGTTGATACTGGATTTATTCAGCAGGGAAAGTCTTAAAAAACACCTGGCCCATATGAGCAGCAAAATAAAAATTCAAATCCTCACCTCTTTTGGGATACCTACAGCAATTTTAATCATAGCCACAGCACAAAACAACAGCCTGCCATCTATCAATTTCACCATTATTGTGGACAGCCTGCAAGGCCAGTATGCCACTAATCACATGAAAAAAATGTAATGATTCTCTGCAGTGAGAGTGTACAGAATGGCAAATGCTACAGTTGCTACTGGCTCATGCTCAGAGTTGAGTTTACATTATCAGGGACATGGAGAAAACAATATATATTCCATGGCTGAAACTCACTTATAAGTGGATCCAGCAGCCTATGATAACAATATGGTACCACTCTAAATCAGTAATTTTACCAAGCTTTGTGTCTACCTACCTCAATTGCCTTGCATTTTTGCTATACCAAATCACAAAACAATCACTAAAAATAATGTGCAGGGGACAAGGCATTTAGTTCTCCTGTACAGATCAGAAACTTGGAATAATTAAAAAAAAAATAATAATTTGAATACTGAAACATAACAACAAAGAAGAAAGAAGCATACATTCATGGTAAGTCTCATGATATTTTTAAATACCTACATGTCTTCTAAAAACGGAAATGTGCAGTCCAGAAATAAATCAGCAGAATCTCATCAAGAAGTAAATAATGTAGTACTTACTCCACAGACCCATAAGTAAAGACAGAGTAGATAGATAGAATGAATAACAGTTTCAAAAACTTCTACAGCATAATGTTATATAAAATACTTTACCTTGTACTCTACTCATGGTTAAATGTGTGGCAATTAATTTCAACTACTATTTATTCAGGTAAAAATGTCAGATGTATATATGTACCTTTTACAGTCAAACAATAAAATGTTTAACTTCAAAAAAAATTCTACAGCTGAGACAGTTGCATGAGATTTGGAACTAGTCAGGAAGGCCAAGTTGAGGATGGGGGGATGGGCACTAAAGAGCAACATGGAAATATTTTTGGAAAACTAGATATGATGAAATACTTTAAACTAAATATACATATTTATATACATAAATATATATACTGACCAATTGTAACATACACTAGTAACCCCTTTTCTGGGGAACCTGCGTTTATCTACGTTACTTTTTACTATATTTTTCTACGTTTAAAGCACACACTTTAATTTATGTCGATTAGTAGGCTGATTATTATACAATCTGGCACTAATCTAGAATACAACACATAAATTACAAATAACAGAAAAAGCGCAAGGTTTGCTTCTCTGGTCAGATTTACCTTGCAACACATCACTATCGAATGATAGATACAGCTAACGACGTGCAGAACATCTCAAAAAAGTGAACATGATCTTTATTTGTTGATACTTACAGATGCTCCCCCTACGTGAAAGAGAGCACAGGACCATACTCCATTGCAAGTGGAAAAATACACGGAAATGTGGTGATAAATCCCCAATCGGCAGGTTGTTCTTGTGATGGGGTTCTCCATGTGCTCGGAACACCGCACGCAGCAAGTCAATGGAACGTTCTGCTGTCGAATACAGTGCATGACGTCATGGCATTCGAGGTATGCACCATTGAGCTGAGCGACAGCTCTGTGCTGATGTAGCGTCCTCGCTACCTCTCGGCAAGGTGACTTAGATCACCGGATACAGAAAAAAAACCGATACGTCGTCGCAGGTGATATCTTTTATTGGAGTTAGCGCAACAATTTGAAAGATCAGGTTACCAAAACGGCTGATGCAGACGGAGCAGACTCCTGCTCCACCCCTGTAACAGCACTAGAGCTGCCCCTTGCTGTGACATATGAATGTCTGGTCCAGTATCTGATTACGAAAACGGCAAGTGACTGCTCTACATCAGGAATATGGTTCAATTGTCACTGAGGGCCTTTCTTTATTTTAGCCCTTAAAATTGCTCTGTACAGTGCACCACATGTCCCTCATGGCCACGCAGAGAAGCTGCTGTAAACTCAAACATTAAAGCAGTAATGTATACCATTCTAAACTGTCAAATAATAATAATTTTATTTATATAGCACCTTTCAGTGTATCAAGGTGCTGAACAATTTTAAAAACAGTTCAAAACACTACATAAAAACAGAACATGTACATAAAATCAACATACAACGAAATAGAGTATTAATAAAATCCAAGCATTTATAAATAACTTAATTATCTAAAAAAGCCATATTCCACAAATAAGTTTTCAAATCCCTCTTGAAAAGTTCCACGGAAGTGCACTGCCGTAACCGACATGGTAGAGAGTTCCAAAGAGTGGGTGCAGCATGCGAAAACGCTCTGCTGCCAAACGATTTTAAACTCACTCTTGGGATCTCTAACAACCCCATGTCGGCCGAGCGGAGTAATCGGTCAGGGCAGTAAGGAACCAGGAGGTCTTTCAGATAGGCTGGACCCTGGTCGTGAAGGGCTTTAAAAGTCAGTAAAATTACTTTAAAGGTGATCCGCCACCACACAGGAAGCCAGTGCAGTTCGCACAGCACGGGAGTGATATGACAGGACCGACTTGTCCCAGTCTAAACCCGGCTGCAGCTTCGCTACCAGCTGTAGGCGATGATTTCAACCCCAGAAAGCCCAAAGTACAGGGTGGCATTGCAGTAGTCCAAGCGTGAGGATACAAAAAAAGCGTGAACCAAAGTAGGCAGGAGTCGGACGGAACAAGATGCCTAACCCTGGCAATATTCCTAAGATGATAAAGGAAATCTTGACAGCGGCTGACACCTGAGCTTTAAGAGTCAGCCTTTCGTCAAGAATAAACCCAAGGCTACGCACCCGTTCTGGGGACGGCAGAGATACTCCACCAAGGACAATTCCAGATGGAGCACCAATACCCGGCCTCACCATCCGACCACCTGGGTCCACTACCAGCACTTCTGTTTTCTCCGAGTTCAACTTTAGCCAACTAGAATCCATCCAGTCTTGGATCTGCCCCAGACAGTTGTTAAACACCGAGAGAGCTCCATCCTGGTCGGGTGCAAAAGGCAGATAGAGCTGGGTATCATCAGCATAGCAGTGAAACCTCAGCCCATATCGACTAATGATACCTCCGAGGGCAGCATATACACTGCAAACAACATGGACAGCACGGATCCCTGGGGCACTCCACACGACAAAGGAATTGGGTCAGAGGAAAAATCCCTGACACAACCTCTGCCATCTCCCGGTAAGGGAATGATGTGAACCATTGCAAAACGGTTCCAGACATTCCACAGATTTGCCCCAGGCGACAGCTAACAACACCATGTGGTCCACTGTGTCAAAGGCTGCAGAGAGATCAAGAAGAACAAGAATGGGCGTCCTCTTCTGATCCCTTGCCATCAGAAGATCATTTAACACCGAACCAGCGCAGTCTCGGTGCTATGTCTTTTCGAAGCCCGACTGGAAGGATTCGTAGACATTATGGATGGTTACATGGTCATCCAATTGAACCGCTACGACCTTCTCAATAACCTTCCCAATAAAGGGGAGGTTAGAGATAGGCCGATAATTAGAAAAACAGTCCGGGTCCAAGGAAGCTTTCTTCAAGGGAGGAGTCACCACTGCCTCTTTCAAGGAGCAGGGAAACTCGCCTAATTCCAAGGAGCACCAGACTATTTGCGCCAGGACCGGACCGATGATATCAAAACAACCCAAAATGAGGGGAGTCGGACCGGGATCCAAACCACAACTTGTGGGACGCATAGAATGGATGATCCTCATAATGTCCACGAACTCAGGTCATCGAAAGGAACTCCAGGAGAAATGAGGCACTGTCATCTCATGCTGTCCAAGAGCATCACCCATAGAGGTTACCGGACCCAGGTTCATCCTGATGTCGTACTTTAGTTGCAAAGTATAGAAGCGAGCTCATCGCACTCTGCTTCTTGAAAAAGCTTTCCGAACATGGGCAGGCTGGGTTGCACAGTCTGTCTACAGTTCGGGAACAGCTGAGCCGGTCGATTCTGAGCAACTGCAATCTCCCTGGACAGGAATTCCGCCTTCTTATGGGTGATTGCAGATTGATAGCTAACATAATGTTCCATCAATCTAGAGTGGTCGTCAAAGAGGATCTCTTCCTTGACAGCTCTAACCTTCCGCCCTGTCTCTGCAGCTCCTCAGGGTCCCACCAAACCATGGGGCTCTGGGGGCGAAGGGATAGGGGGCGCTCACGAACAGGAGCAATAGAATCCAGAGCCAGTCATGACGGCCTTATTATAGGCCAGCACCAATGCTTCTGGGCTATTGCTCACCGAACCGAAAGATGAGAGGTCAAGGACCGCCACTAGACCTTGTGGAGTAACATTCCGTAATGGGCGGTACCTGACCATCTCCACAGGGGCTGGTCTTCTCAGGGAGGTGCAAAAATTGAACCTCACGATGTGGTGATCAGACCAGGCGACTGGTTCCACCCCCATGTCAGATACGTTGATCCCTAGAAGGAAGACTAAGTCTAAAGAGTGTCCAGATTTATGCGTAGCAGTGGAAACCACCTGTGTGAGGCCCAAAGAAGACATCAATTGGAGGAAGTCA
This sequence comes from Neoceratodus forsteri, assembly GCA_016271365.2. Lineage (NCBI taxonomy): Eukaryota > Metazoa > Chordata > Ceratodontiformes > Ceratodontidae > Neoceratodus > Neoceratodus forsteri. The sequence goes on from CM057455.1 coordinate 698,997,938, forward strand.
TTGCCAAAATTTGAGAGTTCATCGTCGACCCAGGCGTTGAAATCACCCAGAACCATCAATCTGGGTGATTCAAGCGACATGTCGGCGAGGAAATTCTTACTTCCTATGAGCGTCTCCCATCTCGGGTGGACGGTAGATGAAGCGATTCGAGCATACCACCTGCTACAACTGTACACTCAAAGGCCAGCCTCACCTACTACCACATTCGTGAGACCCAATTCCCGTCTTAAAACAGACAACCCCGCCCCTCGCAGTCAATCTCGGTGTGTATCACCGAGTACCGGCGGAATCATGGCCTCAAAATAGGGCCAGAGTTTTCATCCAGCCAGGTCTCGGTGATGCAAGCCAAGTCAGCCGAACCAACAAGATCGATCAATAATAGCGGTCTTATTCCTAACAGACCTGGCATTTACATAACACCGCCCGAGTTGGACAAACTTCGAGGATTGTCAAGCCCGTCTGCCCACTAATTTCCGTGGTGCCCTTGGGTATGGATGCCAGACAGGAAAACCTCATCTGGATTCCATTTCACCAGGGCCTTCTGACCTGACTACCCCTGACACGATGAACCTGGCTGTTCATCCACCCCTGTTCGGCTACAACCCCCACGAACAATGCCCAGTGCTCTACAGAGCTGGTAGGTGTCGAAATGAAGAGGAGGAGTGACAAAGGGCGGCGCGCAAGCGGGAGGATGAATAGTGCACCACCGTGGGGCTAAAGGCCAGCACTTGTTGCTACTTAAATAAAATAAACCAAAACCCAAGACAAACTAATTAACAATCGGCTAACAAAAACGTAAATATAACCTTAGGGGAAAAAAGTCTACACCTGAACTATTACCCACCCCCACCCCACCCCCGGATTGCTCTCACCACCGGGAAGAAGAGGGCAAGGCACTCTCACTGCCTAGCCCTTATGGGATATAGCAACAGAGGACAAAGAAACAAAAACTCCTCCCAAGTTCTCTCACAACAGGGAGGGTGGTGTTATTTGTTCATTCCCTCACAGGAAGGAAACAGAATAAATCAAAAACTAAATAAACATAAAAAAAGCTGAAGGACACAAAGACCTCTCACCCCCAGTGTCCAAAAGCCATAATCATCAATCATCAATCACTCAAAAACAAAACAGAAAAAAACAAAACAAGGTTCCTTAGAATTAATATGTCCGTATCAGGCAGGAGACAGCATACAAATTAAATTTACCACAAATAAAGACAAGGATTTCCACAGTGTTCTGAGCTGGTATCTTCATGACTGATGATGTGGCCCACATTGTGAAGGCCAATACCCACATTTCAGTGTATATTGCAAAGGTAGAGTTTGGGAACCAAGAAAAGGGTGAGAAGTAAAGTCCTCCACAGGTGTTTGCTAAGAGAGAATGAATGCATGGTCAGGTGGAGTGAGTAAACAAATGAAATTATCAGATTTTTCCTACCCATTTTATAAAATATATTTGCTGGCGCAGAGGGTGCAGCTGTCACTCCTACAAGTGGGTAGCTTCCTTGGTGCTGGCAGGCAGTAAGTAGCAGTAGTAGTCTTTATTTTGATGTAGCATGCTTCTCCGGAGGCTCAGGGCACCATTACAATATCAAGCAGTAGAATCAAAACAAAAAAGCATCTTAAAAGACATTGTAACATGGCATTATTGAAAGGTGTGCCAGGGCGCCCCACGATAGGCGGAACGGCGTCACGTGGTGCCAGAGCAACACGGCATTGTGAGCTGATAATGCCGTGTTGGGCTCGGGAACACGCCTCTGAGAAGAGCAACACGGCATTATCGTCTCATAATGCCGTGTTGCTCCTGTAGTGGCCACGACAGCTACTGGGTCATAAATAGCGCTGTGACCGGCCGGGGCTTACAAGGCAAGGCGGGGATAGAGGGTGCGAGGAGCAAGACTGTGCCGCGCTGCATGCAGCGGGCAAATTTGCAGAGCACACAGCTAGGCAGAGAGACGTAGAGAGCCGTAGGTAGTGTAGGGAGAAAGCAGATGGCTGTCGAGTTTAGTCTATGTGCAGCGATGAATCTGGAATCCTGGACAGATATGGAGTTCGGTATAGCGGTGGAATGCAGTAGCAGCACAACAGGAGGTGGAGGCAAGGCTGCAGAGGAGGGAGGAGACGTGGCCCCATAGGAGAACTGCTAAGGTTAGGCATGTGAGCAGCAGCTGGGGCAGCAATCAGGAGCTTGACAGCATGGACCATGAAGTGAGAGCATCGCTGGAGAGAGCTGGCAGAGCCAAAGACATGTCCAGATGTCACAAAAAGAGCTGGATCACTTGGAGAGGACAAAGGTGGAGCTGAACACTGAAAAACACGCAGTGGGCGTGTAATGTGTTTTCTGACTGGCTCAGGTCAAAGCAGATGTCAGTAGACATAGGGACAGTCTCAGCTGAGAGGCTCAGCGCTATTCTCAGGGAGTTCTATGGGTCTGTGAGGGCAGAGAATGGGGAGCAGTACAGCATCAGCTCTTTCTGTGGGTTGAGAGCAGGCTTGAACAGGTACATTAACAGCATTGAGGTGAGAAGAAAATATTCATGACTGACCCATTTGTCAGGCTGCAAACAACATCTTTGTGGCTGTTGTAAAGCAGTATAGGAAGCAGGGAAAGACACTGCCAGGCAGCATCCACCAATCAGAAAGGAGGACCTGGACAGAATAGGGACCCTCAGCACCTCAACCCGAAACTGCCCAGGGCCTTGTGAAGAGACTGTGGTTTGAGCTGCAGCTAGGGCTTCGAGAGAGGCCGTGAGGGCTAAGAGGAGCTCACACAGAGATCATTTGAGGTTGCTGAGGATGACCTCTGCCATGAGTATGTTACACTGGCATTTAATGAGCCCACAAAAAACCATGTCCGGGCAGATGAAAGCAACAGACAGGCACTCAGAGGTGTGCTCTACTCACAGGGAGACTCCAGGGACTGCCCCGTGGCACTGTTCAAAGAGTACGTCAGTCGGTGCCCCACATCTGCACCTGCATTCTACCTGCACCCTATTAAACAAGCACAGACGGTCCTTGACCAGAAGGAGGTCTGGTACTCCAGGCAGCCGATGGGAAGAAATTTCCTTGGTGAAATGATGGCAAAGATCTCAGAGGATGCCGGACTCAGCAGGCGCTATACAAACCACAGCGTGCGGAGTACTGCTGTTCAGATGTTGTCCCACGCAGGAGTGCCCACACGCGAGATCATGTCTGTCACAGGGCACAGGTGTGAGAGCAGCATCCAGAACTATTGGTCACCCACACAGCAAGACAGGGAGAGATGGTCAAGCATCCTGTCTGTGCCACACCCAAGGTGCGCACAGCTGGTGGCTCCCTTATACAGGGGGAGCGAGAAGCCAATGACCTCGGAGAGCCACTTGCACCACACAGTAGACAGCATAGATGACAGCTTGATATTACAGTACTGCTTCACAGATGGAGAGGCAGATGAGGTGCGACCACAGAGCACAGGAGGGCAGCAGGCAATGCATGGCAGAGGCATGCAGGTAACCAGAGGGCGTGGGACCTAGTACATGGGAGCCTGAGACCAGCACGACCTGTGAGCCACAGGGACACGCAGCCACGTACCACTGACCAACAGCGCTGGGACTCCAGGCGCACAGACAACCCTCGGTCTGCCATGAACGCCAGCACACACCAGCAGGAGGGACCGTACACTGCAGGAAAGAGCCTGGGAGAGCAGCATGGAAGGCAGCGGGACGCAGAAGGAGCGGGGCACTCATCCAGTGGCCCGGAACCACACCAAGAGAACGAGGCAGGAAGCACAGCTGGGGGAGTCGCAAGAGGAGCACCAGCATCCGGGTACGGGTTCAGCTGCCAGAGTTTCACCATACACGGCATTGTCATTTTCAATTACAGTGTTACTGGCAGCCAGGGACAGCCCACCGCACATCAGCAATGATGGAGGACGTGACGGAAACGGAGAAGGCAAACCGACGCCGCAGTCCTGCAGGTACACCACGTGACTGAGCCGGTATGCAAAGTAGGCGCTCCGCGCTCACCGAACTCAGATCACAGGAACTGTAGACCTCCGAGGCGGGCACTCAAATCGACCGCGCCCAGACCACGGACACTTCGCGAGAATGCAGGGCTGAGAAGAATCTGCTTCTGCAGCGAGGCGGTTTTCAGACACATCAGTATGTAAGAGAATACTGTAATGGGATCTGAGGTAACAATAAAGTTTACGAAATATGCTTAGTCTCCGGTGCCTTTGTTGCTAATCACTATGCACAGTACTTTCACTGGTAAACACATCGGCGTTGTCCGTGTTACAGCGCATTAACCCCGCTGCAGGTGGCATCTAATGGGTTAATGCATGGCGAAACTGCTGTCGACCTCGGCCTCCAGCCTCGTCACAACAGCCCCTGCCATGCATTAACCCCCCATTAGATGCCACCTTCAGTGGGGATTAATGCTTACTTAAACAAGTCCCCCAGAAATAAAAATATTTAAAATAACATTTGCATTAAATAAATTCCTAATAAATTAATCAAGTAGGAGCAGGACAGAGGCAGGATACTACAGACCAGTTAGTTTGACTTCAGTGGTAGGGAAAATGATGGAATCACTTCTGAAGGAAAGAATTGTTGAGTACCTAGAGGCCAGTGGGGCACAGGACCCATGGCAGCATGGTTTCACAGCAGGAAGGTCATGTCAGACGAACCTAATAAATTTCTTTGACTGGGTGACTAAAGTAGTAGACCAAGGAGGGGCTGTGGATATGGCCTACCTAGATTTTAGCAAGGCATTTGACACAGTCTCACATAAACAATTAATATACAAGTTAGCCAGCCTTGGAGTGGGTCCCAAGGTGGTAGCCTGGATAAAAAAACTGGCTGGACAACAGGACACAAAGGGTAATAGTAAACAGAGTCCATGGTGAAGAAAGGAGGGTAACTATTGGGGTACGGCAGGGTTCGGTCCTGGGACCGGTCCTCTTTAATGTCTTTATAAGTGACATTGGAGAACACCTGGAAGGAAAGGTATGTCTCTTTGCAGATGACACAAAGATATGCAACAGGGTTGATACACAAGGTGGGGTGGAAAAAATGAAAACGGACTTGGCAAGGTTGGAGGAATGGTCAAATATGTAGCAGCACAGATTCAATGCAAAGAAGTGCAAGTAATGCATCTGGGAAACAAAACCCTGGGGAAGAGTACACAATGGGGGGTGAGTTAATAACAACAACAAAAATCGAAAGAGACCTAGGAATAATTATATCAGATGACTTAAAGGTGGGCAAGCAATGTGAGAAGGTAGTGAGAAGGGCTGGGGGGATAATGGGATGCATGAGGACAGGCATCAACAGTAGAAAACAGGAAGTTGTCGTCCCTCTGTACAGACAGTTAGTGAGACTCCCTCTGGAGTACTGCGTGCAATTCTGGAGACCCCATCTCCGCAAAGACATAGACAAGTGGAGGCTGTTCAGAGGAGGACAACCACAATGGTGCAGGGTCTGCACCAGAAGACATACGAGGAGAGACTAAAGCAGCTTAATATGTATACTCTTGAGGAAAGGAGGGAGAGGGGGGGCATGATAGAAACCTTCAAGTATCTCAAGGGAATTAACAAAGTACAAGACGGTAGTATCTTTCAGAAGAAGAGATGTGCAAGAACAAGGGGGCACAATTTGAAGATAGAGGGGGACGGCTCAGAGGTAATGTTAAAAAGTATTTTTTCACAGAGGGTTGTGGATGCATGGAACAGCCTTCCTGAGGAGGTTGTGGAGTCAGGAACAGTGGGAGAATTCAAGAATGCATGGGACAGGCATAAGGCAATTCTAGTTGGGAGTAGGAGGAAGTAAGCTGTTGATGAACTAGACTCTGCAGCTAATCCATCAGGTAGTGAAATGGGCAGACTAGGTGGGCCAAGCAGTCCTTATCTGCCATCAAATTCTATGTTTCTAATTCTTAAAAAACTGGGAAAATACAACTGTGGAGGAAAGTTAAACCCCAAATGCCTGAGCAAATAAAAGGGATTTCAAACGCTGCTTAAAGGACACCACAGGGAGGCCTCCCTCAAAGTTCTCAGCAAAGAATTCCAGAGGACTGGAATTGCTACTTCAAGAGTCCTGACCCTCGAAGTCTTCAACCGAGTCCTTGGAACTACCAGGAGGCCCATCTCAGCTGAGCGGAGAGGTCGTAAAGGTACCCGAGGGTGCAAGAGCTCAACCAGACAGCTTGGGCCCAGCCCATGCAGCAGGTCCTTATAACTTAGAAGTCCAACTTTAAAGGAGATACATCACATGACCAGCAGCCAGTGAAGATCACGCAGCACTGGAGAGATACGGCATGACCTTGAGAGGCCAGTCAGCAACCAAGCAGCTGCATTCTGCACCAACAGCAGGCATCACAGCATATCCCCATTGACCGCAAGGTATAGAGCATTGCAGCAGTCAATCCTTAAAGTCATGAACACATGCACCAGTGTGGTCAGATCACCAGGAGGGTTAAGTGATTTAATCTGGCTGATGTTCCACAGATGGTAAAAGCCATTCCAGACTACTGTTGACATTTGAGTCTCAAGTGTCGGCCTCTCATCAGAATGACACCCATATTCTCACCTTTCTGGCAGCCAAGATCCTGAGAGAGGCCTGAGACAAGTTCCGTCTCCCTCTCAGTAGCCACCACTCTCTCTACATCCCGGTTCAACCACCAGTACCTCAGTTTTCTCTGGGTTCAGTCTCAACCAGCTCGATGATGTCCAGTCTTGGATCTTGGCGCTATGGACAGGAGTGTGCATGGGAACTGTTGAGGACATAGGATTCGGAAATTTATCACAAGGGGGAGGCTGAAACGTGACTTGTCAGGGAAGGGATCCCAGCCTCACACTACTTACAGACCTGGCCATTTGTTTAAACACAGTTTTTGAGGCAGCCCTCAGGTCATTATTTGCAATATTTCTGAAGGTTGCCACAATAACCTTCCCCCTCCCCCACCATGGACATCCTACCAGCTCCCCTTCCCCCAGCACAGCTCAACAGTTAGGAAGAAGACACAGGGGAAGGATACTAAGTATTGATGCAGCCCCAAAATCGCTGGATCAGATAATTATTTCCAATGCAGAAGTCCCCTCTCTCTAGGACAGCTGAGGCCACTCCTGATCTATCATGACCTTGGATAGGTCGGACAGTGATCTGTCCTGTCCACTTCATCTAGTTCCTCCTCTCAGCTGGAGGTGGAGGAACCCAACACAAGGTTCTTCAGTGCAGAAGACATGGGCTATCTAGCCAGCAAGATTGACTAGTCCCTCAAGCTGTCAGATAAGGCCAGGAAATTGGTAAAAGACCTGATATTGATGGCCTCACATGAGAAGATGGCATGTTTTCTTCTATATTTGTTGACTGAAAATGCCATTGAACAGAAATGCAGCTCACTGGACATTAAGAGACCCAACGCCTGTCTCTTTGTAAAACTGTATATGGTAGACATCAAACGTGACCACCGGGAATCGCCCCTGAGGGTGGACCCACTATTTTCATCCTTGGGCAAGGACTCACTTTTACCATTTGAGCCGGTTCACTTATGGGCCCTACAGACAAGTGACTGGAGGGCATACTTAAGAAGACCGATGAGGCCCTTATGTTTACTCTCCAAATAAATATTGGGGGGAGGGGGGTGTACGCCTCTTGTTTCTTACTGGACTGGCACAGGAACATTGCAAACATGGCAGTGGCTTCCTTCCGGAAGGCACAGCATCAAAAGAGCACGAATGCCAAACAGACCAGTTTGGTGGAGCTGGTGGCTGCCTTTCTGGTTGACACATTCAACAATCCATCCAAGATAGTGGCATGGGGGTTATGACTAGTGTGGTGATAGGGAGGACCCTGTGGCTGAAGCAGTGGAAGATGGACACAAAGTCTGCACTGTTAGAAGCACAATATGATGGTAACATGTTGTTCAGCGACCCCCTCCTGAAGGCAATGAAGGAGTCCAGTGAGATACAGAATATCCCCAAATGGGCACACAAGCGAAAGAGGACAGTCATCATCTTTTCATACCTTTAAGGAATCAGATCAGTACTAGAACAGGAAATCATTTTAGGTACCAAAATCATCTAGGTCAGACCCTATTTGAAGTCCAGTCAGGAAACTTCGACATCCTGACAAGGGGAAGGGCCCTACTTTTATAGCTAATAGGAAGACAATGTTCTTTGTAGAAGAATGGGTCCAAGTTCATCTCAACAATTTGGTCCACTGGATCCAATCCTGTACTCAGCCGTGCATGCCATTTGGCAATCTCCAAACTACCTGCTTGGATTCCTTTCCCAGCAGATCTGACTGTGGCACCATCTCACAAAGGATTCCTCCTCCATATTTTCTGGAACCTACCTGATCTGCAGCTGTTTTCTCTGTACTAGCTGTCACATGCTGCCTTTGGGTGCTCAGTGTCTTAGCACGGCCCACTCTCCAATGTCACCCCCACCACCACCATGGATCTCTCTTGAGGATTAAAAGTCATCAGGAGGACTCCATTGAGGGATACCCCTGAAGGTTCCGCAACCTCCTAATGGAACAATTATACTCCCAGCTATTGGCAACCTTGGTGTGACTCAACCCACAGTTCCAGTTGCTCAAGATCTGTTCTAGGTACCCAGGGTCCTTCTCTGGTAGCCACCAAGGTATCCTTCACTGTTTCTGATTTCTACATATATATGTGTGTACTAGCATAGTGATTTTGTATTTCATAAATCTGTGTGGCTAAGTTCATTGTTAAAATCTCTTTAGAACCACTGACCATACACTTTTGCGTGCAGTATGGCATCTAAGCATCTAATTGGCTCTGTCTTGTATTAGATCCATATAAAGGACGCCTGTCTGTCCAGGGCGATCCCACCGTTGAAACCGCCACAGTGAAACCATCAGAGAGACAGAATTTGACTGAAAGCGTTGGGTCGCTGAGACGGTCCCCTCTGGCATTGGCAATGCATCTCCTGGTGTTTTGCCCCCTTCCTGAGACAACTCTAAATCAGAGTTGTATATCTAGAGACTTGGAGGGGGGTTCAGGGGGCACAGCCCCCCGAAGAAAACACACTTACATCCCCGACAGTAAAATGCCGACACTCGGCATTGTGTCTGTCGATGTCGGGGATGTCGGTGTGGATGCTGTCACCACGCGATAGTTAAATCCGGTCCAGGTACCCAACTCCTGATGAAGCTCTACTGAGTGAAACTCTGAGGCACCTGGTGCAGTGTTGGATTGTCCTATTCTCTGCAATAAATTTGTTGTTTTGCAATGTATATTACTGACATCCAGTCCTTTATTTGCTACTTTGCACTGAGCAAGTGCAGACCGTTTCTGTGGTCCCAGGAGGAAGGGTAGCAACCCCCTGGGCCTGTCTGTATCCTTCATTGTTCTGTGATGCTGTTTGAGACTTGAGATGTCCAAGACCTAAGCAGCTCTGAGGATTCAGAAGTAGCTATCATCTTCTGCCAGGTTTTCAGGTGAGAGCTTTCCTTCTGGCACCTGTGCCCCTGGGCTGAGCCCAGTGGCCAGTCTCTTAATAGGCACAGTATCTGATTATGTTTTTCTGATTTTGTTATAGCCTGCACAAAGAATTTGGAAGAACTATTCTGATGGAATTGCACTGTTTAAGAATTACTCAACTGCTGGACTTGTGCAGTATTTACCTGTTCTATTTACTAATTTAATGGGCCCTCTAGCTCCTGTATTGGAGTGGTTATGGAACATTAGAGAGGATTGGTAGGGTTAAAAGGCTTGAATTGGCAGACTGCAATGATTCAGTGGTGGTACTGTGGTTCATTGGTAGGAGTTGAGATAGGGCCAGGACCCTATTCCAGTTAGAGAATTGTAATTGGATTTAAAGCGGAACTGGTGCAACAAATCTTCTGCCATGGTGCTAAATGAGTGATATTCTGGGCAGAAAGTAAACCCTTGAAGTAAAATACATTTTATATTTACCTTTTCTTTGTATGGTCTGTTGTGCCTTCTTTATGTCCTTTGGTATTTCTCTGTGCCTTACTAGCTGGCAACTACCAGGGTATTTTGCTTTCTCATATATCTAGTTTTCTGTTTTCTTCTCTGTTCTCTGACCGCCACCCCCCACCCCCCTCCAAGAATGTAGCATGGAAACCCTGAAACGCAGAAACTTAGAATTTGATGGCAGATAAGGACCACTTGGCCCACCTATTCTGCCAGATTTTTCCTTACCTATACTATCACTGCAGACCCTGCTTGATCTCTGGCCCTCCCACCCCACCCCATCTGGTTCCAGTAAGATACCTTTATGCCTATGCCATGCATGCTTGAAGGCGGTTTACACATGCCGCAGTGACAGTCGGCATGGCGACATCCCGACAGCGACAGCACGCAGTGCCAACTATCGGCATTGTAGTGTTAGGGATGCCTCCGATACACCATCAGGGGACCTCCCCTAACCCCCCCCACACACCGGTCTCTAGGATTCTAACTCCGGTGAGTTGGACGGGGGGCAAACATAGCGAGGCAGTTCCGATCGCCAAACAGACCACCACAGCGACATGCGGATTTTTCCTGATTCCTGTTGCTGTGGTGGTTTTCGCAATCTGGGAGTCACTGCGGCAACGGTATACCCTTGAAGACCTCCACTGTTTTCATCCCCACCACTTCTTCTGGAAGGCTATTCCAGGCTTCCATCACTCTTTCAGTGAAGAAGTATTTCCTCACATCTTTCCTGAATTTACCCATTTCCAGCTTCATTGCATGTCCCCGTGCATCTTTTCCTCTGAAAAATACTATCTTCTTGTACATTATTTGCACCTGTGAGGTTATTTATAGGTCTCTATCATATCCTCACCTCCTTCTCTTCCAATGTGTATATATTGAAGTCCTTCAGCCTCTCCTCGTGGGGCCACTGGTGCAGAACCCACACCATTTTAGTTGCCCTCTTCTGGACTGCCTCCACCTGTCTATGTCCCTCTAAAGATGTGGTCTCCAGAACTGGACACAGTGCTCCGGTAGGGTCTCACCAGCAAACTATACAGTGGCAACACCACTTCCCTCCTTCTGCTGGTGATGCCCCTCCCTATGCACCCAACATCCCACTGGTCCTACCCACTGCCTTGTGGCACTGCCTTGCCACCTGGAGGTCATCAGATATGATTGCTCCCAGGTCTCTTTTCTGTTTGGTGACAGACTCAGTCATTATTCTTCCTCTAGGTTTATAATGCGCTCACGTGCTTGTGATGTTCACCCTCTTTACATTGAAACCAGCCTCATGCCCTTGACCACTCCTCGAGTTTTCTCAGATCTCTGCACATTCTTTCCATCCCCTCTGGAGTGTCCACTCCACTGTATTCCAGATTTCGGTGTCATCTGCAAAGAAGTAGACCTTCCCTTCCAGCTTATCTGCAATGTTACATATAAAGTCATTAAAAAGGACTGGTCCGGGAGTGCTGTGGAGCCTGAGCTCAGAGGAAGCAAAATTTTGCAGCTCCATTTCCAGGGCTGAGAATTCACTTTAAATCTATACTTTTTGATATTCTACAGTGATAGTTTTACCCTCTTTTGATAGCTGAACATCTTGTACACGTCATGGTCAATCCTTGAAAGGACAGGGTGACCACGGATGAAGGCAAAGTCAAAAACGTTCCAGCTGTCTTGAGGTCTGATACAGACGCTGCAGCCGGGCAAGGCCAGGAGGAAACTTTGACTTCCTTGGGACTTTAACTGCAGAGATTAATCTCCTCCATTACAGACTTACGTGCCAAGATTGATGGTTTTAATTCCCGTTTGACTATTGCTGAGACAGCAGTGGAAACTGTCTAAACAGAAATGCAGGAGGTTCAACATACTTCTACCACTACTTCAGCAGCCATGAGTCTGGTTGTTAAGGGGACTACTCACTTAGGGACCCATTTATAGACACTTGAGAATCAAATCCAGTTAGCTCACATTCACATTCTGGGCCTGCCAGAGGGGATCGAGGGAGATCACACATCTCATGTTTCTTAGAGAATGGTTATCAGAAAAATTCTACCATTGGGTCAGACTTTTGACTTTACCCTGCAGAAGGCTTATCGCATCACTCCACTGGGTTGTAGAGATGAGGGGTCTGAACCACACACCTTGCTTCTGGTCACCGATGGAGTTGGCACCCGTGATCATATTCTCTTTCGGACCAGGAAAAGGGTCCTATTATGCAAGATGACAAAAATGTCTACCTGTTCCCTGATATTAGTTATGCCATTTGGCAGCGATGCAAAAACTTTGATGGAGTACATAGGCAACAGATGCATCCTTGATGCACACTGTGATTTACCACCTGGCAGCTGAAGATTGTTTCAGATGGGAAGGTCTGTTTTTTTCCTAACCCTATCGAGGCTGGCAAATGGGTTTCAGGCTACAATAGAACCAATGGATCACACCAACTGAAAGCGACTCTCAGAACTGGACTCTGTTTTAGTGGACACATAACTTTACAGGGAGATGTCTGGTTCTCTTTCATAAGCGTGGGGATCCTGGCTTTCATATCAGTAATTCAATTCATTCTGTAGGCTTAGTTGCTTTGTTGAATGTTTTTATGTAAGCTGTTTGTTCTTACTGTTTTGGAGATGTTCACTTGTTTGTTTGCCCTGTCAGTAACCTAGTAATTCCCTATTACACTAGCTGTGTAGTGAGACTAGGATAGTCACTGTAGGTACAGTTTAATTCTCAGTCTGGGAAAGAGGCAAATAGTTATTTTTATTTTTTTTTAGTTAATTTTATATTGTTGCTCCTATAAATATCAGTGATATTGCAACTTTAGATTCATAGTATGAGGCCTCTTAGTCCCCTGGAAGAGCGCCTTCGTCGTATAGAAATGTTGATTAATTAAGACAATTTTCAAAATTAGTCATACTGCTCTTGGGCTGTATGTACAGTACTGGTTTTAGGACATATATGTAATTTTCAGTAACAGTCTCCCCCCATTGTGGTATCAAAATGTAATGGATACTTTATAATTCCTTTGATTAAGGGGCTTTGGGACTTATAGTTGTATGTACTTTTCTGGATTGTCTATTACAAGGTATTGTTCAAGTGTACTGCTTGCTGAAACCAATAAAAAAAAATATATATTTTTTTTAAAAGGACTCGTCCCAGTACTGAGCCCTGTGGCACCCCACTGGTTCCCTTCCCTTCCTCGGAGCAAACTCTATTTACCACCACTCTCTGTCATCTATCCCTTAACCAATTTGTTACCCAGTTTATCACCTTTGGACCCACCACTAAGCTGCTCAGTTCCTTATGAGCCTTCCATGCGGCACATTGGCGAAAGCCTTCACGGCAATCTAAGTAGGCCACGTCCACCACCCCACTATGATCTGTTTCCTGGTCACCCAGTCAAACAAATCATCAGATTTGTCTGACTGTGTCTACTTCACCTCCTCCAGTACCCCTGTTGCTTTTATGTGGCCCAACCCTCCGTTTTCCTTTTGTGAAGACTGAACAAAAGTATTTGTTCAGTGGCCTACGCAGCCAGTAAGAGTTATGCTTGTGTAGCTGTGTTACTTAGGTTTTGGCCACTCGCACTCTCTATTCCAGAGGAATTACCACCCTGTAGGAGTACCAAGGCAAGGAACCCTCTAGAGGGTTCTACCCATAGAGGTGCCATGGGATGCTTCCCTTGGCTAAAGGTACCTTAAGAAGAATACCCTGGAGGGAGGCCCTGCTGCTGGAGGAGGAGGAGGGGAAGGGAGGATGGCGGGGCAAAGAAAAAGTGCTTCAGGATGAGGCTGAGGAGAACTGCTCATATAGCTCAGGAAGTGGGAGTGGCTGGCTGCTTGTCCATCGAACCATAGATGGAGCCTTCCAATTCTGGATATTTGCTTTTTCCTGATCCTCCTCTGCTCATTCCCCACCTGCCCTTCCTAATCTCACAATCCCTTACCTAGTCATTCTCTTTTCACTTATGTACCTAAGAAATGGCTCATCCCCCCTTCGCTACCCATTGAGCTATTCTTTACTTGGTATGCGCCTTTGCATTTCTCACCATTTTCCCTGCCTTCTCTCTGCTTCTCCTCCTGCACCTTCCTGTCCTCTTCCCACTGTGTCTCTTCATTCCTCCTGAAGGATACCCTTTTAGCCTTACCTTTTCAGCCACTTCCTTCGAGAACCATAGTGGCTTCCTTTTCCCCTTGTTTTTGCTCACTTCATTTGCTCAGATGTTTGTTGCCTTCCCTTAGTTTAGCTCGCTGTTCCTCCTCCCCACCCAGGTCTAGGATTGTCAGAATTAGCTCAGGAAAGATTTAAACCCTCCTCAAAACCTGGTGTTCAAGTTCTAATTTAGAATTCAAACACTAGAAGGTTCACAAAAGGGTTTTTGAATTGTGTGTTGTTTTTTTTTTTTTTTTTACTTAAACAGCACTGCTGTGCCACTGCCTGTAGTTTCCTGATGCTCACTTCGCCTCCTGGTGGGTGGTGAGTCTGGTCTTGTGGAATGGTGCAGTCCAAATCTGGACAGAGACACTGGGAGGGAGGGACTGTCACCTGGGAGGGAGGGACTAGTTAAATTAGGCTACTACTATTACTGTACACTCGCGCGAGTGGTGTGACATGTACAATTGAGTCATGTGACTCAAACTTGGTTCAGTTGCACAGCAGCAAATCAGTGGGGCAGACAGCTGTATGAGTAGCAGAGCAGATGTGTATTCTGCTCTGCTACATTTTTCTGGCACCTTTGTTGTTACTGTTTTGGAACGTTTAAGAGTGGAGGCAGGCAGACACTGGCAGTGGAACTGGAAGACATGTTTTCTGTGTGGCAGAAATTACAGGGGATCAAAAGAGCAGCCAGGCAGTGGCTTTAAGTAGCAAGGTGGTTTGTTGGGAAGGGAGTAGGGAGTAGGCTGGCAGGGGGACTGTGAACTCAACTGACTGGGAGCCTTGGGAGTCTCTGTGTAGAGGTCATCATTCTGCTGTGTGCATTTTGCTGCACTGTACCCATTGTGTGATGAGACTGTGTGCACTGCAGCCCAGCACCCAGTTGTGGTTATTAAATACATGGCAGAAATATGTCCCTGTTGGGAGAAGAGACAGAAGAACCCTTAACGCATTACAAAAAAATATCTGCCACTGTGTTGTGTGTGTGTGTGTGACTCTGTCTCTTACGTGGTGGCTAGCCCACCATCCTGCTATGTGCCCTTTGCACTTACCCTACCCAGTGTGTGTGACCATGTGCAGCCCAGCAGCCAGTTGTATGGCATCTTTAAATATGTGCCAGAAATATTTCCCTGTTGGGAGGAGAGGCAGAAAAACCTTAACTCGTTACACAAAAATATCTGTCACTGTGTTGTGTGTGTGTGTGTGTGTGTGTGACTCTGTCTCTTACGTGGTGGCCAGCCCACCATTCTGCTATGTGCCCTTTTGCTTACCCTACCAGTGTGTGTGACCAAGTGCAGCCCAGCAGCCAGTGTGTGGCATCTTTAAATACATGCCACAAATATTTCCCTGTTGGGAGGAGACAGGAAAATCCCTTACTCATTGCAAAGCAAAAATAAATATATATATATATATATATATATATATATACACATATATATTGTGTGTCATTCTGTTGTGTGACTCCTTCGCCTACATATGGAGTACTGGCCAGCCCATCATGCTGCTGTGTGCCCTTTGACTGCACTGCACCCTACCCAGTGTGTGTGACCATGTGCAGCCCAGCACCCAGTTGTGTGGTATTTTTAAATACATGCCAGAAATATTTCCCTGTTGGGAGGAGAGACAGGAAAATCCCTTACTTATACTAGGACCTCTGTTCTCACTTTTCATAAATGACGCCCCCACAGTCTGCATTAATACTAGTATGCTACTTTATGCAGACGATGCAGTACTGTTTGCCCAGGCAAAGGAGATCTTGGTTATTAATAAAACTTAAATAGTGAACTAAGCTCTCTTCACAGGTGTTTCACAAAAACAGAATGATCATTAATGTAACAAAAACATAAAACAATGTTACTGGGGTCAACCACAACTAGAATTAATGCCGATAAATTACTAATATCCAGCGTACTTGGGTGAACACCTTCAGACAGTTAATGTTTTTAAAAACCTTGGTGTTCATATAGACTGAAATCTGACTTTTGGCCCCATATTAAAAACCTAACGCGCAAAATCCTCCAAAAACTAGGTCAGCTCTACCGCATAAACAACTTTCTGACATATGACGCCAGGCTAAATATCGCAAGACATCATTTGCTTTCCTTTTTAGACTACTGCTCTTTGGTTGTTGATGCAGCACCTAAAGTCAGTCTTGACGCTAAAAGAGTTCTATACCATAACATTTCAAAAATTTTTGGTCACCATGGTAACACAGTATACCAATGCCCAAACCTGGAAGGCTTAGGATGGCCTACTTTTGAAATGAAATCCAAGCTGGCTCGTAACCAGATCTTATACAAAAGTCCAAGAGAGCAAATCTCTCAATGCATGACTCTTCATTCTCGTGATAGATTGAATCAAGCCTAGTGCTAGATCATGACAACCTCAAGGGCTAAGAGGAATAAGCAGAAGCAAAGCAGGTTAAATTGGACAATACTGATCAAGACAGATTACAACTGTCAAGTTGTGGCTGTGCCCAATTAACAGGTTTGTTTTTTTTCACAGCACACGGTTTAAGGGCAAACTAGCAACCTCACTATAGCATGCCAATAATCTGTGATGCACACAATCAATAAAATTTGTAATGCAAATCAGACAACTTAACTTACATACTAACATACTAAAATGCCAGCAGAATAGGCCTAACGGTCTTTCGTGTCTGCTCGTTTGGTCAGTCCCCAACCTGGGTGCTGACCTTGCTGTCCCCTCGCCTTCTCTGGCTTCTCCTTCCCAGTTCGGATATTCTTGCTGCATTGGATTTTGCTTCCAGAACCCTTCCCTGTACCTGTCTCACCCCTCTTGAACCCCTCCACTGTCTCTGCCTCACCAGCCCCTAGGCAGTGCATTCCATGGCTCCACCACCCTCTCAGTGAAGTAGCACCTCCTCCTTTCTCCTGAATCTTCCCCTCCAACTTCCACCCATGCCCTCTAGTGGCCCTTCCTCCTTCCTTCAAGCACCCGGCTGTTCCTCCCTATTTACCCTCTTCATGTACCTGAAGCCTCTATCATGTCCCTCCGGTCCCTTCTCTCTTCCAATGTACATATTTAGCTCTTCGAGCCTCTCTCATAGGTCCTGTCCCCAAGCCCCAAATCATTTTGGTTGCCCTCCTCTGGACCCTCTCCAGGAGGTTAATGTCCCGCTTAAGTGTGGCCTCCAAAACTGCACGCAGTACTCAAGGTGCGGCCTCACCAAGCAGTTATACAGAGGAAGTATCACTTCCTCCTTCTGGAGGTGATCCCCAGCGATGCATCCCAGCATCCTGTTGGCCTTGGCTGCTGCCCTCCTACAAGTCTCAGAGTTGTTCATTTTGACATCCACCACCACCCCCAGGTCCCTCTCAGCCATCGAGACTTGTAGCATTTCCCCCAGGGTGTACACTTGGCCTGGGTTTCTGGCCCCCAGGTGGAGTACCTTGCATTTCCCTGCATTGAACCTCAGCTTCCACTTTCTAGACCATCTTTCCAGAGCCTTCAGGTCCCCCTGTAGAGCCACCCTCCCCTCCTCCCCATCCACCCCACCCCCAGTTTCGAGTCATCTGCAAAGAGACTCATCTCACTCCTGATTCCTGTCCTTATGTCAGATACGTAGGCGTTGAACAGAAGGGGCCCAAGGACTGATCCCTGTGGGACCCCACTAATGACCCTCCTTGGGGATGAGACTATCCCACCAACTACGACCCTCTGGGTCCGGTCCTGGAGCCAATTGCCTATCCATCTGATCATCTGGTTCCCCACCCCCATTTCTCCCAGCTTATCCAACAGGCCCACGTGAGGAACAGAGTCAAATGCCTTGCTGAAGTCTAGAAAGAGGACATCCACTGGTCTACCCAGTTCCAAGGCACTTGTCACCCAGTCATAGAACTCCACCAGGTTTGTCTGACACGATTTCCTGGGATGAATCCATGCTGTCTATCGTCCAGGCACCCTGACTTATCCAGGTCCCCCTAGCCTCTCCTTGACAATGCCCTTCATCACCTTGCCCACCACCGAGGTCAGGCTGACAGGCCTGTAGTTCCCTGCCACCTCCCTTGATCCCCCCTTGTGGATAGGCACTATATGCGCCACCTTCCAGTCTTGGGGCACCCACCCTGTCCTCAGAGAGATGGTGAAAAGCTCTGCCAGGGGTTTTGCCAGGACATCTGCATGTTCCTTCAGCACTCTGGGATGTAATTTATCCGGCCCCGGTGCTTTCTCCGTCTTAAGAGCTGAGGACTTCCCTCACTCTCTCTGCTGTAATTTCCACTTCCGGTACCCCTTCTCCCTGCTTAGCCCTCCCCAACCTGCCAGTGATGCCTCCCCTCTCCCCAGACCTGCCGATCGGTAGGGTCCCCCCAGTATCTGTCTCCTCCCATGTATGATGCAGCACCCCATTTTCCCTGGTGAAAACTGAGGTGAAGTACTCATTTAGTAACTCAGCCTGCTCCCCGGGTCTTGTGCCCATCTCTCCCTGATTTAATCCTGCTAATCTGCCCCTTCATCCTTCGTTTTTCCCAATGTATCTAAAGAACCCCGTGTTCCTCTCCTAATTTCCCTGGCCAGGTTCTGCTCCTTCCTTGCCTTAGCCGCCTCACCACTCTGAGTGGCCCTTCAGCCATCAGCTCGTACTCCCTCGATCCCTTTCACTCCTTGAGAACTTGAATTGCTTATAGGCTGCTTTCTTTCCCCGCACCACCTCCTGGACCTCCCTGATCCACCAACAGGGTTTTTGGGCCCTACCGCATTTTCGTCTTACTCTTGCACAGGTGCTGGTAGCATCCTGCACCCCTCTCCTGATGATTTCCCACCTACTATCAGCATCCATGTCTGACCCAATCCCATCCAAATGCTCCTTAAGGATCCTTCCCATTTCCTTAAAATCCGCCCCCCTTGAAGTCGGTTACTTCCGTCTTTGTGCAGCCTTCAACCCTCCCTAGGTCCAGGCAGAACCAGGACCGTGGCATGGTCACTCCCAGCCAATGGGTCCCTTACCTCCAGGCCCCAATCGGGTCACCGTCTGCCAGGACCACATCCAGTACCTGTGCCTCTCCCTGGTCGGGTTCCCTCACCTGCTGAGTTAGGAAGCGTCTTGAAAGACATCCAACAACCTCTGTTCCCTGGTCACAGAGAATGTCATAGTCTCCCAGTCTGTTCCTGGCATGTTTAAGTCCCCCAACACCACCACCGTTCCTCTGCCCAGTCTGCAGTGTCTCCTAACATCTGCCACCAGACTGTCCTCCAGCTCCTCCGCCAGGGCAGGGGGTCTATACACCACTCCTATTTTTACTCTCTTGCACCCCCTTGTTATCAACTTCAAACCATCAGCCTCAGCACTCGTTAACAGGAATGCTTTGTTTAATGAAAACATCTCCTGAGCAGGGTTGCTCAAATTTCAGACTGTTTTTTGTTATTAATCCTGATCTAGTTCCAAGCTACAGGGGAATCATGTTATTTATTTGCTCACTGCAGAAATTTTCTAGGTCCCAGGTAGGATACACAAGGAAAATTGTCCAGCCCAAATTAGAAACAAACATTTTGTTTAATTAAATACAAGTAAGTAATCTAATAAAACATAACAGATACACTGACTCCCCAGGACCAGTCCTACCCCTTGCCTTCCTGTGGACAGTCACTCCTAGAAGTACCGAGATTCTCCTCGAAAATGGGCGGGCAAGCATTTTTGCCCCTAGAGCTTGGAATGCCCTACCACCTCACCTCCGAATTGCCCAGTCCCACTACTGCTTCAAAAAAAGCACTTTCCAATTTCTTAATCAGCTCAGACATTTGCTCTTGCACCGGACTCCTGACGACCTTTGATTCATTTTGCTTCTGTTATTGTCTATACTCGCTTGAACTTCTTTGGTATTTTCATTATAAAATTGATTCTCCTACCCAACATCTCCTGGCTGTTCAATTGTATCTTTAAGTTTTCACTTGACTGTTCGCCTTTGCTATTTGTTTGTGCAGGACTGGACATCGCTCAATAATGTTATGCTTGTACCCCACCCTTCCTGTATACCACACTGTTTTCTCCTACCTCGTTGATCTACTGTTCTATATTGTTTGTACCCATAGGATCAACATTGCTCAATAATGTTATGTTCCATACCTCGCACTTCCTGTAAACACTGTATTGTTTTCTGCTGCCTAGTTGATCTACTGTTCTGTAACCTCCCGGGTCATGCCTGAAAATAGGCAATGTACTGTCTAGTGCGCCTACCCGGTCAAAAAAACTAAATAAATAAAACACTGTAAAACAACTGAAAGAACATGTTTACAATTGCATGACATTTTGGTCAGGCATGCATTCTTTCGGTATAGCTAGAATAAATACAATATATAAATATAATAGTTTAATTCAAGACAATAAAAACAATTATATAATTCTCAAGATAAGAAAGTATTTAAACACAGACCTTAAGAGTTTTTTGCCACCATGCTATTCGGGCCAAGATCCCTGGGATTTGACAGGTCCTCATCCCTCTCCTTAACCTCACTCTCTGGTAAAGCCACTAACGTAGTCCCCTCCCTTAAATACTTAGGCCTCACGTCGGATCAGAATATCACATACAAGGAACACGTGGACCAGGTCACCAGGACCCTACATCGGAAACTTACCAACTCAGGGACCTACTCATCCCTGAAGCCAGGCTCTCCATAGCTACCAACGTCCTTCTACCCAACCTGACCTTTATGCCCCTATTATACAGGGCATGGCCAAACAAGAGATTACCAGGATGCAAACCCTATATAATAAAATAGCTCGTTGCAACCTTAGACCACCGAGACGTCATCACTGTGACACTTTGGCCAATCTTCATGGCCCACATTGGTCGCCCACCTCCAACACCCTGTTTGTCCAGGCCCATGCTTCTCAAACCCCACACACCCGCAAGCACTGCCAGGACCATAACCTCAAACACAATCCAAGGAACCTAAGGACCTCAGACAGAACACTATCAGAAGTCCCTAGGGTAAGGACAAACGCTGGCTGGAAGATCCTTTTCCTCCCAAGCAGCCTGCCAATGGAACAAGCTCCTCCCCAGGTCCAGGCCTCCTCCTCACTCATGAACTTCTGCGCCAGGCTTAAGTCCCATCTGCTGACCTCAAGCGCATGCCACTGTCATGGCACTTAAAGCTCCTAAGGTACTCCCCTCATCTCCAACTCCCGTCTCCTAGCTTAACCTTCCTACTACCTGCCTTATACAGACTGCTCACCAGAGGCCACATGTAACCCCTGAATAAACTATATGCAAAGTACTACCAATTGCTTACACGTCATGATGATAACCATGCCTGTACCCATGCCTGCATCCACTACTTTTCTTTTGCCATGCCTGTTATCCACTGCTTTTCTTTTACCATGCCTGTAACCGTGCCTGTATCCACTCTTTTTCTTTACTGTAACTACCTCATGATGTAACTCACAATCCCTCAAATACATAGATACATAGACAGTGTCGGCAGATAAGGGCCTATGGCCCACCCAGTCTGCCCATTTGAGCTTGTAAGTTCAGTTTGTTTTCCTAGAAGTCTGTTGCACCTTACCCCGACCTCCAGAATTCCTTTATGTCTATCCCATGCATTCTTAAATCCCGTGATTGTTTCAGCCCCCACCACTTCCTCTGGCAGGGTGTTCCACTTGTCCACCACCCGCTCTGTGAAGAAATTCTTTCTCATGTTTCCTCTGAATCGTCCTCCTCCAACTTCATCCCATGCCTTCTAGTCCTGGAACATCTTTTCACTTAAAAATAGTGTTTTCCTGCACCCTGTTCCTCCCTGTAAGATACTTGTATGTCTCTATCATATCCCTTCTCTCCTCCTCTCCTCCAGGAGTACATGTTCAGTTCCTTCAACATGTCTTCATAGGACTTGTGATGCAATCCATGCACCATCTTTGTTGCCCTCCTCTGAACCTTCTCTACCCTGTCTATGTCCTTACGTGAGTATGGTCTCCTGAACTGTACACTGTACTCCGGTGGGGCCTCACTAGTGTCTTGTATAAGCGAATTATGACCTCCCTTTTCCTGCTGGTAATGCCCCTGCCTATACATCCCAGCATCCTATTTGCTTTTACCTGCTGCCTTGTCACACTGTTTCTACCCTGAGGTCATCAGAGATGATAACCCCAAGATCCTTTTCCTGCTTGGTGCATGCTATATCCTCACCCCTCAACTGATATATTGTGCCAGGGTTTTTGTACCCCATATGCATTATCTTGCACTTCTTTGCATTGAATTTCAACTACAAACCCTGACCATTCTTCAAGTTTCTGCAGGTCGCTTCATTCTGTCTACACCCTCTGGTGTGTCTACTCTGTTACTGAGCTTTGTGTTATTAGCGTAACAGTGAAATTCTGCCTTCTAGGTCCTATGCCCATGTCACTGATGAAGATGCTGAATAGGACCGTCCCAGCACTGATCCCTCTGGTACCCCACTGGTCACTCTTCCTTCTGTGGAGTGACAGCCATTTACCACCACCCTCTGTGTCCTGCCACCCAGCCAGTTACCTACCCACCACACTACTGTCCTGCCCACACCCATATTCCCCAGTTTGTAATAGTCTTCTATGTGGCACAGTGTCAAAGGCCTTGCTGAAGTCCAGATAGGCCATGTCCACTGCCCTCCCGATCCACCTCCTAGTCACCCAGTCAAAAAATTCAATGAGGTTGGTCTGACATGAACTCCCCTGGTGGAAACCAAGCTGCCTTGGGTCCTGTAGTCCACTGACAACCAGATGTTCCACCAATCTCTCCTTCAGTAGTGCTTCCATGATCTTCCCACTACCGAGGTGAGGCTGACTGGTCTGTAGTTCCCTGCTTCCTCTTTGTTCCAACTTTGTATAAGGGGACTACATCTGCTGTCCTCCAGTCTTTGGGTACCTCCCCTGTTTCCAGTGATCGGCTTAACAGGATAGCCAGAGGTTCAGCCACCACCTCTCTTAGTTCTTTAAGGACCCTGGGGTGCACCCCATCTGGCCCCATTGCTTTATCAACTCTTATTACTTCCAGTTCCTTCAGGACCCTTTCTCGTGTAAAGGGACTTGTGTCCATTTCTGCACCATTCTCACCCCTTGTACTCCCTTCAGACCCATTACCCTCCTCTTCCTCAGTAAAGACTGAGCAGAAATACCTGTTCAGTATGTCAGCTTTACTGTTGTCATCCTCCACGCGGCCCCCATCCTCCCCCTTCAGTCTCACTATCCCTCCCTTTGTCTTTTTTTCACTTATGTACCTGTAAAAGGTTGTGTCCCTCTACCCACTGATTTTGCAATGTGTTCTTCTGTCTGAGCTTTGGCTTCCCTTACTGACCTCCTGCCTCCCTTTGTTTCTCCTGGTACTTCTCCCTACCCCTTCTGCCTGTGTCTTTTGTATTGCCTGAATGCAATCTTTGGCTTTCACTTTCTTTGCTACCTCTTTGGAAAACCATAATGGTCTCTCTTCCTTTCTCTTGCTAACCTCTTAATACATAATTCTGTTGTTCTTGTAATCCCCATTTTAATACTGCCCACTGTTCCTCAACCCGATTCCTGTCCCATTCCTTAATGCCTCTTTCAAGTATCTCCCATTTTCCCAAAGTCTGCCCCTAAAATCCAGGATACGTGTTTTTGTGTGGTTTGGTTCTGCTCTTTCTGTGATTTCAAACCACAATGACTGGTGGTCACTGTTTCCCAGGTGCTCCCCCACTGTTACCCCCATCACACTGTCCCTGTTTGTGAGCACAGGGTCCAGTATTGCCTTCTGCCGAGTTGGTTCCATGACCAGTTGCTTGAGGAAGGCACCCTGAAGGAAGTCCAGGATAAATCTGCTCCTAGTTGATGCTGTTGCTGGGATGCTCCAGTCCACGTCTGGAATATTGAAAGTCTCCAACCAGTACTACCTCACTTTGTCTGCCATCCTTGGATGCAGCATCAGCCCCTATCTGTTTCTTTCTCCTGAGCTGGTGGTCTATAGACCACACCTGTGCGGATTGCTGTCCCCATTTTCTTTCCAGCTTAACCCACAGTATCTCTCCCCATTTTGTTCCTCCTGATCTCTGTGGCCCTTATGTCATTTTCACATAGAGTGCCACCTCCTCCCTTCCTGCCTGCTCTGTCTCTTTTGAATATGTTGTAGCCAGGTATGGCCATCTCCAGTCATGGTTATCATTACATCAGGTTTCAGTGATGGCCACAATGTCCAGGTCTGACTGCACAATGACAGCCTCCAGATCTTCCATCTTGTTGCTAAGGCTCCTGGCATTTGCACACATGGCTTTCCATGATTTGACCTCCCTAGACTGTCTCACTGTTCTACTCCAGCCCTTCCTTGGTTGTCATTTATCCCTGGTTCTCCTTGCTGTCTGCCTGTCTGCTGAATTTTGTCCCTTTTCTGCTTATCCACCTCTTGGCACTAATCTCCATCTTTTGCACACTACTTTGCAGAGACAGCCACTCCTCTGGTTCACTAGTTCCACTGCAAGCTGTGGGGTGAGCAAGTAGGTACCCTCCTTGCTGCCTGCCACCCCCTTTGCTAGTTTAAATGCTTGTCAATGTAGCATTTAAACTTATCATTGAGTGCTTGATTCCCTCCAGGATGGATGCAGGCGTCAGGCTTGAAAAAACCTCCATCCTCCAGGTGGGTCCCCAGTCACCAATGAATCCAAACCTTCTCACAGCACCAGTTCTTCAACCATGAGTTAAAGTTCCTGGTGCATGCAATCCTATGCTCTCCTTGCTTCTCACAGGTAGTACTTCTGAGAAAGTGACAGAAGTAGCTACTTGCTTGAGACCCTCCCAATTTCCTAAACTCTTCCTGAACTTCCTTGACTCCCCATTTGCCAGGTCATTAGTACCTAGGTGGACAATGACATCCAGCTCACCCTCCGCCTTGCCTTCCCAGTGATCCCCAGGATCTTCCTTCCATCCCTCCATGCTGTGGCACCTGGTGGCACCTCACCTCCTGTCCTCCCCTCCTGTGTTCCTAGCTGGATCCCTCTTATGATGGAGTCCCCACCAGGATTCGCTTCCTCCTCCTCTGGGGTCCACTGCTTTCCCCGCTGAGGTCACCTCCTTGGCTAACCTCCACATCCTTTCCTTCCACTTCTCTGGGTACCTGTATTTGGTTGTCCTCGTTTGCCAGTGTGGCATATGAGTTCTTGAGTAGAACAGGATCTGGGATGTGCCTCTGCCTGACTGCTCTAACCCTCCCTGAGCCCACTGTCATCCAAGTGCTCCTCGTTCTCGGTATCCTTTGAGGCAGTTGCATTGGACTGGGTGGTCCCTGGATAGGAGTGATGGTACTCCTGATCCAGTTTACTTCCGCTCTGAGTCTGGCTACCTCATCCCGCAGTCCAGACAGATGCATGCAGATAGGGCAGCACCTCAGTGTCCAGAAGGTATGCCTGAATATGGCTGCCCCACAGCCACTGCATTGCACCACTCCCCACATTATACTGCAATTCCACTACTTGTCTGCTACTGAAGCTCTCCTAGTTCCTTTTTATTAATTTACTGTCCTAAAATCCTGCCACTGTTCCCTATAATATTTGAAAATACATACACTTCTATCTAAGCTCTTTATCCTTACAATCAAAAGGTAACTACAATCACAATAATCTACCTTCTACTAATACAGATTCTATCACAGAATCAGAGCACAATGCAAAAACATCTGCTACTTAGCAACAACAAACAGGTGACAACATATCAAGTTGATGTAGCTTTTTTTAAAATAGAAAAGAAAAATGTAATTGTTTAAACCAATAGAAATCAGCAGTTCCAAAAGCACCTTGAACTACAAGAAAGAACACAGTACCACACCTCTGCCACAATAACTAAACAGTTCTAAAACACTGGAGAAATAAGAGAAAATTAGAGACTGAGCAAAAGATACAATGTACTATAAAGTACTAGGCAATAGGTATACTCAGTTGTTTAAGACAGAAAATAAAGTACCTACCAAAACAGACAGGATACCCACAAATGACACAGGTTCTCAATATCAGACACCACCAAAGGTACATTCAGAAAGGGTTTAAACTATAGTATTAAAATTAACCACATCAGAGTAGAAAGATCACACTAAATAAATGTGTTGATCCTTCTAACTTCCAACGAATATATACAGCACAAATTTTATATCTTACTGGAGCCTACAGGGTTGTCTTTCACAATCACCTAAATTTACATAAAACAAAACAATTTTTAAACTGAAAATTATATCAAAAAGCACTTAGCTTTGGAAGCTCTTCTCAAACACAGCCACTCAGCTCAGAGTTCTAGAATCAGAAATCAGAAATGTTCCTTATGTCCTCGTTCATTCTTATAACTTGTATTGTTATCCCGGGTCGCCCCAGAAAAGGGACCTTCGGGGCTCAGTGAGCCTACCCGGTCACCAAAATTTAATAAATAAATAAATAAATAAAATGTTATTATGACCTCCTCCCCCCAAAAAAACCCACCCAAGCTTGGAACATCATACTGTTCAAAGCCCAAAGATCGTAGGAAGTATTGTGATCATTGCAATCAGGCGTTTTAGCTTAGAATACTCCACTGGTTTCATGCTTCTGGCTAACAAATGGTCCTTGTCATGGGGATGTTGCCTGAGAAACCATTCTTCTTCTCTCTTACTAAAAATCTGGTGCAACAGCACCTCCTGTATTCTTTTCTGCCCTTTTTCCTGAAGCACGGGCTGGCCACCTGTGGGTTTCTTGATGTTCCAAAACCTCTCTTTGCGCTTTTTTCCTTTGGTTTCCAGGCGCAGCCTTGAGGTCCCCGCCATGCTTGCCGCTTGCAAGTGCAAGCTCCGGTCTCAAAGCATGACCTTTAAAGCAGCCATAGTTAGAATCAGGCTGTATTGTATTTCTAAAATGTTTCTGCGCAAATGCAAAGTGTGTTTGCTATTTAAAAATAAAAAGGTGCAAAACGCAGTGGCTACTTGCTACTTACATCCTGCGATATGCAGAAATGAGGCAGAACTCAACTGCAGGCTTGGTTCTCGTGATTACTAAACCACACAAAGATTTGTATGTTGGTCTGCTAGATGTACTGGTATTGCTTGAGAGAAAGGATACCCATAGTCAGGACAAAGGCA
The DNA here is from genome assembly GCA_016271365.2 of Neoceratodus forsteri. Taxonomy (NCBI): domain Eukaryota; kingdom Metazoa; phylum Chordata; order Ceratodontiformes; family Ceratodontidae; genus Neoceratodus; species Neoceratodus forsteri. The sequence continues at coordinate 699,025,065 of CM057455.1, forward strand.
TCAGCAGCTGCAAAATGATTAAAAGGCTTACAGAAACAATGCTGAACACTGAGGTTAACTTGCACAGTTTGTTTGCGAGGAAATGTGTATCTCAGCCTGAAGCTGTCAGAAACCTCTGCAATGTGGCAAACGGACAGTTCAGTGCTGGATAGGAAACGCCTCACACCAAGCAGCCTAGTACCTTAGGCTCATTTTTAGGCTTTAGTTCTACTTTACTTTGACTCTCTATACAGGAAAATAAACAACTTCACGATTGTGCACAATATTTTCAAGCTCTATAAAGGTGAAAGAAATGAAATAGGGCTTTACCTGCCATTTGCTCAGTGGTGCTCATTCTCTCTGGGACCTAGTAGTATAAGAGCTGGCCAGTCCTTCATAATCCTAACTTATAGGCGGGTACTAGAGGCGCGGAGCTACCGGTGAGGAAAAAGCAAAGAAAGCATAAAATAACCTGAAATATGCATATGCTATACAGGGGACCTATGGCAATAATGTATATATTGTATAGAAATTATGTTGTTTGATATTTTTTTGTATAGATTTAATGGTAAAAAAGAGAGTAAAAAGGGGAGGAGTTTACATGATCACCTTATTAAAAGCAGGTATGAAAGAAAGCCTTCTGAATATCTAGTTAATTTCCTTGTTGGGCTCAGTACAGTGCTGACCCAGACCTACCCTAGCATGTTTCTAGTGGTATTATTTCGAGAAAGTTAACTGTCTTCTGTTTTGTTTTATTTTTGGCTTTATTATGTTGTCAGTACACTTTTATTTACATCTGCTTTTCCTAATATCTACTTTATTTTGAACTACATACTGGTGTTGGTTCCCATCATTTCCCATGACCCCACAGCCCTAACAAACAAAAAAGGGTTATTTGGGAGGAACAGGATGGAAGAACGTGAAAGACTCCAGGAAACCAAATTTCCAGGTATGAAACTCTCCATTCCCTCTGATGTCCGCGTCCTTCCATCCTGCATCTGTTACATTTGGCAACTTAGCAAGCAGAGTTCTGATAGCTGAACAGCTAAATCGGACTCACCCTTGTCTCTGGTTACATAAAACTCTTCAAGTTAGCTGAGAATGGCTGCCTGCAGTAACTTTCTCCCGAAGGCAGCATGTTCAGAAGCATGACCAAGTAACAGCCCTATATATGTCAGTGGGAGAGGACTGTGCTCTCTCTCTCAGCCTAGGTGGTAAATGTTGTCTTGGTAATCAACTGATCATAAACTTAAAGGGAATGCATACCATTCTCAATATGATTACTGTGATGGTTACTACACAGATCTGGTATGTGAAATGCTGAATTATAATTAGCAAATGTTTTCAGTAAATCCAAAAAAGTACATTTAAAACTGTGATGTGGAGGCATCCATTTTGTGTACTGGAAGGGTGCTGTGATGATGTCACTGCCTCACCAGCCTAAACAGTGTGCAATGTAGTAGGTTAAAATAAACTGGTCTTACAAGTAGGGATCATGTCAGACTGTGAAAAAAAAGCACTGGATTCTCTTGTTACACTGCGCCAAACATAAAATGCAGTGTTTTCTTTGTAGAGTAATAGGCCCCATTCAACACAGCCCAACTGTTCTCACCGGTTGCAATGCACACTGTTATGGCTGATGAGGCAATGACATCATCACAACACCATTCCTGTCCACAAAATGGAGTCCTACATCTCCCCATTCAGCAGAACACTGAAAAATGCTTTTTAAAGTCATTTGCTAAATGTATGTTCGCAAACCTGTTTGTGGACAACTGTGACAACTGTTGAAATAATCTAATAAAGAATCGTACACATTCCCTTTCAATTTAAACATGGTGAATTTTGTATAGTATTAAACACAGAAATATAGAATCTGTTGACAGATAAGGGCTGCTTGGCCCACCCAGTCTGCCAATTTTTTTTTTCTACCTTCATTTCTGCTACAGACTCTACTTGATCTATGGCGCTGTCTCTCCCCCACCTTACCCCTACAATTCCCTTGTGCATATCCCAGGCATTTTTGAATCCCACCACTGTTTCAGCCCCCACTACCTCCACTGGAAGGCTGTTCCGGCATACACCACCACCCTTTCTGTGAAGAAGTACTTCATCACATCCGTCCTGAATGTACCCCCCTCCAGCTTCGTGGCATGTCCCCTTGTTGAACAGTGATAATAGGTCCCCTAAGTAACATTTTCAGTTTCAGAAACAGGAATCTAAAAAGAACAGAGCTCTCTAGATAAAAATCAAATACTGCAACCTTAGTTTTGAAGAAATCCTTTTAGTCCTTGGCAAACAAGACTAAGAAATGTTCACGCTCAAATGGCTTCCCTCTGGAGTTCTATAAAAATGTAATGACCCCCTTCTCTCATTACTTCGCCATACCTTTCTAGTTATCCAGGAAGATGATGCCCCCTACTCACGGACCTGGCAATCTGCCACTATTTCTACCATCCTGAAGCTGGATAAGGATAAGGTGGTGGGCAAGGTGATGGAGGGCACTGTCAAGGAGAGGCTAGGGGGGGACCTGGATAAGTCAGGGTGCCTGGACGATAGACAGCATGGATTCATCCCGGGGAAATCGTGTCAGACAAACCTGGTGGAGTTCTATGACGGGGTGACAAGTGCCTTGGACCTGGGTAGACCAGTGGATGTCCTCTTTCTAGACTTCAGCAAGGCATTTGACTCTGTTCCTCACGTGGGCCTGTTGGATAAGCTGGGAGAAATGGGGGTGGGGAACCAGATGATCAGATGGATAGGCAACTGGCTCCAGGACTGGACCCAGAGGGTCGTAGTTGGTGGGATAGTCTCATCCCCAAGGAGGGTCATGAGTGGGGTCCCACAGGGATCAGTCCTTGGGCCCCTTCTGTTCAACGCCTGACGTATCTGACATAAGGACAGGAATCAGGGTGAGGTGAGTCTCTTTGCAGATGACTCGAAACTGGGGGCGGTGGTGGATGGGGAGGAGGGGAGGGTGGCCCTACAGGGGGACCTGGAGGCTCTGGAAAGATGGTCTAGAAAGTGGAAGCTGAGGTTCAATGCAGGGAAATGCAAGGTACTCCACCTGGGGGCCAGAAACCCAGGCCAAGTGTACACCTGGGGGAGAAATGCTACAAGTCTCGATGGCTGAGAGGGACCTGGGGGTGGTGGTGGATGTCAAGATGAACAACTCTGAGACTTGTAGAAGGGCAGCAGCCAAGGCCAACAGGATGCTGGGATGCATCGCTAGGGGGATCACCTCCAGGAGGAGGGAAGTGATACTCCCTCTGTATAACTGCTTGGTGAGGCCGCACCTTGAGTACTGCGTGCAGTTTTGGAGGCCACACTTAAAGAGGGACATTAACCTCCTGGAGAGGGTCCAGAGGAGGGCAACCAAAATGATTTGGGGTTTGGGGGACAGGACCTATGAGGAGAGGCTTGAAGAGCTAAATATGTACACATTGGAAGAAGAGAGGGACCGGGGGACATGATAGAGGTCTTCAGGTACATGAAGAGGGTAAATAGGGAGGAACAGTCAGGGTGCTAAAGGAAGGAGGAGGGGCCACTAGAGGAATGGGTGGAAGCTGGAGGGAAGATTCAGGGAGAAAGGAGGAGGTGCTACTTCACTGAGAGGGTGGTGGAGCCATGGAATGCACTGCCTAGGGGGCTGGTGGAGGCAGAGACAGTGGAGGGGTTCAAGAGAGGGTGGGACAGGTACAGGGGAAGGGTTCTGGAAGCAAAATCAAATGCAGCAAGAATATCCGGGACTGGGAAGGGAGAAGCCAGAGAAGGAGACGGGGACAGCAAGGTCAGCACCCAGGGTGGGGGCTGACCAAACAAGCAGACACGAAAGACCGTTAGGCCTATTCTGCTGGCATTTTAGTATGTTAGTATTCTAGTGCCCCATCTTCCTACAGGCCCACATCAATTTGAAACACCAATTACAAACTGTTTGCCTCTGTATGGGCTGGAGACCGGACACCATTTAGCTGAGTCTTCTCCACCTGTATCAGGCAGGCTTCATTTGAAAATGCTAGACCCACACCAATATTCGCAGGCATTCCACATCCTGGAGTGTATCCATTCCCAACAGAGCCCTGCCCTCCTCTTAAGTCTAGATGCCGAAGAGGCTTTCAACAGGATGTCCTGGAGCTTTTTCTGGGACAACCTGTGGACTTTAGACTTTCCGTCCCCATTTATTCTCCTCCTACAGAAACTGTATACAGCCCCGAAGGTGTACCTATGGGTTAGTGGATCCCTGACTGCCCCCATCTCCTTGTAGAGAGACACCCATCAGGGTTGTCCTCCCTCGTTATTTTTCCTCTATACTGAACCTCTAGTGGCAGCCATACACAGTAACTCAACGACAGAGAGTTTTCCCATAGGTGGTGAGGACTACAAGGGAGCACTTTTCACAGATGATGTCCTCCTGATTCTACTTAAATCCACTGCATCACCTGATGCAGTCTGCAAAGAATTGGCTCTTTTTGAACAACTCACGGGCTATAAACTTAACGACAAAAAAAAAAAAAAAAGAGAGGTGTTACGGTTCTTTTACCACCCATCCTCTGCTATCAGAGCCCACTTTTGTTTTAGGTGCACCAGAATACAGCCGAAGTATTTCAACGTTTATATCCCTAGCCATTTAGATAATCTGGAGCCGATTAATTTAGAGCTCTTGACGCAGTGAATCACAACTGACCTGAAAACCTGGACCCACCTCCCACTCAGCTTTTTTCCTAGAGTAGACGTGATAAGAATGAACAATCTTCCATGTATCCTATACCTCCTCCAGACCCTTCCAGTGATTTCCTCACAGTTTTATTTTAAAGGGATACTGTTAATCCCATTAGGCCTCAGATTTTCCCTAGATTAAAAAGCACATTCTGTGACTGCTCACATTCGGTAGAGATTGATGATATATCCAGTAGTTTGATTCTGATTCCTTTTTAAACGTAAAAAACAGATTCGGCACCATACTGGTGTTTATTTACATTTTTTGATCATCTTACCGTAACTGCATCCTGCCTGGACTTGAGACTGCCCCTAACACAATCCAGTCACTCATAATGCTGTGGGAGGAGAGGAGGCTACTGTATTATGAGTGGTTGCACTGTTTGAGAGTGTTCCTTATGTTCAGGATGTGTGCAACAAGAGTACATCAAGGATTTGAAGCAAAACAATGTTGGGTATAATTGCACCATTCCCATGCATTTCAGTTCTACTAAGAAAAGAAGCAAATTAAACAACCAACAACTTCAATGAATTTTAGAGAAAGTACGCACGCAATCATAAAATGTTGGTTTTCAACTAAAAATAATATGATGCAAAAATGGCTGACAATGTCCTTTTAAGTCCTGGGATCAGCTGATTCCTTGTTTCATATGGCCCGGCAAATGCGCTAGACTTTGATATTCCATTCTACAGCTTCCCAGGTGGATGGTGAGGTTAATCTTCCTAGTCTATGAACCTATCCCTTGGCTATGCACCTTAGGATTCTTATTTGAGGTCTCTGCGCCCCGTCTGTGCCCCATGGAAAACAATCACATTTACTAGGAACAAGCTGCATCTAATTGAGAAATAAGTCTATGATTCCCCCACTGAGATGTTTACACACTGGGAGCTCACAAGGTACACAGTTATTACATTTTAGCAATGGAATAAATGCGCAAGACAACCAAAAGTAGCCAGACTCTTATTTTATTGCACAGCAACAGCATATGATGAGGACTTCCCGCCATGGCAAGACACAGCACAGAGCAATGGCGGTCCAGAGAAGGGTTACTAAAATGGTGCAGGGTCTGTATCATAACCCTACGAAGAGAGACTATATGAGCTCAGTATGTACACACTGGAGGAAAGGAGAGAGGAGATCCGACAGAAACCTTTAAATACCTCGCAGGATTAATAAGGTACAGAAAGGGAGTGTTTTTCAGGATAAAGGTACTCTAGAACAAGGAGACATGCTATGAAGCTGGAGGCGGGAAGATTGAGGAGAGATGTGAGGAAATACTTCTTCACAGAAAGAGTGGTGAATTCATGAAACAGCCTTCCAGCAGAGGTGGTGGGGGCAAAAACAGTGGCAGGGTTCAAAAACACATGGGATAGGCACATGGGAATCGTAGGGGTAAGTAAGGGAGGAGAAGAGACAGCACCATAAAACAAGGGGGTCTACAGCAAAATGAAGGTTAAAAAAAATGAATATGGGCGTGACTGGTGGGCCAAGGTTCTTATTCGTCATTAGATTGTAATGCACTTGCCCTGACCATTGTGATCTCTGTAAAGAATTGTACTCATATGCTGCACTTAATATGTTCTTTCTGTTATTTGCTGTTCACCGCTGCCAAGATTGTTGTCATAATGTTTGCTATTGTGCGCATGCAAGTATTTACACTACAGCATGATTTCGTCCTGGGAAGATCGTGTCAGACAAACCTTGTAGAGTTCTTCGACTGGGTGATGAATGCCCTGGACCAGGGTAGGCCAGTGGACGTCCTCTTTCTAGACTTCAGCAAGGCGTTTGATTTGGTACCTCACGATGGCCTGCTGGCTAAGCTGGAGGAAATGGGGGTGGGGATGCAGATGATCAGATGGATAGGTAATTTGCTCTCGGAGTGTACTCAGAGGGTGGTGGCTAGGGGGCTAGTCTCATTCCAAGAAGAGTCATTAGTGGGGTTCCCAAGGGGTCAGTACTACGGTCACTCCTGTTTAACACCTATGTCTCAGACATAAGGAAGGGTATCAGGAGTGAAATGAGTCTCTTTGCAGATGACTCGAAGCTGGGTGCGGTGGTGGATGAGGAGGAGGGTAGAGTGGCCCTGCAGGAGGACATGGGGGCTCTAGAAAGTTGGTTGGGGTAGTGGAGACTGAAGTTCAGTACAGGGAAAAGCAGCGTTCTGTACCTGGGGGCCAGAAATCCAGGCCAAAGGTATACCCTGGGCGGAGACACACTGCAAGTCTCGAAGGGCGAGAGGGACCTGGGGGTGGTGGTAGATGTCAGAATGAACAACTCGGAGACCTGTAGGAGGGCAGCAGCAAAAATCAATAGGATGCTGGGATGCATCACTAGGGGGATTACCTCCAGAAGGGCAGAAGTGATCCTTCCTCTATAAACTTGCTTGGTTAGGCCACGCCTCAAGTATTGTATGCAGTTTTGGAGGACACACTTAAAAAGGGACACTGCATTCCTGGAGAGGGTCCAAACGAGGGCAACCAAAATGATCTGAGGCATGGGGAAAGGACCACGGAAGAGGCTCAAGAGCTCAACATGTACACCCTGGAGGAGAGGAGGACAGAGGGGGCATGATAGAGGCTCCTAAGCACATAAAGGAGATTAATAAGGGAGGCTCAGTTGGGGTGCTCCAAAGGAAAGGGGGCAACTAGAGGGCACGGGTGGAAGCAGGGGCGACTCGGGGGAGAAGGTGTGATTTCACTGAGAGGGTGGTGGAACTGTGGAATGCGCCACCCAAGGGACTGGTGGAGGCAGAGACTGTGGAGGGGTTTAAGAGGGGATGGGACAGGTATAGGGGGAGGGTGAAGCTGACTAAGTCCAATACAAGGGGAACATCTTGGACTGGGGACAGAGAAACCCAAGGGGGGTGGGGAGACAGCAAAGTCGGCGCCCAGTATGAGTGGTGACTATCAAGCAGACACGAAAGACCATTAGGCCTCCTCTGTTGGCATTTTTAGTATGTTAGTATGTACCCTTTCCCCCAGGACGCACCGTGAGATGAGCAACTTGTTGTTCAGTGTGCCTTTCCTGGTGAAATGTTTCAATAAATAAATAGGTTCTATGTTTCTGTGTTCTATGTTTTCTATTGCACACATGGTACAAACAAGGTTTAATACTTCTCAAATACTGACGAGACACATTTTGTTATGTGTTTTTTGTTTATAGTTTGTGGAGTTACAACAAATATACACACTTAGACAGGCTGACTGACCATTTCCACTAATACAAATCCCCATTATTGCTAAACCTATGGATTGGTGCTCTGAGGGGAGAACTATGGGGCACTTGATTGGTAATTTCTTTAGAAAGTTAAAAGAGCTTTCCTCCATCATGGCAACCTCTATTTTGGTCGGGTGGAACCAAGCACTAGCTCTGACAATTCCAATTCACACTTGGTTAAAATCTGCAGATTGGACAATGTGAGTTACTATATAAAACCATTGGCGTGAATTTGCCTGGAAATGCCAGTCATGTTATTTTTTTTTTTTTAAGTACACCAGCTATCTAGGCGAAATATATGGGGCCCCAACATTCTTCTTGCTGGAGGAGCTGTAGTATGCAGCTGGCAGAATAAACACATATACATACAGTAATTTGGGCCTGCCCATGACTCTCTGAATTTTGGCAAGCAGTAGCTACAGTCTTTGAGGAGTTGGGCACGGGTCTGGACTTGGCCTCTCCCCAGTTCGTATGTCCTTTCATCCCCCCAGAGGGGGTCCAGCTATCAGGTAGCAGTCTATTCTTGGTACTTACATGCAGCTAAGAAAGCCGTTACACATCTTTGGCTCAAACTGCACTCTCCCACTATAATAACATGCAGGGATATAGTTACCACAATATATCATATGGAATATCTAATAGCCTCTGTACATGGTAGGCTGCCACAGTTTTGTGAACACTAGCAAAGATAGGTAATTTCTGATATGCAATTTGATGCCCACTTGCTCTTGACTTATAAACACCGAAGATGTTTTGATCTGAATTTACTTCCTGAGGTATAGAAACAGCCTTCTTTTCATTTCTTACCATATAGCGTGAAAAATTAGGATGTATAGTATTTAGCCACTGTGTCCCTCATAGACTAGACCTTTTTTTCACAAGGCATACTGTATATATGCATTCTTTTTAAATATATATACTGTATATATATACACACCTCGAGGTGATCAAATCTATCTCAGTCGTGTTAAATGTGAACACACTGATGTAAGTCTATGTATTTCTATACTGCTTATTATTTATTGTTTTGTTTTCTGTACTGTTTTTAAAAATGTTAATGAAGTATTAATACAAAAAAGAAATGTAAAAAGGCAAATCCTCTATCCCACAGTTCTATGAAAGATGGTATACCCTGGTTAGAAGGCAGTACACTTGCCGTGCTAGAGCAGAAGTAGCACAAAGTGTATATAAAAATAATTTAAACGTGAGTCTATCAGTGTTTGTTAACGTGGATGCGAAATCTACCCTTGCCAGGCTGGACCTCCTTTTCCACCCTTTTGTCGCTTTGCCCTTAACTGCCCTCCTTACCCATTGCTGCTCCCTTCACCTGAACCACTCTCTCCCCAGTTCTAGCATACTGGCACAGCTCTCATAGTTCCTCCTTCCTAACTAAATACTTGTTCTGCAGAGCGACATCCAGGACATTGAGTCTTTACTACAGCTAGAAATGATCTGGCAGTTGAGGCATTGGGGTCACAGGATCAGTGATCAGACTGGTTTGAACAACTTAAGCATTCCAGGTCGGAAAGCACGTGCAGGCTATCCACTTAAAGAGCAGGTTTATAGTAGCAGCCATCCCAAATACGTATGGTGTTGTTCCTGGCCAGGAGGTGCTGTGTAAAAGTTTGCCACGTAAATCATCAATATTAAAAAGTTATGAGCCTTGTAATTTTCTCTCCGTAGGTTCGATAAAAAAACGGAGCCACTGCCCAACTCTGAGGACATGCCCCCACGCGCAGCCCCGTTTTGTGCTCTCACTAAACGAAGGCTGCATGTGCACGCCCCATTTACCTGAATGGGTTGCTTTTCTTATATGTTTTATGACTATTCAAAGCGACTACTTGACTTACAGGGACCCTTTTTTGTTTCTTTTACAAGACTCCTTCCCCCAGATCTCACCTTGAAACAAGTGGTCACAGTGCCTTTTTTGGACAACTTGAAACTAATAAATAAATTTAAGTCAGAGATGAGCATTTTCTACTTTACCATACAGCATCATGTTCCACTTTACCACACTGCACAACATCAGCAATGGACTCCCCCCAAAAAAAAAAGAATAAAAGGTGTTTAATTGGTACTATCAGGGGATGAAAAATCCCCAAGTCCAAGGCCTGGGACTCATGTTAGCAGTAGCATAACTTGAATTGCACAGCCCTGTACAGTCTGACGGACTTCACTTGTTGCAGCCTTAGCTGCGCGTAAATACTGAGTCGCTGGCTAGAGACTACAAGGCTGCCTGCAATTCCTGTGAATGGTGTGGACTACAAGGCAAGTGATCCTTCTCTTCACCCCCCGAGCCAACAGCATCAGCCGAGCCGCCAGGAGACATCAGCTGGGAGCCAAACGCAGAGCAACTCCTCCCCCACCAGGAGCACTTACCTCATCGCAGCAGAGTCGGAGTGGAGGTGATTTTTTTCTTTCCACCTGCACTGATGACTTTGCACACCGCAGGAAGGTTGCCTCATGCATAGTGTTCAGCCAGTGGTCAAGAGACCCAGCTGGAAAGGAGGACCATCAGGGACACTGCAGCCAGATCAAGGAGCCCACCACAGTGCTGCAGAAGGTGAATGGAGTGCGACTCAGGGCAGTGCAGTTCTGGCAGGTAATTCAGAAGTTACAACTCGTGGGAGGGAAATCTGGGAAACCAATGCCATCTAAGAGTTGCATGCTGCTCTTGGTCTGTGACTGAACTGGTCTCTGGTGGCAATGAGACAGCGTCACATTACTCTGCATAAAAGTGTATTTTTCAAGAACTGATTAAAAAGAAAAAACTCAAGAGACAAAAAAAAGAAAGAATCTGTGACTGCAGGCAGGAAGTGTGATAAGAGTTTGTGCAAGCAGGCAGGCCATACAGTTACCCATGCACAGTCAAGGTGTCTGGCTGACGGACCACTGGGAACAAAAATTTAGGATGCCTGTTAGTTTAAAACTATTCAACTTGAACACTTAAACAGAGAATCAGTTACCAGCTGTAAGTCACTGGAGCACTGGTTCACCGAAAACAGAATGGTCCTCAATACATCCAAAACTAGAGCAATGCTGTTTGGCCCTAGATCACTTGGGTCAGGACAGAACACAGCACCTACAACTCACCACAGCGTTTGGCTACTGCCTAGAAGTTGTGCTCTCCCTCTAATACCTCAGCCTAACTCTGGACCAAGGCTTCACCCTGAAAAACCACGTGGACTCAGTTACCAAAACCCTACACGGGGAAACTAGGCATCCTTTACCGGCTGAAAGACCAGCTTGCACCCGAAGCCAGAACCTCAATCGCCACCAGCGTCCTTCTCCCAACACTCTTATATGCCGCCCCAGTCGTGCAAGGGTTGGGAAAGCTGGAGAGGAACAGACTACAGGTGCTTTACAACAAGGTGGCCCGCTTCGCCTCCCAGGCCAATCCTCGAGATCACCACTGTGACTCCCTATCATTCCTAAACTGGTCCTCACTAGAGGAACACCTCCAGTACCCACTGCTCTGCCTAGTGTACAAGCTAGTAGGACCGACCTCCCCCCCCCCAGCCTCTCTGGCCTCGTGGTTCTAAAGGCCAATCACCGACACCGCCACACGACTGGCCGAACTCTCCTAGATGTCCCCAGGATCAGAACCAAGGCGGGCAGTATGTCATTTGCACGCACCCGCTCCAACACTGTGGAACCAGCTCCCTCCTGGGGTGCAGGAAGCCCCTACTATCAAAAACTTCTGCACTAGGCTTAAGGCCCACCTAGCGGTGGCCAGTTCCTGCCGTTGTACCGGCCCCTGATAGGAACACAGGGTTAACTTACTAACCAGGTCCTAGCATCCACCACTGATTACACTCCATGTCAAACTAACATTCGCACAATGTTGTCACTGTTGATCAACCTACTCTATTCCTTGTGCACAGTTATGCATCTGCTTTGCCATATTAACTGTGTTGCCGTGATTCCTGTAACTCAAACTAATGTTGTATTGGTCTCTTGTGTTATGTAACACCCGGGTCACCCCTGAAAAAGGGACCTCCGGGGCCCAGTGGGCTTACCCGGTCACCAACATTTTATAAATAAATAAAATAACAAACAAGACTGCAGGAATCTATGTCAAAATTGTGCTTGTGGTAAGCCTCAGTGGGTCAGACTGACTTTGTGTTACTCCAAATATTATTAAAAAAATACAAGGAAAGGTCTGCTGTAATTGAGTTTGGTTAATGCTCAGTCGGAGTCTTTGACCCTCTATGTAAGGACCGTGATCACTACCTGTGTAAACTCTAAAGGAAAGGGAAAAACATGCAGACCTGTGTGGTTTAAGTATATTAGGTGCACAGCACAAACCAGTGACAAAGACAACAGAGCCTTTGGTAACAATTTAGGTGAAAAACAATGCAACTTAGCAATGCCTGCCACAGACTTATGTAACAAAACTAAAGGAACCTAAGTCCTGGACTTGACCTCCCAAAACTTTCAATCCCCGACTATGTGAGTATGAGAAGGGGACTTACATTTGCTCTTGGCTCCATGACATGCCAACTATTCACCAGTCTCTAGAAGAGCAGCATCTATTCCCACGATACATTAACAACAAATTTTGTGTCCTATACAGAGCAAAGCAGAGCTGCTACTCAATATGTGGTGCACAAGTAGAAGAATTACTGGAAAAAGAGCTTGAATTATTCCTGACTACGTGTTTTGCTGTGCAGGACTGCTGAATTTTTTAAATAAAGGACTTTAAGCAGTTTCAATTCTTGCTCAGTGTCCAAGCGTGTGTGCCAGAGCTTATTGTTTTTCCAAATTTCTTGACTACTTTTGTGCTCTTCAACATATTATTTCCCCCTTTGCTCTAGTGGTCAAATCATAACTGCAAAAGAGATGACTGCTGTATTTTCTAAGGAATATAAAAATTAAAAATCAGGCGCCACATTAGAGAAAAAGTATTACTTACTAGAAACTGTTGCTTCGGTTGGTTTTTTTTATACACTATTTCAGAATAATCAATTCATTGGCAAGCCGAATCTGAACTGACACTTAATAATTGGATTTTAGCAGTACAGCCTTAAGGTGTTTGAAATAAATGGCTCGTACAGTGAGTTAGTAAAGAGTCTTCGACTCGGCAGCCATTTTGGGTTACTTTCAAGCAGATGTGCCAAGTGCTGGCAAAATGGGTCAACTGAAAATCTGAGCAGGGCGACTGGAGCTTCAACCCCTTCATCCACTCTTCAAGGCACTGGTTGTGTGAACGTTGATACTGGATTTATTCAGCAGGGAAAGTCTTAAAAAACACCTGGCCCATATGAGCAGCAAAATAAAAATTCAAATCCTCACCTCTTTTGGGATACCTACAGCAATTTTAATCATAGCCACAGCACAAAACAACAGCCTGCCATCTATCAATTTCACCATTATTGTGGACAGCCTGCAAGGCCAGTATGCCACTAATCACATGAAAAAAATGTAATGATTCTCTGCAGTGAGAGTGTACAGAATGGCAAATGCTACAGTTGCTACTGGCTCATGCTCAGAAGTTGAGTTTACATTATCAGGGACATGGAGAAAACAATATATATTCCATGGCTGAAACTCACTTATAAGTGGATCCAGCAGCCTATGATAACAATATGGTACCACTCTAAATCAGTAATTTTACCAAGCTTTGTGTCTACCTACCTCAATTGCCTTGCATTTTTGCTATACCAAATCACAAAACAATCACTAAAAATAATGTGCAGGGGACAAGGCATTTAGTTCTCCTGTACAGATCAGAAACTTGGAATAATTAAAAAAAAAATAATAATTTGAATACTGAAACATAACAACAAAGAAGAAAGAAGCATACATTCATGGTAAGTCTCATGATATTTTTAAATACCTACATGTCTTCTAAAAAACGGAAATGTGCAGTCCAGAAAATAAACTCCAAGGGCAGAATCTCATCAAGAAGTAAAATAATGTAGTACTTACTCACACAGACCCATAAGTAAAGACAGAGTAGATAGATAGAATGAATAACAGTTTCAAAAACTTCTACAGCATAATGTTATATAAAATACTTTACCTTGTACTCTACTCATGGTTAAATGTGTGGCAATTAATTTCAACTACTATTTATTCAGGTAAAAATGTCAGATGTATATATGTACCTTTTACAGTCAAACAATAAAATGTTTAACTTCAAAAAAAATTCTACAGCTGAGACAGTTGCATGAGATTTGGAACTAGTCAGGAAGGCCAAGTTGAGGATGGGGGGATGGGCACTAAAGAGCAACATGGAAATATTTTTGGAAAACTAGATATGATGAAATACTTTAAACTAAATATACATATTTATATACATAAATATATATACTGACCAATTGTAACATACACTAGTAACCCCTTTTCTGGGGAACCTGCGTTTATCTACGTTACTTTTTACTATATTTTTTTCTACGTTTAAAGCACACACTTTAATTTATGTCGATTAGTAGGCTGATTATTATACAATCTGGCACTAATCTAGAATACCAACTACATAAATTACAAATAACAGAAAAAGCGCAAGGGTTTGCTTCTCTGGTCAGATTTACCTTGCAACACATCACTATCGAATGATAGATACAGCTAACGACGTGCAGAACATCTCAAAAAAGTGAACATGATCTTTATTTGTTGATACTTACAGATGCTCCCCCTACGTGAAAGAGAGCACAGGACCATACTCCATTGCAAGTGGAAAAATACACGGAAATGTGGTGATAAATCCCCAATCGGCAGGTTGTTCTTGTGATGGGGTTCTCCATGTGCTCGGAACACCGCACGCAGCAAGTCAATGGAACGTTCTGCTGTCGAATACAGTGCATGACGTCATGGCATTCGGAGGTATGCACCATTGAGCTGAGCGACAGCTCTGTGCTGATGTAGCGTCCTCGCTACCTCTCGTGCAAGGTGACTTAGATCACCGGATACAGAAAAAAAACCGATACGTCGTCGCAGGTGATATCTTTTATTGGAGTTAGCGCAACAATTTGAAAGATCAGGTTACCAAAACGGCTGATGCAGACGGAGCAGACTCCTGCTCCACCCCTGTAACAGCACTAGAGCTGCCCCTTGCTGTGACATATGAATGTCTGGTCCAGTATCTGATTACGAAAACGGCAAGTGACTGCTCTACATCAGGAATATGGTTCTCAATTGTCACTTCGAGGGCCTTTCTTTATTTTAGCCCTTAAAATTGCTCTGTACAGTGCACCACATGTCCCTCATGGCCACGCAGAGAAGCTGCTGTAAACTCAAACATTAAAGCAGTAATGTATACCATTCTAAACTGTCAAATAATAATAATTTTATTTATATAGCACCTTTCAGTGTATCAAGGTGCTGAACAATTTAAAAACAGTTCAAAACACTACATAAAACAGAACATGTACATAAAATCAACATACAACGAAATAGAGTATTAATAAAATCCAAGCATTTATAAATAACTTAATTATCTAAAAAAGCCATATTCCACAAATAAGTTTTCAAATCCCTCTTGAAAAGTTCCACGGAGGTGCACTGCCGTAACCGACATGGTAGAGAGTTCAAAAGTGGGTGCAGCATGCGAAAACGCTCTGCTGCCAGAAGATTTTAAACTCACTCTTGGGATCTCTAACAACCCCATGTCGGCCGAGCGGAGTAATCGGTCAGGGCAGTAAGGAACCAGGAGGTCTTTCAGATAGGCTGGACCCTGGTCGTGAAGGGCTTTAAAGTCAGTAAAATTACTTTAAGGTGATCCGCCACCACAAGGAAGCCAGTGCGAGTTCGCTGCAGGAGTGATATGACAGGACCGACTTGTCCCAGTCAAACCGGGCTGCAGCGTTCTGCACCAGCTGTAGCGGCGAGGATTTCAACCCAGAAAGCCCAAAGTACAGGGCATTGCAGTAGTCCAAGCGTGAGGATACAAAAAGCGTGAACCAAAGTAGGCAGGAGTCGGACGGAACAAGATGCCTAACCCTGGCAATATTCCTAAGATGATAAAGGAAATCTTGACAGCGGCTGACACCTGAGCTTTAAGAGTCAGCCTTTCGTCAGAAATAAACCAGGCTACGCACCCGTTCTGGGGACGGCAGATACTCCACCAAGGACAATTCCAGATGGAGCACCAATACCCGGCCTCACCATCCGACCACCTGGGTCCACTACCAGCACTTCTGTTTTCTCCGAGTTCAACTTTAGCCAACTAGAATCCATCCAGTCTTGGATCTGCCCCAGACAGTTGTTAAACACCGAGAGAGCTCCATCCTGGTCGGGTGCAAAAGGCAGATAGAGCTGGGTATCATCAGCATAGCAGTGAAACCTCAGCCCATATCGACTAATGATACCTCCGAGGGGCAGCATATACACTGCAAACAACATGGGTGACAGCACGGATCCCTGGGGCACTCCACACGACAAAGGAATTGGGTCAGAGGAAAAATTCCCTGACACAACTCTCTGCGATCTCCCGGTAAGGAATGATGTGAACCATTGCAAAACGGTTCCAGACATTCCACAGATTTGCCCCAGGCGAGCTAACAACACCATGTGGTCCACTGTGTCAAAGGCTGCAGAGAGATCAAGAAGAACAAGAATGGAGCGTCTCTTCTGATCCCTTGCCATCAGAAGATCATTTAACACCCGAACCAGCGCAGTCTCGTGCTATGTCTTTTCGGAAGCCCGACTGAAGGATCGTAGACATTATGGATGGTTACATGGTCATCCAATTGAACCGCTCGACCTTCTCAATAACCTTCCCAATAAAGGGAGGTTAGAGATAGAGCGATAATTAGAAAAACAGTCGGGTCCAAGGAAGCTTTCTTCAAGGGAGGAGTCACCACTGCCTCTTTCAAGGAGCAGGAAACTTCGCTAATTCAAGGAGCACCAGACTATTTGCGCCAGGACGGACCGATGATATCAAACAACCCAAAATGAAGGAGTCGGACGGGATCAAACCACAACTTGTGGGACGCATAGAATGGATGATCCTCATAATGTCCACGAACTCAGGTCATCGAAAGGAACTCCAGGAGAAATGAGGCACTGTCATCTCATGCTGTCCAAGAGCATCACCCATAGAGGTTACCGGACCCAGGTTCATCCTGATGTCGAGCCCTTTAGTTGCAAAGTATAGAGCGAGCTCACCGCACTCTGCTTTGAAAAAGCTTTCGAACATGCAGGCAGGCTGGGTTGCACAGTCTGTCTACAGTTCGGAACAGCTGAGCCGGTCGATTCTGAGCAGCTGCAATCTCCCTGGACAGGAATTCTGCCTTCTTATGGGTGATTGCAGATTGATAGCTAACATAATGTTCCATCAATCTGAGTGGTCGTCAAAGAGGATCTCTTCCTTGACAGCTCTAACCTTCGCCCCTGTCTCCGCATCTCCCTCAGGGTCCCATCAAACCATGGGGCTCTGGGGCGAAGGGATAGGGGGCGCTCACGAACAGGAGCAATAGAATCCAGAGCCGTCATGACGGCCTTATTATAGGCCAGCACCAATGCTTCTGGGCTATTGCTCACCGAACCGAAAGATGAGAGGTCAAGGACCGCCACTAGACCTTGTGGAGTAACATTCCGTAATGGGCGGTACCTGACCATCTCCACAGGGGCTGGTCTTCTCAGGAGGGTGCAAAAATTGAACCTCACGATGTGGTGATCAGACCAGGCGACTGGTTCCACCCCCATGTCAGATACGTTGATCCCTAGAAGGAAGACTAAGTCTAAAGAGTGTCCAGATTTATGCGTGCAGTGAAACCACCTGTGTGAGGCCCAAGAAGACATCAATTGGAGGAAGTCATTGCCAAAATTTGAGAGTTCATCGTCGACCCAGGCGTTGAAATCACCCAGAACCATCAATCTGGGTGATTCAAGCGACATGTCGGCGAGGAAATTCTTACTTCCTATGAGCGTCTCCCATCTCGGGTGGACGGTAGATGAAGCGATTCGAGCATACCACCTGCTACAACTGTACACTCAAAGGCCAGCCTCACCTACTACCACATTCGTGAGACCCAATTCCCGTCTTAAAACAGACAACCCCGCCCCTCGCAGTCAATCTCGGTGTTGTATCACCGAGTACCGGCGGAATCATGGCCTCAAAATAGGGCCAGAGTTTTCATCAACCAGGTCTCGGTGATGCAAGCCAAGTCAGCCGAACCAACAAGATCGTCAATAATAGCGGTCTTATTCCTAACAGACCTGGCATTTGCATAACACCGCCCGAGTTGGACAAACTCGAGGATTGTCAAGCCCGTCTGCCCACTAATTTCCGTGGTGCCCTTGGGTATGGATACCAGACAGGGAAAACCTCGATCTGGATTCCATTTCACCAGGGCCTTCTGACCTGACTACCCCTGACACGATGAACCTGGCTGTTCATCCACCCCTGTTCGGCTACAACCCCCCACGAACAATGCCCAGTGCTCTACAGAGCTGGTAGGTGTCGAAATGAAGAGGAGGAGTGACAAAGGGGCGAAGGGCGCGAAGCGAGGAGGATGAATAGTGCACCACCGTGGGGGCTAAAGGCCAGCACTTGTTGCTACTTAAATAAAATAAACCAAAACCCAAGACAAACTAATTAACAATCGGCTAACAAAAAACGTAAATATAACCTTAGGGAAAAAAAAAGTCTACACCTGAACTATTACCCACCCCCCCCGGATTGCTCTCACCACCGGGAAGAAGAGGGCAAGGCACTCTCACTGCCTAGCCCTTATGGGATATAGCAACAGAGGACAAAGAAACAAAAACTCCTCCCAAGTTCTCTCACAACAGGGAGGGTGGTGTTATTTGTTCATTCCCTCACAGGAAGGAAACAGAATAAATCAAAAACTAAATAAACATAAAAAAGCTGAAGGACACAAAGACCTCTCACCCCCAGTGTCCAAAAGCCATAATCATCAATCATCAATCACTCAAAAACAAAACAGAAAAAAACAAAACAAGGTTCCTTAGAATTAATATGTCCGTATCAGGCAGGAGACAGCATACAAATTAAATTTACCACAAATAAAGACAAGGATTTCCACAGTGTTCTGAGCTGGTATCTTCATGACTGATGATGTGGCCCACATTGTGAAGGCCAATACCCACATTTCAGTGTATATTGCAAAGGTAGAGTTTGGGAACCAAGAAAAGGGTGAGAAGTAAAGTCCTCCACAGGTGTTTGCTAGAGAGAATGAATGCATGGTCAGGTGGAGTGAGTAAACAAATGAAATTATCAGATTTTTCCTACCCATTTTATAAAATATATTTGCTGGCGCAGAGGTGCAGCTGTCACTCCTACAAGTGGGTAGCTTCCTTGGTGCTGGCAGGCAGTAAGTAGCAGTAGTAGTCTTTATTTTGATGTAGCATGCTTCTCGGAGGCTCAGGGCACCATTACAATATCAAGCAGTAGAATCAAAACAAAAAGCATCTTAAAAGACATTGTAACATGGCATTATTGAAAGGTGTGCCAGGCCCCGATAAGTCGGAGCAGGCTCACGTGGTGCCAGAGCAACACGGCATTGTGAGCTGATAATGCGTGTTGGGCATCGGAACCGCCTCTGAGGAAAAGCAACACGGCATTATCGTCTCATAATGCCGTGTTGCTCCCCTGTAGTGGCCACGACAGCTACTGGGTCTCAAATAGCGCTGTGACCGGCCGGGGCTTACAAGGCAAGGCGGGGATAGAGGGTGCGAGGAGCAAGACTGTGCCGCGCGGCATGCAGCGGGCAAATTTGCAGAGCACACAGCTAGGCAGAGAGACGTAGAGAGCCGTAGGTAGTGTAGGGAGAAAGCAGATGGCTGTCGAGTTTAGTCTATGTGCAGCGATGAATCTGGAATCCTGGACAGATATGGAGTTCGGTATAGCGGTGGAATGCAGTAGCAGCACAACAGGAGGTGGAGGCAAGGCTGCAGAGGAGGGAGGAGACGTGGCCCCACATAAGAGAACTGCTAAGGTTAGGCATGTGAGCAGCAGCTGGGGCAGCAATCAGGAGCTTGACAGCATGGACCATGAAGTGGAGAGCATCGCTGGAGAGAGCTGGCAGAGCCAAAGACATGTCCAGATGTCACAAAAAGAGCTGGATCACTTGGAGAGGACAAAGGTGGAGCTGAACACTGAAAAACACGCAGTGGGCGTGTAATGTGTTTTCTGACTGGCTCAGGTCAAAGCAGATGTCAGTAGACATAGGGACAGTCTCAGCTGAGAGGCTCAGCGCTATTCTCAGGGAGTTCTATGGGTCTGTGAGGGCAGAGAATGGGGAGCAGTACAGCATCAGCTCTTTCTGTGGGTTGAGAGCAGGCTTGAACAGGTACATTAACAGCATTGAGGTGAGAAGAAATATTAATATCATGACTGACCCACGGTGTCAGGCTGCAAACAACATCTTTGTGGCTGTTGTAAAGCAGTATAGGAAGCAGGGGAAAGACACTGCCAGGCAGCATCCACCAATCAGAAAGGAGGACCTGGACAGAATAAGGGACCCTCAGCACCTCAACCCCGAAACTGCCCAGGGCCTTGTGAAGAGACTGTGGTTTGAGCTGCAGCTAGGGCTTCCGAGAAGAGGCCGTGAGGGCCTAAGGGAGCTCACACAGAGATCATTTGAGGTTGCTGAGGATGACCTCTGCCATGAGTATGTTACACTGGCATTTAATGAGCCCACAAAAAACCATGTCCGGGCAGATGAAAGCAACAGACAGGCACTCAGAGGTGTGCTCTACTCACAGGGAGACTCCAGGACTGCCCGTGGCACTGTTCAAAGAAGTCAGTCAGTCGGTGCCCCACATCTGCACTGCATTCTACCTGCACCCTATTAAACAAGCACAGGCGGTCCTTGACCAGAAGGAGGTCTGGTACTCCAGGCAGCCGATGGGAAGAAATTTCCTTGGTGAAATGATGGCAAAGATCTCAGAGATGCCGGACTCAGCAAGGTATATACAAACCACAGCGTCGGGTACTGCTGTTCAGATGTTGTCCCATGAGTGCCCGCCGAGATCATGTCTGTCACAGGGCACAGGTGTGAGAGCAGCATCCAGAACTATTGGTCACCCACACAGCAAGACAGGGAGAGATGGTCAAGCATCCTGTCTGTGCCACACCAAGTGCGCACAGCTGGTGGCTCCCTTATACAGGGGGAGCGAGAAGCCAATGACCTCGGAGAGCCACTTGCACCACACAGTAGACAGCATAGATGACAGCTTGATATTACAGTACTGCTTCACAGATGGAGAGGCAGATGAGGGTGCGGCCACAGAGCACAGGAGGGAGCAGCAGGCAATGCATGGCAGAGGCATGCAGGTAACCAGAGGGGCGTAGGACCTAGTACATGGGGGCCACAGACCAGCACGACCTGTGAGAGCCACAGGGACACGCAGCCACGTACCACTGACCAACAGCGCTGGGACTCCAGGCGCTCAGACAACCCTCGGTCTGCCATGAACGCCAGCACACACCAGCAGGAGGGACCGTACACTGCAGGAAAGAGCCTGGGAGAGCAGCATGGAAGGCAGCGGGGCGCAGAAGGCAGGGGCACTCATCCAGTGGCCGGAACCACACCAAGAGACGAGGCAGGAAGCACAGCTGGGGAGTCGAGAGGAGCACCAGCATCCAGTGCAGGTTCAGCTGCCAGAGTTTCACCATACAGGCATTGTCATTTTCAATTACAGTGTTACTGGCAGCCAGGGACAGCCCGCACATCAGCAATGATGGAGGGCGTGGCGGAAGCCGGAGAAGGCAAACCGGCGCGCAGTCCTGCAGGTACCACCAGTGACTGAGCCGGTATGCAAAGTAGGCGCTCCGCGCTCACCAGAACTCAGATCCACGGAACTGTAGACCTCCGAGGCAGGCACTCAAAGTCGACCGCGCCCAGACCCACGGGACACTTCATGAGAATGCAGGGCTGAGAAGAATCTGCTTCTGCAGCGAGGCGGTTTTCAGACACATCAGTATGTAAGAGAATACTGTAATGGGATCTGAGGTAACAATAAAGTTACCGAAATATGCTTAGTCTCCGGTGCCTTTGTTGCTAATCACTATGCACAGTACTCACTGGTAAAACATCGGCGTTGTCCGTGTTACAAGCATTAACCCCGCTGCAGGTGGCATCTAATGGGTTAATGCATGGCGAGAACTGCTATCGACCTCGGCCTCCAGCCTCGTCACAACAGCCCTGCCATGCATTAACCCCCATTAGATGCCACCTTCAAGTGAGGATTATTGCTTACTTAAACAAGTCCCCCAGAAATAAAAATATTTAAAATAACATTTGCATTAAATAAATTCCTAATAAATTAATCAAGTAGGAGCAGGACAGAGGCAGGATACTACAGACCAGTTAGTTTGACTTCAGTGGTAGGGAAAATGATGGAATCACTTCTGAAGGAAAGAATTGTTGAGTACCTAGAGGCCAGTGGGGCACAGGACCCATGGCAGCATGGTTTCACAGCAGGAAGGTCATGTCAGACGAACCTAATAAATTTCTTTGACTGGGTGACTAAAGTAGTAGACCAAGGAGGGGCTGTGGATATGGCCTACCTAGATTTTAGCAAGGCATTTGACACAGTCTCATAAACAATTAATATACAAGTTAGCCAGCCTTGGAGTGGGTCCCAAGGTGGTAGCCTGGATAAAAAAACTGGCTGGACAACAGGACACAAGGGTAATAGTAAACAGAGTCCATGGTGAAGAAAGGAGGTAACTATTGGGGTACGGCAGGGTTCGGTCCTGGGACCGGTCCTCTTTAATGTCTTTATAAGTGACATTGGAGAACACCTGGAAGGAAAGGTATGTCTCTTTGCAGATGACACAAAGATATGCAACAGGGTTGATACACAAGGTGGGGTGGAAAAAATGAAAACGGACTTGGCAAGGTTGGAGGAATGGTCAAATATGTAGCAGCACAGATTCAATGCAAAGAAGTGCAAGGTAATGCATCTGGGAAACAAAAACCCTGGGGAAGAGTACACAATGGGGGGTGAGTTAATAACAACAACAAAAATCGAAAGAGACCTAGGAATAATTATATCAGATGACTTAAAGGTGGGCAAGCAATGTGAGAAGGTAGTGAGAAGGGCTGGGGGGATAATGGGATGCATGAGGACAGGCATCAACAGTAGAAAACAGGAAGTTGTCGTCCCTCTGTACAGACAGTTAGTGAGACTCCCTCTGGAGTACTGCGTGCAATTCTGGAGACCCCATCTCCGCAAAGACATAGACAAGTGGAGGCTGTTCAGAGGAGGACAACCACAATGGTGCAGGGTCTGCACCAGAAGACATACGAGGAGAGACTAAAGCAGCTTAATATGTATACTCTTGAGGAAAGGAGGGAGAGGGGGGGCATGATAGAAACCTTCAAGTATCTCAAGGGAATTAACAAAGTACAAGACGGTAGTATCTTTCAGAAGAAGAGATGTGCAAGAACAAGGGCACAATTTGAAGATAGAGGGGCGGCTCAGAGGTAATGTTAAAAGTATTTTTCACAGAGGGTTGTGGATGCATGGAACAGCCTTCCTGAGGAGGTTGTGGAGTCAGGAACAGTGGGAGAATTCAAGAATGCATGGGACAGGCATAAGGCAATTCTAGTTGGGAGTAGGAGGAAGTAAGCTGTTGATGAACTAGACTCTGCAGCTAATCCATCAGGTAGTGAAATGGGCAGACTAGGTGGGCCAAGCAGTCCTTATCTGCCATCAAATTCTATGTTTCTAATTCTTAAAAACTGGGAAAATACAACTGTGGAGGAAAGTTAAACCCCAAATGCCTGAGCAAATAAAAGGGATTTCAAGCGCTGCTTAAAGGACACCACAGGAGGCCTCCTCAAAGTTCTCAGCAAAGAATTCCAGAGGACTGAATTGCTACTTCAAGAGTCCTGACCCTCGAAGTCTTCAACCGAGTCCTTGGAACTACCAGGAGGCCCATCTCAGCTGAGCGGAGAGGTCGTAAAGGTACCCGAGGGTGCAAGAGCTCAACCAGACAGCTTGGGCCCAGCCCATGCAGGTCCTTATAACTTAGAAGTCCAACTTTAAAGGAGATACATCACATGACCAGCAGCCAGTGAAGATCACGCAGCACTGGAGAGATACGGCATGACCTTGAGAGGCCAGTCAGCAACCAAGCAGCTGCATTCTGCACCAACAGCAGGCATCACAGCATATCCCCATTGACCGCAAGGTATAGAGCATTGCAGCAGTCAATCCTTAAAGTCATGAACACATGCACCAGTGTGGTCAGATCACCAGGAGGGTTAAGTGATTTAATCTGGCTGATGTTCCACAGATGGTAAAAGCCATTCCAGACTACTGTTGACATTTGAGTCTCAAGTGTCAGCCTCTCATCCAGAATGACACCCATATTTCTCACCTTTCTGGCAGCCAAGATCCTAGAGAGGCCTAGACAAAGTTCCGTCTCCCTCTCAGTAGCCACCACTCTCTCTCTACATCCCGGTTCAACCACCAGTACCTCAGTTTTCTCTGGGTTCAGTCTCAACCAGCTCGATGATGTCCAGTCTTGGATCTTGGCGCTATGGACAGGAGTGTGCATGGGAACTGTTGAGGACATAGGATTCGGAAATTTATCACAGGGGAGGCTGAAGCGTGACTTGTCAGGAAGGATCCCAGCCTCACACTACTTACAGACCTGGCCATTTGTTTTAAACACAGTTTTTGAGGCAGCCCTCAGGTCATTATTTGCAATATTTCTGAAGGTTGCCACAATAACCTTCCCCTTCCCCCACCATGGACATCCTACCAGCTCCCCTCCCCCCAGCACAGCTCAACAGTTAGGAAGAAGACACAGGGGAAGGATACTAAGTATTGATGCAGCCCCAAAATCGCTGGATCAGATAATTATTTCCAATGCAGAAGTCCCCTCTCTCTAGGACAGCTGAGGCCACTCCTGATCTATCATGACCTTGGATAGGTCGGACAGTGATCTGTCCTGTCCACTTCATCTAGTTCCTCCTCTCAGCTGGAGGTGGAGGAACCCAACACAAGGTTCTTCAGTGCAGAAGACATGGGCTATCTAGCCAGCAAGATTGACTAGTCCCTCAAGCTGTCAGATAAGGCCAGGAAATTGGTAAAAGACCTGATATTGATGGCCTCACATGAGAAGATGGCATGTTTTCTTCTATATTTGTTGACTGAAAATGCCATTGAACAAATGCAGCTCACTGGACATTAAGAGACCCAACGCCTGTCTCTTTGTAAAACTGTATATGGTAGACATCAAGCGTGACCACGGGAATCGCCCCTGAGGGTGGACCCACTATTTTCATCCTTGGGCAGGACTCACTTTTACCATTTGAGCCGGTTCACTTATGGCCCTACAGACAAGTGACTGGAGGGCATACTTAAGAAGACCGATGAGGCCCTTATGTTTACTCTCCAAATAAATATTGGGGGGAGGGGGGTGTACGCCTCTTGTTTCTTACTGGACTGGCACAGGAACATTGCAAACATGGCAGTGGCTTCCTTCCCATGGAAGGGCACAGCATCAAAGAGCACGAATGCCAAACAGACCAGTTTGGTGGAGCTGGTGGCTGCCTTTCTGGTTGACACATTCAACAATCCATCCAAGATAGTGGCATGGGGGTTATGACTAGTGTGGTGATAGGGAGGACCCTGTGGCTGAAGCAGTGGAAGATGGACACAAAGTCTGCACTGTTAGAAGCACAATATGATGGTAACATGTTGTTCAGCGACCCCCTCCTGAAGGCAATGAAGGAGTCCAGTGAGATACAGAATATCCCCAAATGGGCACACAAGCGAAAGAGGACAGTCATCATCTTTTCATACCTTTAAGGAATCAGATCAGTACTAGAACAGGAAATCATTTTAGGTACCAAAATCATCTAGGTCAGACCCTATTTGAAGTCCAGTCAGGAAACTTCGACATCCTGACAAGGGAAGGGGCCCTACTTTTATAGCTAATAGGAAGACAATGTTCTTTGTAGAAGAATGGGTCCAAGTTCATCTCAACAATTTGGTCCACTGGATCCAATCCTGTACTCAGCCGTGCATGCCATTTGGCAATCTCCAAACTACCTGCTTGGATTCCTTTCCCCAGCAGATCTGACTGTGGGCACCATCTCACAAAGGATTCCCTCCTCCCATATTTTCTGGAACCTACCTGATCTGCAGCTGTTTTCTCTGTACTAGCTGTCACATGCTGCCTTTGGGTGCTCAGTGTCTTAGCACGGCCCACTCTCCAATGTCACCCCCACCACCACCATGGATCTCTCTTGAGGATTAAAAGTCATCAGGAGGACTCCATTGAGGGATACCCCTGAAGGTTCCGCAACCTCCTAATGGAACAATTATACTCCCAGCTATTGGCAACCTTGGTGTGACTCAACCCCACAGTTCCAGTTGCTCAAGATCTGTTCTAGGTACCCAGGGTCCTTCTCTGGTAGCCACCAAGGTATCCTTCACTGTTTCTGATTTCTACATATATATGTGTGTACTAGCATAGTGATTTTGTATTTCATAAATCTGTGTGGCTAAGTTCATTGTTAAAATCTCTTTAGAACCACTGACCATACACTTTTGCGTGCAGTATGGCATCTAAGCATCTAATTGGCTCTGTCTTGTATTAGATCCATATAAAGGGACGTCTGTCTGTCCAGGGGCGTACCGACCACACGTTGAAACCGCCACAGTGAAAACCATCAGAGAGACAGAATTTGACTGAAAGCGTTGGGTCGCTGAGACGGTCCCCTCTGGCATTGGCAATGCATCTCCTGGTGTTTTGCCCCCTCCCTGAGACAACTCTAAATCAGAGTTGTATATCTAGAGACATGGGGGGGGGTTCAGGGGGCAGAGCCCCCCGAAGAAAACACACTTACATCCCCGACAGTAAAATGCCGACACCCGGCATTGTGTCTGTCGATGTCGGGGATGTCGGTGTGGATGCTGTCACCACGCGATAGTAAAATCCGGTCCAGGTACCCAACTCCTGATGAAGCTCTACTGAGTGAAACTCTGAGGCACCTGGTGCAGTGTTGGATTGTCCTATTCTCTGCAATAAATTTGTTGTTTTGCAATGTATATTACTGACATCCAGTCCTTTATTTGCTACTTTGCACTGAGCAAGTGCAGACCGTTTCTGTGGTCCCAGGAGGAAGGGTAGCAACCCCCTGGGCCTGTCTGTATCCTTCATTGTTCTGTGATGCTGTTTGAGACTTGAGATGTCCAAGACCTAAGCAGCTCTGAGGATTCAGAAGTAGCTATCATCTTCTGCCAGGTTTTCAGGTGAGAGCTTTCCTTCTGGCACCTGTGCCCTGGGCTGAGCCAGTGGCCAGTCTCTTAATAGGCACAGTATCTGATTATGTTTTTCTGATTTTGTTATAGCCTGCACAAAGAATTTGGAAGAACTATTCTGATGGAATTGCACTGTTTAGAATTACTCAACTGCTGGACTTGTGCAGTATTTACCTGTTCTATTTACTAATTTAATGGGCCCTCTAGCTCCTGTATTGGAGTGGTTATGGAACATTAGAGAGGATTGGTAGGGTTAAAAGGCTTGAATTGGCAGACTGCAATGATTCAGTGGTGGTACTGTGGTTCATTGGTAGGAGTTGAGATAGGGCCAGGACCCTATTCCAGTTAGAGAATTGTAATTGGATTTAAAGCGGAACTGGTGCAACAAATCTTCTGCCATGGTGCTAAATGAGTGATATTCTGGGCAGAAAGTAAACCCTTGAAGTAAAATACATTTTATATTTACCTTTTCTTTGTATGGTCTGTTGTGCCTTCTTTATGTCCTTTGGTATTTCTCTGTGCCTTACTAGCTGGCAACTACCAGGGTATTTGCTTTCTCATATATCTAGTTTTCTGTTTTTCTCTGTTCTCTGACCTCACCCCACCCCCCAAGAATGTAGCATGGAAACCTAAACGCAGAAACTTAGAATTTGATGGCAGATAAGGACCACTTGGCCCACCTATTCTGCCAGATTTTTCCTTACCTATACTATCACTGCAGACCCTGCTTGATCTCTGCCCTCCCACCCCACCCCATCTGGTTCCAGTAAGATACCTTTATGCCTATGCCATGCATGCTTGAAGGCGGTTTACACATGCCGCAGTGACAGTCGGCATGGCGACATCCCGACAGCGACAGCACGCAGTGCCAACTATCGGCATTGTAGTGTTAGGGATGCCTCCGATACACCATCAGAGGACCTCCCCTAACCCCCCCCACACACCGGTCTCTAGGATTCTAACTCCGGTGAGTTGGACGGGGGGCAAACATAGCGAGGCAGTTCCGATCGCCAAACAGACCACCACAGCGACAAGCGGATTTTCCTGATTCCTGTTGCTGTGGTGGTTTTGCAATCTGGGAGTCACTGCGGCAACGGTATACCCTTGAAGACCTCCACTGTTTTCATCCCCACCACTTCTTCTGGAAGGCTATTCCAGGCTTCCATCACTCTTTCAGTGAAGAAGTATTTCCTCACATCTTTCCTGAATTTACCCATTTCCAGCTTCATTGCATGTCCCCGTGCATCTTTTCCTCTGAAAAATACTATCTTCTTGTACATTATTTGCACCTGTGAGGTTATTTATAGGTCTCTATCATATCCCCACTCTCCCTTCTCTCTTCCAATGTGTATATATTGAAGTCCTTCAGCCTCTCCTCGTAGGGCCACTGGTGCAGAACCCACACCATTTTAGTTGCCCTCTTCTGGACTGCCTCCACTCTGTCTATGTCCCTCTAAAGATGTGGTCTCCAGAACTGGACACAGTGCTCCAGGTAGGGTCTCACCAGCAAACTATACAGTGGCAACACCACTTCCCTCCTTCTGCTGGTGATGCCCCTCCCTATGCACCCCAACATCCCACTGGTCCTACCCACTGCCTTGTGGCACTGCCTTGCCACCTGGAGGTCATCAGATATGATTGCTCCCAGGTCTCTTTTCTGTTTGGTGACAGACTCAGTCATTATTCTTCCTCTAGGTTTATGTGCGCTACGTGCGCGATGTTGCACTTCTTTACATTGAAACCCAGCCTCCATGCCCTTGACCACTCCTCGAGTTTTCTCAGATCTCTGCACATTCTTTCCATCCCCTCTGGAGTGTCCACTCCACTGTATTCCAGATTTCGGTGTCATCTGCAAAGAAGTAGACCTTCCCTTCCAGCTTATCTGCAATGTTACATATAAAGTCATTAAAAAGGACTGGTCCGGGAGTGCTGTGGAGCCTGAGCTCAGAGGAAGCAAATTTTGCAGCTCCATTTCCAGGGCTGAGAATTCACTTTAAATCTATACTTTTTGATATTCTACAGTGATAGTTTTACCCTCTTTTGATAGCTGAACATCTTGTACACGTCATGGTCAATCCTTGAAAGGACAGGGTGACCACGGATGAAGGCAAAGTCAAAGACGTTCCAGCTGTCTTGAGGTCTGATACAGACGCTGCAGCCGGGCAAGGCCAGGAGGAAACTTTGACTTCCTTGGGACTTTAACTGCAGAGATTAATCTCCTCCATTACAGACTTACGTGCCAAGATTGATGGTTTTAATTCCGTTTGACTATTGCTGAGACAGCAGTGAAACTGTCTAAACAGAAATGCAGGAGGTTCAACATACTTCTACCACTACTTCAGCAGCCATGAGTCTGGTTGTTAGGGGACTACTCACTTAGGGACCCATTTATAGACACTTGAGAATCAAATCCAGTTAGCTCACATTCACATTCTGGGCCTGCCAGAGGGATCGGGGAGATCACACATCTCATGTTTCTTAGAGAATGGTTATCAGAAAAATTCTACCATTGGGTCAGACTTTTGACTTTACCCTGCAGAAGGCTTATCATCACTCCACTGGGTTGTAGAGATGAGGGTCTGAACCACACACCTTGCTTCTGGTCACCGATGGAGTTGGCACCCGTGATCATATTCTCTTTCGGACCAGGAAAAGGGTCCTATTATGCAAGATGACAAAAATGTCTACCTGTTCCCTGATATTAGTTATGCCATTTGGCAACGATGCAAAAACTTTGATGGAGTACATAGGCAACAGATGCATCCTTGATGCACACTGTGATTTACCTGGCGCAGCTGAAGATTGTTTCAGATGGGAAGGTCTGTTTTTTTTTTTCCTAACCCTATCGAGGCTGGCAAATGGGTTTCCAGGCTACAATAGAACCAATGGATCACACCAACTGAAAACGACTCTCCAGAACTGGACTCTGTTTTAGTGGACACATAACTTTACAGGGAGATGTCTGGTTCTCTTTCATAAGCGTGGGGATCCTGGCTTTCATATCAGTAATTTCAATTCATTCTGTAGGCTTAGTTGCTTTGTTGAATGTTTTTATGTAAGCTGTTTGTTCTTACTGTTTTGGAGATGTTCACTTGTTTGTTTGCCCTGTCAGTAACCTAGTAATTCCCTATTACACTAGCTGTGTAGTGAGACTAGGATAGTCACTGTAGGTACAGTTTAATTCTCAGTCTGGGAAAGAGGCAAATAGTTATTTTTATTTTTTTAGTTAATTTTATATTGTTGCTCCTATAAATATCAGTGATATTGCAACTTTAGATTCATAGTATGAGGCCTCTTAGTCCCCTGGAAGAGCGCCTTCGTCGTATAGAAATGTTGATTAATTAAGACAATTTTCAAAATTAGTCATACTGCTCTTGGGCTGTATGTACAGTACTGGTTTTAGGACATATATGTAATTTTCAGTAACAGTCTCCCCCCATTGTGGTATCAAAATGTAATGGATACTTTATAATTCCTTTGATTAAGGGGCTTTGGGACTTATAGTTGTATGTACTTTTCTGGATTGTCTATTACAAGGTATTGTTCAAGTGTACTGCTTGCTGAAACCAATAAAAAAAATATATATTTTTTTAAAGGACTCGTCCCAGTACTGAGCCCTGTGGCACCCACTGGTTCCCTTCCTTCCTCGGAGCAAACTCTATTTACCACCACTCTCTGTCATCTATCCCTTAACCAATTTGTTACCCAGTTTATCACCTTTGGACCCACCACTAAGCTGCTCAGTTCCTTATGAGCCTTCCATGCGGCACATTGGCGAAAGCCTTGCGGCAATCTAAGTAGGCCACGTCCACCACCCCACTATGATCTGTTTCCCTGGTCACCCAGTCAAACAAATCATCAGATTTGTCTGACTGTGTCTACTTCACCTCCTCCAGTACCCCTGTTGCTTTTATGTGGCCCAACCCTCCGTTTTCCTTTTGTGAAGACTGAACAAAAGTATTTGTTCAGTGGCCTACGCAGCCAGTAAGAGTTATGCTTGTGTAGCTGTGTTACTTAGGTTTTGGCCACTCGCACTCTCTATTCCAGAGGAATTACCACCCTGTAGGAGTATTACAAGGCAAGGAACCCTCTAGAGGGTTCTACCCATAGAGGTGCCATGGGATGCTTCCCTTGGCTAAAGGTACTTTAAGAAGAATACCCTGGAGGGAGGCCCTGCTGCTGGAGGAGGAGGAGGGGAGGGGAGGATGGCGGGGCAAAGAAAAAGTGCTTCAGGATGAGGCTGAGGAGAACTGCTCATATAGCTCAGGAAGTGGGAGTGGCTGGCTGCTTGTCCATCGAACCATAGATGGAGCCTTCCAATTCTGGATATTTGCTTTTTCCTGATCCTCCTCTGCTCATTCCCCACCTGCCCTTCCTAATCTCACAATCCCTTACCTAGTCATTCTCTTTTCACTTATGTACCTAAGAAATGGCTCATCCCCCTTCGCTACCCATTGAGCTATTCTTTACTTGGTATGCGCCTTTGCATTTCTCACCATTTTCCCTGCCTCTCTCTCTGCTTCTCCTCCTGCACCTTCCTGTCCTCTTCCCTGTGTCTCTTCATTCCTCCTGAAGGATACCCTTTTAGTACCTTTCAGCCACTTCCTTCGAGAACCATAGTGGCTTCCTTTTCCTGTTTTTGCTCACTTCATTTGCTCAGATGTTTGTTGCCTTCCCTTAGTTTAGCTCGCTGTTCCTCCTCCCCACCCAGGTCTAGGATTGTCAGAATTAGCTCAGGAAAGATTTAAACCCTCCTCAAAACCTGGTGTTCAAGTTCTAATTTAGAATTCAAACACTAGAAGGTTCACAAAGGGTTTTTGAATGTGTGTTGTTTTTTTTTACTTAAACAGCACTGCTGTGCCACTGCCTGTAGTTTCCTGATGCTCACTTCGCCTCCTGGTGGGTGGTGAGTCTGGTCTTGTGGAATGGTGCAGTCCAAATCTGGACAGAGACACTGGGAGGGAGGGACTGTCACCTGGGAGGGAGGGACTAGTTAAATTAGGCTACTACTATTACTGTACACTCGCGCGAGTGGTGTGACATGTACAATTGAGTCATGTGACTCAAACTTGGTTCAGTTGCACAGCAGCAAATCAGTGGGGCAGACAAGCTGTATGAGTAGCAGAGCAGATGTGTATTCTGCTCTGCTACATTTTTTCTGGCACCTTTTGTTGTTACTGTTTTGGAACGTTTACAGAGTGGAGGCAGGCAGACACTGGCAGTGGAACTGGAAGACATGTTTTCTGTGTGGCAGAAATTACAGGGGGATCAAAAGGAGCAGCCAGGCAGTGGCTTTAAGTAGCAAGGTGGTTTGTTGGGAAGGGAGTAGGGGAGTAGGCTGGCAGGGGGGACTGTGAACTCAACTGACTGGGAGCCTTGGGAGTCTCTGTGTAGAGGTCATCATTCTGCTGTGTGCATTTTGCTGCACTGTACCCATTGTGTGATGAGACTGTGTGCACTGCAGCCCAGCACCCAGTTGTGGTATTATTAAATACATGGCAGAAATATGTCCCTGTTGGGAGAAGAGACAGAAGAACCCTTAACGCATTACAAAAAAATATCTGCCACTGTGTTGTGTGTGTGTGTGTGACTCTGTCTCTTACGTGGTGGCTAGCCCACCATCCTGCTATGTGCCCTTTGCACTTACCCTACCCAGTGTGTGTGACCATGTGCAGCCCAGCAGCCAGTTGTATGGCATCTTTAAATATGTGCCAGAAATATTTCCCTGTTGGGAGGAGAGGCAGAAAAACCTTAACTCGTTACAAAAAAATATCTGTCACTGTGTTGTGTGTGTGTGTGTGTGTGTGTGACTCTGTCTCTTACGTGGTGGCCAGCCCACCATTCTGCTATGTGCCCTTTGCACTTACCCTACCCAGTGTGTGTGACCAAGTGCAGCCCAGCAGCCAGTTGTGTGGCATCTTTAAATACATGCCACAAATATTTCCCTGTTGGGAGGAGAGACAGGAAAATCCCTTACTCATTGCAAAGCAAAAAAAAATATATATATATATATATATATATATATATACACATATATTTGTGTGTCATTCTGTTGTGTGACTCCTTCGCCTACATATGGAGTACTGGCCACCCATCATGCTGCTGTGCTTCTGACTGCACTGCACCCTACCCAGTGTGTGTGACCATGTGCAGCCCAGCACCCAGTTGTGTGGTATTTTTAAATACATGCCAGAAATATTTCCCTGTTGGGAGGAGAGACAGGAAAATCCCTTACTTATACTAGGACCTCTGTTCTCACTTTTCATAAATGACGCCCCCACAGTCTGCATTAATACTAGTATGCTACTTTATGCAGACGATGCAGTACTGTTTGCCCAGGCAAAGGAGATCTTGGTTATTAATAAAAACTTAAATAGTGAACTAAGCTCTCTTCACAGGTGTTTCACAAAAAACAGAATGATCATTAATGTAACAAAAACATAAAACAATGTTACTGGGGTCAGCCACAAAAACTAGAATTAATGCCGATAAATTACTAATATCAACGTACTTGGGTGAACACCTTCAGACAGTTAATGTTTTTAAAAACCTTGGTGTTCATATAGACTGAAATCTGACTTTTGGCCCCATATTAAAAACCTAACGCGCAAAATCCTCCAAAAACTAGGTCAGCTCTACCGCATAAACAACTTTCTGACATATGACGCCAGGCTAAATATCGCAAGACATCATTTGCTTTCCTTTTTAGACTACTGCTCTTTGGTTGTTGATGCAGCACCTAAAGTCAGTCTTGACGCTAAAAGAGTTCTATACCATAACATTTCAAAAATTTTTGGTCACCATGGTAACACAGTATACCAATGCCCAAACCTGGAAGGCTTAGGATGGCCTACTTTTGAAATGAAATCCAAGCTGGCTCTAGCAAACTTCAGTTTCAAACTGTTAGACAAGCAACAGCCTATGAGCCTGGCATGCCTGCTTCAGCTGGTTGCACTGAATTTAAATTCAGGATCAACCATAATCTTTGCCTGTCGGTCCAAAGAATGTCTACAAGCATGGGCCAAAAATTGTTTAGTTTCCGTGCCCCCTCTATGTGGAACACTATCCCTGTCCCAATCAGAACACTGATTAACTTTGCCTCATTTTTTAAAGAACTGAAAAATCATGTCTTAACATAAACAATCACCTTTCAATGCCGAAAGTTCGCCGCATTACTTAACGAACGGCACAAGGAGGCACTTCATAGAGTTTAATGGGGCAATTTGTAAAAGCTTGCTTTTATTCTTTCCAGTGTCAATTTTGTCAAAGAAAGGCAGTCACTTAACTAACAAGGACCTTCTCAGGTAAGCGACTGCATTTCTTTAACAAAATCATTACTGGAAATTTTTGGAATTGTTTCATCAAATTTGCAACATGGGCTTTTTGGGACCTCTCCTCATGAACAGTGGCACTGTCATTTTGTTAATCGGTCCCAAAAGGTGATTCCATGCAGCGACCACAAAATCACCTTTCAGGACTGAGAAACGAAATTACAGTGTCAGTGTTCATGATGTGGTGTCCCAAGAACCCCATGTTGAAAATTTTGGGCCAAAAGTCCTAAAAATGGCTGAGATATCAACCTAAGTTGAACCTCCCCCATGACCCCCATTATACAGTGCTTACCCGATTTCTCAGTTCGCAGTTCGGCTTTGAAGAGTGCAGACATGTCCCGGTCCACAGAAGATCACTGCTCACGACCTCCAGAGGTACGTATGGGGTAAGGGCAGGTGCGGGGAGGTGGGTGCACAGATGGAGGGTTGGGATGGGGAAGGGGGATGGGTGAAATGACGAAGGACTGTTTTCTTTTTTGCAGGTTAAACAAAAAGACTTCGGGGGACTATTTTCTTTATTTACAAGTTCAAAAAGAATACTTTTGGCACACTAGGGTGGGCTCCAAGTGTGCCACATGAGTTTTGGAGGAAGCATGATGCCAATGGGATTTGGCACCCCATCAACAAAGAAAGTGAGCTTGGGAGAGGGGAAGGGAAACATGATGCCGACGGGGATTTGACACCCCCATCAGCAAATAAATTGAGCTTGGGGGGTGGGGGCATCCAACACAGGGAGTGGCATCCTGGTGTTGGAAAAATAAATTATGAAAATTGTCTGGGTACACTGGGGTGGGCTCCCAGTGTGCCACAGTTTGGGGGGGGTACATGCCGACACAGGGATTGGGCACCCCAATGTTGGCTTTTATGGGGATTGTGTGGCGGGTGGAAAGCCGCGCCGGCCTGTGTATTTATTTCTTGAAATGTTTCACCAGGAAAAGCACACTGAGCAAATAAAATCCATGGAGTGCATCCCCTCGTTGTTTGTTTCCACACATATGCAGAAGCAGTGGCACTACTGTGCATGTTCAGAATTGACTACATTCCACACATATTTGTTCCATGACTGAACAGTGTTCAGCTGCTTAGCAGCTCATTCTTGTGAAGTTTTCACACACACTACTCATAGGAGTAAGTTCAAAGTACACAGGAGCAGTGAACTTAAAAATGACTGTGCGTGTTCTGTCTGAATTCCACAGTATTTTATTACTGCCTCCTTATCTATATGTTGAGAAGTCTTGTTTCAGCTGGTCATTGTACTATGCATGCTTATACCTAAACCCTGCTCTGTGGCACAACCATGCCTTAACTGTATACTGTATTGCCTGTTCATACAGCAACTCATCTGTCTGATATTTATACTGTTGTATATTGTACTAATGCACCCAGGGTCATACCTGTAAAAACGTGCCATTGGCACCAGTGTATCTTACCCAGTCATCAAAATAAAAACAAACAAAGACAAATATAGAAATATAATGTGTGTGTGTGTCACTATGTTGTGTGACTCTGTCCCCTACATGGTACACTGGCCAGCCCATCATCCTGCTGTGTGCCCTTTGACTGCACTTACCCACCCTGTGTGTGGCCATGTGCAGCCCAGCACCCATTTCTGTGTTATCTGTTAATACATGCCAGAAATGGGAGTCACGTGATGCAGTTCACAGGATATATGCAGGCTCGGCTGCTCCTTCCAGGTTCCTGGTGATTTATGTGTTGATTTTTTTTGTAGCCTAGGACTTTTTGAATAGCACCGATCTTTCCTTTTTGTTTCTTTTTCCTTTGTGTATCAGGTTTGATGTGTGTTTTTGTCAGTGCTCACTTTTCATTTTAGTTAGAATGGAGGGGATGTATACAATGGCGGTTCTTGAAACTTCTACTCACCACACTGCCAGAAACTGCTGAAAAGCAAAGAAAGCCAGATCAGCTGAACGGAGCCCCTACATCAATTCTGAGTTCGTTGGAGACAGAAGATGTGGTCTCAATGAGTGATCTGTGGGACGATTTAATGATTATTAAGGCTGTGGTTCTTGAATTGGCGGCCAACATGAAGCTCTTGCAGCCGGCGCTTGATTCCCTCACTCGACGGGTCTCCACTGCAGAGGCCCACATTAGTTCTGTGGAAGATTAGCAGTCCCAGGAGAAAAAGGAGCTGGTAGCTCTGTGGCCAAAAGTGGCTAGGTTGGAATCCTGCATTGAAGACCAGGAAGGTCGCAATCGCAGGAATAACCCAGTATTGGTGGGTATTCTTGAGTGAGGAGGGCTCAGACATGTTAGGCTTTGTACAACATATTTTTCACCAGGTGGTGTGGCAGGTCCTTCTCTTCATGGCCCCAACTATATTGTGGAGCATGCCCACAGATCTCTCAGACCGATTCCAGGTCCCCAGACACATTATTATTAAACTGCTTGAATTACCGGGATAAGATTTATATTCAGCAGAAGGCTCGGGAAAAGGGAGAACACTTGTGGCACGCTAAGTGCATCTATATTTTTAACGAATATACTCCCTTGATGAGACAGCTTTGTGGTGAATATACAGCTATTACTTCCAAGCTAGTGGCTGCAAGGATTCATTTTCATCTGCTGTATCCTGTGAAGCTGGTGATTTCAACAGACAAGGGTTCACACCAGTATGCCTCCGCGAAGGAATCTTGGGCTGGACTGCTTACAGTCTTTCCGAACCTTTTTCCTCCTAAATCCTCAGTTGCCTCAGTTTCCAGCTTTTGACTTTTATGGACTTTATTTCTAGCTTTGATGGTTGCTACTTTTGTGTAGAGAGACTGACTGTGTTTCATAATCTGCTTCCCATGCTCATATTAGATTTGGGACCTTTCCCCATACCAATTTTGTATATCATTGCTGTGTATGTATTTTTCCCAGTGGGATGGTCCTGTCGGCTATGGACTTGATATTTTATTATCTATCTTTACAGTTTGCACTCCTTACTGAATAATAGTGTTACTTCAGGATTCCTGTTGTTATTAAGGTTGTGATGTTCGAGGAGTTAGGATATTTACCCTGTTATTTTTCTATATTGAGTGAGGGCTTTGGTAATATCACGCTGGGGCTTGTAGCTGTTTGAATTTTCCTACATGATACAGTTTATGGCATGTGGAAATGTCGCACCATGCATGATATTTCGTGGGGGAAATACTGTTTTGATCTCTTGCTGTTTTGCTCAGTTAGTGTTGTGTGTTTTGTTGTTTTTTCAGAGTCAATGTTCCGGACTTGGAGTGTTTCTTCCAATGCAGTGTTCTACTTATCATTATTGTATACCAGGGAAGGGGGCTGTAATATTGTATCAGTAGGGTTTTTTACTTCTCCTATATATATATATATATATGTATATTTGGTATTATATTTTGGGGTTGTTATTTGAAGGAGCACTGGGCATTTTGTTAGGGCCTTTCCCTTTCATTTTGGTCTGTTGGGTTACAGTTTATTTTAGCTTTTTAGAGGTTTTCTGTTATTTAAGCTGACTACTTTGTTCCCTTTTATTTTCTTTTTATGTTTTTAGTCTTTTTTATTGTATTGTTTCTCAGATGTGTAGTCATTTGTCAGTAGCTCTGCTCATTCTTTGTGTTGGCTGGTTTCCTTGGCCCTGTGGGGCAGTTGGATCTGGAATACTGTCCAGGGACTTGGGAGGGCACTGAGTGGTACGCTTCTGAGTGATGTACATTTTGTACCATATCATCTTTAAGGGTTTTATTTGGGTTTGTATTGGTGTGAAGGGGGGTTATGGAGATGTTGAGGGAGTTTGGTGGTTTGTTTTGTCACCAGGGTTATTCTTTGGGTTTTTGGTTGTTGTTGGAGGAGCGGAGGAGCTCTGGATGCATTATGCTGGGGATTTGTGTGGGATTTAGATATTTCCTTGGGGGATAGTTTTCCTTTCTTTTGACTTTTAGGTCTTATTTTTTCAAATGTGGCTCTATGCTATAGGTTTGGTACATGGAATGTTAAGGGGGGCCCAAACTTCTGCTAAGTGCTATAAAATTCTGTTCCACTTAAAACAGCTGCAGGTAGACATTGCAGTGTTGTAGCAGACCCATCTACCAATCCCTCAGCCTCTTTTGTCTCACCATCAATGGATTGGTCACATTTTTGAGGCAGGGACAGATATATGCAAATGGGATGTGGTGATTTTGGTGGCCCATTCTATTCCTTTCTGCCTTTTGCAGGAAATTCCAGACTCACAGGAAAGGTTGTGAGAGAGCACTAGTACCCTTACATAATTCTGCTCTCTTCATATGTATGAAGCCTACTACAGTAGCATATGTGTGTGACCATGCTATTCTTTTTTTCTTTCTGTTGTATCCCTCGTTTCTTATTTAGGACTGTCCACCGGGAATGGGATGTCTCCTCGCTTGTTAAATCATATTCTGTCTTTCTGCAGATATGGAAATGCGGTGCTCGACCCCCCCTCCTTGAGCAACAAACGTATTTATTGCAACACATTAACATCTGCTGCTGTTTATTTGATTTTCCTGCTCGTTATATGGAGGGTAGAAGCTGTAGCACACTTACAAAATGGTAGGCAGGCTGTCCAGAGTGTTCTATGCCCAAAAATCCTTCCGTGTAGTCAGTGCTGCTGAAACGGCAGTTCATGCTGCCAAATTTCCCTCTCGCACTAGCATACAATTAAACAAACCTCCAAGTGGAAACTAAACTGTAAAGTAAATAGAAAAAACACAAGCTATTATTTCCTTGCGTGTTTGTTCCAAACAGACTTAGGTTGGTTGTCCAATCCAAAAGGGTTTTACTGCTAAGTTCAGTACTTTTCATAGCAACACTAATAAACAAACAAATGTGGTATTAAGAGTTTTGTTTGATAATGTAAATAAAAATAGTGTGGCTGAGGCTGAGTGAACTACATGACAACTGTTATGTACTAGTACTAGTGTACTAGTCGCTAGCTTTGCCCTGCCTTCTTTACTAGTTCAATTTAGAAATTCAGACAACAATGGTAAACAGTGCCCAGAATTTCAGACATTTTGTGGAA
The DNA here is from genome assembly GCA_016271365.2 of Neoceratodus forsteri. Lineage (NCBI taxonomy): Eukaryota > Metazoa > Chordata > Ceratodontiformes > Ceratodontidae > Neoceratodus > Neoceratodus forsteri. The sequence goes on from CM057455.1 coordinate 699,064,507, forward strand.
ATGTGTAAAAAAACTGTCCTGCCTCAGTGACACCTGTTTGGTCTAGCTCCTGATATATAAAGTAGCAGTTCTTACCCAGATAATGAGAAATTCAAGCTTGGCAACAGAGGTGGGTCTGTTTGAGACCTGTTCAGATCCCTGTTATGATCTGCTAAGAGCCAGCTGTCTCTCTCCACTCCAGTTTTATTCTGTGTGCAAGTAGAGGGAGGGGCTAGTCCAGAGAAAAATGATGTTAAAATTGTTCAGGCTTGCTTCTTTTTGATTCTAGGAATATGTTAGATATATAAATATGTAAGGTAATGTGTGCACACTTTTGACCTAACAGAAGAAAGGTATATTTAAAAAAATATGTTTAGGGTTTGAAAAGGGTGGAGTTTGATGTGGTCATCTGATGGGTTCCTAGTATAAAAGGGAACTCATCCTGTGGAACATTCAGATTTCGTTGGAGGATCAGTAGGTGCTGGTCCAAAGTATTCATCTGCATCTCTTCAGACTAAGACTCTCTTTGAATCCAGGAAGGCTCATTGCTGGAATAGTGCCTGGAAGACTGGAGTGTTGTTTTGTTTTTTGTATCTTTTGTATTTCTTTTGACGTTGCAAGTTCGCAAGTTTTATTTGGTGATTTACTTGTCTCTACTTAATAAAAGATTTGGCTTGGTAGCATTAAGCCTTGTCACCCTACTTTGGTCTCAGTGTTCATCATTGCATCCACACCCTTTAACAGTTGGTATAGGGATTTTGCTACTTCATAATAAGCTTATCTGTAATGGGAGGAGAGAACAAAAGAGAGACCTAGTACCACCCTTGATTACCTGATAGCTTTGTGTGCAAAGTTGCTGAAGTTAACCCAGATGGCACATCACCATAATTTGCACCAACAAAGTGTATAGAAGGGGTATTACGACCAAGGAGTAGGTACCAAATCATTTAAATAGGGGGAAAGGTTCTGTTGTTACTTCCTTCCACTATGGATAAGCTTATGATGCAGTGGCAAGGTCTCTATACCATCTTGAGGCAAACCGGTCCTATTACCTACGAGCTCGACTTACCTGATAGAAGGCAGAGGATAGGTATATATCATATAAACCTTCTAAAAAAATGGGTGGAAAGACCAAACTCCGGGTATTTTATTTGCCTTGAGACTCACACCAGTGAAATGGAGCTAGCCTATGAAAGGCTAGAAAGCAAAGGAGAAGTGAGTGATCTAACCATTAATGCCACTCTGACTGAACAACAAAGATCAGAGCTGGACCTCCTTCTCGCTAAGTATTCACAGTCCTTTACCGCTAGGTCTGGGTTAGTACATAGCATTAGGCACCATATAGGGATCACTACCAATAGCCCTATCAGGCAGAAACCTTATCGCCTACCTGGAAAAGTGAGAGGGGAGGTAATAAAGGAAGTGAGAAAAAATGCAAGAGCTTGGGGTGATCGAACCCTCTAGTAGTGAGTGGGAATTCCCAATTGTAGTGGTGGAGAAAAAGCAAGGCAGTATACGCCTCTGTCTTGATTTTAGGTGCCTAAGTGCTATCTCCAAATTTGATGCCTACCCCATGCCTAGGATTGGTGACATTATGGACAGACTAGGCATCACAAGATACATCACCACATTCGATCTTATGAAGGGGTATTGGCAGATCCCCTTGGATGAGGTCTCTAAAGAGAAGACAGCATTCAGCACTCCCATAGGGCTGTATCATTTTGTTACCATGCCCTTCGGGCTACATGGTGCCCCAGCCACATTTCAGCGCCTAATGGATCAGACTTTACATCAACATGAATCCTATTGCGTTGCTTACTTAGATGATGCGGTGGTGTATAACCCTACATGGGGGCCCATTTACAACATCTCACTGCTGTTCTAGACTCTCTGACAAAGGCGGGTTTGACAGTCAGTCCATCCAAATACAGTACAGCAATGCAGGAAACCAAATATCTTGGCTTCATTATAGGTAATGGGCAAGTCAAACCAGAAATTTAAACGGTTACTGCAGTGGCACAATGCCATAGACCCCTGACTAAGGAACATGTTAGGTCATTTCTGGGGTTAATGGGGTATTACTGTAGGTTTGTCCCCAACTTTGCCATGATAGCCACCCCTCTAACCAACCTTACGAAGAAACACTGCCCTACTAATGTAAAATTGACCCCTGACTGTGAGAAGACCTTCTGTACCATAAAAGCATACTTGAGTGCAGCCCCCGTACTGAGAAGCCTTTTATGGTACAGACAGATGCCTCAGACTCAGATATAGGAGCTGTTTTGTCCCAGATGGTAAATGGAGAAGAACATCCCATCATCTACATAAGCCAAAAACTGCATGAAAGAGAAACACGTTATTTGGCCATAGAAAAGGAATGCCTTGCCATCAAGTGGGCCATCAAAGCCCTCAAAGAGGACAGAGAAATAATTTCTAATTGTCAGCTGTTTATGAAGATATTAGTCTCAGAAATTATATGCATTCCCCTACATTATCCATATTTAACTGTACCAGAATAAAATGTGATTCAAAAAAACGTATTTTGTATTGTTTTATTTTTATGGGTAGCATTCTGTTACAATTTTCTTTATGGAACCAGTAACTTGGAATTTTTACTATGTCATGGTCTGTGCACAGAACTCTTAAGCATAGTTCTAATATGTCAACAGCTCATAATTGGCATTCTGTACACAAACCGTGACATAGTGCAATATCCAAATTATTGGTTCCATGAAGAGAACTGTAACAGAATGCTGTCCATAAAAGCAACGCAATGCAAAATACAGTTTTACATACCACTTTTTATGCAGGTACAGTTAAAAATGCATAATTTAGGGGAGTGCATATCATTTCTGAGAATGATAGCTTTATAAACAGCTGCCAGTTAGTACATATTTCCTGTCCCTTTTAAATTCTATTTATGGGGAGCAGAGTTTGAAGTATTAACAGACCACAACCCACTCTGCTCCATGTAATGAAAGATAAGAACCCCAGAATAATGCGGTGGTATTTGGCCTTACAGGCATATAAATTCACTGTACACCACCAACCTGGTACTGCTAATAAGAATGCAGATTTCATGGCCTGTTATGGGGCAGATCAATGTGCACAGTCAGACCTCAGGGAAAGTGCAAGTGAAGTGAACGGTTCGTTATGGCCTTTCATTTGTTGTTTATTTTGTTTCAAAGGGTCCCCGAGGTGGAGCTTTGGGAGTGGGCGGGCTAAAGTTCCATCTCTCCCTCTTTGGAGAGAGAGAGATCTGACGATTGTGCATATGTTTCACCAGAACTGGAAACTATAAGGGATTAATACACTAAGGGTAAAGTTTCCTTTTAAGTGGGGAGGAGTGTGAGAGAGCACTAGTACCCTTCCATAATTCTGCTCTCTTTGTGTGTATGAAGCCTACTGCAGTAACATATGTGTGTGATCATGCTATTCTTTTTTCTTTCTGTTCTGTCCCTCGTTCCTCATTTCAGACTGGCCGCCTGTAATGGGACGTCTCCTCTCTTGTTAATCATATTCTGTCTTTCTGCAGATATGGAAATGCGTGTCTCGACCCCCCCAGAGCAACAAACTTATAAATTACGCACATAAATGTCTGCTTTTCATTTGGTTTTCCTGCTCATTATATGAGGGGTAGAAGCCGTAGCACACTTAGAGAACGGTAGGCGGGCTGTTCAGAGTGTTCTATGCCTGAAAATCCTTCCGTGTAGTCAGTGCTGCTAAAACGGCAGTTCATGCTGCCGAATTTCCCTCTCAGACTAGCATACAATTAAACAAACCTCTGAGTAGAAACTAAAATGTAAAGTAAATAGAAAAAACACAGGCTATTATTTCCTTGCGTGTTTGTGCTAAACAGACTTAGGTTGGTTGTCCAATCCAAAAGGGTTTTGCTGCTAAGTTCAGTGCTTTTCATAGCAACATTAATAAACAAACAAATGTGGTATTAAGAGTTTTGTTTGATAATGTAAATGAAAATATTGTGTCTGAAGCTGAGTTAACTACATAACAACTGTTATGTACTAGTACTAGTGTACTAGTCGCTAGCTTTGCCCTGCCTTCTTTAGTTCAATTTAGAAATTCAGACAACAATGGTAAACAGTGCCGAGAAGTTCAGATATTTTGTGGAAATGTGTAAAAAAAAAAAACTGTCCTGCCTCAGTGACAGTTGTTTGGTCTCGCTCCTGATATATGAAGGAAGCAGTTCTTACCCAAATAATGAGAAATTCAAGCTTGGTAACAGAGGTGGGTCTGTTTCAGACCTGTTCAGATCCCTGCTATGTTCTGCTAAGAGCCAGCCAGCCCTCTCCGCTCCATTTTTATGCTGTGTGCAAGTGGAGGAAGGGGCTAGTCCAGAGAAAATGATGTTAAAATTATTCAGGCTTGCTTTTTTTGATTATAGGAATATATTAGATGTATAAATATGTAAGGTAATGTGTGCACACTTTTGACCTAACGAAAGAAAGGTATATTTAAAAAAAATGTTTAGGATTTAGAAAAGGAGCAGATTCTGATGTGGTCACCTGATGGGTTCCTAGTATAAAAGGGAACTCATCATGTGGAACATTCAGATTTCATTGGAAGATCAGTAGGTGCTGATCCAAAGCGTTAGTCTGCACCTTTTCAGACTAAGACTCTCTTTGAATCCAGGATGGCTCATTGCTGGAATAGTCCTTGGAAGACTAGAGTATTGTTTTTTGTATCTTTCGTATTTCTTTTGACGTTGCAAGTTCGCAAGTTTTATTCGGTTATTTGCTTGTCTCTACTTAATAAAAGAATTGGCTTGGTAGCATTAAGCCTTGCCACCTTACTTTGGTCTCAGTGTCCATCATTGCACCCACATCCTTTGACAGAGATATATTTTAGTTAGGGCTGTGTTGGACCATCAGGAGGTTGTTTTGGCCTCTATTGACCCCAGTTATTTTGCTGGTCTTTTGAATATTTTGTTGGTCTGGACTACTCCTATGATTCTATTGGCTGGGGATTGGAATACTGTGTATTGTAACAAAGTGAACCAGTCTGGTAATAGGTGACAAGGGTTGTTACTGGTGCAGTGAGCCCTGTGTGATTTAATGGACTTGGTAGGTTTGGTGGATCCCTGGCAGGAGCTAAATCACCGTTTATGGGAATATATGTTTCATTTGCGTCCCCATAGTACCTTTTCACATACTGATTTTTTTTTGGGGGGCTGGGGTTTAGCATCTCCCTGGTGTTCGGGGTTGTGAGCATACTGCTAAAGTATTGTCTGATCATCGCTCAGTAGTATTACGACTTGAATTTACTCCTACTCAGCTTGTGGATAAAGGGTGGCGCCTGAACAACCAGCTGTCCCCTGAGCTCATCGAGTGGATACTATGTTCATGATTTCATTTTTGGATTTTAATTTACCTACTATGCTTGAAGCTTGATCTTTTATGGGTAGCTTTGGCATGTGCGCTGTCTGGGGAGCTCATTCGCCTGGCCTAAAAGTGGAAAAAATGTAATCAGTGGACTGCGGTCGATCTTTTGTGTCAGTTTCATGAGTTGGAGAAAACTCTTTCCTCTTCTTCTTCCAAGAGTGTTTGGCTTGAGCTGACTGCCCTCAGAGCTAAATGTGGGGAGTTTTTGTGGGAGCATGCAGAGTAAGCTATCCAGAGAACTGAGGTCAAACACTTTGATTAAGGGAAGAGAGCGGGACACTTCCTTGACTTTGCAAATAGGCTATGGATAGGATTATTTCTTCGCTTGTTACTGACCAAGGCCAGATAGCTACTCATACATGAGATATCATACAACAGTTTCAGGTATATTATCAACAGTTGTATTCCCCAATCAAGAATGTTGGGATATTTGCCTTTTTGACAGTGTTTTTCAGGATCTGGAGCCCTTGCGGTTGGATGAGGTTCAGCATTCGTTTTTGAAGTCCCCCCTTATTTTGCAGGAGGTTCTTGATGCTATTGATTCCCTTTCTCTGAATAGGGTGCCTGGACCCAATGGGTATACCTAGAAGTTCTACATGAAGTTTAGGGATTTGTTAGCTCCGATTCTTTTACACTTTTATAATTACCTCTACTCTCACAGTACTTTGGATCCATTGTTTACTGAAGCTCTTATTATGGTATTGCTGAAGCCAGGGAAAGACCCTACTGATGTTTCTAGTTATAGACCCATTTCGCTGATCAATTTGGACTATAAGATTCTTTCCAAAATTTTGGCCACTCACCTTAATAAAGTTTGGCATATTCTGATTAGTGATGAGCAAATGGATTTCGTTTCTGGTCATTTTTCTTCAGATCATATTAGAAAGTTAGGTCACATCTTCTCTGTGTCCAGAGAGAGCTGGGATCCAGCAGTCCTGGTCTCGCTGGATGCGGGGAAGGCATTTGACTGAGTTTCGTGAGAGTATTTATTTTTAGTGTTAGGCAAATTTAATATACTGAATGAGTTTACTGCGTGGATCTGGGTTCTTCAGAGTAACCTTTCAGCCAGGATTGTTTTTTGGAGGGGCACTCGGCAGGGTTGCCCACTCTACCCATTATTAGTTTAATCTTTTCTTGTAACTGTTAATATGGCGGATTAATTGTTTGGCAGAGATTCGGTGGATATCTCTTGACCATACCAGTATAAATTGTATGTATATATGGACGGTGTGTTACACTTGTCACCTAAAACTTTTCTATCTGCAGTTTTTTACCTTATTTGGGAGTTTGGCGCCATTTCTGGCTATAAGTTAAATCTTGCTAAAACTGAAATTATACCCTTGAATGCTTTTGTGCATAAGGCTGACCTGGTGGATTTTGGTTTAGTTTGGGTGTCGGATAAAGTCAATCATTTGGGGCTTTTTCTCAGCACTTCTGAGTGGTAAATGAAACTATATAATTTAGACTCGATAATTGATCGGCCTATCTTCCTCTTTCTCTTTGGGGCTGAGTAAGTGTGGTTAAGATGAACCTTTTACCTCGGGTTTTGTATCCCTTATGAACATACAAACATATGAAAAGAGCCAGCAGAAGACCAACCGGTCTATTGCATCTGCTCGGTAAGTGATGCAAGGTCTGGCCTTACAATTTGCACCAATGACCCTGCCCCTCAACTGTCCCTTCCTCTCCCCCTTCTCCCTTTCCTTGGTCCATAGGGTTCCCATTGTGCTTGTCTCAGGTTCTGTTGAATACTCCCACCATCATTGCTGATACCACCTCCTCTGGCAGCTCATTGCAGGTGGGCACCACCCTCTATGTATAGAAATGCTTCCTTATGTCCCTTCTGAATTCCCCTCATCAGTTTTAGGCTATGCCCTATAGTGGTGCAGTTGTCATTCATTTTAAAGAGACCCTATATTTTTACTCTGTTAATTACCTTGATGTACTCAAAGGTGTCTATCATATCATATCATATCATATCATATCATATCATATATCATATATCATATCATATCATATCATATCATATCATATCACCCCTCTGCCTCCTTTCTGCCAGGGAGTACATCCCCAGAACTCCCAGCCTCTACTCATAGGACCTATCCTGTAACCCCTCAATCATCTTGCTTGCTCTCCTCTGGACCCCCTCCAGTATGCTGATGTCTTTCGTAAGGTAAGGATGCCAGTATCTCTCCCCATATTCTAAATATGGTTTCAGCAATGACCTGTACAGTGGTAAAATAACCTTGTTCCGCCTACTACTGAATCCTCTTACAATACACCCCAGCATCATGTTAGCCTTTGCCACTGCCTTTTCACACTGAGAGGTATGCTTGAGGTCACTCATAATCACTACCCTTAGATCCTTTTCCTCTTCAGAAGCAGTTACCTGAGCCCCTCCTATGTAATACTCTGTCCTAGGGTTCTTGGCCACTATGTTAAATATGTTAACTCAGTATCTTCCTCAAAAATGGTTTATTGGATTGTACCATCTAATATCTCACTTTATTTGGCATTGCAAAGTAGCTCGGCAGGCATTTCATAAACATATCGCCCCTAAGAAAGAGGTTGGACTCCATCTTCCGAATTCCTGTTTATATGATTTTGCTACCCATTGTGCTAAATATTTTTCGTGGTTTCGTGACCTTTTCAATGGTACCCCTGGAAATTATATCCCTAACTGGCTGGAAATTGAGTTTTTTTGAATCAGCAGGAGAAAGTAAAACCTGCAGCTCTCCTCCATACCTTGCCTTCTACCATTCCCCGTGCGTTTTGGTGTACTCCAATTGAGACATTAATGAGCGTCCATCATCAATTATGTACCTCACTCTGGATAATGTTAGGGATGTTTCCCAGCCGATTATTGATAACCCTAATTTTAAATTGAACGGGCAAATGATTTGCTCATTGTTTTGGCCCTATCCGACCTTCAATTTGCTAGATCAGCTTTTACATAATTTTTTTTTTTGTACCTTTTTGGAATTTCAGCAATGTTCGGGAGCTCCTACTAAGCACTGTTTTAGATATCATCAGCTATCTCATTTTTTTTTCAAGCATTTTGGTATTGGCCCGTGGGCTGCTGACCATGGTCAAAAAATTCTCTCTTTAGCTCCTTGGGCCACTATGCCTCAAGCCATTTCCTTTTTTTTATTTTCAGTTTTATGCTCTACTTCCTTCTGTTGTTGAAAGTGCCCTCTCCTTCCTGCACCTTCTGGTTTTTATGATTGGGTTTCTGTTTGGGGGGATTTGTATAAATATATTAAGTTTGATCAGTATTGATATATGCAGTTTAAACTGCCACATAATTTGTATTATACCCTTGTTAAATTGTATAAAATGGGTTGGGCGTCCTCTGACTCATGCACTTGGTGACAGGCTGCTCCGTGTTCGCGTTTGCATATTATGCGGGAATGCCCTTGGGTAGTGCCTTTCTGGATACAGTTCATTCAAAATTAGACCCACTTCTAGGGTTAGATCATGCCTCTTTATGGGATATTTGCTTGCTTGGGGTGTATGAGGGCACAGCAATACCATATGGTATTAATTTCTGCCTGCACCAAAAAAAAAGTCATTTTACAGCATTGGATAGATCAAGCGACATCGACATATGCGTAATAGTATAAAGGAATTTTGTTTGCATTGGAGGCAGAAAAAATTATTGCAACTATGGCTGATCGTCCAGTCTTTTTTCATCAGATTTGGAAGCCTTTTTACACCCTGTTGTTGGTAAGTGCATGAGCCTAGGTACACCTTCCTAATGTTTATCTATATATTTTAATCCATGCTCTTTTTCTTTGATTGGGAGTTTGTATTATTGTTGGTGGGGTCCCTGTATATTGTAGTACTTTTATTGTGTTGTTTTTTGAACTTTTGTCCTCCATGAATTTTTGTTTTCCGTACCTAGCATCTTGCTCTGGAGTTAGGGTTGGGAGGGGCTTTTTTGTGGGGAATTTTTTGTTAACTTTGTATTGGAGGATGGACACCATGTCGGGAGGTTTAGTGTTGTGGGGTTTGTTTTTTGGGGTATGTTTATTGTTGAATCTGTTTGAGTGGTATTGTTTCCTTTTTGTATGGTTATATATGAACTTCAATAAAGTTTACTTAATAAGAAAAAAAAAAAAGAAATACATGCCAGAAATGTTTTCTGGGGAGACTTTGGGAAGAGAGACAGAAATATCCCTTACTCGATACCCCGCCAAAAAATATCTGTGTGTCACTGTGTTGCATGACTCCGTTTCCTATGTGGCGTGTTGGCCACCATCACCCTGCTGTGTGCCCTTTGACTGCACTGTACCCTACCCAGTGTGCAGCCCAGCACCCATTTCTGTGGTATCTTTTAATACATATCAGAAATATTTTCTCGGGGGACTTTGGGGGGGGGGTCCTTTACTCAATAAAAAAAATCTGTTGTGTCTTGTGTGACAGTCTTTTACATGGCATGCTGGCCATCACCCTGCTGTGTGCTGTTTGACTGCTGCACTGTAGAAACATAGAATTTGACAGCAGATAAGGACCACTTGGCCCACCTAGTCTGCTCATTTCCCTACCTATTACATAGGCTGCGGATCCCAGTTAATCAACAGCCTACTTCCTCCTACCTCCCATTAGAATTGCCTTATGTTTGTCCCATGCGTTCTTGAATTCCCCCACAGTTTTTGAGTCCACTATCTCCTCAGGAAGGCTGTTCCATGTATCCACAACCCTCTCCGTGAAAAAATACTTCCTCACATTACCTTTGAGCCGTCCCCCCTCTATCTTCAAATTGTGTCCCCTTGTTCTTGCACATCCCTTTTTCTGAAAGATGCTACCATCTTGGACTCTGTTGATTCCTTTGATGTACTTGAAAGTTTCTATCATGCCTCTCCTTGAGTGTATACATATTAAGCTTCTTTAATCTCTCTTCGTATGTCTTCTGGTGCAAACCCTGCATCATTTTAGTTGCCCTCCTCTGGACAGCTTCCATCCTGTCTATGTCCTTGCGAAGGTGGGGTCTCCAGAACTGGATGCAGAACTCTAGATGGGGTATCACCAACTGTTTGTACAGAAGGATAACAACTTCCTGTTTTCTACTGGTGATGCTTCTCCCTTTGCATCCCAGTATCCCACCAGCCCTCCTTACTGCCTTCTCACATTGCTTGCCTACCTTAAGGTCATCTGATATGACTACCCCAGGTCCCTTTCTATTTCTGTTGTTGTTATTATCTCACCCCCCATTGTGTACACTTCTCCTGGATTTTTGTTTCCCAGGTGCATTACTTTGCACTTCTTAGCATTGAATCTAAGCTGCCATATAGCTGACCATTCCTCCAACCTTGCCAAGTCCCTTTGCATCCTCTCCACACCACCTTCTGTATCAACCCTGTTGCAGATCTTTGTGTCATCTGCAAAGAGATATACTTTTCCTTCCAGTCCCTCTACAATATCACTTATAAAGACATTAAAGAGGACCAGTCCCAGTACTGAACCCTGATGTACCCCCCAGTAACCCCCCTTTCTTCAGAGTAAACTCTGTTTACTATTACCCTCTGTATCCTGTTTACTGTACCCAGTGTGTGTGCGTGTGACTCCTACATGGTGTTCTGGCCATCATCCTGCTGTGTGCCCCTTGACTGCTACACTGTACCCAGTGTGTGTGTGAGTCCTACGTGGCACACTGGCCATCATCCTGCTGTGTGCCCTTTGACTGCTGCACTGTACACAGTATTTGTGACTCATATGTGGTGTGCTGGCCATAATCCTGCTGTGTGCTATTTGCTGCACTGTACCCAATGTGTGGGTGACTTCTACATGGCTTACAGGCCATAATCCTGCTGTATGCACTTTGCCTGCTGTACTATACCCAGTGTGTGTGACTAATACGTGGCATACTGACCATCATCCTGCTGTGTGCAATTTGACTGCTGCACTGTACACAATGTGTGTGACTCCTACGTGGTGTACTGGCCATTATCCTGCTATGTGCTGTTTGCTGCACTGTACTCAGTGCATGTGACTCCAATGTGGCATACTGGCCATCATCCTACTGTGTACCCTTTGACTGCTACGCTGTACCCAGTGTATCTGACTCCTGCATGGCTTACTGGCCATGATGCTGCCGTATGCCCTTTGACTGCTGCACTGTACCCAGTGTGTGTGTGTGTGTGTGTGTGTGTGTGTGTGTGTGTGTGTGACTCCCATGTGGCGTACTACTGACCATTATCCTGCTTTGTGCCCTTTGACTGTTCCGTTATGTATTGACCATGTACCACTCAACACTTGGTGCATGGTATCATCTTGCATAAAGCAAAATATATTACAGAACAAGAAATATTGAAATATAATATAAAAACAGACAATTTCTTGCAAAACTGAAACAATAATTTTTTATTCAGATTCAGAATTACAATTCCTGACATTTCACCTTGCCCTGTTTTGCATATGCCTGTGCCCAATCCATTCTGTAAGCCTTAAACCTGGGATCCAACTTTGGTTGCAGACTTGCATATTCTTTGGTTAGCTTCCAGTCCACTGCATCACAGTGTCATACAGCCAAAACCAAATTTTTGAGTTGCAGTGATCAAAGATCACATTGTTTTGTAACACAGGAGTTGTGTGTACAGTATACAACTGGTGCTATTATGGCTGACAACACAGATGAAGCATCTGGTGCTGGTGGTGAATCAGATGCTGGTGACAATGGTAACCCTGGTGTTAGCAAAACTAACCAAGATGCTTCACATGGTAAAAAAACAACAAACAGCAAAAGAGCAACAATGAACCATGGTAAAGGGGGACCTTTTAAGATAATGTGTGCAGCAGTTGGTATCATATGGAGAGGCTCCATAAGATATGCTGTTCATGCTGTTAAAGTCCCTGTAACTAGCAATAATAGTGCAAGTGACAATGACAATGACTCAGTTTCTGACTCTGACAGTAGCTCTTTATCTCAGTCTGACACTGTTGTAACTAATGACCTATCATCAATCCCTTCACCAAGTCAAATGAGCAAGTCTGCTGACATAGGATCAGGCAGTGCACTTGCAAATAAATCTACAGATGGTGGCAATGAGAAGGACATACCCAGTGAATCCAACACTTCTACATCAGATAAAAATGAAAACCCCTCAAGTACCCCTGCCCACTCTTTTAGCACAAAGGAGGATGGCTTGGGTTCTGGTCAGACAGGTGAAAAAACACAAACAGTTTTTAGTTATCTTCCTAGCATTCGAACATAGTCTGTCACTTCTGAAGTGTGAAATTACTCTTCGGTCAGTAAAAGTGATCCATACAGAGCAATTTGTTCCCTATGTAAACAAAGTGTAAGCCGAGACATGATGCAACTTTACCATTATTGGTGATGGCATTATGCTTCCTGTGCTGCAGTGGAAGTTAATAGAGACAGTGTGCTGAATCCTAGCCCCTTTTGAGATAGCTACAAGGGACATATCTTCAGAAGGTGTGTCTCTGAATCAGGTTATCCCACTCATAATGCTGATTTCACATCATCTGAGTGCTCTGACTCTACAGATAGAAAGAGACAGATCTGAAGATGAGACAATATGTAAGCAGTATCACAGAAATCTTGTAAAGAGAATGTGCAAACGCTTTCAAAACAATGACAGATTAGTTGCAATGACAAAATCAAAACACTACATACTTGCAGCTCTCTTAGATCCCAGTTTCAAGGCTATACATCTTCCAAAAACAGATGATGTAGAGTGCTACAAATTTCTGTTTGTAGATGAGTTGAAACAGTCAAAGGAGTCAACACAGACACAAACAGTAGCTTCAACTTGTCAGCTCCACAATGGGCAGGTCCATCTTCATGAAAAGATACAGACCAGGAAGAGTTACCAAAAATGAACAATATTTTTTCCACAGCTCCCAATTCCACTCCTGGTAGTAGGCTAAATCTGTAGTAAAACCTTTCACAGATTGCTGTCATACCAACTTACACTGATTCGTCTGAGTGTTCTCTGTCTGTCGAGGTAGACAATTACCTGCAAGAACCACTTATTCCTATTGATGCATACCCTTTTTGACTAGAGACTGAAAAAGTTAATATACCCGAGCTGTATGATGAAGCCTTGAAATATCTTCATTGTCCTGCAACAAGTGTCTCTTCAGAACGCATGTTTAGTGCTTAGTTCTCATTATTCTGGGACTGTAATATACTTATACAATTGCACTGTCATTCTAATGCTTGTACTCCAAAGGTTCAAGCTGTTGTATGTTGTATTCCACATCCTTTTTATTGTTGAAATTGTTGTACTGTATTCTGCACTACCAGATTGTAGTTGAAGAATGTATGTTGTATTCCACATCCTTGTTATGGTTGAAATTGTTGTACTGTATTCTGCACTACCAGATAGTAGTTGAAGAATGTATGTTGTATTCCATATCCTTGTTATGATTGAAATTGTTGTACTGTATTCCACACTACCAGACTGTAAGTGAAAAATATATTTTGTATCCTTGTCTGTATACTCCCTGTACCCGTTTCCCCTAGGTCGCACCGGGAGACGAGCAACTTGTTGTTCAGTGTGCCTTCCTGGTGAAACATTTCAATAAATAAAAAAAATAAATAAATAGTACAGCTAGCAATATTGTGACAGACACTAGAAATAGGCTGCTGCCAGAAAATATACACCAGTTAAAGAGCAGCTGACTCCTTCAGGATAACTTAAATAAAACATAATATTTAGACACAGTTCCGTTTATAGTTCACATTAGTGCTGTATTTTGCCTCCCCATTATTTATTACTGAAGCCATCTGCATGAAAACAGGATCTCTGCCCCTGAAGAATTCATCTATTCCTGTTGCTTTCTCCCCATCTGGGGTCATAATGCACTACTCCCATGGCAATAGACTGTGATGTCACAACAGAGGATTATGACGAAGTAGGAAGTAAGCTACAGAGGCAGATGAACTCTAACAGATAAAGATCATGCATTCGTGCAAATTTCCTCTGTAATAAAAGATGGGGAGGAGAAATCTATAGAATACATTTGGCATGCAAGCTGAATTGTACCTAATTATAATGTTTCTCAAAGTTTTCATTGAGGCGTCAGCAGCTCTTTAACATTTGTTAAAATTAATAAGGCAATATTTTCATATCCCTACAAAAGTATACAAGCTGATCCTGAAATGACTGATGTAGCGGATGCTGTTGGAGACAACTCAGATGGTGGTGGTTGGTAACTACTGTGTGGGATGGGGCTCTCTGGAAAAACAAGCATTTGTCAATGCTGAATGCTGTCTCGCTGGCACTGGCATTGGTAGTGCAGGAGTTAGAGATGCATAATAGGAATGGCAGTGAAGTATTGAAGTGACGCCAACCCCACCCCCACCCTGCAGAGACCAACAGCCGTTGGGGTGTGCCTTTGGGTCGTCAGCTATAATGCTCATGCCATTTTACCTCACTCTACCCTGTAGACACTGACAAGTGTAGTGGTGTGTTTTGGGGTCTTTGGGTGTTATACCTACCCCATTCCATAAGGAAATACGCTGAGGTGGGTACAGTATAGGAGAATGGGGTGACCTTTGTGGCCGAACACTCCAAGGCACACCACAATGCCTGTCACTGGCTGCAGGGTTGGGGTGGAGGTGGAATGGCATGAGCATTACAGCGGATGATCTCAAGTCACACCCCTGATGCCTGTCAGTCTGTACAGGTGGGGTGTTACAGTTGGAAACCCTAACGTCGTAGGTGTGTGTGGGTATTTTCACTCCAAATTTTTCAACATGGGCTTTTTGTGACCCCACCTCATGAAGAGCGGCACTATCAGTTTGTTAGCTGAAAGGTGGTTTTGCACAGTGGCTATGCCATTTGGTGACACAGAGATGAAAACACATTTTGGGCAGTATGTGAAAAATGACAACTGTATTGTTCATAAGGAGGTGTACAAAAATGGCAGCAGTGAAAATCTGGAGTGAAAATATTAAAAATTTGGTGAAGTCATGAGCATGCATAGAAAATGTGCAACACACATCTGTAACCCAATTATTTTGGGAATTTTTGTTACCACATTTTCAACATAGGCATTTTGGAATTTCCCCTCATGAACAGTGACATTGTGATTTTGTTAATTTGTCCCAAAAGTTGATTTCCCACAGCGACCATGCCATTGTGCTCCACGGGTACGAAAACACATTTTGGGCAGGGTGTGAAAAATGGCAGCTGTACTGTTCATAAGGAGGCATGAAAAAATGCCAGTGTTGGAAATGTGGCATGAAAATATTGCAAATTTGCAAAGTTACAAGGGTGTGTGGAAACTGCGCAATGCACGCTTGTAACACAGTAATTTTATGGACTTTCATCACCAGATTTTCAACATAGGCATTTGAGGACCTCTGCTCAAGAACAGTGTCACCGTCATTTCCTCAAACTGGCCAAAAACTGATTTTGCACAGCGACAGCGCTATTCTGCACCGGACATGCGAAAACACATTTCGGCCAGGATATGTAAAATGACAGTTATACTGTTCATGAGGAGGTGGGGAAAAATGCCAGTTTTGAAAATCTGGAGGAAAATATTACAAATTATTAGCCACGAGCGCATGCGGAAACCGCGCAACGACGCCAGACAGCAGCCAGTTTAGATGCTTCCACCAAATTTGCAACATAGGCTTTTTGAGAGCCCCCTCATGAACAGTGGCACTGTCATTTCGTTAGTCGGTCCTGAAAGGTGATTCCGCACAGTGACAGTGAAATCACCTTTCTGGACTGAATAACGCCATGACAGTGACTGAATTCATGAGGAGGGGTCCCAATAACCCCATGTTGAAAATTTGGTGTCAGAATTCCCCAAAATGCCCAAGATATGCACCAAAGTTGAAAAAACCTTATTTATGCCATTATACAGCTTACCGGCATTTCTTCAGTTCATGATCGGCTTTGAAGAGTGCAGACATGTTCCCGGTCCACTGAAGATCATCACACTGGACCTCGGAGGTAAGTATGGGTGAGGGGAGGTGTAGAGGCAAGCTTAGTGAGTGGGCGGGTTGTGGAGGGTGTGGAAGGACCATTTCTATTTTACAGGGTAAAAAAAAAAGGAACATCGAGGACAGTTTTGTTTTTTCAGGCACATTTGGAATGATGGGGTGGGCTCCCAGCATGTCACCTGATTGTTTTGGGGGGGCTGTAGCTGATGGAGGATTTGGTACCCCTTCAGCAAATGGGAGGGCAAGAACTGAGGGGGATTGGGCACCCCCTCGGCACACAACAGATGGGGAGAGACGTTATGCCAACAAGGAGTGGGCTCCCCTATCGGCTAAATAAACAGGGATGGGGGGACTGTAGCTGATGGGGATTTGGCCCCGTTTGGCAAGAAAAGACTGTTGGTGGGGGCGCATGTTGCCCGAGGGATTGGGGCACCTAGGCACACACTTGGGGGTATCATTATGCCGAAGGGGGGGTGGGCTCCCCCACTGGCAAATGAAGTGGGTCGGGGAATGCGACAGGGGGATGGGGCACCCTGTCAACATGTTTACGTAGAAGGCTGTGCCGCTGCAATGGGAAGCTTGTTTCTCATTGCAGTGGACATTTTCTTAGATGTGGTCACCACATTATGTCTTGCTGGTGTGGCGCCTGCAAGCTGTCTTACTGGGGAATGAGGGATGCACCTACTGATGCGTGCTCTGCATTTGCCCACAGTGACTGCACCTCCAAATCTGCTCCTAATGCAATATGTTGGCTGGCATGCAAGCGCGAACCAACATAAAAAGGAAACTTTACAGACTGTGTTGAAATGTGTCATCTCTCCTCTCTCGATCTGCTACCATGCACCATATACACAAAACACTCATCATTTCTGGGGTAAACTAAACTGCTTTATAGATGGGACTAAAGTCAGCATATTTTTTTATAGGAAAAGTTTAACATCAGTGGGAACAGGACAAAATTTGGAATGAAAGGGACACTGCCAATCCTTTTTGTATCATACTATTTCTAGTTGAAATAAAAACCCATAGTTTTGGATTCCTTACCTTCTGTGAAATTAGTTGATGTTGCTGGTTGTGTTATTTGCATCCTTTTTAGTACCACTTACGGCAGTAGTGCAGTGAAAAATGTTTTCCTAAAAGAGTAAGTTTGTGCTACAAGTAAATATTAACATGCCTATCAAATCCTGCCTTGATCAACTCTAATTCCATACCTCCTGAACAATACAAAGACACTCATGATGCTGTGTCTTCGCTCTCTCCTCCCACTGCATCATGATTGGCTAGACTGTGTGGTGATATTCCCAGCCAGGAAAAGATGCAGTTGAAGTTGATCAAGGAGTGCAACACTGCAAATAAACTTTGAGGTGCACCAGTATGGGCTGGGGTGGTCTATTTTTCACTTTTCTGAACATAAGAATCAGAATCAAACAATCAGCTACATCAACAGTTTTTACAGAATTTGACCAATCATAAAGTGTGTTTGTTTTCAAAATACGGGCAATTTGATGCCTAAGGGCATTGACAGGTACTGTCTATTAAACATCGCGTGCCAACTGCTGCAGCTACATTAAATATTCCTTCAGAGATATTATGTGGTGAGTTAATCACTTTATTTATGTGAATGAAGTACGCATTTTACTTACATAGCAGCTGACCAGCTGGTGCATTATCATAGAAAGTTGTATGTATTAGTTCAATTTTCCAACAAGGATGTTGGTATATTAATGCACTATCTTAGAAAATTGTATGTATTATTTGCCAACAAGAATGATTGGTATATTTACTCATAATCTTCGAAAGCTTTATGTATTATTTCAATTTGCTAACAAGAATGCTTGGTATACATTTTTTTATTTAAATGTCTTGACTAACTGCACTTGTGACATAATATTTGGGTGCACCAGTTCCACGTGCTGCGGCTAAAATACCCTGACTTTTTTATGCAAAGTTTCTTTTAAATATAGCCTCTTTCGATTTACTTATTTAAAGGTGACAGCAGCAAATACCAAATAGCTGAGGTCAGCTAATGTCAGTTAATTTTTTTTTTGTACTTTGTGATGATGAGGAATGGATATAACTGAGTACATAAATGTACAACTTACTATTATTATTATTTTTTTTTTTTTACTCAGGAACGGTAATGCAGCTGCAGCAGGAAAACTTTTAACATATGGTTAGCAGTGAGCCCCTGTAAGTTGCTGGCTTTAGCAAACAGAAGAAACCATAGATAAACCTAACTATCAAAGTCACACATGATCATTTCACTCTCCCCTTATATTGAACAGATTTTATTTATTTTTGTCCTCAATTTCACTTGTATTTCACTTTTATCTTTGCTATTGACAGAATGTCCTCAATTTAATGTGTATTTCACTGGTATCTTCATTACTGGCAGCATATCTTCCTGAATTCCATGTGTATTTAGCTAGATTAGGACCCTAGAAAATTTTTAAAAGTTCTAGACTAGAACCCAGAACTTCAGAGGGTTCTAACAACCCTTCCCAGGTCAGCCCCCTTGCCAGTTCATGCCAGAGGCATTCACTAATTGTTTTTAACTATCTGCCCTTATGAAGTCCAGGACCCTCAACCTTGCATGGTTCACTTCCACCACCGTCCCAATGTTGAAGCACACTATACAGTGATCACTGGTCCCCAGGTGACCTTCCACTTTGACATCTGCAACACTGTCCCTACTAGGGAGCACCAGGTCCAGTACTGCACAATCACAAGTGGCCTTGGTGACTACCTGCCTGAGAAACACCCCCTGCAGGGACCAGAGGCATTGCTAGCATGAAATATTATTTGGGGCCTGGGCCCCAATCAATAGGCCAGGGGTCTGGGGGCCACCTAGGCCCCCAGAATCTGTACAAATGTTGGTGCTCTCTTGTGCAAAATAACACATTTTCTGCTACTTTAGCTTCATTTTCCCCCCAACTCCTGTTCCATTATTTTTTGTCCTTTCTTTGGATGGCCACAATCACTGCAGTGTCACACACACAGACAGTGCCATACTCACTGCAGTGCCACACACATGGACAGTGCCACACTCACTGCAGTGCCACACACATAGACAGTGCCACACACACAGTGTCACACTCACTGCAGCGCCACACATAGACAGTGCCACAATCACTGCAGTGCCACACACACAGGCAGTGCCACATACACAGGCAGTGCTACACTCATTGCAGTGCAAATGTCATCATCATTCATGATGTGCTTTGTGCTCTGAGGCTGATTCCTCCTGCCATGCCAGCACAGGCAGCACAAAGAGTCCACTCTGTCTTTTAGAGACCCCACATGGCCCAGCCACACACAGACACACAGACTGAACCCAGATGGTTGCACTTTCTTTATGGCAATGCAACCCCCCCCCCCAGCCATACACTAGCACAAAACCTACTGTACAGTCAGTCTTAGTCTTCAATTACACAAGTGCTGCCTTTAATTTTATTTTACTGCTGCTAGGTGGATTAACTGATTTCCATTTTTCTGATCATCAAGTATACAGTCAGATGCTCCCCTCCAGTATAGCTGCAGACAACTGTTACTCTCCTCTCTCCCTCGCTCAGTTCCTCCCTAGATCACCGAAGTCAGTCAGTCAGTCAATGCATGAAAGTGCCGCTGGAGTGGCTGGAGTTAGCACTGTGGCAAGGGCCATGGAGGAGGCAAGGATAAGACAAAAGAGAACTGCAGACAGGCCATAGACCCCCCACCTGACCACAACTGACCCTCCCACTCCTGCTGTTCCACCACTGGGTCACCAGACCTGATGACCACAAACACATACGCCACTTGTGCTGCTGCTTGCTGCGCTCTCTGTGGCAGTCACAGTGTGTGTGGTTCATTGCAGATGCAGCTCCTCAGCTCCAGATGATGCAAGCCAGCCAGTCCATCCATCTGCTTTATGACCCCTCTCTCTATAGCATCCAGCATTTTCAGTGGAACATCATCATGACGTTGATGCAGAGGTGGAGAAACAGTTTGCCCAGTGCTTGAGTAGCTGCAGCAGCACCATGCCACCACAGTGGTGCTGAATTCTGTCATGGCAAAAAAGTTAAAGGCCCCACTGAAAAAAAAAATCACCACAGCAAAGGTTTGGGGCTCCAAGCAAAACATTTGGGGCTCTAGTCCTGGAGGTCCACCCCTAACAATGCCTCTGGCAGGGACTCCAGGATATCCTTGCTTCTAGTTGAAGTTGCATCTGGGAGGCCGGCAGCTTGAAGTCCCCCAGCAGTAGCACCTCCCATTTACCTACCATTGTGACAATGGCTTCCACAAGTGCCTTGTCTAAATCCACCCCCCCCCCCGGTGTTGGAGGTCTGTATATCATGCCAGTGTGAGTAGTGACTCTGTTTCCCATCTCCAGGGTGACCCACAGTACCTTGAACCCCTGGATTCCCTGTGTCTTCTACATACTTGTCTGCAGAGATGAAAGCCTTATCAGAAAGTCCTTGAAATGGACCATTGGAAGGCTGCATGTTTTCTTTTAAATTCTGCACTCTTTAGAGAGATAGAAAAATTGTTTTTGGGACAGTTAATGTTATGCTTCTCAGTCTGATATACAGCAGCAGGTAGTAGAAGAAGAGTCTGTCAGCACCCCCCTCCCCCCCCCAATATTAAAAGAAACATTTTTCTTTTTTGTAGTGTGATTTACCCCAAGGAGCAGCTTGTTTAAATAAATGACACCAGCTGCCAGTACAGATGTTTGCTCTTCTCATCAAAGCAGGTATTTTTATTAAAATAAAGTAGTCGGAGTCCACAAACTCCACAAGAGAGTCATACAGAAAAGTGAAGTAAATGAAAGGGGCCATATATGGAAACAACAAGCTATGCTTGCTCTCTGGAAATGGCAAAAATATGGCACCAACAATCTCTAAATGCAATAATAATTTAGTAAACAGCATATAAAACAGCATGGGCTCCTTGACAGAGCGAGTGAGCAGGTTCACTAAAGGCGCCTACTGGTTTGGAGGATAAGCTCTTCCTCTTGGAGCTCTAAGTACCCGTTGCTCACCACCTTTTGTGCTACACATTTAAAGAGACGGTGTATGATTAACAAACAGTGCAAAATCACAATAGTGAGTGCAGAAAAGTTAAAAATAGGGTGTAAGAAAAATATCAGTATAGTTTTAAGAAAAGAGAGAAAATAACACACAATACTGTTAATCCAAGCTATCTGGTTTCACAAATGGCAAATATTTATGACACAGCTACCAGTCGCTATATAGACAATTTTGGTGCCCATTTAGAACCAGAAACCAAGACTGCTTGGTATTTTCTGAAAAGAGAAAAGAGACAAAAATGAGGTCAGTACATAACTACCATCAGAAGCAGTTACATTTACATGATTTTTGAATCACTTCATTTTCCACTTTTTCAGCGGTGCAGACAGTTCGACTCATATCTGGTCATTTGACCATGGGTTCTTAATCATTTGGCACATGAGTTCCTAAGTCTCCTGAGGTGAGGAGGTCAAAAACGGAGTATGTCAGTTTGAAGTGAGACCAAGCATTATGGGATTTTCAAAAATCAGTGAGGGCCGCTGTAACCCAAGGGTTGTGGGAGCCCTTTATGTGGGATTTTTTTTTTGCAGAGGGATTTGCATGTCTCATACTTACAAGAATTTGGTGTGGAAAAGGGAAAGGGCCACATCAATGCAAGCAGCAGGAAGGATGGGGGAACAGTCAATAGCTGTGAGTTCTTGGAGGGAGGGTTTGATATTTAATTAATATGAATATGTGCCACTATAGTAAACTGCAGTGCCTTTTCGTGCTCTTTTGACTGTGTCATCATCCATGTTTACACATTTAAAAAAATTCAAAATTGAATTTAAAAAACTGTTTTCAACATTCAACAAAGTATTAGACAGCCTAGGTCTTCTTCAGTTAAAGCCGCATTATTTCTTAATCTTAGTCGGCAAAAAAAAAAAAAAACTTCATAATTTTTTTCAACTAAAATGTGTTGCTGATAGTCTTAGATTCACCATCATCTTGTCCCTTCTGTCTCCCCTGTAAGGTGCCTTGTGTTTACCTAAGCTTAGCATGGGGTTTTGCCATTCGTCTGTTTCCACTGTATTGTGGTAAATGACTAGGCATCCCATGCTGTTGGGGGGAGGGGATTCTAGTCATTTTGTTATCAGAAGAGTCCTGCTTCAACTACAGTTTTTAGAAAAGTAGGTGGAGTGCAGGTTGGGGAATTGGGGCACAGATTCAAATCTCATCAGAGCCACTTATTCATTGTGTGGCCCTGAGCATGTCACGTGGCCTCTCAGTGCTTTAGTTCTCCCTGTGGTAAAACCAAGACCCCACTATAAATGAGATATTACATCTCAGCTGGGCTATCCTGTGTGAATAAACTGTAAACCGCATCATTGGTGTATTTTTAATTAACTTAGATATTTTTAAAACAACTTTTGTAACCACTTTTGTAATTAATGGCATAAGTCATTAAGCATGGCCACCACTCGCAATTCTGAAACATTTCTTCCATTAAGTTTCCTTTTTTGAAGCTACAAACTAGAGTCATACTGTGGATGTATTAGAAGTGCCCTGCTACTTGTTCTGCATGGTAAACAGTACAGCATCACACCAAGCTGTTCCAGGACACACCAGGAGATGAGCAATGTGTTGCTCAGTGTGCCTTTCCTGGTGAAACACTTCAATAAATTAATAAATAAAAATAAAAATCTGTTCAGTGTTTTCATGGTGGTCATTGCAAGGGAGTGAGAACATTTAAAAAACTTTTAAATTCTGTTTCTGAGTTCAGGAATGAAAGGAAATTAAATGAAAATGAGCATATTAATGTTTTTCCCCTAAAATACATTATTGCTGAAAGAACGACATGGCAACTAACAGATTCTGCTGCGTTAGCTCTCTTGGTGCTTAGTATGTTTTAACATAGAAACATAGAAGTTGACGGCAGAAAAGGACCGCAAGGCCCATCCAGTCTGCCCATTTCTTTTTCTACCTTATGAATGTGGCATCAGCCTTTGCTCTGTCAATTGCCTATCTATTCATATTCATCTGTATTGCTCCCTTATGCCTATCCCATGCCTGTTTGAAGCCCTGCACTGTATTCATATCCAACACTTCCTGAGGTACACCGTTCCATGCATCCACCACCCTTTCTGTGAAAAAGAACTTCCTCACATTACCCCTTAATCGGCCTCCCTCTAATCTCATGCTGTGTCCTCTTGTCCTGCTATTTTTCTTATACTGAAACAAGTTAGACTCTTTCACCTTGTTAATGCCCTTAAGGTGTTTGAATGTTTCGATCATATCACCTCTCTCCCTCCTTTGCTCTAGGGCAACAGTTCTCAAACTTTGTCATAGTGAGCCTCCCCTAAGCCATGGAAAAGATCTTGAGCCTCCCCCAAGATAATGAAATATTTTTGGGCCTCCCCATAGAAAAATAGCCTACTTTTCACAGTACATCAGGAATAAAATGAAACCTCTTTGCATAGCTGGCACTCATGTTATTAAGCTTATTGTACCCCAAAAACAGGACAACCTACTTGCTCCAATATTTTTGACTCTCAAACCATTGTTACCCCTTACTGCCATACTTTCATGGGTTAGACTGGGTTTTCTGTTTCCCCCTCTAACAGGAATAACAATCCTGCCAACCTCTGCCTCTCCCCCTGCTCTTAAGCAACTTCTCAGGGATCTTGTTGCTCCCTCCTGCTCTTATTCCTAGTGCCTGTATGGTTGACTCTTGTATTTGGACAGTTCTGCTGCCAGTCTAATTGATCAATTGTTCCTCACATTGTTGGTTTATTGTTCTTAATTTGTTTGCACTTTTATTCATTTTGTATTGATTGAGTGTTTTGCAGTTACATTTTGAATTGTATTCTCTCCTACCCTTCCCTGGGCACACCTGAAATAATCCATTGCTCAGTGTACAGTACCTTCCCTGGTCACAGACTTGTGACTAAATACATAACTTCACCTACTAGTATCCTCTTTCAGTTTGCCTTAACCCTTCACATAAAATCTATAAAGTTCAAAATTGAACTATAACACTTTTTCAAGACTTGCTTGAGCCTCCCTTGGAACAGGTTGGGGCCTCCCCAGGGAGGCTGGCCTCACCATTTGAGAACCCCTGCTCTAGGGTATACATATTGAGCTCCGTTAATCTGTCCTCATATGTTTTCTGATGCAGTCCTTGCACCATTTAACATATTTAGACTCTGGATGTGTATATATATACCCCTCCAGTACTGTAAGGGTTGATGTGAAATAGTATGGTGCTGTTAATAGAATGTTGGAACACATCATGAAATAAACAATGAGCCAGTCAAGAACCACAATGATGACTTTAACATGTTGTCAGGTTTTGACATGGCAGACAAGGGTAAACACAGAGGCAGCGTTCTGTATAGCCTACAGCATGAAACCAGCACTCACAACTGGAGTCGCCATGACTCATAATGACTGGTGGAGGTCTCAGTGGAATGTTTTGGGTAATATCACAGCCACCCACCACTACTGCATCCTTATAAGCCATGCTTGCTATTAGGTGGGAGCAAGGCAAACTGAACAATCAAGGATGAGTAAAAAAAATGCAGTTGAAGGAGACATTACATAGTGTTTCATGGGAAATCCCAACAAGGCCTTCTGTTAAGGGCTTCTGCCTCGTAAAACTCCTCACATGTAGCCTACAAGAGGAAATCAACAGTTTTGCTACTGTAACTTTTTCCCCAGTAGGAACCATCCACAAATTAAGTCTGTACTGTCCCTTGGGCAGTAGGTTTCTGAACAGAACAAGCTTCTGGAAGCTGCCTTCTTCATAAGGATAGAAAATAGACACTCATTCCTTCCAGAAGACTGGTCGGGGAGCCAGCAATACTAGATTTGCCTCCAACAGACCACCTGTTATTGGCAGTCTTCCCTACACAAGAAATGTCATGTCCTCAGGAAAAGTTCAGACAGCTTGATGCCTCCCAGCTATGAAGCTGCTGTATTATATATACCCCCTCAGATGGCTGGCCCTAGTTCCGTTTGTGTAAGTAGAATGCAATTAGATTGAATAGCCTGGTCACAGAATCAGTTTTTGATTACCTATATTATCTGTTATCAGGAGATGGAATGTGCGGTCATGCTTTGCTATACTGAGACTATATGCAGTTTTCGTGCAAGCCATCCACTGCTGTATTACATGGTCTAAAATAAATGCACTTGGAAGCTGTGGTCAAACAGTTAAAACTTGTTCACCCCTGCACTGCACCTGTAAACAGCATAAACTGAGGTAGTAGGCTGAG
Organism: Neoceratodus forsteri; assembly: GCA_016271365.2. Taxonomy (NCBI): domain Eukaryota; kingdom Metazoa; phylum Chordata; order Ceratodontiformes; family Ceratodontidae; genus Neoceratodus; species Neoceratodus forsteri. The sequence goes on from CM057455.1 coordinate 699,090,071, forward strand.
TATTAAGCAAATAACTTTTCCAATGTGGAAAGCAGAAGTGCCACGGTAAAAGTGGTGTCTGGGGGATTGAACATGTCCCAGAGATTAGGTGATTGGCCAGTACTGGTGAGAGACTGTGCAGGTTACCTGACATTCACCCATGCCATGTTTGCCAATCACAGATGGGCACTGGCATCAACTGTGAAGGAAACTGTTGACCCTCACACCCAGAGGAAGGGTGCAACTGCTGCTCTCCTAATGGTTGCAATGTCAGACAGGGACAAAAAGTGGAATATGGAACATAAAAAAAATAATGATTTGAGGACATAAGGTGACAATTATAATTTATGTAACCCTCGTTTTGGCTAATTATCTTGCACGTTAACAAAATCTTAGGAAATGCCAGTAAGACAAATTAGTCATAGCTTAAAAAATAAGAGCATTTTACAGTATACAAGAAAACTTGTTAAAATGCACCATTCAAATACAAGTCAGCTTATATTTCATTTTTTCCTGTATTTGTGTCCACTTCCCCTCTACCCAGACGTAATAATTCTTTGTGAGATCAGACTCATTTCAGTTGAGATCAATGTTAAAGTTACAGCTGCTGAGGATGTCCATATGTAATTGTTCATTACTCATGCTCTCTATAAATTGTTGTTTATTTTTTATGTTTTTTTTTACTGGGAAAGGTGCTTGTCTTTGTCCTGGTGAACAAGAACATAAATTAATTAAAAGAAGCATTTCCATTGGCTCCATGGTAGTGAGCAGTTGGGGACCACTTCGGCAAACTGTGACCCTGGTTTGGAACCCAAGCGAGGGATTTTCAGAAGCAGAGGCTGGCAGGAATGGTAAAGAGGCATCCACAAGAAGCTTTCCTCACTGGGAAGGTTGAGCAACTCAACAACTGGAGAAGGGAACAAATTGCCAGCAGAGGTTGTCAATCATAAGAGGGTCAGATTCAAGAGAGGGCGGGACAAATTCAAGGAGAGGGTTGCAGTCAATGGGGACAGGGGTCACTGTAAATAATTTACAGTGAGACCATACCATGCAATTGCAGACTTGATCAAGTGTATGGCCTTCTGCTGGCAGTCTTGTGTATTTGTAAGAACGAAGATAACAAATGCCAAACTGTTGTAAATAAAAGTGGGTAGGGGGGCAGGGAATGCCCTGGTATTAAAGATAAAGTTCCAGGCTATGAAGGTGGATGTTGGAATGGGTGAATTGGGAAGAGTTTCGATAGCAGGAGGAAGGAGGTAATAATATCCCTCTATAGATAACCAGTGGGGCCCCATCTGGAATCTTGTGCCTATTTCTGGAGTCCCCAGCTTAGGAAAGACAAAGACAAACTGAGGACTGTTGTGGGCTGTGGAAGGGTGGAATAGTGGGACAGAGGCGCATTCTTTAACTGGTACCACTACGTAATTCCTATGCCGCTCTGGCAGGGTGGAACTATCGAAAGGAGGCCCCTGTGGTAGTGACCAGTGAGGAAGTTGGGACCCTCCATAGTGGAGATGACAAGGAGGGTGGTACAGGACCCCAGAAGAGGAGGATGCAGCATCTGGTGGGGACTCATCTGTGAGGGGGATAGATTTGGGAATAGGAAGGGGGGGGTGGAGAGGCAGATTAGGTACCCACCAGGTGCCATGGACCAGAGAGATGTGAAGTGGATCCTGAGGATCGCTAGGGCAGCAGGACAGGAGGGATAACTGGATGTCATTGTCCACCTGGGGACTAATGATCTAGCTAGGGACAGGGCTGTGATAGTGCAGGGGGAGTTTAGGGAGTTGAGGTGGGGTCTTAGGTAGCTTGCTCAGTGGCTTTCACTGAGATACTGCCTGTTTATGATAGGGATGAGGAGAGGGATCTCTGCACCAGGAGTTTCAACTCATGGCTGAAAGAATGGTGCAGAGAGTAGGGGTTTAGCTACACTGGGGAGTGGGGACCCACCTGTGAGGATAAAGGCCTATACATGGGTGATGGCCTGCATCTATCTGGGAGGGGAACTACAGTCCTCAGTGGATGGTTTAAACCCCCAGGGTGCAAATTAATAAAGGAAGCAGCGTGGTAGAGGTAGAGGGGGAAGTAAATGGGAGCATTAAAATGAGAGGGGGAAGGAGGGAGGGCTAAAAGGAAAGAAGGGGGACAACAAGCAGAGTGGATACAAAATCTATAAGGCCTTGTATGTGAATGCTAGAAGTCTAGGAAATAAGATTCCAGACCTAGACATCATCGTGGCAGAGGCCATCCTGGATACTGTGGCCATTACCGAGTCATGGTGCACTGAAAACCATGACTGAGACATGCCCATACCAGGCTATACTCTGTTCAGGAAGGACAGGATGGGAAGGAAAGAGGGGGGGATGCTTTACATGAGGGAAAGCATAAAAGCAACAGAGATACAGGGAATACAGGGGAAGGGAGAGGTACTGTGGGTCACCCTGGAGATGGGGAATGGAAGCATTATTTGGACTGGAGTGATCTACAGACCTCCAGAACAGTGGGAGGAATTAGATAAGGTACTTTTGGAAGCCAATAGCAAGATGGAAGAAAAGGGGAGGTGCTGCTGGTGGGGGATTTCAACCTGCCAGATGTAGAGTGGAGCCTCCCAGCAGCATCTTCAGCTAGAAGCAGGGACATTCTGAACTCTCTACAGGGGGCGTTCCTCAGGCAACTAGTCAGTGAACCCACTCATAAGGGGGCATACTGGACCTGGAGCTAACAGGGACAGTATTGTGGATGTTGAGATGGGAAGCCACTTGGGGACCAGTTTATTTTTTATTTATCTTATTCTTTTTGGTAACCAGGTAAGGCCCACTAGGCACAAGTGCATGTTTTCAGGGGTGACCCAGTAGCACTGGGGTGGTTAAACGACTTGCTCAGAGTCAAACAGTATGCAAGTGGAGGTTGTGGGAATCAAACCCAGGTCTGCTGAATGTACCAAGCTCATTCACAGCTTGTTACTCTAACCTCTAGGCTATACTGCCAGCCCCAAGCCACCTGGGGACCAATGATCACCGTGTGGTGTAGTTCAGTATAAGTTCAGGGCGCATCTGGAATCGAGCGGTACTCTGCTCAGTATGCCTTTCCTGGTAAATCTCTTAAATAAATAAATAAATAAATAAATAAATAAGAACAGCTGTGTAACTGAGCCACAAAAGGGTCCTGGGCTTCAGGACTACAGATTTTATGAAGATGGGTGAATGCTTCAGAGATGACCTGGCAGGGGGGTATGGCCTGGCAGGGGTAGAGAAACAGTGGACTTTGCTAAAAGGGAGCATAGTAAAGGCAACAAATCTTTGCATCAAACAAGTGAGCAAAAGCAAGAGGAAAAGGCCAGCCTGGTGGCTGAAAAGGTAAGGGCTAAAAGGGTAGTATTCAGAAGGTATAAGGAGATGCAGAGGGAGAAGGATAGGGAAGTGTATCAGTGGAAAACAGAGAGTAGCGGGGAAAGCAGTAAGGAGCACAAACTGAAGAGATAATAGCCCAGGAGGTAACAAAACGGGACAAGACATTTTTTTAGATATATAAGTGAAAAGTGGAAGACCGGGGGTGGGATTGTAAGAGAAGGGGGTGACTGTGCAGAAAGGGACCAGGAAAAGGCAGGCATCCTGAACAAATACTTTTGTTCAGTATTTACAGAGAAAGGAGAAGGGTGGGGTGGGGTGGGGTGGGGCACAAAAGTAACAGAAGTTTTGGAGGGAAGGAGGTACACACTACTCCTTTTTTTGAGGAGAGAGTCCTGAAGGGACTCACTAATCTGAAGGTGGACAAATCAATGAGATCAGATGGGGTGCATCCAAAGGTATTGAGGGAGCACAAGAAAATACTAGCTGTACCTCTGACAGTCCTGTTTTGCAGATTATTGGAAACAGGAGTGGTTCCAGAGGGCTGGAGGAGGGCGAATGTGGTCCCACTACACTAAAGTGGTAACAGTGAGGAAGCCGGCAATTATAGGCCAGTCAGCCTGACATCGGTGGTGGAAAAGGTAATGGAATCACTGCTGAAGGAAAGGATTGTGTAACATCTTGAATCCAATGGATTACAAAACTCGAGGCAGCATGGTTTCACAGGGGAGGAGGTCATGTCCAATGAATCCGACAAATTTCTCTGAGTAACAAAGGAGTTAGATTAGGGTGGATTTGTGGATGTAGCCTACTTCAATTTCAGTAAGGCTTTTGACACCATTCCACATAGGAGACTGCTAAGCAAGCTGGGTAGCTTAGGAGTGGGTCCAAGGTGGTAAATTGGGTAAGAAATTGGTTAAGGTATAGACGACAGAGGGTGATGGTAATTAGAGTTCACTCCGAGGAAGGGAGAGTGACTAAGCGGCATACCTCAGGGATTAGTGCTGAGACCAGTTCTCTTTAATGTCTATAAGTGACACTGCAGAGGAGCTGGAAGGGAAGGTATGCCTCTTTGTGGATGACACCAATATCTGCAATAGGGTGGACACTCCAGCAGGCATTGAAAGGATGAGTAGAGAACTGAAAAAACTAGAGGAGTGGTCAAGAGTGTGGCAGCTGGGTTTCAATGTGAAGAAGTGCAAAATAGTGCACTTGCGGCACAGAAACCCATGGGCAGAGTGCAAAATCAGTTAGGGTTACCACCTTTGGATGAGGTAAAAACCGGATGGTAAACCACACCCCAAACTTCACCTCTGTCTCCACCCCCTTTTTATGACTGAAGAGCATATCGCTCCTTCTCCAAAGCCATTTGTAACATCAGAATAGACATAAATAGTGATAGGAAATAATTGTTTTTTTTGCATCATATGTTTATTTAATTTTATTCAATGGACAAACAAACATGCCAGACAACCCTGGCAAAACAGTGTCAACATACACAGACAGATAAAAACAGTGTTTCACTTATATACAAGGAGATCCAGTTTCTTAGCCATACAAATCTTATTGATGTTACAGATTATAGAATAAGAACATCATGTGTAAAATTAATAGGGTAACTTGCATTTAATTAGTTTATTTCAATTCCATTCGATTTAGCACCAACCACTATCCTCCCACCCCACACCTCCACTATATCCACCCTTCCCCCAGTGTCAGGGCCTCTGCAGGTGTTAGAACATTAAGGTATGGTTGCCAAATGTTATAAAATTGTTCTCCTCTGTCCTGCATTACATAGGTGAGCCTTTCTAAAGTAAGGGCCTGTAGAACTAATGCTTTCCATTGTTGTTTGGTAGGCTGAACTGCAAACACCCGTGTATTCAGAATGCAATGTCTGGCCATCACCAGTATGACCCTAAGCCATCTAGGCAAGGGGGCCCAATCAGCTTCACTCACCTCCTCCATTCCAAACAGCATTACTATAGGCAAATGTGGAATTCCCCTACTTGTTAGCGCCCGGACCTCTATCCCCACCTCCCTCCAAAATTCCTGCAAAGTAGGGCAGGACCAGAAATAATGATAATAAGAAATCATTGTATACTGTTATTTATTTATTGTTTATTCTTTGGCAACCAGGATAACTCCCATGGGCCGCATGGCCCATTTTACAGGAATGACCCAGGATGACAGGAAGGTTAAGTGACTTGCTCAGTCACACAGTATGCAAGTGGAGTCTGTGGGAATCAAACACAGGTCTGCTTAATGTTCCAAGTTTATTCACAGCTGATTGCTCAAACCTCTGTTAAGCATTTTCTCATTTTCCTTTCCAGTCATGTATTCTGATATATGCGTTGACCAATTTTTGATAAGTTAATTATTGATGCTTGTGGTGCCCTTTACCTCAGGAGCTACTACTGTTTCTTTTCATATTTCTAAGACATTCCACAATTTCAGACACACCATTCCATGCTATTTATCTGAATGACATGTAAAAGTGTAGCTAATATCATGGAATGTTCTGGTAGTACAAAATGAGAGCAGTGGCTAGCTGTTGAGGACTCAGGAGAGAAGTATTCAATGTAGTGATAAAGGCAATAACAATTAGATAATGAATTTAACAAAAATGGGTCTAAAACATCAGAATACAGAACAAACAAAAAGACACACAGGAGAACATATAAAGGTGTTGAAGCTGTTTCCTGTCAGCAGTAAAAGACCATACTTAAAATTCGGAGTGGAAAAGATTAGGTTAATTTACTGCTAATGACCATACTTTACACCTCCCAGGCAGACTGGTTTTACAAAGACAGGCCTGTATGACAGCTGAACTTATCTGTAACCTGGACATGCAATGAAGCCAAAACAGTGGATGATTTGATACTTCAGTTTTAAAGGGAAACAGTGGAAAAGGCACAGCTTTACCCAGGCACTACAAAAATGCCTGATTAGTGCTTTCAGACAATAATATTTATTTAACACATTTTTATAACTCATTTTTTAGTGATTTAAGCAGTGGCCTTCAACTTTCACTTTCTATTGCTGGCAGCCACCATTTCATGAGTAGCAGAGAGCTTCCTGAGCTCAGTTTATGCTAATATGTCCTGCCAACCAATAGCTTAGGTGAAACAGGCATATTTAGCATACAGTGAGCTCAGGAAGCTCACTGCTGCTCATGAAATGGCTGCTGCCAGCAATAGGAAGTGGAAGTTGTGGGTAGCTGTTCTAAATCATTAAATAAAGTTGTTACTGTCTGAAAGCACTAACTGAGAGTTTCTGCAGTGTCTGAGGAAAGCTTTCTCTTTTCCACTGTTTCCCTTTAAGAGTATATGAGCACTCAAAATTGGCCAAAAAACAGACTACATTTAATCAAAACCAGATGACTGGAAAAGGACCGTAAAAACCGGATTATCCGGTCTAAAACCAGATAGGTGGCAACCCTAAAATCAGTAGAGTAGTATTGACAACCACCAAGCAGGAAAGAGACCTGGGGGTAATCATACTGGATGACCTAAAGGTGGCCAGGCACTGCAACAACGCAGGTGGGAGAGCTAGTGGGATGCTGGGGGTCACAGGAAGGGGAATCACCAGCAGAAAGAGGGAGGTGGTGTTACCTCTGTATAGATCTCTGGTAAGACCCCACCTAGAGTACTGTGTACAGTTCTGGAGACCATGGACCCGATTCTCAAAGCCCCCCTGAATGGTGCAAGGGGCTTGTGCCACAAGGAATGGCGAAAAGTACCCCATTTATTTATTTATTTTATTTAGTTCATAAATCGGATTTACAACCTTTGAGTCACAGACTCATTTACAAAGGCACCTCGTCACAGGGAGGGGAAACAACAAATAGTGCGGTGAGACAGGGTGGAACAATACAGGTGCAGTACATACATTATACATAGCATAAGACATAGGTATTTTACCAAAGTACATTATACATAGCGTAAGACATAAGTATTTTACCAGAGAACAGAGCAGAGAGCGCTGTTAGGACCTGGTAGGTCATGAGGCTATAGCCATAGGAAAATGGGGTGGGGCAGGCTAACGAACCTGGGGAACAGCGGTAGGACTTACCGTGGGCACGTACACTTCCAGGCACCAAGTAGGTGGTTGCGTAGGGCAGTTTTGAACGGACCAATTTTAGGGGTGTCTGAGATGTGCTTGGGGAGGGAGTTATACCAGGACGGTGCTCTGTAATAAAAAGACCTTTGGGCAAGGGAGGTCCTGGCTCTAGGCACCTGGAAGGCGGCCTTGGAAGCGGTATGGGTGGCGGTTGAGTGGGAAGCAGGCTGGCGCTGAGTAGTGACACCAGGGGACACAGTCCAAGAAGAGTCTTTTGCTAGGATACCTGTGTGATATTGCAGGCGTTCTTCCAGATTGAGTATGTTCGTTCGCGCATAGAGCCGACATGTGTGAGTTCGCTTGGGCACCAGCCAGGAGCCTGCAGGCTTTGTTGATGGAGGTCTGGACTTTGGTGAGGGTAGTGGGGCCAGCGGCTGCGGATATGGAGAGGTCATAGTCAACTAGTGACAGGATGGAGGAAGTGATGGCCAACCGTAGGGCGAAGCCAGGGAGGCAGTCTTTGTGATGATAAAGGAGCCCAATCCGGGTGTTCATGGCAGAGGATAGGGCACTGATATGGGCATGAAAGGAGAAGGCCGAGTCAAAGGTGATGCCCAGATATTTGTATGTTGACACCTGCTCAAGGTGATGGAGGGTGTTGGGAAGGATGGAGAGGGGGGCATTTTTGGAGCTACTTTGGTGGTGTGTAAAGATCATTGACTTTGTTTTCTTGAGATTCAGGACCAGGCGGTGGTCGAGGAACCATTTTTCAGCTTGGCTTCACTAAAAGATGCACAGGGAGTGATTCACAAACACAGTCTGCATCAACCGTGGGCTGCATGGACCAAAGGGGACTTGCACTGTCCTTGTGGCACAAAGCGGGCTGCAGCATGGTGCTAGGAGGTATGCGAATGCAAAATTCTAAGTATCCTTAGACCAGCCAACTACTTAGAATTTCACACTCTGCGAGAGTTAGTGCACTTGTGCCACTCTTGGAGCCCTCCCTGGGCAGGAGGAAACATGTGCCATGGTCCCCCCCATCCCCGATCCCCTTTAATGGAAAATGATCCCATCCCTGGTGTTCTAGCAGACCCCTCCACTCCGATCCCATTTTATAAAAATAAACATGTTCCTGGTAGTCAAGCAGACCCCCCCAAGCCCTGATCCCCTTCTTATTATATTTAATCATGTCCCTGGTGGTCTAACGGACCTTCCATCCCCAATCTGCTCCTATTAATATACGTAGAACTTTATCTCATTGTCTAGTGGACTCCCCATCCCTCCCACGCCAGCAGGCAGTGCCCCACCGCCCCAGTCCCCCCCCATCCCCAAGCTGGTGACTGGCACAGCCCTCCACTCACCACCATGGCCAGCCACTGATGACAATGTCATCCCAGCCTTTGCCCATCCAGCTGGCTCACTGAGCCCACCCTCCCCAACTCTGCTCATTGGCATGGGATCACAGAGCACTACCAACTTAGGTAAAGGCTGGCAGTACACACATTTCTTAATACAGTACAACCTCTATTATCCAAACTCTGATTATCCAGATCTCCTGATTATCCAAATTCTAACATTGTTCCCCAACCCAGGTTTGCCTAATGTTATGGACCCCCAATTATCTGAACTCTCATTATCCAAACAAATCTGATGTCTCCCAGAGTATTCGGATAATCAAGGCTGTACCGTAATTACTTATTTTTTTATTTTAAATTTTGACCACAAATTTTCACGATAGTCATTTTGTGACCCCTTCCCCCAGTGTGACATTTACAGAATGGTGGGCAAAATGTAGTTTTGCACCACAAGTGCAAAAACACATTTCATCTAGGACTGAGAAATGACAGCAGTCACGTTTATGAGGTGGTGTGAAAAAATGGCTATGTTGAACGTTGGGAGTCAAAATGTTGATAATTATGCCGGCCCAGTGGCACTGAGGGTTGAGGCACTGGATGCCACACGTCACGCCGCACTGGCGACCCAGGTTTGGGAGTGGACCTGGGTTGTTGGGGGTTGGCAGGGAGGAAAGATTTGAGTGTTTGGAGGACAGCTCTCCTTTCCTGGGAGGGAGGGAGGGAGAGAGGGCCTTCAGTTCTTGCTGTCTAGCGGCCCCTAGTGGAGACTGGGGTCTCTCAGCAGCTGGGAACCAGCTTGTAGGGGATTGGCTTTGGTGGCACTTCTGCAGACATGTTTGGGAGTGTTCAGGTGCCACGCTGGAGCGCATTGCACCACCAAGTCAATGGGAGGACAGAAAGCACGAAATGCCCCCTTCCCATTGGTAGGCGAAGGCGGGTCTAGTGGCCTCGGCACCATGTCCAGCGTCAGGCTGCGGTGTTCTCCTGGTCTCTCCACATCCATCTCCGTGTCCATCTCCACCAGACACTTAGAGTGCAGCTTGGAGTTGGCGGTCCTTGCTCCTGGGGGACTCGGATGGGGGGGGGATCGGAGATGGACCATGGGGAGTGCCCACAACCAGGGGAGCATCCGGGCTTCAGGCAGATGGGATCAGCCAGGTAAGCCCCACAACCTCGCTGGAGAGAGTCCAATGCGGATAGGGTGCACAGAAATAAAGTCAACAAAAACAAATTGTTAATAATTACCAAAGTTATGAGCGAGTATGGAAAAATGTCAATGTACATTCAAAACTTTGTTGTTTTGTAAAAAACATTGACATCAGATTTTGAATATAGTGTTCTTATGACCCCATGTCATGAACCAGATAAGTGAAAATATTTAAATCCCACCTGAAATATGATTTTGCGGAGTGAGTGCAAAATCACCTTTTGGCCCAGATTTGAAAACTTTCACTCGCATTGTTCATGAGATGGGGCCCCAGAAAAGGCATACTGAATGATTGGTGGAAAATCAATCAATCATCATTTTATTAGATAGTAAGTTGAGAAAATATTTTCTCGTTTACAATTGCATCCAAACATAGAAAACAAATACAATAAAAAGACCACATCTATTTATTTATTTATTTAGATTTTGTTGACCCGGTAAGCTCACTGGGCCAAGAAGTCCCTTTCTAAGGGGTGACTGGGGGGGGGATACAGATGGTAAGCAACTGAGTTTGAACCTTGATCCAGATTAAGATGTTAATGGTATTTTTAGTGAATGAGGGAAATTTGGCCAGGACACTGGGGAAATTCCCCTATTCACCACTGGGGAAATTGCTGGCTGTCTCCCAAGATGGCAATTTCGGTGAGAGCTGGAGAGGATGGTGGAGCTGCTGAGACGGGGGCCTAGCCTCACTCTCTGTCTCATCATTGCAAAAGGCTGTTGTGGTGAATACCGTGGTTAATACTGCAGATGCTATGGAAGTTGGCACTCTAGATAAACAGCTGGCTGAAAATACTGGAATTACTTTTTCTGATACCTATCAGGCTATGTTTTCAAAAGGTTCTGACTGTGACATTTCGGAGAAGGATTCGGACTACCGGACTGACATGGAGGAGGTTCTGCATGGTTCTAGTACTGAGCCTGGAGAAACTGTTGCTCTTAGGAAATTGCTTGAGTAGGAAGAATGCCAGTTTCAGGTCCGCAAAATTAAGTTGGAAAAACAGATTCGGCAACTGAACTCTGCATGCAAACCTGGGGTTGTCGTTCCCCCGCAGTCTTGCGCAGAAGTCCGAGCCTCACAGCTGCCTGTCATGGCTTCTGGAGTCCAGAATGTGAATGGTTCCACTTCGGCGAATACATTTGCTCCTACTGATGGCTTACCTGTGAGTACTGTTCTTTCTTCTACGCCTCTTGCCCCTGTCCTGCTTTCAGAAACTGATAAACGCTCTGATACTGCAGTCTCTGACTGGTCGGTAGAACAGGCCCTGGAAGGAGCAGGGTGGGAATGCACTACCATGACTGGAGAATGGAGGTTTGGAACCTCCCCGATTCACATGCCTGATGCTACTGACTTCCCCCTTTACCAAGCCGCTATGTGAAACCTACTGATAAGAATGTTCGGTGTTGTGACCCTTTAGACCTGCCTAAAGAATTAGAATTGACACAAAACCCTATCTTGGGGTTTCCAACTCCTCTGGATCCTGATAGGGGTAGGGCTGGTCCACCTGAGGCTCCTCGGAATGCTAGGACTGAGGTTCCAAGAAAACCCTTTGCATCTCAACAAAATGATTACAGGATTGGGAAAAAGGAAATTGTTAAATTATCTGGGCCGGTGGGTGAATTATTTCATACTAAAGGGATATTCTACGTGCAGTGAGTGAATATTCCACACAACTGTTTTCTATACTTCCTGCTGATGCCTATCAGTTTTCATCCTATTTGTCTGATGTCATTCTTCCTACTGTTCCGGACCATATTACTCAATCTATGAACCTAGACATTGCACCACAGGAGGTCCAACAAACCATTCAATATTTAAAAGCCAATACTACACCAGGTCTGATGGCCTTTCCAGTGAAGTCTATAAACTTATCGGAGACTTTTTCTCTGATGAATTGGCACTACTATTCACTAGTTTTCTCCATGCTGGAAATATTCCTTTGGATTTTACTAAGAGGAATTTGATTTTTCTTTATAAAGCTGGTGATAAACTGTACCTCCAGAACTGGAGACCGATCTGTATGTTGGACGCAGATTTTAAAATATATGCAAAAATTTTGACCAAAAGACTCTTGTCATTGGCTGAACTTGTGTCACCAGCACAGTCTTGCTCTGTTCCTAACACAAAGATTGCAGAACATTTGATCTTACTACGTGAAGTGATGGAACACAATTTTCATCACCCCCTGTCTGGACTGGTTGTGTCTCTTGATTAATGCAAAGCGTTTGACTCGATCAGCCATGCGTTTCTCTGGGCAGTTTTACATTAATATGGAGTATGAGACGCTGTTTTGTTTGGTATCCAGTCCTTATACGAAATGGCCACGGTGGTTCCCATTGTTAATGGGTGGACGGGGGCACTGGTTCCGATACATGGGGGGGGTGTCAAAGGTGCCCCCTCAGCCCTTTACTGTAAGTTTGTTTTCTTGATCCGCTGTTATGGAAAATTAATCCTTTTCGACAGGTTCATCCTATTTCGGATGGCTGTTTGATGGTTCCCTTTTCCGCTATCGCATATGCAGATGACATGACTTTACTGCTGGCTGATGAGACTTCAGTCACTCAGGCGTTGGGTCTTGTCACTGATTATGGGACTCTCTCTGGAGTAACTCTCAATTTAGATAAAAGTGCTGGTTATGCTTTGGGTACTGATGTGCCTCATTTTAGACACATTAATGGCATTGCCATCTCACAGCAGCCACTTCAAATTTTGGGTATTACTTATGGTGCTCCTGACATGGATGTGTTTAATTGGGAAGAGAAACTAGTCCTAGGGAGGTGACAAGTGGATCTCTTGAATAATTGGAAATTTGGGGAAAAAAAAGAGAGTTTTCTTAATTAAAACGTTTTTATTTCCGATTTTTTTATATCTCAGTTCAGCGTTTCCGATCACGAGATGGCTGGAAACCTCATTGTTTGGGGTTTTCTTCCCAGCCTTGTGAGGCAGCCGTTTGAACCCCATAAAAAGAAACATCACCTATTTGCCTATAAAGTCAGGTGGCTTAAAAATAGTTAACCCTTTGTTGTTTTTAGTAGTATTTTTTGATGGATAATGTTAGGACCTTATTGGTCAATAGGCTGAGGGGGTGGGAGTCTTGGCTATTGGCAGCATGTAGTCTCTGGTTCCACCCATAGGAACACCAGAGTCCTTGTCTAATTAAGAAAACTCCAGGGACCTCAGTGTATATTAAAGATGTTTTTTCTCGATTGAAGCAATGTCCTACCACACATGATTATTACTTTGTCTCATAAAACTTTGTATAACACTCTTTTGCTGGACTTATATGCTGTACCAATCCCATCTGAAAAATGTCCCACCCGGTATCTCATTTCGCTTCAGAGTTTGGTTCAGAATGCCCGAATCCCGGCCCGTATGTGGGATGTTCATTGGCTATCTTGCCATGAACGTCTGAATGTTAAAGCAAATCAGAAGCTTAAGTCCATGCAGGAGTATATGTTTATTTTATTTAAATTTTGGTGACTGGGTAGGCCCACTGAGACAGAAACAGTCCCTTTTTCAAGGGTGACCCGGAATTAATTACATACATCTATAAACATAACAAAATACATACATGTAATTTCACAATTAACAGTCAATATAGACATACTGACCCAGTCAAGGATACAATAACAAGTTAATTATAATCAATATCAATAGGAGTAGAAGTATTGTTATACACAAGACAATCACAATCAGACTGATGTCCCAATAAGGTTAGATTGGCAGCAGGGAGTCTGGTAGACTCAGCGGTAGCAGTTTCAGAGGCTCAGATCCAACAGGTGGGCTTTAAGACCCTTCTTGAAGCCCCCAAGGGAGGTACATTCCTGGAGACTACTAGGGAGACCATTCCAGATAGGAGGGATGCAGGCAGCATAGGACCGGAGTCTTAGGGAAGTCCTAACACTAGGGACATGGAGAAGCTGGCGGCCAGAGGATCTTAGTATTCTCCCATTCTTTTTGGGAGCTAGTGTGTTAATTAGGCTAGAAGGGGCACCATTTTGCTGGTGCTTAAATGCAAGGCAGAATGATGGATATGATAATCTGCCATCTAGAGAAGGCCACCTAAGAGATAATAGTACCTTGCAGTGATGCTCCCGTGGTGACACCCCTGCAGTGAAGTGGCCTATCCTGTGATACAGTATTTTTAGCCTTTGCATTTCAGAACTTCTTACAGATTGTAGTAAAGGGGCCCCATATAGCAAGGTTGGAAGGAGTATACCAATGGAAGCCTTGAGTTTGGATTCACGAGTGAGGAAAGGGCTGAGGCGATATAATAGACCTAACTTTTGGTTGAGTTTCTTGGGCAGATGGTCGATGTGGCTTTTAAAGGAGCAGTCTTGGTCTAAGTATACACCTAGGTATTTGGTACAATTGATCACTTCAATTTTTGAGCCATTGGAAAGGACTGGGGACAATAAATGTAAACGTGTTGGGCCTAGGCTTTTAGGGCCAAATAGCATGGCTTTGGTCTTTTTACCATTTAGAACTAATTTATTAGCAAGAAACCAATTCTCAAGTAGACCAAGGGTCTTGACTAAGAAGACTGTTTATTTGGACAGTGTCTCAGGAGGACCTATAAAGCACGGCATCATCTGCATATAAGGTCACCTTGGCCCCTCCACAATGTTGAGGCAAATCATTAATAAATAGGGAAAACAGGAGAGGTCCCAGTATTGAACTCTGGGGCATGCCATCTGTGATAGGGCATTTGTTGGATGTAGCGCCATGCCATTTGACAATTTGTGATCTGCCATTAAGGTAGTCTGTGAACCATTGAGTAGACAGATTATCAAGACCAAGAAATGTTAGTTTAGTGATAAGCTGCTGCTGATTTACCAAGTCAAATGCCTTGGTGAGGTCTATAAAGATTGCACCAGCTGAAAGGCCATCATCTAGAGCCGTGAAGATATCCCCAGTAAGGCTAATCAGGGCTGTATTGGTACCATGATTTTTTCTAAATCCATGTTGTCATTCAGTTAATAAATTTTTCCGTTCAACATATTCCTGGACCTGCTGGTATATAATCCTCTCTAACACTTTACCTAGAGTGCAGAGGATGGATATCGGTCTGTAATTGTCAACAAGTTCAATATCCCCACCTTTAAGGGTAGGAGTGACCAAGTAAACTTTCCACACAGTGGGGACTTTGCCTTCAAGCAGGGATCTGTTTAGGAGCCATGTACCTGGAGAGGCAATAACGTGGGCTGCGATTCTGAGGAGTCTGGGCTCCAGCTTCTCAAACCCAGCAGAGCCAGGGGATTTTATTTTTTTTTTATAATTTTTGGACCTCAGATTTAGTTGCAAGTTTGAAGTGAAAATTAGGGTAAGGGGCTTCTCTTGTAGATGATTCTGGGTGGGTGGGGGCCCAGAGAGATTATTTTTAAATTTGTCCAGGTCAGTGAGGAATGCGTTTAGTGCATTAGCAGCATCTTGTGGGTTGGTATAGCGGACACCATTTTCTACTATGTCACTTTTCTCATGGGTGGTGTTCCCCTTTAGGAGAGAGTTAATTTGGGACCAAAATTTTGTAGAGTCCGAAAGGTTTTTAGTTTGTAGGTTCTGGAGGTATTGTCTTTTAGCTGATTTTAGTTCCTTTTTATGTTTGCTTGCACGCATGTGCAAGAAACATAGTGCCATCATACGAGTTTTCCAGAGGTGTGTCAGCCTCTTCAATTCAGTCAGTGTATTTGCAGGCATGGTGCATGAGTGCCAATCACTGCTTCAGCTGTCTATGACAGCTGAAAATGCAGTGGCATACAGTTGAAAGGGAGATCTCCGCTTGAGTGAGCAGAGCTCTCCCCACACACACACGCTACAGGCGCATGCACGCACACTGCGTACTCATGCACCTTCCCCTCCACACTGTATAGCCGACGGGGTACCATCCCCTGTCGGCCCAAGCCACCCCAAAGCATCCAGGTGCCACGCTGGGAGCCCACCCCAGCATGGCAAAATGATGTAATGGCCGACAGGTGCCCAATCCCCCATCGGCTCCATTGTCTCTCCCCATGCTGTCACCGACAAGGTGCCCAATCCGTCAGCTTCACTGTCTCCACCCGGTAGGGTGCCCACGGAGCCCACCCCAGCGTGGCAACAGATGCCATGGGACGACGGGGTGCTGCAATCCCCATCGGCCCACACCCCACCAGTTATCCTTCTGCCATGCTGGGAGCCCACCCCAGCATGGCAAACGTCCCGCGTCGTCTTTTTAAAAAAAAAAACCTATAAAGAAAAAAATGGTCCCTCGCAGTCTCCCTGTCCTCCCCACAACCCGCACCCATGCACCCCACTGCCTCCCCACCCCCCCCCTCACCCCATACTTACCTCTGGAGTCCAGCGCAACAATCTTCGGTGGACCGGGAACACGTCTGCACTCTTCAAAGCCAACAGCGAACTGAGGAAATGCCGGTAAGCTGTATAATGGGATAGATAGGGTTTTTCAACTTTGTTGCATATCTCAGGCATTTTTGAATTTTGGCACCAAATTTTCAACATGGGGTTTTTGGGACCCCTCCTCATGAATTCTTGCACTGTCACGGCATTACTCGGGCCCGAAGGGTGATTTCGCAGCCACTGTGCGAAATCACCTTTCTGGAATGATTAATGAAACGACACTGCCAGTGTTCATAAGGTGGGCTCTCAAAAAGCCTATTTTGAAAATTTGGTGGAAAAATTCCTAAAAATGACTGTATTACGAGCGTATGTTGCGCAGTTCCTACGCATGCTCTTAAGTTCGTGAAATTTCAATATTTTCACTCCAGATCTTCAACATTGCCATTTTACCACACTTCCTTATGAGCAGTATAGCTGTCATTTTTCACATCTCACCCAAAATGTGTTTCTGCCCATGTAGCGCACGATGGCGCAGTCAGTGTGCGAAATCAATGTATGGGACACATTAAGAAAATCACAGTGACACTGGTCATGAGCAGAGGTATTGAAATGGCTATGTTGAAAATCTGGTGAAAAAATTCCCAAAAATGACTGTTTGAGGAGCGCACGTTGTGCAGTTCCTACGCACGCTGGCAAGTTTGCGAATTTGTAATATTTGCACACCAGACTTTCAACAGTGCCATTTTACTGCTCTTCCTTATGAGCAGTGCAGCTACCATTTTTCACATCTCGCCCAAAATGTGTTTCCGCACATATAGCGCACAATGGTACAGTTGGTTTGTGAAAACAATGTTTGGTACAGATTAAGAAAATCACACTAACACTGGTCATGAGCAGAGGTCTTAAAATGGCTATGTTGAAAATTTGGTGACAAAACTCCATAAAATGACTGTGTTACGAGTGAGCATTTCGCAGTTTCCACGCACCCTCGTAGGTTCGTGAATTTGTAATATTTTCAGTCCAGATTTTCACCAGTGGCATTTTTCCACACCTCCTTATGAACAGTACAGCTGTCATTTTCCACAACATGGCCGAAATGTGTTTTCACACTTTCAGTGCAGAGATGCGTGGTCGCTGTGGGAAATCATTGTTCGGGACAGATAAAGAAAATCACACTGACACTGTTCATGATCGGAGGTCCCAAAATGCCTGTGTTAACAATCTACTGTAAAAAAATCCCCAAACTAGTTACATTACGGGTGTGCATTGCACAGTTTCTATGCACGCTCATGACTTCACCAGTTTTTTTAAGATTTTCAGAGCAGATTTTCAACATTGCCATTTTTTACACCTCCCCATGAACAGTACCACTGTCATTTTTCACATCCTGTTCAGAATGTGTTTTGCATCTGTGGTGCCAAATGCCATAGTCGCTGTGCAAAAAGCAGTTTTCAACAAACTGATATTGCCACTGTTCATGAGGTGGGGGTCACAAAAAAACCATGTTGAAAATTTGGAGTGAAAATACCAACGAATGCCTGAGGCGTTAGGGTTTCCAACCATAACGCCCCACCCTGTAGAGTATGACAGGCATCAGGGGTGTGACTTGGGATTCTTGCCTGTCATGCTCATACCATTCCACACCCACCCACACCCTGCAGCCAGTGAGAGGCATCAAGGTGTGCCTCGGACTCTTTTCGGGCCCAAACTTCACCCCAATTTTCCTATACTGCACCCATCTCACCGTATTTCCTGATGGAATGGGGTACGCATAAGGGCCAAAGACCCTAAGGCACACCGTGACACTTGTCAGTGTCTGCAGGGTAGGGTGTGGTGAAATGGCGTGGTCGTTATGCCTGATGACCCAAAGGCACACCCCCATGCCTGCCACTCTCTGCAGGGTGATGGTGGGGTTGGCTTCAGTTCAATACTTCACTGCCATTCCTATTATGTAGCTCTGTAACTTCTACACTACCAATGCCAGTGCCAGCAAGCAAACGTTCAGCATTGACAAATGCTTGTTACACTTGTTTCTCTGTTTTCTATATTCCACCCAATCTTTAGTTAGATTTGTAGATCTGAATTTTTCCCAGGCTTTGTCTCTCACCCTCATTTGTTTTTTAAGGTCTCTGGACAGCCACTTTGAGCGTTTTCCCTTGACTCTGATTTGTTTAAGGGGGGCATGCATATTGGTGGCCGAGAGGAAGTTATTAATGAAGAAATCTAGGGCTGAGTCCAGACTGGGGGCTAGCTTGATTTGGGTCCAATCCACCACTGCTAGGGTTTCAAGAAAGGAGCAGGTGTCAAAGTTGGAATAATCTCAAGCCCAAAAAATGCTGTGTGGAGGGTTGGGATGGTCATTTTTCCAGATGCCGAATATAGGGGCATGGTCACTTATGGAGTCTGCAAATGTCCTAGCAAGTTTGAAACTACTTGGGTTGGAAGTAAGAATCCAGTCTAATGTGGTGTGGTTTTCAGACTTAATGTTCAACCTAGTGGGTACTTGGATCAACTGGGTCAAATTGGCCTCTAGCAAGCTGGATTTTACATCACTAATGATGTGCTGACCCCAGTGGAGGTTAAAGTCACCAAGGATTATTTTCTCCCACTGAGGTAGCCCTGGCATCAGAGCCAGAAGGCTCTTTAAGGCATCTTTTGCAGTCTTAGGTGGCTTGTAGATGCAGCCTATATGCAGGGGCTTACTCCTGCCAAGCAGTATTTTGATGAATGCCGCCTCACCATTTGATTGGGTATAGTCTGTCATCACCAGGGAGGCATTTAGGGAGTTTTTAACGTAAATGATAACTCCACCACCCTTTCTACCACATCTATCTTGTCTAAAAGACTTAAACCCCTGGAGTGCAACCTCATGCATTAGGATACTAGGCTTGAGCCAGGTTTTGGAAATGGCAGTTATGTCAGGGGAGTACATATTTACCCATGCCTCGAGTTCATGCATTTTAGGTCTGAAGCTGTTTATGTTCATGTGGACTAGTTTCAGACCTTTGGCATTGGCGCAGACAGCCATAGAAGGTGACACAGTTGGAACATTAGGACATGGAGGGCCAGGATTAGATTCAATATCCCCAGCAAGTAATAACTTAATGGTCAGCAGGAATTTCAGGAGTTCCCTGGGGCTCTGACGTTTGTAGACACTGAGATATTCCATAACCATACAGCAGTTTCCCTTTTCTAAGCCCATATATGGTGATAAGGGTAGGATTAAGATTGGCTTGGGGGTGGATACATGAGAAACTGGAGTACAGAGGGTCTGTGGACTGCCCTGTGTTCTGTCTGACAATGAGCAGCAATTGGTCTGTGCCCAGTACTAGAAGTATGTAAGTACAAGCCAGCACAATACCCAGCGCCATATTAAAGCTTAAAGATGGGTCAATGAAGAGGTAGAAGTTCAGATTAAAATCCATGATATTCAACAGTAGCAGGATAGGGAAAAGCCTGGAGTAGAAAAATGTGGGTGGAGAGGGTATCTAGGTGAAACTATTGAAAAAGCATGAGGTAGGACAATGTAGGTGTTTAGGGTCACCTCCACTAAAACAGGAGGCCGCAGCGTCCTCCACTCCGAGCCGAAACACCCCAAAACCCAAGTCAAAGCACCCGAACCTGAGCAAGAGCTATGCAAAAGAATGAAAGAATGTCAGAAGAATATTCAGTGTGTGAAGAAGGAGGAAACAGTAACCTCTAAGGGTAGCCGGATATAACTTGCAAATGGGAAACTAGACACATTTTTTTTTTTCCTTAAACTTAAAATATGGCAACCCATTTTAAAATGTAGTCATCCTGCTTGTATTAATTTGGAAGAATCTATGGTTCATCTGTTTTTTGACTGTTCTTTTATTAAGCATGTTTGGGTATTTCTATCTCAAATTTTGGGGAATGTATCCATTGCAGTCGGTTACTTACCAGAATTTAATGTATGGTTACCTTCCTGGGCCTTTGACTCACTGGGATTTGAACACTTTATGTCTTTTATTTACTGTTATAAAATTGAACATCTAGATGGCACGTGCTTTTTTAAGTTGCAGCAAAAAGAAACTAGCCATGTTGAACTAGCATATAAAATAACAAAAGATATGCATTTTATTTAGGTAATGGAAAAAAAAGGCTGTTCCCCAGGCTCAATTGCAGGCTCTGTGGAAAAATTTGCCAGGGATTACTAATTTTGAGATTGATGTTCATTGATAGCTCTTCCTTTTTGGAGGTTTCGTTTGGTAAATCTTCTTTTTCTGCTTTCATTTCATATTTTGTACAGTTTTTTTTCTTTCTTTGTTCCTGTTATACTTGAGTTCTTTATTGTGATGTTTTTGATTTATTGTGTGGATTGTGCATCAGTTTTCTTGCCTAATAAACATTCCCCTACTCTTCTCGATAAGTGCCATGGGATCTTTAACATCCACCTGAACTACCACCAATCCAGGCAGATGGGACCTCAGTTTAACATCTCATCCAAAAGACGGCACCTCAGAAGTGCAACACCCCCCTCATGCTGCACTACAGTGTCAGTACTGGGATATAAACCCAAGTGCCAGATGTGGGAACTGAACCCACAGCCCTCTGATCTCCCAGCCTCATTGGTGAGTGTGCTACCTACTGAGCCACTGAAACTGGTCATCTCATAATAAAAACATACAATCTATGAAAGTCATGATCATCATGCAATACATATTTGGTATAACTATAAATACTAAACATTATTATACAATGGCAAGAAATAATGCTAGGCTCTGATTAGCAGTACTGGGTCAATACCGCACATGTAAGACAGTGCGGTATTGATCAAGCTGTATATTGAGTTCCTGGTACTATAGCGACAGGGGTAGAATGGCGGTGGGGGAATACCGCTACCCCTGTCACTGCATGTAGATCACGAGGCTGGATATGTTGCTGTGTGCTGGGTGTCTGGTTGAGCTGCCCCCATGGAGGAGAGGAGTGGAGTGGCTAGGGCACCAGCACATGGCATAATTGGGAGACCTGGGACCGTGGTTCAGTCCCCCCCCCTGTCTCCCCGCTACAACTTTTTGCAAAATGTTTTTTTTACAAATAAAAAACCAAAAACAGAGTACCCCCTCCCGAGTTTCTCCCCATCCCAGAGATCTCCCCCAGAGTTAGTTATTTAAGTTCTGGGGGGTATGGGGGGGCAAAGCCTCCTGCAAAAACAAATGTATACACATTGTTTGCAATCAGTGCAGTGCATGGAACAGGTCGCCATTTTGCCCAACTCTGTTCTGGTCCAGCACTGTTTCGCTGTGGCATTATTAGCCACAATGTTTTCATATGTGTGGTTATGACCCCGTGCCCTGATTAGCCCATGTGGGACTGGAGCCATGATGTTATCCCAGCATAACATCATGGATCTAGTCCCAGCACACTCATGACCACATTTAATGTTAAAAAAATCAGTCCACAACCATCCTTGCGATCTGACTTAACAGTCTCCGCTCCCCGCTCCTCTCGGCATTGGCACTCCCTCCCACCATGAAAACACCAGCCACAACCACACAGAATTGCAACAGCCTCCTACCCCACACTGGACACAAAAATCTTTTCAACTAAGAGAAAGCTATAATTTGAAACAACATTTTGATTTCCCCCTCAGCTGTAGCACAAGCACTTTGAAAGAGCCCTGCTAGTTCTGACCATTTGGCTCATGAACGAAACGGCGGCACTGCTTACAGCCAGCTTAAGAAAGTAAAAAATAGATACAACAATGCTCCTGCCACTTTCCTCAAAATCTACCCGGAACATAACAAGGAACTCACTTTATAGTTCCTGACAACCGAGAGTCTAACCCCATGCTAGTGAGCTCCCTTGCAGACTGTGAGCCTGGTTTGGCTCCCTCTAAATCTAAATCTGCATTAAGCAGCAAGTTTTCATGGTCCTAGGGCAGGCAGTGGGACCAGAGGCATTTGTGAGAAAACCTACACTAAAGAGAGCTTCGGGATGGGGTGGGGGAGACGCGGAATCACAAACAGCGCAGTCACAGGACATAAAAAACACCACCATCTAGGGGACAGATCAGAAACAGGAACTCTTTTTAAAACAAGTATGCTTCTACTGTGCAAAACCACCTACAATTTTTTTTAATTGTTTATAAAAATGAGCCATTGCATAGCAGGAATAATGCACTCCAGTGTGTGTGCCATGCTTGGATAACGTCACTGCTTGGGTGTTGGATGCACTCAGCCTGTGGCCTCATGCCCAACCACCTGGCCAAGACGTGATGTTATCTCAACACAACACACATCCTGTTGTGCATTATTCCTTTAGCAAAGTTCTGAGTGAACACTGAAATACTGCATTTCAACATTCAACATTCACTCATAACTTGGTCATTTTACCATATTTTTCCATCAAATTTTCAACAAGAAGAAGCAATCACTCCATATCCCCTTCTTCCATACCTCACAAGCGCAAGGGTCTTTTACATATTATGCCCCACTATGGCTTAATGAACTTCCCCCGAATATAAACAATGAGTCCAGGCTGTGGCCATTTAAGAGAAAACTCCACCTACACCTCACCTGCCTGAGCAGCTGTGACTGCTAACCCCTGTTCCTTTCATTGACCACCCTCCTCCTGCCCACTTCACCCTCTTCCACTCCCCTCCCCTTCCCCATTTACCTAACCCCTCATCAACATCTCCTTTCCTCCATGAGGCACTTATCCCCCCACACACACACACCTCTTTTCCTACCCCTCTCTGTTGGGGCTTAGACAAAGAAATATTTATTCTGCTTAAAGCGCTTGGAGCTTAGACAAAGAAATATATATTCTACTTAAATACTTCATTTTTTGTAACTCTGTAATCAAATTGCATGTAATCCTTGTATTCCCCTGTTTGGTTACTGTTGCTCTGTAACACTGCACTTATATTGTTTGCACTGTTCCAATCTTGAAATGTTATTGTTTGATGTGGAACATTTGTATATGAACTTCTAGCTCAAAGGTGTTATTCCAAGGTCTCAATAAATAAATATAAATATTTTTATTTATTTATTGAGGTCTAGGAATTACAACCCTTTGAGTCAGGACTCTTTTTCAAAGGCTCCACGTCAGCACAAAGTGTGGCAGGCAAGTGTTACAGACATCATGAAACAATGACAATAAATTATACACAAAGAGAAAAATTATACATTAGGAGCTATTCCAAAACGTTCCACTTCAGTACAAAGTGTGGCAAGCAAGTGTTACAAACATCATGACATCATGAAGAATGACAATAATTATACACAAACAGAAAAATTATACAATAGGGAGTTTTCTAATAATGATGCATTACAATAAGCATTGTCAATTGACATGGGAGTAACCAAAATTGTAGAAACAATTCTGAGGAGAAAAATAAATATTGGAGACAGAAGCAACAGAGCTATGGAGGAGAAAGTGAGAAACAGGTCAAGGAAGAGGACCTAAAGGAGAGCTGAAAAATAGTAGAGACCCAAAAGCCACCCAGTGGGCGTTGTCATGTGGCCAAGGTGCAGGAGAGAAACAGATGGAGGGTTACAACAGGGTTACAGGCAGTCACAGTTTGATGAAATCAGGATGTGATCCTGCAGTTCTTTTTTGAAAGGGCCCAACCTGGGTATGGATAGGAGGGAACAGGGGATGAAGTTCATCCATAAAGGGGCCCTATATTTGAAGGACCTTTGACCGGTGGTGGTTCTATAGAAGGAGATTTGGAAAGCAGTTTTGTTTTGTCAGTGTGTCTGGTCACCTGCCTGTGCTGCCCTGGGGAGAGGAGAAGGTTACAGCCAGGGGGTAAAATTCTCTTCTTATGTCTTAAGAACTTGGTAGGTGAAAATGATCAAATCCCACCTGAAAGCAGATTTCACGGAGCACCCACAAAATCCCCTTTTGGGACAGATTTGAAAAATGCCACCTACCTTGTTCATGAGGTTGTGTACCAAAAAGGCTACGTTGAAACTCTGGTATAAAAATATTTAAAAAAACGACAAAGTTATGAGTAAAAGCTCAAAATGCATTGAAATACATTACTCAGACTTACCTTATTTTCTCATATCGCAGTTGCAGTTCCAGCAGGAGGATGTCTTCTCCATTGGAGAGTGGATCTATGCCATGGGATGGTGTTTAAATGAGTGTGTGTGTGGGGGGAAGGGGTGCTGAGTAAGAGGTCAGGGAGGAGTGGATGAAGGTGTGGGGGCTCTGAGATCAACAAGAAACCATTTTCTTCTTTGCAGCATAAATTAACAACAAAAAAAAAACAATCAATAAGGGATGGTTTTTTTTTTTTTTTACAGGGGACTGTAGCCAACACTGGGGATTGGGCACCGCAAATTTTGACCACACATTTTCAAGATAGTCATTTTATGACTCCCCTTTATAAATATGACATGTGTCATTTATAGAATAGTAAGCAAAATGTAATTTCACACAGCAATAGCAAAAAACATATTTCATCTAGGATGTGAAAAAATGGCTATCTTGAAAGTTTGGAGTCAAAATATTGATAATTACCAAAGTTATGAGAAAGCATGGAAAAACATAAACGTGTATTAAACACTTTGTTGTGTTTAAATATTTTAACCCCAGATTTTGAACATACTGTTCTTATGACCCCATGACATGAATCCAGTAGGTGAAAAATTTCAAACCCTGCCAGAAATGTGATTTCACGGTGGTGACTGCAAAATCACCTTCCGGCCCAGATTTGAAAAATGTCATCTACCTTATTCATGATATATGGTACCAGAAATGCCATGTTGATGGTTTGGTAAAAAATATTGAAAATTAGAGAAGTTATGAGTGAGCATTGAAATATTTCAGTTTTCACTCATAACTTGGTCATTTTACCATATCTGTCCACCAAATTTTCAACATACTCTTCTTATGACTCCACCTCATGAACCCTGTATGTGAAAATGTTCACATCCTGCCCACAAGGTGATTTCACAGAGCTACTGTGAAATCACCTTTTGGGACATATTTGAAAAATGGCACCTACCTTGTTCATGAGGTGAGGTCCCAAAAAGGCCATGTTGAAAATTTGGTGGCAAAATATTAAAAAATTACAAAGTTATGAGTAAAAATTTAGAATACATTGAAATACATTAATCAGACAGTCTCACACAAAAGATTAATAAACAAGTTAGCTAGCCTGACAGTGGGTCCCAGGGTGGTAGCCTAAGTAAAAAATTGGCTGGACAACAGGACACGGAGGATAATAGTAAACAGAGTCCACTCCGAGGAAAAGGGGGTTACTAGTGGGTACCGCAGTGTTTAGTACTGGGACCGGTCTTCTTTAATGTTTTTATAAGTGACATTGTGGAAGGACTGGGAGGAAAAGTATGCCTCTTTGCAGATGACAAAAAGATCTGCAACAGGGTTGGTACACCAGGGGTGGTGAAAAGGTTAAGAAGGGACTTGGCAAAGTTGGAGGAATGGTCAAAAGTATGGCAGCTCATATTCAATGCAAAGAAGTGCAAAGTAATGCACCTGGGAAACAAAAATCCAGGGGAAGAGTACACAATGTGGGGGGAGGAGGGTGGAGGTACTAACAGCAACAAAAATGGAATGCGGCTTGGGGATAGTCATATCAGATGCTCTAAAGGTAGGCAAGCAATGTGAAAAGGCAGTAAGGAGGGCTGGGGGGATACTGGGATGCATAGGGAGTGGTATCACCATTAGAAAACAGGACGTTGTTATCCCTCTGTACAGACAGTTGATGAGACCCCATCTGGAGTACTGCATGCAGTTCTGGAGACCCCATCTCTGCGAGGACATAGACAGGATGGAGGCAGTCCAGAGGAGGGCAACTAAAATGGTGCAAGGTCTGCACCGGAAGCCATATGAAGAGAGACTAAAGGAGCTTACTATGTACTGTATACCCTAGAGGAAATGAGGGAGAAGGGGGGACATGATAGAAACATTGAAGTACCTCAAGGAAATCAACAAAGTCCAAGAGGGTAGCATCTTTCAGAAAAAGAGATATGCAAGAACAAGGGGGCAACGTGAGAAAGTATTTTTTTACAGAGAGGGTGGTGGATGCATGGAACAGCCTTCCAGAGTAGGTAGTGGGATCAAAAACAGTGGGGGAATTCAAGAATGAATGGGACAGACATAAGGTAGTTCTAGTGGGGGGGTAGGAGGAAGTAGGTTGTTGGTTAACTAGGATCTGCAGCTTATCCAAAATGTATGGAAATGGCAGACTGGATGGGCCAAGTGGTCCCTATTTGCCATCAAAGTCTATGTTTCTATGTAGACTTACCTCCTTTTTTATATCACAGTTGCGGTTCCAGCAGGAGGATAGCTTCTCGATCGGAGAATGGACCTACACCATGGGACAATGTTTAGGTGAATGAGGCTGTGGGTGTGTGTGTGTGTGTGTAGTTGTGGGTGCTACGTGAGGTTAAATAAAAACAAGCATTTGTCAATGCAGGATGTTCACCACTGGTATAGAAGCCCTCGGGTACTGGGTGCATTATAATATACTGTGTGGGTTGCACATGGACCACAAAATCACCTTTTGGGATTTAAAAACACATTTTGGACAGGATTTGAAAAATGACAACTGTCACTTTTCATGAGGTGATGCAAAGAAATGGCTATTTTGTAAATATGGAGTACAAATATGAAAAAATACCAAAGTTACATGCCTGTGTTTGCAAAATTCAAAGTAACCTCATAACTTTGTTTTTTAATATTTTTACACCAAATGTTCAACATACAGTGGCGTCCCCCAAAATGAAACCCAATTCTGCAGCATTTTGCAGCACTCTGCAGAATGCTGCAGCACACCTACTGAATAAAGCAATGTAATTTCAATCACAATTAGTCCCTTTTGTTATTCAGAAAAATGTGACATTGCCAGGATGAAGTAAATGCCACAGTTTCCTGCATGACAAAAGGGACTAATTGCCATTGACATTACATTGCTTTTATTCAGTAGGTCTGCTGCAGCATACTGCAGACTGCTTTAAAAGTGGGTTTCATCCTGGGGATGCCACAATAGCCTTCTTATGACTCCACCTGATGAATAAGAGCAGAAAAAAAGTTTCAACTCCTGCCCGAAAGATGATTTTGCACAGTGACCGCAAAATCACCTTTTGGGACAGATTTGCTTAATGTCATTGAAATTGTTCATGACGTGGGGTCCCAAAAAAGGCATGTTGAAAATTTGGGGTAAAAATATGCACAAATAGCTAAAGTTATGCTACTAAGTTCAAAATCTCATTGAAATACCTTGAACCTGTTTCTTCAGTTCGCAGTCCAGCTTTGAGCAGTGAAGATGTATCTGCGGTCCACAGAAGATGACAGAGTGGTACTCCTGACAGATAAGTAAGGGCTTTTGGGGGGTAGGTGCTGAGTGGGAAGGTCAGGTGGGGGACAGTAATGTTCACAAAAGACATCAATGAATGGTTTTCTTTTCACAGGGTTTTAAAAAAAGAAAGCGGTATGGATATGTTTTTCTTCCTTCCTGATCGCAACACTGTGGTATTGGGCAGCCCCAGTGTCACTGTTATGTTTGGGTGGGGTGGTGAGTACTGGTAGGGAGGGTTGGGTGAGTGGGATTACAAAAAAATAAAGATGCGATTGCGCATTAGGAGCAGCGTAGTAGTGGACTGTGGGCGGTTAACTTATGGGGTGGCAGCACTGAGGGTTTGGGCATGCCCAGTGTCAGTGTTATGATTGCTGGGGTTGCTGAGGACAGTCACAGGGGAGAGCAAATAAAAAAATTAATAAAAAAACAAAGGAAGAAGATGTGACTGTGCATTGGGAGTGGTGTGGTAGTGCATCAAGGGGTTTCACTTACGAGCTTGCACCACTGGGGGATTTTCACCCCCAGTGTCAGTGTTATGTTTGCTGGGGGATGCTGAGAGGGAGGGCTGGGTGTGGGGGACAGTTAGGGGGCCAATACAAAAAGACATTGATGGACAGTTTATTTTACAGCTGGCAGACATTCCAGGGATTCCAGGCTGACCAAGATGGATCAGCTTGGCTTGCTGGGTGGTGTACATCAAAGGGAAGAGCTAACCCATAACTGGGTCGGCTCTTTCTTTTGATATACACAAAGTTTCCACCCAGCAAGCCAAAACTACATCATGATCAGCCTGCCTGATGATTGGTGTGACACAGACTTGCCCCTAAAACACTGCTCTGCATTGGACAAACAGTGTCACACTCATCAAAAAGCAGTACTATTGCAATACATTTGCTTGCATTTCCATGCGTGGTAAACATAAAAAAAGATCAAGGAGGGTTGGTTTTCTTTTTTTACAGAGGGACCATAGACGACATTGGAGATTGAACACTCCAGTGTTGGGATAGTTTTTGGCAGCACCTAGCGTGGGCACCCCATTGTTGCCACCCTATATTTGGTGCAGGTGATCTGGAGGGGAAGGGGTATTATGAAGAGATGGGAACCCAGGTCCACTTTTATATTATATATTTATCCAGAATCAGGAAGGACAAGGGAGGGCTGGCTAAACTGGGAGGGGGAGGAAGTATGGTAAAATATTTTGAACAAATGAGAATCAGGAAGGACGATGGCTGGCTAAGATGGGTGGGGGGAGTATAGTAAAATATTTAAAACAAACGGGAATCAGAACAGATTAGGGATTGGTGGCTGAGCTGGGAGGGAAAGGGAGTATGCAAGTAATAACACATGATGAAGTGTGGGTTATCTCCTGATAAGAACATGCCCAGGTGCGTTGTTAGGCATGAGACACTTGCGCTGAGTGCCTTATGCACCTGGGCATGCTGTTATCAGGAGATAACCCACACCTCGGAGTGTGTTATTACGCTTATAAAATGGGCATATCAATAAAGAAGTTAATTAAATAATTAACTTAGAAAATTTATATAAAATCTGTAAAGAAAAAAAATAGGGTGATAACAGTGCAGAGCATAAAAAGTAGTCCATGTCTTGCTTTGTAGCTCTTTAGTTAAGAGCCAGTATAGGGATTTATGTCTGTCTGTCTGTCCTTGCACTTCTCATCTATCCAGGCACAGGCACACACACCAAGACAAAAAAAGTTGTAGGATTTTCATATTTTAATTTTTTTCTTCACATTTCTTATGTCTGGAGAGTGTGACTGCCCACAGTGTTTGTTATAGCGAGCACGAGCAAGTGTTTGCAATGTCGGCTGGTGTGATGTCCTCCCGCCATGCAAAGGTACCCTAATTACATTTTTTCTTTTAGGTTTTTTGTTTCCTGTCAATGTTGCTGTGTTTAATTAATTTAAATAGTGTTTCTTTTACAGCCCCGCTTATGTCTGAGTGAGCGTGTCACGTTGGGGCCGCCATAGAGAGACGTTTCCTTGTTTGCAGTTTTTTTTTTTTTACTGACGGTTCGTCCATGGTTCCATTTTGGTTCTGGTATAAATTCAGGTTTTATATCAGAACAACAGGTGTGTTCTGAGTGGATTTATTTATTTATTTTGGATGGTCTAACAGAACACAGGAGCAAGTGTGTGGAGAGTTTAGGAGATTGCACTCATCCACGGTGATGTGAAAGTGAGCCCGCTTTATTTTAAAATTTTTAATACTGTTAAATCATGCTATGGATTTCGTGGGTGTATTTGTGTGTGATGGGGGAGGGGATGTTCTCCACATCATGGTCGTTTTCTGACTGCTGTATGTTTCTGAGCTGCTGAAGGTGGTCCCGAGTGCCGTTCAGCTGAACTGCTTGTGAAGTGAAGTGTGTCCTGCTACCACTTCAGTGAGCTCTGCTAGTCAGCATTTGTGTTAGCGGTTGGCAGAGCTCATGGATACATTCTCGCTATGGGGCTTTCATGTAGGCAGTAGTGCTGGTTGGCTACTATATCATCTGATAAGGACATGGCTCAAATGATGTAGTAGCCAATTAGCATGATGGATTTTTTTTTTTGCCCATTTTATAATGGAAAACATTTAATACAAATGAGAATTGAGAAGGACAAGGGAGGGTTAGCTGAGCTGGGAGAGGGAAATTTTACGTGCGAGTTGAAAAACAGCCCCTCTTGCTAAGTTAGGAGCCCAGGATTTTGGGATGCCCAGAAAAGGTATTGATGGGTCAAATTTGAAAAACCAAAAAACAAAGACCAGAATCTAGCAAAATGGGTCTCATTTAACTAGGTTCAGGTGTTTGTTTTTCACAAATACATAATTTTTAGGTATTTTAATGCTTTTTAGTTTGGGAGGGAAAAAAACATGATGTGACACCGTTGCGACCCAAAAAACTGTTTTGTGGGTTGTGACAACTGAGTGGTGTGAACACAAAATGCCCTCATGACCCCAAAATTTGGGCTGGTAGTATAACCTAGAGGTTAGAGGAACGAGGTGTGAACAAGCTTGGTACATCCAGCAGACCAGACCTGAGTTTGATTCTCACAACCTCCACTTGCATACCATGTGATTCTGAGCAAGTCACTTAACCGCCCAGTGCTCCCAGGTCACCACTGAAAACAAGCACTTGTGCCTAGTGGGCCTTACCCGGTTACCAAAGATTAAAATAAAATAATTTAAAAAAAAAGTATCGGAGGATTATCCAAAAACCCTACTGAGCATGCTCAGAAAAAAAAACTTTATATTCTTATAACTCTGGAACTTATTAATATTTTTTCACAAAACCTTCAAAAGGCACTACCTTGGCATAGGTTGTTTCTACCCTAAAAGTTTCAGAAAAAAAAATTGTACAGTCTAGACTGTAGGTGAGAGCAAAAAGTGTAATAATTGTAGGAAAAAACACTGAACTTCAGCAAAAATTGACATTCTATATCTCAAAACCATACAAGCTGCCATCATGAAACTTCTCACATCATGAGAACTTGCCTCCAAGACAAGGAATGCCAAATTGTGGGCAATTTTGTCAAATGCCTCCAAAGTTATTAAGGTACAAAAATTGGGGTTTATCATTAAACACCTTAACTCAAGCCTAACTATACTGATACTATTGCACCAATGTAATATAAATATATATTTTGCATGTATCTATAATCTATATAAAATAAATTATGGGTATGTGTGGTGTATGATAAAATATATTCATGGAGGGGGATAACACATTTGCTAGCCCCCTCAGTGGGTATATTTACCCCATACAGGGCTTAGACTTAATTTATTTTATATAACACATTAGTTTGGACACTTCTGTGTGATGTTTTTTCTGGGTTTTACTGTTTCTGAGTAGGGTTTCTCATAAGTGTAGTGATCTACCTGGTAGTGTTTTTTCATAGTGTAGTGGTGTTTTCTTAGTGCAGTGGCATTTTTGGGGTTGTCACACTTTTCTCCCCTTAGTGCTTCCACAGTGAAGGGGTCCCCTATAAAAAGAGACATAATAACTCCAGCAGTCTTTCCTTACATTTCTTCAGGTTTGGGAATTGAGTGGTGTGTGGTGTGGTGCAACATGCAGAATGTGGTTGATAGGTAGGGTTCGGAAGCAATGGTTCGGTGTGGGGTGCAGTGTGGTTTGGAGCAGAGGCAGAAAAGGCATGCTGTTTGCAATCAGGAGCATTGTAGAAGTGAGAAGCAGTGTGTCAAGAGGATCAGCAGCAGCATGGACGGCCCCATGTGAGACAGAGCTAGAGTGTTGAGGGAAGGCCTGTTTAGTGATAGAGGCTAAAGGGAGGTGTTGGGTGTATAATAGGAGTTCAGGCGCTAGGGCAATTTTGCAGCTAGAGCCTTTTGCTCCATTAGCTTTTAGAGACTATAGATGTGTAACATTTGGAAGATTTAGGGTGGCTGTGACATGTGTAACTAAGGATGTAATATGGTGGTTTGTAGTGTTTGTTAAGGATCAGTGTGTTATTAAGGTGTTAATAACACATAAATACAGTGGCTGCACTTAATTGGTTGGATATCTACTAATTTTCTACCATCATGTATGGGGAAATATATGATGTTTTTTTCTGTGGAGATGAGAGCCCAGTTATATATACAAAAGAAACCAAGGTTTGAATCCCACAATCACCACTTAAAAACTGTGTGACCCAGAGCAGGGGCCCCTGTGTTCAGAGCTAGCTGGATGTGCACGCAAATTGATGCACCACACAAAACAATTGGGCCGGCTGGCTCTGAGTGATATTCAAACAGAATGTATGATTGGAACAGACTGTGCATTCTGTTTGAATATCAACTGTGGATCCTCAGTGCATAGCAGGCGGCCGCCATCTATGGCATGGCACATCCAGGGTGTGGGGCTGAAGACCGCCAGTGGGGGAATGTGTGTCGCATACCTGGATGTGCCATTTTCCACAAGGGTGATATTCAACCAAAATATGCAAATGAGCTCATTGGGCATGCATGGCACAAAGGGGCCTTATGCATGTCCATTATGGGCTCATTTGCATGGCTGCATCGGACTGAATGCTCTGGGCTAGCCCTACCCAAGCCCCAATCCTTGACAGTGGCAAACATAAAGCACATCTTATCCCTGGTAGTCTTGCGGTCCCCCCTCCCTGAGCCCTGATCCATGTCAGTTGTTCAATCAAAAAACATATTTTCCCTGGTAGGCTAGTGTTCCTCCCACTCCGCCCCAATCACTGTGTGAATACTATGAAACACAATATCCCCTTTTCCATAGTGTAGGGACCCCCTCCCTGCCCCAATCACTGTGCAAAAAATAAGTAACCCAATATCCCCCTTTCCATAGTGTAGGGACCCTCCCACCCTGGTGGGCAGTAATCTGTCACCCTGTACCCTCTAACCCATCCTGTACTGGCGACTGGTACAACCCTCCTCACCCTGCCATGACCAGCCACTAACTGATCAGTACTCGAGCACATACAGTAAATAGTACGCATTGGCACTATTTACTGTGTGCGCTTGGGTACCGATTAGTTGGTGGTTTGTCATGGCAGGTGAGGAGGGCTGTGTCAGTTGCTGGCACGGGACGAGATGGGAGGGTGTGGGGTGGTGGATTACTTCCTACTGGGGCGGGGAGTCCTTGCACTATGGAAAAGGGGATACTGTGTTACTTATTTTTCCCTCCCTCCTATTCCCTTCTACTCACTCTGCAACTCCATCCATACGACCCTTGCCCACCCCTCCAGGTCTTCTTCTTCTGGTAGAGCCACCTTCTCCTATCACTTTCCAAACACTTGGAACTCCCTCCTCCTTGACATCCATTCTGCCCCGTCTACCCACTCACTATCCCATGTTCTTCAACGCTTCATATCCCCTTCCTGTAATTGCATCTGACCCTCTCTCTGTCTCTTCTTATTTACTCTCTGCTCCCCCATCCCTATCCCAAACACCACCTACAACCTTTCTCAACATGCCACACCCGCACTCTGTTCCGGTCTCCCTCTTCTCTTCATGCCCCATGTACCAGTTTTTATATCCACCAATTCTCTCCCTATTCTACTTTCTACCATTCCCTTTGTGGGGTTCTTGCATCCCAAAGTGGGGGCATGCCCATTTGGCTACCCAGCTCCTCCTCATCACCAATTCTGTTCCTAATCTACCCCTACCATTCCCCTTGTGTGGTTCTTGCACCCTGAAGTGGGGGGAGGCCTATCTGGCTGTTCCACTCCTCCCACACCACCCTAGTTAGACCAAATCATCACAATTTACTCCCATTCACCTTCTTCTAGCTAAGTCCTCACTTTATACCCCAAGTGTTAAAGTCAAGTACAACTGTATGGAATAATTGTCTACACATGGTTATGAATTTGTCTCTGAGTATGTATAGAGCAATACACTATAGTATATATGTGGGTATATGTGGGTATATGTAAATAGGTAAATGTATATAATATGAAAATATAAGCATATTCGTGTGTACTGTATATGTTAATTGTGTAAACTGGTTAGTTGTACATTAATCTACACATGGTGGATTTTACTGCATGCATTATATCTAAAAATGTGATGTAACTGCTTTAATGTTTTCTCTCTAAAGACTACCACTATGATTATTTCTACCTATTCTACATTTAAGTTGTTGTATCTCCCTTCCCCTTTTCCCCAGTGCACATCTGGAAACAAGCTATTGTAGCTCAGTATGCCTTTCCTGGTGAAACTTTTCAAATAAAAAAAAAATAAAGAATTAAATAACTTGGTAAGTTAAAGCAGCCTACCATTTGTATAGATTTTTCAAGGTATATTGTGGTGGTCTGATAAAATACATCCCATGCTGATGATGCAGTCAGTAGAGGTAATGGTGCTGATGGCATTGCTGCAGACTATTCTACTTCTAATACACTAGTGCATTCCGCTACCACAGGAAACAGTTAGTCAAGTGACTCCACCAGGTCTAGGTGGCCTCATCAGTTTCCACACTATCTGGCAAGCTTGCAACATTGTCATCCTCTCCTCCACAGTCAGTACCAATAATGGAAGCCTTCCAAGCATGAACAAAGTGCCAGTCGCAACACCTCCACACCTTACACAGCTACAGTAACTGGTGAAATGACAGCATCGGATCTTCAAACACTATTAGTTGTGGAACACGTTGGTTTCTGCAGACTTCCCCATTGCTTGTAAGCCATGGTACCAGATTTCATGATGTTCCATATTTTCAAGGGCTGTGCTGGCACGGATCTATAACAATGTGAGCTAGGCAATTGCTACATTACTTTCAAAGTCAGAGGGGTGAGGGTCCACTGCACATTAGACATTAGACCAGTATGAACCTAATGCATGCCTATCTCTCCATGATCCCACACTGGTGTGTGCAAAAGCCTGTTGCTGTTGTTGCTGATTGCTCCTTCTCACACTGGGTCACTCCTTTTGTCCCTCCAGAATCTAATAGTCAGTGCAAGTCTTCTTTGCTTACTATGGGGCTGATGGAGAATGAAGACTACTCCACTATCATCCTAGTATTAATTCAAGATACTTTGCAGTCTTGGACAGTTGTCACCTATTCAAATGTTTCTGTCACTGATAATGGAGCAAACATTGTGAAAGCATAAGTGATAGCAATTTTGTAAGCACTCATTGTTTTGTCCACACACTAAATCTAGTGGTCACATCAGCAGTGCATACCACTGCAGAGGCTAACAGGACTATCTACATCATCTTCTGTCTGTGGTCATTTCCACTGCTCTGTGAAGTCCACTAACAAATGGAGACAAGTGCAAGAATGCTTTGATCTGTGCCAACATCAAGTGATACAGGATGTCAGCTCACTATAGAAGTCATCCTATTTGATAATCTCCAGACTTAAAGAGCCATAGCTGGCACTACATGAAATAGGACTGGAGTCAGACATTGGGGGAGTCCTAGGTCACCAAGACTGGTCAGTGATTTATGCCATGGTGAATGTACTTTCCCTCTTTTCGAGATGTACATGTGACCTATGTGCTTCTACTTACTTGCCTAGTAAATGTGATCCTGGCAGTGCATATCCTAAAATGATTCAGATGGCAGAAGGAGACTGAAGGTCAATCATGTCTGCCCTTACTATGCTACCTCACCCCACCAGCAGATTTGTGGAGAAATGCAGCAAGATTTAAGAAGATGTGGGTGTGCTCATTCATCACCTGCCAGCACAACTGAATTCATGGTTTGCAAAAGTGACGGATAACAGCATCTACATTTCTGAAACCATGCTGGACCCCTCAGATGGCCATGGTTAGCCACAGGATGAGTCAGTTTCCATGGCAACTGTGAGAGGAGCTGAGTGGTTGCATGCAGAGACTGGTGCAACTATCTTGAGAAGAAGTTGATGAGAGGGACTGACCACCATCTGGCAACTCTGGTGCCACTGGTGGGGGTTGGGAAATACTTGGTAATAGCAGCACTGATCAAAGTGAGTGGGTACTACTCAGCATACCCTTACTGTACATCAAGAGCAATGGAAGAGGTCTCAGTCACAGCCTTTTATGTAGAAAATGGATTGAATAGCTACTTTGCAGAGTATTTTGAGCCTTTTCACATTGCTCTCTGGGCTACAGAGTTCAGAAGATGCATTTATCCTCTCATGTGGTAAAACTGGCTTTGAGATACATCTGTTGCCTCCCTACAAACATGCCATCACAAAGAATTCTAAGCGCAGCTCGTGATGCTGAGAAAAACTGATCAACACTTGATCATGAACACATCCAACAGATCATATTCATCAATCTTAACTTGCCATTGAAAGGGTGAAAATCTGATTTAACCCCATGAAATGTATCTTTTGCTTTGGCTGACTGTTTTTCTTCCTATAGATTTGCTATGTATTTCTCCCCATGCTTTCTACACTGCTACAGTCTCATTATAATAATACATTAACTTCTAAACCAGATCCTAAGTGGTGTTATAGATGTCATTATCATTCATTTCAAAAGCAGGAAGCATGCTCAACACATGCAATTGCACTAAGTTAAAGTAAGAATCCAGTGGGAGCTTTTACCATTATGTTGTCTTAACAATGAGATAACAGATTAGGTGCAGACCATTAACGCAGCTTTTGCAAAAACCCAAAATACAAGTTTTCCTAAATATTGCTTTTATTTGTATTCAAATAATCATTTTGTCTTTAGGGTTTTCAGGGGGAGTGTTTCCCTGTTTTTGTTATATTATTTTTCTGACCCATTCATGTTGGTTATTATTCATCCCATAAATAAACAAATTCTGTCCAGAGCTGAAAGGGCTACACCCGAGAAATTTTGGGTACAAATATTGAAAATTATCAAAGTTACGAGCCTGTATTCACAAAATGTAATGTAGGCTCATACATTTGTTTTTTTTGTTTTTATATTTTTACACCAGACTTTCAACATAGCCTTGTTATGACCCTGCCTCATGAGGAAGGGTTGAGAAAATGTTCAACTCCTGGCCTAAAGGTGGTTTCGTGCAGGGACCACAAAATCACCTTTCGGGACGCAAAAACACATTTTGGGCAGGAGTTGAAAAGTGACAGCCATCACATTGATGAGGTGCTGTAAAGAAATGGCTTTGTTGAAAATTTGGGGTAAAAATATTGATTACCACCGAACTTATGAGCTTGCATTTGCAGAATAAAACATAGCCTCATAACTTTTTTTAAATATTTTTACACCGAATTTATAACATAGGCTTCTTATGACGCCACCTCATGAACAAGGACAGAGAAAATTTTCAGTTCCCGTCCGACAGTTAATTTTGTGCAGGGGCCTCAAAATCACCATTCATAATGTGAAAAAAAATTGGGGGCCAGGATTTGAAAATAACAGCTGTCACATTCATGAGGCATTGCAAAGAAATGGCTATTTTATAAATTTGGGGTAAAAATACTAAAAATTACCAAAGTTATGAGCCTGTGTTCTTAAAATTCAACATAGGCTCATAACTTTACTGTTTTTTTTTTAATATTTTTACACTACATCTTTAACATAGCTTTCTTATGGCCCCATCTTATGAAAAAGGGCAGAAAAAAGTTTCAGCTCCTGCCTGAAAGATGATTTTGTATAGGGACTGCACAATCACCCTTTAGGACAGAGTAGCCCAATGGCACTGAAATTGTTCATGAGGTGAGGTCCCAAAAAAAGCATGTTGAACATTTGGGGCAAAAATATGCAGAAATATCCATGGTATGCTGCTAAAGAGTGAAGATGTGTCTGCAGTCCACAGAAACTGACAGAGCTGGACTCCTGGTAGACAAGTAAGGGCTTGGGGGTGGGTGGGTGCTGAGTGGGAGGGTCAGGTAGGGGGACAGTAATGTTCACAAAATACATCAATGGATAGTTTTCTTTTCACAGGGTTTAAAAAAAGAAAGTCATAAGCATGTGTTTTTTTTTCCTTCCTGATCACAACACTGAGGTATTAGGCAGCCCCAGTATCACTATTATGTTTGGGTGGGTTGGTGGTACTGAGAGGGAGGGTCGAGTAAGTGGGATTACAAAAAAGGATGTGACAGCTGTCATTTTTTCAAATCCTGTCCAAGATGTGTTTTTAAATCCCAAAAGGTGATTTTGTGGTCCCTGCACAACCGAAACAGTATACCATAATGCATCCAGTACCCCAGGGCTTCTATGGAAAAGGGAATATTATGTTACTTATTTTTTGCATAGTGATCATGGTGGGGAGAGGGGACCACTAACCTACCAGGGAAAAGATGTGTTTTACATTTACCACTGTCATGGATCTGGGCTTGGGGAGGGATCTGCTAGACTACCAGGGTTAAGATGTGTTTTACGTTTACAACTGTCATGGATTGGGGCTTGGGGATCATGTAACTGGCCCTGGACTGTGCGTGGGGAATCAGCCTGCCTCGCCCATAGTCAGGGTATGGTTTTGGGATCTTATCTCTGCACTGGTACAGCCAGCCATGTCTTCGCCAGGGATGTTTGAATATTGCAATGCAGGGAATATGCATGAAGGATCCCTCATTTGCATGCCCACATCGCAATATTCCATGCAGCAGTACAGTTGGGTTTGAGGGGTGCATCGGGGGCTTCTGAATATTGCCACCCCCCCAACAGCCCTCAAAAGTCTGAAGATGTGCAGGTGCATGTAGGGATGTGCCACACATCTCTTTTGAATATGTGGGCCTAGGTTACTTTAGCTGTCTGTGCTCAAACTCCCTAAACTCTCTCTGATCTGTGCAATTTGATGTTTACTTCAATGGCAGCAACACTCCTCTCTCTCTCTCTCTCTCTCTCTCTCTCTCTCTCTTCAGGACTGCAACACACTGTGGGATACTGTTTGTGTAAAAGACACTAAAAAAAACACACATTAATTTCCTCCTAAAACTTTCTGTCATCTGTCTGTCAGCCAGTTTCTTAACCATTAAATTGTTTCTCCCCCCATGTAATGTTACAGACCATGTCAATCAGTGTTCTGTGTGACACTGAATCAAAAGTGTTTCTGAAATCAGAACCCCCCCCATTACTATGTTGGAATTCAAATTAGGATCACTAAATGCTAGATGAGGCGCTCACCTTTCAGGCCCATTTCTGCACTAGGGTCATCTCTGCAGTGTTCAGCCTCCTATGGTTTGGTTGTCCAGTGCCCCCAAAACATACACAGTCACTGCCCAGCCAGTAAGGAGCCCTTGGCATCCATTTGAATCCCCTTCTCTAGCACCATCCTTCTTGTAATACTCTTTAATGTCTGATCCCGCTACAATTCATGTCCTCTACTGATTCTAGTGAGGTCAGGTGAAGAATATTGACACCCGTACTGAATAATTTAAAGAGTAGGGGTGTCAGTAAATTCTACCCCGGTCTATGAGAGGGTTACTTTTCTTTGTGACTGGTTCTGAAGCAATTTGCAATGCCACTAATGTTCTAGTTCTTGTGTTGTGTTCTATTATACTGTGTATGATAGTGTATTGTGTTTATATCTTGTTGGATTGGAACACTGTTGTTTTAAATCAAGTTTTAAAATGCTGTGGATCTCATTGTAAATGAATTGTAACTCAATCGAGCTAATCCTAATTCATATGAATTTTTATATTAATAAAACATTTTACTTCTACTACTACTAAGAATTGGGCACTATAAATTATTCATCTCCTTTGTCCCTTATGCTTTCCTGTATCTTCCCAATGAGCAAGTTCAGGCTTCCAGGCAGGGCTGTCATGCCCATAGCCTTGTGGGGGAAGGAAGGGGAGGACAGCATGTGCCCTTCCCCCAAATTTCTCTTTTAAGTAGTTCCTTTTGGGCTGAAAAAGCCTGTAAAAAATAAATTTAGTTTCTTTCCTTACATTAATTCTTAGTTGTTTGTCTCACATAAATGTTCTTGGTATGACATCCCTTCTTCCAAGTTAATAATTTCTTGGCCTTTGCCTTCATCCTTTTAGAAAAAAAAAAACACTGTCAATACTGCAAACCCACCCCACATGCTGATTGTGTCTCTTTAAAACTGGGTGGGGGGGGTGAATTATGAATGTCCTTCCCCCTCACAAGTGATGATAAACTGTCAAATTAAACAAACAAAACCACACTAGGATCCACTTGCTCACTGGCAAAACGAAACATTTGTTAAATGCAAAATGTTGTAGTAGGACAAGGACCAAGAGTGGATCACTGGCTATTTTATTTTTGCATTTGCACTGGAAGTCTGGCGCAACTTTAAATCTTTCCAATAAAGTAAGCTTTTTTGTTACTTGAATCCAGTCTGCAGTGTCTTTATCATCTACAAAGAGGGGATAGTAGAAACATAGAAACATAGAAAAAAGTTTTACAAACTCACTTTAACTTTAAGGGAGGAAACCATACAAATGTGTGCCATCACAGAAACACAGTAGAACAAAGAAGACTCCTGGGACAGGCAAATTCCAGGATTTACTGTGTATCACAGGAACAGGCCACTTGGTGGGGGGGGTAGCACTCTATGTGTCTGAGAACATTATATCTGAGCGGGTGGATATATCAGCCTGGGGAGAACTAGAAATAGTATGGGTCAAGCTCTCTCCAGTGCAAACTGACAGTATTAACACAGGAGTAGTATACAGACCTCCATCATACTCCAACCAAGAGGATAAGGTTATCTTGGACTATATTAGCACTCACATAGTGAAAATATTTTATTACTTGGTGACTTTAATTTACCGGGTATTAACTGGGAAATCTTGGGACAAAAACAGCCGAGCAACATTTCCTGGAGGCATTCATCCTAGCAGGACTGGAGCAAATGGTGGAGGAAAATACCAGGGGGCTAATATGCTGGACTTAATACTAAGTAACATTCCAGAGAGAATATAGTACTGTAGGGTACTTGCACCTTTGGGTTCCAGCGACCACAATAAGGTTGTTTTTTCTTTAGCAGGATATATAGGTAAAACCATCAGGAATACTGTAATAAATAATTATGAGAAGGCAGATTTTGGGAGCCTGAGGAAGGAATTAACGACATGGGAATAGAAGGAGTTGTTTAAACATCAAGCACTGCAGAATATGTGGGACAAATTAGAAAACAAAATTAATAATTTAGTTAAAGCATATGTACCAACTGAAAAGAAGTACAATGGGACTGGTAGAAATGGACCATGGATGTCAAGAAGTGTCAAGAAATGTCTAAAAAACTAAAAAAAGGGCTTATGCAAAGGCACAAACCAGTGGGAATCAGGTCAGAAGGGATCACTATAAAAAAAAGCCCTTAAGGAATCTAAAAGAGGCATGAATTTAGCTAGAAAATCTTACGAACTCAGGTTGGCAAGTACAGTAAGGAACAATTACAAATCATTCTACACCTATGTTAATAACAAAAGGGGAGCATTGAAGACTATTGGACCACTTAAAAACCCGGAAAGCAAATTAGTAGTTGACAACAGTGAAATGGCAGAGAGCTATAATGATAACTTTACTTCAGTATACAATAGCAAAACTGTAGCAACAAGAATGCATTTATTCAACACAGATGAAGACAGGCTACTTATTAGCATTGATGACATCAGGGATAGATTATCTAAGCTAGATCAAAACAAAGCTCAGGGGCCTGACGGCCTACACCCGAGACTCATCAGGGAATTGGCAGCAGAATTGGCAGGACCACTGACCAAGCTATTTTAAGTATCTCTCGATCAAGGGGAGGTGCTGGAGGTCTGGCGTCAGGCAAACGTGGTGCCAATTTATAAAAAGGGCTCAAGGCAGGATGTGGGAAATTATAGGCCCATCAGCCTGACTACTGTCCTGGGTAAGGTCTTGGAGAGGGTCATCAAGGACCATATAACTGAATATATGCATCAGGCAGGTGACATTGATGTCATGCAACATGGCTTCGAACCTTCTTGAGTTTTATGGAAAAGTTAGCAAGGCACTTAATAACAGAGACGCAGTGGATGTAATTTTTCTTGATTTCTCTAAAGCATTTGACAAGATCCTGCACGGATGCAGTTATAGAGCACAACATAAAGGGGAACGTAACCTGTTGGTTAGAATCATGGCTTTCCAACAGAAAGCAATGGGTTTGTATTTTAGTTATTATTTATTAAATATTGTTAACCGGGTAAGCTCACTGGGCCCTGAAGGTTCCTTTTTCAGGGCAACCCGGAGTTAGTTGCATAGAGTTTGCAAATACAAGCAGGTAATACAGTATAGGACATAGCATACAGGATTACAATGACAATATACAGTTTTCATAGAACAGGCCAGTTATATACAACACATTTACAGAATTCAACAGTGGCAGCAGATAGATT
Organism: Neoceratodus forsteri; assembly: GCA_016271365.2. NCBI lineage: Eukaryota > Metazoa > Chordata > Ceratodontiformes > Ceratodontidae > Neoceratodus > Neoceratodus forsteri. The sequence goes on from CM057455.1 coordinate 699,132,357, forward strand.
TAGGGCACTACATGCTTGAATACAAACAATAATACAGCGTAGGACAGAGTACAAGATTACAAGGATCCTATTCAAAATGGTCAGAGGTGCCCAGCGGAGTCCCCCAGGGATCGGTATTTAGACCATGTTTGTTTAACATATATATTCAAGTTTGTCTTGCAACAAAGATATCTGGTTATCAAAATTTGCAGATGATACCAGATTAAGTTAAGCAATAAACTGTTTAGAGGATGCTGTCTCCCTACAGGGGGCCTTAGGTGAGATGGAGGATTGGTCTAGGAAGTACAGCATGTCATTCAACATGGAAAAGTGCACCGTAATGCACTTTGGGAAAAATAATAGTATGATACCTTACATGCTAAACGGCAATATCTTGAAAGTAGTTTCTGATGAGAGGAATTTGGGGATCAGAATTACATGACCTTAAGTTCAAACAACATAGCAGCATGATAACAAAGAAGGTGGGTAGCATATTATATTGTATTATCAGACACATAAAGAGCAGGTACCGAAAGGTGCTGATGCCATTGTATACCTCATTGGTCAGATCACACGTGTAGTACTATGCACAGTTCTGGTTTCCGGGAAACAAAACACAGATCCAAGCATTAGAGAGGATACAAAGGAGGGCTACAAGGCAGATCCCTGAACTAAGGGGCATGGATTATGAGGAGAGACTGGGTGAACTGGGGATGTACTCACTGGAATTTCAAAAACTTAGGGAGGGATATGTGTCTAGTTTATAGGGCACTGCATGATGAAGATCTGTGGGAACAGCTTGGTCTAGTTACAAAGGAGTTGGGGCACTGCATCAGAGGACACCCATTGTGGATAAAAGGGGAGAGATTCCACACAGATAAAAGGAAGCATTGGTTCAGCATTAGAGTTGCTAAAATATGGAACAGCCTCCCAGTAGAGGTAGTAGTTAATAAAACCATGACTGAGTTTAAGACTAAATTAGATAAACACCTGATATTAAAAAGGATACAGGGGTATAGTGTATAAATTAGAGCGAGCTTCATGGACTCTGGTCTTCTTTGCTGTGATAAACTTATGTAACCAATGTACCTATAGAAGTTCATGGCAGAAAGAGACCACTAGGTCCATCTAGTCTGCCCATTTGTTTTAGACCTGTTTTGACACTCTAGTTGCCCTTTTTAGTCAGGGCTTCCTTATGACTATCCCATGCATGCTTGCATTCTTGAATCCCTGCATTGAATCCATGCATTCTTGAATACCCCCACAGTAAACTGTATATTTTTAGACCATTGTGTATTCAATTTATGCAGAATCGGTTTACTAATTACAGTTTTAAATTTGCTGTTTGAAGATTTCACCATTTTTTAATTTGATTTAAACTGATAGATTCAGTGCTGTACAGTGCTATTATGATGTAATCAACATTATGAACTCTACTCTGTGGTCCAGTACTACACTGTGATCATACAAACCTTTAAGACAGCAATTGCGACACCGCTAACAATTTGAAATGGAAATGAGAATAGAAAATGTTTGTTTCTAAAAATGTACATTTCCCTTTTGAATTTTTTAAGGAGCACTGTTATCTAATATATGGTTAGGGCATATTGTGTATGGAGCTCAGTGGCTCATTAAAAGCTATTGCAGCACAGTACAAAGGTCACAGAAAGCTGTTCGAGTATCCTTGTGACATCACAACAATACTACAACAACTTTTCTTGACCTTTGAACCTCTCATATTCTTCATTAGACTTAGGGAGATGCTTCTGAGGTGTAAAAATTACAATAATAGCACCTTCCACCACAGACTTGTGTCCATTAATGTCCGAAAAGATTGTTAAATTATTCTTTTTTTAATCATGAGTGTGACTTACCAGAGTGGTCTGGCAGCAGTTTGTGCATGGCAGTACAGAGCTGCCGCAGAAAGCTACACCGTGGCTCTATGAAAAAAAAAAAAAAACACCTTGTCATTTAGAGTGAGAAATGATTTTACAAAATGTATTTCTCTTCTTACTGGTAGGGGGAGATGAATAAGCGAGCAGGTGTGGGGGGGTGATTTGGCAGCCAGTGCTGTCTACTGTTTTGGACCACATAATATTTAAAATAGTTTATGGTCAACCATGCACAAACAAGGACTGTGTTTCCATCTTAGGGATGAGATGACATTGGGACCGCTCGAGCTTCGCTCTTGAGGTCCCTATGATGTCATCTCAGCCTCTTGATGGAAACACAGCCTTGTTGTGTTCTGCTTAAAGTTGAACCAGCATAATATTCTGTGGTGATTTGCATATGTAGCCCATGATGCTTTGCATTGTGGGGACACGTGTGATTTTGTATTCCTTTGAAACTTGGCTTCCCAGCCAAATGCCCTTTGGGGTAACTATTGCCTCAGTGCTTGCACACAGAGGTTCTTTGTCTTTTTAATTGTTTTTTGTTTTAATTGGGTTCACCGCAATATAACCCAGATAGACCATCTTAGGGTAGCTGGTTCATTCCACTGGGATGTCAGACAGACAAGGCATACTGATGAGTCCTGGTAGGATGAAACACGTGTCTATGTCTTCTGTTGGTACCCTTTGCAAAATTGTGTGAGAGCCCTTTTGGCACCATGCATTTCTGCTTAAAGTTTGAACCAGCATAATATTCTATGGTGATCTGTATATGTAGCCCATGATGCTTTGCATTGTGGGGGCGTGTGTGATTTTATATTTCTTGTGGTATATGGTTGCATATACAGTATTCTATATATGGTAACAGCAAAACAAAGCACCAAGTTGATTTCCATGCAATACCAGTACAATGGCATGCTTTTGTTTCATACTTTTACATTTGTTCAAGTATGGCCATTCTGTGTTTATGACAATGGCACCCCACACCCCTACTTTAGTTCAAAAGGATCAAAATCCATCCCATGGGAGGTCAACAGTGCTCATTTAATTATGTATATTGTATTTCCCATTCTCCAATTCCCTACTTTGTCTCCAGTTTTCAGAAAGGTGTTTTTTTGTTTTTGTTTGTTTTTTTAAATCTCTGAAAAAGACTTCCCAGTCTCCACCTTTAAGAACTCAAGGGATCAATTCTGTCCAGGGCTAAAGCTTGCCAGTTCCCAGAAACAACTCAGTACCTGGCAGGAGTAGAGCAAGAATCTTGTTTTTAAAGGAAGTTGCACTTTCCCTGGGAAGAACAATCATTTGTCAATGCCAGATGTTTGCCACTGGTATTGCTGTTGTACTGAGTCTTAATTGTACACATGTTTACTGTATATTTACCTAGGATAGAGCACATGCGATGCAATATCTTATTTTTAGTGGTGTCCTGCTTTGACACATTGTTAGATTGTAATTACCCAGGATAGGGCAGCTGAGAGGTATATCTACTTTTAAGTGGGCTCCCGCATTTTGACCCCAAATGTCCAACAGTCTTTTCATGAACTGATGTTATGATCAAGGCAGGTGGAATTTTTAAAATCCCATCCAAAAGGTAATTTTGCTGTGTGACTGTGGAAACAAGTTTCGGAGGGGGGATTTGAAAAATGACACCTGCCATGTTCATGAGGTGTGGTAACACAAGGGATATGTTGAACATTAGGAGCCAAAATCTGTAAAAAATAAAGTTATGCATAAATGTTTGAACAATTCATTTCCTCACAACTTAATTGGTTTTTCACATTTTTACTCCATGTCTTCAGCATATTCTTCTGACGACTACTCCTTCTGAGCATGACAGGTGTCATTTATAAACAATGACTGAAATGTCATTTTGTGCCACAAGGGTTAAAACACATTTTGGTGGCCCGTCGGCACAGCGGTTGGATTTCCACTTGCGAGGCCAGCGACCTGGGTTCGGGAATGAGCCCGGGTCGCTGGAGGGCTGGCTGGGGGGGAGAAGGATTGAGCATCCTATGGACTGCTTTCCTTCTCCAAGTGGAGAGTAGGGGACTGGTCTGGCACTTGCCGGCTCCTAGTGGAGGCTGGGAATATTACAGGATGCATGGCCCAAAGCTAAATGGGGGAGGAGTGGATGTCGGCATATGCCATGACATCACTATGCTGCCCCCAACAGAAAAAGGGGAAAAATTGCTCGCTGGCCACCGGATGACAGCTCTCCATTCCCTGAGTGCCTCCACTACCTTCCCAGGGCTTCCTGTTCCTCAGCAGCACCCCCGGGGTCCTAGTAGTGTGTGCTGGGGCCACCCAGTGAAGGGACACGCCGGGATATCCTGGGGATTGGCTGCGATCTGAGGACCAGAGGAGGGCTGGGTAAGGACAGCGGGGCCGGGGGGAACCTGTGGAGCCCAAAGGAGTGGGGACCAGCAAAGCATGGGAGGTGAAAGAAAACGAAAACATTTTGGGTAGGATTTGAGAAATGACAGCTATCACATTCATGAGGTGGTGCGTATTTTTGGCTATGTTGAAATGCTGGGGTCAAAATATTGAAAATAACCTCAGTTACAACAGTGCATTGAAAAATTGCAACATAGACTCGTAACTTTGTTTTCTCATATTTGTAGCCCAAATTTTCAACATAGCCTTCTTATGACCCCCTCATAGCCTTCTTTTGAGCCTACCTCATGAACAAGCACAGAGAACATTTTAAAATCCTGCCCAAAAGGTGATTTGTGCCACAAGTGTGAAAACACATTATGGCTATGATTTAAAAAATGGCCACTGTCACATTCATGAGGTTCTGTGAAGAATTGGCTATATTTGAAAATATGGCATCAAAATATTGAAAATTACCAAAGTTAAGGGCCTACGTTCATTAACTTCAACATACGCTCATAACTGTGTTGATTTTTAATATCTTTACTGCAAATTTTCAACAAAGCCTTCTTATAACCCCACCTCATCAACAAGGGTGGAAAAAATGTTCAGCTCCTGCTTGAAAGGTGGTTTTGCACAGCAACCGTGAAATCACCTTTTGGGACAGATATGCCTAATTTCACTGCTGTTGTTAATGATGTGGGTCCCAAAAAAGACATGTTGAAAATTTGGGAAAAAATATTCAAAAATGACCAAGTAAAGCAAGTAAGTGCAAAACCCAACCGAAATACATTAAACCACATACCTGATTTCCTCAGTTTGTGGTCCAGTGTGGAAGAGTGAAAACACGTCTGTGGTCCAGAGAGGATTAGAGTCCTGTGTGGCCAGAGGGCTGCTACTGTGAGTTGACCACTTTGGATCGAGGGGGATGGATGCTGTGGAGGATTCTGGGAGTTTTTGTCTAAGCAGCTCACTTTTTGCTGTGGAGGACTCTGGAAGAGCAAGTGGGCTGGAGCACTGAAAATGCTGACTTCTGTCTTATAAAAGGTATGCTATCATTGTCATACCTGAGAGAGGTGATCAACATGCTTTTAAAACTGCAAAATTTTAACTTTTATGCTTCAATTTTGGACGAACCCAGAATATAACCTGAATTACCTGAAAGAATTCTAACCTGAGCAGCTGAGGCTGCGGCAGCTTTTAGAAATTATTAGAACACCCTGCTTCAAGTTATGTTAAGAGCTGATAAAACAGTATCCAACATTGTGTTGCAAATCTATTAACATACCCTTTTAGTAAACCAGCAGCACGTACTGTGCTGGAACACTCTTTGTTCCTTCCTAATGTGAGCTTTAAAAACCTGAAACTTGAGGCTGTTACCGACAGTAAGCTTTACTGGAATTGCTTTTAAAAAATTGTTTTTTCTTCTAAACTGAAGGCTGTTTTGTGAGCCCCTTTTTTACCCCTTTTAAATGAAGCTTTAATTAGTTTTAGTCAAGCCAGGTGTTTGAAACTGATTCATTTTTCTTTTTATTCTATAATTTGCTTTTGAGTATAACTTTTTAGCATGATCTAGGACATAAATTAAATACATTTTTCTTGTTATAGATTAATACTGTGGATTGTAATATATTTTAATGCTCAATTAATGTGATTCTAGCCCTGACAAGTTCAGAGATTAATAGAACAGCGCTTAATAAATCCAGTTATTTGATACTCTAGATACTCCCTGCCCGGTTTTCTTTGTCCATACAGTGACTCCAACAAATAGTAAGAAGGAGACACTTTTATTTTCTTCTACCATCTTGCTGGAGGGTGCAGTGGAATAGAAAGAGTAGAGGAACTGTTTGGCCAGGGTCTTAGGTAAATCTGCATCCTGAGAATTTGTCATCATCACATAACTGCTCGTCCCCTCAGAGAACAGCTTTTTTGGAGGGTACCACTTGAAACATCAGGAACTGTGTGCATCTTGGAATGCTTCACACCAGGGAAGAAAGCAATAATTTTATCAGGCTTGAACCCAGACCGCTGTGTTGAAGTAACTGCACTGAGAGTACAAATTGGCCTATAAAGGCGGTAAGAAAAAACGTTCAGTTTAATCAAGACTCTTCCTGAAAGGCCTGCGGCCCACTCCATTATATTGTTCTGTTGCTATACCTTCAAGGGCCTATTACAAAGATGCAGTGCTTCATTATAAGAAGACAGCACTTGGAGGTGCTTCGGTAGATCGTAATTGAGCAAATACCAAGACATATTTATTTTTAATGGCATCAAGTTGATATATTTATTTCCTGATATTTTCTTGATTATTTTCTTGAGGGTAACTCTCTGAAGTTATATTATCAGCAGGGCGGTTTTATTCTGTAGTTATAATTTTGTACTGAAGTATAGTTTGCACAAACAAGTAATTTTTCTCTTGTATCATGATCTTAATCAGAAAACAGGCTGCTGAGATTGATATGGATCAGGCTGGGGAATATGGTTTTTCTAATGGGGACAGATTGAATGCTCCAGACTTGAATAGTAATGGCACCCCTGATAGAACTGATACCGAATGGCAGATACTAAGGGGCTTAGAGGAAGACAAAAATAAGCTTAAAAATGTAAATCAGAGATTACACAACAGGATAAGCTCATTTTTAAAAAAGTATAAGAAGAAACAAAAAAGTGCCAAAAATAAGCCTAACAAATCTAAACAAGCATCTATCAGTCAAACTAACCAAACTAAACAGACAATGATTAGTGAACATTTTGAAAAAAAAAGACAGCAAGGTTCCTAGTCCATTTTCTGGGATGAGTCTGCTGACTAGAAGTCCTACTGAACTTTTGAAGCCTGCAGATCTTTCAAGGCTCTCACCAACACCAACACTATTTGACCCAATGAACTTAGACACCTGTAGGTCTGCCATATTGGCAGCAGAATGACTAGAGAGCTCATTAAGTATGGGAAGTTAAACTACAGTAATTAAACTGTTGGGGACTGAGGCGACTAGGACCGGAAACTCCCTTTTGACACCCCCTAATAATGGGATGTTCCCTCAGTCTGGCTCTGGGTCAAATGAATCCGGCTCCCTGTTTTTTTTCCTGAGATCTATACACCAATACAAACCAGAAAGGCCTCTGAACATTGCGGTTTGCATATAAATTCAAACAGAATCCCAGACGAATCCCAGATTTTCAGACCTGGTTTAAGGAACTTTGATTCGACTAATAGAGCCTGTAATAATAACAGTATACATGATAAAATAGCTAATTATCCTTTTGTACTAAGTGAAGACCTCAAATACTTTATTAAAAATCCTTATGCTGCCAATCTAATGATTTTGGATCAGATGGTGGGCATATAGAATGAGATAGAAAGCATTAAGCAAGATATAGCCCTACACAGCTGCAGATTAGAAGACATTTTGATAAAATTAAATAGAATTGCTCCAGATTCACTGCATTCTCCCTCATTAGCTGTGGAAGATTCTACACAACTAAGACCAGATTTCTCAGTAGTAGACACACCCCTTCCCCAGATAAAACTAGGCAGAGGAAGAAAAATAAAAGAAAGAAAAATCTGAAAAAGTCAAGCACAGATAAGATTGCTAGGCCCCTGGTTTGGGAGTTACAGCAGCCAACTACTGGGCTAGAAAACGTGTCACATTTTACACAGAGCAGAGGACCTCAGCTAGAAGTTCAGAGAGTAGAACCCAAAGTGATCATGGTAAGCCAAAACAAATAAAAATAATCCATACAGGGCATCTCAGGATAGGTTAGCTACATCATCACAGAATGCTGTAGTACAGCAAACAACTAACACAGATGTAACAATGGGGGGTGAGATATTAACAACAACAAAAATGGAGAGGGACCTGGGGGTAGTCATATCAGATGACATAAAGATGGGCAAGCAATGTGAGAGGGCAGCAAGGAGGGCTGGGGGGATACTGGGATGCATAGGGAGAGGCATCACCAGTAGAAAACAGGAAGTTATTATCCCTCTGTACAGACAGCTGGTGAGACCCCATCTGGAGTACTGTGTGCAGTTCTGGAGACCCAATCTCCGCAAAGACATAGACAGGATGGAAGCTGTCCAGAGGAGGGCAACTAAAATGGTGCAGGGTCTGCACCGGAAGACATATGAAGAGAGACTTAAGGAGCTCAATATGTATAGCCTCGAGGAAAGGAGGGAGAGTGGGGACATGATAGAAACTTTCAAGTACCTCAAGGGAATCAACAAAGTCCAAGAGGGTAGCATCTTTCAAAAAAAGAGGTGTGCAAGAACAAGAGTGCACATTTGAATATGGGGGAGGGGCAGCTCAGAGGTAATTTAAGGAAGTATTTTTTCACAGAGAGGGTTGTGGATGCATGGAACGGCCTTCCGGAGGAGGTTGTGGAGTCAAAATCAGTGGTGGAATTCAAGCATGCATGGAATAGTCATAAGGCAGTTCTGGGGGGTGGGGGTAGGAAGAAGTAGGCTGCTGGTTAACTAGGATCTGCAGCTTATCCAGTAGGTAGGGAAATGGGCAGACTGGGTGGGCCAAGCGGTCCTTATCTGCCATCAAATTCTATGTTTCTATGTTTCTATGTAAATGCAATCATCAAGGAATTTAATATTTTAGAAGATGAGCTTAAAGCAATAAGACAGGATATGAAGAAATGTCCTGATTCTAATTCTACTGGCTGCCTGCATAAACCCACTGTGATCTCTCAATCACAGCTAATTAAAGAACCACAACAGATTAATACAGATAGTTGTGCAATTCTCTGCCTTTATATGTATCCTTGGGATTTAACCCAGTCAACCCAGATTAATAGAAACAAGATTGTGCACCTATTAAGGGCAGCCTCAGGTTCAATGAACATAGATAAAGACTTTGTACAAACTTGGAAAGACAAAGATGAGATGGGAATTGATTGTGTTTTCTTATTCTGTTTTTCCCTCTATTGGCCAGTCATATCTAGATAAATCTGGCTGCCACATAGAGTTCATGAATAGAGATAGATTGAATATTTAGGGAGCCAACAAAGAAATAATCCTTGCTCAGATTGGTATCTTTGGCTTTAAAATCTTGCCAAATGAAAACGAGGGTAAATTAAGAAATGCTCTTTATAATGTTTATGCAAGTGCTACACATTTCCTCTGGCAAGGTAACAATCCTTAAAGCCTATAGAAGATCTTACAAGAGTTCTTATGCACATATTGATGTATTATTGCAAACCTCAGACATGACAAAGATGGTTCTTCAAAAAGCTATGCTTCTGGATGATTTAGTATCTACATAGCAGAGAATGAAATCCTTAAGGACAGTTGTCCTCATACAACAGAAATGAATCTATTGGCCAATAAAATGCCCAACAAAATAATATCCAATTTTGGCTTAACTAGGATGCCTGATGAATCAGATCATAAACCTAAACTCATACTAAAAGATCTGTTTGAAAACACATTGAATATCTCGATGCTGACAGCAGAAACATTTGTACCAAGGTGTGTTGGCCATGATATTGGGAGAGATCAAATATTAATTGATATCACCTCAGGGAGGTCTGCAATAAGCTTTTAGCCCATACAGAGATTCTCGATAGGATGGACATCCACATTGTAGAGTGGGAGAATCAGGTTACTAATGGATCCTACACAGTAGATAATCCCAATAGCAAAAAACAAACCAGTGTAGCTCAGGACAAGAATGACCAACTGAACACAGTTAATTGCCAATCCATATTTAATGTTTCAGTTAGCAACAGTTTCCAAGCATTGACCAATTAAGACTTCTGACTTGAGCTAGCATCAGTGGAGGAGGAGAAGAGTAGTCATATGGCTGACTCTGATTGGGCACTGCTTTCATGGAACATTGCGGGACTGGTTACTAAACTTGTGGATTTAGATTGTAAAAGCTTTGTGCAAAAACATCACATAATTTGCAACCAGGAAACCTGGTACACAGATAGTTGTGATCTTTCACTGAATGGATATATATGCCATCAGGTCCCTGTTAATAAACTGACAAAGCTAGGTAGAGCCTCAGGTGGGCTAGTGACCTGGGTCAAGATAAATAAAAATCTTGTGCACTCTCAAGTTTTAAATATGAGTTTAAAACCTACCTGTTTCATTTAGCATTTCCTGATGGCTTTTAAAGTCTACAGCTGTTTATGGATGTCATGATCTGTTTTAAATTGGTTTAAAGTGATATGATTTTATGATCATAAAGCACCTTGGTTTTGGAAAGGTGCTCTATAAATAAAGTTTTGCTTACTTACTTATTGTTACTAATACCCCATTTGCCCAGGCTTTCTTGCTATTGGTAGATAACATTTCTTGCTGTTTATTAAATGTCTATATACCACCTACTAGATCCAAATATTTTTTGAATAAGTTATGGGAAGAATTAGATTCCCTAATACATCTCAACTGGGCAACTACGGGTTGCCAGGACATTCTCCTTTGTGGTGATTTTAATGCATGTCTGGGTAACTTTGATGGCTGTGCTGATAGCGACATATGTAGCTGGTTATTTAACAATGTTTCTAAATTTAAGAGAGCTTCACTCGATTCTAAGCTCAATGACTCTGGGGAAAAAGCTCATAGAAATACTTACTGCTCATAATCTTATTCCAATAAATGGGAGGATTGAGGGTGATCTAAAAGGTAATTGTGCTTACAGTAATGCAACTGGTGCATCAATGCTAGACTTCCTATGCTGGAATGGCTTTATGGAAATTTGGTCCTCAATGTCAATAACAGTAAGTGGGGAGAGTGACCAGTTTCCTGCGTCACTGAAATGGGGACGTAAACCAGCAGAATATTTGAATGGTTTTGAAATTAGAAATCAAGCCAAAGTTAGATGGGATACTGGGAATATTCACACTGTTCTTACAACAGTGAACAAATCCGTTGGTAAAGTAGAAACTATTCCTGTAAATGACTTAACTTTCAAACTTATATCTAGAGTGACATTGAGATGCTTAGATATAATTAGAGATGCTTTGGTTATAAAACGTAATGCAAACTATGGACATAGCAATATTATTACTTGGTTCAACGGGGAATGTCAAACAAAAGCAAGTACTCACAAAACTCATTAGAAATGCAAAAATGCTGGGAAAAATTAGTACATACATACCACTAAATAAGGAATACTTTGCAAGTATTCCTTATTTAGTACATACATACCACTAAATAAGGAATACTTGCAAAGATTTCCTGAAAAATAAGCATAGGGCCTTCCAATTAAAACAGTGGAATCACATGCTCTCAGTAATACAAAAGAATGATTGACAATCATTCTGGCTTCTTATGTCGAGGGGCACAAATCATAATAAATATCAACTTGATTCTCACATTTCCCTAGAACGGTTGATTGCCCATTATACCAGTCTTTTTATTTTTACCCTCTTATTTCCACAAACCTCAATAGTTGGGGGAAAAGAAACAGATAAAACTCATTTCAGACCTGTTTCATATAAAGAAATATATTTTTCAATAGTCAGCTTGAAAAAGAAAAAGGCCCCTGGCCCTCACCTGATATCTGCAAAGACTTATCTTATTGCCCCTTCCTTGTTGACTAAACTGCTGGTCCCTCTTTATAACTTACAGTATGTATTTTAGAGAGTGACGCACTAACATCATGGAAAGGTGCAATTATTGTTTCAGTTTTTAAAAGGGGACAAAACTGATCCCAAGTTGTACAAACCCATATCCCTTTTGGATATCAATTGTAAAAAAATTTCCAAAGTAATTCTTGGCAGACTTTTGGAACAGTTAGATTTATGTGGAAATGTTTTGGAGTTTCAAGCAGGCTTCCGTGCAAGGTATAGTACCTCAGATAATTGTTACATCCTTTTGCATTCGACAGAAAAATATGTATTTTTGAGAAAACAAAAGTTTTACATGGCATTTATTGACTTCAGTGCTGCTTTTGATAATATCTCACGAAATAGTTTGTGGCAGATCATGCTACAAAAAGGTATTCAGCCAGAACTAATAAATATTATAAAATATCTCTAGAAACATAGAATTTGATGGCAGATAAGGACCGCTTGGCCCACCCAGTCTTCCCATTTCCCTAACTAAAGGATAAGCTGCAGATCCTAGTTAACCAGCAGCCTACTTCTTCCTACCCCCACCCCCTAGAATTGCCTTATGACTGTCCCATGCATGCTTGAATTCTACCACTGTTTTTGACTCCACAACCTCCTCCGGAAGGCCATTCCATGCATCCACAACCCTCTCCATGAAAAAATACTTCCTTAAATTACCTCTGAGCCGCCCCCTTTTTCTTCAAATTGTGCCCCTTGTTCTTGAACACCTCTTTTTTGAAAGATGCTACCTCCTTGGACTTTGTTGATTCCCTTGAGGTACTTGAAAGTTTCTATCATGTCCCCCTCTCCCTCCTTTCCTCGAGGCTATACATATTAAGCTCCTTAAGTCTCTCTTCATATGTCTTCCAGTGCATACCCTGCACCATTTTAGTTGTCCTCCTCTGGACAGCTTCCATCCTGTCTATGTCTTTGCGGAGATTGGGTCTCCAGAACTGCACATAGTACTCCAGATGGGGTCTCACCAGCTGTCTGTACAGAGGGATAATAACTTCCTGTTTTCTACTGGTGTTGTCTCTCCCTATGCATCCCAGTATCCCCCCAGCCCTCCTTGCTGCCCTCTCATATTGCTTGCCCACCTTTAGGTCACCTGATATAACTACCCCCAGGTCCCTTTCCATTTTTGTTGTTGTTAGTATCTCACCCCCATTGTGTACTCTTCCCTGGGTTTTTGTTTCCCAGGTGCATTACCTTGCACTTCTTAGTATTGAATCTAAGCTGCCATACATTTGACCATTCCTCTAACCTTGCCAAGTCCCTTCTCATCCTTTCCACCCCACCTTGTGCATCAACTCTGTTGCAGATCTTTGTGTCATCTGCAAAGAGACATACTTTTCCTTCCAGTCCCTCTGCAATGTCACTTATAAAGACATTGAAGAGGACCGGTCCTAATACTGAACCCTCATGTACCCTAATAAACCCCTTTCTTCAGAGTGGACTCCATTTACTATTACTCTGTGTCCTATTCTCTAGCCAATTCTTTACCCAGGCTGTCATCTTGGGACCCACCCTAGGCTGGCTAACTTGTATATTAATCTTTGTGTGGGACTGTGTCAAATGCCTTGCAATGTCTAGGTAGACCAGTCCACAGCCCTCCCTGATCTACTACTTTGGTCACCCAGTCAAAGAAATCTATCAGATTTGTCTGGCATGACCTTCCCGCTGTGAATCCATGCTGCCTTGGGTCCTGTGCCCCTCTGGCATCTAGATACTCAACAATTCTTTCCTTCAGAAGTGATTCCATCATTTTCCCTACCTCTGAGGTTAAACTAACAGGTCTGCAGTTTCCTGCTTCTGCCTTGCTTCCACTTTTGTGAAGGGGAATCACATCTGCCCTCCTCCAGTCCTCGGGTACCACCCCATCCTCCCATGATTTGTTAAAGAGGGTAGTCAGTGGTGTCACTAGTTCTACCCTTAGTTCTTTTAGAATGCTGGGATGAATCCCATCAGGCCCCATTGCTTTGTCCACCTTCAGTTTTAAGAGTTCTTTCAGAACCCTTTCTTCTGTAAATGGGCTGGTATCAACTTCTGTATCCAGAGTGTTTCTACTGTTTGTTTTAGGTACCTCCCCTCTTCCTTTGTAAATACTGAGCAAAAATATTTGTTTAGTATCTCTGCCTTTTCACAGTCACCCTCTGCCCACCCTCCCTCCCTTTATTAAGCCTCACTATCCCTCCCTTGGTCTTCCTTTGCTCCCTGATGTACCTATAAAAGGTTTTATCCCCCTTCTTAACTGAGTTGGCTATCTTTTCCTTGGTTTGGGCCTTTGCTGTTCTGACTGCCTTCCCAGCTTCCTTTTGCTTTAACTAATACAGTTCTCTGTCCTGCTCCTTCTGTGATTCCTTGTACTTCCTGAATGCTTTCTTTTCTCTTGAACCTTCACTGCCACTTCCTTTGAGAACCATAGTGGTTTCTTACATCGCTTCGTTTTGTTTATTTGCTTCACACAAAGGCATTACCTCTGTGATGGCAGTTTTTATTATTCCCATTGTTCTTCCACCTCCTTCCCTGCCCATTTGCTAGTGCATTCCTTAGGCACTCACCCATTTTGTCAAAGTCAGCCCTCCTAAAGTCCAGTACCTTTGCTTTGTATGGCTTGACTCTATTGCTGTGTTTATTGTGAAGCATACTGTTTGATGGTCGCTAGTTCCCGGATGGCTACCCACTTCTACATCTGTGATCCTCTCTTCATCTCCATTTGAGAGAACCAGGTCTAGGATTGTTCCCTCTCGAGTGGGCTCCAATACTAGTTGTCTAAGGCATGCCCCCTTTAGGACATCTAGAATAACCCCACTCTTCAAAGTGGCTGCTGCAACTGCACTCCAGTTAACATCTGGCATATTCAGATCACCCATCAGCAATATCTCCCCTTTTTCTGCCATTCTAAGTATACTTTCTATCATTTCCTTGTCCATTTCCTCCCCCTGAGAAGGGGGTCTGTATACAACCCCTGTGCGGATTGGGGTGCCATTGCCGGTCTCCAAATTTACCCACAGTGCTTCTTCTCCTCCCTGTTTACCCTTTTGTTCTGTTGCTTTGATTCCTTCCCTTATGTAAAGAGCTACTCCTCCTCCTGTTTTCCCTTCCCTGTCCCTCCTGTAGATAGTGTATCCAGGTATGTTTACGTCCCAGTCGTGGTTTTGTGTGTACCATGTTTCTGTGACTGCCACGATATCCAGATGTTCCTCCTCCATCAAGGCCACTAATTCAGGAAGTTTGTTACTCAGACTACGGGCATTGGTACTCATTGCTCTCCATTTTTGATGGCTTTACCTTCTGTTGCAGCATCCCCACTGACCTTTCTACCTCAGTCTTTCTCTCGCTTAGTACCCTGTTTTGTGTAGGAGAGGCGGGATTTTCCTGCTGCTTATCAGTGCCTCCCCCCTTGACTAGTTTAAAAGCTTGCCAATGAAGCATTTAAACCGATTGCTCAACAGACTTGTTCCCTTCCTGGACAGATGCAGACCATCCTGCCAGTATAGGCTGGTGTCCCTCCAGGTGGAACCCCAGTTCCCAATGAAGCCAAACCCTTGTGCTCCACGCCATTTTTTCAACCATTCATTAAACTGCATGGTGCAAAGTACCCTCGCCTCACTCATGCCATTGACACAGAGACCTGGGCACAGATTAGCGTAGGAACACTGGATCAGTTCTCTTTAAAAATAATGACAAACAAAGGAGTCAGACAAGGCTGCGAAATGGTAACAGTTTTATTCTGTATACATATATAGATCAATTATTGATACAGCTTCTGCATTCCTGTTCTAACTCTCTGCTTATTGGTTGCAGACCGTGCCCAGTCTTGGCATACGCCAAATATCTGGCTTTGATTGCCCTTTCAGAATCAGGGCTACAAAAGAAGCTAAGCATTCTATATGAATGTGAACATATGAACATATGAAGAAGCCAGCAGAAGAAGGCCATTTGGCCTATCAAGTCTGCTCATATTGCAGGGTCCACAGCTTGATTAAATGTCCCTACCCATGACCCTTACCCTCCCCCTATGCCTGCCCCAGCTTCTCTTAAAGCTGCCCACTGTCTTCAATGAGATTACCTCTTCTGGCAGTGCATTTCAAGTGTCCACCACCAACTCTGTGAAGAAGTGCTTCCTGACCTCCTTCCTAAACCTCCCACCCCCAGCTTAAGACTGTGCTCCCTCATGCTATGGTTGCCACTCAGCTTAAAGAGACTCTCCTTATCAATCTTAAATCCCTTTGAAGTATTTTAAGGTCCCAATCATGTCCCCTCTCTCTTTCCTGCCTTCCAGGGAGTACATGTTCAGTGCCCTCAACCTCTCCTCATATGCCTTACCTGGCTGACCGGCTATCATCTTTGTAGCCCTGCTCTGATCCTTCTCCAGCAGGTTAATGTCCTTTTTGAGGTGTGGGCACCAGTACTGAACTCCTCTTACTCTAGATGCAGTCTTAACAGTGACCTGTACAAGGGCAGTATAATCTCCTCTTTGCTACTACTGATACCCCTAGATATGGATCCCAGCATCTTGTTAGCCTTTGCTGCTGCTTTCTTGCACTGTGTGGAGTGCTTCAGGTCACTAGTGATCATCACTCCCAGGTCCTTCTCCTCCTCTGATGCAGATACTCAGACTCCATCTAGGTAATACTCTGTTCTAGGGTTCTTGGCTCCAGTATGCATAACTTTGCATTTCTAGGCATTGAAACAAAGCTGATATATATATATATATATATATATATATATATATATATATATGTATGTATATATACACATATGTGTGCATGCTCTTATAATTTACAAATAAATGCAAGTAAAAATCAGGTTATAGTATTTGGTTCTAGAAATGTTTCCAAACTGTGGCAAGTAGATACGGATAGATTAAAGTCAGTTAGAACATATGTCTACCTAAGCATAACTTTTTCAAACAATGGTCATTGGGTGCAACACATGAAAACACAATTGACAAAACTTAAACAAACTGCAGGTGCCCTTTTGAAGTTCAATAATAAGTATGGGGTAAGTCGGTTATCCTGCTTTTAAAGGCAGTTCAAGCAAAATACATCATTCAAGCGCTATACCTAAGTGAAATCTGGGAAAGTGGCAAAACAACTTTATTAGAAACTCCACCAAATAAACTGTTCCAGTCAGTTCTTGGCCTGGGGAGTTGACCCCTGCTCCATTAGTTAGAGTTGAGCTGGGATTTCCAAGACTAGAGGCCAACTCAACGGCCAGACTTATTGGCTATTGGATTAATACAGTATTACCAGAATGGAGCCACGAAGGTTACCATATGAATGCCTAATGGAAAAGAATAAGTGGATAGCTCTGGGATGTAAGCAATCAAATTAGCTCAAATATCTCGATACTGTTATATACAAATATGGGCTTCAGCACTTGAAAGGGTACGTTGGAAAGGGCATTACCGTTAGCCTGAAATATAAATCATACTGTACTAGGAAAATAATACATTTTTGTAATAAAAAAGACTGTGAAGCAATAGCACAACTTAAGATAGCACATTGGATTGTCCAAAATAATATCATGCACATATTTAGATATTACCTAGATGTGTTAATAGATTTTGACCTATGAAAATTATATACTAAATATTGAAAGGAACTATTCCAAAGCAATATTTTAAAAGCCGGATACATGAAACTAGCAGATCCAAGAGCAACTTTTGTACATGTCAAGAACAGGATGATACAGCTTATGTAATATTCTCATGTCAAAGGTATGTTAAACCATGGGCATACTGGTTGGTCCCATTATGGTCAGAAATAGATTCTAGGGAGCAGGGAATATTGTTAAATATCATGTTTACTTTAGAAGATGAATGTATTATTAAGCAAGTAGCAGGATACTTTAGGGCTATTTCTGTTATATGCAGGAAGTTTGAATGATGCACTTTATACTATCAAATGTAAATCTATAATGTTAAAAATACACCCTGTCTATTTTTATACGGAAGTCAAATTTTATTTTGTAAGTCATGTTGTATGTATTATAAATGGAATATTGTTTGTTATTTCTGATTTTGCTTTTGTAATGGTCTATGACTGAACAATAAAATCATTACTACTGCAGAGAGGATTACGGCATTGGACCCTGGTGGGTAAGTAAGGGCCTGCAGGGGTGTGGGGTGGTGGATGTTGAGTGGGAGGGTTGGGTAGGAGGACAGCAATGGCAGCAACTAACATCGACGGACATTTTTCATTTTTACAGGGTTAAAAAAGACTATGAGGGATGGTTTTCTTTATTTCAGGTGGTGACACTATGGGATTGGACACCCCCAGTGTCACAGTTATGGGGTAGCAGCCGGCATAGGGGATTGGGCACCCCCTTGACAGAATATTAATTATTTCAGATGGTAACACTGGGGGATTGGGCACTCCCCAGTGTTAGTGTTATGTAAAACGGCAGGATGGGGATAGCATGGGGGACTGGGCACCCCTATGTTAGAATGTTAACATGGGTTGGGCTTTGAGTGGTGGCAGTTACGGTGGTGGCTGCAACAGACATCAATGGATGGCTTTCTTTTTTGTAGGGTCTATTAAAAAAACAAAAAACTCTGAGGGACAGTTTCCCTTTATTTCAGGAGGTGACACTGGGGGATTGGGTACCCTCCAGTGTCAGTGTTATGGATGTGTGGTGGTGTTGGTGGTAGGTGCTGACAGTGTGGGCCGGCGGTGGGGGTGGGGTGGGGGGTAGTTACAGCGGCATCCTGAACAGACATCGATTGACAGTTTTCTTTGTTTCAAGGTGTAACTCCTCAGTAGGCTGATCATGACAAATCAGTTGTGCTTGCTGGGTGGTGTAGATCAAAGGAGAGTCAACCTATGATTGGGTTGGCTCTTTCCTTTGAAATACACAAAGTTTCTGCCCTGCAAGCCAGAAAATTGTCATGATCAACCTGGCTGATAATTGGTGTGACACTGACAAGCCCCTTGCAGACCAGTCTGCATTGGACTGCTAGGAGAGTGGCTTTTGAGGGGTGTGACACTAACAAAATTTTCCTTGCACTGTGCACATGGTGAACATAAAAAGTAAAATGTTCATTGTTAAAACTCAAATGACATGAAACCAGAAACTTTTTGATGGCAAAGAGTGGTAGCAGAGACACTTGACTACATAGCTGAGTATGGTAGTGTCACCTGGGTAACTGTATTCATAGATTCTTTCAGATATTTCTCCTTCTCATGGCCAATACTGCTCAGGTTCTGGCAAGTGACCCCACCCTCCAAGCTTTTTCTCCTTTGTACTTAAGTAACAAAATAGGGACCCCAAACAACTGCAAATTTTTGATGCAAAACGGTTCTAAGTACCACTTCGCTGCACAGTTTTACCATGCACTCTCCCTGTTGTGATATACAAAATGGGGTCATAAGCCTTCCCCTGCACTTACAAAATCACCACAGTGACAGCTCAGAGGCAGGGGCAGTCGAGCTAATGCAGGTGCCGGCATGCTTGTGAGCAGCTTGCCAGCACCCACATCCCCAGTCACAAGCCACAGTGCCTGCTGACCACAGTAGAACTGTTATAAGCAGTTTTAAAGGGAGTGCTTACTTACAAACTGATGGAGAGAGGGATTATGCATAGCAGCTAGACTAGTAGGAAAGGGATTAAGAAGGGTTGTTTTAATTATTTTTATTTATTTATGACTTTGGTAACCGGGTAAGTGCATCGGTCTGAGGGACCATTTTCAGGCGTAACCTGGGCCATAGGAATGGCACAGAAAGCATACAATGTAAGCGTGGTAAACAGAAGTACAAAATTAAATGCACAGAAAATCAAACAGTTACAGATGAGAAATGCAAGCATGCAAATGATACAGACAACATCCTATACAAAAGAATGGCTAGTAAAATCCCCCCTTCCCCCAACTTACAGTCAGGATCACAAATAAAACCCAGCTCAAAAAAATAAAAATAATAGTAAGGGGTGAGCGAAGCAGGGATGTACTACCAGATAGGGGCCAGTAATTTAGGAGGGAAGGACTTGGAGACAGGGATGGGCTACCCAGGTGAGCAGGAGCACCTGGCTTCCGCTAAAAGCCAGGCTTTAAAGTGGGATTTGAAGGTAAAATGTGTGTTAGATGAACAGAGGAGCATGGGGATGCTGTTCCTCAGAGAATAAACAGGTCTTTCCCTCCCATGTTAGTAGAGACTCTGGGAACCTCAAGGGGAAGGACAGAGGATGCATGAAGACTCATGGGTATGGTTCTGACTTTCCTGCCTCTAAGGGTGTTATCCACAATGCAGCCAAGGGCAACGTCAAAGCAGCCTTGGCGAGGAAGCCAGCCAAGTGACCGATAAAGGTCACAGTGATGGGTAGGGAACAGAGCCAGTAAAGCAAAGCGGCAAACACTAATGTAAATTGATGTACATCTCACATGTAGGGTGGAGGACACACGTGAGTAGATGGGGGAATAATAATTGATGATAGGGAGCAGATTTTCTTGGATAAGAGCTAGGCAAGCCTCTGGGGTCAGGTAATGTTTTAGATGATAGGCTGCTCCTAGTTTTTGATTAACTTTACGAACAACAAGGTTGGTATATTTAGAGAAAGAGAGGGAGAGGTTAAGTGTTACTCCCAGGTATTTAAAGGTAGCGAAGTTCTTGAGGGCTGGACCAACAGAAGAGTGCACCAAGAGGGAAGAGTTAGATTTCAGAGCGTTGGCAAGGTATGATTTGGACCCAAGCAGCATGGCCTTGGCCTTCTTTGCATTAACCATAAGCAAGTTAGATGTGAACCAGCTATGGGCAGAGCAATAGTTCTGAGTGAGAACAGAGGATATACGAGACAGGGACTTGTCATTATGGAACAGGATAAGATCATCTGCATGTAAGAGGGCATTACAGTTGAGGCTATCGGGGGGAGGGAAATGACAAAGATAGGAAAAAGTAGGGGGCCCAGAATGGAGCCCTAGGGGACACCAGTGGAGATAGGCAGAGCGGGGGAGGTGGCAGATCCTATGCAAACAGATTGGGAGCGGCCTAAGAGGTAGCTCCAAAACCAGTCTGAGGTTTCAGAAGAGCAGCCAAGCAGGTGGAGTTTGGAGTGTAGGAGTGCATGGTTGACCAGGTCAAAGGCCTTGGTCAGGTCCACAGATACAGCTCCAGTGGCTCTCCTCTGGTCCATGTCTTTTAGGACATGGTCGGTAAAATGTGCCAGGGCCATAGAGGTGCTATGGTTGTTGTGAAAACCATGCTGCTGACTGCACATAAGGTTGTACTTCTCTATATGTTCTGACAGTTGGCGGTGGAGAATTTTCTCAAGGAGCTTACTTAGGTGGGGGAGGATGGAAATCGGCTTATAGCTGTCAGAAGAGTGGGGGTCCCCGGCTTTGAAAATGGGTACCACCTTAACAGTTTTCCAAGAGTCTGGCATGGAGGAGGTGGACAGAGCCAGATTAAAAATAAATGTGAGGGTTCTGGAGACAGCAGGGGAGATGAGCTTGAGCAGGACAGGGGAGAGACCTTCAGACCTGGGGCTGCCCTGGTTAGGGAGACTTGTAAGGAGCCTGATGGCATCTCTGTGGGAGATAGCCCTGAAGTACAAAAGTAGGGGTGGGAGGGAACCGTGTGAGAGGTAGAGGAAGAGGAGAGTGAACCACTGGGGCTGGGTGCTAGGCTTGAATATTGATTGACAGGTAGCTTGTTGAGGTGAGCTGTGAGGTCAGTGAATTTCAGGTTGAAAGCATAGGCTACCTCTGATGGCTCAGACAGAGGGCAAGTAGGGGAGATCATTTGTATGGCAGGACTGTTTGTGCAGGGACTAAGTAGGGAGCTAATGGAGACCCAGAATTTCCTGGGATTACCAAGGCTATCTCTCTGGAGGTTTTAGTAGAAGTTCAGTTTCTGGGACTTGCCCATTTGTTTACACTGATTATGCAAATGCCAGTAATCATTCCAGGGGGTAGTGGAGGGGGATGATGCATAGGTAGCCCACTTTCTATCCCTGACTTTTATGAGGGCCAGGAGTTCTTTTGTTATCCAACGGGTACAACTACCTTTCTCTCTCCTTGTAGTGAGTGGGATGTGGCGGTCCTGAATCTTCAGAATCCACTGGATACCAGGGATAAAGAACAGCTGCAACACCCGAAATATTTGTAATATTTAAAAATGTATTGAATTTACACAAGGCATACATCGTCATTGCATTCATTTCTTTTTTTTTTTCTTTTCTTCTTAATCATTTTTCTCCCCCTGGGCAGCCAGTCAGCCTTATCTTCCACATCTTTGCATCTTCCATGGTTTCTGGCCGCCATCCCAAGGACCTTTCTTGGCTCCTATTCGGGTCCTGCAGATTCATCCCTGTGGCGAGCCCCCCTCTTCTCATCCACCAGGACTGGATCCAATGCTGCTGTGCTCCCCTCAGAGCGGAAGCTTCCCCCATAGAGAGGCAATCATGCCGCGCTGTGACCAGTGCCCAGTTTTCCCTATTCAAGTTACCCCAGGCACGTGAGGTGTGCAATGATGCCAAGGGACAGGAGCGCGCAAGCTTCCGCACGCACTCCTTCCTGGCGTCTGCCCCACCATGTCCCCCAGTATTGCCAGGAAACACAACGTCACCCCCTGCCTCTGCAAGGGGCTGCCAATGCTCCGACAGCTGCACACCCCCTCCCCAGAGAAAGAGAGCAGTCCTGTGGATGCTCAATCCCTCTCCACCCCTGCTGACCCCCTGATGATCCAGGTCTGCTCCCAAACCCGGGTCGCCGGCGTGATGCAAGGTGTGGCATCCAGCGCCTCAACCCTCAGTGCCACCAGGCCAGGCATTGCATTCATTTCTAAATCTCGAATTACATATACTATATGAGTTGAGTTCCAGGTCTAGGGGTATTGATTGGTGCAAAGGGTCAATTATTGTTACAGAATTGTATCCACTAAAACATATAAAAATAAGAGAAACTTACCTGGAATTTCTGATTTTTTGTTAATTTTTTACTCACAAGACATCAAACATGCATTCTAGACTGACACACAGGGCAGCTGCAAAGACAAGCAGTATCCAAAGGAGAAATGGTGGAAAAAAAAAAGTAATTCAGTACAACTCTGGCATTCCATGTTATTATTCGCCTAACAATGTGAAACATGATAGCAGTGCCACTGAACTACCAGAGAATTTTGCTGAACCTACAACAGGATGAGCCTAGAAGTAGGCAGAAAGCATGAGACAAGAGGGTGAGGGAACAAAACTGGTAGTGGCATCACTGACCCATAGCTTGGTTCATCTGGTGCTCTGGCATACAACAAGCCACAGTAGCTGTCACAATCCAGCATGCTAATGGGTGTACTCCCTGTGCACGCCCATTAATATTTACATCATCAAATTTACATTTAGGTGCAGAGTGACATGATCCCAAAGGATCTCCACTCTCCACCACTGCACTGGCTTTGTGTGTTTCAAAAACATGCTGTGGTATAATGTAGACCCGGTTGCATCTCCTTGTTGTGCCAACATACAGTATATTGTGAATGTTTATTGGGCCCCTTAACACAACATTTCAATGAAAACATTTTTGTCTAAAAAGTTACCTTCAGCTACAGATAAAAAGAATATTATCATAACTGTCAAATCTCCTTTTCTAGGTAGCTTCTATACTGCACACTATGAGATTGTTGTATTTTCTCATTCCAAACCCTTGCAAGGTCTACAATGCTATTTCTAAGCCAAATGTGGTGGCTGTCTTTTTTTTCTTGAGAAAAACGCAAAATTAAAACATTTATAATATACTTACATTTTGGTGGAACTCAAATTTTTTACAAACAAAACTGAAAGATGCCTGTACTCTTTTATAGTTAAAAAATGTAAGGTAACATGTTTGCCTAGTTTTGTTATTCTGCTACTTTAAATGTTCTCATCTCTTAAGGCTGTACTGACTCACTAACTGATTTCTGAGTCTGGTACATACAATACTTGGAAAAAAGTAATTTCTCTCTCTATTTCTGGAGCTACGTTCCATTCACTATCTAGTAGCATTTTTTCATTCAGAAACACTCTGGATTTTCCTCTGTACCTAGCATAACAGGTTGTATTTAGTTTACAGCTTTTTAACACGGCAGCCTAACATGAGATGCAGTACTGTCCCCTGATGTTCTGTGATGTCTTGCTTTTACACAGTTTTATAGCTGTTTGAACTCTTAATATCTCACTTCCCCTACACAGACCTTTTTAGACTCCTAATATTACTCACTAGCACACACCACCTGTGCCCCCCCCAAAAAAAAAATCATCTAGAATGTTCCTAATTTGGATGAAGTTCAAACTTGCTGGACTCTACCTCTTGCTAGCCTATAGCTAATCAGCATACAACAGAGAAACATAGAATTTGTTGTCAGAAAAGGACCACGTGGCCCCCTAGTCTGCTCTTCCATTTTCAAAAATTGCTAATTCTGTTTTAGTAAATTGCAAATTCCATTTTTTATTTCCACACTGACAGCTTACAATTGACAGCTAACAGGAAAAGAAAAAGAAAAAAAAACATTCCAGGTATGAAATACTTTTTCCAAAATGCCAAAGTAGGGCCACTGATTTTCTGTTTTCCCTGCACTCAAATAAGCAGACAGGCACCCTGCTACTCTTCTATCTCAGTGGAACTGGCAGCCTCAGATTTGTTAGCTTATGCTTACAAGTAATAAACAAGCATTTGTCTGCGTTGAATGTTCATCACTTGCATTGCTGTTGTACTGGACCTTGCTTGTACATGTTTTTACTATATATTTACCCAGGACAGAGCAGATGAGAAGCAATACCTCATTTTCAGTGGTGTCGTTTTACACATTTTTAGATTGTATTTACCCAGGACAGGCCAGCTGAGAGGCAATATCTGAATTTCAGCAGACTCACACATTTTGACCCCAAGTTTCCAACAGTCTTTTTTTGACCTGACATTATGATCAAGACAGGTGGATTTTTTAAAATTCTATCCAAAAGGTGATTTCACAGTACAACTGCGAAAACAAGTTTCAGGAGATTTGAAAAATGACACATGTCATGTTCAGGATGTGGGGTAACATAAGGAATATGTTGAACCTTAGGGGCCAATATTTGCAAAAATAAAGCTGTAGAATAGTAGTAGTAGTAGTAGTACTAGTAAGAGTTTTTTTATTTCGGCACCCATCCCCGAAAGCTCAGGGTGCCCTTACAGCAAATAATAAAAATACAGCAATGGAAAATAGACAATCATACAATATATAAAAACTTTTCTTAACTCAACAAGATCTATAAAACAAACTACTACCCAAACAGTCAGATAGTCCCAAACTAGACCTCATGTTACAAAGGCCTGCTCGAACAGAAAAGTTTTCATATGTTTCTTAATCAGCTCAACAGATGGCACCTCCCAGAGGTACCTCGGCAATGAGTTCTAGAGGACCGGGGCTGCCACCTCAATTGCCTGGTCCACTGAAAATTTTAACCTAGCCTTGGGTACCTCCAGGAGGGTCTCATCTGCCAATCTGCGAGAATGAGATGGGGTGTAGGGATACAGAGGCTCCTTCAGGTAACTAGGACTTAACCTGTGTAGGGCCTTGTAGGTCAAAATACCTACTTTAAGGGTGTTGCACCAGCACAATGGCAGCCAATGCAGTTTGTCAGTACTGGTGCGATATGACTAAACCTCAGGTGTCCAGTCAGCAACCAGGCTGCTGCATTCTGCAAAAACTGCAGGCACTTCATTGCACTACCTCTGACCCCAAGGAAGAGTGCGATAAAGTAATCAAGCCTTGAGGTGACAAAGCATGTGCCAGCATGGCTGTGTCACTATGTGGGATAAAGAACTTAATTCAGGCAATGTTCCAGAGACGGTAAAACCCAGTCCGGACAATGGCCAACACCTGAGCATCAAGTGTCAGCTCGCCATTCAAAAACAGCACCCAAATTCTTCACCTTTGTGGAGTCCTCCAGTTCGGTCAGGCCAATAAATAGCCGCAGCCTATCCCCAGAGGCCCCCAGCCACCTGGCTCAACCACCAGAACCTCAGTCTTCCCCGGGTTCAGTTCCAGCCAGTTCAAAGCTGTCCAAGCCCAGATCCTGGCCAAGCATTCATTCAGCACGTCGACCATGTCAGATCTTCCAGGTGCGAAGAACAGGTAGAGCTGAGTATCATCAGCATAGCAATGAAAACTCTGCTCATACCACCTTATAACCTCGCTCAGGGGTAGCATGTACACTGCAAACAACATGGGGGAAAGGACAGAGTCTAGGGAGACTCCATAGGGCAGGTCCATTGGGTCCGAGGAATAATTCCCCAGTATCATCCTCTGAGACCTGCCCTGGAGAAAGGACTCAAACCAGCTGATGACCTTGCCGATGAGTCCTACATACTCTCTTAGCCTGTTCAATAACACCCCATGGTCCACAGTGTCAAATGCTGAGGAGAACGAGAATAGTCGACTCTCCTCTATCCCTCACCCTGAGCATGTCATTCTACACCCTAACCAGTGCAGTCTCCATGCTATGCAAGGCCCTAAATCCAGAGTGGAATGGTTCATACATTTGGAAGTCCATAAAGGGACCCTCGAGCTGTTCCCCAACCACTTTCTCATGAACCTTCCCAAAAAAAGGGGAGATTCAAGATCAGACGGTAGTCTGAGATGCAATACCTCATTATAAGTTATAAGTAAATGTTGGACAAAATCCCATGTTTCTTCATAAATTAGTTGTTTCACATTTGACCCCAAATTTTCAATATAGTCTGATTATTACCACTCCTTCTGAACATGAAAGGTGTGATTTCCAAAATAGTGTCTGAAACAAATGTTGGCCAGAGTTTGAAAACCGACCGCTGTCACATTCAAGAGGTGGTGTGAAAAAGTGATGATGAAAATTGGGGGTCAAGATGTCAAAAATTACCAAAATGAGTGTGCATTGAAAAATTTCAATGTACGCTCATAGCGTTGTTTTTTTAATATGTATTCCCCAACATAGCCTTATGACTCCCACATCATAAACAAGAGTGGGAAAAATGTTCAACTCCTGCCCAAAAGGTGATTTTGCACCACAAGTGTGAAAACACTTTTTGGCCAGGATTTGAAAAATGACAGCTGTCACATTCATGAGGTGGTATGAAAAAAAAGCTATGTTGAAAATTTGGGGTAAAACTTATGAAAATTACCAAAGTTATGAGCATGCATTGAAAATTTTCAACATACACTCATGACTGTTTTTTATAAAGCATTTTTACCCCAGATTTCTAACATAGCCTTCTTATGACCCAGCCGCATGAACAAGAGTGGTAACAATTTTCAAATCCTGCCAAAAAGGTGATTTCATACCACAAAAATTCAGATTTCTTTCAAAAAATAAATAAAAGAAATAAACAAACACATTTTGGCCAGGAGTTGAAAAATTACAGCTGTCACATTCATAAGGTGGTGTGAAAACATAGCTACAGTGAAATT
The DNA here is from genome assembly GCA_016271365.2 of Neoceratodus forsteri. Lineage (NCBI taxonomy): Eukaryota > Metazoa > Chordata > Ceratodontiformes > Ceratodontidae > Neoceratodus > Neoceratodus forsteri. The sequence continues at coordinate 699,159,562 of CM057455.1, forward strand.
TTGAGGTCAAAATATTGAAAATCACCAAAGTTCTGAGTGTGCATTGAAACATTTCAACATAAGCACATAACTTTGTTTTTTCTTAACATTTTTACCACAAATTTTTTAACATAACCTTCTTATGACAAATTTTCAAATCCTTCCCAAATGGTGATTTCACTCAACAAGTGCAAAAAAGAAAAACACAAAACATTTTGGCCAGGATTTGAAAAATGGCAGCTATCACATTCATGAAGTGGTGTGAAAAAAATGGTTACACTGAAAATTTTGGGTCAAAATATTGAAAATTACCACGATTATGAGCATCTGTTCCCAGCCACTAGACTGGGTTTTTTACTTACCTGCACCATTCAAGGTCAGCAAATCAGCCATTTTGGATACAAGTTCAGTAGAAAATCTTGGATTCCATGAGTGTGGAGGTTAAAAAGTGCTATACAGATAATCTGTCCACAATTCCGTGATCATGAAAAATTGATGACCCTAATAATGAGTAATGTCAGCATCTGCTGATGCTGGCATGAAACCCAAGAATACCATGGGATGGGGTGGGGCATTCTGCTACTTCACCTAAGTTGCATCCAGACAAAATGGACTCGAAGCAAGACCTTACTCTATACCCAACACGTTGTTGTGAAAATGGTAGTAGGGTACAACAACATCCATCTGTCTGCTGTCATGTGTAATCACCTCACTCACCACTGCCTCTTACACAGTAAGTTAGGGAGGCCTTCCCCTATAGCCCTATTTGACTTTTTACTTGGAAGAATTGTCTGCAGCACAGTACTCAGAGGCCCCACTCCTTAGTCTCTCACCTAGTAACCTGCACTAATCACTACTCCCTCAGGTCATTAGACTCTCAGCAGCAATCCATACCAAGGTCTCATATTGAATATGGGGAGTTTGCCTTCTCCTCTAGTGCCCCAAACAATGGAACAGCATCCCACCTTCTATTCAACATTGTCAATCAGCAGGTACCACCTTCAAATTCATTCTACTCTTTTCTGATTCAAAACTCAAAACATGCTTGCTCCTAAATACCTACCTACCTGAATCTACTCCCCCCCCCACTATTATGCACTTAAGACTGCATGTCTACACCTTCCCCTACCACAAATTACCCCTGCACCCCAGTACTTAAGCCCCCACCTTTCTAGCTCTTTTGTAGCTTTGAATGCTCGTTGTAATGATGTAATGCATAATCTGAATCCCTGTACTGCTTGTTGAATTTATTCAAACCTATGTACTGTGTATTTTGCATTATTTTAATCCATTGATTTGTTATTCTCTTTCTTACTGACCTTGTACTCTCCTGCTTTGTAACCTCCCAGATTGTGCCTGAAAATAGGCAACTGTCTGCCTAGTGCACCCTACCCAGTCAACAAAAACTAAATAAATAAAGAAGATGCTACATTTTTCTTAAGCCACATTTGTTTCTCTCACCCAGACCATTGCATTGTCAGTGGAAGAACAGACATCTGCTGCCAAAACAAACAGTGCTTTCAAATCTACTATATGTTTTAAGGCTACCGTCATAGGACATATTTCCTTAATGTACTTTCCTAAAGCTCAAATGATGTTTGATGGGTCTTGGTCTCTGGATCTCCCTTCTCTGCTGAACAATGTTTGAACACAGGTATGCAAGGGTTCTCTGTCTTAAAGACCATAAAAATATACTTCTTAGCAGTTATTCACATCTCCCTTTTTGTCACTGACCATGTGTATGTCATACCAGTCTTCCCAGCCCACTCACCCAGTTTCACCCAAACATACCCGCCTACAATACTTCGTTTTCCCAGGGCCTCTCCTTTGTGGGGGGCAGAGGGACTCCTGAACTTCCACTGCAGTAAAGTTCCAGTTGGAAGAGGTGCCAAGATCACTGTTGCATGTCTTGTGGGAGGTCAGATTTTTCATTCCCTGCCTGGAGGAGGTATTTTTGCTGTTCTGTCCCTAAACCTTTAGGATGTCAGCAGCAAAGTGCACATGCATGCAAAGAAGGACTCCATAGCACTAGTTGGTATTCTTACTTACACGTAGCCACTCCTAATTGCACAGCAACCAGTGGTCTCAGAGGTGGCAGTATCACACTGAGGCAGGCTGCCCTCTCTTTCCAAAGAGCATCATTTGGGATGCTCAAACCTCCTTCTCTTTCCGGCTTATTCCCTAATGACCAGGTTGGTTGCCAAACCTAGGCCTTTGGCATCACAAGTAATAGCCCTACTGCTGAACAGATAACTTCTTTCACAAAAAGGTATTGGGTTTACCAGTAGGTACTTGCAGTCTGGAGCTATCTTACATCAGCTCTATGATAAAAAACAAAAGGCAGCAGCCATTTCTAGGAAACATGAAGGAGAAAATTATGCCACAGGAGGAGAGATTTGTCTTAAGGCTTTATTTTTTTCAAATTTAGTCTTTATTTAGACATGGCAACACATACAGCATCAGCTTATTAGGTTACATGACATATAACTCATTTGGTTCAAATGGACAGATCTACAATGTGACAAGGAAAACAAAGGGTAATAGATAAGTGTATCTAAAGAAATAATTCATATTAAATCACTAATAGAAACAGACATCCAATATCAGGGTGGTGGACATTTATTGCACCCGACTCCCGGGGGGGGGGTCTGTCTCCAGTACCTCCCCTGACTCCACCCCTAACCTACCCGGTGTCCCAACCCCAGTTGAATCAATATAATCAGATAGGGTGTTCAAGTATAGTTTGAGTTCATGCTAAGGGACAAACTCCAGGTATTTATCTAGCTGATGCATTACCCACTTTCTCCATCTGAGTTCAAAAGTTTCCATTCTATCCAGCAGATAAGCCAAGACTCGTTCTAGTAGATAGGTTTCCCTTACTGTTTTCACCCAGGCCATCCTAGAAGGAATATTCTGGGTCAGCCACAACAGACATGTAATGGTCTTGTGTGCAGCCACCACCAGCAGGGTCAGTTGTTTACAAACCATGGGTTCTATTCTTACTTCCTCTGGTAAAATAAAAGTCAAAAGAAATGTTGGAGTATCGAACTCTGGTAGGCCATAAATCTCCTTGAGTTCTTCTATGACCTCCCAACAAAAAGGGGCAAGACCACAGTGTACAAGACGGCCCATCTCCTTGGGTACCACACCCCCTCCAGCAGTCTCCCCTGGGGTCCCCAGTGAATCTGGAGGTGATCACCAGGGTTCTGAAGTACCGGGATCTAAGCTTCCAAATATATTCCCACCAATATGGGGTCTGGACGACCCTAGTGGCCAGTCCTACAGATCCAACCCAAAGTGATTCAGGTATGTTTAATTGCAACTCTCTCTCTCCCAGGCCAGTCTCAGGATCTCTGTCGAGTCTCCCAGTCACTCCCTAAGGGCTTTATATAATACACTGATATCATGCATAGAATGTGCCCCTCGGGTGTAATGTATCATTAGTTGAACCAAGGATGGGGTCTGCTCAGCTAAAGCTGCTAAGTAGTTCTCTAGTTTTTTTTTTTTTTTAAATAAGATCCCAGTTGCAAATAGCTATGAAACTCATTGTTCAAAAGATTAAATGAGCCCTGGAGAGTTACAAAAGGTGTCAAACCAGTAGGTCCTACTACCTAATATACATATCTTAGTCCCTTGGCCCACCATACTAATGCCCCTGCCTCCCACCTTATTAGAGGAGGAATAAATTATCTTCCAGTATTACCCTCAAATAGAGTAATTCATGTTGGGTAAAATAATGGTCCACCATCCACATCCAGACTGTAAAGGGTTCCCTTGCATATGTAGAATATTTGCTTATAGGTGTGCAGGCAGGAGGGTTAGCAAAAATAATGCCCGCTACATCTTCTAGGCCATTAAATACTGTTTCTATTTGTTTCCAGTAGGCATTATATTGGGGATTAAACCAAGCAGTCAATAGGCAGAGCTGGGCAGCCCTGAAGTAGGTCCTAAAACTGGGTCGATTGCAGCCCCCTTTCTCCCGAGGGAGCTGTAGGATGGTGTACCTTATTCGGGCAGGTCACCCAGCCCACACAAACCTATATATTAGTCTATTCCACAGCCTGAAATAGATATCAGTCAGAGGTTGGGGTAGGTTATGTAAAAAGAACAGTATACAAGGTAATATGTTCTGTTTGATAGCTTCTATTCTTTGAAAAAAATCTCAGGGAAGCCTGGGACCAGCTGGCCATATCAGCAGTAAGCAGAGTCATTAGTGGCTCATAGTTTAGTATATCTATAGCTTCTAGGTTAGTGGCTATTTTAACACCCAGATACCTCATCATGACCTTGTTCCATTTAAAGGGGTAGGACTGTTTTAACTGTGCTGTAGGTCTAACATTAAAAAGCAACACTTCTGTTTTTTGATAATTTATTTTGTAACCAGCCAAGGTCACAAATCTGTCAAGCTGGGGCCAGACTGCTGGGATTGATAATTCTGGATTAGTTAGGGTGAGAAGTATATTGTCTGCAAACAGGGACAGCACTGGAGGATTGGTATATTTTTTGTAGCTGTTGGATGAGCTCCACAGGGAAACCAAATTACTAACATACTAATACACTAAAATGCCAGCAGAATAGGCCTAATGGTCTTTCGTGTCTGCTCGTTTGGTCAGCCCCCACCCTGGGTGCTGACCTTGCTGTCCCCCTCGCCTTCTCCCTTCCCAGTTCCGGATATTCTTGCTGCATTGGATTTTGCTTCCTGAACCCTTCCCCTGTACCTGTCCCACCCCCTCTTGAACCCCTCCACTGTCTCTTCCTCCACCAGCCCCCTAGGTACTGCATTCCATGGCTCTACCACCCTCTCAGTGAAGTAGCACCTCCTCCTTTCTCCCCTGAATCTTCCCCCCTCCAGCTTCCACCCATGCCCTCTAGTGGCCCCCTCCTCCTTCCTTCGAAGCACCCTCACTGTTCCTCCCCTATTTACCCTCTTCATGTACCTGAAGACCTCTATCATGTCCCCCCGGTCCCTTCTCTCTTCCAAAGTGTACATATTTAGCTCTTCGAGCCTCTCCTCATAGGTCCTGTCCCCAAGCCCCAAATCATTTTGGTTGCCCTCCTCTGGACCCTCTCCAGGAGGTTAATATCCCTCTTTAAGTGCAGCCTCCAAACTGCTGCAGTACTCCAAGTGCGGCCTCACCAAGCAGTTATACAGAGGAGTATCACTTCCCTCCTTCTGGAGGTGATCCCCTAGCGATGCATCCCAGCATCCTGTTGGCCTTGGCTGCTTCCCTCCTACAAGTCTCAGAGTTGTTCATCTTGACATCCACCACCACCCCAGGTCCCTCTCAGCCATTGAGACTTGTAGTATTCCCCAGGGTGTACACTTGGCCTGGGTTTCGGGCCCCCAGGTGGAGTACCTTGCATTTCCCTGCATTAAACCTCAGCTTCCACTTTCTAGACCATCTTTCCAGAGCCTCAGGTCCCCCTGCAGGGCCACCCTCCCCTCCTCCCCATCCACCACCGCCCCAGTTTGAGTCATCTGCAAGGAGACTCATCTCCTCCTGATTCCTGTCCTTATTGTCGAGATCGTGGCGTTGAACAGAAGGGGCCCAGGACTGATCCTGTGGGACTCCACTAATGACCCTCCTTGGGAAGAGACTATGCCACCAACTCACGACCCTCTGGGTCCGGTCCTGGAGCCAGTGCCTATCCATCGGATCATCTGGTTTCCCACCCCATTTCTCCTAGTTTATCCAACAGGCCCCGTGAGGAACAGAGTCAAATGCCTTGCTGAAGTCTAGAAAGAGGACATCCACTAGTCTGCAGGTCCAAGGCACTTGTCACCCAGTCATAGAACTCCACCAGGTTTGTCTGACCACGATTTCCCGGGATGAATCCATGCTGTCTATCGTCCAGGCACCCTGACTTATCCAGGTCCCCCTAGCCTCTCCTTGACAATGCCCTCCATCACCTTGCCCACCACTGATGTCAGGCTGACAGGCCTGTAGTTCCCTGCCACCTCCCTTGATCCCCCCTTGTGGCTAGGCACTACATGCGCCACCTTCCAGTCTTGGGGCACCCATCCTGTCCTCAGAGAGATGGTGAAAAGCTCTGCCAGGGGTTTCGCCAGGACATCTGCAACTTCCTTCAGCACTCTAGGATGTAATTTATCCGGCCCTGGTGCTTTCTCCGTCGTAAGGGAGCAGAGGGCTTCCCTCACTCTCTCTCTGTGATTTCCACTTCCAGTGCCTCTTCTCCTGCTTAGCCCTCCCCCACCTGCCAGTGATGCCCCCCTCTCCCCAGACCTGCCGATTGGTAAGGGGCCCCCCCTCCTCATTATCTCTGTCTCCTCCCATGTATGATGCAGCATCCCCATTTTCCCTGGTGAAAACTGAGGTGAAGTACTCATTTAGTACCTCAGCCTGCTCCTCTGGGTCTTGTGCCCATCTCTTCCCTCATTTAATCCTGCTAATCTGCCCCTTCACCCTTCGTCTTTCCCCAATGTATCTAAAGAACCCCTTTTTCCCTCTCCTAATTTCCCTGGCCAGGTTCTGCTCCTTCCTTGCCTTAGCCACCCTCACCACTCTGGTGGCCCTTCTAGCCATCAGCTCATACTCCCTCGGTCCCTTTCACTCCTTGAGCACTTGAATTTCTTATAGGCTGCTTTCTTCCCCGCACCACCTCCTGGACCTTCCTGGTCCACCAACAGGAGTTTTAGGGCCACTCGCATTGCGTCTTACTCTTGCACAGGTGCTGGTAGCATCCTGCCCCCTCTCCTGATGATTTCCCACCTACTATCGCGTCCATGTCTGACCCAATCCCATCCAAATGCTCCTTAAGGATCCTTCCATTTCCTTAAAATCACCCCTGAAGTCGGTTGCTTCGTCTTTGTGCAGCCTTCTACCCCTCCTAGGTCCAGCCAGAACCAGATCGTGGCATGGTCACTCCCGCCAATGGGTCCCACCACCAGGCCCCCAATCTGGTCACTGTCTGCCGGACACATCAGTACCCGTGCCTCCCTGGTCAGTTCCCTCACCTGCTGAGTTAGGAACACGTCTTGAAAGACATCACAACCTCTGTTCCCTGGTCACAGAGGATGTTAGTCTCCAGTCTGTTCCTGGCATGTTTAGTCCCTAACACCACACCTTTCCTCTGCCCAGTCTGCAGTGTCTCCTAACATCTGCCACCAGACTGTCCTCCAGGGCAGGGGGGTCTATACACCACTCCTATTTTCTCTTGCCCCCCCTTGTTATCAAGATGACCCAAATCGCCTCCGGTTCCCTCCGCCTCTTCTACTCCCCTATACCAATGCAGTTTTTACTATCATTGCTACCCCTCCTCCCCTTCCCTCCCCCCTGTCCTTCCTGAACATAGTGTAACCCTCCAGGTTCAGGTCCCAGTCATGTCTTGCAGTGGCCCAAGTCTCAGTGACCGCTGCCACATCCACTGCTCCCTCAGTTAACATCGCCTGGAGCTCAGGCATTTTATTGCCCAAGCTCCTGGCATTTAGCAGGACTACCTTCCACCCTTTCCCTAAATTCAGACAGGGTCACCCAGAGAAAGAACCAGGCAACCCTGTCAAATGATTTTTCAGTGGTTGCAGCACCAGCAGGGCCATGGGGGACAGGTAGACACTTTCATAATCCTTCGCACAATAAATGGGGATGGCGTGGGTGTAGGTATGGCCACCTGTGTGCGTCACACTGTGTGTGGTGCTTGCCACTGTGGCGTATCCATTGGATATGTGTGCCAGCTGTTAGTGGGGTGGGAGTGTGCCGGCTGCCACCGCCGCTGTGGTGCTGCCAGTGCACTGTGCCATGTGACTGTCATTGCACAGTCAGGTGGCCATTATGCAGCAGGGACTACCTCTGTGCACTGTCGTGGTGTGTCGCATTGCTGGCAGGTGTTGATCCCCCCCCCCGCTGGTGGTCAGTACAGGCCCTCTGGGGGCGGGGTGTTCCTGCTGCCCATTGCGAACCATTGGTGGGCAAGGTTCCGTGGGACATTGCACTGATCACCTGTCCCTTGTTAAAGGTGTCCATCATCGCAGATGGAGGCCTGTGTACTGCAGGCTGCTCCGGCAGCTGCTATTGATAACATCCATGACTATGGCGGCTGTGCTGCAAATACGCCACATGCTGCTGGATGATAGAAGATGGTGAGGGTGCCAAGGGGTGGCAGGCCATGGCCACTGGTGAATGGGCCCCAGTTTCCCCTGCTGTATCTCTCCCTACAGTCTCCCATCCCACTGTACAGTCCCTGTTCCCTGTCCTCTTCCCTTGCTTTCCTACCCTTTCCCACCCTCTTGTTGCTGCGTATAGTTACTTTGAAACGTATCTATTTTGACTTACCTGCCTGCGTCTGTCTGCTGTTTAGGTGGTGTGAGGAGCCAAGCTGCAGTGGCCCAGTGCCTGTCCGTATGGGTGTGTGTGTGTGTGTGTGTGTGTGTGTGTGTGTGTGTGTGTGTGCGTGTGTGTCGGGGTGCGTGTTGTGCTTCTGTGACTCACTGCTATGTGCTGTGATGTGTCCCACTGTGGTGGTGGCCCTCCCCTTGGTTGTGGCTGTGCCTTGGTGTGCCCATGGGGCAGCTGTCAGGGGTGTGTGCTTGGTGATGGCACATGGCCATGGTTTTTGGTTGAGTACTGGCCACACACTGTGTTGGGGCCACTGCTTGGCATTGTGCGGCCTGTCCCCTGTGGTCTGCCGCACTGTGGCTCACGGGGCATTTCATGCCTGTGTGGGCGACCTGTATGGGGTGTGTGTGTGCTTGGCTGCGTGGTCCTGGGTGTGGCTCGCTCTGGGTGTGTGGGAGGCATGGCCTGCAGCCTGCGGGGAGGCCCTCCATTGGCACCTACTGTTGCTTATCTGTGCCACTGTTGTGTTCTTGGGGGTGGTCTGGGTGCCTGTGTGCTCCCTGCTGTTGGTGGTGGCCTGTCACTGTGCTTCCCTGGCTCTGTCCCTTGGTTTTTTTCTCTGTGCTGTGCCCCGCTCTGTTGCTCTACTCCCATAGTTGCTGGGGTTCTCTTTCTGTGCCATGCTGCAACTGCACCATATTCAGCCAGGTTGTGCTAATGCAGTGCGGCAGGCGCAACCTCTGAATATGGCTCCTGTTGTGCCACATGCATCGGTTTGCGTTGCACCAGACTTGTGCCAGCCTTTGGTGCATTTCTGAATATCTGGGCCAGTATGTACACCTAGTAATGGTAATTTTCCCTTGCAAAACTATTGCAACTGCACAGTGTGAGTCACTCCTCTGCCATATAGTAATGCCAGCAGCATAACAAAGGCAAGTGCAGCAGGACTGAAAAACAAATGCAAAATATTGAAAGCAGAGTAAACCTTGGCCAAAAATAACAAATGCATGCACCCTTTCAGGTCTAGTACTGCGTAAAATGACAAGCTGTAACATTTTGGACCATCATGAAAGATGCTCTTTAAATTAGTGCAAGTATATAATTACGATTGCTTAGTTAGTGAGAGTATATACTTTTAACTGAGATTACTCACAGGTATACAGGGAAATAAATGGAGACCTTTTCTATGGGGGGCAGGAAGAATTCCAATCCATGTGTATATATGTACACACAGGTGTGTATATATGTATATACACACACACACACATAAATATGTGTATGTACATATATACACATACATACATATACATATTACACACACACACACGCAGTATGTATGTATATTTTGACTGGAATCAAGGGCTATAGTGGGAAAATAGACCTGGAGGGATAACCTATTGCCTGATAAGTTATTTCACAGAGCCAAAGGCTAAATGTATTTATTGAAATGTTTTACCAGGAAGGCACGCTTAGCAACAAGTTGCTAGTCTCCCGGTGCAACCTGGGGGAAGGGAACAATGGTATAGAATACAGAGAAATGTTACAACGTTGGAATACAATGAGAGCAGGAGGGATTACAGGTGGATCACATTGGCTAACAATGTAACAGTAGAAATGAAGACACAGCAATTTGGCAACCGTTGGTGACAGTTGGTAACACTGGAACACAATTTGGCAACAGCATGTAGCACTAGATGGTAAGGTGACACGATAGTACTTGGTAGCCATTAGTGTAAAAGATATTTAAGATTTACAGTGATTGGAGTAAAGAGAGGAAGAATGGAAGGAGGGAATAAATAATTGCAGAGGGCAGAATGGAAAGGAAATTTAAGGGGAGACGCACGCAGAACATGATTTGAGACAGACAACAGGGTGGACTAAAGTGCATACAAGAGGTGTACAGGGGTAGGTTATAAGTGCTTAATTGAGTGTAGGGGTAGGCCAATGTTCAGCTATGTTAACTGGAAGGGGGATAGGACGAGAAGAGAGGTAGAGTGTGGCAGGGTGATGAGAGAGGTATTGTAGGTGGGGAGGAGTTGAAATTCAAGAGTGTCCTGTTATCCCAACCTGGGGAGGGTGGTGGACAGCCCCACTGGTAGGAAACTGGTTATAGGCGATGAGTCATTTATAGTGATGCAAGAGGGGGGGTGTTGGGGAGGATGTTGTGGGAGGGGGTAGCAGAGGTCAACTATAGTAGGGTGGTAGTACCCCACCAGTGTGCTGGGTGACCCTGTCTGCACATGGCTGTGATCTAGCAGTGACTGAGGGGGTGCAGTAAAAGGAGAAATAGGGGAAAGGGAGTGAAGTTGTTGTCCACCGTGTGCTACGGATCCTGCCTGCACAAGGCAGTGATCAAACTCACAGGAGGGAGCTAGATTACGGTTAGAGAATGAAGGGGGAGGAACACTTTGGGAGGAGGGATAGTGAGGGACTAGGAGGAGCACGATCAGAGGGAAATAGTGGTGGGAAGTAGGCATATGGTAATATGGGCTTAGGGGGAGTTGGCAGGGGGATTAGGTAGCGTCATGGCAGGCACAGGAAGGGGTAAGGAAGTTCTTGAGGGCAGAGCAAATGGAGTAGCAAGAGGATGAGTGGCGAATTTGAGGGGGAAGTGAATTCCAGATTTTTGGGAGGCAATAAGAATAACCAGACTGGCCAATAAGGGTTGAGTGGCATGGGACCACTAGGGTTACGTGAGTCCAATAGATGTTAGGAGTGGGAAGTGGGGGGATGCGGGTTGTAAAGGCAGGGGAGAGATAGGAGGGAAATTCACCCAGCCAGTGCTTGGAGGGGAATTTTGCACAGAGTGAGAGAGAGAGAGAGAGAGAGAGAGGGGTCAGTTTGTCAGGGAAGGAAAGCGGTCATGGTAGAGATCATGATGAGTGCGGAGGGCGTAGTCATGGGCAAAACAGCAAAAGGAGTTGAAGAGGGTATCTAGTCTGGCCAGGGGGGACTTGGGGGCAGTCTCTAAAGGCAATAGGACTACTAGAAAGCATTACTTAGAAACAGACATTGACAGCAGTAGACCACTAGGGTCCATCTAGTCTGCTCATTTGTTTTAGACCCATGACACTAGTGTCTCACTTCATCACACAGGTCAAGATTTTCCCATTATAGCCCTCTACTCTGGTCAATATCCATTTATAAAATTTTGCATGAGTTAACTTCACTGCTATGCCCTGCATGCTGCCCTAAATTTTCCACACAAAGAACAAATTTAAACAAAAAAAATAAAGTACTGATTTACCTGGTTCAGTCTGCAGTTTGCATGTTGACCTGTTGTCCATCCTGGTGTAAAGTTCTTGCCCTTCTTGCAGCTTGTTTTAGGTTGCTATCATCACTCATTGCCTCCACTATCACTGCTTGCCCTCCCCCCATGTTGCCATCTGCACTCACACTCACTGCATGTTCGGGCTACCATTTGCTTTGCTAACTGTCCCCCACCCAGCAAACTCACTGGGAAGCAGGAAAACAAAGCTTATTGGCACTGCTGAGCACCTGCTGTCTGTGGTCTAAGCTGCACAACTCTTCTCTCCCTCCCTCAAGTACTTGCAAACTGGGACAAAAGCAGTTTGGATGTGGTTTTGGCACCATGATCGTTTCAGCCCTACTCATCAGCATGGATTCATGCAGGGGGGTTGCTTGCTCACTCTGCCAGGCTGTTCTGCACTAATCGAAAAAGCTAGGTTGGGCAGCGATTGGAGATACAAAGACTGAGCTTAAACCACAGAGGTATTCAAATAGATGAGTATAGAAAGCACTAACGAATAAATTAAACTACCACCCTGGACCACGAGCATTGCTATGGCAATCTTCGCTCATGCTCCACTATTTCAAAACTAAATGCCACTGCGTGCTGACTCTTGCTGTATGCTGCAGTAGAGTTGGCAACATATTTTGGACAATGTACTTAGAAAGGGGGGGCTACTGGCACCAGGGAATGTATTGAGATTTATATGGGAGGGGTGCCATTAGCACCAGGAAGAACTGAAGAGAGGGGGAAGATGCCTTTTGATGGGGGAGTGGTTTCGTTGATTGATAGACTCACTGGGCAACAATCACAAAAAAAAAAGTTAACCAGTTCAGATAAACTATTGCCCAATTCTTTTTTAACTGGGCAATAGTTTAAAAACGCTTCACTGTTATGTGACTGGCTGCAGGCCAACCACAGAGCAGGATTTTTTTTTCCACAGTTCTAAAAAAAAAAAAAATAATGAAAAAAAAAAAATTGTAACACACTATAGAAATATGGGGAAGGGAGAAAGAGGGCACATAGGGTCTACTTCCACAGAAGAGGGAAGGACTTTGGGACTACTACCCCCTCAAATAAAAACTAACATTACTGTAAACACATTAGATTTTTTTTATGTATTGTTAGGACTTCAAGAATTAAAATATGGACTATAAGTGAAGAAATCAGTGTAAAACCCAAGTGTTAATTTTCAGTTTTATTTTGTTACATACCAAACTACTAATAGTTCTGTGCAAGTAAACAACTTCTGTACCACATGTTCAAAGTTAAAGTAACCAGAAACTTGAAACCACTACTCCAGTTTGTTTCCCACATTCAGGAATTTGCGTAATGTCACTCATAATGTATTTAGAATGTAAATACAGGTTAGGATTTTTAGGATTCTAGTGCTGTATTTACACTCCAGGATGCATCACCAGGCTGTAGTGCTTGCCTGGATGCATCATGTTGTGGTTTGGCCTTCCTAGCTGCATCACTGAGGCAAACATGCTGGGGACAAAACAAAAAAGTTGCATTATTGCCTTCTTGCTGACAGGGTAGGAACTGCATACACACATAACCGCTACTCTATCATGACAAACAGGTAGTGGAACTCTTCCTCATTGTTCGCTGCTCTTATGAATTTTGGATGTCAAGCAAAGAACTCTGAAGAGTACCACGCTGTTCATGATAGAGTTGCAGTTATTTATGTTATCACACTTAACTCAGCGTCCAGTCACATAAACGTACTATAATTGTACTTCTCTACTAGGAACAGATAACACCCATGTGGGTGGGGTGGGGAAAACTTATTTTGAATAATCCCAACCATAACTCTTGAAAGTAAAGTCTAAATTGGAAGATTTAATAAATCCTAATTCTTGGTCTTGCTGGAATTTTGGAAAACCAGTGTTTGGTTGAAAGACTTGAATGGCAGCAAAGCCTTCAGCACAGAACATTTGAGGAAGACACACAAGTGCAGTAATGCAAACTGGCCACAGGTGCAATTAAATCACAGGTCAAAAAGGAATAAATGTTGCAAAAGCTGAGCAAGATGTCAAAGTGTCTGCCAAGGGTTTATTTAACAGTGCTTGGAGTCTTGAGCGAGGTTGAAACATCCAAGAACTTTGCACTTCAACTACCCTTCGCAAGAGAAAGAAATGTTTAATAAAAACAGGCCCACAAAAGTGAAAAGGATGAACATTCAGTATGGCACACACCACAAGTTAACAGGTGCAAAACCCAAGTTTCCAGTTCATCACAACTGACAAACAAGTGAAAAATTACACTTGATACATTTTTTTTTTAATGTATAAAGGATTTATGTACAATTACTTAAAAAAAAAAAAAAAAGAATCAAGACACTGAAGTATACATTTTGTCAGTAATCTTAAATGTTTAACTTTAGGATTTTTGAGTTTTTTTTAAGAAAAATAAATGGTTTAAATACAAATATCTGTTAATCAAAAAGGAACTACATTAGCATATTCCCCCACAACAAAAGCATGAAAAAAATGTTCTGTTATTCATCCATTTCAATACATTAAGTTGAGGCAGTTTCAAGATTCTGGTGAAATCCAACATACATACTGTAGATCTCAACCAAGGTTGTGTAGTTTTGCTTCAAGTCCTTTTGCAAGAGCATGCAACATCAAAGTAGTCCGAGGCTACAAAGACCAGTATAGTTTGCAAATAGAATAAAATGCAGAAGAGGCAGTTTTGAAAGTATGAGTTAACTGAGCAGGTTTTTGGTCTATTTACACAAGTTCCTCAACTGTTCAAGTCTGTGTTTCAACTGTTCTTTCCTCCTCTTTAACTGATCTCTCTCTGCAATTAGTCTCTGTTCATCTTTTTGAACTGACAGAACATATTCTGTTGCTTTTTTAAGGATGACCACTTTGGCAGCCTTCTCATTATTGGCCAAGTCGGGTATCTGGTCACGAAGTGCAAAGAAGCTCAGTTTGAGCTCATTCCTCCTCTGGCGCTCCAAGACATTGTGTGTCCGTCTCTTGTCGTTTTCTTCAGAGTCTGATGTCCTAGGACTGACGCACTTCCTGTTGTTGCTAATTTGTTTTAGTACCCTGCTACTGTTATCCACCCTTAACCTCTTTGCAGAGGTTTGTTCAGTCTTAGTTGAGGGAGGGGCCGCATAATTGTGCTGGTGGATTGGGACATGACACCTTTTAAGGACCAGAGGACTGTGTTGTGATCTGTTGTGAACCTTAGCAGTGTGAACCACAGCAGTGTTTGTATTAGACTCAGACTTTTTTCCTGTTGGTTGCCTTTTTTCTACAGTTACAACATCTATTTCTTCTTCATCATCGTCATCTTCTTCCTCCTCCTCTTCATCGTCATCATCATCATCCTGTTCCTCCTCTTCCTCTTCTGCAAGGAAAAAAAATATTTAAGTCCTTTTGAACCACTAACTTTACACTGGGCCTATGCCACAAAGTGAGTACTGAGGAACCAAGACTCTGTAAACGAAGAAATAGTTGGTGATACAGCACTATTCTCAGTTCACATTACAGGACAGAATTGAGCAGGGGAAGTACTTAAACCTCAGCAATTCAATCAACATTACTAACATTGTTAGCCATCTTACATAACATTAATAACCTAACCCCACATTCTAACTAGTTAACCATATTTCATTATCCTATTAAAAACAAGAACTACTACTACACTGTACACCATTTATTTGTTCCCTCAAGAGTTTAACTCCTTCCCCCAAACAGTGACTCCACACCTCAACCATATGTGTGGAATTGGGGAGGGGGGGTGCAGTTGGGGCTGAATTTGTTTTAGCTTACTCTTAGCAGTAAGCATCCCGCCCAGCTGGTTTC
Source organism: Neoceratodus forsteri (assembly GCA_016271365.2). Lineage (NCBI taxonomy): Eukaryota > Metazoa > Chordata > Ceratodontiformes > Ceratodontidae > Neoceratodus > Neoceratodus forsteri. The sequence continues at coordinate 699,174,909 of CM057455.1, forward strand.
TTTAGATCCCCAGCCATCCCGGAAAAAAGCAGCCCAGCCTGCCATCTCAGATCCACATATCGTATCTGCACACACTCTTTAAAACTTTCCTGCAGCTACAAGCGAGCTGCCAGGACTCCCCCAGTCAGCTGATATTTGCATAACTTAGAGAGTTATGTACGGACAACCACACATACAAGGCTGTGTTTTCACTGAGAAGCGAGCCCTCCTAGACCAAGAGCAAAGCTCTAGAGGTATGATGCAATTTCGCCTCGAGACGAAAACATCTTAATTGCATGGGGTTGCCATTCATTGTTATAGATTGTATGCATTTATTTTGAATTCATTTACCTTCTGTCTAACTGTGTCTTGAATGGTGGTCAAATAAACAGAAAACAGCAAAGATTAAATTAATAGCTACATGAGCTGGCAACATTTCTAGTAGTTCATCTTTTCAGAGGAGTTCAGTTTGGGTTTTTCCAAGTCTAGCTGATATCTTCCTTATGAGGCAGCTTGCAGTGTAGCACAAGGCATCTCAATATATGATGCTTCTGCATCACAGTAGCGGACATATGGACATCACTGCTGTATAACAATAGCATCTGACACTATAGTATACGTTCTAGTGCTGTGTATGTAAATCTACACACTTCAAGATGCTGCTGAACCACAGTAGTGATGTCAGAATGCAGTTGTACCACAGTAGCTATGTCACTACTATGGTACAAGAACATGGAGGCCCAGATGTGCAGACTGCGCCAGGCAGTGGCACAAGCCTGAGTGCAGCGCAACTTGGATGCGCCAGGACCAGGACATATTCAACGGTGATGCGCCATGGCCCAACACCATTGAATATGGCAAGGTTGGCACACATACTGTGTATGGTGCAGCAGCACTGCACTGGCACAAGCCACAGATAGGGAGCATGGGGATGTGCCAGCACAAGTGCAGTTGCGCTAGGCGCGCATCACCTGCAATATTCAGCTGGGGGCATGCAAATGAAGCCATAATATATGCAAGGTGCAAATGGGGCCATTTGTATGTCATTATGGCCCCAATTGCATGCCTTGCGCAGGGCAGCCCAGTGACTTGCACCTGGTGCCCTGCACAGCATGACGTGGACAGTGGGGATATCAGGGCATTCCCGGCCCTGCAGTCACGATCGCGTGGTATATGTGCAGCAATACATCCCTGGTAGTCTAGTGCCCCCGTGTCCCAGATTCCCCAGAAATAAAAGCCATAACCATATCTGGTGATCTAGTCCCCCCAACCCGTTGCCACGATCATGGTAAAACCTGTAACAAAATGCCCTGGTGATCCAGTGGCACCCCACCCCTCCACCCACACAGAGCCCCTTCCCCCATCATGGCGGGTGGCAGCATCCCACCCGCCCGAATGACAGGTTTGATCCCTAGTGTGGACCAATGGGCTTGCAAGGCACACTGTACTAGACAGTCCCAAATCTGTGAATGAAGTAATTCGCAGATTTGGGACTGTCTAAATGCGTATGCTCAAGCCGCACTGAGGCCCAATGGCTTACAGCCCATACTGTACCTCATTATTCAGCGGGCGGCCGGGCAGTATGCTGCCACCCGCCGATGACTGGGGGAAGCAGGGTGGGCAAGGGGCTCTGTGTGGGTGGGAGTGCCACTGGATCACCAGGGCATTTCATTACGAGTTTTACCGTGATCGTGGCAATGGGTGGGGGGCCACTAGACCACCAGGGACAGTCATACTGACATTGATCGGGGGATCTGGGACTTGGGTGGGAGAGGGGGACCACAAGACCACCAGGGATGGTCATGGCTTTTATTTCTGGGGAATTGGGGACACGGGGGACCACTAGACTACCAGGGATGTGTTTCCTAACATATACCGCGTGATCGCGGCTGTGAGCGGGGAGGGTTCTACTAGACCACCAGGGTTGGGTGTGCCTAGGGATGGTGCTCTGGGTGGGTGGGTGGCCACCCATGGCAGGCAGCTGCTGTGTTGCGCCTTGCAATACAGCAGCCTGCCTGTGGGTGGCCAGGATTTGTTCTTACTTTTCCGGGGCTCAACTTTTAGCCCCCCCATGTGGCTCAATGCATGCTTGTGTCAGCATATGTGCCACACATCCTGGATTGAATATCTGGATATACCGCATGTGCATGGGCATGTCCCCCTGCATCTGCACTGCATACAATTACATCGTGCCCTGGCGCATTGAGATTTGCACTGCACCGGGCAGTCCTTTCAATATCCTGCTGGGGCACAACCCCTTTGAATATCTGGGCCAGTATCTAACGTTTATTGAGATGCATCATGCTACACTGCAAGTCCCTCATAAGGAAGGTCAGCAAGACTGAAAATACCAAGTAAACTGGTTTGTTAAAGAATTGACAAATAAAATCGTGCCAGTTTACTGAGCTATTACTTAAAGCAGCAGAGCAAAGACAAAATAGCTAGTTTCAGCTATAATTAAGGGCAATACTGGAGAGATAAGGATCCCTAGTGCGCAAATTTTAAAATTAAGTGTACTACGGTAAATCGCTAATTTCACTGTCATTTTGGCCACGCCCCCTTTCCAGCCCCTGTTCGACACGGACAATCCCTGCAGTTATGGTTACAGCCACACCACCATCTGGCTACCTGGCTATTAGATGCTATTAACACCTACTGCATATGTTTCATTTTATTTCTTTGTAACCCCCTGTATGTTTTATTATGCGTATCATGGCTGTAAGACTATTTGTACCATTTGTACCCCTGTTCTATTTCTTATGATTACATGTATTTCTATTTCAGAGTCGATCATGGCTGTAAGACTAGTTGTACTTGGGGGGCTCTGCCCCCACACACCCCCGTTCTATTTCTTATGCTTACATGTATTTCTATTGCAGAGTCGATCGTGGCTGTAAGACTAGTTGTACTTGTAATTGGGGGCCCAGCCCCCACAACCCCTGTTCTATTTGTACTTTATTTGTATTTGTATCGTGGGCGGCTTTTTTTTCTAATTTTCAGTATTTGTGCTAGATTTCTATTTCTAGTGTGGCCGGCCTTTTTTTTCTAACTTTGGTGACGTCATGGCAGTAGGCGGTGCAACATGTATTTCGCGAGGCGAGCAAGCCACTGCCGTAATTATGCCCATGCGCAGGAGAGATCCTTATCTCTCCGGTATCTCCCAATTAAGACTATTGGCATACCTGTCAAATGTACTTGTCTAGGTACCTTCTATGCGGTGTACCATGCAACATTTTTTATTTACTTCTGTCCTAACCCTTGCCAAGTCTACAATGTTGTTTCTAGGGAAAATGTGATGGGCATCTTATTTTGAGAAAAAATAACAAAAATCTAATTTGGTACAATTTTCTAATTCTAACAAAATTTAACAGGAAAAATGCCTAGAATCTTTTTTACACCCACATTTTTGCCCAGTTTTGTTGCACTGTTGCCCCACTACCCCTTTTTAATCCTAATGCGCTTGTCCCCATTTATTGGATTACAATTCAAGACAGAGTAAATTAAAACACATACTATACAAAAGAATGTCTGGACAACCATCAAATGGCTGACATTTCCATCACTGGGTGGAGAGGACATCAGAGACTGCTCCAGATCTGCTCTGGGGTGTATGAAAACAGTTTTGTTCTGTAGGCTGTACACATAATATGGTTCGTACAGAATAATGTAACAGCATTGAACCCTACCCTCCAGAAAAGATTTCAAGAGCCTGAGAAATTGTTACACAACCACAAATGACAGCCAAGAGAGACATTTAGCACTTCTGGGAGGGGACACTCTTATAGACACTGGAGTAAGTCCAGCAATTTTGATGATGCTTATGTCACAGCCTCAAGTTATCATAGCACTTCAGTACAAACAAAGGAACAAAACCCAAGGATTCTAATGAATCAGAGCAAGCACATTTCTAATGTGATCTTTTCTGGCAACGTAATCGCATATCAGATGCTGCTAAAAAGGAAATAAATGTATTCCAAGTGAGCCCCCCCCCCTCCAGCATCTGCGATTAATCTGCTTCACCGCATTTCTCTGGGAGGTCATATGGGGCAACACCCTAGTGATCATACTTTTGTTCTATATTCTACATCAGAGGTCACGTGGGCATTAGTGGAGTAGCTTGCTTCTAACACTTCGCTACATTTTCACTTTCGCCTGCATCGCCTTCTCTTCACCGATGTTTGCGGTTCTAATCACCGCCCCAATTACACCGAAAAGCTCTATACAAGCAGTGACACGTCTGCAAACTAGTAGAATTAGCGAAAACGCTTTACCCCTTCCCGGGTTTCCACATGTCTGACATTTTCAACCCCAGGCGTGTCGTTCCTACAAATTATGTATGTCAGCGGGCCCAAATCGATCCATTTTCATACAAGACCAATTCAAGGATATGGGTAAACTGTAGCATTTTCCCTGGGAATCCCAGTAGATCTGGGAGCCTGGCCATTACAGGATGGAGTTAAGCAAGCAGATAGCTGGACAAATGTGCAGACTTGGTGGGCCTTGTTCGGTCCTTTTCTGCCGTCACACTTCTATGACTCTATGAACAATACACCGTGGGTGTACTGCAAAAAGTGCAATCACCGCACGCCCTGTGGGGGTTGTGAGGCCCGAGGAACAGCCCATGGCCTTCAACCGCCCAGGAAGCGCAAGTACTGCAGTTTTGCAGCACACTTTGTAGAGACTATCCCTTTAAAACATTCGGCAAAAGGTAACGAAAAGTGCTTGTACAATCAATTAGGCAGTAACTTACCCGAATCGCTGCTGCTGGTATTGGGTGGCGTGTCAAGCTCCACGGAACTCACAGGATGCTCAGAATAGTTGGGGGAGACTTTGTGGTGTTTGTGAGAAGGGTCGCTAAGGGGGAAAGGGAACACGACAGAGGGGTCGATGCACTCGGACGCTGAGAGCGTGCCAGAGCCGAGATCCTGGAAAAAGCAGCCGCTAGTGCTCGTTGTCAGAACCGGCGTCGCCGCAATCGTCAGCTCTCTCCTGGCCGCTCGCAGTGAAGCAAGCTTCTCGGAGACCACTTTCTCCAGCTTGGCGGTGGCCGAGAAGCCGCTCCACATACAGTCCTGGATAATGATGGACTTGAGGCAGGCGTCGTCCTCCGGGTCGCAGATGAAGCTCTGGTTAACCATGTCGCCCCCCAGGAACTCCGTGACAATTTCTAGCTGGTCGGCGGTAGAGGGAAAGAGGCTGGAGCTCGACCTGCGGCTGGGAGACCGTGGAGGAGTGGGCAACAGCTCGAATTTCTTCCAGATGTCTTCACTGGGAGCCGGCGGCTGTGTCTGTATCTGGCTCTGATGCTGGTAGAAGTTCTCCTCCTCGTCCTCGCAGTAAAAGTAGTGCTGGACGGAGTCGTAGTCATAATCATAGTTTCTGCTTGGGGCTTTGGAGACCAGCATCTTGACTGCCTGCAAGAAGGGGAAATAAAATATAAAAACACTAATACAGCTATAATCTACAGTCAGTGCATTAAAAATACACAGATCAGTACAGCTCTAATTAGCTAGGCTACACAGGCGCGCACACACACACACACACACTAACCCTTCCGAAATTAACAGGAGCATTGGGCGTTTAAAAAACTCTAGCAGTGTCATACATGGAAAATGCCGAGCTACAGACTAGTACGCAATTGTAGCGAGAGGTAGTAATGTCACGTTTCATGATCTTCTGGTAACCTATTGGGACATGTCCCCAAATAAGTGTCACCTTAAACATATCGGGCAGCAGGAATATGTATTTTTGTGTGTCCCCGTCGGTAACAGCAATGCCCGATGGTTTGTACTAGACAGCCGTGCAGACAGACGCAGGGAAGGGAGTCTCGCCAGCAGCAAATGACAACCTGTCAGTCTGTTCCACTACCTCTCGTTACAGCTGCACTGTACCGGCAGGACATTACAGTAAAAGGGTGTCACGAGAACGCAGGGGCCAGAAAGGCCATCAGTTTAAAAAAAAAAAAAAAGTAAAATGGGGAAAACGCCAACGAAGATTGACGTGCCAGCCCATGGCACACCGATATCACTTTCATATCCGCCTTTTAACAGGCAACACAGACACGTCTGGGTGACACCCCAGTTTCATTCGGATAAATGCCACACAAAGAATAAAGAGTGTGTTTCTGTATGTATATAAATAAAAATACCCTTTTATTTCCCCAGTACACCTGTAAAGGTTCCGAACTTTGGAGGTGGGGCGCCCCCTCCCTTTCTGCGCCTATCAGTAAGCTTTGAAAAAAAAAAAAAAAAAAAATAGACTTCTACTAGCAGGCTACTATTGACCTTTTCTGTTGCTCGAAGAACCGGCAAAAACGTGTTTATTGCCAGATCAGATAACCATTCACTGGGGAATAGAGTAATGGGGGGGGGGGGGGTAGAGAAGACACCCTCCAGAATTGTGGCAGTCCTACACACCCCAGAGATCAAACCAAACTATCTCAGCTCTCGGTTCCTCCAGCTGACAGCCGGGACAAAAAGTGCTGGCTTGCTTTTAAAATGCGTTCCGAGGTCCTGCACTTTAGCAGTCAATGGGCAGGAGCAGAGTGGAATGCAGGTAGTGGTTGACAGTGCCGAGACGCCGCAGTGAAATATCTGTCCATAGGATCTTCCTTACCGGTTTTTAAGCGCCACAAGCAGTAGGCGCGTTGAAATGTCTCTGAAGGAGGAAAACAGTAAGTAATATCCCAAAGCGAGGAGGCGGTGAGGGGTTTCTTTTTTCTGTCTTTATTTGTACAAGGCCCGGCTGCCCCCTCCTGAGGGACAAGCCGCAATAGAGAGTGCGCAAGCAGCCGCTAGTGTATCTCTGTTACAGCAGCCGCGTTCCCCACCCCGCACCGTACAATCTTCTTCTCTTTAGTCTTTTTAGACTGAAGCCGCGGCAGCGTCTTTCCTGCTTTTATAGTGGCGCGCGCGAACATGAGTCACGTTTCCCGCCAAATTAATATTCTGGCATGAAAGAAAGGAGGCGGGTCTGCGCTCGGTGAGACGCCCACACTTCAACCCCGAACAGATAAACAGCGTCCCGGAGAACTGCTCTGTAGTCTGGCATCGCGCCACCGCCGGGAAGGTTTTATAAGGTAACCAGCAAGGGCTGGACTATTTTAATAAGACAGCTGAGAAGCAGGACATTGGCCAAGCTAGCTCCACGCCCCTTAACTCATTCACTCCGGTGAGGAAGTAAACAGAGTAGTAGACTGGAGTAGTGACAGCCAACGTGTGTGAAGCATGTGGCTTCTCAGTGCAAGCCGGCTTGCTCCTACTCATTCTCCATTAACTCATTTAGTACAGTCGGAGGCGGCATAAATTGGAGGCAGTTTGCAAGATGTGTGTGGGATTCTTAACAGACTGCGAGGGGGCAGTAGAGGTGCGACCACTTATAGAAAGTGGAATGGGGCGACCGTGATGCGCGCACCACATATGCAAGAGGGGGCTGGGGCACGGTGGGAAACAGCGGGATTTTAAAAAGTTAGCTTTCTAATGGATATGCTTTAGGGAGAATAATGTTATTTGTAGGGAAGAGGTATGCCCCAAAAGGAATCTATTTCATTTATTATACTGGAAAGATCTTAATGGGCAAAGACCCTTTTCATAAGTGCCCAGTGTGTAGAGCAGCAGAAACGGAACAACAGTTACCGTAAATATCCGTTATCCGACGAGTTCGTAAATAACAGTTGCAAATAGACAGTGATGATAGATATGAGACTGATGTTACCTAGGAGGATGTCTATCAGTTGTTAAATTGGAAAAGTTTAGGTGGGGAACAACCAGTTGATGGAACGTCATTTATAGTTGGTGGAGCTCTCCTGTTAGTCGAGAAAGAGGACAGAGATGGTGGGACTCATGCAGTTTCTAAGACGTGGTAGAACTGAGTTCTTGTGGGCTCCTGCCTAATTTAGCCAGTGTAACATTATCCTGCCGAAACCATTAGTTACTGTAGCTCCTCATTAACACTTCTAACCGCTTATGTTCAATAAATAGAACTGCACAATATTTCCACCTTCCTGTCTTGGATCATCCGTTGATAGTACCGTTAAAAGGCAGTCATCCCTTGAATGTACCCGTTTTATTCACGTCACACTCCAAAACTAGTTCCAAGGTGTAAGGGTTGCATTCATAGAAGGTTACCACAATCTATACATAGTAAAAATTAGCTTTTTAAAAAATAAAAATAAAGTCAATAAATGTTGAATTTTGTTGTGGTGGTGGAGGGGGGAGCGCAGGCACTCAGGTTGTCAAGTGGAAACAAATGTTTAGCAAGACCAGCCACGCACAAGTGATACAGATGCATCATGGTGGGTTCCTTAGACAGATATTTTATTTATAAAAGCTCCGATCTCCAGAGACTCTGGGTGCTGTATAGTAAAACAGCGATTCATATAGACAGCATTTCATCATTACAACAAATTTAAAAGTACTCTATCCATCCCTTCATTTGTCTGTTAAAACCAATTAATCTGTTAAAAGCAATTCCTTGCTGGTGCACACTCCTAAAACGACATGCAACTGCATTTAACCACCCAACTTCCAAGACTGGATGTTGTCCAGACGTTTTTTTGTGTGCAGATGCCCATTATGCTCAACTTGTTGCGGAAGTAGGAGGTTGCATGGTGAATACCCCTCGTTTTACTTCCAATGGGCTGTGGCAACTAAAGGTTCTAGGAATGCAAGTGGCAGTTAAAAAAAAAAAAAAAAAAAAAAAATTCGGCATCCTCAATCTGCATTATATTTTATAGGGAGAAAGAAGCAAAAAGAGCGCGTGTATAATAATGTATGAAAATCAAATACAGTACATTTATTTAAAAAGTGCACGTTCCCAAAAAGGCAAACCAGGCACACTACACCAGCCAATTCAACAAGAGACCCACTAGTAATATGCCCTCCACTTCAACAAAAAGAGCAGCTTCAATGAGAAAGGGAGGGGTAGCATTGCTGCTGACTGATACTACAGCTCACTTACCACAGACTTGCCGTCACCGCATTCAGTAGTGCTATATCACCACCACAGCTACTACAACTTCTACTACTGCAGCCAAGAAAAGGGCGGGCTCACACATGGCCGGTTGTGACAGCACTACACTTTAGCCAGCCGCCTTTCTCTCCATGTGTGATCTCGGCTCTGCAGCAAAGCTGCAGGCTCTCCCCCCTCTACCGCACCGACCAGCTGTTGCTGTCCGCAAACACCCCCGGCTTCTGCTCCGGGTTCACACTCACCACCAGCACACGGCAACTAGACATGCCTTCCTAATCTCCTCATTTTCAGGGACTCACCCCGATTTCGTCGATATTTGTCCATTCTTGTGCCACTATTTCAACCACACTGCTCAACTTTTTGATACTGGAATGGGGGACACAGACACTCAAAATGGGACACTGAACTTCAACAACGGAGATACAAGTTTAGAACACAATAGAAACCATTGATTTTACTTGTACAAAGTTATTTTAGGTGTAGAACCTCAAAATATTATGTATTAAAGTGTGACTTCACAGCACATTCTCTCTGTGGGCAGCACATTTTACATAAGAGACAGATGAGGAACAGTAATTTTTAGAGGTAAAATGAGGGGCGTCTTGGTAATCAAGAACAGTTGAGAGGTATTATTTCAGTGCAACAAAAATAATCAGAATGAACTTAAATTGTACTGCTTTTCTGTACCTGTAAACGTCTCCCAGATTTTAGTGACTAACATGCCCTTATTTATCGAGTGTCGAGCTGGAAGCTCTAGGACTAGATTTGAAAAAAAAAAAGCAAAATCTGTCACCCATATAATATATGCTCAATTCGTAACTCAGTTGTCCCAGTTATAATCAATGTACTTCTTTCACACACCTACACGTGCACAGAAAAATGAATTGGAAACGTAATCGGTTATTACAGTTTATCATCTTCGAACTAAAGCAAGATCAGGCAGATAATTAAATTACCTTTCTAATCTCAGTCCAACGGGGCAGCCCCAATAAAATGATGAATATATATTTTTCCTTGCTGTTTAAATGAAACGCTATTTCAATTTCGGCGCAGAAACCGCCCACATACTTGAAGTGTATTTTTTTTTTTTAAACTGTTCCGCACCGGTTCAGTCTCGCAGACCCAAGGAGCTGGACAGGGTTAGCTACAATTAGGGGATATCCGTCAAGATACGCACTCGCTGCGAGCGCTGCAATCTCATGTCACCCTGAGCAGAAACTTCTTGTTTCACAGTTTCTCTGCCTCGTTAGAGCTGCATGGTACCGTTCCACGAGGCGATGTATCCAATTCCGGATTTCCGCGAAGCAGCATCCCAGCTGGTTCACTGATCTGGACTGAAGAGCCGGTAGATGATATAGCCGTCACAGTTGTAGAGAGAGGACTGGGCTAGCACTGCTCCGGCTTATATTTATACATTCCACAGGCTAAAGTAATGCCATTGCGCCCCCTGACGGCCGTAGTGCTCCACCCACATTTAAAAGGATAGATTAACTCCACCATGAGCAATCGAAAACTGGAAATAAGTCAGAAATTCAGGAGGGAAAAGGCAAGTCATTATCATCCGAATGGCAACACGCCAGTTGATTCCTGTACCTCTCAACTGTTAGACAGCTTGATAGCGCCAGATAAGGACTTTTAATTCTCAGATAAGGTTCAAATCCCAGGAGAGTCACTTATTCACAGGGTGGCCCTCAGCAAATTGGTGCTTTAGTGCAACCAGCTGTAAAAGTGGTAAAAGCTGTACCCATTTAAAATGAAATATTGTGTGTCAGCTGGGCTGTCTGTCCTGGGAAAATGGTGTAAAAACAAACTTTCTAACATTGGGGTCTGTGCATTATGCCTACGCACTGCATATATGCGGTGCGTTGGCTTCCCTTACTCTAACTGCCTTGCATGAGGGGTGCCAAGGACCAGCATAGCATTCCTAGAAGGGGCGTGTGTCCCTTCTGCATCTAATCCAATTTTCTTCCGTGTCTGTGCATGCGGATGGACAGACGGACGGGGTGGTGGGTGGGGGGCAGTGCTCCTCTCCACCAGGGGTGTAGCCAGAAATTTCCATTTTTTACACAATCTCCAACAGTCCCCCCCCATTAAAAAATCTACACATCCTTTCCAAATGGCACCCCCCTTCCAAACAAGTCAGATTGTTGTCAGATGGTTTCTCTAATCTCTAAAGAGGTTATACATGTATCTGTCTCCTAAACAACAGAAGTTTAAACAGAGACACTCCTCAGTGGCGTATACTAACCCAAATTCTACAGATTAGAATGAAAATGTTAACAGAAAGGCATACAGTTTGTGACAGGAACGCAACAAAACTGTACGCAAATGTGTACAGTGAGTATGCCTGTCTACACCCTTGCTCTCCACCAAGGGTGTAGCCAGGGATTTCAGATCTGCACACCAAGTGGACTCACTGCTACCACCCCCCCTCCCCCCATGCAGCCAGACAATATACAAATATACACCAGGACCGTGTTTGTTGCCTCATTTGGCTCAATAACTACAACGTTTGTATCTCCTGACAATGGTTGTTGCCATGCATGGGTAAATACAAATGCCATGCATTGTTACCTAAGGCACCCACATACCAGCCCAGAGCCTGTAAAGTTGTATTATCTTTGGGATGCAAAGACAGTATTAGTGACCAGTCCTTCTAGTTTCAACTCCTATGAATAAAATTACAGAAAGGTTCAGCATTTTGCTAGTTTTAATTGCAAAAGGAAGCAGCTCAGAGCCTATTTGCTACCTCCCTTAAATAAAATTGCACACCATGGAGTACTTGGAGTATGCCTGGCTACACTCATGCTCTCCACATCATACACCAAGGCATGGAATGCTTGTAGATGGGGTGCTGTCTACATGGGCAGGGACTCTGCTATAGCTGCTGCATGCTCCTTCTGACTTGCATCGACCATCCACAGTGGGGCAAGTGATCCCTTCGCCATGCTAACCTAGCCCTCCATATATACAGAGAGGGCTGTGGGCAACCGTTCGGTCCCTCACTTGGACCAAGTTGTTTCATGGGACCCATCATGTCCCACAATTCCCTGCTGTGCACAGAGCAGATGATCTAGTTGCCAGTTAGGGCAGGCATCTGATTGTGTGCCCGGCTGTGTGCACACTGGTCTGTCCCCTGCACAACAATGTGCCATTGGGGCTATGAAGAGATGGACTTCATTTGTGTCCAGGGTGGATGTGGGCAGGGGCCAGGTATGTGCCTGTTGTGCATACCTGGCCTGCAGTAGTAGTAAGTAGTACTATGTTTTATTCCTATCATAATGTATTAACTTGATATATAGACTCAGTTGAGCCATTTGCTCATTTTCAGTGAAGTCCTATAGTGCGTTCCAAGAACAGGGTTAGAAAAGTTACACATTTTATATAGATTTAGTAAAACATACAGTTCTCAATTAAAGGGAATTTACCATTATATAGCAGGCTACAGAGACAGAATTTACTCATAAATATTTGACTGTTCTACAGTAGTAATACATGTAGCATAATTAGATCATTCAAACAGGGTTAGCAAGTTTTTGTCAGACACTAGCAAGTTCTTGTCAGACACGTAGTCAAACTAACCTATACTAAAGCTTTGACAACAAGGTAGAGGTTTGATGGCCTGTTGGGCAAACCAGTTTTTTAATTGTCCCCAAACAGAGATTCCTCTTACTCAGTCTCAAAGTATAAGAAACTGAATTTCACAGTGTCGTTCCCAGAGAGTATACAGAAGACCTCCATGCTTCTAAATGACAATTCAGCACTATAAACTCCAGGACTGTCGCTGATCTTAGCTCTTCCATCACCATTCTTTTACTTATATTATCCAATAAATACTGGGGACATTTTCCTGTAGCAGTGCTATGCCTCCTTATGAGGAATGTTCTATAATGCACCAATCAAAAACCCCATGTCACAAGTGTAAAGAGGTGTAGTCCCACATCCTTTTTTAATGTATTTGTCTGGGAAAGACACACTGAGCTGATGCTTGTTTAAAGGTGTGATCTTGCAGAAGGGGTCACAAGGAGGAAATGACAGTAATGGCACAAAGTTGAAGTAGTGCAAATTACAATCAGTACAAAAAAAAAAAGAATACCTTCTATACAAAGAGGTTTTTCTGTTTCCACTTAACAGTAGCATTAGTGGACCTCAGTTAGGCAATGTTCCCCAAAAAATTGAAATTAATTTAAGGGCTGTCTCATGGTACCATGCTGGTGACCTAAGTCTGAAAGCAAGTCTGCCAGGCAGAATCCCTGCTTGTCTGGTTTTTGCTTCCATGGGTAGAACTCTTTAGAGATGTTGGTCCTCCATGGTACTCCAACAGTTACCCCTACGGTGAACCAAAGAAGGTTTAGGATGCATGCGTTCTCACTACCTCTACAAGGGAGCAAATGAATGCTGGGTGGTTTACAGCACTAGAGAACATGGTGGGTGGGAAGATGGGAGTAAATTTGTCGGAATTGACTACACAGCATCAGCAAATTTTGAGTGAATGGAATGGGGGAAAGCAGTTGGCTACTTGACCACACCCCCCATAACCAGATGTGATCTTCCCCAGGTTGGAGGCCCACTATGAGGGCATATAGATCTTGGGAATTGTACATCTGAAGAAGGGCATCATTTCAGGTGGAAAAAGCTGTATAAGAAGTTAGATTTTCAGTATATTCTGTGATAAATTACAGAAACATATTCAGGACAACAGAATCTTTTCTTCATAGATTTCATCTGTTCCTGCTGCTCATTTCTGCCCTAAAGTCGCACTCCTCTGCTGTTGACATCAAAATCCCTTGCTGTGTAAATGATTCTGATGTAAAAGGCAATGAAGCAGGACTTCATGGCAGGTAAAAGCAACAGCAACAGATGATGCGTCTGGGAAAAAGATCATGTTTTCATGCAAATGTTTTACTAATAAAGAATAGAAAGTAGTAACATTTATAATTTTGGGGAAATGTTAATGAAACTGAGTGTTGTTGCCGGCTGTCATTGTTTTGCTGGAAACTGAAGAATCTTTTTAAGTAATAGCCTCAGCACTGAGGGCATTTGCTGGCAATTAATCACCGGCAGTAGGGGGTTACCCAAGAACCAGTCATTAGTATGCTTAGAAATGCCCACAGCCAGTGGGAAATATTGCTGTTTGAGAAAAACTGCTCCCACAATATCTTTCCACAAACCAGTGCAGCTGTTTCTTTTTCTAGTAGAACATGGCTAATGTTCCATCCAGTGGGCATTGTTCCAGTAGTTTATGTATTTGAAAACTGGTAGCGCGGAAAGATAAAAGCTTCGTTTCCAGGTGAACATGGGGCGAAGGAACAAGGGAGTACAAAGTACCTAACTTACAAGTAACAAGGAACAATTATGCCAAGAACAAATAAGACTATCATGAATACAGTAGCAGGTAAAAGAATTAAATGGATACAGTGTAAACTATTTATTTAGTTTTTGTTACTTACTAAACAGCAACACAGCCCTAGAGCATACTGTTATATACAGAGGTAAGGTAGGACCAATAACTGCAAACTATACATAAGGTGAATGGTAGGTTGTAAAACCATTCCACTCCTCGTACTGTGTGCTCTGTAGATATGGGGGTCAGGTGCAGAGAAGGGGGTATTATCCCAGCTATTCATAAAATTCAATGGTACTCTGAACTCTGGTACTCTTCAAAAAGGACTTGCAACATACTATTTCAGTCCATTTCAAATTTATTGGTACAAGACAAACACAAATCCTCTTCGTAGTGTAGAAAACAGTACAGACTCTCTGGAAACTGACTTCCCAGCACTTCAACCAAGGTGTGGTCTTCATCAGGTATGTTGCTATGTTACAAGTCCTTTTTGCTGAGTACTAGATTGTAAAACCAGTTGAATGTCCAACAAGTGGGCCTTGGGGCACAAAGGAGAGACGACAAAGAAGGGCATGTGAGAGAGGAAGACTAGAGGTAGAAGCAGATGGGGGTAATAAAGTTGCGCAGCAAGGATTTAAGTCAAGTGGAAGACAAGAGGGTCCACTGGATTAGCAGATCAAATTGCCACATTATGAGTCAATCTTTGAATGGGTTTACAACAAGATTTTAATGCAAAAGATTCATAGTAACCCATGTTGCTTAATAAATGGTAAACTGTGAACATGGAAACATTATCACAAAGGCCCCTGGGTGGTGGCAGGTACATCATTTTTTTTCTCCATTCTGTGTTTATCTTCCTGGTGGCATGCCCCATTCAGACTGTCCTCCAATCCCCATTGGTTACCATCTCTGTGTATATACCCACACCCTTTCAAGTCAAACTTGCCCCCTCTCGCAGGGACTTTCTGTTCTTTCTGAGACTTCCAAAGCCTCTCAAGGTCCGGATCTTGCAAAGGTTAGATCTCAGTAGTCATGATGCAGGGGACAGCCCTCATCCTGTTATGGCCAGCCATTTTATTTTGATCTTTTCTCTCTCAACCCCAGATAACATGCACAGCATGTGTAGGAGTGTGCCTCAGTGACATGCAGTGTGCTACTGCTGGGAGAAACAAGCTGCCTCGGCCACCAGCAGGAGTAGCTGTGGGCACTGGAGAGTGCTGCCCCCCCCCCCCCAAACTGGGGCACGCCATCAGCAGTGCTTCCTTCCAGTTCAGCTGCCCTAACACTGGCTCCCAAATTCACTTCTTGACAAGGATCACTGGCATGGAAGTGCAACGCACTTCCGTTGAGTCATCAAATGGTTAGCTGGCATGTGATTTAAGAGACAATAAGATTATTCTGTAGGGTACAGCAGGCAACTCATGCTCTACCCTCTGAAAGTGCTCCTGTCTTATATCCCTAACTGGTAATTGCTTCTTTGCTGTGTGGACATACTTTTGCAGTGTCCATCTCCTCTTCTATATTCCAAGCAGATGCTTGCTTGCTTTGCTGCGTGCACATATTTGCACTGTTCGTGTCCACTACTATTTTCTTCCACTGGATCCAAGCCTGCCTGCTGTCTTCTGCATTGTGAGGGAGCTGGTTTTGTTCCCCATGCTCCCTTTTTGGTGCATTGCATCTGGGGGGGGGGGGCAACACTGCCACCAGCCTTCCCATGTGGGCTGTTTGCCTCCACCACCCAGAAAAGTTTAGGTTCAGGGTCCACTTGTTGCAGCTTTGTGTAGATTCTTTGCCCTATCATCTCTGGTCTATTATTGTTACTGCTGTTGGTTAAGCTCTACTCTCCAGCAGCCTGTCACATTTTCTCAGAATCACCATGTGTACTGCTTCACCCACTTACTGCCATCCACCTCTTTTCTTCCTGGGCTCAGTGCCTGGCCCATGCTCACTGCCACCTTCATTACGTTGGATAAGCCACTGCCCTGACCCTCCTGCTCTTCTTCTGGCTGCTTCCATTCCTGGCCTGTAGCCAACCCAGCAAATGGTGTGTGTGTGTGTGTGTGTGTGTGTGTGTGTGTGGAGGGGGTTTGTTGGGGTCACTGCACCGTACTGTATACCCATGCCCTCCGTGGTCAGAGGTGACATTATGCATTTGAAATGGTGTTAAGTAAACAATATCCTGTGATTTGCATTGGGTTTGTTTATACTGTAATTGCATAAGCATAGTACGGAGTATGGAGTACGGAGTCCAGTTCTGGAGGCCATACCTCAGGAAGGATGTAGAGAGGATAGAAAGAGTTCAGAGGAGAGCTACAAAAATGGTAAAAGGGTTAGGCCACCTATCCTATGAAGAAAGGTTGAGAGATCTGAACATGTACTCCCTGGAGCGGGAGGGGGGGCATGATTGAGACTTTCAAGTACCTTAAGGGTATAAACAGGGTTCCGGGGGGGAGCATCTTCAAGATGAAAGGAAAACCGAGGACGAGGGGGCATGGCCTGCAGGTGGAGGGAGGGCAGTTCAGGGGTAACATTAGAAAATACTGTTACACAGAGAGAGTGGTAGAAAAGTGGAACAGACTCCCAGAGGCAGTTGTTGTAGAGGAAACAGTGGAGGGATTCAAAAGAGCATGGGACAACCACATGGGAGTATTAAGCGGTGGAGGCACAGGTCCAGGCAGATAGCTGGGCAAATGGGCAGACTTGGTGGGCCTAGTTCGGTCCTTTTCTGCCATCACATTTCTAAGAATCTATGAATCTATAATCACAATGTGTTTTTTCACTTAGAACACAAAGCAATGAAATTTGAGCCTAAAAACAAATTATTTTTGGCTAGTCGAGTCAAATGTGTTACTCAAACTTCATGCTAATGTAATCCCTAGAAGGCACTATCCTATGGGCTACAACCCCTGCCTGTGTGACTATGCTCAGGTTAAGGGGCATGAGCTCAGTGAACGGGTGCCTCCACTCAGAGGAATGGTTTTCGGGTAGCGTAACTGCTGTTGGTATAGTCCTCTGGGATGCTATAACCACCCACCAACCCTTCTAGTGGCCTAAACAGTTCAGAAATAAAGCAATCACGTATACCATATGACAGTAATAATATGCTCACACTCCCTGCACTTACCACCAGGGCTGGATCAACTGCAGTTGCCCTGGAAAACAAGACCAGTGATGCAACAATTCAAAGGCAGTACAATATCCCCACCAAGAAGGTACACACTTGCCAGGTTAAACATGAAAAAAAAACACAATCTGATTTATTCAAGGGGATGTGAACAAGGGTGGGGGGTAACTCTAGCAGTGATTGGCAAATCTAATTATATTCAGGTTGGTAAAGCATGCACTGTAAATCCCTCTGACCAAGTCCTGCAACCCTGGGTACCCAGTTGGAGAACAGGCTAGCCTGAAGCGTGGCCTCGGGTAGGCCGGCATTGCAGCTGTTGTTGGGACCCTTAGGAAGGAAAAACACAGTTAACATGCACGCAACCCAAACATTTGTAATCCAGAGCCAGGTGGCTCAGTCTGTTGCAAATAAACCCAGAACAAGAAAATCAGATGAACACACAAATGATTGCAGTTATGATGCAGTGACCTACCATGTTTTGTACTCACGCTGCTTAGACCAGGATGCAGGGCAGATGAAATGAAGACCTCTGGATGTTGTACTGGATTGCCAGGGGAAACAGGACCTACATGACTCCCCATGGTGGTCACTACCTGTTCGGTGGTATTGAGCAGGGGGCAGAATCCGCGAGCGGGTCTTTCGCCAGGAATGTCTCTGATTCGGGAGCGGCAACCTAGTCCGAGGTGGCAGGGCCTAGGCAGAGCAAGCAATTCAGATGCAGTCTGTGAAACATGCTGAAACAGTCTCCAGTTGGTGTAGCAGAACTCGTTGTGGGGAACCAAATTGCAACCCACACAACACATTCAGCACATCTATAACACTCTAAAGGAACTTGCCACAATTCAGATAGAATCTGTTTGTAAATCACAATGTTTCTGCACAAACCTCTCGATCTGGGGCTCACTTCGGTGCTTGGCAGACTGATTGCTTCTGGAGCAAGTCTTCAGTCCACTTGCAGGCAGCAATAATACACTTTTCTCTTCAGGTTTCAGGTCTCAATAGGGAAATCGGATAAAGTTTGACTTTCACACTCAAAGCAGTTCTTCACACTGGAAGAGGCAGCAGGCAGGCCAGCAGGACTTTTCTGCCGATGCTCCTGCTTTCCTACGATGACTCGAGCTGTTCCTTCCCCAAACTCCAACCCACAACTGACACACTGCTGCAGGCAGTTCTGGGCTTTCCCAGTGATCCAAAAAGTTTGGTTGCCTGAGAGAACTGCAAGGGCTCCCCCTCCAGGTCCATTTAGGTGTCAAACCTTAAAAACTACAATTCTTACAGTTTTCACTCCTACAAGGCCTCTGGGGACAGTCTCCATTTTAGGTCCCCTGAAGTTCCGATTGGTCCAACACTGGCAGTCCAGAACCAAGATGGTGGCTCTTATCCAAAAGTTTGTGCAGCAAATGGAAGCAGGTTAGACAAACGCCGATATTATTATTACTACTACAGACAAACAGTAAATAATTACTTTTCCTAACAGAGTTCCCTCTACGCAAGTAGTGACTGCAGAATGGAGCAGAAATGCAACTTGTCTGGCTGGTCATGAGCCTTAAATCACTTGGACCCAGCCCAGACTAATTTCTCAACGCAGCATAATGGTTCTCTTAAAGAGACAGGCACGGAGGAACACTGTAGCGCACTCATGCAAGCAATTTTAAACGGCTGGACACAGAACACCATACTGACAGTAGGCATTAGGCAAGCCCAGGAAGCATTATAGGAATCCCTATTTATGGGGGGTACACTAACTAAAAACACAGAAAAGCCAATTCTGGCAGTCATGTTAGTAAAGTTAAAACTTCTTACACCACTGCTTGCCCTTTTACATCAAATGCCATTTCTTACACAGTAAAATAACTTCCTACCCCTACAACACACCTAGCAAATACAGAATGTATTTTAAAACAATGATTACATCCATCATGTGACCTTTTATATTTTGTATTATTACCTTACAGGCCTGTAATCCATGATCATCCAGTTTCTTTTGATGTTGAGCCAAACACATTAAGGGACCCCTCAAATATTTGTTTTGGCCATGCCTCCATACCAGTAAGCATAAAATAGCTATTAGCGTGCATGCAATATTTATACCATAGGCTCTTTTGAATCCATGTTGCTAGCATCCTTAGTTTGTCCACACACTGCCCCCCTTCTCCCTTGCTGTCACCAGAATCAATGCTCTAAACAATGTAATTTATCTGTACTCCTCCTGGGGACACGTACCAAGATCAGACTTTTCAGTAATGAGGCTCTATTGCTTCTTTTCTGTGTCCCCTCCCCCATGAAACTGCAGTTGGAGTCTGCAGCACAGATTCCACTACTACCACTTCTGATGGACCCAATTTCATATGGATAAACAATGTACCAAAAGAAAGTTGCAAGTTAGCCTGACAAAGAATTGCTTAATACCGACTTCTTAGTCAGTGGGCACCCTGACAGTGCAAGCCCTACTGCAGTCACATGTCTTGCATCCCCTACCCCCGCCTCGGCCACCATGGCCCTAGTCAGGCTTTGCTCACTCCAGCTCTGTGCCCACAGCTCTGGTTGCTCACTCATTCTCCACTCATCCACTCTACATACTTGTTCATTTATCCCCAACCCCCTAAACCACAAAACTAAAATTGACCAGTGATGCCACTGGCTATATTTATATCTATATGCCCAGAAAGTTTTTTTTAATTAAAAAACAAAACAAAACAAACAAAAAACAAACCCCACCTCAGGCAAGCTACTGAATTGTGAGCCCTGCTGGCAGCTTTCAGGAACTGAAAATAACCTGTGCTGCAAAGAGCTGTCACCTCCACTTCTAAAGGCTTTCAAAACTCAGTTCTGCTCGATTCAAACAGTAGGCATGTAATTGTTCCCTGTCATTCATATGGCAGCTGGTTGAGTTGATGAGTGAAGGGGCTGTTCCTCTTGCCATCTCTCATGCCATATAGTAGGGTAAATGAGTGGGGGTGAGGGGGGTTGTGGGGTGCTTGGTCCCGAGCAGGCAGAACAGGAGGTAGTAGGGCCTGTTGGACACTTGGAGGGTGGTGGTTCACTATACACCAACAGGGATTTACACTTGCTACAGGTCACCAGGAACCACAGTTGGTGGGGGCTGCCAACCATGTGCGAGGATAAAGGCAAAGTCTCAGCCATGTTAAACATTGCAGTGGTGGTGGCTGTATAGCACTGCCGATTTACTGTGTTATATATACATAGGGGATCATTCATTTGCATGAGTGCTGTGGTATATTCTATGTGGTCATGCTGTCAAGTCTGCATCATGCTCTGAGGGTCCTTTGAATATGGCCTCTGTCCCATTGGTTCATGTGGTTCTCAGCACAGCACTAACATGGTTAGCGCCATGCTAACTATTTCAATATCAGGGCTACTGACTATTACAGCATTCTCTGTTTTACATTGTGTTTTATTTATTTATTTGCTTTTGTTAACTAGGTAAGCACACTAGACAGCCAAGTGCCTATTTTCATGTGCGACCCGGGACTTGTTTTCAGTGTTTGTACTGTGGAGTCTTATCCTGTCACTTACAGAGGTGTGTATCACTTTTCTTATATACATATATATATATATATATATATATATATATATATAGAGAGAGAGAGAGAGAGAGAGATACTCTCTGTCCTCTCCTTGGGCCTCTATAATGTCTGTACAATATAGGTCTCATAGGTTATTACAAGGCCAAGAAGACAAAGTCCATAATGGCCTGCCTAGTTAATATCCAGTTATATCTTGTTTAATCAGGTATTCGTCCAAGGAATTTTTAAAAATATTCATTGACGAACTTGCCACTATTTCCAATGGTAAGCCATTCCATATACTAGTTATCCTTTTACTAAACCAGTTTTTCCTAGCATTTGTACAAAAAGAGCTGATCTGGATTTGAAATGGGTGAGCTCTTGTATCATATGGCTGCATCCTTAACTCCAATCCCAGTTTATGCCACAGGTCATCATCTGATAGTGCTCTGTATACCATGCACATATCACCTCGGATCCTCCGGAATTCCAATGAATACAGTTTCAATTCTAACAGTCTCTGTTGGTAGGTTAACCAGGAATCTCCTTATGCCATGTGTCATTACTTGTTTACCATATTTCCATTATTTCAATAATCTTAGGTTGGTCCTTTTACATTATAACCAGTAATTTGCCCATTTTATTTTCCTTGGGACATCTCACATTTAGCAGTCATCTATTTATCTATAGTTAAAATTTTAGGGAGATTGCATGGGAGGGGGGCTGTCCTGAAATCATAATTTGGATTATGTGGTTGTTCAGTTATGGGGTTTATTACAGTTACCTTCTGACTGGATGACCAATAATCCCATATTCCCCTTATGATTAGCTTAAAGCCTTGTTAATTGCATAAATAATTGTGCCCTAAAATCTATGCTCCTTTTTATTTAAAGGAATTCCACCATTACAAAAGAATTCAGGTCAAGGTGTCCCACTTTCGTATAGAGATCATCCCTTCTCTCATAGTTTCACATTTAGTTTAAACTGCTAGTAATGCATCAAGGTCTCAACATGGTAGCATTTAGTACTTATAGATAGAGCTCCAAGTTAACCCCTAATCCTTGTGAAAAAAAAACTTTTAAAATCATACATAGCAGGTACACTCAAATTTCAATTTGTACTTGAAATATTATAGTACTAGACAGATATGCAGCAGTAACAGAATTAGAAGTAGACCAATAGTGCCATCTACTGATAGAGTAAAATGCTAATAGCTTATCTTAATCAAATTGTTTCTCTGCATACTATCGATATTTCATTATTCATTATGTTTTTTTAAAAAGATCTCTATTCAAGTGAACACAGTGATAGTAGTGCCAGAAAATATCAAACAGCAGCCACATAATGCAGAAACAAATTATTAGCAGGAAAGGTCACAGTATACTAATCTTAGTATGGGTAGCATATAGGAACAGCCTGCATTGGGCAAACTGTGCTTTGCGCCTTCTGTCTGTAGGTAGCCCTCCACTTGCTGTATTGATAGCTGATGTTTGCATGGTGCAGTGTAATTTGTTGCACACCATAAAGTCAGGGCTTGTGCATGTACCAATGAAAGGCTGAGTCATGAACACATGGCACAGTGTCATATTCAAAGCCATCTGAAAGTGCAGACTGGCTGTCTGTGCAGTGCAACTTTACATTTTGTAAAGACATGTTTTAATAGAGCATCAGATGGATGGATACATTTGCAAAACCCCACAGATGGCTATGGAGGCTATCACTGCATAGCAAAGCAGACAGCGATAAGTGTTTGTGTGTGACATGCCATAGTGACATCCGCCCATGCCAGATGCCCTGCTGAACCCACATCAAGTGTTTGCAACATAAATACCCAACTTAGGCCAGCTGATATATCACATGGTACTTCCTGTTTGCCCCGTTGCTGGTCATTCCTGCAGGTGTCTGGAAGGTAGCATTGGGAAATCAACAGATATGCAGAAGGTCACACTGTGAGCATATTGGTTGTTGTGTAGGGCATTTATAGAACCTCCCTGTTCATGTGCATTTTACTCATCTGATAGACCCCTGCTGCCAGTCACAGGTGTTTCCTGGCAGGTACATGCAGGGATATTTGTGGTATAAGACTGCTCTTTACCTTGTTGTCCTAGGTGAAGGTCCATTGTAAAAAAAAAAAAAAAAAAAAAATTGCATTCTGTGCACATTTCCTGTGGACACTGGTGAACATGACAACAGCAGTGCAGTATTGTTAAGCCATGAACTGCAATCCATATACCCATCTCAACAGTTCCTGCTTCCTCCTGCTATTGATAACAATGGTGTGCTGCAGCTATACAAGACACCTGTTTACAGTAGGCTCTCTTGTTCTGTACTACAAAGCACACCTCCTCCAGTCACTCCATGGAGCAATGCTTTGATCATGACACATCAATGGTCAGATAATCAGATGGTAATGCAGTTTTAGCACCTTACATAAAGAATGAGCTCATTTGCATGGTAATATTCCAATATACAGTAGGGGGTTTGGATCTCAGGAGCAACATCCTTTTCCTCCTGTGCACACATAGAATGTTTGCTCATTGCCCCCAGCTGTATCTTATTCATATTCATACTAACATACTAGACGCCAGCAGAGTAGGCCTATTGGTCTATCAAGTCTGCTCTTGCTTCAGCACCCTGATTGGGTACCGTAGCCCTCCATTTATGCAGAGGGCTTTGTCTGCAGTTTGCAACTTCAGTGCACTCACAAGGGTATATATTCAAACATCAGTTACACAGGCACACTTTGCTCTGTACATGTTTGAATATATTGTACCACCCTTACCGCATGGTACTAATTTTAATCAGGTAGGGGACATTGCATAGAGCTTTGCTCAAGCATTGAATATGCATCCCTGTATCTTTTAAATTAATAGTTGTCATAGACTCAAATACTGCACAACTTTAGTATTCATTATGTGTAAATGTCAGTGTCCTTCTAATACGCTGTTATACTTGAAACAGACAAAAGAAAAGACACTATTTAGGAAACATTGCCTCAACAGTTATGTGAGGTATAGCATGTTCATGTCTCGTCTATGTAAAAACCCAGCTGCATGCACCAGTCAGTGTTCCTTAACCAAAAAGAATAGCATTTATTGATATAAACAGTTAGATACTGCAGTATTTCTCCTTCTTTCCTTCCTTCCTCCCCCCACCTCCTGCTCACTCTTTCTTTCTTTCTTTCTTTCTTTCTTTCTTTCTTTCTTGGGATGTGGGATTTGAGCACCTGATTCTCGGACTACTTCATAAAGGGAAAAGAACAAATTATCAGAGATCTTTCTTAGGAATATTAGTTGCCGCTGCTAGCAACGTCATCACTCCCCCACCCCAACACACACACACACACACACTGCAAGATTGGATGAAGAATGTTACATATATTTACCACATGGAAAAAAAATAACAGTAGATCTCCGTCTGTAGATGGAGAAGTTTGAGGGTGTCTGGTATCCATTCATGGTTTTGGTAGAAAAAACGAGGGACTTTCAATACTTTCACAACAAGCTTGGGGATACTCACTTCCCAAAGCCTTATTATTTAAGGATTCAGTTCTAGAACAAGGTTCTCCCCCCTAGCAATCTAATATTGAATTTAAATCATGAAGAACCAATCAGTGTGGTTCACTCTCAAGTTGAGCAGGGAGTCTGGAGGCTCAATAACAAAGGTGGTGGATTTTAGGAGGGCGGACTTCGGTAGGATGAGGGAAATACTGTAAAGGAGACTTCGGGGTATTAGGCCTGAGATGGATGCACAGCCAAAGTGGGAAATTATTTAAACTGGGCTAACAGAGGCTATGGAAGCTTGCACTAGGACTAGCAGCAAGAATCGCAGAGCCAGGGAAACCATGCTGGCTGAACAGAGAAGTGTCAGAGGGGGTAAGGGCGAAGAGAGTTGTGTACCAGAAATTCAGGAGAACGGGGAAAGAAGAGGACAGGGAGGCTTATGTGAATTGGTCTAAGGAGGTGACCAAGTGAGTGAGGGCAGCCAAGGCCTCCAGGAAGCTAAGGTTAGTGTGGGGCATTAAGGGAGGGGAGAAGGACTTTTTTAAAAATGTCAGGAAAAAGAGGAAGTGCAGAGACCACATAGTGAAGATAAAGTGGGATGGGGAGGGGGTGGACAAGGGAGAGGAACAAGCAGAAGCAATAAAATTTATACTTTTGCTTCATTTTTATGAAGGAGAATGATGGTCCACTACCACCATGAACTGGGAAGGTGGGGGTGAGGGGGAGGAGATGACAGATGGAATGATCAAGGGGGGTAGAGTACTAAAGGGTCTGAGGGTATTAAGGGTGGACAAGGCACCAGATCCTGATGGCATCCATCCCAGGGTGCTTACGGAGATGGTGGAGGTGTTGGCTGAGTCACTGGCAGACCTGTTCAGCACCTCCCTGGACATGGGATGGATGCCTCAAGACTGGAGGGTGGCCCATGTAATACCCATACACAAGAGTGGCAATAGGGATGAGCCAGGCAACTATCGGCCTGTCAGTCTCGCTTTCATTGTGGGTAAACTTATGGAGACGATACTGAAGGAGAGGCTGGTGGCGTTCCTCGAGGGTAATGGCCTCCAGGATGGGCAGCAGCTTGGGTTCATCTTGGGGAGGTCTTGTCAGACCACTCTAATAGAATATTATGATTGGGTAACAAGAGAGCTGGATAGGGGTCATGCTATAGATGTCCTGTACTTGGACTTTAGCAAGGCCTTCGATTCAGTGCCTTATGGGAGGCTGGGGGAAGCTGTCTGCTGTGGGGCTGGGGATGAAGCTGGTGAATTGAATAAGGAACTGGCTGCAGGGGAGACTGCAATGGGTGATGGTGGTGGGGGAGTTCTCGACACCTAGACCGGTGATGAGCAGTGTGCTGCAGGGCTTGGTGCTGGGCCCGGTGCTATTTGGGTTTTTTATCTCAGATATTACACATGGAGTTGGGAGCAGGGTTAGTCTGTTCGCAGACTATGCCAAAACAGGGGCGGTAGTGGACAGATGGAAACAACTACAAGGGGACCTAACTAAACTGGAGGAATGGTCGGAGAAGTGGCAGATGGGATTCAATGCAAAAAAGTGCAAAGTTATGCACTTTGGGGCAAAGAACCCAAAGATGGACTATTGGTTGGGAGAGTGATACTAGGGATCACTGGGGAAGAGAAAGACCTAGGGGTGTTGGTAACAGGGAGCATGAATAACTCAGCCCAATGCAGGAGAGCAGCAGCTAAGGCAAACAGGATGCTGGGCTGTATCAAAAGGGGTTTCTCATCCAGACACAAGGAGGTGATCCTGCCCCTCTACAGATCATTGGTCAGGCTGCACTTGGAGTACTGTGTGCAGTACTGGTGGCCGTATCTGAAGAGGGGTATTAAATTACTGGAAGAATTGCAAAGGAGGGCAACAAAAATGTTACAGGGGATGGAGAGCAAGGCCTATGAGGCCAGGCTGAATGAGCTGAATATGTGCACTCAGGAGGAGAGGAGGGCTAGGGGGGATATGACTGCAGCGTTCAAGTATTTAAAGGGAATAAACAAAGCTAGCATTAATGGGGTGTTTAAACTGAGGAAGGGTAGGGACACGAGGGAGCATGGACTAAGATTGGATGACATGAGATTTAGGAGGGAGAAAGATGAGGAGGCATTACTTCATGGAGAGGGTGGTGTCCAGATGGAATGCTCTACCAGGGGGTTGGTATCGTGTAGGACAGTAGGAAGTTTTAAGAGGGCATGGGACAGAGCACGAGGGAGGGTCTGGGTGGAGGGGGCTGAGGATGTCATAGGAATGACAGAAGGGAAGGGGTTGGAGCAGCTTCAAACTAGGGGTTAGCTGCACACTCAGGCTGACATTGATAGACCAGGAGGTCTGTTTCTACTGGCAGATTTGTATGTTCATATGTAGACCCCCACAGGTAATTTTTATGTTTGCTTGTGCATGTGCAAGAAACATTTTGGCACAACTTAGGAGAGAATTGAGGTTTTGGAGGTGCGGCACCGTGGGGACAAATGGCCCCAGTGCCTTTTGAGGCCTGGCCCACTTCCCCCAATGTGGTGGCACGCTGCTGCTGGCACTAATTCAGCCAGCATGCCACCACCTTGAAAAGTTTTTGCTGCTGCAGTCAGGGGCTATCTCGTCATTGTAGCGTCAGCCATTCTGCTGCAATGAGGGAGCGACCCATCATTGCAGGGTGGTACCTTGTCCTCCGCATGCCCTGACTCAGTTCATTTGCTGCTGGGGAGCCCAGTCCCCATTGGCATAATGTCCCCACCCCCAAGTTTGTGTTGTATGCTGAGGGGATGCCCAATCTCCCTCGGCATCATGCGCCTCCCCAACCGCCTTTTTTTGCCGACAGGGTGCTCAGTCCCCGTCAGCTGCAGTCCCCCCTTCCCAGTTCAGTTTGCTGACAGGGAGCCACTCCTCTCGGCATTATGTGCCCCCCCAATTTGTTGTCTGCCGAGGGGGGTGCCCAATCCCCCTCGGCTCTTGCCTCCTCCCCACTCAGTATGTGCCGACAGAGGTGCCCAGTCCCCCCATTGGCTACCGTCCCCCCCAAAAAAACACTCAGGTAGCATGGTGGGAGCCCACCCCAGTGTGCCAAATGTCCCTTTAAAAAAAAATGAAAGTCCCGTGATTATTTATTTATTTTTTGAAACCCTGTAACACAGAAAACCGTCCCTCAGTGAGTCCGTGGCCTCTCTCCCAACCTGCACCCACCCTCTGCACACTCTGCCTCCCCACACCCACCTCACCCCATACTTACCTCCCGAGCCCAGCTCGATGATCTTTGGTGGACTGGGAACTTGTCTGCACTCTTCAAAGCGAAGTTAAGACATGCCGGTAAGCTGTATAATGGCATAAATAGGTGTTTTTCAACTTTGGTGCATATCTCAGGCATTTTTGGGAATTTGGGCACCAAATTGTCAACATGGGGTTATTGGGACCCCTCCTCATGAATTCAGTCACTATCATGGCATTATTTGGTCCCAAAGGTGATTTTGCAGTCACTGTGTGGAATCACCTTTTGGGGCTGATTAACGAAACAACAGTGCCAGCATTCATGAGGTGGGCTCTTAAAAAGCCTATGTTGCAAATTTGGTGAAAAAAATCCAAAAAATGACTGTTTTATGAGAGTGCATTGTGCAGTTTCCACACACGCTCGTAATGTCGCAAATTTGTAATATTCTCACTCCAGATTTTCAACATTGGCATTTTTCCACACCTCCTTATGAATAATACAGCTGTCATTTTATACATCCTGGCCAAAATGTGTTTTTGGACTTCCGGAGCAGAATACTGCGGTCGCTGTGGGAAATCAGTTTTCAGGATAGATTGAGAAAATGCCAGTTACACTGTTCATGAGCAGAGGTCCTAAAATGCCTGTGTTGAAGATTTGGTGACTAAAGTCCATAAAATGACTGTGTTACAAGTGTGCAGTTTTCACGCAGCCTTGTAACTTTGCAAATTTGCAATATTTTCATGCCAGATTTTCAACACTGGCATTTTTACACACCTCCTTATGAACAGTACAGCTGTCATTTTTCACATCCTGGCTGAAATGTGTTTCCACATTTCCGGCACAGAATAGCGCAGTTACTGTGGGAAATCAGTGTTTGGGACAGATTAAGATTGACCGAGTGAGAGAGGGGGAGTGAGTGAGCTCAACTGAGCTCTGTCGGGGCTGCTGTGGGTTTCTTAGTGGGCAGAAAAAGGTGCCAATGCAGGCAGGATCCCAGTACAAAAGGGCAGCCTGCAGCGCCGGGAGAAATAGAACGAGCGAGTGAGAAAAGGGGAGGAGTGAGCTCAACGGAGTGCTGCCAGGACTTTAGAGTTGCCCACCTCCCGCCTGGGTCCTCTGTGGTCCTATATTATAGCAGGACTTTTGGGGTGGAGACAAAGCAATGGTTGGATACTTTTAGGATTGCTGTAATAATACAGATTTAGTTGTTCTATTTATTTGTCTGACTGAGCTGAATAATACTTGGAGTGCAATAGGATTTCTAACTGGGCTAAGTGAAACTATATGAGAGCCGAGAACAAAAAATATGGTAGCTGAGGGGGGAAAAATGGACAAGGAGGCTTTAGGATTGCTACAGTAATGCAGTATCTAACGGATGAGATTTGAGACCAAATTATCCCGATTGGCAAGGGGGCAGTAGGAGGACTAGTGTAGGGGGGGAGGGGGACAGGAATTTGAGTAAATAGGGGCCTAACAGTTGTTGTAGGGAGTAAGAGCCCGTAACATAAGATGCAGCCAGAATGGGGCAGGTTCCACATGTCAATAGGGCGGGCATCTTTGGAAGGGTGGTGGGGTGTACAGGGTGTGGATCTGCCATGATCCAGGACTGGGCTTGGAGGATTGGAGGGGGTGTATGGTCTGTAGACCACTGGCTAGTTTAAGGGAGAAACTGTGGAGTTTAGGGAGGAGTCTATGTGGCAGGGCAGATGAGTATGGTAGGCATCCTGTTTGGGGGAATAGGGGATGGCAAGGGGATGGAGGAAGAATAACTACGGACTGAAACTGACCCCAGCATCAGAGGCACTAGCAGAAAGAAGGCGGATGGGGTGCCTGAGGCGGGGGGGTGGACTCATGATGGGAGAGGAAGAGACCATGAGCAGTACCAGGGAGAGAGCAGATGGCTGCAGGTAAGGAGGGACCAGCGGTGGCATGGAGAGGAACAAGTAGGAGGAGGGAACCAATAGGGGTAACAGATGTAGGAGGGGTATCAATTAGGAATAGATTCAAGCCTCTGCTATGGGAGAGAGGGAGCGGGGAGGACAAGTGGGGCATGAAAGGGATGGCAACAGGTAGGGGAAGAGTTAGCGAGGATGAAAGGGTAGAAGGGGGGCTAGTAAGGAAGAAGGGGGTGGTGACTGGAATAGAGAAGGCTACAGGAAGGGGGAAGGATGGGAGTGGCATCACTATCTGGGTAGAAGGGAAGTGGGGCTCTAAATCGACAACAGCAGGGACAGAAGAGGGGTTGGGAATCAGCAGGGGAGGAGGGGAGGTTGACATGGAAAGCCCAGTAGGAAGCAGTCAGGCTGGGAAGCAGTTCAAGGGGGATGAGAGGAATAAGACAGAGAAAAGGGGTGAGGCGGAAGTAGGGGGTACAGATACATAAGTCACAGGGGGTGCAGGTGACTGGAGTAAGGGGCAGTGAAGAACAAATACTGGGGTGGTGGAAGGGGCATTAGAAGGGAAAGGGGGTAAGGGATGGGGGTACTCATCCTGGGGAATTCTGTAATGACAGGGGTGAGATGGGGCAGAAGAGGGGAAAGGCACAGCCGTATTTGGGTTGAAGCAATCCCCAGGTTGACTGCAGGAGGGGCAGGGCAGGCACTGCTCAAGTGTGCAGCGAGGGTGGGGAAGAAACCTCATTTAGTGTTGCATGTGGGTACAAATGACTTGGTGGGGGAGACTGTGGAAGTAATGAGGGGAGGTTCGAGTAGTTGGGCAGGCAGGCAGTGTGAGGGGTTGGGGGAGTCGGTGGCATTCATTGAGGTACTCAAAAGATGTAGTAAATTTACTATGGCACATGAAAATATCAGAAGTATAGTACATAAAATAGATGAATATAGATGCAGGCTATCAGCTAAAGGAAACGCCCACACATAGTCGTGGGCCCCACCTCCATGAAGTGGGGCCTGATTAGCAGATGCAACAAAAAAAAGTTAAAATAAACTTACTCATTTCACATTTATTTGAAAGTATATCTGGTTGATCCTGCCCCTGTTGCCCCAGCATTTTTTAGAGATAGAACCCTCCTCGCCTGAGCACCCTTGGCTGTCCCGTGATGATGTTCAGGCGAGAACAGCCGAGGCATCTATATACTTGATATGAGACTCCCTTTTTAAAATAGCTCCAGTTTGGAGCCTGGACATCGTGGGCATGTGTCTTATAAGCAGATGATGACCAGTACCATGCCAGTTGATACGTGGTCTCGGTGTAGCCCGGAGATGCACAGATTCTAAACTGGAGCTATTTGAATATTTGGCAATACAGATACTGTATTAATAAGCAGATGATGACCAGTACCATGCCAGTTGATACGTAGTCTTGGTGTAGCCCGGAGATGCATAGATTCTAAACCGGAGCTATTTGAATATTTGGCAATACAGTATCTGTTTGCCAAATATCAAATAGCTCAGTTTAAGACTCTGTGCATCTCGTACACCGAGACCACGATCAACTGGCATGGTACTGGTCATCATCTGCTTATAAGACACATGCCCACGAATGTCCAGGCTCCAAACAGGAGCTATTTTAAAAAGGAGTCTCATATCAAGTATATAGATGCCCCCGGCTGCTCCCCGCCTGAAACGTCATCACGGGGACAGCCGCGGGTGCTTGTGGGCGCGACGGGGAGGGTTCTGCATCCTAAAATGCTGGGGCAACAGGGGCGCAGGATCAACCAGATATACTTTCAAATAAATGTGAAGTGAGTAAGTTTATTTTAACTTCTTTTTTATTGCATCAGCTAATCAGGCCCCACTTCACATGGAGGTGGGGCCCGACTGTATGTGGATGTTTCCCTTTAAGTGTGAGTTGCTAGCAGTGTCAGAGACCTGATTACATTCTGGCATGGAAAGTAAAGAAATACAGCTTTCTGGATATAGTCTCGAAAGGACTGATAGGGGAAAGAGTGGGGGAGGAGTAATGTTACATACATGTGATATGTCCAACTTGCTTAAGAGGGTGATTTGGGTCAAATTAGGAGGGAGACTGGCCTGCCAACTTGCTTAAGAGGGAGACTTGGGTCAAATTAGGAGGGAGATTGGCCTGTTAGTAGGGAGATGCCATTATGTCATGAGTTTGTCCTTAAATGGCATCAAAAAAAATAAGAAAAAAGTCATTGCAAAAATTTGATGTACTTCATTTTGTCAAGAATAAGCACTAAAAAGAATAACCAACTAGTTATATGAAGTTATCAGATACATTGTTCATCACTGATTTAATTTTTGTCTGTTTTTATCTGCCCAAAAAACATGGATATTTTGGACAGAATTTTACTTAAGCAGGAGATTTTGTTTCCCAGGAGGGAGGGAGGGAGTTCAGTACAAAAAAACAGGAGTCTCCTGCGTAAAGAGGGAGATATCACATGTATGATGTTATATATTAAAAATAGTCTTGGCTTCTATCAGACATTTTTTTTTTTGTATTGTTTATTTATGCACCCTTACCTTCGGGGCATCTCTCAGGGTCTCTTCACCGGCCGCCGTACACAACCGCCCACCTGAACTGACTACTCCAGGCTGCATCGGGTAAGTGGGGTCTGGCCACTCCCCCCAGCCCAAGGAGCGGCTCCAGACCTCAAGGAGAACCGGAGAGATGGCCGGTATTGGACGTGAGGTCAGGCAGTTGCTTCTGATCGCCATTACCTCACGAAGGAAGGGGTGTTATGATTTCTGCAGAACGCGGACGTACAGCGATGTCCTGTGTGAGGCTTCCAGCACCCCGGAAGGCGTCCCACGCTCCAATCCCCAAGCGTCTGCTGCCGTGCACTGCAGTGTCCCAGCCTCCACCAGGGGGTGCCAGTGCAATGGAATATCCCCTGAATCCTGCCCAGGACTAGGAGAGCTGTCTACGGATGCTCGATCCTAGTCCTCCCCTGCCGATCCTCGGCTCCCTGAGCTCATTCCCGAACTTGGGTCACCAGCATGGCATGAGGTGTGGCGTCCAGCGCCTCAGCCCTCAGCGCTACCGGTCCAGCTCCCTATCAGACATTATTAGCTACAAATATGGAGGGAATTGATTGCTTGATGATCGAATTGCTCACTATCAAGTTAGCGGTGGGAGCTTTTTATGCTCCCCCCCAAGATTAAATGCAATTTATTTGATATATTGGCAGATTTAATAATGGAAAAAATAAAGGATAAACAAACGATTTTGACAGGTGATTTTAATGCAACTTGGCAACAGACTTGGGTTAAAAAACTAATTAATAGTTTTACAGCACTAGAGTTAAATCAAATTATTCGAAAACGTACTAGATTTACTAAAAATGGAGAACGGGGTTCAGTCCTGGACTTATTTCTTGTATCCCAAGATTTAGAGATAAAAAGCTGGGATGTATTACCATTGAACCTAGGAGATCATAACCCTATAATTTGTAATATTGCTATGCAAAACTTTACAACTCAGCAATCAAGTACATATTGGGTTAGATATTTTAAGGGGTTCAATGAAGTACTTTTCAGGAACCATCTGAAAAATTGTAATTGGGAGAGAGTGTATCTAATTCCTGACATTGAATTGGCTGTACAGGAATTTAATGAGATTTTGATGAACATAATTCAAAATTATGCCCCTTTAATAACTCTAAAAAAAAGGAAAAGTAAAGACGATCCCTGGATCACTGACAGGTTAAAGAAGTATTTAAGAATAAGAGATAGAATATGGAAGAAAGCTAGGAAAACAAAAAATACGGAAGACTGGGATAACTTTAAGGACTGGAGGAAAAAATGTAAAACAGCCATTAAAAATGCTAAAACTAGGTAGCATTTAAATAAAATAAATAATACTTCCGATTCGAAGCGTTTTTGGAAACTTGTCTCTGATTTAAAACCCCAAAATAGGACTGTAAATACAATAAATCTTCTACAAGGGGGGCAAATAGTGACTGATTCTATGGATGTAGCTAATATATTTAATTAATATTTTATGGATCTCCCTGACTTAAAAATTACAAAACCTATAGTAAAAATAGCAGATGTATCTGAAATAGGAAAAGTTGAGAACAAAGACAAACCAAGGAACAATAATCAGGAAATAATATTTAATTTTGAGAAAATACAAGTTAAAGATATAGAAAGGGAATTGTAGCACTTAAATCCAGCTAAAGCAGGGGGTGTAGATGAGACAGAGGCAAGATTTTGGAAGGTGGGAGCTCAGGTACTTGCTATTACCATAACTTACCTATACAATTGGAGCTTGAGTAGCTCCACTGTTCCTGAAATATGGAAAATAGGGAAAGTCATACCCATTTTTAAAGGTGGAGACAATACCGCCCCTTCGGAATTGTAGGCCAACAGCCCTCTTACCAGTTTTGTCAAAAATATTAGAACAGAGAGTGCATTCTCAGCTTAGTCATTATCTGGAAACAAATGGTATATTAACAGAGAAACAACACGGTTTTAGAAAGGGAAGATCCAAGAGCACCACCCTGATGGACTTCAGTGATTTGGTGGTTGCATCTCTAAACCAAGGAACGAGCAATGGGGCGGTGTTCGTGGATCTTAGTAAAGCTTTTGATTTGGTTCAACATGAAATACTCTTAGAGTGGTTAGCTGAGTTGGGGGTTCAGGAAGTGCCACTTCATTGGATGAAGTCATATTTGACTAATCGTAAACACTGTGTAATGTGTGGACCGTCAGTATCGAGCCTTGGGGAAACTGTACAGGGGGTGTTCCTCACGGCTCGATCCTAGGTCCACTACTGTTTAAGATTTACGTAAATAGCCTTGTTCATGCTATAAAATATAGTGAAATAAGGCTATACGCTGATGATACAGTATTGGTGACTTCTGCAAACAATTTGAAAACTATGAAATCTAAAATTCAGACTGATCTAATTCAGATGGAGAAGTGGATGTGCAGCTCAGGCCTACTCCTCAATGCAAAGAAGACACAGGGTGGGATATTCAAAGGGGTTGCGCATGGCGCAACAGGGTTGCACCATGTGCAACCCACCAATGCACCCTGGTGCGATATTTAAAGGGGCAGATTATGCTGCGCAACCCCCGATGCGCCGGGGAGCACCAGTGATGTATGCGGCACAAGTCCGAGGAACGTGTCCATGCATATGCGGCACATCCTGATATTCAGCCCAGGATGTGTGGTGCATATGCTGGCACATACCCAACTTGCGCCGCTCTGGGGGGTGCAATGTTGAGCCTGGTGAAACCAGGAGCAAGTCCTGGCCACCCACAGGTGAGCTGCCGTATTGCAAGGCTTAACACAGCAGCCGCCTCCTGTAGCTGGCCACCCGACCACCCAGGACACAGTCCACACACCTCCTGTCCAGGGGTGATGTGCCCCCCCTCACCCAATCGCGGGCATATATCAATGATATCCCTGGTGGTCCAGTGGACTGAACCACAACACCTGATTGTGGGCAGCTGCGTGAACATGCCCTGGTGGTCCAGTGAACCACTAACCATTGCCCTATCATGGGCATATGTCCACATAATCCCTGGTGGTCCAGTGGACCGCTATCCAGTGACGATCATGGGTAGTAGTGAAATCCATCCCTGGTGGTCCAGTGGACTGCTACCCAATGCCCGATCGTGGGCAGTAGTGAAATCCATCCCTGGTGGTCCAGTGGTAACCCCTCCCCACCGCCCACTGAGGCCCCTGCCACCCTGCACCCCCCCCATCGGCGGCAAGCACCAGGGATTATGTGGACATATGCCCGCGATCGGGCACCGGGGATTGGTCCACTGGACCACCAGGGATATTGTGTACTTATGCCCGCGATCGGGCACTGGATAGTGGTCCACTGGATCAATACACATAAACTGAAAGCACAGTACTTTTCTGATGGACCTTTTCAAAGTGCACATCCAATAAAGAATCAGGCACACTTTGAGAGGTCAGGTGGCACATCCTATGTAAAGGTTCAGACAAGCACACTGCATATTATACCTGTGAACCCTGTAGTGCACATAATAAATTGTCTGATTTCAACCTTATTTTCACAATCTGGGTGTTCAAACATCTGTCCATTTTTGTCAAGCTTACATAGAAACATAAAAAACATAGAAGTTATTGGCAGATAAGAATTGCTTGGCCCACCCAGTCTGCCATGATATTCTTGTTTATAGTATCTCCCCAGCCCCATTTAAGTCCTCAGATTTCCCCCATGTTTTCTTTGGTGCTATGATTTCCTTGTGCCTATCCCATGCTGTCTTGAAGCCTGTGATCGTTTCAACTTCCACCACTTCCACTGGGAGTTGGTTCCAAGCTTCCATCACTCTCTCCATGAAGACAAACTTCCTTATGTTCCCTTTCAGCCTCCCCCCCCACCTACTTCATTGAGTGACCCCTAGTTCTCGTCCATCCTTTTCTCTGGAAAATACCCCCGTCCTGTACCTTGATTACACCTGTGAGATATTTGTTTCTATCATGTCTCCTGTGATAGCCACCTCTCTCTCTGGGCTGAAACATATTTCAGAAAGGTGTCTGTCTTTGACTATCCACTGCCACCAGCTGGGTCCTCCAGCAACCTACCTTCCCACTTGCACAGAACTGGGAGGTCAAACATGCAATTGGACAGATCAGAGCTTGGTAGTGTGTCTCTCGGGTGGCAGATGCTAAACAGAGTTTTGACTCAGCCAGTGGAAACCATAAAATACCTTAGAAACAATTTAAATCACAGCCACAACTGTTGAGTAAATAAATAGCTTTTTACTTAACAGTATGTCAAAAGTTGCATTACAGGATATATATGTCTAACACAAGAAAATAACACTGTTACAGGAAAAGTAAACACATGTTTTTAAATAACAGATGACAAAATGAAAAAGGCTAAGATATGCCATTCTTCTTACCCTCTACTACCCTTGGAGAGAAACTGAATCCCTGTGCTATCTGTCAGCTCCAACGGGCATAGTTAAATGAGTAGACTCAATGCTTAAAACATCTCAGATAGAAATCCAGCAGAACTCCCCGATGCAACTGTCTCTCAACATCTTATAGTCTCCCCTAGAGTAGGTAATTCCTGTCCCCCTTTTGAATGCACCAACCATTTACCATGTATCTGTTTAAATTGTTACATTCAGTTTAAACAGCCCTATAGATATCCAGTTAGATCAATTTAACATCCAGTTTATATTTGAGTGGTCCAATCCTTTCAAACTCTGTGTGAGTGTATGTGTATGCCCATCCACCCCTCCCTCTTGGTCATTCTTTCTAGAATTTACAACCTGGATGTCACCGCATCTCAATGCTTTTGGGCGGTGCAATCCCAGTGTGTGGTTTATTTTTTCAGACTTATTAGAAAAATCCCAGCCAAAAATCCAAGCCATTAACTCCTTCATTCCCATTTCTGTCACATCTCTTCTCTCTCTCTCCTTTCTTCTAGGGAGTACATATTCAGTTTCTTAAGTTGTTCCTCATAGGGCTTAAGGTGCAGGACTTGCGCCATTTTGGTAGCCCTCCTTTGAAACCCTTCTACCTCGTCTATGTCCTTTCAGAGGTAGAGCCTCCAGGACTGTATGCAGTACTCTAGGTGATGTCTCACCAATGATTTACGCAGGAGTATTATGACCTCCCTTCCCCTGCTAGTGATCCCCCTACGTATGCACCCCCAACATCCTGCTAGCTTTTTTCACACCTTGTCACACTGGTTGGCCACCTTCAGGTCATCAGAAATAATTACCCCCAGATCCCTTTCCAGCTTATTAACTGTCAGTTCTCCCCCCCCCAACTGATACTTTGTTGCAGGGTTCCTGTTGCCCAGGTGCATGATGTTACACTTATTTGCATTAAAGCCCAGTTGTCAGACCCTTGACCACTCTTCCAGCTTGTTAAGATCCCGCCTCATCTGTTCCACCCCCCTCCCCCGGAATGTCCACCCTGTTGCAGATTTTGGTATCATCCACAAACTGGTAAACCTTCTCTACCAGTCCTTTTGTAATATCACTGATAAATATATTGAAGAGTATTGGGCCTAGTACTGACCCCTGAGGCACCCCACTAGTCACCTTGTCTTCCCCCGAGTGGACATCATTTAGCACCACCTTCTGACTTCTGTCTTCTAGCCAGTACTTCACCCATCTAACTATCTTTGGTCCTACCCCAAGGCCACTTGGTTTGTTCACTAACCTACTGTGGGGGATGGTGTTGAAGGCCTTGCTGAAGTCTAGGTAGGCCACATGTACCACCTCCCACAAATCCACTACCCTAGTCACCCAATCAAAAAACTCAATCAGGTTGGTCTGGCAGGATCTCCCTCCTATGAAACCATGCTGCCTTGGATCTGGCAGTCCACTGACCTCCAGAAATTCCACCAACCTTTCCTTCAGCAGTGTTTCTATCACTTTGCCCACTACCGAAGTCAGGCGGACAAGTCTGTCATTCTGTGCCTCCTCCCTGCTTCCACTTTTGTGCAGTGGAACTGCATCAGCCCTCCTCCAGTCTCCTGGAACCACCTCTGTTTCCAGTGACAGGTTGAAAAGGGCTGTCAGAGGTGTAGGTAGCTCTTCTCTGAGTTCCCTTAGCACCCTGGAGTGTACCCGTCAGGTCCAATTGCCTTATCCACTTTTAAACATGATAATTCCCTTAGGACCTTCCCTACTGTTAAAGGACTTGTGTCCAACTCCTTCACCTTTTTGCTCCTTTCATCTACCACTGGTCTGCTTCCTGGCCCTTCAACCGTGAGTACTGAGCGGAAGTATCTAGTTAGTGTGTCTACTTTTTGATGATCTTCCTCCACCCAAACCCCTCTTCCCTTTCATCCTAACTATCCCTCCCTTGGCCTTTCTCTTGTCTCCTATGTATCTGAAAAATGTATTTTCCCTGTATAACCTCCACCCACTGGCCCCCCTTGTTCAACTAGCAGGGCTGCTCCTCTCTCTACATGGCACCAACGAGAGGGATGGGGGCTGTCACCATGAACAGTTCTGTGAACCCATACTTCTAAGTCGGAGCCTGCTATCCTTAGACAGGCAAACCAAGTGTGGCAACTACCTGGCTCATACCTGGCGGACTATTTAGCATGGCCATTAACCTAGGTCCCTGGGAGACAATGTTTGCTCAGCATTATGCTAGGTTTGCACTTCTGGTCAGGGGCACCCAAGTAAATCTAGACACTGGAATCAATAACTGTACTGTCCAAACCAGGTTGGGATTCTAGAGTGTGGCTTTTATTCACATACACAGAGAATAAACAGAGCGAAGATGAACCCCCACAGGGCTACTCCCACTGGTAATGCAGATTACTGAGGTACAGAGCACACACACACAGCGAGCCCTCAGGTTCTCAATGGAACTTGGCACACCTGTCCCAAACTGGTACACTTCCTTTGACTTGGCACCCTCGGCCAGTACTAGGAGACTTTTCCATATTGCATGAGAACTTCTTGGTGGCTTCCTCAACCACCTCTGAGCACACTCCGGCTCACAGAAAATCCAAAATTCCACATCTGGGTATTTTCTTCAGGCACTGGCCAAGTACACTGAGAGAAAATAAAGGTCTCCAAACTGAACCTGGAGAGGTAAACATGGTTACTCAAGATGGGGGGGGGGTCTCCCACCTTTTGCTTCCAAATCTATACTCGTCCA
Source organism: Neoceratodus forsteri (assembly GCA_016271365.2). Classification (NCBI taxonomy): domain Eukaryota; kingdom Metazoa; phylum Chordata; order Ceratodontiformes; family Ceratodontidae; genus Neoceratodus; species Neoceratodus forsteri. Next base: position 699,214,113 of record CM057455.1, read on the forward strand.
TTCATCTGGTTAACAACACCTTTCTCCAAAACACTCTTGTAGATGCTCTCTTGAAATGTTCTGCACATTTAACATTCTACATCTCACACCATGGAGGTGTCATGCAATTAAAAGTTCTGTATATGACTATGTCTTTATTCTAGACACCCACTTTTGCACATGCTCTTAAATCAAACAGAAACTAAAAGTTCTGTACTTGACAAGTCTCCCTTGGATACCATGGTAGGCAGACACGTTTAACAGAAACACAGTCTTGGTGGACAGAGTCCCTTTGTCAGAGAAAAACTCACCACAGGAATGCAGGTGCCCTGGGACTTTTTCCACAAAAAGTTTCAGGTACTCAGATCAAACGGATCTCAGGCAGCTTCAACACCTCCAAGCTGGACCAGGGGATTGCCCCTGAATCCTGGAATTTGCCCCATCCCTCTAGGGATGGGGCACTGGAAAACACTCTAGGAATGGTCTGTACCACTTCACACACTGATCTTCTGCGTTCTTCTCATGGATGAGAACACACTACCCAATCTCCAGAGGTAGCTCTCTGTCAGAGCTAAGTCTGAGGAGCTGCCTTCTGCAGCACTCCTCACTCTACAGACTCTCTCTCCAACTGCCCACTCTAACCCAACATTCTACTGCTAACCTCTGCAACTAGCAATCCATTGTGGCTTATGCTGCTGTGAATATACCAAGGTGACATCATCACTCCAGCTCAGCTGAGACTGAAAACAGAGTGTGGCAGTGTGAAACCCATTTAACTGGCATCTCACAAACTGCCTCTCCCTGCCTGCCACTGATTCTAAGTGGGATTCTAGTAACCTCTGGGAACAAGTGGGTTACACCCGTTCTTCAATGATTTGGCTATATTTTCTTGTTACTGCTTTCACCCTCCTGACTGCCCTCCCTGCCTTTTTTTGCTCTTCCTGATAGATATCCCTATCCTCCTTCTTCGGAGTAATTTTGTATCTCGTAAAGGCCTGTTCTTTTTGCCCTTACCTTCTCCACCACTTCTCTTGAGAACCAAAGTGGAGTACCAAAGTCAACGCCATTTTCTTTTACCCTTGCTAACCTGCTGGACACAGAGACTTATAGCCTTTTTGATACCCTCCTTTATTTTTACCTACTGGCTCTCTGCTCCCTCTAATTCCCCTGTGCTGACCAGGGCTTCCCTGAGACAATGTTCATCACCTCAAAGTTTGCCCTCTTGAAGTCTAGAACCCTAGTCCTGGTGCTGCTTACCTCTACCCTTGTCCTAATAGTAAACTATACTGTACGGTGGTTGCTGGTTCTCAGGTGGTCACCCTCCATGATGTCAGCAATGCTTTCCCCATTTGTCAGTACCAGGTCCATCATTGCCCCCTCTCAGGTGGGTTCCTTTACTAGCTGCCTGAAGGAGGATCCTAGTAGAGAGTTGAGTGTGCTCCTGCTTCTGGTAGTGGCTGCTGCAGGCAGGCTCCAATCCACTTGTGGCAGATTGAAGTCTCCAACCAGCAGCACCTCCTCCTCCTCCCCCTCTTGAGCTATTCTTCAAATGTCTTCCATCAGTTCCTCGTCCACTTCTTCCCCCTAAGCTGGGGATCTGTAGATCACCCCTGCGCAAATAATGTTCCCCTTTCTTTTCTCCCGGGTGACCCACAGTACCTCAGCTGTACCCTGCTTTCCCTGTGTTTCTATTGCCTTTATGTTTTCCATCACATAAAGAGACACTTCCCCCCTCTTCCTTCCCTCCCTGTCCCTTCTAAATAGAGAGTACCCTGGTATAGCCAGATCCCAGTCCTGGTTCCCATTCCACCAGATCTCTGTGATGGCTACTAAGTCCAGGTCAGCATCAGCCATGGTGGCCTCTAGATCTTGAACCTTTTTTCCAAGGCTACGGGACATACCTGAAAATAGGCACATGCATGCCTAGTGTACCCCATCCGGTCAACAAAAGCTAAATAAATAAATAGCACACATGGCTTTCCAGTATGTGTCTCCACTCCTTTATTGTGTGATTCCCTTTTCTTATGTTTCTCATTCTCTTTCTTGATACCATTCCCACCTCTTCCTCCCCCGGCTTTCCTTACTGCATGGTTCACTATGCGGCATTACTCCTTCCGGATTATAATAGTTCTTCCCCTCAGCTTGTGTGGGGGTGGGGGTGGGGGAAGAATGTGTCACCCTGCCTTGCTCTGCCATCCCCCTTGGTTGGTTTAAATGCTCACCTATGAAGCATCTAAACCTCTCACTGAGCACATCGGAGTACCTTCTGGACAGATGTAGGCCATCCCCACTGTACAGGCACACATCCCTCCAGGTATTGCCCTAGTCCCCAATGAAACAAAACCCCTTCCTTCCACACTAATCTTTCAACCATGCATTGAATTTGTTGGTGTGCTGAATCATGTGTTCCCCCCACCATAGGCCAGTAGCAGTTCTGAGAAAGTTACAGAATGTGTCACCTCCCTAAGTCCCCTCCCCAGTTTCTTGAAATCCTCCTGTACTGCTGTTGGCCCACTCTGAGTTAGATCATTAGTCCCCAGGTGGACAATGATGTCAAGCTCACCCTCCCTTCCTACTGCTCCAGTGATCCTTTGGCTCCTCTTTCCATCCCTCCACACCAAGGCACTGTGCAATCACCTGACCTCCCCTACCTCATCACTACCTGTTCCCAGTTTAACTCCCTTTATTATGGAGTCTCCTATCCGGATTCGCGTCCTCCTCCTTTGTGGTCTCCTGTCTCCCCCTTTAGGGTCTCTGCCACAAAGGTACCCCTCATCACTTCCAGCCGCTGCCACAGGTTCCTCTGCTGGGCTTTCCTGATCCACCAGGGCAGTGTATGAGTTATGCAGTGTAACTGGTTTTGGGATGTGCCTCTGAGCCACTTCCCTAACCCCCCGAGCCCACCCGCCCCCCATCTGGGCAACCTCTGAGGCAGAGGCGGTAGACTAGGCAGTCCCTAGGTGGGGGAGATGGTCCCCCTGACCAAAGCCAGCTTGGCTCTGAGTCTGGCAACCTCCTCCCGCTGCCCAGAGAGGTGCAAGCAAATAGGGCAGCAGTGCAGCCTCCAAAAAGTGCTCCCGAAGACTAATGCCTCACAAGCATTACATTGCACCACTCCCCACATTCTACCTGGTTTGTCAGCCCGTCCCATTTCCAGAAACTCCTCTGTTTGCTAATGTATGGCTACACCTGACCCCTTGATGGGTGCTTGCTGCTACTCCCCATTACTTACAGTGCAACACTTACACCTAAAAAGAGAAAGGAAAAGAACGTTTTTTTAACTAGTAAACATTGTTTTTTTTTGTTTGTTTTTTAACTAATGCACAATTATCGCCCATTCCACAGAATCACCTTAATTATACAGATAAGGGCCACATATTCACTCTTCCTGTATGACAACCCCCAGTAGAATAACCCCTGATTGCACAATTTAAAACTCCCCCATAGAATCACCTTAAACTACCCCTCAAGGATACAACCTCCTGAACAAGTTAAATGTGATAAGAACATGTACTTATCTAATGCTCTGCGTCTGGCACTCAGACACCTCTCCTTCCTTTTACCTGTGTTTTTAATTAAGTCACCCCAGCCTCTTCTGATTGTTGCAGCAGTTTCTGTCAGTGAACTGCAGCCCTGCCTTCATGCTCTCCCTCTTTGGACCACCTGGTGCTAGTTCCACCAGTGCTTATAAGCTTTGTGACCACAGGTGGGAGGGTAAGTTTATTACAGCGTGACTGCTGATCCCGGGAAGCTACTGCCATTAAGGCTCCCGACTGCTGTGCTCATTCCAACTGTCTGTTGTGGGGGGAGGGCTAGGCCAGTAACATAACACCACTACCATCCGACCCCAATGCTGCTCTGCTCCTAACAGCTGCTCTGAAAACTGGCCTTGAATTATACTCTATTATAGAAGTCAAAGGTAAATCTTTTTTCATATGATCAGACTGTGAAATAAGTAAACTTATCCTGTTTTAACTGTTTTGTTTTTTTCCAAAGCTTTATCTAGAACACTGGTGCTATAATCCCTTTTTTCAAATCTTTTTGTACAAATCTTCAGTTTGGGGGTCAAACACTTTTGGTGTTGAACAGTTCAGATATTTTTTATTTTATTTTATTACAACTAGGATTACAAGTAACTTTGAGCCAGGCTCTTTTACAAAGGTTCTGCGTCAGAGAACAAATACAAGTTACAGAAATAGGAACAAAACAATAAATAGGTCCTCATATTAGGTTACAATGGTAGAGCAATACAATAGCTAGAATAAGTAGAATGTATACATGGGAACACAGAGTAACAGAGGGATAAGTAGGAGGGAGGATGGAAGATGAAGATAAACATGAGGAGCGAAGTTGGAGAGGGCAGGAATTGCAGCCAAAGGGCATGGTCATCAACTGGGAGCAGGCTGAAACTAGTCATCAAAAAGGGAAAGATCACTGAGGGCTCAGAAGAGGCGGGGGTGAAGGGGGGAGATATGCAAACACATACAGTGTGAATGGCAATAAATCATCTAAGTACTGGAACAATGTGGTAGGAGGGTACAGCAGTGGCCAGGGAAACATAATGCACCAGTTAAACATGGTGGGAGTGGCTAGCTGCCAGACCAGGGTAAGAAGAGATATGCTAATGGGAGTGGTTTAAGACCAAAGAGTGAGGACGAGTGACAGATTAGGAGTAGATCATTCCAGATGTTAGGAAAATGGACAGAGGAGGGTTGACAAGCAGAGGTTTTGCAGTGAGGGATATGGAAAGAGCAAGTGCTAGATAAGAGAATTGGAATATGATAAAGAGATGGAATGGTTGAGGAGAGGTCCAGGACTTCAGCCCTCAAAACCTGAGACTAACAACACCTCTGCCCACTGCAGCTGTACCCCCATATAGGGTGGGATGACAGCATGACAGGAGCAAAATTGACAGAGGTGAAGTAGATGATGCTATAATGATTGCCCCACTGAGCTGTAGTGCCCATATCTCTGGGTCCAGGCCCTGCCCCACCCCCTTTAAATGGAGGGTATCTGCAGACCAGTGGTATCTGCCCCAGAGGTGTGGGCAGGGGTCTGAGGACAGGCTAAAGGAGTACAGTATTGAGCCCTCAAAGTAAGGTGGTATGAATAGTATGTAAAATTAAAAATGGGCCTAAAAACATACAAATGTACAAACATGCCAGCAATAAAGGACTTAGTCTGTCTTGTCTGCTCGGCTGCATAGGTCCCCTCTATGTCTAAACAACAAAAAGTTAGAAGCACACTGGGAATCATAAAAAGCACCAACCAAAATTTAGCAAAAGGTGCTTAATTTATTCATAGGACTTCACCCATGTGTAGTCACAATATAGCAGTCATCAATATGCCAAGCAGTCCGCCAAGAACAGGGAATGTCCAAACTGCATTGGAAATTTTGCCAAATTGGCTTGAGAGGTTCCAAAAATGTGATGTTCAAACTAGGCTAGTTCTCCTCTTTGGATTACCAGCAACAAATGCTGATTTGCCCCACTCTGGATTGTGGAATATACCTTTTATGAAAACACAAGTTTGGACGTTGCAGTTTTGGAACCTCTCAAGCTGATTTGGCAAAACTTCCAATACGGGTTGGACATTCCCTGTTCCTGGCAGACTGCTTGGCATATTGGTGACTGCTATATTGTGAGCATACACTGGAGAACTTCTATGAATAAAATAAGCACCTTTTGCAAATTTTTGGCTGCTGTTTTTTATGATTCTCAGTGCACTATTAAGTTTTGGTTGTTTGATCTGTGTTGGGGTTAGCTGGACTTGTTTTATAGCACTGTGCTGCACCATTGGTGCCACGGTTGCAAATTGGTTTGGAGCCCCCTGTGTCTACAGTGGGACCTGCGCCCCTCCTCAAATCACCCTGACCCCCTTCAGTTCCCCCCCAGTGACTTTCCCCTTCATCCTGTCCCATCCTCTCTCGAAGCTATCCACTGTTTCTAGGGAGACAGCTTCCTCTGGTATTTGTTCCACTTAGCCACCACTCTCTCAGTGAAGAAGTACATCCTCATCTTTCTCTTGAATCTTTCCCCTACCAGATTTAGGCTATGTCCCCAAGTGGACTTATTCCAGCTAAGACTGAAATTGCCCTCCTTATTCACCCTATTAATACCATTAAGGTATTTGTAGATCTCAATTTTATCCCCCGTCTCCTTTCTCTCCTCAAGGGAGTACATGTTGAACCTTTCTTTGTAGGTGTTACCGTGCTGGCCCTGGTTCATCTTGGTTACCCCTCTCAGGACTGCCTCCAGCAAGTTAACATCTTTCTTAAGATAAAGGCACCAATACAGTGTAGCAGTATATGCAGTATAGCACAGTGGTTTAAGGCTCTGAGCTGCAAATCTGGAGACCCGGGTTTGAATCCCACAGCCCCCACTTGCATATACTGTGTGATCCTGAGCAAGTCACTTAACTTCCCTGTGCTGTCAGGTCGCACCTCTAAACAAGCTTTCAGCTTAGTGTACCACTCCTGGTTAAACAATTGAAAAAAAAATACTGCACACTGTACTCTAGGTGTGGTCTTACCATGGTCTTACCAGTGACCTGTACAGGGGTAGTATGACCTCTGTCTTCCTGCTGGTACTCCCCCTGGCTATGCTGTCCAGCATCTGATTTGCTTTTGAGACAGCTCTCCTGCAGTGTGCTAAGTGCTTCAGGTCACTCTTGATGATGATGATTCCCAGGTTCTTTTCCTCCACAGACTTGATGCCCTTCACACCACCCAACCAGTATTTGATCTCTGGGTTCTTCACCCCCAAGTGCATAACTATGCCCTTTTTACCATTGAACCCTATTTGCCAAATACCAGACCACTTCTCTAACCTAGCAAGGTCTTCTCTTAGTATCTGTCTCCCCTCCTCGATGTTCACCCTCTCACAGAGCTTTGTGTCATCCACAGACAAGCAGGTTTTACCTTTGATCCCATCCACTACGTCACCGATGAAGATGTTAAACAACACTGGACCAAGCACTGAACCTTGTGGGACCCCACTGGTCACTAGCCTAGCTTATGAGAAGTCTCCTTCAACACCACCTTTTGGTTTCTGTCCTTCATCCAGTTTTTGACTAATCTGATGATCTTGGCCCCCACCCCAGATATTCCAGCTTCCTGATCAGTCTTCTGTAAGGTACAGAGTCAAAGCCTTGCTGAAGTTCAGATATAGGACATCATCTGATTAGCACCTGTCTACTGTCTTGGTCAACCAGTTAAAAAAGTCAGTCAGATTAGTCTGGCAGTACCTCCCGACACAAACTGTATGTATAGTCGGATGCAAGATGTGATGAAAAATGCCCCAAATCCAAAATTTGGAGGAGGTGTGTTGTGCATGGCACTTTGTAGGCTCACAGTACCTTTAGCTGTAGTTTGACAAGTGGAATTTAGAAATAACAATGGGAAACATACTGGGCTTATGTTAAAATAGATTGGGATAAAACTGAAGGGGTTGAGGCCAATTTGTATCTACATGCATTGAGGGAATTCAGTCTTAAGCAAATCATAAGGTCTTCTACGACAGGTCAAAACATGCTTGACTTGATTATTACTAATAGTAATAGTGACAGTAAACATGATACTCTAGAAACAATATGTACTAGTGACCATGGAGTTATTGAGCTAACAATGGAATATGCTATAATACCAAAGAAGGGTAGAACTATATTCAATAAATATAATACAGACAATGTTGCCGACATCAGGTCGGAGATTCATCAATCGCCCTCTATGAAGGTTACTGGTGGACGAAGCGGGGTCATGTCACCTCTGTTTTGCTGGATTGACTTTGACCATCTAGTGATCATTGATATCATGCGGCTTCTCCGAAGCATGCGTCCAACTTATTGTAGTTTAGACCTGGGCCCTACTTGCCTTTTAATGGGGTGTGTAGATGTGATCAGCCTGGTCCTAGCAGAATTAATCCAGAGTTCACTGGAGTCGGGGGCGTTCCCCAGCTCCCTGAAGGAGGCTGTGGTTACCCCCCTTCTCGAGAAGTCATCTCTTGACCCAGATTCTCCTGCAAACTACAGGTCAATCTCTAACCTTACCTTTATAGGAAGGTTATTGAAAAAGTTGTTGCACAACAGTTGGAGAACCTTCTTACCATCCATGCTATCTATGATCCACTCCAGTCTGGTTTCCGTAAGAGACATAGTACTGAGACTGCTCTGGTTCAGGTACTCAAAGATCTCCTGATGGCTAGAGACCAGAAGTGCCGTTCCATCTTGGTCCTTCTTGATCTCTCTCAGCTTTTGACACCGTGGACTATGGGGTACTTCTTGATCGCCTGCAGTTCATCTGTGGTCTGTCTGGCACAGTTCTGAGATGGTTTCATTCTTTCCTCACTGGTAGGTTGCAGAAGGTAGAATTGGGGATTTTTTCCTCTGATTCCTACTCCCTGCCATGCGGGGTTCTGCAGGACTCAGTGTTGTCCCCATGTTGTTCGCGGTGTATATGTTTCTATTAGGAAACTTTGTAAGATGGTACAGGCTGAGTTTTCACTGTTATGCAGATGATACTCCGCTGTACCTATCTTTTGTGCCCGACCAGGATAGTGCTTTCTCGGTATTCTCCAACTGTCTTGCTGAAATCCAACACTGGATGAATTCCAGTTGGCTTAGATTGAACCCTGACAAGATGAAGGTGTTAGTCGTGGAACCAGCTCACCGGATTGAAGGGTCTGTTGCTGGGCAGCCCTCCGGGCTTTGGCTCGGGGGCTCTCAGCTCCTGACCTTTGATCGGGTGTGGAATCTGAGAGTGATATTTGACAATGGGCTGACACTGCATTAGCAGGTGTCAGCTGTGGTCAAGTCCTTTTTCTACCATCTGAGGAACATCACCCAGATTAAGCACCTCATTCCGTCCAGCGACCTCCCAACTTTGGTCCACGCCTTAGTGACCTCGCATCTTGACTACTGTAACTCCCTATACCTAGGGCTTCCTGGGGTTGATATCTGCCACCTGCAGCTAGTGCAGAATGCTGTGGCCAGGTTGTTGTCTGGGTCTACTCGATTCCATCATATTTCGCCTGTGCTATGCGTTCTGCACTGGTTGCCTGTTCAGTGGCGGATCACCTTTAAAGTTGGCTTGCTAACTTTTAGAGCCCTCCACGGCTTAGGTCTGAGTTACCTACAAGCACTTCTGCGTCCCTACTGCCCCCTCTGACTTCTCCACTCAACCGATGAGGGATTGCTGGAGATTCCCAGGGTGCATTTGAAGTCTTTAGGAGCTCAGGCTTTTGCTTTTGCTGCCCCCATCCTGTGGAATTCTCTACCTTGTCAGGTGAGAGAATGACAGACAGTGGAGAGCTTTAAAAACACACTTATTTGCATATGCTTTCCCTGATGTTTAGTATTTTCTGACCTTTAGCATTTTAAGTACTGGATATTTAATATTTAATAGTGTTAAGGTCTTATTAATTTTAGAGTTTGTGGATTGTACAGCTCTTTGATATTTGATATTGCGCTTAACAAATACATTTTATTATTATTATTATTATTATTATTATTATAAAATAATGCCTTAATGTGGGATAAAGTTAATAACTGGAACATAAGTCTGATGTGGATGGTAAACACATGGAGGACTGCTGGTAAATATTTAAGGACAGGTTACTGGTTCTAAGGGATATGCATGTTCAGCATAAAAAAAATACCTCCCTGGTTTACAAAAAAGGTATCCTGCCTGATTACAAAAAACCAAAAAAAAACAAACCCAAAGAACATATAAACCAGTGCAAACATACTCATGCCAAGGAAATAAGGATAAACAATAACTGAAGAACTGAAAAAAAGAAACTAGAAGGGCAAAAAGGAGCTATGAAATAAAACTAGTAACTAACAATAAAAATAGCAATGCTTTTCATAGTTATATAACTAAGAAAAGAAAACCACCACTATAGGTCCACTAAAGAGCAGGAATTGGGAAACTTCTAATGAAAACATAATGGCAAATCTACCCAACATTTATTTTTGTTCAGTTTATCAGGCCAGGGATAAATAAACTACCAAAATGAAACCCAAATAACAAGTGAATAGTATCCAAAAAGAGGAAGTTTTGAAACACCTTGTGCCCGTCCAGGCTGACAAATCATCAGGACCTGATGAAATGCCACATAAATTATTAAAAGAACTGGCAAAATAATAATCACCAATACTGACCCATACACCATATTTAACTTGTCATTATTCTTCTGTGAAATTCCAAATGACTGGGAAAAACAGATGTAACCCCTAGGTGGCACTACTCCAAGGGTTACTACCCCTGCCTGCACTGTAGCCTGCAGGTTGAGGGGCCTGGGCTCTCAAAACAGGTGCCTCCACCCAGAGGACAGGGTTGTTGGCAATGTGACTGCCCTGGATACAGCCCTCTGGGACACTGATACCCCCCTTTACCCCTACTGGCCTAGCTAAGCTTGCAGCTACCCCACATCAACACACTTTTGCAACACACAGTGAATCTCTCCTTGTAACCACTTACCACCAGGGCTATGACCAGCTGGAATGCCTTGGGTGACCCCCTGGAAGACAAGACCTGTAACAATTAAGCAATGTTTATGCAGTATTTTTTATACAGAGGTACACCACTCCTAGTTTAACTGCTAAAAAGATCAAGATCTGATTTTATTGGGGGTTGTGAACAAGGGAGGAGCAGTAATCTGGTGGTTGATTTAGATCTGATTGATTCAGGCTTTAAAGCATGCACTCAAAGGTCCCTGGAACACAGTCACCACACTCTAGGTACCCAGTTGGAACTACAGACTAGCCTGAAGCATTGCCCAGGGTTGGCCGGTGTTGCAGCTAGTTGGGGCCCTGTGATGGAAAGAAACATGCAAGCACTGTAACCCACAATTTGTAATCCGGAGCCAGATGTCTCAGTCCACAAAAGCTTAACAACAAATAAATCAGCTGACACACTGTGATTGTTAGCTGGGTTGCAGAGAGGTACCCTGGTTTTACTCACACTACCCAAATTTGGGTGCAGGATGGATAAAATGGAGACCTCAAGATGAAGATCTGGATGGCCAGGAGAAGCAGGGTCCACACGATGCGACGTGGCGCTCGATCCTGTTCGGTGTTGTTGGTCAGGGAGCTGAATTTTCAGGTGGGTCTCTCATCAGATCTTTCTCTGCAGCGTGAGCAGGTGTCTGGGTTAGGATGGCAAGGCCCAGACTGGGAGAATCAGTTTGGATGTAGTCTGGTAAGGTTACTGGACACAGCTTCCAGCAAATCTGACAGATTCAGGAAAGTGGGAAACCAAGTCGTGACCCACTGTCCACATTCAGCACACTTATAGTAAGAGCAGATAAACAGCACAGTTTGGATGACAGTCCAGTTGCAATTCACAGTGTCCCTGTGCAAACCGTATGCTCTGCGGTCGTGGTGAAAGTCCTGATAGGCCGATCGCACAAAAGCAAGTCTTTGGTCCTCTTCAGGTGAAATTAGTCATAATTCGGAACAAAGGTCACAAATTTGGATAAAGTCTGATGGTTGGATTAAGTCTCTTCAATTTAGGAAAATGGTAGCAAGCAGGCCAGACACAGCCTTCCTGCCGATTTCCTTGCGCACTACGCAGGAGCAGCTGCTCGAATTGCTTGAGATCCTCACTCTCTCTACTCTTATTCCACTACTGACTTCTGCTGAAGACAGCACTGGGATTTCCTAGTGATCCGAGAAATTCAGTTAGTTGATCCATCTGTCTGTCACAGCTTGAGCTCCCCCTCCAGGTTCATTTTGGCGCCAAAGGGTGAAAACTAAAATTTCTACAGAAATTTACTCCCACAAAACCCCTGGTGGCAGGCTCCATTTTAGAGCCCCCAAAGGTATTGATTCAACCGAGGTCAACACATGATCCATTCTTACTTGGTCCAGATCCTCAGGGTCTACTCCCTCTTTCTCGGAAATCTTCATTAGTACGTGTTCCACATGATGGAGATAGGCAGAAAGCAATCCCCCCTTTTGTTTCTTCAAGCCTTTGAATTCCCACAGTAGATGGTTCACATCATCAGATGGATCAAATATATCAGTTAGGGCCTCTGGAAGCTGTGGTGCAGTTGCAGTTGGGCTTGAAAACTGTACCCCCTTGACCACATTTTTATTTATTTATTTAGCTTTTGTTTACCAGGTAAGCACACTAGACAGTCACGTGCCTATTTTTAGGTGCGACCCAGGAGAGTTACAGAGATACAAGCAATAACGGTACAGAGGCTAGCATCAAGTTACACAAAGGTACAGTCAGAATACAAGCAAGAAGGACCAGCCAAAACAAAGTACAAAGGCTTGGCTCCAACTGTCAGGCAAGGTACAGAAAGGTATAAGCAATCATCTACAGTCAGGTAACAGGCAGAGAACAATTTTAGTGCAGTTCAGTATGAAGTAGAACAACCAAGGGAGGGCAGCCAGGAAAAATTAGAGCTAGTGTCAGCAGCAACAATATTTATGAATATTGCTTATTTGTTATTTATTTTTGGAATAAGTGCACGCCTGCAGCCAGGAATTTTTTTTTTATTTCAGGCACTTTATGGAGGGAGGGACTACAGGGGACAGAGGCATCTTGAGGCTTGTTTTAGGTAATCCCAAAGGGAGGACCTGAAGCAACTGTGGGTGGGGGCAGTTCTTACGTGAGGAGGTAGGAGGTTCCAGGTTTTTGGGGCAAGAGCTGCAAATGCTCGATCTCCCGCAAGGGAGTGAGTCTCTGGAACCATGAGCGCCTGGGATTCAGTGGACCTCAACTGTTAGCCAGAGGGGACAGGCTGGAGGAGGTCAGCAAGTGCTGGAGGAGTAGATGATCGGATGATGTTATCCGTAAAGTTGCCTATAATGAATGAGCGATGGTTGCTTGGGGAAAGCCAACCCAGTCTAGAGTAAAGTAGACACCGATGGGTGAGACGAGGGGCTGATAGGGTGAACCGACATATGATGTTATACGAGGTGTCCCATTTGGAGAGCCAGGCTTTGGAGGCATTCATGAAGGAGGTAAGCCCGTAACAAAGCAAGGGGAGGAAGACCCCTTTTGCCAAGGCAGTCTGGCGGCTAGGGTGAGGCAACTTTGTCTGAGCATGTTCTAGTTTGCAGTTGGTTGCCTTACAGGAGTTAAGTATGTGCAGGGTGAGATCCATTTGTGGGTCAAGAGTCACCCCAAGTATTGAACAATTCCACCACCTTCAAAGGGGTGCCGTCAGTGCCATCGACTCTGAGCATGGCAGACACGTCTCACCTTGGGAAGGAGCTGAATAACATTGCCTGCATCTTCTGAAGGTTGATGACCAGCTTACTTGCCTTGAGCCAGGATTGGATGCAACTGAAATCCAAGTTGAGTCCATAGTTAATGTCATCAATACTTTGTGAACTGGCAAGGAGCGCCACATCATTGGCATATAGAGTAACTTGTCCAAAGGTTGGGATTGAGGGCAGCTGGTTTATAAAGAGGGAAAACAGGAGGGGACCAGGGACCGACTCCTGAGGTACCCCACAGGCTACTGGTGATAGGACAGATATGGTATTTTGGAACCTCGTGTACTGTTTCCCACCCGAGAGACAGAGAACCAGGCTAGGATGGGAGGGGAGAGACCAAAAGACTGGAGAGCAGAGCCCAGGAGGGTGTAATCGACCAAGTCGAAGGCATTGGACAGGTCTATGAAGACAGCCCCCATACGTTTGCCTTGATCAGTCACGGTTCTAATGTTGGAAGTGACCTGTGCTAGGGCAGTGGAGGTGCTATGTCCTTTTTGGAACCCATGCTGCTCAGGGGAGAGAAGGCCATAGGTTTGGAGGAAGAGGGCAATCTGGGAGGCCACTACTTTCTTGAGCAGTTTGCTGACTGCGGACAGAATTGCTTTGGGACGATAGTTCTTAAGTAATTTGGGATTGCCATGCTTGAGGACAGGGGTCACACGGGTCACCTTCCAAATGGAAGGGACAGACCCAGCCGTGAGTGAGGAGTTTAGAATATGGGAGATCGGGCGGGCCAAGAAGAGGACCCCAAGGTTTAGCAGTTTGGGCATAAGGTTGTCGTGCCCAGCACTGGAGTAAGGGAAGAGACCTACTAGAAGCTTCTGGGTTTCTTTGAAGGAGACAGACTTAAAGTAAAAGGGAGGAAGGGGAGGATTGGGTGGAGCACCAGGAGCAGGACCAATATCCTTAGAAATTGAAGGCATAGAGGTATAATCAGATAGGTCCAAGAACAGCTCATTGAATGCGTTAGCTATCGTTTGGGGATTATTGCAACTGACTCCATTTATGTGCAGGTCAGGGACCTGCTGGCAGGCTGGACCATTTACCTTGTGCTTTATAGTGCGCCAGAAACTCCTCGGGTTCTTGGCGGACACTTCGAGGGATGCTTTGCAGAAATCACTCTTTGCCGAGTGGATTGCCCATTTGCATGAATTTCTAAGCTCTCTGTAGACCTCAAAGTCTGATCTGTTCCCAGAGGCTTTGTATGTTAGCCAACTTTTGTCCCTGGGCTTCATCAGGGCAAACAGTTCCCCTTGTTACCATTTAGTGACTGTGCCCCTCACTCTTCTTTTAATGAGTGGAGCATGTCTGTCTTGTAGTGAGGTGAATATGGTCTGGAAGCTGTCTAGAGCAACCGTGGGGTCCGGGTCTGCATATACCGGGGACCAGTCTGTCAGGCTGAGGTCAGTATGGAAGTTGTTTAGGTCAAAGTTTGAGTAATCTCTCATCTGTAAGACTTTGGTGGAACCCTGGAATTTTGAACCTTCCAGATGCAGTATGTAGGGCAATGGTTCGAGATCGAATTGGGGAGGAGGCCTGAGGTGGTAATTTGGTCAGGCCTATTACACAGCATCCAGGCAAGCAGAGAGCCATTTTCCCCAGAGGAGGAGGGTCTGGTGGATTTGGTGATAAGTTGGCTGAGGGCGAGGCCAGATAGAAGGGGTTCATAGATTTTTGCATTCCCACTCAGCCAGTTAAGGTTGAAGTCCCCAAACATTAGGAGTTCACTATTCCTCACCTTGGGGCTAAGGCAGTCAAGTAGGTAGGAGAGCTCACAAACACCACCTTTTGGGGGGTTGTACACACAGGTGAGGTGAAGCTTCTTAATGGTACCTAATAGGAGGAGGGGATGTGTAAACTCACTGGGGGTATGAGGTATGTCAGTCACTTTTAGATGAGATTTGTAACAGAGCACCAACCCACCACCATGCTTTTTGCCCTCCCTGTCCTGTCTAATCACAAGGTAGCTAGGGAGAGCACAGACAGAGTCGGGGTGCGCAGGTTTGAGCCAGGTTTCAGAGACCCCAAGGATGTCAGGTTTGTAGTAGGTAACCCATGCCTTTAGATCTGAGTGATTGGCAAGGATGCTCCGTATATTGAGGTGGGCAATCTTTAGACCTTTTACCTCTTTCCACTGTGGGGGCAGCATGATGAGTTATGTATGTGAGGGGGTTGGAAGTAGGTTTTGGGCTGTAACCTCAGCACCAGTCAGCTAGGTTAGGAAGCAAGTGTGCTAAGTGAGAATCACCCAGCAAATTTAGCTGTAGTTGATCTGGTCGGATAATGTGCTGGGAGACTACAGCCAGGGATCAGGTTAAGAATGTGGCTAAGTATATTCAATATTGTTTGGCTGCCTCTGGGGGTTCAGAGGAGAGTGAAGTAGGCTGAGCATAGTATGATTTAGGTTCAGAGCAGTTTGTTGCCACGAGTCCCCAGTTTAGACAGGGCAGGGCCGCAGTGAGCTATGCTTGTTTTGCAAGAGTTGTTTTGCAGGCTTTTCCTACCACCTGCTCCGGTGCGACAGAAACTGCAGCCAGAAATATGAAGGGACAAAATGTCCTGCCTATTTAGCCAGCTGATGTGGGTTAGAGCGAACAAGAGTTGTGAGATGTGCCCACTAGTGGAGGAAACTGAGAACCTGCAAATGGTAAAGTGAGCTGATAGGTTCTGCAGCTCACGTGATCTCAGCTTTATAAGTAGATGCTCACCAACTCACGTGATCTCAGCAATATAAGTAGATGCTCACCAAGGGCAGTGGTGGGGGTGGTGGGGAGCTGGCACGCAGCGCCGGCAGGGCCTCCACTGGAAGCAGTCCACCGAAGTAGGTAGGTGCGGCTGAGCTCCTTGTGTGCATACCTGTTCCTTTTTTCTCTGCTGGGAGACGAGTCTGCAGGGGTCTGGCTAGGGGGGAAGGTGAAGCAACCGAGGGCCCTCATGACCACCACAGCTGTTCCTTTTTTCCCTGCAGGGAGACGAGTCTGCAGGGGTCCAGCTAGGGGGAGGGCAAAGCAACTGAGGGCCCTCACAACCACCACAGCTAAGGAAGAAAGAGAAAAAGGCACTGTATTTATACGCAAGTAAGCAGAGGGAGGGGCAGTCTGAAAGTCCTGTGCAAATTAATTACAAGCACCTGGGGCACAATGGAGACTTTTGCAGCTTAGTAAGGGAGTTAACTACGATTTCTTATGCTGTGCAGTTTAAAATTAAGGCACCATAGGCAACCAGGAGTTTCTACAGTCTGAAGTTAAAATTACACTTAAGGTTCCTCTGCAATCAGAGAGATTTCTGTGCAAGCTTAGCAGATTTTTAGTGTTAAAAAAGCTATCTTCACTACTTTGGCGACTTAAAGTATAGCAGGTCTGTTTTGAAAATGGCGCCAAAGCACAGGAGCCTTTGTTCTCCACTGGCAGCAGTCCACCGAAGTAGGTAGGTGCAGCTGAGCTCCTTGTGTGCATACCTGTTCCTTTTTTCCCTGCGGGGAGACCAGTCTGCAGGGGTCCGGCAAGGGGGGAGGGCGAAGCAACCGAGGACCCTCATGACCACCACAGCTGTTCCTTGTTTCTCTGCGGGAAGACGAGTCTGCAGGGGTCTGGCTAGGGGAAAGGGCGAAGCAAACGAGGGCCCTCACAACCACCACAGTGCACCACATGTGAAGAGTCATCATTAGTTCTAACCTGTTTTGACTATCCATACTGGGCCACTGTTCCGTCATCCAGTTAGCATGGGTTTTCCACGTTTTCCAGTCTTTCTCTTCACTGGGGGTAGGCACGACTCCTGAGAACATGCCCTCCATGATTATTGGTGAAGGCGGAAACCCAGTTGTCCCCAAGTTTTCGGGCAAAGCCAGACATTGAGAACTCTGGTCACTAGGGGGCGCAAATCCCAGTGGTGCTTCCAAGATGTAACCCCTAGGTGGTGCTACTCCGAAGGTTACTACCCCTGCCTGCACAGTAGCCTATAGGTTGAGGGGCCTGGGCTCTTGAAAAGGGTTCCTTCACCCCCAGGACAGGGTTGTTGGCAATGTGACTGCCCTGGGTACAGCCCTTCAGGACACTGATACCCCCCTCTTTACCCCTAGTGGCCTAGCTAAACTTGCAGCTACCCCACACCAACACACATTTGCAACACACAGTGAATCCCTCCTTATAACCTCTTACCACCAGGGCTATGATCAGCTGGAATGCCCTGGAAAACAAGACCTATAACAATTAAGCAACGCTGATGCAGTACTTTTTATACAGAGGTACACCACACCCAGTTTAACTGCAAAAAAAGATCCAGATCTGATTTATTGGGGGATGTGAACAAGGAAGGGGCAGTAATCTGGTGGTTGATTTTAGATCTGATTGATTCAGGCTATAAGGAATGCACTCAGAGGTCCCTGGAACACAGTCACACATACTCTAGGTACCCAGTTGGAACTACAGGCTAGCCTGAAGTGTTGCCAAGGGAAGGCAGGTGTTGTAGCTGGTTGGGGCCCTGTGATAGATAGAAACGTGCATGTACTGTAACCCACAATTTGTAATCCAGAGTCAGATGGCTCAGTCCACAAATGCTTAACAACAATTAAATCGGATGTCTATCGTGGGGACTTTGGACTTATTAATGTTTTCTTTTTCTCCTGGTAACATTATTATAACTTCATCCACCAGTTTATAATTTGAGTAAATCGACACGACCTGTACAATTGCTTGATTTTGAGGGTACGCATGTTTTGGCCCTCTTTTTTGTTAGTGGTCTCTGTAGTAGGAATTTGAGTGGGCCTGGTACATTTAGTTAATTTTTTAAACTGAAATGGTGGGGAAAGAAAGTAAGAATAAATCTAAGACTAACATGGATAAGTTACTAAGGAATGAGGGGTTGATGCCTTATAGTTTAAATGGTCTCCTTTCAATATAGCATAATGATTTACTGTAAATCAGTTCATGGTTGCACTCTTTCTCTTTCATTTAGGATAGAACATGGCACCAAATAGCCCCCATGGTAGGGGCATTGCCTATTACTTTTGGACTGAATTGCTGGACAATTACTTAACATTACGCTAAGCCATGTGCTCTTGGGCTCATTAAGCAGCACTCATTAGGAGTGATAATTAATCTTGTATTGTAGAAGTATAAGATATCCCCCTTATGATGTAACACAATGTAGTTGATGCATGATATCCTTTTGATTAAGGAAAAAGCTTTACTTTTTCCAGAAGGAACTGTTGTAACTATTGTGGACTGTCAACTACATGCATTATGTGTGTCTTGCATAAGATATAATGAAAAAAATAAAGTTTAAAAAAAAACAAACAATTAAAATCGGATGACACACTATGATTGTCAGCTGGGTTGCAGGGAGCTACCCTGGTTTTACTCACACTACCCAAATTTGAATGCAGGATGGATGAAATGGAGGCCTCAAGATGAAGAGCTGGATGGCCAGGAGAAGCAGGGCCCACACGTTGCGACGTGACACTCGATCCTGTTCGGTGTTGTTGATCAGGGAGCTGAATCTCTGGGCGGGTCTCTCATCAGCTCTTTCTCTGCAGCGCAAGTGGGTGTCTGGGCTAGGATGGCAGGGCCCAGACTAGAAGAACAGTTTGGATACAGTCCGATAAGGTTGCTGGATGCAACTTCCAGCAAGCATGACACATTCAGCAAAGTGGGGAACCAAATCATGAGCAGGACAGAGAACTGTATCAGTTAAAGCAAAAGGAGGCTGGGAAGGCAGTCAGAACAGCAAAGGCCCAAACAGAGGAAAAGATAGCCAACTCAGTTAAGAAGGGGGATAAAACCTTTTATAGGTACATCAGGGAGCGAAGGAAGACCAAGGGAGGGATAGTGAGGCTTAATAAAGGGAGGGAGGGTGGGCAGAGGAGACTGTGAAAAGGCAGAAATACTAAAAAATATTTTTGCTCAGTATTTACAAATGAAGAGGGAGGTACCTAAAACAAACAGTAGAAACACTCTGAATACAGAGTTGATACCAGCCCATTTACAGAAGAAATGGTTCTGAAAGAACTCTTAAAACTGAAGGTGGACAAAGCAATGGGGCCTGATGGGATTCATCCCAGAATTCTAAAAGAACTAAGGGTAGAACTAGTGACACCACTGACTACCCTTTTTAATAAATCATGGGAGGATGGGGTGGTACCCGAGGACTGGAGGAGGGCAGATGTGAGAGGGCAGCAAGGAGGGCTGGGGGGATACTGGGATGCATAGGGAGAGACATCACCAATAGAAAACAGGAAGTTATTAACCCTCTGTACAGACAGCTAGTGAGACCCCACCTGGAGTACTGTGTGCAGTTCTGGAGACCCAATCTCCGCAAAGACATAGACAGGATGGAAGCTGTCCAGAGGAGGGCAACTAACAGCCAGCCACCGACCAAGACCAGGACACCCGCCTGCAGCTCCTTGGAAGCTGCTTGTCCCTGAACAGGGCTGCTCCAGCTCACCCACGGTCGGCCGGCACCCAGCCAGCCACCGACCAAGACCAGGACACCCGCCTGCAGCTCCTTGGAAGCTGCTTGTCCCTGAACAGGGCTGCTCCAGCTCACCCACGGTCGGCGGCACCCAGCCAGCCACCGACCAAGACCAGGACACCCGCCTGCAGCTCCTTGGAAGGTACGGGACAGCGCAGCCAATCGGAACTGGGTGCTTCCAGCAAACCCACTCTGATTGGCAGGAGTTTTCCCCTGCTATAGACACCTGGCACTTTGTTAGACTTTCCATAGAACTAAGCACATTTCTATTGTGTTATTAGGAGTTTTTCTACTGTATTAGCAGGATTGTAATTTCTATTACTGTTTTAAATTGATTACACCGCTCTTCTTGCAGCCCCCCATCCAAGCACTCTGCCTTGGTGCCGATAAGTCTAACTACTTTTTTTTTTTTTTTCTGGCTAGTTTTCCATTAGCAGGTTATACAGACCTGCCACTAGAGGGATTCTTGGTCTTCTACATAAATCACTGTATTCTTTCGTGGGCAATATGGCCTGCATTATCATTCTACTTCTTTCCCGGTTCTGCTACAAGGAACTTGAGTCTGAAGGGTGGATGGCCACTAACTAAGCTGCTCCTGATCTCCTTGTTCCCCTTTCTGCTGTATTTTCTCATCTAGGTTTTAAATGGGTACCTAGGTGGGCAAATTTCTTGCCTAGAAAATATTGCACTAATACAAATCACGAGACCACTCAATCTGGGACCATGGCTCTCCTTATCGTGTTTTATTGCTCTAAAGGTGCAGAGTTTTCAGCAATACAGTGCAATTCGAAGTACCTCAATGCAACTCAGTTCTCCAATGTACCTTATCAATACCTAATGTTATAACAGTCTACCGTGCAGACACTCTGTCATTCTCCTCTCCCCTTTTAGCCTAGTCCCCCCGGTTAGCCTACACCCCCTTGCTACTGTCCTCACCTATGTCTACCCAAGCACTTACATTGATCACAATCAACTGTCATTACAGTGGCGCCGCCTCTTGCGCAGCACAATATGGGTTGCCGCGAAGAAATAAAAAAGCAGTATCCATTCTTATAAGCTCCTTAAAGAAAGTTATACTTCTGCTTCTTCTCTGCTCAGTAAATGTGGAGCTCAACCCTGGCCCCCCCCTACAACTTACCTCGCCTATCGATTTTGCTGAGGCCACAGGTCTCAAAATGATGATGGTCAACATTTTAAGCCTGCCTAAAAAACTTGTATGGCTGCAAGCCTGGGCTGTCACGTTAACCCAGACCTTATCATAATACTGAGTCGTGGTTAAAAAAGACGAACACTGATCAACAAATATCACTGCAGGGCTACAATTTATTTAGAGCAGATAGAGAGTCTAGAGGCGGGGGTGTGGTTATCTATGCCAAATCTAAGTACTTGGTCACCAATATTAGTTGCAAATCTCTAGCCAAGGAATTTGAGTTAGTTTCGCTGAGCCTTCATCTCCCCTCCTTGGAATGTATCACTATCCTAGGTGGCTATAGACCCCCGTCTGGTGGTGATGAAGTCCTTAATCTTTTGAAATCCATGTTCATAGATGCAAAAACTGAAACAATATTTCTAGGAGATCTAAATATGGACTGGCTGTCACCTAAATCACACGGCCTCAAATCCCTTTGTGACGAGCTAGGTCTTTGGCAATTAGTCAGAGAACCTACTAGGAACAACACTCTAAATACTGCCAACAGTTCCATTCTAGATGTGGTACTAACCACCCATCCACACAAAATATCTCATTTGGCAGTGTTTCACAACGACATGAGCGATCATGGAATTGTTGCTTGCATAAGATCTCAATTTAAGGCCGTCCATAGACCCATCTTTATAACAAAAAGATCCTTTCGTAAATTCAGTGCAGTAAACTTCCTATCTGACCTGAGCATGATCAGATGGCAAGATCTTTACCTAGCCAAAGATGTCAACAAGGCAGCTTGCATCTTAATGACAAACTCACTACAATAATAAATAAGCATGCCCCTTTCATCAAAGTAAGTGCGGAACAATTCAATCCCTGGTTCACCTCGGATCTCAAGGCAGCCCTTATAGCTCAAGATAAGCTCTGGGCTAAAGCTAGACATTCCAAAGAATCTTTGGATTGGCAGGCCTTTAGAACAGCCAGGAATAACTGTGTGAAAAAACTTCGCTCTGCTAAAACTAACTATTATATTTCTACTCTCGAACAAGCTAAAGGTAACCCTCATAAAATATGGAAGACCATCAAAGCTATAGAAGGATGGCCCATGGCCCCCCTCTGTCCCAACAAAGATAGTTGCCAGTGGCAAGATTGTGGAAAAAAAGTCCCTAATCCTGGAGGAACTTAACTCCCACTTTGCCACAGCTGGACTAGCTTTTGACTCGTCACCTTATGCTGGTTCTGCGGTGAGTCAGCATACCCCTTCCCCACATCTAGTCCTGCACCAGTCCCTTCCAACTCAGGAGATAACTTATAAAGAAGTAGAAGATTCTCTTCTTAACTTAGACACCAAAAAGTGCAGGGGACGATGGCTTGGAACCCTTTTTCCTAAGGTCAGGCTATGCCCATCTCACTGCCCCAATTCTCCACATCTTCAATCTTTCCATTACATCTGCTGCTGTGCCGTCCTGCTGGAAATCAGCACATATCCTCCTCTATTTAAATCTGGTGACCCATGCGATGTAAACAACTATAGGCCTATCTCCATATTGCCTATCCTTTCTAAAGTTCTCAAAAACTGATCCATATTCAGTTAAAATCTTACTTGAAACCTTCTCTCTCATTAACCCAGCTCAATCTGGCTTCCGGGCTAATCATAGCACAATCACTGCACTAGAAAAAGTAACCAATGATTGGACTCTCTGCTATAGATGCTAAAGAAGGTAACTGGTGCAGTCTTTTTGGACCTCAGCAAAGCTTTTGATACTGTTGATCACAAACTATTAGTCAATTGCCTTGCAAAGTTGGGTGCCACATACCATACCACCCAGTGGTTCTCTAGCTACCTAACTGGAAGATTCCAAAAGTAAAGGCGTGAAAGCTTTTTCTGCTGCCTTGCCAGTTGCAAGAGGAGTCCCCAAGGATCCATCTTAGGCCCTATCTTGTTTTCTCTGTACATCAATGACTTAGATGCTAACATATCACGTCCAATCTGCACTTTTGCAGATGATACTGTGTTGTATACTTCTGGCTCATCGTTATCTGAAGTGAAGGGAGTGCTTCAAGCGGACTTCACACAACTGACATAATCTAATAAAGGCAAAGCTTCTGCTCAATGCTAAGAAGACTAAAGCGATGATATTCTCCTGCAGTGCTGTCTCAGGCCCCCCAATACTCTTGCCCAAGACTTCATTGTCACCACGCCAAACGAGCCTCTGGAAGTTGTAACCAAATTTAAATATCTAGGTATCTGGATCGACAATAAATTATCTTTCAGTGACCACATCGAAGATGTCTCTAGAAGGTTAAAAGCAAGGTTAGGTTTCTTCTACAGAAATAGGCCCCTTTTCCCCCTTGAAACTCGAAACAAGCTTGTACAGGCCACTGTTCTCCCCCTACTCGACTATGGCGATGTAATCTATTCCTCCACCACTCTTGCAAATCTAAGTAAACTGGACATCCTTTATCACCGTGCGTTACGGTTCATTACCAACTCCCCTTACCGTTCGCACCACTGTGACTTATATGCAGCTGTTGGTTGGACATCCCTTACTACTAGGCGCCTGCTCCATGCTGGGCTATGGACTCTTAAACTGCTCCTGCAGAAATTGCCAAGCTATCTCTTCCCTTATTAGTATCTCACATAGTGCATACTCATTAAGAAAATCTGACTTTATTATGCTTGACATACCAAGGACGCGGACTTCTTGGTAAACATGCTATTGCATATGCCCTTCCCTCCATTTGGAACCAATTACAAACCGTATTGAAACTAACTAGCACAGTTTCAATAAACTTCACAAATCGCTAAGTTCAGCCAAAATAAAAGACACCTGTAACTGTCATTAAGTCTTTTCCTTCCCCATGTGTGCCATATTTATCCACTGGTAAGGTATAATTGATTTGTCATATTAACTGCTTTCCCTTCCCCTTCTCCTTCTACTCCTGGCTAGATATTTGCTTACGTTCCACTGCTACTCTATCAAATCTCTCCTCCCCCCCATATCAGTTGTAGACTGTTGTTTTTCTAGCTGCCAAAATACTGTATATATGTTGCACACAGTCATCATGTTTCATTTATCAGTATGACCTGTAAGTCGCTTCCTGTCTCATAACAATGTTTACCACCTCCAGGTCACCCTCGTGGTACCCTTGTATGATATCCAGCCTGTATCATGTAACGTGTATTTCATGTATATACTGTTATTACCTATCTGTGTTTGTACTTTAAGTGTTTATGTCACAGGACCTCCTTGTGAATGAGCTTGCTCAATGGAGTTTTCCTGCAATAAACTTGAACTTGAACTAAAATGGTGCAGGGTCTGCACCGGAAGACATATGAAGAGAGATGAAAGGCGCTTAATATGTATAGCCTCGAGGAAAGGAGGGAGAGGGGAGACATGATAGAATGTTCAAGTACCTCAAGGGAATCAACAAAGTCCAAGAGGGTAGCATCTTTCAAAAAAAGAGGTGTGCAAGAACAAGAGGGCACAATTTGAAGATAGAGGGGGGGCGGCTCAGAGGTAATTTAGAAAGTATTTTTCACAGAAAGGGTTGTGGATGCATGGAGCGGCCTTCTGAGAGGTTGTGGAGTCAAAATCAGTGGTGGAATTCAAGCATGCATGGGACAGTCATAAGGCCATTCTAGGGGGTGGGGGTAGGAAGAAGTAGGCTGCTGGTTAACTAGGAGCTGCAGCTTATCAAGTAGGTAGGGAAATGGGCAGACTGGGAGGGCCAAGCGGTCCTTATCTGCCGTCATATTCTATGTTTCTATGACCCACTGTCCACATTCAGCATATTTATAGTGAAAGCAGACAAATACCCCAGTTCGGATGACAGTCTGGTTGCAATTCACAGTGTCTCTGTGCAAACCGAATGCTCTGTGGTCGTGGTGAAAGTCCTGATAGGCCAGTCGCACAAATGCAAGTTTTCTGTCCGTTCAGGTGAAATTAGTCACAATTGGGAATGAAGGTCACAAATTTGGATAAAGTCCGATGGTCGTATTAAGTCTCTTCATTCTAGGAAGATGGTAGCAAGTAGACCAGACATAGCCTTCCCGACGATTTTCCCTGCACACTACGGAGGAGTGGCTGCTCGCATTGCTCGAGCTCCTCAATCTCTCAGCTCTTACTCCACTACTGACCTCTGCTGTAGGCAGCATCATGGCTTCCTAGTGATCCAAGATTCAGTTCGTTGATCCATCTGTCTGTCACAGCTTGAGCTCCCCCTCCAGGTCCATTTTGGCGCCAAAGAGTGAAAACTACAAATTCCTACAGAAATTTACTCCCACAGGAGCCCTGGGGGCAGGCTCCATTTTAGAGCCCCCAAAGCTACTGAATGGTGCAGATTGGCAGTCCAGAACCAAGATGGTGGTACGTAACAGAAATATCCATGCTGCAAAGGAGGCAGGTTATACAAACTACATTATTGTTGTTATTAAAACAGATAATTGGCAAACAATCACAGAGTCTAGTAGGGCTCCCTCTGTGCGATTGGCGATGGCAGAATGAAGCAGCTATACTGCAGCCCGGGTGGAACTCGAGCCTAGAAACACTTGACCCCCACTCAGATTAATTATAAACTATGAGATAGGCAGCTCTTAAAGAGACAGGTACGGAGGGTAACTGGGCTCTTGCATGCAAACACTTTCAAACCTGTTAGGACACAGGACACCAGCCTGGCAGTGGGCATTTAGGCACACCTGAGGAAGACTTTTGGGAACCCCCATTTGTATGTGGTTACACAGAGATTACCCCTCTGTTTAAAAAAGGTGATAAAAAGCTGACTGAAAACTGTCATTCTGTCAGTATTGCATCTATAGTTTGTAAAATAATGGAGAGATGCATTAAGGAGAGACTTAAGTCTGATTGTAATAGTAAGAATATTAACAACGAACTTCAACATGAATGTAAAGTAGGTTGGCCATGTGTAACTAATCTATTGAAGTTTTATGAATATATGAGTAATGAATTGGTTGAAGATAATGCTGTGGATTTGATATTTTTATATTACAGCAAAACCTTTGATGTTATCCCTTGTGGTAAACTGCTTGAAAAAAATGACAGACTTTTGAATAAATAATAGACTAATCGGCTGAATATCAAAGTTGCTAGATATGTGGACACAAAAGGTAAACATCAAGGAATATTATACAATGGCAAGAAAGAATGCTGGCCTCTAATTGGTTAGTCTGGGACTGGACCCTGATGTTATCCCAGCATAATAACATCACGGATCTAGTCCCACCACTCAAATGACCACATTAATAATATAAAAGAAATCACTCCGTCATTGATGCAGTCAGCTTCACTAACCACTCACCATCGGGCTTCACTGTACCCCACTTCTTGCTTCAACCAAAAAGCCATATAAGCAGGGCCACTGGAAAATTGCGGGTGTAATTTTTTCTGCAATTTCTGCAATTTCCACCCTTCTCTGCTCAAAATCCACAATTTCTTGCAGTTTCTTACATTTATGGAATTTGTGACTAACTGTATAAAAATATTTAAATTCTCAAGGAACTCTACTCAGATATGCTAACAATTTAGTATACAGACTTGGATTTGACCAAAACAGTGCAGTGTGAGGTGAGAAAGGGTCAAATGTGACTCTGCTTTCATGTGATTCATTTCTCTGCTTTGGTTTCAGAATCCTCTGGTCATGCATATGTACACTTGAACACTTAAAATCTGTGTTAAAGCAGACTATCAGAGAGCTTTTTGCTGACACAGAGACTGAAACAATAGTTGTGAGAAGAGGTGCAAAGTGCTCCATTCACCTAAATAAAGCATTGACCACAGTGCTTGTTTTTGAATGGTAGGGTAGATTTTCCTTGTATAAATACTTTCAATCTGAAAGGCTTTTGATTCAAATGTGTCAGGCGTTTGGGTGGCCCTGCTGATTATAAACTTGAATGTGCTTCTGAGGGGGTTGGTGACAGTGAATCCTTACATGTCAATCTTATACAACTGCATACTCATATACAAAGCCTACAAAAAGCAAACATTTCTGAAAACTTGTTGAACAGGTTAAGTATAGTTAAACAGTTACCTTCAAATTGACAAAATAATTGCAACCCAAGTAAAATCACTTCAAACTGAGTAGAACAAAAGTACAATGTATTGAAAACTATTGTATGATGTAATGAAAAGCTACTTGTATGATTTGATATGTTTATCTTGTGATTTTAAAATGTACTTACAGTGCTGATTAAGAACAGTAATTATTTTAACAAAATAAACATTTTTCTTTTTAGACCTTTATTAGGCACCCTGGTTAACTGTTATTTTTTTCTTGCACCAAAGCAAGTAGTTTAAACAGGCTTCATTATTTAACATATAGAAACTGACAACATATGTTGTTTCAGGATGTATTCAGTACAGACTTATTGTAAATTACTGAATAAAATCTAATTAGCACTACATGAGTTAGATGTCTTGATTTTCAGAAGATATGCTACGCAATAATTAATTTGTAGTGCATTTCAAAAACACACATTTCTTCATATTAAACACATTTACAAGTGGCAATACATTTATCTAACAATTCATGTGATCAATACAAGCTGCAGCAAACAATAAAAGATTTATTAGGGGCAGTGGAGATGTGTAGTGACCCCCTGCAATTTTCCTGCAAATTTCTGCAAAAAAGTCCCCGCATTTTTGGGTAAAATTTTCTGCAATTTTCCAGTGGCCCTGCATATAAGTTGAACAAAAAAAAAACTCCCTCCCACCAAATCACAGTGTGCCCCCTCCAATGAAATCACAAAACATTCTCAAAATAGTTTCCTATCCTTTCCCTTTTTCTCGCCTGCAGTACGAAAAACATAGAGTGAGTGATTTAGTAAAACACCAGCGCACAGCACCTTTCATAACGCTCGCTCGCTTCACCTCGGTAACATCATCACTTTTGTGTTCCTTTTTTAAGTACACAATTTAAATCCAATAAAAAAAATTCTCCCTACCACCTCCATAGGTCTTTTCCTCTTCCTTTACAGATATACTCACAACAGTAGCAGCGGGTGAATGGCAGCAGCAAGGACAGGGCAGGAGCTCCAAACCGTGATTGCTGTAATAAATTATTCAACTTGGAAAAGGTCACCCATACAGTATTTTAATACTCCAAAAACTGTACCACAAGACCCTAACCAGAACAGAGTGAGTGTGGGGGGGGGGGAGCACAGGAAAGAAAAGAAAAGAAACCGTATGCCACACTGCTACGCAGTTACAAAACAGAAAAAAATACACCTGCTGGTCACACAGCTCCACCTAGAGGACAAAGGAACTTCTTTTTAAATAAGTATACTTCCACACACAAAAATCAAGTGAAAAACTGTTTTAAAACATATTTATTTTTATTTGTGTTTCTTTTATTAAAAGACTAGCCACTGTATAATAGGAATAATGCACTCCAGGGTGTGTGTCATGCTGGGATAGTGCCATGCCTAGGGCATTGGATGCACTCAGCCTGTGGCCTCATGCCCTACCACCCCAGGCATGGCGTTATCCCAGCATGACACACACTCTGTTATGCATTATTCCTTTATTCATCAACAGAGAGCAAAGTATGAAGAGGTACCGCAGGGCTCAGTTCTGGGACCAGTTCTGTTTGTCATCTTTATTAGTGATCTGGGTTTTGATATGTCAATATTTGTAACATGCTCGCTGATGACACCAAAATAGGTAGAAGGGCTAACACAATCTCTGCCACTGAAATACTGCAAAATGACTTGGATACATTTTTAAATGTACAAAGCAATGGAATATACAATTTAATAACAATAAGTGTACTGCAATGCATCTTGGCAGAAATAATAAAAATGAAGATAATTAGATTGACCAATATGAAACTAAAAACTACTATTTATGGAAAAGATTTGGGCTCGTGTAGAACAAATAACCTAAGTAGCAAAAAAGCAAGTAAATACTATATACCAAAAAGCGAATTACTTATTAAATACAATAAAAAGACATTCCACCCACAGGTATGAGCATTTAGTTATACTACTGTACCGTGCTTATATTGGATCGATCATTGATTATAGTTCACAGGTATTGGGAGGTTGGGGAATAGGTGGCAGTAATAAAAATGAAAAGGAAAAAAACAGAACACAGAGCCACCAAGGGAATAGCATTTGTTTCTGTGGAAAATCGTTCTGCAACCATTTCTGCAGAAAATATTGAGATCCGCAGAATAAAATTCTGTGGCAATGTTGCAGAAAAACTCATTCCGAATTTTCTGCTGCGGAATTCTGCCATTCCATTTCTAGTGAAATTCGGTAGAATTTTGAAAATTCCACAAAATTTTGTTCCACCAGAATTTAAAAATTCCACAAAATACTACGCAACAAACAAATAGAACCACTACACTTAAAAACAAATAATGGGAAATTATTCTGATCACAAAGAGTGGTAAATTTATGGAATATATTGCCTTCAGAAATAATTAATTGTAATACTGCTGAAACTTTTAAGAACAATCATGATAAATGGATGAGTGATGGAAATTGCAATAAATATTTGTTTTAATTGTGGGCAGGCAAGCAGTAACATATTGTCTAATCCAGCCTTAAATAACAGAGTATTAACCCTTGCTGTGCCACAGAGTGATATATCAGTCCAGAATACCTATACATTCTAATTCTGTGGGCAACCTAAGGGTTAACCAGAGTCTAAAAATATTGCATAGTTTAGAAGAAGAAAACTATGAGATGTTTAAGGTAAAAATAATTTATTCCTTTAGGTAACAGTTTAAAGATACTGCACTTCAGACTATAATAGTAATTTTTGAGTCACTGAGACTAGGAGTCATCAATAATAGTGGCATGAGAACAACTATAGCTTGGCAGCTAAAAGTCTTTTTTTATCAATTTTTGATATAGATTGATGGTTCTGACAAAAGAATATTGTACTTTTTTTTGTCAAAAGTAATGCAATCAGGTGGTTTACACTGATGTTGTAATGTCTAGTTTAGCATTACATATGCTGATGAAGTACCAAATGAGACAGACTGTGGAGAAATGCATGCACAAATTATCCTGCACTGGCAGAAAACAATGTTCAACAAGGCACATACTGCACAGTCATCTGGATTCTGCAGATTGGAATAAAAGGGATGTAGGCAGACTGGTACTGTATTTCCTAAGAACCAAGCCTTTTTTATGTTTACGTGTACGCATACACAGCAAGGGAACATATTGGTGCCACTCTGGGCTGAGCGGCGGCTATGAACATGTGTGCTGTAGCAGCCAATGCAGCTGAGCCTGCAGGAAGTATAGTGTGCTCACATCCAACCCTGACAAGGCTGCTGCACAGGCTTCTGACACTGGCTGATGAGTGAAAACTTTTTTTTTATATTCAAAGTTTATTGAGGAGTTTGCGTATAAAGAAAAAAACAATAGGGGTAAACAGTATGACAAACAGTAGACTGTGAGCATAAAGTTCTTGCATATGAAAGGATGAAGCCAATGGCAGTGTGACTGCATCTTTTCATATGTCTGACCATCAGCCGGTGTCTCTGTCCCCCAACTTTGTAACACAGGGCCCCTCAGGAACAGAGCTGTGCTCACTGGTGGCACTCCTTCCCCTCACCACCAGGCATGCAGCTGTGCTCATCAGTGGCCTTCTTCCACTTACCCCCACAAACAGAGCTGTTCCGTGGCAGCAGTCCTTCAACTCCCCATCCTCCCAGGAATGGAGTTGTGCTCGTTGGTGTCACTCCTTTTACTCACCTCCCCAAATGGAACCATGCTTACAAGGTACTGTAGGTGTCATTATTCAAATCCCCCCTCCAAAGTATGTTTTCACTGTCACTCCATGAAATCACCTCTGAGAAAGGATTTAAAAATTCCACCTAATTTGCCTATAAGGTGGGGCCATAAAAAGACTGTTGAAAATTTGGAGTCAAAATGTCAGAAAAACAACAAACTTCTGAAAAAACCTTTTCATTTTTTTCATCATTTACTCATAACTTTGTAGTTTAGATAGATCCTGACAGCAAATTTTCAGCATAGCCCTCTTGTACCCTACCTCCTGAACATGTCTGGTGTCATTTTTTTAAATCCCATTCAAAACATGTTTTTGTAGTAACTCCGTGAACTCACCTTTCCAATAGGATTAAAAAAATTCCACCTGTCTGAATCATAAGCTGGGGTCATAAAAATCAATGTTGAAAATTTAGGCTCACAGTATCAAATAATAACAATGTTATGAGGAAACAGTGAATTATTCAATGTTTACTCATACCATTGTGATTTTTTTACAGATTTTGGCCCCAAATAGTTAACATTTCCCTTTTATTACCCTACTTTATGAACGTGACCCGTGTAATTTGTTGAATCCCCTCTGAAACATGTTTTTGCACTCACTTCACAAAATCACTGTTCAGCTGAGATTTAAAATTCCACCTGTCTTAATCAAAATGTAGGGTCACAAAAAAACTGTGTTAAAAACTTAGGATCAAAATGTCAAAAAACAATGAAGTTACAAAGAAACAGGGAACTTATAAAGATGTTCTTTAGTCTGTTCACCAGTTTTTCATTCTAGGGTCCCCATATTCAAACAACATGACAGTAACTGGGTTAGTGCCATGGCTAAACAGGAATTGCACTAGCTGATGTGGCAGGGACTATATTCAAAAGCCCTTCATGCACTCTACTGACCCAAAAGAGTGACCTCCCAGACTACATCCACTGTACTAATGCAAATGAGGGATCCCCATGCATACTGGGTGCAGCAGTATATTCAGCAGTTTTAGCAGTGCTAAGCAACCTCTGCAGCATTGTTTAATGCTAAAATAAAAAACTGTCCTTATTCCCATGCATGGTTGACCCCATCTCTTGTTCTGTAGCTGTCTTGCATATTTCTGGTGGTCTAGTGGTCCCCCACCTCCAATTCCCCTCCTGTAGTTGTTTGGAATATTCCTGGTGTTTTTGTTCCCACCTTGTAAGGGCATCCAACCCCCTCCTGACCCACCCGTTCAGGATCCTCCTCCTCCTTGCACCCCCCAGTTGCCCCAGTCTCCTAAGCTAAACTATGGCAACAGTGACTGCGACCAGCACAGCCCTACACTCACCACCTCATCTGGCTGCTGACTTACTGTCAGTGAGCAATTGTGAGTATTGTAGAAACAGCTGTTTCTATAGTACTCATGATCATTCATTGACAGTCAGATGGTGGCCGGCCGAGGCAGTGAGTGGAGGGCTGTGACAGTCACTGTCACTATTTCCATAGTTCAACTTGTGTGACCAGAGCCAGGGATAAGTGTTGGGAGGCGGGGTCCTGAGCAGGTAGGTCAGGAGGGGTTGACTGCCCTTATATGGCGGGGGGGTGCACTGGACCACCAGGAACATTCAAGACAGCTACAGAACAGGCAGCCAAGGGGGGTGGAGGGACCACTAGACATCCAGAAGTATTCAAGGCAGCTACAGGATGGCCTATTGGGGGGTGTAGGACCCCACTGAGTCACCAGGCCATATTCAGTGACCCCTTGGGAACTTGCATGCCCAGTGGGATCATTAGCACATTAAGGCTGAATATGGACCACAGGAGCCCTGGAGCTCTCCTATTTGCAATTTGCTGTCTCCATCGGGCTACTGTGGCCCATATTCAGTGGGAAGCTGTGTCAGCACAGTGCATAGTCACTATGTGCTGTGCCGACACAGTCCCATATTCAGAGAGTGAACGCGCTCCCGTTGGAGTACACTAATTCTCATTATTGTCACCCCAGCTTTCTGTGTGCTATTGCCACACAGTGCTCCTATCAGCCCATATACCCAGCTAGCTCTGAATATGGGGCCCATACCCCTTGGGATGGTGGAACCCAAAGTTCACAAGATAATGCCTTCTGGGGGTAAGAAAAGTCTGCCAGTAGCCTATAGATGCTATTGTTCTAACAGCATGCAAGCAAACATGGTTGGCATTGACAAATGATTGTTTTATATGAGGAGGTTCTTTAGATCAGGGATTCTCAAATGGTGAGGTCAGTCTTCCTGGGGTGGTCCCAGCCTCTTCAATGGGAGACTCAAGCAAGTCTGAAAAAGTACTGTATTTGAAATACTGAGTTTTAGATATTTTGTGTAAAGGGATAAGGCAAAATGAAAGAGGATAATATTAGGTGAATTTATGTATATACTGTATTTAGAAATTGGTGACCAGGAAAGACACACTGAGCCAAGGCTTATTTCCTGGGTACCCATGGAAGGGTAAGGAGGGAACACAATTTAAAAGGTAACTGCAAAACAGTCAAGCAACACAAATGAACTATAATGCAAATAAATAGGAGCAATGAACAAGTGATGAGAGGTAACAATCGACAATCACACTGGTGACAGAATAGCCCAGATACAGGGGTTAAGCAGAAAGGTACTAGGAGAAGAGCAGGAAGGAGCAAAAGAGTCCCTGAAAAGTTGCTTAAGAGCAGGGTAGAAGGGGAGAGGCAGAGGTTGGTGGGAAAGTTATTCCAGATAGAGGGGAAACTGACAGAGAATGCAGTCTGACTCATGAAGATGTTGCAGCAAGGGGTAACGATGGTTTGAGAGTCAAAATAGCAGAGCAAGTAGACTGGCATAGGGAGTGGGGTTACAAGCACTCTGAGAATCCTGACCCTCCCTTCTCATTCTCCCATGTATCTCCCTTCTCTGCCCTCAAGGCGCTCCTAACATTGAACCCTACCAAAGACAAGAGCCCGGATGACCTTGATGTCAAACTCCTCTACCTGTCTGTCTCCACCATCTCGTATCCCATAGCAGCTCTACTAAACCTATAATTTACTCTAACATCTATCCCTACTGCCTGGAAGCATGTTACCATCATCCCTTTCCCTAAGGGTGGTGATCCCTCTGTGGCTGGCAACTACTGCCCAATCTCCCTCCTTCCCATCCTTGCCAAATTGCAGGAGCATATTGTACTCTCTCAGCGTTCTCCTTACCATGACTCCTCCTCTTTCACCTTTTTCCAGTCTGGCTTCTCCAGGAACCACTCCACAGTCGCCTCCCTACTCAGGCTCACTGACTCCATTCATACCAGTATGGACCAGGGTCTCATCACTTCTGCCATCTTTGTCGACCTAGCTATGGCTTTCGATACTGGCTCACGTTCCGTTCTACTTTGTTAGTAGTTTAGCCAGGACTAGCACACTAAGCTGAAAGCTTTTTTACAGGTGCGACCTGGGAGCACAGGGAAGTTAAGTGACTTGCTCAGGGTCACACAGTCTGCAAGTGGAAGTAGGCTGGCATAGGGAGTGGGGTTACAAGCACTCTGAGAATCCTGACCCTCCCTTCTCATTCTCCCATGTGTCTCCCTCCTGTTCCCTCAGGGCGCTCCTAACATTGAACCCTACCATGTTGGCAGACCCTCATCTGCAGGTCTGTCACATACTGCCACCAACTGGTCAGATCCTACCTATTAGGCAGGTCACAGTCAGAATTGGGGTCTCCCTCTCTCTCTCTGTCCCTCTCCATCCACACTGGGGTACCACAGGGCTCAGTCTTTGGTCCAGTTCTTTTCTCCATCTTCCTTAATGATCTTCCTTTGGTCTGCTCATTTGCATCTATCCACATGTATGCGGATGACACTGTCCTTTATGTATCTGGTCCTTCCTCCCTGGTGGTGATGTGCACTCTACGGCAGGTCTTTGACAATGTCCAACACTGGCTATAATCCAATCAACTGTTTCTAAATGCCAAGAAGACAGTCCTCATGACCTTTGGCACAAAACAGAGACTCTCCAGGTCCCCCTCCCTCCCTTCCCCTCCCATCACACTCTTGATGGGACCATTTTGGAAAATGTGACCTCATTCAGGTGCCTTGGGGTCTGGCTTGACAAGCACCTTGATTTCTCTGGTCACGTGGATGCTATTCACAAGAAACTGCTCCCCAAATTGGAAGGCTTATACCTGAATTGTGAACGCATCCCCTTGCTGGCCCACAAAGAAATCTTACAGATAATGATCCTTCCAACTTTTGATTATGGTGAAATAGTCTTTAGTGCCACTCACAAATCCTTCTTAGCCAGACTAAACATCCTATTCCACTCCTTCTGCCGCTTTATGCCCAGATGTCCTCCTCACACTCACCATTGCTTCCTGCATCAATCTCTGGCTCTCTCATCCCTCCATGATCATGGACTAGCTCACTGTCCCAACTTCCTTGGCAAGTTTTGATTTGGTGCACTCTGTTCTTACCTATCATCCTCCCTCTCTCCCCCTTCCAACCTCAGCTTGCTCCCTCAGGAGTACTGATGCTCGCTCCCACATCATCCCCTTCAAGTCCCCATCAGGCCAGGCATCCTTCTCCTTTGGTTTCCCCAGGTTTTGGAACTCGATCCCCTCATCCATTCATAATGCTCCCTCACTCTGCACCCTCTCCTCACTCCTTCACTCCCCCCACCTGCAACTATACCTAATTCACCCTTTGTCTCCCTAATATAGTTCCCATGAAAATTCCCATGCACTCCATGCTTCCTTCCTTCTAACCCATCGCAGGCCCCCCTCCGGCCTTGTTTAGAATGCATAGCTTATCCTTAATCTCAAGCACTTATCCTCCAGATTCTCCACCCTCTCTGATTCCCTTCACCCTTGTGCCTAGCACGGTAAGCCTAGCTATGACTATACTCTCTAGCACTTATCCTTCTACTGCTAGTAATCAAAGAAATGGGTTACTGTAATCTCAAAATCAATGTATCCTGTGTGTATTATCTGCATAGACATTCTTCACTGTTTCCCTGTTCTATTCTATTCTATTGTATTGTATTTTTGATCTATTGTGTGTAGTTTTTTGCCTATTATTAGCATATATTCATTACTGTACCTCCCATTACCCTTCCACCAGGATGCATCTGGAAACGAGCAATTTGCTCACTATGTCTTCCTGGTGAAACTCTTAAAGGTGATAGGAAATGTTTTTTAGACCTCTAGATGGCCACTAGTTGTTCTTTTATTGGCTACCCACTATTCTGATTTGTGTTTGACCTGTTTTGTTAAATGAATAATACAGTTGTCTTGCCTTTGTAACTACCCTGAATCCCTGTCTGCTCAGCAGTTGCTGCTCGCTGTTTTCATACTGCCTGAACATTCTATCAATCAGAAACACCCATTCCATTCCATTCAGATGGATAGCATGGAATGGGAGTTTGTGATGTCCTAGAATGTCTTAGAAATATGAAAATCAAGAGCAGTAATAATAATAATGACTTTATTTATTAAGTGCCTTTCAAATATCAAGGCGCTTTATAGTATTAAAACATAATTCCTAAAGCAACAATGATGAATCATAACAATTCATGAAAAAGTCTGACTCCACGACAATGTTTTTAGTGCCTGTTTAAAGCTCCCCTCAGTTGCACATTCCCGAAGCTGATGGGGCAGAGAATTCCAAAGGGTTGGGGCTGCAAACATAAAAGCATGGCCCCGGAAGATTTCAAAGTAACCCTTGGAATCTCCAGCAACCCCTCGTTAGCTGAGTGGGGCTGTCGCACAGGGGTGTAAGGAATCAGAAGCTCTTTCAAGTAGTCAGGGCCAAGTCCATGTAGGGCTTTGTAGGTCAATAAACCTACCTTAAACGTGATCCGCCACTGAATCGGCAGCCAGTGCAGATTGTGTAGCACAGGGGCAATATGCAATCTCCTAGACACCCCTGTCAATAATCGAGCAGCAGCATTCTGCACTAGCTGCAAGCAGTGGATATCAACCCCAGGAAGTCACAAGTAAAGGGATTTGCAGTAGTCAAGGCGAGAGATCACAAAGGCGTGGACCAACACAGGCAACTCGCAGGACGGAACAAGGTGTTTGACCCTGGCAATGTTCCTAAGATGATAAAAGGCTGACTTAATGACTGCTACCACCTGATAATGAAAGGTCAGCCCATCGTCAAGCACCATGCCCAGGTCACGCACCTGTTCTGAGGTAAGGATCTGAGCACCCCCACGAAATAATCCAGAGGGCTGATCAGTCCTCAACCCCTCTATCCTGTGCCATGGGTCTACAACCATAACCTCAGTCTTTCCTGCGTTCAACTTAAACCAGCTTGAATTCATCCAGTCTTGGATTTCAATGAGGCAGCTATTAAATACTGAGAGAGCACTAGCCTGGTCGGGGGCAAAAGACAGGTAGATCTGGGTATCATCAGCATAGCAGTGAAACCTCAGCCCATACCATCTTGCAATGTTTCCAAAAGGTAGCATATACACCGCAAACAACATGGGGGACAACACAGAGCCCTGAGGGACCCCACAAGACAGAGGAAAAGAGTTGAAAGAAAAAATCCCTGAGTCAACTCTCTTTGTTCTACCAGTTAGGAAAGATGTAAACCATCTGAGCACTGCACTAGTCAGGCCACAGATGGACCTCATGCACTCAAGCAG
This sequence comes from Neoceratodus forsteri, assembly GCA_016271365.2. Lineage (NCBI taxonomy): Eukaryota > Metazoa > Chordata > Ceratodontiformes > Ceratodontidae > Neoceratodus > Neoceratodus forsteri. Next base: position 699,251,290 of record CM057455.1, read on the forward strand.
CACCCCATGGTCTACAGTGTCAAAGGCTGAAGAGAGATCAAGTAGCACCAGAATGGAATGGTTTCTCCGATCTCTCACCATCAGGAGATCATTGAGCACCTGAACCAGAGCAGTCTCAGTACTATGCCTCTTACAAAAACCAGACTGGAGAGGTTCGTAGACACTATGGATGGTCAAATGGTTCTCCAGTTGAGTTGCCACTACTTTTTCAATAACCTTTCCTATAAAGGGAAGGTTCAAGATAGGTCTGTAGTTAGCTAGAGTGTCTGGATCCAACAAAGCTTTCTTCAGAAGGGGTGTCACCACCGCTTCCTTCAGGGAACTTGGAAACTCACCCGATTCCAAGTAGCACCAGATAATCTGAGCCAGAACTGGGCCAATGATATCATAACAACCCAGTTGGGTCTGGATCTAAACTACAGCATGTAGGGCACATTATCTGGACAATCCACATAATATCTCTGAGCTCTGGCAGGTAAAAAGTACTCCAGGAAGCATGAGGTATAGTAACCAGACACCGACCAACAGCATCCCCCATAGAGCGAGTCAAGCGGATCCCCAACCTGATGTCGACCACCTTATTTGCAAAGAATCAAGCAAGCTCATCACACTCCTTTTGTGAAAAAGCTCTATGGAGCTGCAGACAGGCTGGGTTGCACAATCTGTCTACAGTTCAGAAGAGTTGGGCTGGTCGATTCTGAGCAACAGCGATCTCCATGGACAGGAACTCTGCCTTCTTATGGGATATCGCTGATTGGTAGAGCTGATAATGCTCCACCAATCTAAGATGGTTTGCCTCCAGGGCGGATTTCCGCCAATGATGTTATAACCTTTGTCCCAACTGCTGCAACTCCCTCAAAGACCCATCAAACCAAAGGGCCCAAGGGCGGAGTGGAAGGGGATGAACCCTGACAGAAGCAATCAGGTCAAGAGCTGAGGAAATGGCCTTATTATAGGCCAGAACCAATGGCTCCAGCCTGAGCTGGCATCAGGAAACTCCAAGAGGTCAATCACTGCCACCAGGTCTTCAGGGCTTACATCCCGTAAAGGGTGGAAACTGACCATCTCCACTGGAGCAGACCTACAAAGGGGGGCACAAAAATTGCACCTCACAGTGTAATGATTGGACCAGCCGACAGGTTCCACCCCCAAGTCAGAGGCCTCAATCCCCAGGAGGAAAACCAAATCCAGAGAATGACCATGATTATGGGTAGCTGAGGAAACAAACTGTGTGAAGCCCAGTGATGTCATCAGCTGGAGCAAGTGCTGTCCAAAAAGCGAGAGTTCATCATCAACCCAGACATCGAAGTCACCCAGAACCATCAGTCTGGGTGACTCCAACACCATGTCAACGCCGAAGTCCGCCACTTCCTGCAGGAATCTCTTTTTGTCCCCGGGTGGATGGTAGATGAGAGCTATCCTGCAGCCCACACCAGCTACCACAGTACACTCAAAGGATTCGGCCTTCTCCACTGGTACACCAGTGAGGCCCAGTTCGGTCTTAAAACAGACCGCTACCCCCCACCGTGGTCCAATCTCAGGTGGTGTATTACCGAGTACCCTTCTGGAATTGCTGCTTCCAAAATGGGACCAGCATTTCCATCCAGTCAGGTCTCTGTGATGCAAGCCAGATCAGCTGTTCCAACAAAATCTGCAATAATTGCAGTTTTGTTCTTAATATATCTGGCATTGCATAACACCGCCCGAGTTCGACAGGGTTCATGAGCTGTCCCAACTACTTGCCCGTCAAAAGAGATGGTGCCCTTGGGTATGGGGACTAGACATTGACCATCACATTCCAGGCTCCATTTCGCCCCAGGGCATCTTCTAGACCTAACCAACCCTATGCGAGAGATCCGCTCCTTCGACCTCCAATGTCCATGCCCCACCACCCACCCACATCCCTCTTCGAACAATACCCAGCGCCTGACAGCGCTGGTAGACAAAAAATAGCAAGGGGAGAAGCAGGCAGAGGCATGAAGAGAGGAGGACGAATAGCATAAGACTGGGGGGGGGGGCAAACAGGCAAATTCCCCAAGCTAATAACCACCAGCTGAAGCTGAAACTCCACAACAGGAAAATCCTAATTTGTTTACAAAATAACTACCCTAAAAATAGTTGCAGTATACCTGATGAAACTAAAACCATAAAAAAAAAATATAAATCCCAACCTCTAAAAATAAATCTCCCTTACACAAATATTTCTTTAAAATCATTATCCTAAAAATGCATCAAATAATAGTAGTAAAGTAAAAACACTAAATAACAAAACCTCCCCACCCCAAAATCCTCTCATAATTTCAGAGGGGGAAAATAGGATCATACTAAAAATAACTAAAACAAAACAAACATAAGCATAACATAATAAATATAAAGAAGAAAATAACAAATAATGCAGTCATAACAAATGTACTAAGGAGAAAACAAATAGTCCGGGTCCCAATGGGTCTCTCACTACCAGCAGGACCATGAAGTAATCCTCAGGAGCTCACACCCCTGAGCAAACGAAAAGTGAAGCAGTCTTTCTCTCCAGCAGTAATGTCAAATAGTCCCCAGTAGCTGGTGTGGAACTGAAGACACCCCAAAGCTAGCTTATTTATTTATCACAAAATCATCAAAGCATATCAGAATACGTAACTTGTGTGGAAAGGAAGATGAAAGGGCAGTTAACTATGTAAAATAAAAATTATTTCCTTTAAATAAATAAATAAATGAGGCAGGGTTACGATAAGCTGAATAAAATGAGTCAACTACTCAAAGGAATTTCACTTTATTCCTGGTGTACTCTGCAAAGTATGCTATTTTTCTTTGGGGAGGCTCGAGATTATTTCAAAATTGGGGAGTCTCAAAATCCTTTCCATGGCTTGGGGGTGGGTCACTATGACAAAGTCTGAGTACTAATGCTTTAGACCAGTTTTCCCCACTATTAGTATTAGCTCCCTAGTGCAATCCTTTATGTATTTTTTTCATGAAGGAGTAGATGTGATTTCTGCTGAATCATGGCAATTCCTATTTTATTTTCATTTTATTCATATTTTTATTCTCATTATTACTACTCTACTTCTGTTCGACACCAGCTATGCTCTGAGGGAAGAAACATGAGAGTCCAAGACTATGAAAATGAAATATCAGCTCAAAGTCAAGCAAGGAAGATTCGGAGGGACTTTGTCTAGGGTCTGGTCTACACTGAGTGAGGGTTTCTAATTAAACTATTGGTATTATATTATTATTAGGCAGGCAGTATGGTGTAGTTTGAGCACAGGATTGGGAACCAGGAGAACCAAACTGAAATCTCACCAGAGCCACTTAATCACTATGAGACCTTGGGTAAGTCATTTAAACCTCCTGTGCTTCCATACTCCCAGCTGTAAAATGGGTAGATGCTGGACCACACTGAAAACAACGTGGTGTATGTCAGCTGGGCTATCTTACGTAAATAAAATGTAAAATAAAAAATAAATACAATTTTGTGGTACTGAATTTGTGTTTCTGTTTGATATTGTGTTTGTCTTATTTAATCTTCTGTGTCTGTTTTTGTCACATTTTATTGTAGTATGTGCTTTGACTTGCCATGAAATGAAAACTTGTGCAGTAAATACACTTGCCTGACTGACTTTTTTTTCCATCCTGCTTTTTTCTCCTCCTTGGCCCCCAGTTCACTCCTCCTCCTCCTGACTGCACCCATCCAGCCCTGTCACTAACCTTCTTGTGGATTTATCGGTTATTTACTACTTATTCTGGACTACTGCTGTAGTGGGTGACCTGCCACATAAATTGGGCATAGGCCTGTGGTCGGGGGTAGCATCTACTCTGGGCAGACCGGGGTACTTTCTTCCTTGATCTCTGCTGGGGGTGCTACAGTGGCACACATGCAAGCTATGCATGCAGTGGTAGGTAGGTAATAGAACGATAAACTATCTTTTAAAATGTTCATTATGATCTTATACAAAAGTAACAGCACATATTATATTGTATTCACAATAGTAAATATCAACAATATAATAAATATACATGTCATCTTACACTCACATATAAAAAACACAATATATTTTCGCATTTATTACGTATACCCATTTTCCTTCTGACTTTCTGTGCACTTATAAGGAAATTTGCCACATTTTTAATTATATGATCATCTTCTGTTGTGGGCAATATATTCGTAAGAACTAATTAAGTTGTATGCGGCATATCTTTAAAGACATATTCTAGCCATTTTTTCCTTGCCTTATTGTACCATGTACAGTACATTTAACAAAACGTGCTGTAAACTCTCCTTCTCTCAAATGTTACAACAACAGAGGCTTTCCTTTTCATTAGCAGTTTTTGCATATTGGGCTTTTAGCACCCTTGATTTAGAAAAGCCTGAATCTAAATTTAGTATACATTCTTCTTTTTACAGTATCTTTAAGTATATCCAGATAGTATCTCATATTGAATGCACAATCATTACTGGAATACCACTTACAATATCTTGCTTTACGTATTGCAGTTAGATCCTGTTCAATAAAGTAGTTTGTTATTCTATTCATTACATAGCTTTTTGTATTTGTGGCTTACCTTGATATTCTGCTTAGTGTAGGGCAACAATTTTTAAAATCATATCTATCCAAAAGTTTTTAAATACATGTATCATCCAATCTGAGCATTTGCAAAAGGCACCCAGTGGTAGTCCTGTCCCCTATGATGTACACCCACTGGGCTGCTACATGGTCTGTATCAGGTGGCCGCCATGTAGCAGGATGCAGTCCCCCTCTTCCTAAGGGAGGAGAATTGGCCCTGGGACACCCAATCCCCCTCCACCAGTTCCTGAATGACCGAAGTCCACTCCTGAGCCCGCGTCACCAGTGTAACAAGTGGTAGTGCTATCAATGTATTACCAGGCCAACTGACTAAATGACTGAGTGACACAATGTTATTGTTCTGGATCTTTTGTTAAACTATTGAGATCAGCAAGTGCTGATAAGCACTGCAAAATATGTCGTAAGTGTACACAGTAGCATCAATAAATAATCATTAATTTCCAGGCAGATCAACCAGAATTTCCACAAAATATATTGTTATTTTAGGCTCTGGTGTACAGAAATTGTACGTTAGAATTTTTGAATTGAATGCATGTTTAATTCCAACTCAGTGTTCTACTGTTGAGTCATCGGCGCCATACCCCAAAATTGTTTGCAGAAATTTATTTTAAAACTGTTGGCTGGCAATCTGATGGCCTAATGGCAAGGTTCACCTTCTAACAGCATTGGCTACTTGTCTGTTCATATCTGTCTTTTCAGTTACCTCATGGGCAACTCAAGTGATGTTCAGCAGGCACTGGTGGGGTTATTTTAGAGGAGGCACTGAAAGGAAGGAGGCAGAAGATTGCAGGATACCAAAAATGTCCCAGGTACTATAACACTTTAGACAAGCACTTGTCAATGCCGAATGTTTGCTTGCTGGCATTGGCAGTGGTAGTGTAGAAGTTACAGAGCTGCGTAATAGGAATGGCAGTGAAGTACTGAACTGAAGCCAACCCCACCACCACCCTGCAGAGAGTGACAGGCATTGGGGTATGCGTTTGGGTCGTCAGGCATACTTGTGCACGCCATTTCACCACACCCACCCTGCAGAGACTGACAAGTGTCACGGTGTTCCTTGTGGTCTTTGGCCCTTATCGCAGCCCATTTCATTAGGAAATATGAGTGGATAGGTGCGATATAGGAGAATGGGGTGATTTAGGGCCGAAGGGAGTCAAAGCATACCTCGATGCCTCTCCTGACTGCAAGGTGTGGAATGGTATGAGCATCACAGGCAAGTCCCAAGTCACACCCCTGATGCGGTCATTCTCTATAGGGTTGGGCGTTATAGTTGAAAACCTTAATACTTCAGGCATTCGTTGGTATTTTCACTCCAAATTTTCAACATGTTTGTTTTGTGCCCCACCTCATGAACAGGGGAATATCAGTTTGTTAGCGGAAGCTGCTAATGCACAGTGACTACGCATTTAGGACCACAGGTGCAAAAACATTCGAACAGGATGTAAAATGACAGCTGTACTCTTTCATGGGGAGGTGTAAAAAATGGCTATGTTGCAAATCTGTAGTAAAATATTAAAAAAAATGGTGAAGTCACGGCGTACATAGAAACGTACAGCACTACACCGTAATATAATTAGGTTGGGGATTTTTACAGCAGATTGTCAACTCAGGCATTTTGGTGCCTCCGATCATGAACAGTGTCACAGTGATTTTCTTTATCTGTGCGAACAATGATTTCCCAGCGACCACGCATCTCTGCACTGAAAGTGTGAAAATACACTTCAGCCATGTTGTGAAAATGACAGCTGTACTGTTCATAAGGAAGTGTGGAAAATGTCACTGGTGAAAATCTGGACTGAAAATATTACAAAGTCATGAACTAAGGGTGCGTGGAAACTGCGCAATGCTCACTCGTAACACAGTCATTTATGGCCTTTTGTCACCAAATTTTCAACATAGTCATTTTAAGACCTCTGCTCACGAACAGTGTAACTGTGATTTTCTTAATCTGTCCTAAACATTGCTTTACGCACACCAACAGCACCATTATCGCTACATGTGCGAAAACACATTTAGGCGACATATGAAAAATTGCAGCTGTACTGTTCATAAGGAAGTTTAATAAAATGGACATGTTGAAAATCTGGAGTGAAAATATTAAATTTACAAACTTACGAGCATGCATAGGAACTGTGCAACGCACGCTCGTAAAAGTCATTTTTTGGAATTTTTTCACCAAATTTTCAACATAGCCATTTTAAGACCTCTGCTCATGAACAGTGTCACTTTGATTTTCTTAATTTGTTCTGTACATTGATTTCGCACACCGACTGCGCCATTGTGCGCTGCATGGGCGGAAACACGTTTTGGGTGAGATGTGAAAAATGACAGCTGTACTACTCATAAGAAGGTGTGGCAAAATGGCAATGTTGGAAATCTGGAGTCAAAATATTGAAAATTCGCAAACTTACCAGCGTGCATAGGAACTGTACAACGCACGCTCGTAAAATAGTCATTTTTTGGAATTTTTTTACCAAATTTTCAACATAGCCATTTTAAGACATCTGCTCATGAACAGTGTCACTGTGATTTTCTTAATTTGTCCGTACATTGATTTTCGCACACCGACTGCGCCATTGTGCACTACCTGAAGTGGAAACACATTTTGGGTGAGATGTGAAAAATGACAGCTGTACTACTCATAAGGAGGTGTGGTATAATGGCAATGTTGAAAATCTGGAGTGAAATATTGAAAATTCAAACTTACGAGCCTGTGTGTAGGAATGCATAGCATGCGCTTTAAAACAGTCATTTTAGAATTTTGGCACAAATTTTCCAAATTGGAGTTTTGGGACCCCTTCTCATGAATGATTATTGTCATGGTGTTATTCAGGTCCAAAGGGTGATTTCATGCAGTGACTGCGCAGTGACTGCGAAATCACCCTTCAGGCCCGAATAACGCCATGACAGTGACATCATTCATGAGAAGGGGTCCCAAAAACCCCATGTTGAAAATTTGGTGCAAAAATTCCAAAAAATGCCTGAGATATGCAACAAAGTTGAACCCCCCCTATCTAGCCCATTATACAGCTTACCGGCATTTCCTCAGTTCGCGGTCGGCTTTGAAGAGTGCAGACGTGTTCCCGGTCCACCGAAGATCATCGCGCCGAGGTCCGGAGGTAAGTATGGGGTGAGGGTGTGTGTGAGCAGGCTGGGTGCGCAGTGGGTGGGTGCGGGTTGTGGGAGAGAAGGCGGAGACAACGTTGGACTGTTTTTTTCTTTACAGGTTAATAAAAAAGCGGACAGCGTGGGGCGTTGCCACACTGGGGTGGGCTCCCAGTGTGGCACAAGAGCGGTTGTGGGGGCGTGTTCAGCCCGACGGGGATTGGGCACCCCGTCGGCCTAGGATACATTGCGCAGCTGGGGTGGGCTCCCAGCGTGGCACTTATTCGGGGAGGGGTCAGTGGAGCCGACAGAGTTGGGCACCCGTCGACTATATTATTAGTTGCCACGCTGGGGTGGGCTTGGCATGGCATTTAGAGAAGCTTTGGGGGGCAGGGGGCAGCACAGCCACGATGGGATTGGGCACCCTGTCGGCTATACAGTGCGTGCGGGGGCACGTATGCCTGTGTGGCATCTGTCTGGGGGGGGGAAGCTGCGCGTGAGCAGCCTTATCTTATCGCTGCTCACTCAAGCGTAGCTCCTCCTTTCAACTGTATGCCACTGCATTTTGGAGCGTGTCATAGACAGCTCCAGAATGCATTGGCTTTCAGGGGCCGCGCATGCCAGCGCACTGACTGAATTGGAGGAGGAGGTGACACACCTCCGAAATCTCCAATGATGGCACTATGTTTCTTGCACATGCGTGCAAGCAATCATAAAAATGGGTTAGAGAAATCTTTGTAGCTGATCAGCTGAGGCCATTCACCATTCGGTCTGGTATCAGGCAACAGAGACTGAGGAATAATGAATCCCAATCTCTGTATGCCTATTTTCATTTGAAATCATTGAACTGTGAGAATGCTCAGTTTCAAACAGGCACCATTCTTTTTCTCTGTTTTAGTGAGAGCTGCCTCCCTGTCTTTGCAGTTTGTGTGTTAAAGACACACACTATTTTCCTCACCTACCTAAAAAATAAGTCTGCCTTCTTTTGAGGGTGCCCACCCGCTCTACGCCTGGCAAGTAAAGAAAATGAATAAACTACTCCTAGACTGCTCAGTGTGGCGCACATAGTGCTACTGCCTGCACGCATGCTGAACAGTCATTTTAAACACAGGCAGGCGATCCCCCCCACTCATGTACCGCTCCCACACAGCAGCATTTTTTAATTATCCAGCTGATTTTTTTAAATAAAAAAGAGCAGCTGAAACTGAGTGCTCTACACATTCTTTCCGCACTGCCCTAGAAAACTGCACCAAGGTATCCCCCACCAGCTTGCTACTCACAAGTATAATACAGCCCCCCCCCAAATAAAATGCTATTATTTAATTCTAGAACACTGGAAAGTTAACTTAGTGCTCTGCAGTGTCTCCACTGCTCCTTAGTCACACTCACCTGAACTGGTAGCAAATCATCATGCTCTTCTGTTCAAGCAATCCCAGCATGGTACTGTGCTGGTCACTTCATTGATACTATAATATTTGGGGGGGGGGCACAAAGCACAGAGTGTTCCTGGCATCAAAGCACCAACATAAAGCAGCTGCAGTAACGTAAACCTGGCACAAAAGTGGGTTTAAAAAAAGATCTCTTAAAAACTGCAGCGCCCTCTACCATCAACTGTGCCAGTATAGGAACTATTTTTCAAGAAAATTCATTTCTATTCATTTTTATTAAAGTTTAATTGTTTTTAACTTTTTTTAATTGTTTTTTAAAAAGTCACATATAACTCATTTTCTAAGCGCAATAATACCCTCCAGGGTGGGCAGCATTGGGCTATACCTCCTGTTATCAGCGTTCCAACTGTTTCATTCCTGGCTCTCATTAAACTCCCTAATCCTCAATCTTCCTAAAACTCAGGCTATGCTCTTCAGTTCTGCAAGAAAAGTCCATGCTGAGTCCCCTAAGCTTCGTGTGCTTTGTCAGGACTGGTCTGCTGTCATGACTACTGACTCCTTCAAATACTTAGGAGTGACATTGGATCCCACACTTGACTGCTCTTCTCATATTAACGAGATATGCAGATCCATCAACTGTAAGCTTGGTGCCGCCTACCGTGTGCGTCAGTCCCTCACCCCAGCTGCCAGGATCTCCATGGCCAGAGGTGTCCTGCTCCCTAAGCTGCAGTATGCACTCCCTATCATCTCCTATGCCAATGCTTGCATTCTTCATAAATGGGACACTACCTTCAACAACATCTGCAGATTCGCCCTATCTGCCCCTCGCCTTACTCACCACTGCCTCTTGTACTCCTCTCTACACTGGCTGTCCCCCCAAACCCTACGTTCCTACTCTCTGGACTGCTTCATCGACTCCATGACTAGAAATACACACCCCGACAGTCTTGGGGCTATGCTCACAGTACCTCACTCCCGCTCACTGAGATACTCAGACTTATTGCTGCTCTCCATCCCGTGCTGTTCAACAAGAATGGGTGAGCAAGCTTGCTCTCATTTTGCCCCTAAATTCTGGAACTCTCTGCCTCCTCGCTTTAAGTGCTCCTTCAAGACTGCACTTTTCTCCTACCTTTATGAACTTGATTCCTGTCACTGTACATAACCTCTCCGGCTCTTTATTCCACCTCCTTATGCCTAATACTACTTGGTTTCGGAAATATGTATGTATTGCCTTTATCAACCACTGTCCCTGCCATCACTGCGAGGATGGGCACCACCTGTGTGCTTAATCTCATCACTATCCCTGCGTGGATATATGTTGTAAGCACTCTTAAACTGTTTGTCTTACACTGTCCCTCCCACTCTGGCGTGGATGATACTATGTGTATGTTAATTTTCTCTGAAGATCCCTGTGAAGATATCTGTGTTAACTATTTAATATCTGTTTGTACTCCTCAGCTGTTTCACTATTTAATCTGTCATATGTACCCTCCCGGGTTGTGCTTGAAAATAGGCAGGATTCTGCCTAATGTACCTACCTGGTCAACAAAAGCAAACAAACAAATAAATAAATAAATACTGGACTTTCTAGAGGCAATAAAGCATTCCCCCTGTGGCATTGAGCCTCATTATGCCCCTGGGTGGTCTGGTATAGCCCAATACTGTCCAGCCTGTCCGGTATTATTGCTTATTCATCTTTCTACCTTCCTCCCTGGCACTGCAAGTAACATTCAACAGGTGCTGGTGGAGTTATTTGGGTATTCCATTGATGGAGTGATGGCATCAGGGTGACACAACACGTTTGCCTGTCACAGTGGTGAACTGATTGTCAGTGCACCCTGCAGTAAGAGTGCCACATGGGTGTTGCACCCCCTTCTGTGATGCACCTCCACAATGGATGTGAATATCATAAGTTTCGGGGGGTGCAGGGTGGGAGTGCATAGTCCCTCAGAAAGATCACTCACATGCCCCACTATGTTTTCCCCACTCAGGGTTGGGTGGCACAATGCCTGGCACTGTGATTACCGTTGACATTGTGCTGTCATCCTAAAGACAGTCGCCCTGCGGCTGTCGTTCTGAAGTGGATAAACCAGATATTTGGGGGGGTGGGGTCACTGAAAGAGAGGAGGCAGAAAATGGGAAGGATGCCAAAAAAGTCCAGTGCCATTGTAACAGCACTGTCTGAGGGGACAACCTTGCCTCCTGGCCAGGCTGTGCCCCAGTGTCATGTTTGGCTAAAAAAACAAGTCTGCAGTATATGACTACAACCCATGACCTTGTAGTTCAGAGACAATCATGCTCATAAGTTTGTACCACTGTCTAACACTATAAAGAGCAGCTGGCCCTGTCATAGCAGGCAAGTGACACCAGTGTGGTACCTGCCTTAGGGTCCAAATATGCAGTTTTAAAAAATAAGAAATTTAATGTAGATAAAAAAAACAAAACTTTGTAGGGCTTGTTTGCATTAAGTGAGTTTTGGAATCACAATTTGTAGCTGCACCTAAAACAGCATTCTGATGATGACTCGCTGATTAAAGTTGTATGTTAACAACATTACATTTTTAAGAGTGGTCTCATGCGCATTCTTTGGGTATGAGAACCATTAACTGAAGGTGAGCAGTCCTGATACCATAAGAATGTAAGTGAGACCACTCTTTCAAGTGCAAGAATGGTCTCCACGGCGGTCTTAAAATATTATTGATCGAGCTTGATCAATAATATATTATTAAAAAAAAAAAAAAACAGTCTCAGAATGTGTCCGTTTCCAGGGCATCTGCGCATGAAACACTTCACAGAATAAGAGTATCTCACGCATGGGGGAAAGAAGCACTCCTATTAGTTGAGAGCGCTCCCTCGATCTATAATACTATAAACAGCCTCCCCCACCGAGTCTACTAACTACATTTTACACTGAGCATGCTGTTGTCCTGTCTCTTACTTAATATATTCAAAATCCTATTTAGTGGTGCAGCTACAGCTTGAGACTCCAAAGCCCAGTAAGCCCCAGAATTCTTTTTTAAATAATTACTCTCTACCTTTAGAAAAACAATTATTCAGTGATTCTTGAGGGAGGGTGCACCCTGGAAGAGTGACTTACCTATCCCAGGTTAAAGGCAAATAAAGATGCCCACAGCTCTTTTAAGCCAGAAAGGAATGGCTATATTTTTTTGAAAGTCTTAGAACCGCTGCCAGACTAAATGTTTTGAATTTTCACTTGGAGAGAGAAAAGAAGTCTGCTTTACATACTGTAGTTGGCTATTGGTGGCAGCTTTCAAAGTATAATGGTGACACTGAGCTGCTTTTTGTCAAAGCCCCATTCAATCTTTCTGGTCTCACAAGCCCTTAACTGACCACAGGTGTGGACACACTAACCCTTTGAAGTGTTTGTATGGCACTGGAATCCAGGAGGCAATACTGAATCTTAACTCTATTATATCCTGTGTCCCAGTCCCAGAACTGACTGACTAATCATTTCACCTCATTTCCCTCAAACCTTCTAATCCCATCTAGGTCTCAATATTTTCAAGGGGGCACTTCCCTGCTGTGGTCCTTATGGTGGCTACTGACAGAATGTGGTTGAGCAGGAAGATAGAGAGGAAGAGAACAAGCATTTGTCAATGTCAAATGTTTGCTTGCTGGCATTGGCATTGGTAGTGTAGAAATTAAAGAGCTGCATAATAGGAATGGCAGTGAAGTATTGAACTGAAGCCAACCCCACCACCACCCTGCAGAGACTGACAGGCACTGGGATGTGCCTTTGGGTTGTCAGGCATAACGGCCACGCCATTTCTCCACACCCTTCCCTGCAGACACTGACAAGTGTCACGGTGTGCCTTGGGGTCTTTGGCCCTTATGCTCACCCCATTCCATCAGGAAATACGGTGAGATGGGTCCTGTATAGGAGAGTGGGGTGAACTTTGGGGCAGAAGAGTCCAAGGCACACCTCGATGTCTCTCACTGGCTGCAGGGTGTAGAATGGTATGAGCATTACAGGCGAGAATCCAAAGTCACACCCCTGATGCCTTTCAATCTCTACAGGCTGGGGCGTTATGGTCTGAAACCCTAACGCTCAAGGCGTTTATTGGCATTTTCACTCCAAATTTTCAACATGTGTTTTTTGTGACCCCCACCTTATGAACAGTGGCAATATCAGTTTGTTAGCTGAAAGCTGATTTTGCACAGCGACTACGCTATTTGGCACCACAAGTGCGAAAACACACTTCGAACAGGATGTGAAAAATGACAGCTGTACTGTTCATGGGGAGGAGCAAAAAATGGCAATGTCAAAATTCTGCAGTGAAAATATTAAAAAAACTGGTGAAGTCTCGAGCGTGTGTAGAAAATGTGCAAGGCACACCCGTAATCCAATTAGTTTGGGGATTTTTTGCAGCAGATTGTCAACACAGGAATTTTGTAACCTCTGCTCATGAACAGTGTCACTGTGATTTTCTTAATCTGTCCCGAACAGTGATTTCCCACAGCGACCACACATTTCTGTGCTGGAAGTGCGAAAAACATTTCAGCCATGGTGTGAAAAATGACAGCTGTACCGTTTATAAGGAAGTGTTGAAAAATGCCAGTGGTGAAAATCTGGACTGAAAATATTAGAAATTCATGAAGTTACGAGGGGAGCGTGGAAACTGCGCAATGGTCGCTTGTAACACAGTCATTTTATGGACGTATTTCACCAAATTTTTAATGTAGCCATTTTAACACCTCTGCTCATGAACAGTGTCACTGTGATTTTCTTAATCTGTCCCAAACATTGATTTTGCACACCGACTGCGCCATTGTGCGCTACATGCGCGGAAACACATTTTGGGTCAAATGTGAGAAATGATAGCTGTACTGCTCATAAGGAGGTATGGTAAAATGGCAATGTTGAAAATCTGGAGTGAACATATTGAAAATTCGCGAACTTATGAGCGTGCGTAGGAACAGCACAACGTATGCTCATAAAACAGTCATTTTTGGAAATGTTTTCACCAAATTTTCAACATAGGATTTTTTGGGGTCCTACCTCAAGAACTGTGACATTGTCATTTTGTAAATCAGTCCCGAAAGGTGGTTCCGCAGTGACCCTGAAATCACCTTTCGGGGCCGATTAAAGCCATGACATTGACAGAATTCATGAGTTGGGGTCCCAAAAACCCCATGTTGAAAATTTGGTGAAAAGATTCCCCAAAATGCCTAAAGTATGCACTAAAGTTGAAGAAACCCTATTTGTTACATTATACAGCTTGCCAGCATTTCCTCAGTTTGCAGTTGGCTTTGAAGGGTGCAGACGTGTTCCCAGTCCACCGAAGATCGTCACACCGAGCTCCGGGTAAGTATAGGTGAGAAGGGTTGTGGGAGGCAGGGTGCGCAGAGGGTCGGGCGTGGGTGGGGGAGATTGGGTTAGGACAGTCAGCGAGGAAGTTTTTTGTTTACAGGTTTTATTTTATTTTAACTTGGGCGACGTGGGACTTGTGCGCGTTGGGGTGGAAACTCCCAACGTGGCAGCTGGAAAAACTGTTTGGGGACTGGGCACCACTGTCGGCCATACAACTGTTGCCATACTGGGGTGGGCTGTAGCATGGCATCTGGAACTCTGTGGGCGCTTGCTACAGCTGAAGGATTGGGCACCCCCATCGGCTATACAGTGTGTGCGTGGGGAGGGAGCACGAGCACGCGGTGTCGTGTGTGTGTGTGTGTGTGTGTGTGTGTGTGTGTGTGTGTGTGTGTGGAGGAGTGCGCATGTACGCGATTTCTTATCGCTGCTCACTAAAGCGTAGCTCTCCCTTTCAATTGTATGCCCACTGCATTTTCAACTGCTGTCATAAACAGTTGCAGCGTTCATTGGAGAACTGCGGCTACGCCTGCAAACACACTGACTGAATTGGAAGACGGGTGCCACACCTCCGAAAACTTGGATCATTTCTTGCACATGCATGCAAGCAAACATAACAAGTATTTGTCAGTGCCGAATGTTGCTTGCTTGTATGTGCTGTTTAGGTATTTGGGAGTCATTGGAGTGCAAATATTGAAAATTCGTGAACTTACGAGCGTGCATAGGAAGTGCCCAACGCACGCTCGTAAAACAGTCATTTTTAGGAATTTTTTCACCAGATTTTCAACATAGCCATTTTAAGACCCTGCTCATGAATGGTGTCACTGTGATTTTCTTAATGTGTCCCATACATGGATTTTGCACACTGACTGCGCCATTGTGTGCTACATGGGCGGAAACACATTTTGGGCAAGATGTGAAAAATGACAGCTGTACTACTCATAAGAAGGTGTGGTAAAATGTCAATATTGGAAATCTGGAGCTAAAATATTGAAAATTCGCAAACTTACGAGCGTGCGTAGGAACTGCGCAACGCACGCTTGTAAAACAGTCATTTTTAGGACTTTTTTCACCAAATTTTCAACATAGCCATTTTAAGACCTCTGCTCATGCACAGTGTCACTGTGATTTTCCTAATGTGTCCCATACATTAATTTTGCACACCGATTGTGCCATTGTGCGCTACATGGTCGGAAACACGTTTTGGGCAGGATGTGAAAAATGACAACTATACTGCTCATAAGGAGGTGTGGTAAAATGGCAATGTTGAAAATCTGGAGTGAAAATATTGAAAATTCGTGAATTTACAAGCGTGCGTAGGAACTGCGCAACGCGCGCTCGTAAAACAGTCATTTTTAGGAATTTTTTCACCAAATTTTCCACATAGGTTTTTTGAGAGCCCACCTTGTGAACACTGGCAGTGTCATTTCATTAATCAGCCCTGAAAGGTGATTTCACACTGTGACAGCGAAATGACCCTTCGGGCGCGATTAACGCCATGACAGTGCAGGGAATTCATGAAGAGGGGTCCCAAAAACCCCATGATAATTTAATTCATCCCAAAATACTATGAGATATGCAACAAAGTTGAAAACACCCTATTTATTCCATTATACAGCTTACGGCATTTCCTCAGTTACATGATCGGCTTTGAAGAGCGCAGGCGTGTTTGATCCACGAAGATACGTCGCGCCGAGCTCTGGAGAGTAGTATGGGGTTGGGGTGTGAGGGAGGCAGGGTGCGCCAATGGGTGGAGTGCGGGTGGGGGCAGTGAAACTGCGAGGACTGTTTTATTTACAGGGTTTTTTTATTTAGGCGGCGGGGCGTTTGCCATGCTGGGGTGGGCTCCCAGCATGGCAGCTGAAAAACTGTTTGAGGGGCTGGAGCTGGCGGGATTGGGCACCCCTTCAGCTATAACAAGATTTGCCACGCTGGGGTGGGCTCCCAGTGGCACCTGAAAAGATTTTGAGGCGTGCAGCCATGGAGCCCAGCGAGGATTGGGCACCGCTGGCTATAACATTTTTGCCTGCGCTGAGATGGGCTCCTGGCGTAGCACCTGTTCTTTTGTTGGGGGGTGTGGAGCCGGCCGGTTGGGCATCCCGTCGGCCGTACAGTGTGTGCGTGGGGGGCACATCAGCACGCAATAGTGCTTGCATGCATGTGTGCGTGGGGAGAGCTCTGCTCACTGGCCGAGCTCTCCTTTCAACTGTATGCCACTGCATTTTGACTGCTGTCATAGACAGCTGCAGCAGTCATTGGAGAACTGGGGCCGCACCTGCAAACTCACTGACTGAATTGGAAGAGGGGGTGCCACACCTCCGAAAACTCTGATGATGGCACTATGTTTCTTGCACATGTGTGCAAGCAACATAAAAAGGGCAAAACTGAGAGTCAAACACATAGTCAAGATAAGGGATCAAAGGACTGTAGCTACCAGGCTTCAACCTCAGCATCAAATCATATTCAGGTTATTTTCATAGAGAATACACCACTGTTTCAGTTATGGCAGATAGCAACCTTATGTTAGACTTTGTTCAGATGAGTGAGGTGACACATCTTGAGTTCTACATGAACCTACTTTTTGTGTGCCTTTTTAGCACCACAGCTGGGAGTTTTGGTGACTATATAAGTGGCAGAACAAGATGAGAGGTCCTATTAGAAAAGCTGAGATGAGCATGATAAATTCATGACTTCTTGCTTTACGATTCCAGAAAATATTACCAACTGCAATCTGTTCATTGTAATCTTCTTACCTTAACTGTCAAGATATATTTGCGTGCTTACCAAATACATTGCACATGCCCTATTAAAAACTAAATTGAACATGCATTGATTGTCTAATTATGTGATTGTAGGCATGCTTACGTTGCTGAAGGTATTGCTGCCACCTGCAGGCCACTCTTATAAAAGGGAGTGACTTTTTGTATTGAGATTTTTATTCATGCTGCCCAAGTGATCATTCTAGTATCTTAAATTGTCTAACAACAAAAAGAGATTTTAATCCTGGTTGAATAGCCTAGCTACAGTATATTTCATATTATAATGTGAATGGGTGTGCTACTAACAGTATGTTGTTGTCCACAGTATTAAACAAAACTGCTCTATAATGTAATCTTTTTCCATTTTCAATGTAACCTAACCAACTACTGCCTGTTTTACTTTTATTTCTATTTTTTCTGTTTAAACTTAAAAAGACGGACGGCTTTTAGGTCGCGTCCTTATGTACAAGGCCCATCATGGCATGACCATGAAAGTGTGATTTTCACTGCTGTCTCCTTCTGTCTCTTTACTTCTAAGTGAAATAGCACTCTGCACTTTTATGGGGGTGAATGTGGGGGCACTCTATTCACAGGACATATTTCTGCAGTGTGTGCATCTCAGCTTCCTGATGTGTGCAGCAGAGACAGTTATTTGAATGCAGTTTCAGAGAAAATGACTACTTTTCATGATTAGGAAGAAGTTGTGTTCCACTTCCGTAGAAAGGAGAAACAGAAAATCAAGGATTGCCTGTATTTCCACTGGGTCAGTATACTTATTATGGCTGGCTGACGGACCAGCTCTGTTGCTATTATGAAAGGTTTCCGAAGCACTATTTGACACATTGTGTTGGTGTAAAATAAAGCCTTTTATGAAAGTGTAGCGGGGGAGGTCTTTCTATATGGTGAATGCATCATTGTGGTTCCATGAGTATCTGTTTTAACTTTTGCCTGTTATTTATTTCAAAATACTTACTTGTTGGCAGGGGAGGTTTTTACATCGGTGGACTTGCAAAATAAATGAAGGGTCAGGAGTACTGCAGCGTGTGTATCCACTTTGCCTGGCTTGGCTGTGGACTAATGCTCTGGCCTGCTATGTACCAGAAAAGGTGCATACCAGGCCACACTGCTACACATCATGAACCTGGCCCAAAACAAACACATGGGGCCAGGATGACATATCCCTGGCTGGCAAGATGCATGGGCATCTAGCTTTGCTAAAGGGCAGAAGCAAGACAGGGCAGGCTTGGTCTGGCTCAAGATCAGAGCCTGGATCAGCTCAATTTGATCCCTATAAGCAGTTGACAGCCTAGGTCAAGCCAAGCCAGTATGATGAAGCAAGCATTTTTGTCAGCCTGAGCAATTAGTGAAGTGGCCAAAACTTTCAACTCCTCTTATGCAGCTCATGAAAGGTACTGTAACTAAAGCAGTGCACAGCTTGTAGCAATCATGGCTGAGCCCTGTCTTGGCTCTTGGTGAAAAATGTCTGCCCTGTCTACCTCTGCTAAAAGGAGTGACAGCCGGGGACTTGTGACAGACACGCAACCTTCAATAAGAAACCCACGCCAGTCCTGGAGTAGTTTCCTTGCTCTGTGGGAGCAATACAACATGGGCTACTACAGTCCCCATAGGGACTACTGTTTCCCCATAGGCATAGTTGTATAACTTTGAAAAAATTACAAATTTGCTCTGCAGTCATGATTCTCACTTCAGCCCTCCTCCTGGCTAGGGTCCATAGTAGCACACATGTGACATCTCCCTCTTTACGCAGGAGACTCCTGTTTTTTTTGACTGAACTCCCTCCCTCTCTCCCTCCTGGGAAACAAAATCTCCTGCTTAAGTAAAATTCTGTCCAAAATATACATGTTTTTTGGGCAGATAAAGACACATAAAAATTAAATCAGTGATGAACAATGTATCTCATAACTTTATATAACTAGTTGTTTATTCTTTTTAGTGCTTATTCTTGACAAAATGAAATACATAACATTTTTATAATTATTGTTTTCTTATTTTTTTGATGCCATTTAAGGGCAAACTCACAACGTTACGGCATCTCCCTATTAGCAGGCCAATCTCCCTCCTAATTTGACCCAAATCTCCCTCTTAAGCAAGTTGGACATATCACATGTATGTAGTAGTGGGTGCAAGACTGGGATGACTTGAGACAATTGACTCTGTCAAGGGGGGCAGTACACTGGTTATGACAGCCCACTGGCTGGTGTAACTAAATGCCCCTCCCAACACTTGGAGGCAGAGTGAAAACAGCTTAATGGTCCCCGCTCCAGTACTATCCTGGTGGACTGGAGGGTGAAGATGGAGCTGCTGGGGTGGGGTGGGGTGGCTGTCAGGCTTGCATATATGTCCCATGTGCATTCATATGTGTATGTATATGTCTGCATGTCTGTATGCAGTCACATGTGTATGAGTATGTTGTTAAATGTGTATGTGTACCACCACCACCAGGAAAAAGCAGACAGCTAATACAGCCAGCTGTTGTTGGCAGTTGCCAGCTGTTGTTTCCACAACTTTCGGAAAGTTGCTTTGTCACTTTTGAGAGAACTTTGAAAAACATAGTGCCCAAGTTACAGTGACAAGGGATTGCTGCAGAATCATTGTGACAATTATTTGGCACTAGCCCTTTATATATGACCCCCCTAAGTTCTGCTCAAAGGGGATCACAGCCCTCTTTCACACATGGTCAAAAACTCCACTGTGATCACAAATGTAAAGGGGAAGGGGCGCCATGCAAATGCTTCACAGGGACATCCAGAATGCATGGTGAACTGCACAAGTTCAGTCCCATATTTCAGGACACTCCTGCCTGTAGAACTACTACAGGCAGTTTGTAGGGATGTTGCTCGAGAGTGACACATGCTGAAAGAACCGGCGAGGGATGGACATTGGTGAGGGACAAAAGAAATAGAGAATGCATATGAGGAAACAGAGCTAAGGATAGCTCTTCTGCTAGACATCAGGATCTATTTCAGTCTGGGGCTAGACATGGGTGGGGGGGGCACTGAACCAATATGCTTATGCTAAACACTTTCTACCTGAATTGCTATTAACAATACTCTGCTCATGCTAAAGTCTTTTTTACCTGATCTGCTATTAACAATGCTATATTTTACTAATTGACCTTACTCCTGGCTGTGCTAACTAAACTGCTGACTCCCTCTTAGCTGTCATCAGAACTACTCATTATAATATATCGGGTATCTGCTACCTGCATATCAAGCTAAGATAATAGTACTTGTGTAGCTGTGCATCTGCTCTGCTGTACTAGGCTCCTTTTGTGCCATTGAACATCTTACTTGATTACTGCCAAATCCCCCTGGACCCCCCTTCGCCGATATGCATTCCCTCATGTCCCTTCCCCAGTGGCGTAATGCTAAAGGCCTGAAAATTGCCCACATCAATGTCTGCAGTCTTCTAGCCAACCTCCCAAAGCTAATGGCTTGGGTTGCTCACTATAATCTGGACATCCTGGGGATTTCTGAAACCTGACTCAAGCCTGCCCACCCAGACTCTGTCTGTGCCCTCCCTGGATACAACTCTGTCAGGCAGGATAGGGTGATGAACAAGCGTGGGGGTGGGCTACTGCTCTATCACAAGACCCACCTCAAGGTATCAGTCATACACCACCCCTCCCCCTCTTGTGAGTTCCTACATGCCCTTCTCCTGTTGGGCAATGCAAAAAAGCTTCACCTGGCCTGTGTGCATAATCCTCCAAAAGGTGGAGCCCACGGCCTCTCCCATCTCCTTGATTGCCTCAGTCCCAAGGTGTGTACCAGTGAACTTCTGTTGTTTGGAGACTTCAGCCTAAACTGGCTGGGTGGCAACGCCAAGCTATACGAACCCCTACTGTCAGGCCTTGCCCTTGGCCAACTTATCTCTTAACCAACCAGACTTTCTTCCTCGGGGGTAAAAGGTTCCCTTATTGACTGGATGCTGAGCAACAGGCCGGAGCATATCACTGCTTCTGGCCTCTTCCCAGACTCCATCTCGGACCATTCCCCCACCTACTGCGTTTGTAAAGTCTTCACCCCAGGGTCCCCCCAAAAGTAATTCAGATGAGTGACTACTCAAAATTTAACACAAATGACTTCGTTGCTGACCTCTGCCAGACCGACTAGTCCCAGGTCACTGCCATCAGTGACCCCACAGCTGCCCTTGACTGCTTTCTATCCCTATTCACCCCTCTTCAGGATAGACATGCCCCTTACATAAAAAGGAGAGTGAGGGGCGCTGTTACTAAATGGTTGCATAGTGGCCTGTTTGCCCTTATGAAACTCAGGGATAAATGCTGGTACAAATTCAAGGTCTTCGGTGACTGTTCAGACTTAGCTGAATACAGGCAGCTCAGGAACTCCTGTAAGAAGGCTATCATCTGAGAGTGAATTCTGTAAATCCTCCCTTGAAGTGTCAGCCAAAAACCCAAGGAATTTCTGGCACACCATCAAATACACAGTAAGTGGTCCTGCCTGCCCCCATGACAGGCAAATTGAAGGAGTCAGTTGTAACAGTGACCTTATTATAGCCAATGTCTTCAACGCCCAGTTCTCCAACCCGACCACCTTCATCCCCTTATCTCCTCTCCCTAATAAGCTGAGTCCCTCAGGCCATGCTGTGCCCTGTCATCCCCCATTGTACTTTAAGGCTGTCTCCTGCAGTGAGACACGAAGGCTCCTAGCTGGACTCGGTGCCAGTTTCTGGTCAGTTTCATTCTGGACTGCTCATTACACTATGCTGTACACTGAACTATGTGCTAAGTTGAGACAAATCCTACCATTCAACATAAAGCTGTCCAGCAGTGAGAGTGTGCAACACTGATCATGCTGGATTTCCTCTGTGCAATATGAAGCTGCTGGATGGTGTCAAGCAAATGGAGAGAATGGTATGCTTTGCGGATGAGGTATGGATAGTGTCAAACAACTCAGCTCAAGGAATATTACAAGTATGAAAAATTGTTGAGGCCAGTTTTTGATTAGGGAAATTATGAGGCTGCACTAATGCAGGCGTAGCAGTGTGTTTACATATTAGCAAAAATGGCTGTACCAGTATAGATCCTGACCAAAACTGGAATCGCCTGTGCCGCAGTAGAGCCACCTGTGATGTTGCTCAGGCTGCTTACACTGCCTGACCTACAGTGATGCAACACATCTACACTTGTGATAGTGTACATGAGCCTGCTGTGTGCAAATCTGTGCAAACTGGGTGTATACACAGGAACAGTGCACCACGGCGCAGTGCCAGGTGCACCACGCATAAGCACATCCATCATGGAAATCCCCCCACCTGCCCAACCTCGAGTTTTGCCCTGCTTGTGGACCCAGCAGCTATGTCCTTCCTGTAGTTCTTTGACATTGTTCTGCTAGTCCTGTGGTCCACCTCTCTAACTAATACAACAGTCGCTGGTAGTCCAGTGGATCCCCCATTTCTAGTCCTTGTTCCCCAGGCACGTGTTGTTTTAAACAGGTCCCTCACTGATCTACACTTGTGATGGTGCAGATGAGGTAGTGTAAATGAGCCTACTGTGTGCAAATCTGTGCAAACTAGGTGTATGCACAGGAACAGTGCACCATGGCGCAGTGCCAGGTGCACTATATATAAGCACATCCATCACGGAAATCTCCCCACCTGCACAACCTCTAGTTTTGCTCTGCTTGTGCACCCAGCACCTATGTCCTTCCTGTAGTTCTTTGACATTGTTCTGTTAGTCCTGTGGTCCACCTCTCTCACTGTAGTACAACAGTCGCTGGTAGTCCAGTGGATCCCCCATTTCTAGTCCTGGTTCCCCAGGCACATTTTGTTTTTGAAGAAGTCCCTCACGGATTTAGGTTCCCCGCCATCTGTGTGCACCAGGAGCACAGTTTCTACACCCCTACTGCCTGCCATAAAACTTTATTGGAGAAGGGGGCATTACACAGCTCTGCACTTGGTGTGATGGAATTGCCATGCTTCTGAGAAGAACACTGCACACAGTTTGCATGATGGCCCTGTCCCTTCCTAAACATAAAGCATTTTGATGTGCACTAGTGTAGAAGAGGTGCGCAGAACACTTTGTCCATAGATTGAGGGTTGCAAGCAAGGGGCTGGTGATAAATCATCACTGCAGAAAATTTGCACCATTTATTTTGGGATGGATGGATAGACAGACCAGACGGACAGACGGATGGACGGACGGATACATAGATAGATAGATAGACAGATAGATACACATCTTTATTTTTATACAGGACAAAAGTTATGTTGACAAAGTCATCCTGTTACTGGTGCCTGGATACAGAATAAAAATTTATTACAATGTACAGTTAACATCATTCAAATCCAATTACCTAAATTAAATACAAACACAATTAGATAAACAACATACTCAGCTTCCTAAATTATTCCAAATAACACACAAATAACATTAATACATACATTCATCTAATGTAAATTTATTTATTTTATTTATTTATAGAATTTTTGGTAACTGGATGAGCCCACTGTAACCAGAGTTCCCTTTTTCAGGGGCGACCCAGAGTTAATTACAGACATGAAGTCATACAATGAGGATGCAATATATCATACAGCATGGTTTTAAATGCAAACAGTTTGCAAATAAGAGGATGAATGTGAAACTGTCTCATTTACAAGATTAGTTAACTGAACTAAACACTATACTTGTCAACAAGTAACTGGAGGGACACAACACAGTGCAGCAAGAAAGGTTGTAGGAATCGGTACAAAGGATAATAAAGGGAAGTGATCAGTGATAATAAGTACAATGTGATTTATCTAGAAGAAAGGTTTTTAACCCTTTCTTGAAACACTCAAACAAGGGGGAGTTTTGGAGCGCAGAAGGTATGGAGTTCCAGAGAGAGGGGGCAGAATAAGCATAAGATCTCGTCTGTAAATTTATTTTGACTCTGGGCACATCAAGCAGTTTATGACTGGAGACCCAGAGGTGGCACCTTTCAGGCTTAGGAGTTACAGTAGCAAGCCACAGAGGTTGGGCAGAGTAAAGTGTGAGGTGAACTTGTAGGCCAGGCATAACAGGGGGTACATAATTGGCCTCTCCAGGGAGGGCCAGCTCAGGGACAATAAATGGCCACACTCCTCAAATTTCGAAGGCAATCGAGTTGTCTAAAACTCTGTGGCTTATGGCATTTTTAAAGCAAAACAAGCAAAGAAACATTTATTTATACTAGGGGCCCTT
Organism: Neoceratodus forsteri; assembly: GCA_016271365.2. Classification (NCBI taxonomy): domain Eukaryota; kingdom Metazoa; phylum Chordata; order Ceratodontiformes; family Ceratodontidae; genus Neoceratodus; species Neoceratodus forsteri. Next base: position 699,275,652 of record CM057455.1, read on the forward strand.
CCAAAGCTCAGGGCACCTTTACAAAAATACAGTATAAAATCCATATTCCAATAAATTTAAAACAATAACATAATCAATTAAAATGATTAAAAATCAGTTTGTTTCAAAGTGCAGCAACATAGCAGCAGCATCAAATTTCCACTAACCCATCAAACATTTGTGCAAATAAATGGGCCTTAAGGGAATTTTTAAATCTCTCTATGGTCAGGCTATCTCATATCCAATGAGGTAGAGAATTCCACAGGGTAGGAGCCATAAAGGCAAAAGATCTACCTCCAGATGTTTTCAGTCGTACCCTGGGAATCTCTAGCAATCCCTCGTTGGAGGCTCAGAGTGAATGTGAGGGGCTGCAGTGGAGCAGCAGATCTTGCAGGTACTGAGGTCCCTAGTCATGTAGGGCTTTGTAGGCCAACAACGCGACCTTGAAGGTGATCTGCCATTGTACCGGTAACCAGTGGAGTTCATGCAGCACAGGTGTTATGTGGCTGGACCTGGAAGTTCCAGTTAACAGCCTTGCTGTCGCATTCTGCATTAGCTGCAATTGGCAGATATCCATCCACGGTAGCCCTAGGTAGAGGGTGTTGCAGTAATCAAGATGAGTGGTGACAAAGGCGTGGGTAGCTCTTCGGATGGAACCAGATGCTTTATACTAGCGATATTCCTTAGATGGTGTAAGGAAGACTTGACTACAGCCGATATCCGAGCCTTCAGGGTCAGGCCTTCATCAACTATCTCCCCTATGTTCTGCACCTGGCCCAAGGCATTAAGCAGGGCCCTTCCATGATGTAAACCTGAGGGTTCCCCCCCATGTCCCGGCCATCTGCTGATCAGGGTCCACAACCAGTGCCTCCGTTTTCCCCTGATTCAACCTAAGCCAAGCTCACACTTATCCAGTCCTGTATCTCCTGGAGGCAGTTATTAAACACCAAGACAGTATTAAACTCCTGGTCAGGCACAAAAGACATGTAGAGTTGAGTCATCTGCATAGCAGTGAAAACTCAACCCATACCATCTTATAATGTCTCCCAATGGCAGCATATACAGTGCCAACAACATGGGGGACAGCACCGAGCCCTGCAGTACCCCACAGGGAAGATCGAGAGGGGTCGAGGAATAAACCCCAGACACAACTCTCTGGGATCTGCCCTTGAGGAGTGATTGAAACCAATTGAGGACTGCCCCCCCACCCAGTCCACAGAAAAAACACAGGCACTTGAGCAGCACCCCATGGTCCACAGTGTCAAAGGCTGCTGAAAGATCTAGGAGAACCAAGGTGGAACGAACTGACCAATCTCTAGCTATCAGGAGTACATTAAGCACCATATCAGGGTGGTATCAGTGCTATGTCTTTTCCTGAAGCCTGACTGAAGAGGGTCATAGATATTGTGGATGGCCAAATGATCTTCCAGCTGCAGTGCGACCACCTTCTCAATAACTTTACCTATGAAAGGCAAGTTAGAGGCAGGTCTGTAATTAGCTGGGCAGCCAGGGTCAAGGGAGGGCTTTTTTCAGGAGGGGTCATACCATTGCCTCCTTTAAAGGGTCTGGAAAGACCCTTCTCTCCAATGAAACCCTCACTACCCCAGCAAGAACTGGGCCAATAACCTCAACACACCCTACAAGAAGGTGAGTTGGGCCCGGATCCAAACTACAGCAGGTAGGCTGCAGAGTCTGGATGATCCTCATTATATCCATGACTGCCAGCAGGCTAAAGGTAGACCAGGTTACCTGGGCAATTGAACCATCCTGTTGATCAGTGCAAGGTCCAATGGGAAGGCACTGGCTGATCTCTGTCCTGATGGAGGACAAAGAACTGCGCAAACCCTCACACTTTTCTTGTGATGATGTTCTACTGGATCGCAGACAAACTGGATTGCACAGTTTGTCCATGGTCTGGAAGAGCTGAGCTGGCCTGTTCTTTGCTGCAGCCATTTCCCTGGACAGGAACTCTGCCTTCTTATGAGAAATTGCTGATTGATAGACCTCATAATGGTCTAACAATCTAAGTCTATCCTCCTCCAGGTGAGTTTTCTGCCAGTGTTTCTCCAACCTTCGCCCCTGCCTCTTCAACTCTTGGAGTGCCCCATCAAACCATGGGGCACCTGGGTGAATAGTAAGAGGGTGAACATGAACCAGAGCAGTGACATCCAGGGCCCAGGCCACCACCCTATTATAGGCAAGTACAAGGGATCCTGGGTCAGTGCTATGAGTCGGAATACCTGAAAGGTCCAGAACCATCATTAGGCCTTCAGAGGTGACACCTCGTAAAGGACAGTACTGTACCATTTCCATAAGGGCAGGCCTATTATGAGAAGTCACAAAACTAAACCTCGGGGCATGATGGTCAGACCACCCGATAGGATCCACCTTCATATCAAAGATTTCCATCCCTAGATGGAACACCAAATCCAGCGAGTGCCCCCCTCCCCATGTGTAGCAACGGTAATGATCCATGTCAGGCCCAAAAAATCCATCAGTTGGAAGAGGTCTTGACCAAAAAGTGATAGTTCATCATTGACCCAGGCACTGAGGTGCCCCAGAATCAACCATCTGGGGGCCTCCAATACCAAGCTGGTGATGAAGTCCGCTACTTCCTTCAGGAAAACCCTCCCATCACCTGGTGGAAGGTAGATGAGAAGGATCCTGAAACTTGCACCCACACCTACTATGCACTCAAAGGAGTTGGTCATCCCCACTGGCAACACCCTGATGTCCAGTTCCTGTCTAAAGCAGGCAGTGACTCCCTGGCCCCTATTGTCCACTCTCGGGTGGTGTATCATCGAGAACCCAACTGGAACTGCAGAAGCCAAAATAGGGCCTGCATTTTCATCCAGACAGGTCTCGGTGACGCAAGCCAGGTCTGCAGAAGTAACAAGATCTGCCACCACCGCGGTCTTATTTTTAATAGACCTAGCATTGCATAACACCACCTGGGAGAGATGAGAATCTGAGGATGACCCCACCACCTACCTGTCCAAGTCAGAGTCCTTGGGCATGGGCAGGACACAAGGGGGACCTTGATCCTGTGTCCATTTCTCCCCAGGGCATCTGCTGGTCCCTACTGTCTCTATTCATTCACCCCTTTCCCATCCCCCTCAAGATCTTTGGAGCCCTCCACCCCTACTCCTCCTCACAATGACTAGAGCCTGGCATCGATAATAAACTTCCAGAGGCAGTGGAGGGCAGTCAAAGGGACGTAAACCCCTTAATCTCGAAGGGGAGTACTGCCTGACTGTAATCTTTATCCCCCAACACATTACCCCAATTACCAAAACACTCACTCACTCACACACCACAATCAAAACTCACACTCACCAAACAACCCACCCCTTACATCAATCACTCCTTATCCCTCAAACAACCTTACAATAAACCCCTCACCCCAATTCAAAATTACTCCAACAAATCACAGCACAAGCCAAATCTTGGCAGCATCAACTTCTAAATTTCCAAAAAAGACAGATAAACAGGACATATTTCTTAATTACATAGAAAAATAGATATTGATGGCAGTTATGAACTGCCTGGCCCACCTAGTCTGCCCATTTTCCCCACCTTCTATATCATACTAACATACTAAAATGCCAGCAGAATAGGCCTAATGGTCTTTCGTGTCTGCTTGTTTGGTCAGCCCCCACCCTGGGTGCTGACCTTGCTGCCCTCCTCGCCTTCTCTGGCTTCTCCCTTCCCAGTTCCGGATATTCTTACTGCATTGGATTTTGCTTCCAGAACTCTTCCCCTGTACCTGTCCCACCCCCTCTTGAATCCCTCCACCGTCTCTGCCTCTACCAGCCCCCTAGGCAGTGCATTCCATGGCTCCACCACCCTCTCAGTGAAGTAGCACCTCCTCCTTTCTCCCCTGAATCTTCCCCCCTCCAGCTTCCACCCATGCCCTCTAGTGGCCCCCTCCTCCTTCTTGAAGCACCTCTGACTGTTCCTCCCTATTTACCCTCTTCATGTACCTGAAGACCTCTATCATGTCCCCCCGGTCCCTTCTCTCACCACAGACCCTACTTGATCTCCAGCTCTACCGCCCCTTTCCCTACTTCTAAGTTTCCCTTATACCTATCTCTTGTATTCTTAAAATCCGTTACCATTTTTGCCTCCACCACCTCCACCGGGAAGCTGTTCCAGGTATCTATCACTCTTTCTATGAAGAAGTACTGCCTCACATCTCCCCTGAATCTCCCCCCTCCAGCTTCATAGCATGTCTCCTTGTTCTTGAGCATCTTTTTTTCAGAAAAATGCTTCCTTCTTGAACTTTATTTATACCTATGAAGTATTTGAAAGTTTCTATCATATCCTCCCCCCTTTCCTCCAGGGTATACATGTTGAGGTCCTTCAGTCTGTCCTCATAGGGCTTGTGATGAAGACCCTGCACCATTTTGGTTGCCCTCCTTTGGACCACCTCTACCCTATCTATGTATTTGTAGTGAAAGAGGATTCCGTACTTTGGGAACATACAGATAGTAATTTGTAACCATTGTTCCATACTGGTTACATATCTTTGGGACTGTTCCCTGTATTTACTTTCTCTTAGTTTCTACCTATTGTCAGGGTAATCCAAAGTTATCTCCCAGGAATTCTTCCCATATGTCTCTTAAACATGATAGGAAACAGTTGTTAGACCTCTAGATACCCTGTAGTTGTTCTTTTATTGGCTACCCACTATTCTGATGTTTTTTTACCTTTTTTTCTCAAATTAATAATCACATTTTGTTGCATATGTTACTACCCTGAATCCCTCTCTGATCAGCAGTTGCTGCTCTCTGTTTTCGTATTGCCTGAATATTCTATGACATCAGTAACACCATTCCAGGCCATTTAGATGAATAGCATGGAATGGGAGTTACTGGTGTCATAGACTGTCTTAGAAATATGAAAATCAAGAGCAGTAGCTGGTAAGGAGAGTGGAGCTAAATGTAGATCTGATGGCACCCCAAATTTAGATAATTTATTTATCAAAAAAATCATCAAAACATATCAGAATACGTAACTGGCATGGAAAGGAAGATCGAAGGGCAGATAACTATGTAACAGTCTTTTCCTATCTCCTTTAAATGTTTATTCACAAAAGGCAAACTCACTTTAATTTTGATCATGTTAGTTTCTGATTAATGATTACCAATGAAAGCTGCAGAAAATGGAGAATGGAGTGTCAGCAACAGCAACTACCTAGCAAAGAATCCGATCTGCCATGATGTAAGGAGTGTCATGGGTAAGATTTAAGGGGAGGTGTGAAGTAAGAGATGAGTCAGATGACAGCCTAATAAACTACTACTTCAGTCTTCTAAGGGAGTTCCTGTTTAAAGTGATTTACCAACCTCCCCTGATGTCATGTTTGCAGATCACCTTCCCTTCGAGTGATGCAAAGCTCAGCTGCCCTGAAGTTAAGTATTAAATATATTCAGATGCTTAGTTTTTTAACATTTTTGTGCCACAGTTGTCTCTGCATGTTTTTTTCTTTGTTTGAAGTTTGCACATGAGCAGTGCATCCACATGCATGAGTGATATCAGCACAGGGAAGGTGCTCCCACTGCACCTTTCTCACCGCTCGTTCATTCATCTTTCCTGGACCCAGCCTCAGTGAGTACAGATCCAAAACTGAACTGGCAAAAATGACAGCACTGATGACTGAAACTGTTTGTTATACTGACAGCTGTTATACTTGCTTTTGGGATTGCAGAAGTGGCGATTTCTCCTGATTTTCAATTTTACTCATCTGACTAAGCACTGTGTCCTAGGTCCATCGGTTCTAGGAACATCGCAATCTACATTGCTTGAGTACAGTGTTACAGTTTTAATAAGTACTGCAAGTACATAATTATAACAACAAGTCTGTAACAAGCTGTAATCTGTAGTATACTGGGACACAAAAGGATGACTTTTGAACTGGGCAGATCTATAAATTGAAGTAATCTTTTCAGTATTGGTACATAGAGGTCTGTGTTAAATGGATGACTTTTTTCAACAGTTCAGAATTGTAATGTGCAGCAAGAGTATAAGCACTGAGCTGCACAGCCCAGTCCCAGGAGAACAGTGCAATAAACTGTATTTTTGGCAAGTGCTGCTTCCAGTGTGATTGCTTCAGTATACTGCCTTTGCTATTGCATTTCTGATTGTCACCATCATTATTGACAGTTCATATTTTTTCTTGTGCTCATGTGTTTTCTTGGGCTCATTTGGTGTTCTCATGCAAGCACCATAACAGTGATCACCAAAGTATGCTTAGATGTGCATGAATAAAGAGGGACATGGTGCACTGAATTGTTTCTCCAGCTTGCTAGCTCCTCACTAAGTTTATAAATGAATGCAATAAAATCAGTTATATACTGTACATAGTTGCACTGTACATAGTTTACAGTGCATCTCAAAATTAAAAACACTTAGTTTTTTTAAATTTTAACATACAGTCTTTATTTATAATTAGGATTATAGCATCATTGTATGTACTCCGGAGCATCAGCAAATGAAGAGACTGCAGTTGCCATCCTCTCTCAACACTGTGGTACCAATGTATGGCTTCTATGGTGTTATATTGCAAAGTGTGCTAGTCAGTTCAGCATACTTAGGGAATAATGTATGAACCAAAATATGGGCTACACAGCAATGAATGCAGGGAGTCTACGCAATGCACCATGACATCGGTAAGGCATGGGAGACAGTATAGTGCAGCATCTGTTGTATTTGCTGTACACTTTACGCATGTGCATCAGAGATCCACTGTAATGGAAAAAATAGAAAAACACAAACGACTTGACACAGACCAAAGTGGTAATGAAGTATGGTGACATAAGTGAGGAAGGGTGGTTCAAATACAGTCTAACACTTGAGTACCTACCACAAGGATATGTCCCTTTTTGTAGTGGACCAATCAAATGGTACTTAGGCTATCTAAACATAAATGCGGTCTCTTTCTCCATGAGAAGGGTATTGGCAGTGTCAATTTTAACCTTGGGGGGTGGGGGATGATCACCGATTGTACTGTGTATTTTTTGCTCAATTCATAATGTACCTGGAGGCACACATGTAGCGGCAATAAGCCAGTGCCAGGATGGTATCACAGATGCTTATGCAGGCACTAATGACAGCTGCAGTCTGTATAGTTCCTGTGCGCTTAGTGGTAACACAAAGCTGGTGCAATAATTTGTAGTTTTAAATTTATAACGTGCTGTAAACAGGGGAACTGGTGACTTCAACATGTTACTCAATCACTGATGCCTCTAAAGGGGAAAGTACAAGCAGGCCCTCCACCCCCAAACACACACATACACAGAGAAGAAAGCTATAGACCAGTTGGCACTAGGGTAAAGACAGACCCAAAAAGTATAAATAATTTACAGATAATTAAAGTTCTATGCTGCAGCATTTTTCTAAGTATATGTGTGCAGCTGGGGGGTTTGGAGTGGTTGGGGTACAAGGTGCCTGCTTGTAATTTTTACCCTGTGCTCCATCAGAGTAAGTGACTGATAAATCAATTGGTGGGAGGGCACTAATAATTAGTACCAGGTGAGGAATTTGGACAAATTGGATTTGGACAAATAGTTAGCCATTTATCCTGCTCAAGCAATGCCACCAGATTGAGCCATGCTCTCAGTGTCAAGCTGGAGCAGCCAACACCTCATTTACATAGGGAAAGCAATCCCCCCCGGCCCCCGCCCAAAAAAAAGAAATATAAAAACCCAGGGTACTATCACTAGCATTTGTGTGGGTACATCGCTGCTGGGAGTAACAGAACACACACCATACCTTGATTTTGAACAGTAAAATGACAGCAATGACAGGAACCAAACCGTAGCACTAAGTAGCAAAATATAATATTAACAGTCCATGTTGCTAAGTCTGCCCTCACTGCTGTACTGGAATGGATCGGGTCTACCGCTGTGACTGCCTGAGCTACTGCCCACATCATTCTCGCTGCTGTAATAGGGTCATCCCTATGGGGATCTACTATGCAGTGGCTGCTAAACTGTGGCACTATGTCAGTGTCCGAAAGATCACTGTTAGTGCAGGACAACATAATGCTTTCATCATCGGACCCTGAAAATGAATTGTTTGACATTGTTATTGTCATGCTGCACGCTGCGACCAAGAGCGCTGTTATCAACACAGAACTGCTGTGGCCAAGAACTAATTTTAATTGCAGAGCACAGATCTCCCTGTGGTGACATTGCAAAGGTAATGAGTGTCAAAGGTCATCAAATACAGGCTCCAATACACAAAATGACACTTCCTGGTTTGTGAGGGTGAAAACCTGATTTAATTTGCTAAAATAGGCTATGCATCTATCAAAATACATTGTGAAAGTTCTATATGCAGTCACCTTGCAGTATATGCGTCCATATATCAAAACTTGGTAAATCGCTTTAAATATCGGGCATCTCATGGTGAGGGAGAGAGAGAGAGAGGGAGCCCTGTGTGGAAATGATGGGTTCTTAGTTGAGAGAGAGAGAGGCTTGTCAGGGCAGACCTGTAGGGCTGTAATTACTTTTGAATGAAGTAGTTTATTTCAGTTGTGACAAATTTACTTGGCTTGACGCCCTGCCAAGATGGAACAACATTTAGAGAAGGGGGTTGTAAACCATTTGCCTCTTTCCAGACACTCCAAACAGTTTTTCTTGTTTATTCAGTGTCATCATATACAGTTGCAGGAATGAGCAAAGGCAACTACTGGATTCTAGCTCCCCACCAGCTGCCACCAAGTGGAGAGCAACCCTTAATGTTAAGTAAGCAGTAATCCATGACAGGGTGTGGTTTTATAGACATTTAATGCACGCCTGGGGTGCTGTGAGGACACTTGACCTCAAACTTTTTGACTGACTGATATGCCTGTTGGACCATTTAAAAAATGGTGAACACCCAAATCAGAATAACTGGAAGTCCCATTTAGGAAATATAGTTGTGACTGAACAAAAGAAAGAAACTATAATATCAGTAATTTTCCCCAACCAGTATGTTTTTTTTAATTATATTAAAAGCTCCAGAGAGTTAGCCCAGTTACCTTAACTTGTTACATGTTTTTTTAAATCACTGTAAAACAAAGCTGTTTGAATTCAGATTTGGATTCCTAAAGTGCAAACCACAGACTTCAGCTATAATCACCAGTTGGACTAAAGTACTGTGCTAGAAAATGCTTGAACTCTTAAGTTAGGACTCAGACTTTGTTTTATTTTTGTTTTATCATTATTTTGTATACATAACTATTTGTTGTATGCGTGAGGGTTTGAATGTATTGATATTTATTGTGTTAGTGTGTGTTTGTGGTTTGATAGGTGGCTTAGGCAGGATATTGTTGGGGTAGCCCTAAGGGGTATTTTATGTGATTGCAGTGGGTTTATTTTGGGTTAAAATTATTTTATCTGGGTTAAGATGTGCATGGGAGATATAGGTCTCAGGGGAGCCTCAGAAGATGGTGCAGTAACCACAGTACAGGTCCTGGGTATAATGATCAGGGAGATCAGTTGGGGTGGTTGGGTTTAGGAGGTGCCTAATGAGGATATAGAATTAGGATTGGAGACTGCCATGCCTGGTTCCCCTCCCTAAGGCTCTGCTTAGTGTCAATAAGCAGGAAGTAACAGGTCTGGCTAGCTCTGCTCCTCCCCTTTGGGCCATGTTTTGTAATGCTAGGTTACCAAGGAGTAAAACAGCATTGCTGTATGATTACATTGCTGATTCCTTAACTGACCTTGCTTGTGTTATCAAAACCTGGATGGGGGATGACACCTGCCCTGCCTGGAGGCATGTATCACCCTTGGTTATTTAGTGATACATTGCCAGAGGTGGGATCGCAGGGGTGTGGAGTGGCAATTTGTTTGAAATCTGCATTGGGGCTCACAATGTACCCCCTGGGAACTTTCAGGTCCTTTGAATTTGTCTCTTCCAGATGTATCTTAGGTGTTAGCTGCATGATAATCCTTACGTACCATCCACTGGGATATGAAGTAATTTTATGCAGGAGCAGGTGTATTTTGTCATCAATCAGGCATTGAGTGCCTCTAGACTTTTGGTTTTGGGGGACTTCAATGCATGGGTCAATGATGAGACCTTGCCCCTTGGTCAGCAGCTCATCCAGTTAATGAATTCACTGAAGCTAACACAGACTGTTGCTTCTGGTGCACATCAGCAGGGTCACACCTTGAACCTGATCTTCTCATTGGATCTTGACATAAGTGCAGTCAAGGTTGATCCAACTGTAGCTGTGAGTTAGTCCTGAAGATGATCCTTCCCTCCTTTCCTTTGACTACTGTGATATAATCTATAGCTCGGCCCCTACATCCTCCCTATCCAAGCTTGACACCCTGTTCAATGCCTTCTGCCACTTTGTTCTCAGTGCCCCCCCTTCGCACTCATCACTGCAAGCTTTACTGTGCCCTAGCCTTACCATCCCTTGAAAACAGACTCCTCATCCACTGCGCAAAATTCACCTCTAAGCTCTGGCTAGGCTCCTTCCCTGCCTAGCTCTCCTCCTTGCTACTCCCCCCCCATCCTCTTATGTCCTCAGATCCACTGACTCCTGTATACTGGCTATCACCAGGCGGACGTTCACTGCTGGCCAAACTGCTTTCTCGTATCACTTTCCCAAAATCTGGAATGAGCTGCCCCCTCAAATCTGACACTCCTCCTCCGCTAACTCACTCTCTTCTGCCGTCACAAACCACTTCATGGTAAACTGCACCTGCTCAAACGCCTGATTCCACTCTTCTCCCCTCCGAGCTGCTCAACCACCCTAAACTTCCCCAAGACACACACTCCTAGCTGTGTCATACGCACTTGCTACCTAGGCACTTATTTTTCCTCAAATTGTTGTTCTATTTACTGTGAACTGTGCTATAATTGATTATTGTCTTTGCATGTACTGACGTAATTGTGAGCCCGCAAGTGGGACCCTTTTCAAACTGTCACTGTATCACTGTCACTGTCTAATTGTGTATCCATTAATCCTCTGCCCCCCCCCCACCCAGGTTGCACTGGGAAAAGAGCATCTTCTTGCTCAGTGTGCATTTCCTGGTAAAACAATTTCAATAAATAAATAAAATAAAATCCATTCTTTTTGTTAGAACATCAAGCTGTGTTGTTACTCTGTGGGGTCCCCTGTTTTGTTTCTCCCCCTGTGGAGATGATCCAGTACTATCCAAAACATCATCTGGAGTCTCACAAAACTCCTGGAGGTATTGGACATCTCAGACATGATGCTCACTTGTGCGCAGGTTTCTGATAATGCTGTGCAGCCCTATAATGGTGCAATTATGTCCACCTTGGATTCCTTATTACCTTACTGTGTTTATACAATGACCTTCCGACACATCTGTCCTTGGTATTTTGATGAGCTGAACCAGTTGAAGATGAAGGGATGGAGGTTGGAGCATTCTTGATGTAGATCCCAGTCTTTGGTTGATAAATTAACACTGAAAACTCACTACAGTGAGTATCCACAAGCAATCTGTCTGAAGAGGACAGAGTTGCTATCATGGATGATTGCTGCAGGTAAAAAAATCACCTGGGTCAACTCTTTCACACTGTGGACTGGTTATTAAACCCATCCTGTCTGCGATCTGCTGGAGTTTTTTCTGCTGGAAAATGCAATGAGTTATAGATCTGTCTGTAATTTCCCCTTTTTGGGAAATATTATTGTGAAGGTGGTGGTTGAGCAACTTGTTGAACACCTTGAGCAGTTTAACATCTATGAACCTCTCCAGTCAGTTTTTTTTAGTTGTGCCACAGCATGCAGACTGCCCTCATAAGAGTGATGAATGATCTTCTCATGGCGAGGGATCATGGACTTTGTACCATCTTGGTCTAAGTACAGTTGTCACTGGCATTTGACACTGTTGACCACAGTGTGTTTTTGGATCACCTGAGGAACTATGTGAGGACTCACCAGCACTGCATTAAGCTGGTTTGAATCCTTCGTAACTGGGAGAATGCAGCCGATGGCCTTGGGAAGTTTTCTTTCTAGGGCTTCAGTGCTCTTCTGTGGAGTTCCTCAAGGCTCAATCCTTGCTTTGTGTTGTTTTCATTGTATATGTTGCCACTGAGTGAGATTGATAGATGGTATGGCACCCAGTTTCACTGCTATGCAGATAATACTTGGCTTTACCTGTCTGGCATTTCTTATTTATTTATCGAAATGTTTCACCAGGAAAGGCACACTGAACAACAAGTTGCTCATCTCGTGGTGCATCCTGTGGGAAAGGGTAGTGGAAATACAAACATGCATACAACAGCAAACATTATTACAACAGTACTGGCAGCAGTGAACAGCCAATAACAGAAAGAACATATTAAGTGCAGCATAAGAGTACAATTGTTTACAGAGGTCACAATGAACAGATCAAGCGCATAACATTAGGACAACACCTTAAATTCAAAACTGCACTCAGAAGTGAACTATTCACCACACAAAATTGCACCTGTATAATCTGAGGTGCTACCCACTGTGCCCTGACAATGCCCACTGGGCAGCATCCAAACCACACCACGTATCTCCTCTGGCAAAATTACCACTGCTCTGCCGACTGCTCATACTGCAGTATTGCTATATGTTACTGTAACCTGGCTTAAATTGCTCTGTTGATTTCGCCCTGGCAGTGTTACTATGTGCTGCTGTAACCTGGTTAATTTGCCACTGCTTCTGACTGCTCTTACCATTATATACTGCTGTAACCTGTTAAATTACCACTGCTCTACTGACTGCTCCTTTTCCAGTCTCATGTTGCCACAATAACCAATCTGGCCTCTCTGTAATATCGGTCCAATCACCGATTGATTGATGTACCCATATCCTGTAACCATAAGTGACTTTTTTTGTATTTACTTCTGTATCTATCATGTTCTTCAAAAACGTGTATGTTAATTCCATGTAACCTACATCCTGTAACATGAATGTCTGTACTGTATTTGTCCTCTTTGTGACGAGGTACCTTTGAAAATGAGCCCTTGGCTCAAAGGTTGTAAACTGATGTGCAAATAAATAAATAAATTCATGATGATGGTACCATTTAGCCTGAAAGAAAGGGGTGGCTAGGGAGTAACATCAGAGATGGAAAGGTAACAAGGCTAGGAGGGGATCAGATGAATAGGAAACAAGGTTATAGATATATTGATAGTTGTAGATTGATAGGAATCTAAAGTCATAGTTATGTTGGTAGTTATAGATAACCCGAAGGAATGGCCAGGTAGGAATCACTGCAGGGAAAGAAAGTAGTGGGTCTGGAAGGGAGCTATAATTCAGAATAGTTACTAAATAGATTGATAGAGGTTGGGGAGCAGTTCAGGAATACCAGGTAGGTTAATTGCAGGTACAATTCACAGAGAGAAAATTATGTAGGGCTGAAGTTATAGAGTAGGAGGAGGAGGAAGAGTGGCAAATCTGATGAAGAAGTGAATTCCTCAGTTTTGGAAAGCGATGCAGGGAAATGCAAGGTACTGCACCTGGGGGCCAGAAACCCGGGCCAAGTGTACACCCGGGGGGAGGGGGGGATGCTACAAGTCTTGCTGGCTGAGAGGGACCTGGGGGTGGTGGTGGATGTCAAGATGAATAACTCGGAGACTTGTAGGAGGGCAGCAGCCAAGGCCAACAGGATGCTGGGATGCATCACTAGGGGGATCACCTCCAGAAGGAGGGAAGTGATACTCCCTCTGTTTAACTGCTTGGTGGAGCTGCACCTCGAGTACTGCATGCAGTTTTGGAGGCCACACTTCAAAAGGGACATTAAACTCCTGGAGAGGGTCCAGAGGAGGGCAACCAAAATGATTTGGGGCTTGGGGGACAGGACCTATGAGGAGAGGCTCTAAATATGTACACATTGGAAGAGAGAAGGGACCAGGGGGACATGATGGAGGTCTTCAGGTACATGAAGGGGGTAAATAGGGGAGGAACAGTCAGGGTGCTTCGAAGAAAGGAGGAGGGGGCCACTAGAGGGCGTGGGTGGAAGCTGGAGGGGGGATGATTCAGGGGAGAAAGGAGGAAGTGCTACTTCACTGAGAGGGTGGTGGAGCCATGGAATGTGCTGCCTAGGGGGCTGGTGGAAGCAGAGACGGTGGAGGGGTTCAAGAGGGGGTGGAACAGGTACAGGGGAAGGATTCTGGAAGCAAAATCCAATGCAGCAAGAATATCCAGATCTGGGAAGGGAGAAGCCAGAGAAGGCAAGGGGGGAAGCAAGGTCAGCTCTCAGGGTGGGGGCTGACCAAACGAGCAGATGCGAAAGACCGTTAGGCCTATTCTGCTGGCATTTTAGTATGTTAGTATGATACGAGAAAGCAGCCTGGCCTACAGTGATAGACCGGCAAGAGACAACCAAGGAATGGGAGTCGTAAGATCTAAGTGAGTGGGCAGAGGGATGGAGGAAGGACTGATAGAGAAGAAGTGAGGAAGGATGGGAGTGATCCAAACCAGAATTTAGAGACAAATTTAGCACAATGATGGAGGCGTCTATTTTCTAGTGATGTAAATGCCAGGGAGTGGTAGAGTTGGCAGTGGCGGGTGAGAGGAGGAGAGTCCAGAGCAAACTGACAGAAGGAGTTAAAGAGGGTATCCAATCTGGCTAAGGAGGTCTTGGGAATGGCACTGTAGACTACATCACAGTAGTCAAAAACAGGAAGGATCATCTTCTGGACAAGTTCATGCCTAGCTGGGAGAGGGAGGCAGTTCTGGTTCCTGTATAGAGCGCTGAGCTTGAGGCGCAGCTTTTTCAGGATGGCGTCCACATGACCAGACAAGGTGAGATGTTGGTCGAGCCAAACACCCAGATATCTGAATGAGGAAGTGTCCTCAAGGACTGTCCCATCAAATGTATGGAAAGAGGGCAGGGAGGGGAGCCTAGAGAGTCTCTGCCTAGTACCGAAGGTCATGGAGATTGTCTTCTTGGCATTTAGAAAAAGTTGATGAGAGCAAAACCAGTGCTGAATATTATTGAAGTCCTGCTGATGCCTGTTTGCAACATCAGTGGGGGACTGCCCGGAGGTGTAGAGGATTGTGTAATCTGCATACATATGTACTGTGGTTGATGTACAGACAGACTGTAGGTCATTAAGAAATATGGATAAAAGTGAAGGGCCCAACATGGACCTTTGAGGGACACCAGTGTTGATGGGGGGGGGGGATGTGGAGTCAGCAGTTCTGACTGACTGGGTCCGACTTACAAGGTAGGCTCTGAACCAGTTAATGGCTGCAATTTCGAATGCAAGGTTGAAGAGATCAGACTGAGGGCAGAGGGCAGAGAAAGCTGTAGCTGAGAGACGTAGCAACTTGGGGTCCAAGTCATCAGGCGAACTGCCTTTGGACAGGTTTAAGGCATCCAAGGTGTCAGAAGGGGCAATTTTAGTGAAAGAGAAACAAGTAGACTGGGGCAGTGTGCATGGTGAGGTGAAGGGGGCACCTGGCCTAGTAGACGGTAAGGAGGATAGGAGAGCAGAGGCACAAGAGGTGAAGTATAAATTAAATTCAGTAGCAACACTGGGGTGATCAGTAATAAGGGTGTTGTTTATATTGAGGAGCAGGGAGGGAGGATTGGAAGGGGGGGAAGACGAGTGAGTGGATGACTTTCCAGAATTTAGAGGGATTGTTTATGTTGGATTGAAAGGTTGAGCTAAAGTAGTTTGCCTTAGCCAAACAAGTGGCTTTTGTGCACTTGTTGTGAAGAGAACAATATGCGTCATAGTCTTTAGGGAGCTTAGAGGCTTTATGTAGCCTCCAAGCTTGGTCCCGTGCTCTTTGGCATGCTATGACTTCAGGTGAGATCCATGGAAGGTGGCTCCCATGGACTCTGACACGTTAAAGTGGGGCATGTTGATTCCAAATGTTGAGAAATTTACCTTTAAAGTATTCTGCAGCTTCATCTATCTAGTTCGCTGAGGCTATAGGGGCCCAGTTTGTATGCATTAGGTCATGGAGGAGTGGAGCGAGGTTCAAAGATTAAAATGAGCAAGTCATTAAAGTTTTACGAGGGGCCTTGATTCTGTGAATTTTATGTACCAGAAAGGTCATGAGGTGGTCACTTAGGGCATCTGATATAATACACCAGATTTAATGACTCTATGTGGGTGTGAGGGCCCAGTTGATTAAGGAGTGGTTACCTGTTTTATGGTTTATCTGAGTTGGATCAAGGATGAGCTGGTATAAGTTATGTGCATCAATTTCATTTTGTACTTTGTTCATGGTGGGGGATAACCAGTTTAAGTTAAAGTCACCCATAATATAAGCTTCACCCGAGGAGGTGTGGGATACTATGGAACTGATGAGGTGTATAACAGAGGAGTGGAGGCCTGGGAGACAATAGGCACCTGCCACAAATATAGGGATGGAGAAAGGGAGGGATAACTGTAAGATAAGCACCTCATATGCTTCCGGAACACAGGCGGAAAGAATGGTGGTGAATTGAATAGATGAGGAGACATAGATAGCCACTCCTCCACCCCTCCCTGACCTGTCTTGTCGAGATATAGTATAGCATGGGATGGAGAGAGAAGGGTTACCTATTTTATAGTTAAGCCAGGTTTCAGACAGGATGATAATATCAGAACCAAGCAAAGCAACCAGAGGCTGGAGTAGATTGACTTTAGGGAGAAGGCTGCATATATTTAGGTGGAGAATTTTTAGTCCATGGGGAAGGACAGTGAGGCTTTATTATTTTATTTATTTATTTTTATTTAGTTTTTGTTGACTGGGAAAGTGCACTAGACAAATCCTGCCTATTTTCAGGCACGACCCGGGGAGGGGGATACAGATGAATGCCAACTGACCTTGAACCAGATTAAGCTGTTGGGGAAGGTTGTAGGCTTGATGGGGAAGTTCCTGGAGCAGTGGATGGGGGCACTGAGGCACTTGGAGGGCAAGGTCCAGGGTTGGGATTTATGTTTCCGGAACATATGAGCAGGAGTGCAATGATCATGTAGTGAAGCTTTACATTCTTATACCAAGGTACAGAGCAGGCTCAACTAGAGATAAGGGGGGTGTGGAGAGAAGGAGGAGGCTGGAAACATAGAATATGCAGTAGTGTGCAGTAAATAGGAATTGCTAAGAGTGAGGCACTAGGGCAGAAGGGGTAGTGTTCCCAGGTATGAAGAGAGGGAGACGGGGTAACAGCATAATTGAAGACAGGAGAGTGGAGTGGAGTGTGGCAGAGAGGGGCCGGTAATAATGGGGAGGGGGAAGGGGTGTGGGTGAGGGTGAGAAGGGGGAGACAGAGGACAGAGAGGATAGGGAGAAGTAGTCTGAGTGAGTCTAGCAGCATGGTGAGGAAAATATATATGTAGTGGATTGAGCAGGAGAGCATAAAAACAATCAATCAATCAATCTTTCTTTATACCAGGTAAAACACCATTGAGTGAAACTCTTATAAGTTAGGGGAAAGAGAAGACTATACTGTAAGTTAGGGGGAAGAGAAGACTATACTGTTATGACACAGTCATGCTGCAAATGAAAGAACTATGTTCCCCTCTAGTGACAGGTCTTTATAATCTGCTAATGGGAAACTGAAAAAAAAATAAAATTGAGCAGCCTTTCGCATTAAAATAAGCTCACAGAAAAAGATAAACTTGCGGCAAGTCACAGAGTACAGATCATAGAGAGAAAGATTCAATCAACACACCATGAAGCTGAGAAATGGCCAATCAGGTTTAGGTCACAGAAGCACCCTTAATTTAAAGTAAGGAAAGCTTTGCTGGTGTTCCGAGGTGGCTTCTGCGGTGGCGAAGGAGCTGAGGCATACCTGGGGTCCAGAGGATGCGGCTGAAGGTCCAGGGGGTGGCTGAAATGCTGGAAGTGCTGCGGGAGGGAGGCAGCACCCTTTCAGCCTGGGCATAGGGAGGGCTGGGGAGAAAGAGAAGGAAACAAGGGTATTAGTATATACTTGAATCCAGAGCAGAGATGGGGGCAGGGAATCAGTAGGGGACCGGAGCAGGCGGTAATAAAATAAATAGTGGGGTGGGTTAGCAAGGGGATGGAGTGAGAGAAATGAGAAGCAGCTGGGGGGGGAGGGTGTCCGTGCCTGCCAGGAGACTAGGAGAAGGATATCTTAGAGTTAGGAACACAGGAAAACAAGGTAAAAAAATGGCAAAACAAGAGAAATAGTATAGGCTGCAGGTTTTAAAGATACATTAAATCAGTAACTCAGCCTAACACATTTACAGCCCAAAATGTATACATTTAGCTACACATATAAACAGCCCACAGTTTAAGCAGTATAATTTCAGCAGTCTTAGCAAAAATAGAATTGAGCAACCTTTCACATTAAAATAAGCTCACAGGAAAAGGTAAATTTGTGGCAAGCCGCAGAGTACAGGGCATAGAGAGAAAGGTCCAATCAGCACACCATGAAGCCGAGAAATGGCCAGTCAGGTTTAGGCCACAGAAGTGCCCTTAATTTAAAGTAAGAAAAGCTCTGTTGGTGTTCCGAGGTGGCTTCTGCAGTGGCGAAGAAGCTGAGGCATACTTGGGGTCCAGAGGATGTGGATGAAGGTCCGGAGTGGGTGGCTGAAATGCTGGAAGTGCTGCGAGAGAGAGGCAGTGCCCTTTTAGCCTGGTCACAGGAAGGGCTGGGGTCCAGAGAATGCGGCTGAAGATCTGGGGGGGTGGCTGAAATACTGGAAGCGCTGTGGGAGAGAGGCAGCAGCCTTTCAGCCTGGTCAGAGGGAGGGCTGGGGTCCAGAGGATGTGGCTGAAGGTCCGGGGGGTGGCTGAAATGATGGAAATGCTGTGGAGAGAGGCAGTACCCTTTCAGCCTGGTCAGAGGGAGGGCTGGGGTCCAGAGGATGTGGCTAAAGGTCCGGGGGGGGGTGGCTGAAATGCTGGAAATGCTGTGGGAGAGAGGCAGTACCCTTTCAGCCTGGTCAGAGGAAGGGCTGGGGTCCAGGGCATGTTGCTGAATGCCTGGGGAAGGGGCTGAAATTTTGGAAGTGCTGCGGGAGAGAGGCTGTGTCCTTTCAGCCTGGTGAGAGGGAGGGCTGGGGAGAAAGAGAAATTAGAAGCAGCTAGGTGGTTGTGATGTGGTTTCTGTGCTGGAGAGGTGCTTGACTGAAACAAAAATGACTGGATGGCCTCTAACTGGCTATGTCTTAACCTGGGTAAGATGGAGGTCATGATTGTCAAGCTGGGTAGGCAGGGCCCAGCGATGAGGAGTGAATTGACTTTATGTCCTTTGCTGGGCGGTCTACCTCTCAGAGCTGTAGATGTGGTTAAGATAAATCTTGGTGTCATCCTGGACTGCAAGTTGACACTTGATCAACAGTTGTTGGCTGTGGTCCAGGCTGTCTTTTACCATCTCTGTAACATAGCCAGGATTAAGCCACATGTAGCCCCTGCTGATCTGGTGATGAAAGTTCATGTCTTTGTCATCTCAGGGCTCAGCTATTATAATGCTTTGTACCTAGGGTTATCTGGAAGTTTGTTGCAATACCAGCAGCTAGTTCAGAATTCTACAGCCCAGCTGACTGTGGGCTCCTCTTGTAGGGATCAGTTACTCTGGTTCTACGTGCACTGCGCTGGCTGCCTATGCAGTGGCCCATAACCTTCAAGATATGCTTGACGACATTTAAGGCCCTACACGGTTTGAGACCAGACTACTTTAAAGACTTCCTAGTTCCCTACCACTCAGCCTGCTCCGTCTTTCATTCAGGTCCGGGCTTGCTGTCTGCCCTTGTATTGAAGTTGTCACAATCTGGGGACAGAACTTTTTGTGTTGTGGCACTTACTTTGTGGAATGTTTTGCCACAACACATCTGATCTGCCCGCATGGTAGGGGCCTTTAAGACTAATCTAAAACATATCTTTTTGCTGAAGCCTTTCCCTTACTTTTTAACTTATTGCTGATATTTATGATTTCTTTGCTCACTGCCTCTATTGCTATACAAACTGTAATGACGTTTTTATTGTATTTATTGTAAAGCACCCTGAGCCTTTGGGAAAGGGCGCTATAGAAATAAAGTTGCCTTGCCTACAAGTTCAAATAGCAATGCTGTGGGTTAGCAGGTCAGCAGCATTAACATGGCAAGTAACATGTTTGCAGCAAGGAAGGGTGACAGCAGTTTGCAAGTAAAACAGGTAGGTCACTGACCCTGCAGCCCTGGGACACAGTCCACCATGAGGGGTGTTAGTAAAATTCAGTAGCAGGGCAGGTGATAGCACCAGTAATAAACAATGTAAGCACTGTTGCAATTCAGGAGCAGGTGCTAGCAGCAGCCAGTTCTGGTAGGTCCTTGAGCAGCTAACTTTAGGACACAATCCACCCAGAAAGTATATAAGCAGTGCTACCATAGAGAAAAGGGTGGCAGCAACCAACATTATTAACAGGCAGAACTGTAGCCCGTACTGATATTTGGCACCCAAATACTCCGATCCCTCAGATGAGGTATTTAGAAATGTTATGATAGAGAATGATAGTAGAATGCAAAGCAAAACTGTTTTTAGCAGAAACCTTTGGCCAGTAAAACACTTTAAAACAGGGTTAACAATGCTTCCCCCTCAACCAGGCAAGAGAAAGCACTAGCAGATAACACTGTAAACCTTTTAGCAGACTTGAAGGCAGACAGTGGAGAGTTTGCACACAGTAGTCCTAGAACATGTCCTGCAGGTCCGAGTTTTCCACAGTATGTTAGTTTTAAGTCATAGAGCTAATGGAACATTGGGATATTTATTCCAGAATCCCTTTGACCCACCTGCTTTTCTTTTCTCTGTCTAGAGGCCATATTCTGGGGATGGTAGAGGGGAGACGATTAGAGGGAGATGGAGGGAGATGATGCTATGGATCACTGATGCATTTCCATATGATAATGTACTCATGAGGCGAAATCCAGTCCGTGTGCCAAAATGTACATCAGCCACCTATTCCATTTATTTCCAAATAAGGCTGCAAATCCCGATGCGCTGGGGCACAATGTAATCGTATGCAGTGCAGATGCAGGGGGCATGCCCATGCATATGCAGCACATCCCGATATTCGCCCAGGATGTGCAGTGCATAAGTTGGCACAACCCTGCATTGCGCCACATTGGGGGGCTCAAAGTTGAGCCCGTGGAAAGTGGGAACAAATCCCAGCCACCCACAGGTGGGCTGCTGTATTGTAGGGCACAACACAGCAGCTGCCAGCCATGGGTGGCCACCCACCCACCCAGAACACTATCCACAAGCACCTACAGCTCCCTGGTGGTCGAATGGCACCCACCTCCCTCCCAATCGCCGGTAAATGGTGAATGAAGCAACCCCTGTCGGACTAGTGTACCACCTCCCCCCCCCGATCGCCCCATCGCTGATCATTGTAGAAAGAAGCATTCCCTGGTAGTCTAGTGAACCCCCTTCCCTCCTGATCGCTGGTAATTGTAGAAACAATCAGTCCCTGGTGGTCTAGTGGACCCCTCACCCTCCCATGTCCCCAATCGCTAGTGATCCGCTGTATTAATCGTCTCTGGTAGTCCAGTGGTACCCCCACCCATTGCTGCGATCAGGGTAAAACCCCATAATACAAATTCCTGGTGCTCAGTGGCACCCCCACCCACCAGACCCCTTGCCCACCCACTCCCCCCACCGTCATCGGCTACAACCCACCTGCATACCGCCCAGCCACCCGTTGAATGACAGGTATAGTATGGGCTGTAAGCCCAGTAGTCCACAGTGTGGACCAATGGGCTTGCACGGCATACTGTACTAGACAGTCCCAAATATGTGAAAGTCTTGCTCTTCTGCAGACAAAGTATTTTATACCAATACTCTTATGCTGCCTGCTTCAGGGGACAGAACCAATTGTTCAACTGTGTCCCTCATTTTACTTCTTTGTCACTGATTTTTTTAAGCCATGTCCAAGTGCCACACACCACTGCAAATACCTGCAAGCGAACGTTCGGCATTGACAAATATTTGTTCCATCTGATGTACAGTGGTGCCAGCCATGACGCATCACAGTAATGGTGAAGTATATCACAAAAATGCTGCAGTGTGCTGCAGGGAACAGTGTAATTCAATGACAATCAAGTCCTCTTTTACTGCAGTATTTTGTGACATGTCATTTACTGCAGGTTACTGCTCTGCACTGTGGCTGGCTCCGCTGTATATCTATTATGATATCTTGCCACTGTGCTATGGAGGGGGGGTGTTGGCATAAGCCGGTGTCTTGTTATGGCTTTTTTAGATGTAATAAGTGAGCTATTACTTTCATGCTGATGTGTTTTTTTTCTCATTGACACAAAAATATCCCCCCCTCCTGCAAAAAAGATGCTGAGCAGGTGGATTGTCATTTTGCTAGTAATCTCAGGATGGTAATGCAGAAGCATTCCAGCAATTAACAAGACCAGAGGCAACATTAATTCATGGGGGAAGGGGGGAGTCATGTCAGATGAACCTGATCGATTTCTTTGACTGGGTGACCATGGAAATAAATCAGAGTGGGGTGGTGGACATGGTCTACTTTGATTTCAGCAAGGCTTTTGACAGTGTACCACATAGGAGGCTCATAAGGAAACTGGGCATTTCAGGGGTGGGGCCCAAGGTGGTGAACTGGGTACAAAATTGGTTGATGGATAGGGAGCAGAGCGTAGTGGTAAATGGCACTTTTTCTGGGAAGGGGAGGGTGACCAGCAGGTTACCTCTGGGCTCAGTACCTAGACCAGTCCTCTTTAATGTCTTTATTAATGACATTATAGAAGAGCTGGAATGAAAGGTATGCCTCTTTGCAGTTGACACCAGCATCTGCAATAGGTTAGACACTCTGGAGGGGATATTGAGAACATGTAGAGTCTTGAGAAAATTCTGGAGACCTGAGAAAACTTGAGGTGTGGTCAAGGGTATGGTAGCTGGGTTTCGATGTGAAAAAGTACAAAACCATACATCTAGGGCACAGAAGCTCAAAGGCGGAGTTAAAATGTTGAGTGGTATCGATGGTCACTAAATAGGAAAGAGACCTTGGGGTAATCATATCTGATGACCTCAAGGTGGTGAAACAGTGTTACAAGGCAGTAGGTAGGGCCTGAGGAAGGGGTATCACTAGCAGAAGGAGGGAGGTGGCATTGCCATTGCATATATTGCTGGTGAGACCCCACCTGGAGTACTGAGTCAGAGAGACTAAAGGATCTCAATATGTACACTCTGGATGTGGAGGGGGCATAATAGAAATCTATAAATACCTTACAGGGATGAAGAAGGAACAGGAAGGGAATATTTTTCAGAGGAGAAGGTGCACAAGAACATGTTCATGACAAATTTTTTTTTTGTTATTATTTTTACTCTCCTTACTGCTGGCTTGTACCTTCAGAAGGGCGTCCCCAGCCCCATCCCCCGGCGTCCACCAGCTGATGCTGACCTGACCCCAGGGCTTACCCCACTGGTGGGGTCAGCGGGGGTCCCGGGCTCCCCCACCGAGGACCAGATTTAGTTGGTCAGTGCCTAGCTAGCCGTGGCTAGCTGGGGCAGAGCCTGCGAGGTGCCCTCTGTTATTCTGCACGGCAGTGTATTTTTATGCTGTTCTCCGCAGGAGTCTGGGCCGTGCAATGTCATCAGTGGAGGGGAACGCGCACGCGTCTGCACATGCTCCCTCCAGACGTCTGGCCCGACTCCTCCCCAATTTGTGGTGCAGCGCCCTGTCCTCCAGCCTCCGCTGGGGGGTGAACAAGTGCTGACCACCTGGAATCCCCTTCCCCAGAGAAGGAGAGCAGTCCGTAGGATGCTCAATCCTTCTCCTTCCCTGCAATCCCCGATGACCCGTGCTCATTCCCGAACACGGGTCACTGGTGTAGCGAGAGGTAAGAGCCAGTGCCTCAGCCCTCAGTGCCACCGGGCCGGCTTATGTTTCTTGACAAATTTAAAATTTACTGTATCAGTATTCTCAATAATTTATGCTATTTTGACTTCAAGTTGATTCCAAAAATTTGCCAAGGCCAGACATGTCCAAAAGACATGTGCCTTATTAGCCCTAAGGAGCCATTAAGTCCCTCCAACATTTCACTCCATGTATTGGCAAATATTTGCTTTATTGCACCAGACTCCTAAAACAGTTAGTTGCTGTTTTCCATGTAAATTCTCTCTATTTTGGAGATGCTGTGACTGTGTGGGCAGTGAATAGACTTCTCTCTCAGGTAGCCTCACTTATATCTGTTCAGCCAAAATAGTCCACTTGATTCTAATGGAGTCAGTGTAATCTGTATGTGCATCTGGTGTATTGCGTTATGTAATTAAGAAAATAAATGCTCCAATAGAGCTTGCATTAACATTTGTTGGACTAAGCTACTAAATAAGGGAGCCACAGCAAACAGTGCCTGTGATGGGTCATGTCTAGAGTTACAATTTTTCACCGAGAGAGTGGTGACCAAGTGGGTCGAGTTGCCAGAGGAGGTGATCTCCCTGAAAAAGGTGGATAGTTTCAAGAGGGGACTGGAAAGAATGAAGGGGAAAATTGCTAAGGGGGAAGGAGGGATTGGGGGAGGGGCCAGGTGCCACTGTAGACGCAGGGGAACCTACACACTTGAGCAGGCAAGATAATAATAATAATAATAAAACTTTATTTTTATGGCACCTTTCCAAAACCAAGGCGCCGAACAAGTTTAAAAATGAACAACATATTGCACCGATTACAGCAGCTTGATTAATACACAATCATCTGAACAAACTTATGAAATTAAAATCAAAACAACCACTCAGTCATCAAATGCTTGGTGCCAAATATGAGTTTTAAAGGCTCGTTTAAATCCCTCCACAGTTGCACATGTAACTGGTGGGGTAGTTAAATGCCCGGGCCCCAGAAGATTGCAAACACACTCTTGAAATCTCTAGCAACCCCTCAAAAGCTGAGCGGAGCAATCGCCCAGTGCGGTAGGGAACCAGAACCAGAAACATTTTCAGGTAGTCAGGGCCCTGTCCATGTAGGGTGTTATAAGTCAAAAGACTGACTTTAAAGGTGATCTGCCATTGTACTGGCAGTCAGTGCAGACCGCGTAGCACCGGAGAAATATGACAGAACCGAGAGGTTCCTGTCAGGAGTTGAGCTGCTGCGTTCTGCACTAGCTACAAATGGCGGATTTCTACCCCAGAAAGCCCTAGATACAGGGAGTTGCAATAATCCAAGTGGGAGGACACAAAGGTGTGAACCAGCGTAGGAAGGTCGCCGGACAGAACAAGGTGCCTAATCCTGGCAATATTCCTCAGATGGTAAAAAGAGGTCTTGACGATGGCTGACACCTGCGAATGCAGGGTCAGACCCTCATCAAAGAATACCCCCAGGTTGCGCACCTGTCCAGAGGCCGGGAGTGGTAAACCCCCAAGGAATAATCCCGAGGGTGAACCTGCTCCCGACCCCTCCTATCCGGTGTCCTGGGTCCACGACCAGCACTTCAGTCTTTCTTGAGTTCAACTTCAACCAGCTCGAGTCCATCTACTCCTGGATTTCCACCAGGCAGTTATTAAAGACTGAGAGAGCTTCATTCTGGTCAGGTGCAAAAGAAAGGTATAGCTGGGTATCATCATCATAGCAGTGAAACCTCAGCCCATCCCTCCTTACAATGTCTCCGAGGGGCAGCATATATACTGCGAACAACATGGGGGACAACAACAATCCCCGAGGAACCCCACAAGACAGAGGGATTGGGTTTGAGGAATAAATCCTGGACACCACCCTCTGAGTTCTTCCAGTGAGGAACGATGTAAACCACCTGAGGACTGTACCAGACAGGCGACAGATGAACCTCAGACAATCGAGCAGAACCCCATGGTCCACAGTATCAAATGCTGATGAGAGATCAAGTAGAACCAGGATGGAATGGTTCTTCTGATCTCTAGCCATCAGGAGATCATTGCGCACCTGAACCAGCGCTGTCTCCGTACTAGGAAACCGGACTGGAGAGGTTCATAGATATAATAGATGGTCAAATGGTTCTCCAGCTTTGCAGCCACTACCTTCTCGACTACCTTCCTTAAAAAGGGAAGGTTAGAGATTGGTTTGTAGTTTGCAAGGCAGTTTGGGTCCAGGGAAGCTTTCTTCAGGAGGGGTGTTACCATGCCTCCTTCAGGGAGCTAGGAAACTCACCTGTTTCCAAGGAACACCAAATTATCCGAGCAAGGACTGGACTGATGGAATCAATACAACCCAAAATCAGGGAAGTCGGTCCTGGATCCAAACTACAGTACATAGGGCACGCACCCTGGACAATCCTCATGACATCCATGAACTTCGGGCGGTCGAAGGTACTCCAGGAAAGCTGAAGGACAATGGCCAAGCGTGGTCATCAGCAGTGCCCATAGAGTGTGCTGGCTGGAGAGCCGCCCTGATGTCAGCCACCTTAGTCGCAAAGAACCAAGCAAGTTCATCGCAGTCTATTTGCGGAAATTCTTTCTGAACTTGCAGACAAACCGGGTTGCACAGCCTGTCCACATTTCGGAAAAGCTGAGCTGGTCAGTTCTGAGTGATTGCAATCTTTACGGACAGGAACTCTGACTTCTTACGGGTGATTGCAGATTGATAGGCTTGGTAATGGTCCATCAACCTAAGGTGGTCGGCATCGAGGGCAGATTTTTGCCAGCAATGCTCTAAACATCGTCCTTGTCGCTGCATCTCCCTCAAGGTCCCATCAAACCATGGAGACTGAGGGTGAAGGGAGAGAGAACGAACACGGACAGGAGCAACGACATCCAGGGCCACTACAATGGCCATATTATAGGCCACCACAAGGTCCTCTGGGTCACTGTTTGCACCAGGAATGGACGATAGATCAAGCACCGCCATAAGGCCTTCAGAATTAATATCTCGTAGAGGGCGGTACTTGACCATCTCCACAGGGGTAGGCCTTCAAGGGAGGGGCACTAAAATTGAACCCCACGGTGTAGTGATGGGACCATCTGACTGGGTCCACCCCCAGATCTGAGGCTTCGATCCCCAGGAGGAAAACTAAGTCAAGAGAGTGACCGTGTTTATGGGTAGCAGTGGTAACTACCTGTGTAAGGCCTAGAGATGTCATCAACTGGAGGAATTGTTGTCCAAATTGCGAGAGTTCATCATCAACCCAGGCATTAAAGTCACCCAGGACCATCAACCTGGGAGACTCAAATGCCACATCGATGACGAAGTCTGCCACTTCCTGAAGGAACTGTTTCCCATCCCCAGGTGGACGATAGATGAGGACAATCCTACAACCTACACCTGCTATCACAGTATACTCAAATGACTCAGCCTCCTCAACTGGTACACTCGTGAGGCCCAATTTGATCTTGAAACAGACCGGAACTTCCCCTCCCTTGTGATCCAGTCTCGAGGGGTGAATCACCAAGTAACTGGATGGAATTGCGGCCTCTAATACAGGACCAGAGTTCTCATCCAGCCAGGTCTCGGTGATGTAAGTCAGATCCACTGAATTTACAAGATTTGTAATAATTGCAGTCTTGTTTTTAATGGATCTGGCATTCCATAACACCGCTCGAGTATAGATAGACCATAAGGCCTTTGTCAGCTGGCATATTCATATATATGTCATATAATGACATACGTGCAGGTACCTAAAGGAATCTTGTTGCTGTAACTGGTACTTCTTTTGCAAGGTTTTAAAGTCTGAGACTACCATAGGCACCTTGTTATATGGGCTGGTGGGGCATGGGCTCCAGCAATATTTTGTGAAGTGGGCCCAGCCCCACCAATAATCCTGTAACCAATGTTTGGGTCAGCATTGTTGTTTTTTACCCCAGCTGTTGTGTGCATGCCCTGTGTGACCCCCTGCTGGTGCTGCGATCACCCCCTCATGTCAAATTGGTGGCATTTCTATTAAGCTGGTGCTATTTTGTTCTCTCACAGCCAGCCAATTTAATGCACACATGCACGCACAGAGAGCAAGGAATAAGACTGGGCGGCAGGCAAAGAAGAGAGAACTCAAGGTGGGCAGGCAACAAGGTGAGTGGCGAGTGAGTGAATGGTCGCTGGTCAGTCAGGCAACAGATTGTCAGACTTAGTCAGTTATGTTGGTCAGGATCAGGAGGGCATCACAGGTGACTATGAGACACTGCTTTTTTGCAGCCAGTGGTCCAGAGATACCAGTGAGAGTGAAGTGAGGGAACAATGAGACAACCAGCCAGTGCAACTTGAGAGAGGCGAGCCTCTGGGGCAGGGCAGTGAAACACAGTGGTGGGTGGCAGCAGCCCTGAGTTGGTACACTGTGAATGGCCGGGGATGAGGGTCACGGAGCGACTGTACCAAGGAGTCAGCACAGTGGGCAACTACAGAGCAGGAACAGAGGACTATTGTCAACACCACCACCAGCCACTGACTGTCTTAGGAGCCAGGTAAGAAACTAAGAAGCAAGACACATCCAACTCAGCTTTCCATACCAACTGACAGATGATAAAAGGGCTCCACCATCTCTGAATCTGATATGATTGGAAGGTGTTGGAAATCAAGACAAAAAATGCAATATTAGAGAGTGCTGGGAATTCCAAAAGAGACGGAGAGGGTGATAAGTTTGTTCTTTTCTTATCAGTGCGACTGAACTGTGAAATGCAACTGAAAGCCTTCTGGCTGGATGGGAGCCAACAGAAAGTCTCCAGTCAACTTTCATCATTTTTTTTTTTATCACCAGAAGACTATCTGGTATTTTCCAACCAGTTACTGAGCAGGTTTGTGCTGATACTTGCCCATCCACATTACCTTGTTACTGCCCCAAAATTTTAATTTAAATCTTCCAATCAGAATTGAATAGGCTGATCGGAAAATGTCTGCCTTGTTCCCTTTTTATATAGAAAGACAAGAATCCATCTAGTCAGAGATTTCACCTGTATATATTTCCCTGGAACATACACAAACACTTCTAGAGTTCCTTAAAGAGGAGTGCAATTAATTTTTTACATAATTCTCCCAGGTGGCCATTTCCTCGGGGGGAAACTCCAGAATTCAATGAGTTGATTGCCCGTTCTAGTTTATTAGCAGTAAGTTCTTTGGTTAGAGCACTTGATTCTAAAGATAAGAGTGTTGGGAGAACTATGTCTTAAAAAAAATCTTCTGGGCCAGAATCCACCGCCACTAATATGGCTCAAAAAAAAAGTACTAAGGTGCTTATGGGTAATTGATTGTATAGTGCCTGCATTTGAATGTAAAAGACCATTAGCATCTTTCAAAAAAAAAATCTATTTACCCTTTCTGAGTAGCTTTCATATGGTTTACCTTGTGGACCTTACCTTGTTTTCCAAACTTTTGTTCTAAAAGCAGTGAGGTCACCCTGTCATATTGTATTCCCTTCATCTCTGTTTTGATTCATCCTGATTTATGCAATATAATCTGCTCCAGTTTGTCATGGTTAAAGAAAACAATATCTGGAGCTGGGTTCTCAGTGGCAGATATTTAAAATATTTCTCTTTATGGATATGCCCATGACTGAGTCTTAAAAAACTAACTCTATGTCCACTTTAGTGTCCTCCCACCATGAGATGGGATTATTATACATCTCAAACACAGATTGTCTAACAGATAGCAGTGAGCAAAACTGGGTAAGAGCCTTAGGGTTCTCTAAAAAAGAAACACCGAACTTCCAGACTGCAAGCTTTAGAGCTGGATTTATGGAAGAACAGATTGTTATGGCAATTAATTGTTGGTCTGAAGTTCTGACTGGTAATCAATATGCTTCGGCCAATGTGAGCCAGGGGGAAAAAATAGCAATTAATTCTTGAGGACAAGGTCTCCTTAAAAAAAGGTGTGATCCAGTTTATTAAAGTGAAGTTTAAAGGCATCACATAGACCATCTGTTTTAATCATATTCTTTAAAAAAGACACATCAGTAAAGATTTTCTCTGTGAGTCCTCCTCTATCTGAAATTGACATATTGCAATCAAAATCCCCCTCAGGAAGACATTTTTAGTAGTAAAAAGCAAACGCTGTATTTGTTTAAATATCTCAACCCTATCCACCTTTTTTGAGAGGCATAAAGATTAGACTGTATTTGAGATATTGTATGCCTGAAACTAAAACTGTGCCAGGTACTAGGACTGGGTGAATACCTTATTTGAATATTTTGACTAAATATTATATTTGGGCCCCCAAATGTTTGGATATTCATAATTTGTATTCATTATTCATATCCCTGTGCAAAAATAAAAAAAAAGGAACAGCTCCCACTCTCCTCCCCAGTCCAATAGAAAAGTAGAATTTTTCCGGCAGATAAGAATTTGGCCAACCTAGTCTGCCTATTTTTCTCTGCCAAAAGTATCACTGAAGATCCTACTTGATCTTTAGCCCATTCCCCACTTCTGTTTCCCAAAGATTTTCTTATGCCTATAACTTGCTAGTTTCCATGTAAGCAATAACCCACGACAGGGTGTGTGGTTACTGGGAATTAATCAACACCCTGGGTGCGTTGTGAGGCATGAGGCCACAGGCCGAGTGGGGTGCACCACAGTCTCACAAAATATGAGGGAAGTATGATTAATTCTGAAAATATAGGAATTATTCAATGTGTTCGCCATCAGTACAAGTACTGCTGAGGTGAATATGCACTGAAAACTGAAGATGCAGTTCTAAGCACTGACCACACAACACAACTAAAGCACCATGTGAAAAAATCCATTTACCCTCACTGCACACTACAGTTCAGCTAGCTGTTTCTCTGGTGGTGTTCTGCTCTGATTCTCAGTGACAGGGATCTTTGTGATGCTATACGGAACATATAGCTGTCTTAGCATGACAGGGCACAAGGTGCACTGAGCAAGCATGGGTAATACGGAACGGTAAACATATCGCACACACACACACATATGCATGGTTGCTTCCCACACACCTGAAATTATAGTTTATATGGCTCCGAATGGGAATCGAATCTGACTCTGTCATGGAGTAGGTATCGCACAGTATCTGTGCGTGTCCCTTTGGTGTTCAGTACAACACAATGATGGGATGGGGGGCACACTGTTTATTTACTGCTTTGGGGAATCTGACAATTCCACTCATGCACGTCCAAGTACAGATGCAACACACACGGACGCTGCTGAACAGTGGTTGCCATTGACACTCAGGACACACACCAATTTGCAGCACCACGGAGCTGAAGTTTAGAATGGGGAGCGGAGGTAAACAATTGCAGGACCACTGACTTAAACTTTATAACGGGTAGTGAAGGGCACACACTCACTCTCTTTGGAAACATACAAAGACGAGGCAAAAACACATTGCAGGAATGACCAGACACCACTCACAGGTTTATCGTAGCTCATCATTTTTTGTTTCATGTCTCTCTCTGTCGCCCGCTCTGTGTTCCCGATCTTTGACCGCATGGTCTGTGTCCATCTTTGGACAGGGAAATGATTGCTTCTGCTTTGTTGGTGCGGAGCACGGCCTACCATGGGAGGCTGGGTGGCAATACCAATGTAAGGGACAACAAAGTCATTTTTTACTATATGGCGCACATTCACTGACAGAGACAGACAACAGTGATACAGTACAAAGATGACTTGCATGTCAGAGGTCCACGGGGTGGGTGGGTGGGGAGGAACACAGTGGGAAATGCTCACTTAGCGAGAACAACAATGGCTGCCTACAATAATAATTAGGTTACTGGATAAGAAGATCTGGAGGGTGACCGCCTACACGACTTCTCACAACATACACTTTCTGTGAAAATATTAGGGATTAATCAACGGTCAGCTGCTCAACAGCAACCAATCACTTGCCTCAAACACAGATGCCCGTGTTATAAATGTGTTTATCTTATGCTTCTTAGCAACAGAGACTAAGGTTTGCTTAGTATACTGTGAGATTATAAGCATGTATCTTTTCTAAAAACAAAATATTATGACATTTCATGACTTGCTGTGTATTTTGTTTCACGCATGCTTGCTATATAACCGTTTTAGTTTGAAATACAGTAAGGTTTTCTTTTGGCCAGTAACATAATACTGCATGTTGTGGTACTCTTAATAAAGCATGTGCAGGGTGCAAAGTGTTTAGTGCTGTTTTCTCCAGTGCTGCCTGGCCCATTTAATTTTAGACTCAGTTTGTATATATGTTAGAGAAAAATGAAAACTATTTGTTCACAATATCACACATTTTTGTGATGGTGAAATTTAGTACTAGGAAGGTTGGGTGCTAGGTTGATTTTGTTTTTTTTTTGACTGCGCTGTTTTACTGAATCACCAATTGTGACTCTAGAGTGGCTACTTATTTCAAACTGCCACCTCTGGAACTTAACATTTATGAAATACAGAATTCGGCTCCTGTTGGTTCAGGGGGCCATTCGTGATTTCCCTGACTCATCCTGCTAGAATCTTATCTTTGCATGGCAGGTGAATTGCAAGATAGTGTTGGTTTTAAGGTATTTGCCAGGTTCCATAATTTCACAGACTGTATGGTTTTGAGGATTTGCTATCTCCCTGTTTGTCTGTGTAATACAATGTGGTTGTAATGTCTGTCTTGATCATGGCTGTTTGTCCCTGCAACAGGAATGAGAAAGACTCTATGGAAACGAGCTCTACTCAGTGCGCGTGAGATGCATCAGTTATAATACAATCCATGTAATTCTGTCAGAGATAAATTTGACAGGCAAATATTTGTATTTGCCTTACCCTTTGTCATTCTTAGGGAATTATGTAACTTTTTTGGGCCTGGAGAAACCATGCTATTACGTTAAAGACTTACAAAGAAATTTTGTTGGAAATGTACACGGGTTGGGGGTTATATACAGTATATGACCAGACAGACCAAAGATGAAATTACATCCTAGCCATATCCCTTGGGGTGAGCCTAGTTCATTCCCTTATTATAGAGAGAAAGAAGACAGTAAGACACCACATTGTAAGTACAGTGTTTATTAACACTTACACACATCAGCAAGTGAAATATTGGGTTTCTAGGAACCCCCCCCCCAAAAAAATGAGGGTTCCTCTTTGGAGTTTAAAAACAAAGCTTTTAAAGAAAGTATTTTCATTTTTTTTCTCATACCTGAGGGGCTTAACCTCCAACCCTCATGTACAGAGGGTTCCACTGTGCTCCATAGACCCCTCTGGGTGCTTTGACCCCCTGACCTCTGGGCCCCACCAAGAATTCTACAAGCCTATGGAGACTACTCCATCCTGCATAAATTGGAAAATAAAGTGAAACCCTAGCCTCTCCCAGTGTTTAAAATCTGTGCTCTGTTAATGAAGAC
The DNA here is from genome assembly GCA_016271365.2 of Neoceratodus forsteri. Lineage (NCBI taxonomy): Eukaryota > Metazoa > Chordata > Ceratodontiformes > Ceratodontidae > Neoceratodus > Neoceratodus forsteri. The sequence goes on from CM057455.1 coordinate 699,308,733, forward strand.
TGAAATTATTTATCATAGGGCAACAAACAACAAGGAAATAAGAAGAAGGCTATCCTGGGATGCTTCACCACAACTTGTCATCAATAGAAACCTAGCCACAAAGGGGTCTTGCAAGAAGTGGCAGATGTACTCTCTGCCGCCAGAAAACTGGGAACCCACGCAACGTAAGCCGTGAAATGGCATAGATTCTTTTTGTGGGCTCAAGCGCGCAGCTTTCTGCTGTTAGACTGTCCAGAAAAGCTGGTTCTGGACTACCTGCTTTCCCTCTTCCACTCCGGATTGGCTTACTCCTCAATTAAAGTACACCTTTGTGCAATTTCTGCTACATGCCCCGTACACCATTGGGCGGTGGCCCAAGACACTACTAAATTGCCTTCTTAAGAGGTGTCCTCCACCATAGGCCTCCCATCAAAGATCCAATCCCTCCTTGAGACTTACCTTTTGTCCTGGAGCAGCTTACGCTGCCACCCTTTGAACCAGTCGTGGATTGCGAGCTATGTTTTCTCTCTTGGAAAACGTTATTTTTAGTTGCTGTCACTTCTGCTAGAAGGGTATCGGAATTGCATGCTCTTATGTGCAAAGAGCCTTATTTGGTTTTCCACCAGGACAGGGTATCCCTAAGGACAAACCCAAAGTTTTTGCCTAAGGTGGTTTCAGCTCTCACCCTTAATCAGGATATTGATCTACCAGTGTATTTCCCAAGGTACTCTAATTGAGGAGAAGCCCTTCTGCACACCCTTGATGTGCATCGGTGCCTCAGATACTACCTGACCAGAACCAAACAGCTCCGGAAGTCGGACCAACTTTTCATCTCCTTCGCTCACAGAATGATAGGAGCTCCTGTCTCCAAGCAGTCACTCTCTAGGTGGCTCATCCAGTGCATCACTTTTTGTTATGACAAGCGCAATAAACCCTTACCGGGTACTGTCAAGGGTCATTCTACAAGAGGGGTGGCTACTTCCTTTGCGGCGTTAAAGAACATCTCCACCTCAGCTGTTTGCGCTGCAGCTACTTGGAGCTCTGTGCATACCTTTATCAGGCATTACAGTCTGGACATTGCAGCGAGGCGAAGAGCAGGGTTCGGTCTAGCTGTCCTTCTGGGACTTCTGTCCTAGGCTCAAGTTATATCGAGGTCTTTACCTTCCCCCTCCCGGTGGTGCATGATTGCCACTACTGCTTGGAAATCAGTCCTAATGGTGTAACCTGCTGCAAGAGCTGTATCTCGAAGTAAGATAGTACAGTTATGTAAGAACTTTCTGTAACAGTAGATCTTCGAGAACAGCTCTTGCAGCAGATACCTTCCTGACCACTATCCCCCTTTTTGGAGGTAGATCATAGTCAAGCACCCATCTTATGGGATGGGACATTCCTATTCACTAATCTTTGTCATCTGGTGGCGGATCCTCGGTCTCCTCTTCTGATGTCATCCAGCGGCCGGGAGTCTCCGGCGGGAGAACTGAGGATTATGGGGGCACCGCCTCCTTATGTACTATGCCCGACGTGGGGGGTGGGACCGACGTCAGAGGCGGTCCCCGCTGAAGACTGCTAGCTAGAAAATTTCTGTGGGGTCCTGGCGCCTGCCGGCTTCAGTCCTAATGGTGTAACCTGCTGCAAGAGCTGTTCTCGAAGATTTATTGTTACGGTAAGTTCTTAGGTAACTGTACTTTCTTGTGATAGTGTTCTCCAGTTGTCTAGTATGGTGTCTGGGAAGCAAGGAAGAGGTTCCTCATGCCTTCCCTCCATCTGGGCCATGAACAGCATGTAAGTGGCTGTCTGGGGAGGAGGGGAGCTGTGTGCATTGCTATGCTCTTACAGCATCATTGGGAGGTGACAGCTAGCCATCTCAGGGTATGCTCAAAATATGTTGCTGATCAGTAAGTTTGAAGATGTGGGAGTGCTAGGCTCCCTGATTTTTTGGGAGCTGTAACTTGCTATAGCCTCTTGGTGTTTTTGTCTGGACTATAGGAACTCGGAGATTTGGCAATCCCATTTATTAAATTCTTCTCTGAGTGGAACTGGACAATAGGGAGGGTCTGGTTAAGATAAAGCATTTGGGAAGTATAGTAATTCTGACCATCTCTACTCTGTGTACCAAAGGTAGTGGGAGGGTTGTCCAGCATTTAAGATCTTCAATCAATCGAAACTTTATATAGCACGTTTTGAAATCAGTATTGCTGTGATAGTGGTGTGTAGTTTGAAGTATAAAGCTGTGACAGATCAGTGGGGATCAACACTCCTAGTCAATAGTAGTCCTGTTCTATTTGAAGGGAAATTTACTTGATAATGTTTCTAGGGGTTGTAACCTATTCGTAAAACTTTTGTTTTATCTGTGTTAAGTTTGTATCGTGCTAGTCTTTCCATCTCCAGTAGTTCAGAGAACAGGGCTGGGAGGGATGCTTCCGGGGTAGTTAAATAGACCAGTAGGTTATTGGCATAAAATGCCAATTGATGATTTCTCCATGTGGATTCCTTGGATGCGAGTATTTACTGTAATAACCTGGGCTAGGATCAGAACAAATCCTAAGTTTCTTCCCAAGGTAGTGTCCAAGCTTACTCTCAATCAGGACATTTATCTCCCAGTCTATTTCCCGGAGTATTCCAATAGAGGAGGCTCTCCTACACTTTGGATGTGCATAATATTCTCCAGTACTATCTGACCAGAACCAAGGGGCACCGACAGTCAGATCAGTTGTTTGTTTCTTTTGCCCAAAGAATATTGGGGGCACCAATTTCAAAGCAGTCTCACTCAAAATGCCTGGTAAACTGTATTGTTTTCTGTTACTAGAACCGGAACAAACCCTTACTGGGACTGGTAAAGGGTCACTCTACAAGGGGAATGGCAACATCTTTTGCCTCCCTAAAGAATGTCTCAACCTCTTCCATCTGTGCAGCAGCTAGTTGGAGTACTGTGCACACCTTTATCAGACATTACATTCTGGACATAGCATCCAGGCACAGAGTGGGCTTTGGGCTTGCAGTCCTGCAGGGGCTCCTTTCATGAGGGGTTCTCTCTCACCCTTCTCCTGTCCTCCTCCCATTTACTAGGGGCTAACGCACACTGCTTGGGACTCGGTCCTAATGGTGTAACCTGCTACAAGAGCTGTATCTCGAAGTAAGATGGTACAGTTATACAAGAACTTATGGTAACAGTAGATCTTCGAGAACAGCTCTTGCAGCAGGTACTTTCCCACCCACCTTCCCCTCAGGAGGTCAGATACATTACTTACTATATGTTGGTCTTCCTTTTGAAGTGGATCCTCGATCTCCCATCATAATTACAATGCTATGTCAGAGTCTCTGTCGGGAGAACTGAAGGACGCTGGGGGACCACCCCTTTTATGATGCAGGGAATGACAGGGGTGGGGCTGATGTTGGGGGCGGTCCCCCGCTGGATGTAGATAGCTAGAATTTTTCCAACGGGGTCCTGCTGCCTACCGGCTTCAGTCCAAATGGTGTAACCTTTTATTTATTTATTTATTTATTTTTTTATTTTCTTGTTTTATCCGGGAGATCCTACCCGTCGCTCTTCTGCCCTGGTCATGGCCCCCGGAGCTTCCACCAACTGCCTATTGCCACCCGCTCCCAGTTACCCCCAGCTTGCCCCCCTGAGGGTGGGACCACGGCACTGGTTCCCCTAATTCCAGTGCTGCAGAACCAGCATTTAGTTGGGAGTGCGGCAGCAGTGGTGAATTGAAGCCCGGGGATGGCTTCACATAGATGGAGGATCTCCCTTCCCTTTTTCTTGATTTTCCTCCAGGAGGCGGGGACATGCAATGATGTCCAGTGCCCATCCTGCCTCCAGTTAGCATGAGCGCCGGTAGCTGCACAGCCCATGGCCTCCACCAGGGGTCTGTCTCACACCAGCTGCTTCCCCACCATCCTCCCGGAGAAGGAGAGCAGTCCATAGGATGCTCCATCCTTCTCCCCCTGGCCAGCCCTCTGGTGACCCGAGTCCATTCCCAAACCCGGGTCACCTGCGTCGCAAGCGGAAATCCAACTGCTGTGCCGGGAGCTGGCTCTCAAATGATGTAACCTGCTGCAAGATCTGTTCTCGAAGATCTACTATTACGGTAAGTTCTTACATAACTACTTTGTGCAGTACAGTAGCTAAGAGTATGAATAAACATATGTTCAAATACACTGTATGGCTATAACCTCGTAACAGGCCTGAGCAGGGACTGCAACACTAGACAAAACAAGAGGCAGGTAAGAGCTACAAAACAAATGAACACACAGGTTGGTGGTGAAACTGAGCAAGTGCAGTTAGCTGGGAGTTGCACTGATAAATAAACTGTAGGACACACAATTACATCTCCTTGTAAATGAAAACAGATACAGAAGAATGCAAAATGAGGGTGCAGCAGAGCTGGCCTCAGCATGGTGTGCACTGTGAAATCGCACAGGGCTCCAAGAGCAGAGGGGCCCCCAAAAAGCTTCAGCTGTTCAGCTGGCCTCCTTTTTTCCTGGTCCCCTGTGTCTTTGTCTGAATTTCTCTGGAATTTATCTCTGATGTGTGAATTTCCTTATTGCTTAGGTTTATGTTCTGATTCAAGAAAAGTACAAAAATGGCACAAAACTAGCTGAACATGGATATAGGGAGGACATAGTAGGAATGAGGATTTTCCTTGGTGGTTCTCTGACTTCTGATATGGGGCGACAGCAAGGAGGTTCACACAGGGCCCCGGGGTAGCTAGACCTGATGCTGGGGCACACCCAGATAGGGCAGTTGTAGGAGTCAGCAAAAAAATGGCAAGTGAAACTAGAGGCATCAAGAAATAGGACAGGAGACTAGCTAGCAGACTATCACTGAGTGCACCGTAAGAATTGGCAGACTGACACCGTAGAGTGGGATTCTAGCCTGCCTAGTTAGGGTGTTACTAGGATTAACACATATTGTGAATGGTATATCAAATACAGATCTCTGGTGAGCAGAAGGTCCATGATCTGGCAGTGAATACTCACTGCTCATTGAAGAGTTGTGACAAGGATAGGAGGAGGCAGATCTGGGGTGCAGCAGCTGACTCACAGATGACTCCAGGCAGACTCCTTACCTGTGTCTAGCACAGAGGACCACTTATAGTAGACTACCAAAGAAGGAAGCTGAGGTCCCCCCCCCCCCCACAAACCACCCAGTTGGTGGTAAAATCCAACAGCTGGGGGGTCTGAAATGTGTGTGAAGCAGAGGGGAGAGAAAGCCTAGAGATGTAAGTTTAGTTCATGCTTGTCCCCAGAGTGTCCAAAATCTGGATGCAGACTGTAAATCCTCACAGCAGGCTGAGCACTTTGAAAATAGTGCTCTTGGATGAGGTCCCGCCCACGAACAATCCAATTGTTGGTAAAATGCAGAAAACAGCTAGGGGTGTCTGAAGTGCAGGCAGAGCATGTGGAGTGGGGGGAGGGTGAGCCTAAACAGCTAAGTTCTCAAAATGTAGACAATAGTTATGTCGATACATAGTGTCAACAAGCTGTGGGTCTATGGGAATAAATCTTTTGAAGCTTTGCTGGAAGTGGAATATACATTATGTTTGTATATTATTTTAATGGGCTTACGCAGCCTAGTGTGAAGTTATGCTAATTATGCTTATGCAACTTTGTTACTAGACTGAGGAATCTAAATGAGTTATAAATTGCCATAGGTGAATATTTTCTGCTGTTTGCACTCTCTGTCCCACGGGGAACTACCACTGTGTCAGGCTACCATGAAGGCAGGAACCCTCAAGGAGGGTTTCACCACTAGAGGTGCCACGGGAAGGATTCCCTTTGGCTAAAGGTACCTTAGGAAGGAGCCCAGAGGAGAGAGGCATGCCGCTGGAGTGGGGGAAGGGGGGGATGGTGGGCAAAAAAATAATGCTTCTGAATGAGGCTGGAAGCAGCTGACTTAAATAGCTCAGGCAGGGGGCATGGTTGGTTGCTCCCTCCCATTGAACTGCATGTATAGCCTTTCAAATATCTGCTGTACTGGTGCTGCAAAACTGATCATATGGTGAAATATGGGGCACCAGTGTACAGGAGGTTTGTATCATTACATGTTTACTGTGCTAACAAATGTACTTATTAAATTCCTCCCAGTTTTGCTGGCACAGATCGGAAAAAAAATTTAGATTTTTTAGATTTTATTTATTGAACTAGGTAATGGGTTGGGCATTCAAAACCTATTTACAGTCACACCTGGGTAGCAGTGACAGCAGATACAAAAATCAGTGTTAAGACAGTGTATAACTGCAACAGGCCAGCAGTTACAACAAGACAACTCAGCGAGATAATCCACCAGCACACACTTAGATGACTTGTATGGTATGTGTACGCCAGTGTTCAGGAGACACATGCTTTAACAAATGAGGTCCATAATAGGTAAAAGATTTTCCAGTTGAAGTTTACAGAACTTGCCTAATGCTGTAAGTTTGGTAGAGTATCTTGTGGAACATTTAAGGAGGGCTTGAAAACATGTAAAGTGTGTATGGAGTGTGTGTGAATCACTGAATAAGTAGTAAAGAGGAATTAGAAAATGGGCAAAGAAAATTCTCTCATCTGATTGGCTGACCCACTTATTTAGTGGGCATCTATCAGACAATAGATGCCCACCAAATAAAAAGCCCCAGCTCAAACCTTCCTGATAGCCAGCAAATTATCCTTGTGCCCAGCACCCTGCTTCCTCATTGGCTGAAGCGCTGGCCACATAATTTCAAACTGTCGCCATTTTTTTTTTAATGCTTAGTGAGTGACAGGTGAGCCCACCCCACACACACAGACAAGGACTAACAACCATGTATCAGACAGTCCCTGGCAAACTTTTTTTTAATTTTATTTAACAACACCACATGTCAGGGCAGGCTCCTGACTACTCGTTCCTCTCTCAAAGGCAGCCAGCTCACTCGTGGCTCTCCTACAGCTCTGCACTCACGCCCCCAACCGAGGTATCAAACAGTTTCTTTTGTTTTCTTACATTACCCTCTTCTCCCGCGGGCCATTTTTTTTTTTTTTGGGTGGGGAGGCAGTAGAACGAATTTAGGAGAGCTGACAGTATTCTCGGTCCTCTCTGCTCTAGCAGCCACTCTCTGCCAAAAACGAAGCTGAAATTACAAAATGGGCTTTTGCTTACTGAACAGATGGCTCACCCCCCAAAAAAGTGAGAATACCAAATCACAAAGCCACATCTCCATTAAAAAAAAAATAATTAATTTATTGCGCCGATGCCTCTTCTCCTTCTTCCATACTTTCTGGGTTTGACGTCATCGGGCACCCGTGAAGTAACTGCCACATCTTCCTTAGAAAACAGTCTCCTGACTAATTTAAACAAAAGTGAACAGATGGCGCAAACAAAAAGAATGCAAGTCCACAAAGCCACAACTCAGTATAAGTGACTTTTATTACAAACTCCATGTCTTCATCTACAGTTGGTGGGGGGAGATAAGTGCAACAGAATATCAGGGGGGCACAAGTGATGGCACACCACAGTAACAGGGACTACTTTTGGAGACAAACATTAAAACGTCACAGTAAATATATATTTTAAAATCTTTTTCTTTAATTTTTTTAAATCCTACATAAAACTGCAACAGTACCCATTTTCTAAGCACAATAATATCTTCCAGGGTGGGCAGTATTGGCAATACCTCATTATGCCCTTGGGCAGTCTGGTATTGCCCAATACCACCCACCCTGTTGGGTATTATTGCTTACGTAAAATAGAAGAAAAAAAAGTTTTTCACTCTAAACATTAAACTTTTCAAATATCGTCTTGACATAGACTGGTGTTTTTTCTATAGGAATTGATACGAAGGCAGCATGCAGGGAGAAACCAAGGGCCTGATTCTTAGTTTCAGTCAGTGGGGGTGGGGGGAATCGGTGATTTTTAGTCTCAGTCGGGGGGGTGGAGGGAATTGATGATTCTTAGTCTTAGTCAGTAGGGTGGGGGGAATTGGTGATTCTTATTCTCAGTCAGTGGAGAGGGGGAAATCGGTTATTCTAGGGACATGGATATGCTGTTCATCCACACTGTCTGGCAGGTTCCTTGCCGCTTTAAATCTTGCCGGAAGGTCTTCAAGCTGGCTCCTCCCACCCACCCGGGTGGTAAAACTCTCGGCTCCGCCCCATGACGCAAGATCTTCATTAACGTTTGGAAGCTCAGGTTCCCTCCTTAACGCTCTGCGTGTAGACTGGATCATAATTCTTCGGTTCGCCTGAAACTTATTTTAAAATTTTCAAGACTTCGGTCAAGTTTCTCCCTTGCGGCTGCGATAGACAAATCGACTCTCAGATTTCAGTGGTGCCCTTGTAGGCAGAAAATGTCCAGGACAGACCCGCACTCCACGTGCGTCTACTGCCTCGGTCTAGAACATGATCAGCAGGCCTGCGAGTTATGCTGTTCATTTTCGGCCAACGTCCTGGAAGACCGTGCTGCCCGGTTACAGCTTGGGCACCCCAAGAAGCGCTACCTGCCGGTGAAGTTGAAGGAGGCCCATTGGGCGGTTACCACAGTGGCTGGCTCAGCTGAGCAACTCGAGCAGATGATCGCCCTCGAGGAGGAGGCGGCACAGGCTGCATTATCCTCTTCCTCGGTCATGGCATTTATCCCACTCTCTCTGGGTACCTCATATTCAGCTTCTTTCAAGGAGCTTTGCCAATCCCTTTCTCCACGAAGGGAGGGGCCATCGGGACATTGCTCTTGGTCCAAAAGAGGACTCTAAAGGTAAGTCCCATCGCTGGCATTCATGGAGCCGGAAAGGTCCTCCCGACAGCTTCCACACCGACCGGTCGAGGTTGCGGCTAAGGCCACTGGCTTCACGGTGTCCCCATCAGGTCAGCCGGCCGAGACACCCGTCGACGTGGTTGTGATTTTTCTTGACCCATCAGACAGACTGTCGACTGGTGAAGCCAGCAACCCTTCTTCACCGGTTCCCCTGGTGGAGACTGAGGACCTGCTTGCTCCTCCGGTGCCGCAGTCCCCGGTTAAGGCTTCTGAGCTGAGGGAAGAGCAGGTGTCACCCGCCCCTTCCCAGACCCATCCTCGGAAACACCGAGGTTCTTGGTCTCGGTCTCAGACATCCTCTCAGTCCAGCCAATCCCGCCAACATCGGCGGTCTCAGTCTCAGCACCGAAGTAAGCGGCACTGCCGCTCGTCCTCATCTTCCTCTTCAGAAGAGGAGAGGCTTTGGCTCAAGTTGCGTCGATGCTACGAGGACCTGATGTGGCAGCAGTTACTTCTGTCCGGGAACAAGTCGACGCTGTCTCCTTCCCCAGCCATCAAATGGCTGTCACCCAAGTGGCCGAAACAACCTCTCACCGTAGCCGAGGTGCCCAAGCCTGGGCCGGTTGTTCGGATGAAACCAGCTGCCCCACCAACTGTGGTGTAACCTCCGCCTCCACAACTGAAATCGGGGGCACCGAACAAGGACTCTCGGTCGGGTCAGGGCCTGTCCCACAGGTTGTCGGTCACCCTCACTCCCAACCGTCCTCAGCAGATGGAGGGTGGCTCAGGCCCCAGGCAGCTCTTTGTGGACTCCTCGGAGTCCGATGACAACTCCTCCCTGTTCTCCAGGCCCATTGACCTGGAGTCCTCCGGGAGCCAGTCGATGGACAAAAGCCCATCGTCCTTCATGGGTTTGCTTCGGCTCATCTCAGAGTCCACCGGGATGCAGCTCAAGCCTGTATCCAAGTGGGCCAAGTATCCCCTGACGGAGATACTGGACTGAGGGGAATCACCCACGGAGGTCTTTCTGGTGGCTGAAGCCATTGTTGGCCCAGCTTTGGAGCTCTGCCAGTGGCCTGCTTCCTGTCCTGCGCCTTCAGCCAGGATGGCCAGGAAGTATGCAGTCCCTACTGGCTCTTTTGCCCAGTTTTTCGGAACACCCCTCTGCCGAGGGGTTGGTCACCAACAGCGTTTTCCGGCGGAATGACAAGTCTCCCTCCCTCCCGAGAGAGGAGAGCAGTCCTCCAGATGCTCAGTCCTCTCTTCCCCCTGCCAACCCCCTGGTGGACCGGGCTTGTTCCCGAACCCGGATCGCCGGTGTGGCGCGAGGTGTGGCATCCAGCTCCTCAGTCCTCAGTACCACCAGGCCGGCTGCATGACTGCTTTTTTACCCTGTGGATGAAGGAAGCAATTCTAGATCTTGTAATATCTAATCAGAACATTATTAGTACTATCACAGTAGAGGTCCCAGTAGGAAAAAGTGATCACTAAATTGTGAAGTTCAGCATTCTGCTGGAAGAACAGCAACTGAATTCCAGCAGTGTGGTCCCAGATTTAAGAAACAAAACTGATTAAAAAAAAAAAAATAGCAATCAAAAGTCATCTAGAGAAAGAGCTAAAGAGTGCAGAAAATAAGGGGGCAGCATAAAAGTATTAGAAGTAGACCATAAGTGTATCAAATTTGTCAGCAACACAGAAAAACATAGGAAACCAGTATGATTGGACAGAACCATGAAGGACACACTTTGGGACAAAAAGATAACTTTCAGGATCTGCAAAAGGGAGTAAAATGAGGTCAGAGGGAAACGGATATCTGGACTGACTAGTACGGTATGGGCTGCACGCCCATTGGCTCATGCTCTGAACTAATGGGCGCAGCCACTACACAGCTGTCAGTCAGGGGCGGCGGGGTGGCAGGTGGTGGTGCTGCCGCCGCCGGGCTGACAGGGGAGCAGGGTGGTGGGGCTTCGTGGGCGGGTGGGGTGGGGTCCACTAGATCACCAGGGATTTCGGACTGGGGTGAGGAATGCCGCCCACCATCGGCTCCGTTCGTCCACTGGATCACCAGGGATATTGGACTTTGGGGGATATTGATGCCCGCAATTGGGCTAATGGGGAGGTTACAGTTATGTCCGATGATCGGGCTACTTGGGGTAGAGTTATGCCCGCGATCGGTCTAATCGAGGTCCACTGGACCACCAGGGATTGAGACATTCATTGTCCCTTACGGGACGCCCCGCGATCGAAGCCAGTAGGGCATCGGGTCCTCGATATTGCTGCCTGGCAGGGCGCCAGGCACAAGTCGTCGATTGGCTCACCTGCATGCTAACGGCATGCAAATGGTGCGCATAATCAGATGCAAATGGCCCCCGGTGCCTTGCATAAATTATGGCCCCATTTGCATGTCACCCTGAATATCGAGGTGCTGTGCATGGCACAATGGAACTTGCGCCACCGCATCTCAATGCTCCACTCTGACTACTTGCGCTGGCGCAGTTCCACTGCACCATGCACAATGGGGGTGGCCAGGGGGCGATATTCAAAGCAGTTGCGTCACAGCGCAGCTCTGTTGAATATTGCCCTGGCCATACCCCTGCACAACTGTTTTGAGTGGCGCACAGGCTTGCGCCACAAACTGGCGCAGTTTGAATATCTGGGCCTTTGTGTTTTGGGTGAAAACTGCAGGGCTGCTACAAGACTGATGAAATTTGGGGATGTACTGTAGTTAGTTTTTATTTATTTATTTTAATTTATTTTAGTCTTTGGTAACCGGGAAAGGCCCACTAGGCACAAGTGCCTGTTTTCAGGGGTGACCTGGGAGCACTGGGCAGTTAAGTGACTTGCTCAGAGTCACACAGTATGCCAGTGGAGGTTGTGAGAATCAAACTCGGGTCTGGTCTGCTGGATGTACCAAGCTCGTTCACACCTTGTTCCTCAAACCTCTAGGCTATACTGCCAGCCAAATAGTCACAAGTTAGAGATGGGACATAATATCTGAAGAGAAAGTACTCAATGGTCTGAGGAATATTTTTTTTTTTTTTTTTTTTAAGAGATTTACCAGGAAAGACATACTGAGCCATAAAGTTCTTTTCCAGATGTGTCCTGGGGAAGAGGGAGGGGATAAGTACATAATAACAAGTAAAAAACACAGTAATATGATAAAGCAATAAAGCACAGCAAAGTACAGTAATACACAGTATTGTATTGGCATAATTAATAACACTACAACTTGATTATATCAGGAGTGTGGAGTAACCAGGCACTCACAGGCTGTAACGTCAGTAAAAGGACAGGGTAGGAAGTGGTCATTAAATAGAAGGGGGCAACAGGGTGGAGCAACTGGAGAGGAATATGAGAGAGGAAGGAGAAGAGGGATGGTAGAGAGATAGGAGAGGGGGAAGGGAAGAAAGGAAAGTAAGATAGGTAGAGGGATAGAAGACAAGGAGGAGATGGATTAGGGTTGGGAATAGCAAGTATAGTGGCGTGGAAGGGAATAAAGTGATGGGGATTAAGGGTGGAATACTTTAGTAGTGGAAAAATGGGAGGTGCAGAGAGGTGTAGGAGCTTGGGGATAGGTAGTGGATAGGGAAAGAGAAAGGGGAAGGCAGGACGTTAGTCTATAGCCATTTGCAGGAGGGAGTGGTGTGGACTTGGAGTAGCGAGGAAAGAGCATTTGGAGGAGGCAGTGCGAACTGCTAGGGAAAGAGAGTTCCAGATATTAGGAAAGCGGAACGAGTAGATATTCTGTCCAGCAAGGGATTTTCGAGAGGGGAGCAGTAGGGGGCGATAGCTTGAGTTACAGAGAGAGTAAGAGGAGGGAGGCATGGGGGAGGGAAGTGCAGTGAGATAAGGGAGGAGTGAAGCCAGCCAGAATTTAGAAATGAATGAGGCGCAGTGGGTTAGGCAGTGATCTACCGGGGGGGGGGGGAGCAGAGTATAGAGAACAGTGGTGAGTACAGGGAGGGCTGGCTAAGGCAAAATGCAGGAGTGGAAGAGGGAATCCAGTCTGGCCAGGGTGGACTTAGGTGCAGCACCGTACACAGTGTTGCCATAATTGAAGATGGGGAGGATCATCTTAGAGATAATACCTTGGTGAGCAGGTATAGGGATGCAGCTTTTGTTCCTATAAAGGGCACCTAGCATGGGGTGTCTTTTTTTGTGAATGGTGTCTACGTGCTGAGAGTAGCCAAGGTGCTGGTCAAGCCAGAACACCAAGGTATTTAAATGAGGGTACATCGTCAATTGTACCCCCATGTAAGATATAGAAGGTAGCCTAGAAAGCCTCTGTCTAGTTTGTTTGCATGATCCTGGAATATGACATTTGACCATACCTAATATGTATATGAGAACCAACACTAGTCGCTTTATGTAGTTTGTTCGTAATATAAAATCACACATGCCCACACAATGCAAAGCATCATGGGCTGCATATGCAAATCACCACAGAATGTTATGCTGGTTCAACTTTAAGCAGAATTGCATGGTGCCAAAAGGCCTCACACAGTTTGCAAAGGGTGCTAACAGATGACATAGACACGTGTTTCGTCCTACCAGGACTCATCGGTATGCCTCGTCTGTTTGACACCCCAGTGGAATGGACCAGCTATCCTAAGACAGTGTGTCTTGGATATGTTGCGGTGAACCCATTAAAATAAAAAAACTATTTAAAAGACAAAGAACCTCTGTTCATAATATGTTTGCCGCCTCTCATGAAATGTAAATAATTGTTATGTTGTTGGATCTATTGTAAATGTTTTATCCTGTTGTACTATGTATAACTAATCCCGGGTCGCCCCTGACAACGGGACTATTACTGGTCTCAGTGGGCCTACCCGGTTACCAAAATTAAATAAATAAATAGTGCTGAAGTACATGGAGACCGTTTTCTTAGCATTTAGGGATAATTGATTTGACCCGAACCATTTCTGGACAATGTCAAAATCAAGTTGAAGCCGGGATGTTAACTCTGAGGGAAAAGACCCAGATGCAAACAGGACTGTCATCTGCATACATGTGGATGGAAGCAGAAGAGCAGGCTGAGGGGAGGCCATTGAGGAATATGGAGAAGAGCAGTGGGCCAAGGACAGAGCCTTGGTGTACACCAGTATGGATGGGGAGACAGAGAATCTTCAATTCTCACAGATTGAGATCTTCTTTCTAGGCAGGAGGTGAACCAGTTAGTTGCTCAGTCTGTGAGACCTGCTGACTTAAGTTTGCCAAGGAGAAGAGGGTGGGATACAGTGTTGAAAGCTTTCTCTAGATCAACAAAGATGGCGGCAGTGAGGTGGCCTTGGTCATAGAAACATAGAAACATAGAATTTGACGGCAGATAAGGATGGCTTGGCCCACCCAGTCTGCCCATTTCCCTACCTACTGGATAAGCTGCAGATCCTAGTTAACCAGCCTACTTCTTCCTACCCCCACCCCCTAGAATTGCCTTACGACTGTCCAATGCATGCTTGAATTCCACCACTGATTTTGACTCCACAACCTCCTCTGAAGGCTGCTCCATGCATCCACAACCTCTGTGAAAAAATACTTCCTTAAATTACCTCTGAGCCGCCTTCTATTTTCAAATTGCTCTCTCTTGTTCTTGCACACCTCTTTTTTGAAAGATGCTACCTCTTTGACTTTGTTGATTCCCTTGAGGTACTTGAATGTTTCTCTCATGTCCCCCCTCTCCCTCCTTTTCTTGAGGTTATACATATTAAGCTCCTTTCGTCTCTCTTCATATGTCTTCTGGTGCAGACCATGCACCATTTTAGTTGCCCTCCTCTGGACAGTATGCCAGTATGGATAGAGTCAGTCAGCCTGAGGAGAGAGGTGGTGGTGGAGTGATGTTTGTGAAAGCCAGACTGGAAAGGAGTGAAGAAAGAGGAAGGGGGAGAGTTGAGACAGAACTACTGAATGTGTTCTTGTAGTTTGGATAAGGTTGGAAGGAGAGATATTGGGCGAAAGTTGCCAGGAGAGGAGGAGTCACCACCTTTAGGGAGAGGGATGACTGTTGGATAACAAGTCCCTAGGGCTGGACAGGATGCACCTTACGGTGCTGAGAGAATCCAGGCAGGCCTTGGCTGCACTCTTGGTAGATTCAGTTCTAGTTCTGAAAGATTATGCCTGCAGTTCAGTAGGTGGGAGCAACCAGTCATGCCCCCTGCCTGAGCTATTTAAGTCAGCTCCTTCTAGCCTTACTCAGAAGCACTGTTTCTTTGCTGCAGCCAGAGGCTCTAATGGGCTCTGCTCCCCCACCCCCCTTTTTTCTTCTGGTGTCGATCTCCCATTTTCCTTTGTGGTTTTGGACTTCTGCTTGGTTTGTGCTGAGCTTTCTACTCTGTTAGTGCCTCTCCAGCTTTCAAAGTCAGTATTTTGCTTCTGCCTTTCTGGCTGCAGTTTGTGCTTCTCTCTGTCTCCTATTCTTGATGCTCACCTCTTCTCATGTACCTTGTGTTTCTTTCAGTTTTGTTTCTTTTTTAGGCTACCTTTTTTTTTTTAAATTTACTTTTGCCCACCCCCAACCCTCGGGTCTCTGCCCATGTCACGGCACCCCTATACCTCCGCCACCCATATGCCTGCACTCCTCCAGTTACCCCTGACTTACCCCTCAGAGGGTGGGGTCTCAGCACTGGACCCCCTTTAGCAGTGCCGAGATCATGGTGACTGGTCGGGTGAGGTGGCTGGGTGGCTGATCAAGGCATGGGGCAGAGCATCATGGAGATGGTCGAAGCGGAGTTTTTCTCCCTTTTTTTTTTTTATTTTTCTTACACTGGCGTAGACATGTGCAATGATTACCTGTGTCTGTCCTGCCTCAGATAGCATAATGTGCGTGATGCATGGCAACAACCTGGCTTCCACCAGGTGTTGCTCTTGCAATGAACACAAACCCCTTCCCCTACAGAAGGAGGAGCTGTCCTTGGATGCCCAGTCCTTCTCCCCTGGCCGCCCTCCGATGATCTGGATCCATTCCTGAACCCGGTCGCCGCATCACAAGCAGAAATTCAACCACTGTGCCAATGGGCCAGCATTTTTGGGCCTTTCTAATTTTCCTACCATCCTTCCTTCATCATTTGCTTTTGCCTTGTGCTATTCAGGCTCCATTTTGCTGTTTTTGTTTTCCATACTTTTAGCATTCTCTCAGTTCCAACTACAATCCCTAATAGTTTACACCTGACTACTGACTGGGCAGCCACTCCCCTCTGTGTCCTGTTCTTCACGCAGCAGCTTCTGCTCCCTAGTTTTCGGTTCCCATATACTCCTGCTTCCCTAGCAGTTTAATTTGTGTGTACTGCCTCAGCCTGCCTGACTTGTAATGCATCAACAGTTAACACTAACCTCCCTTATGGAACTGGTTGGCATGCATTCAAAATTCAGTCTAAGCTTGTATCATTCAGTCTCATTCACTGTCCTAGTTATCATTCAATGTCTCAATCAGCATGGCCGTCAGGCTTTGCCTCAGCCCACTATTCCTGCATTCAGATAAAAGCAGCTTCAGCTTTACCTTCGTTTCTTCCATGTTCTCGAGGCCATCAGGCTTTGCCATGGACTCCCACTACTTCTGCATTCAGATAAAAAGCAGCCGTTCAGCCTTACCCATGTTTCGTTTCTTCCATATGTCCATGGCTGTCAGGCTTTGCCACAGCCTCCCACTTTCATGCAGTCAGATGCATGCCAGCCACAATTATAGCGTGGCTTCCAGGGCTGCCTTGTAAGCTGATGGTCTCGCTCTGCCCTTTGAAGTCCACATCTTGAAGGTGGGTCCTTTGACTGGGCGGGGTCCTTTTCTTTCAGCCCTCGGTTGAGAATGTCCTACGCTTCAGGGGAAGCTTTAGCCATGCAAAGCGACTTGGTGACACTTCTTGAAGCATTTAAGACTTCAACTGCTGGAGGATGGGGCATGTAAGTCCAAAGGGGCCTGTGCCTTAGCTGTACAGACCTAGTAGAAAGCACCTTTGGCAGCTGTTCTCCCTACAACCACCTGAGGTTCACCTGGTCTCCACGCATTTCCCTTCCTGGCCACCCCCAACTTTTGGCTTCCTTTCTATGCCTCCCTTGTGGAGGCTGGGTGTTGTCCTCCTCCCACCTTGGGGTGAGGGCCTCGTTAACCAGGAGTCTTCCTTAGCTGCAGAGTTCACTCACAGCCCCCTCATGGCATTCCCGTTATAGAGATAGAGTGAGAGCCCTTCTTCTAAAATATTTTCCCCTGAATTGGGTCTCTAAATTGCAGTAGCTGAGCCATCACTAAAATTATCCCAAGCCTGGAGGGAAGGCAACCAAGGCCTTGGATCTCCAGAGATTTCCTCTTCATAGGGTTTTTTTCCTCTCCATGCTGAAGGTCATACAAGTTGGGTAGTCCATAATGTAGTACATTTCTGTTAGTTTACCCAGGTAGGTTCCGCTGTTGGATGGAGTTGGATAGTGGCCCTCCTTCTCTGCTGTTCCCTCTCTCCTTTGGAAGTCATGGCCCTCTGCTGTCAATCAAGCTGTCAGTCTGATATCTGTCAGTCATTGATCATTTCAGTCTGTCTGTTTCCAGTTGTCACTGATTTCTGGCAGTCTTTCCTCACTCAGGCTCTGTGGTCACTACTTGCTGTTCACTACTTTTTTGGGGCTCCTTTCCAAGATACCTTTATTGTAAGAGATCCTCTCCACGGCACTTCTGGGGGTGGCCCTTCTTGAGGGTTCCTTGCTTTCACAGTAGGCTGACAGGGTGGTAGTTCCCCATGGAACAGAGAGTGCGAATGGTCAAAGTATTCACCTATGACAATTTACAGCTCATTCAGATTCCTCATTCTATCAACAAAGTTGCACGAGCATAACTCTATACTAGGTTTCGTAAGCCCATTGAATTGAATTGAAAGTGTATGCCTGCAGTTCAGTAGCTGTGGGTGAGAGCAACCAACCATGGTCCCTGCCTGAGCTATTTAAGTCGGCTCCTTCCAGCCTCATTCAGAAGCACTGTTTCTTTTCCCCACCATCCTCCCCTCCACCTCCAGCGGCATGCCTCTCTCCTCGGGGCTTCTTCCTTTTTGTTGTTTAAGTTTTTTACTTTTTTAATGACTTTAATACAGGGCTATTGCCAGGATTTTCACAAGGGGGGTTCTTTTTATGCAGTCTGCAACCTTTTAAGAAAAGCTGTGGGTCTTAGCGCCGCCAGGACCCCGGAAGCCATGTGGTGAATTTAGGGCTTATTTTGAAGATAAAGAAGTCATATCTGAGACCTCCTACACCCCTTGCCCTAAGCAAAATTATTATCTGGCTGGCTGCAGGGTGAATACATATATGTATTCAGTACCAGAGGGCAGCAAGATGCTTCTACTGTAATATACCTAAGGCATGGTCTCAGATATAGTATGTCCCCCAGAAACCATGGGCTACGGTATGCTCTGTGGTGCACTTTTGTGGCTTATTTTAAGTCTATATAACTCATATATGAGCTCCCTCTATCCCTTACTATAACTCCTACCCTCCCCAACTCAATATACCATTTAAGCAATAGTGCAACATGGCCTATAGCAAGGCTAGCAGGATGCTGGGATGTATTGGTAGGGGTATTGATGGCAGAAGAAAGGAGATAATACTTCCCCTCTACAGATCCCTGGTGTGGCCTCACCTAGAGTACTGTGCCCAGTTCTGGAGTCCTCACCTCAGAAAGGATAAGGATAAACTGGAGACAGTGCAGTGCACAGTAACTAAAATGATTCAGGGACAGCAGGGCAGATCCTATGAGGAGCACCTCAAGGCACTAAATATGTACACACCGGAGACTACAAGGGAGAGGGGAGATGTGATAGGGACCTTCAAGTTTTCTATAGGAATTAAAGTGAACTGCGGGGTACTATTTAGCCTGAGTACCAATTCATGGTCACATGGATACGAATGGAAATTAACAGGAGGTAGGTTCTGGAGAGATGTGAGGAAGTACTGCTTTACAGAAAGGGTGGTGGAACTTTGGAACAGTCTGTCAGCTGAACTGGTGGGTGCAAAAACAGTCAGAGGATTCAAGCAGGGCTTGGACATAATGAAGGGAATAGTGGTTACTGGGGGCAAAAGGACCAAGGAGGAGAATAGAGAGAGGACGGGGAGGGTTAGTACCCTGGAGGAACAGTAGGTTCCAGGGATTATAGGGAACTTGGGCGGACTTGATGGACCTCTGTCTTTTTCTGCCGTCACTGTCTAGGTTTCTATACCAAGCACCCTGCTTGAAAAAAAGCTGTAACATAATTCTTAGTTCAGTATTGGGTACTACACTTGTTGCACCCACTCCATTCTCCAGTGTGGTAGGCATGACAGTGGGAGTGAGGGGAAAGGTAATTTGACAGTGGAGGGGATTCCCAGTGCAAAGTTTCCATCTCCTAAATGCCTACCCTTCCTACCCCCACCATACTTCCAAAAGTATAGCGGGTATGTTCATAACACTGAACTGTGGCAACAAATGTCATTCTACTGACACTCATTCACTAAAAATACCACCAACTGCTTAATCTGTTTCAATTTCAGTTGCTTACCATCTGTATCCCCCCCAGTCACCCCTGAAAAAGGGACTTCAAAGCCCAGTGGGCTTACTGGGTTAACAAAATTCAACAAACAACAGACAAACAAACAAACAAACGTGATCATCTGGAGAAAATGCTTATCACAAAGTATTTGTTTTAACTGCATCTGGCACAAATAGCACAGACAAAAGTGGAATTGAATGTCAATAAATATGGGACCACAGTGAAGACCTCTATGAACAGCACAATTAGTGAGGTGGCAATCTAGATCCCAGCCAGACCCTTCCAAACACTTGCATTGCCTTTCCACTGTGGTACCTCTTTTGCTTTATGAAAAGTTAAAACAGGCATACGAAACATGACAACTTAGCATTTTGTATAGAGGAGGATTTAAGTAATTTATTTCTAAATCTTCAGCCCTTCCACCTGAAAAGCTCCTTTGCCCAGTTCTGCACAGCCTATCTCTTGATATACAGTTATTGAGGGACACATGTTTGACAATTGTGACCAGCAAAATTTACCTGCCGGTGACTGATAATATTATAAGTCGAGGTCCTCTACTTCTTTCTTGCTCTCCTGGAGACGTTGTCTCAGAGCCTGCCACCATGCTTCATCTTTCTCGAGTGCTAGCTGACAGTGTGAATTGTGGGCAGTGGCCATGCTGTATTCCAGTCACATTCACGATGCTGACATGAGCTGCAATTGGCCGGCCAGTCGGCCATTGGTGGACAGTGCTGAGAAAGACTCACAAAGCAGCTCAAGTCCTCTTACTGGCACTGAGGAAGCTGATTAACAGCAGATGGGGGGGGGGGCATGCAGAGAGAAAGTGCTGGGGTTCATCATGTGTGCATAAGCACTTTGTGACAGTCACAAAATAAATAGAAATGGTGAAAAAATTTTACAAATAATGAAAAAAAGGGGGAATTTCAAAAGGGGGGTTCTTTCGAACCATACGAACCCCCCTGGCAACAGCTATGATTTAAGTCTCAGTTTCTTTCCCCACCAAATAAAATGGAGAATCATTATATTCCATTAACAAAACCTGAGAGGTGGGGACGGTACTGGCAGCATTTGGAATAAGAATGGTAACCTAAGTAGCAGATTCATGCATCCCATTTCTGTTTTCCTTGTAAAAGTGAGAGAGGACCATCGATGAAGATCAGGGTGAAACTGCTGAGTTATTAGATTATCATTTTCTGGTTCCAGTTTTGATTTTTCTGTAGTTAAGCATATACCAAGATACTTCAAAGATAAGAGCTTTCATTTAAAGTTAAACCCGACTTGGGTATCAGCTGTTGAAATACAATGAAATTGTAAGGTCAATGTTTTACCTATGCTAAGTTTGTACCCCGAGAGTTGTCAAAATGTGTGTAATAGTTCCCATAGTGGAGGTACGGAGGTGTCTGTCAGCCAGATGCTGAAGTCAGTCATCAGCGTATAATGACAGCTTATGCTCCTAACCCCCTAGATTCGCGTGTGCCAAAGGTTCCAGATAGAGACAGAGTAGAAGGGGTGACAATGGACAGACTTCCTTAGTGCCCTATTGGAGTTCAAAAGATTGTGATATACTGTCACTTACTCATATATATGGATTTACTTTTAGTATATATTGCCAACTATGTATGTAAAGCTTTGATGGAATCCGAATTTGTGTAATGTGTGAAACAAAATGGGCCAAAAGACCCAATCAAATGTCTTTTCGGTGTCCTGGTTGAGTTATTAGAAAGAAATATTTACCCAGGTTATGTGACACAGAATATGTAATGTACATGTCACAATATGTTGGTTTGACAGGTAGTCACAAAATGTATTTTATCCTGGTACACAAGATGCAGCAAAATGTTTTTCAGGTGCTTGGCTAAAATTGATGCCAGATATCTACTTTTCATAGCATGACATGTCTTGTAGATTTTGTGGGTAATGTAATAAAGTATTTTGTTCATCTTTGTTCTATGATAAATGAAAGGCCAGGGGAGAATATCTTCAGTAATTATTGTATCAGATCCTCATGTTATGCTAACAGTGAAGAAAAATTAATGCAATTGTTTTAGTTATCTTCCTCGGAGTCCCTGCACTTCCTATGTTAAAATTTCACTTAAATACCTGAATCCTGTCCTGATTGATCCTAACTTTCCTGCAGCTGGTTTACACTGTAAAGGACTCGGTGGTGGCATTGCAAAAAAAACAAGCATTTGTCAATGCTGAATGTTGATTGCATTGGTCTGTTGAGCACGCTCACTGGCCCTCTGTCAGTCACTCAGTTTGTTTCGTCCGTGCTGCAGGCTGCTGTTTTGTACTGGGCTCCTGCCTGCATTGGCACCTTGTTCTGCCCACTAAGAATTCTGCAGCTGTCCCAACAGAATTCCGTTGAGGTGGCTCACTTCCCCTCTCTCACTTGTTCATTCTGTGTCTCCTGGTGCTGCAGGCTGCCCTTTTGTACTGGGCTCCTGCCTCTGTTGGTGGCTTTTTCTGCCCACAAAGAAATCTGCAGCAGTCCCGACACAGGTCTGTTGAGCCTGCTGACTCCACCTCTCTCACTCACTCGTTCCATTTCTGCTGGCGCTGCAGGGTGGCCTTTTGTACTGGGCTCCTGCCTGCGTTGGCACCTTTTTCTGCCAACAAAGAAATCTGCAGCAGTCATAACAGAGCTCCATTGAGGTCGCTCACTCCCCCTGTGTCACTCACTCATTCTGTCTGTCCTGGCACTGCAGGCTGCCCTTTTGTACTGGGCTTCTGCCTCTGTTGGCACCTTTGTCTGCCCACAAAGAAATCTGCAGCAGTCCCGACAAAGCTCCGTTTAGCTTGCTCACTCCCCTTCTCTCACTCACTCATTCCGTTTCTGCTGGCTCTGCAGGCTGCCCTTTTTTATTGGACTCCTGCCTGCGTTGCCGCCTTCTTCTGCCCACAAAGAAATTTGCAGCAGTTACAGTGCAGCTCTGTTGAGCTCGCTCACTCCCCCTCTCTCACTCGCTCATTCTGGTTTCCCCGCCAGTGCAGGTTGCCCATTTGTACTGGGCCCCTGCATGCACTGGCACCTTTGTCTGCCCACAACCAAATCCGCAGCTGTCCTGACAGAGCTCTGTTGAGGTCGCTCAGTCTCCCTGTCTCACGTGCTCATTCTGTTTGTCTTGGCACTGCAAGCGGCCCTTTTGTACGGGACTCCTGCCTGCATTGGCGCCTTTTTCTGCCCACAAAGAAATCTGCAGCAGTCCTGACAGAGCTCCGTTGAGCTCACTCAGTCCCCCTGTCTCACTCACTCGTACTGTTTCTTCCACCGCTGCAGGCTGGCCTTTTGTGCTGGGCCCCTGCCTGCATTGATGCCTTTTTCTGTCCACAAAGAAATCTGCAGCAGTCCTGAAAGAGCTCCGGTGAATTCGCTCACTCCCCCTCCGTCACTCGCTCTCTCGTTCTGTTTCTCCCAGTGCTGCAGGCTGCCCTTTTGTACTGGGCTCTTATGTTGCGCCCTTTCTCTGCCCACAAACAAATTCACAGCTGTCCCCACAGAGCTCTGTTGAGGTTGCTCAGTCTCCCTCTCTCACACGCTCATTCTGTTTGTCCTGATGCTGCAAAGCGGCCCCTTTTTGTCACAGGACTCCTGCTGCATTGGCGCCTTTTTCTGCACAAAGAAATCCACAGCAGTCCTGACAGAGCTCCGTTGAGCTCACTCAGTCCCCCTGTCTCACTCGCTCATACTGTTTCTCCCACCGCTGCAGGCTGGCCTTTTGTACTGGGCCCCTGCCTGCATTGATGCCTTTTTCTGCCCACAAAGAAATCCGCAGCAGTCCTGAAAGAGCTCCGGTGAGTTCGCTGACTCCCCCTCCCTCACTCGCTCTCTCGTTCTGTTTCTCCCAGTGCTGCAGGCTGCCCTTTTGTACTGGGCTCTTGCGTTGGGCCCTTTCTCTGCCCACAAACAAATCCGCAGCAGTACCGACAGAGCTCAGTTGAGTGCAGTCACTCCCCCCTCTCACTTGTTCGATCTTAATGTGTCCCACACAGTGATTTCCCACAGCGACCGTGCTATTCTGTGGCAGGAGTGCAAAAACACATTTTAGCCATGATGTGAAAAATGGCAGCTGTACTGTTCGTAAGGAGGTGTGTAAAAATGCCACTGTTGAAAATGTGGGGTGAAAATATTACAAAATTGCGGAGTTACAGGGGTGAGTGGAAACAGTTCAACGCACGCTTCTCACACAGTCATGTTATGGAGTTTCGTAACCCGATTTTGAACATAGGCATTTTAGGACCTCTGCTCATGAACAGCGCCACTGTCATTTTCTTAATCTGTCCCGAACACTGATTTTCCACAGCGACCGCGCTATTCCGCGCCAGAAGTGCGAAAACACATTTCCACCAGAATGTGAACAATGACAGCTGTACTGTTCACAAGGAGGTGTGACAAAATGCCAATATTGAAAATCTGGCATGAAAATATTGCAAATACACGAAGTTACGAGCGCGCAGCATGCAACCGCGCAGCGACGCAGAAACAGTCATTTTTGATTTTTCCACCAATTTCAACATAGGCTTTTTGAGAGTCACCCTCATGAACACTGGCACTGTCGCTTAGTTAATCTCGCCCCGGAAGGTGATTCTGCGAGTGACTGCGAAATCACCTTCCAGGCCGATTAATGCCATGACAGTTCAAGAATTCATGAGGAGGGGTCCCAAAACCCCATGTTGAAAATTTGGTGGAAAAATTCCCAAAAATGCCCGAGATATGCAGTAAAGCTGAAAAAACCCTATGTATTACATTATACAGCTTACTGGCATTTCCTCAGTTCGCGGTTGGCTTTGAAGAGTGCAGACATGTTCCCAGTCCACCGAAGATTGTCGCGCCGGGCTCCTAAGGTAAGTATGGGGTAAGGAGGGTGTGGGGAGGCAGGGCGTGCAGTGGGTGGGTGCGGGTTGCGGGTGGGAGGCAGAGCGATCGCCGAGGGACGGTTTCCTTTTTCCAGGATTAAAAAAAAAATAAAAAATACCAGACGTCGCGGGACCGTTTTTTAATTTGCAAGGGCATCTGGCACACTGGGGTGGGCTCCCAGTGTGCCAGCAGAGGCTTTCTTGACCGGGGGCAGCAGTAGCCCGATGGGGATTGGGCACCCCTGGCGGCAAGCGGGCATGGTCAGGGTTATTATGCCGACGGGATTGGGCACCTGCCGGCAGGAACAAAAGAGGGGTAACAGAATGCTGATGGGGAGTGGGCTCCCCATTGGCAACAAAACAGACAGGGAACTACAGCCGTCGGGATTGGGCACCCTGAAGCAGGAACAAAAGCGGGGGGCCACAGACTGCCCGGCCAGGGAGTGGGCTCCCCTATCGGCAACAAAGACCACCAAAGCCGGCGGGGATTGGGGCCCCGTCCAGCAACTAAACATGGTTGGGGCGGTTATATTGTTTGTGAACATGGCAGCAAGCCGCCACCATGTTCACAAACAATCTCAGGGGTTTTACATCCCGCCCTGCAATGACGGGTCGCTCCCTCATTGCAGCGGATGGCTGACGCTGCATTAACGAGGCAGCCCCTGATTGCAGAGGCTGATTTTTTAGAAAGTTGTGGCATGCTGGCTGAACTAGTGTCAGCAGCAGCATGCCACTGCATTGAGGGAAGCGGGGCAAGCCTTTGCAGGCTGTGGGGGCATTGGCCACAACAGTGCCGCGCCTCCAAAACCTGCTTCTGGAGAAACCTGTCGAAACATGTTTCTTGCGCAAGGGTGCAATCAACATAAAAATGAATGTCATGGAAATGTTACCTGTTTAGGATGTCTTACAAAACAGCTCAAATGCTATACAGAGCCAGGAAATAAACAATCCCACAAAGCTATAACATGCAATAATTTATACAACATTATAGCCCTGCACTGCAGCAGCAATGAACTGCAGAACAGGAGTGTTATTATGTTTGTTATGCCACCTTACCCCAGAGAAAGTGCAACGTCTTTATCTGAACAAAATACAGTATCATAACATAAGATAAATAACAACTCCCACCTGGAACACTACCTCTTGGTGTGGGGAAGGGGGACATCAATATACAGACAGTACTGCAAACATTTAAGTTCAGAATTTGTAAGCTACCTTTTACTTCTTTCCTTTTTGTGGCTGTCTTTTTAAAATATTTTATAGTACAGATTAAAGATGGAGGCAAACAAAAAGTGTTTCCATACAGATATGCACGTGGTGCTAGTTCACAGTTTTGGTACTCTTGCCACAGTGAGTGACATTTGCTCATGGAACTAATACTGACGTTCAGTAGTTTAAAGAAAATGTGTACCATTTCTTATATTATGACTTTTTATTATTGGTATGTCTCCTATTATTTAACTAGGAAATCTCATGCAGATTAAAACCTTTTTTGCAAGAAAAACCTGGCTATGATGGCAGAAGGGGCTTCTGACTCATGTACCTGCATCCTGCCTCCCTGAATTTTTATGCCAAACTGCTGGGGTCTGTTTATACTTAAATTATTCACTCGAATTTACTGATCTCTGTTCTCTTTTCATGGGTTACTTGCCTTCCCATACTTGGGTGGGCAGTACTGCCTCTTGTACAATTGAAGTTTTCTGTTTTGCATAGAAAAGTGCCAGTGTCAGTGGCTCAGCAGCTTGCCCACTTGCCTCTGAGGCTGGAAGGTTGGCAGGTTGTGGGTTCAAGCCCCACACCAGGCACTTGGGGTAAAATCCCAATACTGACACTGTAGTGCATTATGAGGGGGTGCTGTACTCCTGAGGTGTTGTCTTTCACACGAGATGTTAAATGGTTCCATGGCAAAACAGCGATCACTATTATGGCGAGTATATATTGCTGAAAAGCAAATCAGCGTTATACACTTTAAAGCGACCTGACATCCAAAGAAACATACAATTTGACGGCAGATAAGAACTGCTTGGTCCACCCAGTCTGCCATTTCTGTATCTAATGGATAAGCTGTAGATCCTAGCTAACCAACAGCCTACGTCTTCCAACCTCCACCCCCTAGAATTGCCTTATGTCTGTCCCATACATTCTTGAATTCCACCACTGTTTTTGACTCCTCAACCTCCTCAGGAAGGCTGTTCCATGCATCCACAACCCTCTCAGTGAAAAAATACTTCCTCACATTACCTCTGAGCCATCCTCCCTCTATCTTCAAATTGTGCCCCCTTGTTCTTGCACACCTCTTTCTCAAAGATGCTACCATCTTGGACTTTGTTGATTCCCTTGAGGTACTTGAAAATTTCTATTATGTCCCCTCTCCCGCCTTTCCTCAAGGGTATACATATTTAGCTCTTTTAGTTTGTCTTTGTATGGCTTCTGATGCAGATCCGGCACTGTTTTAGTTGCCCTCCTCTGGACTGCCTCCATCCTGTGTATGTTCTTGTGGAGATGGGGTCTCCAGAACTGCATGCAATGCTCCAGATGAGGTCTCACCAACTGTCTGTACAGAGGAATAGCAACTTCCTGTTTTCTACTGGTGATGCCTCTCCCTCTGCATCCCAGTATCCCCCCAGCTCTCCTTATTGCCTTCTCACATTGATTGCCTACCTTAAGGTTGCCTGATATCACTATCCCCAGGTCCTTTGTCATTTTTGTTGTTGTTAGTGCCCCCCCACTGTGTGCTTTTCACCTGGGTTTTTGTTTCCTTGGTGCATTGTTTTGCATTGTTTTTTTTTCTGATTGAAGGGGGCATTGAGTTCCATATGGAGACAGCATGAAAACAAAAGGACAGTTGACCTGTGTTGGTGTGAAACAGGGAGAGTGCCTTCTCACATTGCTTGCCTACCTTGAGGTCATCTGATATGGCTACCCCTAGGTCCCTTTCCATTTTTGCTGTTTTTAGTACCTCACCCCCGTTGTGTACTCTTCCCCTGGGTTTTTGTATCCCAGGTGCATTACTTTGCACTTCTTTGCATCAAATCTAAGTTTCCATACTTTTGACCATTCCTCCAACCGTGCCAAGTCCCTTCTCATCCTTTCCACCTTCCTTGTGTATCAACCCTGTTGCAAATCTTTGTGTTGTCTGCAAGGAAACACACTTTCTCCTCCAGCCCCTCTGCTATGTCACCTATAAAGGCATTAAAGAGGACTGGTCTCAGTACTGCACCCCACGGTTCCCCACTAGTAACCACCCTTTCTTCAGAATGTACTCTGTTTACTATTACCCTCTGCATTCTGTTGTCCAACCAATGTGTTACCCAGGCTACCACCCTGGGACCCACTCCCAGGCTAGCTAACTTGTTTATTAATCTTTTGTATGGGATTGTGTCAAATGCCTTGCTAAAGTCCAGGTAGGCTATATCCACAGCCTCTCCCTGGTCTGCTACTTTGGTCAGCTAGTCAAAGAAATCTATTAGACTCATCTGACATGACCAGCCATATTATACCTGTGCTGCATGGACTGCACTGGATGTCTGTTCAGTGGTGGATCACCTCTTCTGACCTTTAAAGCCCTACACAAACTGGGACCCAGCTACCTGCAAGATCTCTTGACTCCCTACCGCCCCCTCTGCCCTCTCTGATCCGCCGATGAGGGATTGTTAGAGATTCCAAGGGTACGTTTGAAGACATATGGTGCTCACGCTTTTTCTTTTGTGGCCCCTACCCTTTGGAATTCTCTACCTCGTCGATTGAGAGAATGCCTGACCGTCGAGAGATTCAAGTTGGAATTTAAGGCTTATCTTTTTCAGATGGCCTTCCCAGATGATTTTAATTAATTTTATATATCTGTAATTTTATTTTTATTTATATGTTTCATTGTAATTCATTTGTAAAGTGCCTTGGTTTAAGAAAGGCACTATATAAATAAAGTTTGCTTTGCTTTGAATCCATGCTGCCTTGGGTCCTCTGCCTTGCTGGCCTCTAGGTACTCAACAATTCTTTCTTTCAGAAGTGATTCCATAATTTCCCTACCACTGAGGTTAAACTAACAAGTCTGTAGTTTCCTGCCTCTTCCTTGCTCCCACTTTTGTGAAGGGGGATCATATCCGCGGCCCTCCAGTCCTCAGGTACTACACCATCCTCCCATGATTTGTTAAAAAGGATAGTCAGTGGTGTCACTAGGTCTCCCCTTAGTTCTTTTAGAATTCTGGGGTGAATCCCATCAGGCCCTATTGCTTTGTCTACCTTGAGTTTTAGGAGTTCTTTCAGGACCCATTCTTCTGTGAATGGACTGGTATCGACCCCCCCTGTCCGGAGTGCTTCTATAGTTGGTTTAGGTACCTCCCCATCTTCTTTTGTGAATACTGAGCAAAAGTATTCGTTCAGTATCCCTGCTTTTTCACTGTCACTCTCTGCCCACCCCCTTCCCTTTATTAAGCCTCACTATCCCTCTCTTGGTCTTTCTTCACTCCCTAATGTACCTATGAAAGGTTTTATCCCCCTTCTTAACTGAGCTGCCTATCTTTTCCTCTGTTTGGGCCTTTGCTATCTGACTGCCTTCCCCACTTTCTTCTGCATTAACTAGTACAGTTCTTTGTCCTGCTTCTGTGTTTCCTTATACGTCCTGAATGCTACTTTTTTCTCCCTAACCTTCCCTGCCACCTCTTTTGAGAACCATAGTGGTTTTTTGCTTTATTTTGTTTTGTTTATTTGCTTCACACAAAGGCTAGTTGCTTCTGTGATGGCAGTTTTCATTTTTCCCCATCATTCTTCCAACCCTCCTTCCTGCCCATTTGCTAGTGCATTCCTTAGGCACTCACCCATTTTGCCAAAGTCAGCCCTCCTAAAGTTTGGAACCTTCATTTCGGTATGGCTTAACTCTACAGCTGTGTTTATCATGAACCGCACTGTTTACTGGTCACTTGTTCCAGATGGCTACCCACTTCTTAATCTATGATCCTGTCTCCATTCCCATTTGAGAGTACCAGGTCTAAGATTGCTCCCTCATGAGTGGGTTCCAGCAGTCACTGTCTGAGGCATGCCTCTGCAGGTCATTGAGAATGACCCCGCACTTGGATGCTGCTGCAGCAAATGTGCTCCAGTTAACATCTGGCATATTCAGGTCCCCTATCAAGAATATCTCCCTTTTTTCTGCCATTCCAAGGATGGCTTCTATCATTTCTTTGTCCATTTCCTTCCCCTGAGACAGGGGTCTGTATACAATCCCATGCAGATTGTGGTGCCATTTCCTGTCTCCAAGGTGACCCACAGTGCCTCCTCTACTCCTGTTTACCCTTTAGCTCTGTTGCTTTGATCCCTTCCCTTACGTAGAGAGCTACTCCTCCTCCTCTTTTACCCTCCCTGTCCCTCCTGTAGATTGTGTACCCTGATATGTTGACATCCCAGTCATGGTTCTCCGTGTACCATATTTCTGTGACTACCACAATATTCAGCTGTCTCTTTTCCATCAAGGCCACTAATTCAGGAAGCTTGTTACCCAGACTATGAGCATTGGTACTCATCGCCTTCCATTTTTTGATGGCCTTACCCCTTTTAGCCCCATCTCTTCCCCTACTGCCTTTGCCTTTTTCTCCATTTACCCCAGTCCTGCTCCTATTGACCTCGCTCCCTTGATTTTATGTCACAATCACCCTTTTACGGGGAGGCTGGAATTCCCTGTTTCTTATAAGTACCTTCCTTGGCTAGTTTAAAAGCTTGCCAATGAAGCATTTAAACCTATCACCTAAGAGCCTGGTTCTCCTCCAGGACAGATGCAGACCATCATGCCAGTATGTATCCTTCTAGGTGGACCCTCAGTCCCCAATGAAACCAAAACCCTGTGCTCTGCATCAGTGTTTCAACCATTCATTGAATCGCATGGTGCGGTGTACCCTAGACTCACTCATGCCATAGACAGGCAGCAGCTCTGAGAAGGTTACTGTGCATGCTACTTGTCTAAGGCCCTTCCCCAATTCCACAAACTCCTCCTGCACTGCTCTGATCCCATGCCCAGCTAGGTAATTTGTCCCTAGGTGGAGAATGACATCCAGCTCCCTCTCCCGTGCAGCTGCTACCATGATCCTGAGATGCAAAAACATAGTCAATCCAGGAAAATAAGGAACCCCTATGAAAAGTATGTCCCTCCCCAAGTTATGGAGGACTCTGTAAGCATCTTGCAACCCAGCTATATTAATAATCTGTTTAAGTGAATTAGAGTCACAAAAGAGTTTCGAGGTATCCTGTTTTATCTTTGAGGTCAAAAGAGCAATTAAAGTCTCTCCCTAAAATAATTTTCCTTGCAGTATGTATGTAAGGTTGCATGAAATGAAACAGAGTCATTCGAGATGTCTTTGTTTGGGGGGCATACTGTAGATCACCCCTAGTCTTATAGGCTGTCATTGTCCCTGAATATCAACCATCAATGCCCTCCTGGATTCAATGTCCATAACCTTTTGAATTTGTACAGTACAAGAATTAAACAGTATCTCTACCCCTGAAGAAGGGTCTTCCCCCAACGACCATAGTGATGGCCCCTATGGCCAGGCTTTCTGAGCTTAATGAATGTCAGTAGTTGTTCTCAATCAAGTGTCCTGTAAAAAAATTACCTGTGGGTTTGAATGATGTAAAGATGAAAAAGCAATACTTCTTTTGTGATTGTGCAAACTGTTAACATTTAATGACACAATTTTGATGTTATCCTGGATCCATAACTTAGTGCAAGAAAAAAAACAGTGTGGGGGGACTAGCATCATTTTACAGTTTTCTTTCTAGTCCGTTTTCTAACTTTTGGTAGTTCTAAAGAGTCCCCATCCACATCTGAGCAGTCCATTGGTGATGATGTAACAGAGAAGGCTTCTGAATCCCCTTCCTCTTCCTCAGTTTGTCCTTGAAGAGCTGAAAAACTATTTCTGGTTTCAATGCCATCTTTTTTGGCCATTTTAGATCTTGGTGGGCCTCTGGTGGCAAGTTCCCCCCCTTACCATTTGGAAGTCATCCTTTGGAATTGGTGTGGGGAGAGACACACAAGTGGTCTGGCTTTGTTCTGTCTCCCTGGGGTTGTTTTGATTCAAGGCTGCCCTGATCATCTGGCATAGAACAGCGTCCATTCCTTGTGCCTCATCCCCCAGTTCCAGGGTCCTGTATCATGTCTTTGTCTGTGTCTGTCTTCTGCATCTGGTCACCAGGGTCTAGAAGTGGGTCAGAGTCCAGCTGAGCATCACCAGGCTGCTTGGGCTGTTGAGGAAGGGTGTCTGTGGCCTGCTTGGATTGAACCTTGTGCATCGTGTCATCTTGGTTGTAGAAGGACCCCTTATTGTGGACCTCCCAAGGACAGTGGAGATACAAATGCCCTGTTTCCACACATAGGTAACAGGGTTTGAGCAAAACATACTAGTATGCCCTGTTTGCAGACAGAAGTTACATACTATGGCATCATAGACACTGGGAGAAGAACTCACATCTATGGCAGGTCTTTGGTTGCCCTGGGTAGAAACAGAAGTTTGTCCAATATAAAAGAGCTTGGTAGATGTTGTGGTCTTTTGATGATCTCAGTCAGATTTTTATTTTCTAGCCACCAGTTCAAATATTTTCTGTGTCAAGAATAGGTAAGGTTTATTAATTACATCAGTTCTCTGTTTGGCCCAGAAGAGGATGTCCGCTACATGAACACTCTAATTTCAGAATAAAATCATAATGTATTTCACTGTAGGCTTAGTTAAAGGTATTGCCATGAAAGGAGACCAAAGGTGGGAAATCTTAGTTGTTGAAACTTCCAGAATTTTTCCAGCAATTGCGAGATGTTAAAACTAATGTCAAATTGTGCATCACTTAAAGGTGGATAAGAGCAAAAATATCCATAGCTAAAAATTGTATCGAGTCTTTCAACAATTTCCTGGCCACATAAACCCAGTCCACGGGTTCCTCCAAGTCCCGTTTGTATTTCAAAGGGACTACATTCCTCCTTGAGGCTGGGTTACCCAGATTTGTGAAGAGATCAAACAACTTAAACTGTTCCCTTCTTTTTTTGTTCTGTGATCCATTGGTGTTTGTACTCGAAGTTGATGTTCCAGGTTGCTGATCATCTGCCTCCGGGGGGGGGGGGATCACTAGTAGGGAGATGTCAGTTAACAGAAACAGTCTCAGGGGTTATGGCAGCTGGGGTTTGCCTGGAAGATAGACCTGCATTGAACTTGTCCATAACGTCTGTCCATGAGGTCCAAGGGAGAACTGGCACAGGAGCAGCTGCATGCTCATTAGTAATCATAGGCTCAGCTTGGTTCATGTATATTGAGGCAGTAGTGACAATTTATGGTTGCCGTGACAGTCTGAGAGAATGCATATATTTGTTGTGTGCCTGCCCCATTGGGTAGATTTGTCTGCGTCCTATACACTTCAGATATGGGACCGGAGATTGGTCTGTCACATGTATTGTCAGCTGTACAATCCTGAGCATCTGTTTTAGTGAAAACCCCCTCAGATTTGTCCAGCATTTAAATTACAGCTTGTTAATTTTTTGCAGTGCTGTGTATTTTATATGTGGTACTTTTACCTGAAACACCAGCATGTCTTTGCACTGGCTATTGAATGCTCGCACCAGGTGATGTCATGGTAACTACCTGTGCTGACGTGGCCCAGCTCGCTGTCAAGCCAGTGTTTCTCTTGTCTAGTTGTGCCTTTGAAGTATTCTGGTGTTCAAAGGGTTTCTCCGGCTTGTGACCCACCTTTGCCAATTCCATCATCCTCATGGCTGTCAGCACCACTCCAGCCTTCCATGTTGCTCTGTCTTGTGATTTCTGCCACCCTTCTGCTAGCAGAGCCTTTTTGGGAGACCAAGAGGCCCCAGACACAATATCCTTCTTCTGCAAGGAGTCTCCCATCCATTCCCATGCTGGTAGTGGCATCAGGTAAAGTCCGGTCAGAAACGTGCACTGCACTCAGGGTTCATGTCAGGTGTGGCCGGTAGCGATGAAGAGCTGCAAGCCATTGGGTCCACCCTGAGAGTCATATCTTCTGCAATGAGTAGCCTAAGCTATCTAGCTCTAGGTTATGCTCTGGTGGTTGGCATCTGCACAGCTGCAGGTGACTTCACAGGTGAAGCACCCTCCAGTGCAGCCTCAAACAATCTAGGTACAGTCTCTTTGATGTCTAATTCCCATATTCTGCAGACCGTTCTTACGCACAGCATCCACGGCCATAGCAGTAATCTCCTCTGAATCTGGGATATCCATTGAGCTAGCAAACACAATATTCTCAGTATTTTCCGTAGGTGCCCTCTCTGAGCTCTGATACCTCCTCCTCCTCCTGGGTCAGCCATTTTGCCAACTCAGTTGTCAGCGGCTCCCCCTACTGGAAGAGTAGGGGAATTTTTATTAAAGTAAAGCAAAACAATACAGTTCAAAACAAATCAATAGAAATGTCAAAAATATGTACATGAATATCAGACAATATTCAGCCCCCACCCAAAAAAAAAATGAACTGCTGCACCTATTCAAACCTGTGCAGAATAGGGGATTGTAATATAAAATAATAAACATACTACACAAATGTACACGTGGCTTGCAACAAAGTCAGACTGAATCATAAAACAAAACAAAAGGCTGTCCCCTTGTATTCAGCAAAAGTACAGTTCCGTTAAACACTTTATAAAAACTGAGCTAAACACTTTGTAAAAAAACTGATATTTACAGAAATTTCATGCAGGCAGACCACAACTGCCTCACTTTCAGTTGTGCATTGTGTGTCCTATCCTGATCCTACACTTTAAGTAATTCTAGCATAATTATGAAGCAATTCCTGATATGATACCTGTTTTTGTTATAAAACCCAGGAGCACTGTGCTTGCCATATATAATATTTTAACAAAGTGCAAATAACCTGCAAGGTACTAAAATCATAAGGTTTCTGTCCATTAGGGAAGATGCCCAATATCAATTCTTGGTAGGTCAAGTTTTTAAACATAGGTTATTTCCATTGGTGGGCTATAAACATCCAAAATTGTTGCATATATGGACACTGGAAATATAGATGTTCCTGGGTTTCCAGAACAGTTTCACACCATGCTTGTAAACAGTGTCTCTCACTCATTTGTTTGTGTTTGTATGAGTTTTGCACTCCCAATTTCCCATGATTACATAACCATAAAACATCATACTCAAAAGGTGGTAGTCTAGGGTTTCCTACTTGTTGTAAGACCAAGACAATGTTTGAATTTTGGCAGTGAGGAAAACTTATACTACAGTTAGCATTCCTATCCATAGTAGTCTGGTAAAGGGACTTCCTAGTGGCTGTTACCATTGTGCCATATGTGATGATATTACTTCAAGAGGGTTCCTGCAGTAGGTCATCACATATAGGGCTGCACCCTCTGGTGTCAGGACCACACGGCAAACTTTTCCAGCAATGCCTGGTGGGGAACCGCCCACCAGACGTCACGTGATGGACATCAGCATGACCTTATATAGTGGGTAGTCACCACACCTGCCCTCCAGTTCTTTCCTGCCATCAACCTGCACAGAGTACCTCGCGGTAACACTTGCCTAGCCGATCACCATTTTGCTCGTTTTTTTCTAAACTCGTTCTTTTATTTTCATTTATGTCTTCGCCGCTGACCAAAACGAAGAAGAAGTGCAAGAAGTGCGGCGCCCACATCCCCCATAAGGATGCTCACCTCCATTGCCTCTTCTTTTTTTTGAACTTACATATTTTATTAGAGACATTTCTCAGGCAGATAGACAGTTGGATTACATATAGCACTATATGAAGAAAGGTTACATTTCATTTTTACATACTGAACACCATTGTTATTAGGACTGTTCTTTAGTATAATCCTCATCCACTCATCATTCATTCTACTCTGTACTTATCATTCAACATTGCATTATCGTTAATGTATAAATAACTGATACTTTTTGTCTCCCATTTTCTGTAACAAAAGCAGGTAAACAAAAAAGAAAACTGAGTAAAAATAAATAACAAAAATCCAATAAAAACTTCCAACTTGGTGTTTGACTCTACTGTCTTTTACTTTGTCTACCAACTGTGATTGTTCTTGGTCATTTCACCTCAGTTGCTGGGCTAAAACCGAAAGTCCCTCCTTCTCTTCTAAGTAGGTGAAGAAGGGGTGCCACCAGGTATTAGATCTCTCCACTTTCTGCCTCACTTTGGCAATAATGGCTTCTGCATCTCTGATTGCTTTAACATTAGTGAGCCATTGGGTAACTGTTAATTGATTATCTGAGAGCCAGTTTTGTGTTGCCATCTTGTTGGCAGCCACAGTTAAAACTGGGAACAAATATTCTTTCCCCTTAGATCTGATCCCCTGGGGGTGCAGGCAAGAATCAGATGCCGAAATTCCAGATTGTCATCTAGTCCTAACATATCCTAGGTTTCCCTCCCTATTTGTGCCCAAAAGGCTTGAATCTTGGGACAAGCCCAGAAAATGTGGGTGTGCATACCTTTTTGCCCACACTTCCTCCAGTATTTATCCGATGGATGTTTAGAGTAATGCTGTGAAATGGTTGGTGTAATAAAAAATCGCACCGATACTTTCCAGCGATATTCTCTCCATACTAATGAATTTGTAGTTTTATGCTGGTTGGACCAAATCTTAGCCCATTCTTCATCTGGAATTTCCTGCCCAGACTTCTCTACCCAGTTATTGTGTATCCTCTGAATTACCATTTCAGATGGTCTGTCATCTAGCATTTGATAAAACAGGGAGACAAGGTGTTTCATGTCCCATGAATGGGCTCTATTATACACTGTGGTAACCCCTTCTTCAGGCTGTCCCCCCAGAGATGATACACCCATGGTATGATTAATATAATGTCTTAGCTGGAGGTATTTATAAAAATCAGTATGGGGGAGATTATACTCTTGTCGCAGAGTTGCAAAAGCTTTTAACTGATTCCCTTCTTTGAGTTGAGGGAGATACTGCAGACCCTGTTGCTTCCATCTAAGTAAGGCAGTGTCCCTCTGACCTGTGGGGAAGGTAGGCAAATACTGCATGGGGATATATGGGCATACCAACTCTGGATTTTCCCAGACTCCTCTTATTTTTAACCAAATTGAGAGTGTATGTCTGGTCCATCTATTTCTAATGCTTTTAAGCATGACTGTTAAGGTCGTCCAAGGAAGCAGGTTCAGGGGGACATCCTTGAGCCCTGTCCCTTCCAGCTCGTACCATTGTATATGCTGAGGGCTTCTTACTATTTTAATTAAAGGAACAATTTGTGCTGCCCAGTAATACCTCTTGATGTCTGGGAGGCCCAGATCCCCTTTATTTTTATTTTCCTGTAATATTAAGCTGCGTATTCTGGGCTTTCTACCCGTCCAGATAAAATTTGTAATCTTTTGTTGTATTTGTTTTAAATCTTTTCTAGGAATATGTATAGGTAGTGAAGCAAAAAGAAAGAGCAGCCTTGGCAGCACATTCATTTTTATGGTTTGTATTCTATTAAGGAAAGACAGGGGTAAATTGTGCCATCTGCTCAGGTCTGTGTAGATTTGTTTAGTAAGGAGGCTATAGTTATATTTATATAACTTGTTTAAGTGTTTCGGAATCCATATACCCAAGAAATGGACCTTTTCTTTTACCCATTTAAAGGGGACGTTGTTTTTAACTGTCTGACTTAGGTTCCCCTTGATCAACAATGCCTCTGATTTTTCCAGGTTGATTTTAAATCCTGATATAACTCCATCATTTTTTAACACACGCAGCAGATTAGGGATAGTGAGGGTAGGTCTTTTGATGAAAAGCAGAGTGTCGTCTGTGTACATCGAAACTTTGCAACAACTGTCACCCATCTGGACACCCTGTATGCCCAGGGAGTGTCTTATGGCAATAGCCAGAGGCACCAAACTCATCGCGAAGAGCAAAGGCGATAGTCGGCAGCCTTGACGCGTCCCCCTATCAAGCTTTGTTTCCTTCGATATAGTGCCATTTACCTGTACTCTGGCCGTGGGGTTGCTATAACACAAAGAAACCCATTGTATGAAATTATCCCTCAATCCCATCTTTTCCATAACAAGGTAGTTCCAGGTGAGGCGGTCAAATGCTTTTTCAGCATCTTAAAAAAGGGCAATCTGTGCGTCTTTTGTTGGGGGCTATAAGCTAGGACATTGAGCAGATAGCGAATATTATCTACCATATGCCTGTTGGGAATAAAACCCGTTTGGTCGGGATGTATCAGGAGCTCAATAAATTTTTGTAATCTATTAGCTAAAATTTTAGATAGTATTTTTAGATCTTGGTTCAATAATGAGATGGGTCTGTATGATTCACATTTATCTACGGGTTTGCCAGGTTTGGGAATAACACTAATTAGGGCAGCTTTCCACGAGTCAGGTATTCGATCTTTGGTCAGGCAGTTGTTAAACACATTACTTAAGATGGGAGTAAGTACGTTTTTAAATTGTTTGTAAAATTTGGGAGGGAACCCATCAGGTCCTGGAGATAGAGGTAATCACCTCTCTGACTTCCTGCTGCGAGACTGGGGCATTTAGCATTTCCCTCGCTGAGTTTGTTAACTTGGGCAGAGGCAGGTCCTGTAAGAATTTTTCAGTCTGAGCTTTAATATCGTCCAGCTGTACCTCAGCTTTATACAATTTCTGGTAGAATTGTTGAAGTTGAGCTGCAATGGCTGATGGGGTAGATATTGGTTTCTGTGGGTTTAATGGGTTGTGGATCTTCGTGACTATTCTATCAGCTTGATTTTTACGCAGCCTCATTGCCAAAAGTTTAGCTGCTTTTTCTCCCGTATCTTGATATTTTTGATTTAAAAATCTAAGTTTGCCTTCTATTTTATGAATATCTGCTTTGTGAAATTCATCCCTGGCCTGTTTTAATTTAGTAAATATTTTGTTATTATTAGGATCCCTATTATGCATTGCTTCCAGCACTTGCACTTTATTTAAAGTTCTGTCCCAGTTTAATTTTGATACTTTCTTTTTTGCTGAAGCCATGCCTATAAACTCCCCCCCTACACACTGCTTTCAGAGCACCCCAGGTGGAAAGTGGTGAACATTGTTGCCCCATATTGATATTATAAATTTCTTTAATGGATTCTGACATTTTTGTTATAAAGTTCTTGTCACTTAAAAGAGAGACGTTAAGCCGCCACAGTTTAACGTGGTCCATTTTATGGATTCCCCAGGAAATGGATACAGGAGCGTGATCCGAGACAGCTATGTTATGAATTTTAGAGGAGAGTACTTTATGCATATGCGATTTTGTTATTAAAAAATGATCTGATCTGGAGTAGGGTTGCTTAGCTTGAGAGAAGAAGGTGTAGCCCCTTTCCCCTTTGTGTTGTTGTCTCCAGATTTCAACTAAACCCATCTCCTCTATTAAGGAGTTGAGCACTTTAGCTGCTGCTTTATCATGTATAACTCTACTAGATGTTCTATCCATGGTTGCCGACGGGGCAATGTTAAAGTCTCCTCTGATTACTATTTGTCCTGGGGTCAGCAGGGTCAGCTCTTGAAAGACCTCTCTTAAAGTTCCCACCCCTGTTCTACTGAGGTTATTTGTAGAGGGCATCCCTTTCTAATTAGTTTTGCTACCCCTGCCCCCCGTCAGTTAGTTGATGGGGCAGCTTCCACCGTCTCCACCCATTCCCTCCTTAGGTTGGTATGCTCTTGCTAGCTCAGGTGTATTTTCTATAAAAAAGCAATGGAACATTGCAGTTTATTAAGCTCATTCAGTATTCTCGTACGTTTAATGGGCGAGTGAATCCCTTTGACATTGTAGGTCACAATAGTAATCTTATCCATAGTGATCCTTAGTAAATTCTGCCACTGTTGCCATTTCCCCCACAACCATTTCACCAACGGTTTTGTACCTGTGGTTACCCAGCTTTTGAAGTGGACCAGTCAATCTTGTCTTTATATTATTAAGCAGACACCTTGTAACAAATAACCAATCCCTCCTATAAACATTTATGCAGAGTATAGAGTTCAAACTATGTACATAGCTATAAACTATAAACTGATTTAACCAAACCTTTTGGCAAAATGCCATAAACTTATTTTGCTTCATATTTATGCAATAGTCCATTTTTCCCTATTGACTTCCTGGGTGTATAAAACCCCACTTCTCATACACCAATAATGGACTTTTATGGTGTTGCATGGGATACCAGAGCCACCATAAAAGCCCACAGACTAGTACCCACATGCCGTAAGAATAACGTGCTGTATTCATATGGATATATTTAACTAATGGAGGTGCTTCCTCCTCTTCCTTCCAAACCCACCCCCAGGATGCAATCACCCCCTTTCTCACAAGTTGAATTCTCCCTGCACTTTGTCTCAAAGTGCATTAAATGTAGACAATGTCTTCCAAGTAGCCCTGATGACATTGACCTGTAATTTAAACATTAGACCAGTATCCCCCCCACCTTGATCCTTATCCCCGCCTCATGCTGGAGAGAAAAAAAACCGAAACAATACAGAGGTTTTCCGGAATGTCTAAAGCTAATATAGAAATAAATAAGTCATCAATTAAATTCCAAATGTG
This sequence comes from Neoceratodus forsteri, assembly GCA_016271365.2. Classification (NCBI taxonomy): domain Eukaryota; kingdom Metazoa; phylum Chordata; order Ceratodontiformes; family Ceratodontidae; genus Neoceratodus; species Neoceratodus forsteri. Next base: position 699,348,283 of record CM057455.1, read on the forward strand.
TTCTGGATCGTCTCTTCACCATATTACAGGCCTTCTGTCTCTTATGGTTGTCTCTTGGTATATTCCGTATGAGGCGTAAGTCCAGATCAATGCTGCAGGGGAAGAGACCAGTGCAGGTGGAAGGGTTGCAACAAGTAAGGTCAACATTGCTTCATCAGGTAATTTTTACTCACACTGAAACCACTGAACTCGGATCCCAACAAATCTTTAAAAAAGACTGTCACCTGTGTGTGTCAGAATTCGATTCATTGGAACATGGAGGAAGGTTATGCCTAGTGCTTTTCTTAAGGATCTTCTGTACTTCGCGTGCTGTTCCTTGCGGCAGTAACCACGGAAGTGGTCTCTTGCGCCCTCTCCTTTGATTTCCCCACATTGATGTATGCAACTGGTGCTCTAGGACCTAGAGTTCCTGGTCAGGGATCCTAATATCGCGTTCCAACAAGAATGGGTCCACTTCTGCCAGAGAGGTAAAGATCTTACTGCCTGAATTAAGGAACTTTGAGTTTAGCTGGAAATTTAACTGTGCCCAAATGTTATGTTTCTCCTTCAGTTCCTTGATTATACCTCTGATCTGCCTTCACCTTGCCTGCAGTTCTGATGAAAATTCATGATCAGAATATAGCCTCTGCCCTTCGTGTTGTAAGTCCTCGTGCCTCCAGGCTTCATTTAAGATATACTCCTTCAACTGATTGTGTAGCATACGCACAATCCATGATCGAGGTCTGGCTTTGGGATCCTCTGGTTTCGGGCCAGGAGAGCGATGTGCTCTTTCTATAGTTAAAGGCAAGTCAGATGGCAATGGTAGGCTGTTCTTTAATAAATGGGTAATGAAGTCAGCTGGGCTAGGGAACCCTTCTTCGGCTCCTTCTTTTACTCCGTGAATGCGGAAATTGTTCCTCATTGCACAGTTTTCTGCATCCTCTAGTCTGGTGTGTGTTTGTCTGTCTCGTTGCAAGAGATACAGCAGCAATTTATTGTGGCTGTCTTGAGTTTCGGTGAGCTCTGTGAGTTTTTTTTTGTTTTGCTGAACCTTTGCATTAACCACCTTGAAATCCATGTGCAAGTCAGCTATTGATGTCTCGATTTTGTTAACTGCTGTTAATATCTTGTGAAGGGTTTTCTCCGTATTACTTTGTGGTTCTTCACCTGTTTCCATATCAGGTTCCCACGAGGATTCTGATGGGGTGTGGGGCCTACCCGCGGCTGCAAATCCCCTGATCTCCATTTGCTTTAACATTGGTTTTTGCCCTGTTTTTTTATTCCTTTTTGGTCGCTGTGGCATCACTGACATAAGCAGCACCGGCAAAAGTCATTTACATGTTGAAAGTTTTCTGTTTGCAGGGAGGATGGACATAGAAACCTGGGTTTGAGCCGGGAGGTTGCGGATTAGGCTGCCACCATTACAGCTACGTCACCGGAAGTCTCCCATTGCCTCTTCTACTTGGGCCCAGAGCATGATACTGTGGCCTGCCCTGACTGCCAGCCTTTCAGCCAGGCCACTCAGAAAAGGAGGCAGCAGGCCCTGGAAGCCCATGTTCTGAAGTCCAGGATGGCTTTGCTTGAGAAAGAAATGCAGAGGCTTAGGGATTCCACATCTTCTCCATCTTCAGACTCGAGGAAAAGGAAAAAAACCTTCTGGCCAAAGTGTGTTTACATCTCTTGGGCCTGATGGCAGCCTCCATCTCCACTGTCCCATTTGTCAGGTTGCATATAAGGATCACCTAGTGGACCTTGCTAGGATCAGCGGTCGGACGATCTGGACCACCCCGTCCTGATCTCCAGTGCAGTCCAGAAGGATCTACTCTGGTGGCTAGACTCTCTGAACATTTTGAGGGGCCTTCCCTTCTGAATCGCCCAACTGCTTTGGACTCTCACCACAGATGCATCTTGTCTGGGTTGGGAAGCCCACCAAGGGGGTCACCGCACCCAGGGTTCATGGTCTCAATCAGAGATGCATCTCCACATCAGTGTCCTGGAGATGAGAGCAGTCTTTTATGCTCTTCAGGCCTTCCAGTCCATTCTATCAGAAGGGTCACTGATAACCCAGACAGACAACATGTCGGTAGTCTGGTGTATCAACAAACACCGAGGCACCCGATCATACTCCCTTTGCAGGGAAGTGATGAGGGTGTGGAACTGGGCAATTCAACACAGGCTGTTCCTCACTGCCGTGCATGTCCCACGTCTTCTAAACATCCTTGGAGACAATCTCAGCAGAACCTCGTCCCTCGCCCATGAGTGGGAACTCAGTCAGAAAGTGACAGATTCTCTGTTCCTGAGATGAGGTCGCCCAGGCCTAGATCTGTTTGCCCCCCCATTCATTGGAAAGCTTCCCAGTTTTTGTTTACGCACTCCTGAGCCTGGTGCTTTCTGGCATGATGCATTGTCACTCTGTTGGACATGGAGGTACTTGTATGCATTCCCTCCTTTTCCCATCCTTCAGTGGGTTCTTTTAAAACTTCAGGCAGAGGGAGCCCAAAAGATCTTGATTGCTCCCTTCTGGCTGAGACATATCTGGTTTCCAGTTCTGCAGCAGCTCTCAGCGGAACCCTCAGTTCCTCTTCCTCTCATTTATGACCTGTTGACTCAGGACCAAGGCAGTTTAGTGCATCCCAGGCTCAGAACCCTGCCTCTTCATGTGTGACTCCTACGGACATTATAAAGTCTCATTTCGTGGGTCTCACTCAAGGTCATCCAGGTCCTGCTAGAGGCCAGAAAGCCCTTTACCAGATTGACCTATGCTATGAAATGGAAGCGTTTTTCCATTTGGGCAGCACCAAAAGGCTGAAACACCTTCACATGCTCAGCTCCACAGATTATGGAGTACCTTTTGCACCTGTCTGATTTGGGCCTGTCTTACTCCTCCCTCAAATTTCACCTGTCTGCATTTCGGCTTATCATGATTTGATAGGGGGAACACCTGTGGCTCAGCTGGAAATCTCAAAAACCTTTCTGAAATGGATTCTCCATCCAAAACCCCCATCCATAACCCCACCCCAGCTTGGGATTTGAATTTTGTAATTGAGAAGCTGATACTTCCTCCTTTCGAACAAGCAATGAGCTGTGACTTGCGCTATCTTTCCTGCAAATCACTATTTTTGGTTGCCATTACTTCTGCTTGAAGGATTTTCAGGCTTCAGGCCCTGATGTGTTAGGAGCCTTATCTGATTTTTCATAAAGACCGTGCAGTCCTACGAACCAGTCCTATGTTTCTTCCCAAGGTGGTTTCAGAGTTCACCCTCAATCAGATAGTCAAACTCCTGGTGTATTACCCTAACAATTCTAACAAAGGTGAGGCTCTTCTTCATACGCTGGATGCACACAGGATCCTGCATTGTTATATCCACAGGACTAAAAGCACCAGGAAATCTGATCAGCTTTTCATTTCATTTGCACCCAGATTTATTTATTTATTCACAATTCGGATTTACAACCTTTGAGTCAAAGACTCATTTACAAATCTCCTCGTCACAGGGAGGGAAGACAATATATTGGTGGAGCAAAACAGTGGAGAACAATACAGGTGAGATACAAAAGAGCATACAAAGCAAGGCATTTCAGTGAACAATACAGGTGAGATACAGAAGAGCATACAAAACTAAGCAATTTCAGTGACACAGTGGAGCACGCAGGTTACAGTGCATGGTGCACAGACTACAAGAAGCTATTCTAAATAAACTAGTACATATGTAATACTATAAGAACCCTAGGGGTACTAGGTGGTTACCTGGGGGGAGGTCTATGTCTGCAGATTGGCTCAGGCGGAGCTCTCGGTAAGGCCCTATTATGGGCATTTACAGCTCTGAGTGTCAGTGAGGTGTTTACGTAGGGCGATTTTGAAGGGGCTGATTTTTGAGATGTTAGTGATGTGAGTGGGAAGGGAATTATACCAGGAGGGTGCTCTGTAGGGAAAAGACCTTTGGGCGAGCAAGGTCCTAGCTCTTGGCACCTGGAAGGTGGCTTTGGTTGTATTTTGGGTGACGACCGAGTGGGTGGCCTCTTGAAGGGATTGCAGGCACTCTTTAAAAGTGAGTAGGTTCGAGGGGGAGTAAAGCTGGCATGTGTGTGTTCTGCTGGGGGCACCAGTCAGGAGCCTGCAGGCTTTGTTGATAGAGGTCTGGACTTTGGTGAGGGCAGTGGGGTCAGCAGCTGCATAGATAGGGAGTCCATAATCAACCAAAGACAGGATGGATTAGGTGATAGCCAGCCTTAGGGCAAACTCAGGGAGGCAGTCTTTGTGGTGGTAGAGGAGTCCAATCTGGGCATTCATGGCAGAGGACAGTGAGTTAAGATGGACATGGAAGGAGAGAGCCGAGTCGAAGGTGATGCCCAGGTATTTGTATGTTGATACCTGTTCAAGGGGGTATAGAGTGCTGGGGATGATGCGAAGGGGAGCATTTCTGGAATTACTTTGATGGTGTGCAAAAATCATAGATTTCACCTTCTTGTGGTTCAGAACCAGATGATGGTCGCAGAGCCACTTTTCAGCTTGGCTGAAGGTGAGTTGCAAGGAGCTCTGGAGTGTGAGTGGGTCGGGGTGGGAGGCAACAAGAACTGCATCATCGGTGTATAGAAGCATTTTGCCTGAGCAGAAGCTGGGGAGGGTGTTTAGAAAGAGTCTGAACAGTGTGGGGCCCAGGATGAAGCCTTGAGGGACCCCAGTGCATACAGGTAAGGCAGTTGATAGGATGCCATTTATTTTGACATGTTGGGATCTGTCACGGAGGTAGATGGAGAACCAGGCCAGAGGGCCAAATAAGAAACCAAGCTGACGGAGGGAGTCAAGCAATAGGGTGTGACACACAGTGTCAAAGGCCTTGGATAGGTCAATGAACACTGCCCCAGTGATTTCCCAGTGTCAAGTACAGAGTGTATTTGTTGGGATAACTCCAATAGGGCTGAAGTGGTGCTGTGACCAGGGTAGAAGCCATGCTGCTCTGGGCATAATATGTTGTACTTGGATAGATAATCCATGAGTTGGGTGGATACTATTTTCTCCAGGGCTTTGGTGGGGGGGAGAATGGAGATTGGTCTGTAGTTGTTTGGTAATGTGCGGTATTCATTTTTATGGATAGGGTTAATTTCAACCAATTTCCATGCGCTTGGGAAATGGCCGAGGCATAGACACCGGTTAAGAAGGTCAGTAAGGGGGGGCTAACATGACATAAAATGTTAGGCAGAGAATCCTGGAATCAAGGGGGTCACAACTGGGGTTGCAGCTGGAGAGGGATTTTAGTAGGAGTGGTTTGGGGTTTCGGGGAGATATGGTCCGGAAGAGAAATGGGGGGGAGGGGGAACAGCAGTGGGGTTGGATGCACAGATAGGATCAAAGAAGTGGGCAGGAAGGACTGCACTTAGGTCAGAAAAGGTTGTGTTGATGCAGTCGGCAACAAGTGGTAGGTCAGTATTAATTGTGCCATTAATAACCAACTGAGAAGGGAAGGAGAGTGGGTTTTCCCATTAAGCTCCTTAATGTTATCCCAGAAAGGTCGAGCAGAGCCCCAGGATGAGGCCAAGGTGGTTTGATAGTATCTGGCCGTGGCTTGCCTTATGGCCCAGGTGCATTGGATGTGAGCAGCATTATAGGCTTGTCTGTCTGCTGTCCTGCTAGACTGGACTGCAGTATGCCACAGGTTATCCCGCTGCTTCAGTTGCTGGATCAGGGAGGGAGAAATCCAGGCAGCATTGTGTCTCTTGGAGTGAGTGCTGGTGACAGGGGCAAAGATGTTACAGGCCTTGCAGAAGGCTCTGGTGAGGAAGGCTATAGCAGTATCTACATCCTTTGCAAGGGAGATCGGGGACCAGTCGAGCTGGGCAAGGTACAGCTTTAATTTATTAAGGCCACCGGGGTGAAAGCTGTGGCAGGGGGGTGGCTTTGCATGTGGGATTGAGTGAGGGGGAGGACCAGAAACAGAGAATTGGGGAGTGGTCGCTAAGGGAGTTGGCTAGGACATTAACAGACTGGATTTTGTGGGGGCGGTTGGACAGTACTATATCAAGGATTGAGCTGGACCCACTTGATTGGTTGAATCTGGTGGGATGAATGACTAATTGAGATAGGTCAAGGGCCGTGAAGTTGTCCTTAATGTGTGCTCTAGTGGAGCCAAGCCAGTTGATGTTGAGGTCACCTAGGGTGAGCTGTTCAGCTTTGTGGGGCAGGGTAGAGAGATAGTCAGTGAGAGAGTGGATAGCTAGACTTTGGGCCCATGGGGGTATGTAAGTGGTTGTAAGTTAAAAAGGGCCATGGCTTGGGTTAGGGGAGATTTTTAGGGTGATGGCTTGGGCACCGTGGTGGACTTGGGGGGTAGGGGTGCATGGCCCAGGAGGGAGTCACGCAGGTAGACTGCACATCGGCCACCACGCTTACCCACATGATCTTCTCTAAAAAGGGTGACGCTGAGGAGGGAGACAGCAGAGTCGGGGGTTAATGCAGAGAGCCAGGTCTCCACTATGGCAAGAATGTCGGGCGTGTGTTGGGAGACCCAACACTGGAGTGCAGCAGTTTTCTTTGGGAGACTGCAGATATTCATAGAGGCAATGCGGAGGCCATGCCCAGTAGGGGGCAAAGGGGAGTAGAAGGTCTAGGTCCGGGGTTAGGGTGGACATTCCCAGAGAGCATGAGGAGTAAGGTGATGAGTTGGAGAAGAGGACTACAGCGGTGGTGGTAGAAGTGCTTGGGAAGATGCAAGGGTCTGGGGGGGCAGTGCAGGGGATGGGTAGGGAGATGAGGGCAGGTTTGTCTAGGGCAGAGAGGGCCCACCTTGCACTGTGTACAGGGGGCAGGGGGTGGACGTTGGTGAGGGGTGTGGTGGGGTGGTAGGGTGGTCCAGCGTGCGAGATGAGTTAGTGGTGAGTGGAAAACAGATGGGGAGGCTAGGGGCAGTACAGGGACTTGCGAGAGGAGGCTGACATTCTGGTAGATGTGTCCTTACAGTAGAGCTGGAGAGATTCACTACAGGAATAGTGGGGGGGACAGCACAGTGAGGAGCAAAGCGAGTATACAGAACACTACAAGGGGCATACTGGTATATGGGATGAGAGGAAGAGAGAGAAGTGGTGGTAGGCAGGATCCCTCTAGTGGTCAATGAATATAATCTGCAGGTGGAGAAGAGGGCTGATTGGTCAAAATGCACCATGTCCCTATTGGCTAACTCACCCTATAAAGGTGAATGTCAACCAAGGGTGGTGGTGGGGGTGATGGGGAGCCAACACGTAGCATCGGTGGAGCAGCACATGGGTTTGAACTGCGCCACAGTCCTCAGCTTGTATGCTGTGTCCGCGATTTCGTACCTGCAGCAGTTCGGCTTCTCGGGGGCGAGGGTGTCTCACCAGGCCCTTACGACCGTTCATCCAACCGGGATCAGGATCCAGGGAATGGCTGTGCAGAGGAAGCAGGTAACTCTTATTTATACTGTGGAAAATGGGGTGGAGACTTGCAACACAACAGTTCTATCGGGACATGGCTGCGCTGACTATTTGGCTAGATTGCAGATGGTTGTAAAATGGCAGTAGTGTTAAGGCTACTAAACAGATGGCTGTAAAAAGGCAGCAGTGTTAAGGCTACTAACCAGACGGCTAAAGTACTAACAGATGGCTGATTCTGAGTAAATTAGTCTGCCAGCAGTTGCTAAAGTTAAGTTCCTGAGCTCCTTAAGGTACATTTTTTTTATCTTTCAATGCAGTAATCACAGTTCTTGAGTTCTTTTAAGGCATAATATTAAATGAGTTTATATACAGTGCCTGGGCTCCTTAAGGCACAAGTAAATGCCTAATAAGTAAACGCAATGGAGATTTGGTCAAAATAAAATCTATCTCCACCGCTACGCCAACAGAAAAGTATAGAGAGAAAAGGCGCCAAAGTGCAGCACACTGGTTTGAACTATGCCACAGTCCTCAGCTTGTATGCTGTGTCCGCGATTTCGTACCTGCAGCAGTTTGGCTTCTCGGGTGAGGGGGCGTCTGCACCAGGCCCTAGCTACCGTCCTTCCAACTGGAATCAGGATCCATGGGGTCAGCAGTTGGTCAGCAGTGTCTAAGCAGTGCTTATCTAAGTGGCTCACTAACTGCATTCGCTTCTGTTATCAGAAGTATGATAAACCTCCGCCGGGGGAAGTCAGAGGTCATTCCACTAGAGGAATGGCAGCATCCACAGCCTTCTTGAGAAATGCATCTGCAGTGGAAATTTGTGCAGCAGCTGCCTAGAGTTCAGTCCATACCTACACAAAGCATAATAAAGCAAAATAAACAATTTTGTAGACTGCTGGAGAAAACCCATTAGTGATTATCCATGCTGGTGCAAATGACATTACAAAATCCACACTTCAACAGATCAAACAGGACTATGTGGCACTATGTAATGTACTAGTAGAACGTGGCTGCCCCATATGTCTGTCAGTTTTACCTATCCCAAGAGCAACCAGATACATTAACAATAAAATAAAAGCATTAAACGAATGGATCCGCAAGTGGACTTACAGACAGGGCATAAGTTGCCTAACTCATTGGGAAGATTTTGATGCTAGGCCCTCACTTTTCTGTTGGGATGGCTTACACCTCAGCAGAAGGGGAAGTGCAATCCTAGGATGAAAAATGGTAACTTTCATAAACAACCATTTAAACTGATAGGAAGGGGGGAGATGGGGACAACCCCCATCTCTAGCAAACACAGTCCATGTCGATCTTATTGGGCAAATCTTAACATACTCTCACTAAATGCTCGATCACTAACTATTACCAAACTTGCTGAACTTGAAATTTTAATCAAAACTTTAAACTTAGCACTAATAGCAATCACTGAAACCTGGGGTAACACTGATAAAAAGTGGAGAGTGGAAATCCCTGGTTTTAAGCATTATTTCAAAAATAGACTGGACACAAAAATTGGTGGTGGGGTTAGTTTGTACGTTCGCAATGATATTCCATCATATGAATCAACAACTACTGTACATTGTGAAAGTGTTGGGTCTATATTCGACCCACCACAGATCATCAATTTCTTATAGGTACTTGTTATCGTGCTCCTTCCTCTGATACTGACCAAACTAAACAACTCTCTACCGAAATTACTCAAATAGCTAGTAAAGATCCAGTACTCATTCTAGGGGACTTTAATTTTCCCACTATAAACTGGGATACACTTTCTGGAATTAATCAATACGACAAACTATTTTTGTCAGTCATAATCAATATGGGATTTGTTCAATGTGTAAATGCACCAACAAGAGGAAATAACATACTGGACCTAGTCATAACCAACCCGGAGACACTTATATCTGATATTCAACTACTCAGCCCCTTGGGAAACAGTGACCACTTGTCTCTCCATTTCTCCATTCAATTACCCTTATTACCAAAAACTACCAAATTAAAAATAAAACAATAAAATAGGGCTGACTTTGAAACCATTAATCACCAGATTAAATCCCTTAACTGGGAACAAATAATGAAACCAATGAACACTGAGACAGCCTGGGGCTTTTTGAAAGCAAAGATATTGGATCTTGAAAAAAATTACGTCCCAGATAAATTTAAATATAATAACAAAGGGAAGATCCCCCCATGGGTCAATGGTAATAGCAAAACATTAATTAAGCAAAAAATATACTATTTTTTGGCCTAAAAAAATGTTCATCTGACCAGAAAAATGCCACCTTGCTTAAATACAGAGAGGTAGTTAGACAAGTAAAGAAAACCATTACACTGGCTAAACGTAATTTTGAATTTAAAATTGTGCATACTAAAGACTGTCATAAAGCATTATATACTTACTTAAATGGAAAAAAAAGTAATAATAATACAATAGGTCCCTTAATCTGTAATAGTAGGACTATAACATCTGATATAGAAACAGCTTCAAAATTAAACAAGTATTTTTCATCTGTTTTTGCTCCAGAAACCATTAATACTGTACCCCTCATAGCAGACTTTAATCTGGAGCCATATGAAATTCTTTTCCAGGATATTCAATGGGTCTTTGACACTTTAAAACAACACACTAGCTCTGGCCCTGACAATATTAGCTCTAGATTTCTTATGGAGACAAAAGATACAGTAACCTCCCCTCTGACTATTATTTTAAAAAAATCACTATATGAATCCTCAGTTCCAATTGACTGGCGTACAGCCATTATCACACCTGTCTTTAAACAAGGTTCTCATTCTATAATTGAAAATTACAGACCAATCAGTCTCACATCAATACCATGTAAACTTATGGAGAAAATAATAAAAAATCAACTTGAAAAAGAAATGCCTTTATTAAAAATGAATGATAAGTATCAACATGGGTTTCAAACAGGATTTTCATGCACCACAAACTTGATCACTATTTACAAATACATTAGCTCTAATCTGGACAGTAAAACACCTACTAAGTTATACTTTTGGACTACAGCACGGCTTTTAACAAGGTGTTACACAGTATTTTGGTGGATAAACTCAACCGTTTGGGCTTTTCTGCACCCATTATATCTTGGATAAAGAGTTGGTTGAATAATAGAACGCAGAGAGTTAGGGTAAATGGTGTGCTATCAGAGGTGGGTGTGGTGGCCAGTGGTGTGCCACAGGGTACCGTTCTGGGCCCAGTGCTGTTTAATTTGTTTATTAGTGATATGTATGTCTCATCAAATAATATAATGGTCAAATTCGCGGATGACACCAAACTTGGAGGAAAGGTCAACACCCCTGCAAACTGTCATAAATTGGCACTGGATCTTGCACAAATTGAACAATGGGCTAGTGTGAACAAAATGTACTTTAACGTAGCTAAGTGTGCAGTACTTCATTTTGGGAAAAATAATACTAGACAATCATATTACTTGAATAATAGCATTATTAGGACATCTTCTGTAGAAAAAGATCTGGGCATTATGATTAATGATAAACTATCCTCATCTTCACACTGTTCAAAAGTCGCAAATCAAACAAATGCACTACTGAGAAGAATAAATAAAACATTTATTTCCAAATCAGAAGAATGTCTTTTAACTCTGTATAGGTCACACATTAGGCCCTATCTAGACTATGGTTCTCCATTTTGGAATCCCTATATAAAAACAGATATAGATAAAATCAAACGAATTCAACATAGTCACCAAATCAGTACCTCACCTAACTCATTTGGATTACAACACTAGATTGAAAAAAAATGGATTAAACTCTCTTGAGCACAGACGAGTTAGAGGCGATCTTTTACAACTATTCAAAATACTTAATACACCTGAACAAATGGAGCAATGTGGGATTGTTTATTCTGTAAGAAAAATTGTACCAAGACTTCATAACAGACAATTAGAAGTCCAAAAAGCTAATAACAATAAAAGGTTAATTTTTTTTCCATTAGATCACCCAGATTATGGAACAAATTATCTCAAGATATAGTTGATTCTAAAAATATCACAACATTTAAGCACAAACTTGATAAACTTGATAAATGGATGGATGAATGGGACATAGGTAAATGATCCACCGATATGGAGGACAATCTCGATGGGCTATTGGCCTTCTTTTGTCCTAAAAACCAAGTAAACCAAGTCTGGACATTGCGTCTAGGCATAGGGCCAGGTTTGGCCTGGCTGTTCTGCAGGGCCTACTGTCCTAGGGCAGGTCCTGTACTGTTCTTTCAGTTGCTCCTCCTCCCATGACTCTCTTTGTTTCTCTATGAGTGACTGCTTGGGATTCAGTCCTATATGTGATGACTTACTGCAGGAACCCTCTCGAAGTAAGATAGTACAGTTACGTAAGAACTTACCATAACAGTAGATCTTCAAGAGAGGTTCCTGCAATAGGTCACATTTTTCATCTCACCTTCCCCCAGTTTTTGCATTTCTTTCTGCATTTTTGTAACTGGGCTTCAGGATTTCATCCTTTCTCCTGTCTCATCCTACTTGAATCTCTGACGGGAGAACTGGAGGGCGGGTGTGGGGACCGTCCACTATATAGGATCACGCTGACGTCTGTCATGTCACGTCTGGTGGGCAGTCCCCTGCCAGGTATTGCTGGAAAAGGTTGCCATGCAGTCCTGATGCCAGAGGGCGCAGGCCTATATGTGATGACCTACTGCAGGAACCTCTCTCGAAGATCTACTGTTACGGTAAATTCTTACGTAACTGTACTTCCCATTTCTTTATTCTTTGAAAGGTAACTATAAACTGGGACATAACTAGTGTTTTTTTATAACCTTTACAAGTGACAGCTGCCACTCAGGGATATACAAGAATAGTCATTCTCTGAGTGCAGCTACCCAAAATGAATCTATATTTTGGAGAGTCATAGTGATGTGTGTTAACAAGAAAAAAACTAAAAAATACAAAAACAAGTGGGTTCATCATCCCCAAGCCCCATTGATGCTTAGATCTGTAGATAATGTCAATTTTTACTGGGTTTAACCGACTGCCCTACAATTCTTAGAAGAATATACTATACAGATTAGCTTCAAAAATCTTAGGGGCGGAAAAATATAACTTAAGAGAAAAACAGGTAACAGTAGGGTTTTTGCTAACAATTTCCTCCTTAATTTTGAAACTCTTTTGTATTTTCAATTGCTCACTTTTAGTTCTGCTATCCTAAAACAAGATTCGTAATGTTTAACTTTCATGTTTTGTTGACTAAAAGTAATACCTAAAATTCTCATATCCTCTTGTTCTATTATAATAGATGCTATGCTGTTGGAGCGGTTCTTATAATGACTGTCCTATTGGGTAACCCCTGCTTTTGTCATAATTACACTAGAGGCAGAAACCACAGAGTATGTCTCTATCAGCTGTCAGAGGTCAGTACCTGTCACCTCATTCATACTGTTAGTACAATATCATCTGCATAGGCCATGATCTTAATAGGGGCAGACCCAGTGGCTAGAGAAATCCCTTCAGTACTGGGGCTTAAATGTATTTTTCGTAGCAGGGGTCTAATCCAAAGATATAAAGTAGTGGGCTGAGCAGGCACCCTTGTCAGACTTCTTTCTTAAGTGTACAGGGAGGTCCAAATCAGCCATTAATGTTAGGCATAATGGTCATTTGCTTGTACGGACGTTGTGCCCATTTTATAAAAGCAGTGGGCAGGTTGAAAACTTCTAATACCTGGAACCAACACTTATGAGAAATCCTATCGAACACCTTTTCCTGGGTCTATACTAAGGACATATCCACTAACTGAGTCCACTGATCCTCTATTAAATAGTTCACTGAGTGCAATCACATTGTCTTTATTTGTCTATTTTTGATAGAACATATTTGGCAGGGGCTTATCAAAAGACTTGCTATGGTACCTAACCTATCAGCTAAATTTTTTGCTAATATCTTACAATCAATATTGAGTAAACTCAAAGGTCTCCAATTCCGGAGATCAGCCCTATCTCCTTTCTTATAAATATATACCAGGGGCACCTTTGTCATGGATTCCGGCAGGGCACCTTGTTCTGGGCACTGGTTATATACTTAAAGAGAGGGGACTGACTGAACTTTAAACTTTTTATAAAATGTTGCACCGAGTCCTTCCATTCCTGGATCTGTATTAGTTTTGAGGGAACCAATGCCTTTTTTTTACATCATCAGCTGTAAGGGGTGCCACTAAAGCTGTTCTTTCAGCATCACTAAGGCCGGGCATGTCAAGGTTTGTGAAAAACATAAAATCTGAGTCTATAGCTGGATCTGTAGTAATGGTCTCCTTTATAAAAGTAGTAGCTACCTGTATGATTTCATTTTTTTGTATTGACAAGTGTCCCATCCGCATCATATAAAGCATGTATAGACCTGCTTTCCTCCCACTTTTTACAATCCTTGTAAGGATCACAAGTCTGTTTGGTGCATTGCATTCCAAACCACATTTCCTGCTGTAATGACTGGGCTCTATTATATTAAAGTTTTCTCATTTCTGTCTGTAACACTTGAATTTGTGCACTACAGTCTGCTTTGTCAATTTCAGCTCTAGAAATGACCCTCTGTAACTGCCCTCAGAGTCCCATTTACTTTAAGAAATTGCTGTTTTTTTTCCAGTATGTGACTTAAATAACTCACAGAAAGTTTTTTTACTCTCTTCCCACTTAGTGGCAATGTCATCATAAAAACATTGTACAGAGAGTCTTGCCCTCTATAAGGAGACCCATTTTATTTCCAACCATGGGTCCAATAAAGCAGTATTATCCAATCTCCATGGGCCTTTCCCATGAGTTGGGGCTCCTCCTCATGTCAGGCTACAGAGAAATACTTTGTGATCAGATATCTTGGTGCCCCATGTGTTCTCATCCTCCAGTGTAAAGAGTTGAGAAATAAACAAATAGTCAATTCTCATGGATAAAAATCCTCTAAAATAAGTGTGCCCTCCTGTTAGGTATTTCTTATGACAAGTGTTATAGGAGGCAGTATGGCGCAGTGGGTTAAGGCTCTGAGCTGCAAATCTGGAGACCTGGGTTTGAATCCCACAGCCCCCTAGGTGCATACTGTGTGACCCTGAGCAAGTGACTTAACTTTCTTGTGCTCCCAGGTTGCACCTGCAAACAAGCTTTCAGCTTAGTGTGTCTCACCTGGTAAAATAATTGGTAAAAAAAAAAAAAAAAGTGTCCTTTCATAAATCTTGGCTCACTACAGATTTTAAGCAGTTGGAGTCACTACAGTTTCTCTGTGGGTAAACCCCTGTCAGATCGAACTATCCCACAGTTAAAATCTCCTCCTGCCAACATAAGGAGCCAGGAAGTGTGTGTAGGCAGGGTTGAATGTCCTGAAATAACTGAACCCTTGCAGCTTTCTTTTGAGGTGCATAAACAACTATTAAACATAACCTATCCTGCCTATAGGTTATATCTTTTTTTTTTTCTGCTCCTCTCTGGCCCCCCCCCCGGCTGGCCTCTCCTTTGGGCCACCTAGGGACCCTGCTTGCCACCCTGTCCTGACATCAGCCCCCACCACCCCACATCACAGCCCCCTGGGTAACCCGGTGTAACCATTCACTGGATGGGTCCCCCTCCTCCAAGGGAAAAGGCACTGGTGGGGGTGAGCCAGCACACTCAGTCTTGGCCTGGTTGCTGCTGGGGTGGTCCTTGGGCTGTCTAGGGCTTTATGTGGCAGTGGAGGCCAGTGACCATCATCTGACTGTTTAGGGAGCATTTTTTCCTGTTTTTCTCCCTGGGTGCGTGACATGTCACGAACATCAAGGTGGATGTTGACATTCACCATGGCCCCCAATCAGCATGTCTCAGTGTGTTGTTCTTCCCCCGGCCTCCGCCAGCAGTTAACAAGTGCTGTGTCACATTTCCACCCTCCCCCCAGGAGAAGGCGATCAGTCATTAGACGCTCAAGCCTCGCCCCCTCCCCAGTCAGCCCTGCAGTGCCCTGGGTCTGTTTCTGAACTTGGATCACTGACGTCGCAAGTGGAAATCCAACCGCTATGCCTATGGGCCGACTAAGTCTTATCTAAAGCTAGAGCTCTTTCAGGATGAATTTCTAACAGTTTAGTAACCCATAGATCAGAATTATTCAGTAAAATTCCCACTCTATCACAACAATCTGCACCAGTATAACTGAAAGTTGGGCCTGTGTTCCAGAGCCTGGAGACCTGTGCTATTTCATATTGTGTTTTCAGCCTAGTGTCTTGCAATGGTGTTATCTGTGCTGTCAGGGCCTGTAAAACTGAAAAAGTGTAATTTTTTTTTCTTTTAATGCTGTTGACATTTAGGGTAGCCACCAACAGGGAATACAGACAAATAGAGTGACCCCACCATTATAATCATTTCAATTTATTCTGTGACCTTGTTTTCCATTTTACCTTTTTAAGATATCATGGTTTCAGACTGAGAGTCCTCTTGGTCTGAGGAAAGGTCCTGTTGTGAAGAGGAGGAAACCTCTGAATCAGGGGTGTAGCCAGGAATCTTAAACTTGTACTCAAAACTGATGCACTGTTGCCCTTCCCATTATGTAAACATAAACCAAAATATGCACTGCCATGTCACACCAACAACAAGCCTACTCCCCCACCCCCCTGTTTGCCATGTCTGAGTTCAAGTAATCAGTTTCTTCCTGTAATCCTCCTTCCTTTGTTTTTCTGCCTGCCTGGTAACTTGTTCTTGTTTGTGTACTTGACTGGTGGCATCAGTGCCCCATAGCGAACAACAATGGCAGAAGGGCTCAGCGCAACGCAGACACAATGTGACTCATAATGTCCTTGCTTTCCTCTTTTTGTTGCCCCTGCCTGTGTTTTTTTTTTTTTACTGTACTCTGCTGAGTACAGTGCGTATGCCTACTGACGCCCTTGCTCTGAATCCCCATTCTCTATCTGTGTCCCTCCAGTCTTTCCCTTGAGCCAAAATACTGTGTTTGTTTTTTGTAACCAGAGACAAGACAATTTTTTCCCTGTCTAGTTTGGCATGCTGTTAGCTTTAGGCCATTCTTTTTTCCTTTGGAAAGAACAGTTACAAACACATTGTGGGGGCATCAGCATTTACATAGGGGAAGGTTGAGCTTATGAAGAGACCCCCAACAAGTACACTTATACTCCATTGTGCCTTTAACTATACTCTCCCGGGTCATGACTGACAAAAGGCATGTTATTGTGTAGCACACTTACTCAGTTATCAGAAACCAAATAAATAATACCCATAAACATGAAAGAATACAATTAATTAGCTGGCCCAGAGGTACGGCAGTAAAACTTATGCCACACCAGTGACCGAGGTTAAGAAGCGGCCTCGGGTCACTCAGGAATTGGCTGGGAGGAGTGGATCAAACATCCTATGGACTGTTCTCATCTCCCAGGGAGGAAGGTCTGGTCAATGTGCTCATAAGCTGTCACCAAGGGAAGGATTGGTGGTGTTGCAGCAGGATCAGCAAGTAGAGGAAGGGCTGCTGTCAGACATGTGGCATGTGACTTACATGCATGTGCGCTGATGTCGTTGCATGTTGAGTCCCTTGGGGAGGAAAACTGGAGGAAAACCACCCAAGTGGCATGATGATGGCCTAGGCCCCACACCATCGACCGGGCACAAGCTCCAGCTTCTGAATGAGAGACATGGGGGGGGGAAATGGCTCTCCTTCCCTTGTCCCCACCATGGGGGAGAAGCCATGGTGGGTCAGAGGGAGCCATGTATGTACCTGGGAAGGTGGATGATGGGGTTGGACACTGAAGGCGGCCAGAGGGCAGATAAGGAGCTAAAAATACTAATAAAAACCAAAAACAGAAAACAACTAATAACACATCTTGGTGACACAGATGGTGAACAGTGGTCAGGCAGATGATGCTCTGTACCTTGACTTGAGTAAGGCCTTTGATTCAACGTAAGATATCTGGCTTATCCGGAAGATGAGCAACACTGGACTAGAGAAAGGACTACCCTAATCAGACTGGGAGGTGGTTTTCAGACAGAACACAAAAAGTGATCCTAAATGGCTAATTCTCTGAGGTCAGGAAAGTCACAAGTGGCGTGCCACCAGGTTGTGCCTAGGGGTCGGTATTCTTTAAGGTGTATATCAGTGACATTGAGGTGGGGTTGCAGGGTAAAGTAAGTCTGTTCGCTGACAACACTGAGCTCTGTGGCAAGGTAGATAAGGAACAGGGGATCAGCAGTATAAAAAGGGATGTGGCTGGGCCAGTGGCATGGAAGGCTGAGGCATCCATGCCTCACCTGCCGACACACTGACAGCCTGGGTTTGGGAACAAGCCTGGGCAACTCAGCAGTCAAATGTGTGGCTTATCTGTCTTTGGGCGGTTGGGTTGGGATTGGGGGTGGGTCTGGGATGTGGGTGGGTGAGCGGGGTGGCTTTTCTGGGTGGGAGGCGGGTTGGAGTGGGGTTTTGGTTGTACCGTTTACTTCATTGTTTCTTGTGTACTTTCTTGGACTGTTTTGTTCTGTTGATGTTTAACTTGCTGTTAAAACCAAATAAACTTAAATTTCAAAAAAAAAAAAAAAGTCCAGGCACAGACATGACCCTCTCACATGTGCAGAAATGAAAGACATCACTCTGCACAAACTCACTGTCACACAAGGGCCACACAAATGAGCAGTCAGCACACAGCACTGCTGCACACAGCTTCAGTTTCTCCCTATTGTCGTTTCCCTGTACTTCACAGAGGTAAGTTGTCAGCAGCCTCTATCACAGAAATATAGTTGGAGGTGAAACAGAAAGCAGCATCAAAGTACCAAACAAAATATTTTCACCTCAGCTTCGGCTCCCAACCTGCTTCAGTGATCGCCGATCGGCAACCCTTCACTGATTCTCGCTCACTAGTCACCATCAATGTCCCCAGTTTCTTTCCCCGAGTCAGTCACTCAAACCTTCCTTTACCCTCCTCCCTCTATCCCATGACTAAAAAAATATTTTATTTCTTGTACATTTTCGGTTGAAATCTTAACAATACCCATCATTCAGATCAGCTGCAGTCCCAGCCCAATGCTACACTTCCTACTCCATGTGCCACATACCGGTCATTTTCACTTCTGACCACTGGCTTTGTTTTTTTGCATTTATTCCCACCTGTAGTGGGGTTGTTGGGGGGGGGGGGACTTGCCACTAAAGACTTGTTACATCATTTAATGCACATGAATAGTGATATCTCTTTGATCAGTGGCTATCATCATCAGTGCCTTTTTCTCCCAGTAAAAACATTTATTTATGGAACTGTACAGGAGAAATTGTAAATAACAAACAAACAAAAAAAACCTCAGAAAACACACAACTTTCTGGCTAGGAAGTAAATGTGACTGAGACCCAGAGTGGAACCTGAACATGGGATGGGGGGAGGCAAGAGAGCTGTGTCAACAAAGACACTCACAGTGCCAGTGAACAGATAACAGCTCCACCTACTGGAGAAACAGTAAAAGGGACTAATTTAAAAGAAAATATGCTTCCACACTGAAAAATGACATTAAAAAATATTTTAAAGCTGCATTTTTTTTGTAACTCTGACTGTAAACAAGCCATTGTATAACAGCAATAATACACTCCAGGTTGTGTGTCATGCTGGGATAACATCACTTTTCAGGTGTGGGATGCACTTGGCTTGCGGCCTCGTTCCCAGCCACCCAGGGCGTGATGTTATCCCAGCACGATACACACACTGTCGTGCCTTATTGCTTAGACATATAATTGAGTTGAGGGGTCTGCAATATAATCCTTAAACTCCTTCAGTAATCTTGGGTGCAGCATATCAGCTCCTGGGGTTTTGTTTGGTTTTAATTGTGACAGTAAATTTAGAGACCTCTGAGGCACTGAAGATGTGTTTATTTGGAAATCTTACAGTGTGACTGGTTAACCTTCTTACTGATGTACCCTTGTTGAAAACCAAACAGAAT
Organism: Neoceratodus forsteri; assembly: GCA_016271365.2. NCBI lineage: Eukaryota > Metazoa > Chordata > Ceratodontiformes > Ceratodontidae > Neoceratodus > Neoceratodus forsteri. Next base: position 699,367,559 of record CM057455.1, read on the forward strand.
TATTCATTGAATGTGGCTGCCATGTCTGCTGACTGTTTAATATCCTGGTCCATTATATTGATTGGCCCCATTGAAGTGTCTGTAATTCTTTTATTGTTTATGTATGCATAAAACTCTTATCATTGTCTTTTGAATGGGAGATTCTAAGTTCTAGTTTCTGCCTTTCTGATCTAATTATTATTTTTTTTTAGCTCTGATGTATAGTGGGACACAGAAACATCATTCTCATTGTTTTTCATTGCTTTGAATGCCATTTTCTTTTTATTGATCTGTTTCAGAATTGTTTGGTGTGCACCACATTTGTATGTTTCCCTTTCTGTTGTAAACACTCCTGTTTGGTACCTACACATTTTCCAGTTGTTTTTTAGTATGGTACACATCTCTTCTACTCCCTTGTTTTGGAATGATTTTTGCCAGTTCTACTTCTTTATTTCACTCTTCATTTTAGCAAAATTGGCTTTGTTATAGTTTTTAATTATTGTTTTCCCTAAATCCTTTTTTGTAGTGTGATAGTAAATTTGATCATATTTTGATCGCTGTTGCCTGAAGTCTCTCTTATGGTAATTCTTGTAACTAGTGTGACTTATTGTAGGACTTTCTCTGAGTTCAAAACCCAAAAAGATAGTTTCAAGGGGGTAATTAGAAACAAAAAGGAGGTAGAAGTGTGGAACACTGCATAAGAGCTAAATAAAGCTACAGAACATAGTATTATGAATACTATGAAATATAGGACATAAAGGGGAGGAAGCCCATCTAGAATGTCCCCCAGGAGAGGGCCATTATACCAATAGTTGATTATTATTATAGTATAGATCCTGTGTCGCACCTGGAAATGAGCCTCAGTTCAGTGTGCCTATTCCAGTCAACAAATGTTTAAATAAAATAAATAAATAAATAAATAACTAGATTATCTAAGGCCCTTTTAAAACTGTCAAAGTTAGTAATATCAACCACATGTTGTGGTAATCTATTCCATGCCTTTATTGATCTAATAGTGTAGAAATTATCTCTTCGGGAATAGTAAGTAGTCATTGTATTTTACAGCACCCTTCCTTGAAGGCCCAGGTCACCTTACATAAAGTCAAAATGAGAACATGATACTGTACTGAACGTGTACAATAAAATTAAAAATCAATACAGTTAATACAGTTCAAAAGGTTAGCTTTTTCAGCAGGGATGACATAGCACAGGTATAAGATCATTCCCCCAAAGCCTAAGTAAACAGATGGGTCTTTATAGGCTGGCCCACTTGTGTAGCGGTAATGCTATTACCTGCAGCACCGATGACTGTGGTTCAGGAGCGGACATCAGAGGGTTGGCCCAAGGGGGAGGCTGAGGGTCCAGGGGACTACTTGCCTTCTCCGGGAAGGGGAGGGTATGTGGTACCTGGCACCTACCAGCCTCTAGCAGTGCCTGGAGGGGTATGGCAGTCTGGGACCATGCTGTGTGCTTGCTGGGGTGGGGACCTGCAGACCTCTGCACGTCAGGGTCAGGAACGTGCCCGATCATGTGCTGAAGTCATTGCATGTTTGACATTGCCCTGGTGAGGGGAAGGGGTTGCACAAGGCAAAAAGACATTGGCATGAGCCCCATGACCCCTGGGATCCTGGCAAGTTCCAGGAACTTGCCAATATGGGGAGGGGGGGCACTCAGGCAGTGACCGAGGCAAAAAATACACTCATTAATTGAAAAAAAAAAAGATGGGTCTTCACATTTCTCTTGAAGAACTCCACTGAGGGTGCCTCCATAAGGGCCCTCGGGTGTGAATTTTAGAAGACCAGGCTTGCCACCTCAAAGGTCCAGCCACCCAATGATTTCAACCTGACCTTCAGTACTGCCAAGAGGCCCACATTAATGGGATGGAGAGGGCATGAGGAAAAATGAGGGTGCAAGAGATCTGACAGGTAACCAGGACCCAACTCGTGTAGAGCCTCATAAGTTAGTTAACCAACACTGAAGGAGATACATCACTTAACCAGCAGCCAGTGCATTTCTCATACAGTGCTGGGTACCTAATACACATGATCAAGAGGCTGATCATCACCCTAGCTGCTATGTTCTTTACCAGCTGCAGGCATTGCAACATACCCCCATTGACCCTGAAGTATAGAGCGTTACAGTAATTGAGTCAATGCATCACAAACGCATGCACTAGCATTGCCAGGTCCCTGAGGGGGATAAGGGATCAAATCTGGATGATATTTTTCAGATGATAAAAGACTCTCTGGACTGCTGCTGGCACCTGAGCCTTAAATGGCAGCCACTCATCCAGAATAACTCGGAGATTTTTCATCTTTGTGGCAACTGCAAGCCAAGAAGAGCTGAGCCAAAGCCCTGCTTCTCTTTCAGCTGCTGTCATTTCCCCCCCTCCCCAATACTCAGACTGATGACCAGTACCTCAGTCTTGTCTGGGTTAAGTTACAACCAGCTTGATGACATCGAATAATGGATGCCAGCCAAGCATTTATTTAGCACTTCCACCACACCCTGCACCCCAGGTACAAATGACAAGTACAGCTGGGTATCATCTGCATAGCAGTGAAACCCAGTGTGTACAGTCTAGTGATCCCTCCCAAGAGCAGCACATGCACTGCAAACTAGATGGGTGAGAGGACAGAACTTCGGGGAACACCACAAGGCAATGACACTGGGAGTGAGAAGAAATTTCAGAAGAAACAATTGTTTTCTTTTGATTCTTGGACAGTTACAGCTTTAACTAGGCACACCATGTGAATGGAGCATCCTTGCTATTTAGTTGCTAGTGAGAAGAAATTTCCCAACACAACCCTCTGTTCTTGAGGCAGGACTCAAACCAGAAGATGATCTTTTCAGTGAGTCCTATGTATTCCCTCAACCTATCCAACAACAACCCATGGTTAACCATGTTAAATGCGGAGGAGAGATCATTGAGAATGAGACTTGATCATTCTCCTCTGCTTCACCCTGAGAAGGTCATTGTGCACCCTGGCCAGTGCAGTCTCAGTGCAATATTTGGACCTGAGGCCAGACTGGACAGCCTTACAGATATCAAAGGCTGTGAGGTGTGCCTCAAGCAGTAACACAACCATCTTCTCAATAACCTTGCCTAGAAAGGGCAGGTTAGAGATCAGCTGGTGATTCACCAGGTTATCTTGGTCCAAAGATGTTTTTTTCAGAAGAGGTCTCACCAGTGTATCTCTCAATGCAGATGAAAAGACCACCTCTGACAAGGAACACCAGATTATCTAGGCTCTGATCACAGATGCAGCTCACTAGTAGTCTTTTCAGGCCTGGATCTAGTTTGCAGCATGTTAGTGGCAGCTCCGAGATCACCCCATTCACCTCTTCAATCATCACTGGTCTAAACTCCCTCCCCATGATACCTGAGTGCATCTGTGGTGTGACGGCTCAACACTTTTGGGTTGCCAAAGCCCACCCAGAGAAATCCCAGTCCAAATAGAGGATGCCTGTTCTAGAAGAATAATGCAAACTCATGTTTTGCAGGTGAAAACACTCTCCCAGACACCAGGCAGGCCAGATGGAGAAGCCTGTCTACAGCTTGAAAGAGTTAAGCTGTTCGATTCCTCCCAGCAGCAATCTACCTAGACAAAAAATACTGCCTTTTTCTTCTGGTTGATTGCCCTTTGGTATTCACCACAGTGAATGCTCAAAGCCTGTCTATCCTCCTGGGCTGTGGATGCTCCAACCTCGGTCCCTTTTCTTCATCTCCCCGAGTTCACCATCATGCCACAGTTATCTTCAGTATAAGACAAGAGTTGCACATGAGTAGGTGCCACTTGGTAAAAAGCTGCCATAATAGTCCTCTTATAGGCTACCATGGCCTCCTCCAAACCAGCTGCACATGCCTTCATCACACCTGAGATGTCTAGTACCACTTGCTGTCCTTCTGGCTGAAGCCCTCTCAAAGGGCAGTACTGGACCATCTCCATGGGGTATGGACCACAAGGAGGGACCCAAGAACTTGATAGCACACTGATCTGACCAACTGATGGGATAAATCTTGAGGCCTCACTGAAAATATCAAGTGTAAGGCATGGCTGTGTTGGTGGGTCACAGAAGTAAGCATTTGTGCAAGGCTTGGGGACTCCATAATTTGGAGGAAATCTTGTCACAAGCACAAGAGAGCATCATTGATCCAGGCATTAAATCACTCATAATAAACAATCTGAGTGACTCTAACAGCCTGTTATCGATTTCATCCATGATTTCCTGAAGGAACTCCCCCTTGTGCACAGGGGGCTGGTACACAAGAGGGATCTTACAACCTTCACCTGACCCTCACACCCAGCCACACATTCAGATGATGAGGTATCTGGGTGCACCACCAAGTTCAGATCTTAAACAGAAGGCCACCCTCCCACCCTACTGTGATCCTTCTTCAGGCAGTAAACCATTGAGTCCAACACAGGGCCTGCATCATCGCCAGGCCAGGTTTCCGTGATGCAAGCCAGATCAACTGAGGAATCAGCAATAAAGTCCACTGTAATAGCATTCTTATTCCTCATCAATCTGGCATTGCATGGCATTGCCCAAAGAGGATGAGTAGAGGTGGCAGGCCTCTCAGCTACCTGCCCACTTGTCTGGTCAGAACCTTGGGTACTGAAATTAAACAAATGTGGCCTCTCTCTACATTCCATTTCACCACAGGGCATCTCCTGTTCCTCACTAATAGCAACCTCCTCATTAGCTGTAAGAACAACAGAACCCAGTGGACTGTCTTTTTCTGTCATTTACCCTTTATGGTGCACCTGTCAAGATGGAGTGCTCTCACCATTTTTGCCAGTAATGTCTTGCTGGATATTGCTAAAACACAATGTAATCCAATGGCAATTACTCCAATTTGTCATGTGAGAAAGTGTGACTTCTTTATTACAGAGTGCTTCATCCTGGTAGGTAGCACCATATGTATCTCTGCATCTCAGAACAGATACAATAAAGATGAGTAGCAACTTTTCATTTTCATTTCATTTTATTTTTGTACTGTAGGTTTGTGGGACAAACCCATTTCACAAATGTCCAGTTTTTACAACAAAGAACATGACACAACAAACTTTACAATACAACTAACAATAAATATACATTAAGTAAAACATTTACAGGTTAAGTTTGCTAACACATTGTTTCGAAGAGCTGTCTTAAAAGCTGATAACTTCTTTTGACTAGTAGCATTATGAGGACGACTATTATACATCCTAGCAGTAGCAAATCTCAATGAGTTTTGGCCAATGGATGTGTGGAAAAAAAGGAATCTGGAAACCCTCTCTGCTCTGCAGTCTTGTACTACCAGATTTTGTAATCCTAGGAAATAAACTAAACTTACTTTGTGGCATTATACCTAACTGAACTCTATGCAAAAACATCAGCGACCTAAAGCTGTAATGCCCCACTAGTGACAAACAACCAAAATGTTTATAAAGAAAACAATGATGTGTTAACCTTGATTGACCAGTAGCAGAACAAATTACAGAATGGTATGTAGCCTGAAGTTTAGATAGAATTTTGTTAGAAGTATATGAATATACTATAGACCCATAATCAATTAAAGAAAATAATAAACTATGCGTAAGTAAAGACCTAATATCAACTGTAAGATTACCTCTAATTCAATAAAGAAACCCTAGTCATTTATGTAATCTATTAATTAGATCCAGAACACGGGACTCAAATGTTAAATGACAGTCAATTAATCTACTTAAGTATTTAAACAATCTAACCTGTTCTATTAAATTACCCAAGTTATCAAGAATAGCAAATTCCGATGTTGGTGGTCTGGGATGAGAAAATACCGTTGTCTTGGTTTTAGCAGAATTTAACACCAATTTATGTTTATCAAACCAATAATGTAACAAATTGAAATCATGTTGTAAAGCATTTTGAAGAATTGGTAAGTTAGAACCAGAACAAAAAAGAACTGCATCATCTGTGTATAACATTAACTCGGTATTTGAAAAATTAACCGAGAAAGAATTAACAAACAATGAAAAAAGCAAAGGACCCCATATGGAGCCCTGAGGGACTTCACATCTTAACAGTGCTGGCTCAGATAATGTTCCATTAATTAGTGTCTTCTGATTCCTATTAGATAAATAATCACCAAACCGGGAGATAACCCCATCTGATAAATGTACACCAGATAACTGCTTCAGAAGTACATCATGATCAACAAGATCAAAAGCCTTGGTGAGGTCCACAAAGGCCACTGCAACAAGATTTCCATCATCTATTGCTTTGGTAACTTGACTCGTGAACCTCACCAAGGCTGTCTTGGTGTTGTGGTTAGGCCTAAAACCATCTAGTATATGACTAACCCCCTATTGTATATGAAATTCAGCAGCAGCTCCAAAGCTGTTGTACTACAGGTCAAAGGTCAGAAAACTTGTTGTAGTATTGATCTGACGTCACATCGATAGTACAACAAGTTTTCTGTCAATTAAATAGTCATGCGCATAACTAAAAATTCAAAAACTCAATTTGAAATCAGCATGTCTCACAACCGAATTAATCGCAAGCAAGCATAAAGCAAATAAAAACGGCATGGCAGCAGCAGTGTTTTCGAAGCTCATGACAGACAGACAACAGTTTATAGCTGATCAGGAAAACACTCGTACTATCCAGAAAATGGCAGCCGACATAAAAATAGTGCAGAACTATTTTAAAAATGTAGATGAGCATCGGGACATATACAGAATTCCAATAGAAGAGCTAGACATACTCCTGGCTGACTTCGTGTATAAAATAAAAAGAATAGATGGGTCGGATTATGAACCGGGAACAATCAGAGGCATTTTAGGCAGTGTCGATCGTTATCTAATAAAGCATACCTATGGTCACTCCATCTACCATGGCAAGAACAGTCCATTCGTGCAAACATTAAGGACAATGACAGCAAAGCTAAGATATCTAAAAAAGCAGGGAAAGGGGAATAAACCCAATAGGGCTGAGGCTCTAACTGACACAGACATCAACCAGCTGTACAATCAGGCACACTTGGTCTCTCAAATCCATCATCCCTCCTCAACATGGTATTTTTTAATGTTGGACTGTATTTTGCGCTCCGTACCATGGAACAGTACAAGTTAAAGTGGGGAGACCTAACCCTGTTAACTGACACCAATGGCCAAAAATACTTAGAATATAACGAGCTACAGACAAAGACTTGTTCTGGCGAAAATCCCAGGGACATAAGGCCTGTGATAATCCCGCATGTACGAGAGCAGCATAAATAAAGAAAGGGACCCGATCTCTGCCTATCTTAAATATGCCTCCCAGAGACCACAAGCAATGAATACACCCGATGCACCTTTTTATCTGGCCCCCAACATAAATTTTAAGCCAGGAGTCTCCCTCTGGTATAGAACTATGACCGTAGGAGAAAACAAAATTAGAAACATGATGAAGCAAATGAAAATGTCTGCTGGCTTGCCTGAAAGTAAAAAAATCACAAATCACTCCACCAGAAAGACATCGATCCAGGCATTGGTAGATCATAACGTCCCTCCCACAGAAGTTGCACAGGTCTCCAGGCATCGAAATATACAAAGTATTAATAATTACAGCATGATCTCCGGTTCAAAACAGCAGAGACACTCGTCCATCTTCTCGGCCCTAACTTCCGAAACCGCGCCTAGTGTCAGCCCCACTGAGACAGCTCACAATTGGCTGGAAACAGGAAATACATCAGTGCCTGTCCAGCATCAAAATATCATCCCAACAGAAAAGCTGCCTTCCACATTTCATTTGGGGAACACTCGTTTTCAGCAAGGAGTCACAGTGAATGTAACACACTACTCAAAACCGAAAAGCGGAGGCGAGTAGCGGTGATCGAGACACCAGTGACTCTGAATAAGTAAGTTTTTCTCTAAATCTAACCATATAGATGTAAAACAATCTGGGGCGGGGTTGCTCTGCCAACTGACAAATGCTGACATTATTTTTCTTTCCTCTCACAGAAATGCTGAATAGCGCCACGATGATCCGTATCTCTCTCTCTCTCTTAACTTGATTCTATATAATTATCGTACTGTATAAAAGATTTCTGTTTGACAATATACAATTCAGTACCACTCATCTGTGTCCCGTTTTTTGCCGATAGGGGTTAGTGATATACTATAAAAAACAGTGGATGATTAAGCATCCACTGCAAGCCTTTGTTTCCATCTCTGTTTGTGTGATGACATCATAGAGACCTCTTGAGCTTCGCTCTCGAGGTCTCTATGATGTCATCACACAACCTCGATGGAAACACAGCCTTGTTGTGGATGCTTAATCATCCACTATTCTATATGTTGTGAGTCTGACCAAGGATTATATTTTGTGAGATGTTCAATCAATTGAACTGAAACTATCTTTTCCTGGATCTTGGAAAGGGGAGCTAACAAAGAAATTGGACGATAGTTATTAAGGTTGGATCTTAACCCTGACTTAAAAATAAGCTTTATGACTGCACTCTTCCACACATTTGGAAAAGTCCCTTGACAGAGGGAATAATGAAACAATTTTGTTAATGGATTATCCATACTGTTTATAACCCTTTTCAAAATCCTGTAATCAATATTATCTGATCCATTAATGGGTCTAGGGTTCATTTTAGAAACAAGATAAACTACATCCTTACTATGTAAATAATGAAAATAAAATTTTGGAATAATGTGAACATTAACAGAATTATCACCATTTGAATGCAAAAGAGTATCCAAATAGCCCCAGGAACCTTCCATGTTGCCAACAGTAGAACTATACTTCCCCAAATTAGTGAAATGTAAATTAAAGGCTTCGGCCACCATTTTAGGTTCTACAATTCTATTACCATCTATTTTTATAACATAATTTTCACTCCCTTTGGATTTACCCATTAACAAATTAAGTGTATTCCAAGTTGCCTGTGAGTTTCCCTTAACTTCAGTGAATTTTTGCTGAAAAAAATCTATTTTTGTGGCTCAAATAGCTAGTTTACATTTATTCCTAAGCTCTTTATATAATATTTGATGATACAATTGTTTAGTCCTTCTATATATTTTCCACGCTCAATTTCTTTTTCTAGTCAATTTCAGTAAGTTAGGGGTAAACCAAATATTATTATTCCCTCTAACCCTTAATGTTCTAAGGGGTATGACTTTATTACAAATAAAAGTGAAATAATCACAACATTTCTATATCTGTATCGATTGTATTATCCAAGAAAGACCAATCAAGTAGCTGTGACTCCTCTAAAAGCTTTTATTCATCCAAATCTTTAAGCCTTCTATATTTTAGAATCTTAGGTTCTTTTTTATTCAGTTTGGCTGTGCAATCAAAACACACATTCCATCAGGGAAGTCCCAAAATTAACAATACGTGTTGGGCTATTAGTAGTAACCCAATCAAGAGTAGATACATACCCTGTTTTATTATTAACCCTGCTGGGAATCCGAGATCTGTAAAAGTAGTTGTAACCTCATACGCAGCTGGGGATGTCCAATTTAAATTAAAATCACCAACCAATATAAGTTCCCTATTTATAGGTAATATAGGAAAACAGTTAAAGGCGGGAACACCTTCCTTAGATCTGTCAGGGGAAACATATGCATTTATAATAGTTAGAACTTTTTTTATCACCTAATGTAATAGAAATAGCAGGTGATTCAAACAGTTTACTATCTGGAATAATGGACAGTTCTTGTGCTGACAAATAATCAGCTACATAAAGCAAACAACCTTCCCCCTACTACCAACCCTATCCTTTCGAAAGGTAATATAACCTTGCAGCTGAATTTCAGTATTGGAGATATTCTCTGTCAACCAGGTTTAAGTTAAAGCAACTATGTCAAATTTGTTTTCAAGAACCCAACATTCCTATAGCATTTTTTTTTTGCTGTTAAGCTACCAACATTTAAATGGACCATATGGAGGGAAGAATTAAAAGGCTCCTTAATATCTATAGTAACCCCAACCGCTGGACCAGGATTAAGATGAACTGTTCCTGAAAACATCAGTAATAACAAAATAAGTCACCTAGCTCTATGGGAATACAACAAACCCTTCTTAGGACACATTTTTGGCCTATTTACCACATTAATAGGACGTACAGATGAGACAAGCTCATAGCTACAATGCAAATGAAGCAATTGTAAAATCATTTTACAAGAAATAAAAAATCCTGTGTTGATCAGTAACATCACATTTAAAATCTTGGCATCTTAAATAATCTAAATGTTGAGACATACCATAACCCTTTATACAGAGATACATAGACAGTGTCAGCAGATAAGAGCCTATGGCCCACCTAGTCTGCTCATTTGAATTTGTAACTTCAGTTTGCTTTCCTAGAACTCTGTTACCCCTTACCCCTGACCTCCAGAATTCCTTTATGTCTATCCCATGCATTCTTAAATCATGTGATTGTTTCAGCCCCCACCACTTCCTCAGGCAGGGTGTTCCACTTGTCCACCACCCTTTCGGTGAAGAAATTCCTCCTCACATTTCCTCTGAATTGTCCTCCCTCCAACTTCATTCCATGACCTCTAGTCCTGGAACATCTTTTTCACATAAAAATAGTGTATTCTTGCACCCTGTTCCTCCCTGTAAGATACTTGTATATATCTATCATGTTCTCTCTCTCTCCCTCCTCTCCTCCAGGGAGTACATATTCACTTCCTTCAACTTATCCTCATAGGACTTTTGATGCAATCCCTGTACCATCTTTGTTACTCTCCTCTGAACCTTCTCTACCCTGTCTATATCCTTACATAGGTAAGGTCTCCAGAACTGTACACTGTACTCCAGGTGGGGCCTCACTAGTGTCTTGTATAGTGGAATCATGACCTCCCTTTTCCTGCTGGTGATGCCCCTGCCTATGCATCCCAGCATCCTATTTTCTTTACCTGCTGCCTTGTCACACTGTTTCCCTACCTTGAAGTCATCAGAGATGATAACCCCAAGATCCCTTTCCTGCTTGGTGCATGCTATATCCTCACCCCCCAACTGTTACCTACCCACCACACTACTGTCTTGCCCACACCCATATTCCCCAGTTTGTATAATAGTCTTCTATGTGGCACAGTGTCAAATGCCATGCTGAAGTCCAGATAGGCCATGTCCACTGCCCTCCCCCTGATCCACCTCCCTAGTCACCCAGTCAAAAAATTCAACGAGGTTGGTCTGACATGACCTCCCCCTAGTGAAACCATGCTGTCTTGGATCCTGCAGTCCATTGACAACCAGATGTTCCACCAATCTCTCCTTCAGTCTGGTTACTTTGCTGAAGTAACACACTATCATTAATATTAGACTGTTTAAGACAGGGTGGTTTCAAAATGTGCAAGACAAAAAAAAGTGTATGCTGCTTGTAACGGACTGATTTGACAACAAGGAATCTGTTCATTACATGCGGCGTCAGGTATAACAATAACCCTGCTGCATAAAAAAAAAAGCGAGCGCTGACTGTAATGAAAAAAAAAGCGGAATGGGGTATATTAGAAAAACTAAAAGCACCAGTATTTTTTTCATTTTATATAGATGTAGAAAGTGGAGGAGCATTCCCTTCCTCCTCAATGTTCAGTGTGCCCTGCACTGTATTTAGGACCAGCAAAAAAGCTCTGTTTTGGTACTTTTTTATTTTAAAAAATGTCATGCTTATTCGTGTTCCCCCTCTTTATAAATAATGCTCTGGATTGAATTAAACACTTTTCTGATCTTTAAATGTTAAAAACGTTACACTTTTAAAAGAATGTAAGATTGGAGCTGCTTGCTGGCAGCCGACTGCATGGAGCACTTCAGTTAAATCAGTTAAAGGCTGTTTTGCTCAGTGGGCTCCGCACACAAATACCCTCCATTTTAACTTCTGTATCTGTTACAGGCAATGAAGTGTATAAAATAAGAAGAAGGAGGAGTAATTTACATGGTTGTCTGCAAAAAAAGTGAGAGAATGGAGGGGAGAACAGCTCGAACTTGATATGTTGAGCTCTCTCTCTCTCTCTCTCTCTCTCTCTTTCTCACTCACTCTCCCACACCCTCACTCCCGAAGTCAGTATAAGGTGGCACAGTACCATAGAATTCAGAACAAGTCTAAAATTCTTCAAATGAATGAAATTGGCTGTGCTGTGAATTAAACTAAATTCAGCTAAGCCAATTAAAATAAGCAACTTTAAGTTATGTATTTTAAAACATTTTGTCTTCTTTCCTCCATTCATTACTTTTTGAAAAACATGACAGATAGGTGATCTGGTTGGTCTAATTGGTCGGTACTGCAGGAATTAAAGGTCCACTTTAATGGACAATTATAACACTGCCAACATAGCAAATGACTTTTGGCATGGACAAAATGTCTGTCAGAAGTAGAAGAACGTTACATCCTGAGCCGATATAAGTGGTGCATACTGTACAAGAATAAATACTGCTGAATGCCCTAATTTCGGTAATGTACCCATGACTATTCTCACACTCTTAATTCACCTATACCAAACTAACTTTAATCCAAAACTACCTACCCTCAGCTGTCGCTACCGCTGCCAGTCCCTGACCACTAGCTTCTGCCACCAGCCGGTAACTGGGAAAAGAAGCGAAGCACAGATTATGCATCAATTAAAAGCTGCAACAGTTTATAGAACTAATTTAGTAAAAAATGTTAAACTTACACTTTTCTCTTTCTAAAATGCTAGATTACAATCCTTTGTACACCAAATTCACACCCTTTCAAATTTTCTCTTCCGAGTGGCACTTGCACCACTCACACTTGCTCCACTGCGCTTGCGCAGTTGTAGTGCAAACTTTAAACATTCTCCTGCCCCTCTTCCTCCTGCATCAGCTGCTCACAGTTCAGCCCTCTCACAGCTGACCCAGAGAGGGAAAGATAAAGTTGTCCTGAGTAAAATGAGGCAGAAGAAGCAATGGCACTCTGATGTAAAGTCTCCATGCAGTTTTTAAACAGTACACAGGCAGCCAGTATTGCAATGATGAAAAGTGTCAGTAGTGTTCCTGTTTAGCACTATGAAAGTGCAAGCTATAAACACTGTCCTGCCCCTCCTCCTCTTGCATCAGCTGCTCACCGTTTAGCCCTCTCACAGCTGACCAAGACAGGGAAAGGTATAATTGTCCCGAGTAAAATGAGGCAGAAGAAGAAGCAATGGCACTCTGATATAAATTCTCCGTGCATCTTTTAAACAGTACACAGACAGCTGGTGTTGCAATGAAAAGTATCAGTAGTGTGCTTGTTTAACGCTATGAAAGCACAAGCTTTAAGCACTGTCCTGCCTCTCCTCCTCCTCCTCCTCCTGCATCAGCTGCTCACAGTTCAGCCCTCTCCCAGCTGACCCAGATAGGGAAAGATGTAATTGTCCTGAGTAAAATGAGGCAGAAGAAGGAGCAATGGCACTCTGATGTAAAGTCTCTGTGCAACTTGATGGTGATAACTTGTCCATAACCTGTTATTTTTTTTTTGCTCTTAACAATTGCATATGTGCCCTGGACCAGATATTCAAATGATCAGCACCGCACTAACAGGATTAGCACTGCGCTAAGTGTGAATAGTATGGCCAATAGTCTGCTAGCATGGCTGCTGCTATATTCAGACACACACTTAGCAAAGCCCTCATCTGTTAGCATGGTAGTGCTAAGAAATACCATACACTCATGGAAATGAAGGCATAGAGTATGCAATGCTATATTCAATAGGTTTTGGATGTGCTAACAGTCTACATGTGTTTCACTGTTTAATGCTTCCAAAATCCTGCCTTTTCAAATGCACAAAGTGGTGTGTGGCCCCTCCTTGCATCTATGATGCTTACAGCTGGGACTGAGGTAGACAACACCTCAGTGGATTCAATCATTTGGTCAGACCACTGCAATGTGAGTTTCACTCTCAGGGCCCCTATTATACCACTTTGACTGCATAGGTGGTCCAGTATCATGCTAAATGGGAACAGCATCCACATAAATACCTAGGTCCGCAGGACACCATTGTCCTTCTGAGGCATCCACCATAGCTGTGGAGGCATATATTTCTGTCCTAACAACAGTATTTGACATCCTGGGGCCAATTCACAAACACACCATGACTTCACATCAAATTGGTCTTTGGTATTCATATGTGCTTCTATGACTGAAAGTATCAGGGCAGCAATCGCAGTGCAATTGGAAGAAGGAAGATATCCTCCATGAGAAGTGTGACTGGTTAAATCTGTTTTTTAAAGCCATGACTGCCAGTATCCAGCCCCAGATCACCTCAAAGGTTAACATCCTCACAGCAGTGGTAGACAAATGAGGAATTGGGAAACTCCAATGTTCTGGTATAGTTTCAACCAGGTGGATATTCTTGTTACCCAGGTGATCACCAGGCTGTGCTGTACAATCTCTATCCTGGATCAGTTCTAGTCCAACTTAAAAAGGCTGGGGTAGTGGAACTAGCATCAGCCATAGTGGGAACTGAAAAAGGGAGTGCAGCTATCTGGGGCTTGAAGAAGGTAGTCATGAGGCCCCTTTTGAAGAAGCATGCCTTGGATCCTGATGCTCTCACTATCAATTGATGCACCTCCTGTGGTGAACGTGGTGGAGAAGATGAGGGTCGTGCATTGTGGATCACCTGCAGCAGCTTAATATCTTCAAGCCCTTCAGGTCTGGCTTCTGCCAATGGCATAGCACAAAAATGGCTCTAATCAGGGTGTGTAATGATCTACTCAAAACTCAGACAGGATGTGCCTGATACAGTGATGGCCAGCTCCAAATACTGACAAGATTGACAAAATAAGGTGTGTAATGATCTCCACCAGTTGGGAGACTGGACAATCTCTATCCAGTCTCTTGTTTGCTATTGTGGATCATGGGGTGTTGGAACTCTGAAGGAACACTAGTGAGTATATCCAGTACTTTGCTCACGTTCTTCCAGTCATTCCTGGAAGATCAGGAAAAGCTGGTCATCATAAGTTCCTTTTTATCAGGGCTAGTGGCCTTAACTGTGAGGTTCCTCAGTGTTCAGTCCTTTCCCTCATGCCTTAGCAGTGTGTATGAGACCTCTGGGAGGAATCATTAAAAAGTGCATACACAGCTATACCTCTTTTTTGCATTCAGTCAATGCAATTAATATCATTATATGCAAATACTAAAATGGTTCTTGGGAGAAGTAAAAGACTGGATGGCCTCCAAATAACTAATTTTCAATCCTGGCAAGACAGAGCTGTTACTAGTTGGGCTAGATTAACAGGTGTCTGCATTAAAAAAACATTCAGGCAGAGGCAGAAAAGGTGATTAGCAACCTGGGAGTATTGTTGATGAAGAGCTACTCCTGGAATTTCAGGTGTTAGCATTCACCAAGAGCTGCTTTTACAACTGAAAGAATATCTCCAGGTTGCACCCCTTTCCAGAACCAGGAGACCTGAGAACATTGGTTCAAGAATTAATTTTCTTGTGCCTTCATTACTGTATTGTGCTCTATAAAGGCATACCCTGAGGTTGAGTACCTCAAGCGAATCAACAAAGTCCAAGAGGGTAGCATCTTTCAAAAAAAGAGGTGTACAAGAATATGGGGGCACAATTTGAAGATAGAGGGAGGGTGACTTAGAGGTAATTTAAGGAAGTATTTTTTCACAGAGAGGGTTGTGGATGCATGGAACGGCCTTCCGGAGGAGGTTGTGGAGTCAAAAACAGAGGTGGAATTCAAGCATGCATAGGATAGTCATAAGGCAATTCTAGGGGATGGGGGTAGGAAGAAGTAGGCTGCTGGTTAACTAAGATCTGCAGCTTATCCATTAGGTAGGGAAATGGGCAGACTGGGTGGGCCAAGCGGTCCTTATCTGCCGTCAAATTCTACGTTTCTATGTTTCTATGTCTGCAGCTAGTGCAGAACACAGCAGCCCATTTTATGAGTTTCTCTTGGAATCACTGCAGTGCCACACAGACTGCAGTGGCTGCATTTAGGCAGAAAACTGACAACAGGGTGATTATTCAGACAGTTAAGGCTCTTATTTCATTGGGGCCATCATAAATCTGTGAACTCCTGCCCCTCACTGCCCTGGTAGAGCTCTCTGCTCAGGGCTCCTGATTGTCCCCCACTCAGGTCTGAAATCAGTGGTGCAGAGAGCATTTGTATTGTGGCTCCAGTCTTCTGAACTCCCTCCCTGCCTCTATCAGATCCATTGCTAATAAGAATCACTTCAAGAATGAAAACAAAAGATGTCTGCTTGGTGTGATTTTCCCTGGCCTGATTTCCTAATTTGCTATAGTGGATATTTTGTGTGGCTAGACCACTGTTATTTCATGTTCTGTGCTTTTTTTATTTATTGTATTGCTTGTGTATTTTGTATGTCTGTCTTGCATCAGCTGTATTGCTCCGAGTTTCTAGAAAGACACAAAATAACCTAACCCAAAATGACCAAAGAAAGGTTCTACTAAGAAAGATATACTTGCTATGCTTAATAAAAAATCTAGTACGTACAGTTACACTTACTAGGTTAAATCAGTAAGGTTTAACTTTATTAGTCACTGCAGTGATCTAGTAATTGATATGTTAAGTTACATTTAACACATCTCTTTAATCAAACAGAAAAATATACATTTTAAGTTGGTCAAGTTGGCAATTTTGATAACATTGTCATGATCTCATCAGTATAATTATAAACAGAGGGAGTGTTCCCTACCAATCTGAATGTCTTTTCTAGTGTACATACTGTACAGTGCCTCACACCCAGTTGCACTGGAAACAAATATGTTTTGTTCTGGAGATTCATTTTGTTACATTTTTTTAAGGGAAAAACTGCAAAAATCACAAATAAAGCTACCCTTTAGATTAGCCATTTCCCATTGAAAATTATTTTTATTACTGTTATACACACCCTAAATGATGTCCTGGCTTGTGAGCACAAGGTCCAGGATAGCCTCCTCTCTGGTTAGTTCTCTCATATGCTGGTAGAGGAAATCAAAGTCTACCTCCAGGAATTCCTTGCCTCGGGAATGCTCCAATACACATCAGGAAACTTCAGACTCCCCACTAGGATGAAATTCCCTATTGCTGCAGCATTCTTATTGTCCTTTCTGAGGGCCCTATCCCCCTTCTCTGATTGATGTAGGGGCCTATAACTACCCCAAGTTTGATACATTTCACCATTCCACTATCAGCTGTACCCAAACTGATTTGACCAGTACATTCTCCCTGATTATTTTATCCTTTGCTGCCCTGATGTCCTCCCTGATGTACAGATCAGTACCCTTACTTCCTGAAAATGGCAAAACCAGGGATGGAGAGTGTCGGAACAAAGGCTTATAATATCACTTTTTTACAGTAATGTACTTGGATTCACCTTGGGCCTTACCCCAAAATTATTTACATAAATTACCAAAACTAATAAAAATTCACATATGATATTATCCTGTGCTCTCCAGATTCAAATATAATGTCAAATAACACTGCTTTCCACACTTATAATTATATGAAAAATATATATTTTATTCACACTTATACAGTAATTCTAAATATTCCTCATTAGCAAAAATATCAAGCATAACCGTAAACATTAACAAAGTTTCAGAAAATCAGCAAACTAATAAAACAAATTTTAGCAAATAAGCAATGCAAATGGATAAGCAATTTTCATTATGATAAATGGTAATAGTTATACTAAACTTTTATCATACTTAGTATTTAACTTTAACCGTCATGCATAAGCACATGCAACTCATAAGATCAATATCTCAGATTATTTCTGTATAAAACATGTTTTAAAACTTCATAGCACATAAAATGTATTTTCTATGAGAACTTGCAACAACTTATTACATTAGTGTCTTGTACTATACTTCCATAAACTCAGTTTTAACCTTTCAGATCATGCAAAATATGTCTCACTTTAAAGCTTTCAAACTAGATACCCAGGTTCTATAGTTAAAAGTAAATTCCCTTGTTACTTTCCCAGATAAGCCAATTTAAATTACTAGGACTATTAATTGAAAACTAGTTAGTGAAAGTATCACAATTATACTTATATTTCTGGTCGTAGAAGAGGTTCTTCTCTCAACTTAGAACTCTTGGTTGAATCTGGCTCTTGATGAAAAGTCTCTTAGTTAGCCTTCTTGACCCTGGAACTTTTTGGCATGGACAAACACTGCAAATTAAACTTCCCTTGCTGAACGTCACTTTACCAAAAGTCGGTTCTTGGATTTGTAGAACACAGCTTCAATCTGCACAGTCCATAGCATTACTGGATCCAAAGAACTTTCTTGTAGATAGCAAAGCTGTTTCAATATCTGGAACTTGACTTTTTTATGTTGTACATCTGCTATAACCCTTGGGACATTAGATGCTCTTCTGCTCACAACGCTGTATAGCTTGTATGAGTTTTAAAGTTAAATCTGTGTGTAGGCATCAGCAGGCAACATTATTTCAGTCAAAATGCTCATCAAATAAAACAAAGACCTTACTTCATACACAATAAGAATGTTCTTGTATCTGCTTCTTGCACCTGGACCTCATGGCAGCACTGTATAAGCTTTTGGCATCCTCAGGCTAGCCCCAATATTCCAAATACAGGCATGGCCCAAAGCTTTTTAGCCTAGCTACAGGATAAAACCATTAGAATCCTTAGTTAGACTAGAGTAGATCCTTCTGCGTTGGATGTTTGGCTCAGACTGAGGTGTGGCCAGAAAAAATCACTAATATGAAACTGCCCCGGTGATGTCATCACTAGATTTTGATTGGTTTGAGTCACTAAGGAGGTAAGACTTCTCAGAAGATAAATGATGACATACAGACATGCCTCTTAAGACATCCCCTTTTAACCTTAAGACTGGTTTTTAGTTCAAAATTATTTTTTTTAATAACATTCTTATTTATCCTAATTTAAACATTAAACTTACATATTCAGACGGTTCTCTTTAAGGGGGGCATTTTGGTATAAGTCTCATATTCTTAGCATATATATTTCCTAAGTTACACCATTTAGGGTTATAACTTCGTAATTTTAATAAAACATGTTAAAATCAAGTGATAGTCTTGCTCTAAATATTCTAAGCTACAGAATAATATAAGATTTGTAAGAAAATTCCATTATTACAATCTTTAAAACATTACTTTTTGTAGAAACACTTAAAGTTCTTTGTTCTCCAAGGAAAAGTTATACATCTCTGCCAGAGTTATTAATTTACTGTAAACTTTGATGTTTTCTCTCTGTATGGCAACAAAGTACATTTTTAAGAGTCTTATTGTCAGACTGCTTAAGACGTGAGCTATCACAAGATACTAGATTTGTTTAGTTTTTTTAATAAGAAAATTATATTAAAATAAGTTTTAAACATAACTCCTGAATCCTTGGTCCTGCACTCATGAAACTTGGTAAGCTTATTTATTATAATATTATTTGTCATCTGTTACATTTTCAAATTGGCACCTTATAGGGTTTTTAAGTTATAAGCAAAATATGTTTCTTAATATTAAAAGATTAAAGAGAGGAACATTTTTTTTTCTCTTCACAGAAGTCTGTACCAGATACTGGTTGGCAGAGAACCCATAAATTTGAATGTGAGTACCATGGTAACCTCTCAGTTGGATTAGCTAACTAGCAGCTATTCAAAGGCATGTGACAGTCCTTGGTTCTGTGGAAAGGCCACTCTCATGGAACTTCCAATTTAAAAGAAGACTTTACTGGAACACACTTTTTTCTTAACTCTGAAACTATCTCCATTTTAAATGTCAGCATTCCGCTATTTTAATGTTTTTAAGACTTAATCAACAGTAATCTTAACCAGAAATTAGACTAAACATTTCATATTAAACTTACATATTCAGATGGTTCTCTTTAAAGGGAGCATTTTGGTATAAATCTTATATTCTTAGCATATTTATTTCCTAAGTTACACCATTAAGGGTTATAACTTCGTAATTTTAATAGAACTTCATATATATATATATATATATATATATATATATATATATACCATATAAAATCACATAAAATAATAATAATAACTAAAAATCAATTCTTGATCAAAATAAAATAATTTTTCCATCAAGGGTTTTGTCCCTACAAGAGGTACCAGTCATGGTAGGGATATGCCCATATTTCAGTGACTGTAAGTCATCATTAATGGTGAATATCACTAAATAAATCCCATCTCTGACAGTTGCCATATGTCATGCTCCCCATCACCATCTCAGGCTGTAAAGATATTGGACATACTGTAATTTGACTTCACTAAGCCCATGATACTGACCCATGTGGTTGGTTAAGAGGATGCAGGACCTCTGAGTCAGGAAAAAAATAAGGAGGTGGATGGGATATTTGTTAAGTGACAGGACCTAGAGGTTGGTAATAAACGGGGAGATCTTCGGGGTCAAGGTGTTACTAGAAGGGTGCCACAGGGATCGATCTTGGATGAATCCCATTCAGCATCTTTATTTGTGAAATAGTGGTAGGGATTCAGGGCAAGAAATGCTTTTTTGCAGATGTTGCTAAGCTCTGTGGCCAGGTAGATAGTGAAGAGGTTGTTAAAATTATTAAAAGAGGATCTGATACAAACAGCTGCATGGGGTAAATAAAGTAAATGATGGGGAATTGTTCAGACTGACTCATAACACAAATGCCAGCTACAACTCTATGAAACTTGTGGGGGGCAAATTTAAGAGAGATACTAGGAAGTAATTTTTCACAGACAGGGTGGTGGAGAGGTGGACTGGGCAGCCAGCAGAGATGGTCTGTGTGAAATGAGTGAGAGGATTCAAGCCAGGGTGGGACAGATACAAAGGCTTGTTAAAGACAACACCAGAAAAGGGGGAGAGGGTAGTGAAAAGCCTCCAGGACACTGTCATTCAGCATTAGGTAGGAATAACCAGACATGATGGGCCAACAGGCCTTTTTCTGCCTACAGATTCTTTGTTTCTGTGTTTCTAAGCACATCTTAGCCACTTGTATGCAGGTAGGCACTACCAGTTCTTCAATTGCTTGGCAGTGCATACTTGCATACAGTGAGCAGTGGAAGTGCTTTACAGCCTGGGATGCTGGTGGTGAGTGTGTTCTCTTGCAACATATGGAGTTGTGATTTCTTTGTTTGGTTATACTGAGCAATTACGGTATGTAATAAAGCTGTGTAAAGGAAAATGGTGAATTTGGAGAGTAGCCTTTGGGGGTAGGGTTATATATAATTTTGTAGTTTTTGTTTAAAAAAATTCAGTTGCCTCGATTAATAATATATTTATACCACCCCCGATAGCACACTTATTTTGTAGGGGTACCAGAATGACACCTTTGATTCATGGTTCTCACACTCTAAAAATGCATGCAAGATGACTCTTACAGTCCTAAGAATGCCATCAGGGAGGTGCAAATGAATAGCACTGTGCAGTGAAGCTGGTGTGACCACATTGCCTGAGCTGAGTGGATTCACATTATGTTTATAGAAAAACTTTGTTTTCACATAAATATCTTTAGTGATGAAGAATGGAATGGCTTCAAGTTGAAATTTGTATTGAAAAGTGGTTTAGTTGAGTTTTGCTGGATCCAACTGGGATTTTGTCTGCTGGTGACCAGATCCTCCCCCTTTTTCCTTCTTTTGTACTACCTTCCGTACCCCTCCCCCCCAGGATTCATCTGGAAATTAACGGTTATCAGCTCAGTACATCTGTTCTGGTAAAACTTTTGAAAGAAATACAGTTCAGACATTTTCTGAAAGTAAGGTAACATTATAATTTATGGATTACTTACACTATATCACTTTTAAGATAACCTTACAGGGATTTGCACACATTCCTGTTGACACTTGAAAAATAAAGTGACATCACATATTGAAAGAATATTCCTTCTAGTGCCAGCCATAGAGGTCCATTAGTCTTGTGAAAACCTTTGGAATGGGGCCCAATAACAGGTCTGGAAGGCCCCAAGAGTCGTCTGTGTCTGTGCCTTTATAGCAACATGTCTTCCTATATACATGTACTTCAGTATGATAAACATGTAACAGGGTGGCAGAGGTGTGCCCAGTGGTAGTGGTGGTGGTGTCAGGTGGTCCATCTGCGGCAAAACTGGGGCCCTCAGGGGATAGCATGTCTCTTTATATAGAAGAGGCTGGCCTGGTTTCTTTTAGAGTTCTAGAGTTCTCAAGGTGCAGGGAAAAAGATATTTACAACTAACATTATGTAGAATTCCCCAGGACACCAGAGCACTGAACCCACTGGACTGTGAAGCTGTAACTCTCGATAACAGTAACAGGCCTGGCACAGATGGACTCCTGGGGGAAATTGGGTCAATGGAACAGAGGAAAGGTTCATGGTCAACCAGTGACAGTTTCGCTATTTTCCTCCATTTACTGTCTAGTCCCTCTCCCCCACCAACAACGTCAGGACACGGGACACTATGCACAAAATTAAAGTTGCTTCAAAGAGAACAATTTTGTTACACAAATTTGTACAGTCTTAAATTTAGTGTAGGAATTACACAGCTAGAAGCCTTGACTGCAACCCCAAATGATGGCCCAAATACAGCAGTATTTACATGTCCCAGTCCTATAAGCAGCAGGATCAGAATTTAACTGCAAGTGTCGCAAGTGACACCACAGATTGAAAGGATATTCCTTCTAGTGCCAGCCTTAATGGTCCAGTGATCGTGGGTAAATCTTTAGAATGGGGCCCAATAACAGGTCTGGAGGGCCCCAAGAATCATCTCTATTCATGCCTTTATGGCAAGGTGTCTTCCTATTTACATGTACTGCAGTACAGTAAACATGTGACAGGGTGGTGGAGGTGTGTCCAGTGGTGTTGGCGTCTGGTCCTTCAGCGGCTGAACTGGGGCCCTCAGGGGTTAGCATGTCTCTTCATATGGAAGAGGCCAGTCTGGGTTCTTTTAGAGTTCTAGAGTTCTCTGGGTGCAGGGAAAAATATATTTGCAGCTAACATTACGGGGAATTCCCCAGGACACTCAGGCACTGAATCCACTGGGCCATGACGCTGTAACTCTGTATGGTACACAGGCCTGGCATATCTGTGGCATGGGGAAAAAGTTCATAGTCAATTAGTAGCAGTTTGGATATTTTCCTCCATTTGCTTTCTGGTCCCCCACCAATAACGTCAGGACACAGGACACTATGCACTAAGTGAAAGTTGCTTCAAACAGAGCAATTTATTTACACAGATCTGTGCAGTCTCAGATTTAGTGTAGGAATTACACAGCCAGAGGCCTGATTGAAACCCAAGATGAGGGCCCAAATGCAGTAGTTTACATGTCCCAGTCCCTTAAGCAGCAGGATCAGAATTTAACTGCAAGTGCCATAAGTGACACCACAAATTGAAAGAATATTCCTTCTAGTGCCAGCCATAACTGTGCAGTGATCTTGTGTAAACCTTTGGAATGGGGCCCAATAGTAGGTTTGGAGAGCCCCAAGAATCATCTCTATCTGTGCCTTTATGGCAACGTGTCTTCCTCTTTATGTATACTTCAGTACAGTAAACATATGAGAGGATGGTGGTGGTGTGTCCAGTGGTGGTGGTATCGGGTGGTCCACCAGCAGCCAAACTGGGGCCCTCAGAGGATGGCATGTAACTTTATGTGGAAGAGGCCAGCCTGGGTTCTTTTATAGTTCTAGAGTTCTCTGGGTGCAGGGAAAATGATATTTGCAGCTAATATTACAGGGAATTCCCTGGGACACTCAATCACTGAACCCACTGGTGTAACTCTGGATGGTACACAGGCCTGGCATAGATGAAACCCTGGGGGAAATTGGATCAGTGGCACGGGGAAAAGGTTCATAGTCAATTAGCAGCAGTTTAGATATTTTCCTCTGTTTACGGTCTGGTCCCTCTCCCCCACCAACAAGATCAGGGCATAGGACACTATGCATGAAGTGACAGTTGCTTCAAAGAGAACAATTGATTTCCACAGATTTGTGTAGTCTCAAATTTAGCATAGGAATTACACAGCCAAAGGCCTGACTGTTACCCCATTTGAGAGCCCAAATACAGCAGTATTTACATGTCCCAATCCCATAAGGAGCAGGAGCAGAATTTACATAGAAACATAGACTTTGATGGCAGATAAGGACCGCTTGGCCCACCTAGTCTGCCCATTTCCCTACCTAGAGGATAAGCTGCAGATCCTATTTAACCAACAGGTTATTTCTTCCTACCCCCCACAAAAATTGCCTTATGTCTGTCCCATGCATTCTTGAATTCTCCCCCAGTTTTAGACCCCACAACCTCCTCAGGAAGGCTGTTCCATGCGTCCACCACCCTCTCTGTGAAAAAATACTTCCTCACATTGCCCCTGAGCCGTCCCCCCTCTATCTTCAAATTGTGTCCCCTTGTTCTTGCACATCTCTTTTTCTGAAAGATGCTACCCTCTTGGACTTTGTTGATTCCACTGAGGTACTTAAACGTTTCTATCATGTCCCCCCTCCTCCTTTCCTCAAGGGTATACATATTAAGCTCCTTTAGTCTCTCCTCGTATGGCTTCTCTTGCAGACCCTGCACCATTTTAGTTGCCCTCCTCTGAACTGCCTCCATCCTGTCTATGTCCTTGCGGAGATGGGGTCTCCAGAACTGGACGCAGTACTCCAGATGGGGTCTCACCAACTGTCTGTAGAGGGGGATAACAACTTCCTGTTTTCTGCTGGTGATGCCTCTCCCTATACATCCCAGTATCCCTCCAGCCCTCCCTACCTCCTTCTCACATTGCTTGCCAACCTTAAGGTCATCTGATATGATTACCCCCAGGTCCCTTTCCATTTTTATTGTTGTTACTACCTCCCCCATTGTGTAATCTTCCCTGGGTTTTTGTTTCCCAGGTGCATTACTTCACACTTCTTTGCATTGAATCCAAGCTGCCATACTTCTGACCATTCCTCCAACTTTGCCAAGTCCCTTCTCATCCTTTCCACGCCTCCTTGTGTATCAACCCTGTTGCAGATCTATCTTTGTGTCATCTGCAAAGAGGCATACTTTTCCTTCCAGTCCCTCTGCAATGTCACTTATAAAGACATTAAAAAGGACTGGACTCAGTACTGAACCCTGCGGTACCCCACTAGTAACTCCTCTTTCTTCAGAGTGGACTCCATTTACAATTACCTTCTGTGTCCTGTTGTTCAGCCAATGTTTTACCCAGGCTACCACCCTGGGACCCACTCACAGGCTGGTTAATTTGAATACTAATCTTTTGTGTGGGACTGTGTCAAATGCCTTGCTAAAGTCTAGGTAGGCCATGTCCACAGCCCCTCCCTGGTCTACTACTTTGGTCACCCAGTCAAAAATCAATTAGATTCATCTGACATGACCTTCCGCTGTGAGCCCATGCTGCCTTGGGTCCTGTGCCCCACTGACCTCTAGGTACTCAGCAGTTCTTTCCTTCAAAGTGATTCCATCACTTTCCCTACCACAGAGGTCAAACTGACAGGTCTGTAGTTTCCTGCCTCTGTCTTGGTCCACTTTTGTGAAGGGAATCACATCCACCTTCTTCCAGTCCTCAGGTACCACACCATCCTCCATGATTTGTTAAAGGGGTAGTCAGTGGTGTCACTAGTTCTCTGTAATTCTTTTTAGAATTCTGGGGTGAATTCCATCTCGCCCTGTTGCTTTGTCCACCTTCAGTTTTAAGAGTTCTTTCAGAATCCTTTCTTCTGTGAAAGGACTGGATCAACCCCCACCCCCCATCCAGAGTGCTTCTGTTAATTGATTTTGCACCTCCCACTTCCTCTTTTGTGAATACTGGAACAGAAGTATTCATTCAGTATCCTTGCTTTTTCACTGTCACTCTCTGCCCACCCACCATCCATTCTGTTTAGCCTCATTATCCCTCCCTTTGTCTTTCTACGCTCCCTGATATACCTATAAAAGGTTTTATCTCCCTTCTTAACTGAGTTGGCTATCTTTTCCTCAGTTTGTGCCTTTGCTATTCTGACTATCCTCCTTGCTTCCGTCTGCCTTAATTGGTATAGTTCTCTGTCCTGCTCCTTCTGTGTTTTCTTATACTTCCTAAATGCTATCTTTTTCTCCCTAACCTTTGACAGAATTACAGCTTATTTTACATTTTATATGTCCCCATCACAGCTGCAAAGGAACCTGGGGTTGCCACATGATTTTTGTGTCCCCCAAACACATATTCACAGTATAAGTATATCCCCTTAACATATAAACACAGAAACATAGAATTTGACAGCAGATAGGGACCACTAGGACTACCCAGTCTGCCCAATTTTTCCCCTGCCTATACTGTCACTGCAGTGCCTACTTGATCTCCCCCCCCATTTCTCATCAAGAGTCCCTTATACTCAAGGCCCTTGGAATTCTGCGATTCTGCAGTTGCAGAATTTGCCTCAGAATTTGCATCATGCCGCAGAATATATATAGTGCCGCAGAATTCACTGTTTTGGGGGAATTTTCATATAAATATACTGCTTTTTCATAGTGTCAGGCTTTCTTTCCCAGCTCGTTTATCCTTAAGCCCCTCCTCTATGCTCAGCATATGATGTCATTGATGACATTACATCATATTTAGCCAATGACAGGACTGCATTCTGCCAGAGAAATGAATAAATCATGCAGCAGAAATCAGAAAATGCTGCCACAGAAGTCAAGGAGCCTGCTGCAGAAATCAGAAAATTCTGCCGCAGAACACCAGGGGCCCTGCTTATACTTGTCCCATGCATTCTTGAAACCCACCACTGTTTTTGCTCCCACCACCAGGGGTTCAGTTAATTTATTTTTAGTGAAGTCTAAAACTTCTGTGAGTCAAAGTCTGGAAGTAATTCAGTTTTTTTTTTTGAAGTCAAAATACTTCCAGGATCCCACTTTTGGAAGTCAATATTCCAGGAAGGACCATTTTATGTATGTTAATATAACATATTAGCAGTAAAGTACAATTTCTTTCAGAAAAAAAAATCATTTCTGACATCCATGCCTGCGATTTTGGAAGTCCTCTAATTTATGATTTTACATCTGGAAGTCAATAACTTTCTTCTCCCTTTATTTTGGATGTTTTTGCCTTATTTTTGGAAGTCAAATACTCCAGAAATGGAGTTAACTGAATCCTTGCCCACCACCTTCGCTCCAGGCATCCACCAATCTTTCAGTGAAGAAGTACTTAGTCCCATCTCTCTTGAATTAAACCCCTTTCTGCATCAATCCATATCCCCTTATTCTCATGCATCTTTTCCTCTGAAAAATACTCCCCTGCTGTACCTTATTTGTCCCCATGAGATATTTATAAGTCTGTATCATATCTCCCCCTCTCCCTATGCTCTTCCAGTGTGTACATAGTGAGGTCCTTTAGTCTCTCCTCATAAGGCTTCTGATGTAGCTCCGGCATCATTTTAGTTGCACTCCTCTGGACAGCCTCTCTGTATATGTTCTTCCTGAGATATGGTCTCCAGAACTAGACTCAGTACTCCATGTGGTGTCTCATCAGTGATCTATATAATGGCAACACAACCTCCCTCCTTCTGCCAGTGATACTCCTCCCTATGCACCCCAACATCCTGCTGGCCCTACCCACTGCCTTGTCACACTGATTTGCCACCTTGAGGTCACCAGATATGATTACTGCCAGATCTCTTTATTGTTCAGTGACAGTCAAAAACTCTTCTCCAATTTTTACTCCACCTTGGGGTTTCTGTGCCCTTAGTGTGTGATTTTGTACTTTTCACAATGAAGCCCAGCTGCCATGCTCTTGATCATTCCTCAAGCTTTCTCAGGTCTCTGTACATTCTTTCTACCAC
The DNA here is from genome assembly GCA_016271365.2 of Neoceratodus forsteri. NCBI lineage: Eukaryota > Metazoa > Chordata > Ceratodontiformes > Ceratodontidae > Neoceratodus > Neoceratodus forsteri. Next base: position 699,395,207 of record CM057455.1, read on the forward strand.
CTCTGGAGTATCCACCCTATTGCAGATTTTGGTGTCATCTGCAAAGAGATAGGCCTTCCCCTTCCAGCTCATCTGTAATATCACTTATAAAGACTTTAAAAAGAACTGGTCCCAGTACTGAGTTCTGATACACCTCGCTGGTCACCTTTCCTTCTTCAGCCATGAACCCCATTTACCACCACCCTCTGTCACCTATACTTTAACCAATTTCTTACCCATTTTACCACCTTTGGACCCACCCATAAGCTGCTCGGTTCCCTTATGATGAATCTCCTATGTGGAACAATGTCAAAAATCTTACTGAAATCTAAATAGGCCACGTCCAGTGCCCCACCCTGATCTGTTTCCCCTAGTCACTTAATCAAAGAAATCTATCAGATTTGGCTGATATGACATCCCCCCATGAATCTGTGCTGCCTCAGGTCTTGCAACCTGCTGGATTCAAGATACTCCACTATCCTTTCCTTTAGCAGTGTCTTCATAAACTTCCCCACCACTGATGTCCGGCTAATTGGCCTATAGTTGCCAGCCTCCTCCTTGCTACTGCTTTTGTGAAGCATGACTACATCTGCCCTGCTCCAGTCTTCTGGAAACCATTTCTATTTCCAGTGAGTTGTTAAAGAGGACTGTCAGAGGTGCAGTCAATATCACCCTAAGCTTCCTCAGTACCTTTGGGTTAACCCTGTCTGGCCCCATAGTTTTGTCCACTTTCAGATCTGCGAATCCCTTCAGGAATCTCTCTCCTCTGTAAAAGGACTGGTGTCTATCTCCCTGTCTCTAGTGCTCCTGATGCTTTTATGTGGCCCACCCCCTTCCTCTGTGAAGACTGAACAAAAGTATTTGTTCAGGATATCTGGTTTATCCTGATCTTCCTCTGCACAGTCCCCACCTTCCCTTCTTAACTTTACAGTCCCGCCCCTAGTCTCCTCCTCTTTCCACTTATGTAGCTAAAAAATGTATTGTCCCCATGTGTTACCTTCTGGGCTGTTCTTTCCTTTGTTTGGGTCTTTCCACCCCTTACTGCTTTTCCTGCTTCACTCTGCTTCTTTGGATACACCTCCCTGTCCTCTTCTCTCTGTGTCTCTTTATACCCCCTGAAAATTACCCTTTTATCTTTTACTTTTCAGCCATTTCTTTTGAGAACCCCAGTGGTATCTTTTTGCCTCTTGTTCTTGCTCACTTCCTTTGTGGAGAGGTTTGCACCCTTCACTATGCCCTCCCTTAGCTTAGCCCACAGTTGCTCCACCCCACCCTGGTCACACCCCTCCTGTTAGGTCATCTCTGAGGAATTCACATATATTTTTTTAAATCTGCTCTCCTAAACTCCAGGACCCTTGTCCATGTGTGATTCCCTTCTGCCGCCATCCTTAAGTTGAACCACACTGTACAGTGATCACTGGTTCACAGGTGGCCTCCCACCTTGATGCCTACAATACTGTCCTTGTTAGTGAGCACATGGTCCAGTACTGCCCCATCATGAGTGGGTTCCCTGACTAGTTGCTAGTGAAACATGGTACACCCCCTGCAAGGAGTCTAGGATGTCCCTGCTTCTAGTTGAAACTGCAGCTGAGAAGCTCCAATCAACATCTGGCAGATTGAAATCCCCCACCAGCAACACTTCCCCTTTTTCTGCCATTGTACCTGTGACTTCCACCAGTGCCTTATATAATTACTTCTCCCATGTTGGAGGTCTGTAGATCACACCAGTATGTATAGTGGCTCTATTTACTGCCTCAAGGGTAACCAATAGTACCTCCAACCCTTCCATTCCCCTGTGCATTCCCTGTATCTCCATTTCTTTGATACCTTCCCTTACATACAGTACCAACCCATCTCCCATTCCTCCCTACCCTGTCTTTCCTGAACTTAGTATAGCCTGGTGTGACCATGTCCCCAGTTATGGTTTCCTGTGCACCATGCCTCAGTAATGGCCATGGTTCTGCCTCTGCCATGATGACTTCTAGATTCGAAAATGTTATTTCCCAGACCTCTTGTGTTTGCACACATGACCTTCCACATTTTGTTGCCACTCTGCCTGTGACCCCCCCCCTTTTTTCATTTTTCCCTGCCTCCTCCTCGCCTCTCTTTATACAGCCCATGTTCATGTCATTTTTACCACACTGCTGTTTTCTTTATTTTATACCCTAGGAGATTTACCTCCCTTTGAGTCTGCATTTCTCTCTGCTTGAATGTATGAGAGGGGGTTGTTTATGCCTCCCTGATTTCTTCCACCATCCCCTTGACTAGTTTAAATGCTCTTCAAAGTAACATTTAAATCATCTGCTGAAGAATGCGATTTCCATACTAAACGATGCAGGCCATCACCTTCAAATAGGCCCTTAGCCCTCCAGTTTGGTTTCCAGTCACCAATGTAGCTGAATCCTTTCTCTCTACACCATTCCTTCAACCATGAGTTGAAGCTCCTGGTGCAAAGAACTCTGTCCTCCCCTCATAAACAGGCAGCACCGCAGTGAAAGTCACTGAATACACTGCCTGACTAAGTCCCCTCCCCAGCTCCCTACAATCTCCCTGCACAATCCCAACCTCATCCCTAGCCAGTTCATTAGTTCCCAGGTGGACAATGACATTAAGCTCCCTGCCCTGTCACCCTAGTCATCCTTAGGATCCACTCTCCATCACTCCAGGTCACCTTCTTCTTTCCTCTCTTCTCCTGTTCTCAAATCTACTACCCTAATAATCAAGCCTTCCTCCAGAAGTTGCTTCCTCCTCTGCTGTGGTCTTCTACCTCTCCCCTTGGGGCTTCCCTAATGCAGGACCCCAAAATCTACCCTGGCCACTACCAAGAGTGCCTCCTCTTGGTAATCCCATCCCACCAGAGTGGTGAATTAGTTTTGTTGTGGCACTGACTGAGGAATGTGCCTTTGATCTGCCACTCCCACCCACCTGGAACATACCACAGTCCAGCTGGCCCTCCTTCTCCTAGGCATCCTCTGGGGCAACAGTGGTAGACTCGGTAGCCCCTGGGTGGGGGAAGAGGTCCCTTGACTCCTAGACAACTCAGCCTGGAGTCTAGCAGCCTCTTTACTCTGCCTAGAAAGGTGTGCACAGATGGGGCAGCACCTCCATCTCCAGATGGTCTCTCTGAAAACTGCTGCTTCACAACCACTGCACTGCACCACTCCTAACGTTCCCATTTCTAAATTAACTATCTGAACTGAAAATAAGTTTGTAACTTTGAACCCTTATGCTAGATAGGGGTTTCCCCTTGTGTAATGTGACCCTAGATAGGGTGTTTTAAGTTTTCCCCTTTTGGCTTCTTTTTATCCTCTTTTTTTTTTGCCCCATTCCCCCCCCTGTTTCCTGGGGCCCCAGCACATGGGCATTGTGTATGTGTGAAGGCTCATGCATGCCCAGTGAAGCCAGCTCAGCCCCTTCCACCCCTTCCTGTGACTATCACTGGAGTTCCCTCAGGTCAGTGCTACCATCCATCCTCCACTGGGTGGTGGCCAGGTGCCGGGAAGCCTTCAGTCCCTCCCAAGAGGAGAGAGCTGCCTTGAGGTGGCTCAATCTTGCTTCTTGCCATCTCCCCCCACCGGCTGACCCCCAACAACCCGGGCCAGTTCCTGAACCCAGGTTGCCAGCACAGCTGAGTTGTGGCATCCAGTGCCTCAACTCTCAGCACCACCGGGCTTTTATCCTCTTTTTGCCGTTATCCTAGATAAGATGTTACAGCAGCCACGAGGGAACCAGTGTTACCACAGGATTTCCCTTTGACACTTACAGCACAGTTCCCTGTACCTGGGACTGAGCATCACAATAGTACAAGGGCTGGGCATCACAATATGGAAGTAACAAATGGCTCGTTGAATCTTACTCCGCCCTCAGGCTCCAGGGGCTCAGCAACAAGTAAGTCGATACTGTGAGGCTTAGCAGGTTCACCACTTCTCACCCCCCAGGATCTCAGTGTCTCAGTGGTGGCTTTACAGGTCTCCAGTTTCAGTTCTATTCCAACTCCCTGCTTAGGAGCAAGAGAAATAACAGGAAACTGCAGGTCATTCTCAGTACTTGGAGACACTTGTCATGATTGCCATCAGGCAGCCCTCCTTTAAGATGGACTGCCAGCAATCCCTTACAGTCCTGACTTCAGATCCCACCTGGAATGTAGCCTCCAGAGACTCAGCCTGGAGAGGACCAATGCCACCCCAGACTCAGGACCCCACCACCAACCCTAGCCTGGCAAACTCTGTCTGGCTGGTCGCAACTGGAGCTTTGAGGGGGGGTTCTGTCTTGCCTGTATGGAGTCCTTTATAGCTTCTTGACTTCTCTGAATACACTGACCCACTTCTACCTGGATACCCACATTTATACCCCTGAGGGCAAGCAATCCACATAGCATGGAGCTCTGCAAGTACTAAAGAAGCACAGGATGTACCTGAAAGTTACAAAGCTTCCTAGCACACTGAAGCTTTTGCTCCTTGCTTTACTACTTATTCTTTACAGTTTTTCTGTATTTGTAACATCTACAACCCATAAATTGATATTTCATGGCCAATGGCTACTTTTTCAGAACACAGTGGTTACAGTCACACATTATTTTGTGTCAGTTCCAATGTAACTATGAGATAGGTAATCATTAATTACATGTAACAGAGGTAAGTACACTGTAGTTGCATGTTTGTTGTATTTAACTACGTTGCAGTTGCAATGCAGTTCTAGTGTAGTTACATTCTAACTACAATGTAGTTAAGGAATCTTAAGTGTTACCGTGGTTGCTGTCTAGAAGGCGCTTGCCTTATTGCTTATCAGCACTTGAAATAGTATCCTTAATTGGACTGCTAGCTTACATAGCCACTCCAGTTCTTCTTTGCTGAATGTTCATTTCTGTGTTCTTGAATCTTGATTGACAGCAGCTGCCATCCTTCGCACTACCAGTCAATTGGACCACTTTCCAGTATAAATTTCAATTACTGATAAACAATGAGGCACGCACCTTCTAGAAGTAACTACCGTGTTCTGAAGACATGGACAGTGGTGACAAAATGCCAATTTATCGGTGGTGGTTATTACAAATAAAGGAAAAAATAGTAAAGAATAAGGAGTCTGAGCCAGTTTTTCTTCATATTTCTTATGAGACTGTTTATGGATCCTCTGACCTTAGAGTGATTATAGAGCACAAGGGCAACCTGAGCCTTTCATGAGCAAGTGAGCACACTTTACAAAACAGGAAACAAAAAACATTTAGAAACTTTTTTTCTTTTCTTTATTTGGACTGAAAACTTTAACTATTTGCTGTACTTGGACAGGAATTAAGGACCACTTATGACTCCTGTAACAATAGTGGGATTACAAACAGTTTCTTGCTCGTTCCACTCTTCATTAATGAGTGGACACACAGACTTTGCAATTAACTCTTTTGACAACTGGTCAGAAAAATTAAAAGTGGGACAAAAGGAGTTCAAGTAGACAGCTGAAGCTTCTTTGGGGGTCCTGTGACAGCACAGTTCACACAATGGTTAGGCTGGTTTTGGTTCCTGCCACAATGATCACTTTATGAGCTGTGTTCTGGTGTTCAGAATATCTCAGGGATGCAAATCAAGACATTTCCGTGCAGGGGTGGTACTCCAGCTGGGAGCATTTGGAAGTTATTATACACCCCTGTATGAAGCACAAAAGCATCACCTCATAAACATGGGGAAATCATGTGTTAGTCACTGCTCAGTAACTGCTTGATGTTTTATTACATCTCCCCCCGTCCCTGTCTCCCAATATGTGCTTAATATCCATCATTTTATTAACTGGCTTAAAATGGTTCTCTTGATAAAACAAATGTGAAAATTGTGCGGCTAAGTTCTTTGAATGAAGTACTTTTCTCCAGGCATCCCTTGTCTATCACTTATACATGTTTTTATAGTGTTGTTCTTTTAATTTAAGCTCTTCTGCTACAAACAAGTTGGTGTTTCTTTTGTGCACACTTGCATTGGACAAAGGTAATTTTTTATTCAGTGGTGCAAAAAACTGGAAAGACCCAACAAGTGATTTGAGAGCCAATGCTAAACCCATCCATTTTTATTGTAACTTAAAGGAGAACTGCACTGAATCTTGGAGTCATTTTCCCAGTAGAGGTTGTTTTTCCAGTACTGGTTACAGTTTTGTTATTCCACCTATACAGACCTATTAGTAACCTCAGTGGGTGTTTTTGGTAGTAAGTGCCATTTTAGAACTGTATGATATAGTTTATCTCCCTCTCAGCCACATACTTCTATAGTAGAACATGGATGCATTGTGCCAACAATAGAAGTGTAGAACTGGCACATAAACTACATATTACAGTTCTAAAGTGGTTCTTACCAGCAGAATGTAAATCAGAAACACCAACCAGGATAACTAAATGGCCTTGATAGCTACAGCAATAACATATTTCAAACCAGTATTTAAGAAACAAACACTACTGGGAAAAATGATTTATTGATTCAGTGCAGTTCTCATTTAAGAAATATTTTTCCAAACAAATTTTATGTAATTGCTTTTTTATACTGTGTTATAGTAGCGTATTTTTTGTTTGCTGTTATTTGTATGATAGTGTGAACTTGACCTACAGGCCAGTCCTGTAAAAGGCATTGAGGTGTCAGTGGTTTTGCCTGGTAATTTCAACAAATCAAACCTAATTCACTGAAACTGCATAAAGAACAATGTAGTAAAGTTGAAAAAGGGACTGTCTAAGAATGGTTTCAAATTCAGGGGTGCCAGATGAAGGGTGGGTATGGGATGTAGGTAGGGGTATCTTGCCCCACTGTTTTCTCATTTTCTTCCATGACTGCTCCTGACCTCCCTCTCAACAGGTTTAGGAAACAGTCCCTCTGATGCTGCAGGCACACTGAAACTGGCTCCCCCATTTTGCTTTAGCAACAGAATAACAAATTCTGGTCAGAGCTGATATGGCTGCACAGAGCTTTTAGGTGCTTTTTTGGGATTTACAGTATGTCGTTAGTAGTGCCATTAGTAGTGCTGCTGGAGTATGTCATTAGGAGTGGTGCCAGTGTATGCCATACACAAGATGGTGGCGATCACAGACCTGTGCATGTGCGATACTTGCACATGTGCACTCTAAGTCAGCGGCCATCTTGTACACAGCATCTGTCACTTCTGCAGTTGTGTAAGAAAAAGAAATGCTCTGTGAAGTGAGTGTGTTTATGCAGTCGGTGGAGGGGAAGCGCCGCAAAAGCACAACCTCTGGAAAGCATACTGCAGCACTGTGGAAGCACACTGGACAGCGATCTGATCACGTGCTTCCAAAGTGCTACTCTGAGATAATGATTGCTCACATACTGTCTGCGGAGCACCACCCATGCAGCCATAAAAATGAATGGACTGTGACATCAGTAGACAGCTGGTAATACTCATTCATATGGGTAATGGCTGGCCACCACTAAAACCACTCAGTGGGGTGAATTTTCAAAAGACTAGCATTTTACATGATGTCAGAGAGGGCACCTATCTTTTTAACTTCCTGTTTTTATCTTCTCCAGTATTTTTTGCCTGGTATGTCCCCTTCCCTGGCTTGCTATAGCATTTTTGCACCTGCACACTTACTGCCACATGTTGCAGTCCTGAGACAGCTTCTTCAGTCCATGCTGCATGATTCCCTTCCAGAACTCCCTAGCCCTTACAAACATATGGATTGTTTCTTTAGTTGTTTGTGCACCAGGAAAGAAAGAAAGACCATTGGCCCATTGAATTCCTTGCCTCGCCAACTCAGTGGGACTATCCTGTAACATTGTTTTCTTATTAAGCCTAAAGGTAGAAACTATTTTTGCTGATGTGATACTGCCTGTCTGAACATCTGTTCCAAGTGCCACTACTTGTTCTGTTAACTCTTTCTTCCTGATATTTCCTTTAGATATTATATTTTCAGACATTGAGTGTCTCCTTATCCTCAGGTTTTCGTGCATCCCAAGGAGCTGCATTTGGTTTGATGGTGTTATCCCTTTCAGATATTTTGATACTTCAACCATGTTTTCCCTGATGTCTGTATGTGGTCTGGGCATCCCTGCTTCCATGGTATTCTACCAATACTGCCATGCATGAAGACATAGGGGTTGCCATTAGGTGGTGAAAGCTTCCAGAATAGCACCCTTTGCCTGAGACAACTGGCAGCAGTGATGTGGTGGTGGGTGTCTATCCCCCTCCTCTTGAGGGATTGTGGGTGCTCTGGGTTATCAAGTTGAATCCTGCTGCCCCAACTAGGATCCTGAGCTCAGGAATAGAACACGGGTCTCATGTGGCGAGCAGGAATGCTAGTCATTAGACCATTGGTGAGTCCATCTGTATGTTAAAAGCCTTACTAAGCAATATTATTATAGTAACATAATATTATATGGGCTTTTGTGTACAGTCCTATGTAACATGTGTTGCTATTTTTGCTCCCATGGACATTCTTGGAGATTGGGTGTTGCATTTGAATGAGGCTATCCCAGTGCAGAAACAACTAAATACAGTAAATCAATTACATATAAATGCCTCCTTAGAGTTTACACAGATATTCACCAAATATATAACTTAATTACATTTGAATGCCATCATTTTAGACTGATTGAATACATTGATCTGTAATAAATAGTACTATAACATCTAAGTGGGAATCATTCAAAATAGAGTAACATGTGTAGGTACCCAGTTTTTAAGATCAGATTCGTTGACACTGCACAAGCAAAGGCACTGCATAACAAGCATATGTCAATGCTGGATGTTTAATTCTGCTATAGAAACCCTGGGGTACTAGATACTTTGCATGATTGTGTGGTATGAATGGTGGTAAAGGACATACTGTTAGATGGTTAAATTAAGGCATCTTGTGTTAAAAAAAGTATGTTCAGTGCCTTTTTTAACTTAAGATTATTTAGATAGCTGTAAAGGAAGCCATGGACTATAGATGGAGGAGAGCGGGAGAGTTCCGTTGTTGTAATATAGTGCAACCGAGCGGTGTTGATGGTAATAAAGGACTTGCTGCCAGAGGTTCAAAATCAGTCATCTTCTGTTTTAAAAGTATATAAACTCATTTTTTTAAGTTAAGATTAGTTAGATATCTGTAACAGAAGCTGCTGACTTTAGACTGGTGCTTCTGTAGCCATGGATACGCATGCACACTTGCACACCACCTGGGAATTGTGGTATAAATTTCCCATATGATCACATAGTAAATTGTAAGTACTAACATGTGACATGGTGTGTGGCAATGCTAAACTACCACACATCCCAGGTGGGTTGTGAGGCATGAGATGCAGCCGAGTGCCTTCAACCACTTGGGAAGTAAGGTATATGATTCCCGTAGGTTCACATTGTAAATTGTAAGTCAGCAATAACACACAGCAGGGTGTATGGCATAGCTAAATTGCTGCATGCCCCAGGTGGGTTGTGAGGCACAAAGCACTGCTGAGTATCCTCTTCCACTGAGAAGTGCGATATATAATTCACATAGGATCACATTGTAAATTGCAAGTAAGCAATGCAAGGGTGTGTGGTAATGCTAAATTACTGCTCGCCCCAGGTGGACTATGAGACATGAGACACAGCTGAGTGCCATCAACCACCTGGGAAGTGTGAATTTCTTCACCAGTTGCTGAAAGCACCTATGCTGCCATGGAAGCACATGCTAAGGATGCAGGAGAGTCAGCAGGTGGCTGCTCTGAGGAGCACCAGGTACCTGGCTTCTTCACCTGGAAACAGAGGTAACATTCTGACTTAAATGACACATAGCTGAATGACACAGAATGAGGCAAACAAAAGGAAAATGGCAGCAGAGCGAGATGTAGCTCTGGGTAGTATGAAGAAGGCAGTTTTCATGTGCACTGACTAAATGCAAGGAAGAAAAGAAAGTGTCAGTGGGTGGCTGCGTGAGAAATGCAGTGTGCCCTAGATCACTTTGCCTGATAATGTAAAGTGGGAATATGAGAATCTGTGGCTCACACTGTCATGGTGAGGCAGCTCTGACAGAGCAGGGGAAAATAGTAATGGAAACATTAAGTGTACAACAGTTTTACACTGCCCTCACCCTGTTCAGAAGGTAGAAGGTGGTTGCTGTTTGAAAAGAAAATTGCAGTTTGGTTAATTGGAGGAGCAGGACCCTCAGATTGTTTCTGACACCCATGCATGACAAACTAGGAATAGGGAGTGGAGAGTATACACACACAAGCAAGTGCCGTAGCTACATTACACTTACAAAATAGGAATCACCAAGACAAGGCAGGGTCATTATGCACCTCAGCAGGGAACCACATGGAAATACCAGTCAGACTGAGACAGTCTGCAAACAGGGTTTAGACATGGTCATGGAGCTCTGAGAAAATGGCTAATTCTGTGATGGGGCACAGTCCCATAACTAGACAGGCTTGGGCAGATTAGATGGGGCTTGGGGGAGGGCAGCCGGTACATCAAAAACTGCTTGTCAGTTCCATCCAGTGTCAGGGGCAACCTGTACAGGGGGATGGGTGGCAGAAACAATCTGAGGATCCCTCTCCTCCAATTAGCCAAACTGCAATTTGCTTTTCAAATAGCTCTCACATCCTGCCTTCTGAATGAGGGGAGGGTGTGTGCAAAATTGTTGTATGCTAAATGTTTCCATTGCTGTTTTCCCCTGCTCTATCAATGCTGCCTTGCTGTAACAGTGTGAGCCTCAGATTATCATATTCCCACTTTACATTATCAGGCAAAATGATCTAGGGCATGTTACATTTCTCATGCAGCCACCCACTGACACTTCCTTTTATTCCTTGCATTTAATCAGTGCACACGAAAACTGCCTTCTCCATACTACCTAGAGCTACATGTCGCTCTGCTACAATTTCCCTTTTTTTGGTAGCATTTTGTGTCATTCAGCTGTGTGCCATTTAAGTTGGAATGCTTCCTCTGTTTTAAGGTGAAGAAGCCAGAGGACTGGTACTCCTCAGAGCAGCCACCTGCTGACTCTCTCACATCCTTGGCATGCACATCTGTGGCAATGTGGGAGCCTTCAGTACTTCCCAGGAGGTTGATGGCACTCAACTGCACCTCGTGCCTCAGAACCCACCTCAGAACCAACCTTGGCCGTGCAGTAATTTAGCAGTACCACACACCCTGTTGTGTATTATTACTTACTTACAATTTACAATGTGATCCTATTGGAATTTTATATCTCACTTCCCAGGTAGTTGAAGGCACTCAACTGTGCTCATTTCTCAAAACCCACCTGCAGCATACAGCAATTTAGCACTGCTGCACACCCTGCCATGTGTTATTGCTTACTTACAATTTACAGTGGGATCCTATAGGAATCATATACCACATTTCCTAAGTGGTTGAAGGCTCTCAACTGCACCTTATGCCTCACAACCCACCTGGGATGTGTGGTGATTTAGCATTGCTGCATGCCCTGTCATGTGTTATTCCTTACTTACAATTTACAGTGTGATCCTATGGGAATTTTTTTACCACACTTCCCAGGTAGTGTGCAAGTGTGTATGTATATCCATGGCTACCGAAGCACTGGACCATGATGATGGATGTCTCTTGTGTGATGTTGTTTGTCTTAGCTGATGATGGATGTCTGTGGTTGCTTGTGTTGCCTTGTCCCCTTTGGCTGCTTGGGGGGCTAATGCAGAGTTAGTGTTGAAGATCCTAACATCATATTTCCATACTTTTATCACTTTTATAGCAACACAAACTGATGCATTAACTGAGTTTTTTTTTGCGAAGAATATATAAGGGATATGCTACCCCGCTACTGGAAATATTATTGATATTTTTTGTTTGAGTGTCAGTTGACCCAATGACATCACGAGTGGCACAGCCACAAGTGATGTCATCAGATCAATTGGCATGTGAACAAAAAAATCCCAACAATATTTCCAGTAAGGGGGTAACATATTCTATTTATGCCATACCTCCAAAAAAGTGAAAACATTTAGAATGTCCTACCATTTTGTGCTGATTATAAAAAAATCTAAAAGTTATTTATAAATGAATCACCACTTATTTATTAGATATTTTTGTTCTGAATAACTTTTGTGCTCAAAGTACTATGGTATCTTTTTTAGTTTTAAAGCTGTTTGCATTTATTTGTTGCAAAAAGTGAAAAAAAATTATTTTCTGCCTTTTTTTGCTAATTATAAAAAAAAGGTGCATATAAATGAAACACCACTCATTTTATAGATATTTTTGTGCTGAACAAATGTCATGCTCACAGTACCATGCTAGCATTTTTTGTTTTAAAATTATTCACAATTGTTTGTTGAAAAAGTGAATAAAAGGACTTTTCTGCTGGTTTATTTTGCTAATTATCAAAAAAAAAAAAAAAACTAAACATATCTACAAATTAAACACAACTTATTTGTATATATTTTTGTGCTGAACACACAGTACCATTCTATCATTTTTTCATTTTAAAGTTATTCACATTTAAATATGGTTAGTACAGCTAGTATATATCTACAGAGCTGATTAAGAGAGAGAGAGAGAGAAAGAGACACACACACACACACTCATACACACACACAAGTTTTTTTCTGTTACAGCTGGTCTGAGCCCCTGGATGTTTGAAATTCCAGGCTGATCAGACAGATCAGCTCTGCTGCATAGATCAAAGGAAAGAGCTAACCCAGGATTGGGTTGACTTTTTGTTCTGAAGTACAGTACATGACTTCTCTGCCCAGCAAGCCAAAACTTTGTCATTATCAGCCTGAATGATGATCGGTGTGGCACTGACTTGTCCCTTAAATACTGCTCTGCATTGCAGAGACTGTGCCACACTCCTCAAAAGGCACTGTTATAGAAAGATGCTTGCTGTGCACACATGCACATGGCGAGCATATACATGGAAATTTGTAGCACACAAAAAGGCACTGTACATGGCAAGACACTGCACTTGGCAAAAGAATTTTGCATGCAAACTAAAGGCAGTAGTACATACACTGGCACTGTGCATGCTCATGCACTGAACATGAAAAGGCACTGCACACACAAAGTCACAGTGCATGCAAAGGGGCAGCACAGGCAAATTATTTATTTATTTGCAAATTAGTGACTGGGAAAGGCAGGTTGAGTGAAGGCCTATTCTCTAGGTGTGGCCCAGAGCAGGAGGATAACAGAGGAAGGAGTACAAAAACGAAAAAAAACCAAAAAACTACAAGCATCAAATAATAGTCAGTGCACATCAGAACAGTTCAACCCAAAATCAATGCAATAGAACAAATAATACTGTGCAAAGTGCATATGAACATACGAAAATGCCAGCAGAAGCAGGCCATATGATCTATCGAGTCTGCTCAATTGTGCAGCTAGCCCCTCAACTTGCAGTTGCCCCTCCTTCCCCACCCCTCTTCATCATACCCCCCACCCTATCCCAACCCCTCTTAAAGCCACCCATTGTTCTACAGGACACCACCCCCTCTTGCAGAGTATTCCACCTGTCCACCATCCTTTCCGTGCAAATGATGAACACAATAAATAAACAAAATTTGGTTATAACCAAGAATGGCTACCTTGGCTTGTCATTAGATTATGGTTTCAGGTTGTATTGCTTTTGTGGTTTGCTGTAATACAATACAGCCTTCACATTAAGATAATATAGAAGCAGCCATTGTCTCTAGCAGGCTCCAGTAGTGTTAGCAGTCTTGCATGCGGTAAGCTCCCTCCACACACCAAGCCTTTGGCACTTGTTCTGCTATTGCAAGGCAAATGCCTGGGGTTCAGTGGGCCAGCAAGCAACATGTGCCATGCCACCCCCAAGCACTACATAAAAGCACATGCCCCAAGTGTCCTCTGGACATTCATTAGTTTATAGTGATTACTTGACTGCTGGCTTCTTGCCTGCTCTCTCCTGCTTCCTTACTTTGCTGCATGGCTGCTGCCTGGGTTGTCCTTTCTTCTGTTCCATTTGAGGATTTTTGCTGCTCCTCCTGCTCATTGCCTTCTCCAGCTATGTGGCAGTTTGCGCTGTGTCTGTCTGGTGGCCTCCCTGGCTCCTCTCCACTGCTATTATTCTTCCCAGTCCTACTGCGCCTGGGTTCTGGTGCCCCTGAGGCCCACTTTGCTTGTTCTGCTACTCCATATGGCTGCTGCTGGCATGCCATTCCCACTGCTCCTGCCTACTCTGGGGGTTCTGGCTGAGGCTGGTTCCCTCTCTGGCTTCTTGTGGTTCTGGTCCTGCTGGCCCCCACCCTTGCTGTTCAGGAAGATTCTTCTCCTGGGCCTCAGTCCTTCCCTGCTGTCTGTACATTCCTGCCTATTCTTAGGGGGCTAGATACCGGGGATACTTGCCCTGTACTGCTCTCTGTGCTGTCCACCTCTGGGTCTCACAGCTGTGACTGTGGCTGTGCGCCACCTCTTGCTTTTTTGGGGGGCCTTACCTGCTCTGTCAGCTTGGGCATTCATCCTTCATCAGCCTTCACAAGCCCAGTACACTTCACCATTTACTTCGTGCTGCTTCTGCACAGTGGCCCAGCTCACTCTAGGTGTTTCTTGGGCCCAAGCTCTGCTGCACCATAACTCCCACCAGTCTGCCTAGGCAACTATAATGTCCTCTCCTCATGGCTCACTTTAGCCTTACCATCTTCCATTCCTACTCTACTTGATACTTCAGGCAATACCACACCAACCATTACTGGACACACGTAGAAATGAAATATGGGCACACACTCTCCTATAACACACCCACTCCAAGCCTCTCAGGGCCCAGTGTGCTCTTGCCTCTCTGGCTTAGTAATGCAACACTTAGTATGCTTTCACCCTATGTGACTTTGTATTGCAACAGTCAGTATGCCTTCATCCTCACTGGCTACATACTACACTAAACCAACCCCCTCAATGAATCATTTGTTGTAACCTCTTTAGCAGCCTTTTAGCCTGCCAGATCTGGAGCAGCTGTCTTCAGTCATCTCTTTTTTCTTGGGATGTTTGACCACAGTGTTCCCTGGCGTGGCTGCAGCTATGTTCACAGACTGCAAGCTTTTGGCTCCTTTGGGGTGGAAGGCCTTCAGTTGGAAGGAGAAGTTTGCATATACCTTAGCATGCAGCGGGTGCAGTAGACCTGACTGATGCCTGGGTCCTAAAACATTTCTTCTGATGCCTGGAGGGATAGCGACCTATTGGATCCCCAGAGGTTTCCTCCACAAGAGGGGTTTTCCTCCCCATTGTGCTGAGGGGGGAGGAAAAACATATTTTTCACTATGCTGGTGTTCACAAATGTAGTTAGTGCCCTAGTGTGTAGGTATGTGTTTTTTCCACTGGAAGAGTTGGGACTTGGATGGTGGCATGTCTTCTTTCTTCATTGGTCACTTCACTTTGTGGCCTTTTTTCTTAGCAGAAGTTGATGTTCTTGCAGTTCTTCTTCATGTCTTTGGCTTTGACTGCCATATTGTGGCACCTTTAGGGGTGGAACCCTCCTCAAAAGGGTTCCTGTGCCTCTGGTACTCAAACAGGGTGGTAGTTCACTAGGAACAGAGAGCACAAAAGACCACATAAACCTCACATTGCTCAGGTTTGACAACCACATGTAGCATAAGCACATCACTCCAAGCGCCAACTGCACAAGTTACTCCATACATAGCTGCCTGCTGAATCAGTGAACTACCATTACTTGCCCCTATAGAAGGGTCTGGCAATAGAAAATGCTGCAATGGGCCTGGCTATGTTGTTGCTCCTTGCATACAAATCCTTCCATTCCTGGTGGTGACTTCTGCAGAGATCAGCAGTGTTTATGTCAGTTGCTAGTGCTGTGATGGGGTCCTTGTGTATGAGGGAGGCAGTGTGTGTGTGTGTGTGTGTGTGTGTGTGTGTGTGTGTGTGTGTATGAGACTATCTTTTTCTGTGATTGGCCCCATGCCCATGTCTTGGTCCAACAGACAAGGTCCTGGAAACCACTGCAGTCAGCCTGGCTGAGCTGTCTCTGTTTACACAGAAGTCTGTATGTTCTCAGTAGTGGCTCCTGTGGGAATTGACAGCCAATCTGTTAGTGGGGGAGGTGAAAAGTTTTGAACTTCACTTTAACTGAACTTTGAAAACTTTGCAAAGTTTTTCAAAGATGCAAAGTTGAACTTCACAGCCAATATACTCTTATGGCAAGTTGCAAAGTGTGAGACTTTTGCTCCAAAAGTTTGCTCCAAATAAAATTCACAGATCACATGCATTACCATATAAGAAGGTCACATGGTGTCTCAGCAACAGGAAACTGACTGGGCGAGCTGTACTGTTTGCAGTCCTAGCAGTGTGTGTGAGAAGACAGGATCTGTCTGTGAGTTCTCTGACAGAGATCTTCTTGGTGTAAAAGACAAAAAAACAAGCTTCATTTGTAGATATTTTCTGAAGTTATTTTTTAATCTTGTAGTGTTTTTAGTTATGGTTTAGTGTGTGCTCTGTCTATGTTGCTGTGTAGTCTAGTCTCACTTTGGCACATTTGCTGCAGTGGGGGAAGGACAATCAACATTATTTTTCTAATTCCTTTTGCCAATTGACTGTACCTTCAAATTGTATCTCATTTTTGGGCATTTTAGAATCATCAGCAGTATCACTAGCTAGATTTGTTATTTTGTGTGGCTCATAATAGAATAATGAGGTAATCTTTCTGAAGGTCAGGGTATAGATCCCAAAGCCACCACTTTAATACTATGTGAACCTGAGCAGATCACTTAAATTCCATTCACTTTGTGTGTGTACCTTGAAAGAAGCTTTTGCTCAGTGTGCTTTTTCTTGCCCCCAAAAATAGAATAAAACCAAATTGAGGTTTAACCCTTCAGAAATAGGTAGGAGTTTAGCATTGTGTAAGGAAATATTTCCTTATCACAGCAGTAAAATGTGCAGCAGAGGTAAGGGCAAGGCATATGGTGGCAAGGCAAAAGCAGGAAAGGGACAAGCAGTTGGAAGGCAGAGGCTGAGGCAGTCCATGGTGGTAAAAACATGAGAGCAGATGATGTGGCCAGCATTCTTGTTGATACTGAACGGGGGTGTGAGACTGGAGATACTCAGACTGAGAGCCAAGAAACTGCATTATACCCCAGTTTGCCATTTACTAAGGCATGTGAGAAATCTGAGTCTGAGGAAACAGAGAATATAGGGGATGGGGTTGAACCCTTAGGTGGAGAGGAACTGCAGCATATGGAATTGAACTCCATGGAAAAATATGTTGAGTAGCATAAGAAAGATTGGCAAGAGGGTGTGTGTGTGTGTGTGTGTGTGTATGTGTGTGTGTGTGTGTGTGTGTGTGTGTGAGAAGTGGAGGATAGTGAGGAGGAGGAGGCTGAATATGAAGGCAATGATGATGACTATTGAATAGAAAGGGCAGTCAGCCTTTGGGAAATCTATTTGACAAGCATATTAATACTTATTTAAACTGACCTACAGCATATGACAAAACTGCGCAAACAGGAACAGCATGGTAGGGATCAGCGAGAGGGTGCAAAACTGTGAAAGGGTGTATGCGTGGTAGTGCACCCACCTACTCTCCCAGACAGAAGTTAAGACCTCTGCTGGGACAGGGGTCTGTCGAGCAGCTGCCGTGGCTCGACGGGATGGGCCACTGTCAACAAGGGAGGCTGGCAGTGTGTTTGGAACCTGGTTTCAATACCTGGTTCCAGATGCATGGATTTATTCGTTTTTTGCACTTTGTGTGATTTTAACTGTTAATCCCTCCCCCAGAGTTAGTTATTTTAGTTGGGGGGACAGCCCGCTGTAACAGGTGGTGTGGGGGTGGAGCCACCCTGCAAAAAAAAAGACTTATGCCACTGGCAATGTATTGCGCTGTATTAGCAGCGCAGTATATTGCTGCAGCATAATGTCTTGCGACATTATGACCCAGTGCCAAATTCCAAAATGGTTCTCTAAAATCATAAGTAAAAGCATTAATAGAAAGAAGAAAGTATCCAAGAAATATAAGAACCCTACACCAGAAAGGTGGACTAAGTATAAATCAGTGGCTAATAAATGTAAAAAAAAAAATGATAAAAAATCTAAAATCAGTATGGAAACCAAAATGGCAAAATCAGTCAGTGACAACAAAAAAACAGTTCTTTAATTACATCAGAAGTTTGAAGGGGGGAAGACAATAGATTAATTTAAAGATGAAGGTGTGCTTATATAGGATGAACAAATAATTGCGAAAAAGTTTAATGAATACTTTCTCAGTGTTGTCAAACCTAAAAAAAAAAACAGTAGGAAACCCCTTTGATATTAGATTGAGTCATGAACTGGTAAGACACTATCAGAAAAGAAAGTTAGAGAAAAAAATAAAATAACTAAAGGTGGACAATTCTGAAGAGCTGGATAGAATCCATCCAAGGATTCTTAAAGAATTAGCGGATGAGTTGGTGGGTCCCCTAGCCATGTTACTTACCTCACTGCAAGAAGGGATGACAATACAGGAATGGCAAAGAGGTGAGTGTGACCCCAATTTTCAAAAAGGGTGACAGACTGGATGTCAGGAGCTACAGACCAATTAGCCTGACATCCATTGTAGGTAAAATGATGGAAGGATTCATTTGAGAAATCATTGAAACACATATAAGAAACTTGGGGTTAAGTGATATCTTGCAGTATGGATTTTGCCCTGTTAGATCATGCTTAATGAATCTTACACAGTTCTTTGAACCAGTCAGTTGTGCCCTGGATAAGTGGCTACCAGTAGATGTAATTTATTTAGACTACTCCAAAGCCTTTGATTCATTGCCCCATAAAGAACTCATACAGTGTTTGATAAGTTAAAAAATCCTCCCTAAAGTCATACTCTGGGTGAATTCACGGCTGGATAACAGATATCAGAGGGTGTGCATTCAGGGTTATTCCTCTGGTAGGGGTGTGGTGACCAGTGGGATCCCTCAGGGGTCTGTTTTGGGACCTACCATTTTCAATGTCTTTGTCACCACATGCAAACATCCAAAAGGTCCTGATCATGCAAATATGCTGATGACACCAGGATTGGGGCAGTCATTAATAATAGGGAGGCAGCTGAGCATTTTCAGGGAGACCTAAAACAAATAGAAAAGTGGGCTAAGAGTCTTGGACTCGAATTTAATGCTGACAAATGCAAGGTGATGCATTTAGGATCAAATAACATCAAAGCTAGCTATAAATTAAACAACATGACTACAGCCCCCGACAACAAATGAAAAAGATCTGATATTTCTGATACTTTGGCATTCAATACACATACAAGATAGATGGTCAAAAAAGTGACAGGATTCTTGGATGTATATTCAAACATATCAAGAGTATGAGTGCAGATGTCATCTTCTCATTGTATACTTCCCTAGTAATCCTGGTCTAAGGTCAGTCAGGAATCCAGATATTTAAGTTCTTTCTTTTGCCATGCTCGTTTTAGGATGTCTTCCTTGGTGCGACAGCTTGAAAATTTAATTATTATTGAGCGTGGCTGAGCCGTGGGATCCATGGGCTTGGGGACTAAAGACCTGTACGCTCTCTCCACCCTAAGCTGGTAATCTTGCAGTAGGCCCAGTACATCTTTTAGCAGATCTTCAATAAACAGTGACATCGGTTGTATCTCAGCTCCTTCAGTAAGACCATACAAACAAAGGTTATCCCTTCTGGACCTACCCTCTAAATCAGTACATTTTGCTTGCAGGGCCAGGGTATGTTGAAGAAGCGAACCCACGGCCTGGGATAGGATTTCTCCGGTACTCTCCGCATCAGCAATCCTTTGTTCAGCCCCCTCTATTCGGTTTTCCATTTTGTTTAGTTTGGCATTTAGGTTTTGAAATTCTTTGTTTTCAGCACGAGAGTCCTGAATTTCATGCAGAAACTTTTCAAAGCATGATCTTGACAACACCTCAGTCCCTTCCTCGGTATCATATTCAGAGCCATGATGGCTTGTGAGGGACACACTCCAACTATGGGCCTGACGGTTTTCTAGCAATCCACTACAATCGGGCTTCTTACTTGCTGTTTTTTGGTGATTCGTCTCCTTTGTCTTGTTTGACACCTCCAGGCAGCATATTTTGTAATTTTAGATAGAAATTCAATGATTTGGAGGTTTTGCAGTTCTTCACAGGGAGGGAGCCTAACTCTCAAGCTGTTGCTGAAGCTGTGACATCACTGGAAGTCGTCTATGTCCTTCTTGATATGTGGTTGCATATATGTGCATTGCATACACAAATGCTCTGCAAACAAGAAGGTACTGCACATGCATAGGCACTGATTAGTTTAGAAAAACAATGCTCTTTGGTATGAATGCAAATGTTAAATTTTCAAAGAGATCCATCCAGGATCTACCTATCAGAGCCTTTGTTATAAAATGGGTAAGACGACCCAAGACCTGTAATTGGTCATATGTGATCACATGACCATGTATTGGTTCCATGTCAAAACAGCACAAAAAAAATAGCGAATACAAATATTGTGACTGAAAAATAGCGCATGCACATACAGCGAGTGCAAATAACAGTGATCGCTGTAAACTGCAAAAACAGTGCTGCACCCCACCTCTTAAAATATATAATCATCACCAGGTGTGATGCAACTCAGGGATGGGGAGAAACTCAGGAGGTGGGGATATTCTCTGGGGGGACGAACTCAGGGAGGCGGAGAAAGTCGAGGGGCAATTTCATATTCCAACTCTGGGGTGACAGAACTGGGGGGGTAGGAGGTGGGAGTTGTGAAGCTCAGTACAACAATTAAACAAGACAAAACAAACAAACAAAAAAAAAACAGCACCAGGAACAGCCAGTCTCAAACCCAGGTCTGGCAGACCTAACACAAACAGTCCATGACTCTAACTGCTAGGCCGCACTAGCAGCTCAACAGCTTAGCACACAGCAGCCAATTTCACTACTGAGCACACAACAGCCGATGAGCTACATTACTGCATTGCTGAACTGCCTCATTGACAAAACCACTTGGCATAAAAACAATGTCACTAAAAAGACATTTGCTCTCTCTTGAGGTAGCTATAATTGACTAGCCCATATTGATTTGCTGTTTTGACATGATACCCCATGCATTATTCCAGCACAACAGCACAGGTCAGAAATACTTAACTTTTTGAACCTCATCACTCTGTTTTTAAAATAAAAATCAGAGGTACCATTTTATAAAAACAATAAGGCACTCCAGGGTGGGTGTAATTGTGGGATAACAGTACTTCTAGGGTGTTTAAGGCACTCCATATGACACTGTGCCTCACTTCCTGAGTCATGCCTTTATTCCACAATAATTCACACCCTGTCATTCTTACAACCTGAGTCATATATGAAAAAGGGCTTCAGCTCATATACTTACCTGGAAAACAAAAGTTTAAATAAAAAAAGTAAATAAAAAAAATTTTCTATTGCTAAAACAGATGACTTGCATTTGTGTCCATCAGAACTGTTGAACATGTTCACAAGATGGTCTAAGTCCATCTGTTTGAATTTTGACCAAATTTCCATCAAAGAAACAATGCAGATGAAATGTTTCTAATCTTATGTGAACAATTTACAATATGCAGAATTCAAAATATACACAAAAAATAATAGACATCTATAAAATACAACCAGGCTACATGACAGGGGAAAGTATATAGAAACTAGGAGAGTGGGGTGAGCAATTTAAAATACACAGCATCCAAAATATACTGTACACAGGCAGATTGATATATATATTATAGGAGCGCAGTCGTGCCCCTATAGTTAGGGTTGAGAAGGCACTTTAATGTTGAGCTTGAAATTTTGCACGTTAATAATTTTGGATCTGTTCAACTGATTTGCATGAAATTTGGTAAGCTTGGTGGGGCATGGTATTTCTCTTGATTTACCAAGTTGTGTTTCAGTCGGACATACGGTTTTTGTGCAGTGAAATGCTCAAAAATGCACTTTTCGCCCCTTTTTTTCTGTGCAGTTTTTCGGATTTTGTCTGTGGCACTGCACTGCCACTGTGTGGCCTGCCAGTCTATATCTTCATATGTAGAAAGATCACGGGACAAGGAACATGCCACTTTTTGTTTGGTGAGCAAATATTAATCCATTCAAAAGTTATTAAAGTTCTTAGCTCCCATTATAAGCATATAGGAAAATGTATATGGTTATTTTGCGAAAGAAGAATGGGGTTTTGGCCATCTGGCCACTTCTCATGATCAAAGGATTTGCAGGCTCACAATCAAAGAACCTTTGATGATGAGAAATTTATTGTTTGCAATGGCCGCCATCTTGTTTTCAGTTTAGGGTTGGAAAAAAACAAATGTCTCAGCCCAGGGGTGACTTGTGAAGTAAAACTAGGATGGATTTTGCTAAGGGGGCTTCCCTCTGTTGACCCATGCCTGTAGTTTAATGTAGTCTTGTCAAAAAATGGAGTTTTAAAGTTTGAAATTCTTTGGTCACGGCTCGCTAACGATCTTTGATCGTGAACCTGCAAATTCTTTGGTTGCGAGATCGTTTTCATTCACAAGCTTCTTTCGTGACTTCCCGACCAGATGTCCAGGTTTTTGTTCTGGACCAGATCTCCCTGGGAGGGACCAGATAGCCCAGATTTCATGACCAGATGACCCCTGATGGCCAAAAATGATCTTAGGTCGTAAGGTCACAGTCAATTCTCATGACCAAAGAATATTTAAAGGTGGTAAAACTTTAAAATTAAATATCTCTGAAAAAGTCTGGTCTTTTTACTTGAAATTTGGAGGGTGTTGAGGGGATGTCCTAGAGATGTGACAGATGCTGCTTAGGTGCTGGAAAATTAATTTATTGTGGAGATATTGAGTGACGTACTTAACATTTTGCCCTTAGGCTTATGCATGGTGCTATTGGCTTGAAATTTATAGGGTAGGTAGCCCTAGTGCCACGGAGGTGTGTGTCAGTGGTTTGGTGTGTAAAACGTAAACAGGTGTGGAATTATACCACTCTGATGAATGAAAATTTGGTTTGTTCCATGTTAATAACTTTTGAACCATGTGTTTGATTTGCCTGAAATTTGGAAAGTAGAAAGAGTAATCATAGATCTTAGATTGTGACAATTTTCATGGCAGTGGCAGTTACGGTTGGTGAATTGTGGCACATGCTTGTTATACTTAATGGGGAATTATATATGTGCATTGTGAAAACCATGGTGAGCACATTTTTGGGAGCACAAAAAGATCTCATTATAAGGTATAGGACAGCTCAAAAGGTATGGCAGAAGTATATTGTTATGCAGTGCTGGGTAATGTGGTGGGAACGCAGGGCCCTCTCAAAAGGCATGGCAGAAGTATATTGTTATGCAGTGCTGGGCAGGCCCTGTGCTCCCACCAATACATGTGATTCAGTACTTCTATTGTGATGTTATGCAGAAATGTACAAGTTGGTGGGAGCGTGGGGCCGGAAGATTTTAAACCATAGAGTAAGCCTGCAGTGGAATGTTTTTCATAGGTTGCATGGTTAATGAGATACACCAATACATGTTTTTTTACTACTTACATACTAACATATGAAAATGTCAAGAGACTAGGCTTAATGGTCTCTTGAGTCTGCTCGATTTTCAGCACCCGCACTGAGGGTCGATTTTGGTGTTCCCCCTCCCCCTTGGGTTATACTGTCCCCAGTACCAGATGTTCCACATGTATTGGGCCTGATCAGATTTACCCTCCCTCGTACCTGTCCCATCCCCTGTTAAATCTGTCCACAGTCTTCACCTCTACCAGCTCCCTGGGCAGTGCAGTACCTGGCTCCACCACCCTTTCAGTGAAATAACATCTCCTCCTCTCCCCTCTGAGCCTGCCCCCTTCCAGCTTACACCCGTGACCTCTTCTTGCCACACCATACTTCCTTTGGAGCACTCTGGCTGGGCCTCCTTTATTGATCCCTTTTATGTACTTAAAGACCTCTATCATGTCCTCCCTGCCCCTCCTCTCCTCCAGGGTGTACATGTCGAGCTTCTTGAGCCTCTCCTCATAGGTCCTCTCCCCCAGGCCCCAGATCATTTTGGTTGCCCTCCTTTGGACCATCTCCAGGAAGGTAATGTCCCTCTTTAAATGTGGTCTCCAAAAC
This sequence comes from Neoceratodus forsteri, assembly GCA_016271365.2. Taxonomy (NCBI): domain Eukaryota; kingdom Metazoa; phylum Chordata; order Ceratodontiformes; family Ceratodontidae; genus Neoceratodus; species Neoceratodus forsteri. The sequence goes on from CM057455.1 coordinate 699,419,134, forward strand.
TGCACACAATACTCGAGGTGTGTCCTAACAAAGCAGTTGTACAGTGGAAGGATCACTTCCACCTTTCTGTAGGTAATCCCCCTGGTGATGCATCCCGGCATCCTATTTGCTCTTGCCGCTGCCCTCCTACAGGTCTCTGAGTTGTTCATTTTGACATATACCACTACCCCCAGGTCCGTCTCACCTTCCATGACTATCATGTGTCCTCCCAGGGTATACCCCTGGCCTGGATTTCTGACACCCAGGTGCAGAACTTTGCACTTCCCCACATTTAATTTTAGTTTCCATTTTCCTGACCACCTTTCCAGAGCCTCTAGGTCCTCCTGCAAGGCCACCCTCCCTTCCCCTCCTCCCCATCCACCACTGCACCCAGCTTTGAGTCATCTGCAAAGAGACTCATCTCACTCCTGATCCCCCTCCTGATGTCTGAGATATAGGTGTTGAACAGGAGTGGCCCCAGCACTGACCCCTGGGGAACCCCACTAGTAACCCATCTTGGGGATGGGGTTAACCCTCCAACCACCACCTTCTGAGCATGCCCAGAGAGCCAATTTCCTATCCATCTTAACAACTGTCTCCCTACTCCCATTTCCTGCAGCTTAGCCTGCAGACCACTGTGGGGAACTGAATCAAATGCCTTGCTAAAGTCCAGAAAGAGGACATCCACTGGCCTACCCTGGTCCAGGGCCCTCGTCACCCAGTCATAGAACTCAACAAGATTTGTCTGGCACGATCTTCCAGTGACAAAGCCATACTGCCTATCTTCCAAGTACCAGTTTGCTCCAGTAAGACCCCTAGCCTTTCCTTGACAATACCCTCCATCACCTTGCCGACCACTGATGTAAGGCTAACTGGCCTGTAATTTCCCACCTCCTCTCTTGATCCCCCCTTGTTGATTGGCATGACATAGGCCACCCTCCAGTTTTGGGGCCCCCAACTAGTCCTCAGAGAGATGTTGAAAAGCTCAGTTAGAGGGACTGCTAGGACATCTGCCAGTTCCCTCAGCACCCTGGGATGTATCTCATCTGGCCCAGGTGATTTCTCCATCTGAAGGGACCTGAGGGCTTGCCTTACTCTCTCTACTGGGATTTAAGCCTCCACATCCTCCCCCTTTTCACCCTGCACTGCTGGGCCCCCACCTGTCTGTGGTGGCCACTCCCTTTCCGCAGACCCATCAGGGCCCCTGGTCTCTACCAGTCCCACCCCTCGCTCCGGTTTGCCCCCTGCTACCCTCGAAAGACATAGCCCCTCCACCCCCCCCCAGTAAAAACTGAAGCAAACTACTGATTTAGGACTTCTGCCTGTTCCCCTGCCTCCTGTGCCCAACCATCCCCTATCCTTATCTTGCTGATCTGCCCCTTACTTTCCTTTTTTCCATGTATCTAAAGATTATACTATTTATACTACGTATATTATACTTTTTCAAAAAGTAAGGAAATTCTATGCAAAAACTGTGTTAATGCATCAATTAGTTTAGTGACAAAAGTCAGGAGATTCAGCGTGAGAATTGTACCCCACACTCCCATCATGAACAGACTGACAGATGCTGTGGTGTGGTATGGGGTCGGGAGGCCTAACTGTCACCTCACTTCCCTTTACTGTACCATATAAGCCTGGTTACACATGGAATGGGATAACAGTTGGATCTCACAACCCCATGCTACACCACGATGTCTGTCAGTCTGTGGAGGATGGGAGTGTGGGGGTGCTCACCCAGCGTTGAATTTCCTGATGTGCATCACTTCAACCCTAACTGATGCATTAACACAGTTTTTTACAGAAAATATATATATATATATTTATATATATATATATATAATTTCAATAAGGCTATATAATAGGGAAAATTATACAGGAATCAGTAGAGCTGGGTGAGCAATTTACAATAGCCAGCATACAAAACATACACAGACAGATATATATTTATATAATAAATGAGGCTATACAGTAGGGACAAATATACAGGAACCATGTAGCAGAGCAGAATCAGAGCTGGTAAAGATACACCCCAGTAACTTAACAAAATGTAGGAGATGCCCACGATGAATAGGAGGGATAGCCACCTTAAGGGCAGTTATAGCATGTTTGAGGAGCTCTACAATATGATACTCATTCAGGTGGGTCTTCACAGAGCAGTAGCTACAGGAGGTGGTCAAGATGGAGTGAAGGCTATTCCAAATGACCTTTGAGTCTGTACTGAAAGGAGGCCTGATCCATCTTGTATAAACAGCGAAGGATTTGGGAACCTATTTACCTCTTCTGATCTAAGAGAGTAAGAAGGGTTGGAGGCTGGAGTAAAGATGCAATTTAGATATATAGGGTGTTATCTGACCAGTATTTGGCACCAAGTAGTGACATGTAACAGAGTACCTTACCATGGAGTGGCCCAGCATTGTTCCGTATACATTGTGCAGTGATGGGTGTGAGGGTGTGCAGTGGATCTACTATGCTTGAATGAAAACAAAATATCCTGCAAAATCTAAATACATTTATCTCAACCAGTTCAAGACGTAACTTAGGTAAAATTGTGTTGCAATATATGCCTTTTATTGGTTCAAGATTTCTGAAACTGGGACCCTTGTATATCGCATAATCAACAAGGTTTAATGGGAACTTGTTATGTATGTCTGTTTAAATTGACCATTACGCATATGACATTGGAATACGTCATTATGTAATGGAAATATGAACCATTTCCACAGATGCATTAGAGGACGAAGTTTATTCCCCACCAACACATCTGTTATCCTTCTGTTGAGGGGGCCCACTTTCTTTCTCTTGTCCTTTTCTCCTCATTCATTTCCTCTGCAACTTGACAGTCATTTCCACATATTCCTTTCCAATCTGCCTGTGTATTATGTGCCTTAATTATTCTTTGAGCAAATCACATTTCACTCATATGGATGCTGTGCATGGTGATAAACAGAGCTTGGGGTCAAGTTATTAATGGTTTGTGGTAAAAAGGGCCGTTTGTGCTGCTAGAAACGATGGCACCATCTAACCAAGTTGTTTCCACTGCACAAAATGCAGTGTAACAGGGAACATGATCTAGTGGCTAAAGCACTGGCTTGGGAACCCAGGATCAAGTCCCACTAGAGATACTTACTCATTGTGTCTTCATGAACAAGTCATTTGCTCTTTCAGTGCTTCAGTTCACCCAACCGTATAAAGGGGTAAAAGCAGGACCCAGCTGGTCCTACCACTAGAAATAAAAAAATATAATCTGCAAAGGCTGAAAGCATCAGACCATAGAGACATGTTTTGTCCTATTAGGACTCCTCAGTATGCCATAGCTGTAACTTCAGCCAAGAAAGAAGGGGAACCAGCATCATGATGTTTTTTTTTTCTTTTCAGTTCTCTTTATGCTCCCACCCTGCCTTACCCAGACTCTATCCAGGGGGTTGCTCGGCTTCAGCCATGATTCTGCCTGCCTGAAGTCCTCCATTCCTCCTCCACCAGCTGCGTCTCCATCCGCTACCAGATCACCCAAACCCCCGGCTCTGAGTCCTCTGAGGTGGGACTGCCTACTCCTCCTGGTGCTCTATCTGTAATCTAGCAGAGTGACCAGGCAGGGGAGAGAGCTGGAGGTGTGAATGGAGAGACCTGGCACTGGGTGTGGTTGGCCGACCCCTGTAAACCCTTCACCTTCCAGGAGGCAGGGCCGTTTTTTTCCTTGTTCTGCCCCCTGGTGTGGCCTTGCAGTGGCATCAGCGCACAGAGTGAGTGAGCCGGCCCCCTCCCGCAGATGCCTGCCAACACCAGACCCCATTGGCTGTCCCTGCCCCAGGTGTTTCTTCCCTCAGCCTTCTGCCAGGAGCCACCACCGAGCAGAGAAATCACCAGAACCCACCCCAGGAGAAGAGAGAAGCCCTCCAGATGCTCGATCTTCTCCTTCCCCTGCTGATCCCCAATGACCCAGGATCATTCCCGAACTCGGGTTGCTGGCGTGGTGCAAGATTTGGCATCCAGGACCTCAACCCTCTGTGCCACTGGGCCAGCCTCATGATGTTAAAGGGAAAGTCCCCTTAGCCTATTTTCTGTATACCTGTGTAGTTTGTAGGCATGAACAATGATTCTCTGCCTTGGATCCCCTAATTTCTTCCTAATTTAAATAAAAATGAGGTTGTTTCACTTTGTTTTGCCATGGTGTGAGAACCTGTTTGTCTCCATTGTAAAAGCCATGACCCCACTCTTGCAAGGCATCATGGGCATTGATATATATATATATATATATATATATATATACCTGCACAAGCCAATGAAAGTTATACTCTTATTCAGTTCTATTACATGTCTTGTGAAGTCCCTGTATTCTCTAAAATATTTTTTTTTCTAACTCAGATGCACTTTAAATTACGAAAAACAGCAGAGCACTTACTATGCCTTGAAAAGTTTCATGGCCAGCATAAGACAAGAACATAGGTACTGCAGAGGACAGCAATAACACTAATACAGTGTAACTACTGCAGTCTTTAGTACTAAAACATAAAATTCCAGGATGCCTTACATGTGTTGGGTCATGACCTTTGCAATGGATTCAAGCAGGTTTTCACACAAGGGCAGAACAGAGTGAATAAACCTCATTTATATTTAAATTAGGATGAAATTAGGGGGATGCAAGCCAGGGAATTGTTGTTCATGCCTACAAACTACACAAGTATCCAGAAAAAAAGTTGAGGGGACTTTTTGTTTAAGGGTTTGGGTCATGCTGAGCCCACAGTATGAAAGTAATTTAAAAGATAAGAACCCCAGTACAAAATCTTTAAGGCAAGGTTTACTCTGCAAGGGCATTAGCATTAATAAGGCACTGTGGTTTAATGCTTAGAGTTACAGATTGGGAACCGGAAATCGCAGGTTCAAACACCACTATGGCCAAATACTCACTGTGTGACATTGGGCAAGCCTCTTAATCTCCCAGTGCTCCAGTCCACCCAGCCTCAGAAATAGGTTGAAAGAGGGCCCATATAAGGGTTCTAAGAATATAGTGGGTAGTGCAGGGCTCCAAACATATCAGACAGCACACACAGCTTGTGTGATGCCACACCAAGCTGTCAGGCATCTGCAATCCTTTCCTGCTCAACACGTATTTCCGCCTGCAGAAGCCAGTTGACAGTGCTGTGGCAGAGTTAGGTTCCAGTCCTCCCCAGAAAAGGGGAGCATTCTCTGGGATGCTTGAGTCTTCTCCCCCAATAGCCCTCCATTGATTCAGGCTCAGGGTGAAAACCCATGGTGCCATTTAACTAGGTTCAGTACTTTCTTTTTTTCGCAATTAAAGTTTCTTGAAATTGTTATCATACAAACAAAATACACATACATGTAAACGTACAGACATAAATTCATGAACAAACGTGTCAATGAACTCAAAGAAACAGTACAGGCCAATAATCACCAAACAAAAATAAAAACTACATATCTACATAAAACAAGTACCCAGGAGTCCATGCATCCAGCAGCAATTTAGCCAAATCAGATACATCCAAATGTTAATGCGGATAGAGCAAAAGGGGGATAGGGGAAGGGAGGAAGGGAACCTCACTCAAGCAGACTCAATCATTAACAGATTGAAACCTGACCCAGTCATCTATGATATTAATTGAGAAGTCCCTCAACTGACATTGGTTACCGGGAGTGGGGAGGAGGCACCCATAGATAATTAAATAAGGATTCATCTGTCTAGGCCTGGTGTGCAAAAATTTCTAAAATGTCTGTATTATGTTAATCTGCCCAATACTGAAAAAAAGGAAGCCATCTGGTTACAAATTTGTCTTTCTGCAGTCTGAGTTTGGCTGTAATCCATTCCATCTCCAATATACAGGTACAGTTTTCTAACCAGGACTCTACTGAGGGAGGGGTGGGGGTTTACCATTGTTGGGTAATTGCTTTGATGGCAGATGCCACCAAAATATTAAATAAGTAAATTTGTGCTTTGGAATGAAGCCCCACCATAGATAAACCTAAAATCCAATTTTGGAACTGAGTGGGAATAGGGACCTGCAGAATTTTCCCCACCTCAGCCCCCACTTGGCCCCAAAAGTCCTTTAATACTGGGCAGGACCAGAAAATATGGGTCTGTGTACCCAACTCCGCACAACCCCACCAACACTTGTCAGAGGGGTGAGTTCCAAAATGCCTTGTAATGACTGGTGTATGGAAGTACTGTTGTGCTGTGCACCACCGGAATTCTTACCATCAGGGGGAGGCAGTAGTAGTAAATACTCCCTCCCATACCTTCTTTCAGTTCTGGTCTGACAATTCTATACCAACTTCAGATGACACTTAATTTTCACTGACTTAACCGAATCAGGCTCGAGATCAACTAGCAATTTAACTATCTAAGAGATCCTACCATGGGCGTCAGTGGCTCATGTAAAGGATAAAATTAGTTGTTGTAAAGTGTTCTCCTCCACCATCAACTGGACTCTCCTGTTTTCGTCCATTAAATAGTGTCTAATTAGAATATATTTATAAAAATCCCTTGCGAATAAGCTAAATTCTCGACTTAAGAGAGGGAAAGACTTAAAGACATCTCCCTGAAAAAAGTGCCTGAGCAAGGTCAGACCCCCCTAGCCCAGCCCCTGAATCCTCCATCCATCTTAAAGGGCAGAAAGTCTAAACATGCCTGTAGAGGTGTGTGTTTAGATAAAATTAATGGTAGTTTATATTTGTTACAGACTTCTACCCATACCTGCTTCAAGACTAAAGCTCAAGTGTTCCTGGAATCCAGAAGCCTGATATTTGATCTATCCATGAATAATACATCCCCCCAGATGGGTCGGGCTCCTAGTGTCCCCTTCCAGAGATATCCACAACAGGACCCCCCCCCCGACAAATATGGAATGAAATATTGCAATTGTGAAGCACAGAAATATTGCTTAAAATCCAGGAGCACAAGACTCCTTTTTTGTTTCGGTGCAGTAAGAATATTCCAACAAGTTCTAGGCTTTTTCCTGGCCCATGTAAATTTAACCAATGTAACCTTGAAGGCCTTCCAAAAGGAAGGTGGAGGCCTTAGAGGGTTAGATAAAAATATAAAAAGAAAATGGGGCAACAGATTCATTTGCACTGTCTCAGTTCTGCCAAATAAAGAGAGAGGGAGTTCCCCTCCACCTGTTACAATCCACCTAAGCATCTAGTAATATTTTTTTCTGATTGGTTTGAAAGATCTTCAATAAATTTCTTGGTATCCAGATTCCTAAATACCAAAAACCTGGTGTGGCCCACTTCAGTTTCCCAATACTGGAGGTAGTAGACTGACATATGAACCCACTGGTAACATCTCTGTTTTGGTTTCATTAACCTAGAAACCTGACACCGAGCCAAACCGGTAACAGGTCCAAAACTTTTGGTACTGCCCTCACTGGGTCGGAGACATAAAGAAGGGTGTCATCCACATACATTGAGACCCCAAGCTCCCCCCACCTGAATACCGGAAAAATCTGGGGATTAAAAAATAATGGCAAAAAGGAGAGGGGAAAGGGGACAACCCTGTCTTGTACCACGCTGTATATTAAGGGTGAGAGAGATGATACCATTTTCTTTAATTTGGGCCAAGGGATTTCTGTACAAATTTTGGTTCCAATTCCAAAATTTCTTACCAAAACCAAATTTATGCAGAGCACGATCCAAGAATTGCCAATCCAGGTGATCAAATGCCTTCTCAGCATCGATAGAGATCACTGCTCGAAGAACTTCTTAAGAAAGCGCTTGCCTGCAGAAATTGTATTGAGCAGAAGGTGGACATTATCTTGGATGTGCCTCCCTGGAATAAAACCTGTTTGATCCTGGTGTATCAAAGAAGAAATAATATTCTGCAATCTCAACCCAATGGCCTTTGAGAAGATTTTTGCATCTTGATTAAGCAATTATATTAGAGTGATGATTAGAGCAAGGGTAATATCCTTACCTGGTTTGGGCAGCACTGAAACTAGGGCCATATTCCATGAATCTGGTGTCAAGCCTTCCTCATGGGCCTCACTACAGAGTTTTATTTTTTCTGTAACTTTCTCTGCATGATTCAACTGCATTTCCTCCCTGTATAACTGCGAATAATACTGATGAAATTCCTCAGCTATCTGTGTTGGGGATGTAGAGAATGTCTGCCTTCCCCTCGCACACTTGATCCTAGCTGTATATCTATCTGCCTCTTGCTTTTTGAGGCAGAGAGCTAACAATCTGCAGACTTTGTTTCCCCACTCATAATACTTCTGACGTGTGAAATGGAGTGCATTCTCTGTGTGATGGGACATCAAGGCATTGTAATCCTCTTTTGCTTTTTTCAATTTAGGTAAACGAGCAGGATCTCTAGTTAACTTATGTTCAGATTCCAACTGTAATAAGGTATCCTCAGCTTTCTTAAATAGGGCCTGGTGTTGTTTATATTTAAAGGTCACACATGAGATAGCATGGCTTCTGATTACAGCTTTGAGGCTGTCCCAAATGTATTTAAGAGAAATATCCCCTTCCTTGTTTTCCTTAAGATATGTCTGAATAAGCTCCCTGGTAGAATTAACAAAGGCTTCATCATGTAGAAGACCTGTGTTTAACCGCCAGCACCCTTTGGATTCCAAGGTCCCCCACCTCAGCCTGCAGGAAAGCATGACATGATCGGATAGAGAACCTCCTGAAAAGTATGTGTCCATTTTTTGGGGGTGTACACCCCGTCCAGATGTGAGTACAAACTCGAGGCTGCTGAATAAAAGGTAAACTCCACATTCCAGGGATTCTGAAGCTGCCGGGATCAATAAAGCCTCCCTCTGCTCTCAATGTGCTCAACAACTTGGAACAAGCTTTTTGTCCCTTCTTATGGGGGGGGGCTTCTATCCAAAAGCGAGTCCTCCATGCAGTTCCAGTCCCCTAAGCAAATTATTTGTCCCTCTGGGAGAGTAGACAGAAGCCAAAACAATCATCAGAAAAATTTCCCAGTAGGGGGTGTAGGGGCATAGACTGAAACTACATGGAGAAGGTGCCCCCAGAATACTTGGAGATCAGGACCAGTCTACCAGAACCCTCAGAATGAAAGTGAGTGATATGCAGAGGAAGACCCTGCTGCACCAATACAGCCACACTGGCCTTCTTGGCATCTGGATGGGAGTCTGCATAAACATTTCCCACTCACATATGGCGGAGTTTTAAATGTTCCTGTATGGACAGCTTCATTTCCTGTAAACAGGCTGTATCACAGTGTGCCCTTTGTAATTCCTGTAAGAGTCTAGTTCTTTTAATTACATTATTAATACCTTTCACATTTAAAGAGCAAATAGTTAGTCCATCCATCACTCAACCATATATAGGAAATCCTAAGGTCCACTCCACCACCCCCACAGGTGCAGTATTTTGGGATGAGAAAAAATATATACAGAGAAACAACACATTGAACTGTTGAAACACCAAACCCCCAGCCCTTTCAACTCACACATAACAAGTTTGAACAACAAAGAACAATTCAGCAGAGGATGAAATTGCCCTCCAAAGATACTGCTAAGTGTCTTTGAAATACTGGTAACCCCTGAGGGAGTGCCCTAAACACCAGGGTGTAAAGAGTGAGACAGCTCAGACCAAGCTGGCTAAAGCATATCTCTTCCTTCGAGGATGACTCCCGGAATCCCTGTACCAAAGCATCCCATCAGTCAATCTAATGCAGGGGGCAGGATGGACAAGGACCCATATGGGGCACATATGGAGTGGATGCGACCACATGTAAAGGCATTTCAAAATGTAATACTCACAAGAAATAATCCTGGACTTATAATGCTCCCATAAGTGTTCCTCTTAAAACCCAACCTACACTGCCCACCCAAATAACAATGCAAACAACCATACTATATAAAACAATTAGTATATAAAAACAGTCAACTTTGGAATGAAAACAGATTGCAAATTCCTATAACATGTAATTAGCTTCAACTAAGTCAACCAGAATGCAACTGCCATCAACCCCACCCCCATCCAAAAACCCCAAACGGAGAGAAAAAAAGTCCACCTTCACAGTACATAGAATCTTCTGGATAGTATCAATAGTACAGCGTGTTAAAGTTTCACGGTTCAGGGCTCCATAAATGGAAATAAAATAACCCCTTTGCTTAATTGGAAAGTCAGGACCGGGACTATACTGCTATGTCCCGTTGAATGCTGCCAGACACCAGTCTCTGTGCAATATAGGGGGTTTAAGCTGTGACCACAGCGAATTGCCTACTGAAATCCTTGGAAGTTGCAACAACTTTCCAATGTCTGAACTCTTCCAGGTTCTTGTTACCTGCAGGGCCGCTCTTGATAAAACATAAAGGCAACAAAAGTAAAGTACTCTCACCTGCAGCCAGAGTAAGGCAATACCAAAGGATTCAAGCTACCGCTTGGAATAGAAACCTTCCGCAAAGCTTCTGTGCTCAAATGCATTTAAGTGAAATGAAACAGAACTGACATTAAAACCCACTGTGCCTGGGGAGCCCTCCGAGTCATACCGGAAGTTGTCCCTCCTTGCAGGTCTCCGAGTAGCTGCTGTTGTAGTCTAGTATTTAGAGCCGCAGTCAGTACCTTCCAGGAGTTGAAGACCATTCAGCAGTGGACAACTGCAGAAATCCAGAACCCTTCTGGGGGCCAGAAAAAAGTCAAGAAAATGTTACAGGGCAACAGCATGGAATAAAGTAAAGTTCAGGACAAGTAATGGTCCCAGAAAGTAACGGCACCCCTGGTCAGCTCTGTGCCGCCAATCTTGAATCAGAAAAAGCAACATCACTTTGGATAGAGCAAGTCAGGTATTGTGCTTCTTTTTCAGTCATTTGGTCAGCTCCAAATGTAAGGGTAACAAGTTCTCAGGGCATCGCTTACCACTGGAACCCCCCGGGGGTGCCACTGACTAGAGGAGGTCCTCAGTTTCTTTTGCTGCCATGTACTCCTTCAGATCTGGTAGGAGAACTTCCATAGATTGCAGATATTGAGAGGCTACAAGGAGAGAATTGAAACTTTTAGAGCCATCCTTGTCCTGCACCCACAGTCTAGCTGGGTATCTCATCTAAGCCTTCAAACCTTGATCTCTTAAGTGCTTGACAACCTGCAAAACTTTCTTTCCCTTAGCCAAGAGAAGAGGGCAGTAGTCTTGGTCTACAAAGACTCTTCACCAATCTAGATTAAGGTCCCATTTCACCCCGGCAAGGTGCAAAATCTTGTCTTTTACTGGGTAGCATGAGAACATAATAATTATTGATATCTGAGGGGCTCACTGTTTAGGTTGAGGGTGACTGCTCTGTGTGCTCATTCAGTGCCCAAATCAAAATCTTGTGCAAGCTCCAGTTCCTTTTGTAGCCAGCACACCATAAATTGAGCTGTATCCTCCTGCTCTGCTCCCTTGAGAATGCCAAATACTTGAATATCGTTTCTTCAGGACCTGGCTTCTGCATCCTCCACTTGAGCTGTAAGCTTGTGTTCCCTTCTGAAGAGATATGCCAGCGAGTGGCCATACACCATGTGCTCATTTTGGAGGGTGTCCAAGTGAGCCTCCATCGGGGGTGTCTGGTGTTCTAGTTTTTTAAAGTCGTTCTGGATCCCCGTGACTTGTCTATCAATTGTAATGCAGCAATTTTTAAATTGTCTGGTTGTTGGCCCTACTGCTCGTCGAACCGACCTTGGAACCACAGTCTTCCTCATCTTCAGCAGGACAAAAAGTGCATATAGAAGCTTGAGAGGGCATGGGGCTCAGACTGCTAGGCTGCATTTCTATGAGGTCCATTTTATGCCGCCTAGAGGATCCACAGACAGATCTGCTCCTATCCCCTATAGTGTAAGCTTTCTGTCAACCAGGAGATAGAGTTCCAAGGCACAATTGGCATGTTAAACTGGCCAATTCTGATAGATTTCACCACCGGGTACTTAGCAGTTGGGATCAGGCATCCATTACTGATGCTGACGTCACTGGAAGTCCCCAGGTTCAGTAGGTTCATGTGTTTTTTTTTTTTTAAAGAGATCATCTTTATGTATTTTCAATGTTTCTGAGTTTAAAAAGAATAATAAAAATGGTGGCCGTCTTGATTGGTATTTTTTTCAACACAATCAATTTTTTTTCCAAACATTCAATATTTTTCTCCCATAGCAAAAACATCATGAAAATAAGCAGTTGTGATAGTTTTTATTTTTACCATTCACATTTGATGGTTAACTATAATCCTTATAACTCTGGAACTGTATAATATTTTTTTCAGAAAATCTTCCAAAGGTACACCCTTGGCACAGGCCCCTTCAACCCTGAAAATTTAATGAAAAAATTCCATACCATCTAGGCTGTAGGTGAGAGCAAAAAATACACAGTGTTAAGTATAGGCTATTTTTTCTGTTTTTTGGAACTTTGTATCTTGGGAAGCCAACAAGATGCCATCACAAAATGTTTCACGTCTTGTGACTCTGACAGCACACATGCCACATTCTGGGCTATTTCATCAAACAATGCCTAAGTTAATAAGTTGAAAAAAATTGGGGCTTAACATTAAATAACCTACTCAACCCTAACTATAGGGGCACTACCATGCCCTTATAATAACTCTCACAATTTCCTATCCCTCCACCCAGCTTAGGTGGCACACAGCATTCACCTTCCTTTTATTGCATCTAACAAGTTAGTGTTTGGCATCTTTATCCAAGCGTAAGCTCCCCATTTCTGAGGCATACTTGTGGGACCAGTTCCAACAGTTCCAACTGGGAACACTCCTCTGGTATCAGCCAGATAGTACAGCAGGCAGGGGCTAATCCTGGCAAAGTCCAAGTATGCCCACACAAAGTAGATAGCCACACCATACAATAATCAATTTCTTTCTTTAGCGTTATTTTAGAAGCATCAAGTCCACCAGATACACAACCCATTGTTTCACCTCTCAAGGCTTCAACTGTGAAAGGTGGCACCTTGTGAGTAAATTAATTTATATACAGTTATTACAAACCACACAACTTTCAATAATTAAAACACAATAAAATAGGCCCTGCACCCAAGCAAAAATTATCTGCTTACTTGGTATCAGGGGTTCAGTTAATTTGTCTTCAGTGGAAGTCTAAAACTTCCAGGAGTTGAAATCTTGAAGTCATTCCAATTTTTTTGAAGTCAAAATACTCCCAGGATTCCACTTTTGGAAGTCAATATTCTAGGAAGGACAACTTTATGGATGTTAATATAATATTTTAGTGGTAAAATACAATTTCATTCAGAACAATCCATCATTTCTGACTTCCATGCCTACAATTTTGGAAGTTATCTAATTTCTGGTTTTATATCTGGAAGTCAATGACTTCCCCCCCTCTTGATTTTGGAAGTATTTGCCTTATTTTTGGAAGTCAAATACTCCAAAAATGGACTTAACTAAGGCCTTGCTTGGTATACAGCTGTATTCAGCTTCAGTACCTTATTACACCAATCTAGTAATCTTACACCAATCTAGCTCTTCTCCATTTTTATAAATAACCTCCCCGAAACCACAGCCCACTGTAAACCAATTCTCTACGCAGACGATCTGGTTATCCTGTCTCATTCCCATGAGGTGGTGGTCATCAATCAACAACTGAGTGAAGACCTTATAAACATTCAGGCATGGATCCTGAACCACAAGCTTGTCCTTAACCTAAAAAAAAACCCAGGCCATGCTCTTTGGGTCCCGGGCAAAGTTTAAGGCTGCCCGTGTGCCGTTCTGTGTATCCGGCAAGGGAGATGTCCTGATCCCTATCACGGACAACTTCAAATACGTGGGAGTAATGCTGGACCCACAGCTCGACCTTGGCCTTCATATTCAGAGGATATGTAAAATAGTCAGCTGTAAACTGGGTCTGGCCTACAGGGCAAAAAACAACCTCACACCAGCCGCGCGTGCTGCCCTTGCAAGAGGGATGCTTCTCCCCTCTTTGTGTTATGGGCTCCTGCTGTTTGCTAGCACCACTAAGGCCGATCTCTCCAGGTGGTCGACGGCTTATAACAATATCTGTTGCTTCGCCCTATCGACCCCCCTGGCTCACTCATCACTGTGAGCTCTACAACAAGCTATACTGGCTGTCGCCTACAAAAGTATATTGACTTTGTCCTTGGTTGCTTCACTGGTAAGGTCCTCAACACAGGTACCCCTCCAGGGGTGGCAAGCTTGCTGGCCCAAACTGCCCCCTCATCATATCACCTTAGGTCTCAGGGGTCTGCCACACTCAAGGTACCTGTGACTAGGACCGAGATGGGTGAAAGGGACTTCGCAGCATGTGCCCCTAAACTTTGGAATACCTTCCCAACCCAGGTCCGTGCTGCCCCCTCGCAGGGCAGCCTGCGATCTTCCCTATGGAGCCATCTTAAAAGTGCATTGGCCTGCGGATGTCAAAAACCTCCATGACATATATTTAGCACTTGCACCCATACAAAACTGCCGGGCCCTTAGTAGTATTTCTGTACTGCCCCAAACTTGATGCAAGATGTGTAATTTTGCCTGTAGTCTCCTGACATGTAACCTGTTCCTAATCATGGGATGTGTAATCTTACCTTGTAGTCTCATGATGTGTGACCTGTTCTTAATTATGTACCATGTTGTCCCAAGTGTGTATGTATGTAATTTCCTGTACTCTCCCCCGGGTCGTACCTGAAAATAGGCAAATTGCTTGTCTAGTGTACTTACCTGGTTAACAAAACCTAAATAAATAAATAAATAAGAGTACATTTAGGTTTTCTGCAGTGAATCACAGGAAACACCTTCTTAGAAAATCCATACAAAAGATGCATTTGCATTCTGTACCACTCCCAAGGCAGAGAGCCAGTACATGAACCAAAAGGAAAATAATGTAATTATATTTCAATTTTTATTGTGCTCCCAAATAGTTTACACACATTCTCTTAGTATGAAATGACCCAATGTGACACATCAAATGGTTAAGTGACAAGTAAAACATTTGACTTTTGAAATTCCTAGAACCAGTGTGGTTAAGGGCTACTGTTCTATTCTAATCATCTCTTGTAATCACACTCATTTATATTTCTGGTCCACTCCTAGTAAAAATACAATAGGTAAATCATGAAAATAAGCAGTTGTGATAGTTTTTTTTAATATTTGCAATAGTTTTTTTTTTTTTTTTTTACTGTTTGCATTTGGGATGGTTAACTCAAAAATCCTTATAACACTGGAACCATATAATATTTTTTCAGGAAACCTTCCAAAGGCACACCCTTGGCACAGACCCCTTCAACCCTGAAAATTTCCTGAAAAATTCTACACCATCTAGGCTGTAGCTAAGAACAACAAATATGCAATGATAAGTATATATTTTTTTTTTTTTGGCGCACGTTGTGTCTCAGAAACGGAACAAGATGCCATCACAAAACTTTTCACATCTTGAGACTATGACAGCCTGATGGCGCATGCCAAATTTTGTATTATTTTTGTCAAAAGACACAAAAATGTGGGTTTAACATTAAACAGCCTACTCAACCCTAGCTACTGTGCCCCTATAATATATACTTATGCAATGCCAGTGAGGATAAGTTCTACCAAATATTTTCAATATTTACAGGCTGGCCAGACCTAGAGTGAGAATTTCACATTTATCCTCACTATAGGTCACCGAGCCATAATATATCCACACAGTAGGTCAGGACTGGACAGAGCACAGAGTATGAATAGCACACCCTTACTTTCAGAACCTCCCAGCTGACTTACTCACTGACTCTAGCCAGCCACTTTCAGTTTGAAACTGCAGCCACAGTGAACACTTAGCATGTCCAATAAAACACAAAATCTTATTTTTCCATATTTTAGCCTTGTCCATTCTTTGGAACTTCACAGTACCACCTCTTCTTGTTCTGATAACAGTTCTGCCTACTGCATACATGCTCTGACTCCTCTCACTGCCCAGACTGGTGTATACTACTTTAGACACTGACTGTGGCATTCCCCCAACCCCTTGGCTCATAAGGCCACACCCACTACCTCCTGCTCCCTCTCTGAACTCTTTCCCTCGCTGCACATCCATGCTGCAAACATGCACACACGTCGAGATGCACATTCAGCATCAACCACAAGGCCAGCAGCAGTAACTATGGGGGAACTGCTTGCCATCCTGAAAAGTAGTAAATAACCAACAAAACTTAATAAAATCATAAAAACAATGCGAAAACGACAAGTGTTGAATAAATTAAATATGCCATGGCCCAGACTGGAAATATCAGTGCTATTTCCCCTTGTATATTTTGACCTTTGATATCACTCGTGGCTCCCACTCAGTACCCACCACCCCACACCCGCCACACACCTTCACTCACCTGAACATGTCCCATGATGTAGATCCACTCTCTGATAGAAGATACGCCATGCTGCCAGAACTGGTGACTGTGATATGAGAAAATAAGTAAGTGCAGTTTAATGAATTTCAATGGGGGTTTAAACTTTGATTCATAACTTTTTCATTTTTACGTATTTTTACACCAAGTTTATAACATGGCCTTTTTGGGACCCACCTCATGACAGAAGTGGTGGAATTATGCAAATATGGCCTGAAAGACGATTTCACAGTTGCTTTGTGAAATCGCCTTTTGGGTGAGATTTAAAAATTTTAACCATCCCTGTTCATGAGGTGGGGTACTAAGAAGGTGATGTTGAAAATTTGGGGTCAAGATATATAAAAATGACAAAGTTATGAGCATATGCTGACATTTTTTTATGCTCGCTCGTAACTCTGGTAATTTTCAATCTTTTGACCCCAATTTTCAACATAGCCATTTTTTCACACCACACATGACCATGACAGCTGCTGTTTTTGAAATCCTGGCCAAAATGTCTTTTTTCACCTCTACTGTGACATGATGGTTCAGTGGGGATTTGAAAACTTTCACCTACTGGGTTCATGAGGTGGGGTAATAAGAAGGCTATGTTGAACATATAGTATACAGATATGGTAAAATGCCCAGGTTATAAATGAACATTGCAATATTTCAACATATACTTATAATTTTCAGTATTTTAACTCCAAACTTTCATCATAACCATTTATCTACACCGCTTCATAAATGTGATAGGTGTCATGTTTTACAGTATATCCTGGACAAGACATGTTTTTACACTAGTTGTGCAATATGATGTTTCGGACAGTATACTATAAATGCCACATGTAATGTTTATGTGAGAGTCATAAAATGACTTGAAAATTTGGGGTCAAAATAAAAAAAAAAGTATAATTATTAAGAACTTGGTGTGTAGTGCCAGTCCTTACCCCAGTGGGTATGCTTTGTGATCCTGTGCTGGTGACCTACAGTACGTTTGAGGACAAGCTCAGTGACCCAGCCAGATGGGGTGAGTGTGGATGGATGACACTGTTATGCGAAACCCCCCAGCCAGGGAATGAAAGCTGCCTGGGCCAGGGTACCATATAGTGAAGACAACTCTTCTCTTGGTATAGGGTCTTGCACCTCTGCACTCATGGGTAGCAGAGGGCCCTGTGCAATGGCTGACAGATGGACACTTTGCCCTGTACATCTGTATCTGCAGCCTCATTGAAATGCAGAGACTAGAGGGCCCTGTACTTCTGCAGCCCACCAAACAGCCCCATGAATTCTTGATATCCGTTACTCCACTTCTGTAGGCAGATAAGGTCTTCCCTTGGCATTTGTCCTGCTGTGATTTCTGTAGTTGCAGTTTGCCAGAGGGTGACCGAGCTACTGCCTCTCTCAACACACAGGCACACAGATATTGTGCAGTACTGTTGGGAAAAGCACCAAAAAATCTACAGTACTCTATATTTGGTTTGAACTGTGACCCCGCTTTGAATTATGGTGGAGTACCAGCATTAACTACTGGTACAACAGAGAGAGAGAAAGTCACATGCATGCAGGAGGAGAACATGAATGCAAAAAGAAACTCTCTTTTGCTGGTTAGTTTTTTTTTGCAATGGGAGGTACGGTGGAGTTGGGCTTATAGTGAGGTTAGTCGGAGAGAGCGAGTGAGTGAGTGGTGGGCAGCAGTGACATGGGAAAGGGGGAAACAGAGTTTGGCTAAAAGTTTAGAAAACAAAAAAATAGCAGAAGGATTTTGTTTGTTTTGCACTTAATAGAAACATAGATTTTTGTCATCAGAAAAGGACCTTTATGCCCATTCAGTCTCCCCCTTGAAACATAGAATTGATGGCAGATGGGGACCAAAGATCCTTCTAGTCTGCCCTGAGCCCTACCCCCTCTTTAGGATTTCTGTGAGACAATCCCCTTGTGTCTGTCCCAAGCTGCTTTGAATTCACCTACTGTTTTGGAGTCAATGACTCTAGCTGGTAGACCATTCCATGGATCAACCACTCTCTCTGTGAAGAACAATCTTTGAATGTTGCCCCTGAATTTTCCTCCGCTCAGTTTCATCCATGTCCTCTTGTCCTACTGGTGCTGTTGACCATGAAGAGCTCCTGGGAGGAGACTCTGTTTATACCGTTCAGAACCTTGAATGTCTCAATCATGTCCCCTCTATCCCTGCGTTGTTCCAGGGGGTACATGTTGAGTTCCTGTAACCTGCTTTCGTATGGCAACTTATTTATTTATTTTTTTTTTAGCTTTTGTTGACCGGGTAAGTGCACTAGACAAATCCCACCTATTTTCAGGCACGACCCGGGGAAGGGGGATACAGATGAATGCCAATTGACCTTGAACCAGATTAAGCTGTTAATGGTATTTTTAGTGAATGAGGGAAATTTGGCCAGGACACCGGGGAAATTCCCCTACTCTTTTTTCGATAAGTGCCATGGGATCTTTAACATCCACCTGAACTACCACCAATCCAGGCAGATGGGACCTCGGTTTAATGTCTCATCCGAAAGACGGCACCTCAGAAAATGCAGCACCCCTCTCATGCTGCATTACAGTGTCAGTACTGGGATATTAACCCAAGTGTCAGATGTGGGAACTGAACCCACAGCCCTCCAATCTCCCGGCCTCAGAGGCGAGTGTGCTACCTACTGAGCCACTGACACTGCTTTTGATTTTTGATTGATTTGCTTTATGGAGACTGTATATCATTTTTGTTGCCCTCCTCTGTACTGTCTCCAATCTATGTCCTTCCTGAGATCAGGTCTCCAGAACTGAATGCAGTACTCAAGGTGGGGTCTCGCCAGGGACCTGTACAGTGGCAGGATCACCTCTTTTCTTCTACTTGTGATGCCCCTTCCTATGCATCCCAGCATCCTGCTGGCCTTCTTTGCTGCTTTTTTGCATTGTCTGCCTAACTTCAAATTGTCTGATATGATAACCCTTGCCTAATCTGTTTCCACTGATCCTAGTTGGTCATAGGTGCACTCCTTCCCCCCATTCCTCTACCTACTATGTCCCTGTGCTATCCCACACATGCTTGTAGCTCCTCACAGTCTTTTCCCCCACTGTCTCCTCTGGTGGGCTGTCCCAGTCACCCACTACCCTTTCCATCAAGAATTATTTTCACACATCTTTCCCACACTTCCCCTCTTGGCTTCATTGCATGCCCCTTGCTCTAGTGCCATCCTTTCTCTGAAATATTCCTTCTGCTTGCAACTTGTTCACTCCTGTGAGGTACCTGTAGGTTTCAATTATGTCCCCTCTCGCTCTTCTCTTCTCCAGGGAGTACATGTTGAGTTCCTGCAACCTTTCCTCATATGGCTTTTTGTGCAACCCCCTCACCATTTTGGTTGTCCTCCTCTGTTCCGACTCCACCCTTTCAATGTCCTTGCAGAGGTGTGGCCTCCAGAATTGGGAACAGTACTCCAGGTGAGGCCTCGCATAATGAGCGATGCAATGGCAGCAGCAGCAGCAGCAACACTTTTCAGTTTTAATTGTATTTAGGTTGACTCATTACTTTTGTGTTTTCCCCAACACAGAAAAAAAGGCAGCATTTTTAAAACCAAATGTTCTAGGCACCTTAATTTCTATTGTAGTGTGTCCTGATTTTGGAGTACTTGTACCTGTGCATCAGACAGATCTGATGCACAGATAACAACCAATCAGAATGCAGGATTTTTCCCTGCCCATTTTACACAAATACAGATACACATACCGATACAGCTATAGATAACTCTGCCCCTGTTTTACTGATTTCCTCCAAATTTTGTAGGTGTGGAGTCTGGGCCAGGGAGTGTGAATCTGGAAAATTATGTGCCACTTGGTTGAGGGGGGAGGACAGTGCAAAGTTACAGAGGTGCAAAATGCTAAATTTCGCTCAAATTAAGTCTTTTTTTCCCTGCTCACCTATAACTAAAAAACGTTCCTTTTTAAAATCTGAAACTTACAGGTGTGACAGAGTCTGGCCCAAGGTATAAACTTTCACAAGTCTGAAGGTTCAAACTTATATAGTTTTTTTAAATATTAGTTAAACACTAACCAATTTTCTGAACATGCTTGGTTAAAAAAATGAACATTCTGGGCTAGGTATTCAAAGGATTTGCACATTGTGCAATTGAGTTGCTTTGGCACAACCCCAGAAATGCATCCCGGGGTGATATTCAAAAGGGGGAAATGCACTGTACAATTTCGGATGCTCCACAGTGCAAAGATAATGTATGCGGAGCATCTCCAGGGGGCATGCCCATGCATATGTGGCACATCCTGATATTCAGCCGAGATGTGCCGCATACATGGGCACAAAGTTATGCCTGTAAAAAACAGGCCTAACTGGTAGCCACCCACAGGTGGGCTCCTGTATTGCAAGATGCAACATAGCATCCGCCAGCACCATGTCCGATCCCCATACAGTGCATACAGAGCCCTGGCAGTCTAGAGGTCCCCCCTCCCCACCCGGCCCTCTGATCATTGAATCTGTCAGAATATCCCTATCCATGGTGGTCTAGTGGTCACCCTTCCCTACCTGGTACCTCGATCAGTGTACAACATAGAAAAACCCTGACCCTGGTAGTCTAGTGGTACCCCCCTCCCACTCAGGACCCCCATCCCACTCTGCTGTCCCACCCAGGTCATCAGTGGGCAGCAAACCCACCCATTCACCTCCGCGGCTGCCCACCGAATGACAGCTTACAGTAACACCTGCAAGCTCATTGGTCCACACTGCTTACCAAAGGGCTTGCAGTGTGTACTGTAGTAGTCAGTCACAACTTTGTGAATGAAGTTGTTCATTTACAGAGTTGTGAATGACTATTACATTACAATACTAATGGCTGGTAGCCACCCTCCTTTCTGACACTGTTTATGATGGTGACTGCCCACTTCCACCACCATGTGCATCCATTTGTTTTCAACAGTAGGGTGCCCAGCCCCTGGTGCCAGCCTACAGTCACCCACCCAACCCCTCCAGTATTGAGCAGCACCGGGATGCCCACCCCCAGTGTTGCTATACTTGAACCTCCCCCGTGTGTACATAGGTCACCCCTGATATAAAGCGACACTGGGCTAGTGTGTCTATCTCCAGTGTTGCTGAACACTTGGCAAGTATACTTGAAATAAGAGCTCAGTACCGTGTCATTTTTTTCTTTCTTTTTCCATTTTGTTTTCACCCTGGAAAATACAAAACCATCCACTGATGTATTTTGCAGTCTGACCACTCCCACCCCTCACCACCCAACCCCAACCACCCACTCAGCACCCTCCACTCCTCATCCCCCCACACCCCTCACTCACCTAAAATTGGTCTACTGTCATAGCTCCAGTCTCCGAGCTGAAAGACATCCACCTCCTGGAACCGCCACTGAAATGAGGAAATTAGGTAAATGCTGTTCATGTATTTCTGATGCATTTTGAACTTTTACTCATAACTTGGTTATTTTTTTTTTTAATAACAAGGTATATGAACATTTTCAAGCACACTCTGAAAGGTGATTTTGAAGTCACTCTGTGAAATCACCTTTCAGACAGTATTTGAACAATTTCACTTAACAGATTCATGAAGTGGGATCATAAGAAGACTGTGTTAAAAATGTTGGATCAAAATATTAAAAAAAACAACAAAGTTATGAAGGTTAGTTGACATTTTTAAATTGCTCACACATAACTTTAGTAATATTCAGTATTTTGACCCCAAATTCCCAACATGGCTGTTTTTTTCAAACCACCTCACAAATGTGACAGCTGTTGTTTTTCAAATCTTGCCCAAATGTGCTTTTTACTTTCGGCATGAGATGATGTTTTGGCCTGTATTCTATAAATGACACTAGTCATGTTCGGGGGTCATCAGAAGGCAATGTTGAAATTTTGGACTCAAAATGTCAAAAGAACAAAAGTTCTAAAAATTTTTATGTTCATGGTTGGCTGTTGACCCAGTGGGCAGCATGTTGTGTTCCCTTACTGGTGACTTGTGTTTGGAGATGAGCTTGGGGAGCTGGCTAGGCAGCATAAGGATGGGGGCCAGTGCTGTAGTATGCCGCCACTCTTAGTTTGGGAAAGGTCAGCACAGTGTTCTGCTACATAGATGATGCCATGTGGTAGGCAGAGGAGTCTTCCTTCACAAGGGGTTGACATGCATGTCAAGGCCTGACAGACATTGCCACATACTTCATCAGGAAAAGTGGGTTGATATAAAAAAATGGGCATTGAAATACCTCCACTATTCTGCTTATTCTAGGACCTCCAGGAATGAAAGGAAAATTCATTGCAAAAACTATGTTTCTGCAGACATTAGGGCTGAAGAACACAAAGCACGCAAAATAGGGAAATGAAAATATGTAAGGGTTTTTAGTCTCAGGAGTACTGCAAATCAGTGGTGGGGTCTTCATTGGGGGTTGTCAACCCTAATGCCCCACCCCCTGAGCAAACAAGATCAGATATGATCCCTTTTCTCCAGGCTGGGCCTAGCTGTGGCTGATTCTGTTGGCAACATGTGGTGAGCCATACTTCTCTACCTCCAAAGGATATACCCTATGAGGGACTGGCTTGGAGCTGTACCTTCTGCTTTGGATAGGATGCTAAAGGATAGGAGACAGGTGTTGGCATTAGGACATTTAGTAGGGTGTGCTGCACTGAATAACTATGCTTAAATAAATGAGAGATTATTTTTCAAGTCAGACAACCAAATGTATGGTTTTGTTTATTCCTGGTGGCTAGCCTTAGTACGACCTTATTAAACTGTCTATTTTCACATCTGGAGCTTGGCTACTGCATCTAGTTGCCACCTTTCCCTGTTACAGTTGACAACCCTAAGGAAGATATCACTGATTCACCAAGACTCTGGAGACCGAAAACCCTAATTTTTTTTTCATTTCTCTGCTTTGTTCACTTTGCATTCTTCAGCCCTAATGTCTGCATTAACATAGTTTTTTTGCAATGAATATATATATATGTATATGTATATAGAGAGACAGACAGCTAGTTATATGAAAAAGATAGATAGATATTGGTCTTATCCAGGACTTTCTTGTAAATAAGCATTGCTCAATGGAACTTTCTACTGGTAAATAAAATACCAAAAAATACAGAATGCCCTGTATTTTTAGCGACTTGACGCTTCCTGATGCTACAAATGTACCTAAGGGACTAGTAGTAAACTTAAATGGCATCATTTGCAGAGATGAGAATTAGAATACTGATTTTCTGTTAATTAAAAGAGTGCCGAAAACTGCTTGTGTATTTATTTTATTTATTTAGTTTTTGTTGACTGGGTGAGTGATCTAGACAGCAGAGCTACCTATTTTCAGGCATGACCTGGGAGGTTACATACAACAGGGTAAAAAGCAACAGTAAAATACATGGATAAGACAGGTGAACAACAGCCATATATTTACCTAACAAAGCACTGATATACAATGTACACATTACAGTGGCAGAAGACATAAGGTGTATGTGTGGGGTGTGTGTGTGTGAGTATGGAGTATTAAATACATTCCTTTAGTGGAAATAAGTGGTCAGTATGGATGTTGTTATAACCATAAGACTAATATTCGGCACTGTCCAAGTCACTCATATACATACACAGAAGTATAGCTCCCTGAGTAACGCTTTATAGATTTTACTGTAAGCTCACTCTCACAGAAATCCCTCTTCCCTGAGTCACAGCATTTGGTGTTGGCTGGCTCTTCCTGTAGACCTGACAGGCATACCCATTCTTTAGTCTGGCTGTTGTTATATTACGGAATCAATCTCAGGAACTGTCTCGGTCTTTATGCTCTGTGCTTCTGTTCACTGTTCTGCTTTGTTGACTCGTAATGTGGAAAAGTCATTATCATATGCATGGAATCTGAATTATTTTATTTCTCAGTGGCAATCCTTCACTCTCTTTCTCACTATGTAAATATATACTGGGGAATCGTATACAGTGGAGCCTTGTTAATCTGATTCTTGTTAAACCATCAGTTTTGCAATCCACAGTTTTTCATAAAAAGTGCAAAAGGCAGATGTGGCGTGATCATCTATCAGTCTCAGATTTTAACTCTTGACAGCCCCTCTCTGCAAACAAACATGCTTTTTGATGTTGTATTTTGATTTGTTTATCTAACTGCAGCAGTGTTGTAGACTTAAGTGCCTTCTTGAATGTTTTGTCTTTAATGTGAAAAAAAATACATAAATCAAGGAGACTTGAAAACCCTGTTCTAATCACTTAGGTCACAACTCTAATAGAAAGGTTCTAATGCAAAGATAAGAAATACCCCCCAAAAAGAAAAAAAACGCCAATTTTTATGGCAGCACAGTAGAGGAAGTTACTACTTATACACACATCACTTTTGCACCACTGATCTCTAGTATAGAAGGCTAACAGAGATACGAATATGGGAGCATAAAAACACGCTCCACTATGAATGACCCCTCCTCCCCCACTCTACCATATGTGGGATCTGCACATAATCCCAAATGGGAAATGATATGCTGCAGTATAAAATTGTGCCATAAACTAGTTCCATATATGGCTGTGTACTATATTTTGGAGAAAACTGTGCATACGTGCTTTGGGTAAGTCTATTTTGTAGAGTGTGAATGATCCTTTTACTTGTAGTTTGAGAAAGCAACAGTAGATGGTGCCATAGAGCACTACATGGTTTCTTAGTGAATCACTCTTAACAAATCCAATAATGAAAGATTTGGCCAGAAGCATCAGTTCTTCTTGTGTCATTCCTTGCTCTTGTGCTTTGTCTTGTTAAGTCTCAGGATTCAGTAAACTTTGATATTGGTGTCTAATTCTCTGATTTGTGACACTAGTAGAGAAGAAATGTTTTAAAACTGCTGCATAAATCGCTATATGTATCCCTTATTGCACTTTGTTTGCATGTAATAATTTATTGTAATATGTACTCTCTGTATTCAGCACTGTAAATCTTTAGTTATCTATTCTGCCTGTGCCATTGCACCTGGGTCGTGCTTGGAAAATGCATCTGTTGCCAGTGCACTTACCTGGACAAAGTTGAAATACATACATAAACAAATTGTAATTGTGCTACACAATGCTAGTGCCAGCAGCGTCACTGCAGAGGTGCATATATATGTACAGTAGCCCTGAGAGTTTCATAACACAGAAAAATAAAGCAACAACAAAGATGCAAAGTGTAAGCAAACTGTAAAGCTGGAACAAAAATAAACACACAAAAAATGAAAGCACAAAAATCAATGCAACCATAAAATACAAGTGCAAAACACAAACAAAAACATAAAAAAATAAAAAGTATAGCACAACCAACAAGCATTTGTCAATGCCAAATGTTGCTTGCTTCTATGTGCTGTTTAGGAATTTGGAAGTCATTGGAGTGCAAATATTGAAAATTCGCGAACTTACGAGCGTGCGTAGGAACTGCTTCTCACGCTACAAAAACAGTCATTTTTAGGAATTTTTTCACCAAATTTTCAACATAGCCATTTTAAGACCTCTGCTCATATACAGTGTCACTGTGATTTTCTTAACGTATCCCATACATTGATTTCACACACCGACTGCACCATTGTGTACTACATGGGCAGAAACACGTTTTTGGTGAGATGTGAAAAATGACAGCTGTACTGCTCATAAGGAGGTGTGGTAAAATGGCAATGTTGAAAATCTGGAGTGAAAATATTGAAATTTCTCAAACTTACGAGAGTGCGTAGGAACCGTGCAACGCACACTCGTAAAACAGTCATTTTTAGAAATTTTTTCACCAAATATTCAACATAGCCGTTTTAAGTCCTCTGCTCATGAACAGCATCACTGTGATTTTCTTAATGTGTCCTGTACATTGATTTCGCACACCGGCTGCGCCATTGTGCGCTACATGGGCGGAAACACATTTTGGGTGAGATGTGAAAAATGACAGCTGTACTGCTCATAAGGAGGTGTGGTAAAATGGCAGTGTTGAAAGTCTGGAGTGAAAATATTGAAAATTCGTGAACTTACGAGCGTGCGTAGGAACTGCACAACGCACAATCGTAAAACAGTAATTTTTAGGAATTTTTCCACCAAATTTTCAAAATAGGCTTTTTGAGAGCCCACCTTATGAACACTGGCAGTGTCATTTCATTAATCATTCTGGAAAGATGATTTCACGCAGTGGCTGCGAAATCACTCTTCGGGCCCGAGTAACGCCATGACAGTGCAAGAATTCATGAGGAGGGGTCCCAAAAACCCCATGTTGAAAATTTGGTGCAAAAATTCCAAAAAATGCCTGAGATATGCAACAAAGTTGAGAAAACCCTATTTATCCCATTATACAGCTTACCGGCATTTCCTCAGTTCGCGGTCGGCTTTGAAGAGTGCAGACATGTTCCCGGTCCACCGAAGATCGTCGCGCCAGACTCGGAGGCATGGGGTGAGGGGGTGTGGGGAGGTGGGGTGTGCAGTGGGTGGGTGTGAGTTGTGGGGGGCAGGAGACTGCGTGGGACAGTTTTTTTCTTTACAGGTTTTTTTTATTTAAAATGACGACGCAGGACATTTGCCACACTGGGGTGGGCTCCCAGCATGGCAGAAGGATGGCTGGGGGCATGGAGCTGATGGGGGATTGGGCACCCCCCGTCGGCCATGGCATCTGTTGCCATGCTGGAGTGGGCTCCCAGCGTGGCACCCTGTACTGGGGGGGGAGACAGTGGAGCCGATGGGGATTGGGCACCCTGTCAGCGACAGCATGGGGGAGATACAGTGGAGTCAGCGGGATTGGGCACCCCGTCGGCCATAACATGATTTTGCCATGCTGGGTGGGCTCCCAGAAGTAGCACCAGGATGCTTTGGGGGCGTGGGCCGACGAGGGATTGGGCACCCCCTGTTGGGCCGTACAGTGAGGGGGAAGGTGCATGAGCACGCAGTGCGATGTGCATGTGCATGTGTGTGTGTGTGTGGGGGGAGAGCTCTGCTCACTCAAGCGGAGCTCTCCCTTTCAACTGTATGCCACTGCATTTTCAGCTTGTCATAGACAGCTGCAGCAGTGATTGGGGAACTGGGGCCGCACCTGCAAACACACTGACTGCATTGGAAGACTGGCTGACACACCTCCGAAAACTCAGATGATGGCACTATGTTTCTTGCACATTCGTGCAAGCAACATAATAAATGCCTGCATAAAAAAAGTAAAACAGCAACAAAAAAGGCGCTAAACAAATTGCATATGGAAGTTGTCTTCAAACTGGAAATTAGTTCATCATGGGGATGGGGAAGGGGGCTTTATAGCATCTAGGCAAGGCAAGGCAAACTTTATTTAAAAGATGCCCAATCCCGGAGGCTCTGGGTGCTGCACAAGTATGTAAACACATCTTTAAGAAATATCGCAATAACAAAAATATAATTATTAAAATAAAATAAGTCATATAAGCATTTAAATAAATAGCAAATTCTCAGCATCTATACACTAGTCAAAACTTATAGAGTTTAATCTAATGATACTATTGCTGTGCTACTAGGAGGGTCTGTTTAATCCCAGATAGACTTGTGTCAGCACTGGCAGGCTCAACCAGTGGGGACCTAAGAAGTAAGCAAGCAATAACCCATGACAGGGTGTGTGGTTACTGGGGATTAATCAACACCCTGGGTGCATTGTGAGGCACGAGGGCAAAGCCCGAGTGTCCTCACAGCACCCAGGGTGTTGATTAATCCCCAGTAACCACACATCCTGGAGTGGGTTATTGCGCCTACAGCATGAGCTACAAAAACTTTGAAAAAGTCATGTTGTTTACTTTGCAAAATCTGAAAATGTGCCGTGTTAGTTGTGTATCCTGCCACTACATAACATAGTCTCTGTCTAAGAAATGCCATGTTTTCTGCTTTTTTAAGCAACTTTTGTATGCACTGTCAATTTCTTATATGCTACACAGCAAACATCAACAGTACAGTTCATGAACTCTCCTCTACCACGGTAAGCTGCCTCCTTACATCGCTTCCCCAAACTTTTGAATGCTCTCCCCTCCCAAATTCGACTCTCGTCCTCCCCATCATCCGTTTCCTCCACATTGCATAATTTCCTCCCTGTAAACTGCAGCTGTAACTGACCCTATCCTGACTGCACCACTACTCCTAATCCTCTGCCTTATCATCTACACTAGAGGCTCGATCCTGGTCTTTCCTACATCAAAGTTAATACTGTTGGACTGCTGCTCTATTACTGATTGTTACTATCTACATGTGGACATGTAAGCCTATACGTTGTTGTTACAGTTACTCTCCATTCATGGAAGCCTATGTAAATTGTGTATACTATTAATATTTTTGTACATTCTGTTATGTCTTATTTGTTATTGTCACTATATGCATACTTATGTCCTCACCAACTTGCTAAGTTGTATATATTGTATATTTTGTAACTATTGTCTACTCCACTCCCTGCTCCCCACAGGATGCACCATGAGATGAGCAACTTGTTGCTCAGTGAGCCCTTTCTTGTGAAACTCTTAAATAAATAAATAAATAAAATAGGGATTTCAGAAAGAAAAAAAAGGTTCACACAGAGCAGGACAATCAGCTTAAGAATAATGCTCAAAAATCAAACCCTGCACTTAAACCAGCTAATGGTCAGTGCAGAACATTCTTTTACAAGCATCATGCATGTATTGGAACCAACCTCTGTAAATAAGTAATGAGATTATTTTCCTATAATGTCCTTTGTGCGTAGATGGAATTTCATACTCAAGGCAGTGACAATCACACTGTGAAGACACATCTACAGAAGGCAGTCTAGGAGATTATTTTTAGGTTTGCTGTGTGCAGGCACAAGCGAACATATTGTTAGGAGAGTTTGTTCTGAGAGGCGTGTCACTATGGTCCAAAGCGAAGACTGGAAGGGGATCATCAGTGTCACACCAATCATCAGCCAGGCTGATCATGTCACTGTTCTGACTTGCTGGAAGAGATGCAGCCAAGTTTAATTTCACCAGCGAAGTTCCGGCAAAGTCGGGAATTTTGCCTCATGGAATATTTTGCAAAATGTGCGCATTTAGCAAAATATTTTGTGGGTGTGAAATTTCACCCGTGAAATTAGAAATTTCACCCACGAAATATGGGATTTTGCCTGCGAACGATGTAATTTCACCTGTAAATGGTGGCATTTCTCCTGGGAGTAATGATATTTTGCCATTTGTGGGCAAAATTCTGCATTTTGTGGGTGAAATTTAACTTTTCACTGGTGGAATTTCGCACTTTGCACCCGCAGAATATTTCATGAAATGTGCAAATTTTGCAAACTATTTTGGGGAGTAAAATTTGTGGACTTCACCCATCTCTACTTGCTGGACTGAAACTTCATGTAGTTCAAAGGAGAAAGCCAGCCCAATCATAGGGTGGCTCTTTCCTTTGATCTACCTGCATCACCAACAAGCTGATGTTATAATGATCAGCCTGCTGTGCTTTCTCCCCCCTTCCAACATCATCCTCGGTGCTGGCTACAATCCCTCACCCATCCATTTTCATTTTGCTACACTAGGGAGCCCACCCCCAGTGCTGCCAAAAATAATAAACACCCTCCCTCAATTTCTCCCTCCCATTCATGTTAATATTCTGGCACAGCACTGCCCAACTTCCCATGCTGGCTGCTACCTCCCACCCTACCTGTTTAGATTGTGTGACACCAGGGAGCCTGTCCCTGCCATCACCAAACATAACACCAACACTGGGGTGCCCAATCCCCAGTGTCGATACCTGACATAAAAAAATACATCCCTCCTAGTCTTTTCTAATATAAAATACATCCTGTAAAAAATGAAAACTGTCTATTGATGTCTGTTGCTGCTGTCTCCATTACTGTCCCCCACTTGACCCTCCCACTCAGCACCTACAACCCCACACCCTCCTAAACCCTTACTTAACTACCAGGGGTCCAATGTCATAATCCGCTCTGGACCGAAGACATGTCTTCATTTTTCAACACTGGACCACGAACTGAGGAAAACAGGTATATTGTTTAATGTCTTTCAGTGGGTTTTGAACTTGTCATTGTAACTTGGTCATTTTTGAATATTTTTGCTGCAAATTTTCAACATGCCTTTTTTGGGACCCCATCTCTTGAACAAATGACAGTGAAATTCTGAAAATCTGTCCCGAAAGTTGATTTTGCGGTCGCTGTCTGAAATCACCTTTTGGGCAGAATTTGAAATTTTCTTCACCCTTGTTCATGAGATGGGGTCATAATATGGGTAAAGATATTAAAAAAACAAGAACGTTATGAGCCTACATTGAAATTTATAAATACAGGCTTGTAACTTTGGTACTTTTTAATATTTTCACCCCAGATTTTCAACATAGCTATTTCTTCAAAGCATCTTATGACTCTGACAGCTGTCATTTTTCAAATCCTGCCCAAAATGTGTTTTTGCACTTGTGGTACGAAATCACCTTTTGGGCAGGATTTGAAAATGTTCTCCACCCTTGTTCATGAAGTGAGGTCCTAAGAAGGCTATGTAGAAAATCTGGTGTAAAAATATGAGAAAAAAAAAACAATGTTATGAGCCTACATTGAGGAAAATTTGGTGCACGCTTGTAACTGTGGTAATTTACAATATTTTGACTCCAACTTTTTAATATAGCCTTTTTCACACCACCTCATGAATGTGACAGCTGTCATTTCTCAAATCCTGGCCAAAATGTGTTTTCACATTTGTGGTACTAGCTCACCTTTGAGGCACAATTTGAGCATTTTCTCCACCCTTGTTCACAAGATAGGGTCATAAGAAGGCTATGCTGGGTCATAAGAAAGCCATGTTGAAAATGTAGGGTAAAAATACTAAAACACAACAAAGTTATAAATGTACATTAAGCATTTTTTTAACGCACACTCATAACTGTGGTAATTTTCAGTATTTGACCCCAGATTTTTGACATTGTCATTTTTTCACACCACTTCATGAATGTGACACCTCTCATTTTTTTAAATCCTAACCAAAATGTGTTTTCGTACTTGTGGCACAAAAATCATCTTTTGGGCATGGTCTGAAAAATTTCTCCACCCTTGTTCATGAGGTGGGGTCATAAGAAGGCTATGTTGAAAATCTGTGATAAAAATTAAAAAAAAAATCAACAAAGTTGTGAATGAATGTTGAAATGTGTCAATGCACTCTCATAACTATGGTAATTGTCAATATTTTGACCCAAGATTTTTAACATAGTAATTTATTTCACACCATCTCATGATTATGATAGATATCATTTCTCAAACCCTACCCAAAATGTCTTTTTACACTTGTGGTGCAAAATAACATTTCAGCCACTGTTTTATAAATGACACCTGTCATGCTCTGAAGGAGTGGTCATAAAAAGATTATGTTTAAAATTGGGGATAAAAATTTGAAAATTCAACTAACTTATAAGGAAATATTGGATTGTTCCAACATTTACTCATAACTTCATTTTTGCAGATTTTGGCCCTGATATTCAACATATCCCTTTTGTTACCCCATCTCCTGAACATGGCAGGTGTCATTTTCCAAATCCTCTCCAAATCTTGTCCCCACAGTCATACAGAGAAATCACCTTTCAGACGTGATTTTAAAAAGTCCACCTATCTTCATCATAACGTCAGTTCATAAAAAGACTGTTGAGCATTTGGGTTCAAAATGTGGGAGCCACTTAAAAGTAGCTATTGTCTCTCAGCTGACCTATCCTGACTAATTACACTCTAACAACGTGTGAAAGCAGGATACCACTGAAAATGAGACATTGCATCTCATCTGCTCTATACTGGATAAATATATAGTAAAAATGTATGAGTATGAGCAAGACCCAGTACAACAGCAATACCACCGGTGAACATTTGGTATTTACAAATCTGTGATCTTTAATGCCATCTGTGTATAGACTGGATTTCATACTAAAGGCAGTGACGACTACACTCTGAAGACACATCTACAGAATGCTGCCTGATGCATCCAGAGGTGAGAAGTTGTGGCACAGCAATAGGTAACCTTACCACAGTCGAATTATACCCAGAAATGTGCACCAATAAAGTGACATATGGAAACAAGTCAGAGAGGAAATCCTTAAGCTGTTCCCTTGGTCAAGTCCCACGAGGGTGGCTTCGCACATTGTGCAAAAGCCTTTCAGTACACACTAATCCCACAAATCAGTTTTATGATCATAGTAACATAATTATTTAAAGTCAGAAGGGACGCTAGGTCAATCATGTTTACCCCCTGCTTCATAAGCAGGGATGAAGTAAGTATGATATGCAAATACTTACTATTTGTTAGGAATCCTTTACCTACTTTACTACTAGGGTATGCAGTCATTCCATTGGTAATACGAAGATTTTCCACACCAATAAACAGGTGATAAGGTAGATTTAGCATGTTTTTTGTCTCATAAAGCCATGCTTGGAGGGGATAAGAATTTTGGTCTCAATCAAGTGCTCCTTTATTCTGTCCTTGATAGTAGATATAAATGGTTTAATTACATTAATAAAAGGCTGCACACAAGGTTGGGGTGCTCAGATACTTCAAAAATACTTAAAATCATAAAAAATCCAACGCTCACCACCTGTAATAAAGTAAGAACGCTGCAAACAGTTCCAAAAAGTGCCCAGTTTATTAAGGTGCCAGTAAAAGAAACATGCCTTGACATGTTTTGGATGAATCCTTTCTCAAAAGGCATATTTCCATTCAAAAACAGCCACATTTTATACATGTTAAAAATACATCACACAGTGACGTGTCTCAAAACACGAAAATCCACAGTCACAATTTTAAAAGCAGTAATGTGTTATAAACACTAAAACATTGGTGAACCACAGAAATAATGCATCGCATACAAAAAGTCGTCATTTGATAAAACTGTACCATTGCAATGCTATGCGGATACAGAGACAATTTTTTAAACTAGTGAAACTTGAAGACACTTAGTAATACGTAAACAATGAAAATAGTTAATATATTGTATATACAGTACTATTGCCTAAATACTAAACTTTGCTATCCTTCAGCAAAATGCCATGCATTTAAATAAGCACAAGGAAAATTGAGATCTGCAGTCCTCATACAGTAGTAAGGATGGTTAAGAGTACTCCTGTAAAAAGACCAGAACACAAACAGAAATTTAGCATGTTTACTGGATCATAAGTGCACTAGTTGCACAAAAAAGTGAAACTGCAGGGTAAAAAGATGTTTTAAAAGCAGTGGTATAATATAAACATTAAAACATTGATGAACCATATAAATAATGCATCATATGCATAAATGTATCATTTGATTAATCTGTACCATTCCAATACTATGAGTATACATAGACAATTTTTTTTGGCAGCATCAAAATATAACATATTCAGTGCATCATTCTAAATACACATGTATTATTTGGAGCACAGATCCAATGTGTTTGTGTCTCTCAAGTGCAGGATACAATAAGAAACTTTATACCAGATCATAAATTCATAATAAGGGTCTGTCTCCCTCATAATTCAGTGCCTAAATAGATTATGCTCACCATAGCAGGCTTTGAAAATTCAGTATCATTATTCTACCTGAAAGGCAAACATAGATATATGAGGACTTTGGTGTGTTTCAACACCACAATAAAATGGTATTACCTCTGTCCATACAATATGCAATTATAGTGATTCACCTGTTCTTCAAATATGGTATAATGTCAAAAATCCTGTTTAATCCTAGATAATACAGGCTCCTAAGGTGTAAATCCAGTACCCCTCTCACTGAAGTAGAAGTTGGTCAGAAGCTCCCCATTTTGACTGTTGCATATTTCAAATCTTTTTTAGCCCTGCAGTGCTCACTGAGTCACATTTTAAACTTATGTTTGGTCTTCTTATGGTGGGCAGTACAGCATAGTGGTTAAGGACACTGAGCTGCAAATCTGGAGACCTAGGTTTGAATCCCATCAACCCTCACTTGCCTACTGTGTGACCCTAAGCAAGTCACTTAACTTCCGTGTGCTCCCAGGTTGCACCTGGAAACAAGTTTCGGCTTAGCATGCCTTTCCTGGTTAAACAAATTCCACTTTCCATTTCCCTTTCCCTCTTCATCACATAATAAACTCCACATTTACAAATCGCCGTATAAATAATCCTAGTACTCTCATAGGTAATATGCTGTCTGATAGCAAATTCTGTTTCATTGTGCGGATTGTAAAAGGTTGTACCTTCTGATATTCTTTGCAGTATACACAGTTCCTGCAGCTATAGCATCCTAAAATTGTGATTTTATTTTTAGCCAGGAGGTTAAGATATGTTTCTCCTGCTTACTGTGCACCAGGGCATCCCTGATTGTACCTGCCCTTCTGTATGCAATACATATTATTTGCCTTGAAATATTATTAAGTCCCAGATCCCCCCTCTAATAATGTGCCCATTTTGTTTGAAAATACCTTCAACTCTAATTGCATGGGCCAAATAAGTCATTACAAAGTTAAATCTTGTGTCTGCTGTCCTTTCCGTATTCCTGTTTCTCATCAGTAACTCAAATCTGTCTGCAATAGTAGCTGTCTCATATGCTCCATTGATGTTATACCAATTATAGCCCATTCCAAGAATCTTCCTGTGGGATCCGATGCTGCCCATTCAAAACCAGTATTAATACTGCAACTCCGTTTTAATCTGAGGAATTGATCTTTAGGTATGTTCTTCACTAAATGTCTAGGGTGACAGCTGGATGCCAATAACAGGGAGTCAGTTTCTTTTCTATAAATATCTGTAGTGATATTTCCCTCAGCATCTTTATTAATATAGAGGTACAGAAAATGAACCTCTGTTTTGCTAGTGATATAAGTAAATCTCAGATTTGGATCCGTTTGATGTAAATATTCTATGAACTGATCCAATTCTGCTAAGGTACCATTCTAGATTAGCAATATATCATTGATAAAACATCGCCAAAGCTCCATTTTATGGAAAAATTTATTTTTGTCACTGTCCCTAAAACCTCTGATTCTCTGTGATCAACATACAGGTTTGCAACACTAGGAGCAAATGTAGCACCCATCACCACCCCTTTTGTCTATAAATAAAAGTAACTAAAAAAGTGAATGTACTGAATTTCATAACAAACTCAGAGTCTGATCAACAGTTCTGTTGGTGGCATAGTGTTCTCTCGTTGGTTCCGGAAAAATGCTAATGAATCAAGTGCACCTACATGTGGGATATTGGTGTACAGAGGCTCAATATCATGGGTGACTAGATACGAGTCCCTGCACACTTCAATATCCCCCAAGGCTCCCAATATATCTGTTGTGTATATGAGCCCAATCCTGTAACAACAAGTCTCAGATAATAGTCCACATATTGAGATAAAGGTTCAATCAAAGACCCAATCCCACTCACAGTGGATCTTCCGGGGGTGGGGGGTGACTGATTTGTGCACCTGGGTCGGAGTGTAAATCATTGTCCTGACAATGTGTTCTACAGTCAGGAATGCTTTTGCTTGTGCATCTATCGGACCCTTCTTGTAAGCATCATGAAAGTACTCATCCACCCTTCACCTGAAATCATCTGTGGAATCTTGATGTAATTTGTTATAGAATCTTGTGTTTTTAAGTTGGTGTTTTACCTCTTTGATGTAATCCGTCGTATTCTGCACCACAATGCCCCCACCCTTATCGGCCTGTTTAATGATGATCAAGCTGACTTTTTTCAAATTGTCCAATCCCTAACACTCTTTTTGTGTTAAATTATTATAGTTCAAGTCAGGCAAGTTATCAAGTAATCTTTCCAGATCTTGTTAACATAAGTCCTTGAATGTTGAAATAGCTGTCATTGGTGGTGGATAAAAGAGTGATTTTCCTTTAAATTGCTTGGTTTCTGCATTAGTTGTATCTGAATCCAATGTCAATATTGGTGAAGTGTCCATCAGAGTGCTATTATCACTCTCATCTATCAGAAGTTTGTTCAGTTCTTTTCTATTGAAAAAGGACTTCAAACTCAAATTGCAGCATGTTATTTGCAAATCCATAAAGGTTTGAAACCTATTCACTAGTGTTGTAGGTCCAAACAAGTGTCCCTTACTCAACAGATTGAGTTCTGATGGTGAAAGCTCTCTGTCAGATAAACTGATCACTTTCTGTGTACATATGTCTCCTGTGGTGACTGACGAGTTGTCATGTGTCTGTTGTTCATATTGGTTTCCCTGTTGATACATATATTGTGTTTGTCTGTCCAGATAATCTTCCTGACCTCCCCCTTCTCATGCCCTGCCTAATCTTCCTCCTCTGTTTTTGTTTGTGTTGTCCACCCTGAGTCCCTGGTACTTGTTGTTTCATGTGCTTCTGCGTGGACCTGGGGAAGGGGGGTCCAGGGGAGTCTGCTCTTTCTCTAAAAAATAATAAAGGAACAATGCATGACAGGGTGTGTGTCGTGCTGGGATAATGCCACGCCTGGGGGGTTGGGCACAAGGACGCAGGTCGAGTGCGTCCAATGCCCCAGGTGTGGCATTATCCTAGCACGACACACACTCTGGAGTGCATTATTCCTATTATACAATGACTTGTTGTTATACATAAAATAAAAAAATATTTTAAAGAATATTTTTATTAGTGTGGAAAAATATTTTTGTTTCTTAAGAGGAGATGCAAAAAAAGAGTTCATCATGATCCAAACAATCATCTACATGGGTTCACAGTGCTGAGACTGGACCTGTGGTGTTATGCTGGGATAACGCCATGGGTTCTGCCCCAAACTGACCAATCACAGTTCAAGATTTTTCTTACCATGGCATAATATTGAGTCACACATGTCCGAATCACTTCTATCTTTGCTAATATTGAAGGAAACCATTCTCTCTCATCTCAGGAAACCTGTGGGTTGATTGAATTTCTTTCAGCTGTATACCCAGTTAATCTCATAATAATCTATCCTGAATGAACTTTTTCTGTTTAGCCACCTTAAGATCACTGTCCAGTTTCTGTATGGTTTCTTTAAGTTTGTTGTTATAAAGATCAAATTCAGTGTGATCTCAGAGGGTTACCAATATGGTTTCTTGTTTTTTGACTTCATTCATTAATTACTGTGTTACTTCCTTGCAATAATCAATAATAAGTTGCATCAGTTTATTAGATGCCTCGTTATGGATGTCTCGCCATTTAGACATAAAAGATATAACTTCAAGCCCAAAAGAAGGATTATTTAGGAGTCTCAAACCTCTTGTATACATGATACTTTCAGATATGCTTCTAGATTAGTTTGATTCCAGTACATTTTATGGACTTCCAAAATCAATTTCTCCAAGAGTTTAAAAGCATCACAGAGTGAAGTAGCTACCTCATTCTCCTGTTGGACACCCCTAGGAGCTGAATTATTGAGAAGTGGGTTGGCTTGTCCTGCTACTATTAACAATTCATTAACATACAAGGGGTCATTAGTTCCTTGTGTGCTCCATGTGTTCTGCACCAAATCAGGTGTTCTTTCCAAGGACATTTTGCAACAGCCCTGGTACGGAAAAATCTAAATTGGACACCTCAAAATGGCTATCCAACCAGTGTTACTGGAGCTAGCAGCATTTCTAAAAAAGATTTCACACAGAAAAATATATACCGTGACCCGTGCATGTACCTAAAGACTTATAATTTCACTCATAAAATGTGGCACACAAGGTTGGGGTGCTCAGATACTTCAAAAATACTTAAAATTACAAAATATCTAGCACTCAACACGCTTGCATTTCCAACAAGATAATTTCAATGAATCAATCGATGTTGGAAATGCAATACACATCTATGATGTCACTAATGCTGTATTATTTAAACTCAGCAGTTGTTCTCCTGGCCACACCCCCTGACAAACGCTTTTCAGCAGAAGTGCTGAGGTCAGAGCAAGCGGCTCCTATACTGCTACAGTAAACCATTTTGTTTACATTTGAACATCCTATGTGTTCGTTTGTGTACTTACCTTCTGGGGCTGATTGTTTTGTATGGGGCTGGCTGCCCCTCTGTGAGCACCATCCACATAAGGGCGATTTGCCGGTGTCTAACTTTTGGAACTGTTTATATTTAAGAATCCACAACTCCCATCCCTCACCCATTCTCTCCCCTCAGCTAACACCCACAATTTATTGTATAAATGTAAGCCCCCCTCCCCACATCTAGGGGTATAATGGTAAAATTCCAAGGGGGGGCACTACACAGCATAAATAGTCCACATACAGTTCTAAAGTGCACACAGGGATGATGGTGCTCACGAATATCCTCAGTCACTTGTATATCACAAAACTGGGCACTCACCAGCAATATGAAGTCAACTCCAATCACTTATAATATGCGGAAAAGTTTATTTAAAACATAAAGATGACCCACAAGGGCAAAAATGCTTGAAGTGTTTTGGATCAATACCTGACCCTTTTTCAAAAACTCTTGATAAAGGGTCAGGTATTGATCAGAAACGCATCATACATTTTTGTCCTTGTGGGTCATCTTCATGTTTTAAATAAACTTTTCTACATATTAAAAGTGGTTGGAGTTGACTTCATATTGCTGGTGAGTGCCCAAGTTTTTGACATATAAGTAAAGGTCCACATACCTGGACAGCCTGGCTCACCAGACCTGAGGAAACCGGGGTGCCCCATTCTTCAGGATGCAGAGCTGAACATCTGGGGAGATGAAGATGCCAATTTTCACCTGCCTGGCCTTGCCATCTTTGCCTCAGAGGCCTTTGGAGACAGTCTTCATCAGGCAGGCCTTTAGACATCTTCTCCGCTGACCCTCTGGCTCCCCTGATGCACACCCTGGAACACGCACTAGGGGCTGGGCTGTGGAGGCAAAACTCTTGAATCTCCTCACCTCCTAGGTGCCATTCCCTTTCCTGTTCATGTCCTCCTGTGGTGCCAGATGGATAAAATGGCTTTTCCTCTTACTTTCTTCTGAGCCACATGTTTTTTATGGAGATTTTTTTATGGAGATTCCACTCTGCAGTGGTCCTCTGGGCTAGCCCGACTCAGCCCACCCCCATACTGCAGCACCTGGCTACACCTGAATATTCTTAGGCTGGGGCAGCTGCTCTGTCTCTGCTGTTCCCAAAGCTATTTTCCAATGGAGCTCTTATGAGGAGCTGAACACAGAACAGCCACCACCACATCCAAGATGCAGTCCTTGGCACCAACTGCCATAAAAAAGATGACACAAGCTTCCTGACTGAGCTGAGAATCACCCCTGCTCAGTCCTCTCTGACTCTGTCTGCCAACTCCCCTGTTTCCTGTGCTGACACTTCTTTTTATACCCTCCTCACAGGCACCATAAAATCCCTGCCAAACAAAGGTCCAATCCTGGATCAAACCCTAGGCGCCAAAACTCTATGCACACCAAAGAACTGCGGGACCTGTAATCCCAAAATAACTGTTTACACTGTTCTCCCCATGGCACCCAACTGGTGCCAAAACTACTCCACTTCAAAAAGCAGCCACTCCTTTAAAATTTCCCCCTCAGCGGCCATGCATGCGAGTAGGCGCAGACCTCTGAAATCTACAGTATTTATTTTACTTTTATTTATTTCTCTTTCTTTTCCCCGAACCTCTGTCCCAAGCCTGGCCTGCCAGAACACTGGACCCAGGACCTGGAGCAGCCACTCTGCCAATTTGTTTTCAATGGCGGCCATGCATGCACCCTTAGGTGTGGTCCACATAACTATTTACAGCAATGCGGTCCCATTGTCATGGCAACCCTCCGGGACCAAAACCACCTCACTTGTGCCCAGAGGCACAGAAAACAACAGCAGCACCTGGCCTGCCAAGAGCCTGGACACCACCAAAGGGTGGCTGGAGCTACCAAGGATCAACTACAGACCAACCAGGTCCGACTCTCCCCAGAGCCACTGACCTGATGATGGAGGAGAGCAGGCAGCAGCTCCAACAGGCAAGCCCATTTTTGGGGGGCTTACGCTCTCCCCCATTAAATGTTCACTATCCTGGTGAGCAACAACCCACCAGAAAACTACTTGCACTATTTGTACACTACAGCTAGGCTAACACAACCAAGGCTAACATTAGCCCGGCTCTAGCCCACCTGGGATCACTTTCTTACTGGACCACCCACCACCAGAACCTATTAACCCCCTGATGTTAGCCTGACAGATGGCAGCCCCATCCTATTTGGTAGTCCTTACCTGGCCACCCACCACTAGAACCTACAAACGGATTGCTTTTAGCCCAAATTGGTGACGTCTCAGGTACCCATACTCTACAACAAGCTTACCACTTCAAACAATTAAAGCTGCCAGCTACCTGCATTGAACTGCCTGGAGATTCAAGAAAAGATAAGTCACAGCAGAAGCAGAAGTTCAAACATTAGTTACTGAGTTACCTTAAAGAACATCACTATAAACCATTTACTCACACTCTGCTATCCAATAAAAAACTATGAAGTTAGATAAACTATTATAGCTACCAATAACCATTTTCATCCAGCAAAATTTTCCTTTTTGTTTCCCAAACAAGGCATCCCCCCTTTAAGACAGAAAATTACTTTTAAACAATGTGCAACTCACCCATAATACAGCATTAAAAGTGCAACAGTTCAATAATTAATATACACCACAACACAGTGCACAGACAATTATAGCATTCTCCTGTTTTTTCTTTTTTTCTTTTTGTTTTTTCTCAGTTGAGGTATCATTTCCCCCCAAGAGCCCATTGTCCATATAACACCGTTTATGAGTCTCTAGAGGAGTTGTTTTCTAGTTCAAATTCGTGGGGCACTGAATAGCCATTGGGCAGATCACCCCCATACCTGGGTCCTAGGCAAAAGGGGAATTTCCCACAACACAGTCTCTGCTCCCACCAAGTCCACACTTGCTCCCAGTCCCTGTGCCACAGATGGAAATAATAGCAACTACAGCTCTACAGAAAAGGCGTGATCTGTCTCAGTCCCATGCGCTAGTTTAACTGTGCAAAAAGTAGTTCAGCAGATGGGGACTTCCACTGCTCACCCAGCACTGCAATTCAGTGTCTGCCAAGGTTGGGGCACCCAAAAATCACATCCCGGATGAGCCACCATGTTGTAAGTCCTCCCCCCATGTCTAGAGGTATGATGGTAAAAGTCCAAGGGAGTGGGGCACTACACGGTATAAAGAGTCCACATACCTGGTTTACCAGATCTGATGAAACTGGGGTGCTCCATTCCTCAGGTTGCAGAGCTGAACATCTGGGGAGATGAAGACGCTAGTCTTCACCTGCCTGGCCTTGCCATCTTTGCCTCACAGGCCTTTGGAGACAGTATTCACCAGGCAGGGCTCTCGATGTCTTCTCCACTGAACCTCTGGCTCCCCTAATGCACACCCTGGAACACATACTAGGGGCTGGACTGTGCAGGCAGAACACTTTTCAGCAGAAAACAGTCCATCCAAAAGAAACAGCCATACACCAGAACTGCAGGAATGAGGGGATCCCATTTATTGAATATTGAATAAAACAGAAACAGTCAGTCCATGGAGCAGTAGAACACACAAGATGCTCTGGACCGAGAGGTCACATCAGAAGCTTAATTGATGCTTAGGACCAGGAATGTTACATCAGAAACTAAATTCCAGGCAGCTGTCTTACAGACCAGGCCACCAACAGTCCAAAATGCAGGCAGCTTAACTCTCTGGCCGAATCAGGCCATTTACCAAACAGCAACAGTTAATCCTCAGCCTAAAACTGGGACAGTCTCTAACACCTGGCGTCACCATGGAACCAGGAGAGGTGCCTGTGAAACCCCTGGCTCCTAACTGATCCTGCTAACGGTCCCTCCATAAGTGCTGCACACAGTTATGGTCTTTGGGACCAGAGACTTTACCAGGATCCCATGGGTCCCTTCCCATCTTAGGTGCCATTCCCCTTTCCATTCGTCTCCTCCTCTGGCGCCAGACAGCTAACTTGTCTTCTCCCTCTACTTTCTCCTGAGTCACAAGTTTTTTCTGGGGGTTCCACTCAACAGTGGTCCTCTGGGCTAGCCCTACTCAGTCCACCTCCATACTGCAGCACCGGACTGCACCTCAGTCTTCCTGGGCTGGGGCAGCTGCTCTCTCTGGTGCTCCCAAAGCTACTCTCCAATGGAGCCCCAGTGAGGAGCTCAACACAGAATGGCCACCACCACATCCGAGATGCAGTCCTGGGCACCAACTGCAAGAAATAAAACTGATGACATAAGCTTCCTAACTGAGTGCGCAATCACCCCTGTTCAGTCCTCTCTGACTCTTCTTGTCAACTCCCCTGTTTCCCACATTGCACCTCTTTTTGTCTCCTCTTCACAGGTGCCAAAAAATCCCTGCCAAACAAAGGTCCATTCCTGGACCAAACCCTAGACACCCAAACTCTCTGCACCCCAAAGACCTACAGGACCTGTAGTCCCAAAATAACTATTTACAATGTTCTCAACATGGCATCAAAGTGGTGCGGAAACTACTACCCTTCTATAATTTTTTCTCCTCGGTGGCTACGCATGCAAGCATGCATGGACCGCCGAAAACTATTTACAGTATTTATTTTACTTTTATTTATTTTTCTTCTCCCCGAACCTCGGTCCTGAGCCCGGCCCACCAGAACACCAGACCCAGGACCTGGAGCAGCATCTCCACCAATTTGTTTTTAATGGCAGCCACACGTGTGCCCCAAAGCGTAGCCACGATAACTATTTACAACTATGCGGCCTTGTCACCATGGCAACCCCCCCAGGACTGAAACCACCCCACTTGTGCACAGAGACACAGAAAACAAAAGCAGCACCCGGCCCACCTGCCAAGAGCTTGGACACCACCAAAGGGCAGCCGGAGCCATCAAGGATAAACCGTGGACCAACCAGGTCCAAATCCGCTCAGAGACACTGACCCACCAACGGAGGAGACTGGGTAGCAGCTCCAACAGGCAAGCCCATTTTGGGGGGCTTACATAAACAAAGATCTCACGATGGACAATTGGCACACCTCACCTGCCTCCACAGCCAGCAGCCATGGCTTATAGCACGTTTGTGCTCTTTTAAAGGAATACTACATTTAAAATTTGCAAAAACATATGTAGTGCAAAGTGTTTTTATTTGTGTGTTTAGTCAAAGTGTGTCTTTCCATTTGTTTGCTATTAATAATTTTTTCTCAATTAGCCTACTATAAGGGCTTCAGGTGGTACACTGGATATGTTCTTGCCTAACAAGCAAAGGATCGCAGGTTTGATTCCCAGGGAGGACATATATCTGCTATCTCATTTAGATAAGGGAAAAAGAACAGTTTAATTTGGGGGGACATAATAGAAACTTTCAAGTACCCTCAAGGGAATCAAGTGAGTAACATCTTTTAGAAAAAAAGATATGTAAGAACAAGG
Source organism: Neoceratodus forsteri (assembly GCA_016271365.2). NCBI lineage: Eukaryota > Metazoa > Chordata > Ceratodontiformes > Ceratodontidae > Neoceratodus > Neoceratodus forsteri. Next base: position 699,462,659 of record CM057455.1, read on the forward strand.
GGGCACAATTTGAAGATAGAGGGGGGATGTCTCAGGAGCAACATGAGGAAATATTTTTTCACAGAGAGGGTGGTGGACACATGGAACAGCCTTTCTGAGGAGGTCTTGGGGTCAAAAACAGTGGGGAATTCAAGAATTCATGGGACAGACATAAGGCAATTCTGGTGGGGTAGTAGGAAGAAGTAGGATGTTGGTTAACTAGGATCTGCAGCTTATCCAATAGGTAGGGAAATGGGCAGACTGGGTGGGCCAAGCAATCCTTATCTGCCATCAAAGTCTATATTTCTATGTAGTTTTGTGGCCTCTCCTAGTTTCATGGCCTCTGAGATCTCCATATTACCATGGTTTAATTGTTCTTTTTTTTCCTATAATGCCTTCTGTCCCATGTAACAGTGATGCATCTGAGAACATAGATTCCAGAAGTACTAGTTTACAATCAGTTTTACAGCAGTACATCTGTGATTTCAAGTCACTTTCATTATCTAGTGGGCATAGAAGGTTACCTTTACAGCTTAGCAATCACTCGAGGTCTAACTGAGTGGGCATTCTGCAGGAAAACAGCTAGCCTTTACCAATTATAACACTGATGACCTAGGGTGATTTGTATGTTTTTTATGACTGGGTTTAGTTTGATAAAATTAAAAGCTTTAAAAGAAGAACATTTACTCCTGTTGGCTAGACCTAGACAAACATATAGAAAACAAAAATACTGAATTAGAGTTATTTAGTTGAGACCAGAACATCACACTTGGATCTTCAGATTACTGCAGCAGTAATCAGCAGTACTTTCTCTCACTGAATCAGTGGTCCCGGATGTATCACTGTCACATGAGACAGGAGGCAGTGTATGTGTTAATATGTCCCCCAGAGCCACTCATTGCTGAAAACAAATGGTTTCACATGCCTTCAGCTAAGCGAGAACAGCGAAGTGAAGCTGAATTGTTCTGGCTCAAGCTGAAGGCAAATGAAACCACTTGTTTTCAGCAATGAGTGGTGATGGGGGACATATTAATATATTCTTGATTGAGAGCGATCAATAATATATTTAAAAAACAAACTTCCTCTAATGTGCCATTTCCAGGGCATCTGCATGTGAGATGCTCTTCACAGAATAAGAGTGCCTCCCGTGCAGGGGAAAGGAGCACTCTGATTGGTCAGAAGCACTCCCTCGATCTATAATAGGAAAAAGAAAAATAAACCAGGCTAACGTGGAGGTTCCCAGAGGCCATAAACCTAGTAGGCAAATTTAGAAAAAAACTCCTAATAGCAAACAATGGGAAAGACAGCCCAGGACTGAACATACAAATCAAAACACTCTGCATAACATACCTGTATGTTTTTGCAAATTTTAACTTAGCACTCCTTTAAATAGATCCTAGAAATAAATAAATAGTCCCCCACCTCCCACCCCAGCAGCATCACCCAACTCGCAACCTTCTCACCGAGCACCCACATTTTTGAATTGTGAACCCCCCAGGGCAGAAAGGTAACCGACACATTCTGCTCTCCTCCATGGCTGGTCATTGTGTCTTGTAGGACTTTTGGGTTCTTTTAAGTAGAGTCTAGGAAATAAATAAATAATACTCCCACCCTCCCACCATAGTAGCAGCAGCACCCAACTCCCAACCTCCTCCACCCCAGCACCCACATATTCATATTGTGAAGCCCCCCAAGTGCAGGAAAGCAACCTACACAACCCCTCCTCCATGACTGACCACCTTCTTGTGAATGAAAGTACTCTCATACTTGCTTGAATAGCAAAACAACTAATCATGTGATTCTGTTGGGTTAAAGGGTCACATGATCAACTATTTTATTATGTGAGCAAGTCAACACCCTTCTCTCACTCCCTGTCTCCTACCTGTCACTATACACCACTTTCTGTTAAATGTGTTAAAAAAAAGATGCCTCCATTTTTCTAGCCCCTCCCCCTCCGGAGATATTGTTGCTGTGGTCAGTTGCAATGTAGCTTGACCACCTCATTTCCCATCGGAGCGACTGATTAAGTATTGCTACAACCATTGAACCTGTAAGAAAAGATATTGATACAGGGACGGAGCTGGTGGTGGGTGAGTGGGTTGGGGTGATGGGGGCTGTAGATTTATAAACAGTTTGGCTGGAAGGAGCGTTGGGCTGTGTCTTATTTACTTTTCTTTACTTTGTCTTAAAGTATTTCCTGAATTCAAATAATAATGCCCCTATTCATTATATGTATCCAAATAACAAACAGTGCTTTATTTGTTGTATTTGGAAAATACTATTCATCCCTCGCACACCCCTAAAAGGAGGCCTACTTTGTCATCTAAAATTGCTAAACATTCGATATTTCTGAAAGTCAGCAATCCCCAATATGATTTCTGAATAAATCTAAAACATACTTTGGGCCCTGTCCACAAAACTGTTTCTCCCATTGTGCCTTTGGTAAAATATTGTGTGGATAGACCCCTTACTAAATGAAGCATGATCAGTTTCAGGTAAGGTCAGGTCCGAATAGTGAAGTTTTACCCAAGGACTGCCATATTGCAAATGTTGTCCCCTTATTTAAGATGGGTGACAGGCATATCATCCCATCAGCCTTACATCTATTATTTGCAAACAGAAGGTATTATAAAAGACAAAATCCAGAGCAACATGGTTTTACCAAGGGCTGGTCTTGTGTAACTAACTTATTGTGTTTTTACAAGAAAATCAGTTACCACTTGGATAAGAGGACTCCTTGTGATGTTATCTTTTTGGACTTCAGCAAGGCGTTTGACCTTGTCCCTCATCGGGCAGTATTAATAAAATACTACTGAGAGGCGTAGACCATAGATACTGTATGCCAAATGGATAGCGAGCTGGTTAAGTGATAGAATTCAGAGAGTGGTTATCAATGGGCAGTTTTCACAGGATGATAGCATGCCAAGTGGGGTGCTCTAGGGTCAATCCTTGGCCCATTAATTTTTCAGGAATTTGTAGCTGACCTCACACAGAACTTCAGTAGCTGGTCAACCAAATATGCAAATGAGTCCAAAATTGGGGGTGCATGTGCTACCTCTGAGGAATTAGACAGAATAAAGGATGACCTTGACAAAATGACACAGTGGGCTATGACACGAGAAATGAGGTTCAATCTAAAGAAATATAAGGTTGTGCATCTTGGCTTTAACAGTGAGAAGCACAGACATTTTTTATGTGGCGAAAAAAAACTATCAGAAACTACACTTGAAAAAGATCTTGGGATATATGTATCAAATGATTTAGACTTGTCAAAGCAAGTAAATGAAGTAATAAGCAAGGCGAACAAAGCCCTATGGGCAGTATGTAGAAATATTAGACCTAGAGATCCTGAAGGTTTGGCACCTCTGTACAACATACTTTGATTATTGCGCTCAATTTTGGTATCCTTATAAAAGAAGTGATTGCATTCAACTTGAAAAAGTGCAAAGAAGAATGACAAGGCTTATGTTGGGGTTAAGGAATAAGATTATGAAAACAGATTAAGAAAGCTGAATCTTATGTTCCTTGAGCTAAGAAGGATATGGGGCGATCTTCACCTCATGTGGGATATTATCATGGACCCTTATCTATTGAATGAAATAAGATCTGTAATTGAACAAGATATGTTGGGTACACAAGGACACCCACTACATTTGGGATGTATGAAATTCAATGGTACTAGGAGGAAATGTTACCTCTCCCAGAGAATAGTACACCTTTGGAATGCCCTTCTCATTGAAATAAGAGCAAGTGGAAGTAAACCTATTTTTAGGAAAAGACTTGATGACTGGATTTTGAATGAAGGGAGCATACACTTTTATAGGAGATGAGATAGGAGCTTTGTATAGGCAACATGCCTTTTGTTCCTTGTCTGCCTCAGTACGAACCTCAGTAGGCCTGGATTACTAAGGGCAAACACAGTGAACACAGAAACCCTATGCATGTGTAGATGGTTGAATATATTTCTGCCATAATGGAAGAAGAAGAAGAAGAAGAAGAGGAAGAATTATTTATGTAGCACTTTTCATACACAGTGTATCCCAAAGCACTTTATAAGCAATGCTAGACTGGTAATGAAGTGACTGAATGTGTAGTGGTGGCCATATTGCACATCAACACCCACACACAGCCTGGACAATTGCATGAACTGGTTTTATGGGAAGGGGAATATTGGCCTGGACACTGGGAATGTCCCCTACTCTTTGTGAAGAGTGCCCTGGGTTCTTTTACTTCCACCTGGACACCCACCAGGACAACACCAGGATGGGTAGAAGGGACCTTGGCTTAACGTCTCATCTGAAGGTGGCACACCTCAGCAGTACAGCACCCCCCAATACTGCACTCAGATGCCAGTGAGAATGTTCTATTTTAAATGTCCTAATGAAATAATACAGTATTGTTTAATCATTTTAATGGAGTAATCTAATAAACTTATGTTTTAAGATGACATATGCTATAATCAGTTTTTTTTAATGCAATTTTGTTGTGCTTTACAAGTGGCCAGCTCCTTTTAGTACTGTGTATGTTCTACAGAAAAGATGGCTAGAAGGATTTATAGTGAAGGTCCATATAAATGCTAACATGATGTAAGTGAATCTGAAGAAGGCCTATAGGATACACTTAGTGGTTTTATGTTGTTTCCGCAATATGTAGGTAGGCAACATTTTATTTGCTCCAAAGATTGAAGGAACAAAAGTTGTGGTTTGGTCCTGTTAGTGTCTTTTGAGTTCTGAGGTGGGATAAAAAATGGACACATTTAGCGACCATATGGTCTAAAGAGCCCTAGATTTGGACTGTATTTGGCCTGTACTATACAGGCTAGTTATAAGGATGACATAGGGACATGGAGCAACATGGTGCCCCCTGGAATTTCATCTGGGTTAACATGCTCTTCTGACATCTATGATTGGTGGACTTTGGGTCAGGGTTGGTAATCTTGTCTTCTTTTGACCTGATCAAAATGATCCTGTGTATTGACCCCTGGCCTGTTACATGGGCTTAATAACATACCCTGTTTCCATGTCAAGGTGAGGGAATAGTAAGGTCTGTGGACTTGGTCTTGAGCAGACAGTGTCATTGAGCTTATCCTGGGTTAGACTGGTTGACCTTTTTTTGAATAGTAGACAGAGCCATAAGAAGGCATGTTGGTGCCCTGGGCAAGAGACTAATTTTGCACCCCCCCCCCAGAACAGAGCCGGGTGTCTGGGGGCTGCAAGGCCCCCAGAAGCTCTGAGGGATTTACATGCTCTGTGGTGAGATTTGGGGCTTTTCCTGAAGAACAAAACCTACTTTTGTTACATGTTCCCTACCCCTGATTTCAGGGAATATTTTGCTCCCATGGAATATGAGATGTGGGAGACTTTGGCTGGCTGGCATCAGAGTGTGCAGCTGCAATTGTTGTGGACAAGTGGCTGACCAACAATGCCATGCTGGTTAAAAAAAATACAACTTCATCGGTGCACCTGGGGAGGTGTGGGGGGCAGAGCGCCCTCACAGAAAGAATAATATCATGGACTATCACAAAACATAAGACCAGAAAACATAAAAAAATAAAAGCATTGCTGTGAATGTACTTCTGATTTGCCAGTAATGTAACAGGGGCAACTGCAGCGTTTGTGGAGGGAGGACATTGGACCAGTTGTAATTATTGCATTGGGTTGTATGGAAATTAAACAAGCAGTCTCTTATTGTAATTGTAATTCTTGTAATTGGGGGGCTCTGCCTCCCACCCCTCCATCATTCCGTCAATAATTATGAAATATAAATTTATTTTTTATTTTATTTTAGTTTTTGGTAACCAGGTAAGGCTTACTAGTTACAAGTGCCTGTTTTCAGGGGTGACCTGGGAGCAGTGGGAGGTTAAGTGACTTGCTCAGAGTCACAGAGTACGCAGGAGGTTGTGAGAATCAAATCAAGATCTGGTCTGCTGGATGTACCAAGCTCATTCTGATTCGTTACTCTAACTAGGCTATACTGCCAGCCCAATTAATTTAGTTAATGGCGGGGGTTGTAGGGCAGAGGCCCTGATTCTAAGAATATTATTAAAGAGCAACTGACACGTTTCGGTAGAGTCGTGCCAGTAGTGCCCTATTCTGCCTACAGTACCTCCCGGTGCAAACAGTACCACAAACAGAGGTACTGTAAGCTAGTATTTCACTGAAATGATGCTGCGGAGTGAAGAGAATGCCCCTGCCACAGCCTCAGGTCCCCTTCCCGATCACAACCAAAGTGCAGCGGAAATGGGATTTTGCTGGCAAAATGCCACTTTTGCCAGCTAAATGTTAATTCTGCTGCACTTCCGCCAGCAAAATGGTATTTTGTCAGGTCCCCATTCTGACCTGACATCACCCTCTGGTTGGGAAGGGGACCTGAGGCTGCAGCAAGGCCATGGTGCGCATTGCATTTCACGGCATCTTTTCAGTGAAATACTGCCTTACAGTACTTCCGTTTGCAGGCAGAATAGGGCACTACTGGCACGTATCTACTGAGACATGTCAGTTGCTCTTTAACAAGCAGCATTATTCCGGGGGAGGTTAGGGAGAAAAAGATAGCATTTAGGAAGTATAAAGAAACACAGAAGGAGCAGGACAGAGAACTGTACCAGTTAAGGCAGAAGGAAGCAGGGAGGGAAGTCAGAATAGCAAAGGCCCAAATTGAGGAAAAGATAGCCAACTCGGCTAAGAAGGGGGATAAAACCTTTTATAGGTACATCAGGGAGCGTAGAAAGACAAATGGAGGGATAGTGAGGCTGAATAGAATGGACAGTTGGTGGGCAGAGAGGGACAGTGAAAAAGCAGGGATGCTGAACGAATACTTCTGCTCAGTATTCACAAAAGAGGAAGAGGGGGAGGTGCCTAATCCAATTAACAGAAGCACTCTGGATAGGGGGGTGATCCCAGTCCTTACACAGAAGAAAGGGTTCTGAAAGAACTCCTAAAACTGAAGGTGAACAAAGCAATGGGGCCTGACAGAATTCACCCCAGAATTCTAAAAGAATTAAGGGGAGAACTAGTGACACCACTGACTACCCTTTTTAACAAATCATGGGAGGATGGTGTGGTACCTGAGGACTGGAGGAAGGCAGATGTGATTCCCCTTCACAAAACTGGGAGCAAGACAGAGGCAGGAAACTACAGACCTGTCAGTTTGACCTCTGTGGTAGGTAAAGTGATGGAATCACTTCTGAAGGAAAGAATTGTTGAGTACCTTTAGGCCAGTGGGGCACAGGACCCAAGGCAGCATGGGTTCATGGTGGGAAAGTCATGTCAGATGAATCTAATTTATTTCTTTGACTGGGTGACCAAAGTTGTAGACCAGGGAGGGGCTGTGGACATGGCCTACCTAGACTTTAGCAAGGCATTTGACACAGTCCCAGGTGGTAACCTGGGTAAAACATTGGCTGGGCAACAGGGCACAGAAGGTAATTGTAAATGGAGTCCACTCTGAAGAAAGAGGACTTACTAGTGGGGTGACGTAGGGTTCAGTACTGGGTCCAGTCCTTTTTAATATCTTTACAAGTGACATTGCAGAGGGATTGGAAGGAAAAGTATGCCTCTTTGCAGATGACACAAAGATCTGCAACAGGGCTGATACACAAGGAGGCATGGAAAGGATGAGAAGGGACTTGGTAAGGTTGGAGGAATGGTCAGAAGTATGGCAGCTAGGAATCAATGAAAAGCAGTACAAAATAATGCACCTGGGAAACAAAAACCCTGGGGAAGATTACACAGTTGGGGGGGGGGGGAGGTAGTAACAACAACAAAAAAGGAAAGGGACCTGGGGGGTAATCATATCAGATGACCTTAAGGTTAGCAAGCAATGTGAGAAGGCAGTAGGGAGGGCTAGGGGGATACTGGGATGTATAGGGAGAGGCATCACCAGCAGAAAACAGGAAGTTGTTATCCCTTTGTACAAACAGTTGGTGAGACCCCATCTGGAGTACTGTGTCCAGTTCTGGAGACCTCATCTCCAAAGAACATAGACAAGATGGAGGCTGTCCAGAGGAGGGCAATAAAATGGTGCAGGGTCTGCACCAGAAGCAAATGAAGAGAGACTAAAGGAGCTTAATATGTATATCCTTGAGGAAGGAGGAGAAGGGAGCATGACAGAAACTTTCAAGTACCTCAGAATCAACAAAATCCAAGAGGGTAGCATCATTCAGAAAAAGAGATGTGCACAAACAAGGGGCATAATCTGAAGATGGGGGGCAGCTCAGAGGTAATGTGAGGAAGTATTATTTCATGGAGAGGGTTGTGGAAGCATAGAACAGCCTTCCTGAGGTGGTCATATGGTCAAAAACAGTGGGGGAATTCAAGAATGCATTGGACAGACATAAGGCAATTCTAGTGGGGGGATAGGAGGAAGTAGGCTGTTGGTTAACTAGGATCTGCAGCTTATCTATTAGGTAGAGAAATGGGCAGACTACGTGGGCTAAGCGGTCCTTATCTGCCGTCAATGTTTGTATTCCCAACACAGTCATATAGTTGCATCTGACATCTCCCTTTGTGACAGGGGACATTGCTCTTGCATTTCAGCAGGTTACCATAAGTAACCTAATAAGTGCCAGTGGTCCAACATCCTCCACAAACACCTAATTGCAGTATTCCCTGGTAAGGGGTACCATGATCAGCCACATATGGTATCTTGGTATGGATATGTATTTAAAACTGCTAATAAATTATTTCCTTATGACAGGACTAGAAGGCTAAGTGGAGTTCTTTTTCCCCCCAATTGTTTAACCAGGAGAGACACACTAAGCTGAAAGCTTGTTTACAGGCGTGACCTGGGAGCACTGGGAAGTCAAGTGACTTACTCAAGGTCACTCAGTATACTAGTGGGAGCTGTGGGATTCAAACCCAGATCTCCAGATTTGTAACTCAGAGCCTTAAACCACTGTGCTATACTGACCACTGTAATTTGTTGTTGAGGTAATGAAAATGCCATTTCCCTTTCCTTTACTGCATGTAAACAACTAACTTAGACTCAAGTTGAAATCATGTAGTCTCTCAAAGGGAAGAGCATTTCTATTACATCAACAAGGAAATTAGTGGTGTGTGTGTGTGTGTGTGTGTCATTTCTTGAGTTCTGTGCTTGTGCTTAGTTTACAGTGCTTGACATTTGGTATTTTTTATTTGCTCTATGCTTGCTAATATTGTGCCCTGCCTAGCCCTAATGCTAATTGCTATATAACTTAAGCCTATCATCCTCCCCCTGCTGCCGTCCATTAAAATGAGGGTCTGGGCAGGGCTGCTCATCCATCTATGCCCTATTGCCCTTATGTCATGAAGAACACGGGGAGGTTATGCCACCGGCTTCCCACCTGGACTTTAAGAGAACAGTGTGGTTGGTGGCCTGGGAGCTTAAGAAGCACTGTATGGTCAGACTCTGCCTGTCTCTGACCATACAGTGCTTATCATGTGATGGTGCTCACCCTCCTGACTCGGCTGTGGCCCGATATTCCACAAAAAGAGCTATGATGAGCTCACAGTCACTGCTGCCAGGTGTGGGGCTGGATTGTGTAAGGGACTCGAGAGGAATGGGGTCAGGGAATCCATTGGAGGGAGAGCCACGGACTCGGATCACTGGAGACGGAGGTCCCAGCTGGGACTGGAGTGCCACAAAAGGCCGGGGACTGGGGAGTCACTCAGGGTGGGTGCAGGGTGGAATAGTTGGACAGTGAACGAGGGGATGCTGCCAACCCACCCAGGCCAGCAGAGACTACAGTAAGTGTAGTAGTACATGGCGGGATGGCTTCACTCACATGATGAACCTCCAAGGTAGCTTTGATTCACGATTATTCGGGTCCAGCTAGGCACTGGCAGCTGCCCAGCCGGCCCACAGCACCCCCAGCCAAAGACAATGATCAAATAATGATTATTTGATCATTGCCTTCAACTGGGGGTATCTGACTCTAGCACACCAGTGCCTGGACCAGATAGAATCTAAAAATATTTTTTCCCAAATCAGACGCAGGACAGGGACGACTCGAGGGAGTACTACATGACATGACACCATCCCACCCTCCCCTCACACACAGACAGAGAACTAGGAGGGAGTGGGAAGGGAGTGGGAGGAAGACATCAGGAATTGTTGGATTCAGAATCGATCACAATAAAATAAAACATCTAGTATGGCAGTACCAGTAGGCTAAGCAAAAGAGAACTAGTAAGCAGTTGAGTCTGTCTACCCCAAATAAAGGAAGAATATGATGAGGAGTGGTGCTTACACAGTAATAGTTTATAATTTCTGACTGACTCCGAGTCCCATGGCCCACTGGTGATAATTGGGGACCCTGGCTACATGTTCCCTGAAGGTTTTGGACCGGTTGCACAAACTGTGTGACCTTTAGGCGAGAGAAAAGAATGCACAAAAAAGCGTAATTTATGCCTTTTTAAGCACTCTATAGCTCTGCAACTGTACATCCGACCGTTACAAAACTTGGCAGATCCAGAGATCTATGGTACCAAACTGTGCATTCCAAATTTCAGGCAACTCTATCATACAATGGCAAAGTTACTAAGCTGCCAAATTTCAGATTTAACCTTAAATGGAGTACTCAACCCTAACTATAGTGGCAGTACTGTGCCACTATAATATAAATATATATATATATATATATATATATATATATAATACATAGGGTTATGAAGGCACTTCTATGTTAAAGTCAAAATTTTGCACATTAATAACTTTTGACCCATTAAACGGATTTGCCTGAAATGTGGTATATGCGGTGGGGCATAGTAGAGCTCTTGATTTGCCAAATTTTGCTTTGGTCAGATTTACAGTCTTTGCACACCAAAACGTTGAAAAATGCACTTTTCTCCAGTTATGTAGGCAGTTTTGGGGATTTTGCCCGTGGCCCTGTGTGGCTGTTGTGTGGTGTGCCACTCTGTGAGATGGCTCATCTGAAGGACCTTCAGTGGCTGAGCATGCCACTTTTTGTTTGGTGAAAAAATATTAAGGCATTCAAAAGTTATAGCACTTTTAAACCCCCATTATAAGTCAATTGGAAAATTTATATGGTTGTTTTGAGAACAAAGAATGGGGTTTGGGCCATCTTGTCCCACCTGACGGTCAAAGAATTTGCAGCCTTGTGGTGAAAGAATCTTTGCCCCAGAGAATTCTTTGATCACGAGGTCCGCCAGCTTGTTTTTGGAATGCGATCATAAAAAACAAATATCTAGGCTCAGGGGTCACTCCTGAAGTAAAACCTGCATGGGTTTTACTCAGGGCCTCCATCTTTTGACCCATGCCTTTGATTTTAAGCAAAACTGTCAAAAAATAGAGTTTTCACCATTTTTATTCTTAGATCGTGGCTCACTAACGATCTTTGATTGTGAGCCTGCAAATTCTTTGATCGCGAGATTCTTAGATCATGAGTGAGGGATGAGATGGCTGAATGGCAAAATGTATATTTCTCAGCCCAGGGGTGGCCTAGCAACACAAATGAGGGTGGGTTCTGCTCAGGGGTCTTCACTTTCTCAAACCATGGTGGTGGTTTGCTGTATTTGTGGCAAAATCTTGATTTTGACCATTTTTTATTCTTTGATTATGACTCAGCAAACTCTTTGATCATGAGGCTACAAATTCTTTGAGTCCGAGATTCTTTGATTGCCATTTTTGGTCACGAGATGACAACCAGATGGGCAAATAAAAAAAATCTAAATTTCTCAGTCTAGGGGTGGCCTAGGAACACAAATGAGGATGGGATTTGCTCAGGGGGCTCCGTTTTATCGAACCAAAATGTGCAGTATATATACTCCCTGTTGTCAAAGATTGATGCACAAGGATTATATAAACGACCCCCTTTCAATAGTGTGGATACACTGTTATTTATTGACATGAAAATAATACAGTCCTTGTCCATACAATCTGGGACAATATCTGTGGGTGTGAATTTTTAAAGGTATAATTTATCTTTATCAAATCCATTTAAATGGGATTGAAATCAGCATCAGTGTAACAAAACGGTATAACTATAGGCTTTGTGGACAATAGTACATAGACTGATTAGTGTAATATCTGTCTTAAGAGGACAACCCAGTGTAATTCTGGTCAGTCCCTATCAAGAACAATATAACTACTGTGTTTCATCAAGGAATCCCAGTGACTTGATGAAAGAGATCAAGGTATGTATAATTTACTGATGTCATCACAAGCCATAAAAAGATGAAGTTTCTGTTAGTTCATATCAAATCAAAGGCTGTCTGAGTATTAAAATGATCACAAATTCATTTTATCTGATAATTGCAGAAAGAATCCATGCAAGATGGAAGAACATTAACTGGTGTAGAAGGATTGTTTTTTGTCAAAATGCATCAGGTTTCATAATTATTGTCTCAATTGCCAAACAGAAATGTTTTAACTTGCCGAGATGGTATTCAGCTCTGGATGAAAGATACACATTGGCCATATTAGCTGAATTCAAACATTTACGTAGGTTAACATATATCTGTTCTGTATTTACACCTCCTGATACTATAATGCATGCGGAAGTCGACATTTACTTGAAGATTTCTTTTTTTTCCCCCTGCTTGCTATGATGCTTATTTTGATGTTGGAAAAACAAAATCAGTTGATCTGTCTGTATATGTATTTTTTTGACAGTATGCAGATTCAGGGTCCATTTAATCCTTATCTAGCAGGTCATATTGACACATGGGTGTCCAGTTTAAGCCCTCTTCTCTCCTACAAATAGTCTCCATATTGAGGACTTTAAGCATAGGTACGACATCATATTGTTCTTCTTGTCAGCTGTATAGCTGTTTGAATCACATTTTATTCTCTCACACAGGAAGTTATAGCCTCAGCTTTAATCATGTGCTCTGACTGGGATCTGGCTATTTGACAGGTCCATGTAAAAAGCCAAAAGAAACACAGCTCGAAGGTTGTAGCACAAGGGAGCCAAGGTACAAATATCAAAATGCAAGGTCAGAAAGAGTTTTTCTGTGAGGGTTTGGTGAGCCGAAGGTTTCCTTTTTTTGACCTATTTGACAAGTTGCAATTTGAAAATTCGACTGGGGGGGCCCATTTGTTGATTGAGATTGCTTTGCACAGAGCCCCCTGGAGATGGACTCCCACATGTCTCTAACCATCTCGGATCCCCCTTCTGGCTTGGAGTCGGGCCCAGCAGCAGACTAGCAGGTCCTATGAATCTGGAGAAGGATATGTGTCAAGAAGTAGGTGCTGGGCAACCACCATCACGCAGACACAGAAACACAACACTATTGAAACTACATGGGCAACGTGATGGCTGGTGGCATCTTTATCATACAAGCGGGCAACGCTTTTTCAGATGATCAGCAACCATGCATTTTGCTGAATATGAATGGCTGCCATTGAAAATGCTCAAATTCTAATAGTGGAGCAGGGATGTAAATACATTTTCTCCATTTTAACTGCAGGCACCAATGTGATAGAAATATGAGAATCAATCTTGCTTTTCTTTTCTTTTCATTTCTTTAATTTTCTCTTCTTTTCTTTCATTCCTTCCTTCATTCATCTTTCCCCTGAAACATCAACCTTGATATAGGCATCATTGTTCAGCTTTGATGCCACTTCTTTCATTATCAGCTTGCAAACTTTGGATCATAGGGTTTAGTACTGTCGTCCACTGATGGCAAATCATATAAGGCAGTTTTGAATCCCAAGAAACTTGGACAAGTTTAAAATTATGTTCAGCAAATCAGAATGTAATTGATTATGCCTGAATACCCTAAAGCTCCCCCCTTCTGCCGACATTTGGGGTTTGATGTCTCACATTCTAACATGCCTCTTTGCAAGGTGAAACATAATCTGACCTAAGCAATTTCCATCTTTAGATGACACATTCAATTAAGTTAATAAATTAAAGATAATTATGCAGCAACAGACTGGGTATTGCTTGTATGTAAACAACACACACAAGTGCATCCAACTGTACAGTACTGCACTTTTAAAATTGATTGCTTCTGTTACTATGGGCAACATGCAAGGAACCTGGTTGCCTGTGTTCTGTACTTAAATATCCAAATATGTTCACCGAATGACTGTGGTATCAAACACAGTTGATTCCATGAAAAGCTCCCATTAGTAATGAGGAGTTATATGGGATCTTTATGTATCTTATGTTGCCTATACTGCCTTTGGACAGCGAGGGAACACACAACTTTGTAGTTTTATATTAACTTGTTTTTCACCACAGGACTGCCTCATGTGTATCAGGAAGAACTAGCATTTAATGCATATTTCTTAGACCCTTAGTTAATGTACTGCTGACTGATGGAAGTCATGAAGCACATCACTGATGGATCTTTTTATATGCACTTAAAATCTTTACTCCTCATAAAAGCCATCTACAAGTCATTAATCTGTGATGAAACCCACACACTGATCAGTCCTGCATCACCCCCTCATCTGTGAGGTTTCAAAATAATATTTGCAAATGTCGAGCAATATAACAGTAATAATGGGAGCAAGAATATTATACGTTTCCATGTAATCTGAAGGATAATGCATTTGCGAATTGCATTGATCTTAGTGGGTTTGTTGTACAGGGTACCCCTCCACTTAAATAAAACACTTGTAACATAACACTGTAAAATGTGTGCTTGTAGGAAGGCCACAGGATTTCTAGGCATCGATACACAGGCGCGCGCATTAGTGTGCCTTGTTTCACATGGCATGTCATTTCCACTTGCATAACAATTAATTTAGGGAAAACATCTGCTAAACCGCTGTCCATGTGCAGTAATACCTCTACATCTGAACTCCATTTCACAATGTCGGCAGCCTCTTCTCGTCTTTTCTTCTTCCTATGGTGAATTATTACTGAAAATGTCCCGATTAATTCCCTAGCTTCACTGACCTCAAGTGCTACTTGCCTTCAGTATAGAATTTACAGATGGTAGTCTGTAAAATGAACTATCACCAGAGAACAGAAAACTAACAGATTTTCAGGCATTAAAACTCTATAGTCCCGGTAGCAAATGCATATCAATTGTACTTGATGAAATATATGCAAGGTGTAGTATAAAAATGAATTAAATCTTGCTGAGGTATAATAACATATAAGTGATTTTCATTTGCTGCTTGTCTGCTTGCCAATGTTTTATGGCGTTTTCTTGCCTCTGACTTTATTTTAAAATATTAGACGAGATGCAGAATTATAAATGACTCCCTTCTTATCTGTGCTGCTCACAAGTCCAGGATCAGAGGAGCTGGTAAAGAAAGAAGTCAGAGGCAATGTTGGATTCATAATGATTTGGAATAATGGTGTTTGCCCCTTTAAAGGGGGCAGACCAAGTTGTCCTGGTGGGCCTCTCCCCCAGGCAGTGAAATGGTATGGCTCAGAGAGGTGGGGAGGGGGGAGGGGGAGCTACAGGGACAATAGGCAGGTACAGGAAGGGGAGGAGCATAAGGAGGAACAGGATAGCAATAGAAGGCAAGGAAAAGGGGGAGGAGAAAGAAAGCCAGGGTACATAAGAGGCTGCACAGAGTGATTCTGCCTCTTTTTGCTGGAATAATTTTGTTGGCTTATCAACAGAACCAGCATGTCAGAATCGGCGATCAAGACTGAGGCGGAACCAACTGAGGTAATATGCGGAATGTTATTCTACAAGGTGAAAAAAAAGGAGACTGAGTTAAGGCTATATATTTAGTTATTAAAAAAAAAAAATTTGTAAGAGCAGGCTTCAGGCCTGAGAGGGAAGCATGATTTGAGCAATTTGGTTTGAGACTAGAGATTACAGTTCTTGTTGTTCTAAGGGTGTAAAATGAAATAAAATGCTATGGTGAGAAAAGTGAGCTAGCCCAGTGTTGCTTTGAGTGAAAATGTAAAGAGCGAGTGTGTGACTGCTGAGAGGTGTTATCTGAGTGAGGCTAGAGGAGTTTTAGAGCATTTGCACCACGAGGAGTGAGTCGGGGAGATGCTATATTAAAAGAGAAGCCCAGTAATGAAGAGAGAGTGCGGGCCGCTCGTTGTGATAGAGCCGGAATTTCGGCAGGCATTTTGTGTCATTGTTTATGCAGTATTTGCAGCCCAGATGATCCTCGAAGCAGCAGAACATCTGAGTTGTGGTCACCCAGCCGCCCAGTGATGGGAAGAGTGTTTTCTGAGTTTGAATGGCTGGAAGCATGTGTGAGTAAGGCGCACAGAAGCGGCAATGTTTGGTTGGTCAAAACAAACAACAAAAATGGAGAGTTCTGGATAGGCAGCTGGAGGGGATCTTGATTCAGAGGATTGAGATAGGCCCCATGACTGGGCCCAGGAATGTGAGAGAGAAGCTGCCAGCAGTAGGGCCTGGCCGGGGGTCTAAGCGAGTGGTGGCGTGTGACGTCACACCGCGTGGTGGTGGGGCAATGGGCAATTCAACAACGAAGGTCTGTAGAAAGGGAAGGGTGCTGCAATACTAAGCTGTATCACACTGGGGGATGGGGATGCTACAAATACCGGCAGGTGTCTTTCCTTGGAATTTATTATTGGTTTCTGCCAATGGGGAAAACGGTGGATAAGCAACTTAACGCTTTAGGGGAATTCTGTCATGACAGACTGCTTTGCAAGTGGCCCGAGATACCACAGCATGTCAGTGCTGATTTCTCACTAAAAAAGTGTGTGTTATGGTCTGAGTGGCATTTGACATCACACCACTGGGAGGGGTTTCACGGAGGAAGGAGCATCGCTAAGGGGATGGCATTATTAGAGGGGCTCTGTAGGGCAAAAGAATAAGCATGCCTGCAATTAAAAACTGATGTGCGTTTTTTTTGTGCAGACAGGCAAGTGGGGGCCAAGTGGTGTGGCGAGAGTAATACAAACAGCGTTTTAGGGGTCACTGACTTTCCTGGTCCTGAAATAGGGCAAAAAAAGGATATGTGGAGAAAGTGCTCCCTCTGAGAAAAAGGAAAGCATGGTCTCGAATAAAAACTAAATGAAGCTGGGGCCAGCAAGGGTAGCTAGAGGTGAGATTAATAACATTTTCACTTGTTTGCCTGATTTATGGCAATTTTAGGACTACAATGGGGGGACAATGTCCCGAGAGAGCCACGCATGTAGACAAAGGGGGGGAGCAGAAACTGAGGGGGAAGCTACAACATCTACGCTATAAAGTGAAAAAGTGCAATTTAAAAAAAAAAAAAAAAAGCCAAAATGGGGGAATGATCAGAGGGCACATAGATGCAGCTCTTTTCAGACGTGGAAGGGGCACTACTTGGAAGTTTGGGCATTGAAGGAATCGGGTGTATATGGACTGTGGTGGCAGATGATAACAACCAATCTTTTTCAGTTTCATTGCAGCATTTGTGTGTAGCATGCCTGGAAAGAAGATGGCACTGAAGAAAAACAAACCTTCTAGAGCGGAAGCATACAAGGCGATAATGGAGTTGGTGGAAAAGGCCAACATGATGTGGCAACTAGTGGAAGGGGAAGAGCCAGGGAAGTCGGGGGGAAAAACAAAAACTGGAGAAGGGGAGAAGGGGTGATGGAAAAAGGCCAATGGAGAAGAGCCGGAGTCCAGTAACGCCACAGCGGCCTCTGCTGGAGGAGACCCCTCACC
The DNA here is from genome assembly GCA_016271365.2 of Neoceratodus forsteri. Classification (NCBI taxonomy): domain Eukaryota; kingdom Metazoa; phylum Chordata; order Ceratodontiformes; family Ceratodontidae; genus Neoceratodus; species Neoceratodus forsteri. Next base: position 699,480,169 of record CM057455.1, read on the forward strand.
GGGACACCAGCCCAGTACCATCCCCTCCTTGTGACCCTGAACCGATGATAGTTTCTCCAGAGCTGGTAAGTTAACCCCCAGCAGAACCCAGGGTGGAATCCCAGTCCACAGCTGCCCACGCACCCCCTTCTGTGGATAGACCAGCGCAGGAAAAAGGCCTAATGCAGCTCGCTGACGACAGGCCTCAAGGAACGGACAGGCCAGCAGGTAGTGTATCAGGTTCTGTTGGTGAGAGCATTAAGGAATATATTGGTCAAATTATTGTGATGCTGGGGGCAGGGGGTTTGGGGCAGATGGAGATGGTACTGGCAGAGATCAGGTCAGAAAAAGTGGGTACAGAGGGAGAGAAGAAGGAAATGGATAGCATGGGAAAGGCACTCGGGAAACTGGGATGCCAGGTATGAGAATAGGTGAGTATGTCCCATCGGCCATAAAGGAAAAGATTTGGAATGGTGAATACATGGACATATTCACATTAGTAAGCAGGGAGGCAGCTGCGAAGTATGAGGAGACAGAGAGTATAGGCAAGCGTGAGATGGCAGCCGTGGTAGTGGTATTGGGGAAAAAAGGAGGAAGACAAATTTACAAAAGGGAAGACATGGGATGGTTGATTCATGGGATTTGCCATGTTTTCAGCCATAGTAATGGAAAAGAAGCCCGAGATGGGAATTCCATTGATCACATATTCCTTGATCATATGGCAGGTAAAGGCGAAAGAAGAGGTGGGGTGGATATACTACGATGAATTCTTTCATCAAAGGATGGCACCATATGGGGATGTGAGATGGGATACTAAGCAGCTTGATCTTTGGATGGACTATGTGACTGACCAATCCACCACGGAGGGAGAGAATGGGAAAACGGTGGGGGTACTTCAAAAATGCTGCTGGGGCTACAACAGAGCTTTCTGTTCATGGCCACAGTGTCATTTTAGGCATGCATGCTCAAAGTGTGGGGGTTCTCATCCTGCGACGCGATGTAGGAACCAGTGGGCTCAGGGGTTTCAGGTGGGGCGTAATCAGGGCACCAGCCACCAGCCTTTTCGGGAAGGACAAGGTTATAAGGGCCAGACCTGGAACAGAGGTGCGAGGGGCAGAGGGTATGGGAGTAGGGGAGCCCAATCTTACTGACATGAAGAGTGGAAGGAAGAAGGAAGAGGGGTGACAGGGGAGGAGGGGGTAGGGTGGACATAGAACAATTTCAGGCAGCTAGAACACCCATTAAGTGGGAGGCATGGGAAGGGCGACTGGCAGAATACCCTGACAAAGAAGCTGCAAAAACTTTAAGAAGAGGTTTTCGATCAGGTTTTTTGTTACATTGTTGGATGCCAAGGCAAGCTAGGGAGGCAAATAATTTGGGCTCTGTAAAAGGAAAGGAGAACATCTTGAAGAAGAAGATAGAAATAGAATAAGCAACAGGGAGGGTAGAAGGCCCTTACCATTGTCCCCTGATAGCTAATTTAAGGATATCCCCACTGGGTTTGGTACCTAAGAAACAAGAAGGGGAGTACAGAGTGATCCATCACCTGTCATTCACAGAGGGAGATTCTGTTAATGATTTTATAGGGGAAGAGCACAATTGGGTGACTTACGCTGCATTGGAAGAAGCACTGCAGATCATTTGGGTAACCCCGGATGCGTGGCTAGCGAAGACAGACATTGAATTGGCCTTTTGGCTGCTTCCTGTTAGAAAGAAGGACTGGGACCTGTTGGGTTTTAAAATAGGGGACCAGTACTATTTTGATAAAGCAATGCCTGTGGGTTGTTCGATAGCATGTGTGACTTTTGAGATGTTTAACACCTGCCTGCAATGGATTTTCCAAGTTAAAACAGGGTATAAAACAGTCATACATTATTTGGATGATTTTTTGTTGATGGGCAGTGGATGAGCAGAGACAGCAGAGATGTTGGCTAGTTTTCAGCACTTGTGTGAGGACCTAGGTGTACCGCTGGCACCGGACAAGATGGAAGGCCCTAGTAGGGTCCTGGAATTTTTAGGGATTGAGGTAGATGCGCTGAATGAGGTTTTCAGGCTACTGGACAAAAAAGTGAAAAAATTAAGGGAATTGATTCTGCACCACACAAGCAGGAGGCGGATGCAATTGAGGCAAGTACAACAAGTCTTGGGGCATTTGAACTTTGCATGCTGGGCAATTGGGCCAGGAAGGACATTCGCAAGACAGCTGGCAAGAGCAACAGCCAGGAGGACAAGGCTGCACCATTGGGTAGATATAACGCAGGGGGTAAAAGAAGACTTCAGTGTGTGGGAGGAATTTTTGAGGAGTTACAATGGCATATCCTTCTGGCAGGAAGAATGGGTTTTTAATACTGACTTAGACCTGTACACGGACGTGGCAGGGGGGAAGGGTATGGGGGGATATTTGAGGGGAAAGTGGTTCATGGAACCATGGCCTGACGAATGAGTGAAGGGAGGCAGGGTGAAGGACATCACACTATTGGAAATAATGCCAATCTGGGCCTTCATCCTGGTATGGGGGGAGGAACTGCAAAACCAGAAGGTTACTTTTTGGTGTGATAATAAAGCAGTGGTGGAGGACCTGAATAACAAAAGGGGAAGGTCGTCGCCAGTAGTGATGGTACTGAGGCAGCTAGTGCTACGGGGGTTGCAGTTGAACGTGTCTTTAAGGGCAAAACACATAGACAGGAAAAGGAATGTATTGGCTGACAGCCTTTCCCGTCTGCAGCTGGACCATTTTCGGGCACTGGCGCCTACATCGGAGGATTGAAAAACGCCCATTCCAGTGAACATCTGGGAAGTTGGCAAGAGGGAGCAGAGGTGCTGTTTCACAGCTCATGGGCACCACAGACCCTGAGGGCCTATGAAGAGTCATGGTGGGCATTTCAGGCTTTCAGGGCAGCGCACTTCATGGAGGTAAGTGGGCCAGTGACGGTAGAGCAGGTGGGGAAGTTTACAGTAGAGCAATGGCAGAGGGGCTTGACATACAACACGATGGCGGTATACCTAGCAGGGATCAGTGTGGTATGCAGCCTGAAAAGGTGGCAGGACCCCACAAAATCAATGTTGATACGCAGGATGATGAAAGGCTGGAGCAGGTTGAGACAGAAGGACAAGGACGGCCGGCGACCAATAGCGGAGCACTGGCTAACTAGGTTGCAGGACATATTGCCAAAGGTATGTAAATACAAAGACGAAGCACAACTATTCTTTACAATTTATGTAGTAATGTTTGGCGGGCTTTGAGGGTGAGTGAGGCCATAGGTCACAGCCAAAAAGACAATGATGGGGGACTAGGATGGGGGGATGTAGTTTGGGGACAAGAAGCAATACAACTGGCCATCAGGAGGTCTAAAACAGACCAGGTGGGCAAGATGTGTGTCATAGACCTAAAGCCGCATGAGGATGGGTCAGTATACCCGGTAAAGGCTCTGTGGGCTTACACCGTAGAGAGATATAACAGAGAAGGGAGATTATTTGTACATGGGGACAGGAGAAAAGTGACCAGTTACCAGGTAACAGCGGTACTTAAAAGAGGCATGGGGGGTTTTGGGAGAGGACTCAGCCAGTTATTCCTCCCACTCATTTCGGATAGGAGCTGCGTCAAAATGGGCAGCTGACGGGGAATCAGCGGACAAGATTTTGGAGTTGGGGCGATGGCGGTCTGCCAGTTACAAACGATACAGCCATACATTTAAAGAGTAACATGCCATCTTCATTTGTTTTTCAGGATCAGAACGGAAGGAATAAGGGGGTTTATAAAAAAAAAAAAAAAAAAAAAAGGGGGGGGGGTAACCAGAAGTAAAGTATTAAACAGTTTTTATCTAATCCATAGGTAGAGGGAGGATCACGAAGGTGTGGATCTGTGGGCATTCCTACATTTACTGGGCAGAAAGGAGAGCAGAAAAGAAGGCCGGGGGAAAACAACTTTACCAGGATGTCAGACACTGTAGATTGACATGGCATGACATCTGAGGGATGCAGTGGGCACAGTTACTACTGACGTTGCTGGAGGTGAAACAACGGAGACCCACACCAGATTTGATTATTATCCACCTGGGAGGAAACAACATAGGAGAAAAAACATGGGTAGATACTTACCTAAGGGTGAGGAGTGATTTGGAAAAAATGAAACAATGGTGGCTGGATGTGGGTTTAGTGTGGTCTGACATGATACTGTGGAGAGTATGGAAGCATGCCCACAGGCATGTAGTGGTAGAGAGAGCCAGGAGAAAAATGAACTGTAGAGTGGGGACACTACTGAGAAGCCTGGGGGGACACATAATACTGAGGGGAGTCAAGGAATGGGTAGACAAATTCTATAGCTTAGACAGAGTGCACCTATCTGACCTAGTTATAGACATGTTTAACACGGAAATGATGGGTTTCATTGAGGCATGGCGGAGACAACAAGGCAGATAAAAAGGGGGAAGGGGCACAAACAAAAAAAAAAGAGAAGGAAGAAGGGGTGGGGAAGGCCAGTCTTCCAAAGCAAGCTGGAGACTGGCTGTGGGGAAATGAGGAGGGTAAGGGTGGGGAGGAAGATAAAGGAGGAGAAGGAGAGCAACAGAAGGAGAAAAGTGGTCTCGATACTCACCGTTACCTATAGGAAAGAGAAGAAGAAAGCTCCCAGGTTTTCACCTGGGGAGGTGAGAAGAACCAGAGGAAGATCTTGAACTGATAATGATTATGTAAAGCAATAAAATTGAAGAGGTGTAATATGATTATAAAAATGATGATAATGGGAATGTAAACAAAAGAAAGGTGTTTATTTTAATAAATTGATTGCCGATCTAAGCACAACAACACATAAGTGGTCTGTATTTTGTGGGGAATGGAAAATCCAAGACAATGGTGTTTGCCCCTTTAAAGGGGAAGATCAAGTTGTTCTGGTGGACCTCTCCCCCAGGCAGTAAAATGGTATGGCTCAGAGAGGTGGGAAGGGGGGAGCTACAGGACAATAGGCAGCTACAGGAAAGGGAGGAGCATAAGGAGGAACAGGATAGCCATAGGAGGCAAGGAAAAGGGGGAGGGGGAAGAAAGTCAGGGTACATAAGAGGCTGCACACAGAGATTCTGCCTCTTTCTGCTGGAATAATTTTGTTGCTGCCCACCCACCCAACTAAATAAAGGAAAGAAAATGAACAATAGTCCTATGGGCCTAAGGGGGGCAAAAATGGGGCTGCTTCACAGGTGGATGGCAGCAGGGTCCAGTCGGAGTTAGGTCTGCCAAAGGTGGATGGCAGAAAGAAGGGAATGGAGGGTAAGGGGTTGGGGGGAAAGAGGAAGATAAAGGAGAAGGAAAAGCAACAGAAGGAGAAGAAAGCGGTCTCGATACTCACCGTTACCTAAAGGAAAGAGAAGAAGAAAGCTCCCAGGTTTTCACCTGGGGAGGCGAGAACCAGAGGAAGATCTTGAACTGATAATGATTATGTAAAGCAATACAATTGAAGAGGTGTAATATGATTATAAAAATGATGATAATGGGAATGTAAACAAAAGAAAGATGTTTATTGTAATAAATTGATTGCTGATCTGAGCATAGCAACACATAAGTGGTCTGTCTTTTGTGGGGAATGGGGAATCCGGGACAATGAATCCTTATCTCTGCTTTCCAGATTATCAGCCTTTCAGCTCCCAATGTTTTGTTTCATGGGATAATTTATTGCATCTAATACATCACAATCAAACTGATGGTAGAAAGTGATGGCCAAAGTTGTGAAAAAGAGCCATTATTTTTCATCCTGGGGAAGTGAAACCGCCTTGGAGATTTTTTAATTGGGAAAATATAAGGGAGATCTGATAAAAAAAAATAAGACGAGTATAATCTTGCCTTCTTTTGAACCATCTTGCTGTTCTTTAATTACTGTGTCAATTTCAGGCTGACATTTACAAAAATCTACCTGAAATTACAGCATATTTTTTTGGAAGCTGCACAATCCCCATTTAAGGTGGTGGGCGCGTGGGGCCATTTGGGCCCCATGCTCCCACGCATATGCACTACTGCCAATACATATTATATTCAGTAGTTGCACTGTTATGGTAGCCAGAGCCCCTTGCTCCCACCAACTTGCACTACTTTCTACATTTCTATTCTTTCTCAAAAAGTAAGGAAATTCTATGCAAAAAACTGCATTAATGCATCGTTTAGGGTTAAAGCATAAAAAGTCAGGAAATGAGACCTTTAGGGTTGCCTGTTCCCCCCCTTCGTGGATCCGCCCATCATCCTGAGATTAACAGCTGACGGGGTGTGTCACTGGGGTTGCGAGGCCTAAATGCCACTCCATTCTTCTTTACTGTGGCTTGTGTATATGATTACGATGGAATGGGGTGACATTTGGCCTCACAACCCTAATGACACACCCCGTCAGCTGTCAATCCTGGGATGGTGGGTGGATCCACGAGGGTTGGGAGGGGCAACCCTAAAGGTCTCATTTCTTGACTTTTTATGCTTTAACCCCAAATGATGCATTAACACAGTTTTTTTGTATAGAATATATATATATATATATATATATATATATATATATATATATAAAGGATATGTGATGGGCTTGTGTGGGATACATGATTTATTTGAACAAGCAGTGTGTGAACTTGATTGACCTCACAAGTGGTGGAGGCATGGGTGAGGTCCCAAGTTCACACACTGTGAGTTCAAATAAATCATGTATCCCACACAAGACCATCACATGTGCAATTTATGCAATGGGCTTTTTTGTGTATTTTTTACATTACTTTTTTATGTAGTTCTGTAGGATTATTTGTGCTGCGGTCATTTGTATAGGCATAATTGTACTGTGTGAGTGAGTAGTCTGTGTGTAGAATGTGATTGGGTGTTAGTTTTATGAATAGAGGGCAGTGTGGGTGGTGTAGCGTGAGAAAATGCCTCTGATTGGTCAGCGCATTGACATTGCGTTTGGGGGTGGTTTGGGTTTAGTGGTGCAGTTTCATGCCAGTTCCATGTAAAGTCTTTGAGAGGGCGTGTTGAGAGGGGATTTTGGAGCTGGGTCATGTGGATTCTACGCTCTGGGGGTAGTGAGTAGCGGGACTAGGTGTTGAAGGACACCGAGTGAGAGTGTGTGTGCAGTGGTGAAGGCCTTGGGGAGCAGCATCAGCATCTAAGATCTTGGCAGTGGAAGGGTGTTATTTTTTTTTTTTTTTTCATGGTGGAGCTTTGTTTTTTTGTTCTATGGAGGATTAGGGCATGAAGAGCCCAAATATGTTTTGTTTGGGGAAACTGTGGTTGTGGAATTACAGTACTATGTGACTGGGGGACAAGCAGCCCAAAGATGTTTCTTTTGGGGAGTACTTCGTGTTGGTTGGATTTCTCGGGGATTGGAGCATGAAGAGTCCAAAGACTGGGATGTGGACGGGTGTTTGGGGTTTTTTATGGACTGGTGCTTCTACTGGTTTCGATCTTGGATTGGGGCCCAAAAAGTCTGAAGATTGCCATGTGTATGACGGATTGGGATTATTTTAGGGGTATGGATTTTTGATGGGTTCGATTCAGGGTAGGGGCATGAAGAGCCCGAAGATTTAGGTGGGACTTTGTTTCTTGATGCCAGGTTGGATTGGAGCATGAAGAGCTCAAAGATTGTGTTTTAAAATTTGTTTCTTTGGGCGTCCCTGTTTTGGTATGGATGTAGTGCTGGAAGAGCATAAAGATGTTTGCATAGGGACTTGGTAATGGGTATTGGTGCTGTTCTGGAGATTAAAGACATCAGCAGGTAAATTCATGCAGAAATACAAGTTGATTTAGTAGTAACTGTGAAATGTTACAAAACTGAAACAGGAGTTGTTAAACATCTAACTATGAGTACTAAGGAAATTCTTTGTTATGCTATAGTTATAAGAATAGTCTGCTATGTAATGTTTACAAAAGAGGTATTTGCAATGCTGGTAGTACCTTCTGGTAAGTTAATTTGTCAGTTTTTTATTTAAAGAAACTCACCACGATGAGCCCCTGCACCATATATATAGGTGCCTTACCGCCAGAGGATCCCCATATTATATATATCCCCGAAAAATGCTTTGTTGACAAAAAGTAATTTCCTTCATAAAATTCTGTATACCAGGTCCCAATGACTTCCTGGTCATAAATTCTGCCCATGCTCCACCCATGTGCTCACGGACGTGATGACGAGATGCCAGCGAGTGCATGGGGGCGTGCTCCATTATACTCAATGGGCGACAACTTTTTGATCTGTTTTTAGTAATATAATGGCCACTTTGGCAATGAAATGTGGGCACTTATTGACTAACAAGGGCCTTGTTAGTCAACTGGTATGTGTCACAAATGCACTCCGCAGGTCAGACCCTCTGCTCCCACAGTGCCAACCTCAGAGTGCAATAGTGTGAACAGGTAACAGACAGGGTAACCCTCCTGTCTGCTTTGGATCTGAATAACCTGTCAGCCTTAAGTTCTGGGGGATTCAGACTGTGAACCTTATGTTAGCATATCCAATTAACAGGCTCAGATACGTACCCTCTTCGGGGGGATGCGGTACAATCCTTTGCCAGGGGCATCAACCAGGTCTCCAAAATGAACCCTTAAAACTCTAAAAGAGACCTTAGGTATATTCCTGGGTATACTCCCGGGTCGCACCTGAAAATGGGCACTTGACTGTGTAGTGTGCTTACTTGGTTAACAAAAGCTAAATAAATAAATAAATAAAGAAATAAATAAATGCTTACCTTTTCCAAGCTCAGTAAAACCAACATGCCCTTTAAACCATTGTCAGACTTAAAAATACGGGGACTTCACATGCAAAAAGAAAACTGAGAAGACATTCAGGCAGTATCTTAAAGAAAATGTTTTTTTTTTACTATAAATTATAAAATAAGTACAATGAAATAGAGAACAAATAGCACAAGCTCGCAGTCACAAAAGAAAATTGGAAAATTACAGAACAAAACTCCTACCACAATACTTTTAGATGTTTGCTATCTGAGTACAGTATTACCTTTTGTAAGTGCTGATATAATTAGAGAGAACTTGGTTTAATTAGAGCCCAAAATGATATCAACACTATTTCCCAGATAATGGATAATTTTCAGAGGGCATCTCCCCTCCCCTTCTGTGAGGTCAGTTAGACTTTCCCTTAGTGTTAATTCACATAATTTCTACATGGAGGTATTTTAATAAATCTGAACATCAGCAAAAATTAATTTCCTGCATATGATAGTCTTTACTCAAACATTTTTTCGAACTGGTTGTGGTTCCTGTTCCCAAGGCAGATCAAAGGGTTGTATGACATTTAACACATTGTTGTTATCACATAGCCTGTTCCTCTCAGAAATCATAAATGTTTGAGGCCTATGTCCTGGCAGCTGGTCCAGTTCTAATTAAGACAAAAACAGGAAACCTTTAATCAGGTTTCTGTGGTCTTTTCTCATATCCTGTAGCTTCACTGAAATCTGTGTGTGTGTGTGTGGGGGTGCACCCATGGAAGCACAGGCTGACATTGTGTGAGACAATCACATACTATATTTTTATATTACAAATATCATACATAATATTAGAGGGCTTTTCCCATGAATGTGCCTACATTTCATTGCCAAGTGGGCATTATATCCTTAAAAACAGATCAAAAAGTGGCCGCCCATTGAGAATAATGGAACATACCCCCGTTCTCTCACTGGCATCTTGTCATCATGTCCATGGGCGCAGGGGTGGAGCATGCCTGGCAGAAAAAAAACAGGAAGTCCTTGAGACCCAGTATACAGTATTTTACTAAGGAAATTACTTGTTAGCAACAAAACATTTTTGGGGGATATATACAATATGGAGATCCTCTGGTGGTAAGGTACCTATATATGTATGTGTATATATATATATATATATATATATATATGGTGCAGGGGCTTCTAGTTTTTCTATCTGAATCTCTTTAATGAACCACCATTCCCTCAGCCCACCCCACCCTCAAACTGTTACAGATGCCAACTGCTCTTATACTCCCCCGTGGTTTCTTGCCATTTTGTTTCAGTTTCTTAATCATTACCTTAGGTGCCTATAAACTTCAGGATAGTCATTACAAACAGGGCACATTTTTTTGTACCTGCAAATAGGAAAGAAATATTTCTTAGTAGTAAATTTCTGATAGGCTATTATAAGTAAATAAACTGCAATATTGAAATAATCTGATTCTGTGATGGTAGGCAATTGACTTTTCTGGTACAAGCAAAGTGGTAATGTGAAAGTCATTCTTTGTTGGTGATACAGAGTATGTTCATTTTTTTAGTTTAATAATATGCAGTGTAATTTGTTTTTCAAGTTATTTCTACAGTCCTTTAGTTAGTAGTCCATTATGCTTTGTTGTCGCTTTCCAAAAAGAACACTGCCTACAGATGGTTTTAGTGTGGATGGAACAACATGTTATTTCTAGATTTTTTACAAAGGCAAGTAAGTTTGTTTAGAACACTTACAACTGCTGGTTGTCAGTGTTTGGTTTATTATATGGTTTTCTTAAAATTCCCATTGCATTTTTAATCTTTTCCTTTGTAAGGATAGTTGAAATGTCCTTTTTTATGCTGCTGAAGTTCTTACTTGCTGTGGGTGTGATTTCAATTGTTATCAGGTGGTATCTGATGCGTAGGCCTCAGTTGGAGTCTGTGTCAGAGGTGATTACTTGAGGTCTTCTTCTCTGATGACTTTTGTAGTTATTTCCTGTAAAAATAAAGAACAAATGTTCAGGCTTGTGTTACTTTGTAGCAGAGTTGTTGATTATTTTTTAATGGGGTGTTGGGTGGGTGGCAGGTGAGTATGGTTATGTGAAAATGTGTAGGGGGAAGTTGATTGGGGGGGAGCGTGGGCCAAGATGTCAACCTGTGGGTTTTTTTTGTTGATATTTATGATTTGTAGTTTGACTTACCTTGGATAATGTTGACTGTTATGTGGTTGGCATTTATTCTCGATATATGGAAGCAGGCTCCCTGAAGATTGTCGTAGTCTGGTGGAGCTGTAGGTTGCTTTGCCTTTTTTTGTAGCTGGTTGGTATGATTCTTCAGATTCTGTATCACTGAGCAGTTTGCAGATTTTCTGTTAATTTTCTTCATTGATTTTTGAATAGTCATTTAGACTTTGCAGCTGCTTATGCCCCGAAATTTGGATTATTTCAGTGGGCACTACACCACTGTCGCAGAGTTTTTGTACCAGGAGCTTGCGGGCTGAATTATTGGTTACTTTTCTGGTGGTTTCAACATTTGTGTCTGAAATCATGTTTTTAACTATGTTGGCTAGTTTGTTGACACCTATTGGCTGTTTCTTATACCTTGTACCTGCTTGTGTTGCTGTACTGAGGTATTAGTGGAGAGGAAAAAGGGTGAGTCAGGTAGCAAGGTTTTTTGTGGTCGCTTCTTTTTGTACAGCTCATAGTTGAATATGGGACATCTTTCTGGATTACCAGGCAGTTCTTCTGCTCTTGGTTTCAGTATTCTATAATCCTTAGGGTTGGCCCCTGCCCAAGTTTTCGTCTGGCGTTCTTGGTTGTACTCTAAATACTTTTTACTGTTTCCACCTTGTTTTACTTCGATGTCCTGCCAGCACAGTGCCTGCATCTCAGTGTTTCTTCGTAGTTCGAAATACAAACTTATGGTGAGCCACATAGTATTTATCAGAGAATCGGCAGTGTGAGGCCCAAGCTGTTTCTTACTGTACAGATCATCTATTAACTGGTCTGTTAGCTCATCATCCACCTTTGGTTTGCAGCTTTTTCCAAGACACTTAAGCTGTTTTTGTTTTGATTTTAGGACTTGCCTTGTTGTTTCAAAGTGTGGAGAGGTAGAAAGGGACGCTGGATAATTGCGCTGTTTTGAGAATCTTTCAATACTTTGAAATATTGCTCGGAGTGTAAGTGGCTCATATGATGTATTGTCCCTTTTTTTGCATTAATAAAGTAGTGGCAGAGATCTTTGTTTAGTTGAATTGGACTGATGCGATACAGGTCTTCTGTTATGTTGAAGTTGCTTTGCAGGTAGAATTTCACTAAGTTGATGTCTATATTGTTTCTTTTACTGTGTTACTGTTCTTGGAGCTTTGTATAAATTCCATTATAGCTGTGGTGTCTATGGTAGATAGAGGATCTTTACTTGTATTAGGTTGGCAGATTTCAGTACTTGTGGATGACGTTTCAGGAACAGCTGTGGAGATTGGTTGAAAGGGGGTTGAGACAGTTTTTGGCTTTTGTAAAATCCCAGCAGCAGTGACTGCAGTGTGCCTTTTTGGGTGGTTGTCTGGCTGATGATTGTACTCTGGACCTTAACAAATAAGCACTGTACATTGCTGTTTGAGGAGTGTGTGCAGCACTTTCTTTTTGCTGGTGTGCTGGTTCTGTTTATTCTTACACTTAAAGCTGTACCTGCTTCTAAGTAGGTTTTGGGGCTTTGGGGCTCCTCAAAAGCTCTCCATGTCCATTTTGAGATCATTCATTATATCTTCAAGCTCTAGCTCAAAACTGTTGTCTGTAGGAGGAATCATTTCCATTTTTGGTAACTTAAGTTGTATTAGGGGACTTTTCCATTTTTTAAAACGTGATATATAAAAAAATAACTTTTTCTTTTCTGGCTTAAATTGTTGTTGCAGTTTATGTACACACCCCATGTGTACGGGATGGGTAATTGCTCATCATAGATTTGTGAGGGACACACCTTACCAGTCCCCCTCCTGCCAGCAAGAGGTGGTCCAGGAGCCACACCCCCGAGTCTGGCATGGGCCTCCTGAATCAATGAGGGCTGCCTTGAGCTGCAAGAGCTACCCACCCTACTTGCTGGCTCGTGCCTAATGTGACATGGTACCCCGTCATTGACAACCACTCCTGAAATCACTTAAGTATTATCCTCCTGGAACACGGTAGTGGCATGATACCCGAGAAGCCATATGGGCACCGACCTGTTTCCACTTCCCCCTGGCTGCTCCTCGTCAATGTCCATCACAAATCCCTCATGCTCTAGCCTTTCCAGTACAGACCAACCCATGCTGCCTGGCTGTAACTGACTCACATGCTCAAATCCCACATCACCTTCCCTCTCAGGTCCTCACCATCTGACAGGGTCGAAGAGCACTCTGAACTAGTGACCTTATATGCACCGGACAGAATGGGCTCCAGCGGTGTTTCCCTGTCATCCTGCCTGGTGGACTCCTGGACTTCATCACCATTCGAAGCAGCTGGTGCTGACCCTGGTGGTCCTTACATAGATACATAGATACATAGACAGTGTCGGCAGATAAGGGCCTATGGCCCACCCAGTCTGCCCATTTGAGCTTGTAAGTTCAGTTTGTTTTCCTAGAAGTCTGTTGCCCCTTACCCCTGACCTCCAGAATTCCTTCATGTCTATCCCATGCATTCTTAAATCCCGTGTTTGTTTCAGCCCCCACCACTTCCTCTGGCAGGGTGTTCCACTTGTCCACCACCCGTTCTGTGAAGAAATTCTTTCTCATGTTTCCTCTGAATCGCCCTCCCTCAATTCATCCCATGCCCTCTAGTCCTGGAACATCTTTTCGCTTAAAAATAGTGTTTTCCTGCACCCTGTTCTTCCCTGTAAGATACTTGTATGTCTATCATATCCCTCTCCCTCCTCTCCTCCAGGAGTACATGTTCAGTTCCTTCAACCTGTCTTCATAGGACTTGTGATGCAATCCATGCACCATCTTTGTTGCCCTTCTCTGAACCTTCTCTACCCTGTCTATGTCCTTACGTAGGTATGGTCTCCAGAACTGTACACTGTACTCCAGGTGGGGCCTCACTAGTGTCTTGTATGGCGGAATTATGACCTCCTTTTCTTGCTGGTGATGCCCCTACCTATACATCCCAGCATCCTATTTGCTTTACCTGCTGCCTTGTCACACTGTTTCTCTACCTTGAGGTCATCAGAGATGACAACCCCAAGATCCCTTTCCTGCTTGGTGCATGCTATATCCTCACCCCCAACTGATATATTGTGCCAGGTTTTTGTGCCCCATATGCATTTATCTTGCACTTCTTTGCATTGAATTTCAACTGCCAAACCCTGACCATTCTTCAAGTTTCTGCAGGTCCCTTCTCATTCTGTCTACACCCTCTGGTGTGTCTACTCTGTTACAGAGCTTTGTGTCATCAGCGAACAGTGAAATTCTGCCTTCTAGGTCCTCGCAATGTCACTGATGAAGATGTTGAATAGGACCGGTCCCAGCACTGATCCCTGTGGTACCCCACTGGTTACCTTCCCTCTGTGGAGTGACAGCCATTTACCACCACCCTCTGTGTCCTGCCACCCAGCCAGTTACCTACCCACCACACTACTGTCCTGCCCACACCCATATTCCCAGTTTGTGTAATAGTCTCCGTGGCACAGTGTCAAAGGCCTTGCTGAAGTCCAGATAGGCCATGTCCACTGCCTTCCCCTGATCCACCTCCCTAGTCACCCAGTCAAAAAATTCAACGAGGTTGGTCTGACATGACCTCCCCCTGGTGAAACCATGCTGCCTTGGGTCCTGTAATCCATTGACAAATAGATGTTCCACCAACCTCTCCTTCAGTAGTGCTTCCATGATCTTCCCCACTACCGAGGTGAGGCTGACTGGTCTGTAGTTCCCTGCTTCCTATTTGTTCCACTTTTGTATAAGGGGACTACATCTGCTGTCCTCCAGTCTTTGGGTACCTCCCCTGTTTCCAGTGATCGGCTAAACAGGATAGCCAGAGGTTCAGCCACCACCTCTCTTAGTTTTAAGGACCTAAGCACCCCATCTGGCCCCATTGCTTTATCAACTCTTATTACTTCCAGTTCCTTCAGGACCCTTTCTCGTGTAAAGGGACTTGTGTCCATTTCTGCACCCTTCTCACCCCTTGTACTCCCTTCAGACCCATTACCCTCCTCTTCCTCAGTAAAGACTGAGCAGAAATACCTGTTCAATATGTCAGCTTTACTGTTGTCATCCTCCACATGGCCCCCATCCTCCCCTTCAGTCTCACTATCGCTCTCTTTGTCTTTCTTTTTTCACTTATGTACCTGTAAAAGGTTTTGTCCCCTCTACCCACTGATTTTGCAATGTGTTCTTCTGTCTGAGCTTTGGCTTCCCTTACTGACCTCCCTGCCTCCCTTTGCTTCTCCTGGTACTTCTCCCTATCCCCTTCTGCCTGTGTCTTTTTGTATTGCCTGAATGCAATCTTTTGGCTTTCACTTTCTTTGCTACCTCTTTGGAAAACCATAATGGTCTCCTCTTCCTTTTCCTCTTGCTAACCTGCTTAATGCATAATTCTGTTGTTCTTGTAATCCCCATTTTAAATACTGCCCACTGTTCCTCAACCCCTGATTCCTGTCCCATTCCCCTTAATGCCTCTTTCAAGTATCTCCCCATTTTCCCAAAGTCTGCCCCCCTAAAATCCATGCTTGCCCCCGCTTGCTCCTCTGACATCTGTCTTCTCTCCCCCGTTCTGGGTGTGCCTGGCAGTTTTGAACCTGGCATACCCTGCCTCCTCTGCTTTGCAGTAGTTAGGTTCTAAATTCTAACAGGCAGGAAGAAGACTGCCTCCTCTGGGTAGCAATCCACAGCCCCATCTCACCTGGGTGGCTTGCAGCACTGTTGCCTGCCTTGCTGACTATGGCGGCCATTAGCTGGGGTCCAGCTGCCAGTTGCAGCCCTGGTTCCAGGTCAACCATTGCCTACTTCCAATTGGGACCTCCAACTTCCTTAAGGTGCCTCACTGGCTCAACTGTGGCCTTGTCTGTACCCCTCGAGCACCAGCCTATTGCCCTGGTCAGCCCCATGGGGTTCTAGCCTTGGCACACCATTCTAGGGCCAGCTCTCATAGAAGCCATTGTACACCAAATCATAGGAAGCAGAGTACGCCAGTTAAACCTGGACCTAGATACAGGAAAGACAAACAAACAAGAAAACACAGAACAAAAACAAAAACAAAATTTGTTTAGTCATTATTGTAGCCGCAAGTCCCGGGAGTCATGTTGAGGCTGTCTGGGCCATCCACTCCCAGTAGGAACCCCTTTCGAAGACTTCTATGTCCCAGCCACTGGCGCCCCTCTGCTCTGGGCAAACATGCAAATTGTATATATAGATATATGTATATGTGATTATGTCCCCCATGCCCCAGAGCCCTTGCCTGCTGTGCTACCCCAAGGGTCCCATCGACACTCCCTGCATGCTGCACTTTGCCTATCTTTTGCCTTACTCACTAGATCTCCTACCACTCACATATTACATATGCCCTGATTGGTTTGCCTAGTGGTCACCGAGTCAGAGCCGTGAGGCCCTAGTGTCTGTGTCCTAAGTGACCTGGGTGCATGTTGCTGGAAAAAGGACTTGCTTAGATAATGCCCTACCCATGCAGAGGCAGTGTGATGCATCCCCAGAGCTGCAGGCATCAGGGTCATTTTCTGCCCGCTTTGGGTAAGTCCATTCCCCCCCAGCCCCCACCAGTCATATTGTAGTCCCCTGACTCTCTTCATTCATTAATTTCCCCTTTTCTTTTTTTTAACAAACTTTCTCCCTGAGTGGGTGAAGCCGCCATGCACAAGATGGCGGACAGGCTCATGGATGCATGCACCAGGGCGGGCACCTACACAATGCCTCCCTCTTATCCCTCAGAAAGATGGCTGACTGTTATGCAAAGCATATGTATGGCTCATGCATGCACAGAACTGACTACGGCCATTGCTCTCAGACACTCACTCAGAGTCCCCTGCGGTGAGCTTGTGTGGCCTATCAGGGCCACAGGATGAAGAAGCAGCATCCAACCGCAGTAGTGATCAATGAGTGGGGCCAAGCAACTGAGGGCTAATGCACTGACCACCCATCCTCAAGACCCATGGAAAAAGCAGAGGCTACTGTCATGCACAGGGATGTAGGGACTGTAGCAACTCCATCAGACAGATCGAGGGAACTGTGGATACCATGTGGAGGACATGAAGAGGTATGGTGTGCAGACAGGCCCCTGAGGGCAGGGATGGTAAATCCCTGCACCCAATCTGGGTCTGCCATGCATCTTTTAGCTAATTTTCACTCTTCCCACCTTTTTTTTTTTTTAGCTGCCACATATCCCCAGAAATGGCGGGGCAGGGGGGGGAATACCATGGAGACCATTTCCCACACTATTCACCAAATTGATGGAAGGAGTGGATACGGGCAAGGGACCCACCAGTGGGGAAAAAGCATGTTTCCCAAACAGTTTAAAAGGGGATGGGTGGGGGTGAAGGGGGCACAGCTGAGCAAAACCAGTCCTTGCCTGAACCAAATCAGTGAACCTTACCTGCAATATAGGAGGGATCTGGCCTGCTATCTTCAGCCAGAAGGTCAGCCGAGTGGAGATGCAGCTTGTGGATGATCAAAGAGGGTGAGCCTTCTGTGTCCCAGGCTTAAGTAGTGTAGCTGACCCTTTCTGTTGCCTATGACCTGTACTGATCCCCTGCCAGGCACCTCCATGCCTGATAGGTCAGACCACCAGAGAGCTGACCCCAGGCCCCACAGGATGCACTGACATCCCTGCCTCCTTTGATTGTGGGCTGTGTGCAAAGCATCCACCTCAGTAATAGGCCGGGGGGGGGGCAGTCATTCTTATCAAGTATAACCCTTATATGATTATAGTAGTAGCAATTTAGTAACAGCCAGAATCAACAGAAATATCACTTAAATTGATTGGCAGATACAGGTACCAAGTAGTTTTTTTTTCAGTTAATAGTTTTTATTGATTTCAAGTAGCTTTACTATGTCTAAAATCTTTAAAGTGGTACTGGGAACAAATGACAACAACAAAGAGAACTGCAGCAAAACAATCTTGAAACAGTTCTCAGCAAATACTAGAGAAGACTAACTTTAAATACAACCAAGCAAACTTGACTTAAAATTATAAACTTGACTTAAAATTGTATAGTAATCCTGTAGATAATAGCTCATTGAAGGCAGATATATACAGGACCTAGTCTGTTTTTTCAGGTCTTCACCCTTGCAGCTGTTAACACTAACCAAATACAACCAAGTAAGGCTGGCTTTAAATTATCTAGTGATCCTTTAGGTAATAACAGCTTAGCCTAAACCCTCCTCCAACACAATTACAAATCCTTATCTATTATTTCTGGTCTGTAGAGTCACAAGCCCCTAGGTCAAAGCCACTTCTCAGCAGCTATTGAAGAATGCTAAATTTATAGCTAATCAAACAAACGTGACTAAACATTTTCTAGTAATCCTCTAGATAATAAATGTTCAACTAAACCACTCATTGAACACAGAGTTCCTGGAACACAGAATTGCGGGACTTATCTGTTGTTTCTGATCTGCAGGTTCAAAGTCCACTATTGATGCCAGCATGCCTAAAGCAGAAGTATTTATTAGTGGAAAACATCATAGTTTCCTAGTAGTAATGTATTCCTGGAAAAAAAAACACACCAGTATATCCATTTTTCATTTCATCGTATTTAACTCTTGAACTGAGACATGTGGTATTAAAACTTTTAGAAGTTCCTGCTGTCTTGCAAAACCCACTATGAAAATATGAAATATCTTGGTATGGTGCATGTGCATTTGAGCATCAGAAATGTGTCCTGCATTATCTTAATATGTCCACAGTATGAAGCCACTATGTACAGTCAAAGTGTAATCGCAACATAAGAGAGATTTTTAAATTTGCTAGTGGTGTCCATCGTCAGTATCTTAAGGCATTAATTACAAAACTATTTGCATGATGAGGGGCTAGCTGCACACTCGAGGAGACTCAGTAGACCATGAGGCCTGTTTCTGCTCACAATTTCGTATGTTCATATGTAGCAATAGCAGCTATTTTAAAATAGCTGAAGGAAATAAAAATGTGCTGATGAAGAATCTAAGGATGTCAGAAATACATTATTGCTAAACAAACCATTTGATGAAATCTTGAGCTGACTAGTAAATACTTCTGCTTTAAATGGAAAAAAATAGAACACAGATAGTTGTACACGCAGAAAAAAACCCAGACAGAATGCAGACTTGAGCACTGTACTTGGAAAAAGGAATAAAACATATTTACCATTCTACCAAAGATCAGCAGCAATGATAGTTCTCCGCTTCCCTCTCCAAGTGCAACCATTCAAGTTGATATTTTAAGTTAATAGAGCCTCTGTATAGCATCTGTTTTAGTATAAAAGACACAGAGCATGAGTTTTTGTTCAGAGGATTGCCAAGCAAGGCTGAGCAGTTCTGGCTACCCAGAACTCATGAAAGGAGTCTATTATACCATGAGACACTCCCTGAAGGCCCTGTTAACATATTATAAATCTCTTGAGTTATCTAGAGAGACTTACAATACTTTTTAATTATATTTGGCCCTATGCACAATCCCAATGTGCCTGTGGAAGCCGGGTGTATAGGGACCATACACGGGAATCCTGCGGAGTGGGGCCCACGTGGCATGCAGCATCGAGGTGCACAAGAGTTACTTGCCTGATCCCCCAGCTGCACAGAAAGCAATGCACAGGGGCCGGGCTGGGGGCGTGGCAGCACTACACGCCATTTACTAAGATGCATAGTGCAGCCCGCAAGGGTGCATAGCAGGGTGCAGGTTATGCCAGGGTGGACCCTGTTGCAGCTGCAGTACATGCCCTGCCCTGCTGACACTGGACCCCTGGCAGCAGACTGGTAGCCCCACAAACCGAACTGTACCCCTACACCATGGCCCGTAGGACATCTCCCCCTCTCCTGCCTTGTCCCCGTTGTTATGTGGCAGCACTCCTCACACACACACACACACTGTTGAAGTCTCCATCCCTGGTGCAATATGGGGAAGCCTCCTCCTGATGCACATGGAGGTGCTCTCTACTGGAACCCACCAGGTGATGGGCAAACATAGCCTGGTATGCTGATCCTGGTGCCATCTGTGCCACATGGGGACTGACATGTATGTCCCTGGTGTAAACACACCCCAAACTAAGTCCCCAGTGCTGGCACTGGTGTTTAGTGCCCCCCCATGCCATTGACACCCCTCATCACCATACCTTCTAGTCGGTGCTGCAGAAAGGGATGGCCAGTGGTATGTCCCTCCTCCCACTTTCTCGGCCACTGAGCCATCCAAGTGATGCTGGATATGTGCGCCCATTTAAAGGTGGCATGCTCTCAGCATCACATGGATGACCAGGGGCCAAGGTGGTGTGAGAAGGAATGTGCCACTGGCCATCCTGGACTGCAGCACTGACTGGCAGGTATGGAGGGGTGTCAGTGCTGCAGGGGGTGGGGGCCACTGGATACCAATGAAGGGGGGTGGTGGTGCGCCGGGTTCGGGCTCCTGTTGGGGGGTGGCCTGTTTCCAGGATGGGACATGGGGGTGTTGGTGGGGTACTGATCAATGGACAATGGACCACTGTCAGGTGGGCGGTGGGTGGCATACAAGAGGGGGGCATGGACCTACAACAGGGGGACTGTTTGAATGCTGTGTGGGCACCTTGTGCTGGGAGCTGGGCCGGGGGGCACAGTGGATGGTGGGGAATGGCCGTGTGGGTCTGGGTACATGTGGGTGCTATTCACACACCCTGACCCATACCATCTGGTGCAAGGGAACCATTCCAGGACCTAGTCCAAGCATCCCATTGTAGGCCTGCCTGGGACAGCAATTCCACCCCTGGTCACCCTCCAGAGTCCTGCATGCTGGGGGGGAGGAGCCACAGACAGGTGGCAACCGTTTGTGTATACCAACCATTTCACACCTATTCATGGGTGTGGAGCTGCATGGGAGAAGTACACATGTTTGGTGCATACCTTATGCCCATTGGTTTTAGCGAACATTGTTTTTAATTTAAAAAGTTAAATGAAGCCACTTCCCACTGGTTGTGAAGTGGAATGCTACACTCCTAGCATTCCTGCACCAAAGGCCACTGTATGCAGGATAAGCGCTCTCTGCTCTGATTGGCTGAAACATAAGTGATATATAATTCATAATTTAAAGGCATTGTGCCTAGTGTTCAACTCTGAATTCATGGGCCACAAAGAAGCATCCTGTTGTACTGGCCAATCAAATTCTTATTCTTTGAACAATAGGGTTGCTATTGGGGGGGAGATGGTCTCCTGGTACAAATCTTGGTATATAGATAAGGCACTCCAGATGTTACTGTGCACAAACTGGGTTTTTGCACAGTAACACTGCATGTGATGTCTCATGCATGCATGTCCATAGTGCAGTAACTTGCACATACATGCATGATCTGGTTCAGTTTCACTAGATGTCCCTTCACCCTCTTGACTCATACCATGCAGTTGCTTAAGGCCCGTCAATAAAATGTTCTTGTGTGTCCCTCAATATTCTCTCTGGTATTTCAGTCAGTCCCCCTCCCAACCTAAACCCCATAACTGCCATGTTCAATTCAATTAAATTTTTATTTCACCAGGAATAAAACCATTAAGCGGGCTCATTTACAAGGTAGTTCTGGAAGGATACAGTAGAATAAGACAATACAATACATTCAATGGATGGTACAACACAGTGGACATTAAGTTATACAAGTGATACTGGCAATACACATACATTCAACTATTGGATGAGATAAGGTGGCATTCCAACAAAACGGGGAAAGGCGATGCAAACAATATATTAGATATTTGCAATACAATATAAAATTCCTGACAATGTAAAGCTACAGTACATATGCGACTAAACAGCAGTACAATAAGATAAGAACATTAACAGTCTTTAAATATAGTTTTTAGGCCCAAAGGAAAAGGGAGGGAGAAAAGAAGAAAAACACATGACCTGTAACAGACTGAGTAAGGACAATAAGGGTTATATGGGTGGTACAAGACAAGGAAGAACTCCCACAGGAAAGTATGGTGAAAATTAAGAGTTGCAGTTACAAATTACCTGCAATGTGTGGCTCAGCAAAGATTTAAAGGTATGCAGGCCAACAATTTGTATAAGTTTTAGATACTTTTGGAGTGTCTTCCACATAGTAGGGAGAGCATGGCTACGTGACGATTCGCCATAGAGTGATTTTATCCCAGGTTCGTCAAGCAATATGTATGAATAACTTTTATGTGAATAAGCACTTGGACAGCATTTGAACAGATCCGAGACATAGGAAGGGAGTTCACTAGTGATGGCTCTGTAGGCCAAAGAGGAGGCATTGTTTAACCTCCTATTATGAATCTAGGGCCAGCTAAGTTGTGCATAGAGAGAACAGTGATGAGTTCAGAATGGGGCATTGATAATAAATGTTAGTGCTCTGTGGTGCAGTGTGTCCAGTTTAGCTAATGAAACTTTGGAGCAATGACTATAGGGAAAGTCAGTGTAGTCTACAAGGTGGAGAAATGTGGTCAGGACCCGCCTTTTTTTGCTTCCTGATTCAGCAAATATGTGATTCTGAAGAAGAAGCCTACCCTTTGTCCTAGTTTTTGGACAGTTCCGTGCAATGAATGTAAGCCAACAATCTAGCCAGAACCCCAGATATATGAATGTATCCACTACTTCAAGTGACTCCCCAAGAAGAATCATAATCTGGTTCTTGGAAGCAAGGGAAGTCATATTTAAAACTTGGGGGGAGAGGAACATGGCTTTAGTTTTTTCGCATTCAGCAACAATTTCAGATGATAAAGGTTTTCTTGGAGCAGGTTAAATTCATGCTGCAGCTGTGAACAGGCAAACTCATGGGTGGGTCTGGTGACATATAATACTGTGTCATCAGCAAAGAGGTGGACACTTGCTGTCCTAATCTTAGAATAAATGTCACTGATGTAAATTATGAATAATAGGGGCCCCAAAATGATACTCCTCTTGGCAGGGTTTTAAGGGGAGAGGGGTCACCTTGTATTTAAACCTGTTGTCTGTCTGTGAGGTAGCATGAAAACCACTCCATTGTGGTGGTGTCAAGACAATGGCATTTAGCTTATTTAATAATATTTTATGATCCATGGTGTCAAACACCTTGCTCAGGTCCAAGAAGGCTGTGCTGATGTGATTTTTAGCATTGAGCGCAGTTTGCCAATCATTTGTCATCTTAGCCAAAGTGGATACTGTACTGTGTTTAGATCTGAATCTGGATTGTAAGGGACTAAGGATGTTGGAGGTATTCAAATGCTTTCTTTGCTGTGTATTCACTAGCTTTTTGAGTAGTTTGGATAAAATGGGTAACAGCGATATGGGCTGGTAGTTATTAAGGTCGCATGGATCACCAGACTTGAAAACAGGGATTATTTGTGCTATTTTCCATGAAGGGGAGAGGACCCCTTGTGGGAGGGACAGATTGAAAAGGTGAATGATGGGTGCTGTCAGAAAGTGATGTCCTACCTTGAGAAGCAGTGGTTCAAGCTGATCAGCTCCGGTGCTTTTTTAATATCTAAAACAATTAAGAGGTCCTGAACCTGTTTGAATGTTATTGGGCTGAAGCTAAACCTAGGTGATTGTTGGGTGCTCAGGGGGATGGTCAGGGACAGGTTGGTGGGGAGGGGCTGAATACAAAGATTGCCTGCTGGAGAAGTGTCAGAAGCAAGTCCAGCAGTGGTGAAGTGGTTATTTAGCTGTTCTAAGCTTTTGTGTTTGTTTGTAAACATGTTACCACAGGCAATGATCTTGGTAGGCAGTGATGGAGATGAGCTATGCCATTCTATTTCCCTTAAGATCTGCCAAAACCTGGCAGCAGTATTTTTGGAGATGTCCAAGGCCATTTGAAAGTACTCCACTTTTGCAGTCCTTATGAGCTTAGTGCATTGGTTCCTGGCAGTCCTGAATGCTACCCCAGTCAGCGGTTGATTTGGTTTTACTGGTTCTTTTCCATAGTACATCACTTGGCTGCAAAGCTGATTTCCCTTATCCCATATCCCTTGTGGTCCAATGGATCCCCTCTCTCTTAACTCGACCAATCATATGCATCTATCGATGATCTGGTCCCTTGCTAAAATTTGACCTCTGATATTGTTATACAACTGACACATTATTCTGACACCCTCTACCACCAGTAATTTCTGGTTTAAAGTAGGGGACATCACAAAGCTGCTGCACCCATTGCACTTGTAGTAGTTGGTACTTTGAATGACGCTGTATGCCTTAGCATACCCTCTCCACTCCCTTCCACACACCAGTTCACTCTGATGCATGCTGGCGTAGAGGGTCTCCATGTCTCTCTTTAAGCATTGCTAGGGGGAGGAGCAGGCAAAGACTACACAACACAGATTTGGTGGGTGTCTCAAGTACTGAACACAAAAATGATCCCACTGAGGAGGGATCTTAGCAGCAGTTTTTAAATGTTTGAAGACGACTTTTACATTGGACACACAACAACTGAAAATAGTACAATAAATTCTAAACTAGAAATTGATGTTTCTTTGAAAATTAAAGAGGTTGGTATGTCTGAGTTGTGATTCTTGGAAACTGCACCAGGCTATGAAATACATACGTAAGGGACTACAGCAAGGCGAACTGTAAGAAAATGAACAGATACATGAAAAACTATAACTGGGAATCAGATTTCAGTGGCAAAACTACTGAAGAAATGTAGGTAACATTTTAAGAACCATATTATGTATGTATTTAATAGCCATATGCCTCTAAGAAAAAAGTATAATACCAGAGGAAGGATACCAGCATAGTTTAATAATAATAATATTAGAAAAGCCATAAAGAAGAAGAACAAAAGAGCATACAAAATGGCCAAGCTTAGATACAGAATCACTGTGGGCTATATATAGAAGCAAAGTAAATCACTGTAAAAATTTTGTAAAAAAAGTTAAAAAAAGAACTAGAACAGTTAAAGATAATAAAAAATCATTTTACAGTTATGTGAATAGCCTTAGAAAAGCGAAACTTCAATTGGGCCTATGAAAAAGGATGGAAGACAAATAACAGACTCTGAGGAAATAATTACTTTTTAGGAGTGCATGAATCAGGAGATGAGCTTAAGTGGACTAAGGGTGAACCAGGTTTAGCAGATTTTATTTGATGTGTTAACCAGGTAAAAACCCAAGAGCATTAACTGTCCATTTTCATGGGGGACCCAAAGATTACAAAAGGTATTATACAATCAAAGTACAAAACATAAAAATCACAACATACAAAGTGATGAATATAACCATATGACCATATTTAACCAAAACAATCACAGCGAGATAACCTTAAAAAGTAAGTTTTCAAGTGAGTCTTGAATCTGCAATAAGACATAGGTAAATGGAAATCTGCTGGAAGAGAATTCCAATTAGCCATAGACTTAAATACAAAACATTGTTACCCTGAAAGAGTATAATACAAAGGAGTTTTGATTTTACCAGTAATAGCTGACCTAGTGATATGGCTTAATGCAGTAGTACCCAAGATTGTTTTAAAATGAATAGATCCATTATAACATTTCCAAAAGGCAAGAAGCCTTACATACAAGCATCTAAATGAAGAAAAAAAATCTGATATAATGCACAGTGGTGTGCAAATCGTGAATTGGAAGTTACAAATCTACAAATCTGGTTCTATATCACTTCTACCCATTTTAATGTAGCTTTATTGGCAGCAGCGTAAATAGGTATGTCATTTTCCATAAGGGACAAGAGCATGGTTTGTGCTAAGATCTTTTAGATTCAAAGGTTAAACAGTTTTTCACTTTATGTAATAAACCTAACTGTGAACACATTTTGTTATTAATGAATCAATGTGATTAACATAAGACAATGTGTTATCTAAGACAAAACTCAGATGTTTAAAGCAGTCTACCATTTTGATCAAAACTCCTTTTACATCCCTAATTGCCACATGAGGATCAATCACAGCTTGAGTTTATGAAGTACTAAACATCATACATTTTGTTTTATTAACAATCAGAATTAATCTATTAACAGTCAGTCACTCCTATACTAGAGAACAATCTTTTTTCCAGCTGATTTATCAAAGAACGTATAGAAGAATTTTTCACATAAAGGACAGTATGATCTGTGTACATGAGTGACTGAGTGCTTTGAGCCATGGTTGGTAAATCATTAACAAATAAAGTAAACAAAACTGGCCCAAAATAGAGCCCTGGGGCACTCCTTGGTTCAAGCTTTGAAAAGAAGTAATAGAACCCAGTGCTACCTTCTGTTTCCGAGTCATCAAATAATGTGTAAACCAGGAAACTACCATTTCTGAGAACCCTAATGAATGAAGCTTAGAAACTAAGAGTCCATGGTCAATGGCATCAAAGATCTTTAAAAGATCTAAAAACAAATCTGCAGCCATTTCCCTTTATCCAAGGTGGAATGTGCATAATCATTAAATTCAGTCAGAGCAGAAAGTGTACTGAATCCGGGTTGAAAACCATGTTAAAAAGGTGAGAGAACATTGTGCTGGTCCGAGTGCTCTTTTAATTGACCCATTACTATTCTTTTCAAGACCTTGGATAAAGGGGATAGTATGGATATGGGTTGATAATTATTAACTAATGACTTGTCACCTGATTTAAAAACTGAAATAACTATAGCTTGTTTCCACAATGCAGGGATCATACCAGTAGTCAAAGAAAAAAAAAAAAGGATGGAGCATGAGATCCTTTGCCAATAATAATAAACAGATCAGATTAATATTTCAGCATTAGATGTAAAGGAAAGATTACTACGGCTACATCCAAACAAATCTCCAGTCCCGTATAACTTACATCCTAGATTGCTCAGGGAATTATCAGGAGTACTATCAGAACCTCTAGCTCATATCTTCCAGAAGTCATTAGAAGAAGGGAAGGTAGTATCCGACTGGAAGGAGGCACATGTGGTACCTATATTCAAGAAGGGGAACAAGGCAGAATGCAGCAACTGTAGGCCAGTGAGCTTGACCTCTGTCATGGGAAAGGTACTGTAAGGAATAATAAAAGGTGAAATTGAGGTGTATTTAGCAAGATACGGTTTGGAGGATCCAACACAACGTGGTTTTAAAAGGAACAGACTGTGTCATATTAATCTCCTGTTTCTTTGAGCCAGTCAGCAGGGCACTGGATTATAATATCCCAGTGGATATAGTCCTTTTTGATTATTCATAGGTATTTGACAGAGTACCACATGTAGAACTAGTCTCCAAGTTGCAGGAAACAGGGATACATAAGAATATTGTGAATTGGATAACATCTTGGCTAATGGCTAGAAGGCAGAGTCAGCATCAAAGGACTTTTTTTTGCATGGGGAAGGATAATGAGTGGAGTGCTGCAGGGGTCAGTTTTGGGAATGGCTTTGTTTAATGTCTGTTTCTGGCATGTAGTGATCAAAAAAGGCATAGCTTGCCAAGTTTGCTGATGATAGAAAATGGGGGCCTTAGTTAATAATGAAGATGCCATTTTAAACTTCTGAAGTAAGATTAGCAACCTAGAGATGTGGACTATAAGGAATAAATTGACCTTTAATCAGGACAAATGTACTGTAGAATAATGCACTTTGGCCAGAATAATAAAAAAGCAGATATGTCAAAAAGAAACAGTCCATAATTTTGGATGTCAGTTCACTTTGATGATGAATTGACATTTGAAATGTAAGCACGTTGCTAACTAGAAATCCAATATAAGCCGTCAGAGTTTTGGGACTGCGACAGATGCTCCAACTTCACCAATTGACTGTTTCTTTTTGCCATATGTCTGGCTTTGGAGGTGCAGTAAATTGCTTTGTCTTTAGCATTACTATCCATACAGTCGATAAGCTTTTTGGAGTGAAAGTTTATTTGGACACTTTTGAAGTTTGGTTTAACCGCATGAATCCCATTTGCTCATGTTATGCTTTGGACTCCTAGGTGTGTTACCCAATACAGCTGTGCTTTTGACTAGTTTATTTTATATGATGCGACTACAAGTTTCACTTTCAGCTGTTTATTCACATGCTAGTTTTTTAATAAACAGAATTGTTTATTAGTATGGTCTTGTTACCCCCTTTCTTAGTGTGCAGCAATAAAGTATTATCAAAGAAGGCAGACATGGCTGAATCCAGCTTAATCCAGCAAGATATCTGCCCTTGCAAAGGTGACTAATGATTGGCAGAGTGCCCTAGATTGCAAGAATTACATGTGCTCTGTTTTCCTTCATTTAAGCAAGGCTTTCGACATTGTCGATCATGACCTGCTTCTCACTACACTCCGTAACATTGGTCTGGACTCCATCTCTCCAAAATGATTCTCTAGTTACCTAAAGGGGAGACTTCAGCAGGTCAAAGCTGAGGGGGAACTTTCACCCTTACAACATTTGTTAAGGGGTGTGCCCCAGGGTTCCATATTGGGACCCCTACTTTTCTCATTGTATGTTAATAGCATCAACACTGGAATCAAAACGGATATTATTCATCTCTTTGCAGATGACATGGTCCTCTCCATCACCAGACCAACCCCAGTGTCTGCCTGCACGGACCTCCAACTAGAGTTTAATCATCTGCAATCAAATCTTCTGAGCCAAAAATTAGTCTTGAATGCTAAAAAAAAACAAAGGCAATGTTTTTCTCACATTGCATCAGTGCAATAAATCCTGCCTCATTAGGTGCGGTACCTCAAATTACAACTCTCTAGATGAATCTCTAGACTTCGTAACTAAATTCAGATACCTGGTGGTGTGGATTGATTGCAAACTTTCTTTTCTGCACCATATTGAGGAGATATCCAAAAAGCTTAAGCAGTGACTTGGTCTGTTATTCAGGATCAAACACCTCCTTACACAGGATGCTAGAAAAATACTGATCCAAACTACTTTTCTTTCTATCTTGGACTATGCTGATTTCCTCTATGGCCAAGCTCCTAACACAGCATTAACCAAACTTGATACTCTTTACCACAGAGTCCTAAGATTTATTTCTGTAGCACCGTATTCTACATACCATTGCTCCCTTTACTCCTTAGTGGGTTGGTCTTCCCTTAAATTCAGAAGGAAAAGAAATGCTGCCCTTTGGACCTTCTGGGCAATCACTAAGAAGCTTCCACAGTACAGTTCAGATTGTTTACCCTGTGGTACATTAGGTAGTTATGCTCTGAGAACATAGAAACATAGAAACATAGAATTTGACGGCAGATAAGGACTGCTTGGCCCACCTAGTCTGCCCATTTTTCTACCTAACAGATAAGCTGCAGATCCTAGTTAACCAACAGCTTACTTCCTCCTACCCCCCACTAGGACTGCCTTATGACTGTCCCATGCATTCTTGAAGTCCCCCACTGTTCTTGACTCCACGACCTCATCAGGGAGGCTGTTCCATGCATCCACAACCCTCTCAGTGAAAAATACTTCTCACATTACCTCTGAGCCGTCCCCCTCAATCTTCAAATTGTGCCTCTTGTTCTTGCACATCTTTTTTCTGAAGATGCTACCTCTTGGACTTTGTTTATTCCCTTGAGGTACTTGAAAGTTTCTATCATGTCCCTCTCTCCTTCTTTCCTCAAGGGTATACATATTAATCTCCTTTAGTCTTTCTTATATGTCTTCTGGTGCAGACCCTGCACCATTTGGTTGTCCTTCTCTGACAGCCTCCACTCTGTCTATGTCTTTGCGGAGATGGGGTCTCCAGAACTGCACACAGTACTCCAGATGGGGTCTCACCAACTGTCTGTACAGAGGGATAATAACTTCCTGTTTTCTACTATTGATGCCTCTTCCTATGCATCCCAGTATCCCCCCAGCCTTCCCTACTGCCTTCTCACATTGCTTGCCCACCTTTAGGTCATCTGATATAATTACCCCCAGGTCCCTTTCTATTTTTACTGTTGTCAGTATCTCACCCCCCATAGTGTACTGTTTCCCATGTGCATTACCTTGCACTTCTTTGCATTGAATCTGAGCTGCCATACATTTGACCATTCCTCCAACCTTGCCAAGTCCCTTCTCATCCTTTCCACTCCATCTTGTGTATCAACCCTGTTGCAGATCTTTATGTGATCTGCTAAGAGACATACTTTTCCTTCCAGTTCCTCTGCAATGTCACTTATAAAGACATTAAAAAGGACCGGTCCCAGTACTGAACCCTGTGGTACCCCGCTAGTAACCCTCTTTTCTTCACTGTGTACTCCATTTACTACTACCCTTTGCATCCTGTTGTCTAGCCAATTTTTTATCCAGGCTACCACCTTGGGACCCACTCCAAGGCTGGCTCTCTTGTGTATTAATCTTTTATGTGGGGCTGTATCAAATGCCTTACAAAATCTAAGTAGGCCATGTCCACAGCCCCTCCTGGTCTACTACTTGGTCACCCAGTCAAAAAATCCATTAGATTCTGTCTGACATGAGCCTTCCCATCATGAAGCCATGCTGCCTTGGGTCCTGTGCCCACTGGCCTCTAGGTACTCAACAATTCTTTCCTTCAGAAGTGATTCCATCATTTTCCTACCACTGAGGTCAAACTAACTGGTCTGTAGTTTCCTGCCTCTGTCCTGCTCCCACTTTTGTGAAGAGGAATCACATCTGCCCTCCTCCAGTCCTCGGGTACCACCCCATCCTCCCATGATTTGTTAAAGACAGTAGTCAGCGGTGTCACTAGTTCTACCTTAGTTCTTTTAGAATTCTTGGGTGAATCCCATCAGGCCCCATTGCTTTGTCCACCTTCAATTTTATTAGTTCTTTCAGAACCCTTTCTTCTGTAAATGGACTGGTATCGACCCCCATCTTCAGAGTGTTTCTCTTGTTTGGTTTAGGTAACTCCCCCTCCTCTTCCTTTGTGAATACTGAGTAGAAATATTCGTTCAGTATCCCTGCTTTTTCACTGTCACCCTCTACGTACATTCCCTCCCCTTTATTGAGCTTCAGTATCCTTCCTTTGGTCTTTCTTCACTCCCTAATGTACCTATAAAAGGTCTTATCCCCCTTAACAGAATTTGCTATCCTTTCCTCGGTTTGGGCCTTTGCTATTCTGACTGCCTTCCCAGCCTCTTTCTGCTTTAACTGATAAAATTCTCTGTCCTGCTCCTTCTGTGTTTCCTTATATTTCCTGAATGCTGTCCTTTTCTCCTTAACCTTCCCTGTCATCTATTTTGAGAACCATAGCGTTTTTTTCCTTCAGTGTGTTTTATTGATTTGCTTTTCACAAAGGCTTGTTGCCTCTGTGATGGCTGTTTTGATCACTCCCCATTGTTCCTCCCACCCTCCTTCTTGCCTGTTTGCTAGTGTTTTCTGAGGCACTCTCATTTTCCCAAAGTCAGCCTCCTAAAGTCCAGTACTCTTGCTTTTGTGTGGCTTGATTGTATAGCTGTGTTTATCGTGAACCACACTGTTTGGTGGTCACTTGTTCCCAGGTGGCTACCCACTTCTAAATCTGAGATTCTTTTCTCCATCCCCATTTGAGAATACCAGGTCTAAGATTGCTCCCTCCTGAGTGGGTTCCAATACTGGCTGTCTGAGGCACGCCCCCTGTAGGGCATCAAGAATGACCCTGCTCTTGGATATGCCTGCAGCAAAGGTGCTCCAGTTAACATCTGGCATATTCAGGTCACCCATCAACAATATCTCCCCTTTTTCTGCCATTCTAAGAAAGCCTTCTATCATTTCCTTGTCCATTCCCTCCCCCTGAGATGGGGGTCTGTATACAACCCCCATGCGGATTGTGGTGCCATTTCCTGTCTCCAGGGTGACCCAAAGTGCCTCATCTGCTCCCTGTTTACTCTTTAGTTCTGTTGCTTTGTTCCTTCCTTCATAGAGAGCTACACCTCCTCCTCTTTTACCCTCCTGTCCTCCTGTAGATTGTGTATCCTGGTATGTTGACATCCCAGTCATGGTTCTCTGTGTACCATGTTTCTGTGACTGCCACAATATCCAGACAACCTCTTCCATCAAGGCCACTAGTTCAGGGAGCTTGTTACACAGACTATGGGCATTGGTACTCATCACCCTCCACTTTTTGATAGCCTTTACCCTTTTAGCCCCATTTCTGTCTTACTACCTTTGCCTTTTTTACATTTTAAATCTGTTCTGCTCCCTAATAACTTCTGTACAGTCTGTGTTTACCCCCACTAATCACCATGTTTTGTGGGGAGACTCGATTTCCCTGCCCTTTCAGTGCCTCCCCTTGGCTAGTTTAAATGCTTGCCACGAAGCATTTAAACCTTCTCACCTAGGATCCTGGTTCCCGGACAGATGCAGACCATCACACCAGTATAGAGGTCTGCATCCCTCCAGGTGGCTCCCCAGTCCCCAATGAAGCCAAACCCTGAGCTCCACACCAGTTTTCAACCACTCATTGAATTTCCTGGTGAGAAGTGCCCTAGCATCTCCCTTGCCATAGACAGGCAGCACCTCCGGAAGGTTACCGTGACGCCACTTGTCTAAGGCCCCTTCCCAACTCTACAAACTCCTCTTGCACTGCTCTGATCCCATTTCTAGCCAGGTCATTTGTCCCTAGGTGGACAATGACATCCAACTCCTCCCTTGTGCAGCTCCTCCACGATCCTGAGGATTACTTCCTGTCCCTCAAGCCGTGGCGCCAGGAAGCCTACCTCCCTCTCCCTTCCTCCCCCATTTCTACCCCCCTAATGATTGAGTCCCCCACCAGGAGTTGTTTCCTTCCCCTGTGGGGTCCAATGCCACCCTCCTGTGGGTCTCCTTTGTGAAGGTTCCCAGCATCCTCCTTGGTCTCCACTGCAGGTGCCTCCATAGAGGAACCACTATCCACCAGAAGAGTGAATGAATTGTGGAGAGGTACAGCTGGAGGGATGCAACACTGTTCCATCATCTTCTCCCTCCTTGAGCCCACCCTGGTCCAACCTCTCCTCTTTCTTGGCAACCTCTGAGGTAGTGGCATTGGCTCTGGTGGTCCCTGGGTGGGGGAGGAGGTTTCTCGAATCCTAGCCAGGTCAGCCTGGAGACGGGCAACCTCCTCTCTCAGACCAGAGAGATGCCTGTAAATAGGGCAGCATCACAGCCTCCAGAATGTCTCCCGGAACACTGCCGCCCCACAGCCATTGCACTGCACCACTCCTATCATGTCTTATTTTGTGTCCTCTCTACTGTTTCTCTGGATGCTTATTCACTCCTCTCCTTACAACTCTCACCCTTCCTGTTCTGGGACAGCAACTTCCTATCTTCTTCTGTAGCCTCCTTCTTCCTTGCTCAATATCAGACCACCAGCAGCTATGGGGGGAGAGTGAACTACTTTTTTCCTTTAGGGTTGACAAAACCATTGTTTCTCTATGATCCTTTCCTTCCTACTGCCAAACAGGAAGTTCATGTTGACAGTCAAATCCAGTGGCTATAAAAGTAGAACTGGCTTTGGGTGGGTGGGATGGAGGGCAATTAGTAAGAAAAAAGGCTAGCAACAGGAAGTTGTAATTTGACTCACCTGCTTTTATAGAGCCTAAACCACACCCCCAGGTAAGCTCTCTTTCCTCCTACTGGTTTAGCAAAGTCAGCTGATACAGTACCCTTCCCTGCACAGAACACACACTGACTTTCTTTCTTTTTTTTCACCCTAAATAAGACCCCTTCTACTTCTAATAAAGTTATCTGTCTGCTTAATCTTAACAGTCACCGACTCCTGCTGAGTTATAAGTTTTAAATTAATAAGAAAATGTAGCTTCTTTGAGTTAGCTGCTTTCTACTCTACAAGTAAGGCTAGCAACAGGACCAAGAGAAGCTCCTCTTACATTTCCCTAACTATCCCCAAAGTAAAGCCATGCTTTGGCAGGGCCTCAATAAGTTATGCACTTCTTCAACTTTGGAATAAACTCCAAAAAACCATAAGACTAGCCTGCCATATCAATCTGTCAGCGTTCAAATCACTATATGCACGTTCCGTTAAGGAGCCCTGCAATTGCTTTCCTTGATTTTTGGCTAAAGGTATACTGACCTCAGACATTGTACCCTCTGTTTGACCTCCACTGACCCCCCATGTTATTTTAACTCATTCTTATCCTCCTTCTCCCTCAATTCTCCACCTTAGTTGCTCCATGTAACCATTGTCCTTCCCTGCATGGTTGCCCACACTGCCTTTGTTATGCTGGTATTTTCAATGCATATATTGCTTTGTGACTGCTATCTGTAAGTGCTCTCTTAGTGTACATATTTACAAATGTTCAGTATCTTATTCTATTGTATGTAATGCCTTTATTTTAATTTTTGTAATATTATGTGTTTGGTCATGTAGCTGTCCAGGTCCATCTTGCAAATGAGTTTACTGAAAGGTGTTTCACCTGGTAAAATAAAGATTTTTGACCGATTGATTGACAGATTGATTGAAGCCCCCTGAAAGTATATCTGTAGCATCTTAAAAACAGCCACATTGTCCCTAAATGTAACAATACTCCAATACTCCTTTCAAATGAAAATAATAAACCAGTAAAATTACAGAAGCTTTGGTACTAGCAGGGACTGGCAAACTGAAACAAATCAACAGCCTCTGGACTGGATGGAATATCAGCGCCCATAATTAAATACTTAGATTCAGAACATGCTGGTCCCTCTTACTACAGGTCAGATCTCCTTCAATTGGTGAAAGGCTCCTGTGGTTCCAATTTTCAAAAAGTAGGTTACAATCATACTGTCCTATCAACTAATTAGCTTGAATTCACTTTTTTTGTAAAATGCTAGGTTTTATTTAAGACTCAGCTGGGAGCTCTCCAGGGGTCCCAGCTCAGAAGCCGAGCTAGACCGGTCCCCTGGGTGAGGCACTTCTACAACCGCCGCCCGAGACCACAAGCCTGGATGCTCCATCAGAAGAGAACCCTCCAGGGCTCCCAGCTCAGAATTAGTGAGACTCGGTCCCCCAGGCCGAACGGCACTTCAAAGCTACTTGAGACCACAACCCAGACACTCCATCCAGGAAGGTATGGCAAAAGCCGCCAGCCAACCGGATCGCGAGCACCTTTTCCAGCCTCGCCCTGATTGGCCCTTCTCTTGATACTGTTTTTACTGCTGTACTTTCTCCTAACTAACTGAGAAGTTGCTCCGGAGATCCTCTCCTACACTTTGGTTTGGTCGTAGTAAATTGATCGGTTCTATTCAACAGTTTCTTTATTTTTTTGTTGATATTCACATCTCTGTCCTGGTACAGTAAGTGTGTAGTAGGTAGAGTGTTGTAAGAAATTGTTTTGTTTTCGGTTCCCTACTGGTCAGTCTGGTCAGGAACGGAAGTACTTCTGTTTAAAAAAAATAAAATAAAAAATAAAGATTTTGTGTGCGGTTCTGGTATCTATCGGTTCCTGAAAAAAATGACTAATTTCTGTTTTTTTTCAACCAGCTGGTGAAAGCGGTTGGAGCGGATAGGTTTGGTAAGTCGCCTGGCCACAGGCAGCTGTGAGGTGAGCTGGTTATTTAGAGGCATGTCTGACAAACCCAAAAAGAAAACCGGCCAACGGGATTTCAGCATTGCACTGAGTGTGGGGAGGCCTTTGCAAAGGCTGATCCCCACCTCATCTGTGTTTATTGTCTGAGGTTTGATCACTTCGAGGAAGACTGCCAAATTTGTAAAAATTTCCCTAAAACCAATGCTGAAAAATGCTTAAGAAGGCTAAAGGAAAGGGAGGCCGAGAAGTCCACTGACCCGGATGGCCAGCCCGGTTTGGTTTAGACCGAACCTGAGGGGGTGCCTACTGACCTGGGCGATACTCCCTTGGGCAAGAGGAGAGCCAATTCTGCAGTATCAGTTCCTACAAAGAAAAAATGTAAGTCTGCCGGTTCGGATCCTGGTCCCCATGTTCTGACCGCCGACGTAATTGCCAAAGCGATTGCTATAGTACAGTCGCTGCGCCTGGTTCTGACCGATCCGGCACCGTCTCGAGGATGGTTGGTTCATCTGACTTACAAACTTCCGATTATGACCCTGAAGCTTTCTATGAGGGCGAATGGGATGGAGACGAAGACGATGAGGATGAAGAATATGAAGACCTGGATGAGCCTATCGAACCGGACATCTCCCCAGACGGGCCTTCCAATGTGTCTCCTCCCAGGCTTTCTGAGTCCCCCTCCCACTACCTGTTTTACAGGAAGGTGGCTGACACTTTTCAGCTCCCTATGGAAGAAGCTGAACAGGATCAGGAAGAGCCTAACTATGTTGAGATGATGGATGTCCCAGAGTCCAAAAGGGTGTCTATCCCTCTGCACAAGTCCCTGGGGAAACAGACCCCAAAAATCTTACAGCTACCAACATCCATACCCCCTGTGGATAAGAAGATGGACAGGAGGTATGCTTTGTCAGGCCCTGGGACGGAATTCCTTACTACTCACTGCAGCCATGTTGGAGTAGTGCAAGCTGCAGCCTGTGACAAGGCTAATATTCCTCTGGCATCTCACCCCCCAGATAAGAATTCCAGGAAAGTGGATGCCATGGCTAAGAAGCAGTACCTGGCATCCTCTTTGGGACTCAGGCAATCCAACTACATGGCATATACAGCCAGATACCAGATGTCTAGGTGGGATACGATTCTGGCACTGGCTAGGAATGTTCCTCCCAGCTAGCCAGTGAGCTGGAGCATGTGGCTGCAGATGGCATCGATGCTTCTAAGGTACAGTTCCATGCTGCTGTAGACTTGAGTGATGTTCATTCTCGAGTTATGGCTACATCTGTTTCCATGAGGAGATTTGCCTGGCTCAGGTGTACCAACTTGTCTCAGGATACCCAGACCAATGCCATGGATTTTTCTGTCACTGGTAACTCTCTGTTTGGGGAACAAACAGGCTTACATGAAAAAGATGGACAAGTACAGGACCACATATAGGAGTGCTACAGCCAAAGAGAAACAGTCCACTCCTCAAAGGCAGCAATCTAGGTCTGGCAGGGGCAGGCCCTTTCAAAGTCCTTTTTACCAGACCCAGGCCTCCTTTTCTTTCCTGCAGAGGGGGTTCTTTGGGGGAAGAGGCAGAAGGGGTATGACAAGGGCTACAGCCTCCTCTCAGTCTAAGCCTCTTGCCAAGCAGGCACCCTTAGGGGTCAGCCAGGGTTGTCTCTCCAATCCCTGTAGGGGGCAGACTGGCTCACTTCTTCCAGGCCTGGAAGTCTATCACTTCAGACAGGTGGGTTCTGGAAGTGGTGAGCCAGGGTCTTGCTCTCAGCTTCACCAGGTTCCCAAGGCTGAGAGCAAAGGCTTTTCCCCCTTCCTCTCCAGAGGAAACACAGGCCTTGGAAACAGGTCTCATCTCTACTGCTCCTGCAAGCAGTGGAGAAGGTCCCTCTCATTCACAGGGGAAAAAGGTTATACTTCAGGTACTTCCTTACCCTAAAAAAGACAAGGGAGTGGTGACCCATCCTAGATCTACGATACCAAAATAAACACATCTTAAAGCCAAAGTTCAAGATGGTGACTCTGGGACTAATTCTTCCCTCTCTGAGACCAGGAGACTGGCTAGCCTCCCTGGATCTCAAGGATGCCTATTTCCACATACATATCAGGCAGTCCCACAGAAAGTACCTCAGATTCGATCTGCCCTCAGGCCATTATCAGTTCACAGCAATGCCTTTCGGTTTAGCATCTGCTCCAAGGGTATTCACCAAGTGTCTGGCAGTAGTGGTAGCCTTCCTCAGAAAACAAGGTATCTTACTGTTCCCTTACCTGGACAATTGGCTCATAGTAGGCCAGTCTGTAGACCGATTCAGGTCAGCTCTAAGGGCCACTTGAAACCTTCTGGACTCCCTAGGATTCATCCTGAATCTGGGAAAGTCTGTCCTGGAGCCTACCTAGCTTCTCACATTTATAGGAGTGGAGCTGGACACTGTTCAGGCCAAAGCCTTTCTCCCTTCCCCAAGGGTCCAGTCTCTCATCAATGTGGCTTCCTCTTCTTGTCCACTTGTGTCTCGTCCAGCCAGACATTTTTTGCAGCTGCTAGGCCATATGGCAGCATGCACTGCAGTGGTGCAGGGAGCAAGGTTCTAGATGAGAGATATTCAATTTCACCGGAGAGCCTTTTGGTCTTAGGGAAAAGATTCCCTTTCCAAGTTGGTTCTGGTGTTTCTGACTCTGGTTCAAGCCCTCCAGTGGTGGCTGGAAGAGGACAATATGAAGCAATATGACAATATGAGGCAAGGGGTTCCCTTCCTTACTCAGGTGCCCACAGTGATTCTCACTATAGACGCTTCCCTACTAGGGTGGGGAGCTCATCTGGATCAGCACACAGCTCAGGGGACTTGGTCTCCTCAGGAGTCCCTTCTGCACATAAACCTGCTTGAACTCAGGGCTGTCTTTCTGGCAGTCCCGACATTTTCAAACATGATCCGGGGAAAGTGGTGCAGATCAGGACAAACAACACCACAACCACGTGGTACATCAACAAGCAGGGGGCACTCGGTCTTCAGCCTTGTGCACCGAGGCAATGAAAATATGGTCTCTAGTTTACTCCCTACAAGCTTCCCCAATTGCTGTGCATCTCCCAGGGAAGGACAATGTACTTGCAGATGCTCTCAGCAGGATCTCTCAAGGTCACTACGAATAGTCTCTGAATCCTCTCATTCTCCAAATCATTTTCAAGAGATGGGGCACTCCAGAGATAGATCTCTTTGCAGCCCCGGATAACCATCAGCTCCCCCTGTTCTGCTGTAGACCTCCTCTCCTGGGGCCAGTCCCTCTGGATGTCCTCCTGTTGGATTGGACCAACAAGTTTTTCTATGTTTTTGCTCCCTTTCCTCTGATATTCAGAGTGCTGGTCAAGATCAGATCCCAACCTTGCACAGTGATTCTGGTAGCTCCGGACTGGGCCAGACAACCTTGGTATCCTCTGCTGTTGTCACTGTCAGTGACAAACCTCTGTGCCTTCCCAGGCAGTTCAATCTCCTCACCTCGTCTCAGGGCAGGATCCTGTACCCCAACCTTCACTCTCTCAGGCTCAAGGCCTGGCTCTTGAAGAGCTAGAGTATGCAGGTCTGAATCTTTCCCAGTCAGCTCTAGATATCCTCAAGGCTAGCAGAAAGCCTTCCACTAGGAAAACTTACAGTTCCAAATAGAAGAGGTTTGGGTTTTGGTGCAATCTGAAGCACATCCAGCTGGACTCAGCTGATATTGCCATTGCCCTGGATTATCTGGTGCATCTTAATAACTTGGGCCTTCAGCCTGCCACCCTCAAGGTGCATTTGGCAGCTATTTCTGCTTTCATTTCAGCAGGGAAAGTTTCTTCCTTAGCCTCCCATCCAGTCTTCAAAAGATTTTTCAAAGGGCCGATTCATATCAACCCTCCTTTCAGGAATCTCACTCACCTGTGGGATCTGAATATTTGTATTGCACAGCTGATGTTGCCTCCCTTTGAGCCTTTCTGTTCAGCTGAACTTAAGTACCTGACTTGGAAAACTGTATTCCTGGTGACTATCACCTTTGCCAGGAGAATCAGTGAATTACAAGCCTTATCAGTGGAACCTGACTTCATTTCATTTCACATGGATAAGGTGGTCCTTTGCACAAATAGAAAGTTCCTTCCCAAGGTGGTATCAGATTTTCATCTGAACCAATCCATGATATTGCCTGTATTCTTTACTGACCACTCCTCCTCTGCAGAGAGGAGGTTGCAGAGTCTCGACGTTAAAAAGACTTCTGAGTTACTATATAGAATCCTCTAAACCCCACAAAAACCATTGTTTTCAGCTGTTCCTCACTTATGGAGAGATGGGGAAAGGAAAACCTGCCACTAAGAGAACTGTTGCTAGATGGATTGTCTCTTGCCTACAGTTCTGCTATTCAAAATTGGGGAAGGAGCCTCCGTCAGGCCTGAGGACTCACTCCACCAGAGGCACAGCTGCTTCAGTAGCAGCTGCCAGGGATATACCCTTAGTGGAAATCAGTAAAGCAGCCATCTGGAAGACTGTTCACACATTTGCCAAGCATTATTCCCTTGACATCCAGTCGAGAAGTGATGCTAGGTTTGGCACAGCAGTACTGCAGAGTCTGTTCCCAAAATAGGTTCTGTAGTTCCCTCCTCCTTTGGGGTATTGCTTGGTAGTCTGCAATTAGTCAAAATACAGCAAGACCTCATGTTGTTTGAAGAAAAAATTACTCACCTTAGTAATGTTGTTTCTTCTAATGGAGTCTTGCTGTATTCTGACCTCCCTCCCTGCCTCCCTTCCTGGAACCTAATTGTTTTGGGATGTGGGTGCGCAGGTGTAGTGCTGCACCCCATGGGTGCATTGGTTGTTTTTCTTCGTTATTTTTCTGATTGTAATTTGTCTACCTACTTGAATTCTTTTTGGGGGTCTCGACTTGGGTCTACATCAATTCGCTCCCGCATTTTCGCTCCCAGTCAACTCACTCCCGACGACCCACTTCCTTGTCAATTCACTCCTGCAGTTCTCACTCCCCGACAACCCACTCCCGATCCCGAAGTATGCATGCTTTGTTAGTGATTGTGGGATCTAGACTGCAATATCTTGACTAGCCATTTATTATAAATAGTAGTGCAAAAACGTATTGCACAAAAGCAAAAGTTTACATGCAGGAGGTGTAGCCGAATAAACTACTTACGTTTTGCACGACAACTACCATGCATCCTCAGAATGATCCTAGTAACTTGATGCATTTTAAACAATAAGAATACTTTGTATCATAACTTGTTAATCAATAAAGCATATCACATTTTAAAAAAAAGAGTACGAGGATCATGCTGATACGATCAGGATATCTTCAATTATTAAAGAACCAGTCGCTGAACGCTACTATAGTTTGCATAGGATTTTCTTATTTGGATTCTACAGTTGTAAATTTCAACCAAGTTTGATTGTTAAACTGTTTTTATTCATTATAAATATCAGTATAGTCATTCTGCTTAATAAATATGTGTCCCTGTAGATTGCAAGTCCACACAAACAGTATGTTTTATAACGTATTCCTTTGGGGAAGACAAGAAGTGAAGCATTTGGCATGACATTATCACATGTTTTGGTGAATCACAAAACATTATAGCAGGTGGTATTAAAATAATGTTTTTAAAGCTAGGAAACAAGCTGCATTAAAAAGGGATGAATCTGACTACGATGGCTGTTATCTGGTTTTAAAGTGCTTTTTTTCCCCTTAAATGCGCTGGTGCAGGAGCATTTTCAAAATCTCGGGGTCTCCGGTTTTAAAGTGCTTCTTTTTCTTTTTTAAATGCTCTTGTTTTTAGAAATGCCTCGCAGTTTGATTCTATGCATCTGGAGCGAGAGCGGGAGTAGATGACGTGGAGCAGGAAGGGAAAGGAGTGAAATATTCGGAGTGAGTTATCGGGGCATGTTTCCGAAGGGAGTGAATTGTTGGGGAGGCGAATTGATGGGCTCCCTCTCGACTTGAGTTTCTACACTCCTAATTTTTTACTTATATGGCCTTTTGGCAAAAAATTCCAGAACAATTTCTGGATTGTTAGCCAGTTAGTTTAGGCTTTGTAAGAATCTGATGGTTACACTTCAGAGTACCTGGGACAGAGGTTTGAAAACCGAGCTCAAGATGAACGTTCTATGCCTTTGCATAAAGTTTAACCCTCTCATCTCCAGGGCAGTTGAAGTGCCAGGGCTAACTGCAATTAGTCAGAATACAGCAAGACTCCATTAGAAGAAACAACATTACTAAGGTGAGTCATTTTTTCTTCTCTGTTTCTATGTGGTGCTAGTAAACTGGATCAATAACAGGTTAAATCACAGGAACTAATGAGTCAAATTCTGTGGCCATCTTTCATTGAATGGGCCTGGGGCATAAATAAGTGGTTTACCTCAGGGTTAGGTTTGGTCTTGGGTTCAATTTCATTTAATGTGTTCATTATGGATATGGGGAAGGTTATCAGCTCATGGCACAACAAGTTTGCCAGTGATACCAAAATAGGCAAAAAGGTTAGTTCAGTAAAACATTACAATCTGAGCTTGTATCAGTTGCATGTAGAACAGAGAACTGGGGTATGGAATTCAACATCAAATGCTGAACCAATGGAAGAGTGGTAATGCTTGCACTCCCTATGCCAATTACCTTGTTTCAGGAACAGACTGGGGTCACTCGGTTGGCTGGTGGGGTGAGGGAAGATTGAGCACCCAATGGCAGCTCTCCTTCCTCATAGAGGAGGAATACCAGGTCCCACTGCAGAGGCTGCTACATGGTAGAGGCTGAGCTGCAGTGCAGTGGGTATGCATGAAGGGCACTGCTGTAGCATGACATGTGTGGTGCACACATCTTGATGCTACAGTCCAGAGGGAGAAAATGGAGGAAAAAAGATGCCAAGCTGCCCATGGTTGGTGCCCCCACAGGCTCTCAACTGACTGATACAACAGGCCACCAACCCATCACAGTCCTGAGCAAGTGGTGGATAACCAGTACATCCGTGAGAAGGTCGGTGGTGGGGCTTGGGGGGGGTGCCATCGGGCAGACCAGATGGGAGAAAGCTACTGATTGAAAACAAAAATGTAAAATTATGCACTTAGCTAAAAATAATGCCACATTTAAATATTCCAGCAATGGCAAGGAAATTAAA
The DNA here is from genome assembly GCA_016271365.2 of Neoceratodus forsteri. NCBI lineage: Eukaryota > Metazoa > Chordata > Ceratodontiformes > Ceratodontidae > Neoceratodus > Neoceratodus forsteri. The sequence goes on from CM057455.1 coordinate 699,522,378, forward strand.
AAATTGACAAAGAAAGAGATTTGGGTATTTCTGTTACAAATAACTTAAAACAATCTGAACACCTAGGGACGTAGCTGCTAAAACCAGTAGAAATGATCAGCTGTATCATGCATCACTTTACTGCTAGGCAGGCAACAGTTATTATTCCACTTTACAGGAACTTAGTAGAACATTTACCTGTCAACCTCCTGCCTTATAAATCAGGGACACGGCCTAAAGAAATCAGGGACAAAGGAACAAAATCAGGGACACATCTTAATTTTTTTTTATTTTTACTCAGGAAGTTAGTAGAATAAGGGGCTTAGTCTAAAATACATTTTTTGAAGAACAACAAGCCTGTAACTCTAATATTTGACATTATTTTGTGCTTTCAGTCCCCACGGTTCAGTCATAGAAACACACATTTTTGGAAGGACATAGGCAAATTCCGAGGCAACATCAGGGATGTCCCAGAAAATCAGGGACAGTTGAGAGGCATGGGTAGAACCCCACCTTGATTACCGTGTACCATTTTGGAATCCATATCAGAAGGACAAGATTTTATTAGAAAGGGTCCAAAAAAGTGCTACAAAACTGATCTGGAATTATAAGGAACTATCTTATGAAGACTGTGCATAATGTCAAACAGAAGTAAAAGAGATGTATCTGATTTTTTCCTTCAGTTTCTTTCAGTTTGCAATAGTTGTTAGCTCTAGTCTATCAAGGTGGTCCTCGATAGAGTAGAGCTAATGAATCTTGCACATTTCTTTTATGTTTGACATCATTCTTGATCCATTACTGAGAAATAGCTTGGGATGTGAAACCAGGAATTAAAAAAGTGCATCTAGAAAACATAATAAACAGATTAGAATCACTGAATGGTGCAGGACAGTGACTAGACAGTACAGTATGCATTGCTTATTATAGACTCATCATTGCAATCGGATTTTGTCCGATATAAGGGTTGTTTGAAGGATCATTTTAAGTCTATTCTCAGCAAATCCTCCTGCTCTCTCTGCCAACTCCACCTACTGTAGTTGCGAGTAACTGGAGCTTGAGATTACCTTTGTCACATCAGTGGATGACTGCCAGTTTCTTTGTGATTTCAAGACTGTCAGCTGTGTGGTTGGCAGTCTTGCTTGTTTTCTTCAGTGGACAGCTTTGCTTGTTTTCTTCAGGGATTTGGGTTAAGCAAAGTCAGCTGAGTTGGTGGACGGCTTTCCTTGTTTCTTTGGGGATTTAAGGCAGAGAGGGGACTGTTGATGGTACGGTACAAAATGCTATAAACCATGCTAAAATTAAAAGAAAGATAGTTTTCAGTGTTGAATCAGAGTTAGCTTGTTCAGGAGTTGAGTCAAGTGTTTAGTTGGCTCAGTCAGCAGGGCATCTTGAGCGAGACTTTTATCAGGCCATTAAAGAATACTGCATGCAAAAATTATAAAAAGACGTGCATTGGGTTTTTGCTTCTCTGATCCCTATCACTTTATTACCTGTGTCTGTAGCAAGGTTTTTCTTTTGTTTACTTTTTTTGGCAAGTTTTATGGCCCCTGGGGTAGCCATTCAGGCTTCTTTTATTGTCTTTGATATGTTAGAATTTTCCCAGAATTCCTCTGAGAATTATGTGAATTAGATGCTGCATTATAACTAAGAGCACAGGATCCCAGTTATAATCTAGTCACACCATTTAACTGCAACTGCTTGTAAAAGCCAGATTTTTCTAAGCACCAACTGTTGTTATTCTGGATACGTAGCAGTTTTCTTTGTAAAGTGCTGTCACTGGGTGATGATAATAAAGCCAATACATATTTGAAGACTTAGGTCTCATTCACATCATTTCCAGAGGCATTCTGGGAAAACTGCAACAGATCAAAAGCAATAAAAGAAGCCTGAGTGGCTACCCTCAAGGGTCAGGGAAAAATAAAAGTAAGAAGAAAAAAACTTGCCACAGACACGTGAAATAGAATGCCATGGACCATCAGAAAAACAGAAACACAAAGCACATGTGCTTTTATAATTTTGCATGTAGTTTTCCTTTAACAGGAGTTTAAGCAGTCTCCCTGTGCTACCACAGACAAAAGGAGGATAATGAGGAGGGCAATTAGCACTTTAAGTGTGATAGCAATAAAAGGACAAATAACTGGTTACAGGTATAAAATGTCCATTTTAGACAGAGCATATAGTTCATTACATTCATCATATTTTAACAGGGCTTCTATGGAAATTGCTTTTTTGTTTACAAGATTTGTCCAAACTAACCAACTTGTCCAGCTTAAGGCTATCCATCTGAAGTGGTGCATACTCTGTTTCTTGGTAGGCAGTACAGCATAGTGGTTGAGAGCCATGAGCTGCAAACCTGGAGACCTGGGTTCGAATCTCACAGCCCCCATTTGTATACTGTGTGACCCTGAGCAAGTCACTTCACTTCCTTGTGCTCCCAGGTTGCACCTGGAAAAAAGTTCCAGCTTAATGTGCCTTTCCTGGTTAAACAATTTACCCTTTCCCCCCTTTCTTTGCAAGCTGGATAATAGGCATATGGAACAGTCTCCCATAGGAAATCATTGATAGTCACATGAAACCAAAATTCAAAACCAAAATTGACTGGTTTATTTTAGGTGTTTTTTCATCTGCATTATAAATGCAATTAGAGCCTGCCCTCCTGGCACAGCAGCAAGGCATATGTCTGTGGTGCCAACATCCTGAGTACAGGGATGGACTCGGGAGCTGGAGGACCAGCCAGGGGAAGAAGGACTGAGCATCCAGGGGTCTGCTGTCCTTCTCTGGGGGGAGGGGAGAAGGGGGCTTGAGTGTCTGGTGCACCTAGACCCCTGGTGGAGGCTGGGGGCTCCACAAGTGACCTGTGCCATCACATATGGGGGGCAGGGCAGATGCTAAGCATAATTGCATGTCCCACCCCAGGGTACCAGCATCAGGGAAAAAAGCTAGCCCCTGAGTAGGATGCCAGCTACATCACTGACCGCAGCACCTACCAGTGTCTGCTGGGGGTCCCACTCCGGTGGCCCTGACCCAGCGGGGGGTAAGCCGGGTCTCACCTATCCAGTGTCCATTGGAGGGGAAGTCAACCAGAAGCCCCATCCGGGGGGGGGGACAATGCTGGGCATGGGGGGCAGTGGATGGAGTGGGACAGAGCTTCATTCAGGGGAAGAACAAAAAAAAAAAATAATAGGCACAATTAGAATAGATGGTCACAATCAACCTTTTGGTCTGTTTCTACCTAAATCCCAAGTTTTTATCTTATACAGGCATGGTAGTGCCTGCATATTAGGGTCGAGTAAGCACTTTCTTGCAAACACTGATTTGTGCACCTTAATAAGTTAACCCCTTTTCAACTAATTTGCCTGAAATTTGGCAGTCACTGAGTTGGAGCCAGGCTCTCTGGATCCTGAAAGGTTTGCGACAATTGGCTTGGGATGGCACAATGTAATAGAGGTGCAACAAACCAAAATTAAATTTTTTTTTGCTTACTCATTGATTCAAAATGGTTTAGATTTAAAAATGAAACTTTCAGGGTTGATAAAGTTTGGCCCAAGGTGCATTCCTTTGTTATTTTTATGTTTTTTGATTAATTATTTTTTTTAACTGTTCAATACAAACTGAGCCATTTTCTACACATGCTCAGTGTATAAAAAACATTCTATTGATAACTGTCTCGTGTAAAAGCATTTTGTTATGGTTTCATTTGGTGAAAAGACTGGCAGCATGGTGTGCTTAAGCTTTCATTTGGTACACCACACTGCCATTCTCAGAGGGGTGGGCTGCATCAGCACACCAGTACATGCTTTCCCACAGACCCTGCTTCTTACTCTGGTGGTCTGCCCACCTCCAGCAGATCGCAGAAAGGTACCTGCTGGTGCTTCGTGCCAGCTCCTCACCCTCCCCCCTCCCATCCACCCTATCTGAACATCTACTTATATAGCTAATAAGGTCAAATGACTTTCCCTGAAAAATGTATTATCTGTCCATTTTTCCTATTAGCTCCTTTTCAGACTCACTCACTAGGGGCACCATTGATCACATCCCCTAAACAAATTGCCATTTCTACCATTTACTATGCTTCCTACTCAACCTTTTCCAGACCCCTATCCTTCCCAAACTCCATACAGTTCATGCTACTGGTATAACTACATCACATTTTAATTATAGTGACCTACTCAGTCCCTAACATAACGGCAGCCCCATTATTGAGACACTTTATATAAATAAAATTCTTGCCATCATCATATTCTTAATGTACCCATATACCCTTTCCAAAGTGGTTGTTACCAACCCAGCTAATCAGACACTTCATTTTACCCAAAAAACTCTTAACCCAACTGAGTCCCGGCCCCCTGTGGGATAACACCTCTACTACTACCCTTGCACTATTATCTCCAGGCATCACACCATGGTCAAAGCACTAATACTTCTGCATGTATCATTGAACTACAACTTCCTTCCAAATAAGAAATGGTTTTAGGAAGTAAGTGTGAGGCAGGACCTTCTAAACAGAATAACTATTGTCACTATGAAAATAATATTAATGGATCTCCTCTGTTCAGGTAACATTGAGCTTAATCCTGGCTCTGTATCTCCACTAGAGTCACCTGCTGACTTTGCCACTGCTAAAGGCCTTAAAATGATGCTTGTCAATATCTGCAACATTCAAAAAAATTAACTGATGTGCAAGCATGGGTTTCTCATATTCAACCAAATGTCTTAGTGATGACAGAAACTTGGCTAAAAAAACACCATTAAGGATCATGCCATAGGAGTCCCATCTTACTCCCTTTACCAGGCTGACAGGCCACAAGGGACAGTGGTGTGTCTATGTCAATGAGAGACTATCCACCACAGTCCTGCACTCCACCTCTAAGCAAAAGGAATTTGAAAGCTTAGCATTACAACTAGTCATCTCAACCACCGAAGCTATCAACATAATCAGTTGTTACTGGCCTCCCTCAGAGGGTCTGGACCTACCATTCCACCTAGGCAAATTCCTGAGTGAAAATAATAATGAAACAATAATCCTAGGTGACCTGAACATGGACTGGCTCAGTACCAAATCTAATCTTTTAAAACACCTATGTGATGATATGGGGCTGGCACAGATTATTACAGGAATCACTAGGCCAAACAATAAAAATCAACTGAATGGATCACTAGTAGATGTAGTTTTGACAAATAGACCTCATAAAATGTCTCGTGAGGCTGCCCTGCACAATGATCTAAGCGATCACAATATTGTAGTGTGTGTGTCAGATAATAATTAAAACCACTCATTGCTAGTAAGTTTTTTACCAGGAGGTCCTTCAGAAAATGTAATTTAGGCAACTATTTGGCTGATCTGAGAGCGATAAGCTGGCAAAGCTTATATCTGGCCCCTACAACCCAAGAAGCAGTCTCCATCTTTAACTCCACCTTCACTGATATCATAAACAAGCATGCCCCCATGGCCAGTCACAGATTAAAAAAAGCTTCCTGCCCATGGTTCAATGGAGAGATCAAAAAAGCCCTGCTAAGAAGAGACCGGTTATGGGCAGACACAAGGCAGATCAAATCCCCCGTGCATTGGGCAGCATTTACAATATGCCATAATGCCTGCACCAAACTGGTCAGAAACACAAAAGAGTCTTACTATATAAACATACTCAAATCAGCAAATGGGAACACAATAAAAATCTGGCGTGCCTTCAAATCAGTGAAAGGAAGCAAGGCACCTCCATCTTTGCCAACTACAATACAGTAAAACTGGGATTAAAATGTTCAGAATCAATTTAGGAAACATGCTATCAGTTCATTAGATAGGGATGTCCATATAATGGGGGTTTATTAGATCAAGATTGTACTGAAAATTTACATGGCACCCCTATAACAAAGACACAACAATTGATGAGCTCAATGAACATTTTCCAATGGCAGGCCTCATCTTTGACTCCACCCTGTCAGCTCACTGCAACCTTCAATTCTTCAGTCAGCAACACCATGCAGTCCCCTGATGTATGCTCCCTTCACCTTCTCTGACATTACCTTTAAGCAGGTTGAAGATCAGTTGCTCAAACTAGACTCTAAAAAGGGTGGTGGAGTGGATAACATAGAACTCTTCTTCCTAAACATAGGCTATCACTACCATACAGCTCCAATTAACCAGTATTCAATATTTCATTAGCTCAGGGTACTGTTCCAGGAGTCTGGACAGTAGCCCACCTACAACCTCTCTTTAAATTGGGCAACTCTAGTGATCTAAGTAACTATAGGCCTATTTAAATCCTACCTATCCTCTTGAAAGTACTAGAAAAGCTGGTTAGCATTTAAGTTGGAGCATTCCTGGATAAGCACCAGTTAGTAAATCCCTTACAATCTGGTTTCAGACAATTTCACAGCACAACTTCCGCATTATCTAAAGTAACAAGTGACTGGTTAGAGGCCATTGGCAACAAGCTAGTTACATGTGTCATCTTCCTGGATCTGAGCAAAGCCTTTGACACAGTGATAGGAGGACATGATATATTTTCATACCATACCTCTCCAAAACCAGAATACTAGTCTTCATCTTGCTTGAATGAACAACCATCAACATATGTTTTAGGAAAATCACCACGCACATGTTCATCATAGTGGTGGTGCCTAGTATGTTTCTGTACCATTTCCAGTTCAGGAGGTATATCAGGATCTTGTACTGAATGTTCATCTGCAGCACAATCATGCATCTCCAGATGTGCCAACCTTTGAGCTACTGTATTTTATTTTTTGTCCTTAGCATATTTGATCTTTAAAGGTAGGCCCTGGAGTGCTAAGGTCCAGGCCACTATTCTGCTGCTGGATATGCTACCATTCTTAAGTTTCTGCCTCCCCAGGAACATAACTTGGTGACAGGTCTCTACAACAACTTTCTTAGCACAAATGTAGTTTTTCAACCATTGTATTGCCCATACAATGGAAAATAATGCCTTTTCACACTCTGAAAACTTTTTCTCAACATCTCTTAAAGTTTTACTGGCATAAGCAATAACACAATTGTCTGAATCATGTTTCTGATATAACACTGCAGTGATGCTGCTGCCAGTGAACCCTGTTTCTAGGTAAAAATCCTTATCCATTTGTGGGTAAGCAAGACATAGTGCTAAACTTAGACTATCTTTTAAAGCTTGCATGGCTTTGTCTTGTCCTCCCCCCCCAAACACCCAGAGTTCTGCCTTTTTCAGTAGCCCGGTGAGAGGATTTGCAATTTCAGCATAGTCCTGGATAAACTGTCTTCAGTAGTTACAGATTCCAAAGAAGCTGCGTAACTCCTTTAAAGTTTTGGGTGGACCAATTTGTTGGACTGCTTCTATTTTGTTGTGCTGAGGGCATAGCCCATTAGGCCCAACTTTGTGCCCAAGATAGTTTACCTTATTTCTGAACCACTGTCCCTTCATTAAAGACAATTTGGCACCAGCCTCTATTAGATGATTTAACACATAAGTTACTTCCGCTAGGTGTTCCTCAAAAGTACTGCTTTTGATTAGTACATCATCCACGTAAACCAGATTTCCTCTACTTTCAGCATCAGGCATGGTCTTATGCAGAAAGATATTAAAATCTGCAGGTGAATTTAAGTACCCAGAAGGACATCTGTTCCATGTGTATTGTCTTCTTCCAAAGGTAAAAGCCAATTTGTATTGGTTTTCTGGATCTACTTTCAACGTCCAGAATCCATTTGCTATGCTTAGAGTAATGAAATATTTAGCATCCTCAACTTTGGCCAAACTTTGGTCCAAAGATGTCATGGGCCAAAGAGATAAAGTTACCTGTTGGTTTAACTTTCTGTAGTCAATAGTGAGCTTCAACTTTACAGTAGGTTTTGATACAGGCCAAATGGGGGAATTATAAACAGAATTCACGTGTCTTATAATTCCTCGCTCCATCAAGGTATTCAGTATCTCTTGTATGTGTTTGTCAGAGCTACTGGTATTCTGTACTGGTGTACACAAACTGGACCTTCACTAGGGTTCATAGGCACCCTCGTAACATGAACGTCAGTCAGCCCAGAATCATGAGCATCTTTTGTGAACATGACCTTGAACTGAAGGAACATTTCACAAACCTTTTCTTTTTCTGCTTCAGTTTCACAATTACAGGCTTGTATAGCTTGTTAAATGTGTTCTTTAAAATCAGGAAAAGGTAAATTTTCACCTACTTCTGTCTCATCTTCTATTATCTCAGAAACATTTTCCGCATCAATCACATGTACTTCTTTAAATTGCTCCATTTCATTAACCATACTGGACAGTATAAGATAATCATTTTCAGCTTTTTAGGTATGAATTTCTTTCTTATCTGCTGGTCAAATGTCTTGTAAAACAGTTAAGCCATTTGGTATAAACCCAATCTCTTCCTCTGTCTCATATTTCTGAACTATGTTCTCTGGTAGCTCCCCAGTAACTGAAACAACTAATTCCAAATCATAGAAGGATTCCCCTGTCACTACCCCTAACTCACAGTTAGCTTCTATAGTGATAGGCTCTACAATTGGGTTATTTTCCAAAACGTGCATTACTCTGCTGCTCATGTCCAAGCAAGGTGTGAAATGGATTTTGAAACTCATATCGCTAAGTTGCTTGTTAAGCACAAATAGTGTAGTTTGGTCAGGCACTTCTTGGCCTTTCTTTACATTAACCCTAATAGAGAATTCCTTTACATTACCTGGAACTGTTGTAGTGAACTCACTCATCACCTGACACACTCGAGTGATAGTTTGTCCAGACCTCAAGACCTGTGGTGTTACTGTTATTGGGTAAGGGTCCCCCCTCTGTGACCAAAGAACATCATTGGCTAGGTCAGTATACACACCCAGTCATACAAGGATTTCTAAACCTAGGCATATGGGAGATTTCAGGTCTTGTACTACCTTCACAGGGTGTTGTATTTTCTTTTGCCCTATTTGGAGGTTCAAAGCACAGATGCCTATACTTTTTAAGCTACTTCTCTGGTTTGGAACATTTTCCAACCACTCTTGTTTCTTTACATGTGTTAAACTAGGCCTCCGCCTTTTTAACACTTTGCAAAACAGTTTACTTATTAGACAGCGCTCATAGTCTAGGCATAACACAGAATTAGCAGTCTGCAAATTCTCTGCTTTGATGAGCACCTTTAATCTGCCTTCCTTTGACCTTATATGGCTGAGAAAGGACCCGTGATTCGGTGGCATTTCTTTTCCACAATCCTCAAGGAAGTTGGATACTCAGAATCCAATGTTCCTGTGTCAGATACAGGATGGGTCTCTGAGATAACAGATTTCACTTCCTTTGTGAAGAAAGTAAGGCCTCTTACATTAACCTCAGATTTCATTACATCATACTTTGACAAACAAACCACATGAGCTCTACTTCTCGATAGAGCCACATTTTCAGAATTACCCGGTACAGATACATCAGATACATCAGAAGATACAAAATTCAGTTTAATCATTGCATCATCCTTTTCTAGATAACATGATTCTGATTGTTTAGCAACCTTGAGATTCTTCCCAAATGGAATGGGCCTGTTTACCTGTGACCACAAGACTCCACAAAAGTAGTCAATGATAGGCCAAAACCTTTTCAGAGGACCATTTCCAATCAAGAAACTATCCCCAGCTCTATTAGTGATATACACTGGATGGGTGACTTCCATTTTGCTAAATCTTAATCTCAGACACACTTTACCTAGAGTCTGTTGAGTCCCTTCCCCCATAACCTAAAACTTGTAAGCCATCAGAGACAGTTTTCAGCACCTTTGAGTTACCCACTACCCACTACAGCTTATCATAGAAGCTCTTGGACATCAGGGTCACTTTTGCTCCTGAGTCCATGAAAGCTTCATGATTCAGACTGTTTTCAATGTTTATTTCAAAGTAAAACCTATCTGCTCCTCCCCTTTTAGGGATTAAGTTGTCCAGGTAGAATTTGTTTTTCTTAACTCCTGGCAACATGGCAAGTTCTCTGTGACATAATACATTGTTTGTAGCAGTAACTCTGGATACCTCTACAGAAAGGTCAGATTCTGAGATAACATTTTCATTTCCCTTTGGCATGCATTCATTTTCAAATTCCATAGCAGTTTTATTACCATTGTCAGCAACTGCAATTTCATTTACCTTGGCAGCATCAGCGAGTGTAGAAGGCACTAGTCAGTTGGGTTCAAGATTGGTGCAAATCCCAACTGTGCCAAATGTTGCAGGGTTTGGCACAGGGACATGAAGTGCAGAGGGTAACTGGGGAGATTGGAACAAGTGATTTTGAAGAAGTGTCTTTAAATCTCCCACTTGTTTCCCAATTTTCCATCAAAGATCTCCCATGTTTTGATGCATGTTATATTGTTTTCTAAGCACCATTGCCTTAATTGGATATTTATGTGCTTCAATTTCTTAGTCAATTTGTAACTAGCCTTTGGAACCGGTAATATCTCTGATAAAACAGGCTCTGCCTTAAAGTTGTCAGTTAGCTGTTGAAGGCTTTATATTTGTTTATCACATTATCCATGAACTGGTTTCTGGTGTTGTTTTACCAGCATATAATAGTACAAATGTTTTTTCCCCTGCTGATTTAAGGATATTTGGTATCATATTATCAATATCCTGTAATGCTGCCCCTGAGAAATTGCAGCTAGCCACTTTTTCTTTGTTTCCTCTTGTTGTATATTGGTCAATATATTTTATTATCAAGTCCACTTCTGTATATATTTGCCTTGGCTCTGTGTGATTCATCTCACTTGCTTGTGTAGTTTCCTTTTCTACTTCTTGATTTAATGAATTTCCCTTTTTTGTTCCATTTGATTCAGTAGGATCCTTGTTTCCCTCAATAACCCTATTTACCTGAACTTGTTCACCTGCTAGTGTGACCAGTTCACTAGTCAGGTGTTCAATGTTGTCTATAAGACTTATCAAGGATGTAAATCTATTACATAATGCAGGGGTCAGATCTTGTTCTCTTCTATCTTTTCTTTTTTTCTTATATTTCTTATTCCCTTCCACCAAAAAACAATCTACATCATCTTCTTCTCCTGTGTGTTTAAAATTGTCATTTTTTACAGCATTATCCTCAGGGGTTTCCTTGGCAATGTCTATGCTAACATCTACAACTGCTTCAGGCTTTTAATTTCAAGTTCTAAGCAAATATTTTGGCCTTTAACTCTTTTAATTTCTTTACATTGCTGACAGATATATGGGCCTAATTGGCGGTAGTTTCCACTCAAAACTTACTGCAGGAAGTAAAGTACATTTTATTCCTAACTTCCCATTCTTAATTGTTGCTATCAAATTTGCAATTATGAAGCTGATTTAGTCTGAGTTTGATGGTATAATATAGACATGCTTTGTATGTATAGAGTACTCAGTACAATTTTTCTAGTACTATACATTGAGTTACAATACTAGGACTGTAGGTGAAAAGGACTGCTGTCTTTTGGTTGCTTTACCCTTTGTGTCGGGTGCTTTGGTATATGTACTACTTCTCTCCAAACTGCAAAAATGAGTCACTTTGATATACACAATATATATTTCTGGATAGGGCCTACCTTTAGTATTCTGTGCCCTCCTATCCTCCCTGTCCACCTGACGCCAGACACATGCAATAAATGCACGTGTCTCAGCATGAGTCTCTGTCCACAGTGATAAGTGCGCCCCACTCACAGAGGGGCTGGATTTTAAGCTAAATGCAACCCAGAAGTCTTCTGAAGGTTGTGCCTCATGCCCCACTCGCTAATTGCACAGACGTGCTTAAAACTTGTTTAAACTATCACTCCTGGTCCCAGAATGGTGCTAGAGAGGTACATTCAGCTCCTAGTGTCCAGAAAACATAACAATTCTGCTCACTGCTGCAAGTGTAGTTCAAGGAAACAACCTCAACAAACTACAGGAATCCTTCCCTTCCTGTCACTTGCATGGAATAGTATGCAGGGATGTTCCCACACAGTATATAGCAGCAAATAGTGATTTACAAGTATTCAGAATGTTTCATTTACAGGCTAACACTGAATTCACAATCCTGCTGGCACCTGTCTCATAGCAGAATGCTGTCTCACAGGTTAGCAGTATCTCTGATGCCCTGCTCGCAGAGGGGCTAGATTTTAAGCTAAATGTGACCCGGAAGTCTTCCGAAGGTCATTCATCATGCCTCACTTGCTAATTGCACAGAAGTGCTTAAAACTTATTTAAAATATCACTCCTGGTCCCAGAATGGAGCTAGAGGTGTACTTTCAGCTCCTAGTGCCCAGAAAACATAGAAGTTTTGCTCACTGCTGCAAGTGTAATTTGAGGAGACAACCTCACCAAACTACAGGAATCCTTCCCTTCCTGTCACCTGTAGGGAATAGTATGCAGGGACATTTCCACACAGTATATAGCAGCAAATAGTGAATTACAAGTATTCAGAATGTTTCATTTACAGGCTAATACTGAATTCACTCTCCTGCTGGTACCTGTCTCACAGCAGAGCACTGTCTCATAGGTCAGTAGTGTCTTTGACTCAAAAAAGAAGTGGAAATTCAAGAAAATGAAGGAATATATTTGTTTCTATGGAAATAGTGCCACCTTCTGCAGAGTCCAAGTGAGCTGGGAGAGAATGGAGGGTGTGGCCACACCCACTGCACCCTTGGATCAGCCACTGCCTAGGGGTGTACTGCATCTGGACCCATTGTCTTGTCCACCCTTAGCTTCTTCAGCTCACTCAGGACTCTTCCTCCATAAAGGGGCTTGTATCCACATCCCTTCCCTTTATGCCCATGTCCTGCATCTCTGGCCCTGTCCCTTCCCCCTCTTCCTTGAATACTGAGCAGAAGTACCTGTTTAGTATGTCTACTTTTTGATGGTCTTCTATGTGAACCCCCCCTTTCAACCTAATTATCCCCCCTTTCTTTTCCTCCAGTAACACCCCAAAGGTTGCTAAAAAAATCCCAGCAGAAAAACCTTCCAGGAGGGAAGGTTAACCCCCACCCTCATACACAGCCAGCTGGCTTGCTGATGAAGCTAGCTGGCTGATGACTTCCTGTCCCTATCCCCCTCTCCCTCTCCCCCTCCTGCACTCTTTCTGGGCTTGAGCCTTTGTCCAGGCCAGGACTCTGGTCAATGCCTAAACATAGACATAGAAACATAGAATTTGATGGCAGATAAAGACCGCTTGGCCCACCTGGTCTGCACATTTCCCTACCTAATGGATAAGCTGCAGATCCTAGTTAACCAACAGCCTACTTCTTCCTACCCCCACCCCTAGAATTGCCTTATGACTGTCCCATGCATGCTTGAATTCCACCACTGTTTTTGACTCCACAACCTTCTCCAGAAGGCCGTTCCATGCATCTACAACCCTGTCTGTGAAAAAATACTTCCTTACATTACCTCTGAGCTGCCCCCCTTCTATCTTCAAATTGTGCCCCCTTGTTCTAGCATACCTCTTTTTCTGAAAGATGCTACCCTCTTGGACATTGTTGATTCCCTTGAGGTACTTGAAAGCTTCTATCATGTCCCCCCTTTCCCTACTTTCCTTGAGGCTATACATATTAAGCTCCTTAAGTGTCTCTTCATATGTCTTCTGGTGAAGACCCTGCACCATTTTAGTTGTCCTCTTCTGGACTGCCTCCATCCTGTTTATGTCTTTGTGGAGATTGGTCTCCAGAACTGCCATGATATTCAGATGGGTCTCACCAGCTGTCTGTACAGAGGATAACAACTTCCTGTTTTCTATTGGTGATGCCTCTCTCTACATCCCAGTATCCCCAGCCCTCCTTACTGCCTCCCACATTGCTAGCCCACCTGGAGGTCATCTGATATGATTACCTCAGGTCCCTTCCATTTTGTTGTTGTTAGTATCTCACCCCCCATTGCGTGCTCTTCCTGGGTTTTGTTTCCCAGGTGCATTGACACTTCTTAGCATTGAATCTAAGCTGCCATACATTTGACCATTCCTCCAACCTTGCCAAGTCCTTTCTCATCCTTTCCACCCAACCTTGTGTATCAACTCTGTTGCAGATCTTTGTGTGGTCTGCAAAAAGTCATCCTTTTCCTTTCAGTCCCTCTGCAATGTCACTTATAAAGACATTGATGAGGACTGGTCCTAGTACTGAACCCTGCGGTACCCCACTAGCAACCCCCCTTTCTACAGAGTGGACTCCATTTACTATTACCCTCTGTGTCTGGTTCTCCAGCCAATTCTTTACCCAGGCTACCATCTTGGGACCCACTCCCAGGCTGTCTAACTTGTATATTAATCTTTTGTGTTGGACTGTGTCAAATGCCTTGCTAAAGTCTAGGTAGGCCATATCCACAGCCCCTCCCTGATCTACTACTTTGGTCACCCAGTCAAATAAATTGATTAGATTCATCTGACATGACCTTCCCGCTGTGAATCCATGCTGCCTTGGGTCCTGTGCCCCTCTGGCCTCCAGATACTCTGCATTTCTTTCCTTCAGAAGTGAGTCCATCATTTTCCCTATCACTGAGGTTAAACTAACAGGTCTGTAGTTGCCTGCTTCTGCCCTGCTCCCACTTTTGTGAAGTGGAATCACATCTGTCCTCCTCCAGTCCTCAGGTACCACCCCATTCTCCCATGATTTGTTAAAGAGGGTAGTCAGTGGTGTCACTAGTTCTACCCTTAGTTCTTTTAGAATTCTGGGATGAATCCCATCAGGCCCCATTGCTTTGTCCACCTTCAGTTTTAAGAGTTCTTTCAGAACCCTTTCTTCTGTAAATGGGCTGGTATCAACTTCTGTGTCCAGAGTGTTTCTATTGTTTGGTTTAGGTACCTCCCCCTCTTCATTTGTGAATACTGAGCAGAAATATTTGTTTAGTATCTCTGCCTTTTCACAGTCACCCTCTGCCCACCCCCCTCTCCTTTATTAAGCCTCACGATCCCTCTCTTGGTCTTCCTTCGCTCCCTGATTTACCTATAAAAAGTTTTATCCCCCTTCTTAACTGTGTTGGCTATATTTTCCTCAGTTTGGGCCTTTGCTGTTCTTACTGCCTTCCCAGCTTCCTTTTGCTTTAACTGATACACCTCTCGGTCCTGCTCCTTCTGTGATTCCTTGTAATTCCTGAATGCTTTCTTTTTCTCCCTAACCTTTCCTGCCACCTCCTTTGAGAACCATAGAGGTTTCTTACATTGTTTTGTTTTGTTTATTTGCTTCACACAAAGGCTTGTTGCCTCTGTGATGGCAGTTTTGATTATTCTCCATTGTTCTTCCACCCTTCTTCCTGCCCATTTGCTAGTGCACCTTTAGCACTCTCACCCTTTTAGCAAAGTCAGCACTCCTGAAGTCCAGTACCTTTGCCTTTGTGTGGCTTGACTCTACTGCTGTGTTTATTGTGAACCATACTGTTCGATGGTCACTAGTTCCCAGATGGCTACCTACTTCTAAATCTGTGATCCTCTGGCCATCCCCATTTGAGAGTACCAGGTCTAAGATTGCTCCCTCTCGAGTGGGTTCCAATACTAGTTGTATAAGGCATGCCCCCTGTAGGGCATCTAGAATGACCCCACTCTTAGAAGTGGCTTCTACAAATGTACTCCAATTAACATCTGGCATATTCAGATCCCCCATCAGCAATATCTCCCCTTTTTCTGCCATTCTAAGGATACTTCCTATCATTTCCTTGTCCATGTCCTCCCCCTGAGATGGAGGTCTGTATACAACTCCTGTGTGGATTGTGGTGCCATTGCCTGTCTCCAAAATGACCCACAGTGCTTCCTCCCTTCCCTGTTCACCCTTTTGTTCTGTAGCTTTGATTCCTTCCCTTATGTAGAGAGTTACTCCTCCTCCTCTTTTACCCTCCCTGTCCCTCCTGCAGATAGTGTATCCTGGTATGTTTACGTCCCAGTCATGGTTCTGTGTGTACTATGTTTCTGTGACTGCCACAATATCCAGATGTCCTCCTCCATCAAGGCCACTAATTCAGGAAGCTTGTTACCCAGACTACGAGCATTAGTACTCATTGCTCTCCATTTTTTGATGGCTTTACCTATTGTAGCACTATCCCTGTCCTCATTGACTTTGCTTTCTCCATTCACCCCGTCCTGCTCCCTACTGACCTTTGTACCTTGGTCTTTCCCTCATTTAGTACCCTGTTTTGTAGGGGGAGGCTGGGAATTCCCTGCTGCTTATCAGTGCCCCCCACGATTAGTTTAAAAGCTTGCCAATGAAGCATTTAAACTGATTGCCCAGAAGAATTGTTCCCTTCCTGGACAGATGCAGACCATTCTGCCAGTATAGGCTGGTATCCCTTCAGGTGGAACCCCAGTCCCCAATGAAGCCAAACCCCTGTGGCTCTGCACCATTTTTTTAATTGTCCATTGAACTGAATGGTGCGAATTACCCTCGCCTCACCCTTGCCATAGACAGGCAGCACCTCTGAGAAGGATACTATGTGTGCTACTTGCCTTAGGCCCCTCCCCAACTCCACAAACTCCTCCTGCACTGCTCTAATCTCATGTTGCGTCAAGTCATTTGTCCCTAGGTGGACAGTAACATCCAGATCAGTCTCCTGTGCTGCTGTTCTCGCGATCCTGAGGATGTGCTTCCTGTCCCTCCAAGCCATGGCACCAGGCAGGCACCTAACTTCAGTTTTCCCTGCTCCCCCTTGTTCTAGCCCCCTAATGATTGAGTCCCCCACCAGGAGCTGCTTCCTTTCCCTGTTGTGTCCTCTGCCTCCTTCCTGTGTGGCTCCCTTGTAACAGTTGTCCGTAACCTCCTTAGTCTCCTCTGTGGATGCATCCATAGGGGAACTATGCTTCATCAGAATGGTGTATGGATTGTGGAGTGGTACAATTGACTGGGTGTGCCTCTGTTCCACCACCCTCACCCTCTCTGAGCCCACTGTGGTCCAACTGCTGTGCTTTCTTCACAACCTCTGAGGTAGTGGTGGTGGCTCTGGTGCTCCCTGGATGGGGGAGGTTCCCTTACTACTGTGCAGTGTGGCCTGAAGATGGGCAACCTAGTCCCTCAGGGCAGAGAGTTGTCTGCAAATAGGGCAGCATCTCAGCCTACAGAAGGACTCCTGGAAGACTGCTGCCCCACAGCCATTACATTGCACTACTCCCCACATGTCTGTCTACCTTCTTGTTTATCCTGTTTATTTTTTTGTGTGTGATTGTTTTGTTATATATAAATATATATATTATATAATGTGTATGCTTATATTGTCAGTGCAGTGTGCTAGAAAGGAGATGACAGTGATATGCACCTTGCCCTCTTGAGGAAATGATGTCAGAACACAAGATATAAAGGAAATGTTATCAGGGGTGAGGGGTAGGCAGGGTTTGGGCCTAAACTGTGCCCTCACAAAACAATCAGCTAAAAGCTCCATAAAGAGCCATAAGTCAACCCCGAGAGGCTGATCCAAGCCCCAGGGACCCAATAGGCTGGCTAAGAGTTAAGTCCACCCCCAGGTTAGAAAAGGGACTCCTCTGCTAGCTGGAGGGCAGTTCTGGACTGGGTGACCAACAGAGGGGAGCACACAGGAGTACGGATGCCTGGAGGCTTACCTGAAGCTTGGGTCCATAGCTCCTTGGTGTCTGCTCCTCCATAGCCAGTGGTCCCTGGGTCTCCAGCAGCAACAGAAGCAACAGTCTTCAGTTCCTCAAGAGTTCCAGCAGTTCATCATGCAGCTAGTGGCAGCTAGTCCATTGCGTGAGCTTCCCTCGGCCATCTGCTCCATGGGGTCCCCTTGTCGGGTAGGTCCTTAGATGTCTCATTATTTCTTTTGGGTGCACTCCCTTCCCTCTCCCTGCTGCTGCTCTTGCAGTCCCCATAGTTCTTCACCCTCCAGTGGCTTTGTGCTGTCCCCCAAGCCAGCTGCACAGTGGTCAGCTTGCCTCTTTTGTGAGCTGCCTCTTTGGGGGGGTGATCTGCTCGTTTTGTTGTTTTATTCCATCTCTTTGCTCTCCTCGCATTTGGTGTGTGGCTGTTTGAGATTTATTTTTTTTACTATCTCCTTGATGGTAACAAGGAGAAGTAAGATGGCCGCCAGGCTGGGTGAGTCGCCAGCTGTGTTAACAGCTTAGCATTCCTACAGCATTTATCAGTGTTTAACAGCGTTTTTAAGTGTTTTTAGCATGTTAGCATTTTTTCTCTTTTCTTCCTATAGGGTGCAGTGTCTGTTTATCCCAGTTTACCAGTTACTGGGTTGTCTGCTTGCTCACGTCTACTGTCTACATTGATTTGCTCGCTGTCTGTGTTGGGCAGCTTGGGACATCTGAGGCAAGGTACTGCAGCTGGAGCATTTGGAGTGCGTGGTGCTGCATGCCTGCACAGTGTCAGGGTGATTGCAGGGACCACTCTGGATTGTGTACTGCTTCTGTCCTTGGACTGTCCTGCTCTGGCCCATTATTGCCCATATTTTTGGTCTGTTGGGCCATTGCCTTCTACCTCAATTACCTTACGGGGGGTTGCTTTGACTGCTGAAACTGCATGGAGTCGTGTTGCTGACCTTTTTTCCTTTTGTGAGTGACTATGGTGAAGACTTTTGGGATAGTCCTTAATTAAGAAGGGAAGTGCAGAGAAGGGATTGGAATTTTATCAAGGGGAAGACTGCTGGATCACTTTGCTGGACTGGATCTTAAATATACTGGTCTTATGGATTAATTATAGAGGAGGTTCCTGAATGGTGGTAACCTGACTTGTGCCCAAAGGAGTGGACATTCAAAGATCAACCTAATTTGGTGTCTAGAGTTAAGGCCCTGATCCTGGGAGTGGGCTGGTTGCAGTGTGCAGCTGCATGGGGGTCCTGGTTCTATCCTGCCGGGTAGCTGGTGGTTTAGACCACTGTCCCCTAGGGTCTCTCCCTGGGGCTTGCTGGAGGGTGAGCCCTGGTGGGGGATCTGATAGTTGCAACCGTGGACCTACAGCTTGGCTGCCCAGTTGGATTTATTGGAGCTCTCTCTGGCTCCAGAGTTGTTAACTATTGAAGTGGACCATTTTGGATTTCCTCTCTGCAATTATGGTCAGACTCATTTTTACCTTTATACTTAAATCTGCTTAAGGTAGTGTGAGTGCCTTATTTTTCTTGGGTCCTTGGTACAGTGAGAGTGTGCCTTGTACTAAAGAATCTGGACATATTTTAACCCCCCTCTCCTTTGTAGTGAGAGTATTGAGGGGTTTGGGGAGAGTTTACAAGACTTTCTTTAGAAATTTATTCCCTCTGGTGGTGTGTGGACTATTGGGGGTTTGATTTTCTGAAATTCCCAATTATTTCTTATAGCATAATGTTTTTTATTACCTGTGCCCCTACTGCAACTAATTTAAAACCGCAGGCTTGATTAGATGACTGGGACATTTTATTTACATATTAGTTTGCATTCTTATTGAGTTTTAGTTTGTGATTATTTTTTCTGATTATAATTTTAATTTTTTCCCTTAAAGTGAGAGTTGAGAGATTTATGGTTTTATGGTATAGGAAATTTATTTTGTGTTATTGCATTGTATTATTTGAGTTATTGAAATGTGTAGGAGGCCTGCCCCCACAGTCATGCGCTATTCATCCTCCGCTCTTCATGCCCTCTGCCCCTTTACTTCCCCACATTGCTTTTTTCTACCTACCAGTGCTGTAGAGTGCTGGGTATTGCTCGTCGGGGGGAGGAGTTGAGGGTGTGTGAACAGTGGAGGGTGAATGAACGGGATCACCACATCAGGGTAGTGAGATCCAGGAGGTGCCCTGGGGCAAAATGGAATCCAGACCGTGGTTCTCCATGTCTGGTTTCCATACCCAAGAACACCACTAATTTAGATGGGCAGGTGGCTCGGACGGCCTTGGAAGTCCATCTAACTCGGGTGGTGTTATGTAATGCCAGGTTCATTAAAAACAAGACTGCAATTATTGTAGATCTTGTAGAAACAGTGGATCTGACATTTGTCAATGAGACTTGGCTGGATGAGAATTCTGGCCCATATTGGAGGCTGCAATTCCTGCCAGGTACTCGGTGATTCACTGCCCGAGATTGGATAGTTGGGGGGGGGGGGGGTTGCAGTCTGTTTCAAGATTGAACTGGGCCTCTCGAGTGTACCAGTTGATGAGACCCAGTCATTAGAGTGTACCGTGGTAGCAGGTGCAGGTTGTAGGATTGCCCTCATCTACCGTCCACCTGGGGATGGGAGGCGGTTCCTGCAGGAAGTGGCGGACTTCGTGATTGACATGGCATTTCAGTCACCCAGGCTGATGGTCCTGGGTGACTTTAATGCCTGGATCAATGATGAACTCTCTCAATTTGGTCAGCACTTCCTCCAGTTGATGACATCTCTGGGCCTTACACAGATTGTTTCCACTGCTACCCATAATCACGGTCATTCTCTTGACTTGGTCTTCCTCCTGGGGGTTGAAGTCTCTGACTTGGGGGTGGAACCAGCTGGATGGTCTAATCACTACACTGTGTGGTTCAGTTTTAGTGCCCCCCCCGTAGGCCTACCCCTGTGGAGATGGTCAGTCACCGCCCTTTAAGAGATATAAGTTCTGAAGGCCTGGCAGTGGTGCTTGACCTATTGGTTCTTCCACTGGCAAACAGTGACCCAGAAGCCCTTGTGGTGGCCTATAATATGGCCATTTCTATGGCCCTGGATGTCATTGCTCCTGTCCGAGTTCATCCTTGCTCCCTTCACCCTCGGTTCCCTTGGTTTGATGGGTCCTTGAGGGAGATGTGACGACTAGGACGAAGGGTAGGGTGTTGCTGTGGAAATCTGCCCTTGATGCCGATCACCTTAGATTGATGGACCATTATCAAGCCTGTCAATCTGCAATCACCCGTAAGAAGGCAGAGTTCCTGTCCGGTGAGATTGCAGCCGCTCAGAATCAACTGGCTCAGCTCTTTCAAACCGTGGACAGACTGTGCAACCCAGCCTGTCTACAGGTCTGAAAAGCATTTTCGCAAGTTGAGTGTGAGGAGCTTGCTCGATTCTTTGCAGCTAAAGTGACTGATATCAGGGTGGTACTTCAACCAGAACACTCGATGGGCGAGGCTCTAGACCAGTGTTTGGGTGCTGTTCTTCGGTTTTCCTGGAGTACCTTCAGCCAGCCTGAGCTTGTGGACATCATGCAGATTGTCGAGGGTATGCGCCCTACCTGCTGTAGTTTGGATCCAGGACCAATCACCCTGATTTTGGGTTGTGGTGACATTCTTGGCCTGGTCCTAGCATGGATAGTCTGGTGCTCCTTGGAAACAGGTGAGTTTCCTAGCTCCCTGAAGTAGGCGGTGGTGACACCCCTCCTGAAGAAAGCTTCTCTGGACACAGACTGCCATGCAAACTATAGACCAATCTTGAACCTCCCCTTCATGGGGAAGGTGATCGAGAAAGTAGTGGCCATACAACTGGAGGACCATTTGACCATTCATGATGTCTATGAGCCTCTCCAGTCCAGTTTTCGTAAGAGGCAGAGTACTGAGACAGTGCTGACTTAGGTGCTCAATGATCTCCTGATGGCTAGAGATCAGAAGAACCACTCCATCTTGGCTCTCCTCGATCTCTCTTCAGCATTTGACACTGTGGACCATGGGGTTCTGCTCAACCCCTTGAGGTTCATCTGTGGCCTGTCAGATACAGTCCTCAGGTGGTTTTCATCTTTCCTCACCGGAAGAACTCAGAGGGTGGTGTCAGGGATTTATTCCTCTGACCCAGTTCCGTCATCATGTGGGGTTCCTCAGGGGTCGGTGCTGTCCCCCATGTTGTTTGCAGTGTACATGCTTCCCCTCGGAGACATTGTAAGAAGGTATGGGCTGAGGTTTCACTGCTATGCTGATGATACCCAGCTCTATCTTTCTTTCGTGCCTGACCAGGATGGAGCCCTCTCAGTATTCAACAACTGCCTCGCTGAAATTCAGGAGTGGATAAGTTCAAGCTGGCTGAGGTTGAACTCCGGAAAGACTGAGGTGTTGGTAGTGGACCCGGGTCACCGGATAGGGGGCTGGTGGTGAGCTCACCCTCTGGACTTTTTCTTGGGGGTCTGCCACTTCCATCCTCTGAACAGGTGCGAAACCTGGGGGTAATATTTGACGATGAACTGACACTGCGCTTGCAGGTGTCGGACTTCATCAAATCCTCTTTCTATCATCTGAGAAATATCTCCAGAGTCAAGCATCTCGTTCTGTCCAGTGACCTTCCTATATTGGTCCATGCCTTTGTGTCCTTGCGCTTGGATTATTGCAACACCTTATACCTAGGGCTTCCAGGGGTGGATATTCACTGCCTGCAGCTGGTGCAGAACACAGCAGCCCAGTTATTGTCAGGAACCTCTCGGTCCTGTCATATTTCTCCAGTGCTGCGTGAACTGCACTGGCTGCCAGTACAGTGGCGAATCATCTTCAAAGTCCATCTTCTGACTTATAAAGCCCTAGGTGGACAGGGTCCAGCCTACCTGAAAGAGCTCCTGGTCCCTTACTACCCAGGGCGATCGCTCTGCTTGACTGATGAGGGGTTGCTAGAGATTGCAAGGGTTCATTTAAAATCTTCTGGGGCTTGTGCATTTATACACACAGCCCCCAGCCTTTGGAATTCTCTACCCCATCAGCTACGTGAGTGCACGACTATGGAGGGTTTTAAAAAGGCCTTAAAAACTTATTTATGGATTCAGGCTTTTGGGGGAATAACTTGAATATCGTTTTATTTTCCCATTTTTATACTATTTATAATGCATGTGATTTACGCTGTAACTGTTTTAATTGTTCTGTGCAGTGCCTTGATCATCTGAAAGAAGCCATATAAATAAACTGATTTGATTTGTCCTTTGGTCAGGCTATATCCTGGGAGGTTGGAAAGTCCCCCCCCCCGGCCAACCAAAGCAGAGTCTGGTCTGGCGATCGGTGGTGGTGAGCGGGGCTCCCATTACGGTTGTCTGCTTGCTTCCTTCTCCCTCCTCACCGGACTGCATACCATGCTAGCACGGCCATGGACTTGTCCTGCACTGATGCCCATGCTGCACGAAAGGAGGGGACTGTTTTAAGGGATGGACAGTGAGGTGCTGCAGTAAAGTGTGCTCAGGTGGAAACCACCACCTGCAATGTAATAGTTCCACCCTTGCAGCCACGGCCAGTCAGCAGAGGCACCAGGTGGGAGAGTAGCTTCCCAACCACCACCACTTCACACCACAAATGCAAGCTGACCTCCGAGGACCCAGGCCAGGCAGTAAGTGGGTTGTAAGTCCAGAATTTCCTTTATTTAGCAATGAAGGCACCTAAAGGGACAGACGGGGGCATATAAGAGCACAAGTGGGGATAGCACCCACAAAAACATAAGGAAGGGGCACCACGTGGCATGAGCCCCAGAGTTTAGGATTGGTGCCAGAAGGGCACTCCACAACAGGGAAAGCAGCCAGGAAAACAGCAGGGGAGTCTAGGGTGGGTAGGGAGGAGTGGAACCCAGCAGTGCACTCATGCCAAGAGTGCGGGGTGGGGTCTGAACTAAGAGACCTGCACTGTAAGCCTATGGCCCAAGCGTAGGTCTTCATCTGAGGTGGAGCTCAGTCTGGGCCCATTGCCTAGCCCAGTTACTACCCCTCCTACTCACATGAATGTGAGTTGACCTAGGCAATCTCCTGCAGGCCAGCCAGGCTAGAATGATCCCCCAGGGATTTAAACAGCCAGTGCCCCCTTTTTAAGGCAGTCCCCTAGAGGCCCTGGCCCCACCACCAAGAGCCCCAACCACCCTAGACAGCCACCCTATCTCTTCCCCTGGACTGCTGCTGGTGACTTGTGTGCTCAGTAGACCAAGGGAATGGCCAGGTCTATGCTGCACTGCCTGCCCCATGACCCTGGTCATAGAAAACCTAGTGCCTGGTAAAGAATACAGTCATTATTGTGTCCGTTGTTATTTCAGTGTTTTACCAGGCTGCACCTTGGGACACTACTGACCCAAACTGACTGGGGAAATTGCCCCATGGTCTTGCTAAATTGCAGCAGGGCCTGAACTTCCTGCCCTTCACCCACTAGAGACAATTAGCTGCATTGGGTCAGAACTTGCTTTCCCCACATATTGAGTAGTGTGTTCTTGAACTGTTCTGGAAAGGGCTTTAAGTGCCTGCCCCACCCCAGACTATGTTGAGCAACCCGAGTTCTATTTCTACCCCAGTCTAAGCTGTTGTCGTGGGGGAGTGGACGGGCTACCTAACTGTGGTAGTCCCACCACCTGAATTAATCGCCCTACCTGAGACTGCAACCACCTCCATCCCTGAGCCCAGAGGACCCTCCATCGATGCAGAAGGACATCGTCTTGACCCTCCTCCATACTTTTTTCACCCACATCTCCAGCTCCCAGACCAGCCTTCATCATTCACCTTCTTCATCCTTTCTTTGTTCTTCCGCTTGTTGTTCTCCATCCTCCTGCCAGCCAACAAGATCGATCAGTCGCTCAGATACTGTACCCATTACTCAAAGCTAAGTAGCAACCACCTGCACTGCACCAAAAGACTGCTCATCCTATGGGACTGTTGGACTACTGTACAACTGGTGTTTATTTTCTAATTATCCGTAGCCAAGGTGGTTAGTGCTGATAAAGTCATTATTATTGACGTCAGCAGACATAGGGCACTAGGTGACCCTATTAGAGGTATACTGCATATTGATAGTATATGTATGACTGGTTACCCCTACATTTACTCCTTTTAGACCTGTATAATTGCCTTCTATTTCTAAACACTGTTTTGTGCATGACAATCACTTAACCCATTATTTTCCAGTAGAACCAGTGGCTGCTGCAAATAAAAACTATCTGTTTGTATCTGAAACCATTGTGCCTGCCTCTCCTTGACCAGAAAAGATGAACCAAGCAATTGAGTCTAGTCACCACAACTTGGTGCTGCAAGTAGGATCTAAGGAGCCCAAAGCAGGTCCACGTGTCCACAGAGAGCCCCAAAATGTCAAGGGAAAGCAGCTACCACTCCGCTGATAGTGATGAAGGGGAAGACCAATGATCACCACTCGCCATGCTCTACTACTTCGGGGCCCTGTGGCTTCCCCAGTACATAGGGGACCCCACTGATCTCAATGCAGCCAGCCTGGAAGAATTCCAGAATTGAATGGAAGCAATGTTCCAGCTGTACTGAATCCCTGAGCACTAGAAGGTCAAAGTCCTGATTGGACAGCTAGGAGGCGCAGTACACCAGGAGGTTACTAGCTGGCTGGAGAGGGAGTGGGACACTGCTGACAGAATCTTGACCAGGTTGGACCAGACCTTCGACACCCACACCCTGTCCCAGCTGAAGATGTGGTTCTTCTCCCGAACCCAAGGCCCAAGAGAGAGAGAGAGCCTAAGAGAGTTTGCCCTAAGCCTCCAGGAGGTCCTGAGTACTGTAGAGTGGCAGGATCCAGAAGTTGTGCCAGACCCTGACTGCATGCTGCAAGACAAGTTCATTGATGGATTGTGAAGTGCTACCCAGCAAAAAACCTCAGGATACTACCGGATCAGGAGCTAGCTGAGACATTCTTGGACTTCAAGGAAAGGGCCATTTGGATCCTGGGAGACAGCCGACCAGCGGAGTAGATTGCCACTGGCATGCAGCACGCTAGTATCCCGTTGATGTGGCTGATGGTATGGCCCCAGTGGATGCCTTCTACCGAAAGGACTGATGGATCGATGAAAATCGCACCCTGGGTAACTTGACCGCCCCCGAGTACCTGCTGGCAGTGCAACAAGTGGCCCAAGCACCAGACTGATGCCCCATTCTGGGGGGATTCTCAGTCCAAGACCCCCCCCCAGGAGCTCCGGGATCAAGTGGTGGAACTCACTCAGCAAATGGCAGACATGAACCGAGAGATGAGAGACATGATGGTGAATCAGAGAGCTGGGGAGGAGGCCTGCCAGCACAGGGCTCAAGGGGCACAGGAAGGAGGCCAACTGATTGCTTTGATGAATGTGTTAGACCCATCTGCAGGAGGTACAGGACAAGTTGTCACATAGAGTGGGAGTACTCCCAGCAGCCCACTGAAGTGGCTAGTTTAAAACAGAGAGTTCTCGGGGCAGTGGACCAACCCCCAGGAGGAAAGAAGGTAGGCCCTTAATCTGCATTAGAGCACCGGAAGTATGTTGGAAGGTGCCCCATCATACCAGTTTGGATTAACAGCGACAAACTCCTGGGACTGCTTGACACTGGTTCCCAGGTGTCCACCATCCAGGGAAGATACTTCTTCGAACACTGGCCCACAGCACCACTTCAGAATCCACCTCAGAACTGACTCAATCTAATTGCAGGAAACGGTTTTGACATCCTGTACCATGGCTACCGAGAAGTCAATATTCAATTGGGAATAACCACGTATCCCAATCAGGGCGTCATTGTCACCAAGACATCAAATGATATCCTACCCCTGGTTATCCTAGGGATGAATTGCCTGCTTGACTGCCATAAAGAGCTAATAAATGTCCTCAAGAACTTGGCCACCCAGCTACCAAGACCGGAGTGATGCATCTGGCACCAAGCCATACAAGTCATCAGAAGCCACCAACAGTTCACCACCGACAAAGGGGAGATAGGCCTCATACGGGATGAAGACCTCTGACCCATTGTGCTAAATCCAGGGTATGAGACAATTGTCCTCTGCAAGGCCAAGAAGGGGGGGGTGCAAGGGACCGACTACCTTGCCCTGCTGGAGCCCTACATCAACACTGAAGATAATGCCATTGCTGTCACCCGAAGCCTGGTGGTGGTGAAAAATGGGCAAGTACCAGTGAGGATCTAGAACTCTGGAGTGACCCCAGCCCAGTTCTACCGGTGCCAACCAGTCGGGTGACTGATACAGGTTTTCCCAGACAGTGTCATATAGGTCTTACCTGCAACCACGCCCGGCACAGTTGGTACGACAGTCTCCACAATTGCCACAGGTGGACCCAACAATGACTCCAATGAGCAGTGGCTGCATGAAATCGACCTGGGGACTTCCATCACTACAGAAAAGCAAAGGTGTGAGGTGCTGGAGCTAATCTGTAAACACAACATGAAATTATCCCAACACCCACTTGACTTTGGATGTACCAGCCCAGTGCAACACCACATCCACACCGGAGACCATGCTCCCAATCGAGAGCGATTTTGGCCCATACTCCCTGCCTTTTATCAGCACACCAAAGATCTGTTGAAAGAGATGCTGGAAGCGGAAGTCATCCAGGAGAGCCACATCCCTTGGACTGCGCCCATAGTGCTGGTTAAAAAGAAAGATGGCCAGCTCCAGTTTTGTATGGACTACTCCAAACTCAACCAAGTCACGCACAAAGATGCTTATGCCCGCCCATAAATTGAAGATTCCCTTGCCGCACTGAAGTCAGCAACCCTGTTCTCCACCCTAGATCTGACCAGTGGGTACTGGCAGGTGCCCATCACCCCAAGAACCAAGAGAAGACTGCCTCCACCACCACAATGGGCATCTATGAGTTCGCCAGAAAGTCCTTTGATTTGTGCAATGCCCCTGGGTCCTTCCAGCAACTGACTGAACACTGCCTGGGCAGCCAGAACTTTGACATTGTCCTTCTGTATCTGGATGACATCATTATCTGCTCTGGCACCTATCATGAGCACCTACAACATCTGGAGATGGTCTTTGAGCGGCTGGCAGCATATGGGTTCAAGATAAAACCCTCCAAGTGCCATCTCCTAAAGGACAGAGTCAGTTACCTGGGCCACATCGTCAGCACAACTGGGATATCCCTCGATCCTGTGAAAATTCAAGCTGTACAGGACTGTCCTGCACCAAAGACAGTCAGAGATGCCCACAAGTTCCTTGGCTTTGTGGGGTACTACTGCCAGTTTGTTAAGGACTTTGCCAAAATTGCAGCCCCACTGCATGAGCTCCTCCAAGCGTCCAAGGCCCAGAAGTCCCCTGTAATGCCTCAGTATCATGGGCTGAACTCCAGCAAACCACATTTCAGCAACTCAAAAACATTCTCTCTGCAGCACCTATCTTCGCCTATCCTGACTATACCCAGCCTTTTATTGTGTACACAGACGCCAACAACTGTGGGCTCAGAGCAGTCCTGTCTCAAGTCCAAGAAGGGCAAAAAAGAGTCATTGCCTAGCCAGCCTTGGACTAAAAGGGTCGGAGCACAATGATGAAATGTACATCTCCATCAAACTTGAGTTCCTGGTGCTGGTGTGGGCAGTGACTGAAAAATTCAAGCTCTACCTGGCAGCTACCCCATTCCTGGTGTACACCGATAATAACCCCCGGTGCACCTACACACTGCAAAACTAGGGGCCCTGGAACAGCGGTGGACATCCTGACTGGCAAACTTTAATTTCACCATCCGCTACCGGTTAGGGAGTGTCAATGCCAATGCAGATGCCATGTCGCGGCTGCCTGCAACGACTGAGACAGAAAAGGATGAAACGGTGCAAGAGAGCCTAGAGATGCCATTGTTCCTCAATGTGCCTCATGAGGTAGTTCAGACATGCTGTCACAGTCTTCCACAAGGGCTAAATACCAACCAAGAAACTGAACTCCCTCCCCTTCCTCAAGATGAGGGCCAGTGGGGGCCGAACCAGCAGGAAAGTTCAATCCTCAAACAACTGCAAAAAATGCTGGTGACTGGGGCCACCCTCTCACCCCAGGCATGGCACCAAGCACTGGAGGAGCTCCACAAACTCCTCTGACACTGGGACTGCCTCTCCATCCTGCAAGGGAGGCTGGTCCGCAAAGTGCGCTGCCCAAAGACCCATCTACCCCTAGTCCAGATCATATTGTCAAAATCCTGCATCAGTTGTACTGGAAGCCTTCCATGATCAGTCCAGACACTTTGGCCATGACAAAACTGAAAGCAACCTCAGAAAGTGCTTCTACTGGGTTGGCATGAGAGAAGATGTCATTAACTGGTGCAATGCCTGTGAGTCATACAACCTCAAATGCAACCAAGGTACTGCAGAGTGAGCAACTCTGGTGCCCATCATTACCAGTGCACCACTAGAGCTAGTCACCATAGACCACCTCAAACTGGACCCCAGCAGCGATGGGCAAGCCTATTTTCAGACCATCATTTATCACTGCCGTAAATTCCTGGTGTCCCGGCCTGTCCAAGATATCACAGCCGAGACCATAGCCAAGGCCTTCTGGAACCACTTTGTCAAGCCATATGGGTTTCCTATGAAAATATTCACCGACCAAGGTCCCTTCTTCGAATCACAGCTCTTCCAAGAACTCTGTGTATTGTATGGAAGCTGCAAGCTGTGAACAACTGCTTACCACCCACAAACCATTGGGCTCTGCAAACAGGCCAACCGCACCATCATCAACCAACTAAGGTCCCTACTTGATGAAACCTACCTGTAATGACCCACTGTTCTCCCAGAACTGGCTTACATCTATGACTACACCACCCATAGCTCCACTGGTCATACACCCTACTACTTGTTGTTCAGGTGCCCCTGCCGCTTACCCATGGACATGGTCCCAGGAGTACCAGCACAGTCAGAGAGAATCCCAATGACTGACTGGGTACTAGAGCACCATGAACAACCGCAACTAGCTGGCAAATTGGTCTCCCAGCACATGGACAAAGTATACCAAGAGCAAAAGGACTTGTATGATAGCACAACCAAAGCTGAACAGCTTGCCATTGGGGATAGAGTCCTGCTGAAACAGACACATAACACCCACAAACTCAAAACCAAATGGGAGCCCAACCTGTACCTCATTGTGGACATCCCCTTCCCAGAACTTCCTGTCTACAGAATCCAGCTAGAGTCTGATCCATCCAAGCAAAAGATTGTGCACCGAAACATAATTAAACCTTGCGCTTTTCAAGCATTGCCACCTGCAGAGGACACAGGCCTGGAACTGTGAGATGCTCCCCTGAGGAGAGTCCGCTACAAGGATCCCATGGGCTGCTAGGACTTTTCCCAAGAGGTCCTCGCCTATGGGCCTGGGTGCACACTATCCCAGCCATGATGCCAAACAGATGGCCAGTGGCAGACCCAGCCGATGTTCCCCATGCACCTCCGCTGGTGGAACCAGCTGCCATACTACAGAAGCCTCTCTTGGTAGAGCCATTGCTGGCTAAAGAACCCCCACTGGTGGAGCCAGCTGCCATACCACAGGAGCTGCCCTTGGTAGAGCTGTTGCCAGCTGATCTGCCTCTAAGGGAGTCACAGTGTGCAACCCGTGGGATGCCTCCTGTTTGACTCATTATTGAAATATAGAGCCCTGTTTGAGGGCCCAATCAAAGGTTGAGCAGTAGCTCCTGCTCTGGCTAATAACCCAAATAATGATTATGCTGACTTCAGCCACAGGTAACCCAAGGTATTGATACTATCTGATATGTTACTGATGTTTATCATGTTGTAGGTAGTCCTCACTGCATTTACATAGACCAGGTCATTAGTGTGTAATTGTAGTCTAATTGCTAATGTTTTGCAGTTAGAATGGTACACAGCCCCATACTTGGGGACATGTATATTTAAGAGGGGCCTGATTGTAGCACCCTGAAGGTTGCTAAAAATCCCAGCAGAACAACCTTCCAGGAGGGAAGGGTTAACCTCCACCACCCCATGCACAGCCAGTTGGCTTGCTGAACAAACTAGCTGGCTGACTGCTTCCTGTCTCTATCCCCCTCTCCCCCTCCCCCTCCTGGACTCCTCCCGGGCTTGAGACTGTGTCTGGCCCAGGCCAGGACTCTGGCCAATGCCTACAGGGGCCATAAATCAGCCCAAGAGGCTGATCCAAGCCCCACAGACCCAATAGGCTGTCTAAGAGCCAAGTCCACCCCAGGCTAGAAAAAGGTCTCTGCTGCTTGCTGGAGGGCAGTTCTGGACTGGGTGGCCAACAGAGGGGAGAGCAAAGGAGTACAGATGGCTGGAGGCTTACTTGAAGCTTGGGTCTATAGCTCCTTGGTGGCTGCTCTTCCATAGCCAGTGGTCTCTGGGTCTCCAGCAGCAACAGTCTTCAGCTCCTGGAGAATTCCAGCAGCAGCTAGTCAATCACGTGAGCTTTCCTCGGCCATCTGCTCCATGGGGTCCCCTTGTCGGGTAGATCCTTAGATGTCCCATCATTTCTTTTGGGTGCACTCCCTTCCCACTCCCTGTGGCTGCTCTTGCAGTCCCCCTAGTTCTTTACCATCCAGTGGCTCCATGCTGGCCCTCAAGCCAGTTGCATGGTGGCCAGCTGGCCCCATTTGGGAGCTGCCCATTTGGGGGCGATCTGTTCATTTTGTTGTTTTGTTCCTTCTCTTTGCCCTCCCCGCATTCGGTGTTTGGCCATTTAGGATTTTTTTTTTGTTTCTGTCTCCTTGTCATTTGGTCGGGCCATATCCTGGGAGGTTGGGAAGTCCCTCCTGACCAACCAAAGCAGAGTGTGATCCAGCGATTGGTGGTGGTGAGTGTGGCTCCCATTATGGTCATCCACTTGCTTCCTTCTCCTTCCTCCCCAGGGTGCATACTGAACTAGCGCGGCCATGGACTTGCCCTGCACTAGGGCCCATGCTGCACAAAAGGAGGGGACTGTTTTAAGGGATGGACTGCGAGGTGCAGCAGTAAAGTGCACTCGGGTGGAAACCACCACCTGCAATGCAATAGTTTCACCCTTGTAGCCGCAGCCAGTCAGCAGAGGCTTCCTCCTCATCCTGCTCTTGCTGACCTGTCCAACACATAGCTTGGTAGCTCTGTCAATTCCATCTTATTGCAGCCCACTGTTCATCCATCTCCTTCTGTTACTCCATCTCTGCCAGGGCACCCCTCAGGCATACCCTACTTTTCTTGAAGTCAGCCCTCCTGAAGTCCAGGACTATTATTTTGGTGTGGCTTGGCTCTGACCCAGTTCTTAAATTACACCTCAGTGTCTGATGGTTACTGGTCCCCAGGTGGTCCAACACCTCTGTGTTATTGACACAGTCCCCATTTGTTAGTATCAGGTCCTCCTGAGTGGGTTCCATTACAAGTTGCCTGAGGCATGTCCCTTCAGAGAGTCTAGGGTGTCCCTGCTCCTTGAGGTTGCTGCTACTGGGACACTCCACTCCATATCTGGAAGATTGAAGTCCCCCACCAGCAACAGCTCTCCCTTTCTAGCCATCATTTGTATTGCTTACAACAGATCCCTATCATCTTCTTCTTTCTGTGCTGGAGGTATGTATACCAACCCTATGCTTATAACTGATTGAATATTATATATTATATAACTGTCTGCATATTATAAAACAGTCACAGTTGATGCAAATATAGTCAAATTTCTCCTGCTTAGCAAGTTCTAATTTAACAATTTCACATCCACACTTTTGAGTGAGACTGCTTTCTGACCTTGAAATGTGAGAACCAGATTCCAAGCTTTATTGCAAGATGGTATACAGCTTCAAGAGGAGTTGGGCTAGGATAAGGGTAAGGGGTAATAGGATGGGGGGAGGGAGTATTATAAGGTGCTAGCTGTGCACTCGAGCAGGCTCGATAGACCATGAGGCCTGTTTCTGCTGGCATTTTTGTATGTTCATGTTTCATTAAGATCAGTTTCCTTGGAAGCATGATTATATACCTGAATTAAATGATTGAGCAGCTTGCCAGCATTTGCCAAATCTTCATCTTTTAACCATATCTCTAACTTTGCCAATCCAAGAATAAGGCCCCTCACATCACAGATTTATTTATAAAAAAAGGTAGGGAATTTCCTGTATCCTGATTGACCAAGAAGGACCTGAAGCAATGTGATTCAAGAAGAGAAACCTATGGCTTTTGGACTTCTTATGGCAAGCAGGACACAGGGAAGCATCAAGTGAGGTCGACAGTAAAAATGCTGACCTGCCACATAGCGACGGCACAATACAGATGCAGGTATTATGCCGCTCAATCCTTAGCAGTTTTTCTGTGGAGGGGTAAACCTCCCACAACCCCCCTGCAGGGGGCGGTCTGCTGCCCCAGACTTTACAATTCTCAACTCCAGGTCACAGTAGGTCCAGGGAGGGGGAAGAACACTGGAGGAAAGTGAAACATGGAAATGGACCATTACAGCAACTGTCGCTGTAGTGATTTTTTTCTGTTTCACTGTTGGGTTGTTGAGCAAAAAGGAGCCACCTGGACACAGCACACAAAAATATTAATGCCTCCAAGAAATTTTTAAACAACTTTTTGTGGCAGCCATGTTTGTAAAATAAAAGCAATACTAGCTTCTGCTTTACAAAACACTGTCATGTCACATGTTTTTTCAAATCATCCCACCCTCCTCACCTCGCCCACAGTACACCAAAGGAAGCATACATTTGTTACATACCTTCCATCGTTGTTTTATTTTTTTTGTACCTTCAGTTCGAAGGCCTCACTAACTACAACATAGCTGTTCTCTTCTCCCAGTGCTGCATAGGCTCCCACTTCTAACTCAGCTCCAATTCTATAAGAGTGCTTAGTGATGGTCCGCCCCCTGCAACTCTGATACAGAATAGCTATCAGGGCCAAAAACAAAGTATCTAACAGAGAGAGAGAGAGAGAGCAACACTGAGCAAGGTCGGCATTACATTTAAAAAATAAGGCTGAGAGCACTCCTATCATGCTTCTCTTTCTGTCAGTCAGACTTACAGCTCCTGCTACAGCACAGCACACAATCCCAATTGAGTGCGTACAACACAGAAACTAAAGAAACAGATTGTGAAGCCCATAAAACAATGGTCTTTGTACTTGTTTAATACACATTAAAAAGCTTCTACTACACTAACTACTACTGACACATCCTTAGACATTCCCTTAAGAACATGATTAGTTGCATAGAATAGTAACATAGACAGCACCACCCTGTGGCCAGACATTAAAACTACAACTTAGCGGGAGTGCAACAGAAAGCAACATCTGATCAGAGTGAAAATGACTGCTCTGAGTTAATCTGTTAAGGGCTATAGAATTAATGTTTGTCTTGAATTGTTATGAATAGTCAGAGGATAAATGATATAAGATAGAAAGTTGTCGTATTTGTGGGAAAGTGTTACCATAAACAGATTGTTATGAGTCGGGGAAAGGAACAATTTATTTATTGGTTTATTTAGTTTTTGTTGACTGGGTAGGCACACTAGACAGCATGGCTGCCTATTTTCTGGTACAGCCCAGGAGGTTACAACAGAGGGCATGTAGAGAACAGTATATACAATGAAAAAAGCAAGTGAATGAGAATCGGTACAGAAACAGGCTATAGATATACAACCTATACAGCAATGACAGTACAGTTAAAGAAGAAAGGGAGTCAGAAACACACATGAATGGGAAAAATGAACTTTGAAAAAATCAGTACCTATGCACTGTACAAATAAATGAAGCATTTGTCAATGCTGAATGCTTGCTAGCTTGTATTTGCTGTATAGGAACTAGGAATTGGTAGGGCAGAGGCAACAATTAACAAATTAATAACACCAGGTATAATATTGAAATTTCCAGGTGCCTGTGCTTCTGCAAAAAGAAGTACTGTTGCAATTTTGCTATCATAAATTTTGTGGAGCCTACACTTCTGCAGTCAGAGGTTGGTGTATATATCTTACACCTGTGGCTGCAGCATCATGGGCTCCTGCAGACAGAACTGTGCATATGTCTTACAGTGTGCATCAGTACCTGTGGCTACAGAAGTGCTGGTTCCATAGAGATCTGCACTTCTGCAGATAAAAGAATTCTTGTAATTTGGGTATTGTGGATTTGTATCTGTGGCTGCAGGGGCCTGTTATTCTATACACAGAAGTAGTTTTGTGATTTGAGTATTGTGGATTTCAATTTGCAGCCAAAAGTGTATGTATATGTCTTGCAATGTGCATAACAAAGATACAAATCCATAAAGGTAGCAAGTTGGTACAACTACATTTGTGTCATCTTAAACAGTTATATGTTGTTTGTCATACCTGATGATGGGTGTCTGTGGTTATTTGTGTTGTCTTGTCATTTTTCTGCTTGAGGGGAGTTAGGGCTAAAAACCCTTGAACCCTAACTAGTTAATTAACACAGTTTTTTGCAATATATTAGTATATTCTTTGCAAAAAAAAAAAAAACTTTGTTAATGTACCAGTCATGGTTCAAGTTAATGCCACAAAAGTAGGGAAATGAGGTGTTAGGGTTTCCAATCCTAACTCCCCATCCCCACCTCCAAGCAGCAAAAGGAAAAAAACAGGGCATTGGGTCTCTGCAGTCTTGGTGAATCAGTGGTGGGGTCTTTCTTGAGGTTGTCAACCCTAATACCCAGCCTCTCCCCCATCAGCACATAGCCTCCTGTCCAGAGCACAAGGTACAGCTGAAAACCAATGCGCCACTCAGATACACTCCTCAATGGTAAAGAAGTATGTCTTGCCACGTGTTGCAAAACAATCTGTTGTAGCTTTTGGGCTCTGCATGAAGAAAGGAGATAACATCTGATGCTGTGTGCTTAGGGAACAGGGTGGGGATTAGGGCTGACAACCTAAAGAAAGAACCCACCACTGATTTGCCGAGACTCTGGAGATCCAAAACCCTAATGTTCCTTCCTTTATCTGCTTGGGGGTGGGAGTTGGGGTTGAAAATCCTAATGCCACATTTCCCTGATTTTGTGGCATTAATTTGAACCCTAACTGGTGCATTAACACATTTTTTTTGAATCATATCCTCATTCACGCAGGTCCCTTTGAGACCTGTGTGAACACATGCAGACAAGCAGGGCTCTTTGGACTGTGTGCCAGTGGAAGACTCTGTCTGCCTACGGAAGTGCAGCAATGGATGTCAAGAATTTGTGGCACTGTCTGGTGGAGTACGGAAGCCAGGACCCTCTGGTCTATGTGCTTAAGTGTGACTGTAGATACAATACATGAGAAGGGCTGAGTTCCAGGTAGCATGGGCAGAGATTGCTTGCCTCAAATTTCATATTCAAGAGGAAATATATTATAAGAACCACCTGCCATTTCCCCAACATCCAACAAAAGCACCTCGACCGCAGAGGGTAGTTGGTCTGGGAGGTTGGCAGGTAGTTAGGAGGGGCAAATCGGGTGCCCCATCACTTGGTGCTCTCCTACATATTACCTCCACAAACCATATAAAAACTACAAACAGGTATCTACCTCTATCTCTGAAATCAAACAAAGGGGCAGAGGACACTGCAGAGCAGGACACCGTAGCACAGAAGCTAGCACAACAAAACTTGCCCAAAACAGGAACCCAAACAAAAAAAGCAAAAAGGAAATCCAAAAAACTTCTGATCGTAGGAGACTCCATGATTCAGGGAGTTGCTAACTATCTCCGGCCAAGGGTAATGGTCAGATGTCTCCCAGGTACATCAGTGTGGAGAAACACTGACTGCATTGCTAAAATTGCTCAGAAAGCAGGAGAAAACATTGACATCCTGGTACACATAGGGACTAATGATCTCACCAACCGGTCAGTTGTGGAGACCAAGGAACACCTGACCAGGCTGGGTGACAAACTATCATCCATTTCATCCAGCATCTCCTTCTCTGAGATGCTGCCAGTCTGGGGGAGGGGCAGATGGACAGAAGTTCAGAGAAGGGGAAATAGGAGAGCTAAACATGTGGCTCAAGGGCTGGTGCCAGGAAAAAGGACACAAATTTGTAGGGAACTGGCAACAGTTTTGGGAGCGAAAGTTCTTTAACTCTGATGGACTGCATCTGACTAAGGAGGGGAGTCAGTGCATTGGAGCAGAAGTTTGATGTCTTTGCAGAATATTTAAACTAGCAAATTGGGAGAGAGGTGCAGCACCCCATATGTCAAATGGGAAGAACACCCCTCCTCCCTCAGCTAGTGGTCAAACAGGAGTTCAGCATGTTTGCAGTTCATTTGCATCACCAGGTAAGGAAAAAGGTCTGGCTCCCCATACGACGCACAGGGGAAATGCCAGACCTCACCCAACAACTAACACCGAAATCTGGCCAATGAAAAATCATGTACACTAATGCTCACAGTCTGGGAAACAAGATCCCAGACCTGCAGGCAATAATGACAGAGGCTAAACTGGACATAGTAGCAATTAGCGAGACATGGTTTACCAGTAACCACACTTGGGAGACTTCAGTACCTGGCTATGTACTTTTCAGAAGAGACAGATGTGCAAAAAGGGGGGAATGGAGTGGCTCTGTATGTCAATGAAAATATCAAAGCTACAGAAATTCAGAATGCACATAAGGAGCCAGAAGAACTGTGGGTCACCCAGGAAACAATATCCTATTACTAGTTGGTATAGGTTGCCCTGTTATGAATTCTGTACATCTGGACCATCTAACATTTGGCAAAATTATTAAACACAATCATAAATGAGTTAGACTACAATCCAATAGTCCATAAAAAATCTTGAATAGTCTTTATTCTTCTTGTAAATTCGTGCCATGCATATTCAACCGGTTACAGTTTCATAGTTTCACGCCACTTCTTCAGGCCAGATTTACAATACAGTGCTGATTCTAAACATAAACAAATAATCAAATCAAAATCTTGTATTAATATTATTTTTTCTCTTAAACTAAGTTACTTACCATACTCTCACTACAAAAGAGGATTCTATTCTTAGTTGTGCCTTAATTATTATCAGAAAGACAAAGAACCTCTGTGCGCAAACACTGAGGCAAGGGTTACCCCAAAGGGCATTTGGCTGGGAAGCCAAGTTTCAAGAAAATACAAAATCACACATGCCCCCATAATGCAAAGCATCATGGGCCGCATATGCAAATCATCACAGAATGTTATGCTGGTCCAACTTTAAGCAGAATTGCATGGTGCCGAAAGGCCTCTCACACAGTTTGCAAAGGGTGCTAACAGAAGACATAGACACGTGTTTCGTCCTACGAGGACTCATCAGTACTGGGGGGGGGCAGATGGACAGAAGTTCAGAGAAGGGGAAATAGGAGAGCTAAACATGTGGCTCAAGGGCTGGTGCCAGGAAAAAGGACACAAATTTGTAGGGAACTGGCAACAGTTTTGGGAGCGATATGGGGTGCTGCACCTCTCTCCCAATTTGCTAGTTTAAATATTCTGCAAAGACATCAAACTTCTGCTCCAATGCACTGACTCCCTCCTTAGTCAGATGCAGTCCATCAGAGTTAAAGACCACTAGCTGAGGGAGGAGGGGTGTTCTTCCCATTTGATAGTTAGAGTCCTCGTAGGACGAAACACGTGTCTATGTCTTCTGTTAGCACCCTTTGCAAACTGTGTGAGAGGCCTTTCGGCACCATGCAATTCTGCTTAAAGTTGGACCAGCATAACATTCTGTGGTGATTTGCATATGCGGCCCATGATGCTTTGCATTATGGGGGCATGTGTGATTTTGTATTATCAGAAAACTTCATAATTACTAAATACAATTTTTAACCATTTTTAAACTATTAATTTTCATTTATTATTGTATTTTAAACATATTTCTCATTATAACGACACTGCTATATGGTGTATAAACTGCATACCTGCTTTTAATGTTTCTTTTTCATAGTTAGAGTCACATTGTGCATTCAAAGTTCAGCTTCAATTTGCTGTGTTCATAATGAAAACATAAATAATGTTATAATTCAATTCCTTATTCATACAATCATAGTTTACATTTTTCTGTGTAGTGTTGCTACTTACTATCACATCGCTTAATTCAGATGTGTATTTTTTGGGTAATAATATACCAGCTTATCCTAAAATATTCATCAAAATCTATATTTATTGAAAACCCCTGTAATCAGATTTAAAAAGTTTTTAAGTTAAACAAATTCCTTATTTTTATTCCGGTTTCTGTTATAAATTAAAACTCATTTAAAGTATTTTTACCTTTTGATATATGCTTCTATGAGCTGGTCTCCTATGATTCACTTGTTAGTGTTCCATTAAATTGTTATAACATTCTCTGCGGATGAAACAAAACAGTTTCTTTTATTTTTTTAAATTTAAGAAATTTTTATTATATCATTAATTACAAAAACCAAGGGGACTATTAGCCATACATGAGAAATAGAAAACATAAATACAGCAGGAGAGCACAAACAGCCTTCATAGTACATGAACCAAATAAGCCCACCTCCCCCCACCACCCCAATCCCCAAAACCACCCCTTCCCCCCAGGAGTGTGCCAACACAGAGTGACAGAGGAGAGAGAGAGATCAGCCAAATTGGCAAAGCCCCCTGGTTACCCATTAATTCCAATGAACAACACCATTATATTAAATATAACGCATAAAGCTTACCCCATTTCCTATCAAAACCAGCCATGTTGTTACAAAATCCTGCAATTAAGCATTCTGTTGTAAAAAACACTGAAATATCATTTAACCATTCACTATAGGAAATGGTTAATTGATCCATCCAATGTTTAAGGACTAACTTTTTAACAATAATAGATATCAATGCAATGTGGAATCTATGCTCTTTGACCGGAATACTAGAGTAATTACCCAACAGACAGACTTCAATTGTAAACAGGTCATCCAATCCCAACAGGGGGTCCAATTTAGAATGAATTTCTTGCCAAACCGGGAATACTTTTTCACAGTACCAGAATATGTGCACCATATTGCCTTCCATTTTACAATTGCGAGTAGAATTAGAGTCTGGTAATCTGCCAATTTTAGCCAATCTAACTGGAGTATAGTACATATTGTTCAATATATGGTATTGAGTGAGCCTAAGTCTGTCCTGAGAATGGTAGAAGAAAAGATCCTTCCAGATCTGAGCCCAGTCAAGGTTCAGATCAGGGAGTAACATATTCCAGTTAGTTGAACAGGAGAGGGGACTGGAGCCAGCCATAGAAATTAGGAGGGAATATATTGTAGACACACTGTGTGGTTTCAAAACATAATCGGATATTTGAGCCAGTAGGGATTTAACACTTGCAGTTTTAGGATTAAAACTGAAAAGAGCACTAATAAGATGCCTTAACTGAAGCACTTTAAATATCTGATTCCTTGGGATATCAAATTTGGATAGAATTTCCAGGGAGGAGAGCAGATTATCCTGGGAAAATAGATCCTTTACTCTCGCCTCGATCAGATGGGGAAACCAATGATTCGGAAACCAGAAACCACCTATTCTAATGTTGGGGTTTGCCAGTATCGGTTGCTCCATTTCGTATTTAGGGAATATCCTAAAATATGTGCAACATTGAGAAAAAACTTTGAGCGAGGTGGCAATTACCGAGTCACACAATATCACCTGCAATGAATTTTTATCCAAATAGAAAACCGTGAAGGGATTAATGAGATTAGCACTTAAAAGATTGTTCTCTATTTGAAGTCAAATAGGGGTATAATTCAACTCCCTTTGAGGAAACCATTTCCCCAGCTTAGTTAAATGGCTCACCCAGTAGTAGTTTAGAAAGTTAGGAAGGCGAAGGCCTCCCATATTTTTGGGCAAGCTACGTTTACCATAAGCACGGCGAGGATGCTTACCACCCCAAATGAACCCAGAAACCAAAGAGTGTAGACGCTTGAAAAAAGATATCGGAAGCCACAAATTCAGCAGGTTTATAGGATAAAAGAGATGAGGCAAAATGTTCATCTTAATCACATTGATCCACGCCCATAAGGATAAGGGCAACTTTTGCCTTCTTTGAAGATCATGCTGAAAGGTCACCATCAGGTCATCCAGATTGAGTTTCCTGGTAGAGATGGGATCCCTAGTTAAATAGACACCAAAATATTTAATTGCTTGGGAAGACCATTTGATGCCAAACTGAGCAAAATCCATTTTCATCGTGTAACTACTGAGCGGAAAAATCTCCATTTTAGAAATATTCAATTTATAATTAGATAGCCTACCATATTGGTTAATAACCTCTAACACATACTCCAGGGAGTGTGTCGGCTGGTCCAGATGAAGAAGAATATCATCTGCACATGCCGATAGCTTTAAGGACTGGTTAGCAAATGGAATACCCTTAATCTGAGGACAGTGTTTCAACTGACGAAGGAGAGGTTCCAGGTAAAGGTTAAACAGAAAAGGTGAGAGAGGACATCCCTGCCTAGTACCAGTAAATAATAGAAATCTAGCTGAGAAGACCCCATTACAGTAGATCTTTGCCAAGGGAGATGAGTATACTGACTGGATCATTGCAATAAAGGGGAAAGGAAAACCTAACTTCTTCAGAGTTACCCATAGGAATTCTCAATACACCCTGTCGAAGGCCTTCTCAGCATCAAGAGAAATTAGGGCCATTGGAGACTGAGAAGATTGGGCCATGTGAAAAATATGTGTGAGAGTTCTCAAATGGTCTACAGAAGACCGACCAGGCACAAATCCTACTTGTTCTAGACTTAAGAGTGGAGTCCACAAGGCCTTGATTCGAAGAGAAAGTACATTAGCTAGAATTTTAATATCGCAATTTAAAAGAGAGATCGGCCGATAACTAGCTGGCTCTAAATGGGGCTTATTTGGCTCGAGCAAAAGGACAATTTTTGCCTCCAGAAGAGATGGGTACAGTTTGTCAGCTGTGAACATATAATTATACAAGCTAAGCAATGGGGGAATAACTCCTTAGAAAATATCTTATAAAAGTTCAAAGGGAACCCATCGGGCCCGGGTGATTTGTCCGGAGCAAGACTATTGATAGCCATTGCAATTTCATCTACGGTTATAGAAGAAAGCAAGGAAGCCTGGGATGTGTCGTCCAAGACAGGGAGATCAAAAGAATCCAGAAAGGCCTCCATCTCCTGAAATGGTATTTGAGAGGAGCCTTTACCATATAGTGCTTTATAAAATACCTCAAAAACCTGGGTGACCTCTCGGGGTTCCGTTTTGATAGAGACATCTGATGCCCGAATGGAGGGAATTAGACGGGAACTCTCTAACTGGCGTAACCGTAAAGCAAGCATCCTACCAGCCTTCTCACCCTGGTCAACATATTTGGCCTGTGTCTTAAGAAGAGCATATTCAGCTTTCTCTTTGATCAACTCTGAACATTCATTACGCAGCACCATCAACTCTTCCAGGGTAGCTAAAGAGGTATTAGAAGCCAGGGAGTTCTCTCTCTCTTTAATCTGAGTTAACAAGGCTAGAACCCTAGCCTCCCTAATCTTTTTCCTCCCAGAAGTTATTTTGATAAACTCTCCATGAACACCAAAGAAGGTCACCTCTGATATTGAGATCACCATTATGTTCCATAAAAGTGGAAATCGAAGTTTTAATGCGAGAAACAGAGTTATTATCTTTTAGTATCTGAGTAGTCAGCTTCCAAACCGTTTCCCGCTGAGCCTTAACATCTAAAGAAATAAAGTAACTGAATGATCAGAGATAACTGTAGGCTCAATACTGGATTGGCAGAGACCCTGGATAAGGGAACAGCTAATTAAGAAGTAGTCAATCCTTAACCATGACTGATGAATGTTCGAATAGAATGTGTAGAACTGCTGTGAAGGATTCAATGTCCGCCATGGATCACATAAGCCTAACATAGACATTAAATCCTTCAGAGCATTCTGAGAAGACAAAAGAGGTTTCAAAGGCCTATATGTTTTATCCAAATCCTGGGTTGGTGGAATGTTCCAATCCCCCCAAGAATCAAAGGGGAAGGTAAAAACGAAGCTATTTTGTTAGCCATGTCCATTAAGAAATCTGGATCCCCTCCTGGCGGACCATATACCGAACCCAAAACCACAGTACTGTTATTCAAAATCCCTTTAACCAATACATATCTCCCATTGGGATCAGTGAGGACCATCTCCTCCTTGAAAGAGATATTCCTCCTAATTAATATGGCTACTCCCCGACTCGAGGAGGAATCGCCAGTCGAAAACTCCTGAGAGATTCCTTGCCTACGTGGCTTAAATACTTCTGAACTAACCAAATGAGTTCCTTGAAGCAAAATAATACCCGCATTCAGAAGGGCACAGTGTTTAAGAATCTGATACCTTTTCGATACGTTTCTTGCTTCTCTGATGTTCTATGTTACAACCTTCACAGGGCTATAAGCCATATTTAATCTTGCAAAACCTCTTGAAAAGTAGCCCCAACTGTACATAAACTAAACCCTTATGGCACACTCCATCCCACCTCAAACCCCCCCCCCCGTAACATCATAATCATACAAAAAGTCCGGCAGTATGTAAACCCAAGGTACCTTAACCCCAACCCATTTAGCCTTAGGTACAAAAAACTGTCAGCAATGACTGTATTGAGAAAATAGCAACTGCCCGAGAAGACATAAAGAACCCCCACCCCCATTAACCCTAAATACAGTACAGACAATTAATGCTATGATGACAAGAAATAACATTAA
Organism: Neoceratodus forsteri; assembly: GCA_016271365.2. NCBI lineage: Eukaryota > Metazoa > Chordata > Ceratodontiformes > Ceratodontidae > Neoceratodus > Neoceratodus forsteri. The sequence goes on from CM057455.1 coordinate 699,565,427, forward strand.
TCCAGAAAACCATAGAGACCCCACTCTCCCCAATGAAACCCCAAAACTATTTACAATAATCTTATCAATCCAAAATATAAAATATCTGTAAATGTTTATTACGGTAACACATGACCCACCCTCGATGGCCTTAAATGCCCCAATAATACAAGCGAGCCTAAGAAAATATCCCATCCGCACTAGAAACTTCCCTGTCAAAAAAACGAAACTGAAACCAAAAAAAACAACTAATAATAGGAACCAGCGAGCAAAGAAGAACCAGGATGCCATCCCCCCCTTAACTAGTATGCTATGCAGTCTACCCGGTCTTACTCCAGCTGGAGCTCCCGCACCCCCAACCCCCTCCCCCTACCCTGAAATAGCTGAGGTAAATACTACAACCCAAGCTAGGAATATAAGCAACCATAAGGCACGCTGACCTGAAAATTAATTGACCAGGAGCGGGCACTCCCACAAACTGAGCGGCACTGAAGGACCACCTACCCCTCCACTCTCCAGGCCACCTTCACCATCCTAATAAGTCAATCCAGGTAGTGCCCCTAAAATTAAAAATAAGAAGTATATCTCAACCCAGACTACCCAAGCATATATAGACCTACCACACCAGAAGTCGCCCAGCTGACCAAACCCAAATGTAATAGCGAAAACAGTTAACAAATAACAATTAGTCTTGACCCTTCACACCCTATTACAACTAACATCCTCCAACTAACAAAGAGTCTAATGAAAACGGTAATTATGACCAGATTAACCTACCAGACCCCTCGCACTCATGGTACTGAGGGCCATTGGGAAGAAAACAAAGGGGATCCCCTCGTTAACCCCAACAAATATCCTTAAGGGGAACTAACCTTAGTACTAAATCCTTTGTACTGTGGGAGGCCCACCAATCCAACAAAAAACAGGGACTGACCCCTCATGTACTTGAAGCACTACCAGAGAGTCTCACACCACATGGAGAGGGCAAAAATTCAGCACTGCCACTCCGAAGCTAGATCAAGTCGAGGAGGCACCCAGGGGAGATCGGGGTGCCCATGTAGATCTTCCTACTACCCTATTCACTGCCAAACATTGACTGTTAGCTCCCCTGCCAGTTCAGACCAAGCTAATAAAAACCACCATGTAAATCCTAAACCAAATTGTCCTGACCGGAAGGCGGACCACCACACACTGGGTCCTTGTAAAAATAGAGATTCTGACTGGTGATGCACAGAGGTGCCTCAAAGTACAATCCCCCCCCCCAAAAAAAAAGCTAACATTGATAATAAACTGCCTTTATCATGAAGATCCACTTACAGGTTCCCCTGTGTCCCGAAGCACTGACCTAATGTTACACCGCAACAAGCTTGGGGAACAAATTGAGGAAGAGAACCAAGACAGCACCAGACGGTCCATCCTCAGGCAACCTCCCACCCTGAACAAAAGTTCCCAAATGAAACCCAAGCTCACATCTGGGCCTATCCAACCTGAAACCAGAGATCCCCCCCAGTGCTCACCGAACCAGCACACTCCATGCCACATCATCAGGTAAAACAAACCAGATTCAGCATGTCATTTACACTCAAAACAAAATTAAGACAATTGATCATTATAACAGTTCAGTCCTATTTAAAAAGATCCAGTAGCCATGTAACTAAGTCCGAGGATGCTTGTTCAGGAGTCTCATAAGTCAATCAGGAACCATGCACAGATACCCTTAATTTAGCCGGGTATTGCATCCTGAAGGGGATTCCAGCAGATATTAGTTTGCTGACAGTAGAGTGATAAGCAGCCCACTTCTGGTGCGTCTCCCGGGGTAAATCTTGAGTAAGTCTGAGAGCTGCATTCTCTCATATGACTTTCTGCAGGTCTTTGATTTTACTGAGGACATGCTGCCTCTCTAAATAGCTTAGGAACTTCACAATAATGGGTCTGAGGGGAGCTTCTGGAGGAGGCCGAGGTCTAAGAGAACGATGAGCCCTCTCAATTTGATAGCTGGGATTGAGAGGGGAAGGGCCAACCAGTTTCTGTAAAAGCTTCTGTACAAAGAGAATAATATTGGGGCCTTCCTCAGATTCAGGCAGACCAAGAATCAAAATATTATTCTGTCGACTCCTGCCCTCCAAATTCTCCGTCTTCAGTTGAAGCTTGTGAATCTGTTGCCGCAAATGAGATATCTCCAGATCAGTATTTTCTCTCCACTTCTCTAGCGAGACTGATCGGGCCTCCGTATCCCCCACCTGACGTGTGAGGTCAGTTAAATCTGTACGAAGAGATTTCAGCTCCACCGATATGTCAGAAAGTGATTCTTTGAAAGGGAGCATTTCCTGAAGAAAACCATCCTCCGATAATGGAGTAGCAGCTGTGGATGAAGGGTTTGACTTATCAGAGCCTGCTCCTTGGGCCCATTGCTTCTTAGGCATTTTTTCTGGAGAGGCTGGTGAAGTATGCCTTGGCAAGGCCTGCTTCATTTTGGCCTCCATAAATGGCAGAAATCGCAACTTACAGGCCACGAAACCAATACCGATCAGACCTGACAGTAATCAGAACTTTCTAGCTCACTTTATAATTGGCGAGAATATTAATAAAACCTTGAAAAAAAGGCGAGATAGGTGCGAGGCAGTGGGAGCTCCTAATCAGCGCTGCTACCAGGAGCCCTGCATCACGTGATCTCCTCAACATTTTCTTTTAATTGTAATCAAGATACTTTGTAATATTATCCTATGTGTATCAATACAGGTTCCTTTGTTAATATTAATCATTACGTTTAACTTATTTTATATCGCTTTGTCCTCTAATTACCCACTAATGTTTTCATTAGTAATATCGAAGGTTTACCTGCTTATTTTACTGGTTCATTTCTTCCCGTTCTACTACGGTTATGGGCTACAATGAAATCAAATATATAAATGCAGTGTTGCTTAACGTGTAGGGAAGATCGTGTCTTGCTTATTTGTCTATGAGATACCATTAAATATTGGTTGTTTCAGTTAAAAAACAAGTTTCTCAAGATTCCTACCTGGCTAGAATGCCATTCTGTGACCGTCTTCTGCAAAGAAAGGAGCGGTCTGAGCCTTTGCTTCTGCGCGGTTTAAATACACACAGGGACCTTGAGATTATCAAGCTGACTCAGACAGTGGAGACAGTTACGTATATAATTATTATGATAGACAAAATAAAAGGGACAGCAGAGAAGTTTTTTTTAGGGAGAGAACAACAACAAACAGAATATGGGCCAGAGAACCAACAGGAACAGATCGAATCCAAGAGATATGATCTGAGGGACAAGACTTGGAAAAACACAGGTCAATACAAACCTAGAGGAGCTGTAAGAGGTGGAAGAGGGGGCAGAGGAGGAGGCAGAGGAGGAGGAGGGGGGATTTACATCAACAGGCAGAGACAGAGGAATTGATAGTAATATTTAATTTAAGTAATAGACCCATAACTGATATAGAGATTCAGGTACTTAACAAAGAACTTTCATTTTCACCCACTAAAGGAATAGATCATTTTCAATTAGAAATAGATTTACAGAAATTTTACAGAAAAATTCAGATGAGCGGACTAGTTTTATGATAGACCAGAAGTACCTCAAATGAGAAAACAAGAATTGAAAAAGACAATGGCCCAGATATTCAAAAGGGTTGCACATGGCGCAACAGTGTTGCACCATGCGCAACCCACTGATGCGCCCTGGCTCGATATTCAAAAGGGAAAAGTGTGCGGCACAAATCCTGATGTGCCAGAGCACATCAGTAATGTATGCAGGTGCAGGTAGGGTGGGCGTGCACATACATACCCTGCACAGCCCGATATTCAGCCCGGGATGTGCAGAGCCATGTATGTGCAACCCCTACCTGCGGCAGCACAAAGTTGATCCAAAAAAAAAGGAACAACTGATGGCCATCCACAGGTGAACTGCCGCATTGCAGGGTGCAACACGGCAGCTGCCACCTGAGGGTGGCCACCCGAGCTCTGGCTGCACCTAGTGGTGCCCCCCATGCCCTATCACGGGCATTTGTAAAAAAAAATGATGGCTGTCCAATATCTCTGGTGGTATAGTGGACCACTGTCTGTCCGATTACGAGCATTTGTATTATAATAAAGATTAATCAGTCCAATACCCCTGGTGGTCCAGTGGACCACTATCTGCCTGATTGCAGGCATTTGTATTATAATAAATATTAATCTGTCCAATATCCCTGGTGGTCCAGTGGACCGCTGCCTGCCTGATCGCGGGCTAAGTAATAAAATTATAGCTCAATATCCCTGGTGGTCCAGTGGACCCCCCCTCACCCTCCCACTGAATCCCACCGCCGCTCTCCCGGTCAGCCGGCGGGAGGCAGCACTAACTGCCGCCCGCCGACGATACCATCAGTAGGTTGTATGCTCATTGCACATAGTGAGCCAATGGCATGAATATAGCCGATTGACATTCCAGATATGTGAATCACATATCTGGAATGTGTAGTACGATAGGCTGCATGCCCATTGGCTCACGCCAGAATCATCGGGTGTACAGCCCACTGACAGTGTCAGTCAGTGGGCAGCAGGCGGCAGGCGGTTGGGGTGCTGCTGCCCACCAGCTGACTGGGGGAGCGGGGCAGTGGGATTCAGTGGGCAGGTGGGGTGGGTGGTCCACTGGACCACCAGGGATATTGGGGCTAAAATTTTAGTATTTAGCCTGTGATCAGGTGGGCAGCAATCCACTGGACCACCAGGGATATTGGACAGATTAATCTTTATTACAATACGAACTCCCACGATCGAGCAGATAGCAGTCCACTGGACCACCAGGGATATTGGACATAGTTCTTATTTTTAACAAATGCCCATGATCAGGCAGTCAGCAGTCCACTGGACCACCAGGGATATTGGACGTAGTTCTTATTTTTAACAAATGCCCATGATCAGGCAGTCAGCAGTCCACTGGACCACCAGGGATATTGGACATAGTTCTATTTTTTGATACAAATGCCTGCAATTGGGCTGTGGAGCACATTGCTGGCTACAGGGGTGTCAGTCCCCAATGGCTGCTGCCTGGCAGGGCACCAGGCACAAGTTGTCTGGGATCAGTGCACCTGCATGCAAATGGGCCATAATGACATGCAAATGGCCCCATTTGTGCCTTGCATACATTATGGCCCCATTTGTATGTCAAGTTTTGAATATCATGGTTGCTGTGCATAGTGCAATGGAACTTGTGCTAGAGCATCCCCATTCTCCACTCTGGTCACTTGTGCTGGTGCAGTGCCACTGTGCCATGCACACTGCGGGTGGCCAGGGTACGATATTCAATGCTGCTGAGCCATGGCACAGCTCCGTTGGATATTGCCCAGTCCACACCCCTGCATAGCCAAGTTGAGCTGCACCCAAGTTTGTGCCACAGCCTGGCGCAGTTTGAATATCTGGGCCCTTGGGTATAAAGTCTGATTTTACACCACCTAAAGGGAAAGAAGTGGTGGAAACCTATATTAAGACAGTGGATAAACAAATAAAATACATGTTGGAGAAGGATTCTAAATTTTCCAAATATAATAATTTAACCAAACAGGAAAGGGAAGCCTTAAAAAATATAGAGGATGATAAATCAATAGTAATTAAACCAGTAGATAAGGGTGGCGGAATAGTCCTATGGGATTATCAGAATTATAAAACAGAATGCCATAGACAATTGGATGACACTGAGCACTATTTAAAACTAGAAAATGACCCAAAGAACGATATTAAGGGAGAATACAAGATTTTTTAGAAGGAGCAGTGGAACATGGATGATGTACAGAGACAGAAAAAGTTATGTTAACAAATAAAAAACCTAGAGTACCTAAATTCTGTGTTCTACCAAAGATACATAAAAATCCACAGAAACCCCCAGGCAGACCAATCGTATCAGGAACTGATTCCATTTTGGAGCCCCTCTCAAAGTATGTAGACTATCACAACATGAAGTAAAAAAAAATGGACACCTATATCAAGGACACCAGCCAGGTTATAGAATTATTAGAAGGAATAAATGGAAACATTATAAATATGGATAATCTTTGGCTGGTTTCCCTTGATGTAAAAGATCTTTACACTAGTATCCCACTTGAAGAAGGATTGTTTTCATTAAGGCAAGCATTACAGAATAGGAATGATGAATTCCTGGAAACAGACTTTTTGATAGGCTTATCTGAACTATTGTTACAAAAAACTATTTGAATTTTGAAAGCACATTTTATTTACAAAATCATGGTACAGTTATGGGGAGTACTATGGCACCATCCTGCACAAATTTATGTATGTGGAATTACAAAAAAACACATATTTTAGATGCAAATAATAATCCATTTTTTAGAAACATCAGGACTTGGAAATGCTTTATAGACTATGTACTATTATTATGGGATGGAACTATAGAGGAATTGGAAAGATTTAAAATCTATTTAGACAGTAGGGATGAAAATTTAATTTTTTTCAGTGGTATCAGATAAACAACAAGTGACTTTTTTAGATTTACTAATCTACAAAAACAATAATAATTTTGAAACAAAACTTTATCAGAAAGAGACAGATAGAAACACACTTTTGCATTACACAAGTTACCATGATCCAAAATTAAAACAAAGCATTCCTAAGTCACAAATAATCAGAGCAAAAAGAAACAGCACCACAGAGGAAGTTTTTAGAAAAGAAACAGAGAACATAAGGAAAATATTCCCACAGAGAGGATATAAACATTGTAATATAGAAGAATCAGTTTCAGCAGTTAACCAAATGCCATGGGAAACATTATTTAGAAAAGAGGATAAGAACACTAAAAATACTAAAGATAACAGGATAGTGTTTTCCACTCCTTATAGCCATTTAAGTAATAAAATAAAGGGTACTCTAGTAGACAATTGGTATATTCTGCAGTCAGGTGAGGGCTCAAATATCAGATCTGAAGAAAAACCACTGATAACATCTAAGAGAAATTCAACACTTAGTGACAAATTAGTACATACAGAACACATTAATAGGGATATTACACCTATACAAGGAAAACAGTTATTGTTAAGACCCTTAAAAGAAGGAAGTTATCCTTGTGGGCAATGCTGTCATTGTAACAACACAACAAAAAGTGTTTTTTGAGCATCCTTACACCAACAAGAAATACAATATTAATCAACACATTACATGTAAATCACAACACGTAATTTATATATTACAATGTCCTTGTGACAAGTTATATGTGGGAAAGACTACAAGGGAATTAAGGGTTTGAATAAGTGAGCATAAAAGTGACATCCAGTTGAGAGACAAGAGATCATCAGTGGCTAAACATTTTAATAGAGAAGGAAATTCACCAACGTCCCTGAGATTCTGGGGACTTGAAAGGATTAATGAACCATCAGGATGAAACACATCATGGGATGACCTGTTATTAAGAAGAGAAGTGTATTGAATTTACACAATGGACAGTATCAATCCGAGATTCGGGGATGAATGAATCATGTAATTGGAACTTGTTTTGGTGATGAACATATACATGAGTTTTTGAAACCATTTTTGGAACATTGTATAATTTTTATAGGTAGAAACCAAGGGAGCAAGGTGTGAACAATAATTGTTTAAATAACTTGAGCACCAAGTATAAATAGTAATATGTTGTTGTTAGTTACAATACAAGGGTTGGAGATGGGTTTCGAACATCTGGTTAGACTGAAACACTTCAGATGCATAATGAATATGAATTTATGTTACCCATATAAAATGCATTTGTTTTTACAACATTAGAAATATTGCTAAATAATAGCTGAAGGAGATCATTCATCAGTTAAGTTTCAGTAAAAATCATTTATAAAACTTCTGTATTATTGTGGAACAAAACTACTTTAAATGAAACAAAAAATCTTTTATTTCATTACCAAAGTGAAAATCTGATTCATATAATTATGAGGGAACTAACTATAACTTTAACTTGTAACTCTTATTATTCTCCCTTAAAATATTTGACTTTGATAGTAATAACATGCAGTATAAGCTTCACCCCATTTGATTTAAATTCCCCTAACTCCTCTTTCGTAGGCAGGAACAATTTAAAAAGATGAATTAAATCTGAACTACATTCACAACAGTATATTTTATCAAAACTACTCAACTTCAGCAAATAGCCGTGGGCGGGGTCGAACTGCCAACCACCCCATTACCATGTGAGTTGTAACATCTTTAGCCACTTGGCTATAGGGTGGATACTGGTGGCTTCACATTTCTAGAACATCTAGGCAACACCTATTCCAACATTAGGTGTGATGTCAGAAGTGACGTTTGTTCCCCCTGCCAATTTCACAGTCTTTTTAAACCGCGTAGAAGCCAAGGCTCAGACCGCTCCTTTCTTTGCAGAAGACGGTCACAGAATGGTGTTCTAGTCAGGTAGGAATCTTGAGAAACTTGATTTTTAACTGAAACAACCAATATTTAATGGTATCTCGTAGACAAATAAACAAGACATGATCTTTCCTACATGCTAAGCAACACTATATTTATATATTTCATTTCATTGTGGCCCATAACTGTTGCAGAATGGGAAGAAATGAAGCAATAAAATAAGCAGGTAAACCTTTCGATATTACTAATGAAAACATTAGTGGGTAATTAGAGGACAAAGCGATATAAAACAAGTAAAATGTAATGATTAATATTAACAAAGGAACCTGTATTGATGCACATAAGACAATATTACAAAGTATCTTGATTACAATTAAAAGAAACTGTTTTGTTTCATCCGCAGAGAAAGTTATAACAATTTAATGGAACACTAACAAGTGAATCATAGGAGACCAGTTCATAGAAGCATATATCAAAAGGTAAAAATACCTTAAATGAGTTTTATGTTATAACAGAAACTGGAATAAAAATAAGGAATTTGTTTAACTTAAAAACCTTTTAAATCTGATTACAGGGGCTTTCAATAAATATAGATTTTGATGAATATTTTAGGATAAGCTAGTATATTATTACCCAACAAATACACATCTGAATTAAGCAATGTGATAGTAAGTAGCAACACTACACATAAAAATATAAACTATGATTGTCTGAATAAGGAACTGAATTATAACATTATTTATGTTTTCATTATGAACACAGCAAATTGAAGCTGAACTTTGAATGTACAATGTGAACCTAACAGTGAAAAAGAAACATTAAAAGCAGGTATGTAGTTTATACACAGTACAGCAGTGTTGTTATAATAATGAGAAATATGTTTAAAATACAATAATAAATGAAAATTAATAGTTTAAAAATGGTTAAAAAATGTATTCAGTAATTATGAAGTTTTCTGATAATTAAAGCACAACTAAGAATAGAATCCTCTTTTTGTAGTGAGAGTATGGTATCTGTAAAACTGTGCAGTAACTTAGTTTGAGGAAAAAAGAATATTAATACAAGATTTTGATTTGATTATTTGTTTATGTTTAGAATCAGCACTGTATTGTAAATCTGGCATGAAGAAGTGGTGTGAAACTACAAAACTGTAGCCGGTTGAATATGCATGGTGCGAATTTACAAGAAGAATAAAGACTATTCAAGATTTTTTATGGACTATTGGACTGTAGTCTAACTCATTTATGATTGTATTTAATAATTTCACCCAGAAAACAAGAAATGGGACAGCCATAAGAACTGGGGTTGTGTACAGGCCCCAGACCAGGGGGAGAACATAGACACATTACTGTTAGAAGATATACAAAACATGACAGATAAAGGGGGGAGGTTCTGATAATGGGAGACTTCAACATGCCAGATACAGATTGGTCAATACTAGCAGGAACATCTGCCAGAACTAGACACATGGTGGATTCCCTGCAGGGGGAGGGCATCAAACAACTGGTACAACAACCCACAGAGACAGGGCTATCCTAGATCTAGTACTGACTAACAAGGAAAGGATCACAGATCTCCAGGTAGAAGGTCACCTGGGGGCCAGTGACCATCACATGGTATGGTTCAATTTGGCCACTACAACTAAATCATCCCATTCTAAGGCAAAAATATGGGACTTCAGAAGAGCTGACTTTGATAAGATGGCCAACAGAGTTAAGCTAACCATGGCAAAAAGAAATACAGGTGAGGGGGTACAGGTAAAGTAGTCAAGCATTAAGGATGCAATACTTGAAGCAACATCCTACTGATTTAAAGAGCAAAGGAAGTGCAGAAGAAGAAGTACAGACCCGTCAGTTTTACCTCAGTAGTGGGCAGGATTATGGAGGCACTCCTTAAGGAAAGGATAGTGCAACACCTGGAATCCATAGGAGCACAGGATCCAAGACAGCATGGGTTTACAAAAGGAAGGTCCTGTCAAACTAATCTCATAGATTTCTTTGACTGGGTAACCAGAGTGGTGGACCAAGGGGGAGCAGTTGATGTCACCTACCTTGACTTCAGCAAAACTTTTGATACTGTTCCACATAGAAGATTGATTAATAAGCTGGGTAGGCTCAGGGTGGGTCAGAAGTTGGTCAACTGGATGGCAAACTGATTGACAGGCAGAACACAGAGAGTGGTGGTGAATGGTACACAGTCCAAAAGAGATGCAAGTCACAATTGGGGTACCTCAGAGATCCGTCCTTGGGCCAGTCCTCTTCAATATCTTCATCAGTGACATTGCAGATGGACTAGAGGGTAAGGTTTTTCTGTTTGCAGATGACACCAAGATCTGCAACATTGCAGATGATCCAGGTGGGGTGGGCAGAATGAGAAGAGATCTGGATAAACTAGCAAAATGGTCAGAAGAGTGGCAACTGGGGTTTAATGCAAAGAAGTGCAAGATCATGCACATAGGGAAGAGAAACTCTGAAGCCACCTATAAGCTGGGAGGGGAGTTGCTGGCAGTCACAAGGGAAGAAAGAGACTTGGGCATCATCATCACCGATGACCTGAAATCATCCAAGCAGACCACTAAAGCAGTAGGTAAGGCTAGGGGATGTTGGGATATAATGTAGGGGTATCACAAGTTGTGAAGAGGAGGTAATAATCCCTCTTTACAAGACATTGGTTAGGACCCATCTGGAGTACTGCATGCCGTACTGGAGGCCACACCTTCACAAGGACATTAACCACATTGAGGCAGTCCAACGAAGGACAACCAAAATGGTGCAGGGACTGCATCAGAAAACATATGAGTACAGATTAATGGAGCTCAACATGTATACCCTTTAGCAAAGTAGGGAGAGAGGTGATATGATCGAAACATTCAAACACCTTAAGGGCATTAACAAGGTGAAAGAGTCTAACATGTTTCAATATAAGAAAAATAGCAGGACAAGAGGATACAGCATGAGATTAGAGGAAGGCTGTTTAAGGGGTAATGTGAGAAAGTTCTTTTTCACAGAAAGGGTGGTGGATGCATGGAACGGCCTACCTCAGGAAGTGGTGGATGTGAGTACAGTGCAGGGCTTCAAACAGGCATGGGATAGGCATAAGGGAGCAATACAGATGAGTATGAATAGATAGGCCATTGACAGAGCAAAGGCCAATGGCACAATTATATGGTAAAAAAGAAATGGGCAGACTGGATGGGCCTTGCGGTCCTTATCTGCCATCAACTTCTGTGTTTTTATGTATAGTAAGTTGTAAGTGTTATCCTCACTATATGGTACCAGGGTCCATGTGGGAAACCCTGCATCTTTCATTCCCTGGTGGGGGTGTCACATAACAGTGCCATGTCCCTACCCTCACCCCATGTAGCTGAGTAACTGAGCTCGACCCCAAACTCAGGTCACCTGCTTGGGATCACAAAGTATACCCACTGGGGTGAACTGTGGCCCTACACAGAAAGTTTCTTAATAATTATATATTTTTTATTTTGACCCCTAATTCTCAAGATAGTTATTTTATGAGTCCATTTATAAATATGCGATGTGGTATTTATAGTATATTCTCTGAAACATCATTTTGAACTACAAGTGCAAAAACATGTCTCGTCCACAATTTAAAATATTACACCTGTCATGTTTATGAGTTGGTGTGGAAAAATGGCTATGTTGAAAGTTTGGAATTAATATATTGAAAATTAACAAAGTTGTGTGTGAAAGTAGAAATATTGCAATAGTCACACAAAACCTGGACAATTTACCATATTTACACACCAAATTTTAACCATAACCTTCTTATTAACCCACTTCATGAAACTAGTAGCTGATCATTTTCAAATCCCGTCGAAATGTCATTCTGTTCCACAAGTGCAAAAGCACATTTTGGCCACAATTTGAAAATTGACAGATGTCATATTCATGTGGTGGTGTGAAAAAATAACTTTGTTGAAAATTTGGGGTCCAAATGACGTGGGAACGAAGTCCCATGCCACAGCTGCAGGACAAAACCTCTGCACCTTCGGATTTTGTATTTTCAGCTGGCACAGCTGCGGGGGATGTTATGCCTGGTCCCACCAGTTGTAACATTGTGCTGTCTCTGCACCGAAAAAACAGCTGCAAGCTGTCTTAATTCATGGAGCCAGTCATAAACCAACTCCACCTTTGAGAATACCGCAGCTGCAGGAGAACCTATGGCTCTGCAAGGTCTTCACTTGCAGAGCCATAGTTTCTCCTGCAGCTGCAGTATTCTCAAACATTAAACTCTTATAACTCTAGAATCTGATAATACTTTTTCACAAAACCTTCCAAAGGCACTACTTTGGCACAACATGCTTGTACCCTGAAAGTTTCAGGAAAAAAATCCATTCTGTGTCAGCTGTATGTGAGAGCAAAACCCAGAACTAATGTTAAGTATAGGAAAAAAAGTAGACTTCGACAGGAAAATTACATATGCTGATCTTAGAAACCACACAAACTGTATCACAAAACTTTCCACATATTTAGACTTTGCCTACCAGACAATGCATGTGACATTTCAGATAATTTTGTCAAATGCTGCCAAAGCTATTAAGGTACAAATTTAGTGGTTTAACATACAATCTGTTGCTCAAACCTAACTATACTGGTGCTACCATGTCAGTATTATACAAGTGCCATTGTGCCTGCATATTAGGGTTGAGTAAGCACTTTAATGTTAATAAACCCCAATTTTTGCAAATTAATAACTTTGTGCCTGTTCAACCGATTTACATAAAATTTGGAATGCACAGAGATGGTGCCAGGATTTCTGGATCCAGAACATTGTGTATTAGTCAGTTTACTTGTGGCAAAGTTACACAGGGGCAAAAGCCCCCCAAATCAACAAAATTAAGACTTTTTTTCTTAACTAAAACTACAAAACTGGCAGGATTTGAAATCTGAAACTCACAGGTTCAATAGAGTTTGGCCCACGGTGTGTGCTTTTATGTTTTTTTATCTCCCAAACTATAGCAGTTTTTAAAATATTTAAGAAAAAACATTCCATTTTTGAGCATGCATAGTTTAAGAAAATCAGCATTCTAAAAATAACTGAATTTTAATGACCACATGAAGTCATGTGGTCATATTACAAACATGCTTTCATTTAGCAGGTGGTCTGGCCAATTCCCTATCTGTGTATGCCAACCCTGCTGTTTTCCTTCAGCAAGGATGGGGCTATGTGTCACTGTGTAGCCCCACCCCTGTTGAATGTGCTGTGCTTCTGACTTTGTCCTCAGTTAATGAGCACCGCCATTAGCTGCAGGGATGAATATGGTACCATAGCATATGCATGCTCAGAGTCATGGCTTAACGTTTCAAAGCCTAATTTCAACAAGATATTATGCTCATTTAAAAAAAATGAAGTGCTATGTGCAGCTCAATCAACATCATACAATCAGATTTTGCAGGTAGCTTGTATTGATGAGAACAAAACAATCTCAGCTGTGAATGAGTTAACTGGCACTACAGTTTCATATTTGGTAGGGAACGTGTAGGAGAAGTGGACTTCTTCTATTATGGTTGCCAAGAATAACAAGATTTTTTTAAAATAAAATACTGTTGTGCACTTCCTGTAAATCTGGTGCCAAATATGGCATCATTTATTTACTTACTTACTCTATTTATTTATTCATGTATGTATGTATTTATTTATTTCAAAGGTTTTACCAAGAAAGACATACTGAGCTGGTAACAGCTTGTTTCCAGATGTGTCCTGGAGGAAAGGGAAGAGAGGAAAAGATAACAGATACAAATTACAGAATATAAAATACATACAATGGAATAAATATGTCAAAAATAAACAGGACAATTATGCCTAGGAATAAACTGACAATAAGTAAGTCACCTTGCAATAAACTGTGGAACTAAACAAAAGAACAATCACATAGCTATCAACTTAAAATGAGAAACTAGGGGAATGATTGTATTAGGGAATGCAGAGCTGCTGAAAGACAGTGACTTAGGTAAATTACAGCTAAAAAATAAACCCAAATCAGAAGCAACATTGAGAGTGAGTAGAGAACTCATAGAGGAGAGCTTTAAGAGCAAGAAAGGAAATAGAAGAGTGAATAGTAAAGGGAAGGGAACCTCAAAGCTGAGGGAAAAAAAATGAAAAGGCAGCTTAGCCACCAGTAGATTTCATTTGAGCAAGAGTAAAAGTGTGAGAACAAGCATTATGATGAGAGTAAGGCAACAAAGTTGGGAGGAAGAGGAGAGACGTTTGATAAGTGGAGAGAGAGCCAAACCAAAATTTAGTGATAAGGGAGACACAGTGGGTGAATCACCTGGCATCAAGGCTCTTCAAGAGAGGGAAGGGGGAGAGAGAAGAATACAAAGTACATTGGTGAGTATGCACGGATTTATCAAGGGCAAAGTGACAGAAGGAATGAGGGAGAGTATCCAGTTTAGGCTAAAGTAGACTTTGGAACAATACTATAAACAATGGGCCAGATTCTGAAAGATCAACGCAAGCTGCGTCAAACAGAAGCATGCGCCAATTGCTGGCACACCAGGGACCCTGCTCCCAATTCCCATATGGAAGGGATCCTGGCACCAAAATCCCTGTTTGATGCACATGCTCCTGTGCATCAAAGAAATGGTGCATGGGAGAGGAATGATGTGGTGCAGTGGGGGTGTGGGGACTCACAGAGTGGGAGCACAGCAGCATGTCCAGAGGGGGAGGTGGTGGAAGGGACACAAGGGTCCTGAACAGCGGAGCACTGTGCCCCATGACCACATTTCCTACATGCGACCACCCTGGTTCCCTGATGCCTTGACTGTACTGTGGCATGTGTGAGCACTGTGCTCATGGTCATCGGTTGGCTGACATTTCCTATCACCACATCTGGCCAGCCATAGTCACAGCCACCAGCTGTCAGTGTTTCAGGTCTCCAGATGCTATGATTGGGGCACAAGTGCTGGTGTGGCATGCTGGCTGGGTGGCTGCTGGTGGTGGGCACAACAAGCACTGTGGGGCAGTCAAGGTGGCTACAGAGCAACTGAGGGAGTTTTCCCCTGATGCTGCATGACTTGGGTATGCCACAGGAGCTGGCATGTGGGGTGGTATAAATGGCACTGCTGGGCAGGGCTGCTCAGAGATGAGGCAGGTAAGGGATCATAGGACATGGCAGTAGAGCGGGAAGGGCATGTAGGCACACTGTGCCTGTCCATCACTAGCATTCCTGGAAGCTACCTCTATACTGTGTGCCTGCTGCTCACATCCAGATGCCCATTCCCAGAGTTCACATGGTATGGTAATGGCGAAGGGCACATTAGACCATTGTTGTGGTGATCTAAGTTGGAAAGATGTCTGGCACCACTGCGGGAGTTACAGAATCCTGTTGTCAGGGATATGTCAGCTGCCAACTGGCTCAACACCCCTCTGCACCATGGCACTGCCTGTGGCCTGCCTCAAGGCTGCCTGCTCCACTGAATCCCAGCAGTGGTTCAGGCACCATTTCACAACTTGGAATGGTGCATGGTGATGTGAAGGGAACCGCTTGTGTCATATCTCTGTGGCACAAAACACCTTGCACCATTCCTGTGCCTTTGAGAATTTGGCCCAGTGTCTCCTTAGTCAAAAATGGGTAAAATCATCTTAGTGAGGATTTCTCTTTGAGCAGGAAGTGGAATGCTTCTCTTATTTCTGTAAAGTATGCCAAGCTTGGAGTGAAGCTTCTTGTGAATAGCATCCACATGTACAGAAAACTCTAGGTGGTGATCTAACCAGACCCCAAGGTATTTGAAGGAGGAGACATCTCCAATTATTGCACCATCAAGGGTATGAAAGGAAGGAAGTGGATGGACTCTAGCAAGTCTCTGCCTGGTACCAAAAGTCACAGAGACTATTTTCTTAGCGTTGAAATATGACTGATTAACACTGAAACAATGCTGGATGTTGTTAAAGTCCAGTTGGAGTTGGTTCATGAGATAAGGGCAGAGAAGCCGAGGGAAAAAAAAATATCATCTGCACCCATATGTATTGACACAGAAGAGCAGGCCTTGAGGAGATCATTTGGGAAAAACTGAGAAAAGAATTGAGCTCGAGATGCCTGAACTGATAGGGAGTGTGTGTGTGTGTGTGTGTGTGTGTGGTGTGCGCGCGCGCGCATGCACGCGGTGGGGGGGAGGGTGTCTCCTAAATGGACAGCTTGTGACCTACCTTCAAGTTAGGAGTGGAGTCGCTCAACTGAAGAAACTGAAGGTCCAGTTGCCTTAAGCTTGTCCAGGAGAATGGAACTGGCTACAGTGTCAAAAGCTTTGTGAAAATAGCTGATGTGACAAGGCCCTGATCCATACCAGAGTGGATAGCATCAGTGAGCAAGAGGAGAGCAGTGATAGTGGAATGAGTTCCTATAGCCAGACTGGAAAGGAGTGAAGAAGGAGGCTGAGATGAAAAAATTGGAGAGTTGGAAAAGAACAATATATTCCTGGAGCTTAGCTAAAGTTGGAAGGAGAGAGAGAGAGATAGGTTGGAAGTTACTAGAGGAAAAGGGATCACCCCCTTTGGGAAGGGGAATGACAGTAGCTAACTTACAAGCATTCAGGACACAAGATAAGGAGAAAGAGAGGTTAAAGAGATAGGAAATAGGAAGGTCAGTGGTATGAGCAGAGAAAAATGGTAGCCCCAGGTCAAAATCATCAGAACTCCCACCCTTGTGAGGATTAAGAGCCAAAAACAGCATTATAAACAACAACAGCAATAATGGGTAAAAAAAAAGGGGGGAGGGAGAGTTTGAGCAACAGAATGAGAAGGATGAAAAGTAGAGCGAGGAGAGGAGAGGAGAGGAGAAGAAGAGGAGTGACCGGGCAGAAAAGGTGAAGAAGGAACTGAATGAACAGACAACCGCAGCAGGATCAGAAATAGTAGTATAACCCATCTTGAGAACAGGTGGAGGGGACTGAATCAGAGGAGAAAAAAGTGAATGAATAACCTTCCAGAACTTAGAGGGGCAATTAAGATTGTTCTGGAGTGTGAATGTGAAGTATTCAGACTTCACAAGCCTAGTAGATTTAGTACAAGCATTGCAAAGGAACTGGTAATTGGCAAGGTCAGAACTGAAGCCAGAGGATTTATGGGACCACCAAGCAAGGTTACGCACATGGTGACAAACCAGTAACTCAGCTGAGATTCACGGGATGTGTGAACCTCAGACCCTGGTTCCTCTAAGTGGAGCATGATGATCCTAGACAGACATACATTTAAAAGTGAAAGATTTTAAGGTATCATTCACGTTACTAGCTGTAGAAATAAGGGACCAGTCGGTGGCTAACAGAGCAGTATGATGGTGGGAAGAGTCCAGCGAATGAAAAGACTGGATCTGAATGAATTTGGGTGGAGCTTTTGGGCAGTGAATTTTGCAGACACAGTGGACCATACTGCGGTCACTGAGGGCATCCGGGAGAGTGTTAGCATCCACAATAGGATAGGGTTGGGATGGCAGGACCCAGTCCAAGAGGGAATGATTTTGAGATTTGAAATTATAGTGAGTAGGGACAGCAATCAGCTGAGTTAATAGGAGGAAATTCACATTAAGGGAATATTTATGAAGAGGGGGGAGAGCCAATTTAAGTTAAAATCACCTAGTATAAGTAACTCACCAGAGGAGGTCTGGGAGGAGTGGAGGTGAGTAACTCAGTTACTAAAGGTGGGAACATATCAGGAAGCAATATACTCCAGCAATAAAAACAGGTGTAGAGAAGGGGACGGAGAGTTTAGGAAAAGGCATCTCATAGGCTGAGGACATATAGATGGAGGGCACAGTTTCAAACTGAATGTTTGAGGAGAGGTAGATGGCCACTCCACCACTCCTCTTTGCTTGATCTTATTAAATAATAGAGAAACCTGTGATGGCAATAGAGGAATCAGGGACCTTAGAAAAGAACCAGGATTCCAAGATCACTGGTATATCAGGCTTAAGGTTACCCATAAGTGGCTGCAATAGGTCAATTTTAGGGTGAAGGCTACAGATGTTGACATGGGCTACTCTCAAACCTTTAGGGAGATTAGACAAACGGGAAGGATCAGGGTTTTGCTCAATGTCACCTGCAACTAAAAGCATCAGGGAGACAATGAGCTTTACAGAATCTAAAAGACACTTATGGGAGGTGGAGTGAGAGAATGAGAAGGGGAAAATAAGAATTTACAAGGTAGGAGGGAGTGAAGGACTTGAGAGGTTTAAAATTAAGCCAAGAAGAGGATAGGAGACTATAACCAGGAAGTTAAGGAGAGGAAAGCAAGGCAGGGAGGCAAGAGGATGGGAGGTAGGAGAGAATAAAGGAAAGAGGGAAGAGGAAAGGGAGCGATTAGGAAAAACTGGAAGGGGGAGTGAAGTGAGAGGAAATGGAGGGAGAAAAAGAGGGTGAAAGGAGCAACATAGTGAAAATGTTAAAGTAAGGCAGAAACACAATCTGCAGTGAAATCAAGATGGGGGGGTACAAGTTACTGCACACATTATGTTATGCAATGTTGAAGTATAACTGTTTAAAAGCATCATTGTGCATACAGATGGCAAATGGCACCAACTTACAGTTCTTATGCATTTAGTCATCAAAAGCTGACAGTGTCCCTTTAAGTGTTTCCTACATTTGAAATGGACACTGAGGTGCCTAGTCCCTGGTGCCAGCTAAGTGTTCTTATTATTTTTATGTATACTGACACTGGGGTACCTGCTTCCCAGTGCCAGTTCGTCTCCCCTTATTGTGTTTTGTTTTCAACTCCCCACCCTCAGCCATGTTTATCTGCTGACACTGGGGTGTCACATCCCCAGTGTCGGGGTACTGTAACACCCACCACCCTGCCTGCAGTCCAGAACACTGGGGGTTCCCATTTCCTGGTGCCCCACGTATATCGCCAACACCTGGGTGCCTAATCTTCAGTGTTAGAGGTACATTATGTTAACTGAAACTGTCCCTTCTCCCTCCCATCCACGATTCCCCCCAACTTCTCTACTTTCAACTTGCTGACACCAGGGTACCTAATCCCTGGTGTCAGCATACACAGCCTCCCTCTCACTGATGCAGCAGTCTGGAACACTGGGGTGTACATCCCGGTGCCCCCAAGTGTCATGCCAACACTTGAGTGCCCAGTCCCCAGTGTCAGAGTGAGATACCTTGGAAAAAGAAAACTGCCCTGTGATGTCTTTTTTTTAATTTAACCTGAAACAAAGAAAATGATCCCTCATTGTCTGCCACCGTCCCTACCCCCCACCTCGACACCCCCCCAACTCAACACCCACCACCCCACAACTCTTCCTTGCCATATACTTATCCAGGCCAGGTCCAACACTGTAATCCTCTCAGGACTGGAAACATGTCTTCACTCTTCAATGCTGGACTGAGAACTGAGGAAAACAGGTAAGTGCTATATAATGTATTTCAATGCATTTTGAACTTTTCTTCATAACTTGGTCATGTTTTTCATATGTTTTGCCCAAACATAGATGTTTTTGGACCCTACCTGATGAACAATGGCAGTGAACTTATGTAAATCCAGCCCGAAAGGTGATTTCATAGTCACTGCACAAAATCACTTTTAGGGACAAATTTACGTAATTTTACCATGGCTGTTCATGATGTGGAGCCCCAAAAAGCCCACGTTGAAAATTTGGGCAAACAATATTAAAATAAGCATTTGTCAAAGCTGAAGTTCGCTATTGGTACATGTATTAGTATTGTACTGGGTGGGGCAGGGCTACAGGTTGTAGTGCAGGCTTATTTACATGCAGTGGAGTAGTATAATTTCTCGCCAACAATAAAAGGTTCTTATTTATTCCCCAGGTAAGTTTCTATTGTCCATGCTCCCTGCATCCTCAGCCCTCCATGCTCAGGTGCTGACTCCTCATTGTACTCCCTCCCAGGCTCTTTTGTAGGGCAGGAGAGAAACCACTAGACAGCCCTGAGGATCAGGCACCATGACTTGGGAGGGAGGGTGTCTTGCCTAAGGCCCCCTTTCTTAGCGCTGAATGGTGCAAAATTGAACAAAGAGACAGGGGAGGGGGTCTGTGGGTCTACAGGCAAGGGACTGGAAGGAAGGGGACAAGGAAGAAGGAAAATCTCATCTCGGGGAGAGAGTCCCTGTTTTGTTATTGTGCCCCTAACTTTGGGGTACTACACTGGCAAGGCAGGTGAGAGGGGGTCATACCATGAATATAGGAATAAAAGCTCCCCTCTGGGCTTGTGGGGCTGGGATATCAAGCAATGTGGAGGGAAACAGCCAGAATGAAAAAAAAAAACCCACCAACTTCTCGGGTGGACCTCCCAGAGCTCGGGACCTGGGACAAAAGTCCTGGTTGTCCCCCATGATGGTGAGAGCCGAGTAAGGAGGCAGCAGCAAGAGTTGAAAAGGCCAGCCTGGTGAGGGTGGGGCACATTAGCCAGGCTGATCGGGACACAAACAGCTGTTTGCTGGGCGGTGACCTGTAGATGAAAGGAAAAAGCTGTCACATGATTGGTGCAGGTTTTCCTTTTCAAGTGCAGACCATCTCAGACAAAACATGGTCATGAGCAGCCTGGCTGATGATTGGTGTGGCACAGTAGAGTCCCTTGCAGAGAACTCTGCAGTGGACAGACAATGTCACACCCACTCAAAAGCAACTAATTTCAAGTAGTTCACTGTGCGTGTATGCACTGTGAACTTAAAAAGCACTCAGTCTCAACTACACACTGAATTAGCCTTCAGACCTGTACAGCAACAATCAGAAATACCAGTTTTAGTATATTTAGCTGAATGCAAATTAATTGCCTTGAAACCAAATGGATCCACTCCAAAAATCTATGACAGGTGAGATTTCTGCTGGAACCATAATTAATAACAGTAAATAGTGTTAGAAGGCACTACTGTACATGAACGCAACTGCAAATGCGGCCCGAACCACGAACACCAGAATATAATTTTTTTTTTTTGTAAGGGTGGTTTGGTTCCAGTAAATTAATTATTATTATTACAATAATTTTTATTTATTTAGTTTTTGTTGACCGGGTTAAGTGCACTAGACAAATTCTGCCTATTTTCAGCCACGACCCGGGGGAAGGGGATACAGATGAATGCCAACAGACCTTGAACCAGATTAAGCTGTTGGTGGTATTTTTAATAAAGTAAAATTTGGCGGCAAATTTGGCAGGGCACCGGGGAAATTCCCCTACTGGTTTGTAGGGGGCCTCGCTGGCTGTGAGCATATCTAGTCCTGAGAGCTCTTCAGTGATGATGGAGGAAGAGGTGGGGAAGAAGGCCTCCTCTCCCACCTTGAATATGCCAGAGGCTGTAAAAATGTTGAAAATGCTGCTACTGTGTTTAATTCAGGCTTGGAGCATTGCGATATGGAGCCTGAGATGCAGGAGATTTTGTTTTCTATGGAGGATTTGAGTCAGCAGTCTGCTGACTGTGAACTGTTACTGAAAGGAGATATTGACACAATATTACAACAGAAATGAGCATTGCAAGCTCAACTTATAGTGGAAAACGAGCTACATTATGCAGCGCAACTGCGTTTGGAGGCAGAAATCTCACAGCTACATTCCTTACTGGCTGCAATTCACCAAGCAGGCCCTTCTGTCAGTGTTTGGTATGATGCAGCAGTATCAAAGGTTCAGAACTTGATGGGTGAGTCATCCACTCCTACTGACAGTTTTGAAGTTCAGACTGATTTTGGACTGGCTCCTCCTGTAGAAGGGGATATTTCACAGGTACAGTTAGAATATACTGTGCAGAGTAATAACATGGGAAATGAGCCAGTGAATGCAAGTAAGGGAGGAAATAAGCAGTGGTCTGAATTAACCCCTGTTGTCGACAAATCCACCCTCAACACTCAGATAGCTCCTGGAAAATCTGTTAACTTGTCTAGACAGTCAGGGTTTGTTTTCTCAGCCAAATTTAAGATGGGGAAAGGCAAGGCTTTACAACAGCCACCTCGCCCGACTATTTTTCAAACAGATGATGGGCGTCAAGATAATGTTTCTGTTTTTTCCTTCATGACAAAAGGAAAAGCAACTAAACTGGGGCCCAGAGAAGAAGGGAAAGAGAAGAGAGCTGCCTTTACCTTTGCAAACTGGAACACTGATGCTGGTCCTGTGGGGGCTAAGTCTAAAGGTCTTTCAAAAGGGGGGGTATTTGCACCAACTATCGCTACTGCTCCTGACAACCTCTCTAAGTCTAGTCACCCCCCTTAAGAGCCCTGGTGACCCCAAAGGGCACTGTTAGAGACACGGTGGAAACAAACCCCTGCTGGATCATGGATCCTGGATCATGGATGGGACCCGACCTTGAATTTCTCTCAGTCAAGGCCAGAATGGAAGCCTATGATTACAGGGACTGGGGTTAATAACTCTGTGTCTACAAAACCTGGAGCTGAGATGTCTGATGAGGACTTAACTACACATTTCCATACTGAGTCCCCTAAACCCCCCACCATCACTGACTTACCAGCAGACAAGAATATGGCACAAGGAACAGCTGTGGAACTGTCAGGTTTAGAGACTAACTTAATAGCGGGTAGACCCATTGATCTCGCACAGAAGCCCCTTCTATTGGACTTCTTTAGTAAAACCAGGAAAGAGGCCACTCCACGCATGAATGCTGTCCGGATCCGGTATAAGGGGGGTCTTGAAGAATGGTCATACAGGTTGTATGTGGGCAAACAATTGCTGAAAGACTCACTGAATTTCTCCCCTAGGGAGGTGTATGCTTTTATTAATATTTTTGGGGAGGACAACTATAATGTTAGCTTTTCTTCTTCCCATGCCTTAGACCTGTTCTGGGAATAATACAATCAGGTGAAGTTTTCTCCCACATGGACCCCTTTTTTGTCATTCCTCTCACAAAACCTTTGATTAAATTTGTCACTATAATGTTTCGGAATGAGGGGGTCCATGTGGATGATATCACCTATTGGTTGTCCTAGTGTTGTGAAATATTAAGTAATAGAGGCTGTGTTGGATTCAGAAATGTTTTGGACTGGTAGGTGGAAGTATAAAGTGAAGCTTCAACAAATGGATGCTGGAATTAGTCATGTGCCAAACTCCTTTTTGCTTGGGAGGGATAGAGGGTTTTGTTTTTATTCAGGACAGCCTAGGGCTTGTTATCAATGTGGGGCCAGAACTCATTTGTCTAGCACTTGTGATAAACCCCATTGTGACAATTGTGAGGAGATAGGACACATTACTTTACAATGTGCCAACCACGCAAGGTGTGATCTTTGTGAAGAGTACTGTCATGTGTTTTTCAAATGCTCTTGGGCAGCTAAAAACAAAGCCACTTGTGGTAGCCCTGAATTACTTGTCCAGCAGGCTCAAGATAAGGTGTTAGAGCAGGAGCATGTGAATTCTTTGTCCAAAGCCCCCCCTTCTCATCCCACTCCTTCTTCCCCACCAATCCTACTCACAGAGTTGGTTTCCCTGGTAGTGGGTACAGTATTTGAGGGCCCCTCGGGGGGGGAGAACTACATAGGAATGACCTAGAATTGGTCACAGTATCCCTACCCCCGGTTTGTTATACAGAGCCAGAGAGCCATTGGGCCAAATCCCCTCCCTTTGTTAGACATTCTACCAGGAAGGTCAAACCCCCAACCCCCTGTGGTGAAGCTTGAATCAGAGAACTCCTATGATGCCCTCTTTTCTCAAGGGATCATGTCAGACATGGCACAAGAGAAGACTGCCTCCCAACATACCGTCTCTGATAATGTTATACTGGATCAGGAATTGGTAGGCTATAAAGGGAAAAAGAAAAAAAACCTTTGAATGCCTTAAATATTCCTGATTCTGGCTTCTTTAACTATTGTTTCTTTAAATGTTCACAGCATATTGAATGCAGCGAGACATCAGATGGTCTTTAATTTACTCCATGCCCAGGGTTTGGATATATGTTTCATTCAAGAAACTTGGATGCATACTATAGACCAAATATGTTCCTTTAAGGCAGAATGGTGGTGGGGACCATCTTATTGGTCCTTTGGACCAGAATGTGCCGATGGCATTGGAATTTTCTTTAATGCTTATGAGTTCACTTTGTGGAAATTAATTGATTTAATACCTGGAAGGGCTTTGATACTCGATGGAATATGAGACACTTCTACATTTCGGCTGATTAATGTTCTATGGACCACAAACCAAAGCAGAAAGAGTACAGCTTTTGACCCTGATACAACCCTATTTAGTGTCCTCACAAAAGATTGTTTTTGGTTGGGACTTTAATTGTAACATCTTAAAGGGAGGGAAAGATCCGGTGTCTCAGAAAAAAATATATTGTGATTCTTTCACCTTGTCTAGAATAGTGGAAACTGCTGAACTCATTAATTGTGGTACTTATTTGTCCAAAGGCCCCAAATTTACTTATAAAAGAGGGAGGCTCATGTCTATAATAGACCATATTTTTATTTCTTGAAATATTTCTAATTTCCAGTTTTTTAATGAGCCGGTAGAATTTTCTGACCATTCCATGTTTCTTTTAAAGGTAACAGATGTGCACAAAGGTTTTAAAAATGTCTCAAGGTGGAGATTAAATATATCTGCTTTGGCTGATCTTGAAGTTCAGACAGGCTTATTGTCTTTGATTAGGGCCCGGGAATCTGTAATGGTTTTGTATGAGGATAAATGTGAATAGTGGGAGGATGCAAAATCAGATGTTAGAGCTTGGTTTATGAAGTACAGGAAATGTAGAGAGCATGAGAAATTTTTAAAGTATTTACCTTTGAGGTCTCAATTACAGAGAGTGTACTCCCTCTTAACCACCACTAGGGCAGATTACTCCTCTCAAATTAAAGTGCTTAAAGAGGAAATGTTACTCTTTCAGTACAACAGGGCTAAAACCATTAATGTAATGCTTCAATCAGGCACACAAAGGACTCCAGCTGGAGATTCCTACCTGGTGTGTAAGGATCTTCAGAATTCTATGAATATTTATTTTTTAGTGGATCCTGCAGGGGCAGTGGCGGATACACCAGAAGCTCTCCATTGGGTTATAAAAAATTATATGATGTCCCATAACCCCTTGACGACCCCATCAGAAGAGGAGATACAAAGTTATTTATGGACAGTCAATCTCCCAATTGTACCAATAAATACTGCAGTAATGGACGCAGATATTAACAAAGCTGAAGTCTTATTTGTGATAAAATTCTTAAAATCTGGGACATCGCCAGGATTGGAAGGTCTCCTAGGTGAATTTTATAAATTTTTCTCAGAGGCAACAAATTCAACAAGGATCAGTGCCCCAATTTTATAAGGTTATACTGAGTTTGATATATCCACAGGTACCACGTTTTAAGAATTGCCCGAATGAAGATAATTCTAGGGTTTTGGCACAAGTGAACAATTACAGACTCCCGAATTTTATGTGGGAAACAATCTGGCTGGCTATGCATGGTTAGCTAACTGTCAGGGGGAATGCCAAACACAAGGTTGTGGAAGAAGGGAATTGTCCCTATTTAGAATGCGTAAATGTGGTAGAAACCATGGAACATTTATTTTTAGAATGCTCATTTTTGCAGCCATTATGGGAATTTTTATCTCTAAAATGGGGAATGATTTGGTTGGCCCAAATGACGTATGAAACCTAGTTTTGGGTAAGATTCCCATAAGAGAGTTTGCATATGATATTGATGTTCTCAACCTTTTCAAATGCTGTTTGATGTGTTATTTATGGCAGGCATGATGCCAGTGGGTGCTACAACAAGAAAGGATGCCATATTATGTATATAGTGCTTTAGTAGAGCAAATTATGGGCAAGGCTTATGCATAAGATTTTGCAAAGTACTCTGCATTAAAAGTTTATAGGTGGTGGAAAGGGTTTAATTTTTTTATTAAATTTAAATGAGGGATAGAGTGATGTAATTTTTTTTTGCATTAAGATGACAAGTTGTATATGGCGTCTACTTGATATTGTTTTTTTTCTCCACTTGTATGTAATAGTGTTATGATTTACTTTTGTGTATTTTTGTATGATGTGTCTTTCAATAAAAACTCCCCTACTCTTCCAGTAGCAGGAACCTTTGACAGTCAGTTTGAGAATCAGTCCCTGGCAGGTCGATGGAGGAGAAAGATGTGTGGGAGGCTGGGGAGCAGATCTCCTCTCCAGTCTTAAGATCAAAAGAGATGGATGTGCAAAATATCGAAGGAAAATGGATAGAAGGCCAGCAGAAAATGCAGGAAAGCAACAATAATAACGAAGAAAAGCAACTCAATGCAGATGCTAATATTTCTGTCCAAAATGAGGAAATGAAAGGGCTTTATGCACAGCTACTAGCTGAGGAGCAATAGTTTTTGCAGAAAAAAGAGAAGCTTACCAATGCAATCAGAGCTATGGAAGGGAAGACAGTCGAGATGACAGCTCAAAATCAGGCACGCCAAAAAATTTGTCACACAGGAGTATCAAAGGACCGAGAAGGGTGCGGCAGTTCAAAGGCCTGTCAAACGCAAGCAAAGGCCTGTGCAGCTGAGTCAGAAACAGCTGACTCAGAAATAGAAGGAACAGAAAGAAAACAATGAAAAAAGGAAAAGGGAAAATTAAAAGGCTAAGTGTAAGGCATACCTTGAAAAAAACTGAAACACACACTACAATGAAAGAAAAAAGAAAAGGGAATAATCCAGAAACAGGAACAACAAACTGAAGTAAGCAGAGAACAAGGAGAAATGATCCCCACACAGCAGACACCAGAGGACATGCCAGAATAGGTTAAAACAGCTCTAAAACATGCTGGTTGGAAGCAGGCAGAAGATGGTAAAAGTTGGGACCCTGATATCCAGAATCTTCCCTCTAAAACAGGTCAGTACTGTGACACTAAAAGTTATGAAGGAAATAAGGAGAATGAACACGAGGTAGCTGACCAAGCAGAGGGAGCAAATGGGGAAGGAAAGCATAAATATGGAGACAGAGGAGGAAACTTTACAAGCTGAAATGATGGGAGTAACACTGAGCAGCACCAGAGTAACTCACAAAATGGGGCATGGGGACCAGGTACAAGTAAAAGGCTGTTCTCAGAAAGGGAAACAATGGAATCAGCAAAACGAAGAACTGCAGTAAGGCTAAAATTTAGAGGGAGCTTTGAAGATGCCCCAGACAGAGGCTTTGTTGGAAAGAAATTAATTAAAGAAAGTTTGGGTTTTTATGTGTATGAAGTATATGCCCTTATTCATGTACCTGGGGAGCAGCAATTCAATATAAGTTTCAAACATCCATTAGGACTTGATAGATTCTGGAAGTTGTATCAGGAGGAAAAACCAAACTCCCTTATGGAAGCCTTTTATTGCCATCCCCTTAACAAAGCTTGCATACAAACAAGTTACAATTCTATTTAAAAATGAAGTGGTTAACATCGCCAGTATAACCTATTGGGTTTCACAGAAATGCAAAATTATAGGACAACCTGAACCAATATTAGATGAGGAGTCCTTTTAGACAGGTGGTTGGAAATTCAAAGTTATTTTAAAATCCGAGGATGGTGAACTTCAACACCTTACAAACTGTTTTTTTTTCTGGGAAGGGACAGAGAAGTGGTTCTCTATGTGGGCCAGCCCAGAGCCTGCTATAAATGCAGCTCTAAAAGGCATTTAAGCAACATATGTGATAAAATAAGATGTGGCCTTTGTGGAGAAGTAGGACATTATGGAGCACAATGTTTAAATTCAAAGAAATGTAATTTATGTGAAGAAAATAATCATACATACAAAAACTGTCCCTGGGCTTCACACAATAGCTCTGACCCCACAGAATGAATAGAACAAGATCTATATGTTAATCTGGTACAAAAAGAGAAAATGAAAAAGGAGACAAAACATATGCAAACAAATACAGAAGAAAAGGAACAAAACAATAAAAAAAAAAACTTAGAACAAAAAAACAGGAAGGACACCAGTAAATATAGAAGAACAACCAAGAAAGCAAACCTCGGTTGAGGAAATGCCCCCCACCCGCACCACCAGAAAGTCTATTTCAAAGGGTCACCAGATCATGGAAAAAGAACAGTCAACAGCCAAAACCTAAGGTGCAAAGGAAAGAAACAGATCCATTGGAATTAAGGAACAAATTTGAAATATTAAATCCCTTACTCACTTAATCACTTATGTTTTCCTTTAAAAATAAAAATGTTAAATTGTACTGCTTTAAATACTAATAGTATAAAAAACAACAAGAAAAGGGTGATTACTTTTGATCTCCTAGAAAATTTAAGTGAAGATTTTTTTTTCCTACAGGATGTGAGACAACACACTCTTCAAGAAATTAAATTAAACTCTTCAAATAAATTTTGTGTTTCTGTTTCCTAAATGATAATATTGAAAATGAAAACTTCCCTTATATCTTATTAGTCACTTAATCTTCTGATTTGATTTATCTGGATAGTCCATACTTAAAGAATGATGAAATTTGTTGAATTTCTCTGATATTTGAGTATATATGTATGTTTTTACAGGTAGTGGAATTGTTTGCTTAAATATGTAAGATTTGTTCCTGTAATGTAATATTGCATGATGTCTCGTTTTTGGAACCGTATGCTTAAAACAGAACAACTTTGACAAACAGGGCCTCAGGTCCTAAAGTTATTATCCTGATAAAAAATAAAAGTTTTATTACCTAAGAAGGCCCATAAAGAGTGGAAATGGGGACCTTCTTTTTGGTCCATAAATGAAGAGATTTGTTCTGGTTGAGAATACTCATAAAGAACATTTTTGTAAAAATGCAGAAACTCATAGATATATGTCCAGGAAGAGCTTTTATGGTGGGTGTGATACTAGATAACAGATCTGTAAGGAATAAGACACGACGAGGTGTGGTTTATGGCCTGATAAGAGCATGCCCCAGGTGCATAATGAGGCATGGGGCTCTTGCGCCGAGTGCCTTTAGCACCTGGGAAGTGCTCTTATCAGCCCATAACTCACACCTCGGAGTGTCTTATTCCGCTTTATAAAATAGGTCCCCTCATAAAATAAATTAATTATTTAAAAGAAGTCTGATACACATAAGTCTTAAAATCTAGGTTAATTAAGGTATGAACATAGAAAAATAGTCCTTGCATATTCAGACCATATATGCAATTCACCTATTAGAGGGCATTTGAGTTGTCTATCACCCCTCCCCCCCACACACACATACTCACTTTGTTTCTTTCTCCACACACAGGCTTAATTTTTTTTTTATTTTTACATTTTGATTAGATCTTTGTTTTATGCTTTTTAGCAGCCTCTCTGAGATGCCAGCGATGACGTCTGCTCAAGAAGTGCGACTTTCAAAGGCAAGCCACGAGCTGGCAGAGCTGCTGTTTTCACTGAGGTGATTTGTGTTGTCTGTCTCACCCCCCCAATCCCCACACCCCACACACATTCTGTTTTTCCCTCCACACGCAGGCTTCATTTTTTAAATTTTGTTAAGATCTTGCCTTATGCTTTTTTAGCCGCCCTTCTGAGATGTCAGCGGCGATTTATGTTTGCTCGAAGTGCGGTTTCAATGGTAACCGCGCAGCTGGGAGAGTGGCTCTTTTCCAGCACGGAGAAATAAAAATTTTGTTTCTTTAGCTTGATATTATTTAAAAGCAGTTTTGTTGTAATCTGCAAACATTTAATTTGCAGCCCGCGGCCGCTTGACTTCAAGCGAGTGTGTCCCTCGACGGCCACTGTAGTATGCGATTTCTCTTAAATAGTATTCAAATAAATTAGATGTTGTCCTATCTTGTGGAGCTTCTCAGTTCACTGGCTAGTAGGAGGGTGAAATTGAGGGGAGGACAGCACATCCAAGATGGCTCAATCTTGTTTTTTTTTAACTGGTTCTCAGTGCAGTTTCAAGAGCAGAAGCGCGGTTTAAACAGTGGGAGCGCAAGGACTGTGAAAGGTGGTACAGGAAAATGGTCAGTGGGAAAATACAGAATATGGACTAAAAGTTGAAACTTTTTACTCAGGGGAGAGGTTGGCAGCTTGCAAAAAATTACTTTTTGGTTTTTCTGTTGGTGACAGTGCTCTCCCCGTGCAGCTGTTGCGGTTTCATGACATGCTACTGTACAAATACATGTTGAGCTGCAGCAGGAGAGAGTCATTTCATGCATTGATATGTATCAAGGTGATGCGGTTTGCTTGGCTAAGTAGTACCAGTTGCCAGTATATGTCCTGATAAGGACATGGCAAATGGTACCTCTTGGCCAATCAAAATGCAGGAAAATTTCTACCCATTTTATAAGTAAGGAATAAGACACAATGAGGTGTGGTTTATGGCCTGATAAGAACATGCCCCAGGTGCGTAATGAGGCACGAGGCGCTTGGCATTTGCACCTGGGAAGTGCTATCAGGCCATAAACCACACCTCGGAGTGTCTTATTCTGCTTATAAAATGGGTCCCCCAGTAAAAAAAAAGTGTGTACATATATATATATATAAAGATTCACAAATCCAAATAAAAAGTGGGACACACTAAATGAAATTTTAGTAGAAAAGTAGTCCCTGTTGCTTAATGAAAAGGGCAGTATGCCTGCCTCCCCTCATACTCCCCCATACAAACACCATCAAGAATGTATATTTTTATACCCCCATCCTCACACACATAAGCACGGTTCACAAGATGATTATGTTTTATCATTATTTTTTTTATTTTGTATGCTTTTCCTTTTGTTTTGACTGTTTGTGGTAGCGAGTGTGTCTATTATGAGCCACCGTACTAAGCGCTTTCCTCTGACTGCTTTTGTGAGTGAGTGACTGACTGCCAGGCTTCTGTGCTTTACAATTATTTTTGAACACTGTTTTAAACAGCTGGCGGACATCTGTGTGAGTGTCGGCTTTGATTTGAAAGCCATTTCAAAGAGGTGGTAAAGACACAGGTATAGGCTTTGATTTCAAAGCCATTTGTTGCCAGCACGAGCGATGGCATTCCATGGATCGTGGATGGCTGTTTTTACCGGCTCCTTCAGAGCTGGTGGTAGCAGAGGTTAGAGGTTATAAATGTTTTTCTGGTACCTCACCGGATCGAAGCACTTGGGCACTTTATTTTATTTTTATTTAAGGGTTCTTTTCAAGCTGCAACCAGCTGCCCACTAGACTCTGAGCGAGCATGTGCCTTAGCAGTACCCAGCATGGTTTTGAAACCTTGTGTTCTGCTCTGACTGCCATTCCAGAAAGGGGATTTGAGTTGAAATCTGTAATGTTTAAAAACACTGAAAAACACTGGTCTGAAAGAGCCAGTGGAGGAGTGGGTGTGATGAGCCAGGAGAGATGGAGAACCAGAGGAGCGAGTGTTCGTCAGGGTTTGAAAGCCGCACCCTGATGGCATGTACTCATCACTCACTGGATCAGGGGTGGCTTTCTGAATGGGAGCAGAAGAGGTGACAGTTCTGTATTTTAATTGCGGGGACAAGGTGTAAAAATGTTTTTGTCTGTGATCCTGATTCTACCATGTTTTGCAGTGTAATCCATGGCTACAGTAAAGGACGTTGGGTTGCTGTGTGGGGGGGGTCAGTCATCTTGACTACACAGGGATGTTGTCAGCTTAACCATGCAAGGATGTTGGCATAGTGATATCTTACTTGTGGTGAGTCCTGACTGGCTGAAGAGGTCCCGGCTGGCACAATATGCCCTGATAAGGACATGGCCACATGTACCTCTCAGCCAGTCAGGACACAGAAATATCCAAACCAATTTTATAAATTAGGTTAATTAATATATATAGCCCCCAAGTTAAAACAGAGAGGATTTTTTTTTGCTTGAACAAATAGAGCCATATTTGCACACAGCAGTTTTAATACTGTGGAGAGGGGATTTCAGCTGTGGAAGGTCAAAAAGAGATTGGGGAAGGCAAACGAGCAAAATTTATTGTGACACAAAAAAAATGTAATAACATTTTGAAACAAGCTAATTTAGAAGATATATATGATTTGAAGGGACAGCAACCAGAACACACCTTTTACAAAAGGAAACTATCAACCCGTATAGATTTTTGGTTTGTTCCAAGCAGCACACATATTAGAAATATTACAAGAATCCCCATAGAAACATCTGACCATATGGGAGTAGAAGTAGAGACAGATTTAGGGAAGAGCCCAAAAGTAGGATGTAGTTTTTGGAGAATAAACCTAAATTTACTTCAAGATGAAAAAAAACAAAAAAGAGATTATTGATTTATTTTATGCTAAAGAGTCAGTGTATGACCTATATGAAAACACATTAGAGTAGTGGGAAGATATGAAGAGGGAAATGAAAGAACTAATGATGCAAAAAGCAAAATATAAACAGCAAACAGAGTACCAGAGACAGCTAAGTTACAGAGGGGAAGTACTACAATTACTGTCCCAGGCACATAAAACAGGTAACAGTACTTCAAAGCAAATAAAAGAAATTAAGCAAAAAATGAAAGAATATCAGTACAATACAGAAAAATCAGTATTGATGGAACAGAAATATGGTACTCAAGGGAACAGGTTCCACACAAACCCACATGAAAGCTGTTATGAAAGAGTTAAAAGTAGGACAATAAGGGCATTAACAGATGATAAAGGAAAAAAAACAAACAGAAGTTAAACAAATGAACAAACATAATAGAAGAGCATATTAAAAAATTGTTAAAAAGCAACAAACCAAGCAGGAATATGATTTTTTACAAAATATAAAAACACAAGAACTAACTAAAACAGAGGAAAATATTTAAATGAGGACATATCAGAAAATGAGATAAAATATTTACTTAAAGCATTATCAACACACACTGCCCCAGGAATAGATGGAATCCCAAATGAGTTTTATAAAATCTTTTTAGATGTTTTGGTGCCTATTTTAAAAGAAGTTTTAAAGGAAATAAGAGAAAAAGAACAGTTAAGTGAAAGCATGAAGCAGGGACTGATGTTTTTTTTTCTGTAAAAAAAAAAAAAAGGAAATCCACAAAAATAAGAAATTGTAGGACATTAAGCTTGCTGACAAGTGACTATAAAATAAGGGCAAAAATTTTATGTAACAGATTAATGGCAGTTGCAAAGAATTTAATTTGGGAAACTCAGACTTGTTCAATTCCCGGAAGAGATATAAAACAAAATCTTATATATGTGAGAGAAATTATAGAAAGAAGTCATTAAAAGGTAACACAAGGGCTTCTGTATTCAGTAGATCAAGAAACTGCCTTCGACACAATACATCATGGATACATATGGGCAGTCTTAAAAAAGTATGGAATACCAGAATCATTCATAAGCACAATCAGAACATTATATAGGGAGGCTCAGATAGTGCCACGAGTTAATGGGCATTTGGGAATACTTACTTTTTTTAGTAATGGGGTTAGACAGGGGTGCTTCTAAGTCCATTATTGTTTGTTTTTTAGTTTAGACCCAATCCTAATATTAATAGAGCAAAACCATAGCATACAGCAATTAGATTGTAGAGGAGAACACAAATGTAAAAAAATTGTAGCTTATGCAGTTGATTGCATTTTAAAGGTAAAAGAAATGGAGTTGGGAACAAAAGCCCTAAAAAATTAGAAAATCTGCAAGACACAACAGGTATTAGGATAAACAAACAAAAAAGTAAGGTTTTAGTATTAGTAGACACAAAATATAGTGGGCAAGAAGAAATAGAAAAAGCTACTGGAAATATTAAACATTTGGGGGTTTTGTTTAGAACAGAGAGCGTAGCGCAAGAGAATTGGGAAGAAAAGTACAAAATAACAATAGCCAAAATAGCAAAATGGAAGTCATGGTCAATGATGAGAGGAAGAAGGATATACGTATTAAAAACATTCATAATTCCAAGTTTTTTATGCATATCATATATATCCCATTCCAGTGACAATGCAGGTGAAAATAATGGGGCTTTTCTTTGAACTTTTATGGGGAAGCAGGCTAAACCCAGTTAAAAGAAGTATCACTTATAGAACAAAGCAAGAAGGAGGTTTAAACATGCTAAACCCAATAGTTTTTTTTTTTCAAAGCATTTATACATATGCAAATATACAACCTTGTTTGGAAGACAGCTATAACTTTTGGAAAATCCTATATCTAGAATGGTTGGAATACTTTGATGAAAACTGGCAGTTTAAAAATAGAGGAACTTATAACCAAGTGCCAAAATATGTCACAAATGGGTTTTATTATCTAAAATTATGGAAAATATCAAAAAATGCACTTAAAGAAAAGACAAGAAAACAGTTTTATAAAGAAACACTGCAATGTTATTATGAAGATCCAGTATTTCAGGTCACACCTGCAATAAAGGATAAAAAAATATTAGAAGCAATGCAGGAGAAAAGAATCCCTAAGAAAATGCAAGTTACAGTATGAATATGTGCACATGATAAATTAAATGTAAAAAGCAACCAAAAACATAAGCAGATGACAGACAGAATGTGCAGTGAAGAGAATTGTGTAAATCAGTTAATGAGGCATTTTTTTATTGTGATTTCATAAGGCCCTTATGGGGAATGTTAGCCCAAATGTGGGGAGAACCATTGTTTGAGAAAATGAATGATGAGATATTGATATATGGTAATACTCCAAAGGAATGGGAAAAATGGAATAAAGGCACAATATATGTCATTTTAGCCACTTTAAAATGGACCATATGGCAAACTAGATGTAAAAAAAAAATTTGCAAAGAAAAAAGCTTACAAGAATTAACTTAATTTTCACAATTCAGGATGAACTAGATAACATTTATGCATATGAGTTAAAGCGAATGGGGCAAGATGTTTGTCAGAACTTATGGTTAAATGTTACATGGCATGGGTAAAAGGGTAATAACATTGTGAAACTCAAAAAGTATGTTTACATTTGAAATATTAATTTGTGTATATTGTAAATAGTTTTATTTTTGGTTTAATTAATTAAAAAGTCCCCTACTCTTTTTCAAGAAGTGCCATGGGGTCTTTAACATCCACCTGAACTACAACCTGAACAGGCAGATGGGACCTCGGTTTAATGTTTCATCCGAGAGATGGCACCTCAGGAGTGCAGCACCCCCCTCATGCTGTACTACAGTGTCAGTACTGGGAATTTAGCCCAAGTGCCTGGTGTAGGGATAGAACCCACAGCCTTCTGATCTCCCGGCCTCAGAGGCAAGTGTGCTATCCGCTTAACCACTGACACTAATAAATAGCATATGCTGGAAAAAAAAACATTATTTTAAAGAATCATATCTCCATTACTACTGTACATATGATGGAAAGTAAAGTGCTTTAGTTCTTCATTAATATTTAACAAGGTACAAGAAGTAAATGAATAGAGTGGGGCAAGAGAGTTCCACACTTCAGCAGTTCTATGCTGATTGGGTTATTACTTACACGAGGGGTGAGGCAGTGCAACGTAGTGGTTAGAGCACAGAGAAGTGAACCTGAAGAGCATTTTGTTCCATCTTACTACCTACATTCATTCACTGTCTGTGAGACCTTAAAGAGCTAGTGAATCAAACATTTTTAACTACTTTGAGCTTACTGGAGTACTGAGTTACTTCCGTTCTCAGTATTTTTTAATTTTTTTTGTTTGTTGATATTTTAGTTATAACACATGAGTCAACCCCCAAGTTGCAAGTATTTGTCTTGGCTCTAGCACATACTGTTGGTCTCGAGCACTAAGCCTGTAGACAGGAAGTGATGTAGTAGGGGCAAGCTGCCTAGTATTTTTGAATCAAAGTACACAGCATAGAAGTTCTATGGCCAGGGAACTAAATGTCCATGCCATCCTCCTTCCAACAGTCCGGTTGATCACGAATGACCCCCTTCCCTCCTCACACTGGGTCACATCTGCTCCTACACATTTAACTCACCCCTCTAAGGTATCAAGCGAAAGCTGGTTGTGGTTTTGCAGCATCTGTTTAATGTGAGCACAGCACTGTTCACTAGTCTCAATGATGTCTTAGTGCTAAATGGGTAGCAGGACATTCTCTTCACCAGAGTGGTGGTGATTTCATAAGAACACTGACAGCAGTGGGTTTGAAAAGACAAGCAGCTTTCTTGACATAATGAGCTGCAAGCAGTGTCGTCTCTCTTTCTCTCTCTCTCTCTGTCTCTCTGTCTCTCTGTCTCTCTGTCTCTCTCTCTCCCTCTCTCTCACTCCTCTTCAGTGGAGTGGCATGGGTAGGAAACTGGAAATGAGAATTTGTGTATAGGCTTTGAGAGACAAATTGCTTTTGTGACCACAGTGCCAGATAGCAGTGGTGGAGATCTAAATCGGTGAACACAAGAGATTACAATTTTAGACACGTAGGGTATCCTCCTGGAAAAAATTAACCATACATACAAGTCAATTAATGCTGTGCAAGTTTATGTGAAACCTCACCATGTTTCAGATAAGCTTGCACAGCATTTCATCATTAGCTGCAACTGAGTTACGGTATTCCCGTTCTCTAGTGTGCCCTTTTTTTGTTAATGCAGATCCCCACTGCTGTTGTCTGGTACTGTGGTAAAGAAAGCAGACTGGTTCTCAAACCACCTACACAAATCCAGTCCGCAGTTTCTAGAGGTGGTACCCTCATTTACTGCAGTGACTTTTGTTGTATACCACTCATCAGCTAGCTGATACTATCAGGATCCTGAGCTGCACACTGCCATGGAAGCTGCTATAAACTCTCAAGTCACAACTTCCACCAAGAACACTGCTGGCTACAGTCTCTGGCCACTTACACAGTTAACTACCTCAGGGACACCCTGAGCAAAGCCATGTGCTGTTATTGGGGAGGGAAGGCTTGTGTAACTGCTGTGTTTTGTTGGGAGTCTGGACTATGGGCAGGCAGCCAGGGGAAAAAAATGAGGAGGGGGAGGTTATGTGGGCACATGAGATCAGGAGCCAACATGGGTAAACCTTTCTTTCCCTTTCAATAGGAAACAAAATAAAAATCTAAACACCCACAAAAATGGAAAAAGCCAGACAGGCTTTGCTTTGCACAGAAAAGGCCACCCAGGTAGCTAAGTAACATGATCTGGACCGGGATCTTTCCTCTCAGGACCTCATTTCTGGTTTCTTAAGTGACACAGCTCCACAAGCCGGTGATGTACAAAACTATTACAATATTTAACAAGCATTTGTGAATGCCAAATGTTTGCTTGCTGGTATTGGCATTAGTAGTGCAGGAGTCAGAGAGATGCATAATAGGAATGGCAGAGAAGTATTGAAGTAACGCCATCCCCCACCCCCACCCTACAGAGACTGACAGGTGTTGGAGGTGTGCCTTTGGGTCATCGGCCATAACACTCATGCCATTCCACCTCACCCCACCCTGCAGGCACCGACAGGTGTCACAGTTTGCCTTGAGGTCTTCGGCCTGTACGCTTACCCTATTCCATAAGGAAATAAGCTGAAATGGGTGCAATATAGGAGAATGGGGTGAACGTTAGGGCCGAAGACCCCAAGGCACACCTTGATGCCTGTCAGTGGGGGTGGGGTGGAATGGAGTGATCCTTATTGCTGACGATCCCAAGTCACATCCCTGACACCTGTCAGTCTGTTAAGGTGGGAATTATGGTTGGAAACCCTAATGCCCCAGGCACTTGTTGGTATTTTTGCTTTCAATTTTTAACATGGGATTTTTGGGACCCCACCTCATGAACAGTGGCAGTATCATTTCATTACTCAATCCTAAAAGGTGATTTCGCACAATGAGTGTGCCATTCGGTGCCACAGGCATGAAAACACATTTTGGGCAAGATATGAAAAATGACAGCTGTACTATTCATGAGGAGGTGTGAAGAAATGGCAATGTTGAAAATCTGGAGTAAAAATATGAAAAAATGGCGAAGTTACGAGTGTACGTAGAAACTGTGCAATACACACTTCTAACACGGTAATTTATTTGGAATGTTTTCACTAAATTTTCAACATGGATTTTTTGGGACCTCCCTTATGAACAGTGGCACTGGGATTTTATTAATCTGTCCTGAAAGTTGATTTTGCACAGCAATTGCGCCTCTCGCCACAGTTATAAAAATGCATTTCAGGAAGGATGCAAAAATAACAGCTGTACTGTTCATGAAGAATAATAAAAATGGCAATGTTGGAAATTTGGAGTGAATATTAAAATTGATGAAGTTACAGCTGTGAAGAAACTGCATAATGGATGCTTGTAACGCAGTCATTTGTTTGAGCTTTTTCATCAAATTTGCAAAATGGGTTTTTTGGGACCCCACCTCATGAACAGTGGCACTGTCATTTCATTAACTGGTCCTGAAAGGTAATTCTGTGCAGCAACTGCAAGATCACCTTTCGGGACTTAGACCTGAAATAACAGTGACAGTGTTCATGGTGAATTAAGCTATATTAAAAATTTGGACCAAAACTCAAAAATTGTCTGAGATATCAATCTAAGTTGAAATTCCCCCATTGACTGCCATTATAGGGCTTACTGTCATTTCTTCAGTTCTCGGCTGGTCTTTGAAGAGTGCAGACATGTTCCTGGTCCACAGAAGCTCACTGCTCCCTACCTCCTGAGGTAAGTATGGGTAAGGGGTGTGTGTGGGGAGGTGGGGTGTGCAGAGGGAGGGTGTGGGTTGGGGGAAAGGGGGCTGGTGTGAATGAGGAGGGACTGCTTTCTGTTTTTTTCAAGTTTAAATTTTAAAAATAAGTCCCTGTGGTAAAATATTAATAAAACAGATTTCAGCACACCGGGGTGGGCTTCTAATGTGCCAGAATACTGGGGGGGATCAATGCTGACCCAGGGACTGGGCACCCCGAGGTTGGCTGAGAACATAGAGGCATAGGGGGGTGGCGCATCTGACACCAGGAGTGGGCATCCTGGTTTAGGAAGCATCAAAGAGGTACTTTTTTGGCATACTGGTGAGACTCCCAGTGTGTTACATTAATGGCGGATGACGGGTACATGCTGACATTGGGATTGAGCACCCTGATGTCAGCAGGGGGAGGATCAATGCCGATCTGGGGACTGGGCACCAGGAAGCTGGCTGAGAGGGGATACTTACTGATATGGGGATTGAGCACCCCGATGTCCACTAGCTCTTTAAGCCTGTTGTTCAACCTTGTATGTCTCTCATGGTGGGCTGCAGTTGCAGCCAGCTCCAGTAGCGCGATTGTGCTTAAGTGAAAGTGCCTTTGGGCACTGTAAACTACCAGCCCATTCAGAGCCTAGGCTGTGGCCTACTCCACATGGGTGGGAGAAGAGGAGCAAAATGAGCCAGCAGGAAATGGAGGAGATGGGAGGAAAACACCTCCTTCCTTGTTCCAGAATCGCTGCTCCGGAAGCACTATTGTAAATTTATTTATGCTGTACAGGGATTAAGATGTCAGCCAGGGGTACATAGGGCTGGAGATGGAAGGGACTGGTGAAGTGGCAAGGGGGGTGGAGACATCAGCCTGACTGATCAGGATGCAAACAGCTGTTTGCTGGGCGGTGACCTGCAGATGAAAGGAAAAAGCCACCACATGATTGGTGTGGCTTTTTCTTTTCAAGTGCAGACCACTTCAAACAAAACAGCATCATGATCAGCCTGGCTGATGATTGGTGTGATGCTGTCGAGCCCCTTGCAGAGCACTCTGCATTGGACAGAGTGTGTCACACCCCTCAAAAGTCACTCATTGCAAGATGTTCGACTAGCATGCCCAAACTTAAAATGACCAAGTTACGAGTGAAGGTTGACGTTTTTCTACTCTCATTCATAACTTTGGTAATTTTCAATATTTTAACTCCAAATTTACGACATAGTCATTTTTCTCACACCACCTCATGAACATCACAACTGTAATTTTTCACATCCTGGCTAGTGGTGGTCGAAAGTAGTTTTTTCCACTATAGCGGAACTTCCACGAAATTTTGAAACTTTTGCAGAAGCTGTGGTGGAGCGGAGAATGTCCAAAAGATTTTGGGCAAAATTTTGCCCTGTTCCACTCACCTCAGGGCAGGTGCAGAAGAAAGAAAAATGTTGTGTGATGCCCCTGTCCAGTGCTGCCCACCAGCCCCGCCTAAAATAAAAAATAATAAATCCCTGGTGTCTAGTTGTCCCTCCCCCTACCCGATAACCCACCTGACAATAAAAAAAATTCCACAAATCCCCCATAATCCCTGGTGGCTAGTGGTCCCTCCCCCACCCATCACCCACATGACATTAAAAAAAAAGCTTCTCATGTAAACCCTGGTGGCTAGTGATACCTCCCCCCATCCAATCACCCACCCAGCCACATGATGTCAACACCTCCTCATCCCAATCCCCCACCATAAAGTTAGACAAAATAAAATCAATAAAATAAACTATTTCTCCCTGATGGTCCAGTGACCCTCCCTCCCTACCTCCAACCTGTGAATCCAACATTTCTTCCCTGGTGGTCTAGTTTACCCTCGGCACCCCAACCCCTGCAGCAATTTCCCTCCAGTCCCACCCAGCTCCCCCCATCCCAAACCCAAGTGGGCCACTGGAACAGCCCTGTTCTCTCATCCACAGCCAGCAGCCCACTGATATTATGATTGAATGAGCGTGGCTGTGCCTAGGTGTGCCACAAGAGTGGGGCTAGGACACATTTGGCAAATGTGTGTGACAGGTTGCAGTGTGGCATATGTAATGAGCAAATATGGTCAAATACAATCTGTGTGATGAGTGACAGAGCTATCCTAGGTCTAGTACTGACTAACAGGGAAAGGATCACAGATCTCCAAGTAAACAGTCACCTGGGGCCAGTGACCATCACATGGTATGGTTCAATTTGGCCACTAGAACTAAATCATCCCATTCCAAGACAAAAATATGGGTCTTCAGAGGAGATGACTTTGATAAGATTGCCAACAGAGTTAAGCTAGCCCTGGCAAAAAGAAATACAGGTGAGAGGGTACAGGCAAAGTGGGCAGGCATTAAGGATGCAATACTTGAAGCAACATCCCATTGTGTTAGAGAGAAAAGGTAGTGCAAAAGAAGAAGGAAACCATTTTGGTTCTCAAAAACAGTAGCAGAAAAGGCCAGAGCCAAAAGGCTGGCCTTCAGGAAATATAAGGGAACACAGCGGGATGAAGATAAGGAGGCATACCAAACTTCCCTAAGGGAAAGCCGGGAAGGCAACAAAATAAGAAGGAGAAGGAAAAAAGAAAAGCAAAGTTAATTGCAATTGAGCATGCTTCTCTGTGAGAACAAGTTCAGGTTAAAAAAAAAAGGATAAGCTACATATTCGAGTCAGTTCTTAAAACAAGTCTGAGAAAACATCAGGCTGGGCTCAAGACACCCTTTAACCAATCAACAGAAAGGGAATTATCA
The DNA here is from genome assembly GCA_016271365.2 of Neoceratodus forsteri. Classification (NCBI taxonomy): domain Eukaryota; kingdom Metazoa; phylum Chordata; order Ceratodontiformes; family Ceratodontidae; genus Neoceratodus; species Neoceratodus forsteri. The sequence goes on from CM057455.1 coordinate 699,606,890, forward strand.
GTCAAAATAGTGGTCTAGGCGTGGAGTTAACTTCAGAAGAAAGCGATCTTGGTCCATGGCAGCTATAGACTGACTACGCAGGTAACGCAGTTTGTCTGGAAATATAGCAGCAATCTTGCATGCAGCTCTGTGGACAAGCTATCATTCCATCATAGGAAACATATGCAGTAATCTTTCTTTCCATTTAGCGATAAAGATCTGGGAATATTTTTTTAAGCTCAGTTGTGGCCTTGGTTACCGAATCATATGAAAGCCACTGACCTTCCTTATTTACCTGTAGTGTCACTGGATATCTCATCCTAAACTTTGTTCCTGCAGCAATAAGTTTAACAACAACTAGGTGCAGTGTGGTGCATTTTTGCCAAACTGGAAGCAGCAGATCTTGGACTATGCAGATTTTCACAGATTTCCATTGCACTTCCTTTTGGTCTCTCAGCTTGTCCAAGATATTTTGTTTATCGAGATAGTTCAGTAACCTGAAGATGAGAGGTCATGGGGAAGATCCTGCAGGGGGTGTAGGTCTTAATGCCTCGTGTGCCCTCTCAATAATATATGGCAGGCCATTAGGAGAAGGCCCCGCTAATTTGGTACACATTTTTTGTACAAAGGTAATGGGGTTCATACCTTCTTCCCCTTCTGGCAACCCCAGGATCACTAAATTGTTTCACCTGGAGCGACCCTCCAGGTCTTCCAATTTGTCTTCGGTTTTTCTCAGCCTTTGCTGAAGTGATACAATCTCTGGTTCCAGCTGCACCCTCCAATTGTCTAGTGATGAGATTTGTACTTCGTTATCAGAGGTACGTAGTGTTAATTTTTCCATGGAACTTTTCATGGATTGTAGCTCCTCCACTACTGCTTGCAGCGAATCCTTGATTGGGGCAAGTCCCTTGAAGAAAATGTCCTCAGTCAGTGGGTGTGGGTTAGAGAATTCTTTGGTGTCGCACGCCTTGGGTTGCTGTGCTGGTTGATTTTTCTCAGGAGATGGCGGGGGCATACGCTTAGGCCTTTGTGACTTCATACCGATGCCTTTTCTTATTCTGTTTAGTCACTGCTTCGGTTTTTAAGTCCCATTCGAATGTCAGCTGCCTCTCCAATGTCTTAAGAACAGAAGTTGCCAATAAACCCATTAGGAATAAGAGGTTAATGTGATATTTCGGCAGTGGGTCAGTGAGGAAGTGGAGAGCATGTCTAACTAGTGGCCATTGCAAACTGGAAGTCCTTCTCTCTCCTTTTCTTCTTTTGCATTATATGGACCCAGTTCATAGTGATAACTTCTCCCCCCCAGCCATTGAGGTGGGTAGCAGGGTCATTTGGCCCCTGCAATCCAGATCCGTCACACTTCAGGAATTACTTAATAGTGTATATACTGCTCAATTATTGTTGTAGTTGACATAATTGTATTGGACAAAGTTAGTCCTGCATTTCGTTTGTTGTTTACCAGTTTTTCTCTTTGCCTTTTTTTTCTTTTTCTTCTACTTACTTACTTGTTCTTTTCTGGGTGCTTCCTGTTTCAGTTTAGAACCTGGATTCTGACTGGTTCCCCACTGGGCACAGCACTGCTCCCTCATCTGGTCACCCTCGCCAGACTAGAGGCCTGTTACTATACGAGGTAAGTGATAGAATGTGGGGCAGTTTGGTTGCTATGACCACTCCAATGCATCAGGGGTGGACATGTGTCTCATGGAATGTCAAGGGACTCAACTAGTTAAGCGGACAAAGGTGCTTCAACATCTTAACTCCCTTCATGCGGATGTAGTCTTGCTCCAAGAGACACACCTCACAGCCAGGATAGTGGGATGGCTTAAGAAGCAATGGATTGGACAAGTTGTGCATAGCGCCACCTCGTCCAAGTCAAGAGGAGTAGCTATCCTAGTAAATCATGCTTGCCCATGGGTGGAAGAGGGTGTCAAAGTAGATAAACCAGGCCACTGGGTCTTTACACATTTTGCCTTTCTGGGGGGGGGGGGCTAGTTGTGGGGAATATCTATGCCCCTAACCAGGACTCGAAAGACATTTTCCCTCAGGTTAGTCATGCCATAGCTGAGCTTAAAAAGGATGAGGAAATTCTCCCTGTTATGTTAGGGGAGGACTTTAATCTGGTAGAGGACATTTTTTTCAGATAAAATGCAGCCAACTGCCGAGACTCATCTGAAGGCCAAAGCGACCCTTGTGGAAATGCAGGAGGAATGGGGAATTTGCGACCCCTGGTATAGGGATAACCCCACAGGGAGGGATTACACCTTCTTCTCTCCAGTGCATGGCACGTACAGCTGGATTGACTTCTGGTTAGCTGACAGGGTGGCTGCCCAAGGAATCCACAATCCCACCATAGAAAATATCCTTATTTTGGATCATGCCCCTATTACAATGCAATATTTGCTCCCCGGGAACTCCTGCGCCTCCTCACGTGGAGATGAGATGCAGTCCACTCCTACTAAGGGACCCAGACTTTCACGCTCAAATGGTGAAGAAGGCCAAGGCACACTTTCTTGCTAACTACTTGTGGGAAGTGAGCACTGGTACAGTTTGGGAAGCCTTTAAAGCAGTTCTGCGTGGATGTATTATAGTCCATACTGTGGTGCAGAATTAGAAACGGTGGGAAGAGGTTGAGCAACTTCAACAGCAGCTCAAACTGCTGGACAACCAGTACAAAAGATCCCACAACCCTCCCCACCACTTGTTACCTTCCATCGCTGGGTTGAAATACAAGATTAACACAATTCTCCAATGAAAGGCTGAGTGACATAGAAAACATAGAAACATAGAAGTTGACGGCAGATAAGGACCGCAAGGCCCATCCAGTCTGCCCATTTCTTTTTCTACCTTATAAATGTGCCATTGGCCTTTGCTCTGTCAGTGGCCTATCTATTCATACTCATTTGTATTGCTTCCTTATGCCTATCCCATGCCTGTTTGAAGCCCTGCACTGTATTCATAGCCACCACTTCTTGAGGTAGGCCATTCCATGCATCCATCACCCTTTCTGTGAAAGAATTTCCTCACATTCCCCTTAATCGCCCACCTCTAGTCTCATGCTGTGTCCTCTTGTCCTGCTATTTTTCTTATATTGAAACATGTTAGACTCTTTCACCTTGTTAATGCCCTTAAGTTGTTTGAATGCCTTGATCATATCACCTCTCTCCCTCCTTTGCTCAAGGGTATACATGTTGAGCTCTGTTAATCTGTCCTCATATGTCTTCTGATGCAGTCCCTGCACTATTTTGGTTGCCCTTCTCTGGACTGCCTCAATTTGGTTAATGTCCTTGTGAAGGTGTGGCCTCCAATATTGCATGCAGTACTCCAGATGGGGCCGAACCAGTGACTTGTAAAGAGGGATTATTACCTCCCTCTTACAACTTGTGATACCCCTACTAATACACCCTAACACCCCCCTAGCCTTACCTACTGCTTTAGAGGTCTGCTTGGATGATTTCAGGTCATCAGTGATGATGATGCCCAAGTCTCTTTCTTCCTTTGTGACTGCTAGCAACTCACCTCCCAGACTATAGGTGGCTTCAGGGTTTCTCTTCCCTATGTGCATGATCTTGCACTTCTTGGCATTAAATCCCAGTTGCCACTCCTCTGACCATTTTGCTAGTTTATCCAGATCTCTTCTCATTCTGCCCACCCCATCTGGATCATCTACTCTGTTGCAGATCTTGGTGTCATCTGCAAACAGACAAGCCTTACCCACTAGTCCATCTGCAAGGTCACTAATGAAGATGTTGAAGAGGACTGGCCCCAGGACTGATCCCTGAGGTACCCCACTTGTGACTTGCATCTCTTCTGACTGTATACCATTTACCACCACTCTCTGTTTTCTGCCCGTCAACCAGTTTGCTACCCAGTTGACCAACTTCTGACCCACCCCAAGCCTACCCAGCTTATTAATCAATCTTTCATGTGGAACAGTGTCAAAAGCTTTGCTGAAGTCAAGGTAGGCGACATCAACTGCTCCCCCTTGGTCCACCACTCTGGTTACCCAGTCAAAGAAATCCATGAGATTAGTTTGACAGGACCTTCCTTTGTAAACCCATGCTGTCTTGGATCCTGTGCCCTTATGGATTCCAGGTGTTGCACTATCCTTTCCTTAAGGAGTGCCTCCATAATCTTGCCGACTACTGAGGTAAGACTGACTGGTCTGTAGTTCCCTGCCTCCTCCCTGCTACCTCTCTTGTGGAGCGGGATCACATGAGCCCTTCTCCAGTCTTCTGGGACCTCTCCTGTGCTCAGAGACTCACTAAACAGTTCTGCTAATGGCTCTGCTAGTTCCACCTTTAGCTCCTTATGTACCCTGGGATGTATGCCATCAGGTCCCATTGCCTTGTCCACCCTGAGCTTAGCAAGCTCTTGTAGGACCCTTTCTTTTGTGAAGGGAGTAGTGCTCACCTCCCTCCCTCCCCTCTGTGTCCATGGTGCTGAGCTGTGGGCCCTGTCCTACCTTCTCTTCAGTAAACACTGAGCAAAAGTATCTATCTAGGATAGATGCTTTTTACATGGTCCTCCTCCTCACATGCTCCCTTTTCTTATAAGCTCCAAAAGGAGCTACTTCCATAAGCTTATAAGTGCCAAACATAAGTTCTGGGAGGGGGGGATAAAGGGGGTAAACTCCTGGCTTATCATCTCAGAAAGCAGCAGGCCTCATCTTGGATCCATGCCCTGTGTGACAACATGGGCCAAGTTGGCAATGATCCCATAGAAACATAGAATTTGACAGCAGATAAGGACCACTTGGCCCACCCAGTCTGCCCATTTCCCTACCTGATGGATAAGCTGCAGATTCTAGTTAATCAACAGCTTACTTCCTCCTGCCCCCCCCCCTCTAGAATTGCCTTATGTCTGTCCCATGCATTCTTGAATTCTCCCACTGTTCCTGACTCCACAACCTCCTCAGAAAGGCTGTTCCATGCATCCACAACTCTCTCTGTGAAAACATACTTTCTAACATTACCTCTGAGCCGTCCCCCATCTTCAAACTGTGCCCCCTTGTTTTTGCACATCTCTTCTTCTGAAAGATACTACCCTCTTGTACCTTGTTAATTCCCTTGAGATACTTGAAAGTTTCTATCATGTCCCCACTCTTCCTCCTTTCCTCAAGGGTATACATGTTAAGCTGCTTTAGTCTCTCCTCATATGTCTTCTGGTGCAGACCTTGCACCATTGTGGTTGCCCTCCTCTGAACAGCCTCCACTCTGTCTATGTCTTTGTGGAGATGAGGTCTCCAGAATTGCATCCCAGTACTATTAACAACACAATGAGAGACTTTTGTCTCCAATTGTACAGTTCTAGACTGCCCCAAACAGAACAGGAATAGTCACAGGCAATGCGCACATTCTTGGATTCCACTCCCTTTCCCAAGTTGGCGAGGGAAGATAGAGACAGTTTAGAGGCAAATATCTCTTTCCCTGAACTTTTAACAGCCCTCTCACTGATGACAAAGGGGAAAGCACCAGGCCCAGACACAATGGCCGTGGAGTTTTACCAGGCACTACAAGGAGAGATTGCCCTAACCCTCTTGGAGGCCCTCCAGGAGGCTCACCAAAAGGAGCTACTTCCATCAACCATGAGGGATGCAATCATTACTCTGCTCCCAAACAAATCTAATGACCCCCTAGACTGTGCCAATTTCCACCTTATTTCACTGATCTCTGTGGAATGTGCTGCCAGAAGATGTAATCCCATTGAAGACAGTGGGCAGCTTTAAGAGAGGCTGGGACAGGCATAGGGGAGAGTAAGGGTCATGAGTAGGGAGGATGGGAGGAGTGGGGAGGGAGGGCAGGAACATTAGCTCAAGCTATGAACCTTGTAATACAAGCAGACTTGATAGACCAAATGGCTTTTTTTCTGCTGGCTTCTTCATTTGTTTATATGGTACCAAGATCATGGCAAAAATTCTGGTCAACAGGTTAAAAAAAGTGTTGCCCTCCCTCATCCATCCTTCACAGGTTGGATTCAGCATGGGCAAATGCAGTGCTGACAACCTTCACATGGTACTCAACCTGAAATGGCAGGCGGCCCAGTCCAATGTACCTATGGCAGCACTGGCGGTGGACTTCTCCAAGGCATTCGACTCCGTTGAATGGAACTATTTGCACAGAATTTTGGAGGTCTATGGGTTTGGGACATTCTTTCAGAGGTGGATTAAAACTCTATATACCTAATTCACAGCTAAAAGTCTTACTAACAATCAACTCTCCTCATCCTTCGAGTTGCGAAGAGGTACTCAATAGGGGTGACCATTATCACTCCTGCTTTTCTTGTTGGCCCTGGACCCCCTAACGAGAAGGCTGATGGTGGACCCGGGATACGGGGCACAGAGAGAGGCAAGAAGTCTTATCTGGTCAGTGCCTATGCTGACGATTTGCTCCTACCAATACTAAACCAGACAAGGCCCTGCCACCAATCCTGGCCACCCTCATGGAATTTGCAACCTTTTCAGGCCTGCAAGTCAACAGGAAAAAAACTACCTTATCACCACTCAACCTTGCCTGTACAAAGGACTGCTTAGCTGACTCTGGCTTGGTATAGGCATCCCAGGGGTTTACATACCTTGGCATAATGATCCCAACATCCTGTAAGGACTTGGTGGATGCCAACTTTACTCCCTTGCTAGGTACCATCCATGCTGAAATGCAGCAGTGGAGATGACTCAAGTTATCACCGAAAGGGAAGGTAGAAACCATCAGAATGTTCACTCTTCCCAAAATATCCTGTTTCTTAATCTTCTGGTTCATATACCGCCTAAGATTCTCACTGCCCTGGATAAATCCATAACTGTACTACTTTGGGAAGGGAAGGCCCCCAGATTTGGGAGGACAAAACTAAGAGTGCATTGGTCTAAGGGTGGATTAGGACTACCCTGGCTCTTAGGATACTCACTGGCATATAGGATGGCTCAGGCCATTAAATGGTTTCTACCTCCTATGATAACTATGTCCCTTTGGGTGTCATTAGAAACTGATGCTGCCAGTGGTCACTTGTTGGGGCACTGCTGAAGACCAGGAAGCCCCCCAAAGATACGTGTGGTCCCATAATGGTCGAGACCGGGAGATCATGGCAGTTGGGACTTGCATTATCCCATACACCAAAGGGAATCTGGTCCCCCCCCCCTTCAAGTTCACTAGACTGTGGGATAATCCCACCCTACTAACTGGAAGACCACCATTCATTAGGCCATCTTGGGAGAGTAAGGGGATATGCATGGCAGGGGACTTATACGTACCCACCTCTGAGGTATTGAAGTCCTTCCAACAGATTCAGGAGCAATACACCCTCCCCAAATATGATTTTTGGAGGTACTTTTATGAGATGCCTTGAAGTCTCTCCTGCACTTCATGATTAAGACACCAAAATGGGAGTAGCTGGGCATCTTGCATAAACCTGGGGGACAGAAAGATTTTGTCAGGACCATCTACAAGGTGCTATGAGACTTATGCCTTCCTAATTTGGAAACCTGTAGGTACTGATGGCAACAAGAGTTGAACACCACATTATCCCCTGAGCTACGGGCTCAGTGCCTCAAACAAGCATGTCTTGGCTACAGAGACTCAAGAAACCAAATGATACAATTGAAAATACTCCATTGATGGTATAGAGCCCCAGCAAAGTTACATCGGATGGGCCTTATCCCTAATGCGCAATGCTGGAGATGCCAGCAGAGCCTTGCACACCTCCTACGTGTCCTGTGGCAATGCCCGAAACTATCCCAGTTTTTGGCTGGGATACGAGAAGATTGCTCCAAAGTGGTAGGTCAGGATATTACATTGACCCTGTTCTAGTTTTGTTAGGAGACACATCCACATTAGATTCTGTCTCACATCCTTTACAACACTGAGTAATGTCAGTCCTGATGGAGGCCAAGCATGCCATCTTTATGAGGTGGAGACAACCTGGTCCCCCATCATTGATAGCCTAGCATGTGGCTACAGCACAACTGTCTGTTTTTGAAAGCCTTTCTTATTATAGCTTAAATAAGGGGCCTCAGTACTACCTAAAATGGGACACATACCTTCACTCCCGTTTATGCTTGGCACCACTCACACCCCCTGGCAACCCACTCACATGAATGTGTTGATGCCTAGCCACTCCACTAACCCTCTTTCCTTTTCTGTTGTACACTGCTGGTGTGCATGACTGGTAAGGCATATATATGACATTCAGAGATGGCCTACTTTGTACAACTTGTTTATACCCTCCAGGCTGATTTAAAACATGTTCTAATTTATCCTGTGAGGAGCTCCAATTGCTGTACTTGACTAAATGTTAGATCTGTAATTGTTTTCTTCGTTCTTGATCCATTTAGTGATGCTTTCTCTTTACTGCTTCTTGGCTGTGCTGTGGTGTGTATAACTTAACATTTCTGCAAACAACTATACGATACAGTGCTGATGTAAGTTTCTGTAACCTTATAACTCACCATATGCAATGTAGTAGTTATTATCAATGTTAAAAATAATAACAAAAAAAATTTCATGTTAAAAAAAATGTCAAATGCAAAATTAATTGTACAGAAATGTAAACTGTTTTTTTAGGACTGGATAAGTACCCTCAAAACCATATTAAAGGATTTCCCATAGTGTCAGAACCGGTACAAATTCTGGGAATTATGTCTGGATCTCCAAACCTGGCCCAAACAAATTGGAAATTGACATTAAATAAATGTGAGTCTAAAGTAAACATGAAAAGGTTGGAAACTGTCTAAATTGAAAAGAGCATTTATGATTAAATAATTTGTGCTCCCATGTTTGTTATTTGTAGGGTCAATCTTCCCACTCCCCTCAGAAAGTGGGTAGATGCACCTTTAAAATTTTCTAAATACTTATCAGTGCCAGAGTATCTTAGATCTTCGGTACCAAAACTGCATAAATGGAATATCTCTAAGACACAAGTTGTGCCTTCAACTAGAAAACAACTTTATGCTCATATCTTACAGGTAGTAGGTCCCAATGAGCCTGAATTTAAACACTGTAACCCTAGCAAACAGGATCGGGTGTTAGATCTCCTAAATAATAAAAGGTTTCACCAAGAACGTGGAAAGTGTTGTGGTTCAGCTCCTATGGAAAGCTAAATGTCAAAGGTAATAGCAAACATAAACCTGTGGAAGAAAGAACTTGTCCATATACTGGTTGCATAGCTTCAGAGGAAACTATGGGACATTTTGCCTTGGTTGCGCTTATTCCAAAAATTTGTGGATTTTTCTAGCACATCATTAGAAACTTTTCCAGCTTCAGAATATGACATTATGAAATATTTTCTGGGTGATTACTCATAGTTTTTTGCTAAATTCCATAAAGGAACTCTTTCAGTTTTTCTAACTGTGTTGAAGTTCTACATATGGCAAGCTAGAGTTCAGTGGGTACTACGACATCAAGTAATGCATCACAGGATTTTTAAAACAACTCTGTGAACCGCTTTAATGGGTATATACAAGAAGGATGTTGCTTTACACCCACTAAATAAAGTTAAGATGTGGTAGAAAGGCCTTTCCTTTTTTTAAAATATAAGTAGGAATGTATAACATTTATTTCATTTGAGTTTGTATGATAATGGTATGAGTTTCAGTTATTTCACGTGATATATAATTCGTATGTTTCTTTCTTTTTCTTTGAGATTTATGTATTTTCTGTTTTGAATCCTTCAATATAAAACTTTCCTACTCTCTGTAGTAGGGGGAGCCACTGACCATTTTGGTCGGCAGAATGGCCAACGACACCAGTGGAGAAGGAGGTGGAGGAGGAACGAGAGCTTGGAACAATGATACTGGACCTTTGAATTTTGTATGCTCAATGGAAATACCAAAACTGGATATGAGCTTTAAGAATGAGACAACCTACTGCAGGGAGAAAAGGCATGCCAGAACTCCTGACGAGAGCTTCTTCATGCACCTGCTGAGATGGCTGTGATAGCAGTGGACTTTGAGGTATCTGAAGCTTTCTTTCTTCAACTCTGTTTATCACCCTCCAGCCTGGAACTCTCTCAGGCCACTGCACTCACCACTTGCTCTACCGCCCGCTGTGTTCCCCATCCATCTTTCAAGTTCATTACGGTTCCCTGGGTCGGGGGACCTACAACCCAGGGAGACTGTGGGGGGCAATGGTGGGGAACCAGCATTGAGCGTGTGGCAGTGGCACTGGCAGGGCCATCGCATATCCAGGTCTAGTGGGTGTTTTCTTGTAAGCCCGAAACCCCCCTCCACATGGTACACGTCTGACGCTGGCACATGGCAACCCTGCCTGCATCAGCCACGTTCTTTACGTGTGGCCCAGCAGCTTGTGATGTCCTCTGGTCTCCACCAGGGGTCGCCAGAGCACCGGCCAACCCATGCCCTCCCACCCAGAGAGGAGAGCAGCCCAGGTGGGCTCTCAGTCCGTCCCCTTCCCCTGCCGACCCCCGACTCCTGAGTTTGCTTCTGAACTCGGGTCGTCTGCGTGGCGCGAGGTGTGACATCCAGTGCCTCAACCCTCAGCTCCACTGGGCTGGCCATCTGAGGCTTTTTTGCCTACAAACAAGAGGGAATGGAGGGCCTGGCTCCTACAGATGCTGGCAGCAGAAGATGCAAATACAGACAACAGCTCCAAACACATAGAGCACACTGAGGTGCTATGAGGACTGGACACTCACAGAAATGTGGAAAAACACACAGCATTGGCTGTTGAGAACAAATTTGTGGCAGATTTCAGATGGTGGTGTAGGGAATTTTTTCCTCTGGCCCATTTTGTCTACCATGTGGGGTCCCTCAAGGGTTGGTGTTGTTCCCCATGTTGTTCGCAGTGTATATGCTGCCCCTTGGAGAGATTGTAAGATGGTATGGGCTGAGGTTTCACTGCTATGCTGATGATATCCAGCTCTACCTTTCTTTAGCACCTGACCAGGATAGTGCATGCTCAGTCTTTAATAACTACCTCACAGAAATCCAGGACTGGATGAAATCCAGCTGGTTGAAATTGAACTCTGGAAAGATGGAGGTGTTGGTGGTGGATCCGGGTCACCGAACAGAGGAGTTGGCAGCTGGACAACCTTCTGAACTCTGTCTTGGAAGTGTCCAGCCTCCTTCCTCTGAATGGGTGAGAAATCTGGTGGTGGTTTTTGATGATGAGCTGACAAACTGTGTTCACAGGTGTCGGCAGTTGTCAAGTCCTTGTTCTACCATCTCAGGAATATTGCCAGGATTAAACACCTTGTTCCATCTGGTGACCTTCCAACACTGATCCATGCCTTTGTAACCTCATGCCTGGACTACAGCAAATCCCTGTACTTAGGGCTACCGGGGGTTGATATCCACCACTTGCACCTAGTGCTGAATGCTGTGGCGCGGTTGTTGATCGGGACTCCTCATTTGAGTCACATCACACCGGTGCTGTGCAAACTGCAGTGGCTGCTGATTCAGTGGTGGATCACCTTCAAGATCAGGCTTCTGACCTTTAAGGCCCTGCATGGACTGGGCCTGGGCAATTTGCAAGAGCATCTGCTGCCTTACTGCCCTGGACGACCGCTCCACTCAGCTGACAAGGGGTTGTTAGAGATTCCCAGGTTACGCCTTAAAACATCAGGGGCCTGTGCTTTTATGTATGTGGCCCCGACCCTGTGGAATTCTCTTCCTCATCAGATAAGAGAGTACGACTGTGGAGAGTTTTATGAGGGCCTTGAAGACCCACTTATGGCATCTCGCCTATCAGGAGTAATTGTATTTAGACAGTTATTTATTTATTTAACCTGCTGTATGTGAATTTTATGCTTTTTATTGGATTTTATTTGTTCTTAAAGCTGTACAGCGCCTTGGTTGCAGAAAGGTGCTATAAAATAAAGCTATTATTGTTATTATTAACATGCAACAGACTTGATCAGCAGGAAGGAGAAGGAAACAAAGCAGCTGAGGGACCATGGACTCCCAAAAAGGCACATACAGAAGCAGGATAGCAGTGGTCAGAAGACGGTAATCATAGGGAGGCAGGAGAAGCATCAACCACAGCCATGATTATAGCTTCTTCATATGCTGTTAATTCCACTGGTGAAAGGTTGCAGGATGTTAAAACTTTTGACAGCAGAAATGCCAAGCTGTCAACCCTGAAGGACATGTCAGCACAGGTGGTTGCCAAGGCAACGAGGAATTGGAGTGTCAAAACCATTCCTCTAGCAGTAATAACTGACACAGGTACAAATGACAGCACTTTTACAATATTTTAAATTGAGAGTAAAGTTTTCTGAGAAGAAGGGGATCAAAAGACCCACACAGAAATGCCTTGTGCCTCAACATTACAAAGCAGTTTAGTTCAACTGGAACACAGTAAACAAGTGTGTTGCTCAGTGCAGCCAGTAGCTGCTGGCAGGGAAATGGGACTGCAATAAAATGCTGGGAAGAATACTATCATTATAGAAGAAATGCCGCAGCCAGCTCGCCCTTTCACCTTGTGGGCTGATATTATAGAGCAGGCAGTAGGGGAAACCCTGCTTGGACACACTACTAATATTTAACTCCACTCTGTGGTGCTCCCCCACTGAGAACATATAACACATACAGACACCCCTACAGGTACTCCTAGAAAGACTGTTACAAGAAACAGAGGCAACCTGAATTTTTAAACGTATGATTTATTTGCAAACCTAGGAAAACCCACTACAGGATGAAATGATGTCTGCATTAAATACCAAGGAGGCCTAGAGAAACCCCCGGATTGGGTCTATGTAGCTCGAAAGTTGCTGAAGGACTCCATGAAATTTTTAGCTACTGAGATATTTGCCCTTATTCATAATTCTGGAGACACAATTTTTGTTATCAGTTTCAATAATCACACCAGCTAGAAAGATTTTGGAAAAAGGTTTCATCAACTTAAATTCATCTCTCTCTCTGGACCCCCTTCCTTTCATTTATTTATCTTATTTTTTATTTATTGAACTTTCAGAATTACAACCTAGGCACAGTCACAGCAGCCCCTAGCCAGGAGATGTTGCTAAAGTGAGAGTTTGAAGGGGCCGAGTTTTTGTATAGAGGAGACTTCAAAGGGCAAGCTATTTAGCCAGTTAGGAGTCCTGTTCAATGAAGGTCCTCTGCTCCATAGAAGTTCTGCAGAAAGTGACCTAGAAAGTTGTTTTTGAGGAGCTTCTGGTAGCCCAGGGGGTGGGAGAAGGCTTTAAAAGATGGAGGGTGGTGGGAGGGGAGAGACCGAAGGCTATCATTTTGGCAAGGAGGCAGGTCTGGTAAGTAAGTCTGCCGGCAAAGTTTAACCAGTTTGCTTGTTTGTATAAATCATATGTGTGAGTGAGCCTGTCGCCACCAACCACAAGGTGGCAGGCTTTGTTCAGGGCAACTTTGATGTGTGTTAGTGTGGAGTTGACTGCAGAGCCATAGATTACTATACCATAGTCAGCTATGGACAGGACTTAACTTGTAACAGCTAGGCAGAGAGCGTTGGGAGTTAGGCAGTTCTGGTGGTGGTAAAGAAGGCCGATTCTGGTATTTACAGCATTGCAAACCAGAGTGATGTGGTCTTGAAAAGAGAGGGTGGAGTCGAGGGTGATGCCTAGATACTTGAAGCTGTTTATTTGCTCTAGGGGTTGTTGCTGATTATTCAGAATGTGCAGGGATGACCTTTGTGTTTGCTGTGAATATTGGCAAACAGCATAACTTTGGTTTTCCTATAATTTAGTATGAGTTTCTGTCAAGTGAACCATGATTCAGTCTTGAAAAAGAACTGTTGGAGACTGCATTCAAGGGGGGGAGGGGTCAGGGTGGCTGCAAAAGATAACTGCATCATCTGCAGAGAGTAACAGTTGACCAGAGCAGGCAAGGGGAAGGGTGTTAGGAAGAGGCTGAAAAAGAGGGGGCCATGGATTGATCCTTGTAGTACTCTGGAACGAACTGGTAGGGTGGAGAAGAGGGTGTCTTGAATCTTAACCCACTGGGATCTACCACAAAGGTAATTAGTGAACCAGGAGGTGGCATCATGGGACAGGCCTAAAGATGGAAGTGAGTCTATGAGGATAGAGCGGTTTACAGTGTCAAATGCTTTTGTTAGGTCTATGTACACAGACCCAACAAGATGGCCACAGTCGAGGGCTTTATGTATGTAATCAGTATATTCCAGAAGGGCAATGATGGTGCTATGACCCTTCCTTTTTACCCCGGGCAACCCAAAATGTGCCATGGGTGTGGCGCGCTTTCCCATTTAAGTAATGTTTGTGATACTGTTGTTTGTAGCTTTTGTTTGCAGTCTGAACATTTAAGTACCTTTTGCCCTAACCCAGCTAAATGCAATGTTTGCAAAGAAACCGGGCACTTGTTTCTCCAGTGCCCCTGGGTGGTACATAATAAAGGCACATTTTATGACCAGGATGATATGGTCCATGAGGCCCATGCTAAGCAAGCCAGACAAACCAACAGGCAGAGAACATCTCTTCGCAAGATACATGTCAGCACATGCACACTGCACCTACTCTTGAAGAAACTCATTTGGACACTAATAATCAAATCCCAGAACAACATGGAACAGACATTGCCCAAGACAACAACCCAGAGCATTTGCAGGAACCCCAAATTGGAGCAAATATCCCTCTAATGGAATCCACCACCCAGCAGCACCACACCGTAGTAGACCCTGTGAATGAAAAGACACAAGGGCAGAGTGCACACATGCCCACCCTCACTGGCTCCACAAGATGATTACCAACTTGTAAAAGGGAAAAAATGATATATCAGAAGCTCTCCTAAATCAAAAACTAGCAAAAACAGACAGAATGGAACTTAAAGAGGGATTATGGTCACAAATTACTGCCATCAATAAATTCAGAATATGGATCAACATAGCCCCAGTTAGCCTCATGCCAAAACTGAGATCCCCAAGTTACTTTGTTTAAAAGTTACAAGTCATTTTACAGCCCTAGACTCACTGCCTGTTCAAAAAAGCCAATTTCAGTCAAGAGCTACTGCTGATGTCATCTCCTGAACTCAGAGTCTAGCCCTCCTTGTCAGCAAGCTTACAGGACCTGCTTTTCCAAAGTTTAAAAACTATGCGCAAATGGTTTTCTCCAGTAAAACAGGCAGCACCACTCAATAAACATTGCTTTAAAACCTATATGTGTTTCAGGTTTTGTAACAATGTTGACAAATTCATATTTTTGTTTTTGGTGCTTTTTTGTTGTGGTCCTTTTCTCCTGGGCTGCTGGATGCTAAGTCACAGCACACTCATGTGAGATTTGCAGACTGGATATCTGATGTGGTGAAAGGCTGTGATAATTCACATCTATAATTCAATTAAGGTGATTTCTCAGGATGGCACTTTAAATCAATTATTCCATCACCCTGTAAATGGGGTTGGGAAAGGTAATGCTGCTTTGAAACCTTACTAAGAGTTCCTATGCAGTAGCCAGCTCAATGCTTAATAATGCAAAAGAGTTCCTATGCAGTAACCAGCTCAATGCTTAATAACGCAATCAATCAATTAATGTTATTCATCATCAAAGTATTAATGAATGGGATACTCAGTTGAGCAGAGCTCATTTTCTGTTTTCTCATTGACAGGCTGCTACTTGAGCTATATTCAGGCTCATCATCATTGTACTCCACAGTACAATGATTGTTGTTTTACCAGGGCTCACTTTCATCCCTAGTAGGAATTAACGCATATAAGGCCCCTATTAAAACTTATTGTAAAGCAGACACTGACAAATAGAAATGCAGTTACCAACACTGCAACACTTGTAGCACTACAACTTCCAAACATACACTGCAGAGTAACACTTCACACGGTATCAGCAGCATGGAGGCATGCTGACTCAGCATCCTGCAACTCTGGAGAAATGAACCACGCCAAAAAGGCAAAACTACAAATTTGTCAACTTTGTTACAAAACTTGAAATACATAGATTTTACAGCAATGTTTTTAGAATGGTGTTGCCTGTTTCACTTGTGAAAACCATTGGAGAATGATCTTTTAACTCTGGAGAAACAGGTCCTGTGAGCTTGCTGACAGGGTGGGCTAGACTGTGAGTTCAGGAGATGACATTATCGGCACCTCTTCACTAAAACTGGTATTTTTGAACAGGTAGTAAAATCAGGGTTACAAAATAGCCCATAACTTTAAAATGAAGTAACACAGAAACCTAATGTTTGGCAAGAGATTTACTGGGGATATGCTTATTCTAAATCTGCAATGTAGCACTTTTGGTCAGAGTCCCTCTTTAAGAATACCTTCTTGACATTACAGGAGCAAACGGAGGATGATGGAGGAGATTCAGAAGCCTCTTCTGTGGCCTCCTCTCAGAAGGACAATTCTGATATAGAGGGAGATATCATGGCCAGACCAAAACTCAAGAAACGGACTAGGAAAAAAAAACAACAACAGTAAAATGAGTTTCACATCTTCCTTCCGTATAAACTAATGGATCCATATTCATTAGGCACCACTGAAGTGCTATCATTAAATGTGAATGGCATGAAAAATCATAAGAGAAGTATCACTTTTAGTGCCCTCTACCAGTCACAAGCCCAAATTATTCTTCTGCAGGACACCTGCCTAAAGACTACCATGGACATATGCTAGGCCCAGAAAGCTTGGCCGTGGGAACCATCCATATGGTCTTTAGGAGAAGACCCTTGTTCAGGGGGTAGGATTCTCATTAAATGATGTAACATTCTAATCCAAAACATGTTGATTTATACCCAGGTAGAGCTCTTTTACTAGCTGTTCAATGTTAAGGGCAGGCAGTAAAGTTAGGTGTGATCTGTGCTCCACAAACCCAAACCACCCAAACCCAGTTATTTTGATTAGTACAACTGTACTTACTCACAACAAGGAAAGTTGTACTAGGGGGTGATATTAACTGTCCACTTGACTTAAAAGATAAAACAGGGGATGCTACTAAAATGTATTGTGACATGGACATGTAAAAAAAAATATTTAAAGTGGCAGGGTTACAGGATGCCTACAGAAGCCTGTGGAAGACAGGAGGCATACCTACCATAGAGAAAAAATATCCTCCAGAATAGATTTTATTTTTGTATCCCAACAATGGACTGTCAGAGAAGCCAAGACAACTCCTATGGCAACTTCAGAACATTTTAAATTGCAGATAACTTTAGGAAACTTACAGAAAAAAACTAGGAATGGGGTATTAGTGTATTAATAACTCTATTCTCACAGACACTGAAACGATGAAACAGACTGAAGAATTTATAAAAGCCAGAGCAACTGTAGCCATTTGGTACCACTCAGTTGTGGAATGGCGGGATGACGCTAAATGAGGGCTTAAGCAAATGTTCCTAAAAAAATGGGGAGAGCTAAATGCAGATCAGATTATTTTCGGTTTCTGAACCTTACAGCACACTTATTTTGCCTTTTTTCATTATGAGAGGAACTATACCTATACCAACCAGATTTCGCTGGTTAAACAAGAGATGAGGAAATTCTTTTATGACAGAACTACAACCCTAAAAGCTCAACAGACTTTAGGTACACAAGGGGCAATACATTCTTTAGACATACAGTATTTAAGGACTGCCAGAAGAGAGTGAAAAATAAAATATGGGCAGTAGTGAAAGACCAACATGGAACTATTCATACAGAATACACAGAAATCCTAGAAGTAATAACGGATAAATTACAGTCAGACTTTGAAGACCCCCTAAAAGTGACAGACACAATAGAGAGTTTGGTTTCACAATAGGATATAGCAGCCCTGGTCCAGTCTGACAGAACTGAGTTGACAAAACCAATAACTCTTGCCAAAATTCAGGACACAATTGGGAAACTGAAATCAGAAACAACCCCTGGGCCTGATGGCCTCAGTAAGAATTTTATAAGACCTATAAATCTTTACTGTCACCCTTTCTAAAGGAATTTTTTGATGACATGTTAGACAACCTCAGAATATCTGATGATATGGGTAAAGCCTTTTTGATTTTACTGTACAGAAAAGGGGATAGACAGGACATAGGCAAATGGAGACCAATCTCATTACTAAACTCAGATATTAAGATATTAACAAAATCCTCTGTCATAGATTAGGTAACATAACGCAGAAAGTAATAGCCCCAAACCAGACCTGTGCTCTACCAGGGAGAACTATGAAAGTCAATTTAATTATAATGAGAAGTTTTTGTCCGGGCTACTTAAATGGGTTACATGGCTTTGTTCTCACTTTCGATCCAGAAAAAGCTTTTGTCAAGGTACCACATGATTACTTATACAGTGTTCTGGCATATCACGGCATACTGAAGGTGTTTATTACTTGGATTGACTTACTATACTCCAAGGCACATTTTTCAGCCTTTGATAAATGAAAGACTGGGGAACCGAATAAACATAGCCAGAGGGCTACGACAGGGCTGCCCTTTGAGCATTTTTTTGTATGCTTTTCGTATTGACATCCTAGTTCAGAAGATCAATCAGACTACAGGAATACAGGGCCTTAGATTGACACCAGATATCCCTTCTCTTAAAATTATGGCCTATGCAGATGACCTATGCATATTTGCTGCATCTGAAACAGCCTGTCAAGCAATGTCAGTTGTACAAAATTAATCTCGGGTAACTGGGGCACAGATAAATATACACAACTGTAAAGCAATTTGCATTGGTGGAACAAAAGACCTAGAGTTTACACAAGTGTATAATGTTCCGATTGTCACCGAAATTAACATATTAACATACTACTTGGTACTTTTGATATGGACAAAATTAACTGGGAGAAAAAGTTTACAGTGTGAAAGGAAAATTGTTTCTTGGAAATCCATACAATGTTCTAAACTCAAAAGAGTATATTTAGTTAAAACTTTCGTAAGCCCCATTCTATTGCATTTGAGTACTGTGTTCCCTCCCCCACAGGAAATGAAAGCAAAACTCCATAGTATATTATTTCGGGTCATCTGGGGAAGTAGACTGAACCCCATAAAGACAGATTACATATTTACCCATTAGTAAAGGTGGTCTAGGAATGGTGAACCCAATGGTATTCTTTTATATCTTATTTTACATAGCATTTGATGGCAGATAAGGACTGCTAGGCCCACCCAGTTTGCCCGTATTCCCTGCCTGCATCAGTGGTCGCTGACCCTACTTGGTTATTGGCTTTAGCCTTTTCTATCCTTCTATTCACACATTTTATCAATTTGCTACAGGACACAGAAATACAGTGGGCTGCTTGGTGCAGGGACTAGCTCACACCAAGCCTCTCCCTCTGGAAAGAGAAGCGATGGACTTTTCATACCAAGTTACATAGAGACCAGGGACCAAAATATATTACATCAGTATTGAATAAGGTGAGTGTTTGGAAAATATCAGTAGAAACTCTCAGAACATATCAGTGGAAAGCATTATATGATTGGATTATCCAAACACACTTTGTAGAAGTGGTACAGTTTCCCAAGGGTTTTGGACTGACCACCCAGGATACCATTAAATAACTGACAGAACCCAGATTATCAAAATACATGTGGGACACTATATGGCTAACATATCATGCAAAGATAGGTGTTAGGGATGACCATAAACATAAACTCATTGCAGAAAGATACTGTATAAGAGACACACGCAACTTACTTGTGGAAACTCAAGAACGTCTCTTTATTATGTGCCCCCATATAGTGAATTTTTGGACCATGATTGCGAACAGTGTAAAATGTCTGGAATTTAATACTATTTCATATAAAGTGTTAATCCTGGATATTTATAAGGGGAAGTAGAAAACATTTCATCCAAGCACCTTGAGAATCTTATGTGGAATCATAAAGTATTATATATGGCAAGCTAGATGTCAGTTAATCCTGCAACAACACCATTTAACTCAGATTGAAGTGTTTCAATATATTACAACACAAATGAAAAAAAATGTTGTGCTCAACAAACGACAACATTGGATAAACAACTGCAATCACTATGGAAACACTGTTCAGAATGGTTGACATGAATAAATTATAATAAGTCACCATTTGCTTTGATTTGCACTGTTAATTTAGGAATGTTTTTTCTTTTCCTGTATATATTAGTAGGCAACCTTTGACAAGTGGAACACCCTGCCAGAGGAAGTAGTGGGGGTTGAAACAATCACAGGATTTAAGAATGCATGGGATATACATAAGATAATTCTGGAGGTCAGGGGTAAGAGGCAACGGACTTCTAGGAAAACATAAAGTGAACTTACAAGCTCAAATGGGCAGACTGGGTGGGCCATAGGCCCTTATCTGCTGACAGTGTTTATGCATCTGTATTTATGTATGTTGTGAATTGTTGTCCTTATGTGATGTATCATTTTCTCAATAAAAAACCTCACCTACTGTCTTGTAGGGGCCCCCAGGCCATTTGGCGCTCCGCCAAGGGACCCGATGGGAGTGAGAGCCTCTTCCCCTGTGTCTGCATTCCCTGAGGTGGTTGCTGAAAGTGAGAACAGATTTTCTGCTACACAACTTGGAATGGATTCTGACTCCATTCTGGTGGACACTGCTTTGACCTTTGATATGCCCTCTGAGACAGTGGACCTGCTCCTAGCTGTGGAACTCTGACTGCAAGAAGACCTCAAGGAAAATAAATGGCACCTACTTCACCTTATCAAGGAGGAGGAACAAGCTTACTTTCTTAAAATGTGGCATCTTGCTGCAGCATCTTTTATTCTTTCCTGGGCATCTGCTGCTCAGACTTCAGAAGTCACCGCCATTACTCCTTTTCCAGGTGGTGCTAGGGATTGTGCAGTTTTGGATCTGAGTGGGGACTCACCTGATACCTCAACTGATGGTGTGGCCTCTCCGGGCTTCAGGAGGGTCAAGGATTGCATTCTCTTCATGACAGTCTCCTTCTCCCCTTTGGATTCTGCCTCTGAGCTCTTGTTCTCCCCAAGTACTGCCCGGCCGGCAATGGACAGCTCTTGTGAGTCTGTTCCATTCGTACCCTCTAAGGTGGCTTTCCCTCTGCCTGGCTCCCACGTTCAGGGACCAGATATCCATTTGGTACACTTTTTTGCTGTTCCCATAGAGTTGCCCTCTTGACTACTCCCTTCTGCTTTGTGTCAGGGTTCCCCTACATCTGTGGTGTCTGCTGACGGTCCTTTCTCTGAACTTGGCTCCCCATGTGTACCTCCAGCATTGTCAGTGGAGTGGAATACCAATGTCCCTGTTGAGCCACTGCAGTTTGTGGCTTGGATCTTTCAGCAGGATTCCACTGCATCTCCCAAACAGAATAATGAGGCAGTATGTTCCAGGATGGAGGCTGATGCAATGGGTCATGGCTTACCATCTTCTGCCTCTGTTGGGATGCCCGAAGGGTTACCTGTACCTCATGTGCATGATCCTGCTAAGACTTTATCGGATCCTTCTGTTGAGAGGGGTGCACAGAATCCTGTCCTCAAGCACAGTCTTGACACTGATTTACCTGGTATTCCCCCTATTTATTTATTTATTTGCTTTTGTTTACTGGGTAAGTCACACTAGACATCCATGTGCCTATTTTCAGGCGCGACCCGGGTGAGTTACAGACTTGAATTTTACAGGTACAGTGACTAATACAACTTTTACATACAGTGAAGTGACTAATACAGCTTCTACATACAATGGAGTGACTAATATAGTTTATACATACAGTGAAGTATCGGAATACATAGAGGAATGACAGTCAATAGAAAAAACAACACATGAGCCCAGGGGTGGTTACAAGTGGCCCGGGGGAATTAAGAGCAAGGCCATACATGGGCAGTAAGTGAGTCAGGTTTACATGCAGTGGGAGTGCAGACGATACCAGTAAGGTAACCCAATTTGTCATTGCTTGACCAGGTTGTCAGGAGAGTAAGTGCGGTGGTCCCAGAGGGCGCAGAGGCCCACCATGCCAGAATAGTGTGGGACGAGGCTACGAGGTGCAAGGGCAGGTGGAGGGACCCTTCAGGAAGTTCCAAAGGGAAGTTTTAAATCCAGTGTAGGAGGGAGTGGACCGTGTAAAGGCTGGGAATGAATTCCATAGTTTCAGAGCATAGCTGGCGAAGGCCCGATCACCCGCAAGGGAGCGTGTCCTAGGAACTGGGTGGGAGAGTGCCGCCCTTGACCTAAAATGGTAGGTAATGGTGTCAGGGTTGAGGGGAAGGGCAAGGGCAGCAGGGGTGGGTGTTCTGACTATGTTGTCAATGAAGTTATGTATGACGAAGGTACGATGCTTCTCCGGAGGGAGCCACTCGAGATGAGTGTAGAGGTCACAGCAATGTGTAAGGGGAGCAGCAGAAAGCACGAAGTGGCAGGTGCTGTTGTAGGCTGTATCCCATTTCGAGAGGATGGATTTTGGCATGGGGGCAAAGGTCACAAGTCCGTAGCAGAGGGAGGGGAGGAGAACACCCCTGGATAGGCCCACCCGAGCAGCTGGGGTGAGGCAGTTTTTTGCTTTGTAGGTGAGACCGAGCTTAGCATTTGTGGCCAACAGACTGGACACACCAGAGGGGGTGGAAAAATTGAGAAAGGATCTTAGCCTATTAGAGGAGTGGTTGGATGTCTGGCAGTTGAGTTTCAGTGCAAAAAGTTTAAGATCATGCACCTGGGTTACAGAAGTCAAGGAAGAAGTACAGGATGGGTAGGGAGGTTCTGGTCACCACAAGTCAGGAGAGAGAACTGAGTGTTATCCTTTCTGATGACCTGAAGGTGACCAAATAGTGGGAAGAGCAAACAGAATGTTGGGGTGCATAGAGAGGGGCATAACAAGCAGGAAGAAAGAGGTGGTGATGCCACTGTACAGATCACTGGTGAGGCCTCAGCTGGTGTACTTTGTCCAGTTGTGGAGACCACAGCTCCAGAAGAACATAGGCAGAATAGAGGCAGTCCAGAGAAGGGCAACGAAGATGGTACATGGACTGCACCGGAAGCCCTACGAGGAAAGACTTAAAGAACTTAATATCTGTTCACTGGAGGAAAGAAGGGAGAGGGGCTATATGATAGAGATTTTCAAGTACCATCAGGGAATAAACAGGTACAGGTGGAAAGCATGTTTTAGAGAAAGATCCAACAATAACAAGGGTGCATGATATGAGGCTGGAGGGAGGAAGACTTGGGTAATGTTAGGAAGTTCTTTTTCACGGAAGGGGTGGTAGAGCAATGGAACAGCCTTCCAGCAGAAGTGGTGGGGGTAAAAACAATACAGGGGTTCAAGAGTGCATGGGATAGACATAATGGTACCCTGGAGATGTGCAGCGATGGAGAGCCACAGATCAAATAGGGTCTGGGCTGCCACAATGAGTAGGGAAAAAGGCAGACTAGATGGGCCGTATGGTCCTTATCTGTTGACAGATTTTATATTTCTGTGCTCTATGTAAGAGAATCTACTTGATTAAATCATTGCTTTTACCATGTTTTATTCATCTTAATTATGTTTATCCACCCCTGTTATTGTTGGAAACTAGGTTTTACAGCATTTTTTTTCAAAGTCTGTGGGGATCTCGCCTCAATCCTATACAGAGGAATGTTACTTATTTGCCAAAGACTAAAGGGGGACTACATATGGTGAACCCCTTGGTGTTTTATCTTAGGGTCCTTTTCACTAGTAACTTTTCCCCAGTACTTATTGGGGCAAGGAACAGCTGCGTACCCCAGTTGAGGTTTGGCTGGTACCATTTTTAAGGTATTGGAACACACACAGGGCATGGCCCCCTGGTTGTTACTGTGTCTCCTGGGTACCACCATATCTACTAACTGCTGGCAATAAACTGTTTCTGTGGCACATAATTCCTGTGGAGTGTGCAACCTTACCGAGGAAATCATTGTGTCAGTTTATCCTTGATGGGAACTTCACTCTTCAGCTGATGCTGAAATGCTGCCCCTCCCCCAAAGCGGTACATACTGTGCTGTCACAGCTCACTAATAAATCCATACCACTGTTCATGTGGAACATGTTGTGCCTCAGTCTGCATGGGAGAATGGCTGTCCGTGATTCCATGAAACACAAATCACTGTCAGAATGCAAGTGTCCAGGGGCACTTGTGAGGGGTGTTACTGGAAACCCAATCCCAATTTCTCTTTGACTGCCCATATAGCTGGGACTTTTGGAAGCACCTCAGCATTCTGTGGCACAACTCCCTTTTTGCCACTGTCGCATATGAGATTGTTGTCCTGGGTTTATACCCTCTTCCCTGGTCTGGGTTCACTCCCCGTATCCTTCAGGTCTGCTTTGCATCGTGTAAATACTTTCTTTGGTAGTCACGTTGTGCTTTCACACTGCAACAGAAAGCAATTATTCCTTTTGCTGTGGCAAACATGGCGCATATTTACATTAAGACATGGGACCAGATTTTCAAATGTGGGTGCAGGACTTGCATCCTGCCCTGTGCCACAGGACTTTAAACTCCGTGGTGCACCAACCCCCCTTTGCAGCAACTGCACCCAAATTTCAAATCTCAGGTGCCATTGCAATGATTTACATGAATTATAGCAGCTTGCTCCAATGCTCTGGCACAAGCACCGTTACATTGCCTCCTGGGGGTGGCATACGCAATACCACAAAACTGTGGTCTAAGGTGCGATGAGTGTCACAAGGGATTGACAATCCTGATTGCCAACAGGAGAATTCCACAAGCTACATGCGTCATATGTTTGGCACACCAGGGGCTTGTGGCATACCTGGTGCTTTGAAAATCTGGCCCACAGTATTTAAGAGACAAGCCTTTCTTTTCCGTTACTTTATCCTTTCAATTATGGTTGGATTTTCACTCAGTTGTTTGCAAGTATAGTGATTGTTTCAGTTTGATTTATTTGCTTTTCATTCCATTTGTATGCACATTGACTGCCACCATTGTTTTTTATGGAATTCCCCTACTTATTTGTTTTGCAGAGATGGTACCTCAGCACAAGGAGATGATTCTTTTTGGCATATCTTCTGTTACCTCCCTTTTTGTTATAGCATTTTCTCATGTTTCTCAAGTAGTATTTGCACTAGTGTCTGATTCTTGCACTTCTGGTGTGACGCATTTTTTTTTCTGTACCATTGTTGTTTGATATTCTTGTGTTTAATAAAATTCCCCTGATCTTATCGAGAAGTGTCATGGGATCTTTAATGACCGCCTGAACAACCACCAGAACAAGCAGACGTGACCTCAGTTTAACATCTCATCCAAAAGATGGCACCTGAGGAGTGCAGCACCCCCCTCATGATGCACTACAGTGTCAGTATTGGAATTTATCCCACATTCCCAGTGTGGGGTTAGAACCCTCAACCTTTTGATCTTCTGACCTCAGAGGTGAGTGTGCTACCTGCTTAGCCACTGACACTGATAATACAGAAGAGAAACATGGTGTGCCACTCAAAATGAAAATGATCACAGTCAGAACTGATGTGTTGTACTGTAGTATGGCACAGCTGCATATACAGGTACAGGTATAGCAAAGCCAGCCACGATGCAATGCATTAACTTGCAATAAATGACATATCACAAAATACTGCAATAAAAATGGGCTTAATTACCATTGAATTACATTGTTCCCTGCAGCATTTTTGTGATATACTGCAGCATTACTGCCTTGTATTCTGGCTGGCACCTCTGTGTATGAGCAACACATTCTCATTTGTGTGTTTCACTGAAATATTTTGCTTTCCTGACTGGCATCTCCTGTTTTTCAAATGTCTGAATGAAAAAAATGATTAAGTATTTAAAACACTTAATACTTAGAACCCATGGGTATTCTAGTTCTAAATTAGAACTCCAGGGTTCTAACCTTTCCAGAACTAGTTCTGACAGCCCTGCTTTCTAGCTCTTATATCCCCATGGCACTCCCATTCATTCCTGGCTTGCCTTTTTGACATCACCTCCATGTCAGGTATACCACCCTTAGCCTGCTTAGTGCGGTGCTCAGGCTGAGTCTACGCTGCCAAAGGTAGAACTCATCTCTTGGTGGGTACCCCTGACTCCACTCTCATTCAACCTCCCCACCCCTCTCCTGCCTTGGCCCCCCCCCCCCCACACTGCTCCTCACTACAGTTCATTCCCCTGCTGGACTAATGATCCTCTGGAGCAGTGGCTCATATAGTGATCCTACTGTTCAGTCAGCCCTGACTTTCAAGTAGAGTATCTCAGCTCTTGCTGCCTGCGGCTCGACCATGAGGGCATGGAGCTTTCTAGAGCTGAGACAGCAATCATGGTCCAAGATCACCCTCCTAACACTGACTACCCTGCTACCCCATATATATCACTCGTTACCCTAGCAGTGGCATTCTGCATCTTCTTGTTGCTGCCAACCCCTGTGTATCTAGGTACAGTTATTACTACGCTGTTCTCTAGGTTGTCTTTAGGTACACCCCAGATTGAGAGTTTATACTTGTACTTCACAGTCCCTTAGGTTCTTCAAAATGCATCCCAGATAGGGATTTAGTGCTATACAATTAACCAGATGGAACCTACCCCTGTCCTGGGGTAAAATCCGTATTTGGATTTTCAAACACCTAGCATGGTTGTACCCTAGACAATGATTTTCTAGGCTTTTTCTGTATCCCTTACGACAATTCAGAGTAGAATAGTGTCACCACACCACAATAGATAAGTGTGTCCTAGGCCCTCAACCAACACATCCCTCCCACCCAAGTTAATAACCATGATGCACTGGCTTAAACCCTTTCAAAGAAATGTACTGGTTCTGTTTAAAAATCTGAGTTGATTATTTCAATCCAGGTCAGTTAGTTCATGTACTACCTGCTGGTGTAACTAAGCTTGCTATGTCCCTTAGGTCTTCTTTTACCAGGTGATCATGGCAGAGTTTCTGTACCTGTTTTCTAGTGACATTTGTATATGAAAGAGCTTCATTTGTGTTCTCATTGCTGTCACCTTACTGCTGAATTTGCCAGTACTGGAGGGCTCTATAAAATGTAAAATTACTATAAGTTAGAACATTAAAAGCAGATTTGTGGGAATTTCTGATATTGGTTCCTTACTATGATTTTATGTTTTAAATGGCCTGGAATAGTAGCAATCAATGCTACTAATTCAGAGCTCAGCTCTTCCACACTGTGGACAGACTGTACAATCCAGCCTGTCTACAGTCTAGGTGAGCATTGTCACAAGGAAAGTGTGATGAGTTTGCACAGTTTTTTGCTGATAGGGTTGCCTCCATCAGGAATGAGATCAGCCAGTGCCTCTCCATTGGACCTTGCAGTGATCAACCGTATGGTACTAACACCTGGATGACTTGGTCTATCTTCAGCCAACCAGCAATCAAAGATATAGTGAGGATCATCCAGACTCTGTGGTCAACTTGCTGTAGCCTGGACCCAGGCCCAACTCAGCTTCTTGTAGGGTGTGTTGAGATGATCACCTCGGTCCTAGCTGGAATAGTAAGGGTTTCATTGGAGACAGGGATCTTTCCAGATCCCTTGAAGGAGGTGTTAGTTCGACCTCTCCTGAAAAAGCCCTCCCTTAACCCTGACTGTCCAGTAAATTATAGGCCAGTCTCTAATTTATATTTTATAGGGAAAGTTATTGAGAAAGTGGTTGCTTTGCCACTGGAGGATCATTTATCCAGCCATTTCTATGATCCTCTCCAGCTGGGTTTCAGAAAAAGGCATAGCACCGAGACAGCACTGGTTCAGGTACTAAATTATCTCCTGATGGCTGGAGATCGGAGAGCATGTATCATATTGGTTCTCCTTGATCTCTCAGCAGCATTTGACACTGTAGATCATGGTGTGTTGCTAGATGGCCTGCGGTTCTTCTGTGGACTGGGGGGCAGTTCTCAGTTGGTTTTGATCCTTCCTCAAGGGCAGAACTCAGAGAATGGTGTCGGGGATTTATTTCTCGGCCCCTCACTGTCTGCCCTGTGGGGTGCCGTGGGGCCCTGTGCTCTCACCCATGTTGTTTGCAGTGTACATGCTACCATTAGGAGATGTTATAAGATGGTACAGTTAGAGTTTTCATTGCTATGCAGATGACTCTCAGCTGTACATGTTTTTTGTGCCTGAGCAGGTGACAGATACTGTCTCAGTGTTTAACAACTGCCTAAATGAGGTACAGGGCTGGATGAGTGCTAGCTGGCTGTGGCTAAACTTGGGGAAAAATGGAGGTGTTGGTAGTGGCCCAGATCGTAGGATGGCGGGGGCATGAGTGGGACAACCGACCAGGTTAAGACTTGGAAGAATCCCATTATGTGCCATAAGCCAGGTGTGTAACCTTGGCATGATTTTTGAAGAGAGCCAGACCTTGAAACCTCAAGTGTCGGCAGTAGTCAAATCTTCTTTTTATCATCTAAGAAATATCGGCAGGGTGAAGCATCTGGTTCTGTCCAAAGATCTTTCTACCTTGGTCCATGCCTTTGTAACCACCCGTCTTGATTACTGCAATGCCCTCTACCTAGGGCTACTGGGGGTGGATATCAGCCAATTGCAGCTGGTGCAGAATGCGATGGCCAGGTTGTTAACTGGAAACCCGAGATCCAGTCATATGACACCTGTGCTGCATGAACTGCACTGGCTACCAGTACAGTGGCAGATAATTTTCAAGGTCATGTTCCTGACCTACAAAGCCCTACACAACCAGGGACCCCGTTATCTGCAAGATCTTCTGCACTCCTACTGCTCTTCCCACCCACTCATCCTCTGATGAGGGATTGCTAGAGATTCCCAGAATATGTTTAAAGATATCTGGAGCACAATCTTTTGCCTTTTAGGCTCCTACCCTGTGGAATTCTTTACCTTGTCGGATATGAGAGTGCCTGATCATCGAAGGTTTAAAGTCTGTCCTCAAAACACACTACTTTCTTCAGGCATTTCAGGGTGCCTGAATGGGATCATGGAAAGGGTTTTTATAGTAAATGTATAACTGCATTTAAGTTTATGTTTTATGCTGACTGTAATGTTTTATGAGGTATTAATTGTTCAGGTGCCCTGAGCTTTGGAAGGGCGCATTTTCACAAATAAAAGTGATGATGATGATATGGAGAAAATGAAAATAATTAAGTGGTGTATACTACAAAGGTTTCATAGTATTTTTCTAGGTAATAATAGAATTCCTGTCTAATATGCTATATCTTAGGAACAGTTAGTTGTAGCAAGCCATAAACCTCCACAGTTGTCTATTACCCACCATTGATCACTCTACTTCTCCTTATCCCTTCCTCCTCTACCTTCATGTCACCAGAACCATTGTGCATTAATTTCCAAACACTGGCTTAGGTCCCTTCCCTCTTATGTCTCCTCAATCCTCTCCTCTGGTTTCTGTGCCACCTTCTTCCTCTGTTCCAGGGATGCTTGCACTTTTAACATTCCTCATCCCTATTCTAGAGTTGGGGGAAGGAGGGGGGTTAAGTGCCTACCTGGAGCATCAGCATGGAGGGATGTAAAGCATATTCAGCAGATCGTGAGGGATATTGGAAGGAAGGGGGAGCTGGATGTCATTGCTCACCTGGGGATGAATGACCTAGCTCTGGAAGGGACAGGGACGGGGAAGTGCAGGGGCAGTTTAGGGAGTTGGGGAAGGGTTTGGTTTAAATACTTTATTGCTCCGCATCTTGCCCTTAAAATGAAACTAAAAACAGTAACTACAAATAAAAGCAATCCATATGCATAATTTAAAAGAGAATACAAAAATGAAGAAGTTAAAAACGGATAAAAGGCTTATTCCTGCATTGTATTCTATGAACAATACAAAAATAATTTGCAACTTTATTAACAATAACTGAGTCAGTGACTGTCATCAGAAAAGGAAGTGGGTCTTCAGCAATCTCACTAAGTTCAGAGAAGATACTGAAGACCCAAGTGCTACATGGTTTATCATACCGCAGGCAATGAAACATCACATGGCTCAAATTTTCACAGTCCCCCAATGGGCATGAGTAAGGGGCCTCAGAGGCACTTGATACACAAGCACATCTGGCAGCTAAAACATTACTGGGAAACTGTTCAAGTTTATACATTAAGAAACAGGTCCTTTGTTTAGATTTGAGAATGTAATCTAAGTATGATCTCATTGGCTACATACCAGAGAGAAAACCTGGAATGAGCTATCCACTCTACATCAAGGTTCTGATTAAAATATCGACTTTTGTTTTTAATATATGTTTGATACTTCCAATTAATGGTGATTCCATTCTTATAGTAAGTATGGAGGTACTGCAATTTATATTTTTCTAGGAGGACAAAAAGGTGGAATAGTCATGGGGATATTTAGGCCCTAAAAGTGCCCACCTTTTTTTTATTCAAGGCATAGTCTTATTAGGTTGTCTTCTTAGTCGAACCAGTCATAAGATTTTCTGAAAATATGGTTGCTCTCATGATATAAGATGGCACACGGGTTTCCAAACAGCAAATCCAATTTCACATGGAGGTCTGTGGTGAAAATATTGGTACTGGTCAAATTTAAAACATCTTATAAAGCAGTTGAGGCAATCTGGAGGATGTACTATAGGATGAAGTCTACTCTGTCCAGGCAACCCTCCTTTTATTCCTAAGACTAATGTCTGATGAGAAGGGATTTTACCCCTCAGAAATTGAGTATGATCCCCTTTTAGAGTCAGTAAAGGCAAAACCTAATGCTATGGGAAGATGGTCACTTTCTGATCTGCTAAGCACATGCAGATATGCCCAGGCTACTAGGGGGCCATCCCACAATGCATAGTCAATAACCAATGGATCATGTACTGAAAGGTGTGTAAACTGATCTAGGGACATTCCCATTAGACATTAGTCTTAGGAATAGAAGGAGGGTTACCTGGACAGAGGGTATCTCATCCTGCATCCTCCAGCTTATCTTAGCTGCTTTATAAGATGTTATAAATTCAGCTAGTATCAATATTTTCTCCCTGGACTGCCACATGAAATTGGATTCGCTGTTTGGAAACCTGCATGCCATCTTATATCATGACAGCAACCACATTTTTAAAAAATCTTATGACTGGTTCAACAAAGAATGCCAACAAGAAAAATCCAGATTTTTAAGACTCGCTAAATATACTAAAAATACCCAATCAAGAATAACTGTAAATGTTTAAATAGAGTCAGGAATGGAAACAAAAATTTCCCAAAAATGAAAAAGAAAATCCTTTCATAAGGCTCGGTGGGACAAAATGCTCAACATCATCCAACAGAATGATAGCAGAGCTTTCTGGCAATTGGTGGTGAAAGACACGGCTAATTGGCTCATCTCCATAAATACCTATATCTCATCCGAGTGCTGGGTTTCACACTTTTCTAATCTTTTCCTTGATGAACATCTTGGGGACAATATAGTGCTCTTGATCTATTGCCCAATTAAGCCCTTCTTGGCCTCTGAAGTCCTTTTGTCAGTTACAGCCCCCAAAAGGAGAAAAGCACCCAGTCCTGACTTAATCCCTGCTGAAGCCTATTTGTCTGCTGTCCTTTTGTGGTCAAATTTTTTGCATTTATTTTTCAATTCCTGTATAAGTTAAGGCTACTTTCCATACTCTTGGAAGAGGGCAGAAATTGTTGCCAGCTTCAAGAAGGGAGATAAATCTGATCCCAAAATGTATTGCCCCATCAGCCTTTCAGATATTACTAACAAAACTTTCACGAACATTATCCTACAGAGACTGCAAGCACAAATCATCTCACTGGGTGGGCTTTGTCCCCTTCAATTCATGTTTATAAATAACTGCTCTACTTTGGACAATTGTTTAATTTTTAGACACCTATAGGAAAGATACTGCCTGCTCCATAAACATAAGCTGTAGGCTGACTTCATAGATTTCTCCTCAGCCTTTGACTCCAACAGAAATAAACTGTGGCTGGCTATGTTGGAAATAGGCATAGACCATGCCTTGGTATCAGTAATCTCCTGAGAAGTCACACAAAGCAGTTTTCCATTGAAACATCAAAAAAAAAATAGTAGAAGAGGTTACAGAGCAGCAACAATGTGGAACAAACTCTGGCCAGAGCTGATAGGGTTGCAGCTGAAGAATTTGGGGTAAAAATATTGTAAATTACCAGAGGTACAACTATGCATTTGCAAAATGTATAATCAATCAAGTCCAATGAAGTTTATTGACAGGAAATACTCCATTGAGCAGGCTTATTTACAAGCAGGTCCTGGAGGACACATTGGACATACAACATTGATATAAAATATATACAAACAATGATTACATATGAAATGGTGCTCATAAGGCAAACACATGTACAATCAATAATAGAAGGCATTATGATAACAAGGTAGTGTAGTGGGCAGTCTGAACACAATTTCAATACTTCAGCAATAGTAAGACGTAGGTATCTGGCTTACAATCAGGGAAAGGAGGAATAGAGGGAGGGAAGTGCATGTGAGGGAGGTGAGAGCTGGGTTTAAAGGTATAGTAGTACATAGGCAGGCGTGAGGGTGAATGGAACAGATAGTAGATCAGTGGTAGGTAGACAGGTAGGTAGATAGGTTGGGGTGGAGGGTATGGAAATGAAGGTGAGGTCAGAGTATTGGCTCTAGGTTACAAAGTTGAAGGATACTGATTAGTCAGCATAAGGAGTGGTTGCTACTAAATGGCGAGTGCAGGAGTCAGTTAATGTACTGTTGACTAGCCGTCTGAAACTATTTAGGAGGACTGGGGTTTGAAGTTTGAGATTAGATTGGACTGTGTTCCAAGCAACCAGGAAAGCATGGCTAATTGCCATATCACCGAAATGCGTACGGGAATGTGGCACATCTAGCATAATGTAAGAGCTCTTTCATAGGGAGTATGTGCAGGACACAGTCAGATAGAGATTAGTTAAGTAAGGAGGGAGTTTGGACATGAGTGCTTTGTAGAGGCAGATGAGAGAATGGATGAGATGTCTTGTGGATAAAGAAGTCCACCGTAAGGTTGCATGTAGGTCACAGTGGTGTGTGTGACGGTGGGCATTGGAAATGAAATGAATCATCCTATGGTAAAGTGTGTCTTGCTGGTGAAGCAGGGTATTAGAGCAGTGACCATAAAGTATGTCTGCATAATCAAGGCGTGGAATGAATGTTGTTTGTACTAAGCATAGCCTGGCCTCTGTGGGAAAGAGCAATTTGTTTCTGTAGAAAAATCCAATTCTCTGTCGCAGTTTCTTTGTAAGAAAAGTGATAGGGGTAGCGAAGGTTAAATGTTGGTTTAGATCACAACCCAAGTATTTATAGTTGTTGACCACCTCGAGATCATTACCAAAAAGAGTTTTAATGGGGGGTAGAGAGGTGAGCGCACTTGTGGTAGCTGACATGTAATTGGAATGGAAATGTATCACTTTTGATTTTTTTGCATTTAGTAGGAGTTTAGATTGAATAAGGTTGTATCGTAACAGGTAAAATTCTGACTGGAGCGCTGTGCGGATCTCGTCTGCTCTAGGTCTGGAAAAATAGATTACCGTATCATCTGTGAACAGATGTAATTTGGCTACATTAACATTGTCACCAACTGAGTTGCTATAAATCACGACTAGGAGAGATCCAAGGAGTGTACCTTGGGGAACTCTTCTCATGAGAGGGAGGAGTGGGGAAAGGGAACTGTCCACTTTAACTTGTTGAAATCTGTTAGTTAGATAGCTATTAAACCATAGCAGTGCTGAGCCTGTGATGCCATGGCAATCGTGTCAAGGAGCAAACCATGGTCAACTGTGTTGAAGGCTTTGCTTAAGTCCAAAAAGACTGCCCCTGTAACTTGTCTGTTATCCATAGTGAGGAGCCAGTCATTCGTAACTGAAGCTAGAGCAGAGGTTGTGCTGTGTGTTAGTCTAAAACCAGATTGAACTGGATTTATTAAGTTGGACTTATAAAGATACTGTAATCTCTGATTTGGACATTAATTCATTTCTCAAGAAGTTTGGAAAGGAGGGGTAGAAGTGATATCGGGTGGTAACTGGCTCATACATGTGCTGGTTTGTAATATTTTTACACCACATTTTCAACATAGCCTTGTTTTGACCCTGCCTCATGAAGATGGGCAGACAAAATGTTCAACTCCTGTCTTAAAGGTGTTTTTGTGAAGGGACTGTGAAATCAACCTTCGGGACACAAAAACATATTTTGGGCAGGAGTTGAAAAATAGACAGCTATCTCATTCATGAGGTGCTGTAAAGAAATGGCTATGTTTAAAATGTAGGGTAAAAATATTGAATATTACCAAACTTACAAGCCTGCATTTACAAAAATCAACATAGGCTCATAACTTTTTGGTTTTTTAATGTTTTTACAGCAAATTTCCAACATAGCCTTCTTATGACCCCACTTCATGTGCAACGGCAGAGAAAATTTTCACCTTTCGGGATGTAAAAAAATAACATTTTGGATAGGATTTGAAAAATGACAGCTGTCACAGTCAGGGTGCTGTAAAGATATGGCTATTTTGTAAATCTGGGATAAAAATATTGAAAAGTACCAAAGTTATAAGCCTGTATTCGCAAAACTCAATGTAGGCTGATAACTTTGCTTTTCAATATTTTTACACCAGATCTGCAACATAGCCTTCTTATGACCCCATCTTATGAACAAGGGCATCGAAAACTTTCAACTCCTGCTCAAAAGGTGATTTCGTGCAGGGACTGTGAAATCACCTTTTGAGACAGATCTGCCTAACGACAGTGACATCATTCATGAGGTGGGGTCCCAAAGAAGGCATGTTGAAAATCTGTGCCAAAAATATGTAAAAAATGCCCAAGTTATGGCATTAAGTTCAAAACCCCATTGAAATACATTGAACTGCATTCCCGTGTCTTCAGTTTGTGGTTCAGCTTTGAAGAGTGAAGACATGTCTGTGGTTAAGAGAGGATTATGGCACTGGACCACTGATGGGTAAGAAGGGCTTGTGGGAGGTGTGGGGTGGTGGATGCTCAGTGGGAGGATCGAGTGGGGGGGTAAGAAATGAACGCAAAAGACATCGATGGATTGTTGTTTTTTACAGGGAAAAAAAAGAGAGACCAAAAATCCACGATCATGACACAGGGGTATTGGGAACCCCCAGTGTCACAGTTATGTGGGGGGAGGCACTAATGGATAATTTTTTTTGCAGGTGAAAACAAACAAAAAAGAACAACGATCTCTGATCATGACATTGGGGGATTGGGCACCCCCAGTGTAAAAGTTATGTTTCTGGGGGCCGATCTTGACACTAGGGGGTTGGGCACCACGAGTGTCATTTCTATTTTTCTGGGGTGTGTGTGGGATGGTGGGTGCTGAGAGGAAGGGATGAGTGCAGGGAATTTCTATAATACTGTATAAAAAAAAATATAAATGAATAAGTTTCGGCAGAACATGATCCACTCTGCCAGGACCAAGATGGCCACCACATGCTACTGCACATGCACGACTGCTAGCGCATACGCAGTACAGTGCGATATCCATCTTGGACACGACAGAGTGTGCTATGTTCTGCTGTGACCACTGGCACTGTGAAATAGTGCAGTGCTGCAGTTGGTAGGGACAACATGGGTGGAATGGTTCACAGATGCGGAGGTGACTGTGTCACAAGCCAACATGTTGTTCATTCGGAAGGAATACAGAGTTCTTTTACTCACTGATCATAAAAGGTCTGCAGGGCTCCACCCACTGCAGACCTAATAACTTACCAAATAAAGTAGTCAGTGAAAAGACCTTGGACTCATTTAAAAACAAACTAGATGGATTCCTGCTAGCTAAAAGCTAACAATGTGGCCACACTAAGGTGGGAGACAGGCTAGATGGGCATTCGCCTTCTCCTGTCTGACAACCAAGTATTGAACCAAGTATTAAATATTGAACCGAGTATACAGCAATAACTGGGCCAGTCAGAGGAGGCCTTTTGGGCTCATTATCCAGAAAACTAGAAATTAATAAGGGCGTCAGACAAGGGTGCCTATTACCACCAACCTTATTTAACATCTACCTGGATAAATTAGTAAAATTATTTAATAACTTTCCCTTGGACTCACCAAAGCTGGGGAAGGGTCTTAGTTAGGCAACACAAAATGTAGCCTTTTTGGAAGTGTTGCCTGTCTACAACAGGGGGAAGGAAAGGGAGCTCGGCACTAAGGCCTTCAATTCATGGTCGAAGGAATGGTGCAGAGAGGGGGGGTATGGCTACAATGGAGACTGGGGCTCAACCTGGAGAGATCAGCACTTGTAATGGGGGATGGCTTGCATCCATCCATCCAGGAAGGGAGCAGCAGTCCTCAGTAGACAGTTTAAGTGTTACTTTGATGGGCATTTAAACTGGCCAAGAGGGGTGGCAGAAGGCAAAGGGCTGGTAGAAACGTGCCCTCTCAGGCTGTGATGGAGGGTGTAGAATTTCTGGGTGAAAGGATTCCTACCAAAATGAAGGACAACCAAGGGTGCAAGACTACAGTATAGGAGGAAGGGGGGAAGAGGAGAAGGCAGTATACAAAGGAGAAGAAGGGGGAACAACTAGACAACATAAGGGACAAGAGCAGGACTAGCAAAATCTGGACAGCCATATGTACCAATGCTAGAAATCTGGAATATAAGATATCAGACCTGGTGGCCACCATGACTGAGTCAGACCTGGATATTGTGGCAATCACTGAAACATGGTGCACTGACAGTCATAACTGGGAAATAGTGATACCTGGCTACGCAATGTTTAGAAGGGACAGGGTAGAAAGGAAAGGTGGGGGAGTGGTTCTTTATATTAAGGAAAACAGCAAAGTGACAGAGGTATAGGGAGGCTGGGGTGGGGGGGGTCAAGGTGTTGTGGGTCAGCCTTGAGTCTGGAAACAGAACCACCATTCACATGGGAGTGGTATACAGACCTTCAACACAGGGAGAGGACATAGACAAAGTAAAGTTAAAAGACATAGGCAAAATGACTAAGAAGGGAGAGGTTTTGCAGGTGGGGGACTTTAATCTGCCAGATGTAGAGTGGAGCCTACCTTCTGCAGCATCAGCTAGGAACAGAGACATCTTGGACTCCCTGCATTGGGCATTCCTCAGGCAGCTGGTCAGTGAACTCTCTTGGGGTGGGGCAATACTGGACCTGGTATTTATGGATGGGGACATTGTAGTGGACTTCAGAGTGCAGAGTCACCTGGGGACCAGTGATCATTACACAGTATGGTTTAATATAAAAACAACAGTGGAATCCAGCCATGCAATGGTGAGGGTCCTGGATTTCAGAAGGGCTGACTTTACAAAGATGGGGGAATGCATCCAAGAAGACCTGGTTGGGGGAGCTGTTGGGGGGGGGGGCGTTGGAGAGAAAATGGATCAGAATTAAAGGGAGCATAGTAAAGGCTACAAACCTGCAAGTTAGGAAAAATAGCAAAAGCGGAAGAAGAAGGAGAAGACCATTATAGTGCTCAAGGGAAATGGCAGAAAAAGTAAGGGCAAAATAGTGGCATTTAGAAGGTATAAGGAGGCCCAGAGAGAGGAGGCCCAAGAGAGGTGTATCTGGGGAAATGGAGGGAGGCAGGCAAGGCTGTAAGGAGCGCAAGAGCTCAAGCTGAGGAAAGAATAGTTCAGACAGTATCAAAGGGGACAAGATATTTTTCAAGTATATCAACAAGAAAAGGAAGACCAAGGGATGAATTGCATGGTTAATAAAGGAGGCAAGGAGCTATACTGATGAGGACCAAGAAAATGCAAATATCTATATTTCTGCTCAGTAGTTTTTTGAAATGAGGAACCACACTCAACACTCGTATCATCAATTGCATTACAATCACAACAGGTCTTGAACTGAATCTTTTATTTCATCTATTTTAAAAGCAGCCACAAGATGTTATCTTACACAGGTACCTTACACAGATCAATCAATCAGTCAAACAATCTTTATTTTACCAGGTGAAACACTACTGAGAAAATAAGAACACAAGAAAAGCGCTGGCAGATGGGGACTGTGCGATCCATCTAGTCTGCCCTAGAAACTACCCCCTCCCTATGTAGCCTTCATCCTAACTTGTCCTTTATGTCTGTCCAATGAGAGTCTGAACTCCCTGATTGTCTTTGAGAAGAACTTATTTGCAAGGTGAACTTGGATAAGGTTCACATAGTCAACAATGACAGCATCATTACAGCGCATGCTATACATGACATTAGTTAACAATGTTCAAACACTATAACATAAATACAAAGGCCGCGGAATATTCAAAGGAGTTGCGCATGGCACAACAGTGTTGCGCCATGCGCAACCCACTGATGCACCGCGGCGTGATATTCAAAGGGGGATGTTGTGCTGTGCAAATCCCGATGCATCGGGGTGCACCAGTAATGTATGTGGCGCAAGTGCTGGGGGCGTGCCCATGCATTGTCGGCACATCCCGATATTCAGCCCCGGATGTGTGGTGCATATGCAGGCACAAACCCGCCTTGCACCGCACCCGGGAGGGGGGGCAAAGATGTGCCTGAAAATAAAGGAACACGTCACGTCGGGGGACACCCACAGGCCAGCTGTCGTATTGCTGGGCACAACACGGCAGCCACCCGACCTCTCCAGATACAGGCCGGGTGTCGTGCTCCCTCCTCGCCCGATTGCACGCAGATACATATATTATCCTTGGTGGTCCAGTGAACCCTATCCCATCACCCGATCACAGGATTAAATAAACAAAACTAATCCCTGGTGGTCCAGTGGACCCTACCCACTGCCCAATTGAGGGCTTATGTAGATTAAAACACTCCCTGGTGGTCCAGTGGACCTGCTCCCCAGCCCTATCGCGGGCTTAATAAGTGAAAACATTCCCTGGTGGTCCAGTGTACCTGCTTCCAAGCCTGATTGCAGGCTTTTGTAAGACTTAAACACTCCCTGGTGGTCCAGTGGACCCACTCCCCAGTCCGATCACCACCAGGGAGTGTTTAAGTCTTACAAGGCCCACGATCGGGTGGTGGGGCACGTAGCTGCTGAGAGACAGGGTGCGTCAGTCCCCGACAGCTGCATCCTGGCAGGGCGCCAGGCGCAAGTCACCAGGGATTGGTGCACCTGCATGCAAATGGGGCCATAATGGCATGAAAATGGCCCCAGTTGTGCTTTGCATGCATAATGGCCCCATTTGCATACCCAGTGCTGAATATCGTGGTTCTTGTACCTAGTGCACCCGCACTTGTGCTGGAGCATCCCCATGCTCCTCGCTTGCCACCTGCACTGGTGCAGTGCCACTGTGCCCTGTGCAATGTGGGTGACCACAGTGAAATATTCAATGGTGCTGAGCCATGGTGCTGTGCCATTGAATATCGCCCAGACCATGCCCTGGTGCATCCCAGTTGTGCTGTGCCCAGGCTTGTGCCCCTTTCTGGTGCATTCTGAATATCCCACCCATAGTGTACAATAATATAGACAATAAGCAGAAAATATACAATATGCACAAGGTTGTGTTTAGGATGCAAATATATAAAATGTGGTCAATAACAGAAAAAAATACAAAATATACAAGGGTGGGTTTGGGAAGCAAGAATATAATAAGAAGCAGGAGGTGAAGCAAGGACAGTTCAAGAAGGGGGAAAAGGTGTCCAGATAACAATACTTTGTCAAATGGGCATCAAAGGAAACAATTGCACATCTCATAGAAAGCATGTACAAACAAGGTTTTGGATGTGGGCAGTTTAGCAGGGATGGCGATCTTCAATGTTTTTTGGAGGTTATTCCATAGGACAGGAACAGCATGACTTATAGAGGACCTACTGAAGTGCATTCTGACTCTAGGAATAACAAGAGTGATGCAGGAAAGGCTTCTCAGAGAATAACTTCCAACAGTACAAGCAAGCAGGCAATCAGATATGTATTGGGGTAGTTTATTGATAATACTTCTGTTAAGTCCAAGTAGCTGCATTTTTTTGTCATCTAAATTTGAGGGAATTCCAGCCAAAGAGGGAGCAGAGTAGTCAGTGATGGGTTGAATATGGAGTGCCAGTAATGAACCTTAGCGCTCAGTGATAAAGGGTATCAAGTTCAGAAAAAGCAGATAGTACAGGTAGCAACAAAAACGTCTTATGTTTTGCCCCGCCTACCTTGGGGCTTCATCACAGGTGACCATGACCCACCAATTCTATTCTTTTATAGTCAAAAAATGCATAATTCATGAGATGATGATGATATAATGGTAGGTCAAGTACTAGTACTGTATCTAGTCAGTAAAACATTTTTTATCATGGTCCTATTGCTAGTAATATTACATACAGAGAATATTTATATAACAATACATAAAGTATATACAAAAAATGTAGAAACTTCACAGCAGTCATCATGTTAAAATGTTCATGACATCACTATAGTTCCGTAATAGTATGTGTCCCATTTCAATCTTATGCTTTTGTAGCATGTGTCCACCTATAGGGAAGAGAGAAGGGCAAGAATGAGCCATATAGACACTATAATCCATGCAAGCAATAATACCCAACAGGGTGGGTGGTATTGGGCAATACCATACCACCCAGGGGTGTAATGAGGCCCAACACTACAGGCGGAGGGCCTTATAGCCCCTGGAAGGTCCAGTATTACCCAATACCACCCACCCTGGAGGGTATTATTGTGCTTAGAAAATGGGCCAGTGTATTTTATATGTTTTTAAAAAATAATGTGTATGTTAAATGTTAAAATACTAAGTTGTCTGTTTTTTTGGGTAATAAAATAATTCCTGTGCCTGCATTTGGATACTGTTTTTTTTTTAAACCTAGAGATGGTTGTTCTACTGGAGCCTCCGTAGTTTAAATGGTTGTTATGGTTACTTGTCGCCAAACACAGGGCTTAACTGTTAAAGCTATGCCCCCCCCACAAAGGTTTTCATTTTGTGTCTCTTTTTTCCTTCTCTCGCTGTTCATGCTGCCGTCTGTGAAGCGGGATATACCCCCGCCCACGCCGCTTTCATAATCATGGCTTTTCAAGTAGATATTTAAAACTTTTGATTGTGACTGTGTTACTTTGCTGGATTTAAGCCAGGGATTTACATTAAAGGATGGTGAGCGGGTAAGTAAAAGAAGTTTGCAGTGGGGGTTCTAGGAAACTGGGAGAGAGTGCCATGAAGCCAGTTGTATTGATGGCTTTTAAGGTTTCCGAGAGGGAGTCTGAGGAGAGCTGCAGGCACTAGGGAGTGATAAACTGAAAAGCCGATATGATGGCTTTCATTGTCAGTTACATCTTGCCGACGTCAAACACATAGGGAGCACCTGGGGAGAGTTGGTTTCGGCCATCAATTTTATTTACTTGTGGGAGGTACAGTATGCCAGGCAGCGCAGGCAAGCAGCACATGTGAATTTTGCTGCCATGGATAGGTATGCACTGTCATTTTGAAACCCGTACTGACATTAAGCTGATGTGTTTGACGTTACTCGCTGGCTAACTCTCTCGCTAAGTGGAGAGAAAAAAATGTCGGCTAGCAACTTGCAAAATTAGGGCTGGCCCAAACATACCCCGAGTAATGGGGCACCCCAAAATGGGTCTTGTTTTTCATCGGGCTCTATTGTAAATTAATGTACCCCCTGATATGGTTCTCAGCCAGTCAGAGAGCTCATAGTGCCTAGCCCATTTTCTGATCAAGAGTAATTACTATTTACTAATGAAAACATTTGCATTATCTATGCAATACTGTTACATTTTATAGTACATACTTCTAAACAGAGGATATCCATTTAAAAAATTCTTTAGAAAAGGCATGGTCGAGAGGATGGGAGGAGGGGGAAAGTTGGAAAAGAGATTGGGGGGAGGGAAATGGACACCAGTTCCTTGTCTGAGGAGAGGGTCAGGAAAGCACTTGCTAATCTGAGGGTGGGCAAAGCCATGAAGCCAGACGGAGTGCATCCAAAACTGTTTAAGGAACTCAGGGAGGTGCTATCTGCACCCCTGACAGACTTGTTTAACAGTTCATGGGAGATTAGCATGGTCCCGGAGGACTGGAGAAAGGCAGACATAGTCCCACTACACAAAAGTGGTAGCAAGGAGGAGGGAAATTTCAGGCCTGTCAGCCTGACATCTGTAGTAGGGAAATTAATGGAAACATTATTAATGGAAAGACTTGCAGAACACCTGGAATCCAGTGGATTGTGGGATCCAAGGTAGCATGGCTTTATAGAAGGAATGTCATGCCAAAGAAATCTAATTTTTATGACTGGGTAACCAGGGTGTTGGATGGGGGGGGGGGGTTCAGTGGACATGGCCTACTTGGACTTCAGCAAGGCTTTTGACACCGTTCCACATAGGAGGCTGGTAAACAAGTTGGGTAGTGTGGGGGAGGGCAATACGGTGGTAACCTGAGTAAGAAACTGGTTAGCAGATAGGAGGCAGAGGGTGGTGGTAAAAATGGAGTTTGCTCTGAGGAGGGGAGAGTGACCAGTGGGGTACCACAGGGGTCAGTACTGGGACCATTCCTCTTTAATGTCTTCATTAGTGACATAGCAGAGGAACTGGAAGTTAAGGTCTGCCCCTTTGTGGATGACACCAAGATCTGCAACAGGATGGACACTCTGGAGGGGGAACAAAGGATGGAAAAGACTTAAAATGACTGGAGGAGTGGTCAAACGTTTGCAGGTTTGATGCAAAAAAGTGCAAAATAATGCACTTCGGTCACAGAAACCCAGGGGTGCAGAACAAAATGGGGGGGGGGGATACTAGCAGTGACAAAGCAGGAAATAGACCTGGAGGCAATCATATCAGATGACCTGAAGGTGGCCAGGCAATGCGACACAGCAATCGGGATAACTAGTGGGATGCTGCAATGTATAGATAGGGTTATTACCATCAGGAAGAGGAATGTGGTGTTGCCACTGTATATAACAGGTCCTTAGTAAGACCCCACCTGGAGTACTGTGTCCAGTTTTGGAGACCACATCTCAGGAATGTCATAGATAGGATGGAGGCCACCCAAAGGAGGGCTACTAAGATGGTACAGGGTCTATATCAAATGAGAAGAGGCTAAAGGAATTAAACATGTACACCCTGGAGGAGAGGAAGGAGAGGGGGAATATGATCCAGACCTTTAAATACCTCATGGGGGTGAATAAGGTAAAAGTGGGAGGCATTTTTCAGAGAAAAGGGTGCTCTAGAACAAGGAGCCATGATACGAAGCTGGAGGGGGATAGGTATAGGAGAGATGTGAGGAAATACTTCTTCGCAGGAAGGGTGGTGAATACCTGAAA
This sequence comes from Neoceratodus forsteri, assembly GCA_016271365.2. Taxonomy (NCBI): domain Eukaryota; kingdom Metazoa; phylum Chordata; order Ceratodontiformes; family Ceratodontidae; genus Neoceratodus; species Neoceratodus forsteri. The sequence goes on from CM057455.1 coordinate 699,649,829, forward strand.
CAGTCTTCCAGTGGTGGTTGTGGAGCAGAAAACAGCAGTGGGATTCAAAAAAGCCTGGGCTAAGCATAAGGGAGTCATAAGGGATAGGTTAGGGGGTGGCAGAGAAAGTACCATAAACTTGGAGGTCTTTACAATGTAAGCAATGGGGTCCATGTCAATACATCGACAATGATGTTGTCGAACCTCCCCATCATCAATGGGAACCATGCTGACTCTTGGCAGTGTTCCCATCAGAAAAAGTGTTTTTGTGGGGGCTTCACCGAATCAGAGCTGGTTCAGGGTGGGGGTGAAACAGTTGGAGTCGTAGTGTCAGCATACAGCGGACCACCACAGCGACCTGCCGAGATTTGTCGCTGTGGTGTTCGTTGTAAAAATGTCACCGTACTGATGTGCTACCTAAGCAATGCAACAAAAAAAGGCAGGCTGGATGGGCCATGCAGCCCTCTCTGCTCTCAGTTTCTATGCCCACTATTCTGCTGGGAAATCAGCCTTTTCCTATTTGTCTCCCTTCACTCTGGAACCTATTCCCTTCCTCCCTCCATTTCACTACCTTCCCTGTTTCCCTCAGGCATCAGCTGAAACTCCCTTCCTCCCCCCTGCTCCTGTTTTCCCCCTACCTGAATGCCTCCCTTACATTTGCCTACTAACCCAGTGTAGGTGTGGCTGAATTGCCTGATTTTTGCTGCTTGCTCTTATTGTATGTACTCCTAGTTTTTTTTGTTTATCCTTTTTACCTCCTGACATACCTGGGCTGCTCCGGTATTCTGGCAGCCACCTCAGGATTCCAGCCGCCATCGAGGATCCGCACTCCTTAGAGGTCATGCCATGTTCCCTATGGCTTATCCCCCGCAGTGCACCCAACTCACCCACCCTCATGGATCCAGATCTGGCACCTCCCCCAGAGATGGTGCTCGAGGATGGCCATCAAGCCGCTTGCCCAGGGATGCACACGCCTCGATTTTCTTGATTTCTTCCATGGAGCTGGGGGCATGCAATGATGCCGGTGGAGGGGAGCTTGCACGCGTCCACACGTGCCCCCACCAGGCATCTGTCCCAAACTCCTCCCCAAGGTACAGCACAGTGCCTTGTTCTCCAGCCTGTGCCAGGGGGTGAGCAGAGTCCGACTGTTGTGGGCCCACCTCCCCAGAGAAGGAGAGCAGTCCAATGGATGCTCAATCCTTCTCCTCCCGTGCCGACCCCCGGTGGCTCATGCTCGTTCCCGAACACGGGACATAATCCTATTTTAATCATGTACTCTATTCCATTTACTGTAACTGTGAACTATGTCAATGTTATGTACATACGAACATATGAAAATGCCATCAGATACATGCCCCAATGGTCTATCAAGTCTGCTCAAGTGTGCAGCTCACATATTAGTTTACTGCAGCTGCTCCTCCACCCATATCCAGTCCCCCTGAATAATCACCACCAACCGCAATCCCCCTTCCTCCACATCCCCTCAGTTTTGACCTTTCCCATGACCCTGTGCCTCCCTCTTTTAAAACTACCCACCTTCTTCAGCGAGATCACCTCCTCTGGCAATTCATTTCACCTTGCTTCCACTCTTTCCACTAAACAGTGTCTCCTCATTTCTCTACTGAACCTTCTTCCTACCAATTTCAGGCCATGTCCCCTCATGATACCCCCCTTTTAAGCTGAAGATGCTCTCCATACTGTTCATACCTTTCAAGTATTTGAAGGTTTCAGTCATATCCCTCCTCTCCCTTCTATCCTTGAGTGAATTCATGTTGAGCTCCCTCAGTCTTTCCTCATAGGGTTTGTCCCTCAGACCCATGATCACCTTGGTTGCCCTTCGTTGTACCCCTCCACTAGTTTGACATCCTTTTTCAAATACGGGCACCAGAACTGCACACTGTACTTCAGGTGTGGTCTCACTAGTGACCTGTACAATGGCAGGATGACCTCCTCCCTCCTTGAGGTGAGTCTTCTTGTGATGCACCCCAGCATTTTGTTTGGTTTGGATATAGCCTCATGGCACTGTGCAGTGTGATTCATATCCCCTGTGATAAGTACCCCTAGATCATTTTCCCCCTCTGAAATGGATACCTGCACTCCCTAGGCCAGTAGCTAGTCCCAGGGTTTCTGGTTCCCAGGTGCATGATCTTACACTTCTTAGCATTGAACCCTATCTGCCATATGCCCGACCAGTGCTTAAGCTTTGCTAGGTTCTCCCTGAGTTCCCACCTCCCCTCCTCACTGTCCACTCTCACACAGATCTTTGTGTTGTCTGTGAACAGGCTGATCTTACTCTTGATCCCATCTGCTATGTCCCCCAATAAAGATGTTAAATAGCATCAGTCCAAGCACCAAGTCCTGTGGGACCCTGTTGGTTACTGGTTTAGGTTTTGATAACCCCCCCCTACAATTACCCTCTGCTGCCTGTCCTGCAGCCAGTTCCTGACCCACCCCACCAGTTTCTCCCCAGCTCTCAGTTTCCTCAGTTTACTGAGCATTCTTCCATGAGCACCAAATCGAAGGCCTTGCTAAAGTCCAGATACAGGACATACACCACATGGCCCCCATCGAGTGATCTAGTGACCCAATCATAGAAGTTAATTAGGTTGGTCTGTCAGGTTCTCCCCATGACAAACCCATGCTGCCTTTCATCCTGGAGACTGTTTGCTTCCAGGAAGGTCACTAGACTGATATAGGATGGTCTCCATTAGCTTCCCTACAATGGAGGTAAGGCTGACCAGTCTGTAGTTACCCAGCTCTTCCCTGGGTCCACTCTTGTGGAGGTGCACCACATGCACCATCCTACAGTCCTGAGGCACATACCCTATCTCCAGTGAGTTGCTGAAGTGGTCCATCAGAGGACTCGCCAGGACATCTGCCAACACTCTCTTAGGACTCTTCGATGCACTCTGTCTGTTCCCAGAGCCTTATCCACTGTCAGGGCCATAAGGCCCTCCAAAACCCTGTCCTCCAGTATTACTCCATCAGTTGCCCCTATCCCTCCCTTTCCCACCTCTATTTTCCCTTGAGGTAAAGGCCCCTCCTCTTCCTTGGTGAACACCAAACAGATGTACTTATTTAGTACCTCCACCTGGTCCATCCCACTTTCTGTTCACCCGCTCCCCCCTTTATCCTGACTATCCCATCCTTACAGCTTCTTTTCTCCTTTATGTAACTGAAGAAATCTTTTTCCCCTTCTTTGATCCCCTGTGCCAACCTTAGCTCCCATGTGGCCTTAACTAACCTGACTGCCTTACTCACGTCTCTGGATTTCCTTGAGTACTCCTCCCTGTCTGCCTCTCAACTAGTTCTCCAATACTTACTGAAGGCCACCTTCTTCTCCCTCACCTTCACTGCTACCTCCCTGCTGAACCAGCTTGGTCTCTTGGTCCTGGACTTCTTACTTAGGGACTTTGCACACATGTTAGTGGCTTTCACCAGACCTAGCTTGATAATGGACCATTTCTGGCCAGTGCCCATCTCAGGACAGATCTTGGCGAGATGCCCTACTAGGATGTCACCCATCCTACCAAAGTCTGCTCTTCTGGATTCCATCACCCTTGTCTTGGTCCTGACTGTTTCACATCCCAACTTGCGGTATAACCACACTGTGCAGTGGTCCTTGCCTGATAGTGGGTCATTCACCACTATGTCTTGGACATGTTCCCCAACTGACAACACAAGGTCCAGTATGGTACCTTCCCTGATTGGCTCTGTTACCCCCTGTACCAGGAAGCCATCCTGGAAGGCATCCAGGAGGACTTGTTTTTAATTTATTTATTTTATTTCTTTAAAAGTTTCACCAGGAAGACATACTGAGCAAAAATTTCTCATTTCCAGATGTGTCCTGGGGGAAGGGGGTAACAGAAGATGGGAGAACAAACAATGGTAAAACACTGCAAAAAAAGAATTAAAGTAAGACAAATGCAGTAAGTGCCAGGCATTACAATTGTGTACAAGGAATAATATACAGTAACATTAGGTACAGAGCAGATATACATGAGTACATACACCAGTGATACAGTGATAGTAAGGACTTGTAGACTTAAATTCAGCAATTTGTGGATGGTGATAGGTGCTAGTCGTGACATCAAATTTTTGAATAGCAGTACAGGAAGCTAAGACATTAAATGGATAGTAGTTCATGGGCAGGGGGACCACATTGGGTAATTTGGTCATTTTAGTGGAGCCATGCAAGATTAGGGACAGCTGCATGAGGGGGCAGTGAAAGAGCGCATGAGAGAGGCCATGGCATGGGATGAGACGGCATTTCGAATGTTTGTAGGAGCAAGTTCCAGAGTTTGGGAAATCGGTAGGAGAAGGATGCCTTACCAGCTGATGAAGATCTATGTGGGATGGCAAGCATACAAACATCATGACTTATGAGTGAGCGGGTGGGGGAGACAGTAAAGTTGATAGATAGGAGGGTAATAAACTGAACCAGAACTTGCCAGTGAAGGTAGTACAGTGAAGCATGTGACGGTCCATGAGGGAGGGGAGAGCAAGGGATTGGTAGAGTGAGCAGTGGTGAGTGCAGGGTGGGAAATGGAGAGCAAAGCAACAGGAGGAGTGGAAGAGTGTGTTCAGTATGGCTAGGGTCTTTCTTGGGGTGGCACTATAGACAATGACACTATAGTCAAAAGTTGGAAGGATCATTTTCAGTAGAATTTCTCTACCTGCTGGCAGTGGGGTGCATTCATGATTCCGGTAGAGAGCATTTAAATTTGGTACTAGGTTTATATGAATAGCATCAATGTGGCTGGAGAAGTCAAGGTGGGGGTCAAGCCAGACCCCTAGGTACCTGAAGGAGGTAGTGTCTTCCAACATAAACCCGTCATGTGTGCGGAAGGAGGGAAGGGAGGGGAGCCTTGTGCCAAAGGTCATGGAGACAATCTTCTTGGTGTTTAAAAACAGTTGGTTGGACCCTAACCACTGCTGGACATTGTCAAAGTCCTGCTGCAAGGTGGACTCCACCATGGGAGAGGATGGACCGGTTACATACTGTATAGGACGGTGTCATCTGCATAAATGTGGATGGATGCAGATGTCAGATTCAGATTCAGGTTTCTTAATTTTGAACATGTATAAAACACACAGTTTATTACATGCATAGTCTAAAAGTAAACAAAAACACCATTCCTCATTTGCTAAAAATAGTATACATTCTAAATGCAAATTTAGCAGCAGCAAAGGAGTTAATATTTGAATCTGTGTATAGAAATGCATCCACTTTCTTGGCATCAGTATCCATGTTTTCCCTGATACAGGGTAAGATAAACTTTCTTGTTGGTTCCAGCAACAGTGGATAATAAAGTAGCAAGTGTGTTACAGTTCCCCTTACATCCATAGCACAAATACAATGATCGTTGGCATGGGTCCCAGACCAATAACTGTACCACCATCCTTTTTGTTTAACAAAGGCCAACCTCAAATGGCATAAAGCATTTCTTTCTCTTTTTTTCAATATATTTTAAATAATTGTGGGTCTTATGATAGTGTATTTTCGACTTGTGTGACTGCATACCTGGAAGCCCACCAAGCTTCTCTGTATCTTTCTGGAAGTATGTGTCTCTCAGTCTCTGTTTGGCACTTTCCACATCAATTCTAACTGAACCCCCATTTTCTTGTTCCCAAATGGGTTCCATACCAATTGCTCTTAACTTAAGCTTGTCAAACCACATGACACCATATTTAGATCTTTTTGCTTCCTCCCAGCAATATCTGGGTAACCTATCAGGATCCATCTGTATGATTTTATCCCAAAAATTGATGGCTCTGCAGCTGGCCTTTGACTCCAGAGACTCCATGCCTGTTTCTAAACGCAGAATTGATGTTGGGGTGTCATTTGGGAAACCCAATGTACTACAAATAAAAAAATGTTGAACCATCTCCATCCCTTCCATATTGGTCAGTATGCCTCAGGTCTCACAGCCATACAACAGTGCACTGTTAACTTTAACCAAAAAAGCTTTACGCATGGCCTCAAAGGAATTCCCACAAAATTGCCTGGCATATCTACTTATGACTTTTGCAGCTCCTATTCCCACCTCTTTTGTTTTTGATAAATGATTTTTCTATGTCCCATTTTGTGCATTGTTACCCCCAAATAAGTAAACTCTGGGACTTATTGTATTTCTATATTTTTCGATGCCCATGTTCTTATCTCCCTTGATTTATCTCCCAGCACTCACACTTCACTTTTTTCAGTGTTTATATGGAGTTTTAGTGTTTCTTAATGCTGTAACGTAGCAAAGATAACTCTTGAGTACCACTGGAGTTCTAGACAGCAGGTCAACATCATCTGCATAGAACAGTGCTTTGACACCGCAGTTATTAATCTGTGGGCAATGTGTATCTATAGCATATAATTTTTTGACCTAGGTTTCCGCATATAAAGAAAATAACACTGATGCCAAGAGACACCCTTGTTTAACTCCATCAAGTATTTGTATTTTTTCTGTAACTGCTCCATTCCTTGAAATTCTTACCCTGGAAGATGTATCTGCATGCAACATCTTTAAGATCAATAACAGTCTTGGTTCGATATCTAATTCTTCCTGTATTTGCATTAAAATATACCTTTTTAAATTATCAAAGGCAAAGCTTATGTCTAGAAATGTCACAAATAATTTCCCTTTTTCATATTCTGCATATTTATGACTTAGATACTATAGAGTAAATATGAGGTCAATTGTGTTGTATTGTTTTCTGAACCCAGCCTGGTATACCGAAATTAACTTCTTTCCTGTTATCCATAGTTCCATTATTTCTAAAATAATTCTAGTGTATATTTTCATAGATGCACATAATAATGTAATGGGTCTATAACAGGACGGATTTAATCTGTCCTCTTTTTTAAATATGGGCACAATTAGGCCCTCTTTCCAACTCTCTGGCATAACCAAGTTGTTATTAATATAAGTAAATACCGGGGCCAAAATCTTGGCCCACCATTCAGGACTGGATTTTGAATCTCAGCAGGTATCCCATCAATACATGGGGACTTATTATTCCTCTCTCTATTTCTAGCCCACACTACTTCAGATTCAGTTATCCTAGGCCATAATTCAACATTATTTGAAACCACCTCAGTGCTTGGAGCAATACATTTTCTTCTGTAAATCCCCTTACAGTGGGCATACCAAATGCTGGGCATAATGATGCATTCAGTATTAATCTCTCTATTATTGGTTCCGTAGGCTACTAGGCTCCAAAATTGTTTACATTCTTTCCTGACTATTGCATTCTGCAGATTTGCCTATAGCTGGTCCTTGTATTGTTTTTTTTATTGGATTTAAGCAATCTCTTGTAGTCTTTTTTATAAGACGAAAGTATGCCTCACTCAGCTTAACATCTGTGATATTTTTACTACATCTCCCAATGCAGAAGTACAGACTGAGGGGAGGTCATTAAGAAAAATGGAGAAGAGAATTGGACTAAGGATTGAGCCTTGTGGGACCCCGGTATGGATGGGAAGGGAGGAGGAGACAGAGTCCCCGATTCTGACTGATTGTGATCTGCCATTAGGTAAGATTTGAACCAATTGGTGGAGACATCCCAATGGATGACAGTTTATCCAGTAGGAGGGAGAGGGGGACCATGTCAAAGGCCTTGGCAAGGTCAACAAAGATAGCAGAGGTGATAAGTCTGTGGTTCATACCCGTGAGGATGGAGTCACAGAGCCGGAGAAAGGAGGAGGAAGTGGAGTGGTGCTTATGGAAGCCAGACTGGAATGGGGTAAAGAAGGAGGAAGACTCGAGATGAGGAGTGAGTTGGGCAAGTACTATATGCTCTTGCAGTTTGGCAAGGATGAGAAAGAGAGAGCTAGGGCAATAGTTGCCGGTAGAGGATGGGTTACCACCTTTATGGAGAGGGATGACGGTAGCATGTTTCCATGCGACCAGGAATGAGGCTAGTATAAAAGAAAGGTTTAGTAGTGCAGAGATAGGATAAGGGATGGCGGGGCAGACAGATACAGCAATTTAGCATCAAGTCCATCTGGGCTTTTGCCTTTGGGTGGGTTCAGAGTGAGGAGTGCCTTGAGTGCGGTAGTGGGGGATATTGGGGTGAAGCAGAAGGTTGGGTCAGGTGGTGTAGGGAGGGGGAGGAGGAAGTAACAAGTAGAGTGGTGAGAAGGGTCAAAGCACAGGAGGTAAAAAAGTTGTTAAAGTCAGTGGCTACTGAGGGGTGGTCCAACAGCCTGGAGTCTCTAAGGAATCACAGAATCAGCAGGTCAGAGAACTGTACCAGTTAAAGCAGAAGGAAGGGGGGAAGGCAATCAGAAAAGTGAAGGCCCAACCAAGGAAAAGATAGCCAACTCAGTTAAGCAGGGGATAAAACCTTTTATAGGTACATCAGGGAGTGAAGGAAGATCAAGGGAGGGATAGTGAGGCTTAATAAAGGGAAGGGGTGGTGGGCAGAGGATGACAGTGGAAAAGCTGAGATACTGAATGAATACTTTTACTTAGTATTCACAAAAGAAGAAGAGGGGGAGGCACCTAAACCAAGCAATAGAAGCACTCTGGATGGGGGGGGGGGTCAATACCAGTCCATTCACAGAAGAAAGAGTCCTGAGAGAACTCCTAAAACTCAGGGTGGACAAAGCAATGGGACCTGACAGGATTCATTCCAGAATTCTAAAAGAACTAAGGAGAGACCTAGTGACACCACTGACTACCCTTTTTAACAAATCATGGGAGGATGGTGTGGTACCTGAGGATTGGAGGAGGGCAGATGTGATTCCTCTTCACAAAAGTGGGAGCAAGGCAGAGGCAGGAAACTATAGACCTGTTTGTTTGACCTCAGTGGTAGGGAAAATGATGGAATCACTTCTGAAGGAAAGAATTGTTGAGTACCTAGAGGCCATCATGGGCACAGAACCCGAGGCAGCATGGATTCACAGCTGGAAGTTCATGTCAGATGAATCTAATAGATTTCTTTGACTTGGTGACCAAAGTAGTAGATCAGGGAGGGGCTGTGGATATGGCCTACCTAGACTTTAGCAAGGCATTTGACACAGTCCAACACAAAAGATCAATAAAGAAGTTAGCCAGCCTGGGAGTGGGTCCCAGGGTGGTAGCCTGGGTAAAATATTGGCCGGCAAACAGGATGCAGAGGGTAACAGTAAACGTAGTACACTCTGAAGAAAGGGTGGTTACTAGTGGTGTACCGCAATGTTCAGTACTGGGACCAGTCCTCTTTAATGTCTTTATAGGAGACATTGCAGAGGGGCTGGTAGAAAAAGAATGCCTCTTTGCAGATGACACAAAAATCTGCAACAGGGTTGATACACAAAGGGGGTGTGGAAAGGATGAGAAGGGACTTGGCAAGGTTGGAGGAATGGCCAAAAATATGGCACCTTAGATTCAATGCAAAAAAGTGCAAAGTAATGCATCTGGGAAACAAAAACCCAGGGGAGAGTACAAAATGGGGGGGAAGTACTAACAACAACAGAAAGGGAAAGGCACCTGGAGGTAGTCATATCAGATAAACTTAAGATAGGCAAGCAATGTGAGAAGGCAGTAACGGGGGCTGGGGGGATACTGGGATGCATAGGGAGAGGCATCACCAGTAGAAAATAGGATGTTGTTATCCCTTTGTACAGACAGTTGGTGAGACCCCATTTGGACTACTGTGTGCAGTTCTGGAGACCCCATCTCTGCAAGGACATAGGCAGGATAGAGGCAGTCCAGAGGAGGGCAACTAAAATGGTGCAGGGTCTGCAATAGAAGCCATATGAGGAGAGACTTAAATAACTTAATATGTATACCCTTGAGGAAAGGAGGAAGGGGTGGACATGATAGAAACTTTCAATTACCTCAGGGGAATCAATAAAGTCCAAGATGAGAGCATTTTTCAGAGAAAGAGATGTGCAAGAACAAGGAGGCACAATTTGAAGATAGAAGGGGTATGGCTCAGGGGCAACTTCAGGAAGTATGTTTTCATGAAGAGGGTGGTGGACACATGAAACTGCCTTCCTGAGGAGGTCGTGGGGTCAAAAACTGTGGGGGAATTCAAGAATGCATGGGACCGACATAAGGTAATTATAGTGGGGGGTAGGAGGAAGTAGGCTGTTGGTTTACTAGAATCTGCAGCTTAGCCAATACTTAAGGAAATGGGCAGACTAGGTGGGCAAAGCAATCCTTATCTGCTGTCAAAGTCTATTTTTTTATGTTTCTATGAATGGTGCAGGGGGACTATCTGATGGGGAGAATAATGTGTTGACTACCTTCCAGAATTTGTATGGGTGGTTTATGTTAGCATGAAAGGTGCTTGAAAAGTACTCAGCTTTGGTTTGCCTGACTAACTTAGTGCAGAGGTTACTGAGGTGGCAGTATCTTTGATAGGTTGCAGTGGAGGGAAATCACTTGTGGTCTTTCCATGCTTGGTCCCTGGTTCTCAGACAGTCTAGGAGTGCCAATGTAATCCACGATAGGTGGGACTCACGAACCGTGATGTGCCTGATTGAGGGATGATAATTCCAAATGTCAAGGAAGGTTGTTTTGAAATAATCGAGGGTAGAGTCGACAGAGGTGGACATAATTATGAGGGCCCAATCTGAGTTGGATAGATCTTCAAGTAGGGGAGAGAGGTTTAACGATTTAAAGGATCAGGTTTAGAGGAGCTCGGGTAGTGCTCGAAGGTATCTAATTTTCTGTATGCAGTAGGTGATATGATGGTCACTTAGGGGGTTTGGCAGAACACCTGCATTAATGATCTGATGTGGATGAGATGTCAGTACCCAATCAATGAGGGAGTGGTTGTGTGTTTTAAGGTTTAGGCATGTTGGTTCAGTGATAAGTTGGGTTAAATTTAGGGCAGAGATTTCAGAGTGGGTAGAGGAGTGAGGGGTGGCAAGCCAGTTCAGGTTTATATCACCTAGGATCAAAAGTTCACCAGTGGAGGTGATGGATGCAAGAGATGCCGTTAAATCTGTGATGGACGAGGGAGGTAGCCCGGGACAGCAGTAAATGCCTGCAATAAAGAGTGGGAGGGAAGGAGGAGGTAGATCTTCACTTATAACTGTTCATACATGGAAGGGGTTGAGGAAGCCATGGTAGTGGAGAAATGAATGGAGGCCTTCAGGTACGTGGCTACCACACCTCCCTCCTGGCTTGGTCCTGATGAATAAGAGTGAAACCAGGGATCAAGACACTTTTGTTGGGCGATTTTGTGGCTTAGCCAAGATTCAGATAGAATGAGAATGCCTGGGTGTAGAGAAAGGACTAAGGATTGAATCTGGTCAATTTTAGGAAAGAGGCTCCAAATATTTATGTGAGCAATTTTTAGACCACAGAGTAGTTTTTTTTGGGGGGGAGGGGGGACAGGAGCAGGGTTGGGTTCAGTGTCACCCACTAGCAGAAGTAGTAGGGCAACCGGGTAACGGGCATAAAAGAGGAGGCATTTCTTGGACTGCCATGGAGGTTGCCAAGGGGGTCAGTGGCAGGATGTGCGGCGGGTGGTGGTATGCAATGAGAGCCTGGTTAGAGCTATTAAGAAGCAGAAAGGGGGTAAAATAAATGCAGTAGGAGGCCATGGGTATAGGTGAGCAGTAGGGTAGCAGATCATGGCATTGATTTAAGTGGCATTAGAGGTAGCCGATGTGCTCCAGTCAACCCCCAGCAGACTAAAATTATTATGACCATGTTGCCCTTCCTACTTAGCCTTCTAATTTGCTCCCCAAACTCCCTATCAATTTCCTCATTCTGTGAGAGTGGTCTATACACCACCCAAATTTAATCTTTCTCTCCTTAGTGTTTTGAAGCAGTAGTCATAAGGTTTCCACCTTGCACTCTTCTCCCGCCTCTTTGGTGCATAATATCCCCTCCCTTACATATTTAGCCACCCCCCCTCCCCTTCTCTGTATCTTTTCAGTATAACTTATGCCCAGGGATCATGAGGTCCCAGTCATGGTATTGGGTAGCCCAAGTCTCTGTGATGGCTATGTCTACCTCTCCCTCTGTCATCAGTGCCTGAAGTTCAACCACCTTGTTAGCCAGACTCCCAGCATTCAAGGATACCACCTTCCAGTGTGATTCCTTGCCCCCCTTTCCCCACTCAATCCTCTATGTTATCCCCTTTTTGACTTCTCCTTATCCTCTTCCTGACTTTCTGGGGGGGAGACCCTTTGGACTCCCACACCTGGTGGCTCTGATTGGAGCACACCTCCCCCCTTCCTTAGTTTAAATTAATTCTGTTTGATATGTATTCCTCCAGTTTATGTTTCAAGATCCCCATGCCTGCCTTACTGAAATGCAACCTATTCGGTGCATACAGTTCCTTGTGTTCCCATGTCCTAACCCACCCCTCAACCAGCCCATAATCCTTGGTCTCACACCATCCCCTTAACCGTTTATTGAACTCCTCGATTCATTGCTTCCTAGCAGTACTGGCCCTAGGGACCAGAAGAACCTCAGAAAATGAAACTAATCCTCCAATCTCACTGCAGATCCTTCCAACCTCCCTGAACCTGTTCTGTACCTCCTCAATCCTACACCCTTCCAGGTCATTCATACCAAGGTGTACCACAATGTAAGGTTTCTCCAGTTCCCTCCCCACACACTTAGGAATAAACTGCCCCACCCTCCCTGCTGTCATTCACTCCATACATTCCACCCAAATTGAACTCTTTCTTGCACCCTTGCCTCCCCATCTCACTCCTTTCAGTATCGAGTCCCCCAGTATAGCAAGCCTCTCCCCTAGCACTGCCCTCCTCCTCCCAGGTACTGCCCTTCCTTCTGTCCATAGTCCAGAGTCCACCCCCATTGCCAGCCTCACCCAACTCCCTGATTATCCCCTGCAGTATCTCCTACTTTGGACTCCACCCCCCCTTCCCTCCTATGCTTTTTGCCTGGACAAACTGATTCCACTCTTCTATAACTCCCCCTTCTGTTCACCCTTATGCTTTAATGCATCCACTATCCCTTCCCTTACTTCCAACCTCCCATGCCACTGCTACACATTCACTTCATGGCTTCTCTCTCTGCAACCCTACTACCCCCCACCACTGTCAGTCCATTCTATTCATGTGTTTCTTGACTTCTCCCCCTGCCACATGTTCCTCCAAACTGGCCAGCACTGAGAACTGGTTTCTAGACTCCCCCCATGTCCTGAGCTTCTTCTGCTGTCCTGCCCTGTATCTCCTTTCCATGTTCTGTCCCTGACCCCTTCCTTCTCCTGCTGCTGTACTTTAGCACCCACCACGGTCCCATCTCTGTTTCCCCTGGTCCTTGAAGTGTTGCCGCTCCCAGACCCCTTGGCTTCCATCCATGATCTGTCCTATACTGCATCTATCTATTGAGATGCCGGGTGAATCCATCTTCTGTACATGTGGCCCCAGATGCCCATACCCACCGTGGTGAACTGTGTTCTTTGCCCATGCTATGTATTTGCCTTCCCTGTCCCCTTCCCCCAGGTTGCACCTGGAAGTGAGCCATGGCTCAGTATGTCTTTCCTGGTCACCAATTTTCAAATACCTTAACAAATAAATAACTGCTGCTTGTATAGCTAGCAGTGTTTAAAGTATGTTTCCCTTATAATGTATTGCACTGATGTATTAAACTGCAGTAAGTCATGTTCTGATGATCCAAGCTACTGTATTGAATTATATGCTTCTGCAGTTTATTTTAATTGCTTGCTAGCGTTTCTTGCTATGGTCAAAAACTGAAAGAGCTAAAGACTGATTGATCTTCATGAGGAATATTTGCATCTGGGGAAGACAGAGTGAAGGTGGCAATGAAAGTGTCTTAATGAAATATGTATGGAGAGGGGAAACAGAAGAGACTGCAGGGAACACTATGTCTTGTTGAAGAAGGTGAGGCATATTTGATGAACTGAACCACTGTATGTCACTCCCAACTATTTAACTGAAGGAGAGATGTGTGTGCAGAAGACCAGCAAATACTGATATACACTACCTAGAAAAGGTGATAAGCAAATATATCCATATTGCAAGTCCAAAGGTTACCTTGGAATAAGGGAGGGACAAGTAATTAAAGAAAAAGTAAACACTGAGTGATGGTGACAGATAAAATGAAACAAAGGAATAATTCTGAACCAAAACATAAGCTTATTAACAAGAGAGAAGTATTATACTGAAAAGTTTCTTCCTTGTAAACAAGAATGGCTCAACTGGTACTGTAAATGGAAAACCAAACATTTCAAGGTACATACATTTTAACTTTACCTGACATTTTAATTAAAAGCAAATAGTAAAGCTAGAGTCTTAACACACCAGAAAATGTATATACCAATGTAGATTTAATGAAGCACTGAAAAAAATATGGTCATTTTAAAAAAAGCCTTCATTGGCTTGCTGTAAATAATACTGGTTATGTATTGCATCATGTATTTCACAATGTATAATACAGTGGTGTCCACTTAAGGGCAAATTGGATATGTGCAGATTCTGTATAAATGCACACTTTTTCTATTTTCTGATGTATTTCCTAGCTCTGCAGTGTTAAATTTTCTGATTAAGTGCACACTCCTGTTAAGTGCACATGCAACTATTAGCATGTAATTTGTATCTGTTAAGTGTACAACCTGTTTTCAGCTGGTGTGATTTTTAATCACAATGATGTATTTTATTTGATATTATACTTGATTTTATGCTGTCCTAAGCACAGACCTAAAGAACATAAAAAATGGATCTCAGGCTCAGACTTTCCTGTTGAAAACCTGTTTGGCTAGATAAGTGCACAGCCTTCTTACATGCACATTTTTTTGTGCAAAAGGGGTATGCATTTTAGTAGGCTGCACCATAGTAACTACAAACTGTATTATTAATTTCTATTACATATTGTAATTTACGTAAGCAATAAGACATGACGAGGTGTGGGTTATGGCCTGATAGTGGAGAAAAACACGCCCCAGGTGCGCAGGAGGCATGAGGCGCTTTTGCGCCGAGTGCCTTTTGCACCTGGAAGTGCTTTATTAGGCCAGAACCTACACCTCGGAGTGTCTTATTGAGCTTATAAATGGCTACCATTAAAATTTGATTTTAAAAATAAAAATGCAAATAATTGTACATAAAAAGAAATATAATTAGATCAGTGCAAAAAAAAAAGTAGTCCTCTCATTGTCTTGCTATGGACCTTTTCATTGAAAGTAAATGCAGGAGCTTGGTATAATCTCTGCCAGTAGACAGCTCACAGGTATCCCCCAGACAGCTCGGTGCCCCCAACATAGAAACAACTAAAAGCATGCTTTTTTTTTTCTTTTGTTATATTTACTGCTTTAGCCATGCATTCATTCTGCTAGCAGGACAAGATTGAGAGTGTCCAATGGCAGCTGCCGTGAAAGTTTTTTGTTCGGGTTTACTGTGTTTGAACTTAAGCTAAAGTTTAAATTCATGTCAGTTGAATGTATTTTACGTTACATTCCTCGCTTTATTAATTCAGTTTCTCTTTTTGTGTGTTTCTTTTTATATTTGCATGAGCGAGTGGGGAACGGCGTGTCCGTGTCTGCCATTGTAGACAGTGGTGTCTGGCTTCGCGCTTTCTAACTCTGTGTCTGAAGAGAAACAAACCCGTTTTTAGTTTTCTGGTGAGAGAAAAGGGCTGCTTTTTACAATTTCTTCCAGGAATTTCTGATTGCTGTGGCTCTTATTTGAAAGAGAGGATGGTATGGGGGAGAATCGGGTTGGAGATGGCAGAGATATTCACTGTGCACTGGGCAGAGTTTTGAGCAGCGGGACCTGCTATGAACACACTGTCAGTGAGTAAATAAAATATTTAGTTGTTGCGGAGAATTGTTCTGTTTTGTCTATTGGGGCCAGCACTCCTCTGCTGCAGCTGTTGTGGTGCTGTGGGATGCTGTGTGAGAGCCAGTATTGGGAAAGCAGTGGCAGTGCGGTTCAGCTTTTGAAGTTAGGCGGCAATCTACCTGTGAAGCTGCCGGTGGCATGGATTGATTTGTCTTTGTGCTGTGTTCAGGTTGGCACAAGTAGTGCCTGCTGAATGGATATGTCCTGATAAGAACACGGCTGAGGAGGGCTTCCAGCCAATCAAAAGTCTAGATTTTTCCTGACCATTTTATAATATAATTATAATACATATCTATTATTGGGATTATCATAGTATAACGATAATAAATTGTATTACTTCACTCAGTGGATGATACAATTATGAGGTAGAATGCCACAGAAAATAAATGGATCAGATTCAGTTTGGTGCTTTAAGCGCAAATTGGCCGAGTTCCAGCAGAGGAACATCACAGAATACAAATATTGTGACTATAGTGTATCATATTATAAGTGAAATAAGCAGTATTACTTCAGAGGGATGCCCTGTGGCTGCATAAAAATCTTCTCTGTCACCCTTTTCATGGAATAATTGCTGAAGGCTGCATTACCTTTGTAAAGAGGAAATAAAAACCTTTAAGGCTGACTTCCATAAAAACCTTCAGGTCAAAACATGAGCAACCTCAAAAAGTTCTGCTCATCAGTGAAGGCCATTATCAAACCAAGTAATAAAATTCCATCAAGCTATGTACCACAGCTGGGACCTTAACTGACCCCCACCAGATCTTAGAGGCCCTTAACACTAAATTTACTAACCTGTCTTACTACCTGGGAAGGCTTCTTCTTCATCTCATAACAACCACGATACTGATGACCCCAGAACACCTCCTTTACACTTGAAGGCAATCTCCCCAAGTGAGAGCCATGATCTTCTTAAGGCTCTCCCCAACTATGGCAGTGCCAGCAGCAATGGTCTCTGCCCAAGGTTCCTTAAGTTAACAGCCTAACTCACAGCTAATCCCCTTGCTACCCTCTTTAACCTATCACTAACCTTCTCAGCTGTTCCAACGTTATGGAAACAGGCCAGTAGTTCCTATTTTAAATATGGTGACCCTACTCTGCAGCTACTGACCAGTTTCCACCTTCTCCCACCTAAGCAAGATACTTAAACAATGTGTCTTCCAACAAATTTCTGTACGTGTCTAGGTATAGTCTGCTCACTCCACACTAGCATGGTTTCAGAAAGGGCTGCAGTACCACCACCTTGGCTTGCTTCACTCACCATGTTATTAAGGGCATGGATGAAAGCAAATTAACAGGTGCCATTTTTGTGGATCTATCAAAGGCCTATTATCTAGTGGACCACTGCATCCTACTAGACAAATTGCAGCTCTGTGGGTTCTCTGTTGTGACCACATCCTGGTTTTGCAACTACTTCACAGGGAGAACCCAGGTGGTCTGCTCAGGGGTGTACACCTCCAACACTCTAGGTGTCAACTGTGGGGTCCCTCAAGGATCTATACTGGGACCAGTTCTGTTCTCCTTCTTTGTGAACCCCCTACCAATGGATTGCAAGGGTTGCCACATGCTTATGTATGTGGATGACTTGATTCTGTATCACAGTGTCAAGACCATGACTGAACTATCCACTACCCTCACAGGGGAGCTTATCACCACCTAAAAAAGTGTTTTATCTGAAATAGACTACTAGACAATTCCAATAAAACAAAGGCATTATTGTTTGGGTCCAAACCCAGGTTCGTCAACTGGCCAGTAGGCACTTGTCCCTCCTACCGTTTTAACATTGGGACATTAGGTGGGACATTCCTGGAACAAGTAACTGTCTTTAAATACCTAAGTGTCCCACTTGACCTCTCCCTGCCATTTTCAGATCACATTTGGTTCACAGTTAAGCATGTAAATGAGCAACTGGGTGTCTGTTTCAGGCTTAAGAACCTTATGACCCTTAATGTGTGGTTGGCCATATCCCAGGGTATGCTACTTCACCTTCTGGGCTACTGCTCCCCTATCTTCACCCAAATCCCATCTTCCAACCTGTCTAGACTCAACACACTCTGTAACAGCATCTGCAGATTTGCTCCATTGGCCTCTTACACCACTCATCATTATTCCCTCTACCAGAATCTTAACTGTCTCTCCGCAAGCCCACCATGAATACCTACTAGGCAGCCTTGTTGAGAAATCACCTCAAGATAAAAAGTCTTCCCCATTGTCAATCCTTCTTGAGCCCAAGTCTGGCTTCCAAAGTCTCAGGTCCTCCTCACACCTTCTCTTAGAACATTCCCACATTGAGCCAAAAGGCCTTCTCCATTGCTGCTCCTAGGCTTTGGAGCAGCTTGCCAATTTTTCTATGCACTCTACTCTCAAACTCCCTTTTCAAATCATGCTTTAAAAGTGCCCTTATAGCTACCTCTGCCTGCAAGTGCAACCCCTGACACACGAATAAGGGAGTGTCTTAGGTCCGTCCTTTTAAAGCCTGGCTGGACACTTCATTGCACTTTCTGTTCACCTTGTATATTGTTTATATTTATTGTCTTGAGTCACTCTCCTAATCTATCATCACTCTTCTAACCTGTCACGTTAAGTGTGTTTTTGAACTGGTACTTAATTATTGATTGATGACTGGTATACACCCCTGATAGGGTAATCAACTGTATCTCTCCATGTTGTTCATTTCCTGTCAAGTATGTGTTTTTTACTGTTCACTATTATGTGCCATCTTGGTGGCCTGGGTCATACCTGAAAATTGTCCCTGGATGGAAGGAAGGAAGGAAGGAAGAAAAGAGAGTATTTTTCTATTGCTAAGTTTCTGATAGGTTTAGATTTGTTACCTTAGTTTTACCAGGAGAGACACATTAAGCTAAAAGCTTGTTTACAGGGACAAGGAAGTTACGTGACTTGCTCAGGGTCACACAGTATGCAAGTGGGGGCTATGGGATTCAAACCCAGGTCTCCAGGTTTGCAGCTCAGAGCCTTAATGTACTGCACTATACTGCCTCCAAAGATTTGATACTAGCACTGATGCTGCTTAAAAGAATATTTGTGAATATTTTTCTGTTTGCAGGCACATTATCATTTTAGATTGGGTAGTAACTATTCAGTTCATTTTGTACCACTCACTGGTCTGTAAAATAGAAAACAAAAGACCCTATCCAAGCTGCATACCCCCCCATTCAATCCATTATATAGTCTGCCCCCTCCAATCTGAGTGAAGTGCTTGCAAGAGTGAAGAACTAGTCCTACCAAAGGGCTATAGTTTCTCCCTCTCCATCTCTGGGTAAAAGTGATAAATCCCATTGTCCCACCAACACATTTCACCCTAACCCACTAAGCCACCCTTCCCCACATTACCTTTGAAGTCTTCAGAGGCACCAAGCCATGTGCTATCATCACTGTATCACTTGTACAAATAACAAAGAAAAATATCCCTTTTTTCATTAACCAACTACCATTTTTGGGGGGAAGGGATAGGGAGAAAATCAAAAACATGGTGGGGATCAAAAGGCCCCATTTACGATTTGCCTATCCATATTTTCAAAGGCAGAAATACGTCCGAACTGTCAGACCATCTAATAGATGGTCTAATTTCCTCTGAAGTAAGAAAAGTTGCATTTGCATCCTTTGTTTGACAGAAATTGAGTTTGTCTAAAATGTACATTTCTGCAAATCATACTTTTTTATTGCAAAGAGATGGATCTCCCTGATAATCTGACAGGTCCAGATACAGCTGGGTTGATGCTAATGTAACGTGCACATACTTTTTATTTTCAGGTCTTCCAGTGGTGTCATCTAATTTTCTGGTGCTTCCTTCTTATAAGTGCCCCAAACAGTGCCATAACCTTTTCATATCGTATTGTCCTTTTTCATCCAACTTCCTCTCACCTCAGTCATATAAAGACCAATAAAGGCATTCATGAGAGTACCTCTAAATTAAAGATGAAGTAATTTTGAAGGAGCATTAGTGTTTTATGTGCATGACAGCTTCACATTTTTATACAGGTCCTTGGAGGTTTGTGGCAGCTCTCTTGCAGTGACCATTAGAACTGTCCTCAGCAGTTTCTGCAGTTACAATAGACCTCATAAAATGCAAATGTTTTCCCAAGATGCAAATGATCAAAAATCCTACCAACAGCCTCCTGCTGGTGTTTTATGGCAACATTGAATGCATCATAGTTTTGCACTGTGCTTGAAAATACTGTTTTCCTAATCTCAGTATCATTAACAATCAGTACAAATATACATTTCAAAGCAAATTTTTGCTTTTAAATGAGAGAAGGAAGTGGAGGATGAATAGGGATACTATCATGAGCAGTTATATAGCAGTTCAATGTGCCTGTGCAACTGGTTTTGTGCTTGTGTAACCTACATAAACTTTGGCTGTTCACCTCTCTAGCTGTGGGATATACCACCCTGTAGGGGTACGAAGGCAAGGAACCCTAGAGGAGGATTCTATTCCTTGAGGCGCTGTGGGAGTGATTCTCTTGGCTAAAGGTACCTTAGGAAGAAGCCTAAAAGCGTGTCAAGCAAAGCATACTAGGTAGTGAACACTTATCGAGGTTGAAGACCTGTTCGTAGGTTGGTTAGTAGTATGGGTTCAGTTGGTAGCATGGGTCAGTTGGTTGTATTGTTTGAGCAGAGTAGGCAGGAAACAACAGGTGAATAGTGACCCACTAGGAGGTATGACTGTAAGATGTGGAGGTCTGGCTGCCTAAGGAGAGAGAGAGAGAGAGAGAGAGAGAGAGAGAGAGAACATCCAAAGGGGGAGAAGGGACACATATGGGGCAGCCACCCAACTCCATCCAACAGTGGAAACCAAACTTAGTGACCTAGAGACTACAAGTATGCCTAACTAATATTGGGCCCTATGCACTAACGGGCGGGTTATATGCACCTGAGGTGTGTATCCTGCCAGTGTACCTACGCGGTCCTGGACAGGCACAGGGTGCACGGTATGCATGACCGCATGCACCTGCAAGGTGCCTGTCTGTGGCAATGCCCCCTCAGCACACAGGGTCGTGTGTGCAGTCAGGGGTGGAGATCCTGGCCTTGGCAGGCAACCATTTGGATGCCCGTACTGGGTCTCTCAGTGGATCCCTTGCACCCATGTGGCAGGCGCATGGGGCAGGAGTTAACTGTGGAAAGCGGCAACAAGTGGACTCCTGCCAGGTGCTTGCCCAGGCTGCTGCCCCAGCCCTCCCCTGCAGTCTAGTAGGCTGAGGCACCATGGAGGTCCATAGCTCAGTACTGCCATGCCCAGTGGACTAAGTGCACGGGGGCACATACCAGGTTATGCCTGGTCTCGGATGGCATCACCAGTGCCCCCTGTGCCTGGCACCATGTGGCTTAGTGAAGGCCATGTGTGCAGGCATGCCCCCAACATGTCCCCAGCATGGAGTCATCTGTGGGGCTATGGTGGTGGGCGTGTAAGTGCCTTGCGCGCCCATAGTGAATGCTACAGGGGTCCATGGGATCCCCACTGCACAGCATTCATTATTACGCACAGCGTTTGCACCTTGGATATGTGGCATGTAGGCAACTATTTTGTTAGTGCATAGGGCCCAATTTGACAATTGGCATGGAGGAAAGGAAAAAAAAAACATTGAGGAGGAAATCTCTGGGGATCCAAGGCCTAGATCATCTTCCCTTCAGGCTTTGGGACAGTTTTGTTTAGTGATGAGTCTGCTACTGCAATTTAGTAGACAAATCCAGGGGAATTACAATTTCAGGGAACACTCTCACTCTGTCCCTCTAATGGGAATGCATGGAAGGTTGCAAACTAACTCTACAGCAACAGGCAACCAAGGTGGGAGGAGGAGAGTAACGACCGCCTAGGCACTCAGTCAGCCTACTGATCTAAGAACAAACCTGGTGAACCAGAGGTAGTTGTAGGGAGAATTGCTTGAAAGGGTGCCTCTGAACCCACTCGGGCAGCTAAAGGGGCCCTTTCTGTGAGAGCCCCATCCCTTCGCTGATGAAGTCTTAAATACTACATTGAGAGGTGCCATCGGTACGTTTAATGACCGAAGGTCCACCCAGAGTGAGGACATCCCTAACTATGGGCCAGGTGAGAAGAACCTCGCCTCAAGCTTCACTTGCTCAAGATACAGACTTTGGGGTGCAGAGAGAGACCATTAGCAGCTGGGCTAGCCCTGAGTCCTGGAGTAATGGATATGGTCAACATGCTCCAAAATGTGGAAAAGTGAGTTGTAATGAGCATGAGAACTGCACATGGTAAGGAGCATGGAACCCATACATGGGTTGTGATGGATGACAGCAGACATGGGGAGACCTGTACATAGGTCAGACTGAGCACTGTGGGCCATCTCGTGGTTCTTGACTGGATGAGACCTGTACATAGGTCAGGCTGAGCAATATGGACCCTCTCATGGGTCTAGGTAAGGCAAATAGCAGTTGTCAACCACAGGAATGCATGCTGACCAAGTCCATTAGAAAGCCAAATTAAGAGTGAATTGGATTATATATAATGACAACAATGAGGCCAGGCTAAGCCCGGGACAGACAGTTGGAGAGGAGGAGGCTGTGAAGCCAGTTAGGTAGGAGGAGGTTGTAAAGCCAGTATGGTAGGAGGCACGGTTCAAAGCAAGTAAACAAGATATGCTCTCAGACTTGGAAGGGGATGCCAGTATTGAAAGGGGGAGAGCTCCTGGAATAAACAGACTTGCAAGCTGACTGCATTAGTGCCATGACAGCTGGTATATGAGTGACACTGGTGGTGGTGCAAGGGCAGGAAGGCTGGGAGGAATGCAAGGGACAGGAAGGCTGAGATGACTGTGTACATCAAGTGCAGAATAACAGGGAAAGGATGGTAGAAGGCTGGGCAGAGCCAGCTGCCCTAAGGTAGAGAGTTGCCTGGAATAGTTAGCTGTGGAACTCCATAAAGGCTGCGTGGAGCAGCAATAGAAGGCCGGGGCAAGCCAGTGGCCAATAAAACATATAAGAAGTTGAAAACTGCTCCAGCTGCCTAGAGCCATGATGCCTGCTGCAACAACACAGTCCCCCACTGTGGGCAAAAAGGAGAAGCCACAGAAAGGTACCATGATGCCAAACAGCCAATTAAACCTGTAGGAGAAAATAATTTAAGTGCCAGCAGTTGAATTAAACTAGTAGATGAAATTAAATTGATGAATATATGCAGCTGTAGCTGGGCTGGCATGTGTTTGAGCAGATTAAGAACCCCAAACGGGCTCTATACAAGGGGAGAGCAACATGGAAGGGCAGGAGAATCAGGTAGGATTCTGTTGCATAACTAGAAGCGCTGAATTGCCAAGCAAATTGAAATAGGTATGTCTGCACAAAAAATAAGGTAGTGCAATTGCAGGCTGAGTAAATGCAGTGGACAGGTAGAATCATTTTTAAACATAATGAAGACTGTAGTGAGAAATCCCCAAGGAAAAGAAGGAAGGAGCAAAAGCAGCACAAATTACCTGGAGTTGCAATGGAAATGCAGCAGTACTTGCTGCCACACCCTGCAGCTAGCTGACAGTAAGAGCTTAGACCAGATGCAGGCAATTAAGTGGAAACAGCAACAGAGGGCTGGAATGGGAGCTGAAACATACAACAAATGCAGGGATCAGAGAACACTAGGTAGCTGAGGAGGACAGGGAACCACAGCACAGCAAAGGAGCAACACAGTACAAATAAAGAGCAACTAGAAAGCCCCAAAAGAAAAAAAAAAAGGATACACAAAATCAAAGCATAAACGCAGTAGAACAGAAAAACAGCACACAGCAGCTGGAAGCAAAACAAATGCTAACCAAAGAAGGAGAAACACAGGAACACATCCAGCAGAAACCTAGCAGAGTCCAGAGCACAAAAAAACCAGGGTCTACTTATGTGTTGGGACCAGGAACAAGGGAACGGGGTGGACAGCATGCTTTGGGAGGGAGTGGGAGGGTTTACATGCACTCCAGGTGCTGAGACGGGGAATGGAGGAAGCATGGCAGACAACACACAGTGGGAGGCAGCGGGAGGGTTTACTTTCACTCCAGGTGCCTGGACGGGGAACAGAGGGAGCTGGGCAGACAGCACACAGTGGGAGGGTTTACTTGCACTCCTGGTGCCACAATAGAGATCGGAGGAAGTGGGGTGAACAGAAATGTTTCGGCATGCAAGGCATGCCCTGCACTGATGGGGTGCTCCCTCATTTCAGCGGCCAATTTCTTTTAAGTTGGTGGCACACTTGCTGAACTAGTGTCAGCAGCAGTGTGCCACCGCATTGGATAAAGAGGGCCAAGCCCACAAATACAGTGGTGGCATTGGCCACCACAGTGCTGCACCTCCACAACCCGCTTCTCTTCTAAGCTGCCACATAATGTTTCTTGTGCATGTGCGCAAGCAAACATAAAAATGCCCTCACCTCTTTGTACTAGTAGTCAAACATGGTGGCATGAGAACAAGAATGCCAAACTGGCTCCTTTTATCTCTTACTATCCGGTGCTTGTGATGATGTCACTGGCATGTGCCACACCGCAACATCATTCCACTTATTCCTATTAACCCCTTCCATGCTGGTACCTTTTGAAGTAAAAGGATTCATTCTTATCCCATTTCCACTCTTTTTCTCATGTAAAAACGTAAACCTGTACTAAAGGAAATGACTGACTGCCACTAAAGAGACTACAGAAACCTACATTTAATCTCTATTCACTCTGAATCCATCCCCCCCATCATCAGACTACAATAGCAGACCTGTTGGGATTCAGTCCCACAGTCTCAGTTACCAACATTTTGTAAAAGTAACTTGTGATTATCCATCCCTAAATTGAAAAGAACCATGTCACCATTCTACACTGATAAAATAGCTTCAATACTACTTTCACATTATACTGGTTCTATCGATCTCCTCTGGACCAGTACAGTCTTAAAGTAGTATTGAAGCTATTTTATTAGTGTAGAGTGGTGACCTGGTTCCTTTCAATTTAAGGATGGATAATTAAATGTTGATCGCTGGTCCCTAAGTGGCCTTCCACTTTGATGTCGGTAACACTGCCCCTGTTAGTGAGTACCAGGTTCAATATTGCCCCATCATGAGTGGGTTTGCTGACTAGTTGCCT
Source organism: Neoceratodus forsteri (assembly GCA_016271365.2). Classification (NCBI taxonomy): domain Eukaryota; kingdom Metazoa; phylum Chordata; order Ceratodontiformes; family Ceratodontidae; genus Neoceratodus; species Neoceratodus forsteri. The sequence goes on from CM057455.1 coordinate 699,674,645, forward strand.
GTGGAACGCCCCCTACAGAGAGTCCAGGATGTCTCTGCTTCTAGCGGAACCAACTGCTGGGAGGTTCCACTCTACATTTAGCAGGTTGAGGTCCTCCACCAATAGCACCTCTTCCTTTTCTTCCATTTGCTAATGGCTTCCTCTAGTACCTTATCTAATTCGTCCCTTGTTGGTTGGGTAAGACCCTGTCCCATTTGTTATGCAGAGAAAGTTTAAAGCAAGGATCTGTTCTGTCCTCTCATTTTCTGTCACTTGTCTGTTTTTAGCTGTCTGATTATGCAGTCACATCTTTTTCTTGTGGCACCAAGTAACTGGCTACTCTGATGGTCCCACAATGTGCTCCTCCTGCTATCTCCCTTTCTTCACTTGCTGTTTGTAGCTGTTTCTATTTTTTCTCCCCCCTTGCTTCTCTGTGGTTAAAATATACACATGAATCTTTATGTGAAACTGGGATGTTATTTGAAATGAAATGCAGAAGGGTATTTGTCATTATTAGAAAAGGTAGAAATTTCTAACACTGGGAGTTGACCTTGAGTAAGCTTTTGCTCTCCATAAGCTTGTTAACAGAAATTCCACAGGAGATCAGCCTCAGACAGAATGTTCTATTTTGTTGCACTTGCAAGCTTGTCTCAGGGAAGAAATTGACAAAGATTTGATACATTTTGTGAAAACAGGATCTCAAGTTAAACTGCCAGGCAAAGATATCTTATAAAGAGACCAATGTTTAGCTTCCCAGGTTTTAGAGTTAGAAAGATTCTCAGATGCAGGACTTTTTTCTGTTTGTACTGCCTGTAGTAAGAGCCATCCTGTTATTTTTATAATGTTTTTTTCCTACTGATAATAATAAAACACTACTTGCAAATTTTATAACTGCTCCAGGTTGCCTACGCTTCCTGACCTTTGCCTATATGACACCTGTGCTGGAGGTCTGTAGATCACTCCAGTGTGAATAGGTCTCCAGGGTAACCCACGATACCTCTGCCTCCCCCTGTATTTATTTATTTTATTTCAGTTTGGGATTAACACCTTTGAGCCAATGGCTCATTTACAAAGGTTCCAAGTCAGACATAGTATAGAACAGACTAAACATTAGTAAATAGTACCTAGGCAGAGTACAGTGGCATTCAAAAGATAGCTTGATTTCAGATTAAATAGGTTACATCAAAACAATTGTGCTTAATTGTCAAGTTATACTACGGTTACAAATTGTCTAGAAATTTTCAATGAAATGTTATTGTCAGTCCTACATATAGAGACAGACCATTTACTTAACTTCCTAGAGGTACGTTGCCCAGATGCTGAGTGCACAGGTCAGCAGAAGGGTTTCAGGAACTCATGCTAAGGAGGGTAGGGCCACCAGAGAGAAGGCTTAGTAGAAGTTGTGCTTGCATGGCAGTCTGAGATGGCTTTGTCCTTGGTGGTGGTGGTGGGGAGTCAGTAGAGAAGGATAGGGGATGGGGAGAAAATAGGAGGGAAGGGGAGGATGAGGTGGGTTGACAATATAAGTGGCGGGGATAAGTACGGTGGGGAAGGGACTCAGGTGTGGGCAGTAAATTAGTGGGGGGTGGGGTTGTGTGGTGGGGAGGAAGCAGAGGATGGGGCCAAGGGGGTCTGGCTGTTGGGGTGGGGAGGTTGAGGGCAGGAGGGGGGTAAATTTCTAGTAGTGTAGCAGTGGGAGGTTGAGGGGTGCTAATCAGCATATCAAGTGCTTGAAAAAGAATGTTCAGGGAACTCTCGGTTGTAAGTATAGGGTTAGGTTGGTTTGGGTACTCACATACACAATCAAGAGCTAGGAGTGCTCGGAGACCAGTTTTGAATTTGCTGACCTTTCTACAGTCAGTATGTTCTGAGGGGAGACCATTTATCCACTTGGGTCCTCTGTAGGAGAGAGATCTCTGAGCTATTGAAGTACGCTTAAAAGGTACAACAAGCCCACCCTTCGATGAACTGTGTATACTGGCAGTTGGTTGATTTGGCTTGAATAGACAAGCGGTGGATTCAGGAGCTAGCCCAAGCAAAACTTTCATTGCCAGAAGACAGGCCTGGTATTGATCCCTGAGGTGAAGGGGTAGCCATCCAGTTGCTTTATGGAGATCACAAGTGTGTGTCCAGCAATCTGCTCCCAGGATCAACTGACATGCTTTATCAAGTAGGGTTTTTACCCTTTTGAGGGCTGTGTCAGTGCCAGTGCAGTAAATTATAAAGCTGTAGTCTATGGTAGATAGGACTGTGCTGTTTGTGACCAGATTTAGGGCTTCAGGAAGCATGTAGTGGCGGTGTCGATAGAGAACTCCTGGTTTTGCATTGGCAGTTTTGACTACATGGTCTGCATGAATTATGAATGAGGGGGCATTATCCATGTGTACCCTGAGATATTTAAAGATGTTAACCTGCTTCAGTATATCCTCTTTGCTACTCAGTACCTGCAGTTTTCCAAAATTCTTTCAGTTTTGAGGAACTGTGAAAAGCATGCTCTTAGTTTTTTTAAAGTTGAGCAGCAGTTTATTATTAGAGAATCATGTCTCTAGTCTGTGCAAATTTGCTTCCAGTTCATGAGTGATAGAGGGTAGATTTTTTCCACTTACTGAGATGACCACATCGTTAGCATATATCACGATGTGTGCTGGACAAACCGAGGGCAGGGGGTTTATGAAGAGGCTGAAAAGAAGCGGCCCCAGTATTGAGCCTTGTGGGACTCTCTTTTTGCTCAGAGAGAGTGCCTTTGATTTTGTTGCATTGAGTCCTGCTTGAGAGATATCTCTTGAACCATGTACAGGTAACCGTGTCTATTGACAGGCCTGTAGAGAGTAGGTATTTCAGGAGGAGCTGATGGTTGACGGTGTCAAATGCCTTTGTGAGGCCTCTAAAAATGCACCCCACTGCCAGACCATCATCAAATGCATTGTAAATTTTGTTGGTGAAGTCAACCAGGGCAGTGATTGTGGAATGGTCTTTACAGAATCCGTGTTGTTGGGTGCAGAGAAGTTTGTATTTCTGTAGGTAATCTGTGAGCTGATCAGAGACAATGCGTTCAAGGGCTTTAAACTGGGGAGGGAGAATGGAGATGGGCCTGTAGTTAGACAGATTTGTGGCATCCCCTGCTTTGAAGATGGGGGTGACAAGCACCTTCTTCCACTTGTTAGGGAATACTCCTGACCTTAATGAGGCATTGAAAACTTTAGGAAGTGGATCCACCAGCTCATTAACTGTAAGTGCCACCAGCTTCATATCAGTGAGGCCCCATCCTTGTCTTCCCAAGCACACGTTTAACATATTTGATGGTGTCATTTCTGGTAAGCTGCTTGAAGTAGAGGCGGGGTATTGCCCTTGGTTGAGTGGGGCGAAGTGGTGGTGAGGTCTAGATTTAGAGCTGAGGGGATCAGGTAGTCGCTAGGAAGTACTGAGCTTAGATCAGTGAAAGCCAGGTTGAATGTGTTAGCTATGTCATCTGGTGCCTGAAGTGTTTTGGTGGCAGTGACTATTATACCTGGCTGTGCCTTGGAGGGTTTCCCTGTGAGTGATTTCACTGAGTTCCAAAACCCCTTCCCATGTCTCCAGCTTTTTTTTAGTAGGTCATTGTAGTAGGTTGCCTTAGCCTGATGTATGAGTTTAGTACATTTGTTTCTGGCAGACTTATACACAAGGAGATCTGCCAGTTTGAACGTTGCTTTGGCCTTATGTCAGAGATTATCCCTTTCCCACATGAGCTCAAGGAGGGAGTCTGTGAGCCATGGATTAGTAGCCCCTCTGTTGTTTTAGTTTTATAGGGGGCAAACATGTCACATGCCTTATTAAACATTGTGACAAAGAAGTTAAGTGCTTGGTTGCCATCCTTAGCTCTGTCGAGTGGTGACCAGTCCACAAGCTTCAAATATTTCCTAAAGTAATCCAGTTGCCCAGGTCTCAGGGAGAAGTTTTATGAGACCTGGGGAGCACTAATGGTGGTCTTATTTGACCACGTGCACATTACCGGAGAGTGCTCACTGAGGATGTCTGGAAGGATGGTGACCTCAGAAATTTGCTCTGGGCAGCTAGCAAGAAGCCAATCAATTAGTGTACTTGTGCCTGTTTTGTAGTTAACTCTAGTAGCTTGTGAGACCAGTTGTGTGAGATAAAGACTGGATATCTGATCTTGAACTGCAAGGGTGTCATGGGACAGCCAATTGGTGTTGAAATCAACAACAACAACAACAGCATGGTCCCAGTTGTGCTTTAATTCTTTCAGGTGCATAGGATCTGCTGGATGCCTGTTTCATGGATGCCAGGGGGTATGTACACAGCTGATAGTAATAACACCTTGTGTTGCTGACTCCGGGGTGAGCTTTAGGCTTAGGGTTTGTGCCTCCTTGGTGTGAAAACTACTAGGCAGTAGTTGGGCATTTAACCCACTTTTCAGGTAAACTAAGCACCCTCCACCCCCCCTTAGTCAGTCTGTCCTGACAGAATACTGTGTAGCCACCTAAGACAATAGTAGCATCACTGACCTTAGATGAGAGCCAGATTTCAGTAAGAGTAAGTATAGTAAGTAATATTTTGTTGATCAGTTTTAGCCATTTCACATAAAAATCTCACATAAACAATCTATATCACATAATACAGTACAGTAGTATATTAGCCTAAAAACAAGGGCCAAAGCCCTGATAATAATACCATTATTTATTAAAAATATTTCTTCTAAAAAGAGGAAATATACAATCTAAAAGAAGACCCAGGTAACAGAATAGCTAGTATATACTTATAACAATTAATGAGCAGAAGTGCAGTGATCAAACTCTAAGGTGATTTTTTTTCCTGACAAGTTCTTCTGTTCCCTTATATTACCAATTGTAGTTAAATAAAGTGCAAGACAAGTGAGAATTGTCTCATTCTCAGATTAAGTAGAAGGTCCAGCAGGTATCTATCTGGAATACCCCAACGTGTTAAATATTTACCCAGTAGTTTTTTCCCCGGGAGTGTCATACCAGGGACACCTCAACACTACATGTCTTAGATCTTCTAGTTTGTGTAAAGCACAGTCACAGTTTACAGAAATCTTTTGTGCTTTATTACAGTATATCTGGCAAGCAATACGTTACTAGAAAAATTTTCAAATCTAAATCTTGTCAAAATTTGCCTATGTTCTTTATTTTTAACCAGAATAAGATACTGTTTAATATTATGTTCATTTGCATTATTTACCAACCATGGAGCAGATTTCAGTATTTTAATTCCTTGTAAATCCTCTTGTCTAGAATGTTCATAAATCTTCTCAGTAACAAAGGCTATATATCTAGAGTTCAAACTAATATCTTGACTGACCCAATCATTTAAATAGGCTAGCCCATATATTTCCAGTAACCCTAAAGTTCTCTGTAACCATGTTTGTTCATTATACTGTAACAATCTTTTCTTCTCTCTCATACATAACTGAATCAAATCATCCTTAGGATCTGTTTTTGATTTAATCCAGAATCCGATCAGTTTAGCCTGGACTGTATGCTCCAGTTTTGGCTGTCTAATTTGAGTTCTAACGAAAGCACTCGATGAGCCTTTAGGTAATTTTAAGTATTTTTTATAGGCATTATTAAGGGTTGATTCTGGTTTCACAAGGGGAGAAACTCCCCAAACTTTTACTGCTTACAAAATTTGAGTAACAACCTTTGCATTCAAGGTCTTTAAGAATGGAATAATTGAATGTCCACCGTATAAGTGATCGAACCTATTTAGTGCCAAAAGTGTATTTTTAATTTTTTTTTATGAATATAACAAATATGTTTGTTGCATTTTAAATTATTAGAAAACCAGATCCCCAAACATTGATATTCTCGTACGTACTTTAGTCTTTCATTTTTTAGAAAAATACTCCTATATGATCTGTTACTTCCAAAGATCATCTCTTGTGTCTTTTGTAAATTTGGTTTTAGATTTTTTTTATAACAGAGTTGTTCCAAGTCTATGATTGCATTTTGTAGTCCCAGCTTACTAGTGGAAATTACAGCCAAGTCATCCACGTAGGCTAATACAGGAATTTTCATTGTCTCAATCTTTGAAGCATGATGTTTCTCCTTGCCCATAGTTAAAATAATATCATTGATATAAATATTAAACAGAGTTGGGGCTAATACACAGCCCTGACATACACCCAAGTGTGTTTTAATCTTATTTGTTAGATCCCCTTGTTTTGAATATTTAATTTGTACCCAAGTGTCTGAATATAATCTTTTAATGATATTAATTAAATTAATATCAATACCCATACTATACATGCTGTCCCAAAGCACTTGTCTATTCAGAGAATCCAACGCTGAGGAAAAATCCACATATACTGCAAATATTGGTTGTCTTCTGATCTTATAATACTTTTCCAAAATGTGAGTTAAGATAAAAATGTGGGTTACTGTGCTTTTATTTTTAGTAAATCCTGCCTGCAGTTGAGAAAGTACTTTTGTTTGTTCTAGCCATATGGTCATTCTATTCAATAATAATTTTGCAAATAATTTAGCTAAATTATCTATAAGGCTAATAGGCCTATAGTTACTAGGGTCAAGAACTGAACCTTTCTAATAAATAGGTGTAATATAAATTCCATGCCGAGTTGGTGGTAAATAAGCATGCATAACAATCTTTTTGAATAAGTCTGTCAGTATATTGGCCCACCAATCAATATTAACTTTACAAAAATCTATGGATAATTTGTCAGGTCCCAGAGACTTATTTCTTTTAAAGCTGTCAATGGCCCTGCCAACCTCATTTGCTGTAAACCAATTGAAGTCACTATTAATCTCAAAGTCAGTTTCATGGTCTCTAATGTTACTGTTCCAGTACATTTTTGAAAAATAATCTGTCCATTTGTCTGGAGTTATATAGGATTGCAGTCTGGTTCCATGAAGGTACCAGAATGTTTTGTCGTCCTTGCTGATAACAGCATTATACATTGTTTCCCACAATGATATTTGATGTTCAAATTCTTTTTGTTTAGCATGCCCTCTATATATTTGTCTAATTTATCTAAGGGCAGATATATTCTCTCTAGTGGGATTTTTTTTTTTTTGTAATTCTAAGTTGTTTACTTAGTTTCTTCTTCTCATTTTTACAATGCTTGTGGAACCAATTTTCATATCTATATTTCTGTTTGTTATCATTTTCCCCTATATTTAACACAGCTATATATTTACAATAGACTTGAGTAATAGTATCGTATATCCTCTCCGGTTCAAATTCATCTTCCAGCAAATGTTCTACTTCTTGACTGTATTGTTTTACAATATTGTTAACCATATGCGCTGCTATTTTATCCCAGCATAATATCTTGTTTCTAATTTCAAGATGTTCATCTGGCTTTCTTATTATTATACGATCAGATTTTCTAAATAAAACAATTGGAAGGTGATCACTTTCTGTTCTTTGTAATACCTTGAGATCCAAATAATTTTCATAATCATACAAAGAGCATAGTGCGTAATCAATAGTTGAAGTGCCCCTGGAATTAGTACAGTATATGTGGTTTTCCCTACTGACCATTTAGTATTAGCATCAATCAGGTTTGTCATTTGTTGATGTTTATCTGTGTATTTCTATCTAAAGATTGACTATGTGGAATCCCAAGGTCTATCATAAATTCTTGTAATGCAGAAGAACCATTATTATTTGCATACCTAATATTAAAATCACCCATAATTAATATTTGTGACAAGGTACCTTTGTAAATGAGCCTATGGCTCAAAGGTTTTCCAAACTGCTGTTTAAATAAAATGAAATACAAATAAAAATAAAAATAAAATAAATATTTCTATACTCTGTCTATTAATTATAATTTTTTTACATCCTTTATTATTTTGTAACTCAGCTCTTTATCAAAGAGTTGTATTCTTGGGAGGTAAATATATATTGCCCAAAAGTAGTAATTGCTCCCAGAACTAAACAATGGCAAGCAAATAGTTGGATCTTGAGACTGTTTCTACTATTTGTATATAATCTGCTATCTTAATAAAGGTTATTATGCCACCCATATTGTGACCCTTTTTCTTGAACTTTATTCCGGGGGATTGGATCTGTACATAACCCTTTAATTTAGCTTTTTTGCAATGTTTCTAGACTGTGCCTTGTTTCTTGTGACATTAAAATATCATTTTGTGTAAGAAATTCTTCAAATTCAGGATCCACATATTGAGAGTTTATCCCAGCAATATTCCATGAAATTATGGATATGCGTTCACTAAAGCTCTTATATACTTCAACAGTAGAAACATTGGGCTGAAACTCTACACCTAGGCCTGAAACTTGATCACTGCCAGCACTACTGCTATGTGCATATGTTTGTCATTCATTGATAATGGTCAGTAAGCTATACCTATTCTCAACATCAACACTATAGCACACCTCCGCTTTCAATACTAGTGCTATCATATTGTAGAGTAAGGAGGTTCACAATGTGTATCCCCAGAGTATCCAAGAAAGGGCTTTTCTCCAAAATCTTATCTACCAGCACAGCATTATTAAGGACCTGATCCAACTGGTCCCCGTTTCCCAATTCGTATGTACTCTGTTAACATCAATTACATCATTGCTGTAGCTCTCTATGCCCATAATGTTTGCAGTCAGGTGGGATATAAGTTGTTTTAACCAAGGCTGTGATTCATATCCCTGCCTTTTGATCCCAGATATAGACAAAGTTATCTCTGTAGTCTCATTTTTGGTAACAATCATTCATATGAATGTTTTGGAGTGAGTAAACAGTAGCCAGTTTGTTCAGCAGTTCCTGTATGTTCCAAACACCATTGTCAGATAGTTTTGATACAGACATCGAATAATCCAGTATCAAGTTACAATTTCTTAACTGGTCAGAATTCTGCCATACATAATTGACTTCTCTTTCATGTTAAAAAAAACAATAACAACTAATTTCCTAGACAGTCATAAGCTCTAACCACTCTGGTAATATCTTCCTTGTGAATATCAAATTGTAGCCATTCTTTTAAAAGAAGGTAAATCAAAATACTTAGGATTTGTTCATTCTCATCCTCTTCCTTGTTTATCCCCCTTAATAACACAACTACCTGCTTCTCATCCAGTTGTTCTGTTTTACCCCCCAAGATTCCAGGTTTCAGAGTCTTACTTGTTTTCTTTTCTTAAGGTACTGTTTTCTTTAACATTCTTATAATCAACATCACCTTGTCCTAATTTAGAATCTACTTCAGATATTCTTACTTGTTTAGTGTTTTTTACTGACACCACTTTCTGATTGTTTTTCTGCCTTATGTGAGGCTGTTTTAATTTTTGCCGCCATCTCAATCTTTTCACTAGCTTCTCTAGTGGTTTGTAAATTCCCTTTTTTTTCCTTTTTTGACTTTTTGGCCAATGAGGCCTTACTATTTTGTTCTTGAAGGGGTCTTTTCCCAATATTACTTCTTTCTTTCTCTATTGCCTGTTCTTTCATAGTATGACTACACACTTTTTTTAATTCATTGATCAGTGCTGTTTGAGATTCAAGTATAGTTTTATTCACTGCTAATTCTCCCCTGAGTTGTAAGAGCACATTTTTATTAAAACGATTTGTTCCATTATTGCAATATTAGCAATATGGGGGTCCTTTAAGACTTGTTTAAGATCAATTTCAAGAAAAGGACAGTAAGAGTGTTGTTGGGGGCACTCAGACTGGTATTTCCTGACAATCCTGGCATTTTGACAAGTGTTACCCATCTCTGATTTTAAAATGTCTTTCATTCCCAAAATAGTGCCTTGCACATCCTGTCTAATTTGCTTAAGTTCTTGATCTCTTTCTATATTCTATTTAGATAGAGTGGTGCTATCATTGATTTTCAAACTAGGATCAGGGAGTAACTGATAGCTATTATGTTGTGATATTTCCACTTGTAGATTTTGCTGGCTAACACCAGAGTGTGCTAGTTCCACAGAATTCTCTAGCACAGAAAGTCCATATGCTGAGCCCTCATGAATCCAGCATGAACTTTCCATCTGATTAGAGTCCAAAAAATCTAACCTGGGAGTTCTCTCAAGTGATCTCTGCCTACTAGAATCATTGCTACCTGTGCATTCACCTTCTTTCTGTTTATAGTCATTATTACTGCCACTTTTGTCACCGTAATATTCGTTGGTCAAAATAGGGGTAGAAGTATCTTTAAGTATCTTATCCCTGACTCTCTTCCCTATGTGAGATGTAATCAAAGTTTGACCAACTAGATTTTTATCTGTCCCCCCCACTCTTCTTTCCCTTTTTTCTTTTGTTTCTTACTTAATAGCAGAGGCTTTTCCTTTATCTCATTCTCCTCCATATTATGTTTTTTTGTCCTTTTTCCCTGTCTGTATTATTTTTTTATTATTTATTGTCTGTTTATTAATATTAGAATAATTCAAGAAGTCTTCCTGCAAATTGACCTCTGTGTTAGCTCCCTGGCCCATTCTACTACTTCTTGTTTTCATTTTATAATTAGAACGGTACAGGGATTATAACACAGCAAAAAGAAAAGGTCTAAGTAAATATAAAGGAGTCCCGCAAGAAGGCCCCTAAAAGTGTCCTCAGTTCCAAAGAGTCAGAGGCAAGCACTTGAGCACAAAAGTCAGTACGTTAGACAATGAGTTACGGCTGCATAAAATATAGCCACTCACTGGATCCACTTGGTTTCCTCTCAGTTCCATGTGTATCTGCTCATATAGCCGCTCAAATACAGCCGGTCAAACATGCAGCTTATAGATCTGTTCCCAAATTTTTCCAGGAGAGTCCCAATAGTTCTCGCTTCCCCCTTTTTTTTTTAAATTTTCCACCAAAAGAATTGAACAGAGGGGCATAACCAGCATACGGGAAAGCAGAAAAGTTATTTTGCTGAAAGACTGAGTGCAAATTTCAAAAGGATGATATCCAGAATAACCACTAAAAAAGTAAGGAAAAAAATAAAACCAGTAAAATATAAAATGAGAGATCCCCCTACATAGACTCACAGCCCACAAAATTTAACAAGGAAAAAATATATTTAAACATTGTACTTACTTTTGTAAACTACAGATGTACACAAATTTTCTGAGCAACTATCGAAAACAGAATGCCAGTCAGCAGCTTCAAGGCCGTTTTACCTTTATGGCTTTGAATAATGTAATAATGCATAATAAAGCCAATAAAATGCTCAGAGGACAGATACGAATAAATGTGGCCACGCAATTTGTTATAGAGCAGCAAGGTAAGAGCTATTACATCTGGTTGAAGTAGCTTCACCCAGGCCTGGAACTGTGGTAGTTTGTTAAGGAAACTGTGAATGTTTAATGAAACTATCTTGAGGTGACCCAGTCTCATATGTGGCCCATTACAAGTCAGCCCTGGGTTTGGGTGGACATCTCCAGAGAGTAGTAGCAGTATTAGTAGCAACTTTCTTAGTATGCAAGCCCAGTGTACCCAGTTTAGCCTGATTGTTTTTATACTGTGAGGCTTTATTGTGTTGGGTGCAGTCACGGCAGTACAGCTGCATAGTAAGGCAGCTAAAGTGAATCTGAGAGGTACAAGGGGTTTGTAAATTTTGGGTGGGATTCTGAATTTGCATTTCAGGCATGGCTCAGTCTGGGTACCTCTTGACTTAAACCCAAGGGGGAGAATGTATCCAGGATTGCAGACAGGGTTAGGCTTGGGCCTGGAACTTTTTAAGCCCACCTCCGGCACAAGACAGGAGATAAGAAGGGCTAGTTTCACCAATCTTTGTGGTATCATCATTTTTGGTGCTCCTAATAGGTATGTGCCTTTTCAATCAGATCCAAGATTGCAGCACCAATAATGTGTTGAATTTGATTTGGAAGTGCACTAGAGTGGCATGAATTGGTTGTGTGCGAGAAAACAGCAGAAAGAAAAACTAGAGAGAATCCTCTAACTTGTAGTAGCAGGTAGATTGTCTGCAGGTTGCAGATCTATCATCCAATGGTGGCAAGGTGGTCGGGGAGAAGGAGGAGCTTATGCGTATTTAATAAGATGTGGGGGAGGGGGTGGGCGGAAGGGCAGAAAAATCAACATTAGGCAGTTCAGTGCTACTGGGGAGGTTTGGCTAAGAGGAAACAAAAGAAAACAAAAGACAGAGGCAGATCAGGGTTCAATCAAGGGGTGGGGGGGGCGATTGTGCTAGTGGCCATGGGGCCTGGGAAGAAGGTTCCCAAAAAAATAGCAGGGGCAGGGACCCAGAGTCTGACAAGCAGCTTCCAGCAGTCATCAAGGGCTAGCACTTAAGTAAGGACAGCTGGGTAATTCTAATCAAACACTTAGGGTACTATTATCAATTCATAAATCAGCTTATAAAGAGAAAATTGGCATTAAATCAACATTAGGCAATTCAGGATTAAGCAGCAGCGTCCAGCACAAATTCAGTTAATTAACATTGCTAAACTTAAGCCATAGTTTCAATGAGCTAGGCTTCCCTTATTCCATTAAAGCTGCTTGGAAGTGCACCAATTGGAATTGGAGGTGAAGAGGTGCCAAGTTTGAACCAGGAGAAAAAAGACTCCAGCATACCTTACTTGTCAGGGAATGCAGGGCACCATCGTTGTTCAAACCACATTTGCGGTTCAATATGAGGAGAGCAAGCGTGTTCTGGGCAGAAATTCCATTCCTTGTCAGAGAATGTGGTGGGTGGCACAGCTTGAAGATTTGGGGCACCAGTGTTGTTCGAACTGCGTTTATGGTTCGATATGAGGAGAGCAAGCCCATTCCGGGCAAGAATCCCCTTCCTTGTCAGGGAATGTGGCAGGTGGAAGAGCCTGAAAATTTGGGGCTCCATCACTTTTATGCTTTCCCTCATACAAAGCATCACACCCCCTCCTTTCCTTCCCACCAGGTCCTTCTAGAACAAAGTATAGCCTGGTATGGCCATGTTCTAGTCATGGTTTTCAGTGCACCATGACATGGTAATGGGCACAATATCTAGGTTGGCATCTGCCATAATGGCCTCTAGGTCAGGAATCTTATTTCCTAGATGTCTAGCATTTGTACACATTGCCTTTCAGATTCTATTTACACTCTGTTTGTTACTCTTTATGTCTTTTTTTGTCTTCCCTCCTTCCCCTCTCTTTTTTTAATGCTCTTGTTCCCTTCCCCCTTTGCCTCTACCACCTTGCTTCTTTTGTTAATTTGCACCCTGGGGGATTCATCTGCCCTCAGTTCTGCTTACTGTCTGCTGCAGACTCTGGGGGGTAGTTTCTGCCTTCCCAATTCCTTTTGCCACCACCCTTGGCCAGTTTTAGTGTTAATGAAAATAACATTAAATTCTCCACTAAGGATTGTGGCCCCACTCCTGGATGGATGCAGACCATCACCCCTGCATAGGCCCTTATCATCCCAGGAGGGTCTCCAGTCCCCAATGAAGCCAAACCCCTCCTCCCTGCACCATTCCTTGAGCCATGAGTTGAAGCTCCCTGTCCTCCCCTCGTAGACAGGCAGCACCTCAGTAAAAGTCACTGAGTATGGTACCTGTCTAAGCCTACTCTCCAGCTCTGTAAACTCCTGCACTATTCCGGATCCATTACAAGTCAGGTCATTAGTCCCCAGGTTGACAATGACATCCAGCTGTCCTTCCTGTCCTGCTGCCCTAGCAATCCTCAGGATTTGCTTCCCATCCTTCTGGGCCATGATGCTGCATAAGCACCTCAACTGCCTCTCCCATCTTTCCTGTTTGCAAATCTATTCCTCTCACAATCAAGTCCCCCACCAGAAGTTGATTCCTCTTCCTCTGGGTCCTCTACCACCCTTCAGGTCTCCACTATGGATAGCCCTCACATCCTCCCTAGTCACTGCCATGGGTGCCTCCTCCTGGCAGTCTTGCCCAACCAGAGTTGCATAGAAATTTTGTGGTAGTACCAGTTGAGGAATGTGCCTCTCTCCCACCACCCCCACCATTGCAAAGTCCACCATTACCCAGCCATTCCTCCTTCCTGGCATCCTCTGAGGTAACAGTGGCAGACTTGATGGACCCTGGGTGTGGAAAAGGTCCCCCAAATCCTTGCCAACTTGCCCTACAGTCTAGTGACCTCCTACCTCAACCTAGAGAGGTGTGTGCAGATGGTGCCCACTGCAGTCTCCAGGAGGTCTCTGAATATTGCCACCTCACAGCCACTGTCTTACAGCACTCCCAATATTCTTCTGTTCTCCTTGTGTTACCTCAAAATACTTCTGTAGCCTTACACCCTGATAGGGTGTTTCTGGTTTTCCCCTATTTTGTTGTTTCTATTTGTGTTCCCCCATGCCTTGTTTAAATCTCTTTATAATCCTACCACAGATAGGGTGTTGCTCCTATTCCCAGTTTTGGCCTACCTTTTACTTTCTGCCCTTCCCAGTAGTGACTGTTACAGAGTAGTGAACAGGTGCTTTACCTTAGTTGACTGGCAGAGTCCCCTGTATCCTTGCTTTCATTTGCTGATGCCTAAAATGCTACCTCCTATTCCTTCCCAGTTTTTGCCTACCTTTTACCTTCTGCGCTTCCCAGCAGTGACTGTTACACAGTAGTGAACAGGTGTCTTACCTTAGTCAACCAGCAGAGTCCCTTGCCTCCTTGCTTCCTTCTGCTGATGTCTGCTGACACCCAATATGCCAGTTATCTGTTCCACTCCTTCGCTGTTCCACTCCCTCCTTGGTTAATGGGAATCCTGAAGTATATCTCCACTGACCTTTGTCGTGGCAACTTCCACCAAAGTTTGAACATCCGATTGAGTCTGTGCCTCTGGTACTTGGGACTGAGGTTGTTCCTCCAGTTCCTGCTGGTTTTTTTCTGTAACCTGTTCTGCTTCTGGTTGGTCCCCCATCACAGCTGGAAAAGGTTTCTGGGAACAGGTAAAATATCTACCATGTATGGAACTGGATCCTGATGGGGTGGTTTTAGGGGGTCATCTGTCATCCTTCTTAGAACCATCCCTTTGAGCATACTTGATATAAAAATCATGCTCTGACTGATATATGGGGTCACCTTTATTTTGGGCAGCCCAGGGGCAGGATTGATATGAGTGACCTAGTTCACATCAGAGATTACATCTCACTGCATTCTGGCATCATGAGTTAAGGTGACCAAACTCCAAGCAAAGCAAAGGCCATAATGAACCTTATCACATATGCTGCTAGGTGAGCTGTAGCACCACACCTGTAGCAGGCCTTTGGCTGCCCTTGGTAAAAGAGTAACTTTCTATCCTGCTTTAAAAAGAAGGTGTTTGGTGGATGGTATATCCCAGAATCTGTATGTAGTTGATGAACTCTGATCCCCACCCCATTCCATATATACTCAGAGTCAATAATAGGGTCAAGGTTTCCTAGTGTCATACACCTGTAGGAACAGAACTAATTTGATTAAAATATTTTATTATTGCAATATTATTATATTCTTAGTTGTTATTCTATATCCGTATGTTGGCTTAATTATTAAGTACTGTAAATGTTTCTGGTCAAATTAATATCTAAATGAACTCTAAAACAAGGGCAATGCTGCTAAAGGCTTGAATACTGAAATGGAGGAATGATGCCATGAAACAAAAGGGAATGCAGTATACATGGTCAACTTCAGAAAAAAAAATGTTTCAGGAACAGTCTGTTTAAATTGAATGGCATGTTCCAATTATTAACAGAAGAGCTTGAAGCTGAGACTAAGAGATTATTGTAATGGAAACGTCACATAATTTATTACCTTGTTTTTCTGTACCAGCCACACCAGATACCAGAAGTTAACATAGACTGAAATAGACTGGCTTTAAGAAATTAAGACTTTTATTTATAGAAAATATACAAAAACTAATACATTTTACAATTATACAGGTTATTGGAAATGCATGAACCTGCCCAGTGAGTTAAGTTTTAAACCTATCAGCAAAGAGTAGTGTGAGCTATTTACAATACTCTGTAGCCCCAAAACTGTTTAAAATATATTGACAAATTTGGTGCCTAAAGTAAGCTGACCTTGCCACCTTTTCAATGGAATGAGTCTCAAGTGTTTAGCTAACAGCAACATCAAGTTGCGTGGTTTGTAAACCTTACGAATAAACTCCAAAGCAACATGAAGTCACGGATCATTTACCACAAACAAAGGAGACACCTGTCTTAAAGAAGTTTGCTAAGTTTATAAAGCTTCTAATAACAGGTATGCCAAACTAGCATAATTTTGAACAAGAAAAAATGTACTTGTGAAATCTGTAAATACTTTCTAGGTGTCTATAAAGGAAAAGGTTTTGCAATTTTTTTTATAAATTATAGATTCTATTTTAAAATTGACACCATCATGTTTGGTCTCAAATTAATCCTCTCTTTTAGTTGCATCTAAAATGTAGTTCTTGCATTGGTAACAAGGTGCACATAGATGCAAGAAAGAAAAATAGATTTATATCAAAAATAGTTTTTGAGGATGAGGTCATATTGATGAAAAAATGGCTTAGGAGGGGCTAACAGTAGCACCCTCAAAGAGTACTCAGACCAGTCATAATTAGATGGTCATGCCACTCAGAAAGTGGGACATAAATGGGATGCTAGCAAAGCCGGCCCAGAACTGCCTGATCTTTTGGTGTGTGAAGACCTGTATTGGCTGCCCTGACAATTTTGGATGAGCTTGGGACTTGTACTAGGCCCAAAGCCTGAAGCCACGCCTGCTTGGAACCAGCATTTAGGTTGAGCCATTGCCACCGCCAGGGGGTGCCAGATACAGTTTGAAAGCCTGCACAACCCTGCAACAAAGTCCAGCTGTTAAAACTGACTGTTACAGGAAGGACTCTCTTCCCAATATTGGATGAAGCAAGGCCTATGATTTGCATACTGAGAATGTGGACTAAAGTAATGTTTTGAAATTTCTGTTAAAAGCCTGAGCAAGAGACTGACTTTGGAATTTACCAGCCCTCAAGCCTGCAGTGCTATTAAATATCAGTTTTGTTTAGAAAATCACTGATGCGCTAGTCATTAATAGCGATCACAGTTAGTGCTGTAATGTAATTTTCGCTCATCCTATTCTTTCAGTGAATATATAGCGAAAATTTAATTACAGTGAAATAAAGCCATTTAACAGTAGTATAAACTGTCATTTATTATGCTGAATATTGCTTATTAATTTGCATTGCTTAGCTGCTGAAATTTGTTTTGTTTTATTTGGTTTACTTGATTTTCTAAAACTCATTGTTTTGTTTACATTGTAATTTATGTTTACATTATTTTTATTATGCTTGATATTTATGCTAATTATGAATATTTAGGACTTGTATACATGTGAATAATATATATATTTATCTCATATAATACAAAGTGTGGCAACAGTGTTTTTCACCATCATTTTTTGAATCTGGAGAGCATAGGATAATATATGTGAATTTTTATTAATTTTGGTAATTTATTAAATAATTTTTGGGTAAGGCCAGAGGTGAATCTAAGTGCATTATTGTAAAAAGTGATATAATAAGCCTTTGATCTGACATCTTTGGGGGTTCTCATTCACAAGATGATTGTTAGTGAATAAGAGTCCACACTTAGGGTGTATGGGAAAGAAATAATATTACTGTTATTGTTTGCAGGTTACTAAATGGCATAAGTAATATTTTTCTGTTCTTATTTCTCGAGGATTTAAAGATAAAATTACCCCTAGACAGCGAGAAAATGCAGAAAGAAGTAACTGTCCTGCAGTAAAACTGCAAGGAAAAGGACTTTTGAAGTATCTCAAGGAAAATATTTGGTTCTTTGTTCAAAATTGCATTACTTAAGCATTGTGATTATCATTGTTGTTTAAAGGTTATTATTATTATTGTTAAAGTAGTGACTATTTTTACACACTATGTCAGTGCAAGGTCTTTGTGCAAAAGTTATAAAATCTGAGGCAGTGATACATTCTCCAGTATTTTCTCAGCCTTCAATTATGAATAAAGAGGAAAGAATAAAAGATCGTGAAAGAATGAATGAAACATATTTAGAGCTAATTAATGAGCAAAATCATGAACAAACATGTTTAGCAAGTGAAGCAAGACAGTTAAGGGAAAAAGTACAGGAAAAAATCACTGAAATGTAGTAGATTCACAGGCCAAGTTGAGTTATTAGAAAAACAGTTAGATGAAAGTACAGCAAAATTATCTGAAAAATATTGTGTCCTGGTCAACCTAAGGAATGAAATTGTTGTGTTAACAAATTCTGAAGACAAGCAGAATGGGTGGTATACAGCTTTGAGAAGGGAAAAAACATAATTAGCATATGCTAATTAGCAGGTTACCAAGAAGCTAACTGCACTCACCCAAATGTATAATGATATACAGGAGAATATGCAAGCGATAAGAAAAAGTGAGCAGACCAGGAAAGACACCTATTAGCCAAGAGGAAGGAGGAAACCTCCAACCCAAGAGGCTTAAGTGAGTCAAACCCAAGCTATCAGTCTCCTTCTAGATTGCTTGAAAGGACAGAGCAGAGAACCTTACCAGAGCAAGAGAAAGGATTAAGACTTCATTTGGCTAAGCAGATTTACTGTGTGTTATTTTTATTTTGTACTCACAGGGATTGCTACTGTTTGTTACTAACATTTCACTGCTTTATTTTTCTCTGATTCAAATTGTTGTTGCTGGTATACCTTCTTCTGCATTATTACAAGGTGTGCCTACAGGTATGTGCCAACATATTACTGCTGTAATCTTCTGATTGAAATTGTCTTTTGCAAGGTATATCTTCTTTTACTGCTTTATTTTTCTCTGTAGCAAAGTGTTTCTTACAGGGTATATCTTCTCTGAAATTATTACAGGTGGTGCTTTACAGGTTTTACAGTTTTAGCTAACATTATGTTAAGCTTTCGGAGTTACTGCATTTGTTGTTGACTGATTGTTTCTGCTCTTACCTCCTTGTTCTTTCGTCTGTGGTTCTTCTTTTCCGGCAGGGGAAGGGCCCAGCCACCCACCTCCATCCCCAACCACCCCACACTACACTCATTTTATAGGGTACCACAGTCGTGACATTTCCTGTGGCAAAGCAGGAAGGGGCGGATCAGTGGGGCATGCACAAGATGAGCTCATTTACAGGGGCACTAGTAATTGAACTTGTTATAACAAGTAATATGAAAACAAAACACAAAATCAAACCATTACTTGCATTTTCTTCCTTCTAATTACTCTGACCAGATTATAAACCCAGCAACTTATCTAGAATGGATATAATTAACTGCAGGTACTGCAGAACACTTTTCAGAAGGACAGTCTTACAGGACTTAGGACACTGTCCTACATGCTGAGCCATTGGAAATCTTAGGGCTCAGCTCCGGGCAGCATGGGCAGAGATTGTGCACCTCAAATTTCATATTCAAGAGGAAATACATTATAAGAACCACCTGCCATTTCTCCAACATCCAACAGAAGAACCTCGACCGCAGAGGGTAGTTGGTCCAGGAGGTTGGCAGGTGGTTAGAAGGGGCAAATTGGGTGCCCCATCACTCGGTGCTCTCCAACATATTACCTCCAAAAACCATATAAACACTACAAACAGGAATCTGCCTCTATCTCCAAAATCAAAGGGGCAGAGGACTCTGCAGAGCAGGACACTGCAGCTCAGGAGCTAGCACAACAAAACGTGCCCAAATCAGGAACCAAAACAAAAAAACAAAAAGGAAATCCAAAAAACTTCTGATTAGAGGAGACTCCATGATTCGAGGAGTTGATACCTATCTCCAGCCAGAAGTAATGGTCAGATGTCTCCCAGGTACATCATCGTGGAGAGACACTAACCACATTGCTAAAATTGTTCAGAAAGCAGGAGAAAATATTGACATCCTGCTACACATAGGGACTAATGATCTCACCAGCTGGTCAGTTGTGGAGACCAAGGAACACCTGACCAGGCTGGGTGACAAACTATCATCCATTTCATCTGGCATCTCCTTCTCTGAGATCCTACCAGTCTGGGAGAGGGGGACAAATGGACAGAAGGTCAAAGAAGGGGAGATGGGGAGCTAAACATGTGGCTCAAGGGCTTGAGCTAGAAAAAAGGACACTGATTTGTAGGGAACTGGCAACAGTTTTGGGAGTGAAAGTTCTTTAAATTTGATGGACTGCATCTGACTAAGGAGGGAGTCAGTGCATTGGGGCAGAAGTTTGATGGCTTTGCACAATATTTAAACTAGAAAATGGGAAGGGGGTGCAACACCCCATACGTCAAATGGGAAGAACACCCATCCCCCCTCAGCTAGTGGTCAAACAGGGATTCAGCATGTTTGCAGTTCATTTGCATCACCAGGTAAGAAAAAAGGTCCATCTCCCCATACGATGCACAGGGGAAATACCAGACCTCACCCAACAACTAACACACTGAAATCTGGCCAATGGAAAATCATGTACACAAATGCTCACAGCCTGGGAAATAAGATCCCAGACCTACAGGCAATAATGTCAGAGGCTAAACTGGACATAGTAGTAATTAATGAGATGTGGTTTACCAGTAACCACACTTCAGAAGCTTCCTGGCTATGTATTATTCCAGAAGGCGAAGTGCAAAAAAGGGGAGGTGGGTGTATGTGTCAATGAAAAAATCAAAGCTACAGAAATTCAGAATACACATAAGGAGCCAGAAGAACTGTGGGTCACCCTGGAAAAAGGAAATGAGACAGCCATAAGAACTGGGGTTGTCTACAGGCCCCCAGACCAGGGGAAGGACATAGACACATTACTGTTAGAAGATATACAAAACATGATAGCTAAAGGGGAAGTTCTGATAATGTGAGACTTCAACATGCCAGAGCCAGATTGGTCAATACCAGCAGGAACATCTGCCATATCTAGACATGTGGTGGATTTCCTGCAGGGGGAGGGCCTCAAACAACTGGTACAACAACCCACATATGACAGGGATATCCAAGATCTAGTAGCAACTAACAGGGAAGGGATCACAGATCTCCAGGTAGAAGTTCACCTGGGGGTCAGTGACCATCACATGGTATGGTTCAATTTGGCCACTTCAACTAAATCATCCCATTCCAAGGCAAAAATATGGGACTTCAGAGGAGCTGACTTTGATAAGATGACCAACAGAGTTAAGCTAGCCCTGGCAAAAAGAAACACAGGTGAGGGGGTACAGGCAAAGTGGGCAAGCATTAAGGATGCAATACATGAAGCAACATCCCATTGTGTTAGACAGAAAAGGAAGTGCAAAAGAGGAAGGAAACCACTTTGGTTCTCAAATACGGTAGCAGAAAAGGTCAGAGTCAAAAGTCTGGCCTTCAGGAAATATAAGGGAACACAGTGGGATGAAGATAAGGAGGCATACCAAACTGCCCTAAGGGAAGCAGGGAAGGCAGTAAGGCAGGCAAAGTCCCAAACTGAAGAAACACTAGCACAAACAGTAAAAGAAGGTGACAAGACTTTCTATAGATAAATTAGTGAAAGGAGAAAGTCCAGAGGGGGTATTGCTAAGCTCAAAGGAGAAAAGTGGGTGTGTGAGGAGGAGGACCCTGTAAAAGCACCTATCCTAAATAGATACTTTTACTCAGTATTTACTGAAGAGAAGGTAGGGCAGGGCCCACAGCTCAGCACCATGGACACGGGGGGGGGGGGGAGAGAGGTGAGCTCTACTCCCTTCACAAAAGAAAGGGTCCTACAAGAACTTGCTAAGCTCAGGGTGGACAAGGCAATGGGACCGGATGACATACATGCCAGGATACTAAAGGAGCTAAGGGTGGAACTAGCAGAGCCTTTAGCAGAACTGTTTAGTGAGTATCTGAGCACAGGAGAGGTCCCAGAAGACTGGAGAAGGGCTCATGTGATCCCGCTCCACAAGTGTGGTAGCAGGGAGGAGGCGAGTAACTACAGACCAGTCAGTCTTACCTCAGTAGTGGGCAAGATTATGGAGGCACTCATTAAGGAAAGGATAGTGCAACACCTGGAATCCATAGGGGCACAGGATCCAAGACATCATGGGTTTACAAAAGGAAGGTCCTGTCAAACTGATCTCATAGATTTCTTTGACTGGGTAACCAGAGTGGTGGACCAAGGGGGAGCAGTTGATGTCACCTACCTTGACTTCAGCAAAGTTTTTGACACTGTTCCACATAGAAGATTGATAAATAAGCTGGGTAGGCTCGGGGTTGGTCAGAAGTTGGTCAACTGGGTGGCAAACTGGTTGATGGGCAGAAAACAGAGAGTGGTGATTAATGGTATACAGTCAGAAGAGATGCAAGTCACAAGTGGGGTACCTCAGGGATCAGTCCTGGGGCCAGTCCTCTTCAATATCTTCATCAGTGACATTGTAGATGGACTAGAGGGTAAGGCTTGTCTGTTTGCAGATGACACCAAGATCTGCAACAGAGTAGATGATCCAGATGGGGTGGGCAGAATGAGAAGAGATCTGGATAAACTAGCAAAATGGTCAGAAGAGTGGCAACTGGGATTTAATGCAAAGAAGTGCAAGATCATGCATATAGGGAAGAGAAACCCTGAAGCCACCTATAGGCTGGGAGGGGAGTTGCTGGCAGTCACAAAGGAAGAAATACACTTGGGCATCATCATCACCAATGATCTGAAATCATCCAAGCAGACCTCTAAAGCAGTAGTTAAGGCTAGGGGGATGTTAGGGTATATCAGTAGGGGTATCACAAGTCATAAGAGGGAGGTAATAATAATACCTCTTTACAAGACACTGGTTAGGCCTCATCTGGAGTACTGCATGCAGTACTGGAGGCCACACCTTCACTAGGACATTAACCAAATTGAGGCAGTCCAGAGAAGGCAACCAAAATGGTGCAGGGACTGCATCAGAAAACATATGAGGACAGATTAATGGAGCTCAATATGTATACCCTTGAGCAAAGGAGGATAGAGGTGATATGATCGAAACATTCAAACACCTTAAGGGCATTAACAAGGTGAAAGAGTCTAACATGTTTCAGTATAAGAAAAATAGGACAAGAGGACACAGCATGAGATTAGAGGGAGACCGATTAAGGGGTGATGTGAGGAAGTTCGTTTTTACAGAAAGGGTGGTGGATGCATGGAACGGCCTACCTCAGGAAGTGGAAGCTATGAATACAGTGCAGGGCTTCAAACAGGCATGGGATATTCATAAGAGAGCAATACAGATGAGTATGAATAAATAGGCTACTGACAGAGCAAAGGCCAATGGCACATTTATAAGGTAGAAAAAGAAATGGGCAGACTGGATGGGCCTTGCAGTCCTTATCTGCTGTCAACTTCCATGTTTCTGTTTTTCAAGATAATTGACTAGAGGAGGATACCAGTAGAGGATATAATCCTTTTTGGAATCCTTCCTACCCACAACCTGCAGACATAGCTTCCTACTATCCACATTCCCTTTCTCAATTTGGTACCAAAGGGCAATCTGAGTTACAGAAAGCAATACATGTAAACAGAGAAATCAGCCCACTAAATGGACTGAGGAGTATTTCAAGTGAACCAGATAACTTGGTAGGAAAATGTAAATCAGAAGCTGTACCAAATGGACTAGGAAATAAGCAACTAAGGGAGTATTGTATCCTTTTGGAAAAGGAGTATATTAAGTTAGGTGGAAAATGGGAAGGCTTAAACGCCAAAAGTAACAAGCATTTGTCAATGCCGAACATTCGCTTGCAGGTATTTGCAGTGGTGTTTGGCATGTATGGTGCTGTACCCTAATGCCCTGTGCAATTGCTGGTATTTGCACAATAAATTGTCAGCATGACCTTTTTGTTACCCCCATTGTGTGCTACTTAGGCGGAAACACGTTTTGGGCAGGGTGTGAAAAATGACAGCTGTACTGCTCATAAGGAAGTGTGGTAAAATGGCAATGTTGAAAATCTGGAGTGGAAATATTGAAAATTCGCAAAGCTAGGAGCGTGCCTGGGAACTGTGCAATGCATGCTCGTAAAACAGTTATTTTTAGGAATTTGTTCACCAAATTTTCAACATAGCCATTTAAGATCTCTGCTCATGAACAGTGACACTGTATGATTTTCTTAATGTGCCCCATACACTGAATCCACACAGCGACTGTGCCATTTATGCGTTACATGGCGGAAACACGTTTTGGGCAAGATGTGAAAAATGACAGCTGCAGTGCTTCCGCTCATAAGGAGGTGTGGTAAAATGGCAATGTTGAAAATGTGGAGTGAAAATATTGAAAATTCACAAACTTACGACGTGCATAGAACTGCGCAATGAACACTCAGAAACAGTCATTTTAGAATTTTGTCACCAAATTTTCAACACAGCCATTTTAAGACCTCTGCTCATGAACAATGTCACTGTGATTTTTCTTACTGTGTCCCATACATTGAGTTCGCACACCACGACTCTTGCCATTTAATGCTTGTAGTGAAGCTACATTTGGGCAGGATGCAAAAAATGACAGCTGTACTACTCATGAGGAGGTGTGGTAAAATAGCAATGTTGAAAATCTGGAGTGAAAATATTGAAAATTCGCAAACTTACTGAAAATGCATGGGAACTGCTAGCAGCACACTCGTAAAACAGTCATTTTAAGGAATTTCTCACCAAATTTTCAACATAGCCATTTAACACCTCTGCTCATGATCAGTGTCACTGTGATTTTCTTAATGTGTCCCATACATTGATTTCACACTGACTTCATCATTATAGCTACATGGGGCAATACGTTTTGGGCAGGATGTGAAAAAAATGACAACTAGTGCTCATAAGGAGGTGTGGTAAAATGGCAATGTTGAAAATCTGGAGGAAATATTGAAAATTGCAACTCACAAGCGCATAGGAACTGCACAATGCACGCTCGTAAAACAGTTATTTTTAGGAATTTGTTCACCAAATTTTCAACATAGCCATTTTAAGATCTCTGCTCATGAACAGTGACACTGTGATTTTCTTAATGTGCCCCATACACTGAGTTCACACAGCGACTGTGCCATTGTGCGCTACATGGGCGGAAACACATTTTGGGCAAGATGTGAAAAATGACAGCTGCAGTGCTCACTCATAAGGAGGTGTGGTAAAATGGCAATGTTGAAAATGTGGAGTGAAAATATTGAAAATTCTCAAACTTACGAGCGTGCATAGGAACTGCGCATGAACACTGACTAAAACAGTCATTTCTAGGAATTTTGTCACAAATTTTCAACACAGCCATTTTAAGACCTCTGCTCATGAACAGTGTCACTGTGATTTTCTTACTGTGTCCCATACATTGAGTTCACACACCGATCGCGCTTATGCGCTACATGGGTGAAACACATTTTGGGCAGGATGTGAAAAATGACAGCTGTAGTGCTCATAAGGAGGTGTGGTAAATGGCAATGTTGAAAATTTGGGTGAAAATATTGAAAATTCGCAAACTTACAAGCGCTTGTGGGAACTGCACAATGCACGCCGTAAAACACAGTTATTTTAGAATTTGTTCACCAAATTTTCAACATAGCCATTTAAGATCTCTGCTCATGAACAGTGACACTGTGATTTTCTTAATGTGCCCCATACACTGAGTTCACACAGCGACTGTGCCATTGTGCACTACATGGGAGGAAACATTTTGGGCAGGATGCAAAAATGACAGCTATACTGCTCATGAGGAGGTGTGGTAAAATAGCAATTTTGAAAATCTGGAGTGAAAATATTGAAAATTGAGAAACTTATGAGCTGCATGTGAGAACCAAGAACGACACCTCAAAACAGTCATCTTTTAGGAATTTTTCACCAAATTTCAACACAGCCATTTTAACACCTCTGCTCATGATCAGTGTCACTGTGATTTTCTTAATGTGTCCCATACATTGATTTCAAGACACCGACCGCGCCATTGTCGCGCTACATAGGGCGGAAACACGCTTTGGGCAGGATGTGAAAAATGACAGCTATATTGCTCATGAGGAGGTGTGGTAAAATGCCAATGTTGAAAATCTGGGTGGAAATATTGAAAATTAGCAAAACTCTACAGTGCATGGGAACTGTGCAATGCACGCTCATAAAACAATTTTAGGAATTTTTTCACCAAATTTTCAACATTGCCATTTTAAAACCTCTGCTAATGAACACTGTCACTGTGATTTTCTTACTGTGTCCCATACATTGATTTCGCACACCGACTGCGCCATTGTGCACTACATGGGCGGAAACATGTTTTGGGTGAGATGTGAAAAATGACAGCTTTACTGCTCATAAGGAGGTGTGGTAAAATGGCAATGTTGAAAATCTGGAGTGCAAATATTTAAAATTTGCAAACTTACGAACGTGCGTAGGAACTGCGCAACACACGCTCGTAAAACAGTCATTTTTAGGAATTTTTTCACCAAATTTTCAACATAGCCATTTTAAGACCTCTGCTCATGAACAGTGTCACTGTGATTTTCTTAATGTGTCCCATACATTGATTTCACCCACCGACTGTGCCATTGTGCACTACATGGGCGGAAACACGTTTTGGGTGAGATGTGAAAAATGACAGCTGTACTACTCATAAGAAGGCATGGTAAAATGGCAATGTTGAAAATCTGGAATAGAAATATTGAAAATTTGCAAACCTACGAGCGTGCATAGGAACTGCATAGCATAGCTAAAACAGTCATTTTGGATTTTTGTACAAATTTTCAACATAGGGTTTTGGGACCCCTTCTTGAATGATGTCACTGATCATGGTGCTATTCAGGCCTGAAGGGTGATTTCCACAGTGATCGCGAAATCACCCTCGCCTGAATAACGCCATGACAGTGACATCATTCATGAAGTTGTCCCAAAACCCCATGTTGAAAATTGTAGTCAAAACTCAAAAATGCTTGAGATATGCATAAAGTTGAACCCCATCTAGCCCATTATACAGCATACCCGTTTCCTCAGTTCATGTCGCTTTGAAGAGTGCAGACGTGTTCCCGGTCCACATCAAGATCATCGTGCCAGAGTCTGGAGGTAAATATGGGGTGAGGGGTGTGGGAGGCTGGCGCCAGTGGGTGGGTGTGGGTTGTGGAGGGGGACTGGGAGATGCGCTGCGGACCATTTTTCTTTACAGGTAAAACAAAAAAATGACGACGTGGGATGTTTGCCACACTGGGGTGGGCTCCCAGCATGGCAGAAGATGGCTGGGAAAGGCGAGGCTGGCGGGATTGGGCACCCCTGTCGGCAACTACGGGGGCACCGAGGAGCCGAAGGGATTGGGCACCCGTCAGCAAACAACATTTGCCACGCTGGGGTGGGCTCCTCAGTGTGGCACCAAAGCTTTGGGGGGGCGGTGTGACATGCGCGGGGGAAGCGCGTGACATGAGGTGGTGTGACGCAGTGCTCAGTATGGCAGCGGTAGTTTTCTTTGATGCAGAAGACCACCGTTGTCATACAGAGCTCCCACACCCATTGGTGCAGGACTGCCATGCCTGCTCAAGGGAGCAGTGCATTGGATGGGAGAGGCACACCTCCAAAGTGTGCTACTCTCCCAAAACGTTCCTTGCGCATGCGCACAAGTGAACGTAAAAATCATGTAAGAATAAAAGCATCTGAAGAATCAGGCCCAGATAGCTCCTCCCCTGAAAGGAATATTCCTGTTCAGAAGAGGAACCATATGTTAGGCATGAGAAAATATATAAAATTAGACAAAAAAGAAGCTCTGATTCTGAAGATGACTCATCAGATGGGTATAGGAAAAATAAAAATATATCTGAAAAGGAACAGGGGTATTTCAAATGAAAGACTGTTACACAAGCTTTGAAATTGGTAGGTGAGAGGTATAATTCTAAATCTGCGAAAGGAGGCATTGAGCAGCATAGTCAAAAACTAAGAGTGTTTTGAATCTTTGTCCATAACTAATGAGGGAGAACAGAGTTTTGTGATTAGGTGGTCTGTTGATGATCCTTGGGCTGAGTGGTCAAGAATGTCTAGAGAAAGTAGGAACAAACCTGACAAGCTGTACAAATTCCTAAAAAAGGAGTTTGGTAAATATCACACTATGGGGGCAGCCAGACGTGCTGCCTACCAAATGCAGTGTGGGATTGATCAAAGTCCTAGGGAATATTATTGCAGGCTAAAGATTGTGTACTTTGGAGCAGAAGATCACTCAGACAGTAATTTAGATGACTTCCAAGATGCATATTACCTACTCTCTGCTATCAAGACACAATTGGCACTTGAGCTTAACAGGAGGCTCAGAGACATTCACTGGATTACCAGACAGGCAGACCACATCTGGGACTCTGGAAGAGGCAATGACTCCTCTCCACAGAAAAAGGGAGGGGCCCCAATCCCAAGGTCCAAGTGTCTGAAGTAACTATCCCAGATTCTTTGGCTATGGAAGGGGGTGAGCTATCTACCCCCAAAAACAAGAGACAAAAGAAGAAAAGAGGTAACAACACTCAATCAGGAAAATCTGTAGAGCAGCCTAAGGCTGTGCCTGACCCCACAGTTGTAACCCAATCCACCAACCCTGCCCAAGCTTCCCCTGTAGTGGTCCCACCACCTGGCCCTGAGTCACGGTTCTAGCAGAACCCTCAGCAATTCCCACAACCTCAGCCATACCAAAACCAAGGACCCTTCTATGGAGGTTATGATCCTGGTAGAGGATGCTGCTGAGGGTATGAGAGAGGATGCTATAGAGGATACAACAATGGCTAAACAGGTGGTAGAGGTGCCTATGGGGCCATCAAAACTATAACAATGAGCAAGATGGTTGCAGGTTCCAAGACAGATCTCAATCTATCTCCCCAAATATGGAGGAGATGATCAAGAAGTCACAGCAGGAAATACAGGGAATAAAGGACCAGATGGGAGACATAAAAGTGTTTCTCCAATGCTATGCTCCATCTACCCCTCTACCTCTTGTTTTTTCTGCACTGGTGTAAATCATGCCTGAAATCCCCAGTAACAGTGGAACCAGTAGTAATGGCTAGTGACTAGAGCCTTCTGTCCTTCCTAATGCTGCTCAGGTAATGAAATTGCAATTGTTGATGACGGTAATAAAACTGCTATGAAACTGGAAAATGAGAGTGTTAATGCAATACCTGACCTTACCCTAGAGGTATCCTGAGTTACTGCTGCAGGCAGTGTAGAGTGTCACAGTGAACCTGTCATATTGCAAGGAGTAAAGAAAAATAAATTCTACTTGGGCAACTTAATCCCAAAAGTGAGGGGGGGGCAGATAGGTTTTACTTTGACATCAACATTGATAACAGCCTGAGTCATGAAGATTTAGTTGACTCTGGAGCAGAAGTTACCCTGATGTCCAAAAGCATTTACTACAAGCTGGTTTATGCAGTAGGTAACTGTAATGTGTTAAAACCCCTCTCTGATGGCTTACAAGTAGTAGGTTATGGAGGGGCGGCTCAACAGACGCTAGGTAAAGTGTGGCTAAAATTGAAGTTTGGCAAGATGGAAGTCAACCACCTGGTGTATATCACTGATAGAACTGGGGATGATTTCTTGATTGGAAATGAACTTTTAAAAAGATTTCTGCCTATTGTTGTCTATTTCCATGGAATCTTAGGGACACAGATAAACCGGCCAATTCCATTTGGAAAGAGTCTTAAGGTTGCTAAACAATCAGAATCATGGTATCTTGAGAGAAATGATGCAATGATTAAATTGAATTTTGTACGTTCTGATGTTGCTGATGTATCTGTACTAGGTGATCCTGAAAATTTGGCTCCACGGAGAAGTAGAGCTCACGTGGTTTGTCTGTCAAAGCATTATGTGGTAAAGTCTGAGATGGGGATGGTGGAAACGAAACACGGCCACTAAGTCATGGGTCCTTACTCTGCAATATAAGGTCAGAGGAAGGCAGGTTAAAGATGTCCATCAAAGCAGAGAATATGCAGATGGTAAATTCTGTGTTATGCTTAGGTTACAAACACTGTTTAATTAGTGAACTGTTTTACAAGATGTTAATGAGGCAGAGGCCTAGTTTCACATGTGTAAAGAAACATGAGTGGTTGGAAAATGTCCCATATCAGACCACTAGCATGAAAAGCATAGGTATCTGTGCCTTGAACCTCCAAATAGGGCAAAAGGAAATACAACACCCTGTGAAGGTAGTACAAGGCATAAAATTCTCCATGCACCTGGGGCTAGACATCCCTGTATGACT
This sequence comes from Neoceratodus forsteri, assembly GCA_016271365.2. Classification (NCBI taxonomy): domain Eukaryota; kingdom Metazoa; phylum Chordata; order Ceratodontiformes; family Ceratodontidae; genus Neoceratodus; species Neoceratodus forsteri. The sequence goes on from CM057455.1 coordinate 699,704,601, forward strand.
GGGTGTGTATGCTGACCTAGCCAATGATATTCTTTGGTCATGAATAAGGGGGGACCCTTATCCAATAAAAGTGACACCACAGGCCTTGAGGTCTGGACAAACTATTCCTCAAGCGAGCCAGGTGGTAAATGAGTTCACTACAAGAATTCCAAGTAATGTCAAGGATTTCTCTCTTAGGGTTAATGTAAAGAAAGGCCAAAAAATACCTGACAAGACTGCACTCTTTGTGCTTGACAAGCAACTTAGTGAAATGGGCTTAAAAATCCACTCCATACCTTGCTTGGACATGAGCAGAAGAGTAATACACCTCTTAGTACATAACCCAACAGTAGAGCCTATCACTATAGCAACTAACTGTGAGTTAGGGGTAGTGACAGTGGACTCCTTTTATGATTTGGAGTTAGTTCCAGTTATTGGGGAGTTACTAGAAGACATTGTTTAGAATGACACAGATGAAGAAATCAGGTCTATACCAAATGGTTTCATTGCTTTTCAAGAAATTTGTCTAGTAGATAAGGAAGAAATACAGGCGTGTAAAGCTGAAAATAATTACCTTGTATTGTCCATTATGGTTAATGAAACAGAACAATTTAGAGAGGTCCATGCAATTGATGCTGAAAATGTTTCTGAGGTAACAGAAGATGATATAGAAATAGGAAAAAATTTACCTTTCTCAGATTTTAAAGAACAAATTGAGCAAGCTATGCAAATTTGTAACTGTGAAACAGAAGTAGAAAAAGAAAAGGTTCGTGAAATGTTTCTTCAGTTTAAGGACATGTTTGCAAAAGATTCTTATGATTGTGGGATAACTGACCTCCATGTTACCAGGGTACCTACTGACCCAAATAAAGGTCCAGTTTATATATGACAGTACAGAATACCACTAGCATCTTACAAACATATACAATAGATACTGGATACCTTAATGGAGTGAGGAATTATAAGACAGGTAAACTCTATTTATAATTCCCCCATTTGGCCTGTACTAAAACCTACATGAAAGTGGAAACTCACTATTGACTATAGATAGTTAAACCAACAGGTGCCTATATCTCACTGGTGCATGACATATTTGGACCAAAGTCTGGCCAGAGTTCAAGGTGCCAGATATTCCACTACCCGAGGTATAGCAAATGGATTCTGAATATTAAGAGTAGACCCAAAAGATCAATATAAACTGGCTTTTACCTTTGGAAGGAGACAGTACACATGGAATAGGTGACCTTTTGAGTACTTAAATTCACCAGCAGATTTCAATATCTTTCTGCACAAGGTCATGCCTGATGCCAAAAGCAGAGAAAATCTGGTTTATGTGGATGATGTACTAATCAAAAGCAACACTTTTGAGGAACAACTAGCTGAGGTTGCCTATGTGTTAAACCAGCTAAAAGCCACTGGTGCCAAGTTGTTCTTACCAAAGGGGCAATGGTTCAGAGATAGGGTAAACTATCTTGGGCATGAAGTTAGTCCCGACGGGCTACATCCTCAGCACACCAAAGCTGAGGCAGTCCAAAAATGGTCCACCCAAAACTTTAAAAGAGTTACACAGTTTCCTAGGGATCTGTAACTACTCAAGACAGTTTATCCAGGACTATGCAGAAATTACCTTTCCTCTCACCAGGCTGCTGAAAAGATCAGAACCCTGGGTGTGGGGGTGGGGGGAGAGCAAGAGAAAGCCATGCAAGTTTTAAAAGATAGTCTGAGTCAAGCACCATGTCTTGCTTACCCACAAATGGATATGGATTTTTATCTAGCGGTAGGGCATACTAGTAGCAGCATCAGTGCAGTGTTATATCAGAAACATGATTCAGACAAATGTGTTATTGCTTATGTAAGTAAAACCTTAAATGATGTTGAGAAAAAGTTCTCAGTATGTGAAAAGGCATTGTTTTCCACTGTATGGACAGTACAACAGTTCAAAACTTACATTTGTGGTAAAAACAAAATTGTTGTAGAGACTGGTCACCAACCCCTTACCCTTCTGGGGAGCCAGAAGCTTAAGGATGATAATGTGTCTAGCAGCAGAATTGTGGCCTGGACCTTAGCACTCCAGGGCCTACCCCTAGAGATTAAGTATGCAAAGAACAAAAGGAATACAGTAGCTCAAGGGTTATCAGACCTGGAGATGCATAACTGTACAGTAGATGAACTTCCAGTACAAGACCCTGACCTATCTCTTGAGTTGGACATGGTGTACCAACATAACAGGCACCACCACTATGATGAGAATATGTGTGAAAATTTGCCTAGAGTCTATGTTGATAGTTGTTCATTCCTGCAAGGTGACGACTGATGTTCTGGTTTAGGAGTGGTATGGCAAGATAATGTACCATGTACTCCACTCAAGTACAAGCTAGTCCTAAGTCTAACCAATATGCAGAATTGGCAGCCACCTATATAGCGGTACAGACTGCAGTACAACATGTTACACGACATTGTAATTTGTACTGATTCTGATTATGTTAGGCAGGACTTCCTTACACATTTACCTGGGTGGAAGGTGATTGGTATGATCAATTCAAGAGGCAGTAGGGTAATGCATGCAGACCTTATCCTAGCCATAGATCAGTTGGTTCAGGAACATAAGTTGGTTGTTTATTGGAAAAAAGTAAAAGGGCACTTCAAAATTCAGGGATCAGACAAAACCGGAAATGACCTAGCAGATGCTCTGGCTAGGGAGGGTGCTTTAAGTGGAGAAGAATGGAACTTTGTCCCTCCTGTCCAAGTTAAGGTGGATGTGGTTACCAACAGACAAAAGCAGCAGGAACAAGAAAATAAGGTTCTGCACTTGTATAGTGAGAAACCTGACTTTAGTGAAAATGCACCAAGAGGATGAAGTGGTAGGAAAATGTTATCGTTTCATTAAGGATCCCACTGAAAACATGATTTCTGACAATGACCTACAGGATAGCCGGGACCCGAGAGCCATGAATAACCAGAAGGATAAATTCCAATTAAGGAGTGATCTCTTGGTAAGAACTGGTAAAAACCCACTCGAGGTCCAATGGGTGGGTCCTTTAGGCCACAGGGGAACTATGTTACAACATGCCCATGATGAACCATCAGGAGCACATAGGGGGATAGGAGAATATATGAAACCTTAAAAGAGATAGCTTACTGACCCTACCTGTATGATGATGATGATGATGTTGCAGGGTATGTACAAGGGTGTATAACCTGTTGCAAGTTCCAACCAGCTACTCCCAGACATTGAGCACCACTACAGTCAAAAGCTGTGCCTTGGTCAGACATCCAAATTGACTGGATTGGTCCTGTTACCAGATCTTCAAGGGGTAACCAATATGTTTTGACAGTTACTTGTCTGTTCACAAAATGGGTTGAATGTATACCTGTTCTAAATAACACTGCCGAAACCACTGCTTTCTTATTAATAAACCATGTATTTAGTCGATTGGGATTACCATTAAGAGTAGAATCTGATAGAGGTCTTCATTTCACAGGAGAGGTAATAGAGAACATGTGGAAAATTCTAGGAGTACAGAGGAAACTATGTGTCCCACCATCTACAGTCCTTTGGAACACGCTAATCAAACAATTTTTTTTAATTTAGTTGTTTAACCAGGTATAGCACACTAAGCTGAAAGCTTTTTTACAGGAGCGACCTGGGAGCACAAGGAGGTTAAGTGACTTGCTCAGGGTCACACAGTATGCAAGTGGAAGCTGTGGGATTCAAACCCAGGTCAGGTTTGCTGGATGTCACCAAATTTGCAGCTCAGAGCCTTAGACCACTGCTCTATACTGCCTCCAATTGTGTATGTACTGAAAAAATATATCAGTTCTTCAAGAAAAGATTGGGATGTAAAGTTACCACTAGTATTAATGGCCATATAGGCTCCTCCTAATAAGTCTAGAGGTGTTCCTCCTTTTGAAATGATGACAGGAAGACAGATGGTGCTACCTTTACATCTCCTGTATACCACAGGAAATGTAAATTCAGCATGTGCCACTACAGCACATGAATATGTAACCCATTTAAAACAGCATTTGCATGAAACCTTTGCATTTGCTCAGAAAAACTTATAGAAAAGGGTTGGGGCTTCTAAGTCATATTATAACAGGAAAACTAGTCCAAAAGAATATCAAATTGGTGATAAAGTGTTTTACTTTAACTACAGTAGAGATAAAACGAAGGTCAAAAAGTTTCTTCCCATTTGGCAAGGACCCTTTGTGATCACTGACAAAATCTCACCTGTAGCATACCAAATTGACTTAAAGCAAAAAAAAAAAAAAAAAAAACACTGGAGAGGTAGTACCTAAATAGGTTCATATTAATCAGTTGAGGCAATATCGTGAACACAACAAAACATGGGAAAATGTTCTAAATGAATATATGAGTGGTGATCGGGAATTAGAGTCTAGCTAAAATGTTAATTGTCATAGTGACCTTTAAAACTGATGAGCAAAGAGAATGTTTTGCATGTGCAAAATGTTCAAAACAATGTAAAAAGACAATGTTATTTTGAAAGTGTACAGTACATAATTGTAATCAAGTTTAATCATGTTAATTCATGTAGTACTGTACTACACATATCTATGCAAAATAGTGCATCTCCAATGATATCATCTAGTGATGATGTCACATCCTATGATGTCACATGTGATAATGTAATGTGCTAATGATGTCATAAGTTACCACAGGATAACACAACTTTACGAACATACAAACATATGAAATTTGCCAGCAGATAAAGGCCTAGAGGTCTATCAAGTCTGCTCAAATGTGCAGCTAGCACCCCTTATTCTGCAGCTGCCCCTCCCTTCCACCCTTCCCCTTCATTAACCCTCCCCTTGTCCTGTCCCATCCTCATTTGAAGCTGTCCACTGTTCTACTGCATACCACTTCAGCAGGTAACGCATTCCACCCAGCCACCACCCTCTCTGTAAAAAAGTGTCTCCTCATCTCCCTCCTGAACCTTCCTCACTCCAGTCTCATATCATGGCCCCTGGTGGCCCTCCCTTCCCTTACTTTGAACAGTCCCTCTGTACCCATCTTGTTTATTCCTTTCATGTATTTAAAGGTTTCAATCATGTCACCCCTGTCTCTCCTCGCCTTCAGTGAGTACATGTTCAACTCCTTCAACCTCCTCTCGTATGATAAGTCCCCCAGCCCCTTGATCATCTTTGTCGCTCTGCGCTGCACCCCCTCCAGTAACTTAATGTCCCTCTTCAGATACGGACGCCAGTACTGCATGCAGTACTCCAGGTGTGGTCTAACTAATGACCTATACAGTGGTAGAATCACCTCCTCCCTCCTTGAGGATATACCCCTTGCAATACAACCCAGCATTTTGTTGGTCTTTGCAGCTGCCTTCCTACATTGTGCCGAGTTGTTCATTGACCCTGTAATGAGCACACCCAGATCCTTCTCCTCCTCTGTCTGGGCTAGCTGCACTACCCTTAGCTGGTAACTCCTCCTTGGGTTCTTCATCCCAAAATGCAGCACCTTGCACTTTTTGGCATTAAAGCCCAGTTGCCAGGTGTCTGACCAGGTTTCAAGCTTTGCCAGATCATCCTGCAACCCCTGCCACCCCCCTAGGTCATCCACCACCGCGCCTACCTTGGTATCATCAGCAAACAGACTGATCTTGCTCTTGATGTCCCATGATATGTCTGCAATGAATCTCCCAAACACTGGTCCCAACACCGAGCCCTGTGGAACACCGCTCATCACTGCCCTTGGGTGTGAGAGCTACCCACCCACCACCACCCTTTGTTGCCTTCCCTGCAGCCAGTTTTCTACCCATCTCATCAGTTTTGCACCCATCCCTGTGCCTACTAACTTCCTTCCCAGCCTTCCATGTGGCACTGAGTCGAATGCCTTACTGAAGTCCAGATACAGGACATCCACTGCATGGCCCCTGTCCAGTTGCCTAGTTACCCAGTCATAGAACTTGACCAGGTTGGTTTGGCAGGATCTGACATGTATGAAGCCATGCTGTCTGCTGTCCTGTAGTCCTTTGGCCTCAGGAGGGCCACCAGCCTCTCTTCAGGATAGTCTCTATTAGCTACCCACGATGGATGTGAGGCTCACTGGTCTGTAGTTTTCGGTTCATCCTTGGGGCCACTCTTGTGGAGGGCACCACATGAGCCATCCTCCAGTCCTGAGGTACACACCCCTGAATGTAGTGAGGCATTAATAGGTCTGCCAAAGGTCCTGCAAGGACCTCTGCCAGCTCCTTCAGTACCCTGGGGTGGATGCCATCTGGGCCTGGCACCTTGTCCACCCTCAGTGCCTTCAAACCTCTTGAACTCTGCTTCCATGATTTCCCATCTGTCACCACTTCCCCACTTCTGCCATTTCTCCACCTTGGTGTCACCCCTCTCTCTTTAGTAAATACTGAGCAGAAGTACTCATTTAGTGCCCGCCTTATCACACCCTGCTTCCACCCAACCCCCCTCCTTCCTAATCCTTACTATGTGGTCCTTACAGCTCCTTTTCTCCCTGATGTACTTAAAGAAGTCCTTCTCCCCCTTCTTAATGCCTTGTGTCAGCCTGAGTTCCGTAGATGCTTTGGCTCCCCTTACTTTGTCTTTTATGTTTCATTTTTCCTGCAATGCTTAAACTGTATACCCATATATAGTAGGATTATAGTTTTGAATTACAAAATGCATTTTGGGGTGCATTTTACTTCAAAGGGGGGAAATGTAGGAACAGAACTAATTTGATTAAAACATTTTATTTTCAGAAAAAAATTGTTTCAGGGATAGTCTGTTTAAATTGAATGGACTCTTCCAATTATTAGCAGGAGAGCATGAAGCTTACTAAGAGATTATTGTCATGAAAACTTCACATAATTTATGATCTTGTTTTTCTGTACCAGCCAGACCAGATACCAGAAGTTAACATAGACTGAAATAGACTGACTTTAAGAAATTAAGAATTTTATTTATAGAAAATATACAAAAACTCTAATATATTTAAAAATTATGCAGGTTATTGGAAATGCATGAACCTGCCCTGTAATTTAAGTTTTAAACTTATTAGCAAAGAGTAGTGTGAGCTATTTAAAAAACTCTGTGGCCCCAAAACTGTTTAAAATATATTCACAAATGTGGTGCCTAAAGTAAGCTGACCATGCTACCTTTTCAATGGAATGAGTCTCAAGTATTTATCTAACAGCAATGTCTAGTCGCGTGGTTTGTAAGCCTTCTGGATAAACTCCAAAGCAACATGAAGTGATGGATCATGTACCACAAACAAAGGAGATCCCTGTCTTAAAGAAATTTAGTAAGTTTATAAAGTTTCTAATGATAATAGGTATGCCAAACTAACATAATTTTGAACAGGAAAAAAATTACTTCTGAAATCTGTAAATACTTTTTAGATATCTATAAAGAAAAACATTTTAGAATTTATTTTATAAATTATAGATTTTATATTAGAATTGACAGCATCATGTTTGGTCTCAAATGAATCATCTCTTTTAGCTGCATCTAAAAATGTAGTTTTTACATTGGTAACAAGGTGCACATAGATGCAAGAAAGAAAAAAATGTTTTGTATCAAAAATAGTTTTTGAAGATTAGGTCATGCTGATGAAAAAATGGCTTAGGAGGGGTTAACAGTAATACCTTCAAAGAGTACTCAGAACAATCATAATTTGATGGTGATATCACCCAGCAAGTGGGACATACACGGGATGCTGGCAAAGCCGTCCCAGAACTGCTTGATCCTTTGGTGTGTGAGGACCTGTGTTGGCTGCCCTGACAATTTTGGTTGAGCTTGGGACTTATATTAGGCCAAAAGCCTGAAGCCACACCTGCTTGGAACCAGCATTTGGGTTGAGCCATTTCCACCACCAGGGGATGTCAGATATAGCTTAAAAGCCTGCACAATACTGCAACACTGCAACAAAGTCCAGCTGCTAAAACTGACTGTTACATTCTTCCCAATATTGGATGAAGCAATGCCTATGTTTTGCATACTGAGGATTTGGACTAAAGTAAAGTTTTGGAATTTCTGTTAAAAGCCTGAACAAGAGACTGACTTTTGAATTTACCAACCAGCAAGCCTGCAGTGATGTTAAATAGCAGTGAGTTCAGAGTTGCAGGTTCAAGAGCAGAATGAACTGAAACAGAAATAAGTCACAGAGTCCAGTTACCAATGCAACATTGCTGTCCACAGGGAAAGATCTTTCTACGGACTGTGCTGCTAGACTGCCAAAATCTTGCTGTCTGATTTTTCCCACTAAGTCCTGAAGTGACTTTTGATGATTTGAGACATCAACCAAGAAGGATCCAGCCTGCATTGCTTCATTGATGTCAGAAGACTCTACAGTTCCAGGTTCAAGTGGAAAAGACAGAAGACTAAAGCCAAATCCACCACCAAGGACTTTTGCCATCCAAAATCAGAAGCTCTCACCAAGACTTTGAAAGTTAAAACGTAGAAGACTGCACCTACAGATAACTAAAATATTAGTATTCCTTTATTCTACTTCTAGTACTTACTTGGCTATCTGGGGTGGTAACTTAGTACATTTTAGCTCCAGAAATGAGGGTATATAGTTAAGGTTGAATTCAGATGTAAAGAAAATACATTTTATATGCTATGAAGTTTTGAAACAATTATTGTACAAAGATATAACCTGAGACACTAATGCAATGAGTTGCAAGTTCTCATAGTAAAAAGAAAAGGTCATGATATTTATAAGTATGCTGAAGAAAAAGTATAAACTGTCATTTATTATGCTGAATATTGCTCATTCATTTACATTGCTTATTTGCTGAAATTAGTTTTGTTTTATTTGATTTACTTGATTTTCTAAAACCTGTTGTTTTGTTTACATTGCAGTTGATGTTTACATTATTTTTATTATGCTTGATATTTATGCTAATTATAAATATTTAAGACTTGTACATATGCAAATAAAATAGATATTTATCTCATATAATCCAAAGTGTGGCAACAGTGTTTTTCACCATCATTTGTGAATCTGGAGAGCATAGGATAATATCATATGTGAATTTATATTATTTTTGGTAATTTATTAAATACTTTTTGGGTAAAGCCAGAGGTGAATCTTAATGCATTATTGTAAAAGTGATATTATAAGCCTTTGTTCCAACACACCATTGCCTGAGGTAATATAAGATACCTATGTTGTTAACTCCCTTAGTTTTTAAAATGATGGTGACTGTCATTACTGCTAGTTTAGTAACAGGGACTGCCAGGAATGGTAACCATACAGGGATGTTTTTCAGAGTGACATACTTCTTCCAGAACTGGTCCAGACCAGAAGGGGACTTAAAGCTAGTATGAGTCTCCAACTGAATGAATCAGTGTGAAAATGTCTGAGATGAAAAAAACAACAACATGCCAGTCTTCAGTAGGAGTTGGGCCATAAACTCTCAGTTAGGGATGTCTTCAATGTCACTCTTGTGCAGAAAAACACCATTCCTACACTAATCAGGTTATGCCATGGGCTTAAAAAAGTCTGCATACCACTTTTGCTCCTGGGAAGGCAGACACAGTGTACATTCTGAAGTTCCAGACAAGGGTCAAAACAAATTGATGTAAGTGTTGTCAGCTAACAGCTGAGGGTGGAGGGCTAACCATCACCCTAAGTGACTCTCTGGACAGAAGGGGCACCACTGATGTCTTAGCCCCCTTGGCCAAGAGAGCTTCCTTTAGCCTATTTTATGGGTGGGGTAAAACTTCTGAGCAGTGGAGACAGCAGTGACATCAGTAATGACATTAGAACCCCCCACTGCATTGCAGTATATACTGTATATAGATCATGCATGGACGGTGGCCATTTCTTGTAACAGAGGGAGACGACATCCAGCCTAGCACTGTGGCAAAGTAAGTGCTTCTAAGTTTAAATAGATTTTTAGATTCATTGAACATCAGGAGTTATTTGTAAAGTGAACTTAATGTATACTTTTATTACAGTCTAAAAGAATAAAAAAAATAAAAGAAAAGCAAAATGCAAGTAAAACGCAATAAGAAAAAAAAACAGCTGCAAGGTGAGCACAAATTCACAAGTAGAAACACAGCTTAGAGATGGCATATGAACAAAGGGAGATAATAGAATATGGGAATTGAAATGCGTTCATTTTACAATGTTTATTTTAGGTATGAGAAATACCCAGAGGGAAATGAAATTCAATATTTAATACAGAAAAGAGAAAGCACTTATTCTGAAGGTACATGTTTGAATCAATTTTATTTGATGTAAGTTTCAGTATAAACTTTGAAGTGGAGCACATGATATAAATGGGGAAAACAGCAGTGATATTTTCAGAATGGATTGGAATGAAAAAAAAAAGAAAAATCATATAGAAATAAAATGAAGAGAAATAATATTTACTACTTTTTTAAGTACAGGTTTAGGGAACCTCACTCTGACCATTTGTGCTTAGTACATGCATTTATAGTGGCAATACATTTAATGCTGTTTGTAACTGTGTGTTAAAAGAAGTAACCATTTAATATACGGGGGGATGAGTGAAATGTGTTGTACATTAAGAGGTTTTGAAAATATAATAAAATCATGCCATTAAAGCACTGTAAAAATTTGTTTTATAGAATCATCACTGAGGACTTGAGGAAGTGGTGAGGCCACAAAACCATTGCCCATTTCAAGTGAGAAGTGAATGAAGAACATTTGAAATCTAATCATTAGTAGAGTTCATCCATGCTATTTCATTGAAGTTTGGATCAGTTGTTGGATGACCCAAGATTTGAAAAGTATTTCTGGGTCAAGAAAGAGGCAGCCTAAATCCTTACTTTGTTCAATGGTACCGAACTGAACCTGAAATGAGGCTGTGGCTGAACAGTCCAGGGTGGACTACCAGGAACATCCGGAGGAACCTCACATAAAGTGATACTCCCATCCCTTCTAGCCTTAAAAAGAAAGGGATCACTAGAAAAAGAAAAGGAATCTGGAACTTCTAAAGAAAAATATTGTGGGACTATAACAGGCCCATTTTTCTCTGTAGGGGAACACTCCATGTTTTGATCAGGCAGTGATGTAGGAGTAGGGGCTGGTTCTGTGAGAGCTGTGTACCATCTTTCTCCTTTTCCCTTGGCAATTGTCCCATTGATTCAGACACAACATCAGAGAAAGTCTGTACAGTACCATTCTCATTTACAGTAGTGGGCATAGGAATGGTCACAGGACCACACTGGATAGAGGAAGATCCTGGACTCCATTCAGACCCATCCAAGGTTTTTTTTCAAACCTATCAGTTCAAAGTGTTTTGGATATGTCAAATGTAACAGGCTGAGGGTGTCTTTCAGGCTTCAGGAAACATAAAAAAACAAACAAAGAAAAAACCCTCTCCTGTCTACATTCTTGAAAACTCACCTAGGGGTGTTGCCAAGGGATCAGGGCCTGAATCTTGGCTGAGCTGGCTTGTGACATCTGCATTATTTTGTCATAATGAATAGCAGGATTGCTAGTGATTCAATAAGAGTTCAGCTGGAGAGCCATCAAGCTCAAGAGTCACTTCATGTGATGCAGAGGGAGGTCCACCTGGATATGGGAGTGATTTTGTGCAGGATCTGGTGGATTTCATTATTGACCTAACACTGAATGCCTGGGTCAATAATGAAAGCTCACTTTTTGGGCATCATCTCCTCCAGGTGATAAATTCTCTGGGGCTAACACAGGCAGTTTCCTTTGGTACTCATCAGTGGAGCTACACCTTGGACCTGATTTTGAGTCTTGACATAAGCATGGTCAAGGTTGACCCAGTCTTCTGGTTGGATCATCATGCTGTGTCATTCCCCTATGGGGTCCACTGTTTTTCTACCCCTCCTGTGGATATGCTTTGATAGCATCCAAAGCATAAGCTGGTGTCTTGCAAACTCCTGGAGGTATTGGACATGTCAGGCATGATGCTGGCTTGTGCACAGGGTTCCAAGAAGGCCATGGAGCACTCTAATGATGCTCTGACATCCACATTGGCAACCTTAGCACCCTATCATGTGTGTCCCTTGACCTCCTGATGTAGCTGTCCCTGGTATTGTGATGAGTTGCATCAGTTGAAGACTAAAGGATAGAGGTTGGAGCATTCCTGGTTTAGGACTCAGTCCATGGATTACAAATTGGCATTGAAAACTCAGTATGGTAAGTCTCAATGAGCAATCACCCTGAAAAAGACAGGATTCCTTTTGCAGATGGTTGTTGTAGGGAGAAATCATCCAGCTTAACTCTTTCATGCCATGGATAGGCTATTAAATCCTTCCTATCTACAATCTGCTCGAGTTCCTTCTGTTGAAAAATGCAATGAGTTTTGAGACTTCTTTGCTGAACAAGGTATCATCCATTAGATCGGGTATCTGCTCTGGTGGTCTGTTATGGGCCAGTGATGGTCAAGGCCATGGTGGCATTACTTATCTGCCTGGGGTGAGTTTCAGCCAGTTTTTAAGGATGAGGCTGTCAAGGTTATTACTGGTTTGCACCCCACCTGCTGTTTGCTGGATCCAGGACCTACCTGGCTTCTTTTAGAAAGTCAAGAGGTACTGGGCCCAATTATTTATCAGATTGTCAGGTGTCCCTTGAAGGAGGGTATTTTCCCATCTGACTAGGCAGTAGTGAGACCCCTTCTTCAAAGAAATCCTTGGATCCTGATGTGTTGGGGAATTATAGACCTGTCTATGATCTTCCCTACCTGGGAAAGATTATTGAGAAGGTGCTGGCTGAACAACTTACTGAACACCTTGAGCAGTTTTTCACCTATGAACCTCTCCAGTCAGGTCTTCAGACATGCCACAGCACTGAGATTACTCTCATCAGAGTCACAAATGATCTTCTCATGGGGCGGGATTGGGGGCTTTGTACCATCTTGGTTCTCTTGGATCTCCCAGCAGCATTTGACACTGTTGACCATTGAGTGTTTCTGAATCTCCTGAGGAACTGTGTGGGACTTACTGGTACTGTATTGCACTGGTTTGAATCCTACCTACTTGGAAGAACCCAGTGGGTGGCCTTGGGAAATTAATTTTCCAGGGCCTCAATGCTACCTTGTGGTGATCCTCATGGTTTGATTCATACCCCTGTTTGAAAAAAGAATACCTCACTCACCACCACCACAAAAAATAAAGCTGCTCGCAGGTCCAATGTGCCATACAGTTTTTATTTAAAGTGCCAGTGTGGCAAGTCTAAACCTGTTTCGGAATCCACTTCCTTTATCAATAGACATGCCAGAGTCTCAGAGGTGACATCTTTCATATACAAAGATGACATCATGCACCTGAGACCAATCGTGAAAAAAGACAAAAGTGCAGTGACAATTAAAAACACATATATAAGTACTATCTCAAATATTTAAACATATCACAGACTATAAAACAGGAGGCAAGCACACATATATTATTAAAAAAAACAAGGTTCAGAGTCCATTGAATGTCCATTTTCAATTAGAAAGGCTTGGACTCTGAGTATTCAGGACTGTATGTCATTCTAATCATATCTGAAACTACAAAATACATATATATATATATACATATATATATACATATATATATATATATATTTGATTGATAGCATCTATCAGACACTACATAGCGTCTCTTATCTAGTTAGTATACATTTTCAATTACCAAAATAGATGCTATGTAGAAAGCCACTAATAAGAAAATATATTATTTCCCTTATTTAATGAATGGAACGATATTTAGTCTATCATTTAGACCAGGAAGTCTGTTGTCTTTAAGTGTCAAAACCCACTAGCCTTCATGTTGTAAAGCAAAATCTCTAAAATTGCCACCTCTTGGTTTGGGGTGTCATTTTTTCAATGGCTGTAAATTTAAATTGATGACATTCTGGTTTCCCTGATCATTTGATATGCAGGGCTGTAGCATATGACACATCTTCATTTCTAATAGCTCTACAATGTTCCCCAACCCTGACTTTAAACTGTCTTTCTGTTTCACCAATGTAGAAGAAGAATCAGCATTTATATAGTGCTTTTTTCATAATCCAAAGCGCTTTACAAGCAATACTAGACTGGTAGTGAAGTGACTGAATGTGTGGTGGTGGCCATATTGCACATCATCACCCACACACAGCCTGGATAATTGCATGAACCAGTTTATGGGAAGGGGAATGTTGGCCAGGACACCGGGAATGTTTCCTACTCTTTGCGAAGAGTGCCCTGGGTTCTTTTACTTCCACCTGGACAACAACAGGATGGGCAGAAGGGACCTCGGTTTAACGTCTCATCCGAAGGACGGCACACCTCAACAGTACAGCACCCCCGCAATACTGCACTCGGATGCCAGCGATTTTTAGGTGCGAGTCCAATCCCAGTGTGGGACGAGAACCTATTACCTTCTGGTCCAGAGGCGGATGTGCTACCAACTGAGCTACGCTGACACCTGTAAAAGACACCACAAACACAGTGGGCCATGTAAATCACACCAGAGGTGTCACACATGATAAGCTGCTGGATTTTAAAATTTCTGTCTCCATGTGGAGAACAAAACTCCTTACTTGTAGTAGCAACCTAACAATAGGAACATTTTTGACAGGGAAAATATACCCCATATATTTCTTTGTTAACCATGTTTGTAATAGTGATCTTTCAAACAACGTGAAGTCTTGCTGTATTCTGACAGTAGCAGTGAGTCCCAACCTTTGAACTGCCCTGGAGATGAAAGAGCTAACTTTCCATGCCAGGCATGGAATGCTGAGCTCGAGCTCGGTTGAGACTCTGTCTGTTGCTGTTTGAACTCAAACCATCAGATTCTTTACTCCGCCTCACTAAACAGTCGCTCCGGAGATTTCTCCTTCTGCTCGGTTCAATTTGTCAGTTAAAGTACCGTTTTTCTCAGTTTTTGACCAAATTTAAACTGCAACCTGTCGGTTCAGTCTCTGTCTGTGGTATTCGTGAGTACTAGATAGGTTTATATTGTTTCTATTCTGTGTGGAACTTGTAAACGGTTCATCGGTTCGGTTTGAACCGATCAAGTTGCTAAAAAAATCTTTATTTTAAATTTTAGAGTGTGGTTACCGGTTCTTATCGGTTCTAAAAAAAACGGATTTTATTACGTTTTTTTCCACGACCCGTGACACGGTCAGGAACCGATAAGAGGATCTTGCCTGGCGGATTGCCATTAAAAGGGTAAGTTTGGTTAGGACTGGCACAATGTCTGAGAAACCCAAAAGAAAAACCGGGCCCACTGGGTTTCAACACTGCAGTGTGTGTGGGGAAGTCTTTGCCAAGGCTGATCCCCACACCACCTGTGTTTATTGTCTGGGGTTTGACCACCTCAATGCAGACTGCCAGATTTGTAAAAATTTTCCTGCAGCTACCCTAGAAAAATGAGTTTGTAGGCTCAGGGAAAGGGAGGCCAAAAAGTCCGCTGAACCGGATGGCCAGCCCAGTTCGGTTCAAACCGAACAAGAAGGAGTGCCTTCTGACCAGGGCTAGACTTCTTCAGGCAAAAGGAGATCCGATTCTGAGGAGTCGGTTCCAGCTAAGAGAACAAGAAAGCAAAAATCAGCTGGTGTGGATCCAAAACTTTATTCTCCAACCGCTGAAGAAATAGCCAAAGCGATAAAAATTGTGCAGTCGCTTTCGTTCCGACCGAACTGGCACCATCAGGGAGACACTCGGTTCGGCCGGTTCCACCGGTTCAAGAGTATGATTTAGAGGAATTTTATGAACCGGAGGAGGAGGAAGAGGAATATGAGGAAAGTGAATGTGGTTTTGAAAGTCTGGATGTGCCCATTGACCCGGACATCTCCCCAGACAGACCTTCAGGAGTGTCTCCTCCTAGGCTTTCTGAGTCCCCCTCCCATTTCATGTTCTATAAAAAAGTGGCTGAAACCCTCCAGCTTCCTATGGAAGAAGCTGTGGATGACCAGGAGGAGCCTGACTATGTGGAAATGATGTATATCCCAGAGTCTAGGATGTTGTCTATTCCCTTGCACAAATCTTTTGGGAAACAGATATTTAAGATTTTAAAGACTCCTAACACCATACCTCCTGTGGATAAAAGAATGGACAAGAGGTATACATTGTCAGGCTCAGATACGGAGTTCCTTACACAACAATGTAGCCATGTTGGAGTAGTGCAGGCTACAGCCTGTGACAAGGCAAATATTCCCTTGGCTTCACACTCCCGGACAAGGACTCCAGGAGGATTGATGCCATGGCAAAGAAACAATACATGGCAGCATCCTTGGGACTCAGACAGGCCAATTATATGGCTTATACTGCTAGGTATCAGAAATCCAGATGGGACACTGTCATGGCTTTAGCAAAACAGGTCCCTGGCCAGCTTGCCAAGGAGCTGGAGCAGGTGACTGCTGATGGTATTGAGGCATCCAAGGTGCAATTCCATGCTGCAGTGGACTCAAATGATGTGTCATCTAGAGTCATGGCTACATCTGTGGCACTTCAGAATGGCTTGGCTCAGATGTACTAGCCTGTCACAGGATACCCAGACTAAGGCCATGGATTTTCCTTGTTAGGGTAATTCTCTGTTTGGGGAGCAAACAGAGAATTACACGAAGAAAATGGACAAGTATAGGACCACCTATAGGAGTGCCCAGGCCAAGGAAAGGCAGGCCACTCCTCAAAGGCAGCATCCGAGGGGCAGGGGCAGGCCTTTTCACAGGCCTTTCTACCAAGCCCAGGCCTCCTCTTCTGCTTATGCTCAGAGGGGGTTCTTTAGAGGGAGAGGCAGAAGGGATACAAGCAGACCTGCTTCCACCCCTCAGCCAAAACCCCCTGCCAAGCTGGCACCCTGATGGGTTTGCCAGGGCCGATTCTCCACCACCTGTAGGGAGCAGGCTGGCTTACTTTGTCCAGGACTGGAAGTCTCTAACATCAGACAAGTGGGTCCTGGAAGTAGTAAGCCAGGGACTGGTTCTCAGCTTCAAAAAATTTCCAAAGCTGAGAACCACATCTTTTCTGCCTGCAAATCCCTCAGAGGCACTTGCCTTAGAGGCAGAGGTCTCTTCCCTTCTGGCTCTCAGTGCTGTGGAATGGGTTCCACCCCTACACCAGGGCAAAGGATTGTACTCCAGGTACTTCCTTACCCCAAAAAAGATAGGAGAATGGCTGCCCATCCTGGATCTCAGATATTTAAACAAGCACCTTTTAAAGCCAAAATTCAAAATGGTGACTCTGGGAATAATTCTACCCTCTCTAAGGCCAGGGGACTGACTAGTGTTCCTGGACCTCAAGGATGCCTACTTCCATATTCTTATCAGAAGCTCCCATCGAAAGTACCTCAGGTTCGAGCTGCCCTCAGGCCATTACCAGTTCAGAGCAATGCCCTTCGGACTAACCTCTGCTCCAAGGGTGTTCACAAAATGTCTGGCAGTAGTAGTTGCTTCTCTGAGAAGGCAAAGGATTTCCATCTTCCCATACCTGGATGACTGGCTCATAGTAGGCCAGTGCCCAGACCAGGTCAAGTTACACTTACAGGTAACTCAGCAACTGCTCACTTCTCTAGGTTTCCTTCTGAATCTGCCAAAGTCAGTTCTAGAGCCTGTTCAGCTCCTCACCTTCATAGGTGCAGAGCTATATACAGAAAGGGCCAGAGCCTTCCTTCCCCTGGACAGGGCAAGGACCCTTATCACTCTGGCCTCCTCTTTCACCTTACAGGTGTCTCGACCAGCAAGGCATTTTCTGCAGCTCCTGGGGCACATGGCTGCTTCTACAGCAGTGGTACAGGGAACAAGATTTCAGATGAGGGACATTCAGTTCCATTTGAGAGCCTTCAGGTCTCAGAAAAGGGACCCTCTGACCAAACTGATTCCAGTGACTCGAACCCTGATCCAGGCCTTACACCGGTGGCAGGATCTGAACAATCTGAGACAAGGAGTTCCCTTTGTCACTCAGTCTCACTCTTTAATCCTTACTACAGATGCCTCCCTCTTGGGGTGGGGGCCTCACTTGGGCGACCTGACCACCCAAGGGTTGTGGTCCCCTCAGGAATCTCTGCTCCACATCAATCTGTTGGAGCTCAGAGCAGTTTTTCTAGCACTTAAAGTTTTTTCCAAGTCTGTTCAGAACAAAGTTATTCAGATCAGAACAGACAATACCACCACAATGTGGTACATCAACAAACAAGGAGGTACTCGGTCTACGGCCTTGTGCACAGAAGCGATGAAGTTGTGGTCCCTGGCTTATTCTCTGAACACCTCCCTCTCAGCAGTACACCTCCCAGGCAAGGACAATGTCCTGGCAGATGCTTTCAGCAGGATATCTCAGGGCCATCATGAATGGTCACTGGATCCCTTGATCTTGGAGGTGATATTCTCCAGATGGGGCACCCCACAGATAGATCTTTTTGCAGCCCCAGACAATCACCAACTCCCCCTTTTTTGTTGCAGGCCCCCAGTGTTGGGCTCAGTCCCCCTGGATGCCTTAGTTCTCAATTGGGAAGGGAAGTTCCTGTATGCTTCCCCCCCTTCCTTCTCCTGTTCAAAGTGCTAGTCAAAATCAGGCCTCAGCCCTGCAAAGTGATCCTGATTGCTCCAGACTGGGCCAGACAGCCCTGGTATCCTCTCCTATTGTCCTTATCAGTCCATCTTCCCCTGGCTCTTCCCAGGAATTACATCCTGTTAACTTGTGCTCAGGGGAGGGTTTGGTACCCGAATCTCAAATCTTTCAAACTCAAGGCCTGGCTCTTAAAGAGTTAGAGTTTGCTGATTTGCACCTCTCCCAAGGTGTTATGGATATTCTGAAGGCTTCTAGGAAGCCTTCCACCAGAGCCACTTATAATTCCAAGTGGAAAAGATTTTCCATATGGTGCTCTGGGAAGCATATTTCCCCAGAGTCTGCTGATCTGCCCACAGTACTTGACTACATGGTTCATCTCAACAGCTTGGGTCTCAGACCAGCTACACTAAGGGTGCACCTGGCAGTGGTTTCTGCTTTCATTTCAGCAGGTAAGCCCTCTTCTCTTTCAGCTCACCCTGTTTTCTCCATGTTTTTCAAGGGATTGCTTCATTTCAATCCTCCATTCAGGGATCCTGCCCCTGCTTGGGATCTTAATGTTTGCATTGCACAGCTTATGCAACCCCCCCTTTGAGCCTTTGTCCTTAGCAGAGCTTAAGTACTTGATTTGGAAAACTGTGTTTCTGGTGGCCATAACTTCTGCCAGGCGCATAAGTGAGCTGCAAGCCCCGTCAGTGGAGCCTGACTTTATTTCCTTTCATAGGGATAAGGTGGTCCTAAGGACTAACAGGAAGTTTTTGCCTAAGGTGGTTTCAGACTTCCACCTTAACCAATCTATGTCTCTTCCTGTGTACTTCACTGACCATTCCTCCTCTGGTGAGAGGAGGCTGCACAGCCTAGATGTGAAAAGAGCCCTTAGCTACTATATAGAATGCACCAAGGGTCATAGGTTTGACTCCCTCCAACTGTTCCTCACTTATGGTGAGGTAGGCAAAGAAAACCTGCCACTAAAAGATCCATTGCCAGGTGGATTGTCTCTTGCATACAATTTTGCTATGAAAAATTAGGTAAGGTTCCACCCTCAGGCCTGAGGGCTCACTCTACTAGAGGTACAGCTGCTTCCCTGGCTGCTGCCAGGGATATCCCTATTCTAGAAATATGTCAAGCAGCTACCTGGAAAACAGTTCACACTTTCACCAAGCATTACTCCCTGGACATCCAGGCTAGGAGTGATGCTTGGTTTGGCACAGCTGTGCTTCAGAGCCTATTTCCTAAGTAGGTTCTGTCCCTCCTCCATGGAGGTACTGCTTGGTAGTCTGATACTGTCAGAATACAGCAAGACTTCATGTTGTTTGAAGAAAAATTACTCACCTTAGTAATGTTGTTTCTTCTAATGGAGTATTGCTGTATTCTGACCTCCCCTGCCCTCCCTCTCAGAACCTTTCTTTTTTGGGATGTGGGTGGGCAGTGGCAGTGTTGGCACTCAGGAGGTGCCCCACCTTTTTTGTTATCACCCTTTCTTTGGGTGAGTGGGTGTTGTGTTATTTCATTTTTGGGTCTCCTGACTTGAGTCTTTGTTTTGGGACCAACAATGTTGTTATTATGTTAGTAGCCGGATG
This sequence comes from Neoceratodus forsteri, assembly GCA_016271365.2. NCBI lineage: Eukaryota > Metazoa > Chordata > Ceratodontiformes > Ceratodontidae > Neoceratodus > Neoceratodus forsteri. The sequence goes on from CM057455.1 coordinate 699,724,606, forward strand.
GCTAGTGTAGGTTTACAGCTTCCACACAGGACCTCAGTGAGTTTAGCTCATAAAGATCTGACGGTTTGAGTTCAAACAGCAACAGACAGAGTCTCAACCGAGCTCGAGCTCAGCGTTCCATGCCTGGCATGGAAAGCTAACTCTTTCATCTCTGGGGCAGTTTGAAGGTTGGGGCTCACTGCTACTGTCAGAATACAGCAAGACTCCATTAGAAGAAACAACATTACTAAGGTGAGTAATTTTTTCTTCTTGCCTACTATGGACTAACTGGTCCTTAAGAGTAGTAGCTCTCCTGTATGACATACAGGGTATCACATCATGATACTCTTTTAAATTGTCATCCTCTTTGAGGATGTTCCAATTTCTTCGTACAATTTCCACTACTTTAGGTGCATGCATGGAATATGAGATAACAAAATTCAATCTGTTGTCAGTATGTTCTTTTCCTCAGTTTTTATACAAAATCTCCCGTCTCGATATATTTTTTATTTCTGAATTCACATCCCCCACTACATGAGCAGAATACCCTCTCTCAATCAATCTTTCTTCTAAATCATTGGCTGCCTTAATATATGATTCCTAGGTACTGCAATTGCATCATAGATGCAAAAATTTACCTTTCAGAATATTGTAAACTACATGTCTTGGATGGCAACTAGCATTATGTAAAATTGTATTCTGATCACATGTTTTCTGAAAGATGTAAGTGGTAATATTGCCCTCTTGGTCTTTCTCTATATGAAAATCCAGGAAATAAACACTAGATTTGTTTGCATAGTATGCAAACCTCAAATTCAAATTTGTCTGGTGCAAAAAGGAAATGAAAGCATCTAGTTATGTCAAAGCCCCTTTCCAAATCATAAAAATATAATCAATAAAATGACAATAGAGATATATTTTACTAAAGAAAATGTTGTTCACTGAGTTTCTTACAAAGTTATTTTCCCATTCCCCAACATAAAGATTTATGACACTGGAGGTGAAGGTTGCCCTGATCACAGTACCCTTAATCTGCAGAAAGAATTTCTCCAGAGATGTGAAAGTATTGAATTTAGGAATAAATTCAGACTTTAAAAAAAAACTCTGTCAGAGGTTCTATGTTCGAGTTCCTCTTGTTCAGAAAGTCAGCCAAACTGTCAAGTGCTCCCTTGTGGGCAATATTCGTGTATATAGACTCAATATCCATCATTACCAGATATGAGTCTCCATCAGCTTCAATATGCTGTAGCATTTGTAAAATATCCCGTGTCTTTAATGTGGGAGCCAAGTGTTTCGACATACAGTAAGACTTCAAATGATAATCCACAAACTAGGACAGTGGTTACGTTAAGGAACCAATGCTGCTCACTATTGGTCTGCCTGGGGTTGGGGGTGTTGCAAAAGGCTTGTGTACCTTAGGGGGCCTGTAGATGGTTGCTCTGATAGGGTGAGATACAGTTAAAAAATTCTTAACATTGGAGTCAATCCAGCCATTTCTAAAGGCTTCAGCAACACATTCATCAATCCTGTATTTAAAGGACAAAGTGGGATCTGATTCAAGTTTTTGATAAAAATCAACATTATTCAATTGTCTCTTGACTTCTGTTATATAGTCTGTCTGATTCTATATTACAATAGTTCCCCCTTGTCCACAGGTATGATGACAATGCTCTAGTCTTTCTTTAAATCACCCAATGCATTTCTTTCTCCCCTTGTAAGGTTACTATAACAAATATCAGGTAAATCCGAGAACAACAGTTCTATATCCCTGTCACATACATCCTGAAAATTATTTATAGCAGCTGAGGGGGCAGGGAAAAAATAGATTTACCTCTAAATGTAGTGTTTTCTGAGACAGATGATATATCAGAAATGTTAATAGTGGAGCCATTAGACCTTAGTCCAATGTCCATAGTAGTGTTGTTGTTTCTGAGAAAAAAAAATGATTTTAAACTAAGATTACAACAGAATTTATTAAAATCTATAAATGTCTCAAACCTGTTAATACCACATGTTGGTGCAAACAAGAGACCTTTATTTAGTAAGTTGACTTCATCTGTGGTAAGAGTCTTATCAGATAGATTAATTATTTTCTGTTTTGTTTCCGTTGTCCTTGATGTGTTGGTATAGGCGGAGGGGGGGTCTGCCTGATGATATCGGCATTGCTGTCCCAGTACATGTCCCGGTGTATGATTCATGTTGGGGGGAGGAGGGGCTCAGTTTGGGAAGACTGCTGATGTCCCATTTGTTGTTGGCAATATTTGTTCGGGTTCCAGTAATCCTGATATTCTCCCCACTGATCTTCCCATTCTCTTACACCTCCCCTTCCCCTTCTGTACTCCTGTGTCAATTCAGTGTACATGCTGTCATTGAGTGAGATCATTATACGGTATGGCATTGAGTTTCACTGTTATGCAGATGGTACTCGGCTCTACCAGTCTGGAACTCTTGGTTATTCTGATGCTTTTGCAGTGCTGGAGAAATGTGTGTCTGAAATTGACTGGGTGTTCTCAAACTGGCTATGTCTTAACCTGGGTAAGACTAAGGTCATTATTGTCAAGCCTGGTAGGCAGGTACCAGCTATGATGCGTAGACTGCCCTTGTTTTCTTCGCAGGGCAGACAGCTGCTCAGAGCTGCAGTTGTTGTTAAGAATCATAGTGCCATACTGGATGGCAAGCTGACTCTTGATCAACGGGTGTTGACAGTTGTCTGGGCTGGCTTTTAACAACTTTGTAATATAACCAGGATTAAATTGTATCTTGCCCCTGCAGACCTGGCAAGGATAGTGCATGTCTTTGTTACCTCTAGGCTCTGTTATTGCAACATGCTCTACCTAGGGTTATCTGGAGGTTTGTTGCAATGCCTGCAGCTAGTCAAGAATGCTACAGCCTGGCTTGTTGTGGACTCCTCTCCTAGGGACCACATCACACCGGTGATGCGTGCACTGCACTGGCTGCCTATGCAGTGGTGCATTACCCTCAAGAGATGCTTGATTACTTTTTTGGGGGGCCTGGTGTCCCTAGCTTCAACCCATCCCACCGGACTCCACCTCCCACTGTGATCAGCCCAGCTGCCACCCTCCCTGGCTTACACCCAAAAGGTGGGCCACTAAAATGCCCCCTGCAGAATCATGTCCAGATTACCGGTGGCATCATCGCCACTGGCAGGGCTCTGTGGGCATGCACCCTGGGTGAGGCTGTGGGGGTGAGCAGACTGATGGAACACACTTCTTGGTCATGACTGAGGGTGTGCATCATGGTGGGATCAACGGTCATTTTTAACATGCTCATCCCCGGGGGCTGGGGCATGTAATAACGTATAGGAGCTGAAGCCCAATGCCTGCCCCGCCCCCATGATGGATGGTGCTGATTGCGGCAGAACCCCCAGCTTCTGCCAGGGTCCGCGGACACTCTACCCCCTTCCCCCTGCAGAAAGGGAGCCATCTCTAGGATGCTCCATCTTTCTCCCCTCAGCTGGCCCTCTGACTCCTGAGTCCGTCCCTGAACCCAGGATGTCGGTGCCACAAGTGGCTGCTCTGCTGTTGCACCAGTGGGCCGGCCGCTTGATAGCTTTTCAAGGTCCTAGATGGTTTGGGACCAGACTACTTAAAAGACCTCCTAGTTCTCTCCTGCCACCCAGCTCACTCACTCCACTCTTCCAATTCTGGATTGCTTTTATTCCTTACCTCCAAACTCTGCCCATCTGGAGACAGAGCATTCTGTGTGGCGGCACCCATTTTATGGAATGCTCTGCCAGACTATATTAGATCTGCCTGCTCAACAGAGGCCTTTAAATTAATTTGAAAATGTCCCTATTTGCTGAGGCCTTGCATGAATTTTAATTATTCATATCATGATTTTATACATTCCCTTTCTAATTCTTGAGCTTGTAGTCCTTTTATTGTACGTTATCCTGAGCCTTCAGGAAAGGCGCTATAAAAATAAAGTTGCCTTGCCTTACAATGGTACTCATTGCATGCCCCTCGAGTGTTCTGGCATTTCCCCCACCTGACTGGATCCCCCCAGAGTCATGGTCATGAACCTTAGGTAGGAAAGTGGTAAACCTAGATGTCTGGAGTCTGTGGGGCTCATTGTACACATCAAAAGAGCAGATGCACAGGGACTGCTGTCCATATATTCCAGAGCTGATTTTCTTCTGCACAGTCATTGAACTTGCATCACTCTGCTCATGTGAAGGACATGGTCTGGGTCCACAGGAGGGAGGGGAACGTGACTTTTAGTGTGGGATTCTGAGGAACCCACTGCTTTTCCAGACCACCGACAGACATCAAAGGTGCCACTACTCAACTGATGAGCCTGACAGCTGGCTACCAGCTTTCATGAACTTTTGACAGGAAGCACTGTAGATGTGAATGGCTTGTCTGTGCAGCTAGAGGACATGGTCACACTCAGAGTTGGGATGTCTATGTTACGAGGATCAGCCTCTGGCAGTCAGCAAACGCGCGGGGGGGGGGGTAGAAAGGTACAGTCCGGTGCTGTTTCAAGCATTGTTTCTCTAATAAACAATGATCCTCTTCTTCAGCTATAAGCCTGAGAAAATCTATTTTTTTATGCTCTAATTCTTGACCCAAGTGTTTTTCCTCAGGAGTGGCAGCATGCTCGTGGGTCTGGGATCCCAGGCCAGAGACCCCAGGAGGCAGCACAGAGGCAGGCTGACACTCACAGTATTATGAGGTGTCCTTTAAGGATTCTTACTCACCTCACAAGATTGCCTTCCAGTGCCAACATCAGTAGCAACAGTATCAGACACCATCTGACCTACAGGTACAGCTTTCTGAAAATCTGTAATGTCCATTAATTCACCACCCATAGGTGAACAGGCCATAGTAGCAGTGGGAACAGAGGCTTCCAAATTATTCTGGGTGGAGAGGGAAGCAGACTCCACCACCTGGGCCACCATCTCACTCTCTCCTCCAGGATGCTCCATCTTCCCACAGGAAGCAAACAGCACCTCCACTGGAAGAGTACAGGTATTTTTTTTTATTAAAACAAATATTAACAAAAATACATTATACATGTTACATACCAAAAGAAATACAAATCATACACCAATAAGTTATACCAAACATTCTATAACCCACTATACTATACAAAGTTACTGTATGTTAAATATGAAATCAAATATGTATTCCTAGGAAAAGAAAAGAAAAGATAAACAGAGTGACTTAGTTCACCAGATGTGCCATATTCTGAAATACTTATCCCATGTCCAGCCAATTAAATCATTGTCATAGTTTCTGAAAAACAGGGGCAGACAAATGTTCATATTCATGTGCCCTAACCAGAAGAAATTCACTCCAATTATCAATCGCAGTCAATAAAGACATTTTCGTTTTCTGCAATACACATTTATAGCATGGCTACCATATACTCCATTTAACAAGGCAAAAAGTCTGGAAGAGTACAGTGTGCCCATATAAGCCATTCATCAATTATACTTCCATAAATCAGAGAGGAATATGTCATATACTGTAACACAGAAGCTGCCCATTGCTTGGCGATCAGCGCCCAAAAGGAACAAATATATGAACAAGTAAAAAATAGACGTTGCATTATTTCAAGCTCCTGATTACAAGCAGGCCTATGACAACCTCTGTCCTCAATGCTTTCATGTTTAGCATTTTTCTTTCTGTTCAGTTACCATGAGCAAGCACACTATATTCCAAATTTTCTTGAGAATATGCTGATCAATTAATTGCACATTTATTCTGTGTGCATGGATACCACAGTGTAGGACAAAAACCTGAGCTATATAAAAGCAGGCCTGAACTACATGGGCATACATTTTTTCTCTCTATTCAGTTGTACAGTATTTATTGTCAGATTCAAATTTTTCAGATTCTGGAAAGCAGAGTGATTATATGAGGTACTGGGAAGTGTTTGACCTTTCAGTCAAGTAAGAGAGTTTCATTCCCACATCTGCAATACAGGTGCACATGCCTCCCATAACAGAGATAATCCAACAGAGGCAATGTCCCCCAATAAGAGCCATATATTAAAGGGACACTGTCAACCTCCTTAGGCCTCGAATGGTCCTATATAAACACATTTTATGATTGCTCACGTTCTGTAGACATTGCTGACGTAGCAGATAGTTTGGTTCAGATTCCTTTTCACTTTTAAGAGTACAAACTGATTTCCCACCATACTGGTGTTACCAGACAGAAATGTGTTTGTTTACATTCCTTGAAAAATTCCTACTGCATCTTTTCTGGACACTTCCAACGCAGTGTACACATTCAACATGCAGTGGGAGGAGAGGAGACTATTGCATCATGGGTAGGTGCACTGTTCGGGGGTGTTCCTAATGTTCAGTAAGTGTGCAATAATAGTACATCAAGGATTTGAAACAAAACAAGGTTTGGTGTAAATACACTATTATAAAATCGACAAAAACTTTGCTGAATCCTGATTGGCTGAAACAGGTTTTCAGTCATGTCCTTATCAGAACATAACCATGCAACCGGCACTGATTGTGCCAACCTAAACACAAGCACAGAAACATTTCACTGTGCCACCATTAGCCAGAATTGTGCAGCCTGGCATAAACAGACGTCAGAAAGAATGGCATTTTGTTCTGGCTGGCCACCAGGCCTCCCTTGCAGCTGTGTAACAGTACCAACAGTGCCCACATATACTGAAGCAAAAGAAAACATTTAATAAAAAAACTCTGACCTCTGCTCCCATGGTTCATGAAAGAGCCGCTCACAATCACAGTCTCAACTGAAAGAGCAGCCTGCAATCCACCGAGCATCCCCGCATGCTGGCAATAAATGGCTCTTAATTAAAACCTGACACCCGCATCTCCACCAGCCTTGCTGTCACAACTACTGAAGTTCTGCCATCACAGCAGAGCTAACACACACCTTGGGAGAACTGTCACTGCAGTCTGTTACAGAAAACTGTGGTACAGTAATGGAAAGATGACAAGTATGGCAGCTGAACAGGGACACTCTTGTTCCCTACAGTACTGCCGTAGTCATTTAAAAAAAAAACACAGAATTTCAAGGTCTGCACAGATCAGAAAGCATACAGTGTGTCTGTGGGTGAGGGAGGGAGGGACCTAAGCTGATCCTTATGTGTGTTTGGGGGGGGAGGGGTACTACCGATGAGGCTAAATACATTGTGCTGTACAGAACAGTACATAGAGGAACTACTATATTATTCTACTACATTATTCTAACCAAACAGAATATTTTTTTCTCATTTTTTTTCCCATTTTGACAGCTTTTTTCTTTTTTAATTTTTAATTTCTACTTGTGGGATCCATTTTATAAGCGTAATGAGACACTCTGAGGTGTGGGTTATGGCCTGATAAGAGCACTTCCCAGATGCTAAAGGCACTCGCACCTGGGGCATGCTTTTATCGGCCATAACCCACAGTTCATTGTGTCTTATTGTTTGCTTAGCGTGCATTTCAGTTCTACTATGAAAGAAGGCAGATAAAACAACCAAAAACATCAATGAAAATTAGAGACGATAAACAACCATAAAATGTGGAGTTTCATCTAGAAATTAAAGTTCTAATGGCCAAATCAAACCATACCATGTGATGGTCACTGGCCCCCAGGTGACCTTCTAGCTGGAGATCTGTGATCCTTTCCCCGTTAGTCAGTACTAGATCTAGGATAGCTCTGTCTCTTGTGGATTGTTGTACCAGTTGTTTGAGACCCTCCCCCTGCAGGGAATCCACCACGTGTCTAATTCTGGCGGATGTTCCTGCTGTATCGACCAGTCTTTATCTGGCATGTTGAAGTCTCTCATTGTCAGAACCTCCCCTTTAGCTGTAATGTTTTGTATATCTTCTAACAGTAATGTGTCTATGTCCTCTCCCTGGTCTGGAGGCCTGTAAACAACCCCAGTTCATATGGCTGTCCCATTTCCTGTTTCCAGGGTGACCCTCAGTTCTTCTGGCAACTTATGTGTGTTCTGAATTTCTGTAGCTTTGATATTTTCATTGACATAAAGGGCAGCTCCACCCCCCCCCCCATTCTGCACCTCGGCCTCTTCTGAACAGTGCATAGCCGGGTACTGAAGTCTCCCAAGTGTGGTTACTGGTGAACCATGTCTTGCTAATGGCTACTATGTCTAGCTTACCCTCTGCCATTGTTGCCTCCAGGTCGGGGAGCTTGTTTCCCAGACTGCGGGCATTTGTGTACCTGATTTTCCATTGGCCAGATTTTGGTGTGTTAGTTGTTGGGTGAGGTCTGGCATTTCCCCTGCACGTCATATGGGGAGCCGGACCTTTTTCCTTACCTGGTGATGCAAATGAACTATAAACATGCTGAACTCCTGTTTGATCACTAGCTGATGGGGGTGGGGAGTTCTTCCCATTCGATGTATTGGGGGTGTTGCACCCTTCTTCCCATTTGCTAGTTTAAATATTGTGCAAAGCCATCAAACTTCTGCCCCAATGCACTGACTCCCTCCTTAGTCAGATGCAGTCCATCAAATTTAAAGAACATTCACTCCCAAAACTGTAGCCAGTTACCCAGAAATTTGTGTCCTTTTTCCTTGCACCAGCCCTTGAGTGACATGTTTAGCTCCCCTATCTCCCCTTCTCTGATCTTCCATCCATCTTCCCCCTTCTCGCAAGCTGGTAGGATCTCAGAGAAGGAGATACCAGATGAAATGAATGACAGTTTGTCTCCCAGCATGGTCAGGTGTTCCTTGGTCTCCAAAACTGACTGGCTGGTGAGATCGTTAGTCCCTATGTGTACCAGGACATCGATGTTTTCTCCTGCTTCCTGCACAAGTTTAGCAATGTGGTCAGTGTCTCTCCATGCTGATGTACCTGGGAGACATCTGAACATTACCCCCGGCTGGAGGTACGTATCAACTCCCAGAATCATGGAGTCTCCTATGATCAGAAGTGTTTTGGATTTTCTTTTTGCTTTTTTTGTTTTGGTTCCTGTTTTATACATTTTGTTGTGCTTGCTCCTGTGCTGCATTATCTTGCTCTGCAGTGTCCTGTGCCCCTTTGTTTGGTTTCAGAGATAGAGGCAGATACCTGTTTGTAGTTTTTATATGGTTTGTGGAGGTGCTATGTTGGAGATTATTGAGTGATGGGGCACCCAATTTTCCCCTCCTAACCACCTGCCAGCTTCCTGGACCAACTACCCTCTGCGGTCGAGGTGCTTCAGTTGGATGTAGGGGAAATGGCGGGTGGTTCTTATAATATATTTCCTCTTGAATATGCAATTTGAGGTGCGCAATCTCTGCCCATGCTGCCTGGAGCTGAGCCCTTAGAACTCCAATGGTCCAGCATGTAGGACAGCGTCCGAAATCCTGTATAACTGCCCTTTTGAAAAGTGTCCCTTAGTACCTGAGGTTAATAATATCCATTCCAGATGAGTTGCCGGGTTTATAACCTGGTCTGAGTAATTAGAAATGAAAGCAAAAGTTTGATTTTTTGTTTTGTTTGTTTGTTTATTTGTTTTATTATAACTTGTTATAACAAGTTAAATTACTTGTGCCCCTGTAAGTGAGGTCACTGTGTGGACACCCCTCTGATCCTCCCCTTCCTGCTTTGCTACTGGAAATGTCACAACTGTGCTACCCTACAAAAGGAGTGTAGCATGGGGTGGTTGGCTGGGCCCTTCCCTTGCCAAAAAAGAAGAACCATGGACAAAAGAAACAAGGAGGTAAAAGCAGAAACAATCAACCAACAACAAATGTAGTAGCCCTGGAAGCTTAGCCTAATGATAGATGAAACTGTAAAACCCGTAAGGCACCACCTGTAATAATTTCACAGAAAATATACCCTGCAAAAACACTTTGCTACAGAGAAAATTAAAGCAGCAGCAGAAGATATACCTTACAAAGAACAATTTGAATCAGAGAAGATTACAGCAGTAATCTGTAAGCACAAAACAGTAACAAGCCTGTAGGCATACCCTGTAATAATGCAGCAGAAAGTATACCTTGCAACAGCAATTTGAATCAGAGAACAATAAAGCAGTAAAATGTTAGCAAACGACAGTAACAAACCCTGTGGGTGTAAAAGAAAATAATATCACACAGTATATCTGCCTAGCCAAAAGGAGCCTTAATCTTTTTGCTTGCTCTGATAATGTTCCTTGCTCTGTCCTTACAAGCAAACCTAGAGGAGCTCAGGTGAAGCTAGGTGCCTTTGCCAGCAAATCTAGTCTTCTACCTCAAAAACACCAACTCTGGGTTGATGGGGGAGGCACGTGTTCTGTGGGTTTTGCTGCAACAGCATCTACCACTTCAGGGGTTTTTGGAATCACATCTGATGTGTCTATCTCTTGAGTGGGGGAAGGAGGGAATTCCAAACCTCAGAGGCCTCTCCAGGCACACCAGTACCAGCAATTACAAGAATGAGGTCGTCTGGTAAAGGCAGTGGTACTGACTCCTCACTTGCTTTGGAGGTGGATGGGCATTCTCTGTCATGAACCAGGTTACCATGGGAGGCTTTGAACAAAGCATTCCAGATCTAGGCATAGTGTCAGATCCCTTAGCAGGTTTTTAGGCAATGTTAATGTAAATGTTCTGCTCTGCGTAGTCCATTTTATGTTCCCAGTTGTGCGAGGCCCAAGGGCATACTTTGAATGAGTGATCTCCCTCGTCTCATAAATTGCACTGCATCTTATTGGTGCAGATTTTATTTTTTCAATCACAAGTGTGCAGTGTGCATATTTATGCAACTCATACGAACAGAAGGCAGAAATAAATAAGTGCCTTAGCTGGGACTTGAACGCAGGCCACCTGGAATACCTTTCTAGTTCTGCTTCCAGCTGTGCCACCAAGGCAACTGGAAACTGAGCCATACTGAGGCACATTACTCCAGGCAGACTAGATTCAAGTCCCAGCTAAGGCACTTTTTGCTTTCTGTCTTCTGCTTGTATGCATTCCATAAATATGCACATTGCACTCTTGTATTTGAAAATGTAATTATCTGTGCATCACCATGTAGTACATTAGAGAAAGAGTAAGGTGCATCGGGATGGCACACTTTCCAGTTGCCTTTGTAGCACAGCTGATACCACAACTGGAATGGTATTCCAGACATCCTGGGTTGAAGTCCCACCAAATGCACTTATTTCTTTCTCTCCTCTATTTGTATGGTGCAGCTTTTACTTGTGTGCCACAGTTTGCTGCACAGACCACATTTTATAGCATCACAGACGTTACTTAGGTGATCCTGATTCCCAAAATGATAACAAGCTTTTAATTACTGGTCCTTAGTTTTTATGTCTGGATAACCAGATTTTTAAACTTTGTTACAACTGCCCTGTTGATATTTTGTGTAACATCTGGGTGGTTGTAATCAGTGCCTGTCAATCAAACTGGTGCTTCAAAACCTCATTGGCCATTACACTGCCTGTGAGCAGGATGAACATCTTGGCCAACATGACAACTTTATTGCTTTGATACTGAGCACGGCACATGCATCATTTCCCTCATACCATCACACAAGGTACAAACTGAAACTTTTTTTTTATATATCTGGTTGATTCTGCCTTTGAAAGTACCTCCCCCCAACTTCCTCAACCAGCGCTGTAGCAATAAGCAGTAGGAGCTGCCAGTAAAAAGCCAGGGATGGGGAGCTTACAGAGACAGAGAGAGTGAGAGAGAGAGAGAAATAGACCAGAGGAAGGCGGTATTAAGTGAGGTGAGATACACCACACAGCGACTCTTCGAAATCAGAAATTGGCAGTGCAAAAAGTAAAAGAAGTAAATGAATGTACCTACTGAAAAGAAATACAGGCTGTAAGTTTACAGTATGTGTCTGCATCTGTGTCTGTCTGTCTGTCTGTCTCTCAAATAAAAACCAAGGACCAGTAATTAAATAAAATAATATATGGGCAAGTGTGTGTAAAATCAGAATTTTTCACACACACACTGGGTGTGGGATGCTTCCCTAAATCTCTCGGACTTTTCACTCAGGGTTCATGTAGCATCCCACACCTCTGATGTGTGTAATTTCTGGTTACACACACCCACCCATATATTATTCTATATTTATCTGGCCAATATAAAATAGAACACCTCTTCCCCTCCCCAGGTAAAAACAGTTTAGGAGGTGTTTTATTCCAGTATCACTATGTATCAGCTTACCTAATTCATCACCCACCAGTCCATATATTTTCTGTCTCCATAATCAGGTCAGGAGTGCCTATAACAGTACACTTCTGCTTAAGCCAGTGGAAGATTTCAACTGTGCTCATTGCTTCATTTTTAAATAAGATGGTAACTGTTTTAATCTCCTGCTTTGTGAGCAGGATAACTATGAAGAGTGTTTACACAGAAGTGTTCTTCACTTGGTTATACTTCACCCAAAACCTCTCCAGGCTAGCAGCAGTTTTAAAGCTAAGGCCATGCACTGAATCACCAGGTGTGCCAATAAGTGCATATATTTCTGTAGCTGGAATCTTCAAGCTGTCCTTTAATGGAGATCTGACCACATATCTACAGTCAGGAGCCACTTCTAAATCCCCTCTGTATTTTATGTGAACCACATTACACCATTTTGCAGATTTTGTAGTTGGTCTGAAACAATCAGCATAACAGTTGCACAGTAGAGCAGGGGAAACCTGAGTCCAGTGTGTTGCATTGGCAGTATTTGGAGGGGTTTGACTTGTACCAGTGGTATGGTTGTCACCAGAAACACAACCAGTTTCAGCTACCTGGTTAGGAACATTCGTTATTACTGGGACATCCTGAGAAGCAGCTGTCTCAGTATGTGAGGCCTGTGCCTGTGTACAGTCAGGACACAGTCATCTATTGGGGCTACAGGCGCAGATGTATTCTGAGTTGAAACAGGCACTGACACATGTCTTTGCTGAACTGGGTCAGAAGGGGGGATAATTACATATACAGCTGACATGCCTACAGCAGTCGTTTTAAACAATGTAGGGTCAGACCCCACACAGAGCTGAAAAGAAGTCATAACGTCTGTTCCAAATGGTTGCACTTGAGCTTCTGTGGGGCATGTCTGATAAGCAATATGACCCTCGGTGTATTGCTTCTCTTTCAGTCTTCACTTGTCCCCTCTGACATTTCTTTCCCCAGGTCCCTTGCACTTACCAGGCTTGGGGAATCTCCACAGAGACCTGACTGCTTCTCTCACCCATCCAGCTTGCTTCAATGCAGATTCAACAGACTAAACTGCAGAGTCCATTTCTTTCTCATATGATGAGGTGGCACTCCAACTTTGTCAGTTATCCTTTCTGATGGCCTCAGTCTTTGATCTGATGGCAGAAATGACAGGCCTTTGATGCCCAGAGAAACAGCTGCAGCCAGTGTCCCAGGAATTTTAAAAGGGTCCTGCGACAATTATGAATGAGGACAGACAATAAGAAGTTTGGCTGACAGCAAGCAGGCAGAGAACCTCTGTATCTATAATCTTGTACTGAATATGATAATATTGGTAATGGGCCATGATAAGATACATTTTTTTGTGTTGGAAATATATAGAATTGGACTGGTTGTTTTCCATTTAAATGTCAAAGAAGTGTCATACTGCCACAGGATCTCTGGTAATGCTGGACCTGGCAATGGTTGCACTCTTCCCATTCCACTGCAGTTGTTCTCTCCGATGGCTTTTAGTACCCCCCAAATCAACAGTGTGATGCAAGCATTCTTCTTGGAGCGTTCATACCGCTTCATTCAGCGGCTTAGGTACAGCTGATGCAGACTCCTCACTCCCTTTCTGTGCTTCCGAGGATTTTTCCTTTTCTACCAGCATCTCTGTCTCCATTGTAGAAGATGATTAAGTCTCCTTGGACTCCTGGGCTTGAAACTTCTCCTCCTCTTATTCAGCCAGAGGAGTAGCAAATGCTCTTTCTTCACATGGCAAGCTTTTTTGCAACTCAATATCAGCAGCTTTAGGTGCCCCATCTGGAACACACCCTGATCCATGGTAGACAGGACCTTTTGAAGCAGTAGTATCAACAGAATCTGGAACACTTAGGCTACCAGTAGTGCTTCCACTGGCAACCAGTCATCCAATAGTCATTGAAACCTCAGGATCCATCTGTATCTCTACAGATGTCTTGGAGATGGGTGCCTCTTCAGTATTTCAGGTGGGAAAGGAAACATGGTTCTCTACCCAAGCTGCCATGCTGCCTCCTTCTCCAACCTCCAGACCCACAGGAACAGGAAATAACCAGTGACCCCTACCAACAACAGTAGGGATATTTTTATATTTAAAGAAATCAAAATAGCAGGGTTCACAAAAAATACATTATTTCAACCAAGACAAATTTTCCAGAAATATATATATATATATATATATATATGTATATTTTGTTATTTTTATTTATTAATTTTGATGACCAGGTAGGCCCACTGAGCCCCGAAGGTCCCTTTTAAAGGGGCGACTTGGGTAAAAATGCAGGATGGATACAACACCAGATTATGCAGTACAGAGTAGATACATCACAATTACAAGTGGATTACTGTTGTTACACATGACTGTCAACAAAGACTCACTGTGATAAGAATATAAGCATCAATATTTGGTAAGTAGGGGAGGTACATCACAGTTACAGGTAGATTATTGTTGTAAGTTTTACAAGACTGTAGACAAAGACGCATAGTGATAAGATATAAGCACCAATTTTGGGGCGTGAGGAGAAGCAGGAAAAAAAGATATATATATATATATATATATATATATATATATATATATATATATATATATATATATATGAAATCATCTTACATAAATTACCTCCCCCTCCTTTTGTTATCTATGGACTTACTGTGTTATCCATATCACATTTTCAACTTTTTTAAAACTGTACACTGGTAGTTGTTTGAGCTTCATGTTGATAATTAGTAATTATTTCCTCTTTTATATTCTGTATGATGTCCTCTTGTGGTATGCAAGCTTGCTGTAACACAAATCTGCATTGACTTTGCCAAATCCAATATTTTAAACATGCACAGATCAGTCTTAGGGTATCAATTTCAGACTGCTTCCATGTTAAAGAAAAGTCCATGAATAAGTTCATCATGTTACGGTCAAAAACAAAGGTATTTTTTATGTAGTACATAACATGTTCCAAAAGTACTGTATATACGGGCATTCAAAATACAGATGATTCATAGTCTATAAAATATTTGTACAACTAGGTCTAGGGCAAGATCTCTCTTAAGTATCTTTATGTTTTAAATTATTTCTTACATTAAGCTTGCCATGCCAGCATAACCTCATAGTGTGCCAAATTGTATTTGGAATTCAATCATCTGCTCAGGTCTGCCCAATCAAAACCATTTGATCTTGACATTCTCTATAAAACATGGGACAGTCATAAAAATATTGTATAAACTTATTATATTACCATTCAGAGGCCCAATATTCAAAACTTAGCCCAGGGTCAAAATTAGCACTGCCTGACGTGCACATATAGCCCAGAATCATTTGCACGTTATATTCAAAGGAATAGCCCGGAGCTAAAGCAGCTGAATACAGCATGCAAATGAAGGTGTGCAAACATTGCTGAGATTGCAGTGCAAAAATAGCCCAGCAACTAAGACAGCTCTGAATATAGTAACTGGGCAGTGCAAACTGCACCAGCATCTCAGTGCACACAGAGGTGGAGTAAGGCAGAGTTGCAGTAGGTGGCCAATGTGGGTGATAACAATGAAGTGGTGCACAACAGCTGCAAACAACATTTGCAGGCCAAACACTGCAGAACTGTGCTATGGTTTTGATAGGTTAGCCCAGGGCAAACCCGTTAGCCTGGCACTATAATGTTTGCCTCGGGTTAACACATTAGCCTGGGCTAAATTTTACTATATTCAAAACTCCTATGGAAATGAGCCTACTTAGGCAATTCGTGGGCAAACAGCCACATTAGCATCTCATTATGGCCTGCTTTGCATGCATTACCATGTAGTTTGCCTGACACTATGTCATGGTGCACACAGCTCCACCTGTATGTCAGACTGAAACCACAGGGCAGTAGCAACAGGCTGGGTTGTGCACACAGCTCCACCTGTATGTCAGACCTGAGCAACAGGTCTGTAGCTGCAGGCTATGGTTGTACACAGCAGCAGAGTCAACCACAAGTACATATAAGTGTCATATCGTAGTATCCTCTTACAGCAGCAACAAAGGGCTGTGCACAGCTGTTGAGGTGGGATCATGAATACATGCAATACCTTACTAAGCTATGACTCGGGCAGTAAGAGGCAGATGGGCAGCAACGGATGTGATAGGAGTAACAGTATGCACTGACACTGCTGCCTCCTGTTACAGACTTTACAAATACCACTAGTTGTATTGCAGATAAATCAAAGGTATGTGTGTATTGCATACAGTCAAACATATGGTGTGATGGCCAGCCATGTAGGGGGCTCCATGATGTCATTCATTCTGCTTAGGGCCCCCCCAGACCCTGAGGCAAGCCCTGCACCCAGCCCCAATTCCCAATGTTACAGTAAGAAAAATTACAGTATAATGACCTGGTGGCCTAGTGCCCTCTCCCATCCCTGTTCCCCAATACAAGCTTTAATATACAGTGACATTGCCCCTGGTAGCCTAGTGCTCCCCAAACTCCATTCCCCAATACATTTATTGATATAATGATCCATTGACCCTGGTAGACTAGTTCCCCCCTCAAGCCCCCGATCCCTGATAAATTGTGTGCTAGTATGATTAATTGTACCTGGTAGTCTAGAGCTCCCAGCAAGCCCCAATCCCTGATACATTGTTTGCTAGTATGATTAATTGTGCCTAGTAGTCTAGCACCCCCCCTTGGCACCAATCTCCCTTTATGAAAATCAAATGCTCCCTGGTGGTCCAGTGGACTGCTCCAGCCCTGATTCCCCATTTGCTGGAAGCGGTTGGAGGGACACCAGGAGCACAACATTTTCTGTCCCACTCTATTTATTTTGGGGTGTAGGTTTTGCTGGTAGAGTGGCTTTGCAAAAGTTAAAAGTGAAAGTCAAGCCACTTTGCTGTTATTGTGGCGGGGTGTCTATGGCACAGGTGAGGCTAGGGTGCTCCACACCATGGGATTCAATTGCCTGTCTATGGCACAGGTGAGGCTAGGGTGCTCCACCATGGGATTCAATCAGTGGTTGAAAAACTGGTGCAGAACTCAGGGATTTGGCTTCACTGGGGACTGGGGGTCCACCTGGAGGGATGCAGTCCTATACTGGCGTGATGGTCTGCATCTGTCCAGGAGGGGAACCAGGATCCTAGGTGATAAGTTTAAATACTTCATTTGCAAGCATTTAAACTAGCCAAGGGGGGAGGCACTGGAAAGGAGCAGGGAAATCCTAGCCCCCTCCTAAAAAAATCAGGGTACTAAGTGAGGTAGACACCAACATAGAGATGTTGCTAGGGAGAAGCACAGGGGTAAATGGAGAAAGTGACAAACGCAATAAGGACAAGGATGGAGCAAAAAGGGGTAAGACCATCAAGAAATGAAGGGTAATGAGTACCAACGCCAATAGTCTGGGCAACAAGCTCCCCGAACTGGTGGCCTTGATGGAAGAGGGATGCCTGGATATCGTAGCAGTCACAGAAACATGGTACACAGAGAACCATGACTGGGATGTTAACATACCAGGGTACACAACCTACAGGAGAGACAGGGAGGGCAGAAGGGGGGGAGTAGCTCTATGTAAGGGAAGGGATAAAAGCAACTGAACAAAAGAGTAACATGGAGGAGAGGAGGCACTGTGGGTCATCTTAGAGACTGGAAATGGCACCACAATCTGCACAGGGGTTGTATACAGACCCCCATGTCAGGGGGAGGGAATGGACAAGGATATGATAGAAGGCATACTTAGGATGGCAGAGAAAGGGGAGATACTGTTGATGGGGGACCTTAATATACCAGATGTTAACTGGAGCACCTTTGCCGCAGCCACATCCAAAAGCAGGGCCATTCTTGATGCTCTTCAGGTGGCATGCCTCAGACAGCTAGTTTTGGAACCTACTTATGAGGGAGCAATCTTAGACCTCATACTCTCAAACGGGGACAGGGAGAGGATCTCAGATCTAGAAGTCGGTAACCATTTGAGAACAAGTGACCACCAAACAGTGTGGTTCATGATAAACTCAGCTACAGAGTCAAGCCATACAAAAGTGAGGGTTCTGGACTTCAGGAGGGCAGACTTTGGCAAGATGGGAGAGTGCCTTAGAAAAGCACTAGCAAACAGGCTAGAAGGAGGGGTGGAGCAACAATGGGGAAATATCAAAACTGCCATCACAGAGGCAACAAGCCTTTGTGTGAAACAAATAAACAAATCAAAACAAAAGAAAAAGCCACTATGGTTCTCAAAAGAGGTGGCGGTGAAGGTTAGGGAGAAAAAGATAGCATTTAGGAAGTATAAGGAAACACAGAAGGTGCAGGACAGAGAACTGTACCAGTTAAGGCAGAAGGAAGCAGGGAGGGTAGTTAGAATAGCAAAGACACAAACTGAGGAAAAGATAGCCAACTCGGTTAAGAAGGGGGATAAAACCTTTTATAGGTATATCAGGGAGCATACAAAGACAAAGGGAGGGATAGTGAGGCTGAATAGAATGGATGGTGGGTGGGTAGAGAGTGGCAGTGAAAAAGCAGGAATACTGAATGAATACTGCTGTTCAGTATTCACAAAAGAGGAAGTGGGGGAGGTGCCTAATCCAATTAACAGAAGCACTCTGGAGAGGGGCGCCGATCCCAGTCTTTTCACAGAAGAAAGGGTTCTGAAAGAACTCCTAAAACTGAAGGTGAACAAAGCAATGGGGCCAGATGGACTTCACTCAAGAATTCTAAAAGTATTAAGCAGAGAACTAGTGACACCACTGACTACCCTTTTTAACAAATCATAGAAGGATGGTGTGGTGCCTGAGGACTGGAAGAAGGCTGATGTGATTCCCCTTCACAAAAGTGGGACCAAGACAGAGGCAGGAAACTACAGACCTGTCAGTTTGACCTCTGTGGTAGGGAAGGTGATGGAATCACTTCTGAAGGAAAGAATTGTTGAGTTTCTAGAGGCCAGTGGGGTACAGGACCCAAGACAGCATGGGTTCGCAGTGGGAAGGTCATGTCAGATGAATCTAATTGATTTCTTTGACTGGGTGACCAAAGTAGTAGACCGGGAAGGGGCTGTGGACATGGCCTACTTAGACTTTGGCAAGGCATTTGACATAGTCCCACACAAAAGATTAGTAGTCAATTAACCAGCCTGGGAGTGGGTCCCAGGGTGAAAGCCTGGGTAAAACATTGGCTGAACAACAGGATACAGAATATAATTGTAAATGGAGTCCACTCTGAAGACAAGAGGGTTTATCTAGTGGAAACTGTAGGGTTCGGTACTGGTCCAACTTTTAATGTCTTTAAAAGTGACATTGCAGAGGGACTGAAGGAAAGTATGCCTCTTTGCAGATGACACAAAGATCTGCAACAGGGTTGATACACAAGGAAGCATGGAAAGGATGAGAAGGGATTTGGAAAGGTTGGAGGAATGGTCAGAATTATGGCAGCTTGGATTCAATGCAAAGTGCAAAGTAATGCACCTGGGAAAAACAAAACCCAGGGAAGATTACACAATGGGGGGGGTACAACAGCAAAATGGAAAGGGACCTGGGGGTAATCATATCAGATGACCTTAAGGTTGGCAAGCAACCTGAGAAGGCGGTAGGGAAGGCTGGTGGGATATTGGGATTGTAGGGAGAGGCATCACCAGCAGAAAACAGGAAGTTGTTATCCTTCTGTACAGACAGTTGGTGAGACCCCATCTGGAGTGCTGCGTCCAGTTCTGGAGACCACATCTCTGCAAGGACAAAGACAGGATGGAGGCAGTTCAGTGGAGGGCAACTAAAATGGTGCAGGGTCTGCAAAAGAAGCCATACAAGGAGACACTAAAGGAGCTTAATATGCATACCCTTGAGGAAAGGAGGGAGAGAGGGGACATGATAAAAACGTTTACATACCTCAGTGGAATCAACAAAGTCCAAGAGGGTAGCATCTTTCAGAAAAGGAAATGTGCAAGAACAAGGGGACACAATTTGAAGACAGAGGGGGGATGGCTCAGGGGCAATGTGGGGAAGTATTTTTTCACAGAGAGGGTGGTGGACGCATGAACAGCCTTCCTGAGGAGGTTGTGGGGTCTAAAACTGTGGGAGAATTCAAGAATGCATGGGACAGACATAAGGCAATTTTTGTGGGGGGTAGGAAGAAATAGGCTGTTGGTTAAATAGGATCTGCAGCTTATCCTCTAGGAACGGAAGGGAAATAGGCAGACTAGGTGGGCCAAGCTGTCCTTATCTGCTGTCAAAGTCTATGTTACTATGTTTCTATGTTTATATGGTGGGGAGAGAGAGAGAGCTCCTGCTTAATACACAGCACCCTCTCCTCCAAATGGACTTCACAAAATGTTTTATTCTTTTAAAATAAATCATTCTCCCTGTCCAGAAGGAACACAAACACTCCTCCAAAGTTGGCAGCCCCGTTCAAAACATCTCACTGATCTCGGCAACACTCCCAAGTCAGTGCTGAAAAACAGAGCTGCCTGTATCATTCTACAAGTCCCTGAGCAGCCTTTTGCTTTGTTTTTATTTATCTCTCTTTCTCCATGATAAGCTAAATCTCTTAATGGTTACTTTGTTTTGGGTATATTGAGGCACAAGGGCGATGCTTTTACTTTCACAGTAGCTTCTGCAGGTACACTGAAAGTGAAAGTGAAGCTGTTCCGTGTCAGATTTCTCTCTCACTCGAATTCGAACACCCAGGTCCAGGTTCATTCCTTGAGGCACAGAAATCCAATCTTTTCCTCAATAATCATAAAAGTGCTCTAAATCCAGTTATACTTTTATTTATTTATAGCATTTCCAGGTGCTGCTGCAGAGCTCTTTTTCTATGCACTTTAAACTTTCAGTGCACTGCTCAGTCTGTGGATCGCCAGGTTACATTTTTAAACTGTTCATTTCTGTCTTTAAAATAAGGTCTCCAGTTCTTCAATCTATTTTCTATCACTGGAGCATGGTTTTGTGGATGGGAAGCATAAGCATAGCATGTGACACAGGGGACGACTTGTCAGTGGCAGCACAATTTCATTCATAGCCCGCTAGTATACTGTCTCATTTCTTATGTGTGCTGCTGTCACTCTGGAAGGTTCATTTTAAGAAACAAAAGTTTCTCTATTCAAAGAAAGTATAGAGTATACACAGTTTCCCTTTAGTCTTTCTGAATAAGCCTCTTCTATCAAACTTCTTTACACAGAGGCTCACGGCTAATGTTTGACATGCAGAGCAGCTTTCTGCAATAAAAAGTGAAGGAAAGGCCACCCACCCCACAAATCCCCACCCTGCAGTGCCTACCACCCTGCACCTCCCCATCCTGTAACAGAGCCAGTGACTGGCTCAGCCCACTGCTCACCTCCATGGCCAGCTGACTGAGCTCTGAAGGAGCCATACTGTACAGCACGTGCTCATTCAGAGCCTGTCAGTGGCTGGGCTGTGGAGGTGAGCAGGGCTGAGCCAGCTGCTGGCCTGAAGTATGGGTGGGGGAGTGGGGCGGTAGACACTGTGGGGTGGGGGGGTCCACTAGACCACCAGGTATGTGGGATGTGGGATTTACAGGGGATTGGGGCTGCAGCAGTCCACTGGATCACCATGAATGATTAAATATTCATTATGGGAGATCTGTGCCAGGGGTGGGGGGGGCACTGGACTACCAAGGAATATGAACTGTGCTTATGCAGAACATGTATCGGGGACCAGGGATTGGGGAAGGGGGCCACTAGACTACCAGGGAATATGTTTGTGGTTATGCACAACATGTATCAGGGTTCAGGGTTGGGGGGCACTAGACCACCAGGGAATATGTTTGTGATTATGCACGACATGTATTGGGGATTGGGGTAGGGGCCACTAGACCACCAGGTTGACTTGCATCATATGCTCCATGTAGCTTGTGTGGCTGCTGTGTCCACACCCCACATCCTTACTTTGCCCCTAGATAAGACATGTTTTCCATTGTCGGTATTTTGTGCCATGATAGCAGTCACACTAACTCCCGGTGTGTGGCACTATACCTTTGAATATCCTGGAGCTCCTGTATGCATGTCCCCACCCCTTACTACATCTGGTGCATACATTATATTTTATGCCAGCGCTAACCCGTTGCACTGGTGCTATTTTGGCTTTTGAATATGGTGCTTTGGCACTATTGCAGAGCAATCCTGGCACAAACAGTTTGTACCCGACACCACCTTTTGAATAGCTGGCCCCAGAAGTAATGTTTTTGTTATATTCCATTATTTGATTTAATAAAAAATCATCCATATAATAAACTAAGGGATACAATTGTCTATTTTTTTGTAAAAATTTACCCTTATTCCATTCTTCAAGAATGCTATGTAACTGTGGTGAGACTCAAGCCACTGATAACTATGTAGAGTTTTTAAGTACTGGTAAAATGCTTGCAAACAAAAATATACTATAGAAGAAAACTAATGGATTTACCATTTGAAGACCTCCACATTTAAAGTCCAGATATGTAACCCCACATTTTATTGGATTAAGTCTATTACCCCATAAGCATTGAAAGGACACACTAAATAGTCTAGTTTCTAATGTCCTTGGTACAGGATAATGGTACCTAAAATATAAAAAATGGGTATTAGGAAAGTTTTTATTATGTAAGCACTTTCTTTTTATACTTATGCCATTTATTTGTTTGGAAAGTTTCTCCAGGAAAGACAACATGAGCCACAAAAAAATCATTTCCAGAAGTGTCCTGTGGATAATGGGAGAATGGGATACAATAAACATAGCAGAGTACAAAATGCCATGAACTGAAAAATGTAACAAAATCATACAAAATAAAGTTGAGCACAAAAGGTATAACAATATATATAAATGTATGTATAGTACATATACAGACACATATGTAATATAGAAAACATATACCCACATAAAAATATGCAGCCACATAAGACAGTATAGAAGGGAGGGAAGGGTA
The DNA here is from genome assembly GCA_016271365.2 of Neoceratodus forsteri. NCBI lineage: Eukaryota > Metazoa > Chordata > Ceratodontiformes > Ceratodontidae > Neoceratodus > Neoceratodus forsteri. The sequence continues at coordinate 699,747,540 of CM057455.1, forward strand.
AGGGTAAATGAAAATTAGGGAAGGAGGCGAGTGTAGGTAAGAGAATCAGGATAGATATTAAGAAAAAGGGATAAAATAGTGAAGGAAGTAAGGGTCAGAAGCAGTTGCAGGATGGGGAAATTTATTTACGGAGAAGACAAGACAATGAACTAGTGGAAGGGGCAGAGCAGATCTCTAAGGGGAGGGAGTTCCAGAGATTAGGAAAATGGTAGAAGAAGGTGGGCCTACCAGAATTGGAGCTACAGGCAGGGAGGGCAAGAGTCTTATGAGTGTAGTTACAGAGGGAATAGAAGATCAAAGAGGGGGTAGAAAGGAATGTGTTAAGGTAGGATGGAAGGGAGCCAAACCCAAATGTACCAACTGGTGAAGCACAATAAGCAAGTTGTCTGTCCTCAAGAGGTGGGAAGAAGAGAACAGTGTAGATGTAGCAGTAGTGCATAAGTGGTGGACAATTTAGGGCAAAGTGGCAGGAGTAGTTGAATAGGGTGTCCAGTCTTGCAAGGGTCTTTTTAGGGGTGACACTGTAGACTATGTCTCCAAAATCAAAAATTGGGATTATAATCTTCTGGATGATTTCACAGTGGGCCTGAAAAGGGGGGGGGGGGTACAGGCACAGTGTAAAGAGTATTAAGTTTGGGATGAAGCTTTTTTTGAATGGCATCCACATGTCCAGAGGAGTGAAGGTTCCTATCCAGCCAGAGCCTGAGGTACTTACAGGAGGAGACATCTTCCAATGGGGAACCATCAAGAGTGTGGAAAGTAGGGGTGGCTGTAAGACTGGTGAACCCATGCCTGGTGCCAAAACTCATAGAGACCATCTTTGCAACATTGAGGAACAGTTGGTTAGAACAGAACCGGTGATGAACATTGTCAAAAGCCAGTTGAAGACTGGTTGCCACATTAGAGGGGGAGGTACCAGAGGAAAACAAAACAGTATTATCCATGTACATGTAGATATCTGCTGTTGAGCAGGCAGAGGGTAAGTCATTCAAAAATATCTGGAAGAGCATTAGTGCAAGTACTGAACCTTGAGGGACACCAGTGTTGATGGGGGAGGGGGGAAGAGTTACCTACTCTAACTGATTTGGACCTACCCTTAAGGTAGGAACTAAACCAACTAACAGCATTCTCAGAGAGACCAACTGTAGTCAGCTTGGAGAGGAGCAAGGTGTGGGCAACAATGTCAAAGGCTTTGGCCAGATTGACAAAGATGGCAGAGCTGATATGGCCCTGATCCATGCCAGAGAGAATGGAGTCAGTAAGCTGGAGCAGGGAGGTAGTGGTGTAATGTGACTTGCAAAAACCGGACCTGAAAGGGGTGAAGAAGGAGGTGGAGTCAAGGAATGGAGTAAGCTGAGCCACTATCAGGTGCTCTTGGAGTTTTGCAAGAATTGGGAGTCAGGATATTGGGTGGTAATTACCTGGAATAGAAGAATCACCATCCTTGGGAAGAGGGACAACAGTGGTGAGCTTCCAAGCATCAGGGACAGTACACAGTGAGAAGGAGAGGTTCACGAGGTAAGTAAGTGGGAGAGCAATGGCATGGGCAGAGAGGTACAGAAGCTTGGGATCAAGCCCACTAGACTTTTGCCTTTATGGGGGATAAGGTCTAGCAGAGCTTTTAGGGTGTCATTTGTGGAAACCAATGAGAAGGAGAAACAGAGTGGTGGGGATGTAGAAGGAGTGGAAGGTGCTGGCGGGTAGACATTGAGGGCTTTAATGAAGCAAGAAGAGAAGAAGCACAGGTGGTGAAGAAGGTGTTGAATTCAATAGTTACAGAAGTATGGTCAGAGATAGTGGTATCACCTATTTTTAAGACTGGGAAAGGGGACTGGGCAGGTGGGGAGAAAAGGGCATGAACTCCCTTCCCATATTTGGAGGGGTTATTAAGGTTCTCCTGGAAGGAGGAGGAGAAATATTCTTTTTTAGCAAGTCTGATAGCTCTAGTGCAGGCATTCCGGACAGAGCGATATTTTAGCAAATCAACAAGAATACCAGAAGCATTTTAAATCTGCCATGTTTGTTTACAAGCATGCTGATAGGCCAGAAGTTCGGCTGTCACCCTGGGAGATCGGAGCCTCGGACTCTGGTTATTCTTATTGGACCATGCTGATACCAAATGCTCAAGAACTTGGTTTTGAAGTGGGACAAAACTGAGTCAACAGAGGAATCATTTGCTATTGGAGACCAGTCAGTACCAACAAGTTCCTCATGGAGGGGTGTCAAGTCAAGTGACCTAAAAGAGTGAAGGTGGAGGATATTTGGCAGTGTTATGGGAAAATGGATTTTACACATGCAGTAGACCATGTGATAGTTACTAAGTGCATCTGGCAGAATTCCTGATTTAACTACCTGGTGGGGGTGAGATGATAGCATACAGTCAATAAGAGAGTGCTTACCCAATTTGTGGTTTAAACAGGCTGGGTCAGAGATCAATTGAGTGAGATTCAAGGAGGATATGTGTTTATGAAGTTTGGACTGAGTGCTGCTGGAAAGCCAATTTATACTGAGATCTCTGAGGATGAGAAGTTCACCAGAAGAAGACTGGACAGTGGGATTAGTAATGTCTGATATGGAGGAAGAAGGGAGGCTGGGGCAGCAGTAGATACCCCCATAAATATTCATTCCATTGTTCCACTTTTTTATTACCAATTTGTAAGCAGTGTTCCCAATTACATTTTGCCATGTCACCAGAATCCCCTTAAAAAAAATCCTAATATCTTACAAGGGGGCTTTATTATTATTTTTTGTAGTCTTTGGTAACTGGGTAAGGTCCACTAGGCACAATAGCCTGTTTTCAGGGGCAACCTGGGGGCACTAGGGAGGTTAAGTAACTTGCTTAGAGTCACACAGTATGCAAGTAGGGGTTGTGGGAATCAAACCCAGGTCTGCTAGCTGTACCAAGCTCATTCACAGCTTGCTACTCTAACCTCTATGCTGTACTGCTCTAACATCTAAGCTGTACTTAACCATATACTTGCAATTTCTAAAGTTTGTGTACTTCCTTGCCTATGTACACAAAAGCCAGCACCTTTTTGAAAATGAATGTGCACTTCTGTGACTGAAGAAACACTGCTTAAAACTTGGCTTGCTTTATCACCTGATTCTAGGTCTGCTGCAAAGAGGCACATATCATCTGCATAAACTATAGCCTTAATGGATTTTGAGTGGTCTGGACTGGGTATACCTCTAATATTGCTTGAATTATTTATACTACATATTAGGGGGTCTAAACAAACAATGTATAATAATGGACTTAAGGGACAACCTTGTCTCACCCCTCTTTTGACCAAACATCTTTTACCTAGCTGTCCATTTATTAAAGGTGTAACATTTGCTTTCACATAACACATTTTTATACAGTCAATGAATTTCTGAGGTATCCTGTCATGTTCTAAAGATTTCCATAAAAAGGCATGTACAATCTGATCAAAAGCCTTTTCTTGAACTATCGTGAGCAAATATCCTGATACCTTTCCTTCATTACCCCTTTCGATGATTTTGCGTAAAGGAGATAATTTTTACATAGTTACTAGCTGCCCTTCCATCTTTCTTTCCATGACAGTTATGTATTCTGATATAGTTTGATGATTTTTTGTTAAATAAATAATCTAGCTTTGGGGTGCCTTTAGATCTACATAGAGTTTCACTCTCCTTACCAGCTACTGCTCTTGATTTTCATATTTCTAAGACATTCTATGACATCAAAAACTCCCATTTCATGCTATTCATCTGAATGGTCTGGAAGGAAGTTTGTAATGTTATAGAATGTTCAGGCAGTATGAAAAGAGAGTAACAACTGCTGAGCAGAGAGGTATTCAGGGTAGTTACAAAGGCAACAAAATTAGATTATATGATTAACAGAAAAAGTCAAAAACATATCCGAATACTGGGTAACCAATAAAAGGACAACTGGAGGGCTTCTAGAGGTGTAAAAACTGTTTCCTACCATCTTAACAAAATCAGGACATCACTTATTTTCCTCCCTGGAACTGAACAAAATTGATCATTATGAATCACGTTATGCATAGAAGGTAGAAGTCTTTTGTTAAGAATTTTTGTTAAAATCTTAAAGACAGTGTTCAGTAGGGTGATCGATCTCCAAGTATGGATACACATCCTGTATTCCTTTTTATACAACAATATAAGAACAGCATCATACATGTCAGAAGGGATACAGTTACAAGTCTAAGAAGCATTATAAAGACCCATGAGTTCTTCGGGCATCCATTCCCACAATTTCTTATATAATTCTCATGAAAGACCATCTAGTCCAGGTGCTGTACCTATTTTTAAAGTTTTTATAGCAAACCTCTGTTCCTCAGAAGATATGCTGTTTTTAAAAAAATCTTTGACCTCAATTGAAATTTTAGGTAAATCATAATATTTCAAAAAACTCTCCATCCGTGATGTATCATGTGAATCAGTACCAAAGAGACTTTTCACATGAGAGTCAAAGGTGTGTAAAATATCCTTCTGGACAGTTACCACACAATACCTGTGTTTTCTATACCTTCAATATTTGTATGCTTCACTCTTTGCATACAGTTCTCATTTGGGTTTATTTCTTATTTGTTGCTCCATCTCCAATGATTTTGCCCTAATATATTGATTTTTTTTCCCTTTCTGACTTATTATTTATTTGGGCTTCAGAATCCTCAGCCCCAGTATTTTTAAGGGAAATTATCTTATGTAACTGGACTCTATTACTTAGATATGTGTGATAATTTTTTTTTTTGAGTGATCTTTTTTTCTCATCCCCCTACGTGCTCCTCGGCAGCCACTCCTTCAGACTTGCCAAGGCAGTCCCCTGATCTATCCGTCCTCTGAGACTCCGCCTGCCTCAGATCGCAGCCAATCCCCAGGGTGACCCGGCGTAACCCTGTCGCCGGATGGGTCCCCCTCCTCTGAGGGGGAAGGCACCAGTCAAGGGGCAAACCAGCGCTCCTATTTCTTTAGCTCTAGGGATGCTGCTGAGGTGGGGAGCTCAGAATGACCTTTGATGGCCTCAGAGTGCCGGGCAGCCGTCATCTGGCTACTGTGAAGTGGTATTTCCGCTTTTCTGGTTATTCCCTCCTCTTTCTTGCATGCATCAGCAGTGCTCCTGGTCTCCACCAGAGGCCACTGCAGCGTGACAAGACCCCACTACCCACCCCCAGGATAGGAGAGCAGTCCTACGGACGCTCGATCCACTCCCGCCCTGCCAGCCCCTCGATGACCTGAGTCCGCCTCAACCCGGTCACTCATGGGATGTGGCAGCCAGCCAACCCTCTGTGCCACTGGGCCGGCGATGTGTGATAATTTTGATCTTTCCTGCAGAGCAGCCTGATGTTGAAAACAAATTCCTAAGATCTTGGTTTGTATCTTCCCACCACTGAATGGTAGAATAATACAGAAAAATATACTGATTGACATGCAACTATCAAGGCTTTTAACTGCTATAGAACATTTGGCTTATCAAGTAAAGAAGATCTAAGCTGGCCCAGTGGCATGGAGGGCTGAGGCAACAATGCTTTACCTCCTGCCATGCCAGCAACCCATGTTTGTGGTGTGAGTGGGTCGTCGGAGGATGGCCGGGATGGGAGAGGATCAAACGTCCATGGGACAGCTCTCCTTTCCCGGGGAGGGCAGCTTGGAAGTCCCACCAAATGACTGCCCCCAGGTGGAGGTCAAGGGGCAGTGCAGTAAGGACTCCAACACAAGGGAGGGTGCTGCAGGACCACATATGTGTGAGTGCCTCCATGCTTGCATGGCGATGTATGCGTCCGGGCAATGGGGAGGAAGGGGAGAAAAAGAGAAAATGCCCAGGGTTGGCAGGATGAATAGTTGGCCCCTCACAGGCTCCGCACTGGTGGCTGGGAGCTGATCCCACAAAGCCAGGGACAGCAGAAGGTAAGACCACCTGGGGGAGCCAGGTGATGGGGTGGGGGGGGTCACCAGGAAGGAAAAGCTGCCGAGGGAGGAGGAGAAATAGAATAGGAAAAAAAAAAAAAAAAAGTAAAGAAGATCTGAATTTCCAGTAACCTGTCCCAAAAATCAGATCTTTTAAATCCATAAGATATGTGCCTACTAATTTATGATCAGTTATTTGTACCATAAGGGAATCTATTTTTTTAAGAGGAAAGGAATTTGAAATAAACCAAAAATCTATTCTGGTAGGTAAGGCACCTCGATGCTTTTTTTATCCACATGTCCATGAGCATCTGTTAAACCTGCTTGCTGATATATTTGTTTAAAAACATTGGTATCACAAAAAAGCTTATTAGCCTTAGTCCCTCTGTCTACCTGAGAGTACACAGTTAAGATCCCGCTAAACAGAATATTCCTTGAAGAAAATATATACTGCTGACCTAATTTAAATAGATCTAGTATTGCCACCTTTGCCTGTGGGGCATATACATTACTTACACTAAATCTATGGGAATCCAAATCAAATTCAAGTAATAGTTCCCCCTACCTTTGCATGATCTCTACCAGTCTATGAACTATGAAATTCTGTATTTGAAAACAAATACCTACTCCCAGGCAAGCGTCCTCCTTGACTGACCAAAAAAAGCTTCTCCCAGTCCAGGCTTTTCTTGTTGCATGGATATCATAAATTGTCTTTAATGTAGTATCATGAAAAATAAAATAAATATCACAGGAAGCTTGACCTAGAATTGCAAAGGTAGTTTTCCTCCTTGTAACCTTTTTTATACTATTTACATTCAAGGAAGCACATGCTAGATGTAATGCAGATGCCACAATATTTAATAGTCCTATTTCAAAATTAAACATCTTTTTGTCATGGGAGCCCTTTCCCAAATAGTATGCACAAAACCTTTTGTGGGTGCTCAGGTGGCATATAGAGGATAATGTATGGTCCTCTATCGTTAACGGTCAGTTAACAGTCGAGAGAGAGGTTACAGAGCTGTGTAAACCTCGAGAGCGAAGCTTCGAGAGGTTTATCGCCATGGCAACCTCGAGACGAGTTAAAATTGACCGTTGTCGGATAGAAGGACCATACATTACTTTTATAGTGTATGGTCCTACGTAAAAGGCTGCTTACTTTTTGATTACTAGTCACCGCCGTGGCCGTTCAGTCCTTCCCTAACCACTGCTGTTCATGTGTCGGTTCCACGTTGAAAAAAAAAGCACGCACGTGCGCAGTCCAATCGCTGTTGTTAACCTATCACTGTGACGTAGCATCGATAGGTTAACAACATATCTACGTCACATCGATAGGTTAACAACCTTAGGAAATGATGATTTCTTAAGGTTAACAGCGTTCTACCATACATTATAATTTTATTAACAAATCCATTACATCCTTTAATTACACACCGATATGTTTGTATTTACATACAGATCGTTTACATACTTTGCATTTTTGAACAATCTCATTACTTCTTCTCACCATCTGGACTCAGATGCGTACCCAAAGTACACCACATGCCAGCACATTTAGATGCACACCCAGCCCATGTCCTTTTTCTCTTGCACAGCCCAAGTCCACCATTGGCCCACTGGTTGCCAACTCCAAGGTACCAACACATCTAGGTGTACACTCAGCCTGTGTCTGTGTCTTGTTTCTCCAGCCCAGTAGTCCCTTGGGCCCTTGTATCCTTTTATTCTTCATATTTTCCCCCTTTCCCCACCCCCTTTTCTTCTTTCTTCCATGCCCCCAAATTCTATACCCTACCTGTACACCCCTCACTGCTGCCCCCAACTTTTGCAGCTCCCCGTGGCCATTACCTCCTTGCATTATACCCCATACTTTGCCACCCACTGCTGTCCACCTTCAGCAGTCCACTATGGCCATCGTTCCTTGTGACCCCCCTTGTACCTGTTAATTTTTACTCCTCGAATTGTAAACCATACCTGGCCAATTACTGCTGTCCAGCTTCCACAGCCTGCCATGGCCATAGCCCCTTCAGAGCCCCCTCCTACCTGGCCACTCACTATTGTCCCTTTCAGACACACCTAAGTTATCACTTCCCCTTACTGCCCTCTTTTACCTGCTACTTTACAAGGTGGGATGGAGGACAACTTGCTTAACAAGAGAATGCAGGGAGCTCTTGCTCTCCCTTCCATTTTTATGCTTTCATGCTTGCTGGCTTACACTTCTGCCCCCTTCCACCAATCCCTCTCCTTGCTTTTATCCCCCCCCCCATGAAATCCTTCCTCCCAGGGTCCTTTACTCTATCCTACCCTTACTTCCAGCATCCTTCACTCTCACTGTCCATCCCCCTCCCTCTCCCCCTTCCTACTGCCTCAGACTGATTCAGATTCTTTATTAAATAAATGTATAAAAACTCCAAATTTGTTACATTCATAGCAAAAAAATTCAAAGGGATTACATCAAACATCTCACATATAGTCAAACCATGTAAATATATATATAAATAGTTATCTTAGCATTTAGTTCAGGAATATAAACATTTAACGATTTAGAAAGAACCTTGCAACCCCATACTTAACCTTAATCTTATTCAAAGATATCACAACCTTCATAAAATCATCTCCCTGCTGATAATCATCTATATCACTCAACGGAATAATCCATTTCTTCCTTTGTCCCTGCCATAACGTACATTCAAATAATACATGTGCAATTTCTGGAACCATTTTATTATAACATTTGCAGTTTTTCATGTTTTTACCATATAGTTTGTTCTGCAGATTGAAAAACGTGCTGCCCAAGCTAGCTAATCTTAACATACATAGCACATTCCTTTGATTGTCATTTTCACATTTCATTAGATACTCTTCCATACCTCACCGAACTTTAATACTGGAGTATAAACTGTGTCTATCTCATGACGTTTTCCCATATCTTCTTGCATTGCAATATCTTTTAATCTCCCTATTACTTCATTTACATATAATCCAATGTTATTCACTACATTTCCACTCCAAATTTCCATAAAGCCAGCTTTTTTTCAACACGTCATTCAGCCTCGTGAACCAGCCATTATTTATAACATGTAATGCACGTTTGTTTATAAAATCATTCCAGCACAATTTTTGGTAACCTATTTTTCTTCATTTGTAGTATCTTACCAAGCCATTTTACAGCACAAATCAGAATTTTTGTTTTAATTGGGAGGGTCCCAGTTTCTATACTTAGAAAACTAACAGGGCAATCTCTTGGTAAATTTAGAGTTACTCTCAGAAAAGAATTTTGAAAAGCCTCTATATTCTGTTTTTCCATATATAACCCCCAGAGTTCACTACCATAAAGTAGCTGACATACACATTTAGTGTCAAAAGTTTTCCTCTATGCTACAAATTAGTTATTTGCAAATTTAGTTGCAAAACCTCTGATGGCACCAGCTGTTTTATATGCAGTGGACTTAACCTCTGTTAAGTGCTGCAGCCAGGTCACTTTCTTGTCAATTATTACCCTTAAGTATCTATACTATGTTACTTCCTCAAATTGATTGCTTCCTATCACCCAGTTTTTGCTACTACTCCATTTTTTTATTTTGCCCAATAACCAGGATTTTTGATTTGCTTACATTTAATGCCAGATGTAGTGATTTTAATGAATCCATAATGTTTAACAGCTCTTTGTAACCCTATAGGGGTTTTTGAGATCACAATTGCGTTGTCCGCATATAGTAATAGTTGTATTAGCTCATTATTTATCCTGGGTGCAAAGGAGTCAACCAACCTAATATTGTTACTCAGTGTTTCAATATATATATTAAAAAGAAGAGGTGCCAATAAGCACCCTTGTTTCACACCCCTAGAAATCACAATTTCCTAAGAAAGGGCACCATCTCTCCCACATCTAATGTTAGCTGATGTATTTGTATGCAATATTTTTAAGATAGCCAAAAGATGTTGACCGATTTTCAATTTATCTAGGATATCCCATAATTTGGATCTATTTACAGAGTCAAATGCTGATTTGATATCAATAAAGCCAACATACAATGTGCCTTTCTTTTCCCACACATACCTATAAATTAAATAATTGAATGTGAAAACAAGATCCATAGTTCTACAATCCCTTTTGAACCCACACTGGAATTTAGAAATATACTAATTTTCTTCTACCCAATTAAATAACCTTTCCAGTATCAATATGGAGTATAGTTTTTGTGTTACTGGTAACAAAGTAATTGGGCGGTAACATCTTGGGTCCTGTCTATTTCCTTTTTTGAATAGCGGTACTATTATCCTCTTATTCCAAGCCCATGGGATCAAAAGGGAGCTATTTATGTCATTAAAAACAGGGGTAAGGAGGCTAGCCCACAATTCTATGCTACTTTGTAATAATTCTGCCGGGATGCCATCTCCTCCTGCTGCCTTATTCTTTTGTGTTTTAATTGCAATTTTAACTTCTTCAATTTCAGAATTAAGAAGGCTGTTACTGGCTAAGGTAATCATCTTTGATCCCTTCAACTTATTTTCCTTATTTTCTTTGTTCTCTATTCCATAGATAGAGGTAAAGTGCTCAGTCCATAAATCTTCCATGATCATACCCACTGTATTATATCATACATTATCCACGTTGCACCCAAATGCAACCAATGTCCAAAAGGCCTTAGTGTCTTATTGGACTATGCATTGCTGCAACTCTTCTCATAATCTATTTTTATAATTTACTTTCTTTTCCATTACTCTGTTCCCGTATTCTATTTTCAGGTATTTAAATGCCTTCATAATCTCAAACGTTGGGCTTTTTATTCTTATCTTTCCCACTTTTTTTATTTCATTTCTTAATATATAGCAATCCTTATCATATCACGTTTTTTCTGCACCTACATCCAACAACTTATTAGGCCTTTTCTGTTCTGCTAGAGCCCCAACAATGTCAATTAGCTTATCATACATTTTTATCCTACATTCCCCTACGTCTAGATTATCACGTTTAATTTTATTTACTTTGTTTATTATTTGATTGTCACTAAGTAATTTATCAGTTGTCTCTTTTGCAGATTCATTCTATTTAATCGTTTTACCGTACCTAATGCACATATGCTCATCTGCCTGTTTCTCTAGGTCTTTATTCTTTTTCCTCAGGCCTATATTTAAATTTAAACTACATTTTAAAGGGAAATGATCACTATCCCATAATTTCATTATCCTAAACATATCTATCAGCTGATAATCATTTGCAGCGACCACACATAGGTCCAGGATGCCATCCCTTTTGTTGTTGGGAAGGTATATTCACCCTACCAGTCGCCTTTTGTTCTCCCATTAAGTAATCTAAGGTTAAATCTCCCACAGAAGTGCATTACACACTTCCCCTTACTAGATATGTGTCTTATCTTTAGAGTGTCTTACCAGAATATTTAGGACATCATCCAGGCACCAGTCATTAGTCTGTTCTTCTATTAAGCTTCCTACATGTGCGTTAAAGTTGCCTGCCATCATCATTTTAATTCCCAGATATCTGCTCTTAATTGACTTTGTGCTGTCTCCTGATAGTTTCAAAACTGCTTTGTATTCTTGTAAATTTAATTTAGGGGGAATATAGATATTAAATGGAGCCCACATCACATCCCCACATGATATTATAGTGTACATAAGCTATTCAGAGACTGCACTAACCTCTAAAGTTTTGAATTCTAAAGATACATCAATCAGTATCACTAATCCTCCTTTTAGGTGACCAAACCTCTTTGACCTGGTTGCTGATGCTGACCATGAGGCAAAGCCCTCCAGTAGTTGATTTTCCACATTTCTTAACCATGTTTCCTGTATTTGCATCAAATATTGTGACATTTTTCATCCATGCAATACATTCTTTGTCCAGGAGTTTCATTCTCAGACCTGCCACATTCCAGCTAAGCAGCTTTATGGTTTCTTTAACTATATAATTCCTATCAGGTCAATTAGAATCCTCCAATAGGCTTAGAGTACTGTTGGTACTTGCAGAACACATAGGCCCGGATATTCAAACTGTGCCAGGCTGTGGCGCAAGCCTGGGCGCAGCTCAACTTTGTTGCACAGGGGTGTGGCCTGGGCGATATTCAACGGAGCTGCGCTATGGTGCAGCAGCTTTGAATATCGCACCCTGACCACCCCCACTGTGCATGGCGCAGTGGCACTGTGCCAGCGCAAGTGGCCAGAGTGGAGCATGGAGATGCGCTGGCGTAAGTGCCATTGCGTCATGCACAGCACCTGCGATATTCAAAAGGGAACATGCAAATGGGGCCATAATTTATGTAAGGCGCACAGGGGGCCATTTGCATCTCATTACAGCCCCATTTGCATACAATTAGCATGCAGGTGTGCCGATTCCCGACGACTTGTGCCTGGCACCCTGCCAGGCAGCAGCCGTCGGGGACCAACGCCCCCTGCAGCCCGACTGCGGGCATTCCTGTAATATAAAAAAAAACCCAGTCCAATATCCCTGGTGGTCCAGTGGACCGATTGCCACCTGATCGCGGGCATCCGTAACACATAACAGACCCCTACGACCCTGGTGGTCTAGTGTACCCCCTTCCCCACCTGTCTACTGAGCCCCACCACCCTGCTCCTCCCCCGTCAGCCAGCGGGTGGCAGCACCCCACCCCTGCCACTCGCTGACTGACAGCTCAGTAGGACTGCATGTCCATTGGTTCTGGCGTGAGCCAATGGCGTGCAACCATACCATACTACTCAGTCCAGATATGTGAATGATTCCTTCACATATCTGGACCGAGTAGTACGGTATAGGAGTGCACGCCCATTGGCCATGGCTCGTGAACCAATGGCATGCAACCCTACCGAGCTGTCAGTCGGCAGGCAGCGTGGCGGCAGGCGGGGGGGTGCTGCCACCCACCGGCTGATGGGGGGAGCAGGACGGTGGAGCTCAGTGAGCAGGTGGGGAGGGGGTACACTAGACCACCAGGGTGGCAGGGGTCTGTTATGTGTTACGGATGCCTGCGATCAGACGGCGATCGGTTCACTGGACCACCAGGGATATTGGACAGGGGGATTTTGCTCTAGGGATGCCCGCAATGGGGCATGGGGGGCACCACCAGGTGCGGCAGGAACTCGGGTGGCCACAGCTGCCGTATTGCACCCTGCAATCGCGGCAGCTCACCTGTGGGTGGCCATCACTTTTCCTTTTTTGCTTAACTTTGTGCAGGTGCAGGTAAGGGTTGGGCGTGATGCATGACTCTATCCGGTTGAATATCGGGCGCAGGTTAAGTGCATGGGCATGCCCCCCAGCTGTGCTTTGCATACATTGCTGATGCGCTTCGCACATCGACTTGTGTGGCACATTTTCCCTTTGAATATCATGCCGGGTGCATCATCAGTGGTTATGCGACAAAGTAACACTGTTGCGCCATGCGCAACCCTTTGAATATCTGGGCCATAGTATTTTCATCCTTAATTATACTGCTCTCTCTGTTTTCTCATCCACCTCTAGTATGTCAAAGCTAGTAATCCTGATCCCCAATTGTCTCCTTCCTCTTCTAGTTATTACCTCCTTTTCCTCACCGACTAAATTATGTACAGTCTCAGCTGGCCTCAAAAATGCTGTTATGCTTGGTTGTTTGTAACCATTTAGTTCCTTTTTCTTCCCACTGTCCTCACACACTGCCGCTTTATTAATCTGAGTTTCCTGCTTTGACTGTGCTTTTTGTCCATCCCTTATAGTAACATCTAGTGTTACTCCAATTTCCATAAATCTTTCTTTATTTAGCAATACTTATGTTCTTTTGTCCATATCTTTAAGTACTACACACACCCATCCCTTTGCAGAACTAGCCTTGTACTGATAAGTAGATTTGAGATCTTGGCAATCTACTTTATTCCCAATTATTTCCTTAAACATATTATACATTGCCAATTTTAATGTAGACTGGCACCATCTTAGCCTCTTGGGAAATGGAACCCCGGACAATGGAGACTGCTGATTATGCCAGCAACCCATTTTGTCATCATGGGATCCTCTGCCCAAATAATATACACACAACGCTGCTTGGGTATTCAGTTGGCATTATTTTATTAACAAATCCATTACATCCTTTAATTACACACCAATACTTTTGTATTTACATATAGATCATTTACATACATTACATGTTTTGAATGATCCCATCACGTTTTCTCACCATCTGGACTTGGATGCACACCCGAAGTCTACCATCAGCCCTCTGGGTACCAACCATGAGGTGCCAACACATCTAGGTGCACACCCAGCCCATGTCTTGTTTCTCCTACACACCCCAAGTCCACCATTAGCTGTCTGGGTGCCAACCCCAAGGTGCCAACACATCTTGGTGCACACCCAGTTCATGTCCTGTTTCTCTGACCCAGTACCCCCGGGCCCCTTGTATCCTTTTATTCTGCATATTTTCCCTCCTTCCCCTACCCTCCTTTTCATCTTTCTTCCTCTAGCCCATCTTCAGCTATTGCAAAAGAAGATGGGCTTTCTGCCATTCACTTCTCTTGACCCATTCTTAAAAATCTTCTTCTTATTGTAAGCTGAAAAGGTCTAAACCCCCTTCTATCATATGCCCATGCCCACCCTCTTGCTGTTCTGGCCTAGCACGCTCCTGTGATATGTCCTGGTAAATGACATTTTAGTCCTCTAATTCCATGACCAGTGCCACCACTTTCCTTTTCCATCCCTTCCTATCCCCTTCCATGGTCTTAACCCCTTGCCTGCCACTATATCCTCCTTGTCACCACTAGACCCAACCAATCACCCTTCTGGCTGACATTGCCAAGTTTGTTTCAAATTTCCTTGTACCTGCCACCTCCTGCTCCCCATGGCCTTTTAAATGGCTGCAAGTCCATACCTTTCTCATCCTGGCTGCCGATGGGGGGGGGCGGCATGCACATATAGTGTTATGCCTTTCCCTGATGTACCCCTTCAAACTATTTGACATCCACCACCCCCCTTCTATATCACTGCTGCAGAATGTCCCCTTGGCTGCCACTTCTGAAGCTTTCCCTCTTCTGAAGCAGTGGGGCCCATCCTCAGACCAAATAATATCCTCCCCACGCAGCCTTCTTATATTATTCCACCCATACTAGGACACAAACCTCACTGACTCAAAATGCACCATGAAACATGCTCAAAAGACTGCTGCCAAAAGCCATTCCTTGTAATGTGGGTGGCATAAATTTCCCAATGCCCACATTAATGCTCTAAGCAATCATTCTGATATCAGGTTTCTCCCATCCTTGCTTATCCCCTGTATCCTCTGCCCCACTGGCCTCATTCTTCTGCCCACCTGTGTTTGGCAAGGCTCTTCCCCACCTATCAGACTGCAAATCAGCCCTGCTGCCACTGCACAGATCTCCGGGAGGGGGGCTGACCCTTGCTCCTGCAAGTGCACTATGGTCCCCATCACATGCCCATTGGAACCCAGCCCAAAACCTCCATACCATCCCACTCTGTGGACTCTTGGATTGTTCTTCCAGCTCCCTGATATGCCCTCAATTTCCGTGCAGGCAAGAGTTCCTTCCCAGCAGCTGATTCTTTCCCACCCCCCCGCACCCATGAGCCATGGCCCCGTTCTCCTGGCTTATTGACCCTGGGGCAATGCACTGGAAACTGTCACACTGCCAATGGGTGAAGGCTGTCAGCCACCCTCTTCTAGCCCCCTCCATGCCCTTAGCTCAAAACGCCATGCTCCACCTCCCCCTTGTAACCCCTGCTGTCTATGCCCCCTCACTACCTCCTCTGCTGTGGTGTGCATAAGTTCCTTCACAAAACAAAGGATCCTATAGGAGCTTGTTAAGGTCAGGGTGGACAAGACAATGGGACCTGATGGCATACATCCCAGGGTACTAAAGGAGCTAAGGGTGGAACTAGCAGATCCGCTAGCAGAACTGTTTAGTGAGTCTCTGAGCACAGGAGAGGTCCCAGAAGACTGGAGGAGGGCTCATGTGATCTCTCTCCACAAGAGTGGCTGCAGAAAGGAGTCAAGGAACTACAGACCAGTCAGTCTTATCTCAGTAGTGGGCAAGATTATGGAGGCACTCCTTAAGGAATGGATAGTGCAACATCTGGAATCCATAGGAGCACAGAATCCAAGACAGCATGGGTTTATAACAGTAAGGTCCTGTCAAACTAATCTCATAGATTTCTTTGACTGGGTAACCAGAGTGGTGGACCAAGGGCATGCAGTTGATGTTGCCTATCTTGACTTCAGCAAAGCTTTCGATACTGTTCCACATAGAAGATTGATTAATAAGCTGGGTAGGCTCAGGGTGGGTGAGATGTTGGTCAGTTGGGTGGCAAACTGGTTGGCGGTCAGAAAACAGAGAGCGGTGGTAAACAGTATATAGTCAGAAGAGATGCAAGTCACAACTGGGGTACCTCAGGGATCAGTCCTGGGGCCAGTTCTCTTCAATATCTTCATCAGTGACATTGCAGATGGATTGGAGGGTAAGGTTTGCCATTTGCAGATGATACCTAGATGTATGACAGAGTAGATGATCCAGATGGGGTGGGCAGAGTGAAAAGAGATCTGGAAAAAGTGGCAAAATGGTCTGAAAAGTGGCAACTGGGGTTTAATGCAAAGAAGTGCAAGATCATGCACGTAGGAAAGAGAAACCCTGAAGCTATCTATAGGTTGGGAGGGGAGTTACTGGCAGTCACAAGGGAAGAAAGAGATTTGGGCATCATCATCATCATCACAGATGACCAAAAATCATCCAAGCAGACCACTAAAGCAGTAGGTAATGCTAGAGGGATGTTGGGGGTGTATTAGTAGAGGTATCACAAGTCGTAAGAGGGAAATAATAATCCCTCTTTACAAGACACTGATTAGGCCCCATCTGGAGTACTGCATACAGTACTGGAGGACTCACCTGCACAAGGACATTAACAACATGGAGGCAGTCCAGAGAAGGACAACCAAAGTGGTGCATTAGAAAACATATGAGGAAAGATTAATGGAGCTCAATATGTATGCCCTACAGCAAAGGAGGGAGAGAGGTGATATGATTGAAGCATTCAAATATCTTAAGGGCATTAAAAAGTAAAAGAGTCTAACATGTTTCAGTATAGGAAAAATAGCAGGACAAGAGGACACAGCATGAGCTTAGAGGGAGGCTGATTAAGAGGTAATGTGAGGAAGTTCTTTTTCAGAGAAAGGGTGGTGGATCCATGGAACAGCCTATCTCAGGAAGTGGTGGGTATGAATACAGTGCAGGGCTTCAAATAGGCTTGGGATGGGCATAAGGGAGCAATACAGATGAGTATTAATAAAAAGGCCATTGATAGAGTAAAGGCCTATGACACATTCATAAGGTAGAAAAAATAGGCAGACTGGAAGGGCCTTGTGGTCCTTGGGCCCGATTCTCAAATGCTGCACCAGGACACAAGGTGCATGCACCAAGCAGTAGGATGCAAGCAGCATTCTGCACCAAGACGCAAGCAAGATGGGATTCACAAACACACCACGTGTGAATGCAAAGACCCACTGCATCAAGCAGCCCATGTGCAAGCACAGTGCCAGAAGGCAGCTAGCTCCATGACGCATGGTGCATTGTGACAGGGGTAAGACATGCAGGATGCAGGAGTGCAGTTCACAAAGGTGCACCAAACAGCAAATTTCAAACACCTGCTACACCACACAGAGCTTATCTTAGGGGACTTAGAAAATGGAAGGGAAGAGGCAGGGTAGTGTAATAGGACTGAGACACAGGACTGCAGCAGGACAGAGACAGATGACTGCCAGGAGGATGTTTGCACCACAGGCCCTACTGGGCATACAGCTGGCCATGCAACGCCATAGGTGACGTACCCACCAGGCTGCAGAACAGGGTGGAGCTGCACAGCAGGTGCACAGACAACAGCAACCCAGACACCGGAGGCATGCCATGCGTGTGTACCGGCCACGCACCACTCACACGGACCTGACTAAGAAGCAGTACATCGCACAAAATCAACTCAGCAAGGCAGCCATAGCAGATGTATGCCAGGAACTTGATGCCGACCTGAGATGCAGGACCCAGAGAGGCCATGCCATACCAATAGAGGTGAGGGTATGTGCAGCCCTACGGGTAATGGCCACTGGCAGATTCCAGACACTGAGTGGTGACACCATGGGCATCTCACAGCTCTCTGTATCAAGGTGCCTCAGGGCAGTCATGGATGCCCTTGTACACAGGTCACACTGATACATCCACCTACCCACAGATGCCCAGGAGCAACTGGAAATCAAGCAGGGATTCTACAGCATAGCAGGATTCCCATATGTGCTTGGTGCAGTAGACTGCACACACATCGCCATATGGGCATCACTGGATGAATCAGAGACCTATGTTAACTGTAAGGGCTTCCATTTAATGAATGTACAGGTCATCTGTGACAGCAGGTGCAGGATCCTCAACGTTGTGGCACAGTATCCAGGGTCCACACACGATGCATATATCTACAGGAACTGTGGAGTGTGTGAGGCCTTCCAGAGCGGGACACTCATAGATGGCTGGCTGATTGGTAAGGCACACACAGACACATGCAGCATGGGTGGGCAAGGGACATATCTGGGCACAACACTAACCAACACCTCCCTTCCCACAGGTGACAGTGGGTACCCACAACAGCCCTGGCTGATGACACCAGTGAGGCATCCACAGAGTGTGGCAAAGCAATGGTACAATGATGCCTACACAGCAACACGCAGTGTGATAGTGCGCACATTTGGCATCCTCAAGATGAGGTTCCAGTGCCTTGACAGATCAGGGGGTGCACTGCAGTATACACTAGTAATGGCATGCAAACTGTTCATAGCATGTTGCGTGCTGCACAACATAGCACTGGAACATGGCACACCCCTGGCAGAGGATGAGAAGGCACCCAGCGAGGATGATGACACTGTGGGGAGGAGGAGGAGGAGGAGCGGGAGGCAGCAGAGCCTGCCTATGATGGGCGACAGCAAGGTCAGGCACAACACACACTAGCTGGACAACAAATGTGAGTGCAGCTCATTGCATCACACTTTGGATGAGCACACAACAGCGTGTGCATGGTCACAGGTACGCCAACACCACCATGCAGTGTGCTAGCATTGGACCACTGCTTCAAGACCATGGGAGGACCACACGCATGCAACAACGGCAGATGCAACAGGCACACTGGGAAGCAGTGCCATGGCATTGTGGGGAACAACAAAGCAGTGCCAGGAACCCAGGGATCACCGTGGAGAGCGCACACTGCAGGTGGACTGGAACAGCTGTGGCGATATGGAGGTGTTGCCTCCTGGGCCCCCACACAGGCAGTGGCAGCACAGTTGACACAGATGTGCCTATTGCCTGTGTGCCACCCCAGACGGTGCAATGCACAGTGACACAGACAGCAGCATGTGTGGTTGGCTGTCCATTGCTAGCAAGGGCAACATGTGCATGAGCAGTGTAATGGAGGGATGTGTAGGGTCCCATGCACAGCAGCCATAGCACTAGGCAGCATAGACTGCATGTGATGGGAACAGCACCACTGCCATGTGGCACACAGCACACTGGTATTGGTGTCAACATGCAATGTCAGTGTGCAGTGGGCACCAGAGGTAGGCACAATGGGGATATGGAGGACAGTGTGGGCGGGAGGCTGCACACACCATGCAGCACAGCCGCAGGTGTTGCACATGGGTGGGTGCAGTGCACCTGAGGTTGCAGGACATGGGTGCATTGTGGCACACCCATAGGGCATGTGGTGAGGACTGGCACAGTGCCACTGGAGGCATACCTTCCCAAGCACAGCTGTGGCACCTGCACAAGCACAGTGTGCGGAGACAGAGGGGATGGCAACCAATGCACCTCAGGTTGTACTGTGCATCAACAATGAGAGGACGCATGTCACACTGTGTGGCAGCCACAGCAATGCTACATGTATACGGTGTTATCCCATATGCAACGCACAGTGCGTTGTGTGCTGCATGCCAATGCATGCTGTGTAGCGTTTGTGTCACAGCATGGGACTGGTGGGGGAAAGCAGGAAACACATGGAGCTGAGCCACCAGCACATGTAGGGTCTCAGTAGCACATGCTAGGTCACACAGGACAGTGCAGCACAGGACACAGCCCCATATACACTGCAGAGGGAGGCAAGGGAGTAAGGCAGGCACAAGGGCAAACAGCAGGTGGCAGTCCCAGTTGCAATGGCATGCTGGAGCAGGGCACCTAACTTCACAGATGATGAGACAGTGCTTCTCATCAGCCTAGCTGAGCAGTGGAGCAGGGTGTTGTTCCCACAGGGAGCACAGCAGTCCAGCCCAGTTGACAGGGAGAGGGTGTGGTCCAGCATAGGCAGCAGGCTCCAGGCAGTGTCTGGCATCAGGAGGACCATGCGGCAGGTCAGACACAGATGGAATGACCTGGCCTTGAGGGAGGGGTGGTTCCTTGCCCACCTGAGGAGGATGGCACGAGAGGCAGATGTCCACATGTGTGGAGGATGGCAATGCCGGTCAGGTATGTGTCACCAGTAACATGTCTGACACAGCACAGTACAGTGACCTTGACTGCACAGATGGGTACTGATGATGGCACATACCATTATGTCCCCACAGGAGAGGGCAGTGACACTGAAGGCCAGGGCAGGCCCAGGGAACCCAGACTGGATGGACACAGCAGAGGACCCCACAGAGATCAACATCACCAAGGTAGGTGTGCAGCAGTCATGGCAGGTATGCAGCTGTGTAGACTACTGTGTAGGGACCAGCAGGCAGTGGGGATACACACACATGCATGCACATGCACTGGAAGGGCCAGCACAGGTGACCATGGCTGGTAGTTGCTGGTAAGGCACATGCACCATGGACACATGTGTGGGTGTGTGCTACACTCATGGTCAGTGCATGTCACAGCCCATGCAACACGTGACATGGCATGGTGGTGGCTTGCATTGGTGGTGTGGATAACTTGCAGTGAGGTAGTGCATGGGTGCATGGTGCACTCACAGGCTGTCACATTGTTTTCCAGGTGCCGATGATGGTGCAAGGAGTGAGCAGCAGGGCCAGGATGCACAGTGGCATTCCCTGGAGTGGGCGATGTGATGCCTGAAGCACAGCAATGCATGGGCTTACACAGCCAGGACCCGGATAATGGCCCAGGGCAGGCAACAGGTGGCACCATAGCAGGGTGTGGAGGATGCAACAGATGTGGTGGATGTACAGGTGATGGAGGAGGACATCCCGGGTGACTGACAGGTGTGTCACCAGCTTGCAGGGCCAGGTGACAGTGCTGTGGGACTGCCTGTGGCAGGTGACAAGGCAGACATGGCAACAGACGGGGACACCTGTGGCACAGCTGGCTGGTCGGGTGCTGACTGGACTGGGGATGGGGATGCTCCCAAGCATGGTGGTGGTGATGCAACCCCCAAACAAGGTCCAGGGCAACCAGGGATTGTGAGGGACATGTTGCCAGACAGGGATGCGAGGAGTGATGATGACATGCAGCCCCAGCCGCACACCCTCTGTGACTTTGCCCAGGGAGTCAGCCGGCTCATCAGGCCCATGGCAAGGCTGCTGACTGACCTACATGATGCAGTGCATGACCTGCTGGACTACCTGGACCAGACTGGTGGACACTAAGTGGCGGGCATGGGACTGCAACGTTGTTCTGGACCCACTCCTGCAGTCACGGACATGCCATGAACAGGGCTCATTGGGTGGTATGGACACAGGTCACTGGGACATCAGGGGAAATGGTAACTGTGCATGCAATGCAGTTAATTGCATCACCGTTGTAAGACTATTACTGTGTGTGGAGCTGTGCTCATTGCATTGTGTACCTCTTGGATCATCTTAACTGTTGATTTTGTGTGTTGCTTATGTGTTCCTAATACATTGTTGTTCCTTGTGCAAGCTGTGTCTGTGTGTCATTCTTTACTGTGCATGTTCATCACCTGTCTATGCTGTGTACTGGCTGGTGCCAGCCAATGTGTGGGTACCAGCCCACAGGACCTACGCAAAGCACCATGTGGACAACAGGGACCACTGTCCAGCAACATGTGGATTGCACTGCGTTGTGCCACAGGTATTGTTAATGCGACATGCTGGGCACAGTGTCAGGACACTGTCTCCCTGTGGACCTGTGCCACCCAGTGTTGGGGTCCTCTTAGTTCCACAGTGGCATGCCACAGTGGTTAAGCCAAACCACCAGTCGACAAGGTGGGACCCTGTGGTTTGGGCCTGCATGTGTAGGTACCAGACGTGTCGGGCCGGGTGGTGTGTCATGGTATGTGGCATACCATGGGGCCCACCCAGTGGACTGCAGTTTGCAGCTCTGTATGGCTGCCATGGTGGCATGCCCCATTGTGGGTACTGTATTTGAGTGTTGGTGCTGGGTGGTATGTGGAGCCCCTTGTGTGGTGGGGAGGCAACAGTCCTGCAAAGGCCATGCACCTGGGTGTGGGGGCATGCATGGCAACATGGACAGGTATGGTGCCATGTGTGCCAGGGGCCACGCCTGTGCTGGTGCTCCACCCCATGGTGTGTGCACCCACTGCTCCCACTGGTGACATGGGGGGCTTGTCTGGTTGGCGGTGGTTGGTGGTGCACAGGTGTGGAAGTGCAGTGTGAGTGGTCTGTGGCATGTCATGATGTACACACCTGGGTGCATGCAACTGATAACATGGCTGGCATTGGGGGCTGTGCAGGTGTCCAGTATGTGCCATCTGGGATGGCAGTGTGCCTATCGCTAGTGTGTGGGGGGGGTGCCACTGTCTAGGGATGCAGGCTTGTGTGCTTGTCCCATGCTGCAGTGCCATGGCGTGGTGTGCCATGGCCATGGGCACTGAACAGAGGATATGGGGTACTGGTGCATGCAGCACAGGTATGCATGGCACATGCACCTGCACATCCATGTGTGGTGTGTGTTGCATTGGGATCCCTGCCTATGGTCTGTTGTGTGCACTGGACCATTGCATTGTGGTGGCCAGCACTGTTGGTCACCCCCCCGATGCACATGCCTGGCATGCTGCGTGCATCCTACCAGTGTGGGTGTGCTGGCCTCCCCCTCTGGCCTATGGTGTCGGGTGGCTCACTCTGTGCAGTGCATTGTGGCTGTACTGCTGTGATGCTGTTCTGTGTAGCATCCTGCAGTGTGGCACGCCCTGTCTGCACCCCCGCCACAGGCGGCACTGTGTGAACCCTGTGCCTCTGTGAACGTCGTTGTGTCGCCGGGGGTATCTGTTGTGCTGCAGCAGTCCCAGACATACTGCAGCTGTTGTCCCCCCTAACTCCAGTCCTGCTGTCAGCTGCTGCCATCTGTGCAACAGGTGCTGCTGCTGGTGCTCCTTGCCTGGCCATCCACCCTTCACAGGCTATTCTACCTGCCTCAGGGTGGGCCCTCTTCCGGCCTCGGGATCAGGCTGTCATGTGTTGTCCCAGCCTCCTTGCTGCACTGGGTGTTGGCATGGCCATGTTGTTGTCTATCACTGTACTGTTCTGTGTCTGTCCAGACCACCAAATGTCACTGACAGGTGGGTGGATGTCCATCCCCCTGTGCCCATCGTGTTCCAGTACCCCTTTGTGCCTGTGCAAACCCTCAGCTGTGCTACTGGGTGTTTTGCTGCGGTTGTCTTCTGTGCCCTATGCAGCAGTGGCCCCTGCAGTGTGTGACCCACTGCACCATGGCCATCTTCCACACCAGCATTGCTGTGTGGTGCCAGCCCATCCCTGATATCTGTTGGGCCCACGTGTCTGTCTTCAGAGGCACTTGCATCCAGCTGCTGATCCCCATTGTCTGTGTGTTTGCCTGCTGTGTCGCCCACAGCCCTGTCCTCGGGCACGGCTGTGCATGTCATGTGCTGTGTCAGCACTATGTCTGGCTGTTGTCCCATAGGCAGCAATGGCTGCCCTATGCCCTGTGCACCCTCATGGCCCTGTCCCACATCCTGTATGCTGGCTGTGTTCCCCATGCTGTGGTGGTCGTCTACTGATCCTATGTTGTGCCGCCACACACTGCAGTCCAGACATAAATGTGAGACCGGTGCCACACTGGCTGCCTGTTGTTGCATGCATCTTGCAATCTCCTGCAGTGCTGTTGCCATTGCCGTTGTTGCCTCAGTCTGAGTGATATGCTGCCCCACGCTGTGTTCCATCATCATGGTCTGCCGTTCTATGGTGTCCATTTGGCGTGTGATGCACAGTCATATGTCCTGGAGTAGCCTTGTTGTCTGTGTCATTTGGCATGCCCCTTCCTGGATCCCATGTATGATGACTGCGTGGATATCTGTCACTGTCAGCTGCAGCTGTCCCATGTGTGCAACCGTGGCAGTGGGGTGTTCCCGAATGCTGTCTTATATCCCTGCCAGCTCATACTGTGCTGCCTCCTGGGTGAGCAGGACATCCTGGCAGTATCGTGACAGGTCTTCCCCAGGTCATCCTTTAGTGGCAGTGGTGTTGCACCATGTTTGCCTGTCCCACCTGCACCTCCATGCTCTGGTGTGGCGGTGCTATGTGCCTGGCTGTTGCGGCCTACAATGGTGGGTGCATTGTTCACCTGTCCCACCACAGGGCCATCCCCTCTGCCTCCCTGCTGCTGTGTGTCCACTGTGGTCTGGTGCTGGTGTGCAGGTCTGGCCATTGGTGTGTTTTGCCCAACAATGCTGCTGCTGTTGGACGGCATGGCATTGCTGTTTGTGTCACTTCCCTGTTGGTCATCTGCCTCACTATCTGTCACCCTCCTGTGGGCCTGGTTCACTGTGCTGTCACTGGTGGATGCCTGCTGTTGTTTCTCATCACTGCTGCCTTGACTGCTGTGCTCCGACACTTCACTGTGGGTCACAGCATGGCATTGTGGTGGTGTCACCTGCCTGGCTGTGGCATGTTGTCTGGCCACTGTGGTCTGGGCACCTGCTGAGTATACAGACAGATGTGCACAGTGCATTACCTTAGGTGCCCATCTGCTGGTATGTGTCCAGTGCCACGGTGCATGTCCAGCCTGTGGCAACCAGTGGAGGGGTCACCTCCTGCATCTCCTGCTTCTGCATGGTGGCCCAGGCCACAGTGTGTCCCTCTGTGCCTGACCCCCAGGTCCCTGTCCATTGCAGGTCCCTGGTGCCCCTACAGTGCATCTGCCTCCACTGGTGGTGCCACATCGGCTATCTGCACAGTGGTGCCACCCGCCACATGCATGCCTGGTGCTTACTTTGTTCATGTTGTTGCTGATACAGGTCTAGCTCAGTGTCACCCTGTATGCTGCATGTGCTGATCTGTGCCACTACACATTCCTCATGTCTGCGGAGGGGCCCTGGATGTGTGGGTCCTCTTCCCATTGCCATTGTGCAGTGCCTGTTGTGGGCTGCCTTCTCCTTGGCATGGCGCTGGATGTCTCAATGCCACTTCTGCAGCTCCCTCACACTGCGCTTGCTGGGTGCCACTGCATTCACCAGTCTGGCTACCTCAACCGATGCCTCCTGCTGCTGTGTCCAGACCTTCTGTTCCCCTCCCTGGGACAGTAGCAGGTCTGCCCGTTGAGTGTCACACACAGGTCAGGGTCTGACACCATTGCCCATCATACTCTTGTACTGACACTTGTCACACTTACCTGGGCCTCTATTGCATCCAGGAGGATGTCTGTCCCCTGGTCCATGAAGTTCTTTTCCCTGGAGTGCCCAGTCTCCCTTCCTCTGTGTCCCTGGGGTTGGCTTCTCCCTCTCTTCTTGCTGTGTCCTCCGTGGTTCGGCCATTCCTCTGCCCCTTGTGTTTAGATGCTGCCTGAACCTTGCATTTTGCCTATGCTATTTATTTGATGCACTGTGCTTTCTTACGCCATGTGCACTGCATCTGGCACATGATGCGTTCCTTACAGAATAGGGTGCATTGCTGATGATGCAGGGGGCTTTGGTGCACAGTGCGTCCGAAGCGCCTTACACCACTCTAAGGTCATCTTTGTGAATCAGGCCCCTTATCTTCCATCAATTTCTGTGTTTCTGTGCTGCATCTGTTTGCTTATTCAGAAACCTCCACCATTGCCTTATTATCCCCCAAAACAATTACTCGTGGATACCTGAGGCAGCCCCCAATGTGATCACCATAACCCCTATCAGGAGCTCTGTACCTTGCCACTGGCAACCTAAAGAGACATTCCACCCTTTTCTTACCACCCCAATTTTGCAAATCAATGCTGTCACTTCAATCCCTTTTTTGCCCCATCTGCTCTCACCCTCGAATCAATTCCTGCCTTCCCCCCTTTTTTCAATCCTGCTACCATCTGCAGTTCCCCCAAACTCTCCTCCCCTGTATTCCCAATAATCTCCTCTATGTATTTCTTTCAGATCCCTTGTACATGTGAGATCCACCATGTCCTTCTTACTCTGAGCCACCACTGCTGTCTTGACCCCTTATACAGGTGTAGGTGTCATCTTGTCCCCCTGCCCTTGTCCCCTCCTGGTGCTTTCTTCTTCTATGTCATTCCTGTCACAGCTCCTCCTCCTCCTTTGAGTTGCCTCCAAACTCGTCTGCCCTCTTTTCTAATGGCTGCTGCCAATTGTACTGGATTCTCCTTGGGTTTGTTCTTGATGCTTCTGATCTCTTTTTGACCTTGCCGCCATTTGCATCTATGCCTGCCAACTCGAACCGATAGAAAAACAACATTAGCAACTTGCACATCCCCTAGTATATATTGCATGTTGTCTAATCTCTCTTGCCATCTGTAGCCAGCAATCACAAGAGCTGCCCTACAGTGTACCCTGGCTAATAATATTACACAAATCTGAATTTGTTATCTTTGAAGAAATTACTGTTACCTGTTTCATGACATCTAAAGTGGCCCTCTATTGCCCCCAGGTCTCCGTGTTTGCCCCCAGGAGTACAGGGAGGTTAAGTAACCCACTCAGGGTCACACAATATGCCCTTGGCAGTTGTGGGTTTCCAACCCATATCCATCCATTAGATTCTCAGCATGGTGCTTTTGAACCTCAAAGCTATCCTGCCCCTCATGTTTTAAGGCATCCTCAATGCCATGCATCTAGCCCCCACATTTTTTTTGTTGTTGTTGGTTCTGGCCCAGACTAAACATACAACCAAAAACTCCTTTTCTGGGTCTTGAAACCTAAACCCCCTCTCCATTGCCAGCACCTTGCTCTGGTATTGTATTGCTGGTCATACCACCTCCCCCTCCTTATAGGATCTTTAAGCTTTTCTAACCAGACTTTCATGGTAGATCTACACTGTATACTATAATTCTCCTCGATCTCTCTGCAGCATTTGACACTGTGGACCATGGGGAGCTGATGGAGCACCTGCGGGTTTGTTGTGGACTGGCTGGTACAGTCCTCAACTGGTTTAAATCTTTCCTCACTAGCAGGTTGCAGCATGTGGTATCAGGGATTTTTTCCTCGGCACCTGTGCCCCGACTATGTGGGGTCCCGCAGGGCTTCATCTTGTCCCCCATGTTGTTCGCGGTGTATATGCTACTGCTAGGGGACATTATAAGATGGTATAGGCTGAGTTTTCACTGCTATGCAGATGATACTCAGCTATACTTATCTTTTGCACCCGAGCAGCAGGAGACAGTCTTGGTATGTATCAACTGCCTTGCTGAGATCAAGGACTGGATGAGGGCCAACTGGTTGAAGTTGAATCTGGACAAGACCGAAGTGCTGATGCTGGAACCTGGCCACCAGGGAGGGAGGGTGCACTCTGGGCAAGTCTCAGGGCTCAGCCTTGGGGACTCCCAGTTGCTTACCCCTGATTGGGTAAAGAATCTTGATGTAGTTTTGGACTGCGGCTTGACGCTTAAGTTACAGCTGTCAGCTGTAGTCCAGATCTCTTTTTACCACCTGAGAAACATTGCCAGGATTAAGCATCTAGTACCCACTTGTGACTTGCCGGCACTGGTCCATGCCTTTGTGACCTCGCGCCTTGATTACTGCAATGCCCCGTGCTTAGGGCTACCAGGGGGTAGATCCTTGCTGCCTGCAACTAGTGCAGAATGCGGCAGCCATGTTGTTGACTGGCTTGCCTAGGTCATGTCATATTACATCTGTGCTGTGCTCTCTGCACTCACTACCAGTTAGGTGGCAGATCTCCTTCAAGGTTGGTTTGCTGACGTACAAGGCCCTGCATGGACAGGGGCCCAGCTACCTACAAGACCTCCCGTACCTCTATCACTCCCTCCACTCTTTTCACTCTGCAGATGAAGGTCTATTAGAAGTTTTGAGGTTTTCTTTAAAGACATTGGATGCTGGTGTGTTCTGTTTTGCAGCACCAATCCTCTGGAACTCTCTCCCCTGATTTATTCGAGGCAGTCCAACAGCAGATGTTTTCAAACTGGAGCTAAAAACCTACTTATGTAGACAGGCTTTTTTGGATGTAGATTAACATTTTAACTGATGAATTTATATGTTTTATCTATATGTCATATGCATATCTTAGTGTAATGTTTTAATTTTTTTGTGAAGTACATTGATTCATGAGACTTGCACTATATTAAATAAAACCTGATTGATTGATTGAATTGATTTTGTACCCCTCTGCCTCCCTCCTGTTGTCTTGTCTGACCATTTGTCCTTTCTTACATTAATATTATAAAACCACTGTATACATAATTGTTACTTTAGCCAAAATTGCATAACCTGCAGGGCCAATAGCTTAATCTGTAAGGAATGTTCCACAACCCGGGATCCCCAGTGGTGTGTACTCCGTAGACGCTACCTTTAAAGGAAAACCTGAGGTAGGTGCTCCTTTGCCTTGCTCACACTTAAAACCCGTATCTCTTACATTATCTGAAAGCGCATTGCCCCCTTGTGGTATTGATGCCCTGTGGCATTCATTAAACATTGTCCAATGGTTATGGCCTAGCTCATGCCATGCCTGACCTTTGTTACCTTTCCTGTCCCATCGTTTAAAACAAAAGAAGCCCCATAGAACCCACCATAACCAGGAGGGGCCCACCGATTAAGAAAACAGACAATCCAGACATCCTTAAGCATTTGATATTAATAGAGAGCAGACAATCTGAAGGGCAAAACAAAGGTGATGAATGACTCTTAATCTTACACCTATATGTGCCCCTTAATATGCCACAACTAGTTCAACTTACTTCTACTCCCAGACCTCTCAGTTTAATCCCGGGAGAATCAGGGGACAATGTACATAAACATAGATTACATAGATTACATAGATATTACTCAGCATTTAAAGACGTTTGTCCATTAGCTCGCCATTTATATTTTATTTATTTATTTACGAGATTTACCAGGAAGGCATACTGAGCTATGAACTCAATTCCAGGTGCGACCTGGGGGCCGAGACCCAAATATATACATGAAACATATACATATGCAGTACATTTTGGGAAAGCCAAGGCTTACCTATAAGCATTTGGATGATTGACTACAGACAGGGGTAGCTACATACAGTGTAAAGAATGAGAGGGTAATATACATAACATATACATTTATAGTACAACAAGCATAGTACTAAATTGTTAGTTATAACAAGAGCAGCTGGAGGAGAAATGGGCTCTAAGTAGGAGGTTGTGATCATAGGGGTTCTGTGCATGTCTTATGGGGACTGGTAGGGCATTCCAAATCTGTGGGATTCGGTAGTTAAAGGTGGCCTGGCCTTTGGTTGTGTGCATAAATGGGACGAGTAGTAGTCTGGGGTCTGTGTTCCTGAGGGAGTACGTAGGTGGGGATTGTTGGGAGATGGTAGAGGCCAGATAAGCGGGAAGGGAGAGGGACCAGAATTTGGCAGCGAACCTAGTGCAGTTTATTTGTCTGCGATCATGGAGGGACGGCAGGGTTAAGGAGCTGTATAGGTTGCAATGGTGTGTGTATTGCGGGCAGTCTAGAATGAAACGGTAGAAGGAGTGGAACAGGGTGTCTAGGCTAGCCAGAGTGGACGTGGGGGCAATGGAGTAAACTATGTCACCATAGTCGAGTACAGGAAAAATCATTTATTGGACAATGGCGTGCCTAGTTTGTGTGGGGAGGCAGCTTTTGTTACGGAATAGTGCACCAAGTTTGGGGAGTAGCCTCTTGTGTAGGGAGTCAATGTGTGAGGTGAAATCTAGGTGCTGATCTAGCCAGATGCCTAGATATCTGAAGCTAGTGCAATTGTCCAGGGGAGTCCCGTCCGAGGTTTTGAAAGGAGGGCTGGGGGCTTGGCTGGAGAGTCTTTGTTGGGAGCCAAATGTTTGTGATACGGTTTTCTTAGGGTTTAGGAATAGCTGGTTTGTCCTGAACCAGCTCTGGATGGTGTAGAAATCCTCCTGGAGGAGGGTTGCTACGCTTTGTGTGGTGGGACCAGAGGCATACAGGACAGTGTCGTCCACATACATTTGGATGGATGTATGGTAGCATGCTGATGGGAGGTCGTTTAGAAAGATGGAAGAGAGTAGTGGACCTAGGACAGATCCTTGAGGGACTTCGGCAGTAACTGGCAGGGGGTTTGAGGTGTGAGAGGCCAGTTTGACTGTGTATATATTAAGAATATTCTTGGATGTCCCTACTTATAAGATATTGGTCAAGCTTTGTCTTAAATTCTAATATTGTCTTGCTTTCCACAACCTCGAAGGGTAGGGCGTTCCAGATCTCAGTCACTCTAATATTGAACCAGTATTTCCTTTTATTGGTTCTAAATCTATCTTTAACCAGCTGAAAGGGATGTGCTCTCATATTATATAGTTGATCTCTTAGCACCAGTCCCAATAGATTCCACAGATGTATGTCAGTCAAGGCCTTGTAAATCAGGCACATATCCCCTCTCAGTCTATGATATTCCAAAGAATACATATCCAAAAATTGCAGCCTATGCACATAGCTCTGTTCTGCAGTACCCTTAATTCTTTTGGTAGCCCTCCTCTGGACTGACTCCAAAGCTCTAATATCCCCTTTTTTATGTGGGGCCCAGTTCTGCACACAACACTCCATATGGGGGTGCACCAATGCTGTGTATAAGGGGATCATAACCTCTCTGTCCCTACATTTTATGTGCTTCTGAATGCAGTACATTACGCTACTTGCCTTATTGATAGTTTTACTGCACTGCGTACTAAAACTGAGGTCACTGCTGATACATATCCCCAAATCTTTTTCATCCTTAACAGCTCTTAGTGCACTACCCCTAGGATATATTTGAATTGTTTGTTATTATTACCAAGATGCATGACCGTACACTTTTCAATATTAAAAATAGATTTTTTTTGTAAGGCCCATGTCTCCAGGTTGTTCAGTGCTGTTTGTAAGATAAGCTGATCTTCCTCATTATTTATTGGACAACCAATTTGAGTATCGTCTACAAATTTTGAAAGCCAGACCCCTGACTGCATCTACGTCGATGAAATAAATATATTAAAAAGACAAGGTCCCAAGACAGAGCCCTGTGGTATCCCACTAGTCACTCTGACAAGGTCAGAGTATTCACTTTTTATACAAACCTTCTGGCTTCTTTCATTTAACCATGCCTCCACCTACTGAGAAACCCAGACAGGGAAACCTAAATCAATTAAGGCCTTAACCGACAACTCATGGGGGACTTTTGCGAAATCCAAGAAAACAATGTCCACAAAGTTACCTGTATCCATGGATTTGCTAACCTTACTATCAAATTCCAGAAGGTTCGTTTGACGTGACCTCCCACTGGTAAACCCGTGTTGTGTTATATCCTTATTGCCTGATGTGGTTAGGAATTCTATGATATAATCTTTGATTATACCCTCGACAATTTTCCCTAATACCGAGGTCAGGCTGATGGGCCTATAATTTGTGACCTCCTGTCTTCTTGTGTATTGGGACAACCACCACTTGTCTCCATATTTCAGGAATCTCGCCTGTATCCAGAGATTTCTGAAACAGCCAAGAAACTGGGTCAACCAATAAATCTGCCATTTCCTTGATTACCCTGGGGTGGATGTTGCCTGGTCCCTGTGCCTTATTTTGGTTAACATTTTTAAGTCTTTTAACCACATCAGTAGGCTCTACCTTTAAACTGGATCCCATTTGTGTCTTTTCCTCCTTTTCCTCAGAGTCCCTTTTTTTTGTGACCCCTCATTAAACACTGAGGAAAAATATTTATTATATTCCTCCGCTAGCTCACTGTTCTCTATTATAAGTGAACCATCCTGTGCTTTAAAGGGCCCAACAGTATTGTCTTTTCCCCTTTTACTATTAATATATGAATAGAAGGTCTTATAATTATCCTGGACCCTAATACATGCTTATAGTTTCTTTTAGCCAAGACAATACCTTTTTTTGCAAGCTCTAGGCATTTTTTATAAATCTCCCAGTCAGCTTCATTATGGCTATGCCTTGCCTGGTGGTATGCATTATTCTTGTTTTTAATTAATTTTTTAACTGGGGGGGGTCATCCATGGTGGAAGGGATTTTTTAGCCCCATTATACTTGTTCTTGGTTGGTACATGCCTCTGGACCAAGTAATTAAACATGCTTTCTAGTTTAGTCCACATTCCAGAGACTCATTTTCAAAATATACTTTCCAATTCCATTTGGCCAGGTCAAGTCTCATTTGATGGAAGTTAGATAGGTCATACTTACAAATTACTGTACTACCCGTATTTTTCTTCAGAGTACCAGTATACTGAAAGCTGATCATAGAATGGTCACTGGAACCTAGTGGGGGTTTCAAAATGCAGTTTAGAATATTATTACTGAGATTGCTTAATACTAGGTCCAAAATAAGGTTACCTCTAGTATTGTTTGTTGCATATTTCTCCAGCCCTGCTAGATTAAAGACTTCCAAATATTTAGACTCCATGGTAGTGCTTGCTTTTTGCATATCCCAGTTAATGCCCAGGAGGTTAAAGTCACCTACCAATATTACATTCCCCGCTAATGTCATCTGGTTGATGAAATCCAATAAAACCTCATCCTCTGGTGCGCTAATGGACTGGGGCCTGTAAATTACATCCAGATTGATTTTAGCTGCCCGGGGTGGACTAATTTTAATTCATAAGGCTTCTATGTCTGCCCATTTGGATATATCTATACATTCTGAGGAAATACAATCTGCAATATACAGAGCCACCCCCTCCCACCTTTTGATAGGGACCTTTCTTTATTA
Source organism: Neoceratodus forsteri (assembly GCA_016271365.2). Classification (NCBI taxonomy): domain Eukaryota; kingdom Metazoa; phylum Chordata; order Ceratodontiformes; family Ceratodontidae; genus Neoceratodus; species Neoceratodus forsteri. The sequence continues at coordinate 699,780,461 of CM057455.1, forward strand.
TAAAGTATATAACCTGGAATATGTTTATCCCAGGTATCCTCTGGTTGCCACCAGGTTTCTACAATGGCACAAACATGGATGTTCAGAGCGTGTAATGTTACTTGGATCTCATCAGACTTATTTTTTTTTGAAATTCGTATTTTACTAGGTTTAACAAACCAAAATATGAGCATACATTAGCATGTTCCATAACCAACAGCTCGGTAGAACAATAATTGATAAGGAAACAACACATCCAGGGAATAAAACAAACAAAAGGAAAACAACCCCCACCCCCACCCCTCTCCCTAGGAGGATGTCGCCACCAATAACCCATGGACCTCAGTAAAGCAGATAGTACCTAGATTGTAAACAGAGGCAAGGGGATCTAATAAGGGACACTGGCCAGGTTGGGTAACCTAAGACCTATAATAAGGAAGAGGGGATAATAAGAGACCCTGGCGAGTCTTAGTGGAGATACAGGGCATATAGTTTGCCCCATTTTTTGTGGAATGCAGACAGAGCATGCCTGGAACTGGCAACCAATTTTTCAACTTTGAAACATTGGGACATTTCCGCTATCCAATCCTGGTATATGATTTCGGATTGGTCTAACCAGTGGCGAAGAATTAATCTTTTGACCGCCATTGAAATTAGAGCTATGTGGTATTTCCTTTCCTTAACTTTAATATCAGCATAAACCCCCAGTATGCAAATTTCAGGTGTGAATAAGTCGTTTAAGCCTAACAAAGGATCCAAGTTACCTTGAATGCATTTCCACAAAGGAGCAACCTTTTTACAGGTCCATAATATGTGCAATATATCCCCCTGGTTTTCTCCACACCTTGCAAGGTGGTGGAATTAACTTTCCAAATTTAAAAGTTTCACGGAGTATAGTACATGTTGTTGACTATATAATATTGTGTGAGCCTATACCTGTCCAAAGAGAGAAACCTATGCAAATCTATCCACACCTGTTTCCAGGGTGAAGGGTAACTGGCAATCAATGGTTCTACACCTTAGAACCCGTAAGGCTTCAGGTATTTTATGAAGAAGAAGCTGTGTATAAAGTTTGGCTATACTGTGGGTTCATTTGCCAGGGACTTGAGCAGATCTAGCAAAGCGTAAGACTGGACGCACTTTCACGGACCAAAACCTTTAACTATGAGATGTCTTAATTGGTATAATTTAAAAATATATTGCGAGGGAATAGTGAATTTGGTCATCAGCTCACCTGAGGAACACAGGAAATCCTGACAGTAAAAGTCTTCCACCACACAATCACTAATTTAGGTAGCCAGGAGGGGGTCAGCCAACATGAGCCCGACTTAATATTAGGATTAAAAACTAAGGGTTGGGTCGGGTCTTTGGAATTATTGATTCCGACTGAGTTGCAGTGCTGGTTAAAAACTTTAACTGAGGTCCCGATCACGGAGCTACTTATCTGAATTGGAAGCACTGAGAGGTTGCAGTAGAACAAGAATTGGGGATCTATATTAAGGCTCTTGAGGAGTTCTCTCTCAATCTGCAACCACCTAGGCTTATAAGAACCCTGAGGTGGGCAGATCCATTTACTCATTTTCGCCAAATGACTGGCCCTATAGTAAAGTTCAAAATTGGGTAGGCGAAGTCCCCCATTAGTTTTAGGTGCACACAGTTTGGAAAAAGACCTTCTTGGTTGCTTATCCTTCCAGATAAACTTAACTATAGTAGAATGAATCTTTTGGAAAAAGGACTTCGGTAGCCATATGTTTAGCAAGCTTAAAGGGTAAAAAGAGGAAGCATATTCATCTTAATTACACTATTTCTCCGCTCTATAGTTAAGGGTAAGGTTGACCATCTATTAAGGTCACTCCTAACCCGATCCACTAGATCTTCCAGATTAAGTTTCTTAGTTGTACAAAGGTCTCGTGTTAGATATATGCCTAAATATTTGAGATGATTAGCCGACCATTTCATGCCGAATTGAGCTACCTCCGCCTGAAAGACTCGCGAATTAAGCGGAAAAATTTCAGATTTAGACAAATTCAGCCGGTAGTTGGAAACTGTCCCAAACTGAGTAATGATTTTTAGCACCCCTTGGATAGACTGGGCTGGGTTCGTGAGATGCAACAGAATATCATCTGCAAATACAGAGATGGTTAGTGATTGTTGTCCGATAATACAGCCCGTAATATCAGGTGAGGACTTGATCGCACCAGCAAGGGTTCTAAGTAAAGATTGAAAGATGCGGTGATGGCGGACAACCTGCAGTACCAGAATATAAAGGAAATCTGGAGAGAATACCCCATTGCAGTAGACTCTGTGGAAGGAGAGCCATAGATCGCTTTAACCCATTGAATAAATTGCGGAAGCCCATTTTATCCAGGGTAGCCCACAGAAATTCTCAACTCACCCGATCAAAGGCCTTCTCGACATCTAAGGCTACTAGAGCCATAGGGAGTTGAGAGTCTTGAGCGGTGTGAAAATGTGTGCAAGGAGGGTCCTCATATGGTCAGCTGCAGATCTTCCTGAGCGAAGCCCACTTGCTCCACACTGAGGGCGTCTGTTATACTTGCTTAATTCTCAATGAAAGAATCTTAGTTAGAATCTTAACATCGTAATTAAGCAAGGAGATTGGTCTGTAATTAGCAGGATCTAGGACCGCTTATTGGATTTGGGATTAGAATAATAGTTGCTTCTAATAAAGAGGGTCTAAAGATCCGGAAGACAGGATATAATTAAATAAGTTTAATAATGCAGGAGCAAGCTCCGAGCAGAAAGTTTTATAAGTTTGGGAAAATCGTCTGGACCAGGGCTTTATCCAGAGTAAGATCATGAATGGCACCTGTGATTTCTTCTGAAGTTATGGGGCCTAACAGGAGTTCACTCTGATTAGCATCGAGCCTAGGAAGAGGGAGTTCTCAAGAAATTCCCTATACTCGAAGGAGACCCCGAGAAGCTTCAGTCTTGTAAAGATTTTGAAAAAGTCTTCAAAGACCCCAGCAATATCCCTCGGGCTGGTTTAATGGAGACGTCCCAGCTCTGATACGGGAATCAGCCTCGAGTTCTCTATTTCTTTGAGCCTCAGGGCTAGAACTCTGCCTGGCTTCTCCCCCTGTTCAAGATATTTTGTTCTGGATTTCAAAATGGTATATTCTGTCTTCTCTCTGATTAGGTCTTCGTATTCATCTTTGAGCTTGTACAACTTCTCCAGTGTCCCCTGAGAGTATGAGGCTGAGAGTTCCTCCTCAGCGTCCTTAATCCGACTAGCTAAGGAATTAACTTTCTCTACCCTTACTCGTTTCCGTCTAGAGGCTTCCTTAATGAATTCACCCCTGAGAAAACATTTCAGTGAGCACCAGATTAAATCGTATCTGTCGACCGAGCCTTGATTGAGTTCCAAGAAGGACGAAATCAAAGTTTTGAAAGATGAAGTAATCCGCTCATCCTTCAAAATCTGATTGTTGAGCTTCCAGATAGTGTCTCGATGACCTGGGGGACCCGGAGCCAGTTTAACCCATGTCATGGCGTGGTCAGAGATAACTATAGGTTCTATATTGGTGGAAGAGATATTAGATAGCAAGCTGGTGCTCACTAAAATGTAGTCTATCCAGGACCACGAATTATGCATTGGGGAGTAAAAGGAGTAAGTTCTAGACGCAGGGTTTAGGAGCCTTCAAGGATCTTCTAGTCCCAACAACGAGCATAAATCAGCTAGAGCTAACTGAGCGGGTGACTTGGTTTTAGGGCAACTACCGGATCTGTCCAGCCACTGTGAAGGTGCAATGTTCCAATCCCCAACCTAAAATAAAGTTGGATGGGAGAAAGACACTCAACAGATCGACTAGGGCCATCAAAAATGTGGGGTCCCCTCTGACAGGACCATATATAGAACCCAAAACTACCTCCATATTATATAGCGTGCCCTGAACAAATACATATCTTCCTTCTGGATCATGCCTGCTTCTTCATCACAAAGGGCAAATTACGCCTGATCAAAATAGCCACCCTTACTGTTAGTTGATTGACCTGATGCATAAACCTCATGAAAGCCCTTAAACCTTAGTAGATTCATTTCAGTTATCATAATATGGGTCTCCTGAAGGAAAAGTATATCAACCCCTAATAATGATCAGTTCAGTAAAATCCGACCCCTCTTGGTAATTTCCCTTAAACCCCTCACATTCCATGTAGCAAATTTAATATGGCTTAATGCCATTGTTACAGGTAATCAGGTGATTTGGCAAAAAACTTGGTATTCGAACCCATTTGAAGGAATCATTGGCGGCGACATCCTCCCCCCCCCATGTACAAAGCTCGAATCCATCCAAAACATTGGCACCGAAGTGAAGCAACTATTACGGAGCATACTGAAATATAACACAGAATGACATAATTAGGTATCTCCCCAGCTCCAGTCCCCAAAACAATTAAAATAAAAGACCTTACATTTGCCCTTTCAGTCCCAACCCCGACCTCCCCTAATCTCCCCCATAAATGCAACCAACTATGTACAAATCCCTCCCCTGTCCAAAAACATTGAAGAATCAAAAGCAACACCGTAATAAGCAAAACCTCCTCCCCCCGATACCATGACATCACCCCTGGATTAATCGAAACTCGAACAGAAAAAAGGCTAGCGTACCCTTTCCCTATGGTCATAAACTCAGACCTACAGTCGCAGAATTTACTTGAATGGGGTAGCCATGGTAACCAACAAGTCCATCCATGGTCGTGAGACAGGCTCTAAAAGACGAGTTCACCTCCCGCTCCCCCCCCCACCAACTACAGACCAGGAGTTGATATCCTAAAATTAATCAGGGCACAGGCTGTCAGGCCTTTAGATCTAGTAAGCTCAGCAGAGCTAAAACTTCCCTGGAGTCAGCTTTAGACCGCGTAGTCACGCTCTTGTACAGCAACAGTCGGAAAAGCCTCCTCTCCAAATAAGGTTTTACCTGCTGGGAGGTCCACGGACTTGCTGGTCAGTAGTGATCCCTCTAAAATTGGCCCTGGCTCGGAACAACCATTGGGAGGAAGCGCGTGGAAAGTAACCAGGGCGGACCTTACTGGTCGAGCACTAAAGTTCCTCCCGAAACATCAACCGCACTTCTGTTCCCGCCTCAGACCGAGCCAACCAGCGTGGAGCCACCAGCCCTCGGGCCTGCTAAGCTACCTAGGCCTCTCTGCCTATTCCGGCCTACCCTGACCAGCTATCCCAAGCAGGATTCAACCCCCCCGGATCGAGGTAAGCTAACTAAGCGCCGTCGCACTACACTGGGGGAAAACTTAAAGGCTAAGCAGACAAATTTAAATTAAATGTACAAACTAAGATCCCCAACAACAAATATTAGGTCCAAGCAAATCAGTCCCCTTTAATCAGGTTGGGGGGTTTTTTCGACAGGTCAGCTAAAGCGTATTCTGGGTCTTCATAGTGCTGCCAGCTGCCTTCCAGGGTGACCCCGAGTTTCGCCGGATACACCATCCTAAATTTGATATCAGCCGCGATTAACTTTTTAACAATTGGGTGAAATGCTGCTCTTCTTTTTCGGACTTCAAAGGGTAAATCCTGGGTGATTCTCAGCTTCACGTGGGACCATTGCACAGAGTCCAGTTCTTTGATTTTGGCTAAGACATGCTGACGTTCGATATAGCTTAGGAATTTAATGATGATTGGTCTCGGGGGGGCATTCGGTGGAGGTTTGGGCTTCAGCGATCTGTGGGCTCTCTCAATATGATAAGATTGATTAATTGGAGATGGACCCACGCCTTTATTTAAGAAGTGCTGGACAAATTTAATGGTGTCATTTCCCTCCTCAGACTCTGGTAGCCCCAGGATAAGAACGTTGCTCCTCCTGCTCCTCCCTTCAAGGTCTTCTGTTTTAGCTTGTAACTTTTGTATTTGTTGCTTTAGTTTTGTAATCTCTGGATCAACTTTGTTTCTCCATCGATCGATTGAAGAGACATTGGATTCTAGATCTCCAACTTGCCTGGATAAATCATGAAGTCCTTTCTAATAGATTTAACTTCTCCTGAAATCTCCTGTAGTGTTTCTTTAAAAGGTTCCATAATTTGAAGAAACGGTCCTCAGTTAATGGCGTGATTGGAGGCAGCAGAAGTATTTTGTTTAGTGGAGGAAGCAGAATTGGCATTTCTAGCCTTCTTAGAAGCCTTTTCAGGCGTTGATGGTGGAGTGTGTTTCACACTAGCTGCTTTCATTTCAGCCTCCATCGATGTTAGTCTCTGGAAACAACTTCAAGCACCCTAAAAATCAGCTCAAAGACACTGCAATCAGTTAGGAAGCCTTTAGGGTCGTTAAAGTTGAAGAGGATATCAATTCTGTAGCTAAAAGTAGTGATTTTGGTAGGAAGAGGCAGGGAGCACAAGAGAGAGCTGCTTTCAGGCACACTGCATCACGTCCTCATCAGACTTATTTGTAAGGCTTCTAGCGTTGATTAACAAAAAATTCCAGTCTAGTAGTGGAGTCTTGCTGGTGCGTAAAACCCTTGGTTTTGTGTCCCCCGCATCCCCCTGCTGATGAAGTTTAAACGTCAGTGTACAATATTATTTAGTTGCTGAGCCAGTATTCGTTTCCCCATTTTGTTTAAGTGAAGCCTGTCACGTTCATACAGATGAAAATCCTGAAATTCTTGCCAATGATCAATAAATGTATACCCTTCCCTAACACACTAGCGCTTAAGCCATCCATTTAATCTAAAAATGTCCCTGTTTAATATATTATTTGCTCGGGGATGGGTAGAAGTCCAGAAATCAGAACATCACACCCTTTGTTTCTAAGTGTAGCCCCCACAGCCTCAAAATCCCTCTGTATGTCAGGAATACCCCTTTTGCCCACATCATTGACCCCTACATGTAAAATTGTAACAGAAGTGATAGTATTTCCCAGTAAGCCTGGTAGGAGCTGTTTTATGTCACCTATACCAGCTCCTGGTAATACGCTAACAGTTGTGTATTCATTTTGATGCTTACACAATATATTATCAGTGTAGCATAGCATAAAATCACCTATAAATAGTATATCATGAGGGGTATTGTTTTTAGGTGTTTGGATACTCAGTTTTATGTCTTGTTCAATATGCTGAGTGCTTGTGCAAACAAAATTTGATGTACCGGGGCATGCTTGAATACTTGGTGGTTGAGTTACTTCAGTGTCCTCAGGTGGAGCTAAGGCCTGGAATCTATTTGGGGTCAGAATATTTGATGAGCCACCAATATTTCTCCTACCTCTCTTTTGTGTAGTTTTTTTTTGAACCATACACCATTCCTCAGGGTTTTCGACCTCCTCACTATGAATTACTAGATGTTCCTCAGCATTCTCAGTATCCTGATTTATATCCTCACTGATCCCCTCAGCCATAGAGTCAATAAAGTGTCCTAGTGTTGAAATTTTAGACTGAATCTTCAGCCTGTATTTGAGCGCCTCAATCTCAGTTTTTAGCTCCCTAATTTCAAGGCAGTTGCTACAAGCATAGTTTGCCTTTTCTTCCCCTTGTTTGAACATATCACATGAATTGCAAACCAGCATTTTGACTATGTTTACTTACAAGCGCTATTCACTGGTAAACTCAGCTGCCTCAGCTGACGCAGCCGACACTCGCCAATGTGCATGTCTCTGTGTGGGCCGAGAGCGCGCCCTGCCCGCACTCACCCTGCTTACTGCAGCGCCGAGTGAAATAGCAGGTGGTGACCCGGAAGTGGTGTAGGGAAGTCACAGGCACTTGCAAAACATTCCGAAAAGAAAGTGATAAAATTTGCATGATGTCCATTGCCTCTCTGAGTTGAATCCATACCTAACTATCACTTAATAACTCTCCTAAATAATACTACTGCTAATAATGAATAATAATGGAATTAACTAAAATCTGCATTGGCTGGCATAAACCCTACACTTTACGTACCTAGTGCTAATGCATTATCACTACATGCTATTGCAGCATTCATAAGACTTCCCCTTCATTCTTGCTCTGCTGTTCCTACCACAGCTTGCTGGTATGCCTAGTCTACTGTAGCCTCTTTGCCTACCACCCATTCCACAAAGCAAACTGTGCACCTACCCCAGTTGTATCGGAATCCAGTTTGATTTCCCAGGAATTTGAAATTTTTTTTGGATACCCACCACAACCAAACTTTCACTCCATTAAATGGCAGCATGTGTTCACTATGTGCTCATTAAGCTGGCAACTGGTCCCCTTCGTGCATGCATGCTGGCATGCCCCCATGACCGAGATGGTGGCCACCTCATAGTGCATGTGCACGGCCATGACATACCCACCCTTAAATTATGCCTGTTAAAATGGGGAGGAAGACAGAATTTTTACCCTGTGCCATGATGGAAAACAGTGGAACCCCCCATTCTCTCGTTTGGCCCCCACGCCATCCCCGAGCATGTCTTCCCTCTTAATCAAGCCTGAATGCCCTCAACCCCCACTAAACCACCCTGACAAATAAATATGTTGTTTAGTAGTGGAGCATTGTCGCAACTGGTTGCACACTTCAGAAAAGCAACCTGTGGCACGCAAACATAGAGATCTGATTCGCAGGGTTACCAAAGACACAGTTGAACACCACACATGCCCAAATATTCAGAACCCATGCAAACACAATATAACACATTTTTCCTTTTCACTTCTCTAAATTCCCATTTCTATCTATGGGTTTCTTGCTTAATATTTTTGGTTTTTTGTGCCTGGCATGGGAACTGAACCCACCACCATCTGCACTCCCACCCAGACAAAGAGAACACACTGCACCATCCCTTTGAGCAACCCCTCTGGTTCCAACCTGTAGTTCATTTTCACTTTTTTTATGACTGGGTGTGCCACATCGTGCCCAATTTAAATGTTCTTAGCTGCCTCCTGTCCATATCCCTTGCCTGTCCTTGCAAAGCCTACAAGAAATTTAAACTGTATGCCTTTACCAACCAGTCCTATAGTGATTTCTGTCAGCAGTTACCTATTGCCAGGAAATTGCACCACTTTAATACTTTACCCTACTATATAAAATATTGCATATGGCTTACCACCATATGTTGCTCCTTCAAGACTCCAGTCTCTTGATTACAGGAAAATCTTCGTGAAACCAGTTCTTACAGACTTATTCTTGTGGTAAAAATCCAGTGCATAACATGCATCCATACAGAAGGTAAGCCATCCTAACAAATAGCGTCAAACAGAGGGGAAGGGCAGTCTCAGCAGCTACAGCATCTTCAGAGGTTAGTCATGTGTATAGCTCCACCTTTATAAAGGGTCATCAATTAAAGTGCTCATGCTCAGCCAATAAAAATCAAGATTAAAAATTGCACCAAAGTGTGAGTTTATTTAAATACTTATATTAAATAGTGAATGAGGCTTTAAATTAAGATCTATTGTTGGATACCACATGGTGCAATGTCTAATCTTGGTTTTTATCGGTTGAGTACAAGCACTTTAATTGGTGATCCTTTATAAAGGTGGAGCTGTACACATGTGACTAAACTCTGAAGAAGCCCCACCTAGAAGGAGCGACATGTACATTTTTTTTCGCCTACACAGGTGATGCGGTAACTGCTGGGACTGCCCTTCCCTTCTGCTTGATACTATTTGTTAGGATGTCTTGCCTTTTGTACGGATGCATTTTCTGCACCTGATTTTTACCACAAGAATAAAAGTCTGTAAGTACTATCTTGTTTTTGTGCTGCATTATTTATGTGCTTTGCCCCTTGATTAATATTTAACATCGTCTAAGGTGGGTGCCCCTTTTTTGCTTGCACTTTACTTGTTTTGGTGAATCACCATTTATATAGACAGTTAGAGGAGCGCCAGGTCCTTTATCTTTTGAAACCAACTCTGTAGCTGCCAACCAAAGTGTTAGCAGTGTATCAGCTTGCTCAGCAAGAGAATGCAGGGAGCTGTAGCTTTCTTTTCCCCTTTTATGTCTCCATGCTGGTGGGCTTACCCTTCTGCCTCTTCTGCCAATCCCTCTCCTTGCTTTTATCCCCCGCCTCTCTCCATGCCATCCATCTTCCCAGGGACCTTCACTCTTTATCCTGCCCTTACTTCCAGCATCCTTCACTCTCTCTGTCCATCTCCCCTCATACCCCCTCCCATTCCTGCTGCTTCAGACTGGCACCATCTTAAACTTTTGGGAAATAGAACCCTTGACAACAGTGGCTACCATTTATGCCAGCAACCCATTTTTCTTTGTCACTGAACTTGTTTTCCATTTCTTCTTTTTATGAGGAGAGTGTTGAAGTCGGGCTTCTTCAGTGTCTGAGGACTGAGCTGTCAGAGAAGAAATAATCATGGAGGAAGCATCCAAATCCTCTTCCTCTCCTGTATCTCCCTATTGTCTATTGTGCTGCAAAGGTTGGAGCTTATTCTGTAGAGGAACTTCTTCTGCATTAGAAAGTTTTTTTGTATCTTTCTTCCCTCCTTTCTTATGAACAAGCTTGAATTCATGTACCAGGTTAGAAGAGCGCTTCCTGAACAGTGCACTATAAACCGTGCTGCAGGAACCGCGCATGTTGGAATAGCGACAGGGGTAGAATAGCATCAAGCAACTAGCTCTACCCCATCACTATTTACCCACCCAGAGGAGGAGGAGAAGAAGGAGGAAAGTGCAGTCACTGGTCAAGCTGTCCCTGTGGCAGAGTGGGTTAAGGCAGCAGCATGGTCAGGAAAGACTGGGAAACCAGGGTTCTAATCCTGGTCTCCCCTCAACAGTTTACTCATGTGGAAAACTTATATTTTTTATAAGTGGCCATGGAAACAGTAATTCCACGGCCCCACAAATTTTGCTTTTCCCCTTGATCTGCTTCTCCTTGGAGTTAGGATCTTTAAGTATGGGGGGGGGGGTTGCAGGGGGCAGATCCCCCAACAAGAAAAGAGAGATTTATTGTAGAATGGTATCAGTTGTCTGACTGCTACCATCCACACTGTGTTTTCTGGCAGCATTTAGTAGTGTCACTTATTGGAGAGCGTTATCAATACAGTGCTGTTATAGACGGCAATGTTATTGACAGCACTCTTCGGACCTAGTGCCTTGAATCCATCCTCCAGAGGTCATGGAAAGGGCATTTTTTTGGAAGGTGCCTCTACTTCTGTTCTTTTTCCTGTTACGTTTGCATCAACATTGTTTCCTGTCTCTTTTTGAGTATCCTTATGGACAGAGTTCTGTGACTGCGGCTGTTTCTGTGGTAAGATTATATTAGAAACAGAGGAAAGGCCTGCTTGTGTATTGTCAGCATTAAAAGTTGGGCCTTGTAAGGAAGTTTCTGGAGAACCCACTGCCATAATTTGTCTATCTTCTTCTTGATTTATTGTACTTGAGGGCCCTGCTTTTGTTTCTGTACTTTATACACATAATAGTCCTGCTCCATAGTGTCAGAGGAATTATGAACATGATCTAAATGCATGTCCTTCTTCTTCAAAGAGATTACATATAAGTGTATTAGTACAGTGAACGATTGTGTGGCCTTATTCCCCACACAAACTGCACTTTGTTTGTTCACAGACACTGTTTGTATGTTTAAGTGCTCTACACTTGTAGCATGATTTAGATTGGCCTTGATAAAATAAAATGCCTGTCTCATCCTAAGAAAAAACTACTGGGGAGATGCTGAAGTCCATTGTCAGTGGGACATAGTTTTACCTGAATTTTCCACCACCCCCAGTCTAGAAATTTTTTTAATCTATTATAGGTTCTGGAATATTTTGAATATCACACCTTTTCTATAACCAGAATACGATATCTGAGATGTTCACACCTTCATTCTGAAACAAAACTGTAATATTTTTAAAGGCAGATTTGGTCAGGGGAACTGCTACAAAAGGGGACCAGAGAGGTATATCTTTAAAGGGGACTAGAGATGTTGCAAAATTATATTTCACTGGCAAAATTCCCGTGAAATCGGCAATTTCATTGTACGGAATAGTTCATGAAATTCACCCATTAGAGAAATATTTTGATTGATGCAGAAATGTGAAATTTAGCCTTCCATGGGTAAAAGTTCACTTACACAGGCAAATTCGAATTTTAGCTCTGAAAAATTTTGCAAAACGGGCAAATTTGAGCAAAATATTCAATGTAATAAAAATTTGCCAATTTCATACATCTCTAAAGGACAGGAATTATGTGCTAATTGGCAGCAGTTAGTAATGTTTCTAGTAAAAGAAATGAAAGACCTACCTCCAACTGAGCCGTATTTAACTGTACCAGAATAAACATTGATGTGAAAATCTGTGTTTTCAATTATTCTCATTTTGTGAACAACATTCTGCACAGTTCTCTTCACAGAACAAGTAATTTGGAGTTTTTATTATGTCACGGTTTGTGTATAGGATGCTAAGCATGAACTATTGCCCTATCAGAACCATGGCCAGAGTTCTGTGCACAAACCATGATATAGTTAAAATGCCAGCTCACCAGTTCCATAAAGAGAACTGCAACAGAATGCTGGTCATAAAAACAAAACAATGCCAAATGCAGTTTTTCACATCACTTTTTATTCAGCTACAGTTGCATATGATTCATTTTGGCTTGGGGATATAATTTCTGTAAATGGGAACATTATAAACAGCTGCCAATCAGAAATTATTTCCAGTCCTCTTCAAGGGTTCCAGAAGTGCTGCAAAGATTTTGCAGTTAGACAGGTAACTAGCGGGACAGATCAGGAGGACCTGCGAGAAGGGTAGTGTGGTGATTGTGGGGGACTTCAACATGCCAGGAGTGGACTGGAGTACCCCAACAGCTAGGAACAGAAGGAAACAGGTACTGCTGGATGCCTTCCAGGACAGCTTCCTGCTGCAAATGGTCAGTGAACCAACCAGGTTAGGGAATACCCTTGACCTTGTGCTGGCAAATGGGGACTTTTTGAGAGAACTTACAGTAGAGGAACTGCTGTCAGGAGTGACCACCACTCAGTATGGGCTCACATTGGATATGGGCAAGGAAGGTGGAATCTGGCACAAGAGTGCTGGACTCAGGAGGCCGACTTTGGGAGGATGGGGAAGTGGTAAAGGGTACCTGGCCAGAATTCAATCTAGTATGGACACTAACCAGAGGTGGGAGCTCATAAAGCTGGGGATAGTGGAGGCAACCAAAACCTGCTGCAAGGCCCAGAGCAAGAAGGCTAGGGCTAAGAAACCAAGCTGGTTGAGCAAGGAGGTCATGGAAAAGGTAAGGAGGAAAAGAGCTGCCTTTAGGAAGTACAAGAAAACAGGGAGGGGAGGACAGGGAGGAGTACTTGACGGAATCAAAGGAGGTGACAAGGGCAGTAAGGGGAGCCAAGGCATCTACGGAACTCAGGCTGGCACAAGGCATTAAGAAGGGGGAGAAGGACTTCTTTAGGTACATCAGGGAGAAAAGGAGCTGTAAGGACCACATAGTAAGGATTAGGAAGGAGGGAGGTTGGGTGGAAGCTGGGTGTGATAAGGCAGAAGCACTAAATGAGTACTTCTGCTCAGTATTTACTAAAGAGAAGAGGGGGGTGACACCCAACGGGGAGAAATGGCAGAAATGGGGGGGGGTGACAGAATGGGAAATCATGGAGGGCAGAGTTCTGGAGGGTTTGAAGGCACAGAGGGTGGATAAGGCACCAGGCCCAGGTGGCATCCACCCCAGGGTACTGAAAGAGCTGGCAGAGGTCCTTGCAGGACCTTTGGAAGACCTATTAAATGCCCTCTACTACATCTGGGTAAAAAAATTTCAGGACTGGAGGATGGTTCATGTGGTACCCTCCACAAGAGTGGCCCTCAAGGATGAACTGGGAAACTACAGACCAGTGAGCCCTCACATCCATCGTGGGTGTTAATGGAGACTATCCTGAAGAAAGGCTGGTGGCCTCCTAGAGGCCAAAGGACTACAGGACAGCAGACAGCATGGCTTCATATGGGGCAGATCCTGCCAAACCAACCTGGTGGAGTTCTATGACTGGGTAACTAGGCAACTGGACAGGGCCATGCAGTGATGTCCTGTATCTGGACTTCAGTAAGGCATTTGACTCGATTGCCATGGAAGGCTGGGAAGTAAGTTAGTAGGCACAAGGGCAGGTACAAAGCTGGTGAGATGGTAGGAAACTGGCTTCAGGGAAGGCAACAGAGGTGGTGGTGGTGGAGCTCTCACACCTGGGCGGGGTAGTGACGAGCTGTGTTCCACAGGGTTTGGTGTTGGGACAAGTGTTGTTTGGGATATTCATTGCAGACATATCATTGGACATCAAGAGCAAGATCAGTCTGTTTGCTGATGATACCAAGGTAGGAGCAGTGGTGGATGACCTAGGGGGATGGCAGGGGTTGCCGGATGATCTGGCAAAGCTTGAAACCTGGTCAGACACCTGGCAACTGGAGTTTAATGCCAAAAAGTGCAAGGTGCTGCATTTTGGGATGAAGAACCCAAAGAGGAGTTACCAGCTGGGGGGGAGTGCAGCTAGCCCAGACAGAGGAGGAGGAGAAGGATCTGGGATGCTCATTACAGGGTCAATGAACAACTCGGCACAATGTAGGAAGGCAGCTGCAGAGGCCAACAAAATGCTGGGTTGTATTGCAAGGGGTATATCCTCGAGGAGGAAGGCGGTGATTCTGCCACTGTATAGGTCATTAGTTAGACCGCACCTGGAGTACTGCGTGCAGTACTGGTGCCCGTATCTGAAGAGGGACATTAAGTTACTGGAGGGGGTGCAGTGCAGGGTGACAAAGATGATCAAGGGGCTGGGTGACTTATCATACGAGAGGAGGCTGAGCGAGTTGCACATATACTCACTGGAGGAGAGGAGGGACGGGGGGACATGATTGAAACCTTTAAGTACATGAAAGGAATAAACAAGACAGGTACAGAGTGGCTGTTCAAAGTAAAGGAGGGGGAGGGACACCACGGGCCATGATATGAGACTGGAGGGAGGAAGGTTCAGGAGGGAGATGAGGAGACACTTTTTATACAGAGAGGGTGGTGGCTGGGTGGAATGCATTACCTGCAGAAGTGGTATCCAGTAGAACAGAGGACTGCTTCAAAAGTGGATGGGACAGGACAAGGGGGGGGTCAATGTAGGGGAAGGGTGGAAGGGAGGGGCAGCTGCAGAATAAGGGGTGCTAGCTGCACATTCAAGCAGACTTGATAGACCTTTAGGCCTTTATCTGCTGGCAAATTTGGTATGTTCGTAGTTTTAAAACTGATATCAAAGGTACTTTTCCCTGGTGCATGTATTAAAGCATACACTTCTGAAACTAAAAACTGAATCGATTGATCAACATTTTCCCAACATAAAATCTATTCAATTGCCTGAAAGTCCACATTTATACTTAATTCACAATGCATTTCTTCTTTATGCAGGTTCCACTAGATGGTGGAAAAGACCTGCATAACTCAAGAGCCAGGTTTCAGTGTAGGCATTGATCTTTGCTGAGGACTCCCCCACCATTTGGGGGAGCAGACACGTCTGTGGAATCTAGTGTTGCATTTAAATCAGTCATACCTTCTGTAACAGTTTTTACTTGTGTAGAATTCTCTACACTTTTATTTATGGCCATGGTGAAAGTTTTTATTTGGTTTGCATTATCAGTTTTTCCTGTCGGTGCAAAGTCCTCCTTAAACATTTCTTCCCAATTTGCATCTTTTTCTGTTGAAACTGCTGACGTCTCTTGTGTAGAAATATTGTTTCTGTAGAAACTGCTGACAAAGTTTCTTAGGCAGAAAGTTTTGTTATTTCAACAGATGGATCAGTGGCTGGTTCTACTGCTCCCTTGCACAGCTGAGCTGGATTACATCTGGTCCGAATACCCAAGGACTTCCTGCTCAAACGCTGCTTGTTTGGAACCCCTGCTTTTACACCTTCATCTTCTGTCCTGGCATACTCAGATTGTAAAGACTTAGAAGTACCTGTAAATTGCTGAGGCCTGGCTGGATATGGGCTTCGTACAGCAATAGCGGCTGGTGGCGGTGTTCTTTGATCCTTCAGTGGCTCAGCTGAGCTGTTGGCTGCATGCTTCAAACTGTCAGAAATACAGCAAGAGCCAGGTAGAGGGATAGACCGGTCTGGAATCCATGCAGCATCTGTGTACTGAATCCAGCTAGCATTCCAAAGTGATTTGTCTGGGGTCCAGGTCTCATTTTTTGATTGTGCAGTAGACTGTGTTTCCCATTCCAAATTGTGTTTTTTCTCTTTGTGACAAAGCATCATTTTCTTGCAGTAAAACAGAACTAGACAAAGAAGGACTGTTTTTCTTGATAGTCTGTTGAATCTTTTTGCCTGCGTTAGCAAGTGGGCTTACTGACAGACTTTTCCTTTTTTTTCTCGTCAATATTTTTTGTTTCTGTTTCTGAAAATGTGCTTCTTCTTCCTTCAGCATGGACAGCAGATATTATTTTTTATTTTATAATTCAAGGGTTCATTTCTCCTCTGCAGCATGTAGGTCTATATTATCTTCCACATTTTGTTCTGATACAGCATCAGAGTCTGATATAGGCAGTACAGCTCCCTCTTCTGTTATTTCAATTTCCATAGCCATGTTTTTCGTCTCACTAACCTCTTTCAAAAGGGGGACAGAGGAGGAAGTTTGCTCCTCTGGCACAACAGCTCCATCACTGTCCTCCATGTTGGATTCCAGCTCCCTCCCTGCAGGAAACAGACAGAATTCCCCTGCAGGAAGAGTAGGGAAATGACCCCAGTGTCATGCCCACCATTCCCCAATCAATAAAACAGGTCCATGCAAGCCCCCCGCCACACACACACACACACACACACATACTGGAGGCACCTGGAAATGAGGTATCACAGCTTAGTGTGACTTTTCTGGTGAAAAATGGAAAAGGAAAAAATAATTTCCACCTCCCAAGTAATATACCCTTTCAGTCAATGGAGCAGCAGTGCCTAATATAGGAAGGGAGCAAAAACCAACAGTTGAGACTGGAGTCAATTACATAGGACACTGCTGAATAAAGCAATAATTGCTAATTGCCAGCCTTTATCATTGATTTGCATATGATACAATATGTATCTATCTTGCTCCTTTTCAATGTTAAAACTGCATCTCTCTACTTACATTAGGCACTGCTTAACTGACTGAAAGTACATGTTGTGGCAGAAAAAATATTTACAGTACCTACACTTTATCTTTTTATTTTAACCTAGATAGAAATATGATTTTTTGCTGGCCCCCAGCCTCTTAGCCGAACAAGGTTTCAGAGGCTCTGTCTCATTTAATGGATTTTTTTTATTATGCTCCAATAACCTGGTGTCCTGTGGTGAAGCATTAAACAAAATCCATCTAGCCACTAACCCTTGACTTGCAGCAGAGTACATATTAAAAGCACATTTTACACAACACAGTACATACAAAAGCACTTTGGATTGACAGCAATCACACTCCAACAAGGTACAGAAGAGAATGACTATACTGGCATTAGTTGTCCTGACCAGGTAGACATCCCCTTTGCACTGGCAGGAGCTCTAGGGGCTCAGAATCAAGTTCTGCTTCCTGTGCTCTATTTTTGTGTTGATCAGACACATGTCCTGGATGGTTTCACCCATAATGATTGCCACCACACAGCAGTTGAACAGCTGCTGTCAGATCTGCTTCAGATAGTTTCTACAATCCACCAGCAGCAGGTCAGTCTTTTTCCCCCCCAACAACATGATGTGCTTTTTCTCCCTGACCAGGGACAGCAGGTGGGAGAAGATAGAGCTGGGCAGATCAAACAAGTTGCCTATCAGCAGGACCAGGGCATTTCTGCATGGGTGGTGGTGCAGGCTGCCTCCGATGACACAGTATATTTCCTTGTAGACAGTGATGTCAAGCCACTGGTGGTGAAGCACCAGCAGGAAGCAGCACTGACATATAACCTGCTGCAGAGTCCCTTCTAGCCACAACAATGCCAAGTAGTTCTTGTTGGGAAGGTAGCCTGCCACCCCCAGGTCTCAGCACTCCACAGCACCCCCACAGCCCAGGCAGCAGCTGTTGCTGGTGGGGATGTGCAGGGGATGGGGTGCCATACACTCCCAGTGGCACCTGCCAGCCTGTTTCTCTTAGAGCCTCCAGCTGCCCTGACCCTTCAAGCACTGGCTACAGTGCCTTCAGTTCCTGGTGCAACCTGCAATGGAGAAGTTCTCTGCAACTGGGCAGTACAGACTTGGGCTCTTCCTCCTGGACTTCAAGGTGTCACTGCAGGGACTCTGATGTGGTGCTCTGCTTTGCTGGGGTCTTTTTTTCTTCTCTGCAGTGTTACTGAACTCCAGGAAAATGAATTGCTGCTCAATGCTGTTTTCCATCACCCAGAACCATAGTGAAATTTCCATGGGCCCTATGTACAGCAATAACCAGGGTCTCCCCACCAGGCCATCTCATTGGCATAGGTTATATGGCCAACTTTTGTTAAGCAAACTTTTTTAACATTTTTGCTTTAAAGTTTGAGCTGGTGTGGTATAGACATTATTCCATTTCTGTCAGTCTATACTCAGACTATTGGAACTGGCAGCAGAAGTCATTGACTATGTAAGGATTAACCCATGACAAAGTGTGGATCTATCAGGTATTAATGTATGGCGGGGGGGGGGGTTGGACCATGAGGCTGAAGGCCGAGTGGTTCCAACCACCCGACCATACATTAATACCTGATAGACCCACGTTCTGGAGTGGGTTAATTCACCTGTAACATGGGCAAGAAAAAGGGTTCAGCTCCCTGTTCAGAATCTTGTCTTGCCCATGTTACAAGTTTTAACAGTGTACTATGTTGCTGTTTTCTGCCGTTACTAACCTTCTGGCTTTTTGCAGTTTTAGGTCGCGCCTCTGAACTTCCGGTTGCTTTGTTTCCCCAGGAACGTGAGTACATTTCTGAGCAGAAATTGTTTGTTTTTGCCTGGTACATTTCTAATATTTGGCATTATAGTGTGCGGTAGAAAAGATTGTTTTCACAGCTGCCGCATACTTCAGAGACTTTTGGTGCGGTATACTTTATAAACATCGGGTAGCTACTTTTATAAATGTTGTATTACTTTTTCAGGCACTGAGAGAGAACTTTGCCACATCTGGAGGTTCAATTCTAGGGACAGGTTAATAGTTGCATCACACTGCTAATTAAACTAACAGATACTGCTTGTAAACTATGCGCTTTTGTGTTTACACCTTTATTAGGACACTGCCATATTTCATACTAACCTATTCTTGGAAATATATCCTGTGACGGAATCAATGAGGCAAGCTCTGGTTATCTAGTCTGGTAAGGGAGCAAGTGCCAGGGTAGAGGTCTGGTGTCAATTCGGGTATGTGGGAGGGAACAGCAAGCGCGCTGCACAGATTCAAAGAGGACAGACATCAGCGCATGGTAGGGACGTATGTTTATTTTATTTATTTATTTATTCATTCTAGGATTACAAATACCTTTGAGCACCTGGCAGCTCATTTACAAAGGTTCCACATCAGTAGGGAGGGTTACAAATAGTTGCAGGGAAACAGACAAGTCATACAGAATATTTCAGAACAGATGTACATGTGTTTACATTATAGTATAGGACAATTAAGCTTCAGTTATATACACATTCAGCAAAACCTGATAAGAGGCAGAGGGAAGAAAAGTAGTGGTGGGGGGAAGAACCAAGAGGGAGAGGAGCAGCCAGGCAGCCCTGTAAAGTTGCAACTACAAAAGGGGGGAGAAAATAGTCTTAGAAAGGGAAGGGAGAGGGGAAGAGGGGGAGAGGGACAAATGGGAAAGGGCAAAGTTTACAATGCTTTGATTTTATTACTACTGAACAGTTTGTAATATTATTGT
This sequence comes from Neoceratodus forsteri, assembly GCA_016271365.2. Lineage (NCBI taxonomy): Eukaryota > Metazoa > Chordata > Ceratodontiformes > Ceratodontidae > Neoceratodus > Neoceratodus forsteri. The sequence goes on from CM057455.1 coordinate 699,800,174, forward strand.
GCTATGTGGGGGCAATGTTTTACTGACTTGCAAGTACTGTGCCTATCGGTGGCTATGTTAACTTATCGCCATTTCCAATTTCAATGTTTATGAGACTACAGGGCACATGCAGTACTTAATATATTTAGGATGAAGCAGCCATTACTTAAAGAGTTACCATCAGGTATTAGGCATGTTTTTTACCCTTTTTAATGTTACTGTAATCTTAAATAAAAGTGATAGTTTATGTCAGCCATCCACAGTCTGGGAAACAATGTTTTTTTTTCAGAAATTAGTTACATTTTCCATGAGCCATTTGTTTTTATAGGCAGCAACTTAATCGAAGGCTACTTCATAATAATCTAATTATTGACTGAAAAATGAAAATCCTCAGGCTCCAAAAAGCACACTACTGTGTTTTTTGCAGAATCTTTGTATCACATTAAAGTGGGCCCTAAAGTTGACCATGCCATATTCAAATTGTTCAGAATCACATGTATTTCAGTGTTCACTTACTCTGCCTAGGTAAGGAACCAGTTGATGGGGTCATCCAATGCCTGGCCCTCACCCAATAGCCAGACTCTCATCCAACTTGGTCTGAGGACACCTCACTCTCTCCTGGCTGGTCAGTACTGACACAGGTCCCACCCATGAGAGCAATACATGAGTTCAGCACAGTGAGCAGAGCTGGCTGCCCGCTCAGATCTCTAGCTCTCTCACTCTCTCTGGTCACTACTCTCTCTGTCTCCTGTCTTGACTCAATCATCCTCTTTCCCACTCAATGCCTAACCATCAGTTGCTGGTAATGAGTAATAGCAGTGACTCCCACAACCAGGAGTTGGTTTACTCTGGTAGTGAACATTGAGGTTGCTGCTGAGGTCGCAGTGGAAGAGGGGTTGATTTACTCCAGTGCAGGGTGTCACACTTGGACCACTGATTCTGATCCCTGTATAGTTTTTTGTTGTAAATATAAGAAATTAATGTATGATGACTGTGTCAGAGGAAAATGCTGTCTTACTGGAACTGACACATCAAGACCCCCAAGGGATAAGTTCAAAGGACAGGACATAGCTAAACTGCAGATATCTGGGGTGCAATTACTTTGCCAATTTGCTTTCATCCCAGAAAATAAGATTAGCCATTCATAATTCCCTCAGGGAAATCCTTTGACATGCAATAGTTGTCAGGAAGAACCTGTGTTGGGAGGAGTGTCAGAGGGAAGCCAGAATGGACATTGAAGAGAGGTTGATGTCTGGGCCAGGGAGGACCGAGACGAACTTGGAAGGCCCAATATACATTCCTGGGGAACCCTTGAATTACATCAGAGAGACCTTTGATATATAGATTCCAAGGCCCAGATGAAATTAAAGAGGCAAATACACTTTTGCTTTGAATACAGTGACTTAGATCAAATAAACTTTTGAAATGTATGTGTAGCAGAGCACAAACTGGTTTTGTCTGGCTAACCTGTGGAGAGGAAAGTCAGTGAGGTCACTTATTATGTTTTTTTTTTTAATATTTTATTTTGACATCCTGTATTCTAAAATATAAATTTTGTTACACCAAGGCAGAGTTAGGTGACCTCAGAGAGAAGACAGGCTCAAGACTCTTCTTAAGCCTACTAGAAATCTCGAAAGACACACAAGACAATATTTTATTTCTGACTGAAACAAGGATATCAGCACTGGAAGATTTAGAAAGTAAGGACTGTGGACAAGTTTAGTCTGAGAGTTATTATTTGTAGAATCTGCACTTTTAACCTATTTGTTGTAAGGTTGTATGTGTTGGGATATTTCGTTCTGTAATGTTTTCTGTTTTCCTATTTTAAAGTAAAGATATGTTTATATATTTTAAAACAGAAACTGCCTGGAGTGCCTTGACATTTCTTTTTATTTAAGTAGAGCTTAGAGTGGTTATAGTTGACACTGTGTTTGAGCTTATTATATACCAAACTGGGAAATGCATAGAGTTCTAAGGGTTCATTTGAAAGACCTGGTTGGGTGCCTGTAGGCAAAGATATCTGGCCCCCCGAAGGCAAAATTATCTGAGCCTGATAATTGGGTATGCTAACAAGAGGTTATCAGTTTGAATCCCTCCAGGACTTGAGACTAAGGTGACTTGAACCCATAAAACAGACAAGAGGGTTACCTTGTTCTGTTCACTGTCCATAAATTATACGCTCAGAGGTTGGCACTGTGGGAGTAGAGGACTGACCGGCTGAGTGAGTTTGTGACACAGGACATATGGCTGCTGCTGAAGCAGTGAGGGAGGAGAGGGTTAGCCTACTCTGGAGCTGGTCATGTGGCTGCTGCTGAGTCAGTGGGGGAGAATGTTTTATTCTAGTGGTGAGCATGCATTACTCCAGTGTGGGGTGTGGGGCTGCTGCTGATGTGACTTGGGGGGGTGTATGGTGTACATCTGGTTCAGGGTGTGTGGCTGCTGTTGAGGCAGCAGAGGGTTGGTTTTATCTGGTGGTGGGCATGTGACAGTTGCTGCTGAGGCAACTTGTTGGGGACTCAAAGGACTATGAAACAAAGCACGCTGATAATGATGCTGTTTAGCTGGTTGCTGAGTGGTGTCATGTACATGAAAGGATACATCCACTGTCTGATAGGTGTGGCTGCCTCCTTTTAACTACACAAAGTTTCTGCCCATCACCCAGCAAAATAGCATCATGATCAGCCTTGATGTTCATTGGCCTGTCACTGTCAAGCCTTCTGCAGCCTGAGCTGCATCAGATGCAACAGTGATAAGCCTCTGAAGCCCACTACTCTACTCCCACAATGGGCCCTATGCATGAAGGTGTGGAGTGGCTGCATGCCATGTAACATGGGCCCATAGCCACCCCGCACCCATTGTGCCCCCATGTGGAATGCACAAAGGGGGGCACATGGACCAAGTGCACCCAATCCCCCATGTCTGCAGACCACACCACACTGGGGATGCTCCAGGGACATGCTAGCACTACACAGTATTCACTAATCTGTGTAATGCTGGCTGCATGGGTGTGAAGGGTGGCACTGGGTACACCATCCGAGGCCAGGCATAATGCAGTGTGCATCCCCACAGATGCTGCATGCTGGGCATGGTGGGAAATAGCCACAGTCCCTCTGTGCTGCCATGGCCCACTGGGTAGTGGGGGGGCTGGGACTGCCGGTCATTTTACTCTTTAGGAGCAGCCTCGTACCTGCCACAGGGTACTACCACTCGACTGCATGGCTGATGCACATCTGACAGGAACCACAGCAGGACACATGGCACTGGTGATTGCAGATGCATGCCACATGGCTTGGAGGGTGTGCTTTGCAGGTATGTGCCTTGCTGGTGGGGGTGGTGGTGGAGGTGCCAGGGGGAAGGGGGGTACACAGCCCACCACTGGGTGTGCAGGTCTGAGTGCTTGCTGTAGGCATGCACTACCCCGGACCCACACCTCGCTATGTGAGAGATCCACTTTGAGTCTTAGGAGGGGCTCCCATTGGATGTCCACCAGAGACCTTAACTCCACCCCTGGCCGCCTTGCGGAGTCCTGCATGCTGGGGGAGGAGCTGTGAACAGGTGGCTGGCATTTGTGAATGCCGGTGTGGGTGCACCTGTCTGTGGGTGCAGCTACATGGACGGGTACATGCTGTTTTTTATGCATCATACCACACAGTATAGGCTCCATTATGCTTGTTTTGCACATGTGTGCAAGCAAACATAAAAAGTATCTATCAATATTTACTGCTTCATATTCTTCCCTTTAAAGCTACTTGTTAGCAGTGAACATCTGGAAATCAGACTGGTCTATCAGTGAGAGAGCACAGAACTGTGAAACAGGAGATCACAGAAGCTGAATCCCACCATGGACACTGACTCACAATGTGACCCTAGACAAATCTGTTACCCTCCCTATGCTTCAAATCTTTCTAGCTGTAACACTGGATAGAAGAAGACTCTAACTGAAAAGCATCCTAGTCAGGCTAAGCCATGAAAAACACATCTTAAAAAGTTATGAAACTTAATGTTAACAGTCATGTATTCACCAGATGCTTCAATCCTTCACTGGAGGTATTTGTAAGTTAGTAAACAATTTTAAAACCGTTATTTTATCATTAATTCAATGGAAAGAATTTATTAGCCCCCTCTCGGCATATAAAACAGAAAATATGAGTGTGGAAGAAATAACATAATCCAAATAACTGGAATGTCACACAGGACTTCTGAATATCATTTGGGTACATTACCAGTCCTAGCTGGCACACATTATTTCTTTTTATCTAAACTGTGTTTCACATTTGTAGTACTTGCAATTTATTTAGTTTTTATTAATTTAAGATACATGATACATTTGCATTACATCCACTATTATCTGCCAACTTTGGTGCTCCAGCTTTCTGACAGATAATACAGGGTGGCGGATGTCACAAACACACTAAGCAGGTCAGGCCCTCTGCTCCCACAGTGCCAACCTCTGAGCACAATAGTGTGAACAGGTAACAGACAGGGTAACCCTCCTGTCTGCTTTTGGGTCCAAATCACCTTTGGTCTCAAGTGCTGGGGGGATTCAAACTGTGAATCTTATGTTAGTGTACCCAATATACAGGCTCAGATACGTACCCTCTTTGGGGATATCGGTACAATCTTTCACCAGGGGCACCAAGCTAGGCTTCCAAAAGAACCCGTAAAACTCTATAAAAGACCTTAGGTATATTCTTACCGTTTCCCAGCTTAGTAACACCATCAAGCTTTTGAACAGTTTTTTGTCAATCTTAATCCTTTCTATGTCACATGCAAAAAAGAACTGGCAGACCCAGGAAGTCTTTCAAAATAAAGGGTACTTTACTAAAAGATGATAAAAACATGAAAAATGTAAACACAGAACAATATATCAAAGAGCATACAATCACTTAAAAGAACAAGGGCAAAATACAAAACAAAAACTCCTACCACAATATATTTAGACTTTTTCTATCTAATGTATTACCTCCATAAGTGCCTTGAAAGTTAGAGAACTGTGTTTCTTAAGAGCCCAAAAAGATATGACATATTCCCCAGTTACAAGGATACATTTCAGCTTCATCTCCCCTGTAGAGGAGGTAAAAAAATTATAATTGTAAATTATCTATTACTGATGCTTAGAAAGGAGATGAACGGAGATGATGCTGATGGCGGAAGAATTTAATGATTATAACAATAATCACAGCGAGAGATTACAAGTGGTACATCCTTCATTCTTCATTCTTCAAACTAACAGTGTATAGTGGCTTGCTTATATAGTGGAAGACAGTACTATGATTGGTCCAAGACAAATATAAACTTTAACTTTAAAAGGCAATTCTCCTTTTAGTTCTTGCATGAGCTACTGTATGAGCTAGCTCTTGTATTGATACAACTATATAAGGATAATAATAATGATCATTACTAGTTATTAAGATCTTAAGAGGAAGAAATAGGTTTGCACTTAAGAATGTGCACACAAGCTTTTTAGTCTGTAATCAGAAGGGTAACTTGAACTCTCTCCCTGTATTTCTGTCTTTGCAGACACTTAAGACACCTGTCTTCCATTACTCACATGGTCAGTACAGATATCAAAAGACACTCGAATATTACAAGTTGTGGCTCAGTTAAACTTGTAACTTCACAAGTTTTGATATGATTTAATTATAGATCAATATTAGTTACACAAACACCTTATGTTTTAGACCAAAATGAAGTTTGCCTGCAATATTGGAACACATTTCTTTATCCCTTATTACAAGCCCCCCTTTGGACCAATATTGCTTAATTATTATTATTTGTGCAACAATGCAGCTCCTCTGAGCATGTACATCTCACTATGTACTTCACATTATTCACAATCACTTGATCAATAAGTGTTGATTAAATCCACTCTCTGGCCCTTTTGTCACATTTAGGCATTCAGTTGGTGTTACAGTTAAGTATATGGCATTTGAGACTACAAAACATAATGAGTTGCTTAAACTAGCATAGTTACAAACACTATTATTACCCTAAAACAGTAGGACAGAGTTAACACATAAACATTATTGTCCTTTGGTGTGGCTCTGTTTATAACAAGAAACACATTTTGTCTATTTTTAGTCCATGTAGCTTTGCGGTGATCCAGTCTTGAGCTTTGATGCACAGCTGCCAGATCAGCTGTTAAGTATGTAAAAGTTAGTGTTTATATTGCTGGCTGTTGGATAGCAGACACACTGGTCAGGGGTGAATTAGATTGTGCATTGAGTAGCCACACACACACTGGCATGGCATTTGTGTTGTGGTAGTTGATTACACCCTGGCACACAGATGAACAGTTCATAGTAAAGCAATAGGTTTGCATAAAGTTATCAGCCATGTTTGGAATAAACAACAGTGAAGAAAATGGATGTCTTGCTTGAAGATCAATTGAAGAAGAACATCTTTTTGCTGAAGTTAGAGGATTGCCCCTACCCCAGACTTTACTTCATAGTAAGTAGAAACAATAAGCTTGATTGTAGAGTTTAAACTCACTGGACCTTTTCAGTTGATTTAAAGTTGTACAAATAAATGTAATTTTGCAGAGGTAATAATGACTTGATTTATGCAATAGAACTTATGTGGAACCAATTAGACAACACAAGCATTTTTGCAATAGAACAATTTTAGTATTGAGCATAATGTATAAAAAGAATGAATATGTGGAAGTACATACACAACTCCCACTCCAGCTTAACTAATTCTTGAAGCATATGTTTCTGAAGAAGAATCAAATACACATTTTTTGTATTTACCCCATGTGGAGATAGCAATGTACCTTGCAACCTTTGTGGACATTACACTGGAAGGAAGGAAGGAAGGAAGGGTAGCTTAACCCCTCCCCCCGAGCTTCTACTGGCAGAAGATACAGCTCAACTACTGTAAAACAAGATTATTTCCATAGGAAAAAAGAAGCCAAGCGTCCCTGGGTTTTCTTATCCTAAGCATGACAAAATGTCAGCTGAGTTTAAACAAAGAAGTTTTGCTTACAGTTAAATGTTGATTGACTGTGTTTGCTGCAACACAAGAAGGTCAAAAGGTCACATAGTGTGCATACAAGGGTCGCTCAAACCCAGTTATTTTTGTAGGATCCTTGAACACTACTGATATTAAAAAATATCTTAATGTTACATTGCACAGGAAATAAAACAACTTTTAAACTTTTTTATCCAAGGACACTTGAATGCCATATTTAAAAATATGCCAACATCATTTTAAATGAGAATCTTTTGTCCTTTAGAAACTCTAGTGTTACTGATAACATTATTAATCATGTTAAACTGTGGTTTGTTTAGTCATGGTAGCAATCACAGAAGAACAAGTGGCTAGTCTTTGCTCTAGTCCACCCCACAGCATACTAAGAGTAGTTAGAATTAAACTCTTTAACATTAGAAGAGGCAAGGTCTTTGGGCATTAAGTTAGTATGCCTTGCCAATACCTCAGACTTTTTACTCCTACATTTAACTGCTCCTATACAGGAGTTAACACACTGTAAAGTGTTTTTTTTAGATTTTAAGACATTTACATCTTACAAACGTGCTACAGAAACTGTGTCATAGTTTATATTGCAATTAATAAAAGAGAATTATCCCTATCTAAAAAACAAAGGTCTCCCTATACCTTTACAAACTCTCTTGCAGGGATTTTGGCTCCTGACTTATTTTGCATTTTTAAACTATTTATTTTTTTGACTGTAGCTGGATTATTACATCTTACTGTTCATGCAGCTTACCTTTTTAAAAAAAAATCTCATGTGTTATAGTATTGGCACTCTTAACTGGAAATGTCTCTACCCATTTTGAGAACATTTCTATTACTACCTTTTTATTTTTACTAACTTGCCTTCTACTTCCTTTTATCCCTGTCCGTCCCTCTCCATCTCCCGTGTTTCCTCTTTTTTTACCCATTCCTCTTTTTTAGCTCCTGGTGAGGAGGTAGTGGGTCTTTTTTCATCACTTTCTCTGTGATGTGCCTCATCATCCTCTCTCAAAGTATCTCTTACTTTTGCATATTTTTTATCATAGCTATCTTCTTGCTTTTTATGTCTCTCTGCCTCTTCCTTGTTTCCCATTTTTCAGCGTATTCCCTTTTTAATCCATATTTAGCACACTTGTTTTGCAGCTCTAAAGCATATTGTTCTTGCTGATACCTTGTGGTAGCAGACATAGGTCCGCTGGTGGCTGTCATTCCCCTTGTTTGCACGGGTGCCACCTTAACCTTTATCACCCCTTCTTCTACATTACTTAGCTCTTGAATCTTCTCCATTGCATCCTGTAGTTCTGTATACAGTTGCCTGGTTTCACTAGCCTGCTCTTGTGACTGTTGGTCTAGCTTAATCTGTAGAAGGGCATGATCCCTATTTAACAGACACAACCTTTGTGCTTTTATTAGCTGTTTCAAAATTAATACACTGCTGCTCTAACTCTTGGTGTTGATCTATTGGGATGCTATCTTTATACATCAATGTTAATTATTCTGGTTGTTTAGCATTTTGATCCTTTCACCCCTCATCTGGGCTACTTCTTTATTCTGTCGACACACAATAGTCTGATTATACTGCCACAGCCCTTGCAATGCATTTGCAAAGATTTCCTTTTCATTTTTTACTCCATCATTACGAAGGGACACTTGCTGAGTAAAATACAATTGTGCCTGTTGATCATCAAGCACTGGTTCATATGCTTCCCCCTTTAGGTGTTTTCATAGAAAATGACCTATTATTGTTTTCATACTCATTTTTTTATCTTTTTCTTGCCTGCCTAGCCTTTACAGCTGGGTGCACCCGTGCACTGGTGCCCTGGTCTGTCTAGCTATGTCTTACAGCTCCCCTGTGAGGTCCGGCTTGCAAGTCCCAGCACCTTCACTAACCTACTCTGCCCCTAGAGTTCCTACAGAGTTAAGCATTACTTTATATTTAAAACAATTTGAGAAGCATACAAAGCATACATCACCTTATTGTCAAGTGGCTGTGACTGTCTGTGTGTACCCTTTTCTCTCGCTTAAAGCCAGCAGCACCACGTCTCTGAACATCCTCACCTTCTTATTAGGGCTTGCTGACTAACCAACCAGCAGTTAGGCAGCCTCCTCAGCATGCAGCACCAGTGATCCAAGTCTTTAAGGCACCAAATGTAGCGTTGTAAAAAAATTACCATTAGTAAATTATCTATTACAAATACTTAGAAAGGAGACGAACGGAGATGAGGCTGAAGGCGGAAGAATTTAATGATTATAACAATAATCACAGCGAGAGATTACAAGTGATACATCCTTCATTCTTCATTCTTCAAACTAACAGTGTATAGTGGCTTGCTTATATAGTGGAAGACAGTACTATGGTTATCTTATGATTGGTCCAAGACAAATATAAACTTTAACTTTAAAAGGCAATTCTCCTTTTAGTTTTTGCATGAGCTAATGTATGAGCTAGCTCTTGTATTGATACAACTATATAAGGATAATAATAATGATCATTACTAGTTATTAAGATCTTAAGAGGAAGAAATAGGTTTGCACTTAAGAATGTGCACACAAGCTTTTTAGTCTGTAATCAGAAGGGTAACTTGAACTCTCTCCCTGTATTTCTGTCTTTGCAGACACTTAAGACACCTGTCTTCCATTACTCACATGGTCAGTACAGATATCAAAAGACACTTGAATATTACAAGTTGTGGCTCAGTTAAACTTGTAACTTCACAAGTTTTGATATGATTTAATTATAGATCAATATTAGTTACACAAACACCTTATGTTTTAGACCAAAATGAAGTTTGCCTGCAATATTGGAACACATTTCTTTATCCCTTATTACATCCCCACACCTTGGTGAGCCATCTAGCTCCTCCTTTTTAGAATAAAAAAAGACAAACAATGATTTTCTGTCAGGAGATATATTAAATAATGTGATATCAGCAAAACTTCCACTTCCTAAATATGACTCCTTAATTAAACATTTTCTCTTTGATCTTGTGTGGTTTCCTGTTCCCAAGGCAGATTCAAAGGGTTTTACAATTTTTTAACACCAGGTTGGTATAAAATGTTCTTCCTCTTAAGACTTCATAAAAGTTTATTAGACTCATCCCCTGGCAGACTCATAAAGTCACATTTCATTTCCACTTCAAAGAGCCCAGACATATAATAAAAAAGTAATAAAATGCCATTCTGAAGTAAGTCCATTAATTAAATGGTTCCTGCTTCACTGAAACCTGGGGGGGGGAGGGTCACCCATGAGCACAGGCTGTCTTATGTGAGACAAACACCTACTATATTTTTATATTACAAATATCATACAATAATCATAACCAGCTGGCCAAGTGTCACAATCCTCCCCACCTAGACTGAATTTCGGGGCTCTATCACCTCCATGGGATGAGCTTCCCAAATCAGTTCACTCCTCATATAGACATGATAAGCCATCTGCGTTCTGATTGGTCACTCCAGCCCTATCTAAGATCATCATGTCATACCCTTGCAAGGCAAGACTCCATCTTAATAGTCTACCATTAGTTTTTACCATTTGTATCAGCCAAACCAGGGGGTTGTGTTCAGTTTGTACCTCATAATGCTGCCCATATAAGTATGGCTCTAACTTCTTTAGGGCCCACACCATGGCAAGACACTTTTTTCCAGAGTAGAGTAAGCCTGCTCCCTCAGAAGTAACTTTTTACTCAGGTACACTACAGGGTGATCTTTCCCTTGGTTGGATGTCTGACTCAGTACTGCCCCAATACCCACATCTGAGGCATCAGTCTGGACTATAAAGGGTCTGCTATAGTCAGGATTTGTCAATACAGGAGCACTGCATAGTGCCTCCTTCAGTCTGGTAAAGGCTTTTTCACAGGCTGGTTCCAAGGTAATTTTCTTAGGCATCTTTGTCTTTATCAGGTCAGATAGGGGAGCAGCCAGGGCACTGCAATTGGGTACACATTTCTGATAGTACCTTGCTGTCCCTAGAAAACTCCTGACCTGCTTCTGCATTTCTGGCCTTGGCCATGCCTTGATCATCTCTATTTTTACTTGGGTAGGACAGAGCTGTCCCCGGCCTACAACATGCCCGAGGTATTCCACTTCAGCCATGGCCACCTAGCACTTCTTAGCTTTGACAGTGAGCCCAGCCCTCTGTATCCTGCCCAGCACTTCCCTAAGGTGGGATAGGTGTTCCTTCCAGCTGGCACTAAAGATGGCAATGTCATCCAGGTACGCCATGGTGTACTTCTCAGCACCATTTAACACCTGGTTCACCAACCTTTGGAAAGTGGCCAGGGCAATCTTCATTCTGAAAGGCATTACTTTAAATTCAAATAAGCCTATTGGAGTGATGAAGGCCAACCTCTCCCTAGCTCTGTCAGTTAACTCTACCTGCCAATACTGCTTTGTTAGGTCAATAGTCGTAAGGTATGTCACCCCTCCCAACTTGTCCAGGAGCTCATCCGTCTGGGGCATTGGGTGGGCGTCTGACTTTGTGACTGCATTCAGTCTATGATAGTCCACACAGAAATGAGTACAGCCATGTGGTTTGGGCACAAGGACTACGGGTGAGGCCCAGGGGCTGTGGGATCTCTGGATTATCCCTAAATACAGCATTTCCTCCACCTCCCTCCTAATTTCCTTTTGGACAGCTATGGACACCTAATATGCTGCCCGCCGTATGGGTGTCTGTGTCCCAGTCTCCACATTGTGCATCGCTAAGGGGGTTAGTCCAGGCTTGGCACCAAACAGTGGGGCAAAGTCTGCTAAAACCTCCCTTACTTCCTGGATCTTGTCCGGGGCCAGCTGGGGAGACAATTTAACTGCCTCCACAGAGGACTTCCACTTGCTTTCTTCCAGCAAATCCAGAAAGAGGTCTCCTTCATCCATCCTCTTCCCAGGACTACATACTGCAAACACCATGTCAGCCCTAATAGCATATGGCTTCAGCATGTTTACATGGTACATTCTTTCTGTATGTCTTCTGTCAGGTAATTCTATGATATAGTTCACATCATTTACCTTTCTAACTACTTTGTATGGTTCTGCCCATTCAGCCTGCAGCTTGTCTTTCCAGACAAGAATAAGGACCATGACTTCCTGACCAACCATGAACAAGCAAGCTCTGGCTCTGCGGTCATACCACACCTTTTTGTTTCTGTTGGGAAGCTGCCAGGTTGCTCTGGGCTGTCTCCATAAGCTCCTTCAGCCTTTCCCTAAACCTAAGGATGTAATCCACTATGGGAGTGCCCTAGATGGTGTACTTGCCTTCCCAGTCCTCCTGGATAAAGTCTAGGGGCCCACATACCCGGCATCCATATAAGAGCTTGAAGGGGGAAAACCCTGTTGACTCTTGGGGTACCTCCCTGTATGCAAAAAAACAGGTGGGGAAGGTATTTCTCCCAGTCCCTCCCATGCTGTTCAGCAAATGATTGGATCATTGACTTCAGGGTACCATCACATCTTTCCACAAGCCCATTGGCTTGTGGGTAATAAGGTGTTGTGCATCTCTGCACTACCCCACACTTCTCTTACAAACATTTCATCAGGTCCAACATGAAGGAACCCCCTCGATTGGTGACCTCCTGCGGAAACCCAACATGGGAGAAAATCCCAAGTAGAGCATCTGCCATTTGTCTCTCCTCAGTGAGGATAGGGTGACTGCCTCTGGATACCAGGTGGCATAATCCACCATGGTCAAGATGAACCTCTTTCTGGAGGAGCTGCGGGTATTTATTTTTGAAATTCAACATCTTTATTAATTTTATATCATACGTGAACACAAACAACATACTCACTCCAGTAGTATCTAAATATTGCATGAAACCAATCTATCTTTGGATAAATTATATCAATTGTAATAAACCCTTTAACTCAATCCCTGGAACCCCACCCCCTACCCTCCATCATCCCACTCCCCTCCCCTGGAGTGTGCCAACTAAACCCGACATTACAGGAAGGTAATAGGAAATGATAAACAAATTAATTATAGTCTGCCAATAAAATAAAAAACAAACAAAAAACATACAGAGACATACAGAAGATGATTGTTAATGCAAGTACAGAGCATATAGTTTACCCCATTTTTTATTGAATGAGTCCATGTTGTTACGGGAGCTAGCAACCAGTCTTTCAGTACTGAAACAAGCTGATAAATCTTTCAACCATTCAGCGTATGTTATGGCCAGTTGATCCATCCAGTGCTTAAGTACCAATTTCCTAACCACTATTGAGATTAATGCCACATGGAATTTGCACTCTTGGATCCCAATGTTGGAAAACATTCCTAAGATACATATCTCTATGATAAACAGTTCCTACAATCCTAGTAATGTAACTAGTTTGGTTTGCATTGTGTGCCATAGAGGGGCCACCTTTTCACAGTGCCAAAATATATGTATCAGGTTTCCTTCAAATTTACCACACCTAGTACATGTAGAAACAGGGAGCTTGCCCAATTTAGCTAATTTAACTGGTGTATAATACAGGATATTTAAGATGTGATACTGAGTGAGTCTGAGCCTGTCTTGGGTATGGTATCTATCATGTCTTTCCAAATTTGGCTCCATACAGGGGTAGTGTCCAGCAGAAGAGAAGCCCATACTTTGGATCCTGGAAGGGCGTTTAGAAATTTAAGGCCCAATAGGTAGGAATACATCGCTGAGATCCCATGGGGTTTGTTTGCATAATCCTGCATTTGATCTAGAAAAGGCCTGACCTGAGACTCCCTAAAAGCAGTACCAAAGATAGAGATAATGAGATGCCTCAACTGGAAGATTTTGAAAATAAACTTCTGAGGTATCTTAAATCTAGCTATAATATCAGGGGAAGAAAGAAGAGAGTCTTGAGAAAAAATGTTTTCTACTAGGACTCTTTGTAACTGAGGAAGCCATTCTGAAGAGCTCAGTGATCCACCTATTTTAATATTAGGATTTAAGATAAGGGATTGTGCGGTATCTCCCTTAGGGTAAATTTTGAAGAAATTCCAGCATTGGGCTAGGACTTTAAGCGAGGTACCAATAACCGAGTTTTGTATTGGGATTGGTAGTGCCGAGTTGGCAAGGAAGAAGATCATAGGCGAGTTGAGGTTATGCAAGTCCAATAACCGTCTTTCAAGCTGGAGCCAAATAGGAGGGTGGTCAATGTCCCTGACCAAAAACCATCTCCCCAATTTGGACAGGTGACTAGCCCAGTAATACAAAATAAAATTAGGGAGAAGGAGTCCTCCCAACTCTTTGGGAAGACTAAGCTTAAGAAAGGAACGTCTAGGATGTCTGCCTTGCCAACTAAATTTGGAAAGGATGGAGTGAAATTGCTGGAAGTAGGATAGTGGGAGCTACAGAGTCAAAAAGGATAGAAGAGCCAGGGCAGAACATTCATTTTGACAATACTAATCTGGCCCCCTAAAGAAAGGAGAAGTTTTGCCCATCTTTGGAGATCCTGTTGAATATTTACCACTAAATCATCAAGATTAAGTTGCTTGAAAGACACAGGATCCTTAGTAAGATGTATTCCTAGATATTTAGTTGAATGTGAGGACCATTTCATCCCGAATTGAGTGAAATTAGCTTTGTGGGTGAGAACGTTTAAGGGAAATATTACTGTTTTTGATAGGTTCAACTTGTAATTGGACAGAAGTTCGTACTGTGTAATAATTTGTAAGGCATGTGCTAAAGAAGTATCAGGATGTGCTAGATGAAGAAGAATGTCATCAGCGTACACTGAGAGAGTCAGGGACTGCTGAAGCACTGAGCAACCTTGAACATGAGGAGAGCATTTGATACTGAGAAGGAGAGGTTCCAGGTATAAGTTAAATAGAAAGGGAGATAAGGGGCAACCTTGCCTGGTGCCTGTAAACAGACAGAAATGAGAAGAGAAAACCCCATTGCAATAAATTTTTGTGGAAGGAGTCTTATATACCATCTGAATCCACCGGATAAAGGATGCAGGGAAACCCATTTTCGTAAGTGTTGCCCAAAGAAAGTCCCAGTTGACTCTGTCAAAGGCCTTTTTGGCGTCTAATGAGATTAGAGCCATGGGAATCTGAGAGGTTTGGGCTATGTGGAAAATATGTGAAAGAGTTGTGAGATGGTCAGCTGAAGAGTGGCCTTGCACAAAACCGACTTGTTCAGGGCTCAGCAAGTGGTACCATATCTTTTTAATCCTAAGAGATAAGATTTTTGTTAATATTTTAATATCACAATTTAAAAGGGAAACTGGTTGGTAACTGGCAGGTTCCCTATGTGGTTTATCCGGTTTAAGAAGTAGAACTATCATAGCTTCTAGCAATGTGGGATCCAAAGTATCAGCTGTGAACATATATTCATATAGATTTAGAAGGGAGGGCTAGTTCTTTACAGAAGATTTTATAAAAATTGGAGGGAAAGCCATCAGGACCAGGTGACTTATCCAGAGCTAACCCCTTAATTGCCTCTTCCACTTCCTTCAATGTGATAGGGGAAGGCAGAGCAGAACTGTGATGGGCTTGTAGACAAGGAAGATTGAGGCCCTCTAAGTAGCTTTTGATACTTGACAGAGGTGCCGGAGAGGAACATTTGCTATAAAGTGTACTATAAAAGGTTTAAAAAACCTGGGTGATATCCCATGGTGAGGTTTTAAATGGTACCATCTAATGCTTGCAAGGAAGGGATTAGCCTCGAACTTTCCATTTTCCGTAAGCAAAGGACCAACATTCTACCAGCTTTCTCCCCTTGGTCAATATATTTATATTTGTATTTTAAGATGGCATACTCTGCTTTTTTCTTTAATAAATCTGCATATTCATTCCTTAGTATTAACAGGGTTTCCAGGGAGTTTGGAGGAGAGGATGAAGATAGAGAATTTTCGGCTTCTCTTATTTGAGTTAATAGGGAAATTGTCCTTGCTTCTCTTCATTTTTTCCTCTTGGAAGCTAATTTAATAAATTCCCCCAAAGATAACATTTAAGGGAGCACCATATTAAATCCTCCCTTGGTGTGGAACCTTTATTAATATCCATGAAGGTGGAAATTAGCATTTTAATATGGGAAACTGTTTGTTCTTCTTTGAGAAGTTGTGAATTTAGTCTCCAAGTAGTGTCCCTTTGGAGGTCCGGATCAGGGGAGATCATCAGCCATGCAACCGAATGGTCTGATAAGACAATTGGTTTGATTCCTGTCTGGCAAAGACGAGATAGAAAGGAGATACTGATTAGAATATAATCTAATCTAGACCAAGATCGGTGGACATGAGAATAGAAAGAAAAAACCCAGTGAGAAGGATTGAGAAGGCGCCAGGGATCACACTTTCCCAGAAGCTCCATGAAGTCCGCTAAGGCCTTTTGGTGGGGGGGGGATAAAGGTTTTAATGGCAGGTATGTTTTATCTAGGTCTTCAGATGGTGGAATGTTCCGATCGCCTCCCAAAATTAATGGAGAGGGCAAAAGTCTGCCTATCCTATCAGCTAAGCCCATGAGGAATTCTGCGTCTCCTCCTACTGGTCCGTAAATGGAACCTAGCACTACCGTGGTATTATTAAGAGAACCTTTAACTAATATAACCCTACCTTCTGGGTCTATTAGACTCTTTTCTGCCAGGAACGATATATGACTCTTTATCAAAATGGCCACCCCCCTGCTCGATGCTGACCCACTTGCACCAAACACTTAGGAAAAGCCTTGTCGGCGTAACCAGTTTGTTCAGTGACCAGTAGGTGGGTTTCTTGAAGCAAAAGAATATCTATATTTAATAAAGCACAATTTTTAAAAACCTGATATCTCTTTGTTATGTCTCTGACACCTCTGACATTCCATGTGGCAATTTTAAGTGGTATGGTAGTCATTGTCAACAGTTAAAAAGAAAATGCAGTCATAGATAGCTAACTGAAAGATACATTCTGAAAGGCACACTCCAATCCCACCACCCTCCTATCTCCTTCCCTGAAAAAATAATCTAGTAATACAACACCATCTTCCCCAGATAAAACAATCAATCTTATACATTACTGGAAATGTGACTGACTTCAGCAGTCTATCTTTAACTTCAGTAGACTTTGTCAGCAGGAAAGACTTCTGGACAATAAAATCTCCCTTCCCCCAAAAATCCCACCAACTATGTACAAAAAATCCCCAAGTAACTATGAAAAATAACCATAACCCCCTTGTAAGGGATTCTGAGGACCGATCCTTATTGGCAGCATTTCGGTGAAGACCTGAACCTAAACCATGATTCCTATCCTGAGAGGGAAACCTATACTCCAACTTAGGAAGGTGTCTAGCATGACACTGAAAACCCCTATACCCCTTAAGGTTCCCTGGAAATGTGCCATTCTCCCCCTTCACAGGCACGTTATACAGCTCTCCCTGAGCCTGCTCCAGCCAGGAGCCCCCCCCCCGCCATCCCCTATAAGTCAGCAAGGATATGCACTACACTAGTATTAACTATTGCAGGTCAGCAAAAGAAGGGCACTTAGAAAATGGAAGAGCCATATCTCTCAGAGCTCTTAAAATATTCATCCGTGCCGTAATACCTACTACCCAGTTCAACAGCAATTAATTAAATGGCTTATGTCATCTTACTTCTATGAAGCTTTGCTGGCCCAAATTGTGGCTTATGGGACCTTCCTGTCCCAATTAACTGGATTAATCCAGAAGTTGAGAGTCCTCGAGTCCCCTCTTAAACTGACTGTATGCCAAATAACCCCCAAATAACACAGACCCCGAGAAGGCAAGGAAGTAACAGGGGATCAATATTCCTGGTGGGACCAAATCAGCCGTTCCTAATAGCGGTGTATGGAAACGCCCGCCAGCCAAAAGTTCCTACCCTCCCAGATCAGGAGCAATTAGACAACTCCACAAGGAAGAAATATGGCTTATTAGGCCTCATTACGGCCTACCACTCCTTCCCGACCCAACCAGATAAGAAGAGGAGGAAAAGGAAAACGTTAATCTGCACATAGGTAAATACTCTAAATAAATACAATCATTTTACTCAAATTACACCCAGATAAGTCCTTTGAGAATTTAGCCTGTCTTGAAGAGATTGGGAAGCTTGATAGTGAGATCCATAGCTGCTTGCTCGGGAGAGTCGTAGGAATACCAGGTACCTGCGATTGCCACTTGTAACTTAGCGGGGTATAACATCTTGAAGTGTATACCAGCAGCTATCAGCTTGCTGACAGTTAGGTGGAATGCAGAATGTTTCTGGCGGGTTTCAAAGGGGAGATCTTGCATTATTCTTAATTTAGAAGTACCTCAAAGAATTGACTGCAGCTCTCTTGATTTTGTTAAGACATATTGTTTCTCCACGGAGCTGAGGAATTTAACAATGATTGGTCGAGGAGGTTCTCTGGGTAGAGGTTTCGGTCTGAGAGAGTGGTGGGCCCATTCTATATGATACTGTGGGTTCAGAGGAGATGGGCAGATGATCTTGTTGAAGAAATTTTGCAGAAAGGTGATGGTGTCAGCTCCCTCTTCAGCTTCGGGTAGGCCAATAATCAACACATTATTTCTCCTGCTTCTCCCTTCTAAATCTTCTGTTTTCAGTTGGAGTTTATGTACTTGTTGGCAGAGGTGAGCGATCTCTGGGTCGACCTTTTCCTTCCATTTTTCCAATGAAGAAAATCTGGCTTCCGAGTCTCTCATCTGTGTTGTCAGGCTATTAAGATCACCCCGAATAGACTTTAACTCCGTAGAGATGTCCTCTGAAGTTTCCCTGAATGGTAAAACTCTTGAAGGAAGCGATCTTCAGTCAGAGGAGTCACAGGAAGATTAGGGGTGATTGATTTAGTAGAACTCCCTGTACCTTGATGTTTTGATTTTTAAGGGGTTTTCTCTGGAGTGGGAGGCAGAGTGTGCCTGATCCCGGCCTGCCTCATCTCAGTGTCCATAGTTGCTGTAAAGCCAATTGCAATGCGGAATCCAGACAAAAAAATGATCACTGAAGGCAGGAGTATTGTAGAAGTGTGAGGCTAGAATTCAGCATGTAATCCTTCCAAATATTAAGGAAAAAGGGGTTTAGCAGAGGGCGAAAGGTAGGAGCTCTGGTCGAGTGCTGCTTCTAGGTGCTCTGTATCACATGACCCTGATCTAGCTGGGGGTATTTAAAGGCCCCACAATATCCATTCCCACCCTCTGGAATGGGTCCTCCACTATGGGCAATGGAATTCAGGTGGCTTGGATTTTCTTACCTGCCTTCCCTATTTCTTGACACTGATGACAATACCTGCAATACTCCTTCACCTAAGTTGGGCCAATAGAAATTCTGGGCGAACTGCTGCGTAGTGCATGTGATTTCCAGATGACCAGACAAGGGAATATCGTGTGCAATCATGAGCAACTGCTCACGATACCTCTGGGGAATGACAAGCTGCCTGCCTATCACCCCCTCTCTGTCTTCACATCCTGAGTTTACATCAGTCCATTTTCCCAGTAAACTTCATATTTACCGTCACCTCCCTGTGCTCGGTCAGAGTCTGCCCAAACCCTCAGCTTCTCTAGACTAGCGTCACTTTTCTGAGCAGCTGCAAACTCCTTACACATTCCCAAGGCATGGGACAGGTCCCCTTCAGACTCTAAACTAAGGTTCCTAGCACTAGCATCAGGGCACTCAGGATCACTGTCATCCCTAACCCTCTGACAATAGGTCACCCCTTCTTCTTTGGAGTAACCCTCCATAGCTGTGTGGTTAACTGCTACTGGGGAAATTTTACCCCCTTTTCATTAGTCTCCATATCAGGAGACACAGGCTGGGGAACCAGCTTCCCAGTGGTTTCCACAATGGCTTCTATGGGGTCCAGGGAACTACAATTTTTCCTTGCCACTTGGCTATGGGTAACTGCACACACCATCCCCTGTTTGAGATTGTTGCCAAGGATGACATCAACTGCTCATGTTTTGGCTACAGCCACCTGTTGCACAGTTCCTCCTCTTTCACCCCAGTCTAGGAGAACACTAGCGAGTGGCAATGTGGTCTCCTCACCAGTGAACCCTTGCACAGTTACAGATTCATTGGGTATAAGCTGACCAGGCTCTACTAGATCCCCTTTTACCAGCATCATGGATGCCCCTGTGTCCCTTAACCCTTGTGTCTGTACACCATTCACCGTGATTGGGTGCATGTGTTCCCTCATGTTCACAGGCATGCTTCCAGGGACATATAAACAACCCACTTCTTTCCTAGCCCCATGTTGCATATTGCTCATCCTTTTGGGACACTGTCTGGCAACATGCCCAGTTTCTTTAGGGAATGCAGTGGGATGAAGATAGGGAGACATACCAAACTTCCCTAATGGAATCAGGGAAGGCAGTAAGGCAGGCAAAGGCCCAAACCAAGGAAACACTAGCACAGACAGTAAAAGAAAGTGACAAGTCTTTCTATAGATACATTAGTGAAAGGAGAAAGTCCAGAGGGGGTATTGCTAAGATCAAAGGAGATAAGGGGGCATGTGAGGAGGAGGACCATGTAAAAGCATCTATCCTAAATAGATACTTCTGCTCAGTATTTAGTGAAGAGAAGGTAGGGCAGGGCCCACAGTTCAGCACCATGGACACGGGGGGGGAGGGAGGTGAGCACTAGTCCCTTCACAAAAGAAAGGGTCCTACAATAGCTCAATAAGCTCAGGGTGGGCAAGGCAATATGACCTGATGGCATACATCCCAGGGTACTAAAGGAGCCAAGGGTGGAACTAGCAGAGCCATTGTCATAACTGTTTAGTGAGTCTCTGAGCATAGGAGAGGTCCCAGAAGACTGGAGAAGGGCTCATGTGATCCCGCTCCACAAGAGTGGTAGCAGGGAGGAGGCAGGGAACTACAGACCAGTCAGTCTTATCTCAGTAGTGGGCAAGATTATGGAGGCACTCCTTAAGGAAAGGATAGTGCAACACCTGGAATCTATAGGAGAACAGGATCCAAGACGGCATGGGTTTACAAAAGGAAGGTCCTGTTAAACTAATCTCATAGATTTCTTTGACTGGGTAACCAGAGTGGTGGACCAAGAGGGAGCAGTTGATGTCGCCTACCTTGACTTCAGCAAAGCTTTCAATGCTGTTCCACATAGAAGATTGATTAATAAGGTGGGTAGGCTCGGGGTGGGTCAAAAGTTGGTCAACTGGGTGGAAAACTGGATGATTGGCAGAAAACAGAGGGTGGTGGTAAATGGTATACAGTCAGAAGAGATGCAAGTCACAAGTGGGGTACCTCAGGGATCAGTCCTGGGGCCAGTCCTGTTCAATATCTTCATCAGTGACATTGCAGAAGGACTGGAAGGTAAGGTTTATTTGTTTGCAGATGACACCAAGATCTACAATAGAGTAGATGATCCAGATAGAGTGGGCAGAATGAGAAGAGATCTGGAAAAACTAGCAAAATGGTTGGAAAAGTGGAAACTGGGGTTTAATGTAAAGAAGTGCAAGATCATTCACATAGGAAAGAGAAACCCTGAAGCCATCTATAGACTGGGAGGGGAGTTGCTGGCAGTCACCAGAGAAGAAGGAGACTTGGGCATCATCATCACTGATGACCTGAAATCATCCAAGCAGACCACTAAAGCAGTAGGTAAGGCTAGGGGGATGTTAAGGTGTATTAGTAGAGGTATCACAAGTCGGAAGAGGGAGGTAATAATCCCTCTTTACAAGACACTGGTTAGGCCCCATCTGGAGTACTGCGTGCAGTACTGGAGGCCTCACCGTCACAAGGATATGTTCCAAATTGAGGCAGTCCAGAGAAGGGCAACCAAAATGGTGCAGGGACTGCATCAGAAAACATATGAGGAAAGACTAACAGAGTTCAATATGTATACCCTAGAGCAAAGGAGGGAGAGAGGTGATATGATCGAATCATTCAAACACCTTAAGGGCATTAACAAGGTGAAAGAGTCTAACATGTTTCAATATAATAAAAATAGCAGAACAAGAGGACACAAGATGAGAATAGAGGGAGGCCGATTAAGGGGTAATGTGAGGAAGTTCTTTTTCACAGAAAGGGTGGTGGATGCATGGAACGGCCTACCTCAGGAAGTGATGGATATGAATATAGTGCAGGGCTTCAAACAGGCATGGGATAGGCATAAGGGAGCAATACAGATGAGTATGAATAGATAGGCCATTGACAGCGCAAAGGCCAATGGCACATTTATAAGGTAGAAAAAGAAATGGGCAGACTGGATGGGCCTTGCGGTCCGTATCTGCCGTCAACTTCTATGCTTCTTTACAAACCCAACATTCATTTCTTTTCTCAGAAAAATCTTTTCTTTGAAACCTGGGGCTAACTGGTTTCAGTGGAGGCAGTGAGGGTTTTAGCTGCCCTGAAGGTGCTCTTTTCCCTTTCTGTGCTGCCACGCCCGCCCCATTCGCTCTCAGAGCAGGTCTGTGCTTGGCATAGCGGTCCGAGAGTTCAGCAGCCTCTTGCACTGTTTTGGGATTTTGGTCCTCCAGCCAGGTTTTCAGCTCTGCTGGGCATGCCCAGAAAAACTGTTCTAACAAAATAGCATTTTCAATTTTATCTACAGAGTTTGCTTCAATTCCTTCCCACAAATGTTTTAAAAACTGACGTTGTTTCATGGCTAACTCCACGTAGCTCATATCAGGGCTTCTCCTGAGCTTACTGAATTTAGCTCTGTATGCTTCTGCAGTTAAATCAAACTTTTTTAACAGGGCAGCTTTAAGTTTGCTGTAATCATTATTGTCCTCATTGTCCACTTGACCCAATGCATCCTGAGCTTTCCTGGTAAGTACCGGGGATAGCTGGAAGTTCCAGGAACCTCTAGGAATATTTGCTTGAATACAAACTTTTTCAAAGGAATTTAAAAAGGCATCCATATCCTCCCCCCTTTATGTTCAGCTATCAATTTGTAATTTAATTTGTAACCCAGTCCTGTAGTTCCAGTTAAACCCAAGCCACTTACCTGCTCTGGTGCTGGTGGTTGGACTCGTAACTTCTCCAGTTCATGTCGCCTCTGGTGCTCACACTCTTCACAGTCCGCCTCTTGCTGTTCACATTCAGCTTCTCGCTGTTCTCGCTTCTCTTCTCTCTGGAACTCCAGCTCCATTCTGCGCAACTCAATCTGCAGCTTGATTGCTTCTGGCTCCAGAATGCTGGTGACCTTCCCCTGCTGCTGTGGCCCTTCGCTGTCACTAGCCCTGCTGTCATGCTCACTGAATCTGGACACTGCACTGTCCGCTAGCCCCTCCACACCCAAGGTTTGGTCCTTTACAGTCACAGTCTGTGACTCAATGCTCTGGGCATCTACTGCCATCAGGGTATCCATGAGGTTCTGCTTGGTGGCTCACACTTCATGCAGGACTCCTCTGTCCTGGCATAACTGCCTCAAGTAGTTTGCAGTGTACCCGCTGTAGTTGGAAGCTATCTTCTTCCCTAACTATGGCTACTCTAACTTGCAGTTTAGGAAAAAAATAAAACAGGTAGGAACTTGACTTTAAGCAAAATTATATAGTTCTGTTTCCTTTTTAAAAATGAATCACTGCCATATTTTGCAAGTGAGCTGCACAGTATTAAGCTGACACACTGAACAGTTAAAGCTTGTGTTACCACTTTTGTCACACCGCTGTCAACCAAATCTGTCACAAATGCACTTAGCAGATCAGGCCCTCTGCTCCCACAGTTCCAACCTCCGAGCGCAATAGTGTGAACAGGTAACAGACAGGGTAACCCTCCTGTCTGCTTTTGGGTCCAAATTACCTTTAGTCTCAAGTTCTGGGGGGATTCAAACTGTGAACCTTATGCTAGCATACCCAATGTTCAGGCTCAGATATGTACTCTCTTCGGGGATTGCGGTACAATCTTTCATCGGGGTACCAAGCTAGGCTTCCAAAATGAACCCTTAAAACTCTATAAAAGACCTTAGGTATATTCTTACCTTTTCCCAGTTTAGTAACACCATCAAGCTTTTGAACAGTTTTTTGTCAGTCTTAACCCTGTTTACATCACGTGCAAAAAAGAACTGGCAGACCCAGGCAGTCGTTCAAAATAAAGGGTACTTTACTAAAAGATGATAAAAACATGAAAATGTAAACACAGAACATTATATCAAAGAACATACAATCACTTAAAAGAACAAGGGCAAAGTAGAAAACAAAAACTCCTACCACAATACATTTAGACTTTTTATATCTAATGTATTACCTCTATAAGTGCCTTGAAAGTTAGAGAACTGTGTTTCTTAAGAGCCCCAAAAGATATGACATATTCCCCAGTTACAATGATATAGTTCAACTCCATCTCCCCACACCTTCGAGAATTATCTAGCTCCTTCTTTTTAGAAATAAAAAAAGACAAACAATGATTTCCTGTCAGGAGATATATTAAATAATGTGACATCAGCAAAACCTCCACTTCCTAAATATGACTCCTTAATTAAACATTTTCTCTTTGATCTTGTGTGGTTTCCTGTTCCCAAGGCAGATTCAAAGGGTTTTACAACTTTTTAACACCAGGTTGGTATAAAATGTTCTTTCTCTTAAGACGTCATAAAAGTTTATTAGACTCATCCCCTGGCAGATTCTTAAAGTCACATTTCGTTTCCACTTCAAAGAGCCTAGGCATATCATAAAAAGGTAATAAAATGCAATTCTGAAGTAAGTCAGTTAATTAAATGGTTCCTGCTTCACTAAAACCGGGGGGGGGGTCACCCATGGGCACAGGCTGTCTTATGTGAGACATACACCTACTATATTTTTATATTACAAATATCATACAACAATCATAACCAGCTGGCCAAGTGTCACAGTGGATAACAGAAGTGTGTTATTTTGCAATGGTAAAATAGGAGAAAATTAGCACAGGACTAAATTTCGATATTACCTATTCAGTATTGTTGCTTGTACTCAGTTTGGTAACAAAAATATTTGAAAACCATAGTATGACTATTAAAATCTAATTTAGCTCATTTATCATTTATCATCAATCAATTTTAAAGTAATCAGTGACAGACATCTGTTTGGCTTTATTTGTCATGATATATTTCATTTTAGCATCCAAGTCCTCCTTTCTCATTGGCCTGCAGTGGTGTCCAGGGAAAGTACAGAGCTGAGAGACTGGGAAGGAAGAGGGAGAGACTATGGGGAGGTTGTGATAAAACCTGTCACCTGCATGGCAGACAACATACACTGAAATGTTGGATAAAATGTAGGAAAATGAAGGACACTGACCTTAATAATGAGGGGTGCAGCAACAGAAACATGGTGACACAAACTCAAAACACTGGGAGCTAATGACTTAACAGTATTCCACTCCTGATCACAGCATGGCACTAGCTTGAAACCCTACCAATGGGGTGATAATGGCTTACACTGAGTCTTTTGTACATTCCCCACCTTCCACTGCTAGGTACCATAGAAACATAGAAACATAGAAAGTGATGGCAGGTGGGGACCAAAGATCCATCTAGTTTGCCCTGAGTGTTATCCCCTCCTTAGAATTTCTTAGAGATGATCACCTTATGCCTATCCCAAGCAGATTTGAATTGCCCTACTCTTTTGGAGTCAATGACGTCTGCAGGTCGGCTATTCCATGGAGCCACCACCCTTTCCGTAAAGAAGAATTTACACATATTACCCTGAAACCCCTTTTGTTTAATTTAATTTCATGACCCCTTGTCCTTGTGGAGCTGTTGATCAGAAAGAGTTCCTGGGTAGGGACTCTGTTTATGCCCTTCAGGAAATTAAATGTCTCTATCATGTCACCCCTATCTTTGAGCTGCTCCAGCGAGTACATGTTGAGTTGCAGTAATCTGCTTTCGTATGGCAATTCATGGAGCCTGGTACCATTTTTGTTGCCCTCCTCCGTACTGTCTCTAGTCTATCCATGTCCTTCCTGAGATAAGGCCTCAAGGACTGTACATAGTACTCAAGGAGGGGCCTTACCAAGGACTTGTATAGTGGCATGATCACTTCCCTCTTTCTACTTGTGATGCCCCTTCCTATGCATCCTAGTATTTGATGGCTTTTTGTGCTGCTTTTCACATTGTCTGTTCACTTTTAAGTCATCAGAGATGATGACCCCAAGATCCCGCTCCTGTTTTGTGGCTGTTAGCAGCTCCTCTCCCAGATAGTAGACCATCCCTGGGTGCTCCTTCCCAGATGCATCACTTTGCATTTTTTGCATTAAATTTTAACTGCCACATGTTGGACCATTTTTTTTAGTTTGAGCAAGTCACTTTTCATTTGTTCCACTCCCTGAGCAGTGTCCACTCTGTTGTAGATCTGTGTCATCTACAAACAGACTCACCTTCCCACCCAGCCCCTTAGTGATGACACTTATGAAAATCTTGAAGAGTAATGGACCCAGGACAGATCCCTGTGGCACCCCTCTGGTCACCCCTATTCCTGATACTGCCCTGCTGACCATCACTGACTGGTTACTCTGACTAAACCAGCTCCTAACCCATGATACCACTTCCTGTCCCACTCCTGTATGCTCAAACTTATTTAGTAGCCTTCTGTGTGGGACCCCGGTCCACTATCTTAGTAACCATGTCGAAAAACTCAATCAGATTAGTCTGGCAGGACCTTCCCACTGTGAAGCCATATTGCCTGCAGTCCAGCTGTCCAGTCTCTTCTAGGAAAATTGAAATTATTTCCTTTAGTATGGTTTCCATCATCTTGCCTACCATCAAGGTGCGACTGTCGGGGGGGTAGTTACCCCCCACTTCTCTGCTCCTTCCTTCATGTATGGGAACCACTATTGCCCTTTTCCAGTCTTGTGGAACAATTCCCTCTCTCAGGGATCTGCTAAAAAGATCTGCTAGAGGTGCTGTCAGTTCATCCCTAAGTTCTCTCAGTATGCATGGGTGGATGCCATCCAGCCCCATGGCTTTATCTGTCTTTAGTTTATTGAGTTCAGTCCTTACCCTCACTACTGTAAAAGGGCTTGTGTCTACCCTCTTTGTGCAATTATTATCACCTTTAGTGGTGTGCCCATTTCCAGGCACCTCGTTTGTAAAGACAGAGCAAAAGTACTCATTTAAGACCTCTGTCTTCTCTCTGTCTTCTTCTGTCTTCTTCCCATCACTGCTTATTAGTCTAACAATACCTCCCCACATTTTCCTTTTGTTACTTATGTACCTAAAGAAGGTTTTTTACACTCTGTGCAATTTCCACCTCAGTTTGTGCCTTTGCTGCTCTAGTCATCCTAGAAACCTCCCTCAAGCTGCTTTTGTAAGCATCCCTATCCTTGTTGCTATTTGAGCCCTTGTATTTTTTGAATGCTAGCCTCTGTGCATTTACCACAGCTGCCACCTCTCTTGTGAACCAGAGGATTTTTCCTTTTCCTTGTCTCACTGACCAGTCTGGAAATTTTTCTAGTGACCTCTGCTATTGCCTCTCTTATATTAGTCCAGCATACTTCTACCACCCCTTTTGGTTTTCTCTTGAGGATATCTCTAAAGCATGTTCTCATCTTATCAAAATCTGTTCTTCTGTCATCCAGGACCCTTGTCTTAGAGTGATTTGTTTCCTTCTTAGTATTGACCTTGAACCAGACCAATTTGTCATCACTTGTTCCCAGGTGACACCCCACCTCCACCTCTTTGAGCTTGCTACTGTTTGTGAGCACCAGGTCTAGGACTGCATTTTCCGTAGTGGGGGCTGTGATGAGTTGATTGAGTCCAGCACCTTGCAGGGTGTCCAGAAAATCTCTGCTTTTGGCTGTGGATGTTGTGCTGGAGGACCAGTCTACTTCTGGGAGGTTGAAATCCCCCATTAGTATGACTTCTCCTTTTTCTGCCATTTTTTCTATGCTTTCCAGCAAAGCTTTGTCTGTCTCTGCCCCTTGTTGGGGGGGGGGGGCATATAAATCACTCCCAGTTTGAGGGTTGAGTTTGTGCCAGGTTTGAGAGTGACCCACAGAGCCATGGGTTCTCCCTGAGTTCTTTGTACTTCCATGGCCTTTATGTCTTCCTTTATCTACAGTGCAGCTTCCCCCAACATCATCCTTCTCTGTCCTTTCTGAATAACCTGTAACCTGGGATAGCAACATCCCACTCATGGCTCTAATTTAGCCATGTCTCATTTACTGAGACCCAGTCCAGTCATGCTTCTGCCATTGTGGCTTAGAGTTCTGGGACTTTCTTAACTAGATTCCAGGCATTTGTTACTATTGCCTTTCATGCACTGTCATCCTTCTTCCTTTGCTCCTATGAGTTTCGGTTCCCATGAGTGACGTTAACATGTTCTTTTTGCTTTCACCTTTGTGGCCAATAGGAGGTGTCCTTGCCTGTCTCTGGGGAGGTGGTGGTGTCAGGAGTTCTGCTTTCTTGCTCCCATCTGACCACCACCTCCCCACTTTCTAGTTTAAACTACTGGCGAATACGTCCAATTTTTGTTCAAGTGCCCCTACCCCCTCCTTAGTAAGGTGAAGGCTGTCAGATTTAAAGTATGCCCTTTCCCAGAATTCCTTCCAGTTGCCTATGAAGGAGTGTCCTTTTTCTGAGCACCATGTACAGAACCATGCATTTAGTTCTTTGATTTCAGTGACTCTAACTTGTCCCTGCCCGCCTCCTTTCTCCCATACTGGGAGTACCTCAGAGAAGGCCAGGGTGGACAAAAGAGAGGACAGTCTAATACTCAGCAGTGAGATATGATCCTTGACCTGTTTGATGGACTGGCTGTCAATATTGTTCATGCCTAGGTGAATGGAGATGGCCCTGATATCTTCCTCCTTACAGACGTATTTCTCAAGTTGGCCTGCAACCCTTTTTCCTGTGGCTCCAGGGAGACATCTGACCATGATCTCCAATTGGTTGGTCCCATTTAGGTGTGATTGGCCCATTGGATCATGGAGTCCACCAGGATAAGCAGTTTCTTTTTACCCTTATGGGAGTGTTTGCCCTTTCGGGTTTGTCCCGCCGTTGTGGGTGGTGAAACGACTCCTTCCTTGGACCCGAGTCAATGTCCTTACATAAGTGTGACTCAGACCCTTGTGTGTTCCTACTACTCACATTCTGCTCAGGTTTTGGGTTGATGCCTGGTTTGTCTTGTTGCATCTTAGACCCTCGGTGTGAGCAGCAGTTTGGTTCCTTGTATGTGCTTGCCAGCAGGGCAAACCTGTTTCACAGCTGAATATCTGTTTTATGACTATTGTCCACATGTTGAGCCTTTTGTGGTGGGCTTTTCCCCTTTGCACTACCTGCCACCCCCCCGGATGAGCAGCCCTCCATGGTAGAGGGACAGCATCCAGGAGATGGAGGTGCTGGGGTAGTGACCAAGCTTCTGTGGTCTGGTGCAATAACTCATTCAGGTAGGATATTTTGTGTCCATGCCTCCTTGATCTGGGCCCAGATGTCATTTGTGGCCCAGCATGTGGAGCAGTGACCTACTTCCTGGACCCAGGCTCTGTAGCAGAGTATGTCACAGTGATTACAGTGCACTATGTCTATGCCTGTCAGTTTTGACGTTATGCACACTAGGTCTGCACGAGGATGATGTTACCTGTTGGGTTTCAGGGTAATCAGAGATGATGAAGGATGTATAGGACGAAAGAGAGTTTTTTTTTTTTTATTTAGAATATAGCTTTCCTAGGTATAGCCACAGTGTAGGATGAAAGAGAGAGAGAGTTTTTTTAAGAATATAGCTTTCCTAGATATAGGCACAATTCCACTCTGGCTGGCACCTGTAGATGGCAGGAAATATCTAATAGTTGCTGTTTGTATCCTAGTATAAAGGGAGTAATGTGATTTGGCTTTGATTGGGGATGCTGATCTGATGTCCCACCTCCTCCTGGGAAGGGCAAGAAGTATGGAACTATAAAGGTGGAGCACCTGGGGAGGGTGGGTGGGTAGTCTGAGAGTGTCCCTTCTACCAAAAACAATCAGGAGAGTTTTCCTGGTATGTGAATCTAGAGTCCCTAGCCAGCCCACTGCCAACTTCCCCTCAAACAGGAGGAAATACTGAGTGTCTGTCCATCTCCTGCTCCATTTCCAGGTAGGTGCCTGTGTGGGAGAAAGAAAGAAAGAAAAGTGATTTCAGTCCTTTCCCCTGTACAAAATGCTTTGAGTCCAAGTTTGAAGGTGAGTCACTACTAGTTATCTGTGATCACTAATGTCAGTGAGAGCGGGGGACCCGCTCCCCAGATCAAAGATCAAGCGCTGCCTAACCTTGGGCAATGGTTTATAGCAGATGGCTAGGAGGGGTATCAGGGCAGCCAAGAGTTTCCTGTTCCCCTTAGCCTTGTAGTGTCTACTGTTAGCACAATAATAACAAAACCTGTAAGTACAACCTGTAACAATTTAACAGAAAATATACGTTGCAAAAACACTTAGAATCAGAGAAAATAAAGCAGTAATCTGTAAGCACAAAACAGTATCAACCTGTAAGCACACCCTGTAACAATTTAGCAAAAAATATACCCTGCAAAAATTTCAAGCAGCGAAAAAAAAAGCAGTAAACTGTATCACCTGTAAGAACAACACAGTAACAAAAACCTGTAGGAAAAACCTGCAATAATTTTACAGAAAATATACCCTGCAAAGAAACAATTTGAACCAGAGAAAATAAAGCAGTAATCTGTAAGCACAAATCAGTAACAAACTTGTAGGCACACCCTGTAACAATGTAGCAGAAACTATACCCTGCAAAAAAACTATTTAAATCAGAGAACAATAAACAGTAATCTGTAAGCAAAAAACAATAACAAAATCTGTAAGCACAACCTGTAAACAAAACAAAATAGTAACACACAGTAAATCTGCTTAACCAAAAGAAGCCTTAGTGTTTCTCCTTGCTCTGTCCTTTCAAGTAAACCTAGAAGAAAAGAGCTCAGGTGAAGCTAGCTAGATGTCTTTGCCAGCAAACCTAGTCTTCCACCTCCAGGTAGTAGCAGCACTAAAAGAACTGTAATCATACCTGGCCATCTGAAACAATGAGTGAAACTAGCATGAGAACTAGAGCTTGCTAAAGCAGAGACTATTTAAACTTTATTGACAGCCATGGAGGAGCTCCACTAGTCAAGATGGACAAGTAGAGGGTTAGCTGTACTGATCCGGGTCAACTGGCACGATTCCCTGGGCAAGTAAAATAATGTTAAAATCAGCTCTTGCTTCTAATATGAAATCTTCCTTTTCATCTTCCCTGGCAGTTTCAATAATCTCTTAATCAGTGCTGTTGTTAAGCATATCACAGCCATTTTTAAAGGCTACATAGTCCTCAACAGTGTACTGCAAAATATATATATATATTTTTTACACTTTATTTCTTTGCCCCCTTACCCTGAGGAACTCTCTCCAGCATCTGTCTAACCAGCTGTCTACCTCCCACCGTGGTGACCACAGCTACTCCCTCACTCTGACCTGGCTACACCCCCGGATCTAAGCCCCCATGGGGAAGTGCTGCCCTATCCTCCCAGGGCACTATATTTATAGTGTAGTGAGCCCTGTCAGAGTGGAGGCCAAGGGTGAGTGAGGAGCCCAGCGTTAGTAGTGTGGAGCTGGCGACAGTGCCTTCGTCTATCCTCTGGAGTGTTTTTTTTCCATTTTTCCGTTTCCCCCTGATGCTCAGTCATGCAATGGCATCCATGGCATTAGTGCTGATGCCTGTTGCAGCACTGTCCCTTGCAATGCATGGTGATGCAAACTTGGCTAACCCCTGGTCTCTACCAGAGGTCACCCCTGTGCGACGCAACCCCTAGAGCCCTCCCCGGGAAGAAAGAGCAGTCCTCCAGATGCTCAATCTCTTACCTCCCCTGCCAACCCCCAATGACCCGAGCTCGTTCCCGAACCTGGTTTGCCGGCATAGCATGAGGTGTGGCATCCAGCACCGAGACTTGGTTGGATGAAAATGCTGGCCCTATATTGGCTTTGGCAACTCCAGCCGGGTTCTCGGTAATACACCGTCCAAGGCAGGATCGTAGGGGCGGAGGTGTGGCCATTATGTTTAAATCTGAACTGGGCCTTGTGGATGTTCCATTGGGGAACACCAGATCTTTTGAATATATCCTGGGTGAGGTGCAGGTTGTGGATTCTCCTCATCTACCGTCCACCAGGTATTGGTAGGAATTCCTACAGGAGATTGCAGACTTCATTGTCGACCTTGTGTTGAGGTTTCCAGATTAATTCTTCTGGGCGACTTCAACGCTTGGGTCGACGATGAATTCTCTCATTTTGGTCAAAGTCTCCTCCAGTTGATGAGTACACTGGGCCTGACACAGGTTGTTACCTCCTCTACCCATATTGGAGGTCATTCACTAGATCTGGTCTTTCTCTTGGGTATGGAGATCACTGATTTGGGGGTGGAACCAGTCAGCTGGTTGGACCATTACACCATAAGGTTCAGTTTCAGGGCCCCCTCTAATAGGTCTGCCCCTACGGAGATGGTCCAATACCGCCCTTTAAGGGGTGTTGGCTCCAGTGACCTTATGGCGGTACTGGACCTATCGAGTTTGTCGGGTGAATGCATGAGTCCAGAGGATCTTGTACTTGCCTATAATAAGGCTGTGGAGATGCACTGGACAAAATTACTCCTATTCGTGTTACGGCCTCTCACCATCCGTCCAAGGTCCATGGTTTGATGGTTCCTTGAAGGAATTAAGGTAGTAGGCGAAGGCTGAGAGAGCCTGGTGGAAATCGGGCCTTGATGTCGATAGGCTTATCATGCAGCCTCATTATGATGGCTACCAATCAGAAATCACTGTAAGAAGGCAGAATTCCTGTCCAGAGAGATTTCTGCTGCAAAAGAACCGACCGGCTCAGCTTTTCCGGACTGTGGACAGGCTGTGCAATCCAGTCTGTCTTCAGCCTAGAGAAGCTTTTTCTCAACTTAGATGTGAGGAGTTTGCTCGCTTTGCAGATAAGGTTGCCGACATCAGGTCGGCATTGGTCCGACCTCTCCTTTGGGGGTCACGGTGGGCAACGGTTGTACTTAATCCCGGCCTGCTTGGATGGAGTTTCACCACCGAATTCGCAGACATTGTGAAGATCATCCAATCAATGCATCCAACTAGTTGTGGTTGGATCCGGGTCCTACACCTCTGTTAGTAGGATGTGTTGAAGTCATCTACCCAATCCTTGCTGACATCGTCTGGAAGTCCTTGGAGAGGGTTTTCCTAATCCCTTAAGGAGGCAGTTGTTCATCCACTCCTTAAAAAATCCTCCTTGGATCCAGACTGTCTAGCTAACTACCGCCAATCTCTAACCTGCCATTTGTTGGTAAGGTTATTGAAAAACAGTGCACTGCAATTGGATGAATATCTCACCTCTCATAATGTCTATGATACTCTCAATCTGGCTTCAGAAAAGGCATAGTACTGAGACTGCCCTTGTTGGTCTTGGTGACCTCCTAATGGCCAGAGATCGAAAGGCTTATACCATTCTGGTCCTTCTTGATCTTTCTGCTGCATTAGACACTGTAGACCATGAGGTGCTATTGGAGCGGCTGCGGGTTTTTTGTGGACTGTCTGGTACAGTCCACGAATGGTTCCGTTCTTACCTCACTGGTAGGTTTCAGAGAGTTGTCACTGGAATTTGTTCCTCTGACACCTTCTCCCTTCCATGTGGGGTACCGCAGGGTTCCATTTTAGCTCCCATGTTGTTTGCAGTGTACATGCTGCCATTAGGAGAAATCATCAGGAGATACAGTTTGAGTTTTCACTGCTATGCGGATGATACTAACTGTATTTATCCTTTCTCCCCGATCAGAGTGATGCACTCTCTGTACTTAACAACTGTCTGGATGAAATCAGAATTTGGATGAGTTCGAGTTAGTTGAAGCTTAATCCGGATAAGACGAGGTATTGGTTGGAGGCCCAGATTATCCTGGGAGGGGCTTGGGTGCGGCATCCATCAGGCTTATCACTTGGTGGGTGCCGCTCTCTAGCTCTTGACAGGTGTGAAATCTGGGCGTTATCTTTATGACGGTCTGACCCTGAAATCTCAGGTCTCAGCTGTTGTCAAAACCTCTTTTATCATCTGAGGAATATCGCCGGGTGAAACACCTGATTCCCCAGGAGGATCTTCCGACTTTGTTCATGCCTTTGTTACAACCCGTTTGGACTACTGTAATTCCCTATACCTAGGGCTTCCAGGGATTGATATCCACCACCTGCAGCTAGTGCAGAACGCTGTAGCCAGGCTTTTGACTGGGACCTCGAGAACCAGTCATATTACACCTGTGCTTCGCGAACTGCATTGGCTGCCTGTGCGGTGGTGTATCATCTTTAAGGTTGGTTTACTAACCTTTAAAGCCCTACACGACCAGGGACCCGGTTACCTGAAAGATATTCTGATTCCCTATCGCCCCCTCCGCCCCCTCCGCTCCGCCAATGAGGGATTGCTAGAGATTCCCAGGGTTCATTTGAAGTTATCAGGATCTCGTGCTTTTGCTTACTCAGCTCCTACCCTGTGGAATTCTCTACCTCATTGGTTGAGAGAATGCCCGACCGTCGATAGTTTTAAAACTGCTTTAAAAACTTATCTTTTTAACTTGGCTTTTTCTTTATAGTTTATTTGTTTTTGTTGATCTTTATTTTATTGTCTTGATTTTATTGTCATGTACAGCGCCTTGATTCTGAAAGGCGCTTTATAAATAAACACGAATTGAATTGAAAAAAATTGAACCCTCAGTGCCACCGGGCTGGCCTTGTAAAATATTTTTTATAAGACATTTACAACCACCCAAAAATTGGCACCATGATGCCCTTTGTCAGTGACAGTAGAATGGCAGATGGTAGAGGAATAATAACATGAAAAGGATACAGCCTGTACACCAGAAAGTGCTGGCAGGTAATGGATAGAGAGGGTGGAGGATAATAAAGTGAATTTCCACAGACAGAGAATGGTGCAGGAGGTCTGGATGGAATATAAGGTGGTAGCAGATAATAGACAGGGCACTGTATGTACTGTATATCTATATATTTATTTTTCATGTTTCTAAATGACCTCCCTGCTATCCATTCCTCTATGTCCATTCATTTTCATATTTCTAAATGACCTCCCTACTGCTTTTCCTCTGCGGTGTATGCAGATGACATCGTGCTGTTTGCTTTTGGCTCCTCTGATGCTTTCCTTGGTGTCCAGCTCCAATAGGACTTTGACAACGTCCAGCACTGGCTCCAATCCAAACAACTGTCCCTCAATGCCAAGAACAGTCTCCATTACCTCTGGCTCCTGGCAAAGGATTACCAGAGTCTCCCTCCTCCCCTCCGTCAATACCATTGATGATACCACAATTGAGGATGTCTCCTCCTTTAAGTACCTTGGGATCTGGCTTGACCATCACCTTGACTTCTCTGTGCACATAGGTGGCATCCATCACAGACTCCATTCCAAACTGGGTACCTTGTACAGGAAAAAAGCCAGTATCCTGCTTCCTGCCCACCATAAGCTAATTATGTAGATATTCCTCCAAATCTTTGACTATGGTGACATTGTCTCCCAAGTCCACCCTGGCTAGACTTGACCCCCTCTTTCACTCATTCTGCCTCTTTGCCTTGGACTACCCTCTTTGTACCCACCACTGCTCCATCTACTCCTCACTCTCCTACACATCCCTTGATACCAGGTGCCTTGACCATTGTGCCTTCTTTACCTCCAAATTCTGGCTTGGCTCTGGAGAACAGGTGCATCCCATTCCCCCCACCGGAAAGATAGAGGGCCAAGCTGCCTTTATTTCTCTAAAATCTGTTCCTCTTCTTCCTCTGTCTATCTGATCAGCCTCTTCCTTTTCCTCCTTCAAGTCCTTTCTTTATGACTGCACTACCCCTTCTTACAACTGTACCAGAGTCTCGGTCCTCCCCCTCTTCTCTGTTTGTTAGGTGCCCACTCCTGTATCACAGGGATTTTTCTGCCCACTCTTTGCCCCCAGTCTGTGTGGTACTATTTTTTTTCTTCTAAATTGTATTTACATCTGAAAGGGAATGTACTGAAACTGTATCTTACTTATCTGTACTTGTATTGCTTACTGTTGAAAATCTGCACAGTCTGGGTATTATAATCTGCTTCTTTTCCAATGTTTGCTCTTGGTATTGTATTGCACTTGACCTTATTGCACTGCCTCCGACTCCCCACACCTTTATTTTGGGCTGCACTGGTTTACGTGCTTGTATACTATGACTGCTCAACTGTAATGTGTGTATTTAATTTTTTTCACTATTGCTTCTTGCATAGTTGTAGAAAGGGAGGTCTGGGAGCCCAACCCCTCTCCTTCTTGCTTAATTATGTTTTCAAATAAAAATGTGTACACCTAGACTAAGTAATAGGATTTCTTTGGTAGAAACCCCCAACTCCCAAATCCTGGTTACACATCTGTCTTGCTGTATTTTATTTTCTCTTGCACATATTGTTTACTCCTCCCTCCAGGACACATCTGAAAATTACCAGCTCAGTATGTCTTTCCTGGTAAAAATTATATTTTAAAAATCAGGCTAAGTGGTTGGCCTTAGCACTACAGTGGTACAGTAGAGCACCCCAAGAGTTCAGTCTCAGATATTTCCTTCTCACTGTCATTACTGTAGTTCTGTGGTACAGTACATCACAATACATATACAAGCCTGCCCCTTGTCTCTTATGTAGTTTTTAATAGTCTCGATCCCTGGGACATTGTTATTTTCTTTACTCTGTTTTGTATTCTCAATTACTGCCTTAGTGATGTAGCATAAGGATTACAGTTTACATGTATAAATATCCAAATTATAAGCACTGCATTGCATTTCATTGTACAGTGAATGATGTAATTAAATGAGTACATAGATGTCCTTGATTGTATTTTGGTTCTCTGTTGTGAATGATGGAATGTGTGTGTGTGCTTGTGCTCTTCCCCAAGACCCTTCTATTTAAATATCATTTTGCATAACTAAATATTCTCTCATAAGTATTCTAGGACATGGGTAATTCATGGTGGATAGAGAGTTCTTGTCTTACACTTAACTAATGTACACTACAGTGGTTGAACACATGCTCTTCGGAGGTAGACGCATCATCACCTTGCTTTACTCTGTGGTGCCGGCTTGGTTGCAGCAATCTGTGGTTCTCATATTTTAGCAAATAAAAAATGTATTGTTAATTAGTCAATATTCATTCATAGGTCCCTTATCTGTCATCAAAGTCTATATTTCTATGAGGGTGGTGGACGCATGGAACAGCCTTCCTGAGGTGGTTGTGGGGTCAAAAACAGTGGGGGAATTCAAGAATGCATGGGACAGACATAAGGCAATTCTTGTGGGAGGTAGGAAGAAATAGGCTGTTGGTTAACTAGGATCTGCAGCTTATCCAGTAGGTAGGGAAATGAGCAGATTATGTGCGCCAAGTGGTCCTTATCTGTTGTCAAAGTCTATGTTTCTATGTTAATAGTGAACTTCTCCAATCTCATGTAGAGTAGAACATTTTACTACAATGTTTCTCAGAGGAAGGCTCAGAGTTTTATTTTTCAGAGTCATGTAACAAACTTCTAAATCTTCGTTATGCCTTTGAACCAATTTTCTTAGCTTAGTTCCTAGTGGAAATGAGGCCTGAAATGAAGATGACAGAGAGAGTCAAGAACAATGATACACCTTTCTGCAGAGCTATATAAGGCAGAAAAGAATAAAGGAGAACATTCAGAGGCTAAGGAGAGATGGTATAAGCACTGAAGAAGATATGGGAAAGGCCAGCATATTACATGCCTACAGACCTTCAGCTTAATGTTTGCAAAAGAAAATCCAAGGTCACTACCCAGAAGTAAAAAAAAATAAAGTTCCACGGCAGTGAGAGCAGTAGGTTGGGGACATAAATAATTACTCTAGAAAAAGTTCTGAAAGGTCTGTAAGAATGCAATGTAACCAAATCCCTGAGATAGACAGGTTGTACTGAAGGAGATAAGTCAGTCACTGCAGCACCCCCTCCCCCTGCGCAGACCTATTCATTAAATCACTGACTTTTGGAGAGGTGCCTGAGGACTAGAGGATGGCTGATTTGGTCTCCCTACATAAAAGTGGGGATAGGGACAACCTTGGGAACTATAGATCTGTGAGTTTGACATTGATTGTAGGAAAGTTGCAAGAATCAATCATGAAACAACAGAGTGAAATTCTTGGATGTAAACTGACTTGTGGACAAAACACAGAAACATAGAAATTGTTGGCAGATAAGGACCATTAGGCCAATCCAGTCTGCCCATATACCGCACCTTTATTAGTGGCCGCTGACCCTATCTGGTCATTGGATTTAGCCTCCCCTTCCCACCTGTAGGGTTCCCTTATGCCTATCCCATGAATGTTTAAATCTTCCTACTGCACTTGCTCCCCCCACCTCCTGGGGTAGGCTATTCCATGCATCCAGCACCCTTTCCATGAAAAAAACTTCCTCACATTTCCTCTTAGTCTGCCCCATCCAGTCTGATATTGTGTCCTCTCATTCTTGTACTTCTCCTATACTGAAAGATGTCACCCCCTTGTACCTTGATTATGCCCTTAGGATACTTGAAGGTTTCTATTATATCCCCCCATTCCCTCCTCTCCTCCAGTGTATATATATTGGGATGTTTTAATCTCTTCTCATATGTCTGCCGGTGTAGGCCCTGTACCTTCTTAGTCACCCTTCTCTGAACCGTCTCCATCCTGTCTATGTCCTTTCAAAGATGCTGCCTCTAGAACTGCACACAGTATTCCAGATGAGACCTCACCAATGTTTTGTATAGTGATATCACTACCTCCCTCCTTTGGCTAGTGATACCCCTTCCTATGCACCGCAGCATGCTACTGGCCTCATACCTCTCAACTGTACCACATTACGAGGAACGTTCCTCATTTTACTTCACAAAAGTTCACTGTTCCACATTGCGAGGACTTGTCCCACATTCAGTGTTAACATTTTAAAGCAAAAAACTATAGTAAATGATGCAAAAAATATATTATTCAATTAATAACAGACATTCTGAATATAAATGCAAACATTTGAACAGTGTTCTGAGCTTCTTAGGTAAAGATTTGATTAAGTGTTCCACATTTTGCTTATTTGTTCCACATTTTGAGATGCAATGTTCCACATTTGGGGGACAAAAGGTTAAGAGGTATGCTGGCCTTGCCTACAGTCTCTGCACTCTGCTTGGCCACTTTTAGGTCATCTGAGATAATAATCCCCAAATCCCTTTCTTCCCTGGTGACTGTCAGCAACTCCACCCCCCCCCCATTCTGTAGCTCTCCCCAGGGTTCCTGCGCCTGAGGCACATGATTTTGCATTTCTTCACACTGAATCTCAGTTGCTACACTTCAGACCATTCTTTCGGCTTTTCTAGGTCCCTCCTCATTTTCTCCACCCCATCTGGAGTGTCTACCCTGTTTTAGATCTTGGTGTCATCTGCAAACAGGCAAACCATTCCTTCCAGCCCTTCCACAATGTCACTAATAAAGACATTAAAGAGGACTAACCCGAGGACTGATCCTTGAGGTACCCCACTGGTCACCCTCCTTTCCTTGGATTGGATCCCATTTACCACCATCTTCTGCTTCCTGTCCCTTAACCAGTTTCTAACCCAGTTCACCACCTTGTGGCCAATGCCCAGGCTGCCCAATTTGTTAACCAGCCTTCTATGTGGAACAGTGTTGAAGGTCTTGCTGAAATTGAGATAGGCGACATCTACCACTCCCTCCGGTTCACCTCTTTGTCACCCAGTCAAAGAAATCTATCAGATTTATTTGACATGACCTTCCCACTATGAATCCATGCTGCCTCAGATGCTGTGCTCCATTTGGATTCCAAGTGTTCCACAATCCTTTCCTTAAGCAGTGCCACCACAATCTTGCCCACTATTGAGGTGAGGCTGACCAGCCTATAGTTTCCTGCTTCCTCCCTGCTGCCATTATTGTGAAGAGGGACTACATGTGCTCTCCTCCAGTCCTCTGGAACCACTTCTGTGTTGAGCAACTCACTGAACATAGCTTCCAGTGGTGCTGCTAGTGCCATTCATAGTTTCTTTAATATCCTGGGATGTATGCCATCTGGCCCCATCGCCTTGTCCACCATCAGTTTTGTGAGCTCCTCTAGGACTCTCTCTTTTGTAAATGGACTGGTGTTCACCTCCCTAGCCCCTTTGTTTCTGATGCCCAGCTGTGGTCCCTATCTTTCCTGTTCTTCAGTTATTACTGAACAGAAGTATTTGTTCAGTACTGATGCCTTTTCCAGGTCTTCCTCCACACCCTCCCCTTTATCACCTCTAAGCCTTACGATCCCCCCTGAACCTCCTTCTTTCACTAATGTAGCTGTAGAATGTCTTCTCCTCTTTCTTCACTGCCTGTGCTAATCTTTCCTCTGTTTGCACTTTTGCACTCCTAACAGCTTTTCCTGCTTCCTTCAGACAATTCTGGTACATCACCCTATCCTCTTCCTTCTGAGTCTCCTTATATTTTCTGAAGGCCAACCTTTTGGCCCTTACCTCCTCTGCTACATCTTTTGAGAACCATAGTGGTCTCTTCCTTCTCTTGCCTTTGTTTCTTAGCCTAATGCACTGGTCTGTCACCTCCACTATGGCTCCTTTTAGGTGTGCCCACTGCTCCTCATCCCCCAACCTCTTGCCTCACCAGGGGTTCTTTGGTACATATCCTTATGCTATCAAAGTCCACACTCCTGACATCTAAGACCGTTGCCTTTGTGTGGCTCAACTTCAATCCTGTATCCAAGTGAACCATACTGTGTGGTGGTCGCTGGACCCCAGGTGACCTTCCACCTGGACTTCTGTGATTCTGTCTCCATCAGTCAGTACTAGATCCAGAATTGCCCTGTCCCTGGTGGGTTCTCGCACTAGCAGCCTGAGGTCTGCCCCCTGCAGGGAGTCCAAGATTTCCCAGCTCCTGGCTAAGGCAGCTGCTGGGATGGTCCAATCCACATCCAGCATATTAAATTTACCAGAAGCAGTACCTCCCCTTTTGTTGCCATCTCATGTATTTCCTTCACTAGTACCCTATCCACCTCCTCTCTCTGAGCTGGAGGCCTGTAGATCACCCTTGTATAAACTGCTGTGCCATTGCCTGGCTCAAGGGTAACCCACAGTGCCTCTGCCTCTCCCTATCTGCCCTGTATTGCAGTTGCTTTTATATCTTCCCTGAAATATAGGGCCCCCACCCCTTTTTGCTTTTCCTATTCCTTCTGAATAAAGCACAACCTGGTACACTTACTTCCCAGTTGTGGTTTACAATGTACCATGTCTAGATTATTGCCACTATGTCTAGGTCAGCCTCTGCCTTCAAGGCCAACAGGTCTGGGATTTTATTTCCCAGGCTGCAGGCATTTGTATACAAGGCCTTCCATGTGTTGCTGCCTGCCCACCTTCTATTTCCATGTTTGCCCTCTTGTTTTTTCCCTCCAATTCTTGTTTCCTTTCTTTTGCTGCCTCCCTTCCTCTGCCATACCCTCTATAAGTGATTCAGGTGTATCTGACAACAAATTACCTTCCTGATCCTCCTTGCTGACTGCTCTAACCTGTGGGGTTGGGCTGCTTGAGCCTCCCTACTTTAAGCATAGATTTACAAAAGATCATGTAAAATTAACCAGACTGACATCTTTGACACATTGACATAGATGGTGGATGGAAACTAGGCAGATGGTATCCTATACCTCAGTGTTTGCAAGGCCTTTGACTCACTGCCTTACAGCCTAGTTATCCAGAGACAGGAGAACTATGATTAAGAAAAGAATTAACTAGGTCAGCTGGTCACTGGTTGTCAGACAGGACCAAGAGAGTTGTCCAAAACAGCAACTTCTCAGAGGTCAGGAAGGTTATGTGTTGGGTACCCAGGGATCAGTGCTGGGCTTGGTGCTGTTCAATATATTTATTAGTGACATAGGCATAGGATTGCATGGTAAGGTGAATCTATTTGCAGATGATATGAAACTCTGTGGAAGGTCACACATTGATGATGGGACTGACAACATAAAGAAAGAATATGGAAGGAGCTGAACAGGGGTCTGGAGCATGGCAGCTAAAATTTAATGCCAAAAAATGCAAGGTGAAGCATATAGGTAGCAAGTATCTGTGATAGAATATAGCATTAAAAGAGTCACTGTCAAACCCTCAAATGAAGAAAGGGATGCTGATGTAATGATAAAGACCAGGATGAGGTCTGCATCTCAGTATGAGAAAGCATATCAAAAAGCAAATGGGATACTGGGGAGTATAATATACCACAGGTTAAAGATGGGAGAAAGAGAACATATATTATACAACTTAATCTGATTTCAAACCTTTTTGTGGTGCTCAAACTTCAGGAACTGCAATCTATCCAAACATGTGTATGTGATCAATCTGATAACAAAAATGATGTGCACATATTATTAATTGTTATATCTGTGTGGACAGTTAGCTGTAGTGCAGTTTTTAGTATATGCTCACACAGATAGGTTACTCTGTTGTATAAATACTTCTATTTCATTAAAGTGGAGCAAAGACCAGACAGTACAGAAACAGGAGAACCAAATCTTGTATAAAGCCCCTTTAATTGTTAAAGAGCTCTAATTAGGAGGCTTAGCTGGTACTGTTATAAAACATCCTACAGCAGTAAGTAGGGATTGACCAATGTACAGTCCAACCAATCAGAGACATACGGGCACAGGCTGGAAGATGGATGGGGGGTCTTCAAGGAATAATGTCACTGTGGCTGGGAGGCCTTCAAAAGCAAAGCCATTAGTGCTCTTGGTACTCTGAGGCCCTCTATGACTTTTGAAAAGCCCTTGTCAGCATCACGGTATTCATTGTCTTGCACACCTTGCAGCTTTCCATTAACCTACATTATTCGAATTGAAAGGGTATAAGGCCACAGTACTCCAGCAAGCAGAGGCAATTAAGATCAGGAATTAGGATCAGCAAGAGCTAGTAATTAGAATGGATTCAAGTGGAGCTGAAGGATAATTGCTTCAACGCAAATTATGCAGTAATCCTGAAAGATACACCTGCAGTAGAAGAAAGAGTTCCATGTGGAATATGTATTTCCCTATAACCAGTCATGAATTGATACTATTTCTCACATTTTTAATTAAATACTTAAATATAATGGGAGTTTGCTTTTCAGCAAACATATAAATAGTAAAAAAAATACATCACAGCCATCTTTCTGATGGGATGCAACCATCTGGAGTACAAAGAATTGTGTCATTGTATTTATCATAATCATTTCTGTACCATTTGACTGGTGCAAATGAAAAACCTATTGTATGTGCTGCTTCTGTTGCAAACTATCAACTAAACAATTGTGCAACTTTACACAAAATTATGCAAATGAGCAGCCATTCACTTTATATGTTAATGACTTGTAAGAGGATACAACCTTAGTTCTGGCACTTTGTGGATGATGTAAAATGAGTGAGTAGTCTGTATTATACTTTATATCAAATGCTTTGCTTGCAGTTCAGTGGATAGAGCAACCAGCCATGTCCCCAGCCTGAGCTATATAAGTCAGCTCCCTCCAGTCTCACTTAGAAGCACTGTTTCTTTGCTTCAGTTGGAGGCCCACCCCCCCCCCATGTTTGTCTCCTGTCCCTTTTGTGCCTTGGCCATCTGCTTGGTTTGTGTTTCTCCGTTTTCTAGGTCAGTATTTTGCTTTCTTCTTCCTTGGCTGCAGTTTGTGCCTCTCTCTGTCGTTTGTGTCTGCTGTGCTCTTGTTCTCCTGTGCTGGTGTTTCTTTCACCTTTGCTTCTTTTTTTGGGCTTTCTAGTTTTCCTAGCATCCTGCTGTCCCCTTTTGCTTGCCTTGTGCTATTCATGTTCCCATTTTGCTTTTTCTTTTTTTTTTATACCTTTAGCAATCCCTCAGTTCAGCTACAATCGTTAACTGCTTACACCTGGCCCCAGCCAAGCAGCCACTCCCTTCTGAGTCCTTTATTCACTGCAGCAGCTCTGCTGCCTATATTTCAGTTCTCATATACCTCCTGCTTCCCTAGCAGTTTCATTGGTTAAGTTTACTGCCTCAGCCTCCTGACTTGCAATGCATTAGCAATTAACACTAACTTCCCTTATGGAACTGGTTGGCATGCATTCCTCATTCAATCCAAGTTTTTAACATTTTAGGCTCATTCAAACAACCAATTCTGCAGCATTGTTGAAGGTGCACAGCAGCAAGATTGTTGCCACTGTGCACATCTGAATGCCACAGTTTGGCCGTTTCAGGTTCCGTTTTGTTGTGGCCGCAATCCCTCTTTTCCTGGGATCGTGAAGTGGTGCGGGTATTTTGCAGCGTTTTACTTTGCCGTATGAACCAGTCACACCACCCACAACATTGTCAAAGGCTTTTCCCAACTTGCACCTCTGGTTATAATGCCAGCATTTACACAAATTTCCGTATGGGAGTTCAGCTAAACCTTTTCCCTAGCTCTATATACAATGCTGAACTCGGGAAAGTGGTACTTTTAGTAAACCGAGGGCCAAACTTTGAAGAAAACATGATGGTCTTAGAGCTGAGCTGTGACACTGGGCATGTGTATATGTACTGCTTCTTTAAGGTAGGTCCCTCAATGGG
The DNA here is from genome assembly GCA_016271365.2 of Neoceratodus forsteri. Lineage (NCBI taxonomy): Eukaryota > Metazoa > Chordata > Ceratodontiformes > Ceratodontidae > Neoceratodus > Neoceratodus forsteri. The sequence continues at coordinate 699,844,508 of CM057455.1, forward strand.
AGAGGTCCTTCTCCTTCTGCCCTTTTGGTGAGAATGTCCTATGCTCAGGGGGAAGCTTTAGCCATGCAGATTGACTTGGTGGCACCTCTTGATATAGCATAAAGACTTCAGCTGCTGGAGGGTGGGGCCTCTACGTTCAAAGGGGCTACTTTAGCTGAGCAGGCAGCAGCAGCAGCACCTTAGAAAGCTATTCCTCATTCAGCCACCTAAGGTTTACCTGATCTCTACCTCCATCCCTCTCTCTGCCCCTCAAGAGTGAAGATCGTGTGTCTCCAAATTCTGGCCCCTCAAGGGCTCCTCCTACGCCTTACCGCTCAATGGTTTAGCTTCCTCTCTAGGCCTCCTTGCAAGGTGGCTGGGTGAGTGCCTTTCAGCAGTTTTGGCTCTTCTTCTCCTCTCTTGGGGGCTGGGAGTGAGCCTCAGCACAGGGCATCATCTTTAGCTGCAGAGTTCACTCACAGCACACCCACAACTTTCCCATCCGAGGGATAGAGTGAGAGCCTTCCCTTAAAAAAATCTTCCCTTGAATTGGGTCTCTAAATTGCAGTAGCTAATTTATGCCAAGTCTGGAGGGAAGGCAACCAAGGCTTTGGATCCCCAGATGTTTCCCCCTCATAGGGTTTTTTTCTCTTCTCCATGCTGAAGATCATAAAACTTAGGTAGCCTTAACATCAGGTAGGTCTCCGCTGTGAGTTGGGGTTATATGCTGGCTCTCCTCACATTTTCCATTCCTTCTCTCCTTGTGGATATAATGCATCTCTGCTATCTAGTCCCAATATTTGTCAGTCATTGCTCAATTCCGTATATGTCTGTTTCCAGTCATCACTCATTGCTTTCACTCCTTCCTCATGCAAGCTCTGTGTCTCTATTTGTTGCTCAGTACTTATTTGGGGTATTTCCTTCCTAAGGTGCCTTCAGCCTTAAGGAATTCATTCCTGTGGCACCTCTAGGGGTGGAATCCTCCTCAAGAGTGTTCATTTGCCTTCACAGTACCCCAACATGGTGGTAGTTCCCCATGGAACAGAGAGTGCGAATGGCCAAAATATTCCTATTACAATCAGCAACACATTCATCCAAATACCTTCAAACTCAACACATTTGCACAAGCATAACTTCTCAATTGATTGTGTAAGCCCATTGAAATCAAAGGCTATGCCTGCAGTTCAGTGGGTGGAGCAACCAGCCATGCCCCCTGCCTGAGCTATTTAAGTCATCTCCCTCCAGTCTCACTCAGGGGCACTGTTTCTTTGCCCCCACCATCCTCACCTCCTCCTCCAGTGGTATGCCTCTTTCTCCTCAGGGTTCTTTCCTAAGGTACCTTTAGCCTAAAGGAATTAATTCCTGTGGCACCTGTAGAGGTGGAACCCTCATCAAGAGGGTTCCTTTGTCTTCATGGTACCCTGACAGGGAGATTGCTCCCCGTGGAACAGAGAGTGCGAATGGCCAAAGTATTTCTATTTCAATCAGCAACATATTGATTCAGATACTTTCAGGCTCAATAAAGTTGCACAGGCATAACTTCTCAGTAAGTTGCATAAGCCCATTGAAGTGTATATCTATTTATTTAAAATTTGTAACTGGGAATGGTAAGCTAAGCTGAGGAACATCTCCAAGTTTACCCAGGTGAAGGGTACCGAACATAAAATGCTGACTGTAGAAACTAGTACAAAAAATTTTTGCAAATTAAAATACAATAACGTGCAGATGAATAGTACAAGACTGAATACAGGGGCATGTAATATAAGTCAGCATAAATTCATTCTGAGGCTTCTCCATGCTTCCCTCCTCTGGCCACAGGTGACAAATGCTACCACCACAACTGTTAAATAGAAACATAAAATGTGTCGATAAAAAAAGACTGGTTGGTCCATCAAATCTGCCCTAATTTGCCTGCCTAACACTACACCCAGGACTCTATTTGGTCACAGGTGCCCCTCCTTGTTCATATAAAGGTGATAATTGTAAGTCAGGCAACTCTTATGTTTGTTCTGTTGTATTTTTGCACTGTTCTAATTGCACTTCTGTATTTATGCCACTAGTGCTTGCATTCTCTCAGTCTTTACGCAGGTGTAGAAATTTCTTTCCACACTGGTGGCTGCAGAGTGGGACTTAATCCCAAGATGGCTGAAAATCTAACTCCCGATCCATAAGTTTCCCAGCCCTTCCATTAATGAGGAGGGCCAAGAAAAGCAGTGAAGCATCCCATCCATGTATGCTGCACTCATATGTATCAATGTGGGATATTCACTTCTTTAAATGTACACCCCATGCACCCAATCCTGAATTGTCACATACAGTCAAGTCAGGGGGAAGCATGCAGTGGGGACACTCATCCTCCCAATACAAGTAAGAGTTTTCACACTAGTGGGTGTATGCACTGAATGGCAGCATTATATGACATGTTGTTAAAAATGATTTCTGGAAGCATTAACTATCTCTGTGTTGGTAGCCTGCTAGCACTTCCAGAACCATTGAATACACCATTGCATACTGTATGCATTCATTTGCTTACATACATGGTATACGTTAGCAGTGATGTAATAACAAATTAGTGCAGTGCTAAGTGTCTCTTTGAATATATCACTGGCCCACTAACTGGCTGCCAGCCATACTATTACCACTTAGCGTGGTACTACTCCTAGTGCTGCGCTAACTATTTGAATATCTGTACCCAAGTCTTTTACATCATCACAATATTGTGTAATGACAGTATGTTATATTCCTCTATTCCTAACAATTCTTAGTTTGCCATATCAAACTGCTTTGAGTATATGGTGGGTATATGGTGGAACCCGAGAACATTGAATGAACTAGCACAATAGCTGACGGCCCCTCTGGCAGAGCTATTCACCAAGTCCCTGATGAGTGGGGTCATTCCAGAGGACTGGAGGAGGGCAACAGTTGTCCCTCTCCATAGGTCAAGAAGCAAGGAGGAGGCAGGAAACTACCAGCTGGTCAGCCTCACATCAGTCATGTGCAAACTGATGGAGTCACTATGCAAGGAAAGGATACTAGAGTTTCTGGAAAAAAAAAACAAGCAGCAAGACACAAAGCAGCAGGGCTTCATAGCAGGCAAATCATGCCAAACAAACCTGTTCAACTTCTTCAACTGGGTCACCAGAGCAGTGGACCGGGGGGAGCAGTGGATATAGTCTACCTAGACTTCAATAAAGCATTCGACTCTGTCCCACACAGGTGGCTGATAAATAAGCTGGAAAGCATGGGAGTAGGGAAGGAAGTGATAAACTGGGGAGGAAACTGGCTGATTGGGAGGACACAGAGGGCTCAAGTAAATGGCACCTTGTCTGAGGAGAGAGAGGTGACCAGAGCAGTGCCCCAGCAGTCAGTGCTGGGACCTCTCCTCTTCAGTGTTTTCATTAGTGACATTGCGGATGGGTTGGAGGGGAAGGTGTGTCTATTCACAGATGATACCAAGATTTGCAGCAAGATAGATATCCCAGAAGGGGTAAGGAAAACAGAAAAGGAACAAGAAAAGTTGGAAACATGGTCACAAACATGGCAACTAAAATTAAATGCAAAAAATTGCCAAGTCATACACATAGGTAAAGGCAACCCAACAAGGGAGTACTACTGGGAGGGTGGGGACTGGCAGCAACCAGACAAGAAAGGGACCTGGGTGTTATTATATCAGAGGATTTGAACATGGCAAAACAGTGCAAAAAGGTGACACTGAAGGCTAGCGGTATGCTGGGATGCATCAGGAGGGGCATTATGAGCAGAAGGAGGGAGGTGGTACTGCCACTGTGTAGGTCTCTAGTGAGACCCTGCACCCCAGCTGGAGTACTGTGTCCAGTTCTGGAGGCTGCACCTCAGAAAAGATATAGTCAGAGTGGAAACAGTACAAATGAGGGCTACAAAGATGATTCGGGGACTGCACCATAGGCCATATGAGCAGAGACTGAACGAACTTAACTTATACTCACTCAAGCAAAGGAGAGAGAGGAGAGATATGATAGAAACATTCAAGTACCTCAAGAGAATAAACAGGGTACAGGTGCAGGACCTCTTTCAGACCAAAGACTGCACAAGAACCAGGGGGCACAACATGAGTCTGAAGGGGGAGGGAATTCAGGGGGAATATGAGGAGGTACTTTTTTACAGAAAGGATGGTGGAACACTGGAACAGTTTGCCCCATGACATGGTGGAGGCTAAAATGGTTGGGGGATTCAAGACTGCATGGGACAGACACAAGGCTGCCATCAGAACATAAGTCCTATAGGGAAGGGGGGTAGGAAACCTTGCAGACTAGATGGATCGAGAGGTCCCCATCTGCCATCACATTCTATGTTTACTAAACAGCAATGGGAATAAATTAAATATCTTTATTAAATTAAAAAATAAGGTTATTAAAGTTTACAGTGACTCATTTGTTGAGACAAATTCTAAAAACTATGGTTGTTCGCTTACCAAATAATTTAATTAGTGAGACAGTACCCTCAGCCTTTAGCTTCAAGTACTGTATCTTAAGCTTGGTGACTTTGTATCCTAGGCAGTAGTCTCCAACAAAAGCTGTCACTGTTTGTGTAATAATAGTCTGCTTCTCACACCAATGAATTCTGATTTCAGAGAATTTATACATATTGGTATGCATTTGAAGAACATGATAAAGTTATGATATGTTTTGTCTCTGTTAAAGAATATAAATACAGTACTTTCTGCATTATCAAGTAAACAAAAAAACACAAATACATCTTGACTGACTGTAAGTCCTTTCCATGGTGTATGTCACTGACAGAGTATTGGAGTCATCCAGATGGTTGGTTCTGGGTGACTTCAGTGCTTGAATTGATGATGAACTCTTGCAGTTTGGACAAGACTTCCTCCAGATGATGGATTCATTGGTCTTTGTGCAAGTTGTTACTACTGCAACCCACAGACATTTGATCTGATTTGATTTTACACTGAAAAGGTCTGTGGGCAAAGCCCATTTTCACAGACATCCAGTTTCAATACATTAAATACAAAACATTACAAAATACAAACACATTTGCATATAAAAGACAAAGTCAGGAGAAACATGTGCTACAAAATTAGAGCTTATTAAAACACCGCAAACAGACTATCAATAAATTTCTTCTAAGAACTGTCTTAAATAAAGAAATGTTTTGACATCCAACAACATGACAAGGTAAATCGTTGTAAAGTTTAGGTGCAGAATATATCAGAGACTTCTGAGCAAAAGCAGTTCTATAGAATGGAATCTGAAATGAATGTTTACTCTGCAAACGAGTGTTAATTATCAGGGGAATATCATGGTCATGCCTTTGACTTGGTATTCTCGCTAGGGCTCAAGATAGATAACCTTGATCTTGATCCAGTCATGTGATCGGATGACTACATGGTAAAGTTGTCATTCAGGGCCCCCCCAGTAGTCCTCCCCCTATAGAGATGATCCTCTACTACCCTTTAAAGGGGTCATCACCAGCAGCACTCCAAGTGGAGATGGACCTTTTGGATGTGATGCTTGCTTATAGGGCAGGCTTGGACGAGGCAGTGCTGGCTTGTAACAGGGCATTGCCTCAGCTCTTGACTCTGTCACACCAATTTGTATATGACACAGGTCACACCAATTTGATTATGACACAGGTCTTCTTGCTCCCTGTGGTTTGATGGGGAGCTCAGGTAGAGGAAGACTAGGGGTCAAAGGATGGAGCATTGTTGGCAGAGGTCCAGGACTGAGGAGATAGATTGACTTTGAGAACTCATTCTGGTGAGTATCAAAGAGCAGTTTCCCATAAGAAGGCACAATTCCTGTCCAGGAAGAGTGCTGCAGGGAGGAACATACCTGCTCAGCTCTTCTGGATGGTGGACAGGTTGCTATATCCTGCCAGTCTTCAGCAATGTCAGCTGCCAGGTGTGAAGAGGTTTACTCTGTTCTTCTCTGACAGAGTGCCCTGTATCTGGTCCGGGATTGTCCCAACGGGCTATCATGGCCCGGCATTGGAGAAATGGTCTAAATAGGTGCACTCCTCCTGTCTGGAGTTTGAGCTGGTGGAGGTGATTTGAAGCTGCAGCCCACTTGTTATGAACTGGACCAGGGTCTGACACATCTGGGCTGTGTGCAGTCTGTCGGTCCATTGTTTGCTGAGATTGTCTGGTGCTTGTTCTTGGAGGGGTCGCTCCCTAGCATCCTGAAAGAAGTGCTGGTGAAGCCCCTTCTGAAAAAAACTTCCCTGGACCCAGGTGTTTGACCAGTCTCTAACCTTCCCTTTTTGGGAAAGGTTATTGAGAAAATAGTGGCTCTGCAGTTTGAGGTACATCTCACTGACTTTGACATCTACAAGCCTCTCCAGTCAGGATTTAGGTCCAGTCACAGTATGGAGACTGCATTAGTCAGGGTACAAAATGATCTCCTCAGGGCTACAGATAGAAGGAAACAGTCAGTTCTCATTCTACTCTACCTCTCCACTGCATTTGACACTGTGTACCATGGTGGTTGTTGGATCACTTTAGAGAGTTCTTCGGACTCGCTGGCATATCATCAGCTGGTTTGAGTCCTTTCCCACAGACAGGGTACAGAGGGTGGTCATGAGGAATTTTCCTCTCACCCACAGCCACTGACATGTGGAGATCCTCTGGGCTCAATTCTCTCACCCATGTTGTTCGTGGCGTAGATACCACCCCTGGAAGGCATCATTAGACGTTACAACATGGAGTTTCACTGCTATGCAGGTGACACCCAGCTGCATTTGTCATTTTCACCCAAAACACAAGATGCTGTTGCAGTACTGAATTTATACTTAGCCGAGAACCAGGAATGGATGTCCTCTACTTGGCTAAAGCTTAATCTGGACAAGATGGAGGTGCTGGTGACTGAGCCTGGTCATTGCTGGGGTGTAGAGGTGGCAGGAGAGGTGACTGGCTTGATGCTTGATTCCTCTCTTCTTACTGCCTCTGCTAAGGTAAAGAATCTAGGGGTCATGCTGGATGATGAATTGACACTGGAGGCTTAGGCATCATCTGTTGGCTGGAGTGGCTTTTATCACTTTAGGAATATCAACCGGATTAACGCCTTGATCCTAGTTGATGGCTTGCCCTTGCTAGTCTATGCTTTAGTGACTTCCAGACTCTACTACTGCTGGCCCAGCCCTGTGGAACTCACTTCCAAGATCCTTGAGAGAGGCCCCCTCACTGAAGGCCTTTAAGAGGTGCCTGAGAACAAACCTATTTAAGGAGGCCTTTGGACTATAGGCACTGGCACCGGATTCACTGGCTGTTTTTCAGAATGTATTTTATTACTATGTATTACTATCTATCTGATTATTTTATTTATTTATTTTAATTTGTATTTTAGTTTGGGTTATATTTATTATGAATGTTTCTGTATTTGAACTATTCATGATTGTGAACTGTCCTGAATTATATACAGCACCCGGAGCCTCAGAGAATGGACACTCTATAAATAACATTTACTTATGCTTACTTACATCACAAAGCAGTCCAATGCTGTCAGTATTATAGGTAACTATCATTTTTCAGTGTTCAATCTTGAAGGAATTTAATATTCTTTTGGTGCAGGAAATCTCATAAATGTAGTTGTTATCATACTTATTTTGTTTCATTTCTGGTTATTGGTGGCAATAAAAATAAAAGTGGGAAAGCCTGCACAACTTGGCTAAGATTCCATCTCAGGGTTCATGATGTCGCCACAGCCCCTCAATGAGGGTCATTTGTCTTCAGTGATAAACTTTAATTCAAAGAGTCTCCTTTGTATCTCCAACAAAGGACAGGCTATTTTATTGTCAGGTTTTCTTCAAATGACCCCTGCAAAGTCTGTATGCAGGAAATGATAGTTATTATCTTGATTTAGGAGTTCATTTCATTTCAGTGAAGTAAGACGTCCTTCTAAGTGGGGAGGAGGGGGGCAGAGACAGAGAGTAAAAGGCTTTGTTATATTCATGCTGGTGAAGTCACTCAGAAATTAAAATGAGGATGTATTTTAGGGCTGTTCTAGAAGGACTGTTGCTGCAAATAATGCATGTCTAATGTAAGCACACTGTCTCTTGGATAGAGTAGTGAAAAATATTACTCTTCACTTCATGTTTCAAAATGTGCCTTGATGTATTACTCCCCAGACCTGAGCTCGGAAACCTGTGAAGCTCTCTGTCACTTCGGTACCTGTCTAGAAAAACACAACTCATTAATCAATGTTAACCATTTATGCAGTGAGCAGGTAGAAGTACACTCATAAAATTTTGTACACATAATTTCACCATAAGTATTAATACGTACATCAACCGAGTACTAGAAATTAGCACTGCCAATGTAAAAATAAAAAAGAGACTCATAATTTGTTTTTTTCACATGAAAACTAACGCAGCCTAAAAGCTAATGTTTGACCCCTCCCCCCCGTTAGGGTAATGTCATTGTTTCAAGGATGAGCCCTTCATCACTGCTTCCTTCTTAGAATGCAGAACTAGAATTTCCGTAGTTTTGTCAGCTCACATACTGCAGAGTGTGCATTATGTTAAATCAAATGCAGTCACAGGCTACAGGCTGATTATCTGCATGTCTTATTAATGAGTTCCAAAAAGTAGTTTGTTTAATCACGTTTTTATTAGAAATTCCATAAATGTTGAAACTGAAATGTATCAGAACAAACACATGACATGTTAAGGTAGAAGGAGGACAAGGTAACATACTCAAGAGCAAGAACTGTAGCAGATAGGGTGAGGAGGAGTATGGATAGGAGCAATGCAAAGCAAATGAGTAGATTAGTTCTGGCCAAAGGATGGGGAAGGGCAGCAGGCAGGGTTCATGAATGATGGTCTGCTTAAATGACAGAAATCTTGTTAACAAAATGAATGATCTCCAGGCCATGGCACCAGATGTCAACCTAGAGATAGTGGCAGTGAGTGAACTGTGGGCATCACCCAATAATGACTGGGACTTCACAGCCACAAGCTAAGTGATATTCATGAGGGATTGGAATAAAGGAGGGGAGGGGTTGTACTGTACATTAGGGATGGCATCAGGAAACTGGAGGTTAAGGAGAGTGGAGTGGGGGGGTGGTGAAATTATAATGGGCACAGTTGATGGCAGACATGAGATGAGTTGTCCACACTGGAGTGCTCTACAGGCCCTCTAGTCAGTTGGAGGAGGTGGACAGGTCCGTAGTCAAGGAGATCAGGAGGGCAGAATGGGAGGGGAACTTGTCCTTTTAGGAGACTTCAACATACTGGATGCAAACTGTAGCACTCTAGTGATACAGAGCACCAGGAACCAGACATTGATAGATACCTTCGAGGTATGCTTCTTTACTCAATACATGGAGGAACAGACTAGGGATAGGACCATACTCCACCTAGTCCTGTCCAACCAAGACAGCACTGGGGAGTTAAAAGTGGAGGATTATCTTGGGTCTAGCAACCTCAACACAGTGTTGTTGGACATAGCCTTAAAAGCACAAATGCAGATGTTTCAGACACTGGTCCTGGACTTCAGAATGGTGGATTCTGGGAAGATGGAGGAGGAGCTGAGGAAGACGCTAGAGGCATATTGTCAACTGGGTGGGGCAGAGAGCAAGTGGAAATCTAACAAATAAGGGATATTTGCTTGTCTCAGGTAAGCAGAGAAAGGGAAGAGGCATAAGGGGCCTATATGGTTTTCTAAGGAGGTTGGAGTAGCAATAAGGGTAAGAGATGTGGGGCTGGATTCACAAAGACAGCCAAAAATCCCACAGCTGCAGAAAAAAAGGACTGCAGCACTGTGGAAATGCTGGTGCGGGATATTCTGAAAATAAAATTGTGCATGTGCTGAAATCCATAAAACACAGCAGTTGTGGAAATTCCTCAAGTGCTGAAAATCTGCAAGTATGGATCCAAAGCTGCGGAAAAGGCATAGGAGGCAAGATAACAGGCGATTTATATTAGCTGGAGCAGCAGACTTTGACAGTTTTATCATAGGTGTAGCTCAAAGTACCCACAGAGAGACCAGCAACCATTCCCTCAATTGGGACCACTGCAGCACCACTGGTACCAGCAAAACCATGCACCAGAGTGGCTGTCTATAACTGATGGCTGTGTCTCTCCCTGGAGTGTTTATGTTGCCTGCTGCAGTAGCACTCACTGCAGGCTGTTCAGTCACTACTGCTTGTGGGGCTCCTTCCTGGGCTGCACTGATTCTGGTGGTTGTTGTTTGTTGCCTTTCAATAACTATGGTGTGCTAGTGTTGCTGTAACAGCTGCTACTGCTATACACCCACTGGTTTGCTATTACTTGTGCCTGACCTCCACTATAATTGTATTTCAATTGTTGGGGCACTTCATTTTGCTAAGGGAGTGTTACACCTCACTCTCATGTGTGCAACATTTTTTCCACAACTGCAGAACAACTCTGGCTAAGAATAGCCTTTAAGGGCATGTGCCATACTTATCAATGACTTTTTTTCTTCAGAAACTTCTGCAGCTCTATGTTTTTCCACAGTTCAGAGTGTATTTTTTTCCACAGCTGCAGAAGTTTTGTGTATAGCACTCAGAGCAATTTCTCCTTTTTAACCGCAGCTCCGGAACTTTGGGGGACTTAGGGAAGGTTTTGCACCTTCAGATTATTTTGTGAATCCCCCCAGTCTTCAAAGGTTATGAGGATGAGCAGAGGGAGGAAAGCAGGGAGCTCTACCTCAGCAAAGCAAAGGAAACTAGCAAGGCAGTGAGGAGAGCGAAGGCAGAGGTGGAACTTAAGATTGCAGAAGGGGTGAGGGAAATGATAAGGCCTTCTTTAGGAATGTTGGGGAAAGGAGAAAAAACAAGAGGGGGATAGACAGTTTGAGAAGGGGAGAAAGTGTGATGACGGATGGGCAGAAAGATGATATTCTTTAAGAATACTTCTGCTCTGTCTTCACAATTGAAAGTGGGGAGGGTACACTACTGCAGTGCAGCATCCAAGTCAGGTAGGAAACAAATGTGATAGGTAGTGTCACTGTGGAAAAGGTGTTCAGAGGTCTGAAAGGGTTGAAGGTGGGTAAGACCATGAGACCAGGCAGTTTGCCCCAGTTGGTGCTCAGGGAGATGGGGCAGGCTCTGGCAGCACTCCTGGCAGACCTATTCAACAGCTCAATTGAGACAGGCCTATTCCCCAGAGACTGGGAGTGGCAGATGTCATACAAGATTTGGGGACAAGGGAGACCCAGGGAATTATAGACTAGCTAGCCTGACTTCAATGGTTGGGATGCTCCTGGAAACTATAATCAAGGAGAAGCTGATCAACTTCCTGGATTTCATGGTCTCCAGGGACGCAAGCATCACAGCTATGTGAAGGAGCAGTCCTGTCTGACATACCTCACAGATTTCTTTAATAGTGTGTCCCAAGTGATGTACAAGGGCCAAGTTCTGGATGGCCTGTACCGGGACTTCAGTAAGGCATTTGGCTCTGTGCCCCAAAAAAGGCTAATGAAGAAACTGGAGGACTTGGGGATTGAAGAAAAAGATATTAGATGGCTGGGGAATGGACTAAGGGGGATATTCCAAGACTCTTCCTAAGTAATCTTAGGGCATGAATCTAGTGGTAGACATTGTAGACTTAGGGTTTGAAGTTTCCTTCAGGCCTCTAGTGACAAACACCATAGACATTATAGACTTAGGGCATGAAGCTCACTTCAGGCTTCTAGTGGTAGATACTGCAGCTCATGTATCACAGTGGAGAGTATGATGTTATATATCCCCAAATGGCCCAAGGTACTGCTGTCTTATAAAGGATATCAGTTTCTTTTTTGGTGAAGCCACTTGCAGTGGCATATACAGTATGTCATTCCCATAAAGAGATGTGCATGGTGTTTTTTTATTATTTTTTTTATTTTTTTTATTTAGTTTTTGTTGACTGGGTAAGTGCACTAGACAAATCCTGCCTATTTTCAGGCACGACCCGGAGGAGGGGGGATACAGATGAATGCCAACTGACCTTGAACCAGATGAAGCTGTTGATGATATTTTTCATGAATGTAGGAAATTTTGCCATTGCACTGGGGAAATTCCCCTGCTCTTTTTGTGAAGTGCCATGGGATCTTTAACATCCACCTGAACTACCACCAGAACAGGCAGATGGGACCTCGGTTTGACGTCTCATCTGAAAGACAGCACCTCAGGAGTGCAGCACCCTCCTCATGCTGCACTACAGTGTCAGTATTGGGATATTAACCCAAGTGCCTGGTGTGGTGTTAATTACCTTAGCCTGCCAAGGTTTAACAACTTTCATCTACCTCTCTACAGGGCACCTGTTGTCTACAGAATATTTTGACAGATTGACTCTTTTTATTCTTTAATGGATAGATTATTACCAGTCACCATAGCCAGATTTTTAAATTTGTACACTAGTTCTAACTCAATATCTGAAGCCAGAACCTTGATAGATGGTGCCATATTTATGTATTTAAACGTTTTACCAGGAATGCCAACATGAATTTGGGGATTACTCTTCTCATAGAAGGGTCCTGGAACAATCACATGGTATAATTTTATATACTTTATAAAATAAGTAGGGAAAATCCTGCCTCCTAGTTGGTCAGGACCCATGGCTTTATTGGACAACAATCCTGTGGCTAGCATGTCACTTTTTTGGGCATTAGGACGCAGTGAACCAGAAGACCCATGTCTCACAGAAAATGTTGAAATTAAATTTCTGGCAGCCATGTTGCTACTGTAAAAAACAGTTAAGAACCAGAATTGCCCTAACACATTAATTAACATTTTTAAACATTTAAATAAATACCTACCCCCACACCACATCTAAGAAACAAACAAACAAAAAAAACAACATTTTAACACAGTAACAGGCCCGTTTAAGTGTTTTTTTCTGTTTAATTTCCATACCTGTAATCCTTGGTCTGGCAACAGTTCCTGGAATCCAGCCAAGTTCCTTCCAATGGTTGTGGCGCCCCCAACCCCCAACCCCATTACCTTATCTTCCGCAGTCCAACTGGCAGGAAGCACATTTTTTTAATTTCCACAGTCATTAAACATGACCACTGATTGTTACCACTGAAACAGTATTTTACAGCAATCCAGGTGGCTATCTGCTTTCATTAGTGTAACACATCCATTGATCATGAGTGCTAGCAGCCAGTGGCTTTTGGCTTCCAGTGATGTGCTTCAGAGACACACTTTTTTGAACTTTGTATTTATTAAGCTTTTAAAATGGAACATGCCAGTATAAACTTACATTAATAGATCCGGATACAGTAGTACATTAAATACAACATCACATATTTTAGTACCCAGATATATTGATCTATTAACTTTGATACATCATATGGGGGTTCCTTAATAATTGGAAAGGCTTTGCCTAGAGTTCTGTGGCCAAGCAGCCAGCCACTCCCACTTCCTGAACTTTATAAGCAGTTCCTCTCAGCCTCATTGTGAAGCATTTTTTTCTTTGCAGCCGAAGGCTCTGTGAGTCAGTTCTCTCAGCTGCTTGGGCCTACCTGGCTGGCTGGGGCATGTGCACCCCCACCCACCTTGCTGCTCCTGCTTTCCTCTGCTGGGCTTCTGTGTTTGTTTTCCTGCTTCTGGTTTGTATTTTGCCTTCGGCTGTGTGTACTTCTGTTTTGTTCCCTGTTTTCTGTGTTTGTGTGTCTTTGGTTTTTGCCTTTTGGGAGGGGGGGGACTTTGTTTCTAAGATCCTACCATACTGCTACTCTGAGCTCTTACTACTTGCTTTCAGTTGCTTACAACTGCACCACTGCTACTGTTTACTCCAATGACTATTGTACCCAGTGCTTATGTTTTTTATACTGTTGCTCACCACTCTCAAACTACTGCAATGTAACTGCAATCATTATCTGTATGTTTCAGCTCAACCATAGCTGCTCCATGTTGCATATTCAATTGTTTTCACCTGACGCAGGTTTCCTCTGACCCTAGCTTTACTGCTCATTCATGCTTTCATTCTACTTGCAGCTTCATTGCACTGCCTGGCTACACCTGCTTTCAGAGCATTGTGTCTACATGTTTTATTGCAGTTTTACAACTCAGTGTACTCCATACAGCTGTTGCTTCTATATTTATTCAACATGTTCTACTCTGAGGTCAGCCAAAAAGCTCCTGCTGAGGCTGTTAACCTAGCTTTAGTATCTGCATGTGGTTCTTGGCCTTCCATCACTTCCTTGTTTGTCCTATGGTGGGGACTGGGATGTGTCTGGGGAGTCATGGCCCCATGTGGCTACTTATTTCTGTTCTAAATCCTGCCTTCGCCACTGAAAATTCTCAGAGTATTTGTCACCTTGATTTGGCTTTTAAATGCTGGCTGGCTTGCCCCACTATTCAGTGCTGTTTCATTGCTACTATATTATGCAGACCTATGTGCAGGTCCACTTATTACTACTCTGTTTGCTGACCTGTGTACAGGTCCATGCTTGCTTATGTACTCACTGCTTATGCAACTCATTGCTTTATGCCTACTGCCATCCCTCAGCTTCAGCCTCTGGGATTCTGCTGCACTCAAGTCTGCATTTGACCTGCAAGGTCTCTGCACTCATTGCTCATTATGATTTCAGCACATCAGTGCTCAATCAGCTCGCCAGCTTCAGCTTTCAATCTATTTCTGGGGCATGCCGGCCATTATCTATTGGTTTAGAGTTCCTGCAGCTGATGGTCTCAATCTGCATTTAGTTCACATCATTGAGCGTGTCCATCTTGGGGTGGGATCCTTCTCACCTGGCCCATAGCTGGGAATGTCCTCACCTCAGGCTCAGCTTTAGCTGCCTGCTATGTGACAGCAGCTGCTGGTGTAGAATTTAAGACTAGCGGTGAAGGGTGGTTACTATGATCTCCTATGGCTCTAGTGTTCCACTATAACAGTTGTCCATTAGCTTTAGTGGATTTCCTAACAAGGCACCTTCACTGCATTCTCCCTATGACTGCCTCTGGTTCACCTGGTTTGATTTTAGGGTGGGTAGGCCAGGTGAGTGCCTCAGCAGACGTTGCTTTCCTCCTCCACCTTGGTTGCACGTATTGTTGCAGAGTTTTCTTGCAACCTTCCATGGTGGTCCTGCTAGAGGGTTCGAGTGAGAGCCTTCCTCCAAATTGGAATATTTTCCACCTCTCCTTAATTGGGTTTTACAAATTGCAACTGCAGAGTTGTCACTAAATAAAATATCCCAAGCCCAGAGGGAAGGTGACCTAGGCCTTGGATCTCCAGAGATTTCCTCCTCATAGGGTTTTTCTTTCTCTCCTTCATTGCCTCTGGTCATAACTGTTAGTTAGCATAGTAGTGTCCCCTAGTTTCCTTAGGTAGGTTCTGCTGTTGGATGGAGGTGGATGGTGTCCCTGCTATTCCCTCTCTCCTTGGAGGATCCCCTCATTCTCAATGCAAACCTGTTTCATGCTACGCAATCCTGGTCATTTCATTATGTTATCAAACTGAGCATCTCATTACGTTATCAAACTGTCTATGCTTCTCTACTACTATGTCACAGTTACTGCTTGCTCTTATGCTTCGTGTCACCTCATTCTTTTGGGATGCTTGTACTACATTTCTTTTGGGATTCCTAAGGTACCTTTAGCCATGGGAATTGTCCCATGGCACCTCTTGGGTGGAACCCTCTCCGAGGGTTCCTTGCCTTTTGTACCCCTGCAGGGTGGTAATTCCTCTGGAACAGAGTGCAAATGGCCAAAACCAAACTAACAGAGTTGCACAAGCATAACACTATATTGGCTGTGTAGGGTAGTGAATGAACATTTAAAAGATATTTGAACTTAATATGCTCACTGAGCCATGACCTGTGGAGATGAAAAGAAAATCTGGTGATTAATAATCTAAGTAACCCTCTTATAATCACTGTTCCCACTCCGTAGAATAGAGCAGACATGACTGTAGTTCACAAACAGACCAACTACTTCAACCTCAACAGTTGCCAAGTCTAACATTATTTTAAACAGTCTCCCACCCCTTATTGGCACAAAGCTCTATCCACAATTGGTGCTGCTTTCAGGGGTTTAAAAGATAAAATGATTATCTGTGCATTACAGAACACGAGAGTCCTTCCAAGTCCATCAGCTAGAAATTCAATTTTCCACACTAAAGGTTCAATAACAAGAACTGCGTGAGTGTTGAAGGCGTGCCTTTTTAACAGCCACGATGTTGGAAAGGAACATATATACAGCTCTGTAAACACAATGAAGAACTCCCTCAACCACAGTTTTTTATCCCATGTTAACATGACCTCCCCCCTGAGCCATGGGTTCAAGCATTATTCGTTGAACAGGACGGTGCTGTGCTCAGCAATAATAAATCATAGCCCCCAAACTCAATTTAGGAAACCAAATTCAGAGGCAACAAGTGTTGGAAAACAAAATATTCTTAGTCAACCTTAAACTGCAGTTTCTTCTCCAGGTTTCTCGTCTCCACTTTCCAGCGCTGCTGGTCTAAATCAGGCAGCTATTTTATCCACATGCTTTTTAGCCTCCTTCGGGTCCATGAATTGAAATGTTTTTCCTCTGTACACGATTTGGAGCCTTGCAGAAGCAAGAAGTGAGTGTACACTCCAAAGGCCTACAGCTGCTGTCTTAGTGGATCAAAAGCTTTCCAATGGGTCTGGCTTGCAAACGACCAGTCCAGGAAGAGTCGCTCATCGGAGCCCTCAAGTTGGAGTGGGTGATTCATTTTAGTCCAGTTTAGGATCCAGTCTCGTATTTCCATCTCGGTAGTTTTCAGTAAGATTGTGTGGGAGAGTTCTGGTTCAGTTGCCGAGTGTGAAAGTTCACTCTGTATGTACTTTTTACGTCTTGCCCATCAACTCCCAGATCCTCTGGCATTGCAGTCGATAGCCAGGTTCTGAGAAGAGACACCAGGTCCTCCCCTTCCACATTTTCTGGTAGACCTAGTAGTCTTAAAATCATGGCTCAGGCCCCATTTTCAAGGCTCTCAAGTCAGGTATAGAGATGGGAGTTTTCCGTCACTAATTGAGCAACTGCTAATTGAGTCTGCATGGATCAGTCCTCCGCATCTTTGGCTGCAGAGACTGCACCCTCTATTTTTGCATCCTGTGCTTCCAAATGTGGCAAAACAGGCTCCTCTTTTTTGTCCAAGTCTCTAACTGCCTTCAGGATTCATTCCAATGCAGGTTGTTCTCCAATGCTGCCCGCATGGCTGGGGCATGGTGGCTGCACAGCGTGTTGTGATGGAGGCAGGGTTTTTTGAGTTTGTCCTTTGGTGGCTCCCTTAGGACATCCTATGGCAAGAAGGGTATCGAATCACAGCTCAAGTTCTTGTGGTTGGGATTCCAGCCCAACTTGCAACCAAAGTCTTTAAAATTGCTGGGTTAATTGGCAAAACGTTGAGTCTATGCAGGAGCTGATGTAATCTGACTGGTGCTTGGCTGTCTGGCACCCCCCCATGAGACACTTTTATTGATCAAATCAGTGAAACACACTTTGACTGTGTGACTGACTGCGATTCTTTAATACCCTTTCCAAAAGACAACATTGGCAGTATTGTCAGCCTGTATAATAATATCAGAGCCTACACAGGCAATTAAGATATATTATGAAGACGATAAATAGGACGCAGCCCAAAATGGAATCACAATGCATGCACATGATGCATTTCAGCAGTTGGAACTAAAATAGTTTATCTGGGTGAAGTGTTTTGTATTGCTAAGATAAAACAAATCCATTTAGTTATTGTACCAGTCTGAACAGATGCCCAAAACATGAGTGCAGCTTGCCTTTAACATGTGATAATGGAGTGTCTAGATTCACTTTTAACAAATCCAGCTTTGGTTTTATTACTATTGTCCAGGGAGGTGGGAGCCTCCCTGGTTCATTCAGGAAACACCCTTTTTAATTTTTTCTGTTTTATTTTGGATTCATTTATAGTTTATTTTTAAATTCTGTTATTACCATTCAGTTCTGATGAGAGAAGAACTGAGTGGGAATTTATTGGTGTGTTGTCCAGAGGAGGTGGGAGCTTCTCTGGACTATACGTATTTTTCTGTTTTAATTGATTTTACTGATGACTGTTATTTTTTTATTGAGGAATAATTATTTATTACTCCTTTTTGTTTTGTGTTTTATCTTAGGGGATTGTTTTTATTCCTTAGCACACAGATTGAGCTGTGAAAATAGGGACAGATGTTGGTCTCCACGGTTGTGCACTATTCCCCCTCAGCTCTTTGTGCCTCCTGCCCTTTTTTCACTCCCCCTCTTGAATCTGTAGTTTATCAGCTCTGTAGAGTGCTTGGCATTGTGCACAGGTGATGGAGGGGTGGGGGCTTCGAACAATAGAGAGGTAATGAGGGGTCATCATATTGTGGTGATGAAATCCAGGAGACGCCTTGGGATGAAATGGAACTCAGAACATGGTCCTACATGTCTGGCTTCCATACCCAAGGGCACCACCGATTATGGTGGTCTGCTGGCCCGGGTTGCTTGGGAGGTTCATCCAACATAGGCAGTGCTATGTAATGCCAGGTCTATTAAAAACAAGACTGCAATTATTGCAGATCTTGTTGATACAATGGACCTGGCATGCATCACTGAGATCTGGCTGGATGAGAACTCCGGCCCCATTCTGGAGGCCCTTACACCAGCTGGGTACTCGGTGATCCACCGCCCGAGACTGGACCATGGGGGGGATGTTGCTGTCTGTTTCAAGATAGAACTTAACCTCACGGGTGTACTAGTTGAGGAGACTAAGTCATTCGAGTGTGTCATAGTAGCAGGTGTAGGATGTCGGATTATTCTCATCTACTGTCCACCAGGTGATGAGAAACAATTCCTTCAGGAAGTAGTGGACTTTGTTGTTGACATGGCGTTTGAGTCACCCAGACTGATGGTTCTGGGCGACTTCAGTGCCTAGGTCGATGATGAACTCTCACAGTTTGGTCAGCACTTCCTCCAGTTGATGACTTCGCTGGGCCTAACACAGGTAGTTATCACTGCTACTCATAAACACGGACACTCCCTTGACTTGGTCTTTCTCCTAGGGATTGAGACCTCCAACTTGGGGCTAGAACCAGTTGGGTGGTCCGATCACTACACCGTGGGGTTTCGTTTTAATACTCCCCTTAGTAGGCCTACCCTTGTGGAGATGGTCAAGTACCGTCCTTTAAGAGATGTTGATTCTCATAGCCTACTGATGGTGCTTGATCTCTCGTCCCTTCCGTTATTAAGCAATGATCCAGAGACCCTCATGACGGCCTATAATTCGGCCATCTCAACGGCTCTGGATTCCATTGCTCCTGTCCAAGTTCATACTCTCTCCCTTCGCCCTCTATCCCCTTGGTTTGATGGGACTCTGAGAGAGATGCGGAGATTAGGACGAAGGTTAGAGTGCTGTTTGCGCAGGTCTGCTCTAGATGCCAACCACCTTAGACTGATAGAGCATTATCAAGCCTATCAGTCTGCAATCTCCCATAAGAAGGCAGAGTTCCTGTCCAGGGAGATTGCAGCCACTCAGAATTGACCATCTCAGCTTTTCTGCACTGTCGACAGACTGTGCAACCCAGCCTGTCTGCAGGTGCGGAAAGCTTTTTCGCAATTAGAGTGCGATGAGCTTACTCGATTCTTTGCTAATAAGGTGGCTGACATCAGAGCAGTACTTGCACTGGCACACTCTAAGGGAGTTGCTCTGGATTAGTCTGAGGTCACTACACCTCAATATTCTTGGAGTACCTTCAGCCGACCAGAGTTCACGGACATCATGCGGATTATCCGGGCTGTGCGCCCTATGTACTGTAGTTTGGAACCCGGACCAACATCCCTACTTTGGAGTTGTATCAATGCCATTGGTCTGGTCCTTGCGCAGATAGTTTGGTGCTCCTTGGAATCTGGAGAGTTTCCTAGCTTTCTGAAGGAAGCGGTGGTGACACCTCTCTTGAAGAAAGCTATCTTGGACCCAGACTTCCACGACACCTACAGACCTATCTCGAACCTTCCCTTTGTGGGGAAGGTGATCAAGAAAGTAGTAGCAGCACAGCTGGAGGACTATTTGACCATCCATGATGTGTATGAACTGCTCCAGTCCAGTTTCCGTAAAAGACATAGTACCGAGACAGTACTGGTTTGGGTGTTCAGTGATCTTCTGATCACGAGAGACCGGAAGAGTCATTCTGTTTTAGTCCTTCTGGATCTCTCATCAGCATTTGACTCTGTGGACCATGAGGTATTGCTAGGGCACCTGAGGTACATCTGTGGACTGTCAGGGATGGTCCTCGGGTGGTTTACATCATTCCTCATGGGTAGAATTCAGAGAGTGGTGTCAAGAATCTTTTCATCAGACCCCATCTCTCTGTCGTGTGGAGTACCTCAGGGCTCGGTGCTCTCCCCCATGTTGTTCGCGGTGTACATGCTTCCCATCGGAGACATTGTAAGAAGGTATGGGCTGAGGTTTCACTGCTATGCTGATGATACCCAGCTCTACCTGTCTTTCACACCTGACCAGGTTGGAGCTGTCTCGGTTTTCAACAACTGTCTGAAGGAAATCCAGGAGTGGATGAGTGCCAGTTGGCTGAGGTTGAACTCGGGAAAGACTGAAGTGCTGGTAGTGGATCCAGGCTGCCAGATAGTGGGGGTCGGTGGCTGGTTTACCTTTGGGAATCTATCTTGATGGTGTCCCACTCCCAGCCTTTAAATGGGTGCATAATCTGGGGGTAATTTTTGATGAGGGGCTCACCCTGCATTCGCAGGTGTCTGCTGTTATCAAATCTTCTTTTTACCATCTTAGGAATATCACCAGAATTAAGCACCTGGTTCTGTCTGGGGATCTTCCTACCCTGATCCATGCCTTTGTGTCATCACGCTAGGATTATTGCAACTCACTTTACCTAGAGCTACCTGGGGTTGAAATCTGCCACTTGCAGCTAGTGCAGAATGCAGCAGCCCAGCTATTGACGAGGTCCCCTCGATCCTCTCACATTTCGCCTGTTCTGCGCGAACTGCACTGGCTGCCTATTCAGTGGTGGATCACCTTTAAAGTTGGTTTACTGACTTTTAAAGCCCTACACAGACTGGGTCCTAACTACCTGAAAGAGCTCTTGGTCTTTTACCGCCATGGGCAATCTCTCCGCTCGGCCGACGAGGGGTTGCTAGAGATTTCGAGGGTGTATTTGAAAACATCTGGGGCTAGAGCTTTTGAGTACGCTGCCCCTACCCTCTGAAATTCTCTACCCCGCCAGCTTCGTGAGTGCGCAACTGTGGAGGGATTTAAACAATCCTTAAAAACATATCTGTGGCTGCAGGCATTCGGAAATTGAATTAGGTGATTTTATTAATTGATGTTTGATCTTTTTAATTATTTTAATTTTTTATGTATGTATTTTAAAGTATGTATGAATTGTAAGGCACCTTGGTTCTTGATAAGGCACCTAATAAATACATTTTTATTTATTTATTATTTATATGTCCTAGGTACGTGGCTGAACTTCCTCCGCATTGCATACACAGCACTGTCCAGTTTCCACCACTCCCACAAGCCAGATGCCTCCCTACAAATGGTGGACCAGTGGGTGCACATCCCCCACTGCCCTCTTCTTCTAGCTCTCCTTTCCAAAAGAGACTGCCTCCTCCCTGGCTATTGTACCCCATACAGATGTATAACTGGTTTCTTCCACAATCGTGGTTTACCCAAGTGCACAGACTCCTTGCCTTCTTCATATGGTGGAGTAAGGCAGTTGGTAGGGCACTCTCATAATTAATGGGACTAAACAGGGTGGTGGTCTACAGGTCCCCAATTTTTATATGTACTAATTAGCCATACACTTCAACAGGTTCTACCATTGGTTGCACCCATTGAAACCTCTAAATTATACTCCACAATGGGTAGATAAAAAAACGCTCCCTCTGTTCACTTTATGGTATAGATCTCAGGGCGCTTTCCTTTTTATCCAGGAAGAGGTTACCTCTCCCTCAATGGGACACTCCCCTTGGGGCATCCTTGCAGATCCATTCACAGGTCTGTACTTTCCTGAAAGTTTGCCCAGTTCAAGATATTCTTCAGCCTCTTGCAAGAAATCCTAACCTGTGCATAGCTGGGCAAATGCTGTCCAGGAGTTTTTGGCCAGACATGGGAGTAGAAACAGTTCAAGAGCTAACTTTGAATGGCAAATTGCTCCCTTTCCAGAGGGCATGAGAACTATACCATTGGCCTACCCTATCGTGTTTCAAGTATTTCCAGAGAACCCATATACTCTCACAATTTTTTGGCACAGGCTTGTGGCAAAGCCCCTTTGGCTCTGTGGTTCTCCCCTTAGTGTCTTCTGCTCCTTCTTCCCAACTGGTATCATATTACTACCATTCACTACAAACATTTCTGGCTGCCAATGAGGGCCCCAAGATATATGGTTGTGATCAGACTGTTCTTCCCACCACATCTCCCAGGAACTGGTCTCTCATCTAGAGACATCGGTTTATAAGATGGAACCGATATCATCTTACAGAATTCCAGATTATTCACAACCTCTATTACACCCCAGTGAGGTTACATAAGATGGGTCATCTTTCCAGTGACCTTTGTTCCAGATGTGGTCAAGAACCCGGTTCCTTATAGCATATTCTTTGGACTTGCTAGAAGGTCACTTCCTTTTGGAACTCAATTCATACTCATCTAGACCCATTGTTGGGGCTTTCAGATGTGTTTCTCCATGAACTATGTATAGTGGGTGATTTCTCAGGTTCCCTTATTGGCAACCAGAAAGTTCATGTGGCCTTGATACTGGCATGTGCAAAAAAAGTTATCCTTCAACATTGGTTAGATCCAGAGACCCCTCATATTCTAGAATGGTACAGGGAAATACTTTGCCTTACAGGCTGAATGCCTGGTAGCAAATATTTCTGGCAGCTCATCCAGATATAAGAAGATCTGGGAACCGCTGCAAACTTTGTTGACTATATAAAGGATACAGGCTAAACTAGGTCTTTCTTTTACTGGCACCTTCCTTTCTTTCCTTTCTTGTTTTAGACATGTTATTCCCAATAACTTTTCAATCTACAGTTGTAAGTCTTAAGAGGCTGAATGGAACCTGTGGTTATCTTGATATGCCCTTCAGTGGTTTGGGGGGGAGGGATTGAGGGGGGAGGGGGAGGTAGGTACAACAATATAATAAGAGTATTATAACTATCCACTTCAACTGCAGAGATATTGTTAACTGATATGTATTTTTAGTTGATTACTGATTTTACTATGTACAGTCCAAATAGCTTGATTTATCTCACAGTCACAACTGTGCTCACTGTTTTGTTATGTCTGTAATTCTGCATCACTACATAAATGAATAAAGCATATTAAATTTGAAAAAACAAAAGAAACTGCCTCCTACTAGGGTTATTCATCGACTCCCTAACCATTATGCAACCATGGCCCATCTCAACACGTTGTACTTATGAGTCTCTGCTATCACTCCTGGTACTGGCAGGTGACATAGAGAGAAACCCGGGTCCCTCAAACATCCCAATCACCCACTCCTACCACACATGGGCCAGCACATCAGGACTGAAAATTGATCACCACAATATCTGCAGCCTCCCAGCCAAATTTACAGACCTGGAAGCGTGGTGTCTCTCTATAAACCTAACATACTTGGCATCACCAAATCCTGGCTCAAGCCTTCTGTCCTTGATGCTAGTTGTCACCTGCCTGGCTACTCCATGCCAAGGCATGACAGACCCAGAAAGAAGAAAGGTGGAGGGATACTTCTGTATCTCAGAGACCCCTTTTTCAGCTACCATAGCCCTCTGTTCTGATGCAAGCTCCCCCAGTGAGTGGCTCATCACTGAACACACACACTGGAGTCAAACAAAAAGACCTATTTTGGATGCTGCTACAACCCCCCTAAAGGGGTATACTAGGGTTAACCAACTTACTGTCAGGCCTGGAACAGCTCTTCCCACACAGGGAAAGTATAGTGTTAGGGGATTTAAACCTCAACTGGCTAAGTTCCAAGTAACCAGAGTACAGTGATCTACTTAAACAGCAAAGCTCAAATTATTACCCTACCCACATGAAGCAATAGCAGATCTCACAACCACACCTTACTGAATTGAACAGTAACAAACAGGTATGACAGGATTCTTCAAGTCAGTACCCTATAAGATTCCATCAGTGATCACTCCCCAACCTACATCATCTGGTCTTACAAGTCCAAGCATCCTCCCCTAAACATCTGCCTTTTAGGGATTTTACCTGCTATGATACCACCCGTCTGTTCACTGATGTCAGGGCAGTAAACTAGGAAACTGTCCATTCCCTTCCTAATGTTGTTTTGGCTGCAGGATTCATCACCGATGCCCTAGTGCGCATTCAGGATAGGCATTTCCCATTAACTACTCGCCAGGTGCGAGGCGAAATTACCCACTGGCTCACAAAAGACCTCCTCTCCCTAATGAAAGTGAAAGACACAAAATGGGCAGCTTTCAACATCTCCCCTGCCCTATGGAACGATTACCGGAGACTGTGCAATCTGTGCAAACATCAGATTAAAACTCATAAGGCAGGTTATTTTTGCAAACTCCACCATAGGCACCTTGACAGCCCCAAGAGCCCATCACTCAGTCTTACATCTCAACACCACAGCGGGTCTGTTTACCAACCCCACCACAGTGACCAATGCCCTAAACAACAATTTCACTGACCTGTCAGCTCACCGTGGCAAGCTGACCACATCCACCACAGCAAACCAAGCCAAACACACACCTATTGCCGACACTGAACTGCCACCTTTCTACTTCAGGGCTATCTCCTCCCAAGAAATCTATGAATTACTGATGAGCCTCTACAACCATGGTAGTCCAGGAAAGATGGACTATCCTCCCACTTCCTGAAAGTCATCGCCCCCTTCATCACCAACCCCTGGCCATGATCTTTAATCTTGCCCTCACCACTTTATCTGTGCCCACTATCTGGAAACATGCTAGAGTTGTCCCCATTTTCAAAGCCGGCAATCCTATCTGACCCCTGAAGCCTGGCTTGCCATAGCACAGGGCAATCTCCTTCCTCTTATGGACTATTGTGCCCTCATTTATACACAAACCTCCTCCCAACTACTCGCAAGGCTTACCACCACTTACAATAACATCTGTAGATTTGCACAGATGGTGTCCTACTCCACCCATCACTGTTCCCTATACCAATCTCTGGGCTGGCTGCCCCCAGGCCTGAAATAACTACTTCCTTGGCTGTACCATAGAAAATGCCATCAGAGGCAGGGACCTGTCCCCCTTTTTCACCCTGCTCAAACAAAAAAACTGCCCTCGCAACCTTCGAAACTCCAGCAACATACCATTGGAGGTTCCTCAGATATCCACCTGCCTGGGTAGCAAAGCCTTCACCTCTGTCGCACCTAACTGTGGAACAGTCTTCCTACCTCCCTTCACTCTCTAGACTCCCATCTCGCATGTAAATCACACAATAAAGCTACCTTAATGGCTGATGCCTCGTGTGCCTGTTCCCCCCCCCCCAGTGAAATAAATATGCTGCTTCAGATATTCTGCTGTAGTTCTACACCTTACTGTATTTATGTCTGTTTTCACTCCTGATGTAGTGTTCTGAACAACTATTTACTGTGGCTTACTCATTCTGTATTTATAACTCTGCAACGGTTTTCCAGTACTGTATTTTTGCATTTGCACTTTGCTGTTCTCTTGCACTGTATTTTTATACCCTTTGTACCTGTGTACTTGTATTTCTGAACTGTACTTACCTATGTGCTGTCTTCCTGGCCCGAGTTGCACCTGAAAATAGTCCATTGGATCAGTGCACCCACTCAGTAAACAAATACATAAATAAATAAAAATAAATAACTTTCTATGGCTCAGGGCTGGCCCTGCAGCCTATGGTCTTGCTCTGCAATGAAGTCCGCATCTTGAGCTTGCGAAACTCAGGCCAGGTCCTTCTCATCTGGCCCATAGTGGAAATGTTCTCACTCTGAGTGGAGCTTTAGCCATGCAATTGATCGATGGCACCTTCCAGTGTAGAATTTAAGACTTCAGCTATGAGGGATAGGGCCTTCATGCCCAAAATAACTCCTTTAGCTAGCCAAATCGGGTTCGACAGCGCTTTCTGCTCTGTTCTACCCATGACTGCCTCTGGTTCACCTGGTCTGTTTTTAGTCGGTAGGCCATCTGAGTGCCTCAGCAGTCATTGTTTTCCTCCTCCTGCCTTGGGAGGTCCCACTCTAGCTTCAGAGTATCTGTTGTTACAGAGGTCTCTCACAATCCTTCATGGCATTCCCATTAGAGGGACTGTGAGAGCTTTCCACCATATTTAAATATTTTTCTCCCTTTGGATTGAGTTTCTAAATTGCAGCAACAGAGCTGCCACTAAATAAAACATCCCTAGCCTGGAGAGAAAGCGACCTAGGCCTTGGAATCCCAGAGATTTCCTCCTCAAAGGATTTTTTTCCTCTCCTCAGTGCCAAACGTCATAATCTTCAGCTACTTTAGTTGTAAATTCCCTGAGTTACTTATGTAGGTTTTGGCAGTTATTTAGGTAGGTTTCCGCTGTTGGATGGAGATGGATGGTGGTCCTCCTTTGCCATTTCCTCTCTCCTTGGGAAGTCATGCCCTATCTTTATAATTCATTCGACCTACGTTAAAATCATTACTCATTTCAGTTATCTCTGACCATTACCCTTATCTCTGCTGACCAATGTGTACGTTAAAATCTTAATACCAACTCATTACCTCTGCGATGCTTTCTGATCTACTCTTTTTTTGGGCTTTTCCTAAACTACCTTTAACCTAAGGGAATCTTCCTATGGCACCTCTAGGGGTGTAACTCTCCTCCAGGGTTCCTGCTTTTGGCATCCCTACAGGGTGTTATTCCTGAGGCACAGAGAGGTGAATGGCCACAGCAACGTTTATTCAGCAAGTTGCATAGGCACAACACCACACCAAGTTGCTTAAGCACATTGAATTCATTTTTTTTAAACCCTGTAAAAAGAAAACAGGCCATCAATGTCTGTTGCAACTGCTGTTACCCTCTCCCAGTCAGCAACCCCCACTCAGCAGTTACCTCCTCGCAACCCCCACCCCTTATTTATCTACAAGGGGTCTAATGCTGTAATCCCCTCTGGACTAGAGTACGTGTCTTCACTCTTCAACACCAGACTAGGAACTAAGGAAATCTGATAAGCGTGTCAATGTATTTCAATACATTTTGAACTTGTACTAAAAACTTGGTAATTTTTTAATATTTTTTCCCCAAATTTTCAACATTGTCTTTTTGGAACCTCACCTCATGGACTACGTAGGTAAAAATGTTCAAATCTGGCCTGAAAGGTGATTTCACTCTGCAAAATCACCTTTTGGGAACATTTTTACTAACCAGATTAATTGGGGGGATCAAAAGACTATGTTGAAAATTTTGGGTCAACATATAAAAAAAAGTTATGATGGTACGCTGACATTTTTCAGTGCTCCCCCGTGACTTTGGTTGTTTTCAATATTTTAACACCATATTTTCAATGTAGCCATTTTTTCACACCACCTCGTGAATGTGACAGGTGTCATTTTTCAAACCCTGGGCAAAATATGTTCTCGCACTTGCGGAATGAAATGTTATTTTGGCCAGTATTTTATGAATGACACCTGTCATGTTCAGAAGGAGGGGTCATGAAAAAACAATGTTGAAAATTTAGGGTCAAAATGTCACAAAACAATGAAGTTATGAAGAAATATAGAATTTTTCAATGTTTACTCATTATGGGAACTAGGCACGAAGGGTCCCAGAATAAGTGCCTAGCGGTAGTAAATGCTGCATGCCCCTATGTGGCATGCAGGGCAAGGCAGACATGCAGTATGCATGACCACATGTGCATGGCACGCACACAAAGGGGGCGTGAGCCATGGCCGCATGGAGTGAAGCACGGAGAGCAAGTGGGCGTGGCCAGGATAGAAACATAAAAATATAGAAACATAGAATTTGATGGCAAATAAGGACTGTTTGGCCCACCTAGTTTGCCCATTTCCCTACCTAATGGATAAGCTGCAGATCCTGGTTAACCAACAGCCTACTTCCTCCTACCCCCCCCACTAGAATTGCCTTATGTCTGTCCCACGCATTCTTGAATTCCCCCACTGTTTTTGACTCTATGACCTCCTCAGGAAGGCTGTTCCATGTATCCACAACCCTCTCTGTGAAGAAATACTTCCTCACATTACCTCTGAGTCGTCCCCCCTCTATCTTCAAATTGTGCCCCCTTGTTTTTGCGTATCTATTTTTCTGAAAGATGCTACCCTCTTGGACTTTGTTGATTCTTTTGAGGTATTTGAAAGTTTCTATCATGTCCCGACTCTCCCTCCTTTCCTCGAGGCTATACATCTTTAGTTCCTTTAGTCTTTCTTCATATGTCTTCTGATGCAGATCCTGCATCATTTTGGTCGCTCTCCTCTGGACAGCCTCCACCCTGTCTATGTCTTTGCGGAGATAGAGTCTCAAGAACTGTACACAGTACTCCAGATGTGGTCTTACCAACTGTCTGTACAGAGGGCCAACAACTTCCTGTTTTCTACTGGTGATGCCTCTCCCTATGCATCCCAGTATCCCCCCAGCCCTCCTACTGCCTTCTCACATTGCTGGCCCACCTTTAGATCATCTGATATGACTAGCCCCAGGTCCCTTTCCATTTTTGTTGTTGTCAGTATCTCACCCCCCATTATGTACTCTTCCCCTGGGTTTTTGTTTCCCAGGTGCATTACTTTGCACTTCTTTGCATTGAATCTAAGCTGCCATACATTTGACCATTCCTCCAACCTTGCCAAAACCCTTTTCATCCTTTCCACCCCCACCTTGTGTATCAACCCTGTTGCAGATCTTTGTGTCATCTGCAAAGGGACGTACTTTCCCTTCCAGTCCCTCTGCAATGTCACTTATAAAGACATTAAAAAGGACCGGCCCCAGTACTGAACCCTGCGGTACCCCACTAGTAACCCACTTTTCTTCACTGTGGACTCCATTTACTATTACCCACTGTGTCCTGTTGTCCAACCAGTGTTTTACCCAGGCTACCACCCTGGGACCCACTCCCAGGCTGGCTAATTTGTTTATTAATCTTTTGTGCGGGACTGTGTCAAATGCCTAGCTAAAGTCTAGGTAGGCCATGTCCACAGCCCCTCCCTGGTCTGCTGCTTTGGTCACCCAGTCAAAGAAATCAATTAGATTTGTCTGACATGACCTTCCCGCTGTGAATACATGTTGCCTTGGTCCTGTGCCCCACTGGCCTCTAGGTAATCAACAATTCTTTTCTTCAGAAGTGATTCCATCATTTTCCCAACCGCTGAGGTCAAACTGACAGGTCTGTAGTTTCCTGCCTCTGTCTTGCTCCCACTTTTGTGAAAGGGAATCACATCTGCCCTCCTCTAGTCCTCAGGTACCACACCATCCTCCCATGATTTATTAAAAAGGGTAGTCAGTGGTGTTACTAGTTCTTCCCTTAGTTCTTTTAGAATTCTGGGGTGAATCCCATCAGGCCCCATTGCTTTATCCACCTTCAGTTTTAAGAGTTCTTTCAGAACCCTTTCTTCTGTGAAAGGACTAATATCAACCCCCCTATCCAGAGTGCTTCTGTTGACCAGATTAGGTATTTCCCCCTGCTTTTCCATTGTGACTACTGAGCAGAAGTATTCGTTCAGTATCCCTGCTTTTTCACTGTCGGTCTCTGCCCAACCACCTTCCTCTTTGTTTAACCTCAGTATCCCTGCCTTTGTCTTTCTTTGCTCCCTAATGTACCTATAAAAGGTTTTATCCCCCTTCTTAACCGAGTTGGTTATCTTTTCCTCAGTTTGGGCCTTTGCTATTCTGACTGCCTTACCTGCTTCCTTCTGTTTTAACTGGTACAGTTCTCTGTCCTATTCCTTCTGTGTTTCCTTATACTTACTGAATGCTATCTTTTTCTCCCTTACCTTCCCCACCACTTCTTTTGAGAACCATAGTGTTTTTTTCTTTCGTTTTGATTTGTTTATTTGCTTCACACAAAGGCTTGTTGCCTCTGTGATGGCAGTTTTGATGTTTCCCCATTGTTGCTCCACCCCACCTTCTTGCCTGTGTACTAGTGTTTTTCTGAGGCACTCTCCCATTTTAACAAAATCAGCCCTCCTGAAGTCCAGTACCTTCACTTTTGTGTGGCTTGACTCTACAGCTAAGTTTATTGTGAACCACACTGTTTGGTGGTCGCTTGTTCCCAGATGGCTACCCATTTCAAGATCAGAGATCCTTTCTCTGTCCCTATTTGATAGTACCAGGTCTAAGATTGCTCTCTGCCGAGTGGGTTCCAAAACTAGCTGTCTGAGGCATGCCCCCTGTAGGGCATCGAGAATGGCCCTGCTCTTGGATATGGCTACAGCAAAGGTGCTCCAGTCAACATGTGGCATATTCAGGTCCCCCATCAGCAATATCTCCCCTTTCTCTGCCATCCCAAGGATGCCTTCTATCATTTCCTTGCCCATTTCCTCCCCCTGAGACGGGGCTGTATACAACCCCTGTGTGGATTGTGGAGCCATTTCCAGTCTCCAGGGTGACCCACAGTGCCTCCTCTCCTCCCTGTTTACCCTTTAGCTCTGTTGCTTTGATCCCTTCCCTTACATAGAGAGCTACTCCTCCTCTTCTTCTTCTTCCTTCCCTGTCCCTCCTGTAGATTGTGCATGCTGATATGTGGAACCACCCCTTGACCCCACCATATAAGGCGATGCTGGCTACACTATGCAGCAACATGGCTATGAATGCTGCACACAGCAGAGTGGGAGTACAATGGTGGAACAATGTGGAAAGACCTGCAGAGGTGCATGGAGAAGGTGGAAGCAGAGGCAGGGGAGGAAGATGCAGGTGGTGGTAGCACAAGTTCATGGTCTACCAATTTCAGCAGTGGGTAAATTGTGGCAATGGTCACGGACATCTGGCGCAAGTATGCCAGATTGTATGGGGTCTCACACTCACCACAGCGCTGGAGGTGAAGGCCTGGATCTGGCTGGAAATTCAGGCCAGTGTCAATGCTGTTGGTGTGGAGGCAAGAACACTGACAGTTGGCATGACCTCCATGTGGCCGTCAAGAAGAAGCTGGCAGCTGGTGCATGGGAGCAGCAAGGCATGGGTAGAGGGTCCCTGGCACAGGACACCCAACTACCACCCATAGAGTGACTGGTGGCAGATACCCTCTCAGAGGTGGTGGTCCACAGCAAGGATAGAAAGGTGGACACACTGGCAGATAGGTACAGTCCATGTGGTGAGGACAAGGGGGTGGGCAATATGGTAATGTAACACTGTCACTACAGTGTCACCCTCTCCCCCCCTAGACATGGCCAGCACTCCACAGAATACAGCAACCTGTGGGATGCAACCAACATGAGCCTCTGTACCACAGCCAGCACCGAGCAGCACCATGCAACATGAGTCACCATCGGGTAAGTATTAGTGGCCACTGTTGTGTGAAGCACTATCTGGTAAGTGGGACTGAATGGTGTACTGACACAAACCACCTATGTCTCAACAGAGACAGAGATGGACACCGAAACCTGGATAGACAGCAACAGCAACATAGAGCTGACTGTTGCCCACACGGAAGATGTGGACACCACCTCTGGGAGTGATGGCCATCAGGATGAGGGGGCCACAGACATCAGCCCTGTAGGGCACTACCCCCCCTCATCATGCAGGTGCACTGGTGCAGCTGCCATTATATGCAACCCACAGCACCAAGTGGTGCAAACAGAGCTATGGACCCTGATAACGGCAGTGATGAGGGCCCCTACACAGGCACAGCCAGACACAGATGAGCCCCTGGCACTACCCCTACAGGTTGGAACAGTACCACATGCTCCAGCAGCTGGAGAGGGACCAGCTTGTGGAACAGAGGAACACAAAGGCTGCCATTGCCACCCTGACTGAGGTTGTCAGGACCATCTGTGATGGCATCATATGGGGTGCCATGGTGCAGGATCCTGCAGCACCTACGGGCCATGCCTGCTGCACCCCCAGCTTCAGTCCCCCGAGCAATGTCCACACACCTGTATGATATCCACCCAGGCCACCTGTACAGACTCCAGCCATGAGCAGACCATGTGTAGTGACGTGCCACCTGCACCGGACACATGCGCCGCTGTAATGTCCACATCACTATGCCCAGAGGGTACTATTGAGGGGGGTGACACCAACGCCACTGTCAATGCCACCCAGGACACACCAGACACCAGTACACTACTGTGCAGTGCCGGCACCCAGGGCCGTGATGGGCACAGGGGTTGCAGGGGGCTACGTGCATGTGCAGCACCCAGGCTCCAGGGCACATGGGCATCGTCAAGGCTGCAGTCACAACTGGATGGACTGGGGCTGTGAAAGCAATGGCACAGCACACTTATGCACACTGATACAGAGGAATGTCCCCAACCCCCCCACATGGGCCACTCAGCTATAGGCATCATCATCATGGCCACCCCCCGACAGTGACACCGGCCGACAACCCCAACACACAACACACCAATCACTATACGTAACATCCCTGCCATGACTGATGGGTGTGAGCAGCATGATACACAATGTGCAGCAATGTCACCATGTGAATGTACCCACCATGAGCGTGCCATGCTGCACGTCCTCTAGCCATCCCATGCTCCCTGGGAGGCATGGCAATGCCACCATCACCATCAGCATCAGCATCAGCATCATCATCATTCATGGGCTCGAGTGGTGGGACCAGCGGCAGTGACACGGTGGCATGCTTAGTGATGTTGTGCAACATGCAGCACATGGCAAACACCCTGCACGCCTTTGTGGGTGACAGCATGACTGTGTCCCCTGAGTGATCTAGGCACCAGAAGTGCATTTTGAGCAGTTCAGTGGTCCTCTTGACAATACTCCTTGTTTTTCTATGGGTGGTGTTGTATACCTCCTCCGCCTGTGTCCCCAGAGCCAGTATTGGGGTCATAAGGCAGGTCTGCAGGGGGTATCCGGTGTCACCTGCATAGAAGAATGGGATAGTGTGAGTGTCATGCCACATAACCCTTTGACAGGCGAAGGTGCAATACATGACTGTGTACTCACCTAGTAGCCACCCATCAATGGGCCTATCATGCAGCATTGCACCAAGACCAGAGGCATCCAGAATGGAGGAGTCATGCATTGATCCTGGAAACCTGGTGCTCACATCCGTGAACAAGCTGTTGGCATCGAACATGACCTGACAGTTTCTGTTCCGCTATGCCTCCTCCTTCTCCGAGGGCATTAGGATGGCGATGTGCATGCCGTCGATTACCCTGCACATGTTGGGTATACCATGCATGGTGTAGAATGCCTGCTTCATGTTGTACTGCTCCTGCTCTGTCCTGGGCATGTAGACATGGTCCCCCAGGTATGCCAGCACAGCAACAGTCACCTGGGCCATGGTATGGGACACAGAGGACTGGCTAATGCAGAGTGTGTCACCGGTCACATGCTGAAACAATCCACTCATGCAGTAGGAGAGGGCACACATTAATCCTGGTGTCCACCATCATTGCCCTGGAGCACCGGGTCCTAGGAGCCGTGGCCGCATGGACCATGTCACACAGCTGTGTGACGATTGGCCATGGAAACTTGTAACATTCCAAGCAGTGCATGTCCCACCATCCTGTAGTGTTGACCCTCTGATGGAACACTCTGGAATGTGGTAGCCTGCTCCTCTGTCTACAGTTGAGTGCCTCCATCAGATACAGATGCATACCCATGCCTTGGCACATCCTGTACCACTGTTACACCTTCCCCTCCCTCAGTGCTGCTCAGAATACGCTCCCCCTTAAGGGGTGCCATGGGTGTTGGTCGCCCACTACATGGGTATGGCATTGTCTGCCATTGGCATGCCGATGGCACACCCTGCAACACGTGCCCAGACACATGCACATTCCTGTGGTGTGACTGTTCTGAGGACTACAATGGCATATACAGTGCTGGACAGGCTGACAATGTTCCCCCAGCACCTCTTCAGGGAGTCAGAGGAGATCTATACCAACAACTGGGGTGCATGGGACCTTTGGCAGGCCCATGGTTTTGGCCAGGTGAGTACAGCATGTCCTGTGTGTGCAGCCCTGCGACGTTGTCTGTGTTGGCCATGTGACTCAATGCCTCTCCACTTGTCTCCTGTACAGGAACCATGCAGATGGCCAGAGCGCATGGAGCTGCGCCAGTAGGGACAGCCGGATGGCACCCTGTGCTACATCTGTGCCCCTGGTCAGTGGCTGCAAAGTTACCTTCTCTGGTATCTAAACTACATGATGCTCAAGGGGGAGGGCAAAATGGACTACTATGAGGATGCAGGTGACAGGCACTGGGAGGTCTACGTCCTGTGTCCGGTAAGTACAACTGGTGTGG
This sequence comes from Neoceratodus forsteri, assembly GCA_016271365.2. NCBI lineage: Eukaryota > Metazoa > Chordata > Ceratodontiformes > Ceratodontidae > Neoceratodus > Neoceratodus forsteri. The sequence continues at coordinate 699,878,786 of CM057455.1, forward strand.
TGATGCGGGCATAGGCATGCCATGCCTGCAGGCAGGGTGCTTGGGATGCTGTTCTGCCGTTAACCTGTGCCCTTTTCTTGCAGCACTATAGGGGCCCGTGAGGCGCATCATGCTGAGGAATCTGGGATGGCCAGCACTGGAACTGGAGGGGGACACCAGCATCACTAGCAGAAGTGACGACCAGCCGAGAAGTCAGCCAGAGCATGTCTGAGGGACCGCGATGACAACGGAGCAGGACATTGTTTAGCACCTCGGCACTAGGATGGACACTCTCGAGGATGGGGGGCTGTTTACATTTGTTGCTGGGGTAGTGGATGGGTGGCCTGCATCTGCTGTTGTTCTGGGTGGGGGTGTCTGCTGTAGGACTTGGGGTGACTTGTTGATGCTATATGGCTGGCTTTGGGGGAATACACTGGGTGTTGCACTGACTGGTGTGGTGTAATAAATCATTTAACCATGCCACGTGCATGCTCATTGACTCAGGGGGGGGGCAGGGGTCCAGCTGGAGCAGTGCAGCCGTGTGCTTCAATGGCTGGTGCACCCAGGGGGGTGGGCTTGCATGTCCAGTGCAGCGCTGCAGGGTGTCTGTGTGAGTGCATGCCATGTGGCATTCACACATGCAATGGCTATACAGCTGGTGCAGTTCATGTGCCTGTCCCATACAGTACCACATTCACCATGTACTGTGCCATGCGGCCACGTGCTGCATGGCAGCACATGCGTGGGGCATGTGGGTACTGGTCACCCAAGTGGGCAGCCCATGCCTGTATGGCATGCCGTGTGTATGGGGACATGCCATGCGGCATGCCCTGTGTTCGGGGATGTGCCATATGACACATCTGGCTGCTGTGCCTTGCCCATGGGGGTTGCCATGCTTGGTAGGCACACCCTACAGTGGTGGCATGGCCATGGTGCCTGCTGTGCTCCGTGGTGCTGTCCGCCGTGCATACTGGCATGCCTTGGTGTGGCGTGGTACGTCTTGGGTGTTCCCTAAGGGCATGCAGCTCCATACTGTCCAGTGCCCTCCTGGGCACATATCTTTATGGCAGCTCCTATCCTGATGTAGTTGTGTGCCTCTGAACCTGCACGTGTGCGTGTCGTACTTGTGTTAGTGCATGTGTGTAGGTCCCTTTGCACAGACGTTTCCGCTGCCATGCCCCCGTGGTTCATCTATGCGTATACCCCGTGCGTGGCTTCACATGTGTCTGCTGTGCACACGTTGTGCATGCCGCACTGCATATGTCTGCATAGCCAGTTGTCGTATCCCGTGCTGGCGGGCTTACATGTAGTGTACTGCATTCATGCATAGCACCCATAATTGTGATGTGTGCAGAGTCTGGCTGCCAGTTTTCACAATATCCCTCTTGTTACCCCTCCTTATGAACATGACAGGTGTCATTTTTCAAATCTCCTCCTAAACATGTTTTCACATTTGCTCCACAAAGTCACATTTTGAACTGGATTTAAAAAATTCCATCTGCCGTGATGATAAGGCATGGCTATAAAAAGACAGTGCTAAAAATTTGGAGTCAAAATGTCATAAAAACAACAAAGTTCTGAGAAAATGTTGTCTTTTTTCAATGTTTACTCATAACTTTGTGATTTTTACAGATTTTGGCTCCAAATATGCACATAGCCATTTTCTTACCCACCTGATGAACGTGACAGATGTCATTTTTCAAATCCCCTTTGAAACACATTTTTACCATCCCTCTGTGAAACCACCTTTTGGACCGGATTTTAAAAAATCCACCTGTCTTGATCATAACATGGGATCATAAAAATGCTATGTTAAAAATTTGGGTTCAAAATATGAAAAAACAAAACAAAAAATACCAAGTTATGAAGAACTGTTTAATCGTTTCAACATTTACTCATAACCTCAGTTTTGCAAATTTTGGCCCCTAATGTTCAGCATACTGTTTCCTTGTGTTACCCCACATCATGAACAATTATTTATTTATTCTGAATTTTGATGACTGGATAAGCCCACTGGGACATGCATATCCCTTTTTCAGGGGTGACCCAGGGAAATACATTCCAACAGGAACAGTACAGAGCAATGGTTGCAGAGAAGACAGTTATGATAGTAAGTTACAAGGAACATACATACAGTAATAAGTTGATTACACCCTAGGCTATGGAGACATAATGTGCAAATTATTTTTGCATAATCAGTGTATTTACAGGTATAAAAAAATAGGTGTGTACAAATATACAACAGAGTAGGAGTTGAGGGAGAGAGAGAGAGACAGAGAGACAGAGAGATGGAAAGTGATGGGAATCTGCGGAACAGGGGGTCCCTGTTTTTGTGAGGGTGGTCTTAATTACAAGTGCAGGTAGGAGGGGGAAAGAATATTTCTTTGAAGTACTTTTTGAATTGGGGAGAGATTTGCAGGAAAATAATTGCTGAGGAAGGTTATTCCATCTGTGAGGTGCTAAGAAAGAGAAGGATCTCCTGCCTATGGCTAACCGCATTTTGGAAGGACAAGCACTGGGAGGTGAGAGGAGCGCAGGGTGCTTGAGAAGGATCTCAGCACAAGCAGGTTGGAGATGATAGGTGGGGAGGAGAGGTGGATGAGTTTGAACACAGTGCAGTGCAATGGGAAGTCAAGATTTGCTTCAGAGGATGGCCAGCCTAGGGCTTGGAGCACATTGCAATGATGCGATCGAGCAGGAACATTAGCTGCAAATCAAACAATCCTGTGATAGGCTTGCCTTAAATTGGACAGGACAGTTTGCTTAGCTGAGAGAAGTAGGGGCTCCAAAGAAAAGGCCAGGGAGAACAGTGGCCGAAGCAATTGTTCTTCAGGACTGGAGGGTCACATATGGTGCAGTTCGGTAAAGTAGGCCCAGCTTTTGATGGGTAGCCTTTATTACTCTATCAGCAAGTGCTTCTAACAAGAGATGTTCATTCAGTGTTACTCTTAAGTATTTAAAGGAGTTCACTCCTTTGAGTGCCACCCCTGCAGAGGTGTTGACTACTAGGGGTTGCTGGTTAGTCAAGTCAAAAGAAGTGTGATGGAACAGCATTGTTTTCATTTTCTTGGTGCTGAGCACCAGTAAGTTTTCACAGAACCAGGATTTTAATGATTGAAAGCCTTCTCTAGGTTGGACTTGATGGAGGAGACAATGTTGTCTGATCTATAGAGGATGGCACTGTCGGCACAGAGTTGTACCGACATGCCACCACAGTTGTGGGAAGTTCATTGATAGATATGGAAAACAACAGAGGACCCAGGATGGACCCCTTGGGGACCCCGTCATTGATGGGTGATAGGGAGGAGGTAACCCCAGCCCACTTGATGCATTGCATTCAGTGTGACAGATAGTTAGAGAACCATGATAAAGAGCTAGCATCGAGGCCAACAGAATTCAGTTTTGCTATTTGGAGTTGGTGACTGACCAGGTCAAATGCTTTTGTGAGATCTACAAAGACTGCTCCAGTAGCTTGTCCCTGATCCATTGCATGTATGTCAGCAGTGACCCTCAAAAGAGCTGTATCGGTCCCATGCAATTTCTGGAAACCATGCTGACAAATGGCAAGGTGTCATTTAATCAGATCCCCTCTGAAACCTGTTTTTTCAGTTGCACTGCACAATTACCATTCAGACAAGAGTAAGGTCTATCCTGGGTAAACACAATCTAAAAATGTGTAAAAGCACGACATCACTGAAATGAGATATTGCATCTCATCTAGTCTGTCCTGGGTAAATACCGAGGAAAAATGTGTAAAAACAGGACCCCAGTACAGCAGAGCTCCTCCCTGAACTATGCATCCATGCTGCTTTATCCTGGCAAAAAATAGACTGTAAAAGCTTGATGCCTCTGGAAATGTAAGCTGTCATTTAGTTGGGCTATCCTGAGTAAATACATTATAAAAATGGGTAAAAGCAGGGCCCCACTGAAAATGAGATATTGCATGCAGGTGCACTTTCCCAGATAAATACCGTGTAAAAATTGGGAAAAGCAGGATCCCACTGAAAACAAGATAACACCTGAGCTGTGCTATCCTGGGTAAAAACAGTACAAAAATGTGTCTAGGCAGGACCCCATTGAAAATGAGATATTGCATCTCAGCTGGGTTATCCTGTGTTAATATACTGCAAAACTGTGTGAAAACAGAACCCTGCAGCAGAACCCCACTGAAAAGGAGATGTTGCATCTAAGATGATCTGTCCCGGAAGAATGCATTGTAAAAGCTGAACCCTGCTAAAAATGAGATACCACATCTCACCTCTGCTATCCTGTGTAAATGCAGTATAAAACTATTTAAAATCAGGACCCAGCTGCAAATGATATATTACATCTCATCTGGTCTGTCTTGGATAAATATATAGTAAAAATGTGTATAAGCAGGACCCAGTAAAACAGCATGCAAGCAAACATTTGGCATTGACAAATGCTTGTTACTGAACACATTATTTGCCAAAGCTCTGGTCCCCCACCATTAGCTCTGCCTCCTCCCAGTATTCTCTCAAACCCTCCTTTGTGATTCACTAATCCCTCCTGCAAATGCCCCTGACTGCCCACGCCCCCCAGCCACCCTACTACGCTATTGCAGCTCTGTAGTCCAGACGTCTGTGAACCCTCCCCTACTGCAGTCTGCAGCTAAGCTACTGAGTTTTGTATTGTGTGTGAACTAGTGCTGGTTCTGTGAAATGTTCCTGCATTATGGTGCAATTGAACTTTTATCTGAATGTTGAATTTTAGGCTGCCTCTTGTACAGTTACTGTTCTATAATTTATTTTTTGTATGCACCTTACTGTGTCTACTGTGGTGGACTATTCTCCATCCTCCCCTTCTCCCCAGGATGCATCCAGACAAAAGCTGCTACCAACTCAGTATGTCTTTCCTGGTAAAACCGTTGAAATAAATAATTAATTACAAATGGAACTTTTCACTATAGACATCATCTGCTCTTGTTGCTTATTTCTACCATGAAGTAATAACCTTCTGCTAATGACATTGCAGCCTGTTTTCGCAGACCTGAGTCTGATGTCTCCATAAATGGATTAGGACTTCAGGGTAGGGAAAAGCAGCATGGAGAGATTAAGTTTAAGGTGCAAAGAGCCTGTCTTCATGCTAAAACATGGTCATAAAGATCAGAATGTCCTGCAGTTCAAACTGTGAGGGAATATAATGAGATTTGACTCCTGCTGAAGCCTGTTGACATATTTTCCAGGAAACTGGGAAATCCCATTAATCATTAATCCTTGGTCTCTTAAGGTCATTGTACTTTCCTTTAACATGCAGTACGGTCTTCCGGAGGCACTCCACATACTTATTACCTCAAAAATCCATCACTCCTAGTAAGTTCCTGAAGATCATCATACTTTGAAAGACAAATGCTGCAGATTGGAATAAAGCTGAATGGTACTCATTTTGTATCCAAACAGTCCTTCTATCATTGTGAAGGCTGAATAGCTATAGCAGGCTTTAGTCAGTGAAAAGTGATGCTAAACAGACAACATATTGAGGGGAGTGACTAACATAGCATCCTTTAGGCCAGACTGCATCTGATCTAATTGAAATTTGGAAAAAGACGACAGCCTACCAAGATGTTTGAAGTCAAACCACTGAAGTCAGTTCATATGTATATGCAACCATTTGTTTTTCATGTCGTCTCTACAGCTAAGACCCATTCTCAGGGGTCTGCTGCTTCTATTAGATTCGCTTCATAATTTTTTTTTGTATTTCTCCCCACAGAAATAGTTGCAGGGCTATGGGACATTCCTAACTTTATGATGAACTTGTGATTCATTGCTTATTAATTTGATACTGGGTTTGAACTTGGCTACAAGTCCCATGGAGTTTGTGAATACCTGAGCAAGTTACTCACAATTCAGATGCTTTATAGTCTATTGCATTTGAACATGGTCTTCCCAGTTTGAGTTATGTATTATCTGTAAGTTTTTCTGACATGTCCATCCTAGACTCAGAATTACTTTTGAGGATACACACACTTTTCACATAGATTTGTACTGTTTGTACTCCAAATCTGCAGAAAAGTAGTGTAGCATGTCAATCAGTGTTCCTTCTTAGCCTTTGGCATCGATGTTAGTATGTACATTTAGATTCAGTCCTGAAAATAATCTTGCATGCAGGTATTCCAAAATCATAGATACATAGATACTTACACAGTGTTGGCAGATAAGAGCCTATGGCCAACCCAGTCTGCCCATTTGAGCTTGTAAGTTCCCTTTATGTTTTTCTAGAAGTCTGTTGCCCCTTACCCCTGACCTCCAGAATTCCCTTATGTCTATCCCATACATTCTTAAATCCTGTGATTGTTTCAGGCCCCACCACTTCCTCTGGCAGGGTGTTACACTTGTCCTCCACCCTTTCTGTGAAGAAATTCTTTATCCCATGCCCTCTAGTCCTGGAACACCTTTTTTGCTGGAAAATGGTGTATTCCTGCACCATGTTCCTCCCTGTAAGGTACTTGTATGTCTGTATCATATTCCATCTCTCCCTCCTCTCCTCCAGGGAGTACATATTCAAGTCCTTCAGCCTGTCTTCATATGACTTGTGATGCAATCCATGCACCATCTTTGTTGCCCTCCTCTGAACCTTCTCTACCCTGTCTATGTCCTTACGTAGGTAAGGTCTCCAGAACTGTACACTGTACTCCAGGTGGGGCCTCACTAGTGTCTTGTACAGTGGAATTATGACCTCCCTTTTCCTGCTGGTGATGCCCTTATCTATGCATCCCAGCACCCTATTTGCTTTATCTTCTACCTTGTCGCACTGTTTCCCTACCTTGAAGTCATCAGAAATGATAACCCAAAGGTCCCTTTCTTGCTTGGTGCATGCTATATCCTCACCCTCCAACCCATATGTTGTTCCAGGGTTTTTGTGCCCCATATGCATTATCTTGCACTTCTTTGCATTGAATTTCAACTGCCAAACCCCTGACCATTCTTCAAGCTTCTTCAGGTCCTTCCTCATTTTTTCTACACCCTCTGGTGTGTTCACTCTGTTACAGAGCTTCGTGTCATCAGTGAACAGGGAAATTCTGCCTTCTAGGTCCTGCGCAATGTCACTGATGAAGACGTTGAATAGAACTGGTCCCAGTACTGATCCCTGTGGTATCCGGCTGGTCACTCTTCCCTCTGTGGAGTGACAGCTATTTACCACCACACTCTGTGACCTCAGCCAATTACCTGCCCACCGCACTACTGTCCTGCCTAGTCCCATATTCCCCAGTTTGTTTAATAGCCTTCTACGTGGCACAGTGTCAAAGCCTTGCTGAAGTCCAGATAGGCCACATCCACTGTCCTCTTCTGATCCACCTCCTTTGTCACCCAGTCGAAAAATTCAATGAGGCTGGTCTGGCATGGCCTCCCTTCAGTGAAATCATGCGTCCTTGGGTCCTATAGTCCATTGGCAACCAGATGTTTCACCAATCTCTCCTTCAGTAGTGTTTCCATGATCTTCCCCACTACTAAGGTCAGGCTGACTGGTCTGTAGTTCCCTACTTCCTCTTTGTTCCCACTTTTGTATAAGGGAACTACATCTACTGACCTCCAGTCAGTGGGTACCTCCCCTGTTGCCAGTGATCGGCTAAATAGGATTGCCAGAGGTTCAGCCGCCTCCTCTCTTAGTTCCTTTAGGACGCTGGAGTGCACCCCATCTGACCCCATTGCTTTATCAACTCATTCTTCCACTTCCTTTAGGACCCTTTCCCATGTAAAGGGACTTGTTTCCATTTCTGCTCTGTTCCAACCCCTTGTATTCCCTTCAGGCCCATTACCCTTCTCTTACTCAGTAAAGACTGAGCAGAAATATCTATTCAGTATGTCAACTTTACTGTTGTCATCCTCCATGTGGCCCCGTCCCCACTTCAGTCTCACTATCCCTCCCTTTGCCATCCTTTTTTCACTTATATACCTGTAAAAGGTTTTGTCCCTTCTACCTACTGATTTTCCTATGCACTCTTCTGTCTGAGCTTTGGCTTCCCTTACTGACCTCCCTGCCTCCCTTTGCTTTTCCTGGTACTTCTCCCTATCCCCTTCTGCCTGCATCTTTTTGTACTGCCTGAATGCAATCTTTTTGACTTTCACTTTCTCTGCTACCTCATTGGAAAACCATAATGGCCTCCTCTTCCTTTTCCTATTGCTAACCTGCTTAATGCATAATTCTGTTGTTTTTGTAATCCCTGTTTTAAATATTGCCCACTGTTCCTCCACCCCTGATTCCCTCCCCATTCCCATTAGTGCCTCTTTCAAGCATGTCCCCATTTTTACGAAGTCTGCCCTCCTAAAATCCAGGCTACGTGTTTTTGTGAGGTTTGGTTTTGATCCTTCTGTGATTTCAAACCACAGTGACCGGTGGTCACTGTTCCCCAGGTGCTCCCCCACTGCTACTCCTATTACACTGTCCCTGTTTGTGAGCACGAGGTCCAGTATTGCCTACTGCTGAGTTGGTTCCATGACCATTTGCTTAAGGAAGGTACCTTGAAGGGAATCCAGGACAAATCTGCTGCTGGCTGCTGCTGCTGCTGGGATGCTCCAGTCCACGTCCGGAATATTTAAGTCTCCAACCAGCACCACCTCCCCCTTGTCTGCAGGATGGCTAGCATTAACTCCCTGTCTGTCTCTTCCTCCTGGGCTGGTGGCCTGTAGACCATTCCTGTGCAGATGACTGACTCCATTTTCCTTTCCAGCTTAATCCACAGTATCTCTCCCCATTTTGTTCCTCCTGGATCTCTGTAGCCTTTATGCCATCTTTCATGTAAAGTACCACTCCTCCTCCTCCCTTCCTGCGTGCCCTGTCTCTTCTGAGTATGTTGTAGCCAAGTATGGCCATCTCCCAATCATGGTTATCATTATACCAGGTCTCTGTGATGGCCACAATGTCCAGGTCTGACTGCACCATGGCAGCCTCCAGATCCTCCATCTTTTTGCTAAGGCTCCTGGCATTGTACACATGGCTTTCCATGATATGAACTCCCTGGACTGTTTAACTGTTCTACTCCAGCCCCCTCCCTGGTTGTCCTCTATCCCTGGTTCTCCCTGTTGTCTGCCCTTCTGTTGAATTTTGCCCCCTTTCTGCCTATCCTCCCCTTGGGTGTCTAGCTCCATCTTTTGCACACTGCTTTGTAGAGTTATCCCCTCCTCCTGTTCACTGGTTCCACAGCTAGCTATGGGGGGTGGGCACTTAGGTACCCTCCTTGCTGATCTTCTACCCCCCCGGGCTAGTTTAAATGCTTGTCCATGTAGCATTTAAACTTATCATTGAGTGCTTGGATTCCCCTCCAGGAAGGATGCAGACCATCAGGCTTGAACAAGCCCCATCCCTCCAGGTGGGTCCGCCAGTCACCAATTAATTCAAACCCTATCTCACAGCACCAGTTCTTCAACCATGTGTTAAAGTTCCTGGTGAGTGCACCCCTATGCTCTCCCATACCTCTCACAGGTAGTACTTCTGCGAAGGTGACAGATGTAGCTACTTGCTTGAGACCCCGTCCCAGTTTTCTAAACTCTTCTTGAACTTTCTTAGGCTCCCTGTTTGCTAGGTCATTAGTATCTAGGTAGATAATGACATCCAGCTCACCCTCCTGTATTGCCTTCCTAGTAATCCCCAGGATCTTCCTCCCATCCCTCCATGCCATAGCACCTGGTAGGCTCTTCAGTTCCCTGTCCTCACCCTTGTGTGTTCCTAGCTGGATCTCTCTTATGATAGAGTCACCCACCAGGATTCGATTCCTCCTCCTCCTCTGGGGTCTACTGCTCTCCCACCCGAGGTCGCCTCCTCAGTTGACCTCCACATCCTTCCCTTGCACTTCTCTGGGTGCCTCTGTTTGCTTGCCCCCATTTGATGAAATCATGGGATATGATAATCCTGAGGAAATTGGCATTTTAATTGTGATTCCACTGATCATCACTGTGGATCAGAAGATTTTTTTTATGATGTATATTATACAGTTTGACTTTCTTGGGGGTGGGGTGGGATGGTGGACAACCCAGATGTATGAGGGTGGCTGGACCAGAGTTCTTTTGCTAGTGCCCTTGAGGGACATAAGTGGATCAGGACTTAGGTGTAGGGAACTCTCCGGTGCAAACCTTAACCTCAGTGTCCTTTCTTAACACAGTTCCTGACAAGAAACACACTCCAGACATGTTGCAGAGAAAGCAGACTTCTTGTCCTTTTATTTGAACCACCATTTAGGTCCCATGTACACCAATGGTGCACTTATTCTTAGTCTTTTGGTGTGCCTTGATGAGGACACATTAACATTATTCAGTTACTAACAGTTAAAGTTCAAAACATTGCCAGTTAATGATCATTGGGACTTGTGACTCTGACATTGACCTCCCTATTTCATATGCACCCAGGTTAAGTCTTGACTTTCAGTGCATTTATATGCACAGGATTTGAAAATATCCATCAAGAATCCAAATTCCCTCCATGTCAACAAAAGGGAATCATTCCCAGGCCAGCCTGCAACTACTGACTGCGAGACTAATACCAGCAGTACCCAGGTCCCCTTCCAGGTGCACAAAGCACCTCCCTCAAGTCCCTCAGTTGTTATTGTTTCCTGAACCCATCCAGTGAAACAGAAGTTCCATTATCCCAAGTTCTACCTTCTTTGTAATCCATTTCCCAGCAATCAGCTGTGCCTGAGCATAGATTCCCATTTTCTTATCCCAGAGGGACACACCAAGTAGCCCACTGATCTTGATGACTTTGAGAGACCTGACACCTGGATCCTCTGGGACCTCCTTGTTCACTTGTTGGGGTTCAACCCCCCTTCCTACTCCCTGTCCCAGGCTTGATGCTGCTAAGACACTCGGTTGCAGCTGGGAAGTGGCTCAGTGGACCCAGCTGAGCAGTCATACTCTAAACCTACAGTCATCCTCTCTCTTTTCCATTCAAAATGGAACTAGGCTCTATATACAAGGTGCCCCCTTGTTATTTGTCTATTATTGATTTAAAATTGGGTGACCAGGATAGGCACACTGAGCTAAAACCCATTGTCAGGTGTGACCTAGGAGGGAGCAGGGAAAATAGAATACAACAGAATGAGCACAAATACTGTATACTTACTGTGGTAAAGAGAAGCGTGTGAAGCAAACCACAAAAGACAAAAGTAATCAAAAGCAATGAAGAGCAAAAAGTACAAATGTAACATGAAGTAAAAATTAACTATGTATGGCTATAACATAGCTTGTTAGATCAGCTGCACTCCATGAAAAGAAAAGGCCAGCACACTTCCAGTTCACTGCCAACAGGTTTATTGCACTCAGTGGGCAACAGAAGTTGAAGTTCCAATTACAATGATGGCAGCATTGATTACTACATGAAAGTGCTACTGCCATCAAATAAGCAGAAACCTAGTGCTTTGCCTAAGTAGGCTTCATCAGGGGACAGAGACCATTTGGAGTAACAGGTCATATATTTTCCTAACCTAATTTCTCCTTCAGGATGCCAAGCAGTGGGTCCCTGCCCTGATGGAGATTCTGAGTACTTTTCAAGTAGTATCAGGTCTTCATACAAACTCCACAAAGATGGAACTCATGCCTATCAATGCTCGATGTACTGTACACTGGCCAAGGCTGCTCTCGGTGCCCTGCAATGTTCCCTCATGGGTATTAAGTATTTAGGTATCAGGAGCCACTCTGACCTAGCAGGAGTGGTTTCAGACAACCTTACTCTTCTCCTTAAGAAGCTACAGGATGACTGTGACCAACTGTCATTGCTCCACTTGTCCCTCGCAGAAAAGACTGTGGCTGTCAAAATGATTCTGGCCCCTAAGTTTCTGCATTGCCTCGCTCATTTGGCACTGAAGATCCTGGTCCACTGATTCTTAAAAGTAGAGGCCCCAGTTGGTAAATTTCTCTGGGACCATAAGCCCATTCACTATAGCAGGACTAAACTTTGAGCTTTTTGGCACAGAGGTGGCTGTGGTTTACCCTGGTTTTATAACTACTATGTGGTGTTTAGTGTGTGCAGTCTTTCTCTTAGTTCTCTAAACATTCCAAGACAGCTGCTCTTCTGTGGGTTGAGCTTGAGAAGCACAGTAACCTGGATGATTTCTCAATGGTCCGCTTATTCTCCTCCCTGCCTGCTCCCTACAGGGCAGAATCCACGGTGCTGTCATCTTTGTGTGCTTGGAAGAAACTTGAGTCATGGACTCAGCTCTCCCTTGCACCTCTGGCTTATCTTCCTCTGTGGAATAATCTTCTTCTGAATGTTGATGTGGCCATTCTTACTGTACTAGGGACACTTGAGTGGATGGGGAGATACACTGTGTAGCTAATATTTGGCAATCAGCCTTGACCCATCTGGATTCCTTTGAGAATTTGGCAATCTGTTTTAACTTTCCTTAGCATGACTTCTGGAGATATCTACAGCTCTGCAGTGTCATTCACAACTGTCTTTGGTGTCTGTCCCTCTGACTCCCTGATTTTCCCCCAGTAGTTCTGTTATCCTGGTTGAGAGCCCCCCGGGGCAGAACTGGTTTGATTTACCTGACTATTCTTCAGGTGGCCTCTTATCCCTATGATGGTGCTTAGTGCAAGTGATCTCAGGATCTTGACTTGGATATCTTGGAATCAGAGTGCCCCATCTCTGGACAGACTCTTATTCACCAGGCTGATCCCAATTCAAGGAGCATTCTAATCCAGAATAAGCTCATGCATATTTGGTACCACACCCCAGTGAAACTGAAGTTGCTCAGTCTCAAGAGCCATAATCGTTGCTGGTGGTGTCAGTCTCTGGGGGTGGATCTCCTCCACATAGTATGGAGCTGTACTAAGCTTCACTTGTTTTGGAACTGAGTGCATCACTGTTGTGATAACATTTTGGAACTGCTCTGACTTCCCTGTCTCCACAGTTTTATCTTCTTGGTCTTCTCCCTTCTTCTCAGCCCATTCCTGCAGGCCAGTTGCAGTGACTTCTGAAGGTGAGTGTTGAGGCCAAGAGGCTGATCTTTCTGAGATGGAGGTCTCCTGATATCTCTATGGTGGCTCAGTGGCTCACCTTGGTTGGAATTTTGGCTGCTTATGACTGGATGTCTCACCTGGCCAGGAAGTCTCACTCCTCCTACCATTTGCTGTGGGCTCCTTTTCTATCTTCAAGGTATTGCTGACAAGATCTCCCCACCCACAATATATCTGACAGTAACCCAGAGTTGGGGGCTGACACCTGCGATTACCTCATGTTTGATGATGAGTTACATCTGTTTGTCAGTGAATCTGCTGTGATGTGTAGGGTTCCATACCGCCCGTGTTCAGTCCTTATACGAAGTTTTTGTCCAGCCTTGCTGTTTAGACATGATACAACCATTCTGTTATTAGTGTGGTGTGTATGATGTACCCAAGACCAGTTCTCTGGAGTGTCTTTCAGCCATTTCTGTGTTATACCTGTATTAGAAAATTTCAGTAAAATGTATTAACTACAAAAATATAGTCCTAACCCTGTAATAGCACTTAATGTAATATCGCTTAAAGTGCTCACCACATGATCAAATGACATAGACAAAAGTGGAAATAGTAAAAACATGCTGTCAAAAATGCTATACAGTACTTAAATAAATTGCAAGTCACTCTAGTCATAGAAAGCTGATGCGTATGATTGCTAGTTAATACATGTCAGTGTCTATGTTGTAGTAAATTAATCATGTGGAATACCACTAGCCCTGTCTTTAACCTATACTGTGATCACCCTTGAACATTGAGATTCCAGTGACATCTTGGGGATTCATAGGAGGGGCTTGGTCCAGAAACAGGTGGTATCCAAGTTTAGACATCGATTCAACAGCCATTTTTATTATTTTAAAAAAAGGGGAGAAAAAGAGAAAGTCAAGGACAGAAAAATGAACATTTAGCATAACACATTGCTAACTAAAGTTCTGTAACGAAGACACTAAATAAATGAAAGTATTTGTATTTTAGTTCCCACCATCAAGTTTAAGGCTCTGTCCACACTAGGGTGCCTGTAACATTACAGCCACAGTAAAATGTTATAGGAGCCCCAAACACAGACTGCGTCCGCACCCATAACATTTTCAAACTGTTTGAAAACCGTGTTTGAACCCTGATAGTATCAGGTTTTAGCACAGTTTTCAGCATGGTTTGAAAACAAGCATGCTTACCTCTGCAGTCTGGATGGTGTACGTAGCATATTGTAGCCTCTGCTGCCATGGAAGACCTCTGAGGAGTCATAATTCCCTTCCTTTGTATCCCAGCCTGCTTCTCACCATTTGTACATGTGCAATGCGGTCTGTGATATCATGGCAACATCAGAGCAGACAGCTAGAGGCAGTGCTCTGGGATTGGCCAGTGTTTGACAGCTTCTGCATTAATTTATGCATTTAACAACTTGTTATCCTATGAAAGTGGTTTGTGACACTATTCTGTGTAAGGCTGGAATTTAAAAAATAGCACAGTACCTAGTACCACAAGAATGGATGTTTCTGTGTCAGTTACTCTGTCAGATTTTGCATTCAGCTTTAAGGTTGGAACTGAATTATTAAATCTGAAGTTCACAAATTAAATGTTAACAAACTAACCTCAGTACACTTCATAATTAATAAGTATATATGCTGGCATCTTGAAATTCTGGTGCTTAACTTGTGTGACACCAGTCAGACATTAACCTGTGTGACACCTGTACTGCTGAAGGTTTGGCAAGTATTGTAAACATTTTTCCTGTGGTGTTCCACTAGTATTGAAAACCAAATATCTGGTGTGTATGCTCATAGAAGGGTGCAGTACACATATTTCATTCATCCATCTGTCTGTCTGTCTGTCTGCCTATCTATCTGTCTGTCTATCTATCTATCTATCTATCTATCTATCTATCTATCTATCTATCTATCTATCTATCATCTATCTATCTATCTATCTATCTATCTATCTATCTATCTATCTACCTATCTATCTATCTATCTATCTATCTATCTATCCACATACCTATCATAAATCACAACTTATTTTTCTAGTTGGTAAAATAGGAATTTATCAATAAGTGGCACACTGAAGTATTTTATTTGGTGCAACTACTGTCTGCTGTATTAATAGGATACTATATATACTGCTGCATACGATGTATGTAGCAATCTCATAGTTCAAATAAATCCTTTATTTTTATGATAAAATGACCCAAGTGAAAAATAAACAATGTTATTTATCCAATGGGTAAATGACACTGTTTATGTTTCACTTGTCTACATCATCCTTTGACCCAAAATGTCAATCAACTTGACTGACACCCCATTCTGGCCAATCCCACAAAGAATGTAGCACACAAAAATGGCCAATAGTCCTCCCCCTTTCATATTGAAATTCCTGTTCTGGTCGCCAACTTGATTCCCCACTTCTCAGGAATGTTTTCAAAAATGAGTGTTAAACACTGTAGCTGAAATTTTTCTCCCCCCCCCATATATAGTTTCTGGGTTTTTGCGAGTTTTCTCCTGACCCCTTACACCCATGCATCCCTGACGTAGTGCATACGTGTGGAGGCATGCATGCATATGCATTCGGGATGCCCCTCCCTTCCAGTCGTGCCATTGGCCACCAGCACCAAATCTCCATTCGGTGATGGCGGGACTACGGGTGGGTGACCCCATCCCTTACCCAGGAGAGCCAATGCTTGATCCTGCTCCCACCCTCCCCCTGTGCTGGCACCCGGTGACCCAAGGTCATTCCCAGCCGGGGCACCAATGTAGCATGAGGTGTGGCATCCAGTGCTTCAACCCTCAGTGCCACTGGGCCAGCTAGCTGAAGTTTTTCTATCTGTGATGTTTCAGCACAGAATTTTCCTCATCACTGTTTTCTTCCCTCGACATATTAAAAAAAAAAAGCTGGTCATGTTTGTGACCACTCGCTCAGGACAGCAGGATCCCTCAACTTAGAAAATGGCTGGCCACAGTTTGTGCTCACTTGTTCTAGTGTTCAACTCTATCTGTGATCAGCAGCTTTAAAACTGACAACATTTCTCCTCAATTTTGTATCCTTCTCCCCCACACAGTGCTAAGATACCCCTGTAATCTATCTGCCTGACCAGCCATGTGAACTGCTCGTCCCACGTACTGATGCCAGAGGAACAACTACCACAAACCACCGTTCACTCATCACTCACTTTTGGACCTCATAGACCGCAGAAGAAAAAAGATCTGTAAGCAGACCA
Organism: Neoceratodus forsteri; assembly: GCA_016271365.2. Taxonomy (NCBI): domain Eukaryota; kingdom Metazoa; phylum Chordata; order Ceratodontiformes; family Ceratodontidae; genus Neoceratodus; species Neoceratodus forsteri. Next base: position 699,894,923 of record CM057455.1, read on the forward strand.
TGGTCATTTGTTTTCTGACCCCACAGACTGCAAAAAAGAACATGTGTAAAGTAAAATTATGTATGGGGGCACATAGAACATTTGGTGGTATACAGTAATTCTGCACAGCACTTTGGAGGCTGGTGCTACACAGGGACAGTTGCTCTCTCACTCTCTCTACATGCCATTTTCTGACCTGGAGTGCTCCCTATATGTATTACTTTGTGGGGAGGGGGACGTACTCTTGGAGGAGTCATCCAGCCTTCAGTTTTATACTCATCTTGAGGGTGTGTGGGATCCAGCCTACAAAGCACTTGGTAAGGATGGGTGCACAGGAGTTTCAGTGCTGGCAGAATTTTCAGTTGGGGGGGCAGCCTGCGACACAACCTGACACAGATCACAAAAAGGAAAAAAAGAAACAAAAAGACGGAAACTTCCCAGCTTTGATTCAGATCATTGTAAGCACAGAAAATATAATGATCTGTGTGTCCATTCTTGAGGGGGCAGGACTTTCATAACTCATGAGTGGCTTCGTCACTCCTCAGTTATGGTCCTGCCCCCTCACTCATGGAAATAAATGGCATATTTTAACACATGCCATTGTATATCCTCTATATACATATTCTTTGCAAAAACTTTGTTAATGTACTAATTAGGATTGAAGTGACAAAAGCAGGGAAATGTGGGGTTAGGGTTTCAAACCCTAACACCCTACATCCATCCTGCAGGTAGGAACAAGAAAAAACATGATGGTGTCATTGCTCTTGCCTCTTCGCAAATCAGGCATGGGGTGGGCATTGAGATTGTCAACCCTAATGCTTACCCCATTCCAGCAGTAAATAAGCTGGAATGGGTACAGTATACAAGAATGGGGTGAGTGCTAGGGTTGATAAACCCAAGGCACACCCCACACCTGATTTGTGAAGTGGCAAGAGAGGTGAAACCATGATTTTTTTCTGTTCCTGCTTGCAAGGTGAGGTGTGGAAACCCTAATGCTGTTCCTCTTTCTACTTCAACAAACTAGTGCATTAACAAGGTTTTACAAAGAATCTCACTTTTGAGATAGTATGATTGTATCTGTATTTCTTTGCATTTGACTTTTTTTCTATTTCTTCTGTAGTGCCCCCCAACACAATGTCACACCTGGAAATGGGTCTCAGCTCAGGGTACCTCTTCCAGTAACCAATTTGCAAAGAAATAAATAATGTGAACAGTTGTTTATAACTTTAAAAATACTACACAAATTATACTACTATCCCTCCACCAAGTTAAGATAAAAATTAACAGAGCTCTAATAATGGCCTGAAACCTCAGTGAGTCAATGGATTATATGCAGTTTATTTTAAACCATCAAGCTGTGACACTTTTCTGGAATATTTTAAAGAAATAGATTTGTCACAACAATTTTCATCATACAGTTTTCAGCACTAATGTATTTCTGACAACCTTAGAATCATCACTAGTGTATTTTTAACTTCCTCAGATAGTTTTAAAATGCTTTAATAACTACTTTTATGATTAAAGACTCAAAACAAATCTGGCCACCACTAGTAACTGTCAATAGAAACATAGAAAAAAAAGATGGCAGAAGAAGACCATGGGTTCATCTAGTCTGCCCATGTGTTCCTTATGTTTCTTGGACCATCTCAGATCCTATGCATAATGCCTCCTACTACTCCTGCTGCTTTTGATTGCACTAAACTTTAGCCTTGTCCCACCCCCAGCTTGAATGATGTTGCGGACTTTGCTTCTACTACCTCAGCTGGCAGTTTATTCCATGGCTCCATAACTCTTTCTGTAAAATAGTGTTTCCTAAGCTCTCTCTCTTGAAGCCCCCTCAACTTCCACTCATGCCCTTTAGTGTTAGAGTTGGAAATTCTATTGAAGAGGTCCGAGGATGGCATCTTATTTATTCCCTTATACAATAATTTATTCCATGTGGGGATTCTGAAGTAATCTTCAAAAAATGGATTCCATACTTCACTCATCAATTTTCATATTAATTTATGGCTCCAACGTTTCACTCATAATTTTCAATATAATCTTCTTATGACCCCACCTTATAAGCCCCATAGGTGAAAATTTGCAAATCTGTGCCAGAATGCCATTCCACACCACAGGTGTGAAAACATGTTTTGGACAGGATGTGAAAATGACAGCTGTATTGTTCACAAGGAGGTGTGAATAAATAGCTATGTTGAAAATTTGGAGTCAAAATAATGAAAATTACCAAAGTTATGTGCGTGCATAGAAAAATGTCAATGCATGCACCTAACTTAGTCATTGTTTGGAATTTTTTCACCAAAATTATAACATGGCCTTTTTGGGACCCCACCTCATGAACACTGTTGGTGAAATTTCATTATTCAGTCCGGAAAGGTGATTTCATGCAGTGACCATAAAATAACTTTCCAGGCCTGATTAACTAAATGACAGTGACAGTGTTCATGAGGTGGGGTCCCGAAAAGGCAATGTAGAAAATTTGGTGAAAAAATTCCTGAAAATGGCAAAGTTATGAACATAAGTTCAAAACACCATTGAAATACATTATATGGCACTTACCTTTATTCCTCAGTTTGTGGTTTGGCTTTGAAGAGTGCAGACATGTCTTGGTCCACGGAAGATGACAGCCTATGACCTCCAGTGGTAAGTTTGGGACAGGGGGAATGTGGGGTGGTGGGTGCTTAGTGGGAGGGTAGGGATGGGGGATGGGGACGATGAGGGCCCATTTCCTTTTTTATAGGTTTTTAAAAAAAGACATCAGGAAACTGTTTTCTTTTTTACAGAGACAAGTACAATAAATATTTAGGGATGCTGGGGGTGGGCTCCCTAGTGTCACACACATCTTGGGGTGGAGGGCTTGTAATGACAACATGGGGATTAGGCCCACCCATGTCAGCATAATAAATGAAAATAATTTGCTGCAGGGTGGTGGGAGGGACAGCGATTAGAGGGTGGGGGTGCCACTGGACACCAGGGGCAGTGATCAGTGGGTGGGAGGTGCCACTGGACACCAGGGAAAAAGGTGGCTCACAGCTGAATCTGCAGTTGGCAGCATGAGTTCAAGCTGTAGCTGCAGAAGTCAAGAAAATCCAGAGAGCATGGGGAAGTGCTCCTTTCACTAAGCTGGGCACCTAGGATTTTGGGTGCCTAGTAAACATATATGTGGGCACAATATTTAAAAACAAACATCAAAGTCTAGCTAAATAGGTCCTGCTTAGCTAGGTTCTGGCATTTGTTTATTGAAATCACAGCATTTTTGTAGTTTTTCTATGGTTGTCAGTTCACAGAAAAAAATCAACAAGATGGTGGTTGGCATGGCACTAAAAAATAGTTGGTGCCCTGCCAGTTCAATGGTGCAAAAGCAAAAAGGAGCATTTGCGGCAACAAATTTTTACTTTCATGGAGAAACGTGATCTCAAAAACTCTACTGCACATGCTCAATTAGGAAAACCATAAAATGTAAAGCCTTATAGCTCTGGAACCCTTTAAAATGTTTTCAACCAGACCTGTCAAAGGCACTACCTTGGGAAGTGACACATGTCCACTAGAAGTTTGGGGCAACAATTCATTTCCATGTAGGCTGCAGGCAAGAGCAAAAAAAAACAAAACGTTAAGTATAGGAAAAAAATTAGTTTTTTTCTTAAAATGACACATACATAGCTCAGAAACCACACAAGCTGCTGCCACAAAAACTTCCACACAGCAAGACTTTGCCTGCTAGACAACACATACAAAATTGCAGCTCATTTTATCAAAGGGAGCCAAAGATATTAATGTAAAAAATTTGAGGTTTTACATTAAACAGGCTACTCAACCCTAACTATAGGGGCACAATTGTGCCTATATATATAGAGAGAGAGAGAGATAGAGACAGAGACAAACACACACACAAACACTCAGACATATAGATAGATAGATATTGCAAAAAATTGTTAATGCATCAGTTAAGGTTAAAGCAACAAAAGTATGGAAATGTGGTGTTAGGGTTTCCAACCCTAACACCCCACCCCCACCCTGCAGAGAAGAAGATGCATTGGGAGGTGGCATTGGGGTCATCAACCCTAAGGTTTGACCCATTCCATTAGAAAGTAAGCTGGGTGGGTGTAGCATAGGAGAATGGGGGAGCATTAGGACTGACAACTCCAATGCCACCTCCCGATGCCTCTTTGTCTCTGCAGGGTGGAGGTGGGGTGGGGTGTTAGGGTTGGAAACCCTAACACGACATTTACCTACTTTTGTCGCTTTAACCATAACTGATGCATTAACAGAGTTTTTTTGCAATTTATTTTCTTACTTTTAGAGCTAGTATAATCATATCCCAATTTGCTTGATGGACATCCTGGCAATTAAATCCTCTGTGTTCCTTCATCAAAATCCTATTAGGGTTACCCAGGGTGAGATCCTGTGTGGGCAAAGCTCTTTTGCATCTTCAGTATCTTATCTCTGGAACTCAATGCCACTGATCTTGTGAGATTGTTCTTCACTTGGTGGATTCAAGAAAGGGTTTAAAGTTGCCCTGCTGGACTGCAACCTTTGCCCCTTCAATTGGTGACTCTTACTTTTGTTACTATGATTGTCTCTGTTCGCACAACCTGAGATTTGTAGTCTTCTGATTCTGAATGTTAGCCCTCCTCTGTGTATTTAAGATTTGTTATTAATATTTTGTTCATCTACTCAGACTCCAAGCATAACTGAATGTATTTCTTTTCTAATTTTGTATCTTCATTCTATAATGTATGATTGTTCTATGTTATTAATTCTCGACCACCCCTCAGTGGACCCATCCAGTTAACAAAATTAATATATAAATTAATGTTTGCTCTCCTCACACAAGTGTCCTGCCATTGCCATCAAATTGTAATGGCATTATGTGCACATTGGATCAACATCACATTTCTCCTCCAGTTTTCTCTGCTTCCCTCAGGCTTCCTAGAATAGTAAGCTACTTCTCTCTAATCAAGAAACATGTCACAGTGCTGCAGTTTTGTTTCTGCATTGATCTGTGTTACCTGCACTCTTTACAGGAAATAAAGGGTTCTCCAAACAAACACCTTTGTTTCACTTTAATTACAATGATAGGCATGCAAAATGGATAAGACAGTATTGGACTCCCTTCAGAAGAACATCTATTGGAGAACACAATTTTCTCCCTAAGCAATTGCAATTGTTTATTAAGCAGTGTACAATTATTAAAAAAAGGAACAGGAATATAAAAAATGCATGCAACAGAAAATAGTTAAGAAAATATAAACAAACAATATGAAAAACCCTCCAACACATATCGTAAGTAATTAACTAAACATATCCATCTAAAATTGGTCTGGAAAACTAATTTAACAACAGAAATGACTGGGAATGCTTGATTAAAAAGCTATGTTTTCAGGCGGGATTTAAAAACTGCAGCTGGGGGAGCAGTACAGAGGGACTACAGGATTGTATCTAAAGCTAGGAGGCTGCTACTGTGAAGGCTTGGTCCTCAACAGATTCTGATCTTGAAGAAGAGATTCTAAGAAACACCTGGGTGGCAGAATGAAAATTTCTTCAATGCACAAAATCCTTCTATGCTGAACAAGAAATGCCGCATGGTTTCAACTCAGAGTTCTCCAGCCAGAGAAATTTCTTATAAAATACATTTTCTATAAAATAACACTAAATAACATGAATAACACTGATGCTAGTACCCTTTTCATAAAATGAAATATGCACTGATCAATGATGTATTAATTGGGGTTTGCAGATAACAAATATTATTTCTTAAGTGCCACAAGTGATAAGGCATTCATTAGTTTGATCTCAATAATGAACATTAGCCCAATCATTCCTATCTGGATCACACCTCAGAAAATAAGTTTAAACATTTTAAAAGCAGCCTCCCTCACTTCCTCAGGGGCCTGGAGTTAGTCACAAGGCCAACGCCCACTCTATCAGTCACCGACCACCACAACTCCCTTCCCTGATTCTTCCAGTCCCCTGTCCACCTGCCACTGCCTTTTAAAACTTACACCCTGTCCTTCCCTAACCCAACTCCCCCAGTCGCATATCTCACATGAGGCAAAGGAACTTTTTATGCTCTTCACTCCCTGGAATTACCTATCCATAATAGGAGAGGGGTCACCAATTCAAATGTCCACAGTACCATCAATTTATTTTTGGCCTAGAGCCAACCACTTACATTGTCTTTTATAAATGACCTTTTCACCTGCTAGCCCATTCATTGCAGTGGTGGTGCAACCACTTGCAATGCCGATGACCTTGGTTTGAGAAGGAGCCTGAGTCATCTGAAGGCCAGCTAGGGGAGGAGGTTGAGCATCCCAGTGGACTGTCACTTCTTCAGTGAAGGGAGTGCAGCCTCTCCCACTGTGTTACCAGCACCTGCCTGATCTTGGTTGAAGGTACAGATGGGAGTGTGGAAGAGGGAGTTGCCCTTCAGCTTGACAGGACATTGCCATGCATTGCATGTGCACACCCATTAAAGAGCCTCTTCCAGCATCTCTGTGGAGGGGAGTAGAAAACAGGAAAGGCTACAGCAGCAGGGTGAAGTGCACCAGCTCTTTCATGCCCAACACTCTGACTGGCCACCCATTTCCAGCAGACAAGTCTTTTGGGGGGAGCTTGTGAGTTTGGCCAGTTCCCCTCACCCCATCTCAGACTGGGAATCCAAGGTGATGAAGGATGGGGTTAGTGACAGAGAAGGCATGGATGGGGTGAGGAGGGTGAATAGCACTGATGGGGGTGGCTGTAGGTGAGAAGCATAAAAAAAACACCTCTTATCTAATCCTCCCTCAGTCTGTGATCTTACATGTTGCAAAAGTCCCTTTTAAAGTTCAGCTTAAATTTTGTCTGCTTAAATATGGATACAATGCAATGCATGGTATATGGCTCTAAATCTCTCCTATGGGAGGCTACATTTGAGTTTCTGACAATTAAAAGCTTGGACTTTGTTCACTTCTTCAGGTAAAATATCAGACCAGAGATCTTAATGTGAGCTTAGAGCATGTGTTATCCTTTGATTTTCATTGCTTATTACTATCTTAGAAATATCTAAAAAAATCTTCAAATCTTGAAATATGATGCAGCAAAAGCACTTCTGCATTTCTTGATGTTTAATAGTCGCTATGGCAATGCCATTTTGTCTGGTTTTCCTGAAATTTATTTGAATAAGTTACAATTTTTCTGAAATTCAGCTGCTCGTATTGTTAGAGGTACAAAAATAATGTCAGCATATTTCTCCAGTTTTTAAACAACTTCATTGGCTTCCTAATGAACAATTAACAGATGTCAAAATCCTTGCATTGACTAAGAAATGTTTAAATGGTTCAGACCCAGAACACTTGAAGGACCTGCTGCATGTTTGCATTCTTCCACATGATCTTTGCTCTGTGAATCAATGGCTTTTATCAGAAACAAATGTTTAGTGGGCGTACGTAACCACATTATGGAGTAATGCATGTGCAACTCCTTGGTAGTTGAAGGCTAGTAGTATAGTTGGAGTTTGACTGTCATTTGTAGTTACTTTGATCATTCGTACTCTCTGTCCCCTCAGGGACTCCCACCCTGTTGGGGTACTGGAAAGGCAAAGGAATGCTCTTGATGAGGGTTCCACTGCTAGAGTTGCTGCAGGAACATCATTCCTTTGGTTAAGGGTACCTTAGAAAGGAGCTGAAGGAGAGAAGCAAGCCACTGGAGGAGGGGGGGTGGATGGTGGAGCAAAGAAAAGTAGCTTCCAAATGAGGTTAAAGGAAGCTGATTTTATATAGCCCAGGAAGTGGGTTTGGCTTATTTGCTCCCACCCATCAAACCATTGACTTTGCCTTTTAATTTAATGAGCGTACACAAGCACAATGTGGAGTAATGTTTGTGCAACTTGTTGGTAACTGAAGGCTAGTTGTATGGTTGGATGTTAACTGTCATTTGTAATTACTTTGACCATTTTCACTCTCTGTCCTCTGAGGGACTACCACCCTGTCAGGGTACGAGGAAGGCAAAAGAAAGGGTTCTACCCCTAGAGGTGCTGCAGGAACATGATTCTATTGGCAAAAGGTAACTTAGGAAGGAATCCAAAGAACTGAAAAGCTGGAGCTGTAAACACAGAAAAGCAATGTAATGACATAGACAGCTGATAACAGGAGATGAGTGACAGCCCACCGGTGCAGAGGCAGAGTGTCCGTCTGTGACACTGACGACCAGGGTTTGGAAATGGACTCAGGACATTGGAGGGTCAGCCGGGGGAGAAGGATTGAGCATCCTAAAGGCTGCTCTCTTTCTCCTTGGGGGGGTGGAGTGTCTGACACAGATTGCGGACCTCTGGCAGAGGCTGGGAAGACCCACTGTGTCAGTGCTATTACCTATTGGGGGCAGGGTGGATGCAGGATGTCATCACACTTCCCCACCCCCAGGTACTGCCACACAGCTAAGAAAAAAATCTCTCATATCACCCGGCCATGATGCTCCCGCTCCGCCGCCACTCCCACTGCTGCCAGTGTCCGGTGGGGGGGGGTCCCACTCCTGTGGATCCACCCTGGGGGGGGGGCAAGCCAGGGCTAGCCAACATTGATCATGGGAAGGGGTCGCCCACCCAGTGGACCTGCCCAGTGTGGTAAGCCTAGGCATGGTGGGATAGCGTGTGGGGATGGGGCTGAAGTTCTGTTAGGGGCATTTACAGGGAAGACCGGAGGCCAAAAAATTTAAATAAAAAAAAAATGGTGATGAGTGACAGCAGACTGAGGCATGACTTTCAGAGAAGAGAGGGAATGGCAGGATTGTAGGAGAAGGTGAACCACCATCCAACCCCAAATCATAGCAGAAATTTTAATAATGGGCAAAATGGTACTCAACAATTATTTTATGGCTCTTGGCACTCGGGAGATAATACCCGCTGGAAGAAATCTCTGGGGATCCATGGTCTTGGCTGCCATCCCTCCTGGCATGGGTACTAGTATTAGGCTCACTTCTAATTTGAAATTCTAATTCAGGGGAATCTTTTGGAGGGATACTTCTCACTCTATCCCTCTAATGGGATAGTGTTGTGGTAGTGCCACAATGGGATTTCAAAGCCAAAGGAGGTGCCTCAGGGAAGGAGGCAAGTAAAACATGGACTGAGGAGACAGTGACAGCTGAAAGGCAATCACCCAGCCTTGAGACCATGAGGAGGCCTAACTTTGAATGACAACTAAAGGAAGGGGAACATGGAATGAGACTAGGTGGACCTTAGGCAGATGCAGGGAGAAATAGCATTTGAAGGTGCTGCCGACATGATCTACACAGCCAAAGGAATCCATCTTGGCTTAGGGCCCCACCCTCTTGCAACTGAAGTCCTCAATACTACACAGTGAGGTACAGCTGACTGTGGTTCTTCATGGCTGAAGCTTCCGCCTAAGCACTGGATCTTCTCACCACCTGGTGGAGAGAGCACAGTGGCAGCGCAGTGTTGAGCAATGAAACAAAAGAGCCATGAAATACAACTCAATAACTTTAATGAAAAAGGTGCAGTTTGAGAGCATGGCAAATGCTAACCCTAACACTTCACATCTATACCATCAAGACTTTGTCTGGGCCATTGCTCAGCAGAGCACTGCCACTGTGCTCTCTCTGGAATGTTTCTTGTTGTCAGCTGCACTACAGTATGGAGTTGAAGTGCCATTATGAACTGTTGTCATTACCTGTTGGGACTGCCAGGAGGTGCCACAGTAGACAAGCTTCCTAATAAGGACTCCTATCTGGTAAGGTACTAACCCTGAAGATGTGGACTTCAAGGAAAGTGAGTGAGTGTGGAAGGGGAATATGGTAATGGACAGTAGGATTGCATTCATAGGGCCTGATGGCATGATACAAAAATGAACTGACTGCATGATGATGCGGAGGGTTTAAATGATAGGCTGGACTGGACTGGACTGACTGAGGACTGCTGAAGAACAACAGGTGTGATAGAAAATGAACTGAATGACAAGGTACTGAAAATAGGAATGCATACAAAGGCCATTATCATGGTGAACAGCCAGCCATGAGTAAGAGTTGCAGGAATCTTTAGTACAACCATGACTGTAGTGACAATAGTGAAGCAGACTGAGTGAGTGGTGGCTGAATGGCTGAGAAAGGAATGGCTGGGAATGACAATTTGTATTGGCTGTGTTAAGTTCTTGCAGCTGCTGACTGGAATGCAATGCAGGCAGAGAGGCTGCAGTGCAATGGACACTAGTGCTGGTTATGAACGAATGTATAACAAGCTGAGACAACAGAAATGAAATACATGAGCATGACAGAGGCAGGACATAGAATGTTAGAACACTGGTTCCAACTAAATAAGCTACTGCTAAACTATAAAAAAACCCAAAATGCATGCGTTCTCAACACCCCACACCAAAAAGGCAAGCCTACTGTTAATACACTATCGTGTCGGTGTGCAACTTGAACAAGTAAGTTAATTTAAGTATCTTGGAGTGTACCTAGATGAAACCCCTGTCCTTTACACCTCACATAGACCATGTTGCCAAATCAGTCAGTGTTAAAATAGGTGCACTTTATAAGCATGGGAACTTCATGACACCGAATGCCTTGTGGCTAGCCATCCGTAGTTCATTACTGTCCTCAGTTGACTATGGGCTGGTTACAGACACAGCTCTAACAAGCATTTGTCAATGCCGAACGTTTGCCTGCTGGCATTGGCATTGGTAGTGTAGGTGTTACAGAACTGCATAATAGGAATGGCAGTGAACTATTGAACTGAAGCCAACCCCACCACCACCCTGCAGATACTGACAGGCATTAGGGTGTGCCTTTGGGTCGTCAGGCATAACGGCCATGCCATTTCACCACACCCTACCCTGCAGATACCGACAAGTGTCACTGTGTGCCTTGGGGTCTTTGGCCCTTATGTTCATCCCATTCCATCAGGAAATATGATGAGATGGGTGCTGTATAGGAGAAAGGGGTGAACTTTGGGGCAGAAGAGTCCATGGCACACCTCAATGCCTGTCACTGTCTGCAGGGTGTGGGTGGGGGTGGAATGGTATGAGCATTACAGGCGACAATCCCAAGTCACACCCCTAATGCCTGTCAGTCTCTACAGGGTGGGGCGTTATGTTCGGAAACCCTAACATCTCAGGCGTTCGTTGGTATTTTCACTCCAAATTTTCAAGATGTTTTTTTATACCCCCACTTCATGAACAGTAGCAATATTAGTTTGTTAGCTGAAAGCTGATTTTGCACAGTGACTACGCCATTTGGCACCACAGGTGCAAAAACACATTTCGAACAGGATGTGAAAAATGACAGCTGTACTGTTCATGAGGAGGTGTAAAAAATGGCAATGTTGAAAATCTGCAGTGAAAATATTAAAAAACCTGGTGAAGTCACGAGTATGAAACTGTGCAACGCACACCCGTAATGTAATTAGTTTGGGGATTTTTTACAGCAGATTGTCAACACAGGCATTTTGGGATCTCCGCTCATGAATAGTGTCACTGTGATTTTCTTAATCTGTCCTGAACAGTGATTTCTCAGAGCCACCATGCATTTCTGAGCTGGAAGTGTGAAAACACATTTCGTCCATGTTGTGAAAAATGACAGCCATACTGTTCATAAGGAAGTGTGTAAAAATGCCAGTGGTGAAAATCTGGACTGAAAATATTACAAATTCATGAACTTACGAGGGTGCATGGAAACTGCACAATGCTTGCTCGTAACACAGTCATTTTATGGACTTTTGTCACCAAATTTTTAACATAGCCATTTTAAGACCTCTGCTCATGAACAGTGTTACTGTGATTTTCTTAATCTGTCCTGAACATTGATTTAGCACACCGACTGCACCATTGTGCGCTACATGCATGGAAACACATTTTGGGCAAGATGTGAAAAATGACAGCTGTACTGTTCATAAGGAGGTGTGATAAAATGGCAATGTTGAAAATCTGGAGTGAAAATATAAAAAATTTGTGAACTTATGAGCGTGCTTAGGAACTGCGCAACACACGCTCGTAAATCAGTCATTTTTGGTAATTCTTTCACCAAATTTTCAACATAGGGTTTTTGGGGGCCTAGCTCATGAACTGTTACACTGTCATTTTGTAAATCCGTCCCAAAGGTGGTTCCACGCAGTGACGGTGAAATCACCTTTTGGGGCCGATTAATGCCATGACAGTGCCAGAATTCATGAGGAAGGGTCCTAAAAACCCCATGTTGAAAAGTTGGTGCCAAAATTCCAAAAAATGCCTGCAATATGCATTAAAGTTGAAAAAACCCTATTTATTCCATTATACAGCTTACCGGCATTTCTTCAGTTCGCGGTCGGCTTTGAAGAGTGCAGACGTGTTCCCGGTCCACCGAAGATCATTGCGCCAGCCTCTGGAGGTAAGTATGGGGTGAGGTGGGGGTGTGGGGAGGTGGATGCACCGAGGATGGGCGCGGGTTGGGGGGCAAGACAATCAACGAGGGACCATTTTTTTCTTTTCAGTGTTTGTTTTCTTTTTAGGAAGACGATACAGGACTTGTGCCACACTGGGGTGGGCTCCCAGCGTGGCAGCTGGAAGATTTTTTGGGGAGGGTCAGTGGAGCCTATGGGGGATTGGACACCCCCGTCGGCCATACAGATGTGTGCCACGTTGGGGTGGGCTCCCAGAGTGGCAACTGGAAGTCTGTTTCTTTTGGGGGGGTTTACTTGAGCCGAAGGGGAATTGGGCATCCCTGTCACCATTCTCACTTATGCCATGCTGGGGTGGGCTCCCAGTGTGGCACCTAGAACTCTTGGGGGGGGCGTGGAACCAATGGGGGATTGGGCACCCCCGTCAGCCATACTATGTGCGGCGGGCGAGGGGGGGAGTGCTATTCAGAGACACTCAGAGGGTTGGGGAATATTATTACAATACTGATCAGGGTTACCAACAGACAAAAACTGCATCTACTTTTTCAGTCTCTTTGGGGTTCTATTTTCCTGCTTTTGTCAATGCCACTCCTACCCTGAACTCTGACTCAACATTCCAAGGATGGTAATTAGATATTTTTTTGGAAATATTCCAAGAATGTCATTTTAGTCACTTGCCTCCTCCCGGAAAGATAGTCCTAGGAAAAGTTCACTTCAAACTGAATTTATGCTCCAGGAAGAGAAAGCAGAGACGTATACAAGCAGGATTGCCGGCAATATGGTAATCAACACTATCTTATCGCTGTTCACTGAAGCGGTCTCTCCCTTTCAACCGTACACCACTGCATTTTCAACTGCTGTCATAGACAGCTGCAGCATTCATTGGTGAACTGTGGCCTGCCTGAAAACATACTGAGTGAACTGGAAGACAGGGTGCTACACCTACAAAAACTCGGATGATGGCACTATGTTTCTTGCACATGCATGCAAGCAAACATAAAAAGGATTAAACTGCTACTGAACAAGGCTTGTAGGCTCCCGCTCACCCTCAGAACAGGCAAACTAACACATACATGTAGCCTATACTCTCAAACCGGCTGGCTCCCCCTACAGAGCAGGATCAGGTATCAAATATGGCTGCTGGCAAAAAAAGCCAAATTAAACCTAACCCTTCCCCTCTGAAGAAGCTCTTTCAACTAACTAAAACCACTGAACATACCAGATGTAGAACTAGAAATGCCCTCCAGGTCCCCATTAGACACACAGTCCCACCTTCGGAATGCACCAGCAATAGGGCACCGAGTCATTAGGGCACCAATCGGCAAAGTCGCTGACCACGGTTTCTCTGAGGAGCTGTGCCCCCACCCCCCCAACTATAGATTCCAATTGGGGGAGCACGGATCCCGTGAGGGGGCACTGAATTCTAATTTTGATGCCCTAATGACTTGGCGCACTAATGCCGGAGCCCCGAAGCACTGCAGTGTAGACACATCACCTTAGCAAAAAAGGTCCCTAGCTTATAGGGGCCCTAAATGGTTAAATGAACTCCCTGACTCCCTTCATGAGTTCAATAAAATTGCCCCTTTCAAAGTGGCACTCCAGAATCACCTATCCCAGTCTGGTGGATGTGACTGCTACATCCAACCTTCCCCTCTCAGACAGGCAGCACATCCTCCCTCCAATCTCCAATACCTTGCCTAAGTTTCTCTTCTAACCTATCGCACTTAAAATATGACAACGCCATGTTGGCTGCTTCCTTGCACCTTTATGTCCAATTGTGTCCAATTGTTCCTGCACCTCGTTGTCCGATGTACAACCCACAATTGTTTGTACAACTTTGTTTGATTCACTGAGGAACTGCTATACTTGTGTAACTCTAAAGGGCATGGGGTCATAATGTCGCAAGACATTATGCCACATGGCAAAATTGCTCTGCCAATATAGTGTGATATTGCCATGTGCCATAAGTTTGCTTTCTGTGGGAGTCTCCACCACCTACACCCCCTGTTATGGGGGGCTGTGTCCCCCGGACCCCCTCCACTAAAGATTCTCAACTCTGGGGGGGGGTCCAACTTGGGGAGCACACAATCCATGGAAAAAACATAAAATGTCTGGGACCGGGAATCAAACCCGGTTCCAGACGCAGCACCTGGGTTCCTGCTGCTGTGGCTCAGTCCAGTGAGCCACAGCAGCTGCTTGGCAGTGTCTACTCCCAGCAGAAGTCTTATCCTCTGCCTGGGAGTGTGTGAATGGTGCAATACCATGTACAGCGGTATACTGTACATGGTATTGCACTATCCACTGTCAGGGACAGTGCTGTTTTGGGTTAGCTATAATGTTGTACGCTATTAAGCATATGCCATTATGACCTGGTAGGACTCTGGAGGATCTCTGCACCTTGATTTTTGATGTGGGATCTTTGTAAACAAGCTCTCTATCTCAAAGCTTATGTAATCTGAATCTGCAAAAAATAAATAAAATTAAATTAAAAAAACATCAAGCCAACACACTGACAACACAGTGCATGTAAGCACTGGAGTAAAATGAAGACATGACAGCAGTAGGAGTGGCTGCCATAAAGAAGCAGGGAGCACAAAACCACAACCAGAGAAGGCAAAACCTACTACTAACCACAGAGTTGTAGAAGGCACAGAACAAACAGAAGCTGAAGGCAAAGTCAAACAGAAATGCCCAAAATAACAGATAGGAAATCAGCAACCATTAGGGGGGGGCAGAGCTTGAGCTTCCAAATGAGGCTGAAGGAAGCTGGTTTATATAGTCCAGGAAGGGGATGTGGCTGCTTAGTTCTTCTGGCTGTCAGGTGGCCACTTTATGTAAGGACTTTATTGTCTCTGTATATCAACTCTGCACCTGTTACTGAATTTAATTTACTGCTGAAATTGCTTATGGTGATTTGTAATTCATTATGTACAGTACTTCAATATAACAGACATGGTTGTTGAACCTTAATTGTATGCATTGTATTATATGTCCTGGTTTTGTAGGTATCTTAAATTGCTTTGACATGTAGTTTTTTTAATATAGTTTCTCTGCCTTATTTTCTCCCCTAGTCTCAGTGACAAACTCTGCCACCAACCCATCATGGGGACTAACAGGTTAACCACCCTTAGGTGGCCTGCCCTGTTAGGTCAAACAGTTCCTGTGGGGGATGTCGGGTGAGCCAAGTTTTTTCCTCCATTTGTCCCCCAGAGTATCGTGTCTACAATGATGCACTTGCATGCTCATATGCAAGGTGTGTGGAGGTGATGTGCCGGATGATGTTCTCTTCACGTACTGTCCCCATTGTCAATGCCATCCAGCCTGTGCCAAATGGCAGTTGGAGGGACCCAGAAGCCTCCCCCAAGAGAAGTGAGCCATCTTTGGAAGATCAATCCTCCATCACCCATCCGGCCCCTAAGTGACCCTGGTCCATTCCTAAACCTGGGTTACTGGTGTGGTTGGTGGTGTAGCGTCCAGTGTCTCAACACACCATGCCACTGGACTGGCTTGACAAACAGGTCTTACTGTGTTTTTAATTGTCATATAACTTTATAACATATCTTATGAAATGGTGCTATATAAAAATAAAATGATTGTCTTTATCCCCGTGACCACCAATCCAAAATAGGGACGGGGCAAAAAGTTAAAAGTCCACAGTGCACAACTTTATCTTTGAAAAGCCACCAAGAATAGGACTTGACTATACCAGAGTACTCACTGTTCAGAAAGGACAGAGGAAAGGGCAGGAGATGGGGAGTAATACAGTATGTAAAAGAAGGGATAGAGGCAACCAAGATCAGTGTGGGGGAAATAGATCAGGGTGGGGCAGTGGATGTGGCCTCTTGTACTTCAGGAAGGCATTTGAATGGTACCACATAGGAGGCTTATAAGAAAACTGGGCAGTGCAGGGGTGGACCCAAAGTGATAAATTGGGTACTGAACTGGTTGATGGATAAGTGACAGAGGGTGGTGGTAAGTGGCACTCACTCTAATGGGGGGGTGACCAGTGTGGCACCTAAGGGCTCAGTATCGGAACCAGTCTTCTTCAATATTTTTATCAGTGTGTGACAGAAAATGGGACCAAAGTCAGTTATTCTTTTTAAATATTCATCTGTTACAGGTTTTGTTTGGGATGGACAGAAGATGGCTGCCAGGTCACATGTACAGGCAGCTAATGAGAACTGATCATCCACTGTGTAGATGCCAATGTTCTCTTGGGAAGGTTAGCAGTAACTGCTGACAGAATAAGCATGGAAGAGACAAGCCATAATCCCAGTGGAGAGCCTTTCCTGGGATATGTTCCCATGTCAGGCAATGAACCCAGGTGCATGTTGCAAAACTTCAAGGGATAGCAAGGAAGGGCTTAGGAGATGAGGTCACACACACGCATACATCCGCATGTGTGGGCGAGCACACATACACACACACACTCGCACTAACATGGGGGGATACTGGGGAAGGAGCTGTCACTCAAGGTAAAGGTCACTCCCCCACAGCCATGAGCACATAAATTGGGGAGCTGGGTACCCAGCTCTTTCTTTTGGACATTCGACATCTGAAGAAGGGAACCCTGCTACAAGTTAACTTGGTAAGGAAGCACAGCCTACGGAGAATGTCTTCTGTAGCTAGTGACAAGTAAAGAGACTTCAGGTGAGGCTAAAGTTTGATTTTTTTTCTGACAAATCATCTGTCTATTTAACTTACTTTATCTTCTATTCTTAGCAACTGTGTAAACCTTTTGTCATACTGTAAATATATCCTGTTTGTGATTACTGTACCTGTAGTATCTTCTAGTAAAGAATCTATTTTTGATAGAACCAGTGACTGCTTCATTATGGACAAGGCAATTTTATTATTTCTGCTGGATCCTGTTTGCAGTTAGCCTCTGACATGCACTCTACCTCTAGTTATTGTGTTTACTTTCTTGACCTTGAGCAGAGGGCAAAAGTAGTTTCCTGATAAAATCAGGTGGTGGCAGTGAATTAGAAGTCCCTGACATAACTGCCCTGTAAGCTAGGAAGTCCCAAAGGGCAGTTTTTTCACAACTGGTGACAGAGCGCTGTGGATCACTGCACAGATTTAAAGCCAGAATTTGTGCGTAGTGTGCTTTCCAGTAGAAGCAGAAACCCTGGGAGAGAGGTAAAAGCCTTACGTAGTACATGGGGTGACAGCGTGCCAGTAGAAATATACATTAACAGTCATGAAACAGGATATACAAAAGTTTACATTGTTTACTATTTTTTTTATTTCTAGAAAAAAGCTTAGGGCAGCATAATTAGAAAAGATGAGCTCCTTAGCACATGGCAGATTTAATGTGCATCAGCTTCATGAACTGTGTGCAGACAAGGGAATTGTCTATGAGGGCCTGACAAGAAATGGACTCATAGAAACCCTTTCAGAACAGGACCAAATGCAAGGGGGGGGGGCAGGTGGTCTTAGAGGTGTATGACCAAATACCTGTGCAGCAGAGGAGCTCCTTGAGCCACAAGCTGGTGGAGCAGTACAGCCCAAACCCGAGCTAAGAGCTGGTGCAGCAAAGGCTCAAAATCAGTTTGAGATTCTGAGGATGGAGCTTGCTCTGAAGGAGGCTGAACTGTGGAGGGCAAGGCTTGAGGCTGAAAGGGAGAGAGTAAGGCAGGAGGCTGAGGAAACAGAAAAGGCTCAGCAGCATTAAATCCTGATGCAGGAGGAAAGAGAGAAGGAATGGGCAGAAAAAGAGAAGGACTGGGTGGAAAGAGAGAAAGAATGACAGCATGAGATCCAGAGACAACAGCACAAGAAAGAGACGGTGAAACTGTGCCAACAAATCAAATCAATTTTATTTGTAAAAAAAGCACATTTCCAGGCTTGTTCAATGCACTTGTACAATGATTATAAAACAAAACAAATATTACAATATTATTTAAAACCACATTTAAATATCAAACACTGCAGCAAACTGTAAGCAATGGCATAGGGGGTCCAACCCATAAAGCCACAATGAATTCAAAAATGTTTCCTCAATACTGGGAGAGGAATGATCTAGATTTGTTTTTAAAATCATTTGAGAGGATATGTGTGCAGTTTAAATTGGACAGAGCTTTGTGGATGGCCCACCTTACACCATTGCTTACTGGCCGTGCTTTCCTTTGCTAGAATGGATGATCAGAACTGTATGGACAATGATGAAGTTAAAAAGGTGTTACTGAAATGTTTTGAACTGACTCCTTAGGCTTATAGGCGAAAATTCTGAGAATTAAGAAAAGGCCCAGGAGACAGCTATGTAAAACTGCATGTTCAAATGTGTGTCTATATATCTTGCAGGGTGATGGGGCTAAAGCTAGGACTGTAGAACAAACAAAAGATTTATTTGTAAGGGAACAATTTCTTAATATTTTACCTGAGGACCTGAGCGTATGGCTGCTGGATGGGCATGCAACTCCGTGAAGGAGGCAGCAGAGTGCTGATTTGTATGTGGCCAACAGACCACACACGCAGGGTAGGAACAATGGGGATGGTGCAGCACATAGTTTTAAGGGGACCCAGTGAGCGTAGCCTAAAGCAAACTGGCCTGCAGCTGTGCCCAAAACAGAACCCACCAGTCTAAGGGGAACAAGGATTCCAGGGCAAAGAAATTCTGGGTTTGCCAGAAAGTGGGGCAACTGTCCTATGACTGCCCTAAAAACATGAACAAAGGGCAAAAGCCTGGGTGAGGGGGTGATCAAGGCAGTACCCAGCAGATAGCAGCCTGGGCACACACTGTAGTGCCACCAAACTCCTCCATTCATATGCACTCTATTCTAGTTAACTGAACAGTAACACAGGGATTGAGGGACACTGACGGCTCCATCTCCATGGTGAGGCAGGATCTGATTCAGGCAGAGCAGATTCTGCTGGGACAGTTTTCCAAGATTTGGGGAGTCATGGGTCCAGTGGTCCAAGTGCCAATGTCTTGAGTCTTCCTGAGCTGGGAAGGTGGCCATGGGGTAAGGGATATGGGAGTCATACCTCATCTACCTGTGGATTTTATTATGGAGAATGATTTGGACCACAGGGAAAACCTAGTGTGTGTTACTACCCATAGTCAGGCAAAAGGGCAAGCTTCTGAGGGTGAGGAGGAGGCAACATAGCCTGCACTAACCCTCCCTCAGCAGTTGAGGAAGCTGTTAGTGTGGGTGAGGGGCTAGCTAGGAGTAGCAATCCTGAGCTCCAGCTGCAAACAGAGGAGATATCAGCTAAGGGCAGATTTCCTTCAGAAGGGGAGTTGGGGTAGGTCAGACATTAGGAGCTGGGCAGAGTTCAGTTGGCTGATTCTACCCTCCAGAAACTGAGAGAGATAGCAGATAGTGCTGAGGACTCTCAGGGGAGCAGAAAGTCAGTTTACTGGGAGAACAGGCTGTTGTACAGGGAGTGTACACCACAAGGGGGACTAGAGGGAGAGGTATTCTGGCAGCTGGTATTCCCCTGGGACTACCACAAGTAGCTTTTGGCCTTGGCCCATGGCATCCCTTTTTCAGGCCACCTGGGTATCAACCTCTCAAAAAGGCAGCTCGCCAACAACTTCTTTTGGCCGAGTATGTACACAGATGTGTCACATTACTGTTGGACTTTTCCACAGTGCCAGAGGGTGGGAAAGGTAGGGGACAAGGCTAAGGTGGCTTTGGTGCCCCTGCCTATTATTGATGAACCCTTTAAGAGGTTAACAGTGGACATAGTGGGGCCCCTGAGCACTCCAAGTCACAAGGGCAAAAGATACATACTGGTTGTAGGGACTATGTCACCAGGTACCCCGAGGCAGTGACCATGTCTTCCACTGAGGTGAAGAAAGTGGCTGATGAGCTCCTGGGAATCTTTAAGTGAGCAGAATTTCCCCAGGGGATTTTGTCATACCAGGGGACAAATTTAATGTCATCATTAATGACTGGTCTGTTGGAGATGTGCGGGGTGAAACAGCTCCTTGCCTCATCCTATCAGTTTGAGACAAATGGCCTGGTTGAGTGGTTCAATGGAACCCTAAAAACTGTGCTTGGGACATTTGCTGACCAGCACAAGAGAGATTTGGACAAATATTTGCCCCACGTCCTGTCTGCATACAGGGACGTCCCACAGGAGTCCACAGGGTTCCTCACCATTTGAGCTCCTGTTTGATCACAGTGTGAGGTGCCCCTAGATTTAGTCAGGGATAAATGGGAAGGTGACATTGCTCCCAAGGGGAATGTGTCATGGAATACATCCTCAGTTTCAGGACCTTGCTTAAGGAGCTCATATGGCTCACACAGGAGCACTCAGGCACTGCACAACAGTGACAGAAAACCTGGAATGACTGGGGGGCCAGAGCCTGGGAGTACAAAGTCGGACAGCAAGTGATGGTACTTGTCTGAGTCCTACAAAATAAATTGCAGGTAGCATGGGAGAGCCTGTTCTCCATAACCAGGAAGGTGAGTGAGGTCAATTATGTAGTGGACTGCCTGACAGAAGGTGCAGGCTGAGGGTATAACATGTTAACATGATGAAATCCTACTGTGATAGGGAAAAAATGGTCTTTGCTGTGTGCAGTGCACCATAAGAGGAAAATAAAGCTGATCCCCTGGTGGACCTCCTTAGGGAGGCACAGGAGGGCTCCTTAGTAGATAACCTCACCCTCTCAGGGCAGCTGACACCAGCCCAGGTAGAGGAGATGAGGGGCATGCTGTGAGCATCTGGGGACATGTTTACAGGAAAGCAGGGTACACCATGATGTTTGAACACCATGTGGACACTGGGACCCAAGTTCTGTTGAGGCAGTCCCCCTACAGGGTACCAGAGGGAGTTAAGCAGCCCATGTAAGAGGAACTCAGGGAGATGCTGCCTCTTGGAGTGATCCAGGTGTCCAGTAGCCCCTGGGGCTCACCTGTGGTCCTTATCCCCAAGAAGGATGGTACCAAATGGTTTTGTTTTGACTATCAGAGGCTCAACAGCTGCACAGAGTTGGATGCCTACCCTATGCCCAGAACAGATGAGATCTTGGGATGGCTGGGGAGAGCCCAGTCCCTGACCATGATAGACCTGACAGAGGGCTACTGGCAGGTACCCTTAATGCCTGCAGCCAGGGAAAGATCTACCTTTGTCACCCCATTTGGCCTATTCAAATTCTGAGCAGTGCCATTTGGGATGAAGAATGCACCCGCAACCTTCCAGCGGGTTGTGGATCTCATTCTGTCTAGGACAGATGAATATATGCTGGAGTACATGGATGAAAGAGTCATTTACAGCCAGACATGGAAGGATCACATCAGGCACGTGAGGGAGGTGTTCTGCCAACCAAAGGCTGCAGGGCAGACAGTTAAGGCAGAAAAATGCCAAGTAGGCATGGCCAAAGTGTCCTACCTTGGGCAACAGGTGGGCAGTGGAAGCAACCATTCAGAGCAGGAAAAGGTTGATTCCATCCAGGTCTGGCCCACCACTGCCATGAAGAAAGAAGTAAGGGCATTTCTAGGGTCAGCTGGGTACTAAAAGAGGTTTGTCCCTTACTACAGCAATGTGGCCAAGCCCCTGACAGACCTGACAAAAAAGAAAATGCCAGAGAAAGTTATCTGAACAGAGGACTGTGAACCTGCCTTCCAGAAGTTGAAGAAGTCATTATGTGGGTCACCCATGCTTGCTAGCCCCAGTTATGACCTCAGGCTCATCGTGGACATGGATGCCTTGGACCATGGGCTGGGTGCTGTCCTGAACCAGGTTACATCACAGAGGAGGAGCACCCCATAGTGTATCTGAGCCAGAAGCTTCTGCTGAGGGAGGAGGCATATGCCACAATTGAGAGGGAGTGTCTGGGAACGGTGTGGACCCTTCAGAAGCTGCAGCCATATTTGTATAGGTGGGAGTTCACTGTGGTCACTGATCTTAATCCCCTGACATGGCTCTATAGGACTAGTGGACAAAATACAAAATTATTGTGCTGGAGCTTGATCCTACAGCCTTATAACATGACCATCCAGCACTGGAGTGTTGCATAAAATGCCAATGTGAATGGACAGTCAAGACAGTTCTAAGTGCATGGCATGTTCTTTTAGGCACTCCCCAGTCCTCACATGAATGGCAGTGTCTCTTGGGGGAGTCACCCAAAAGAATCACACCTCATTTTCTGAGATGGGAGAGATGAAAGAGAAAATGGGACCAGATTCAGTTTTTCTTTTAAAATATTCATATGTACCATGTTCTGTTTAGGATGGACACAAAATGGCTGCCAGGTCACAAATATGGGAAGCTAATGAGAGCAGATCACCCACTGTGTAAGTGCCAACATTCTCATGGGAAGGCTAGCAGTAACTGCTGACAGGATGAGCATAGAGGAGACAATTAAGCCATAATTCCAGTGGGGAGTTTTCCTGGGATATCCCCCCATCCCCCCTCCTCTTCCCCTGCACTCCTGCCCCCTCCCTTGACAAAGCCCCTGGGTGGCTGTCCCCCTCTCCTGCTCCACCCCTCACCTCTTCTTCCTACCTATGACAAAGCCCCCTCAGGCTACTCCTCCATAACATAGGCTTGATTCCTTGATGCCGTCTCATGGACTCAACAATATAGTGAACCGCATGTCAAAATGCACTTACAGTACCTGTACAGGATAGGCAATGCAACAGCCTACCCGCTTGCTTGTACAGCCCGTCAGTATTCTGTCTTCCTGCAATGCTCATATATTTACCTCTGTAATTTTGTCTCGTGTCCTATGGTATTGGAACCTTTGTAATTCTTTGTCTGTTTGTTCTACCTGACATGGAACCTTTGTAAAATAGCCTGTTGGCTCAAAGGTGTTAATCTGCAACTGAAATAAATAAATAAATATGTTCCCATGTCAGGCAATGGACCTAGGTGCGTGTCGTAAAACTTCAAGAGATAACAAGGAAGGGCTAAGGAGATGAGGACACACATACATACACACACACTCACTCTTGCACTAACATGGGTGGGGATACTGTGGGGGGGGCTGTCACTCAAGGGAGAGGTCACTCCCCCACAGCCATGAGCACACAAACTGGGGAGCTGGGCACCTATCTCTCCCTCTCTCTCTCTCTCTTGGACATTCAGCATCTGAAGAAGGGAGCCCTGCTGCAAGTTAACTTGGTAAGGAAGCACAGCCTCGGGGAATGTCTTCTGTAGCTAGTGCCAGGTAAAGAAACTTTATGTGAGGCCAATGTTTGAGTTTTTTCTGACAAATTATCTGTCTGTTTAACTTGCTTTATTTTCTATTCTCAGTAAATGTGTAAACCTTTTGTCATACTGTAAATATATTCTGTTTGTAATTACTGTACCTGTAGTATCTTCTAGTAAAGAATCTACTTTTGATCGAACCAGTGTCTGCTTCATTATGGACAAGGCAATTTTATTATTTCTGCTGGACCCTGTTTGCAGTTCATCTCTGATGTGCACTCTACCAATAGTTATTGTGTTGACCTTCCTGACCCTGAAGCCAAAAGTGGTTTCCTGATAAAATCAGGTGGTAGCAGTGAATTAGAAGTCCCTGACAAAACTGCCCTGTAAGCTGGGATGGCCCAAGGGGCAGTTTTTGTCACACAGTGAAGTAGCAGAAGAGCTGGGATGTAAGGTATGCCTCTTTACAGATGACACCAAAATCTGCAATGAGGTAGATATTCGGGAGGGAAGGAGAGAATGAGTGGAGACTTGCGAAAACTCGAGGAGTGGTCGCGAGTATTACAGCTGGGTTTCAATGTGAAAAAGTGCAAAATCATGCAACTAGGGTACAGAGACCCAGAGATGATGTATGAAAGGATGGCAGATTTATTGACAGTCACTAAACAGGAAAGGGACCTTGGTAATATCATATCTGATGACCTCAAGGTGGTGAGGCAGTGCGATAGGGCAGTAGGCAAGGCCAGCTGGATGTTGGGATACATAAGGAGGGTAATCACTGGTGGAAGGAGAGGGGTGGTATTACCACTGTATCAATTGTTGGTGCAACACCCCCAGAGTATTGTGTCCAGTTCTGGAGACCACATCTTAGGAAGGACATAGACAGGGTTGGGGCTGTCCAGAGGAGGGCAACTAAAATAGTGCAGGGGTGCATCATAAGACCTATGAGGAGAGACCATGGAATCTTAATATGTACACCCTGGAAGAGAGGAGGGGGGCACATGATAGAGACCTGTAAGTACCTCACAGCTGTGAACAAGGTATGGGGGGCATTTTTCAAAAGAGAAGGTGCACAAGAACAAGGGGGCAGGAAATGAAGCTGGAAGGGGGGATTTAGGAGGGATGTGAGGAAGTGCTTTTTTACTGAAAGAGTGGTGGACACCTGGAACAGTCTTCCAGTAGAGGTGATGGGGGTGAAAACAGTAGTGGGATTCAAGCATGCATAGGATGGGCACAAAGGAATCTAGGTAGGAAAGCAGGGATGGGGAAGTAGCTGGAGATCAGGTAGGGTCTGCAGTGACAGTATAGGAAGGGACAAAATGGGCAGAATGGCTGAGCCAAGTGATCCTTATCTACTGACAAATATTGTTTCTGTGTTTGTTTCTATGAGCTAGACAGTCTGGGGATTCAGAAAAACTAGAAAACCTGTGGGTGCTAGGCTAGCAGATCCAAGGAATGGGAAAAAAGTCATGATTGGGGTGTTCTATTGACCACCTGGTCAGGATCAAGGGTCAGACAAAGCACTGGGGAGGATGCTTATGAAGGCAGCCAAAAGACTGCAGAATTGGTGCTAGTAGGGGACTTAAATATGACAGATGTGGACTGGAAAGTTTCAATCACAACAAGGACTAGGAATCAGCTTCTGGTGAGTGCATTCCAGAAGATATTCCTAGCTCAGCTAGTCCAATGCCCAACAAATGAAGGGGCTGTGTTTGATCTGGTGCTCACCAACAGTGAGAAGATCCAAAATGTAGAGGTCCTGGAACCATGTGGTTCCAGTAACCACTGAAAAGTGGCACTGGAGGTTCAGATGGGGACTGCCAAAGGGGCAAATGCAGTAAGAGTATGAGACTTTAAAAAGGAACATTTCAAACGGATGAGTGAGCTGTTGGAAGGAAGCACATGGAGAATATGGCAGGTAGAAGGGGTGGAGGAAACATGGAAAGAATTTAAAACAGCAATGACTGAGGAGACAGAAAGCTAAATTGGGAAGTTGTCAATGGGAATAAAGGCAAAGGGTCCAATGTGGTTCACAGCTGAAGTTAATATGGTGGTAAGATCCAAAAGGAGGAAATTCCTGAAGTGAAAAGAAAGTCAGAGGAGGGGAGGATACAGAGAAGTACCTGGAGGCAACAAAGGTAGCCAGAAGGAAGTTAAGGGAGGCCAAGGCTGACCAGAACTCAGGCTTGCAGTGGAAGTGAAGCAAGGGGAAAAGGCATTCTTCAGGTACATCTGGGAGCACTGCAAGGTTAAAGGGGAATTGTGAGTCTGAAGACCGAGAAAGGAAGGGAGGACAGGGACAAAGGGAAACCAGAGATACTAAAGGAATATTTTTTGCAGTCTTTACTAGGGAGAAGATGGGCTACTATCAGAATGTGGGGTTAAGCGTTGAGGGCAGGAAAGCAAGTGCTCAGGTAACATGGCCAAACTAAAAGGGAACAGGGCATTAAAACAGTCTAAAGGGTTGAAAGTAGATCAATCTATGGGACCTCATGGCTTACACCTGAGAATGCTTGAGGAGGTAGCTGAGGTGATAGCAGAATCACTTGCAGATATATTTAACTGCTTGTTGGACATGGGGATGGTCCCTAGGGACTGGAGAACAGTGGGCATAGTCCCACTACATAAGAATGGCAGAAAGGATGAGCCAGGGAATTATAGACCAGTCATCTTGACATCTATTGTGGGAAAGCTTATGGAGTCTACACTATGGAAGGAACTAGGTGACTTCATGGAGGCAATGGCTACAAGACCCCAGACAACCTTCTGGAGGGGGAAGGACTACAGGACCCTAGACAACATGGGTTTACAAGAGAAAGTTCTTGCCAGACAAATCTGGTTGACTTCCTTGACTGAGTGGCCAGGGCAGCTATTAAGGAACAGGCAGTCAATGTAGTGTACTAGGATTTCAGCCTTTGTCTCAGTCTTCCACAGGAGGCTGGTCAAAAAGTGAAGGGACTTAGGGGTGGAGGAAAAATTGATGACTTGGGTAGAGAACTGGCAGGGGGAAGAACATAGAGGGTAGTAGTATTGCAAATGGGGAGTTTTCAGAGGTAAGGGATGTAACAAGCAGTGTACCTCAGGGATTGGTTCTGGACCCAGTTCTTTAGATGTGTTTACTTGTGACCTCGGGGAAGGCATAGAGTGCAAGATCTGCCTCTTGACAGATGATATCAAGATCTGCACAAGGGTGAACAGAGAAGAAAGGATAAGGAAATTCAGGGAGGAAATGGGTAGGTTGGAGAGCTTGTCAAAGGTATGGCAGCAGGGCTTCAATGCTAAAAACTGAAAGGAGATGCACATTAAGAAAAAAAATCAAGAGTGCAGTATGAAATAAGGTGGTGGTACTGGAAAGCACCACTGAAGAAGAGGACCTAAGGGCCAGGTTATTAGAGAGTTTGAAAACAACAGCACACGGTAATAGAGCTGTATGTAAGGAAAACAGGATGCTGGGTACATAGGGAAGGGGTTAAGCAGCAGAAGCTGGGAAGTACTCTTCCCATTGTTGAGGCCACTGGTGCAATCACATCTGGAATACTGTATGAGGTATTGGAGTCTACACCTGAAGAAAGACTGAAACAAGGTGGAAGCAGTACAGTGCAGGCAGGCCAAGACTGTCCATGGACTAAGAGGCAATACACATAAGTAGAGGCTGCAGGACTTGACAGTATACGACTTTGAATAAAGAAGGGAAAGGGATTACATATTTAAAACATACAGATTTCTGCATGGGATAAATAGGGTGGATACCAAGATGCTTTTCTCTTTGAGCTCAAATACAGGTTCAAGAGGAAACTCACTGAAAGCTGCTGGGGAGGAAGTGATTCAAAAGGAACATCTACAAGCACTTTCTCATTGAAAGAGTGATGGACAAGTGGAACAAGCTGTAAGGGGAAGTAATACAGGGAAATCATTGAGCAGCTTCAAACACGGATGGGACTGGCACATAGGTTTGGTTAGAAAAAGGTGGCAGAAAGAAAGGGGGCTGGGGATGGCCACTAAGGCCAGTGCAGGATAGGCTGGGTAGAGTGGATGGACCTATGGGCCTTTTCCTGCTGGCATTATTTACAGTACAGTATGTACTGTATCTATGTATCTCTCTAATCCTACCAAGTCTCATATCTCAAATGGGGTAAAATCTTTTTATAGTCTTCATCCCTTGAGTACACCACTATTAATAAGGGGGGTAACATGTCTAATCACAGTTGTTGAGTAGGACCCCCAGCATTACTCTAACAACCTCTGAAGTGTAAGGAAGGGGGTGGTGTGTTTTATCTAATGTGGATGAATCTTCATAGTTCCTTGTAATAACATGGGTCTCTCGAGCAGGAAGAGGGAAATGGTGTTGGTGCTGTATCTCTCGTTGGTGCAACCCCACCTAAAGTACAGTGTCTAGTTTTGGAACCCACACCTCTGAAAGGACATAGACAGGATAGAGACAGTCCAGAGGTGGGCAATGAAAATGGTGCAGGGTTTGCACTAGAAGCCCTATGAGGAGTGACTGAAGGATCTCAACATGTACACCCTGGAAGGAGAGAGGTGAGAGAGAGAGAGAGGATAAATGATCGAGACCTACACAAATCTCACAGGGGTGAACAGAGTGCAGGCAGGGGAGCCTCTTTCAAATGAGAATGAGCACAAGGACCAGTGGGCATTAGATGAAGCTGGGGCGGTCAAGACAGATGTGAGGAAATATTTCTTAACTGAAAGGGTGGTAGGTGCCTGGAACAGACTACCAGCAGAAGTGGTGGAGGCTAAAGCAGTGGGATGCTTCAAGCATGCATGAGATAAACATGAGGGTATATTAGAAAAGAGGGTTCCATATGATAACAGCGATCGCGGAATAGCGATCACCATTTGGGCAAGTGTACATCGCCGAAAATTAATCCCGGCGATATATACTTGCGGTGAACTCAAGAGAGCACCTGAAATGTATGTTTTTTATATTTTATGCAGGGGGCTGCACCCCCCTACTAAAGGATTCTCAACTTCAGGGGGGTGCATGTCGGGGGGGGTGCAAAAAAAAGAAATAAAAACCCTGACCCGACGCAAAAACACCATCGTGCCCAGAACTGAACCTGACACCTTCCCAACCCCAGCCTGCCATCAACCCACCATGCTACATGGCCAGCTCGGTAACCCACAGCTGCACTACACCCCACAAACTCTCCCTCCCTCCCCTTCTGCATGTCACACACCGTGGTTCCTTCCCCCCACACACATGTATACATAGTGACATCCCATCTCTATATTCGCCTAACCCCTCTTATCTGGTCGCTACCCTGCCAGGTAGCCCTGTGCACAGGCACCGTGATTGAATCACTCTTTTTGAAAGTGCTCAGTCATGGTTGCCTTGCACACAGGATACTAAAAAGGGGCAGGGGGGACATGATGGTCACTGGAGACCAGATAGGGTCTGCAGAAGCAGAATAGGCAGTGAAGATCTAGGCAGACCAAGTGATCTTCTGCCGACAGATTCTGTTTCTATGTTTCTAATGCAATATCTCTACTTTTCACTTTCAAGGAACTTAGGTGTGATCAAGTGGCTCAGATAATACAACAGGTTTATCTAACAACCTGCATTTGTTACTCCATTCCTTCAACTTTATTACATAGAACACAGAACACATAGTCAGTAGAAAAAGGCCCTGCCATCCGTCGAGTCTACCATACCCTACCCGGGGCCCTGCCTTTATTGCAAACAGCAGTAAATGTTTACAGCCCAGCCTTTATTGAGGGAACTTGGCTGGAGTTCATGGCAACCAACTGTTAATATAATACTTTATTGAATCTCAGGGTGAGCTACCTACATTAAAACAATTATTAGAAAGCCTAGATATTTTAAAAAAGTGGGATTTAATTAATTGCAGCTTATTAATTATTGACTTTTCTCATATTTGCCTTTCCTGGAAAACCCTTTAGAGTTGGCAATGAATACAATTGGTTGCCTGTTTGATAATTTATTTATATAAGTATTTTGTAACCGGGTGAGGCCCACTAGGCACAAGTGCCTGTTCACAGGGGTGACCTGGGAGCACTGGGCAGTTAAGCGATTTGTTTAGAGTCACACAGTATGCAAGTGAAGGTTGTGAGAATCAAACCCAGGTCTGGTCAATGTATCAAGCTCACTTGTAGTTCATTACTCTAACCTCTAGGCTATACTGCCAGGCAAATAGTTAATATAATAATAGTTAATATAATAAAATAGTTTCTTCTAGAGACCTTTATTCTGATAGAGGCCATTATCTTTCTGTTCCGGTGAGTAGTTGCTCTTGTGTCAGGCAAAGAGCATCCATGCATCTGGTCCTGAAGGTCAGCGGGAATTCATTAGCATTAAATATTTCTGTTCTTTTACAGTTGACTTTAATTTGATTCTTTAGTAACCAGAAAATGCCCATTAGGCACAAGTGTCTGTTTTCAGGGGTGGCCCGGGAGCACTGGTTGGAAAAGTGACTTGCTCAGTCACACAGTATGTAAGTGGAGGATGTGGGAATCAAATCCCAGATCTGCTGGATGTAACAAGCTAATTCACTGCTTGTTACTCTAACCTCTAGACTATACTGCCAGGATTGCCCACCTGAGATGTAACATCTAGTTTCCAGTGGGGTTGTGCTTCTACTCATTTCTGCAGCTCGGTGGACTGGAGCACTGGGAGGTTAAATGACACACCCAAGGACACATTGTGAGTACCTGGCTCTGGTGGAATTTGAATCTGAGATCCCTCAGTTCCCAGGCTGGTGCTCTAACCATTCCACCACACTGCCTTTTTAACAAACATATACACTGCTGACTTATATCCCATACTTTTAACACCCAGATCATGGCGTAAAAAAAAACAGAAAAAAATCCCATTGGTTTAAAATACTCATTTAAAAATTGTGATCTTTGGTAATCAGGTAAGGCCCACTAGGTACAAGTGCTTGTTTTCAGGTGTAACCTGGGAGCACTGGGCGGTTTAGTGACTTGCTCAGAATCACACAGTATGCAAGTGGAGGTTGTGAGAATCAAACCCAGGTTTGGTCTGCTGGATATACTAGGCTCATTCACAGTTTGTTACTCTAACCTCCAGGCTATGCTGCCAGCCAGTCATAACAGTCATAGGAAATAACAGAAACAATATCATAGAAGCTGAATAGTACCAGTTCAGCTTCAACTGAAAGGGCCTAAAGGTCAGATGTGCTTAAAGCATAACAACAAGCAGGGAGTACACTGTACGTAAATTACAATTACTTAGAGATACCTTCAGAGTAAGACAAGAACATCCCTAGCAGAGAGCTGTATAACCCAATAATGAGTGTCCCAGTGTGTTTAAGAATGCAGTTCATGAAAAGCAGAACCCACTTGGATTAAAGACATGCTAAAGTGTGACATAATTGTAAGTTAAAAACAAGCACCCAAAATAGAACTACAAAAAGTAAATATACATGGCTTACAAAGGGTTTAAAGTAAAGTTTACCTAAAGTGAGCAATATTTTCACACTATGTGAACTAAGAGTCATAACACACTGTTACACCATTGTGTCACGTACCAGAATATAAGCCCAGCTCAATTAACAGCAACCGCCATACCCACCACACTCACATAACCCCCACCACACACACACATAGACACACACACAGACACACACACACACACTGAAGTCCTATAATATGAAGTTTGGTCTTAAAAGCCTGTTTCTGTTGTGTACTTTTGAGATTTCCTTTTTTTATGTTTATGGGTTTATGGCACATTATAGGATTTAAGCATCCACAGACCTTTTCTTCAAAGGATAGACATATTATAGGACTTCAGCATCTGTGTGTGTGTGTGTGTGTGTGTGTGTGTGTGTGTGTGTGTGTGTGATGGGGGAGGTTATGTGAGTGTGGTGAATGTGGGGGTTGCTGTTACATTGAGGTTGGCTTATGCTCTGGTACATGACATAATGGTGTTACAGTGTGTTTGACTCTTAACTCACACACAAAATGAATAGTATTTCCTTTTTACTACTTATCTTCCTCGGGGGTGGGGGTGGGGTTAGTTACATTGAGTCTTATTTAGATTCCCTAGCCTGTTACTGTCAATACAGTAGTTTTATAATATACTGTCACATTTTTGAACTCTGAACACATTGAGGTGCAGGATCTCAATTGCAGGGGGGTCCTTGTCAGATTAAACTATATTGGGCTCATATTGTAGTGATTTGCAGAAATGAAGGTATGTTAGGACTCT
The DNA here is from genome assembly GCA_016271365.2 of Neoceratodus forsteri. Lineage (NCBI taxonomy): Eukaryota > Metazoa > Chordata > Ceratodontiformes > Ceratodontidae > Neoceratodus > Neoceratodus forsteri. The sequence continues at coordinate 699,926,578 of CM057455.1, forward strand.
TGTCTCACATACATATTGTACATTCACTTCTAGTTATCCTACCCTGGGGAGGGTGGAAGTTTTATCTCATTGTGGTTCTATTCATAGTCCTTGGACTGTTACTGCACATATAGTAGTATGATTATATAGTGTTGCATTTTTGAACTCTGTACACATTAGGATGCATGATCTCTTTTACTTGAAGGTTCATAACAAGTTTAATTCCTTTGGGTAACTACTGAAGTGATTGATGTGAATGATGCTGCATTGGGTGTGTGTGTGTGTGTGTGTGTGTGTGTGTGTGTGTGTGTGTCTATCTCCTTACAACTACTTATCTTCTCCCCCGGGGGGGGGGGATTTAATTCCTATGATTTGTTATTCAGATTCCTTAGACATTATCAGTACATCAAGTAGTTTTACTATACATGGAGAATTTATTGAAATCTGTACATATCAGGTTGCATGGTCTTAGTTTCTTGGTGGTCCTTGACAAGCAGCTTTTTATGTGGTTCATATACTGCTAATTTATATTATCATGTATACATTCCTGTTGCAACACTTAAGGCCTTAAGGTTTATGAAGCATAATAACCAATTTAAGAGTATAGTTGGGTAATGTTTCCAGCTAAGTTTTACATTCCATATAGTGTGAAACTATTGCTCACTTTAGGTAAACTTTACTTTAAACCCTTTGTATGCCATATATAGATACTTTTTGTAGTTCTTTTTCGTGGGGCATGTTTTTAACTTACAATTATGTCACATTTTAGCATGTCTTTAATCCAAGTGGGTTTTGCTTTTAATGAACTGCATTCTTAAACTCACTGGGACACTTATTATTGGGTTATACATCTCTCTGCTAGAGATGTTCTTATCTTACTCTGAAGGTATCTCTAAGTCATTTTAATTTATGTACAGTGTACTCCCTGCTTGTTGTTATGCTTTAAGCACATCTGACCTTTAGGCCCTTTCAGTTGAAGCTGTGCTAGTACTATTCAGCTTCTATGATATCTTTTCTGTTATTTTTTAAATGAGTATTTTAAACCAAATGGATTTTTTTCTGTTTTCTTTCTGCATGTTCTGGGTGTTAAAAGTATGGGATTTTCTATATAACTGTCATTAAGCTTCCAAGGAAGGCTGGGTTGGTCCGAAAGCTAAAGCACTTTGTTCTTTTTGTTACATCTGGATGAAATGAGAGTTGGATTTGTTGAGCTGTAAGGTGAGTTTGCACCTTGTTGAACAGACTGAAGAACAAGTGACGAGCAGAAACTAGTAGAATTACTATTTATATATTGAGGATGTGGTGGGAGTTGAACTGCTTATATTCATGATAGGAAGAACTTGGATAGTTCAGCTTTGAAGTAATTACATATAACCAGTTTTCCTGATGAAGGGATTTTTCCTGAAATGTAGAAATGAAATAACTGGATGTTACTTGGGAAACAATAAAGTCATTTGTGATAATTAAAACTTGTGAAGAAATATAATTTATTTTGGGTGAGTGGGCTAGCGTACCAGTATTACTTGTTGGTTTATAATAGCGTAAGCAAATACTGGGCTTGAGCCTCTCCCCAAGGAACAGTTTACTAAAAAAATGTTTATTTCTATTTTGTTCTGAGGTATTGGCTGTACTGGAAACTACTTTGTTTCCAATAAAAGGTATCAAATCATTTGCTTCTGGATCTGTTCTTACAAGGACCAATACAGCAAAGACTAAATCTGTATGTCAGCCTTACTTTATGGGGCATTCCTCAATTCTGAGTCCATTTCTCACTGCTGCTTCTGTTTCCCGAACTGTGGTGCTTATCTTGCGAGCATGCACAAGCGTGTTCCATGCTGTTGTACCATTGATGTGAAGTACTCAAGATGTTACAACAGCAAGTTTACGTCACATTGATGGTACAACAAGGTTCTCTTTCTACTGAACTTAGCCAATATCAATGTTCCACCATACACTATATTTCTGTTGTGATCATAGGAATCTTGCAGCATTTCTGTTTTACATCTGACACTGAATAACATGTGAAAAACATCTAATAAGTGTAACCCTAAATAAATAAAATTATGTAATGGCTTAAAAAAGTCTAAAAGCTGACTGATCTAGAGGCACTGTACACCGTGAGGTTATCTCAGTACTACACCATGATCAGAAACTGATCTAAAGAAAAACTTATAAATAAATATTAACATCTTGTTTAAATTCTACATGATTTACTTTACAATTGAAATAAGGCATGCCATAGTATACTGGTTAACTATTGAGTGGTTATATTCTCTCAGCTGTGCCTTGTGCCTCACAGTGCACCAAAGGCATGACATTATCTCAGCATAACACACACTCTGTTATTTCTTATTACCTACATTTAGGGCACTGGAACAACATGCTCTGTTACAGTACTACAGATGTGACTACCCAGAATACAATGCAGACAATAACACTCAGAATAGTGTATCTTTATTGTTAATGCTATTATACAAGTCACATCTCAAACACTAACAGGAAACACATCATACTTAGAATATATGCCTCAGACAAAGTAGTGCAGCAGAGATGTTATTTCGTTAATTGCTATACCCTATATTAATTGTTCCTTTCCTTTTTTTCCACTAGCAACATTATGTCTGTCACTCCATGACCTATTTGTATGTTAATGATATAGCAAGTCACTGTGTTTTGAACATTCATACAGAATTAATATAGCAGCTTTACACAGAGTAAAGCACGAAAAGGTCAGTCATGTTGATATAAATTATTAAATTGTATTTACAGGAGTCACACTTTCTGGACTGTAAATCCTGCTCATTTTTATGGGATTATTTTTTATTCTTATAAATTCTAGTCACAGTTACATTTTAGTCAAGACACTTTTATGTGAAATTGCTATTATTTTCCTGAAACAACCATCAGCAATTTTAATTTATTATGACAATGCAATATTGTTCACCAGCCAGTCATAGCAGGATGACTTTTAAACTAATGCCACCTTATTTTCTTTGTAAAATGTGTCTTTAACCTGTTGTGCTGAAAAAAAAGGCTGCAGTCTAAAACAGAATGATTCTTTTGAAATATCTGTAGAGTATAGAAGTGGGATTTCGAAGGGGGAGGTACATGTTGACATTTAATTACGTCCAGCAACCCCAACTATATGATGGATAGAATACAAAATAATGTTTCAGCACTAATGTTCTTTATTAAGCAATAAGGCTTGACAGGGTATATTTTATGATGGGATAACATCATGCGTTAGGTATGCTGTGAAGTGCAAGGGGTAGCTGAGTGCTGAAGGTGGACAAAGCAATGGGGCCTGATGGGATTCATCCCAGAATTCTAAAAGAACTAAGGGTAGAACTAGTGACACCACTGACTACCCTGTTTAACAAATCATGAGAGGATGGGGTGGTACCTGAGGACTGGAGGAGGGCAGATGTGATTCCACTTCACAAAAGTGGGAGCAAGGCAGAAGCGAGAAACTACAGACCTGTTAGTTTAACCTCAATGATAGGGAAAATGATGGAATAACTTCTGAAGGAAAGAATTGTCGAGTACCTAGAGGCCAGAGGGGCGCAGGACCCAAGGAAGCATGGCTTCATAGCAGGAAGGTCATGCCAGATGAATCTAAAAGATTTCTTTGACTGGGTGAACAAAGTAGTAGATCAGGGAGGGGCTGTGGACATGGCCTACCTAGACTTTAGCAAGGCATTTGACATAGTCCCACACAAAAGATTAATATACAAGTTAGCCAGCCTGGGAGTGGGTCCCAAGATGATAGCCTGGGTAAAGAATTGGCTGGAGAATAGAACACAGAGGGTAATAGTAAATGGAGTCCACTCTGAAGAAAGGGGAGTTACTAGTGGGGTACACAGTGAGGTTCAGTATTAGGACGGTCCTCTTCAATGTCTTTATAAGCGATATTGCAGAGGGACTGGAAGAAAAATATGTCTCTTTGCAGATGACACAAAGATCTGCAACAGAGTTGATGCACAAGGTAGGGTGGAAAGGATGAGAAGAGACTTGGCAAGGTTAGAGGAATGGTCAAATGTATGGCAGCTTTTAGATTCAGTGCTAAGAAGTGCAAGGTGATGCACCTGGGAAATGAAAACCAAGGGGAAGAGTACACAATGGGGGGGGGGTGAGATTCTAACAACAACAAAAATGAAAAGGGACCTGGGGGTAGTCATATCAGATGACCTAAAGGTGGGCAAGCAATGTGAGAGGGCAGTAAGAAGGGCTGGGGGGATACTGGGATGCATAGGGAGAGGCAGCACCAGTAGAAAACAAGAAGTTGTTATCCCTCTGTACAGACAGCTGGTGAGACCCCATTTGGAGTACAGTGTACAGTTCTGGAGACCCAGTCTCCACAAAGACATAGACAGGATGGAAGCTGTCCAGAGGAGGGCAACTAAAATGGTGCAGGGTCTGCACCAGAAGACATATGAAGAGAGTCTTAAGGAGCTTAATATTTATAGCCTTGAGGAAAGGAGGTAGAGGGGGACATGATAGAAACTTTCAAGTACCTCAAGGGAATCAACAAAGTCCAAGAGGGTAGCATCTTTCAGAAAAAGAGGTGTGCAAGAACAAGGGGGCACAATTTGAAGATAGAGGGGGGCAGCTCAGAGGTAAGGTAAGGAAGTATTTTTCACAGAGAGGGTTGTGGATGTGTGGAACAGCCTACTGGAGGAGGTTGTGGAGTCAAAAACAGTGGTGGAATTCAAGCATGCATGGGAGAGTCATAAGGCAATTCTAGGGGGTGGGGGTAGGAAAAAGTAGGCTGCTGGTTAACTAGGATCTGCAGCTTATCCATTAGGTAGGGAAATGGGCAGACTTGGTGGGCCAAGTGGTCCTTATCTGCCATCAAATTCTATGTTTCTATGTTTCATCTACCTGAGAAGGCAAGGCAGGTTTCTTTATATAGCGCCCTACCCCAGGGACTCAGAGTGCTGTACAGTAAGACAATAAATATAAAAGAAGCATAATAAATAGACCAGAACTCACAAACAATACAAAAATAAATATGATAAATAAATTAATCAATGTCGTAAGCTTGTTGAAATAGGTGATACTTAAGTCCCTTCACCTCCGCCAAGAGGGAACTCATAAGATGGCGTGGAAGGGAGTTCCAGATAGCCGGGTCTGCAATGGAGAAAGTCCTATCAACTGACTAATTTAAAAGGGATCTCATGGTAGCAAACAACAACACTTCAGTGGAACAGAGAGACTGATCAGGTATGTACCAGACCAACAGATCTTTAAGGTAGCTGGAACCCAAACCATGATCCTTAAGAGTAGCGTGCTGCCAAGAATTTCCGAATTAGTGAGCATTCACTTCTTATATTTAAAGTATTTTTTTTCTGCTCTGTTTTTACAGTGGAAGGGGCAGGAAACGGGCCAGCAGTAGGAAATAAGGGCATGAAGGGCACAGAGATGAACACGGATCCTTTTACAATGGAAAAGGTCATGAGGGAATCAGTGGCAATTAGAGCTGATAAGGCAATGGGACCAGATGGGATTCACCCAGGATTCTGAAGGAGCTGAGAGAAGTATTGGTGGTACCACTGATGGCCCTGCTCAACCTGTCATTGGAAACAGGGGAGGTACCCAAGGACTGGTGGAGGGCAGATGTGGTCCCTCTATACAAATGGGGAAATAAGGAGGCAGCAGGGAACTACAGACCAGTCAGCTTGACCTCAGTAGTAAGCACAGTCATGGAAACACTACTGAAGGAAACAATACTGGAAGACCTGGCTGCCAATGGTCTACAGTACCCTAGGAAGTATGGTTCTATGGGAAGGATGTAATGCCACACTAACCTCATTGAGTTCTTCGACTGGGTAACCAGGGAGGTGGATGGGGGTGGTGGTGGATGTGGCCTACCTGGACTTCAGCAAGTCCTTTGACACCATGCTGCATAGAAGCCTGCTAAGAAAATTGAGGAGCATGGGGATGGGGAAGAAGCTAGTGAGGTGGGTGGGGAGTTGACTGGATAATGGAACCCAGAGGGTGGTGGCGAATGGCACTCACTTTGTAGAAGTTAAAGTGACCAGTGGTGTGCCACAAGGATCAGTGCTGGGTCTAGTCCTCTTCAATGTCTTTATTATTGACATTGCAGAAGGACTGGAAGGGAACAGTTGCCTGCTTGCTGACAACACTGAACTCTGCAACAGAGTGGACACACCAGGGGGAGTGGATGGAATGAGGAGGGAATCTAAAGAGCTAGAGGACTGGTCAAGGGATTGGCAGCTAGGATTCAACACAAAAAAGTGCCCGATAATGCACGTGGGGCACAAAATCCCAGGAGCAACATATCATCTGGGGGGATAGTATGCTCCAAGGAAGAAAGAAACCTGGGGGTGATCATCTCTGATGACCTCAAGGTGGGTAGGCAGTGCGACAAGGCAGCAGGTAAAGCTAGCAGGATGCTAGGATGTATTGGTAGTGCAATCACCAGCAGGTGTACTTTACTGTCATGGAAACGAGCCCCCTGTGCAGGACTGGAGAACTTCTGGAAACCGTGATTGGGGACCTGAAATTATTTAAAAAAAATCTATATCTATCTATCTATCTATCTATCTATCTATCTATCTATCTATCTATCTACATATCTATCTCTATTCTGTGCAAAAAACTACGTTAATGCACCATCAGGGTTAAAGCATCAAAAGAAGAGAAATGCGACTTTAAGATTCCCAAGCCTAAACTCCCACCCCCATCCTGTATGCAGGAACTGGTCAGAGGGGTGTGCCTTGGGGTTGTGAACCCTAATGCTCACCCCATTCCAAAAGTAAGTAAGGTAAGACAGGTACAGTACAGGAGAATGGGTTGAGCATTAGGGTTCACAATCCCAAGGCACACCCCTCAGGCCAGCTCCTGCATACAAGGTGGGGAGGTCTTAGGCTTGGGAACCCTAAGGTCGCATTTCCCTACTTTTGATTCTTAAACCCTAATGGTGCATTAACATAGTTTTTTGCAGAGAATGTCCTTACTTTTTGAGAAAGTATAATTTCTTCACTTGTATTGCATTAACCATAATGGTGCATTAACGTAGTTTTTTTGCAGAGAATTTCCTTACTTTTTTTGACATACAGATTCAGTTTAGTTGCAGTATTGGTCCTTGTAAGAACAGATCCAGAAGCAAATGATTTGATACCTTTTATTGGACCAAGATTGATTTTACAAAAAGAACAAAGTGCCTAAACTTTCGGACCAACCAAGTCCTTCCTCGGAAGCTTATGACAGTTATTTAGAAAATCACATGCTATTAACACCCAGATTATACATAAAAAAACCAGAACGAATTCTCATTGGTTTCAAATACTCATTTAAACCATAACTGAAGTTTAAATAAGAAGAACTAGATTTCACCAGTTTGCTATTAGCTGAGAAGCCTTCCAATGTCAGATGTCCACAGAATAAGATAAGAATCCTTTGAGCAGAAAGTTCCACTAACTTAAAAAAATGAATGTCTAAGTGTGTTATGTGAATACTGTCTGTTAAAATGTAATAATATATTATTGTATGCTAAAAAACAACAAACTATATAACATACATTTTCTATATACGGTATTGAGTGGGTTTAAAGTAAAGTTTACCTAGTGTGAGAAACTGTTTCACACATTTGTGCAGTATAAAATCTATCTGGAGACATTTTCCCAACTATACACTCAACCAGTTGCTATATTCCATAAACATTGAGACCTTCAGTGCTGTAACAAGATTTTATACAAGATGATATCAAGTGTCAGTATCACTGCCAAATTAAAACACAAACCTGACAAGGACCCCCAAGTAAATGAGACCATGCATCCTGATATGTTCAGAGTTAAAAAATGTGTCACTATATAATCAAACTACTATATGTACAGAAACATTATAAGGAATCTGAATGAAACACAGTCCAATTAACCCCCCTGGGAAAGATAACTAGTTAGAAGGAAGTATATATTCACTATGTATGAGAGCCGAGAGTCCTAAAATATCATCATTTACACCAATCACTACAATATTTACCCAGTGGAATTTAACCTGTGAGAGACCCCCAAGTAAATGAGATCATGCATCCTGATATGCTCAGAGTTCAAAAATGTGTCAGTATATAATCAAACTGCTATATGTACATTTGCAGACTAAGAAATCTGAATAAAAAAACAATGGAATATAACTGATTTATATATTTAAATCACTGTACACACAAACCACTCGCTTCTTTCTGTTACATTGATGATTTGCTTATAATTTGGACAGAGGGCACTGACACACTTAAGGATTTTCATCAGGAACTTAATAAGGGCAAAATGTGTCTATTCGCAGATGACACCAAACTCTGCAGGAGGATGGACACAGCTGAAGGACCTACATGAAGATCTGGAAAAGCTGAGGAGGTGGTCCAGGATCTGGCAGCTTGGCTTCAATGCCAGGAAATGCAAAGCTATGCATATTGCTAACCTTTAAAGCTCTACAAGAACATATGTAATTAATGTACTCTCTTACTGTATGAATACTCCTTGTCTAATTTCTTGTATCAATAAAAGCACTATCAGTGTACTGCACTTCCCGTGTCACCCCTGGAAAAGGGACTGTCTTGTCTCAGAGGGCCTACCCAGTTACCAAAATTCAATAAATAAATACAAATATTGGAGCCAAGAATCCCAGGACAGAGTACTACCTGGGTGGAGTCCGAATATCTGCATCAGAGGAGGAGAAGTACTAGGGTGTGATGATCACTAGTGACCTGAAGCACTCCACGCAGTGCAAGAAAGCAGCAGCAAAGGCAAACAAGATGCTGGGATGCATATCTGGGGGGATCAGTAGTTGGAGAGTGCAGGTTATACTGCCCTTGTACAGGTCCCTGGTAAGGACGCAGGTAGAGTATGGAATTCAGTGCCGGTGCTCACACCTCAGAAAGGACATTAACTTGCTGGAGAAGGTCCAGAGATGGACTACAAAGATGATAGTAAAGTAAAGTAAATCTTTATTTGTATAGTACCTTTCCAAAACCAAGGCGCTTTACAGTTAAAATACAACATACACGGTGTAAAATATGCTAAAACACAGCAATTATATTAATTTAACTTAAAATCTGTCTGTGAATGCTAGATTAAAGAGATATGTTTTAAACTTAGATTTGAATCTTTTGACAGTCAGGCATTCTCTTAACTGATGAGGTAGAGAATTCCACAGGGTAGGGGCCGCAAAAGAGAAAGCATGGGCACCCGATGTTTTTAAACGAACCCTGGGAATCTCTAGCAATCCCTCATTGGTGGATCGGAGAGGGTGGGGGGGCAGTAAGGAATCAAGAGATCTTGCAGGTAGCCGGGTCCCTGTTCATGTAGGGCTTTAAAGGTCAGCAAGCCAACTTTAAAGGTTGCTTGTTATATGATAGCGGGTCAGCAGGGTAAAGGCATATGAGGAGAGGTTGAGGGCACTGAATATGTACTCCCTGGAAGACAGGAGAGAAAGAGGGGACATAACTGGGAACCTTCAAGTGCTTGAAAGGTATAAATAAGGTTGATAAGGAGAGTCTCTTTAAGCTGAGTGGCAACGATAACACGAGGGGACACAGTCTTAAGCTGGAGGGTGGGAGGTTTAGGAAGGAGGTCAGGAACCACTTCTTCACAGAGAGGGTGGTGGATACTTGGAATGTGCTGCCAGAAGAGGTCATCTCTTTGAAGACAGTGGGCAGCTTTAAGAGGTAGCCCATGACATGGGCGTTGGCGATTGGGCGCCTACAATAACGGTGACCCAATACCCGGCGCATGTCATCGGGGCTATGGTAGGATAGGGAGGCCAGATGGGGGGGTTGGTGAATGTAGCGACAGGATGGCACTATACATATGTGCATGGGGGGGAGCAAGCATGCACAGCGAGGAGTGGGAGGGGATGTGAGGGGTGATGCCGCAGTCAATTGCCAAGCTGACCTCATGGCATGGTGGGTGGGTTAGTGGCGTTGGTGGGCAGGGTACTGGGTTAGGGTCCGGGCACTGGTGTTTTTTTTTTAGCATGGCCTGAACCTTTTTTTTAAATGTTTTTCACCCCCCCGACATGGACCTCCATGAAGTTGAGAATCCTTAAGTGGGGGTGGTGTGGGGCAAAACATTAAAAAACAAAGTCCCTGGCACAGTTTTGCTGTGCGCCGGGGTGTCAAAGTACCAAATTAAATTTTCAGCAATCTGACTTTGCGATAATGGCGATCACCTTTAGGCTTTTACCTTTGTCACATTGAACCCTTTAAGAGAAGCATGGGGGAAGGTAAGGATCATGTGTAAGGAGGATGGAAGGAGTGGGGAGGGAGGGCAGGGACAGTAGCTCAAGCTGTGGACCCTGCAATCTGAGTAGACTTGATAGACCAAATGGCCTTCATCTGCTGGCTTCTTTGTATGTTCGTATAAAGCTTTCCCTGGAATATTCTGCCACCAGCGTTAATTTTTGAACACCACTGTTACCATTAAGGATGGAACCTTACACACATGTATTTACAGGAAGCCAACAGACAGACAGAGATACTTACACAGGAACAGTAATCACCTGAGCCATACACAAAAAAATCTGTCATGTACAGTCAATTATTTCGGTATCATCGTATATGTTCAAACGAGGAAGACAGAGATATGCTTTTGGCTATGTTGAAAGAAACCCTTTATTGAACAGGGACACTCTTCCAGAGAAACTGACAGAGCAGAAAAACATGCAACAGGTACCAAGGGAACAGCTACTTCAGAATAAGAAAAGGACCACTACCAAGAGAATTCCCTTAGTAGTCATGTTATCATCCTGACCTAGAACTTCTACATAAGATTATTAAGGACCTCCACCCAATATTTGCTGAGGATGAGACCCTGAATTGTATTTATCAGGAATTACCACTACTATCTTTTAAACAACCACCTAATTTAGCCAACCTGATTGTTAGGAGCAAACTTGCGCCAGCACAGAATACCATGACACTAAGGCCCTGTCCACACTGAGTAAATAAAAATGTTATAGATGATCTATAACATTTTAGCAATGAGAGAACACAGTTAGCATCCAAATCTGCCACGATAATTTACCGTGTTTAGTAATCGTGCATAAACGCTGACGTCAGTAGGGCTTAAGCACTGTCACGGTAACGTTGTAGTGCTGAAATGGTGTAATTTACCTTTGTGGATGGGCATCCGATTCTGTGCTCCCCATGTTGTTCATCCTAGGCCCCATAATACTGTGTGTTTCTGTCCCATGGTGCCCCACTTCTGGACGTACATGTGCACTGTAGTATATCAACAGTGACACCAGGAAGTCAAGTGCTGAATCGGCGATTGAGAGAGCTGTAACACTTGTAAATAGATATTTATAATAAAATAGTGACTGAAACATATATTCGTTTTCCGGGCTTAGCAGTAGTGGATGAAGAAAGAAATATATTTCAGTTGGATTTTGCTGGAAATATTAACACTTACCAAGTGTATTCTGTCAGTACATACAATCCCATATAAAAAGAATTACCTCAGCTCTGCATAATAAACAGAAATATATCAAGGGACAGACTCAAACAGTACCCCTTACTGCTTCAAACAGCAAAATTATACATAACTGTAAAGGGTATAGAAATATTAAAATCACACTGATATATTGCAAATATGAGTGACAGATGTGCCAGTTGGTCAGATGAGGCAACAAAACTCCTTGTGCAGTATTGGTCACAAAAACGTGTTCAAGAAGAGCTTGTCAGCTGCAGAAGGAATACCAAGATTTATCAAAAGGTTGCAGCTTTTTTGTTAGAGAATGGGGTAGAAAGATCAGCGAAACAATGCAGGGAAAAGATGAAGCAATTGAAAGTTAAGTGTCATAAAGTGAAGGACAGTAACAGGAGGGCAGGTGCTGGCAGAATAATCTATTCTTTATTCTAGGAGCGTGATAAAATTCTGGGAACCAAAGAGACTTCTGACCCACATTTTGTGCTGGAGAGCTCAGAGATTGAGCCGGAAGCCATAATGCATGATATTACAGAGTCTGAGGCAGATTACATCTTTGAACCAGAAGCCGTGGAATCAGATAAGATGTGTCACTGAATAAGTACACACACACACACATATATATATATATATATATATATATATATATATATAACGCATTTATAAAATGGGTAAGGAAATTGCTTGGGATTTATTGGCTGATGACCACCACATGACCGTGCGTATATCAGAGTGCGACCACACACCTGCACTTTTACACCCCCAAAAACAATTTTGCCATTTTAAAAGATAGATAACCCACTCTAGAATGTGCGGTCATGCTCTGACATACGCACACCTTGGGTGGTTGATGCACTAGGCCTGCTGCCTCATGCGTACGACGCACACCAACGCATGCGTATATCAGAGCATGACCGCACACCTAAGAGTGGGTTATCTATTACATATATATCAATATATATACAGATATATATTAGAGCAAAAAATCCATTTAATGCATCAGTTAGGGTTGTTCCACAGCAACAAAAGTGAAGAAATTCGGTGTTAGGGTGAAAGCCCCTTGGACCCCCACCCACCCTCCCAACTGGCATCGGGGTGCCGTTGGGTTGTCAGTCTAACTCTCACCCCATCACATGTGTAAACAAGCTGAGGTATAGGAGAATGGGGTGAGAGTTAGGACCAATGACCAAGCGCACTCCGATGCCGGTAAAGAGGCTGAGCTGGGGGTCAAGGGAATTTTCAACCCTAACACCGAGCCTCACTTTGTTGCTGTGAACTACCCAACAATGCGATAAATGAGTTTTTCCTCTAATTCTGTTTTGAGAATGAGGACGATAAATAGTAGATGGAATGCAGTGGTGAGAGTGCAAGGACCCCGCGCTCCCACCATGTGATGTCTTGTTACATAGTAACAGGAACTGCAAAGCAAATGCAAACGGCAATGGTGATGCACATGGTAAAGCAAACATTAATAGAAAAGCAAGTGTAAAGTGATGCCAAAGTGAACAGTGACGCAAATGGACACGCAAGCGCATATGAAAATGCAACTGGTAAGGTGCACAGTGATGGCACCGGTATTGTAAATGCAAATGTTAAGTGTTACAGCAACAAGAATGCCAAAGGAACAGAAAAAGCATTGAATGGAAGCGCTCATGTAAATCACCGAACTATGTAGCAGCACTGTACGGTACTGCAATTGTAAGTGCAAGCGGTAGAATTAACATGAACAATAATGCCAAAGGAAACAGAAATGTAAACGTGAATGCAAACGCATATGTAAATGAAAACTGTAACGCGCACGGTCATGTTACCACAATTGTAAATGCAAATGGTAATGGCAACAGCAACAATAATGCCAAAGGAAATAGAAACATAAAAGGAAACACAAGCACATTTGGAAACGCAAACCGTAATGCACACGGGCCCAGTAACACAATAGGAAATGCTAACTGGAACAGTAACAGCAACGAAGACGCAAAACGAAAGACAAATGCAAACGCAAATGAAAGGGCTGCTATAAACACAAATGGCAATGCACACAGTGATGTAAACTGAAACGCAAACACAAACAGTAGTGGAAACGCAAATGGTAACAGTAACGCAAAGTCAAGTGCAAATGAGAATGCAAAGGGTAACACACACGGTGGCATAGATGGGAATGGTAAAGCCAACGGGTACGTAAACGCAAGTGGAGACAGTAACTTTAACATTAACAGAAGCGCATACCCTGTTTTTCCCCAACAGCTGCATAGAGAAACATAGTGTGTACAAAGAATGTATGCTTAATAATGGGCCTTGGAGACGAAAATGAGGTGCTGGAATACAAAATTGGTTATATCTCAGTAACCGTATGATGTAGGGAAAAAAAATTCACATGATTCATGATTTTCCTGGCTACGTTTTTGCTGAAAATTCTGTATCTCAGACCGCTTCCGATATCAGCCCCGGTACAAGGACACCACCACTATTATAAAAGTTAGGTTCATGGGAAAAAATGCCAATTTTAGAGTACAGTAACTTGGCAGCTGTGCAATATTTTTCACCAAACCACCAAAAGGCACATCTGTGAGATGTTGGCTGCCTTTCCTCCAAATTTCAGTCCAAAAGACCAAACTGTTCTGTTGCAGCAGGGTGGCAAAGAACTCCTGTCATTTTGGCTATAGTCTGGAAAAGTAATGTTGCAATTTGCGACCCTTTTCGCAATAATTTGCGAAAGTGTTGCAGGTGTGACACTACTTTGTGACACTACTGTTTCCAGAAATTTGAAAAACATATTTCCGGGGTGTTTAACCCCATAATAAAGACATGACTAGCATCCTCAGGGTCCAACTAGGTGAACACAGAAATAATTGTGTCCCTAGAGGGTCCCAATTTTCAATGCCAAGCATTTTTCTGATCACTAACTGAAAATAAAATTGTGGATTTGCGACACTACTAGGGCCATTTGTGACACTTTCAAACTTTCTGTTAACTTTTCCCATTGACTTATAATGGGAACTTGTTTTATGAATAACTTTTGAACTGTTTAATGTTTTTTCACAAAATCTTCAAAAGGCACATCGGGGACCCCGGCCACATGTTTCCTGAAGTTTTCGGACTGGTCGCGCATACCGTGTGACCTGTAGGCTAGAGCAAAGAATTTGCAAAAAAACGTCATTGCGCTTTTGGTTGTTGCTTAATAACTCTGCAGCCCTACATCTGACCAGGACGAAAGTTGGCAGATCCCAAGATCTACCATGCCCAATCTTGCATACCAAATTTCTTGCAAATCCGTTTAATGGTGGTAAAGTTATTAAGGTGCAAAGTTTCACCCTTTAACCTTAAAAGTGCTACTCAACCCCTAACTATAAGTAGCACTACCGTGCTACCATTTATATATATATATATATATATATATATATATATATATATACAGTGTGTATATATATATATATATATCTTATGAATTATTTGCCTTACTTATATGGGTCATATATTGTGTGAGGATGTGGATGTGGACGTGATGAATGTATATACATATTTTTGTATTTTAGCCTATGGCAACTTGGCAAGCCCTTCTATGCACAACTACCTGTTTTCAGTATTGTTACGAGAAACGGGGTGGGGTTAATGCCTTTCTCAAAGCCACACAGTTACAGGGGCTGAAACTGGTACCAGTCCAGTAGACACGTGCTGGTAGATTTTGTTTTGGGCTATTAAAAGTTTCATTTAACTAGCCCTGCTGGCTTGTACCACAGAAGATAACATTTCAATAAGTCCACCAGTTTGGTAAGGTAAAAGGTTTGTGTGGCTAGTGAGTTTTTCCAGTCACTATCCCTGCTAGCTGGTGGCTGAAAAAGTTGATTTCTGCCCCTGCAGTACACAAGTGGAAGATGCTGGAATCAGACCCAAGTGTGCTTGATGTTCCATGCTGATTTGTAGCATGATATATATATATATATTTTTATTTATTGTTTATTCTCCTTTCTCCACTGTTTGCCCCTTTCCGACCACTACCTCCCTGGCTCCCCTTACTCACAAGGCTATGACCATACACAGATGTGCAAGAATGTGGAGTAGTACATGCGCACTGACACCAGAGTCTGGCCCAAAGCATCCATCTGTTCTGGCCCATAGCCCACTCACTGATTGATGCTACCACCAAGCCTTCAATCGGTGGCAGCCAATAGCTGGAGAGGCTGTCCACTCCTAACTGAGTGATTAGATTAGCCTGGCAGCCACTCCATCCTTTCTTAATCTCTGTACTTGCCAGCCCTCAGCTACCCTGTACTCGTTCCCAAGCACAGGATGCTGGCATGGCAAGAGGTGATGGTTCTAGCAACTCTGCACCACTTGGCATACATACATAACATTTCTCTAACCTGTATGCTATACATTCTACCTCAATTCATGGTACAATTTATCATAAGCCACAGATATTCCATTTTAACATAGTATCTTTTTGTTGTTTGAGTTGGTGGGATATTAACTTTGGTATGAGCAATATAGTAGCA
The DNA here is from genome assembly GCA_016271365.2 of Neoceratodus forsteri. Taxonomy (NCBI): domain Eukaryota; kingdom Metazoa; phylum Chordata; order Ceratodontiformes; family Ceratodontidae; genus Neoceratodus; species Neoceratodus forsteri. Next base: position 699,942,494 of record CM057455.1, read on the forward strand.
TACCATTTACCACATTATTCATTGTCTTATTAGTTTACTTTTTACAGAGTCAGGGACACCTGATGAGACAATATGTACCACTGACCTAGACCTAAATGACAGTACTTCTGTCACATGCGAGAGCACCAATACCACCATGGACAGTGATACCCCATCAACATCTACAGGTGGACCATGTAAGTGTGTGGCATCACAGAAGCCACTGCGCAATCTTCGGAAGAAAAAGAGAGCGACGCGTATGCAAGAAATGAAGGAGGCTGTTTTTGAACCCACATGAAGGCTTATGCAGGAACAACACAAAGACGTGATGAAGTTGGAGAGGGAGAGATTACGGGAAGAAAGGGAAATGGAAGAAAAGTTACAGAAGGAAGAAGCTGCACAGAATGTTGAGTTCTTCCAGATCATGATCAGTCTATTATCTACTTACTGTGCCCCACAAAAGAATGCGCCACAGCAGTCTGCCCAATATGTTCATGTTGGTCAGCCAAGCCAACCGTACATGCCTACAGCATCCCCATCTGTGCCAGGTGTGATAACCAGTACAAGTGTGGTCAATCTACATGGTAGTCCAGCTGGTGTATGTAGCAGAAATGTCAACTACATTGCTTCATCAAATCAGTCTACTTCCTTTATTCAGGATCTTAGTAGTGATGGCTTCACATGGACAAACCTTTGACCCCTTGGATAGTGGACCATACATTATAAAGGATAATGTATGGTCTACAGTCCATGCCAAGCATATGTCTCCATCTTGAGGTTGCTGTGGTGACAAACCTCTTGAGCTACCCTTTAGAGATTAAAACTGTCGCCATGGCAACCTCTCAATTATGAATATGCTTGTTATAGACTGCAGACAATACATTATCATATATATATTAACACTACTTTATTGTATACATTTGTGCCGGATGGTATAGTTGTGACCGAAGCAACTGTTTCTTCTTTACAACCTAGGGCAGTCAAGTTGGTGTACAGAATTTGGTGACTTACAGACACAGTAAAATAAAACGTTAATGTTAGAGAAAAGCAACAAGCAGAGAAGTTAGTAAAGAAACATTTTACAGTTAGATAGATGTAAACAGCACATTTTTTTGACACAATCTACTCAGACTGCTGTATAGGTAAATCTTAATATGCCTTTGACTTCGTATAAGCTACACATAGAATCCCAAACAGAAGATATAAACACCTGACACTTATTAAACACAAAGCAATTCTTATAGTGATCATGTAAATCACATTGATTTCATAACTCGGTAACACATACCACTGACATAACTATTTACTTGAACATGGCATTGAAGAAAGTTTTCTGAGTGAGACTAACATTTGTAAGTCTCCATTTCTTAAATAATAGTACATTAAGCCATATTCTATCCAAATTAAGCTACAAAGTTCAATTTAATGAGTCATAGCTATTCATCTTTGCATAACTTCATATTGTTGTTGACTGTCACGAAGTCTGTTCTGTTATGAAACATCTGTATTCTGGTTTTATTGGCCTGCAGTATGAAAATAAATAGAAATTTGCACAAACTCAAAAAGATTTGATTTTAACTGGTAATAAGTAGTATTTGTTATTTGAAAGGATTCTATTTTTTTTATTTTCCAAGTGTTACATTTAAAAACATCATTTTTTTATGTATATACGACTGATTTCTACTAACTATACAAAAGACTGAATTGTTAGTAGTACTAAAAATTAGACAGTTAGTATGTTACAATGCCAAGTATTCATTACATCACTTGTTCTTCAAGGTTGCCTTATATTTTTAAATATTTGATATTTTTAGTACAGTGTATTCTACTGAAAGCTATTGCAAGTCATATTTAAAGTTTTCAAATGAGATTATCTATATTTTATTATTTATTTATTTAAAATTGGTGACCGGGAAAGGCACACTGAGCCGAGGCTCGTTTCCAGGTGCGACCCGGGTACAGGTAGTACAAGGTGGGAGGCAGGGAAATACAGCAAATATCAAGTAACAGACAAAATAATACAGTATAGTACATTACATAGAGTTTGGGGGTGAGGTTTCACTTTTGTTTGAACGGCAGAGTGGACAAAATTGATTCATTACATTTCTAGACCATTATTACCTTAAATTCCAAGTGTGTGTCTTTACATATTTACAGTGGTGGATTTACCAAAAATTAGAGTTTTCGGGAGAAGGTACCGGTGGGGGTGGTGGTTTAACAGTAAGAGCTGGCATGTGGAGTTATTTTTTACCTGGCGAGGCTACTGAGGGTAGTACTAGGTCCGGGTAAGGAGGGATTGGGCATGCAGCTGTGGCAGGGGGTGAGAGGGAGAAGCCTGAGGAGCTGTTTAAAGGCTGATAGGGAGGGGGCCAGGTGAAGTTTGGGTGGGAGGTTGTTCCATAGGAGTGGGAGCCGGTAGGAAAAGGCAGCTTGTCCAGAGGCTGAGAGGGGGCATGAGAAGTGGAAGGTACGTGCATGTCTGTGGCGAAGTGAGTAGCCAGGGGGATTGGCTTGAGAGAGGCGGGAGGAGAGGTAGAGGGGAAATGAGCCAAGCCAATATTTCGCTATGAGTGAAGTGCTGAAGGTGGTCCTCCTATCTATATATCAGATATGTTTCTGAGTTTCTTAAATTATATGTTGAGAAAAACTAAGTTTGCATTTTTTTTGTGGCTAATGGTTCAACTTATTTTACACAATCAGCTGGTTCAGGTGCTGGCCCATTGGCGCAGCGTTTTGATTACCGCTTGTAACGCCAGAGACCCAGGTTCAGGAACACACCAGGATAATTGAGGAATAGCCGGGATGAGAATACTTGAGTGTCCGATAACTGATAGCCTTCTCACGGGGGATGGAGGGAATGCAGCTTGCTGTGTGCAACCTCCTGGTGGAGGCAGGATGTGTGACAGCTTTGCAAGCCCCACTGCACCCAAGGAGCATGGTGGGCATTGGCAAGTGCCTTGATGACAGTGGCTCACCATGACACCGGGGAGTGAACTGGAAAACTATGCCACTCGGCCAGTCAGGTGATGGCTGCCGGCTCCTACCGCCATGAGAATCCTGATGCCCCGAGGCTAACTCAGTATGCATGCAGCACAAATTTCCTGTCCCATTTAAGGTAATTTTAGTTACAGTATTATAGTTTCCTGTAACATATAAGGTGACAATATGTATACTATTTTCAATGTTTTTTTTTTGCAGGACACAGCTGCACAAATCAGGACTGTCCTGTGTAAATCAAGACAGGAGGTAGCCCTTTTCCACACTGCTTAAGTACCTCCTATGGACAGCATGAGGTGTAATTAGACATCAGTGGTGACCACATGATGTACCTTTCCCAAAGTTCAGATGCAGCATTGCTCTTCTTTAGCAACTGGGTGGTGACTAGGTCTGTAAATGGAGACACAATGCCCTGATGTGTACATGACACATCTACCCCTCTCCACGGAGGCAGTATTATGCAGTGAGTTGTTGAGAGGTCTAAACCTCACTTTCAGATTCTTGACGATATTGGGAATGCAAGTAATCACAGACACGTTGCATTAGAGTAATAAACAAGTTTATTACTATCAAGGGATAAATCACAGTTGCCCGAAGCAGTTCTTACCAATACGAACTGGGAGCCAGTGCTAAGTGTTCCCTACACCTCGAGGTTTCTCTGTTGTCTCTTGGGGTCTCTCGGGTCTCCGAGGTGTAAAGCTTGTGCATTACATTATATACCTATGATAATTACTATGGTTACCAAAAGATAGAAACATTTCTAGTTACAGAGATGAGCCCTATTGGCTAAATTAGAGGTGGCTCCACGGTCCAAGGTAACATTATACAATTCTGTAAAGTCTTCAGTTTGAGAACAAAAGAGTTCTTATACAGAGTCTTACATAACTCAGTGTAGTGGTACAAATCACCAAAAGATGGCAGTGCCATCTTACATATTATAATTACTTCCAGGACACAGGTGTCTTGGCATCTAACAGGTAAGAAATACACAGAAAATACATTGCAGAATATATGTGTATTAGCAAGCAAAGTGTATTACAACAATATGCATTCATATCCTGACATTTACTCTTATACAGTAGATGCCCTTAGCCCTAAATATTAGTGCAACCTATACGTAAGTGTTAGCTGTTTATGGTGTACCTCTGAAGGTACCAATTAGGGTGCAGGGACCTCGTGTAACAGAGTTAAGGCTCTGAGCTGCAGATCTGGAGATCTGGGTTTGAATCCCACAACTGCCTAGGTGCATACTGTGTGATCCTGAGCAAGTCACTTAATTTCCTTGTACTTCCAGGTCGCATTTGGAAACAAGCTTCGGCTTAGTGTGCTACTTCTGCTTAAACAAGGTTACCTTTCCCTTGTTCCCTTTCACATGTGACACACCCCAAGGTACCTACCCTATCTAATCCCTGATGGTTCTCTGGACTAGCATGCAAAAGTCAGTGCACATTGAGTCATCTGGGGTTCACCTTGGGAGGGGGGCCTCCTCACCAGGTAGAAAGGCCCCTGGTCAGTATTGGTCTGCATGTTGTGAGAAGGGCCTGTGAGGCTGGTGACTAGGGGTCCAGGTTAGCTGAAAGACAAGGGGAATAGTGGGAAATCAGTGGAGGATATAGAAAGTATGTGCAGAAAAATACCACTAACATACATTGTATCCTAAAGTGTTTTACCATCCATGACCAGTTGTCTACAACTATTAGGTGCTCCCAGATAGGTTAAGGAAAAGTCAGGGAGTTAGATACAGAGAAAGATTTTTCAATATTACCTTTAGAACACCAGTACCTCACAATAGCATATCCTTAGTTTGACTCAAGATATTCTGTAAGTGCATCCCTTATCGCAGCAGAATGCCGATTCATTACAGTTAGACTCATCTCTTCTGCAAATGCACAGTCACTTATCTCAGGCTGACGATACAGTTCATTGCCATCTTCTGTGAACCAACTGCTAATGAAATCATCTGATTTATTCTTGCATACATTGTGTAGTGCACGACATGCAGCCACAATGAATGGTACATTTTCTATACTGTACTCATTTTGTTTCATTAGACACCTCCATCTGCCCTTCAAGCGTCCAAAGACACATTCCACAACCATTCATGCCTTGTTGAATCTACAATTAAAATTTCTTTTTCTATGGCTTACATGATCAGGATATGGCTTCATGAGTCATGGCAGCAAAGGGTATGCAGGGTCTCCCAGTAAGACGACAGGTACTGTTGTTCCATTGAAATTACGTGTCAGCGGTGGAAATAGTTTGCCAGCTTACCCCAACTTGAACAATTTACTGTTTTTCAGCACTCTAGCAACATGCACCTTTCCAGGTCATCCCACATTAATATCTATGAATTAGTACTGATGATCTACAACGGCCTGCATAATGACAGAATAATAGGATTTTCTGTTGAAATACTCAGATGCATTCTCAGGGGGGCATAGAATAGGTAAATGGGTGCCATCGACTGTTCCACCACAGTTAGGGAACCCCCACTCCATCTCGAACCCATTTATAATTTCTGGCACATTTTGTTTGCCGATCACCTTAGGGAGAATCACATACACCATTGCTTTACATACGTCAATCATAATCCTGCCAACAGTTGATCTACCAACACCAAATAGATGGACCAAAGTTATATATTCAATATTTGTGGCCAGGCACCATAATGTAATTGCCAAACTCTTTTCTACTGGCACTGCAAGTCTCATTATTGTGTCCCTCTTCTCTATATGAGGTCGCAGTTCATTACACATGAATGAAAAAGTTGCCCTTGACATGCAAAAATTTGACAGCCACTGTTCTTCACTCCATGTTCCTAACACTATTTGCTCCCACCACACAGAGCTGTGTTCCATACACCAAACACTTTGGTCAACTGTGCTGACAGAATAATTGCAGGCAGCAGAGTTCAGTAGAGCTGAGAGACTATCTGCTATTTTTCTCCTCAACACTGCAGCTCTAGCATTTCTGAGTCTCCTTATGTTCTGCCGCCTATACTGGCGAATTTGCAGCTTGATTTTGCTGCACATAAACCTAATTAACAGCAGCAATATCAGACAGGGAAACATGGGTTGCTCCACGTTGTTGTCTGCTTGTTTCATGGCAACACCCCCGTGCTTCATGGGGCTTCATGCCCACACGTCCCCATTGCATTATGGGGCCAGAGTGACACCGCGAGCATGAAGAGTATCTAATAACCAAGTTTGCTGTGAGGTTTAAGAATGTGTGGACAGGAGGAGTGAGTGTGCCACTGAATTAAGGACTGCATGTGGACATGTTAGCATGGTATGTGCTTTAACGTTTTTAAAACTGTTGCATTTTTTTCTCACTCAATGTGGACAGGGCTAAAATGTTACATGACCCTGTAATCAATCCAGATGTAGGACTTGTGAGTTCATTTCCACTTCGGATTGTGTGGTTACATCACAAAACAGACAATTCAGGATACGGGGACTTATACATGTGCATCAAGTAATGTTTCTTTCATTCAGTGCAAGAAATGTCCTCAAACAGGATATGTGGGAGAGACAAAGCAACCACTCCACACTAGAATGAACTCGCACAGACATGCTATTAATATGAAGATAACTGAAAAACCAGTGGGGCAGCACTTCTCTCAGATGGACCACTCAATCTCAGATATGTCAGTAATGGTCTTAAAAGGACATTTCAAAAGTACACAACAGATACAGGCTTCTGAGATCAGGCTTATTTTACTTCTCAATATGGTGGAAGAAGGCATGAACATTGATTTGGGGTTCATGTCATATTATCCTACTTAAACTTTCACAGACCTTTACTTCTAAGGATGGACATATAATAGGACTTCAGCGTGTCTTTGTTTTTTGTTTTAATATTTACAGAGTCCCTTTCAACTGGTTATCAACATGTTGGTTTTTTGCCGGCCTGGTGGTGCTGAGGGTTTAGGCGCTGGATGCTACAACTCTTGCCTCACCCGTGACCCAGGTTCAGTGATGGACTCAGGGAGCTGGGGGTTGGCAGGGCAGAAGTGGATGGAGCATCTGGAGGACAGCTCTCCTCTCCTGGGGAGGGATCCAGGGGTTGCTTGGTGTCCTGGCAGCCCCTGATGAAGATCAGGGGCACTACACAAATACCAGCCAGACATGAGGGGCGGAGCATGGCAGACGCCAGCAGGGCATCCATGTGCAAGCATCACTGCGTGCCGCACTCCATGGGGGCAACATAAGTGAAAATTCCCATTGATGAGGATAGGTGACAGCACCCTGCCCTGTTGTGCCACACTACAACCCTGTGTGTCTGCCAAAAGCAGAGTGACAGGGGGCAGGGGTCTTGATGTGCCATGCAGCGAACTCTATTTGCCACTAGAAATTATTATTAGCAGAGTGCCTGACCTGGAAGAGTATTGTGGGTTGTAGTTTCATGTACACTAGTTGGGAGAACTACAGTCTGCGCACAGCCATTTTGTTTTATTGAGATACATTGTAGGGGTTTACGACTAGGTCTCTGGAGTATTTTTTAACTTACTACTGTGCACTTTACTGTGTATTTTAAAATCAGATTTGGTCTGTAAGGTGGGAGGAGGTGGACATGACCCTGAAGCACTTCCGGGTAGCAGTAAATATCTCTAAGAATGCAAGCGAGCTCTGCGAACTCGAGTGTGTGGTGCCCATGTACATGAGAAATAGTGTACTGGTATTCTAACTGCACATCAGATATAGTGGCTGTGTTTGAATTAGACATCTCTTTATTTTAGAATAAGTAGTAGTAACGTACATAAACACGGAGAGTTACATTGTGACTTTGAAGAGTGGGGACTTGGGGATAAAATGCAAGGATTGTAGCTATTTCAGCATTGATAATTACAGGGGACTACTAGAACATGCCTGCAAACAATGTTTAGAAATAAAGGAACTGAGAATAAAAATTAAAGGTCTTGAACTCGAAATTAAATGCTGTAAGCAAGTGGCAACAACTAGTGAAAATAGTGGTGAAATGCCAAGCACAGAACAAAGTCAGGAAAGGGACAGATGAATAGAAGAGCGGGACGACATATGGGAAGCATGAGAGCATAAGGAAAAGAAAAAAGGGTCGAAAGGCTATGGAATTTATGGTGCCTGCTTCAAATAGCTTTGGTCCATTAATAATTATAACAAATGAGGAGAGTTCAAAGGGGGAAGAAATTCCTGTTAGTAAAGTCAATGTAATTGAGCAGGGTGATTATCATTGTCCTAACAATAGTGTGGACCCTGTTGAGGCAGAGGGCATGCATCACAGTGTTGGTTCTGGGGTTGATATCCAGGTTCAAATTACCATACCTGGGACACATAATGAGGAGGGGTCATTAAGCAGAATGAGGACATGAAGATTGATAGAGTTACAAGTATAGGAGTGGATGAGGAGGACTAGGTGTTTATATTAGGGGACTCAATAATTAAGTTCAATGATGTCTATACTGCTAGTATTGATGAAGAGAGGGTGCCGAGTTATTTTTCTGGTGCCAAACTAGAGGATATCTGTAAACTGGTCCTGGAAATCATTATGAAAACCCCAGATAAACCTACAGTTTTGATACATGCCGGAACAAATAACATTGTGAAAGACAGTGAAGATCAGATAATATTAAAGCATTTGAAGATCGAGAAGGAAATAAGAGATTTACTGTAAACGGAGAGGCTATTTATCAGAGATTTTACCCATCCCAAGAGCAGGTTATTATACCAATCAAAAAATTAAGAGAATCAAAATTAGATGAGAAGGTGATGTTTACTACAAGTCTTAGACTGCAAAAGAACCTGGGAATTTTTCTGTTACAATGATGGGATGTATTGTAGTGATGGATTGCACTTAGCAAAAAAAGGTAGCCGAGAGCTGGGCCTTATGTTTAAAAGAGAAGTTGAGAAACATTTAAACTAAAAATAAAGGGGAGAGGGGGTCATAATCTGTTAAAACAGGGAATAAGTGGAATGTCTACTAAAGTGAGTAAAAAGAATAAAGAGAACATTAGGGTTTTGCTCCTCAATGTTAGAAGCGTGAAAGAAAAAACAGATGAATTAAAATATAATCTTATGATTAAAAAGATAGACATCTGTGCCATTACTGAACCATGGTTTAAGACTGATGAGTGGGTAAAAGGAATACAGGGTTATGACTTCTTTCAAAAAACTAGACAGAATAAGAAGGGGGTGGAGTTGCTTTGTTTGTATCCACTCACATAAAAGCACAGGAAATAAACCAGGAAGGAACAACTGATAGTATGGTGGAACAGATATGGATTAAATTCAAAATAAAGGGAAAGGATACAACCCTGGGATTATGTTATCGCTCCCCAAACTTGAATGAGGAGGAGAATAATGGTTTTATGAAATCGTTAGAAGAACATAAAGTTAGCAGCGATATAATATTATTAGAAGATTTTAATTTTCCAAAAATCAATTGGAAGTTAGGATGTGGGTCTGGACAATGGAAAAACTGATTCCTGGATTTCTGCCAAGAAAACAAATCGGAGCAATATCTAAATGACAACACATGGGGCAGTAATGTATTGGATCTGGTCCTCAGTAATATGCAAGATGTTCTGGAAAATGTAGAGGTGATGCAACCACTGGGGACCAGTGATCATAATATGATAGTCTTTGAAATAGTAAACAATATAAAAAGAACAGATGGTAAAACAAGAATTTAGAACTATAAAAAGGTAAATCTTGTTGGGATAAGGCAGCTTTTGAGAAACTGGAACTGGAGGCAGGAACTAAAAGATTTGAACCCAGGTGAGATGTGGGTTAGCGTCAGGGGTCAACCTTAACCTTTTTTGCACTAGGCAGCAGGGCAAGTTGATTCAAAATTGTACTAGCTCACAGATGGTTGTATTAGCCCTCAATTATAGTGGTAAATGTTGATTACTTATACAGGAAACAATTCAAGCCAAGAAATACTCTGATTATTGCACAGTTACCCTGCTCCCACATTGCTTCCTGCCCCAGCAGAAAATAAAAATTGCAGTGCCATCACACACAGTGAGTCCCCCATTGTTTTGTACCATGGTCTCCTCTCTTCCTCTTTCTGCCACTCCTCCTCCCCAACCAAACCAGAGGACATCACAACAGCAAATGTTCAATCAAGTAATCCCAGCTTTGCACACACAATAGCTGACATCATCATGCACCTCACCACACTGTCACCACCAGCCACAGGGCAATGAACAGAGTCAGGCAGAGAAAGACAATCTCAGACCCTGCCCTATAGTCAACTGGAAACCTGCACTTCTGGACATTTTTGTGCAGTCTCAAGTGAGCCAGGAGCACATCTAAGATTTCTTTGGGGGTGGGGGCTACACAAACCTAAGGGGCTTTGGAAATTGAAAACTATGACATTTTTATTTCTAAATACTCAACTGCCTGTCTAGTGTCTACTCAGATTTGTTTTAGGACCTCCCTTGACTAAGAACTCTAAGGAAACGTCTTAATTAACTGTGTAACTGTGTTAAATATTGAATTTACTTGTCTAGAGTCTGCTTAAGTTTGTTAGGACCTGCCTTGATTAAAGCTCCCTAGTGGCTGTTAGTTTAAATTACTGTGCTGAAATTTGTAACTTTTTTTCCTGCTGCAAACCTCCTAAGTCCTACTACTAATTCTGTCTGCCCCTATCCTTCCTACCCCCTCCCACGCAGAGAAGCAGCTTGGCATTGATTCCGCCCTGCCCCTGCATTCCACACCTAGTGCATATTCCTAACCCTGCCCTCCATTTAACTTTCATTGTTCCCCCTCTCCACTGTCTAATTTCATTGTCTTTCTGCTGCCACCAAACCCCCTGCAGTGTCTCCTTGTCTACTGCTTTGTTTGGCTTATTCCACCCCTACCTCTCCATGTTTAATTTAATTCACTGATCTCCCTTCTCTTCCTCACAGCTCCTGAGCCCATGATTGGGCTTTCTTGGTGGTGAGGCCACCTCACTTGCCACCACTCGCTCCTAGCTGCAGCTCTCTGGGACCCGAACAGATATGGACTTCTCCTCTCTTAAGCGCCATTTGAAACTTTGACACACTGAACTCAGGAACCCACTGATTGGCCACCCATTCTGCTCAAGCTACGCTATTGGTTCTCCAACATGAGTTAGTTTGTATTCTAAATCTCCTGCTCAAGTCCCCTACTAGCAGTACTGGGGAATATTTTGTCCCACCCACCCTTGCTCCAACCTCTATTAAATCCACCCTAACACTACCCTCTTCTTTCCTCCACTACTCCTGTTGGCTCTCTCTCTCTCTCTCTCTCTCTCTCTCTCTCTCTGTCTCTCTCTTTCTCTCCTTCTTTTAAAGGTCCACACCAGCTGCCCTGTACTCTCTCTCTGTCTCTCTCTTTCTCTCCTCCTCTTAAAGGTCCATGCCAGCTGCCCTGTACTCCTATAGCCTGACTTGCCCTAATCATAAAATGGGGACTGCCAGTCCCATATTTAGCTTACTCACCCTTGCCTCACTAGTTACTTACTTGGGATTGTTATGTGTGTTACTGCTCCATCTCTGAACTTTTTATTGAATATCCACTAGCCACACAATGGACCATAACATGCAACAACCTGCTGCCTCATGCTCTGCAATCAAGCACCAGGCCTCTTCAGTTCTGGATGGTTCTATTACCAAAAGTGCATGTGCCAATGCTCCATAGCACATCACTTATTTTAACTGTTTTTGCCCGATACAACAATTTTCTGGAAGAGAAATCTCTAAAACCAGTATCTTACTGCCTCATAAGAACCATCTCATAACTCTCCTAAAACGCCAAATACTGCTGCTACTACTTATTTCAGGAAATGTACACTCCAACCCTGCCCCCCCCCACGAGTTGGTGCCAAAGGTCACATCAGGGCTGGGACACTCTTCTTGGCAAGTACCAACATCTATAGCTTCCTCAATAAACTTGACTCCCTCATAGGCTGGGTAACACGTCACAACCCTGATATTCTATCCATAATTGAGACATGGCTTTCCCTTAAGATCCCTGACTCAGCAATATCAATCCCAGGATATACTGTTTTCAGGCAAGACAGGTGTTCCAAGAAAGGCAGAGTATGTGTCCTTTACCTAAAAGAATCTTTTAAGGGACATGTTTTCATTGTGCCTCTCCCTGAGAAAGACATCCAGGTCCTAGCCATGAAGATACTGCTTGGAGCACACAACAAAACCCTGACAGTGGCATCAATCTATATCCCTCCCAAGCTGATCAACCAAGGGCTAAACCCTATACTAGACCTCATCCATTCCGTTAACTAGAGTGCAGAAACAATTCTGCTTGGTGACTTCAATGTGAACTGGTCCTCTCCCAGTGTGAACAAATATAAAGATGCCCTGACAGCAGCAAACTTCTCGCAGATGGTCCAATCATCTACAAGGGTGAACTACAGAACAGGGACCAGCACCCTTCTGGAATGGGTTCTCAAGAACTGCCCTGATCACATCATAAAAGCTGTAGTTCTCCCCGACAATATAAGTGACCATCCCCCTGTGCTTTGCTCCTGGTCTAACAAATACACAAAGCCTCCTCCTAAAAACTATTAACAGCAGGAGACTTATCCCTTGTTGACTTTGGCATCTAAAAATGCTCCTACGAGACTGAGACTGGTCTCTGATAGACACGGCCCCCAACATTGACATTGCTCTTGAATATTTTATCCACAATTTTAACAGTGCCTGTGATGTCCATGCCCCATTCAAGAAATGCAAGATTAAAGGCATGAACAACTCATGGATTAACTCTGATCTTCTGGAACAATTGAAGTCCCAGGATCATGTTTTGTATAGGCCCAGCTTGACTGGCACCAAGGCTGATACCCAAGCCTACAAAGCAGCAAGAAATGCCTATACCAGAGCAATTCATAATGAGAAGGCGAGATACTAAAGGAGCGCTTTTGCCAACACATGGAAAGATGGGAAGAAGTTCTGGACCAACCTTTCTGAAATCACAGGGCATGTCCCCAAAGTACCACCCTCTATGTTCAGCTTAAATGGCAGCCTCACATTGGACCATGGCTAATTCATTTAATGTGGCATTTACTGATCTTAGTCATGTGCTACCTCCAATCTTCTTTGACCCCTCACTGGATGCACCAACCTCGGACGAAGCAAGAACGATGCATAGCCACCCAACTTTCTACTTTAAAACTATCTTGGTGGCCCTAGCTAAAAAACATTTGCTCAGAGTGCTTGGAAGGTCCAGATCCAGTGGTGACTCCCTAGACCTGAAACTCCTTGCCCTCACCATTGACAAAGTCCTGACTCCACTCACCAAAAGCCTTAACGATCCCTAATGCTCTCTCAGTTCCCCCAACAATGGAAATCTGCTGTTGTGACGCCAATTCACAAAAGTGGGGATAAGACCATTACCAGTAACTACAGACCCATCTCCATTCTTCCCCCTCTCTCAAAAGCCCTAGAGAGAATACTTGACGATCAGCTTGCTGAATACCTTGCAAAACACAACCTGCAATGTCATGAGCAGCACGGTTTTCGTAAGGGGCATAGTTCCACCACTGCTCTCCTCAGAATTCACCACTTATATCCATAATGCTCTGGATCAGGGACATCTAGTCAGTGCCACATTCATTGATTTGACAAAGGCGTTTGACACTGTCAACTACTTCCTGCTGACTGAACAATTATCTTGCCTTCATCTCTCAGATGACACTGTACGGTGGTTCCAAAGCTACCTCAGCGACTGAACCTAACAGGTCAGAGTTGGTGAATCCCTCTCATCCTCCCTTCCAGTTCACCCTGGAGTCCCCCAAGGGTCAATTTTGGGTCCTATGTTCTTCAGTATTTTTCTGAACGATCTGCCCACATCATGCCCTAATAGAATCCTACTATACGCAGACAATGCAGTTAACTTCACCTCCCACCCTGATCCTTCCTCCCTACAACTGCAACTACAAACAAACTTTTTGGAAGTGGAGACATGGTTTAAATCTCAAAAACTCTTCCTAAACTACAGAAAAACTAAAACAATGAAGTTTCATGGTATCCATAACATAGATAAAAACAAATGTTTATCTATCACAAGCACTGCAGGGGCGATGCTCGAGCAAGTTCAACTGTTTAAATATCTGGGAATGACCCTGGACAGCACTCTGTCTTACTCTGAGCACAATGAGAACATTGCCGAGATCGTGAATACTCACATAGGACTGCTCTATAGATATAGGAGCTGCCTCACAGATGAATCCCTAAGCACTGCTATTCAGAGCTCTGTTATCTCAATAATAGACTATGGGCTAATGACATATGGTTCTGCCACTGCCACTGCACTTTGACTAATAACCATAGCCCTAAACAGGACATGTCATCTACTGACTTCAGCCCCATGCCTTTCATACATCTGTGACATCTACGAAGAAGCAAACTGGCAGACTCAAGTACCAGACCTGTATGCTAGCCAAAAAGATCACCTTAAATCTCTGACCCTCAAGGGTTCAGTCCTTACTGGCTCCCCATTGCAGCCCTAGCAAACCAGAAACTCAGAAAATCTTACTTTTTCATTCCACATTGCTGCACTACCCAAGGACAATGTTTCTTTATATCCAGATCCTCATCTTGGTATAACTCACTTTCACCTGCAGTTACCAACAGCACTACCCTGGACACTTTTAAGTGCAGTCTTCATCAGCACCTTGTTACCAGGGCCTCCTGTGACTGCTTCTCATAACTTAATCAATCCTCCTGTCCTCTAATTTCCCCCTCCCAAGTTCCTCCCCTCTACTCACCACTATCTCCCATCTCCTTCCCTTCCTTCTCCCCTACTTATTCCCCCACCTTTACCCGTCCTCTCTCCCCATAGTTTCCTCCACCTGTATTTTGTCCTCTCTCCTCATAGCTTCTAACTCTACTGTGAATCACTGTACAACTATGAATTATTGTACATAAGTTCCTTGTATAGTACTTGCAAATTAATGTAACTTAATGTGCAACTGTGAATTATTGTACGTATGTTCTGAATTCTATATGCAAAATTAATGTACCTGACAAAGCCTGTGACTGCTGTAAAATTGTTGTCCTTGTTATTGTCTTCACTATGTTCTGTTCTCATTTTCTGACATGGAACCTTTGTAAAAGAGCCTTGGCTCAAAGGTGTCTTCCAAAATAATAATAAATAAATAAAATAATATCCTCTGCCCCAACAGTAACAGATTTTTCTTTAACATTGTCCTTTCATCAGCCATGGGGAAACCATACACTAGCATAATGCTTTACTATCTCTATATTTAAAGTGGGAACAAAGAGGAAGCAGGGAACTACAGACCAGTCAGCCTCACCTCGGTAGTGGGAAAGATCATGGAAGCACTACTGAAGGAGAGATTGGTGGAACATCTGGTTGTCAATGGACTACAGGACCCAAGGCAGCATGGTTTCACCAGAGGGAGGTCATGTCAGACCAACCTCATTGAATTTTTTGACTGGGTGACTAGGGAGGTGGATCAGGGGAGGGCAGTGGACATGGCCTATCTGGACTTCAGCAAGGCCTTTGACACTGTGCCACATAGAAGACTATTACACAAACTGGGAAATATGGGTGGGCAGGACAGTAGTGTGGTGGGTAGGTAACTGGCTGGGTGGCAGGACACAGAGGGTGGTGGTAAATGGCCATCACTCCACAGAGGGAAGAGTGACCAGTGGTACCACAGGGATCAGTGCTGGGACCGGTCCTATTCAACATCTTCATCAGTGACATTGCACAGGATATAGAAGGCAGAATTTCACTGTTCGCTGATGACACAAAGCTCTGTAACAGAGTAGACACACCAGAGGGTGTAGACAGAATGAGAAGGACCTGCAGAAACTTGAAGAATGGTCAAGGGTTTGGCAGTTGAAATTCAATTCAAAGAAGTGCAAGATAATGCATATGGGGCACAAAACCCTGGCACAATATATCAGGTGGGGGGTGAGGATATAGCATGCACCAAGCAGGAAAGGGATCTTGGGGTTGTCATCTCTGATGACCTCAAGGTAGGGAAACAGTGTGACAAGGCATCAGGTAAAGCAAATAGGATGCTGGGATGTATAGGCAGGGCATCACCAGCAGGAAAAGGGAGGTCATAATTCCGCCATACAAGACACTAGTGAAGCCCCACCTGAGTACAGTGTACAGTTCTGGAGACCATACCTACGTAAGGACATAGACAGGGTAGAGAAGGTTCAGAGGAGGGCAACAAAGATGGTGCATGGGTTGCATCACAAGTCCTATGAAGACAGGTTGAAGGAACTCAACATGTACTCCCTGGAGGAGGAGGAGAGAGGGATATGATAGAGACATACAAGTATCTTACAGGGAGGAACAGGGTGCAGGAAAACACTATTTTTAAGTGAAAAGATGTTTCAGGACTAGAGGGCATGGGATGAAGTTGGAGGAGGACGATTCAGAGGAAACATGAGAAAGAATTTCTTCACAGAACGGGTGGTGGACAAGTGGAACACCCTGCCAGAGGAAGTGGTGGGGCTGAAACAATCACGGATTTAAGAATGCATGGGATAGACATAAAGGAATTCTAGAGGTCAGGGGTAAGGGGAAATAGACTTCTAGGAAAACAAACTGAACTTACAAGCTGAAATGGGCAGACTAGGTGGGCCATAGGCCCTTATCTGCCGACACTGTCTGTGTATCTATGTATCTATATAGGATGATCTATGCACCCCAGGAATGCCTATTTTAAGCTTTCAAATTATGTATTTTATTAAGGTTTATTTTTGTGCCATACATAATCCAAAGTTTCGTTTTTAGGATGAAAGGGGTGGGATAAGGGTGGGACTGTATGGCTGGTGTTGGCTGGCATGGTGCATTTAGAAGAGCTGGGGACCCCCTACACTTGCCAGTAATGGCAATGATGGATCTTTGGATTGTCATTTCAGAGTCTGGTCTACAGTGGTGCCCAGGGAAAGAACAGAGAGATTTAGAGGGGAGAGGGAAGCTATGGTGAGGCTGGGATAAAACCCACCACCTGCAGGGCTGACCCTGTATACCTCTTAGCATTTGGTCACTGAAATGACACTCATAATGTAGGGAAATGATGGGCACTGGTCTTAATAATATGGGGCAAATTGTCAGATAGATATTCTGAAAACTGGAAGCTAGTGCCTTAACAGCACGCTACCCTTGATCACACCCTGGACACTAGCTGAAAGTCCTAACAGTGGAGTGATAATGACTTACATTGAGCCTTTTGTGGGATCTCCCTCTTGAACTGCCAGATAATTGCAGCTCTTAATGAGCTATTAATCACACTAGGCCATCTGGAACATTGAGAGAGATTAGCATGAGGACTAGAGCCTGCTAAAGTAGGGACTTTTTTAACTTCATTAACAACCATGAAAACCTGCACTAGTCAAAATGAACAAGTAGAGAGTTAGCTACATTAGTTTTCATCATTTTGCACTAGGATTTGGGCTAGTAAAACAATGTTAAGATTGACCCCTGGTTAGTATTAAGGAAAAATGTTAAGAATGTGCTAGCAAGTATGTCTTAGAGGTCTGGAAGAATAATAGGAGAGGAAGGGTCCCAAAGTGGGTTACTAAAAAAATACAAAAAATGGTATATAAAAAAATGGGGCATATATAAAATTTAAGAAGACCAAGACAATATAACAAAGAAAAGTTTACTTGGGGTCCTTGACAGGTTTGTTTTTTCATTTAGCACTTATACTGACAATTGATACCATCTTGTATAAAATTTTGTTACAGCGCTGAAGCTCTCAATATTTATGGAATATAACAACTGGTTGAGTGTATAGTTGGGAAAATATCGCCAGATAGATTTTATACTGTACAAATGAGTGAAACAGTTTCTCACACTAGGTGAACTTTACTGTAAACCTCAATAATGCCATACATAGAAAATTTCTGTTACATAGTTTGTTTTTTAACATACACTATCATATTTAAACAGACTGTATTCACATAACACACTTGGACATTCAGTTTTTAAGTTAGTGGAACTTTCTGCTTGAAGGATTCTTATATTATTCTGTGGACATTTGACCTTGGAAGGCTTTGCAGCTAATAGCAAATGTGTGAAATCTAGTTCTTCTTATTTAACCTTCAGTTATGGTTTAAATTAGTAATTTAAACCAATGAGAATTCTTTCTGTTTTTTTATGTATGACCTGGGTGTCAATAGTACGTGATCTTCTAAATAACTGTCATAAGCTTTCGAGGAAGGACTTGGTTAGTCTAAAAGCTTAGGCACTTTATTCTTTTTGTAACATCAATGTTGGTAAAATAAAAGGTATCAAACCAATTGCTTCTGGATCTGTTCTTCCTTTTTAAGAAAGTGTAATCACAGGTGTATTGCCTTCTGGGGGCCCTGCACTCCAAATCACCCATAATTTTACAGAGATTGTAATTGTATCTTTATTTTCTTGAGAAAGTGCAGGGCCCTCCAGGCCCTGTACACCCATCCATGCATAATTTTTGATTGTATACCATTGAAACAGCGATGGAAATACTGCAAAAACCATTACATTGACAAATTCAGCAGTTCGCTGTAATGGTCCATGGTATATCTGACACTGCTTTCTTCTATGATTTCACCCCTCCTCAAAACAACTTTGACTCAGAGTTGATAAAATCCTTTTCCACAAATTTAAAAAACGATCCTGTTTTGTGGTAAAAGAGGATCTTTTTTTTTGCAGTTTGTGAAAAAAGGATCCTATTTCATGATAAAAGATTTCTGCAATTTGTGGTAAGCAGTGTTGGGTAAGTTACTTTTTCTATTACTTTCTATTACTTTTGGAAACTTGTTCCAGAAAGCTCTGTGCAGTCAATAGCAAGGATGGAGTAGTACTGGAAAAAGTAATACACTTTACAGTTACAATTACTCATGTCTTTTTATACAAAAGTAATACATAACTGTAACTGATTACATTTATTTGAAAGTAACTAACCTATTACGTTAACATAAATGTCATCTGTTACAGTTTTTTATTATTTTTACATTGTTTTTGTATAAAAATAAATAAGTAACTGTAACTGTCATGTGTATTACTTTTTCTAGTACTTCTTTGCTAGTGACTGCACAGAGCTTTCTGGGTCAAGTTTCTAAAAGAAATAGAAAGTAATAGAAAAAAGTAACTTACCCAACACTGGTGTTAAGAGCTTTTCTGTGGATAAAATAAACACATTTCTGGACTGTTTTTTTTTTTTAAACAGACCCCAGAATGTGATTCATTGGGCCCCCATTAAGTAAACACAACTATTGTTGTTTACCAAATGCCTCTATTATTTTTGAAATTTAAGTTTGTTTGCCTCGCTAAGCAAAAACAAAATGATGGCAGCAAGAACTAGATTCCACATTTGGGGAATAGGATTCCACATTTGCAAACTAGAATTCTGCATTTGTGATCAAGAATCCTATTTCAAGCCTGCCATCTTACTATTCACATAGGAAATAATGGGAAAATGTTAAATTTAATAACTTTGGAACAGTTAAATATGTTTTCATCAAACCTTCAAAAAGCACCACAGTGACCCAAGACCTATATACCTTAAAAATTTCAGACTAAAATTCCACACAGATTTTGCACAAGTGGATGACAAAGAATTTGAGAAAAAGTGGTAATTTTCATGTTTTTTGACACGCCATATCTCTGCACCTGCACATCCAACCATAATAAAACTTGCCATGTCAATAGATCTTTGGTCCCTGACAGAGCATGTAAAATTTTATGTACATCGCATAAACGGTTACGAAGCTATTAAACTCCAAAATTTTCAGTTTAACATAAAAGTGAAAATTTAACCCTAATATAATTGCAAAAAAACTTCATTAATGCACTAGTTAGGGTTAAAGTGACTAAAATAGGGAAATGTGGCATAAGATTTCCAACCCTAACACCTCATATCCATCCTGCATGCAGCAACAGGCATGGGGTGTGCCTTGGGGTTGTTAACCCTAATGCCCACCCCATTCTCATATACTGTACCCATCTCAGCTTATTTAATAATGGAATGGGGTAAGCATTAGCGTTGAAAACAGCAAGGCACACCCCACACCTACTGCTGCCCTCTGGGTGGGGTGTTAGGTTTGGAAGCTCTAACGCCACATTTCCCTACTTTTGTAGCTTTAACCCTAACTAGTGTATTAACAAAGTTTTTTGCAATCAATTTCTTTACTTTTTGAAATAATGTAATCACATCCTCATTTGCTTTTGGGAGTGCAGGGCCCTTGATCCCAAATTTTTATCATCACCTTCTTATGACCCCATGTCATGAACAATGGTGGTGAAAGTTTTCAAATCCGTCCCGAAAGGTGATTTCACCAAATGACCATAAAATTGCATGTTGGACCAGAGTTGCAGAATTCCACTGACATTGTTCATGAGGCTGGGTCCCAAAAAGGCCATATTGAAAATGTGGTGTCAAAATAGGAAGAAATGGACAAGTTATGAATCAAAATTGAAAAACCAATTGAAATACATAGAATTGCATTTACCTTAGTTTCTCATGTTGCAGTCTACGGTTCCAGCATCAAGACGTGTCTTCGATTGGAGTGTAGATCTTTACCATGGGACCTGATCAGCTGAGCGAGGGTGAGTTGGGTGTGTGTATGGGTGGTGCGTGGCATTGGGTGCTCAGCCGGAGGTCAAGTGTGGGGGGTTGGATTGTCGAGGGATCAATTTTTTTACAGGTTAAAAAAAGACATCAAGCGACAGTTTTCTTTATAACAGGTGTAACAAGAGAGAGGATTGGAGGGTGGCAGTACCACTGGACACTAATGAGAAAACCAAATGTTACAGGGATGGCGACTGGAGCATGGGGGTGCCACTGGACACCAGGGACCAAAAACAAACATATTATGGGGATGAGGATAGCAGGGTGAGGGATGCCACTAGAGTCTAGTGGCATCCCCAACCCTGCTATCCTCATCCCCATAATAGGGCCTAGGCACTAGAGAAATAAATAAATTAATATAGGGGGCAGCAATCAGAGGGTGGGGGGATGCCACTAGACACCAGGGAAATAAACAATAATTACAGGGGCTGCCATTGGATGGTGGGGGAGCCATTAGACACATGCAATAATAAAGATAAAAACACAGGGAGGGCAATTAGAGGGTGGTGGTGCCAGTAGATTCCAGGGAAATATAGTGGTATTATGGGGACGGTGATTGGAGGGTGCCACTAGACACCACGGAACAGATACCAGCAAAGGAAAACTGATGTTTCTCTCATGGAAAAGGATCATTTTTCATGACTCGAGATATGAAAAAAGAATCTTTTTTTTCGTATCATGAGTCACGAAAAAAGATTTATCATCTTAAAAAAAAAAAACATTTCAAGGGCATTTCTTCTACAGTTAAATACAGAATCCAGCTAAGGGGCTCCAGATAAGCAAGCCACATGTATTGGTCACTCTCCAGAATGCAATTTTTGTGGTTTTCCAAATTAGAATTTTAAGGGAAAAATGGAAAACAAGATGGCAGCCATATGAAGACCCAAATGAAAAAACATACGAAAAAGGGTTCCCATGCAAAAACTTCATAGAGCTATTTTGAAGTGCTGACTGAGCATGCTCAGAACCCACATTTTTAAAATTTCATGACTTTAAAACAGATTAATATTTTTTCACCAAACCCCTGAATCTGTGGGCCAAGCCCTTTCTACCCTGAAAATTTCAGACCAAAATTCCAAACCATCTGGTTGCAAGGCGATGACATAAAAACAGCAAAAAAAAGTGATTTTTTTACATTTTTTCACTATCCGTGTCTCAGAATCCACACATCCAACCAGAACAAAACTTAGCACCTCAAGAGATCTACTCCCATGAGACTGAGGATGCAAACTTTTGTGCAAATCCATTGAACAGTTGCAAAGATATCAAAGTGCAAAATTTAAGGTTTAACATAGAAACCACTGCTCAACCCTAACTACAGTGGCGCTACCATGCCACTATAATACATAAATCAGGGAGCATGGAAGGAACCACAAAGAGTGGAGCATAGTGGTGCTCAGAGATGCTACTAACATCTGCCTGACATCAATAGATGGCATGGTGGTAGGGCAGCGTGAAAAACAGACAGCAATATTTGCTAAGTGCCCCAAGGCATTCCTACATGTCAGGACGGCACACTGCAGTATGAAGAGTTAATAAAAAATACAGATTTTACCACATGACATAGAAGTATCATCTTGTTTACTGCTTGCTCCATAGGACTCTAGGAAAGCACCAGAGGTCACAGTTTTGGACCCACTGTGAGGAATTAGTCTAGAAGTGCTCAAGGGCTCAGGACATACTTCACTATGGCAAAAGCCAAAGAGAAAAGAGTGCACAGCAGGAGAGAGGCTTTTAGACTATGGAATACAGTACAGGAAGGGTGCAACAACTGGACCAGTGAGAGCTCCTTTCTCACTTGTGAAAGCCTTTGCCAATAGACACTGGTGCTTGTAAATTGTGACATCTTCAGAGTGCATAGCACAGCTCAGTGCTGAGTCTGCCATTTCAGATTTACCTGATCCACAGGAGAGTACAAGCTTTCTACAGCTCAGCCCTTTGGGTGAGCTCTAACCAGAAAAATCCCTGCCTGTGATTTCCAGCTCATACGTTTAGAGTCCGGAACTGAAGTGCTAGTCCAAGACTCCAGAACTAAAAGCAGGTGTTCTCTTGTTTAAGCTCAGTTTCTGTAGGGAAAGTTAGCCACGTCTGACAGATGCTGCTGCCAGTACTCATCCTGGTAGATGGCTCTGTCAGAAAGGCCCTGTGTGACTGACTACCTTTGGGTAAATGAAGAACAGGCCTCCTGCAGGGTGAAGAGGATCACTGAGGGATTTGTCTATTGGAAGCCTTTCTGCCTGGTTTGCACACTTCCCCACTGGAGGCACATTGGGTCCACCTACCTAATTTTAGCTGTAAAGCCAGGATCACCATGAAAGATGTTCTGAAGTAATGGCACCAGCTACTGTATCTGAGACCAGTCATGAGAACTATTCCAGGCCACCCAGGCCAGCAACAGTGTTAGATAGGGTACAGTTACATCGATATCTGGGCAATGACTACATGAATTTAGAATACACCCAGTGGAATAATCTCTGAGATTAAGTGCACCACAAACTACAAACTATTATTTGTGTTTAAATATGGGTCTGGCAGTATATCCTAGATGTTAGAGAAAGGAGCTGTGAATGAGTTTGGTAAATTCAGCAGACCTGGGTTTGATTTCCACAATCACTTGCATTCAGTGCGACTCTGAACAAATCACTGAAAGAGCTAGTGTACTACTTAAAATGAATACCAATTTTTAAAAGCAGTCAACTATTACTATTTATATCTGAGGTGCTTTTTCTTTTCTCTTTGGGGAATTAGAAGATTTTTTTACCTGACATTAGCAGGTGTTGTGCGTGGCAGCTGACATACATGGTTCTATTCCCCCTACTACTTCATCAACACTGTGACTATACTGACTGTGACATTACAGCTACTCAGGAAAAGCCACTCAACAGTAGTTAGGTCAGTCACCTGTGATATCACAGTCAGTGAGGCCACAGTGCTGATGGTGTAGTGAGGGAAACAGAACTAGATATTTCCACTGCAAGGCAGAGTGCTGTTCCACATAGCCAGCATAATACTGTCACATAGAAAACTTTCAAATGAGCAATCAGAGAAGGAAAAATACTTCAGAAACAAAAAGTTACAACTGACTACTTAAAATCTGTAACATTTTCCTGTCTGCAATTTTTGGATCTACTGGCTATTTAACCTCTCCAATGCACTTGGGTCGCTCCCTGAAAACAAGCACTTGTGCCTAGTGGGCTTTAGAACTTGGTTACAAAAGAATTAAAAAATACATATTATACTGGGATTACCAACTACATCAGTTCCACATCAGTACCACACCATGCATAGTAGGCCTGCAACCTGCCTCAACTGTGTGCACACACTAAAAACGGTGAGAGCTCCCATTAGGGACAGTAATAATAGCTGCTGGACTGAGGATGGATTTTTGTGGGTCTTAAATGTTTGAGGGGTGGTGGGACTCTGTGTTGGGATTGTTTCATTATTGCCTTGTTTCACTTTACCATTTCCTCCCTTCAAACCTGTTCATCCCAATAAAGCCCTTCTTTTTTTTTTGCACCACATTTATAGCCTCATTTGCTTGTGCTGTGTTGCATTGTGTGTACTGTATTACATACTAATGCTTATTGTTTAATAGAGGGTATTGTGTTAAATGCTGGTTGAGTCCCCTTTCTCCATGGATGGACACAGATTAATTTCTTGTGTGGCAGCACCCTGACAGCTTGTGTCAAAAGGATACCTACAGGTGGAAGTACTGCACCACCACCACTAATTCCCAATAGCACCATGAACCTGGACACCATCCACTTCAAGGCTAAAATATTGAGCTACTCCCTTTCAACTACTCAGCTGTGTCACTTACCTCACAGGTGGTTATGGTTACAATTGTGTTGCATTTTGTTGGTGCATATATGTGTATTAACAAAATTGTTCACAGTCTAGAACATGAATACTGACAGTATCAATACTGATACATATTTATCGATATATTCCTTACTGGGTGATTGTTGCTGTGATGTTTATCAACATTGTCTTATTTTGTGGCTATTATAAAAGGTTTTTTTGTTACAAATTTGCAAATTGTTTTCTGCTAAAAAAAAAAATTTTTTTAACAAAAACAAAAACCTGAAGTGAATTCATTTCATACAAATAATGTTTCTAAACAGGCACCTCTCAATGAAGTCCATTTTTCCTGGGACAAGAGGGTCATTGTTTCCAAAGCTGAACATTTCATTGCATAACCATGATACAAAATGGCTGCCTCAGAGGGATGCATTAAAAGGATACTGATAATTTCAACCCTCAGTATGCTGAGGCTGGTTGTATTTTTTTTTCTAACCAAGGTTGTCATTCCAACTCATATAGAAAGGTTGCTTCTATAGCACCGCACTTTTAAAAAATTCTTTGAAAAAGCATGTTGGTTTGGTTAAGTTCCAAACTTTGACACAATCAATATGAGTACTTTTACATAATTTAAAATTACATCATAAGCCAAACTTTGAAGACTGACCTTTAACCAATATATTGTATATATAAATTCAATGACTTCTTCTTCTAATCATTCATCTGGTGTGATTCACAACACACTCCATCTGCAATGCCAGTAATCATTCCTCTATTTAGGAAGACTGCCAGCATGCCAAACCACACTGGACTGCTTTCCTGGCTTCCTTATAGGGAAATGTCAACTCTTCACATCCCACTTCTGGATCCTTCTGTAGAACAACCTGTAAAACAGGATAAGTAAGTCCTAGCCACAGCATTTCAGCACTTTGGAGTTTCCATGTTGTGACCCCTTCCCAGAACACTTTTCAGTTTGCTATTTTCTTTCATATGTTACAGTCTTTACAAGTCTTACTAGGTTGAATAATCTTTATAAAAACTAGGAACACTAACTACAATATAGTGTATTTAGAAATAACCTTTTGTGTATAGCACCCAGATGTGCTATACAGATGAAAACAATTCTGCTTTTTTATTTAAATTTTTATTGATTTTTACAACAAGAGGTACAAGCATTCACATGTACAGCCTTGACATTGTTATTGAGACTAAAGGCTGAGTTTTCAGCCCTGTGGCAGGGACTTGTGGCACAATCATGCCTCAGCCCCTGCACATGTGACTGTAAGTTAGACCACCTGAAAAGTGGTCTAACTTATGTGCACTTCTTCTGTGACTTGTAGCAAAATGGGAATCCTACTCTTAAATGATGTATGTGTCAATAGCTAATGCATGCATCATTATTTTGGTGTAAAGCAGAGCTGACTGCTGCAAATGGGGCAAAACATTTGAAATGGCAACCAAACATTTTGTTACATATACCCTGTTGTAGAGGCGCACCTAACTCAGGACATCAGCCTGCAACAGGACCCCTGAAAATCCAGCACTAATTTTCCAGCATTGCAGAGACTTTCCAACAATGCACAGATAAAAAAAAAAACAGTATACTCAGAATGAATCAGTCACCATAGGCATTATTACAGCTGCAGTGGGTGGGGCCTGCAGCCATCTTGCTGTAGTTGTAAAACTGGGATGCTGAAGCACAAATTTGGAGTTGAAGTATGATGACTTTGCAACCCCAAAACACTCTGCTTATCCAACCCCTGTGGGTGCACTAGTTTTCCTGCTGTTGTGTGCCATGGCCTGCTGTGCTCAATATGGCTCCCAAAGTTCAGTGTGCATGTGCGAGTAGTTGTGCATGTGTGACTTCACTTCTGCAGTTGCGGTGAACTCATGCATGTGCACTGAGCTCACAGCAAAACATTCCGCCATGCCCAAGATGGTGGTGGAGCTCAGTGTGCTTGCATGACTTCACTACAACTATGGAAGTGAAGTCACACATGCGCAACTGCTCATGCATGTGTACTGAGGTCTGACTACTACCTTGGACATGATGGGCTGTGCTTTGTTCCACTGTGAGCTTGGCAATCTCAGCTGCAGCCATATCAGCTCTGGTCAGAGTTTGTTACCTTAGATAGAACTTTTTTATAGCCCTTCAGGAGAAAGTGCAGTGTACCAAGCAACATGGGAAACTTTTATCTACTAAATACTTAACTATGCAGTCTATCTATTCTATACCCCTACTGTACTTGGATTTGTACATATATATAAAGCTTTGGTATTATTTTTCCTTAGGTATGTTGTCTGCCCGAGTGAATGTCCCATCTGTTTGTCTTATTGCTGTACTGTGCCTTGAAGATAATTAAATAATCAAAATATGTACTGCCCCATTTACAACCAGTGCTTCACAAAACTACTTTTTAGCATACAGATTTGAGACATGGTTGGCAAATATTGAGGCTCTGCCTTCTTAAAGGTACTCTGTGTGTAGAACCCTATTTAGGCAATGCTGCATGCAGACCCCACTTATTCATACTGGCTCCTCTGCATGAAGCTATGCAGTGCATATACACAGTACATAGATTTCTCTGTTACCAGCAGTCATGCATTGGGTGTCCTGTGGACCCCCACTGCATTCACTATAGGGACACATGCCCCTTGCACACCTGATCATTTGTCTGTCTGTGGCTTTGATCATATGGACAGACTGGGGAAGAAACCAGGGGTAGCACTAAACTTTGTGCCATGTACTAAGGCATGGAGTACTGGAGAAGGGGGTTGTAGACTGTGTGGGCTGTAACAACTACAATCAAATACCTATGCACACCCGTTAAGGACAAGAATTCGTGTTGTACCAATAGCTGCAATGCAGTGTGAACATAGAATTTATTGGGCTAATGCAAGAATGGTCACAAATAAATCTCCTCAAAGTCTAAATATACAACCAAAAAACCACACAGGCTATATTACCAATATCAGATCCTCCTTACAGTCACCCCAGCGCTTTGGTGCCTTCACTGAGCCTTTGTGGGGGGGGGGGTTGTCAACATCATCTTGTCCTTTATAGACTAGTCTAAAACATATTCATGGTATGCAAATACGTTCATTCCTACACGGATTTAAGGACGTGGCAATATGATACTACAACACATCTGTTTTGAAAATGGGTCAAGTGTATAGTATTATAAAACGTAATAAAGTAAATTTAGAGAAATTAAACCATATAACCCCCAGTCCTGCAAATAATCCAAGTGCAACTTTAAAGCTGGCAACTAGTCCAGTCTGTGTTATATTTATTTATTCCAATAACATTTTAGTATGGTGGCAAGGAAAACAGAAAGATGGATAAGTAAAGAAGAGCAGGAGAAAAGGATGCCGAGGATGAATACCCATGCAGAATTACCAAGAAGAGAACAGCACTGGCAGCAAAGGGAAATAAATGATAAATCTCACTGGTAAGACACTGTCAAACTCTAAAACATCTTTGCTATTATGGGGGTTACATTTTATATCAACAGCAGGATCAAACAGGTTTGAAACTGAAGTAGAGAAAACAAAAGTCAATGGAAACATAACAGAAGAAAAATTTAAGATTTTATGGGTAGACTTTCCAGTCACAGTAACTTTCTATTGCCTCCCGAAGGTCCACAAAAATGTGCTGGATCCACCAGGTAGACCTATTGCCACTGGAGTGGGGTCACTCACCAAGGAATTGTCAGAATTTACTGATTTCTTCTCACATTGGCAGGTAATGAGCTTGGGATTCCGCCTGAAGGATATGATGGACAACATAAACCAGTCTGAAGGTTTTGTGTGGCACAAATGTTACTTTCGCCTTGGAATCAGCACAGAGTCTTTGTACACATTAATTAGACGCATTGACAGAGTACAGACATGCAAATACTTTCAGGAAAAAAGCAATGTCGTGGGAAAAACACCAGTGGACTTCATATCAGAAGGGCGGCTAGAATTCATTTTACAGCACAATTTCTTCAAGTATGACAGAAAATAACCTCTACAACAGTGTGAAACACCATGGGTGCTAGCATGGCATGGGCCTTTACGAACCTCTCCCTGTCCATGTGGGAGGAACAGTTAGCACTAAACTGCGATGCCAGCCCACACAAAGATGGCATTATTGATGGTGCAAATACATTTATAGTGTCGTTTGTGTGTGGGGAGGCACTGGGAAGAGGCAATACCATTCATGATCTGGCTTAACAACAACAATTTGAATTTGAAATTTAGCCACATGATTGACAAAAACAGACTGAATTTCCTGGATATTACATTCCTGAGCAAAATGAATGAAACAGTGGACACACAAGATTTTAGAAAGGAAACTGCTATGAATGTCTTTTTAAGGGCAGATAGCTGATATACAACCAAACCCAAAAAATCAATCCCCCATACCCAATTCCTCAAATTATGTAGGAATTACTGTAAGACATCTGGGGCCCAATATTCAAAACTTGGCACAGTGTGCAAAGTGTTTGTGCCCTGTTTCCCTGGGATTTGCGCAGCAGAGCCATATTCAAATGGGGCAGTTGCATATACTAACACTAATGTGTGTGGGTGGGGACAGGAATACCCATGCAGCCCAATATGCAGTGCATCAGCTCTGCACAAATGGGATTAGTGTGGTCAATTTGTGCAGTGCAAATACTGCCAGTCAAAACCCGGATTTACTCCAGGTAACCCTATTGGCAATGGAGCAACTGCAGCCAACAGCCACATTGGTACTGGAGGAGCACAGCTGGTCCCTGGGTGAACAGTGGCACCTTCTGCCTCCAAACACTGGACCCATTAAAAAAATAAAGTCCCTTGTGTCCAGTGGCCCCCTACCCTCCAATCCCCTGTCCTCGTATTTCAGTATAAGCCACTGGTGCCTAAAGGTCCCCCCACCCTTCAATCAGCAACCCAACAAGTAAAAATGACATTTACTAGTGCCCAGTGGTCACCCTCTCTTGGATCACTAATGTATTCTTGCAGTAATATATCCTTGGCATCCACTTGTAGTCCCCCCCCTCCAGCCCTGTAAAAAAAAATATAATCTCCGGTGGTTAGTGGATCCTCCTGTCTTCCATGCCCCGTCACTGGTGAAATTAGATTCATCTCTGGTGCCAAGTGGTCACTCCTACCTCCAATCACCGACCCCAGAGTGATCCACCCATAACCATAATGGTATGCTTGTACACTGTGTTTCAAAAGTGTAGTAACGTCTATCAAGTTGTGAAAAATATCAAAAAGGACCTCCCTGGCTTCTAGTGGCACCACCACCCACTGAAACATGTAAACGTACCCTATACCTGGTGTCTAGTGGGTCCCCCTGCACCATGGGCACTGACCATCCACCCTGCCAACCCCCGCCCACCTGAATTGATGGTGCTGTGGCTCAGATATGGCAACACTGATCTGCAGCATTCAGAGATCAAGGAATAGATCACATGTGATGAAGGTGACAAGGGATATGAGGACCTAACTGATGAGGACATAGTCCTGATTACTATGAGTAACCTGGCGATCGATGAACAGGAGCCTGAGGATGAGGACAAAAAAGATGAGGAGGCTGTACTAACAGTAGCACAGGTTATTCAAGCTTTTGAAATTTGTCATTCCTAGCTAGAAAGCCAAGCTGATTGTGATTACCTGCACACCTTATTGCTAAGGCAGCACCGCATGAAAGCTGTTAAGAAAAACAACAATAAAAAAAAAACACAATTACAGATTTTTTTTAACCTGCCTAGACCATCTGTTCTGAAGTCAAGTACAGTACATATGGCAAAATAAGCAATAAATAAAGCTAAATCTAAAGGCAGAATACTAAAATAAAAACATAATAACTACAATAGTTATGAATGTGAAATAAATAATAATACGCTTATAAGCATCTATCACATGGTTGTGGTTGTATATCTCTTTGCCATATCTGAATTCTGAATCCCATTCATTCCAATGACACCCACTGATTTACATTGTGATCCCAGCTTTATGAGTGTGTGATTATCTGAATATTTTCAGTGTACCCACAGCTCGTTCATAAAACTGGGATTGAACTGTACCAAAAAAAAAAAATACTCAGAATCCAATGCATCTGATTCCATCAGATGGATTCTGAGCAACCCTATTACCAACTGTCATTAAAAGTGCAGCTATCAGGTATGCAGGTGACTGTTTCCATATCGTACTTTTGTGACTACAATATAATCACTTGCACACCTAACGACTGCACTTGTGGGACTTCAGTAGTGACTGACAGTGGAGATGAGTGGAGGGTACATGCCAGTTGCCATCCTGGGGCCTGGGGATGGGAGTTGGTAGGAATATCAGCATTGGGAAGAGGACCACTAGACAACCAGGGAGAGCTTTATAAATGAAAACAGGTAATGAGTTAGTGAGGGGGCCACTAGGCTACCACAGAGGTTTATATAATAAAACAGGGACTGGTTAATGAAAGTGAGCCACTAAACTACTAGAGTGGGGTTTACATATTAAAATGTAGATTAGGTTAGGAAAAGGGCCCACTAGACTACCAGAAAGGTTTCTATATTAAAACAGGGACTAGGTTATTGAGGGGGCCACTAGACTACCAGGGAGGGGTTTACATATTATTGATTTATTTATTTGCAGTTAGTGCTTTTTTGTCCTCTGAGCACTGGGTGACCCCTTTGCCATCAACCCCAGCCCTGTTACCCTGACATCTCCACAACATAACCTGCCTGCATGTTCCTTCAGAGTGTACTCCCTCCCCACACCCCCCCTCACCCCATACTTACCTCCGGACTCCGGCGCGACGATCTTCGGTGGACCGGGAACACGTCTGCACTCTTCAAAGCCGACCGGGAACTGAGGAAATGCCGGTAAGCTGTATAATGGGTTACATAGGGGGTTTCAACTTTATTGCATATCTCGGGCATTTTTGGATTTGACCAATTAACATAGTTTTAGACTTTCTCATGATTATAAACACTGTCATGGCAAAGATTTCACGTCCGGAGGTGATTTCGCCGCAGTGACTGTGCAGTGATCATGCAAATCACCCTTCGGGCCCGAATACCACCATGACAGTGACATCATTCATGAGAAGGGGTCCCAAAAACCCCAAGTTGAAAATTTGGTGCCAAAATTCCAAAAAATGACTGTTTTAAGAGGGTGCATTGAGCAGTTCCTATGCAGGCTCGTAAGTTCGCGAAATTTCAATATTTTCACTCCAGATTTTCAACATTGCCATTTTACCACACCTTCTTATGAGTAGTATGGCTGTCATTTTTCACATCTTACCCAAAATGTGTTTCCGCCCATGTAGCACAGAATGGCGCAGTTGGTGTGCGAAATCAATGTATGGGACAAATTAAGAAAATCACAGTGACACTGTTCATGAGCAGAGGTCTTAAAATGGCTATGTTGAAAATTTGGTGAAAAAATTCCTAAAAATGACTGTTTTACGAGCGTGCGTTGCGCAGTTCCTACGCATGCTCGTAAGGTTGTGAATTTTCAATATTTTCACTCCAGATTTCCAACATTGCCATTTTATCACACCTTCTTATGAGTAGTACAGATGCCATTTTTCACATGTCACCCAAAACGTGTTTCTGCCCATGTAGCACACAATGGCGCAGTCGGTGTGCGAGATCAATGTATGGGACAAATTAAGAAAATCACAGTGACACTGTTCATGAGCTCAGGTGTTAAAATGGCTATGTTGAAAATTTGGTGAAAAAATTCCAAAAAATGACTGTTTTACGAGCGTGCGTTGTATAGTTCCTACGCACGCTCGTAAGTTCATGAATTTTCAATATTTTCACTCCAGATTTTCAACATTGCCATTTTGCCACACCTAATACTGAATGGAAAGACACAGTGGATGTCTTGGGAGGAAGGCATGAAACTGTCACTTCCAAATACCTAAACAGCACATACAAGCAAGCAACATTCGGCATTGACAAATGCTTGTTAGTGGATCGGCAAACATATAATCTTGATAGCAATGCTGGTTTGATTAAAATCATTCTCAGAGGAACAAGAACAAGAAATTAAAGAGGTCATCCTTGAAAAAGAGCCACAAGCTAAACTTTTTGAAACCACCCTTGAATATTCTACATACAGAGAAAGGTTGGAACAAGCTATTAAAAGGCATGATGCTATTATTAAGAAAACTAAAGAACACAAATCTGAAAGAGACAGATGAACTGTTTAGAAGGTTGTGTCTTTGAGTGGGGAAAGAACAAGAATACAGGATCAGTACCCAGATCAATTTTAAAAAGCTCAGAGGGATACGAAAATGAAAACAATGACACTTACACAAGTGGCTTGGGATACAATTCAGATGGATCCAGCACAAGTACAAATACAAAGTACCCCACAAATCAAAAAAATGGCAGACGTCCTTTTTTAGTGGGGGAGGGGGGAGCAGAGTGTGCAACTCCTCCTCCAAACCAACAAGCGTTACAGGAAGAGGTAATTGTGAAGTTACCCCAAGGACAACAAACCAATGTGGGGACTATACTGATAATACCACCATGCACCACATCAATGGCTGTAACGTCCGCCTATCCCAATCTTCCAGAAATTCCAATAACTCAGAAAACTCTGTGGAGGAGCCCTCAATTTGTGTATATTCAGCAAAATGCAGAAGGACAAGGAGAGGGACCAGGGAAAGGGGAGAAGGAAGAGGATGACTGGGGGAGGGCAGGTGGACACAGGGGAGAGGCAGATGCCACTGGAGGACACACAACTGGAATCAGTGAACATTGTGGTGGTAAATCTACCAAATTATGAACTTACTGTGGCAGAAGAGAAAGTTTTACAAAAAGGCCTAAAATATGTCCCCACCACCAATTCAAAAGAGTTTGACATCATGATTGATTTATATAAATTTACACACAAACTAGATCTGAAAGCATCATTTGGCAAAGAACTTACTGATCCTACATATCCATCTGATTTACAGAATAAAGAACAAACTTCAGATCAGGATAAATTAAAGAAACCTTCTGCATACATTCCACCTTCTTCACCAGTGGTAATTGCATTTTCTTTTTTTTTTTTTTTTGCATTATTTCTTTACCTCCTCCAATGCACCCACTTGTCGTCCTCTCCTGCAGGTGGCCAAGTCCTGCCATTGCCTCCTCAGCTGATCCACCATCCAGCTGCTCCAATGCCCCCGGTTGTCCTGGACGTATCCCTTCGCCAGCGGGACTCTCCCATATCCCGCTGGGGCCCTCAGGAGGAGAGGCCGGAGCATGCATAATGCTCCCTTGCATCTTTACCGGGGCCTGGAAATGCAGCCTGGAGGTTTCTCAGCTGGGAGACGCAGGGAGGTGGGCCACCATCATCCAGATAGCAAGAGTGCATTTTCACGCTTTTCTGGTCCCTCTTTGTGTGCTGCTACTTGTAGTACCCCCCGGTCTCCACTGGGGGTCACTAACAGAGTCGGGATACCCACCCAGCCCACCCCAGGAGAGGAGGCAGTCCTCTGGATGCTCAATTCTCTCCTCCCCTGCCAGCCCCTGGTGACCTGAGTCCATTCCCAAACCCAGGTCGCCGGCATGGTTAGAGGTGTGGCGTTCAGCGCCTCAGCCCTCTGCGCCACTGTAATTAAGTTTTCAAAACCCTGTGAGAGGGACATTCAGGAACTTTTGAACAACAATCAGAGACCAAGATTCAACAACTGCACAGTGGAACAGCGTGAAGTATTAAAACATCTGGCACAGAACACATCAATAGAAATTAAGGTGGCTGACAAGAGGGGCACAATTGTAGTGTTAGACATAGTTAAGTATGAGCAAGAGCTGTTAGCACAGTCATCTAACACTGAGTTCTACAAAAAGATACTAAAATTTCTCACTACTGCCTTTAAATAAGAAACTGATGTATATCTGTATGACATTTGGCTAAATGGTACTATCACTAAATAAATGTATGAGTTCATGACTGTAGAACATCCAGTTAAATCTACTTTATGTGGTCTACCTAAAATACACAAAACTTTGGTGGATCCACCAGCTTTTCCCTTGGCACCACTGGTGGACCAATACATTAAGTCATTAATCAACCCTTTCATCAGTTAATGTTAGAGACACTATCCATTTGTAACAGGTATTGGAAGATGCAAATGTTGAAGAAAATGATTTACCGGTGGCATTAGACATAAATTTACTGTACACAGACATCCCCCATCAAGGGGGTCTTGAGGCTTTAAGAATTACCCTGCATGAAAATACAGCCTATACTGATGCTTTAATTGAATGCTTGGTAAATCTTAGTGAGAAAGTGCTTACCTGCAACTGCTTTGTGTTTAACAAAAATTTTTACCTACAGATAAAGGGTACGGTGATGGGAGCCTCCTTTGCACCGAATTATGCCAACATATAATTGGTCCACTGGAAGCGACAATGTATGATGCCAGAAAACAATCCCTACAGACAATATCTGTTTTTGTATAGATGTTACATTGATGACATCATATTGGTGTGGAGGTGGCCCCCATCGGCCTTATCTGAATTTGTGGTATACCTGGAATCCACGAATCTGAATTTAAGGTTCACAAAATATGAGAATGTGTGAGAAATTGCATTTTTAGATTTACTTATTGTTAAGAATGAAATGGGGGTATTGGATGCCTGTTTGTATAGAAAACCATCTTCTAAAAATGCACTATTACAGTTTGATACAATAGTTGCCATCCCAGGCACATAATGGAAAACATACCTAAAGGCCAGTTTATGCACCTTAAGAGGAATACAACCTCTGATGCTGAATATAACAAAAAGTGCCTAGGTGATGTCAGAGAGGTTTCATGAGAGGAAATATAATACGAGAATAGTAAGAACACCAAAGAGACAGTGAATACTATCAGTAGAACTACTCTGTTTGAGAAAAGTGACAAATCTAATCAACTAAGTAACCAGTTTTCTCTAAATTTTGTTACAGAATTTACGTCTCAAGCACATAAGATAAAGGGAGTACTGGCTAAACATTGGAACTTGCTCATCCAGGAACCAAAATTGAAATATGAGGTTCAAAATTCTCCCAGAATGGTGTACGAGAGAGGCACTTGGTCTTAGTCACCAGAAGTTTGTATACTGCACCAATCAACACTCCTAGCCAACTCTTCCATGAGGAACTTTCCAGTGTGGACATTGTTCCTTTTGCACTCATATACAAGCAGGTACCATATTTGAACACCCACTTACAGGTAACACATTTGAAAATAGGCATTTTATCAACTGTTCAACATAAAAAGTTATTTATGTGGCGAGCTGTGAGTGCCATCACTTCCATGTGGGAAAGACTAAAAGAATGTTTAAAAATCGGGTATCTGAACATTTAAGGAGTATTGAGAAAAAAGACAAAACAAACGCATTAATGGTGCATGTTATGCAAAAAGGTCCAGGACACAGATTCAAATTTCAAGGCCTGGTAAAGGTCTCTTTAAACATCAGGGGTGGAGATCTGAATAACAGATTTTTACAAGTGGAGATCAAGTGGCAATATACTTTGAAGGCACATTCTTAGATGGGTCTTAAAGCCATGTTTGCACCTTTTTCAAGAAAACTTAGAGACATGTGAATACATTATAGTTATTAATTTATTAATTTTTTTGAAGATTTAGAGTAATGTGAATACATTGTAGTTATGAATTATCTTGTGCAATATCTTCTTCTTGTGTGTAATTTCTGACATTTAGTGCATTCTAGATAGTTTTAATATGCCAGTTTACACCAAGAATTTAAAGTAGGAAACACCTGATGTGTCTTAATAGGTGAATGAAATGATTAGTTTCTGTGCAATATAAATGTTTTTTGCTAGGCAATTTATTCATACCTACCCCTTGTGCAATAGTTTTTACAAGAGAGGTCAAGATTTACATGCTATCTTAGGAATGAAACCTTTTTATAAATTAGATTACCATAGGTGGAAGAATTGATTAGTTTAGGATTAACATGCACTTCTGTGATTCTTTAGTAGTTACTTATTTATGTGTAGCATTTTAATGGATTGTGTATGTTTATTGGTGAATGCACTTTTTGACTATATTGTTCTCTCTGCACTGGCACTTTAAGAGAGGTGTTTTATTAGGAGCTGTGGGTCTTGCATTTTCCATGCCTTGAGAAAGCGTCAGAGTGATGTGAAAATGTTTGGCATCTGGTGAGGGGTGCTGCTGCTATGTTTTACAAGGAAAAATAAAAATACCCTTTTAACTTAGACCAAGCTAAACGGTCTTTTTTCACTGAACCATTGTAGCCCTTCTCCTCTTGTACAATATTAAAGTAGTCTAGTTTGGGAGTCATGTATTGATGTGGGAAACAAGTTTTGTGGAGCAGACTACCAGAAAGGGTTTTATATATAAAAATGGTAACCAAGTGAGGGAGGGGGCCACAAGACTACCAGGAGGGTTTATATATTAAAATGGGGACTGACATAGGGAGGGGAGCCACTAGATTACCAGGGAGAGTATTGAGTATTGAAACAGGGAACACATTAGGAAGGGGACCACTCAACTAATGGAGAGGGTATTATATACTGAACCGTGGAAGAGATTAGGTAGGGACCATTAATACTCGATTACTAGGAGAGAGGGAGGAGTACCACTAGACTACCAGGGAATCTTTTTTTTTCCTTTAATGATTATCATACCTGGGGAAGGGGATCTTAATGCCAGGATGCTCTGTTTTAAAATTGCTATCATTAGCACATTGATAAAACATGGCACCTGAGAAGTATTAACTAGTACTGCACTGGTAGTAGCCTGGTAGCAGTTCTGGGAACTAATATAAATACCAGTAATCCCTATATCAATGCAACACAAGTACACATTATATCCTTACAGTACAACATAAAAAATCAAGACCAGCCTTGCTGGCTTCAGCCAGTTCTTGTTATTTATGTTTTTTGACTAGAAAAGGTACACTAAGCTATGACAGCAGTTTCCGGGTGTATATTGGGAAGTAATTGATATGAGCCTGTTTTACTGACTGGGGGAGTAGTGATAAGAATACCGGGTGGGGGGGGGATCCCCCACTCTTACAATGTGTCATGGGATCTTTAACATCTAACTGGACAGCCACTGCAGATGGGCAGAAGTGACGTAGATTAAACATGTCATCTGAAAAATGGCACCTCAACAATGCAGCACCCCAAAGTGCTGCAAAACAGTGTCAGCAGTGGATAGAAGCCCAGTTTCATGGTTTTGGTCTATAACCCATGACATTCTGATCTTCCAGTCCCAGAAGCATGCAACCTGCTAAGTCACTGACACTGTACATTATCATCCAGTGTCATCACCAGATCCTACAATAGGTTCCTTCTTGTCATTCTTATTTCCATTAAGGATGGATGTCTACATGAAGAACACTAGTTGGCAAATACCCAAAGCACAAATAAAATACAATAAAAGATGAAGAAATTAAATGTGAATTGAAATCCATTTTTGTATTAATAT
The DNA here is from genome assembly GCA_016271365.2 of Neoceratodus forsteri. Taxonomy (NCBI): domain Eukaryota; kingdom Metazoa; phylum Chordata; order Ceratodontiformes; family Ceratodontidae; genus Neoceratodus; species Neoceratodus forsteri. The sequence goes on from CM057455.1 coordinate 699,980,277, forward strand.
ATTTTGAGGTCCACTGCATAAAAACTATACCAGATACCAGGGAAATGTTTCTTTAAAGAAAAAACTATAGGCCCAATTCTCAGTTGCAGGGAACTACCACAGAATTGTTGCAAACCGACTGTGTAATATTACTGTGACACCCCCCCACGCTGTGATCAGAGGGGGACTCAGTGGCCTTCTGCTCCCGTACACATCAAATTTTGTGGCTGCATGGAAAGGGGTGGGTTGGTGTGTAAAGCCCAGGTGTACACATCACAGCGCTTTGACAACTGCCACTGACTACTATGTATGAATGCTGGAAGAAGGGGACCATTGGAACACTGTGCAAGTGTGCACCAATGTTGGGGAGACCATGATTATGGTGGGACCATGTAAGAAAATGGCTGCACATGGCAGAATAGGGAAAAGGAGGGGGTGCTACTGGACTACCAGAGATGAAGCAGGACAGAGGTTTTTGTATCGGTGGTGCCCACTGGACTACCAGGGAGACCACTGAGGGAAAAACCAATGGAAGGAGCAATGAGCCCACAAACAGACCTAAGGTACAGGTTGAGGGGACAGGAAGGTGTGTAACTTTTCTGGACCATCCCATGCATGTATGTAATTGGCAGTGTATCATGTGCATACATACATGGGCTGGTACAATGTGCTGTTACCATGCATGTAGAAACCATGTTTATACACACTAACAGCTGGATAGGTTAATTTAAGTAATGGTATTTGCTTCAGGGGTCTCTGCCTCCAGCACAGATAGAACCTTTTCTGTATAGAAATTATATGGGTTGGCACAATGGTGCAGACTTTGCACTGTTTTTTTCTCCCATTAAATTGTGACAGAGAATTGCCACTTGTATTTTTATTATACTGTGAAAATATACATTTGCCAGTATATACATATTATGGGGAGGGGGTATTTATCTTCCCTGTGGTAAATAATAATGTCATTCCTTTAGGAATTAAAGCAGCAGTGTAATGAAATTTTTTTCTCAAAAAAATCTAGGTTCAGCTATAAATAATAAAAACATTAGCATGCCTATCAAATTTAATTTTGTAAGTATCACCTTTGCAGCACACCAAGAGTTTTTTTCTTCATCCTAAAACTTGCCAGGTTTATAATGCTAATTCTCTGCCAAGTGTGGTGGCCATTTTTTTCTTGGGAAAAGAATATCTTAAAACATTTATAAAAGACTCAGATTTTGGTGGAACTAAAAAAATTTGCCACCAAGCAAAACTGGAAGATCAACAAGAATTCAGGCCAAAAGCCACGGAGACTGACACCAACTAAAAAGACACTGAATTGATGTAACTTCCCACTGCTTTTTAACTGCTGCGTTTCATCAAAACAGCCCATGTGAGAAGGAAAAAAGTCCCTCACCAAAGGAAATAGTGCTCAATCCTTTAATCCTTTAATACATAAATACTTGATAAAAAGCAGGATATATTAACAACGGACATAAATGGCAGTGTAAACATATAGCAGCTCCCTACAACGTTTCACCCACTCAACGTACAACTCTGCTACACATTACCTGACATGTTTCCCTCCACTGAGCTTGTTCAAAGGTGTGCGTGTAGACAGTTACCATTTACTTAAATACACCTCCCCATTAATGTGACAGTGCTCATTAAAAAAGAAGTGCATTGCTGGACATACAGTCATGGTTCAAAGTCCACCACTCATTATCAAAATAATGTTTTCACATGGAATATCATTCGAGGGTATCATAACCTCCCTATCTTAGTTCAAAAACAGTGGTGTCTAGTATAGTGCAAACCAAATACAATAGGTTATAGGCACTAATACATAGCCATGAAGAGGTTGTTTCTTTGTGGCAATTTTATGACTTGTGGTAATAATCATGCATTTTTAATTTTTTATAGGTTGTACTGGCTCTAAGGACTTGGTGTTCTTGATATTATTATGGACATTTTAGATCTCTTCATGGCTAAGTATAAGTCTAAGGCTAAATGAGCTTAATATGTAGAGCCTCAAGGAAAGGAGGGGGAGGGGACATGATCGAAACTTTCAAGTACCTCAAGGGAATCAACAAAGTCCAAAAGGCTAGCATCTTTCAGAAAAAGAGATGTGCAGGAACAAGGGTGCACAATTTGACGACAGATGGGGGACTGCTCAGGGGCAATGTGAGGAAGTATTTTTTCACAGAGTGGGCGCATGGAACAGTCTTTTTGAGGAGGTCATGGGATTAAAAACAGTGGAGGAATTCAGGAATGCATGGGACAGACATAAAGCAATTCTAGTGGGGAGTAGGAGGAAGTAGGCAGACTGGGTGGGCCAAGTGGTCCTTATCTGTCGTCAAAGTCTTGTTTCTATGTTTCAGCACATTATGACAGTGCTGCACTCCACTTCAATAACTTGGAGTAGAGAAGAAGCCTATGGAGAAATGCGCAACTTGACAAGATACCGGTGTAAAGAGATCTGAAATAAGATCTAATTAGGTTTTTTTATTTTTTGATAAATGAGCATGTAAGATGTGTACCCTGGGGGATCTTTTCTCATTTACAATTTTATTGGTTGCAAAACAGAGCCTAGAGAAACACACCATTATGGCACCCTGTAAAATTCTTATGCTCTAAACTGAACTTATGTGCCTGGGGAAGACTTCTCTGGGTGAGTAAATCAAAATGCAAATGAGACGTTCCAGATGTTACTGAGCACAAACTGGGTTTGAGCCCTGTAGCATACCAAAAGAAGTCATGACAGTCTTTGATGGCACAGTTCCATGCAGAGACATGTGTGAGATACAACATTCACTCTTGTCCCCCTACCCCATGCCCAGTACCTTAGTCATGCTTGTGGGCCCTTGTCTTCCCAGGTAGTGCTGTGGCCCCCTCCCTAACTCCAGCCTGAAAAACCTTCCCTGGTAGTTCAGTGGATCCCCATCCCTTGCCCCATTCCTTGAAAAACTGCCACCCACTTTCTGGTCTTTCACCAATCTCTGTCCCCAACTAGCCGTAAAGGGGGTGTACCACTTCAGTGACGATCCTAATGCCTGACTGTAGCAGTTTTACAAGTAGTGGGCATGGCTAAACTGCAACCAGCCTGTCGTAGATTACTATCTTTCTGTGTATGGTACTGTATACCATTAGCATGCAAACCTTCTAGGCAAAGTTGCACTTGGAAGTGTGCTAGCAGGGAAGTGGATTATGACTCCCTTAGAGGAAAACTCAGTGAATTGCAGGCAAAGGAGTGTCGTAAAAGTGTGGGTACAAACAGTCTGCAACAGTTCCTTATTGCTGAGAATCAAGTTCTATGTGCTACATCCAAATTGTATAATTAGGTAATAATACATGATAGGATATGGTATGTCCACTGAGATTGTCACACCTTGGGTGCATTGTGAGGCATGAGGCCATAGGCCGAGTGTCTCATGCACCTATGAAGTGGCAATACCCTTGCATGTACCACACCCTGAAGTATATTATTGCTATTAAGCAATAGATTTTTTTTTGTACAAATAAAAAAAACCTTCTTCAAATATTTTTATAATGATTGTTTTGTATTTTCAGCCTCATCCCAGGGAAGGGGAGATACAGATGGAAACCAAATGACATTGAACCAGATTAAGCTGTTGGTGATATTTTAGTAAAAGTGGAGGGAGTTGTGTTGAAAAGAAAGTAGATTCTGTGCCCCCCATGAGTGAGCCTAGAAAAGTTTGCTGCAAGCAATTGTCTGTGTGTTTTCAAACATTGAGCGTGGTAGAATAAGTGAAGTAGAGGCATGAGCTGCAAGTGTGTTTTGTGCTAGTGTTTGAAGCTGGTACTGGAGATTGGGGATGGTTAGGCTGTCCATTTAAAGAGCTGCATTTGCAGGCAGTGTTGAGTATGAGCACTGTGGTAAGTGAGGCAACATGGAATGAAATCACTGCTGAAGGAACGAATTGTGGAATATCTTGAATAAAGTGGGTTACAAGACCCGAGGCAGCATGGTTTCACAGGGGGAGGTAATGTCAAATGAATCTGAAAGATTTCTTTGGCTGGGTGACAAAAGATTTAGATTAGGGTGCAGCAGTGGACATGGCCTGCCTAGATTTCAGTAAGGCTTTCAACATCGTTCCACATAGGAGACTAATAAGCAAGTTGGGTAGCTTAGAAGTGGGTATAAAGATGGTAAACTGGATAACAACTTGCTTAGGAGATAGTCGACAGAGGGTAGAGGTAAACAGAATTCACTATGAGGAAGGGAGGGTGACTGTAGGGTGCTTCAGGGATCAGTGCTAGGACCAGTCCTCTTTAATATCTTTATAAACATAGAAACATAGAATTTGATGGCAGATAAGGACTGCTTGACCCACCTAGTCTGCCCATTTCCCTACTGAATGGATAAGCTGCAGATCCTAGTTAGCCAACAGCCTACTTCCTCCTACCCCACCCACTAGAATTGTCTTATGTCTGTCCCATGCATTCTTGGATTTCCCCACTGTTTTTGACTCCACAACCTCCTCAGGAAGGCCGTTCCATGCATCCACAGCCCTCTCCATGAAAAAATACTTCCTCACATTACCTCTGAGCTGTCCCTCCTCTATCTTCAAATTGTGCACCCTTGTTCTTGTGTAACCCCTAGGTGGTGCTATCCAAAGGGCTACTACCCTGGCCTGCTTGGCTACTAGCCTGAGTTCTGAAACGGGTGCCTCTACCCAGAGGTCAGGGTTGGTAGTGGTCAAACTAGCCTGGGCACAGCCTCCGGGACACTGTAACCCCCGCCCCCGTTCCTACTAGTGGCCCACACAATACACAATAATTACTTTCACAATACCTCTGCTATGCTTTGCAAGTACCCACACAGTTTACACTTGCCACCAGGGACTGTTTCTCCAGTTCGACCCTGAGGACCCCCTGCAAAACAAGGTTAGACAGAACAAATGGCAACAGTGCAATACTTTGAGCACAAACTGGAATCACAGTCTGGTTGAATTGCAGAAAAAGAGTAGATCTGATTTATTCAGGGGGTTTAAACAAGGAAGGGGGATATCAGGTTCATTAGCTTAATTGCCTTATCAATCACACAGCTGTGCATGTAGTCAGAGTCCCTAACACAGTCACACTCTCTGGGTACCCAGGTGAAAGAAAAGGTGGGCTATCCAGGACCGTTGCCCAGGGTAGGCTGGTGTTGCAGCTGGTCGGGGCCCTGTAATGGAAAAACAACTTGCACAACACACTATTTGTAATCCGGAGCCAGATGGCTCAGTTCGTGAAAGAAAGAAACAACACAGCAATCAGATGACACACTTAGATTAAAATGTAGTTGCGGGGAGCTACTCTGGTGGTTACTCATGATACCCAAGGCTGAATACAGGCTGGATGACAATTGAGACAGCAGATGAACTCTCTGGAGTGCCAGGAAAAGCAGGGCCCACACGATTCTCTGAGGCGTAGTTCCTGTTCAGGTGTAGAGCAGGGGGCTGATCCCCAGGCAGGTCTCTCATCGATGGGTCTTCTATGTGCAGAAGGGTAGGATGGCGAGGCCCTTGTAGCAAGGCCCAGCCACATGAAGCTAACGGCGGATTCAGTCCATTTGCTCTGGACACACTTCCCGCTAGCAGAACTAAGTTCGCAACATGGGGGAACCAGATCGCTACACCCCCTTCCAGCACACAGTACATTTATATGTAAGGCAGTTCTACTGTACCAGGCACAGCACTCCTCAGTCACAATCGCTCAGTATCTGCTTAGCCTAGGAGCTCAGAAGTAGCTGGAGTTCCTACCAGACCGATCGCATACAGCAAAATCTTCAGTCCTATGCAGGTTGAGCCAGGCTACACTTTGGTGGCTTAATTCGATCCCACCATCTTGGAATTAGTCTGACAGATCTTCTCTCTTCCCCTTCAGGGCAACGGGCAGACTTGCAGGCCTCAACTCAGGCCTTTCCCACAGTTCTCCCGCTCGAAACTATGCAGATCACTGCTCGACTAACACCAGCTGCTCCTTTCTCAACTTCCAACTCAGAACTGCCTTGCCAGCAGACCGCTAGGGGGTTTCCCTCAGCTCCAAAAAGTTTTGTTCATCAGTTCAGCTGTCAATCACAGCAAGAGCTCCCCCTTCAGTTACAAAAAGGTGCCAACAGTCCAAAACTACAAATCCCAAGCTTGTAATCCACTCAGCCCCTGATAAGCAGGCACCATTTCTGAGTCCCCAAGTACTGATTGGTCCAATTCGGCAGTTTGGGACCAAGATGGTTGTGATAGAGAGAAACCACTCACTGCAAAGAAGGCAGGTTAGAACAAACAACAATATCTTTATCACGCTAAATAATTCTCAACAATTAGTTACATCTTTCAACAGAGCGCCCTCTGCACAATTAGCGATGGCAGAAATGGAGCAATTTTCTGGCAGTCCGGGGCGGTACTCAAGCATGAAAACACTCAACCCCCCTCCAGTTTAATATTACTGCAAACTAGGAAGCTCTTAAAGCAACAGTACATAGAGGCTACACAGGCACTCACTGACAATACATTTAAAACTGCTAAACGCAGAACACCAGCCTGGCAGTGAGTAGTTAGGCAAGCTCAAGGAAGACTTTTTGGGAACCTCCATTTGTAGGGGGGTAACACTTGCACATCTCTTTTTCTGAAAAATGCTACCATCTTGGACTTTGTTGATTCCCTTGAGGTTCTTGAAAGTTTCTATCATGTTCCCCCTCTCCCTCCTTTCCTCGAGGGTATACATATTAAGTGACATTGTAGAGGAGCCGGAAGAGAAGGTCTGCCTCTTTGTGGATGACGCCAAAATCTGAAATAGGGTGGACACTCCAGGGGTGGTGGAAATGAAGAGCAGAGACCTGAGAAAACACCAGAGGAGTGGTGAAGAGTATGACGGCTGGGTTTCAATGCAAAAAAGTGAAAATAATGCATTAAGGGTACAAAAACCCAGAGGTGAAGTATAAAATGGATGGGGTGGTACTGACAACCACCAAATAGGAAAGAGATCGGGGGTAATCATATTGGATTACCTAAAGGTGGCCAGGCAGTGTAACAAGACAGTAGGAAGGGCTTGTTGGATGCTGGGGTGCATAGGGAGGGGTATCATCAGCAGAAAGAGGGAGATGGCATTGCCTCTGTATAGACTGCTGGTAAGATCTCGCTTAGAGTATAGTGTCCAGTTCTGGAGACCACATCTCTGGAATGGCATGTAGACAGAACGGAGGCAGTCCAGAGAAGGGCAACTAAATGGTGCAGGGTATTAATCAAAATCTTTATGAGGAGAGACTAAAGGACCTCAATTTGTACACCCTGGAACAGAGGAGGGGGATATGATAGAGACTTTTAAAAACCTCACGGGGGTAAATAAGGTACAGGAGGGAAGTGTTTTTCAGAAATAAAGGTGCTCAAGAACAAGGGGATATGCCATGAAGCTGGAGGGGCATAGAATCAGGCGAGATGTGAGGAAGTACTTCTTCACAGAAAGAGTGGTGGATTCTGGGAACAGTCTTCCATTGGAGATGGTGGGGGTGAAAACAGTGATAGGGTTCAAGAATGAATGGGATAAGCACAAGGGAATCCTGTGCAAAGTATCACATTTTGTTTTTTATTTAAAGCAGAAATCAGGGAGCACAGAAAGTTGGGTGCTAAAAGGAACAGAGTGGAGCTGTGATGGGGGGAGGGCAGCATTTGAAAATAAGGAATGAAGCCAGGACAGCCATTTGAAGTGTGGGAAAACTGTGGGCAATGGGCCTGATTTTAATTAAGTAAAAACATCTGTTGGCTGGCACTTTTTCTTATCTGTAATTACATGCTTGGTTTTAATTATAGGTAAGAGGAGGTCTTAGACAGTCAGATTTCATGATTTATTGAAACACCTGATGGCTGGCACTTTTTCTCACCCATAATTACATGCTGGGTTTTAATCATGGGTAAGAGGAGGCCTTAGACAATCCAATTTCATGATTTGCACCCTAATTGTAAAGGTTGCAATCAGTTAGACATGCCAATAAAATAAATATTTACTTCTATCTTATAACAAACTAAGTGGGACATCACAATTTTTAATGATGTGTTGATTTCCTTGTGGATCAGTGCTAATAATAACTACCAAAAAATAGGGAATACTGGATGGGCAATTATGCACAACCAGTGTGTTGTGCCACAAAGGGGTTCTGATTCCCTCTGATCTCAAGAACGAAGCTTGAGAGCTCCCTGGAAATCAGAACCCCCCAGGTGGCACAACACACTGGTTGGGCATAGTGTTTTTTATATTGTATGGTGCTCCCCTAAGCAAAATAATTACAGTTTAAGCACTTTTTTATTTTTAAATAGAAAACAAAAATGGTTTGTTTCCACATTGTATTCTAGTAGTTAGGGCTGGTTGCTAGGGTGACATGTGAGGTCGCTAGGGAGTAGACATCCCTACATTTGTAGCACAGCCTTCTATTGGTTGCCAATTGAGTGTGGGAGGGATTTAAAAAAAAAGGCGTCTGTATTCCTTGCTTAGTGAGAAGACGTGGACTGCAATGAAGAAACTTAATTTGTAAGTAATTTCTAGATATCTCGTTGATCCTGCATTTCAGTTTAACTTTTGTATCTGGTTGCTCCTACATTTCTTTTAGTGGTATGAGGTTAATCTGTCTGAGTCGCAAGTTCAGGTGATAGTGCAGCCACGACTGTTTATCTGGTTGAGTCTGCTGTTCCTATGGCTCGTGCTCTTTTAAAAAGAGCTGAAATGTTGTTGCACTACAGTAGGGTACAATCATGTTCCATGACCTTTGAGCTGTGGTACAACATTTCAGCTACGATGGATTTCTAACCACAACAAGCCCTCACCATACACTATTAAACTGTACTGCATTGCTCTTGTATGTGTTAACTTATATGACACCTGTTTACGTGATCACTTTCTCTTCAATTTATGCACATATGCTACTGCCCTGTGAATATGCCCAGTGCAAAAAACAGGGTACATGTCCTTGCCCATCTTTTCCAGATGAGAACAAAATTAAATAAAAAAATAACTAAATCAAAGAGCATGAAAATAACAATGTTGTTTTGCATATTGTCCATTGTATAGTGGGAGTTACTTCCATCATTAGCAATATTTATAAAAAAAATTTTCATGAGACTCCCTCATGGAAAACCCCATTTATTTCTCCTAAAAGCTTTTCTCAGGAATTGTTCTGGTAAGAAGTGTATCTGATGACACATGCCAATAAAAAACAGTGTTGATAAAGAAAATGCTACTGTGCAGTATGTCTCTGTTTTGGCCATACATACAAGAAAATGAATTATATGCAAATAAACACTGTAATGATTACTTATTCTAGTGTCCATAATATTGGAGCAACACTTTCTGTAGTTGACAAATGTCAACAGGTGTCCATTGAACCATATGACTAGCTAACTAGAAGATTGATAAACTCCAGCTTAGACAACGGTGGCAGCCTCTCTTCTAAGCAGGAACCTGTTGCGTTGGAATAAATATTTGATGTAGTTTCACTATTACTGTCATTGATTTGCCACAATCCCACTGAAAAACAACCATCATCTGGTTAAGATTATCATTCACTGCTGTAGTTAGAGCTCATTACTTACCTAATCTACTGTAGATGCTGAAGAATAATGGCATGCAAAGAATGCAATTCTATACCTGAGGATTTAGCTCCGTTTTATATATTTATTTACTCAGTTTTATTCAAAGTTAAAAAAAACAGTTGCAGAAATACTGTGACAGACCCTGCAGCAAGGCATGCCCAGGCCATGCACATGGCACTGCCACCACCTTTGGTAAACCGGGGCAGCCTAGTATAATTGGAGTTTAGGGTAAGTGATGGAGACACTGCAGTCAACCGAGCTACAGGAGACTCAGCATATGGTGGGCTGGGCAAAGAAATCACTATTTATGATAACACTTGGGAGTCAGTAAATAGCCAAATTTAAGAACAAAACACTGCTTTATTTGATAATCAGTGCCTGAGAATTAAACAGTCATTGCACAAGTGGGCCTACCCTCTCCTACTTGGTACCTGCTTTAACTAGAGCCTAATGGGAGCTCCCTTAAAGCAGCAGTGCATGACAGCTGTGAAAATGATGACCTATGCTTTTTATGTTGGCTTGTGCGCTTGTACAAGCAACATCTTGCGGTAGTGCAGATTTTGGGACGCGGCAGCTGTTGGGCGAATGCAGGGCATGCATCAATAGGTGCGTCCCTCATTCCCAAATCAGCCTGCATGCCAGCACCACACCATGCACACATAATGGGGCGAGCACATCTAAGCAAAGGTCAGCTGCAATCCGAGCAAAGCTCGTCATACACAGCTGGTCCTTTGCTTGCGTGCTCGCCGCCATTATGAGCATGGTCGGCGAGTTTCATTCATTTCATACTGTCAGGTAAAGCTGTGAGCAGTCAGTAGAATTCTGTGTTCTGAGCTGCAGTTGGGTTGCATTCGGGGAAGCAGGTGGAAGAATAAAATGCACAGCAACTATTTTGTACCCAGTCTACCATTACAGTATGGTATGCAGTCAGTACCGTGAAGCAATATGAGCACAGTAAAAACCATGCAGTAAAATGAGTGTGATTGAATACAGCTACAGGGCAGATATAGTACTGGAAATGGCAGTGCTATATCTGTAGCTCTATTCAGTCGGGCAGAGTACTCCAGGAATACAATTGTGATCAGAATCAGTGTGTTGCTGTGGTGGCTCAGAGGATAGAGCCACAGTCCCAAAAAGCAGCAGAGATTTAAACATCAGGGGTTTGAGTCCAACCCCTGTGGTACATGTGTTCTTTACCTCTTATGTGTTCCATTTTGTTTTTTTCTTTCTCTTGCCCATGACCCTTGTTGTCATAATTGTTCCCCCTCCCCAAGTGTGTGTGTCCCCTCTCGGAGTTTATTGCAGATGGCTCTTGTTGTCCCGAATTTTTTCTCCCTTCTCAAGTGTGTCCCTCCCTCGGAGTTGATTATATGTATGATGGGGGTGGGGTGGAGGCATAGCCTCTAGCATTAAAAATATATTCAGTATTGTGTGCTCTGTAGTTTCTGGTGTCGGAGAGCACTGGATCACAGTGTTGTGAGCTTCGCACTTTTTCCGCTCCGCAATCTTGCACCATGCTGTTTTTTCTGCACTGTAATTAACCATGCTGTTATTATTTTGTGATCTTCGACTAAATCCTTACAGTGCCATATCAAGTAAATAAATAAACTGATAAAAATAGTACTGTCAGGCAATGGAGTGTGCAGTCATGGGAAAACTAGTATACCTCTGAGCCATATATAAAATTTGTGGCTGAAGTTGCCCTAAGACGAATTGCGGACTCCCCCACACACACACAGATCATCTTCGCACCACTGGAAGTCACAAAAAACTAACAACCAAGTCAGAAGCTGGGAATAATGCAGCAACAACAGATTAAGACAAGAATAATTTACCTACTGCAAAAATACCCAGTAACAGGTTGATTTTACAAATCGGTGGCTTCAGCCCCTTAGCCCCACCCCAACCCATTATGTCTGCCACTTTCACAACCTGACTTTTTTAATAATCGTCCTGTTTGTTTGCCAGTGGTTATTTCGAGGTCGCAGGGTGGGAGAGTGTCGTAATGCTGCTACAGATCAATGATTTTCATTTACCGCTATATTTTGTGGTCGTGAAACGGTGGGGTTAATGTTGTACTATAGGGTTTTACTCTTGCACTGGATGCCTTGATTTTGTGAGTCCCTTTTATTTCATTACTTGTTTTGAGTGCTGCCTTTGGTCCTTATTGCTTCAGATTTTGTGGTTTAGCACTCGTTCATCGCAGTCAGCGTGGGTTCACTTGTGTGTTTCAGCTGCAAGTAGAAGTCAAGAGGTGTTAGAAAATCATCAATCTGCAGTAGCATTACTTGTCTCCGTACTTTTTTTGAGTTCTTTCTTGGGTTCCTATTGGTGCAGCTGAAGCAGGCATCTCTATAACACAGTACAGATGTCAGTTCACATCTTATTTGCAAATGGACTCACAGAATCTGAAAGAAAGTATTCTTTCTAATTCTGTGACTGAACTGGAGTACCGAAAAACCGGAAGTGTTGCAATCCCATGGCTCTCCCAGTCCGACTACTTCATCTCCCATAGTTAACATCCACCAGTTGCATGGCATGTGTGGCTTTCTGTCCCCCAACTGCCAAACATAAAGTTGAGTGCAAAATTAAATAAATAAAAACAAAACTTATTTACTGCACTGACTGATGGCAGCAATCGTTTCCACCACCACTGCGAGATAAGGCAAGGCACAATACTTGTAATTGGTGGTGCAGTGATGTTTATTTCATGTTTTAGGGGAAAATGAAGAGTAATAGTGGCACAATGTGGTAGGCAGAGGGCAGGCAGACAGAGGATTGTAGTCACACAATGGTGCAATTGGGGGGAATATCAGTTGTTTAGGTAAATGATAAGTTACTTATACTCGGTGTACTGGCGATACCAGCAGCAGCAGCCCCAACCCATCCACCTATTCACACTACACAGGGAGCCCAGGGCCCCCCTTCCCCACCCCAGGGAAACAATTCTTAATTTGTTTAAATATTTCCACCGCTGGCCACTACAGAAAGTAGCCCACTAGTCTACCAGGAGCATTATAATAATCTATGACCTCCATGGGTCAACTCAAGCCCCTGGACCACCAATGATAAACTAGTTTAATAATGCTGGGCCATTAGCCCAAAAGAGTCCCCACTTAATTACTGGCAATTTGGCCATCTAGGTGGCATTTTTTTTTTCTTTTCTGAGTCTCCTACCCCCCCAAAAAAATTCTCTTTTCCTATCTGTTGATTAATTAAATTGCTTTCTCTATAACTTCCTGCTTTGCCCTAACTGTAAAGTGTTATCTAAAGTTCTCTTTTTTACTCCGATATTGTCCTATACCCCTTTTGTATCTCTCCACTCTCTATCTCTGGTCATGCCACTGTATTTTCTCCATATTAACCTGTTTTTCTTGTTACTTTACTAGGTCTGACAGGATGCTGAGTCCTTCCCCATTAGATAAGTATTACTTTGTGTCTCACATGTCATATCCTTCTTATTTACTCTACAAGAAATATGGATCCTTTGTAACCCCTTTCGTTTATTTTACAGGTCTGATGGATGTCGTCCTTTCAAAACTCCTACCTCTGGCTCCGTAGTACCCAGGTAAGAGACCCTCTACATGTTACCTTCACTTTTTAGGTTCACTGTAATGGTTTGGCTATAGCTGTTACAGACAGTGTGTGTGTGTGTGTGTGTGTGTGTGTGTGTGTGTGTGTTTTGTTCCATAAAGCTTATTGCCTTGGCAGTAGACGCAGGTGGGCCCTCCCTCAGCCTTGTTTCCTCCTCCCCTGACTGGTACCCACCTAACCTGAACTTACCCATGAATTCTCCCCCCCATGGCTGGGCTAGGAAAGGGGATGGCTGTCCTTCCCCACCCAATGACTAGCATCCAGAATTGGATGAGTGGTCTTGGTGGTGGTGCAGGATGGAGGTAGGCAAGCAAGGCTTCTTGAAGCCTGCAGTGACCATTTTCCATTTTCTCCCCTTGGATTCCCAGCATGGCAGCACATAAGCATGTACATGTGGAGGCGCACACATGCTATAGAACCATGGCCCCTCCATTCAATGTCACTCATGGTTCTGGTTCAACCCCTAGACCTCAACTTGGTGGCAGCCAAGGGCTCAGTCACACTAGTATGAGGGTCCTGGGCCTCAGGAGGGCACATTTTAAGGAAGTGGATAAGTAAGCAAGGGTAGGAGGAGGAAAGGGCCACTACTGTTCTGAAGGAAGTGACTAAGGTGATAATGGAGAAAAAGACAGCTTTTAGGAAGTAAAGGAAAACCCAGATGGAAGAGGACAGGGTTGTATTCCTTAATATACAAAGGAAAGCAGGGAGGATGGGGCAGGGCAGATAAGGCACAAACAGAGGACAGTTTCACCAAGGAGGTCAAAAAGGGGGATAAGACTTTCTTCATGTATGTGAGTGAAAAGAGGAAGGCAAGAGGTGGGATAGTGAGGATCAGGAGAGCAGGGGGAATGTGCAGAAGAAGGTCAAGAAAAAATTAAAATGTTGAATGAATACTTCTTCTCTGTATTTGCTTTGGAGGGGGAAGGGAAAAGATCAACATGTATCAGCAGGCAACAGAGTGGAGGAGGGAGTGGACACAAGTCCATTCCCAGAGGGGAGAGTCCAAAGCAGATTGGAAACCCTAAAGAAAAACAAGGCAAGGGTACTAAAACAACTGAACACAGTGCTAGCCGCTCCTCTGGCAACACTATTCAGCATCTCATTGTAGATGGGGGGGGGGGGTCAAGGGGACTGTAGGAGGGATGATATGGTTTCTCTGCACAAGAGCGGCAGAAAGGAAGGGGCTAGCAATTATAGTCTAGCCATTGTCCCAGTCATTCTCAGATCAGTGGTGGGAAAGTTAATGGAGACCCTGCTAAACAGAGGCTGTGGAGTACCTGGAGGCAAATGGGCTGCATGACCACTGGCAGTACGGTTTTACATGGGGGAGGTCGGGTCAAAAAATACCATAGATTTCTTTGGGTAACTAAGAAGGTGGATCAATTGAAGGTAGTGGATGTGGCCTATCTGGATTTCAGTAATGGCTTTGACACTGTGCCACACAGGAGGCTAAAAAAGAAACTAAACAACCTGAGGGTTGGGGAGAAGGTGGTAAGCTGGGTATCAAACTGGTTAAAGGATGAGGGGGGGGCAGAGAGTGGTGGTAAATGGAATTCACTTGGGGGGTGGCCAATGGAGTGCTGAAGGGATCAGTATTGGGTTCTGTCCTCTTCAATGCCTGCATAAGTGATATTGCCAAGGAACTGGAGGGGAAGGTGTGTCTCTTTGTAGATGATACAAAAATCTGCAACAGGGTAGACACCATACTCCCCAAGTGACCCACATTTCGTGGGTTTGACCCGATTTTGTGATTTAAAACCTGCTGTATCTCACCGCCCCACCACACCCAATAAACCCAAGCTTCCTGGTCTGAGCATGCACAGATGAATAAAAGTGTGCAATCCTGGCACTCGTTCCCAGCCTCTGGCTCAACTGCACAGCTGCAGAATCCTGTCCTTGCATCCTGTGGACGTAACAGAGCATGGGCCGAATCAGCAGGAGAATGAGGATGAGCGGCAGCAGTGTGGTCTGATTTAGACCGCAAAAGTATTAAAAAATTTGCCCGGTTACTGTGATGTTGGAGTCCAACATGAAATGATCATCCAAGGAGTCAGGGGCCCTATGTAAATGAGGTGGAGCAGGAGGTTGAGGAGCAGCCAGTATCCGAGGACCAGCCAGGGGTGTGAGGTGTCAAGATTAAGAGGAGGAAGAAGCACTCCTCCACCAACTTCCAGCAGGAGTAGTCATGAGTTAGACTCTGCATACGGCCAGTAAAAGAGTGAAAGGCATGGTGCACGTAAAGTTTAATTTGCTCACATTCCCAGTTAATAAGGGGACTCTCTCTATGTCTCATGTCTCCTGAATAAAATCTGGCACTACTCAGTTTTTCTCTTCTTTTTAGCATGACATATCCCCATGATAAGATAAATCCCCGTGGCAGCCTGAGTCAGTCATCCCTGTCCAAGTCCTCATAAGCAAGCCTGTGTGTTGTGTCACTGTCTCAGATCAGGTCAGTGGTCTGAAGTAACTCTGCCTGCAAATTTGGGGGCCACAAAAAAATAATGTGGAGTCTGTCAGCAAACCAGTATCTGCAACAGGTAGATAATAAAATTAGACAGTGAAATGTACTTTACAGGACGTGACTGAGGGAGAGGGGAAGCTGTGGGAATGGTGTGCAGCAACAATAACCACTCCAAGTTATTACCACAGCACAGCAGTTAGTACTAACAGTACACTTCATTCATGGGACTTCAAGTTGCCAATTAAATTAATCACCAATGTTGTTTCATCCTTCTTTTATTGATTGTAACTGTACTTTAAAAGGTTAATTTTCCAAGCCCCCCCCCCCCGCTCAACCGCAGTGACCAGCATTCCAGCTGCTGAAACTTGGGACCTATGGGACACCCATGAAGTGGTGGAGAGAATGCACAGGATCTGGAGAAACTAGAGGAGTGGTACAGGGGGTGGCAGCTGGGTTTCAATGCCAAACAAGTACAAAGTCATGCACCTGGTTCAGGAAAACCCAGGGACTATGTATAAAATGGCAAGGCAAGGCAAAATTTATTTAAAAAGACGCCCAATCCCGGATGATTTGGGCACCGTAGAAATAAAATTACACATTTAAAACAAGATCAATTAAAACACACAAAAAATTTTTAAACATAAAAATAATTAACCCATATAAGAACATCCCCCATAAGTAAAAACTAAACATCAAATTACCAGTAGCTGTAATTGCAACCCTGAATGGACAGCTTAATCCAAAAAGACCTGGGCGAATAGGATGACTTTCAGGTGGGCTTTGAATACCTCCAACATGGTGCCCTGTTGACCTCAAGGGGCAGTGTATTCCACAGGATGGGGTGGTGACACAAAATGCCCTGTCACCAGCCGATTTCAGCCTCATGCTGGGAATCACCAGGGGGGCCCCCACAGGAGGAACGGTACAAGAAGGTTTAACAGATAAGCAGGGCCCTGACTGTGTAGGGCTTAATAGGTGAGAAGACCCACCTTAAAGAGGATCCTCCACCTGACTGGTAGCCAGTGCAGCTCACACAACACAGGTGTAATATGACAGAACTTTGGCTACCCAGTAAGCAACTGGGCAGCTGCATTCTGCACTAGCTGCAGTCTGCAGAGAGATCCTCCTGCGACCCCGAGGTAGAGCACATTACAGTAGTCAAGCATTGATGTAACTAAGGCATGTATCAAAGTGGGGAGGTCCAGAGGTGGAACAAGGGGCTTTATCCTGGCGACATTTCTGATGTGAAAAAAACAGGATCAGACGGTGGAAGAAATCTGCGCCTCCATCGTCTTACTCCTATCCAGAATGACACCAATATTTTGCACCCTAGAGGAGGCCTTCAATGGAATAGATCCGGGTACAGCTTTGGGTTGCTGGGGGATGGTAGGGGGTGAGGACTGAGCATCCCAGGGAAAGCTCTGCATTCTCAGGAGGGGTGGCCTAGTTGACTCAACATTTGACTGCCACATGGTGGAGGACAGGTGGTAGTGCAGGCTCCAAGAGACTTCATAAGGTCGGGACTGCAGTTCCACATCATGGCCCCTATGTATTAATGGGCAGGAATTACTCACCGGAGGTGTGTATCCTGCCCGCGTAGGTCTGCACCTGCAGACTGGTATGCACATGCCAGTATTCACTACCAGCAGTCACCTGTCCATGGCTCCACCCTCATGGCACACAGGGCTCTGCAGGTTGGCTGGGGGGCAGAATTGCAGACCCATGCAGGCATCCAATTTAATGGCTGGTGGCATGGGTCCCACAGTGTATCCCTTGTGCATCACACTGCGAGTCCGGGTGCGTGAATGCCTACCACAGGCACACTGATCCACACAGCATGGCCCCCCTTCCTGCATTCTTGCCTGCCCAGCCTGTATTGCAAGGCACCCTCCCGGTGCACAGAAGGACCCCTGGCAGTGGGACCCTGCCTCCATCCTTCAGTCAGGCCCCCAGCTGTGCCCCGATGCCACAGTTGCATCCCCCCAGACCTCCAATGTGCCCTGATGGGTCCACCCAGCCAGTACACCTCATGGGACATCCCCACCGACCCTGTACTGGTGCCCCACTCCTCCAATGCTGGTAGTTTCCCCCCCATGCACACAGGTGCCCTACACATCAATGGCTACAACCCTCCCCCAGTACCCTACTCCCACATTGGTGGTCAGTGATCCCTCCACCTGCCGAGCTGAAATCCTCCCTCTCCCCAGCCTGAGAGCAGAGCCAGGAATGGGTGCAGCACAGTTCTCCTCACACCTCTCTCACACCAGCCATCCAAGGAATGCCAGGAACATGCCCTAATAAATGGACAATGCACTCTCAGCATCCTTAAATGGATGGCGGCTGTGGAGGTGTAAGGAGATCTGTGCTACTGGCCATTCCTGGCTGCAGCACTGCCGGACAGGTATAGGGGAGGGGGAGGGTTTGCCGGTGCTATGGAGGGGGTGTTCACAACCAGGGGCCAGTGCCACATTTGTGGTGTGTATTAAGGGGGCAGCCTGCAGGGACCAGGGCACAGCTCTGCTGGGGTGGGTGGCACTGGGCGACCATCAGGGATGGCCACAGTGGTCCTGTTGGTGGGGGAGTTGGCTATCTGCCTGGTCTGGCTGGCGACTGGTAGTGTGCATGGGGTGCATTGGGGTTGTATAGCAGGGTTCTTCCTGGCATACCCTGCACCCGCCTCTGCACCCCGTGGCCAGCACTACATGCCTTAGTGCATGGCGCATAGTGATGTGCCTCAGCCCGCCCCCAACACATTGTGGTCTGCTGGCCAGGGGGATCGGGTGTGTTGGGGCTGCCCACCCCCTGTTAGTGCATCCTGC
The DNA here is from genome assembly GCA_016271365.2 of Neoceratodus forsteri. NCBI lineage: Eukaryota > Metazoa > Chordata > Ceratodontiformes > Ceratodontidae > Neoceratodus > Neoceratodus forsteri. Next base: position 699,998,690 of record CM057455.1, read on the forward strand.
ATGGGGGAGTGCATTGGATGTGCACTGCCACTCCATCCATTAGTGCATAGGGCCCATTGTGTGTCTCAATGCACATGCACTGGCATGCCACTGTGGCCAGGGGGACTGCAAGGAAAAATGGAAGAGCAGTAGTCAGGTAGGCTTAATGAAGCCCCATCCACTTTCCCTTAGCCCAAACCACCACTTAGTCTCTGGCATATCTGGATTGAGCTCTGGGAGGGTCCCACACCTCTCTAGCCCCACCATGAGGGGAATCCACAGAGGATTCATGCCCCTGGGGCTGGGGAAGCAGTGGCTGATCATGAGAAGCAGGGACGGGGCTGAGTAGCTGGTCACCTGAGCTGAGGATAAACACCTTTAGGTGAAAAAAAAAGAAAAAAATATTTTCTTCATGGTAACATACAGATAAGCAATGGGAAATAGCATTCCCTAAAGCAGGAAATCAATGTACTCAAGTGTTTATTCAGAATGGTGTCCTGCAATAAATTACACTTTCCTACAATTAAATATGGCACAATAAGCCATCTAACAACAAATAAGCCTGGTTCATAGGAGGCTTAAATGAAAGCCTCTAAATAAGACCAATAGTATGAAAGACCATTTTTGTGCAACAGACTTACATTTTTTAAGCTTGCTTTGCTTTTGTAAGACCAAAAGTATGTCTTAAACATGGACTTAACTCTTTTGTGCAACCGGTAACTGATGAAGCTGCATTGCCTGGTTCTTGAAATGTATGGAAATCAACGTTCCTTGAGAAGTGACTGCAATCATAAAAATAGCTTACATGATTAAAACCTATAATATAAATGCTGTAAGGGAAGGATATGACTTGTCTGATTTTAATCCACCATGCTGTAATGTCCTACCACTTTATTTTGCTCTGAATCCTGAATTTCAGGAAGCTAGTGCCAGTCAGAGTCTGAGATCTGGATTGATCCTTTTGTTTTACTCAGGCATGAGATGCATATGCTACAGGTTCATCGCTATCACGTTACATTTCTTGATACATTATCTACATTGCACCTGGAAATGAGCTTTGGTTAAGTGTGTTGTTCCAGGTCACCAATTTCCAAGCAAATCCTGGGGAAATAAATTGTGCCAGAAAAAACTTGCGCCTGGTGAAGAAACTGTTGAAAGCTGCAACTAGTTACTTCTAAGGGTCTGGCAAGCCCGCAAGAGAATGAGTCCATTTCAAAGAAAAAATATCAAGGTTGGGGCAATCCATATGTGTTTTTTGTACAAACATCTGATTATTTATCTTTCCTTTTAATATTACATGAGACAGTGATTAATAGTATTAGTTAGGAATATTTTTTTGTTGTCTTGCGCACACAGCACAGACAACATATTGCGATTGCTTGAGTGGAGAAGTAGGTTTTGGAGGTGTGGTCCTGCTGCAGCCAATGGCACCACTGCTTTTTTCTGGTGGGGCTCTGTGGCACCAATGGCACAGCATGCTGTCTATGACAGCAGTTCTGAAGCGTGCCACCAACTTGAAAGAAATTAGCCGCTGCAATCAGGGAGCGCCTCGGGGCAGTCCCTGATTACAGCAGCGAATTACTGCATGCCTTGTCTGGTTATCCCTTGAAAGAAACATGGCAGCGGCTTCCCCGTTGCTTTTCACTATCCTCATGGAAGCCAACAGACAGCCACTGCCTCTCACAGTGCCTCTGAAAGCCAATAGGAGGTGCCCAGTCCCCATGTTGGCATGTCCCCTCCCAAATTAATTTGCCAATGGGGTGCCCAATTCCCCCTCAGCTCATGTGCCCACACTCTGTATGTGTCTGATGGGGTTGCCCAATCCCCATCGGCTATGGACCCCCCCCAAAAAAAACACTCAGGTGGCATGCTGGGAGCCCACCCCAGCATGCAAAAGTACCTGCAAAAATAGAAAACCTTCCTGCATTGTTTTTTTTTTTTTTTTTAAACCTGTAACATTAAAAACGGTCCCTCATTGAGTTTGGTGCCCCTTCCCCCAACCCTCAGTCACCTTCTGTGCACCCACCTCCCTACACCACCCCGAACCCCATACTTACCTTCAGAGCCCAGCGCAACGATCTTCGGTGGAGTGGGAACACATCTGCACTCTTCAAAGCCGATCGTGAACTGAAGAAATGCCAGTAAGCTGTATAATGGCATAAATAGATGGGGGGGGAGTCAACTTGTGTGGATATCTCGGCCATTTTCAAGAATTTTTGCACCAAATTTTCAATATGGGGTTCTTGGGACCCCACCTCATGAACTCAGTCACTGTTGTTTCATTCCTCGGTCCTGAATGGTGATTTTGCGGTCACTGCATGGAATCACCTTTCAGGACAGAGTCACAAAACGACAGTGTCACATTTCATGAGGTAAGCTCCCAAAAAGGCTATGTTGCAAATTTGGTGAAAAAATTCCCAAAAATGACTGTGTTACAGGTGTGCGTAGTGCAGTTCCCACGCACACTCATAACTTCAAGAATTTTTTATATTTTCACTCCAGATTTTCAACATTACCATTTTTCCAACCTCCTTATACAGCTAGTTTTCACATCTGGCCCAAAATGTGTTTTTCGCACATGTGGCACACAATGGCGCGGTCGCTGTGTGAAATCAATGTTCAGGACAGATTAAGAAAATCACAGTGACAGTGTTCATAGGAAGATGTCCCAAAAAGTGCAGGTTGCAAATTTCATGAAAAAAGTCCCAAAAATGACTGTGTTACCAGTGTGCGTTGCACAGTTTCTACGCACTCTCGTAACTTCGCCAATTTCTTGTATTTTTACTCCAGATTCTCAAAATTATCCTTTTTGCACACCGCCTGATGGACGGTACAGCTGTCATTTTTCACATGCTGCCCAAAACATGTTTTTGCATCTCTGGCACACAATGGGAGTGGTCGCTGTTCGAAATCAACATTTGGGACAGTTTAAGAAAATCACAGTGCCACTGTTCATGAGCGGAGGTCCCAAAATGTCTATGTTGGAAATATGGTGTAAAAAATCCCCAAAATAATTGCATTGTGTTGTGTACATTGCACAGTTTCTATGCACACTCATGACCACCAATTTTGATATGTTTTCACTCCACATTTTCAGCATTACTATTTTTTTACATCTCCTCATGAACAGTGCAGCTGTCATTTTTCACATTCTGTTTGAAATGTGTTTTTGCACCTGTGGCGCCAAATGGCATAGTCGTTGTGCAATATCACCTTTCAGCTAACGAACTGATAGTGTCACTGTTCATGCGCTGGGGTCACAAAAAGCCAATGCTGAAAACTTAGAGTGAAAATACCAAGAAACGCCCAAGGCATTAGGCTTTTCCACCATAACGCCCTACCCTGTAGGGACTGACAGGTGTCAGGGATGTGCCTTGGGACTGTCGACAGTAATGCTCACACCATTCCACCCCCACCCTGCAGCCAGTGACAGGCATTGAGGTGTGCCTTGGACTCTTCAGCCCCCTAATTCACCCCATTCTGCTATACTGTACCCATTTCAGTGTATTTCCTTATGGAATGGGGTGAGTGTAAAGCCCGAACACCCTAAGGCACACCTCGACACTTGTCGGTGTCTGCAGGGTAGGGTGAGGTAAAATGGCCTGAGCATTATTGCCGATGACCCACAGGCACACCCCAATGCCTGTCAGTCTCTGCAGGGTGGCAAGGTTGACGTTGGTTCCATACTTCACTGCCATTCTTATTATGCATCGATCTAACTCCTGCATTACCAATGTCAACATCAGCAAGACAACATTCGGCATTGACAAATGCTTTTTTAATTCTATTTTAGTTCATCCCTTATCTCCAGACTTGAATGATACCCCTTTTCCTGCATTGTGAGTCTACTTTACCACTTTTATTTACACTTGAAATAATAAAAAGAGTGCACCTTTTTATATTGCTTGGACCAAGTTTTCATCAGGATTCTCTGTTGTTTTGAACACCCATCATTTAAGATCACGTTTCATGTGACTATAATGAAGCAGCATGTAGCAGCCACTGTTCTCTGACCTTATGGGACAGCAGTTGCACAAAAACAGTGGAAAAAATACTGAAAATCTGGTTCAAACCATATTAAAAGGATTAGGAACACTCCTTTTATTATTTCAAATGTGAAAAAAGTATTAGAGCTGAATCAAAACTGGGAAAGAAGAGTATCATACAAGTCTGGAGATAAGGGACAATCTAAAATACAATAAAAAGTATGGGTCAACATTTTTACTGCTATCATGCCCTACTGCTTTAAACTCATTCCATCAGTACCACAGGTGCTGAACCATTGCAGGTCAGTTGTAATTGGATTGGGCTGGCCAGCACTGGAGCACTAAACTGAAGAGCAACATGCTCAATTTAACCTTCCCCCAAAGGCCATGCAATTTCTTAAATGGTGCAAAGGACCCCACATACTGGGGCACTTGTAATCCAGCCCAATGGCCAACTTGCAAACAATATGAACAAAAGATGAGCTCTCCTTGAAAACAGGGCCTCACTGGCATGTACTTATGGTTAACGGACATGGCCTGATGCAGCAGATAAGATCTCTGCTCTCACAGGGTGTTTCTAATGCAGGCAGACTCCCTATCCCAGTTCCTTCTCACCTCTCTACCCTGTCTGTACAGTGTTGTCTCTTATGCAGGTTAGCATGTGAATACCACTCTCCACATAATGAACAGCAACTATCTTTATAGGCACAGCTTAGGGGCCACTTCCTTTGGTGCCTGGGTTTGTCACTCAGCATACCTAACATCACACAGGTCAAGAAAAAGGCACAATAATCTGGGGCCCTTTCTTTCCCCAGAAACCTCCAGGAATACTTGCCATAGCAGGGGGCAGGGGCTGAGCACGGGTGTGGGTACACCCACACTGGTCCATTACAATGCCATTATGTGATGTCACAAGGCAGGTTGTCACCAGGTGCAAAGCATTACATATCATACAAAAAAATAATTTTACATATAGAAAATAGGGGCACAGGATCCAAGACAGCATGGGTTTACAAAAGGAAGGTCCTGTCAAACTAATCTCATAGATTTCTTTGACTGGGTAACCAGAGTGGTGGACCAAGGGGGAGCAGTTGATGTCGCCTACCTTGACTTCAGCAAAGCTTTTGACACTGTTCCACATAGAAGATTGATAAATAAGCTGGGTAGGCTCGGGGGTGGGTCAGAAGTTGGTCAACTGGGTGGCAAACTGGTTGACGGGCAGAAAACAGAGAGTGGTGGTAAATGGTATACAGTCAGAAGAGATGCAAGTCACAAGTGAGGTACCTCAGGGATCAGTCCTGGAGCCAGTCCTCTTCAACATCTTCATTAGTGACCTTGCAGATGGACTAGAGGGTAAAGCTTGTCTGTTTGCAGATGACACCAAGATCTGCAACAGAGTAGATGATCCAGATGGGGTGGGCAGAATGAGAAGAGATCTGGATAAACTAGCAGAATGGCCAGAAGAGTGGCAACTGGGATTTAATGCAAAGAAGTGCAAAATCATGCACATAGGGAAGAGAAACCCTGAAGCCACCTATAGGCTGGGAGGGGAGTTGCTAGCAGTCACAAAGGAAGAAAGAGACTTGGGCATCATCATCACTGATGACCTAAAATCATCCAAGCAGACCTCTAAAGCAGTAGGTAAGGCTAGGGGGGTGTTAGGGTGTATTAGTAGGGTATCACAAGTCGTAAGAGGGAGGTAATAATCCTCTGTACAAGACACTGGTTAGGCCCCATCTGGAGTACTGCGTGCAGTATTGGAGGCCACACCTTCACAAGGACATTAACCAAATTGAGGCAGTCCAGAGAAGGGCAACCAAAATGGTGCAGGGACTGCATCAGAAGACATATGAGGACAGATTAAGAGCTCAATATGTATACCCTTGAGCAAAGGAGGGAGAGAGGTGATATGATCGAGGCATTCAAACACCTTAAGGGCATAAACAAGGTGAAAGAGTCTAACATGTTTAAATATAAGAAAAATAGCAGGACGAGAGGACGCAACATGAGATTAGAGGGAGGCCGATTAAGGGGGAATGTGAGGAAATTCTTTTTCACAGAAAGCGTGGTGGATGCATGGAATGGCTTACCACAAGAAGTGGTGGCTATGAATACAGTGCAGGGCTTCAAACAGGCATGGGATATGCATAAGGGAGCAATACAAATGACTATGAATAGATAGGCCACTGACAGAGCAAAGGCCGATGGCACATTTATAAGGTAGAAAAAGAAATGGGCAGACTGGATGGGCCTTGCGGTCCTTATCTGCCGTCAACTTCTATGTTTCTATGTTTCTATGTAGGCCAGTGTTTTGTTTATCTGGCTGAATGTAACTGCAGTCTGTTTGACTTGCTGTTTATTACAGCTTCCTAGGCCTTAGTAGGACATTGGATGCATTTTGGAGCAGTATCTCTGTAATGCCTCAAGATGGTATTTAACTATACAATATTTACCAAGCATTTGTCAGTGCCAAATGTTTGCTTGAATGCTGTTATACTGGGCCCTACTTGCACACAGCTTTACTATGTATTTATTACCCCAAACTGACCTGATGAGATGTACTATGTCATTTGCAATGGGGTCCTGACTTTACACAATTTTATGCTGCATTTACCAAGGATAGTAGAGGTGAGAAGTGATCTCTCATTTTTAGTGTGGCCCTGTTATTATAATGTATTTTTTCAGGACAGATCATCTTAGATGCGATGTCCCCTTTTCAGTGGGATTCTTCTGTAGGGTCCTGTTTTTACACAGTGTTGTAATATATTTATTCATGATAGCCCCACTGAGATGCAATATCTCATTTTCAATGGGGTCCTGCTTTGATGCATTTTTGTACTGTATTTACCCAGGACAGCACAGCTCAGGTGCTATCTTATTTTCAGTGAGATCCTGCTGTTCACAATTTGTACACTATATTTACCCAGTATAGCATAGCCAAGACGCATTGTCTTGTTTTTGATGGGGTCCTGCTTTTGCCCATTTTTATAATGTATTAACCCAGGACAGCCCAGGTGAATGGCAAGTTACATTTCAGTGGGTCCAGTTTTTACAATATATTTTTCCCAGGACATGGGGTCCTGCTTTTATACATTTTTACTCTATATTTACTAAGGACAGACCAGAAAAGATGCAATATTTCATTTGGAGAGGTGTCCTGCTAGAACACATTGTTAAATTGTAGGATAGGCCAGCTGAGAGGCAATATCTAATTTTCAGTGGGCTCCTGCATTTTGACACAAAATTTCTAACAGTCTTTTTATGACTTGACATTATGATCAAGAGAGGTGACATATTTTAAGTCCATCTGAAAGGTGATTTTGCAGTATGGCTGTGAAAACATGTTTCAGATGGGATTTGAAAAATTACATCTGCCATTTTTTTTTATTTTACTGGAATTTCGAAAACAACCTTTGAGTAAGAACTCTTTTATAAAGGGTCCATGTCCATTAAACAGTACAAATACAGACATAATTGAATTCACAGTACAAATACAGACATAGCTAAAATATCAGTACATAACTGAAGTCATAGTACAAATACAGATACAGTTGAATTATCAGTATAGGAAGTAGCAAAAACATAGAAAAACAGCTAAGAGTTTCTTATGAGTTTCATTAAGGTTTAATACTAAGTGCCATATGTCATAAGGAAGTATATGAGAGAGAGGAAAATGTAGGATAGGGAGAGAGTGGATAGTGAGTGGAGCATGGGGATAGAGCAGCCCAGGAGGAGCATTGTCACATTGCATTACAGCTTTGGAGCTGAGGAACTGGGGATAACGCATGTGAGAGTGTGTGGTAAGGTGAGAGAAGGTGATGAGAGAGAGAGAGAGAGACAGTGAAGGGAGGGGAAGGAGAGAGAGAGACCAAGCTGGAGAGGGAGGAATCATGAGAGTGAGATTGATGGAGAAAAGGGGTGGGTGGGGGAGGGAGGGAGGTGGAGAGGAGAGAGAGGGAGGGTGTGTCACGAGACAAATAAGAGAGTGCAACCACTAGCGGAATAAGAGCTACAGAGCATGAGGTGCCAGAGTCTGGTGGGCAGGGGTAGAGAGTGGGGAGGGTGGCCCATGTGAGTGAATCCATGAGTGGTTGCTGGTTGGCAGGGTTGGTGCAGGCTCTGGAGACCCACTCTGAACAGTTTAGCACTCACAGACATTCTTTTGCAGTAGAAACTGCTTAAGTTCACCTTCTAAGGTTCTAGGGTTAGCAGGGATCTCATTAAGCCACAGTGGAGCACAGTAGGAGAAGGGTCTTTGTCCAAGTTGCTGTCATTCGGAATGAGACACAGAATGGGTGTAGTTCTTTATTCCTGGTCCTGTACATGGAGTTGGTTAAGGTAATCAGGTTAGTGATACAGGGAGGAGATAGGCCTAGCATGGCTTTCCTACCTAGGAGGCACATCTGGTATGAGATTCTATTCTTGAGGCTTAATATGTTTGCTTTCTCATAGAGTACACAGGTGTGCGTGAGCAGGTCAGTATCTAGTATCAGTCTGCAGGCCTTGTTTAGAGCTGTGCCTACCCTCTTGAGGGCAGTATCAGTTACTGCTCTGTAGGCCACCAGGCCATAGTCAACCACGGACAGAATGGAGCTGTTTATGGAGAGTCTGAGAGCATTGGTAGTGAGGCTTTTCCTGTGCCAATAAAGTACCTTGAGTTTAGTATTTACTGCCTTCACAACCTGGTCAATATGCTGGCTATATGAGAGAGTATCATCTATTACCACTCCTAGGTATTTAAAGGAATGAACCTGTTCTAGAGGGTCCGACCTGTTGTAGGTAACTGTTAGAATGGGGTACCTCCTCTTTAGCTGAGGGCTAGAAAGGAGTATGGATTTGTTTTTTTTGTAATTGAGTAACAGCCTACAAGAGCTGAAACAGACCTCAGTTGTTGGAAGGTGGACTGCAGCTTAGCCTGCAGGATCTCAGTGTGGGCACTGCTGCTGAGTACCACTGCGTCATCTGCATAGAGAATCATTTTGCTGGCACATGCCTCTGGGAATTTGTTCAAAAAGAGGCTGACCAGCAATGGACCCAATATGGACCCTTGTGGAACTCCCAGCACTATGTCCAGAGAGGTAGAAACTGTTAGCCCAATTCTGACCCTTTGAGACCTTCCGGATAGGTAATCTTGAAACCACTGGACAGCACTGGAGGCCAGCCCAAAGGCCCATAGTTCTTTGAGAAGAGGGGGTAACAGACCACTTTAAAGGCCTTTGTCAGGTCAATAAAGATGAATCCAACCAGTTTACCTTCGTCTATAGCCTTGTGAATCAACCAGGGCTGTGTTGGTGTTGTGGTTTTTTCTGAAACCATGCTGCTGGGGGCACTGCAACTGGTATTACTGGATATGTTCTGTGATTTGGTCTGCGATGATCCTCTCTAGTGCTTTGGATAGGGGGAGAGGATAGAGATGGGCATATAATTAGCTGTGCATGTCCAGTCCCTCCTCTTGTGAACTGGGGTGACCAGCACTTGTTTCCAGAGGAAGGGGAACTTAGCCAGGGTTAGGGACTTATTAAAGGTTTTAGTGATGAGGACAATAAGCACATCCACTGTCTGAACTACCAGTTTCATGTCGATACTGTCACTGCCGATCCTAGTCTTTCCTAAGACTTTTTGATGTAGCCCATGGCTTACTTGACTGTAACCTGCCTGAAATAGAATTGTGGGTGCTGTGCACTCGTGGGTATGTTTTCAAAATCCACATCCACAGGCTTCAAGTATTCATCAGGGAGGACGGAGCTTAGGTCAACGAATGCAGAGTTAAACCCTTCTGCTAAGGTGAGTGGGTCCATAGAATTGGAGCCATTAATACTGAGTAGTAAAGGTTGTTACTTGACTTCCTTTCCTAGGAGCTCCTTAAGGTTGTCCCAGAAATGCCTCCCGTCCCCTCAGCTGCATTCAAGTTGATTCTTATAATAGTCCACCTTGGCACTCCATATTAGGTGAGTGCATCTTTTCCTCACGGCCCTGAAGTTCTGGATGTCGTTGATCCCCCCCATGACCTTGGCCCTGCTCCATAGGTTATCCCATTCTCTCATTAGTTCCAGTAGCTCACTGGTTATCCACCCATTGTTATAACCTCAAACCTTCCTTCTTTTGAGTGGAGCATACTTGTCACACACCTGATTGAACTTGTCAATGAGGTATTGTAATGCTTGGTCCAGGTCTTGCAGACAGTCTAAGGGTGACCAGTCTATCTGGGATAAGGCTTCTTTCAAGGAGGCAATCTGCCCTTTACGCAGCACTCTGCTTTCCACAAGCTTAGGTGAGGATTTTTGTATTTATTGGTCCATCTACAGATAATTGGGGAGTGATCACTCAGGGTGTTTGAGAGCACCGAGATGTCAGTAAGCCTATCCGTTGAGCTTGTGAGGAGCCAGTCAAGGAGAGTGTGTTTTCTGGATTTGTAATTTAACCTTGTGGGCTCTGCTATTAATTGCGGGAGATAGGAGCAACCCACTATGTCTCTCAGTTTCATCGAGCTGGAACTGAGCCAATTTATATTGAAGTCCCCTGTAAGAATGAGTTCACAGCTCTTTGAGATGCCATCTATGGCTCCCAGGACTTTCTGAAGTCCCTCAGCAAGCCTTTTGGGTGGGAGATAGACACACGCAATGACTAGAGATTTGTTCTGTGGACCAAATAGGCGTGTTACCATTAGTAGCTCATGGTCCTCAGTCATGGCAGTTAATGGGAGAACCACCCCATGCAAGATATCCCTGCTGTGTATAAGGTATCCTCCCCCACTCTTGCTATTCCTATCAATTCTGAAGGATTGCTAGCCCAACAGAGCAATTATACTATCCTTGTCCTGGGGGGTTAGCCATGTCTCAGTGAGGCAAATGATGTCAGTAGTATGCAGGGCAAACCAGGCCTGAAGCTATGCCATCTTAGGAAGCAGGCTGCAAATATTCATAACTACAATTAAAGGCCACTTGCCTTTGACACTTTAGTGCTGGTGTCAGCCCTAGGGCCAGGGTTAGGGTGTACAGTCCCAGACAAAAGTAGCAGTAAAAGTATTACTTTCCTTGACGTGATAGTGAAGGTGACTTGGAGCTTACTTTTGCTTTTCTTTGGTCTGCCAAAGTTAGGCAATTGCTGACTTAGGCCATGTTCAGACTAGAGTATTTAAAACAGTTTAAGCAGCTTAAACCATTTTAAAGTGCCTTAGCATGGTTTGCAGTCACACTTAACACACATTGTAATCCGTTTTTTAAAACCGTGTTTAAACCCTGATAAGACCTAGGCTTAAACATGGTTTTAAAAACATTTCAGAAGCACGGTTCCCCATCATGAAACTGGATGTCCCCACATGTGAATCAGTTGACAGGTAATTCGGTGCAAAGGCAGTAGTGCGTATGCTGTAAACTATTTTTACTTTCGCTTGCGTGCATGCGCAAGGAACGTCTTGGGAGAATGGGACACTTTGGAGGTGTGCCCCTCTCCTGCAATCCCCTGCTCCTTTGAGCAGGCGTGGCAGTCCTGCATTACCGGGAAGCCGGTGTTGTAGTATGACAGCGTGGTCTTCGCTCTAAAGAAACCACCGCTGTCATACACAGCACCGCCACGCCTCCCCCTCAAATCTTTGCTGCCACGCTGGGAGCCCACCCCAGTGTGGCCAATGTCCCACAAGTATCTGCCGACAGGGGTGCCCAATCCCGTCGGCTCCATGCCCCCAGCCATCCTTCTGCCATGCTGGAGCCCACCCAGCGTGGCAAAGGTCCTACATCGTCCTTTTTTTTAAACCTGTAAATTGAAAAGCGGTCCCATGGCGCTTCTCCCAGACCCCCTCCCACAACCCGCACCCACCCACTGCGCACCCCACCTCCCCACACCGCCCTCACCCCATACTTACCTCCGGAGCTTGGCGCGATGATCTTCGGTGGACCGGGAACACGTCTGCACTCTTCAAAGCCAACCGTGAACTGAAGAAATGCCGCTAAGCTGTATAATGGGCTAGATAGGGGGTTTTCAACTTTATTGCATATCTCAGGCATTTTTTGGAATTTTTGCACCAAATTTTCAACATGGGGTTTTTGGGACCCCTTCTCATGAATGATGTCACTGTCATGGCGTTATTTGGGCCTGAAGGGTGATTTTGCAGTCACTGCATGAAATCACCCTTCAGGCCTGAATAATGCCATGACAGTGACATCATTCATGAGAAGGGGTCCCAAAAACCCCATGTTGAAAATTTGGTGCAAAAATTCCAAAAAATGACTGTTTTACGAGCGTGCTGTTGCGCAGTTCCTATGCAGGCTCGTAAGTTCACGAATTTTCAATATTTTCACTCCAGATTTTCAACATTGCCATTTTACCACACCTCCTTATGAGCAGTACAGCTGTCATTTTTCACATCCTGCCCAAAATGTGTTTCCGCCCATGTAGCGCACAATGGCGCAGTCGGTGTGCGAAATCAATGTATGGGACACATTAAGAAAATCACCATGATGCTGTTCATTAGCAGAGGTCTTAAAATGGCTATGTTGAAAATTTGGTGAAAAGATTCCTAAAAATGATTGTTTTACGAGTGTGCGCTGCGCAGTTCCTATGCACACTCGTAGGTTTGCGAATTTTCAATATTTCCAGTTCAGATTTTCAACATTGCCATTTTACCACACCTTCTTATGAGTAGTACAGCTGTCATTTTTCACATCTCACCCAAAACATGTTTCCACCCATGTAGCGCACAATGGTGCAGTCGGTGTGCAAAATCAATGTATGGGACACATTAAGAAAATCACAATGACACTGTTCATGAGCAGAGGTCTTAAAATGGCTATGTTGAAAATCTGGTGAAAAATTCCTAAAAATGACTGTTTTACAAGCGTGCGTTGCGCAGTTCCTGCACACGCTCGTAAGTTCACGAATTTTCAATATTTGCACTCCAATGACTTCCAGATACCTAAACAGCACATAGAAGCAAGCAACATTTGGCACTGACAAATGCTTGTACTTCTTTGTCACTGATTTTTTTAAGCCATGTCCAAGTGCCAAATACCACTGCAAATACCTGCAAGCGAATGTTCGGCATTGACAAATGCTTGTTAAACAGTATGGTAACTATATGACTAGGCAGTCAGGAAAATAAGCACCAGTAGAATATACTTAACAACTGCAATGGAATGTAGCAAAAAATGTTTCATTTATTTATTGCAAAAAGTGCAGTGTAAAACAACTCACCCAACTAGGTGCATGGAAAACCCACCACAGTACAGCCAAAGGCTATGCCGGAAATTAACCAGCATTTCGCTTGGACACTTCCAAGCTTCATCAGAGTTATCAAACCAATACATAGTGTGTACCTTAAATACCCCACCCCAAGCAAGTGTGACATATAAAATGCATTAAACTTGAAGATTTAAATCTACCAATCAAAACTATTATTGAATTCCAGGTAATTAAAGCAAACACCGCTGCTTGGGACCCAGCAAAAGTATTCAGTCACAAAGAGGGGTATGTGAATCGAAACCTTAGTCCTTAGTCAATGAAATAAATGCTGCTAAAGGCAAAAAAAAATTACAGAGAAAGCACCCCTGGGGAGTATTCCTTGTGGAGACATAGGAGAGTGGTTGGAATTGTTTAAACTGTGGAAGGTACTTGTTGTACTGAAATAAAATCTTCGAACTTCAACTACTTGTTTGTGGTAATTGCACTTTGGGAGCGCAGAGTCTCTGTGGACTTTAGTTTGGGTCCATCTGACAGCTTAAGAAGCAGCTTGTTTCTAGATTTTTTATTGTGTTAATGAAAATATTTTATACAGTATATTGTACGAGTGTCTGTCTTCCTATGCTGTATCTGTATATTTTATTATTTGCTGTAAGGGCGCCCTGACCCCTGAGCCTTTGGGAAGGGCACCCGAAATAGATAAACTCTACTACTACTACTACTACTACTACTACAGTAGTGCCTTCTTCCAGACAGGATCACTTCCGCATATGATTTTGCAATTATATCAAGTTCTTCAGGCTACCCTTAGGGTCTCCTGCATGGATGTTGCCCAAAATTGGGAACTAGAAATGAACATTCCCATAGATACAAAAATGTGGACACTAGCCTGTCGGTTCACTGCAAAAGTAACAAGCTCACACCGCTGGAGGAAATAAGTGTGGAAGCAATTTACTAGATTCTTTCATACTTCAGTGATTACAACACACTATCTCCTCTCCTCCTCTGCTTCTTGTTAATAATGGTTTACAATATACTGGCAGCAGTGCAGCTGCTAGAACACAGATGCTAGAGCACAGTAATTAATCCATTTTAAAAAGATGGTTTCTGTTACCGTGCTATAGTATGAACACAGCCTTAAAGTCACCGTCAACGCTAGGTAGGACACCAGAGAATCCTGAGCATGGCTTGTTCTTGGGTATTGAGAATGAAACAAGGGAGCATGATCTCAGTCATGACTATAGTTAGAGGAAGTTATAGTTAGTGGCTTCAGCTGTCTGCACTCAATCCCGATGTTTGCAATGGAATCAAGCGGATATTGGTCTATAAGGTGTCCTACTACACTTACACATGTGTAAACCCCAAGGATCAGTAGCAGTGTGGCAGAGGACATATCCACTGTTTAAGACTCAGGTGGAATGGTACAAGAGGAAGAGCACTAAGCCTATGTTTGTGAGTTGTTTAGAGAGAACTAAGGTCCCTCTAGTGGCAGAACTTTATAATCTGCTAATGGGAAACCGGAAAAAAAAATTGGTTGTAGTTCCCTACATTAACAATTCAAATTCAGCAGTGGGTACATTAGGCTCATTACAGATTCAGTTGCAGAGGTTAGGAAAAGAAAAGAAATGTAGGCAGCAGAGAGATAAGCTCCAGGGCAAGACACTAGACAGTTCAAATCCCTAGGAGCTGAAGCCAATCAGGGAGAGACAGAGTGCTGAATCAGCCTATAGTAGACCCAAATTCAGGCACCATCTACCAACTGAGTTCACAGCTAGCAAGCCGGGCTGGAGCTGCTTTCCTGAAGCGTACCTGGATCCTTGCTCTTGAGGGCAGGCTGGGGAGTGCCCTGCAGCTGGCTGTGTTCAGAGCTGGACCGCTAACACAGAAGATGGAACCCGCTCAGGGAATCCTTGCTGATGAGGGGGGCCTGGGGCGTACACTGTGGACAGCTGTGTTCAGCGCTGGACTGCTAGCGCAGAAGATGGAACCTGCTCAGGAAATCCTGGATCCTTGCTCTTGAGGGCGGGCCGGGGAGCACCCTGTGGCCGGCTATGTAAAGCGCCGGAATGCTAGCGCAGAAGATGGAACCAACTCAGGGAATCCTGAAAAGAGGCTGTCATGTCATGTTCATGATGTGGGGTAACACAAGGGATATGTTGAACATTAGGGGCTAACATCTGCAAAAATAAAGTATGAGTGAAAACTGGATCAATTTGACGTTTCTACATAACTTATTTTTTTTTTTTTCATTTTAATCCCACATTTTCAACATAGCCTTTTTATGACCCCATTTTATAATCAGGACAGAGGGATTTTTTTTAGATCCTCTCTAAAAATGATTTCACAGGGGGATTGCAAAAACATGTTTCAAAAGGGATTTGAAAAATACCACTTGTCATGTTCATCCAGTGGTGTAACAAAAGGGCTATGTGCACATTTTGGGCCCAAATCTGCAAAAATTACAAAGTTATGCATGTAATAATAGGTCTATGTGCACATTTGTGGCCAACATCTGTAAAAATCACAAAGTTGTGAGTAAATGTTGAAAAAAAATTCAACATTTCCTCATACCTTTGTTGTTTTTTGACATTTTGACCCTACATTTTCAATACTCTCTTTTTATGAACCCACCTTATGATCACGCCAGGTGGAATTTTTTTTAAATATTTTTGTATCTTGTTGAAATCATCAGGTTGTCTTCTATTAGAAAATAGATGCAACTTAAAGATGGGCATTGTTCTTCACAAGGGAATCAAAGGGCAGTTACCTCAAACAGTTATGTCATTATTCCCAAGAGCCATAAATCCTCAGGGAACTAGGTCCCAGAGCAAGTAAGTTTTTAGAATTCCATTATTCAAAAAAATCAGTTGGACAAAAATCAATCCTATACAGGGCATCAACCTTTTATAACTCCATACCTGCAAAAATGTTTAATTGTACAACCATCAGGACATTCAAAACCAGATTAAAACAATGGCTTTTAACACAGCATGAATGCAATTGTATTTAATATTTAATATATGTTTTAATCTGCATTATGTTACCTGTGCTTCACTTTTGTATATTAAGTTTGTATGTATTGTATTGTATGTATAGTTTATTATTTTATAACTTGTCGCTTGTGAAAATGGGCAATTTTGCTCAGCAGCTAACAAGTATAAAAAATAAAAATGAAATGAAATGAAATTAAATCCTGTTCGAAAGGTGGCTTCACAGAGCAAATGCAAAAACATGTTTCAGAGATTTGAAAAATGACACCTGTCACGTTCACCAGGTTGGGTAACAAGATGGCTATGTTGAAAACTGGGTGCCACAATCTGCACAAATCATAATGTTGTGAGTAAACATTGAAAAAATTAAATGTTTCTTCATAACTTTGTTATTTTGTGACATTTGTACCCTATATTTTCAGCATAGACTTTTTATGGCCCCTCCTTCTGAACAAGACAGGTGTCATTTACAAAATACTGGCCAAAACATCATTTCATGCCACAAGTGTGAAAACACATTTTGGCCAGTATTTGAAAAATTACACTTGTCACATTCAGGAGATGATGTGAAACATGGCTATGTTGAAAATGTGGGGTTAAAATATTGAAAATTACTAAAGTTGTTAGTGAGCATTAAAAACTTTCAATATACTTTCATATCAGTCATTTTTAATACAGTATTTTGATCCCCCGATTTTCAATATAGTCTTCTTATGACCCCACCTCAGGAATGCAGTAGGTAACAATTTTATGAAACATATGAACATACGAAAATTTGCCAGCATAAGCAGGGTACCAATTGTATAGGAAGGACAGAGCAAAGGGGGGGGGGTGGAGTGGCATACATAAGGGAAGGGATAATGTGCACCAGGAAGGAGGAGAAGAGGGCATGGCAAAAGTCCTATGGGTAGGGCTTCAGAACACAACTGGGAGAAGGATTCATATGGGGGTGGTGTACAGATCCCCTTCACAGGTCATAGAGCAGGATAAGGAGCTGGGGAACAGATCAGGAGGGTAGGGGGGAGAGGGAGCACTGTAATACTAGGAAACATCAATCTACCTGGAGTAGAATGGAGCACCCTGGCTATCTCCTGTTGCAGAGAACAGATCCTCCTGGATGCAGTTCAGGAATTTTTCTGTGTACATAATTACTGATGCCCCCCTATTATTAGGACTCCTGGCTGCTGGCTTTGCACAAAATATGCTGTAGAATTGTGCCAGCTAGCCCTGGAGGAGTCTATGGCATGTGTGCAGCCAGTCCAGGCTGCTAGAGAGGCAGGCTTCCATGGAGTGGCACACTTTCACTTTCAGCCACCCTGATTCCCTGAATGAATAGAGTGCTCTGAAAAGTGAGCTCTTGAAAAATAAAAGGGACTATGCTGTCCCTAGACTTAAAAGCTACAGCCCAGGATAAAAATAATTTAAAGTGGGCTTACCAAGTTTATACAGAGCCCCAAAGCAGAGTGGCTAGAAAATGATTCTCTAACAGTCTGCTGCTCTGCTGCAACATAGAAATCAAATGGTTTAAAGGAACAGGAACATCCCTAAGTATGGAAATGCTTTGCAGAGAGAGTAGCCCTCAGAATAAGGAGAGGACCACAAAATAAACAAAACACAATAAAGAAATGAAACAAATTAAAGAATAAAAAGACACTGCAGGTCTCTAAAGGAGCCCCATTATGTATAGAATGCCTGAGATATAACTTAAAGGGCTAGTGTCCATATATTATAACAATATAGCACATGTATAAATACGATAAATGTTTGCACTGTTTGCATATATAGAAAATAAGGGACTTCCCATAAGTAAAACCTCAGGAAGGGGATTTCCTAAAGAGGAACGTTCCATAGGTAAAACCTCATTATGTAATAGAGGAGGAGTTCCCTATATAGGGACCATTCTAGAACTAATTGGATGTTATGAGAGGGACATTCCCATAAGTGGGAGAGCTATATAAGCCCTCCTCAAACACCAAGAGTCAGATTAGCTGGATAGCCAGTCTCACTTACCTGAAGGAAGGTAAGCATAAGGACCTGTGCCTGAACAGGAATTTTCTCTCTTTATAGCAGGAAAGCTGATGAATCATTTTGAGATATCTGAAGTAAGGTGTAATATCCTTGAGCTATTGTTTATTTTCTTGTTTTGTCTGAACTGTTTTAGTTCTGTTTATTTATTTTTTCTATTTTGGGATAAAATAAAGCACACTGTGGGTGTGCTGTACCCAATATCTGTGTCCAGTGTTATCTTTATAACCACATACTTGCGACATTTGGTTTTGGAAGTGGGATATTGGAAGTCCTAGCAGCAGGGTTGATTCCAGTAGGTGTCAGACCTGATACCAAGGTAACCTGTGGCACAGTGGTATGTTTTTTCATCATGATGACCCCTGTATGACCCACTCTGACCAGAGCACAGGCCGAGCAGACAGATGAACAGCTGTTCCCTGGCCTGGAATTTGAAAGGAAGCTGAGGGCCAAGCCTGAATGGCAATCAACAACAGACAATGAAGAAGACGACATTGGAGAAGAAGATGAACTAGAGGAAGTACTAGTCGAGCCTAGGAGAAGACAAGCGAACTCCTGAAGTGGCTTGCCAGGAAGCAGATCGAGATGGAGCAATTACAGGAGAAGGATCAACGATGACAGGATGAGAGATATGCAGACACAATGAGGGCCCTACAGATTCTTGGAGCTAATAGAAGCAGTGAGGGTGTGAATGCTGGCCCTAAGGACGTTACACTGACAAAAATGTCAGCCACTGATGACATAGAGGCCTACCTGGCTACTTTCAAAAGGGTAGCTAATGTATGTGGGTGGCCTCCAGAACAGTGGGTGGTCAGGTTGACTCCCTGTCTTACAGGTTGAGCCCAGCTGGTCTACAGCCATATGGACCATTGAAGCACCGCAAAGTATGAACTGGTCAAAAGGGAAATACTCAAGTATTTTGACATCAACAACGAAACTTACTGGCAGTACTTCTGAACACTAAAACATCAGGGAAACGATACTCCCTAAGAGACGTATACATGTCTGAATGAACTGTGCAACAAATGGCTGCAACCAAAGGGGAAGACACTGTTGGATATAACTGAGGCTGTAGCCATGGAACAATTTCTTCAGATTCTACCAACAGAGGTCCAGATCTGGGTGAGGGAAAACCATCCGGAAATGGCGGAAGTTGCAATCGCCCTGGTGGAAGATCTCCTGGCAGCCAGGCAACCAACAAGGAAGGGATACTGGACAATGGACTCGACCATCACCCGCACCCAGCAACTGGTAAGACCAACTTCTTTTACCCCATCACATCCCCCTGGGAGAAATGCAGGTAGACCAGAAAGCTGAGGGGGTAGGCCATATAATCCAGACATGGTCTGTAGATACTGTAATGGTAAAGGCCATGTAGAACAATTCTGTTACAAGAAAAACAGCGAGGCTACCCATCTGGCCCTTCTTAATTGGGGTAATATTTCAACAACAGTCACCATCAGAGAGAAGAAAATGATGGGTTTAATTGACACTGGCAGTCGACAGACATTAGTACACCCAGATGTACTGGAAAAGGACCCAATTTATGACGTGTATACTGGTGTCATCAGTGTGCATGGGGACACTCATCGGTATCCTACCACAAAAGTCACATTGAATATTGAAGGAAAAGAAGCTAAAATGGTTGTGGGGATTGTGCCAAAGCTGCCCGTGCCTGTGGTGATTGGGCAAGACTTTCCCCATTTTTCTTCATTAATAAATGCTAAAGAACAATTAACAGCTGTTACTACAAAGGCACAAACCAGAGTAAAACAACTTGGGGACACTTTTCCTTTTGAGGAGGATGTATTCAAAATGGTTAGTAGTAACAGGAAATCAAAGGGGGAAAAGAAAAAGGCCCAGAAGTTATGAAGGATAAAACAAAATGGACTACCAAATGAAGCTATTGTCAAACTGTTCACACAATGTGATATGGCTCAGGAACAGCATAATGATGTGTCAGTGGCTGATTTATTCCAACAGGTAGACCAGAAAAAGCCACAAGGGACCCCTGTGAATAAATGTGGAAAGAACATTTTGTATAGGTTATATACATATGCACAAATGGGTGAGCAAGTGAAACAGTTGGTAGTCCCTGGTAAGTTCATGACCCAGTTAATGTATATGGGACATGATCTCCCTTGGGCAGGGCATGGAGGGAGAGACAGAATGTGGTCCTGATAGTTACAGTATCTTTTTGGCCCAGCACACATGATGATGTTGCTGAATATTGTAGAGCCTGTCTAGAGTGTCAGAAGGTGGCCCAGGTAACTAAGAAAGATGCGGTGCCCCTCATACCCCTACCTATTATTAGCACCCCCTTCGAGAGAATAGCAATGGATTTCATTGGCCCTTTACAAAAGAGTGCAAGAGGTTATGAGTACATACTGATCATATGTGACTATGCAACTAAATATCCAGAAGCCATACCCCTAAGCACTGACACTACTCCCAAAATAGAAGAGGAATTAGTCAAGGTATTCTGCAGACTAGGAATACCTAAAGAGGTGCTAACAGACCAGGGTAGTAACTTCCAGGCCACCTTGCTTAAAGAGTTGTACCATTTGTTGGGGGTAGTAGCTAAAAGAACTACACTCTACCACCCACAAACTGATGGCCTAGTGGAACATTTTAACCAGATGTTGAAATGTACGTCAAAGAAATTTGTGCATGAGGAGTGAAAAGACTGGGATAAGTACCTCCCCCTTTTGTTATTTTCTTTTAGAGAAGTCCCACTGGCAGCTACAAGGTACTCCCCTTTCTCCTTGCTATAGGGTAGGAATCCCTGAGGGCCCCTGGATGTGGTAAAGGAATTCTGGGAAGAGGGAACCAGTGTTAGGCATACTAACATTGCTGACTATATGGTTCAGCTCATGAAGAGGTTGGTAGAGTACATGAAAAAGGTTCACCAAAGCAGTGTCTCTTACCAGTCTATGTCTATGTTTCTATGTTTCTATGCACTGTAAGTAAGCAGAAGGAGTATTATGACCATAACTGTAAACCCAAGGAGTTACAAGCAGGAGATAGGGTTCTCTTATTACTCCCTACCACCAAGAACAAGCTTTTGATGAAGTGGCAAGGACCCTATAAGTTTCTAAGACAGAATGGGCTAGTAACATATGAATTGATAACCATAGATAAATACCCAGGGAAGAAAGTCTATCATGCCAATATACTAAAGAAATGGGTGAAGAAAAAGGAAGCTACAGGGACTATGTACATAATCCCAGAGAAGGATGAGTCAGAATTAGAGATGGCATGCCAGAGGTTAGAGGAACAGCAAAACCTCACTGGAATAAGGATAAACTCTGAGTTAGATGCACAACAAAGACAGGAGATCTTACAGTTAGTGCATACTTTTTTCCCCATCTTTACAAGTGTCCCTGGAAAGGCAGTTGGGGTACAACATTATATCTGGACTGATTCAGACCCTATAAGACAGAAGCCTTACAGACTCCCAGAGAAAGTCAGAGAAGGGATAAAGCAGGAGATTGAAAAGTTAAAACAGCTAGGCATTATTAAGCCATCTTACTAGGGCCTGGTCATATCCCACAGTGTTGATCCCTAAAAAGGAGGGTGGCATATGACTTTGCCTGAACTTTAGGAAGGTCAATAATGTGCCGCATTTTGATGGATACCCGATGCCCATGGTAGATGACATCACTGATAAAATAGGAAATGCTCACTATATCACTACTGTATGCTTGACCTAACCAAGGGATACTAGAAATTCCCTTAGCCCCTAACTCCAAGGAAAAGACAGCTTTCAGCACACCACTAGGGTTGTACCTTTGTCCTGCATTTAGCCCCTGCAACTTTCCAGAGATTAATGGATCAAATTCTGATCCCACACACTACGTACTGTGCTGCCTATTTGCATGACATTGTAATATACAGCCCTGATTGGTCAACGCACATAACACAGTTGACTGCTGTGTTGCGGTTTATACAGAAGGCTGGACTTACCATTAACCCAGCAAAGTGTGCCCTGGCAATGACTGAGACAAGGTACTTAGGGTACCTTTTGGGTAATGGGTGTGTAAGACCTGAGACAGAGAAGGTAGAGGCACTAGCCAACAGCCCCATACCCAAGACCAAGAAGCATAACAGATCTTTCTTAGGCATGACTGGGTACTATTGGAAGTTCATTCCCAATTTTGCCTCCATAGCCACACCTTTGACAGATCTAAGCAAGAAAAGGTGCAGTAACCTAGTTAAATGTAGTTCTGAGTGTGAAGAAGCCTTTCAGGACATTAAGGCAGCCCTGTGTGTTTCCCCAGTATTGAAGAGCCCTGATTTTAGCCTTCCCCTTGATGTACATATCAATGCTTCCAAGACAGGGAAAGGAGCAGTGTTGAGCCAGACAGTACAAGGAGAGGAGCACCCTATCATATACATCAGCAGGAAACTGCATGATAAGGAGCAAAAGTATGCCACAATTGAAAAAGTATGCCTAGCCATTAAATGGGTGATAGAAACTTTGCACTTTTATTTGTGGGGTGCAGAGTTTACCCTCCTTATAGATCATAATTCATTTGTGTGGATAAATCAAATGAAAGACCAAAATGCTGCATCATGCGGTGGTATCTGACAGTGCAACCTTATCATTTTGTGGTAAAACATAGATCAGGAAGTCAGCACGAAAAAGCTGATTTTTTTGTCATGACATAGGGCAGATATAGTGAAGAAAAATGAAACATGAGTATAATTGTATATAATGAAATGTTATAGTGATGTACTATGATGGTTAATAGTGCAATGTGTTTTAAACCTAAGGATAATGAAGTAATTACAGTGCGTACAGTAAAGACTGTACTGTAATTTGTTTGTTGTTTAAAGGAACCCTGGGGTGGAGCTTCTAAAGCGTGAGTGGGTGGAAGCTCCAGCCCAAACCATTATCCAGGAGTGTAGGGGGGGGTTTAGGGTGTTCAAACACCCCCAGAAATTACCTCAAAAAATTTATTGTACAGAGCGTGCTGTCCCTTTAAATTTGCTCTTCAGCACCCGTTGCTGCTGTGCTGTCAATATGAAAACCAAGGTGAAATGTCTAGAACTAGCCTGGGGGGGGGCTCTTTCTTGGTGCGTGACTCGTGGTCCTCCTCCTTGGTTCCGCCTCTCAGCAGACAGCAGCCAATCAAGCCGCACAGCGTGTATTTGGTGGCTTGGCGCACCAACTCACACACTGCTATTTTTCTCAGAGAGAGAGAAGAAGTGAGTCATTGAATTCATGTAAGGAGAGAAATGGGAGTCGGATTTGCTGGACTGTGCTGTCACTCGTCGTCGCCTCCTAGTAGCTGTCTGTGTGGAGCTGAGAGTAGGCGCCTCTCGAGCCTTTTTATCCCCAGTGGGCATGGGTGTGTGTAGTCGGGGGAGTCGCAATCATGAGTAGGAGCCAGGGCCCAAGCCTGTCACTGACAGAAATGAGGACAGAACGAGAGAGCATCCATCCAGTAAGCCAGCTGCCTGGCCTGCTGCAGTCTGTTCCTGCCTGAACCTGTCGGTCCCTCTTGGACGGTCGTTCCCCCCCATCTGAAGTCTTCAGAGTCTGGACAGGAGCCTGGAGGTGAATTGAAACCAGGTAAGGAATTTTCTCACTGTCACTGGCGGGGGAGGGGTGCAACTACCAGAGGATCTGTCAGAAAACTGTTATTGATGTGCCACCAAAGGGTGATTAACACCTCACTGACTGTAAGGGGATGGGGATATGGGGGGGGGGGGGGCACTGGATGAAATGGAATAGATCTACTGGAATTTTGGGAGAGAGTGTGGGAGCAATAGAACACCAAGGATTATAAGAAGAAAGAAAAATTAATTCCGCAGTGTGTGCCCAAAGGGGTTGGAGAGGTAAGGGAATCATACAGTTGTAGCGCCACTTACAGAACCAAGGGTTCTTGCTGTGGCATAGAGCAATGCTATTAAGTGTAAATCCTGAGTGTACGCCAAATAGCATCTGGCTGACTGACATCCATTGTGACTTTCTTGCTAGAGAAAGTCCATGCCCCCCCCATTAAGTCTGCCCTTTGTGTATGTTAATTTTTCCTATTAGCACAAATAGGTGCCTCTTTACACTCTATATTTGTGCCACCACTACCACCACTACTGTGTATCAGGCCCCAACATGTGCGCAAAGAAGTGAGTGATTTAATGCACATGCCAGTTATATGGTATTTTGCTATTTCTAGAAACTCCAGCAGACAAAAACAAGTCAGTTATATTGTGGACGTGATCAACCCATGTGTAAAACAAGCATTTGTCAATGCCAAATGTTGTCTTGCTGGCATTGGCATTGGTAGTGCCAGAGTTAGAGAGACGCATAATAGGAATGGCAGTGAAGTATAGAACCACTGTGAACCACAGCCCACCCTGCAGAAAGTGACATGCATTGGGGTGTGGCTTTGGGTCGCTGGCCATAACGCTAGTGCCATTTCACTTCACCCTACCCTGCAGACTCTGACAAGTGTCTCATTGTGCCTTGGGGTCATCAGGCCTTGCGCTCACCCCATTTCATAAGAAAGTATGTTGAGATGGGTGCAGCATAAGAGAATGGGGTGAACTTTGAGGGGAAGAATCCAAGGTACACCTGGATGTCTGTCAGTGGCAGCTTGGTGAGGGTGCAGTGGAGTGAGCATTACAGCTGACAATCCAAAGGCACACTCTGATGCCTGTTAGTCTGTACAGGGTGGGATGTTATGGTTAGAAACCCTAACACCTTGGGCATTTGTTGGTATTCGAACTCCAAATTTTCATATGGTCTTTTTGTGTCCATCTTGGTGGTGCAGAGGGTTGAGGCGCTGGACGCCACAACTCGCGCTACACTGGCGACCCGGGTTCAGGAACAAGCTCAGGCACCAGTGGGTCAGCAGGGGTGGGTTGAAGACAGAGTGCCCATGTGGTGCTCCCCTCCCCGGGAGATTGGGATGGGACAGTCTGGCATGCCATCGACCCTCGGTGGAGACCAGTGGATGTTGCAGCAAGCTGGGCAGCATGAGAACAGTGTGGCCGATGCAGGCAGGGTTGCCATGCACCAGAGTGTTGGGGCGTGTCCATGCAGGGTGGGGGATCTATGAGTGTAGAACAGGGAAAACACTGGCTTTGTGGGACAGGTGACAGCACCTGTCCCCCGTGCCCTCCGCCGGGTTTCTTCTCAGCTGGCCTTCCAGTTCTCCACCAGAGCCCCACCTGCAGCCAGAGTCTGACTTACAGGTGTGCCCAAGAGGCGAAGGGCGACCCTCTGGGTGAAACCAGGGGTGCTGGCTGTGTGGGGGGGGGGAGAGGTCAAAGTCTGAGGGAGCCACAGGCGGGCAGGAAAATAAAACAGGATACCTGAGAGAAGGTCCCATGAGCAGTGACCGGAGGGAAATAGAGTCCCCCCCAAAAATGGTCTTTTTGTGACCCCACCTCATGAAAGCATGTGGGACCTCTGCTTATGAACAACGTCCCTGTGAATTTGTTAATGTGTCCCGAACGTTGATTTCCCACAGTGACAGCACTATTCTGCACCACATAAAAATGTCAGCTGCACCATTCGTAAGGATGTGTGAATTAAGCAATAATACCCTCCAGGGTGGGCTTTATTGGGAAATACCAGACCACCTAGGCGCGTAATGAGGCCCAACACTGAAGATGGAGGGCCTTATAGCCCCTGGAAGGTCTGGTATTTCCCATTAAAGCCCACTCTGGACGGTATTATTGCGCTTAGAAAATGGACCAATGTATTATACATATGTTTAAAAAAAATTATGCTGAAATGTTACAAACTCTTAAATACTAATTTTGTAAAGAAAAAAAATAGTTTCTCTGCCTGCATTAAAATACTGTTTTTGATTTGAGCTTGTGGACTTTTGTCCTAGTTGAGGTTCTGTAGTTCAGACTTTTGGTAGTTGGTCGTCATAGTAACCCCCCCCCACACACACAGTCACATATGAAAGGGTTTTGTTTTAGTGTTATTTTTTTAAGTAAGCAATAATACCCGACAGGGTGGGCTTTATTGGGAAATACCGGAACTCCCAGGGGTGTAATGAGGCCCGACGCTGCAGGCAGAGGGCCTTATAGCCCCTGGAAGGTCCGGTATTTCTCAATAAAGCCCACCCTGGAGGGTATTACTGCGCTTAGAAAATAGGCTACATGTGACATTTTCTTCTACATTTGGAAAAATAAAACAAAAAAAATGACTACAGATAAACTAAAAGTCTATTTTGTTGGTAAAGTAGTCCCTCTGTGCTGTTCCATCTCCTATCTCCCCCCAACAACAGTGGTCATGAAGCCATTCTGTTGTAAACCCCCCCACACACATACATACACACATCCTAGTCAAGTTCAACTTTTCCGAATCAGAAGACACAGAAACTGCTGTATTACTGCAGCTTTATTTTCTGTGTATGGGAGAGGGATTTGGGAGACTGTTTCTTTAAGGAGGTACCAGAGAGTGTCTGCATGACCCAGAAGTATTGGCGAGGGGTTGGTCTGCAGGCATAAGGGCATCTTGCTTACTTGATAGTCTGTTCAGTCACACCCACCTTGTGTAACATTATTATTATTTAAATACCTTTCATTTTGTTTTAACTTACTGCAGCATGATATGTCCAGTAGTTCTATCATGAGTGGGACCCGCAACGGAAGGTCGGGAGTTGCTGCGGATACAGGGAAGGCAGACCGAGTCAGCAGCAAAAAAAATTTTTTTGTGAGACAAGCGGGGGTGGATGGTGGGGTGGGGGGGATGGTGGGGGGTGGATCTGTAACACGCCGCAGAGTTTGATTTTTTTTTCTGTTCTGTCTCTTGTCCCCTCTATCTCACTGTGCTCTCCTCTTCCTGATTCCTTATTGCTGGCCGCTGAACTCAAGTCATCCTTCGCACCCACCTACTCGCTCGCCCACCCGCTGGTACACCAACCGATCATCTGCTTGCTCTCTCTCTCCCTCTCTCTCTCTCTCTCTCTCTCTCTCTCTCTCAATCCCAACCTTCCTCCTGCCACTACCATCTCTGGGCTGGCTGTCCCCTCACTTGCTCACTCTGCTAGGCTGCTCTGTGTCGAACGGAAAGAAGTTTTATTTTATAAACAAGGGGGAAAACAGCACATAATAGCTTGCGCCTTTCAGGAGTTGTGGAAATTGGCTCCTATTTCATGGCTTGCTTAGCAACAGAAAACATGGTGGCTCCTCCATTTGAAAATCTGGGGTGCCCAAGGATTCTTCAAGTAAAGGGGCACTCCAAATTTGCACCTGTGTTTTTGCAGGCTCTATTGAAAAATTAATGTATGCCGATCATGGCTTTCAGCCAATCAGCATACTTTATTTTTCAAGCCCATTTTCTAAATGTATTTATTTATTATTGAGTTGGAAAGGTGGTTGGAATCACTGCTCTATGGAGCAGCAGAGGCGGTCTTTAGGTTTACATGCATGAAGGTCGAAAGGAGCTGGGAGCAAAAGAAAAAGTAAGACTGGGAAAAAACACAGGCACATCTTGTGTTTGCCCCTCGTTTGCCTGTTTCGTTAGTACTTACAGTACTGAGAAGGACCAAGTAGAGCTGCGATGAGGATCAGCTGTAATGGGGTGGTGGTTGCACTGTGGAGAATCTGAGGGATGGAGGGTGCTTTTATTTACAAGGGTTCTAGGAGTTCAACCAAGCTGGGAGGTAAACAAAGAGATGGCCTGCAAAAGCAGGTGGATTTAAGTGCCTTCACTGTTTATCAACTGGGGTACTAAAGGAAAATAATTATATTTAGCATGAGAGTTGGTCCGAGGAGTGGTGGTGGTGGGCAGGTGCCTGTACTATGGATGTTCCGAGGTTGGACAGAAGGAGTTTAAAACCCAACAGGTGCAAAACAGGAGTGCGCAACTGTGGTAAGTTACAAGTGCTGCACCCCAGTGTAGTCTTTCTGAGGAACAAGTTTTCCTAGAGGCAGGAGGCAGTAAAATACATAGAGACACTTTTGAGAGAGATTTTTTTTTTTTGTGTTGTTGGAAGTAGACAATATAGCAGGCAGCACAGGCAAGCAGCACATGTGGAATTCTTTCCTATGTAGACGCTCGTGCTGCACTGCTGTTTTGAAAGCCCCACTTCCCACTGCCGGTGACCAGAGGATGATCTGATTGATGATTTCACTTTTGTTACATTCAATATTTTTTTAATGTGTGGCTAAGTGTTTAAATAACATTAATGAAAGAGAAGGGGGGAGGGGCTTGGCCAGGTGGCCGCCCGCCTACTAGCTGCCAAATCTCTCTAAGAGAGAGAGAGAGAGAGAGAAAAAAATGGTGGATAGCAAGTTTGAAAATTCAGATGGCCCAACAATACCCCAAGTAATGGGGCTCCCTGAATTTTCTATTTTTTTTGACAGGGCTCTATTAAAAAATAAATGCATGCCTGACAGTGGCTTTCAGCTAATCAGGATGCTTCATTTTTCAAGCCCATTTTAAAAGAGATGGCAATGTTGATAATTTAGAGTGAAAATATTAAAAATGCTTCATGTTACGAGCGTGCATGAAAACTAGGCAACACACACTCGTTAACAGTCTGTTTTTTGGAATTCTTTCACCAGATTTTTAACATAAGCATTTTGGGATCTCTGCTCATGAACAGTGGTGGTAGGATTTTCTTAATTAGTCTTGAACGTTGTTTTCCCACAGGGACCATGCCATTGTGCGCCAGATGCACAAAACCACATTTTGGGCAGGATATGAAAAATGACAGCTGTACTGTTCATAAGAAGGTGAGCAAAAATGGCAATTTTGAACATCTGGTATGAAAATATTATACATTTTCGAACTTACAACATTGCATGAACACTGCACAATGCATGATTGTAACATAGTAATTTTGTGGAATTTTTTGACCAATTGTTTAACATAGGCATTTCAGAACCTCTGCTCATGAACAGTGTCACTGTGATTTTCTTACTGTGTTCCGAACATTGTTTTCCTGCAGCGACTGCGTCACTGTGCGCCGGATGTGCTAAAACACATTTCGGGCATGATGTGGGAAATAACCACTACACTGTTCATAAGGAGGTGCGCAAAAATGGCAATGTTGAAAATCTGGAGCAAAAATATTAAAAATTCTTGGAGTTACAAGCATGAGTGGGAACTGCACAACACACGCTCGTTACGCGGTAATTTTTTTGGATTTTCTCACCAAATTTGCAACATGGGCATTTTGGGAGCCCACCTCATGAACAGTCACACTGTAATTTCCTTGATCAGTACCCAAAGGTGATTCTGCGCAGTGACTGTGAAATCTCCTTTCAGGACCGAATACTGACATGACAGTGACTTGAATTCATGAGGTGGGGTCCCAAGAACCCCATGTTGAAAATTTGGTGCCAAAATTTGAAAACAACCGAGATATGCACACAATTGGTAGCAGCGCCAGGAAAATAGCGGGGGGGGGGAGGGTGTTAACATGCTGACAGGGGGATTGGGCACCCCCTCAGCACACCACAGCAGGAAAGGGAACACATATGCTGACAGGGGGATTGGGTACCCCTGAAGTTGTCTACATAGGGACTGTGAGAGTGGGTGGTGGCCATGTTTATTGAAATGTTACACTGCACAAGGCATGCCCTGCAATGAGGTGGAGCTCCCTCATTGCAGCAGCTAAAACTTTTTAAGTTGGTGGCTCATTTTTGCACTGCTGTCATGGACAGTGTGCAATCTAATTCATGCTGTGGAGCCCAGCCTAAAAAAGCAGTGGCGCCACTGGCCACAGCATGACCGCACCTCCAAAACCTGCTATTCCAAAGTTACGGCAACATGTTTCTTGCACAGTCACAAGACAACATAAAAAGAGTCCTGAGGTATATCTTGTAATTTTAAATGTATTAGGTAAAAGATTAAAAACCACCATGCAAATGGAAAAGGTGCAGCTCACACAGAGTAGGTGCTATAATGTGTAAACTAAGACTTATAACATAGAAATGAATAATATTCTAATTTGCTAAATCAAAATAGAAGTTTGCAGAAATGAGGATATTTGTGTATATGGTGTTTTAATCTTGTGTTCTACATTATGAGGGAGAAACCCAGGGACTTGGTAAAAATAAAATAAAATTCAGACCTTTGGACCTGACCCAAAATTGGAAACCTGGATCGGCTGCAACTTGTGCAGTCTGGTTAAACAAGCCAGTTTTTTTTTTCAGTTCTTCTGACAGGTCTGGATTTCATCTAGGGTGAGGGCATGTGTGAAATCCTGACCACCGATCTTGAATGTTTCAGTACTGGGACTGGTCCTCTTTAATGTCATTATAAGTGACATTGTGGAGGGACTCGAAGGAAAAGTATGTCTCTTTGCAGATGACAAAAAGATCTGCAACAGGGTCAAAACACAAGGAGGGTTGGAATGGATGAGAAGGGACTTGGCAAGGTTGGAGGAATGGTCAAATGTATGGCAGCTTAGATTCAACACAAAGTAGTGCAAAGTAATGCATCAGGGAAACAAAAACCCAGGGAAAGAGTACACAATGGGGGGTGAGATACTAACAACAACAAAAATGGAAAGGGACCAGTGGGTAGTCATATCAGAACACCCAAAGGTGGGCAAGCAATGTGAGAAGGTGGTAAGGAGGGCTGGTAGGATACTGGGATGCATAGGGAGAGGCATCATCAGTAGAAAACAGGAAGTTGTTATCCCTCTGTACAGACAGTTGGTGAGAACCCTTCTGGAGTAGCGCATAGACAGGATGGAGGCTGTCCAGAGGAGAGCAACTAAGATGATGCAGGGTTTGCACCAGAATACATATGAAGAGACACTAAAGGAGCTTAATATGTATGCCCTCGAGGAGAGAAGGGAGAGGGGGGACATGATAGAAACTTTCAAGTACCTCAAGGGAATCAGCAAAGTCCAAGAGGGTAGCATCTTTCAGAAAAAGAGATCTGCAAGAACAAAGGGACACAATTTGAAGATAGAAGAGGGACGACTCAGAGGTAATATGTGGAAGTATTTTTTCACAGGGAGGGTAGTGGATACATGGAACAGCTTTCCTGAGGAGGTGGTGGAGTCAAAAACAGTGAGAGAATTCTAGAATGCATGGGGCAGACATAAGGTAGTTGTAATGGGGGGTAGTGACCGACATTACCTCCCTGGATTGCCTTCCAGGGCAGGGTTCAGGGCTGGTTGGTGCAACAGAGCAATGTTAGGTTGGCAGAGAGGCAGAGAGCCATTGAGGCCAGGCACCTGGCAAGCTTCATCTAGGCAGCCGATGATGTTTTCTGAGCTACCTCAGGGACAGGGGCGTGCAATGACAGCCAGCATCCTCCCCTCTAATTTCAACATGCTGGTCACCTGTGGTTCCCCCAGCCTCCGCCAGGAGTCCATCAAGCACCGGGCACACTATCCCTCCCTTCCCCTCCCTTCCATCATGAAGGCAGTGACTGAACCTATTTTCTTGAACAGAGGGCAAGTGGTGTGCATGGGCCAGCCTCAATAGGCAGTGGTAATCACACCACTTTCCCTTCTGTTCAAGAAGATAAGTTCAGTGTCACCATCTTCACAAACAGTGTGACATATTCCTGCTTGTTTGGGCAATACGTCTTCTGTTCCTCCTGAGGCAGGTATCAACAAACTGTTATGTGGGGCTCATGGAACAGTGTGATTCTGGACTGTATTCCGTGGCACGTAACCCAATGTCCTTGTCTACTTTTCAGCTTTGGAATGAGAGGCAGTACTTGTTTGGGGACCCCAACCCTACTTCTCTCATTCTTAGCTCACTCACAGTAATAACAAAATTATATATACTGGCATTGGCATCACCCATGTCCTATTCATTTCACAGTAGTGTCTCTGTGTATATAGTGTCAACCCCCCCCTTACAAGTGGTTAGCCTCCTCTTCTGCCTGCTGTGTTAGTAATGCTGCCTGGTAACAAGGCATTGTACCACTATGTAAATGGATTATGGTGGAATGTTATGCCACCAGCACCAGGTCATCCTCCACAGCTCACCCATGTTTTCTGTCATGGTGTCCTAATTGTCTCCCCCCCCATGTTACTAATGTGCAAGCATGTCCCCCTCATGTTACTAATGTGCATCCCCCTCATGTTACTAATGTGCAAGCATGTGCCCCTTTTGTATATTTGTATGTCAAAAATGAGAAGTTATATGTACTCTGAGTTCTGAGAGCGAGCTCTTAGGCTTATGCTGCTAGGTCTGACTTCTGAGAGTGCCCTACCCATGTAAGTCCACACTGGAAACAAAGATTGAATGTCCACTACTGGAAATGGGATTGTGAAGTATGGTTGTTTCCACCCACAAGATGGTAAGCACTCAAAACCGCATGGTCCCCCAAACTTAGTCAAGTTACACACTGGTAAGGCAGGTAGCAACTCTTATTTTTTCCTCAGAGCACAAAGGCATTGATTTTTCACTAGACAGAATTCAAACATGCCCATTGCTCTGTAAAGAGATCTAGGACATTACATCTTTTCTTTCTGGGAATTTCAGGTGAGGTTCCTGCCACCCTGGCCCCAGCCCGCCTCTATCATGCCATCCAATTGGGAAAACACATAATGACCAGACTGTCCACACTCTCTAGGGCACTAAATGCGTCCACTATAAATGCAAGCTCAGCATGTATTTGTGATGAGGCTGGAGCTCGGACTGGTGTATTCTAGCCTTATGTCTGTGCACATACACCAAGAGACAGCAAAAAAAAAAATGCTGGTCTCCCTCTGTACTCTCAGTTTTGTTTAACTTGCAATACAGACATCTAACTAAAGAAAACCTTTCACTTTCAAGGGTCACAGACTGGAAACTGCTAACATTTTTCTGCTCTAACAGGGGATCGTCTCTTGCACTCATAGAACTGCTGTCCCATTCTTCTTTCTCTCTGAAATGACAATCTGTTGTCCTGGCATCAACAGTCACCATCACTTTCCAGTGGCACTGCTGACATCACACTCACTATGGTGAGATAAATAACCAGAGGTCCTTCACCCAGTCACTGGACAGACTGGCATGCACCTCTCACTCTGACAGCTCCACTATATTGGGCTCTCACACTCAGACCACTACACACTGACTACACTCAATATCACCATTCCAAAACTGTCCTCCTCAACTGATTCCATTGTGGCTCAAGCTGCTGCAATGGTTCTAAATGACATAATCATCCTCTGCTCAGGCTGAGTGAACAATGATGTCATATAAAGAGCTTCTAATAAGCCCTCTACTAACTACCTCTATCGTCCTATTAGGAAAGTAGGGGGCAGCTGGTAGATCATGGATAACACAGATGGGATTATCATTCTAGTAACCTGAGGGGACTGGGCCATTACATACTTTTTTGTGGGTGGTAAAAGCTTCCTATGTGACTAGGAAGCACAGTGCAGCTAAAACCCGAACCACCCCTTTCCCCACACTTGTGTTCCCACATTTTCATGCCTTATAATGGCTGGTGGCTCCTGATGGGAAGTGGAAAGCATTGGAGTCCCACCTCCTCCTTCTGCTTTTCAGATTAGTGGGGCAGTGTTACTGAATCATCTTTATTGATGTTTCACTTGCAATTTCAGTGAATGGAGCCTTAGGCACACTCATCATCTATCTGGCACAGCGTTAAACAGTTCCTCAGGCTGAAGAAAAACTGGAGGATTTTATCACTGGTGCCCGATAGAGAAATTGTGTTTATGTGGCCTTTTATGCTTTTGTTTGCATTCATCTTGTGCTTTGTTCATTTTACTCTACTTATAATGTTTACTTCTTCTTGGTGAATCATAGCACTGATGAGCATTAATCCGTGCTTTCTGTTACAGCTTGCTGGAGTTGTAGTCCTGGCTACTACCTGCATGAAAATCTTATCACTTTGCCTGCAGTGATCACATTTTGATCCAAATAAATAGCAGCACAAGATGGATATATGAGAAGAGAAAAAGAAAAAATCAAGCTGGTAGCACTGGCACTTGTAATGCACTTGACATAGGGCAGTATGCAGGGACAACTGATGCAATTGGTGTATCTGAACAGCTGAAAATTGATTTACTCAGAAATGTGTGGCAGCCTTCAAATGATTATTCTTTCCCCGAAAAATATAATAAATTAGCATTTCAGGCTTGATGGTTAAGCAGGTTTATCTGGCTGTGTTATTCTGCAAAAGACAAGGGAGCATTCTGCAAAGTTTGTGTTCTGTTTGCTAAAAGTGCTGTTGGAAATGGATCACATCAGACTTTAGGGGCACTGGTTGATAAACCTTTCACAAAGTGGAAGAAAGCACTGGAAGTATTTAGTCATCATGCAAAAATGGCTTATCATCAACGTTGCCATGAACTGGCAGAACATTTTTTGAAAGTGAAAGCAGGATCACTAGTAGACATAGCCACACAAATAGATTCCCAAAAAAAGAAGATGGTGGAATAAAATTGTAACAAATTGACATCAGTTGTTGATACAGTGCTTGTGTGTGGGAGACAGGGACTTGCTTTGCAAGGTCATAGAGACAGTGGACCAATACAGTCCTATGATCCAGTAATAACTACAGAAAATGATGGAAATTTCCATACGCTAATAAGATTTAAGGCTTATAGTGGCGACCAAGTGCTGTGAGATCATCTCCAAACTTCCTCTCTTAATGCAACTTACATTAGCCCACACATTCAAAATGAGATTGTCGCTACATGTGGAACTGTAATCCAGAGAAAGCTGGTAGACAAAATCTGGGAATGCCAAATACTTTACAGTCCTTGCGGATGAAACAACAGATATCTCTGGAATAGAGCAGCTTTCAGTGTGTGTCCGATATGTTGATTGCCAAGTTAGTGAAACGGAACCTTTCACAACTTACAGAGTGAGAGAAGATTTCTTGGGTTTTATGCCTGTATATGATATGACAGGAAGAAATCTGTCTGATAATATTCTGAGGTTTCTTGCCAGTGTTGGAGATCATGGTCTCAACCTTACTGATATGCGAGGTCAAGGTTATGATGGCGCCAGTAATATGTAGGGCAGAGTACAAGGTGTACAAGCATTAATTCAGCAGCAATACCCAACAGCTTTTTACTTGCATTGCACTAGTCACTCACTAAATTTAGCTCTAAGCAAAAGTTGCACAGTGGCAGCTATCCACAATTGTTTAGGAACTGTCAGTGATGTTTGCACCTTCTTTCGATCTTCTACACAGCGTATCGCTATCTTAAAGGATCAAGTAGGCATGCTCCTTCCTCAATCAAAAAAAAACAGACTTTTACCTCTGTGTGACATTAGGTGGGTTGAATGACATGACAGTTTAATAACCTTTAGTGAGCTGATTTCTCCAGTCACAGCAGCATTGGAACACTTTGTAGAACACGGAAACAATGAATGTTGTTCCAAAGCTACTCAGTTTCGTGCTGCTATTGGCTACAGCAAATTCCTTGTTGCACTGCACTGCTGTGTACAAGTCTTCAGTGTCTCACTCACTCTGTCCAGGTACTTGCAGCAAGAGAACTGTGATATAAGTTCTGCCCCAGCCCACGTACGCAGTGTCAAAGATGCCATACGTGAACTGCAATCAGACTATGACAATTCTTTTCATAAAGTCTTTGAGGGCACTCAAAGAACAGCCCATGGCTTAGGCGAAGAGTTACGGATTCCAAGACTAAGTGGCAGGCAGCAACACAGGGCAAACTACCCAGAAGACAACGCAGAGCAATATTTTCAAAGAGCTGTGTACATTCCTTTCCTTGACTTTTTTTTGTCTGAACTAGACAATCGCTTTACCTCTCATTCAAAAGTGGTTTCTGGTTTCAATAGCATCTTGCCAGTATACCTAGCTGATGGCTTTGCAAGTCATTTTCAGTCTGGAGCATCAGATCTTGTAAAATTTTATGAGTCTGATCTTGATTCTGAACAAGTTGTATTGTCTGAAATGAAGCTGTGGGGCCATAAATGGAAAAATACTGCAGAAAAACCTAAATCTGCAATAATGGCATTTACTCAGTGTGATGCACAGTTTTACCCAAATGTGCACAAGCTTCTGCAAATTTTGGTTACACTATCTGTTTCTACCGCATGCTCATACCAATCTTTCTCCTCTCTCAGGCAGTTAAAGAGTTATCTTCGCAATACCAGTTGTGAAAACAGACTTGTTGGTCTTGCACTTCTAAGCATTCACCGGGATATTCCATTGCAAAGTGAGGAAGTGATTGACAGACTAGCGACCACACATAGCCGGTGCTTGAACTTACTACTTTAGAGTGTTTGTCCAGCAACAAGAGTGGTTGCAATCCCACATTTCAAAAACTAGTCTAATAAAATGTTTCCAGTAACAACTGATATAGGACCACTATCTCATGATGACTGGTCTGGGACTACTTTCCCACAACTGGTCTGGAAACAGTTTTCCAGGAATACTGCTCTGTGAACAGTTTCACTGAATGTCTGAGCACTGCTCCATCTGGGACTCTGGGACCAATTCCCAAACTGATCTGGGATCACTTGCTGTCAGACATGTGTATAACTGCAAGCTTGCTATTCAGCTGCCAGTGTGCCACCATAGCATAGTGGTACTGGTTAGTGCCACAGTCAACTGCAAAATCCTGCAATCAGGGCAAGAAATACAGTTTTGTAGCTGATTGCCCAACAAGGCTGAGACGCAGGTATACATTACTCATGTTGACTGTCCCACCAACTCTGTAGGTGTCTCGTTCATTTTTGTTTCGGAATGTTATATTTCTACTTCTAGATCAGCGCTAATAAATAGTGCACTCCATATCTGGTGCACAGTGCCATGAAAAAAAGGGCTTAATAATTGATAAAAAAGCCTAAAGCAGGCTTCTAAATATTACCTGCTGGCTGGTAAATGGCCCTGGAATTTATTTCACAAGTGTGTCCACAGGCAAGTGTGCAAAACTCCTTTCTGGTACACCATGACATAGAAACATAGAAGTTGACGTCAGAAGGAGTTCGCTAGCTCATCTAGTCTTCCCATTTGTTATAACCCTATTTTGACTCTTGATTTGTCCTTCGTAGTCAGGGCTCCATTGTGTCTCTCCAATACAGTCTTGATTCCCAGCCAGTGTTGACCCCATAACCTCCTGGGGCAGGCTGTTCCAAGCATCCACCAGTGTTTCTGTGAAGACAAACTTCCTGGTGTTGGTAGAGAACCTCTCTCCTTGCAGCCTGAGATCATGTTCCCTGGTCCGGGAGCTCTTCATGAACTGAAAACGTTCCTGTGCATGTTAATGCCTGTTATGTACTCAGATGTTTCAGTCATGTTTCCACCCTCTCTTGTCTGCTCTAGGGAGTACATATTCTCTACAGAGGCAAAAAGATACACCTCTGAAGTGCCCCACCGCCTCAAAACTGTACTGAGTATCTGGGAATTCAGACACCACTCATGGTGGTCCTGATTTATCCTGCTGAGGGAATCTATCAATACATTGTCCTTCCCTGGAAGGTGTATGGCTGATAAGGATACCTTCATGGAGTATGTCAGGAACCACAGCCTCATTGCTTCTGTGCAAAATGGGGCTGACCTGGTCCCTCCCTGTTTTGTTGATGTAGTACATAGTTCACTGTCCTACCCAGCCAGTATAGTGTTATGCTTGTGCAACTGTGTTAGTTTGGTTTTTGGCCGTTCGTACTCTCTGTTCCAGTGGAATTACCACCCTGTAAGGGAAAGAAAGGCAAGGAATGCTTGAAGATACCTGAGGAATCCACTTAAGGAGAGAAGTGCTGCCACTTGAAGAAGAGGGGAGGATGGTGGGGCAAATAAAAAATGCTTCACAATGACACTGAGAGGAACTGATTTATATAGCTCAGGAAGTGGGAGTGTCTGGCTGCTTGGCCACTGAACTCCAGGCAAAACCCTTTCCAATTCACTGTCCTATGCAGCCAGTATAGTGTTATGCTTGTGCAACTGTGTGTGTTTGTTTTTTGGCCTTTCACACTGTCTATTCCAGAGGAATTACCACCCTGTGGGGGCATGAAAGGCAAGGAACCCTCAGAGAGGGTTCCACCCCTAGAGGTGTTACGGGACAATTCCCATGGCTAAAAGTACCTTAGGAATCTCCAAAAGAAATGTAGTATAATCATATCCCAAAAAAGCAACATGAAGCATATGAGCAAGCATTAACTGTGCTGTAGTAGCAATACCTGTGATGTAGTAGTAGAGAAGCATAGACATTTTGATAATGTAATAAGATGCTAAGTTTGATAATGTAATGAAATGCCCAGGTTACGTAGCATGATACTAATGGTTAGTGTTGAGATTAGGGGATCTTCTAAGGAGAGAAGGAACATCAGGACATCCTCCATCTCCATCCAACAGTGGAAACTACCTAAAGAAACTAGGGGACACTACTATGCTAACTATCAGTTATGACATGAGGCTATGGAGTAGAGAACCCCCCCCCCATGAGGAGGAACTCTCCGGGGATTCAATGCCTAGCTCTCCTTCCCTCCAGGCTTGGGATAGTTTATTTAGTGATGGCTCAGCAGCTGAAATTTGGAAAACCCAATTAAAGGGAGGTGGTAAATATTCCAATTTGGAGGAAGGCTGTCACTCAAACCCTCTAGCAGGAATGCCATGGACGGTTGTGAGAAAACTGTGCAACAATACATGCGACCAAGATGTAGAAGGGGAGCAATGACTGCTGAGGCAATCACCTAGCCTACCCACCCTAAACTGAAACCAGGTGAACCAGAGGCAGTCGTAGGGAGAATGTAGTGAAGGTGCCTTGCTGGAGAAACTATTAAAATCAATGGCTAACTGTTACAGTGGAACACTAGAGCCAAAAGAGGTAACTTTTTCCACCCTTCACCGCTAGCCTTAAATTCTACACCAGGAGCTTCTGTCACATATCAGGCAGCTAAAGCCAAGCCCAGGGTGAGGACATTCCCAGCTATGGGCCAGGTGAGAAGGATCGTGACCCAAGCTGAACACACTCAAGATGCGGACAACATGCATAGCGAGATTGTGTGCTCACCAACCTAAAAGAGAGGCATCTGTTGTGAGACTTAAGGAAGACTGTTCCTTTAGAAAAGGTACACCTACCTGATGGTTGTGCTCATCCAGACACCACTGCAGTCAGTGCCTGTACTAGGTTATGGGTGACTAGAACCAGTTTGGACAGTGAGTCTGTCCTTTGTGACCAGTACTGTCTCAGGTGAAACTGGATGTCTTTCATTTGAAATCTGGAACCTAGCACCACTGTGGTGGCAGCTGCCATGTGACCCTTCAGCCTGAGAAATTCTCTGGCCAGTTTGAGTTTTCCTGACACAAATGAGTTTGCTTACAGCAGAATGTTGTTTACCATGTCCTGAGGCAGAAACGTTCTGCCTAGGCAGGTGTCCAGTTCTGCTCCAATCAACTCCAATACTTGGAACTGGCATGTGCTGAGACTTCTGTTCATTTATGAGAAAACCCAGGGATTACAGAGTATATTTTGCTAGTGCTAGAGAGTGCTCTGCATGCTGCCAGGATTGACCCACTACTAGCCAGTCGACCAGGTATGGAAAAGACTGTTACCCCCAGTTTTCTCAAACACTCTAACACTATGGCCAGGTACTTTGTGAAGGCCCTTGTAGCAGAAGTTAGACCAAATGGAAGTGCTGTGAACTGACAGTGGCATGAGGCAAGCCTGAATCTCAAATAGTTTTTGTGACATGGTCTGATAGGAATGTGAAAGTAAGCATCCTTTAGGTCTAGGGAGGCTAGCCAGTCTCCCATTTGTAATGTGGGAATGATTATTGAAAGAGTAACCATTTTGAACTTTGGCTTCAAAATGTGTCTACCATACTTAGATCCAGAGTATGTCACCAATCACCATTTTTTCTACCTTGTGAGGAAGTATCTGGAGTAAAATTCTTTGTGCCTTTGACTTGGGGGCACTGGCTCCACTGCTTTGATTGCCAGAAGATGTTTTACCTCTGCTTCCAGAAAGATTCTGTCTGCAAATGTAGCTGGTGCAAAGGTTCTTGTTCTCAGCTTGGGGAATGATCTTAAGCTAAGTGCCAGACCCTGACTCCTTATCTCCAGGGCCCACTTGTCTCCTTTATCTCCTTGATTTGGAGCCTGTACACAATGCCTATTCTGAAAGGTTTTCTCTTGTCCATGCCTACTGTTAGCCATAGTGACTCAAAGCCCTCAGGTTGCCCTTTTACTGGCTACCATCGTATTTAAAGAAAAGCTTTTTCCAGAAAAGTTGTGCCAGTTCCATATGTAATAGTATCTCCTGTCTTGGCACCAATCACACAGCCATGAGTTGAATTTGCATATTGCAATCTCTCTGACTCGCTTGGTGCTTTTTCTTTTTTACTACACTGGCAGCACTTCTGAAAAGGCTAATTTGCATGGAAGGGAAGACTAGGTGGGCCAAGCAGTCCTTATCTACCATCAAATTCTATGTTTCTACATGTGCAGACTGTCTATTCCTACAGAGGATTGCTTTTAATTTGTGCTGCTTGATGAAACTGCTGATTGCACATAAGATACCATTCTAAAACATTTGTTTCAATAGACATCTTTCAAAAATTGATACCATGATATTGAAGCATCCATAGCATAACCTTACACAGGTATCAGCATCTCCAGTGATGTGGTGCTAATGCTTTTTCACTTGGTACAGGCTGACCCAATGACAGACAGAGAAATTAAACCAGCAGTCAGTGAGGGGAAACTGGGCATCTCGGACTGTGATCCAGGTGCTCATTTCAACATTTGACTGCAATCCAGGTGGTCTCAGTTTCAATCCCAATTTCCTCTAAATGTATTTCAGCCTCAAATTTCACTTGAGCGGTGATCATGGTGAAATGATGTTGGAATAGTGATTCTACACTAACTGGTGTAAATGGCAAGAAAATAAATATGTTAGAAAAACTGTTCCTAGACCAGTAAAGTCATCAGTCTCTGACCAGTTGTCTTGGAAAACTTGTCTTGGGCCAGCCATTAAGAGAAGCAGGACCCAGACCAGTCATCTCAGGAAGAAACTTACTGCAGCTCAGAACTGAGTGAATACATAGTAAGAAACGTGTACTGTCATCATCGAATGCATCTCTCTGCACCATGTGATTGCACAACTCCTACTCATGAAACTAAATACAACAAAAAGAGTGATTTGAGCATTAAAAAAATCTTGGGACTGTTTATTGCATCGGTTGGTTGGAAGTCAAAAGCACTATTGAAGACTACAGAGCCAACTAGTGACAGCACTGTAGCTTACAGTGTTTTTTGAAAGCAATCTATTCTCTTGTTGAATAAAAACTGCCTAACACAATTTTTTGTAAAATGAGTTAAGTTTCTCAAAGAAATGGAATGTCCAACCATTCTTCAAAAGATAGCATATTGAAACAGACTGGGCTGCCTTACGACACCTTCATGAATGCTACTACACTATCCTCCCAGAGGAGAGGTACCACCAACAATGTCTCCGGAAAATCCTCTGCATCAAATGGGAAGACCACCGCACTAATGTCAGTGTTCTCGCTGAGGCCAATGTCACCAGCATTGAGGCAATGATCCTCAGACATCAATTCCACTGGACTGGACACTGTGTACAGATACCCGACTCTCAACTCCCCAAACAAATTTTATACTCCCAGCTCCATCATGGCCAGAGATCCCATGATGGTCAAAGGAAATGCTACAAAAACACACTGAAGGCATATCTCATGAAAACAGATATGGACATAACAAGCTGGGAGGAGCTGGCCACCAACCAATCTCAATGGTGTCAGAACCTCCATTAAGCGGATGCCTGCTTCAAAGAGAAATGCCTTGCCCTCGAAGCCAAAAACAGAGAGTGTAGGAAGAAAAGGAAAAGAAACCCCAGCCAGCGGGCAGCTCTCCCACATGGAAACATCTGCAATTTCTGCAGATGAATCTGTGGCTCTAGAATTGAATTACTGAGCCACCTCAGGACCCATCAGTGACCATGGTAGAGATCATCCTTGAATCGAGGGATTGCCACCGCCGCAGATCCTCCCAGATGCATGACACCATTGCAGATAGTCAAATACCATGGAGACATGGAGAAGCTAGATGCTGCTGTGAATGAAGAGCCAGTGACAAGCTAGCTTTATACTGGATGAGTCCCCACAAGACATCAGCAATTGCATGAATAATCCTCAGCCTGGCCCCTAAGAAAACATGAAAAAAAATGAAGACAAGAAGACACTAAACTGTAAGTACAATGTTTATTCAACACTCACATCAACATGTTTAACAATTTTTTTTAGACAGTAACTTTACTTCAAATGTCTCTCACAGGCTGTAAGGGTTGGTGGTGGTGGTGTAGTTTATCATGGCACTGTTGGTCAGTCAGTGGACTACCATAGGTACTTGCAGCCTTGCTAGCAAAACTGCATATTGTAATGCATGTGGAGTGAGAGGTAGATAGCACTGTTGGACAGCCAGTTGTCCACAACCATTGGAGGTCCTGCTGACTGTAATGCCAACAAGAGTTTTCCACACCCCTGATTCTTTTTGAATAAAAAATTCCAATGAAATTAGCAGTGTGGAACATGTAACAAAACTGTGCTTTTACTTCAGAAAAAAGCCCTAAAACTCACCACAGATCATGTAAACACCCCAGAGCTTCTGGGGGCCTAGAAGCCCCCAGACACCCAGCAGCAGCCTTTATGTAGAACTATTTCAAACATCACAGTATATTACAAAAACTTCATAAGCCTAACAGCTCACTCTCAGAACTCAGAGTACATATAACTGTTCATTTTTGACATACAGATATATAAAAGGGGCACACGCTTGCACACTAGTAACATGGGGGGCAACTAGGGTACCATGACAGAAAACATGGGGGAGTTTAGATGGTGACCTGGTGCTCATGGCATAATATTCCACCATAATCCATGTACGTAGTTGTATAATGCCTTGTTACCAGGCGGCATTATTAACACAGCAGGTAGAATCACGCTGGTGGTTGATAACCAGTTGCCCACAACCATTGGAGGTTCTGTAGACTGTTATGACAGCCACAGTCTCCCACAACCCTGATTCCATGTGAAAAAAAAAGTTTCCTATGAAATTAGGGGTGGAGAACATGTAACAAACATGTGTGTTTCCTTCAAGAAAAACCCAAAATTCACCACAGAACATGTACACACCCCAGAGCTTCTGGGGGCCTAGCAGCCCCCAGACCCCCAGCTTTTATCTGTCTCTTTTCAGAAATTTCATATTTAAACACCCCCCAAACAGAAATCTGGCTACGCCCCTGCCACTATCAGCACATAATGTACATACATTCTGGGGGTTTGTTGCTGAAACCTGTTTTTGTAAAAGTTACTGTTTTTTTCTTAAAGAGGAAGAAGTGTGGCAGAACTGTGCTCTGCTAGTCTGATAACCGTGGTGGAAGGACGCCTTTCTTATCTTCTTTTTCCTGCTGAAATCAGTTGGCAATAGTGTCTTCCTAGACTATACCTTTTTCTGCCCTGGCGTAGGTTGGCCACCTATGTCAGTCTTTTCTATCTCTCACTAATTTTTTTCCTTACTATTTTTTATTTCTAATTTACAGATTTCCATCCCTCACCAAGAACTCCTCAAAATAATACATCAAGCTAAGGCCAGCTGGCAGAAATTAAATAAGGTGTATTTATGGCATTTAAATGCCAAAAGATATAAAGTGCCTTTAAGTATATAAGGTGCTGGTTAAATAAAGTGCATTTTTTGAAATAAAGTGCTTAATTAAGTTAATGCGTATGCCATTTTTATGAATATGGTGCAATAATGTTTAGAAATGTTTAAAATGGCAGTTAAATACAAAATAACATCCACTCTGATAGGTGGAATATGAATATAACAGAGTGGCATTTTGTCTCCCTTGTTTAAATTATTCTGCTGCACCTCCATTATGTAGAATGTTATGCCAAAGAAATCCTGCATCAAAACAGGAACTGTTTGAACTGAGAGGCAAACTTTAACTTTTACTTTTGTGGCTGCTCTGTATCTGTGTAAATAATTACTGATGCCCCTGTATTATTAGGACTCCTGACTGCTGGCTTTGTATAAAACATGCTGCAGAATTGTGCCTGCTAGCTGTGGAACAGTCTGTGGCATGTGTGCAGCCAGTCCAGGCTCCTAGAGAGGCAGGCTTCCACGGAGTGGAGAACTTTCACTTTCAGCCTCCCCGCTTCCCTGAATGAATAGAGCACTCTGAAAAGTGAGCACTTGGAAAATAAAATGGACTATGCACTTCATAGACTTAAAAGCTACAGCCCAGGATAAGAATAATTAAAAAGGGGCTTACCAAGTTTATACAGAGCCCCAAAGCAGAGCGGCTAGAGAATGATTCTCTAACAGTCTACCACTCTGCTGCAACATGGAAATCAAGTGATTTAAAGGGACAGGAATATCCCTATGTATGGAAATGCTTTACAGAGAGAGTA
This sequence comes from Neoceratodus forsteri, assembly GCA_016271365.2. Classification (NCBI taxonomy): domain Eukaryota; kingdom Metazoa; phylum Chordata; order Ceratodontiformes; family Ceratodontidae; genus Neoceratodus; species Neoceratodus forsteri. The sequence continues at coordinate 700,043,145 of CM057455.1, forward strand.
GTCCTCAGAATAAGGAGAGGGCTGAAAAATAAACTAAACACAATAAAGAAATTAAACAAATTAGAGAATAAAGAGACACTGCAGGTCTCTAAAGGAGCCCCATTATGAACAGAGCCCTGAGATATAAATTAAAGGGCCAATGTCCATATATTATAATAATACAGCACATGTATAAATACAATAAATGTTTGCACTGTTTGCATATGTAACCCCTCACCCCTGCCCTTTTAGCAAAATGACAGGTGGCATGCTGTTGAAACTGACAGCAGTACCTGGTGGGGACTGGGTTCGGGGAGGATGAGGTTACTCGGCACAGGGGGGCCTAGGTTTGGCTACTCTGAACAGGGGCACCCAAGTAAATCCGAACACAGGAAGCAATAACTGTAATGTCCAGAACCAGGAATGGGATTCTTCAGTGTGGCTTTTATTCACATGCAAGCTGAACAAACAAAGCATAGACGGACCCCCATGGGGCTACATTCCTGGTAATGCAGATTAGAGACAACAGAACACTTTATCATTATTTCCATCCCTCAGGCTCTAAACCCACTAGGCACACATCCCGGACTTGCACACAGCTTTGGGTACACAGCCTGACTTGTACACTACTTGGGTTTTCCCCACTGGCCTGGCTCTCCCGCCCGCCACTTGATCCATGGTCCATTTGAGGAATGAACCAATTATCCTGTTGTGGCTCCCCAAACCACACTAGAGCCTTCAACTCCTAGAGAGAATTTTCCTTACAATCCCACATCTGGGTACTTCCCTCATCACTGGCCAAGTGCCTGAGGTAAGTAGAAATCCACAGAAGAAATCATGAGAGGTGGACCTGGTCACTAAAGAGGGGGCACCCACCTCCAGCTCCCAAAGCCCATACCCGGCCATTTCTCTGGAAACTGAACAATTTCTTTACTGAAAACTTTCAAATGTAGATTATGGGTAGACGTCTGTCACATCTCCTCTACCTATCATTTTCATCCCAACAAGCTCTGGACTTGAACCTACTTTTAATTTGCTTAGCTCATTACTCTAGGCTTCCACTATTGTAGTAGTTCAATCCCCACATTGTCACACAAGTCCCAGGGTGAAAAACATAGGCCCTTTTAGCAAGAGCAGACACTCACCCTCACGTTGCAGGTGCCCCACAGGCGACTCACAAATCTTCTTGTTCTCCCAAATAAACTCTGGAACACACAGACAGCTTCTCCTTTACAAGCAGTACTAGGGGGTTGCCCCAGGAATCTGCAGGGAACCCTTTACCGCCCCCCCAAGGGGAGGAGGAACTGAGACCCAAAAACAGCGGTCTCCACCACTTCAATTATCTTCTGTGTCTCTCTTTAAGGTGGAGACACACACCTTTTTAACCTAAAAGTAGCCCTCTTTCAGGGCTGAGGCTCCTAGAGCCTACTTTGAGCTGCTGAGCTGCTTTCTCAGCAAGCTCCTAACACCAACTCCACACTGAACTGACTGACTCACACTGACTGACTGACTTCAAAACCTCCCAACGTTCTATACCAACTCCTTTGCTACAGATTCCAATGTGGCTCATGCAGCTGCGATAGTTCTATGATGATGTCATCCCTCAGTCTCAGCTGAGACTGAGAACAGAGTGAGACAGTGTGAAACCCATTTAACTGGAGTTTCACAAGCTACCTTCCCTGCCTACCTCTAGGTCTTACTGGGATTCTAGCAGCCCCGGGTAACAAGGGGGTTACACATATATAGAAAATAAGGGACTTCCCCTAAGTAAAACCTCAGGAAGGGGATTTCCTGTAGAGGGACTTCCCCTAGATAAAACCTCATTATGTAATAGAGGAGGAGTTTCCCTACTTAGGGACCATTCTAGAATGAATTGGATGTTATGAGAGGGACTTTCCCATAAGTGGAAGGGCTATATAAGCCCTCCTCAAACATCAAGAGTCAGATTAGCTGGATAGCCAGTCTCACTTACCTGAAGGAAGGTAAGCATAAGGACCTGTGCCTGAACAGGAATTTTATCTCTAACAGCAGGAAAGCTGATGAATCGTTTTGAGGTACCTGATGTAAGATGAAATAACCATGAGCTATTGTTTATTTTCTTGTTCTGTTTGAACTGTTTTATTTCTATTCATTTATTTTTTTCTATTTTTGTACAAAATGAAACACACTACGGGTATGTTGTACCCAACTACTGTGTCCAGTGTTATCTTTATACCCGCGTACCTGCAACACCTACCTCATCCAGTGAACAAGGTTACCAAAATTGGGTGCCTACAAAAAAGGTGACTCAATTACGGGGCCTGTGTTCATGGCTACCCAGCAGGGGGCTACCAGATACTGGGGTAGGTGAATTACCGTGACAGGAAGTACGTGGGTATACACACGGCACACATGCGTGGGGGTGTGAGAGGCAGGGAGGGATGGTATGTGGGAGGGGTGTGGCAGGCAGCTGCTGATATGGTCCAATGGCATGGTTGGCTGGGAGGCTCAGGTGCAGGGTCTGGTTGGCACAGTACAGAGGTTTTTTGCCGGCAGGCGGTTTACATTTTTAGTTTTCACCCCCCAACATCCCCCCAGAAGGAGTTGCGGGGGCACAACCTCATATTAAAAAATAAGACCTAGAGGTCTCAGGTGCTGTTTTTGTCCACGCTGCTAATGTGCATTGCCAAAATTCATTTTCAGCAATGTACACTCGCTGTAATAGCGATCGCTATTCTGCTATCACCGCTATGACATGGAACCCCTAGTACCACATCTCCAGCCTTTCTAGATCTGTTTTTGTATCCCTTATTCTCTGCTCCCCTTATTCCCTCCTCCATGTGAACTCTCCTGCAGATTTCAGTGTCATCAGCAAATGGACTTATCATACTTTGTAAACCCTCCTCAATGGGACTATTGGCAACATTGGACCTATCGAGTGTTGGAACAGCTTGTGCGATTGGAGCAGAGGAAGCAGTGATGGCCTATAATGTGGTGGTCACTGTGGCCTTTGATTCCATCACACCCATTCATGTCCATCCCTTGTCTACTTACCGGAGACCTCCCTGGTTTGATGAGGATCTCCAGAGATTAAAGACTAAGGGACGGAGGTTAGAGAGGTGCTGGAGGAGACTGGCCTGCGGGACAACAGATTGGCCCTGTGGTTACATTATGCCAATTATCAGGGGGTAAACTCCCGTAAGAAAGCAAGTTATCTGTCTAGGGAGATTGCTGCAGCAAGGAACAGACCAGCTCAGCTGTTCCACACAGTGAACGGGCTATTACATCCTGCCTGTCTCTGTGTTGGGGAGCAGGTTCAAGCACGAGATGTGAGGAGCTGTCTGTATTCTTTGCCAACAAAGTGTTCTCTATCAGGGATGAGATCTCCTTGAGTACCTCTTGAAGAGGATGCATGGTCCAACCTGAGGTGTGTTGAGACACTCCTCCTGCCTGGAATGAGTTTGAGCTAGTTGGGGTGTAGGAGGTGGCAAAGATAATCCTGAAGCTGCGACCAACCCAGTGTGATCTGGACCCAGGTCCGTATTGACTTTTGGTAGGATGTTTGGACCTGATTGGGCCTGTGATTGCTGGGGTCGTCTGGAGTTCCCTGAGGAGTGGAGTTTTCCCAATGGCCTTGAAAGAGGCCTTGGTTAGACCCCTTTTGAAGAAATCCTCCCTGGACCCGGACTGCCTCAGCAATTTACAGGCCAGTCTCAAACCTCTCATTTTTAGGGAAGGTTATTTAAAAAGTGGTGGCCATGCAGCTTGAGAGAAATCTTGCTTCTTCCTCCACCTATGAGCCTTTCCAATTGGGATTTCATGCAGGGCGTAGTTCAGAGATCACCCTGGTGAGGGTGCTTAATGACCTCCTGATGGCAAGGAACAGAAGAGACCAGACAATCTTGGTCCTCTTGGACCTATCTGCAGCGTTTGACACCATGGACCATGAGGTGCTACTTGATCGCTTGTGGTTTTGGTGTGGGCTGTCCGGTAATGTCATGAACTGGTTCAGGTCATACCTAACAGGCAGAGTGCAATGGTGACAATGGGGTTAGCTTCATCTAACCCGAAGCCACTGTGCTGTTGGGTACCGCAAGGTTTGGTCTTGTCGCCCTTGCTGTTCATGGTGTACATGCTGCCACTGGGGGACATTATCAGGTGGTACGGGCTGGGTTTTCACTGCTATGTAGATGATACTCAGCTGTACATGTCCTGTGCGCCCAATACCCAGGTGTCAGCATCTGTATTTAACAGCTGCCTCAATGAGATCCAGGCTTGGATGACTCAAAACTGGCTTAAACTTAACCCAGACAATCAGAGGTACTTGTTGTGGACCCAATTTGTCGTGGCAGAGGGCGTTGTGAGGGGTTACTCCTGGCCTTATGTTGGGGAGTGTTCCCCTTCCTTCATCTAGTCAGGTGAAGGATTTGGGCTTGTTCCTAGATGATGGTTTGACACTTGATGCTCAGGTGTCGGCCGCCGTTAGGAGTGGATTTTATCATCTTAGGAACATTGCTCAAATCCGAGCCTTGATCCTGCTGGAGGATCTGACCACACTGGTACATACATTCATCACTTCCATACTGGAATATTGCAATGTCCTGTACCTAGGGTTATCTGGAGGCAACCTCCGCAGGCTGTAGCTGGTGCAGAATGCGGCAGCAAGATTACCGACTGGGGCAAGATGCGGTGATCATATCACCCTGGTCCTCCACGAACTGCACTGACTGCCAGTCAGGTGGAGGATTGTCTTCAAGGTAGGGCTCCTGACCTACAAGAACCTACATGAATGGGGACCTGTCTATCTGGAGGATCTCCTTGCCCCCTACTGTCTGCCCCGGGCACTCCATTCTACTGGAGGGGGGGCCTCTTTAGAGTTCCCAGAGTGAGGCTGCGGCATTCTGGAGATAGGGCATTTTCAGTGGTGGCACCCACTCTGTGGAACTCCCTTCCTGGATATCTTAGGGTGGCCCCCTCGGTGGATGCCTTTAAGAGACAATTAAAAACATATCTGTTCCAGCAGGCTTTTAATGACTGATTAATTTTAAATGGGATGAATAAAATTTAAATGTTTATGTTGAATTGCTGCTATGTGCATCCTGTTAGTGAATTGTACTGTACAGCGGCCAGGGTCCCTGGAATTGGGCACTTTATAAATAAAATATCTACCTATCTATCTAGCTAGCTATTTATCTATCTATCTATCTATCTATCTATCTATCTATCTATCTATCTATCTATATCAGCAATAAAGGTGTTTAATAACACTGACCTGAGGACTGATCCCTGTGGCACCCCACTGATAATCCCACTGGTAACCTCTATAACCACAAAAAAGTCACTGTTAACCATCACCTGCTGAGTCCTGCCACCAACCAATGCCCTATCTATCTGGTGAGTTTGACTCCCCTCAGATCTTGTAGCTTTCTACCCAGCCTTCTGTGTGGTACAGAATCAAAGGTTTGCTGAAGTCATAAATATAGCAAATCTACTGCTTGGTTGGCATCTACTGCCTTTGTAACCCAATCAAAACAATCAATTAAGTTGGTCTGACATGATCTGCCTGCCACATACCCATGCTGCTTCTTATCTTGTAGTCCATTAGCCTCCAGAAACTCCACCAGGTACTCTTTTATGATGGCTTGCAGCTGTTTCCCTACTACTGAGGTCAGGCTTACTCACCTGAAGTTTCCCTCATCGTCTCTGCAACCACTGTTGTCGAGTGGCACCACATTAACTACCTTCCAGTCTGCTGGCATGACCCCTGTTTCAAAGAGTAGGTAAACTGATGAGCCAATAATGCCATTAGAGTCTGAATCATCTAGTTCAGAACCTGAGGATGCATACTGTCAGGACTTGCAAATTTGTTTATGTTCAGGGTCTTGAGTCTTGAGCAGTCTCTCCTCAATACCATTCCTGCCTCTGGCCTGTATTTCTGTACTCTTAGGACCCAGATTCTACATTTCAGGAGTGGCCCATCTCCTTTCTCTGTAACAAAATGAACAAAGATATTCATTCAGGATATCTGCTTTTTCACTGTCATTTTCTGCTCATCCACCCCAACTTGTCAGCCTGAAAATTCCCTTTTTCATTTACCTCTTTTCCTTAACATAATTAAAGAAAGCTTTATCTCCCCATCTTTGATCACTCAATCTGCTCCCTGTTGTACTCTCAGATTTTTATTTATTTTGTTTTTGTTGTGGAAAGAAGGGCTAGACAATACTGCCTATTTTGCTGCCTTCCAGCTGTGATCTACCTACATCCCCTACGCCTTTGGAGAACCACATTGTTTTTGTATCATTCTGTTCTTACCAAGTGACCTTATGCAGGTACTGATTGCTTCAGTTGTCCCTCTCTTAATCACTTTCCAGTTGACATACTGTATATCCCATCTGTTCTCCTTAGCTGTGCCAATCTGTTTCTGAGCAGCTTCCCCATTTTTTGGATGTTTGCCCTTCTAAAGTCTTGGACTTTCATTTTTGAGATGGTGTAATGATTGGCCTCCAGGTTGGTGTAAAACCACCTCACCCCACGTCAGGAGGGAGATGCATGAAATGTATGATATTTAGGGAGAAGGGGGAGCTAGTCCTGTATAAGAGCAGGAGTGCATCATGAACTTATTGAGCGAGGATTTCGGGGGCAAAGGAGATGAAGAGGAGTGGATGGGGTGGAAAGTATTGAAAGAATGAAGGAGGGGTCATAAAGAAAAACACCTACCCAGCAGAGGTTCTGGAAAGAGAAGTTGTTAAGGAGCAGGTGCTAGAGCTCCTTAAAGAGTAAGTAGAGGAGGGATAGGAGAGAGCAGTGAGGAGAGGTAGCAGGCAAGTGTAGAGAACCAGAATTTAAAAGTAAGAGTGGTAGAGTGGAGATAAGATGATGACTGCCTTTAAGGCTGGGGAAGGACAGTTCAAAGTAGAGGGCATAACTCTCAATCTTTTGTCACTGAAATGTGGGATGCAGACACTCAAAATGTGGGACTATGAGATACACTGGTTCCATCAAATATAGAGATACAGGGCTTGATTCACTAAGATCAATGCACGATGTGCCAATGGCAGCTTGTGCTGATCACTGGTGCACCAGGGACTCTGCACTCGATTCATGAATGGGTGGGCTCCCGGCGCCACAGCTTGTGGCAAATGTTGCCATGTGCTGAAGGTAAGATGCATGGGAGAAATTAGCTACAGGCTGCAGGGCAGTTGGGTGGCATTGGTGCCCAGTAATGGGGACCAGCCAGGAGGCTGGCAGTGTCAGGCGGGATGGGACCAGGGTCAGGGAGAGAAGATAGGGCACAGATGGGTGCCAGAGGGTGCCAACAGGTCCCTGAAGGGGATACTGCAGAATGAAGCCATACCTTTGCTGTCTGTGGGGGGAGTGACTGCTGCATTCCTGGCACCATGGGGGGAACCTGCAGGCACCACACCATTTATGCAAGTGCTCCAGGTGCTGTGAGGGCACAGAATACTGCAGGTGGCTAGTAGCGCAGGTTTCCTCCCACCTCACCAAGGCTCCATGGGTGGTGCAAGGGCCCTTAGACCCCCCTGTTGGGTGGTCTAAGTCCTGGTGGGTCTCACTGGCTGTCGGAATCCCATTTAAAGGGATGTTGCAGCAAGCATCTGCCACAAGCCCCCTAGCACTCTGGTGCACCCCTAGCCTTGTCACAAGCCTGGCACATGGCCAGTCTGGTGCAGTGGCTCCACTTTGTGCCGCAGCCACCATTTCAGAATCATAAACTCCACAAGTTGTGATGCAAGGTGCCCCTTGCGTCACTTCTGTTTGATGTAGTCGCCTTGCAGCGCAATCGGAGTTTCGAGAATCAAGCCTACAATCTTAGAACATGGCATAAATCATGGTCTTGATTTATGCAAAGTTTAATTTTTATTTAGCATCTTAGAATATTCTTAATTTTGCTTTAATTTCTGAGTTTGCAGCACCTTCTATACAAGATCAGCACCATGCCAATGTGGAACAGATGTGGGACAAAGCAACTTTGAAGGTTAAAATTAGGGATATCTCATGTAATGTGTGACAGTTGAGAAGTATGGGAGAGGGAGCTGTGAGGAGTGTGGGGAGTGCAGTTTCAGGCAAATCAACAGAAGGCATGATGGGAGGTTCAATCATATCCATATTGATCTTGGGGCAGTAGAACACATAAGTGACCTCAAACATTGTCTGTGGCCCTCAGTGTGATCCCAAATATGCTGTGCTGATGTTTTTCACTTGTGTGCTACCTTCATTTTAAAATTGATTAGTCAGTTTCACAATGCTGATGTTACCTGGTAGGAAGTGGAAAAAAAATAAAATAAAAGTGATATGAACATAAAGGGAACAGATACAGAAAAGATGAGGGGATATATGGAAATAACATACAAGTACTGAAGATTGAAAAGGGCACAAAAGGCAACAAAGGGACCCCCAATATTCAATGCTTTGCATGGCCTCGATGGAGGAAACATCCCTAAAAGATGACCCCTCATAAAAAGTTAGTGATTACCACTGTTTTAGGGAGTGAACTGTAGACAACAGCCCCATAATTAAATGCTGGAATGATCATTTTGGGAACAATTTCTTGATGGACAAGAAGTGGGATACAGAATTTGTTTCTGTACTGTGCATCTCACTTGGGGAAGTGTTTTGACTGGATGCCATCCATGTGTCATGAAAAATGAAGGTGCTGGTCTAACCAGATGCCAAAGTATTTGAAGGAGGGCACATTCTCTTACACAGCCATCCACTGCTCTAAATAATGAGGTTTAGGAATCTGGGCCACCCTTACTTCTAGCACAGGTCATAGAGACCAATTTATTAGCATTCAGAATGAGATGATTCAAGTGGAGCCAGCACTGAATGTTGTCAAGGTCCAGAATGACATAGGAGCCAGTTGGGAAGCCTGAAGGAGGCTGGAAGGTACTACTATGCAGCAGTGCCACTAGCCAGGCAGGTAGCCACAAGGTTCCAGCTTGACAGTGATCCCAGTGGAGAGCCAGGGAGTTTGCTTTGCTGGAGTGGACATTTCTCTGCTTATGGTGCAACAGTCAGCACTAGCAGGCAAAAAAAATTGTGGGGTAACAACCATGGTATCATTGAGCTGACTACTTTTAAAGCCCCTAGGCCCTGCACCATAGATCTCCACCAGTGCCAGTAGTGGGGCTAACAGAGTACAGGGCTGGGAACTTCACTACTGGGAAACCCCAGGGCCAAGGACTGGCCAGATGACAATGGAGGAGGAGCAAGTACTGCATATGCCTTAGCTCTCTCCTCATTTACCCTGCATCCCCCACTTACTTCCTTCAGAACTCTGACACTTGTTCACTTTCCATTCCTTGCACTAAGTCACCTGCAATTCAGTTCTAAAACCTACAAGAGAAACCGAGCTGAGCCAGCTGGGATTTTATGACTTTTTCTGCTGTGTTGCTTGGTTGTAGTATAACATACTGTACTCAAAGATACCAACTTCTACCAGTTAAATTGGGCTTTAATTTACTTACCACAAATGTGTGCCACCTGAAACTATGCTGTTTTTCTCTCTCTATGCTGTTTGTATGGACTGCCTTTTTCAATATGGCTATTGCTGCAGGTGTACATGGACCTCAGAGAAAAATATTGCTCCTATGTAAGCTTAATGGGAAATACAGTTTGGATGAGTTAGGGGCAATGTGGAGAAATTTTTTTAGTCTGAGAGGGGTAAACCTATGGAACAAGCTTTCAAGGAAGCTTCACAAGTGGGGAGTTTTGAATCCTTTTAACTGAAGTTGGATGAGTTCCCCTTGGAAAAAAGCATGACTGGGTACAGCATTTAATTATCTGAGAAGGAAGGAGTTCCAATTTTTTTGCTTCGTATCGAATGCTGCTGCAGCTTCATGGTTAGCAAATGAATGCAAAGGACCTGTGTTCATTTTTTGTCTTGAATAGTTTAAATGTAAACACTCCACACTGCAAAGCTGATTGCAAACTGCAATCCATTTACAAGAACCCCAGGAGAGTGAGTGCCTCCTCTGTTAATATGCAGTAGCCATGCTTTCCAAGAGTATTATATATGTATGTATAGTAAATGCAAGCAGTAGGGGAAGGTCAAAAAGTAAAACCATGGAGATTATGAAAACATGATGCGGTGTAAGTATAATTGAGGGAATTTAAGAAAAACTTTCTATACAAAATTAGTTTTACCGCTTGAGGGTTCTTTTGTGTGAAATTCAATAGTTTGTTATACAACCATGTGAAAAAAGCAGTATTACTAAGCATCTTGGAGGCCACTGTAATTAAGATATCCTTCTGACCAGCACTGTGAAACTTGTTAGTCTTTTTTAAAGCACATGTAAAATAAACCATGTTTAATTAAAATGCGCAGTGAAACAGTATTCATTGTGGTTATTAATTAATCTCTTGTATACATATTGGGAGATTGTGGGCACCTCTGTTTCAAAGAAATACCTGTTTTGCTTTATTTTTTTCATTCATGGAACTTTGTTTCTTTTTTCTGTGCCATTTTTACCAATGGTTTTTGTAACAGAGTAAGTAAATGCTTCTTTTTGCTACAGTAAACTGACATATATTACTGAATCAATGGCTAAAGAAACACAAAATGGTTTTAAGATAAATATTTGTATGGGTAAATTAAAAAAAAAATAGCTGCCTTCATCCAAATTTAGTTGCTTCCAAAATCTCAAAACAGTTGAGATGAGGTGGGTTTCTAAAGCTTCAATTTACTGTTATAAAGCACACTTGCTATAGTTTTAGAAATGGAAAAATAAGGACAGAAAAGCAGTAAAAGTCCATCTAGTCTGCCATGTTGCCCTACTGCACATTACTCTGACCTCACCTCTTCCTCAGAGTTTTCACCACCTCCATCTTCCCTCTTGCATTTGTGAACCCCCTTGAAGATGTCCTATTGTGTTTTAAACCCTAATATAGTCCCAGCAATTACTGCATTGATGGGCAGTCTGTTCCACCAGTCCACCATCTACAACTTGAAATAAAGGTTTTCTGATGTCTTTTCTGATTCCCCCCTTCCAGCTTGATGTTGTGCTCCCTGGTGGATATACAGTTCCTCAACTTAAACAGCTCTGGAGGATTCACCTTGTTGAATCCCTGGTATATATTTGCATGTTTTTATTATAGTCCCCTCACTCTCTTCTCCTTCTCCAGAGAATAAGAGTTCCCCTGCTGCCCCTGGATCATACTTGTCACACATTGCTATATAGGGGCCTTCCTATCTAGGTATGCCACTTCCCCTTGGCCAGTGTGGGTGGCTATTCATGTTTACCTGTCTGTAGATTAGTTTTTGTGGCTTTTTATTTATGTATTTCAGCACCAGGATAACCTCATTTAGATGCATCACTTAGTTTTGAGGAGGGTCATATGGTGATATTTAAAAGAGCAGCAGCAGCTTTTACATAACTTCACTTACAGATGTTCTATTGGTTACACAGGCACAATAGTTAGGGTTCAAGAGATATAAAGGCATAATTTATACATTTTTTTGCAGAACTCAACAGTTGCCTCTATAGTGCTGTCTGTCAGTATCAAGCACTCATCATCATTTTGGCTGGTATATCATGCAGGCTACTGCAAAGACTCAATGTAATCTAAAAGCAATAACCCTGATTTGTCACAGAGTAAACAATCTTAAACATTGTTTGTGTGAGATAATTGTCTGCCTGGTACACCTACACCAATTCAGTGCATGTTATCTGTGAATGTCTCATGGACAGAATTCCTGCAGATCATCATGGACAGGTATCAGCAATTTCACCGAAAACCGTTTAGCAAGTATGTCAAACAATCCTTAACAAAAGTTTTCTTTCAGCACACTGGAATACAGGAATCTCAGCTAAACTGTTTTTTAAAACCTATTAATACCATTCAACCCACACGAAAGTTCTAAAGCATTTAAGTGTAATGTATATCATAAAACACAAATGAAGCAGCACCAAAAACATTTGTATAAAAAATACTTTTTACTATTCGTATAAAGATCACAAAAATACAGCGGAAGAACAAACATCAACTAGACACCCAGCGCTTCGACTCTTAACAAGTCTTCATCAAGGGGTAATGCTAGTCAAAGAAAACATCCCTTAAATACAGCATTTAATTAACACTTATATCAATTAATCTTTAAAACACATGGCGAATAAACATTACTTAAAGACACCCTTACCCTTCAATAATAACATCTAACTAAATAAATAAAATACCTAATTAACAATCAAATGTTCATATAATCATGTCAAATAAACTAGCATTTCTTAATCAAAACAGAACATTAAATTTGGAATTATAAAGAAAGCAAAAATATCAAAAAACAATCATATTCATAATTATGTTTCTAAGGCTGCTGTATTTAACAGCGCCAAATACAAAAAGAAAATACTGCTTTAAAATATCAACTCAAGACAAAACTAGACCACAACATAGTACATCTACTCTTAAAAACTTATTTCTTCTCACAACAATATTCTAGGACCCCCTAGTAACTAAATAAGTAAAACAAAAAAATCAAAAATTGGGGTCCAAATGGGTAGATTCCAGGTTCAAGATGAAAATCTAGAAAGAAAAAAAACAAATTGCATCATTACTAATGCAATAATCCATAAAATAACAACAAAAGACATTGGTTCAGAAAAGAAAAACTGTCATGCTCGATTACTGCCCTTAAGAAAAAGTTTAAGGTCCCACTGATTATTAAATCCATTCGGTCTAACAGAATTTAACTTAAAAATCCATTTGCTTTCTTTTTGAAGCAATAAATTTGATCTATCACCTCCTGTAAACAATGGATAAATGTGTTCTATAACCATAAATTTCAAAAAGCTTGGATCAGATTGGTGAAATTCCCAAAAATGGGAACCTAAAGGAGTGTTTCTGTATTATTCAAAATGGAATGAACATGTTCTTGTACACGTTGTTTAAGTGGCCTGATGGTTTTGCCAACATATATTAAATCACAAGTGCACCAAAGCACATACACCATATGTGGTGTATCACAAGTAATCAACTCCCTAACCTGAATTTTGACATTATGATTTTTCGGGTGCACAAATGTCTCATGACAGCTACTGGTATATTTACATATATTACATCTAAAGCATTTATAAAAGCCTTTTGATCTCACAGGTATCCATGTACATCCCACATTTTTGTCCCTTTTCTTGTGGCTTTGTACCAATTTGTCCTTCAAACTTTCAGCTTTTGAAAATGTAACTCTTGGTTTTAAACCAGCTGCATCATTGACCCCATTATCACTCAACAAAATAGGTCAATTTTTATATATATTTTCAATTCATCCTGCCAAATGGTTATACTGAGTAATAAAAGTACAAGGCTGACATTCTACATTATTTTTTCCATTTTTGCCTTCCAAAAGACTGTTCCTCGAGATTTTACTTACTTTTTCTTTTGTTTGTTCTAACAAATATGGATCATAGCTCCTTTCCAAAAACCTTTTAGTTAAATCATTTGCTTGTTCAAAAAATATAGAATCTGAGCTGCAGTTTCTCCTTAAACATAGAAACTGACCATACGGAATAGAGTTTTCTAAACTAGGAGGGTGGGCACTAGTAGCTAATAACAAAGAATTTGTTGCAGTCGGCTTAAGAAAACAACCTGTTTCTATTACATCTGATCCTGGATTAACTGAAAGCAAAAGATCCAAAAAAGAAATAACAATATTATTATGCAAATAAGTAAAATGTAAATTTAACTGGGATATTCAAAAGGGTTGCGCCATGCGCAACAGGGTTGCACATGCACAAGTCCGAAATTGTGCCATTCTGCGATATTCAGCAGGAGGCAGTTGCGCCACTGAAAACAGGCTGAACAACAGTGCAATGCAAATGAAGGCATGCACAACTGAAGGGGGTGGACCCATGCATAAAGAGCACAATGCGATATTCAAAGACTTGCGCAATGCGCAACAGCAGATGAGCCTGGAAGGTGCGCCATGGTGGAAATGAGCCAAAATAAAAAGGCTCAAGGAAGAGGCGCAAGAATGTTACAGGGAAGCCACATGAGGCAGGGACAAACAGGGAGACAGTGGCAAACAGTGCAGGCCTGGGAGTGCACAGGAGAGGAGAGGGACAAGGGAGGGTGTGCAGGGCCACAGACTGCAGAGGCCAGTAGGTGTACCCGGTGCAGTGGAGGTAGCAGTCAGGACAGCGGGGGTAACAGAACAACAACAGCCGGGGGGGGACACAAGCCAGGGAGATGGACAGTGCCAGCTTCCACATGGAAGCTGTAATGAGGGGGGTGAGAAGGCATGCTGCAGGGGGACGTGGCCGTGGAAGGGCCAGTTGGCGGTATGCCCCCAACAGGCAGTACCATGCCCACATCAACTTTGAGCTGTACTCAGATGTAGAGATTGTGGGCCAGTACCACCTGAACAGGGCAATACTGAGGCGGCTCTGTGAGCTGTACAGTGATGTGATGCAGGCACCCTCACGACGGAGTCACGCTCTGTCAGTGGAGACAACGGTAACAGCCTGCATGTGCCTGCTCGCCACGGGTACCTTCCAGAGGCCGACAGGGGACACCACAGGCATAACACAGTTGGCCACGTCAAACATCCTCACCCAATTCCTCAGCACACTGCTGCCACATGCTGTGAAGTACATCCATTTCCCCAGCACCGCGGCAGAGCATACAGCAAACATGCAGGAGTTCCACAGGGTAGCACATATGCCTGGTGTGCTAGGGGTCATAGACTGCACCCATGTGGCTATTTGCATGCCACCTGGCCCTGATGGGGCCGCATACAGGAACAGGAAGGTCTTTTCCAGTGTCAACTGCCATGTGGTGTGTGATGCCACTGGGTGCATAATCAATGTCTGTGCCACACACCCTGGTGGAGCACATGATGCCTTCATATGATATCAGTCCACACTAAGAAACACTGAAGATGCGGCCCATTTCCAAGCTGATGTAGATTATCTGGCTGGAATGGCACATAATAAAAAACTATGATATAATTAGACAAATGCAACATAATGCATTTCGGACACAGAAACCAGAAATTTAAATACTATATATGAAACCCCTAGGTGGCGCTATTCTAAGGGCTACTACCGCTGCTCGTGTGGCAATACACAGGTTGAGGGGCCTGAGTTCTGTGAGCAGGTGCCTCCACCCAGAGGAATGGTATTGAGGTAGCTTAACTGCTTTGGTACTGTATGGCCCTCCGGGACGCTATAACCACCCACCAACCCTTCTAGTGGCCTAAACAGTAACACAGTGGCACATTCACATTCAATAGATAGTAGTAATAACATGTTCATACCCCTTTCACTTACCACCATGGCTGGATGTGTTGCAACTGCCCTGGAGACCCCTGGAAAATAAGATCAGCAATGCAACAATGCAATATTACCACTGTAACCCAACTAATAATATGCACACTAGACAGGTTAAATGTGAAAAAAGACAATCAGGTTTATTTAGGGGAAGTGAACAAGGGAGGGGCATGAATCTATAAGAATGATTAGCACTCTGATTAAATTCAGGATGGTTAAACATGCACTGTAAGTCCCTTTCAAACAGTTCCACAACCCTGGGTACTCAGTATGTCATGCAGGTTAGCCTGAAGCATTGCCCGGGATGGCCAGCATTGCAGCTGTTGTTGGAGCTCTTAGGAAAGAAAACAGTTAACATGCACACATCCTAAATATTTGTAATCCCAAGCAGGATGGCTCAGTCCTTTGCAATAACCCAAAACAAACAATTAGATGGTACACAATGATTGTTGCTGTTGTCGCACTGAGCTACCCTGAATTGCCGTGGGGAACCAAATCATGACCCACAAAACACATTCAGCACATTTAAATCAATTACTTCTCTAAGCCACAATTTGGATACAGTCCGGTTGCAAATTACAGCTTCACTGTGCAAACCTTTCAATTTGAGGCTATTTCTATCATCAGGCAAGCTGATCATTTCTGGAGCAAGTCTTTGGTCCAAATCCCAAGTTGCAACAACCAATCTCTTCTTTCTTCTGCTGCAGATCTAAGCCAGCAATTGGAAAGGTCCACCTTCTGTAATGGGCCGTTCAAGGGCATGAGAACATGGCAGGCAGGCTGGCAAGCCTTGTACCGTCAATTCCCCTACTCTCTTTCTGTGAGCAGCTGCTCAAAAGTTTGAACTGTTCATTCTTCAACCTCCAACTCTAACTGATCCACTGCTTCAGGCAGTTCTGACTATTTCCTTTGTGATCCAAATGGTTCAGTTGGCTGAGGGAACTGTCAGTCACAGTAAGGGCTCCCCCTCCAGGTCCATTTGGGTGCCAACACTTAAAACTACAAAAACTACAGAATTTCCATCTTGCAAGACCCCTGGGGATGGTCTCCATTTTAGTTCCCCCACGGTTCTATTGGTCCAATACTGGAAGTCCAGAACCTAACATGGTGGCTCCCATCCAAATATTCAAGCTGCAATAAAAGCAGGTTAGGTAAACTTCTCTATCTTTACTGTAACAACAATTTAGCAATAAACAATTACAGTTCCTAAGAGGGCTCCCTCTGCTCAAATAGTGACTGCAGAATGGAGCAGAATAACAGACTGTCTGTCTGGTCACAAGCCTTAATTACTTGGACCAGCCCAGACTAATTCCTGAGCACAGATTAGCCACTTTCATAAAGAGACAGGCGCAGAGGTTCACTAGAGCACTCTCATGCAGACAAATAGAATTACTGCAAACAGGACACCAGCCCAACAGTGGGCATTAAGGAGCCCAGGAAGACATTATAGTAAACCTCAATTTGTCGGGGGGTTGCATATAAATGGGGTAGAACTGAAAAAAAAACAATGTTGAAAAAGACCTAGGAGTCATGGTGCCAGACAACCTTAGCTTTACTAATCACTGTACCAGAATAACAACAACAAGCTATAAGATTCTGGCAACTATCAGGCAGAACATTAGAAGCAGGGACAAGGAGCTGGTGATGCCACTGTACATGTGCCTGGTTTGACCTCATCTGGAATAATATTGCCAGATGTGGACCCCTATTTGAAGAATTATGTTAAAAAACTTGAGGGTGTCCAGAGAAGTGCAAACAGACTAATATCAGATGTAAAACACAAGCCATATGAGGAGAGATTGAGAGATCTGGGCTTGTACTTTCTGCAATGCAGAAGGCATCGGGGTGATATGTGTGTAGTTTACAGGGCTTTTCAGGAAGGCGGCCTTTGGGAATGCGTGGGATTACAAACAGGACCAAAGATAAACTATATAAGGGGATATATAAAGATGCTTAAGGGAGATATGTATAACAAAAATTAGAGAGGTCAATGGTTCTCACAGAGAGCAGTGTCGACCAGAAACACACTGCCTGACTCAATTGTAACTTGTAACACTGCCGACAAATTTAAAAAAGGCCCTAGATGAGTTCCTGGATGATCAGCCATTTGGTTTCAGGGTTTAGATACATGGTCCAGGTCACAAAATCCTAACGATATAAGACATGTTAAATATCTTATGAGTCATAACTCAGCACACTTTCATTTTAGTTAAAATAAGTGCAGTGTTTCTACAAAACACCTGAAAAAAGAATCCCTCACATAGCTTAAGCTGTAAAATATGCAAGTTACGGCTGTAAAATCTGCCTTGTTATGTTGCTTGCACGCATGTACAAGAAACATAGTGCCATCATCGGAGATTTCGGAGGTGTGTCACCTCCTCCTCCAATTCAGTCAGTGAGCTGGCAGGCGCGGCCCCTGTAAGCCAATGCATTTTGGAGCTGTCTATATGCAGCTCCAAAATGCAGTAACTTCTGATTGAAAGGGAGCTACGCTTCAGTGAGCAGAGATAAGAAGCCCACTGAAGCGTAGGCTCCCACACGCAGGCGCAGTGTGCCGCCGCACGTACTGTGTAGCCGATGGGGTGCCCAATCCCATTGGCTGAGCTGCGTCTCCCCCGTTGTAGGTGCCACGCTGGGAGCCCACCCCAGCGTAGGCAATCAGTCCTTGGCCGAGGGTGCCCAATCCCCACGGCTGAATGCACCCCAACATCCTTGTGCCATGCTGGGAGCCCACCTGAAAATGAAACTGTCCCCGCTGGAGCTCTCCTGACCCCCTCTCACAACCCGCACTCCACCCACTGCGCACTCCAGCCTCCCATGCCCCCCCACCCCATACTTACCTCCGGACTCTGGTGCATGATCTTCGGTGGACCGGGAACACGTCTGCACTCTTCAAAGCCGACCACGAACTGAGGAAATGCCGGTAAGCTGTATAATGGCCTAGAAAAAATGACTGTTTTACGAGCGTGCATTGCGCAGTTCCTACGCAG
Organism: Neoceratodus forsteri; assembly: GCA_016271365.2. NCBI lineage: Eukaryota > Metazoa > Chordata > Ceratodontiformes > Ceratodontidae > Neoceratodus > Neoceratodus forsteri. The sequence continues at coordinate 700,061,380 of CM057455.1, forward strand.
GCTCGTAAGTTCATGAAATTTCAATATTTTCACTCCAGATTTTCAACATTGCCATTTTACCACATCTTCTTATGAGTAGTACAGCTGTCATTTTTTCACATCTCACCCAAAATGTGTTTCCACCCATGTAGCGCTGAATGGTGCAGTCGGTGTGCGAAATCAATGTATGGGACAAATTAAGAAAATCACAGTGACACTGTTCATGAGCAGAGGTCTTAAAATGGCTATGTTGAAAATCTGGTGAAAAAATTCCTAAAAATGACTGTTTTACGAGCGTGCGTTGCGAAGTTCCTATGCAGACTCGTAAGTTCGCAAATTTTCAAAATTTTCACTCCAGATTTTCAACATTGCCATTTTACCACACCTCCTTATGACCACTACAGCTGTCATTTTTCACATCCTGCCCAAAATGTGTTTCCGCCCTATGTAGCGCACAATGGCGCAGTCGGTGTGCAAACTCAATGTATGGGACACATTAACAAAATCACAGTGACGCTGTTCATGAGCAGAGATCTTAAAATGGCTATATTGAAAATTTTGTGAAAAAATTCCTAAAAATGACTGTTTCTGATGATGGTGCATGATTCGCCTTGCAGCTCGTAAGTTCGCAAATTTTCAATATTTGCACTCCAATGACTTCCAAATACCTAAACAGCACATAGAAACAAGCAACATTCGGCATTGACAAATGCTTGTTTTTAGGCTGTTATTGTACAATCATTAGCTAACTGTCACAAAAGCAAAAATAACATATGAAAGTATAAACATGAGTGTCAAAAGAATACTCATGAAACCATTAAATATCAATGCTTTTGTCACTTGTGATTTTTAGAACTTCATATTTCTAGCAAAAAAAAAGACAATGGCCCGGATATTCAAAAGGGTTGTGCCATGTGCAACAGGGTTGCGCATGCGCAAGTCCCAAAATGCGCCATTTAGCGATATTCAGAAGGAGGCAGTTGCGCCCCCGAAAACATGCTGAGCAACAGCGCAATGAAAATGAAGGCATGCGCAACCGAAGGGGGTGGATCCATGCATAAAGAACACAATGCGATATTCAAAGACTTGCACGATGCGCAATAGCGGCACAGCCGGAAATTGCACACTAGCGGAAATGAGCCAAAATAAAAAGGCTCAAGGAAGCAGCGCAAGAACGCTACAAGGCTGCCAAGTGGGGGAGAGAGAAAGAGAGAGAGACAGACAACAGACAGGCTAGGGCAGGCAAGGAAAGCGTGGGCCATAGGCTGTAGAGGCCAGTGGGGGGTGCCCAGTGCAGTGGAAGTAGCAGTGAGGACAGCGGGGGTAACACAGCAACACCAGCTGGGGGGGCAGAAGCCAGGGAGATGGACAGTGCCAGCTTCTACATGGAAGCTGTAATGAGAGTGAGAATGCATGCTGCAGGGGGACGTGGCCGTGGAAGGGCCCGTCGGCGGTATGCCCCCAACAAGCAGTACCGTGCCCGTATCAGCTTTGAGCTGTACACAGATGTAGAGATCGTGGGCCGGTACTGCCTGAACAGGGCAATACTGAGACGGCTCTGTGAGCTGTGCAGTGATGTGATGCAGGCACCCTCACGATGGAGTCACGCTCTGTCGGTGGGACCAAGGTGACAGCCTGCATGTGCCTGCTCACCACAGGCACCTTCCAGAGGCCGACAGGGGACACCACAGGCATCACACAGTAGGCCACGTCACGCATCCTCACCCAATTCCTCAGCGCACTGCAGCCACATGCTGCGGAGTACATCCATTTCCCCAGCACCGCGTGGCAGAGCGTACAGCAAACATGCAGGAGTTCCACAGGGTAGCACATATGCCTGGCATGCTAGGGGCCATAGACTGCACCCATGTGGCCATTCGCATGCCACCTGGCCCTGATGGGCTCGCATATCGGAACAGAAAGGGATTCTCTAGTGTCAACTGCTAGGTGGTGTGTGATGCCACTGGGCGCATAATCAATGTCTGTGCCACACACCCTGGTGGAGCACATGATGCATTCATATGGTATCAGTCTGCACTGTGCCATCGATTCAAGAGTGGGGACATCCCCACAGGCCATCTAGTGGGTGAGTACACATGTATGGAATGCAAACACGGGGCAAGGGTGGGAATGCCACAGGTGCCATGGTAGTGGCACACAGGGGATATGATCAATATGGACCTGAACATGAGACTGATCTCCACTATTCCACACAGGTGACAGCGGATACCCACTCCGTCCCTGGCTGCTCACACCATACCGGCACCCCATGACCCCATCGCAGCAACGCTATAATGAGGCACATGTTTCCACACGCAACTTCATAGAGTGGGTGTTTGGGATGCTCAAGGCACGCTTCCGATGCCTAGACACCTCCGGCGGTGCCCTACAGTACAGCCCCCAAAAGGCCTGTGGGATATTTCTGGCCTGTTGCATCCTGCACAACATGGCCAAAGACTATGGGATAGCCGTACAGGTTGAAGAGGGGGACAGCGATGGGGACGCCAGTGGCGCCGGTGTTGATGGTGATGAGCAGCCCCCTAGGACGGCGGGACCCCCGACTGATCTGGCAGGCCCAGCTGCACCGGGACACCATCACAGAGGAGCACTATGCACAACACAGGTAAGTCAAGGGGACATGTGCAACCAACACTGTCCATGCGCAAACCACAGGCACACAGGGGAACACACCAGGGGTGCATGACGGTCAGGGGAGTGGAAGGGCCCAGGCATACAAACACACCATCAGGGAGGGGTGAGCACTCATATGGACACACACACACCAGGCACAGAGTGTACATGGGCAGATGCACAGCACAGAACCGACATTGCTAACACACAGCACCACCGACCACCCCCACCACCTGTACTGTCCAAGTACGTGTGTCAGATGCTGAGCACCCTTGCACCTTGGTGTACAGTACAATGCAGGCATCATCATGCACACGCACCTGTGGACAGCAGTTGGGAGGGTGTGCAGGTGGTCCGTGTGTCGGCATGTGGTGAGCAGAGCACCCAGCAGTGCACTGCCCACCATGACACACATTGCATACATGGCAGCACCAGACAGGGCCTGCACTGGGAGACAGCTCAGTCATGTAGCACTGTTCCATGGCCACCGCGGATGCATGGGTGGCCCTGCCGTGACCCAACAGCACTGGCAGGCTGAGCAGGGGCCACATGGGGTGGCACTGTTGCACCATCAGGGGTCCCACTGCACGAACATGACCTTGCCCGCACAGGGGTCTGCAGCATGCCGAACAAACCTGCACCAGGGGTGCTCGGGATGGCCACAGCAGAACCCGGCGTCAACAGGCCTGGTGTCGCACGACGCCGGGAATGGGGAGTGGAGAGTGAACTGTGTGGGGTGTGTGGTACAGGGGCACCTGACTGTGTGCCCAATGCATCCACGACAGAGACCACTGCCTGGGTCAGCCTGTCAATGGCGGCGGTCATATCCGTCCGCATACGAACCAGCTCGGCATGGTCCAGAGCACACTCCCTGCTGTGCCGCTCCACAGACACAGACAGTGCCTCCACGGACATTGCAACCCGCCTCTGCAGATGTACTGATTCCTGCAGCAGGTGGGTGTGCTCATCCAATGGGTACTGTGCCCCAACGGCATCCTGTCCCCCAGGGTGTGGAAGGTCCTGATGCACTACACCCTTTGAGGGTGGGCGCTGTTCACCAGGACCAGGAATGGGCGGATCAAAGGGCAGCGGACATGTGCCACTGCTTGACACTGTACCCCCAGACCTGGTGGGTGACTGCTGCTGCTGCTGCTGCCCTTCCAACCGCTGTGCCCCAGGGTCCACTCGTTCCACCGCTGTGCTGGCAACAGTGCCAGACACCTGCACAGCCACTGGTGCTGCCCCATCAGTGCTGACAGGCACAGCCTGGGACTGTGCAGCATGCTGGTACACAAGTTGGAACCAGAAAGGCCCAGGGGCACGTGCTGGCCTGCTGTGTGTCCGTCATGGGACACACACCTATCACTGCCCATTGCAGTCCTTGCATCATCAATGGTGCAGGTACGTGCTACAGCCATAGTCACAGCGTGCTGGCATGCTTGCATGCCAGACTGCTGAGACACAGGCTGTGCACCCCCGCACCGATCACCGACACCAGAGTTGGTGGCCCAACGTGCATGCTGCTGCGCAGTGCCTGCTGGCTGGTGATAGAGGTGGATGGACCCTCCTCCATGTCCAGCAGGTCATCATCCCTGCCTGGACCCACCACCACCGTCTCCTGAAGATGAACAGGATCTGTAACAGAAAGAGAGTACATGTGAGTGCATGTGAACAACCTTCCCCCCAACCCCCCCAACACCACCACCATGTCATACTGTGCAGTGATGGGCTTCCACCTGTCTGGAATCCACCTCCTGGTACTCCCTCAACAGTGCTCCACTGCATTGATGCGACCAGTGTCTCCTCAGTCGGGGTCAGCTCCAACACCACTGGCGGGCCCCCGCCAGTGCCAGCACGTGCCGCCCTGAAGGTTGCCACCTTCTCCTTCAACCTCCTGCGGTCTGTCCCCATCTTCTTCTTGCATTCCTGCATGGAGCGCTGGTGGCTTCTGTGCAGGTTAACGGCCCGAGCTACCCCCCTCCCATGCAGCCGCACAGGACTGAGGGGTGCACCTCCGTCCACTCAGTACTGGCTCCTCATCCAGGTAGGCCTGGAAGTGGGCCTCTGTCTCTGCTGCTGTAAAGTTGGGCCTCCTCCTATGCCCACCGTCCTCACCCTCACCTTGGCTCTGCTCGGTCATGGTGATCTGTATGGGGGGAAGTGGACACCTGTCACTGTGCAGTCTACAGCATTTTCCCATGACCATTGTCCAGAACATCACACAGCATGCAGCTCACCTCTCACCTGCAGTAACCGAATCTGGCCAGCGCAGCCCAATGTCGCACATTTATAGCGCAATGCATGCAAATTAGGAGTGGAGCAACTATAATGACATGCAAATCATGCCACTGCACCTTTGAATGGCTGATCAGATGATTTGCATGTGTCGGTTGAATATCGCGAATCTGCGCTTTGCGCAATACGGTTGAGTCGGCTGAGCCAATGGTGCAGATCTGTGACTGTGTGGTACACTGCATTGCGCATGCCCAGATAGCTTACGCAGGCATCTGTTGCGCTGCTGACGTGCTGTGCGCGATCGGCAATTCAGGCCATGGCCACCATTGTGCCAGTGGCGCTACAGCAATGGGTACTATATGGCGCTGTGGCACTACTGCGCAATAGTCCACTGTGGCACTGGTACGCAGCTGGTCGGTCACGCAGGATGCCTATACGTCAGATGGCACTGTGCTTGGCCTTGCGTCATGGCCCATGACCTTGTGTCCGACCTTTGCCCCCGGCGCTGTTCGCCTGCCATGTGTACGGCCCTATTGCATTGTCTGGTGACAGCGCTATGTGAAGTGATGGCACTGTTCGAACAGCGCGATTGGAGCGTGTGGTGGTCTATTGCGCAACAGCTCCACATGGGGTTATGGCACAGCGGGGCACCATATTGCCTGCTGTAAAGTTGGTACCATGGCTAGGAGAAGAGCTGTTCCCTGGAGCCAACTGGAACTGGCCAACTTGGTGGCCCTAGTAGAGCCCCACTATGGGGCACTTTATGGTGAGGCACCCCTCACCATTGCCCGCACACAGGTGTGGCATCAAGTGGCCACTGACCTGGTGGGGGTCACTGGACGGTGCCGGTCTGATGAGCAGTGCCGGCACCGGTACAGTTACCTCCGCCGGAGGGATCTGGACCTTTTGGAGAGGCTGCGGTCACATGCCAGGCGGGGCGTGGTGCCTAGGCCAGGTGGGTGTACCATCTATGCACCTGTATTCTCTGTAGGGGTGTGAGTGTGTTTTGGTGGTTGTGCATAGGTGATGGCTCTGCCATGGTTGGCTGTGTCAGTGTGTGCAGCTGTGTGATGAATGGGTCTGGCTGTGTGGGCAGGCACTCTCACTGGGGCAGGGGGCAGTCTGCTTTGGAGTCACACTGATGTTTGTCTCAACATATGTCTCCCACAGGCCGGGATGTGAGGATGCAGGCCTGGGTTGAGGAGGGCCATGCCAGGGCCCCGCGGTGCCAGCGGGTGTTGCACCCCAGCAGCAGCAGCAGCAGCAGCAGCGGCAGACACAGCTGCTTGAGCAGTGTGAGTATCATGACTTCATGGATGCTATTGCATGCTGGGGGGGGGAAGACCACTAGCTCTGCACAATACAACCATGCAGGAAAGGGGAGGTCATAATTCCACTATACAAGACACTAGTGAGGCCCCACCTGGAGTACAGTGTACAATTCTGGAGACCATACCTACATGAGGACATAGACTGGGCAGAGAAGGTTCAGAGGAGGGCAACAAAGATGGTGCATGGCTTGCATCACAAGTCCTATGAAGACAGGTTGAAGGAACTGAACATGTACTCCTTGGAGGAGAGGAGGGAGAGAGGGGATATGATAGAGACATACAAGTATCTTACAGGGAGGAACAGGGTGCAGGAAAACACTTTTCTTAAGTGAAAAAGATGTTCCAGGACTAGAGGGCATGGGATGAAGTTGGAGGGGAGGACGATTCAGAGGAAACATGGAAATGAATTTCTTCACAGAATGGGTGGTGGACAAGTGGAACACCCTGCCAGAGGAGGTGGTGGGGGCTGAAACAATCACGGGATTTCAGAATGCACGGGATAGACATAAAGGAATTCTGGAGGTCAGGGGTAAGGGGCAACAGACTTATAGGAAAACAAAGTGAACTTACAAGCTCAAATGGACAGACTGGGTGGGCCATAGGCCCTTATCTGCTGACACTGTCTATGTATCTATGTATGTATGCACGACACAGGTGACATGCATCACTGTCCAGTATCACAGCACGTCTGTGTATGCGTCACTGGTGGTCCATGCATGCACTGGGCACATAGCTGTGTAACTGGCATCACACCATGTTGCCACGTCACTTGACAGCCTTGTTTGTGCTGTGATGGACATGGGCAGTGTGTGTGTACAGTGGTGCGCATAGCTGGTGCCGCCTGTTTGTGATGGCCATGTGCATGTTCACTGTGGGTAGGTGCATGCCATCACAGGTGCGGGACATTGGGCTATATGGCTTGCAGGTTGGGTGGTGTTCAGGGTTGTGGTCAGTCACAGCTATTGACTGTGTTCCCATTTTCCTAGGCCTCGAGGTTCTCAGGAGGATTGGATGGGATATTCGGGGCCTCACACAAGCGTCGATGGAGAACCAGGCCATCCTCCAGTCCATCAGGCGCCATGGCCTTCGGAGGAGGCGGCACAGGACGGTCCGGAACCAGGAAGAGGATGAGCAGCCGGCTGGGCCGTAGCTGATGATACCCTTCCCACTTCTCCCATCCCTACCACCCTGCCTTCCCTCTCCAAGTTGTTCATCCCTACCCCTTGAACACCCCTACCTTGTACCCGTCCCCCTTGTAAATAGTTGTTATTGTTTTGGTTCTTTACTATTTGGATATTTAAATATACATTTCTATTTTGATATGAATACTGTGTTGGTCTCTGATTTGCAGCTGGCTATGGGTGCTCAGTTGCAGGGGTGTACATGCCATCTGGGGTGGTATGGTCCTGGGTATATGTGTGTGTGTGTGTGTGTGTGTGTGTGTGTGTGTGTGTGTGCATGGGGAGGATCTCCAGCATGGCAGTGACTTTCTGTTGGTCTTGCTGCCTGCTGCCACCCACTGCTGGGCACAGGGTGTGTCTGGCTTGTATGCTTCTGTGCTGCACGGGGTTGACGTGTGCTGGGGGGGGATGCATGGTTTCCTGCAGTGCCAGTCACTGCACATGGGTGGTGTCTTGGGGTCACGGTGCAGGGTGTGCTGTGTGTACTGGAAGTGTGGTTGTCAACCCCCTGTGTGTGGCACTCTCAGCCTGCCAGTGGTTGTGCTGGGGTGTCATGGCTCTGCTGTGCTTTGTTGGCTTGTCCCCATGGGCCAGTAGATCATCCGTCACACCCACAGTGATGCTGTGCTTGGGGTGTGCAGGTGTGGTGATGGTTCTGCAGTTTGTTCCTGTGCCCATGTGTGGCATGGCTGGCGGTGGGCGGCAGCCTGCCTCCCTGGATGTGCAGTTCCATTGCTCTGGGGGGGGCTCTGCTTGCGCTATGGCACCTCTGGACTGCTCAGCTGGGCTGCCCTGGTTGCGCTATAGTGCAACATTTCTGCTCAGCTTCTCCTTCTTGGTTGCGCTATGGCGCAGTTAGTGCGATATTCAGACGTTGGCTGCTTGCGCAATTTGTTCTGCTCCATGTTTGAATATCGCACCTGTTACGCATATGCTCAATTGGTTTGTGCTTGCTCCTGCTGTTGCGCACATTTTGGGAGCAGTTTGAATATCCGGGCCAATATCTACAAACACAAAATACCAGGGATTCTTCCTTTAAGGCTAATACGTTCACCACACAAACCACCCCTCCACTTAAATTTTAAATGTTCAGTGACCTCACATTTTTTGTGTTTTGTTTTTTTAATGCTTTTGTATTGCTAAGTCATATGAAAGCTAATAAATTTGTTTGCCTCATGAAAGAAATTGTTTCATACAAAAGCATAATATAAAGCTTTTGCAACAATCCAATTATCCTTAGAGCATTCATATTTGCTACTGCACATGTGAGAAAAATGGAACACGTTTGCTAATGTCTCAAAAACAGTAATAGTTAGGAAAAGACTAATTTGCAAGGATTCTCCCTTGAATCAAGACCTATGAAACCTGAAAGTTTTAGATTTCAAATCCCAACTATTTATGACTAATGAACAAAAAAAAGGCCTTAATTCTGGTGAATTTATGCATTTTTACCCTACTAGAGCATTGCCCCTGCTAAATTAATTGCAGTACAATTTATAGGATCCCAAGCTCCTTGTATAAACTCTATGCATGCTAATTTTTAGGCAAATCAGTCAACGACAGCTATGTAATTAAGTTGCAAAAGTAAGTGATGAAAAAGATGTTCAAGAACACAGAGCCATTATATGAAAATGGGGTAGACTTAGGAGTAATGTGAGAAAGTATTTTTTAATGGAAAGGGCGGTGGATCCACGGAACAGCCTCCCTTCTGACAGAGGTTGTGGGGCAAAAACAGTAGGGGAATTCAAAAACACATGGGACAGGTGTAACGGAACTCTAATGATAGAAAAGAGAGGGTAAGCTGCAGATCATTCAGGATCTGCAGTATGTGAAACAGGTAGGGAAAATGGGCAGACTAAGTGGGCCAAGCAGTCCTTATTTGCAATCAAATTCTATGTTTCTATATAGGTATTTAACATTACTGTGCCTACTCAACAATAAAATACAGGCATTACTGCACATATAGTACAACACATGTATTCCAAAGAAGGTGAGTCTTAACTTTCTTCGTACAGGGCCTCAGAGCTAAAGCATGAAGCAGCAGTTCTGAGGGGCATGGCACCAGACCTGTAGCTGGGCCTTGGGTCATGAGACTAGGGGCTGGAGAGGGGTTGGGAATTAGGGTTTGTAAAAGCCGTAACACCACATTTCCCTCCTTTTGTGGATTTGGAACACTTATAAGGTAACATAATTTTTTGAATGACTAACAGACCTCGAAGGGTTAATTCTAGCAATCCTGAAAACTCTGTGCTGGCTTGATTGGCTGGGCGTTATCAGGGGGTGTGGCCAGCTCCTACTGATAGGTGATTCATCAGGTATAGTTAGCTTAGTCAGGAGAGGAGTTGAAGGGTGCTGCAGGAGGCAGCTGAAGGAGCAGAGTGGCCTAGGTACAAGTGGACACCACAGAAGCCTTGGAATCATGGCAGTGGTCTTTACCTAGGAGCCTTCTGTAGGGTGATTCCCCACAGCATGTAGATACTCAAGGGAAATCATTTTGTTACTCACACAAGCTAAGCATGCAGCCTATGAGGTAGAAATGTTATTGTTTGGCACTTTGAGAAGAAATGTGTTAGGTACTGTGGTGCCTCCTTCATTGCTATGCAGAAGGAGGAAGCCCTATAAAAGTTTAGTGCTATCATCTGGCTTGGGATCCCCAGCTCCATGGAGGCTGATGGGGTAGAGGGTGAGGTGGCAGGACTCCCAGAGTCCCAGAAACTGCAGACCTCAGAGAGAAGTGCCCCTCTGAATCCTTCTAAATTGTGTTGTGTGCTACACAGGTCCTTGAGAAACTGGCACCAGAGTTTTTAACTGATGGAGATTATGAAGGCTCAAAGGCCCCTGAGTCGGCTGCTGTAGTTCCACAGGGAAGTGGACTTAGGGGAACCTAGTTTTGGCTGCCATAGACCTTCCCTTGGGGGGTAACAGCAAGGAGGGTACTGTGTCTGGGGGAGGTTGGTAGGGTGGAATCCCCCATGGTAGCTCCCAGGCAGAATGCCCCATAGCTATATCCAGATTTCATTGCTGGTGCTGTCTAAATACTTCAGAAATAGACTGCTTAAATCTACCTCAAGCTAGGTCCTGTCGAATGACTGGGTAGGAAACCCACTGCTACATTTAATTTACTTGTGCCAAGGGTTGTGCGCCGCCCCTTTGGAGTTCTGAAAATGATGATAAAAGGACCAGTGCACTAAAGATGTGCCAACCTTGTGGGACAATGGATTTTACAAAAAGGCATTCCCCACTGTGGCATATTTGCATCCTGAAACAGTCCCAGCAGGGATTTATGATTTTACCCTTGTAATAATATGTTCATAAGCCTTTTCTTTAATAGATCAAATGGTTCGACTTTGATTAAGTTGTGAGCATTACGTTATTGTTTGAAACTGTGTTTGCTAACCCCTATACTTTGCAGCTCTGCACTTGACTGAAGAGTGTATGAACTCTAGGGAGGTTGCATCAGACCCAGGAGGTCAAGTACATTTTTATTGTGGGTCCCTCCCTGAAAATGAACTTATGCCATCTAAAATCCATAGACCAGGGAGGGATCTCTCTATCTCTCTATCTATCTATCTATCTATCTATCTCTCTATCTCTCTCTCTCTCTCTCTATCTAGCTATCTGTCTGTCTGTCTGTCTGTCTGTCTGTCTATCTATCAATCTATCTCTCTGTCTGTCTGTCTCTATGTCTCTATGTCTCTCTGTCTGTCTGTCTATCTATCTTTATACTATATATATATATATCTATATCTATATAGAGTATTATAGTGGTGCAGTAGAACCAATATAGTGAGGGTTCAGTAGGCTATTTAAAGATAAACCCATAACTTAGCACCTTATTAGCTTTGCTCCATTTCAATGGAATTGCATGAAATTTTGCTTGCCAAGTCGGGGGTGGGTAGCATGATCCCAATCTCTTTATTTGCCAACTTTGGTTCCAGTTGGATGTGCAGATTCTGAGATCTGGATAGTGTGTTGTTTGGAAATAAATTTTTTTCTTTGCTGTTTTTTTTTAATCGCCTGCAGCTCAGATGGTTTGGAATTTTGGTTTGAAATGTTCAGGGTAGCAAGGGCTTGTCCAAATATGGTATCTTATGTTGGTTTGGTGAAAACAAAATATTAATCTGTTCCCAAGTTATAGGGGTCTGAAATTTTGGGTCTGAGCATGCTCAGTAGTGGCTTTTGGATAGGTGTTTGATACCCTAGTGAGCATGCTCAGAACTTAAATTTAATTAAATTAAGTTAAATTAAATTTTACTTAGATTAATCTGGAAGGTGGTCAATGGTTACTGGTGTAAGAACACTAACAAAATACATCTTAATTTTGCTAATTATCTCAACATGTTTGATATACCATAACAGGCTGCAAATATCAAGGATGCACAATCTGTGTAATAGCGACAATCACTATCATAACACAGCAACAAGAAATTTGCATCCTCCCCACACATACAAACTGTGTCTCCCACAGGCACTCATTTCAGATGATAGGTTTCCCATATACAAAGAAAAATCCATTAAGGCTAACATCATTGCAAAAAAAAAAAAACAAACATACAAAGTGAAATGAGAATATGGCTACAAAAAATGAAAATAAAATACTGTATTTTGGCATTAATCGTCTGGAGTAGAACTTGCTTTATGAGCTGATTATATGATTCTCAATTGCATAACCACCGTGACTGTCACTAAAATCGAAACTGATGAACCAGCATCAATATGTTAAGAATGAAAATAGAAACAATGATTGAAAAAGTACAAGTATATAACATTACTGTGACTGATCACAATTTGGAGAAATCAGGAAGATAACTTACAGTTTAACATGTACTTCATTACAGTGCTTACTGTGCTGCTCACAACTCAGAATAAGAGGTTGTACTGGTATGAATAGCACTCAGACATTCACATAAGTAAAAACAAAATTGTGTTTCACCGTTTTGAAAATTAAGACTTGGTCAGGATTATTAGTTTACTGCATTTCTTAATTACTGTACTTCACCGTGGGTCAAGATGCACATCATTACCTATGTGGTGTGAAACTGAAATGAATGTTGCCAATACACTTTGTCCATGGTCCTAAACTCAAAAAAAGGGGATTAAATCTTGCAGTACTTTTAGTAGTAGCCACATATACTATTCTTCTTAGCAGCAAGCACATAGATACCCTCTAATCATTGCAGTTCTCCTTTAAGTGGACCAGGGTGCCCACCACCTGGTACTGCTTCTTTCTCCTCCCTGACTCCAAATCACCCGCCTGGTGATTTCATCCAATATACTATAACTGCATCATGTAATGCTTATAAGGGCAGTCATAAAATGGCTATCTAGAAAATTTGGGTATCACATTGCCACAGTGACGGGAAAACAGTGAAGCCCATCACAGTGACATTTTTAACAGTTCGCTGTGATGGTCCACTGTGTTCCTAGCTCTGCTGCCTCTGGGGTGTTTGCTCACTTCCCAAACCAACTCCAACTCAAAGTTGGTTATCTTAAGTGCAGGGGGTGAGGGGGTAGAGCCCCCCACATGGGGGCATTGAAGCCCCCCACAGAAGACACACTTTCCACTAGCGATGGCACAATACCAATTGGTGGTGTTGTGCTGTCGCTATGCTGACCTTTGCTGTAATCTGTGTTGCTGTGGCATGGTGGAACTGAAAATTTGGGGTCAAAATTACATTAAAAAAATAAAGAGTGAATGTGTGAAGAGTAAATGTGAAAACAGTGAAAGTGTGAAAAGTGAATGTGTAAAGAATGAATGTGTAAAGAATTAATATGTCAGACCCTGCAATTCTATACATGAATGGAGTCTTCCCATGGTGCACAGCCCTTACATCTGCACCTGTCCATGCAGGTCCCAAATGAGGATATGATTCCACTATTTCAAAAAGAAAGGAAATTATTTGTAAAAAAAAAAAAAAAAACTTCTTTAATGCACCAGTTAGGGTAACTTAATGCCACAAAAGTAGGGAAATATGGCATTAGGGTTCCCAAACCCTAACTCTCCACCCCCAAGCAGCAAAAGAAAAAAAAAACATTAGGGTTTGTGGTCTCTGGGCATGTATGGGCAGACTAGGTGGGCCTAGCGGTCCTTATCTGCCATCAAATTCTATGTTTCTATGTTTCTCTGGAAAGTCTAGCACCGCATTTCCCTACTTTTTTGGCATTAAAGGTACAAAAAGGGGGGGGGGTGGAGTGGCCCTGTATGTCAATGAAAAATATAAAAGCTACAGAATTTCAGAATACAGAAGAACTGTGGGTCACCCTGGAAACAGTAAATGGGACAGCCATAACAACTGGGGTTGTCTACAGGCCCCCAGACCAGGGAAAGGACATAGACACATTACTGTTAGAAGATATACAAAACATGACAGCTAAAGGGGAGGTTCTGATAACGGGAGATTTCAATATGTGAGATACAGATTGGTCAATAGCAGCAGGAACATCTGCCAGAACTAGACACATGGTGGATTCCCTGTAGGGGGAGGGCTTCAAACAACTGGTACAACAACCCACAAGAGACAGGGCTATCCTAGATCTAGTGCTGACTAACAGTGAAAGGATCACAGATCTCCAGGTAGAAGGCAGCTGGGGGCCAGTGACCATCACATGGTATGGTTAAATTTGGCCACTACATCTAAATCATCCCATTCCAAGGCAAAAATATGGGACTTCAGAGGAGCTGACTTTGACAAGATGGCCAACAGAGATAAGCTAGCCCTGGCAAACAGAAATACAGGTGAGGGGGTACAGGCAAAGTGGGCAAGCATGAAGGATGCAATACTTGAAGCAACATCCCATTATGTTAGAGAGCAAAGGAAGTGCAAAAGAAGAAGGAAACCACTTTGGTTCTCAAAAACAGTAGCAGAAAAGGTCAGAGCCAAAAGGCTGGCCTTCAGGAAATATAAAGGAACAAAGCGGGATGAAGATAGGGAGGCATATCAAACTTCCCTAAGTGAAGCAGGGAAGGCAGTAAGGCAGGCAAAGGCCCAAACTGAGGAAACACTAGCATAAACAGTAAAAGAAGGTGACAAGACTTTCTATAGATACATAAATGAAAGAAGAAAGTCCAGAAGGGGTATTGCTATGATCAAAGAAGATAAGGGTGTGTGTGAGGAGGAGGACCATGTAAAAGCATCTATCCTAAATAGATATGTCTGCTAAGTATTTACTGAAGAGAAGTTAGGGCAGGGCCCACAGCTCAGCACCGTGGACATGGGGGAAGGGAGGTGACCACTAGTCCCTTCACAACAGAAAGGGTCCTACAAGAACTCGATAAGCTCAGGGTGGACAAGGCAATGGGACCTGATGGCATACATCCTAGGGTACTAAAGGAGCTAAGGGTGGAACTAGCAGAGCCATTATCAGAACTGTTTAGTGAGTCTCTGAGCACAGGAGAGATCCCAGAAGACTGGAGAAGGGCTCATGTGATCCCGCTCCACAAGAATGGTAGCAGGGAGGAGGCAGAGAACTATAGACCAGTCAGTCTTACCTCAGTAGTGGGCAAGATTATGGAGGCACTCCTTAAGGAAAGGATAGTGCAACACCTGGAATCCATAGGAGCACAGGATGCAAGACAGCATAGGTTTACAAAAGGAAGGTCCTGTCAAACCAATCTCATAGATTTCTTTGACTGGGTAACCAGAGTGGTGGACCAAGGGGGGAGCAGTTGATGTTACCTACTTTGACTTCAGTAAAGCATTCAATACTGTTCCACATAGAAGATTGATTAATAAGCTGGGTAGGCTTGGGGTGGGTCAGAAGTTGGTCAACTGGGTGGCAAACTGGTTGGCGGGCAGAAATCAGAGAGTGGTGGTAAACGGTATACACTCAGAAGAGATGCAAGTCACAAGTGGGGTACTTCTGGGATCAATTCTGGGGCCAGTCCTCTTCAATATCTTCATCAGTGACATTGCAGATAGACTGGAGGGTAAAGGTTTGTCTGTTTGCAGATGACACCAAAATCTGCAACAGAGTAGATGATCCAGATGAGTAGGCAGAATGAGAAGAGATCTGGATAAACTAGCAAAATAGTTGGAAGAGTGGCAACTGGGGTTTAATGCAAAGAAGTGCAAGATCATGCACATAGGGAAGAGAAACACTGAAGCCACCTTTAGGCTGGGAGGGGGGAGTTGCTGGCAGTCACAAGGGAAGAAAGAGACTTGGGCATCATCATCACCGATGACCTGAAATCATCCAAGCAGACCACTAAAGCAGTAGATAAGGCTAGGAGGATGTTAGGGTGCATTAGTAGGGGTATCACAAGTCAGAAGAGGGAGGTAATAATCCCCTCTTTACAAGACACTGGTTAGGCCCCATCTGGAGTACTGCATGCAGTACTGGAGGCCACACCATCACAAGGACATTAATCAAATTGAGGCAGTCCAGAGAAGGAAAACCACAATGGTGCAGAGACTGCATCAGGAAACATATGAGGACAGATTAACGGAGCTCAATATATATACTGTGGAGCAAAGGAGGTAGAGAGGTGATATGATCGAAACATTCAAACACCTTAAGGGCATTAACAAGGTGAAAGAGTCTAACATGTTTCAATATAAGAAAAATAGCAGGACAAGAGGACACAGCATGAGATTTTGGTGGGCTGATTAAGGGGTAATGTGAGGAAGATCTTTTCCACAGAAAGGGTGGTGGATGTATAGAACGGCCTACCTCAGGAAGTGGTGGATAGGAATACAGTGCAGGGCACCAAACAGGCGTGGGATAGGCATAAGGGAGCAATACAGATGAGTATAAATAGACCATTGACAGAGCAAAGGCCAATGGCACATTTATAAGGTAGAAAAAGAAGTGGGCAGACTGGATGGGCCTTGCAGTCCTTAGCTGCCATCAACTTCTATGTTTCTATGTTTCTATTAAGTTACCCTAACTGGTGCATTGATTAATTTTTTTTGCAAAGAATATATCTATATAAAACATGGATGGGAACCTTTCCCAATAGAAAAGACCATCTTTTATTTCCCTGTATATATGTGACTACTCTTTCAATTAAAAGTATATACCTGCACTAATTAAAGTTATATACCTACACTAATTAAACATTAAAAGTATATGCCTGCACTAATAAAAAGTACACATCCACACTACATTAAATCCCAGGGGGACACCACTAATAACCCTAATAGCACAATTAACACAGCATAAGGAAGCTAGCCAAACCAATTAACAAGCTGCAGAATTACTGTGCCTGGAACAAAAACAACACCCTCCCAAACCCAGAAATCCCCCAGATGTCTACCTGCACTTACTACACACCATTTTCTCCTTGTTGTAAGAAACCTTCAGGTCAAATGTGCAATCTCCATAACAATAACCACCCTAATGTATTATATTCAACAAACAATGGGTAAGGGTGGAACACACAGAATTATACCCATCTCGGGGGCTAATTAGGGCAATAAAGTCACTCATCCTTTGGGCTCATGGCCTTATAGCCCTAATTAGCTCCCTTGATGAGTATACATTCTTATGTACCACCCTTATCCATTATATATATATTATAGGGACGTGGTCGCGCCCCTATAGTCAGGGTTGAGCAGGCACTTTAATGTTAAACCTCAATTTTTGCACGTCAATAACTTTGTAACTATTCAGTGGATTTGCACGAAATGTGGAATGCTTGGTGTTGTAGGGTAGATTTCTTGATTTACCAAGTTGCGTCTTGGTCAGACTTACGGTTTCTGTGCAGCAAAATGCTAAAAAACGTGTTTTTGCCACTTTTGACATGTTTTTTTGTCCATGGTGCCACAACCACACCATGTGGTCTTTTCGTCTGAACTATGGAACATAGAAAGAGTTTGGGTCAAGGAACAATCCAATGGTTTGGTAAAAAAATATTAATCCATTCCAAAGTTATTTCATTTTTAATTTTCGAGTTCTGAGCATGCTCAATTCACTCCAAGATTTATATGTATATTTGATTGACTAGGATTGGTCTCACAGTCAAGGATTTTGTCAGCTCACAGACTAAGATTTTAAAAATTCCTAGTCCGTGAGAAAAAGTCCTTGTCTGCAAGCCACTATCTTGTTTTTGTTTTTTCCCCCCAAACAAAACGTTGTCGCTTGCTCCATGGGTGACTTTTTGGCCTAATGAGGCATGGGTTTTGTTCAGGGTGATGCCCTCTGCAAAGCCATGCCTTCAGTTTGCTTCATTTTGTCCAAAAAATAGCTTTCTAAAATGTAAAAATTCTTTGACCACGACTCGCTAATGATCCTAGTCCGCGAGCTGTCAAAATTCTAGTCTGTGAGCCGATCCTCTTTCGTGAGCCTACAAAATCCTTGTATGTCTTTTTGTGACCAGATGTCCCTTCTCGTGGATCAGGATTAAGCTGATGGTCAAGGATTTTGCTACCTCTTAAAACAGGGTTGAATGGCGGAATAGGATTTTGTCAGCTCTTGGATCGGGATTGGGTTTTTGAATCCTCTTTTGTGAGGTGACAAAATCGCGGTTCAAGAGTTGTCAAAATCCTAGTCCGCCAGTCAATCTTTTTTCATGAGGCTGCAAAATCCTTGTCCATCATTTTGTGACCAGACAGCCTTTGTCACGGACAAGGATTAAGCTGTCGGTCAAGGATTTTGCTACCTCATGAAAGAGGATCGGCTGGCAGACTAGAATTTTGTCAGCTCATGGACCAGGATTGTTTTTTTTTTTTAATCCTCTTTCATTCGTTAACAAAATCGCAGTCCGAGAGCTGTCAAAATCTTAGTCCACCACCCAATCCTCTTTCGTGAGGCCGCAAAATCCTTGATCGCCACTTAGGGACCTGATGACCAAAATCTGACAGTCGAGGATTTCTCATGGATGGCGATTTTGCTTCCTCGCTAATGGGGATTGATTTCATGGTTGGGGATTTTGCTACCTCACGGTCTAGGAATTTTTTAACATGTAAAAACTTTGCCATTGCATTGTTAATTAACGGTTTGGTCTTTTTACTTGCAGTTTTCAAGGTATTGAGGAGATGCCATACAGGTGTGAATTATGCTATTTAGATGCTGGGGAAATTAAGCAGTTCCATAGATATGCCATCATGAAGTTGAGATTTTTTCCCATAGGATTACATTGTTGCACCCATTGCTCTTTCCGCTGCCCATATCACGGAAACTAAGCGAGATAGAGACATTTTGTGACTGGCAGCTTAGATCACTTTTATATAATCTAATCTGCTGGGACAAGATTGGAAACCGTAGACTACACCTGCAGTAAAATTGTTTTCATAGGTGGCACGGTTAATGAGATATTGGCAAATTAGTGTCACAAGGGTTCCAAGGGTGCCTTTTCAGTGCTTTTCGGTGGCCATATAAACAATGTGAGATACGGATTCAGTAAATTTATGTCATGTGGAGGGCTTGCTGTCTCAATTACAATGATAGTTTCATTTTTTCTAGCTGCTACGGTTCCTGCGATATCGGCAAATTAATGTTACAAGGGTTCCTTGCCCTATAGGGCTGCTGTATGGCTCCACAGCTATGTGTAACATAGAAACAGAAACATAGAAACATAGACTTTGACGGCAGATAAGGACCGCTAGGCCCATCTAGTCTGCCCATTTCCCTACCTACAGGATAGGCCGCAGATCCTAGTTAACCAACAGCCTATTTCTTCCTACCCCCCACAAGAATTGCCTTATGTCTGTCCCATGCATTCTTGAATTCTCCCACAGTTTTAGACCCCACAACCTCCTCAGGAAGGCTGTTCCATGCATCCACTACCCTCTCTGTGAAATAATACTTCATCACATTGCCCCTGAACTGCCCTCCTTCTATCTTTAAATTGTGTCCACTTGTTCTTGCAAGTCTCTTTTTCTGAAAAATACTACCCTCTTGGACTTTGTTGATTCCACTGAGGTACTTAAAAGTTTCTATCATGTCCCCCCCTCTCCCTTCTTCCCTCAAGGGTATACATATTAAGCTCCTTTAGTCTCTCCTCATACGGCTTCTCTTGCAGACCCTGCACCATTTTAGTAGCCCTCCTCTGGACTGCCTCTATCCTGTCTATGTCCTTGCGGAGATGGGGTCTCCAGAACTAGACACAGTACTCTAGATGGGGTCTCACCAACTGTCTGTACAGAGGGACAAATTCCTGTTTTCTGCTGCTGATGCCTCTCCCTATACATCCCAGTATACCCCCAGCCCTCCCTACTACCTTCTCACATTGCTTGCTAACCTTAAGGCCATCTGATATGATTACCCCCAGGTCCCTTTCCTTTTTTGTTGTTGTTACTACCTCCCCACCCATTGTGTATTCTTTCCCTGGGTTCTTGTTTCCCAGGTGCATTATTTTGCACTTCTTTGCATTGAATCCTAGCTGCCATACTTCTGACCATTCCTCCAACCTTGCCAAGTCCCTTTTCATCCTTTCCACGCCTCCTGTGATCAATCCTGTTGCAGATTTTGTGTCATCTGCAAAAGGTATACTTTCCTTCCAGCCCTCTGCAATGTCACTGATGAAGACATTAAAAGGACTGACCCAATACTGAACCCTGCGGTACCCACTAGTAACCCCTTTCTTCAGAATGGACTCCATTTACAATTACCTTCTGTGTCCTGTTGTCCAGCCAATGTTTTATTGAGGCTACCACCCTGGGTCCCAGTCCCAGGCTGGTTAATTTGACTATTAATCTTTTGTGTGGGACTTCTGTCAAATGCCTTGCTAAAGTCTAGGTAGGCCATGTCCACAGCCCCTCCTGGTCTACTACTTTGGTCACCCAGTCAAAGAAATCTATTAGATTCATCTGACATGACCTTCCCACTGTGAACCCATGCTGCCTTGGGTCCTGTGCTCCACTGGCCTCTAGGTACTGACTATTCTTTCCTTCAGAAGTGACTCCATCACTTTCCCTACCACAGAGGTCAGACTGACAGGTCTGTAGTTTCCTGCCTCTGTCTTGGACCCACTTTGTGAAGGGAATCACATCCACCTTCCTCCAGTCCTCGGGTACCACACCATCCTCCCATGATTTATTAAAAGAGTAGCCAGTGGTTTCACTAGTTCCTCCCTTAATTTTTTTAGAATTCTGGGTGAATTCCATCAGGTCCCATTGCTTTGTCCACCTTCAGTTTTAGGAGTTCTTGCAGAACCCTTTCTTCTGTGAAAGGACTGGGATCGACCCCCTATCAAGAGTGCTTCTGTTAATTGGATTAGGTACTTCCTCCTCTTTGTGAATACAGAGCAGAAATATTCGTTCAGTATTCCTGCTTTTTCACTGTCCCCCTCTGCCCACCCACTGTTCATTCTATTCAGCCTCACTATCCCTCCCTTTGTCTTTCTACGCTCACTGATGTACCTATAAAAGGTTTTATCCCCCTTCTTAACTGAGTTGGCTATCTTTTCCCCAGTTTGGGCCTTTGCTATTCTGACTTCCCTCCCTGCTTCCTTCTGGTGTAAGTGGCAGTGCAGGGCCCAGAGGGCCAGTGTTCCCACAGATGCATATCTTTATGCAGAAATGGGCAGCTTCCTCCATAGACTGACAGTTGTCAGGGTGTGCCAAGGGGTCGTGAGGCCAAACTTTCACCCCATTCTCTTTTACTGTAGCATGCCAACCTGTTTGCGCATGGAATGGGGTGAGAGTTGGGCTTCATGACCCCATGGCACACCCTGGCATCTGTCAGTCTGTGGAAGATGGGGGTGGGGTGCTGGAGGGGTTAGGGGCTCAACTCTAACATCTCATTTCCCCACTTTTGTTGCTTTAACCCTAAGTGATGCATTAACAAAGTATATATATATATATATATATATATATATATATATATATATATATATATTATGGTAGGACGGTAGTGCTAACATAGTTAGGGTTGAGTAGTCCTTTTAAGGTAAAATGGTGAAACTCTGCACTTTAATAACTTTGCCACCGTTCAATGGATTTGTCTGAAATTTGGCAGGTGCGGGCATAACTATAGAGCTTGGGATCTGCCAAGTTTTCTACAGGTTGTATATATGGCTGTGGAGTTATTAAGTGACATTCATGTACACAGTTACTTTTTTCATGAATTCTTTGCTCGTGCCTACAGGTCGCACAGTTTGTGCGACTGGTCTGAAATCATCAGGGAACATGTGGCCAGGGTCCCCAATGTGCTTTTTGAAGATTTCGTGACAACATATTGAACGGTTCAAAAGTTATTCAAAAAACAAGTTCCCATTATAAGTCAATGGGAAAAGTTAAATAAAAAGTTCTAAACTTTCGCAAATGCACTTTTTAGTGTTGCAAATGATCCTAGTAATGTCGCAAATCTGCCATTTTATTTTCAGATGGTAATCAGAAAAATGCTTGACATTTAAAATTGGGACCCTCTAGGAACACAATTCTTTCTGTGTTCACCTAGTCGGACCCTCAGGATGCTAACCATGTCTTTATTTTGGGGTTAAACACCACAGAAATATGTTTTCCAAATTTTTGGGAAAAGTAGTGTCGCACTTGCAACACTTTCACAAAGTTTTGTGAAAGCTTTCGCAAATCACGACACTACTTTTCCAGACTATAGCCAAAATGACAGGAATTCTTTGCCACCCTGCTGCAAAAGAATGGTTTGGTCTTTTGGGCTGCAATTTGGAGGGAAGGCAGCCAACATCTCATAGATGTGCCTTTTTGTGGTGTGGTGACAAAATATTTCACGGATGCCAAGTTACGGTACTCTGAAGTTCACATTTTTTCCCATAGACTAACATGGTGGAGTACACCACGCCTTTCGGGGTTTGTATCTCGGAAATGGTGCGAGATACGGAATTTTTGTCACGACAATGTGTAGCCCACATTCAGTGGAAACCTAACCAGGAAACTCATGAATCATGTTAATTTTTTTTTTTTCCTACGTCGTACGGTTACTGAGATATAAGCAATTTAGTATTCCAATAGCTCATTTTCTGCTCTGAGGCCCATTATTATGCATACATTCTTTGTACACACTGTGTTTCTCTATGCAGCTGTTGGGCACAATCAGTGCGTGTGTTTCCATTACTGTTACACTTAGCATTCCCATTTGCATTTCCATACCTGCTTCCATTACCATTCCCATGTACGCCACCATGTGCGTTACCCTTTGTTTTCTTGTTTGCGTACAAGCTTGCATTCGTGTTTCCATTTCTGTTTCCTTTGGCATTATTTATGCTGTTAACGTTACCATTTGCTTTTCCAATTGCCATTCTGTGACTGTGCATGTCACGGTTTGAGTTTCCTTACACGGTGGAATCTCCTTTTGCGTCACTGTTCGCTTTGGCATCACTTTGCGCTTGCGTTTCCATTAACGTTTGCTTTACCATTTATGTTTCTGTCACTATGTGCATGACTGTTAGTGGTTGCATTTCCCTTGCACTTACCATTACTATGTCACAAAATATCATGTAGTGGGCCCTGCGGTCCCACCACCACATTCCATTCACTATTTCTCAAAAAGAAGGGAAATTAGAGGCAAAAAACTTCATTTAATGCATCAGTTAGGGTTGTTCCACAGTGACAAAAGTGAGGAAATTGATGTTATTGTTGAAGCCCCCTTGGACTACCCCTCCTGCCCCAGCCGGCATCGGGGTGTGCGTTGGGGTTGTCGGTCCTAACTCTCACCCCATTCTCCTATAGTTCACCACCTCAGCTTCTTTACATGTGATGGGGTGAGAGTTAGGAATGACCCCAACACACTCAATGCTGACGATATCAGAATTGCAACCCTTTGAGTCAAGGACTCATTTACAAAGGCTCATCATCATACGCAGAATAGAACAGGGCAGGAGGAACATACAGTGAGAGGAAAACAGACAGTAGTGCAGGAACAGAACTATGGCTACAATATTTACAGTAAAAAAATTTTTTACAAATAAAATACTGGTGGGGAGGGCTAAGCCAGTGAGAGAAGGGCCCCATTCTTGCAGGAAACAGGCCTATACATGACAGTAGCTAAACAAGTATGGAGAGACCATTGAGCATATATACTTCAAAGACATTAAATAGAGTAGGGGTAAAAGCAGGGCTGTGGAGAGAAAGCTAAAAGTTGTAGGAACAGGCCCCAACATGATTGAGGCTCAGTAATCATGTGCTAAGCACACCAAGATGTCCATATGCTGTATAGTGTTTTAAATGTCTAATAAACTCTGTAACCTTTTCCTGATTGTTGTTCTGTTCAGTGTTTCAAATGTCCAAAAACTCTGTAACCTTCTTGATTGAATGTCTATACTCTGTTCACATGATGTGAAACCTCTGTAAAAGAGCCTTGGCTAAAGGTTATTTTCTGAATACCAAATAAATAAAAATAAATAAAACTAAACGGAACCTGTCAATCAAAATCCCCTCCGCTGGAACTACTTCTCTTTAAGCACCATTCACTATTACAGGAACCACCGCCCCCACAAAACTTCCCCTGAGCTCCACCTCCCCTTCCATCTTTATCAATGTGCTGCCGAACAAACTGCACATGTATATAGAAAAAAGGAAAACAGTTTTTTTTTGGGGGGGGGGGCGGCAAGAAGTCCAGCCAAACAAAACATCCCCCTCCAAAACAAAACCTGCAGGCAGCTCACAGCCCTCTGTCTCTAGGAATGCCTTCAGCAATTCTGGCTCCCACTCCACACAAAATCCATAAAAACAGTAGTGTACCTTCATTCTCTTTAGCGTTTCTACAAATGTTTACATCTCTCAGCAGAGAGTCACGGCTCTTTCCTACTGCACTTGTAAATTCTTTTCACTCTGAGCTCCTGCAACTGCCACCTGACTACCTGCTCTCTTTAACACTGTGACGCCAAATGTTTTTTTTCCAGCTAACCTCTGGCAATGACTACATGACCAACCTCCATCACACACGTTGACTTGCCCTTCTCGGACATCACCAGTCAGCTTTTCTTTTCAAACTGCAAAAAAGAAATAGAAAAAACGTGACCTGTTTTAAACTGGTAAGCTGCACATTATGACCAGCATTGCTTCTTCAGTCATGGCTGACACTCATAATGCTCACTCACATTACTACCAAAAAAAAGAGCTGAAGCACAAATTGCTGAGGTCCTGGGTTCAAAACCCAGTGAGAGTCACACTTTTCCTAACATTTCTACAATTGGATTTCTAAATTTGCCTCACAGTGGCATATACTGCACTTGGGAGAGATTGAGGAGGAGTTATTTGAGTCTGTCAAAAGTTCAAGTTCAAGTTCAAGTTTATTGCAGGAAAACTCCATTGAGCAAGCTCATTCACAAGGAGGTCCTGCGACATAAACACTTAAAGTACAAACATAGATAGGTAATAACAGTATATACATGAAATACACGTTACATGATACAGGCTGGATATACTTACAAGGGTACCACATAGGGTGACCGCAGGTGGTAAACATTAATATGAGACAGGGAAGCGGCTTACAGGTTGCATACTGATAAATGAAACATGATGACTGGTGTGTGCAATACATATATTTTTGGCAGCTAGAACAAACAACAGACTACAACTGATATGGGGGGGGAGGAGTGATTTGATAGAGTAGCAGTGGAGCGTAAGCATAGATAAATCCAGGAGTAGAAGGTGAAGGGAAAGCAGTTAATATGACAAAGCAATTATACCTTACCAGTGGATAAATATGGCACACATGGGGAAGGAAGAGACTTAATGACAGTTACAGGTGTCCTTTATTTTGGCTGAACTTAGCGATTTGTAGAAGTTTATTGAAATTGTGCTAGTTAGTTTCAGTACGGTTTGTAATTGGTTCCAAATGGAGGGAAGGGCATATGCAATAGCATGTTTACCAAAGGAGGTCTGCGTCCTTGGTATGTCAAGCATAATAAAGTCAGATTTTCTTAACGAGTATGCACTATGTGAGATACTAATAAGGGGAAGAGAGATAGTTTGGCAATTTCTGCAGGAGCAGTTTAAGAGTCCATAGCCCAGCATGGAGCAGGCGTCTAGTAGTAAGGGATGTCCAACCAACAGCTGCATATAAGTCACAGTGATGCGAACAGTAAGGGGAGTTGGTAATGAACCATAACGCATGGTGATAAAGGATGTCCAGTTTACTTAGATTTGCAAGAGTGGTGGAGGAATAGATTACATCACCATAGTCGAGTAGGGGGAGAAAAGTGGCCTGTACAAGTTTGTTTCAAGTTTCAAGGGAGAAAAGGGGCTATTTCTGTAGAAGAAACCTAACCTTGCTTTTAACCTTCTAGAGACATCTTCGATGTGGTCATTGAAAGATAATTATTATTGTCGATCCAGATACCCAGATATTTAAATTTGGTTACAACTTCCAGAGGCTCGTTTAGCGTGGTGACAATGAAGTCTTGGGCAAGGGTATTGGGGGGGGCCTGTGACAGCACTGCAGGAGAATATTATTGCTTTGGTCTTCTTAGCATTGAGCAGAAGCTTTGCCTTTATTAGATTATGCTCAAGTTGTGCGAAGTCCGCTTGAAGCACTCCCTTGACTTCAGGTAATGATGAGCCAGAAGTATACAACACAGTATCATCCGCAAAAAAGATTTCTTGGTTGCTCACTGCAACACCAGAAAGGATTGTATGTGTGATTCACATGGGAAAACTCAGTGGTCTTAACTGGCTGAACTCTTACAGCTCAGCTGGTTAAGAGCTAAAGCATGGATTGCTGAGTTCCTGGGTTCAAATCCCAGTGAAAATCACACTTTTCCTTTCATTTCTACAATTGGATTACCAAAAAAAATGGCAGGATCAAACAGAGAGATAAATTTAAAAAAAAGGGCGTGCCAAAAGTAAACAAGCAACTCTACCAGCAACCTGTAGCTCTTGCTAAGTGCAAAAGAAACAGCCACTGTGTTTCTCAAACTCTAACTCAGCCACACACAGTTCAAAGCCAAGGAGAAGTCACACTGTAAACCTAGGGACTGCCAATTTGAGCAACCACATTGGAGTCCCTAGCAACCTGCTCTATCCAGCCTACTAACACACAGCTAGTACAAAATATTTCTATATTATAAAAAAAAGTGAAACTAAAGAAAAAATAAATAAGAACCACACAAAAAATGACCTCCCTATTGCATAAATGAAATATGCAATGGGGAACTGTTGGATAAATGATTTATCTTCACTCGAGCAGTTTGACCTCTGGCACATCACTCGTGGTGTACGCCACTCGTGAGGATACCCGAGGTCAAATTGCTCTTGTGAAGATAAATCATTTATCCAACAGCTTCCGATTGCATATACCTTATATATTATAGGGGTGCGGTCACACCCCTATAGTTAGGGTTCAATCTGCAGTTCTATGTTAAACTGAATCTTTTGAACTTTAATAACTTTGCAGCTGTTCAAGTGATTCACATGAAACTGGGCATGGACCATCAGCGACCAAAGGTCTCTAGATATAAGGTTCGTTCTGGTTGGATGTGTGGGTGCGGAGGTATGGCGTGTCAAAAAATGTGTAAATTACAGTTTTTTGCCAAATTCTTTGTCACACAACTGCACAAAAATGGTGTTGAATTTTGGTCTGAACAGTTTAGGGTATATATGTCTTGGGTCACAGTGGTGCCTTTTGAAGGTTTGGTGAAAAAATATTAATCCTTTCCAAGGTTATTACATTTTAAAGTTTCCCATTATTTCCTATAGGAAAAGTTAGATGTTCACCTCAAAAAAGGATTTTTTATCACAATGGCAGAATCCTTGGCTGCAAACACGGGATATTTTACTGCAAATGCAGAATCTTTTTTTTTGTACTGCTGCTATCTTATTTTCAGTTAACGGTGACAACAAAGTTAAACTACAAAAAAAAAATAGAGGACTCTAGGAAACATCAACAGTTGTGTTTACCTAATTGGGCCCATAGAATTAGATTCTGGGGATAGTTTTTTAAATACTTTCTCAGAAATATGCTTTTCGTGGTCATGGAAATTCTTTTCCACAAACCGCAGAAAATTTATGCTGTGAAACAGGATCTTTTTCCGCAGTTTGTGATAAAGGATTTTCTTTTGCCACAAGCTGTGCAAAGAGAATAAACGGAAAAGGTTTATTTTTCACAATTTGCAAAAATAGATGTTCTTTTACCACAAATTGTGAAAAAAGGAACTGCAGAAAATGATTCTTTTTTGCAGTTTGCGAAAAAGGATTTTTAAGACAGCTGTTTCTTTGTCACTGCACAGTTACAAAGTGGTTTGTTATTCTGTTCTGAAATTTTCAGGGTACAAACACCTTGCCCCACAGATGTGACTTTTGGTGGTTTGGTGAAAATATATTACTTGGCTCTGGTGTTCTGCTGGGTTAATTTTGCTTAATTTCCCATAGGTTAACATTGTAATAGAAGGTATATCCAGTCATATCTTTGTCACTCCACTGTGAAGAAATGGTTTGCAATTTTGTTCTAAAATTGTCGTGGTACAAAGGGCTTGCCCCACCAGTGTGCCTTTTGCTGGTTTTGTGAAAATATATTAATTTGGTGTTGAGTTACACAAGTTTCAAATTTTCCTGTATTTTTGATAGGATAACATTGCAATGTGAGGTGTTTCTTTGGCACAGTACATGACAGGATGAAAGCGTAGGGCCCAGAGGTCCCTTCAGTCTCACAGGCAAATAAGGATAGCACTACACTATCTCAAAAATGATGCATACAGATACCATCATGGACTGATGGGAGTGCAGGGCCCAGAGGACCCTGCACCCCTGCAGGGAAATAGGGATACAATTATAAATATCTCACATTATGGATGGATGGCACCATGTGCTCCCACAGGCAAATATGAATACCATTATGGAGTGATTGGAGTGCATAACTTATGGACAGATGGCAGCACATGGCCCAGAACTTATGGATAGATGGCAGTACATGGTCCAGAGGGCCCTGCACTCCCACACGCAACTATGTATAGCATTATGGAGTGATGGGAGTGCAGGGCTCTGAGGGCCCTGAGGGACCTGCAATCCCACAGGAAAATAAGGATACAATTGCAATCTCTCAAATTATGGATGGATGGGAGTGCAGAACCTGGAGGGCCCAGTACTCCCACAAGCAAATAAGGCTACGATTATTCTATCTCAGAAAGTAAGGAAATTCTTTGCACAAAACTTCATTAATGCATCAGTTAGTTTTCCAGTGAAAAAGGCTGGGAAATGTCCCACACCCACCGTGCACGCAGCAGCAGGCATGGGGGTGTGTGCCTTGGGGTTGTCAACCATAATGCTCACTCCATTCTCATATACTGTACCAGTCTCAACTAATTTACTCATGGAATAGGGTGAGCTTTAGGGCTGACAACCCTAAGGCACCCCCCACTCCTGTTGCTGCATGCAGGGTGGCATGAGGTGTTGGGGTTGGAAACACACCACATTTCCCAACTTTTGTCACTGGAACCCTAACTGATGAATTAATGAAGTTTTTTTCAAAGAATATATATATTTATACAATGTATGTTTCGGGATAAATGCAAGTGTAAAACATGATATCTCAGGCAGCCAGTGAAGATAACATTGATATCTTCATGTTTCTATACGTCATGGAGATATCTTTACATTCCTATACATCATTGTTAATATAATTGATTGATCCTAGCACCTTCAGGACTGTTTTTACAGTGCTTTCACTTTTCATGTCACCCATGTTGCAGCTAGCACTTCCCAGCACTGGAAACGGTACAGCAACAAACCAGTATACATGACACCAAAAACAGTAATGTAAATATAATAGTAATCTAAAAAAATACAGTTTCACACCAACCACATAGCTGTAACAAACTATGTCATGTGCCACATCCGTAGTGCTGCACAGCAACTTCAGCATGACTAGCAAATAAGCTGCAAACCAAAGTCACCAAACCGATAGTTTCCCAACCCCAAATACAATATTAACGATGGTCCTGTTCACAAAAATGCATAATAAAAATGTTATTAAACTCACCATATGTTGCAGGACTTAATTAAACAAAACAAACATTAATTCTACAACCCGACAGAATGAGCACATCCTCACGTCACGCATTGACCCTTGACACGCAGTGACACTTAACCAGGAAGCTGAAACAGGGTAACGTGCTTTGCAATATATATTTTTGTATTCATCACAAAGCACTTAACATCTACAGCTGTATATTTCTTGTCAAACTGTAAAGCAGTGCACTGATGATAGCATTTTCCCCCCCCAAACCATCAGACTTGCACATGCCTCATTACACTTCACTTGTTACCAAAGCAATAGACGGCTTCTCCTCACTGGCACAGACGTATTCTCCTCACTCGCACAGTACACAGCACTACAACAGATCTTCCATGATTATGCACACCCCAAAATATTGGCAACCTTTCGCCACTCCATCTCTTCCCAAAACAAGTAAAAATGCACAAATAACATACAGTGAGTGCTCACTCCATCCTGAAACTTAGAAAAAATACACTACTTTAGAAGTTCAAAAGTTCTGAGTCATGAAAGAGTGAAAACACTGCAATCTTTATCAACTTGCTATTTTCTGTGTTGTTAAACAGTTACTACACTTCAAATCATTTCATATGTATCAAGTTACTACAATAAAAAAAATTTTAAAAGCAAAAACTATGATGTACTTATACCTATGTTACACTTACTGAGTATTGTTATTAAAAGTCTTAATCTACTAAACTAAGAAAAATCCCGAAACATACATTGTATAAACAGAACATGACATGACCTGACCTGACTGAAGATATATTTATCTTCACTCGAGGCCAGCGACATCAAGATATCTCACTCGTGGCTTTGCCACTTGTGAGATATCATGATATCACTCTGGCATCTCGTGAAGATAAATATGATATCTTCAGTCAGGCCATGTCATATCCCTCTATATATATATATATATATATATATATATATATATATACTGGCCCAGTAGGGCCAGTATATTAGGTTGCAAAGCCACATCTATGTTAAACCTCAAGGTTTGCACTTTAATAACTTTGCAACCGTTTATTCTATTTGCCTGAAGTTTGGTATGCACAACCGCCTGCCATAGATCTCTGTATATGGAAAGTTTTGTTCCAGTTGGATGTACTGTTGCAGAACCGTGGGGCACTCAAAAAGTGAAAAATCACGCTTTTTGCGAATTCTTTGTTAAGCCATAACGGATTGAAGAATGCATTTGAGTGACTTCAAATGTGGTTGTCTACATGTGTCTTGGTTGAACTGGTGCCTTTTGAAAATCTGGTGCAAAAATATTGCTCCATTCAAAAGTTATTCCATGTTTTCATGTCCCACTAAAGTCTATGAGAAAATTTATATGTGCATTGTGAAAACTTTAGTGATCACAATTTTGCTGTCAAGCTCCCCTAAATTGTTTTCGTGTTGCCGCCATCTTGTTTTTCAGTTAGCAACAGAGAAAAAACATTGTAACTCAAAAAGTAATGCCCTTTGGTAAACACCAATAGTTGTGTTTACCTAATTGAGTCCTCAGGAACATACCTCTGGCTTAGTTTTTTACTAGGTGGTCTGCAAATATGTTTTTTAAACTTTTGCCATTTTTGTGATTTGTTGCCATGCAAACATTCAAGCTTAGGAACAAAAGTAACCGCTGCAACATTTTTGTGTGCATGATAACATTCCCATTATAGAGATAGGAGTGTCATGATAACATTAAAGTAATTGTGGTAACAGTGCACAAACACATTTTGCTATGTGTTATTTTCTTTGTCATTTCATTGTGGCAAGGTGGATTGTGCTATTGGCCTGAAATTTTCACCTAGTCCCACAGATGTGCCTTTTGGTGGTTTTGGTATGAAAACATTGAAAAGTCCCATAGTTATAGCATTCTGAAGTTCAGAAATGTTCCCATAGTATAACATTGCAGCACTCGTGACACCTTTCGATGCCCATATCTCGAAAATGGTTCGAGATACGGATTTTTCATTGCACAAATTCTGAGTGCAGAAGTAGGTTGGAAAACCATTAATATAATGAATTTTTAATTTTATTTCTACCTTGTACGGTTACTGAGATATTTGGAAATTAATATTCCAATTGCTCATTTTCATGTCTGTGGGCCACTAGTACGCCCAAAGTTAGCATTCACAGCACTTTTCTGTGTCCATATCTCAGAAATGATGCAAGATATGGATTCAGTTGACTTATGATGTGTGGAGATTTTGCTGTCATGATTACAATGACACTTGTATTTTTTCTAGCTGCTACAGTTCCCAAGATATCAGCAAATTAATGCTACAAGGGTTCCTTGCCCTATAGGGCTGCTATATGGCTCTGTAGCTATGTGCAAGTGGGAGCGCAGGGCCCAGAGGGCCAGTGTTCCCACAGATGCATATCTTTATGTAGAAATGGGCAGCTTACGGGCCCCATGCTCCCACCAACACATACTATTTACTAGTTATATTACACTTTTTCAAAAAATAAGAAAATTAATTGAAAGAATTTTGTTAATGCATCAGTTAGGGTTAAAGCAACAAAAGTGAGGAAATGAGACATTAAATTTGAGCCCCTAAACCCCCCCAATACCCCATCCCCCCATCTTCCACAGACTGACAGACGCTGGGGTGTACCATGGGGTCATGAGACCTAACTCTCACCCCATTCTCCTTTACTGTGGCATGTCAACTTGCTTACTCATAGAATGGGGTGAGAGTTGGGGCTCACGACCCCATGGCGCACCCCAGCATCTGTTGGTATGTGGAGAATGGGGGCATGGGGGTGGGGTGGTAACCCTAACATTGAATTGTCACACTTTTATCACCATGGAAACAACCCTAACTGATGCAATAATTAAGTTTTTTGTAAAGAATATATATATATGGGTGTGTTCATGAAAACCTTGTACAAGTGTCATGGAAATTTTGACAGTATGATATAAAGTGAAGAAAAAAATGTACAAAATGCTGTTTTGTTCCTTGATATATGTAGAGATACATATAATAAAATTGTGGTCCACAGCTGCTAGGAAGGTGTGTTTTTTTGTTGTCCAACCCCATTTCTTGCTATTCTTCCTGTACTAAATTGTGACATGGAAACTGTATAGGTTTGGGTTAGAAACATAGAAACATAGATTTTGATGGAAGATAAGGACTGCTTGGCCCACCCAGTCTGCCCATTTCCCTACCTAATGGATAAGCTGCAGATCCTAGTTAACCAGCAGCCTACTTCTTCCTACCCCCACCCCCTAGAATTGCCTTATGACTGTCCCATGCATGCTTGAATTCCACCACTGTTTTTGACTCCACAACCTCCTCTGGAAGGCCATTCCATGCATCCACAACCTTCTCTGTGAAAAAATACTTCCTTAAATTACCTCCGAGCCGCCCTCTATCTTAAAATTGTGCCCCTTGTTCTTGCACACCTCTTTTTTTGAAAGATGCTACCTTCTTGGACCTTGTTGATTCCCTTGAGGTACTTGAAAGTTTCTATCATGTCCCCCTCCCTCCTTTCCTTGAGGCTATACATATTAAGCTCCTTAAGTCTCTCTTCATATGTCTTCCAGTGCAGACCCTGCACCATTTTAGTTGCCCTCCTCTGACAGCTTCCATCCTGTCTATGTCTTTGTGGAGATTGGGTCTCCAGAACTGCATGCAGTACTCAGATGGGATCTCACCAGCTGTCTGTACAGAGGCATAATAACTTCCTGTTTTCTACTGGTGATGCCTCTCCCTGTGCATCCCAGTATCCCCCCAGCCCTCCTTGCTGCCCTTTCACATTGCTTGCCCACCTTTAGGTCATCTGACATGACTACCCCCAGGTCCCTTTCCATTTTTGTTGTTGTTAGTATCTCACCCCCCATTGTGGGGTTTCTGACATTTTTGCCATGGTTCACTTTAAATAAAGTCTGCTTTAAACAGTCTGGCTTTTGTCCTGTCTATTTTTGCCTTCCTATGTTGTTTTCTCCATTATTTTTATGGTTTGAAGTACCTCCAAAGTGTGTTTTGAATGTACTATCTGGTGTCCTGAGGTGGTACATTCAGAACATGGCCAAATAATCTTTTTATTATGTGTGTTGTATTCTTGTTCTTTATGCCCCTGTGTGTTACCATTGCTGCCCTTGCTATAATGCCAGGTATAACATCTTGCCTATTATTTCACTTTTTCTATGAGGTTGTCTGTCTCAAGCCCCCACCCAATTGTGTCCATGCTCTACCTAAGTATATTCAGAATGGTCCCCAACTCCCTCATTGGTCAGCTGATCCTCTCGGTATTCTCATTTTTCCCTGTACAAATGTGGCTTGTGGGGGGTATAAAATCTTCTGCTTCTAGGTTTCTGGCCCTTTTCTGTTCAATTTTCTTTTGGGAGAAAGTGTTTGTGTCTGTACTTCAGCAGTTTCAGTGCACTATAAATGGGACAGAAACCCATTCATTAAAAGTGTGCTCAGAATGCTTACAAGGTAAGAGTTATTCTTCTCCGTGAGTTTTCTGGCTGGGGGATCAACGTGCTGCATAAACATATATTGAGGCAGCTTGAGTAAAGGCACCAATGCTGCTCATCATAGAAACATAGAATCATAGAATTTGACTGCAAATAGGGTCTGCTTGACCCACCCAGTCTGCCCATTTCCCTACCTAATGGTTAAACTGCAGATCCTACTTAACCAGCAGCCTACATCTTCCTACCCCCACCTCCTAGAATTGCCTTATGACTGTCCCATGCATTCTTTAATTCCACCACTGTTTTTGACTCCACAACCTCCTCTGGAAGGCCATTCCATGCATACATAATACTCTCTGTGAAAAAATATTTCCTTACATTACCTCTAAGCTGCCCCTCCTCTATCTTCATATTGTGCCCCCTTGTTCTTGCACACCTCTTTTTCTGAAAGATGCTACCCTTTTGGACTTTGTTGATTCCCTTGAGGTACTTGAAAGTTTCTATCATGTCTCCCCTCTCCCTCCTTTATTTGAGGCTATACATATTAAGCTCCTTAAGTCTCTCTTCATACATCTTCCGGTGCAGACCCTGCACCATTTTAGTTGCCCTCCTCTTGACTGCCTCCATCTGATTTATGTCTTTGTGGAGATTTGGTCTCCAGAACTGCACACAGTACTCCAGATGGGGTCTCACTAGCCATCTGTACAGAGGAATAACAACTTCTTGTTTTCTACTGGTGATGCCTCTCCCTATGCATCCCAGTATCCCCCCAGTGCTCCTTATTGCCCTCTCACATTGCTTGCCCACCTTTAGGTCATCTGATATGACTACCCCAGGTCCCATTCCATTTTTGTTGTTGTTAGTATCTCAACCCCCATTGTGTACTCTTCCCCTGGGTTTTTGTTTCCCAGGTGCATTACCTTGCACTTCTTAGCACTGAATCTAAGCTGCCATACATTTGACCATTCCTCCAACTTTGCCAGGTCCCTTATTATCATTTCTATCCCACCTTGTGTATCAACTCTGTTGCAGATCTTTGTGTCATCTGCAAAGAGACATACTTTTCCTTCCAGTCCCTCTGCAATGTCACTTATAAAGACATTGAAGAGGACCGGTCCTAGTACTGAACCCTGCGGTACCCCACTAGTAACCCCCCATTCTTCAGAGTTGACTCCATTTACTATTACCTTCTGTGTCCTGTTCTCCAGCCAATTCTTTACCCAGGCTACCATCTTGGGACCTACTCCCAGGCTGGCTAACTTGTATATTAATCTTTTGTGTGGGACTGTGTCAAATGCCTTGCTAAAGTCTTGGTAGGCCATGTCCGCAGCCCCTCCCTGATCTACTACCTTGGTCACCCAGTCAAAGAAATCTATCAGATTTGTCTGGCATGACCTTCCCGCTGTGAATCCATGCTGCCTTGGGTCCTGTGCCCCTCTGGCCTCTAGGTATTTGACAATTCTTTCCTTCAGAAATGATTCCATCATTTTCCCTATAATGAGGTTAAACTAACAGATCTTTAGTTTCCTGCTTCTGCCCTGCTCCCATCAAAGTTTTTAGCAGCTTGGAGGCCAATTTAGTGCTTCGTGGATGCCACAGCATGCCCCGTCTTGGTACATTCAAAATCAGGCATGTGTGGCATCCGCGGTACTTTGTTAACTTAAATTATTTGCGAGTCTGGTGTCTGAGTACGTTCCAAATGTGAGAGAAGCCTTCCCGTGCTGAGTATCCAGCATCCAAGTATACTATAATGGCAGAGTTGCTGTTTTACTTTAGGAACCCCCATCTTCCAGCCCGAGGTGTTGTCTTACATTAATGGACCCCCTACTTCCAGTCCCTAGGGTTGAGTGCAAACTTCTGTGTTAAACCTGAAACTTTGAACCTTAATAACTTTGTGTTGCAAAACATTTGTCGTACATACTCTCTAGGGATAGGTCCATTAATGTACCAAATATCATGTGAATCTGTTGTGTGGGTTTTGAGACAGAAAATGTCACAAAATCCTACATTCACTAGTTTTTTGACATCTCTTTGTCGGCCTGTATCTCAGAAATGCCGCTATGTCACAGATGCGCTGTTTGAAGATTTGGTGAAAAAATATTAATCTGTTCAAAAGTTATAACAATTTTAAGTTTCCCATTATTTCCATTGGAAAAAAATAGATGCAAAAGTGAATGTGATTTTCGCACAGTCATCCAGTTTTGCATACTTTGTACCTTAATAACTTTGCAACCCTTCAATGTATTTCCATGGAATTTGGCAAACATACACTCTGGAGGTACATCCCATGATGTGGTAAATTGCATTCAAATCTGTTGTGTTTTCTCTGAGATACTACGTCTCAAACATCCTTAAACTTACATGTTTTATTCCCATTTTCACAGTCTTCCAGTTTTGCATATTTGCACCTTAATAACTTTAGAACCCTTAAACAGATATGTAAGAAATTTAGCATGCTTAATCTCGGGTGGTATGTCTGTTGATATCATAAATTTCTTTTGAGCCCCTTGTGTGATTTGTGAGATATTGTGTCTCAACCATCATTAAATTTACTTGTTTTTTTTCCATTTTTACTAAGGCTTCCAGTTTTGCATAATTTGTACTTTAATAACTCTGGAGCCCTACAACATAGTGCATAACATTTTGCATGTATAATTTCATGGTGTTGGTCTGTTAATGTATTTAACTCCATTTGAATTGCTTTTGTGGTTTTGAAGATCTGTGTTTCAAATATCCTTAAATTTAAGTTTTCTCCATTTTTGCAGTCATCCAGTTTTGCATACTTTGCACTTTGAAAACTGAAACCATTCAACAGATATACATGAAAGTTTTCATGCTTAATTTCTTGGGGTAAGTCTGTTGATGTTGCTATCTTCGTTTGACTTACTAGTGTGGTTTCTGAGATATTGTGTCTTAAACATCCTTAAGTTTACATGTGTTTTCCATTTTTTGCAGTCTTACAGTTTTGCATACTTTGCACCTTAATAACTTTTCAACCCTTTAATGGATGTGCATGAAATTTTGCATGCATAATCTCATGATGTGGCTAACCTTGTCTGAACTGCTTAATTGTGACATTGTTTGCCAAAAGAACTAGTGTACTGCAGCAGTTTGTGACATTACTTTTTTCAGATATGTCTGTTTCTTTGTCACTTCATAACTAAACAAGCATTTGTCAATGCTGAATGTTTGCTTGCTGACATTGACATTGGTAGTGTAGGAGTTAGAGAGATGCATAATAGGAATGGCAGTGAAGTATTGAACTGAAGCCAACCCCACCACCACCCTGCAGAGACTGACAGGCACGGGATGTGCCTTTGAGTTGTCAGGCATAACAGCCACGCCATTTCACCACAACCTACCCTGCAGATGCCGACAAGTGTCACAGTGTGCCTTGGGGTCTTTGGCCCTTATGCTCACCCCATTCCATCAGAAAATATGGTGAGATGAGTGCTGCATAGGAGAATGGGGTGAACTTCGGGGCTGAAGAGTCCAAGGCACACCTCAATGCCTCTCACTGGCTGCAGGGTGTGGAATGGTATGAGCATTACAGGCGAGAATCCCAAGTCACACCCCTCATGCTTGTCAATCTCTACAGGGTGGGGTGTTATGATCGGAAACCCTAACGTCTCAGGCGGTCATTGGCATTTTCACTCCAAATTTTCAATATGGGTTTTTTGTGACCCCCACCTTATGAAGAGTGGCAATATCAGTTTGTTAGCCGAAAGCTGATTTTGCACAGCGACTACACCATTTGGCAACACAGGTGTGAAAACACATTTTGAACAGGATGTGAAAAATGACAGCTGTACTGTTCATGGGGAGGTGCAAAAAAATGGCAATGTTGAAAATCTGCAGTGAAAATATTTAAAAAAATGGTGAAGTCGCAAAGCACACCCATAATGCAATTAGTTTGGGAATTTTTTACAGCAGATTGTCAACACAGGCATTTTGGAACCTCCGCTCATGAACAGTATCACTGTGATTTTCTTAATCTGTCCTGGACAGTGATTTCCCACAGCGACCACGCATTTCTGCGCTGGAAGTGTGAAAACACATTTCGGCCATGGTGTGAAAAATGAAAGCTGTACTGTTCATAAGGAAGTATGGAAAAATGCCAGTGGTGAAAATCTGGACTGAAAATATGAGAAATCCATGAACTTACGAGGGTGCGTGGAAACTGCGCATTGGTCGCTCATAACACAGTTATTTTATGGACTTTTTTCACCAAATTTTTAACATAGCCATTGTAACACCTCTGCTCATGAACAGTGTCTCTGTGATTTTCTTAAGCTGTCCTGAACATTGATTTCGCACACCAACTGCGCCATTGTGCGCTACATGCGTGGAAACACATTTTGGGCAAGATATGAAAAACGACAGCTGTAGTACTCATAAGGAGGTGTGGTAAAGTGGCAATGTTGAAAATCTGGAGTGAAATAGTGAAAATTCACTAACTTACGAGCATGCGTAGGAATAGATCAACGCATGCTCGTAAAACAGTCATTTTGGCAAATTTTTTCACCAAATTTTTAACATAGCCATTTTAACATTTCTGCTCATGATTTTCTTAATCTGTCCCGAACATTGATTTTGCACACTGACTGCGTCATTGTGCGAAATTTGAAAAATGACAGCTGTACTGCTCATAAGGAGGTGTGGTAAAAAGGCAATGTTGAAAATCTGGAGTGAAAATATTGGAAAATTCATGAACTTATGAGCGTGCATAGGAACAGCGCAATGCATGCTCATAAAACAATCATTTTGGGGAATTTTTTCACCAAATTTTCAACATAGGGTTTTTGGGGGCCTACCTCATGAACTGTGACACTGTCATTTTGTAAATCGGTCCTGAAAGGTGGTTCTGTGCAATGACAGCAAAATCACCTTTTGGGGTTGAATAACAAAATGGCAATGGCAGAATTCATGAGGTGGGGTCCCAAAAACCCATGCTGAAAATGTGGTGAAAAAATTTCCAAAATTGCCTGAGATATGCACTAAAGTTGAAAAAAACCTATTTATTACATTATACAGCTTACCGGCATTTCCTCAGTTCGCGGTCAGCTTTGAAGAGTGCAGATGTGTTCCCAGTCCACTGAAGATCATTGCGCCAGACTCTGGAGGTAAGTTTGGGGTGAGGGGGGTGTGGGGAGGCAGAGTGCGCAGAGGGTGGGCACAGGTGGGGGGAGCGGGGGTCAGGACAGTCAGAGAGGGAAGGTTTTCTCTTTCAGGTTTATTTATTTTTTCTTTTGGACGATGCAGGACTTTTGTCATGCTGGGGTGGACTCCAACATGGCAGCTGGAAGGCTTTTTGGGGTGGGGCAGTGGAGCCAATGGGGGGATTGGGCACCCCCATCAGCCATACGGACTGTTGCCACGCTGGGGAGGGCTCCCAGCATGGCACCCACTTGTCTGTTGGGGGGAACAGTGGAGCCAACAGGGGATTGGGCACCCCCCCATTGGCCATACAGAGTGTGTGTGAGGGGGTAGCGCATTAGCATGCAATATGCGTGCGTGCGTATGTGTGTGTGGGGTAGGGCACGGCTATTTTCTTTCAAGTTGGTGACAATGTTCGAAACTAGTGTCACTGGCTGTGTCTCCTATTATTGGTGGATATCACACATGCCCCAAAACGCCGTGCCGTTATTGGCCACAACAGTGCCGCACCTCCAGAACCTGCTTTGGCACCAAGCTGCTGCAATATGTTTCTTGTGCTGCATGCAAGCAAACATAAAAATGGTTTGTGCTTTTGGGCTGAAACTATCAGGGTACAAAGGACTTGCCCCAAAGATATGCCTTTAGCTAATTTAGTGGAAAAATGTTACTGTGTAGCAGAGTTATAACACTTTGAACTTTCAGAATTTTCCTTAGGGTAACATTGTGATGGTTGGAGTACTTTTCAGATGCTATATCTCAAAAATGCTTCAAGATACAGCTTCAGCGCTGTGGGTAGTTTAGTACATCTTTGGGTGTACTAAGTTGTTTTGCATGTTACCAGGCTCAGTTTCAAATGGTTGGTGAATTGTAACAAATGGGGCACATGTGACCTACAGTATACTGTGGCATGCATTATCAACATGGCAGTAGTACTGCTTTGCAGGGCACGGTGGTACCATAACACACTCTGCACTGAATAGAGCACAAAGCCCAGAGGGCCCTGCGCTCCCACACACACATAAGGGACAATTACAATAGGCAAGCATATGAGCACAGGGCCAGGAGGGCCTGGTGCCACCACCACCACTCACTATGGACTGATAGGAGTGCAGGGCACGAAGGTCCCTGCAATCGCACATGGAAGTGCAGGACAATTACATGAGGCATGGATGGAAGCACAGGGTCATAATCAAATAAGGTTATGATTATGCTT
This sequence comes from Neoceratodus forsteri, assembly GCA_016271365.2. Taxonomy (NCBI): domain Eukaryota; kingdom Metazoa; phylum Chordata; order Ceratodontiformes; family Ceratodontidae; genus Neoceratodus; species Neoceratodus forsteri. The sequence continues at coordinate 700,101,370 of CM057455.1, forward strand.
TCTCAAAAAGTAAATTCATTGCAAAAAAGTTTGTCAATGCACCATTAGGGCTGAAGTGTCAAAAGTAGGGAAATATAACCTTATGACTCCCAAGACCAAGACTAAGATCCCACCCCCAATGTGTATGCAGGAACAGGGGTGAGGGGTGTGCCTTTGAGTTGAAAATCCTAATGCTCACCTCATTTCAACATTTAATAACCTAACACAGGTACAGAATAAATCTATGGGGTGAGCATTAGGGTGCAGGTGTTTGCACCCATGGTAGTGCCGTAGCTCTTCACCATTCTGGCTTTTTCAGGGAGTGTGCCCTTCATAGCATTTTATCTCCTCCCAGTCATGCAGCAGCAGCAGTGACAGCAGCAGCCCCACCTGATGCTCCAACAGGGCAGTGCCCACAGCAGGAGGAGATGAATCTTGCCCCGGACCAGCAGCAGCAGTATAGGAGCCAGAAACTAGTGCAGAATAGCTGTCCTCTGTTTCTCATTGGATGGAGCAGAAAGAACCCCTTGTGCTCCTCCCATTGTACTTCCACCACTGGCACCTATCCCCACAACAGAGCAGTCCCACTCATCATCCTGAGGCTTCTCTGTTCCTCCAACATCAGCAGCTTGTCTGTGACACCAGTACCCCAAATCTTCCCTGGTGTGCAACTGTTTAATACTGACTATAGTGACCACTTGTAATTTATGCAAGGCCCAGGTCAATCAGGGAAAGCAAGGTACCCAAATAGGTGTTGGGGTCAAATAATGCATTTAAAAATAGATCACCAACCAGAGTAGGAAAAGCAACAGAGGAAAGCAGAGGGTGGTGTTGGAGTAGGTGCTGGTGGAGATCTGTCTCTGGTGACAAAAGTCTGCTGAATAAGGTGTCAGGGAAGTTTGCATTACATGGTGGCACAGCAGGCAAACCCTCTAGAGGTTGTTGCCCCCTCAGTTCCACTTCAAGCTGCTGAACCTGCAGCACCAGCAACACTTGCACCTCCAGCAGCAACAGCAACAGTACTGGAGCTCACCAGCTTAAGGGTGGAGGTGGGGAACCTCTGTCATCAGTCAAGAGAAGCTGGTCAATGAGATGACTATGCTCCACCATGGTAGTGCGAGTGCTGGTGGTAGTGGCATTCAGTGAGCTTGGCACTTGTCACTTGCTTCAAAATATTAAAGCAGGTCAAATCCATGTTACTGTTTAACTTTAACTGTTTCCTATCCTCTTTCTAGTCTTTCCTTCCAGCTGTCCTACTCATTTGTTTCCCCCCAAAAATATGAAAAAAAAACATGCATTTAAAAATACAGAAAACAATTTAAATCTATCTATACTGTCTACAGTAGCTATATTGTTTAATTTATTGTTATTTGTCTTTATTTTTATTTATTTATTTATTTAAACATTTGGTTACCAGGAAAGGCACACTGAGCTGGGGCTCATTTCGAGGTGCGACCTGGTGACACTAGGGAGAGTGGGGAACAAACACAAAAAGGAAATATGGAAGCAGTAAGATCATAGTTGCATAGTACAAATAACAAAAAATTACAATCGAAAACAGCTTTACAGAGTAAAGGGTTATTTTGTATGTTAAGACAGGGAACAGAGGTAATATTGCAGATTAATAAGTAGATAAGCATATGCGGAGCAGTGAATATATATCGGATTAAATTTATAGTATATGAATTCAGTGCACAGGTGCTTAGATAGCAAGAGGGCATGTAGGAGGGAACAGGAGGCATAGCTGAGATTTAATACTGGTGAGAGAGAGGGAGTTACGAAGGGTGGGAGGTTGAGAGTTCCAAAGTTTGGGAAGATGATAGGTGTAAGCAGATTTACCCATGTTGGAGGACGGTTTGGGTATGAAGAAGGAGTGGGCATCCCTAGAGCAGAGGGAGTAGGTGGTAGGGGATGTAGGGGTGAGGTGGTCAGAGAAGTAGGGTGGGAGAAGGTTGAACCAGTATTTGGAGATAAAGGAGACTGAGTGGATGTAACGTCTGTGGGATAGGAGAGGGAGTTCAAGGGTTGAGAGGAGGGAGCAGTGGTGGGTTCTAGTGGGACAGTTTAGGGTGAAGCAACAAAACGCATGGAAAAGAGAGTTGAGTCTAGTCAGTAGGGATGAGGGAGCAGTGCAGTAAACTATGTAAGGACAGTCAATGATTGGCAAGATCATTTTGGTCAGAAGTTTTCGATGGACAGGAAGGGAGAGAGTTCTTGTTTTGGTAAAGGATGCTGAACTTTGGGTGGAGTTTTGATGCAATATAGTAAATGTGGTGAGATAAACTGAGTTGAGGGTCCAGCCAGACACCTAGGTACTTGTAGGTTGGGATCTCCCTGAGGGAAGTGCCTTCTAGGGTGGTGATGGTGGGGAAGGGGATACTTTCTCAATTTTTGAGAGGTACCAAAGTCATAAGGACAGTTTTAGAGGTGTTTAATCTGAGTTTGTTTTCCTGGAACCAAGACTGAATGCTGTGGAAGTCTTGCTGTAGGGCGGATGTGATAGAGATTAGGTCAGAACCAAAGGTGAATAGGAAGGTGTCATCCGCGTACATGTGGGTGTTGGAGTTTGAGTACTGTATATAGAAGGGAGGTTGTTAATAAAGAGAGTGAAAAGAACGGGCCCAAGAATGGAGCCTTGAGGAACACCTGCCTGAATAGGGTGGGGGGAGGAAGAGGAGTTACCTATCCTGATCGACTGATGCCTGTTTGTAAGGTAAGAGTTGAACCACCAGACCTTGGGGGGCAAGACTGGCCTGGTCAAGTGCATTTAGGAGTAGGAGTGGGATACAGAATCAAAGGCCTTGGCAAGGTCGATGAACACTGCAGCTTGATATGGCCTTTATCAGCGGCAGACTGAATGTAGCCAGTAAACCTATGGAGCAAAGACATGGTGGAGTGGTGTTTCCTGAAGCCAGACTCAAAGGGGGACAGGATGCCAGTGGAGGTGAGAAAGGCGTAAAGCCTTGATCATACTAAGCATTCTTGTACCTTTGATAAGGTGGGGAGGAGGGAAATTGAACAATAGTTCCCGGGAGTTGTGGGATCCCCACCTTACCAGAGAGGGATGACACATGCAGTTTTCCAGGCTGCAGGTACTGAGCATGAGGTGAAGGGTAGGTTAGCAAGTAGGTAAGTTATAGCTGCACTCTTGCTACAGTCTTCAAAAAACAAAAAAAAAGCACAAAAATGTATATTTCCTACATATGTTTTCTTGATACCTTTCATCTCTATTTCTGTCGCTTTCCTGAATTGTTCTCACTTCTCTGAATAAATAGGTCAGTCTGCTGCAGGCAGTACTACATGGTACTGTGCTGTGTGCTTGTGCTGACCCAAAACTGTTGTGATTCACTTAGTGTTAACTGTGCATAAATCACAGTTTGCATTAATTTTCTTCTCCCAGAATTTTTCTCGAGTGAGCAGAAAAATTGGATAGGCTACTATAGGCTACCACACAGTAGTTCACAGTGTGAAACTGCCCCAAACACTCTTGTTATAATGCACTTAATTGTGTGTTAATCACAATTCACATAAATTCTTTGAATTACAGAATTTCCCTGTAGTGCCACAAAAAAATTGGACATGCTGCTACATGCTGCCACATGGTAGTTCACAGTATATTAGTGTCCCAAACACTCTTATTGTAATGCACTTTGTGTTAATTGTATGTAAATCACAATCCAAGATTTTTTTGAAAAGCACAATATACATAAATTCTGTATTCAATATTATGAGTCATGAGTGAGAGAATAAAAAGGTCATAATGCTAAATGCTAGTGCTATGCGGAATGCAGATTTCCACCGGCGAAATTAGTGTGGAGTGACCATTCCGCTGGTGGAATTTCTGCTGGAATTTCACTTGTTCTTCTGTGGAATTTCATCTGCTATAATCAACAGAATAATATTCTGTGGAACAGCATTTTTCCACAGAAAATCATTCTGCAACCATTTCTATGGAAAATATCGAGATCTGCTGAAAATCATTCTGCAACCATTTTCTGCTGCAGACTTCCCCCATTCCATTTCCGGTGAAATTTGGCAGAATTTGGGTAGAATTTCAAAAATTCCATGAAATTTCATTCTCTCAGAATTTGAAAATTCCACACAGCACTACTAAATGTATTGCTGCTGTTAATTTTTCTTACGACACCATTAAATGAGATGTGTTTGTTCCCCCAAGTAAGGTGCTGCTGCAGGTTTGTTCAATGCTATGCAAGTTTCCACAGCAACTGCCAAGAAACACTTTAGTGCCCAAAAAATAAAACTGCATTTCCAAGGCTGGAAAAAAATCTCACGATGCCTAGAAATTAGATGTGCTACCAGAAATCTTCAATGCTGCTGCTGCTGCAGCTAGCTGGTGATGCGCTTTGTGAGTCTCCACAGCAACTGACAACTGATAACTGACAGCTGCAACTTTAGTGCCCCGAAAATTAAAGTGCATTTCCATGGCTGATAATTTCTCATGTTGCCCAGAAATGAGCCGTGCTCTCTGAAATCTTACATGCTGCTGCTGCTGTACTTTGTGAATGCAATCTACAACTACTGGATGCAGATGATGATTTTCATTTCCAGTATCTGTTTGCTTTATAGTAATCTACCAGCAAAGGTAAGTATTTTTTTTTCTTTTTTTGGATTGTGGAGGGGGGGGAGGGTATTTGAAACCAATGTATTTCTAATCATCTTTTGTAACTGTTTCTCTCTTTGCAGGTGTTTATCCCTAGGGTGATTGAATCCTGTTGCTGCACGCATCTTGCCAGATACGGTTATTTAATTTCTGACTGTTTCATACTGCATAAGGTAAGTATTTTTTTCTTAAGTTGTATCTGTATCCAAATGTTACTGCATAAATGTTGTCTGCTCTTATTTCTCTTGTTTCAGTTATTTTTCCAATGCATGATAAAATTTAATGAGGCAGCAGTATCAGTTGAAGGACTATTAGATATGCTAGTTACAGAGGACGTGTTGACTTTAATAACATCACATACAGTGGTGGAGAAGCTGGAAGTGGAGGTCTGAGCATCAGTCAGTAAGGCTGACCACATCAACGATCTGGTGAAAATTACAAGCTGGCAATGGCATGGTTGTTGTAGTAGGACCAGGAATCAATCTTGATGGCAGAATGTATACAAATGAAAATTACTGTATTTAGAATGTAATATTGGGTTACAGTACACCTGTGAAGAAAAAAATAAGAAAAAATTACTTTTTGGAAGAATATCTACCATTGCATTGGTGAAGGCCTGACCTGGAAATGCAATAAAGGTGCCCCTGTCAGAGGAGGTAGAGAAGTCTTGCTTCCTGGATGAGAAGAGAGCAGGACAGGAGGAGACCTGTGATGACAAGGGAAAATAAGGTAAACCTTTCTAAAGTAGCTATAGCGGTGACTGACCAACTGGGAAGTATATATGTTGTCCATTCCAAGTCTTACTTATGCATGTTACCTGTGAAGAAAAAAATTATTTAGCCATACTTTGCCACCATTGTGGCTGCACAAGAGATACAGTGTCCAATCCTACTTTTTACATACCTGTCACTTATGAAGAAAAAAAAAGTATTTAGCCTGACTGTGCCACCACTGTGGCCACATGATAAATCCATTGTCTAATCCCACTCTTTCCATAACTGTCACCTGTGAAGAAAAAGTAATTTAGCCTGACTTTGTCACCATTTTGGCCACATGATAGGTCCATTGTCCAGTCCCACTCATTCTGTTCCTGTCACCTGTGAAGAAAAAAATAGAAATAATTTAACCTGGGGAATCCAAGATGGTGCCATGAGGAGGGATTAGGTCAGAGCTCCCCTTTCAACAAATAAGTAAAGCTCAGAAAATAATGGTAAAAATGGTCCTTATTCTTTAAAAGCTTTAAAAAGACTGGTTGACCTCTAAAACTGTAGAAAGCTTACAATTCTTTTTTCTAGGAACTGCAAAGGCAAAGCTGGGGGAGCAGAACGAAGCACAAGTGGAGGACCCAGACACAGAAACAGAGCTTGAGGAGGATCATCCTGTACAGAATGCTGCATTGGATTTTCATGCACCTCAAGCAGAGACAGCAATAGAGCAAAATGCTTCAAGTTCTATGGAAGACAAACTTAAAATCTGCAAGAAACGAGGACAATAAGATGAACAATACATGCATCAGATGGGGTGTGTCTCCCTGTATAAAGAACAGTAAATCAGAACACAAAATGTACAAATGGAGAAGCTAACAAATGTCAATGCTAGGGGGAGGCCTCTAAGTGAAGCCCCAAGTCAGGGAAGCCCTTACAGAAAACAAAGCAAAAGAAAGCGCTGCATGAAATACAGGGTGAGGATGCAAACTGAGCATCAGGCCAAGATACAGAGTGAGAAAAAGAACAGAATCAAGAGGAGAAAATACTACAAATTATATTGGAAAAAATGAAGGAAGTGTTCCAGAAAATATAAGACAAACTTGAGGGGATTAATGTTGAAATGAAAGGAGTAGAGCAAGAAATTAAAGAAGTAAATACCAGAATGTTTCACTATAGAATTTCAGAATTAGAAGATTAAATCCTTGGGTTAAACACGACAGAAGTTTGTGAAGTCAAGCTGATACCGTAACAGACAAAGTACTTGATCTGGAATTAAGATCCTACTGGGATAATTTAAAGCTACTAGGAATCCAGGAGGATTGGAGCAGAAGGAAATTCTGAAATTATGTGAAAAAATGTTAACTGAACTAGCTGGGAAACAATACCCAGAGGAGAAAATCGAACTACAGAGAGCCCATAGATCTTCAGCCATTCTAAAGCCAAACTTTAGATACCCTTGGGTTCTTTTTTAAAGTTCCTAAAATATCAGGAAAAGGGGAACATATTAGCACTATCAAAGAAAAAAACAACCTTTAATGTACAAAGAAAATAAAATCCTTATGTTTCTTGATTTAGGTCCGGAAGGCCAAAAGAAGAGGAATGCGTTTAAATTTGTTAAAAGTTTTTTGTGGGAAAAACACATCCTCTGCTACCATCCAACCCTTACTACAGTAAAAATTACCTACTTGGGCTCAAGCAGAATTTTCTCATCTGCAACGGATGCAGAGGCATATGTGTATGAAGAACTGAATTTGAAACCTAACAGAAACAACACTGAAATAGGGAATGGACCATCCAAAAAAGATTAGTTTTGAAGCTGCTTACTTTTGCATAAAAGAGCAGTACTAAAAATGTTGGATACATGTTTTAGCTGAAACTTAAGAATTGACCTAACTATAAATACTGGAGATATGGGAGCTTAGACTTTATTTATTTATTTACGTATTTATTTATTTCAGTCTAGGATTACAACAATACCTTTGAGCTGAGGCTCTTTTACAAAGGTTCCATGTCAGAGAGTACAGTATACACCTTTTTATAACAGACAATAACATTTAACTAACAAGACATGCAGATTCAGGGCACAAAGGAGAGCAGGGAATAGTGATAGAGACAGGACTGCGGAAAAGGTGTGGGTGATAGGAGATTGCAGAATGAGGGCGGTAGGAAGGAAGAAAAGAGGTACGAGGTTCTGGAAGAGAGGGTGAGTAAGACAGGGTGGTGGGGGAAGGAGGGGGCAAGAGGAGAGAAGGAAGGGGAGGTGAAGCATGGGGTGGGTGGCAGGGCAGCCTGGGGGCCTTGTCGTGGCCAGACAGGTAAGAGTGCTAGAAGAAGGGCAGAGATTGTTGTAAGTGCTTGATGAGGAGGCATGGGCAGTAGGATGAGGGTACTAATTGGCTGAGCGGTCACAGGAGCTGAAGGCTAGCAGTGAGAGATGCAGCATGGACTTGAATACACCAAGTGTGGGAGCGGTGGCTATGTCACTGCCAAGGGAGTTGAGCCAGCTGGTCGCCCGATAAGCAAATGATCTTTGTCCTTGGGTTGTGCTACACTGAGGGATTTGCAGAGAGTTAGGTTTGGACCTCCTTGTAATGACATTGCTGTGTCTAGATGTAAGGAGAGCACAGACTCCAGGAGGAGCAAGACCCATTGTTATTTTCTTGGCTGTGATGCAGGTTTGGTATTTAATGTCACTGCCAAGTTGCAGCCACCCAGTTTGAGAGTAGAGGTCACATGTGTGAGTAAGACGATGGGATCCTGAGATGAGTCGACAGGCTTTGTTTAGGGAGGTAATTACACATTTGAGAGAGGTGGCAGTGGCAGAGCCATAGATGATAAGTCCATAACTGATAATGCTTACGATAGAGCTTTGGATGGCAACTGATAGTGCTTCAGGGGTTAGGTGTTTCCTGTACTGGAACAGTAGGCCTAACTGGGTATTGGCAGATTTTGCAACATTGTTGATGTGGGCAGCATAGGAAAGATGGGAGTCGAGGGTGATGCCAAGGTACCTGAAGGATTGTGTTTGTTCAAGAGTGACACCTTGCTTGGTTTCAATGGAGAGGTGGTATTGCTTGTTTTTGTTGTGGGGGCTGCTGAAGATCACAGATTTGTTTTTTTTCTGATTGAGGATCAGTTAATGACTTAGGAACCAGGTTTCAACAGATGAGAAACCCTGCTAGAGTTTTTTTTGCAATAGTTTTGGGTTGTGGTGTGAGGCAAGGATTACTGCATCGTTTGCATACAGTATGATTTGTTCAGGGCAGCAGTCTGGTAATGAGTTTAGGAACAGGCTAAAGAGGAGGGATCTCAGGATAGAACCCTGGGGGACTCCTGAGCGGACAGGTCTGGGATCAGAGAACGTATCAGCAATTCTTACTGTTTGGATCCAATTTTCTAGGTAGCTCTTGAACCAGCCAACGGAGTCAGGTGAGAGCCCAGCATTTTGGAGCTGGACTAGAAGGAGGCGATGGTTGATGGTGTCAAAGGCTTTTGTTAAGTCGATGAAAATGGAGCCTGTTTGTTGACCAGTGTCCAGTGAGTTATGGATTGCGCCAGTGAATTTGAGTAGTGCCGTGGAGGTGCTGTGACCCTTTCTGAACCCTTGTTGTTGTTTGCACAGGATGTTGTGCTTATCCAGGAAGTCTGTAAGCTGGTCAGAGACAATACATTCTGGTGCCTTGGAGAGAGGAGGTAGTATGAAGATTGGTCTGAAATTCTCATGGGCAGTTTTGTCACCACTTTTGTGGATGGGGTGACAGTGGTAGGTTTCCACTTGTCTGGAAACTGGCTAAGGTTGAGAGAGAGGTTGAAGATCCTGGTCAGAGGCCCGAGTACCTCTTCTAGGGTGAGGGACAGGAGTTTGAGGTCGAGGGAGTCATTGCTAAATCTGGATTTGCCAATGGCTTTGATGACATATTTGCGAACCTGATGAGTCTTGACTGCTTTAAAGTAGAAACGTGGTTGACTATTAGAGGTATTGTTTGTGGAGGACATTGGAACATCATCTTCTTTTGACTAGAGGAGCGGCAAAATTTTTGTACATGTGTGGGAATATAGGGTCATAAGGGAGGGGAGACTCTGTGAGGGGGTTGGGGGAAAGTCAGTGTCTCCGTGGACAAGCAGATTTCCCCAGATATTTCCTGCTTGTTGTCCTCAGTCCTTGGGTTGCGAGGGTAAACAGGTTGGCATCCTCCCCTCCCTGCAGCAGCAGTCAGCGCCTTCATGGTCAAGCAGATTTCTACAGGTATCTCCTGCTTGTTGTCCTCAGTCCTTGGGTCATGAGGGTAAGCAGGTTGGCACACTTCCCTCCCTGCAGCAGCAGTGGGCACCTTCTTGGACAAGTAGATTTCTCCAGGTATCTCTTGCTTGTTGTTCTGAGTCCTTGGGTTGTGGGAGTAAGCAGATTGGCACTCTTACCTCCCTGCATCAGCAGTCAGCACCTTCATGGACAAACAGTTTTCCCTAGGTATCTCCTGCTTGTTGTCCTCAGTCCTTGCATCATGAGAGTAAGCAGGTTGGCATCCTCCCCTTCCAGCAGCACTATTCAACACCTTCATGGACAAGCAGATTTCTCCAGGTATCTCCTGCTTGTTGTCCTCAGTTCTTGGATCATAAGGGTAAGCAGGTTGGCCCCTCCACTCCATGCAGCAGCAGTTGGCACCTCTGTGGACAAGCAGATTTCCCCAGGTGCTACAGAGTTTACCTGCACTGTGGTGTTGGTGCCCTCTTGGACGGCACTGTCTATGTGTTTCTGTTGGCGCACTACTATTGATTGTATTTTAATAATCACTGCATGGTTGTACTCACTGTTATTTTGCCAGGGATGATGGATTGCTTTAATTAGGTGTTATTGGGTTTAAATTTGTGTACAGTGCCTGTTATTTTAGTTTGTAACCAGGCTGGCTTCTTCCTGAATCAGCTACTTTCTGGAATTTACACCCTACTACCAGTTTCTATTTTTATATTTATCATACTTGTAAACTGTGATCAGCTGGAACATGCAACCCCACTACCTGCAGTATATTTTGTTTGTACTTCTCTGTACTTGTACTTGTCCCTGTGATAATGCTACCTTACCCCTGGGTTGCATCTGGAAATGAGCCTAGGCTCAGTGTGCCTTTAAAGGTTAACAAAAGTTTAAATAAATTAAAATAAAATGCTTCAATTTCTGCCCCTTAGTCTTCAACCACATAAGGTCAGTATTAAACCATGGCAACCTAAGGCAGGACATCAACGGCAAGCATGATAGGGTGCAAGGGAGTTAAAGACCCCCATAAGGGCTTCATTAGAGCCTTCTACATCTTCCTCTGCACCTTCAGAACATGCCAGTACCATACCCATGATGTCCAGATATGTCAGGAGATTATTTGGCTCCTTATTTCTTAAAGGACAATATCTGACCATCTCCACAGGAGAGGTTTGAAAACAGGGGTCCCACACAAGAATTGAATTGCATGATGATCTGACCACCTGACTGGATCAACCCTGAGATTGTTAATGTCAAGACCCAATGCAAAGACAAAAGCTTAGGTGTGGACTTTCTGGTGGGCTCCAGTGACAACCACCTGTACAATTTCTAGCAAGGACATAAGCTGGAGGAACTGTTGTCCAAACAGAGAGTCATCATCATCGACCCAGGCACTGAACTTCTCCAGCACTAAAAAGTTGGGTGAGCCCATAGCTAGGTCAGCCATGAAACCCTCTAGTTGTGCAAACATTTACTCCCATATCCTGGAGGATGGTACGTGAGAATATTTTTGCAACTGCACCCAGACCCACTTTAACGGCCATGCATTCAAATGAGGTGGTCTCCTCTGTGAGGTATGCTGTCAATCGCAGGGTGCATATAATGCAGATGGTCATGTGCCCCTCTGCGCCCTGCCTTGTGCAATGCACCATGAAAAAACCCAGAGGGATGGACACCTCAAGCAGGGCCCGAGTAATCACCAACTAGGTCTGCATGATACATTCCAGATCTGCTGAGGAGTCTGCGATAAAAGCCTCCATTAACATGGATTAGTCCTCATGGACTTGGCATTACACAAAACAGCTCAAGGTGGGCAGGCACTGCCTGGTCTGTCATTACATGTCCCATCGAAATCTTGGCAGCCCTATGGATCAGTTTTCTGATAGGATGGACCTCTTTCCTGAGTAGATCTTCAACCAGGGTGCCTCTTAGATCTTACACACACAATTATGCCACCCTTCACTACTCCCATATGAGCAAACTATTCTGTGTCCATACCCTTGAAGGATGTCCAACCCTCTTCAATGGTCAATGATCACTGCCCATATGGTACACTGCCCTTTCCCCCAAAAAAATATGCAGTAGACTCAGCTGCTCTGGAGAGTAGAGAAAACTTGGCCTACTACCCAACCAATACATTAGGAAACAATTAAAGTCCAGAAAAACCCACATGAAAAACAAACACCCATAACAGTAATAAAACCACCCCAGACCCAAACATTAACACGCTACAATTACAAAACACACACTAATACAAAGCTCTACTACAAAAATATGAGGCAACACCAATCACAACCCAGACACATAACAATCTAAGTGATCAAACAAATATTTAATACATCACATTCAACCACACTCATACAGTCTCAAACAAAGCAAAAAATCAAAGGAACAATATAAAATATTTAAATAGTGCCAAAATCTTGATACTATGGCTCACTTTACTGATGCTCAACAGCTCCTAGACACTGTTTACTTCTCTACTGTTCCACTACTGTAACCTTGTGATGACCTACTGTTTTAAGCACTATGTCTCCTATTGTAGTTTATTGACTGCTGCTGCCTTGTTACTTATAATTTCCCTTTTGTATTAATGTCTGGATTGATGTCTCTGCCCTCTGTCTGTATTTGTAGCCCACTCCTCCTGGAAATGAGCCTTGGCTCAGTGTGCCTTTCCCGGTTACCAGTGAGCCTGCGGCCACTGCAGAACTCTATCTGGCTGTCCTGCCATCCCTCCCAGACCACTGAAAGAGCTTCTTGCTAGGCATCCTGCTCTGGACTCACTGGCAAAACTGCAGCCACTGCAGAATGCTACCCGGCCTTCCTGCCATCCCTTCCAGACTGCTGAAGGAGATTTTTGCTACGCAGCCCACTCCGGGCTCAAGTCACTGGCAAACCTGCAGCCACTGCAGAATGCTACCTGGCCATCCTGCCATCCCTCCCAGACTGCTGAAGGAGCTTCTTGCTTCTTCCTAGTCCCTCCAAAAAATCAGGATAGTTAATGAGGTAAACACCAAGGTAGAGACGTTGGTAAGGAGAAGGGCAGGTGTAAATGGAGAAAAAGGCAAAAGAAGTAAGGACAGGGATGGGGCAAAAAGGGGTAAGGCCATTAAAAAATGGAGGGTAATGAGTACTAATGCCCTCAGTCTAGATAACAAGCTCCCTGAACTGGTGTCCTTGATGGAAGAGGGATACCTTGATATTGTGGAAGTCACAGAAACATGGTACACAGAGAACTATGACTGGGATGTCAACATGCCAGGGTACACAATCTACAGGAGAGACAGGGAGGGTAGAAGAGGAGGAGGAGGAGGAGTAGTTCTCTATGTAAGGGAGGAGCTCAAGGCAACAGAACAAAAGGGTAAACAGGAAGGAGAGGAGGCACTGTGAGTCACCCTGGAGACTGGAAATGGCACCACAATTCACACAGGGGTTGTATACAGACCCCCATCTCAGGGTAAGGATATGGACAAGAAAATGATAGAAGGCATCCTTAGGATGGCAGAGAAAGGGGAGATATTGTTGATGGGGGACCTGAATATGCCAGATGTTAACTGGAGCACCTTTGCTGCAGCCACATCCAAGAGCAGGGCCATTCTCAATGCCCTACAGGGGGCATGTCTCAGACAGCTAGTGTTGGAACCCACTCGGGAGGGAGCAATCTTAGACCTGGTACTCTAAAATGGGGATGGAGAGAGGATCTCAGATCTAGAAGTGGGTAGCCATCTGGGAACAAGTGACCACCAAACAGTGTGGTTCATGATAAACTCAGCTGCAGAGTCAAGCCATACAAAAGTGAGGTTACTGGACTTCAGGAGGGCTGACTTTGTCAAAATGGGAGAGTTCCCTTTAGAAAAGCACTAGCAAACAGGCAAGAGGGAGGAGTGAAGCAACGATGGGGAAACATCAAAACTGCCATCACAGAAGCAACAAGCCTTTATGTGAAGCAAATAAACAAATCAAAATGAAAGAAAAAAACCACTATGATCCTCAAAAGAAGTGGCGGGGAAGGTTAGGGAGAAAAAGATAGCATTTAGGAAGTATAAGGAAACACAGTAGGAGCAGGTCAGAGAACTGTACCTATTAAAGCAGAAGGAAATGGGAAAGGCAGTCAGAATAGCAAAGGCCCAAACTGAGGAAAAGATAGCCAACTTGATTAAGAAGAGGGATAAAACCTTTTATAGGCACATTAGGGAGCATAGAAAGACAAAGGGAGGGATAGTGAGGCTGAATAAAGGGGACAGTGGGTGGGAAGAGAGGGACAGTGAAAAAGCAGGCATAGTGAACGGATGCTTCTGTTCAGTGTTCACAAAAGAAGAGGAGGGGAGGTACCTAATCCAATCAATTGAAGCACTCTGGATAGTGGGGTAGATCCCAGTCCTTTCACAGAAGAAAGGGTTCTGAAAGAATTCCTAAAACTGAAACTGGACAAAGCAATGGGAGCTGACAGGACTCACCCCACAATTCTAAAAGAATTAAGGGGAGAACTAGTAACACCACTGACTTGCCTTTTTATTTATTTTTATTTTATATTTTTCCCCCTGGCAGGACCCCATCTTTCCACCAGCCTTGGTCACAGCCCCCGGAGTCCTCCACCACTGTATATGGCTGCCGCGGACCCTCGGTCACCCCCGGCTTACCCCCTGGAGGGTGGGGCTGCAGCCACCTTCTACGGTGACCACGGAACCAATGTCTGGTTGGGGACCTGCAGCAACGGTGATGTAGTGAGGTCCTCCTGGGAGGGCTTGATATGCACGGTGGTCCTGCCCGCCTCCATTTTTCCACCATTTTTTATTATGGAGGCGAGAATGTGCAATGACGCCAGTGTCCGCCCCGCCTCCCAGAACTGTACTCGTCGGACGCCTGAGATCTCCCGACCTCCGCCAGGAGTCCTCAGTGCGCCGATCGCTTCCCCCATCCTCCCCCCCCACCGGAGAAGGAGAGCAGTCCATAGGATGCTCCATCCTTCTCCTCCCCGGCCGGCCCTCTGTCGATCCGGGTCCATTCCTGAACCCGGGTCGCCAGTGTCGCAAGCAGAAATCCCACCACTGCACCAGCAGACCAGCTGACTAGCCTTTTTAACAAATCATGGGAGGATGGAATAGTACCTGAGGACTTGAGGAGGGTGGATGTGATTCCCCTTCACAAAAGTGGGAGCAAGACAGAGGCAGGAAACTACAGACCTGTCAGTTTGATCTCAGTGATAAGGAAAATGATAGAATCACTTCTGAAAGAAATAATTGTTGAGTACCTAGAGGCCAGTGGGGCACAGGACCCAAGGCAGCATGAATTCACAGTGGGAAGTTCATGTTAGACAAATCTAATCGATTTCTTTGACTGGGTGACCAAAGTAGTAGACCAGGTAGGGACTTTGGACATGGTCTACCTGGACTTTAGCAAGGCATTTGACGCAGTCCCACACAAAAGATTAATAACAAATTAGCCAGCCTGGGAGTAGGTCCCAGGGTGGCAGCCTGGGTAAAACATTGGCTGGACAACGGGACACAGAAGGTAATAGTAAACAGAGTTCACTCTGAAGAAAGGGGGGTTACTAGTGAGATAATGCAGGGTTCAGTACTGGGTCTGGTCCTTTTTAATGTCTTTATAGGTGACATTGCAGAGGGACTAGAAGGAAAAGTATGCCTCTTTGCAGACGACACAAAGATCTGCAACAGGGTTGCTACACGGGGGTGTGTGGAAAGGATGAGAAGGGACTTGGCAAGGTTGGAGGAATGGTCAGAAGTATGGCAGCTTAGATTCAGTGCAAAGAAGTGCAAAGTAATGCACCTGGGAAACAAAAACCCAGGGGAAGAGTACACAATGGGGGGGGTATTAACAACAACAAAAATGGAAAGGGACCTGGGGTAATCATATCAGGTGACCTAAAGGTTAACTAGCAATGTGAGAAGGCAGTAGGGATGGCTGGGGGGATACTGGGATGTATAGGGAGAGGCACCACTAGTAAAGACAGGAAGTTGTGATCCCTCTGTATAGGCAGTTGGTGAAACCCCATCTGGAGTACTGGGCACAGTTCTGCATACCCCATCTCCGCAAGGACATAGGATGGAGACAGTACAGAAGAAGGTAACTAAAATGGTGCAGGGTCTGCAACAGAAGCCATATGAGGAGAGACTAAAGCAGCTTAATATGTATACCCCAGAAGAAAGGAGGGAGAGAGGGGACATGATAGAAACTTTTAAGTACCTCAAGGGAATCAACAAAGTCCAAGAGGGTAGCATCTTTCAGAAAAAGAGATGTGCAAGAACAAGGGGACATAATTCGAAGATAGAGGGGGGATGGCTCAGGGGTAATGTGAGGAAGTATTTTTTCACAGAGAGGGTGTTGGACATGTGGAATGGCCTTCCTGAGGAGGCTGTGGGGTCAAAAACAGTGGGGGAATTCAAGAATGCATGGGACAGACATAAGACAAGTTTTGTGGGGGTAGGAAGAAATAGGCTGTTGGTTAACTAGGATCTGCAGCTTATCCAGTAGGTAAGGAAATGGGCAGACTAGGTGGGCCAAGCAATCCTTATCTGCTGTCAAAGTCTATGTTTCTATGTTTCAGCCCACTCTGGGCTCACCGGTGAACCTGCGGCTGCTGCAGAATGCTACCTGGCCATCTTGCCATCCCTCCCAGACCACTGAAGGAGCTTCTTGCTAGGTGAGCCTCGGCCATGCTTCAGGGAACAATTCAGGAGCTCCAGTTGGTGGACACCATGTAACCTAGCCAGAGATTGTCTGCAGAGGTTACGGCTTCCAAACCCATTGGCTGCCTTGCTGAGTAATTCAAGCTCTTGGGGACCTGCTGTAGCACCGGCTTAGGATTTGCCCCCAAGCTTTGAATCTGTCTTGAAGAAATTTTAGAAATGTTCTGTGGTTTTTTCAAGTGTACCAAGGGCTAGATTTCACAGCTAGGGGTCCTATATTACTAGGTCAAGTTTTGCACTGCATTTATTTTTGAAGTATTACCATGGGCTAGCACTTACTGTTTGGAATTGAATGCTTCTGGGCTATATAATTTAATTTAGTTGCTCTCCTATAATTCTGCCCTGCCAAATTCTAGCTAATTTTGAACTGCATTTATTTTAAAGTATTACTGTGGGCTAGTACTTACTGTTTGGGATCGAATTTTTCTGGGCTATGTATTTTAATTTAGTTGCTCTCCTGCAATTCTGCCCTGCCATTTTCTAGCAATTTGTATCCTATTCTCTTTTTATTTTGCCTGCAGTTGTATCTGCTGTCATCACTTCATTAGCTGTATTTTTCCCTTTTTAATTGTTTTTTTCTCTTAGTGTAACTAAAGCTATCATTGTCCTGTTTGCCCTGACCACGCTTGCTGGGTGCGGTCTGTTGGTGCCTGCCGAAACAGCCCCTGTCTGTCTAGCCTAGGCTTCTCCCTCCCATCGTTTAACTTTTTCTTAGTCCCTTCATTCTCCCATTGTTTAACTTGTATTTTATTTTAACTTTTTAATTCTCTTTCCCCCCTGTAATTCCCCACTCACCAATTTTGCAGCACTCCCAGCAATCTCCATCCTCAATTTAACCTCCCCCTCTCCTGTCTCCTAGGCAACCCTCTCTGGGCTCACCAGCAAACCTGCAGCCATTGCAGAAAGCTACCCGGCCATCCTGTCACCCCTCCCAGACTGCTGAAGAAGCTTCTTGCTAGGTGAGCCCCTGCCGTGCTTCGGGAAACAATTCAGGAGTTCCGATTTGGAGGATGCCTTGTAACCTAGCCAGAGATTGGCTGCTGAGGTTACGGCTTCCCTGCCCATTGGCTGCCTTGCTGAGGAACTCAAGCTCTAGGGAACTTGCTGTAGCACCAGCTTAGGATTTGTTCCCAAGCTTTAACTCTGTCTTGAATCAATTTTTCCCACCCACCCACCCACTTTCACTGTGCTGTTTAAATAGTCTTGCTTCCGTCGGCATTTGCGGTGCAGCTTCCTCATTGGCCCTTTTTCTGTTTGCACACTGTCAAAGGAGCAACTCACCATTTCCTGCCCTATCCAGCACATAACAAATCATCCTGTACTGTCTGGGATTACTTGTGTGTTCCATTTCCCCTTAAAGGAACACATTACACCTTGTTGCTCTTCCAACTGCTGCGGCAAAATACTGGCCCCTCCAGATTGCACTCCTACCTGTCCTGTTGTTAGTAAAATGCTGTAGAAATCTCTTTTTCCTACATCCTTACAGAATTCTGTTTATCTAATAGAAAATAGTCCTCCTTGGTTGAAACTCTTGCTCTTGGTCCTGCTCTGACTAAATTGCAACAGTCCTCTCTGTGATTGCTGTGGGAGCCTTCTACAACAACAGGGAGTGGTCTGTTGCTTGTCTTTTTCTTCCTGCTTGCTCACACAAGAAATTGTATCCTCCAGTGACTACTTCATTATTCTGAGTGATTCCCATCTAGCAGTATAATGAATGCTGCCTATCTTTTCCTGGGGTGCTTAGTGTGCACATTACACCACACCTCTGAGTATTACCCTGAACCTCCCTCAGCAGGCCTTCCAAGTTGCATAGGAATAGACCTTAGCTGTCCATTATTCTGTATAGCCTCATACCTGCCCAGGCTGGCAAATGCTTCTCTTCCTTATGTGCTGAGTTCCACTGGATCCATGCTTCTCCCCAGCTGCATAACATATACTAAGCCCATCTCTACAGTAGGGATCCCAACTACCTTCTCAATTCGGATGCTCTTGTTTGCTTCCTTGGGTCCTTTGGCAATGTACGCCCTCCCTTCTAAAACCACTACCATTACACCCACAAAAAGGCTAAAAACAAGATCTTCAAACTACTATTGAATGCCCTAAAAAAATTATCTTGATACTACTCATCTGGGCAGGTAATATCAAACCGAATCCTGGCCCTTCTATCCCCATTTCTTCCCCTACTGAAATTACTCACTTAAAGGGAATAAGTCTTATCCACATCAATGTTTGTAGCTTATTGCGGAAATTTGATGTGATACAAATCTGGGTTAACCACACTGCACATAATATCCTAGTGGTGACAGAAACCTGGTTAAGGTCTTCTACCTAAGACTCTGAAATAAACATCCCCTCATATAATGTCATTAGAGCTGAAAGAATATTGCGAGGATGAGGGGTAGCTATATACGTTAGAGACAAGTTTGTTACCTCCATCTCTGAGGCTGGTACCCTACTGAAGGAATTTGAGTGCATTACTCTGGAAGTGCAGCTCTCTCGGTCACTCCCAGTCTGTATAATTGGATGCTACTGACCCCCTCTGCAGGACTAAAAGTGCTACAGCACTTATCCAATACTCTAGACTCTGTGATGTCCGAAGTTATCATAATGGGTGATCTGAATATATATTGGCTCTCCACATCTTCCTTGCCACTAAAAGTACTTTGTGACAAGTTTGGTCTTATACAACTAATAAACAAAGTTACCAGGCCCAATATTAAAAATCCTGACCGTGGTAGAGTATTGGACTTAATTCTAGCGAATAAGCCATATCTCTTTACACATTCTGGAGTGTTCTTTAATGATCTGTGTGATAGCTGTGTCATAGCTGGTGTGAGGTCTATTGCTAAGGCGACCTATTCCTCCTAATTCACCTTAAAGAGATGTTAACGGAATTTTGACCCCATTGCCTTTCTCATGGATCTCTAATATGCCCAGTGGCATGAGTTTTTTTTTTGGTACCTTTTGTCAGGGAAACCTCCAAGGCATCCCAGTGTATTGTCCTTGGGACCATAGATAAGCATGTGCCTATTATAAAAATCTGTACTAGGAAAAGATCGTGCCCATGGTTTATGGCCAGCCTGAAAGAAGCGTTATGGCACAGGGACACCCTATGGAGAAGGGCAAGGAAAACTACATTTCCTGCAGATTGGGCATCTTTCTGAGCTACCAGAAACTATTGCACTAAACTAATCAGGGCTGAGAAAGTAAATTTCTTTCACTCGACACTCAATTCATCTTCAACCTACCCTTCAAAATTTTGGAAAACACTGAAGGATGTCACAGGCCACAACTCTGGTAACACAGTCCCACTTAAAAACTCTACGGGAGGGTCCACTTTTATGGACAAACATGAACTACTCGGCCTGCTTAATAACCATTTCACTACAGCAGGGTTGGTGTCTGATTCCTCACCTGCCAATATCCTCTGAGACCAACTGTGTCTCCAGAAGTCAAATGGTCTCATACCTATCGCTCAACATAATACCCCTGCCTTCACCTTCTACCTGGTCATGGTAAAGCAAGTTGAGGATCTTCTACTACAGTTGGATGCCAAAAAAAATGCAGTAGTGGATGGCATTGAGCCTTTCTTCCTAAAACTAGGATACTAAGTACTTTCTCCCCCCATCACCCATCTCTTTAACTTATCTCTTGCTCTGGTTCTCTCTCCACCATTTGTAAAACAGCAAATGTCATTCCATTATACAAATGAGGTGATTTGAGTGACCTAAATAATTATCATCCCATTTCCTTGCTTCCCATACTGTCCAAGTTGCTTGAAAAGGTGGTCAGTACCCAGCTCAGGCGATTCATGGAAAATTACAACCTGCTCAATCCAGTTCAATCTGGGTTCAGGCCTCATCATAGCACAACCTTGGCACTTGCTAAGGTCACAAATGACTGGCTGTCAGCATTAGATGGCAAAAACTATGTATGCGCTTTGTTTCTTGACCTTAGCAAGGCCTTTGATATGGTGGACCATAATCTGCTTTTGGTCACTTTACAAAATATCGAGGCCAACAGCTTGACCCTAAAATGGTTCAAAAATAATCTCACTGACTGTTGTCAACAGGTTAAGGTTGATGGGGACCTCTCCCCAATGAAGCCCCTCCTTAGAGGTGTACCACAAGGGTCTATCCTTGGCCTATTACTGTTTGCCATCTACATAAACAACCTGAATAATGGATTCAAATCAACAAATATTCATCTGTTTGCTGATGATACCGTACTTTACATTGCTAGGCCATCTCCAGAGCTTGCATCCTCTGATTTGCAAATTGAATTTAACCTTCTTCAAAGCAACCTGTTACATTTAAAACTACTGCTGAATGCCAAAAAGATGAAGTCTATGCTACTTGCCCCCTCAACAAATGTTTCCATCTCTCTAATCTCAGGAACTGTCCCACATGTACTTACTCTGTTGGGTGAACCACTTGAATATGTGGAGAAATTAAAATATCTGGGAGTAAGGATTGACTACAAACTCTCCTTTTCAGTCAAGCTTGAGGAACTATCCAAAAAATTAAGACAAAGGCTTGAGGTCTTCTATTGCATCAGACATTTCCTTACACAAGAAGCTAAAACACAGTTATTCCAGACAACCTTTATGCCTCTCCTGGACTATGCTGACTTTTTATATGGGCAAAGTGCAAGTGTGGCACAAGCTAAACTGGATGTCCTCTACCATCATGCACTTAGATTCATTACAGGGTCCTCCTACTCTACCCACCATTGTTCAATTTATGCCTCCGTAGGTTGGAACTGTCTCTCTCATAGGTGGGACAAAAATGCAGTCCTATGGACTTATAGAGCCATTATCCACAAGCTTCCATGGTATATCTTTGATTGCCTGCCTGTCTGCTCTCCTGGTATCTATCCATTCCTACATTACACTTATAATCCCAAAGGTCAGAACACACCTCGGCTGTGCGGCAATAAGTCATGCCCTCCCGGTCCTCTGGAACAAGGTACAAAAAACCCTGAGGCTGGCCCGGCAGGTGACACTGTCTCTTTTCAAAAAGTATTTACTCGAGTTCCTTCATTGAAAAGTGTAATTGCTTCTGCTGATGGCTTGCAAATTCCTCCTGGCCTCAGCTTACTCATGGTAGGTTGCCCCCCCTTCATTGGCATTGTCTCTTCTTTACCCATTCCAGCTACTCCCCCCACTGTGTATCAAAATTTTATCTACCTATCAGTGCTTCTATAATTCCTCCCTGATTCCCTCCACTCGGAAAGGTCACCTGGACCCTAATTATGCATTGCACAATTTGCTCTAACCTTTTACTCTGTACATTTTGTGTGTGTGTGTGTGTGTGTGTGTATATATATATATATATTTATATATATATATATACACATTCCGTTCTTACACTTCCTGTTTTAGGCATACATCTGACTGTACACAATAACTGCAATGTTGGTTGTGCATTTTTTCATATTGTAAATTCACATTTGTATGTCTTGTTTCTATGTAAAACTGTTTCTGTGAATTGTTCCCGGGTCCACCTTGGAAATGAGTATACTCAATAAACAAATAGCAATCCAGTTTAGACTAAGAATTAAGGAAAGACTGGTAGAGTATCTTGAGTCCAATAGCTGCAGTACCACTGGCAGCATGGATTAATGGGTGGAGGGGGTCATGCCAGACAATTCTGATTGATTTCTTTGATTTAACAAACAGGAAAACAGATCAGGAGAGGGCAATGGAGGTGGCCTATGTGGACTTTAGCAAGGCAGTTGACACTATGCCACACAGGAGACTGATAAAAAATTAAGCAGCTTAGGGGTGTGCTCCAAAGTGGTGAATTGGGTTAGAAACTGGTTACCAGACAGACAACAGAAGAAAGTGGTTAAAGGAACCCACTCTAATGAAGGAAGAGTGATCAGCAGAGCGCTACAGGGCTCAGTACTATGATTTTTTCTCTTCAATGTTTTCAGTAGTGACATTGCAAAAGAACTGGAAGGGAAGGTATGCCTTTTTGCAGATGATAATAAAATCTGCAATAGGGTGGGCACTCAGGGTGGAGTAAAGAGAATGTGCAGGGATTTTGGGAAACTTGAGAAATCATCAAGAGCATGACAGTTGGGGTTCAATGCCAAAAATTGAAAACTTATGCAGCAAGAGCATAGGAAGCCAGGAGCGGAGTATAGGATGGAGAAGAGGTATTGACAGTCACTAAGCAGGAAAGAGATTTTGGGGTTATCATGACAGATGACCTCAAAGTGGCAGGACAGTGTGATGAAGCAGGGATAGAGTTAGTGGGATGCTTGGGTGCATAGGGAGGGGTATCACCTCCGAGTGGAATGAGGTGGAGTTACCACTGCATCACTCACTGATAAGACCATACCTGGAGTGCTGTGTTCAGTTTTGCAGGTTGCAGCTTAGAAAGGATATAGACAGGGTGGAGGCAGTACAGAGAAAGGCAACTAAAATGGTGCAGTTTTGACAAGAAGCCCTATGAGGAGTAGGGCTGGGTGAAATTTGTCTTCCACCAATGGAATTCTGGTGAAATGCTGATTTCGCTTCTGTGAAATTTTGTGAAATTTCCATGAAAATTTCATGAAATGTTGCCAAAACTGTATTTTAGTTATTTACATCTAATTTAAAAAGTGTTTATCAAAATTTCACCAAATGTAGTATGATGAATTTGCCAATATCCATAAAGAGATATGCAAAGTTTCAGATCTCCATGTTTAAAGAAAACTAAGTTATAACCTTCCAAACTTTCAGAAATTTCTAAATTACAGTAAACAACTACATAAACTAAAAGTGTTTGTCCCAATTTCACCAAATTTGGTATGATGGCTGTATCAGGGCCCACACACATACGTTCCCAGTTTCAGATCTCTGCCTTTAAAAGTGACTGAGTTATAATGTTCCAAACATTTGGAAATGTTAAAATTGCATTTCACAGTTACGTAAACTGCAGAATTGTAAGCCCCTATCAGTTTAAAACTAGAGAATGGAATATCATCAATGTTGTTGGGTTCATTGATCCTAAATATTAGGCTTTAGATCAGCTCCCATGGTGCAACATCAGAGTGTCATGCTGCCATGTTAACAACCCTGGTTCAGAAGCAAGCCTGGGAAGTCATGGCAGGAGGCAAGCCATGGCTAAAAGTTACACTTTACATATACAGTAATGGA
Source organism: Neoceratodus forsteri (assembly GCA_016271365.2). Classification (NCBI taxonomy): domain Eukaryota; kingdom Metazoa; phylum Chordata; order Ceratodontiformes; family Ceratodontidae; genus Neoceratodus; species Neoceratodus forsteri. The sequence continues at coordinate 700,124,780 of CM057455.1, forward strand.
TGGGGAAGTGTGCTTAATGAGAAATGAATGGTTGCCCAAGGTGTGGGATGCTACATAAACCCCGAGGGCGAAGCCTGAGGTGTTTATTAAGGCATCCCACACTGAGGCAACTATTAATTTCAAATTTAAGCACACTTCCCCATCTTTTATTATTTATAATTGCTGGTCAGCAATTTTTTCCAGCATTATTTAGAAGTTTTACACACGCACGCACTCACACACACACACACACACACACACACACACACACACTCTCTCTCTCTCTCTCTCTCTGACAGTCTTCTTTTCTCCCTGCTTAGAATTTTTTTGGTATAGCTGCTTTTATATTCCTTTTATTTTAACTTGTAGTTTGTTTTACAATAGTTTACAGTTTAGATCGCAGTTGCGATCACTGCTCACCAGCCATCGAGATTGGAGCCATTCCCCGAGGCAGTTCTTGTCCGCTGCAGTCGTCGGGATCAACTAGATACATTTTTTTTACTTTCAACAGGAGGAACTAACAGTTTATTTTTGAAAAAGAAAGAAACAGAACACATCACAATGAATACCGCGGATCCTCGCTGCTTGGGGGGAAAAGGAGCCGCCATGATTCTGAATGCTTTAGCCCACCCAGGAGGAGGTGGGCAGCCAATATGGGAGCGGCTGTTCTTGACTGACTGGGCACATGCTCACCGTTATAACCCGCTGGTTATAATGGCAAATTATAACTGGTTCAGCACATAGAAAAAATTTCTGACCAGTTATTGTATAACCATTACTCCTCTATTCTGCAGTTTCTATGACTCTTCCAAGAAAGTGTGCATCTACAGTACATTTTCAGTTAGATAGCTCCAAAGGTGGCTTAGTTGTAAGCTAGAAATATTTTCAGAAATGTTCACATGTATATTATATTGCCAAATTTTGAGCCCTTAAAACTTCTTCATTCTTCATTCAAATGTTATGAACCTTGGTATGCTTTTAGGGCCCATACCAGATAACAAGCATGCCAAATTGCAGACCTCTAGCTACAACATAGGCCAAGTTATGGCCAAGTAAAATATGTTGGAAAATTCCCCAACAATTTGTGACATTTTGCAAAATTTCATGGAATTTCATGAAAATTACATGAATTCAGAATTTGATAATTTCACCCAACTGCAATGAGGAGAGACTGAGGGATCTCAACATGTATAACTGAGAAGAGCAGAGAGTGAGGGGGGCATGATAGACACCTACAAGTACTTCACAGGGTGAACAGGGTGCAGAAGGAGAGTTTCAAATGAGAAAAAGCTCCAGGACCAAGGGGTATGCAATGAAGTGGGGGAGGGGTATTAAGAGGGATGTGAGGAAGTACTACTTCACTGGAAGGGTAGTAGATGCTTGCAACAGCCTGCCAGCAAAGTGGTGGAGGCAAAAACAGTGGGGGACATCAAGCATATATGGGATAGGCATAGAGGAATATTAATAAACAGGCAGGGAGGGTTGCTGAATACCAGTTAGGGTTTCCAGAAACAGATTAGGCAGGGAACATCTGGGCAGACTGGATTGTCCAAGCAGTCCTTTTCTGCCAACAAGTTCTATGTTTCTGTGTTAAAACATCATTATATCAATTTTGTTCTTTTCACCGTATTTCACTCCTCAACTGAGATATGGGATTTTGAACTTTCACTGTTCTTTGGCCATGTCCCCTATTAATAAATTGAACATTTTGGTGTGTTCTATGCTGTTTAAGATAAGAACTGTATGCTAGCATACTCTTAATAAATCCACAATATGGATCCATTATGTAAAGCAAAAGTGACCTCAAGGGAAGGGATTCTTAAACATTGCTAGTGGCAATCATTGCTAATGATTTGAATCATTATTTATAAAGTTTGTAAAAAAGCTATTTAAACAAACACCTAAGAGGAATACAAATAGATTGATGATGAATCTAATTATGTCATAAATATATTATTGCTGAAAAACAATATAATGAAATATTTTGCCAACTAATACTGTTGCTTTAAACCGCTCCATGTACTGTGTTATTCTTTGCTTACATCCATATGTGAAGGGAAGACTCATAACTTATGAATTTGTTGTTGTGGTCCTCACCTTTCTAATGAGTCTAAATGTGATTACCACGTGCAAACCATTGAGTGTACTATACTTTGTATACCACATCATTTTGAAAAGGCATGCCTTTTAAAAAAGCTGAGCGTTTTCTGAGGAGCTCAACTGCTAAAGCCTGAATATAGTACAGGGACTTTGCAACACATTTAAATTTTTAGAAAATGGTACTCCTATAGGTTAAAGCATGTCACTATGGCATACAAATGTTATTGCAAAATCCATAGTTTTCACAATTTTCTGCAATATTTCTGCAATATCTTGCAATTATTGGAGTTTTTCCAGAATTGTGAAAAAAATATTTAATGTTTAAAGAAAAACTCAAATATTCTGAATAATGTACTGACAATGCAGCATGCTAACTTGGTTTTGGTCAAAACAATACAGTGTGAGGTGAGGAAGTGTTTTCAAAGTGGTTCTATGTGATGCTGCTTTCATCAGATTCTGTGCCTGGTTTTGGCTTCAAAATCTTCTGGCTGTTTACCTAAGCTGCTGGCTCTCTCCTCTTCTCCACTGATGGCCCCACAGGTAATACACATGAAGAGGGCAAGGAATTTAGCCCATCGAGGACTGAACAGGGATTTTAATGTGCTTTCTGTTGCTAAGTGGGGCCTTCTCAAATTGGGCTGCCCAGTAATATAAGTATGGTGCAGCCGCGAATAGGGATAGTGCTGCTAGGGGTAACAATATGGGGAATGACCAAGCCCGGCTGCTTGAATACTGCTGTAGAGCTGACTTCAAGCTAATTTTAAGGGAAGGGGGATACGGGATACTGAACTGCTGCTGGGGATCTCACCAGATTAGGTTGTTGAAGTTCTGTTCCTTCTTTTCTGTAGTTTAAGAGTTATACTTAGATGAAACAAAGTTAAACCACAGGAAGAGAGACTCAGCAGCAGGGATAATATGTGTATTATGTAAATAGGAGGTCTCTTTCACTCTAACACCCCCCCCAGAAATATCCAGCTGATACTCCTAATATCCCAGTTGGGGGGGAGATCTTCCATTGCTGTTCTACAGACTCCTCGCTCTATGCAATAGGTGGGGCATAAAATATAGGTCTGGACAATAACATCTGTTTTACATAGGATCAGGAGGTGTTTCCTTTCACCCCCTGATGGCACTGTACATAGTTACCCTCCTTAGGGAGAATATGACGCTGGCAATGCAACAGACAAGGGTGAGTACAGGCACTCTCCCCCCTCCCCAAGGAGCATCACAGAGCCATGGACTTCCAATGAAGTGGTAGTTGGGCTGACACTGTGGGCTTTGGGGAACAAAAGCCAATGGGTACTAAAAGAACGGGCACTACATCCATTATGTTTAAAGTTATGTGTTGCAACTTGTTTTGATGTTGTATGGTGTTTTATGCTCTTTTTAATTTTCTGGGATGGAACAGTGCCAGTGGGACCTCCCTTCTTATATTGCAGGGTGGGATATACCTGGCCAGGGCCATCTAACAGTAGGGCAAGATTTAATGAAGGGCAAGGAAAAAGAAAAAGAGTGTTAATGCATAGGAATGTACACAAGGACACAAGGAATCAAGGAGGAGTCAGGGACAAAGTCAGGAGACACATCAGGAGACAGATGGACACCTGAAGGGGTTGGGGGAGTACAGGGACAGGAAAGAAAGAGATAAATCAGCACCTTTTCATAACACTCAGGATATCTTAAAACAAGGCCATGGCTAGTAATATAGAGATCACGGCCACCTCATGGAATGTGAGGGGCCTAAACTCCCCTATAAAGCAGAAAAAGGTGTTGTCCTGCATCAAAAAGCTAAAAACTCAGGTAGCTTTCCTTCAAGAAACCAAACTGAGAAGGGACTGGGTTGGATGGGAGGTGCAGAGTGTGGCAAAGATGGTAAAGAGAGGGGTCTCTATCCTAGGGCACAAAATCTTAAAATGGAAGTTGGTGGACACCAAATCAGCTGGGCAGGGGGGATGGGTAATGGTGAAAGTAGTTACCCCTACCAGTCCCCTGCTTCTAGTGAATATGCAGGGGGTCCTCGCAGTGCCATTATGATGCACAGCTCTCAGACAGCATGCCATCTCCTATAGAGTCCCTCTCTGGCTTAATGAGGTATCCGAGTCCATTCAGAACTCCACTAACCTGTCCGGCTTCAAATCTGACCTTAAGCACTACCTGACCTCCAGCTCTGTATGCACCTGCTTCTCCAACAGCTGATAGACTCTGGATGACAAGGCCTGGCTCTGCTAACAGCAACTATTCTCAGCACAAGACAGAAACCACCCTCCTACATGCTCCTCGACAAAGCCTCTGAATCACTCTAGAGGTTGATCCTGTACACCCCTCCCCCCTCTCCCCCCTCCCCCATCTCCACGCTAGGATGGGTCTCTGCCTCCCTGGTCTCAACCCTGCCTTTTTGACCACTTTTACTAGAGGCCCCCTTCCTCCCCTACTAAAATTCTGTCTTTGCTGACCCTCTGCCCAACCCAACCTAACCTAACCTAACCTCTAGTGCCTCTGCACCTTACCTGCACTTGTAATCAAATAAAGATTATGTCCATATGCTGTATAGTGTTTTAAATGTCTAAGAAACTATGCAACCTTTTCCTGATTGTTGTTCTGTTCAGTGTCTCAAATGTCCTAAAACTCTGTAACCTTCTTGATTGAATGTCTATACTCTGTTCACATGACGTGGAACCTTTGTAAAACAGCCTTGGCTCAAAGGTTATTTTCCGAATACCAAATAAATAAAAAATAAAAATGTACACTCCTACTGAGGATAAGCTTGAGTACATGGACCAAGTGTCACAAGCTATTTGAGACCTGGCTTTTGATAACCCCGACATCACTGTGGGGAGGACCTCAATCTCACAGTAGATTACATCCTAGATAGGTCAAATTCTAAACCTGAACCTCATGTACACTCCCTTGCTGCCCTGGAAAGTCTAATGGAGCTACACCAACTCACAGATATATGGAGGGCAGAACAACCAGAAAGCCAGGATTATACTTATTTTACAGTAGCCAAGGCTATAGCCAGCAGGATAGACTATTGGTCGACATCCCATGAAGTCAAAACACGGGTACTGCATACTTAAATTGTCCCCATATATCTTTCAGACCATGCCCACATAACTCTACTGTTCATGCTAGACAGTGAACAAATGAGGTCTCCCCAGTGGAGACTAGACCCCTTGTTGCTCCAGGAGAAGGAGGGCAGGGATTGGATGAATCAAGAAACTAAAAACTACTTCCTGGACAACGCTCCAGCTTCAACAACACCAGCAGCGATTTGGGAGGGATATAAGGCAACAATGAGGGGGAAATCATCAGTCTGGCTTGCTTTTTGAGGAAGCAGAGAGAAAAGGAAGTGGTAGGATTAGAAAAGGCCCTGAAGGAAAAAGAGGACAGCTGTAAGAAGGATGCCTTTCAATTGCATGATGCAACACTCACCCATGAGATTACAGTCCTAAGAATAAAATTAAATACTTTGGCGACAAGGAAAGCTGAACTTTACATACAAAGAAACAGATTCAAATACTGAGCAGTTGGTAAAAAAATAGTAAGCTACTAGCCTTCAGATTAAAAAACAACAGGCAGAGAGGCACATTAGTCAGATGAAAGACAGCAAGGGCAGGGCAAGGACAGCCTCCAAAGACATTAATTAAATAATGCAGGCCTTTTACAAGGTGCGCTATGCCTCTCACATACAATGGGATGAACAGGAGTTCAACAGGTTCATGGCAAACCTGCTGCTCGCCAAGCTCACGAATCAACAGAGGACAAATTAGAAACCCTCTTATCTGAGCAAGAACTCTGAAAGGGAATTCTCTCAAAGGCTCCCCACAAGTCACCTGAGAGTGATGGCTACCCAGCAGACTTTTACAAGATGGTGTTAGAGCACATAACTAATCTGCTAATCTCCATACTGGATGAGGCCCAAGCTCAAGGGGAGCTTCCAACCTCCCTCAGGGAAGCTATAATCACAGTGCTTCCAAAGGAGGGGAAGGACCCTACCAACACAGTTAGCTACCACCCTGTTTCCCAGATAAACATTGATGCCAAAATTACAGCCAAGACATTGGCTTCCACATTGGAGGACATTCTTTCCTCCATAATCCACCCCTGCCAGGTGGGGTTTGTGAAAGAGAGAGCCAGTATGGACCACATAAGAGCATTAATTGCCCTGATCCAGGCTGCAGGTGGCCTTTCCACTCTGACTGTGGCTGTGATGGTGGATTTTGAAAAAAGCATTTGACTCAGTGGAGTGGGAATTCCTACATGCAGTCCTGGACCAGGACAATTTGGGGAAAAGGCCTCTGTATATGGGTTCCCACCCTATATCAGAATCCTATGGCGGAATACTAACAAATAACATTCTATCTGAGCTATTCCAGCTACACAGAGGAACCAGGCATAGCTGCCCCTTTCATCATTGCTCTTTGTAATAGCTATGGAACTCTTGGTGGTAGCCATAAGATCCCACACACAAATTAAGGGTATCAGAGTGGCAGCAGCTGAATTCTCCACCAAATTATATGCTGATGATTGTCTGATCCTGACAGAAGAAATAGGATAAGCCCTTCCATGCATATTACAGATACTGCAATCTTTTGCAGCCATTTCAGTCTTATGAATAAACATAGGCAAGTCCAAAATTCTCCCTATAAACAACAATCCGATCCCCGGGAGTATAATGAACTCTGGGTTAGCCTGCAGTGATAAGGGGATTAAATACCTGGGAATCCAAATACCAAAGCTGCAGCATCAATTAATACCCAGCAACATGAACCCCTCGAGTCAGCTCCTTCAGAGGGAAAGAGATAGGTGGAAACATCTCAACCTCTCCCTATCGGGGAAGGCAGAGGCTATAAAAATGATGGTGGTCCCCTGAGTCTACTATGTTCTAGCCCACCTCCCAATAGAGATCCCCAAAATGCAATTTAAGAAACTAAATGGGGTTATACATAGCTTCTTATGGGGGCAGGATAGACCAAGATTTAATTGGGCTAAATTCAGGGCCCCTATGGAAAGGGGAGGATGGAACTTACCTCATTTCCAACAATTCCCGATGGTCTCAGTAATGTTATAGTCAGTTCAGATGTTTGGGGAGGACAAGTGGAACACCCCAGCCAGGGTGCACATTGAGACCACAATCCTGAATGGAACCCTCCCAGCAGCCTATCTAACAAACCCTATTCCAAAACAATATGATGCATGGCTCACCATTACAGCAGCCCACAAAGCCATGCAAACAGTAGAGAAGCTGGCAAAGCTGTGACTGCACCCAAGCATATTTACCCCCCTGTGGAAGAACCCTTACTTCCAAATAGATAAAAAGCAGATAAACTGGGAGGCATGGAGATGATCACTGCGCTATTTCCTTCACACTGCAGTGCCCAATTGAAATTAAGTCTGAGTCTTCCCTTATTTATAATTATGATAAAGCCAATATTGATGGTATGTTACAGGTTATTAACCAGGTTGACTGGGTCCAAGAACATTCTAGACTTACTATTGAACATTTTTGGGAGTTACTTTATAACAAATTAACATCAGTCAGAGATATTTTTATTCCGTGTATAAAAAAAGCATGATAATAGTAAAACTCAGCCTAAATGGTTGACACCTTCCATAAGGAAACTTATTCAGCAAAAGAATAAGAAATATAAAAAATGTCAAAAAAATATGACTTCTAATAATTGGACAGTATATATTTCAATGCAAAAGGCATGCAAGGTAAAAATTAAAAAGTCCAAAAGAAGTTATGAATATAATCTAGCGAAAAAATCCTCCAAATCAAATAGTAAGAAATTTTTTTTCATATATTAATTCTTTAAAAAAAACAGTTTGTAAGGTGGGTCCTATACAGGATAACAATAAGATCTATTATGATTCTAAATATGTTGCAGATTTATTTAATCAAAACTTTTGTAAATAATTTTCACTTGAGAACACCTTTGATGTTGACTCGGATGTCCTTAGTACAGAACAAATAAAATTTGAAATTAAAGATATTGAAAATAAAATCAAACTTCTTAAAAGCAAAACATGCTTAGGACCTGATGCCATAGCAGGACATTTATTGTTCTTACTGTCTACTAGTTTATTGACCCCCTTAAAATTATTGTTTGAATCTTGCTTACTTAATGGTTTTGTTCCCAAACGGTGGAAATGTGCCAATGTCATTCCTATTTATAAAAGAGGCCTTAAATCTGATTGTTCCAACTATCGACCAATTAGCCTTACTTCATCAATTTGTAAATTGATGGAAAGGCTGATTAAAGGTATATTAAATCCCTTCCTGATAGATGCAGACAATGAACAACATGGCTTCAGAAAGGGTAGAGGTTGCCACTCTAATTTGATGTGTTTCTATGAGAACATTAGTTCCCTTACTGACCGTCACATACCTTGTGATGTTATTGTTTTGGATTTTAGTAGGGCATTTGATGTAATGCCACATTGGGCTTTTGTGGTAAAATTGCATACTTTAAAAATTAATCAATACATTATCTTATGGATTAAAAATTGGTTAACCGATCGTTCTCAACGGGTGTGCATAAATGGATGTGTTTCTGACGTTGGATGTGTTACCAGCGGAGTTCCTCAAGGGTCAGTACTGGGTCCATATCTATTTCAAGCCTTTGTATCTGATGTAACTTCTCACTGTTTGTCTTCAGCTGTTAAAAATGCGGACGACATTAAGATTGGAGGGCCTTGCTCTAGTTTGGTTGAATTCAAAATTATTCAGCAGGATTTAAATCATATAAATGATTGGGTTATTCACTGGGGTATGCAGCTAAATTATTCCAAATGTAAAGTTACTGTATGCATTTGGGTATTCCAAATCCCAGAAATACATACATATTAGGACACCACCTCCTTAGTGAGACAACAGATGAGAAAGACCTTGGTATTATTATTTAAAATAATTTTGACTTTTCTAATCATATCAATTATAGCTATTAATAAAGCTAATAAGGTCCTTTGGTCCATAAAACGTAATATCACCTCCAAACATCCTAAAGTGTTAATACCATTATTTAATGCTTTTGTCAGTCCTCACTTGAAGTATGTTTCTCAACTTTGGTGTCCTTAAAAAAGGGCTAATATTAATCAGTTGGAGAAGGTGCAGCGTAGGTTTAGAAAAAACGTTGTAGGACTGCATCAACTGTCATATGAAAATAGACTTTCTAAGCTTGGTTTGTACTCTTTTAAAACTCGCAGATTAAGGGGTGATCTTTTGTTTCTATTTGATGTAATTCATGACCCACAATTGATGGTAGATTTAGGTTTAGCCTTTAAAGATTCATCCTACAATATAAAAGATCACCCACTTCAACTAGTGAGTAAACCCTTTAAAAATAATAAACGTAAATATTTCTTCTAAAATGGTGCGGGGTCTGCACCAGAAGACATGAAAAAGACTAAAGGAGCTTAAGATGTACAGCCTCGAGGAAAGGAGGGAGAAGGGGGACAAGATAGAAACTTTCAAATACCTCAAGGGACTCAACAAAGTCCAAGAGGGTAGCATCTTTCAAAAAAAGAGATGTGCAAGAACAAGGGGGCACAATCTGAAGATAGAGGGAAGACGGCTCAGAGGTAATGTGAGGAAGTATTTCTTCACAGAGAGGGTTGTAGATGCATGGAATGGAACAGCCTTTCTGAGGAGGTCATAGAGTCAAAAACAGTGGAGGAATTCAAGAATACATGGGACAGATGTAAGGCAATTCTAGTGGGGGGTAGGAGGAAGTAGGCTGTTGGTAAACTAGGATCTACAGCTTATCTGTTAGGTAGGAAAATGGGCAGACTAGGTGGGCCAAGCAGTCCTTATCTACTGTCAAATTCTATGGTTCTATGGTTCTATACTCTAAGAGTAGTCAAACCTTGGAACAGTTCTACCTTTGTCTGTTATTATCAGTAAAGATAAAACCCAGTTTAAATCTAGATTAGATAATTATCTTAATTTCAGCATTCAGTTATCCTATTATTGATTCTGATAGTACATGAGCTCTTACAGGCCTTTTGGTCTTTCTGCTCATTTTTTCACCTTAGTATGAACCTTAGCATTAAAGACTTGTTGGGATCAGATGGTACAATGCTGCTGACCTCTCAGGAAGCACAGACAAAGTATTCTCTGGCTAGGTCTGAATTTCGTAGGTATCCCCAGCTCAGAAGCTTATATACAGCCTGGGAGAAATGGAGATGCACTTGCCAGACCTGTAAGAGTAAGCAAAGTACCAAGCCCACCCGACTCCCAATATCCGTGTGGCTTAAGACACCGAAGGGACTCACGGGAAGAATACAGGGGATAATTAAACAAGTAAGCCTGGACCCCTCTACAAGGGCCAGATGAGATGGTAGGCTATGTTAAGCATCATGATAAGGGATCAGAAGTGGATGGGGTACTGGAGGCTGCCTAAGAGTGCCTGTAAAGACCAGAAAAGTCACTCACAAAAGAAAATAATGTACCTCTGGTACCGCACACCCACAGTACTGCATAACATGGGACTGATACCAATGGACACATGTTAGAGGTGCAATGCCAACAAAGCTGACCTGGTACATATTATTTATTTATTTATTTATATCAAGTCTTGGAATTACAACCCTTTGAGTCAGGGACTCATTTGCAAAGGCTCCACGTAATACATAGAATGAAGACCTATACAGAGTAGACTATATTACAGTGACTAAGTACAGAGACAGTAATGGTTAATACATACATAGAGCAACACCAAAGGTGTGAAACAGCAAATCATATATTATATTAGGATCAGGTACGGATGGAAACATTGCCCTTGTTTGAGTGGTTTAACTGCAATCACATGCAGAGCTGGACATAATGCGGCCATGTAGCTCAGTTTTAAAAGGCCCCAACCAGGGAATAGATAGGGTAGGATCAGGGAGAGAGTTCATCCAGAGTGGAGCCCTGTAGCAAAAGGATCTTTGACCAGTTGTGGTCCTTGCAAAAGGGATATGAAAGGTAGTAGAGTCAGAGTGTCTTGTAGCCTATGTCGACAAGCTTGTTTGGAGGAGCGAGAGACAGCCAGAGGGTGCTATCCCCAGTTGGATTTTTTTTGGCAAATAAGCAGGTCTGATAGTGTATACAACCCTGAAAGTTTAGCCATGATGAGCATTGATAGCGGTCACAGGTATGTGTGTGCCAATTGCAGCCTGTGGCCAGCCAGCAGGCTTTGTTTAGGGTGTGTTTTATACTGGTTAGGGCAGTGTCGGAGGTGGCGCCATATATGATTATCCCATAGTCCACTAGGGAAAGGATGGAGCTGGAAATAGCTAGACGGAGGGCATTAGGCAGGAGACAGGGTCTAAATTTATACAGGAGGCCAATTCTGATGTTAATAGCAGAGCATGTCAAAGCTATATGATAGAGGAAGGTAAGGGCTAAGTCAAGGGTGACCCCTAGATATTTAAAGCTGGTGACTGATTCCAGCATGGTATCTTGGGAATTTAATATGGATAATCTGGCCGTGTTTTGCTTATGTTGGGGGTGGGTGAATAGCATGACCTTCATTTTTTTGTAGTTTAGGACAAGCTTGTGGGAGGTAAATCATGATTCTATTTCAGCGAAGGAGCTCTGCAAGGATTTTTGGAGCTGGGTAGGGTCAGGGTGTTGACTAAAGAGCATGGTATCATCAGCATAAAGGAGCAGGCATATACAGGCAGGAGGCAGGAGCATATACTGGGGGAGTGCCCGACCATTGCAGAGTTCTGGAGGCACATACAGGGGACTTGCATTGACAAACTAAAAGTTCAGATTCCTGCGTCCCCCCTTAATACTGTTGGACCTTCAAGCATCAGAAGACAGCTTATCAGAGGACAAATGCAGTGGCTACTGCAGGCCATGGTGGAAGCAAAGAGACTCCTTCTGATGAGGTGAAGAACACCTACAGCCCCCTCCCTGGGAGGAGTGGTGCAGAGCAATGGAGAGTCTTGCCACCAAATCCAAACTACCATACTTCTCCCAGCAAATGACTCCTGGATATCTGGGGGTCGTGGGCCCATACATGCACTATATCCATAACAAGTGCATGAGGACTCAGCAAGACTGGAGGAAAGACCTCCTGAAATCCCCCTGAAGCCAGGGTTAACCACAGGCTTTGACAAAGAATATTAAAGGCTGCTGGGTTAGAACTGAGAGCTTAGAGTCTCCCCTCCCCATAAACCTCCATGCCCCCCAGACAAAATACCTGACCACATAAAAGCAGAAGCCAGATAAAACATGGTATTAGGAAGGCAGGAATCCTAAGAAGTGATGGATTAGTGATGTGGGGCAATAAAGTAATCTGTCAAATGAAATAATGTCTTCAGGAATAACATTGAATAACTGTGGATGAATGTCTGTAGAGAAGTGTCCCTGAGAATTGTTACATATGTAAAAGTCATAACCAAATGTAAGGATATTGTGTGAGTACTGTTTCCTGTATCTTAAATACAGTATGTGATACTCAATATAAAGATTAACTGTAAAAAGACACTCAATAAAAAGATTAACTGTAAAAACAAAATCCTCTGGCTAAGGATGTGTGCATTAAGCCTTTTATATCTGTGTTGAAGTTCATATCTGTGCTGAAGCAGCCTTTCTAAGCTGTCCAAGTGAAAGCAACAATGGCTGTCAGAAGAGTTGCAAATTGTGCCATTCACTTTAATGAGTTGCTAACTACAAAACATTTTTTTTTTAATTTAATCATTGTTGACTGGGTGGGTGCATTGGCATCAGGTGCATTTTTTCAGGCATGACCTGGGTACTGAACAGCACATTAAAATAGTGCAAAAACATGATACAATGGAGCACAATGTACATATTTCAGGAAAGGTATACTCAGTATGCAGTTATGGTATCAACACATGTAAAAGAGTTCTAGAAGAATTTCTGTACATTAAGATGGACAATGGCATATGAGCTACTGTAGCTAAAGTTTTGTACAAGAAACAGGGTCTATCCAAAACATGAGCTTACATTATGTTTTTGCAGGTGGTCTTTCATTTTAAGAGAGAATACTTTACAGGAAGAAGACAGTCTGACAGAAGATGGGATGGAGTTCCAGAGAGGCAGCTCAGCAACTGCAAGATTTCTGCCACATGCTTGTATGCATGAATGGGATTTTTATTAAACTGTTTGCTGTGGAGCGGGAGTATGGGTTATTGACAAATGTGAGCAGTTCAGAGAGACATTGAGAACTTTGGAGTAATCATATCTGGAGTAATAATATCCATATATGGAAGACAGTGTAACAAAGTGGTTAAGAGACTGAGCTACAAATCTGGAGAACTGGGTTTGAATCCCATAGCCACCACTTGCATAATGTGTGACCAAACGTAATTCACTTAACGTCCCTGTACTCCAAGGATGCACCTGGACACAAGCCTCAGCTTTGTGTGTCTTTCATGGACAAAATTTGTAAAACAAAATAAAGTAAAATAAATAGCTGATAACCTTAAGGCATGTGACAGTGTGACAAGGCAATAGATAATGCCAGTGGGATGCCAGGGTGCATAGGAGGGCTTCCATCAAGTTGGTTTAACAACAGCATTATCAAAATCCCCAACAGTACAGGCATCTGCCCCCTGCACCCCCGATCTCTAAATAACTAACTGTGAGTCGGAGTTGACTCAGAAGGGGAAGGGGGGAGGAATGACAGGTGAAAGAGTGAAATTTCGACTGTGGGTCCATTACAGTGACAATTTCAAAGTTTATCAAAATTGTCACTGTAATGCTTTTCGCTGTCAAAATGTTGTGGTTTCTCCAGCATACACATAGGAGGGGTATCGCAAGGAGGTGGTGTTGCCACTGTATAGATCATTGGTGAGACCCCACCTGGAGTATTGTGTCCAGTTCCGGAGACCACATCTTAGTAAGGACATAGAAAGGGTGGAGGCTGTCTAGAGGAGGGTAACTAAAATGGTACAGGGACTGTATCACAAGCCCTATAAGGAGAGAAGGTGGGACCTCAATATGTACACCATGGAAGAGAGGAGGGAGAGGGGGTAATGACACAGACCTATAAATTCCTCATGGGTTTGAAAAAGGTATAGAAGGTGAGTATTTTTAGAGGAAAAGATGCACAAAAACATGGGATAGGCAAGAGGAAATATTAGTTGGGAAGAGAGAATGTTTGGTCTGCAGTGACAGTATAGGCAGGGACAAATGGACAGATTGGGTGGGTCAAGTGGTCCTTATCTGACGACAAATTCTATGTTTTATGTTTCAGTTCTGTCCAGGGTCTTGTATATTGTATATTTCACAAGTGGAACGGTAGTTTTTTCCTTGTGTACATTTTATTTTGACTAGATTTTGCTTCTGGTAGAACAGTGTTTAGTATGGCCCTGTTGACGCTAAACTTTAATGTGCTGCTGAGAGAGTGACAGTTGTCCCTCTTTAGACAATTTGCCACTTGCACAATCACATGCAGACACTGTAATGAAAAACTTGATTAAAATCAATCTGTTAAAACAGATGAAATATATTTAAATATTTTGTTTTAGATAGAAAAAATGATTGCAGCTAGAGTAAAACAAAAGTTAATTACAAATCACTGTATGATGCAATGAAAATATGAACTTGTATTTATTTTGTGATAAACATTTTACAACTAGGAACTTACAAAATATTTTGCATCTGTATTTATTTAATATTGATGATATGTGGCTCTCTAAATAAAATCTAATTAGCACTGCATGAGGTTGATGCTTTTAGATTTTAGAATGTATGCCACATTTTTATAAGTATCACCAAAAAAAACCTTCTTCAAGTTGTACGCATAGACAAGTCACAATATATATACTGTATATAGTATGTAATAATTTAAGCTTGTCAATATGTGCATCATAAAACAATAAAACTATATTGTGGAGCACTGGGGATGCATAGTACAACATCTGCAACTTCCCCTATAATTGTTGCAAAAAATCTCTGCATTTATAGGAAACAAATTGTACAATTTTACAGTGGTTCTGGTGATAACTTGGTGATAACTAAGGATTTAATATTGGCATAGTAATTATTTTGTAAAATGATGGTCATTTAATGCTAAAAATGACAAAAGTAATGGAAACACTGTAAAAAAATCTTAAAAAATGATGGTGATCATAAGTCATCCAGTTATCCAATGGTGCGATGACTGTAGGGTTACTACAGTTTGGAGAGGTAAAAACAGGATACTAAACTCTGCTTCTAGCTCACCCCTTTTCATTACTGATTGTGCATTACTCCTTCTTTAAAGCCATCTGTTATGTTAGTGAAGACTTTAATGAAGCAGTGAAAGGATAACGTACTTAAAGCAGTACTGAAAAAATGTTGACATACTGTTCCTGTTAAATTTGCTTTTCTGGGTGCGTCCTAGTTGTTATTTATTTATTGATTGATTTAACTTATTTTATCAGGTAAACATACAGCGATAAAGGAAATCTCATTTATAGATGTGATCTGGGGGTCAAGGGAAATGTTGTCAATAGTTTACAAGGACAAATAATAAACAAATTGTTTGCTTCCTATAATGTGTAGTATACTATACTATATATTTTTTCTGTCTCCAATGCCTTTTCTTGTCAACAGTACTATTTCAAAGAAAGGAAGTGACCATACTTTTTTCTTGAAGAAAAAAATAATTGAAAAGATACTGAAGGTTTACCAGCAAATTGAAAGAGAAGATGATTGAATCTTTTTACCATTACAAAAGGTAGGGTCTGACATTTTACCCAGTTTTGCTACAGTGTTACCTTAAAGAGACACTGTCAGCTTTTGTCTGACTTTTAACCTTTATAAAGCTGCCTATGGACCTCTACATGATCAGTTACTGTATCTATGTTGAAAGGATGACACTGAATAACATTATTTTAAGATCTTGATGAAAATTTGTAATCCTGGCGTCACACCCTTATCCCTGGCCACCCAGTGCTGAAGCATGTTCACTGGCACATTCACCTCTCTTCATGGTGCCATAGTGCCGGTAAGCTCATCCATGGACAAGCTTCACAAATTGTAAGCTGTGTCAGGGGAATACATTTTTACAAACTAGCCAGTGAGTGAACTTGCTAAAGTGACTCCTTTTAAGAAATCAGCACTGCATCATGGCTAAATCTATGTTTGAAAGCCAAGTCGTAACACTGGGCATGTGCATCAGGGTTAGGAACAAGTGCCTTGTCCCCTTCAAAGTTTTTTTGAGGCCCCTGAGCACCCTTTCTTCTGACACTGGTCCCAGCTCCTCTACTCTCACTGCCTTCTCTTTTGCCTGCACTATGCACTCCAGTAGTGGCCCACCTCCGGTGAATACTGAACAAAAGTAATCATTCAGTAAATCAACCTTTTTTCCATCATACTTCAACTATTTCCCTTCCTTCTTTAATCTGATAATTCAATCCTTAGTCTTTTTTTCTAAATGTACCTAAAGAAGTTTTCCTCTCCCCCAACCCTCTCTGCTTTTCACAACTCAGCCTCCACTTTACTTTGCCATACCATTATCCTGGCCTCTTTCTCCTTTTCAAGTAATCCCCCTGGCTGGCCTCACTCTGTCCCCCCTTGTGTTTTTGAAATGCTACCCTTTTTGACTTTACTGCCTCACCTACCCTCTGGAAAACCAGATAGACTTTTCGTGCTTTTTGTTCTTCCTGACCTGTCTCATGCGTGACGGCATCCCCTTTGTTACTTCTCTCTTTAAGACATGCCATTTGGCTTCTACTCTCTTTACCCCTACCAGTTCATCTTTTAGCATTTCCCCTAGCTTGCCAGTGTCCACCCTTCTGAAGTCCAGGACCACAGTGTTTGAACTGAAGTGATTTATTACTGCAGTTATGCTGAACCACACTGTATTGTGGTCACTAGGCCCCAGAGGTTCCCTGACTTCGTCTTCTCCACCTGTATCAGTGTTTGACAGAACCTGATTACATTTTGCCCCCTCACTAACCAGTTTCCTGATCAACTGTACAAGAAAGCAGTCTTGTACAACATCCACCAGAGTATGACTTCTTGCAATATTGGCTGGCAGGACTCCCAGTCCACAACTAGCATATTTGAGTTACCCATACCAACTCCTCCTTGACTGATACCTTCCTGATCTCCTCCCCTAATTCCCTGTCCCCATCAACATTCTGATTTGTAGTCTGTGTAACCCCTAGATGGCGCTATCCCAGGGGCTACTACCCCTGCCTGATTTGCCACTAACAGGTTGAGGGGCCTGGATCCAATGGCGGGTGCCTCCACCCAGAGGTCAGGGTTTGCAATAGTTAAACTAACTTGGTCACAGCCCTCTGGGACACTGCAACCCCCCTTTCTTCCCACTAGTGGCCCACACAATATATCAGAATTACCTTCACAGTATACACTTACCCCAGGTCTGGTTCCGGCACTGGGACCTCCTGTGAAATGAGATACAGTGCAACAATCGCAGTACAGTACTTTAACATAGACAAATACCTCAGGCAGTATAACTTTGCTGAAACAAGCAGCTCTGATTTATTTAGGGATATAACAAGGACAGGGGAAATCAGGTTAATTAGCTTATCACTCTAATAATCTACCTATGGCTCTGTGCACAGGCCTATCCCTATCAGTTACTGTCCCTGGGTACCCAAGCCCTAGTGGCTAGTCCAAACCATGGCAGCTGGTAGGGGCCCTTTCACCTGAGAAAAGGAGAATTAAACAGTCAGCAGTACAGTAATTCCATTTGGATTTAATGTGGCAATTCAACAGGAGCGACCCTGAATTAGTACTCACGACCTCCAAATAAGATAGGGTCCTTCAATGTCAGCAGGGCTCACTTGAGGTACACAAACCTCTTCACACATCCATATAAAAGAAAGCACTATACCAGGCAGGCTGCATCTGTATCCTGATCGCAATTACTGCACAATACCGGGAGAACACACAGCAGATTCAGTTCCTGACAGACCGAGTGCAATTTTCAGCAATTCCTCCAGTCTTCTACAGGGTGAGCCTGGTTTCTACTCTTCAGAGACCTTTGATTCTTTTCACAGGACGGATTCAGTCCTAACAAGCTGTTACACAAGCTGCAGACGGAACTCTGGGCCTTACACGTTTTTGACTAAAACTGCACACTGAAAAAGCACAGGGCTCCTTCCTTCTTCACTGCCAAAGCTCAACTGAAACTCCAACCGACAAAACCGGGCACTTGCTTTGAGTTCCTCCCAGTTCTTGACTGGATTGGCTGTCACTCACAATAGACTGCTGCTGTTGGTCCAAAAAGGCGCTGAAGTCTAAACTACATCTCCCAGAGTCACTGTCTATACAATCCTCTTGTGGCTGGCTCAGATTATGAGTCCAAGTTCTGATTCGTCCAAGGCACCATTTTAGAGCTAGCTTACCCCACACTGGATTGGTCCAGTTCAGCAGTTCAAAACTAGAATGGGAACTAGCAGACACAGTTCTGACTGCAAAGAAAGCAGGTTAGACAAACTGTAATTTCATTATTACTCTAAATAATTTCTGGCAAACAGTTACATCTTTCAGATGGGTTCCCTTTGCACTCTAGTGACTGCAAAATGAAGTGAATTGGCAGCAGCTCAGTGGTACTCAGAGAAGCACACAGTCCCCCATACAAACTAATTATGTCTGCAAGCAGACAGCTCTTAAAGAGACAGTACCAGAGGCTCTAAAAACACTCACTGATAAATGGCTTAAATGCCAAACACCATTCAGGCTTGGTGCATTCAAGCAAGCTCCTGGAAGTCTTTTGGGAACCCCCATTTGCAGGGGGGTTACACCCTTCCTGGCCTGGGAAAGCTTGACGTCCGCGTCAAGCAAGTACCCCCATAAGTTTCAACTGCAACCATATACATTTGCATTAGGCTCGCACATGTAATCATCAGTCAATATATCATTTTACCAAGAGCACATTTCTGAAACATTGCAGTACGTCACTCTTTACACAGTATTACATACACATTGTACCATAACTCAAGTTATTACCTCTTGTACATGAAACCTGAAGAGAGGGCCCTTCCCTATCAGTTACCTTGGGGCTGGATGGGGCAAGGGCACCATATCATAGAGGCAACACAAGTAACTTGGAGTTAGCACTGATGCTCAGTTTGGGCAATGAGCTCGGGGACACATACACTCCTTTATGGACAACATTGAGAGGCAAGTCCACAGGCCTCCCAAGTGAATCATAACTGAGGTGCACCACAGGCTTTACAGCTCGACCAGTCTTTCTAGGGGAACTGTTATAGTCTCTGCACTCTGAGCCTCATTTTCAGCATTGTCCTCACTTGTCAGGGAGTCTCCAT
This sequence comes from Neoceratodus forsteri, assembly GCA_016271365.2. Lineage (NCBI taxonomy): Eukaryota > Metazoa > Chordata > Ceratodontiformes > Ceratodontidae > Neoceratodus > Neoceratodus forsteri. The sequence continues at coordinate 700,144,106 of CM057455.1, forward strand.
GGGGGTAGAGAGGCTAGAACTTGGGGCACTTTCAGCTCCAGGAGTTACAGTTTCTGAGTCCACAACATTTGGCTTGCATGGAGAGCTTTGGACACTGGCAGTGGACTGTCAGGGCACTCAAAATACTCTTCTTGTTCGGGTGTATCACCAGTCTGCCCCAATCTATCATTTTCCTCCCTGAAAGATCAAACAGTTCAACCATGCACAATGATTCCATTTCATCTGATCTGATGCTTTGCACTTCACTTTCTGGGAGCATTGGCTCCAGGGATGAAGCTGGGGGCTTAGACAGTCCAGAAGGCCCAGCTTCATCTCCAGTATTGACTAGGGATTGCCCGAAACAATTGACTCAGTTCGTAAGAAGGATAGTATTCAAAGTCACTCTCACTTTCTTCGATATGGACTGAAAGTCATGCTCAACTGGGACTTGTGGAGGGAACACTTTAACTTTGCTTCTGTAGGTGCAGACTTTCTTGATCTTTTCTTAGCAGCAGCTCTAGTCACTGGTCCAGAGGGACATCTTCTAGGGCTCAGACTCAATTAAGATTTGTCCAATGGGCAGTAAATGATTTCTATGCATTGTTTTTACATCTTTGAATTATTCTCAGGCCTTACTTTGTACACTGGCAGATCATCTAGTTTGCCCACTACAATGTGAGGAGATGGTGCCATCTGTCAGCAATCTTGTGCTTGCCATGCAGTCCCAGATTTCTTAGCAATACCCAGTCTCCTCCTGGAGTTCCTGTGCTTTCACCTTTTATCATACCTTTCTTTGTTGGCCAGATTTCTTTTGGCAGCCATGGTTTGAGCCAGTTAGTACGCATGAGTTAGCTGGGCCTTTAACTTTTGCACATACTGTAAATAGTTGTCAGCTTGAACCCCATCAGGAGAGACCCCAAAACACACATCTACTGGTAGTCGAGCTTCTCTTCCAAACATCAGGTGGTAGGGGAGAATCCAGTGGCATCACTTTGGTGCAGTTATAAGCATGTACCAGGGTGCTAATTTGTTGGCTCCATCTAGGCTTGTCCTTTGGGTGCAGGGTGCCTAGCATATCTAGCAAAGTGCGGTTGAAACGTTCAGGCTGTGGGTCCCCTGAGAGTAGTAAGGAGTGGTACTGGACTTCGCCTCCCCACAGAGAAGCATCTCTTTGATCAGATGACTCTCAAAGTCTCTCCCTTGATCAGAATGGATTCTTTGTGGAGCCCATAGTGAACAAAAAGTTTTCTACAAGTACTTTGGCCACAGTGGATGCTTTCTGGTCTTTGGTGGGGAAAGCTTGGGCATATCTCGTGAAATGGTCAGTGACCACCAGCACATTACTGATATTTCTTTGATCTGACTCCAAACTCAGAAAATCAATACAGACCAGCTCCATGGGTGCACTGGTGGTGATGTTAACAAGGGGCAGCCCTCTGGACAAAGCTTTCCTCTGTAAGCAGCGACTACAAGTTTGAATGTGTTGCTCACATCAGCCCCATCTTAGGCCAATAGAATCTAGATCTCACCAAGTCAAGTGTTCTGTCTATACCAAGGTGCCCCATGTGGTTGTGCAAGGACCTCAGTACTGAGTCTCAAAGGCAGTGGGCAGCACTGGTTGTTGTTTGTCTACTTGTCCCCTCTGTCTACTGTTTCTCTGTATAACAGTTTATTGATCAGTTTCAACTTAGGACCTTCTTTGTATAACAGTGCAGTTCTCAAATCAGTGGGCGTAATTTGGACACATCTTTTCCTGCATAGAGGGCTTCTAAAGCTGCTTTGATCATGGGATCGCGGGATTGAGCCCGCCGAATACTGTCATTGTCCAGCTGAGGCAGTGCACCAATGTCTATTGCAGAAAAGTGGCAATAAGCAGCAGTATGCAATTCTCAGAGGCTCCCAAGCAATCCACCATGCAGTCCACTGCGTCCGTGGACATTGTTCCTCCTGTCAAACTTCTGGCAGAGTGCCCGAATGTCAGGTTCTTGCCAATCGGACCCAATCATTCTGGGAACAGGCCTCCGGGAGAGAGCATCAGCATCTATGTGGTTCAGACCTGCTCGGTATTCGAGCATAGTCATATGTAGATAATGCAGAAAGCCACCTATGGCCAGTGGCATCCAACTTAGCTGAGGTCTGCACATAGGTCAAAGGATTATTGTCAGTTTTACTAGTATTTTAGCCCCATACAAGTACTCATGGAATTGGTCAACAATAGCCCACTTCAAAGCTAGGAACTCTAACTTATGTACAGGATAGTTCTTTTCGGATGGGGTCAGGCTTCTACTGGCAAAGGCCACTGGTCTCAGGCCATTCTCGTACTCTTGGTACAACAGCCCCAACCCTTGCAAGCTAGCATCAGTGTGCAGGACGTAAGGTTTTCTTGGATCGGCATAGGCCAGCACTGGAGCATGGGTAAGTTGATATATGATCTCATGAAAGCAGTCTCACAATCAGAGTCCAGCGGGCCCCAAATACTTCACTCGGATGAAAATACACTCTTTCAGTCTTGAGGACGCTGACTTTTGGTATTTTTGTGGGTTGGGGATACCCTTGAGTAAGGTTAAGTAAAGGGTGGATCACTCTTGAATAGTCATGATGAGCGCCGATAATAACCACAGAATCCCAGGAATCTTTGCAGTTCTTTTAGATTTTTGGGCTGTGGCCAGGTGGTCAAGGCCTCAACTTTACTTGGGTCGGTCTCTATTCCCTCGGTGGATACTATGTCCCACATGCTTTACTGATGTTTGAAAATTGACACTTATCAATGGACAGTTTAAGGCCAAAGTCCTCCAGTCGGTCCAATACCTTAAATAATCTGCTCTCATGTTCCTCCAGTGAGCTGCTAAACACAATAACATCATCTAGGTATACCAGGCACTCTAGTAAGTTCATGTCCCCACTGCACGCTCCATCAATCGTTGAAAAGTGGCTGGGGCACCTGAAATCCCTTGAGGCATCCTCCTATGAATTCATAGAAGCCAAGTGGACGAGATAAGGCCGTCTTCTCGTGGTCCTCTGGGGCCGCCGGGATCTAGTAGTACCACTGCGGAGATCCAGCACAGAGAACCACTTGCTCCCGTTAGGCAGTCCAAAGCATCCTGAATGCGGGGCATTGTGTACTGATCAGGATAGTCCGCGGTTTAAGGTGCGATAATCCACACACATCCTTACTGTTCCATTCTTTTTCCTCACTACCACAATGGGGAAGCATAAGGGCTTCTGGATTCTTGTATTACACCAGCAGCTAACATCTCTTGCAGATGCCGTCTCACATCATCTATGTCAGCAGGTGCCAGGCGTTGAGACCTCTCACGAAATGGTCTTTCGTCATGCAGCCGGATATTGTGCTCAGCTCCTTGCATGCATCCTACATCCCATTCCTTTAAAGAAAACACCTGGTCTCTCTGGGCAAGCTTCTCACTGATCCTCACTTTGCATTCAGCTGGCAGCGGGGAGTCGCCGAAATCAAACAAGTCAGGCGTTACTCTGTCATTCTTCCTTGAACTCTTGCTGCTGGGTAGCACTGCAGTGTCTGCACAATGCACATTAGCCAGGATGCAACCTCTGTTTACTCGAATGTCTCTTTCAGACACATTATGAACTTGGACCATTACCTTCTGGCATAAGCATGGGCTCTAGCGTGCAAAATACTAAGCTTGACCAGCAGTCCCTCTGGCAATTTTCCATCGCCTGGTGCATCCAACATTAATATTTTATTAACATCCTTTCTGATACGGACCTCTCCTGTAAGGTACACTGGGCATTTGGCGCCAGGATCAGAGACTCAGGATCCTTCTTCCATACAATTCCGACCGGTTCCTCTGGTTCTGTTTTTTCAGCATCTCTCTGTGCCTCATAGGCCTTCTTAATTAAAGCGGAACTCTTAAAGCTCTACTAGTCTTTGACCCTGTTTTCATAACACAACTGTGCCAGCCTTCGAACATATGAGCATTTGTTCCAATCAACAAAGGACACCATCATCAGTCCAGTGGGGGACACACTAAGGCTAGGGTCTCTACTTGTTCGGCCACTCAGCCATGGAGGTGGGGAAAGACAGCCAAATTCGGATATACCGGAATAGGGTAGGCCTTCTCACTTAACCCCCATACATGCAGTCCTTCTAATGGTTGTAAGGTACGTCTGACAAATGCTTCTGATACCAATCCTGGAACATAATTGTCACTTGGGAGCCACTGTCTAATACAGCTCTTGTAGACACTCCATTCACCTTTACAGTGGTCTCCATGGAGGGACCCACTATTCTGGACCAGTCTGAGAGGCAGTAGTGGGGGGCCTGGGCAACTGACCTTGCCACAAAAGGACGTGAATTAGCATTTTGGTGCCTCACTGGGATCATGTCGCACCTCTTAACCACTGATTTCTTCTCCAAGCTCTCCTTGTAGCCTATATGCAACTTTGTCAGTGTCTTTTGGGGACTGGCATTCCTTTCATGTGCCCATCTTTCCCACAATTATAGCAAAACATACTTTCTGGAGTTTGAGCTGGCTGAGGCGCCACACTGGGAGCCAGGGCGGGGTATTACTAACTGGAAACCTGGGTGCCATCTCTGTCTGCGGCGTGATAAGCATTTGGAGACATCTCATCAGTTTCTCCACTTCCATGGTCAAGGAATTGAGTTTGGAGCTGTTATCAGCAGGAGATACATGGGTGGTACCCCACCCCCTCATAGCAGAATGCCGATCGGATATAGGTCAGGGCCTGTACTTGCAGGCGTGGCCTTCATAAAGGACTGTTTTTGAATTCCGGATCTCTCTCAACAGTTACGCCCATTGTGGCATATCTTTTTCCTTGTCAGAGCACTCATTGACTGTCAACCTCTGCCCTGAACTTCACTGATGGGTCACCCTCAGTCACTCGGTCGTAGCCACAGCTGTTGGTGCAGGTACCTCCGAGGTCGCCTTTTCTCAACTCCTCGAATTTCTCTCATTAACTCATCATAGGAGGGTGGGGATTCCAGTCGATTGCCAGGCGTAACTGAAGCAACAGCGGTTCTGAGAAGGGGGCAGACTTAAGGATTCTGTCCAGTCTGGTTCGGTCCAGTTCAATCGCTGGCAAACTACCCTTTCTGAGGCATTCTTGCAACAATTTTTCCAGCCAAGAGACATACACAGACAACTCCCCTTGGTACTGTTGTGCATTTCTTACTCTCCACCATAGGTCCTCATCAGAATCTGGGCTCCCATACACATTCTCCAAGGCCTCAAGATAGGCCTGTGCAGTCGCTTCAGGGTTACTGGCCCGTTTAGCATGGATGGTAGCCAGGGCGGGACCTGGAGGCTCTCACTAACCCTCTTTCGCTTTCGCCTTCCGAGCATTGCCATTCCTAGCACTTGGGGCAACATAGTCTATCCAGGTCTCCCAGTCATCCTCCTTGGGGGGTGGGGAGGGTGCCAGAAGATCCTCAACCTGGTAGAGTCGTGACTAATGGCAGGTGCAGAAATAGGAGTCTGCATTGGTTCAGCCACCATTACGGGCACTGGAGCAGGAGAGGGTGTTGGGAGGAACACCCCCAGGTGGCAAGAATAGTTTCTTCAAGTCCTCCACAGTTTCCCTCTCCAGCAACCATTCAGCAAATTTCTCCTCAAAGTTTCAGATAGTGGTGGGGCTGATTCCCCAGGTCTTTACTGTCCTTAGTTATCACTCTCCAAGCAGTGAGGGCTCCCTCTGGGGTAATGGTCTGTGGCACTTTGGAGCTATCTATGGGATCCTAAACTCTACTAGGGCCAGGAAAGTGTGGGTGAGCAGATTAGCATGCGACCACCACCACAGGGTTTGTAAACCTTCCACCTTGGAAAGTACTCCCTGCACAGTGTCCGTATTGATACCCAGGGGATGTCCAGGATAAGCATAGCATTTTGGGTTCGATCTCCTCCCAGTACACCACTCCACCAGCGATTGCACAGCCACTTCTAGTCAAGGTACCCATTTTTCTTAACAGTGGTTAGTAAATATGGCCACTAGAGGACACACAATCCCAGCGGTGAGCCTCAAGATGTAACCCCTAGATGGCGCTATCCAGGGGCTACTACCCTGCCTGATTTGCCACTAACAGGTTGAGGGGCCTGGATCCAATGGCGGTGCCTCCACCCAGAGGTCAGGGTTTGCAATAGTTAAACTAACTTGGTCACAGCCCTCTGGGACACTGCAACCCCTTTCTTCCCACTAGTGGCCCACACAATATATCAAATTACCTTCACAGTATACACTTACCCCCAGGTCTGGTTCCGGCACTGGGACCTCCTGTGAAATGAGATACAGTGCAACAATCACAGTACAGTACTTTAACATAGACAAATACCTCAGGCAGTATAACTTTGCTGAAACAAGCAGCTCTGATTTATTTAGGGGATATAACAAGGACAGGGAAATCAGGTTAATTAGCTTATCACTCTAATAATCTACCTATGGCTCTGTGCACAGGCCTATCCCTATCAGTTACTGTCCTAGGTACCCAAGCCCTAGTGGCTAGTCCAAACCGTGGCAGCTGGTAGGGGCCCTTTCACACAGAGAAAGGAGAATTAAACAGTCAGCAGTACAGTAATTCCATTTGGATTTAATGTGGCAATTCAACAGGGAGCGACCCTGAATTAGTACTCCGACCTCCAAATAAGATAGGGTCCTTCAATGTCAGCAGGGCTCACTTGAGGTACACAAACCTCTTCACACATCCATATAAAAGCACTATACCAGGCAGGCTGCATCTGTATCCTGATGCAATTACTGCACAATACCGGGAGAACACACAACAGATTCAGTTCCTGACAGACCGAGTGCAATTTTCAGCAATTCCTCCAGTCTTCTACAGGGTGAGCCTGGTTTCTACTCTTCAGAGATCCTTTGATTCTTTTCACAGGATGATTCAGTCCTAACAAGCTGTTACACAAGCTGCAGACGAACTCTGGGCCTTACACCGTTTTTGACTAAAACTGCACACTGAAAAGCACAGGGCTCCTTCCTTCTTCACTGCCAAAGCTCAACTGAAACTCAACCGACAAAACCGGGCACTTGCTTTGAGTTCCTCCCAGTTCTTGACTGGATTGGCTGTCACTCACAATAGACTACTGCTGTTGGTCCAAAAGGCGCTGAAGTCTAAACTACATCTCCCAGAGTCACTGTCTATACAATCCTCTTGTGGCTGGCTCAGATTATGAGTCCAAGTTCTGATTCGTCCAAGGCACCATTTTAGAGCTAGCTTACCCCACACTGATTGGTCCAGTTCAGCAGTTCAAAACTAGAATGGGAACTAGCAGACACAGTTCTGACTGCAAAAAAGCAGGTTAGACAAACTGTAATTCATTATTACTCTAAATAATTTCTGGCAAACAGTTACATCTTTCAGATGGGTTCCTTTGCACTCCTAGTGACTGCAAAATGAAGTGAATTGGCAGCAGCTCGAGTGGTACTCAGAGAAGCACACAGTCCCCCATACAAACTAATTATGTCTGCAAGCAGACAGCTCTTAAAGAGACAGTACCAGAGGCTCTAAAAACACTCACTGATAAATGGCTTAAATGCCAAACACCATTCAGGCTTGGAGCATTCAAGCAAGCTCCTGGAAGTCTTTTGGGAACCCCCATTTGCAGGGGGGTTACATCTGTACACCACTTCATCCCTAATCTTTTTACCCACTTCTGTTGTCTGTTGCATCCAAACTGCTTCTATTCTGTCCCTACTCCAAGGCCTCCATACCTTCCCTAAAGTACACTACCACCTCTCCTCTACTTCCTTTTTGTCAGTTTCTGCTGTAGAGTGAGTAGTCTGGAACTGCAAGGGCCCAGTCATTGTTTCCTGTTTCCCATGTTTCCATTATGGCTAACACATCCATCTTAGCCTCTACCATCATTGTTTTGAGCTCACTCATTTTGTTCCTGAGGCTTCTGGCATTTAAACAGATCATTCCTGTCTCCTGCCCTTACCCCTTTCACTGACCAGACCTACTGTGCTCATTCTATGCATTATTTCAGCTTTACTACCTCCTATACTGGTTGGCGTGATCCCCAGTCTTTGATGTAGCCCCCATTCACCATCCCTATTTATGTTTTCTTTTCACTTCTGATTGATCTTACTAGTTGGAGGAGTATTAGGTACAGTACATCTTCTCTCCTGAGTTTTGTTACAGACAACATTAGAACTGGTCTCCCCCCACTAGCATAACCTCCTCAAAATGTATGCCACAAACCTCAGCCCAATTCCTTTGTTCCCTCTTTGTTATGATGGAAGCCATCCAGTTTGAATAGGCCTCTATCCCACCTAAAAGCACCCCAGCCTTGCAGGAAGTGAAATCCCTCCTTGGTGCACCACTCCTTTAACCAACTTTTAAATTGGAAGATTTTCAGCTTCCTTTCTGCCCCCTGGCTGTACACTGTGAGGGTTGCTGGGTAGGTCACAGTACTAGCCTACCCCTTAAGCCAATTCAATGTTCTGAAGCTAGTCTTCACTGCTCCCACAGCCTTTCTGCCAGATGGACAGCAACATATGGCATGCCTCCCACTTCCCTAAATAGTCCATCAAGTCTGGGGACTTCACTATCTAATGTCACCCCTGGGAGACAGTGCACCACTCTCCCCCCCATAGTCTACTGCATGGACCACATCTCAGTAACTCTAACTATAGAATCATTTATGACATGTACCCTCCATTTAACTCTTCCTTCCTGGTGGCTGTACCCTCAACAGGCATTGCCACTGTTAAGATCCTGGTTGCAACAGGGTGCTCTCTCAGATGGGTGGGGTGGGGGGATAACATGCACCACTTTACTCAGTGTGGTGAAAATGTTGCTTGTTGTGATTACAGTGCCCCTTCTGTCCCCAGTTGTTTCCATTTGGGATGAATCTTTTATGTGTTTTTAGGTTTTCTGGGCTGTAATGCTCAGTTATTTTTCTGGTATACCCTGCAAGAATTTATTTTTTTGGGTAAAAGAGCTGCAGTTCTTAAGTCTGCTAGCATTGTCTTTTTCTTCCAAGGTGTTAGCCTCTCAAGGTATTCAACCTATCCTTTCTTCCATTTTTAAAAGAGATAAAAGTCATTTGTAGTAACTTACTGTAGCTTTTCTACTCAAAACTACAATTTCTCCACTTGAGAAGGCATTTTGTTTTGCTGGACACCTTGTATTGCCCTTTTTTCCATTGGGACTAAGTTCCAGATGTAACACACACACACGTGTGTTAATGCCACTCATAGGGCTGCTGCCCAGAGTTTTTTTTACACCTGTAGTTATCAACAATGTTTTCTACTGGGGGGGGGTAGTTAGTCATAGTAGCTCTGTCTCAGGTTTTCTTTTATGTATATGACCTAGTGTCCCCCTCCAGTGGGCACCATTGTGCACAGAATACTGTATCTCCCTTCTCTATTCTGTTGGTAGTTGGTTTATATTCAGTTGTTCATTTCTCTTCATATATCCTTTTTTTCTATCCTTTCTCTTTATCCAGAAAGATACACTTATGGACCATATCCCTTACTGTCCTTGCTACATAACTGAGGTAAATTAGGTTGTGATTGGTTGGCATCCATGGCACTCCAGACATTACCTCATGGGTTTTAGCCCACCTGATAGACTAGTGATGCACATGACCCAGATCAAATTTCTAGTATATCCAGGTCCCAGAAACCCCTGCTCTCCAGTTTCGAATCGTGCATCTGATCAGGCAACTAGCACACCAGGAATCCCTGTCTGCTCCCAGAAGGTAAGACCTTAAATCCAAGGATATAGATAATCTTAATCAGACTAAATCTAGAGAGAGACACATGTATGCAGTTACGGTTTAAAACCTGCAAGTTACTAGATTTACCAGAAATGTATTCAGACCAGGCTAACCTTCTGGCTCAGTGTCAGCTAGCCCAGGTGTTTGCTTTATCCAGCCCTAGGGCTGTACCTTTAAATGTTTGCAGTTCGGTTTTTCTGCGCAATAGTTCTATGGTAGAAGCCTCAGTGGCTCAGTTTCATGGTTGTACCCCCCACGTTATTTCGGCTGGCTGCCTACATGGGCCCGCGTGGCGCTGCTTGCTACCTCACCCATGCGCTCCTCCCTCCCCAGTGACCTCTCTCCTGGTGCCCTGGCATTTTTCCCCATGTTTCCATGGTGCCTTGGAGTGTTCTGGGTCCAAGAGTACCACGGGTGGGCCAGCGGCCTGTCTGGCCATGCATCTACCGCATGGTCACTTGTTCCATTCCCCTCAATTCCTCCCCTGCCTCCCGGGGCCTCCACCTCGCTTGAAGGCTCACTTCGCCCCCTCCCCACGCCTTGCAGCCTGGAACAGCTACAGGTGCTGCCTCACTCCACGTGCCTCGGGCGCATCTTCAGTAGGCCTCTGTTTGGGCCTACTGCCTCACTAGTTTGCCCTCCTGGCCTGGTGGCCGTGGATAAGCTCCTCCTCCCCTGCTAGGCCGCTCCTTGAGGACGTCTCCTTCCTCTTGCGTCCTTGCAGCCTAGCCTGGAGCAGGGGAGGGAGAGTGTATCTCGTCTCCCTCGGAGACAGGAAGGAAGGAAGCACCTCGTGCACTCCCTCATAGGCAGCGCCCCCCTCCATGCTCTGCCCCGCTGGGGCGTTGTCTCTCTCCCCCCCAGCCTCTTCTAGAATGGGGGGAGACTGCTAGAACAGGCCCACTGCGTGAAGACCTGGTGACCTCGGGCCCAAATGAGGCCCTCTTCCATAGAGGGAGGCGCGAAACAGGAGGCGCTCCTCAGGATGGCGGGGGCAGACCTGCAGTGACCGTCGTCAATAAATAAAAAAAAAAAAAGAAGTAAAGGAAGGGAAAGATTGTCTGGGACAGCAGCTTACTTGGGGCCTCCTCCCCCATGAAGGGTCCCTCCCACAGCGACCCTCCGGTGGGGCAACCACACCTGGGCCTTATTCCTGCCCTCTATCACTCGGGTCCCTCCCACAGTGACCCGAGAAGGTAGTCTGCCACTCCTGGGCTCCCTCTGGTCACACCAGGGCTCCCTCCCATAGCGAGCCATGGGTCCAGACTGCTGCCTACCAGGCCTTCCCCCTTTGCGGTCCTTGTTGTGGGGGTCCTTCCTTAGCACCCACACAACCTGCTTACAGTCCCAGACGAGGCGGACCTCCTTCATTACTGTGGGGGGGTAAGGTAATCGCCCCCTGGGCGTCGTGTATAGTTCAAAACTAAGGTATGCCTTCTCTCCTCCCCAGATGGTGAAAGCGAAGAAATGCTACTCATGCAGCACTACCCTCCTGCCCCAGACCCCGAGTCCTCTCTGTGAGGCCTGCCTCCTGGACGACGACGATTCCTCCCTGGAGCAAACCCCTCCATGGGTCCCAGCAACTCAGGGCCCAGCAACCCTACGTGGATGGACCCGAGCTCCCTCCTAATCCAAAACCAGCAGGCCACTGTTGCCATGATGGAGAGCCAGCAGAACTTTATGCTCAAGATCATGGAAAAACTGGAATCCCTCACTCAACACAGGGCAAAACCGGGTCTGGAACCCGACAAGGCGGGGGGCAACCTGAGGAACTCCTGAACCCCGAGGACACCCTCCCAGAGGTACCACACGATGACGCGCATGAGGACAGGGAGAAAGATGACGCAGGGGAAGAAGATGAGGCAGAATCAGACGAGGAGGAGATGGATCTTCAAGTGACACCTTCTCTGATGTCAAAATTATGCTCCTTTGACACGATCCCAGGGCTCATGAGGATGATCAAGGCCACCATGGGTTTCAACACTGAAGAGAGCAGGCCCGAGTCGAAGCTCGACCCCATGATCCAATTTAGACAGTCAACCACAGAGACCTTCCCCATATGCCTGGCGATTGAGGACATATTCAGTAAGGAGTGGCAGTCCTCCGAACCGGGCAGAATGTCAAACCATAAGAATCTGGACAGAATGTACCCGGTCCAAGGAGAAAAGTCGGATGTCTGGTGTAAGGCCCTCACCATTGACCCCCAGGTGGCGGCTCTGAGCAAAAGGACTGTACTACCATGCGGTACAATAGCCCTCAAGGACCCGACTGGCAAGAAGGTAGAAGATATGCTCAAGAGGGCCTTCGAGATCGAGGGCACCGCCGCTAAGGCAACCTCCACAGCCATCTATACGGCTCGAGCACAGATACGCTGGCTCGAGGAGCTCCAGAAGCAGGCCATCCCTAAGTCCAGGGAGGCAGAACTGTTGGAGTGTACTTTAGATGCAGCTAAATACCTAGCCGACATGGCGGTAGACACTTTGCGCCTTCATGCAAGGGCTACCGCCATCACCAACCGTGCTCGAAGGGCGCTGTGGCTGAAACTGTGGGATGCAGACAATGAGTCAAAAACCTTGCTACAAAACTTACCACTGCAGGGGAGGGTCTGCAGGATTATTTGAAACAAAAGGAGGAGGGCAGAGACCTCCTAAAGAATAAGTCCAGGCACTCCTACCTCCCTTCCTTGAGGCGGAGGTTTCAGGGGAGGAACAAACCATACCAACCCCGCAGGGACTCACAGCAATCGAGCCACTCCTTTTGAGGCAGAGGCTCCTCTCAAAGCTTCCATAGCCCGTACTCTCAGAACTATCAGTCCTCCTCTCTCAGAGCCCAAGGACAAAGAGCTGGAGGATGAGGTAGAGGCTACAGGGGAAAGCAACAGTGACTACCCCTTACCAACACTACAGGGCCAAGACCCTTACCCACTAGTGGGACAAAGACTAACGCTATTCACCCATTGCTGGCTCCGCACAGCCTCGGACAGGTGGGTACAGGATGTGGTAACCAGGGGATACTCCATAGAGCTATCTCACGCTAACATTCCTCAAAGATTTGTCTCCTCCCCCATAGCCAGGAGAAGGACTTCCCCACATCAGGTCCAACAAATCTTGTCAGAACTGATTCAGAACAGGGCCATTCAACCCGTGCCAGTGCAGGAACAGAATCCGGGGGTTTACTCCATATTCTTCCTTGTGCCCAAGAAGACAGGGGAACTACGGCCCATCCTGGACTTGAAACACCTAAACCGCCACGTGGTCTCACACCATTTCAAAATGGAGACCATCCGATCCACTCTACGCTGTGTTCGCGGGTAGGCGATTTCCTGACATCCATAGACCTAAAGGACGCATACCTCCACATCCCCATCATCTGGAAACACAGACAGTTCCTCCGCTTTCACATCCTAGGTCACCACTTCCAGTACCAGGCCTTACCGTTCGGCATTTCCTCAGCCCCAAGAGTGTTCACCAAGGTCTCTATAACCCTGGTGGCCAGGCTCAGGGAACAGGGACTGGACATCATCCCGTATCTAGATGACTGGCTCATCCGGGCCCGGTCCGAGAATCAGGCACGGATACACACGGAATCTGCCCTATGGGCACTCGAAGACCATGGCTGGGTGGTAAATCGAGAAAAGAGCCATCTCACTCCCACTCAGCAGATAGAGCACCTGGGAGCGCTCATCAACTCGGCTCAAGGATGGGCGAAACCGTCCTCCTCGAGAATTCTCAACTTGATAGACCTGGCCTGTCAGATGAAGAACCAATGCCACACAACGATGGGAAAAATAGCCCAGTTGTTGGGCAGCATGGCCTCATGCATAGACCTCATGCCCTGGGCCAGGTGGCACATGCGCCCGCTCCAAACTTACGTCCTGACTAGGGGGGCACCGAGCGAACACAACCTACAGGTCGTGGTACCACTAACACATGCGGTACGACTCTCCCTGGCATGGTGGACGGTGGAGGCGAACCTGACCAAGGGAGTCCCACTAAAGGCCCCCCCATCAATCGCCATAGAAACGGACGTGAGCCTCTCCGGCTGGGGAGCTTGCCTGGGAGACACAACGGCCCAGGGCCTATGGTCACCAGCAGAGTCACAGCTTTCCATCAACATCCTGGAGATGAGAGCCGTGTTCCATGCCCTAAAGGCATTCAAACGCCAGGTGCACAGCTGGTCGGTCCTGATCTGGTCCGACAATCGGGTCATGGTGGCCTACATAGCAAAGCAAGGTGGGACCAGGAGCAGGGCCATGCTGAGGGAGGCAACGGTGGTCCTCAACTGGGCTCAAGCCAACCTCACACACCTGGGCACGGTTCACTTGGCAGGAAAGCTGAACGTCTGCGCAGACTGGCTCAGCAGGCAACAGGTACACATGGGGGAATGGCGGCTACACCCGGATCTTTTTCAGATGATCCAAGCGACATGGGGGCCCTTGACCATAGATCTCATGGCAACACGGGAAAATGCTCAGGTTGGAAATTACTACTCGCGGTTCAGGGACAGTCTATCCCAGGAAACGGACGCCCTGTCACAGACATGGAGCCAAAGACACACTTATGTCTTCCCACCACTCCCCCTGATCCCACAGGTCCTAGCAAAGGTACGGGAGTCACGCCACACGGTCATCCTGGTGGCCCTCTACTGGCCACGCAGATTGTGGTTCGCAGCGGCCCAAGAGATGTCACTAGCCAGCTTCAGGATACCCTACCGAACAGACATGCTGTCACAGGGGCCAGTACTCCACTAGACCCTGCGGACTCTGAAGCTCATGGCCTGGCTCCTGAGAGGAGGAGACTGAGGGCAGCGGGCTATCATGACTCCGTCATCAGCACCCTACTCCGGTCCAGACGGTCGTCCACCACTTCCACGTACGGGAGACAATGGTCTATCTTCTCCAGATGGTGCCTGGAATGGGGCACAGTCCCCGAGCAGAACGACATGGCTACCATCTTACTGTTCCTCCAGCAGGGGGTGGACAAGGGATTAGCACACTCTTCCCTCCAGGTGCAACTATCAGCCATAGGGGCAGCTACAGGCCTCATCGGGGGATACAACCCGGGAGCTCACCCCAATGCCGTACACTTCCTAAGGGCAGTAGAGATCCTCTGACCAAGGACTCGACCGACTATCGCCCCGTAGGATCTCCCACTAGTCCTAGAGTCCCTCAGCGTGGCTCCTTACGAACCCCTCCTCAAGGCGGATCTGTTCTGGGTCGGCCTCAAGACATGCTTCTTGGTGGCAATCTGCTCGGCTAGGTGGATTGGATAACTTGGGGCCCTATCCTGCGCAGAACCTTATACAGTGTTCACCCCACTAGGGGTACGTCTGAAAACGGTGCCGGCCTTCCAACCAAAGGTATCCACCGGGTTTCACAGAGAGCATCCCATCGAGCTACCCACCTTCCCAAAGGAGCCCCAGCAGGGTGCCAGTGTGGTCCCTCATTATCTTGATGTCGGTTCCACCCTTTCTGTCTACCTAGCCAGAACTTGCCCTATGCGGAAAACAGAAAGATTGTTCATCATATCGAAGGGACAGAGACAAGGCAGTGCCGCCTCCAAGACCACCATAGCCGGGTGGCTAAGGAGAGTTGTCCAGAATGCCTACATAGCAAACCAGATGACTCCACCCCAAGGAATCAAGGCCCACTCCACCAGAGCGATTGCCACCTCTTGGGCAGACAGAACCAACGTGTCCGCAGAGGACATATGTAGAGCAGCCACGTGGAGTTCCCTCCACACGTTCGCCAGACACTACAGGCTGGAAGAGTTACAGGCCATACGGCCCTCATTCGCCACTCAGGTTTTGGCAACAGCATCCTCAACCCTCACTCTTAGACCACTCTGTTTCCCTCCCGTGGACTCACTGCTTCTTATCTACCCATGAGGTAATGTCTGGAGTGCCATGGATGCCAACCAATCACAATGGGTGTTTACTCACCTGGTAAAGGTGATTGTGTTGGTTGGCATCCATGGCACTCCAAGGCCCTCCCTTCAGAGTGCTCAGAGCGACCGGGATTGAACTAAGGGATCTCCCCTCAGGGCAGGCTTACGAGGGGACAGACATCAGTGTTTGGTTCTTAATGATAAACTACCAGTCGGACCTTCAGGGCTGAGTTTAGACTGTAAAGAAATAGGAGAATAATAAAGACTTGGCCTACGGGCCACTGATATTACGTCGTGGTCCGCATCCCTTTTTGTCTCCGGTCATTTCACTTATTGCTTTGCTTGGCTGTGCCTGCACTGTATGTTTCTCTCTTGCACTAATTAACCTTATTTTCAGCTATGGGAGATTTGAACTGGAGAGCAGGGGTTTCTGGGACCTGGATTTACTAGAAATTTGATCTGGGTCATGTGCATCACTAGCCTATCAGGTGGGCTAAAACCCATGAGGTAATGTCTGGAGTGCCATGGATGCCAACCAACACAATCACCTTTACCAGGTGGGTAAACACCCAGTGTCAGCAGCAGTTAATGGTGCACATATACCATCACAAGGTGCCATGCACATGCTGCCACCAATAGCTGGTGCTGACACTTTGGCTAAAAAGATTTGCTCCTGCCAGGTCTCATCACCTCTGGCCATAACCCCATATATCGCTGGGTCCCTTTAATCCCCAGTTGTTTTTGAGGTAATGGTTATGAAAAGAATACAAGACAAACAACCTGTACTTAGCCTTAGGAATACAGCAGGACAAATGGCTGGTGGGCCAGCAATTTGAAAATCTCATCCACATGGTACAATCCCTTGAATCTCTTGTGCTTGCAGTCAGTGGTCGACACCAGCCATGATAGACTCTGGGATAGATCTGGAGCGGTGCTCATTACAAAATGTTGGGGCCAGAGGCAGCAGGGTTAACCAGACTGATTACAGTTTTACAATTTGCAAAGTAAGTCAAAATGTTTCTTTTTCACTAAATGTTAGAACTGAAGGCAGCCCCACAGCTTTCACATGAGTGTACCACTTTAAATAAAAAAAAATGTTGCAATCTGAATTTTTCTTTTTCAAGTACTTGAAAGATTTTAGCAAATATGTTGGAAACATGATTTTATAATTTCATGCTTCTTTATGGCTAATGTCTTTAAACATTACAGGAATTGCTTTTTGTCTTACTGGAAAATGCATAGCTCTAGGGACTGATCCACAGATGGGATGGCATAAGTGTGATTTACACATTCTTGGCCTGTGCTACTCCACTTCCCGATCCTGCCTTATGAACCCAGCAAAATGGTGGCAACCCAGTCCCATGACACCCCTTTCTGCCATCACTGTGTGGACACAAATGGAACAGCTGGGCCTGTCACAGACTTCCTGTTGAATACCCGGTTCAGCCAGTGACTGGATCCCATGCTCTCTGTGAAAAGGGGATGACTGACATATTCCCTGTACAATGGGAACAACCATTTTTCAACAATAAATTTCAATATTTTGCCTCATACCCCCCAGCCCTTGATGCCATATCAGAGGGCTATGGGACATGGAATGGAACCCCAACTCAAAATTTTAAAAACAACGGTAGAACTTTAACCATCTACTTAATTTTTAGGCTCCAATATACTTTACACTTCCCATCCAAAATGGGCTGGCCTTGGAGAAAGTAATCCCATTCGCCAAAGTATCATCACAATCACTATTCCCTAGAAGAGCCATCTAAGGTGTTCAGAGAACTTTAAAATTGGGCACT
The DNA here is from genome assembly GCA_016271365.2 of Neoceratodus forsteri. Classification (NCBI taxonomy): domain Eukaryota; kingdom Metazoa; phylum Chordata; order Ceratodontiformes; family Ceratodontidae; genus Neoceratodus; species Neoceratodus forsteri. The sequence goes on from CM057455.1 coordinate 700,161,494, forward strand.
TGTACCGATGGCTTTGTGTGTGCCTGTACATATGTGAGTCTGCCCTGTCTGCATTTGTGTTGCAATATGTGTTTGTGTGTGTGACATGTGCATTCATGTCACAAACTGTCTGTTGCAAGCTCATTACCCAGTTCTTTGTTTATTTCTGTCTTTGGATCTGGGAAGTTTAAAAATACAGTTGCCAAAAAAAAAAAAAAAACTGCTCAAAGAATGTCTGGCAGGGAAACAAGAAACCAAAGGGTAAGAAAATCTTTGTCTGCAAGTTAGACAGGCTACTCTTGTTGTAGATCATGTTCTATTTGCAAATATTTGGAGCCTGATACTTGCAATGCGCTGTCAGGTGAGATCTGCATTTTTTTTTAAAAGGATTGGTAAGGTTGTGTGTAGGAACATTAACTGATGAGGAGGAAATACATGTTGATCAGAAAAATCTGATGATCCTGTTCAGTCTTTGAACTGTACTATGGTTACATTTCTGCAGCCATCAGTACTTGTATAGCTCTAAGAAAATGCTATATGGTTTCATGATGTTTCATGTTTTACATCCAGGGGGATGATAACCTGTAGCAAAACAAAGGTTACTTTTCTTAGATTTTCTTGGACTTAAATTCCTTCTCCCCAACTCCTGCTGGGGCAGGCAAGGCTGGATTAGCAGTTGATTTCCCCCATGGGGATTGGTTGGTGCTTGTCAATCTTTCTGTTCTTGAAGAGCAGTATGCCACATGGTTAGTTACATAATAAAGAAGAAAGTTTTTTTTATCTCAGGATGGTGGGGAGGAAAAATTACCTGATTCTCACAGTAGGGGTGGGGATACCCCCTGACCCAACATAGCAAAAATCTGGATACTCATTATACTCGTGTTGTGATTTCAGATCCTAACCCAAACAGGGGTATTAGGATTCAAACCTGTGACCCTAGGATGTGGATAATTGAATGCACTAGCTCATTAATGTAGCTGGTCATGGGGCTGACTCAATATAAAGAACCTGTTTTTAAAATGCCTGACTTCATTTGACTGTAAAATCTGGGATTTATGAACCAAATCCCTGAGTCAAAGTTTTTTTTTCTGTTCAGCCACCCTGAGTACAGGTCTCTCCTATGTTTGGAAAATGAATACCTGAGTTTGGGGTACATTTGATTTATACAGAGGATGACTTCACATGCTACATTTACAGTACTGACTTCAGATTTAAATATGAACATATGAAATTTGCCAGCAGATAAAGGCCTAGAGGTCTATCAAGTCTGCTCGAATGTGCAGCTAGCACCCCTTATTCTGCAGCTGCCCTTCCCTTCCACCCTTCCTCTCCATTGACCCTCCGTCTTGTCCTGTCCCATCACCTTTTGAAGCAGTCCACTGTTCTACTAGATACCACTTCTGCAGGTAACGCATTCCACCCAGCCACCACCTTCTCTGTAAAAAAGTGTCTCCTCATCTCCCTCCTGAACCTTCCTTCCTCCAGTCTTATATCATGGCCCCTGTTGTCCCTCCCCTTCCTTACTTTGAACAGCCCCTCTGTGCCTGTTTTGTTTATTCCTTTCATGTACTTAAAGGTTTCAATCATGTCCTCCCCATCCCTCTTCTCCTCCAGCGAATACATGTTCAACTCCTCAACCTCCTCTCGTATGATAAGTCCCCCAGCCCCTTGATCATCTTTGTCACCCTGTGCTGCACCCCCTCCAGTAACTTAATGTCCCTCTTCAGATACGGGTGCCAGTATTGCACACAGTACTCCAGGTGCGGTCTAACTAATGACCTATGCCGTGGCAGAATCACCTCCTCCCTCCTCAAGGATATACCCCTTGCAATGCAACCCAGCATTTTGTTGGCCTTTGCAGCTGCCTTCCTACATTGTGCTGAGTTGTTCATTGACCCTGTAATGAGCACCCCCAGATCTTTCTCCTCCTCTGTCTGGGCTAGTTGCATTCCCCCCAGCAGGTAACTCCTCCTTGGGTTCTTCATCCCAAAATGCAGCTCCTTGCACTTTTTGGCTTTAAACCCTAGTTGCCAGGTGTCTGACCAGGTTTCAAACTTTGCCAGATCATCCTGCAACTCCTGCCATCCCCCTAGGTCATCCACCACTGCTCCTACCTTGGTATCATCAGCAAACAGACTGATCTTGCTTTTGATGTCCAATTATATATCTGCAATGAATATCCCAAACAACACTGGTCCCAACACTGAGCCCTGTGGAACACTGCTTGTCACTACCCTTGGGTGTGAGAGCTCCCCATTGACCACTATTCTCTGTTGCCTTCCCTAAAGCCAGTTTCCTACCCATCTCACCAGTTTTTGCACCCAGCCCTGTGCCTTCTAACTTACTTCCCAGCCTTCCTTGTGGCACTGAGCCGAATGCCTTACTGAAGTCCAGATACAGGACATCCACTGCATGGCCACTGTCCAATTGCCTAGTTACCCAGTCATAGAACTCCACCAGGCTGGTTTGGCAGGATCTGCCATGTATGAAGCCATGCTGTCTGCTGTCCTGTAGTCCTTTGGCCTCTAGGAGGGCCACCAGCATCTCCTTCAGGATAGTCTCCATTAGCTTACCCATGATGGATGTGAGGCTCACTGGTCTGTAGTTCCCTGGTTCATCCTTGGGGCCACTCTTGTGAAGGGGCACCACATGAGCCATCCTCCAGTCCTGAGGTACACACCCCGAGTGTAGTGAGGCATTAAATAGGTCTGCCAAAGGTTCCACAAGAACCTTTGCCAGCTCCTTCAGTACTCTGGGGTGGATGCCATCTGGGCCTGGCGCCTTATCCTCCCTCAGTGCCTTCAAACCATCCTGAACTCTGCCCTCCATGATTTCCCCATCTGTCACCCGCTCCCCCCTGTTTCTGTCATTTCTCCCCCTTTGTGTGTCACCCCCCTCTTCTCCTTAGTAAATACTGAGCAGAAGTAATCGTTTAGTGGTTCTGCCTTATCGCACCCTGCTTCCACCCAACCCCCTCCTTCCTAATCCTTACTATGTGGTCCTTACAGCTCCTTTTCTCCTTGATGTACCTAAAGAAGCCCTTCTCCCCCTCCTTTATGCCTTGTGCCAGCCTGAGCTCCGTAGATGCCTTGGCTCCCCTTACCGCCCTTGTCACTTTGTTTTTGCTATCAAATTCCTGAGTAGTAGAAAGCAAAACCTCAGTCTAGTTCCTGATAACTTTTTATTAGGACTACAGTTATTTTATCAGACCTGTTTAGCATCTCTTCTGTTTACCTTTTCTCTACTATCAAACCTGATGGTTTTTTTAGCAGCTTCTGCCCTGACTCACTTTTATAAAGTAGAAACCTCTATTTCCTAATAACATGTTCTTATCAGTGGCTTAGTAGGGAGCACAGCCACCTATGGGGTCAGAAGATCATAATGTTTATACTACAGAGCTAGGAGAGCAGGAGGCAATGTGCTCATGATTACTGGCCCCCATGTTATGGGTTCTAATCCCACACCTGTGCTAATATCTAGTACTGATGATGTAGTACAACACTAGTGGGGTGCTGCACTGTTGAAGGGTCATATATCAGATGAGATATTAAACCAAGGTCCCTTCCACCCATCTTTGGTGGTGTCTGACATCGTGGAAGTTAAAAGGGAAAAGTCAGCACTGAGAATGTAGTGATTTAGTCCTGGCCATCAGGGCTATCCACAGGCCCATGCCTTCATCCATGAAATTCCAGGATTCCTTTCATAGAGGTCCTCCAGCAATCATTTCCTGAACTTCAGTGGAATCACCACTCTGGTGCTCCACAAAACACACTTTTCCCAAAAATCCCCAAGTCCCCTGCAGCTGATGTCAGAGCAGGGCTGTAGCAGTGGGAAATTCAATTGTCTGCAGTGCATGATAGAGTTTTTATAAGCTCTGATCTTTTGTTTACAGGTCTTCCTGTTCACCCTGGGCTAAGTGCAGTCACATATGACTGTACTTAGTTCAGGAGAACAGTAGAATCGGCAAACATCTGATTGGAGATTATAAAAAACCTTACATGCACTGCAGGCTATTGGATCTCCCACAGCTGTAACCCTCTTCTGATGTCTACTGCAGAGGATTCTGGGATTAGTAGTTACAGAAAATGTCATCCTGCAAGTCCGCAGAATCAGTCTGATACAATCTACTATACTGCAGTGAACAGTAAGTAAGTAGGTCAAAAAAAAAAAAGTTTTCGCACACGAAGTGCAAATTAGGACCGGCCCTACACATGGATGTGGGGCTCTTAGTGCTGACTGTTCCCCTTTAAACATACCAAGGCACTTAATTGGAAGAGTAGGGGATGTTTTCCCAGTTTCCATGTCAAAATGCTCCCTGTCACTAAAACAAGTCCAGGTAACCTGCACACCACCTCTATAACGTACCTGGAAACAAGATTCTTGCAGCTCAATGTACCTTTCCTGGTCAAAAATTACAATACAAAAATATTACTACAGTTTATGACTGTTGTTTTCTCTTTTCTATATAGTCATACCTGATTTTTTTGTTTTCTTTTGTTTAAGCAGCTCTTACCTTAGCCTACATTTATAAAGTAGAATGACTGCAAAGCAAGCCTTTGGTATCATCAATACTATAACTCAGCATGGAACAAATGTACCTGGGCAATCTGTCAGGCAAAAGTGAACACTTTAAATATGAGTTGGCAAATTCATGTGGTAATAATCGTAGATTCTGGGATAACATTAAGTCACTGTTTAGCAAACCAATTAAAACACCCCCTGTCCCATTAAATGTGGAGGGGACTCCAACTCAGGATCTTAGTGTCATCGCCAACACATTCAGTAAGGCCTTCACTGACCTCAGTGGTGTTCTGCCATCAGACTTCCTTATACCACCGAGTGTTTGCAGGCTTATACACAATTCTACAACTCAGCCGGGGTCAACCCCCACTTTCTACCTGAAAGTTGCTACCCAAGCAGAGGCCAAGAAGTACCTTGCACAAGTTCTAGCTAAATCAAGCTATAGTAGTGATACACTTGACCGTAAGCTTATGGCGCTCACTCTTGATATTCTTCTCCCCTTCCTTACAAGAATCTTAAATTTATCACTAATATCTGGCAAATTCCCCCGGCTTTGGAAGGCTGCTGTGGTTACTCCAGTCTACAAAGGTGGGAACAGAACAATTCACATGAATTATTGAGCAATCTCAATTCTACCCCCGCTATCAAATGCCTGGAATGTATTGTCTCAGATCAAATCACAGACTACCTTGATAAGTATCAATTACAGTGCCAGCAACAACATGGCTTCCACAAACAGCACAGCACCACCACAGCACTAGTGGAATTTATAGGGTTTATCCATGATGCACTTGACAGGGGGCTCTTGGTGGGGGCAGTGTACACTGACCTCACCAAGGCTTTTGATACTTTAAACCATGAGCTACTTCTCCAGCAGCTATCCCTTACAAGACTCTCCCCTGAATTGGTGTCATGGTTTAGGAGCTACCTCACTGGAAGAACCCAAAAGGTCAAAATTATTGATGTTCTCTATGAAACATGGAGTATAACTACAGGGGTTCCCCGAGGATCCATATTAGGACCACTGCTATTTAGTCTGTTTTTAAATTGTCTCCCCTTAGCTATTCAAGACAATGTCCTTCTTTAAGTAGATGATGCAGTACTATATTGCAGCCACTCTGATCCCTCAGCCCTTGAAAATCGAATGCAGACTGATTTCAGCATGGTCTAAGACTAGTTCCTAAAGTAAAAATTACTGATAAACTACAAAAAAACTAAAACCATGGTCTCTGCCTGTACTCATAATAGACACAGGACCTACCAACTAAAAATACTCAACAGACTAAACTCACCTCTTGAAATGGTACACAACTTTAAATATCTAGGGGTAACATTAGCCAGTTCCCTCTATTATGTCCAGCATATTGACCTCATAGCTAAAACCACAAATACAAAACTGGGTCTGCTGTGTAGAAACAGACAGTGCTAAACAAATTACTTCCTAAAAATAGCTGTGACTAGCTCAGTGTTGTCGGTTATTGAGTACGGGTTTGTGGTCTATGGGGCTGCTAATGTGCCTGCACTAAAAAGAATAAAAAACACCCTCAACAAGTCTTGTCGATTGGTTCTTGGCGCTCACCACCTTATGCACACTTGTGAGCTATATGCACAATCAGGGTGGCTCAACCTTGACTGCAGAATTCGGTACCAAATTTGTCTCTTTGCTAAGAAAGCTACACTTGGACTAACTCCCCTTGGAGTGCGAAATCTCCTCAGTATGACAAACAATACCAGATGCACTAGGGGGTCAAACTGTCAAACTCTAAAAGTTCCATTCCATAGGACCTCCCAAGGCCAACATTCATTTGAATACCGAGCACCTCTCTAGCTCAACTCACTCAATAATGATATACTGAATGATACCATACTCAGGTCTTTCAAATCAAAACTTTGTGATCTTTTGGCATCTAGTAGCAGCTGTGATAGTGGATCCTAATCCTTACCATTCTCTCTATTTCACTATTTTCAGCCCTTTCATCTCTACCCCTTTCTCACAGTATAGGCCTTTTTTCCACAAAAAATTCCCGCTAAAAAATAAGCCATCATATTTTCTCTTTATAAGTGAGCTTCCTTTTTAGTTACGTCCAGTACTAGGCCCCCTTTACCAATTTTGTCTTTCAAACTCCACTGCCATTTATGACACCTCACTAATGATCCCCTCCCCAGCCTCCTGGTCTTCTTCCTCTCCTGCCTCTGTTCATTTCCATTCCTCCTCCCTCTGTTCCATGTCTACCATTTATCTCATCTCCTCTCTCTCGCTCTCCTTAATACATAGAAACATAGACTTTGATGGCAGTTAAGGACCGCTTGGCCCACCTAGTCTACCCATTTCCCTACCTATTGGATAAGCTGCAGATCCTAATTAACCAACAGCCTACTTTTTCCTACCCCCCCACCAGCATTGCCTTATGTCTGTCCCATGCATTCTTGAATTCCCCCCTGTTTCTGACCCCATGACCTCCTCAGGAAGGCCACTCCATACATCCACCATTTGGTTACCTCTGCTGTCCCCTACATTCTTCACTTTCTCTCTCACCTAGGTCCACCACTGTACAACACTTCCTCTTCCCTTAACTCACTCGCCAATTTGGGACCATGGTTCTAATCGTTGTGCTTTTTTTTATGACAAGAACTGTTTGTTAACATGTTTGCTATAAATTGCTGTCAGATTGTTTGTCTAATTCAATGCCTCCTACATTTTCTTTGAATGTAGTTTTCCTTTGTAAGGATTAAAAAAGATATTCTTCATTGTTCTTTTATCTTTAATAATTTAGGCCACACCAAATGAATGTTTTTTTTTCTGGTTTATTTCTGTTTGCGATTCTCATCAACTTTAATACATGTATTTTTTGCTTTTGGTTTAACGCTACATATTTAGTTTACATGCAGTCTTATATACAAAACTATTATCTTGAAAAAGCTAACACTTCAGTATAAACCAATCATAAAACAATGAACACATCTATTTTAAGCTGTGATGTTTTATTTTTTACAAAACAAGTTTTACAAAACAAGTTATATATAGACTGTGTGACCGGCAACATGTTTATTTATAAATACTAGAAAACAGGTTATGCAAACTACATGACATTTTATATTGACATTTCAAGACTATTGTAGCTAGCGGGACAACACGTTATTACATTTTATGTTGATATTTTAAGACTATATCATCACAAGACTTGTAACTAAGTTTTGTAAGAAAGCTGGATTACCCACAGCTAACAAACTGAGTAAACACATTTGGTTATACAGTATAATAAATTATAGTGAAGCATTTTAGAAAAAGGCTATACTTTAACACTCAGACTACCTATTATAAAAGGTTATACTGAAATAAATGTTTTGCTACAAAATGTTACACTACAACCTCCCCCTGTGACTCTTTATAACTGGAGATTACACAAGACGATGTTGCCATTGTAACATTTGTATTTGTCGAACCATGTGTTTTATCTTACAATACAATAATAATTGTACAATAATAATAACACACATTACTGCAATACCGCAACCCACCACTACTAGGGTTGGACTAGTACCCAAAGCAGCTGATCCCCAATCTCACCAGGATATAATAGGGATAGATGATGATTGTTTTTTTACCTCTGTAACAGAGGCCTTTTGTGTTAAAATAAGTCCTTTTGTTTGCTGACGGTACAACAAGGCACCAAGTGTCATTTTATCAATTTTGAGTAATTTGAAATGAGGTGGAGTTGCCAAATCAGTGAGTAAATCTAAGGCCAGATTGGAACCATCAATATGGGTAACATTTGTTCGGCTATATGCAGGACGTTCTCTGAGGGTCCAGTTTGCAACCCGCCAGGTTTTGTCACTACACCCCCATATATTTAAAGGTTGACCTGTGATTACACACCATGATTGGTTCCATCTCATTGCTTGGCAGTATTTATTTGCAGACGTTAGGGTAAATTTACATTGTTCAGGAAACCATGGGGCGATTGATGTCTCTTTTCCACATATTAAGGTTTAATGTTTTTGTACACTCTGTTGCTTAGGTAAAACAACATATTTGTTTTGTACTGGGGTAATAGTGTCACCTGGTATTTGGAGTCTCATGATCTGGTCATGTATTAATATTTCCAAATTACTGATTTGCCACAATATTTTTGGTGGTTTAAAACATACAGGTATTATCACTAGTATGGAATCACATGTCACAGTACATGCGCATATTGATTTGGTGAATTTCATACTTTTATTATAGCTAAGGGTGGTAGGAATACTGTGGGATGATCCAATAATCTAGTCACATTATTTTCACCTATTTTTAAAGGTAATTTATTTGTTTTAATTCTATTTAACTCATTAACCAGATAAGCATGTGCTTTAGCCACCACTAACTGAGAACAAGCCAGTTCTATATAACTTTTTTTAGACATATTAGAACGCGAATTATAAAACTGCTATCTGAGCAATAATTTTAAAATTTTGCAAGTTTTATTTTAATGCAAACCAATCAATTTTCTCATTATTAGCTGCTAATCACACAGTAGTTGATAATGGTCCAGTAGCCATGACTTTTAAAGCTGTTTCTAAAGAGAAAATATGACCCTTTAAAACCATAGCAGCGATACCATTAGCAATTTCTAATCCTGAGCCTAACCAGTCCCATACATCTCTTTTACGATGGAATAAGCCTGCTGTGGCTTTTGCAGGAATTTGAAATGACCACATTTTGTGCCCATCATGGTATCGATTTAAAGTATTATTATAATACTATTGCCACATTATTACAGAAGCCTTATCCCTACATTGAAGTGGTAATCATGGAAAAGTCAAATACAGCAACTCATTATAATATTTTAACTTACATTGATAATACAAGGGATATATATTTTGCATCAAGATAACACCATCTGAAGGGGGCAAGCATTTTTGCCCTGATATACACTGTTGTTGGTATTGTATATTTTATACAGCAGATTTACTAGTTAAAGCTACATCGCAAGCCATACCAGGCCATTGTGCTTTTGTAGTATATGTTAACAATGAATATTTGTCTGTCAAGGGTAATACTGTAAAAAACTGCTTTAATCCTACTGTATAATTTTTTACAAGAGATGTATTATATAAAAAATGCCACATATTACGTTGTGATGCATTGACACCCCAATAAGATGTATTTAATGATGTTATATTAGATGGATAATGTAATATGTCCTTTAATTGTATTTGAAACAAATCTTGTTTTTCTCTTGTCAAATTTGTAGTATCCCCCAAAGTGGAGTGGATAGATATTTTTTTCTGGGCTGTTGTGTTTACCACATACATTGCCGTGCCAGGCCAGGTTTTTGGCGAGCATCCCTATGTTGCATTTTGACATTGTCCATAGCAAGTAAAGTACCATTTGACAAGAAGATATCTAGTGTGTTTATGTCGTTCTCTTATCAATACCAGGATACCCCATGTGATGCGATTAGCATAGATTTTATTGTATAAACTGTTTTATATGTGCGATGAGCATTTGTTATGTTTATCAGAAATTGCCAGGATCAGCAAGGTACTGCTTGGCATAAGTACAGGATATATCATTGTACTTTACCTATTGGGAGAAATAGAGCAGTGTCAGTTGTCATCATTTAAAGGCTGATACAATTTACATTGGTTCACATGGACCCATTTGGTCACTGTAGACCCTTTTCAGATTCGTTGGACCTGAATGACCCATGGTCCCAAAACATCAACGATGTCATAGGGTGCCATTCATTAGCATCCCATGGTCCCTTTTGACCAAAATCTTTTACCATGACGTGATAACCCCTTTCAATGGGCAGTATCACTTTTTTGTCATGTCTCTCTTTGCTTTTTTTAATGAGTCTGTGCCATATTTTTGGCAGCTTGGGGTAAATAAACAGCTAACTATTTTTGCAGTTGTTGCAAAAATACATTAGTTTTGATGCGATCTAACACTGGTGTTGATAAATCTGGATCTGAAGGATAATACAGACGCATATCTTGTCCAGTCATTAATTGGTATGGACTATAGCCAGTACTTTTGTTTTCTGTACCTCTAATACCCATTAAGATGTTTGGTAAGTGTGTCACCCACCTTTACCAGTATCCAACACTGCCTTTTTCAATGCATTTTTCAGAGTGTGATTTAACCTTTCTACCATTTTTGAAGATTGTGGATAACAGGGTAAATGCAAACGTTGAGTGATACCTAAAATATTACACAAAGATGTCGTTACTTTTGCTGTAAAGTGAACTCCTCTATCACTTTCAAGTATTTTGGGAAAACCCCATTGTGAGAACACCTGTTTCCATAGTGCTTTTGCGGTAGCTGTAGCACTATGGTTACATACAGGCAATGCTTCTACCCATTTGGAAAATATGTCAATACTGACTAATAAATATTGGAACCCTCCTTTTGCAGTAGGCAAGGGCACCACATAATCAATTTGTAAGCTGGACCAAGGACCATCCACTAATGGTATACGCCCTAACAGAACGCTTTTGCCAGGTACTAGAGGATTCATCTGTGCACAGATGAGACAAGCCTCCAGGCATTGCTTGACATCTTTTTTTATTTTTGGCCACTGATATTTTTGTGTTAACATTTTACAAGTTTTGTGGAGTCCACAATGACCTCCAATTTGATGATTATCCATAATAATATATTTTTTAATGAAGTGGGTGGTATCCACTTCCTAACCCCAGGTTGTCATTTTTATATTACCATATGTTTCCATACGGTAACATGCTTGGTTGCACACTGTCCAGTGTCTTTTAATTGGTTCCGACAACCCACAATCCAAGCATCTGTATCTTGGGTACACCCCTAACTTGGGACTTGTGAAATGGCAGCTATCCATTTAATACAGTGTTTGTCAAATTTATCTATCTCCCACAATTGTGTAGAATCACCTCCTAGAGGGTCTACCCATAAGTTTGTTTGTTTGGCTGCAATTTGAGCAAGATTATCTACTAAGTTATTATTTAATTCATGGATATCCTTTGGATTCTTTTGGTGAGCTTGTACTTTACAGATTTCTATGCACAAAGGCATTTGAGCTCCTATGTCCCATATATGTTGTCATACGGGAGCAAATGTGACAGGTTTTCCAGATGCTGTCCCCATTTCTTGTTTTGCCCAAATTGGAAAACAATCTAATAAGGAATTCACTACAAAAGCACAGTCTGAGAAGATATTAATAGCCTCCTGAGGGTAAGCTATAATAGCTCCACGGACTGCCTCTAATTCTGCTCTGGGGCAGAAAATGATGATGGATATCATACTAATATTTATTGCCTAGTGCTCAGTGTCTATATGGCATATCCTGTGTGGAAATGTCCATCCTCCCAAAAGCGAGAGCCATCTACATAAACAACCTCATAACAGTTCCACACTCATGTGCCTCTCCCTTCCATGTCATTAATCTAATTAACATAGGTGAGGTACATTTTTTTACTATGATATTTTTTTTGTAGAGCTAAAGCCCATTTAACCAATCACTGGGAAGACACACCTTTTATATTTCTTTTAAGTAGAAATTTTACTGGAGTGTGAGACGTTTGCAGGATAATTCTGTTAAACCCCACAATATGTTCCGTAGCCTGTATGGCCCAATATACAGCTAACAAATGTTTTACACATTCTTTATGTGTCTCTTTTACAGGTGTTAATACACGAGAAAAATATCCCACAGGATGTAAAGTCCCTGCTCTTCTTTGTAATAGTACTGCATTGATTACCTGATTTGTTGCATGTACCTGTATTACAAAATCAGAGGACTTAAAAGGACTAATGAGAGTCAGAGCTGTCATTAGTGCTTGTTTTAGAGCCAGAAAAGTTCTCTGATGTTCAGGTTCCTAACTGAGAATATCAGTGTCCTTTTCTTCCTTTAATAGATTATACAGAGGTTTTGCCATACTGGAAAAGGCTTCAATAAAACCTCTGCAAAATCCTACCATGCCCAAGAACTGTCATAATGCTGTTTTTGTCTTGGGTCTTGGCAAGTGTTGTATTACCTGATTCTTATCAGGATCTACAGTTTGTCCTTCTTTGTTAATACATATACCCAAAAAAGTAACTTGTGACTGTCCAATATGTGCTTTACTAGGGTTTATTTTTAACCCTCCTTTACCTAAGACTGTTAGCAATTTATTTAATAAACTAACATGCTCTTGGTATGTTTCAGTCTGAATTAAAATGTCATCAATGTATTGTATTATTGCCTCTGGTGCTGAATAACCCAATAATATTTTTGATAAACATTGGTGAAATAAAGTGGGCAATGATTGAAAGCCTTGTGGCAAACGTTGAAATGTGTACTGTTTATCCTGAAAAGTAAATGCAAATTTATATTGACTATTGGGATGGACAGGGATGGACCAAAAGCCATTTGACACATCTAGTACAGTATAAGTTGTCGCCATAGGAGATTACCGAGCTATTACGTCGAGGAGTCTCGATACCCGGGGGGTGACCAAGGGCGTGAACTTATTCAGCACCCTATAGTCCACTGTTAATCTCCATGTACCATTGGGTTTACATATCGGCCAAAGAGGGGAGTTCACTGTTGAACATATAGGTCTAATGACCCCTTGTAACTGTAATTGTTCTAGTATTGTACATACTTTTTATATGCGTCTTTTGGAAATGCATATTGTTTTTGGGGAGGGGGGTCTGGTCCTTCGATTTGGACCACCATATTAGACACCCTTCCATACTCTATAGCATTTTTAGCCCAAATTGATTTATGCCTTTGTACAACAGATTTTATCCATTGTGACACTCGTTTCCATAAATCACTCATGTGATAAAGTTTTAATGACTTTACTGTGTACACTCTGTGTGAGTCATCCATATTCAGTCTTGGATTAGTAGTACTTTCTTTTTATAAAATCATGTTACTAAGATCTACTACTAAACCATGCTGTGCTAGAATGTCTATACCCATGATGGTACCTTCATGTGTATTACATTTCCAAAACATACATTTAAATTGTTGATTACCTATCTGCACCAAGACTGGTTTTGTCAAGTATGCTGTTAACACACCCCTTGAGAAACCTTGCAAATTAATTTGTCTGTTCCTGTGAGTTGTTAAAGGCATATCACTATCTGTTATACTAACAGTAGCACCAGTATCAACTAATATCACAGTCTGGCAGCCCCTGACCATTGCTGAGATTATTGGATGCCCTTCCTCATCCTCCTGTAATTGACCAAGGATTTGGAAGGTGGGGACTACATCCCGTCATTTTTGTTTCTTGTCATTTCTAGCGAGAAGCTCTTCTTTCTCTTTTTTTCCTCACTATTACTAGGGGCAGTAGTTTCCAGCTGAACCACTGCAACTGTCTTAGTATTAATTAAATTACTAACCACTTCAATACATTTTTGTAAATCTGCCTTACCACCTGGTTTAGCATTATTCTCCTGGTTTTGAGTCTGTCTCCTCTCTAAGACTTGTTGCATTTTTCCTTCCATATCTCCACCTTTAACCCAACAATCTCATTTAAAGTGACCTTTTTTATTGCAATTATAGCAGGTTGGCCTACCCTTGCCTTTTGTTTTGACAATAGCAGCTACCTTTCACTTTTTGTTTTCCGGAATATCATCCTGTTGCATACGTCACCAATCAGTAAGCAACTGTTCTTTTTTGAAAATGTTATCAGCATGTTTACACATCATGCGTATTGACGCAGGCACAATAGTAGCCTGTCGATCAATCAGACTCAGAAAAATTTCTGTATCTTTACTTGGGTCAGCATCGCCTCCATATGTTGTGTAAGCAGCATACAAATGATTGATGAACATAACTGGGGACTCTCCAGGCTGCAGAGTGATCTCATAGATTCTATTCCAGTCTGTATGTGATACTCCATGCATAGACTGCAAAATGGTTTGTATTTTATCTACAATAGCCCAGTTATCATCAATTTTTGGTTTAGTCTGTTTTCCTTTTATTTTTTCAGGTAAACTTTGTAATAACACTGCAGGAAGTGAAAATTTTACTATTTTACAGGCATCTTTGTTAGTCAAATTAAAATTGGTAACCAATGTTTTTAGTTTGCTACAATGGGGCACCGGATTTTGCCCTGGCTCTCATTTCCCTAACTGATCCACTAACTGTATAGATTCTGGGATAGTGAGATCTCTTTGTGAGATCTCAGTATGTACCTCTACCTCTTTTAGAGCTGCTTTTTGCTTTCTTGCAGCTCTCCTATTTTCTGTGTCTTCTTTTAACTGTTCTTTCATTTCTTTAATCTTTTTATGTACTTTGACTGCTTTTTTTACCAATTTGGAGGGAAGAAAGCCTACATCCCACAATGTGCCTTTTGGTGGTTTGGTGAAAAAATATTGCAGGGATGCAAAGTTACGGTATTCTGAAGTTGACACTTTTCCCATAGACTAACACTGGTGTCGCCCGCCATGCTCATGGGCCCATATGTAGAAATGGTGCAAGATAATGGACTTTCCGTCAGAAAAAATGCTTAGCCCCTTAGGGGCTGAGTGTGAAGTGCAAACCTAGCCAGGAAAGTCAGGAATGATATGAAATTTTCATTTTTTTTCTATGTCGTACGGTTCCTGAGATATAAGCAATTTAGTATTCCATGTGCTCATTTTCTGGTCCGAGGCCCATTATTATGCATACGTTCTTTGTAGTCACTGTGTTTCTCTATGCAGCTGTTGGGGACAACCAGGGTGTGTGCTCCAGTTACAGTTACACTTAGCATTTCCACTTGCGTTTCCATAACCGTTTGTGTTACCATTCATGTGTATGCCACCGTGTGCGTTACCCTTTATGTTTTTGCTTGCATTTCCGTTACTGTTACCATTTGTGTCTCCATTACTGTTTGTGCTTGCATTTCAGTTTGTGTTATCGTGCACATTACCCTTTGCATTTGTGGCCGCTCTTCCATTTGCATTTGCGTTTGTCTTTCATTCTGCGTCATCGTTGCTGTTACTGCTACCATTTGCATTTCCAGTTGCATTACCATGACCATGTGCATTACGGTTTGCATTTCCGTATGTGCTTGCAGTTCTTCTGGCTCCTTATGTGTATTCTGAATTTCTGTAGCTTTGATATTTTCATTGACATAAAGGGCCGCTCCCCCCTTTTTGCACCTCAGTCTTTTCTGAACAGTACATAGCTGGGTACTGAAGTTTCCCAAGTGTGGTTACTGGTAAACCATGTTTTGCTAATGGCTACTATGTCCAGTTTAGCCTCTGTCATTGTTGCCTCTAGGTCTGGGTTCTTGGTTCCCAGGTTGTGGGCATTTGTGTACTTGATTTTCCATTGGCCAGATTTCAGTGCATTAGTTTTGGTGCAAGGTGTGGCTTTTCCCCTGCGCATTGTATGGGGAGTTGAACCTTTTTCCTTACCTGGTGATGCAAATGATCTACAAACATGCTGAACTCCTGTTTGATCACTAGCTGAGGGGGGAGGGGTGTTCTTCCCGTTCGATGTATCGGGTGCTGCACCCCTCTCCTCATTTGCTAGTTTAAAGATTCTGCAAAGACATCAAACCACTGCCCCAATGCATTGACTCCCTCCTTAGTCAGATGCAGTCCATCGGATTCAAAGAACTTTCGCTCCCAAAACTGTTGCCAGTTACTTACAAATTTGTGTCCTTTTCCATGGCACCAGCCCTTAAGCCCCATGTTTAGCTCCCCTGTGTCCCCTTCTCTGAGCTTCTGTCCATCTGCCCCCCTCTCCAGACCAGCAGAATCTCAGAGAAGGAGATGCTGGATGAAATGGATGACAGATTGTCTCCCAGCCTGATCAGGTGTTCCTTGGTCTCCACAACTGACCGGCTGGTGAGATTATTAGTCCCTATGTGTACCAGGACATCGATGTTGTCTCCTGCTTCCTGCATGATTTTAGCAATGCAGGCAGTGTCTCTCCACACTGATGTACCTGGGAGACATCTGACCATTACCTCTGGCTAGAGGTAGGTATCAACTCCCCAAATCATGGAGTCTCCTATGATCAGAAGTGTTTTGGATTTCCTTTTTGCCTTTTTTGTTTTGGTCTCTGTTTTGGGGGAGTTTTGTAGTGCTAGCTCCTGTGCTGCAATATCCTACTCTGCAGTGTCATCTGCCCCTTTATTTGATTTAGGAGATAAAGGCAGATACCTGTTTGTAGTATTTATATGGTTTGTGGAGGTGATGCGTTGGTGAATATTGAGTGATGGAGCACCCGATTTACCCCTCCTAACCACCTGCCAACCTCCAGACCAACTATCCTCTGCAGTCGAGGTGCTTCAGCTGGATGTTGGGGAAATGGCAGGTAGTTCTTGTAATGTATTTCCTCCTGAATATGTGATTTGAGGTGCGCAATCTCTGCCCATGCTGCCTGGAGCTGAGCCCTTAGATCTCTGATGGTCCAGCATGTAGGACAGCATCCTAAATCCCGTATAACTGCCTTTTGAAAAATGTCCCATAGTTCCTGCAGTTAATAATATCCATTCGAGTTGAGTTGCCAAGTTTATAACCAGGTCTAATTAATTAGAAGGAAAATGAAAGCAAAAGTTAGATTTTTTTTATATATATTTTTTGTTTGCTTGTTTTTGTATAACTTTTTATAATAAGTTAAATTAATTTTGCCCCTGCAAGTGAGGGAATGGGAGTGGTGGTTGGGCCCTTCCCCTGCTGAAAAAGAATAACCACAGATGAAAGAAACAAGGAGGTAAGCACAGAACTAATCAACCAACAACAAATGCAGTCACTGTCCCTCAGTCTGTATCTCATTTGTGCTACTGTAATTAGCCCTGAAAGCTTGGCCTAGTGATAGATAAAACTGTAAAACCTGTAAGCACCACCTGTAGCAATTTCACAGAAGATATACCCTGAAAAAAACACTTTGTTACAGAAAAAAATAAAGCAATAAAAAGGTAACAAAACCTGTAAGAACAACCTGTAGAACAATTTAGCAGAAGATATACCTTGTAAAAAACAGTTTGAATCAGAGAAGATTACATCAGTAATCTGTAAGCACAAAACAGTAACAAACCTGTAGGCACACCCTGTAACAATGCAGCAGAAATTATACCCTGCAACAGCAATTTGAATCAGAGAACAATAAAGCAGTAAAATATAAGCAAAAAACAGTAACAAAACCTGTAAGCACAAAAGAAAATAATAACACACAGTAAATCTACCTAGCCAAAAGAAGCTTTAATTTGTTCCCTTGCTCTGATAATGTTGTTCCTTGCTCTGTCCTTTCAAGCAAACCTGGAAGGAAAGAGCTTAGGTGAAGCTAGGTGCTTTTGCCAGCAAACCTAGTCTTCCACCTATATAGATAGACATATTCATTGCAAAAAGAGCTCCATTAATGCATCAGTAAGGGTTGATTTCCACACCAACAAAAGTGTGAAAATTCAATGTTAGGGTTTCCAACCCTACTACCCCACACCCCACCCCTCACCCTCCACACACCAACAGGCATAGGGGTGCATGTTGGGGCCATTGGACCTAACTCTCACCCCATTCCATCTGTAAACAAGCTAAGCTGGTACAGTATAGGAGAATGGGGTGAGAGTTAGGCCCAACAACCCCAACACACACCCTGATGCCTGTTGGTGTGTGGAGGTTGGGGTGGGGCTTGGGGTAGTAGGTTTGGAAACCCTAATTGGTGTTGGTGTGGAAATCAACCCTAACTGATGCATTAATGGAGTTTTTTTTTTGCAATGAATTTCCTTTCTTTTTGAGAAAGTGAAATGTTAGTCATATGGAATGCATAGGCGGGAGCGTGGGCCCTCCAGGCCCTGCACTTCCACCCATCCATAACTGTCTCCTCAGGTTTGAAAAATGGAATCCATAGGTGGGAGCATGAGTCCTCCAGGCCCTGTGCTCCCACACACCCATGAGTGTAGTGCTCCCAGTTTAGCAGAAATGGTATGCATAGGTGGGATCATGGGCCCTCTGGGCTCTGCATTCCCACCTGCACATAAGTGCAGACACATAGCAGAAGCATAGAAGCATTCCAAGCAACCCTCGTAATGCTTATTTGCCAATATCTCAGTAACCATAGCAAGTACGGAAAAAATTATTTTGCAGTTGTATTCATGACCTAGCCTCCTCCATGCATCCTTAGTACTAAGCTGTGTTTAGCAAGAAATCCATATCTCAAACTGTTTTCGAGACATATGAGCTGAAATGCACTACAATTGCCACAATGCAATCCTATGGGAAAATTCACAACTTTGGAGTGCTGTAACTCTGGAATCAGTGTATTTTTTTTTACCTAACCAGCAAAAGGCACATCTGAGGTGCAAGGGCTTGCCACCCTGCAAATTACTGCTCAAAAGTCCAAATCATGTTGTGGCAGTGAGGTGACAAAGAAACCATGATTTTGGGGAGAGTACTGTTGCAAATTATGAAAGTTTCACAAATTTGCGAACGTACTGTGCGACTTTTTCACAATTTATGAAAGTGTTGTGCTCCCATTTGTGACAATACAAATGGCTACATCAAAATACATATATTTCTGGGTCTTTTTAAAAAACATAAAGCATGGGTGCTGTTCCTAGGATCCCATTTAGGTAAACACAATAGTTGGTGTTTACCAAGGGACACTATTTTTTCAACTATAATGTTTTTTCTCCACCACTAACTGAAAATAGGATGGCAGTGGCATGGCACTACTGAGAGCATTTGCTACAGAAAAAGGCACTTTTGTGACACTACATCTTGCTTTCATGCAAAACATATATTTTTTTCCCATAGGATGTAATGGAAAACTTTAAACTTTAATAACTTTTAAGCAGATTATTATTTTTTCACCAAACCTTCAAAAGGCACTTCCCTGACCCAGTCCCCACGTACTCTAACAAATTTTGGACCAGATGGAATAACCGTTCTGGCTCTGGAGACAAGAAAAGAATTCTCAAAAGTTGAGGATTTTTCACACTTTTTGACCGGAATGAAAATTTCCAGATCAGAGATCTATGATACGACAACGTGCAAACCAAATTTCAGGTGAACTGGACAAACAGTTGCAAAGTTATTTAAGTTCAAAATTTTGGGTTTAACATAGAAGTGGCCGTGCAACCATAACTATACCTGCTCTACCGAGCAGGTCTAATATATAGAGGCATGGTTGTGCCCCTATAGTTAGGGTTGAGTAGGCACTTTAATGTTAAACCTCAAATTTTGCACTTTAACAACTTTGCAACCATTCAAAGGATTTGCACAAAATTTGGCATTCATTGTCCTGTGGGGGTAGATCTCTTGACAGGGCATGTTTTGCTCCGGTCTGATGGGTGGATTCTGAGATGCGGATAGTACAAAAACCTTAAAATGTGCCCTTTTTTGCAGTTTTGTCCTCATCATCTTGCACCCAGATGGTGTGGAATTTTGGTGAGAATTGTTTATGGTAGAAAGAGCTTGGGTCACAGAATAGGCTTGTGCTTGTTTGGTGAAAAAATATTAATCTGTTTCAAAGATATTTCATTTTTAAAGTCCCATTATTTTCAATGGAAATTTCACATTCCAGGATAGAGGAATGTAACAAGAAAGGATTTTGGTCTCATGAAAAAGGATTATTTTTCGTGATGGACCAATCCTTTTTTCATAAGAAAAAAATTCCTTTTTCATGAGCTGCCATCTTGTTTTCTCTTTTTTCACACAACAAACTGTCCTAATTCTGCCTAGTGATGTCTTCTACAGACATCCAAATACTGTATGTACAGTATCTTGCTTATCAGGAGCTGATGAGCTGAACTGTATAATTCTTTACAACTCCCATGACTTCTGAATGTTTTTTTCATCTATTTAAATCCTTTTTTGCCACTCGCTATGTTTCTTTTTCACTAGTCCTTTTTCGTTTATGCAGAAAAGGAAATTGGTGGGCGAAAAAGGAATTAAAGATGTAGTGTAGCGGTAATGACTAATTAATCTGCCATGTCTGGAGAACCATGCTGTGCAAGTTTGAAATGTGAATGTAGAAATATAATGCCTCAAGTACAGGTTAATTTGTCAATTTGCCTGCTGCCATTTTTTTTAAATGGTCCAAAATTGCAGTGAGAGCCCAGGAGTCTCAGGGGTCGACGTGTCCTGGTGGGAGGAAACACGAGCCCACGACTGTAACTGTGTCCCTAACAGGACTTTACTGACTGGCAACCTTTGATAAGCAACTATACTACTGCTGACTGGTATTTCTTTTGTGTGTGTGTGTGTGTGTGTGTGTGTGTGTGTGTGTGTGTGTTTAGTCATCTTGACTCCTACATGTGTAATGTAGTCTATTTTTTTAATTTTTTATAGGTTTGACAGCCACATCCTAGTCAAGTGTCCCATGGAGATGGGAGCTGAGGAAGGAGTTCTACATATAGACTGACATGGATGTCTGTATTTTGTGCTGGATATTGGGTTTTACATTTTATTTATGTTGTGGACCCATGTCTTTTACCTTTGGCACTGCATCATTCACATCAGTGCCGTAGCGCTGTGCTACCTTTGTTGGCTGCATACGACCCCCCCAATCTCCAGCATCACTACATCTCTTAGTTCAGACTCAAGAATTGTGTGGTATTAGCAAATTTTTTTGTAATATTATGTTGGCTAACATAAATGAATATTTTGAATGTGTACATGTTGTCATCAGTTGTCCATTTTTTTTTATTTTCACCTGACTGATTGTGTACTGAACGGGGTCAGTTATTGTACTGTACAGAATCGGTTGGTGTTGTCAAGAATGCTGTGGTACTATTGAGAGAGCCAATGCATATTTTGAGAAATAAAAACAAGCAAAACTCAAAAGAGTTGTCCTTTTTTTTCCTGAACAATGTGCATGTGCTTCTCAGTCCAACTACCTAACCTGGGAGAGCATATCAACAGAACACAGACATCACAAACATAATAGCGTGACTCAATTGTGTGTATAGAAGATAAATAAGTAACTTATTTATTCCCTAATGCATTTCTCACCATAAATGCATTGTTTGCAAGAAAACATGCTATTTAAAAAAACATGAAAGTCACTTCAATTATGGAGATTACTAATACCATAACAACATTGACAGTGCAAAGCATGCTAACTCATCCTCGAGTACCAGGCATGCCAACTAAAATTCTAACCTCTCAGTGAAGATCGAATCTTCCTTACTGAAATGTGGGCTGCATATAACAGAGTGCTTTGAAGCAACAAAGTTTACTCTATGCATGTTCACAGAAGAAATCCATTGCTTACGGACAGACTCATCAGTGGGGGACAAATGAAGAGGCACAGTGGTAGGTTCTGTATTGCCACAGCCATACACCACATATCTCTTCAGCATTTCTCTGTTTGAATTAGAAATGGAAAAATAAATAAATAAATAAAAAAGTAAGAGCCATCAAACAGAATTATATGTTTTCACACATAAAACAACACTGAAGGTCTTGGCTGTCGCTACTATTATTTCGCCACACTAATGTCACAGAAAAATAGTGAAATTGCAATGAATAGTCATAACTGTGCCATTGTTAAGAATTTTGACCCCAAATTTTCAACATAACCTTCTTATCACCCCACTGCATGTATCCAGTACAGAGAATTTTCAGATATCTACCAAAATGTAATTCTATGCAACTGCAATGTCATTCCATGCCACAGGTGCAAAAACAAATTTTGGCCAGGATTTGAAAAATGACAGCTGTAACATACATGAGGTGGGGTAATAGGAAGGCTATGTTGAAAACATGGGGTGAAAATATTGGATATTTCCAAGGTTACAGGTGTGCATAGCAAATTGTGACTAATGGTCATAACTTTGCCATTTTTAATCATTTTGACTCCAAATTTTCAACATAGCCTTCTTATGACGCTACCTCATGCACAATATGACTGTTGAACAAATCCAACCGGAAAAGGTGATTTTACCAAATAACTACAAAATCACATTTCCAGCAGGAGTCACATAACAACAGTCACATTGTTCATGAGAAGGGGTCCCCAAAAGGCCATGTTAAAAATTTGGGGTCAAAATCTCAAAAAATGCCAAAGTTATGCATAAAAGTTGAAACCCCCATTGAAATACACTGAAACACATTTACCTTAGTTTCTCATATTGTAGTCGCTGGTTCCAGCATCAAGACATGTCTTTGATTGGGAGAGCGGATCTCAAAGCTGGGACATCTTCAGATGAGTGAGAGTAAGTAAGGGTGTCAAGGGGATTGTGGGGAGGTGGGTGCACAGTTGGAGGTTGGGTGGGGGTGTGGGTGTGATCAGCAATGGATGTTTTTGGTTTTTTAAAGATAAAAAAGTTTAGAAACTACGTAGAGGGATGGTTTTCTTATTTTCAGCAGTGTGCAAACATGGGAGGGTGGTACAATGCCATTAGATACCTGACCAAGGCCTTCGATCTGGTCAACCACCCTCTACTGCAAACCAAGCTTCACCAGCTTGGATGCTCTAATGAAACCTTGCTCTAGTTCCACAGTGACTTAACTGGATGTTCCCAATCAGTGGTTTTTGGAGCTGCCACCTCCCCTTTATTGCCTGTCTCTATGGGTGTCCCACAGGGCTTGATCCTTGGCCCACTACTATTTTCTCTATTCATAAACTCCCTCCCTCCCTTCTGATAACCCTCTCTGCTCTGCTGTCTTGTATGCAGATGATTTAGTCCTCTTTCATAGCGATGTCACTCCAAAACATATCCTCAGTGCTCTCCCACAACTATGGCTCAGCCCATAATTGGTTCTTATCTAATATGCTGCTTGTCAATGAGAAGAAAACCAAAGCAATGTTACTTAGATCCAGGCCCTACCTGGTGGGTATAGTGAAATCCAACTCCTCTTTCACTGTGCTCTCTCCATCTAGTCCTTCCCTACAGACTGTCTCCTTCTTTAAATATCTGGGCATTACCCTCGACCCCTGCCTCTCATTTACCAAACATATTAACACTATCATTCGCAGTGTAAACCAAAAGCTGGGCACTGCCTACAGACTAAGGAATTTTCTAACCTCAGATGCCCATCTCCCCATTGCTCAGGGCAACCTCCCCCACATCCTGGACTACTGCTCCCCCACATTTTCACCTGCTATGTCCTCCACCCTTTGCCACAGACTCAATTCTGTCTATAATGGTGTTTGCTGTTTCACTCTATTAGCTTCTTACGCAACCCATGACTGTTTCTTGTTGTGGTAGCATCGGGTCCCCCCCCCCATTTGGGACTGAGCAGAGTAACATTTTTTTGCCAAACCTTCAAAAGGCACATCTGTGACCCAAGACCTGTACACTTTGCAAATTTCAGACCACAATGCCACAAAGTTTCTGAGAAATGGTGTGACAAATAATTTACACAAAAATAATAATTTTCACATTTTTTGACACTCAGCATCTCTGCACCCACAAAACCAACCAGAATGAAACTTGCTACATCAAGAGATGTCTGATCCCCAATGGCATATGCCAAATTACATGTGAATAGGTTGAACTGTAGCAAGGTTATCGAAGTGCAAAAGTTTGCGTTTAACATAGAAGTGACCGTGCCCCTATAATATATATTATTTGCTAAAAACTGCATTAATGCATCAGTTAAGGTTGATATCAAACCATGAAAAGGAGGGAAGTGCAGTGCAGCCCACTTATGTCAGACATCTCCGTGCATCCAGATTTCTTCTGGAATAGCCGGTGTTCGATTTAACATTAATGCTATTAAGATAGTGTGCAGTCTGTTTCTAAGCTGCTGTAGTGTGCCATGGTACATCAGTGTTTAGCTATAAGCCATGTTAGGGTCTAACAGCATAATAACGGGCATATAAGTAAACTTAGAAAGCTTTGCCAAATTTTTGCTGCTGCTAATTTAGATTTGTTTTCTTTTTGTTTTTGTTTTTTTATGCTTGTGAGCACTCTGTGTTTACTTTTTTAATGCTTGTGCTCAGTGTTCTCGGTGTGTCTTGTGCATTGTGCTTCATGATTACATACATGTCGGGGTGCTATTGAGTTAAACATTATTTTTCCTTTTTTATTTTGGTAGCAGGTAGCTTGTGATGGTAGCCTAGTGTGTATGACTCCTACTATACTGGGACCATTCTTTTTCAGTTCTTTGGTGCAGGGACCGGTCTGGGGGTATGTCAGCTCTCTGCTTCATCACTCTAGAAAGCGTGATCAATGCCTTGGTGACATCTCATGCTGCGACAGTTGGTTCTTCAGATCTCCCTGTATCCTCATCATCCCCTTCATCTTCCGCTTCTGATGCAGCTACAAGTGACATAGAGGACACCGCTGTGGTAATGTTCCTTGTATCTTGACATCTTCCTTGTATTGATTGAATCTCAGTAAGAATTTTAACTTTGCAGGTGAGTGAAACAGCTTTTCACTATGGAGCCATACTGACATAACAGAACAGCAGACTAGATGACTTGAGTGAATACCTACAGATTTTTTTAGGCTCAGGTTAGGTTAATTAACACCTAATTAACCAACAGTGACCTGTCTTCTGCCACTGAACAACTCTGGAATGACCGTGAGTAACCTTACTGTAGCTCCACATTCATTAGTGTGAACTGAGGTGTTAATGGCGATAATGGTTTACTTTTTTGAAGCTAAGCACAGCCAGTCATATGCTCTATATGGGCTGCTTAGTTCATTATAAAGTTAATTTTTACTACTGCTGCAGATGGTAGTGGCATTTGGCAAATGGGAGCCCTCTGGTAAAACTGAATTTCCATTATAACCAGTTCCAGTGTAAGTGGGCTGTACTGTACAATGTTAAGGTTTTAACCCAAACACCCCACCCCCTCCCTGCACACTCCAACAGGCATCAGGGTGTGCCTTTGGGTAGTCACTCATAATGCTTACCCCATTCCATAAGCACATAAGCTGAGATGGGTACAGTATAGGAGAACGGGGTGAGCGTTAGGGCTGACAACCCCAAGGCAAACCCGTGAAGCCTGATGGTCTGTGAAGGAAGGGGGTGGGGTGTTGGGTTAAAACCCAAACATTGTATTTCTCTCCATTTAATGGTTTGATATCAATCCTAACTGATACAGTAACATAGTCTTTTGCAAATAATTTCTCTATTTTTTGAGATAGTGTAATTGTAGCCTTATTTGCCTGAGGAAGTGCAGAGCCCTTCAGGCCCTTCGCTCCCAACCCTCCATAGATGTGTATATGTATGTCACAGTGGAAGGGCCCTGCACTCCAATTTATATGCCAACAGTGACCAAATTGTCAGCATATCCATCTTATTACCCCACCTAATGTACTTAGTACAGAAAAATGTCAAAACCTTGCCAAAATGTAATTCCACGCAACTACAATGCCATTCAGCACCACAGGTACAAAAACACATTCTGACTAGGATTTGAAAAATGACAGCTGTGACATACATCAGATAGGGTAATAACAAGTTTATGTTGAAAAGTTTGGGTCAAAGTCATTAAAATTTCCAAAGTTACAAGAGTATTAGTAGCGAAATTGCAATGAATGGTCATAACTTTGTCATTTTTACATATTTTGACCCCACATTTTCAATATAGCCTTCTTATGACCCCACCTCATGAACAATATAGCTATCATTATGCAAATCCCACCTGAAAGGTGAATTCACCAAGCAACCATGAAATCACCTTTTGGGTGAGAGTTGCATAGAGACAGTCACATTGTTCATGAAGTGGGGTCCCTAAAAGGTTATGTTGAAGATATGGTGTCAAAATATGCAAAAATGGCAAAGTTATGCACCAAAGTTGAAAATTCCATTGAAATACATTGATTTCCCATGTGAAAAAAGATCTTTTTTTAGTGAGTCGTCCCAAGAAACAAGATCTTTTTTCGTATGACACTGATAAGAAAAAAGAATTTTAATGTTAAATAAAACACATTTTAAGGACATTTCTTGAACAGTAAAGTACATAATACACCTAAGGGGTCCCAATAAGCAAGCTACATGTGTTGGTTCCTCCCCAGAATATCATTTTTGGGGTTTCCAAATTTGAATTTCTCAGGCAAAACTGAAAACAAGATGGCAGCCATATGAAAAAAGAATTTTTCCATATGAAACAGGATTTCTTTTTCATTTTATGCAGCTATCTTTTAGTGCTTGCTGACATGTTCAGAAATATTTTTTTTCAAATTTTTTAAATGCAATAACTTACAAATGTCTTAGTATTTTTTTCACCAGACTAGCAAGAGGTACAGATATGGGCTAGTCCCCTTCTGCCCTGAAAATTTCAGACCAAAATTTCTTCAAAATTTTCAAAATGTTTTGCCAAAATTGTGATTTCAGTTATTTCTGTCTTGATTCAAATGTGTTTGTCCACATTGCACCAATGTTGGCATGCAGACTCTAGCTGGGTCCATGCAGAAGTGTACCATGTTTCAAATCTCTGTCTGTAAAGATAATTGAGCTATAAGCCTCCAAACATTTGGACATTTTAAAATTACATTTCTCAGTTATGTAAACTGCAAAATTATAAGCCTCTATAATTTTAAAACTGCTCAGCTGAAGTGTTTGCATCAGGGGACTACAGAGAGCCTTAAGAGGTAAAGCCTTCTTCCTTCCAGCATACTTGCGGAGAGGTGCTACCCCCATTGGCACTGTGTGCTGACTGCCCCACCCATGCAAGCAAGTTCAGCTCTACCTTTATTGCTGCATATAGGTCACATGACATGATCTCTCCTTCAAATTACTAAGTGTCCACTTTCTCATTTGCAGCTTATAGATTCTGACCACCAAGAGTCACTGCAGTGCTCTCCTAGTCCCTGTTGTCTGCCTTCCTCTATCCACTCTAGTTTCTCTCCCAATCTCTATTCTTCCCCACCACTATACCTCCCTCTTCTCAGAGTTTGTTACTGTCCCCTGCAGGATTCAAACCCTATACCTTTGGTTCCAAAGTCAGCAGCCCTACCACTGAGCCAATAAGTCAGGCTATTTTCTTACTCAGTTTTAAAGCTTTTAATCCTTTTTTTCTCCATACTCAGGAAAAAATACTTATTTTCTATCATAGGACTCAAATCATGTACCCCTGACACCAGAAACAGCAGCTCTGCCACTAAGCCAACAACACAGGTGATTTTACCATCTGTTTTTAAAGCTGTTAAAGCCTCTGACTCCATAGTCTACTAAAATTCCAAATTGCTGTCTACATAGTCAAGGTTCCTCTTGTCAGACTTGAACGCTGTGCCTTTGGCATCAAATTCTGTGACCCTTCCACTGTACCACTACAGGATTACTCTTTGCTTTATCTCCTCTGTCCTCATTCACACCCCAAGATCCTGTACTACTAAGCCTTACCATGACCAGTCTCTCCATCACCAACATTATCCATTGCCCCCTAGCCCTTCTCTTACTATACACCATTATCATGGTAGATACTCCCCCAAGCTGCAGCTTACCAGGGCTCTGCCTTTGCACCCCAGAGTCTGTTTCAGGTGACCTGACACTCCTGCCCTGGACACACACACCCTCCTCTACCTCAGCCCACATGACTCCCGGGATCCCCCCACCCATCTCCAGCCACTGTATTCTAGGCCTTACCTCCTGCTGCTCACTGCCTTGTTTTGCCTCTCCCTTCCTGAGGGATATGCCCACCCCTGTCTGTATGCTGCTCCCCACTTGTACTACCCGAATACGCTCCAGGGTATTAACAAATCTGAGGCTCGCCTCTCTGCGGGTATTAATGCCACTCCTTCTGATCTCTGGAAATATCCACCTTAATCCTGGTTCTACCCCCCTTGCTGCCAATTAATCAGACTGCACCCAGGGAACTCTATATAGCCTCCATCAACATCTGCAGTTTGCTGAAGAAATTTGATAATCTACAAGGGTGGGTTGCTCAACAGCGGCCAGACATTATCTCAGTGGTAGAGACCTGGCTAAATGGCTGCACTCCTGACTCTGCAGTAGCTCTTCCAGGGTACACAATATTTTGGGCTGACAGACTAGCCAAAAAAGGGGGAAGTTGTGCAATTTACCTCCATGACACCCTCGAAGGTCTCACTCTACCTTCCCAGGCTCTTGACCATGGTGCCCAAGTCCTCTCCCACCAACGTAAGGTTGCTCCTTCAAGGGCACCTCTCTTTATCTCCTCTATCTACAGCCCAACCAGGAATCAAAGAAGTGCTTTCCAGTCAGTTCTCGCCCACCTACAGCAACACCCAGATAAGGCAGAAAGTATTGCCCTGTGTGATTTTAATATCAACTGGTTAGCAGACACTGCCACTCCATATAAGGATGCTGCAGCTGCCCTCAGTCTATCTCAAGTTGTGCCCACTACCACTCAACACTACCCAAGAACAGGTACCTCGACCCTCATTGACCTAATTCTTACTAATCACCCTCAGAAATTCACCCAGGTCTCCATGCTACCTGACGCACTGAGTGACCACTCCCCAGTACTCGGGCACTGGTCTTACTTGGCTACAAAGGCCCCTCCAAATGTTAGCTTTCAGAGAAAACTCAGGCCAGGCAAGCCTTGAAATACCACCTCATCAGCTGGGACTGGTCTCCCATTGCTGCCTCGCCCAATATTGACTCTACCCTGGAGTGCTTTGTCAATTCCTTCAGTTCCACATGTGACCTTTTTGCACCCTTCTGCAAATGAGTCATTAAAGGAGCTGACACCCCATGGATCTCCCAGTCCCTTCTGGACCTCATGGGCTACTGAGACAATCTCTGGCACATAGCCTTGGAGACTGGGAGACCCGCTGATAGGCAACGTTATCATGAGGCCAGGAACCGCTGCACCTGGCAGGTCCATCAGGCAAAAGCAGAATACTACAGAGCAGCACTCACTGCCTCCTGGGGGAAGGGGTGCAATTTCTGGGACTCCCTCAAAGATCTTAGTGGCAAAATCTCTAATGCCCCACTCCCAGATACTGGTAAATGGTGGTATCTCCATGGACCCTGACACAATAGCAAATGCACTGAACTCCTCATTCTCAGACCTCAGCGGCATTCTCCCTGCCAACTTTTTTGCACCCACCCCCACCATAACATCAACACCCACCCAAGTACCTCCTTTCCACTTCAAGGTCATCTTCCAGCATGATGCTGCCCCCATCCTGCTAAAGGCACTCAGCAAATCCTGGTTCAGCAGTGGCAATCTTGATCTTAAAATACTAAGGCTCACTGTCCCTGAAGTACTCTACCCCCTCACTGCCCTGCTAAACTGCTCCCTTGGTCTAGGTCAATTCCCCTCCATGTGGAAAACTGCCCTCATCAATCTGCTCCTGAAGAGTGGTGACCGAACACGGCCTAGTAATTATTGACCCATCTCAATTCTACCCCCTCTCCAAGGTTCTTGAAAAGGTAGTCATCATCCAAGTCACAGGCTACCTTGCTCAGCATAATCTCCTCTTCCCTGAACAACATGGATTCCAAAAAAAACATAGCACCACAACCATGCTTTTGGAATATACCAACACTATCCATGCAACCCTGGATGCAGGCCAGATTGCTGGTGCTGTCTGCATAGATCTTTTCAAAGCATTTGACACCATCTGCTACACTGCTACAAGCACTGTCTCCCCCCCCCGAAGCCTACAGCTAGCCATCTCCTCCTCCATCCTGTCACTCATTGATTATGGGATTATCTTCTATGGTGCTGCCCATAATACCTCCCTCAACAAAATTAGTGTTTCCCTGAATAAAGCCTGTAGACTGGCCACAGGATGTGACCAGCTTACACACACCTGTACGCTATATACCAGTACAAACTGACTTAATTTTGATGATCACCTAAAGTACCAGACCTGTCTCCTTGCTAAGAAAATCATGACTGGCCTCATGACCCCAGCTCTTGTGAAGCTGCCCCCCCAACAGCACCAGATGCACACGTCACTCTGAGAACTCGCCCTACCAGGTTCTCCACTATAAAACCTCCTTGGGGCAAAGAACTTTCTGATATTGTGCCCCCAATTGGATGAACTCACTGCCCATACCAGTTCTCCTGGCTCCTACCCTAGGACTGTTCAAATCCCTTCTCTGTAGCAATATCTTGCATGACTCAACCTGTGACTGTACCTGACCTACCCATGACCTATAACTGCCATGACAATGGACCCATTTGGTCCTGCTTCTAGAGTGCTGCTGTTGTTACTGTAATTATTGTATTTTGCCACTGTATTGAATTGTCTTTGACTGTTGAAATTACCCTGTAACACATCCACCTGTTGTACTTTACCATGTATCATTCGTAAGGTGTGATATTTCCCACACTGCTATTTATACTGTGATGTCTGTACACTGTATGTGCTGTATTGTTTTCTATGACATGGAGCATTTGTAAAGGAGTCTCTGACTCAAAGGTATTAATTCCAATTGTATTCAATAAATAAAAATAAAAAAAAGAAAAGGAATATCACCAATTTTGTTAGGTTCAGTGACCCTCAGTATTAGGCTTTGAGGCCACTTCCATAGCCCAGCAGCTGTGTCATGCTGCCATGCTGAAGATCTAGATTCTGGAGTGAGCTGGTAAGTCATGTCAGGAGGCAGGCCATGGCCGAGACAGCTGTCGCTTGGCAGTGTACCTCAGTTGGGGAGAGTTGGCAGCATGTTCCACAAACACATCCACCCTCGTGGCAGGTCAGGGAGCTTGCCCCTGTCACAGGGGAAGCTGTGTCTGTGTGTGGCTGACAGAGGCACCGCCCCCAAGAGGGGAGAAGGTAGGGACAAAAATGTGGGAGAATAACCCAGTAGCCAACTGAATTAAAGTACCTTTGGATTCAGTCTGATCAGGGTATACCCTGTGAATAGGGCATATCGCTGAGAGATGAGCTAATGGCCAGAAAAAAAACCCAATATGGCTGTGTGTGTGTGTGTCAACTCTCTAATCTTTTGCTCACAGACTGGCCAAGTTATAAGCAGCCAAATATTCTGAAATAACATAAGTAATCAGAGTCGCATTTCACAATCTTTTGTGAAATTGTTGAATGTTGTGATACTTCTGTCAAAGTCATGTCCATACATTTTGCCCAGTTATAAACTTGAGTTGTCACTGAACTGGAAAGTAAAAGCTGGGTAAAGTGGCATGAAGGTAGCATTCATAGGTGGCTCCATAGTAAAAATATAGGGGAGCCAAGTGTCAGGTTACTATCTTGAGTGATGAACCATGCAGAATAGTCATGCACATCACTGCACTAGCCCATATTCTTCAAATATGGCAACTAACCATATAGAGCTCACTGACTTAATAACTTGTGGAAGCACATACACCTGCAGCATTATTTCTGTTCAGTGCTACCAGATGACTCTTTAACAATCCGGTAGATAACGTGTATATATTTACTATTTGAGAACAGTGGCACCAAGTGACACCAAACCTTATAACTAGTTGTGACTTATAGTTAGTCATAATGGATCACAATGCTGGGCATCACTGTCACAACAGTGTTGGAGGGGCAATGATGCTAGTGCAGGTAAGGTGAGTCACGGGTGATAAGTGTTTTGTGAAAGCTATAGAATTCTAGTGACATTACCTATTATGCACCCATGAATTTTTTAGTAAATGTTGCCAATTAGTAATTTCTAAAATATTCACAGTACATTTTAAGCTACTGAACCACATTTATGCAACTTAATTAGCTTTCAGGATGCATTTTACTTTGCCATTCATGCCAAATCTTGAATGTGTACCTGCAATAGCAGTGGAGCTATAAACATCCAAATATTTTGAAATGTTTACACAATTTAACAAATAATTAGACTGTGAAATTTTGAACTCCTGTAACTTACAATTTACAAAACTAACTGCCTCTCTATTTGGCAGTTTCTGAGACTCTTCCAAGAAATTATGCCTATACATTTAATTATCTATCTCAAAAGTTCTAAGCATTGAAATATTTTCAGAAAGTTTCACATGAATAGTAAATTGCTGGAATTTGAGAATTTGAATTAGAACTTCCTTGCCCCTCATCCAACTGTCATGAAACTTGGCAGCCATTTAGGGGCTCCTCCAAGCAGTATGTGTCAAACATCAGATCTCCAATTATACAAGTGACTTAGTTATGACTAATTAAAAAATTTCAAAAATTCCACAAAAGTTCATGAAATGTCACAGAATTTTGCATAATATGAAGATTTTGTGAAAATTATGTGAATCAGAATTTAGTGATTTCACTCAGATCTAGTGGAACTGTCACATTAACTATAAAAGTTAAATGAAAATGACTTCATCTTGCAGATCATAGCTTCCTAATGCTATATAGCCACATCTAAAAATGTTGTTTACCTGCCACATGAAAAAGGTACAGTATATGGATGAGCAAATAGTTAAGAAAAAGGACCCCTCTTGAACTATGGGGGAGAGGGTTATTTTGGATTAAACTGAATGCAGAGTCCAAATTGGGGTTCTATGGTTCATGTCTGTTAGAAATAAAAGCGACATGAACAGCAAACAAACCAGTAAACAAACTGGAAAAGACAGATACAAGCAGGAAAGAACCCCCCCCCCGTGTGCACTTCAGGACATCCCTTGGGTGTCAGTGTATATTCAGAGGCATGTCCTTCTCTTCAGTAGTACTGGCTTATTTGAACAGAAGCTATTGAAGGGAGAAGACAGTGAGGGGGTAGGAGAGAGAAGTAGGGGAAAACAAGTATTTTAAAAAACAGACTTTGAAGAAACAAATGAAATAAAAAACCTTTTGAGTGCTGGTAACACACTGTGGAGTGTAGGGATAGGGTGATAGATATCAACTTGCATGAGATTTTGTGAGTGTGAGTGGATACAGGCTACAGTAGTTGCAGAAAGAGACATGATTTGGCCAGAACCAATAGGGTTGCAGCTGAGGTATTTGGGGTAAAAATATTGAAAGTTTTTTTTGTAGTATTTTTACACTAAATTTTCAACATAGCTTTGTTATGACGCTGCCTCATGAAGAAGGGCAGAGAAAATTTTCAACTCCTGCTCGAAAGGTGATTTCACGTAGGAACCACAAAAGCACCTTTCAGAATGTGAAAAACATTTTAGCCAGGATTTGAAAAATGACAGCTGTCACATTCATGAGGTGCTGCAAGATATGGCAGTGTTGTGAATTTGGGGGAAAATATTGAAAATTGCCAAAGTTATGAGCCTACATTCGTAAAATTCAACGTAGGCTCATAACTTTATTGTTTTTTAATATTTTTACACCAAACTTTCAACATAGCCTTCTTATGATGCCTCCTCATATGAACATATGAAAAATGTGAGCAGATACAGGCCCTTAGGTTTATCAAGTCTGCTCGAGTGTACACCTAGCAGTTTATTACTCTGCAGCTGCCCTTCCTCCGTAGGGTAGTGGCCTTTCCCCTGTCCCTGTCCAACCCCTCTTAAAACTGGCCACCAACTTTAAAGTTACCACCTCCTCCTGCAGTGCATTTCACCCATCCACCACCCTTTCTGTGAAGTAATGTCTTCTTATCTCCCTCTTGAACCTTCCCCCCTCCAATTTCAGACTGTGCCCCCCTTTAATCTAAACATCCCCTCTGTGCTAACCTTATTTATGCCCCTCAAATATTTGAAGGTTTCAATCATATTCCCTCTATCTCTACTGTCCTCCAGGGAGCACATGTTGAGCTCCCTCATTCTGTCCTCGTATAGTCTGTCCTCCATTCCTGTGATCATTCTGGTGGTTCTGCACTGTACCCCTCCAGTAACCTGACCTCTTTCTTTAAGTAGGGCCACAGAACTACACACAGTACTCCAGGTTTGGTCTGACCAGTGATCTGTACAGTGGTAGGATAACCTCCTTCCTCGGTGAAGTGATGCCCCTGGCAATACATCCCAGTATCTTATTAGACTTAGCTGCTGCCTTCCTGCACTGTGCTGAATGGTTCATCTACTCCATGATTATCACCATAATATCTTTCTCCTCTTCTGTATTGAATAACTGTACCCCCCCACCTGTAGCAGAACTTTTGGTTTCTGGTCCTCATGTGCAAAATCTTGCACTTCTTTGCATTGAGACCCAGGTGCCATGTGTCTGACCAGTGTTTGAGTTTATCCAGGTCCTCCTGTAGCCCTAGCTACCTCTCTGTGCTGTCTACCACTGCTCTGATCTTGATGTCATCTGCAAATAGGCTGATTTTGTTTCTAATCCCATCTGCTATGTTGGCAATGAAGATGCCAAACAACACTGGATCCAGCACTGATCCCTGTGGGACCCTGCTTGTCACAGCCCTAGGAGACAATAGTTCGGCCCTTACAACAACTCTCTGCTGCATATCTTGCAGACAGTTTTTGACCCACCCCACCATCATCTCCTCAACCTCCAGTTGATCCAAATTGCTAACCAGTCTCCCATAGAGCACAGGATATCCACTGCCTGTCCCCTGTCAATAGCCCTTGTTACCCAGTCATAGAAGTCTACCATGTTTGTCTGGCAGGATCTACTGGTGACAAACCCATGCTGCCTTCTGTCCTGGACATCATTTTCCTCCAGAAAGGTTACTAGCCTCTCCTTGAAGATAGTCACCATGAGTTTCCCCATGATGGAGGTGAGGCTGACTGGCCTGTAGTTTCCTGGCTTGTCCTTGGGCCCACTTTTATAGATGGGCACCACATGCATCATCCATCATGTTTCTAATGAACAAAGGCAGACAACATTTTCAACTCCTGCCCAAAATGTGATTTTGTGCAGCAACAGCAAAATCACCTTTCGGGATGTAAAAAAATAATTTTGGCCAGAATCTGAGAAATGACAGCTGTGTCATTCATGAGCTGCTGTAAAGATATGGTTACGTTGTGAATTTGGGCAAAAAATATTGAAAATTACCAAAGTTACGAGCCTGCGTTTGCAAAATTCAATGCAGGTGCATAACTTTGTTGTTTTTTAATATTTTTACACCATATTTTCAACATAGCCTTCTTATGACCCCACCACATAAACAAGGGCAGAGCAAATTTTCAACTCCTGCACAAAAGGTGATTTGTGTAGGGACTACGAAATCAGCTTTCGGGATTAAAAAAAGCAACAACATTTTGCCCAAGATTTGAAAAATGACCACTGTCACATTCATGAGGTGCTGTAAAGATATGGCTTTTTTTGTAAATCTGGGGTAAAAATATTGAAAATGACCAAAGTTATGAGCCTGCATTCGCAATATGCAATGTAGGTTCATAATTTTTTTGTTTTTTAATATTTTTACACCAAATTTTCAAAATAGCCTTCTTATGACCCCACTTCATGAACAAGGGCAGATAAATTTTTCAGCTCCTGCCTGAAAGTTGATTTCACACAGGGACCATGAAATCACCATTCAGGACAGATTTGCCTGTCAGTTCAATTGTTCATGAGGTGGGGTCCCAAAAAAAGCATGCTGAAAATTTGGACCAAAAATATGTAAAAATGCCCAAGTTATACCACTAATTTCAACTCCCCATTGAAATACATTGAATCACATCCCTGTTTCTTCAGTTCATGGTCCAGCTTTGAAGAGTGAAGCTATGTCTGTGGTCCAGAGAGGATTATG
Source organism: Neoceratodus forsteri (assembly GCA_016271365.2). Taxonomy (NCBI): domain Eukaryota; kingdom Metazoa; phylum Chordata; order Ceratodontiformes; family Ceratodontidae; genus Neoceratodus; species Neoceratodus forsteri. Next base: position 700,197,342 of record CM057455.1, read on the forward strand.
GCATTGGACCCCCAATCAGTAAGTAAGGGCTGGGGGTTGGGGGTGCTGAGAGGAGGTTGGGGTGGAGGATTCTACCAGACACAAAGGCATCGATGGACAGTTTTCTGTTTACAGGTTAAAAACAAAACAAAACTGAGTGGATTCCTGTACTGGGGATTGGGCACCTCCAGGGTCAATGAATTAATTCCTGCACTGGGGATTTGGCACTCCTCCAATGCAACTATTTCATTTCTTGAGGGGAGTGGGGTGGTTGGTGCTGATAGGGAGGGTTGGGTGGGGATATCTTTAATAATGAAAAAATGATATTGACACTGGGGTATTGGGCACCCCAGTGTCACTGGTATGTTCCTGACACTGGGGTTGGATACCTCCAGTGTCACTCGTATGTTTCTGGGGGTGTGTGGGGTGGTGGGTACTGAGAAGGAGGGTTGGATAGGGGTAGAAATAATTTATAAATTATGTTTTTGGTAGTCATGGCAGAATATGGCACAATCTGCAATGACCAAGATGGCTGCTGAGCGCTACTGTGCATGCGCTAGTAGTAGCGCATGCACAATGCAGTTTGGCAGCCATGATTGGCATTTATTTTTTCTTGAAAATTACAGATATCCTCCCACCCAACCCTCCCTGTCAACACCCACCCTGAAGCATAAGAGTGACACTGGGGTGCCCAATCCCCCAGTGTCATGATCAGGATTGCAGTTTTTGTTTTAAAGAAAAAATAATGCTTTGCGAGTGGACTGCTGCATGGACGTGAAAGCGACTGTGATGCAAGTCCAACATGTTGTTCTGTCAGAAAGAATGCAAGCAATGCAGAGTCCTTTTCTGAAAGAAAGAGGTCTGCAGGGCTCCACCCACTGCAACCCTAAAAAGTAAAGCAAGCCAGAGTGGTGTATTGGGATGAAACAGCAGTGCGCTAACTGCAGTGGTGTGTTCACATTCAATGACTTCTTGTAGTATTCTAGAGTGTTTTTATTGTTTTATTTATACCATCCCCAAATCTCAAGTTTTTGTTATTGTTAGTTATAGGGGTTTGGTAGTGAGTAAATTATGACTGGGTGGGTAGTGGCCATCTGATTACTTGCCTTGCACTTCTATGATTGTGAGCTGAAAATCTTAATTATTTGAGCTACTACTAACATAGAAACATAGAATGGCTAAACTGTAGTGGGCTTGGAAAGAATGGACATGGTGGGTCAAAGGTACATTCCTCAAACACTACCTCTGTATAATTCCCACACTGATCTGGTAGGTGGTACTGCCAGGATGAGACACCCATGGTAGAGTCCAGGGAAGATGTAAGGGTCCTCTACAGCAGAGACCCCAAGAAGGGTGGAAGAAGACCCTAAAGGAGGAGAAGGAAGCAACTTCTGGTGGGAACTTGATTGTGATGGGGGTGAATTTGGGAATAGGAAAGGGAAAGAGGTTAGAGTTTAGGAACCCACAGGAGGGTCATGGCCTGAATGGATGTCATTGTCCACCTTGGGACTAATGACTTGGCTAGGGAAAAGACTGGGACAGTACAGAGGGAGTTTAGGGACCTGGGGAGGGGTATTATACAGGTAGCATACTCAGTGGCTTTCAATGAGATGTTGCCTGTCTATGACTGGGGGAAGAAGAGGGTTCTGTGCACTAAGAGCTTCAACTCATGGCTGAAGGAATGGTGCAGAGAGGAGGGGGTCAGCTACATTGGGGACTGGAAACACACTTGGGAGGGGCACAGGCTCACATTGCTGCAAACAGCAACAGTTCAGAAATAGATGTTGCAGCAATATTGTGTTCTCTGAAATAAGATTGGATAAAACACCGACCTTATAAAAACAGCGAATGCCATTGAAAACAATGGGAGTTTTACTTTTTTGAGGGGGGCTCAGCACCCCACACCACCTGGTCAAGAGATTGTCAACTCAAAAGGGGTGTGGACTAAGGGGATGTGGAGAAACTAGGGAGGGGGAAATTTTTTTTATGATAAAAAAATAGCAAAACCATGAGACCTGGGGAGAACCGAACAATCGTCCCAGGTCTCCAACCTGCCATGTGCCCATGCCTTAGCCACTCCACCATGGGAGCAGCTTGACCAGGCACCACACAGATGGCTACTTCTTCCCCTCAGAGTGTAAGCACAGAGCAACAGGGGTAGCGGTAATTCCCTACTGCTATTATGCCCCTGTCATCAAATGCAGTCGTGCTTTACGCTGCGTGGTTCCTGCAATGCTATTCTTGTAGCACTATATTGACCTGGCACCCCTGGGAGGATGAGAGCCTATACGGGGTGATGGTCTGCATCCATATGGGAGGGAAAACAATAGTCCTTGGTGGACAGTTTAAATGTTAATTGATGAACATTTAAATTAGCTGAGAGTTGTAGAGAAAGAGATTGTGAAGGCAGACGCTGTCCTCTCCCACAGGATAAAGTAGAGAGGAGGGAGAGAAGTGGAATCACCTGGGATGCAAATTAATACAGGAAGCAGGGTGGAATAAATGAAGGGGGATGGGAGCGGATACATTAAAAAGAGAAGAGGGAAGGAGGGAAAGCAAAAAGGAAAAGGGAGGAGTAACAAATTGAGTGGTTAAATCTGGAAAGCCATGTGTGTGAATGCTAGAAGTCTAGGAAATAACATCATCATGCACCTCACCACACTCTAACCCCCACCAACAGGGCAAAGAACACAGTCAGGCAGAGAAAGAAAAAGAAAGACACTCTTAGCCCCCACAGTGTGATCAACCGGAGGCCTGTTCTACTGGAAGTTTTTGTCCAGTGTCAAGTGAGCAAGGAGCAGTTCTTGAATTACTTTGGGAAGGGGTCTACACAAACATAGAAACATAGACATTGATTGCAGATAAGGACTGCTTGGTCTACCCCGTCTGCCCATCTTCTCTACCTGCTGCAAAAATCACAGACCCTACTTGATCTCCGACTTTACTCTCTTACCTGTTGCTAGGGTTCCCCTGTGCCTATCTTGAATTCCCCTACTGAATTTGCCCCTACACCTCTGTTCCATGCCTCCATAACCCTTTCTGTGAAGAAATACTTCCTCATGTTGTCCCTTAGTCTATTCCCCCTTCCAACTTCATGTCATGACCCCATGTTCCAGAACATCTCTTTTTTCAAAATAAGCTACCCTCCTATACTTTATTTATCCCCTTGAAATATCTGAGATAGCTGAAGGTCTCTATCATATTCCCCCCCCTCCTCCAGAGTATACATATTGAGGTCCTTCAGTCTCTCCTCATATGTCTTTTTATGCAGGCACTGCACCATTTTTGTTGCCCTTCTCTGAACTGCCTCTACCCTGTCTTTGCCCTTGCAGAGATGCGGCCTCCAAAAGTGGACACAGTACTCCAGATGAGGTCTCACTAAAGATTTGTACAGAGGCATTACCACTTCCATTCTTCTGCTTGTGATACCTCTCCCTATGCACCCCAGTACCCCACTGGCTCTCCCCACAGCCTTGGCACATTGTTTGGCCACCTTTAGGTCATCTGATATGATTACCCCCAAATCCCTTTCCTGTTTGGTGGCTGTCTGTATCTCTCCCTCATCATATAAGCCTCCCCAGGTTCCTGTGCCCCAAAAGCATGATTTTGCACATTTTTGCATTGAATCTTAGCTGTCACACTCTTGACCATTCCTATAGTTTACATAAGTCCCTCTTCATTTTTTCCACCACTTCTGGAGTGTCTACCCTGTTGCAGATCTTAGTGTCATCTGCAAAGAGGCACACCTTTACTTCCAGCCCCTCCACCAATATCACTTGTGAAGATATTGAATAGGACTGGCCCCAGAACTGATCCCTGTGTCACCCCACTGGTCACCTTCCTTTCCTTGGATTGTGCTCCATTTACCACCCCACCCTATCTTTGACATACTATAGGGCTATTCCCCCCTTTTCCTTCCCCCCATCCTCTGTAGACATTGTGTAACCTGGGATTGACAAGTTCCAGGTATTATTCTCTTTGGCATAAGTTTCTGGGATTGCTGCTAGGTCCACTTCAGTGTCTGCCTCCAATGCCTGTAGGTCACTGATTTTATTATCCAGACTCCTGGCATAAATACTGACTCCATGCTACACAAGGGGGGGGGACAAGAAGAAACTGAGGAATTACAGACCTATCACCCTTACCTCTGCAGTGGATGAACTGAATGAGTCACTGGTCAAAGAGAACAATGAGGACTACATAGAGAACAATGGTCTACAGTATAGTAAACAGCATGGGTTTGTGGTAAGGAGGTCTTGTTAGACCAACCTGATAGCTTTCTCTAACTGGGTAACAAAGTTGGTTGATAAGGACCACACCATGGATTTACTCTACTTCAGTTTCAGCAAGGCTTTCGACTCAGTGCCACACATTGCTGATGAATCTGTAGAATACGGGTGCAGCTAAGGACATTATTAGATGGGTGGGAAACTGGCTGAAGGACATATGGCAGAAGGTGGTGGTAAATGGGGTCAAAATGGAAGAGAGAGAGGTCACAAGTAGGGTATGACACGCCTCTGTCCTGGTCCTTTCTCTTCAATATACTCATCATCCACACTGGAGGAGGCATCTGTGGCAAGTTGTGTCTCTTTACAGATGACACAAAACTCTGTGGTATGGTAGATATCCAGGACCAGGGAGATGCAGAGGGCTCTACAAAGGCTAGAGGTGGTCTAAGGTTTGGCAGTTGAAATTCAACCCCCAAAAGTGGAAGGCTATGAACATAAGGAACAAAACCCCAAAACAGAGTACTGAATGGAAAGGGTAAAAGTGAGTATTACAGTAGAAGAAAAGGAACTGGGAGTCATTATTAATGGTTCCTTCAAACAATCAAACAAGTGTAACAAGGCCCACAGTAAGGCTAGTAGGATGCTGGAGTGCATTGAAGGGTGTATTGACAGTAGGGAAAAGAAGGTATTACTACCTCTATATAGAACACCAGGGAGGCCACATCTGGAATACTGTGCTCAGTTCTGGAGTCCTGGAAGGACAGGGACAGGCTGGAAACAATGCAGTGCAGGGTAACCAAGATGATTCAGGGCCAACAAGGAAGATATTATGAGGATTGTCTCAAGGCACTGAACAATGCACTCACCAAGCACCAAGCAAGAGAGGGAGATACAATACAGACCTTCAAGTTCCTGAAGGGAATAAACAAGATTAACTGCATGGAACTATTTAGCAGGAGTGAAGATTTAAGTAAAACAAAGAAAAACTGTGCTCAGGGCTGGGGAGTAGTGCAGGTTTCTAGCGTGCAGCCCAAACTATAACAATCAGAACAAGAGGAGTGTACTTGCACACTGCTGCTAAGGAGTGTAGTACTGAGACCAGTAGGTGAGTTAGCTTTCAGATTTTCCACTATTAGAAAAAGTCCAGACCACTTCAGTTTGTAATTCAAGTTCTCAGTTTATTCAAACAGTTGTGACTCTAATCAGGTAGACAGGGTCAGGAATGTGACCACGACGCACTTCCCCAGTGCTTTGCTCCGTAGAGCTTCTTCAGGGGGCCAACTCAGCTACTGATCTCAGTACCACACTCCTTAGCAGCAAAGTGTAGGTACACTCCTCTTGTTGTGAAGATTTAAATACCGGAGTCTAGGAGTGGGAACTGATGGGGGGAAGTTTAAGAGGGCTGTGAGGAAGTTCTATTTTATGTAAAAAGTGATTGAACCATGGAACAGTCTGCCTGTGGATATGGTAGGTTCCAAGCAATAAATGGTTTTAAGCATGACTGGGAGAGAGTTAAGGGTTTGGTGGCTACTCAGGTCAGTAACAGTAGGAAGAGGAGTAGGGGATTGAGAGAGAAGGATAGAACCCTGTATGTATAATATGTCCTGGGGCAGATGGGGAACTACGGGCAGACTAGAAGGGCCCTTAATCTTTTTCTGCTGCTATTGTCTGTCTTTCTAAAGAAGAAAAAATAAGTTTTAGTTCTAGAATAATGCCTGCAAACTTATATGTCTGAACTGGCAGGATTTTTTTTAGTTGTTTTGGCCCCCCTCCTCCAAGTGCTATGGATTTAGGCAATTTGCTATACAGTAAGAACATTTTGTGTTCAGGGAAGTCACACAAGTGAAAATGAGAAAAGGGGGCAGTAGTAAACTGCAGTTTTACAACCTTCTTATGACCAAAAAGCACTGCAAGAACTTGGATGGAAATTTGCCCCCCCCCCAATCCATGGACATGACGGCCCTAACTATGTATAATTATTTTTATTACTAGAGTGTAGTGGTTTATTTCCTGTTTCTTTATATATGTACTAAACACACACACAGTATGGCAGGTGTCTATAAAAAACATTTAAAAATAACTTTTTAAAGCAGCAATATTTGTCAGTCACCAAGTAGATTTTTTCAGCAATTATATTTTCAGTTATAAACATGAATATACACATTTTCTTATTAATTTCTTTCATTCTTAAACTCTGCTAATACATTTTAAAAATGTTTTAAAGTTCCCACTCTGGTGCCATGCCTGCCATGAGAAAATTAAATATCTTGGTACAGTGTTGCACTATTTACCTTCAGAAACATATGGTAGCACCATCCTAATACATCGGCAGTATGAATCTAGTTTGTACATTCAACAGATAACCCCAGTGGAAGAGATTTTTAAAAATTGCATGTGGCAGCCGACTTTAGTGATGAGTCATTAATTACAAAATTAGCTATAAAAGCTGTTTAAAGATATCTGAGAAAATTAAAAATATGCTGAGCATGAAACTTAAGAATGTCAGCAATATGCTTGCTAAAAAAACTATTGTTTGGCCAACATATAATGATGCTGCTCTAAATAATTGTAAAATAATATTTGATGCTGCAGGTATTTGAAGATAACCACTAATCATTTTTCAGAATGAGTTGTTAGCTCATTTACATGGGTGGCCTGCATTTAATATAAAGCCAATTGTTAGTACTTTCATGAAAACACACCTTATTCCTGTAACAGACACATGCGGGACAGGTGGATACGTAGCTTTATCTTGCCAAGTTTACTTCCTGTGACACCACTGTACAACAATGAGTTTATGTTTCAACGTCTTTCAGGGCTGTAAAATAAGTGGTTTTGAACTGTACTCTGTAAAACACTTATTATCTTTTGGCAAACCAAGGTCGGAAGGATATGAAAAAGTGTAGCTGGGTTGTTAACCCTGGCATTATCAGTCAACACCTCCAATTAAGATATAGTAATATAGTCTTGCGTAAACCAAACAAAGGAAATCTGCCATAATCTAACAATACCTGGCAAAGACTGTTATCTCTTATACTTCAAACTTGAAAGGGTTGTACTGCATTTGCAGCTGTATGCAGATAATTAGGTCTGCACATTCTATGTAGCAAAATGCAAGCATCCTCTTTACTATCTGAAAACTGCTTTTTAGCAGCTTATTTATCCCCTCACCACTTTGTATTTCTTGTATCCTTGATAAAAACAAGTTCTCTAATACAGCAAATGAAATTATATATTTCTTTGTTATCTTGCATTAAAGCAAGTTATTAATCATAAATGAGGAAGAGCATCTGGTGAATGGAGATGGGTCTCTTGTGTGTCCCACTATAAGTACAGAACAATGCTTACTTTTTTTTCAGATAATTTCTGAAGACGCCTTAAACATCAATTTTAACTCTATTTCCAGTTTTCTGCAGGCATGTAACATAACTCTTTTGCCTTATTTGCAGGCCCACCCACTGAATGCTGATTCAGCACACTGATTTTTTGTTCCAGAAATCTACACTTCAGTGGCATGCAAATCATTGCACCATCCTCAGTTCATATTTACTTACCCCCTGTTCTTCTCTTTACTGTATATGCCTTTCAGTTTTGTTTTCTGTCTCCTGTATTTTCAGTACCAGCTCTATGAATAGCTTCCCCGTTGCACCACTATAGTTGATCTAACCAGTGACAGCATCAGTTGCAATCAGTCAGTGGCTCTGGCCACTGATGATGCCACTGCTTGCATAGGCTTTTAAGTGAGTAAGAATTGAGTATATGGAAGAGTGTCTTCATTTTCATCCATGCAGGGATCATTAGAGGAGTGGAACCTGATGCTATCACTCCCAACTAGGGAGCGCTGCTGCTCAGCTGTCCCTCTCTAGCACTCATGTTGCCTGACTGGCTTCCTGGGCTCACTTCCAAAACCCAGTTCACCAACATGAGATCATGCCGTGCTACCCCAGGGTCTTCAGATGGCACCCCAAGAAAAGGGATTGTAAATAAAAACAACAGAGAATACTGATGAAACTCTGGATCTAGTCACATTAAAAGACTCCTTATTTTAGAGCAGATTCAAAATACAAAAAAGGGCATCATACAAAACAGGAGATAAGGGCCAATGTAAAATAGAATAAAAATGTATATGTCAGACTTTTCACAGCTAACAGTGACTGCTGCTTTAAGTGTAGTTTTCTCTGTGCAACAACAAAAAAATTAACAGCTCTGCATCAGCATGTGGGCTGCAAATTAAATGAAAGGGGTAGGTTAAATGCACTTATAACATGGAGTAGTGAAATACACAAATGTCATTGGTGGAACAGCATCAGATGACTGTGGACGAGTGCCCTCTGAGCACCCGGGGTGTTGTTTAATCCCCAATAACCCCATGCCCTGGAGTGGGTTGTTGCTTATATTTGAAATAAGAATAAAAGTTAGTGTTGATGGTTCGATCACAGGTCTTCTTTAGGAAATATTTATAAAGGAAATGGGTAAGCATAGTACTGTTCTTCCAGTTGGACACACAAGAGGTCCAGCCCCATGCTCCAGGTGCTGTTTATTATTTCCCATTGAATGAATTCTTAGGCATCTGATGTGTTACAAGCATCTCTTCTACTCTGCATGCTAGTGCCTTGAGATATTTTTTCAGTTTGATACACTATGGTAATGATGATTCCAGGCATGAATCTTTTTGACGCATCCAAGTAGCTATGCATTTTGATGCACTAAGGCCATTGCATTGAGGATATCTCTTCAGGTGGCATACTGAGACCTGGAAAAATGCTTTAAGCCATTCATTCAGTCTCGTGTACCTAAAGGTATGAGGAAGGAACATGCAATACCCCAGAATTAGTATGAAGAAAAGGAGTGGGTAAAGAGAGCAGAGAACTGACAGGAAGGAATATTGATTGAAGCTGGACAAGTGGCATAAATGTCCCAGGAATATATTTCAGTGATACATTATCTGTACTACTGTAATGCAAGCTACATTTTATATGGATGCAGAAATAGTAACCCTCTTGATGGCTATAGGCTACAATATTTCAATCAGGATGAGACCCCCTTCACGTCATAAAGCAGTTGAAAGTTTACCGCATTTCAGACAAAAGGTGAAAAAAAAAAAAAAAAGTGATGTCAGCTGTAAAAGACCCCGAGGTGTTCAAAGCAAACAGGAAACTTGCTTGCTACATTAGACTTTAAATGCCAAATATTCCTTTTAAAGATTTACATCTATATGGTTGATTATAGGTATAGCGCCTAGTATGCTTACTGTTTAGTGGGCTCTGCATGCTTTAATATGTTACTTTAATGGTAGATTGCTTTCTGCTTAGACCCTCTAAACAAACTTAGACATTAAAATCCACCTTAGATATTATTTGGTATTTTTTAGCCCTAAAACCATCTGTTCTTCCCAACAATTAAATATATTTTTTTAAATGTGAAGACATTCAGCACATCGGCCCATTATGTATGAATGTATCCATCCAGTTCGGCTCTGTCAAGAGCTGGAGAGCTGATTCAGCTCAGCATTCCTTAGTCATGCATCCCATATAAAGTGACTGCATTGACATCCAGTGACGGATAAGAATACTACTGCTCCCTGAAAATGAATCTCATCAGGTTTTTTTTTTTTTTTGGAACGGGAACAGCACATATAAAACTCCCACCAAATTCCTTTCTAGAGAAAAGATGATGTCAAGGACCAAAGTGGGAGCAGAGATATGTGAGGTGGGCTACTTTTGCAGTATAGTGGTACACACATGCAGGGTAGAGAGGAGGAGGAGGAGATGCAAGGGCTGGTTTCAGGATAACACTGATGTGCTGCCATTATAGTTCAGAATATTGCTTTTATTACTTAACAACTTCATAATCTAAATGCTAAATTGAACTCTATTTGTTAAGCTATTTCAAAGTAGAGATGTTGCAAAATTTAATTTCGCTCCACAAAATATTTTGTGTAATTATGTACCTACGGCAAAATTTCAGTGTTCAATTTCACTGCAAATTTTGCCTTGTGTTACTACAATACAAGCCGGCTAAATGGGACATGCTTAAGCGGGATGATCGCTTAAGCGGGACATTTATGTGGGAACGGATTTAGCTGAATGAAAACTATAGTGCCCACACTTTGCTTAAAGGGGACACAAGTAACCTGCATATGCCGCTTTAGAGAGACACCTGATAGGCAATTACCTGACACCTTGTTTGATTTCAGTAGCCTGTTAATGGGCTGTAATCAGCTGCATTGTTCGCAAGATCTGTTAGACTGTGAATCCCAGGCTGATCTGGTTGTTGTGGCTCTGTTCTTTGCTGAGCTTACCTTTGTTGCTGCTGTCTGTCATGTCTGTTCTCCCACAGAATGAGCTAACCCTCACTGAAAGGGTCCATGTCATTGAGGCTCTCAGCGACAAGGCTCATTCATTGTCCTCTGTGGCTGCAGAGTTTAGAATTTTCAAAAGTCAAGTGGGCTGGATAAGTAAGAACTGCAAGTCTATTCTCGCAGAATGGCATGCAAACTCTAATCCAAACCACAAAAGGAAGATAGAGGGCAAGGATACAGATGTTGAAGATGACCTGTTCTTGGGCTTCTCACAAGCACTCATGAAGGGTGCTAGGATATCGGGGTCAATGTTGAAAGCCAAAGCAGGTGACTTGGCTACTCAAGTGGGTCATGACTCCTTCAATGCAACTGATGGTTGGCTGTCCAGGTGGAAGCAGCAGCATCAATTCATGTTCAAATGGGAACACGGTGAAAAACGAGATTCTGACACCAGTGCTGCTAACACCTGGGCAGCAGACATTCTCCCAGGGATAGTCACTGGCTACCAACCTGCTGACATATGGAATGCAGATGAGACAGGATTATTTTTCCTTGGATACCCTGATTGTGGGCATGCTTTGAAGCATACTGAGCTGATCGGTGGGAAGAAAGCTAAAGACCGGATCTTGGTCTTATGCTGTGCTAATCAGACTGGGACTGAAAAAAACACTGCCTGTAAATGTATACCAGCTCATCCAATACCTGGATGACTAGATATATTTTTTAGGAGTGGTTTATGACACGGGATGCTGAGCTACTATAAAGAAAAAGGAAGATTCTACTGTTTTTAGACAATTGCTCAGCACATCTCCATGACATAGCAAGATGCTTGAAATTCATAAAGCTTTCCTTTTTTCCACCAAACATGACCAGCATCTTACAACCCATGGACATAGGCATTATCAAAAATGTTAAGGGTCATTACAGATCATATGTCGCGGGTAAAATCACTAACACCATTGACGAGGGAGAATCAGCCCATGCAGCAGAAATAGCAAGAAAAGTAAATCTGCTGGATGCAATTTACATGCAGCACAGGGTTGGAAAGCTGTTAAACCTGAAACAATTCAAAATTGCTTCAAGAAAGCTGGATTCAGTAGTACACCTGAGGAAGACATAGCTGTCACTGGGCTGGAGGATGTGGCTATCCCAGATTACATGACAGCCAACACCTTCAATGCCTTTGTGGAAATGGATGACACAGAGCCAACAGTGGGTGAACTTTCAGACGTAGATGTTAGCGCCATTTCCCAATCTGTGGATGTCAGCATGAAGGACGAAGATGACATGGAGGATGAACAGTCCCAAGTAGGCACAAACAATGCAATGGGTGGATTACCATCTGCAATGACATGGTGTCAGCAGTGTGGTCAAAACATGATGTGGGATGCGCTGTTCGAAGCAGAACCACAAATGCTAACACAGAAACAGACACAAAAGGAGAAGCAGCAGAAGAGAATAACAGACTTCTTCAGCACACCCTCCACCTCATGCTCCAATTCCAGCACAAATACCACTGATGAAACTGATGAAACTCCAACATCTTCCTGCTATCTGGTGAGCTTCGGTTTTGTGAGACGGCTGCATAAGCAGGATGATGTGACTTCCACCAGGCCGTCCTGCTTATGCGGCTTGTACTGCATTAGGCAAAATGAGACAAAATTAGGTTTGTAACATGAATTACTGTCTGCAGATCACTTAGGTGACTGTAATCATGCAGGAAGTCAGTAATTCAGTTCCTGTGCTAGGAAGCTGGAGAAGCAGGCAGCAGCAGAAAGGTTGTTCTGTGTACTATTGTGAGGTACACAAATACTATTTAGTTTAAAAATAATAGATTTGTACTCTTTTCTTTAGGTTATCTGGTGTGTGTGTTTATTATTTCCTTTCTGTGAGTGTAGATTATGTGAGTGTGTGTGTGTGTGTGTGTGTGACTCCCTCACTATCTCGCTTTCTTTCTTTTTCATTTTTTTCAGTTTTCTGCTAAGAAAACTCTTTTGGGGTATAATGGATGGGAAAGATAGTGCAAGGTGGACTGGGCAGAAGGCAGGATCTACTGTTCACCTTAACAGGCAGGCATTTATGTCTGAGGCACCACCCAGCAAGAGCATGTGCCCCACCCCCAGTAGCAGGATCTCATTGCCCCCCACCAGCATGAGCATGTGGCCCTCACCCCCAGTAGCAGGATCCATTGCCCCAACTAGCATGAGCATGTGGTCCTCACCCCCAGCAGCAGTATGAGCCCATTGCCCCCCACAGCAGTAGTGGGAGGAGCATGTGCCCCCTACCCCCAGCAGCAGGGTACCATTGCCCTCCACCAGCAGCAGCAGGAGCATGTGGCCCCCACCTTCAAACAGCAGCATCCCGTTGCCCAACCCCAGCAGCAGCAGCATGTGCCCCTGCACCACCCACCACCCCCCAGCAGGAGCAGGATGTAGTGGCCCCAGGACATCAGCTGGTGGTGCCCCCCACCACCCAAGAGTGTCATCTGTGTGGTGTTTCTTCATCACAAATACTATAGATGACAGTGTTGTTATTTGCAACCTTGGTGGCAGATCTGTTAGACGGGGGATGAAAGGGGCACACCTTGGCACTGGTGGCCAAAGGAGCCATCTGCAGCACCACCACCCTGCAGAGTGGCTCCAAAAGCAGCAAGAGGTGGCAGCAGCAGGAGGCAGCACTAGTGGGGCGATCAGACAAAAGGGGAAGGGGGCCAGCAGGAGGAAGGCCATCAGCGTCTGCATTCTAGGGGTCACCGTACCATGAAACTGCAGCAGGAGGCAGCAGTGGCACAATCACCCCACAGCCGCTGACACCACCATTATCATGCTGATGATCCCCCACAGCTAGCAGCAGCCTCAGGTCAGGTCAGCCATGAAGACCTGGTGGCTGTGTGCATAGAGGTGTGAAGTCTGTGGCATGAATTTGAACAGTTGTGCCAGGAGGCCAGGGGGAACATGAGAAGAATTATGGATGACCAGCATAAAGTGTTGGAACTTCTGGTGGAGCTGTGTCATGGAGGTGGTGGTGGCAGCAGTTCTGATTCGGGGACTGGTGCCGGCGCTGTGTAAGTTTGCAGTCACTGAGGCAGGCAGCAGCCAGATTTTTTTTTCTTTTCTTTTTCCTGTCCTGTGTTAGTGTCACTTCTTATCTCACCCCCTAAAAATAAGAAAAAGATAACAAAAGTAAAAAAAAAAAAACACCCCAAATTTTTTCTGCCTGTTCCTCTTCTATATCCTCTTGTTTCTTCTTCTTGTCTTATAATTAATCATATGTCTTTGTCCAGTGGTTTTGTGCGTTATGTAATGTTTATGCTCTCTCGCTACAGCATTCAATCCTTTTCCTTGTTCAGTAATTTAATTTTCCCCTCTCATATGAATACCCTTGCACTGATCCTGTGTGTCCCTCCACCATGTGTTATTGTCTGTGTACCCATAAACACTGTAACTTTATTTTTTTTATGTTACTCTATCTTTATATATTTTCTCCTCCTATCCACAAGTGTCAAGTATCGCATTTTGTTTCTATGAACAAAATGTTTTTCCAAAAGCTATGTGATATTGTGGCAGTTGTTGTGGTTGTGTGCAGCAACAGTCTGAAGATGTACACAACAATCATAGAAACATGAGCAATTTTATTGCGAAGTTAAATATAAATATGTTTTTTGTGCATAACACAACATGTGTCCCTGTGCTTGCCACACATTTTAACTTGGGGTCTCTTGCCTCCAGTCATGATGATATTTTGTAGTGCACACCACCACCCGGTCCAAAATGTGCACTTAGGCCACAGTTTAACACAGCCTCTTGCCACCCTGCTGTGCAGAGCAGGCCTGATAAGACAAGAAATATGATCAGAAAAAAGTAGCATGAAGCTGAAATATAAATCTGCTCTCAGTCATGATGTTATATAGTGCCCCACCACCTGGACAAACAAATTCAGTTTTGTCCATTGTTTACAAATGATTTCAGGATGAAGCTTGTTGCCGCTTGCTGCTGTGCTTGCTACTGTGCCCTATGTGCTTGCTGCTGTGCCCTATTTGCAGGCAACTGTCAGCTCTGAGGGAGGAGGTTGCCCACCTCCAAGCTGAAATGGCAAGGACTAAGGAGGCCTCCCCCACCCAAAGAGCACCAGTTCCACAACCACTGCCTCAGAGGTTGCCAAGTGTGAACAGCAGTTGGACCACAGTGGGTTCTTGGAGGGTGAGGGTAGTGGAACAGAGGTGTAGCCCCCTAGTTGTACCTCTACACAAATTATATGTCAGTCTGGCAAATCAAGGTTCCTCTATGATGACACCCTCAGTGGAGACCAAGAAGAATGCTGGGGACATCCACAAGGGAGACCCACAAAAGGGTGGCAAGGGACACCACAGGGGAAGGAAACAGCTCCTGATAGGGGACTCAATTGTTAGGGGTGTAGACATAGGGAAGGGAGAGAAGAAGGAGGTAAGGTGCCTGCCTGGTGCCATGGCTTGGAGGGACAAGAAGCAAATCCTCAGGACTGCAGAAGCAGCATCACAGTAGAGGGAACTAGATATCATTGTCCACCTTGGGACAAATGACCTAGCTAGGCATGAGATCAGTGCAGTGTAGGATGAATTTGTGGAGTTGGGGAGGGGCCTCAGACAGGTAGCAAGCATGGTAACCTTCTCAGAGGTGCTGCCAGTCTATGGCAGGGGTGAGGCTAGGGTACTGCACACCATGCAGTTTAATGTATGGTTGCAAATTGGTGCAGAGCACAGGGCTTTGACTTCATTGGGGACTGGGGGTCCACCTGGAGAGATGAAGGTCTATACTGGCATGATGGTCTGTATCTGTCCAGGAAGGGAAACAAGCTCCTAGGTGACAGGTTTAAATGTTTCCTTGGCAAGCTTTTAAACTAGCCAAGGGGGGAGGTGCTGATAGGAAGCAGGAAAGTTCAAGCCTCCCCCCACAAAACATGGCAGGTAGTAGGGTAAACACTGAGGTACGGAGCTTGACAGAGGGTAGGACTGGGGTAAATGGAAAAATAGACAAGGGCAATAAGAGCAGGGATGGAGTAAAAAAGGATAAAGCCAACATTAAATGGAGGACAGTGAGTACCAATCCCTGTAGTCTGGGAAATAAGCTTCCTGAGCTAGTAGCCCTGATGGAAGAGGAACACTTGGATATTGTGGCAGTCGCAGAAACATGGTATATGGAGAACCATGACTGGGTTGTCAACATACTAGGGTACACAATCTACAGAAGGGACAGGGAGGGTAAAAGAGGAGGTGGAGTAGCTCTCTACATAAGGGAAGGGATCAAAGCTGCAGAACTAAAAAGTAAAGAGGAGGGACAAGAGGCACTCTGGGTCACCTTGGAGACAGGGAATGATAACACAATCCGCACAGGGGTTGTATACAGACCCCAGTCTCAAGGGGAGGAAATGGACAAGAAAATGATACAGGACATTCTCAAAATGGCTGAAAAAGGGGAGATAATGTTGATGGGGGACCTGAATATGCCAGATGCTAACTGAACAACATGGACCACAGCCACATTCATGAGCAGGGTCATTCTTGATGCCCTACAGGGGCATGCCTTTGACAGGTAGGTGTGGAACCCACTCGAGAGGGAGCAATGTTAGACCTGGTACTCTCAAATGGAGAGAGGATCACAAATTTAGAAGTCAGTAGACATCTGGGAACAAGTGACCACTGCATAGTGTGCTTCACAATAAACACAACCATGGAGATAAGCCATACAAAGACAAGAATACTGGACTTTAGAAGGGCTGACTTTAGCATAATGGTGAATACCTGAGGAATGCATTAGCAAATGGCCAGAAAGGAGGGGTGGAAGAACAATGGAGAAAAATCAAAACTGCCATCATGGAGGCAACAAGCCTTTGTGTGAAAGAAATAAAGAAAACAAAGTGGAATAAAAAAACACTATGGTTCTCAAAAAAGGTGTCAGGGAAGGTTAAGGAGAAAAAGGCTGCATTCAAAAAGTATAAGGAATCACAGACGGAGCACGACAGGGAACTGTATCAATTAAACCAGAAAGCAGTGGGGAAGGCAGTCAAGTTTCAAGTTCAAGTTCAAGTTCAAGTTTATTGCAGGAAAACTCCATTTAGCAAGCTCATTCACAAGGAGGTCCTGTGAGGTCCAGTCAGAAAAGCTAAGGCTCAGACCGAGGAAAAGATAGCTGACTCGGTTAAGAAGGGGGATAAAACCATTTATAGGTACATTAGGGAGCATAGAAAGGTTAAGGGAAGGATAGTGAAGATTAATAAAGGAGAGAGGAGGTGGGCAGAGGGAGACAGTGAAAAGGCAGAGATACTGAATGAATACTTTTGCTCAGTATTCACAAAAGAAGAAGAGGAGGAGTTACCTAAGCCAAACAATAGAAGCACTCTGGGTAGTGGGGTTGACACCAGTCCATTTACAGAAGAAAGAGTCCTGAAAGAACTCCTAAAACTCAAGGTGGACAAAGCAATGGGGCCTGATGGGATTCACCCTAGAATCCTAAAAGAACTAAGGGAGGACCTAGTGACACCACTGACCACACTTTTTAACAAATCATGAGAGGATGGGGTTGTACCTGAGGGCTGGAGGAGGGCAGATGTGAATCCCTTTCACAAAAGTGGGAGCAAGGCAGAAGCAGGAAACTACAGACCTGTTAGTTTGACCTCAGTGGAGGGGAAAATGATGGAATCACTTCTGAAAGAAAGAATTGTTGATTACCTAGAGGCCAGCGGGGCACAGGACCTAAAGCAGCATGGATTCACAGCAGGAAGGTTATGTCAGATGAATCTAATCGATTTCTTTGACTGGGTGACCAAAGTAATAGACAAAGGAGGGGCTGTGGATGTGGCCTACCTAGACTTTAGCAAGGCATTTGACACAGTCCTGCACAAAAGATTAATAATCAAGTTAGCCAGCCTGGGAGTGGGTCCCAGGGTGGTAGCCTGGGTAGCAAACTGGCTGCACAACAGGACACAGAAGGTAATAGTGAATGGAACACATTACGAAGAAAATGAGGTTACTAGTGGAGTATCTCAGGGCTCAGTACTGGGTCCAGTCCTCTTTAACATCTTTATAGGTGACATGGCAGAGGGTCTGGAAGGAAAAATATGCCTCTTTGCAGATGACATGAGGATCCGTAACAGAGTTGATACACAAAGGGGGGTAGAAAGGATGAGAAGGGACTTGGCAAGGTTGGAGGACTGGTCAGACACATGGCAACTTAGACTCAATGCAAAGAAGTGCAAAGTAATGCACCTGGGAAATAAAAATCCAGGAGAAGAGTACACAACAGCAGGGGAGGTACTAACAACAACAATAATGGAAAGGGACCTGGGGTGGTCATATCAGATGACCTAAAGGTGGGTAAGCAATGTGAGAAGTCGGTAAGGAGAGCCAGGGGGATAATGGGATGCATAGGGAGGGGCATCACAAGTAGAAAAAGGGAAGTGGTTATCCCTCTGTACCCGACAATTGGTGAGACCCCATCTGGAGTACTGCGTGCAGTTTTGGAGACCTCATCTATGCAAGGATATAGACAGGATGGAAGCAGTCCAGAGGAGGGCAACTAAAATGGTGCAGGGTCTACATCAGAAACCATATGACAAGAGACTGAGAGAGCTTAATATGTATACCCTTGATGAAAGTAGTGGTGGGGGAACATGATAGAAACTTTTAAGTACCTCAAGGGAATCAACAAAGTCCAGGAGGGTAGCATCTTCCAGAAAAAGAGATGTGTAAAAACAAGGGGGCACAATTTAAAGATAGAGGGGGGAACGGCTCAGGCGTAATGTGAGGAAATTTTTTTTCATGGAGAGAGTGGTGGACACATAGAACCGCCTTCCTGGAGAGGTTGTGGGGTCTGAAACAGCGGGAAAATTCAAGAATACATTGGACAGACATAAGACAATTCTATGTAGGGAAATGGGGAGACTAGGTGGGCCAAGCGGTCCTTATCTGCCGTCAAAGTCTATGTTTCTATGTTTCTATAATGTCCAACACCAGATGGAGGCAAGGGGGGACCTAGTAGTTGTGATCTAATGGATCACATGCTACATGTACTGGACAGCAATACACATATTTTTGTCCTGGTTTGTGATGTTTTTGAGGGTTTCACTGTGTATGGGGGAAAAAAATAAAAGAACTTACCACCGAGTTCTTCTGGCGGTGCAGTTTCGGGAGAGATGGAAGTGGTGAGCGGTCTTGAGTGGTGGCGCTGCTGCATGGACATGCGCACAGCAAGGGAAACCGTGTGCATGTTTGCCTTTATAAACACTCCTTTATAATGACAAATGATGCCATTATGCTTCTAAATATTAAATTATGCTTCCCTATGGGAAAAAGGGGAAGCTGGATATTATAATAATTTATAACACTACACTGAGCCCACTGACACTGGTTTGGGTGGTTGTGGGTTCCAACTGGTAACTTCAGCCTTGTTCCACTTGCACTGACACATCCTCCAGGAAGCAGGAAGTAAATGGAGAAAGTGACAAACGCAATAAGGACAGGGATGGGGCAAAAAGGGGTAAGGCCATCAAGAAATGGCGGGTAATGAGTACCAATGCCTGTAGTCTGGGCAACAAGCTCCCTGAACTGGTGGCCTTGATGGAAGAGGGATGCCTGGATATCGTAGCAGTCACAGAAACATGGTACACAGAGAACTATGACTGGGATGTTAACATACCAGGGTACACAACCTACAGGAGAGACAGGGAGGGCAGGGGGGGGGAGTAGCTCTCTATGTAAGGGAAGGGATAAAAGCAACTAAGCAAAAGAGTAAACAAGGAGGAGAGGAGGCACTGTGGGTCATCTTAGAGACTGGAAATGGCACCACAATTCACACATAGGTTGTATACAGACCCCCATGTCAGGGGGAGGGAATGGACAAGGATATGATAGAAGGCATACTTTGGATTGCAGAGAAAGGGGAGATACTATTGATGGGGGACCTTAATATGCCAGATGTTAACTGGAGCACCTTTGCTGTAGCCACATTCAAAAGCAGGGTCATTCTTGATGCCCTTCAGGTGGCATGCCTCAGACAGCTAGTTTTGGAACCTACTCGTGAGGAAGCAATCTTAGACCTCATACTCTCAAATGGGGACAGTGAGAGGATCTCAGATCTAGAAGTGGGTAGCCATTTGGGAACAAGTGACCACCAAACAATGTGGTTCATTATAAACTCATCTACAGAGTCAAGCCATACAAAAGTGAGGGTTCTGGACTTCAGGAGGGCTGACTTTGGCAAGATGGGAGAGTGCCTTAGAAAAGCACTAGCAAACAGGCTAGAAGGAGGGGAATGGGAAATATCAAAACTGCCATCACAGAGGCAACAAGTCTTTGTATGAAACAAATAAACAAATCAAAATGAAAGAAAAAGCCACTATGGTTCTCAATAGAAGTGGCGGTGAAGGTTAGGGAGAAAAAGATATAATTTAGGAAGTATAAGGAAACTCAGAAGGAGCAGGACATAGAACTGTACCAGTTAAGGCAGAAGGAAGCGGGGAAGGTAGTCAGAATAGCAGAGGCACAAACTGAGGAAAAGACAGCCAACTCAGTTAAGAAGGGGGATAAAACCTTTTATAGGTATATCAGGGAGCGTAGAAAGAAAAAGGGAGGGATAGTGAGGCTGAATAGAATGGATGGTGGGTGGGCAGAGAGTCACAGTGAAAAAGCAGGGATACTGAATGAATATTTCTGTTCAGAATTCACAAAACAGGAAGTGGGGGAGGTGTCTAATCCAATTAACAGAAGCACTCTGGAGAGGGGGGTCGATCCCAGTCCTTTCACAGAAGAAAGGGTTCTGAAAGAACTCCTAAAACTGAAGGTGGACAAAGCAATGGGGCCAGATGGAATTCACCCCAGAATTCTAAAATAATTAAGCAGAGAACTAGTGACACCACTGACTACCTTTTATAACAAATCATGGGAGGATGGTGTGGTACCTGAGGACTGGAAGAAGGATGTGATTCCCTTCACAAAAGTGGGAGCAAGACAGAGGCAGGAAACTACAGACCTGTCAGTTTGACCTCTGTGGTAGGGAAAGTAATGGAATCACTTCTGAAGGAAAGAATTGTTGAGTACCTAGAGGCCAATGGGGCAGAGGACCCAAGGCAGCATGGGTTCACAGTGGGAAGGTCATGTCAGATGAATCTAATTGATTTCTTTGACTGGGTGACCAAAGTAGTAGACCAGAGAGGGGCTGTGGACATGGCCTACCTAGACTTTAGCAAGGCATTTGACACAGTCCCACATAAAAGATTAGTAGTCAAATTAACCAGCCTTGGAGTGGGTCCCATGGTGGTAGCCTGGGTAAAACATTGGCTGAACAACAGGACATAGAAGGTAATTGTAAATGGAGTCCACTCTGAAGAAAGAGGGGTTACTAGTGGGATACCGCAGGGTTCAGTACTGGGTTCAGTCCTTTTTAATGTCTTTATAAGTGACATTGCAGAGGGACTGGAAGGAAAAGTATGCCTCTTTGCAGATGACACAAAGATCTGCAACAGGGTTGATACACAAGGAGGCATGGAAAGGATGAGAAGGGACTTGGCAAGGTTGGAGGAATGGTCAGAAGTATGGCAGCTTGAATTCAATGCAAAGAAGTGCAAAGTAATGCACCTGGGAAACAAAAACCCAGGGGAAGATTACACAATGGGGTGGGAGGTAGTAGCAACAATAAAAATGGAAAGGGACCTGGGGCTAATCATATCAGATGACCTTAAGGTTGGCAAGCAATGTGAGAAGGCGGTAGGCAGGGCTGGGGGGATACTGGGATGTATAGGGAGAGGCACCACCAGCAGAAAACAGGAAGTTGTTATCCCTCTGTACAGACAGTTGGTGAGACCCCATCTGGAGTGCTGCATCCAGTTCTGGAGACCCCATCTCCGCAAGGACATAGACAGGCAGTTCAGAGGAGGGCAACTCAAATGGTGCAGGGTCTGCAAGAGAAGCCATACGAGGAGAGACTAAAGGAGCTTCATATGTATACCCTAGAGGAAAGGGGGGAAACATGATAGAAACTTTCAAGTACCTCAAGGGAATCAACAAAGTCCAAGAGGGTAGCATCTTTCAGAAAAAGAGATGTGCAAGAACAAGGGGACACAATTTGAAGACAGAGGGGAGACGGCTCCGGGGCAATGTGAGGAAGTATTTTTCACAGAGAGGGTGGTGGATGCATGGAACAGCCTTCCTGAGGAGGTTGTGGGGTCTAAAACTATGGGAGAATTCAAGAATGCTTGGGACAGACATAAGCCAATTCTAGTGGGGGGTAGGAGGAAGTAGGCTGTTGGTTAACTAGGATTTGCAGCTTATCCAGTAGGTAGGGAAATGGGCAGACTGGGGGGGCCAAGCTGTCCTTAACTGCCATCATAGTCTATGTTTCTATAAACAACATTATACCATTCTAAACTGTTCGACACCAAACTGAGCCAGAATCACCTAGTGAATTTATTAAAATGCTAGTGAAGACAAGATAATTACAGAATATGAACTTGTATGTCAGCAAAGCAACTTCTACAGAAAATCCAGGCTTGCTGGTTAAATGCCGTTCTTCCCTAAGTAGGGATCATATTGCAAATGTTTTTTCTTCATAGATTCCACTGACATGTTAGAGAATATATTGGGACCTACAAATATCTATTAGTTGGAAAAAATAACATGTAGGCAACAAATTGGGCTGTAGCAAAAAGCTACAAAAGAAGGGAACTGCTTAGATATTGTAGAAATTTGCCTGAATATTAAAGGTTTCAATTATGGACATTGTAAAGAAAAACATTACCGTTAAAGATGCGACACGGTGGCAGGCCTTGCCCTTGGCAAAGGTCTGGTGAAATGATTGCAAATATGACAATTCTCTCAAGTCTTCAAAAAGTGTGGCAAACTGCCAATCACCAGTGAATTTTCATTATAATTCACTCGCAGTGGCAACTGCCAAATGAACTGGACCCTGCAGGCAAATATACATGTACAAAGAAAAAGTAAAGGAAAAAACCTTTCTATTCCTCCCACCCTTAAAGCACTGCAACTACCTTTTTCAACCCTCTGGTGAGGATGATAAAAAAAACAACCCTTCCAGTTCATAAAAAAAGTTGGGCCATCACCACCACAAAGAAGACACTTTAAACCTCCAGGACTTAAGTGTCAAAATCCATTTATTTGATTGAGGTGACAAAAAATCTAACTTCATGAAAATTCAAAAAAGCTGACATACATTAAATGAGGTTGTATCACCTGATGCAATTCACATCTGAATGGATGATTTATCAGATGCTAAAGACACACACTGAGATGACTTCATCATACATACTTCTCAATTTAAAGTGACAGTATTATTTTAGAAGTCCTCACTTCTATCCTAGAGCAAACACAGACTCCCAGATGAAGGGTCATGTGATAGATCCAAGCACTAGGATTTAGTGCCATATTTCCTTTCACTTGGAGTAGCTGAATAAACTTTGAGTTTTTATTATTTTTACATTTGGTATAAAGTTTTTGGCGTGCAACGTCTTGTGTTTTCCTCACCTCTACCTCCCATTGACAGATAGATAGTGCAGCTGTGATGGATTGTATGTAGGGAAAAAAAGTCTGTAAGTTTCAAAAAATGTGTAGAGGAGCACAGCAGAGTGATATAAAAAGGTGACTTGGAGTATGCAACTGCTCCACACATTACCTGTTCCCTTTCCAGTGCAGTACATTGCTTTAGGTTCATGGGAATAGACAGAATTCATTCAAATCCGAGATGGGAGAATTTCGAATATGCAGAATTTACCAGAAGAGGGAAGCATTCTGGCTATTTAGTTTAGGGGTCATAGGATGGCCAGGCCTTAATAGTGGCTTTGATATGAGTCTGTTTTTAAAATAATGCTATTATGGTATGTATCCTATATAATTGTTCAGACTTCTAACAAAATGTTTTCTTGTTCTCTCAGCAGGTTTTGAACAGTTTTACTCCACACTGCAAAAGGGTGGAATTCACTGCAGCAACTTATAGATTGGAGCCGGTTCAATGGAATCCTGTTTTAACTCAGAATGTTTTGATGTTTTTACTTCTGTTTTTTTTTTAACATTTTTATTAGATTTAACCCAGGTGTAAACATTTATACACATGACGTTTACCAAAAAACACAACCAAAACCGAAAGTATCAAGAAAACATCTCACAAACATTACCACATCAACTCTACTAACTATTTGCATGTGTCCACATCTTACCAATATTTCATATACTTCTCTCCTTGTAGATCCCCCCAGTTTTACAATCAACTTCTGTAACCTTATTAGGGTTCCATTTTACATTTCATTTATACCACACATCTCATTCTGTTTCTGTTCTGAGGTAGAGGCCCCTGCCCCCCACCCTCCTTAAGCCCCCATTGCAAAATCACTGCTTCTTCCATGGTTAGTGCTGACAAGAAGGGGTTCCACATAGATATGAAGGATTCTAATATACCCTGAGTTAAGTAGGCCCTTTTCTCCATTGCTAGGACACCGATGATCATAGCGCGCCATTGCTCGATAGAGGGGTCCTTCGCCGATACCCATGTATTTAAAATGGCTTGTCTATCCTGTGATACCACAGTCCTGATCCACTTCTTATGTGGGGCCCATTCCTCTCCCTCCCCCCTCGTTTCTATGCCAAATAGAAGGTCAATCAGGTGAAGAGGGATATCCACCCACATATTGTCCCTCATATTCTGCACCACTCTTTTCCAAAAAACCTGCAAGCGAGGACAAGTCCAGAAACAGTACAGATACGTGCCCCTTTGCTCTTGACATCTATTGGACATATCTGATACCTCTGGTTGATATTTATGCACTACCACCGGAGGGTAGAACAGCCTATGAATAAACTTATAGGCCGATTCCTTGTATTTATTTGACATTAACAGGCCCATATGTGTCTCTACCATGATTCCCCAGTTATGATCAGAGATTAAGAACCCTAAGTCCTTTTCTCACAGCCCCTTCGTGGTTCTCACCTTATCTCGCAGGCTATCCCGCAGTATACGGGCCACATCCCCGATCATGCCTTTAGGGTCTTTTCTGGCTCTATGAATCAAGGTCTCTATCTGTTGTAATGGAAGTGGTTGGGGCCCATGTTTCCTCAACCTCTTATAGTAATCCCTGGCCTGGAAGAATCTAAACATGCGGTTGTTGGGTATCCCCCTGCACTCCTTCAGCTCCTGAAAAGAGCTCATGTTTGACCCCTGTAGGAGGTCTCCCACACTGTGTATCCCCCTGTTATTCCACTCTTCAAAGCCTTGGTCTTCCAACCCAGGACCAAAAAAAGGAGTTCTATTTAATGGTAGAAGCATTGTTTCCGCCTCCATGCTCCCTACAAGTTTCTTGATCTGTCCCCAGCTTTCCAGTGTCATAACCGCCATCGGGTTTGTTCGCTTCTATGCTGTATAGGCTTTTTTCCCCTCTCTGGCTAAGTAAGCCGATAATCTGCCCTGCCCCTCCATTTCTTCTAGATCTATCCAACTGGCCACTTCCGGCCTAGCCATCCAATCCTTCACCACTCTTACCTGTGTGGCCAGATAGTAATTCTTTATATCTGGGAAATTTAGACCTCCCTCCTTTATGCTCAGTTTTAGTCTGCCCAAACTGATCCTAGCCCTTTTCCCCTGCCACAAGAAGTCAGAAAAACTCCTCTCTAGCCTCTTACTGTCTTTCTTGCTGAGGCCCATTGGAAGCATCTGCAACAGCTATAATATCCTTGGCAGAGCATTCATTTTTATCAGATTCATGCACCCAATCCAAGATATCGGTAATGCTCTCCATTTTCTCAGCTCTGCTATCATGCCATTAACCATCAGCCTATAATTTAATCCATACAGCTCCGAGATATTCTTGCCAATGTTTACTCCCAGATATTTAAAACATAACCTGACTTCCTTTAGTCCCCACACCTCACTCTCTCTTATTTTCTCCCTTCCCAGATACATAACCTCTGATTTACTGTATCTAAATTCACCTTGTATCCTGAGAAAAGGGAGACTCTATGTATCATGTCCAACAGCAGGGGGATAGACCTTTCCGGGTTGCCCGGGTACAAAATCATGTTGTCCGCATAAAGCGACAGCTTGTGCTGCTGACCTCATGCCCCAGCCATTCCCTCAATGTTTGGGTTCTGCCTTATGGCTATAGCCAGAGGCTCAACTGACAGATCAAACAATAGTGGGGAGAGTGGGCATCCCTGCCTCATTCCCCTGGACAGGCCAAAACTCTGTAATAATACTCCATTAACTAGTACAGCCACCTGCGGAGAGGTGTATAGCGCCCTCACCATAGCAATGAACCTCTCCCCCATGCCATATCTACTCAGAACCTCAAAGAGGTACCTCCACTCAATATGATCAAAAGCCTTCTCGGCGTCCAGTGCCAAAACCGCTGTCACCCCTGGATGCCGAGAAGAGCAGTGTATCACATTCAACACCTTTCTCACATTGTGGTAGGAGTGTCTTCACTTTACAAAGCCCGTCTGGTCTGGATGCACCATTCAGGGCAACAACTCCTCCAAACGACCGGCTAGCACTTTAGCATAAATCTTAGCATCCACATTTAATAAGTATATAGGCCAGTATGCGGTTTATTCCTGTGGATCCCTTCCATGTTTCGGATTGACACAGATCGTTGCCATCCCCATGGTGGGGGGGAGCAGATTCCCTTCACTTGGTTCCCAAAAAACCTCCCAGAGTAAGTCTACCACCTCTTGCCCCATTATCTTATAAAACTCAGCTGGGAGTCCGTCCGGTCCCAACGCCTCGCCTCCCTTCATACACTGTATAGCTCTTCTAATCTATTCCTTAGAAATTTCTTTATCCAGCTGCTCTCTCTGCTTCTCTGTAATTCTTTGAAGCTTGATCCCATCGAGAAAATCTCTCGCTTTATCTGATTGACCCTCACCCTCACTCTCATATAGAGTCTGGTAGAATTTCCTAAACCTTTCCCCAATAGCCTGAGGTTCCTTCAACAGCACTCCTCCTTCCCCCGAATCTCCTGGATTCTCGTCTTGCCCTTCCTGCCTCTAATAAGGTTAACTAGCATGGGTCCTGGTTTATTACCCCATTCATAAAACTTCTGTTTCACAAACCATGTCTGAGTTCTTGCCTGTTCAGCCAGCATGCTGTTAAGTGTCCCTCTCGCCGTCGCAAGGATCTGGATGATCCCTTCATCCCCCCTTCCCCCACCACCTTATGCTCCAGTTCTTTGATCTGTTGAAATAATTTGTCGTACCATTTAGTCTGCTCCTTCTTATATCCTGCCACATATCCTATAATAGCCCCTCTTAAATAGGCCTTCCCTGCATCCCAGAAAACCTGTTTAGATGGTGCCATATCCCTGTTGTGTGCCACATATTTCTCTATTTGTTCCTTCAGAAAATTCCGAAACTCCTCCCTCCCCATCAGGTTTAAAGGGAACCTCCATGTGGCAGGCCTCACCCTGCCTACATCCATTTCTAATATCACTGTCACCATGGCATGGACTGAAATATGAATAGGTTCATGCCCCACATCTAGCATCCTGTGGTACCAACATCCTTCAATATAGATGTGGTCTAATCTCGACCACGTTTTGTGGGGGTTAGAGAAAAAGTTGAACTCCTTTAGGTTCGTATTAGCTGTCCACCACGCGTCTAATAAGTATAATTCTACTATACCCTCTCTCCACTGTTTCATGCACCTCCCCCCTCTGCCCCTCCCTCCCGAGTAATCCATGATTGGATCCGGCGTGCAATTAAAATCACCCCCCCATTATCAACCCCTGAAATTGTTCCCTCGTTAATAGTTCTAGCAGATTTCTATAAAACATTGGTTCAAATATTGCTGGGGCATAAACACTCCCCAGTGTTACCCGAGATACATATAGCATTCCTTCCACGAACACATATCATCCCTCTTTTTTATCTTGTACCACCCTTGAAACCTTCAGGGGGAGGTGTTTGTGTATCAGTATTGCTACTCCCCTCTTATGAGAAGAGAAGGATGCAGCGTAGCAGGCTCCCACCCAATTTCTCACTAGTTTTTGATGTTCTGAGGGAGTCAGATGCGTCTCTTGTAGCAAAGACACCTGAGCCCTTATTCTCTTAAGGGCTGTAATAATAGAAGCGCATTTAATCGGGGAGGAGACGTGTCGCACATTCCAGGAGGCTATCTTCACTCTCTCCCTTTGATCCATCTTATTATCAGAGACCTCTGCATCCCTCACAACCCTATGCATCCCCCCTACATTCTTTATGTGTGGCATTTCTCTACCTGGTATCTCTCTCATTGTGGACTTATCATATAACTTTTGAACAACATACATAGCAAAACATTTGAACTCCCCACCCCCCCCAACCTATATACAATATACACATTTTGTCTCCTTTTCAAAACATACAGCATTCTGATAGATAGTATGTTCTCCCCTCTGTAACCTGTTACAGGGCTTGATTCAAAGAAAAATCTTTCAACCAACCTTTCCCCGGTTATGAACTTCTTCTGACCACCAACCTCCTATTCCATACAGTTTTGTCACACAGAGCACCTCATCCATCTGTTCGGCCTTTGCCCTTGATGAGCCTATCTCCTGCCCCAGTCTATTCCTTCTCATTCTCCCCTCTCCCAAATCCATGAGCCTACA
The DNA here is from genome assembly GCA_016271365.2 of Neoceratodus forsteri. Classification (NCBI taxonomy): domain Eukaryota; kingdom Metazoa; phylum Chordata; order Ceratodontiformes; family Ceratodontidae; genus Neoceratodus; species Neoceratodus forsteri. The sequence continues at coordinate 700,225,464 of CM057455.1, forward strand.
ATTGAGATATCAGGGCCTATTCCTCCTTCAGGTCTCTCCTCCTGCTTGCTAGCGAGGCTAGGCCTTGAATCCAAACAACATGCAAGCCCTCTCCAGCTCTCCTTTCTGCACTGCCCTAGGGAAGAGGAAGAAAAGGGCAGAGACCTATCCCAACATCCCAACATACCTTCCCTCCCCCGCAGCCACAGATCCGCCTCCCGCACACCCCTCCAGTCCTTTCCTTCTTCAGACCTGGTCTCAATGTCCTGATCGCCAAAGCGAAACCACATATCTTCATCAACTGGGCCACCGGAGTAGGCCGCATGAGTCAATATCAACGTGCAGGCCCCCCTCTGCGACCCACTCCATCTCGCCTTTCTCCACCAGCAATACCAGGACCAAAGCTGCGTTTATATCCATCACTCACAGTTCTGGTAGGGAAATTCAGCAGTCCCTTTCTCTCAGTGGCCTCCCAGAGAGTCCTTGCCATATCAAGTGCATCGCGATTGCATCATCATGGGGCCGGGGAAGTTCAGGCCATCCATCTGCTCCCACAGGGGAAATGCTGTGCGACTGTTCCTCTCCCGTCCCTCATTCAGTGTTCAAACAAGTCAATTCTCTTCACTCTCCTGGGACAACTGTCCTCAACTGTAACTCTGTATATTAGGTGAAAGTTCCACAACTATTTACAAACTCAGACCAATCAACCTTTCGTTGCAGCTCCTGCAGCCTCCCTTCTTTCATTTTTAAAGGAGCGATCACCCAATCTTCTTTTGCAGCTCCTTCACACACTTGTGTGCTTCCTCAGCTTCCCAAAAACTATCCAATGCCCCCTCGTGTCTAATCTTCATGGCGGCTGGGAATACCATATACCATTCCAGATTTAAACTTTGGCAGTTAGCGATCACTTCGTTAAATTCCCTTCTCTTCTTACCCACCCTCGCAGAGTGGTCTTGGGATATGTATAGCCACACACCCTCATACTTCAACTCAGGTAGGGCCCTATATGCCTTCCACATTTCTTGTCTGTCTTGGAAGTTATGGAACCTGAAAATCACTTGCCTCGGGGGTTGCCCACCCTAGGGCCATGGCTGAACTGCTCGGTGCACCCTCGTAACCTCCTCCTTTGGGTGTCAGGCCCATAAGCATTGGCAAGGTTTTTGCACAAAACCCCAAAATATCTGCGCCTTCCTTGCCTTCAGTATTTCTCTCATATCTTGCAGCTGTTTCTCCAATTCTCCTATCCTCTTCTCCAAGGGGTGCAGCGTGTCCTCTGCGGCCGAGACGCGACCCTTCATCTCCTCCATCCGTTCATGCTGCCTTTCTATTTGAGCCTCCATTGTCACCAGTCTCCCCTCAATCTTGTTTTCCAATCTCTCAAACTGTGGGGATAAGGCTTCCATGAACTGGTCTTTCAGCTCCTTCCTATCATCGTCATTTCTGCAGCCGAGATCGAGATGGGGCCTACACTGCTCGCCTGACCCGCGGCTGGGGAATTTTTATTACTTTTAGCTCCCAATTGTTGCGATTTGCCCGCCGCCAACACAATGAACTCATCCATAACGCTTTCAGCTGATAGGTGATCTGTAATTTATATTGAATTGAGCAGAGATTTCTATGGATTTCCAATTTTATTTACCCAGGGTTTGGAGCTCGAAAAAGGCACGTCCTCACGCCATGAAGCAGTCACGTGACCTCTTTAATTATGTTTTAATTCATTTTTTTTAATGGTTGTCCATAATGGAAATACGTAAATATTTATTGCAGTGTGAACTTTTGGATGTATCATTTATGAGAAGTCAGAGCTGATGACTTCTAAAGCAATGCTGTCTCATTAAATTGAGGAGTATAAATGATGAAGTCATCTCAGTGTGACTTCAGCCTTAGACAAAGCATCCATGCAGATGTGAAACGCGCCAGGTGATGCATGTTCACTTTGTAGTTCTGTTTTGTGGAATCTTTATGAAACTGGATTTATGTCACTTCAATAAAATAAATGGATTTTGACACTTAAATCCTGGAGGTCTGTAGTGTCTTATGTGTGGTGATGAGTGCCCGGCTTTTTTTGTGAACTGTGTTGCCACTGGTAGCTGAGAGCACCCATACCCCAGTGAGTCTCATTTTTTGCTTCACAAATCCTTCATCCCAGTTAACTTAGGACCCCAGCTCCCACTCTACTGTCCCACAATTGTGTGCACTGACTTAGTAAAGAAAACAGAAAGTTAAGGAATTAGCCAGTGACCAGTGCAGCCATACTCACACCACCTCAGCTGGTCACTGTCTATATGAGAGAGAATGAAAAACATGACCAGCTACTATGACTGTGCCTTTGCTCTCATTCACTTGGATGGCAGCCAGATCAAGTGGTATGAGAAGGACTGTGCTTGTTGACATCTAATTTCTTTAAATTATTTTTGCAATGATCCAGGACATCCGAGCTGGGTGATTGGGAGGGGGAGGGGTGAGCTGGGGTCCTAAGTGGATTGGGAAGTATTTTTTCTTAATGATTAGGATCAGGGGAGAGTGGAAGATTGTGAACTAAGTAGGCTGGATAGGGTCTTTTTTTTTCACCATTGGGGCAGGGGGAGGTGGAGATTAAGTGCTATATGGCATGGGGAATGTTTTTATTCACATATTCTCGATTATCAGGACGGGGTGGTTGTTGTGAGAGGGGGTGTGGAAGGGTATTCCATTTTACTTTAAGTATTTTAACAGCCCCTACATGTTTTGCAGCTACTTTACCAGTGAAGTGCTTGTAAAAGAAAGTTGGCCCTTGTCCTAAAACAAAGTCAAGGCAGTTTTTCTACATGGACTTTGCCTATGAAGATGGGTAACATTTGCAAAGTTTTTAAACTTTGCTGTGAAGAGTACACAAATCGTAGTGGATGGAGTTTGCCCATCCCTATATTTAAATAATTGCTCAAAGCAACATTGATTTTATCCTAACTTTGGCAATGACTTTTAAGGCACGAGCACTGACTTACACACCAACAAATCCTTTCATTTTGCTTTGGAAAAGGGAGTTGAATTTGCAGTATTTATTTAGTGAAATTATTTTACCAGGAAAGCAATACAGAGAATAATGCAAGTCACATTTACAGATATGACCTGAAGGAGGAACTAAGGGAAGAGGGCAGGGAATGAAAAACAAGGAGAACAGGGCAACAGTAAATTAAACAACAGTAAAAAAATCTTAGTCATACAGTGTATGTGTTTCAGAATAAATAGCAGTGCAACAGTCTGCAGTATGGCAATATACAAGAAAACAGGCACTGAGTGTACTCTAGTAACATTTTAATTTGGAAAACTGCAGGGAGTGGCACAGTGATACTTGACTTTCAATTTGGGTATGCTTAAATTAGGGGCACAAGTTTTTCCAGTTGCCAAGCTATTCCAGATTGTGGGCAGCCTAAGCTGATTGCAGCTTGCTCAGACTGCTTTTTTGGTGGGGATCTGCAACCTTTTATCCATTTGGGATCTTTGCAAGCAAGAGGAGTTAGAAGCAAGGTTAACTAGATTCCAGAGGTAGCCATGGAGTTTACCAATCCAGACTTTGCAACTAGGAAGGCAGAGTGACTTAACCTCCTGAGTTCCAAGCCTGACCAGTCACGGTTATCATACGTAGTACACTGGTAGGATTCAAAATTAATCTACATAGTTTATTTATTTATAGAAGAATCGGAATTTCAAACCTTTGAGTCAAAGACTCCTTTGCAAAGGCTCTGCCTCAATATAACAATAAAACAAAGAGTAGAAAATTATGTACAACAGGATGAACACCTGTCAGCAATCAGTTTTGGAGAGAGGCAATTTGGGGGCTGTGACATCTCCATTGACCAGAACTGGTGATACCAGGATAATATGTTCAGGGAATAGAGATGGGCAGAGTTGGAAAACTTTGCTTCACGGATTAATCTGCAAATTCCGTGGAATTTCATGAATTATGCATATCAAAGCTCCGTCACAAAGTGTGGAATTCTTCTCGCAAAGTGTGGAATTTCACCTGCAAATTGTAGAATTTCACCAAAATTCCACAATTTGTGAGTGAAATTCCGCACTTTGTGGGTGAAATTCTGCACTTTCTGGTGGAACTTCACCATTTTGAAGTTTCTGAAAGTGCGGAAAACTTTGTGGAGCTCTATGGATGTGAATTTTGGCCGCTTTGCGGCAAATTCACTGGCAAATTTTAACCTCGCCCAATCTCTATCAAGGAATGATAGCTCCATGTCAAGCATAAAGCCCAGATATTTGAAATGAGACAGATTTTCTAGCAGTACATCATCACAAGGTTTAATAAGTTAGTGTAACACCAAAGCTATTCTGAGCAATCATTGGAACTTTAGGCACTCCACATTATACAATCATCAACAAATGGGCAAATATTTACCCCTGCATCTTATTTCTCTATTTTTGTGACTTTGTGCTACACTCTATTTGTTGCCTAAACATGCTTTTTTTTGCTATTAATTTCCATCATTTTTAAAAGGATATTGATTTAGGGATGCTAATACATTTGTACTGATTATGATGACCAGCTTTCAAAAATGTGTGTGCAGAACTGCTTTATGTACAGTGACTCCTCTCACCTTGTCCTCTGCCAAGCACTCCCTGATGTTCAAGAGTTTTTAAAGATTCAAGATTTTTATTTAAAAACAGGAAAAGGTGAGACAAGACCAATTGAGCTTTCACTCATTTGCAATGGCTTCCTGGGAATAATTAATATGAAACAAGCTTTCCAATTGCATAGCAATAATATAGACAAAAATAAATATAAATATTTACAAACAAGAAAGACGTATGAAGAGTAACAACATAAGCTTAACCTACAGTAAACAGTTTACATTTGCATTCCCTCATCTCATTCCAGAGTAAGTACTCCCTAGCGTCTATTGATGACCACTACCTCACCCTGTCCTGTACTAAGCAGTCCCTTGTGTCCAGTAATACTTGTCTCACTCTTCATTCCATGTCATGTACTCCTCTGCATACAGTTGCACCCACTGTCTCTCCTCTTTCCATGCCAAGTGCTTTACTGTGTCCAGTGGTACCTCAGCCTCCCAATATGCCAGGTAGAGTGACACATTCAAGTGGATAGTGTCTCTTAGGCATTCCTTCATTTAAGTTAAAATCTGCAGGTGACAACAAGGCTTTTGCTATTCATAGCACTAGTCCTGTGGAATGTGCTTCCAAAGAAAATTCACTGACACATGACCCTGAGTAGCCCCAAATAAGCTAATAAGTTTTTACTTCTTAGGGCTTTTCTGCATTTATTTATGAATGTCTGTAATTAATATTTTTATAATCTCAAAAACTCACTGATGTCTGATGGTATCCCCCTCCTCTCAGTCCCATGCCATGCAGTCCTAGTGTTAAGTGGTACCCTATCCCTCTTCATGTCCCATGACAAGCTCTGCCTAGTGTCCAGTGACACCACTTTCTCTCCCCATCCCATGCTCAGTATTCCCTGGTAACCAGTGCACCAGCACTTTTTTTTATGCCCTCTCCACTGAATCCAAAGCCTGCAAATTGACAAATACACCCTGGTGGGCAAAAGCAAGCACTGCCTTCCACTTACATCCTTGGCTACCTGCCATCCAATTGAGACAGAAACATAGCAACATAGACTTTGACGGCAGATAAGGACCGCTTGGCCCACCTAGTCTGCCCATTTCCCTACCTACAGGATAGGCCACAGGTCCTAGTTAACCAACAGCCTATTTCTTCCTACCCCCACAAGAATTGCCTTATGTCTGTCCCATGCATTCTTGAATTCTCCCACAGTTTTAGACCCCACAACCTCCTCAGGATGGCTGTTCCATGCATCCACTACCCTCTCTGTGAAAAATTACTTCCTCACATTGCACAGCATTTCTGTTTTATGTTATTAAAGTATTGAAAATCCAGAGTTGCATCAATATTATTTATTTTTATTTTATTGTATTAATTTGTTTACCAGGTATGTGTACTAAGTCATGACTCTTTTTCAGATATGACCCAGGCCACAGGGCAGAGCAACATACTGACAGATGAACAACTTACACTAACCAGTGCAGGTAGAACAATCAATGTGATAGTTCTGAGCTAATAGTTTAAACTGATGATGAGATGTGGCATACCACAGACTGCTGGGAAATAAATTCCACAAAACAGGAGCAGCAGATGACAGAGCCCTATAAGCCATGTTCATGCTTACAAGAGGAACAGACAAAAGACTTTGGTTTGAGGACCTCATGGATCAATGACAACTCTTAGTTAGTAGAAATTGCACCAGGAGACAGGAGTCAGGATTGTGCATGGCCTTGTTAACTAAGCAGCAGAACAAGAATGTACTCTTGGCTATGAGAGAAAACCAAGACGAGAGTATAGGTTACAATGAGGGATATGCAATGGGGCAGATAATGCAAACTGACAGATACTATTGTAAACTGTGGAGAGGTGAGTCAAATCAGTAGCAGCACCACTGAGTAAATGAAAGACCAATTGTTAAGTAATGGGTAGAGACAGCTTTTAGCAAACATTAAATGGAAATCAGCAGCAAAAAATTGTTTATGTCAATAAATTGCACCCATTTTTTAATCAACCTTTTTTATATAATGTAATCCCCTCATAAGGAGGAAGCTTACCAGGAGTGTTGCTGCGGCCACCCTTCTGAGGTCCCTGGAACTGCTGCAATTCTTGCTGTCTGCTCCCTCCCACTTGACTGTGTGTGTGGTGGCAGGAGAGAGAGCAGGGTAGCACTGACATCCTCAGAGCCTTCTGCACCATTTCAGCAACAGCTACAGCTGCTCTTCAGATCCTGGTCCCCTGATCCTGGCAGAGGGGACCAGGAAACCACAGGGACACCTCAGCTTTCAGCACCTCCTATGCCACTCTACCAACTGCTGCTGATGGCATGAGAGAAGGAGTGCACGCTGCAAGGAGCTCTGTCATTGAGGCACAGGTCAGGAAGCATAGGAAAACCAAGAGCAGCTATAAAATTCTCAAGTGTTTTATTATTAATAACAGTAAAATAAAAAAAATAAACTTGTTCAGAATAACTATTTAAAATGATAGTACAAACTTAGAAAGCAGAGTCCTTTTTCTTCTCAATTTCAAATCTCAGCCTGTCTCTGTCTCTCTCTCTTGCAAAACATTGCAGCTCTTTTTATAACAAATCTTTGCAGGAGCTCGTTAAGAGAACATTCTGCTCCTCACACAGTGTTCTTGTCAGTTTCAGCAGGTGCAGCAAAAAGAACATTGTGACCCAGAACTGACCTCTTGCTTACATCTCTGCAAGATGCCTAAAAACTGCATTTCAGATTAACCCCTTGAGTTCCAAAAAGCTTTTTGCAATCATTTCAACATTATAACTATATATAGTTTTAAACAAAGGGATCCCAGTATCAGTGACATATATTTTCATGCCAGCAGATATGCAAGGGGGAAGAAAAGACTGAACAGCAAGTGAAGGTAGAGAGATAGCAAAAGGCAGAGAATTGCAAGAGTATTGGGGTGATCAATTCCTAGGTCTCACAACAAAATTTGAGTGCACAACCAAACAGAGAAGAGACAGAAAGGGAGAGGAGTGAACAGACCCTTGCATTTAAACTCTTTCTGCATAACAACTGGGACAGGGCCATATTCAACCCTGTCACAAGCTCCTTCCAGTGCTCCCTCTTTTCACAGCTAGCAATTCCCAGACCCACTGTGCCACTCCACCATGGAAAAAGACAGACTGAATAATAGCTCAGGAGGGCTACAACGAAACTTGGGGAGCCAGCACTTGCAGTAGGGCAAATAAACATATATAATATAAAAGACTTCGCAAGGCTCCATCAGACATGGCCTTGGTAAACTAAGGCCCCACTAACCAGCTAATCTGTGATCTAGAAATCCCTATTGACAGTAGAGGGGGACTGTGGGAGGATAATGCAGTCAGCAATGTCCCACAGTGACTGGTGGGCTATGAGGGCCAATCAGAGGGCAGGACAGGGCAGAAGGATGGATGGATAGCCCTGCTTGTCCAGTGGGACACTGAGTGGGAGAAAGAAGTTTCTGGGCTATTGAGGAGCTTGTGGCACTCTGAGAGGGACACTGAGGTGTTCAGACCTGCTGCTGGTGAGACCAAATGAGAGGCATAGCCAGGCCAACCATCACATGAACCCTCAACAGGGTTCATTCTATAAACTCACTATGAGCCTTATCCTGGGCTTATAATGTTCAAAGATTGTGCCAGATGATCCCCTGTGGGAAGAAATTGTTGAGAGTGTGAGCCTGTGGGCCACTGCTGCATACCAAACTGATGAGCTGTACTGAGCAGAGACTTGCAACCTACCCAGGCTGCTCTGGAGTCAGGTAAGGGGCCTGTTAGCCCTTATCTAGTGGAGTGGATTGGGGAACAAGGAGCCACATGGTGTGTGCCTTGAGTATATTGGTGCTTTTGATCCAGAGGGGAGTCAGACTGTTGGGGTTCCTCTTGGGGTCTGGGCTCATAAGGAACCAGGAAACCACTGTGTAGTGCTCCTGTGACTGAGAATCGAGCCAGAAGAGCTGTATCTTGAGAGGTAGCAGCCAGATTGGCTCAAAATGTCTAAAAGAGTCCAAAGTGTTTCATCCCCAGGTCACTGAGGCCTGTTTCCGATTGCTGATCTGCTGCTGCATGCTGTTCTCTGCCTCAACTGAAATGCTGCATCCGTGGGTCATGTGAGTGCTAGCATTGCTGGCTGGGACCTTTGTACTTTTCCAGTTTGGGATTACCATTACTGCCTTTGGATTACAGTTGTGTTTTAAGCTTTTTTCCTGCTGTATTTGAAGTTCTTTAAATTGTGCTAGCACACTATAACCTGGTGGGAGGTTGCACTGCAAGCTTACTAATTTTCATCTAGTGCATCACTGATAGAACCCAGGCAACATATCTATCAGGCTTGCTTTGGGACTCTAGTGTAATTCTTGGGTACCCAGAGTCATTGGAATTTGTGTCATACTTGAAACTGTAGTTTTTACTACTGGTTCCAGTTGAAGGCATTCCCTCACCCAATGTGGTATAATTCTTCTCTTTTTGCCCATTGATTTGGCAGGTACTTTGTAGACTGTGTTAAATCTGAGAGAGCGAGGTACTGACCTACAGTACAGTGGCTATGAGAGGGCATTGCTCTAGGGTGGGAGTGTTAAAAGTGACTTGTAGCAGTTTAACCTTTTATTTTCTCCCAGCTGCCAGATTTGTGTTCTTAAATAAAAGCACTGCTAATTTGTTGAATTTTACTCCTGTGTCTACATCCACTTTGTATAACCTGAGTGAGGTGTTTATTAGTGAAGGTAACAACAATCTTAGTGGTCTCCAGGGGGTGGTCCATTGTAGGAATGTGGGTAGGTACTGCATCCCAGGGTGTGATACTGCACACATCATCTGGCCCACTTATTCTGTCTGGGTGGAGGCATTGTGCTATTTATTATTTCATCTGGGACAAACCCCCTACCACAGGAGAAAAAATGAAGCCAACACCCTCAATCAGCTGGGCCCTGTACAGTCACCAAGCAGGGGTGTGAACCCGGACTTGGTAACCCGGGGGTCACACTATGAATGTAATATGGTCTGAGAACACAATAGATGGCTCAAAAAAAAAAACACAAGTATTTCATATGAGACACTTGCTCTAGAGGAGCATCGAAAACGTTGCACAACCTTGAAAGAAGAGCCAGGATGAGATACACAACTTAGAACTGGCTATGAGCCAAATAACATTATCTTTTCTGCCTGAAGTTAAGAAATAACTGTGCAGTATTCTTGGATTGAAGACTAGATGAACACAGAATCAAGGAGATGTTACAAGGTTATCAAAGGCAACTATACAGGGACAAAAGGCTATATGGCTTTGGACTGAGCATGATAGGAAACTACAAGAAGTACAAATTGCCCACTAGAGCACTACACTGATGCACTATACTCCCCCCCCCTTGACAAAACAAGTCTACAAAACAATTATATCCTACCTTCTGGGCTGAAGTGGACTGTTCAGGCCTGAGTTCTGGAGATTATTCTGCCCCTTTGGCGAGAACTTACTTTAGCTAACAGATATGCAGTTAAGTGGCATTGTGACAGGCTTCTTCAAAACTCAAGTCTCTGGAGTGCCTGGCACTACCTTGTCAGATATCTCTGGTCTGGAGCAGCAGCTGTGGGTGTAACAGGGATTGCAGGAATAGCTACTGCTGAAACTGAGGGCACCTGAGCCAGGGCAGGAGTGAAATCCTTATCATCTTCCTTTTCTAGATAGAGGTCTTCTGCAAACATTGGCGGGGGACAGATGATGGTAAGAAGTGGTCCACATGGATGTTTATGGTCCCTTGTCCTACACATACCCTGTGAGTTACAGATCCCCATGTTTCATGCAATGTCTCTGGACTTCAAAGTTGCTTTTTTGTTCCAGAAGTCTTGGACCAGCTCCATGTTCGCTGGATGAAAATGTGGGCATCTGAGAAACTCTGTCATGTCCCTTCTGCTGTTGTAGCTGGTGCTTGTGCATTTTGTGGGACAAGACTGAATTAGAGAGAGACAGTCCAGTCCATGGATGGCATTTTAAAATTAGTTCAGATGGTTTCCTCTCCATAACTGTATGTGGGCTGTTTCAATATGTGAAAAGAAAATGTGTTAGTGGTTGAGTTGTTGTATGATGGCCTTGAGTGGCTTATTCAATCCCGACTTTCTTAGAAGTTTGTACAGGCTGTTGTGCTGCTTCATTTGAGGCCAAGTGATATGGTGGAGCCAGAATGTGACAGAACCTATTTCTTTTCAAGAAGAGCTTGAAGTCCTGAGATTAGAACCGAGGACTGTTGTCTGACAAGAATTCATTAGGCAGTCTATATGCAGTGAATCAGTGTCTCAGCTGGTTCATCATTTTTTCAGTGATAGTCTTTTGTGTGGAAATCACTTCAATCCATTTCAAAAGGACATTCATCATGATGAGAAAATGTTGCTTAGCAATCTATGCATAAATGATGTGGTTGCACTCCCATGGTGTTTTTGCCTAAGATCAGTAGTGAAGAGGTGCTGTGGTGGGTTGGTTTTGGATGGTTGCACAAGGGGCACATGCGCTGTCTAGCTCTTGCATGCCCTGATTTAGTCCTGGCCAACAGAGATATCTACAGGCCAATGACATCATTCAGAAAATGCAAGGATAATCTTTCAGATGAATAAAAACATTTTTCATGGCTCTCTGTCTAACAACCATGAGTAAGGCACATGTATAATGATCCAGTCAACAGTGAATAACAAAAGTAAAGTATCTAGTGGAATTTTAAACAACACAGAGTTCAGAATAATTATTAATGGGACTAAGGTTGGAAATGTAACAATATCATAGAGTCTATTTCATCAGCACCACTTGGACATATCAAGGGAGTATGCTAGAATAAGGAATGTTAAAGGAAAATGACATCCTCATATCTTGTAAATTTTGTTTCCATGTCAAAAGACAACTCTTTTCGTGCAGCTGTTAGGGATATACAGTATGTGATTGCTTTACTTTACTAGTCCCTCTAACTATCCTGGGGTCTCCATTTTCTGGTTGCTGAAATCTCACCATCCCTGAGAGCTGCATTAACATATGAAAACATGATGTGTCAACACCCTTTAGACTCCACAGTATGCATGTCTGCTTAATCAGAGTTGAACAAATCAAGTTGTACCAAAAGTTTAAAATGCCACATTTGCCTTCAGTTAACTTTGAAAACTGAGTTGTAATGTAGGTTTTTTCCCCTTTAAACTGCATTCAATTTATATGTTTTCAGAGAGTCCTTTCAGCATATTTGTACTTTCAGCATAGAGATGTGTGGTATAAATGGGTGCTGTGACATCATATTCTCATACGGTAATGTAGCTCTCATGGACAATGAGATTTCAACAATCAGAAAATGGAGATCCCCAGGATAGTTAAAGGGGACTAGCATGAACAGCGAAAACAAACTAAAGCAAACATGCATATCCCCACAGCTCCAGGAAAAGAGTTGTGTGTTGGCATGGAAACAAAATTTACAAGATACGGGGGTGTAGTTTTCCTTTAAGCCTCACTGAGCAATAGATAAGAGACGCAGTGTTACTGAAAGAAAGAAGCTATATTTCATTTGTATAACCTACAAGCTTTAAACAAGCTGCAACAGAAATGATGGATATAAAATGTGAGAGGTACAGTAAACAACTGTTAAGGCAAAATAGATTTGGAACACGTGAGCATTGATTACAGAGAATCATGAAGCTAGTAATCTGATTTTTTTCAAAGGTGTATGCACTGGATTAAGAAGCTTTCTATAACGCTTAGGCAGGCGGTCCCAACTACAATATGTGGGTCACAGACAGGTGTATTACTTATATTGAGGCCTTGGCCTGCATTGAAAAAGTAACTGCACTTTTGTGGTGATGGCATTAAACTGGTGATATGTATTTTATTTTAATGTATACTTACATTAGATATTGAGTCTTTGTAGGCATAGTATATGCCACATTTACAATAAGAAAAATGATCTGTAAGGGTATTTAAGGTATGTCATTTTATTGGCTAAATACAGTACATGACAATATATTATATATAAGCAATAAGACACGATGGGGTGTGCATTGTGCTGAGATAACTGCATGCCCAGTGACGCAGTGAAGCATGTGGTCACAGGCCAAGTGCTTTCAGCCACTGGAAGTGCAGTTATCTCGGCACAATGCACAGCCCTAGTGTGTCTTATTGCTCTTATAAAATGGGGTTTAATTTTTAAAATAGGATCAATTATTAAAAAAGATTTTTCTATGTAAAATATGAAATAAATTTGTGTTTTTTAAGTTAAATAGTCCTTTCACCTACTGAGACTATATTCAATTGCCTGCTTACATTTAGGTCTTTTGACCTAATATAGATTCCATAGTCATAGTTTTGCAATCCCTCCCCCTACCAACCAATGATCTTATGTCTTTAAAACACTTACATATGACAAATAATGGCACTTAAGCTTTCCCCTGGAAATTATTTAGGCTTTCTTTTTTTTTTGTAGCAAGAGGCTTATGGAGAAAAAGATTGGTAGCAAATATGAGAGAACAGAGATGGCTACATGCTAGGGAGAAAGTGAAAACAGTTGGGCATGCTATGAGCAACTGTTTCTCCCTGTTTTCTTTTAACTTGTATCTCTGAATGTTCCTTTCAGCTTTTATTAATTTAGCTGGAATGCTGTATATCTGTCTAAGTATGGTCCACCACTGCCTGCTGCTCTTTCATCCCGACTGCCACTTGCACCTCTCACAGAGACCACCCCAGGTCCACCCGCCTGCTGGGCCTGCCCACCACTTGCACCTCTCACAGACACCACCCCAAGTCCACCCAACTGCTGGGCCTGCCCACCACTTGCACCTCTCACAGACACCATCCCAGGTCCACCCGCCTGCTGGGCCTGCCCACACTTGCACCTCTTACAGACACCACCCCAAGTCCACCCACCTGCTGGGCCTACCCACCACTTGCACCTCTCACAGACACCACCCCAAGTCCACCCACTGCTGGGCCTGCCCACCACTTGTACCTCTCACAACCACAGACATCCATTGCAGATTCAAGGCTACCAGTGTTTTACCATAACTTTTCAGTTGAGTAGAATGAATAATGAAGGACCATTACAAAATCATTAAGACAGTGCAGTTTATCCAACTGGTGTTGCTATGATAATACCAATTGTCTGACGGGACGCTTTCTGTGCCACTGCCTCCTGCTGCTTGTACACCCACCTTCTGCTCATACTTCGCCTGTTCCTAATTCTCACTGAGAAACATGAAAACGTACATGTAGAGACAGCAGTAAGCAGATCAAGAGCACATGGCTGCAAGTAGAAGACTTTAATATTTCAGGTTGGGCACTTGTGACTTGCGTAGTTGTGTTAGCATGGTGGTCAGTGGACAAGGGTAAGATACACAGCTGTAATGTGTTTAAAACTGACCAGTCTGGGTAACAGCTGACAAGCTGCATTAAAAATACATTCACTGTAGTTTTTTTTTTTGTGTCACATTCTGTAGCACAATGGTTAGGGAGAGGAAGTGAGAGTGAATACATAACAAGTGCCAGAGCTGGTGCGACTGCAACCGAGATTGCGAAATTAACACGGCACTGTCTGCCATGTCCAAAATGGTGGCTGGAGTCCTCTGCGCATGTGCAATGACTTAGGCATGTGCACTAAACTCTGTCAGCATGTCAGCACAGTCCACCATGTCTAAGATGGCCATTGGAGCCCAGTGCACATGTGTGAGCTGCCACACATGTGCAGAGAACTCTGGTGGCCTTCTTGGAAACTGCAGACTGTGCAGTGATGCTGCTGGAGTTCAGTGTGTATGTGCGAGTCATCGAGCTTGTGCAGAGCTCTCTGGCCACCATCTTGGACACGGCTGACAGTGCTGTGTTCCGCCAGTACTGATGGACAAAATAATGCAGTGAACGCACAGTGATTGCCATTCACGTACACTATTTAACAAGTCTGTTCGGTATCTGGAAAGCTTCCTTTTCTCTACTGTGCTCACAAGACATCTGCAGGGCTACGCCTGCTGCAGCTGTAAAAATGAGCAACTGTGATGAATGCCTGGTTTGAATAAAAAAAAGGCTGCTATTCACTATTTGAATGTTCCAAAGTGGCATACTGATTTGTGAGAAGGCTAAATACCAGGATGACTGTGCATTGTGCTGGATTAATGCACGGTCAGGTGGCTGATTTTAGCCAATGAAGCTGATTGAATTTTCTTACCGATTTCATAATATGCAATACATGATGACAGCTATTTCATGAAATATGTAACTTATTTATATAAATTGTTTCCATGAAGTCCTCTGAAGAAGCCACACAGGAGAAACATTAGGATAATTCAAAACTGAACAAACTTTCTTTGGATGAAAATCCAAGTCCAGCTTTTTAAAAACAGTGAATGATCTAACTTATTATTTGGTGCCCACAGAAGAGAATGAGGTAATGAGTGGGGTTCCGCAGAGATCAGTCCAGAGCCCGGTCCCATTCAATATATTCATTAGTGACACTGGAAAAGGAATCTAGGGCAAGTTGTGTCGATTTGCAGGCAACACAAAACTTTGTGGGCAGGTGGATTGTGAAGAAGGAATAAGAAATATACAAAAGGAACTGCTAAGATCAGAGAGGTGGTTGAAGGACTGGCAGTTAAAATTCAATGCAAAAAAGTCAAAAGAGATGTGCCTGGGGAAGAAGAACTGCATGACGGAGTAATGGATGGGAGGGGAGAGATTTAGCACTATGAACAAGGAATGGGATCTAGGAATTGCTATCAGTAACTCCCTTAAACAAACTAGTCAATGCAACGAGGCCTACGGTAAAGCCAACAGGATGCTGGGTTGCATTGGGGGGGGGATTGGTGGTAGGAGAAAAGAAGTTATACTACATCTCTACAGAGCCCTGGTGAGGCCTCACCTAGAATACTGTGCCCAATTCTGAAGTCCTTACCTCACAAAAGACAGGGACTGGTTAGAGACAGTGCATCACAGAGTGACCAAAATGATTCAGAGACAGCAGGGTAAACCCTATGAGGAGAACCCTAGGGCAATACATTTGTACTCACTGGAAACCAGAAGGGAGAGGGGCTATATGATTCAGACCTTCAAATTCTTCAAAAGAATTAATAAAGTAACATCCGGAGAACTATTTAGCCTGAGTACAAACTCAAGATCACAGTGTCATGAATATATGTTGGTAGGTGGAAAGTTCTGCAGAGATGTGAAGAATACTTTTCTTCAGTGTTCACAGAGGAAGGGGAAGGAGAGGGACTGCAGAGATGGGCCAGGTGCATCAAAGGAAGGGGGTGGCATGGAGACTAGTCCATTTACAGAGGAGAGAGTCCTGAAGGAACTTACAAATCTGAAAGTTGACACGGCAATGGGGCCAGACGGGGTGCACCCAAGGATACTACAGGAGCTCAAGGAGGTACTGGCTGCACCTCTGACGATACTGTTCAACCACTCACTAGAGACAGGAGTGGTGCCAGGGGACTGGAGGAGGTCAGATGTAGTCCGACTTCACAAAAGTGGTAGCAAAGAGGAGGGTATCAATTACAGGCCAGTCAGGCTGACCTTGATGGTGGAGAAATTAATGGAATCACTACTGTGAAGTAGAGGACTTTGGAATATATTGAATCTAACGGCCTTCAAGATCCAAGCAGCATGAATTCATAGGGAGGAGATCACATCAAACAAATCTGATAGATTTTTTTGACTGGGTGACCAGGGAATTAGAACAAGGTGTAGCTGTGTATGTGGCCTATCTAGACTTCAGTAAGGCCTTTCGACACCGTTCCACACAGGGGACTCGTAAATAAGCTGGGCAGCCTAGGAGTGGGTCCAAAGGTGGAAAACTGGGTGAGAAATTGTTCGGGGACAGAAACAAGAGAAAGAGGGTGGCAGTAAACCAAGTTCATTTTGAGGAAAGGAGGGTGACCAATGGGGTGCCACAGGGATCAGTACTGGGACTGATCCTCTTTATTTCTTTTTTTTGCATTATATTTTTATTACTTTTGCAAGCTAAAACTTACAAACATTACATCTACAAGGGGATAACAATTAAGAAAAACACATAAATATACACAGACTTACAAAGGAAATATCACAGACACCCCCTCCTTAGTTACATCATTGGAGGGATACCAAGAGTCTAACGGTTCATAAGCTTCTCAAAAGTAAGTTCATAAATATGCATGCAGCCAGGAAAGCACCCGGGGTAGTCTGCAAAGGAAGGACCCCAAATGCTACATTATCATAATGACCATTAAAGTCAAATGACTCCCCTATGAGAAATATAAAATAACAAGTAACTATATAAGAAATATTCTCCAGCTCCCAGAAGGCACAGAACAGTTACTACCTGCATAGATTTACAATAATACTAATCTGCGCTGTTAGGTGAAACAACTGCTACTTAACATCATACAGCAAATAGCATGAACCATCGTCTAGAGCATTGTCAACAGGCAAAATTCAAATAAAAAGGAACAGCAGCCATAACCCAAACATAGGGACAGTCCCTGACCGAAACAGAAATGTCCAAAAAGTCCATAAGGCAGTATTAAGTCCATAGAGCCATAGAGAGACAAACTAAAGTCTGCAGTTGAAAATGGTATAAACAAGTCAAGAGTCCCAGGGTGGAGACCAACATCAGAATGTAGTGAGACCCAAGAGGGAGCTAACAATTCGTACGGTCCCAGTAATATTTGGCAACAATGAACAGTTTAAAAGTAAATCGCTCACCTCGCACAGCCATCAAGTCTCAGGGTCGAGAAAGAAAATACAGCCCCACCACTGAAAAGCAAAACAATGCAACCCATGAGCTTCACTGTCACCAGGTCACAAACATCCAGATGAGAAAGAACTGGTAGTGCAGACTAGTCCTCTACAGAAGTCTCTTCCTCTTCTGCTTCAGCATGTAAGTCCTCCTCAATTCGGCACACCAATTTATCAGCCTCCTTTTTAAATTTTTTTTTGTTTTTGTTTTATTTATTTATTACTAGGATTACAAATACCTTTGAACCAAGGGTTCTTTACAAAGGTTTCACATCAGCAATGCGTGCAAGCAAAACAGTGGTAAGATACAATACAAGGTCAGGAGTTTAACATAGAAGCAAGCAGAGGTAAGATACAATACAGGTCAGATGGTTAACTTAGTAGCACAAGACAGTACATGTGTATAGACTAGCACAGTAGCAAACAGTCAGTGGCAATAATAATGCACAATTAACAATATGGGTGTATATATAGTAAGACACAGATACAAATGAAAATCATCCTGGGGTGACATAAATGGAGCAAGGGGTGGGGGATAAGAGGGGGGTGAGGAAAAGGGGGTAGCTAGTCAAGGATTTGACATTGTTGTAAGCACAAGAACAGAAAGATAAGTGCTAGGTAGTGTGGGGCGGAGCAACAAAAGATAGGGTGATAGGAAGGGGAGACAGGAGGAGAGGAGCAGGAGAGGGGTGGAATGGTAGGTGGAGGAGAGGGGTAGAATGGTAAGTGGGGTGGGAGAGAGAGATATGGGGAGTAGCAGGGGATTGAGGGGTGGAGAGAAGTGGGGAGGGTAGCAAGGGAGGAGAGAAGAGGAGGGGGACGTGAAACAAAGCCTCAAGTCTAGGCAGAGCAGTCACAACTGCTGAGGTCAGTGAGGTGCTGGAGGAGTTTACGTTTGAATACGCCAAGCTTGTTTTAAGCTGCTATTTCAGGGGGAAGGCTGTTTAGCAGCAGGGGGGCCCTGGTGTGGAAAGCATGTTGAGCCTGGTTGGTACGGCAGAATGGAACGACAAACGTTGGTTTGAGGGAACTGCTTGTAAAATGTGCAGTGACTGCAGGCAACACTAAGGCATGAGTTGCAGGGGGTGTGAGGTTAAAACAAATTTTCTTAGCCAGTAGGCAGGTCTGATAGGCAAGTCTATTATTTAGATTGAGACAGTTGGATTGCTTGTAGAGATCACAGGTATGCGCGTGCTTTCCTGCACCAGTGAGAAGTCTACAGCATTTGTTCAGATCATTAAACAGATACTGGCACTCGTTCCATGTGACCCGTAGTTTAGCTGGCAGCAATAGTTGGTGTTGTAGCTTTAACATTTTGAGATGGCCACGGATTCCGTCAAAAGCTTTTCGATGCTTCCAGGCAGTAAATGAAAGATCATGGAAAATTTTGATCACATCATTGCCATATTTTAAATCCTGACACCATCTAGCCAGTTGGAGGACCCTGTCCCAAACTCCGACTCCCATGCAGACCACCATCAAGGTTCAAGGTAAGGCAGAGGCAGCTGCCACATGCCAAGGTGTTAGCTGATAACATTTCTCAATGGAAAATGGGGGGTCCGCCTCAGATAATCCCAGGACAGCAGGCAATAACGTTTGTGCAAAAGCTAAATTATCTTCACTCTCTGCTCCATCCTAAGGTTTCTCCCGTGTGCTTGATTTTTGACATTTTCTAAATGTTTTTGGAGTAAGAAATTCTTCTTGATCAGCTTGGTGACTGCCTCCATCATTTTATTACAGGTAGATTCAGTTTTTTTGTGACGCCTGCTCAAATATATCCATCCGTGTCTCCAAGAATGAGACTTGGGGCGTTAATACATCAGATTTCCTATCCCGGTCCTGGACTGCCTTCACCAATTGCTGCAACGTTGTTTGGATGGTGGTTAGAGTGGCTTCTCCTGATGGTTGGTGAGCTGAGGTCACTGCTGTCTCAGGTTGAGTAGGCCTTCCATCATGCTGCTGGCTCTTGGATGTGAAAAAGTCTGCTGCAGACGCAGTGGCCTCCTCAAGATTTGCCCATTTTGTAGTCTAAGCATTCACATTCACACCAAATATGATTATAAGCAGGCAAAGCACCAAATTAAGGGTAACATTAAGTAATAATTAACAAAGGCTTCATGAGCTTGAGATTTTGCGGCTTCCTATTCGATTGCTCAGCGGCGCCCCCTCCTGATCCTCTTTAATGTCTTTATTAGTGACATTGCAGAGAGGCTGGAAGAGAAGGTATGCTGCTTTGCAGAGGTAGACACTTTTGAGGGGGGAGTGGAAAAAATGCAGAGAGATCTAAGCAAGCTAAAGGAGTGATCGAGGGTGTGTCAGCTACACTTTAATGTGAAGAAATGCAAAATCATGCCCTTGAGGCAGAGAAACCCAGGGGTGGAGTACTGTACAAAATGGGGAAAGTGGTATTAACCACCACCAAACAGGAAAGAGACCTGGGGGTAATCAGATCTGATGACCTAAAGGTGACCAGACAGTGTCAACTAAGACACTTTAAATCCTGCCTCAGTCGGCATGACTTTTCTCCCATTTACCAATCTACGGATGTTAACTCAGCTCTCGACTTCTTTATCTCCTCCTTCAACACGGCATGTGACGCCTATGCCCTACTCAAAAAATGAAAAGTCAAAGCGCTCTGCAACCCATGGCTAACAGGTGAGCTTCTTGATCAACTAAAGTCTAGGGACCACCTCTGGGCCCTAGCTAGGGACTCTGGTCCCCAACACGACATACAGAACTACAAACGTGCCCACAACAAATGCACAAAATCCATACGACTACAAAAAAGTGCATATTACAGAGAAGCTCTCTCAACTTCTGGGGAAACAGGTCAGAGTTTTGGAAGAATATCAAAGAAGTCACAGGGAAACAGCCCAAATCCTCCCAAACCATGCTAAACGTTGATGAGCCCATCACCCTTGAGTCCCTGGTCATTGCAAACACCTTCAATGATGCATTTACCGACCTCAGCAGCATCCCCCCCTGGATTTTTTCATCGCTACTACTCACACTACCCCCTATGGCTGACCTACCCCTACTAATCACCCGCTCTTCTACTTCAAAGAAGTTAATTTGCACAATGCCCGGAATCACATCACCAAAGTAATATCCAAGTCAAGATCTAGTGGAGACTCGTTGGACCTAAAACTGCTATCCTTCACCCTGGATGAGGTTCTAGTCCCTGACAAATGGAAAGCTGCTACAGTTACATCAGTCCACAAAAGCGGGGATAAGACCTTCCATGGGAACTATCAACCAATTTCTATACTACCACCTCTCTCCAAGGCACTCGAATGCATAGTAGCCAACCAATTCACGGACTACCTGGATAAACACAATCTCCTATGTCCACAACAACATGGCTTCAGAAAAGGACACAGTACCTCATCTGCCTTGCTGGAATTCACTGGAGCACTGCACGGCACCTTGGATAGGGAACACTTAACCGGGGCAGTATTTGTAGATCAGACCAAGGCGTTTGACACTGTCCACCATCATCTGCTGATCCAACAACTCCAGCTGACAGGACTCTCTCCTGACACAGTTGCGTGGTTCGATAGTCATCTGCAAAACTGATCACAAAGAGTAAAAATCGCAGGTGCACTCTTGGACCTCAGACCAGTCTGATCTGGAGTTCTTCAGGGGTCTATCCTGGGCCCGCTACTCTTCAGCCTTTTTCTTAACACCCTCCTGAAATCCTGCCCAGAACAACTCATCCTCTATGCAGATGATGCTGCAATCTTCACCTCCCACAAGGACCCTGCGCTCCTGCAGATCAATCTTCAGCAAGGCTTTGCTGCAGTGGAAAACTGGTTCAACTGTCATAAGCTGGTCCTCAACCATAAAAAACACAAAGTCATGCTTTTTAACAGCCCTCAAAACAGGCATAGATCTCACCCCCTCACTATCTCAACTAGCATTGGAAGCACCCTTGAGCAGGTGCAGTTGTTCAAATACCTAGGGATATCCCTGGACTCAAATATCTCCTATGGTGTACACATAGACAATGCTGCCAAAGCTGCAAATATGTGCCTAGGCCTACTATACTGACATAGACAGCATCTTACGGCTGAAGCCCTCAAGATCGCTGTCCAGAGCTTGGTGGTCTCCATCATTGACTAGGGACTAATCATCTATGGCTCTGCCTCTGCCACTGCCCTCAGACGAATATAGACATCACTTAACAAGGCCTGTAGGC
Organism: Neoceratodus forsteri; assembly: GCA_016271365.2. Lineage (NCBI taxonomy): Eukaryota > Metazoa > Chordata > Ceratodontiformes > Ceratodontidae > Neoceratodus > Neoceratodus forsteri. The sequence continues at coordinate 700,246,926 of CM057455.1, forward strand.
TCATCTCTGGTGCTCACCATCTCACACATACATGTGACTTGTATTCCCAATCTGCATGGCTTCAACTTTCCAACCGCATAAAATACCTAACCTGCATCATAGCAAAGAAAGCAACCATGGGCCTCACCCCACCGGGAGTCCAAGCTTTGCTGAGTTCAAGACTTAAAGCTCCGAAACACTAGGGGCTCTGAATCACAGCTCCTCCAGGTCCCCCACTGTCGCACCTCCCAGGGCCGAAGATCTTTTGCCAACAGAGCACCCAGCTGGCTAAATGAGCTCAGCCCTGCCATCTCCTCCACTACCACCCTTGGCTCATTCAAATCTAAACTTCACTTCCATCTCATTAACTCTAGCTCCTGTGACTGCTACCTATAATCTCCTCAGCCCACTCATTTTGTCTCTCACACTAGCACTTACTACTTCTTTCTCTTTTTCCCACTCCACCCCTCTTTTTTTCTCCTAACTCTCCCCCTTTTCCCACCTCTACTTCCCACCTTTTAAGCACTTTCTCCTTATGATAACTAAGTTCAGTTTTCTCCTAGCTGTTGACAATGCCTCCAGCTGTGACTCCTGTCCACACTCAACCATTCCTAACATTTTTGCATTCATTTCCTTCCCCTCCAACCTTCCCTCTGCTACTCAGTGTTCTCCTGTGTTCCCATTGTCTAGAACAGCTTATCCTATCTTTTGTCTTGATCTACCATTGTAACCAAATATGCCGACCTATTTACTGTATTGTACTTACTGTATTTTGTATTGTATTTGTTCTCTGACATGGAACCTTTGTAAAGGAGCCTGGCTCAAAGGTATTTTGTAATCCAAGTTGCAAATAAATAAATAAATAAGTGTTACAAGGCAGTGGGGAGAGTTAGTAGAATGCTAGGGTGCATAAGGAAGGGTATCACCACCAGAAAGAGAGAGGTGGTGTTACCACTGTATAAATCACTAGTGAGACCTCACCAAGAGTACTGTGTCCAGTTCTGGAGACTACATCTCTGGAAGGATATAGAAAGGGTAGAGGTGGTCTAGAGGAGGGCAACTAAAATGGTGCAGGGTCTGCATCACAAGTCCTATGAGGAGAGATTGAAGGACCTCAATATGTACACCCCGGAGAAAAGGAGAGGGGGGATACGATAGAAACTTTCCAATACCTCACAAGTATAAATAAGTTTCAAGAGGGAAGCATTTTTAAGAAAAACAGATGCTCAGAAACAAGGAAACATGCTATGAAGTTGGAGCAAGGTAGACTCAGGGGAGATGTGAGGAAGTATTTCTTCAGAGGAAGAGTGGTGGATGCCTGGAACAGCCTCCCAGCAGAAGTGGTGGAGGCAAGTATGGTAACGGGCTTCAAGAATGCATGGGATAGGCATAAGGGAATTTTAGTGGCAGGGAAAGGGGAGGAGTAAAGCCAGAGACCAAGTAGGGTCTGTGGTGTTAAGTAGCTAGGGAAAATGGCAAGACTAGGTCAGCCAAGCAGTTCTTATCTGCCATCAGTATCTATGTTTCTATGTAAGTACTTCTTTACACAAAGGGTATTGGAGCCCTGAAATAGTCTGCCAACTGAGGTGATAGGAGTGAGCACAGTGAGGGGGTTCAAACAGGCCTGGGATAGAATGAAGGGAATAGTGGTTACCAGGGCCAACTTGATCAGGAAAGTTAACGAGAGTAAAGTCCTGGAGGATTAGTACCCTGGGGAAACATTAGGTTCCAAGAATGATCCCATGGATTTAGAGAACCTGGACAGACTATATGGATAGTGGGTCTTTTTCTGCCATCATTGCCTGGTTCTAATTTATTTTTACTGCAATATAGACTCAGACCTGCTCCACTAAAGAACATTTTAATTGGTGATTTCCTGTTGGTTTAAACTTTCTTTGGTCCTGTAAAGGTTGCTCAGCAGCTGTTTCCAGAACTTAAGAAGAATCACCACTCTGGTGCCCCACAGAACACAGCCTTGTTCCAGAAATTCCCCCAAATCCCCTGCAGCTGATGTCAGAGCTCGGCTGCAGCAATGGAAGATTCAATAGCCTGCAATGTATGTTACAGTTTTCATAAGCGATGATCTTTGTTTTCTGGTTCATATGCTCTCCTGGGGCTAAGTACAGTCATGGAGGACAACACTGGGATACATTTTACTAGACAGCACAACAGAGGGGAGGTGTCCTTGAGCCATACAAGGTTAAAACTGGTACAAGGCACGATATGAAATGGTTCTATAAACAAAAAAAAGTTTAAAAGAAGGTTATGAGTTAATACAGCGCCTATTCGGGCTGGACCAAGTGGCAATGTGGCACAAAATGTTACACTTGCATGAAATATGTCTGATGAAACAATAATGTGCAACACCAGAAAGTGCTGCTAAAGGTTTTATTTACTCAGTCCATCAAGCATATGGCAAACAATGCAATACAGGAAAAGTGGTGCACCACTGGCATGTACCAGCTCTTACATTTCGCCAGTCACTACTGGCTTCATCAGAGATAGTGAACATACATAATTGGTGGGTTTCTATACACATGACCCCAAATTCAAAAAAGTGCATTTAACCAATCACGTCAGCAAGGTCTCAAGTGAGTTAATTACCAGACTTAACCCTTACATAGTGACAATAACATCCAGTGATTGAGAATAAGGAAAACAGCTTCTACTGACAATCACATTCTGTGTGATTCAGGTCTGAGATTACTAAATTCATATTCTCTTCATGTAAAGGCAGTCTTATAATCAAAATAATCTTTTCATCACATATCACAGAAGCCTGTGAGAACATCAACAAAAGGGAAAAATAAAAAAAATTTATAACAATCTCCATCTTATTCCTATTATTTTGATTATAAGTCTACACTTAAGTAAAGAGAATCTGAATTTAGTAATCTCAGACCTGAATCACACAGAATGTGATTATTAGTAAAAGTTTTTTCCCTTATTCTATGTCACTGGATGTTATTGTCACTACGTAAGGGTTAAATCTTGAGACCTTGCTGACACGCGATCAGTTAAATGCACTTTTTTGAATTTGGGGGCATATGTATATAAACCCACTACTTATGTATGTTCACTGTCTCTGATGAAACCAGTAGTGACTAGCGAAATGTAAGAGCTGGTGCATGCCTGTACCACTTTTCCTGTATTGCACTGTTTGATGTAAGCTTGATGGACTGAGTAAAGAAAACCTTTAGCAGCACTTTCTGGTGACAGACATTTTTCTTTAAAGTTTCCAGGACAGGGATGAGTGCAGTGCTTTCTTCAGACTAGTATACTTAATAGCAACTGCACCACCATCCCAGTGCTCACCACCATTCTCAGAGAAACAATAATGTGGTATAAACTGGATTTCAGCATTGGATTTGATCCCATTATTTGCAGTTCAATTTGTATTTTAGTCCTTTGGGGTTGTCCAAGATGAAGAATTACCTTTGTTCTCTACAGATCCAGAAGCAAATAGTTTAACACCTTTAACCGGACCAACATAGATGTTACAAAAAGAAAACAATGTCTAAGCTGTCGGACCAACCAAGTCCTTCCTCGGAGACTTATGGCATAAGTCTCTGAGGAAGGACTTGGTTGGTCTGAAAGTTTAGACATTGTTTTCTTTTTGTAGCATCTGTGTTGGTCCAATAAAAGGTATCAAACTATTTGCTTCTGGATCTGTTCTTACAAGGACCAATATGGCAACTAATCTATTTCTTTATTCTTTCAGAATTGTGGACATTCTAGACTCCTTTCACTCTAATACTGCCTTGTCTAGACATTCAAATATCTAATGCATGTGCATATAGACAGCATAATAACTATATAGAACATAGAAACGTGGCATTTGATGGCACATAAGAACTGCTTGGCCCACTCACTCTGCTCAGTTTTACATCTGATGCACCTGCGCACCAAATGTTTTGCTTTCACTGAAAGGGGATTTCAGAGGTGTGTCACTGCTGACCCCATTGAACTTGAAAATAGCAGAGGCTCGGCACTCTAGACCAATGACCACACACTGTGGTTATGACACTAACTCACTGCTTGCTGGGCGTAAACTTCTTGTACTTCAAGGAATCTAGCAGCTCCAGTCAGAGGGGGCTTCATTCCTTTGATTTGCATGAAGCCAGGTCAGCAAACAGCTGATTGGCTTTCAACGTCAGGAGCCTGTTCTGCAGTAGACTTGTGAATGAATGAGTTTGTCATTTTTGGAGACATATAAGATAAATAGATTTCCAGATACTATGCTGTTAACTGAGTTTGCAATATATCTCTTTTCTCAAAACCAGTGTTAAAAACCATTGATTTTAATGATTAAAAAGTGAAACCTTGACTCTGGGCATGTGCATGAGCATGATCCAAAAACATTCTACAAGTCTTTCTATAATCAATTAATTCCAGTAGGCCAGCCATCCACCATGCCTAAATCACTCATTGGGTTGAAGTCATGCAATGATTATTTATCAATTATAAATGCCCTAAATCTAAACTTCACTGAGGGTCCAAAATCACTGATCACACTCTTACAAGCGGGCCATCAGTCTGCCTCACTTTTCAGGACCTTGGCTACCACTGAAGCATAGATGCAGTTCACATTACTTAGGGAAACTAATATTTTTAATTAATTATCTGCTACTGAACCCAGTGCTGTACTGGACAAGATGAACTATTTAAGCAATTGTATCACACATTCAGTTGTTCACTGACTAAAGATTCTTTCTCTACAGATGGGAAACAAGCATTGGTCAGATCCCTTCATAAGGTTGGTGCCTCTGATGATCTCTATAACAATTGCCCCATCATCCTGTTGCCTGTGCTCCGCAAAGAACTTGAAAGGTTAATCAGTTGTCAGCTGTCCAGTCTTTGCAACTTGCCTAATTTTTTGTCACCTTTTAATCCAGTTTTCTTTTTTTTTGAAAATCAGTTTTATTGAGTAGCAATGATGATAAACATGCACATACACTGTATACTTTATAGAACATAGTCTAATTGACATAATATGCAGCATTCAATCTGTGTGACCATCTAATGTCCTCTTCTAACCATGGATCTTACAGGAAACCAAAGTCCAGTATTTAAATCTACCAGTTGTCCATGTTTGCCATGAGGATTCCACCTTAGGTGCCATTGGTATTCAGTTACAAGAGAAGGAAACAAACTAACAGTTTCAACATACTTGAATTGCATGTTAATCACAGTAACTGTCAACTATTAGGCAAGTGTTGTGGGGAAAGTGTTGCAAGCCTATTACCAAGTCCTTAGGGGGTGGTCGGATTGGGCTGGGTTGGGCCACCTTCTGTGATTGTTCTGTCTTCCTGTCCCCCAACTATCCACCAGCATTTCTTTCTCCTGTCTTCCCTCCTTGGCTATTTAGGGAGTGTCACCCTTTTCATTCCTCTGTGCAATCCTCCAGGTATCCCATCTGTTCTCCATGGCATTGTGTTTCTCTATAATTAGGCACATGGTGGCCACCATGTTCTATATTCTACTAATTTTGTTAACCCTATCCACCCATGCCTGGAAGGTAGGGGGGTTTCTGGAGCCAGCAGACAGTTATCCCTTTTAGGGTTGCTGTACCTAGGGCCTGTAGTAATCTCTGTTGACCATAGCCTCCCAGCTGCAGTACCTTGACACCCAGGACCAGATGTTCAAAGGTGTTAGGGATATTTAAGCTCAATAAGCTCTCCAGGTAAGCCTGGATCTGGCCCAGTATGGCCTCAGGGCCTGACAGCTCCAGAGGAAGTAGTAATGGGACCCCAACCCCTCCGTATTTCTTCCAGAACAGTCTAGATCCACCTTCTTAAAAAATAGTGGGTGACGGTGAGTGTGTGGAAGAATCTCATAAAGCACTTCCACCAGAACTCTCCAGCCTGGAGAAGCTGTCACTTTTAATCCCCTCTCCCAGGTCTTGGTCCAGATCTTATTCAGAATAGCTACCTGGATCTTGTTTTCACATTTTATTCTAAGGTTGGAAGACTTTGGGTGGTCATCCCCCAACAGGGTCTGATATGCTCTTGATATCATATCTCTGTTTTGACTTGGGCCACCAGGTTCTGAAATGTTAAGTAGTGGAGCACCACTAAATATCTATAGTGGTCTTGGGCTGCAGGTCCAAATATCTGCCTCAACTCAGCAAAGTGGACACAGGAACCCCCATTACTATGTACCAGTATTTTGTATGCCCCTCTCTGTTCCATCTCTGAAAGCTGGTGCCTGTACATGGGAAAGTGAAACCGGGGTCTCCTACTATGGTGGAGAGAGAGCCTACTTGTTTGGGTGAGCCAGTTAGGGTCCTGGCCCTAATAAGTATGTGTAGAGTATGCTTCGTCCAAGAGTTATTTATTTATTTATTGAAATGTTTCATCAGGAAGGCACACTGAGCAACAAGTCGTTCATCTCCTGGTGCAACCTTGGGGGAAGGGGTATAATAGGAATGAGACATTATGCATTCAAGTTACATAGATCGACATTAACATACAATTACTTAAAGCAGGTGTTACAAACAGTGTTGCGTACATAGGTAAATTGTGAGTACAAATAATAAGTGCAAGTGTAATAAGTAAACAAGTGCTGATGTGAAAGGAAGGGTGAAGGAGAGAGAGGGGGTGAAATGAGGGAAGGGGGAAGAGTTGTGTCCTAGAGAGACCCCTTCAGAATGTGGGAAACCCTGCAAGGGGACTGAGGGGCTAGAGAGAAGGGTGGAGAAGGCAGTAGGAATTTAGAGAGAGGGGAGAGTGATAGAGACAGACAGAGAGAGGGAGTAAGTGTGAATTAACACTCAGGAGGGGAAATAGTCCAACTCAAAAGAGAACCCTTCAGGATGTGGGGAACCCTGCAAGGGGGCATGGAAGACCAGTAGATAGGAATTTAGAGAGGGATAGAGAGAGGGATGACATGAGAATTAACACCTAGGAGGGTATGAGGCCTATTCCAAGGAACCCTTCAGGATGCTGAGGACCCTGCAAGGAAATAAGGAAGGCCAAGATGGGTAGATGGGGAAAGGGGGAAAAAAGGAGACAAGCGTAAGCACAGTAGGACCCCTTCAGGATGCTAATAACCCTGCAAGGGGACTGTGAAGGTTAGGGAAAAAGGAGGAGAGGGTAGGGGAAGGAGAAGGTATGAGAACTAGCACCTAGGAGAGGCTAGAGCCAATCCCATAGAGAACTTCAGAAGCTGAGGGTCCATGCAAGAATACAGGGAAGGCCAGTAGAGGTGGGAGATGGGAGAAGAGAGAAGGTGGTGGATCCAAGGAGGGAGAGGAGTAGGTTCTGGATGGGTCAATAGGTAAGTTCCGAAGGGGAGGGCCTGTGACGAGCTGGAGGAAGAAAATTAAGGTGGGTCATAACAGGAACAGGTAGGTGTAAGATAGTTGGAGAAGGCAGTGCTGATGGAATAGAAGGAGGAAGAGTGATGAATTTGGGGAGGTAGAGAGTTCCATATTTTAGGGAAGTGGTGATAGTAGCCAGACTAGCTGCTGAGGGTGGAGCGGCAGGGGACAGTTAGTGTTCGAGTGTCGGAAGATCTAAGAAAGTGGGAAGGGAGGGGTTATAAATGAGGGGAAGAGGTAGGAAGGGAGTTCACCCAGCCAGTGTTTGGAGATGAATTTAGTGCAGTCCGAGAGGCACCTATTTGTAAGGGATGGGAAGGAAAGGGCTCAATAGAGATTGCAGCGGTGGGTGCAAGAGGGAGCATCAAGTGCAGAGCAGCAGAAGGAGTTGAAGAGAGTGTCCAGTCTGGTTAGGGAGGACTTGGGACCAGCACAGTAGACTATGTTACAGTAGTCAAAATTGGGGAGGATCATCTTCTGGACAAGTTCATGTCTAGCTGCAGGAGGGATGCAATTATGGTTCCTGAAAAAGGCACCAAGCTTGGGGTGCAATTTTTTCTGGATGGCGTCAATGTGTCCAGAGAAGTCGAGGTGTTGGTCTAGCCAAACCCCAAGGTATCTGAAGGAGGAGGGGTCCTTTAGTCAAGTCCCATCGAGGGTGAGGAAAGTGGGCAGGGACAGAAGCCAAGACAGTCTCTAACTTGTGTCAAAGGTCATGAAGACAGTCTTCTTGGTGTTGAGGAATAACTGATGGTTTGCAAACCAGAGCTGGATCTTTTTGAAGTCGTGCTGCAAGCTGGATGTAACCTCAGCTGGACATTCGCCAAATGCATACAGGACAGTATCATTGGCGTACATGTTTACAGCGGTGGAGGGGGAGCAGACAGATGGCAGGTCATTTAGGAAGATAGAGAATAGAAGGGAACCAAGCACAGAGCCCTGAGGGACTCCAGTGCAGATCAGGAGGGGTAACAAGATGGCATCTGAGATCTTAACTGATTGGGTTCTACCAGTAAGGTAGGCCTTGAACCAGTTAGTGGCAGAAAGGATCGATCAGCAGATGAGAGGGAGCCAAGGAGAAGGGAGTGGGAAACAGTGTCAAAAGCCTTGGTGAGGTCGACAAATATGGCTGAGGTGATTTGGCCATTGTCAGTCCTGGTGAGGATGGAGTCAGTGAGCCAAAGTAGGGAGGTGGTGGTAGAGTGTTTTTTCCTGAAACCATATTGAAACAGGGTGAAGAAGGAGGTATTGGATAGAAAGGAGGTAAGTTATGAGAGGACTAGATGTTCTTGTAGTTTGGCTAGGGTAGGGAGTAGTGAGATGGGGCGATACTTGCCAGGAGATGAGGGGTCACCACATTTAGGTAGGGGTAGGACCTCTGCATGCTTCCACGGAGCAGGGACGTCAGAGGTTGATAAGGAGAGATTTAAGATTAGGAAGAGGGGGTGGGAAGTGACCAGGGCTGAGAGAGAGAGAGAGAGGAGTTTAAGGTCAAGGCCAATTGGAGGTGAACCTTTTGAGGGGTTGATGGTGAGGAGGGCATTTAGAGTATCATTGGGGGAGACTGAAGAGCATGAGAAGGAGGGGTGTGAGGAAGTGGTGGTATTTGGGGGATGAAGGGGCATTAGTGACATTTGTAGGGGAGGGGGGAGGTAAGGAGGGACTTCAGCAGTTCAGTGGCGCAGGAGGTATAATAGGATTTAAATTCCTTGGTTATAAGAGTATCATTTATGTTAAGCATGGGGGGAGAGCTGGACTGAGGGGTAAAGAGTGCATGGGCCACCTTCTAGAACTTGGAAGGGAAATTTATGTTAGGTAGCCATGCATTTTTGAAATATTCAGACTTGGCTAGCATTGTTGCCCTGGTACAGGCGTTTCGGAGCTTACAGTAGTTTGTGAGGTCACTAGGAAGCTGGGTGACTTTGTGATGTTTCCAGGCATGATCTCTGGCCCTGAGACAGGCTAAGAGTTGTGGAGTAATCCACGGTAGGTGGTTACCCCAATTCTGATTTGTTTGAATGTGGCAAAGGTGTTCCAATTTGCAAGGAATATTTCTTTGAAGTAGGCTAGAGCCTTATCAACTGAGGGGGAGGAGGCTAAGGGAGACCAGTCAGAGAGGGCTAGGTTGTGCAGGAGAGGTTCTAGGTCTAGGGATTGAAAGGGCATAATTGCAAGGTTGTATGTGGAGATTTTGGTCTGTGGACTTTCCTGACAGTGAATATGGGTTGTGGTCACTGACAGCATCCGGAAGGATGCCAGAGCTAATGACTCTGTGGGGGTGGGTGGTAAGAGCCCAGTCGATTAGGAAGTGATTTTGTGTCTTATGGTTAGGGCAGATGGGTTCTGAGCTCAATTGTGAGGGGTTAAGGGCTCCAAGGTCATTATATATTTTGGTTGTTTGGGAGACAGCCAATTTAAACTGAGGTCACCTAGGATGTATAATTCACCAGAGCAAGAAAGGGCTACGATGGAGATTATGAGGTCGAGAGTGACAGAGGGCTGGGCATTTGGGTGACAGTAAATGCTGGCTATAAAGATGGGAAGAGTGAAGGGCAGAGTTACATGAATAGCTAGGGTGTTGTGGGACACTGGACTGGAGGATGAATAAATAATAGAATATTGGAGAGAGGTAAGAACAAACATGGCTATGGCACCACACCTACCTGCATGGTCTTGCCTCAGAAAGGAGTAGCCAGAAATGGAGACCGAGTGGTCTGGGATCGTGTTCTTTAGCCATGTTTCCATGATGATTAGTATATCAGGTTTTTGAGTAGCCACCATGGTTTTTAGAAGGTCAATTTTTTGCAACAAACTACTGATATTTAGATGAAGGATCTAGAAACCCTTTGGGAGGACTGAGGGGGTGATAGAGGGTGCCGCAGTAGATAATGAAGCTCTCAGAGCATGAGACACAGTCTGGCCAGGGTTGGGGTGGATGTCTCTGCAGGAAAGCAAGAATAGAGCTAAAATAAGGAAGTGAAGCTTGGGGCATTTAGAGGTAGATGTCGAGGAAGCCAGGTTTCTGGAAGAGCAGTGAGCATGACAGTAGGGGAGAAAGAGATGAAGAGCAGCAAAGAAGGGTGGGACAGTTAGTAATGAAACTTGAGGGATAAAGGAAGAATATGACCATAGTTTAAGGGGACGGGGGTGACAGCAAGGATGTAACTAGGGGATTGGAGATAGAAGGAGGGGGGGGAAGTCAAGTTATTCAGCATTTGTGAGTGGAGATCAATCAGAGGAGGTAGGGAGAGTGCTATTAGTAGAAAAAGAGGGAGAGAAGAGAGAAGGAGTTTCATTTTGCAAGAAGGCTTGGTTATTTGAATAGCCAAGAAGAATTAGGGGTGAAAAAGATTCAAAAGCAGGGTAGAGAAAACCGAGCAGAGGGAGGAGCTAAGCTGTGAATTAGACAAAAGGTCCAGCAGAGATCTAGAATACAGTACTTGGTGTATTGCCCTCTAGCAATGGTACATTATAACCTGCTGAGGGGATAGTGGATACTTAGTAATTCACGAACAGAATTGGTCACCTGACACACAGGGGCTATAAGTAAAAGAGTACAGATAGGATGGGAGGGTGGGGGAGCCTGCGTGAAGCGACGGCAGGAAGTAGCCTGTGTTTCTTTGCTCAAGAGAATGAAATGAGCAGCGACTCCCGAAGTGCTGGTCGCACTTCTAAAAGTCCAGGAGGGCTGTTATTGCTGTTGGGCTCTGGCCTCGGGTGGGCAGCTGCTTTGGAGGTATCAGTCCTGCTGCTAGTGGGCTTGTAGGCAGGTGAGTTCCAGAAGAGCTTGGGCTGCAGTATAGCGCACGCTCAGGGCCTCCTCTGAGGAAAGAGGGGAGACAAGCAGAGAATTAGTAGGGGATTAGCCACAGGGGGCAGGGGTAGAGGCAGACAGTGAGCCGAGGTAGAAAAATAGCAATTGAATAGGGTTACTGGAAGATGGTGATAATAGGGCACTTAGCAGGCTAAAAGTTGAGAAGTAGCACAATGGCAGGAGGAGGTTCTGGGGAGTTTAGGAGGCACCAAGAGTGGCTGGAGAAAATGCAAGTCTAGCTGGTGAGGGAGAGAAAACAAAAGAGAAATTAGCAAGTGAATTTCTTGCCCTTTTTCAAGGCAGGGCTGGTGAGATAGAATTTGCAGAGCTAGGGGGAGAGTACAGAGAAGATTGTAGGTGCCTGGGGCTGATCAAAAAGCAGGAGTATTGGAGAGGCAGATAAGCATAAAAGAAGTTCAGAAGGGCAGCAGGCGAACAATAAAAAACATACGCTGTAAAGTTACGCTAGTATCAGTTTACACAGGACAGCAAAAATTACACAGAAAAGCTGTAATCACTTTAAGCATGAGCGCTGAGGCGGCTCCAGTTCAATAAACAGCTTTTCTTAAACACTGTTATGAAATTTTAAATATGCAGTTAGTTTACATGAATATTCTTAGCAAATCTGGCAATGAAAGAGCTTAGGGAGACGAGAAAACAAGTTGTGGAGTGCAAAAGTTGGGTAATGGCGACCAAATGCATAGAGTCAGAGGGATGAAGAGCAAATTGAGGGGCAGGGAAGTGCTGCTGCATCTCAATTTCAAGCCATGCTATGTCTCCTTGTTGTTTAGATCAGGTCACCATTGGCACCAGTTGGACTGACAGGTAGTAGCAGCGGAAGTCCAGCAGTGTCATATCTCCTTCATCTCTAAGAAGGATTTGGAGGTTCCTGCTGATCCAGTGCCTGCTTGAGGCCCAAGCAAACTTCAGGGTGCTTTGTTGGAGACTTTTCCAGAAGGGTTCTAGGATTTTTAAGGGAACGATATGGAAGAGGAAGAGAAACCTAGGGGGACTGTTAAACTTGATTATTGCTACTCTGCCACACACGCTCAGAGGAAGCAGGTCCCAACATGCTATGTCTGCTTGGACTTCTCATAGTAATTTCTTGTACAGTAGTTGAGGCTGAAAATCTCAGAGGTATTCAGGGAGAGTCAGACTTCCAGATACCTGACAATTTTCATAGGGGCCCACTTGAAGGGAAAGGTCTGAAGGTCTCAGGGCAGATGCTTCCCAGCTTCGCTGCCCCAGCATTATTGTAATTAATCTTTTACCTCACTATAGAGACATAGAGCTCTAGCTCCAGGCGGAGGCCTGGAACTGATTGTTTCGGGGAGCTAAGAAAGAATAGGGAGCTGTTGCCATACAATGAAGTCTTGTGCTCCTTCCCCCTGCTGAGATTCACCAGATCTCTGGGTTCTACCACACTGCTATTGCCAGTGGCTCAGTACAGAACACAAACAGGAGCAACGAGATGGGGCAACTCTACCTTGTGAATCTGGTTAAGTGGAAGCATTCTGACTCAGTTCTATTAACCTTGACTATCACCTGTGGTGAGGTGTACAGGGCCTCATTACTAGTGCAGAATATTCCCCCAACCCCATCTCCTCCAGAGTGCGGTGTTGTAACCCCCCAGTCCACCTGGTCAAAGACTTTCTCTACATCCATAAACACTGCTTTTTTTAGTTCAAGATGCTGATGCTGCCATGACATAATGTTCAGTAACCTATGAATATTGTCATGGATGAGTCAGCTAGTAATGGAGCCAGTCTGATACGGGTGGACCAGGGTCCTCCTACACACCTGTAATTGGGTTGCCAGTATAGCTATGAATAGTTTAAGGTCCACATTGAGGAGTGAGATGGGGTGGCAGGACCCACATGCTGTGGGATCTTTATTCCATTTCTTTGTGTGTACTGCGATGAGGGTGGCACCCTCTCCCCACCCTACACTCTCTGTAGACCGCCCCCCAGAGGCTATATTAGCAGCTCCATGAATACTTAAAAGAATTCCGGGACCAGCCCATCAGGGCCCAGAGACATCCTCACCTTCAGGTTGCCTACTGCCATTTGGATTTCTGACTGACTGACTGACTGACTGACTGGAGCATCTAGGGCTTACCGGGCCTCCTCTTTGAGGTGATTAACAGTCACCTTACTTAAGAGGGTGTCTAGTTTTTCCATGAAGCCTTTGGATCTCTCTCAAGTGTATAACGTCTTGTAGAAGTCACCAAAAGTCTGCACAATTTTTGTAGGATCTAACTTGAAGGTGTTAGGAGTCCCTTGTCTACAAAGCTTATGGACAGTGTGACTTGCCACTTCCAGTGAAGTTGCCAGGCTAGTAGTTTCCCAGTTCTTTTGCTGAACTCATAGTATGCCTGGTGGGAGCATTGCAATGTGCCTTCCACCTTTGACTCAAGGAAACATTCAGGTCTGCTTGGTATTTCTCATGCCATTGCTTTATCTTTCCCATACTACTCTATTAATTTGAACATTTCTCAGTCTCTCTACCACCTACCTCACCCTTCCCTTCCATGTTCTGGCCTTCCACTGACAATGCCTCCAGGCTGCTTCACTCACCTACAGTTTGCTATTGGAATGCTTATAATTCTGAACCTATTTCCTCCCTCATCCATCTTTTCATTCATTCACTCATTCATTCATTTTTATTGGTTATACTGGAAAGGCATGTGAGCATTGCTGCCCGTTTACACAAGCGTCCAGTTACATGCAACAATCATGAGACATGACATAGACTGAAACATTTAACTTACAGTGAGGGGTAAAACAATGGTACATAAAATCAGCATAATCTAAACTAAAGGGCAAACCATGAACTAGCCTTGGTGAATTAACAAATACAAGGTGACTTTAAGCATTCATTGAGGGTTAAACAATAATATGACACAACAGTGGGAAACAAAAAATATAAGTGCAATCTAAAAACCAGCCTAGGTGGATTAACAATACTACAAATGTTAGAAATAGAGGGCAAGTGCCAGAGGTGAATAACCAGAGGGTGAGGGGAAAAGAGTGCAAAAGGAGAGCCAGATTAGGGCTGCAAGCAGGTGCAGGTGAAGGAGAAATGTCTCCTGATATTGTGTTTGAAGGCATTTGTGGAGAGAGAGAGTTTTAGTTCCAGAAGGAGAGACCTGAAGAGCTTGGGTCCCATAAAGAAGAGTGTTTTCTGGCCTTGAGTGGTACGGCAGAAAGGAACAATGAAAGAGAGAGTGGAGGACAGTCTAGTGGTCCTTGTGGTGGCTGTCTGGAAGAGAGAGGTGAGGCAATCAGGGAGCAGTCCGGGGAGAGTTTGAAGAAGAAGGTGGCTATCTTGCAGTTGAGGCAGGCCTCAAAGGAGGGCTGACTGGTGAGCTTATAAAGGTCACAGTGGTGTGTGAGTATAGAGAGATCAGAGGCAAAGCAGATAGCGTTGTGGTAGGAGCTTTGAAATCTGGAGAAATTTTTGATGGAGAGGCAGGGGAGTGAGACAAGTGAACTATAGTCGAAGACAGGAAGTAGGAAGCTGGAAACTAGGAGGGATTTGGATTCCCTGTTAAGGTAATGCTTAGTTCTGTGGAGGATACTGAGGCATTGGTGGGCTTTTTTGATTGTGAGGCTAGTATAAGCATTGAAATTGAGGCATCTTTTCCTCCCCTCACCTCACCGTATCCCTACTACCTTACTTTATTCCTGCTATTCTACCTGTGCCTGACAAGGCCTCACTGGCTGCTTCTCATTGTCTGTCTGTATTCTAAACATTATTATTTACATTTTAGATTTATTTGCATGGCATACATAATACAATGCCTGCTACCTTGTCTGTTTGTAGCTGTTAAATGTCTTTGTAACAGTTTAATTATTGTTAGTTCTCATCTTATGTTACCTGCTGACGTGTAACCTATGTAAAAGAGCTTACAGCTCATAGGTGTTAATCTGAGATTAAAATAAATAAATAAACTGAGTATTTAACACAATTGTATGTTCTGCCTCCTAGTCCAATAACTACCATTCCAAAGACACCTGTTCCTGTACTCCCTTTCTTTTGTTGTGCATGGTGAAGCTGATTGTGTGGACAGTTCTCTGAGACCATCTCGACAGATAGGTCCCGATGTGGTGCCTGGGGGGTTCTGGGGCCCATACTCTTAGAAACATGGAAACATAGAAGTTGATGGCAGATAAGGACCACAAGGCCCATCCAGTCTGCCCATTTCTTTTTCTACCTTAAGAATGTGCCATCGTCCTTAGCTGTGTCAATGGCCTATCTAGTCATACTCATCTGTATTGCTCTCTTATGCCTATCCCATGCCTGTTTAAAGCCCTACACTGTAGTCATATCCACCACTTCCTGAGGTAGGCCGTTCCATGCATCCACCACCCTTTCTGTGAAAAAGAACTTCCTCACATTACCCCTTAATCGGCCTCCCTCTAATCTCATGCTGTGTCCTCTTGTCCTGCTATTTTTCTTATATTGAAACATGTTAGACTCTTTCACCTTGTTAATGCCCTTAAGGTGTTTGAATGTTTCGATCATATCTCCTCTCTCCCTCCTTTACTCTAGGGTATACATATTGAGCTCCGTTAATCTGTCCTCATATGTTTTCTGATGCAGTCCCTGTACCGTTTTGGTTGCCCTTCTCTGGACTGCCTCAATCTGGTTAATGTCCTTGTGAAGGTGTGGCCTCCAGTACTGCACGTAGTACTCCAGATAGGGTCTAACCAGTGTCTTATAAAGAGGGATTATTACCTCCCTCTTCCGACTTGTGATATCCCTACTAATACACCCCAACATCCCCCCTAGCCTTACCTACTGCTTTAGTGATCTGCTTAGATGATTTCAGGTCATCTGTGATGATGACGCCCAAGTCTCTTTCTCACCTTGTGACTGCCAGCAACTCCCCTCACAGCCTATAGGTGGTTTCAGGGTTTCTCTTCCCTATGTGCATGATCTTGCACTTCTTTGCATTAAACCCCAGTTGCCACTCTTCTGACCATTTTGCTAGTTTATCCAGATCTCTTCTCATTCTGCCCACCCCATCTGGATCATCTACTCTGTTGCAGAACTTGGTGTCATCTGCAAAGAGACAAACCTTACCCTCCAGTCCATCTGCAATGTCACTGATAAAGATATTGAAGAGGACTGGCCCCAGGACTGATCCCTGAGGTACCCCACTTGTGACATGCATCTCTTCTGACTGCATTCCACTTACCAACACTCTCTGTTTTCTGCCTGTCAACTAGTTTGCCACCCAGTTGACCAACTTCTGACCCACCCCAAGCCTACCCAGCTTATTAATTAATCTTCTATGTGGAACAGTATCGAAAGCTTTGCTGAAGTCAAGGTAGGCAACATCAACTGTTCCCCCTTGGTCCACCACTCTGGTTACCCAGTCAAAGAAATCTATGAGATTAGTTTGACAGGACCTTCCTGCTGTAAACCCATGCTGTCTTGGATCCTGTGCTCCTATGGATTCCAGGTGTTGCACTATCCTTTCCTTAAGGAGTGCCTCCATAATCTTGTCCACTACTGAGATAAGACTGACCGGTCTGTAGTTCCCTGTATTTTCCATCATGATACCATTTTCAGGGTCCTTCAACAAGGTGACATTGAGTCTCCAACTAGTGGTCTTCTGGACCGGTGCCACGACTGGGTTCAGCAACACCAGTGTGTGATCAGAAAGCATGATGCTCTTGATCTCGCAGCCCTTTACTGCGGGAATCCAGTTATTGATAGTAAGAAAAAAAGCAATGTAGGAGCATGTGTTGGGGGGGCATCATGTGTATTCTCTAATGGGGGGCATGAATCATCAGATTTCAGTCAGGCCCAGTTCCCTATAGAGTTTTCTGGTGCAGGTGTTTACCTGTGAAGTCTCCTGGTGTGATTGGCTTGACCTGTTTAGGTGGGGCTGCATGATGCCATAAAAGTCCCCTCCGACCAGATATACAGTAGGTTAGTGGGAGGTGCTGCCCATGCAACTAGCCTGTCCTTAAGAAGAGGATATTAGCCCTGTTATAGCTGGGGAAGCATATATTAACCAGTGTGCAGGGCACCGAGCAGTAGGAAGTTCAAAACCTTTTACATAGATGTATCTCCCTTCTTGATCCTCTAGGACCTTGTCCACTTCCAGTGAGCACAATTTATGTATCAATATCACAACCCCCCCGCCCCCGTGAGGATGAGCCTCGTATGTGGACTGCCTCTACCTAGGACCTTACAGTTTTGCGTGTTCCTGGTGGGTCAAGTGGGTCTCTTGTAGGAATACAACAGAGGTTCCTATATACTTCAGGTCCTGGAATACCCTGCTCTACTTCATCGGGTTATTCAGAACCCAGGCATTAGGCATCACCACTCTACCTTCCGCCATATAAATATTCAAATGGGCCCCCTCACCACTCCAGTTACAACTAAGACGTCCCTATGACACTTGCCAGCAAACATAAAAAAACAAACAATTTAAACTAGGTACATTTTATGCACCTACAAGAAGGATACATGACTTCAAATGGTTGCAAACCCACCTGCTGGACTCTCTATGTAGAAACTGAGCCAGCAGGTGGAGCTGGTGAATCTCAGCAGGGTTTCTATCTGACATGGTGGGAACTGCCTGCTCCTTCAATCATCCTGGCGGCTCTTGATCATCTACTCACCTTCTACTCCACAGCTATCATTTCAAGAACCCCACCCCTGCATTTCATCTCATTTCTTCGGTGTCGAAATCTAGGTCTCACACCTACTCCCTCCATCCATCCACCTTGTTAATCTAATGTACTAAAGTTATTCAGTGGGCCAGAGCTTGAACTGTTTCTCAATCACTGGTTCCCACTGCTTGGAGTCTGAGCACCTCCCCAACCCCCCGGACATTATTGAGGCACATGAGAGCTGCTTTATGGTATAAAGTCTATATCGATCCTTCAGTTCTGGGCTGGGGTACCCCCTCCCTGAGTATAACTACGGTCAGGCATTCCTTTCCTGAGCTAACAAATGAAATTCGTCAGCAGCAGGGAGCCAAACATTGAGAAATCTTACAAAGCTCCTGGCTGATGGCCTCATAGAAAGGAAAGACAACCAGTGCACAATTGCAGATTCATTGAAGAACTAGGGAGCCTCTCTATCACCCAGGTTACTCTAATTTGTGTTCTCCTCTCAAGAAGAATCAGATTATCCAGACATGAGCCACCTAAGGCAGTGTGTGAGATTGTGCTAATGGGCCCTGTGGAATAGTGTCCTTAGAGGAGCTGCTGCCACTAAGACACTCCTTGCCTCAGTTCAGCTTCCCCTGTTTCACCCTCGTGATACTTGCAAGGCAGCTGACGGGAGGTCCAGGGTCCACGATCATATGAGAAGAAAGCTTCTGCCCTGTCTGAAAGCACCATTGGCCAGGTGTTCAGAGAGGAATCTGTTACCAGCAATTTGGAAAAAAAAAAAAACAATTCCCTAGTGCATGTGCACCACCACTAAGTCCCATGTATCATTCCCACCAGGAGTGGCCACTCGTCTGTGACAATGCCCAGCTGTGACACCAGTCAGGGAGGCTCAACTCCCTTTTTGGAAGACTGAATGTTGACCCAGGGGAGTGCCAGTCTGAGGTTCTGTGGTTAGCAAGTACTTGTATCTTGGGGTGGATCCCCAATTTCAGAATATAAACCCATGAGAGGGAGGGGTTAGACAGTATTATGTCCAGCCCATTCACCTCCAGGGTCCACAAGAGAAAAAGAAAAGATCTCTTACCCCTCCTAATCCCCACTAGTCACTCAGCCTGTTAATGTTTAATTCAGCAAAGATTATATTTATAGGAGTTAAACAAGAAGATGCTTAGACGTCTGCCTTATGGTTGCCACTCATTATGTCTTCCTGACCCCCCCTGCATGTCCGGTTACTGGTTGGCGTCCTTCCTCCTCCCTAGAGACCTTTACTGCTCCTGGTAACCAAGACTCCTGTGGCAAACAGAAAAACAAAAGGGAACAGAGGGAAGAGGCAGAATTGCCCCATCTGTAATAGGTTGAAGAGTGTGTGACCCCTCCTAAAGCAGCTCCCTGAATAGTCCAATGTAATGAGTCCCCTCCTTGCCCAGCAGGATTAGCAATGGAGCTTACCACCTGAATGAGTGTTTAGGCAAATTAGTTTCAGGCTAGAACACCAGTCACTGTGAACAAACGTCAGCAGGGCTTAGTACTCGAGGTGAAAGCCTGGCTGGGATGCTTCGGGATTGTCTCTGGGCCTGCAGTCTAAGGGGGCCTGGGCTTCCTTACACTGTTGGCATTGAAATGTTCTGGCTTTGACAGCTTGGTGCCTGGCCTCTTTCCCTGGGAGCATCTCCATGGCTGGGTCTGGGGTAGAAAACATGTCAGTGGGCACTCCACGTTTCTTTAAAGAGGGACTCTGGTAAACATACCTTGCTTTTGTCAGCAGACTTCATGTTCGGTAAGCAACAGAATCGCAAGTGAAGTAGGTAAAAACAATGGATTGTTCGTTTGTAAATTTAATAATTATTAGTCGCAAAACCGGAAGTGCAAGCACTGTGCATGCATTGCGTCGGTCTGAACTCAGCGGTGCGTGTGACGTCTTCTCCTGAGCCGCCTTTCTGGACTGCAGTAATGGCTAACACTGAAGAAAGTTACAGCTCATCAGACGAGAGGGAGGTTTATCCCTCTGATGTTGTCACCGAAGATCCATATTGTTTGGACCCGCTGTGCAGTGATGAGGAGTCAGTCACATCCTCAGTTCCCAGCAGTTGTGAATCGGGGAGCCGTCTTGACTCTACCTCATGGTGGGTGTATATTCCTTTACCTTACTGTTCGGTTAGTGTCTTTGTATAAAAAGCAGACAGTTGTGACCTAATGTGGCCTCTGAAACATGGACTTTCTTGTGCTGTCACGGGCTATCTAATAATGTGCACTATAGTAGCAGGCCAGCCAACAATTGTCAGATGACAATATGTACAGCTGTGTGTTGTGGTTGGGGGTGACTACTTTCCCACATTTGGCACACATAACTTCTGATAATTTCACAAAGGTTTCAGGTGTAACAAACAAAGCAATTTGTAAAATAAGCGTTGCATTACTTGTTAGTCATAACTGCATGAAACAGCACCATTGCAAATGCACCAAATGTTATGGTTGAGCATAAGCAGTTAGTGAACCCTGAATGCCAATGTGCCCCATTAACATGTGGTTTCCCACGGCAGATACATAGATGATCCAAGCTCCTTGGTCATGTCTGGGCCAATGATAGTCGGACAATAAATGACCCCACAGGCAGAACTTTCAGCAATTCAGTCAAACTGATCTGTCAAGTTCATTGTAGCCCGAATGACATTGCATTTAGTATAACTTATACAGCTTGATGAGCACTGCTGCTCTGTGTCTCTGTAATTGGTCTGCTGAGACTAGTGAGTGTGAGGGCAAGAGGATCACCTGCTGTGGGTCTGTCCGCTCACCTGGTCATTGTTCATTCTGGCCACACTTTAAAAAACTCTGAGTCCTGCCAAGTCATTGACACAGCACACTGTACACTGGCCCTGCAGTCACCCCAACACACCACAAGTTACAGAAGTACATGGGGAGCTGTGGTCCCGGTCCTGCACTGATGACTTCGGTGTGTCACCACTAAATAAAATAATTATTTGTCACAAAATGTGCTTGTGGCTCGGAG
This sequence comes from Neoceratodus forsteri, assembly GCA_016271365.2. Lineage (NCBI taxonomy): Eukaryota > Metazoa > Chordata > Ceratodontiformes > Ceratodontidae > Neoceratodus > Neoceratodus forsteri. Next base: position 700,267,685 of record CM057455.1, read on the forward strand.
CATGATGGAGCAAGAAGATAGACAACAACAGTGACTTATCCAGTGATTATTCTCCTGGAACTGAGAGTCTGTCACGCATGGCAAGACGGTCAAATGTCACAGGGTAAAGGCTGCAGCACTCTCCGCTGCTTCTGGGGTCAATCAGTCAATGTACCTGCCCATCTGCCGGCGGTGCCACAGTATGTTTGACAACCAGATTCAAGTAAGTGGACATGGTTACCTTTGGGGACTGTTGGACACTCCGCTAGCTAGCACTCCACGGCAACGAGCAGAGACACAAAGTGTCAAAATGGTACAGTTTGAGAGTCTGCAGTTGCACTGTGGCTCTGGTTAGGTCCACCTCTCCACACACATAAACTGAGTAGTGTGTCTAATGGAATGTTATGACATGCAGTGTCTATTTGCAATTGTCTCTACCCAGACACAAGCAGCCTAGATTCAGGAATCACACCACTAGCCATCATACTGTTTTGTACAGTGGACAGTAACTGAGGTAATGTATGATGGCACTGTGGCTATCACTCAGGTCCTACCCCCCAACAGACACATACACACAGACACTGGTAGTGTGTCCTAAGCAATGTCATGGTCTGCAGTAGCAATTTTTGTACAGGGACCAACATTACATATATGCGTGGCAGCACGTAACAAATGAGTAATGTACAGTGGAACTATCTGTGTTACTCATGCCCACCCCCAGGCACATACACAGAGACACTGAGTAGTGTGTGCCAAGCAATGTGATGAGTAGCTGTGTTGTTTTACAGTGGAGAGTACATGAGGTATGTATGTGGCAGCGTAACAAATGAGTAATGTACAGTGGTAGTATCTCTTTACTCATGTCCTCCCCAGCAAGGCACATACACACAGGGGTTAGTATATGGTGGATGTCAGGGCTGTAAATAATTGATTAGCATTTTTTTCTTGGGACTATAGTAACTGTACAGAAAGTATTTATATAGATATTCTACAAGTGCTGTGTTTGCTAAACACAGTGAGGCAAAAGCTACTCATTTTCACAAAGATTTTGCAGTTTTATGAGCAAAACACTAATCAATTGTTAGAGTTCAATAGATCCCTGGATGTACCTGCCAGCACGTTACCAATAAATAATGTAAGGTGGCACCATGTGTGAGACTCCAGCCCCCCGACACGTACACACAGTGGTCAGTACATGTGGGATGTACCTGACAGCACATTACAAATAAGTAATGTACGGTGGCACTGTGTGTGTGACGGCCCCCCACACACAGACACATACACCGAGAGACTCAGTAGTGCGTCCCAAGCAATGTGATAGTATGCAGTCACCATTTGAAATGGTCTGTACCCTGACACAATCAGCCTAGATGCAGGATTTATACCAACACACATCATACAGATTTTTGCAGTGCACAGTACATGAGGTATGTACATCACAGCATGTTACTTAAGCAATAAGGCACAACAGGGTGTGGGTTATTGGGGATTTACCCATGCCTTGTGTGGTGTGTCATGAGGTGCAGCCGAATGATTTAACCTCCTAAAGTTTTAAACTGCCCAATAACTCACACCCTGGAGAGCATTATTGCGATTCTACAATGGACTCAGGTGTGAAATATAATTCAAATGTGTTTAATTCTGTTTTTATAAATGCCATTCTTCAACCGTGGGTTATGCAGCATTTACCAACAGGCATGAGACATGTTTCAACCACTGAGGTTGCAGGACTTTCACATACCATTGTATAACAATAATTACACAATGGAAAGAAAATTTTCTGGTCTCTCATTGATCAATCTTGGGCTGGACCCTGCTGTTATTCAACACAACATCACGGGTCTAGTGTCAGCCTCAATGTGACCCTGTAGCTGATCTATATGATGACCTAGAGGACCTCTTTTTTTGCATCTCCTCTTAAGAAACAAAAATAATTTTCCACAGTAAAAAACATTCATTAAAATTATTTTGTTATGTTATATGTATGAAACAAGGAGCCATTGTATAATACCAATAATACCCTCCAGGGTTTGTGTCGTTTGGGATAACATTACGTCTCAGTTGTTGGACGCACTTGGCCTGCAGCCTCGTGCCCAACCACCTGAGGCATGATGTTGTCCCAGCACAACACATACCCTGGAGGGCATTATTGCTTAACTAATATACAGTCTCACTGTGGCTGTGACTCAGGTCCCCCAGACACATACACACATGTGGGATGTACCTGCTAGCACGTTACACATAATTATACAATCGGTATGAAAATCCTGTAACGTCATTGCTCAAAAGACATCACATGAGTGTGGTATATAATAGCAATAAGGCACTCCCAGGGATTATGTAAATGGTCAGTTAATCACCCTCTAGGCATGTGGCACCTCGGCCACACCTTTGTGCCACAGTATACCCTCGAAGGTGATTAACAGACCATTAACATAACCCTTGTTCATGCCTTATTGCTTAAATAATGTCAATTGTCATTACATGTTTCTTGTTTTTCTTAAGGTGCACTTGTGGAACTGTGTAGTGATGCCTACTGAGCTTGAATGCAGCTGCTGCCAAGAGATCAATCAGTACTTGAAAAGATGACTGATCTACCCAATGTTGTACCTGACTCTGATGTACCTTCCTGCATCACTGAGCACCCTGGATTTGCTGAAGTCTGCTTAAGTATATGGGTTCTGGAGACAGTTCAAGCCGCATACAGACAGTACCACAACAATGAAGGCCTGCCTGTGAATGAGTATGAAATGTGTTAATATTTTTTTTCTGCATAAAGTCAGTCATGTACCCTTTGCCACTACATGTAAATAGTGGGGATACTTGTAAGTCAACTTTATTTGGGCCAGCACAAATTAATTCTTCTTAATTGTGGCATTTGTTCACTTTTTTTTTTTTATACCAGTGATAGACAAATTCTGTAAATTTCCAGATTTTTATTGAGCAGCTCTGCACAGTGTTGGCCCACTGTTGCAGCTGGGTGAGGCACTGCATGGCTTACCTCACAGTACTGCATCGCCATTGCTTTCATAATGACATTGCCTTGACATGGGATGGGAGTCACTGGCAGTTAAAAGGGAAGAAAGAGACTTGGGCATCATCATCATCATCGATGACCTGAAATCATCGAAGCAGACCACTAAAGCAGTAGACAAGGCTAGGGGGATGTTGGGTTGTATTAGTCGAGGAAGCAGAAGTTGGAAGAGGGTGGTAATAATACTGATTGACAAGACACTGCTTATTCCCCATGTGAAGTACTGTCTGTAGTACTGGAGGCCATACCTTCAGAAGGAGATTAACCAAATTCAGGCAGTCCAGAGAATGGTAAACAAAATGGTGCAGGGACTGCATCACAAAACATATGAGGACAGATTGACACAGGTCAATATGTATACCCCACAGCAAAGCAGGCAGATAGGTGATATGATGGAAACATTCAAACACCTTAAGTACATGAGCAAGGAGAAAGTGTCTAACATGTTTCAATATAAGAAAAATAGCAGGACAACAGGACACAGCATCACATTAGAGGGAGGCTGATTAAGGGGGTAAAGTCAGGAAGTTCTTTTTCACAGAAAAGGTGGTGGATGCATGCAATGGCCTACCTCAGGAAGTGGTGGATATGAATACAGTTCAGGGATTCAAACATGCATCGTATAGGCATAAGGGAGCAATACAGAAGGTTATTAATAGATAGACCATTGACAGAGCAAAGGCCAATGGCACTTTTATGAGGACAACACGAAATTGGCATCCTGGTTGTGCTTGCGGTCCTTATCTGCTGTCAACTTCTGTGTTTCTATGTGTATGTTTTCTCATGTTCTGTGAACAAAGAAAAACAGTATAACACAGTAATAACAAATGTTTTTAAAATGATTACTTTTATTCTTGAAAACAACAAACCGTTGAATAATAGGAATAATGCATGACACTGTGGGTGTTATGGTGTTGCAAAATCCTTCTCTGATGTTTGATGCCCTGGGCCTCTGGAGTGAGGCACAACCGCACAGGCAGGATGGTATGTCAGCATAACGCCAAACATGTTATTCATTATTCCTTTATTTACCGCCCACAAGACATCATTGCAACACTATTTCACCCTGTCAATAGATATTAACAGTGTGCTGTTATCAGCTTGCAGCCATGGCTACAGTACCAATCTTGTCATACAATTGCATATGTAGACATGCAGCTGCTGTGTGACATATAGGTTGGTTCACAAAGTTCATTAGCAGAGTGCAATAAAACAAGTGATATTCATTGTGAAACAGCATGTTTCCTAAAGAACATTAAAATGTATAGTGAAATTGATTGACTTTGCAGAGAATCATGAAAAATGCATGACATGCAATAGTTATATGCAAACTGAAGTTAAACGCATTAACATTTTTTATTAAGTTTTTTATCTGTTTTTACTCGCCTTAACGCCCCACTGTTCCCCTCTCCTTTGGCCTCCACAGTACTCCATGACACAGCGGACATCCTCTTCCTGGGTCACCTCGATCCATTATATCACAGCCGGCTCCTGAAGACTATCCTAGTGTATCCCGTCACTGGACGGGTTCCCCTACTCAAGGAGGAAGGCACTGGGAGGGCCACCCAGCACACTCTTAATTAGGCACCTGGGCGCTGCTAAGGAGGGACGTTGTCCGTGGAGGTTTTGGTGCTGTTGCACAGCGGGGGAGGCATCATCCGTCGAACACAGTGACCCATTTCCTGTTATCTAGTGTTCCCCTTCTTGCATCGCTCTGAACAGTGCCCCCAGTCTCCACTGGGAGCCGCTGTTGAGTGAGATCACCCACTCCCCCCACCCCCAAAGAGGAGAGTAGTCCTCTGGATGCTCAATCCTTTTCGTCCCCTGCTGACCCCCGGCATCACTAATCCATTTGTGAACCAGGGTCATCGGCGTAGTTCGAGGTGTGGTGTCAAGCATCTCAACCCTCAGCACCAACAGGCCGGCTGACAGCCACATATTTGACAGTGTAAATTGGTCCTTTTATTTGCTTGATTCTGATGGGTTGTACCCCCTCCACCCCAACGTGGGTACACATTATGATGGGAGACTGTATGGCCCAGGACATTGTAAGTCTGTTGCTGCTAATTTGTAATACAGTTTTCTGCGATTGTAAAGCATTTTAGGAGACTATGAGAGCAGTCGCTTGACTACTATGGTCTGTACTAGTTAACTGACTGCTGTAATTTCCCCCTAACATGCTTTGCAAAGTGGAAAAAAAACAACCTTGAGAAATACCACCTACATGCTTAAATGGACTGCGCACCTGCACTCTCCCAGGTCAGACGTTACAGTGCCACCGAGCATGTGTGCAGAGTAGGGGCTTTGGGGGGGTCAGCAATCAGCTGTAAGGATTGGGATATGAAGTGCAATACCTTACTTTGTACATTTCATTTAACAGTTATTTGTGTTATATGTCATTATTACAGTTCAAGTACTAAACAATGTTTATATTTGTTTTTTTCAGCCAGCACAGATTCCTGTCCTACCGCAGCTTTGTCCGCTGGTGTTGGGGCTGGTTGGGAAGGAAAGTTAGAGTGGTGTTGCCAGCCTGTGTTGTGAACCGGATAAGGGAGAGGTGGCCATCGGAACAGTATGTGGGGTTTCTGCATGCTGAGTGACCCGGACAGCTGTACTATGGAATCGTCGGTTTCTTTTCCAGCGTTCAATGGCCATCTGTTTGTCCACTGGTGGAAACTTTGAAGTTAAGGGAGGTGGGACTTCCTTGTTATACCACTCTTGTTTTGGTTTGCCGCTTGGACAGCACTTTCTAGGGTTGATAACATGTCCTCCACAAATGCTGAAATTGAAAACAGTCATGAGTAACAGTTATACAGCGCGAGTTTGTATTCACTTACTGTCTCGTACTTTATATGGCAATGTGTTGTTGATCTGTCATCTCAAATATTGAGATACCATCATGAAATAAGTGTATAAGTAAGCAATAAGACACGAGGGGTGTGCATTAGACATTTCTAACGCATGGTCAGGGACATAATAAGGCCACGGGCCGCGGGCGGTCGTTTAACCTGACTGTCGTTACAAATGTCTAATACCTGAATCTCTTTTGCACTTATAAAATGGGGATCTGCATTTTATATATATGTAAAAATTAATATGTGTTGCTTTAAATACTGAAACAGGTAACTCTTGTATGTATTTTGACCTAATATAGTTCCTCCGCCAGTTATTTTAGTTTGTGCTTTTTGTCCTGCTGTGGCCACCGTAGCTGACTTTGTATCTGGGGTTGCCATGGTTCCCGGAGCTACCGCCGTTACTGAATACTGAACAGGTAGCTTACAAAATATATTTATATTATTACTGAAATCCAGGGATTTATAGTGGCTATTTAATGTTAGGATAAAGAGCGGCATGTAAGGACTGCAAGGGGAGTGGAAGACGAGTCAAGCGCGAGCTGGAAGATACCTCAACTACAGAAAAAAAAGGAATTCAGAAAGAAAGAGAGAGTGAGAAAGAAAGCAAAATGGAACACTTTACGGCATCAAATACAGTCTCAGGAGACACAAAACTAGAAAAATATTTATTTCTAGTAGTTCTGTGATGTGCTGTAAATGCTTCTTTTTTACTTTTTTGTGCGTGGCATGAGAGGTAACAGACAGCGAGTTGCTGAGTGGGTGGGAGAAAAGTTTGTGAGCGAGTGGCAGGCAGGGGCAAGGTTGGTTTTGGGATTGATCGCAATGATCAGATAAAAGAATAACAGTGAGCTACACAGGTTAATAAGGGAGCAAATGAAGGCATGGTGGGTGGAGAAAGCAAATAAAAAAATGTAATCTGTAGGAACTGGGCGTGTTTTAATAGGAGGTTTTCAGTGTTACAGCAATGTCACTGTTAGTGGTAAAAATAATGGCGGCAATTCAGAAATGAACATTCGATTAGACTCACATAAACCTGAAGCCGTGGTTACCTGAACTTGTTAGTAGCCATGCATTAGACGTTTCTAATGCATGACTACTAACCAATCAAAATAAAGGATTTTTCCTGCACATTTTATAATACTAATTCCAACAGTATGCTAAGTATATTGAAAGGGGCGGTTGCTTTGAAGATACCTTGTCTCCCTCCCCACCCTGCTTACCACAAATAAACACAGGTTGTTGTTTTGTCTTATAAAATGGGTAAAGGATTTCAAGCAATCTGATAGCCATGCACTAGATGTGTCTAATGCACAGCTAAAACTAGAAACCCCATTTATAATACAGAGGCCCATTTTATAAGTGCAATAAGCCACTCCGGGGATGTGCATTAGACAGCTCTAATGCACGTCCAGGGGACTGTGGCCTCGTGCCTCAGTACGTCCACTAGCCGTGCATTAGATCTATCTAATGCACACCCCATTGTGTCTTATTGCTTACATGTTACAGTGATGATGCAAAGTAACGGTATCACGTACTGGTCTTTATAGCCCACTACCTTTTAGCTGTGTGAGCCGACATAAGCAAAAATAATTGCTGAACTGTGATGTCAGTTTCTTGTTGAACGGATTGTAACTGGCACTGAAGCATCTTCCAGCCTATCCCTTACAGCTTTCCTCGAGCTGTGATTGGATCCTCCAAAACTGCAACCCCACTGCCGACCCCTCTTCAGAAATGGACTCGGGAGCTGATGAGTAGGCAGGGGTGGGAGTTTGACCGAAGGGGTGAGTTGAAGAAAAACCAAATAAAAATTCAACCACGTGCTATCTGATAAGGTGACATGTGGCCATGGCAAGTGCGTGGGCAGAGAGCACAATCCGACTTAATAGTGGGTAGTTTAAAAGAACAGTCTGAGTGGAAAAGTGAAGTAGTCACTTAATATGGACAACATACAGTTGTTTGGTGCTTGCTCACCACAGTGCTTTCTGTGGTCACACGTCACAATGTAATCAAGTGACTGGTACCGAAGTTGTTGTGCAGTGCGGGGTACCTGGAAGATGTAAGTTATTTGATGAGCGATGCTGTGGTGCCACTTACGATCCATCCAGCAACAAATACAATACGTGGTATCGTTCACAGATTAGTTGGCCATGTGTCCATTGATATTTCTGCTACAATATTATTCATGACTGTACCGGAACATTGTAGGTTACTGAACAAGACCTATTCAGTACCATGTCAGTTACCTGTGATTCATTGTTCTGAAATGACTGATTTTGGTAAATAAAATGTAAAGCTTACCATAAGATGTGTTCATTTTTTGGGTCTGACCACTCCTGCACCACCTTTGTACTTTGGTATGTCAACAGTGAAGCATGCCTCTCCTTCAGCAGACACTGCCTGTTCTCTCCCCGAGTTGCTGTTGAAGTGAATGGCTGCTAGTAGCATTCTGTGAGTACATGAAACATAGGTGTAAACAATTCGAATTAGTAATAGCAAAAAGTTTGATATACGTTGAATTTATTTCTTACAATAGTGATAGTCACACATGTGAAAGTGTCACTTTTCATTACATGGTTAACAAAGAATAAAGTATAGCAGTCACACATCTTTGTTATGCACTGTTTAGAATTTTAAAAGTTGTTAACCACACTTCAGAAATTACAAATAGTGGCATAACAAAATAGAATGCACCAGAGTTTTATACCTGTCACACATGCAATGCAAACAGTGTATTTTGGCACCATACACTATAATGCGTGAATGGGGATTGGGTGACAACCAAGATGAAATCACCTCTTGTGGTTCATAGGGGTACAGTTAAACTCTCGAGCTGTGCTCTCGAGGTTTACCATGTTGCCTAGCAACCTCTCGAGGTATTACAGCATGGTTATCACCTAGCCCCAACCATATCTCTATTATATACTATGAAGACATCAGATTATGCCCTATTGTTTATCAAGTGTGCTGTATGGTCACTGCCTCCACTAGTGACCAGTTGTAGCATCCACTACATCCCTACAAGGTCCTCCATTTCCCTTGTTGCTCGGTGATGCAGCCTTACTGTGTAAGTGTCCTTCATGTCTTGCACCATTTCCACAGTACTTGCATACATCAGCCCCCATGCAGTGCATTCCATGGTTCAACTAGCCTTTCGTGGTGGCCATTCATTCTTTCCCACAAAACACTCCCATTGACTGTATTTCATTTGTACAGTTTCAAGGACTGTACTTTTTTACACAGACTGAAGATGGTAAATGACATATCAGTTATATTACAGAAAAGTTAATGATCACCTTGTGTACATCCCTTTGTAGCTGTACGCTAAACTTTTCGGTTCGTACTGGATCACCAGGCTGTGAAAGCTCTCCAACGATGAGGTCTGATGGTTTGGCGATAGCTTTTTGACATCTCGTTTCACCTGGGCTGTGCTAAGGGCCATTTCAACTTTCTCATATGCCTTCTCATCTGATTGAGACAATTCAAATCAATTTATTTCTGCACTGCATGTGTTCATTGAAACCTCATTGTTAAGTTTTCATGTAACAGATTCGGTCTCTAGGAGCACAGGACCTGTGTTGTGTGATTTACAGATGACTTCCATTGTTTTGTAGGACTGACAACAACAGAAGACGTGTGTTAATCAAAGTGGTACAAATGCCATGAACTTCATAACAGCTATTATAACATGAACCAGTTGTTTAACATGTGCAGGATTTGAACGAGTTAAGTGTAACCATTAACCAAAACCCCTGTGCGTGCCTTATTGCTATTATAATAACAATGTTTTTGAATTACTGGGACACATTGTTCAGCATATTACTATGCTATACATGTATGTTAATGAAACATTAACACAGGGATCATCCAACGTTTACAACCAATCATACAGCTGTATTTCTTAGCCACTTGTTATAATGTTTAATGTGGATTGACTGCCACGGTGTTGACTACACATTGATGGAGCTATGTACACTGCAATGTAATGTAACCATTTTCATATGATGGTGAAACATGAAAAAGGTTCTTACGGGGTGTCATCCACTTCCTCTTCTGAATGGTGTCATCCAGTGGCCCATGTGCACAGTTTGGAAACAGTGAGTTATCATGTTGGTGAACTCCCTGTATATGGTTGGTGATGGATTCCAGCTTGGCAAGCATCAGTTCACCATTTCCATCTGGTGTTGATCTTGGAATCCAGTATAACATGTTTTTAATACTGGGTATCCACTCCCGGATGCTGTTGCAGTGCTTTTGGGCAGTGTATGACTCCAACTTCTTCGTTATCCCTACAAGGAGGTAACATTTGAAAACAGGAACTTAATTTATTTGGTTGTAATTTTACCCATGTCAAGGAGTGTGGAGCAATTTGGCACATTGGGATGAATTACAAGTTTGTTATATTAAGGGGGGTAAGAATGAATATGGAGGATGGGAGTAGTGGGTTAGTGACATTTCCGGAAGTTATGTGAATGCTAACCTTGAAGACTGGATGGGTGTGACTTCCTAGGTATCAGGTGGACATGAGGGAAGAAAGTGATGGTACAGCATACTTCAGATAGGATGTCTGAATGCAACCGTAGGGTACATTTTGTGGAACAAGTACTGGTAAATATCTAAGTTTTGTGGATTAACGTAATACTGAATATACACCTTTTACAAAGTGCCACACATCATATTGATGAATAAGTGATGTCTCATTCTCACGCAGGTACTTCTGTATCTGGGGATGTCGATCCGTGATTAGGGTGGATGGGTGCAGTCCACAGTGCTTGATATCTTGTAGCCCCCTTTTTAGGCCCTCTAGCTCCATGAGATATGCACTCTTCACCTCATTGCTCTGCAGTACAAAAATATATGGGAAAGTGGTGCAGCCAAAAGTGACTGTTAATGACTTGTATTTCATGAAAACAGAATGGAAATTTCCTATTTCAACAGGTGGCCATGGATATTTCACAGTTATTGATCAGACAATGAACTACTCAGTGATGACTACTAACCTGAACAAGGCTGACACTTATTATCTTTCGGTGCTCCATCTCCATCAAGGTGTAAGTGCCATATTTTGCTGAGTGCCCTGGACTATCGCATCTTGCATCACCACACAGAACTATATTGCGATTCTGTGCTGCGATACTGGAAACAATGTTCTCCTTGCTTCTCTTCCACACATCATGGATGGTTGGTTGCACAAAGTGTTTCAATGTTCATAGAACGTTGGGTCTGAGATGCACTGAATCCTTATATGTCACAGCATCCTCAGTACTTTCTGTGGTGACACTCCACTGAACCCAATGGTTGCTGACAGCAGTACATTTCCTGCTGGATAGTCACCAATGAGAGGCTGTGATGACCATGTTCTTTCATAGCCACAATTTGAACAGCTCTGCTGTACTACAATGAATGTCCCCTTTATTTTAGTCACAGTTGGACTGTTTGCTGACTGGCACTGCATACAGATGCTAAACAACTGCAGTAAGCATGACTCGAACACTATAAACTTTCTTTCCTGCCACTGCCACTCACTTGTTGGTTTAGATGTTTCTGCCTCTGATAACCTAACGAGGGACAGCAGAAATGAGATGAGTGTTGCAGAAAAACTGTACATGTGGAATACATATATTGACTTGTGACCAATAAGTACGTAACTGTGATGTACTTTCACTGAGTGTTACACATCAATGGTGCACTTCTGTTTCACCATCTGACTGCCTTGCGCACATTGCAGGAACTGAGTACCACAGTATGCCTGGTATCATTCTTTCATTTTTTAAATAACTTGCTAATAAGTTACCCATTGCATAGGGACTGTTTCTACATGTAACGTGTGTAAATGTGACGGGTGTGCCATGTGTTATTGATACATGATTTACACAATGAGGTTGTCAGTACACATGGAAATATCAATACAATTGTTTGCTGTTGTTATGGTGGCTGTACAACAAATGTGAGTATTATTCATGCAAGGTGCAATGCTACCATTTGCATGTCATCATGGCAACAATTCCATGTGGCATGAAGTGATGCATCACACTCAATGTGCCACACAACCTGTCACGGGTGAAGTACCCAGTGTGAGGCCCATCCATTCAACAGGCACCACTCCATCCAAGGGCAACTGCATGCCATCCACACAACGGTGTGCCCCTGGAAGGACAATTTGATGCACAACCTGGACAGCATGACCTGTCGGGATGACGCTTCCTGTGGCACACAACAAGTAAGCACAAGCAACGTATCCCCCATGCTTCTTACACATCTGGTACATGTGGTAATTCATTGTAGTTCACAGAACAACTAAAACCTGTGCGAGCCATACCCATTGACCAGTAAATCTACAGGAAGCTGGCACCCTCAGTTCCCCAGCACACATCACCCACTACACCAGAAGATGACAATCAGTCACCACCACAGTCGCATATGCCTACATATGTCACCCTCGGCGATCAGCACAACCCACCTTTATACCACCACAGCTTACCACCAACAGATGTGTGTGCGACTGTCAGGTAATGTACATCCGGCGGCCCATTGCTGACACTTTGAAGTTCACACTACCGGCCCACATGTCAACAGTGTCCACCAATGGCATGCAGGATGTACATTGCCTGTCACTTGCACAGTGCTCTGTTGGTGAGCTGCCATGTTTCTTGGAGGATGTGTCATAGAACGTAAACTGACAGAAGTAAATCAGACTTAGTTAGAATGTTGTGCATTGCATGACATGCTCGTTTCACAGGGTTTGTGCCACATATTGCATTTGGCACACTGATATCTCTCCTTCTATATGATGTACAGCTTTACATGCAGTATGATAACTGATGCCTGACCATGCACCTGTACATTGGAGAAATGACCACCTTGTGCCCCTAAATCAGACCACCTCCAATAAATTGAAGGCTACACTTCCTGTATGTCCTTATGCTCCACCATTAAAATAGTTCTTCATGCTGCACATTATTATAACCTTCACATCCTTCTCCTCACTGACCCATGAGCAAAAGTGATGTAAGCAGTACTTGACGTTTACTGTTCCTGTACAATAATTACATAACCTGCAACTACCTTGTGTTGAAACACAATAGACACATTCACGACCAGTGCTCAAGTATGATTACGTGAACATGTGTCGTATGCACACCCATCGGTGTTGTGAAGTGATGCACAGATGTTGGTGTTACCAGTAACAGAGTGAGCCAGGTGCCCAAATGATCATTCATGGGTATTCGCATTCATCTACTGTCATGGTGCCACATTTGAAATTCTGTATGTATTGTAATACTTCATTGTTTATTACAATTTTTCAAAACAATATCTTACCTCGCTTCTGCATTACTTATGTCTATCTTTAACTCACTATCTGAGCTGGTTGGTACATAGCTGACATCTTTAGCATCAGGAAGTGGCTCACTCTCTGACTCGGACTCTGAACTAGGTACAGGTGAAGATGTGAAAAGGTGGTGTACCATGGCATCTGTCTGTACACTTGCATCCTTATACTTTGGTACTGACTGAATGGCTGACAAGAGATATCAAGTGCATAATACACATTAATAATTTTGAAAGTGGTCACCATGACTGTAATTTTTCAATATGAAATATCACAATACATATTACTTTGACACCATGTGCAACTCTTTTGTCATGTACAAAACACAGTATGAAGACTCAACATCAGTTTTTTGTTGAAGAGTAACCATGATGTGCTTGCTGCATGCCTTGGCATGTCGTGAAGTGGGACAGCAATCCTGTACACGTGCCACCTGTAGCATGCATATCTCCATTACATCATGCTAACCATGTACAACATTGCTGAAGCATGAAACTGAATTGTTATGCTACCATCGATTGTCATGTGACACTACTGAATTCCGCAGTCGATGTGTGCAAAAGCAGCGCAGTCCATGTGATAACAGTAACCAAAAATTATCTGTTATGACTATAAGGTAATAATGTGGTACACTTCAGAGCGTATGACATTCCAGGTAACACAGAATAGCAGTGACCAGGTAAGACAATGGTGCAATACTGCGCATAGTGATATATGTGGTATTTCAGCATTCTCACTATCCCAAGCACAGTACAGGACCTCTGCTGGGACTGGTTTCTGCCGAGCAGCTGCCATGTCTCAATGGAATGAGACACAGCAGCATGAACACATGCATTGATTCTGGGAACCGGTTTTATTTGCACTGTCCCCAAATTGCACACCACACCTGATGGAGATGAGAATGTTTATTGTGGGTGTTTACCACATGCCAGAAATAGAACTGTTCTGTCACCGTGATGTTCACATGCCTCACAATGTCATGCGACATTATGACCCAATGCCTGGGGTCCGTATGTCCTTTGCACAACATAATGCATACAGCGTAAAACCAAGAAGTCAAAGTAGCCATGGTGACAGGCTACCTCATCCGAACAGTATTATATACACCTGCCATGTCCACAGAAACTCATCAGCACTGTAGGCGTGTAATGGTAAGAAACCCCACGCAGCCATCATGAAAAGGTGGATGGCAAAGTCTGCCATTGTCAAGTACATGTATGCGGCTGCCATGCTGCTACGCTTTAAACAACATGCACTTTAACTATGTAAAAAAAGGTCACACCACCACAACGGGCTCACATGATGGAATAGTGACCCAAATGCATTGAATAACGCCGGCTAAAAATTTAGTTATATGCTGTCTGTATATAAAGCTTGGCACAGGTACAGCACGTTTTATAGTACAGCAGCTGACCAACACATGGCAAATACATACCACTTACTGTACTGATTCCATCAGGTATATTCATTTACAAGTATTTTTTTTACACAACGCATGTGTAGCAATCTTAACATGCTAATTTTTTCTGACAGTTGCACTCATTAATAAGGACAGGGAAAAGCTAACTTTTTACTACTCACCCTGGCAGTACTGTACTTGAAGTTTTAAAGTATCACATTTGTAACAATGAAATCTCATTTCTTGTTTATTGAGGGAGTATAATGAGATTAGCTTTACACATACAGTACTGGGCCCAATGCACTACAGCTTTATACCCGATTCTTGTGATGGACAATGAAAACACAGCATTATAGTATGTGCTAGTTACCTATGCTTTTACATGGTGGTCTTTTGAAGGATTTCTGAGTGGACCGTGACACATAAGTAGTTCCTGACACCTCACTGTGTTCTTGGACTTCATGGTATGTTATATCTGAGGTGACATCAACTG
This sequence comes from Neoceratodus forsteri, assembly GCA_016271365.2. Classification (NCBI taxonomy): domain Eukaryota; kingdom Metazoa; phylum Chordata; order Ceratodontiformes; family Ceratodontidae; genus Neoceratodus; species Neoceratodus forsteri. Next base: position 700,282,772 of record CM057455.1, read on the forward strand.
CTGGATTACAGGTATCAGCAATGTCTGGCGCCACATCATTATCACTGGATATCAGACCGGTAGTGCCATCCACATCAGCAATGTCCTCGTACTGGTGAATTATCTTGGGAATGAAGGGTAAATGAAAGTGAAATGAAGTCATGTCATTTTACACTAATGTCTAAAGTGAACATTACATGTGTAAGTCGTAACACATGTTGTTATGCTGTTTACATGACAAATGTTCCACAGAACTGCGGCATGTAGGCACCGTAACTACAGTACACCAGTTACACACAGCTTTACAGCATCAAGAAAATGATATGCATGCCATTTGCCATGGTAAAACTGTGACAATGTGCCTGCTACTCACAGGCTGTACACCTGTGTAGACAGGTGAACAGCACCATACCGCTGCATGACTGTAGCGGTGTAAACCCATAACTGTCAACAGACTGGTAGCCACAATGTACAGTATTAGCAGGCAGCTATACTTTCAATAATACATGGTCAGAAACATTACATTTCCAAAATCATGAGTACAACCATCCACATTCACATGCCCATATAGCAGTAGCCACCTTACTGTGCAGCGTAACACATTGCAACACTACTACCATTGCAGTCACCACGATGGGGACCATACACTATAGCAACAAGATTGTGCATTATTTAAGCAATAAGGAACAACAGGGCGTGGGTTATTGTGGATTTACCCACGCCTTGTGTGTTATGTCACGTGGTTAAATCACCCAACAACTCACACCTGGAGTGCCTTACTGCAATTATACAATGGACCCATGTGTAAAATACATGTAAAATATGTTTCATTATGTTGTTTATAAATGACATTCCTCAGCCGTGGGTTATGCAGAATTTACCCACGGTCATCTGACATGTTTACACCAATGAGGTTACAGGATTTTCACACACCATTGTATAATATTCCACACTGTATGGTAGGATGTCAAAGAACAGTACAGAAACACAGGTTGCATTATTTCTGTATCACCTACTTCAGGACCCGGGGGTAGGGAGCAATGTGCATACTATTTCATACATTGATAGTCATCTACATCCATACACTGTCATGTCATACACACACACACATACACACACACACACACACACACAGTCAGTGCAAACCAGCAAGATACACACGCACACATACGTATACAGAAAGTCACATGAAAAATATGACATAGTCACAGACCCACACACACACACATAAACTCACACCAAGAAGCTCACACACACACACACAAGAAGACACACATACAGAATGACACACAAAGAAGCGCAAACACATTCTTTTACAGAAGCATGCAGATGTGAGAGTGCATACAGTGAAACACACACAGTAGTTGCAGCAAGAAGCATACCATCCCATGATTCACTGCCCAGGATTTGAACCTAGTCCGAGCTTACAACAAGGAGGACCAAACCGCAATGTTTTATGTCACAGTAAGCATGTCCATGCCGCAACATGATGGCACCCACCAGAACCATACCTTCACTTTACCGCCACAGAACAGTCACAACAGGCACACACTCAGAAGCAACACATAGAGTCAGAACCACAGTCAAATACATAGATACGCAAGTACAGTCACACAGACACAGTAACAGAAAAACACACACACGTGCATATCCATGCATGAATATTCACACAGATACACACACTGCCACACACACACACACACACACACACACACTGAGAACCAAACATGCATATACACACACACACACTCAGAAAGAGCCGGATGATCCATGACAGTAGATATGTTTCTTCACTCAAAGGAACACACTGTCACTTACCACAGGAAAATGGAAAGTAACTAATAGCATGATAATACTGACCTCTGCCAACTGTCTTTTACGAAATGCTCCACCAATCTTCTTCCTTTTAATACTTGCTTCTGAATGTGATGATCCATCACTGCTGCCACAGGTACGACATATCATGTCAGCCGTTGATTCAGCAACCTGAAAAGTAACACTTGGAGTGCGTGGTGGTGAATGAATTATTGGCACAGCCGTAGGCAGCAACCGAAGGCACTTGACAAACTTCATCCTGTACCGAATCAATATGGAGGGATCATAGCAACCCAGTCAGCACGCTTTGTTTTCACAAAAGTGTTCCACAGTCGAAGGTAATGAGGGTCCTTAGGGAAGGTAAACAAAGAAAACCCCATTTTATGGGTGTTCCCACAATTGGCAGCAACACACCGAGATGGCATTATGGAGAAACACGCTACACTGAGGAGAGTCAAGTGTAATGAATGACTACAGTACCTAGAGCTATAAATTTTAATTAAAGAGTGTACAATCGACCACTATAAGCAGAAACATCTGCACAGAACACAGCTATCCAGCAATTGCATAAAGTAATGCTTATTAAGTTGTTCTAAGGATGCTGTTAAAATTATTGAGCAACACATCTGATTTACACTATTCAGAAAATAAATGGAAAGAAATGGCAAAGGAAGAAAGGTAGCAATTATCAATGTAGCACAAAAGTCAATAACAACTGACACAGAAAAGTGAATGTCTCAAAACAGTAAGGTACAGTGGCATGAATACCACATGAGAAACACTGCAGTGACTTTTATGGGTGAGACAACACGGTAGCATGAGAAAACAGTGACACAGAAACCACACTACACAGCAGGACTAACAATTATATAGCACTACATAATAAGCTGTAGTACACAGCAGCCCACACTAGTATTAGCAGAGGAACTGTGACGTCTCATACAACTGTCACCTCAGTTACAACCCACAAAGCAGTGTGGGATAAAGTATAACATTTGAAAGTAATGCAGCTCAGAAATTACAACACAATTACTTGTGAGCCACAGAATAATGCACATGGACTGAAGCGTCACTCACATTGCATCATGGCAGACAGATATCAATATTATGCATAATTAACAATGCAGTGTGTCAGCTAGTAACTACAACCATGTAAATAATATTTTTACTACAACACGATCAAAAAATTGCCACGACAATAACTCCTATTCTGCCCACACAGATAACAGCTGAGCTGTCAAACCAGCACAATGCAGATGACACACTGAATAACAGGGAAACGGAGCCACAGCAAAGTATGCTCTCTGCCAAGTAAAAAATAATTCTGTTCAGCACTGGGCACGGTAATTATCTACACACTTTTAGCCTCTCCACATCCAATACACAGAAAAGGTACAATTCTCGTGTGCCTCCTGTGAACATTCCAGCGTCTGACAGCTAGACCAAAATAAGTGCTGTCAGTGGTTACCTCAGGAGAATGCGTCACTTCCGGTCGGAGAGACAAATCGGGCGGCTGCAGCTCGCGGGTACAGCGCGGTAGTAAACATTTACAAATATTTTATTATGCAAATCCATTTGTTATGAAATTATGATGTGTTTCGACATGGGGCCACATGAACTACGCGACGGTGAGTTAAAATACTACTTTGCAAACCTCCAGAGTCCCTATTTAACAGCAGTTTTGCTTCAGCCAGAGTGCAGAATTCTGCTGTGTGTATTTTAAACAGGGCAAGGGCAAAGACCTGCACCCTGATTTCCCTCTGTGCCAGACGTTTGCTGATGGCTAGCATTGTGCATCTCCTCACTAAAGCTGAGGGAGCGAAGTCACGCTCAAAAAAGAACTTAGTGTCCTCAAAGACAGTTTCTGTTTTATTCAATGCCAACTGCAGCACCCTGATCTTGATACGAAAGTCCACAAATTTGAGTACTATTGACCTCGATTTGGCTTTAGACTCAGTGGGATGAGGGGCAAGTGCATGGTGGGCCTATACAGTGTTTAGCCATTCATCTGCTGGTCTGGCAAGCAGATCCTTCAGGAAAGATTTGAGGAATGGCCCCATCTCCCCTGTCTCTGTCCCTTCAGGGAGGCTATAGATGTGCACTCTATCTCATTAGGAGCTGAGCTCTAAATCATCTAGCTTCTCAGTGAACTCCTGCTCCTGACAGCAGAGAAATTACAGCACACTCTTGTGGTGCTTGGGGGTGGAAGTAGCTGCAGTGAGGCTTTCCTCAAAGTCAGTGGTGAGTTTTGTAACATCTGCAAGCTCATTAGTTGTTTTAGTCAGGGCTTTTTCTATTCTCTCCACTGAAGATCCAAACCTGTTAAGCTCATAAAAGAGCTTTTTCAAAGTTATGCTGAATTGGTCCTCTCTGTCGTTGTCACTCGGGAGGATGGCCTGCTCCAAAGTGACCAACGCTGAATGACTGCTGGACTAAGTAGCTCTATTATTCAGCAGCATCTGAACCAGGGTGGCATATTTATTTCATTGTTTGGCTGATATACAGTCTTCTACCAGTACTCCAAGCAGTGTTATGGCTTTTGGCAGCAGGGACCGGCCAAGAATTATACCGTTAAACCACTGAGAGGAGGGAGTCAGTGTGAGTTAGGGCTGCATGGCAGGAGGGCAGAACTAGAAGTCCCTTTTCCTTAATCCAATTTTCATATTTTTTTGGTAAAATATCTTTATTGAAAGATCACCAAACATTATATAAGTCTAAACATATTAAAGAGCATTACAACATTTGCCCTAAACAGATATGGATGCAGAACGATAGTAAATATTGTCTTAGTATAGATCACTATACAGTGCTATAACATGAGGTAGTTAATATGCTAGGATACACTGTTGTTACTCAGTTGTAGGTGGAAGTCATTTGCAGTTGAGAGTAAATGGGTTTCCATTATCCAGGTGTTGGCACCTGGGCACGTTGCGGACATCCACTGTGACTGGGCCTCTCAGAGATGCTAATCCTCCATCCAAACGGTCCACATTCATCTTACCTACAAAAAAAGTGTCCGATTCAAGAGCTTGCTCTAATTTATGCCAAATTCTGTCAAATTGCTGACCATTCCCTGTAGTAGTGCTTTAGGTCTTCTCTATTTTTAAACTATTTAGTAGATAATTAGTCAATTTCTGTATGGTCGGTGGGTTCTCTTCAATCCAACACTGTGCTAGGGTGGTACGAGCATCGATTAGGGCTAGAGACCACAGTGGTAGGTTATGAGCCATTTCATCTTGATTAGTGTCTGCCCCAAGAAGGTACTCCAGTGGGGATTTATGGGGAGTCCTCTTTATTAGAATGTTATAATATACAGACAAAGAACCAACCCTGGGTTGGGGTCTGAACATTTCTTCCAGAAATGGGTTCTGTCCCGTATACCCCTGTGGATCTGCAAATAGTGTTGAAATTCTATTCCTGGTTTGGAGGTAAATAAACTCATCACTGGCTGGTAGATGACAGGTTTTCTGTAGTTCATTAAAGGAGATGAATCTGCCCCTTTCATACAATTGAATAACTTACTAACATACTAAGAAGCCAGCAGAGTAGGCCCTATGGTCTGTCAAATCTGCTCAGGAATCAGTGCCCATACAGGGCACCATTATGGCCTCCCCCTTCCCCACGAGGTCCCCTTCCCCATCCCCTGGTGAGGTTCCAAGATGCACCTTCCTCCATACCTATCCCAGCCACTCTTGTCCCAGACCTCCTCTTTACCATCTAAGCAATTCCCCATGTAGTAACACATTGTATCGGGTTGTCTGCGTCAAGGTGGCCCAGACTGATGGATATGGAGAGGGTGCCCCTGTCACCCCCATGTGTTCATAGATGGCTCCCCAAACCCTCAGCAATGTTCTAGTGAAGAGCCACTTGAGTATGACGAGCAACTGCCAGTATATCTCTTTGGAGGGCACCCCTACCCCCCCTCCCCCCTCAATGCCCATCCACCCCAGAATGGTTGTGGCCGTACCCGTGGGTAAAAATGCCAGCTGGGCCTCCCAGTAATAAAGTTTGGAAGCCCTGTCCCTCCTTTACTCGTGGGTTGGTGAAGGACTCTTCTACTTATTCTAGCATTTTTCCTATGCCATATAAATTTATAGAGGAGGCTATTCAGATCTCTAAAAAACTTTTCTGGGACATGATAAGGCAGGGACTGAAACAGGTACAGGCACTGAGGCAGGATAGTCATTTTAATTTATTTATTTTTTATTTATTTGTATTTCGGATGACACCTTTGAGCTGAGGGCTCTTTTACAAAGGTTCCACGTCAAGGCAATAAGGACAATAAGGTACAAAACATAACATGATAATTACAATGGAACTTACAAAAAAAAAAGACAAATAAGGTTACAATAATAGCAGCCAAAGGCATTGTCAAGGAATTGTGTTGCGAGTTAATTATACAGCATAAGTCATAGGCGGCTCAGTGGAGCTTTGTTAGGAGTGGGTTAGTGGGAAAAGAGAAAGAAGAGTGGTGGTGAGGGGGTGGTATGGGAGACAGAGAGAGGGAGGAGGGGAGAAATGGGGAGGGCATTGCATTGGGTATGTGGTAGATGGGAAACAGCAAGGGAGGAGGAAAGGGGGGGATGAAAAAGAAAAAGAGATTCATCCTATACCCAGTAATGGGGGGTAGGAGAGAAGGAGGAGCTGAGGCAGTGAGGAGGGATGCTTGAGGGTAGTATGCCTGGAGGGAATTATAAGATGCAATCACCGAAGGCACCAGCCACGAGGTGTTGACGCAGTTTACACTTAAAAGCACCAATCGTGGCAATGTTGGAGATTTCTGTAGCTAGCAAGTTGAACCAGGTGGAGGCTCTGACAAGGTAAGAATGCTGAGCTTGAGAGGTCCGACAGCGAGGTATTGTAAAGGTTAGACTGTCCGATCTTCTAGTTAGGCGTCGGACACGCTGCGGGGTCAATATTGATTGGACTCCAGGGGGCATAAGGCCCAGTGATGTCTTCTTAACTAGGATGCAGTTCTGGTACTTTAGCCTGCCGGATAGCTGGAGCCAGTTAGTCTGCTCGTAAAATGTCACATGTGTGAGAAAGGTGGGCAGCTGAAATAAGGAGTCTACATTCCTTATTAAGGGCTACAGCTATGCACTGGAGTGCAGTATCAGTAGTGGATCCATAGATAACAAGCCCATAGTCAATAGTTGAGATAACAGAGCTCTGGATAGCGAGGTTCAAGGCTTCAGCCGTTAGGCAATGTTTATGCTTGTATAGTAGCCCTATACGGGAGTTCACAGTTTTAGCAATATTGTCAATGTGTTTGGTGTATGAGAGGGAGCAGTCAAGAGTCAGGCCCAGATATTTAAACATATCCACCTGCTCAAGAGTGATGCCTTCATGGTTGTTAATTATGAGCTCATGGTCCTTGTACTTGTTGTGGGTTCCATGGAACAACATTGTTTTAGTTTTTTGTGGTCAAGGATGAGTTTATGTGAGCAAAACCAGTCTTCCACTTCTGTGAAACTTTTCTGTAGTTGAGACTGAAGGGAGGTGGGGTCGGTGTGGTAAGTCAGGATTACTACATCATCTGCATACAGTAACATTCTGTCATGGCAGGAGGCAGGGAGATTGTTCAGGAATATGCTGAATAACAAGGGACCCAGGATAGAACATTGGGATACTCCAGAATGGATTGGTAGGGATGATGAGAGGAATTCACCAATCCTGACCTGTTGGGTCTGGTTACTGAGGAAGCTTTGAAACCAGAGGGTAGTTTCACTTGAAAGACCAAGGAGGGAATAGTGGCTACTCTATCATAGACCGTAAGGGGCAGGTCTATCCACCTTTCACATTCCTGCATCAGTTTTGTGAGCAATAGTTCATAGTTCAGAGAGTAAAGATTCAAATCAGTCAATCAGATGTAAACTCCTAGGTACTTGATTTTTGGAACAACTTGCACTCCCAGGTAATTATTTGTCAGGGCCTTTCTACCTACAGTAGCTCTCCAACTTGTAAAAGTTCTCTTTTAGACCAGTTGATTTTGTGTCCTGATAACTGGACATATTGCTTGAGTAGAGTATGTATACATGGGAGATTTATCCTGGTGTTTTTAATGTAAAGCAGCAGATCATGTGCAAGGAGAACCATTTTGTGTCCCCCCCACATGGTCCATACCCTTCAATGTCCAGGTGATTCCATATTGCAGCTGCCAGGGGCTCAAGGGCTATGACATACAAGAGGCAGTACAGTGGACACCCATGTCTTGCACCATGCTGCAAAGCAAACGGTGGGGACAGGGATCCATTTGTCAGTATCTGGGAGGTTGGTATTTTGTTTAAGGATTGAATTAAAGACAGCAGGTATTGGCCCCACCCCATAGGCCTTAAGAGCTGCAAACATGTACTCCCATTCCACACGGTCAAACGCTTTTTCAGTGTCAAGTGCTAGCACTGCTGCACTGTGGGTATGCCAAGTCTTTTCCCAATAGTGAATTATATTAAGTATTTTATATTTGTTATGTTTGCCATGCCTCCCCTGCATGAACCCACTCTGGCCTGGGTGAATTATCAATCAATCAATCTTTATTTTGCCAGGTGGAACATCATTGAGGAAAACTAATTTACAAGATGGACCTGGGTACAGTTCATAAGAGAACAACAACCAAACACAGTATATGTACAGGAAAAAGTAGTAAATAAGGAGCTTCAATAATCTAAGTAGTTGACATAAACAAAGTAATGGCTGGATAAATTTACATGTCAGCAAGGGCAATAAATACAGAAATTCATTCAGTTTATGTTTGATACAGTCAAGAGAACTTATATACAATATTCACAATAAAGAAGAAGTTTAGTCATAAGCACCCTAGAGGCATGGGGAAATATCAAGGAATGGAGAGGAATTAGATGGGAGAACACTATTTTAATACCGGAAGTGCTGCCTGTCTATGGCAAGGGAGATGCTAGGGCACTTCTCACCAGGGAATTCAATGAGTGGTTGAAAAACTGGTGTGGAGCTCAGGGTTTTGGCTTCATTGGGGTCTGGGGAGCCACCTGGAGGGATGTAGAGCTATACTGGTGCGATGGTCTGCATCTGTCCGGGGGGGGACCAGGATCCTAGGTGAGAGGTTTAAATGGTTCATTGGCAAGCATTTAAACTAGCCAAGGGGGGAGGCACTGAAAAGGAACAGGGAAATCCGAGCCTCCCCCCACAAAACATGGTGATTAGTGAGGAAAACACCAAGGTACAGAAGTTATTATGGAGCAGAACAGATTTAAATGTAAAAAAAAGGCAAAGGCAGTAAGGACAGAAATGGGGCTAAAAGGGGTAAGGCTATCAAAAAGTGGAGGGTGATGAGTACCAATGCCCGTAGTCTGTGAAACAAGCTCCCTGAACTAGTGGCCTTGATGGAAGAGGGTTGCCTGGATATTGTGGCAGTCGCAGAAACATGGTACACAGAGAACCATGACTGGGATGTCAACATTCCAGGATATACAATCTACAGGAGGGAGAGGGAGGGTAAAAGAGGAGGAGGAGTAGCTCTCTATGTAAAGGAACATACATAGAAACATAGAAGTTAACGGCAGATAAGGACCGCAAGGCCCATCCAGTCTGCCCATTTCTTTTTCTACCTTATAAATGTGCCATCGACCTTTGCTCTGTCAGTGACCTATCTATTCATAGTCATTTGTATTGCTCCTTATGCCTATCCCATGCCTGTTTGAAGCCCTGCACTGTATTCATAGCCACCACTTCTTGTGGTAAGCCATTCCATGCATCTACCACCTTTCTGTGAAAAAGAATTTCCTCACATTCCCCTTAATCGGCCTCCCTCTAATCTCATGCTGTGTCCTCTTGTCCTGCTATTTTTCTTATATTTAAACATGTTAGACTCTTTCACCTTGTTTATGCCCTTAAGGTGTTTAAATGTCTCGATCATATCCTCTCTCCCTCCTTTGCTCAAGGGTATACATATTGAGCTCCGTTAATCTGTCCTCATATGTTCTTCTGATGCAGTCCCTGCACCATTTTGGTTGCCCTTCTCTGGACTGCCTCAATTTGGTTAATGTCCTTGTGAAGGTGTGGCCTCCAATACTGCGCAGTACTCCAGATGGGGCCTAACCAATGTCTTGTACAGAGGATTATTACCTCCCTCTTACGACTTGTGATACCCCTACTAATACACCCTAACACCCCCTAGCCTTACCTACTGCTTTGAGGTCTGCTTGGATGATTTTAGGTCATCAGTGATGATGATGCCCAAGTCTCTTTCTTCCTTTGTGACTGCTAGCAACTCCCTCCCAGCCTATAAGTGGCTTCAGGTTTCTCTTCCCTATGTGCATGATTTTGCACTTCTTTGCATTAAATCCCAGTTGCCACTCTTCTGACCATTCTGCTAGTTTATCCAGATCTCTTCTCATTCTGCCCACCCCATCTGGATCATCTACTCTGTTGCAGATCTTGGTGTCATCTGCAAACAGACAAGCCTTACCCTCTAGTCCATCTGCGGGTCACTAATGAAGATGTTGAATAGGACTGGCCCCAGGACTGATCCTGAGTACCCACTTGTGACTTGCATCTCTTCTGACTGTATACCATTTACCACCACTCTCTGTTTTCTGCCAATCAACCAGTTTGCCACCCAGTTGATCAACTTCTGACCCACCCCGAGCCTACCTAGCTTATTTATCAATCTTCTATGTGGAACAGTGTCAAAAGCTTTGCTGAAGTCAAGGTAGCGACATCAACTGCTCCCCTTGGTCCACCACTCTGGTTACCCAGTCAAAGAAATCTATGAGATTAGTTTGACAAGACCTTCCTTTGTAAACCCATGCTGTCTTGGATCCTGTGCCCCTATGGATTCCAGGTGTTGCACTATCCTTTCCTTAAGGAGTGCCTCCATAATCTTGCCCACTACTGAGGTAAGACTGACGGTCTGTAGTTCCCCGCCTCCTCCTGCTACCACTCTTGTGGAGTGGGATCACATGAGCCCTTCTCCAGTCTTCTGGACCTCTCCTGTGCTCAGAGACTCACTAAACAATTCTGCTAATGGCTCTGCTAGTTCCTCCTTTAGCTCCTTAAGTACCCTGGGATGTATGCCATCAGGTCCCATTGCCTTATCCACCTGAGCTTAGCAGCTCTTGTAGGACCCTTTCTTTTGTGAAGGAGTAGTGCTCACCTCCCTCCCCTGTGTCCATGATGCTGAGCTGTGGGCCCTGCCCTACCTTCTCTTCAGTAAATACTGAGCAAAGTATCTATTTAGGATAGATGCCTTTACAGGGTCCTCCTCCTCACATGCTCCCTTTCTCCATTAAGCTTAGCAATACCCCTCTGGACTTTCTCCTTTCACTAATGTATCTATAGAAAGTCTTGTCACCTTCTTTTACTGTTCGTGCTAGTGTTTCCTCAGTTTGGGACTTTGCCTGCCTTACTGCCTTACCTGCTTCCCTTAGGGCAGTTTGGTATGCCTCCCTATCTTCATCCCGCTGTGTTCCCTTATATTTTCTGAAGGCCAGCCTTTTGGCTCTGACCTTTTCTGCTACTGTATTTGAGAACCAAAGTGGTTTCCTTCTTCTTTTGCACTTCCTTTTCTGTCTAACACAATGGGATGTTGCTTCAAGTATTGTATCCTTAATGCTTGCCCACTTTGCCTGTACCTCCTCACCTGTGTTTCTTTTGCCAGGGCTAGCTTAACTCTGTTGGCCATCTTATCAAAGTCAGCTCCTCTGAAGTCCCATATTTTTGCCTTGGAATGGGATGATTTAGATGTAGTAGCCAAATTGAACCATACCATGTGATGGTCACTGGCCCCAGGTGACCTTCTACCTGGAGATCTGTGATCCCTTCTTTGTTAGTCAGTACTAGATCTAGGATAGCCCTGTCTCTTGTGGGTTGCTGTACCAGTTGTTTGAGGCCCTCCCCCTGCAGGGAATCCACTATGAGTCTAGTTCTGGCAGATGTTCCTGCTGGTATTGACCAATCTGTATCTGGCATGTTGAAGTCTCCATTATCAGAACCTCCCCTTTAGCTGTCATGTTTTGTATATCTTCTAACAGTAATGTGTCTATGTCCTCCCTCTGGTCTGGGGGCCTGTAGACAACCCCAGTTCTTATGGCTGTCCCATTTCCTGTTTCCAGGGTGACCCACAGTTCTTCTGGCTCCTTATGTGTATTCTGAATTTCTGTAGCTTTGATATTTTCATTAACATACAGGGCCACTCCTCCCCCCCTTTTTGCACCTCGTCTCTTCTGAACAATACATAGCCAGGTACTGAAGTCTCCCAAGTGTGGTTACTGGTAAACCACGTCTCACTAATTGCTACTATGTCCAGTTTAGCCTCTGACATTATTGCCTGCAGGTCTGGGATCTTATTTCCCAGGCTGTGAGCATTGTGTACCTGATTTTCCATTGGCCAGATTTTGGTGTGTTAGTTGTTGAGTGAAGTTTGGCATCACCCTGTGCATCGTATGGGAGACAAACCTTTTTTCTTACCTGGTGATGCAAATGAGCGGCAAACACGCTTGAATTCCTGTTTGACCATTAGCTGAGGGGAGGGGTGTTCTTCCCATTCGACGTGGGGTGCTGCACCTCTCCCATTTGCTAGTTTAAATATTCTGCAAAGACATCAAACTTCTGCCCCAATGCACTGACTCCCTCTTTAGTCAGATGCAGTCCATCAAATTTAAAGAACTTTAGCTCCCAGAACTGTTGCCAGTTCCTCACAAATCTGTGTCCTTTTCCTGGCACCAGTCCTTGAGCCATGTGTTTAGCTCCCTATCTCCCTTCTCTGACCTTCCGTCCATCTGCTCCCTTCTCCCAGACTGGCAGGATCTCAGAGAGGAGATGCTGGACGAAAATAGATGATAGTTTGTCACCCAGCCTAGTCAGGTGTTCCTTGGTCTCCACAACTGACCGGCTGGCGAGATCATTAGTCCCTATGTGTACTAGGACATCAATGTTTTCTCCTGCTTTGTGAACAATTTTAGTAATGCGGTCAGTGTCTCTCCATGCTGATGTACCTGGGAGACATCGACCATCACCCTAGCTGGAGATGAGTATCAACTCCCGAATCATGGAGTCTCCTATGATCAAGTTTTGGATTTCCTTTGTGCTTGTTTAGTTTTGGTTCCTGATTTGGGTGAGTATTGTTGTGCTAGCTCCTGTGCCGCAGTGTCCTGCTCTGCAGTGTCTTCTGCCTCTTTATTTGATTTCAGAGATAGAGGCAGATACCTGTCTGTAGTGTTTATATGGTTTTTGGAGGTAATGTGTTGGAGAGCAGAGAGTGATGGGGCACCTGATTTGCTCCTCCTAACCACCTGCCAACCTCCTGGACCAACTACCCTCTGCGGTCGAGGTTTTTCTGTTGGATGCTGGGGAAATGGCGGTGGTTCTTATAATGTATTTCCTCTTCAATATGAAATTTGAGGCGTGCAATCTCTGCCCATGCTGCCCGGAGCTGAGACCTAAGATCTCCAAAGGCCCAGCATGTAGGACAGTGTCCCAAATCCTGTAAGACTGTCCTTCTGAAAATTGTTCCACAGTACCTGCAGTTAATGAAATCCATTCCAAATAAGTTGCTGGGTTTGTAACCTAGTCAGAGTAATTAGAAGGAAAAAAAAATGCAAGTAATGGTTTAATTGTGCTTTGTTTAACTTGTTATAACAAGTTAAATTACTAGTGCCCTGTAAATGAGATCACCTTGTGGAGGCCCCACTGATCCGCCTTCCTGCTCTGCCACAGGAAATGTCACAACTGTGGTACCCTATAAAAGGAGTGTGAGCGTGGGGTGGTTGGGGATGGGGTGGGTGGCTGGGCCCTTCCCTGCCTAAAAGAAGAACCACGGACGAAAGAACAAGGAGTGCGAGCAGAAACAATCAGTCAACAACAAATGCAGTAACCCTGAAAGCTTATCCTAATGTTAGATAAAACTGTAAAACCTGTAAAGCACCACCTGTAATAATTTCAGAGAAGATATACCCTGTAAGAAACACTTTGCTCCAGAGAAAAATAAAGAGTAACAGAAGATATACCTTGCAAAGACAATTTGAATCAGAAGATTACAGCAGTAATCTGTTAGCACACACCTGTAGGCACACTTGTAATAATGCAGAAGAAGGTATACCAGCAACAACAATTTGAATCAGAGAAAAATAAAGCAATGAAATGTTAGCAACAAACAGTAGCAATCCCTGTGAGTAAAAATAAAAACACCACCACACGATAAATCTGCTTAGCAAACTAAGTCTTAATCCTTCTCCCTTGCTCTGGTAAGTTTCTCTACTCTGCCTTTCAAGCAGTCTTAGAAGGAAAGAGCTCAGGTGAAGCTAGGTGCCTTGGCCAGCAAACCAAGTCTTGGGATCAAAGGGATCAAAGCAACAGAACTAAAGAGTAAATAGGGAGCAGATGAGGCACTTTGGGTCACCCTGGAGACAGGAAATGGCACCACAATCTGCATGGGGGTTGTATACAGACCCCCATCTCAGGGGGAGGGAATGGACAAGGAAATGATAGAAGGCTTTCTTAGAATGGCAGAAAAAGGGGAGATATTGTTGATGGGGGACCTGAATATGCCAGATGTTAACTGGAGCACCTTTGCTGCAGGCACATCCAAAAGCAGGGTCATTCTTGATGCCCTACAGGGGGCATGCCTCAGACAGCTAGTATTGGAACCCACTTGGGTAGGAGCAATCTTAGACCTGGTACTCTCAATTGGGGATGGAGAAAGAATCTCAGATTTAGAAGTGGGTAGCCATCTGGGAACAAGCGACCACCAAACAGTGTGGTTCATGATAAACACAGCCATACAATCAAGCCATACAAAAACAAGAGTACTGGACTTTAGGAGGGCTGACTTTGGGAAAATGAGAGAGTGCCTTAGAAAAGCACTAGCAAACAGGCAAGAAGGAGGGGTGGAGGAACAATGGGGAGTGATCAAAACAGCCATCACAGAGGCAACAAGCCTTTGTGTAAAGCAAATCAATAAAACACAAAGAAGGAAAAACCTGCTATGGTTCTCAAAAGAGGTGGCAGGGAAGGTTAAGGAGAAAATGACAGCATTCAGGAAATATAAGGAAACAGAGAAGGAGCAGGACAGAGAACTTTATCAGTTAAAGCAGAATGAGGCTGGGAAGGCAGTCAGAATAGCAAAGGCCCAAACCGAGGAAAGGATAGCCAATTCTGTTAAGAAGGGGGATAAGACCTTTTATAGGTACATTAGGGAGCGAAGAAAGACCAAAGGAGGGATACTGAAGCTTAATAAAGGGAGGGAATGTAGGTGGAGGTGACAGTGAAAAAGCAGGGATACCGAACGAATATTTCTGCTCAGTATTCACAAAGGAAGAGGAGGGAGAGTTACCTAAACCGAACAAGAGAAACACTCTGAAGACGGGGGTCAATACAAGTCCATTTACAGAAGAAAGGGTTCTGAAAGAACTAATAAAACTGAAGGTGGACAAAGCAATGGGATCTGATGGGATTCACCCAAGAATTCTTAAAGAACTAAGGGTAGAACTAGTGACACCGCTGACTACTCTGTTTAACAAATCATGGGAGGATGGGGTGGTACCCGAGGACTGGAGGAGGGCAGATGTGATTCCTCTTCACAAAAGTGGGAGCAGAACAGAGGCAGGAAACTACAGACCAGTTAGTTTGACCTCAGTGGTAGGGAAAATGATGGAATCACTTCTGAAGGAAAGAATTGTTGAGTACCTAGAGGCCAGTGGGGCACAGGACCCAAGGCAGCATGGATTCATGATGGGAAGGTCATGTCAGACGAATCTAATAGATTTCTTTGACTGGGTGACCAAAGTAGTGGACCAGGGAGGGGCTGTGGATATGACCGACCTGGATTTTAGCAAGGCATTTGATACAGTCCCACACAAAATATTAATACACAAGACAGCCAGCCTTGGAGTGGGTCTCAAGGTGGTAGCCTGGATAAAAAATTGGCTAGACAACAGGACACAAAGGGTAGTAGTAAATGGTGTACACAGTGAAGAAAGGAGGGTTACTAGCGGGGTACCACAGGGTTCAGTACTGGGACCGGTCCTTTTTAATGTCTTTATAAGTGACATTGCAGAGGAACTGGAAGGAAAAGTATGTCTCTTTTCAGATGACACAAAGATCTACAACACGGTTGATAGACAAGATGGAGTGGAAAGGATGAGAAGGGACTTGGCAAGGTTGGAGGAATGGTCAAATGTATGGCAGCTCAGATTCAATGCAAAGAAGTGCAAGGTAATGCACACGGGAAACAAAAACCAAGGGGAAGCGTACACAATGGGGGGTGAGATACTGACAACAGTAAAATAGAAAGGGACCGGGGTAATTATATCAGATGACCTAAAGGTGGGCAAGCAATTTGAGAAGGCAGTAAGGAAGGCTGGGGAGATACTGGGATGCATAGGAAGAGGCATCAATAGTAGAAAACAGGAAGTTGTTATCCCTCTGTACAGACAGTTGGTGAGACCCCATCTGAGTACTGCATGCAGTTCTGGAGACCCCATCTCCAGAAAGACACAGACAGAGTGGAGGCTGTCAGAGGAGGGCAACCAAATGGTGCATGGTCTGCACCAGAAGACATATGAAGAAAGACTAAAGGAGCTTAATATGTATACCCTTGAGGAAAGAAGGGAGAGAGGGGACATGATAGAAACTTTCAAGTACCTCAAGGGAATTAACAAAGTCCAAGAGGGTAGCATCTTCCAGAAAAAGAGATGTGCAAGAACAAGGGGGCACAATTTGAAGATAGAGGGGGGACAGCTCAGAGGTAATGTGAGGAAGTATTTTTTCACTGAGAGGGTTGTGGATATATGGAACAGCCTCCCTGAGGAGGTCGTGGAGTCAAGAACAGTGTGGGACTTCAAGAATGCATAGGACAGGCATAAGGCAGTCCTAGTGGGGGGTGGGAGGAAGTAAGCAGTTGGTTAACTAGGATCTGCAGCTTATCTGTTAGGTAGGAAAATGGGCAGACTAGGTGGGACAAGCGGTCCTTATCTGCCGTCAAATTCTATGTTTCTATGTTACCGATAGCTCATAACGCAGAGTTCTTGCCTAGGCTGGAGGGTGAGGGATTCCATATCTGGCAGGGGAGAGGAGTGAGATATAAGGGGGACCTGGTCACCAGGAATGGAATGCATACATTCCAAGAAATTCAGGAAGGGATGGGCCTCCCAGAGTCACACTTCTACACATATTTACAAGTTAGAAACTATTGGAGGAGCCTAAATAGAGAGAGAAATGATCAAGCCACACTAAATGAGGTAGAGAGCGAAATACTGGGGGTTAAAGTCCGAGAGAAGGGGTTAATAGCTAGAGTAGCAAAGCTGGACTAGGTTCATTTCAAGGGAGAAACACAGAAAGTTAGAATGTGGTGGGAGAAAGATCTTGGTATAATATTGTAATTGAGAACTCAAACTGGGAGCTGGTGCTGACCTAACACATGGGCTTATTGCTCTGTAATAGATTTAAAGAAATGCAGTATAAGTTCCTACACAGATTGTATTACCCTCCTAGTGTTGTGCACAAATTCTACCCAGAGATATCACCCACACGTGGGAAGTGTGGGATAGCAAGGGAGACTCTGCTCCATTATTGGGATTGCCCAGAGATGCAAAAGTTCTGGAGAGTAGTATCAGAAATTATTAAAATGAAGGGGCTCCCAATGGAGTTCTCCCCAGTCTTGTTGCTACTCGGGGTGGTGGCCCATGACAATGGGGACTGGGACCTTCACCCCAGAAGAGTCAGGGTTCTCCTGGTGGTGGCCTGACAGAAGATACAAAATCAATGGACAACCAAAACTGTTCCCACAGTGGAGCAGTGGAAGACACTGGCCCTGAGACCACTTGCAGTGGATCGGTTGACATATGTGATCAAAGGGGCAGAGGAAAAGTTCATAGCCATATGGGAGAAATTTTTGAGCATCCTGTCACCCGGGGAGGCAGCAATTTTAAGAGATGGATGGGGAGTATGAAACGGGGAGGCTGGAGGGCACGGGCGTCTGCCAGCCACGGACTAGAACAATCCAAATAAGAGAAATCTGGTGGACTTAGACACCTTAATTTTATTTATGCACATATGAGGAAATGAATAATGCAATCTAAGGTTAAAGACAGACCTGAGACAAAGCATATCTTGTAGATTAATTTACATTTTTAGTTCTGTTCAGCAGTTACCCTTAGGGGGTCTCTGAATAGTTGTTTAATAGTTGCTTTTAACTTTCTTACTGTAAGAGTTTGATGCATTTCTTGTACAAAATAATGGGACATACTCCTCTGATGTAAGCTGATATAAAGGATGGCAGGGGGATGAGGAAGATATATATATATATATATATATATATATATATATATATATATATATATATACACACACACACATATATATATATATATACACACACACACAATGGAGTGTAGTATGCTTGTATGGAGCCATGAAATTAGCTGTAATGTAATCATCTTATGTATGGCTGTATTGATTTGGATTTTGAAAATACCAATAAAATTATAATACAAAGAAGAAAAAGAAGGAGTTGGAGGGGAGGGAGGCAAGGGTAAGTGAATTTGAGAGCAGTGACAGAGGGGAAAACTGGGGGGGCAGTAGAAGGAATAAGGTTAGGGACTCAAAGGAAAAAAAGGCATGGGTAGAGAGGGAGGGAGGGATAAAGGAGCAAAAGGAGGGGGGCATAGGAATTAGGGATCTAGCGATAGCAGGTACAGGACTTCTTAGTGTGTCGCAGGAACAGTGCTTTGGAGACTGTAAACTTGACAGGAGAAGCAAGCCTCAGCGTTTTCAACACATTGTTCCAGACAACAGGGAGGTCATGATTTATAGCTGCCCTGCCAAAGCGCGTTCTGACCTTGGGTACAACAAGGGAAATGTTAGTAAGGCTTCGTAGTGGGTAGTTCCCAACAGAGCAGACAGGCAGACATTCAGAAATATACTGGGGGAGCTTATGAGTAATGGCTCTATAGGTTCGTAGGTTTGCATTTTTGAATCTCCTGTAAGTGAGAGAGCTCCAGTCTACAGAAGTATAGAGTGAGCAATAATGAGTCAAAAACAGAGCATCCGTAATAAATCTAAGTGCCCGGTGGTAGTTTGGAGAGAGCCGTACTTGTGGCTTGGCCATACAAGAGGTCTGCATGATCCAGGAGAGGCATAAAGGAAGTTTGAACTAATCTTTTTTGGCCTCTAAGGTAAGTAAGTGCCTGATTAGAAAAAATATACCAAGCCTCTGTTTTAACTATTTTGATAATTCGTCTATGTGATCAGTGAGACAGTTTAGTATTAATCCACACACCCAGGTATCTGAATTTTTCAACATATTCCAAAGGCTCACCTAACAGTGTATTTACATTCAGGAGTGTCCCCAAGGTGTAATGTTTGGCAATACTGGCTCCAACCTTGCCACTATTGTGCTGGCTAGTATTTTATAGTCTGATGTAAGCAGTGAAATGGATCAGTAGGATGAGTACAGTGCAGAGTCTTTGCTTGGTTTTGGGAGTACTGTGATGGTGGCTACTATGGAGGGATGGAGTTGCCCCCGCTGCACACTTTCTAAACATACGTCATGAAGAAGCTCCAGGATCTCATAGAAACATAGACTTAGACAGCAGATAAGGACCGCTTGGTCCACCTAGTCTGCCCATTTCCCTACCTACAGGATAAGCTGCAGATCCTAGTTAACCAACAGCCTATTTCTTCCTACCCCCCACAAAAATTACCTTGTCTGTTCCATGCATTCTCAAATTCTTCCACAGTTTTAGACCCCCACAACCTCCTCATAAAGGCTGTTCCATGCGTCCACCACCCTTTCTGTGAAAAAATTACTTCCTCACATTGCCCCTGAACCACCCCCCCATCTTCAAATTGTGTCCCCTTGTTCTTGCACATTCCTTTTTCTGAAAGATGCTACCCTCTTGGACTTTGTTGATTCCACTGAGGTACTTAAAAGTTTCTATCATGTCCCCCTCTCCCTCCTTTCCTCAAGGGTATACATATTAAGCTTCTTTAGTCTCTTCTTGTATGGCTTCTCTTGCAGACCCTGCACCATTTTATTTGCCCTCCTCTGGACTGTCTATGTCCTTGCGGAGATGGGGTCTCCAGAACTGGATGCAGTACTCCAGACTGGATCTCACCAACTGTCTGTACAGAGGGATAACAACTTCCTGTTTTCTGCTGGTGATGCCTCTCCCTATACATCCCAATATCCCCCAGCCCTCCCTACTGCCTTCTCACATCTCAGGAAGAAACATTTTATAAAAGCCTGTTGGCAGCCCATCTGAGCTTGGGGCCTTACCACTTTTTAAATGCCTTATTGCAGCAGAGTCCTCCTCCACAGACAGTGGACTAATTCAGTAGCAGTTGTCTCCTCAATAGGAGAAATTGAGGCTTTCTGGAAGAAATCCTGTTGTTGTTGTGGAGTGGGATTGGTCTCTGAGGCGTACAGGTTTTTATAGAATTCAGTAAATGCTGAGCCAATGGACTGGTTATCTGTAACTAGTGCCTTCTGCTTATTTTGTAGGGTCTTAATGTTAGTTTCCCCCTCTCTTCGCCTCAACTACCAGGACAGGAGTTTGCCACCCTAGGCCCCATCAAAGTAGGGACCCCTTTTCCCCAGTAGAAGGCCCCTCTCCAGCACAGAGGAGCTTAGGGAGTTGTATTTCCATTTTGCTCACTGCAGCCTGTAGAACAACTCCCAATTAGGGCAGTTTATGTGGCCTTTTTCTAATTCTAGTATCTTTTGCTCAAGAGCGCTGATCATCCTTTCCTCTGATTTTTTCTTAAAGGATGCACATGAGATGGTTCGCCCTCTGACAAAGGCCTTCATTGCCTCCCACCTTGATGCATGGGTTGTCTCCCCTTTTTTATTATTAGACATATACTCATTTATGATGATACGGATATGCCTGACTTACTGACTATCTTTTAAAAGTACAGGGTCTAACCTCCATGGTCTCATCGCCACTTCTGTCATGTCCTCCCTGAGTTTAGCCCTTAAAGGGGCATGGTCTGAGACCAATATTGTCTCATGTGATGCATTTTCCATGTGCAACACGATGGTCGATGACACCATCAACCTGTCTAATCTAGTGTATGTCTGGTGGGTGTGTGAGAAAAAACTGTCTTCTCTGCTGGTCGGACTCTGGCATCTCCAGATCTCTACAAGGGAGCATGTTTCCACTATCTCTTATAAAGCTCAGGCATTCTTAGATAGTGAGACTGGGGTTGAGTTGGACCTATCTAGTACGGTGTCTTCTACACAATTAAAGTTGCCCCCTAGTATGCAGGGCCCTTGGAAGGGTGCCGTGTCCAGGAGTAGTTTGTGGTAGAATTTTTGGTCTTCTGTGTTAGGGCCATAAATAGACCCAATGTCTTTACATTTCCCACTGTTTAGCTAAACCTGGGCCAGAGCATACCTCTCCGCAGGGTCTGAATACGATGAAAGAACATTCCCAGGGAAGCCCCTTGGTAACAAAATTGTCACTCCCCTAGCCCTGGATGAATGGGCTGTCTTTCCATGTGTCCCCACTAAATTGCTTTAGTTTTTCAGCCTCCTTAGCTGACGTGTGCATGTCTTGGAGTAAAGCAATCTTGGTTTTTAGCATTTTAAGTCTAGTTTGTACCTTTTTCCTTTTCACAACATTTTTAAGCCCATTAACATTCCGTGTAATGACATTTATATCCTCAGCCATTTGTTGTACCACAATAACTTTCCCATAGTAGCATACCACCTCTTAGCAACCGCCCATGCCTCCCTTTATAGGGGAGAGTTCGTGACCACATTGTTCTTGCATCCATAAACGAACTTTGAACATGAAAAACTCAAACTTGAACAGTTAGTACCCATATTTCCCCCTTTTTTCCCTTCCTTCTCTATCTGCCCCCCACCTCCCCCTGAAACCCCAACAACTTGAACAAACTGTTATCTGAAGTATTACTTGGATCCCCCCATCCCCCACTGTTAATGATGGCATACGTTTGGTTAACATGGGGCTACTGTATATCAATTATTACATCGTGAAATGCTATAAGGCAGGAATTGTCTTTAGATCATTGCAGTGATTATAGGGCATCCTTCCTCCTCCACCGTAGAACTATTGTGGCAAAGTACAATAAAAGGGTTTCGTTTTCCCTCCATCGGTGAGCCCGCTCCACCCACCCTGATATTCAGGTCTCCAGTGTGTTTGGAATCAAGCCTACGGTTCCCTCCCCTCCACATTACCACATCATTCCTTGAATTAAATTATGTACAACAGTCCTCGTGAGTGTTACACAGTCTCCCTGGCTGTCTTGTCTCTGCTTTGTGATGGAACTTGTAATCCATGTGGGCATGTCTGGGGAGGCCTGAAAAGGCACCATAAAGACTGACCCACCCACTCCCACCGATACCTGCACCTCTTGGCACAGTCAGGGGGTGGAGAGCACTGCTCAGGGCACAAACAGTATCTCAGCCCTAAAATTAGCAAAGACCCACTGCAAACTCTTCCAGCCACTGTTAGAACCACTATGCTATGGATGTTAGTGTCTCTTTAAATGCAGCCAAGGCCTCACGGAGGTTCCACTTTCTGCGACATTCACACAGTTCATCTTGATATTGGGCCCTACGGAACACAGTACCCCCAACAAGCCTGAAGATCCTACAGACTACCCACCTCCTTCCGTTGGGTGGATCTCTACCCTTCTCCGGTCACTGTGTGGATGGACCCTACATAGTCTGCATGAGATCAGGAGGGGATGTGTTATGAGGGATCATCATGCAGCCATGCAGCCAAAATGGCAGTGATGATGATTACCTCCCTGATCCTTCTCAAGCTTCATAGGTGGAGAATCAACCATCAAGGTGCATAAAACATCAGAGTGGTCTACAGGTTAACAGGATTCACCATTGGATGCCACACATTCAGCTCTGTCCAGTCGGTAAGTCATCCTGTTCAATATTTAGCTGATGTTAACAGAAAAAAAAATTTGTGAGATAGAATTGATGTGGTTCATGGGGTGGGGGAAAATCTCCGGTATTTCAAGGCATCTGTGCAAAGCAGGGTCCAACCTCAGACGGAGATGAAATTGACATGTTCGTTAATTACAGCTGTCATTTCTGTCAAACAGTGCTCTGCTGTGTTGAGGATGATGCTCTCCTTTCATCCACTGCTTCTTCCTCCCACACAAATTTCTCCACTTTCTGGGGGCTATCAAAAATCCTAGGAGTCTTGCCTGGTCTGGAAATTCTCAGCCTGGATTGGTACAGAAGGGTGAACTCCCAGCCGGCCAAGTGGAGGGTTGTTTCTACACCATTGAATTTCAGGCCATGGATCTGTAGATCCCTGCTGTAGTCTTGGACTATAACGGTTTTGCCACCCTCTTGCAGCATGATTGGGCCATAGGATTTTACCACCCAAAGTATTCACATCTATAATCTACTCTTCCCTCTCCCCTTTTTCTGCCCACCATATCTGTTCCTTCCACATTCCTTTGACCCTGGTTCCAGCTCTAAATTCTCCATACCGTATCACTATATATCTTTTTATATTAGGTTTTATTTGTGTTCGGTGCACTTGATATGTATATTTCTTTACTTATGTGAAAAATTGTGTCCTACCCAAAACTAGCTGTATCTTCTGTTCCAAACATATACTACTGTCAATGTTATCGGCTGATACTTTGTATATACTGTATTATTGTCTCACCTTATTTTTATTATTATTATTTTCTTGTGTGTTGCATCCCATGTATATTGTCCTTTGTTCCTGGTTGACAAATCCAGGTCCACCTCAAAAATGAGCTTGCTCAACGGTGATCACCTGGTTAAATAAAGACTTTGATTGATTGATTCATTGAATGATTCTCTCCTTATCTGTGTACCTGAGGTATTTGATTTGGAAGTGTCTTGGCTTTTCTCCAGGTTTAGGTTTCAGGCCGGTTCTGTGAGCCCTCTCCACTTCATAATCCAAGGCTTAGTCCCCAATTTTAGGGTGTTGGATGATCCACCGGTGCACCTCCTTGCCTGGGTTTTTCTTCCCTGTACCTTCTCTAAGGCCTATTATTTGGAGGCTCAAGCAGCAGGATCGGTTCTTCAGGTCGTCCGCCCATTGCTGAACCTCCGCAATCATTTTTTTATAATCAGTCTTGTCTTTGCTTAGTGCTTCAAGCCTGTCTTCTGTTTCACGTAGCCTTTTTTCAACCTCCTCAATGCGCACCGTATGTGCCTCCATTGTCTCCGAAAGTCTGGTCACTACAGACTGCAAATGTGTAATTTGGGCTGTTATATTCTGGAAGCCTGCATTCATTTCAGTCTGGATTCTATATAGAGTAGCTAGAACACCAGCTATAGATTTCTCAAATTCAGTCATGCCATCTGCATTTGCAATTGCTGTTGGAGGGCCCAGGGGTGCCCTCGTGGCAAGTTAGCACAGTTGTTTGCCTATTTCCAGCTGGAAATAGTAGTTTAGCCTGTCTTGTGCACACCTTGGCTGGTACAGCAGGGTTTTTGGTAGCTATATAGATGTTTCTCTATTCCAAATGCCTTTTAACTTATTTTCTGCCTTAAATGAAGTTTTGCCTGATCTGTGTAGTACTAAAGAGTGTCTACCATCTTGGCTGATTGGCGACGCTCCTCCCAATTGTCATATTAACTGTTCCACCACCACTTCCATTCCTATAAGCATGGAGTCTAGTCAGGTCTTTGGTACATTTTTTGTTGATCTGGCTTACACTATCTCTGCGAAGGGGCTAATACCCTACTAGGGTACCTAAGACACAAGAACCCTCTAGAGGAGGGTTCCAGCCCAGGAGGTGTTGCGGAAGTGAGGTCCCCTTAGACCAAGTTACCATAGGAAAAAATGCCAAAAGAGCAAACAAATGAACAGACAAGCACTCTCGTTCTTTTGGAGAGTAGAGACATTGCCTGAAAAATAAGTCATCCTGGCGAAAAACACCAAAATCCAGGAGAGAAAGAGGACTGAAGTATAGGCCACCATGCAGCCTGAACTCTCAGCAAAATGTTTATTTAAATCTGTATGTCCATCTGTCTGTGTCTGTCTGTCTATCTATCTAGTCAGTTTGGAGGAGAAGAAAAAATCCTTTGTGGAGAAAACCTCCAGAGAACCAAGGCCTTTGTCGCCATATCGCATGGCTATGCTTATGATTATTTGGATCACTGCTAAATTTGGAATCCAACTCACTGTAACAGTTTGGAAGGGAGGCTGTCACTCTATCCCTCTAATGGGATAATGTATTAGGTGCTGCCAAGTTGATCTGCGTAGCTAGGAGTTCCCATGAACCTTACCCTCAAGGTGTGGGCTGAGGAGAGTGGTGAATGCTGAATGGCTTACTCCTGACCTTAAGTTCTTGAGGAGTCCTAACCTATGACTTATACTGTGAGGGAAACTAAAGTTAGGAGATTAGGAGTAAGAACAGGTGGGCCCAAGGCAAAGTAGGAAGGTTTGTTCTGAAAGGTGCTGCCAAGTCAAGCTGCCTGGCCAAAGGAACCTCCAGGGGTCATGCGATCTCTACCTTCAAGAAGCAGAAGTCATTAATACTACATTATGAGGTGCTGCCTTGTAAATCAGCACAGCTAGAGGGGCTCTTGGAGCGAGTGACCTACACTGCTGAGGGAAAAGGAGCATGGGAATGTTGAGAGGTGCTGCAGTGTAGTATGCATGGCTAAAAGGACCCCCACCTGATGAGGCACACACCCTTGAGATGTGTACTTCAGCAGAGCAAGCTTGTCAGCCTCCAGGCCAAGTAGCCCTGAAGACCAAAAAGTAGTACTTATGGGGCAGTATGGAAGGGAGGAGAGGACACATTATTGGTAAAAGAAATGCTGAGGTGGTGATAGCCTGGGTAGAGAGGATGGACTGGTAAGAAGGGCAACTGCCAGAGTAGGTAAGATGTTAGTACTTTAGGTATCACAGTGGGTGAATGCCCAATATCCTTTGGAGAAGGGTGATACCTGTAGAGGCAATGTTAATATAGAGGCAACAAGAGTCGCCGGCCCGGTGGCTCTGAGGGCTGAGGCGCTGGATGCCACATCTTATGCTACACTGGTGACTCGGGTTCGGAAGCAAGCCCAGGCGCCAGTGAGTCGGCAGGGGCAGGTTGAGGAAGGAGTACACTTGTGGTGCTCTCCTTCCCGAGGAGCAGGAGATGGGTCATCCCAGTGTGCTAGTGACACCAAGTGGAGACCAGGGGTCATTGCAGCAAGCCGGACAGGACGAGAACAGCGTGACTGACGCAGGCAGGGTTGCTATGCGCCAGAGCGTCAGGGTGTGCCCACACGGAGGGGGGAGTCCTACGAGCGCAGAACAAGGAAAACACTGGCTCACTGAGAGAGGCGATGGCACCTATCCGCCATGCCCTCCGCTGAGTTCTCCTCAACTGGCCTTCCAGTTCCTCCACCTGGGCCCCACCTGCAGCTGGAGTGTGACTTACAAGTGAGCCCAAGAGAGGCGATGGGCTACCCTCCCCGGGCAGGTGAAACAGGGGGTGCTGGCTACGGGGGGGGGGTACAGACTGAGAGAGTCACAGGCGGGCAGCAATAAGGATAGAATGCCTGAGAGAGTTCTCACGAGCCACGATTGGAGGGAAATAGAGTTAAAAAAATATATATATACTGTAGGCAACAAGTAATTATGGAGGGTGCATGCCTGAGGATGTAATGGATAGAATACTGGAGCGGCAAGGCCTGTGTAGGATGGGAGTGGTAAGAAGTGTAATGGGGGGGTCTCATTGTCGTATGCACCTGGAACCCCCCCCCACACTCACTAACCTACCTTGGGGTCAGCCTGAGTTCTTTTGGGTACAGTACTTAAATAGCATACCAGGAACAGGTTTTGGTGCCTCCACCTGGGGCAGGGGTATATAAAGGCTACCTGACAGTGCAGTGCCTTGAATCTATCGGCCCTGCATCCCACCTACCCTGCCACTCTGAACAAAAGAAACAGCTGCTGTGTTAAATGCCTCCCAGCCAAGGTGTAAAGTAGCATTGTTACATTAAATGACTGTTGCTGGCTGCATAACGGCTCTACTTTACAACTCCTCCAGAACTTCAACATTCCCTGTTACTTTAGCAACCCAGCAGCCCTTAACATCTCTTTGTGTTTCTGGGTGGGCGAGTCAGGTTTTATCACCTAGCTAGCCAGTAATTAAATTAGATATGTCCTGCCTGCTGGTGTCTGTTAGTCTGTGGCAAGAACCTATTGGAATTTGGAAATGGGAAGTGATTTGAGTGAGATTTGAATGTCCCACTGAAGTTCTGAATCTGAGCCCAAGAACTAGAAGCCAGGCTAGCAAAAAACATAGAAACATAGAAACATAGAATCTGACGGCTGATAAGGACCACTTGGCCTACCCAGTCTGCCCATTTCCCTACCTGATGGATAAGCTGCAGATTCTAGTTAATCAACAGCTTACTTCCTCCTACCTCCCACTAGAATTGCCTTATGCCTGTCCCATGCATTCTTGAATTCTCCCACTGTGCCTGACTCCACAACCTCCTCAGGAAGGCTGTTCCATGAATCCACAACCCTCTCTGTGAAAAAATACTTTCTAACATTACCTCCGAGACGTCCCCCCTCTGTATTCAAATTGTGTCCCCTTGTTCTTGCACATCTCTTCTTCTGAAAGATACTACCCTCTTGTACTTTGTTAATTCCCTTGAGATACTTGAAAGTTTCTATCATGTCCCCCCTCTCCCTCCTTTCCTCAAGGGTATACATATTAAGCTGCTTTAGTCTCTACTCATATGCCTTCTGGTGCAGACCATGCACCATTTTGGTTGCCCTCCTCTGAACAGCCTCCACTCTGTCTATGTCTTTTCGGAGATGGGGTCTCTAGAATTGCACACAGTACTCCAGATGGGGTCTCACTAACTGTCTGTAGAGAGGATAACAACTTCCTGTTTTCTACTGTTGATGCCTCTCCTATGCATCCCAGTATCCCCCAGCCCTCCTTACTGCCTTCTCACATTGTTTGCCCACCTTTAGGTCATCTGATATAATTACTCTTAGGTCTCTTTCGATTTTTGTTGTTGTTATTAACTCACCCCCATTGTGTACTCTTCCCCTGGGTTTTTATTTCCCAGATGCATTACCTTGCACTTCTTTGCATTGAATCTGAGCTGCCACATATTTGACCATTCCTCCAACCTTGCCAAGTCCCTTTTCATCCTACCTTGTGTATCAACCCTGTTGCAGATCTTTGTGTCATCTGAAAAGAGACATACATTTCCTTCCAGTTCCTCTGCAATGTCACTTATAAAGACATTAAAAAGGACCGGTCCCAGTACTGAAACCTGTGGTACCCCGCTAGTAACTCTCCTTTCTTCACTGTTGTACACCATTTAATACTACCCTTTGTGTTCTGTTGTCCAGGCAGTTTTTTATCCAGACTACCACCTTGGGACCCACTCCAGGGCTGGCTAACTTGTATATTAATCTTTTGTGTGAGACTGTGTCAAATGCCTTGCTAAAATCTAGGTAGGCCATATCCACAGCCCCTCCCTGGTCCACTACTTTGGTCACCCAGTCAAAGAAATCTATTAGGTTCATCTGACATGACCTTCCTGCTGTGAAACCATGCTGCCTTGGGTCCTGTGCCCCGCTGGCCTCTAGGTACTCAACAATTCTTTCCTTCAGAAATGCTTCCATCATCTTCCCTACCACTGAAGTCAAACTAACTGGTCTGTAGTTTCCTGCCTCTGCCCTGCTCCCACTTTTGTGAAGTGGAATCACATTTGCCCTCCTCCAGTCCTCAGGTACCACTCCATCCTCTCATGAGGACTCCTCCAAGCCCACCGGGGCTTTGGACCTGCTCCTCCCCGGACCCGTGGACCTTCCACCACACCCAAGGAAGCCTCAGGGATCACCGCTTAGCCGGCGGTCCCCGCAGAAGAAAAGCCGCTCTCCTCCAGGAGTTACTGTTGACAAGGGCCGCCCGCCGCATGCTCGCCCATGAAGGGAACCAGGAGCCTGGCCGCTCACTGGTACCTTGTACCGCTAAAGGCGCTAAAGCCGTAAGGTACGTTATCACCACTTTCTCCCACCAGCTGTCTCCAGTAAGGGTTGGTGGCACTAGCTGGTTCCACCCTTCACTGAAAACGGCTGTTTTCAACTTGCAAACTGGACTTTGGACTGCCTGAACGTGCTCTTGGACTGCCATCTACCGCGGTGAGCAATCCGCTCTCCCTGCTAGCGGCGAGCCATTTACGGCTGGTGTTACAGCTCCTCCGGTGTACACTCGTCCCGCTGGCACTTTGCGCCGGCTCCCCACCTGCCCCCACCTCACCCACCTTGGTCGACCCTTTAGCTTTATAGGCATTTGGTGGTCATATGACTAAGTGTCCACTTTTCCATTGGCTCCTTATACACTCTAACCACTGGGGGCGTTAGTCCTACTCACTGCCAGAAAGCCCTTGCCTACAGTTCCCTAGAAGCTGCCCTGCCTGGTCATGGTCCCTTTCCACTATCGAACTCAATCCCACTCCACTCTCTCCAACTTGCTTGATCCCCTCTGCATCGCTGAATCCCTGCTTCACCCTCTAACCTACTCCCTACTCCCAAACTTGCCTGCTAGTCTTTTTTAACAAAGCTCCATCTCCATTAAGCTCTATCATGTTCCTCCTTCATGAAGGCACGCCGCCACCGTGTGGTAGATTAAAGGTACTAACCCCCTATTATCTGCCTTCTTTTCCTGCTCTGCCTAAACTATACCTCTCTGTCTCTATCTCAGGTCATACACCACAACTCCCCCTTGCTCAATGATTTTAGTTTTTCAAACCTACTCCTTACCAAACAATATGCCAAACCTGACTTACATTACCTCTTACTCAAGAATGGATTCACGTATCTTGTCCTCACTACCTACCATCAGAATAGGAAGAAACCGTTATCTACCAATACCCTATACAGACTTCAGCTTAAATGCCTAGCCTCTCTTCTGCTACTACTAGCAGGCGATGTGGAACCTAATCCTGCCCCCCCCCACAACACCACCCAGATCAACTCTCCTGGCAAATCTAAAAGAGGTCTAGCTATTGTACATATGAATATTTGAAGTCTTCTGGGACATATGGCCGAACTTGAGGCTTGGATCAAAGTAGGTGGACCGGACATTCTGTGCATCACGGAAACATGGCTTAAATCTCGCATCCAGGATGCCCAGTATTATTTACCTGGATACACTATCATCCGACAGGACAGGCCCGGGTCAAAACAGGGTGGGGTTGTTGCCATTTACCATAAAACCATTTCACCAATAAGCCGGTTCCTGTCCACAATCCTCAACGTATCTGTGAGTCTATACACGCTATCCTGTCCGTAGGTGCTAAAAATCTGCACATAATCTGTCTCTACAATCCGCCCACCGGAGGGGTGGAGAGTTTCCATGAACTGCTCCAGCAAACTTCACAAACTATTAATATGGCGAAACCATCATACTTGGGGATGTAAACTTAAACTGGCTGGGCCCTCCATAGCTCCTTGCATCC
Organism: Neoceratodus forsteri; assembly: GCA_016271365.2. Taxonomy (NCBI): domain Eukaryota; kingdom Metazoa; phylum Chordata; order Ceratodontiformes; family Ceratodontidae; genus Neoceratodus; species Neoceratodus forsteri. Next base: position 700,312,998 of record CM057455.1, read on the forward strand.
CTAGTCCAAGGTCTCAACTTCCACCAGCTCATCACTGAGAACACCAGGATGATAAACTCCCAATCAGGTACGCTGATAGACTGGATTCTCACAAACAGACCTTACCGTATGACAAAGGCAGGTATCCTGGCTGATGCTATAACTGACCACTTGCCCACTATCTGCCACTGGCGCGCTAGCTCAACACCCTCTCCTCAGTCCTGCCTGGTCACATTTACCAACTTTGCTCACCTGGATCTAAATGCCTTTCTCCTTGATGTATCCTGCATTGACTGGTCTGAAATCTACCATGCAACAAAAGTGGAAGACACCCTAAACGTGTTCCTAACCAGGTTCAGCGATGAACAGAATAGGCATGCACCGAAAGTGCAGAGAAGGGTCAGGGCTCATCAAACGAGATGGCTCCACAAAGACCTTCTCCGACAACTCAGAACCAGGGATAAACTGTGGAAGCTCTTCAAAAGCACCGGTCTGCCCAGGGACCATGCTATCTACAAGCAACATAGAAACTCCTGTAAAAAGCAAATAAGGTTAGCAAAAAGCAAATACTGCCAGAACCTACTAGCCAGCTCAGCCCATGATCCCTGCAAATTCTGGGGTCACATCAAAACCTTCCTGGGTAACCGCAATCCGTAACCCCTTCGGAAATGATTCTAGATGGTATCCACTCTAATGAATCCCTTACCATTGCAAGTACTTTCAATAAGATGTTCTCTGACCTGTCCCGTTACACATCTACACTTCCACCTGCACCTGTGGCATCTCAGCCCTCTGCAACTGGTGCACTAGCCGACCCACCAATCAATAATCATGTGCCAGAAACAACCAAGCCCTTCTACTTCAAAACTGTGTCCGGATTGTAAGTCTTTAATCTACTAAACACCATATCTGACACCACCAGCCCGAGATCCGACTTACTGGAACCACTCCTTCAAAAGGCAGCTGCTCATCTCATCTCCTATCCACTAGCCAAGGTGTTCACTCTATCCCTCTTCAATGGTACCTTTCCTGACATCTGGAAATCCTCAAGAATTACCCCCATTTTCAAAAAGGAAAACAAGAATGATATCTCAAATTATAGACCAATAGCGATTCTCTCGGTCCTCAGCAAAATCCTAGAAAAACTTGTAGCCACTCAGACCATTGAGTTCCTTGAAACCTCAAACTTGTTATGTGCAGCACAACATGGTTTCAGGAAAAACCACAGCACCACAACTGCACTAACTAAATTCACCTCAGACACTCTCACAAACATGGACAAAAGTCAGCTCACTGGTGCTATCTTCATCGACCTCACCAAGGCTTTTGACCTCATGGCTCACCCCTTACTCCTGTCCACCCTCCAAGAATTTGGCTTCTCACCTCCCATCACAAGCTGGTTCAGAAGCTACTTAACAAATAGGACCCAGGCTGTCAAACTTAACTCCGCAATCTCTGACTGTACCACTATCAACATTGGAGTGCCACAAGATTCAATACTGGGCCCTCTCCTATTCTCTTTATTTATTAACAACCTGCCAAGCTGCATTGTGTCCTGTGCCTCTCTTCTCTACGCAGATGACCTGGTTATCTACACTAGCTCTGATAATGTTGACCAACTAAGCGACATTGACCTCTGCTTTCCACACTGCTCAACACTGGCTAAACTCCATCTCCTTATCCTGAACTCCAGCAAAACCAAAGCAATGCTACTGGGCACTGCCCACAAGATAAGGTCCTGCTCCTCTCCTTTAAAATCCTGGACCTAGATGGGACTCCCTCAAGGAAGTCAGCACTTTCCGCTATCGTGGCATCCTACTAGATCAATCCCTGGACCTAAACCTGCACATACAAGAAACCTGTAAACCTGTGAACTGCAAACTGGGGGCTGCCTACAGAACCAGCTATATGCTTACACCTGCTGCCAAGCTGGCCATTGCCAGGGGCCTCCTCCTGCCCGCTCTTACCTACTGCGCTCCCATACTGACCATGGTGCATAAATCTACCTTACAAAAATGGGATGTCACCTTCAACAATGTATGCCGTTATGCTTCAAAGGCCCCTCGGCTCAAGCATCACTGCCAATTGTATAGAGACCTTGGCTGTCTCTCTCCCTCTGCCACCAGACTTTACTATCTGGGCTGCCTCTGTGACTCCATCCTTAGACTTGACAGACCGGCATCCCTAACTGAACTGCTTCAGCCCACCTTCTCTCCGTGTGAGCTGAGATCATCAGATAAATCCCTCCTGAAAGTACCCTACTGCCATACCTCAAAAGGGTCTGGTGCGTTCGGTACACTGCCCCACAAATGTGGAACCTGCTGCCGCTCAATCTTAGACAAACATCGTCACACAACCTCTTTAAGTGTAGGCTATGCGACCACCTTGTGGGAGCATGTGTGATTTTGTATTTTCTTGAAACTTGGCTTCCCAGCCAAATGCCCTTTGGGGTAACGCTTGCCTCAATGTTTGCGCACAGAGGTTCTTTGTCTTTTAAATAGTTTTTTATTTTAATGGGTTCACCACAATATATCCAAGGCACACTGCCTTAAGGGTAGCTGGTCCATTCCACTGGGGTGTCAAACAGGCAGAGCATACTGATGAGTCCTGGTAGAGATGGCAGCGTATCTATGTCTTCTGTTAGCACCCTTGCAAACTGTGTGAGAGGCCTTTCGGCACCATGCAATTCTGCTTAAAGTTGGACCAGCATAACATTCTGTGGTGATTTGCATATGCAGCCCATGATGCTTTGCATTGTGGGAGCATGTGTGATTTTGTATTTTCTTGAAACTTGGCTTCCCAGCCAAATGCCCTTTGGGGTAACCCTTGCCTCAGTGTTTGCGCACAGAGGTTCTTTGTCTTTTAAATAGTTTTTTATTTTAATGGGTTCACCACAATATATCCAAGGCACACTGCCTTAAGGGTAGCTGGTCCATTCCACTGGGGTGTCAAACAGACGAGGCATACTGATGAGTCCTGGTAGGATGAAACACGTGTCTATGTCTTCTGTTAGCACCCTTTGCAAACTGTGTGAGAGGCCTTTTGGCACCATGCAATTCTGCTTAAAGTTGGACCAGCATAACATTCTGTGGTGATTTGCATATGCAGCCCATGATGCTTTGCATTGTGGGAGCATGTGTGATTTTGTATTTTCTTGAAACTTGGCTTCCCAGCCAAATGCCCTTTGGGGTAACCCTTGCCTCAGTGTTTGCACACAGAGGTTCTTTGTCTTTATGCGACCACCTTATTTCAATGGACCAATATGCCTGCTATGGCCCCACCTGAGCCTGTTTGTTTCAACGGACCAATGTGCCTGGTATGACCCCACCTAAGCCTGTCCTACCACCCCCTTACTCCTGCCCCATCCTCCCCCCTATGCTAGCCCCCGTCTCTCCATACACCCACTCTCCCTCCTATCTCTGACTTACCCTATCTAGCTATTGGTTGATTACACTAATTTCTTGATATATGTTGCCCTATGCACTCTTAATGATTATAACGTCTTGGTTATGAAGCCTATTGCACTATTCAATGTATGTGTTATATGTAAGTAGACCTTACTGTTATAATGTCTGCACCTTGCCTTTTGCCCTTCACACTGTTTTGCCTGTTAACTGCTGTTTAAACTGTTACTTAAATATTTAGCTGATGATTTCTGTGTACTAGGTACTGGCATAGCTAAGGACTCATCCTCTCCCCTCCCTACCCCCTTTATTTTCCTCCCCTGGTTTTCTGGCCCAGCCGGCCCTGCTCCACTCCCTTTTCTCCCCTCCTTCCTACATTTTTTCCTCCTAAAACCAGCCATTGTGCTGCTGCGATGCCCCCCTATGGACCCATCACCAGGATGTTTCAATCAGCTTCCATTGCTGGTGGACCACCGTAACCCCCCCCTTACCCCGACTGAGCACCGATCCCTCACCCGGGAACAGAACCATGATCCCGGGCACTTGCCGCACTTTCAGCCGCTGAAGCCGCTCACCTGCTGTATTTCACCCACGAACCCCGCCCTCTCGACTCTCTCCAGCCGGCGAGCGGTTCCATGAACCCGGTCTTCTCTCACAGTCTTCTGCCGCTCAAGTCGCAAAGTTCCTTCTCACCCTGAATGATACCTCAACTCCCTGCCTTGTAACTGAACCTGTGACACTTTTTTCTCCCTGGCTGCCATTGCTGCAAGGTTGTCCATTTTCACTTCCTGCCAGTCTGTGGACCCATGAGTCCGGTTACAAGTCCCTACCTTCAGCCCCCCCACCCTTGCTACTGTCCTCCCCAGGTTTGTCCAGCACAGCCAGCCCGACTCCGCTTCCCTCTTGTCCCCCCCCCTTTTCCTTCCTACAACCCTCCTACACGCCGCTACCATGCCCCTCTACAGACCCGCTACAGGGGGGCCTCGTCCAGCTCCCATCACTGCTTGACCGCCGTAATCTCCCCCTTACCCCGACTGTGCACCATTCCCATGCCCGGATACAGAACCGCTAGTCCAGGCACTTTCTGCACTCTCGACCGCTCTTTCTGCCACATCTCACCCCCGACCTCCGCTTTTCCGCCACTCGCATACTGGTCAGCAGTTCCATGAGCCCGGTCCCCTACAACAGCCTTCTGCCGCAAAAAACATTAAACTCCCTTTGCACCCCTGACTGAATCGCGGCTCCCATACCCGGTAACAGTACCAGTGGCCCGGACACTTTTCTTACTTTCGGCCGCCGATGCTGCAAGGTTGTCTTCTCTCATCCCACCCCCCCCATCTATACCGTCTATATACTTCTCGCCAGTTGGCGGACCCACGAGTCCGGTTCCTAGTCCCTGCCTCTTACCGCTAATGCCACCAGAGAGCTGTCCCTACTAGCTTTCATGGATCCCTAGCCCCCTCCTTCACCATGTCTCCCTCTTTTTTTCTCCCCCTCACCTTACCTGCCTGTACATTAGGTCTGTCCTGATACCAGTACCCGTTCTCTCTTGCTATCTGTAAACTGTAAATCAGTTGTCACACTTTGACCTGTAACCCTGCCTCACTGTCTTTGAAACTGTACTTTCATATTGTTGCTGTGCCTCTTTGTATTTAAACTGTACTCTGTATTGTTACTGTGCCTCCCGGGTCATGCCTGAAAATAGTCACCTGTTGGCTAGAGCACTTACCCGGTTAACAAAAACTAAATAAATAAATGACTTGTTAAAGAGAGTAGTCAGTGGTGCTACTAGTTCTACCCTTAGTTCTTTTAGTATTCTTAGGTGAATCCCATCAGGCCCCATTGATTTGTCCACTCTCAGTTTAAAGAGTTCTTTCAAAACCCTTTCTTCTAAGAATGGACTGGTATCGACCACCCTATTCAGAGTTTCTCCCTTATTTGGTTTAGGTACCTCCCCCTCCTCATCCGTTGTGAATACTGAGCAAAAATATTTGTTCAGTATCCCTGCTTTTTCACTGTCACCCTCTGCCCACATTCTCTCCCCTTTATTAAGTCTCTGTGTAACCCCTTGGTGGCGCTATCCCAAGGGCTACTACCCCTGCCTGATTTGCCACTAACAGGTTGAGGGGCCTGGACTTGATGGCGGGTGCCTCCACCCAGAAGTCAGGGTTTGCAATAGTTAAGCTAACTTGGTCACAGCCCTCTGGGACACTGCAACCCCCCTTTCTTCCAACTAATGGCCCACACAGTATATCAGAATTACCTTCACAATATACACTTACCCTCAGGACTGGTTCGGTCAGCTTGACTCTGGGGACTCCCTGTAAAACAAGATGACACAGTGCAAAAACCACAGTACAATACTTTAACATAGACGAATACCTCAGGCAGTGTAACTTTGCTGAAACAAACAGATCTGATTTATTTAGGGGGATATAACAAGGACAGGGGGAAATCAGGTTAATTAGTTTAAACACATTAATAACCACAGTACTGTGCACATATTTCAGAATCCCAAATGTCCCTAATGTCACTCTTACTGGGTACCCAGGCAATAAGAGGCTAGCCTATTTGGTGCAGCTGGTTGGGGCCCTGAAGCTGGAAAATGCATGCACAATACCCAAATTGTAATCCGGAGCTGGTAGGCTCAGTTCGTGGAGAAAGAAAGGAAAAGTAATCAAATGGAACACTTGCAATTAGTTGATGGCAGGGAGCTACCCTGATTTGTACTCACAAATTCAATGCTGAAACTGAATGGAAGGCAGATTGTCCTGGATTGCCAGGTGAAGCAGACCATGTGGATAAGGTCTTTGTGACTGGACCCCATGGCAGTTCAGAGCAAATGGATGTAGTCTGGATTAAACTGGGGTTTACTTGCAGCTTCATGCACTCAATTCACTGTAAAGGGGATTTGAAACGTGAGTCCCCACAAGCACTACACACATCTATATGGAAAAAGAAAGTACTATACCAGGCAGGCTGCTTCTCTATTCCAATCGTAATTACTGCACAATACCCGGGAGAACACACAGCAGATTCAGTTCCTGACAGACCGAGCGCGATTCAGCAATTTCTGCAGTCTTCTACAGGGTGAGCCTGGTTTCTACTCTTCAGATCTCCTTGATTCTCTACACAGGTAAGATTCAGTCTGAACAAGCACTTGCACACGCTGCAGACCGAAACTTGGGGCCTTACTCGCGTTTCCTGACTAAAACTGCGCACCGAAGGAGCACAGGGATCCTTCCCTCTTCACTGCCAGAGCTAAACTGAAAACTCCAGTAGACAAAACCGGGCACTTCCTTTGAGTTCCTCCCAGTTCTTGGCTGGATTGGCTGTCACTCACAATAGACTCCCCCTGTTGGTGCAAAAAGGCGCCAAAGTCCAAACTACATTTCCCAGAGTCACTGCCCATACAATCCTCTTGTGGCTGGCTCAGATTACGAGTCCAAGTTCTGATTCGTCCACAGGCACCATTTTAGAGCTCCCTTAACCCACACTGATTGGTCCAGTTCAGCAGCTCAAAACTAGAATGGGGAACTAGGCAAACACAGTTCTAATTTCAAAGAAAAGCAGGTTAGACAAACTGTATTTTCATTATTACTCTAAATGATTTCTGGCAAACAGTTACATCTTTCAGATAGGTTCCCTTTGCACTCCTAGCGACTGCAAAAATGGAGTGAATTGGCAGCAGCTCGAGTGGGACTCAAGCAGAGAAACACACAGTCCCCCCCATACAAACTAATTATGTCTGCAAGCAGACAGCTCTTAAAGGGACAGTACCAGAGGCTCTAAAAACACTCACAGATAAATGGCTTAAATGCCAAACACCATTCAGGCTTGGAGCATTCAAGAAAGCTCCTGGAAGTCTTTTGGGAACCCCCATTTGCAGGGAAGTTACATCTGTATCCCTCCCTTGGTCTTTCTTCGCTCCCTAATGTACCTATAAAGGGTTTTATCCCCCTTCTTAAAACAGTTGACTATCTTTTCCTCAGTTTGTGCCTTTGTTATTCTGACTGCCTTCCCTGCCTCCTTCTGCTTTAACTGATAAAGTTCTCTGTCCTGACCTGCTCTTTCTGTGTTTCCTTATATTTCCTGAATGCTATCCTTTTCTTCTTAACTGTCCCTGCCACCTCTTTTGAGAACCATAGTGTTTTTTTCTTTTGTTTTGTTTTATTGATTTGCTTCACACAAAGGCTTGTTGCCTCTGCAATGGCTGTTTTGATTATTCCCCATTGTTCCTCCACCCCTCCTTCTTGCCCATTTGCTAGTGCTTTTTTGAGGCACTCGCTCATTTTCCCAAAGTCAGACTTCCTAAAGTCCAATACTCTTGTTTTTGTATGGCTTGACTCTATGGCTGTGTTTATTGTGAACCACACTGTTTGGTGGTCTCTTGTTCCCAGATGGCTACCCATTTCTAAATCTGAGATCCTTTCTCCTTCCCCATTTGAGAGTACCAGGTCTAAGATTGCTCCCTCCCGAGTGGGTTCCAACACTAGCTGTCTGAGGCATGCCCCTTGTAGGGCATCAAGAATTACCCTGCTCTTGGAATTGCCTGCAGCAAAGGTAATCCAGTTAACATCTGGCATATTCGGGTCCCCCATCAACAATATCTCCCCTTTTTCTGCCATTTTAAGGATGCCTTCTATCATTTTCTTGTCTATTTCCTCCCCCTGAGATGGAGGTCTGTACACAACCCACATGCGGATTGTGGTGCCATTTCCTGTCTCCAGCGTGACCCATAGTGACTCATCAACTTCCTGTTTACTCTTTAGTTTTGTTGTTTAATCCCTTCCCTTAAATAGAGAGCTACTCCTCCTCCTCCTCTTTTACCCACCCTGTCCCTCCTGTAAATTGTGCATCCTGGTATGTTAACATCCCACTTATGGTTTTCAGTGTACCATGTTTCAGTGACTGCCACAATATCCAGGCATCCCTCTTCCATCAAGGCCACTAGTTCAGGGAGCTTGTTGCACAGACTGTGGGCATTGGTACTCATCACCTTCCATTTATTTTTTATGGCTTTACCCCTTTTAGCCCCATCCCTGTCCTTCACGCCTTTTTCTGCATTTATCCCTGCCCTGCTCCCTACTGACTTCTCTACCTTGGTGTTTACCTCTCTAACTACTGAGTTTTGTGGGGGAGGCTTGGATTTCCCTACTCCTTTTCAGTGCTTCCCCCCTTGGCCAGTTTAAATACTTGCCAATGAAGCATTTAAACTTGTCACCTAGGATCCTGGTTCCACCTCTGGACAGATGCATACCATCACGCCAGTATAAGCCTGCAACCCTCCAGGTGGATCCCCAGTCCCCAGTGAAGCCAAATCCCTGAGCTCCACACCAGTTTTTCAACCATTCATTGAATCCCATGGTGCGGAATACCCGAGCATCATCCTTGCCATAGACAGGCAGCACCTCCGAGAAGGTTACCGTACATGCTACTTGTCTAAGGCCCCTCTCCAACTCCACAAACTCCTCTTGCACTGCTCTGATCCCATTCACAGCCAGGTCATTTGTCCCTAGGTGGGCAATGACATCCAGCTCCCTTCCTCGTGCAGCTGCCCCGCGATCCTGAGGATTCGCTTCCTGTCCCTCTGAGCCATGGTGCCAGGCAGGCACCTTGCCTATCCTTCCTCCCCACTTCTACCCCTAATGATTGTGTCCCCCACCAGGAGTTGTTTCCTTCCCCTGTGGGGTCTCATGCCACCCTCCTGTGGGTCTCCTTTGTGGAATTGTTTCCTTCCCCTGCGGGGTCTCATGCCACCAAGAAGGTATAAAGCTAGCCACACTTCACCACAAACATCCCATTTCTCCTGACGTCTTCCTTCCTTGCTAACCTAGCTTTGTGTTGGAACTTGGGATCGGTTGTTGTGTTTGCCACTTGCCTTGCTTCGAGTGTTCTGAGTTGTTGACTGACCGACTGCTCCATCCATCTGCACTGGATGATTTGATTTAAAAAAAAAACATTTTGTTTAATGGTATTTTTCTTTTTTTGTTAAAATAATTATTTCCCTGGACCCCTGTGTTGGTGAATGCTGCAGTAATAATCCTGGACGTAACTGTAAGCCACTGTCCGCCAGCTGCTGTCTCACTTCTTCTGCTTGCCTTACCCAGTCGTAAGTCTGGTCCCACGGCAGTCTCTGTGTGTGAGGGACTGTAGTTCAGTGTGGTCCAATTGTAGCCTCCTTGCTTTTCCTCTTTTCTAAGTCACTGGGTCAGAGCCATGCAGGTCGTGGGATGCAAGAAGAACTTAAGAAGATTCCGAATTGACAAATCCACTCACTGCTCTGCTCACTGTAGCTGCACCTGGTACTGCTATTGCCAAAATATAAACAATAGATTTTTGATGTATTTGCTACTGTGTAGTGTACAGAGGATCATGATCAGAGATAAAGTGATACACAGTTGGTTATCCACGATTCCCTCTGTAGGTTTCTTTAAGTTGAGATCATATTCTCTTGTCGTGTGTTAGTGCCACTATTAATTTTGATGCTATAATAAGCCCATTAGTCATCTCTCTTCTGCTCACCTCAGCAAACTGCATCTGTGTTCTTTTCTAGGTAGTATTTGGAATCAAAGTAATTAATTCTGATGTGTATATTTTTATAGCAAGGGAAAAAACATAAAGGCACGGCCACCCACCCAAGTTGGGACTGTATACAACCTATGCCACCAGAAATAAAACAATTTTTCTGCATGGCAGTATAATATATGATACAGCATAAAGGCACAACAAGTGGTGATGGAGGTAGAGCACTGTGCTGGTGTGCTGGGAGAGCAGGCTTCACATTGGCTTTCTAGAATCTCTCTCTCTGGCAGGCCAGCAGATCATGATCAGGGTGACAGCTGGTCTAAAATTAATTTCTTTTCAAAGGAGGCACTAATAAAAGGCAGCTACAGTTTGGTAACAGGATTTCTGATCCACCAGCTCTACAAAATCAGGGACCTATGCATGAATGTGTGGAGTGCCCACGAGCCGCAAATCCACGCATGGAGTCACTCCGCACCTGTTGCATCCCCGCGTGGAATTCACAAAATGGGGTGCACAGACCCTATGCACCTGATCCCCTAACTTTGCAGACCGCAATGAGCCGGGGGCAGGCAGTGGCGTGTCTGCACTACACGCCATGCACTTAGGAGCATTGTGTAACCTGCAGGGGGGTGTACTAGTGCAGAAGATATGCCAGGGGAGACCCTGGTATAATCATGATATGCAGCCAGGCTTGCACACTCACAGAGTCTCCCCTGGCCCCGGCAACATGTGTGTAACTCTCCCAACACACTGAGCCCCTCCTTGTCCCTGCTGCATGGATCCTCCCACCCCTTAGCAGAGCCCCAGCCCTGGCCCTGGTCAGCAAGGCTGTGGTGGGGTCCCTCCCACCCAAGCACATGTCCACCTAGTCCCCTCAACAGGCAGTAACACACCCATCCCTCAGGCATGAGGGCCCGGTCAACAGGGTGGTACATGAACCCCCCAACACACAGATGTGCCCTGAGCCCCATTCTCTGTGCCCAGCAATAGCATTGGTGGACAGTACACATCCCATCCTCAGAACCTGAATGCCAGTGCCGCGGCTCAGGACAGCCAGCGGTACAGCCCTCTGCACACCTCCCTGGCAGCCGGACATCCAAGTGCTGCTGGAAGCACATCACCTATTTATAGAGGCACCTCCCAGCATCACTTGAATGGCGGCCGCCCGAGGGTGTGTGGGAGGGCTGCACCTCTAGCTGTCCGAGCCATGGCACCCCAGAATGGTACGGGATGGGGGAGTGTAGTCATTGCCATGGGAGGTGGGGGCACTGTCCATATGGGTGGGGGTGGGATTCAGGTATCGGGGGCATGTACAGTTGTACGGGTCCAGAACCATCCCATTGGGGCATCAGATATGGGTGTGTGTGGGGTACTTCACCTACTAGGCTAGAGCACAGAAGGGTCGGGGGTGACATTCACTGCTTGGGACTGGGCCCAGATGTGTGTGTGTGTGGGGGGGTCATAAGGCTGCCACCAGTGGCGGGGCTCAGTTGTATGGAGGGTTAGGACTCATGCACATGGTGACAGGCTTAGCTGGGGGGGGGGATTGTGCATCTGGCAATGACGTGGGGATGGTATTGGGCAGAGGGGGTTTATGGCAAACAGGGCCATGGCATGCAGGGCCTGGTGCATGCAGTGGCTATTGACACACTCAGCCCCTCACATATCTGTGTGTGGGATCCACTCTGTATCCGCAGATCCACCCCTGGCCGCCCTACAGAGTCCTGCATGATGGACAGTGGAGGGTGCCATGGACAGATGGTGGCCGTACATGAATGTCGGCCTGGGCGCATCTGTCTGTGGGTGTGGAGCTTCAAGGGTGAGATACCTGCCTCCAGCGCATAATTCCTGTCCGGTCATGCACAGGCTTGTAACTAACATTCATAGACCTGCAGTTTAAGTAGACAGTCAGTGTAATAAAGATTCTTTCTATAGCATATAGACCACTGTATCCTTGACCAAGTGATACCATTCTATGGCGAATACCATTCAAACAAGAAATTATTGTCTATCCTTATGCTGTAACTGCCTTCTGTTACAAAGAATCAATTATGAATATTCAAATATTTCTTGTAAATTTTGTACAACATAATCTATTTCGAACCTTGTGTATTTGTAAGAATACTGTAATCCTAAGGAAGCCAAGATGGGTAAAATGGCTGGCTTGGTTGCACTATACAAAATGAATTAACTAAATTTTGCCTTGGCATCCATTTTATATTAAGGTTAAGCAATGGAAATCTCAGACTTTAAAAAGTGCTCCAGATACATGAGTCTTTTATGCTTTTTAAGTGAGTGGATGACTTCACACACCTGCAGCAGTATATGACTAGTATTAAATAATTTATAAAACGTCTTTATATCATGTTAATTTTTCAAACTAGCAATTTGTTTTTCAGAAGATTTATTTTACTTTTGTTTATTGTGTTGTTAGAAGTTTTTTTTCTGCATTACAATATAGTGTGTGAGTGTGAGATGGTGCGTAGGCCCAACAGGCAGTACTTGAGTTAGTGTAAAGTGCTGGTATGTGGAACAGCAATGTTCACGTTGGCACCCCACTATTAGTAGCATCTACTTAGAGGCTCTTAGCCTCCAGGGTAGTATGGAGGTACAGTAGCCCTGAGGTTGCAGCATTGTGTGGCCACTTGTCAGGTAAGGGATATCAGAACCCTTGTGATACAGTAATGTTTGCAATGACCTATGCCCTTCTGACATCCTTCGTAACCACAGAAACAGAGGATACCTGAGAAAGTCCCATCTAAGTGAATAAACCCTGTCTCTCTCCTGTCCTCAGTCTTCTGCCTGCCAAACAGCAGTGAAACCTGCTTCCCTGTATTCTGTTCCACTGGAATTTTATAATGGGAAGGTAGTCTGAGGCTTCCTGTATAGTCAGAGTTGAAGCAAGAGGACTGAGATGAGGTCAGGCCAGCCATTTTATCCGGTTAAGCAATGGATGGTTCAGACTTCATATGGAGCTACTGGAGGAAATGGGTTGATAGCTGAGCTCTTAATATACTGTATTAAATAATCCTATATGGTATAACTGCATTCTTAACATTATGATCTTCATTATAAATATACATTTATTGTATTTCTGTATAGCAAAAACTGGTTTTGAAAAAGTGCACTTTGTACCCTAATAAGTGTCCTTCTGATCATCTGCCCCTTCAGCTTTTACTGTCTTCCAGCACCCTTATACCTAATGTGGCCCTAACTTCCCCCCAGGAACAAATATTAGTTTCCTTCCTACACACAGTTAACTTTCCCTCACACAGTTGTAATACACACCAAACAATAACCATGAACAATAACTATAACTTGAAATAAACTTAGATTTATTATAGGAAAGTGGTAAATGGGGAAGCAGCAAACATAACAAGCAACAACTCTTTTCAACAGTTGTACCCTCACACAGTCCCAGTACCACCCCACGGGTACATCTGGTTTCCCCCCCAGGGTCATAGGGAAGCACCACTTGTACTCAACACAAAATTCCCCAATGTCCCGCACAGCAATGGCACAATACCGACATCGGTATTGTGCAGTCCCATTTTATGGGGGTTATGTCCCCACACTCACAGATTAATTATAATCAACTCCAGGTCAGAGTTGTTCTGGGGGAGGGGCAGAACACCAGAAGAAGCCTCATCGGTGAAAACAGGCCATTACAGCGACTGTCACTGTAATGGTCTGTTTTCAGGTTTCTCTGTAGGGGTGTTGCGCTACAGTGGGCCAACAGGGCCATAGGAATTGTTACTATCTGTTGTGGTGGGTACCTCACCAGGATGTTGGTGACCAACCAGATGATACAAGGCTAAAGAAATTTGAGATACAGGGGAACTAACTGTTTTTGAACCATGAACTAGGAGAATTTGAATCCAGTGGGTAGCAGAATCCAAAGCAGCATGGGTTCACAACAGAGAGATCTTGCCTAATGAACCTGGTAGATTTCTTTGATTGGGTGATTAGAGTGGTTGATCAAGGGAGGGGGCGGTGGATGTGGCCTATCTGGATTTTATGAAGGCCTTCGAAACTGTCCCACACAGAAGACTAGTTAACAAATTAGGAAGCCTGGGAGAAGGGCACAAGGTGGTACACTGGGTTTGAAATTGGTTGAGCGGGAGGATGCAAAGAGTGGTAGTGAATGGAACTCAGTTCATGGAGAGAGAAATTACCAGAGGGGTGCCTCAGGGGTCAGTGCTAGGGCCGGTCCTCTTTAATATCTTTATTAGTGACATTTATGAAGGGCTGGTGGGGAAGATGTGTCTATCTGCAGATGACACAAAAATCTGCAATAGAGTTGATACAAAGGAAGGGGTAGACAGAAGGAGGAGGAGCCTGTATACTGTAGGCTCGAGGAATGGCCAATGTTGTGTCAGCTAAAGTTTAATGCCAGGAAATACAAAATAATGCATTTAGGGAGGGGAAACCCTAAGGAAAAATACACCATGGCGGGGCAGAATTGCTGACACCCATCAAACAGGAAAGGGACCTGGGGGTGATTATAGCAAATGACCTGAAGGTGACCAGGCAGTGCAAGAAGGCAGCCAGACAGGCCAGCAGAATTCTGGGGTGCATAGGGAGTGGCATAACTAGCAGAAAGAGAGAGGTAGTAATGCCACTGACTCTGTAGGTTGCTGGTGAGACCTCACCTGGAATATTGCATCCAGTTTTGGAGACCGTATCTCAGGAAAGATATAGACAGGCTGGAGGTAGTCCGGAGGAGTGCAACAAAAATGGTCCAGGGGATACACCAGAAGCCATATGAGGAGAGACTGAGGGACAACAATATGTACTCATTAGAGATGCAAAGGGAAAGGGGGTCAGGGGCGTAGCTACAAGGATGCAAGAGGTGAAGTGGCACCCGGGTCTACAAGGTTTGAGGGGCCCAAATCATTATTTTGATGTTTATTCAAAACTGGGAAGGGGTCCTGTAACATCGCCTTGCACCCAGGCCCTCTGAGAATTTGCTACGCTACTGAAGGGGGGATATGATATAGACCTTTAAATACCTAAAAGGTATACACAAGGTTCGGTAGGGGAGCATATTTAAGAAAAGGGTGTGGTCAAAAACAAGGGGTCATGGGATGAGGTTGGAAGATGGGAGAATTGGGGAATGTGAGGAAATATTTTTGTCATTGAACGCGTGGTGGATGCATGGAACAGCCTCACTAGGGAGGTTGGTGGTGTGCAAACAGTAAGGGAATTAAAAATTGCTTGGGATAGACACATGGGATTGCTAACACGAGGGACAAAATGGTAGACAGGGGATGAGGGGGAATAGGGTAAATGGGCAGACTAGATGGGCCAGGTGGTCTTCATCTGCCAACATAATCGATGTATCTATGTAACTTTGAAAAGGGCTCCAAATGGTTTACAAAACAGGGTGCAATGAATGAACTATGGAAATCTGCCTGGGCACTTCCTGCAGGTTACCAAAGTCCTACCAAGGATTTCACCCCCTTCATTCATCTAGCTTGACTAACTAACTAACAGCTGAACAGAACTCATCGGGCCACAGCCAAGAGGTACTCACAGTTTGCTGACAGTCTCAGAGGGTGCTGCGAAAGGCTTTGAACTGGCAGTACTGCTCAGAGTACAACAGGCAGTCTCTACAGAAGCAGAATATGTTGGCTGGAGCTTTGAAGCAGGTGCTGGACCATTCAACCATGATGGGCCTTTTGTCGTCTTTGCCCCTTGGGTTTTTCATCATCTTTGTCCCACGTGCCTTTCGTCATCATCACAAGGGGACCACCCAGGCTCGGGTCACCCAGGACCTCCAGTTGCATATATAGATTCCACCGGAATGGATCACAACTGAGCTTCTTAACAGTCTCAGACCCAGCCCTGTTAAGTGGCTTTCTGGCTGGGAAAACAGTTCAGCAGTCCCAATGAACTTCTCAGCTGGAAGACACAGTAATACAGTTCAAATAACTTTTCAAAACTGGAAACACTGCAGAACAGCTGTTCAAATTAATTACCTCTTAGAAAACAGGTTATCAGTTCAATTACTTTCCTGTAGGGAAAAAACAAAACTAGTAGGCACTCTGCCTAAAGATCACAGGGCACAGCCTGTTATATAGCAGCCCATACCTCCCCACCCTATTGGCCAGTATTTTCCTGGGCAACTGGAGGTGTCTTTTGATCTCATCCCAGCAGTCCTGGTGGCAAGAAGACTCACAGGGGGCTGCCATATTTATTTACAAACTGCTGCCTGCTTTTGGCCACCTATAACATTTCTTATAAGCCCACTCAGGGGCTGTTAACATTATGCCCTGGCCCCTCTGGCTATGTGAGGGCCAGGGAAACCATTATGTTCACTGTAGGAAGCCTCATTTGCCTGTCGGGGCTCCCAAAACAAGAGGTGCAATTTTCGTGCCTGACAAATGCTGTGGGTGCTTATGCACACCTCACTAACTTGGTTCCTGGTCCCATTGGCCATTAAGGGACTGGGGAACCCCCAATAATATACCTGGAGGCATATAACGGTAGATTCTTGGCTCCACTGCCTGCCCTGGAGCCTGGAATATCATTATTATAAGGCCGCGTGGCCAAAAGTGTTTCCCTAGGTGCCTCAGCTCCTTTAAGGCTGGCCGCACATACAGTACACAAACATCAGTATGTGTGGCCAGGTTGGTTTACCTACCGGTTTGGCTTTAGCTGTCCTCTGAACCAGCCAGGAGTCTCTCAGCACCTGGAGGGTGCAAACGCCCACAGGATCCTAGCCCCATCATCAACAACAACAATGTGGGCAAGAAAACAAGTACATTTTGCAGCAGCTACCATAAAGCTCACAGAGGGATCCATGGCTCAAATCCCACAAGGGGCTCCTTGAACAGATCTTCAGTCCTGATTCAGCAGTCCAGGGGACTGGAGGCAGAAGGACAACAACAAACAGGCAACAAGGGCCTTAGCCTAATTAAGTAAGCCCCAAGATGGGGTGAATGTCTGAGTAGGAAATGGTGATGGAAAAATGAGTAGGCAGTAAGGTAAGGTAGTATAAATAAAATAAAGAAGGCAAGGGAATGTTATTGGGTAATTAGATAAGGGAGGCATAGCTATGGGTACAGAGATTAGAAAGGTGAGGACATGGCATTGGGTAGATACAGTTAGTATGGGAGGCATATTCATGGATGTAGAGAGCAGGTAGAGTGCAAAGAAGCATGGTAGAATGACAGACAGAGCACCCAGGTGTGGTTAGGCAGGGGGAGCAGCAAGCAGGAGGGGAGAAGCAAGGAATCTAAACCAGTGACAGGATGAGTCAAAACCAGGCAGAGTAGAAGGGAAAAAGCTCCACAAGCTAGCAGTGAGGGCTTATGTATCCAGAGCTAACAGCCTAGGAAGGGAGGAGAGGGAAAGATCAGGGGAGTGCATCAGGAGGCAGGAGACAAGGAAAATGAGGATTTATAAGTGAAACAGTAAACATCACAGATGAGAGCAACAGAAACACAGGAGAGCTGGGTGTGACGGTAATCTGAGGGGTAAACAGGGTGGATGGGCAGGACAAGGAGGAGAACCACCAGCCAAGCTGATCTAGCAATGAAACCAGGCATTTAAAGCATGCTTAGGTGTGTGTAGTTTGAGTATTGCTTGATGGGACATGGCAATGTGGCCTGCTGCCCTTCTAAACCATGTGCCAAGTCCTTCTTGTATGGTTTAGCCTGACTTAGTCTCTGATCTCAGATACCTCAGGCATCAGATGCATGCTGCCAAATACTGTCAGGTTCTTGCAAATTAAATGTCATTTGGAATAAAGCCCTGTCCCTGTATCCAGACAGATGAAGCACCTTCTTCTCTCTCTGTGCAAACTCCAACCCTATGAATCATGAGGAATCATAGCAGTTAACTAATGATATTTAAATAACTGAAAATGATGGCAAATAAATGGAATGCAAATTAAACTTCTAAATGATATGACAGAATATCAGTAGCTGTATTGATACTTTGAAAACTAGACTTGAGGGACGTTGTAATACCTTTTATTTGTCCAGCAGAGATATTGTAAATATAGATTATAATATACATGCTTTCAGGATCATGCTGGTTCCTTGGGTATGACTTAACCAATGGATATAAAAGATAAAGCACAACAAATGTTTACAAACATAAAATGCAACAAACATGCATTCTATGCCTATAGCAGTTTATAAAGCAAAACCAATGTGGCATGTTACCCAACTGATGTCTCTGATGTTGCAACCTCACTAATCTAAGTCATTAATACATTGCAATACAGTGTATTACAGGAAGTTCAGGAATTATTGACGGTGCTTTCAGGAAGAGACTGCCATCAGAGGACTGGAAGCAGGAGCTGAAGGGAGTACCATAGGGGAACAGGAACCACTCTTCCAGGGATTGTAGCTGCTATGCGGGTTGGCAGTTGTTAATATAACCTTCCAAAGCTACAGTGGTGACCAGTGGCTCCCCCTCCATCTCCCGTCCCACTATGAATATTTGTCTGGCATCCAGTGGACCCACTCCTCTCAGTCTTCCCAAGTTCTTTCCTGGTATGTAGCTGATCCCCGTTCTCTCTCTCTCTCTCTCGCCCAGCCAGTCTTGAGCAACCTCTTCTAGCATCTAGAAGCTGCCTACCTGCTCTTGGCCCATTCAAAGAAGTTTCCATGTGTTGAGGCTCACCCTCCATCTCATGCTTCATTGCCAGGAGTTCCCTGGTGTATAGTGGTGGCCCTCACTCTCCCAGTTCATTGTGAGCAGATCCTAGGCATCCAGTGACTCTCCCTCCAGGGCAGGGGGTGCCGCATAGAGGAGCAGTGACAGCTTCCCCACACACTAGAGAGAAAAGAAGCTACAGAAATGTGCTAAACCTATTTTCTAACCACAGCAGTACAGTGTGGGGGGGGAGGGGTACCAACAGTGTCAGGAAGTGGAAGATATTTAACAAAAAAGAAAATCAGAGTACCAGGACAGGGATCAGGATGGAGGAATGAACAGCAAATAATGGGCATAAGAAGTTTTAGTTATAGAAAAAGACACCTCTGGGACCAGAATCAGGGGGTGAAGGGGGAGGAGGGAGAGAGACAGACAGAGCAGAGAGAGAGAGAGAGAGAGAGAGAGAGAGAGAGAGATCAGCAGCAGGAAGAAATAGGATGTTTTGTTAAAAACAAATCAGCTGGTCTGTCAATGCAGCAGCAGTGTTACCGCTCACGATACCAGCGACCCATGTTCAGGCATGAGCTTGGGATGTTGGGCTGGTTGGGGATAGGAGAACTGAGCATCCCAGAGGATACCACTCCTCTTCTGGGGAGGGAAGCTGGTGTGCTCACCATTACTACTGCCGTTTGTGAGTTACTGGATGGTGAAGCCATGAAATGGGGAGGAGGGATGCTGCCTGACAATGGCACAGCTGCACAACCAGGCAGGGGGAAGGTCAGAGACAGAACAAATAAAAAACTATGAAAAGAATATCAGACCATTGGCACCATGATCAGTGGTCAAAGGAGGGAGGGAAGGAGGGAGGGAGGGAGCAGCCAGCTGAGTGTGGGGTGTTGTGCTTGTTTTTTAAAAACAGCTGACCATCGGGATCAGTGATGAAGGGAGCAGCCACCAGTTTTGAGTATGGTGAGAGTGCCTTGAGGAACGTGTTGTGTTCTGGATCGGGGTTGAGGGTCTCATAGGGAAGGGATATGTGTCTCAGACTGCTTTCAGAGCACAAACCACCAGGCTGTTTTGGGGCTGGGGAGGTTTACCTGTGTCTGACTTGGATGTCTGGATTTTTCTCTGTTTGATTAGCAGGGTATTTTCTCTGTCAAATTGTTGTGTAGGGCATCTTGCTGACAGGAAGGCACTCATCGAAGCGGTGGGTCAGAGCTTTTAGCTGATTGTTTTGTGAGGGCACAGTTTAGGCCCAACCCTTCCACCTCACCCCACCCACCCCTGAAAATAGTTCCTTTATACCTGGGGTTCTGACATCATTTCCTCAAGAGTGCAAGGTGCATATCACTGTCATATCCTCTCTAGCACACTGCACTGACAATATAAGCATACGCATTGCGTAATATATATATTTCTATATAACAAACCAATCACACACATACACAAAAAAAAAAAAAAGATAAACATGTGGGGAGTAGTGCAATGTAATGGCTGTGGGGCAGCAGTCTTCCGGGAGTCTTTCTGGAGGCTGAGATGCTGCCCTATTTGCAGACAACTCTCTGCCCTGAGAGAGGAAGTTGCCCGTCTCCAGGCCACACTGGACAGTAGTAAGGGAACCTTCCCCCAGGCCACACTGGACGGTAGGAAGGGAACCTCCCCCATCCAGGGAGCACCATAGCCACCACCACTACCTCAGAGGTTGTGAAGAAAGCACAGCAGTTGGACCACAGTGGGCTCAGGGAGGGTGAGGATGGTGGAACAGAGGCACACCCAGTCAGTTGTTCCACTCCACAATCCATACTCCATTCTGGGGGAGCATAGCTCCCCTAAGGATGCAGCAGCAGAGGAGACTAAGGAGGCTGAGGACAAATGTCACAAGGGAGGCCCACAGGAAGGAGGCAGAGGACACCACAAGGAAAGGAAGCAGCTCCTGGTGGGGGACTCAATTATTAGGGGGATAGAACTGGGGGGAGCAGGGAAAACTGAAGTAAGGTGCCTGCCTGGTGCCATGGCTTGGAGGGACAGGAAGTGCATCCTCAGGATCACGAGAACAGCTGCACGGGAGTCTGAGCTGGACATCATTGTTCACCTAGGGACAAATGACTTGGCTCATCATGAGATTAGAGCAGTGCAGAAGGACTTTGTAGAATTGGGAAGGGGCCCAAGACAAGTAGCACACACAGTATCCTTCTCAGAGGTGCTGCCTGTCAATGGCATGAGTGGTGAGGGTACTTTGCACCATGCAGTTTAATGAATGGTTGAAAAAATGGTGTGGAGCACAGGGGTTTGGCTTCATTGGGGACTGGGGTTCCACCTGGAGGGACACCAGCCTATACTGGCAGGATGGTCTGCATCTGTCCAGGAAGGGAACAAGTCTTTTGAGCAATCGGTTTAAATGCTTCATTGGCAAGCTTTTAAACTAGTCAAGGGAAGGCACTGATAAGCAGCAGGAAAATCCCAGCCTCTCCCTACAAACCAGGGTACTAAATGAGAAAAAGACCGAAGTAGAAAGGTCAGTGGGGGATGCTGCAACAGAAGGTAAAGCCATCAAAAAATGGAGAGCAATGAGTACCAATGCCCGTAGTCTGAGTAACAAGCTTCCTGAATTAGTGGCCTTGATGGAGGAAGAACATCTGGATATTGTGGCAGTCACAGAAACGTGGTACACACAAAACCATGACTGGGACATAAACATGCCAGGATACACTATCTACAGGAGGGACAGGGAGGGTAAAAGAGGAGGAGGAGTAGCTCTTTACATAAGGGAAGGAATCAAAGCAACAGAATAAAAGGGTAAACAGGGAGGAGAAGAAGCACTGTGGGTAAATTTGGAGACGGCAATGGCACCACAATCTGCACAGGGGTTGTATACAGACCCCCTTCTCAGGAGGAGGAAATGGACAAGGAAATGATAGAAAGTATACTTAGAATGGCAGAAAAAGGGGATATATTGCTGATGGGTGATCTGAATATGCCAGATGTTAAGTGGAGTGCAGTTGCAGCAGCCACTTCGAAGAGTGGGGTTATTCTAGATGCCCTACAAGGGGCATGCCTTAGACAACTAGTATTGGAGACAACTCGAGAGGGAGCAATCTTAGACCTGGTTCTCTCAAATGGAGATGAAGAGAGGATCACAGATGTAGAAGTGGGTAGCAATCTGGGAACTAGCGACCATCGAACACAGCAATAGAGTCAAGCCATACAAAGGCAAAAGTACTAGACTTTAGGAGGGCTGACTTTGCCAAAATGGGTGAGTGCCTAAGGAATGCACTAGCAAATGGGCAGGAAGGAGGGGTGGAAGAACAATGGGGAATAATAAAAACTGCCATCACAGAGGTAACAAGCCTTTGTGTGAAGCAAATAAACAAAACAAAATGATGTAAGAAACTGCTATGGTTCTCAAAGGAAGTGGCAGTGAGGGTTCAAGAGAAAAAGAAAGCATTCCAGAAGTACAAGGAATCACAGAAGAAGCAGGACAGAGAACTGTATCAGTTAAAGCAAAAGAAAGCTGGGAAGGCAGTCAGAACAGCAAAGGCCCAAACTGAGGAAAAGACAGCCAACTCAGTTAAGAAGGGGGATAAAACCTTTATAGGTACATCAGGGGCGAAGGAAGGCCAAGGGAGGATCGTGAGGCTTAATAAAGGGAGGGAGGGTGGGCAGAGGGTGACTGTGAAAAGCAGAGATACTAAACAAATATTTTTGCTCGGTATTTACAAAAGAAGAGGGAGGTACCTAAAACAAACAGTAGAAACACTCTGGATACAGAAGTTGATACCAGCCCATTTACAGAAGAAAGGGTTCTGAAAGAACTCTTAAAACTGAAGGTGGACAAACCAATGGGGCCTGATGGGATTCATCCCAGAATTCTAAAGAACTAAGGGTAGAACTAGTGACACCACTGACTACCCTTTTAACAAATCATGGGAGGATGGGTGGTACCGAGGACTGGAGGAGGCAGATGTGATTCCCTTCACAAAATGGGAGCAAGGCAGAAGCAGAAACTACAGACCTGTTAGTTTAACCTCTGTGATAGGGAAAATGATGGAATCACTCTGAAGGAAAGAATTGTTGGGTATCTAGAGGTCAGAGGGCACAGGACCCAAGGCAGCATGGATTCACAGCGGAAGGTCATGCAAGACAAATCTGATAGATTTCTTTGACTGGGTGACCAAAGTAGTAGATCAGGGAGGGGCTGTGGACATGGCCTACCTAGACTTTAGCAAGGCATTTGACACAGTCCCACAAAAGATTAATATACAAGTTAGCCAGCCTGGGTGGGTCCCAAGATGACAGCCTGGGTAAAGAATTGGCTGGAGAATGGGACACAGAGGTAATAGTAAATGGAGTCCACTCCGAAGAAGGGGTTACTAGTGAGGTGCCGCCAGGGGTTCAGTATTGGACCAGTCTCTTCAACGTCTTTATAGCGACCTTGCAGAGGGACTGGAAGGAAAAGTATGTCTCTTGCAGATGACACAAAGATCTGCAACAGAGTTGATGCACAAGGTGGGGTGGAAAGGATGAGAAGGGACTTGGCAAGGTTAGAGGAATGGTCAAATGTATGGCAGCTTAGATTCAATGCTAAGAAGTGCAAGGTAATGCACCTGGGAAACAAAAACCCAGGGGAAGAGTACACAGTGGGGGCGAGATACTAACAACAACACAAATAGAAAGGGACCTGGCGGTAGTCATATCAGATGACCTAAAGGTGGGCAAGCAATGTGAGAGGGCAGCAAGGAGGGCTGGGGGGATACTGGGATGCATAGGGAGAGGCATCACCAGTAGAAAACAGGAAGTTATTATCCCCCTGTACAGACAGCTGGTGAGACCCCATCTGGAGTACTGCGTGCAGTTCTGGAGACCAAATCTCCAAGACATAGACAGGATGGAAGCTGTCCAGTGGAGGGCAACTAAAATGGTGCAGGGTCTGCACTGGAAGACATATGAAGAGAGACTTAAGGAGCCTAATATGTATAGCCTTGAGGAAAGGAGGGAGAGGGGGGACATGATAGAAACTTTCAAGTACCTGAAGGGAATCAACAAAGTCCAAGAGGGTAGCATCTTTCAAAAAGAGGTGTGCAAGAACAAGGGGCACAATTTGAAGATGGGGCGGCTCAGAGGTAATTTAAGGAAGTATTTTTTCACAGAGAGGGTTGTGGATGCATGGAACGGCCTTCCGGAGGAGGTTGTGGAGTCAAAAACAGTGGTGGAATTCAAGCATGCATGGGACAGTCATAAGGCAATTCTAGTGGGTGGGAGTAGAAAGAAGTAGGCTGCTGGTTAACTAGGATCTGCAGCTTATCCATTAGGTAGGGAAATGGGCAGACTGGGTGGGTCAAGCGGTCCTTATCTGCCATCAAATTCTATGTTTCTATGTTTCTCGAGCATGTGGAGTATTTTCAAAGCTACTTGCCTTTAAAGAAGAAATATGGATTTTGAGGCCACCTAATGCCCAAGCCCATTCAGCTAATGTGTAGGTGACCCAAGTAAGGTAGTAGCTATCATTGTCATGTAAGTTATTGCATGTGTGTGTGTGTTATAATAAATTATACCATGGACCCATCACACTGACCAATCACATAGGCAAGCTGGCACCTTACCTGCGTTGATTATCTACTGATAATCATCGCAAAAGGTGCCTGCTAGCCGCATCTCAATAACCGAAAAAAATAATCATTCCGAGCCGCCATGTTTATTTCCTCGATAAATGTTCCTATAGTAACTAGCCCTCTACCTCTGCAACCACAACACCCAAAAAACAACTTGTTGAACCAAGAGATCATCCAGCAGCATTTTAATACCTCATTCACTTAAACCGACCACTTTATCCAGCTGACTTGTTCTCTAGTGAACTGCCGTTTGCTCTCCATGTCACTCCTGCTTCCTCTCCGCTCTGTCCTCACTCTCTCTTCACTGCTGTGCCACTGTATCTTATCCCATAATTCGCTAAAAAAAACCGAAAAGGCCACAAAAAACTGCATAATAAATTCCCCTCAACACCATTGTGGCCGCATACCCGGAAGTTGAACAAAAAAACATGATCTGTAATGCCCCACTCTGCCCAGTCACAGCGCTAAACACATCTCGCTGTCTGCCTATTTGAACCACACACCGGAACAAAAACAAACCTTCAGTTTCTCGCTCTTTGACCTGCATGCAGCTGACCTTAGTAAAAAACAGCATCTATTGAACTGCTCTCTCACTCAGCTCACTAAAACCCTCAAACTGTGATAATTGTATCGTGGGGGGCGGGAGGGAAACATCTTCTCAAAATTCAATCTATTACAAGGCACTATTTTTAGCAACTCAGCAATAAATCAAAATACAATTTCAAATAATACAAAACACTATTTTTCTTTCATTTTTTTTTACATAAAAACTAAAATAAACATGGTATAATCGCAGTAAGCCACTCAGGGGTTGTGAGTTAAAGGGGATTTACCACGGCTGGGGCGGATTTACCCACTCGGCTGTGCCTCGTGGGCAAACCACCCCAGCCGTGGTAAATCCCCCGATAACACACACCCCCTCGTGGCTTATTGCTTAAATAAAATCTTACACATAAAGCTAAAGCTGCCATTGTTTACTCTAGAAAAATCCTGTTTTGCCTTGCAAATTGTTTTGTGATACAGAGCTTGAAAGATACTAAATACGATTCTTATACACTGTATTGTGTACTAAATTCTTGATAACTGGTAATAAACAAAGCTAAATATTAAATTATTTGGAATTTAATTCCACTGTATATTTGATTCACTTCACATTCTCCTGCACATTTCCCCAGACCAGAGTAATATTAACATATGCTATTTAATAGTTTTCATAAAAGATATTTTGACATTAATGTCAAACTGCAAAAGTCATTCAATCAGCATAAAAATGCAAAACGAGTGTGTGTTAAAAATGGGATAATGCCACACCTCACGTGTGTTGTAAAACATGAAGAATAGCTACAGAAAGTGCCTTTAATTAACTGAGAAGTGATGTTATTCCAAATGATATCACATTCTAGTGTGCATTACAGTATTACAGTTATGAAATGGAACACAAATTGTAATGATAAAGAAAAAAATTTTGTAACTGGCAATTGAACCCAAGCCCCCCCCCAAATGCCATCCCAGTTCTCTATAGAGCTATTATTAGGCTCACACGGCAAGGGCCTAAAGTTCCCACAGTCAGTTTTTATTTTCTGCTTTCATATCCTGAAACTAGGAACTACTGAAATGGTAATTAGTTAGTGATACAGTTTTATCCACTGCTCAGCAACTGGAATACAAACTGTATTGAGACAAAAAATAATAGGACCTAACTGGGAATTGAACTCAGACCCCCAGGAACCATCCCTGTGCTCCGCCACTGAGATATGAAGTTCACACCACCACTTTTTTTTCTGATTTCATATACTGCAACTATGAACAACTGAGATGGTAATAATTTGGTGATGCAGTGTTAGCCACTGTTAAGGAACTGGAACACAGATTGTAATGAGAAAGAAATAATGTGGGCGCACTGGGAATTGAACCCAGGTCCCCAGAATACTGTTTTAGTGCTTTGCCACTGAGTTATTTGACTTACATAGCAAACTTAGCTTCAGAAAGTTACCGTATTTCTCTGTATATCCTACAAGAAGGAATAATACAGAGAATAATATATAGTGTGGTGTGTGTAACAAACATTTTACATATGCTTGAGGTGTTGGATGCTACATAAACCCCAAGAGCGAAGCTCGAGGGGTTTATCTAAGCATCCAACATGGAGGGTGTGTGTAAAATTTTAGATTTACACCACTACATATTTTATTTTATATAATTGCTGGGGTTGGGTTTTTCACCAGAGCAATTATATAAAATATGGAGAGAGGCAGTGACAAGGGGGGAGAAGCAGTACCTTTAGGCGGTTCCTTGACAACAGTGATCTGGCAGCAGCAGTGAGGGCTCTAAATAGCCTTTTTTTTTTTTTTTAGTGAAAGTGTTTCTGTCCCTTAGCAATAGTCTTCCAAAAAGCTGCAGCAGTAAGGAGGAGGGAGCCAAGCAGGAGGCACAGTAGCTGAGCTGCGGCAGTGAATGAAAGCGGATGAGAATAGAAAGGCCCCCGAATGACCCCAGCTGCCCTTCACTACACCAACATGGAAACACCTCCAGCCTGCCTCGTGCCGACCTCTTAATCTTTTAAAATAAAGGCATTTTTTCTTCTAAAAAGAAGTAAGTTCATTTTATTACAGCCCCAGACAGTGTGAAAGAAAAGCTCCAAAGAAGTGGAGTTGCTGTGGCTCGTGCTTTTACCATAGTAAAAGCGGTGCGTGTTTGTCGTTATAACCAGCTGGTTATAATGGCAAATTACAACTGGCTTTTACTAAGGGAAAAAATGCAAAACAGTAATTTTTTTTTTTTAGAATCTGTTTATGTTCCTACCTGCCGGGGCATCTCTCTGGAATCCATGCTCGGCACTGGTACACCTAACCGCCCACCTGAACCATTCCGCCCGACTACTGCATTGGGTTCAGGATTTCTGCCACTCCACTCACCTCAAAGCAGCCCAGAATCCCCAGGGGGGTTGTTGGGTTTCTACAGCCGATATTGGGCTTGTGAGCCCCGGCCACTGGTGGTTCCATCACCTCCCCGAAGGTAGGGGATTTTTACTTTATGTCCCTTGTCCAGCCCCCCCCCAAGCTCAGACATGCAATGACATCTGGGGATGTCTGCCGCAGCTCTGCCCCTCTAAGCTGTGCCCAACATGTGCACACCCCTCCTGCCTCCACTGGGGGTCGCTGTCGCACTGGCCATTCCCCTGAATCCCTCCCCAGACAGAGGAGAGCAGTCTATGGATGCTCAATCCTCTTTCTCCCATGCAGACCCCCGATGACTTGGGCTCGCTCCCAAACCCGGGTCATTGGCATGGTGCGGGGTGTAGCGTCCAGCGCCTCAGCACTCAGTGCCACCAGGCTGGCATGAACCAGTAATTAATAAGAGGATAATTTATTTATTTATTTGGTTATTGGGTAGGTTCACTGATTCCAAAGACCGTTTTCAGGCATGACACAGGCCATGAAAATGGCGCATAGGAATACAGACAAATACAAGTACGTTAATTAAGAATGGTGCAGGCGATAAAACACCAGAACTATATTGAAATGCTTTGAATACAGTACACATACCAATAAAGTGCAAGAATATATTGGAATGCAAGATACACAAATATAATACAATACAATACAGTGCATTGGAATGCAATAAACATAAAATTAATGCAATACAGTACAAATGAGGTGCAAGTGCAATATGAATGAAGGAACAGCCAATAAAAACAAGAAAAGCCAAAGGTCCTTTTAATCCCTGAATTACCCCCATTCTACTGGCTCAACTAGCATCTAGAGACCAACTCTGGCTTAAGGCATGAGCTCAAGGTAAGCAGATAACATCCAGCATTATAAAAAGACCCGCAATGAGTGTACAAAAGCTGTCCAAGTTGCAAAAAGTAAATTCTACAAAGAAGCCCTCGCTAAGACCTGGAACAACAGCAAGTCCTTCTGGGCAAACTTAAACGATATCACTGGGAAAGACCAGAAAATAGCCCCAGCTATGCTCAGTATTGAGGGTGTCCATACCCTGGATTCACTGCGCACTGCCAGCTCACTGAACCATGCTTTCTCGGACCTCAGTAGTGTGCTCCCTGTGGACTTCTTCAGCACCCCTGCCCCAAGTGCCACTGTGAAGAAACCTGAATTACTTAACCGGCCTCTCTTCCTCTTCAAGCTGGTCTCTGAAGCAGAGGCAAGAAATTACCTTGAAAAGGTTTTTGGTAAGTCTAGACACAGTGGGTCTCACTGGACCTCAAATCAGCACAGCTAGCTCTGGATGAAGTACTCAGTCCCCTCACAAAGATAATGAATCTATCTCTTTGCCAATCCAAATTTCCACAAACCTGGAAGTCTGCCACAGTCTCCCTGGTACACAAAAGTACTGACCGGTCCCTCCACACAATTACAGGCCGATTGCTGTACTCCTCCCACTCTCCAAGGCCCTTGAATGGATTGTGGTTGATCAGATGTACCTCAATCAATATCAGCTTCTATGCTCCAAATAGCATGGGTTCCGAGTAGGCCACAGCACTATCAGGGCTCTACCCAAATTAACCGGATTCATACATAGCATATTTGACAAACGGCATATTGCAGAGGTGGCCTTCATTGCCCTATCAAAGGCATTTGATATGGTCCATCATGCCCTCCTCCTCCTCCTCGAGCAACTCTCAGATGTAGGTCTAGCCTCTGAAACCATTTACTGGTTTAGAAGTTACCTGAGCCTGTGCTCCCAGCAAGCCAGGATTGGGGACGTCCTTTCTGAAAGTAGACCTGTCAGATTGGGGGTACCACAAGGATCCATACTCCGCCCATTACTCTTCAGCTCTTCCTGAACAACTTCCCAGCATCATGCCAATGCTGCATGCTCCTCTACACAGAAGAAGCGGTGAACTTTGCAAGCAACTCGACCCCATACCTCTTGAATCGTACCTCCAAAGTGGCTTTGCAACTGCTGAAAAATGGTTCAAAGAACAAAAACTGGTCTTGAATTATAAAAAGACCAAGACTATGCTCTACTCCTTAGCCCAAAACAAGCTAAAAGGCTACCCTCTAACAATTTGGAATGATGCTGGTATCACCTTGGAGCTAGTTCCCCGCTTCAAATACCTGGGGATCACATTGGACTCTGCCCTATCATACACTCAGAATATTGATAACACTGCTAAAGCCCTCAACACCAGGATTAGCATCCTCTACAGACATAGGTACAGCCTAACATTTGAAACCCTGAATCTGGCAATAAACAGCTCGCTCATAACCCTCATTGACTATGGTCTGGCCATTTACAGCTCCGCAACCAACCCAGTACTCCAACGCCTCTCAACAGCTGTAAACAAAGCCTGCCATCTGCTCTCTAATGCTCCAAAGCTCACCCATACCTGTGAGATGTATGCTTGGACTGGCTGGCTCCATCTGAGCAACACAATATGTTATCAAACTTGCCTCCTTGCAAAAAACGTCGCTCTACACCTATATCTGCCAGGAGTACAGAGTCTCCTATCTCCGTCTTCAAATGCCAGACATACTGGGAGCTCAATCACCCAAATCTTCCATGTGCCCAGGTGTCGAACAACCATGGCCCAATGTTCATTTGTTCATCGGGCCCCTCTCTGGACCAATGGTCTAGCCCCTGACATCTCCAGTGCCACTACACTTGTATCCTTTAAATGTAGGCTGCATCAGCACCTCAATGACAGTAGTATCTGTGTGTGCCCCCTCTAAAACACTGCACACAGTAGACTACCCCTAGCTCTTCCCATTTCTATCCTACCAGGATAGTCTCTCTGCAGCACTTCACCACCCACCCTCAACACCCTCTGTTGCCTCCTCTCCAGTGTCCTTTCCTAACTCCATCTCCCACTCCTTGCCTTTCCCTGCACCTCCCCTCCCTCACACTATCCCCTCCTCTGTCTCTGCCTTTTCATAGGATGCAGGCATACATTGTACAATGCTTTAGCACACCTAGCTACTTTTTAGTCTGTTCCATCTACTGTATTTTTGTACACTGTACTTTGTATATATTTAATATCTGTATTTTGTCCCCAAATTATTGTGACTTTTTAGCTAATGTATTGGCGTGGAACCTCTCAAAGACCATTCACTCACAGGTGTCATCCAAGATTTCAATAAATATAAAAAAAATTATTAAAAAAAAAAAAAAAATAAGCAGTCAGGCAGTCTATAGAATATCCAGATCAGAGAAAGGACGGTATTGGCCTAGTAGTTGGGGAAGAACTATCATTCGTAGAGTACCCGGCTGAGCAGGTACATTTGGCTTCTGCCAGCAGCCAGGCTATAAAGTGTATTTTAAAAGTAAGGTGCAAGTCTAGTGAGCGGAGGGAGGCAGGGAGCTTGTTCCAAAGAGTGGGAACCACGAAGGACAGGGTTTTACTACCCAGACAAGTGGAAATCCTAGGAAGTTCTAAAGGTGGGACTGAGGATTGCCAGAGGCACCCTGGAGTAGCTTTGTGTTTGATCAGGGATGAGTAAGGTGACAGGCTACCACTTCAAATGGCCTTATCTATGATGTGTCCAAGGGCATAGTTATGTCTTCCTTGCAGGGGGAATCAGCCTAAGGATTGGTACAAGGTGCAGTGGTGAGTGGAGTAGGGTGTCATCAGTGCAAATCTACAGATACTACTGTAGACAGTGTTTAGTCTGGTGAGCAGGGAGGAAGATGCATGTGAGTAAATTGCGGCACAGTAATCTAATGGGGGGGAGGAGGTTGCCTTGTGCTATGCCAAGGTGCATCTCAGGGGTCAGGTAGTGTTTGCATCTAAAACCAGACCCTAGTTTCTGGTTGATTCATCGTACAGTGATATTGATATGCTCCAAGCATATTAGGGAGGGGTCTAGGGTGACACCTAGGTACTTAAAGCAGGGAATGTTCTGCGGGGTTGGGGGGGGCTTCAGGTATTAGAACAGTGAGGGAGGAATTCGTTTTGGAGAGTTTTACAAGATTGGGTTTGGACCCTAGGAGAATGGCTTTAGTTTTATTTTTCATTGACTAGTAGTATATTGGTCAGGAACCATTTGTGGGCTGCCCCATAGTTTTGGGTGAGGGTGGTGGATAGATTTGCCAAGGATTTGTCGCTGTGATATAATACTAAATCATCAGCATATTGTAGGGCCTTGCAGAAAAGCCTATCAGCAGGTAGGGAATTTATAAAAAAAGGAAAACAGCAGAGGACCTAGGATGGAGCCCTAGGGGACCCCAGTGGATACCGACATGGCCAAGGAGGTGACTGTCTCAGTGTTAACTGATTAGGATCTGTCTGAGTGATAGCTCTGA
The DNA here is from genome assembly GCA_016271365.2 of Neoceratodus forsteri. Taxonomy (NCBI): domain Eukaryota; kingdom Metazoa; phylum Chordata; order Ceratodontiformes; family Ceratodontidae; genus Neoceratodus; species Neoceratodus forsteri. The sequence continues at coordinate 700,344,391 of CM057455.1, forward strand.
AACCACATCGATGTCTCAGCCGAGCAACCGATGTTCAGTAGTTTGGTGTGGAGAAGGTTGTGGTAGACAAGGTCTAAGGCCTTTGTCAGGTCTATGAAGTCTGCACCAGTGATGTTCCCAGTGTCCATGTTCCTGAGGATGTGATTGGTGAAATGAGCCAGAACTGATGTGGAGCTGTGGTGTTTCCAGATTGTTGTTGTAGGCAAAGCAGGCTGTATTTTTCTGTATGTTCAGAGAGCTGGTGGTAGACTATTTTGTCTAAGGAGTTTGCTTAAATGGGGGAAGACAGAGATAGGTCTGCAGTTGTCAGGGGATAGGGGGTCACCTGCCTTAAAAATGGGGACAACTTTAGCATTCTTCCATAAGGTGGGCATGGTTGACAAGACCAAGGTGAGGTTAAAGATAAAGGTAGAGGGGTTTGGAGATGCAGAGAGTGATGAGCCTAAGAAAGCAAGGGTAGAGTCCATCACTACCCAGACTGCCCCTGTTTGGGAGACTCATAATAAGTCTGAGGGTATCTCTAGGGGAAATTGTTCTGAAATAGGAGGGAGGGTTGGAAGTGCCATCCTAGGGGATTGCCCAAACTGAGTTTCTGTGCAGGGTGGGTTAGGAGTAGGTAGCTTGTTTAGGTGGGCAGTGAGGTCAGTGAATTTCATGTTGAAGGCATGGGCAATGGTGGAGGGGGGTCAGTTAAGAGGACTGAGGGGGAGTTAAGGTGTATGACAGGGTTGTGGGTCAGTGGGTTTAACATGGAGCCACTGGTGGACCAGAAGTAGTGGGGGCTTCTTAGGTTGTCCCTCTGTAAGTTGTGGTAGTAACTTGCTTTCTTGGACTTAGTGATTTGCTTACATTTGCTATGCAGTTGTCTATAAGCTTTCCAAAGTGAGTGAGAGGGGAAGTTTTATAAGCAGCCCACTTTTTGTCTCTATCTTTCATTAGTGAGAGAAGCTCTTTAGAGATCCAGTGAGTGCTTCCACTTCTCACTCTGTGGGTGGTCAGGGGGACGTGCCAGTCCTGGATCCAGAGGAGGGCATCTGTGAAAAAAATGACTGCTGAGGCCACATCCCTGAGGGAGTGCAGAGTATGCCAGTTTTCTGCACTGACATCTGTGAGTAGATGGGAGGTGTCAGTGCAGGTGAAGTTTCTGAAGGTCAGGTATTTTTTTTTGGGGGGAGGCACTTAGTTTTGGTGAATGAAATTATGTATGTGGGGGAGTGGTCACTAATCAAATCCAATAGGATCCCTGCTTGAAGTATCTTTTCCTCTCTGTTTGTTGCCATCCAGTCCAGTAGGGAGTGGTTTTGCGTGCAGGGATTGAGTCTTGTTGGGATCGTGATGGATTCTGAGAGGTTGTACTGCTTTAGGAGGTTACTGTAGTTCATTTCCTTGGTACATAACCAGTTTAGGTTGAAGTCACCAAGTAGGATTGTATCCCTGAAAGGAGAGAGTTGCCCCAGCCCTGTTAGGTGGTTTGTTAGGCCAGGGATTCCCCCTTTAGGAGGGTTGTAGCAGCACCCTACATGGATCTTTTTATTTACACCTAGAGTCAATTTTGCAATGAGCCACTCACAGGGTGATGTAGGGTCGGAACAGAGAAGAGGGGTGGCTGAGAGAGGGTCAAAGAAATACAGTATCACCCCACCACCCTTCTTTTAACCGGGTCTGTCATGCCGTAGCATGGAGTAACTGGGCAGGTGGTACGTGGCATTTGGGATCAGTGGCTTGAGCCAAGTTTCAGTTAGACAAAGGATGTTTGGCTTGTAGAGGGACACCCAAGCTTCAAGGTCAGTGAATTTAGCTGGGAAGCTGCATATGTTTAGATGGGTGACCTTTAGTCCAACCGAGCTGGCCCATGCATGGTTGCCATATTTAATATCAGGTGGTTGCAATGCAGTTTGTTAGTAGTATAGTGTCAGCCATCGCTCAGCAATTAAAATACAAATTTTAATGAGACAGAAGTAATGTGACCTAAATGGGAATCGAACTCATGCCCCTTGAATACCATTCCGGTGGCAAATGAACATGAAGTAGGAACAGAACTGATTGGTGGGATCTTTGTCCAGGCTGTTGTGTTATTGTGAGATATTGCCAAGGCTTGGAATAGTTCTTGGCCAACCAGATAGCAAGAATCCTCCTACCTATTTGATCATTTAAAATGACATGAATAATAAAGAGCTACTGACACTACAAAGAAATAATTGAAAACCATAAACATTAGGTATAATTCTGCTTGCATTCTATATATAGTCTATATATTTTTCCTCCCCATTAGCATTACTGGGGACATTTGCATGAATGCATGATCTTTATCCTTTAGCGTTCTCTTTGAGTTCACTTGCCCCTATAGCTTACTCCCTACTGCAAGTCATAATCCTCTGTTGTGGTTTCACAATCTGTTGCCGCGGGAGTAACTGTGATGTCACAAGCAGTACATTATGACCTTAGGTAGGAAAAAAGCAACAAGAATAGATGAACTCTCCAGGAGCAAAGATCCTGTTTTCACACAAATGATCTCAGTAATTATTAATGGGGAGGAGGAATACAGAAGTAATGTGAAATGCAGGCATAACTGTACCTAAATATTATGTTTTGTTGAAGTTCTCCTGAAGGTGTCAGCTGCTCTTTAAAATCAGTTTGATTAGAAAATCCATTGCAACCACCTGATATTAAATATGGCATGATCAGTGATATTATTCAGCCTTACCTCTCAACCTTTCATCACTGAAATGAGGGACACAGGCACTCAAAATGAGGGACAATGAGGGACACTGACCCTAATAATGAGGGACACATCTTCAAACATGGAGATACAAGTTCAAAACACAGTGGAAACCATTGCATTTACTTGTATAAAATTTAATTTTGATATACCATCTTAGAAAATTATGAATTTGTGCTTTAAAGTCTGAATTTACAGCACATTATTTGTGTGGATAGCACCATTTCCTCGAGGGACAGAGCAATTTTAAGGGTTAAACAGGGGACGTCCCTCGTAATCAGGGACAGTTGAGAAGTAAATGATTTCTGATGTTATGCTTAGTGCCCTTTTGGCAGCCTGGATGCTAAACATGAGACCCAGAAAGGGCTTTACAGTATTCTTTTTCCATACAGTGGGGCTTGGCATAAGCACACAGCCCACTAAGAATGGCAAAGAACATGTTACAGCTCCCTTCCTGCAATCTGGACTCATTAGAATGATGTCATACAATTTAGACAACAGCTCTCCTGCCTGCTTGAGAATACCCATTTTGCATAGGCCAACTAAAAGTCAAGCGCAGAGTGAACTCTTTGATCCTGGGAGCCTTATTTTCTAGGCTGCACCTGAGACCAATAAAAGGTACACAGTTACAAATTAAAGTAAGTAAAGTTCCAGACTTGAGGCAGTAAGTTTGAAGGTACACTGTATACAAAAACAGAAAGAAATAACAGATTTTTTAAGAAATGAAAGCTGACCTGTGTCGTCTACTTTGCTTCTGTACAATGCTTCCATTATATCTGTGGTTGCTACAAAGTATCTCTCAGAACTTGGTGCAGACCACAGAAAGTTTTATGTTTTTGATGTGGATTATTTCTTTGAGGAACCAATATTACGTATTCTCTTTTGGACTTCTCACACATGCATTTTATTAGGTGGACCATATTTCTTTGTCATATCAGGTAATGTTATTATGCACTAGTCAATTTATCTTTAAAGCACATATATGTGAAAGACACACTTTTAAGGAGCTGTCTAGAGAGACGTATGCAGTGTCTACATGGATGATTAGCCAGTTGCCAACCCAATACATCATCCCAGGCCTTTCAAAGCTGTTGTGGACCTTATCTGTCAGCAGCTCAGGTACAAAGCCCAGCCATAGGTAGGGGTTGGGGGGATTAACATAAAAAGAGAAAATTATAATAAATGAGTGGTTTACAGAAGTTGGTGCATTACTATGTTTTAGAATGCCACTGGATAGCACCAGTACAAATGTGAATGTCTGGCAATGATAGAATGATTTTTCATCCCCTTTACTGACATAACAGAAGCTACAGGAAAGAGTTGCTCACCATGGGGCCTATGCACGAAAGCATGGAAAATCACCCAGACACATGGTAATGCTGGCATGTAGCTGTGAGCCATGACCGGCCGTAAATGAACACGCTATTCACAAATGCACATGCTGTGCAGTCTGAGGCAGAGGCATGGCCAACAGATGTGCACAGTGCCATGTGCAGGGACTGCCAGGTGGGCAGAACTTACGTGGATCCAGCCCTTGACCCCACTGTATATGGACAGTTGCACCACCCTGCATGCACACAGGGAAGTGAACACAACAATGGAGGAGGGAGGAAGAGCAGGAGATGGTGGGATCATGCCCGGGGCACCTGGCCCCCTGACAAAGCCCTCACATGGCTAAGCACCAGGGCATCTGGAGCACGGTATCTTTGTGTGCCTAAACACTGTGTAACTGAATTATGATTTGCCAGCCAAAAATAAATGGATTAACTTCAGCCCAACTTTAGAAACTTTATTTCAGTGTTACACTTCGACTCAGGAGTGCGAACAAACCTGGTCTGTATTGCACCTGGCCCACTGCAAGGGTCCAGCATCATGGGATGTGGATGCCCTGAGAGCCATAGAGGTTGCCGGGTGCACGGTGGCACCCAGTCATGGTTTGCAAATATCACAGATGACCAGGTTGCAGCTATGGTGGCAGATGTATGGGAACATTATTCTGTCTGTATGGGGCTGAGTCCCTGAAGGTACCTGCAGAGACCAAAGCACGCCTTTGGCTTGACATCCAGGCCACCATCAATGCAGACAATTTGGAGGCATGGACACTTGCGGCAATGGCATGACCTCCGGTTGGCCGTGAAACTCAAGGTAGCTGCCATAAAACAGGCACTGGGAGCCACAGGCAGTGGCCCGCCCACACAGGTGTCCATCCTGACACCCATTGAGAGGATGGTGGCTGACACACTAGTTGAAGTCAGCCTGCATGGGGAGAAGGAGGGCATGAACACACCGGAAGATATGGGGTACAATGGAGGGACATGGCACGGGAAATACAGGACAACACTGGGGTACCAGCACCTTGTCATGCGCCCTGCAGAGCCTGAGATGGTGACCAGCATTCAGACTCTGGAGGTGCCCACCCTGGAGGTGGACATGCAGGATGAGACAGACACAGATGGTGCAGGTAAGTGTACCATATGATGCCCAGCACAACACATGACAACACATGGCGATGCACCTGCAGGTAATATCAACACTAATCTCACCCACAGGTACCATGCAGTAGAGGGTTAACAAAGCACTGGAGATGGCCTTGCCTGAGGACCCAGACTCAGAGACTGTGGTGGACACATTGGAGGATGTGCAGGATGATGCCACAACAACCACAGGGAGCCAAAACATGTAAAGGAGCTGCCCTACACCACCCCCACAAGCACAGCACAGCAGGCCGCCTCAAAGGCAAATCATGTGGCCACACAGTCATCAGCATGGCTCTTTACGCAGAGAGGTGATAGGAGCTGAGTCATGTCAGTAACAGGATAGCACAACCATGACAACACACCACAGCACACACAGACCTAGGCTGTCCCACCAGAGTACCTTGCATGGTCCATGTGATATCCCTCCATGCATTTTCTGGCCTGTCACTCAGCATGTGGTGACAACCTACAGGCAGTGTATCATACTGATGTGGAATACTGAGAATGAATATGTAACCCTGGCCCCTCCCCTTAGTGAGTGACCATGGTGGCCCCTGTGGCAAAACACTAGGCAAGACCCCTGTACTGCAGTACTACCCTGGGCATTCCACACCTGTGCGCAGTTACAGTAGAACACATGTCTAGGGCCCCCTCAACCACACCCACTCACAGATATGAATAGCAACACAGCACAGCCATGAGAATGGGCACACAGGCCCTTCCTATGGGCACTCAGGACATATCAAATTTATCTCCAGAACACACCATGCACAAGGGCATGGTGTGCCACATGGCCAGACAGCATCTAAGGTCCACAGCACTTCAGGTCCTCCCCCTCCTCCCCATCCTCTGGGGCATCATTCTGATGTTATAGCATGGATAGCCCTTTGTGTATGGCCATGTTATGCAGTACAGCACATACTGTAGTCACTTTGCATGTCTTCCTGGGGGCCAGCATCACTGTGCCACTGGTGTGATCCAGGCAACAGAACCTCACCTTCAACACCTCCATGGTCTGCTTGGTAACGGCACAGATCTTCCTGTGCACCTCATTGAATGTTTCTTTATATACACCTTTTGCTGCTAGGAATGGCATCATTGGGTATGGACATAAAGTGTATGTGCTGTCACCTGGGAAGATGGTGCAGAACAGAAGTGTTAGTGTGCTGCAGCAGTGCACCCATCTATGCCACATATGCTACATATCCATACCCATCAAGAAGTCATCCATTGCTACTACTATGCACCTCAAGTTGGGCCTGTAGCCTTCATCCATTGTATATATATGCATCATAACATGACCCAGGGCATCTTCCACACACATTAGTGATGATACCATCTGCATCTGAAACTACAGACCTGTTAGCTTGACCTCAGTGGTAGGGAAAATTATGGAATCACTTCTGAAAGAAAAAATTGTTGAGCACCTAGAGACCAGCAGGGCACAGGACCCAAGGCAACATGAATTCACAGTAGGAAGGTTAAGTCAGATGAATCTAATAGATTTCTTTGACTGGGTGACCAAAGTAGTAGACCATGGAGGGGCTGTGGTCATGGCCTACATAGACTTCAGCAAGGCATTTGACACAGTCCTACACAAAAGATTAATAAACAAATTAGCCAGCCTGGGAGTAGGTCCCAGGGTGGTAGCCTGGGTAAAAAATTGACTGGACAACAGAACACAGAGGGTAATAGTAAATGGAGTCCACTCTGAAGAAAGGGGGGTTACTAGTGGGGTACCGCAGGGTTCAGTACTGGGTCCGGTCCTTTTCAATGTCTTTATAATTGACATTGCAGAGGGACTAGAAGGAAAAGTATGCCTCTTCACAGATGACACAAAGATTTGCAACAGGGTTGATACACAAGGGGGGAGGATGAAAAGGATGAGAAGGGACTTGGCATGGTGAGAGGAATAGTCAAAAGTATGGCAGCTTAGATTCAGTGCAAAGGAGTACAAAGTAATGTACCTAGGAAACAAAAACCCAGGGGAAGAGTATACAATGTGGGGGGGGGATGGTATTAATAACAACACAAATGGAAAGGGAGCTGGGGGGAGTCATATCAGATGACCTAAAGGTAAGCAAGAAACATGAGAAGGCAGTAAGGAGGGCTGGGGGGATACTGGGATATATAGGGAGAGGCATCACCAGTAGAAAACAGGAAGTTGTTATCCGTCTGTACAGGCAGTTGGTGAGACTCCATCTGGAGTACTGCATCCAGTTCTGGAGACCCCATCTCCACAAGGAGATAGGATGGAGAGGAAGGCAACTAAAATGGTGCAGGGTCTGCAACAGAAACATATGAAGAGAGACTAAAGGAACTTAATATGTATACCCTTGAGGAAAGGAAGGAGAGGGGGTACATGATAGAAACTTTCAAGTACTTCACGGGAATCAACAAAGTCCAAGAGGGTAGCATCTTTCAGAAAAATAGATGTGCAAGAACAAGGGGCACAATTTGAGACTGCTCAGGGGTAATGTGAGGAAGTATTTTTTCACAGAGAGGGTGGTGAACGCATGGAATGGCCTTCCTGAGGAGGTTGTGGGGTCAAAAACAGTAGTGGAATTCAAGAATGCATGGGACAGACATACGGCAATTCTGGTGGGGGTAGAAAGAAGTAGGCTGTCGGTTGACTAGGATATGCAGCTTATTTAATTGGTAGGGAAATGGGTAGACTAGGTGGGCAAGGCCATCCTTATCTGCCATCAAAGTCTATGTTTCTATGTTTCTATCACAGACAAACTGGCAGTTGATGCTGTGGAAACCCTTTCTGTTCCTGTATGCCTCCTTGTCCATGATCGGTGCTGAGATTGGCACAGATCTCTGACATGGATGAGGGGAATGCAGAGTGGTCCTGCATATAGTGGAGTAAGGTTTTCATGACCTGGTGCAAGACCCTGGACAGAGATGACTGGCTGACACCAGTGACATCCTCAGCAATGCTCTGAAAGGACCCTGTTGCATAGTATGACAGGGCCAAAGCACCTTCATTTCCACAGGCCTGTGACCTTGCTGTGCTAGTTGCCAGCTGGACTGGATCATGTTGCAGAACTCTGAGACTGTTGTGTAGTCCAGGTGGAACCATTCCACACAATGTGCATCATGGAGGTGCCCCACACGCAGCAGTGGCCTGAATAACTGGGCCCTGGGACATCTCATCATAGGTTTTTCCCTCTCCCATTTGCTCTACATTATGATAAGATTCATGAGCAGTCCAGGGCACATGCTGTGGATCTTTGTGTGGACACAGTACTCTGTGTAAGCAATGCACCACCTCATTCTACACACAGCTCTGTACCATGTATCGCTGTGGTGGCTTCAGCTGTGGGTCTCTCTTTAGATGGTCAACGAATGATCCAGCACACCCATGTCTGGGGGTGTCACCACTGTCATACATTTCTGGAGTCCAGAATGGGGAGGCAGCATCAGAACAATCCAGAATCACAAGTGCACCCAAGGTGGGGTGCCTCAGGGTATACCCCCATAAGTGTCCTTCACAGTATACCAGGATCATACAGACAGGGGCCAGATGTGGCAAATGACAGATCCAGCCATGGTAAGTGACAATGCATATTTATGCCTGTCTGATATGGTCCTATCCATGTGTCATGATTCCTATCCTATGTACTGTAGCAAATGGTGCATATACACTTGCACACCCTCCTATATTGGTGGTAGTGTGTCCCTTTCCACCTGGTGTACCCCTTTGTGCTGTACCTTCCGTGGTGTACCATGTGTTGCTCTATCTGTCTATCTCCTTGGAGCTGTGCTGTGTATGTAATGTGGTACCCTTCCCTTGTGTCTCTGCAGGACTACTGTGGACGTTCAGAAAGCTTTGTGCTGGAGCCCATTAAGCAACCAGGCGTGGTGGCTTCAGTGGTGGTGGCCAGGTGAAGGCATGTGCCCTTTTGCCTGCTATTCTTCCTGTTCTGGCAAATGGGGTCAGAAGATGCAGACAACAAGGACTAGGTGGAGGAGCTGTAGGCCACTGGGGAGCCCTCCAAGGTATGCACTTCAGGTGTCTGTATTAAATGTGTATGTAGACTATGCACAGCCTTGGCCCACTGTGTGCAGACCACTCATGGCTCTCCCTTTGTCCTCTTTTAGAGAAGTATCCTGGCCCACTACAGAGGATGATGCTGGTGCACTGGGGATACTTGGACACCACCTCAAGGGGTCGAGTGAAGATTTGGAAGACCCTGATGATTTGGGAGGGCATTGTGTTGCTGGGTGATGGGACTGTCTGTTGGGCTCTTTTTGTCAGTAAATATATATTTTTGCTACACACACTAATTTCATCTTCAGTCCGGGCAGTGGTATATTTCCACTGTCTAGGTGTGTGGGGAGGGGGTGGCCATTGGTACCTGCAATATACACTTTACTGTCAGCCCTATGCACTTGTTGCTGTTTGTCAAGGATGTTCATGGTTGTGCCGCAGGGCATACTATGTCCCTGCAAGCATCCCTGTCTCCTCTATTCCCACGTCAGTGTCCTGCATTGCTGTTCATTACAGTGGGGCAGCCATTTGGGACATGGCATAGCAGCATGCTCTTTCATGGTGCTTGGCATGTGTATCAACTGCCTGCTGCACCTCTATTCTGTGTCTCCCCATGGTCCACACACCCTGTGTTGTCAGCTGTGTTCCCATTTGGGGGGGCTGATATGAGTTGTATGGTTGCAGTCCTGCTGACCTTCTCTGCATTCCTGGGGCACAGTATGTGTGCACGACAAGGGGGCAGCCAACACCTCCCCTCACCCATGGCTCCAGGCACTTCTGTCTGCACTACACACATGGCCTCAGTGGCCTCTATGGTGTTCCTCAGTGTGTTGGAGTGGTTGGTATGCCATACTGTGGTTCACATATGTGGTGTCAGTAAATGTCATATACCATACAGTGCTCCCTCACTATAATGAACAAAATGGGAGCCCTAACATGAATTAATTATAGCTTCTTGTTCATTACATCGAGGGGCATTGTAATAAGGCGAGATCCTGAGTTTTGACCCTACCATCCTAGTGCACTTGTTTAAAGCTGCATTATTGCTTTTTTCAGTCACCATCATGGTGATTTTACTCGGTTTACTGTATTTACTTTTGTATACTAATACAGTTACTAAATTTGATTCACTGTGGAAGTGAAAGTACACCCTAGCCCTGTACACAGCAATCATAATCAGCACAGCAGTTCTATTTTTGGTAAAGGAGGTACTGTATTGAGACAAGTTCAAGTTTACCACAGTGTTTATCAAGCTATTTCCTGGCTGATTGTCATTTCTGTGGCCCAATGCTTCTTAATCTTATCTGATAACAGCGATATGATTCGTCATTGCTGTTGGTACAGTGAAGAGCTAAAGTAGCAGTGATTGCCTGGAGCCATAGGCAGTTCAGTGGTTAGAGCAGACATGAGAACATTGGTGGGATCAAAATCAGTTAGGCTTCAGGTGGAAAAACATTGTTTATTGAGGAAGGAGTAGCAGCTTTGCAATGCAAGGAAAGTCAGAGCTGCACTGTACAGCAATTGGAGGTTCGGCATCATGGTTTCAGTGTTTTCAGCATCAGAGCATGCAGACATAAGTGAGAGAGAGAGGGGTGAAGAGGTGTACTGGGATCCTATGTTGGCCAGACAGAGGGGAAATACAAAGGGTAAAAAAAAAAATTAACAGTGTACATTGTCTATGCTGATTTGTGACTTCTCCCAGGATTATCCTACAGTATACAGCTGAAAGTAGAGATTTCTCCCAGGAATCACAAACAGCATTCATTATTATCCGAGTTTTCACTATAACAGGGTTCATTATAGCAAGGGAGCACTGTATATTGTGCCATATGTCCTACACATTTTCTGATGCCAATATATGTCCTATTCTCCACTGGGCATCCAGCAGGGGTGTCCTGCATCCTATGCGCTGCAGTGTCTCCACACTACTAGTTCTGCCCTGTCCGGTGCCCACGGGATCATGCACGCTGACCATACCTCTCAACCACCTGCCTCATACATCAGGGACAAGGCATGAACAATCAGGGACACAGGACCATAATAAGGGACACATCTCCAAAGCTGGTGATATTCACTCTGGAAGCTGGTTGTATAAGGAACTTAGTGTGAGCTGCATTTGGTACATTTGAACCTGTCTGTTCTTTTAATGTCCATCTTACTTTGTGCTTATAATCCCCACAGTTTGGTCATGGAAACCCAGGTTTAGGGAGGGACAGGGTACAATTTTGGGAGCATAATCAGGGATGTCCCTGTAAGTCAGGGACAATTGAAAGGCATGATCACAGTCATTTCAAACTGCACATTGTGTGTGCCTTTGTTATGTACCAGCCATTTACGGCTGCCCTCCACATTGTGTACTGCTGTGCTTGCTGGGCTATGCACCTCAGTGATGATGTGCATGTCATGCATTTGCGCACTGTGCTGCATGCCTGCTACTATGCGGTCATGCCCCCAGGTGTGTGCATACTGTGGCTGGTGCATTGCTATGCATCTGGCCTGTTTGAAAAATGCTACATGTACTTCCTGCATGCCACTTAGCTGTGGCATGCACAGTATACTGTTGTATACCATTACTCATGACCATTGCATAACATATAACTGTGGCCCTTGGTTCATGCATGGGCTTCATATATGTAAGCCTGGTAGTGGGCCCTCCTGAACCTCAGTAGAAGAAATGGCCCATAAGAGAAAATTTACCCACTTACCATACCTTGCTCCTTTCTCATATGGCCGTTTGCTTGGGCAGCTTGTCCCTCTTATACTACTGTCACCAAACGCCACTGTCAGGAATCTCTCAGTCTCCACACACTCAGGTTCAATGCTCCAGTTTGAGTTTAAGTAAGCAATAACCCATAACAGGCCATGGGTGTATGGGGGCATTAATGCATGTCCCATGTATGGTGTGAGACATGAGGCCAAAGCCTCCAGCCACCCAGGAAGTGCATTAATGCCCCCATACAACCATGGCCTGGAATGGGTTATTTCACTTATAAAAAGGTTATGTTTTTTTAATTAAGAAAAATTGTTTTAATTGCTTTAAACAGGAGAAATAAGTAGTGATCTGCTGCATTGTAAAAGTAGTCCCAAACATTACAGAGGAAGTTTAACAGTTTAATTGTAAAAGTAAGTATAACTTCCAGGCCAATTTTTAACTAGTTAGCATACCTCCCTTTTAAATCTAGAACACTGGTACCCACATACTGGCATACCATTTACTTTACAAAAGGTTGATACCACCCTTGGTGTTAGGATGTATACCTGGCTCATTTTCTGGAAGAAGAGAGGGGTGGGGGTACAAGAACAAAACAACATGAACCTTGTGTAAAAATCACAACCCAGGTCCTGGGTGGAGGCTGCAAGGCATATGCTAGATATAACCTGCTGAGGGGGGCCCATTAAATCCAACCACCAGAAGAAATAATTGAAATGTCCAGAACAGTAACTGGGATTGTGCAGTATGATTTTATTCAGCAGTTGGAAATTTTAAAGCAGAAGCAGACCCCCAAGGGTCGGTCTAGACAGGACAGGTACATTTCACAAACTCTCCTTGCATGCAGTGAGTTCATGAATACACAACAGAATATCTTCCCCAATTTCCCAATGATGCAATTAGTGGACACCTGGTCACACACCTGAACATTTTCCTCCCATGAGTGCTATTTTGTGAATCTAAGCCACACACTCAGAACTTTTCTATGTACATACAGTGGTTGCTACAGAAAAGTTGACGGTACCATGGTAATTCCAGCTACCGCTGTAAAAATTACCATGATTTACCACAGTACCATGGTAAAAACCACAATACTATTCATGGGGATTTTACCATGGTACCACGGTACATCACGGTAATTTTTACTGCGGTACTGTGGGAATTACCACAGTACCGTCAACTTTTCTGTAACAACCACTGTAGGTGCAATTAAGTGAAACTCAGCCACAAACCTAAACCTGCAGCACTGGCCCTTGCTCAGGTATAACTGGTGCCCCTTTAAAAACTAGGAAACCCTGCCTTGTAAGCACTTAGATGGTGTTCCTCCCACCCTTTTCCCCAATCAACCGTCCCTGCTGTTCTTCAGGGTTACATAATTGAAACCCCTATTTCCCACTGAAATGCTAGAGATCCCACACTATAAATATCCATCACTCACTGAAGTGACCAAAGAATAAACTGCATTCACCTTGTTGAACAGTTTAACAGAACATTCACTCTTCTAGATGAACTAGGGGCACTGACAGGTGCAATCCAGCCTTATCTATGGGCACACACATTCCAGACTATGATTCCCCTTAAATATGTTGAGATCTTGTCAATAGAACAGTACTCACAAACTGGTTGTCCCATCCAGTGGGCATGGAACAACAGAAAGGCATTCTCCTGGGTAGCAGATCAAACAGTCTCTCAAAATCCTTTCTAAGGCAGCTGAAACACACACAGAACCTTCAGGGGATTGCCCCTTGAGTCCACTGAGATCAAGCAGTTCCTTTCACTTCACAGGGAGTAGAAATTAGGAAATCCTGCTGTAGCACTGGTCTCCACCACTTCACTGGAAGCTGGAAATGACACTCCACTAGGGTGAGAAATGCTGGGCCCTCACCTCAGAGCCCAACTGGCAGTCCTTCTGTCACTCTCACCTCCACACTGAACACTGACTCTCTACAGACTGAACATTCTAAGTTCCTCGGTGCAGCTGTCCACACAGTGTGGCTTATGCAGCTGTGAGATTTCCGAATGACCTAATCATTCTTCTCTCAGGCTAGCTGAGTAAACAATGATGTCATTGTGTAAGTAGGAAAGTAGGAAGCCCCTAATAAGCTCCCTACCAGCTGCCTGCTACCTTCCTAACAATAATACTGATAGGATTCTAGTAACCCCAGGGGACTGGGTAGTTACATTAGTTTACAACAGTGATCTTTTAATTTTTTGCTTAAAAAACATTAGGCTGACTTATTAATGCAATTTGATCTACCTTCACTGAAATTCAACAGGAAAGCTGAGAACACTTTTTTCACATAAGTTAAACTGCAAAGTCAGCAAAAGTGACAGCATTCCACATGTACAATAAGCTGATGCTGCTGTGAATTCTTCCGCCACTGTTTAAGTACAGCACCGTCACATTGTCAGCCATACCTTGCTGCTCAGCATTGTCAGCTGTACCTTTCTGCTTTTCAAGCCACCACTCTCTCAGCTGGTGTTGTCTGCCATATGATTGCTAGCATTGAAAGCAATCATCCTGGTATCTTCCTTCATGTAAGCACACACCCATCGCAGAGACATCCTTGCCGCTCTGCTACGTACATGTCTTTCTCTTTCTCTCTCTCTCTCTCTCTCTCTCTCTTGCTCTCTGCACACTTCACTCTGCTGCTTTCTCTCTCTCGATCTCTCTTGATGGCTGTGCAGCTGCCACACTTTACTTTCCATTCCTCGCTCTATGGCTGCTGCAACTTTCCTTCTCTCTATTCTCTTCAGGATGAAATGAATGTTAGTTATAAAATGGGTAGGAAAAAGACAGTTCATATAAAATAGGGGCAGGGGATATTTGTGGAGGTATAATTTCAACTGGGATTTGACATCTGTGTTGGATTTCACTTTTCCTTGCTAAGCTGATTTTTAAATATGATGCTGTTTTCAGTGCCTGAACATAAAGGGGAGTGATTTCAGATTTTAGTATATTTATCTGTATGTCAAACAATATCTAGGTCAGCAGTAGGTCCGTATATTTACTAAACATTAATCAGTGCCCACGTGACTACTTTTTACCAATGAAACTTTTAAATTAACTACCTATTTCCTTATCCATTTTATAAAATATTTTATTGACTGCAACAGAAGCTAATTTCATTAGACAGAGTATTTTTTATTTATTTGTAAGATATTGGAATTACAATCCTTTGAGTCATAGACTCATTTCCAAAGGCTCCATGTCATGTAACACAATACATGACATATATAGCACATTAATACATAACATATAACATGGCAGGATAAACAGTTACAGAATCTTACACTATGATGCCACAGTTTCAGTGGTGTGAACAAACTCACTACCGCTGATTGCACAGCATATAATAAGTACAGAGGAGGCTGTTGCATATGTAGGGACTAAATGAGGGAATGAGGCTTGAGAGCATGTACATAGTTTGGAGAGACACATAAAAATAGAAACAGTTTGGAGGATTTTCATCTCTCCTAGCATTGCACTAGGGATCTTATATGCTGCTTTCACTGAAAACTGTCTCTCAGATATACTCACTCTGAATATTCTAAATGGATATTACATTGGGCTTTTGACATCGTGTCTGGTTAAGATTATGAGTGCAGTATACAGAGGAGTAAAAAAGAGGACATTTTTTATTTATTTATTTAAAAGTTTCATTAAGAAGGCATTCTGAGCACTTTGTTCCTTTCCAGATGTGTCCTGGGGGTAGGGGGGAAGGGGAATAACAGTTTACAATATTAACAGTATATACAGCATTAGACTACAGTACACAACAGTTGCAATATATATAGCATTAACATAGTAACAATGCAATACAATAAATGATAGATTACAGTAAATTTCAGTCTCTGCATGGACAACAGACAGCAATAATCATTGGAAACAAGTAACATGTTGTTGAATAGTAACCATGATACAGTTAATAGTATCAAGTTCAAGTTTATTTCCAAGAAAACTCCATTGAACAAGCTCATTTTCAAGGAGGCCCCATGAGACTCATAACAATACATGACAGTAATATGGCTAATAATTCAATTACAACATATGAATAGGAATGAGCATATAAAAGCATATGAATGGACAATATGGAGGAACAGTACAGATTTCATTGCCTAACTGTAATGAAAAAGAAAATGATACAGTAATTCTGATGCAGTATTTCAGCATCAGTAGTGGAAGAATGCAACTATATTAGTAAGGACGCAGAAATTGTCGAACAATGGGTTGGAGGTCCCAGAAGCAGTGGAGGCAAGAATATAGCTCTGGGCGTGGTGTGGTGTGGGGAGATGGGAGTAGACTAGATGGATGTAGGAGGGTCTGGAAAGGTATGAAGTGAATTGCTGGCCTGTTAGAAGAAAGCCTGTGCACCTTTAGATAGGTGAGTTGGGCAGGCACATGGTTGGTACACAATTCTGAGAATTTTGTATGGGGAGATGTGAGTAACCTGATGGAATGGGATGGTATTTAAAGGTGGAGATTTGGAGCTGGACATGGGTCATAGAGAATGTAGGGGTGTAAAGGAAGGGGAACTGAACCTGGGCTTAGAGAAGGAGAAAAGTTAGGGCAGGTACAGGGAGGTTGATTGGACCTGAGCATGGAGGAAGGAGAGAATTAGGGACAGATGCAGGCAGGGGAGATGTAGTTATGTAGAAGGGAGGTAAGGGAAACAGGGGAGGAGGTGTTTTGGATGGTGGGAGGGAGAGGGCATTCCATAGCTTAGGACACTGATATGAAAAGGTGGACTGATTGGCAGTGGTGGACCTATGGGGGAGAGCCAGGGATCTGTGACTGGTGTTGTGGAGTGAGTAGAGGGGATGGGTGAGGGTAAAGAGAGAAGAGATGAGGTAGGAGGGCAGTGACTAGAACCAGCATTTGGCAGTAGCACTAGAGGAGTGGAAGAGAAATGTCTGGATGCAAGGGATTAGAGGGAAAGGGCCTTGTAGAGATCGTAGTGATGGGTCTGTGGGGGGTAGGATAGAGTGAAATGGCAGAAAGAATGAAAGAGGGTGTCTAGTCTAGGAAAGGTGGACTTGGGAGCGACACTATAGACTATATTGGCATAATCAAAAGTGGGGAGGATTATCTTCTGTACAATTGCATGGTGAGCAGGTAGAGGAATGCAGTCATGGTTTCTGTATAAATTAAAACCAACACGCTTCTGAAAAGCAGTCCGAATGCACATAGCCCACAACAGTTGAAAAAAAGACTAATACATGGCACGGCTTACCGTATCTTCAGATTTTATTGTAGTCTCAACTCACATCACAAACAGCAACCACACGGAGTGCGGCGGCTACTCGATTCAGAATCAACACGCTTTAAACATCAAAGTGATATAAACATAGTCGTGGAGCATTTAAAAAGACCGGGTCCAGCCGAGCAGAAACAGCTCAAGTGCGTGATGACGCACGGAATACCAGCTGACGTTTCGGCTAGACGCCTTCCTCAGAGCTGATTGGTCGACATACACATCAAACATTTAAAGTGCAACTCATACATATTAAAACAACAAACAACCAATTAAAATCAATCATACTCATGAATATTCATATCTGCCCATAATACAACTACAAATAACATTGTAATAAAATTTCCTCATTTAAACCTCTCGGTTGAAGAGTATCTAATTTATAAATCCAGAAGCATTCTCTTTGATCCAACTTCCTGCTAAAGTCACCCCACAGTTTCCAACTTTAATTTTCTCGATACCTATGAATTTTAAATTGGCTGGTGAGCCATGTCCTGCAACTGCAAAGTGTCGTGCCATCGCATTGGTAATTACATTATTTCTAATTGCTGACTTATGCTCACTTATCCTCTCCCTCAACTGTCTTTTTGTTTGTCCTACATAACTTAATCCACAAGGACATGTGAGCATATATATGACACCAGTACTTTTGCAGTTAATAAACCCACTAATCTCAAATTTCTGATTGGTATGTGGATGTAAAAAATACTTACTGTTGTAGGTATTGTTACATTGAGCACAATTCCCACATTTATAGTTTCCTTTGGGAAAGTTTGGAATCCAAGTTGCTCTCATTTTTTCTGGGTGTTGTACGCTATGCACCAACATATCTTTTAAGTTATTCCCCCTTCTATATGTAATTCTAGGTGTCTTATAAATCTCCTTCCTAAAAACAGGGTCTCCCTGTAACACTTTCCAATGCTTTTTAACCACATTTGAAATTTCATAGGCCTGATTTGAGAATTCTGTACTAAAATAAATACTTCCCTGAGAATTATCAGTTTTATATTTTGGCTTCAACAATTCATTTCTGTCACTCATAACAGCTTTATCTATCCCTTTATAGATGCAATCAGTATTATAGCCTCGTGCCTTGAAACGTCTCGCAGTTTCTTGAACATTGGTCTTAAACATATTTTCACTACTGCAAATACGTTTCAAACGCACCATTTACCCACCTGGGATATTCTCTTTTAACCTTTGTGGATGGCTACTTTCAAAATGTAGTAATGTATTCTTACTCATAGATTTCCTGTACAATGTGGTCCCTAGTTTCTGTCCATCCTTATAAATTAGCAAATCCAGAAATGGAACCTTAACAAGGTCAGCCTGCATGGTGAAATGTAAATTATTATCAAAAGATGTTGTTGTCATTATTTGGTCGTACCTGTTGATTAAAATGCTTCTTTGAAAATCAACAGGCCTATGACATTTCAAATGTGGTTAAAAAGCATTGGAAAGTGTTACAGGGAGACCCTGTTTTTAGGAAGGAGATTTATAAGACACCTAGAATTACATATAGAAGGGGGAATAACTTAAAAGATATGTTGATGCATAGCGTACAACACCCAGAAAAAATGAGAGCAATTTGGATTCCAAACTTTCCCAAAGGAAACTATAAATGTGGGAATTGTGCTCAATGTAACAATACCTACAACAGTAAGTATTTTTTACATCCACATACCAATCAGAAATTTGAGATTAGTGGGCTTATTAACTGCAAAAGTACTTGGTGTCATATATATGCTCACATGCCCTTGTGGATTAAGTTATGTAGGGCAAACAAAAGACAGTTGAGGAGAGGATAAGAGCATAAGTCAGCAATTAGAAATAATTAATTACCAATGCGATGGCACGACACTTTGCAGTTGCAGGACATGGTCACCAGCCAATTTAAAATTATAGGTATCGAGAAAATTAAAGTTGGAACTGTGGGGTGACTTAGCCAGGAAGTTGGATCAAAGAGAATGCTTCTGGATTTATAAATTAGATACTCTTCAACCTGAGAGGTTTAAATGAGGAAATTTTATTACAATGTTATTTGTAGTTGTATTATGGGCAGATATGAATATTCATGAGTATGATTGATTTTAATTGGTTGTTTGTTGTTTTAATATGTATGAGTTGCACTTTAAATGTTTGATGTGTATGTCGACCAATCAGCTCTGAGGAAGGCGTCTAGCCGAAACGTCAGCTGGTATTCCGTGCGTCATCACGCACGTGAGCTGTTTCTGCTTGGCTGGACCCGGTCTTTTTAAATGCTCCACGACTATGTTTATATCACTTTGATGTTTAAAGCGTGTTGATTCTGAGCTCAGTAGTCACCATTGCACTCCGTGTGGTTGCTGTTTGTGATGTGAGTTGAGACTACAATAAAATCTGAAGATACGGTAAGCCGTGCCGTGTATTAGTCTTTTTTTCAACTGTTGTGGGCTATGTGCATTCGGACTGCTTTTCAGAAGCGTGTTGGTTTTGGATTATAAATCTCTTACCGAATTAGCACCAGGTCAATTTACTTCACATTTAGTGCAAGTTGAGCACCTCGAAGTTTTGTTTGGTTTCGCCTTCTGTATAAATTGCCAAGATTGGGGAGCAGTTTCTTTTGGGTTGCATTCACGTGTACAGAAAAGTCCAGATGATGGTCCAGTCAGACTCCTAGATACCTAAAGGAGGTGACATTCTCCATAAGTGTCCTATCCATGGTGTGGAAGGTAGTGGGGGTGGGGTCTAGCGAGTCTCTGTTTAGTGCTGAAAGTCATAGAGACAGTCATTTTGGCATTTAGGAACAGCTGGTTGGGGAGGAACCAATGCTGAACCTTGTTGGAATCCTATTGTAGTCTAGATATCACATCTGATTGTGAAGCACGAGAGATGCAAAGGACGGTGACATCCGCATACATGTGAATTTCTGCTGAAGAGCAGATAGCAGGTAGGTCATTCAAGAAGATTGAAAACAGGATTGAGCTGAGTACTGTGCTCTGAGAGACTCCGGTAGTGATGGAGGGGAGAGGGAGGTGCCAATCTTAACTAATTGCAACCTGTTTTCTAGGTAGGAGCGAAATCAGGTGGTGGCTGATGAGGATAGGCTGGCATCTGTTAGTTAATGGATGAGGAGGGAGTGCGATACTGAGTCGAAGGTTTTGGGCAGGTCGATAAATATGGTGGAAGTGATCTGCTCTTGATTCCTGCTGGTGAGTATGGAGTCAGTGAGCTGAATGAGAGAGGTGGTGGTAGAGTGGGACTTGAAAGGGGCAGAGATGGAAAAGTACAATGTGCCCTATAGTTTAACTAGGATGGGGAGTAGGAAGATTGGGCAAAAGTTGCAAATACATGTTTGAAGTTTGTTATTCTCAGTTTATACTGGATCAGATGTACAATGTATGCCTGTATATAAGGCAGTTCCACTGTGCTGCGGCGACAAGAAATTTGTCAACCAATGGCACAGCAGCAGTACAACACCACCAACTGGTGTTGTGCCATCGCTCGGAGACCAAGAGTTTTCTGTGGGGGGCTTCACTCCCCACATCCCCCATGTGGGGGAATCTGCCCCCTGCACCCCCCGCATTTTAGATTCTTAACTCCAGTTAGAGTTAGTTCGGGGATGGGGGCAAACACCTCACTGGCAACAGTGTCAGGAACATGGAAACCATCACAGCAAACTGCCAAAAATGTCATTGTGATGGTCTTCCCGGTATTCCCAACACTGCACAGTCAGTATACGATATAAGGCAAAGGGCCCAATATTCAAACCATTAGTGTGGTGCTAACAGGTCTGTTTGCAGGGCCACTGCTGTCTTCCAAAGAATACATAGCATGTCACAAAGTTGTTAGCGGGGTTGCACTACATACACCATTGTGCCCATGCAATAAGGCAAACCTCTTGCATACAGGGCACAGTGATAGATATTGAAAGGGTTTTGGAAGAGCTAAAAGCCTGCCATGGCAATGCTATTTAATGCTTACAAAACCTTTCTCTTATTAGGCATAGTGGTGTGTGAACCCTTCCCCCTTTCAGCACTGGTGCCAGTCAAATAAACAGAGACTATTCCCCTCTCTCATTTGATATTCATACCCATTGTAATGAATAAAATATCCCTTATGCTAGTGGTACCCTCCACCACCACATCGCTGTTATAATGTACAGAATATTGGTGATCCTAGTGGTACCCCATTCCCTCATGCAGTATGCTGTTTGCACAACAAAAGCCCTACAGCGATGGCAATGTCAGTGCTGCAATCTGATCGACAGTCACTCCGTCAATTGGAATTTTGCAATGCCAGCTGTCTTGCTGCCTCAGGGGTTTTGCACTGTTTCCTACCTCTGACCTGGAGGTGATTATATACATTTTGGGGGTGGGGGTTGGGGGATGAAGCAAACAGTCAGGATGTGCCCTGGTGTGTTGCCATGATAGTGGTTGGTCAGCAGGATTGCTGGGTGACATGGTTGCCATTCAGTAAATCCTTGTCACTGTAGTCAGTTGACATCCTTGTTGTTGAATTGGCATCATGAAATTCCCTCACCCAACCCCTGTTGTAATATATAGTTAGTATAAAGGGTTTGGCAAGCTCAACCCTTGCATTTACAATGCATCTTAGTAAAATTTGTGGGCAGGCACCTGGTGTGTGACCAAACAAAAGCATATAGTTAAGGTACCAGTGCCCCCCCCCAATGCTGCTTTAAAGCCTTCAATTATTATGTTGGCTTGCGCACATGCTCAAGCAACATCTTGTGGTAGTAGCACTTTTAAAGGTGTGTCAGTGTTGTGGCGAATCCAGGGGGATGCTTTAGTTGGTGTGTCCCTCAGCTGCCAACCAGTGAGCATGCTACTGATGACAACAGTTTCAGAGAGTGCCACCAACTTGAAATGAATCTGCCGCTGCAATGAGAGACAGGCTTGTCATTGCAGTGGCAGATCTGACATGCCTCCATTATGTGCCATTCCTGGTGAAACATTAAAATACATATGGTGGCAGCTCCTGCCATCTGCCACACAATCCCCACAAAGGGGTGCCCAATCCCCCCCATTATGTGGCACACCTATCATGTTGGCTCCTGCCGC
Source organism: Neoceratodus forsteri (assembly GCA_016271365.2). Taxonomy (NCBI): domain Eukaryota; kingdom Metazoa; phylum Chordata; order Ceratodontiformes; family Ceratodontidae; genus Neoceratodus; species Neoceratodus forsteri. The sequence goes on from CM057455.1 coordinate 700,366,609, forward strand.
CTGCCACACACTCCCGAAAAGCCAACATCGGGGTGCCCAATCCTCATGTCAGCATCCCCCACTCTTAGTGTGTTTTTCCTGGGTAAATAATATCCCATTTCCAACACCGGAATGCCCACTCCCCGTGTCTGATGCAGCCCCTTCCCTGAATTGTGGCACACTGGAAGCCCACCCCGATGTGCCATTTTTTTTTTAACCTGTTTTAAAATAGAAAACCTTCCCTCACGGTCTGTTTTTTTTTTACCTGCAACGTAGAAAATGGTCTACCATTTCTCTCTCATCCCGTCCCCCATCCCGCCTCCCTCTGCACATCTACCTCCTGCACCCCACCCATACTCACCCTCCGGAGGTGAAGCCACGATTTTCTGTGGAGAGGGACACATCTGCACTCTTCAAAGCAGAACTGAGAACTGAAGAAATGACGATAAGATTTATAATGGGGGGTTTCAACTTAGGTTGATATCTCAGCCATTTTTAGGACTTTTAGCCCCAAATTTTCAACATGGGGTTCTCGGGACCCCACCTGTGAACATATAACTATCATTTCATTTCTCGGCCCCAAAAGGTGATTTCACCATCGCTGCACGGACTCACCTTTCGGGATTGATTAACGAAATGACAATGCCAGTGTTCATGAGAAGAGGTCCCAAAAATCCCATGTTGCAAGTCTGGTGAAAAAAATTCCAAAAAACGACTGTGTTACCAGCGTGCATTGCACAGTTTCTATGCACACTTGTAACTTCGCCACTTTTTCATATTTTCACTCCAGATTTTCAACATTGCCATTTTATACACTTCCTTATGAACAGTACAGCTATCATTTTTCACATCCTGCCTGAAACATGTTTTCACACCTGTGTAGCACAATGGGTGCGGTCGCTGTGTGAAACCATCTTTCAGAATGGCGTAACAAAGTCACAGTGTTACTGTTCATGAGGAGAGGTTCCAAAATGCTCAAATTGAAAATCTGGTAAAAAAAATTCCCCAAAATTACCACATTACAGGCGTGCATTGTGCAGTATCTATGCACGCTCGTACTTTTGCAAATTTTTGACATTTTCTCTCCAGATTTTCAACATTTACATTTTTTACACCTTCTCATGAACAGTACAGCTGTCATTTTTTGCATAATATCTGAAATGTGTTTCTACACCTGTGGCTCCCAATGGCGCAGTTGCTGTGCGAAATCACCTTTCAGGATTGAGAAACGAAATGATAGTGCCACTGTTCATGAGGTGGGGTCCCAAAAAGCCAATGTAGAAAATTTGGAGTGAAATTACCAACAAACACCTGGGGCGCTAAGGTTTCCAACCATACACCCACCCTATATAGACTGACAGGCATCGGGGACATAACTTGGGTTCGTCAGCCATAATGTTAGCAGAATTCTACCCCCACCCTACAGCCACTGACATGCATTGAGGTGTGCCTTGGATTCTGTCACCCTAATATTCACCCCATTCTCCTATATTGCACCCATCTCAGCTTATTTCCTTATGGAATGGGATAAGCATAAGGACTGAAGACCCCAATGCACACCCTGACACCTGTCGCTCTCTGCAGGGTGGGGTGAGGTGGAATGGTGTAAGTGTTATTGCCGACCCAAAGCCACACTCCCAACACCTTCCAATCTCTGCAGGGGTGGGGTGGGGTGTTGGCGTTAGTTCAATACTTCACTGCCATTCCTATTTTGCATTTCTAACTCCTGCACTACCAATGCCAATGCTAGCAAGTCAACATTTGGCATTGGCAAATGTTTCTTTCAGATAACTCCAATACTCTTACTTGTTATAAATTATTGAAAGGGTTCTTAGTCTCATCATCCAGCTGAATGATGATCAAGCCTGACCACCACCACAAGGTGACTGCCTCCATCAGTCAGGAAAAAGCATCACATTTTATCTTGCCATTCTGAACTGAGGTCCTCTTGCTTTCTCTCTGTCTTGTGGGGAAACCACTCTCTAGCTTTATTACTTATGCAGTGTGTTCTGGCCAATTAGAGGCTCACAGGTGTTTTACTGGGGAGCTCACTAATTAGAAGAAGGCCACAATTCTCCTGCATTCAAATCAATATAAAGGGTTTGGCAAGCTCAACCCCTGCATTTACAATGCATCTTAGTAAAATCAGTGGGGAGGCACCTGGTGTATGACCAAACAAAAGCATATAGTTTATTTATTTATTTAGATCTAGGATTACAATTACCTTTGAGCCAAGGCTCTTTTACAAAGGTTCCATGTCAGGAGAGTACATACATGTTAAACATGGTACCAGTGCTCCCCCCCAACACACTCACTCTGCTGCTTTAAAGTCTGCAATTTTTTCAATAACTCCAATATTCTTACTTTTTATAAATTATTAGAGGGGTTCTTAGTCTCATCATTCAGCTGTAATATATAGTTACCCTTTACCCTCACGTGATCTCTGTTGTAATGAATAGTACATGCCTGGTAGTCCAGTGGTTCCCACTTCCTGGTAGCTTTGACTCCTCCATACCAATCTACCCCCACGTTGGCTAGCACTTACCAACTGCTCTACTTCCAGTCTGGCTATGGCCTGCCCAGCACGAGTTCTATAGTGATATTCAAAGCTTTTTTATCACTTTAAGATTTGCCTGAAAAAGAACTATGTCAACAAAAGTGCTGCTTTTGCATGCTTGTCAGCTTAGTTCATTTTCAGACAAGTCCTGTTATGATATACAGATTTTTATGTAACTACAGGACTTATGCAGAACATATGGCAGCAGAGAGGGTATTAAGTGCCAGCCGCTGTAGGGGGAGAGTTGGCATGGGGGTTGGTGGCTGCCAGGTGGGGAAGGGGACACTGGAGTACCAGGGATGTGTAATTTATTTCAGTGGGGACTGGGTGAGGGAGAAGGGGGTACAGCTAGCAACAGGAATATTCTATATGTTACAAGAGGGATCAGGTGAGGGAAGTGGTACCTCTAGCACCAAGGATATTTTATGCATTTTAACAGGGATTAGTTGGGGGGGACCACTAACAGTGACATTTTTTTCGTTGCATCACAGGTTGGGTGGGGGGGTACCACTAAACCAGGGATATTCTATATACTACAACAGAGATCAGGTGAAGAAGAGGGTTAGCATTAGCACAGGGATAATTGATATATTACATCAGCGATTGGGTGAGGGAAGAATGGTAACATTACTACCAGGGATTATTACTCTACTATTACTCAGGGATCAATGGGAGAAGGTACCGCTGGACTACCAGGGGTTTCATTGTGCAAGGATTCAGGCGAGGGAAGGCTTAAAGACTGTTGCTCTGCACAAGGCCTTCATGCATGCAAAGGTATGGAGGCATTGCACAAAGCTGCCCATAGCCACATAATGGAATGCAAACAGTTTCTTGGTGCTTTGCCTTTATGTGATCATTAGCATGCTGGCATTTGAATATGGCATCAAGGATCACTGTCCCTAACCCATTTGGTGCATGCTATCTCCCTTTGCTTCTGGGTGTCTGTTTCTCTCAGGGGGGCTGTGGTGTGGTGTTCATCTGCACTTCGCATGGTGCTACCACAGCCTGATATTCATACATAGAGTACATGCCAGACTGGGTGCTGTGCATGTATGAGATACACAACATGCAAACAGTTTGGGTATTTCCTCTCTCCCAGCATCATATTACAGATCACATTAGAGATACTATATGCTGCTGTCCTTGTAGATGGTCTCTCTGGTATGCTCACTAAGTGTTATAAATGGACATAGCATTGGAATTCTGATATGGTGCTTGGTTGAGATTATGACTTTAGCACACTGAAGAGTCCCAAAGAGGATAAAATACCTGCCTGCAGTTTGTTACTCTCAGTCAGTAGTACAAACCTGTTTTGCCAGTTTGACTTGTACAGGGATTTGCATATCCATTATGCCTTGCCCTAGGACAGGGGTTCTCAAATGGTGAGGCCAGCCTCCTTGGGGAGGCCCCAACCTGTTCAAGGGGAGGCTCAAGCAAGTCTGAAAATGTACTGTATTTACATTTTGAGTTTTATATATTTTGTGCAAAGAGATGAAGCAAACTGAAAGAGGATAATAGTAGGTGAATTGTATGTATTTATTTACTAATAGGTGACAAGGGAAGGTGAATGAACCAAGGCTCATTTCAGGTATTCCAGGGAAGGGTAGGGAGTAAACACATTTCAAAGGTAACTGCAAAACAATCAAGAAATAAACAATGAACAATAGTGCAAAGAAATATGAACAATAAACTAATAATGAGTGGTGGTAATTTATCAATTTGTAGATTGATGGCAGAACATCCAAATATTATGGGTTGAGCATAGAAGTGCTAAGAGCAACAGCAGGAAGGGGCAAAGTAATCCCAGAGAAGTTGCTTATGAGCAGGGAAGGAGGGGAAGAGGCAAAGTGCATAATAAGGTTATTTCATATAGACAGCAAACAGAGAAAGTAGTCTGACCCATGAAGGCACTGCAACAAGGGGTAACAATGGTTCAAGAATGAAAATAGCGGAGCAAGTAGGCTGTCCTGTTGAAGGGGGCTAACAATAAGTTGAATATTTGTTTATTTTATTTATTTGTTATTCAGGTAACACATTTGAGCACATGAGTTCTTTTCAAAAGTTTCTAGTCAATATAAGACAAAGAACTCAATGTGGGCCAAGTACTAAAAAGGGTTTCAATTTATTCATGGTGTAGTGTGCAAAGTACAGTTTGTTATTTTTCTTTGGGGAGGCCCAAGATTATTTAAATTTTTTGGGGGAGGCTCAACATTTTTTCCATGGATTTGGGGAGGCACACTGTGACAAAGTCTGAGAACTATTGCCCTAGGATGATTGAGGCTTGAGAGTACAGTATGTGCAAGGTTTGATGATATAAAAAAACAAACAAACAAAAAAACAATTTGGACATTTTTTCTCTCCTAAAATCCTGTTACAGGGATCTAGACATCATAGTAGAGTTTACTACGGAGGTGACATATTTATCCTGGATGTATGTTGCTACACCCCCGCCTCTCGAGGGTTGGTCCGTTCCGAACAAAATTATACAAAGGAATGGTAATTTCGTGATCCGGAGTCACAGGCTTAAGCCAAGTTTCAGTGATCACTAGCACATCAGAGCAGGGGTGATTAATCCACATTTGAATTGATTCACATTTCCTAAGCAGGTTACAGGCACTCATATGGATAAGGTTCATTCCATTCAGTTGGCCAATTTGTGATGGGGATGCAAGTGGAAAAATGGGTCCAGGGTTGAGTTCAACATTATCTGCACAAATGAGCAGTAATAAAAGAAGTTTTTGATGGCTTCCAAGAGTAGCCTTGTTAGGCAACTTTTACCTCTTTTGTAACATCCTGGATCCACATGAGGAGTGGATGTAGTTCTGGCTAGCCATGGATTGGCCTGAAGGTATAGGAGTACCCATGCAGAAAGCGAGAGTGAGTATATAAGGGTAAAACACACACAGCCATTGAGCCTCAGGTGTGATAGCGTCCCAGTGCTATCTGTAAAATGCAATATATCACCCTGAATAGCGAGGTATATTCTAAGATTTGACAGGACCTCAGGGCATAGAATTTGTTGCAAGTCTGTATTTGTAACTATGTCAGTACAGTATTTCTGTTGGAAGCCACGGGAGCCACTTGCACATGAAGTTAGGGACCTTACCACCTTGGTCTGGGCACCAGTATGGCAGCCTTGGAACTGGAGGGGGCAGTATCCAAGGGGGGCTAGGAGGCCCAGTAGAATAAGGATTTGGGATACCATATTAGGTGCTATATGCTTCTAGATCCAAAAAAAGAGTATATAAGATAGTATTGTCACATAGCAGGATACTCAATTAATATGAGTGTCACCCTTCATCATAATAGAAGGTGAGCAAGGCTAAGTAGTAAAACAGCACAGGAGGGAATAGAGAATTAACTCAGACATACTTTCTACTTGATATAAGGGGCTTAAAAGAGCACAGAGGATCCGTGTAGGAATCCTTTCCAGGGGATTTTGCAAATTAGGTCAGCTCTCAATAGTGCAGTTAAGGATTCATCAAGCAAAGGTTTGGCCAGGCACAGAGAAGTAATTAGCTATCTACTTAGAAGAGCTTAACCTAACCTGCCCTACCCTAATGGAGCTTAGCCACACTATAGCCCGAGAGCTAAGATTGCTGATTATGCAAGCAACAGTATCACAAGTTGTGATGTTACACTGGATGAGCCAATAGTAAGAGGCATGGGGTGGAGCCAACATCTATTTAATAGAGGCAGAGTCCAAGGTCAGAGTGGGCAGTGTGGGACAAAATAAACACAGTAGAAAAGGCTACGCAAGGTACTGGTGCTTAAGAAACTGGAAAATAGCAGCCGAGAAGCCGCACCAATCAGCAAAGTCCTGAGGCAACAATCATCCAATCAAGGGCTCATGGGGACACAGAGCCATTTTTCAGACAACGTCCATGTAGCGGGCATGCATACCTGTGAGTGCAGTCCAAGGAGGAGAGCATGGGTGGCGGCTGGAACAGGCCCGCCGGACCGCTAGCTGGAAGGGGCTCCGCTGCTTTTTGGCGCTCAAGGTAGGGCAACCTACTGGGAATCAGTGAAAGAAAAGGGGGGTTAAAATGGTTTTGGAGCAGTGGGTGGTGGCAGACAGAAGAGCAGAGAGGGTCTCAGCAGGGAGGGGATTAGTTAGAAGGAAAGAGAAAGAAAAAAGATCTAAGCAACTAAAGAATTACTGTGGGAGTAGCAGGTGAAAGGAGAAATTTGCAGGGCAAAGAAGTCAGTGGAGTGTCTCACAGAATAGTTTAGAACAAAGACGGAGGGTGTAGGTCTATAGTACAGCTGTGCAATTTCAGTGGAAGACTGTAGGCAGTACAGCTTTTAACAATTTAGTAACACAGTTCTATGCAAACAAATCTTCCTAGAGGAGCTGTACACAGTCAGAACTAAAATATACACAATATTTCACAGAATAAACCCAGTAGAAAAGGCTATGCTAAGGTACTGGTGCTTAAGGCACTGGAAAATAGCAGCTAAGAAGCTGCACCAATCAGCAGAGTCCTGAGGCAACAATCATTCAGTCAGGGGCTCACGGGGACACTGTGCCATTTTTCAGACAATGGCCCTGTAGCAGGCGTACCTGGGAGTGCAGTCTGAGGAAGAGAGTGTGGGTGGCGGCTGGAACAGGCCCACTAGCTGGAAGGGGCTCCAGCGCTTTTCAGCGCCCAAGGTCAGGTGACCTGCTGGGAGTGCAGTCCAAGGAGAACAGCGTGGGTGGCGGCTGGAACAGGACCGCCGGTCTGCTAGCTGGAAGGGGCTCTGGCACTTTTCGGCACCCAAGGTCAGGTGACCTGGGAGTGCAGTCTGAGGAGGAGAGCACGGGCGGCAGCTGGAACAGGCCCGCTGGTCCACTAGCTGGAAGGGGCTCAGGCTGCTTTTCGGCGCTCAAAGTCTGGTGACCTGCTGTGAGTGCAGTCTGAAGAGGAGGAGAGCATGGGCGGCAGGAACAGGCCAACCGTTCTGCTAGCTGGAAGGGTCTCAGTGCTTTTTGGTGCCCAAGGTCAGGCAACCTGCTGGGAGTGCAGTCCGAGGAGGAGGAGTGGTCCGTTAGCTGGAAGGGGCTCCGGCGCTTTTCAGTGCCCAAGGTCGGGTGATCTGGGAGTGCAGTCCGAGGAGGAGAGCATGGGTGGTGGCTGGAACATGCCCACCGGTCCGCTAGCTGGAAGGGGCTCCGGCGCTTTTCGGCACCAAAAGTCGGGTGACCTGCTGGGAGTGCAGTCCAAGTAGAAGAGCACTGGCAGCAGCTGGAACAGGCCCGCCGGTCTATTAGCTGGAAGGGGCTCCAGCACTTTTTGGTGCTCAAGGTCGGGCGACCTGCTGGGAGTGCAGTCCGAGAAGGAAAGCACTAGTGGCAGCTGGAACAGGCCTGCCGGTCCGCTAGCTGGAAAGGGGCTCTGGCACTTTTCAGCGCCCAAGGTCAATATGTGCAGGAGGCCTGCCCCCGGGGTCATGCACTATTCATCCTCCACCCTTCGCACCCTCTGCCCTTTTGTCTCCCCCCATTGCAGTTTACAACTTACCACCACTGTAGAGCTCTGGGTATTGCCTGCCGAGGGGGTTGGGGGTCGGGGGGTGCCAATGGTGAAGGGTGAATGAGCTGAGCCATTGCATCAAGATAGTTAAACCTATAAGATGTCCTGGGGCAAAATGGAACCATGCCTGGTTTCCATACCCAAGGGCACCACCAATATCAGTGGACAGGCGGTTCGGGCAGCCCTGGAAGTCCATCCAACTCGAACGGTGTTATGCAATGCCAGGTCCATTAAGAACAAGACTGCAATTATTGCAGATCTTGTTGGGACAGCAGACCTGGCATGCATCACCAAGACCTGGCTGGATGAGAACTCTGGCCCTTTACTGGAGGCTGCAATTCCAGCTGGGTACTCGGTGATTCACCATTCGAGACTGGATCTCAGGGGGGTGCTGTCTGTTTCAGAACCGAACTGGGCCTCATGAGTGCACCAGTTGAGGAGTCCAGGTCATTTGAGTGTACTGTAGCAGCAGGTGTAGGTTGCAGGATTGCCCTCATTTACCATCCACCCGGGGATGAGATGCGTTTCCTTCAGGAAGTGGTGCACTTCGTGACTGACATGGTGTTTGAGTCACCCAGGCTGATTGTCCTGGGGGCGACTTCAATGCCTGGGTCAATGAAGAACTCTCGCACTTTGGACAACACTTCCTCCAGTTGATGACATCTCTGGGACTCACACAGATTGTTACCACTGCTACTCATAAACACGATCACTCTCTTGACCTAGTCTTCCTCCTGGGGATTGAAGCTTTCGATTTGTGGGTGGAACCTGTCGGTTGGTCCGATCACTGCACCGTGGGGTTCAGTTTTTGTGCCCCCCTTCGTAGGCCTACTCCTGTGGAGATGGTCAGGTACCGCCCTTTACGAGATGTAATCTCTGAAAGGCCTGGTGGTGGTGCTTGACCTATCGGTTCTTCCAGTGGCAAACAATGACCCAGAGGCTTTAGTTGTGGCCTATAATAAGACCATTTCTGCGGTTCAGGATGTCATTGCTCCAGTCCATGTTCATCCTCTCTTCCTTTGCCCTCGGTCCCCTTGGTTCGATGGGACCTTGAGGGAGATGCAGCGACTTAGACGAAGGTTAGAGCATTGCTGGCAGAAATTCACCCTGGATGCCGACCACCTTAGATTGATGGAACATTATCAAGTCTATCAATCTGCAATCACCTGTAAGAAAGCAGAGTTCCTCTCCGGGAAGATAGTGGCTGCTCATAACCAACCAGGTCAACTCTTTCGAACTGTAGATAGACCGTGCAACCCAGCCTGCCTGCAGATTCGAAGATCCTTTTCACTAGTGGAGTGTAATGAGCTTGCTCAATTCTTTGCAGTTAAGGTGGCTGACATCAGGGCAGAGCTCCAACCAGCAGACTCTATGGGAAATGCTTTGGATCAGCGCTCAGTCACTGTCCCTCAATTCTCCTCAAGGTCCTTCAACTGGCCGGAGTTCATGGAGGTCATGTGGATTGTCAAGGGTATGCACCTTACATGCTGTAGTTTGGATCCGGGACCAACTACCCTGATTATGGGTTGTAGTGATATCATTGGCCCAGTCCTAGCATGGATAGTCTGGTGCTCCTTGGAGAAAGGTGAGCTTCCTAGCTCCCTGAAGGAGGCGGTGGTGACACCCCTCCTGAAGAAAGCTCCTTTGGACACAGACTGCCCTGCTAACTACAGAACAATCTCTAACCTTCCCTTTTCAGGGAAGGTGATTAAGAAAGTAGCAGCCATACAACTAGAGAACCATTTGACCATCCATGACATCTATGAACCTTTCCAATCTGGTTTTCAAAAGAGGCACAGTACTGAGAAGGCGCTGGATCGGATGCTCAGTGATCTCCTGATGGTGAAGGATCAGAAAAACCATTCCATCTTGGTTCCTCTAGATCTTTCATCAGCGTTTGACACTGTGGACCATGGGGTTCTTCTCGAATGCCTGAGGTTCATCTGTGGCTTGTCAGGTACAGTCCTCAGGTGGTTTATATCTTTCCTCAGTGGCAGAACTCAGAGGGTGGTGTCGGGGATGCATTCCTCTGACCCAGTCTGTCTGTCATGTGGGGTTCCTCAGGGTTCGGTGTTGCCTCCCATGTTGTTTGCAGTGTATATGCAACCCCTTGGAGACATTGTAAGAAGGTATGGGTTGAGGTTTCACTGCTATGCTGATGATACCCTGTTCTATCTTTCTTTTGCACCTGACCAGGACAGAGCTCTCTCGGTATTTAACAACTGCCTCACTGAAATCCAGGACTGGATGAATGCGAGCTGGCTGAGGTTGAACTCGGAAAAGACTGAGGTGTTGGTCGTGGACCCGGGGTGCTGGATAGAGAGGTCGGGGGCAGGTTCGCCTTTGGGACTTTTCCTTGGGGGTTTACCGCTCCTTACCTCTGAATGGGTGCCAAACCTGGGGGTGATTTTTGACGAAGGGCTGACACTGCTATCGCAGGTGTCACAAATCGTCAAATCCTCTTTCTACCATTTGAGGAATCTCTCCAGGGTAAAGCACCTTGTTCTATCTGGCGACCTCCCTACGTTGGTCCATGCCTTTGTGGCCTGCACCTTGATTACTGCAATTTCCTTTACCTAGGTCTTCCTGGGGTGGATATCCACTGCCTGCAGCTGGTGTAGAACGCCGCAGCCCGATTACTGATGGGGACTCCTCAGTTTTGTCACATCTCTCGGGTGCTATGCGAACTGCACTGGCTGCCGGTGCAGTGGTGGATCACCTTCAAAGTTGGACGTCTGACTTATAAAACCCTATGAGGACAGGGCCCAGACTACCTGAAAGAGCTTCTGGTCCCTTACAGCTCTGGGTGATCGCTCCACTCGGCTGACATGGGGTTGCTAGAGATTCCAAGGATTTCCTTAAAATCTTTCAGGGCCCGGGCATTTATGTACTCAGCCCCAGCCCTTTGGAATTCTCTACATCCAAAAAAAGGGCAGCACCAGCATCCGTCTCAATTTATGAAAACAACATTTATTGTATTACATGCCTGTAAAGAAGCAGTGGCAATAAAGGCAGACTCACAAGCAATTGTTTTCATAAATTGAGACGGATGCTGGTGCTGCCCTTTTTTTGGATTTGACTGAGACTGATTTGGGCTTGCACAGCTCCAGCGTGGAGCTGCTTTTTTGGTTTTTTATTGAATTCTCTACATCGCCAGTTATGGGAGTGCATGACTGTGGAGGAATTTTAACAGGGCTTTAAAACACATCTATGGCATCAAGCCTATTCTGTATGATTTTATTCTGTTTTCTACCTGGACTTTATAAGTATTCATAAGTATTTGTATTTATTGATTTTATGTGTTGTTTTAACTTATTGTTAGGCGTCTTGGTTTGTTGAAAGGCGCATTACAAATAAAGCATTATTATTATCCATGTAAATGAATGCTGTTAACCTAGTATTATTGAACCTGCCTATACTGTATCTGCACCGTGCACATTGTTTTGTTCTTTTACTCAGGGCATGCTAGCCCATAGGAATGTCTGTCTACTCATTGTAACTACTCTGTATGCGCAATCTGTTGCATTGACGTGGAGCCTTTGAAAAGGAGTCTATGACTCAAAGGATTGTAATTCCGAATATTCTAAATAAAAATAAATAAATAAAAATTATTGTTATTATTGGTATTATTACATACCTAAAAAAGGTCATGTCCTCTTTTGTTACCTCCTGGGCTATTCATTCTTCAGTTTGTAGCTTTGCACTTACTGCTTTCCCAGATTCCCCATTTCCCCTGATACACCTCCATATCCTCCTCCCTCTGCATTTTCTCATACCTTCTGAATGCCACCCCTTTAGTCTTTACCCTTTCAGCCACCTCATTTGAGGATGAAAGTATCTCTTTTTCCTCTTGCTTTTGCTTACTTGTTTGATGCAGAGGTTTGTTGCCTTTATTATTTTCCCTTTTGTCTTCATCCACTGTTCCTCCACCTCACCTGGCCACCCCCTTCCCCACAGGTCATCTCTGAGGCATTCACCCATCTTTACAAAATCTGCCCGCCAGAAGTCTAGGGCCCTTGCCCTTGTGTGGCTTGATTCTGTAGTTGTCCTTATATTGAGTCACACCATACAGTGATCACCGGTCCCGAAGTGACTTCCCATCTTGATGTCTGCAGCACTGTCCCTGTTAGTGAGTACCAGATCCAGTCATGCCCCATCACAAGTGGGTTCACTGACTAGTTGCCTGAGGAACACCCCCTGCAGACAGTCCAGGATGTGTCTGCTTCTAGCTGAAGCTGCTGCTGGGAGACTGCAATCTACAACTGGATGGTTGAAGTCCCCCACCAATAGAACTTCCCCTTTTCTGCTATCTTGCCAATGGCTTCCACCAGTACCTTATTTAATTCCTCTCCCAGTGCTGGAGGCCTATAGATCACTCCAGTGAGAATAAGGGATCCATTCCTCATCTCCAGAGTGACCCAGAGTACCTCTGCCTTCCCCTGTATTCACTGTATCTCCATCACTTTTATGCTTTCTTTCACATCAAGCACCACACCCCTTCCTTTTCTTCCTATTCGGTCCATCCTAAACAGAGTATAGCCTGGTATGGCCATGTCCCAGTCATAGATTTTCAGTACACTATGACTTGGTAATAGCCACAATATCCAGGTTAACCTCTGCCATGATTGCCTCTAGGTCCAGAATCTTATTTCCTAGACTTCTAGCATTTACACACATGACCTTCCACATTTTGTTTCCACTCTGCTTGTTGCTCCCCTTTTATCCTTTTTGCCCTCCTTCCTTCCCTCTTTCTTTTTAATGCTTCTGTTCCTTTCTACCTTTGTCTCTTCCACCCTGCTTCCTTTATTAATTTATACCTTGGGGGATTCCTCTCCCTTCGAGTTCTTCTTACTCTTTACTTCAGCCTGTGGGGGGGAGGGAGTTTCTGACTCCCAATTCCTTCAGCCACCCCCTTTGGCTAGTTTAAATAATCATCAAACTAACATTTAAACCATCCACTAAGAACTATGGCCCCCCCCTCCCCTGAAAGATGCAAGCCATCACCCCTGTATAGTTGGGGTGTGCTAGTAATGAATATTAAATTCTGAATACCACGATTAATATGCCATTCGGCCAGTATTTGAGTTGATTTTCCCACAAGATTTTAAGATCTCACAGAACTTGTTGGCCAATCACTGAGCACTTGCCAAAGCCAGATCATATGACTGCCACATTGCAGCAGAGAAAGACGCAGTGGAGAGAGGTCTGAGAGCGGGAGAGATTAAGCACTAGCAAATTATACTTTTGCATCACAAAACCTTTGCTTTTTTGTTAGTCTACTCTGTGTTTCTTAGTGCCTGGTATTAGTGGGAGGATTTTTTTTCCCCAGAGAAATCTTCTGATTTAGTGATTTATTTGCCAGGAGCTGTGTAGAGAGAGACTTGCAGTTTCACCACCTTGACTTCACAGGCCTCTGTGCTGTGCTCTATGCAGATGAAGAAGTGTACTGTGTTTCTTAGTGCCTGATACTAGTGGGAGGTTAATTGTTTCTCAGAGAAATCATCTGATCTAGTGATTTATTTGCCAGGAGCTGTGCAGAGAGAGACTTGTAATTTCACTACCTTGATTTCACAGGCCTCTGTGCTCTGTGGAAGTAAAGGAGAAGAAGACAGGGTTACTGAAACTATTTCATATCTATTAATTACAGTAGTTCTAACTTCAAGCTTGGCTGCTGTACTTATTTAAAAACAATCTGTCTTTTATTTGGTGGTGTAAATAATAAGTTTTCTTGGGGGGTCCTCAGGTTTCACGAAAGCCAGTAGCAGCCAAAAATCTCGGAGGGCAGTTGACTGACTGCACTCCCACCTCCCACAGTTTAGGGCCAAGTAGAGATGCCGCACAGCTGCACTGAACGCACACCCTTGTCTGCCTTGCGTGCAGCTTGCAAGAATTTTTTTGGGCTAAAATAATTCAGTACTTCTATACATTTAAAAATAAATAGTATTACAGTACCTCTGCTGTAGAAATCTGTCTTTAAAAATATTGGTGGTATAATCTGAGGTTGGGCTCAGGTTTCATAAAAGTCAGCAGCAGCCAGCAGTCTTGGAGGGCAGTCAACTGACTGTACTCCCACCGCCCACAGTTTAGGGCCAGGTAGTGACACCGCCCAGTTGCACTGCACACACACCCTTGGCTACCCTGAGTGCTACTTGCAAGAATTTTTTGTGCTATAATAAATCAGTACTTCTGTACATTTACAAAATATTACAGTACTTGAGAGTGTTTAGAAATTGTTGGCATAGACAATGGCAGGTAGAAGTGGTAAAAAACATACTTGGTCCAGCCCATGCAAATCTACAATGGAGGAACAGGTTTGTGATGGTGAACCTGAATGTGAACGACAGTTAAGCCGTATTCAATGCCTAAAATGATTCTTTATCCCTTCCAAGCCTATTTCTTCCAGCAACAGTAGTACTGTGACTGGGATCCATGTCATAACAGTGATCAAGAAACAGCAATCACTATTATGGTGAGTGTACATTCACCAAAAATCAATTTTGGCGATGCACACTAGCAGCGCAGAAAAAAAAGGCACCCAAGACCCACAGGTCTCATTATTAATGGCACTCAATCACTTATGGATTCTAAACTCCAGGGGGGTGCATGTCAGGGGGGTGTGTGTGAAAACTTAATTAAAATACATGCTGCCAGGCGGTCAAAATAAATGCACCACACCAGACCAGAACCCAGTACCCCGTGCTTCCCAGCTGACCACCCTCCTCATGACACCAGTGATCCAGCTTGGCAGCTGTTTGCCGCAACCCCTACCACATGCCATCCCTCCCCTGCCTCTCCCCCGCCGTGGGTGAGTGTGTGCATGTATACCTGCTAATTCCTGTCATGGTTTTTGCCAACCGCAGTATTCATTCACCCTCCTTCTTGGGTAACTGTGATTACAGTCGCTGACACTGAGTCACCGTTTTTCTAAGTGCTCAATTTCGGTTGCTATGTTCACGGACTACCCTGTGGCTGGCACAGGAGAAAGAGATACAAGAAGCACAAGCAGAAGGACACTGTTCTTGACTCCCACAACCACCAATGTGTCCCCATCTCTCACCAGTACCATCACATCTGTCATCCCCACCACCACCACCACCATAGAGACCCTGTCCTCCACAACAACTGGTGGCATGACTACTACATCCAGTCCTACAACTGTGTCTGTCACTCTAGCCACTACTGACACTATTAACCCTGCCACTACTGTAACACTATCACCAGTCGTTTATCCCTGCCACACTGGATATTGCCAGTATGACCACTGCAGTTGATTCAGTTATGCCTTCACCTTCTCAGTACTACCAAAAAAGTGGCAGAGGAGGACCAGTCATCTGCTTCTGAGTATTTCCCTCCACATGAATTGCTCAGTGACACATCATCTTCTTCATCAGAGGCACATATGAGTGACTCTAAGGATGAGGCAGAGTATGCTATATACCTTGAAGGCAGAAACAAATGGTGTCTGGCAAAAGAGCCTCTAGGAGTAGCACTAGTACGTAGGGTAGTAGAAGTGGCAGTAAGCATAGGGTCCACCTCCCCCTAAGAAAACTAAACAAGCAACACTGACATTTCTAAGGCAGGCTCCATCGCAGCCTAATGGACAGCCAAGTGATAGCAGCACTGGCATGGCACCATCAAGGCCTGTGATCACAGGGCAAGAACATGAAGACAAGACAGGCACATCTGTTGAAAAAAGAACTGGGGGATGTGGTGCTACCAGAATCACCAGTAACCGCAGTGTTACGAGTACTGTGTGGCAGCATTTCACTGTGTTAAAGAAGAACACAATGAAGGCAGTCTGTTCTTTTTGCAACAGCACTATCACTATTTAACTTAACCACAATGTCATTACAGAACCACTTGAAGCTTAGGCACCTTCAACTGTATCAAAGCTCATCTGGGTCTGGATCTGGACCCTTGGTTTTACCAAGACCAAACCCTGGTGGACAGGCATGTACTGTTGGCAGTGGTGGTGATAATGACAGAGCTAATTTCTAACAATCCAGTGGTCATGGCACTCCTTCCCCCTCACCAACACAGAGTCCCTCTATTCTGGTCACTTCTGACTCCAGAGATACTACAAGGCTGAGACAGTCATCAGCACTTTGCAAACCACCAGTGAAGCTGTCCACATCGATATTT
Source organism: Neoceratodus forsteri (assembly GCA_016271365.2). Taxonomy (NCBI): domain Eukaryota; kingdom Metazoa; phylum Chordata; order Ceratodontiformes; family Ceratodontidae; genus Neoceratodus; species Neoceratodus forsteri. Next base: position 700,382,803 of record CM057455.1, read on the forward strand.
CCCATGGCAGTTCCAATAATGGATGCTCTGCATGCATAAACAAAGTATCATGTCTCACATCCAACAGCACAGAAAATCACACAGCTGATTGCTGAGATGATGGCATTGTATCTCCAGCCTGTCTCAGTTGTGGAAGATGCTAGCTTCCGACGGCTTCTCAACCGTTTGCACCGATGTTATCAGATACCATCTCGTACTACATTTTCATGGAGTGTATTGCTATGGCTGTATAATGGCATGTGATCTGCTGTTGCTGCTCTGCCTGCAGAGACTGTTGGTGGTGTTTTTCACTGCATATCAGATATCTGGAGTAGTGGTAACTCCCTGCATGCCAATCTCTCGTTAACTGCACACTGGTGTGTGCAACAACCTGCTGCTGCTGTTCCTGATGCATCATCTTGTAGCTCACCCTTGCCCCCCCAAATCTGGTAGTCACATTAGGTCAGCTTTGCTGAACATTGGACTGAAGGAGGAAGACCACAGAGCACATAATATTCTTACGTCCCTGCAAGACATGTTGCGGTCTTGGACTGGTGTTAACACCTGTTTTAATGTTGGCTTTTTTGTTACTGACAATGGCACAAACATGGTGAAGGCCATCAATGATGACTATTTTGTGTGTATTCATTGCTTTGCACACACACTAAATTTAGTAGTGTCTCATGCACTCCGTAGCAGAAGTAGGACCAACAACATATTATCCAAAGCTTGTTCTATTTGCAACCATTTCCATCACTCTGTAAAAGCCACTAACAAATTTTGAGAAGTTCAGAAACAGCTTGGTCTGCCCCATCATCATGTAGTACAAGATGTTAGCACTTGGTGGAATTCTTCATACCAAATACTTTCAAGACAGCTCAAGCAAAAGCAGGCACTACATGATATGTCTATTGGAGGCAGACATTGGAGGGGTCCTAGGACATCATGATTGGCTAGTTTTTGAGGGCATGGTGAAGGTTCTTGCACCATTTGAGAGGATTGCACATGACCTAAGTGCTACCACTGCCTTACTTAGTCAGGTTATCCCAGCTGTGCATATTCTCAAAAGATCATTACAATGGTTTTTAGCTGACAATACAATGAGTACACAAGAAGTCACTGAGCTTGTCATTCATCTTGATGCAGAACTTGATGTGCAGTTCTCCACAATCATGGATAACTGCCATCACATACTTGTTATCATGCTGAACCCTAGGTTCAAATGTAAGATCCTTAATATTGCCATGGACAGCCACAGGGTGACTCATTTTAGGCAACAGCTGAGTGAAGAGTTAAATAGTGCCATGCAGACAGTGAAATGCTCAAAAGGGGAAGAAGATGCTCCAGTTCAGGTTCCTGAGGGAGAGAAATAGGCATGTGGTGGTTTGGAATCGGATGGTACTGGTGGAGATGGGAAAAAATGGCATAGTGGCAGAGGAGAGTGACTGGGTATTAGTCAGCACATCATTGCATCAACAGCAGCACAAAGGCTCACTGTCTCCGTACCGGGTCATAATGTCGCACGCTTAATAGAGTACAGCAATATGGTGAAACCTGGACCTGTGTGCTTACCGAGTTGGACCCCCCCCTGGAGTTGAGAATCTTTAGTGGGGAGGGTCCAGGGGCAGGTGGGGGTGGAGCCCCCCACAGAACAAAGACATGATGCCTCATGGCATTAATCATGCAGCGCAATAGTGCTATGCGGCACTATGTCTTGCGACATAATGACTCCGTGCCCACAGTCTCAGCCTCTGTCTGCAGAAAATTTACTTAATGGCTACTTTGCAGAATCAATTGAGCCATTTGAAGTTGATCCACCGGGCTATTGAATTCAGAAAATGAACTCCTCTCCTCACCTGGCACAACTTGCTTTAAAATACCTAAGCTTCCCTCCTACAAGTGTGCCATCCGAAAGGATATTTAGCACTGCTGGTGACATTGTTGACCCACACTGTTCCAAGGTGGACCCTAAACATGTTGAACAGCTGGTGTTCACTAAGCTAAATTTACCAGTTGGCTACAAATATGATCTGCCCACATAAAACTGGTGGTGCAGTACTGCTCTCAATCTGCCTAATGTTACGACAGTGTACTGTTAGTGTTCTTTTTTCTATTACATTAAATATTTAATTTAAAGGATAACACTTCACTCCCTGACATATAACTGCAGGACCACCATGAGGCCCCTCTTAAACTGGGAACATTTAAATACTGTATAATGTTTTAGTACACTTAATATTGTGTACTTTAGGTTGCTAATTATCTGTTGGTAGAAAAGGACCACTTTGCCCACACAGTCTGCCCAGATTGTCCAACCCTGCCTTATCAGTCTCTTCTGCAGACCCTAAAGCAACCCTGCTGCCTCCCTGCCTGTTTTGAAAAACACCCCTATGCCTGTCTCACACATGCTTGAAGCCCCACACTGTTTTCGCCACCATCAGTTATGTTGACAGTTTGTGTCAGGCATCTACCAAGCCTTCTGTGAATAAATATTTCTTTACATCTGTCTTGAACTCCCCCTTTAGCTTTATCACATTCCCCCCATTGCCCCCAGTACTTGTGCTCTTTGTTATTTGAAAGAGACTCCCCTTATGTGCCATCTTCACACCTGTGTGGTACTTGTATAGGTCTCTATCATTGCACATCTCACTCTCCTCTCTTCCAGGGTACACATACAATGCACTTACGCCAGTGCCATTTTAGTTGCCCTAGAGAAGACACAATGTCACCTCATCTACAGCCTTTGGTCAATCTATGTTGACCATCTGACACCTGACTACTGATCAGTGTAGTAGTTTATTGCCTTTATGGGCTGCTGAAAGGCTCTTAGGGGGTGTTCATGGCAGAATTAACTGTTGTACTTAAAAGGGGAAGTAAGTGGTGGACTTTAACAGTGTTACAATGTCTTACTTAAAAAAAAACATTTATTTGGGGTTGAATAACGAATATTGAATATCTGGAGTCCTGAATATGAATATTCATCCAAATATTCAAATTAAGGTATTTGCACACCCCTACTGTCCCTTGTCCTCCCACCTGGATCTCCAGTCCCCAATATAGCTGAACTTTTCCTTTCTGCACCATTTCTTCAGCCATCTCCCCTGTCATAAACAGGCACTTTCCCAGTGACAGCCACTAAGCAAGCTACCTAAGACCCCTCGTCAGCTCCCTAGTCCCCCCCAGCATTATCCCAGCCCTGTCCCTAGCCAGGTTATTAGTCTTCAGGTGGACAATGACATCCAGCTCTTCCTCTCACCCTGCTGTCTTAGCAATCATCAGGATCTGCTTCCCATCTCTCCAGGCTGTGGTGCCAGGTAGGCACCTAACCATCCTCCCGTCTTCCTAGTCTCAACTCTACGCTCACCTCACAATTGAAACCCCAACCACAGGTTGCTTCCTCCTCCTCCTCCTCCTCCTCCTCCTCCTCTGGGTTCCTCTACTACCCTCCCTAGGGTCTACACTATGGAGGGACCCCATATCCTTCCTAGTCACTACTGCTGGTGCCTCTTCCCAGCAGTTCAGCCCCACCAGAGTGCCATAGGAATTGAGTAGTGGTAATGAATCAATGTGCCTCTGTCCAACCACCCCCCATCCCTCTGGAGCCTGCCATAATCCAGTCATTCCTCCTCCCTGGCATCCTCTGAGGTAATGGTGGCAGACTTGGTAGCCTCTGGGAGGAGAAAGAGGTCCACTGAATCCTAACCAACTCTACCTGGAGTCTACCAACCTTCTTCCTCAACCCTGAGTGGTGTGTGAAGACGGGCATCACCACAGTCTCCAGAAGGTTTCCCTGAAGACTGCCACCCCACATCCACTGCACTACACTACTCTCAGCATTTTTAGTTTCTGTTCTCCCTGTGCTAACTAGAAATACTTTTGTACCCTCACTCCTGATAGGGTGTTTCTAGCTTTCCCCTTTTTTATTTGTTTCAATGTGTGATCCCCCATGCCTTGTTTAAATCTTTTTATACTCCTACCCTAGATTTGAGTTGCTGCTGTTACCAGTTTTGGCCTCTCTTTGACCTTTGCTCTTTCTAGCAGGAACTTATACACACAGTTGTGAACAGATGTGTTGCCCTAGTAAACCAGCACAGTCACCCACTTCTCCCCTTTCTTCTACTGTCATCTGCCAATGCCCACAATACCAGTCACATGTTCCACTCCATGTTCCACTCATTTGCTGGACATGAACATGTGGACACAAACATTTGCAGTGGCTGCTTTTGTGCAGAACCTGCTGCCTTCCTGGTGCTGTTGACTGTAGAAGGTCAATGATCAACTAGCTGAGGCACAGGGTAGAAAATTAGCACCCCTTCCCCACACTTCTGGGCTAGACACAGTTCTTATAAATATGACCCCTAAATGTGGGCTATTCTGGTTGGTCTTAAATTTACTCTTCACTCAATAAAAAATACATTGATTCAAACAAGTTTCACCACAACTTACCCCACCTACAGTATGCTGTCTTCAAAAACACAAGCCTTTTTTTGTCCTTCCTGTGGAAAATGCAGGTAGACTTTGCTTAAGGCTGCTTAAAGTTTGGGGAGATGCACAAAAGGCAAACAATTCATTAGGCAGAGGTGAGAGGTGCATAGCCCAGCAAGAGCTGCATCAAGTTAGAAGGAATTGATTATACAACCTCAGACTTGTTGGATTAGCTTCCTGCTTAAAACAGTGGCATTGCTGTAGTACCTCCCTTGCTGCAGCATTTAATAGTGATGGGGACCTTTTTTATGGCCATTACTGTATTTGGGACTTATTTTTGGGTACTGTTGTGCCTCGCTGAACATTGATCTAGTCCGTGGTTCTTTGCTGTTGGGTATGGAAATCCATACATTTCCAGATGCTGTTGTATTACTGTAGTGATATTAGAATGCTGTTTATTACAGGGGTTATGTCATTACTATGGTACAGCAGCATAGATCCTCCTGTCTATTAAGATTAATTATGTGTACCTACACTGCAGATCCCCATAAGGAAAATATCAAAAAGGGTGAAAACGCCCAAGTGAACTGTTTGTTAAAAGACGAACTACTAGAAATGTTGCCTGCTCATGTGATATTACTTAAATCACATGAAATGTTTTATCCACTTATGCTTGATGTATAATTATAAACTGGTTTTGTATTTATCACATATGTCCTTGAAAATGGGCTATGCAGTTCATGAACCTACCAGGTACCAAATCAAATTGACTCAAATTAAATTTGATCCTAGTTGCCCTTTTTCCAGGTTATTTGACCACTGTTCAGTACAGAGATGGAAAAAGCAGAGTCTGCCTGCTTTGGTCACAGACAGGAATTGAAGAGGCTTTTCTTAGTGAGACAGCATAGGATGGGTAAGTTGTGAAATTTATTGAAGTAGTGTATTAATTATTTTCTGTAAGGTAAATGGAGATCAGCCACAGTTGCCCATATTTAAGAAAAGTGTGGCCCTGTAGTTTGGGGGTTGGGTGGAAATTGTCTGGCCTGGGGTGGCGGGGCCTCTGATGTAGATAATAAATGGAGGAGGAGTAGCAGGAAGTGCAACTGAGGCCTTATATTTAAACCCACCTAAGTGTCCTGACAGATTTGCATCTCATCTCGTGAGTGGCACAGAGAAGGAGTAGAGCATCTAACCTAGGGACATCTATAGCAGACCCGCAGGTACTGTAAGTCTACAGGATCACAGAGGATTCTGGATTGAAGTACAGGCTCCTGATAGGCATTAGCCATATCATGTAAAGGGAACCTAGGAATTCCCTATCTGGGGTATACCAACACAGTATATTGTGAAGGTGAATCTGTATTAAAGATAGTGGACAAACACTCCATCTAACTACTTATTTCTAGCTCACTATCTATCTAGTATACGGGTAGAAAGGAAGCATCCAAAGGCATGCTAGGCGGGTAAGCATGTGAAGCAGTACATTTCACAAAACTCCCTTTACAGGGTAGGCCAGTGTGGGTCTATGTTAAAGGATAATAGGCAGGTAGAAGGACTTTTTCTTTGAATCAAGCACATGCTTACCCAGGAGGCCAGAAAAAGCTTAGTACAAACCACTTTCTTAGCTGTCTTGGACTATGCAGACTTCCTGTATGGCCAAGTCCCAAAAAACGCCCTATCTAAGCTTGACACCCTTTATCATAGGGCCTTACATTTCATCTCAGGTGTGGCATATAATACCCATCACTGTGTACTCCGTTCCACTGTAGGATGGACCTCACTTTTGTTCGGGAAGCAAAGGAACACTATACTATGGACCTATAAATCTATATCCAAGATGCTATCCTCCTACATTTCTGATTGTTTGCCATCCTGCACCTTACTAAACTATGTCTTGAGAAGCCATTTGTACATCTCACTAGCTGTGCCTAAAGTCTTTTCTCATTTTGGCAGAGCCTACTTCAGCTATGTGCTGCCCTAGCTGTGGAACAACATCCAGAAATCCATAAAATTGGTGCATCCTATTGGTTTTGCAGAATTCAAGTCACTCTATTCAAGATACTTCTCAGATCCTTGTCAATGCCCTCCTTGTCACTAAACTATAGCCATACATTGCTATTCTTACAGTCAACCCTCTACACTTTCTATCCTCTCATTAGAAAAACCACAAGTCATGTTACTGGATTCATCCTTGCTTTCTACTTGCTGCTGAGCCCCAGCTTGCACTGTCACTAGCATTAACTCTGCTCTACTAGAGCTATCAGTGTCTAAAATTACTGGTTCGGCACATTGGTGCTGACTTGCTTCCACCTCTCTGTTGTACTGTTTACTGGGATAAGGCTTCACCTTACAACTGGGCCTCATTGATTATCCTTGTACCTTGTTTTTATTGCTATGTATTGTATTACTATGCCTGCTTGTGCTATATGTTCTGTTGTGCTACTGTATTATTTATTCTGTACCTTCCAGGCCCTCCTTGAAAACTAGCTTGCTCAATGAAGTTTCACCTGGCTAAATAAAGATTGATTGACTGATTGATTGATGATCGATAGAAGGCAGAAGGGTAATACCAGCAGTTCACTAATCATTCTGTATCTGTACACTATGGAATATAGACATAGTGGGAAGGTGGTCAGCTGCAAGGCTGTAGGGTGCTCAACAGCAGGGTTATGCTCTGGAGGAGGGGACACTGCCCCATATGTTGGAACTTTGGGAAGCTCCATGCTCAAATGGTAGCAAAGGAGGAGATATCACAGTTGCAAAACTCCACATCCAACATCCCCACTCCCCCAGAGACCTACTAACCCAGTAGGCTGGAGGGTGGTGGGGAGGAGAAAGGGAAATGGACACAGGGGAAATCAAAAGGTGGTTGACCAAACCCATGAAATCCCAACAGCAAATCATTTTGCACCCCTGAAGGAGGCACAGGTGCACAGTTGCCTGACACTATCATGGAGGTGGGGGGGCCCTGAGTCAGTCAGGAAGAGAGGGCACGATGACTTGGTGGCATCCAGGAGTGAGTGCAGAAGGATGTTAGCAAGGAGTATCTTAGTCATAGGGGACTGAATGATTAGATGTGCGGAGAAGGTGGTGGGAAGAGGGTGGAAAGTAAGGGGGGTGATCAGATGCCTTCTTGGAGCATTGGTTTTCTGGGATATGGATAGGATGAGGAGTGTAAAGGAGGGTGTGAGGGATCTGGGATGCTGGCACAGTTGGTTACCAATGAGCCAGAAAACCAGACTATGGAAGCAGTGAAGCATAACTTTTGCAGGCTACAGGACAGATTCAAGGTACACTCGGAATCTCTAAGCTTTTTTGAGTTCCTCCCTGTGTGTTGTAGAGAGACTAGCAAGCATAAGGTGAGAAAGGAAGAGATCAAGGTGTTAAATGGGAGGTTGCTGGGCCGGTGTCAGGAGGAGTGGTACCGCATTGTGGGGGACTGGTGTGGCTTCTGGAATGAGAGGCTCTTCAAGGCTGACTGCCTTCACTTAACAAGCAAGGGGATCATTAAGCTGGGGCAGAAGTTTGTCGACTGCATTGGTGGACAGTAGGGCTGGGTGAAATGTATCTTCTGTCCTTGAAAGTCTGGCAAAATTCTGATTTCACTTCCGTGAAATTTCTAGACATTTCCATGAAAATTTTTCAAACTTTTGTCAAGATTGTGATTTCCATTATTTATTTTTTTTAATTTTTATTTTAGCTTTTGTTGACCGGGTAAGTGCACTAGACAAATCCTGCCTATTTTCAGGCACGACTCAGGGGAGGAGGATACAGATGAATGCCATCTGACCTTGAACCAGATTAAGCTGTTATTATTTCCTTCTAATTGAAAAAGTGTTTGCCCACATTATACCATATTTGGAATAATGATGTTACTGAGGTCCATACAGATGTGTACCAAGTTTCAGACCTCTGTCATGAAAGGTGACTGAGTTATATGCTTCCAAACTTTCTGGTATTTTAAAATAAAATTGCCTAATTATGTAAACTGCAGAATTTTAGCCCCTATAACTTTAAACCTAGAAAATGGAATATCTCCAGTTTTGTTAAGTTCATTAACCCTAATGAGGCCACCCCCATGGCCCAGCAGCAGAGTGTTGAACTGCTGTGGCCCATGCTGATGACCCCGTTCAGAAGAGAGTGCAGAAACTCTCACTGAGAGGTAGGACATGGCTAAGACAGCTGTTGCTCAGCAGTGAATATCAGTCTGGGAGGGCTGGTGGTGGGTTCCACCAACACAGTGACCCCTGTGGCTGGGCAGGGAGCTAGCTCCTTCTGCAGTCCAATTTGTGGCTGCGTGAGGATGACAGAGGCACTGCCCCCACCAACGGAGATGCAAAGGAAAAAATGTTGAAGAAAAACCCAGTAGCCAAATGAATGATAACTGGGTTCAGCCTTATCAGGGTATTTCCCTACAAACAGTGTAAATCCCTGAGAGATGAACTGCTGGCCAAGACAAAAAAAAAAAAACATAATGGAAAAACAAAAGATGCTGTTTGTATCACCTCTTTAATCTCTTGCCCAAATGCTGGACAAGTTATAAGCAGCTAAAGATTCTAAAATAACATCAGCAAAGTTTACTTTTATGAGCTTTTGTGAAGTGTTGGAATGTTGTGATACTTTTGTAGAAGGCATGTCCATACATTTTGTTTAGTTATACACTTGAGTCGCCATTGTAGACTAGAATAAAGGCTGGGTAAAGTGGCAATAATGTAGCATTCATAGGATGCTGCATAGTAAAAGTTTAGTGGTGGCAAGTGTTGGGTCACTATCTTGAGTGACAAACCATGTAGTCCATGTAGCCAGGGACATCACTGTGCACTAGCCTGTCTTTTGCAATATGCCAGATAACCATGAGAGCTCACTGACTTAATTACTTGTAGACGCATAAGCACAGCAACATTTTTTCTGTACAGTGCCAACAGCTGACTGTTTAACAATCCAGTAGATAATGTGTATTTCTACTATTTGAAAACAGTGGCATCAAGTGACCCCACACCTTACAACTAGTTATGATTTAGGCCATTGTGATAGAAATATCTGGATATCTTTAGTCATGATGTGGCATGGTGCTGGGCATCACTGTTGCAGGAGTGTTGAAGGGGTACTGCAGGGCCATGATGTTAGTGCAAGTAAGCTGATTCAGTGGTGATAAGTACTTTGTGAATGTTAAATTCCACAAGTGGAAGTCCAGTGGCATTACCTATTGTGAGTCCATTAATTTTTCAGTACATTTTGCCAGTCTGAAATGTCTGAAGTATGCATCATAAATTTTAACCTACTAAACCACATTTATTAGGCTCAGTTATATTCCAGGACATGTTTATTTGGTATGCATGCCAAATCTTGACTATATACCTGCAAAAGCAGTGGACCTATAAAAATCCAAATATTTTCAAAATGTTCACACAATTTAACAAATAAATAAATTGTGAAATGTTGAACTCCTGTAACAATTTACACAACCAATTACCTCTCTATTTAGCAGTTTCTGTGACTCTTTCAAAAAACTTATGCACATACATTTTCAAAGGTGGTTAAGTTGTAGTCATAGAAATATTTTCAGAAATGTTCACATGCAACATGGTTTTTGAAAAGGTCACAGCACAGACACTGTCCTAATTGCTTTCACTGATGCCATTTACTAAGCAATGGATGAGGGTCATGTTACTGGTGCTGAGTTTGTGGATTTGTCTAAGGCCTTTGATCTTGTTGACCATAAAATACTAATTTCCCAAGTTACTGGCACTTGGTCTTGGGCCCCCAGCTTTTGCCTGGTTTAGAGACTACCTGTGTCACTGAAAACAGGCAGTCAAAATCGGTAACACCCTATCTGGGGTAAATTCTATCTCAAGTGGAGTCCCTCAGGGCTCTATTCCAGGGTCTCTCCTGTTTCCATTTTTATTAATGTCCTCCCTTCAGTCTGTAAACCAGTGCACACACTCCTTTATGCTGATAACGCCATCTTCTACACTCACAGTGGCAACATCACCTCCATCAACTTATCACTCAGCAACTGCTTCGCTAGGCTACAGGCATGGGTTACTCAAGAAAAAATGGTACTAAACCTCCCAAAAACACAATCTGTGCTATTTGGGACTAGGCAAAACCTCAACAAGCTATCTTCAATGCTTGGTGTCAATGCTGGAAACAGCTCCTGCCTTGAAAAGACCATCTCCTTTAAATAACTCGGGTTATATCTCTACCCCTCTCTCTCTTTCAAAACTCATCTCCAGTATACTACCACCCTTCTTCACCAGAAGTTGGGCTCACTCTACAGAGTCCACCGTTTCCTGATGCCCGACACTGAGGTCAGAGTCACCCAGACAAACCTTCTCCCCTCACTTAACTATGGTTCGATCATCATTGACACAGCCAGTAAAACTGTTCTGCAAAAAAAGTGTACCTTGTACTACAATATTGCTAAATTTGCTTCTGGCTGCAGCCATAACACCCATCACTGTGCCATGCTAAATACCCTAAATTGACTACCCCCGGAACTCAGAGCCAATTTAGCTTTGCCTCCCTTATTAATAAAACTATGTGTACAGGCACCCCTCCCTACCTAGCCAGGCAGATCACCCTTGCCAGTCTCCCCACTTCTTGCTGTGCCTCTCACAACAACATTGCCATCCTGCTGTTTCACACCAACACAGGTCAGCTGTCCTTTTGTTTTCATGCTGCCTCCATATGGAACTCAATACCCCCTCCAATCAGAAAAAAAACAATGCAAAATAATGCACCAGGGAAACAAAAACCCAGATGGAGAGTACACAATGGGGGGTACTAACAACAACAACAAAAATGGAAAGAGAGCTGGGGCTAGTCATATAAGACAACCTTAAGGTTGGCAATCAATGTGAGAAGGCAGTAAGGAGAGCTGGGAGGGATACTGGGTTGCACAGGGAGAGGCATCACCAGTAGAAAACAGGAAGTTGTTATCTCTCTGTCCAGACAGTTGGTGAGACCCAATCTGGAGTACTGCATGCAGTTCTGGAGACCCCATCTCTTCAAGAACATAGACAGGATGGAGGCGGTCCAGATGAGGGCAACTAAAATGGTGCAGGATCTGCAACAGAAGCCATATGAAGAGAGATTAAGAGAGCTTAATATGTATACCCTTGAGGAAAGGGGGGGGCATGACAGAAACTTTCAAGTACATCAAGGAAATCAACAAAGCCCAAGAGGGTAGCATCTTTCAGAAAAAGAGATGTGCAAGAACAAGGGGGCACAATTTAAAGATTGAGGGGGGACTGCTCAGGGGCAATGTGAGGAAGTATTTTTTCATGGAGACAGTGGTGGACACATGGAACTGCCTTTCTGAGGAGGTTGTGGGGTCAAACGCAGGGGGAATTCAAAAATGCATGGGAGAGCCATAAGGCAATTATAGTGGGGGGTAGGAGGAAGTATGCTGTTGGTTAACTAGAATCTGCAGCTTATCCAATAGGTAGGGAAATGGACAGACTGGGTGGGCCAAGCAGTCCTTACCTGCCATCAAAATCTGTTTCTATTTTACCTTCATGAAGCTTCTGAAATCTTATTACTCCTCATCTATCATGTCAGTGTTTTTGCTAATCTCCTTCCCCTCATCCACTCCATCATGGCACCTGCATCCCTGCCTCAGTGTCATCTCCTAATGTTCTTGCTCTCCCTATATGTGAACACCTGCACCCCATATCCTTACCCTAGTGTTATCTCCTAATGTCCCTTCCCCTGTCCTGTGCACTCCTTGTTCTCTTTACCTTTGTTTTTACTATCTCCCATTAGGCTGGTAGTTATTGTACATTTGTACACAATCTCCCAAGGTTAACTACTGTTTCACCTTTGTAAATACTATGCCATGTAAATGAATACTGTAAATATTGTTATATCTATGTTATCATGTATCTCTGCTTTTGCCTGTGCTACTGTACCTGGGTCATGCCTGAAAAATGCTTTCATGCCAGTGTAGTTACCTGGTCTTCAAAGTTAAATAAATAATTAAATATATGAATAACAAAATGCCAGACGTTGAGCCCCTATAACATCCTTGCCCCTCATGAAATGTCATAAAACGTGGCATCTTTTAGTGCATCTGCCAGGAATTACACATGCAAAATTGCAGATCTTTAGCAATAATTCTAAGTTATGACCAATAAAAGAATTTGGGAAAAGTCCACAAAATTTCATGACGTAGTGAAATTTTGTGAAAATTCTGCGAAATCAGAATTTGTTAATTTCACCTAGTCATAGTGGGCAGTTTGACTGTGGGGGAGGCTGAGGCTACAGAAATCACTGAGAATGGAGAGGAAGCTGGAAACCTCTCTAGGGGAACCTGAACTAGGGGTTAGAAACATTGGGGAGGGAAGCAGCAAGGCATGAGTTTATAAAATGGTAGGGAAAGATGCCAGAGAGGGGCTCACTAAGCCTGCACAAAACAGAAAAAAACATGAAATTTAACGATGCTGAGTAAAATGAAGGGAGAGGCTCTTTAAAAAAACAAAAGTGGTTTGGGCACAAGATGGGAAGCTGTCTACTTTAACACCAAGATTTAAAACAAAAGACCCAGTGCCCCCCCCCCCCAAAAAACATGGCACTTAATTAAATTATTACCATGTGCTTTCTGCCTCCAATGGTTACTCACTTATTACATCCCAAAGGGGAATGGGGGTCTCTCAGTGTTCAATTCAGAGCTCTGATATGAAACATTCAGCTCAATAACCAGTCATCTAGATGGACTTTCCATAAGCTGGGGCCCTATTCTAAAATGCAACTGCCAGAGTTGGCTCCCTTTTCAAATATGCTGCAGTGCCTGCTTGACTCACTTTAAATAATGTGCAATCCCCAGCCAATGTACTGGTGAGTGGTGGGGAGTCAACTAATGGAGATAGCTATATATCTCCCAAACATAAAACAAATCCAGAATTAGCAGCTTAACCCATGTGCTTTCACAAACTGGGTTGAGCTGCTAATTCTGGATTTACCTTAATGCCAAGAGCCTGTAAAACAAAATCAGTAAGATCCAAGCGATGGTAGTAGATGTAAGGTTGGACCTTGTAGCCATTAAGGAAACTTGGGCCACAAAGAGTAATAACTGGGACCATATAGTCTCAGACTACGTCATGTATAAGTGAGAAAGGGAGAAGGAAAAGGAGGAGAGGTAGCCCTCCATGTCAGAGAAGTCACTATGGCAATGGAGGATTGATCCATCAGGCAAGAAACTGTGCAGGGGGTGGTCTACAGAGCACAAGGCAGGGGGCCAAAAGTGATAGGAAACTAGGGACTGAAGTGGGGGGGTCACAAAGGAGAAGATGGTAGCATTGCTGGATCTCAACCTGCCAGACACTGATTGAGACATTCCAGCAGCCAGGGACACCAGAAGTCAAGCCGTGCTAGATGCATTGCAGGATTACATGCTGGTGTAGCTGGTCAAAGAACCCATGAGGCAGGCTGCCATTCTCAAAATGGTGCTCACCAACATGGAGAGGTTAGGTGGAGTGTGGGCTTGGAAACCACTGGGATTCAGCGACCATAATACCATATGGTTTGAGCTGGCCCTTGGTTTCAGTAAGCCCTCATCAAAAAGCTGAAGTGCTGGATTTCAGAAGTGCAGACTTCAACCAGATGAGGTAATTAGTCTGAGACTGGTTAATTGGAGTGGACAGCATCAGGGGACTGGAGGAAAGATGGGGGCCATTCTCAAGGCAACAAAGTCATGCTTGAGAACAGTTACCAAAAAAAACTGGTAAAATAATAATAATAATAATAATAACATTTATTTATACTGTGCCTTTCTAAAAATCTAAATCAAAATTTAGGGAGGCAGTATAGCGCAGTGGTCTAAGGCTCTGAGCTGCAAATCTGGTGACATCCAGCAGACCAGACCTGGGTTTGAATCCCACAGCTTCCACTTGCATACTGTGTGACCCTGAGCAGGTCACTTAACCTCCTTGTGCTCCCAGGTCGCTCCTATAAAAAAGCTTTCCGCTTAGTGTGCTATACATGGTTAAACAACTAAATAAAAAAAAAAGGTGCTTTAACAAAAATTCAAATAAAAGTATAATAACACACACACAATAAATACTAGTTCATAAAAAACAATAAAATAATATCAAGTTATATACACTTGATACCACAAATGGGTCTTCAGGGCCTGTTTAAATTCCACCACAGACGTGCACTCCCAAAGCGACAGGGTAGAGAGTTCCAAAGGGTTGGGGCTGCATACATAAAAGCACGGGCCCACGAAGATTTTAAAGAAACCCTTGGAATCTCTAGCAACCCCTCTTCCACCGAGCAGAGCAATTGCCTAGGGCAGTAAGGTACCAGAAGCTCTTTCAGGTAGTCTGGGCCAAGTCCATGTAGGGTTTTATATGTCAGAAGTCTAACTTTAAAGGTGATCCACCACTGTACTGGAAGCCAGTGCAGTTCGCGCAGCACAAGAAAAATATGACAGGTACGGGGAGTACCTGTCAAAAACCGGGGCTGCAGCATTCTGCACTAGCTGCAAGCAGCAAATATCAACCCCTGGTAGCCCTAGATAAAGTGAGTTGCAATAATCAAGGCATGAGGTCACAAAGGAGTGGACCAAAGGCAGCAGATCACAGGACAGAACAAGGTGCTCAATCCTGGAGATGTTCCTCAGATGGTAAAAGGAAGATTTGATGACCACTGACACCTGCGATTGCAGTGTCAGCCTATCACCAAAAATCACCCCCAGATTTCTCACCTGTTCAGAGGTGGAGAGCTGGGAGCCACCAAGAAAAAGTCCTGAAGGTAAACCAGCTCCCCTCCCCTCTATCCGGTGACCCGGGTCCACAATCAACACCTCTGTCTTCTCTGAGTTCAACCTCAGCCAACTTGGATCCATCCAATTCTGGATTTCAGTGAGGCAGTTGTTAAATGTTGAAAGAGACCAATATGGTTACCTGAAAAGGTAAAGGAGGCAGCATATGCCAAAAAGAAGGGCTTCATCAGGTACAATCAGAATGAGGGGGGTGCAAGCTGGCCCAGTGGTGTAGAGGGCTTAGGCACTTTGCGCCTTACCTCTTACTATACTGGTGACCCATGTTCAGGAACAAGCAAGGGATGCCGGGGGTTGGTGGGGAGGGAGAGGATCAAGCATCTGATGACTGCTCTCCTCTCCTGGGTTGGGGGGATCCACTGTCTTGCTCTATGGCTGCCATCTAGAGGAAGCCAGGTGGCAGTGTCACAGCTCAGCAGCATAATATGGGGCCACGATTACATGGTGTGTGCGCACCTCCACTCATATGCACTCATGGCCACCATTGTAGGGAAATAAAATCTGAATGAAAAATGGTGGTCACGGGCTTCATGAAGCTCTGCCTGCCTGTCCTTGTCCCACTCTATCGCCAAGCCACTGGACCCTCAATCTAGATACAGGATGATGGGGTGGGGGGGAGGATGGCCCTCCCCTTCTTGGCCCTGCCATGGGGGGCGATCTGTGGGGGAAGGGGGCTCGGCAAGACCAGAGAGGCAGTACACATATGAGGGAGGTAGGGACAGGGCTGAACACAGTCACTGAATGCACCCAGATGATAAACATCTCTGTAAAACATAGAAGGAGGGGGATGAAGAATGGGGGAAGTACCAAGTAAGAACTAGAGATGCCAAGAGGGAAGTAAAGGATATAGAAGCAGACACAGAGCTGCGTATTGTGGAGGGGGAGGGTCAGGGGAAGTAAAAAACTATTTTTCAGCTGTATAAGGGAAAAAATGGAAGAGGAAATTGTTGGGCTAACAGACGAAGGCAGGGTAATAGAGGAGGAGGATGAGCAGAATGCGGACATTCTGAACTACTACTTCTGCTCCAATATTAACTTGGAAGGACAGCAGGCATTTGCCACAGAGTAATATAAAGGCTGCTGAAAGGGGGATTCTAGAAATGAGGCATCAGATATTTACTAGTGATGAGGTCAGAAAAGGGCTTAAAGCCCTGAAGATAAATAGGCCCCAGGACTGGATGGGATGCATTCAAGAGTGCTCCAGGAACTAGTATTGGAATTAGCAGAACCACTGGTAGGAATATTGAATAGCTCAATTCAGACAGGGGTGGTTCTGAAAGACTGGAGAGTAGCAGTTGTAGTTCCACTACAAAAGGATGGAAACAAAGAGCAACCAGATAACCATAGACTTGTCGGTCTTACTTCTGTTTTAAGTAAACTGATGGAGACACTAGTCAAAGAGGACCTAGTGGTCTACTTGGAGAAAAAATGGGTTCCATGGTAGTAAACAGTATTAGTTTGTGGCAGGGATGTCTTGTCAGACCAACCTAATAGGATTCTTTGACTGGGTAACTAGGACAGCAAATATGGGCCACAAAGTGGATTTACTCTACTTTGACACCAGCAAGGCATATGATTTGATGCCTCACAGAAGGTTACTGAAGAAGCTAGAGGATCTGGGTGCAGTGAAGTACATAGTTAGATGGATGGAAGTTGGTTGGAAGAAACACAGCAGAGGGTAGTGGTAAACATAGTCAGATCTGAGGAGAGAGCGGTCAGCAGTGGGGTACCACACGAATCAGTCCTGAATCCAGTCCTTTTCAATATGCTGATCAGCAGCAGAGGAGAAGGAATTCAGGGTAAGATGTGTCTCTTTGCAGATGACACTAAGTTCTGTGGTAGGGTAGACAGCGAGGAGGGGTACGGGAGATGTGGAGGGACCTGCAAAGGCTGAAGAGGTGGTCCAAGGTTTGGCAGCTAAAATGCAATGCCAAAAAGTGCAAGGTGATGTTCATAGGGAACAAGAACCCCAGAATGGAGTATTGAATGGGAGGGGTTAAGCTGGGTATTACCTCTGAGAAAAGGGACCTAACAGTCATCATAAGTGACTCCCTTAAACAATCTAGCCAGTGTAACAAGGCCTACAGTAAGGCAAACAGGATGTTGGGGTGTATCATGAGGGGTTTTGACAACAAGAGGAAAAAGGTATTGCTGCCTCTCTATAGATCACTGATTGTCAGTTCTGGAGTCCTAACCTAAGGATAGACAAGGACAGGCTGAAGATTGTGCAGCGTAGTGTAACCAATATGATTCTAGGCCAGCAGGGCAGATCTTACAAGGATTGGCTTAGGGCACTGAACATGAACTTGCTTAAGGCCAGATGACAGAGGGGTGATATGGTAGAAACCTTTAAATCCCTGAAAAGAATGAACAAGATAAACTGCGAGGAACTGTTCAACAGAAGTAGTGAATCTAGAACACAAGGACATGAGTGGAAGCTGGTGGAGGGTTCAGGAGGGACGTGAGAAAGTTTTATTTTACAGAGAGAGTTGGTGAGCAATGGAACAGTCTACCAGTGGAGGTGGTGGTCACCCAAACTTTTAATTGTTTCAAGCACAGTTGGGACAGAGTTAATGGCTTAGTTGTTACTCGGGGGTGGGGGGCAGTAGAAAGACAGGGAGCAAGTAGATGGATAGTGCAGACAAAAACCCTGTACAATATTGACAAACGGTCTTAGGGCATTATAGAGTGTTCTAGAAAGACAGGTTGGACCATTGGCCTTTTTCTGCTATCACTCTCCATGTTTCTATGGAAAGAAGATAGGTGAATTAAAACAAACATATACTATACCAAACAATGCATGAGCAACCATGCGCAACAAGGCTGCTGATTCCAGCTTGGAGAGAGAGAGAGAGAGACAGATGACATCATAGAGCTTTGCTCTTGAGGTCTAGGATATCTTCTCACCACTCAATGGAAACAAAGCATTGTTGTATAAAGCTGTTCATATATTATTCTATACTGTATGTGTGTGGAGTTATAAAGGGAAAGTGAAGCATTCCAGCATTCGTAATTCATATCTGGAAGTAGTGAAGGGGGTCATAAAGAATGTAACAGACTCCTGCATACGGAAAGTTCAGCATATTGGAAATAAAAGTCAAAAAACACAATACAAGGTACCTGATGGGGAGGAGTGGTATTAGAAAGTACAGTGGGAAGAAAGGATATAGGAATAATAATATCAGACCACCTGAAATACATGTCATAGTACAATAAGGCAGTGGGCAGTGGAAACAGAATGCTGGGTTTCATAGGAAGGGGAATCAGTATTGGAACTAGGGAGGTGATCTTTCTACTGTATAGATCTGTGGTGCACCCACACCTTGAGTACTGTGCAAGGTTCTGGTGCTCATACCTATGGAGGGACTGTGTGAGGGTGGAGTCTGTACAGAGAAAGACAACCATAATAATCCAGGGTTTGGGGGAGAAGACATATAAGAACAAACTGTGGGTCCTCGACATGTACACCCTGAGGACTAGCAAGGAGGAAGGTCATGATAGAGAAATACAATTACCTGCATGGGATAAACAGGGTCTCTTTCATGCAGAGAACTGTTCATCGCATGCACCAACACAAACTTACATGGGAATTCACTTAAACCGGCCAGAGGAAAAGTCAAGAAGGATGTCCGCAATCACTTTTTCACAGAAAGGATGATGGACAATTGGAACAAGCTGCTAGAGGAAGTGATACTGACCAGGGCAGTTTGAGGGGATTCAAAAAAGGGTGGGACAAGCATAATGCCATAGAAAGGGAAGTAGGAGGCAAAGGGTAAGACAGAGGGTCAGCCACTAAGTCCAACTTAAGTGAAGTATGTAGGGTGGGCAGACTGGATGGGCCACTGGAGATTTTTTTGCAATAATATTTTGTGTTTGTAAAGTTATCAAAAGTAAAAAGCACAAGAAACCATTCTAATTTCCCAAGGAGGTGGGAAGGCAGTGAGGGCTAAGAGAAAAACCTTCAGAAGGTAAAATGACACAGTGGGAGGAAGAGTTGGAGGAGTACCAGAAGAAACTAAGGGAAGACAAGGGATTAGTGAGGTGTGCAAAGCAGAGAGGGAGTTGTGGATAGCAGACAGGGTGAATGAGGATGACAAGGAATTCTTAAGGTACCTAAGGCAAAAGAGAAAGGCAAAGGGAATAATAAGCCTTAAGGATGGGAAGGAGTTGTTGAGGTTGATGGGCAGAAGGCCATTGTACTAAGCAATTTCTGCTCAGTATTTATGGTGCAAGATGGAGGAGCCACTACCAAAATGTGGGGTGAAGGTGTAAGACAGGCAGATAGGGAAAATGGACAGAGTGGAGGTCACACTGGACAGGGTTCACAAGGGGATTGCAGCCCTTAAGGTGTACAAAGCTCCAGGTCTTGATGGTCCACACACCAGAGTCCTGAAGGAACTGGGGTTATAAATGACAGCACCACTGGTGCATCTATTCAGATTCACCCTGGAGATGGGAGAAGTCTCCAAGGATTGAAGATACACAAATGTGATGCCACTGTACAAGGGGGTAGACAGGGAGGACTCGAGTAACTACAGTCAAATGTTGGCAAGCTCCTAGAAATGGTGGTCAAAGAATGGTAGTTAAATACCTGTAGGTAAATGAATTGCAGGACACAATGCAGCATGGGTTCATGGCAGGTAGACGATGCCAGATCAACCTTCTGGTTTTCTTTGACTGGGTGACAAGAGCAGTGGATACTGGACAGGAGCCAGACTTGCTGTATTTAGAATTCAGCAAGGCATTATCTGTACCATGCAGGAGGCTGCTAAAAGAGTAGGATGACATAGAAAGAGAGGAAGAAACATTCAGGTGGAAGGAGTGACTGAGAAGAATAAAGCAAAGTGTAATGGTTAACACAGTCACATCAGAAGACGGGGGTTACTGGTGGGGTGCTACAAGGGTTGATTTAAGGTCCCATTCTATTGAATATGTTCATTGGTGACACTAGGACAGGAATCCAGGGGCAGATGTGTCTCTTTGCAAATGACATGAAGCTCCGCGGCAGGGTGGACTGCTAGGAGGGATCAAGGAAATGAGAAAGAACCTAGAGCTACTAGAAAGGTGGTTGAAAATATGGCAGCTTGAGTTCAATGCCAAGAAGTGCAAGGGGATGCACACTGGTAGCAAAAACCTTGCCGCAAATTACTGTATGGGAGGATGATCCAGATAGCTAAGATGGTACAGGAAAGGGACCTAGGAATATTCATAAGTAGTAGTCTGAAAACCTCTTATTAGTGCAACAAAGCATACAACAAGACATCAAGGATGCTGAGCTGTATAGGTAGGGGGGTTGACAGCCAGAGAAAGGAGGTTGCATTGCTCCAGTACAGGTCCATGTTCAGGCTGCACCTGGAATACTATGCCCAGTTCTGGAGTCTTCCTGTGAGAAATGACCAGGAAAGACTGGAGGTGGTGCAGCAATGGGTCAGTAAAATGATCCAAGTGCAGCAGGGCAGATCCTACGAGGAGTGGCTGGCAGATCTTAACATGCACTTGCTGGCAGAAAGGAGGGATATGATTGGAACCTACAAATTCTTAAGGAGAAATACATGAAATAGACAGTGGGGTTCTACTCACCAAGAATGTTAACACAGTGATGAGAGGTCATGGGTTGAGAATGATTGGGGGAGGGTTATTTAGGAGGGATACAGGGAAGTACTTCTTTATAAAGAGGGTTGTGTAAAAATGAAATGGATTGCCAAGGGAGGTGGAGGAGGTGGGGTCTATTGGCAGCGCCATAGCAGACTTGGATAAATTTGGGGCTGGTAGTCCATAAAGGAAACATAGAGTACAGAGATGGGGATGGTGGTGAGTGGGGAGTGGGCACATGAAGTAACCACTAGGGGTGCTTGGATTTTGGATGAAAAATTCTGAATCATTGGATTCTGATCCATTTTTAGGATTTGGGTTTTTCCATATTTATTGCAAAAAAAAAGGAATTCTGAAAAATATTTTGATTCTATTAACTTTTACCCCCCCCAACGCACAGTAGGAAACAGTACATTTCTTAGCCTCCCTCTTCCCCACCACACCTGTAGCCCACTCTCTCTTATCCTACCTTAGCTGACTGGCTGCTGCTGGAGTGGACAAGCCCTGGGATCCCTGCCAACTGCTGTGAGGCTGGTCTGTCAAAGTGTGCAGCACTGTGTCATGTGAACTGGGTCCATGCTGTTGGTGTCAGACGTTGGTAATCCTATTTGGACTCGGATCAAAAATCACACGAATCCTCCATGCCACAATGCCAGTGCCTCTCGCTGCCTTGTCTGTTCCAGCCCCAAACTCAAAGCCTCTAGTAGCCTACAATCTTCACAAAATAACTGCTTTCAGTTCCTTCCAAATCATGCTAATCCCGTGGAAACAGTGGAAGTTAAAGATATGAGTGGCAGGCTGGTCAGGAAGATGGGGTGGAGAAGGGAGGTGTTGCACAGGGAGCAGCAGTAGTCAGCAATGGTAAGGTCAGGTTGGGGGACAATATGGAAGGTGCGGTTATTGTGAAGAACAGGTATACCCCCTTATAGAAGTATAAGGACACAGGAGAGAATGTGAAGACAGTGGAAATTGAAGATATGAATGGTGGGCAAGGAATAGAGGGGGAGATAGGACGGGGAATTAGTAAAGACTCAAGGGGAAAAGTAAGGGACTGGGGAAGAGCAAGGGAGAGAGGGGGAGATAGGAGGGGGATTAGTAAAGATCTGGTGGGAAGTAAGGGACGGAGAAGAGGAGGGGGACAGGCATGAGGGAGTAGTTGTGATTGACATAAAGGGAAGAGGTGGTGTAGAATCTGGAAGGGGGAAAGGTGATCACTTGAGGGGGCTAAGAAAATTGGCAGGAAAGGTGATATCAATGGGAGTGGAGGAGAGGTAAATGTACAGGGGAAAAGGGTGTTCTTGGTGGGGGGATAGAAGCTGACAGCAAGGGGGATAGGTTAGGCTTCCTAGACAAGTGGCTGGATGGAGATGCAAAGGGGAGATACGGGCAAGTGGGTACAGATGAGGGAGAGTACAAGTCCAGGGTAAGGTGGACAGTGATACCTGATAGGGGGATGATAGTTGATGAAAGCATACAATGCATGAGAACAGAGGAAAAAAGGGTCATAATATTGGGGGACTCCATAATCAGGAGTATCAAATGGGGGGGAATGTGAAGGGAGGAGGAGCACAATTAAGGTTGAGTGCATGCCGGTAATGAAAGCGCACAGGGTCAAACACCTAGTGCACTCTCTAGTGAGGAAGCATGGGGGGACCCCAAACATTGTGGTGCACATAGGCACTAATGATCTGGATGGGAATAGCATGCAGGAAGTACAAGCTAGGTACAAGATGTTGACCAGAATTTGTCAAGCTGAGGGAAGCCCTGTCTCATTTTCAGAAGTTCTGCTGGGTGCCATGGACAAGTGTTGACAGGAAACAGAAAATAAGAGAATTTTATGATTGGTTGAGAAAAGGGTGCCCAGCTATGGGGTTTGGGTTAGTGGGAGACTGGGGATCCACTTGGGATAATAAAGAGTTATTCATTAGCCACAGACTTCACCTGAGCAGGGAGAGAAAAGATGTCCTGAAAAATAAACTGGGGGAATTTATAGGTACTAGGTGGAATTTAAACTAGTAGTGTGGGGGCTCAAAATTGTGAGGCATACAGATAATCATATATGGGAAGGCAAAGGCCTCTCCTGCCTATGGGAGTTCTAGAGGAGAAGATAGACTTGAACTGGGCCAGGGGTACGGGGTTAGGGAAGGCAGGGAAGGATAGGGGGACAGATTGGAAGGTGGTCTTGATTAAAACTCATTACGTCCTGATGACACCATATGGCATCATAAAAAACATTTCTCTTTTTCCTGATGACACTGTATGATGTCCTAAATTATGTGCTGTATTGCCTGATGACGCCGATTGGCGTCCATGTCTTTCTCTTGGTGCAGCTCAAGCATTTGTTTACATTTGATGAATTGAGTTGTACCAGTCAATAGGGGACATCATACCAGTACTGATTTTACCTAATAGAATATGCATTCCCATTGGCTATTTTTGAGAAAACACCCTTAAATAAATAAATAAATAAATAAATAAATAAATAAATAAATACATTTAATATTTTTTGCATGTGCTGTAAAAAATTGATTTATTTATTTTTGTTAACCGGGTAAGGCACACTAGACAGCCAAGTGCCTATTTTCAGGTGCGACCCGGGAGGGTTACATAGGGTAGAAGCATATAAGAACAGTGAAGGAGTCAGTTACATACAGTCGAACAAAACAGGCTTAACAGGAATTGGATAGGCAGCTGACAGTATAAGTCAAATTTAGCAAACAAGAAAATAACAGACATAACCTGGAATGAATAAGGAAGCAAGACATCGTTAGAGTTGATTAGGACATGATACATATGATTGTGGAACATACAAGGCGATTGTGGGACATAATGTGGAACATACAAGGCGATTGTGGTACATATATGGTGGGCATGGGAGTGAGCAGCAAGATACATAACAGGAGCGAACTAGTGCAAACAGAAGTAAGTGCCGGGGGGGGCAGAGACAGGAAACAGGGGTGGGGGAAGCAGTGAGGTGGGGGGCTAGAAGGAACGGGTGAAACCATTTAGGAGGGAGGGGTGGAGAGGGAGAATACTGAGCGGATGTCCAGTACAGAAGTCACTACCGATTCTGGAGCGTAAGTGCAGTGGGCGCTGAGAGCCCTCAGTACACAAGTTGATTAGGTGGACTACGAGGTGCAGGAACATGTGGAGGAAGATTTCAGGTTTATTATGCTCGTTCTGCCATTAGTTTGTCTTGTAACAACAAATCATTTTGTTTTAGTATAACATTTTAAGCTAATCAGGTTGACACTATCATTAATTTCATAACTTATATTTTTTGTATTCGAGCAATCCGATTGGCTGTCACCACTTGTGGTGTATTTTTTTGTCTTTTGGGGTATTTTCCTACAATAACATGTTATCACTGATATCATGATTGTTATAACTATTAGTCCATTTATACCACTAAGTGAGCTGAATAGTTCTGTATTTAAAAATTGAGCTCCGTGATTGGTCGGATTTTCTGACATCATCAATTCTGAATTTAATTGGTATAAACGGATTGTCTTAAATGCAGGCACCATCCCCCTGACAAAACCTTAACTGTCGAAGCACCAGGGAACCTACACGCAGATCTTTTTGTTGTGCCTTCCGCTATTCTATTCAATGTATGTGCCTGAAATGTTGCAATAAATCCTTATGTAGCATTCAAGCAAGGACTATGGTATTTTTTTACAACTGTCTCTGGAGGGAAAGTGACTCTCCAGGCTCTGGAAGTGTACAGTGATTTTTTTTTTTTGATGTTTCAGTTAGCGATCACAGCCCTCACCTGCACCCGCCCTAGCTCTGTAGAGCGGCACCATTTGGTCATATTGATCCTCACTGTTGTCATGCTTCCTCTGTGCTTATTGTACATGTCACTGTTTCCATTAACCAGTCAGAGTGCACACTGGTGCAGGAAGAGCATGGTGACTGGAAACTTAGTTTCAAGATGGAGGCGCTGCTCTCATCCTAAAATACTCACTTCATTTTGCTGCCAAAACCTCGATTTGTAATCTGTATTTACTTTACCTGTTTTTATTTTTATTTATGACAAATGTTTTCATAGTCATCACTTTGTTCATTTTGGGATAATTTCTGATCATCCTGTGTTATCACATCTTATGGATCCGGCTGGCATTCCTGATGGGAGAGAGTGTTTCTTGTGCATGTACTAGATGAGTTCACATGAACTCAGCACCTTTTGTTGTTTATGTTCAGATGCTATGTTAAAATCTATGTGGCATGTTGCTCTCTGCATTATGGATGATAAGCAGGTTAGGGTCAGTAGCATGTTTGTCTTATGCTCTGCACTTGAGTTTTCTCCCTAATATACAGTTGCTGATTGTTTAAAATGAAAAAACAATTTTGTTGCCTTCAACTCATCTGGCATCAGTCCAGCCCCAACCTCTGATGCACTGTAAAGGCCAAATCAGTTTTGAATCCCTCCTCAGTCACTGGTGTTGTCCATCAACTCGTATGACGTCAGTTCAGACCCAACCTCTGATGCACTGTAAAGTGCTCTTCAGGTTAAAATCCCTCCACAGCCACGGGTAAGATCTACAGTAGCTCCTTACCATGCATCAGTCGAGCCCCAAACTGTAGTGAATGGTGAAATGCATTTCAGGTTCAGATCCCTCCACAGCTAACTGTGCTTTCCATCGACTTACCATATATCAGTCCAGACCAATCCCGCCACAGCCAATGGTGTTGTCCATTGACTCATCTGGTGTCAGTCCTGCCCCAACCTCTATTACACTGTAAAGTGCTGTTCAGGTTCAAATCCCACCAGAGTCACTGATGTAGCCTTTAACTCTGAGACTCTGTGGTATGCATTATTGGTATGGTTCCAGCCTCAGTCACCATGGTGTAGTCCATTGTACACATCAAGATTCATTCCAGCACCACCCTCAGATGCACTGTAATGTTCTATTCAAGTCTGAATCACTCCACAACCACTTGTTTAGTCCCTTACGCTCATAATGCTTCAGACCAGCCCTTACCTCTGATGCATTGTGATGTGAACAGTGCCAATGTATGACATATACAGTCCATTCAAATGAAACACAGCACATAGTACACATGTGCACCAATGAGCATCACTCCATGGTGCAGGCATACCCACACTCCTTCTCACCCACACAGTGTGCCATACTGAATGCTGCAACATATCACATGTGTATGCAGGCAATCCATGTGCACACCACACTGTACACAGCCTTTACAGGTGCCCATGTCATCATCCTGTATGTATACCCACAATGTCTCTGCATGGCATATAAACATCATTATCAGGTGTAGGCAACCCCACCTGCTTCCCCACAACTGAGTATACCCAAAGGACAGGTACTAATTCATGACACAAAATTACTGCAGTGCCTGTGAGCATCATTCCTTGATACAGGCAGACCCACCCCCTTCCCCATGACACAGTATACCCCAAATTACCAGTGTCTTTTCAGGAATTTCACCACCCTATACAGTACGTATACCCATAATGCCTCTACAATGTCTGTTAGCACCATTATTAGATGTATACAGCCCCTCTCATTTCTCCAGAACATATGAAGTGCACCTGAGCATATATTATGAATGCAGGACCCCCCCTACTAACATACAGTGCTTCATCATATAGTCATTCTCTCACCATAAACCATCCCATAATACAACCCCCCAAAAATAAACTATGCCAGGAAATTAAATAATACAAACATTTATGTAACATGATGTTTACTGAAAGACTATGAACCTTTACATGAACAACATTATGCTTCATTTACAGTCATTTACAGTATGATAAAGCATAGAGCACAACTAAAATACAGTTTCCTGTACTTATTATGGGATTTTCTTACAAAAATACAATAAGACGGTTTATTTCAATGAAATTACACATTTTAACTACAGAAAATATGCAATTAATCTTAGAGAGACCTCCAGCACTAAAAAATGTATCCATTTCCTGTGTCAGCTCACTGACCTACACTGGAAGTGTTCTTCCTATTTACATCACTTGGCCTCACAAAGCACTTTCTTCCTGCATCACTTCCTGATATGTCCTTCTAAGGTAATGTGTAAATATATTCTTACTAAACCAGGGTAAAAACAAAAAAAAATGATAATCAGATTCATAAACTAAAATCAGTGGGTAAGAAGAATTAAACATTGCAAAAATTCCAACCAGTGGAGTGGAGCAAAAAACTCAAGCTATAATAACAAGAGATTCTGACATTGATTTCTGACTAAAAAATGGTAAAAACCTTGCAAAATTTATATTTAGACAATGATAGATGTTTATTGTATATTTTTAAAAATGTTAACCAAGTTTTATAGAAATTTAATATTTTTGTATGACTAAGTAAACAGAGCATAATTATATTTAGATAAAATCATCAGCATTTATGAAAATATGAAAAAATAACCTTACACAACACTAAATCCAGTTAAATAGACATTACCAAACCTCACTCATTTTCAAAAACTTTTTGTCCTGAAAAACTTTTCTTTTCTTTTTACAGTTTTAAAATTGGATGTATGGTTTTTAAGATACGTAGGTTTAATCACATTGTGTTTGTATGAATGCTCCAGATCTAGAACCCCTTCAGGAACACAGGTGTTCTAGCAGCAGGAAGAGGGTACTTGAACATTCTAAGTGACAATGAAATAGAATGAGTTAATGCAAGGAATCTGGGAAACAAGAGGCCTGAGTTACAGGCAATGAAACCAGAGGGATGGGTAGATGTGGCAGCTGTCACAGAGACTTGGGCCACACAGTCCCATGAATGGGACCTGAACCTCCCAGGGTTCACTACTTATAGGGGAGATAGGAAATTTGGCAAGGGAGGCGGGTGGCAATGTTTATTAGGGAGGTAATAGATTGCAGCCAGGAGGAAGATGTGGATGGGAATGTGGAGGTGATATGGGCCACCTTACATGATACTAAGGGATGGAGGGTCAATCTGGAGGTGGTCTATAGGCCACCAGCACAATCAGAGGACCAAGACAATGAGCTGGTGGACAACCTTTAAAAACACTGTAGAAGGGGTAGGGGCAGGACTGTGGTAATGGGGAACTTTAATATGCCATGGGCGGATTGGAGTACTATGGCCTCTGCATCTTCTAAAGAGCAAAGTTTACTGGATGCCTTCGAGGATGAATTCCTGACTTAATTAGTGGGAGAGCTGACCAGAGAGGGAAGCATCCTGGATTTGGTACTGGCAGATGGAGACCAGGTTAGGAACTTGGTTGTGGAGGACCCTTTGGTGGGGAGTGACCACTCAGCTCTATGGTTCACCTTAGACATGGGAAGGGAGTGGAACCAGACTAAGACAACAGTAGTGGACTTTGAGGGGATGGCTGCCATCCTCAAGGAACATTTAGAGATGATCAATCTGGAAATGTGCATAGAGCGGAGGTGGGAGATACTGAAGTTGGGCCTTCTAGAGGCTACAAAATTCTACACAAAAGTCCACCATAAGAAGGCTCGGACTGGGAAACCTAGCTGGTGGACTAGGTAGGTACAAGGAAAGGAGTAAGGGAAAAAAGGATAGCCTTTCATAGGTACAAGTGCTCTCATAGGGAGATAGACAGGGAAGAGTACCATAGGATCTCCAAGGAGATGAATAGGGTGGTAAGAGTGGCCAAGGCAGCAAAGGAGTTACAGTTAGTGTAACAAATAAGGAGGGAATTTTTAGATATGTAAGGGAGAGAAGGTGGGGTAGGGGCAGATTAACAGGTTAAAAAAGGAGGGTGAGTAGGCAGAGGAGGTGGCAGAGCAAACTGAAGTACTGATCGAGTACTTCTGTGCAGTCTTTACAAGGGAAAGGGATGATCCGATTCCACAGGGGGGAGGCAAGATAGGTATGGGGAAAGGGAGGGGGCACTCACAGATGGTGGGATCCAGGTGGAGAGGGTGAGGGATGCTCCTAAGTCCTTGAGGACTGACAAGGCCCCAGGCCCAGACGGAATCCACCCCAGGGTTCAGAAGGAACTGGCGGATGTCCTGGCTGCACCAATGACAGAACTATTCAATTCCTCCCTCCAATCAGGATGTGTTCGTCTGGACTGGAGGATGGCACACCTTGTGCTCCTCCACAAGAGTGGACCTCAGGATGAACTGGAAAATTACAGACTGGTCAACCTGACGTCCATAGTGGGGAAACTGATTGAGGCCATCTTGAAGGAAAGGATGGTGGAGTTCTGGAGGCTAATAACTTTCAAGATGAATGCTGACATGGGTTCATTCAGGGGCGATCATGTCAAACCAATCAAGTCAAATTTTTCGACTGGGTGACAAGTTCCCTGGATGTTGGAAGGCCAGTTGATGTCCTGTACCTGGACTTCAGCAAAGCTTTCAACTCAGTGCCACATGGGAAACTGATAAGTAAGCTGAGCAACTTAGGGGTGGGGGAAAACTGGTAGGGTGGAGGTGAACTGGCTAAGTAACCAACAGCAGAGGGTGGTGGTAGGGGGACAGGTCTCGACTCCCAGAAGGGTCATCAGTGGGGTCCCTCAAGGATCAGTGTTGGGCTCACTCCTGTTCAACGCATACACAGCAGACATTGGGGAGGGAGTTAGGAGCAAAATGAGCTTGTTCGTCAATGACTCCAAACTAGGTGCAGTGGTGGACAGTAGGGAGGGGAGGAGAGCATTCTAGGAAGACTTGGTGAGGCTTGAGGGGTGGGCACATACTTGGCAGCTGAGGTTTAATGCTTGGAAGTGTAGTATACTACACTTGGGTGTTAGGAATCCTGGGTATGAATATCACTTGGGGGGGGGGCAGCTGTTGGTCTCCAAAGGGGAGAAAGATCTGGGAGTGATAACAGATGCCAGAATGAATAACTTAGAGCAGTGCAGGATGGTGGCTGCAAAGGCAAATACAATTGCTTGAGCTTGGGTGTATTGCTAGGGGGATCACATTGAGGAGAAGGGAGGTTATACTTCCCCTGCACAATTCCTTGGTTAGGCCGCACCTGGAGTACTGTGTGCAATTCTGGTGCCCTCACTTAAAGAGAGATGTTATTCTACTGGAGAGAGTCTAGAGAAGAGAGTCAAAGATGATACGTGGTCTGAGGGAAAAGTCCTACGAAGAGAGACTTAGGGAGCTGAACAGGTACTCCCTGGAAGACAGAAGGGACAGGGGACATGATTGAAGCCTTTAAATATTTGAAGGGGATCAATAGGGTTAACACAGAGGGTCTGCTCAAATTGAAGGGGGAAGGGATTATGAGGGTCCATAGCCTAAAATTAGTAGGGGGCGAGTATAGAGGAGAAGTGAGGATACACTACTTCACGGAGACGGTGGTGGCACCTTGGAACACACTACCAGAGGAGCTGATAACAATGGATTCAGTGGGAGGATTGAAGAGGGGTTGGGACAGGTACATGGGCAAGGTACAGGTTGGGAGAGAAGTGAACAGCAGGGAAGTGCTGGGGGAGGAACCTGGGAGTAAGAGAGCCAAAAAGGGAGGGGGTGTAAGCTGCAGAGACATTACTGTGAGCTGCATCTCAGGTAAATGAGATAGATCATTAGGCCTAATCTGCTGGCAACTTAGTATATTAGTATTCCTTTTTCTTCCACCTGACTTCTGCCACCATTAGGGCTATACTAGTCTCGACCCATAACCCTGTCTGAGATGGGACTAGTGGCCAACCATGACAAAACCCTGAGATAGAGCCCCTTACTCCTCACAGTAAGTGGGGTAATGGCTAAATTCCCCAGGGTTTTGTGCTGTTAGGCCATCTAGACCTCACACAGGTGGATCATGGGCTGGTCAGATCTTGTGCCGTAGGAGGACAGATTGTGCATGGTGCAAGAACCAGTAGGGGCAGGGGGCTTCACTTTTTTTGTTCGACTGGCTTGGACACAGCTTAAGTTGGTGGGGGTGGCACTAACAATGACAGCAGTGGTAATGGCTGCTGGGGAGGAAGTCCAAACTCTCTCCTCCAACCAACATCCAGCTGCTGCTGCCAGTCACCCACTAGTCCACTCTGGCTCAACTCACTGTTTAGCAGTGTAACCCCCCCCCATCAGGGAGCTTACCTGTTGCTCCTTGGGACTGCTCTGTTTTCCCCATGCTGGTCCCCTGTTTCCCCGGTTTCCCGGTGGTGTCCCTGATCTTCTGGCCTACTGTCTAGTGCCATGAATCCTCCTTCCAGCCCTCGCAGTATTTTTCAGCCCAGAATGGGGCTGGAGGAGCTGAAGAGTGGAGCCGCTGACTTGTTTTGCACTGTGGGTGCAGTTCAGCAGGTCGCACATCTTTGAGGAGGCGGGTGTGGTTTTCAGCCATTATGGCAGCTGTACTAAGCCTCTCCGGTGGTCCCGCCCCAAGTTAAGCTAAATGGGGACCGGAGACCTGGAGAGGTTAGAGGGAGAGCGGCAACAGTGTTTTGGGAAAAGCACCTTTGAGCACTAAAGAACAAAGGGATGCCTCATGTGTATTAATGAGGGGGCATCCATATTAATGAGCTGAGCCTGTCTAGTGCCTGGGGGCAGAGTGTATCGGCACTAGTGACATGCAGGGAGTGAAATAAAAATATTAAATGGTGAAAAGGTGTAAAAAGAAAAAGAGGCTGCTACATATCTGTAGGGGCAAATAAAAATAGAAATGTTCACTTTGGCTGCAGTAGGACCTTGAAGGGGGACTGTGTATGGACTGTCATGGGACTAGGTATGGGCTGCCTATGGACAGTTAAAAATGGCAGCAGCGACGTGGAAAGAGCTAAATAAAAATATTAAAGTGCAGTTGCTCTACAGGGTACAGGGACTGCAGCAATTCTGTTGGGCTATTATAAAAGATAAACGTTTATTCTGGCTGCACCAGGGCATGAAAGTGGGGGCATTGACAGACTGCGTTTGAAATGTTTCTTCGGCAGCCATGTTAGCAAGCTTTGTCAACAGTTTCAGCCAACCAGAAGGCCAGGAATTTGCACTGGGACCATGGGACTGTTAAAAGGACTTATGAGTGAAAAAGCTGGAGAAATTTTTGATGCCCTTTTCCACATTCAATCAGGCGTCGAGGAAGGTTCTCAAATATTAATTTTTGTTAAGGACAGTGAATCCAGCCAATGGGGAGCTGTCAGAGAGCTCCCAAAACCCAGGGACTGTTAGTTCTGGAGTCAGTTCGGGAGGAGCCCCTCCAGAGGGAGGGGGGCTTCAGCCCAGTATACAGAAGATGGGGCTGCAAGGCTGGGAAAGGGCCTGCCTGGGGGTTGACAACAACTTGTCCTCCTGGGCCTGGTCATGCCTTTCCCCATGGTGGAGAAAGTGTTAATGGAGATTGCTTTCACAGCTCTGCTGAGAGAGAGAGAGAGAGAGAGGGAGCTGCAGGGTCCTGCTACAAGCTGCTGTGGTAAGAAGCTACACCGCAGCGGTGAAGGCTTTTCAGGGAAAAGGTTGACTGGAATCACAAGGAAAATGGAGATCTTCTATGGGACTGTGGAGCCCTTAGTAGAAGAAAAGTCTGAATGTTCATCTACACCACAAAGGTGAGACACCAGGTTAAAAAGTTTGTGCAAGAAAAAGTTCTGTCTGACCCTGGTAAGACATAGCATCTAAAGAGAAAAGGGAAGGACAAAAGGTTCAAGAAATGGTTCTGATTTTGGAAAATGGACTGGTTTTGTGTTGAAAAGGTTGAAGAGAAAGCCTCATCTGCATCCTTTAGCACCTGCATGCTGAGGGACAGGATTTGCCTGCATCAGAGGGACTGAGAGAAACCCTTTAGCTGAGAGAGACTTGCTGGAAGCTGTGTGTGATCCATAGAAAGAGTGGCTGCTGTTTTGATTTGGAGAGACTGTAAAAGCAAAGAGGTGAGCAGGTGCCCTATGCTTCAGGGACCTGTTGCTTCTGTTGAAGTCCAGCTGAGGAAAGAAATTGTTGTTGTGGAGTTGGAGGTCGGAATGTGTTGCCCCAGGGTACTGGCAAGCAGGGAAGTTGAAGGAACTGTTCTGACTGCACATTGGAGCTGATTTCTGTTGAAAGGAAAGAGAAACCAGGAGATTTCCATCTTAATTCAGAGCCAGGTGGGGAACTTGCTAACTCCCCACCAAGTGGGGTCTGCTGGCTACAGGGGGTCACCGGTGCATGCTGGGGGAGCTAGGACATCTGTGACCTGTGAGGGAGCTGGGCTGCGGACCCAGGTATGGGTCCCCTGGAATTTGGTGGGCCTTGCAGGGGAGCTCTGCAATGGGCCTGAACAGGCTGAAGGAGACAAGCTACAAGACCTTCAATCAAGCGGAAGATCCAAGCTGCAGCGTTCTTGTCCCCTGCCTCAAGTCCTTTAAGCAAATGATTCCAAGGTTCTGCTCTTCCATTAACCCCAGAGCTTCAGTCACAGTGTCAGCAGAGACTGATCCACAGAACCGTGAGTAAATGCAGGAATTTCCCTGCACCTGGGAAATGTATAAAGTTATTTCAAGTTTGTGCCCCATGGCATAGTAAACAGCTAAAGTAGTTAACAAGTGTACAAAAAGTTAATTTGATTTAAAGCAAATGCACCAATGCCAGCTGACTAGCTGCACCACAGGCCTGCAACAAGCACTTGGGTACCTGGTCAGTGGACAAAGGGGGTAAACTGGTACCAACTGGGGCTGTGTATTTGTTTAATCTGCAGCAGATAGCTAGTTAGAAGGCTTGGGGGCTGCAATTATTAAAATATGGGCAGATTTCAAAAGGGAAATGATTGTTTGAAAATGCTAAACCTTTAAATGCAGCTTTACTAAATGTTTTGCTTAACCCCTACTCCATCTACCCCTTCCTAACCCTTCCCATATAAATAAATATGGTGTTAACTGTTTTGTAAGAATTCTGTCTCAAAAGCCTATTTTATTTGGTGAGCATATTATTAGCTAAAGCTAAAAAACGCCAAGTGTTAAATTTCTTTTTTTTTGGTTATGGTATCCACATGTTTGGGGTGACTGTATGGGGAGGTGGGTTGGTACAGCATGCCAGGGGCTTGTACTGGTAACAATCTTGCCCACTTAAAT
Organism: Neoceratodus forsteri; assembly: GCA_016271365.2. NCBI lineage: Eukaryota > Metazoa > Chordata > Ceratodontiformes > Ceratodontidae > Neoceratodus > Neoceratodus forsteri. The sequence continues at coordinate 700,416,548 of CM057455.1, forward strand.
TGTACTCTGGGTGGAGGCACCATGCATTTTATTTTCTATCTTGGGAAAGACCCCCACCCCCATAGCAGCAAAATAGGAATTCAGGCCCCTGAACCTTGTTCAGGCCTGCAAGGCAGGGGTAGTAGCCCTCTTGGTGGATGGCGCCAGGGCTACAGTAGTAGACTGACTAGATACCACCACAGGGAGTCCATAGAACTATTGAGAAGCAGACAACTGGAATTTTCTCTGGACGCACACATCCATTCCACATCCTCCACCTTAGTACCAGACTGAGGGACCAGAGTCTGGACCAGAAAGCAGCAGCCAGCCTGTTAGGTCATCCCGAAGGGGTGAGTGAATGAGTTGCTGCATCACTGTGTGTTAGGTAGGGGGTTTAAAATTGATTGGCATTTGGAGTCAGAATTGGAAATCTGAAATTCCAATGGATGCAAAACAGAATGGATTCTAGAGCCACCAAATTTGGTCTCAGGCCAGAAAAGGTACTGGCAGGGATTTTGAGCAAACTGGATGGACCTTGGGATTTTTTTTGTTTGCCACATTTTTCTATGTTACTCTTTGCTTATCCCCTGTTCTACAGTACATATTCTGTTTTTATTTCCTGCCTCCTTGGGTTTTAACACCAGCTATGTATATAGCAGCCTCTATTGTGCCAGTTTTTGTGCTCTAGCCAGTGATATTGTGAGACACAGTTAGCGACTTCTGACATGGATACTGCTGTTTGCATGGGCTGCTTCATTGATGAAAAAAGAGTAGCTTCTCACACGCTCAATTTACATGGACGCAGCAACCTATGCAAGCAGCTGTGTCAGCACTGGGCACTGCTTCCGATTTCAATCAGGGATATCACTGGTTTGAGCATCTATAAAAACACAATGGGGTGGGGCTATATACTGAGCTGGTTTTATTGGCCATGTAAATGGAAAACAAAAAAAGGTTTATGCAGTAAAAGAAAATGGTGTAAGTAAATGTAAGGTGTGGATGGTGCAATGTTTTTCTTCCCCTTTAAGGGATACAATCACAGATTCAAAGAATCAGGAAAGGTAATTTTTTTTATATCCAGGCAAACTGAGGTCATCTTGACTTTACCCCTGCTGTTCCCCTAAGTGCTTTCATTGGAGGCATGTGCTGCAGGCAACTGGCGGTCCTTGTTTAGTTATGAAATAAAAGGCTGGCAGTTTCACCTCTCCAAGGCCAGATTTTACAGCCATAATTAGATCTTGTAATGCTGCCAAGGTTTAAGGCAGAGGGCCAGGACAGGGAAGACTGACACTGGAAGTGAACTGCAACTAAATATAGTTCAAGCATGAATCAAAATGATTATTGAGCCTACTTTTTTTAGGCAACTGGAAAGAGAAATCAAAGAAAAATGTGCTTTAAAGCCTATGCATGATCTCAGTAACAAAGAACTGACGAGCCTGCCACAGCAGCTGCAAGGCAGTAGAGTTCTGCAAGGCTTGCTGAATGCTCTCTGGATGTCAGCTAGATCTACATGTAGGGACTGAAGTGCAGGCCAGGGGCTAGCAAGCTGGACAGTGAAACAGGATACTGCAGGTGCGAATCTCACCCTAGCTCCTCGCTCACTGTGTTTCCTTGAACGAGCCACTTGTCCACCGTACTGTAAAATTCTGTAGGATTATGACCCTTTCCCACTGCTGAAAATGGGATCTTTTTTCTTGGTTAGGCTATTTTGAGTAAATATATTATAAAATATAGAATAACGTGCAGATAGCTGTATATTACAAGTTGTTTTTTTACACACCCAAGATTTCTGATAACCTCATAAACTATGAGAGCAAAGCTTCAGCGATTTATCTGATCATCACACCAAGGATGTGTAAAAAGAAAGTTTAGACAGCACCCAGGTTTCATTTTTGCAAGGCTAAAGCCTGGAGTTTCATGGCAGGGCTTAAACTAAGGGGATATGCAGGGCTATGGCATATGCAGTAAGCACTCCTCAAAAAATGCTTAATTTAGCCTCAATATGCCCACATCAGCCTTTCAAATCTTATTAGAACATGCCCTCAGCTCCCATCCCCCACTTCAACCCATTTGGTGGGGCAAGAGGCCACACTCATCATGCCTCTCCTCTGAGACCCACTAAAACGCACATGTCCAAAAGTCCTCTGGATGCCTGTTTGTCTGGCTGTGGCTGTGCAGCTCCCTGTCCTTTTGCTTGCCCCCTCACCTTTACCTGGCTTGGGCCCTTTCCTAGCAAACCACTCAGCTGCTGCCTAGGAAGCCCCATTCCTTCCATTCCCTGTCTGCTGCTTGTGGACTCTGTGACAACTCTGCACGGTGTTCCTCCACTGCCTGCTTTGACAGTTAGTTTGCTTGCTTTCCTCCTGTTTATCTGCTTTGAACTGTGGAACCTGCACTCTGTGCTTGATGTGGCCCATTTTCATTTTGGCTGGGGTTCCATGCTACTCTTGGTACCTACCTACCAGGGACCTTCCTGTGCTGCGGCTGCATTGCTGTGCTTTTGTCTGCCTTGCTGTTGGCTAAATGGCTGCTATGGGAGTAGACAGTTAGTTCTTGTCCCATCTTCCTGCTCTGATCTGGGTGTATTTGCTGGGACTCATTCTATCTCAGGGGCTCCAACTCCCCCTATGCTGTGATTTCTCCTATGTGCTTCCTGGCTGTCCACTGTGGCTTTGCCACTATTTTTTCTCCTCTAGCCAGGTGTGGTGCTCCTTTCTTGTACTGCTGTCTTCTTTGCTGTTCTGCCTGCCCCTCCTGCCTGCCTGTTTTCATTGCTGGGGGAAGTATGCTGGGGCTGGTTGATCCTCTTTGTGCTTTTTGCCCCCAGGTTCCTCCACATCATAGCTCTGGCCAGTTTTCATTTTTTACCTTTTCTTGGGCCTATGTGCTGTCCTTTCAGGTCTGGGTGCCACAGTCTGGTGGTGTGTGGCCCATGGCATTAAGGGTTAGGGTAAGTGGGCCATAACCTCAGAAGACTTGAACTGCAGATGATGTCAAAGAGACCAATCCAGCAGAGTTGTACAGAGCAAGGAAGCTGAGGACTGAGAATTGTTGGAAGTCTTGCTGGGCCAGATGCAGTGTCACTGAGTAGGGAGAAGTAATTTTTTTGAGGAGCCAGTGGGGGCCAATAGCTTGTAGTGGAGACTGGACAGTCATATAGGTCTTCACACTGCCTGGAGCTCAGGAGCTGGTGGACCGGTGGTATTAAATTTGTTATTATAGTTAGGGTTTTAGTTGATTCAAAGAGGCAGTGTGACCTGGGAGATTGGAATACAGGTTCAGATGCACTTCAGCTGATCCAAATATTGTATTACTGTGCAACCTTGGGCACTTTTCCAGTCCACTGAGCTGTAACAAAAATGTGACAGGTCTGGTGGCTAGAATCAGCACCCCACTAAAGGAAATAAGATGTTGCATCTCAGCTAGTCTATTTGGGGTAAACAAATTGTAATATAAATGATGTATAATATCAATACTTTATAATCAATAAAAATAACACAGTAGAGGCTGAGTGACTGAGGTGACACATTTGGGTCAGGTATAGATAGTTCACCAGTTGTCCTTGATAATTTTGAAGCCCCCCCCCCATTCTTCAACAGGTTCTTTGATGTTAGTAGTGTAACCCCTAGGTGGTGCTATCCCAAGGGCTACTACCCCTGCCTGCTTGGCTAGTAGCAGGTTAAGGGGCTTGGGTACTGAAATGTGTGCCTCCACCAGGAGGACAGGGTTGTTAGTATCAAGGCTAACCTGGGTATAGCCCTTCGGAACACTGTAACCCCTCCCTTTCCCCTCTAGTGGCCTAGACAATACGCAGCTAACACTTTCACAGTAGCACCTATTCAGCATACAATTCCCCACACTGTTTGCACTTACCACCAGGGCTGGTTCCACCAGTTTGACCCTGGAGACCCCTTGTAAAACAAGGTTAGGCACAGCAAATAACAACAGTACTGTGCTTTTGGTACAAACTGAAACCACAGTCAGATTACATGCAAAAAGAGTTAGATCTGATTTATTCTGGGGAATTGAACAAGAGAGGGACATAATCAGGTTGACTGATTCTGAAACTGATCTAGTCAGGAATTATGCATGCACTTTTAGTCCCTGCACAATCACACACTCTGGGTACCCAGTTAGAAGTAAGGTGGGCTAGCCTGGAACGTTGCCCGGGGTAGGCTGGCATCGCAGCTGGTTGGGGCCCTGTGATGAAAAGAAAAGTCATGCACAACCACACACAATTTGTAATCTGGAGCCAGGAGGCTCAGTTCGTGATGATTAAACAAAACAATTAAATCAGATGACACACTTTGATTGAGCTGTTGTTGCAGGGAGCTACCCTGGTGTTTACTCACGCTACCTAGTACAGGACACAAGATGGATGAAATGGAGACTGCAGGATGACTTGCTGGATTGCCAGGGTAAGCAGGGCCCACACGATTCACTGTGCTGTTGTTCCTGTTTGTGATGTTGAGCAGGGGGTAGATCCCCAGGTAGGTCTCTTGTCGATGGTCTTCTGTGTGGCATGAGAAGCTAGCTGGGCCAAAGCAGCAGGGCCCAGGCTGGGTAAGACAGTTTGGATATCAGTCTGAGAGGGCTGGATGCAGCTTCTGGCAAGAGTGGCACAATTAAACAGTGGGGAATCAAATCACGACCAACTAACAGCACACAGCACATTTATAGTAAAGCAATCACCACACCACAATGAGGATGGCAGTCCAGCCACAGTATCAGTGTTTCTGAGTAAAACTGGGAATTCTGTGGTAAATGCATGTCCTGACAGGCTGATCATGTACAGCAAATCTTCGGTCTTCTTCAGGTTTAAATCTGGTCACTCTTTAGTGGCTTTGTCATGCTCCAATTCGGATACAGTCCGATTGCTAAACCTTTCAAAGGATTTCCTCTCTAGGGACAGCAGGCAGGCAGACAGGCCAAACTCAGCCTTTCCAATACTCTCCTGCATGAACTACACAGGAGCAGCTGCTCGAATCACTCGAGCTGTTTGCTCCTCAAACTCTAACTCCAGACTGACACACACTAAGGCAGGCAGCTTGAGAATTTCCCTTCGGTCCAAAAGGTTCTGGTTGGTTGATCCATCAGTCTGTCAAAGCAAGGGCTCCTCCTCTAGGCCCATACAAGTGCCAAAGTGCACAAACTACAATTCCTACAGAAATTTGTTCCCACAAGACCCCTGAGGACAGACATCATTCTTTAGAGTCCCTAAAGATACTGATTGGTCCCAATAAGCAGTCCAGAATCAAGATGGTGGGGCAATACTGAAATGTCCATGCTTCAAAGGAAGGCAGGTTAGACAAACTACGATATTATTATTATTAAAACAGAGAAACGGTAAACAGTCACAGTTCCTAGTAGGGCTCCATCTGCGCAAATAGCGATAGCAGAATGGAGTGATAACACTGCAGCCCAGGTGGGACTCAAGCCTGAAATTACTCGGTCCCTCCCCAGATTGATTTTACACCACAAGTTAGGCAGCTCTTAAAGAGACAGGCATGGAGGCTATTAGGGAACTCACATGCAAACACCTTTAAATTGCTAGGACACAGAACACCAGCCTGGCAGTGGGTACTTAGGCTAGCCCAAGGAAGACTTTCAGGTACCCTCATTTGTAGGGGGGGGTTACACCAGCATGAGTTTAGCTCTCAGAATTTCAGTGGTACTCACCCTGCTAAGTAAACCCTGGGGTTAGGTAGCTCTGTCCTCAGTTATTTGTTTAGATTTTATTGACCAGGAAAGGAGGGCTTGTCAGTTCTGCTTATTTTCTGCCTTGTCCTGGGGGGGGGAGATACAGATTCAAACTAACAGATTAAAGCAGGTTAAGCTGTTAGTTATATTTTTAATGAATGGGGAAGTCTGGCAAGGACACCAGCAAAATGTCCTTACTCTTTTTAAAAAATGCCTTGGGTTCTTTAATGTCCACCTAAACAACCACCAGAACAGGCAGACATGAGCTTGGTTTAATGTCTCATTCGAAGGTCAGCACCTCAGGCAGGGCATCATTTAAGGGTAGCCAGGGGTTGTGGTTGAGACCCATATAAAAACATAGACTTTGATGGCAGATAAGGATCGCTTGGCCCACCTTGTCTGCCCATTTCCCTACCTAGAGGATAAGCTGCAGATCCTATTTAACCAACAGCCTATTTCTTCCTACCCCCCACAAAAATTGGCTTATGTCTGTCCCATGCGTTCTTGAATTCTCCCACAGTTTTGCCATCTGCCTTCTATCTTCAAATTGTGTCCCCTTGTTTCTTTATGATATGATTCGTTTACAACCCTTATGTTATCTTTTGCAACCCCTAAAGCAAGATTTATTAGGGGTCAGTCATATAAAATGTGGCAGGTGGTGGAGCTTTGCAACCCCTATGATTCTGTGGGAATCAGACTTTGCAGCCCCCTAAGATGCTTGTGAAATGACACAATTGACTACAGTAGTACAGCACCCCTCCCCCCATGATGCACTATAGTGTCAGTATTTGAGTTTACTCCAAGTTCCTTTTATATGGCTAGAACCTTCAAGGTTCCAATGTTCCAGACTTCTGGCCTCAGAGGCAAGTGTGCAGTAGAGACATGCGAAGCTGATGAAATTTGCATCATGAATTAATCTGCAAGGTTGTGCAATTCACAAAATGCAGAATTTACCCACGAAGTGTAGAATTTTGCCCACAAAGCATGGAATTCACTGGTGAGTTGTGGAATTTGCCCACAAATTTCACAGTTCGCAGAGAAAACTTTGCGACTATTAGCAAAGCTGAACTTGCTGAGGGCAACGGAAACTTTGTGAAACTGCAAATGCAAATTTCACTTTGCGGCGACTTCACCAGTGAAGTTAAACTTTGCTGCATCTCTAGTGTGCACTCTGCTGAGCCACTGACACTCCATTCTTGCAATGGTGAAACAGGGCTTGGAACAGTGATGCATGGTGGTGGGTTGTTCATGTGAGTATGATGTGCATTGCGTACTTCAGGGGTGATGATACTCTGCTCTGGGGTATGGCGGAAGACAGGTTCTCATTATGTACTGCGTGCATGAGTTTTGAGAGACAATGGTCTGTGGTGGAAGGGGGTTCTGGTGGTGGCGAACTGCTTGAGGGATACAGCTCCACTGGAGAAGTATACAACATGGGTGGTTGAGTAATATGTACAGTCGGGGGAAGGTGAAGGGGGGGGCACTGTTAATGCTAGGGGTGTGTTGTCTTATTGCAGGGCTTATGGACAGGGAGTTTGGCACTACAACAGCAGGACTTCACTTTGTAGAACATCACACCGATGCAAAAATATGCATTCCAAGAACAAAAGGCATGGCAAAAAAAAGGTCAACTTTCAAGTAAAGAAGTTTAAATAAGGAGGACACATCTACAAAAAGGCAAGTAACCCACAACCGTACTTCTCCTCGTCAGGAAGATGGAGGGGTGAAGCGAATGGGTGGAGTATTTCACGTCGTCTTTTTCTAGATGAGCACTCCTTAATTAAAGTTTTTTTTTTTTTACCAGCAATTTATCTAGATTTTGTTTGTCTTGCCTTTTGTACCTGGAGGGTATCTTTTTGTTTTCATGTGGTGTGACTCTTGCTTTCCTGATGGTATCTGGCTCTGATGTGTAACCATAACCTGTTCTGTGCATTTTGTCTTTTCAGTTTGAAAACCTTACTGCCTTCCCTAGTTTTCGTGCTTTTTAGTGCTGCCATCCTGTCTCATAGCATGTCCTGCCTCCACTGGCAGTGAACCTGAACCTGCATCATGTTGTTGCTTGTGTCATACAGATAGTTCTCAGCTGCCTGATTGTTACTATCATTAGCTTCACCACTCTGGCTTGAAGAACCTTGGCCAAGGTCTGACACCCCTGCCCTGTAGTCAGCAAGCTGCGTCAGTTCAGGATTCTGGATGGAGGATGCTCATGATGACCCCATCATGTGGTGCAAACTAGCGTGGCAAATTATGTCATAGCAGCCTGTGACACACTGAGTACCAAGCTGTTGGGAATGATGTGAAGAAACATAAGTTTTTACGTTCGCTTGCGCGCATGCGCAAGGAATGTCTTGGGAGAATAGGACAGTTTGGAGGTGTGACTGTCCTGTGCAATGCAATGCACTGCTCCATTGAGCAGGCATGGCAGTCCTGCACCAATGGATGCGGGTGCTGTGGATGACAGCGGTGGTTTTCACTTCAAAGAAAACCACTGCTGTGTGCTGGCAGCACTTTAAGCCCCCTCAAAGATTTGGTGCCACGCTGGGAGCCCACCCCAGCATGGCAAATCTTGTTTTGGCCGACGGGGGTGCCCAATCCCCATCAGCTCCACGTCCCCCCAAACAGCTTTCCCTGCTGCCATGCTGAGAGCCCACCACAGCGTGGCAAACATCCCGCGTCGCACGCCCCCCCAAAGCTTTGGTGCCACGCTGGGAACCCACCCCAGCGTGGCAAACCTTGTTTTGGCCGATGGGGTGCCTAATCCTCGTCGACTCCGCCCCCAGCTATCCTTCTGCCATGCTGGGAGCCCACCCCAGCGTGGCAAACATCCCGCCATCTTTTTTTTTTAAAAACCTGTAATTAAAAACGGCCCCACGGGCGCTTCTCCGGCCCTCCCACAACCCGCACCCACCCACTTTGCACCCTGCCTCCCCACACCCTCACCCCATACTTACCTCCGGAGTCCAGTGCGACGATCTTCAGTGGACCGGGAACACGTCTGCACTCTTCTAAGCCGACCGCGAAGTGAGGAAATGCCAGTAAGCTGTATAATGGGCTAGATGGTTTTTTTTCAACTTTGTTGCATCTCTCAGGCATTTTTTGGAATTTTTGCACCACATTTTCAACATGGGGTTTTTGAGACCCCTCCTCATGAATGATGTCACTGTCATGGCGTTATTCTTGCCTGAAGGGTGATTTCGCAGTCACTGCGCAAAATCACCTTTTGGGCCTGATTAGTGAAACGACACTGCCAGCATTCATAAGGGGCGCTCTCAAAAAGCCTATTTTGAAAATTTGGTGGAAAAATTCCTAAAAATGACCGTTTTACGAGCATGCGTTGCGCAGTTCCTACGCAGGCTCGTAAGTTCACGAATTTCCAATATTTTCACTCCAGATTTTCAACTTTGCCATTTTATCACATCTTCTTATGAGTAGTACAGCTGTCATTTTTTACATCTCACCCAAAATGTGTTTCCGCCCATGTAGCACACAATGGCACAGTCGGTGTGCAAAATCAAAGTATGGGACACATTAAGAAAATCACAGTGACACTGTTCATTAGTAGAGGTCTTAAAATGGCTATGTTGAAAATTTGGTGAAAAAATTCCTAAAAATGACGTTTTCTGACGTGCGTTGCACAGTTCCTCGCGTACTCGTAGTTTGTGAATTTTCAATATTTTCCTCCAGATTTTTCAACATTGCCATTTTACCACACCTCCTCATGAGCAGTACAGCTGTCATTTTTCACATCCTGCCTAAACGTGTTTCCACCCATGTAGCGCACAATGGCGCAGTCGGTGTGTGAACTCAATGTATAGGACACATTAAGAAAATCACAGTGACACTGTTCATGAGCAGAGGTCTTAAAATGGCTGCGTTGAAAATTTGGTGAAAAAGTTCCTAAAAATGACTGTTACGAGCGTGCATTGCTCACTTTCCATGCACACTCATAACTTCTAGAATTTGAAATATTTTCACTCCAGATTTTCAACACTGTTATTTTTTTACACCTCCTTATGAACAGTACAGCTGACATTTTTCACATCCTGGCTGAAATGTGTTTTTGCACATCCAGCGCACAATCGTGTGGTCAGAGTGAGAAATCAATGCTCAGGACAGATTATGAAAATCACAGTGACACTGTCATGAGCAGAGGTCCCAAAATGTCTATGTTGAAAATTTGGTGACAAAGTCCACAAATGACTGTGTCATAGTTGCTCATTGCGCAGTTTCCATGTACGCCGTAAGTTCAAGAAATTGTTGTATTTTTCACTCCAGATGTTCAACATTGCCATCCCTTCACACCTCCCTATGAATGCTACAGCTGTCATTTTTCACATCCTGCCTGAACTGTGTTTTTGCACATGTGGAGCAGAATGGTGTGGTTGCTGTGGGAAATCAATGTTCAGGACAGATTAACAAAATAACAGTGGTACTGTTCATAAGCAGAGGTCTCAAATGCTTTTATGAGGTGGGGGGTAACAAAAAGTTCATGCTGAAAATTTGTAGTGCAAATACCAGCAATTGCACAGGGCATTATGGTAAAGCACCATACGTGCCAAACACCACTGCAAATACCTGCAAGCGAACGTCCAGCATTGACAAATGCTTGTTTTTCATGTTACATAATGTGATGATATTTGAATCTCAGTGTGTGTTAATGCAAGACTCCAGTTTATGTCAGGAGAAGACAAATGTTTTATGCCTCAGACTCCCACATATTTACTTCTTGTTATAGTCCTAGTGGCCCTCACAACCTTCTTTGCAACAGGCACCCAATCCTCTTAGTCTGGGCCTGGTGAACGAAGAAGACAGTACTGTACTAGCAACTGGAGGGAGACAGTATGAGAAGGTAATCCTCCCTACAGATTGTGCTTCCTTGTGAACTGGGAGTCTTTGTGCCAAATCAGACCTAAGGGTCTGTGATTTGAGACACTGGCACTGCCAGTCTGAGGAGAAATCATCAGTAGCCACTACAGCCTAATGACTGGCCTGCAGTGCTGTGGGAGTTGTCTTGAGGTAGCATTGGTCAGGAGGTGGGTTCTCCTTAGCAAGTGCTGTATCTTGGATCGAGAGGCTAGCTAAACAAGAGAGAGCCAGAATCATGTCAATATGCAAGAGTCAATCAAGAGATTGATTGATTGATTGATTGATTGATTGATTGAAAGACCACAGAGCCATGCAGAGATTCTGATGATGAGCCAAGCCAGTGGAGCCACCGGACCTCGTATTCAGTATAGTCTGTTTACACTGTGCACCTATTAGCGATGCGCATGAGATAATGCATGGTTGACCTGTGACAATATTCAAACAGTTAGCATGCTCCAACCGGAGTACACCAACTGTCTGAATAGGGTTCTGTGTCAGTGAAGCATACATACAGTAACTATGCATTGGCTCACATAGTCCCCTAGAGGAATATGTCCCACAGGAGGGAATAGAGATAGCACATCCCAAACGGAATAACACTATTACTACTGTGAGCCATATTCATCCATGGTATGCTAATAAACTAGTAGGGCATGCAGAGGGCTAAGGGTTCATTTGCATGGCATTATGGGCTTATTATCATGCCACACAATACTGTAGTGCACAAATGCATGGAGGCATTGTGTGGAACTGTACTGCTGCACCCACCCCTGATCACTGATGTGCTGCCCCTAAATACTGTTGAGACCCAATCCATGGCATCTAGTTGCCCTCTCACAACTCTGAGCACCACAATTATGCCTCAGTATACTTTGCTGAACTAATCCCTGGCTGTTAGTGGCCTCCCACTTGGTTACTGTAAATTTGCCCCTATATACTGTTGTGACCTAATCGATGATGTTATTTGGCCCCCTTACCTCCAGTTGCTGTCAGTGTGCCCCAGTGTACTTTGTTGAACTAATCCATGGCATCTAGTGGTCCTTCCACCTCCTGATCCCCTTAAGTATGCCCCAATACACCTTGTTGAACTAAGCCCTGGCATCTAGTGGTGCACCCACCCCCAACTGCTGTAATTATGCCCTGGTATAATTTGTTAACCTAATCCTTGTCATATAGTGGTCTCCCCACTCCCTGATTGCCAAGTCAGTTCCCCTGCCTACCAATCACCAATCCAATCCCAGCCCCTGATTGACAACTTTACCCCCTCCCTGACTCACCCTCACAGGACCCTCCACCCCCATCCCCAATCTTGTTGGCCCCACTAGCTCCACTAATCAAGGAGGAACCTGGAGACAGCAACAGGATTGTAGAGTTCTGGTCCTGGTCTAGAACTTTTCACATAGTTCTAAGGTTCTAATCTTCTTTAGAACTTAAACTCACCCTTTTGTGTATGGATTTAGAGAGACTGAGAGGACAAAACAATCTAAAAAGTACAGTACCTGCTCTCTCAGCTCATCAATAATATTTCTTTTCACTTTACTTGCAAAAAAGAAATAGAATCACAGGGTACCGTTCAAAAAGCAAATAATGAGAGTCACAGCTGATGTGTTGTAGTATGGCATAGCTGCATGTGGATGTATATGAGCAAAACATTCTCAATTGTGTGTCTCACTGAAACATTTTATGTATGTAATTCCAGATAATTAGTTTTTTTCCAGACTTGTATCTCCTGTTTTTGAAATATTTAAACAAAAAACACATTTTATTGTGGTATTTAAGATCCTTAATTCTTAGAACCCAAGGGTGTTCTAAATTAGAATCCATGGGTTCCAAAAGGGTTATAATCTTTCTAGAACTAGTTCTGATAACCCTACTGATTGGTGATCCAGGTTTGGGAAACAATGCATACCAGGGCATACTTACAGCAATCGGGGTCAAGGGCCAGTAGACACCACAGATTAGGTCAAAACGGTATACAGAGGCATAATTATAGCAATCTGGGAGTGGATGAGGTCGTGACAGTATTTAGGGGCAGAAATCATATCAGCAATTGGGTTGGATGTCAGGAAACTGGCACAGACAGCAGGCACTTGGCTAACAAGGTGTGGGTGTTCACGTATCACTGTGCACAGTGATGAGTAGTATTGTAAAGCATTAAACAGCACTGTGAAGAAAGCTGTTTAGCACTTTCAGTACCTTCGAATATATTGCTGCATCCTACATGAAAGAAGGATATCTTATTTGCATGGATTCAGTGGTATATTCTGCATATCCACACTAGTGGATAAATGTCAAACACCAGGAGCCTCTGACTATGGCTTCCGCCCCTTCTGACCATGCTATTCCCAGTTAGCGTGGCACTAACGTGGTTATCACCCTGCTAACCTTTTGAAACTGGGGGCTACAGTGAGTTGATCCAAAGAATGTAATCGAAAGTCAACACATCAAATGAGGAATGTATTTCCTAGTTGAGGAGCCATAACCTGTGAGCAGAGTCCCTAGTACTCTGTGATTTCACAGCCGTGAAATTTTCAATGAAACTTGGATCATGCACAGCGTATATGTTGTCCCATAGAATTTGTTGTGCTGAGTGATTTTTCATTCAAATATACTTAAGTTTTTCCATAGTTCTCTGCTCTCTTCGTTGCCTTGTTTATCCTGATGCTCCTTCTCTATGGTCAACATGTAATGTCATTGATAACATCACATTTTAACCAATAACAGGAATGCATTCTGTGACAGAAATGAATAGTTTATGCCCTGGAAATAGACAACCACTGCTGGGAGTTCTGTTGCAGAAATCAGGACTGAAGTGCTGTAGAGTAGTAAGTGTTCTGGCTGTGAGTAACCAAACAGAGCTTTGGCATTATACAGTACCTGCTTACTTTATATTAAAGGGATTTGTAACATGGCATAAAAACCACAAGGAAAATGAAGCACTGACATAGGTGCAAAGACACCAGGTAGTACAGCACAAACCATGCTTTAATATCATGGTAGATCATGGTAGCGAGTGGGTGCGTGCAAAAATAATTAGACAATGGTTTCTGTAATGCTCGTGCCAAAGAGCATCGGTGAGGAGCCGGGTGAACAGAGTTGTGGAACGGAGCCAGAAGCACACGTTTGATAGCAGGCTGTGCCCAAAAAGCCATCCAGTAACGCAGCTGACAGATGTCGCACACTGGCAAAGCCAGTTGCAGAGCAGCAGTGTAATACCAAAAAGCACACCAGCAAAGTGTTGAATGCGGAGACAGCGGCGATGGCACCCAACGAGGTCCAGTCATGTAAATCTTACAGACATCGTGACACTGGGAAAGTTAGAGACACAGAAACAAAGTAATATAAACAAGTACAGCAGCAAAGTGTTGAATGCGGGGAAAGTGGCGATGCTACATAAATATATGCTTACCGGTACTTGTTCCGCTTAATACATAGGGACACCCACAGCATCAACAGGTCCAATTCTGAAAAAGAGTGTGAACTACACATAAATGTCCCTGAACCTGTGATGCGGTGTCTATGGCAACACTGAGATCTGCAGACATACCCAGAGCGCAACAGCAGACACGGAGAGAAACAGTTTACGACAGAGTGCACAGGGGAAAAGAAAAGTGACATATGGAAAAAGTAAAAATAGTGAGCATCATGTGTAGTTGTGCATCATACTTTCCCCACTTTGTGTAATATGCATCAAAGTAACATATTAATAAGTGTGAGATCTGCAACATGCGCACACACGTTGCAAACCACTAGAACGTTATGGACAGATTAGTGAGAGATAAGAAGGTTATGTTTTAACTGCAGTTAACCAGTCATATTCATGTGTTTTAGTTATAAAACATATTAACTTGCTATATTCCTTGCCATGTTACAAGCCGATTAAGCCACTCGAAAGGATAGGTCTATAGTGGAATTAATCCATGGTTGGTTGGTAGAACCCACGAGGCCGACCCCCCCCCCAACCATGGATTAATTCCACAGTAGACCCATCCTTTCGAGTGGTTTAATCCTTACTTATTTGCTGCTGGATTGTTTGCCTTAAGCACCCATCTAGATTGTTTGAGATTACAGATTTCATTTCATTTATTGAAAAGAACAGAATGAAAGAAATGTTACAAGTCACCCTTTGAGCAAAGCTTATTTATTGTGGTGTCAAAAGTTAATGCTTGTTAAAAGTTACAATATAGATACAAAACAATTTAAAGAACACGAGTACAAGTACTGAGAAAAGCATTGCACTTCACTAATACATACTATCAATGTCCTTAGCACAGGAAGTACCGTTGGCCTTATTGTTTGCTCCAAACCACTTCTTTAAACTGATTAAGGGAAAGAAGTCCCTTCCCCCCAACTAAGCCATCAGGCCTGGGAATAATAACTAGTACACTTTATGTTTGGGTTTTCATTTGTTATTTCTTCATCTGCAAGGTCACATGCAGTGCAGTTGTTGATGGGCCTGCACCAGTTCAAGGGATTGGTACTTAGTGACACAGTGGGAGATCCCTAAGAGACTAGGGTTATTAATTCAGGTACCAGTAATGGATCATGGAGTGGTGCTTGTGTGAAGAGCCCTATGTACGAAGTGGCATAGGGTATGTGCGACAGGCGTGTATCCCACTGTGCAGCTCTGCACCCTCGGACTGGTGCATAGTTGCCAGTATTCACTATTACTGGCCACCTGCCTGTGGTACCACCCCCCCCAGGGCAGAGGTTCGCAGGGGGTGGATGGGTGCGGAGCAGTAGACATGGGCAGACACCCAATCAGATGCCTAATATGGCTCCCAGAGTGGATCCTTGTGTCACGAGGGGGGAGTGTGGGAAGGCAAGGATCTTCTCTTTTTACAGAGTACTGGCACTCACCTGAATGGCCGCCTCCAGCCCTCTCCATCTGCCCAGTAAGTTGACACAGCAGTGTAGTGGGGTCCTGGTGCCTCCACTGCCAGTGGGTGTCCTTTGGGGGGGCATGTAGTATTTACAGCAGGGTCCCTCCTGCTACTCCTAAACCCTGATGCGTGGTGCTCTGTGCTTTTGTGAATCACACAGAGTGCAGGCATGCCCCTGATACACCCTGGCCCACCCTGGTGCAGATTGGCATGATCAACTGGGGAATCTGTTGTAAAACTCGTTAGCCCACTGATGGTGAATGCCTCTGGATAATGCTGCATGGCATTCACACTTAGGGTTGCCTACTTGCCTCAGATACACAGCATGTAGGCAATCCACACTTTCGTGCATAGGGCCTATAGTGCGCGAAGGTGTGCTAAGGTAAACGGGTAAGGACTGGCATTGCCCTAGAGCCACTGCCATTGCCAGGGGGTAATAATTACTGTTTATTAACTACTGTTTATTATTTGCTGTCTAACCCTTTACTCTCCTAGAGCATTTGTTCCTTTTCCCCAATAAAATCCTCATTTAATGTTTTTAAACCTTACTTTTATGTTGAATGTGTGTTGCACTGTAGTGAGTTTGCCTTGCCTTTGTGTTAGTCTGTTACTGCACTGTGTGGGAAGTAGGTGGGTTAAACTTGTGGGGCAACAGTAGATTGGTATTGTTTCCCTGGGGACCATTTTAGCTTGTTACCTGGCCCATTTTGACTTTGTTTTTAAATTTCTGGCTGGGAAAGGCACAGAGTTGTGTGGACTTTTAAAATACCTGCAGAATGGAATACTGTTGAATTTTAAAAATTCCACCTAGTTCTACAGAGCACCATCAGTAGCAGAATTTGAAAATGTGAAAGTGGAATGGCAGATTGGTAATCTGTGGTTTCCAAAAACAGTGGCTTAGTATTCTGTAGTTACATAAACCACAGATTTATTTTCTGTAATCCACAGAATATTATTCCATGGTTTACATAAAGTTGTTCCTTGATTTGCATAGGAATGCTTTTCAGAAGTCCATCAAATTAAAAAAAGATATTCCTAAAAGCATTATGGAAGTGCAATCACTATTCTACATGAAGTCTGCCTGTGGAATTCCCCATCCCACATGCTCTAACACTGAGCCAAAGCTAATTTCCTTGTGGGACCCAGAAGCACACCAAGGTTAAGTGAATTCCTCAGGGCCATACAGTATGCAAGTGGCCACTGTGGATTTCCAACCCAGGTCTGCTGTGGTCCCCACGTTCACAGCACCAACCTATGAAACTGGGTCTCCAAGTTCACAGCTTGGTGCTCTAACCTCTAGGCTATACTGCCACCTTGTCTCCTCTAGGCTATACTTTTTCCTGCATTAAGGTACCATGCAACTGATTTTCAACCTTGGATCATGAACAGCAACAAACTTTTACCAACTCAGGCCATCAGCTTTTTTGGAACCCATAAGGCAGGGGTGGTACCATGACAGCCAGCTACATACAGGTTTGTATATGCTAGTTATTTCCATTATTGTGACACTTTTTGCACAGTACATACTGTATCTTGTACTTGTTAATTTATCATTACTATTCTTTTGTACTGCACCACATTGAATTTGTCTATGCTGTTCATGCCTGTTCCATGCTATTTGTAAGTTTTTAATTTTTCGTTTATTGAAGTACACTGCTCCCTTCCCCTTCCCTCTGGGGCACATCTAGAAAGGAGCGGTTACCAGCTTAGTATGCTTCTCCTTGTAAATCTTTTAAATAAATAAAAATGTTTAATTTCAAAATCAATCTCTTTTCTTTCCTGTTGTACATGGATGTCACAAATGTAATTCAGCATCGGCAAGTTGATTTTTAAAAATTGCCAGTTGTTCAGCAGCAAGAAACATAGCTGTGGTTGGTGATACTTTGTCACCAGTGGTGCTGAATGTCCTTTCTGATGGTACACTGGTGGGTGGACAGCTAAGGTAAGGTTTCCAAGGGGACTTCCAGACCTCCAGTACAACATAGGAGCTGCCTTATGGCTCAGGTCTCTGGGTTAGTGCAGTTATGCAGAAAGAATTCTTTTAGCACTTTTTTCTTCTTAATTGTATTTACATTGTCTGATTTCTATGTTTTTTGTCTGACACTTGTTTATAATAAAGTTTACTACATTAAAAAAAGAATTATTTTAGCACTGTTGTCCTTCTCATGTTGGCATGCTGTTATTGGCCTTGTTTTTTTCAAGCTGACTCAGACAAGTCCAGATATTGTGATGGTTTGTACACAGACCAGTGTCTTTGTCAGTTACACTTGATGAGTGCCTGTTGGCTATTTGAGTATTCAGATTGCCAGCTTATGCCTCAGGCCAGTTTCTTAGTTGTGTAAGAGGCAGTCTTGTGCAAAGTTGCAGGTTCCTGTGTAAGAAATCATCCCTGAAACAATTGCAGTTCTTTCTATGAAATATTTTTTGTCTTTCAGGACTCTGACAAACCATCTGTGCAGGTCTTAATTCAATGCCTGTGCAAGTGCCTTCAAGTCAGAAA
Source organism: Neoceratodus forsteri (assembly GCA_016271365.2). Classification (NCBI taxonomy): domain Eukaryota; kingdom Metazoa; phylum Chordata; order Ceratodontiformes; family Ceratodontidae; genus Neoceratodus; species Neoceratodus forsteri. The sequence continues at coordinate 700,434,476 of CM057455.1, forward strand.
AGTTGTCCTCTTTATAATGTGTTTCACGGACGAAGCTGAGGAAAGTTCATACCAGGGGAATAACCTCACCAACAGAGACACACTGCTTCTGAGTTTACTGGTAGCCATTTTCAAAAGGAGCAAACATTTTATGAAAGTGGTCCATGGTTATCCTGCAATTGGTAGCTCCACCAATGTCTTGTGACAAGCCCTTCTCTTGCTCCACTAGTCATCCTATCATTTAAGACACTGAACTCCATCAAGTGGTGACCTCCAAAATCAAAGTGCCCTGAGGAGTGTTCCATTTCAACTGAAATTTCCACAGAAGGGATGTTTCACTTACAGATCGGTGCCAGAACCTTGTTATTCTTCTTATTGCTGCAATAACATTGGTGGCTCTCCTGTGTCTAAGGATAGGTATACAACCACATTTAAAACATTTATATTAAGTTTACTATTTCAACATAGTCATCACAACCACCATAAACCTTTTCCATGTTAGAATATTTATCTGTTTCTGTCATTCCTACTCAAATTATGTTTGCAAGTTTTACATATGTTGACAGCAGTGTGCCATTCATGAGAGTGGCACTGCAAAAATTTCCCTCCCCTCTGCTGACATTTTGGTGCCAGGTTGGAATCTGACTGCAGAAAAGGGACCAGTGAGCAGAAACAGACAAATATGCATACATAAATACATATGTTTGCCATATGAAACATATTTCTTGTTGACTGCACCATAAATTGGGCCAACAATATAGGATTAATAATTACTTAACACCGAACTCTAGAAAGCAGATTGCCACCCATAATCTTTTGCCAGTCATTGATTGCAGTTCTTTATTCACCAATGGCATGTCAAAAACTATTCTTGATTTTGTACCAATCTGAACAATCTTCATTGGCAGTTATCAGAGTAATGATCTGCCTTGAATCTTGTTAAATTTACATATAAAACTTTACATAAACAGTAACCGCAATGCTTGCCAGATTTGCTAAAACCTACTTCTTATAGTTTTAGCTCATGTTTTTCTGAAAGCAACTGTCCTTATATTCCTGTATGTGTGCACAAATATGGGCTTTCAATTTCTGGGCAGCCTCATTAACTAGTAACATAGATATTTAAGGTCAGAAAGAAAACTAAGTCCATCAAGGTCCCCTCCCATTTATAACTAGGGACCAACAAGAATGCTGTGAAATCATATATTATTTTTGTTAGACTCTACACCATCATTCTATGCAGGCTACCCTGTGATTCCTTTGATAAGATTTGTATAGACTTGTCTTCAAGACCTATACTTTTTCTTTATATAGTGTTTGTTAACCGGGAAGGTGTACTAGACTGGGACAGTCTTTCTTCAGATACGACCAGGGAGATTACAAAGGATAGGAAGGGATCAGTACACAAGTCACCAAATACATAGGAGTACAATGTTGAATTACAACATATGGTTAGACAAGAATTACAGCAACAAGTGAGGAGTCACATGATATGAGAAACACAACCAATGAACAGGATGAGTTCACACACTTGTTAAGGCTAGGAGGGGCAGCTGTACTTGAAAGTACTTGTTTACAAAGTGCATTTCAAAAGTACCAACTGGTTTCATGTTTTTGGATCTCAGGAGGAATGAGGTTCTAGGTCATGGGGGCAAAGTTCAGAAAAGCAGCTGCTTCAATATTAGTCCATAGTTAGGTACAACAAGCAAGTCAAGATCTGTAGAATTTAAGAGATAGGGGTTAATCTACTTGGGAAGTAAGGTAGCAAGACATTGAGGCCATTAGCCATTAAGGATGTTATAAACTGTGCATCCTGTAGCACATTCACGTATTATACTAGAAGGAAGCCAATCCAGTGTCTCGTACAGGAAGCAGTGATGGTCAAGCTTATTTGTTGCAAGTGCAAAGCCACATATGATATTAAATTGGTGATGTCCTAGTTCCTTATTGCCAGTCTGGAAGTAGAAGATGCATAAACAGCAGCATTATACATTAACTTAGGCAACTCTGCTATAGGCTGTCCCATAGGACCACTATCCTCCGGGAGAAGATGTACCCCCTTATATTACCCCTAAATTTACCACCTTTGAGCTTCAGGGTATGTCCCTGCATTCAGTTGGAGCACACCAGATCAAACATTTCCATCTCTTTGACATTGTCAGTGCCCTTTAGTATGCAGAAGATTGGGATTATGTCCCCTCTCAGCATCGTTTTCTCCTGGGTGAACATATCAAATACTCCCAGTCTTTCCTCAAAGCCTTTTATCTTCCATACCCTTGCTCATTTTTGGTGGCCCCACACCCTTTTTACTACCTCAGTGTCTTTTTGAATGGGGGAGCCCAGAACTGCACACAGTCTTCCAGGCAGGGTCTGACCACAGCTTTGTTGCACCTGGAAATGAGCCTTGGCTCAGTGTGCTTTTCTGGGTTACCAATGTTCAAATAAATAAATTGTAAAATGTTAGGATTACTTTCCTTTCTATGCAGGTTACCCCTTTTTATGCACCCTATCATTCTTCCTGCCCTCTTGACTGCAGTTTCACTCTGCTTGACATGCTTTATGCCTTTGTCTGTTATGACTCCAATTTTTTCTCCTCCGCTACAACAAGAGGAGCCCTGGCTATGGTGTAGACCCTATCTCTACTTATTCTTCCCATGTGTAGCACCTTGCTTTGGTTACATGTAATATAGCACTCCAGTAGTTCAGCCTGTCACCAGGCATGTTCTGGTCCCCATCCTCAAAAAAGTTACTGTCTTGACCAGTTTAGTGTTATCAGCAAACCTAAGCAGTGTACTGGAGACTTCATCTTCTAGTTCATTGATAAAAATGGAGAAAAATAGTGGCCCTGGCACCATTTCCTGAGGGATCCCACAGAATGACCCTCCTTTTTGGAATAGTACCCCCTATTACAACAACCATATGTTTCCTCTCCACACAGCAAGTTAGTAACCCACCTTGTGTATGCATCATGTATGCTGCATAGAGACGTTGCAAAGTTTTAATCCATCTGCAAAGTTAAAGGGAAAGCCCCCTCAACCTATTTTCTGTATAGCAGTGTAGGTTGTAGGCATGAACAATGATTCCCTCTGTTGCATTCCCCTAATTTCACCCTAATTTAAATATAAATGAGGTTACTTCACTCTGTTTTACCCTGCTGTGAAAATCTGTTTGTCTCCATTACAACAGTCATGTCCCTACTCATTCAAGGCATGATGGAAGTTGATAATTTTTGTTCAGTATTCACAGAAGAGGGGGAAGGAGAAGGACTACTATTTGGGGGTAGAAACGCCAGTGGGAGAGAGGTGGACACCAGCCCATTTACAGAGGAAAAACTCCTAAAGGAACTTCAGAATCTGAAAGGGGACAAGGCTATGGAGCTGGATGGGATACATCCCAGAACATTAAAAGAACTTAGAGAGGTGCTGGCAGAACCACTAACAGCCCTATTCAACAAATCGATAGAGACAGGAGTGGTTCCAGGGGACTGGGGGAGGGCAAATGTAGTCCCTCTTCACAAAACTGGGAACAGGGAGGAGTCTGGCAACTATAGGACAGTCAGCCTGACCTTAGTGGTGGGGAAACTAATGGAGTTACTGCTTAAGGAAAGGATTTTGATATTTCTTGAATGTGGAGTGCAGAATCCAAGGCAGTATGGATTCACAGCAGGAAGGTCTTGTCAAACAAATCTGATAGATTTCTTTGACTGGGTGACCAGGGAGGTAGATAGGGGAGGGGCAGTGGAGGTGGCCAGATATATTTCAGCAAGGCTTTCAACACCGTCCCACATAGGAGGTTGATAAATAAGTTGGGCAGCCTGGGAGTGGGTCCCATGGTGGTAAAGTGGGTCAGAAACTAGTTTAGTGACAGGACACAGAGGGTGGTGGTAAATGGCATTCAATCCAAGGACAGGGGGGTGACCAGCGGGGTGCCACAGGGATCCAGGATGAGGGCAGTCCTCTTTAATGTCTTGATAAGCAACATTATGGAGGGGCTGGAGGGGGTATGCCTCTTTGCAGATGACACTAAGATCTGCAACAGGGTCAACATTCGGGCGATGAGAAAGGACCTAAATATGCTTGAGGAGTGGTTAAAAGTGTGACAGCTAAGATTCAATGCAAAGAAGTGCAAAATCATGCACTTAGGGCCAGAAATCCATGGGAGGAGTACAAGATGGGGGGAGGAGGTACTGATGGCCACCAGTCAAGAAAAGGACCTGTGGGTAATCATATCTGATGTCCTAAAGGTAACCAAACAATGTAAGAAGGCTGTGGGGAAAGCCAGTGGGATGCTAGGATGCATAGGGAGAGGTACCACCAGCAGAAAAAATGAGATGGTTATGCAACTGTACAGATCTTTAGAGAGACCTCATCTGGAGTACTGTGTCCAGTTTTGGAAGCTGCAACTCTGGAAGAACATAGAAAAAATAGAGGCAGTTCAGAGAAGGGAAACAAAAATAGTGCAAGGACTGCACCAAAAGTCATATGAGGAAAGACTAGAGGACCTCAATATGTATTCCCTGGAGGAGAGCAGAGAGATTGGGATATGATAGAGACATTGAGGTATATTGGGGTATAAACAAGGTACAGGAGGGTAGCAGCTTTTAGAAAAGAAGGTGTACAAGAACAAGGGAGCATGATATGATGCTAGAGGGAGGTAGGCTCAGGGGCAACGTGAGGAAGTACTTTTTCACAGAAAGAGTAGTGGATGCTTGGAACAACCTCCCTGCAGATGTGGTGGGAACAAAAACAGTAGGGGAATTCAAGAATGCATGGGATAGACACAAGAGTACTCTAGCAATAGGGACAAGAGGGTAAGCCAGAAATCAGCTAGGTTCTGTGGTAATGCATTAGGCAGGGAAAAGGGGCAGATTAGGTGGGCCACACGGTCCTTATCTGCCATAACCTTCTGTGTATCTGTGTTGATGATGCATACCTGCACTAGCCAGCAGAAGTTATACATACATACAAAGTTGCCAGCAGATTAGGCCTAATGGTCTATCTCATTTGCCTGTGATGCAGAGCTCTAATAATTTGCCACTGCTGTCCCCCCTCCTTTTTGAATCCATTACTCCCAACCACCCCATCCAAAACTCCCCTGCTGTTCTCCTTCCTTTCCACCTGTACCAAACCCCTGTACCTGGCCCATCCCTTTTTGAAACCTTCTACAGTTTCACTTTTCATCAGCTCCTCTGGAAGTGCATTCCAGGGTGCCACCACCCTTACTGTGAAATAATGTCTCCTCACTTCCCCTCTATACCTTACCCCTACTAGTTTGAGACTATGGCGTCTCGTAGTCCCCTTCCCCTTTAAGTTGAGCAGACCCCCTATTGTTACCCTATTGATCCCCTTCAGATATCTGAAGGCCTCTATTATGTCTCCCCTATCCCTTCTGTCCTCCAGGGAGTACATGTTCAACTCTCTAAGTCTGTTCTCATAGGACATTTACCCCAGACCACAGATCATTCTTGTTGTTCTTCTTTGGACCCTCTCCAGCAGAGTAATGTCCTTCCTTAAGCAAGGGCACCAGAACTGCACACAGTATTCCAGGTGCGGCCTCACAAGTGAATAGTACAGCGGGAGTATGACCTCCCATCTTCTTTTTTTTTAAATTCTAGATCTTTATTAGATTATATCCAACACTCAAGATGTAACAAGATTAAGAATGAACAGGATTATACAGAAATCCAGAATCCAGACCTCCCATCTTCTTGATGTTATCCTCCTACTGTAGCCATACGCCCAATTATTATATTTGCTTTTGCTGCTGCTCTCCTGCACTGCTCTGAGTTGTTCAATTTGGCATCTGTTATCACCCCCAGATCTTTTTCTATCATAGATACAGTCAGCTGTTCACCCCCTAAATGATAGCTATACTCAGGGTTCTTAATACCTAGATGCAGAACGTTACACTTATGAGTGTTAAACCCTAGGTGCCATGTGTGTGCCCACTTTTCAAGCCTCACCAAGTCTCCCTGGAGTGTCCTTTCACCCTCCTCTCTGTCCACCTCAGCTCCCAGTTTTGAATCATCAGCAAACAAGTTCATTCTACTCATCACTCCCTCCCCAATGTCCACTGTGAAAACATTGAAGAGAATTGGGCCAACACCGAACCCAGTGGAACCCCACTAATGACCCTTCTTGTGAGTCGAGACCTCTCCTCCCCACCACCACCCCCTCTGCTGCCTGTTGCTAAGCCAGTTTGCAACCTACCCTTCCATTTTTCCTTCCACCCCAGGCTTCTTAATTTCCATATCAGTCTGCTATGTGGAACTGAATCAAAAGCCTTGCTGAAGTCCAGGTACAGGACATCAACAGGCTTTCCACCATCCAGGGATCTTGTCACCCAGTTGAAGAAGTTGACTAGGCTGGTTTGACACAATCTCTTCTGGACAAACACATGTTGATTTTCATTTTGAAAACCATTTGCCTCCAGGAACTCCACTATCCTTTCTTTTAGGATGGCCTCCATCATTTTGCCCACTATGGATGTCAGGCTGACCGATCTGTAGTTCCCCAGTTCATCCCTAGGTCCACTCTTGTGGAATGGCACAATGTGTGCCATCCTCCAGTCCAAAGGAACACATCCTGATTGGAGGGAGAAATTGAATGGATCCATCAGTGGAGCAGCCAGATCATCCGCCAGTTCCTTCAGAACCCTGGGGGGGATGATGTTTGGGCCTGGGGCCTTATCAGTCCTAAAGGACTTGAGAGCCTCCCACACCCTCCCCACCTGAATCTCACCATCTGTGAGTGCCTCCCCCCCAAGTCGGTATCTTGTCACCCCCCCCTTGAGGAGGAAGTGACCCATCCCTTTCCCTAGTAAAGACAGACCTGAAATAATCATTTAGCACTTCAGCCTGCTCTACTATCCCCTCTGCCCATACCCACTCCTTCCTTAGCCTGTTTATCTGTCCCTCACCCTTTCTTCTCTTCCTAACATACATAAAGAATTCCTTCTCCACCTCCCTAATCCCTTGTGCTAACCTAAGCTCCTTTTCAGCATTGGCAGTTCTAACCACCCAATTAATTTCCCTGGAGATCTTGTGATACTCCTCTCTGTTTGACTCCCTATGAGAGTACTTGTACCCACTAAAGGCCATTCTTTTGTTTCTTACCCCCTCTTGCACCTCCCTAGTCCACCAACATGGTTTTCTAGCCAGAGCCTTCTTAAGATGGGACCTAGTGCAGGTGTTCATGGCCTCCAGGATGCCCATCTTCAGAATCTCCCATTGCCTCTTTGTACACATTCCTGGTCTGATGTTCCCCAAATGCTCCCTGAGAATGGCAACCATCTCCCTGAAATCTGCCCCTCTAAAGTCCACTACTGTGGTCTTGGTTTGCCCCTGTTCCTTCCCCAGATCTAAGGTGAACCATACTGCAGAGTGGTCGTGCCCCCCCAAAGGGTCTTTCACCACCAAGCTCTTTACCTAGTCACCATCTGCTAATACCAGGTCCAGGATAGTTCCCTCTTTGGTTGGTTCCCCCACCAGTTGAGTCAGAAATTCAACCTGGAGGGTATCTAGGACCCTTTGCTCCCACAGATATAGACACCATGGTATTCCAGTCTGTTCTCAGCATGTTAAAATCACCCACAATCACATTCCCACCCTTACCCCTGCTACAGTGATTTCTCATGCTATTCCAGTCTGTTCTTGGCATATTAAAATCACCCACAATCACATTCCCACCTCTACCCCTGCTACAGTGTTTTTTCATGCTGACAATCAGATCACTGTCCATGTGCTCCAACTGTGCTGGAGGCCTGTAGACAACCCCAAGATTGACCCTCCTTCCCTTGATATCCTGTAAGGTGGCCCAGATCACCACCATATTCCCTTCCTCATGCTCCTCTCTGCTGCACACTTCCCCTGTCTAATGAACAATGCCACCTCTCCATCCTAGTCGACTATCCTATCTTTCTTACAGTATAAGTGGAGTACCCTGGTAGCTTCATGTCCTATTTATACTCTCATTCAGTTCTGTTACGTGTTTTGAGCAGCCTCTTTATTTTTTTTAAAGCATTTTTTTCTAATTTAGATACACATTAAACTACAGAAAACAGCAGGGAACTTATTATGCCTTGAAAAGTTTCATGGTGTCACACAAGATGCCTGCACCCTGACTGGTACCCCCAGAGGTACACCGTAGACAGCTAGTGCTTAGGCATATGTTATACTAACATATAGGGCTAAGGCATCTACCGCACAAGAGTAGATGTCAGGATATGTACTCATATTATTGTTATACACTTTGCTTGCTAATACATATATTTTTCCTATGTATTTTCTGTGTATTTCTTTCTCATAAGATGTTAGGAAATCTGTATCCTTGGAATGATTATGATATATAAGTCGGTATTGCCACCTTTTGGTGATTTGTACTACTACACTGAGTTATGTAAGACTCTGTATAATGTACTCTTTTGTTTTACAGACTGATGACTACTACAAAATTGTATAATGTTATCTTGGACCATGGAACCACCTCTAATTTAGCCAATAAGGCTCACCTCTGTAGCTAGAAATGTTTCTATTTTACAGTAAACATAGTAATTATCATAGGTATATAACGTGAGACACTGAATCTTATACCTCGGAGACCCCAAGAGACATGGAGAAACCTCGAGGTATAGGGAACGCTTAGCATTGGCTCCTGCTTCATATTGGTAAGAACTGCTTAGGGCAACTGTGATTTATCCTTTTGGTAGTAATAAACAAGTTTATTACTCCTATGCAACGTGTTCATGATTCCTTGCATTCCCAATATTGCCAAGAACCTGAGAGTGAGGTTTAGACCTCCTGACAATTGGCGACCGTGTGCAGGCAATATTTGGTGTTTGTAGGTTTTCACTTGTTGCTCAAACTCTTCCCTTCCCATCGGGGACAGTAGGTTGTGCATTTCCATGATACCTCTCCCGTTTCCAGCTTGTGACATTGCAATTGCTGTGGAGCATGCTCAAAAAGGCTTCTAAGCACTGGCGGGACATTCAAAACCCCAGAGAAATGAAGTTCGTAAGGTTATCCATACTCTAGAACTAAAGGTACATGCCACACCACACAGTGGTCCATCACATGTTCATCAGCAACCCCAAACATTCAGGAAGCCAGCACCACAGGAAACTTCCACAAAGTAAAAATCGTGTTACTGATGTGGAGGTAACCACCATCAAAGCACATGCCGCTTTCGACATGAGAAATGCTGCAGCTGTGGAAAAGTGGGTCACATACAAAGGGTGTGTACAAGCACATCACGGGCTGCTGCTGCACGTTATGTCACAGATGGCACTGCAACCACTGAAATAAAAGATTAAGCATTACGTTTGTTCCTGGTTTATGCAACACAGGCAACTGGAAAGGAAATTTTACTCCATCTTGAGCTAGTAGGCAACCCGGTGAGCGTGCAGCTAGACACCGGAGCCTCAGTATCTCTTGTGCCAGAGAACATCTACAGAGATAACTTCAGCAGTGCCCATTGCAACCATCATCTATTCAGCTCTTGACTTACATGGGAGAGCAAATCCCCATGCTAGGAAAAATTCAAGTGCCAGTCACCTTCAAGGGAGGAAAGTGGATCTTGCCTCTGGTGGTGGTACAAGGAGAAAGACCTGCATTACTAGGCAGAGACTTGCTCATGCATATCAAATTGAACTGGGAAAAGATCTTCAGCTTAAATACAGTGATCAAAGCACCACAAAATGTGCTAAAGAAAATTTTGGACAAACGTGGTCCTGTTTTCCAGGACGGTTATGGAACAATCCGGGAATTCAAGGCAAAGACCCGAATGCAGCCGGGAGCTGTTCCAATTTTCCACATGCCTCAACCAGTACCATATGCTTTAAGGGAAGCAGTAAAGAAGGAACTGGACCATTTTGAAAGCCATGGTAACATCTCACGAGTAGAGAGGAGCAAATGGGCTGCCTCTATTGTTGTGGTACCGAAATGAGACAAGGCACTGAGGTTTTGTGGTGACTACAAGGTTACAGTGAACCATTGTATACAGCAAGATCCATACCCATTACTCAATGCAGAGGACTTGTCTGCTACACTCTCAGGGGGCAAGTTCTTTGGCAAGTTAGATTTATTCTTTGCATACCAGCAACTGGAACCGGAACCAGAGTCACAACCATATCTTATCATTGACACCCTCAAGAGACTTTACAGGTATCATTGCTTGGCATATGGAGTTTCCACAGTGCCAACAATTTTCAAGAACACAGTGGTCCAGATACTGCATGGACTGGACCATGAAGTATGCTTTCTGTGTGATATCTTGGTAACTGCGCCCACAGTGGAAGAGCATCTGACAATCCTGGACCACGTTCTGACCAGACTGCAATGGTATGGACTGAGAGTAAAGCTAGCGAAATGCCAATTTCTGCAAAATTCTGTTCAGTACCTAGGTTACTGGATCGATGCCCAAGGCCTACGCCCAACAGACAGCAAGGTTTTGAGACAACCTTTTGTCTCTTATATACTACCATGGGAGTTAGTGTTGGACAATGGTCCCCAGTTTTCTACCCATGTCTTTAAACTGTTCTTAAAGCAGAATGGTGTCAGACATATTTTGACTCCTCCTTACCATCCAGCATCAAATGGCACAGCTGAAAGTGCTATACCGATATTCAAAAAAGCTCAGAATAAACCTGATTCACGACAAGTTCCTACAACTCAAAGGCTGGCTCTATTTCTGCTTGCTTACAGAAACGCTCCTCACACAGTCACAGAGCGAACACCTGCTGAACTGTTCCTCAAATGTCAACCTCATACCCGTTTGTCATTGCTCAAGCCAGACTTGGCTGACACTGTTGCAAAGCATCAACTACAACAGAAAAAGGGTCATGACAAGTCTACCAAGCCAGTACAGATTTTTCATCCTGGGGAGAGGGTGATGGTTCGAGACTGTAAATATCCCAATGGTTCTTGGATTCCTGGGGTGGTGAATGAAACACGTGGACCTTTGCCTTATGCAGTTCTCATGGGACAGAGACTTGTTCATGTACATGTGGATCACCTGCTGCATTCCAAGGTTTCAGCAAATGCAGCAGAAGACATCACTGCATCTGAGGAAAGTGACACAGAGGACTTTGCTCCTACCTGTGAAGTTCCACCAGAGCTGGTGCCAAATAATAATGAATGTTCCATCACCAGCAGTTATTCCAGCCTGCAAATATCACCTGAGGCTCTGAAGACCAACACAAAGACTTGATCTGTAAAATCATGCAATGAACTTGAATCTCTGTGTAACTGAACTCTTACCTGTACTGTTACTTAGTTAGTAACAAGTTTTACACAAGGGACAGAATAATCCCCTGAACTTGTTTCTGGGTACCAAACAGTCTACTTCAGTCGGGAAGTTAGGAATGTTACTGTGAAGTATTTTCGACAAGTTTCTGTCTAAGGGGAAGGAGTGTAGTATATGCATGTATAAGAATGGTAGTTTATACATGGGTATACAGTGTATATAGTAGGAAGCTAATTAGAGTTGTAGTTTACACATGTGGGTATTGTAGTCCATTATATATATATATAAGTTCCTGTTATGCACATTAAGCCTTTCCTTGTGTATGTCCAGTGATGTAAGACCACTATCTCTGAGTAGAATAAAAGATGGTCACTAACTGACATACTGTATACGAGTCTCTTCTGTACTGACTCACAATATATCACATGGCTCAAGACCTGGAGCTCAGGCAGCAACGTGAGGTCAGCTCTGTGGGTAAACAACATCTAGCAGAGGCAGAACCTCAGATTTCTCCCCATTGACCTCAGGGAGGTGTGATGTGCAATGATGTCGGTGCTCATAGCATGTCTGTCACACCTCCGTACAGAACAGGCACTGATAGTTACCGATCCCCAGCCTCTGCCAGAGAGTGGTATTATACCAGTCACTCCCCCTCCCCCGGAGAAGAAGAGCCATCACCTGGACACTCCATCCTTCTCCCCCCCCCCGGTCGGCCCTCCAGTCCCTGGTTCCATTCCCAAACCCGGGACGTCAGCATCGCAGGTGGAAGCCCTACCACTGTGCCAGTGGGCTGGCCTGTTATTTTGCATTGTTATTTAGTCAGTGGAGGAGAGAGGAGCCTGATAGCTTTCCAAGAGATGAAAGCCAAACAAAGAAACTATTTTTTCATAAATTTCACAGCTGTTTGTATTGTTTTTTTCAGTCTTATTAAATTCTTTGTCTTCTTATTAGTAATTTAATTTCTTTTTTTGGTATATTTTGCCTATATTTTTTTAGTTATTAGGGATCTCTATTTTCTCTTTGTTAAATTGTTTTATATCTCACTTTTCTTCTGCTCTCTCTCTCTTTCTGCTTCTCTTTCTCTTCTTTCATGGAGTTTCAGAGTCATGCAAGTGCCATTCAGCACCTGAGATGATCTAGCAGCCCCCCAGAAGCACTGCAACAGCCCCAACAGCAGCAGTAGCAGCAAGTCCCGGCCATGGTGCAGCAGTAACCTCCAGTTTCTCCAGCTCCATAGCAGCAACCTGAACCCCCATCTCTAGTGCATCATTAGCTCCTCCATCCCCCTGCTCTACAGCAGCAGCCATCAGATTCACAGCAACAGACTGAACCCTCTGTGCCCCCCCCATGGTAACCACCATCACCATCACCCTCTGTTCCCACTGAGGAGCCACACTCATCCTCCTCTGGTTTCTCAGTGCCACAGTGAGTAAAGTAGACATGGTTTGCCCTCATTTGGGAATTTTTTGCACTTGACCACATAATGACAGTGTGGTCAAGTGCAACATCTGGGACACACTTATCATTTGGGGGAAAAAAGAGGAACCATCTAGGCACTAGTGGCCTGGTGTGCTCACCTAAAGATCTGCCACCTGGGTCAGTGGTAGGCTAGACAGCATTTAAGTGGTGGTGGACCATCTGTGCCACTGAAGGCGCAGCATCCAATTTGTCCATGCCATTCATGGTGGGGGACAGCACCAGCAGTACTGGCACTTCCACCAGCACTGACACCTGCACCAGTACCTCCCTGGAACTCTGACAAGCACGATAGAGCAACTTACAAAACAGTGTGAGGAGATGGGGCCCTCCACCATAGAGTTTGTTCTATGGAATGAACAGTGTAGAAGTTACTGCAGAACCAGCAGGTTCTAACTGATGGCATGGATGAGGTCTGTCATGGCAGTGCAGTTGCTGCTTCAGCTGCTAGTGGGGATTAAAAAAACATGTGAACTTTAGCTTCCTTTCTTTTTTAGTCCTTTTATCTCCAGTCCTCATTCCTCCCTTGTTTACACTCCATTTTTTTCTGTATTATACACTTCTTCATGTCTCCTCTTAGTCCTTCTTCCCCACTTTGTGTAAAAATACAAGTTTTAAAAATCCCCCAACATTTGACCCTCTTTTCCTGTCTTTCTCTTTTACAGTTTCACTCCATTCTTTCATGTTTTGATTTGTCTCAGTGTTCTTTTTCTTTCTCAAAAAACAAACAAAAAATTTATTTTCTATCTATATTCTCTTTAATGGCACTGTTTCTGTGCCGTATCATTCTCTTCTCTTCTCTCTCATTACAGTTTTTATTGTAAGGCACTGTTGTTTCCATATACAGTGCATCAGAAAAGCATTATATCAAAAATTGTCTGTTCCCAAATAATTTATTTCAGTCAACAATCAATGCTGGGCTATATCACTTGCCCAGCTGCACTGTCTGACTTATTCCCTTCCTTCACACAGTCACTTTTTTTCATTATTCTTAGTTTCCTAAATCTTCTCCCTAACAAAAAAATTATTGAACTCTGGTAGCTGCTGCTGTGCTGTTCAAGTCTCTCTCCTGTACAAAATGTGTCAAGTGCATTTGGTGAGTCAACAAAAGTGCTCCAGTACAATATATAAATTTCTCACTTCTTGAAATTTTCTCCCAAACAAGAAATTACTAAATGAGGGTAATGTACTACTGCAGCTACTGCTATACAGTACTTCACTGTTTTTTAGTTCCCCTGTCACATTTCTTGTAATAAACTTTAGAAAAAAAGCTGCAAAAAGCACATTATACATAAACTGTGTGCTCCTAGAATTTTTCTGAACTACCAGAATAAATGTCAGCTTGCTGCATGCTGCTACCTGGTTCTGCACTGTATGTCAGTTCCACCAACACATTTGTGGTAATACACTATAGGAGGAAAAAAGGTGAAAAGCACCATGGGGCCTATTCACTAAAGAGGGCACGGGTATGCACAAAATGCACGTATTCTGCCTGTGCAGCTCCGCACCCTCAGGAGATCCACATGGTGGTGGCATTCATGAACATCAGCCACTGCCTGGCTCCCAGTAGATGGCCCTGTCCCCTGGCATGCAGGTTCATGGGAGCTGGCAGGTGCAGAGCAGCAGAGCTGGGCAGGCGGCCAATCAACTGCCTGACCTGGGTCCAGCAGTAGATTACTTGGCCGGTGGGGTGCCATGTTGGCAGCCCTCATGCAGCGCACTGACAGCAATGGTGGGGTAGCCTGTGTGTCTACCTCAACCCTCCCTGAGTGCCCTAAAGGCTGGGACATCCATGATGGGTGGTTGGATGCTCCTTGCTGTCATCGCTGCGGCTGCGGCTGCGGCTGCATCCCCAAGGGTTGTGTAACTGGCAGCTCAGGGTTACATCTTTCCCAAGTTCACATAGCCACTGGCTACTGTGTGCAGCACTCCATGATTCTGTGAATCATAAGGCGTGCTGGCACCTCCCTTACAATGCCCCCCGGCCTATCCCGGCATGGAGCTGCGTGATCAGCTGGGGGGGGAATCAGGTGTGTGGGGGGCATATTTGCTTCCTGTATACCAAGCAGGGGACGCAGTGGCTGCAGGCAGGTGCAGGCTGGGATACATGCTGGAGTTATGCGGCACCTTTGTGACTAGGCCCCCATATGCATAAATTGTGTGCACCTATAATTTTTCTCAACTACTAACATAACTATGTCAGGCTTATGCATGTTGTTACCTGGTGCGATGCTGTGTGTCAGTCCTATTGACACAGTGTTTGCAATGCACTTTAGGGGAAACAGTGCAAAAAGCACACTGTACATAAATTCTGTGCTCCCAAATTTTTTATCAACTACTAGAAAAAAATACATTAGGCTGCATGCTGTTACAAAGTGCCACACCGTGTGTCAGTCCCACCACCACAGTTCTTGTAACACACATTAGAAACATAGAAACATAGAATTTGATGGCAGATAAGGACCTCTTGACCCACCCAGTCTGCCCATTTCCTTACCTAGTGGATAAGCTGCAGATCCTAGTTAACCAGCAACCTACTTCTTCCTACCCCCAGAGAGAATTGTGAGAAGTGCAAAACATACATAAATTTTGTGCTCTCAGAAGTTTCTCAACTGCCAGAATGAATGCATCAGACTGCTGTGTGCTGCTAAAAAGTGCTCCACAGTGTGTCAATCTCCCCACCACAGTTCTTGTATTGCACTTCAGGGGAAATTGTGAGAAATGCATAAGATGCATAAATTCTGTGCTCTCAGAATTTGTCTCAGTTACCAGAATAAATACATCAGGCTGCTGTATGCTACTACATGGTGTCACCATGTGTGTCAGTCACATCAACACAGTCCTTGTAATGAACATTAGAGGAAATCATGCAAAAAAACACAATATACTGAAAATCTGTCCTTCAAGAATTGTTCTCAATGATAAGACAAAATATGACAGGCTGCTAGATGGTGACACACTGTGTGTCATTCCTATCAACACAGTTCTCGTAATGCACTTTAGGGGACATACTTTAGTGCCCTTAAATTCTCAGTCAAATAAATGTTCCTGTTTAGAAACTTTGGTACAAGGTAAATTAATGAGATAGGCTCCCTGAACTAATATGCTACTTCTGTACTGTTCAAGTCTCGCACCACAATGCCATCCTGATGAACTGTGGTAACCATAAACTCTGGATGTTTTCTCATCAAATTATAACGTCTCTTTGTGGTGCAGATCCAGATGATGATCTTCAAGTGTCATTGTGTGTCCTGCCAGCAAATGTAAGTATTTACTTTGCATTTCTTACTTTTTGGGCTTGGGTCGGGGATGTGGAAGTAGTCTATTTCTAGCCATCATTTGTCCCTGTTCCTTTTCCTCTCTCTTTTCAGGTATTTATCCCCAGGGTAATTCAATTCTGTTGCTGCATGGGGCCATTCTGGATCTGGTTATTTAATTTAGCAGCTTTTACTACCAGGGAAGGTAAGTATTCTTTTATTTATTTTTTGTTGTTGTTGTTCTTCTTAAATTCTTCAGTGCTATCTGTGGGTCATTCTATAACAGTTTTCTGTGCTTGTTTCTCTCTTTTCTAGTAATGTTCAGCTGTGTGGCAAATAATGCAGAATTAGGCAGTAGCATCAGGTGTATGACTTATTCATGCGGGATACAGAGAATAGGTTGACTTCAATTATCCGTCAGTCTACTGTACTTCAGATTTATTTTTTGTCAACCTTTTGCACTAATTGCTGCAATTTTGTTACTTTGGTTGTCTTTATCTGTTACCGATCCATCAAAAATTGTAGCTCCACCCTGTTGTTATTATTTTTTGTTTGTTAAATGGTGTATCCTTACTACTTTATATTTCTCTGTTTCAATGTTTGGACTGATTTTATCCTGTTTAATGCTGTATTTTGTTCAATTGCTGTTTGCTGTATTTATTCTAGTATTATTGCTGTACTTGTTTTATCTGCTCTTTGTATCATGTAACCTCCTGGGTCGTGTCTGAAAATGAGCATTCCTATGCCTAGTGCACCTACCCAGTTAACAAAAATGAAACAAATAAATATATATAAGAACATTCAGTGGTGGAGAAGCTGAAGGAGGAGGTCCAAGCATGAGTCTGAATGTTGAGAACATCAAAGGTCTTCTGGAAAATATGGAGATGGCTTGCTTTCTGGAGGAGGAGGCATTAATGACAGACTGGAAAGAGACCTGTGAACACAAGTTAGAAATTATTTAGGCTCTAGTACACTCCCAAATGTGTTGCACTTGCACCTGTGAGAGGAAACCAGAAATATAAAAGAAAAATAACATTTGGAAAAGATACCTACCATCACATTGATGATAACTATGCCTTGAAATTGCACAAAGGTGCCCCAGGCAGATGAGGCAGAGGAGAGAAGTCTTGCTTGATGGAGGCAGCAGCACTGAACACCCATGAATACAAGAGAAAATTATTTAGACTCTTATGAATTAGCTACAATGTGGGTAATAGAAACATAGAAACAGATAAGCACCACTTGGCCCACCTAGTCTGCTCAGTTTTCCCTGCCTACTATACCACTGCAGACCACACTCGATCTCCAGTCATCTCTTCCTCTTTCCTTACTACCAGGGTACCCTTGTATCTGTCCCAAGCATGCTTGAATTCTGTCACCATTTTTGCACCCACCACCTCACCAGAAGGCTGTTTTAGGCATCCACCACCCTCTCCGTGAAGAAGTATTTTCTTACATTTCCTCTGAGCCTCCCCCCAACTTTATATCATCACCCCTTGTCCTTGAGCTTCTTCTTCTATGGAAAATGCTACCTTCTTGTACCTTATTAATACATGTTAAGTATTTGACTGTTTCTAGTTTGAAGAAACTAGAAGGGGAAGGGATCAGATCTATTTCAGTGCAGTAGCTGCTCCTTGCTGCTTTTAAATTGCTTCTTGTTCATTTCACTTAGTAGCAGGTTATTTTTTTTTCTTTCTTACTACTTCGAAGGGGCTAGCAGGGTATTGTTTTGGGGCTGTTGGAATTTTGAAACCTATTTTGGTGTGTTGTAAGTGGGCTGATTTGTCTTGTTGTTTCACTTGGTAGCAGGGCTGAGTTTTTCTTACTTCTTAAAAGGGGCTAGCAGGAAACTGTTTAGGAGCTGTTGAAACTTTGACACCTATTTTGGGTGTGCTTTAAGTGGGGCTGTCATTTCTTTAAATTGAAGGCCTGTTTCTTCTGCTTTCTTCTGATTCTTCTGATTTCAAACCTATTTGGTGTGATTTTATTGGGACTGTTCTGGTTGGGCTGTTTCTTTGAATTGGAAACCAATATCTTCTAATTTCAAGCCTATTTTGGTGTGTTGTTGGCGAGGCTGTTTGAATTGGAGACATCTTTCTTCTGGTATCAAACCAATTTTTTGTGCTTTTAGTGGAGTTGTGATTATTTTCTGCTGTTTCACTAGCTGCAAAGTTAAGTGCATAGTGGGGGAAGGGTACTAATTGTCTTGCCAGGGGTCTCAGCTACCTGATTGTTTCTGGAGAGCACAGGCTGGTCCCACCCTTCCTGCCCCTCACCCCATCCACCCCAGATACATCATTTCCTTTATACCGGGGGTTCTGACATCACTTCTCCAAAAGAACAAAGGACATGCACCTGTCTTGTCAGAAACAGATGTCCAGGAAAGGAACAGCAGCAAATGAAGAGGTGACTGTATCTCTGTGGGAGGGAATTAACTGCAACACAGGGAGCTTTCATTTTTACCTGTTTGCATTGGTGTTTGTATTGTGGAAAGAAACATAGAAACATAGAAAAATAGACTTTGACATCAGATAAGGACCGCTTGGCCCATCTAGTCTGCCCATTTCCCTACCTACAGGATAGGCCATAGATCCTAGTTAACCAACAGCCTATTTCTTCCTACCCCCCACAAGAATTGCCTTATGTCTGTCCCATGCATTCTTGAATTCTCTGACAGTTTTAGACCCCACAACCTCCTCAGGAAGGCTGTTCCATGCATCCACTACCCTCTCTGTGAAATAATACTTCCTCACATTGCCCCTGAACCGCCCTCCTTCTATCTTTAAATTGTGTCCCCTTGTTCTTGCAAGTCTCTTTTTCTGAAAGATGCAACCCTCTTGGACTTTGTTGATTCCACTGAGGTACTTAAAAGTTTCTATCATGTCCCCCCTCTCCCTTCTTTCCTCAAGGGTATACATATTAAGCTCCTTTAGTCTCTCCTCATACGGCTTCTCTTGCAGACCCTGCACCATTTTAGTTGCCCTCCTCTGACTACCTCTATCCTGTCTATGTCCTTGCAGATGGGGTCTCCAGAACTGGACACAGTACTCCAGATGGGGTCTCACCAACTGTCTGTACAGAGGGATAACAACTTCCTGTTTTCTGCTGCTGATGCCTCTCCCTATACATCCCAGTATACCCCAGCCCTCCCTACTGCCTTCTCATTGCTTGCTAACCTTAAGGTCATCTGATATGATTACCCCAGGTCCCTTTCCTTTTTTGTTGTTGTTACTACCTCCCCACCCATTGTGTATTCTTCCCCTGGGTTCTTGTTTCCCAGGTGCACTATTTTGCACTTCTTTGCATGGAATCCTAGCTGCCATACTTCTGACCATTCCTCCAACCTTGCCAAGTCCCTTTTCATCCTTTTCACGCCTCCTTGTGTATCAAGAAGAGGTAGGAGTTAGAAGGAGGCTGTGCAATAGTTGCTTACAGTTTCTTTTTGAGTGTGGACAGGAGGGATAGGAGCTTAAAAGGCAGCTGCTTACTCCATCTAAAGTGTATGACACAGGGGTAATGGAAATTGAGAAAAGGAGAAGAATGTTTTGCAAAAATAGAGCGTGGAGAGGGGAGACTTGGGGGAGCATTGGGTATCCTTCATCTGGAAGGGTGGGGGTCACTAGTGGGCAACGAGAGCAAAGGGTAGGGTGGTAGGCTGCAACAACTGTGGTGCAAGAATCTCTCTAAAAATTGCGTTAAGGGTAGGGGGATATTTAGTGTGCAACCAAATAGAGAAACTTAAAAAGGAGATCACGGGTCTGCAGGAGGAGCAAAGACAGGCAAGGCAGACAGAAGGAGGTTATAGCTTAACACAGGAGGGAGAGAGGAGGGGAGATGAGAAAGGAGGGCAATTTGGGCCAATGGGGTTGTGGAGAGGGCCAGAAGAAGGGAAGCAGAGATGGGAGGGCCCAGGCCCAGGCCAAAAAGTATGGCATCAGGAGAAACCAGGTCAAGGGGAAAAAAGACAACAGGAAGGAGGAAAAAGGGACTTGTGAGGGGAGGAGAAGTGGCAACAGTCATGGAGTTGAAAGGAGGGAACGGGCTACTATGAGGAGAGAAGAAGCAGTTTTGTAGTACTAGAGGGGCAGGAGGAGGAGGGAGATGATGAAATTGGAGGAGTAACTGATAGAAGTCTGATGAAACTGGAGTAGGGGAAAGTTCTGCTGGGGGAATTACAACAGGAGCAGAAGGGGGAACTACTGTGCAGGAGGAGGAAGAGGAGCCAGGAGCAAGAGGTGGGGAGGAAGGGAAGCAAGCAGTTAGTAATGGGTGGAATCTTAGTGTTGGGGGACTCAATACTAAGAGGAGTCAGGTAGGGTAGCAAAGCAGAAAGGCATAGTCGCATTTGGGTGGAGGCAATGCCAGGAATGACAGCAGAAAGGGTGGGACAATCTGTTCTAAAATATGCTAGAAGGGGTAGGGACAAGCCTAATTTAATTATACATTTGGGGACAAACTACTTGGCTAACAGGACAGTAGATATAGTTCAGAGGAGGTTTGAGGAACTAAGACAACTATGTGAGGGTGCAGAAAGATCAGTAACTTTCTCAGAGATACTTCCAGTGCACAGGGCAAGCACAGCAAGAAAGCTGAGAATCAAGGAATTTAACAGATGGCTAAGAATCTCGCATCATGCTAAAGGGTATGCACTGGTGGGGGATTGGGAGGGACCTGGGATGACAGTAGTCTCTATAGCAAGGATAGACTACACTTGAGTGAGGAGGGAAAAAAAGTGTTGAAACAGAGGATTGAGGAGTAAATAGAGGAAGTCGGGAATTTAAACTAGGAGCAGGGGGAGGCAAGTGGGCAAGGGTCATGCAGAGACCACAGGTTGGGAAGCCATATGAGCTTACCTCTCATAACAGTAACAAAGGACAAAGGGCAAGTACCAGTGGCAATACTAGTAAAGAAGGCCTGGATGGGGGGATGAAGGGGAAGTGGTGGAAGGTGGTCACCCTGAATACTAGGAACCTTGGGAAGAAAACTGTAGAGCTACAGACTCTCATGGCAGAGGGGGGGTGGACATTGCAGCCATCACTGATACATGGGCCACCCAATACAATGACTGGGACCTGTTGATACCAGGGTACAGGTTATTTCATAGGGACAGAGTGATTAGGAAAGGGGAGTTGGCACTATATGTGAAGGAAGGACTGAAGTGTGTATGGGAGGAAGGGGAGGAGGTAGTACAGAGTCACTATGAATGCAAATCCCGAATTCCAAGAATAGGACTCTCAGGATGGGAGTGGTGTACAGGCCACCCTCTCAGACAGAGGAGTTAGACTGGAAACTAGCAGAACAGATCAGGAGGACCTGCAAGAAGGGTAACGTGGTGATTGTGCGGTACTTCAACATGCCAGGAGTGGATTGGAGTACCCCAACAACCAGGAATAGAAGGGAGCAGGTAGTGCTGAATGCCTTCCAGGACAACTTCCTGATGTAAATGGTCAGTGAACCAACCAGGTTAGGGAATACCCTTGACCTTGTGCTGGCAAATGGGGAGTCTGTGAGGGAACTTAGGGTGAAAGAACCACTGACAAGGAGTGACCTCCACTCAGTATGGTTCACACTGGATATGGATAAGGAAGGAGTGGAATCTGGCACAAGGGTGCTGGACTTCAGGAGGGCTGACATCAGGAGGATGAGGGAAGTGGTAAACGGGTACCTGGTCAGAATTCAACCTAGTATGGGCACTGACTAGAGGTGGGAGCTCATAAAGCTTGGAACAGTGGAATCAACCAGAAACTGCAGCAAGGCCCAGAGCAAGAAGGCTAGGGGCAAAGAAACCTAGCTGGGTGAGCAAAGAGGTCATGGAAAAGGTAAGGAGGGAAATAGCTGCTTTAAGGAGGTACACAAAATAGGGTGGCGGAGGACAGGGAGGAGTACCTGAAGGAATTGAAGGAGGTGACAAGGGCAGTAAGGGCAGCCAAGGTTCTATCAAGCTCAGGCTGGTGCAGGGCATTAAGAAGGGGAGAAGAACTTCTTCAGGTACATTAGGGAGAAAAGGAACTGTAGGTACCATATAGTAAGGATTAGGAAGGTGGGGGGTTGGGTGGAAGCAGGGGGTGATAAGGCAGAAGTGCTAAATGATTACTTCTGCTCGGTATTTACTAAGGAGAAGTGGGGGGTGATATCCAAGAGGGGGAGGGAGGGCAGAAACTGGGGGAGACATTGACAGATGGGGAAATCTTGGAAGGCAGGGTTCTAGAGGGTTTGAGGGCACTGAGGTGGACAAAGACACCAGGCCCAGTTGGTATCCATCCCAGGGTACTGAAGGAGCTGGCAGCAGTCCTGGTGGGACCTTTGGTGGAACTATTTAATGCCTCACTACACTCATGATGTGTCCCTCAGGATTGGAGGATGGCTCATGTGGTTTCACTCCACAACAGTGGCCCCAAGGGTGAACCAGTGAACTACAGACTGGTGAGCCTCACATCCATTGTAGGTAAGATGATAGAGACTATCCTGAAGGAGAGGCTGGTTGCCCTGTTGGAGGCCAAAGTAGTACAGAACAGCAGACAGCATGACTTTGTAAGTGGCAGATCTTGCCAAACCAACCTGGTGGAGTTCTGTGACTGGGTAACTAGGTAATTGGATGGGGACCATGCAGTGTATGTCCTGTACCTGGACTTCAGTAAGGCATTCGACTCGGTGCTGCATGGGAGGTTGAGAAGTCAGTTAGAAGGCATAGGGGTGGATACAAAGCTGGTGAGATGGGTAGGGAACTGGCTTCAGGAAGGCATCAGAGGGTGGTGGTGGGTGGTGAGCTCTCATTCCCAAGGGTAGTGACGAGCGGTGTTCCGCAGGGCTCAGTGTTGGGACCAGTGTTGTTTGGGATATTCTTTGCAGACATGGCATTGGGCATCAAGAGCAAGACCAGTCTGTTTGCTGATGACACCAAGATGGGAGCAGTTGTAGATGACCTAGGGGGATGGCAGGGGTTGCAGGATGATCTGGCAAAGCTGAAAACCTGGTTGGATACCTGACAACTGCGGTTCAGTGCCAAAAAGTGCAAAGTGCTCCATTTTGGAGTGAAAAACCCAAGGAGGAGTTACCAGCTGGGGTAAGTACAGCTAGCTGAGACAGTGGAGGTGAAGGATCTGGGGGTGCTCATTATGGGGTCAATGAACAACTCGACACAATGTAGGAAAGCAGCTGAAAAGGCCAACAAAATGATGGGCTGCATTGCAAGGGGTGTATCCTGGAGAGGGGGAGGTGATTCTGCTACTGTATAGCTCATTAGATAGACCGCACCTGGAGTACTGCATGCAGTACTGGCACCTGTATCTGAAGAGGGACATTAAGTTACTGAAGGGTGTCCAGCACAGGGCAACAAAGATGATCAAGGGGCTGGGGGACTTACCATAAGAGAGGAGGCTGAGGGAGTTGAACATGTACTTGCTGGAGGAGAGGAGGGATGGGGGGATATGATTGAAACCTTCAAGTACATGAAAGGAATAAACAAGGCAGGTACAGAGAGGCTGTTCACAGTAAGGGAGGGAAGGGACACCTGGGGCAATGATATGAGACTGGAGGGAGGAAGGTTCAGGAGGGAGATGAGGAGACACTTTTTTACGGAGAGGGTGGTAGCTGGGTGGAATTTGTTACTGGCAGAAGTGGTATCCAGTAGAACCGTGGACTGCTTCAAAAGGGGCTAGGACAGGGCAAGGGGAAGGGTCAAGGGAGGGGAAGGGTGGGATGAGGGCCAGCTGCAGGATAAGGGGTGCTAGCTGCACATTCGAGCAGACTTGACAAACCTCTAGGTTTTTATTTGCTGGCAAATTTCAAATGCTTGTATGTTCGTATCACATCCCCCCTTTCCTCCAAAGAGTACATATTCAGTTCCTTAAGTCTCTCTTTGTAGGGCTTTTGATGCAGGTCCTGCACCATTTTGGTAGCCCTCCTTTGTACCGCCTCCACCTTATCAATGTCCTTCCCATGGCAGGTCTCCACAACTGGACACAGTACTCAAGGTGGGGTCTTATGTGGACATGGTACTCAAGGTGGGGTCTTACCAGTGATCTGTACTGGGGTAATAGTACCTCCACAGCTGCTCAGATGGCACATCTGTTGTTGATGCATGGTCTTTCTGTACCTGTCACCTGTGAAGAAAAAAATAAATTATTTAGCCTGACTTGGCCACTGTGGTGTTTGCATGATATATCTGTTATCCACTCCCAGTCTTACTATACCTGTCACCTGTGAAGAAAAAGGAGAAATTATTTAGCCTGACTTGGCCACTGTGTCGCTGTGTACCTGTCAAAGGAAAACTTAAAATAAAACAGTAAAAATAGAAAAATATGATGTAGTGATACCACCACATTAGTGAAGGCCATGCCCAGTACTGGCACAATGGTGCCACCCAGAGGGGTGATTGAGGAAGAGACAACTTAAGTTGGTTCCTTGTGTACTGTCTGGCTTTGTGACTGGCTTGCCAGTTGTCCCTGTGAGTGGTCAAACTTTCCATGAGAGGGAGGCTAAAGGAAAGAAACACATTTTAATACAAGCAAGGTGGAAGCCCCTCCCGAATGAGAATGGACTCACAACCAGCAGTGAGATAAGGAATGTAAACAACTTTGAAAGTAAGCTACCATCACGGCAGTTAAACCTGTGCCTTGCTGGACTTCAGATCTTGCTGCCTTGATGGGCTGGCTGGCTCGAGGCTTGGCTTGAAAGCTGACTGACTGGCTGGCTGGCTGAAGCTCTGCCTGGCAACAGTATTTATGCTGGCTTAAGAGTCCACATCTCTCAGTCTGAATCCATGTTATGGAGGCAGCAGTGGCGCATGTTGTTTGATGATGTACAGGACACAAGCAGGCCAGAAGAGGAGGAGCAGGAGGATGTGGTGTCTTGATTGCTGGAGGATGCATGGTCTGCATGGCTGGCAACAGCATTCATGCTGGCTTAAGAGTCTGGATTTCTCAGTCTGAAAGCATGTGGTGGATGTGTAGTCACCTATGTTGTTGGTGGACGTGGAGGACAGAAGCAGTCCAGAAGAGGATGAGCAGGTAACGTCTCATTGCTGGTAGATACATGATCTGCATGGCTGGCATTGGCATCTACACTGGCTTAAGAGTCTGGATTTCTCAGTCTGGAGGCATGTGGTGGAGGTGTGTTGGCCCACGTTGTTGGTGGGTGTGGAGGATAGAAGCAAGCCAGAGGAGGAAGAAGAGGATGTGAAGTATCATTGCTGGTGGATACATGATCTATATGGCTGGCATTGGGATTTACATTTACTTAAGAGTCTGAATTTTTTAGTCTGGATGCATACAGTGGAGGTGGCTGTGGCCAACATTGTTGGCAAACCTAGCATTTAATGATGTAGTGTTCACTGATTTTCTAGTTTGTCTACAGGCATCACATAGGAGAGGGCAGAGGGAGGTAATCAGATGGTTGTATGGAACAGCAATGAAACAGCAGCACAGCTTTGGGAAAAATATAATGACAGGAAAACAAAACTGATCCAACAGATGAGAAGGGTAGGATGGGCAGAACACAATTGTTTTTCTGCTTTAATCATTCTCATCCAGGAAGCAGCCCTTCTAGTCTTCCAGACTGGAGTTGTCCCACATGGGAATCGTTTCTCCATCCGTGCTTCATCTACCTTAGTAGAAGGCAACTTGCCAATGCCAATAACATTAGGCAATTGAGGTTCATCTTCACCACTCCCACCACTAGTGGTGGGCGAAGTTCCTAAATTTCACTACATGGAGTATTTCATATATAACTTGAATTTTGCGAAATACTCTGCAATGAAAAGTGAATAACTTCACCTTAATTTTAACACAAAGTTCCATTGATTTCAGTGGGCTTTGTGTTAAATTCACCTTTTTTTATTGCTCTTTAAGATGAATTTTGCAGTGATTCATGGGATGGCAGGTCACATGGGCTCTAGATTGTCTTGCATGCCTCAGTTCAGCGTAGTGTGTGTAGTGGAAAGCTGGAGACAGTTTACTCTCTGAGCTCTGAGAACCAAACCATTGAAAAACCTTTAAAAAGGCATTTTTGTGACAGAATTTTGTGTCAAAATTTAGTACATCGATTATAGGAAACCTTTGAGTGTTTATACCATTGAGCAGTTATTGATTTTGTGTGACTATTAAATGTTAATTTAGTATAGTCAGTTTGTCACTGTAGAAGTATGCTTCCTGGGAGGGGCAGATCTGTGGTGAAGAGAGATTCACAGTGAGAAAGGCAATCTTTCCAACTATTGTTGGGTAATGTTTTAGTATTTTTGTGTTCATGTACACACAGCAATACATCTAGTAAGTTTTGATCATTTGTTGCTGTTTGCTGTGGTGCTTTGCATTTTTTCAGTCTGTTTAAAAGACTGGATTGTAGTGCATTGAATTGTTAAATTTTCTGCCCATTACCTTTAGTGTGTGTATGCATGCCATCAAGTCATATGCATTTTACTGTGGCACCCTAATCACAGTATTCTTAATTTCTTAGCCTGTCTGTGTTATTTTTTACTGCTTCTACCTAGGCACTGTTGTACCCCCACAAAAGAAGGTATTATTTTTCCAGTTTTCGATTACTGACGACTAGTTAAGGTGTTGTTGTGCCTGTATGGCTGCGTCTCTTTGGTGTGCAACCTCCATCTTTCTGTACCGCTGCATCTCTTTAGGGCCCAGTCTCCATCTACAAGTCACACTTCTTGTTTTTTGGCTTCCCATCCTCCCAAAAGTGACTAAATCTAAATTTGTCGTTAATTGTCTGTGTAATCGCAAAAAATGCCAGTGAAGAGAAGTGCATACAAAGATGTTTCTGGCCATGGCACTGTTGCCAGTGCCAAGAGTGGCCATGGGCATGGTAGTACACAGCAGAAGGGAATAGGTGATGCAAGTAAAGGGATTTCTCCAACTATGTTTTTCACAGTGCAGTCAGTTGCTTCAGTGATGGTTGGAGATGCTGTTGTCCCTGCTGGTGGTGGCGGTTGTGAAGTTAGGGATGAGCCCAGTATGAGAATTGCTCCAAGATCAACCTGTGCAAACTTATCTGCATGCTAAAATGTTGTGAAGTCTGAAGATGTGATGCAGAGTGTAGTTGATGTCACACTTCCAGTCCCCACATTAGTTGAACATGATTCTGCTCATGACGATAATTCACAATCTCATGTTTCCAGCGATGTTGCGGTTATGCCTGGGCCATCCATGTATTCAAATGTTGACAAAACGATTGTGGATGATCATACTGCATCTGTGGTTGGAACATGTTCACCACAGGACAGCATCCAAACTGAATTTGTGGATGCAGATGATGATTATGATGATAATGCTGGTGACCCCAGTTGGGAACTGGAGAAAAAGAAACTGAAGGTGGCTGTGTGTAAACAATCTGTTATTAAATCACCCTTCCTCAATGCTGTGTCTGTTAATGATGATGACCCAGTAATAGTCATAGACTGTGATGTTCAGGCAGAGCCCAAGTGTGCCCAACAACATAAATCACGCAGTACACCACACATTTCAGTGCCACAAAAACTGGAGTCAAAATGCAGCATGAGCAACATATGAAAAGTAGGGCATCAAAATCCCTAGTTTGGGATCTTTTGTATGAGATGAAAGTGATGAAAAAGTGGCAGTCTGCCAGCATTGCCAAGCGTGTATGAGGCGTCATAAAAAGGGTAGCCATCTTGGTACTGGGGGCCAGCATACATACCTGAAGAGCAGGCACATGGCACTGTGGACTCAGCACCAGAGGGGAGCTAATGCCGTAGTGGGGCATTCACCCTCATCCACCTTAGTAAGTATGGTATACCCTTCCTTGACTGTTAGCAGCCAAACTCACCATGTTTGTAGAAGTGGTTAAATAACACTGGAGGATTACTATAGGCATGAAGAGGAGAAGGATTTTGAATTGTCAAGTAGTGGTCACAGCAGCAGTGGTGGTCCATGTAGTAATTCTAGTACATCAACCCCTGTGCTTAAAACATGTAAAATGACCTCATTTGTTAGCTTGTCACCTGTGCACCCTCCATCACACATTAAAAGCACCCCACCCATGGCAGTTTGCAGAGCAGAGCCATTTGGCTTGTCACGTGCAAAACAGGAAACGATGCAGCCCAAGTTGCACAGTCTTTTTTTACATCACATGAAATGCCCACCAAATCATACAGTTGCACATTAACCAAATGCTGCTGTAGCAGAAATACTGGCAATTGACCTTTTGCCCTTCTACTTTTGTAGAATGTCAGATTCGGGCGCTTTGCAGCATGCACACGTCCCAAATGGAAAATCCCATCCAGGCTCTACTTCTCCACCTGTGCTGTCCCAGAGTTATATTGGATTGTAAGAGAGTCTGTAAGACATGCCCTTCAACATTCCTCATCACCTTACATTCATTTAAGCATCGATATGTGGACAAGTGGCAAAAAGGTGGCCATTTCCTATCCGTATTTTACTGCACATTGGGTGCAGGTACTGCAGGGTTGTCTGTGATGGTGGGATTGGAAAGCAGTGTAATAAGTCAGACTGCAGTGGTAGCAACCTTCATGGCATTAGACAACATGCACCATGTGACCTGCAGACTGTCAGACATGTGGTCTGTGGGCTGTTTTTCACAAACTTCGCCTTCCTGAAATGCAACCTAAAGTTAAGGTGAAGTTAGCAAAGTGAAGTTAATTAATGGCAAATTTAGACCTTTTATTTAAAACTTTGTGTACTTATCCACAGATTTGAAGTTGCTAACTTTGCCTAAACTTTGCATTAGTAATAAAACTTTGCTGCATCTCTATCCGCCACCTTCAAGTAGTAGGAATGCAGACATTGCTGTGTTGTGAGGAATATGCCCTACATTAATTTTAATAAATGTTAGTATGCCAACATTTCTAGGAGACAGATTTGTATGACTGTCCCACACATTGGCCTCTGCCGAATTGAATACCCTCTCCACACTGACACTATAGTGTGGGCAGCTCAGCTGTTTCACTGCTATGGAGATCAATAATGACCAATCAGTGGTCATGATACTTTAATACAGCAGGGGCTGTTTGGTGATGGTAAGATGTCTGGTTTCCACTAAATATGCATCCAGCATGCATGGTGCTGCCTGTAATCCTGCTACCTCATCAGCCTCCTCCTTCTCCTCCTCCAGTCATTCACATCATCAATTCCCAATTGGGACAAAACATCCCAATCTGGATTTGTGGTTATTTTTTCTGTTGAATTGGATGAGTCCAGCCACCACTATTCATCAATGGTCTAATAAGTTGTGCTTGTTTCCGAACCGGAAATGAATACAATAAACTGCCAATGGGGCAGAATCCAAATGTTTGCAAATTTGGGAGCCACTATGTGAAGCAATTGCAAAAAAGTCTTTTCTCTTTGCAAATACCCAAAGCAAGAGTAACTATTCATAAAAAATGTACCTTGTATATATACTGTACACTCTGTGTCCCAGATGTCTCATGAACTGGTACTATGTTCCAATCAAGAGATAATAGGTAACTGTGCAATGTAAAGAATACAATGAAACACATTATTGGTTCCATCTTACACTTTATTCAGTATAACTGTTGCAATAACTTTTTTTTGATTTTCGTTGTTGCAGCAATCAAATTATTCACAGTGGTATTAACAATGATGTGGGTGTTGATCCATGATGAACTACTGTACTATAACATTACATGCATGTATAATAATAATCCTTTTGTACCATGTTGCATGGTCAGTTGCTGAATGTGTACACTTTTCACAAATATCTAATAAACTTTGTGTACAAAAAAATAAGAGGCTGCATATCTAGTGGTTCTGCTTTGGGAAACAAAACTCTAAATATTTTCTTCAAGTACTTCTTATTTTGCAGTGTTTGCAAAGCCAACCATTTATTATTCAAAGGCCAACTACTTTCCACTTCCTCTGAAGGTGTCAATTGGTTAATCTACAGTCATGATGTGTCTATTCCCTGTAATCTGAGCATCCCAGCTAGAATACTTCTTATCTGTTGTATTTATCTTAAGCATTCCCAATAGAAATATAGAAACATAGAATTTGACGGCAGATAAGGACCACTTGGCCCACCCAGTCTGCCCATTTCCTTGCCTAATGGATAAACTGCAGAGCCTAGTTAACCAATAGCCTACTTCCTCCTACCCCCAACCCCTAGAATTGCCTTATATCTGGCCCATGCATTCTTGAATTCCTCCACTGTTTTTGACTCCACAACCTTCACAGGAAGCCCGTTCCATGCATCCACAACCCTCTCAGTGAAAAAATACTTCCTCACATTACTTCTGAGCCATCCCCCTTCAATCTTCAATATTGTGCTCCCTTGTTCTTGCGCATCTCTTTTTCTGAAATAGGTTACCCTCTTGGACTTTGTTGATTCCCTTGAGGTACTTGAAAGTTTCTATCATGTCCCCCCGTCACTTCTTTCCTCAAGGGTATACATGTTATGCTCCTTAAGTCTCTCTTCATATGTCTTCAGGTGCAGTCTCTGCACCATGTTAGTTGCCCTCCTCTGGACTGCCTCCATCCTGTCTATGTCCTTGCGGAAACTGGGTCTCCAGAACTGCACGCAGTACTCCAGGTGAGGTCTCACCAGCTGTCTGTACAGAGGGATAACAACTTCCTGTTTAATACTAGTGATGCCTCTTCTTATACATCTCAGTATCCCCCTAGTCCTCCTTACTACCCTCTCACATTGCTTACCCACTTTTAGGTCATCTGAAATGACTACCCCCAGGTCTCTTTCCATTTTTGTTATTGTTATTACCCTCCTCCCCATAGTGTACTCTCCCCCTGGGTTTTTGTTTCGCAGGTACATGACTTTGCACTTCTTTGCATTAAATCTAAGCTGCAATACATTTGACTATTCCTCCAACCTTGCCAAGTCCCTTCTCATCCTTTCTACCCCACCTTGTGTATCAGCCCTGTTGCAGATCTTTGTGTCATCTGCAAAGAGATATACTTTTCCTTCCAGTCCCTCTGCAATGTCACTTATAAAGACATTGAAGAGGACCAGTCCTAGAACTGAACCCTGTGGTACCGCACTAGTAATACCCCATTCTTCAGAGTGGACTCCATTTACTATTACCCTCTGTGTCCTGTTCTCCAGCCAATTTTTTACCCAGGCTACCATCTTGGGACCCATCCCCAGGCTGGCTAACTTGTATATTAATCTTTTGTGTGGGACTGTGTCAAATGCCTTGCTAAAGTCTAGGTAGGCCATGTCCACAGCCCCTCCTTGATCTACTACTTTAGTCACCCAAAGAAATCTATTAGATTCATCTGACATGACCTTCCTGCTGTGAATCCATGCTGTATTGGGTCCTGTGCCCCTCTGGCCTCTAGGTACCCAACAATTCTTTCCTTCAGAAGTGATTCCATCATATCAGTGTCAGTGGCTCAGTAGGTAACACACTTGCCTCTGAGGCCGGGAGATCAGAGGGCTGTGGGTTCAGTTCCCACATCTGGCACTTGGATTAATATCCCAGTACTAACACTGTAGTGCAGCATGAGAAGGGTGCTGCACTTCTGAGGTGCCATCTTTCGGATGAGATGTTAAACTGAGGTCCCATCTGCCTGGATTGGTGATACTTCAGGTGGATATTAAAGATCCCATGGCACTTATCAAAAAGAGTGGGGAAAGTTTTATTGAGACAAAAATTGTACAATAGTATACAAAGCATAATACAAAACAAAGGAAACACAGGATAAGTATTATACAATCATTCAGGTAACTGCAAAATCAGAGTCAGTGATCCAAGGAAGAGCTTTCCAAAGTTCCAAAAGTGATGTATCTGAGTATAGAGTACGTTCATGCTCATAAATTTCTTTTAAATCTTGTACAATCTTTTTTTTGAGCTCCAAATAGGAGCAGTCCTTTTGCTGTAAAGAAAACATGCAACGCACCATCCAAATATTCCATTTAATACAGACAAAAACAAGGTTTAAGGTGTCCTGGAGCCATTTTGACCACTGGGGAGAAAAAACTCTGTATACAAGATTCAAATAAGTAACCGACTGAAGCAAGGGGGTATCCCATGCCTGTGCCAAAAAGGACCACCAATTCTTGATAAAGGAACAGTCAAAAAATAAATGATGGATAGTTTCAAGTTCTGTAATACATAATAAGCGAGAACACATTCTATCTTGGGACTGCTTATGTTTTTGATTTGATTTTACATTGATCTTTTCATGGCATGAAAGCCAATGAAAATCCTACATTTTGGCTGGAACCCTCTTACATTTCCACAATAACAAAAGGGAAGGGAGGTGTTGACCAGGACACTTATCGAAGGGTACTGATACAGCACAAACTGTCAGGAGTAATTTCTTATATAAAACTTTATGGGAATGATTCAATAACAGCTGAACAGACACCTTCCATTGTTTGAGATGTAAAAACATATGTTTTACGTAAGTTGGTATACCATCAGTTTGCCTTAACACAGTTAAGGAATTAGTTTCCCATTGATGAAACCAAATCCTGCAAGAGTCATAAAACCAAGGTTCCCACCCCCTTTAGGAATGAATCAATAAAGGCTTAAGGTCTGCAGTGAAAAAAATACAAGAAAAAAATAACAAAAGGTTAACCATACAAACACCACCCTCATGGATAGGTAACTAAGTGATATTCCGCTTTATTGGGTTTAACCTACTACCCGAAAGAGCCTGAAAAAACAGGCTAAAGACAGAAGCTTCTAGCTGTCATGGAATAGGGAATACATAACTCAGAAAAAGGAAAGTAGAGATCAAATAGTTTTTAATTAAGAAAACACTTTTTTTTCACCTATCTTCTCCCGGTTCCAGGAGGCCACCTGAAGTTTACCTTGTTGCAGTTTAACATTGCAGTTAAACAAATCTGAGTCCTGTGTCCCCCAAAAAATTCCCAAAATGCGAATAGGACCCTCAACTAAATGTAACGGGCCAATACGGTCCTAGGGGAGGTTGCTGAACCGACCCAAATAACCAAACTTTTAGTGTAATTTAAAACAGCACTAGAGAAGTTTCCAAAAATAGAGCACTCACGGAGAGAATGAACCACTGAGGCTGCATCAGCCACAAGAAAACAAACATCATCTGCATATGCAATCGCCTTATAAGGCAAGCATAAGGCACAACTAGAAATAGACTGAATCTGAGAATTAGTATTCAGCCGATGGAGCAAAACATCAAGAAAAAATACATATAACAATGGGCTGAAAGGACAGCCCTGACGAACCCTTCGTTTTATGGGGATCATGGGTCCTATCCAACCATTCACTCCAGGCACAACAGTCACCGTTCTATAGAAAGCATGAATCCAGCGTACCATAACGTCAGGTACATGCAGAAAACAAATGAAGTGCTTCCCATAAAAAATCATGCCTAACCGAATCAAAAGCCGCCTTCTGATCTACGGAAACAACAAGTCCCGAAGCCAGACCTGCATAGCCATGAGAAAATAATTCTCGTAAGAGGATCAAATGATCAGAAATTCTCCTTTGAGGCACAGAACAGGATTGGGCGGGATGCAAAACCACCTCCGCTATCCTCAGCAAAAGCTTCACAATAATTTTTGTTAAGAGCTTAAAGTTGGCGTCCAACATACATAAAGGTCGCCAGTTCTCTAGAGAATGGATATCACCTTTCTGTTTATAAATGTAAATCAAAGTACCCTTAGTAAAAGGGAGATATTCACATGTTTACAGAAAATTAAACACAGATGTAAGTTCTGAGGCTAAATGGTCACCCAGCACCTTATATAAGCCAGCAGGGAGACCATCCGAACCAGGAGTTCTCTGTACAGGTAATGAAGAAATAGCCAGTATCAAATCCTGCTCCATGATAGGAGAACAAGCCTGGTCCTGACATAGCTGTGAGGGAGTGGGGATATCAAGGCCACTATACAAAGTCGCACTGTTACCAGTCACAGCAGGAAGGGGAGAAAAAAGGGCCGGTAGTATACTTTGTTACAATATGACAAATCTCAGTTTGTGAGGAACTTAAGGTCCCTTCTGAATTTAGAAGACGCATCATATTTTTTTGGGCGGACTGACGGGAATTATATTCAAAAGGACAAATAACATCACGTGTTCCAACAGTACAGAATTTATGTTGGTTATAAAGATGTTGTGATTGCCGTAATTGGAAAGTCAACATATCATTCTGTAGGACTTTTATTTGTTGAGTAAGGTCTTGCCCTGTCGTGTATGCTATGGTTAATAAAGACTGAAAATGTACCCTCTTCTGCAAATAGTCTAGGTATTCTCTCCTACATTTTGAACAACTGTAAGTTTTTGGAAAAGTGACCAGATCATGTTTCGTGTCTAACCACCACTGAACACGATCTTCATAACAAATAAAAACAGATTTACGGGCATGTATGAAGGACCGGGGAGACTGCATAAACATTGGAATCTGCAACAAAGATGTGTTGAATTTCCAAATACCTGGACCTTTACGGGAAGAGACAACAGAACCAAAACCAACAGAAAGCAGCTTATGATCAGAAAACTCAACCGCTTGAACTTTGGCAGAAATAATTGATACTGTAGGAGAGGAAAACACATAATCAATACACGTGGCTAGTTTACCCTTTTGGAAAGTAGGGGTGTGTTGCGTAGTAAAGGAGAGATAAGAGTCCGTTAAGTGGGTTACTCAAACCAATTTACCCAATTTGTGGGAATCACAAAACAGTTTTTTGTAGCAGCAAAGGAGCTCTTATCCTGAAGACTCAGGCCACAATTAAAGTCACCAGCAAACAATACCTGAAAGGAAGTATGCAAATAAGGACGAAGCAAAGCAAATAAAGCTATGCGTTCAGTTTCGATTTGAGGGGCATAAATGTTTATGACCCGGTAAGGACAGGACCCAATAACAAAATCTATAATAAGCGCCCTACCAGGGGCTACATCAAACAATTTTAGCAAATGGAAAGTCTGGGATTTTAATTAATGTTCCCAGTCCTGAACAAGAATCCTGACCAATCGACCAAAAAGAAGGACCCAGTAACCGGTCCAGTTGTGCTTGTCAGATCTCATGTGTAGTATGAAGTCTTGTATCCTGTAATAAAATTAAACCCAAAGGCAAAAGCCATAGAAAGGAAAAAATCAATCTCCTTTTAGCCATACGCTTCATACTATTTACATTAATAGTATGGCAAACAAAGTGAAACATAGCAACAAAAAAAAGGAAAAGAGACAAAAAATACATTTTACAATTTCCTTTTCCCAACCAACTTTTTCCCTTTAAGTTTTACTCTGGCCTTTCGTTTCTGAAAAAGGCTAGTGCCAAGTTGCAGCTCAGGGTCAGTGGTACCATCCAGAAGAGAAAAAGCAATGGAGGAAGAGTCTGACTCACCTCCAACATCATCAGAAAGGGGTTGAAGAAGTTCAAAAGAATTAGATAAGGGCACTGGGGGAGGTTCTGGGCCACTCACAGGAAATGGTGAACCCGAGGGTTGTTTCTCTGTGACTTTCTACACATAACATTTGTAAGCACTCGGCAGGGGACATAGTACTTGGACCTGGGACCAGGTCCAGAACAGAAAAATTAGACTGGGCAGGATCAGGGACAGGAGAAATCTTAGGCAAGGGGTCATCCGTGAAGGAAACCATCTGAGGTATGACCTCAGAGGATACAACAGGCACTGAAGCCTGCAGTAAGGGCTGAGTTGCCCTAGGGGGAGGTACAGCCAAGGAGGTCCAGAGACGGGCCTTCTGCGCCTGTGTAATAATAAAGCATTGGTCCACACCACCATCATGAAATTCCTGGTTATGTGCAGCCCATTTACAATTCTGAAAGGTGTGCCTCTGTTCATCACATAGGTTACATCTACATTCATTCAAACAGTGTGCCCCTATGTGGCCCAATTCCCCACAGACATTGCATTTCATTTTATCACATACATTACTAAGATGTGCAGGGTCACCACACTGATAGCAAGCCTTCGGCTGACCCGGGTAGAACAAGACCCCCCTATCTCGGGCTATGAAAAAAGAGTTAGGCAGATGTACAACCCCAGAATCATTAGATCGTAACAAGACTTTAAACTTCCAGCCCCCAGTCCAAATGTTCTCAGTGTCCAAAATGGCTTCAGGCTGTCCTGGAGCTCTACAGCTTGTTTCAGCCAATACACAGCATCCTCCACCTCAACTCCTCATTACGAAACAGAATAGTGATCGCTTTAAAAGTGGGTTTAGAAAGAGGAATAGCCTGAAATGGGGTCCATAATGCAGTAGTCCGCAGAGAATTATACTTTGACCAAAAGCATCCAGTCCCCTAGATGTTTGGAAACTAATGTCAAACGTAGTTTCACCAGAGATATGAATTAACACATATATTTCATGGGGAAAAATTTTTAAAGAATCCTTTAGCAGCGTACGTGCCACATAGACCCAATCAGGTGGCTCAGGTAACCCCCCTGATATGCCAAGCGAACAGCATTGTGTCTCTTAGCAGCCTGGATTGGAAATTTAAAGAAAGAAGAATATGAGAGGCTCGGTCCAGAAATTTTTTGGGGGGGGGGCTGTGGTGGTGGGGGAGCCAGAGCCTCTACAGAAATAGCAGAAAGAGGAATCTGAGGTGGAGAACCCTTCAGATAATCCAACACAGGGTTCTGTGTAAGCTCCAGTTCATGAGGGAGACACAAGGGGTCAGTAGTGATATTTGAAGCACATATCTTACTTTGTAGCTCTGGAAAATCTTCAGGGCGGGGGGACCAAATTGGAGACGGACCAGACTTCCAACTTCCTGGGACAGTACCCTGGACCCAGCCAGAACCTCTCAGCACCGATTCAACAGTCCAGGTAGGTTCTTTATTAATATTTACTGTAGATGATTCTTGTACATGTAGGGAGCTCTGTGATGAAATAGAAGCAGGTAGTGAAAATTAAAATTAATCTGTTTGTACTGCAGGTAGCAGGGGAGCATTTACTGTAGATAAGTCTTGTACATG
The DNA here is from genome assembly GCA_016271365.2 of Neoceratodus forsteri. Classification (NCBI taxonomy): domain Eukaryota; kingdom Metazoa; phylum Chordata; order Ceratodontiformes; family Ceratodontidae; genus Neoceratodus; species Neoceratodus forsteri. Next base: position 700,471,311 of record CM057455.1, read on the forward strand.
TGAGGAACTCTGTGATGTAATGGAAGCAGGCTGTGAAAAGGAAACCAAATCCGTTTGTACTGCAGGCAGCAGGGGAGGAGTAGGCAGTAGGGCTTCAGCTCCCGACACACTAGTCGGGTCAGAGCCTGTCACAGCAACAGGCAGTAAAGGAGACAAGTCAGGAGAATCTTCAAGAACTTCCACCTGAGTGGAATATGCATCTGTGCTGTCGGCTCTCAGGCGTTGCATATCTCTGTGCATTTTCAGTTTTGCACTAGCAAAACGGTGCTCTGCCATTGCAAAATGCCCCTGGAACTCTTGTGTTGTCAAACAGTGGTTTTCAGAATCAGTTGAAGTAAAATCCTCCAGTAAGTCCACAGTAGGCACGCAGGTCAGCAAGTCAGTTCCATAAGAAGTAAGCAGAGGGCTAGATATAGCAGCCTTAGTATGAGCAGCAGAACTTAAAGTTGAAGCAGGAACAGCAACAGGCAAAACATCAGTAGTTAGCATTGTGGTCTCCATTTGTTCAGAGGTAGGAGCAGAGATCAAATATCCCACCTCCATAGCTCCCTCCTCAGAAGGCAAGGGTGCGTCCGCCATCTTGGACAGAGGTTCCCCCTCTGAAGAGTAGGAGAATTTCCCCGGTGTCCTGGCCAAATTTCCCTCATTCACTAAAAATACCACCAACAGCTTAATCTGGTCCAAGTTCAGTTGGCATTCATCTGTATCTCCCTCCCCCGGGTCGTGCCTGAAATTGACAGGATTTGTCTAGTGCACTTACCCGGTCAACAAAAACTAAATAAAAAAAATAAAAATTTTCTCTATCACTGAGGTCAAACTAACAGGTCTGTAATTTCCTGCCTCTGCCCTGCTTCCACTTTTGTGAAGTGGAATCCCATCTGCCGTCCTCCAGTCCTCAGGTACCACCCCATCCTCCCATGATTTGTTAAAGAGGGTAGTCAATGGTGTCACTAGTTCTATCCTTAGTTCTTTTAGAATTCTGGGATGAATCCCATCAGGCCCCATTGCTTTGTCCACCTTCAGTTTTAAGAGTTCTTTCAGAACTCTTTCTTCTGTGAATGGATTGGTATCAACCCCCCCTATCCAGAGAGTGTCTGTTGTTTGGTTTAGGTACCTTCCCTTCTTCACTTGTGAATATTGAGCAAAACTATTTGTTTAGTGTCTCTGCCTTTTCACAGTTACCCTCTGCCCACCCCCTCTCCCCTTTATTAAGCCTCACTATCCCTCCCTTGGTCTTCCTTCACACCCTGATGTACCTATAAAAGGTTTTACCCCCCCCTTCTTAACTGAGTTGGCTATCTTTTCCTCAGTTTGGGCCTTTGCTGTTCTGACTACCTTCCCAGCTTACTTCTGCTTTAACTGATATGGTTCTCTGTCCTGCTCCTACTGTGATTCCTTGTACTTCCTGAATGCTGTCTTTTTCTCCCTAACCTTCCCTGCCACCTCCTTTGAGAACCATAGTGGTTTTTTACATCATTTTGCTTGGTTTATTTGCTTCACACAACTACCTTGTTGCCTTAGTGATGGCAGTTTTGATTATTCTCCATTGTTCTTCCACCCCCTCCTTTCTGCCCATTTGCTAGTGCATTCCTTAGGCACTCACCCATTTTGGCAAAGTCAGCCTTCCTAAAGTCCAGGACCTTTGCCTTTGTATGACTTGACTCTACTGCTATGTTTATCATGAATCATACTGTTCGATGGTGCTAGTTCCCATATGGCTACCCACTTCTACACCTGTGATCCTCTCTCCATCTCCTTTTGAGAGTACCAGGTCCAAGATTGCCCCCTCCCTCCCTAGTGGGTTCCAGTACTAGTTGTCTAAGGCATGCCCCCTGCAGGGCATGTAGATGCCCTCTGCATGTACAGCTCAGATCACTACATCTGGTTATGACACAAAGTTGTCCTCCTCCCCAAACTATACTATCTCTACCCCTTCCCAGTTGGGCTCCCCATCACCAATTAAGCAATAAGGTAAGATAAGGGGTTATGCTAATGATCTAGTTAATCACCCTTTGGGGGCGTAATGTGGCATTAGGTACAGCCAAGTGCTACATGCCCCCACGGGGTAATTCACTGAAACATTAAAGTTACCCATCAGAACCTGATTGCTATTATAAAAAAAATTGAACTGTGTTTGAAGTGTACCTTTTTTATTAATTTTATGCTGTAGGGAGATTTTTTTCAGTGAAGAAATCCATCCACCATACAGTTCTGTGGGTTCCTGAGTTGTTTCAGTACAAGCTCATTCATGAGCTCTCTCATTTTCATCTCCTTCTCCATCTCCAGTACAACCTAGAAAATGCTTAGCTCATATTGTTGCAACTCTTGGTTTCAGATAGCCACTGCAACAAGTGACTGGGACCACTCTGCACATCACAGTATTGTCATCCTCTCTCTCTCTCTTTCTTTCCTTCACTAGCAAGACTTGAACTTTCTTAGGTATAATGCAGCCATGCAGCACAAACTAGACACTCCCCTTTGATTTCCCTTGTGCTTTGCCTGGCTCATAAAGTTGTCCTCAAATGGCCCCGACTCCCAGTTTTCACCACAGCACTGACATCACAATCTTGAACAAAGTCTCTGACTCTGCTGCACCATGAACCCCAACTGCACAATGTCTCACCACAGGAAAGACACCATCATGGCCACCATAATCACACTACTTACACAAGCTGCTCTATGTTCTCACTACTATTTCTCGATGCCACATTGGATGATAACCAAGGCCACTGATTTACGGTGATTAAAACAATGAAATTCCATTTTCAAGACTTAAGATTCCAGAATTGCAATGGTGATTGTTACTCTAATTTCCTGATTTTACCAGGATTCTGCTATCATTCTTTTAGTATGAGCAAAAATAATCAGAATTAAAGACAGCTTAATATACAGATCATTAAGTAAAGTAAATTGAAAATAGTACAGAAAGGAATTAAAAGAAAATCACAACTTTTGTAGATTTACTGATCTGATATAAAATGCCAGATTCCATGAAATCTTTGTTTTTTCCAGTCTTCAGGCAGCCCTAATTCTGGAATTTTACTGGATTTTCCAGTAAAAAATGAAAAACAATGGCCTTGATGATAACAGATGGCTTGTGACCTCTGGCAGTATAACTAACAATCTATGTATAGCAGAGAAGGTAGTGTAGTCAGCTGTATGATCTAAAAGGCCAACTTAGTTCATTATAACCTAACACATTATAACTCTGGGAATGGGAAAAGGTTTTGGAACACATTACTTGTCCGTTATACCCAAATGGCCACAATGACTGGATCTAGTATAAACAAAAATCCACCTCTATGTAGTTTTACGGCAAAGTATGTTTTTGCCACCTTCATGGCCTGGGTCATACCTGAATGTTGTCTCTTGGACCAGTGCACCCACACGGTAAACAAACAAGCAAACAAACAAACAACTAACTAGTGAAATAAAGTGGAGTCTACTGTAAAAATGTTGTTTTCTTTGGGTTGTCAACATGAAAACAAGTTATTTCTTGGTGGAAGCTCCTACAGAAGTGGCTAGCCTCAGGTTGGTGCTTGGCGTGTTGGGTGACCCTGTGACTCATGGCAGAAATCATCAAAGTTCAATGATCAGAACAAAAGAAGCTGTAATTGCCTGATGCACTGCCCATGCTAAACTGCACTGTGGCTACGTTAACAACAGTGATGCTGAGGATCATCACTCTTTGGAGCATCTATATGCTGATTTCAGCTGCCAGCTAGATATGCTTTATGCAGTCATAGCATGTAACTCTGTCGTGAAAGGGAAAACAAAGCTAGAAAAGACATATCGCTTCAATACTATAAGCACAAATATACTGTTAATTTTATTAGCTTTTTATTGGCTATGAAGTATTTTTTTACATGGGCCTTGGTGGCAATGCTAGTGTTTACTCTAAACGTGGGTATAGGTTTGAGAAATAGAATGCAGATGAGGTAATAACTTCACATTTTATATAAATGATCGGTTTCTAAAAATGTATTAATTTAAAGATAACTTGGGGGTTTGAGATACCTGTCCACCAGTTAGACTGCAGCACTAGTGATGCCTTTTTTATAATCATATTTAATACTTCTATCTCAGTTATTCATCACTTCTCAGAAGAAAATCATTCAGAAAGGAGTGCCCACCTAGCATGTTAATATGCCACCAAATTCAAGGGCTGGCATTTTAATTTGACTGCCCGTGTTGGGATTTGAACATGCAGCTAGGTTGTAGTAGCCTGTTCACACTTTTGTGTGGTTAGCCTTAGTGATTGCACCAGGGCAGGTCTCTATTTATTTTGCCTTTAATTTTCATTATGTAGCACAGTTAAAATTCTATGAATACTGGGCAAATGGTAGTTTTACAATGCCTCACTAGAAAAGAATTTCTAGGCAAACTGCCTAGCAGACACGTTCTTAGAAAGCAGTAGACCTTTTGGAAATGCATTTCTCTGCTAGCAATTTGTTGTATTCAACCTTAACAAACATGTATGTTCCATAGCCAACTTCCATAGTTTAAAAGCTGACAAATTGATCCCAGCGATACTATAGTAAAACCTGTTTCCTATTAACATCTGCTGAGTTGGTTTTCTTAAATACAGACACCCCCAGGATCTTAAACCCACAAATTATTTCAGCATTTGGCTGTATTTATCCTCATGTCGCTACAGCCTATAATTATTTTTTAAATGTCCTCACCATGAAATGCAGTGGTAACAGTTGTTCAGGTTTACATTTTTAGATGTGGACTATCCCCAGGGCAATAGGCCTTTTAAATATACAGTATAGAATTTCTAACAAGGTAGAGTGGTGCAAAGAAATGCTGAACAGATTACAGTATCTGTGAAATGCTCAGTAGGAAGAGGAAAGGCAACACTAGATGCATCTTCTAGCATCTTTGAGTCTCATACTTATTTACAAGTAACAAGACTGAATTTTTAAAATTGCAACTCACATGGACCTTTAAACATTGGTGCATATTAAACGTGGTCAGCACAATTTGCCATTGCTGAAAGGAGCATACAGTAACCCCTGTTTTTACTTTTTTTTTTTTTACTATAACTAAAATGTGAGCACTTGTGAAGTCTTTAAAATCCCAGGATATTTCTTTCATGGGTTGGTTTTACAGAAACATAGAAGTTGCTGGCAGAAAATAACCCCTTGGCCCCTCCAGTCTGCCCTCAAAATTTCCTGCCTACTCTGTTACTGCAGATCTTACTCAGTCTGTGGCCTCACCACCCCCGATCCCTTTCACTGAAGTCCATCTGTGTCTATCCCATGCATGCTTGAATCCTGCTACTATTTTGGCTCCTACCACCTCTGCAGGTAGTCTGTTCTAGGCATCCACCACCTTTTCTGTGAAGAAGTGCTTCCTCGCATCCCCTCTGAGCCTCCCACCTTCCATCTTTATAACATGCTCCCTTGTCCTTGAGCATCTCTTCCACTGTAAAATGCCACCTTCCTGTACTTTTTTGATACCATTGCGGTATCTGAATGTTTCTAGCATGTCTCCCCTTTCTCTTCTATCCTCTAGCAAGTACATATTTAATTCCTTGAGTCTTTCCTTATAGGGCTTCTGATGCAGGCCATGCATCATTTTGGTTGCCCTCCTCTGAACCACCTCCACCCAATCTATGTCCTTTCTGAGATGGGGCCTCCACCTCCCTCTTTCTGCTTAAGATACCCCTCCCTATGCAACACAGCATTCTACTAGCCTTCCCTACTGCCTTATCACACAGTCTTGCAACTTTCAGGTCATCAGTGTTAAATGGTCACTGCAGTGTCAGTGGCTCAGTAGATAGCACACTCACCTTTGAGGCTGGGAAATCAGAAGGCTGTGGGTTTTAGTCCCACACCAGGCACTTGGGTTAATATCTCAATACTGACACTGCAGTGCAGCATGAGGGGGGTGCTGCACTCTTGAGGTGCCGTCTTTTGGATGAGACTTTAAACTGAGGTCCCATCTGCCTGTTCTAGTAGTAGTTCAGGTGGATGTTAAAGATCCCATGGCACTTCTCGGAAAGAGTTGGGGAATTTCCCCGGTGCCCTGGCCAAATTTCCCCCCATTCACTAAAATACCACCAACAGCTTAATCTGGTTCAAAGTCAGTTGGCATTCATCTGTATCCCCCTCTCCTGGGTCATGCCTGAAAATAGGCAGAATTTGTCTAGTGCACTTACCCGGTCAACAAAAACAAAATATATAAAATAAATAATAAATAAATCAGATACGATTACCTCCCAGGACCCTTTCCTGTTTTGTTGTTGTCACCTCCACCCCCCAACTGGTGCATTGCCCTTGGGTTCCTGTGCCCTATGTGCATCATTTTGCACTTTTTGGCTTTGAAGCCTAGTTGCCATACCCTTGACCATTCTCCTAGTTTTTTCAGGTCATTCCTCATTCTGTCTGCCCCTACAGGTGTGTCCACTCTTTTGCAGATTTTTGTGTCATCTGTGAACAGGTATACTTTCCCTTCAAGCCCTTCTGTGATGTCACTCATGAAGACATTGAAGAGGACTGGTCTCAGAGCTGACCCCTGTGGTAAGCCGCTGGTTATCTTGCCTTACACTGTGTGTACCCCATTTACCACCACCCTCTGGCTTCTGTTACTCAACCAATTTTGCATCCATTTTACTACCTTTGGACCCACTCCCAGGCTACCCAGCTTGCTTACCAGTCTTCTGTGTGGAAAGGTGTTGAAGGCCTTATTGAAATCCAGGTAGGCCACATCCACCTTTTGGAAAAAGTCTTATTGTTCCCCAATTTCGGGTCCCTTATTAAATGTCTTTCACCTACAAAATACTTATTGTGTAATTACTTATGATGAGTTCCAGAACACAGTGTGCACTGTCCTCCCCACCAACAACCACCAATTCTAAAATAGCTTGTGACTTTGAAGTTTGGTGTCTCTAATCACACAGCCAATCACAGGAGTAGGCAGTAGTTGTTTATGGTACTAGTAATTACTTGTGGAATCTAGTGGTACTGTTTCATGCAAGGTATGTCTGTACTACCTGTTTCCTACTAGCAGCTGCTATAACTTGCTCTTTGTTTTAACAGTGTATTTTACTACTAGTAATTCTGTTCTACAAACTGAAAAACTTTACTTTGTGTACTAACTTTAGACTTGTTTTAGCGGTGGTACTATAGGTGTACAATAGGTAGCTGCTCAAAGGTTTTCTGAGTAACTGTCAATTCTGATTCTGCTCTAAACTTGTGGCTTGACTTGTTTTAGGTAGGTAGGTAAAAACATTATTTTTATACAGGAAGAAAGCTATTGGCACTTAAAGCTCCTAAGGTATTCCCCTCCTTTCCAACTCCCGTCTCCTAGCTTAACCTTCCTACTACCTGCCTTATACAGACTGCTCGCCAGAGGCTACGTGTAACCCCTGAATAAACTGTATGCAAAGTACTACCAATTGTTTACATGTCATGATGATAACCATGCCTGTACCCATGCCTGTATCCACTGCTTTTCTTTTACCATGCCTATAACCATGCCTGTATCCACTATTTTTCTTTACTGTAACCACCTCATGATGTAACTCACAATGCCTCAAATGTTCTTTATGTCCTTGTTCATTCTTATAACTTGTATTGTTATCCTGGGTCGCCTCTGAAAAAGGGACCTTCGGTGCTCAGTGGGCCTACCTGGTCACCAAAATTTAATAAATAAATAAATAATTTTGAACTAAAAGTCCAATTTACAAGACAGTCCTCACAAAAAAATGTGCAAAGTTGCAAAAGTTATAAATAGTTAACATTAGGACATTTTAACATAACTAAAAAAAACATATAGGCAATAGACAATACATACTGTGTTATACATACACAAAATTATAAGGCTAATTAAAAATAATTGCATGTAAAAAACATCAATTATTTTATGGCATGTTTAAATGATGAATGATCATAGATTTCACAAATGGGGGGTGGAGGTGGGGGAGTATATCCCAAATAGCAGCTGCCCTTCGACCTAAGGTTCTATCGCCAAATTTATTTGTTTTAATCCCAGGAGTAATTTTGTTTCGATGAACTGATTTTGTTAAGGCCCTCTTATGGTTGATATTTGATGGAAAAAGAAGTTCTGAGATGAGATTTATTACAGGGTATTACGAAATAAGAATTATCCCTATCTGGTGGCCTTAATGAAGTCCTATTATACTCAACAATCAGTTGCTCCCTATCTCAGTGGATCTTAACAACTGCTCCCTAACTGTCCATTCTCCTTAGTATGAAGAATCTTTCTTGGTGGCCCTAAAACTTCCTTGGGTAATCATTCCTCCTCGGTAAGGACCTTCAAAAGGGGGTTACACTCAGTTACAGATTTTTCTTGTTAAACCATGCTATATGTGCACTCAGGTACAGTACTGTTTCCAGCTATGATAACATGCTCTAGCATGAATGATCTGGGGTTATCCTTTCCAGTGGAAGCTGCTGTATGAGTTACTGTTTCTGCTCTGTACCTCCACTGATGGCAGTTTTAATTTGTCACTTAACTCTTATCCCTGAGCTTCCTCAGTGAACTATTATTGTGAATTACTCCATTTACTTCCTGGTCCAATCTGGTATAGCTGGTTTTCAGACTGACAGTACCTGACTGCTGGTAGCATCATTTAGTTTCTGTGGCAGTTTGTTGCCCTTTGGATGTGCTAGTACACCCCTAATTTCCCTGGATCTTATGCAACACCCTATCTAGGTTTCCATAACTTACTAGTGCTGCTATATAAACTAACAGTACCTGTTTGTTGTTAGCCCCTTCCCTGGGTTTAGTATAACACCCTATCTAGGTGGCGATAACTTACTACTGCCACTATATAAACTGATGGTGCCTGTCTGTTGTATCCCCTATCCTTGGGTCCAATGAAACACTCTATCTGTTTGGTCATAACCTACTAGTGGTGCAATATAAACTGACAGTGCCTGTCTGTTAATACCCGATCTGATAATGTAGACTCTTGTAGTTCCAGTCAGGAGCTAGTACACTCCTAATTTTCTTGGGGTCCCTGCAACACACAAAACACCTTATCTTGACCCAAGCAACACCCTATCTGGGTAATCATTACTCACAAGTGCAAATTCTGACTGTTTTCATTGCTGGAGCACTATGTCTTGAACTTACAGTAAGCCACTGCAGACAAGTACCTAGTGCTAATAACTTGAAAGCAAATTCAGAATTGACTTTGATTAAATTGAAATAAGTACATCTTATCCCTATAATTAGGTGAGGCACATTTTCATTTGCAAGATCGTCAGATGTCGTGAGGAACTATAGAACAACACAATCTAGTACCAAAGCTGCCAGCCTTGGGAACTCGGCTTAAAACAGTACTGGACTGGGTAATTCTCTTACACAATTGTTAACGTGCATTACATGTATCTTCTAATGGAACTCATGGTAACAGTAGTGGATCCCCTCAGAGGGAACCATGTTGGAATAGAGCATTCTTCAATGGATAAACTCAGTATAATATTTAGTATTTTACTGGGCATAATGGTCCCCCCAAATTGTATTCAATCAAATAAAAGAAGAAACTGATTTTTCAAATTGTCTGTAACAAAGTATGCTCACTTGCAAACCAAGGGAAATTTAAATATTTTTATGACAAACTAGAGAGAATTACAGCAAATGTAAACTTTATTTTCCTGCTGATTTTAAATGGGGGGTGACTTTTAAATTAATCTTAGACTTCATAACACTTTGAAACAATTGACAATAGCACATGTCAATGACATGAGCCTAGCAAATAAAACAGATGTGCTGAAAGTTTGGCTAGAACAGGAGGATGATGACATAGTGGTGATCATGGAGTTATGATGCTCAAAAAATAAACCAGTCTCTGAGATCTCCATCAAGAATTATGGGCACTTTAGGTACAACAGGCCAAAAAGAGGTGAGGTATAACTTTGTATATAAAAATGATGTGGGGCACACTGAACTCATTTTTTCATGGGGGGTATTGAGGTGGTGTTAGTTTCTCTCCCAGTTCAGAAAGTGTGTGTCAGAATAATATACTCACCCACAAAAATCAAGACAATGTATTTTGGAATGCTGGCTCAAAAATTGTCCTCAGTTATAACACAGAGAGAAACAATCCTTATTGGGGACTCTGATGTCAACATGGGGAGGCCCAAGGGTGATTGTATTGCACAAAGTTTCTACCTCCAGGACAAAGCCAGACTGTAAATCAAATAGCTAGGAAAGGCTACCCCCAAAGTCAGAACAGCACATTGGTTCTAATGTTCAAAACCTTAAACATTGTAACAATCAGTGTACAAATAGAGACTCCAAAGCTAGGCGATCATTGTCATATCACCTGTTATATTAAAACAAAAACTAAGCACACTGATTTAGTGACCACATCTTGTCACAGATATGGTAAGAACTTCAATTTACAAGGCTTCAGGAACCAAACTGCCAAATAAACTGGAGTAGATCCGATTTAGTCCACAACCTACAGTAGATGTAGCTGTAGAGGACGTCTCCAAATCATTCCTTGAAATTTGTAATAAAATGGCACCATTCAAACCAACCAAAGAAAGGAAAAACAATATGCCATGGGTCATGAAGCAGATCAAGAAACACATTTGATTGTAAAACAGTCTGTGAAAAGCTAACTAAACTCTGAAGACCTGGAAACTTTTAAAACTTATAGAAACAGATGTAAAAGTCTGATTAAAAAAAATCAAAAGAGGCATTCTACAAAAAGAAAATAAACCAAGCTACTAGCCCATCTATGTATTGGAGCCTGTTAAACTTGAGTGGGTAAGTAAGAATGACTCCAAAAATTACTTTCAAGGATGAGTCAGGGAGTGAATTGTTGACCTGTCAAACTTCTGATTTGCTAAACATATATTTTATTTTTGTAATCTGCCAGACACTGTGGCAGAGAACACAAAACCCCCAAATCTTAAGTATGTGGATCTGAATTTTCAAATTGACCCTTTCCGAGGGAATACTCCGACATTCTGCTTTAAAGTCTTAAATCAAATACAAGTTCTGAAGGAGATAAGTAAGCTAAATGCAAAATAGGCAATTGAAGTTGATCATTTTGAGATAACATTTTTTAAATACTCTGCAGACTTAATCGCTCATGTACTCATAAAACGTTTCAGCCAAAGCTTGCAGCACTCCTACTTTCCAGAAAAATGGAAATGCTCTAAAGTAGTCCCTGTTTTTAAAAGTGAGAGAGTAATACATGTTCAAACTGTAGACCAATAACGTTGTCATCCACTGTATCAAAGCCATACAAGAAAGTACTAAGCAATCATCTTCATACATACTGTATTTTGAATAGTACAGCCTACTCACCCTGTACCAGGCAAGCTTCAAGGCTGGGAGGTTGGCACACTCTGCACTAATGGACTTTGTGGACATTGTAGCAAAACATTTTGAAAAGGGATAATCCATGGACATGGTGTACATTAATCTCTCGAAGACCTTTGATCTGGTAGACTACCAGATCTTGCTCACCAGGTTGAAACAGATTGCCATATCAACACAAGTAGTTATTGGTTCCAGTCATATGTAATAGGTAGAGCACAATGGGTTTATGTTGAAAATATCCTATCCTATATAGGTTTTCCTTACAAAGGGGTATCCCAAAGATCCATATTGAATCCCCTTATGTATTTAGTTTATGCAAACCCATTATCACAGTTTATCCCCAGTTGTTATTGTTATTGTTTCCTAACTGGGTAAGGCCCACTAGGCACAAGTGACTGTTTTCAAGGCCAACCCAGGAGCACTGGGTAGTCTAAGTGACTTGTTCAGAGCCACACAGTATGTAAGTGGAGTGGGAATCAAATCCAGGTCTGCTGAATGTGCCAAGCTCATTCACAGCGTGTTGCTCTAACCTCTAGGTTGTACTGCCAGCCCCTTGTTGTGTCATCAGGATATATATGGACTACACAATCCTCATAGGTGGAGCCAATAATTTAGGTGAACTAGAAATCAAATTACAATCTGATTGTAACACTTTACAAGTATTTGTCAATGCTGAATGTCTCCTTGCATGATGTATGTGGCAGGGGTGTATTTGTTAGTTGAATCACAAGTAAAATAGTTCATGAACTGTACTTAGAAACAGCCATTAGAGCACATCAAATGGTTCATAAATATTTGTGAACTGTGCCTGAATATTAAATGGTACTATTCTGTTCATGGACATTCATTAATAATCATTATAGATGAAGGGAGCCCATGACCAATCACAACACTCCTGTCCCAGCACACAAAGCACTGTAATTCTGTGAAGAGTGTCTCACATGGGCACATTTAGAGAAGGATTTTTAAAATGTCCTTATGAAATGGGTAGAAAGAATGCTGGCTCTTGATCAACCAAGAACAGCTTTCAGCTGGTCGTTATCCCAGTACAATGGCCCAGCTGAAAGTAATATGTTTAAAAAAGGCATAAGGTGGGGGACAAGAATGGGAAGGGTGAATTGGGGTCTTAGGGTCCAGAAGATGCCCTGGGGTGAAATGGGGTCAGGATAGAGGTCACTCTTATCTTGTCTCCATACCCAAGAGTCCAGAAGAAATTGGACAGGTGCTGAGGTCTTCCTCGACAGTTCATCCCGCTTTGGCAGTGTTGTGCAATGCCAGATCAATTAAGAACAAGACAGCTATTATTGCTGATCTTGTTGGATCATCTGATCTGACTTGCATCACTGAGACCTGACTGGATGAAAATCCAGGCCCTATATTGGCCTCGGCAATTCCAGCTGGGTTCTCGGTGATACACTGTCTAAGGCTGGATCGTGGGGGGGGTGTGGCCATTATGTTTAAATCTGAGCTGGCCTTGTGGATGTGCCATTGGGAAACACCAGATCTTTTGAATATATCCTGGGTGAGAGTGCAGGTTGTGGGATTCTCCTCGTCTACTGTCCACCAGGTGACAGTGGTGAATTCCTACAGGAGATTTCAGACTTCATTGTCGACCTGGTGTTGAGATTTCCCAGACTAATACTTCTGGGTGACTTAAATGCCTGGGTCAATGATGAACTATCTCATTTTGGTCAAAATCTCCTCCAGTTGATGAATACACTGGGCCTGACACAGGTTGTTACCTCCTCTACCCATATAGGGGGTCATTCACTTGATCTGGTCTTTCTCTTGGGTATGGAGATCATTGATCTGAGGGTGGAACCAGTCAGTTGGTCAGACCATTACACCATAAGGTTCAGTTTCAGGGCCCTCTTTAATAGGTCTACCCCTACAGAGATGGTTTAGTACTGCCCTTTAAGGGGTACTAACCCCAATGACCTAATGGCGGTGCTGGATCTATCGAGCTTGTCGGGTGAATGCATGAGTCCAGATGATCTTGCACTAGCCTATAATAAGGCTGTGGGAGATGCTCTGGACAAAATTGCACCTGTTCGTGTTCGGCCTCTCACCATCCGTCCAAGGAGCCCGTGGTTTGATGGCTCCTTGAAGGAATTAAGGCGAGTAGGCCGAAGGCTGGAGAAAGCCTGGTGGAAATTGGGTCTTGATGCTGATAAGCTTAGATTGATGGCTCATTATGATAGCTATCAATCAGAAATCACTCGTAAGAAGGCAGAATTCCTATCCAGAGAGATTTCTGCTGCACAAAATCGACCGGCTCAGCTTTTCCAGACTGTGGATAGACTGTGCAATCCAGTCTGTCTTCAGCCTTGAGAAGCTTTTTCTCAGCTAAGATGCGAGGAGTTCGCTCGCTTTTTTGCAGATAAGGTTGCCAACATCAGGTCCGGCATCGGTCCGACCTCTCCTATGGGGGATTGTGGTGGTCGATTGGTGGTGTCTTGTCCTTGGTCTGTCTGGTTAGATTTTCACCACCTGGAATTTGTGGCCATTGTGAAGATCATCCAAACAATGCGACCAACTAGTTGTAGTTTGGATCCGGGTCCTACACCGCTGCTAGTAGGTTGTGTAGAAGCTATCTACCCAATCCTTGCAGACATCGTCTGGAAGTCCTTGGAGAGGGTTTTTTCCCCTGACCCCATTAAGGAGGCAGTAGTTCAACCACTCCTTAAAAAATCCTCCTTGGACCCAGACTGTCTAGCTAACTACCCACCTATCTCTAACCTGCCATTTGTTGGTAAGGTTATTGAAAAGGCAGTTGCGTTGCAATTGGATGATCATCTTACATCTCATAATGTCTATGATACTCTCCAGTCTACTTTCAGGAAAAGGCATAGTACAGAGACTGCCCTTGTTCGGGTATTGAGTGACCTCCTAATGGCCAGAGATTGAAAGGCATATACCATTCTGGCCCTTCTCAATCTATCTGCTGCATTTGACACTGTAGACCATGGAGTGCTACTGGAGCGACTGCAGGTCTTTTGTGGGCTGTCTGGCACAGTCCTCAATTGGTTTCGTTCTTACCTCACTGGCAGGTTTCAGAGAGTTGTCACCGGAATTTATTCCTCTGACGCTTACTCCCTGCCTCGAGGGGTACCACAGGGCTCCATCTTAGCTCCCATGTTGTTTGCAGTGTATATGCTGCCATTGGGAGAAATCATCAGGCAATACAGTCTGAGTTTTCACTGCTATGCAGATGATACTCAGCTGTATTTGTCCTTTCTCCTGATCAGGGTGATGCACTCTCTGTACTTAATAATTGCCTTGATGAGATCAGACTTTGGATAAGTTCGAGCTGGTTGAGACTCAATCCGGATAAGACCGAGGTATTGGTTGTGGATTCAGGTCGTCCGGGGGTGGGTTTGGGAGCTGGACAGCCATCAGGTTTATCACTTGGTGGTGTACTGATCTCTACCTCTGGACAGGTGCAGAATCTGGGCATTATTTTTGATGATGGTATGACCCTGAAATCTCAGGTATCAGCTGTTGTCAAATCCTCTTTTTACCACCTGAGGAATATCGCCCGGGTGAAACATCTGATTCCCCAGGAGGACCTTCCAACTTTGGTCCACGCCTTTGTCACTACCAGTTTGGACTACTGCAATTCCCTCTACTTAGGGCTACCAGGGGTTGATATCCACCACCTTCAGCTGGTGCAGAATGCTGCAGCCAGGCTTCTGACTGGGTCTCTCAGAACCAGTCACATTACGCCTGTGCTCCGCAAACTGCACTGGCTGCCTGTTCTCTGGCAGATCACCTGTAAGGTTGGTTTACTAACCTTTAAAACTCTACATGACCAGGGACCCGGTTACCTGAAAGATCTTCTGATTCCCTATCGCCCCCTCCGTCCTCTCCGTTCTGCCAGCGAGGGATTGCTGGAGATTCCCAGGGTTCAATTGAAGTTATTGGGATCTCGTGCCTTTGCTTTTTCGGCACCAACCCTGTGGAATTCTCTACCTCGCTGGTTGAGAGAATGTCCAACCATTGATAATTTCAAAATTGCTCTAAAAACTTATCTTTTTACTTTGGCTTATTCTTCTGAGTTATGGCTGTTTTTCAAATGTCTGGATTTTATTAATTTTAATTATCTTTGTGCAGCGCCTTGGTTCTGAAAGGCGCTTTATAAATAAATTTGAATTGAATTGAATAACATTTACTAAAAAATGATCCATTTCATAATCACAATAAGGCACTCAAGGGGGTGTGTTATGGTGGGCTAATGGCCCTTCTTGGGTGGTGGAAGCACTCAGCTATGCTTTGTTCTTCAAACCACCTGAGGTGGGCCATTATTCCACTATAATGCACCCCCTCTCATGCCTTATTGCTTAATCAATGTAAAGTTTTATAAAGGTCATGGAATGTTCATGATACTTGTCTAGGGAATTTTCATGCATTTAATTTACCATGCATTTTAGAATTAGTAATTAATTTACCGTATCCTTTTTTATTGTTGTTGTTGTTGATATTCTTTTAACCAGAATCTGTGCTTGCATTCCTTTCATAAATAGAAAGGGCCAGTTGCTATTTAAACAATCAAAAACAGAAATGATGTTAAAGCAAAACAGTCAGCACTTAGAACTCCAAACTCAAATGTGTGGTTGGTCCCAATTTGCAGTTTGTGTACAAAAACATGTTTTACTATAGTATAGTACATTGTACCAGGCTGCTTCTACCGACTACCAAGCTAGCAAGTGCTGTAACCAGAAATCCCAGAATCACCTGCAGTTGATGTCAGAGCTGGGCTTTTGTTTGCTAGTCGGTCCCGCTGTCTTCTCAAGGTCAAGTACAGTCACAGATAACTATACTCCATCCTTGGAAAACAGCAGGACTGGCAAACAATTGATCTGCACTTATAAAAGCTCTAACATGCACTGCATCCTGTTGAATCTCCATGGTGCTTTGACATCACACTCTTGGGAAAGCTGGTGTGGCAGGAGCTTGAGTATTACATAAATGTGGTACAAACACTCATGGAAGTGAAGGTTCTTGTGGGAGTTTCAAGGTAAGAGGTGTAAGGTGGGAAGGGGCATCACATCCTAGATGCCCATATCATGTAGGTGTCCCAGGCACCAGCAAGGGATCAGTTGGGTTGCTCTGATCATGAGTTTCACCAGAGAAGCTGTAGGCATTATCAGCACAGTGAAGGATCATGGATGTGCCTAGAGGTGTGGGAACAAGCTTTGCATGTGGCTGGCTGTAGGACTTGTGCCTGAGGCACAGGGGATCCTGCTGTGTGCTCTAAACTGGAGACAAGGGTGAAATTCTGCCAGCAACACCTGAGAGTGGCAAGAGATCTGAGACCCCTGCTAAGGCAAAAGGGAGGAGAAACATTTCTGGAGCCCTGCAATCTACAAAGGAAGACCTCAGGTATCCAAGATATATGCTAACCTTCTTGAAACTGCTGGAAGATTGTGTGGTTTGTCCATAGTTTGGGAAGTAAAACAGGGCCACCTGGAGGATGCAGGAACTCCCTAGGGTATCCCCTCAAGGGGTTCTTTTTGATGACTTTGAGGCCTGTGGATGGTTCCCCCAAAGAACCATTGTAGTCATCCTAACAGAGGAGATGATCCCAGAGGCTGTGTGTGGAGACCATTGAGCACTCCAGAATATGGTACAGCAGGTACCCAGTTTGGGACAGCACCTATAAGGTAAGAGAATGCATCAATGTGGGGATGGGACTCAAAAACTAGGATGGTGCCTGTAGCCTGTGTGCCAGATTGCCAACCCAGGAAGGATGGGTTACAAGGAGTGCTGTTCAACCACTGAGGGTTCAGCGAGCATAATGCCAGCCCTGTTGGTCTTCCTGTATTGAGAGGTTACCCTGAGAGTAAGGATACCCCCCAGTGTCACAAACCCACTCAGCAGGTCAGCCCTCTACTCCCAAAGTGCCAACCACTGAGCGCAGTCTTGTGAACAGTTAACAGAAACAGGGTAACCCTCCTGTCTGTTTTGGGGGTTTGAATCAACCTTTGGTCTCAAGTCTTGGAGGGATTTAAACTGTGAACCTCTTGTTAGCATACCCAATGAATAGGCTCAGATATTTCTGTCTTCGGGGGGCCAGATTTCATTGCCTATGAACACCTAACCAGGTGTACAGAAATGAACCCTTAAAAACTGTTATAAAAGACCTCAGATTTAAAATGCTTACCTTTTTCCAGTTTGGTATCACCATTCAAGCTTATGTACAGTGCCTGCTTTAACCATATATACTCCCCTTGTAAAAGAAAGACACCAAAGACAGACCAAGTAGGCTCTAAAAATAGAGTTTTACTAAAATAGATAAAAAGTATGTAAAACATAAAATACAGAACTATTATCACAAGAACCATACAATATTTAAAAAGAACAAGGTTTTAACAGTACAATTCCTACTACAGTACTTAGATTTGTCTCTCTCTCTCTAAATACCTGCTTAAAGTGCTCAAAGATGTTTCTTTGTCAGAGTCTAGATAAAAGTGTCTCTGAAGTAAAACAGAATATTGTCTAACAGCTGGCTTTGCCCACCTCTTTGCATGAGGCCACCTAGCTCCTCCCTGTCAGAATATATATAAAAAATATCTATACATGGCAGGATGTCTTTTCAAAGTATTAAATTCTGTAATCCTCTGCACAACTCATTTCCTTTTTCAAATGACATTTCTTTGATCTATGATCAGTATCCTCTCTCACACAGACATCATAGCATTTATGTCTTTCTGCCATATCTCACGGAGGTGCAACATGCTTTGTATCACCATGTGAAAATTTAACTGTGTTTCCTCCGGACATCATAAACGTTTATGATTTCCCTCTAGCAGCTACAGCTATAATTAGCTTAGTTAAAGCCTGTAATTAGCTTCTGGCCTTCCAGGTAACACCTTGTATCTAAAACCTGTGTGTGTGTCATACTCACATGTTGTTTCAGCATTTGTCAAGTGAGACAGTCCATAACCCATTTTTATATTACAAAAAATGATACAGTGATCAGAACCAGCTGTCTAAGTGTCATAATTCCTCCCCACCTAGACTGAATTTGGGGGCTCTATCCCCTGCATGGGATGAGCTTCCCAAATCAATTCACTCCTCATAGACCCTAGACAGTCCATCTGAGTTCTGATTTTTTTGGCTCCCGCCCTATGCACGATTGTCATATCATACCTCAGCAAAGCAAGACTCCATCTTAGCAATCTAGCATTGTTCTTTCCCATCTGCATCAGCCAAACCAAGAGGTTGTGGTTGGTATGCACCACAAAATGCTGCCCATACAAGTATGGCTGTAATTTCTTTAGGGCCCACACTATGGCAAGGCACTCCTTTTCCACCGTGGAATATGCCTGCTCCCTGGGAAGTAACTTTCTACTCAGGTACACTACTAGGTGATCTGTCTCTTGGCTGGATATCTGATTCAGTACTGCCCCAATACCCACGTCTGAGGCGTCAGTCTGAGCTATAAAGATTTTGCTATAGTCAGGGCTTGTAAAAACAGGAGCACTGCACAGTGCCTCCTTTAGTTTGGAAAAGGCTTCCTCATAGGCTGGGCCCCAGGTAATTTTCTTGGGCATCCTTTTCTTTGTCAGGTCAGATAGGGGAAAAGCTAGGGTACTGTAATTGGGTACACATTTTCTGTAGTACACTGCTGTCCCTTGAAAACTCCTGACCTGCTTCTGTGTTTCTGGTCTGGGCCACACCTGGATTACCTCTGTCTTTATTTGGTTAGGACAGAGCTGTCCCCAGCCTACCACATGCCTGAGGTATTTCACTTCTCCCATGGCCACCTGGCATTTCTCAGCTTAGACAGTGAGCTTGGCCCTCTGTATCCTGCCCAGCACTTCCCTAAGGTGGGATAGGTGTTCCTCCCAGGTGGCACTAAAGATGGCAGTATCATCCAGATATGCCTCGGCATACTCCTCAGCACCATTTAACACCTGGTTCACCAACTTTTGAAAAGTGGCCAGGGCGTTCTTCATTCCAAAAGGCATTACTTTAAACTCAAATAAGCCTACTGGAGTGATGAAGGCCGACCTCTCCCTAGCTCTGTTTGTCAACTCTACCTGCCAATACCCCTTGGTCAGGTCAATCATCGTAAGGTAGGTCACCCCCCAAACTTGTCCAAGAGTTCATCTGTCCGGGGCATTTGGTGGGCGTCTGACTTCGTGACTGAATTCAGTCCATGATAGTCCACACAGAAATGAGTAGAGCCATCTGGCTTGGGCGCAAGTACTATGGGTAAGGCCCAGGGGCTGTGGGATCTCTGGATTACCCCTATATCCAGCATCTCCTCCACTTCCCTCCTAATGTCCCTTTGGACAGCCTCTGACAGCTGATATGCTGTCCACCATATGAGCATCTGTGTCCCTGTCTCCACATCATGCATCGCTAAGGGGGTCAGTCCAGGCTTGGTGCTAAACAATGGGGCAAAGTCTGCTAAAACCTCCCTTACTTTCTGGATCTGGTCTGGGGCCAGCTGGGGAGACAATTTTACTGCCTCTACAGAGGACTTCAGCTTGCTTTCTTCCAGCAAATCCAGAAGGGGGTCTCCTTTGTCTATCCTCTCTCCAGGACTACACACTGCAAACACCATGTCAGCCCTATTTGTATATGGCTTCATCATGTTGACATGGTACATCCTTTCTGTCTGTCTTCTGTCAGGTAACTCCACAATGTAGTTCTCATCATGTACCTTCCTAACCACTTTGTACAGTCCTGCCCACTCAGCATGCAGCTTGTCTTTCTGGACCAGAATAAGGACCATGACTTCCTGACCCACCATGTACGAGCAAGCTCTAGCTGTGCAGTTGTACCACACTTTTTGTTTCTGTTGGGCAGGTGCTAGGTTGCTCTGGGCTGTCCCCATAAGCTCCTTCAGCCTTTCCCTAAACCTAAGGGCATAATCCACAATGGGAGTTCCCTGGGTGGCATGCTTGCCTTCCTAGTCCTCCCAGATCAAGTCTAGGGACCCACATACCCAGCATCCATGTAAGAGTTCAAAGGGGGAAAACCCTGTTGACTCTTGGGGCACCCCCCAGTATGCAAACAACAGGTGGGGAAGGTATTACTCCCAGTCCCTCCCATACTGTTCAGCAAACACCCAGAGCATTGACTTTAGGGTACCATTGAATCTTTCCACAAGACCATTGACTTGTGGATGATATGGTGTTATGGATCTCTGTACCACCCCACAATTCTCCCATACACATTTCATCAGGTCTGACATGAAGGAACCCCCTCAATTGGTGATTACCTCCTGTGGAAACCTAACATGGGAGAAAATCCCAAGTAAGGCATCTGCCACTTTGCCTGTCCTCGGTGAGGATAGGGTGACTGCCTCTGGGTACCAGGTGGCATAATCCACTACAGTCAGGATGAATCTCTTCCCTGAGGAGCTGGGGGTATTTAAAGGCCCCACACTATCCATTTCCACTCTCTGGAATGGCTCCTCTACTATGGGCAATTGAATCAGGGCGGCTTTGGTTTACTTGCCCGCCTTCCCTATTTCTTGGCATCGGTGACAAGACCTGCAATACTCCTTCACCTGCTGGGTGAAGTTAGGCCAGTAGAAATTCTGGGCCAACCACTGCATTGTGCACATGATTCCCAGATGACCAGACAAGGGAATATCATGTGCAATCTTGAGCAACTGCTCATGATACCCCTGGGGAATGACAAGCTGCCTGACTAGCAACCCTCCCTCTGTCTGTACTGCCTGAGTATACACAAGTCCATTTTCCCAATAAACCTTATGTCTGCCATCACCTCCCTGTGCACCGTCCAAGTCTGCCCGAGCCCTTAGCTTCTCTAAACTAGGGTCACTTCTATGAGCAGCTGCAAACTCCTCACACATTCCCAAGGCATGGGACAGGTCCCCTTCAGTCATTAAACTAGGGTCCCTAGCACTAGCATCAGGGCACTCAGGATCACTGTCAATCCCATCCCTCTAACAATGGGTCATCCTTCCCTCTTCAGAGTAACCCTCCGTAGCTGTGTGGTTACTTGATACTGGGGAAATGTGTACCCCTTTTTTGTTAGTCCCCCATCTGGAGGCACAGGCTGGGGAACCAGCCTCTCAGTGGTTTCCACAATGGCTTCTGTGGGGTTCAGGGAACTACAATTTTCCCTTGCCGCTTGGCTATGGATAACTGCACATACCATCCCCTGTTTTAGATCATTGCCCAGGATCACATCCACTGCTAAGGTTTTGGCTACAGCCACCTGTTGCACAGTTCCTCCTGTTTCACCCCCGTCTAGGAGAACACTAGCGAGGGGTAATGTTTTCACCTCACCAGTGAAGTCCTGTACAGTGATGTATTTATTGGGTAGAAGCTGACCAGACTGTACCAGATCCCCCTTTACCAAGGTCAAGGATGCCCCTGTGTCCCTTAACCCTTATGTCTGTACACCATTCACCATGACTGGGTGCATGTGTTCCCTCATGTTCATAGGCATGCTTTCCAGGGCACACAAACAACCCACTTCTTTTCTAGCACCACCTTGAATATTATTGCCTCCCTTTTTGAGACACTGTCTGGCAATATGCCCAGTTTCTTTACACAATTAGCATTCAGTTCTCTTTTCAGATAAATTTTTTCTCTGAAACCTGGGGCTAATTGGTTTTGGTGAAGGCAGTGAGGGTTTTAGCTGCCCTGAAGGCATACTTTTCCCTTTCTGTGCAGCTACACATGCCCCATTTGCTCTCAGAGCAGGTCTGCTCTTGGCATAGCGGTCTGAGAGTTCAGCAACCTCTTGCACTGTTTTGAGATCTCGGCTCTGTAGCCAGGTTTTTAGCTGTGCTGGGCATGCCCAATAAAACTGTTGTAATAAAATAACATTTTCAAGTTTATCAACAAAGTTTGCCTTAATTTCTTCCCACCAACATTTTAAAAGCTGACTCTGTTTTGTGGCTAGCTCCTTGTAGCTCATATAAGAGCTCCTCCTGAGCTTACGAGATTTAGCTCTGTATGATTCAGCAGTTAATTCAAACTTTTTTAACAGTGCAACTTTTAGTTTTCTGTAATCATTACTGTCCCCATTGTCCATTTGACCCAATGCATCCCGAGCTTTCCTATTAAGTAGCGGGGATAGCTGAAAGCTCCAGGACTCTCTAGAAATTTTAGCCTGAATGCAAACTTTTTCAAAAGAATTTAAAAAGGTACCCATATCCTCCCCCTTTTTAAATTCAGCTATTAGTTTGGAATTCAGTTTGTAACCCAGTCCTGTAGTCCCAGTTAAACCCAAGCCACTTACCTGCTTTGGTGCCACTGGTTGGAGTCGTAGCTTCGCCGGTTCATGTTGCCTCTTGCGCTCCTGCTCCTCACAGTATGTGTCTCAGCATTCTCATTCTCTCTTATCCTCTGCAGCTCACTGGTGCTCATGCTCCTCATGGTCTGTGTCTCTCTGTTCTTGCTGTGCCTCTCGGTGTTCTCACTCTGCCTCACGGTCCACCTCTCATTGTTCCCGCTCTCTTTTCTCCTGGAACTCCAGCTCCATCCTGCGCAACTCAATTTGCAGTCTGAGTACCTCTGGATCCAGAATACTGGTGACCTTCCCCTGCTGCTGTGGCCCTTCACTGACAGTGGATCTGTTGCCCTCTCATTGGATCTGGACACTGCGCTGGCTGCTATCCCTGCCACACTCAAGGTCTGGTCCTTTCCAGTCATGGTCTGTGACTTGCTGCACTGGTTATCTGCTACCATAAGGACATCTATGAGGTTCTGCTTGCTGGCTTTCACCTTGAATGGGACTCCTCTGTCCTCGCACAACTGCCTTAAGTAGTCTATAGTGTGCCTGCTTTATGTTGGAAGCCATCTTCCCTCACTACTGCTACTCTGACTTGCACTTTAGAAAAAAAGTAAACTGGGTAGGAACTTGAGTGTACGCCAAGTGATATAGTTCTGTTTCCTTTTTTAAAATAAATCACTGCAGTTTTCTTTCTTTGCAAGTGAGCTTACAGTCTCAAGCTGACACAGAAGAATAAAATCTTGTGATACCAAAATTATGCCACCGCTGCCAACCAATATGTCACAAACCCTCTCAGCAGGTCAGCTCTCTACTCCCAATGTGCCAACCTCCAAACGCAGTCTTGTGAACAGTTAACAGAAACAGGGTAACCATTCTGTCTGTTTTGGGGGTTCAAATCAACCTTTGGTCTCAAGTCTTGGAGGGAGTCAAACTGTGAACCTCTTATTAATGTACCCAATGCACAGGCTCAGATATTTCTGTCTTCGGGGGGCCAGATATCTTTGCCTATGGCACCTAACCAGGTGTACAGAAATGAACTCTTAAAAACTGTAAGAAAAGACCTCAGATATAAAATGCTTACCTTTTTCCATTTTGGTATCACCATTCAAGCTTATGTACAGTGTCTGCTTTAACCATTTATACTACCCTTGTAAAAGAAAGAAATCAAAGACAGACCAAGTAGGCTCTAAAAATACAGTTTTACTACAATAGATACAAAACATTTTACAACATAAAATACAGAACTATTATCAAAAGAACCATACAATCTTTTAAAAGAACATGGTTTTAACAGTACAATTCCTACTACAGTACTTAGATTTGTCTCTCTCTCTAAATACCTGTTTAAAGTGCTCAAAGATGTTTCTTTGTCAGAGTCTAGATAAAAGTGTATCTAAAGTAAAACAGAATATTGTCTAACAGCTGGCTTTGCCGACCTTTTTGAATGAGGTCACCTAGCTCCTCCCTGTCAGAATATATATATAAAAATATAAAAGTATTAAATTCTGTAATCCTCAGCACAACTCATTTTCTTTTTCAAATGACATTTCTTTGATCTATGATCAGTATCCTCTCTCACACAGACATCAAAGCATTTATATATTTCTGCCAGATCTCTCGGAGGTGCAACATGCTTTGTATTACCATGTGAAAATGTAACTGTGTTTCCTCTAGATGTCATAACAGTTTATGATTTCTCTCTAGCAGCTACAGCTATAATTAGCTTAGTTAAAGTATGTACTTAGCTTCCGGCCTTCCAGGTAACACCCTGAATCTAAACCCTGTGTGTGTGTGTGTGTGTGTGTCATACTCACATGATGTTTCAACACTTCTCAAGAGAGACAGTCCATAACCCATTTTTATATTACAAAAAAATGATACAGTGATCAGAACCAGCTGTCCAAGTGTCACACCCAGTACTACAAGTTAGCAGCTGTACTTGTTGGAGAAATAGCATTTGAAGAGGAGACACAGAAAGCCAAAGCTGCAGTGCAGATGGGAACAGGGAATTTCCATGCAGAGTATTGGCCATGAAGGTAATTGGGTCAGCTATACTTGCTTGCCAACAAAGTGAAAAGCGAGCAGTCACATGTGCAAAGTATGACTCATTGGGAGTGGGAAAGGGTTACTTCTTTTTTCTTGTTACTGTATTTTATTTCTGCTTAGTTTTCTAACTTCTGTTTGTGTCCTCAGTTAGCTTCCCACCTGGGACTCTGCTACTGGGACTAGAACCCTCCTCCAATACAGGTACCAACCTCCAGCACAGCCATAAAGTCTCAGCCTACCCCCAAGATGGGGACAGTCCATTTCAATGGAGCAGGCATCAAGTGCTTGTCAGGGCAAGAATGGGTCAAAACACTTGTTCTGACATTGAGGGAGGGGACAGATCTACCACATACTGTGAGGGCATCAGTAGCTGTCAGTTAGTCCTGCCATGCTGCCACCAGTGAAGGAAGTTTTTGTTCCTATATTTTGCCCTGAGCCCTTCCACCTCCCCCTCTTGAACACACTCACCCATGATGGCCCATGTCACCAATGGTGTTACATCATGTCGTCTCCAGGTGTCTCGCCAAGAGTGGAACAGTTAAAATACCCACCTTGGGATGAGAGACAACAGATGCTCTGGGCCTTTTCCTGCTGCTACAGCTCCTGACATCCCAGGCAATGAAATAGTATGCCACAGTGGTTCTCCATCACTTAATGCCACAGAGCCAGCTCTGCAGGAAGGGTTTTACCATTTCCTGATGGTTGCTGCCACAGAGCTGGCAGCCACAAGAGTCCATACATGGGAGAAAGATATAGCTAGTGAGAGTCTGGAAGTACCATAATGAACTGTTTATCAGTTGAGCTAATGTAGTTCTTGCAGCCATGATTTTCAGCCTGTACAAATGAACTCTGATAGCACGGAGTCCTCCAGGATAGATCAAGTACTTAAAGTTCAGCTGTTTCTTGCATTTTGTTCACATACCCAAAGGTGTCCATGCCCATCATGTCCTACAGGTGGTTAATCAATCCAGAATTTGTCTAGTGTACATACTCAGTTAAAAAAAAATAGGACTTTTGGTGATGCCACCTCGTAGATGGATGTCTGATTTTGGAGCTCCTGCTACTGATCTCTAGAATCCTGTCTAAAACCCTGAAATTGACAGCAAACTTAGCAGAAAAAAATACAGGGAAGTCAAAAACATACCTGATGGAGCCATGAAGAAACAAATATGAGGTGCTGGTGACTGATGCTGACAGATCCAGAGCGGAGATGTAAGATTCTGCACAGTCTGGAGTTTTAAAGGTTTCACACAGCCCAGGCCCACCCCCCAAAAAAAAAAAAAAGAAGGCAAAAGGCTTGATAGATATTTTATTTATGAAAACACTCATTTCCAAGGACTCTGGGCACTGTAAAACAACACAAACAACAGTATAATATTACACGGTAATATACAACTTTATATGCTTAACAGTGCAACTGAGAGCAACATTAAAATTCATCTATCCTAAAACAGACCACTAATTAGTCAATAAAAGCCTGCTGGAACAGATTGGTTTTTAACACTTTTTTAAAGGCTTCCATTGAGGGAGCCTCCCTCACATAAGCCGGAAATGAGTTCCACAGGGCAGGAGCAGCCACTGAGAATGCCCTGTACCCCGAGTGCCGCAACCTCACCTTAGGAACTCTAAGGAGCCCCCCACAGTAGAACTGAGTGCCCAGGGTGGATGGTAGGGGACAAGGAGATCTTGCAGATAGACATGCCTTTGATCCTGCAGGGTCTTGTAGGTCAGAAGCCCTACCTTGAAGACAATCCTCCACCTGACCGGCAGCCAGTGCAGTCTGTGGAGAACTGGACTGATATGTTCACACCTTCTCACCCCTGACAATAACCTTGCCACTGCATTCTGCACCAGCTGCACCCTGCGGAGGTTGCCTCCAGATAACCTGAGGTACAGGAAATTACAATAGTCCAGCCTGGAAGTGACGAAAGCCTGCACCAGCATGGTCAGGTCCTCAGCCGGGATCAAGGCTTGCTGCACTCCTAGCTGAATTGAAGGAATTCATAGCTCAATTCAGGGATGCCTCTTTGAAAGTCCACACTGACCTAAAGGAATTAGAAGTCAGAGTAACCAATACTGAAAGACAAGCCAACACACAGACCAACTACATGGAGTTGATAGAAAGTACACTGTTACAACTGGCCTAGACCCAGGCTAATATCATAGGCAGGAAGATGCAGAAAACCCTGCCTGAAGAAAAATATTAGAATCTATAGCATATCTGAGGATTCAGAGGGCACAGATATTAAAGATTGTACATATGCATGGCTCCATACTGCTCTTTCTGTGAGATCAGACTGCAGTTTAAACATTGAATGAATGTACACAGTGCTGGATCCTAAACCATACTCTCCTTCAGCCTGGCTCCACTCCATCATCATGCATTTTAATAGCTGATTAAAGAAATGGTGCTTCAAAAAGCATGGCAATCAAAAGAGATACAATACGGAATGGATAGAGTGTTCTGGACAATGGCTATCGCTCCAGACCCTGTGAAGAGATGGAGGGAATATATTCTACAGATGCTGTGGCAACATAAACTGAAGTTACATACCCACTTCCCAACCAGATACAGAACCCCAGGGACAAAAAATCTATGAAACTGCAGTGGAAGCCCAGGCTGGTTTGGTTACTCGACAAATCAAGCTTCTCACTAGCAAACAAGTCTGGAGCCTTATTCTGCTGGGTAAAGGTAGCCAGTCAATGAGTGCATGAAGGTTACAACTATGAGTACAGTTATCTGCACTAAGTACACAGTTTAAGTGGCATGCCTTATTACAGATCAGCTTTACTGGCATTGTGTCACAGGCAGCTATGTAAGTAGGGAACCCATAACCAATAAGTGACAAAATGAAGCTGGCCACAATGAGGCATTTATTGTAGTATCATTAGTGAATTTGTTCCTGTTCCAGTCTTCTGTTAACTATGGCCATCAGATTGTCAACATGTGGTACAAAAGATAAGGTGTAATCCAAACTTACTCCAAGGTATTTGCTACAACAATACATTTATTTCACATATGGCATGCTGAAAAGTCCTCTGCTATACTGTAGCTTAGTAACAGAGAACATCATAGCCCAGATAGCAAGAACGGTCCAATTTTAAAACTTTTTTCCTTCCATTTGAATGCTTCTGCTCTCACAGGGGCAATGTTGTAAGAAGGTACCGTTAGGCTTGCTGCAACACTTCAATTGATTTTGGAATCAGAGTAAATCACATAAAAAGTGGTGGGAATACCGATTTACATATAGTGTACAAAGAGAACAAAAGGAACATGTTAGCATCAAGTAATGGCAACTGTTACTCTTTCAGAAACTGAATCAGGTCACATCTGTCACTGAGTCCTGGCTATTCAGAGATCCAAAAGTATAAATCCAGAAGGATTGCCTCTTCAGAAGCAAGTGGTCTAAATTAAATCTGCACCATATCCCCACAAAGCAACCCTGCCAATGCACATAATTTACATTTAATTAACCCTACACTTACATTAGCTTTCACTGTTTTTTGTTTTTGCTAACCAGATGCAATGCCAAGGCATTACTGACATCTTCCCTGGCTATACTATAGAAATGTTCCCCCATCCTAACCTGAAAGGTGTGGGTTGTCTTGCCCACATAGAATGTGCCACACCCACTTATTGCAAGATCAACTACATTAGATGTGAGAGTTCACAGAATGCCTAATCTCAGTTTTTTTTTCTCCATTTATTGTAGTAAAGGTTTTGGTTTTGATAATGAAATGTTCCCCCACCTTGATAATTGAGGGACATAATTTGCATGATCCACAGGGAAGGCAACCCTTTAGAGGAAGGGGTTACTTTTCCTGTAGATCATGCAGATTCTTTCCCTCCATTATCAAGGTGGGGGAACATTTACACACTTGTATAGCCAGAGAAGTTGTTACTAATGCCTTAGCATTGCATGTGACTAGGAACAAAAACAGCAGTGAACAGCACACATTTAAGCAACAGCGGGTTACAGAGTGATGACAGTGACAACAGAGCACAAGGAGTGATGACAGTGACAATGGAGCACAAGGAGTGGTGGCAGTGACAATGGAGCACGCAGTTTTGTAGCAGCAGTGGTTTGCAACTCACAGGATAGCAATGGGCACAAAACTGTGCGTGAGCAGTTGTAGTAGAAGTGAACTCACGAAGAAGTGCACCGCACAGAAGGGGCAACTGTGATGCGGAGGGGCGCTCCATCACAGAGGACAGTGCCTATGGCAGCAGCATTGTGCTGATGTTGCTACATCACTGTAGGAGAACACAGGGTCACATTCTGAAGCTGACCTGCTGTTCTCCTACAGTGTTAGCCAAACATCTGCGGAGCTCTGCCCATGCAGCCATAAAAATGAATCACTGTTAACATTAATTGATGTTTATATGTTCCTTTTGTTCTCTTCGGATACATAAAATTGTATTCTCACCATTTTTTATGTGATTTGTTGTGATTTCAGTCAGAATCATTTGAAGTGTTGTAGCAAGCCTACCAGCACCTTTTTGCATCATTGCCCCTATAAGAACTGAAGCTTTCCAGGAGAAGATAAAAAAGATAAAAGAAAATTGACTGTTTTTGCTATATTGTGGGCTTTGATGTACTCTGTTACAAAGTTGCAGTATAGCTGTGGATTTGTTCAATATGTTGTATCTGACAGCTCAGGTGAACTTTGAATAACTCAACCTCTATAGCTGAGGGTGCATAACACAAAAATATGTGCATGTGTGTGTGTGTGTGTGTGTGTTGGGGAGGGGGACAAATACAGTATATGGGGAACCTAGAGATGAGTCTGCCATGGCATTTGTGACAGAGGTACATCCCTAACAATGGCTGGTTGGGGTGAGGGATGGGTGTTCTTGTTACATGCCCTTGCTGATTTCTTGTGTTGCTAAGTATCCTGCTTCTCAAGGTGCACTGTTACAGCAGCATGAATTATCTGGGTGAGGGATGGGTGTTCTTGTTACAAGCCATTGCTGATTTTCTGTGTTGCTAAATACCCTGATTCTCAGGCTGCAGTGTTATAGCAGCATGAATTATCTGATAGGGTTCATTGCCCCAGCTGGACTGTACTGCTATGGATATGCTTGTAGCTGGGATTACAGAATGGTGTTACCTACTGTACATGCAGATGGGCATTGTTTCCCTCCTCTGACTCGTATGGCAATAGTATAGGTCTTGCCAGGTTGTTTTCTTTCTTTATACCACTGTGTTAAATATTGCATTTGACATAATGACTGGATGCAACCCAGGAAGTCAATTTGCATTTTAAAATTGCTTTTTTTTTGCTCCTTTTACTGAATATTTATGTCTACTTGTAACGCAACAACAAAGCTATAATACGCATTTGTCAGTGCTGGATGTTTGCTGCTAGTATTGCTATTGTACTGGATCTAAGGTGGAGGTCCCCCATGCCAGAAAACTAATATGGGCTGGGCTGGGGGCAGCAAATACAGCGTGGCAGCAACAGACATAGATGGACATTTTTCTTTTTACAGCTTTTTTTAAAAAAAAATACAAGTACAGGTGAGGGTTTTCTTTATTTCAGGTGGAGACACTGGGGGATTAGACACCCCCATTGTCAGTGTTATGAGCAGCACCCAGAAGCTCTGGGGTTTTAGATGATCTGTGGTGCATTTTAAGGCTTACATGGAAGATAAAACAAAGTTCTGTTAGGTCCCCCCCACCCCTGACTCCAAGGAAAAAATATAATTCTATGACTGGCCTCGGATACCTAGAGACTGCAACTGGGCCTGACTGAGAGCCGGACCATTTCCATGATTTTACCAGGGGGTCTGTTTTTTTTATTTTTTTCCCCCTTTAAACAAAGAATGGAAGTCCTCCTCAAGAAATTGTTTAAATGGTAAGTGTTCAAATTTGCAAGTTGTTGCACTTTGAAGGGGTAAACTAAACTCCAGTTTTATAGGCAACCATTATTTAAAAATCAGTGCCAGCCACTGTTTATTTCATTGTTTGATCTACCCTATATTAATGTGAAACTGGTCACTTATTTACTGTAATTCTTCTTCATCATCTTCTTCTTCATTTTCTTCTTCATCATCTTCGTCATCATCTTTATCTTCTTCTTCATCTTCTTCGTTTTTATCTTCATCGTCTTCTTCTTTTTCATCTTCTTCTTCCTTGGTAGCCAAGTGGCCATTAATGTACTTACATGCTCCATTTTCCATTCTATCAGCAGCCTACTACAGCATGTGTAACCTGACGTGTGTTTGTGTGTGTGTGTGTGTGTGTGTAGCCAGGGAGAGAGAGAGAGAGACACACACACACACATTAGCAAACTGAGCATTTTCAGGTTTCAGTTTCAATCCCTGGAATGTTACATGAAAGATAAAGCAAAGTTCTGTTATGTCTCACCACACACCTGATTCCAAGGAATTCTATGGCTGGCCTCAGGTACCTAGAGACTGCAGCTGGATCTGCATAACCTGGTGTGTGTGTGTGTGTGTGTGTGTGTGTGTGTAAAATACTGAGGGGGTGGGGAACAGGCAGGCTGAGAGCACATGATGTGATCAGCTGTGCTTGCTGGAGGAGCTGATTTATGAATGTGGCTGTCAGCACATTGTTTTGAAGTCCACGCACTTTCATGCCTAAACAGTGTCATGATGAGGCTTGCTGATTATTGGTCAAGCCCCTTGTAGAGTCTTCTACATTGGACCACCATGTCACACCTCTCAAAACCCTGTACATAGCAAAATGTTCAACTTGTACTAGTGTGTATGGTGCATAGCCGTTGGGCGGGGGTTTGTATGGTTTGAAAGAACCCTCCTTTGAAACTCCCTTTTTTCCTTATTAGTAACATTTTTTCATTATTTCTTTATTTTGTGACTGTCAGAGTGCTTATGCTGGAACTCCCAGCACTGTCTCTCTCTGCATGCACCCCCATCTGCTGTTAATGAGCTCCCTCAGTGCCAGTAAGATGACTGGAGCTGCTTTGTGAGTCTTTCTCTGCACCGTCCCCCTATGACTGGCTGGCCAATTGCAGCTCATGTCAGAATCGTAAATGTGACTGGAATACAGCATGGCTGCTGCCCACACTTCACACTCAAGGAAGATGGAGCATGGCGGCAGGCTCAGAGACGATGTCCCCAGAAGAGCAAAATGGAATTAGAGGACCTTGACTTACAATATTTTCAGTTACCAGCAGGTACATTTTGCTGACCACTATTGCCAAAGATGTGTCCCTTAATAACTGTATATCAAGGGATAGGCTGTGCAGTTGGACAAAGGAGCTATTCGGGTGGGCGGGCTGAAGATTTAGAAATAAATTACTTAAATCCTCCTCTATACGAAATGCAAAGGTGTCATGTTTCATATGCCTGTTTTAACTTTTCATAAGTTAAGCAAAAGAGGTACCACAGTGGAAAGGTAATGCAAGTGTTTGGAAGGGTCTGGCTGGGATCTACTCTGACACTTCACTAATTGTGCTGTTCAGATGGGTCTTCACTATGGTCCCATTTTATTGACATTCATTTCCACTTTTGTCTGTGTTATGTGTGCCAGACACTGTTAAAACAAATAAGTTGTGATAAACGTTTCTCCAGATGACCGCAGGTGTCAGTAGAATGACATTTGTTGCTACAGTTTAATGTTCTGAACATACGCACTATACTTCTGTAAGCATGGTGGGGTTGGGGGGATAGACATTTAGGAGATGGTAACTTTGCACTGGGAATCCCTGCCACTGTCAAATTACCTTTCCCCTCACTCCCTTTGTCATGCCTACCACATTGGAGAATGGAGGGGAGGTAACATGTAGTACCCAATACTTAATTAAGAATTATGTTACAGATTTTTTGCAAGCAGGGTTCCTGGTATAGAAACATAGACAATGACAGCAGAAAAAGACAGAGGTCCATCCAGTCTGCTCAAGTTCCCTATAATCCCTGGAACCTACTGTTTCTCCAGGGTACTAACCCTCCTGTCCTCTCTCTGTTCTCCTCCTTGGTCCTGTTGCCCCCAGTAACCACCATTCCCTTCATAATGTCCGATCCCTGCTTGAATTCTCTGATTGTTTTTGTCCACCAATTCAGCTGACAGACTGTTCCAAAGTTCCACCACCCCTTCTGTAAAGTACTACCTTCCTCACATCTGTCCTGAACCTACTTCCTATTAATTTCCATTCATGTCCATGTGGCCACGAATTAGTACTCAGGCTAAATACTACCCCGCAGTTCACTTTGTTAATTCCTTTCAGGAACTTGAAGGTCTCTGCCACATCTCCCCTCTCCCTTCTGGTCTCCAGTGAGTACATATTTGGTGCCTTGAGGTGCTCCTCATAGGATGTGCCCTGCTGTCCCTGAATCATTTTAGTTACTCTGCGCTGCACTGTCTCCAACCTATACTTATTCTTTCTGAGGTGAGAACTCCAGAACTGGGCACAGTACTCTAGGTGAGGCCTCACCAGGGATCTGAAGAGGAGAGTAGTATCTCCTTTCTTCTGCTATCAATACCCCTACCGATACATACCAGCACCTTTCTATTTATTTATTTATTTAAAGTTTTGGAATTACAACCTTTGAGTCAGAGACTCCTTTACAAAGGCTCAACGTCTAAGCAGACAAACACGTTATGCAAGAAAACAACATGTATCATTACACAGTGTTATACAGAGGTGTTTACAAAATGACATAATACAAATACATATATTGAATAGTCTCTTTAGGGTTGCTTAGCAGCCCTGGTCAATAGAACATGCAACATAAAGGAGATACATGAGTACTTTCCATAATTTGTAACAACATTTGCAGAAATTGGGTATCGTCTCGGGGTTGGTTATCAACCCAGCGTCTAGGTGGTGTAGTGTGCTTAGGTGCAGCTACATGTCTCTGAGTCTATGAGGTGCCTCTTCATGCTGGCTTTGAACAGGCTTAGTCGTGGGGCCTGTGAGATGGGAGTGGGGAGTTCATTGAGCCAGGTAGGTGCCCGGTAACCAAAGGACCTTTGGCCTAGAGCGGTCCTTTGGAGGGGGACTTGGATGTGCATTTTTGCTGGGTGCCTTGGGGTGCTCCTGTGGGTGTTAGGTTTTATTAGGGAGTGCGGGCCAGTGGGTGCCATCCTCAGTAGGATTTTCTTGGCTATAGGTCACGTTGCTCTGACTTGATTACTTAAATGATATATTGAGTTGGGGATGGTGGGGGTTACAGCAAGGGGTAGAGGGAGTTCAGATATGAGTTATATAGAGTTAAAATACATCACAAAAGTGCACAACAGAGCATACCATAGCCCTTGGTTTCTGAGTGCCTATCAGCCACAAACCCCTGCATTAGAAGTAAGCCAGCACTGTAGTAAGTTAGCAGTGTATAATACCCAGCCAAAACCAGCTGCAGACTCTGCATTGAGGTTTATATATATATATATATATATATATATATATATATGTATGTATATATATATATATATGTATATATCACACACACACACACACACACAATCTGTGCCACCTAGATATTAATAATTGTCCTTGGAGCAGGAGGTGGAAGGAAGCTCACAGATTAGTTATTTTGGTTTAAAATGAGCCACAGAGCATCTAGTACCCCAGAGCTTATGGGGGCTGGACCCCTTACCTACACACCAGTAGATACAGCTACAGACATTAGAGCTGATAACATAATATATGTTATACCTAAAACACTTGGGCCTCACTCTGGACCAAGGATTCACACTAAAGAACCATGTTGACAGAGTTACCAAAATCATTCAGAGGAAACTTGGTACCCTTTACTGCCTCAAGGATCAGTTGATCCCTGAAGCTAGGATTGCAATTGCCTCTAGCATCCTCCTGCCAACACTGACCTATGCCACCCCGGTAGTTCAGGGTATGGCAAAGTTTGATATCATCAAGCTACAGGTCTTGTACAACAAGGTGGTCTGCTTTGCCACTCAGTCACACTCTAGGAGCCACCGCTGTGACACCCTAGCACTAATCAGTTTGCCTTCATTTGAAGCTCGCCTCCAGTACCCTCTGCTCTGCCTAGCATACAAACTAATTAGCTCGTCCCCTCCTCCTAGTCTCTCTCTGGACTCATTACTGTCAAGTGAAGCCCTCACAATCTTTGGACCTCAGGCCAAACTCTTCTAGAGGTACCTAGGGTAAGGACCAAGGTAGGGGCAAGTCATTTTCCTCCACTGCCCCTTCCTTGTGGAACAAACTTCCACCTGTGGTACAGAAAGCACCCTCAATCAAGATCTTCTGCACAAGGCTCAAGGGACACATGCTCGCTATGAACCAATGTCAATGCCATGGTACTGGACACCTCCCCTTCTTGCCCATCCCGCCCATCCAAATACATGCCTCGCCCCACCAAAAGCTGGGCGTTCCATTTTCAAAGCACCTTTTCTTTACCTGGGCTCTCTATTTAACAAATGCTCGATTTTGTTAAACTTAACCTATGTTTGATGTTCTGGCTCATTTTTTTCCTTTCAATGTTCAAAATGTTGTTAAATCTGTAACCTGCTTACACAATATGTTATTGCTATGAGGTGTATCAACCTGCTATGACCTATTTATTGTACTCCTGCTGTATATCCTATTATCCTTGTAATTCCTGGGTTGCCCCTGAAAAAGGGACCTCCAGGGCTCAGTGGGCCAACCCGGTCACGAAAATTTAATTAATAAATAAATATATCTGATCAATGCCTTATGGTAGGTATATTAAAGTAGCAGCATCTTGCTGCACTCTGGTACTGCATACATATACATATATTCACCCTTCAGCCAGCCAGATAATTTTGCTTAGAGTAAGGGGTGTAGGAGAGCTCATAAATGACTTATTTAGCTTTAAAATAAGCCACAAAAATGCACCACATGGCTTCTGGTGTCCTCGGGCCTAAGACCCACAGCATTTTTTAACAGGTTGCAGACTGCATAAAAAGAACCCCCCTTGTGAAAATCCTGGCAACGGCCCTGTGGTGGTCATAAAAATGGTGTCTACACAGTTTTTTAACTTGTATAATCAGACCTATGATCTCCTCAGGTACCAGTCATGCAAATCGTGTGCCTTCACTTGTTCCCACCTACAGTACTTAACAGAAGATACTGCGCTACTACCAGACAACCCAGTGCAACCTTGGCTCTGGCCATACAATATATTTTCACTCTTAAATACAATTGCTGCTTTTATCTGAAATTTAGTTAAGTTTGCTTCATTTACATGTGGTCGGGATGAATAAAAATCTGAGTTCTGTTTCACTTCACTGACATTTGAAAATGCAGAAGGGTAACCGAAAGGGCACACGAATGTTTCCTGAGTGCTGCAGTATTTAGTAATGTATACATTTTTAGTACTTCAGGAACTGTGTGTAGAAAGTTGATGACCTTACAATGGCCACAGTTTACCAACAAAGACACAAGTAACAAAGAGCCACCTAAACGGTTGGGCAGCCTTGATAGACATTACATTTGGACACAATGCAGCTTACATTTTATGTTAACCATGCCCCACACTCAGACTGCCTGCTGCCAACCACACACTTGAAAAGTATGCCAAATCATTGTTCTTTATCAGCTGGATCACAGCATGAAAGCATGCACCTCAGTCTTGCTTGCTTCCCCCCCCCCAGACATGTCAGCTTATATTTCAGACATTAGTGGCAGAGGATAGTTGTGATTTTATTTTGAGCACTTACCCAGTTCACAGGACACTCCCTCAAAAATCCCTAACAGGTAATTAATGAAATGTTGTAAAGCAGCCTGGGTGCATTTGAGGGAGCAGAGCCAAAGTGGGACGAAGGAGGCAGGATAACTACAGAGAAGGGACATGATCTTTCTCGGCTCAAGGTCTGTAAAAAAAAAAAATGCTCTAATAAATAATGGAATAATAATGAACTGCTACCATAAATAATGGTCACTGTTGTAGGGTGGAGTGGCAGGCAGTCAGCGAGTTGGGAGGCTGCTGTGGTGTATCACTTTATCAGCAGACCACAAAATTAAGCAAGTTGAAAAGCGAAAGATGAAAACTAATTGAAACTGCACCTGTCTGCCTCCCAACTCGTTGACTGCTTGCCACTCCACTATACAACAGTGCACATTATTTACTGCAGCAGTTACTTAGCAATACATTGTTCATTATAGCAAGTAGTGGTTTTTTTTTGTTCTTTTTATAACAGACCTTGACAGGAGAGAGATAATTTCCTTACTCTGTAGTTACCCTGCCTCCTCTGTTCCACTCTGGCTGTGCTCCTTCCAAACACACGTTGCTTTATAACATTTTATTAATTTAAATGTTATGGATTTTAATCACTGTACTCTTGGGAGACTCAACACTAAAGAACAATATCCTTATAAACAATATATTCTGCGGTGATTTGCATATACAGCCCATGGTGCTTTGCATTATGGTGGTACGTGTGATTTTGTATTTCTTTGAAACTTGGCTTCCCGGCCAGTGCCCTTTGGGGTAACCATTGCCTCTGTGCTTGTCTACTGAGGTTCTTTGTCTACTGAAGAACAATATTTTGTGATCATGTTGATCTAACTTAAAATAATGTCCCTTGGTATAACCAACCTGGGGAAACTTTCTCTGTCTCTGTCTTGCTTCACCTTTATCTCTGTGGCTTGTCTGTCTCCCTCACACTCTCCTCATTACAGGCACTAGGGTGCTTACAAAGTAAACAAAACAAATAGAAATGTTCTCCTGTCTTCTGCAACATACTGTGGCTTGTTTCTCTCCACCATGCTTGCCTCATTCGCCATGCTAACCAAGAATGCCTGAACGGATGCTACGGTTATGGACACCAGTGCACAGTAAGTTATTTGAACAGCCCACCAAGATCGCTTATCACTCCCCCCACACATTAATGCTCCTATCACATCTTTGCTACAGTCATGCCGGGAAGGTGTGATAGGGGCATGATAGGCTTTGCAGTGTGTGTCTGATTTCAGCTTACTGGTCTGACTGGCGGCAATGGCACCCCACTATGAACAACAAAGGCAGAGGGGCCCGGCATGACACAGACAGAGGACTCACTTGTCCTTCACATCCCTGTCCATTCTTTCTTTTTGTTTTTTCTCAGTTTTGTTTCCTCAGTTTCTCTGGCAGTTTCCTTCCACTGGTATGGTACGCCATGCTGTACATGGTAGGGTGGCCCACATGGAAATCTATGGGTATCCGGCGAGGTCAGTTCAACTCTGGTTCCAATCCCTGTCATTTATTTAAATGCAGTGATGTAGTACCGGCTTTATGCAAATGATAGGAATGAAGCCCTCTCATGGGAGTGCTTCATTTCTTTCAACTAAGAATGGCTTCCAGCTGTAAAATTCTGAGTAGTGTCACAGTCTGGTTGCCTGCTCATTGGTCTGTGAGGGATGAGCCCACTGTAGAGTGCTCTGCATTGGACTTATCCATGACACACCTCTGAATGTAGTTCTACCACAAGATGTTTCTTGCACACACGCAATGAAACATAAAAATTGCTCTTATACTAGAGACACAGGTAATGCTTTTCACAAATTAAAGTTCAAAACAGAAAAGGCTATAGGACCCAGAAATCAACCTGCAAAATGAAGACTGACTGGCAAACACATTGTCTTATAAATACACTGGAGCCAAACTAGACAACTCCTTAACATTTGGTACTCCCATAAAAACCACAATGAATAAAGGAAACACCAGGCTGAGTGTGCTAAGATGCAAGACCTTTGCCATCCCAAAGGGAACAAGGAAATCAATGGCTCAGGAACTTCTAATGCTAGTCTTGGAATCTTTCAGTGTTGTATACCAAAACACTAGTACTACTCTACTCCAAAAACTCAATGTCACATATAACAGGTTGGTCAGATCCATGTCAGGATGTACATTT
Organism: Neoceratodus forsteri; assembly: GCA_016271365.2. Taxonomy (NCBI): domain Eukaryota; kingdom Metazoa; phylum Chordata; order Ceratodontiformes; family Ceratodontidae; genus Neoceratodus; species Neoceratodus forsteri. The sequence continues at coordinate 700,509,713 of CM057455.1, forward strand.
CTCACCCAGTATTGCAAGAAGTACGAAAGGTTCAATTGGGAGTCACTAAAGATGAGAAGAAATAAATTGTGTGCAATAATGGCCTTTAAAAGTCTTGAAAAAAAAGAATGCCCTCCCTTGGTAAAACAATGATTGCACAAGAGCATTACCACACCCTAAGAGCTACTAAAATAGAGGTCTAACAGTACCAAGAGTCCAGAATGCTTACAGTGAACTCATCTCAAATTATTACATTCCAAAGACCTGGAATGAACTGTCTGCAACCGGAAGTACAGACAAAATTTATAATATTTAAGACAGCCTTAGCCACTGAGCTGGTGAAAATCTGTATGTGTGATTAATACACATTGGGTTCACAAACCCGAAACCAAATTTCATCTCTTTGCACTGTAACCAAAATATGTAAAAGAACAGTAAAATAACATCTCTGTTTCTATATTTCAATCAAGACAACTAGTAACCTGCTTAATGAAGGTATGTCTGTACAATCTCTGCTATTGTGTTGTTGGAGGTGTCTTTGTATAATGTTTCTAAAGCTGGAATAATGCATTGTAAAGTCACATATCTACAGGATGAACATACTTACTAAATAATCATAACATGTCTTATCTTTGAATGTGATATGTAAACTCTCAAAGGACAACTTTGTCAAATAGGGTCCTTCAAGTCCTAAAGTTATCTCCTGTAAAAAAATAAAGATTATGATCTGTCTATCTATCTATCTATCTATCTGTCTGTCTGTCTGTCTGTCTGTCTGTCTGTCCATCTATGAAATCAGTTTAGTGGCAGCCTATTGTGAAGATATCCATGCAGAGCTTCTAATCAACTGATGTCACTGTTTCTGAAAGATATAACCTTTGACTGCCCACCCAAAGCTCACCATTGTATTACAATTTCCTCTTTCTTCCCTGCCTTGAGGCAGATGCCTCTCCCACTGTGTCTCCTACATATTTAAAAGGGGACATTCATGAACAGTGCCTATCATAGTTTGAAAGTCCATGGACATCTCTTTTAAATGAAGTATTGGACTTACCTACAGCCAGCAGCACTTTAGAGATAGCAGTGATTAAAATTGCCCCATATTGATGATACTATGTTGCCATTATTTTTATGTTCGCTTGCATGCATGTGCAAGAAACATAGTGCCACCATATGAGAATTTGTAGGTGTGCCTCCCCACTTCCAGTGCCCTGCTGCCTTTTGCAGGCGCAGCCGCACCCGCCAATGAATGTCACAGCAGTCTATGACAGCCCTTCAGGTGCAGTGGCATACAGTTGAAGGCAAAAAAAACGCTGCAGTCAGCGATGGTAATGTGTAGGAAATTTGCATACTGCAACATCAGCAGTATGCAAAGTGCCTACATGTCAACACTGCACTGAATCAACTGTCATAGACAGTTCCATCCCCCATAACAAGTAGCACACTGAGAGCCAACCCCAGTGTGCTTATGCGGTTCCCCCCCACACACACACACTGTATAACCAGTGGCGGTGCCCAATCCCCTGTTGGCTCCACTGGGCTCCCCTCAACAGAGTTCCAGGTTCCACGCTAGGAGCCCACCCCAGTATGGCAACAGTTCCATAAGGCCAATGGGGATGCCCAATTCCCGTCGGATCCACTGTATTCCCCCCAACAGACTTCCTGGTGCCATGCTGGGAGCCAACCCCAGCATGGAAACAGTTCCATAAGGCCAATGGGCATGCCCAATCCCTGTCAGCTCCACTGTATCCCCCAACAGACTTCCAGGTGCCACGCTGGGAGCCCACCCCAGCGTGGCAACAGTCCGTATGGCCAATGGGGGTGCCCAATCCCCTGTTGGCTCTGCTGCCCCCCAAACAGCCTTCCAGCTGCCATGCTGGGAGCCCACCCTAGCATGGCAAAAGTCCTGCATCGTCTTTAAAAAAACCTGCCCAGTAAGAAAAAATGGTCCCTCGCTGACTGTCTTGACCCCCCACCTGCGTCCACCCTCTGTGTACCCTGCATCCCTACACCCCCACCTCACCCCATACTTAGCTTCGGAGGCTGGTGCGATGATCTTCAGTGGATCTGGAACACATCTACACTCTTCAAAGCCAACTGCGAACTGAGGAAATGCCGGTATGCTGTATAATGGAATTAACAGGTTTTTCTCAACTTTGATGCATATCTCAGGCATTTTGGGGAATTTGTTCACCAAATTTTCAATATGGGGTTCTTGGGACTCCACCTCATGAATTCTGGCATTGTCATTTTGCTATTCAGTACTGAAAGGTGATTTTGCGGTCACTACGTGGAAGCACCTTTCAGGACCGATTTACAAAATGACAGTGTCACAGTTTGTGAAGCAGGCCCCCAAAAACCCTATGTTGAAAATTTGGTGAAATAATTCTCAAAAATGACTGTTTTATGATCGTGCATTGCGCAGTTCCTATGCACGCTTGTAAGTTCACAAATTTTTAATATTTTCACTCCAGATTTTCAACATTGCCATTTTACCACACTTCCTTATGAGCTGTACAGCTGTCATTTTTCACATCTTGCCTAAAATGTGTTTCTGCGCATGTAATGCACAATGGCACAGTCGGTGTACGAAATCAATGTTTGGGACAGATTAAGAAAATCACTGTGGCACTGTTCATGAGCAGAGGTCTTAAAATGGTTATGTTAAAAATTTGTTGACAAAAGTCCATAAAATGACTGTGTTACAAGCGAGCATTGTACAGTTTCCATGCACCCTCGTAAGTTCATGAATTTGTAATATTTTCAGTCCAGATTTTCACCACTGGCATTTTTTCACACTTCCTTATAGTACAGCTGTCATTTTTCACTCCATGGCAGAAATGCGTTTTTGCACTTCTAGCACAGAAATGTGTCGTCGCTGTGGGAAATCACTGTTTGGGACAGATTAAGAAAATCACAGTGACACTATTCATGAGCGGAGGTCCCAAAATGCCTGTGTTGACAATCTATTGTAAAAATTCCCCAAACTAATTGCATTATGGGTGTGTGTTGTGCATTTACTATGCACGCTTGTGACATCACCAGTTTTTTAAACATTTTCACTGCAGATTTTCAACATTCCATTTTTTGCACCTCCCCATGAACAGTACAGCTGCCATTTTTCACATCCTGTTAGAAATGTGTTTTTGCACCTGTGGTGCCAAATGGCATAGTCACTGTACAAAGTCAGCTTTCGGCTAAAGAACTGATATTGCCACTGTTCATAAGGTAGGGGTAAAAAAAAAAAATGTTGAAAATTTGTAGTGAAAATACCAATGAACTCCTGAGGTGTTAGGGTTTCCAACCATAATGCTCCACCCTGTAGAGACTGACAGGCATCAAGGGTGTGACTTGGGATTGTCACCTGTAATGCTCATACTATTCCACCCCCACCCACATGCTGCAGCCAGTGAGAGGCATTGAGGTGTGCCTTGGACTCTTCGACCCCAAAGTTCACCCCATTCTCCTATACTGCACCCATCTCACCATATTTCCTGATGGAATGGGGTGAACATAAGGGACAAAGACCCCCAAAGCACACAGTGACACTTGTCGGTGTCTGCAGGGTAGGTGTGGTGAAATGGCATAGTCATTATGCCTGATGACCCAAAGGCATACCTCAGTGCCTATCAGTATCTGCAGGGTGGTGGTGTGGTTGGCTTCAGTTCAGTACTTCACTGCCATTCCTAATATGCAGCTCTGTAACTGCTGCACTACCAATGCCAATGCCAGCAAGCAAACATTTGGCATTGACAAATGCTTGTTATATTTGCTTCTGTGTGCAGTACAAAGTAAACATCTTGAGGCTAGTCTGGACACTAGGAGATTCAGAGGTGTGTTAGAGTAGCATCCTATGTGGCTCAGGCTGCAGGAGGCTCACCACTGACAGCCCTATGAGGAGCAGGTAGATAGTGATAGGGTTCAACCTGACTGATGGGCAGACACTATGTGTATTTGAAAAGTGGAAGTTGCACCTTTCAGAGTGCAGCTGACTCCTTTCACCTACAAGATGCTGTCCAGCAGCCAGCTGAGGACTATCATGCTCAGCCTGCTTCTTACTGTATCTCTCCTGCTCGCTCTCTTGCTGGTCTTGGCATCTGCCATTGAGGGGAACTTACTTGGGTTCCTTGTCCATTTCTGTCCCCTTGACCTTTTTTAAAAAAGCAACAAATCTGCAGTTCACTCTCCTTGCCAGCCTTGGCTTCTGCTGATAAAGGGAACTCACTTGAGCTTCATGCCTATTTCTGTGCCCCTGACTTAAAAAAATAAATTTGTGGCTCGTTTCCTTCACCAGCATCAACTTCTGCTTTTGTGGGGAACTCACTTGGGCTCCAAGCCCATTTCTGTATCTCCCCCTTGACTTTACCCCCCCCACCTTCAGATCACTTCCTGGGGTCCCTTTCTGTAAAACAAACTCGCTCACACTGCCATTTATCCCACCCTCCCGATCACTTCCCCAGTGCCTCATCTGTAAAATAAACTCCCTCCCACTGCCAGTTATCCCATCCACCTCCCGACTGCTTCCACCATTCCCCATCCATAAGGCAGACTCTCCCCAACTGCAGTTTACAACTCACTTCCAGATCACTTTCTCCATCCATTGGTCATAAAACAAACTCCCTCCCACTGCCAGTTAGCCTGTCTACCCCCTGAATACTTCCCCCATTGCCCTGTCCATAAAACAAATTGTCCCATGGCCAATTAGCCCACCCACCTCCTGATCACTGCCCTGTTGCTCCGTACCTGTTAAAGAAAGAAGTGGTCTAGTGATAATTTCTACTTCCCATGCCTCTACCCCTCCCACTGCCAATTATCCCACCCACCTCCTGATCGCTTCCCTCAATGCCCTCTCCATAAAAAAAAAAACTCAATCCCACTATCACTAATCTCACCCACTTCCTGATTCTCACCCCTGCTACTCTGTTCATAGAACAAACTCCCTCCCATTTCCAATATGCTGCCCATTTCCCAATCATTTCCTCCATTCCCAGTCCATAAAATAAACTCCCTCCCACTGCCAATTATCCCACCCACCTACCTTCCTTCCCCATGCCCCATCTATGAAACAAACTTTCTCCATTGTCAATTACCTCACCCACCTCCTGACTTCTTCTCCCATTGCCATGTCCATAAAACAATCTCCCTCCCACTCCCAATTATCCCACCCACTTCTCAATCACTTTCTCCATGCACCATCTGTAAAACAGACTCCCTTATACTGGCAGTTAGCCTGACACCTCCCAATCCCTTTCCTGGTACCACATACCTGTAAAAGAAGAAAATGATGCAGTGAAGATTTCTTTTTCCCACATCCCCACCCCAGCACCCCCTCTCAGCACCCACTACCACACACCACCTGCATCTCTCATTTACCTATCTGGTCCACAAGAATGTACTTCTGTTTCCACCAACACATCCTGCTTCTTCCAGTGCTGACCAGGAACTGATTGAAAACAAGGTAAGTTTGGTTAGGGAAATGTTAATGTGTTTTTAATTTTTATTCATAACTTTGTAATTTCTTAATATTTTTTCCACACATTTTAACATGGCTGTTTTCTTACCACACTTCATTAACCAGGTAGGTGATTTTTTTTCAAATCCCAATGCAAACATGTTTTCGCAGTCACTCTGTCAAATCATGTTTAGGACAGGATTTTAAAAATTCCACATATCTTGATCATAAGGAGGGGTAATAAAAAGCCTATGTTGAAAATTTGGGGTTAAAATCTCAAGAAACAACAAAGTAATAAAGAAATGTTGAAATTCTACAAAGTTTACTCATAACTTTGTTATTTTTCCAGATTTTGACCCCACATTTACAACATAGCCTTTTTTTTACCAAACTTCATGAACCAGGTAGATGAACCTTTTTAATTCCACCCTAAATGTGTTTTTGCAGTCACTCTATAAAATCACATTTTGGATGGGATTAAAAAAGTTCCACCTCTCTTGATCATAAGGTGGGTACTAAAAAGACTATATTAAAAAATAATTGGGATCAAAATCTCTTAGCGCAACAAAGTTAAGAAGAAACTTTTAAATTTTTCAATGTTTTCTTATAACTTTGCTATTTTTCCAGATTTTAACCTCAGATTATCCACATAGCCTTTTGTTTACCCCATTTCATGAGCAAGGCACATGTACGATTTTTTGAAAATCCTCTCTGCAACATGTTTTCATAGTTTCTCAATGAAATAACCTTTCAGATGGGGTTTAAAACATTTCACTTGTGTTGATCATAAGGTGGGGTTATAAAAAGACTATGATTTGGGGTCAAAAACTCAAATATAATGGTTATGAAGAAACATTGTTTCAACGTTTACTCGTAGCTTGGCTATTTTGCCAGATTTTGATCCCACATTTTCAGTATAGCCATTTTAGTACCCACCTCTTGAACATGAAATATATCATTTTTCAAATCCTACTCAGAACAGCTTTTCATACTTGTGCCACAAAATGACATGTTGTACCAGATTTCAAAGATAAGACCTGTTATATTTATAAGGTTGTACAATAAAAAGACTATGTTGAATATTTGGGGATGAAATTGAAAATAAAACAAAAACTTGTGAATAAACATTGACATTTTTCAACATTTACTCATACCATTGCAATATTTTTATTTTTTGAACCTACATTTTTTAATATACTCATGTTTTTTACCCCGTTTGAATGAACATGGTGGGTGTCCTTATCAAATACCCCATTCAAAACATTTTTTCGCAGTTGTTCCACAATTAAAGTTTCTGTTCGCATTTCATATATGACACCTGTCATGTTCATATGTAGAAGCAATATAAACTAGTATTTTTGAAATGTCAGGGTCACAATCTAAGAAAACAACAAAGTTATGTATAAACCTCTTCATTTATCAGTCATGACAATTCTGCTATTATAACTCGTGGTCTTAATTTGTTAATTTTAACCTCTGCTTTATCAATGCCAAACTACTACACAGCAAATATAAGCAAGCAAACATTTTGCAATGGCAAATGCTTGTTAGAATCTGTTGTAATGTCACTGATGATGAAACTTTGGCTAATCACACTGTAATCATGCTTACTGTGATCATCAGTAACATCACAAGGTTCTAAAAATGGCAGTAATGTGGTATCAATATGGGGCAGACTGATACCTAGATGTCTCTGGACTGCTGCCAGCTACAGACGAACCCACTACCTTATTTAAAATATATTTTCATGGGCTTCAATCTATGATGGGCACTGTTCATAAATGTCCCCCTTTAATTTCTGTTTTGGAACCCATTCCCCATAACTAGGCTGTCTACACCGTTATCCCCTTCTCTTCTCTTACCTCCTCCACAACTCCAGTCAGGATTTTCTCTCTCCATTGAATGAAAGCTATTGGTAGTCAAGTTGTCTTCTCATCAGGTTCTCCTGACACCTGTCCAATCTCCTCCTTCCTGTCTGCTCCGCCTCTTCTCCCTCTCCCTCTTCCTCACAGGCCCAGCATCATGACCACACAACTCATGTCTGCCTCTGCCTATGCTCTTGGTCCATTTGTGTAGTTTCCTCTCATGTCTGTCATTTGGATGTGGCTGACTGCTTTATTATGACTGACTTCCATATGCACCTTCCAGGTTTGAACTCTCTTGTATTTACAATTGCAGCAAAATACATGGTCAGATATTTCCTGAGATTTCTGTGATATTGCCGCACCGCTGTCACAGCAGTAATGCTACCAGTTATGGCACTGATGACCCAGGTTTAGAAATGAACTCGGGGAGTGTTGGATTGTTGGCCAGGGGACTAGGATAAAGTGTCCGAAGGATTGCTCTCCTCTTCAGGGGAGAGAAGGCTGCTGTGTTCATGGTACTTCAGACTCTTAGTGGTGGTGGCTAGAGGTCAAGTGCCCAGGGACAGCAATCCAGGGGGGGAGGAGTATTAGCTGATGAAATCCTGCATGCAGGAGTGTGTGTAGTACTGCCTAGACAACAATGCATGCTCACCCTCTCAGGGCACAATTAAAGAGAGGAGAAAATTGGGTGACCAGTATGACAGGACTGACCCAGCACAGGCTTTGCACATGGCTGTATTTTACACTTCCTGTCCAAGGATTTCTTTTGTAGCTCTCGGGCCATCCCAGCCTCAGGGGTAGAGGAGCCATGGGGAAGCCTGAAGCTGGATGGTAATTCCATAGGGAGCTGGGATGATGGGGCTGGTGGGGAAGGGGGGGTTGGTCCCTGATGATGGAGCCAGCCATGGACAGAATAAACAGCATTAACTGCAAAAAATAAATTCCTGTGATAGCTCCAGAGAAATTTTCTCTTTGCACAGATTGAACTGTCTATATTTTTGCACATGCTGTTTGAACTGTATTTACACTATCCTGTGCTTGATTATTACCTTTTTATATCTGTATCATGCTTTGCTGTATTTCCCAGGACACACCTGGGAAAAAGCTGTTATCAGCTCATCGTGCTTTTCCTGGTAAAAAACCAAACATTTAAATAAATAAATAAATAAATAAAGATAACTCCATAATTCATCAAAAACACCATAAAATAGTATTATTTATAAGATTATATTATCATATGTTATATAATTTTATGTGAGATTATATTCTCATATATCATGCCAGATTATTTTATTGTATATCATGTCAGATTATATCAGACTATATTATCTTCTCATTTTTCTTATCATATTATTGTGCCATATATTTTATATCATATTATATGGCTGCTCAGATATCATATCTGCTGTCCTACCTAATGCCATATGAAGGCACCTCATTAAACAGTGGCTGAAAAAAAGAAAGCATATTTTTCACTGCCCCCTTGACTGTGTGGGTGGCTGTTTGTGTTTGTCTGTGTCTGTAGCTAAGTTTTTGGGATTTACAAGACTTTCTGCTTGGAGTAACTAGGCCATTCTTGCTCACTACATCTGTGAAAGTCTCCTGGACTGGATTTCTGCAAAACATCACCACAAGGTATTGGCATTTTGAGTTTAAAATCAACTTTTTGGAAGCTATCCCAAGCAAAACAAAAATCAAGCAACTAGGTTTGACAAACTCCAGTGTCTCTGGGTCCTGCTGGAATCCACATTTTCATCTGGCTTGCTCCTAAGGGATCTATTTTTGGGCTTTTAAACAACCTCTTTAAATAACAAAGGAAGCACAAGGACAAAATGATTTCACATCCTGCACTTGTACTTGAGTAGGTGTGCCCCAGGCTATCAATGTAATGGGGCTGGGGAGTGTATGCCTGCAAGGTCTTGCATAGCCAAAGCCTCTTGTCAATCTCTGCCTAGCTGTGACCCTGGATGTCCTCTGTCATGAGTTGAACCAATGTTGTACTAACAGTCACACCATGTCCAACAGCTGTCTGGGAGTTGCCCTCGTAACTTTTCTTGTCCTACTTTGCCTTGACAGGATTACACTATCATTATGAAATGAGGATGGCTCAGATAAATCTAGGACCGAGCACTATGATTTTACTTTATCCAACCCTATTGTTTATAATACAAGGATACTACAAACTAATCTTCTTTCTCTACCAAAAGGGCTGTCCCTGCCATTCTGTCTATATGTTTAGGAAACTACGGAACAAGTCTGCATTATCCCATCCTTTTCTAAACATGGGGCTGTGGTTCCTTGTCATCATTGCCATTCTGCTATTTGGGGATATACAGACAAATCCTAGGCCACTAGATGCTTACTTCTCACCAGATGACATACATAGTATGTCAAACATGGGCTGTTAATTGCACACTCGAATATAAGAAGGTTGATGTGTCACTTCGTGGAACTGGAGTCATGGGTCAAACTGTACAATCCTGATATCCTTTGTCTCACTGAGACCAGGCTAAAACCATGGGTTACTGACTCCCCCTGCTCCCTGCCAAATTACTCTATTATTCAAAGGGATAGGATATCGAACAAATGTGGTGGTGGAGTTACTCTATACTACAAAAATAATCTGTCTCTCTTCTCACTATCTTGGATGCTCAATTGATATGTGAATACTTGCATGCTACCCTTGTGTTGGGAGCCAAGAAACTGCATGTTATCTGTGCATGTAACTCCCCAGTGGGAGGGATTGTGGGTCTAGAGTACCTGTTGGAAAATACCTCTCAGAATTTTAATCATAATGAGGTTGTCATCTTAGGGGAACTAAACTTAAACTGGCGTGAGGCAGCTCTCAGTTCTCTTCAATCTCTGACTCATAGCTACAACCTGCATCTGATGGTAACAGTGTTGACTAGAAGTCTGTCTTCATCACCACTAGGCACACTATTGGATTGGGTGCTGGTAAACCGGATCGAACACATCTCAGCCACTGGTATTCTTGCTGATGCTTTAACTGACCACTCTCCTACTTTCTGCATCCTGTCCTTGGGGGCACCTCCATCTCCTCCACCACGTCTCATCACTCTCACAAACTTTGCTCACCTAGACCAAGAGGTGTTTCTGTATGATGTCTCCAGAATTGATTGGTCAGAGATCTATCTATCACACTGTTCTCAGGACGCTCTTAACCTCTTTATCACTAAATTCCTTATGGTTCAATGTAAACAGACCCCAAAGATCACCAGGAGAGTGAGGGGTAAACAAAAAAGATGGCTAAACAAAAATTTACTCAAAAGTTTGCACCTTAGAGATAAACTCTGGAAGCGCTACAAAACATCAGGCCAGCAAATAGATTTCAATGCTTACCGTACACTACAGAATTCATGTAAAAGACAAGTCAGAGGTGCTAAGAGCAAGTATTGTAAAGACCTAGTGATTAACTCGGCCAATGATCCCAGAAAATTCTGGTCACAGATCAAATCCTTCCTAGGATCCTCACAGTCAACTACTCCTGGTGATATGCTGGTAAATGATGTGCATTGTAATGACTCACAAACCATAGCTAATTCTTTCAACATGCATTTCTCTGATCTCCCCCAATATACCTCTTCCTTCGATCCCACTGCATTGTCCTCCAATTCCTCATCAGGAACCTGTCTGGATAAGCTGGAAGTGTTGTCCCCTGTGCCTCCTTATACTCCTCCATTCTATTTTAAGGCTGTGTCTAGAAAGGAAAGAAGTCCTGAAGCTCCTGAGGTCCATCTCTGATCATACCAGCTCTGGCTCAGACTCCCTGGAACCCCGCCTCTTGAAACTTGCAGCTCCCCTTATTGCATTAACACTGGCCAAAATTTATATGTTATCACTTTCAGGTGCAGTGGTCCCTGACCTCTGGAAAGCTACTCGGATCACACCTTTACTTAAAAAAGGGGATCCTAAGGTTGTCATGAACTGCAGACCAATTGCCATATTATTGGTACTGAGCAAAATTCTGGAGAAAATTGTCATAACTCAGATAACTAACTATCTACTTAAGCTCAGTCTGCTCTTGGATACCCAACATGGCTTCAGGAAAGGACATAGCACAACGACTGCACTCCTTAAATTCACTACAGACACTCGTTAAAAAATGGATACTGGAAAAACTGACTGGGGCTGTCTTTATAGACCTCACAAAGGCTTTTGACCTTGTTGATCACATTTTGCTTCTCTCCTTGCTTCAACAGCTGCATTTCTCCTCCTCTGTTGTTGACTGGTATGAAAGCTACCTGACAAATAGAACTCAAGTGGTGAAATTTAATTCATCTCTATCAAATAGTACCACCATTAACATTGGTGTACCTCAGAGCTCCATCCTAGGGCCCCTCCTATTCTCTCTTTATATAAATAACATTGGAGCTGCTCTAAAATCCTGCTGTGTTATTCTATATGCTGATGATCTTGTCATCTATACAAGTTCTACTAATGTAGACACGATCAATACAACCCTTTTCTCTGACTTTAACAATATCCAAAACTAGCCATACGACCACAAACCGGCTCTCAACACTTTTGTTTATTTGAATCTAGGATTACAAGTACCTTTGGGCTGAGGCTCTTTTACAAAGGTTCCACGTCAGATGGAGTACAATACAATACAGGACAATTCAGTACAAATTGCGGATAAACATTGGGTTACATAGACAGTAGTCGTAACTTATTTTGTCAATGAAAACATAAATACTGAGATAATACAAGATAAGGATACAGGGTAGGAGCAGACAGAGGCATTGTCAGCAGTACTTAGGGAAGTGCAGTAGAGAGGAGGGGGGAAGGAGGAACATGAGGGGAGGAGGGGGGGGGAAAGGGGTTGGAGTGGGAGAAGGTAAGTGCTGAGTAGAATGGGCAGTGGCAGCAGGGAAAAGCTGATGGACTGAAGGGCTGTTTAAAGGAAGCAGTCGCATGTGCTGGAGGCAGAGAGGTATAGACAGAGCCTTGATTTAAAGGGGCCAAACTTGGGAAGTGAGGAGATGTTACTACTGAGACCATTGAACCAGAGTGGGGCCCTGTAGATGAATGCTCTTTGCCCCTGGGAGGTATGACAGCAAGGGATCTGAAAGAGCTGTGAGACTGAGCCCCTAGTGAGGCATGGATTATGAGCATGAGAAAGGAAGGCTTGGGCTCCAGGAGGGGAAAAGCCCAGGGTTGTCTTCTTGGTCATTAAGCAGGTTTGGTATTTTATGCGGATAGAGAGTTGTAACCAGTTGGTTTGGGCGTAGAGGTCACACTTGCAAAATTAAACCCTTGCTGCTTGGATCGACCCCGAAGCTCCGGGCTTGCATGACAGCACTGATGGTGCAGGACTTAGAAGGTCAATTACTGGAATGTGTGACCTCTTTCAAGTACCTGGGCATCCTGCTAGATCAATCTCTTGATCTTAATCTTCATGTACAGTCTGTTTATAGAGTTGTCAACTCCAAACTGGGTGTTGCATATAAGGCTAGTTATATGCTCATTCCATCAACTAAAATGGCCATTGCAAGGGGGATTCTGCTCCCCACCCTAACCTATGGGGTTCCCTTATTTAGGGCTGCTCATAAAACTGACCTACTCAGATAGGATATTACGTATAACAACATATGTAGCTATGCCTCTTCTGCTCCTCGGCTTAAACACCACTGTCAACTTTGTAATGATCTTGGTTGGCTCTCTCCATTAGCTAGTAGGAAATACTACCTTGGCTCTCTTATAGATTCGATAATTCAAAATCAAACCCCTAGGTGTCTTGCAGCTATGCTTGTTCCTCAGGACACACTCCATGGTCTACGATCAGCTGATAAATCCTTTCTGAATTTGCCAAGGTGCCGCACTAGGAAAGGAACTGTTGCATTTGAGCATGCGGTCCATAGCTGTAAAATTCACTTCCCTCAACATTAGACATTCTAGCTTCCACACATGCTTTAAGAGAAAATTGCACTCGAATCTGCTGATTGCTGATACCTGTTCCTGCATTCACCCTACCCAATGTCTGATGTCTCTGGCCATACAATAGTATTTCCTCACCTCTATATAGCCCTCTTACTGCCTCAGCCTGTCCCGGCTCCCTTTCCCTGCCCATATATAATCTTGCACTGCAGACATCTCCCTTACACTTACATACACTAATTTAATCTAATTTCATGGCTTGCTCCCCTCTTCCTCATTTACCGACCTTTTCATTAATGACACCCCCTACTCTCAATGGTTATTTCTTCCTTTTTTATTACCTGTTTTTGTTTTTGTGTACCCTGTTCTGTTCATATGATATGTCACCTGATAATTTATTGTCCAAGGTCCTCTCTATGCATTGCTTAAGTATGCATCTATGAATTTATGAACGGTCTACTCTGTAGGTCTCGGATATATTGTATCCACTTTTACTCATTGTATGTAAAGCGCTTTACTTTGTATGTTCTGATATATTGTAGCCCCTTTAACTCATTGTATGTAAAGCACTTATAAATTGTTATCCTGTTAAGTTTCTGCATGTCTGTACTCTCCCGGGTCACACCTGAAAATAGTCATTTTATTGCTAGTGCACTTACCCAGTTAACAAAAGCTAAACAAATAATTATTGTAATTGCCACTCCAGCACCCTATTCATCTCTGGAAATAACCCATGCTGCCACCACCACAACTAGTCCAGTGTACCTAAAAACAACTTTGATCCTCTGAAGTGTGGAAGGTTTTAACAGATGACACAACAAATCCACTTAAATGATGTTTCCTTGGCATTTAAATAAAGCCACATTTAATAATAATCTTAAAACAAAAACACAAAGATGGACTCTGGATTTGGAAAACAATACACACTCTTTATCATCATCATCCTCCAACTCCTCCACCCTCCATCATGAATTCCATTTTCCTCATTATGCATCACTGCAGAATGTGGGTAACACCACCTTCTTCCCTGCTTGCACACTGTACAGCAGAAGGTACAATACAATTGGCCAGTCCTACCACAGCCACCTCTTTACTGTGGGTGCCAGCAATTGCCTGCCTGCCTTTAGGCACTACAGATAGTGCTTTTTATTATAATCTTCATGACTCACCATGTATTAATTTGCAAATCATGTTCTTTTGTCATCATTCTCCTAGTTCATCCATCGTATATCATGTTTTCCTTGTCATGCATCACAGGGGTGTGTATGTGACAGCAGCACTTCCTTCCTTCCCACCTGTACACTGCATAGCAAAAGATGCAATATACCTGGCCAGTACACCAGATTCACCTGTGTGCTCAGGCATGGGTGCAAACAATTGGCTGTCCACCTTGGCGCATGGCACATAGTGATATTTCTTACCATGACATCAGCTGGATTGGAGGGCCCAGGATAATCCTAAAGGGATAGACCTCAGGGGTAAAGGAAGCCACATGAGATGTTCCCTAGGATCAATTTTAGAACTGCTCCTCTTCAACATATTTATATGTGACATATGGGACAGAGTCCAGGGAAAGATATACCTCTTGGCAAATGACACCAAGATCTGTGGTAGAGTGAACACAAAAGCAGGGGAAAGGACCATAAAGAAAGATCTGGAAAGGCTGAAACAGTGGTTAAGGGTGTGGCAGCAGACATTTAATACCAACATTTGTAAGGTAACGCACATAGGGGCCAGGAACCCAAGAGTATAATACAGGATGGATGGGGCAGTAGTGGAGAGCTTAGTGGAGGAAAGGGACCTTGGGGTGATAATAATGGAGCAGTTGAAGGAATCAGTACAGTGTAATAGGACTGTTAAAAAGGTGAATTGGATGCTGGGATGCATTTGGAGGGGGCTTACTAGTGGAGATGTTGTGCATTTTTAATCCTTTAATGAAGTTGGTGCAAATCCGTGGAAATTTATGAAATTCACAAATTCTGTGGCAGACACACTAACTAAGCAGAGTTTGATAGCAGCCCAGCTAGTTTGGATTTCAGTTTGAATTGAGAAAATAAGAGATGGGCTATGGACTTTGAAAATAACCCCTGCTCCCCACAGCGCAGAAATTGTTACGTGAAGTGGACATTTCAGCTAGGGGAGAGTCTGAAAGTATTGATCCAAGCTGCTGCGACAGGACCCAGCTTGCTGGTGAAAGTATCCTCAAGGTGAGGGGCTGTAGATTTTGCGACTGCAAAAGCACTGCTGCCCTGCGTTGGTCCTGAGGGGGGATCCTGCATGCTTTGGAAAGGGTTTGGGGAACAAACAAGCAATCTTGGTTCCCTGGACTGAAGACGTCAACATGCTGGCTTGAAGGATGAAATAGGCCTGCCTGTGTGAAGTCTGTATATAAAGGCCCATAGGTGAAGTTGGCAAGGCCAGGCAGGTGAAGATTGTCATTCCTGGAGTCATCCAGTTTTGTTTTCTCCACCAGTGGTGCACCACCTATGTCAGAACCTCCACAGTACCTTGCAATGCAACTGGCTGTGAACTCCAAGAGTGGACTGCAAACCATGAGTACCCTGAACTGTGACTCTGGGGAGTCTTGTAGTTAACTAGTCAGTTAGGAGTCTGGGGGTAAATCATTCCACATCTGTTTAGAGACACTCACGTCTGCGAGTATAGGATAATCAATCCAAAGTGTGTTGTGTTCAGCTGGGCCCCAATGAAAGACCCCAGGCCTGCACCACTGCACAGGGACAATCTGGGTGCACCCAGGGGGTGGTGAGAAGGTTTGATACTGGGGAAGATATTGTGCCTAGAGTGAATTGTGTTTGATATTCTCCTCCTTGTTCCCCTTCCCTAATAAATAAGGTTACTGTTTGCATTTTATTCACTGTCCCTGTGTTATTGAAGGAGTGCTGCTGGGGGGTGTGGGGCAATAGTGTGGAAACTGTAAATTGTGTGGGGAACATATTTTTGGGGCAGGTTCTATTTCCTGGGGGGTGGTAACCTGTTCTTTATCCATAGTATTCCCTTGCCATTACCCCAGGTGGAGACACCGTGCCACACAAGCTGTCATGGCAGAACCTAGGCTGGCCCCCTTGGAGGTGTGTTCAGAACTACAGTACCATGAGGGCCCCGGAGCAGCCAATGTGAATCAAAGGACTGTTACATACATATTAAGCTCCTTTAGTCTCTCTTTGTATGGCTTCTGGTGCAGACCCTGCACCATTTTAGTTGCCCTCCTCTGGGCTGCCTCCATTCTGTCTATGTCTTTGTGTAGATGGGGTCTCCAGAACTGCACCCAGTACTCCAGATGTGGTCTCACCAACTGCCTGTACAGAGGGATAACAATCTCCTGTTTTCTACTGGTGATGCCTCTCCCTATGCATCCCAGTATCTTCCCAGCCCTCCTTAACACAGAAACATAGAAACATAGAAGTTGACGGCAGATAAGGACCGCAAGACCCATCCAGTCTGCCCATTTCTTTTTCTAGCTTATAAACGTGCCATCGGCCTTTGCTCTGTCAGTGGCCTATCTATTCATAGTCATTTGTATTGCTCCTTTATGCCTATCCCATGCCTGTTTGAAGCCCTGCACTGTATTCATAGCCACCACTTCTTGTGGTAAGCCATTCCATGCATCCACCACCCTTTCTGTGAAAAAAGAATTTCCTCACATTCCCTTTAATCGGCTCCTCTAATCTCATGCTGTGTCCTCTTGTCCTGCTATTTTTCTTATATTTAAACATGTTAGACTCTTTTCACCTTGTTAATGCCCTTAAGGTGTCTGAATGCCTCAATCATATCACCTCTCTCCCTCCTTTGCTCAAGGATATACATATTGAGCTATGTTAATCTGTCCTCATATGTCTTCTGATGCAGTTCCTGCACCATTTTGGTTGCCCTTCTCCTGACTGCCTCAATTTGGTTAATGTCCTTGTGAAGGTGTGGCCTCCAAAACTGCACACAGTACTCCAGATGGGGCCTAACCAGTGTCTTGTAAAGAGGGATTATTACCTCCCTCTTACGACTTGTGATACCCCTACTAATACACCCTAACACCCCCCCAGCCTTACCTACTGCTTTAGAGGTCTGCTTGGATGATTTCAGGTCATCAGTGATGATGATGATGCCCAAGTCTCTTTCTTCCTTTGTGACTGCTAGCAACTCCCCTCCCAGCCTATAGGTGGCTTCAGGGTTTCTCTTCCCTATGTGTATGATTTTGCACTTCTTTGCATTAAATCCCAGTTGCCACTCTTCTGACCATTTTGCTAGTTTATCCAGATCTCTTCTCATTCTGCCCACCCCATCTGGATCATCTACTCTGTTGCAGATCTTGGTGTCATCTGCAAACAGACAAGCCTTACCCTCTAGTCCATCTGCAAGGTCACTAATGAAGATATTGAAGAGGACTGGCCCCAGGACTGATCCCTGAGGTACCCCACTTGTGACTTGCATCTCTTCTGACTGTATACCATTTACCACCACTCTCTCTTTTCTGCCTGTCAACCAGTTTGCCACTCAGTTGACCAACTTCTGACCCACCCCAAGCCTACCCAGCTTATTTATCAATCTTCTATGTGGAACAGTGTCAAAAGCTTTGCTGAAGTCAAGGTAGGCGACATCAACTGCTCCCCCCTTGGTCCACCACTCTGGTTACCCAGTCAAAGAAATCTATGAGATTAGTTTGACAGGACCTTCCTTTTTGTAAACCCATGCTGTCTTGGATCCTGTGCCCCTATGGATTTCAGGTGTTGCACTATCCTTTCCTTAAGGAGTGCCTCCATAATCTTGCCCACTACTGAGGTAAGACTGACTGGTCTGTAGTTCCCTGCCTCCTCCCTGCTACCACTCTTGTGGAGCGGGATCACATGAGCCTTTCTCCAGTCTTCTGGGACCTCTCCTGTGCTCAGAGACTCACTAAACAGTTCTGCTAATGGCTCTGCTAATTCCACCTTTAGCTCCTTAAGTACCCTGGGATGTATGCCATCAGGTCCCATTGCCTTATCCACCCTGAGCTTAGCAAGCTCTTGTAGGACCCTTTCTTTTGTGAAGGGAGTAGTGCTCACCTCCCTCCCCTGTGTCCATGATGCTGAGCTGTGGGCCCTGCCCTACCTTCTCTTCAGTAAATACTGAGCAAAAGTATCTATTTAGGATAGATGCCTTTACAGGGTCCTCCTCCTCACATGCCTCCTTTTCTCCATTAAGCTTAGCAATACCCCCTCTGGACTTTCTCCTTTCACTAATGTATCTATAGAAAGTCTTGTCACCTTCTTTTACTGTCCGTGCTAGTGTTTCCTCAGTTTGGGACTTTGCCTGCCTTACTGCCTTCCCTGCTTCCCTTAGGGCAGTTTGGTATGCCTCCCTATCTTCATCCCGCTGTGTTCCCTTATATTTCCTGAAGGCCTTACTGCCTTCTCACATTGCTCATTGTTGTTAGTATCTCCCCCCTTTGTGTACTCTTCCCCTGGGTTTTTGTTTCCCAGGTGCATTCCATTGCAATTCTTTGCATTAAATTTTATTTATTTATTTATTTAGTTTTTGTTGACCGGGTAAGTACACTAGACAAATCCTGCCTATTTTCAGGCACGACCTGGGGGAGGGGGATACAGATGAATGCCAACTGACCTTGAACCAGATTAAGCTGTTGGTGGTATTTTTTAGTGAACGAGGGAAATTTGGCCAGGACACCGGGGAAATTCCCCTACTCTGCTGTGTCTCGCTGACGGCAGAGGGCGCTGCTTGCAGCCTGGTGAGGCTGCTCAGTGTGCTTCCAGTTTACGATGGAGGAGGAGGTTGCTGTGTTAGACTCGTCAGAGTCTATTGTGGATATGGCTGTTACTTTGGAGATTTCCTTGCGGGACACTGATTTTTTACGACAGACTTCGGAGAAGCTTCAGACTGAGTCAAACTCTGATTTGGTTGTTACTAACCTTGTTCCTGTGTTGGAGTCCACTTCTTTTTCCCAACCTTCCTTAAACCTTTCTACGGATCGAACTTTGCAGCCGCCGGAGGCGGGTCGACTGGACAGCTGTAGCGTACCACTGGAAACGACTGCGGGAATTCGAATGGGAGAGCACTCACCGTCTGGTTTGCCGGTTGCTCAGGATGTGGCCTCTGAATGTTCCTCTGCTAAACCAAGTGCTTTTCCAATGATTAGGCAACAGTTTGCGTTGCTGCAGCGGAAACTATCTTATCCTTCCATGGACTGGTCAGCTAAGGATGCTCTTAATGACTCAGGATGGATTCGGACATCTACAGGACAATGGATCCTTGACCCTGCATGGAAAGAATGCCCGCAAACTTCTCCTGCCTCTCCAATGCATGCCAACGTAATGACACCACTGAGCTCAGGTATGGACTGCCATGGGGGGGATGTTGTTATAGCTGCGCTGCATTTAGGTGAACATTCTTAGGCCTTTTCTAGGCCAAGTTCGTTGGTGGGTGTTGAAAAACTTGTACCTGTGTTACAGGACGCTACTGCTTCTCATCCCTCAGAAGTTCGACCTGGCTTACAACACCCTAGAGTTCCAATGTCTGAACTGTTTAAGAATAAACTGGAACAAGCTCCTAGGAGAAACGCAGTTCGCCTGCGTTATAGGGGTGGCTTGCAAACCCACCCTGATAGATATTATGTAGCGAATACTTTACTGAAGGGTTCAATGAATTTCTTCCCAATTGATATTTTTGCTCTGATTCATATTTCAGGTGAAGACTCCTTTGATATCAGTTTTAAGACATCTCGTGGTTTGGAGAAATTCTGGGATAAATATTCTAGGTTAAAATCTTCCCCCCTCTGGGTCCCCTTCTATGCTCTGCCCCTTACTAAGCCCCTGAATAGATACATTACAGTTATGTTTCAGAATGAAGGGGTGAATGTTGGCAATATACAGTATATCACTGGTTACAAAAATGATGCGAAGTTCTGGGTCCCCCTGAAGCCATTTTAGATCTAGAGGGAATCTGGACAGGCAGTTGGAAATTTAAGGTGAAACTGTCTCAAGTGGATGGCGAGGTAGTGCATTTGCCCAATAGTTTATTTTTGGGTAAAGATAGTGGGGTTTGCTTCTACGGAGGACAACCTTGTGCATGTTATAAATGTGGTGCTTGAACTCATCTTAGTAGCTCTTGTGACCTACTGAAATGCTCTCTGTGCGGGGGGTTTGGGCATTCAGTAGACAGGTGTCAAAATATTTTTCAATGTAATTTATGCGAAGAGAAGGGTCATGCCTTTCACCAATGTCCGTGGGCTACACACAATAAATCAGGGGGTTGGGATCCTGATGACTTAGTTCATAAAGCCCAGGCCAAAAGGGGAGATGGTGATACTCCTTTGCTTCCAGCTGGGGGTGATGGTGGCCTACTACAGGAAACTAAGGAAAGGCCCCTCTCTATGGCCACTGAGGCGGCCCCTTCAGTTACGGTTTCTGTGTCTACAGTTCCTGTGCCTTCTGTTCCCTCTGATATTTCAGATTCACAGCTGGCATCTTCCTCTATGCCCCCTCCCTTTGAGACTGTTAAGCCTCGGAGGTTTACTAGGGCCTCTCTTAAACACTCATCTGTTGCCCCTGTTTTGGTGGAAAAATTTTTTGTGAGGGAAGGGAATCAGACTTGGAGTCTGATACCTCTCACCGCTCAGAATTGATTTCAGATGAGGCGGATAGTAAAACTACCGAACTTGCTAAAGAAAGGAAGGGGAAGAAGGGTAAAAAAAGGAAGGTGAGTTTTTCTCAGAAGACTGGGTCTTGCAGCTAATCTATTCAATCATGGCTACACTTAAAATAGCTTCTTTCAATGTGTGTAGTATTAAAAATTTTAAGAAAAGGCACTCACTCTTTCCTTTTTTTAGTACTTTACAAGTTGATGTCATTCTTCTGCAAGAGACTAGATTGTCTTCTCTTGCCGAAATTGCCCAAGCACAGAAGAGATGGGTGTGGGGACCTTCTTTTTGGACCTTTGGGCCTGATGTAGCAGATGGTATAGGGATTCTTTTCACCTCTACCCTTTTTAGAATTTCTAAATTAGTGGATGTCTGCCCTGGGCGTGCTCTACTCCTGGATTGTAGTTGTCGGGACTTTGATTTCCGCCTTGTAAATATTTATGCTCCACAAACCAAGACTGCCCGGATTACATTGTTTGAGGACATTAAACCTTTTCTTTACACCAGATGGCACGTCATTTGGGGAGGCGACTTTAATTGTGACATTGACTTTAAATTTAAGGGTGATTCTCAAAAAAAATGTATTGCGACTCACTTGCCTTGCGGCAGATTGTTAAAGATGCAGACCTTACGGATGTGTTTCGGGCCCTACATGCTACAGGGGGTGCTTCTTACCATAGAAATGTTTTTTCTACCTGTATCGATTTTCTTTTTGTTTCCAAGTTTTTGAAACCTTTTTTTCTCAAGTGAAACCAACTGAGTTTTCAGATCATCATCTTCTGACTGGGCATTTAAGTTTAGCTGGGATACCACCTAAGGTACATTCCTCGGGTCCCAGATGGCGCTTGAATGTGTCCCTCTTGGAAGATGGGGATTGTGTAGCTGGTTTGGAGGGTCTATTTGCAGCACGTTATTCTACCCTATGTCTTTATGACAATCTTTTTTTGTGGTGGAATGATACGAAAACTGAGATTAGGTCCTTTTTGGTTTCTAAAGGGAAATCTAAAGCTAATTCCAGTTATCTTACTTATTTGCAGTATCGGAATCAGTTATATAAACTGATGTACTTTCACCCTGGTGATAAACATCTCTTTCAATCTCAGATCACTGAAATCAAGAAACAGATGTCCCTATATCAATATGATCATGCCAAATCTCTTGACATGGAGTTCAGGTATGGAGTTCAATCACAGCCTGCCTCTGATCCTTATTCGGCCTGTAAACAGCGCCTTGACAGGACCCTGATGTCGGGGTTACTATCTTCAAAGGGTACTATGGTAACCTCTGATATGGACATTGATGTCTGTTGTTCAGTCCTTTGTCTCTGATTCTTTTGGTGGGGATCCCGGTACCTTTGATGCCTTACCAGCCGAACTCTTGACTTTTCTTCCTGTTATGGATTCCAAATATCGAACCCCTTTATTACAGCCTATTTCTTCCTTGGAAGTAGAGAATGTTATAAGGTCACTTAAGTCTAAAACGTCCCCTGATTTAGACGGTATTCGAATGAGTTTTATAAGAAATTTCTGCCGCTTATGTGTTACGCTTCTCCTATGGTGTTTAATTTATGTTGACCTCTGGTTTAAGCTTTCCGATTTCAGTATTTCTCTATTGAAATTTATTTATGAAAAAGGGGATTCTTCTTTGCTGACAAATTGGAGGCCCATGAGTCTCCTTAATAGCGACTACAAGATTTTTGCTAAAATTCTTACAAATAGATTAGCTGTGGTTTCTGACTCACTTATACACCCGGCACAGACCTGTGCTATTGCTCAGCGAAAGGTTCAGCACAATCTATATCTTTTGAGGGAATTGTTTGAGAATAGTAGTGGGGGAAGGGGGTCAGGTTTTATTGTAGCATTGGATCAGATTAAGGCCTTTGACAGAGTTTGACATTCTTATTTATTTAATTTGTTGCTATCCTATAATATTCCACGGCCTTTTTTTCATTGGATTTCTCTGTTGTATTCTGATGCAGCGGTACATCCAGTGGTGAATGGTCTAATGGGATCTGCAATTCCAGTGGTTAGAGGGATTAGGCAAGGCTGTCCATTGAGCCCTCTCTTGTATACGTATGCTCTGGATCCCATTATTCGTTATATTCAAGGACACTGTGGTATTATTGGGATTGCCCCTGATATTTCTTTACCAATGGAGAAAATCACAGCTTATGTAGATGATGTGACTTTGTTCATGCAAAATGAGACCTCCCTTCAGACTGCCTTACATTGTTTTCAGACTTGGGGACAGTTTTCTGGAGCTGAAATCAATGTAACTAAGAGTTTTATTTTTTCTTTACACTCCGATCAGGCTTGTCTTTTTGACACGATGGGTATACCCTTTGCTTCTGCACCCCGTAAAATTTTGGGGGTTTGGTTTGGCTTAGGTGATATGGCTACTTTTAATTGGGAACAACAGTTATGTTTGGGTGAAGGTAAAGTTAATTTATGGAAACATTGGAAATTTGGAAAGAAAAAAAGGGTTTTCGTAGTCAAGAAATTTTTGATCCCTGTGTTTTTATATCTTAGTTATCTTTACCCACCACCGGTTTCTTTAGAAACTAGACTTTATAGTGTGTTTTTTCAAATGATTTGGAGTAATCGATTGAATCCGGTGTGCAGGGATATCACCTATCTACCAGTTAAAAAGGGTGGCCTGGTCATGATTAACCCGATTGTATTTTTTCATTCTGTTTTTTTATTTAATTCCTTTTGTTTTCTATGGGGTCAGATTACCTTACCCTGGCAGGTATGGTCTCATTTTGTTTGGGATCGTTTCTTTCAGAAATAGACTACATATCCCCCTAAAATCTTAAAACAGGACCAGTTGCCATTTTATGGGATCTCTACTTTAAAGAAATGCCGTCAATGGAATTTATTGTTTTCTACTCTATTGTCTCACTCTAGGAAATCCTTTTATAATTACATTGTATTTACAGTGCAAGGTATACTTTTGCTCTTTCCAGAGTGTGTCCCTACTAGGATGTCATTTGCCTTACACAAATTGACTGATTTTAGGCTTCCTGCCTATGTGTGGGATATTGTCTGGATGTCTGCTCAGGGCGGGTTGGGGGTATGTGGTAACCTTAAATATAAACCTTTAACTGATAGGTATTGTTTGAGACCGTCCTGTATTTCCATTGAAGAAAGTCTTTCGCACTTTTTTCTTGATTGTCCCTTTGTTAAAAGTTTTTGGACTGCTGCGGCTGGTCATTGGGGGATGTCTTTATTGTCACAGGTAACTTATAACACGCTAATTTTAGGGGATTATACGGGGCCTTGGCAAACTTTTCATCCTAGTACCTTGAATGTTTTTTTTGCACTCATTCAGTTCTATTTCTGGCAAGCTAGATGTCAATTTATTTTTCAACAACAATCAGTTTCTTCTTCTACGATAATTTCTCAAGTAGAGGCTGGTTTATTGAATGTTAAATCTAAAGATCAGCAGAAATGTTCAGCTGTTAAGTTTTTTTCTTTCTGGAATCACTTTTTTGTTTAAATTTTTCCTGTTAACCTTTTGGATTACTGTTCTACATTCTTTGTGTGTTTGCTTTATGTTATGGTTTATGGTGATGTTATGTTTTTTGTCTAATAAACTTCCCCTACTCTTTTCGATAAGTGCCATGGGATCTTGAACATCCACCTGAACTACCACCAATTCAGGCAGATGGGACCTCGGTTTAACATCTCATCCGAAAGACGGCACCTCAGAAGTGCAGCACCCCTCTCATGCTGCACTACAGTGTCAGTACTGGGATATTAATCCAAGTGTCAGATGTGGGAACTGAACCCACAGCCCTCTGATGTCCCGGCCTCAGAGGTGAGTGTGCTACCTACTGAGCCACTGACACTGTAAATCTAAGCTGCCATACTTTTGACCATCCATCATATCGCATCCATCACAGCAAACTAAGTGTCTGTCCTTGTACCCCAAGGTAGACAAAAAAGGCAGCACTGGTTTCTGCAGTTTTGCAAGGGACTTCCAGTAAGTAAGTCAACATCTACCCCTAGACATGGGAGCATCCTGGGCCATGCCTTCTCCCAGCACAGGGCAGGATGGTTTGGCTGCATTGAGAGGCAGAAACGGGGGTTGCAGCTTATCAAATTGGAAACTGGAGCCACCTGATGAGTCAGCGTGCTGGTGACCCATACTCTGGAGCAGACTTGGGGAGTTGGGACCTGGTGTTCCCAGTGCTGAGGAGAGCTAACAAGCACAGTGTAAGTCAGCCTGGGGGAACGAGACATCCAGATTTTGGCACTGCAGTGACCCTCTGCTCTCCAGAGAAAGGTGGCATTCAAACACATTATGTTGCAATTTCCAATGCCAAATGAGGCATGACCTGATGTCAGGGGAGGAAGAAATAAGAAAAATAGGGTAAAAAAAAAACACACACCAGCATGGTGATGATGGCTGTTTTTCAGGCACCACACTGTGCATCCCCTAGCATCAGGGAGGTGGGGGCTTATAAAGTCAAGACTGGGGTGGTCACCACAAGGGTGTGTCCCTAGGTGCTAGGATCATTATATGGTGGTGGAAGACAAAAAAAAAAACCTTATCGAACAATGCATTAGGACCATTGACCCTACCCCCTGGCACTGTGAGGCATGAAATGCAGAACAGGTAAATGGAGTGATAAAATGTTCTATCGTATATGGTCAGTGCTTGTTATGTATGAAAATCTGCCCCTTCAAAAATGTTGCTGTGCACATTCTACGTTGTTGTGCACATTCTCAAAATGCTGCTGTGCACATTTCAAGTCAAATTCAACTGTGTTTCTGCTCACACTGTCTCCTGCATATTGTTCACACAAAGTCATGCTTCACTTAAACTGAAAGTAACAGTCAAGTCACCCATAGTCTCTGCAATTACTATTAAAAAAATGTCAACAATGAATTTATTCAAGTTAATAGGACAACCATAGAAAACTCGGCATGTGTTTCCATCTCAGGGTTGAAATAAAAGCATGGATCTCTTGAAGTTCCCTTTGAAGGTACTGTACATATGTTGTTATCACAACCCAATGGTGGAAGCACAGGCTCAGTGTGTGGTTGCCGATACATTATTCTATATTCATCACTTTTACACACAACCATACTCTTGATACACTGGAGCCTGGAGACTTGGGTGATTAGTACAAAAATAACTTACAGTAGTCTAGATGGAAGAGAACAAAGGCATGAATGAAGATTTCAACAGAAGTTCCTGTTTCTTCTGTTACATCGGTGACATAGAATGCTGCACCGCAAATAATTCATCATTGAAAATATAAAAAGGCACAGTTTATCCAGATTCTCCTGAATTCATTTGATTTCCCCTTTTATTTTTTTTTGTACATCATTTATACATGTTGCCTAATAGAGATACTAAGTTTTTGAGATAATGGTCAGCAGAACATATGCAACCCCATGTGTCACAGGTACTGCATGGTAAAGGCATAGGCTGTACCTGATGTCACCTTTAAGGTACAACTTGATTTTCCCATGGGGAATCTAGGGTTATATGTTCAGTTGTCCTCTTTTTTTAGTCAGTTGAATGCAAAGCTCCAGTTTTCAACAAGACAATCCAGTTTAAAATTGCATGCTTTTGGTTTAGTGAACTATGGTCCAAATTCAGATCTGCCCTTCACACAAAACTGTTGCAGCAGCTGTATTATTTACACTGAGTAGAGTATGTTGAATTAAGGTGTCAAAAAGTGCTCTTTGTGAAAGACATCTTCTCTTCAAAATTCTCATGCCTTTTCAAAATCTTGAATTGAACATATGTTCATTCACCAGCTGAACTCCGGCTTCACCTCGTGACAAGTTACATGCAAAGCCAAAACCGCCTTTTAGAAGTTCCTCTTTTTCTTATTCTGACAAACAGTGAATTAGCCTAAGGTTTGTGCTAATAATGTGAAACCTCTGTGGCAGTTGTAAACGGATGTCTGCCAGAGGATTCATTCACAGCTACCGAAATGAGGAAAACATTTGCTGAGGCAATGCCTCACATGAGAAGAAAAGGAGGAAGTGGGAACATGCTACAGCTACATCATATGACATTTCAGTGGTTTCCAACTGACAATCCACAATGTAAGACCTTACAAACTGTGGAGCTGTAGTGAAATAAGCCATTCAATGTTCTCAAAAGTAGTTTTACAGTGGTGCTCTGCTATAAATTCCGCCAAATGAAAGAAGTAACAAGAAGCCAATGGTAGGAGTTCTGCTCTTGTTTTGAGCATACAGCCAATTTGTTTCTCACTAGACAAAATTAGAAATCATACTTGTACAGATGAAGTAGGCATTTGAATCCCAAAATACTGACTGTAAGGTGAGGCAAGGGCTAGACATGACAGTCAAGAGACATTTCAGCCCAAAGTGGGTATTATGGGATATTATCCCATTTTTATACAGTATGTGAAACACATAGGGCTAGACATATACTGTACAAAAATGCACTCCTTTGTATTTTGATTTTATTTGTTTTACCAGAAAGTAAGCTAGATTAACTAAGATCCATGTTGAGCATCACATGGCTAGGCAACAACAAAGTTAAGAACAATTATTAGTAAATGCAAATCACAGATAGGTAAATTACAATTTTACTAAAATCATTCACACAGTAATAAATTACTTATCTAATCATACATTTTCAGTTTCAAAAAAAGATAAAGATGCACCATGCTAATACCGAAGGGTAAATTATTTAGTAAATATGAGCTGTGGAATGTTATGCAAATGATTTTAGGAGAGATCAGGGATTGGGGACTAGACTACCAGGGTACATACTTCACTATTTCTGTGGGACTTCAGGGGTTGGGATGGACTGCTAGACCATCAGGGATGATAACTATACTGTATATACAGTACAATGCCTATGCTGTACACCCAGTACAATGCAAATGACCCCACTTCCTGTCATCAATCCTGCTGCAGCCCAGCTGTCTCCTTGACCCCCCATGACACCTCATGTACCCCTTCTGCACCCGGCAGCCCATTGTCAGATCCCCTCCCACTGGCACAAGCCACTTAGACCACTTCCTGGCTGGTTTAAGTGGTGCCCTTTGCTGCATCCATGGTGGTGTTTGTAAAATCCCCCAAAAGAGGATGTTGTAGCCCTGTTGTGGTGCAAGCCCCCTTGCAAGCTGGTGCACCTGGTTGTTTGCCGCAACCATGTCACAAGGGGACTTTGGTGCAGCAGCATCATGATTTGATGCAGGCTGCTTCAGAAATTGCATTTGACTTAGGTTGTGATGCAAGTTACAACTTACATCAAACTCTTTTAATGCAAGTCCCTTGCGTCATTCTGACACATTTGAAAATTGGGTCCCCATCTCTTTTTCAGCCAAAATCCAGGGGAAAACAAAACAAGATAGCTCAATGGGATATATTTCGATACACTTCAATACTTTGAATTTAGCAGCATTCTGTACAATAAATAGTACAATACAATACAGTTCAACAATAATACATCAAGCTTAGTGACTTCTGTATCAAAAATAAAGAAGCTGAACAAAGCAGCTGGGTAATCTTTCAGATAGTTTACAGACTCCATAAATAATTACTGTGCAAAACAGCTGAACACTGAGTAGGTCAAGAGGTGCAGTAGGTCAAAATATAGTTTTTGAATTTAGCAAAATTTGACTCAGCTTCTGCACCATGGGGTGGTTTATTCCATAGCCATGGACCCCGGTAAAAGAAGGTACAGTACATACTCCAATTTTTGTCCTAGTCCTGGGGTGGTCAAAAACATTGGTGGTGGTGATCAGATCAGATATCTTTATTTGTTCAGCTATAGAACCTTTACAATATACAAATAAAATACATACACACATGTTTCTTTAAAAAGATACAAAAAAGATTACAATAAATATAAATATAGTATACAGTCATCAATTAAAGCATAGAACTGATAACCTATCACTGTATAAAGTACATAAAGACTGGATGAGTGCTAGTTGGCTAAGGTTGAACCCGGATAAGACTGAGATGTTGGTGGTGGACCCTGATCATCGGAAGGTGGGTGTATTGGCAGGACAGCCCTCTTGTCTTTGGCTCAGGGTGTCACCTCAGACCAGGTACAGAACCTGGGTGTTATTTTTGATGACGGTCTGACACTAAAGTCACAGGTGTCAGCCATTGTCAAGACCTCTTTTTACCACCTGAGGAATATTGCCCAGGTGAAACACGTGGTTCCTTCTGGTGATCTTCTTACATTGGTCCATGCCTTCATGACCACTTGCCTTGGCTGCTGTAATGCTCTGTACCTAAGGCTGCCGGAGGATGATATCTGTCACCTGCAGCTGCTGCAGAATGCAGCCATCAGGCTTTTGACTGGTACGTCTAGGACCAGTCATATATTGCCTGTGCTTCACAGACTGCACTGACTGCCACTGTGATGGCGTATCACCTTCCAGGTCAGTTTTCTGACCTATAAAGCCCTACATGATCAGGGACCCCATTACCTGCAAGATCTCTTCTCTCCCTGTTGCCCCTCGCGAGCACTCCGATCCACCAACGAGGGATTGCTGGACATTCCCAAGGTACGACTTCAAACATCTGTGGCCCATTCTTTTGCATTTATGGCCCTGATCCTGTGGAATTCTCTACCTCATCAGATAAGGGACTGCCTGACTGTCCAAAGCTTTAAGACGGAACTAAAGACACTCTTTTTAAGTCTGGCTTTTTTAGAAGAAGTTTAATGTTAGTGTAGACCATCATCTGTTTATGTATCAACTGTTATTTCATGTTTTTAAATGGTTTTAGTGCGTTAAATGTTATGGATTATAATTTATGTACAGGCACCTTGATCACTGGAAAGGTGCCTTTTAGACAAATAAAGATTGATTTGGTTTGATATGTACCGAAGTACCAGTGAGAATGAGAAGGGCACAGTGCCTTAGAAAATGCTTTCTAACAAGCAAGTAAACCAGGCAGAAATCTCTCAGTAATCCATATTCCTAGTGATTGAAAGCCAGCATGGACAAAAAATACAGATACTTCAAATGAGTTCCAAATAGAAAACTGGTTCTCGGTTGAAGTATGGCATTAATAAATGCTATTAAAACAGCAATAATCCAGCAAATAAACTGAAAGTCCCAAATCTGAAACACTATGGTCACCTCTGTCTCACAAAAGCACATTGTGCTTATTTCTACCTGATTAGCACAATCCTAAACTATGTCACAATGCACAAAGAACAGTCACATTCAGATCCAGATTAATGGTTATGGTTTGGTAAATTATATACAACACAATGACTATGTAGATAAAAGATCATTGGCCAGAGTCCCAAAACATTGTGGGGCTAAGTCTCACACCACAACTCTAGCTGCGGAACAAAATCACTGCAGCAGTGGAGACTGGTTTTCTCATCCACAGCAGCTGTGGAAGATGTTATGCCTGGTCCCACCGGCTGTAACATTTTTCTGCAGCTGTTGCCTGCCCACTGGCACAGCAATAGCACTGCTGCCTGTGGCACTGATGATCCATGCTCGGAAGCAAGCATAGTGAGTCAGAGGGTCGGCTGGGAGGAGGTTGCGGGGATGTCCCATGGATAGCTCTCCATCAGCGGAGAGGGGTTTGTGGTTTCCTGGCATACTAGTGACACCCAGTGGAGGCTAGGTGTCCAGCAGCCAGGACCACAAGTACTTGTAGAGATGGCGATGGATGTCTTTGGGGCAAGTACAGAAGTGTGCCCATCCCGTGCTGACATCATTGCACATCTGTGTCTCCTGGGGAACCAAAAACAGGAAAAAAACCTGGTCACAGAGCTCTGTGACATCCCTGGACAGTCTCCTGAATGATGCCCCAGGCATAAGCCTTGGCTGGGGCCTCAAGTAGAGTTCAGTCCCTCCCCCACCCCCACAGTGGAGCTCTACAGTAAGAGCAAGCTACAGGCCACTCAGACTGGTCAGCCAGGTTGGGGATGCTGGGAGGATGAGTCCATAGACTGACAGGGAGGGACATCCCCCACTCACATCCAGGAGATAAAAAGAGTTGGAAAAAAAAAGTTTCCACAGAAGCGAGGAAAAAACACCCACAAGCTGCCGTAAATCATGGAGCCGGTTATAAACTGGCTCCACTTTTGAGAATACTGTAGCTGTGGGAGAAACTGTGGGTTCACAAGTGGCAACCCACTTGCGCCATGTTTTTCCTGCAGCTGTGGGATTTTTGGCGGCTTTGAGAATCCAGTCCAATTTCTTTTTTCTGATTCCATTTGCTGTGAGGAGGAATTTGGCCAAAGAGTTCGAACCTTGTTCTTATCTAGTATTAAATAATTGATTCAGGATATATTTAGCTGGAAAATAACACTTTGCAAGGAGCTTTCCAAGATATTTTTCTCTCATATCATGACTCCAGGGAGAAGTGATGATACCATGGTATAGATTTTCAATGCCACCAAGATTAGAGCCACAACCTCTGAAATATAATTTTCTGTGGTTTTTTTTTTGTTACTTTTTTTCTAGAATTTTATTAGGTTGTAATTCAAAATGTTAACATGTCACAGTTCTCATTTTCAAGCGCTCCTTCATCAAATTAAGATATGGTTTTAATCAATATTGTTTATTTATTTATTTATTGAATTTTGATGACTCGGTAAGCCCACTGGGCCTAGAAGTCCCTTTTCCAGGGGCAACCAGGGGAAGGGGGGATACAGATGGTAAACAACTGAAATTGAACCAGATTAAGCTGTTGGTGGTATTTTTAGTGAATTATTATTAGCCAGCCAGAGAGGACATTTCAGTTTGTTAATTCCTCATCCAATTGATGGGCACTGTCAGAAAGTGTTTGTTTAGTGATATTAGAGTAGTTAATATTAATACCTCTGTTCATATAATTCCAGAGTTAGAAATAACCATTGGAAGATAACTCATCTTTGACAGCTTGCAACCATGGATAATAAAAATGTATGTTGAGAGAAAACATTTCTTCTTACAGAGACTTATAATTAAGCTTTTCAAATGATAGATTTGTAAACTTAACCCTGTAAGCAATCTTTGCAGACATAATGAAAACCTTCAAAGGAAGTTCTCCTAACTTTCCCCTAGCCAGGCAAGCATGAGCTGATAATAGGAAGGCCAATAATCCTTTCATAAATACTGTTTCCTACCTTCTGACTTCTGTCTGCTTAACCATCTGCCCAGATTTCACTGGCATACAAAATGTTACTATTAAATTTCCCCACAAGGGTTTTTAACATTGGGTATACTGTCATCCCCCAAATTTACTATTAAATCTGAAGAGACTATTATCTAGTTGTCTACTCTGTTGAATTAACTGTTAATATGTATGTTCTTTGAAAAATTATTCAGGAATGTGACGCAAGGTATTGATATGACTTAACAGTCTCAATAGGCTTCCTCCTAAGATACCATTCCATACTGGGTTTTACACTACCGATAATTAAAGCTTGTGATTTATTTCAATTAATTAAAGTTCAGATTGAACACAAAGTTCCACTAGTTTGTCCAGTTTCTTTTGTAAGCCACCTTGAGAAAGTAAGAAAAGAACAAGGTCATCAGCATAAACTAAGACCAGAATTTCCACTTGTAAAAGTTTAGGTGACTGAAAATGTTTGTGATATAACTGAGTTAAGATATCATCTAAACAAATATTGGAAAGGCTAGGCACAAGGACACATCCTTGCCTGACACCATAATTTGAGATGATTTTATCAGTTATTCTAACATGGGTTCCGAAAATACTGTCTTCTGATTCGTCCAAACAGGTCACCTGACCATTGATCAGGGTCTGCATCAGAAGACATATGAAGAAAGACTAAAGGAACTAAAGATGTATAGCCTCGAGGAAAGGAAGGAGAGGGGGGACATGATATAAAATTTCAAATACATCAAAAGAATCAACAAAGTCCAAGAGGGTAGCATCTTTCAGAAAAAGTTATGTGCAAAAACAAGGGGGCACAATTTGAAGATAGAAGGGGATGGCTCAGAGGTAATGTGAGGAAGTATTTTTTCACAGAGAGGGTTATGGATACATGGAACAGCCTTCTTGAGGAGGTCATAGAGTTAAAATCAGTGGGGGAATTCAAGAATGCTTGGGACAGACATAAGGCAATTCTAGTGGGGGGGTAGGAGGAAGTAGGCTGTTGGTTAACTAGGATCTGCAGCTTATCCGTTAGGTAGGAAAATGGGAAGACTAGGTGGGACAAGCGGTCCTTATCTGCCGTCAAATTCAAATTCTATGTAATCCCTGATATACCCACAGTTGCATGTTCACAGGGCTTTATTTTACAATTTCTTTAGTTAAAACTCTAACATAATATTGCCCATGTTATAAGAGGATTAACCCACTCCGAGGTATGGGTTTACTGAGCATTAATCCATGTCTGGGTAGTTGAAGTCACTCGGCTTCACCTCGTGACTCCAGCCCCCCCCCCGGAATGGATTAATGCTCAGTAAACCCATACCATGTCGTGGGTTAATCCCTCCAGATACCACACCTGCTATATTTCACTTTAGCCTAGGTATCCATGTATAGTTTCTTGATTAACACAACTATATCAGGATCCTTACCATTAATTAGCATTTTACTCCATAATTTACTCTTAATCAGGGTGTCAGATGCAGAACTAAAAGCTATGAAAGGTATTTTTCAACAAGAAGTACAAAGATAAAACAGTTATCTACTGTACTCCTACTATCTTGAAAACCAGCTAGTAATTCTGACAGCGGAACCTAGGTTTAACAGTTTTCTATGTTTCTGAAACTGGCCTAAAAGAACCCTAGCATACAATTTAGCCGTAATATCTAAAAGGCTGATGGGTCTACACATAGCAGGGTGGTGGTAGAGCAGAGATTTTAGTGTTCATCCTGCAATTTGAGGAGACTGCAGTGCCTCCGGTTCTTTATATTTCACTATCGAGGAAAGCTGTTTGTACTGTACCATAGGCATGCCAACCTTTCTGAGGGAAGGGGTAGGATACCCAGCTGAGCATGCAGCTGGCAGTATTGGGTGAATGTAGGCACATTTAACAAAGATCTGCAAACGTTTTTATATGCAGTGCTTAATTTGTCTTGCCCCTTTCTAGAGAGACCTCTACAGACAATAGCACCATGTTCGAGTGTAGGAAACAGAGTGTGAGTTGCAACTGCTTTTCTAGCCTCACTAGGTAGGCAGCTTTGTATCCTGTAGAGGGCCCCCTGTTTTTTGTTTTCAGTTTTAATAGTGCTTGTTATGTGCTCTTCAAAAGTCAGATATGGGTCAAATAAGAGGCCTAGGTATTTACTGTATATGCTTCTGCATTTTGTTAGACGGCGCTATGTAGACAGTGAATGTTCAGAGCATCCCTCAATTTGCCTAGATTGAGCTTTGTGCCAAATAACATAGCATGAGTATTGTTTTCATTCAGCAAAACTTTATTTCTGAACATCCAGTTTATAGACTGATTATATTTGAACCAATTTTGAAGGAGAGAATTACTACAGAACCCTGCAAGGTACTGTATGTGGTACTTCTGTTATTGAAGAACCAGCATTGAAAATGACCATTTGATCTACATTACAAAAGTTTAGGCTGTACAAATTTTCAGTAGGTCATTTACAAAACATGAAAATAATTAAGGTCCCAATTCTGAGTCTTGTGGAACCCCGGCAATGAAACTTTCATTAGTTTTGAAAGGGTGTCATTTATTTTAATCTGTTTTGCCTAGAGGCCAGGTAGATCTTAAACCATGTCAGAGTACAGTCTTCAACTCCTAGATTTGTAAGATAAGTTACAGTAGTTAAATACTGCGGTCCTCCAAATCAAAGGTCTTGGTCAGTCTATAAAAGCGGCTTCTGTAATGAGACTCTGATCCATGTGTAACAGCAACCAAATGTGGGGCTGTTGGTAGTCTCCAGAATTTTTCCTGCCTTGTCTTGATGCATTCTAGAGGATGTAAATGCCCTTAGCAGGAATGGAACTTAGGGAGTGTACAGTAGGTTTTGCTTGTGGTCCTTGCTCTAGTGAATCTGAGGTTGAAAGGGGTTCAACCCTACTGACAACTCCAGTTCCAATCCCCCACCTTTCTCCCCTTCCCCTCTCACACCTGTCCTTACTGTTACCCTGCATCCATTCCACATCATCATGTTGCCATTGTACTCAATCAGTTTCCATGTGGATCATGTCTGATTATGATACAAGTAAATATTTTAGCTGTTAGTTATTTGGGAATTCTCATAATGGAGCTGCGAGATTTAGTAACCATTTAGTTTCTGCAGTACCATTTAGTTCTACCCTTGGATATTGTAATCGAACCATGTGTGAACAAAATTTCCCTGTAGGGCAGTATGTGCACAACATGATGCAACTTTATTGTTTGTATTTGAAGTTTTTTACCCTGTCGTTCACTTTTTAGTGAATTATGTGTTTGTATTTTTCACTTTAAATTTCACATTGTGTGTCTTGTCTTGTGACGTTACATGCTGCTTGTATCTCTAGCCTGGATACATGTTACATTTTTATAATGTTTTTACTGAGCATACACTTTGGCATGTTTACCTAGTAGCCACAGGTTTCAGTGCTCACACTGATTCATGCCATTTGGCATTCATTACTGCATTTTTGCAGTTCCAATACCTTACTTTACCTCCCCTCCCCAACCTCTTCCTGGATCCTATGATGACTGAGCATGCTGACCCTTTACTTTCTGGGCTACATATACAGCAGCCTGTAGTGCCAAAATCCACCCCCTGATGAAGCCTCAGAGTGAAGCAAAGAAATAGGGGTTTTGACAGGCCATCATTGACACCCACTTCTGGCATTTCATATGGATTATCACTTTGAGGTGAAGTAACGTTTTCTGCATTTCTTTATAGCAAGTGTCCGGCCCTTTATATATATATATATATATATATATATATATATATATATATGATTTTGTGTGTGTATATGTGTGTGTGTGTGTGTATGTATAGCACTTGTTTGCTTGTTTCATCCATCTACAACTTGCCTGGAGAACTTGCCAGGCTCACGGGGTGACAATATGGCTCCTGAATCTGGGTATGGTACATGTCTCCTCTTGCACCGTTCCCAGGTATGCTGGCCTCCACATGAAGACACAGCAACACCTGAGGGATAGTGAGGGACCTGTGGGGAGGTTCCCATCTAGGGGGTTGTCCAAATGGCTTCACTGTTATCCTGATCCTGATCCTGTGACATCTAAGGTCAGCAGCTCAAATACATTTTTGGGACCTGCCAGAAACTGAGGTACACACGTTGTCCCCTAGTACATGAGTCTGGACCCCGGATATAAATTAACTTTTCAGTGTTGATGTAGGGAACTGGGAATGTCCATCAGAACCCTCAGTATCCATTTCACAGGTTTGCCTGTTTGGTAACCTGCCATGGCGAGACTGTGATCAGGATGTTACTACCCTCTAGGTGGTGACAGAGGGGCAAACCAGAAACTGTGGGGCACCAGGGACTAGCAGTGCCATATAAACAGTCTTCAGAGTGAGAAAAGGGTTTGCATTCAGCTCAATCATGGAAGGAAATGTGTGCAGGGCTTTAAGTTTCAAGTTCATGTTTACTGGGATATTTGTAGCCATTAAGCCAACGTTCTTCTCTAATAGCATCCTAGCAACATATTCAAATTACAAAATAGAGATAATTAAGTTGCATAAAATGTTTGCAGTACAAATGATGAGAAGCTGATTTGTATACAATAACAGTAACAAAATCAGTAGTACCAACATATGATACATAACATGTAACATACTTTCAACAGTACAGTCATAGGAGCCAGTTGCAGTAAGCCACCTCTTCAGCTGATTACTTGAGAGTACAGTGCCAGGCCAATGCCAGGCATGAGAAAATCATGGAGTGTCTTGTTCTTCACTGAAATTGGTCTGACTATTTCTATCCCCATCAAAATATCAGAGGACACAAGCTGCTCTTTGACTGTCTTTCCCGAATCCCTCCACTGACTTCTGGCATTTACCTTTAAAGCTGGGAGTCATGACCCATTATGGGTAGCGCTGAATCCTCAGTGTCCACTGTTCCTCCTTTGCTCCAGGAATGGAGAGAGTATCCTGAAGCACAAGTATGTTGATGGTCTTTTACTGTACCATTGGATGTGTGATTGCATCCAATGCCTTTGCACACAAACTTTAAATGAACATATCCCAGGTTTCATTGCATCTTCAAGTCTGTTTGTCCAGTTTGTGTCTAATGCAGGGAACAGTGACTTGGTGCAGAAAGAAGGTTGCAGTGGGGATTTATTTATTTATTTCAAATGTTTTGCCAGGAAAGTCATACTGAGTTGGTACTGGCACGTTTTCAGATGCATGGGGGGGGGGGAACAGAACAGGTCAAAGCACAATGTACAGAAAGGATACAATAATATGGAAATAAGTATAACAAAATATACAAATACAAGAAAATGCTTCAAGAATAAAACTGTCATACAGTGAAATACAGTACAGCAACTTGAGAAACAGTCACAAGAACATCAACCTGTGAGCAACAAAACAATATGAGAAGCAGGGAGTAGTGACTGATGATCTAGGGGAGAGGGACTAAGCTAGTGTCACTGTAGGGTGGAAGGCAGGTGACAGAAGTCCACCCCAATATCAGAAACAACTACAGGATTGAGTAGAGAAATTACAGAGGACAGATTTCAGAGCAACAGATGGGGATGGGGAATGGCACCTCTACTGAAACTGATGTGATCTACAGACCTCCAGCACGGGGGAGGAGTTAGATGAGGTACCGGTGGGAGCTATTGGCAAGATGGCAGAAAAGGGGGAGGTGCTGCTGGTGGGGGCTTCAGTCTGCCAGTTGTAGATTGGAGCCTCCCAGCTGTGGCTTCATGTGGAAGCTGGAACAGCCTAGACTCGTCCCTGTAGGGGGACATTCCTCAGGCACCTAGTCAGTGGACCCTCTTATAATGGGACAATACTGGACAGCCAGGTACTTACTAACAGGGACAGTGTTGAAAACATCAAGGCAGGAGGCCACCTGCGTAACAGCAATCACCATAGAGTGTGGTTCAATATAAGGACAGTGCGGAACTGAACCACACAACAGTGAGGGTCATGATTTCAAGAGTGCAGATTTTAGAAAGAAGGCTGAATGCCTCAGTGATGACTGGGTCAGGTGGAGGAACAGTGAGCAAAGCTAAAAAGGGCCATGGGGAAGGTAACAAACCTCTGCATGAAACAAATAAGGAAAAGCAAGAAGAAAAAAAAGGATGCTATGGTTCTCAAATGATGTGGCAGAAAAGGTAAAGGTTAAAAGTGCATCTTGGGTAACTCACGTGCAAATATTTGATTTCTCTGGGGAACGTTGATGCTTCCACACATTATGTGGAGGGAGTTTGGAGGGTTCTTCAAGTGTCCTACCTCCCCAGTTAATGAATGAATGACTCTAGAACAAACATCCTTAGGAATATGAGTCTGCAGTATCTTGAAAAAGGGTTTCCAGATTTGCTAATGTGTTTCCTCCTGGTTTGTAGCCAAGTAGGAAATCTCATTAGCTGCCAGCATGCTTAGCTTTAGTCTCCAGCGTCTTATACTTGGGGGCTGTGGTTGACTCCACTTGGGCAGGATTAAGCACTTTACACAGAGAAATGCACCCAGCAACCATTTCCTTTTTAGATTGGGGGTGTCCACTTATGACGCTGCAGTTCCCCACAATAGCCAAGGCTGGTGAATCAGGTACTGTAATTCTCTTCCCACATACCCTTCATATGTCTCTTTAACTTTCGGGATGGGCGGGTACAAAAATACCTGTCCCCCATGAGCACCTGAGACTACCTCTAAAGCAGCCAAAAAATATCTGGATGAAAACCTAGTAAACGGGTCGGGTCAGGTAGTCACTACCCGATCCATTCTACTACCTGATTACTCGGCCCTGAATAAAAAAAAAAAAAAAACAATATATCAGTTTCCCTGCTGGTCTAGTGGACCCCTTTCCCTATCCCCAATCAGCCCTTATGAATAAAAAATAAATCATCACTTTCTGTGGTGGTCTAGCAACTCCCCTCCCTATCCCTGATCTGCTCTATATTTCCCTGGTGGTCTAGCAGCCCCCCTCCCTATCCCTAATTTGCTCTTTATTTTCTGGTAGTCTAGCAGACCCCTGACCCCCAATCTAGCAGGTAGTGTTCCCCCCTGCCCCCACCCAGACCCCAAACTGGTGTCTGGCACAGCCCTCCACTCTCCACCATGGCCAGCCTGCCTGACTGAGCATGAATGAATGAGCGCGAACATGTACAAGCATGTGCTCATTCATTGATAGTGCAGCTCCCAGTCATTCATTGCCAGCTCTGTAGGTGGTGCAGACAAGCGGGGAGTGCTGTTACAGCTGGCTGGTGGGATGGGGGAATGGCATGGTGGATCCCCTTCTGCGGTCCACCATGTCATTTCCCCCTATCCCGTCCATGACCGGAACAGCTCTCCCCTTGTGTCTGCACCACCCACAGAGTTAGCAATGAATGATTGGGAGCTGCAATGAATGAATGAGAGCATACTTGTACAAGTATGCACTAATTCATTCATGCTCAGTCAGGTGGGATGGCTGTGGTGGATAGCAGAGGTCTGGGTGGGAGGGGGAGTGATGGGGACACTACCTGTCAGGGTGTGGTGTCAGGGGTCCACTAGACCACCAGGGAAATAAAGGGAAGATCAGGGATAGGGAGGAGGGAGGTCCACTAGACCAGCAGGGAAATAAAGGGAAGATTGAGGATAGGAAGGGGAGCCACTAGACCACTGGGAAAAGTGATTTTGTTTTTTTATTTATATGATCATGGATAGAGATGGGGTCCAGGTTGGGTAGGGTAACCCATTACCTGCCTCAAACTACCCAACCCACGAAGTACACTATTATGTTGGGTAGGGTAGTAAATTACCTGAACTACCCTACCCGACCAAAAACACAGATGCCTGACTTACCCGATCCAGCTCCCCTACGGGTAGCACATCCCTACTTAACTTATTCTCAAAAGGCTGGTCATGAGAGATGTGAGGAAGCACTTCTTCAAAGAGTGATGGATTCCTGGAACAGCCTTCCAACAGTGGTGGTTGGGGGTGAAAACAGTGGCAGAGTTCAAGAATGCATGGGGTAGGCATAATGTAATCTTAGAGGAAAGGAATGGGGTAGGGAAAAAGTGCCAGAGATCAAGAAGGATCTGAGATGATACTCTAGGCAGGGAAAACAGCAGACTAGGTGAGCCAAGTGGTCCTTATATGCTGGCAAATTCCATGTGTCTGTTACTGTAGTAGTTAGTCTGTATAGATCTTCCTGAATTACAAGAACTCCCTGTGCCATTCTGTGACTTGCCTCATATTTTAGTGTTACTTGACTATGAGCCATTTCTGTGATCTGGGATAGGGCTTTCACTTCTCAATACTAAGCAAAAGTCATCTACCAAGTTTAGGCCTTGATGCTCCACTCTCCCCTCTATTACATCAGCTGGGGTTGCAGTCAGTTAGTGGGATTGATGGTGCCCTACCACATCCATGGCATCCTAATTTGACACCCTATGGCAGATGAGCAGATGGCTTGTTAATGAAGCTCCTCCCAACCAGCGCATCACCTCAATCAACCCCCATCATTGGTCCTGAATCTCTCCACCCCAAAACACAGTGCTGCCTATGCCTTATGATACGAACATACAAAATTTGCCAGCAGATAAAGGCCTAGAGGTCTATCAAGTCTGCTCAAATGTGCAGCTAGCACCTCTTATTATGCAGCTGCCCCTCCCTTCCACCCTTCCCCTTCATTGACCCTCCTCCTTGTCCTGTCCCATCCCCTTTTAACACAGTCCACTGTTCTACTGGATACCACTTCTGAAGTCCAGATACAGGACATCCACTGCATGGCCCCTATCCAGTTGCCTAGTTACCCAGTCATAGAACTCCACCAGGTTGGTTTGGCAGGATCTGCCCCACACATGAAGCCATCCTGTAGTCCTTTGGCCTCTAGGAGGGCCACCCGCCTCTCCTTCAGGACAGTCTCCATTAGCTTACCCACGATGGATGTGAGGCTCACTGGTCTGTAGTTTCCCGGTTCATCCTTGGGGCCACTCTAGTGGAGCGGCACCACATGAGCCATCCTCCAGTCCTGAGGTGCACACCCCGAATGTAGTGAGGCATTAAATAGGTCTGCCAAAGGTCTTGCAAGGACCTCTGCCAGCTCCTTCAGTATCCTGGGGTGGATGCCATCTGGGCCTGGTGCCTTATCCACCCTCAGTGCCTTCAGACCCTCCCGAACTCTGCCCTCCATGATTTCCCCATCTGTCACCCCTCTCCCTCTGTTTTTGCCATTTCTCCCCCCTTGGGTGTCACCCCCCCCTTCTCTTTAGTAAATACTGAGCAGAAGTACTCATTTAGTGCTTCTGCCTTATCACACCCTGCTTCCACCCAACCCCCCTCCTTCCTAATCCTTACTATGTGGTCCTCACAGCTCCTTTATTCCCTGATGTACCTAAAGAAGTCTTTCTCCCCTTTCTTAATGCCTTGTGCCAGCCTGAGTTCCGTAGATGCCTTGACTCCCCTTACTGTCCTTGTCACCTCCTTTGATTCCATCAAGTACTCCTCCCTGTCCTCCCCTCTCCCTGTTTTCTTGTACTTCCTAAAGGCAGCTCTTTTCCTCCTTACCTTTTCCATGACCTCCTTGCTCAACCAGCTCAGTTTCTTAGCCCAAGCCTTTTTGCTCTGGGCCTAGCAGCAAGTTTTGGTTGCCTCCACTATCCTTTAGCTTTATGAGCTCCCACCTCTGGTTAGTGTCCATACTATATTGAATTCTGGCCAGGTACCCTTTTACTACTTCCCCCATCCTCCCAAAGTTAGCCCTCCTGAAGTCCAGCACTCTTGTGCCAGATTACACTCCTTCCTTGCCCATATCCAATGTGAGCCATACTGAGTGGTAGTCACTCCCTGACAGCGTTTCCTCCACTGTAAGTTCTCTCACAAAGTCCCCATTTGCCAGCACAAGGTCAATGGTATTCCCTAACCTAGTTGGTTCACAGTCCATTGGCAGCAGGAAGCTGTCCTGGAAGGCATCCAGCAGTACCTGCTCCCTTCTGTTCCTGGTTTTTGGGGTACTCCAGTCCACTCCTGGCATGTTGAAGTCCCCCACAATCAGCATACTACCCTTCCTGCAGGTCCTCCTGATCTGTCCCGCTAGTTCCCTGTCTAACTCCTCCATCTGAGATGGCAGCCTGTACACCATTCCCATTCTAAGAATCCTATTCTTGGAATCCTGGATTTGCATCCAAAGTGACTCCATAATACCTTCCTCCCTTACACACTTCAGTCCTTCCTTCATATATAGTGCCACACCTCCTCCTTTCTCAATCACCCTGTCTCTACGAAATAACCTGTACCCTGGTACAGACAGGTCCCAGTTATTGTATTGGGTGGCCCATGTTTCTGTGATGGCTGCAATGTCCACCTCTCCCTCTGCCATGAGCACCTGTAACTCTGCAGTTTTCCTCCCAAGGCTCCTAAGCATTAAGGGAAACCACCTTCCACCCTTCCCCCCCATCCTGCCCTCCTTTACTAGCATCACCAATACTACTTGCCATTTGTCCTTTGTCACTGTTATGGGGGTGGGGGTAAGCTCATATGGTTTCCCAACCTGTGGTCTCTGCCTGTCTCTTGCCAAATTGCCACCCCCTTTTCCTAGTTTAAATTCCCTACTTCTTCTATGTACTCCTCCATCCTCTGTTTCAACACTTTCTTTCCCTCCTCATCAAGTGTAGTCTGTCCTTGGCATAGAGACTACTGTCCTCCCAGATCCCTCCCCAACCCCCCAACAGCCCATACCCTTTAGCACAACGCCAGATTCTTAGCCATCCGTTAAATTCCTCTATTCTCAGCTTTCTTGTTGTGCTTGCCTTGGGCACTGGAAGTATCTCCGAAAAAGTTACTGATCTCCCTGCCCCCTCACATAATTGTCCTAGTTCCTCAAACCTCCTCTGGACTATATCTACTGTCTTGTCAGCCAGGTCGTTTGTCCCAAGATGTATAATTAAATGAGGCTTGTCCCTACCCCTTCTAGCATATTTCAGAACAGATTGTCCCACCCTTTCTGCTGTCATTCCTGGCATGGCCTCCACCCAAATGCGACTATGCCTCTCCCCCTTGCTACCCCACCTGACTCCTCTTAATATTGAGTCCCCCAGCACTAAAATTCCACTACTCTTATTCCCTGCTTGCTTCCATTGATCTCCCTGTCTCCTTTCCAGCTCCTCTTCTTCCTCCTGCACATTATTTCCCCCTTTTGCCCCTGTTGTAATTCTCCCAGCAGAACATCCCCCCGCTCTGGTTTGGTCCAAGCATTTATCAATTACTCTTCTAATTT
This sequence comes from Neoceratodus forsteri, assembly GCA_016271365.2. Taxonomy (NCBI): domain Eukaryota; kingdom Metazoa; phylum Chordata; order Ceratodontiformes; family Ceratodontidae; genus Neoceratodus; species Neoceratodus forsteri. The sequence goes on from CM057455.1 coordinate 700,552,838, forward strand.
CATCATTTCCCTCCTCCACATTCTTCCTCTCTAGCAGTGCAAAACTATTTTCTGAAGACCCTTCACAAGTGTTCGCTCCCTCTATCTTCATAGTAACCTGTTCTCTCCTTTCCACTCCATGACTTTTGCCACTTCCTCACCTCCCCTCACAAGTCCCTATCTTCTCCTCCTTCCATCTGTCTTTTGTCTCCTGACCTGGTACCGCGGCAATCGTTCTTCCTGGACTGGGCCCCCTTGTCCCTGCTTCCTTTCTTCTGACCTTCTCCTCACCACTGTTGACTTAAATCACCCTCCCTCATCTCCCATTCTTCCTCCTTCCAGTATTGGGCTAAACCCACCCCCAGTCTGCCTTGCCTGTCTTAGTTCCTTCTGCAGACCCTCAATCTCCTTGCTAAGTTTCTCTAAGTGGTTGCACACTAAATATCCTCCCACACTCCAGGCAATTTTTAGAAAGATTGGTGCACTGCAGTTGTTGTAGCCTACGACCCTACCCATTGCTGTCATTGCCCACCAGCGACCCCCCCACCCTTCCATATGCAGGATACCAAACACTCCCCCAAGTCTCCCCTCTCCCCCCTCTATCAGGGCAAAACATTCTTTTCTTAATTTCCCTTTTCCCCTTTGTTGTACACATTTAGATAGATTGAGCAATTGCTTTTTATATTCCTGACCTTCCCATCCACACTCAACAAGAGACTTTAAGTAGCTATTGCACATCCTTCTTCAAATTCCTACTCTTCCTTTCCACAATGCAATAACAATGCAAAGATGTAACAATGAAAGCTCCTAGATTTGCAGTTACTTCCCTTCCACTGAGACAGTCTTCCAGAAACACTCAGGTAGCTAAGGCCCCTGGTCAGACCATTTTCACCCTTCCCCCACTATGCACTAACCTTTGCCGCTAGTGAAGCCAACAAAAATGAATCACAGTTCTACTCAAAGCCCCCAAAATAGGTTTGCTTCCAAAAGAAACAGGTCTCCAATTCGAACAGCTTCACCAACAACACATCAAAATAGGCTTGAAATTAGAAGATACAGGTCTTTGATTCAAAGAAACAGCCCCTGTTAAATCACACCAAATAGGTTTTAAATCAGAAGAAATAGGCCTCTACAAATGCAGCCTGCTACACAGTGAAACATCAAACAAATGAGCCCACTTATAGCCACCAAAACAGTTTTCAAAATTCTAACAGCACCAAAACAATAACCTGTTAGCCCTTTAGAAGTAGTAAGAAAGAAAAGAAATAACCTTCTACCAAATAAAATCCAAACAATGTAAAAACAGCAAAAAGCTACTGTACTGTAAAAGATGAATGATTGGGAGCCGCAATGAATGAATGAGAGCATACTTGTACAAGTATGCACTCATTCATTCATGCTCAGTCAGGTGGGATGGCTGTGGTGGATAGCAGAGGTCTGGGTGGGGGTGGGAGTGATGGGGACACTACCTGCCAGGGTGTGGTGTCAGGAGTCCACTAGACCACCAGGGAAATAACAGGCAGATCAGGGATAGGGAGGAGGGAGGTCTACTAGACCACCAGGGAAATAAAGGGAAGATTGGGGATAGGGAGGGGGGCCACTAGACCACCAGGGAAAGTGACTGATGGGAGGGATGGGAGGGTATTAGTAGACTTTTTAGCCTTGTGTTATTACCCTATTAAGTTCATACTGTATTATCTTATCCTGTTATAGCAATATGAAACAGTTTCCCTGGATATTTTCCATAATCCCCGTCTTTCAAACTTATGGATCCCTGCTTACCTTTCTACCTTCCAACACTGTATACTTTATCTCACATTTCAACTATCAGCTGATTCCTCTCAGTACATTTTTAAAGGAGTGCATTGAAATGGAGGTTTTGTGGCAATAGAAACACAGAATTTGACAGCAGATAAGAACCGCTTGGCCCATCTAGTCTGCTCATCTCTCCCTACCTAGACTATTACCGCAGACCATGCCTGATCTACAGCTATTTCTCCCTCCCCCTTCCTTTCCACTATGATACCCTTGTGCTTATCCCATGCATTCTTTAATCTCACTGCTTTTTTCACCCACCGCCCTTGTTGGAAGGATGTTGCAAGAATCCACAGCTCTTTCTGTGAAGAAATACTTCTTCACATCTCACCTGAATCTACCCCCTTCCAGCTTCATAGCATGTCCCCTTGTTCTTGGGTACATTTTCTTCTGAAAAATACTTCCATGCTGTACGTTATTTACACCCATGAGGTATTTAAAGGTCTTTATCATATCCCCTCTCACCCTCCTCTATTCCAGGGTGTACATATTGAGGTCCTTTAGATTCTTCATGTAGAGCTCACTCTTTCCACACACCCCCGGAGCAGCCACCTTATTGCAAATGTTGCTGTCATGTGCAAAGAGGCAGACCTTCCCTTCTAGCTCCTCTGCAATGTCATTTATAAAGGCATTGATGAGGACTGGTAGCAGCACTGATCTCTGAGGCACTGTGCTGGTTATCCTTTCTCTCTCCCTAGGAGTGAACTCCATTTACTACCACCCTCTGTTATCTATCTCCTAACCAACTGCTTATTCTTATCCAGATCAATGCTTTAAATGAGTGCCATGCCATCCCTTAACATCTAGTCAACATTCTTAATAAAGTCAGTGTGTTGCTGTTGCTTTGATAGGCAAAATCCAATAGCATCTGTTCAGGGATGCCACATTGCTGTATCTCTAGACCATGTGGCCACCAAAAGGGGCTGGAGTGAGGGCCACCAGTGGGTTGAGAATTGGCCTACACAGGAACGCGAGTCATTCCCATGACCCACAAGAGAAAACAAACAAAAAACTTTTTACATGCCTGTAGCTAAAAAGATTGTGTGCTACCATTCTTCAGGCCTGTGAATGTCGAACTGCGCAAGTGTAATTGTGAACTTGTATCATTGTCTTCTGCTCAGTCATTGCTGCCACCATTCAGTGTGCCATATTTACATGCCTCAGGATGCACCATGGGGTGCCACACCCCCCTGCACTCTGCTGCTTGGCCTAGCCAGTGCCTTGAGTCTCAGTTAAGTAATCTTAATAAATAACAGAATCAAATGTAGATGCTACCATTTAAAGTGGTACCACCAAACAGCAGTTGCCAACAGGCTGTTTAATCAAGCAATAACTCAAGGATTTTGCAAGCACCCTGAATGAACACATTCTCTGGAACTGTATTTAATTTGGTGGCCTTTATGAGACCCAACAGAGTACCCTCATGGGTTAGATTCTTTAGAAATGCTCCATGCTACTTCCTGCTCTGTTGAGGCAGCATTCAGAAAAATCATTTGTTTCACTCCGAGATGTAAACTTATGCTGAACCCCATTCACAAACACTTTTGGGGTGGCAGAGAACCTCAATGTGCACCTCTGCCTTGACTTGCAGTGATTCCATTGGCCTTATTAAAGAATGATAATGGAATATGGACACATGGTGCACCTCAAAATCCAGCACCCTCATCTCTCTGGCCTTCATCATGATTGCCTCTTCGTCTGTAAAATGATGGAGGTGCGCTATTATTGTACTGGGTCTTTCTCCATTCTCACTGGTATGTGGAGTGTTCTGTGCACCCACTCAAATTACAGAGGCTTGTCCCAGTTGTGCTTCAGTAGTGTTGGGAGCACCTTTTGCAGGAACACTGCCATATCTTTTCCCTCTGCCTTTTCTTGGATATCCAAGGTTCTACTAGTTTGCCTGAATCTGTGATAGTTCAGGTCCACCTTTCTTGCTTTCTGTTCTTAGTTCCCCATATGCTATTGCTGAATGTGCCTATAGTTCCTTGATGTGTCTTTTAGCTTTATTAATGCAATCTTCTGTTTCCCCAAATTGTGCACGGAAGCCCTTCATCTGACACTGCAGGCTGTTGAGAGAGGATTGTACCTTGTCCAAATCAGTGCTAAGTACATATAAACATAGACTTTGATGACAGGTAAGGACCGCTTGGCCCGCCTAGTCAGCCCATTTCCCTACTTACAGGATAAGCTGCAGACCCTAGTTAACCCACAGCCTATTTCTTCCTACTCCCCACAAGAATTGCCTTATGTCTGTTCCATGCATTCTTGAATTCTCCGACAGTTTTAGACCCCACAACCTCCTCAGGAAGGCTGGTCCATGCATCCACCACCCTCTCTGTGAAAAAATACTTCCTCACATTGCCCCTGAGCCATCCCCCCATCTTCAATTGTGTCCCCTTGTTCTTGCACATCTCTTTTTCTGAAAGATGCTACCCTTTTGGACTTTGTTGATTCCACTGAGGTACTTAAAAGTTTCTATCATGTCCCCCCTCTCCCTCCTTTCCTCAAGGGTGTACATATTAAGCTCTTTTAGTCTCTCCTCATATGGCTTCTTTTGCAGACCCTGCACCATTTTAGTTGCCCTCCTCTGGACTGCCTCCATCCCAGGCTGGTTAATTTGATTATTAATCTTTTGTGTGGTACTGTGTCAAATGCCTTGCTAAAGTCTAGTTAGGCCATGTCCCCAGCCCTTCCCTGGTCTACTACTTTGGTCACCCAGTTAAAGAAATCAATTAGATTTGTCTGACATGACCTTTCTGCTGTGAACCCATGCTGCCTTGGGTCCTGTGCCCCACTTTCCACTAGGTACTCAACAGTTCTTTCCTTCAGAAGTGATTCCATCACTTTCCCTACCACAGAGGTCAAACTGACAGATCTATAGTTTCCTACCTCTGTCTTGCTCCCACTTTTGTGAAGGGGAATCACATCCATCTTCCTCCAGTACTCAGGTACCACACCATCCTCCCATGATTTGTTAAAAAGGGTAGTTAGTGGTGTCACTAGTTCTCCCCTTAATTCTTTTAGAATTCTGGGATGAATTCCATCAGGCTCCATTGCTTTGTCCACCTTCAGTTTTGGGAGTTCTTTCAGGACCCTTTCTTCAGTGAAAGGGCTGGGAATGTGCTTCTGTGTATTGAATTAGGCACCTCCCCTCCTCCTCTTTTGTGAATACTGAGCAGAAGTATTCATTCAGTATCCCAGCTTTTTCACTGTCCCTCTCTGCCTACCCACCATCTTTTCTATTCAGCCTCACTATCCCTCCTTTTGTCTTTCTACGCTCCCTGATGTACCTATAAAAGGTTTTATGCCCCTTCTTAACTGAATTGGCTATCTTTTCCTCAGTTTGGGCTTTTACTATTCTGACTTCCCTCCCTGCTTCCTTCTACCTTAACTGGTACAGTTCTCTGTCCTGCTTCTTCTGTGTTTCCTTATACTTTCTAAATGCTATATTTTTCTCCCTAACCTTCCCCACCACCTCTTTTAAGAACCATAGTGGCTTTTTCTTTCATTTTGATTTATTTATTGGCTTAACACAAAGGCTTGTTTCCTCTGTAATGGCAGTTTTGATGTTTCCCCATTGTTGCTCCACTCCTCCTTCTAGCCTGTTTGCGAGTGCTTTTCTAAGGCACTCTCCCATCTTGCCAAAGTCAGCCCTCCTGAATTCCAGAACCCTCACTTTTGTATGGCTGGACTCTGTAGCTGAGTTTATCATGAACCACACTGTTTGGTGGTCTCTTGTTCCCTGATGGCTACCCACTTCTAGATCTGAGATCCTCTCGCTGTCCCCATTTGAGAGTATGAGGTCTAAGATTGATCCCTCATGAATGGGTTCCAAAACTAGCTGTCTGAGGCATGCCACCTGTTGGGCATCGAGCATGGCCCTGTTGTTGGATATGGCTACAGCAAAGGTGCTCCAGTTAACATCTGGCATATTCAGGTCCCCCATCAACAGTATCTTCTCTTTCTCTGCCATCCTAAGATTGCCTTCTATCATATCCTTGTCCATTCCCTCTCCCTGACATGGGGGTCTGTATAAAACCCCTATGCAGACTGTGGTGCTATTTCCAGTATCTGGAATGTGTAGTACTACATGGGCTGCACGCTGTTTGGCTCACGCTGTGGACCAATGGGAGTACAGTCCTACTGACAGTGTCAGTCAGCCGGGGGTGTGGGCAGCAGGGAGGGTGGGTGCTGCCACCCACCACTGACCGAGGGAGCGGGCGGTGGGGATCAGTGGGCGGGTGGGAGGGTCCACTGGACCACCAGGGATATAGGCATAATATTTGGTCACACTTAAGCCCATGATCAGGCAGACTTTGGTCCACTGGACCACCAGGGATTCAGAATGTATCTATTTTTCACACTTAAGTCCGCAATCGGGCAGACTTTGGTCCACTGGACCACCAGGGATGTTTTTTTTTCTTTATTTTACTAATGCCCACGATCGGGCATGGGGGCGCCACCAAGAGGTGCAACCAGAGATCGGGTGGCTACCCACAGGTGGCAGCTACTGTGTTGCACCCTGCAATGCAGCAGCTCACCTGTGGGTGCCATCCATTGTTCTTTTTTTTTGGATCAACTTTGTGCTGGCGCAGGTAGGGGTTGTGCATGCATGGCTCCACACATCCCGGGCTGAATATCGGGCTGTGCAGAGTATGCATGGGCACGCCCCCCCACCTGCACCTGCATACATTACTTATGCACTCCAGTGCATCGGGATTTGTGCAGTGCACTTTCCCTTTTTCAATATCACGCCAGGGCGCATCAGTGGGTTGCGCAGGCGCAACACTGTTGTGCCATGTGCAACCCTTTTGAATATCTGGGCCAGTGAGTCTGAGAACACATGCAATGTCATCAGAAAAGCATACAACGCTTCACAACAGTGGAAAACTACAAAATATGAGTGATTATGAGTATAGCAGTATATATGGAAGACACATAGCATACTGGTAAATGTATTTCAGACAGATACAGTGTAAGCATATAGCAAATATAACTAAAGAACACTAACAAGTAATAAAACAAGATACACATTTTAAGACTGTGTAAGGCACTAATACTGTGTAAAAGGTTACAGTTACATGTGGGCCTCTTGGTGGCATATAACCCGGACATAACAAGACTTAGTAAGAATTTTGGCTACCAGCCTTTGTAGCCTTGGATGCACCATATCTGGACCTGGGTTTCTGTTCTCATTTTGTTTGTTTGTTTATTTTTGTTAACTAGGTAGGTCCACTAAGCAGAAAGTACCCACTCTCAGGAATGACCCTGGTGCAAAATGCAGTACAACATATTCTGGTATTGTTTAAAGTACATTTGTCGTACATTAAAATTTACAAAATCTAATACTCTTGTTTCAAAATAATTACTGTACATTATCGTGCTGCTACTAAGTATTATTGTGAAACACTTATAAACCATGTACAGTTTTAAAAATTATAATACAAAAAGAAAAGTTTGGCCTCACCCAAAAGCAACAAAAAAAAAAAAACAACTCTAGGGCACATTTAAAAATAATTTATTAAACTAATTAAAAGTAGCACAGCCACACACACAGGTGTTGATGTTTCACGCTACAAAAATTCTTTATCAAGCTTGTGTAGTGTGAAACATTAACATCTGTGTGTGTGTGTGTGTGTGTGAGGGGGAGTGCTACTTTTAATTAGTTTAATACATTATTTTTAAATGTGACATAAAGTTGTTTTTTTTTTTTTTGTTGTTTTGGGTGCGAAAATAAAGTTTTTTGTATTGTGTCTGCCTTCCTCACTTGGCTCCACCCATTGTCTCTTATGTAGCTGCAGCTTTTGATGTTTTAGTTTTAAAAATTAGATAATGACCTCAATATGTCTTCTCTAATTATAAAAACAGTTAAAGGGTACTTGAATTGATACCTCACTGCTGATCATACAAGTTGGCAGATCAGTGTCAAGGAACTGCATACTATCAAGCATCTCATGGGATACCCTACATTATAAAATGGCAATAAAGTAAGTTAAGAAGATTTGCTGTTTCTTTCTCTGCTTTAAAGGGACACTCCCAAATTTCTCTGCATCATATTATTTCTAGTTAAAATCCTCTTTTAATGATTGCTTAAGTTCTCTAAAATTAATTGATGTTGCTGGTTGATTTATCTGCCTCCATTCCTAGTAGAACCAAAATGCATGTTGATGTATAGTCATACTCAACCCTGTTTTGTTTCAAGTCCTTGATCTAATTGTTCTGCACGCTTCCTGAGCACTAGAAGCACCCTCCAATAATGCAGTCTCTTATAATCCAATAGTCTCCTCCAATCCCACTGCATAATTAGTTGCTATACTGTGTTTTTAAGTCCAGGAAAGATGCAGTGAGAGTTGATCAATGAATGTTGACAAACCTTTTCTGTGAGATAACACACCGTATGGTGGACAGTCCGTTTTTCACTTTGTAAAGAAAAGATAACCAGAATCAAACTACCAGCTACATTAGCTGTCTCTTCAGCATGTGAACGATCATTATATGTGTTTCTTAAACTGGGACAACTTTGAGGCCTAAGGGAGAAGACAGTGTTCCTTTAAGTATAAGTCCGATTGTATTGATTGATTCAATGTGTGGCCTTGATTCTGGTTTCCTGGGTCAGTGAGTGGCTATGTATAGGAAGAGAATTATTCTTGTGCAACTTGGTATGTGACTGTGTTAGAATACTTGTAACTGAAATGTGTTTGTTTGACACAGTGGCAGAGCCAACTTTGAGAGCATTTGGGAGCCGGGGGGCCCATTCAGTCAATCACGTACTCCACAATAAAAACATAGAATGTGATGGCAGATAAGGACTGCTTGGCCCACCTAGTCTACCCATTTTCCTACCTTACAGATAAGCTGCAGAGCCTAGTTAACCAACAGCTTACTTCCTCCTACCCCCCACTAGGACTGCCTTATGTCTGTCCCATGCATTCTTGAATTCCCCCACTGTTCCTGACTCCACGACCTCCTCAGAGAGGCTGTTCCATGTATCCACAACCCTCACTGTGAAAAAATACTTCCTCAAATTACCTCTGGAGCCATCCCCATCTTCAAATTGTGCCCCTTGTTCTGCAGAACATCTCTTTTCTGAAAGATGCTACCCTCTTGGACTTTGTTGATTCCCTTGAGGTACTTGAAAGTTTCTATCATGTCCCCTCTCTCCCTTCTTTCCTCAAGGGTATACATATTAAGCTCCTTTAGTCTTTCTTCGTATGTCTTCTGGTGCAGACCCAGCACCATTTTGGTTACCCTCCTCTGGGCAGCCTCCACTCTGTCTATGTCTTTGCGGAGATGGGGTCTCCAGAACTGAACACAGTACTCCAGATGGGGTCTCATCAACTGTCTGTACAGAGGGATAACAAAATTGGTCCCTCCACCTAAAACTCCCTCCCTGTCACCATTGGTATTCCCTAAGGCTCTGTCCTCGGCCCTATTTTATTCTCCATTTTTCTCAATGACATGCCATCAACCTGTCCGCATGCTGCCATTCACATGTACGCAGACGATACAGTCCTGTACGCCTCAGGCCACTCCCCGATGGAAGTTGCATCCAAGCTCCAGCAAGACTTCACTGAAGTCCAGCTCTGGTTTTGCAGAAATCAACTTATTCTAAATTCCAAGAAAATGATCTCCCTGACCTTTGGCACAAGACAAAGACTCTCCCGCCTCCCCGCTTTCCCCATTCTCAAAACACTAGATGGGACCCCTCTAGACGTCTGCACCTCTTTCAGATACTTAGGGGTCTGGCTGGACCAACACCTAGACTTTTCCACACACATCAAAGCAACCCACAAAAAACTGCACCCTAGACTGGGGGCATTATACCAGAACCGTAGTTGCATCCCTCTGCCAGCCCGCAAAGAGATACTGCAGAAAATGATCCTCCCTATTTTCAACTACGGGGACGTAGTCTACAGTTCTGCCCCTAAATCCACCCTGGCTAGACTGGATTCTCTTTTTAACTCCTTCTGTCACCTTGCACTGGACTGCCCACCCTCCACTCACCACTGTGACCTTTACAGGTACCTTAACCTACCCTCACTCATCAATAGGTGCCAGTATCACTGCAACAGACTCTCAGCCAAATTCTGGGCCCAGTTACTGCCCTCTTACCTAGCCTGTACCCTAACTGCTCAAACACCATCTACATACTCACTCAGAAATTTTGACTCCCGGCTACTGCAAATCCCCCACATGGCTACCTCTGCTGAACAGTCGGCTTTTAGAGTCCGACTACCAAAACTATGGAACTCCCTGCCGGTGGACATCTGGCTCTCCCCCTCCTCTCGGCAACAAATCTCCCTTCTAAAAGGGCAAGTCCCCACAAGCTGCTCATGTCAACTTGATGTGCAGTAAGTATGGGCCAACTCCCCAGTGCAAAACTATGTTGTTCACCCAAATGCTTAACTGTCCAATTAAGTTTGCCATTACCTCTGCTACATATTCTGCCTACTGCTTGCTGTGTACTCTCTGTTTATCTTCCTGTTTATACTACTTCTAGTTTACTCTTATTGTATTGTAGAACTTATGTACCTTTTGTATCAAACCTATATAAATTTTGATATTCTGTAATTCTGTAATTGTACCTCTGTATTCTTTACTTGTATGTACTTATCCCATTCCCTTACAACCCCCAGGACGCATCTGGAATCAAGCGGTAGTCTGCTCAGTATGCCTTTCCTGGTAAAACTTTTAAATAAAAAAATAAATAAATAAATAACTTCCTGTTTTCTACTATTGATGCCTCTCCCTATGCATCCCAGTATCCCCCCAGCCTTCCTTACTGCCTCCTCACATTGCTTGCCCACCTTTAGATCATCTGATATAATTATCCCCAGGACCTTTTCCATTTTTACTGTTGTCATAGAAACATAATGGGCACTGAACAGTGAATAAAGATGGTGGCAGGGCACCACTACTCACACTGGGGCAGCCAGGAGGGGCGACCACCCTCCCAGTCCCTCACCTAGCTCTGCCACTGGTTTGACAGTGACTAGTCTGAATGTTTATGCAACATACCTGTGGCTGTTCATGCTGTCTGTCTCTTACAGGGACGACCACACTTTTGAGGTACCATTCACACAGATGAACTCTTTTGCAGAGGATTCCCCCTTAGAGGTGTCAGAGGAACAATGTTTCTTTAGGCTAAAGGTACCTTAGGGAAAGACCCCCAAGGAGATAAGTGAGTCACCAGAGGAGGGGGGGATGCTGTTGAGAACAAAGAACAACAGTAGAAGTGTAACCCCCCTCCAGCCACTTATAACAAGTTAGCACCCCCCATTAAAATCTGGCACTGGTATCCACATATGGCATACCATTTACTTTTCAAAGGTTGGTACCACCCTTGGCATTAGGATGTATACCTGGCTCATTTCTAGAGGAAGAGGGGCAGGGGTACAAAAACAAAACACATGAACCTTGTGTAAAAATTACAACCTAGGTGCAGGGTGGAGGCTGCTAGTCATATCCTAGATCAAAACTGCTGAGGTGGCCCCAGTAAATCCAACAACCAGAAACAAGAATCAGAATGTCCAGAACAGAAACTGGGACTGTGAAGTATGGCTTTATTTAACAGGTGGAAACTAAAGTAGTAGTGGACCCCCAGGAGCTGGTCAAGGCAGGACAGATACATTTCACAAACTCTCCTTGCATGCAGTACAGTTCATGAAAACACAAAAGAACATCTTCTTCCCATTTCCATTTGGTGCATATAGTGGATACCTGGCCACGCTCCCGAACATTTTTCTCCCATGAGTGCACACATGTGAAACTAAGCCACACACTCAGAACTCTTCTTCAAAAATAGGTGAAATTATGTGAAACTCAGCCACACACCTAAATATGCAGCACTGACCTTCGCTCGGGTAAAAAATGGTGCTTTTTATGAACCAGTTAGGCCTTCCTTGTAAGCATCCAGATGGCGTTCCTCCCACCCTTTGCCCCAAACAACATTCTCTGCCATTTCTTCAAGGTTACACCATTGAAACACCCATTCCCCACTGAAATGTTAGAGGTCCCATACCTGTGGCAGTTCATGCTGTCTGTCTCTTAAAGGGACTACCACACTTTTGAGGTACCATTCACACAGATGAACTCTCTTGCAGAGGATTCCCCCTTAGAGGTGTCAGAGGAACAATGTTTCACATCTTCTTGACCTGGAAGGACACTACTTCTTTATTCAGCTGTGAGCTGTGTGAGAAATTCTATATTGCACTTGATATCTGCAACAACGTGCACTTTTGCTTAATTCTGTGGGAGGTGAAACTAACTACCCTTGGTAATTGCTTTTTATTCACATATCTATTTAGTGTTTAACCAAGAAGGGGCTTGCAAACTCTGTTTATCTTGTTAGTAACTTCAGAAGGATTTAAATACTGCATTTGGGTAGACCTTGGAGGTAGCTAGATTGTCTACTAGGATTTTCTGACAGTTAAACTATTTTTAAATAAATTACAGGTGGCTGAGGAGTTGAAAAAGGAGTTTTCAAACTCTGCTTATATTGGAAGTAACTTCACAAGTGTTTGAATACTGCATCTTGGTTGTCCCTTGGGGGTAGCTGGATTGACTACTAGGATTTTAGGACAGAAACTATTTTTAAATAATTTACTGGTGCGTAGGAGTTTGTGATAGTTAAACTATTTTTAAATAAGTTACTGTGGTTAAGGAGTTGTCATAGCAAAACCTGCAGTGTGAAACAGAAAAAGACAGTCTTTCAAGCAGTAGAGGTAGGTGGATCTAGGTTTACGTTTGTTTGTTACAATTCTTAAGATTTTCAGTGCAGAAAGAGTTTAAAGCACAGCTGACTTGTTTTGGGGCTGACTGCTTTCAGAGCACAAACCACCAGGCCTGTTTTGGGGCTGGGGAGGTTTACCTGTGTCTGACTTGGATCTGTGGATTTTTCTCTGTTTGATTAGCAGGTATTTTCTCTGTCAAGTTGTTGTGTAGGGCATCTTGCTGACAGGAAGGCACTCACCACAGCAGTGGGTCAGCTTTTAGCTGATTGTTTTGTGAGGGGCACAGTTTAGGCTAACCTTCCCACCCCTCACCCCACCCACCCTCAAATAGTTTCTTTATACCTGGGGTTCTGACATCATTTCCTCAAGAGTGCAAGGTGCATATCACTGTCATATCCTCTCTAGCACACTGCACTGACAATATAAGTATACATCATTGTATAATATATGTATTTCTATATAACAAACCAATCACACACACACACAAAAAATGTGGGAGCAGTGCAATGTAATGGCTGTGGGCAGCAGTCTTCCTCGAGTCTTTCTGAAGGCTGAGATGCTGCCCTATTTGCAGACAATTCTCTGCCCTGAGGGAGAAGTTGCCTGTCTTCAGGCCACACTGGACAGTAGTAAGGAACCTTCCCCAGGAACACTGGACGGTAGGAAGGGAACCTCCCCCATCCAGGGAGCACAAGAGCCACCACCACTACTTCAGAGGTTGTGAAGAAAGCACAGCAGTTGGATCACAGTGGGCTCAGGGAGGGTGAGGATGGTGGAACAGAGGCACACCCAGTCAGTTGTTCCACACCACAATCCATACATCATTCTGGGGGAGCATAGCTCCCCTATGGATGCACCCACAGAGGAGACTAAGGACACTGAGAACAACTGTCACAAGGGAGGCCCACAGGAAGGAGGCAGAGGACACCACAAGGAAAGAAAACAGCTCCTGGTGGGGGACTCAATTATTAGGGAGATAGAACTGTGGGGTGCAGGGAAAACTGAAGTAAGGTGCCTGACTGGTGCCATGGCTTGGAGAGACAGGAAGCGCATCCTCAGGATTACGAGAACAGCTGCACAGGAGTCTGAGCTGGACGTCATTGTCCACCTAGGTAACAAATGACTTGGCTCATCATGAGATTAGAGCAGTGCAGAAGGACTTTGTAGAATTTGGGAGGGGCCTAAGACAAGTAGCACACACAATATCCTTCTCTGAGGTGCTGCCTGTCAATGGCATGAGTGAGGCAAGGGTACTTTTCACCATGCAGTTTAATGAATGGTTGAAAAAATGGTGTGGAGCACAGGGGTTTGGCTTCATTGGGGACTGGGGTTCCACCTGGAGGGACACCAGCCTATGTTGGCAGAATGGTCTGCATCTGTGCAGGAAGGGAACAAGTCTTTTGAGCAATCGGTTTAAATCCTTCATTGGCAAGCTTTTAAACTAGTCAAGGGGGGAGGCACTGATAAGCAGCAGGAAAATCCCAGCCTCTCCCTACAAAACAGGGTATGAAATGAGAAAAAGACCGAGGTAGAAAGGTCTGTGGGGGAAGCTGCAAAAGAAGATAAAGCCATCAAAAAATGGAGAGCAATGAGTACCAATGCCCATAGTCTGAGTAACAAGCTTCCTGAATTAGTGGCCTTGATGGAGGAGGAACATCTGGATATCATGGCAGTCACAGAAACATGGTACACACAAAACCATGACTGGGACGTAAACATACCAGGATACACTATCTACAGGAGAGACAGGGAGGGTAAAAGAGGAGAAGGAGGAGTAGCTCTTTGCATAAGGGAAGGAATCAAAGCAACAGAACAAAAGGGAAAACAGGAAGGAAAGAAGCACTGTGGGTAAATTTGGAGACCGGCAATAGCACCACAATCCGCACAGGGATTGTATACAGACCTCCTTCTCAGGGGGAGGAAATGGACAAGGAAATGATAGAAAGAATACTTAGAATGGCAGAAAAAGGGGAGATATTGCTGATGGGTGATCTGAATATGCCAGATGTTAACTGGAGTGCAGTTGCAGCAGCCACTTCGAAGAGTGGGGTTATTCTAGATGCCCTACAGGGGGCATGCCTTAGACAACTAGTATTGGAGCCCACTCAAGAGGGAGCAATCTTAGACCTGGTTCTCTCAAATGGAGATGAAGAGAGGATCACAGATGTAGAAGTGGGTAGCCATCTGGGAACTAGCGACCATCGAACAGTATGGTTCACAATAAACACAGCAATAGAGTCAAGCCATACAAAGGCAAAAGTACTGGACTTTAGGAGGGCTGACTTTGCCAGATTGGGTGAGTGCCTAGGAATGCTCTGCAAATGGGCAGGAAGGAGGGTTGGAAGAACAATGGGGAATAATAAAAACTGCCATCCCAGAGGTAACAAGCCTTTGTGTGAAGCAAATAAACAAAACAAAATGATGTAAGAAACCACTATGGTTCTCAAAGGAAATGGTAGTGAAGGTTCAAGAGAAAAATAAAGCATTCAGGAAGTACAAGGAATCACAGAAGGAGCAGGACAGAGAACTGTATCAGTTAAAGCAAAAGGAAGCTGAAAAGGCAGTCAGAACAGCAAAGGCCCAAACCAAGGAAAAGATAGCCAACTCAGTTAAGAAGGGGGATAAAACCTTTTATAGGTACATCAGGGAGCGAAGGAAGACCAAGAGAGGGTTAGTGAGGCTTAATAAAGGGAGGGAGGGTTGGCAGAGGGTGACTGTGAAAAGGCAGAGATACTAAACAAATATTTTTGCTCAGTATTTACAAAGGAAGTGGGGGAGGTACCTAAAACAAACAGTAGAAACACTCTGGATAAAGAAGTTGATACCAGCCCATTTACAGAAGAAAGGGTTCTGAAAGAACTCTTAAAACTGAAGGTAGACAAAGCAATGGGGCCTGATGGGATTTATCCCAGAATTCTTAAAGAACTAAGGGTAGAACTAGTGACACCACTGACTACCCTCTTTAACAAATCATGGGAGTATGGGGTGGTACCCGAGGACTGGAGCAGGGCGTAGAAACATAGAAACATAGAATTTGACGGCAGATAAGGACCGCTTGGCCCACCCAGTCTGCCCATTTCCCTACCTACTGGATAAGCTGCAGATCCTAGTTAACCAGCAGCCTACTTCTTCTTACCCCACCCCCAGAATTGCCTTATGACTGTCCCATGCATGCTTGAATTCCACCACTGATTTTGACTCCACAACCTCCTCCGAAGGCCGCTCCATGCATCCACAACCCTCTCTGTGAAAAATACTTCCTTAAATTACCTCTGAGCCGCCTCTATCTTCTAAATTGTGCTCTCTTGTTCTTACACACCTCTTTTTGAAAGATGCTACCCTCTTGGACTTTGTTGATTCCCTTGAGGTACTTGAACGTTTCTATCATGTCCCCCCCTCTCCCTCCTTTCCTCGAGGCTATACATATTAAGCTCCTTTCGTCTCTCTTCATATGTCTTCCGGTGCAGACCCTGCACCATTTTAGTTGCCCTCCTCTGGACAGCTTCCATTCTGTCTATGTCTTTGTGGAGATTGGGTCTTCAGAACTGCACCCAGTACTCCAGATGGGGTCTCACCAGCTGTCTGTACAGAGAATAACTTCTTGTTTTCTACTGGTAATGCCTCTCCCTATGCATTCCAGTATCCCCCCAGCCCTCCTTGCTGCCCTCTCACATTGCTTGCCCAGCTTGCCCACCTTTAGGTCATCTGATATGACTACCCCCAGGTCCCTTTCCATTTTTGTTGTTGTCAGTATCTCACCCCCCATTGTATACTCTTCCCCTGGGTTTTTGTTTCCCAGGTGCATTACCTTGCACTTCTTAGCATTGAATCTAAGCTGCCATACATTTGACCATTCCTCTAACCTTACAAGTCCTTCTCATCCTTTCCACCCCACCCTGTGCATCAACTCTGTTGCAGATCTTAGTGTCATCTGCAAAGAGACATACTTTTCCTTCCAGTCCTTCTGCAATGTCGCTTATAAAGACATTGAAGAGGACCGGTCCTAATACTGAACCCTGCGGTACCCCACTAGTAACCCTCCTTTCTTCTGAGTGGACTCTATTTACTATTACTCTCTGTGTCCTATTCTCCAGCCAATTCTTTACCCAGGCTGTCATCTTGGGACCCACTCCCAGGCTGGCTAACTTGTATATTAATCTTTTGTGTGAGACTGTGTCAAATGCCTTGCTAAAGTCTAGGTAGGCCATGTCCACAGCCCTCCCTGATCTACTACTTTGGTCACCCAGTCAAAGAAATCTATCAGATTTGTCTGGCATGACCTTCCCACTGTGAATCCATGCTGCCTAGGGTCCTGTGCCCCTCTGGCCTCTAGATACTTGACAATTCTTTCCTTCAGAAGTGATTCCATCATTTTCCCTATCACTGAGGTTAAACTTACAGGTCTGTAGTTTCCTGCTTCTGCCTTGCTCCCACTTTTGTGAAGGGGAATCACATCTGCCCTCCTCCAGTCCTCGGGTACCACCCCATCCTCCCATGATTTGTTAAAAAGGGTAGTCAGTGGTGTCACTAGTTCTACCCTTAGCTCTTTAGAATTCTGGGATGAATCCCATCAGGCCCCATTGCTTTGTCCACCTTTCAGTTTTAAGAGTTCTTTCAGAACCCTTTCTTCTGTAAATGGGCTGTATCAACTTCTGTATCCAGAGTGTTACTACTGTTTGTTTTATGTACCTCCACCTCTTTATTTGTAAATACTGAGCAAAAATATTTTAGTATCTCTGCCTTTCCACAGTCTCCTCTGCCCACCCTCCTCCCTTTATTAAGCCTCACTATCCTCCCTTGGTCTTCCTTTGCTCCCTGATGTACCTATAAAGGTTTTATCCCCTTCTTAACTGAGTTGGCTATCTTTTCCTCGGTTTGGGCCTTTGCTGTTCTGACTGTCTTCCCAGCCTCCTTTTGCTTTAACTGATACAGTTCTGTGTCCTGCTCCTTCTGTGATTCCTTGTACTTCCTGAATGCTTTCTTTTTCTCTTGAACCTTCACTGCCACTTCCTTTGAGAACCATAGTGGTTTCTTACATCGTCTTGTTTTGTTTATTTGCTACACACAAAGGCTCGTTACCTCTGTGATGGCAGTTTTTATTATTCCCCCATTGTTCTTCCACCCCTCCTTCCTGCCCATTTGCTAGTGAGGGTGCTAGGGCAGATGTGATTCCCCTTCACAAAAGTGAGAGCAAGGCAGAAGCAGGAAACTACAGACCTGTTAGTTTAACCTCAGTGGTAGGGAAAATGATGGAATCACTTCTCAAGGAAAGAACTGTTGAGTATCTAGAGGCCAGAGGGGCACAGGACCCAAGGCAGCATGAATTCACAGTGGGAAGGTCATGCCAGACAAATCTGATAGATTTCTTTGACTGGGTGACCAAAGTAGTAGATCAGGGAGGGGCTGTGGACATGGCCTACCTAGACTTTAGCAAGGCATTTGACACAGTCTCACACAAAAGATTAATATACAAGTTAGCCAGCCTGGGAGTGGGTCCCAAGATGACAGCCTGGGTAAAGAATTGGCTGGAGAATAGGACACAGAGAGTAATAGTAAATGGAGTCCACTCTGAAGAAAGGGGGGTTACTAGTGGGGTACCGCAGGGTTCAGTATTAGGACTGGTCCTCTTCAATGTCTTTATAAGCAACATTGTAGAGGGACTGGAAGGAAAAGTATGTCTCTTTGCAGATGACACAAAGATCTGCAACAGAGTTGATGCACAAGGTGGGGTGGAAAGGATGAGAAGGGACTTGGCAAGGTTAGAGGAATGGTCAAATGTATGGCAGCTTAGATTCAATGCTAAGAAGTGCAAGGTAATGCACCTGGGAAACAAAAACCCAGGGGAAGAGTACACAATGGGGGGTGAGATACTAACAACAACAAAAATGGAAAGGGACCTGGGGTAGTCATATCAGATGACCTAAAGGTGGGCAAGCAATGTGAGAGGGCAGCAAGGAGGGTTGGGGGATACTGGGATGCATAGGAAGAGGCATCACCAGTAGAAAACAGGAAGTTATTATCCCTCTGTACAGACAGTTGGTGAGACCCCATCTGGAGTACTGCATGCAGTTCTGGAGACCCCATCTCCACAAAGACATAGACAGAATAGAAGCTGTCCAGAGGAGGGCAACTAAAATGGTGCAGGGTCTGCACCGGAAGACGTATGAAGAGAGACTTAAGGAGCTTAATATGTATAGCCTTGAGGAAAGGAGGGAAAGGGGGGACATGATAGAAACTTTCATATACCTCAAGGGAATCAACAAAGTCCAAGAGGGCAGCATCTTTCAAAAAAAAGAGGTGTGCAAGAACAAGGGGGCACAATTTGAAGATAGAAGGGGGGCGACTCAGAGGTAATTTAAGGAAGTATTTTTTCACAGAGAGGGTTGTGGATGCATGCAACGGCCTTCCGGAGGAGGTTGTGGAGTAAAAAACAGTTGTGAAATTCAAACGTGCATGGGACAGTCATAAGGCAATTCTAGGGGTTGGGGATAGGAAGAAGTAGGCTACTGGTTAACTACTAGGATCTGCAGTTTATCCATTAGGTAGGGAAATGGGCTGACTGGGTGGGTCAAGCGGTCCTTATCTGCCGTCAAAATCTATGTTTCTATGTTTCTGTGTTTCATTCCTGTCACTCACTGGGGTGACCAAAGTACAAACTGCACTCTCCTGGGTGAAGAGTTTACAGAAATTCACTCTCTTCGGTGAACTAGGGGCACTGACAGGTGCGTTCTAGTCTTATCTATAGGCACACACACCCCAGAAATGATTCCCCTAAATGTGTGGATAACTTGACTCCTTAAAACAGTACTCACAAACTAGTTGTGCTGTTCACTGGGCATGGAACAAAAAAAAGGCACCTCTCCTGGGTGGCATGTCAAAACAGTCTCTCAAGTTATTTTTCAAGGCAGCTGAAACACACAAAGGATCTTCAGGGGATTGCCCCTTGGACCCACTGAGAAAATCAATTCCTTCTACTTCACTGGGAGTAGAAATCAGGAAATACAGCTGTAGAAAGTTCTCCACCACTACACTGGAAGCTGGAAATTGTACTTCACACTAGGGTGAGAAGTTCTAGGTCCTCAGCTCAGAGCAGGTAAGGAAAAAAAGCAGTGGGGTGGTGTGGGATTGCCTGGAAGGGTGGTGGGGTGGGGTTCCACCAGACACCAGGGAATTAAGATATATATGCTGTATATATATATTTTTTTGTCCGTCTCAGCACTGGCTTCAGCCCGGTCATGGCCCATGTCACCCCCGCTCCAAAATTTCTCCTGTTTGCCCCCGGCTTACCCCCCAGGGTAGGGCCGCAGCACTGGCCAAGGTGTCACAGACATGGGTCAGGTTATGGGAACCAGCCTGAGAGTGAGGAGGGGTGGCGAGGTGGCGTCATGGAGGTGCTGCAATGGGATTTTCTATTTTGTTCCCTCTGGAGCCAGGAGTGTACAATGATGCTGGCTGAGATGGAACTCACATGCTCCCATGCGCACGCCCACCGAAGCATCTGAACTCGGCTCCCCCCATGCTTGTGCACATCACCTTGCTCCCCAGCCTCTGCCAGGGGGCACTCAGGTTCGGTGCTGCAGATTCCCTCCCCAGGAAGGAGGCAATCCTCTGGATGCCTCGATCCTTCCCTGCCTACTCCAACCTCTGGTGGCCCGCCCATTCTGTCACGGGTCACCGTTGTGACACGGTGTGGCATCCAGTGCCTCAACCCTCAGTGCCACTGGGCTGCCCATTAAGATATATTTTTATTTTATTGTGGCCAGCAATCGGCGGAGGGTCCACTAGACACCAAGGATTTTAGATATGTTTTATTTATATTGGGGCTTGTGATTGGTGGGATGGGGGTCCACTAGACACCATGAATTTTAGATATATTTTATTTATTTGGGGGCTGGCAATCAGCAGGGTGGGGGGTCCAGTAGACACCAGGGATTGAAGATATATTTTTTTTAAACTGGGGCCGGTGTTTGGCGGTGGGCACTAGGCACCAGGGATTTGGAGGATTCACAATCTGTAACTTCCCCTTGCTTTTTGGATTTTTATTTATTTATTTATTTATTGAAGTAATCAGTTTTACAACCTTTGAGTCAGAGACTCGTTTACAAAGGTACCTTGTCATGTGGGTGGGGGAGACAACAATAAGTGCAGTTATAGACAGAGGTTACATACAGGTGAGACACATACATACGTTGCGCTATACGATCATTATATACACACAAGTTATTATATACACACAAGTTATTACAGCTGCAGTTGTTATAGTTGCCTGTCGTTCATGGAACCTAGAGACTTGGGGGCTGTTTGAGACAGGGTTGTGTTCCACTACAGGCAATTACAGCACCGGCTGTCGGTGATATGTTTTCGGAGGGCTATTTTGAACCATCCAACTCGGGATCTTTGATATTCCCTCAGGAAGGTTGTTAAACCAGGTCGGGGCTTTATGATGGAAGGATCTTTGGCAGAGAGAGGTCCTTGCCCTGGGTACTAGGATTGTGGCTTTGGTGGAGTTACGGGTTAACACCGGCCAGACGGCTGGTTGCAGGGATGCGGAGACCCCTGGTGGGCATAACCCAGATAGGGCTTTTTTTGCCAGAAGGCAGGTGTGGTATTTCAGTCGTTCTTCAAGAGTGAGTATGTTGGTGGCAGTGTAAAGCAGGCAAGTGTGAGTTCTGCTGTGTGCGCCGGTCAGAAGCCTACAGACTTTTTTAATAGAGGTCTGGACTTTAGTCAGGGTGGACAGGTCTGCTGCTGCGTATACTGGAAGGCTGTAGTCGGCCAAGGACAGCACAGATGAGGTGATGGCCAATTTTAAGGCAGGTTCTGGGAAGCAGTCTTTGTGGCGGTAGAGGAGCCCAATCCTGGAGTTCATGGCTGAGGACAGGGCTTTTAGGTGGGCGTGGAAAGTAAAGCCTGCATCAAAAGTGATGCCCAAGTACTTATATGTTGTTACCTGTTCAAGTGGGAGGAGTGTGCTAGGGGTGATGAGAAGGGGAGTGGCCTTGGCACTGTTTTGCCAATGTGCGAACAGCATTGATTTTGTTTTTTCAGGTTCAGGACTAGCCGATGGTTACTGAACTATTTTTCAGCTTGGAGGAAGGTGCTTTGCAGTGTGCTTTGGAGTTGGAGAGGGTCTGAGTGTGTTGCTAGGATCACCGCATCATCCGCGTAAAGCAGTATTTTGTTGGAGCAGGAGCTTGGGAGGGTGTTTAGGAAGAGACTGAAAAGAGTGGGTCCAAGGATGGAGCCTTGCGGGACTCCTGAGAGTACCGGTAGGCTGGTGGACAAGGTCTTTTAAGTGCAGTTTGCACTTAAAAGCCCCCAAAGCAAGGCACAGTTACAAATGGTGAATTTTCAATTGACAGTTGCAAATTGACATACAGAAGCAAATTAAAGCTTCACTGCATCTCTACTCCCAAGGCAACAGATTGTGATGTCACAACAGAGGCTTATGACTTGAAATAGGGCATAAGCTATAGAGGTAGATGAACTTTGAGGTATAAATTCATGCACATTTCTTCAGTAATAAATAATGCTGATGAGAAATCTATAGAATATAAATGAAATGCAGGCTGAATTGTACCCAAATGTTACGTTTTTCCAATTTTTTTTTTATTAAAATTTATTGAAGAAATATACCATATAGCCATCCATTGAAGTAATGCGAGCTCATCAAATAATAGAGAAAACACAGACTCTTAATTAATGTAATGAGAGCTCACTAACTAACAATTTCTAATTTTCTTAAGAAAATTATACACCACTAGAAACCCAGTCTGAACCACTCACCTGGTCAAGAATTAAAGTAAACCATTATTAATAAATTAAGCATCACAGTACAGATCAAAATGGAATATAAACAGTACCAAATACTTAAGTGATTAAACATAACAAGTAAGTACAGCAACCAACTATAGCAATTAAGTATAGCGAGCCAGGATCTCCACTACATGAAGTCCTTTCTTCTCTAGGAGATAATGAAAAAAGGTAACCATCAGCTTCAAAAATGATCTCTCTCTCTGAAACCTTAATAAGGCCGTCACCCATTCTATTACCAAAACGCTCTGGCAGTTATGCAACCACACATTTATATTTTTTTTTGTTCATAATTTGGGGCCGATTCTGGAATGAGTTGCACTGCTGCAGCCAATATACAACAGCATGTTTGACACAACCTGCACATTGCATCAGACTTTGCAGCAACCACGATTCTGGAAAGTGCGTGCCACAAAAGACCCACTGCAAGTATAGAACACAAGATGCAGGGTGTTAGACCACCTACTCTCTGGTCAAGTGTAGCGCCCCGGATCGCGGCACTTACACCAATCCTTTGGTGCAAGGTGCCGTAAATCAGGTCAACTGTCGCAAATGTGCCAGCCATTCCATAATTGGACCTGGTTGCATCTGTGGGGCTTTGGCGGAACTGTGTCTGACATTGCAGTGGACGCAGGGCTTACGGCATGCCCTGCGTCCACCTTCCAGAGTCATCCCCATTATCTTTTTATTATATTGTATACGCTTCTGAGGATTACAACATAAGAAATACTTCATGAAATAGAACACATAAATAAAATCAGTCTAGTCAAATTATAAAATAATTCAGTTTGTCTTTTCAGCTAACCCATATATCTGAACTTCCAGTTCAAATGAGAGTTCCTTCTTTAGGTGCTCATTTAGTTGTTTTAAATAAATATTAACCTGGTCCCAGTGAACAAGTTCCAAGTTTTTTTTATTAAGTATAGTTGGAGTAAGCCAGAGTTGTGTAAGAGTCTTTAGGTCTGCTGCTATTAGAATATAAAATAAATATTTACTCCCCTTACCCTTCAATGATAATGGTGGTAATCCCAAAACCCTGATCTGAAAATGAAAGGGTATATCAAACCACAGTATTCAACCCACCACTTCCTCCACCTTCCTCCAAAATGATTAAATCTGGGGTCACTTCCCAAAAATATGAGTTTGGTTACCCACCAACCTGCATCCTGTCCAGCATAAATCAGTGCTAAAACACCCGTAATGTTTTGCTATAACTGGGGTATGGAAAAACCTTATCACTACATGCCAACAAAATTCTCTCCAAGAGGGTGAGGCCATGGTACCATGGACCACTTGCCAAATCCTAGCCCAATCTGATTCCAAAAGAAGAATCCCAGCCTCTTCTTCCCATTTATTTTTAACTGAAGAAAGAGAATCTGAATCTAAATCCCTAATCTGTTTGTACAGCCCTGAGGCAAGAACTGAAGTTCTCTGTTGTCCCTGTAGTGATAAAAAAAAGCCACACAAAGGATTAGCTGTCGATCTCAAGGAAGTAACCCTTGATGGATCCAACAAATAATGCCATTCCTGTAGATAATGAAAAGAAAATCAGTAGAGGGTAGATCAAACTCTTGTTTGAGTTGAGCAAAGGATTTAAAAACTTCCTCCTCAAAAAACTGATGAATCTGAGTAAGGCCCAAATTTACCCAACACTAGAACCCTAAAGCTGAAAAGGATGGGGAAAAGTTCAAACAGGAACACAATGTGGTCTCACCATACTCCCAAATCTAACTTAAGGGCCTTACAGACCTCACACCATGTTTTAACCATTAGAGCTGCCCAGGGATTTACCAGTTTCAAAGATTTAAGATTAGTAACATTCATAAACAAAATATCAGGTATCTTTAAAGGAGATAAGGAAGTTGATTCCAATATTGCCCAATTAAGAAAATCCTGTGACGGCATATAAGTTGCAAAATATTGGTGTTGTGCTGCCCAATAATATGACCTAAAGTCTGGAACTGCCAACCCCCCTTTAAGTTTAATGGACATTAATGTGGACAATCTAATCATGGGATGTTTCCCCTTCCAAATAAATTTAGACAAGATGTGTGGCAAAGAATGCCAAACAGCTACTGGTACTGGTACAGGGAGAGTAGAAAATAAAAGCAAAAAACAAGGAAGGATATTCATCCAAATTGTCTCCACTGTACCCACCACAGACAGTGGAAGTTCTCTCCACCTGAGATATTCTGTTTGAACTTCCTTCAATAATTTCCCGTAATTCAATTCAAAAAGGGTGGACATAACCCAGGGGATCCGTACCCCTAAATATCTAAATCCACTAGACACTTGCTTAATCCTGCTTATGCCTGGAGTCAAACCTACTGAGGATGGTCCTATAAACATTATTTCGGTCTTTTTTTTTTTTTGAACTTTCAATCTTCATTATTTTACATAGTATACAAAAATTAAAAATAAGAGTTCCATGAGAACATTTAAAAAATAATAAGTAAAAATAAAAAGAGCACTTGCAATAGTACATATTTTTTGATTTCATTCGGTAGCACTGTGAGTGAGATCCTAAGTTAATAAAGTTGGAGATTCCTGGGAACAAAGTTTGAACGCTGAGGTGTAATATACATCACCCATCTTCTCCATCTGTTCTCAAACTTAGCTTGTGATTTATTAAGAATTGTTGTTATTCTCTCCATTTTGTACACCTGAATCATGATTAGGGACCACTGGTCCATTGTTGGAGGCAGTTGGAAGAGCCAATTTTTGTTTATGGCTTTCTTAGCTGCAAGGGTAGCCAAATTCAAAAATTCCCTCGGGGTATCTCTGCATGTCTGTGGGTATTCTCCAAAAGGAAAAAAGAGGGGGTCCACTATTATATCTGGGGAGATTATTTGTTGCAAGACTTCCTGGAATTTAACAAGAAAAGTATGCAGGGCCTTACATGTCCAAAATATATGGCCCAGCGTAGCTGGAGTGTGTCCACACTGTCTCCAACAAGCCCCCTTAATGGGGTTATACTTCTGGCTTATAGCTGGAGCTCGAAAGTATCTTACAGACAGTTTCCATGCAAACTCCTTCCAGTGTCCTGAATTAATGCCTTTCCCCATTACCTGTAAATGTTTTTCGCACTGCATGGGGGAGATCTCAGTCCCTAAATCCTTCTGCCAGGTTAATCTGATCCTTGCTGTTGAATCAGCTTCTAAAGAGCCCAAGGCCCCATAAAGAATAGAGATTAGGTGGGAAGGGACTGGGTTTCTATCTATGACTTTAATAAAAATCTGCAGGAGATCAGGAAGAAGGGAATCCCCCCATTTTACTACTCCGAATTTCCAAAAATAGTCCCTTGCCTGAAAATATCTAAACCTATCTGCGTAAGGAATACCATACTTCTGATTTAATTCTGTTAAAGATAGAATCACTCCCTGAGGCATAAAATGATATACCAAGTGAAGGCCCTTCTTCTGCCAGTGTCGGAACCCCACATCTAGTGTAGCAGGGATGAAGGAGCTCGCATATGAGAAGGAAAATAATGCGGGTCTCCAGTCAGACATCCCTCTAAGCACCAGCACCCCTTGCCAGTATTTTAAAGTTGAGTAAGTGTATGGATTATCCACCCTGCTAGATTTTATATCTGGGGGAAAGGATAACAAAATTTGGTGTATATTTTTGAGTTCCTCCTCCCGACTCTCTACTGACTTCCGCCTAGCCACATAGCTTTCATCCAGCCAATAAAGAGGTATTCTGAGCTGAGCAGCTAAGTAGTATAATCTAAAATTCGGTAATGACAGTCCTTCCTGTCTCTTGGGTAACTGCAGTATGGGTGGCCTTATCCTTGGTCTCTGGTATGCCCAGATAAATGGACTTAGTTTCCTTTGCAGGGTTCTGTAAAAAGTCTCTGGCAATAGGATGGGGAGAGTTTAGGCTAGATATAGAAAGCGAGGCAGCACTACCATTCTGATAACTTCAATCAGGGATGCAGCTAAGATTTTTTAGGCCCAGGACAAGTCATCTGAGATGGGCCCCTGTCTCCCAAACGATCTAATGCCAGGGGCTTAATCCAGCTCCATGGGTGGGCCCCCCCTGAGCTTGGGGCCCAGGACAACAGTCCCCACTTGTCCCCCCATAACTGTGGCCCTGACTTCTATTCTATGGTGTAGAGATAAGGGCAGCGCTCTCCAGCTCTCTAAGTCAGCGGACAATCTGTCTAGGAAGGGGGCATAGTTTAAGAAGAAGAGGTCTGTGTGTGACCTTCCTATCTGCACACCTAAATATTTGATGCATCTCAAGTCCCAGCGGAAGGGAAATTTAGGTTTCAACTGCATAGAAGGAGCATAGTTTAAGGCCATTACCTCTGTCTTAGAGGGATTGACTTTGTACCCAGCTAGATTTCCAAATCTGGTCAATAACTCTCAGAGACAAGGGAAAGAGTTCTCAGGATCTGCCATGTATATCAATAAATCATCAGCATATAATGCTAGTTTATGAATTTCTGTATCCTCCTCTACTCCCTTCAGGCCCTTTTTTTTTCTCAATGCCTGAGCTAGGGGCTCCAAGTATATAGCGAATAGGAGAGGTGATAAGGGGCATCCCTGCCAAGTGTCATGAGACAGTGAGATAGGAGGGGAGAAGGAGCCATTTACTCTGAAGTAAGCTCTGGGGTAAGAGTACACTAGCTTTATCGATGTTATAACCTGTTGGGGTATACCTATTTTCCCCATTACTGCCCACAGAAAGGACCATTCGACCCTGTCGAATGCCTTCTCCGCGTCCAATGAAAGGAGCAGAAAAGGCGTTCGCTTCCTCCCCACTCTATGTATCAGATGCAGGGTTCTTTTAATATTGTCCTGCGTTTGGTGGCCAGAAACAAAACCTGTTTGGTCAAGATGTATTAGTTGGGGTAAGAATTTTTAAATCTATCTGCAAGAATGGATGCAAATATCTTATAATCTGTATTAAGCACCGAAACTGGTCTATATGAGGAGCAGGAAACAGTGTCCTTACCAGGTTTTGGGATACTGGCTATGTAGGCATAATGCCATGAATCTGGAGTTGCCATCCCTCGTCGAATCCCCTTACATGTCTCCAGGAGAGTCGGGGCTAATTCTTGTCTAAATGCTTTATAAAAATCACTTGAGTAACCATCAGGGCCTGGGCTTTTATCTGTTTTTAAGGCCTTGAATGCATGGCTCACTTCCTCAGCGGAGATTGGTTTTAATAGGGCCTGCTTTTGCTCTTCTGTTAATACTGGAAGGTCAAGACCTTGCAAAAAGGCCTCAGTTCCCCGAGGGTGCACTGCCTTCCCAGACCAGTAGAGAGAACTATAAAAGGTTTGAAACGCATGCTCTATCTGTTTGGGAAGTGTGACCATGTTATTTGTGGTTGGGTCTCTAATTTGGGTTATTTTGGAACAAGTCTTATGTTGCCTGAGTCTATGTGCGAGTAGACGAGTGGCTCTAGGGCCCTCTTCATAATATCTTTGTCTTATAAATTGTAGGGCTTGTTTTGTACGGATGTCTAGGATCCCCTGAATTTGCTCCTTGGTGGCATGCAGCATGGGAAGAATCCCCACATCTCCCGCAGCATGTTGGGCTTGAAGCACACAAAACTGATGCTGGAGCTTATCTAAGTGCATCTGCTGCTGCCTTTTATGGTGAGATGCAAACTTTATTATGTCCCCCCCCAGAACAGCTTTCAGGGTATTCCACAGGGTACTCACCGAGATCCCCTGACTACTGTTTTCAGAAAGAATCTGCTTGATTCTCCTCTGAATCATATCTCTGAAATCCTTCCTGTTTAAAAGGAAATAAATTATTAAATTTCCACAAAGTATTAGTTCTCTTTTGCTCCCAGCACATTTTCAAGGTAATGAAGGAATGATCAGAAAGCACCGAGGGGGATTGTACACAGTCTTGTATTTTATACAGATGCTCCCTGGGTACATGAATGTAGTCTATACATGTGTATATCCCATGGGGGGAGGAAAAATGAGTATATTCCCTTTTATTAGGATGTAGGTTTCCCCACACATCCACCCATTGGGCCTCTGAGAGGAAAACCTGAGTTGCCCTTTGAGCTGGGTTCTTTTTGAAAATTCTTATGTTTGTGGTATCTAACGGGGACATAGTCTGGTTGTAGTCCCCTCCTAACACCAGCATTCCCCTATGTACCTCCATGACCCTTCAGAGCAGTGATTTTCTCACTTCACCCCCCGAACTGGGGGGGACATAGAGGGAGGCAAGAGTAATGTCCTGGCCCTCCAACTGTCCCACCAAGAACAGTCAGCCCTGCCCGGTCTGCGATGAGTTCAATAAATGGAATGAAACACTTTGGGCACAAGGACTGCAGCCTCTCTCCTCTTACCTTTCCCAAAGGCAGACGCTACAATAGTGGAAAACCCAAATTTAGAAAGCTTTTGGTGTTCTCTCTTATTCAAATGAGTTTCCTGCAATAATAAAAAAGCTGGTTTCAATTTTTTAAGGGAACTGATTACTCTATATCTTTTTATAGGATTGTTAAGCCCATTAACATTATGGAAACAGATTAAAATCGTGGGAGGGTTAACCATGGGCCAGGGGATTATTAACTAGAGCTGCCTGCAGAAAAATTGATTGGGCGCTACCTAATGCGGTTGTAGCTTCCTCTGTTGCCAATGGTGTAAGGAGATCATCCCTTTCCTCTCTCTTCCCGGACCCTCTACTCACAGCAGCCCACAATTTCCTTAGTAAACTATTGCAGAGAAAATTAACATTTAGAGCAAGTGCAACAAACATGTCTAGAAAAGGAACATACAAACTTATAACAACTATCAAGCTAAACAACTTATTTACAGTTGTACTTCCAAAAAGGAGGGTGATAATCTCAACCCTCCAGAACAGGGAACTAAAGTCCCCCAAGGAGGTAAAATGGCCAAAAAATCTTAGCTAGGCCTCCCCGGCCCCTCCAGCCATCAGGGCCGAGTGCGAGGTGTGCCACCAGGGTAAGAATAGGCCACCCGCCAGCCCAGCAAAGCCCGAAACATTTTTAATATCTAATCAGGAGCTGAGGGAGGGAAAGAAAAAAAGGAGGGGAGGGGTGGGGAGAGGGAAAGAGGGGGGAAGGGGTGATAGGAAATACGGGGGGAAAGCAGTGTTGAAACAGGATTTGAATGGATCAAGTTAACATTGAGAAAGTATAGGGAGCAGCCCAGACAGTGTCTCTGTTGCAAAGCAGTATGAAACCCCAATGTATCTAGGGGTTTCTGTATCTGAAACATGTGAGGGAGAGTAAAGAAAGCAGCCTCTCTGTAATAGAGCGCCACGAGGAACATTCAGGAGAAAGGACCCATCAGCCCTAAGAGTCTCCGTGGCCTCAGAATAACTAAGGCACAAACAATGTAGATCTCAGCTTAATCCATAGTCCCGTTCAAGTGTTCTGGTCTTCGGCTATCATTTTTCTGGAGGGGCTATGTACCCTCCGCAGACTCTCTCTGATCTCCAGTAAGGAGCTGTGAATGTTCCATTGCCTGTTGGAACCTCCTCATTTCTGTACACTCCTCTGCCAGCTCGAACGTGGGGGACGCTTTTCCTGTAACCCCGGACCCAACGTCTGGAAAGTCCATCCCTTACTCTTTAGTTCTGGATATACTTCTTCAGGGGATGTATAATTTTTGCTGCCAGTGTTCCAAAATACTCGCAAGTTCGCAGGGTAAGGTGTCTGAAAGCGTACCCTGTGCTCTTTCAAGGTTCTCAGTATGGGTGCATAAGCTGCTCTCCTCTTCATTATCTCTGTAGGATAATCGCTGTCAAACAGAAGTTTAGCCGTGTTGTAAGTAACAGTTTTCTTGGTCCAAGCAGCCTTCAGAATCATTTCTTTATCTCTGTAGCTCAAGAATTTTAAGACAACGGATCTAGGTCTGGCAGTTTTGCTTGTAGGCTTTTGTGTCAGAGCTCTATGGGCTCTCTCAATTCGAAATTGGAACGTAGATGGAAGGTCCAATACATCTCTGAGCATATCCGACAAAAAATCTTCCATTTTCCCAGTTTCTGAGTCTTTGGGGAGACCGTATATATGGAGGTTGTCTCTTCATGATCTAGCCTCCAGATCTAGTAGTTTCTCATGAAACATCTCCTGCTGATCTATCAGAAAGTCCACGGCATAGTGCAGGCTCTGGGTCTCCTCAGCCATCTCTCCGGCAGCTGCCTCTGACTGGTCTAATCTCTCCTCCACTTCTGATAACCGAGTCTGCAGCAAGGTAAATTCTTTTTTTATTTTCCACCCGAAATGCTCTAATTTCCGGCAAGAGTGTCTCAAAGCGTGAGTGGGATAGCTTCTCTCCTTCTCTGTCTGTATCCAGGTCTCCCGTCATGCTACTTGCTGGTGAGACACTGCGGCTAGGATTAGGCCTCCTCTGTGATCCGTTTATATCTGATCGCCCTTTATGTCTCCCTGAGCGCGATTTAGTTAAATCTTTACCCCCAAACATTTTCTGGCTTGTGTATCACTGTTTTATTGCCCTTCAGAGCTGTTTTGGAGGTTTCATTTTTCTGACCCTGCTGGAGCTCTTCTTTCAAGTGGCCATTCCGGGGGTGACATCACCAGAAGTATTTCGGTCTTTAAATTGTTGATCTAAAATCCCAACACCAAACTGTACCGAACTAACATGGTCTTAATCACCGGGAAGGAATGGATAGAGTTCTCCAGATACAATAAAGTATAGTCTGCATACATTAAAACTTATAAATCTTCTCCCACCAAGGAAACCCCCTGGTACTCCCTTGGACTGCAGAATCCATCCTGCCAGTGGTTCCAAACTCAAAGCAAATAGAAGGGGGGAGAGTAGGCCTGGTCCAATATTTTATCTTAAACCCAGAAGACAGCAAATCATTTACTTGCACTTGAGCTCGAGGATGTGTGTACAAATTCTGTAATCAATTACAAAACTTCTGCCCAAATTGAAATTTGGATAAGGTAGCTATTGAAAACTTCCAGTTTTGGCAGTCAAATGCCTTCTCAGCATCAATTGATATTATTGCTCCTATAGGATCTTGGGGCCACCCCGTGATGCTGAGATGATGTTCAACAGCTGTTGGACATTGTCCTGTAAATGTCTACCCGGGTTAAACCTGATCTGATCAGGATGCACAAAGGTGTGAATTACCTTCTGTAATCTCACTGCAATAGCTTTAGTAAACATTTTTAAGCCATAATTAAGCACAGAAATAGGACAGAAATTAGAACAATAAATTGGTTCCTTTCCCGGTTGAGGTAAAACAGAAATGACAGCCTCATTCCATGAGTCTGGCAGTGCTCCAGGCTGATGTGCCAAATTGCAAAGTTGAGCCAATAAAGCCATCACCTCTGAGGCAAATATCTTATAAAACACTGGAATAAATCCATCCTGACCTGGAACCTTACCAGACCTCAAGGAATGATTAGAAGCCATTCATTTGTCTCTGAAAAGGGGGCATCTAAACTCTCTCACTGTGTTTTGGTGAGTGTAGGGAGGGAAATCTCCTTCAAAAAGTCAGAAATCAATAAGCCATGATTGAAATGTCATTCTTTAGTGTACAAACAGGGGTAATCATTCCAAAAATCCCCAACTATTAACTGTGGGTCTATATGGGTTTCAAAGGGAGGCCTATCAGAAATAATGCAGAGAATATACCTATCCACTTCCTGTTTCTACAGCCTCATGGCTAAAAGCCTACCTGCTTTATTCCCACCCTCATAATATTTTTGATTAATAAACTGAAGAGAATTTTCCACTCTACACAAAGATAAAGTGTTAAGTTCCTCCCCAAGCTCCTGGATACGCATCAATAATTTTGGATTTTGTGACTGTTGATGTTCCTTCTCTAACCTACATTAGAGTCTGCAAGGAGCATTGCAACCTCCAGTGTTCCTTATTTGTAAAAGAAGCATAAGAAACCGTATGTCCATGGACTACTGTTTTCAGCCCATCCCAAACATATTTCAATAAAGTCTCCTTACGCATATTCTCTTTGATATAGTGTTGGATCACTTCCTTAATTTGGGCAGTAAAAATGTTGTCATGGAGCAAACCTGTATCTGTATCAGGATGCCACAACCTCCCCCCCCCCCCCATGGGGCCTATTACCAGTTTACCAATTAATAAAGCATGATCTGAAATAGAGAGTGGAGAAATAGTAATAGGACAAAACATAGTCTACCATTTTTGTTGGACATAGAAATGATCTAATTGGGCATATGAATTAGAAGCTGGGGAAAAAATGTGTAATCCTTGACACCTAGGTATAATTGATGCCAGGGATCTACCAGATAATTCTCAAAAAACATATTTTGGAGTAATCTAGAATGCACCCCTTCTCCCACCTGAGGAGCTGGGGCCCTGTCAAACTGTGGGAACTCAACACAATTCCAACCCCCAGCACAGATTAAATAACCTTCCGGGAGTTTGGCTAGGAGGGAAAAAAATTGACAAAAGACATTTTTAGGGGTGACTTTGGGGCATAAACCAAAACAAAATGTACAGGAATACCTTCTAACGTACCTGATGCCACTACGTATCTACCCCCGGGTCCGTCTGCAGCTTAATCAAATTGAATGGGAGCCCCCTCCTTAAAAGAATGACAGTCTCAGCTTTCTTCAAAGAATTAAGTGAAGCAGAAAAAACTGTACCCACCCAAGACCTCCTATGCTTATGGTGCTCATCCTGCGATAATGGAGTTTCTTGCAGGAAACTCACATTACATTTATGATGAGCTAATACTTGTAGGATCCTGGCTTGCTTGACCACATTATGAACACCCTTCACATTCAAAGAACAAATAGTTAGACTTCCCATAGCTATCAAGCACCATGATCTGAGTAAAGGAATCCCACAAAATACCTGTCCGAGCATACACAAAAAATTAACCCCCCAAACCAGCAAATCTAGCAAAAGAAAATCACCTAAATTACCATAACCCTCCCCACAATAACCACCAATCAGTAGTAAAGAACCAAAAACTAATCTAACCCATAGCCACATGGAGACCAGTACAACCAGGTACAAAAATATGTCCCAGATGTTACAAAAGGACCTAAACTGGTCCTATAGGATCCCAAAAGAGAAAATAAATTCCCCTCCCAGATAGCCACATTGAATGTGCGGGGAACTACCCAACCCTCATTCAATACCCCTCATACTATCCTCCAAACAGTGGACTTTTGCACACCCCACTGAACCCTCTACTCTATTTTCAAATTGGTAAAATAAAAAAGGGAGAAAAAATATGAAAAGGCGAACCCTCCCCAAAAAAATAATAAGGGAAGGAATACCCCCCAGAATCCATCTCTTAAAATAGGATGTATTCAACCTGCCTAACATAAGTAAGTTAGTATAGCTTCCAAACAGGTTGGCTACCTCACCCCTCAAGTAACATGTACACTGTGCCTCCAAACTGAAACAGGACTATTGACAAAGAAGAAAAATGGCAGTAATAGAACCAAAGCCAAAGTACTATATCGCTGTCTCTATCCTTGGTAAAGATCAAAAGCAGCACCCTAAGATGCTCAACATTCATAACTCATCCTCCTCAGATCTGCTAGCCATTGCTGATGCCTTTAACCAGGCCTTTACAGACCTGTCCTCATTGCTGCCTCCAGAC
Organism: Neoceratodus forsteri; assembly: GCA_016271365.2. NCBI lineage: Eukaryota > Metazoa > Chordata > Ceratodontiformes > Ceratodontidae > Neoceratodus > Neoceratodus forsteri. The sequence goes on from CM057455.1 coordinate 700,586,745, forward strand.
TACCTTCAGCCTGCGGAGGACCAAGGTTGCGCCAACCTGCCCATAACTAACCACCCAGCCCTCTACTTTAAGAAGGTGACGGTGAAGGAGGCCCTAACGATGGTCAGGAAAGTCCTAGGCAAAACCAGATTGGGGAGTGATGGGCTAGACATGAAGTTACTAACTCTCACCCTTGATGTTCTCATCATGCCCATAACAATGCTATTTAATAAATCATTGGCTCTAGTTCAATTTCCGGAGGTATGGAAGCAAGCCCTGGTAACTCCAATGCATAAGAATGGTGACAAGGCATTGGTGTCTAACTACAGGCCAATATCTATCCTCTTCACACTATCCAAAGCTTTGGAAAAAATTGTGGCAAGTCAACTCACAGAATACCTCAATAAGTACAACCTGCTCTGCTCAAACCAACATGGTTTCAGGCAAAAACACAGCACCACCATGGCACTGCTGGAATACACTGGCTATGTGCACAAGGTGCTGGATGAAGGCAAATTGGTGGGGTCCATCTTCATGGCTCACTAACACACAGGAGCCAGTGAGTCAAAATTGGGCAGACGTTATCCAGCTCCAGAGATGTGCTCCTAGGAGTCCCTCAAGGATCAATTCTAGGGCCCCTGCTTTTCAGCCTCTTTGTAAACAATCTACCCACAGCCTGTGACACCAAACTTATCCTGTATGAGGACGATGCTGTGCTGCTGAGCAGCAGCACCTTTCAGGTTGCCCTACAAATAGAACTACAGAATTCTTTCAATAAACTCGAGGACTGGTTCAGTAGGCAAAAGCTGCTACTAAATTACAAGAAAACCAAGGCTATGCTACAATCCAGCCCCTACAACAAATGCAGGCATGCTCCCTTCGTAATCACCAATAAGGCTGGTGAGCAGATTGAGCAGGTGCACTTGTTCAAGTACCTTGCAGTCACCATTGATGACTCTCTCACTTATATGCACCATGTAGACTCCCTTGTCAGAGTGGTAAACACAAAGATCGGGGTCCTCTAGGGGCATAAGAAATCCTTCACCCCAGAAGCACTCCAAATCTCAGTCTCCAGCTCCATATTCTCCATGATAGTCTATGGGCTAGTGGTCTATGGAGCTGCTACTTGCACCCTGTGTGAGCGTACAAACTGGCTTAACCTAAAAGACAGACTCAAATACCAAACTTGCCTCCTGGGAAAGAAGTCACTGCTCTGAAAACCCCCACCCTGTATAGGAAACCTGCACCAGGCTTCTGTCTCATCACATGTCACCAGAGGGAGGAAGCATGGAGCAATGTCCATACCATTCCCCCGAACCTCACTAGGGCAATGCGCTTTCTCCTATCGGGCCCCCCTCTGGATAAATGAACTCCTGATGAAATTACAAACAAACAGCCTGTCTCAGTTCAAAGCAGGCCTCAAACAGCACCTAATGTCTAGCTCAAAATGCACCTGCTTCTCAGGCCCCACTGGATAGACAGGCCTACCCTCCAAGGTAGCACCCAGCAGGGCTACCTAGAAACCCTGCCTCCATTCCAGCCTAGCTAATGGCTTAAGTAAGCTATCAGTCCTCTTTAAATGCTCTTGGTACCACCCTTCCCTAACCCCCCACACACACCTACTTGACAAAACCCTCTGAGCTGCTCCCTCCCATCACAGCCCCCCATTTCACTATCCCCCACCTCTTGCTCTCTGCGGTAGGTTCATACCAAATCCCCCTTGTTTCACTGTCACCCAGCCTCTCACCATCTGGGATAGTGTTAAACCCTATGCAGTTACTCTGCCATAGTCTATCAATGGATTTGGAGGTTTCCAGGGGTGTGCTACCTAGGGCAACCAATTAGATATAGCTTAGTATTCTATTACAACTGCTCTGTTTTTCCCTTATTTGTCTAATTCTAATGTAATCGCTCTTTAATGCCTTATGATCAGGCCTCTGTAACCACTGAATATGTATATTGTCTTACTGTCCACCCTAATGTGGAACCTTTGTAAAAGAGCTCATGCTCAAATGTATTTCTGAAATACAAATTAAATTAAATTAAATAAAAATTAAAAAAAAAATCCCTTCAATGGCATTGAAATCAACCATGTAAAGCATCAAGAAAAAAAGAAGGGGGGATAGCATATAACAACTAAGGCGAAACCCTGAATATATGTATACACATATATATATATATATATATATATATATATATTTATAAAATGGAGGACGGCATCCTCCACTAAATCCAGTGCTCTGATTGTATAAAAAAATCACATGACCATGCGTATATCAGAGCGCGACTGCACACCTGCACTTTTACCCCCCTTAAAAAACAATTTTACCATTTTATTAGATAGATAACCCACTCTAGGATGTGCGGTTGTGCTGTGATATACGTATACCTTGGGTGGTTGATGCACTTGGCCTGCAGCCTCGTGCATACAATGCACACCAAGGTGTTGCATATATCAGAGCACGACTGCACGCCTAAGAGTGGGTTATCTATTACATATATATATATATATATATATATATACACATATATATATATACACACACACACATATATACCACTTCCTACTCTCAAATGCACCAAGACTCACATACACCTGTGAACTTTATGCTCGGCTGGCTGGCTTCAACTGAATGACAGAATCGAGTATCAAATCTGCCTTCTTGCCAAAAAAGGCACATTAAATCTGCTTCCAACAGGGGTGCAGAACCTGCAAACACTATTTATGAATACCAGACAAACCAGAAGCTCTGCCACTTAAATTTTCCAAGTGCCCAGATGCCGCATTACCATGGCATAGCATGCATTCTCACACTGTGCACCCCTCTGGTCAAATGCACTACCCCCTGTCATCTGTGGCTCCTCAATGATTGGATCTTTTAAATGTAGACTACACCAGCACCTCTTTGATATGAATATCTGCATGTGCCCCCGCTAAGGCTCAGCATGCAACAACAATCTGCCTCTACCACTTATCTTTTGCCTCTGTTATGACAGAATAGTCAAACTGCAACACTTTGCCCACCTCTCTACCCCCCTTCTCTGCCCCTTGATCCTGGACCTCTCCCTACCCTCCTCCCTTCCCCCTCCCTGTCCTATGTGCTCTGCTCACCCAGCTCTCCTACTCCCAGTGTATCCTTTCCTAACCTTGTCTGCTTATCTTCTTGACATGGGCATACATTGTACAATGCCTCAGCATAGCTAGTGCTTTATGTTTGTTTTCTGGAACCTCAAAGAATATTTTCTCAGTATTTCTTTATCTGTGCACAGTATTTTAACTTGTTGTCTAATGTATCTGACTTGGAATCTTTCAACGAGCATCCGCTTACAGGTATTATCCAAGAACTCAATAAATATATATATATATATATATATATATATATATATATATATATATATATGGGATAAATGATGGGCAGGAGTGAGATATGGAAAATATTCTCACTCCTGCAGAGTGAGGTCTGGATATCTCATGAGTGTTCTATTTATGCAATAGGGCAGAGGTGTTGTAATTTGGTTATCTGTGTGTATTAGTTAGGAATTTGTCCATACATGAATGGTTTATTTTGGTTCTCTGTGTTGCTCCATGGTTATCAGGCTGTGTTGTGAATGGGTGTTGCTGTATTTCATGAATGAGTTACTTTTCTTTTGTTTCATTGGTTCTTTATGTATGGTTGTCGTTTTTTAGTAGTTTGTGATTCCCATTCATGTGAGAAATGTGTTTTATTGGTTGTAATGTCTGTTGTATGATTGGTTGTTTCATGCATCTGTAAGTGGAAATCGTATTCTGGTTGTTTAGTGAATCGTAGTGGATGTGGCTTTCTTGGGAGGAACAGTTCCAGGATGGTGGTGCATTTGTTTGGGTTTTATTTCATTTAATTTTTGTGCTTTTTGTGATTTTTTTTATACTTTTTATTTATGCTTTGTGTGCATTTATTTTTAGTAACTGGGAAGCTTGTGTGACTTTTTGATTACTTTGTCAATGGACCTGTTGACAGCTTCAGTTGGAGTTCTAGAAGGAGTGCTTTTTATCAGGTACTGCTTTTTATGTTTGCTTGTGTACATGCACAAGAAACAAGTTGCAGCAGCTTGCTGCAGAAGCAGGTTGTGGAGGTGCGGCACTGTTGTGGCCAATACCGCCACTGCATTTTGGGGTTTTTGTGTCGGACACCAATAAAGGAGGACACTGCCTGTGATACTAGTTTTAAAGCATGCCACCACCTTGAAAGAAAATAGCCACACCAGTCTGGGAGCACCTTGTCATAGCAGCAGAAGCCCGTCGTTTCAGCTATGCAGTTTGCCGACAGAAGCTGAGGCTGTGATGGCGGATCAGCTCCAATTGATGTGGCACAGTGTTAGTTAATTTGCCGATGGGGGAGTCCACTCCCCATTAGCATACTGCCCCCCCATTTGTTGTGTACCAAGAGGGGTGCCCAATCCCCCTCGGCATCATGCGCTCCCCCCAACAGTCTTTCTTTGCAGACGGGGCCCAATCCCCATCAGCTTCAGTCCCCTTCCCAGTTCAATTTGCTGACAGGGGAGCTAACTCTCCATCGGCATAATATCTCCCCATAATGTCCCCCTCCAATTTGTTTGTGCCAAGGGGATTGCCCAGTCCCCCTCAGCTCTTGCCCCCCCCCACTCTGTATGTGTTGACAGGGGTACCCAATCCCCCGTCGGCTACAGCCCCACCAAAAAACACTGAGGTGGCATGCTGGGAGCTCACCCCAGCATTCCAAAAGTCCCTGCAAAAAAAAAAACCATCCCACGATGTTTTTCGTTTTCTTTTATAAACCTGTAAAACAGAAAATGGTCCCTCGCTGAGTCCAGTGGCCCCTTCCCCAACCTGCATCCACCCTCTGTGCACCCAGCCTCCCCACACCCCATACTTACCTCTGGAGTCCAGCGTGATCATCTTTGGTGGACTGGGAACATGTCTGCACTCTTCAAAGCTGACCACAAGCTGAAGTATTGCCGGTAAGCTGCATAATGGCATAAATAAGGTTTTTTCAACTTTGGTGCATATCTCAGGCATTTTTGGGAATTTTGGCACCAAATTTTCAATATGGGGTTATTTGGACCACTCCTTATGAAGTCAATCACTGTCATGGCGTTATTCAGTCCAAAAAGGTGATTTCATGATCACTGCGTGGAATTACCTTTCAGGACTGATTAATGAAATGACAGTGCCACTGTTCATGAGGTAGGACCTCAAAAAGCCTATGTTGCAAATTTGGTGAAAAAATCCAAAAAAATGACTGTTTTACAAGCGTGCATTGCGCAGTTTGTACACATGCTCATAACTTCGTGAATTTGTAATATGTTCACTCCAGATTTTCCACATTGCCAGTTTTCCACACCTCCTTATGAACAGTACACCTGTCGTTTTACACATCCTGGCCAAAATGTGTTTTCGCACTTCTGGCACAGAATAGCACGATCGCTGTGGTAAATCAGTTTTCGGGATAGATTGAGAAAATGACACTGACACCATTCATGAGCAGAGGTCCTAAAATGCCTAAGCTGAAAATTTGGTGACAAAAGTCCGTAAAATGACTGTGTTACAAGTGTGCGTTGCGCAGTTTCCACACAGCCTTGTAACTTTGCAAATTTGTAATATTTTCATGCCAGATTTTTAGCACTGGCATTTTTCCAGACCCCCTTTTGAACAGTACAGCTGTCATTTTACGCATCCTGGCCAAAATGTGTTTTCGCACTTCTGGCGCAGAGTAGTGCGGTCGCTTTGGGAAATCAGTGTTTGGGACAGATTAAGATTGGGTGAGTGAAAAAGGGGGAGTGAGCGATCTCAACTAAGCTCTGTCAGGACTGCTGTGGATTTCTTTGTGGGCAGAAAAAGGCACCAACACAGGTAGGAGTCCAGTACAAAAGGGCAGCCTGCAATGCCGGGAGAAACAGAATGAGGGTGTGAGGGAGGGGGAGTGAGCGAGCTCAAAGGAGCTCTGTCAGGACTGCTGCGGATTTCTTTGTGGCCAGAGAAAGGTGTCAATGCAGGCAGGGACCCAGTACAAAAGGGCAACCTGCAGCGCCAGGAGAAACAGAATGAGCGAGTGAGAGAGAGGGAGTGAGCGAGCTCAATGGAGCTCTGTTGGGACTGCTGTGGATTTCTTTGTGGAGAGAAAAAGGCACCAACACAAGCAGGAGCCCAGTACAAAAGGGCAGCCTGCAGCACTGGGAGAAACAGAATGAGTGAGTGAGAGAGGGGGAGTGAGTGACCTCAACAGAGCTCTGTTGGGAGAGCTGTGAACTTCTTTGTGGGCAGAAAAAGGCGCCATTGCAGGCAGGAGCCCAGTACAAAACGGCAGCCTGCAGCATCAGGAGAAATGGAATGAGCGAGTGAGAGAGGTGGAGTGAGCGAGGCAACGGAGCACTGCCGGTACTTTAGAGTTGCCCACCCTCCCGCCCAGGGTCCTCTGTGGTCCTATATTACAGCAGGGTCTCTGGAATGGAGACAAAGCAATGATTGGATACTTTTAGGATTGCTGTAATAATACGTATTTATTTGTTCTGTTTAGTTCTCTAACTGAACTGAGTAAAACTTGGAGTGCAATAGGATTTCTAACTGGGCTAAGTGAAACTATATGAGAGTTGAGAACAAAAAGTATGGTAGCTGAGGGGTGAAAAATGGACAAGGAGGCTTTAGGATTGCTACAGTAATACAGTATCTAACGGATGAGATTTGAGACTGAATTAAGCCGGTCAGCAAGGGGGCAGTATGGGGACTAGTGTGTGTGTTGGGGGGGGGGAACAGGAATTTGAGTAAATAGGGGCCTAACATTTGTAGTAGGGTACAGAACTTGTGAGTAAGAACCCATAACATAAGATGTGGGCCAAAATTGGCAGGTGCCACATGTCAATAGGGTTGGCATCTTTGGAAAGGTGGTAGGGTGTACAGGGTGTGGGTCTGCCATGATCCTGGACTGGGCTTGGAGGATGTGGGGGTGTATGGTCTGTAGATGATTGGCTAGTTTGAGGGAGGAATTGTGGAGGTTAGGGAGGCATCTAAGAGGGAGGACAGATGAGAATAGTAGGCATCCTGGCTGGGGAATAGGGGAATGGCAAGGGGGGATGGAGGAAGAACAACTAGGGAGTGAAACTGATCCCAGTATCAGAGGCACTAGCAGAAAAGAGAGGAGAAGGGAGGGGGTGCCCGAGGCAAGGGGAGGCCTTCTGATGGGGGAGGAAGAGACCACAAGGAGTTCCAGGGGAGAGAGCAGATGGCTGTGGGTAGGGAGGGACCAGGGGTGGCACAGAGGGGAACAAGTAGGAGGGGGATCCGATAGGGGGAAGAGATGTAGGAGGGGTATCGACTAGGAATAGATTTGAGCCTCTGCTATAGGAGAGAGAGAGAGAGAGGGAGCAGGAACATACTGAATGGGGGAGAGGACAAGCAGGGCATGAGAGGGATGCAACAGGTAGGGGAAGAGATAGCGAGGATGAAAGGGTAGAACGGGGATAGTAAGGAAGGAGGAGAGAAGGCTATGGGAAGGGGGAAGGATGGGAGGGGCATCACTATCGGGGTAAAAGGGAATGGGGGGCTCTAAATTGACAACAGCGGGGATAAGAGAGGGTTTAGAAATCAGCAGGGGAGGAGGGGAGGTCGACATGGGAAGCCCAGTAGGAAGTAGTCAGGCTGGGAAGGGGTTCAAGGGGGATGGGAGGAATAAGACAGAGAAAAGGGGTGAGGCTGAGTAGGGGTACAGATACAGAAGGCATGGGGGTGCTGCTGGCAGGGGTAAGGGCAGGAAGAACGAATACTGGGGTGGTGGAAGGGGCATTAGAAGGAAAGTGGGGAGGGATGGGGTACTCGCCCTCTGGGGATTCTATACTGAAAGGGGTGAGATGGGGCTGAAGGGGGGCACAGTCATATTTGGGTTGAAGCTATCCCCAGGTTGACTGCAGGAGGAGCAGGCCAGGCACTGCTCAACTGGCAGCGAGGGGGAAGAAGAAACCTCATTTAGTGTTGCATGTGGGTACAAATGACTTGGTGGGGGAGACTGTGGAAGTAGTAAGGGGGAGGTTCTTGTAGTTGGGCAGGCACGCAGTGTGAGGGGTTGGGGGAGTCAGTGACATTCTCGGAGGTACTCCCGGTACAATGTGCAAGCATGGGGAGGAAGGGTAGGATTGAGGAGTTCAACGAGTGACTGAGGGATTGATACCACACCAAAAATTATGGGTTAGTGACTAACTGGGGTAGGGTCTGGGGAGAATAGTGACTTGTATGCAGGGAACAAGGTACACTTGAGCAGGAAGGGGAGGTGAGTATTAAAGGCAGGATTAGAGGGATATATCTCTACTAAGGTGGATTTAAACAAGTGGGAGTTGGCCAAAAAACTCAGGTTGGTAGAAAGGCACAGACAGGGGTGCCTCATGAGCTCACCCCCCTAGATATAGGTAAAGGCAGAGGTGTAGTAACCCTGTGAGGGGAAGGGCAGAGCAGGCTGAGTGTAAAACAAAAGGCACTACTACCCGGGAAGAATAAGGAGGAGAAGGGATGCAGACTACCGGGAGGAGGGACACAGGCCAAGGAGGAGAAGAGTGAGGAGAAGGAGGGGTACGGGTGGAAGGTGGTCTGACTAAATGGGTAGAGAACTGGTTACAGGGGAGGGTGCAGAGGGTGGTGGTGGTGGGGAAGCTCTTGGCACCCAGAACAGGGACAAGCGGGGTGCCGCAGGGGTCAGTGTTGGGCCCAGTGATATTTGGGCTCTTGATCTCCGATATAGCACATGGTGTGGGGAGCTGGGTTAGTCTGTTCGCATATTATACCAAATTGGGGGCAGTGATGGACAAAGAGGACAGGTGGGAAAAACTGCAGGGGGACCTAACCAAACTAGAGACATGGTCAGTTTAGTGGTAGCTAGGATTTAGTGAAAAGAAGTGTAAGGTGATGCACTTCAGGGCTAAGAACCAGAAGAGGGACTATTGGTTGGGGATCACAGAGGAGGAGAAGGACCTAGGGGTGTTGGTAGCTGGGAGCAAGAACAATTTGGCCCAGTGCAGGAAAGTAGTAGTGAAAGCAAACAGGATGCTGGGGTGCATCACAAGGGGGTTCTCATGCAGACACAGGGATGTGATCCTACCTCTCTACAGATCATTGCATTGGTCACACCACATCTTGAGTACTGTGTGCAATACTGGAGGCCATACCTGAGGAGAGATATAAAGTTACTGGAGGGGGTGCAAAGGTTGGCAACAAAAATGCTAAAGGGGATGGAAAGAAAATAATATGAAGTTAGGCTGAAGGAGCTGAACATGTACACACTGGAGGAGAGGAGGGATGGGGGGATATGACTTAAGTATTTAAATACCTGAGGGGGTAAATAAACCTAGCACAGAGGAGGTGTTTAAACTGAGGAGTGGAAGAGAGATGAGGGGGCACGGACTAAGGTTGGAAGGGGGATGTTTCAAGAGGGAAATGAGGAGGCACTACTTCTCTGAGAGGGTGGTGTCTAGTTGGAATGCGCTGCCAGAGGGGGTGGTAACATGTAGGACAGTCAATAGCTTTAAGGAGGAGTAGGATAAAGCAAGAGGAAGAGTCAGGGGCAGGGGCTCGGACAAGCAGCGGAGGAACTGAGGGGGAGGAGGCAGGGACAGCTGCAATCTAGAGTGCTAGCTGCACACTCGGGCAGACTTACATAGACCAATTGGTGTGTTCTTTTTTTTTTTTTTTTTTAATTTTCGTCTTTATCCCTCCTTACTGCCTCTGGTGCCCCCTCCTTCCATCCGCTCGTGTCCTGCCCCAGGTCATCCTCGGGATCTGCCCCTAGAGTGCCCTACCTCCTTCTCCCTGCACATTGGGGTCTGTCCATTGGTGGTCCGGGCGGGTTAAGGCGGCCTTCATCTAGGGCTTGCCCGAGGGTATTTCCTGGTTTTCTCCCCTTACATCCCCGCCCCCTGAGACGCCCGCTGGGACGCAGACATCCCAGTGGCAGCGTACTGACGACGCCAGCCCTCACCGCTTGCCAACGCTCCTCCGACTCCGGCAAGCGGAGCCGCCTTCATCCTCTCTTGGTCCGTGCTTCCACCGCCGTGAGAGCGATGTAGACCACGAAAGTATCTGTTCCATAGGTTCCTCACCCTGAGGGAGGAGAGATCCGCTGGGACGCTAATCCTCCTCCCTACCGACCCCCAGCGACCCGGAATCTGCTCTAACCCGGTCGCTGGCGAGTGCGAGGTGTGGCGTCCAGCGCCTCAACCCTCAGCGCCACCGGGCCGGCCAATTGGTGTGTTCTACTGGCAGATTCATATGTTAATATGTATGTTTGTATATAAAATCACAGTGACTCTGTTCATGAGCAGAGGTCCTAAAATGCCTATGTTGAAAATGCGATGACAAATGTCCATAAAATGACTGTTACAAGTGTACATTGTGCAGTTTCAACGCACCCTCGTAACTTCTCACATTTGTAGTATTTTCACTCCAGATTTTCAACATTGCCATTTTTTCAGACCTCCTTATGAACAGTACAGCTGTCAGTTTTCACATCCTGCCCGAAATATGCATTTACACATCTGACACAGAATACCATGGTTGCTGTGGGAAATCAATATTCAGGACATATTAAGAAAATCTTAATGACAGTGTTCATGAGCAGAGGTCACAAAATACCTATGTTGAAAATTTGGTGAAATAATTCCACTAAATGACTGTGTTACGTGCATGCGTTGCGCAGTTTCCACGTACGCTTGGAAGTTTGAGCATTTTTAATATTTTCACTACAGATTTTCAAAATTGCCATCTCATTACACCTCCCTATGAATGGTACAGCTGTCATTCTTCACATCCTACCCAATCTATGTTTTCGTACATCTGGTGCACAATGGCAAAGTCCCTGTGGAAGCTCAAATTTTGGGAAACATTGACAAAATCACAGTGTCACTGTTCATGAGAAGCGGTCCCAAATGCTTTCATGAGGTGGGGGCCACAAAATGGCCATGTTGAACATTTGTACTGCAAATACCAACAAATGCCGGGGGCATTATGGTTTCTAACCATAACGTCCCACCCTGTACAGACTGACAGGCATCAGGGGTGTGCCTTTGGGTTACTGACTGTAATGCTCATGCCATTCCAAACCCACCTCCCACCCTGCAGCCACTGGCAGGCATCAAGCTGTGCCTTGGACTCTTTAGCCCCAGAGTTCACCCAATTCTATATTGCACCCATTTCAGTGTATGTCCTTATGGAGTGGGGTGATTGTAAAGCTGAACACCCCAAGGCACAGCTCAGCACTTGTCAGTGTCTGCAGGATAGGGTGAGGTGAAATGGCATGAATGTTATGGACGACAACCCCAATGCATACTCCAATGCCTGTCCGTCTCTGCAGGGTGGAGGTGGGGTTGGCGTGAAGTTCAATACTTCACTGCCATTCCTACTCTGCATCTGTCTAACTCCTGCATTTCCAATGCTAACATCAGCAAGCAAACATTCGGCATTGACAAATGCTTGTTTATTCAGTGTCATTGTCTGAAGAAATGTGCTTTGACTTTTTCAAGGGAGGGCTGTCTTGGTGGTGAGCTGCGGAACAGAAAATAACACATTAAATGTATTTTATTTTTCAGGTTTGCAGAAGGGCAGAAATATTTCACATGTTCAGTAATTGCGTAAGACAGTTAGTTACTTTCCCTAAAATATATTACAGGTTATGTTTTGTGTACAGCTAGTTGGATTGCTGAAGCAAACTGACATTCCTTTAGAGCAATAGTTCTCAGACTTTGTCACAGTGAGCCTCCCCAAATCCATGGAAAATATTTTGAGACTCCCCCAAAAATTGAAATAATCTTGGGCCTCCCCAAAGAAAATTAACATACTGTACTTTGCACAGTACACCATGAACAAATTGAAACCCCTTTAAGTACTTGACTCACATTCAGTTATTTGTCTTATTCTGACGGGGAACCTTTGAAAAAGAGCTCCTGTGCTCAAAGGTGTTATCTGAATGACAAATAAATAAAATAAACAAATATTATTATTCAGCTTATTGTAACGCCCCCACACACACACACAGGCCAACCTACATTCTCTGCTATATTCATTCTTGAATCATTGTTACTCCTTGTTGCATTACCTTCATGGGTCAGACTACTTTCGCTTTTCCTCTCTGTATGAAATAACCTTCCTACATACTTTGCCTCTCCCCATCCTCTCCTGCTCCTAAGCAGCTTCTCAGGGATTACTTTGCTACTTCCTGCTATTGCACTTAGCACGTCTATGCTCAACCCTTGTGTTTGAGCTGTTTTGTCGTCAGACTACAAATTGATTAATTATCACCACTCATTATTAGTTTATTGTTCATGTTTGTTTGCTGTATTGTTCATTGTGTATTTCCTGATTGTTTTACAGTTATCTTTTGAAATGTATTCTCTCCCTGCCCTTTCCCGGGTACACCTGAAATGAGTCTTGGCTCATTCACCTTCCCTTGTCACTTATTAGTAAATAAATACATTACATTCACCTACTATTATCTTCTTTCAGTTCACATCATCTCTTCACACAAAATATATAAAACTTAAAATTAAGTACAGTACTTTTTCAGACTTGCTTGAGCCTCCTCTGGAACAGGTTGGGGCCTCCCCAGGGAGGCTGGCCTCACCATTTGAGAACCCCTGCTTTAGAGAATGTGAGGAATTTATCATTTTGTACTGTACTTTGGCATGCTGCAGAGGTTAATGGTTTGCTGAAGGAAGCCGACATGTAATGAGAGAATGAGAGGAGTTTCTTATTTTCTGCTGCACTTTGGCATGCTGCAGAGGTGGATGGTTATGGGCCACTATGAGAGCTGAGGAGGTTTGAAATATTTTTTTGCTTTTCTGCATTCATCCTGGAATAATCATTTAGGGATTGAAGTTTCTTGTGGCCCGACACCTGTATAACATCAGTAGGAGGTACATTAGAATCCATAAGCTTTTGCTCAAGATGCTTTTGAATTGAATGGTTTGTTAACCTTCGTTCTGTTTCAATTCCAGCACATTGGATCATTGGTTTTGGAATGTTAGCAATGGTATTTATGCCAAGCAGCTGTTTTTTAAACCAGCTGGTGTAATAAGACATTCTGTGTTGCTGATTAATGCCTGAAAAAAAGGGCAGCATCATAATTACATTTTGGAGGTATTTTCTCGCTGTAGAACATGAAATTAGCTACTGGGCACTTTTTCCGATTTGAAATGTGATATGCTTGGGGTTTTAATATGTGAGTGTCTTTGGGATCACTGCCACTTCTAGTTTTGGTCTGTCTTTCCAGGCAGAATTCAATATATTTATCACCTTTTTCATCACTGCAGAGTACTGGTGGGCGAAGTGGCTGAAATCCGCTACGAGAAGCAATTTGCGAATTAAGGAAGTATCTGCAAAGTAATGCACAACGCGAAGCAGAGTACTTTGTGTCATAATGAGGATTGTGAACTCCATTGGAAACAATGACTTTGCGTTACTCCACCTTCCCCCAACCACTTCTACACCAACTTTAATGCGAAGTACATTGGAATCAATGTACTTCACATCACTTTGCCTTGTTGGTGAGCTCCAAGGTGAATTTTGCAGTGATTCATGGGATTGCAGGTCACATGGACTTTAGGTTGTTCTGCACAGCCTCAATTCTGTGTATTGTGTGTGCAGTGGTAGTTGGAGACAGTTTGCTATTAGAGCTTTGAGATTCAAATGCTCTAAAAGCCATTCAAAAAGCCTTTTTGAGCCATTATTTTTGCTCAAAATTTAGTACATCGATTGTAGGAAACCCTCTTGTGCTTATATCATTGAGTGTTTATTGTTTATGTATGGATTTTGAATGTTAATTTAGAACATTCAGTCTGTGTAGTGACAGACACTTGAAGAGTGCTTGGGGAGGGGCGTATTTGTGGTGGAGATGGATAAACTGTCTGGGAGAAAGGCAGTCTTTCTGTTTTGGTTATACTTTTCTTGTATAACTGTGCTAACATACACACAGTAATATTTTCCATAATTTTTGACTTTTTGTTTGCTGATTGTTGTGGTGCAGTGCATAATTTCAGTTTGTTTAAAAGATTTGGTTATATTACTGAAGTTTTCAATTTACTGCACATTACCTGTGGTGTGTGTGTGTGTGACGCGTGCCATCAAATCAGACACATTTTATTGTGCCACACAGTAATTGCAGCACTGTGAACCTGCTATCCACCTGTGTTATTTTGTACTGCTCTGTGGTGGACTGTTACTGCAGTGCACTGCTCCCCTCAACTGGCAAAAGGTATTCTTTTCCAGATTTAGATTTGTGACTTGTGAGCACTGGTTAAGGTGTTATTGTACCTTTGCATCTGCCTCTCTTGAGTGCGCAGTGCAATCTTAATCTGTCTGTGCGTTTGTATCTGTTTAGTGCCCAGTCTCCATCTGCAAGCCACAGTTGTTGTTTTTTGGCTTCCCATCCACCTACCCAGACTGAAAGTTCATAAATCTAAATTTGTTTAGAATTTTCTTTGTGATCCCCAAAAATGCCTGCAAAGAGCCATGCAAGCAAAGCTGTTTCTGGCCATGGTACTGCTGCCAGTGGTAACATTGTCTGTGGGCATGGTAGTACGCAGAAGTGCATAGCTGATGTCAGTAAAGGGATTTCTCCATCAATGTTTTTTACAGTGCAATCTGTAGTTTCTCTCATAGTTGGAGGAGATGATGTTGTCCCAGCTGGTGATGTTAGTGCAGTTTCTGCTGGTATGAGTATTGCTGCCTCAAGTTCTACTTCTAACCAGTTAACTATTTCAAAAAATATAGTTGAGTCTAAAGCTGTGACTGACAGTGTAGGTGAGGTCATACTCCCCCATTAATATCCCCATGGTAGTTGAACATGATTCTGATCCTGGCAATGATAACTCACAATGTCACATTTCTTCCAGCGCCGTTGAGGTCATGCCTTTGCCATCTAATGATTCAAAGTGTGACGCAAAAATATCGGGTGATGATGATGATGTTATGGCTGGAACATGTTCTCCACAGGCCAGCATCCAAGTTGAAATTGTTGATGTGGATGATGTTGATGAATATGATAATGATGTCAGTGACTCCTGTTGGGAACCAGAGAAAAAGAAAGTCAAGGTGGCTGTGTCTGGGTCTGTTAGCATTAAATCCCTCCTCCTCAAAAAAGTTGTGATTTAGCGGTTCCTGTTGATGATGATCACAATGACCCAGTAATAATCACGGGCTGTCATTGTGGTCAGTCAGAGTTTAAGTATGTCCAGCAGGAAAAATCATGTGGTACACCCCCCATTTCAAGGGTTAAAAAACTGGAGTCCAATAAGCAGCATCAGGTACATGTTAAAAGTAGGGGATCACAATCCCTTGTTTGGGATTTTTTTGTCCAAGATGCAAATGATGAATCAATTACAATCTGCCAGCTTTGCCATGCATGTTTGAGTCGAGGTAAAAAGGGGAGTCATCTGGGCATGGGGGGGCCAGCATACACATCTTATGAACAGGCACATGGCACTGTGAACTCGGCCCCAGAGGGCGGCTAATGCCATAGTGGGGCGTTCACCCTCATCATCAACCTTATTGAGCATGTTATCCCCTTCCGTGAATGTAAGACCAAGTAGCAATGTCTGTAGTAGCATTGAAATAACACTGGAGGATTACTACAGGCATGATGAGGGGGAGGATTATGATTTAGAAATCTTGTCAAGTGGTGGTCAGAGTAGCAGCAGTGGTGTAGATTATGGTCAATGCAGTATGTCTAGTGCAAGTGGTACATCAACCTCTGTACTTAAAACTGGGAAAATAACTTCATTTGTGGACTTGTTACCTGTGCACCCCTCTTCATCACACGTCTGTACCCCACCCCCGGCCATTCGCCGAGAAGAGACATTTGTCACACCCAGTGCAAAATGTGTAACAACAAGTTAGCCCTCGTTGCAGAGTGTTTTTGCCTATAACCTGAAGTACCCACTCAATCATGCAGTGTCACATGAACTTAATGCTGCTGTAGCTGAAATGCTGACAATTGATCTTTTGCCCTTCTCCTTTGTGAAGAATTCAGGATTCCGGCAGTTTGCAGCATGCACCTGTCTGAAATAGAAAGTCCCATCCAGGACATACTTTTCCACCTATGCTGTTCTCGAGTTATAATGGACTGTGGCCGACTCAGAAAGACATATCCTTCAACATTCTTCCTCTCCATTCATCCATTTACATATGGATATGTGGACAAGTGGCAAAATGGCAGGGAGTTCATATTTGTGTATTACTGCACATGGGGCACAGGTGCCGAGGTTGTTTGTGCTGGTGGTAGTGTGAATAATCAGTGCAGTAAGGCAGATTGCCATAGTAGCAACCTTCCGTGAATTCAACGGCATACAATGCTTGTAATGTACAGTGTGGCCTGTTCCCACACTGGTGAAAACATAAAAACATGCTGGCCTTGCTCTGACCGAAACTGATGAGTGGCTGAACCTCCTGTCCCTGAGAGCTGGATTTATAGCAAGTGATAATGTGGTTAAATGTATCATGAATGGTGGCTTTGATCGGGTTCCACGCATGGCCCACTGTTTAAAATCTGGTGGTCCAGGAGTTTCTGCAGCACCCTGACATAAAGGAAATGTTGACAGTTGCACCCCATATCTGTTTGCACTTTTCACACTCTGCAAAGGCCCGTGACCAACTTAGGCAACTGCAGATCCAAAACAGTCTCCCACAGCACCGCCTCAAGCTCGAAGTTGTCACCCAGTTGAACTCAACTTTATACATGGCAGAGAGGTTGTATGAACAATACAAAGCAATCTCAGAATATCTCATCCTGCACTCTAGCCTTGACACTTCTGGGCCTCCATGTCTCTCATGACTGAACAGTGGTGCCTCATGGACTCTGTTATAACAATTTTGAGGCCTTTTGAACACATCACACAGGCAGTGAGTGGTGAGTCTGCCTCCATCAGCCAATCAATTCCACTGCTGTGGGTGTTGAGGCAGACATTGCTGAATCTACAGCATGGCCTTGATGGTTCTGGAGACTGTGCTAGCAGTGTGTTGCTGAAACACATGCTAACACTATTTGATCCTAATCAGCACATCTTGAGCATTCAGCAAAGTGATGACTTCACAATAGCAACAATGTTGGACCCACGATACAAACGTGGAATTGCATCACTACTGGAGGGAGGGCCTGAATAGGTTGAAAATGTCAGTGGGCAACTGGTGTGCTCAGTTCTTGGGGCACAGAAGTCATGTTCCAAGGTCAACAAACCTCAGCCCACACCCAGGCTGAAGGTCAGTTTGGAGTAGTACCAAGCACATCCTGTAAGGTGGCTGTGGTTCCAGGTGGTCAGTCATCAAAATCAGTTGCCATTAACCCACATTGGGGTGCTTTGTGCCAAGTAGGGATTTGTGACATCAATGAATCCGGAGAACAGGATGATGAGTCAACCACCGGACTTCATGCAGCACAGTGAATGGTTGACTCATATTTGGTGAAAACAGGCATCTCTCAGCAACTGACAATCCTCTTTTATACAGGAGTGGAAAGGTCAGTAAATGGCCAGAGCTGACCTCAGTAGCACTGAAATACCTGACCTGCCCACCCTCCAGAGTAAGTGCTGAGAGGGTAATCAATTCTGCGGGGCAATGGTTTGAGACCATCATACAAACCTCTCTCCTTCAAATGTCTGCTTGCTGACATTCAAAAAAATGAATCAGGACACATACCAGCTCAAACTGCAACCTCTGTATTCGTACCCCATCATGGTCATGGTTGTGGTGATGTGGGAGAACCAGACCATCCTGGTGGCAGCATGAAACAGCCTACCATTGAGGTAGATGATGAAATCATGGAGAAAGAATTCCCTAGTGGGCATAATTCAGACATTGATGACTGCGAGGGCTGCTTTCTGTATGATGAATATGATGAGGTTGATGTTGGTGGGTTTTAAGTTAAGTGGTTGAAAGGCTGTCACATTTTTTCAATGATACATGTTTTGTTTTTCATAACATAAAATTAGTGTCCCACTCTGAATGAGTCTTATTCCATAATTTCATATTGGCAATTTGGCACAAGTAAATTCACAATCTTTCTATTTTACCTTTCCCGCCTTGGTATTATTTCTGATTAGACTTAACACAATGTGTGCTGCTGTCATTAGCAAACACAGTCAGCCTCTTAAACACAACTGTCCATTTGTAGTACTAGGTGTTAACCACTTAAAACCTACTGATTCAGGATATCTGCCTCCT
This sequence comes from Neoceratodus forsteri, assembly GCA_016271365.2. Lineage (NCBI taxonomy): Eukaryota > Metazoa > Chordata > Ceratodontiformes > Ceratodontidae > Neoceratodus > Neoceratodus forsteri. The sequence goes on from CM057455.1 coordinate 700,604,926, forward strand.
GACTGAGAGTGAAATACTGTAGCACAATATACACCATATCCAGCTGCCCACCCGTGTGTGTGTCTGACAGTAAGAGGGAATGTGTTGCAGCTGTTCCCATGACCACCACCACCAGTAAACCGCTGTCAGTCAAAGTCACCAGATAGTGAGAGGGAATGTCATATTGTACCCATGACGACCACCAGTAAACCTCAGTCAGCCAAATACACCAGATACTAGCTCATTCAGAGGGAATGTGATTGTTTTCCATCCTGTGCCCTGCCTGTGCCATGGCAGATGGAGACCACATCCAGCAGCCACAGCTGCAAGGCTTCTTACTATCAATACTTTACAGTGAGTATGTGTACTCAATTTTTATACTATGGAACTAACTTGAGCTGTGTTATGCTTCCTGTCGCATATCTGAGATGCAGTTGAGAAACACAAATGGTCAACTTATTTTCTGTTTTTACAGGTGAACAGTTTCAAGCACTCTCCTGGACTGGAGGACTCAGGACTGTAGTATTGCAGTACTGTCTACAACCACCTATCGGATATCCATTTCCAGTAAGTATATACATTTTATTTCAATAGTTCTTTTTTGTAGTTTGTTTTTTCAAGAGAGTGTAAATCATATAATCTAGGTGACATGTATGTCACATAATATATTTTTCATGTACATCAGACACTGTATTGCTGCAGCAGGCCATGGTGGTGTTGAATAAAGTTTTATCCAGGTTGTGACAAGATGTCTTTTAAAATGCATTATTTCACAGAGCGGGTAGTGGATGCATGGAACAGCTTTCCAGAGGAGGTTGTGGGGTCTAAAACTGTGGGAGAATTCAAGAATGCATGGGACAGACATAAGGCAATTCTTGTGGGGGGTAGGAAGAAATGGGCTGTTGATTAACTAGGATCTGCGGCCTATCTTGTAGATAGGGAAATGGGCAGACTAGATGGGCCAAGCGGTCCTTATCTGCCGTCAAAGTCTATGTTTCTATGTTTCTATGTAACTTAAGTTAAGACATTGGGACAGCGTATGGGTTACACATACTAAATCTATGATTGTCATTTGGTCTTGGTGTAGTTTACTGAGAGCTTGCTATCTGTTACACTGGATATATAACAGACAGTAACAGCCACACTTTGAACAGAATGTGTTACTGCAATCAAGTACTAATAATTTCCTGTTTATCTGTTTTTGCAGGAAATATTTTGGTGCTGTGTGCCGCCATCGGTGCTTTCTCCAAATAAGAAGTTCAACATCATACCTGGGCCTCAACAACTGGTATGAATCCCAACCATCACGACTGGACTGGAGGATGCACGGAAAACCTGTGAAGAATTCACAAAAAAGAAACCTTTAATGAAACTTGCTTCCAAATAACCCCAACCCCAAAAAAATACTTACCTTCACTGGCTTGACAGTATTCCAATGCCAAAATTCCTCATTAAGCCAAAAAATGTGCACCCCAAGTTTGACTATATAATCTGTGATACAAAAAAAAAGCAATGATTACATATGTGTATATACAGTACACTCTCAATTATCTGACCTCCATTTATACGAACTCCCTATCTAACGGACAGTTGGATTGTCCCCCACACACTGTGTTAATTGATTAGTCATTATCACTGCGTTGCACCTGCTGCTGTATTAAAGTACCAATTAACACTTGGTAGCACATTGATAGCACCTGCTGCTGCTCTTACTTAAGTCCCAGTTAGCAACCTTTTAGTCAGGTTTTGTATTCACTTACTGAGATGGCTACCAAACAGAAACGAGTTGTCCTCAATGTGTCCCAAAAAATAAGAATTGTTGAGCGCCTGGAGAATGGCGAGAGAGCTGCCATTCTCGCTGATGAATATGGCTTTGATAAGTTGACTATCAGTGATATAAAGACTGCCAAAAACAAACTTAGAGACTTTGCTTTGACTATGGACTCGGCAGCAGGGGCAGAGGAACGCAAGAACATGCACTGCTATAAGGATGAGCAGCGTGACAACGCTCTTTATCTCTGGTTCTGCCAGGAGCGTGAGAAGGGGACACCACTGTTCAAGCCCCTTCTAAAGGAGCACTCATTTTCCACTCCAGGATGGGGAACACAGACCTCTTCATAGCTAGTGAGGGGTAGCTGACACGCTTTAAGTGGCGTCATGGGATTTGCCAGCTGCGCCTTTTCGGGTAGAAACTTAGCACTGCTGAGGAGTCTATTTCTCCCTTTATAGCAAATTTTCTGGACTTTGTAGAAAGCACCGGTCTCGCTCATGACAGACGAAGCGATTATCGACTTTGTCCAGAAGTTGGAATCTGATCCTAATGACAAGGACGAGGAGGATGATAACTCAGACAGCCCCATTGCGCCTAATCATTCAGAGGCTGTAGAACATTTTACACAGTGCATCCTGTACTTGGAGAGCCAGCCTGACTCAGATCAAGTACAAGTTATGCTTCTATGGGTGATGAAACAATGAGCATGGAGGAAGTCACTTGATAACCGAAAACAATGGGCTGTAACAGACTACTTCAAATAGTTTAAAGTACTGAACTGAACAGTGCTGCAGTTTGTTGTAGCTTATTTTTTTAATTTCTACCAATAAAGTTGATTTAATAGCATTTCGATCTAATTTCTCGTTTATCCAAACTCCCGATTATCCGACCATTTTGGATGTCTCCAAAAGCAGTCGGATAAACGGGAGTCTAATGTATATATGTATATATGTGTAGATATAAACATTTAAGGTCAGGTTCTGTGGAAAACCCTGATGGTGCCAGGCACAGTAACTTACCAAGAGTACTATGAGTGTACACACAGAGGGCATCCTTCCTGTTTGGGTCAGTACAGCAGACTTCGGGCAACCAACAGCATCATCACATCATGGTTAACTCAATGGTCGGTTCATCCTTCTATCACAACTTTTGGCAAGACACTGTACATCAGCCCAGTCAGGTCAAGAAGCATTACATAAAATTCCAACAGTAGCAGCAGGTGACATAGTTCTTATTGGAGTGTGTTCACACATGACTGAGTGCAGCATGAATTAATGGAGACTTTTCATTCCATTTTATGCTCTCATTTCTATTCATCTGGAGTTGAGAATTTTTGGGACATTAGAAGACAGCAGCATTTTGGGGTTGCACAATTATGTGGGGACTGGGTGCACTACATGCATGAATGAGTGTGGCAAGAATTAATGGAGTCTTTTCATTCCATTTTATGCTCTCATTTCTATTTGTTTGGAGTCAGAAATTTTTGGGACATTAGACAGCATCCCAAGATTTGTATGAACACTGGCCAAAAGCATTCTACAGAAAATAAGCTAAAAAAGTGGTGTCCTTCCCTTCCTTGTTATGTTCCGACTTAATAATCTCTGTTTCCAAAAACAAATTATTTTAGTGGTCTCAGTAATGTTCTATTTCTGTCTTGCTGTGTGTATTTGTGGAAAAGCAGGCATGAGCAGTGTAATAATCTGCTAAATGGCATGTGTGCACGGCACTCTGCCCAGCCCCCTGAAAACATATATGATAGCTGACTTGTTCCACTGTTGTTAGTATAAAGAATAAAGAATATATAACATATATTTTATTTGTACCATCATCAACAGTGGACCAACTCATATAATATGTTTTCATGGGACTCAGTGGTCAGTGGCAACCTGACAGTGCACACATGCTGTTTAGCAGATTATTGCACTGATCACTCCTGCCTTTCAACAGACAAACCACCATGACAGAAATTAAACATTGTTGAGGAACCAAAAATATTTCATGGTAAACAGACATTATTAAGTAGGAATATAATGGGTCCAGAAGCATACTGCACTAACGCTGGGGTCAGGTGCTGGTGGAGAGCAGCTAGCTGCAAAAGTGCAAGACAAAACCAGAAAGCCACCACTCCAGATGAATAAATGCCAAGAAAAAATGTTCACTGCTAGTGTGACTTTATTGATGGCAAAACAAGCCACACACAAATGATCTCTGCACTTCAGTGGTTAGGCCTTCATTAGGGGACCACCTAATGAAGACCTAACTGCCGAAGCTCAAGGGTCATTTGTGTGCCTTATTTTGCCATTAATACATTTGCACTAGCAGTGAACATTTTTCCTTGCCATTTATTCATCTGAGGAGCTTTCTGGTTTTGTCTTGCACTTTTGCAGCTAGCTGCTCTCCACCAGCACCTGACCCCAGTGTTAGTGCAGCATGCTTCTGGACCAGTTATATTACTACTAAATAATATCTGTTTACCATGTTATATTTTTGGTGCCTCAGTAATGTTGTTTCATTTCTGTCATGGTTTGTTTGTTGAAAAGCAGGAATCAGCTATAATCTGCTAAAGAGCATGTGTGCACTGTCAGGCCACCACTGCCCACTGAGCCCCATGAAAACATATTATATGAGTTGGTCCACTGTTGATGATGGTACAAATAAAATATATGTTATTTAGTCTTTATACCATCAATAGTGGAACAAATCTGCTACCATATATGTTTTCAGGGGGCTGGGCAGTGTGCACTTTACAGTGCAGTGCAGACATGGGCCCAGATATTCATAAATGCACTAAAGGCCAGCGCAAGTCTGGCACAGAGCAAATCAGATGTGCCATGGTGCAACAGGAGCCATATTCAGAGGCTGCGCTAGCTGCACTGTGCCAGTGCAACACGGATGAATATGGCACAGTTGCACCATGGTGCAACCGTGGATGCACCATGGTGCAACCGTGGATGCGCCATGGTGCAAACACAGGTGCGCCATGGTGCAAACACAGGTGTGCCATGGGCAGACAGAAGCCCCAGGGCAACCATGGGAGCAGAGCAACAGAGCAACAGGGGGGGCACGGCACAGAGAGGTGACCCAGGGACACAGCCAGGGAAGCACAGTGACAGGCCACAGGAGGCCACCACCAGCTGGGCACATCAGGGCACACACAGGCACCCAGACCCCCACCGCATAACACAACAGTGGCACAGACAGTAGGCAACAGGGGGTGCCAATGATGGATGGAGGTTCACCAATGGGGCCCCCAGCAGGCTGCAGGCCATGCCCCCTGCACATCCAGACCAGATCAGGCCACACCCAAGACCATGCAACCAAGCACTCACATCCACCACACACCCCAACAGCTGCCCCATGGGCACCCCCAAGGCACAGCCACCAACCAAGGTGAGGGACACCACCACAGTGGGACACACCTCAGCACATAGCAGTGATCCACAGAAGCACAACACGTGCCCCAACACATGCACACCACATGGACAGGCACTGGGCCACTGCACATGCCACCTGCAAAGCTGACAAAGGCAGACATGTCAAAAGATATATATTGTGGAAAACCAAATATTCACAACAGAAGGGTGTGGTGGAGGGTAGGAAAGCGAGGGGAAGGGATAGGGAACAGGGACTATACAGTGGGAAGGGGACTGGAGGGGGAGGAATGGCTGGGGAAACAGGGGAAATCAGGGCCCGACTAGTGGCAGCCACGGCCTGCCACCCCCCTGCAGTCGTCACTGCCTCCTGTCAACTCACAGCATCTGATGGACCTGCAGTACCGCCTCTGTGGTCATTGAGGCAATGAGTATTAACCGGCGGAGGAGCCGGCAGTAGAGGGGCCTCCTGTGCCACCACTGGACACCTAGGGGAAGGGGAAGGGACAGGACAGGTGGTCAGTGCAACATCCAAAGGAACCATACCTATCCACAGTGTGCAATGGGCAGCAGGATCACCCCCCCAGAGGGCCTGTACTGGCCACCCACAGGGGAGGTGGGCCAACACCTGCCAGCAACACAGCACACCACAACAGTGCACAGCAGTGTTCTCCACTGCACAGTGGCCACCAGACTGTGCCATGGCAGTTACATGGCACAGTGCTCTGGCAGCACCACAGCAACATCAGTGGCAGCCGGGCACACACCCACCTCACCAACAGTTGGCACACATGTCCAATGGATGTGCCACAGTGGCGGGTACCACACACATTGTGACACACAGCTGCCACAGCACACAGCACAGGTGGCCATGCCCGCACCCACTGACCCACCCCCCCATGGATGGTGTGAAGGACAATGTCCATGCCTACTTGCTCTCTGTGGCCCCACTGGTGTGGGAGCTGCTCCACCACCACCACCCTGGGCCACTGTGGCCTTGTATCCTGTCATCACTGACCTTCTTCTGTTTTCAGGCCCTGGGAATGGAACAGAGACAGGTACACATCAATAACCAACCACAGCAGCTGCCAACCACCCCCACCCCTGTGCACAGAATGAGCCTCTGCCTGACACATCCCACACAACAGCATTGCAATGCAAGCGGCATAGGGCGATGCCACCCCGTGATGCACACAATGGCAGTACACTGCCCTGCAGGACATGTCAGGCAGCCTAGCCAACACCACAGTACAGCACCAGGGCGCACATGCATTATGGTCCTACTTACCTGGCTGTGGCACAGCCCCACACCTGACGCACGCCTCCAGCCTCCTGAGGCACTCTGAGTCCCTCCGTGCCAGGTCACCATAGTGGTGACGACACTGCTCCCCCATCCTGGCCACCCCATGTGCTGCCAGAGTGAGGCAGCAATGGCCTGCCACACAGCCACCCGGGGCTGCTGCAGTGGCACCTGCCCAGACAGTTGGGGTGCATGGGGCTGGATGCAGGTGACAAGATTGACTAATTCAACCTGCATTCAGTTGGCCACTTGAGGTGCTTGCTGCTGTGCCATGCTTCAGGTGTGAGCCGGTGAGCAAAATGGCAGTGGTAGGTGCACGTGCCACAGCATGCACCAGATGTGCAGGCTTAGGGGACATGCACTGTATCCACCCATTGCGCAGTGTCGGAGATGCATGGCATGGGTGTGGCTAGTCAGGGTCATGGGTGTAGTGGTCACCAAGGGGCAGAGATCACAGCAGTTGTCAAAGTTCAGCCGCCGCACAGTGTGCATGTGCGCAATAGCAGGCCTGGCGCAGCATGCACCATGACCCACATCACGCAATCTGTGCACAGTGCTCAGCTGGTGACAGTACATGGTCTGGCACATGTACACTGTGGTCCTGCACACCGTCCATGGGTGCACATTGCGCCGAGACTTCCTCTGAAGCAAACTCATTGCACACAGAGCAAAATCGCAATATTCAGCCGCCACATGCAGATGAGATCATCAGCCAATGCATGGCACACTGGGGGAATTAGCATGTCATTACCGTTGTGCCTAAGCTTATTTGCATGTGATGCACTATAAAAGTGCCATGGATCAGCACAGGACATGGACCAGTATTGCATCTTTTTGAGGTAAGTTGCACATGCTGCTGCAGCACACTGGGTGCAGCTAGCACAGCAGGGGGAACGGAACAGGTTGCTGCTGCCACTGACACACTGTACCGTCCATGTCCACAGGAAGTGACGTGACAGAACGAGAGGAGGGTGAGGAGCGTGGGCCTGCTCGCAAATACAGGCCCAACTTCACTAAGGCAGAGACAGAGGCCCTGTCTGAGGCCTACCTTGACAGGGAGCCTCTGTTGAGTGGTGACACGGGCACACCACAGGCCAGGACTGGGGCCTGGGAGGAGGTGGCAGCATGTGTGAACCAGCAGGGAAGCCAACAATGGTCAGCTCAGGAGTGCCGCAAGAAGGTGGGCATGGACAAATGGTGCATAAAGAAGAAGGTGACGGCCATCCATGCTTCCTAGAATGCCACCAGAGGGGGGCCTGCAGATGTGCCACAGCTCACGGTGCAGGAGGATTTAGTAGCAGCCACCATGCACTGCAGCACCGAGGAGAGTGTGTGTGGAGGGGGATTTCAGATGGGTGGCAGCCCATCACTGCATGGTACGTATGTCAGCCATGTATAGCCGGTGGCGTGGAGGGTGTGTACATGGGCATGCTGGTGTGCATGCTGCTGCCATGCAAGTCCTGTGCAATACTGCACATGCCATGCTGCTGGACGCATTCAGTGGCTGTTTGGGGGGGACACATGTGGGCATTGCATCACTAGCACACCTATTTTCCCTTTCAGCAACAGCCCATCTACGTGCAGAGGATGGGGCACCAACAGCTGCCATGTATTCAGGACCAGCCCCGGAGGACCAGCCATCCATCTTAACAGGCATCCAGGGGCCTGATAGGCTGCAGCACACCACCACAGTCCAGGCGGATGTCCTGGGCATGGGGTCAGACGAGGCCCTGGATGTGTTCCTATGGGATGCCAGTCTCGGTGTCCTCTGCATGGAGATACAGATCTGAGAGGGGTCCATGCCGATGACGACATCACCATCATCCTGGACAACATGGGCGCTGTTGTGGGGGAGACACCCATGCCAGACACCAACACAAGTAGCATGCCCAGCAACCTGACAGTGGGGGAAAATCTGCCTACTGCCACTGCGGGCACAGCTGTGTGCACTGCCATGGTTGTACCATGTGGTGGTGTGGGCGTGCAGGTGCTGGGCAGCATCCAGTGGCCGGATGGACAATGGCAGCAGGCAGTGGATGCCACAGGGCAGCCGGAGGCTGGGTCTGCTGGCTGTGCACCAGCTAGGGACATACTCCATGAGGACCCCAATGTGCGGCGTCCACCTGAGGGGGGCTGTGCAGCATGGTCAGTCACCACAGGAGGGTTGGCATCCCACCCGACATCCCCAGGATGCCGACACACTGGCAGAGCACATCCATTTGCTGTGGGCTTCCACAGACCAACAGGTGCAGCTTGCCACTGGGGTGCATGTACTGCATGTGGAGGTGTGCCAGTTGGCTGAGCAGTGCAAGAGGGGCACTGTGCAGCTCCTGGCAGGGATGCAGCGCATGCAAAAGACCACAGCTGCATCCCTGGATGACATTGCCAATGCGATCATGGATGGCTTTGCGATGCTGGCTGCCACAGGGCATGGCCGGCCACCATGGACCCCATGTAGTTCACTGTCCACCACATGATCCTAGCGTCAGGTGACACCCACACTGTCGACGCTGGGCTCTGATGTAGGCATCCCAGGCTTGCCTGGGGCAGGCCTGTTTGGGCGCCTATGCACCCCTGCGTGGACCCATTCATGGTCCCATGGTTCAACACCTGGGGGGCTGATGCACACACCCTCTGTGGCTGATGAGCAGCCTGTGGCTGCCGACTGGTCCCAGCATGGCCACTAAAGTGGCCGTGGTGGCCATGGTTCCATGCGGCGGCCCTGATGTGCATGCCTCCCTGACTGCAGTCTGCAGCTGCTGCCCTGTGCGCACATGGGTGGTGTGCATACGTACATACCACTGGTGTGGCACCTGTGTGTCACACCACATGCTGCCTGTGTGCATGCTTGCCCAGCCACTGTACCCTTGTGGCATGGGTGTGATGAGGGCAGTTCAGCACCGGTTGTGCCTGTGCACCAGTGCAATGCATCTGATCCCCGCCACATGCCAACGCCTGGGTGTGTGTGGGCACATGTATGTTTTGCTGTGTGTTGCTGTGTGTGGTTCTGTGTGGTTGTGTGCCACCGACTCCCCTACCCTTGCACCATGCCTGTGTGTGTACATGCCCATTGCCATGCATGCCCCTGCATGTGTGCTGTACCTGTGTGTGTGGCTCATGCATGGGTTTCACGCCACCTACCTGTGTGCACCATAGAGCTCCTGTGCAATGGTGTCCCAATGTTGGAGCACCATTCATTGAAGACAGGGATCCCTCCACCCTGGGGGGCTGTCCACCACCCTCCAGCCCATTGCCTCCTTCGTCCCCACTACTGTCACCCTTGTCAGCCTCAACAGCTATCCCACGGTCAATGGCCATGTTGTGCAGTGAGCAGCAGGCCAGGAATAGGCCACAGGCTTTCAAGGGGCTGTACTGTAGGACACTGCCAGACCTGTCTAGGCAATGGAAACGTGCCTTTTGTATGCCAAATACACTCCCAAAGATGTTGCGCATGCTGGCATGTGCCTCGTTGTAGCGTCACACTGCTGAGGATGATGGACACCAGTAGGGGGGTGAGCAGCCAGGGTCTCAGTGGATAGGCGCTGTCTCCTGTGTGTATAATGACATGGTTAGCCCTCTGCCATCCTATGCAGTGCCCCTTACCTGTCCCTGGCACCCTCGCCAGTATGGCCACCCTGCCCTCCACCATCCCATGGCCTGCTCTGCCCATCACCCCTTGCCCGTCCAATACTCACCCACTAGGTGGCCCGTGGGGATGTCCCCATGTTCGAACCTGTGGCACAGTGCTGAGCTGTACCAGATGAACACATCATGTGCACTCCCAGGGTGTGTGGCACAGACATTGGTGATGCACCCTGTGGCATTGCACATCACCTGGCAGTTGACGCTCAAGCTCCCCTTCCTATAGATGTAGGCTGCACCCTCGGGGCCAGGTGGCATGCAGGTGCCCACGTGGGTGCAGTCAATGGCCCACAAGCACGCCAGGCATATGTGCTACCCTGTGGAAGTCCTGCATGGTTGCTGTACACTCCGCCTGTGTGCTGGAGAAATGGATTTATTCCAAAGCACGTGGCAGCAGAGCATTGAGGAACTGTGTGAGGTGGCGTGACATGGCCAACTGGGTTATGCCTGTGGTGTCCCTTGTTGGTCTCTGGAAGGTACCCGTGGTGAGCAGGCACATGACAGCTGTCACTTTTGTCTCCACAGACATTGCATGGCTCTGTCTTGTGGGTGCCTGTATCTTCTCACTGCACAGCTCACAGAGCTGCCTGAGAATGGCCCTATTCAAGTGGTACCAGACCATGATGTCTGTGTTGGAGTAGTTCTCAAAGGTGGTGCGGGCATGGTACCCCCTGTGTCAGGCATACCGCTGACGGGTCCTTCCTCGGCCACGTCGCTGTTCCTCCTGCCCCCTCACATCCCTCATTATGGTCTCAATCATGAAGGGCACACTATCCATGGTCCCTGATGTCCACTATCCCCCTGGGCGGTTGGCTGCTGCGGGCTGTGTCCCACCCTGGTGCACTGTCTGGCACTGTGCCTGCCTGTCCCTCTCACTCTCTCTGCTCCGGTCTCCCTCTCCTCTGCCACCTCAGTCCCTCTCCCTCTGTGGCTGCCTCTGTCTGTCTGTCTCTTGCTTGCTCTGTCTCTCTCTGTCTGTCTTTCCTTCCTTCTTTCATGTTTTCTGTCTCTCTCTCTCTCTCTCTCTCTTTCTCCCTCTTGCCTGGTGCAAGTGCTGTCTGTGTGCTTGCACCCTGTATTTATAGGCACAAGTCTGCTCGGTGCATCTTGGATTTGCTTCACACTTGCCCCATGGTTCCACAGCTGAATATCGCACTGTGCCGGATATTCATGGGCAAGCCCCCTGCACTTGCACCTACAGTACATTCATTATAGCTGCGCATTGGCGCGATGGGATTTGTGCTGTGCCCTGGCTCCCACTGAATATCACTCCTTGGTGCAAGTCCACACTTGGGCCAGAGTAACTCAGTTGTACCATGCGCAACTGCTTTGAATATCTGGACCATGCTGTTTAGCAGATTATTGCACTGCTCACTCCTGCTTTTCAACAAACAAACCACCACGACAGAAAGAAAACATTACTGAGCCACAAAAAATATTTCATGGTAAACAGACATTATTAAGTAGGAATATAACAGGGCCGCCAGAAACACGCTGCACTAACACTGTGGATGGCTGCTGGTAGAGACCAGCTAGCACCAAAAGTGCAAGTCAAAACCAGAAATCCAGCATTCCAGAGGAATACATGGCAAGAAAAAATGTTCACTGCTAGTGCAAATTTATTGATGGCAAAACAAGCCACACACAAATGACCCCTGCGCTTTGGCGCTTAGGACTTCATTGGGGGCATCCTAATGAAGACCTAACCACTGAAGCGCAAGGGTAATTTTTGTGCTTTATTTTGCCATAAATACATTTGCACTAGCAGTAAACATTTTTTATTGGCATTTATTCATCTGGAATGCTGGCTTTCTGGTTTTGTTAAGTAGGAATATAATGAGGGCAAGGACAACACTTTTGTACTTTATTTATTTCAGCTGTTTTGGGGCATGGTGCTTACCATTATTGGGAGGTAAACAAGGTTATGCAAAAGAAAGATGGAACACACACTTAACATTATTATAAACATAATGGTACACAATGGGGGGGGGGGATTAACAACAACAAAAATGGATGGTGACCTGTGTCAGATCAGATGATGTAAAGGTATGCAAAAAATGCCAGAAGGCAGTAAGGAGGGCTGGGGGACAGGGTATACTGGAATGCAGTGGGAGCCATCACATTAAAATGAAGTCAAAAAAATGGCTGTACAAAGGAGGGGAACTAAAATGTTGAAGGGTACGCACCAGAATGAAGCCAGACCAAGAGACACTAAAGGACATATAAACATATAAACACAAGGAAGGGGGGGGCATGATAGAAACAATCAAGTACCAAAAGGGAATGAACAAGAGGGTAGCCTCATCCAGAAAAAGAGACGTGCATGAAGAAGAGACCAACTTTTGAAGATGGGGGACAGAACAGGGGCAACATCAGGAACTATTTTTTTCACACAGAGGGTGGTGGGTGCAAGGACAAACTAAAACTAATAATCAACATTGTGATGGGACAGCAGCAGTTGAAGCAACCCCATAATCTGTAGTTGGTGCCCTTCAATTCGCTTCAACTGCTGCTCAACGTTGTCCAGCCAGTGGTTAGCAGTCTCAAACTCACTTCACAGCAGGCCCAAATTGGCCTGTGTGGCAGGCAGTTGGAGAGGGTTACCACTGTCACCTGGAAGTGCTGCAGGTTGTGGTGGCGGAGCAGCCAGTTCATCCATGGCCCACCCCCACTTCATACCACTATGCGAAGGTGGACGCCGTGCTACCCCCTCTTCCCCAGCAGGGCCAGCAGGTGCATTACTGCCCTGTTCTGCAACCTTGGCCTGCCACTCTACACGGTGGTGATTGTACAGGTGGGTGTGCTCACCTGCTGTGCCAAGGTGATTTCCTCTGGGGCCACAGCGCACCTCCATACCACACAAATTACATTTTGCTACACTGCTGTCCCCAGGTAGTGTAGTCAAGAACTCCCACACTAATGAGGTGCGGGGAGGACCAGGCACAGGTGGGTGGGGGGCCCAGGTGTTGTTGGAGCCAGGGGCTGCTGCTGCAAAATGAGTGCTGGGGTGCAGAAACCTGCTGCTGTGACTGCTGTGGATCCTCCTCCCTGACTTCCTGCTGCTGCTGAGCTGCTGGCACAGGGGCCATAGCAGGTGCTGGCACTGGGGGGGCACTGGAAGGTGCCACAGGAAGTGATGCTTCTATGGCACCAAGTCCACTATTTCTTGCTTTGGGGGGGCAGTCAACATGGTGCTCTGGTCCAAATGCAGCCTGCCACCACGTGTGCATACACTGACGCGATCTCCTTCGCTGCATCTCCGAAAACCACCTAGTCTCTCCCCCTCCATTGTGGTCTTTCTCTCTCTCTCTCTTACACACACACACACACACACACACACACACACACACACACACACACATAAACAATTAACAAATACTAAACTTAAATACTGCACAAACAGAAATTCAGGCAACAAATAAGGAAAAATAATCAGCTAACTAGCAAAATAATTAAAAGGTTTATGGTAGTTTTACACTAATTTATATAGATGTTCCTCTCTGACTCCAAGCAACACAACCTCTTTCCCCCACTACAAGGTGAAAGTAAAACTCTCTTTCAAGCATGATTCACTTCCTGCCTGCCTGCAGCATGTGACCTACACTGTGTAAGCTATGTGATGTGTGTGGGCTGCCTGTGAATTCTCATTCCGCCTTAAAGCAAAGTAAGGCAGATTGAGCAAGGCAAAGTCATAATTACAACATGAAGTGGTGAAGTAACAGTTTTAAATGGGCACTTCACATTGCGGGATGGCAACATGAAGTGGGCTACTTAGCGTCCACTTCGCAGGTGGAATTTAACTTTGCTGCATCTCTACTGCAGAGTATAATGTCACCCCATTTTAAGTTTCTGCACTCTATAATCCCTCTGATTCCGAAAAACATTGCTGGTATTCTGTGGGCCCGGTGGCATGGGGGGCTGAGGCGCTGGATGCCATACCTTGTACTGCACCAGCGACCTGTGTTCGGGAACAAGCATGGACTGCCGGGGGTTTGCAGGGTTGGAGAAAGACAGAGCATCTGTGGATCTCACTCCTTCTCCGGTGAGGGGGGACATCAGTAGTCGGCACTCTACAGGCTCCTGGTGGAGACTGGGGGGCAGTGCACAGATGCTGCAGACAAGGGGGCAGAGATGGGGCAGATGCTTGGGAGGAGCACGTCTGGACATGGATGCATGCACACTCCATCCATTGACATCACTGCATGCCCCTCCCCGCAGGGGAAACCATGAAGAAAAATCCCCTCAGTAGCATGAAGGCTGCCCAATGGCGCCACCACAGATGCACCCAAGTTAGTTCCCTCCTGGGCCTGCCCTCCTGGTCTCCACAGTGGTGAGGTAAGTACCTGCTGTGATGCGTCCAGGGAAGGTTGAGGCAGGGATGTCTGAGCTCTGTCCATGTCTGGGGCAGCAGCCATGAAGGCTGACTGAAAGTGGGGAAGGAGGAATCAAAGGTACAACCCTCCCAGCTGAGGTAATAAATAATATAAGAAAAAAAAAATAATCACACATGGGCCCAGATATTCAAACTGTGCCTCAAAGTAGAGCAACAGCAGGAGTAGGTGCAAGTCCAGTGCGCCCATGCACAACATGCATGATATTCAAACACTGCGCAGGCCAAGATGCACCTGCACCACACAACTGAATATCACGCCAACTGCGCCATGGCGCAACCAGGGATGCGCAGTGAAGCAGGGTAGCAGCGCATCAGCACAACCAGGGATGCGCAGGGACAGGATGCAGGGGTCCACCACCCATGGAAGATATGGGCAGAGGAGCACACAGCAGAACAGACATTTCCCCCCACTCCACATGCACCACACAACCTGAGGACAGCTGAAAGAACCACTGGCCCATGGACACCAGCAACAATCCCACAGCCGGGGCATGGTACCCCAGCACACCCCCTGGCAAGCTGTGACCAGCACACAAGGATGTCTGGCCACCCTGTGCCACACCATCCCACCAATGCAGAGCACACCCTGCACTGTGATCCCCAGACACCCTGCCCAGGAGTAGTGCCCAACAGTGCAGGACAGCCCATGCATGCCACCACCCCCACTGTGACAATGCAACCCTGTGCACCACAGGGCCATGCAAGGCAGCCTCACTGTGAGCACCCTGCAGCGGGCAGCAGCAGACACCAATGCAACAACTGCATGCACAGTGCCACCCTGCACGTTCCCCCCCCCGAGGTACAGCTGAGAGACGACCATGCGTTGACACACGAGGTACCCCACATGCGACAGGGCCTGCCTTGGACCCCACCACCAGCAGTACAGCACCCTGCACACCCTCCCAAGGACACACCCCATCTCAGCACTGGCCACAACAGCCAGCACAGATACCCACAGTGGTGCATGGAAGCATGCGCCACACAAGATACAACACAGTGCATGGACAAACACCCACCCATACACAAGGCCACACCAACACAGGGACACAGTAGCGGGTCAACAAAGCCACTGGCGTATGGCCATGGCAGCTGTGTACACACGGCCAGCACCCCTCCATGGCACAGGTGTATCAGCCACCCTGCACAGGCACCATGAAGCTGTACGCCACCAGCATGCGGCTGGAACACAAGTGACAGACAGTGGAGCACATCCCCTGTAACAGACACAAGTGACAGCATGGAGGGGGGACAACAACAGCGGAGGCCACAGTGCCACCCGTGGCAGACATGCACCATACCGGTGACAGGAGGCAATCCGGCATTGTGCCGGGTACAGTGGTTGTCCAGCATGTACAGCAACCACTGACATGCCAGCAGACCGTGCAGATCACAGACATGCAAGGGTGTCAGCTGCACAGGACATGGATGGTCTGACAGGGGTGCCATGGACACAGTGCATGCACTGTGGACCACTGCACCCAGGCATCCAGTGCACAGGGAACAACACACAAACCACAGACAGTGACTGATCCCCCTGCCCACACCATAGGGGTTTCACCTCCGGACACACACACACACACACACACACACCGCCCATGCCTGCACCACCCCTGACGCCATGCACACCACTGCAGCTGAGCACCTGTAGCCCACTGCAAATCAGAGACCACCACAGTAGGCATAACAAAACAAATGTATTATTTTAAGGTCAAAAAGACTATTTACAATTATGTACATAAGGGGGGGAAGGGCCATATTCCAGGTGGGGGTGGGTAAGGGGCAGGAGTGAACAAATAGGAGAGGGAAGAAGGGGTGTGAGGGTGGGTCAAGGGGGGTAGAGTGAATCCGGGGGCATGGAGGGCCTAGCATCCATCCCACTCTCCACTCCTGTGAAGCCTCCTCCACCTCCGCCTCCGTACTCCATGCTGCTCCATGCACTGGAGTATCTCCATGGTTGCCCGTGCGATCTGCAGGAGCTCCTGCATGGCCCTCTTGAGCTGCATCATCCGCCATCCACCTAGAACAAGGTAGCAGAGTCAATATGGGTGAATGTTCATCCCCCTGCAGCCCACCCATTGTGCATGACATACAGCCATGGGCCACGCCCCTGTGATGGTGTGCAACCACCCACAATGATCGTGTCCACAAGACCTGCCTTCCCAGGTGTGCACACAGCCATTTGGACCGCTGCACACACCCATCACCCAAGTCCCGTACAGCACCACCGTGGCTGTACAGTGACATGGCTATGCGGTGCGAAGGCAGTGGCACAGCCATTTACCCAGTGCATGCATGGACCACCAGCGATGCACACTCACACGTGCAGTGCCACAGGACAGTGCTGAGTGTACAGTGTGGCATGCACGTCTGTGGTGTCAATGGATGGTGGCCATGCCCCTCCACCTACCTGCAACACAGCATGCACAGAATATCCTGGAAGAAAGGCACTCACCTGCATCGGCTGGATCCGGGCGCTAATGCTGGTTGGGCCCGGCAGCCCATGCCTGTTGCCCTGCATCTACTGCCTCTTGGTGTTCACGTGCCTCTCTTTCTCATCGCCTCTCCTCAGGGCCTAGGGTGCAAACATGGAGAGGAGAACATTAGTACAAACCAGTAGCAACAGCCCCCCCCGGGGGTGTGCGATCCCGCACAGCCCAGCCATGCCGCAACCCCACCACCAGCACCGCCAACACTGGATGCCCCCGCGTGTGGTGGACACATGCCCACTACGATACCTGTATGGATGCTACCAGTGTATGGATGGAGCACCTACCTGGACGTGGCACTGTGCCTCACCTGGCTCACGCCCATAGACAGGCAGGCCAGTCTGGGTCCCTCCGCCGGTGGTCCCCGTAGCAGTGGCGACACTGCTTGGCTGTTCGGCCAATCCCTGTGGCCTCCTCAAGTGCCAATGCCACCTCCTCCCAAACTGCACTCCTTGCCCTGTCCAGGGGGTCATCTCCAAACAGGGCCCCAGCATGGGACTCCACAATGGGCACCAAATTGGCCAGTTCCAGTGGGCTCCATAAGGCAGCTCTCCTCCTTGCCATCACTGCTTCAGGTAGGATCACAAAATGGCACTCTGTAGCACATGTCCACCTCATGCAGATGCTGCACAGTACAGCGTTGCTATTCCCCATCACGCTGTCACTGAACAGCACGATAGGGGTGAAACCATGCAGATGCATGGCACCTAGGGTGCAAAGGCTGACCACAGGGTCAAGGGTCTGTTGTGCATGGACCGCCACAGCACGATTGGGACACCCTGCATGTAGCGCAGTTGGGTGCCTGTGTGAGATGCCCTGCAGTGGCCTACTGCGCTGTGGCACCATGGCACCTATGGCACTCCAGGGCACGAGTGCCATGTGTGAACAGCGCACTAGCACACTGGCACAGTGGTGGCCATGCCCTGCACTGCCTCCCGTGCACAGCATGTCAGCAGCGTGGCAGGCGGCAGCGTCAGCACCACGGGCATGAGCCATGCGGTGCCTACTGTGCATGTCACAGAGCTGCGCCTTTGCCTGAGCATGCTTAACACAATTGCACAAGGTGCAGCAGTGCAATATTCAGCCAGCATATGGAAATCAGCTCATCAGCAATTCCATGACGCAGCTACTACATTAGCATCCACTTAAAGTTGCGCCTCACCTCATTTGCATGCCTTGCGCTATATAAATGCGACATGGGGCAGCAGAGGCCATAGTTTGGTATTTCAGTCTATTGTGGTGGGTTGCATGCCATTTGGAAGTGTGGACTGTGGTGTGTCGGAGATGCACGGGGCTGCATGAAGAAAGGTAACACCTGTCATTCACACAGGCTCTATAATGACTGAACGTGAGAAAGAGGAGGAACAGGGATGTTGGAGAAAGAGGAGGCCCAACTTCACAAGAGCAGAATCAGATGCCCTGTTTGAGGCATACCTCGACAGAGAACTGCTGCTTAGCAGACAGTGGGGAACACCACAGGCCCATGCTGCGGCATGGGGTGAGGTTGGGCATGCCATGAACCAGCATGGCAGCCACCAGCGGTCTGTGCAGGGGAATGTAAAAAGAAGGTTGGCATGGACAGGAGGAGAATTAAGGACAAGGTGGCTGCCATCAGGGCAGCATGTGCTGCAACCGGTGGTGGACAGCCGGATGTGCCATGCCTGATGCTACAGGAGGAGCGGATGGCCAGCAACATGCGGCATTGTGCCATAGAGGGAGTTCTAGGTGGTGGCTTCCAGATGGGTGGCAGCCCATCACTGCATGGTAGGTCCTGCACTGTCACTGTGTGGGAGGTGGTGGGAATGCCACAGGGCAGGGTGGACACATTAATGCTACTGTGTTCCCTTACAGCTCCTAAGCGTCTACATGGGTCAGTGGTGGTGGGTGTGTCCACCGTGGGCAAGGCCCTGGACATGGAGGAGCACCCATCCACCTCCACAAGTGTCCAAGGGTCAGGACCACCGCATACTTGCCTGTCTGTCCGGACTGAAGATGGTGGTGCTGGTGTGGACGAGACCCTGCCTGTGTTCCAGCATGACAGTGGACATGGACTCCAGCATGCTGGGACACGGACTGGTGCCGGATCAGGCACCAATGATGATGGATCACACATCCTGGATGGTGATACGTGTGGGACGCAGGATGGTCCTACAGCAGGGAACGGCATGGGCGTAGCAATGAGTGGTGCCGCCGTGGAGACCTGCATGACATCACAGTCCCAGCCTGTGTGCCTGTATGCCCCAGTGGGGCAGCACTGATGTGCGTCCAGGCCATTGGGGCTGTTGTGGCCACTGTGGTGGCACTGGTGAGCCCTGGCAATCGGCGGCCAGAGGGGCAGTGTCAGCAGTCGGCAAATGGGGATGGGGGGACAATGTCGGGGGCGTTGTCAGAGCACCACGTGTGGACATTCCCAGGCATGGCTCTGGTGTGCAGTGCCCAACTTCAAGGGGTGCTGCCCGGCATGGCCAGGAACACCATGAGGTACAGCATGCCGATCAGGCGGATGACCTCTTTCATGAGCACAGCCGCATACTAGAGGATTCAGTGTATCAGCAGTTGTGGCTTGTGGCAGTGTTGGATGCACTCAGTGCGGTTCTGTGCCAGGCAGAGGAGCGGTGCAGCAGGGACCACGGTCTGCTCCTGGCAGGGATGGACCGGCTGTGGGAGGATGTGACCGCTGCCATTGACAGGCAGACATGTGCAATCACTGGTTTCATGTACACGGTGGGCACCCAGTTCATTGCCCATGCACCGCAGACACCGTGCAGTGTCATGTCCACCCCCCATACTCGGCGTTGTGTGACCCCTTCCATGTCGACACCAGGTTTGGCTGCGGGCATACCAAGCACACCTGGCGTGGACATGTTCAGTGAGCTGCAGACCCCTGTGTGAACATGGTCGCATTCCCGCAGTGTCACCCTTGGAGGACCATTGGTGCCACCCCATGAGGCCAATGGTCAGCCTTGCATGGCTGGCAGGTCTCAGCGGGGCTGCCCACACATCCGTGGCAGCCATGGCACTGTGCCGCATGACTGACCTGTCTCCCACCATGGCTACTGTCTGCTGCTGCCCTGTGTGCAGTGTTTTGTGCACCATACAACGCACGGGTGGGGTATCCAGCCCTGCACACACATGGTTCATGTGCACACCCTCCCGGCTGCTGGCCACTGTGGTGTGTGCATGATGATGCCTGTGTTGCGCTGTCCACCAGTGTGCAATGGTGCCCAGCATCTGAGACACGCACAGTGATGGCCACTGGGCATGGTCATGTGTGGACCTGTGTGTGGCTAGGGGTTGTAGTTGGGGTCGGCGTGCCTTCTACCCCTTGTGCGTGTCTTGTGGTGTGTGTGTGGGTGTGCGTGTGTGTGCGTGAGCACATGTCGTGTTTGGCCATGCCCATCCCTGACGGCGTGTGTGGATCCGTGCTCAGTCCTATTCACTTGCTGCCATCCACCCCTGGGGTTCATCCATGCCTGTCTGTGGGTTGTGCCCTTGCCATTGGTGATTGCACATGGCCCTGAGACCTACCTGAGTTGGCCAAAGTGCTCCTCTGTGATGGTGCCCCAGTGCAGTTGAGCTATCCAGAACAGGCGGGGGTCCCTTCGCCCAGGGGGTGGCTGCCCATCACCGTCTGGATCGGCATCCTCATCGTCCCCATCACTGTCCCCCTCTTCGACCTCTACGGCTATCCCACAGTCATTGGCCATGTTGTGCAGGATGCAACAGGCCAGGAATTGCCCACAGACCTTCAAGGGGCTGTCCTGTAGGGCACCACCAGATGTGTCCAGGCACCGGAAACATGACTTCAGCATCCCGAACACCCGCTCGATGACATTACATGTGGTGGCATGTGCCTCATTGTACCATTGCTGTGATGGGGTCGAGGGGTGCCGGTATGGTGTGAGCAGCCAGGGACGGAGTGGGTAGCCACTGTCACCTGTGCATAGAGGGCGTACATTAGTATGGTGGTCTGCATCGCTCTGCCATGGGCCATCAAGGCCAGTACCCATGGCATCTCTGACTATGCCTCCCCCCACATCTGCCCATGTCATCCTGCATGATGTGCATACTCACCAACTAGATGGCCAGTGGGGATGTCCACACTCTTGAACCTGTGGCACAGTGCAGACTGGTGCCAGATGAAGGCATCATGTTCTCCCCCAGGGTGTGTGGCACAGACATTGGTTATGCGCCCCCTGGCATCGCACACCACCTGGCAGTTGATGCTGGTGAAACCTTCACGGTTGTTGTATGCTACACCATCCGGGCCAGGTGCCATGCGGATGGCCACATGGGTGCAGTCAATGACCCTGAGCACGCCAGGCATACGTGCTACCCTGTGGAACTGTTGTATGTGTGCTGTGCGTTCCGCCTGTGTGCTGGGGAAATGGATGTACTCTGCAGCATGTGGCAGCAGTGTGCTGAGGAATTGTGTGAGTAGGCGTGACGCAGCCAACTGAGTTATGCCTGTTGTGTCCCCTGCTGGTCTCTGGAAGGTGCCAGTGGCAAGCAGGCACATGACAGCTGTCACCTTTGTCTCCACTGACACAGCATGGCTCCAACGTGTGGGTGCCTGCATCTCATCACTGCACAGCTCACAGAGCCGCCTCAGGATCACCCAGTTTAGGTGGTACCAGCCCATAATCTCTGTGTCGGTGTACTGCTCAAAGGTGATGCGGGCTCAGTACCGCCTGTTGGAGGCATACCACTGATGGGCCCTTCCACAGCCACTCCCCCTACTGCCTGCCTTCTCACACCCCTCATTACCACCTCCATCTGGATAGTGGCACTGGCCATGTCCCTGGCTGGTGTTTCCCCCCTGGCAGATGTTATCCCATTCTGCTAACTGTCCTCTGTGATGCTCCCCTTGCACCAGGTACACTTCCAGCCTTTGGCTGTCCTGCCTACTGCCACTGCCCTCACTACACTGCAGCACTACCCTGTCTGTCCTGCACGACTGTCTCAGACTCCCCACTCCTGTTCTGTGTGGTCACAGGTGTGCCCTGTCCTGTTTCTTCAGTGTCCCACTCACTGCTGCCCTCTTTGTTTTGGCTGCCAGCTCACTCCCATCTCTGGCTTCCCTGTAGCGTTCTTGTGCCACTTTCTTGTTCCTTTTTATTTTGGATCATTTCCTCTATCGCGCAACTTCTGCCAGCTCCCCTATTCCACATGGTGCATGCTGTTGAATATTGCACTGCACCATTTATTCATGGATCCTCCCCCTTCAGTTGTGCATGCATTCATTACCATTGTGCTCTTGCGCATTGCAACATGACCAGTGCAGCTGCCTCCCGCTGAATATCGCACAATGGCGCATTTTCGTATTTGCACTGGTGCATCTCTTTTGTGCATGGTGCAACTCTTCTGAAATTCTGGGCCATGGTATTCAGTAGTGACTGTGGAGTTCTCAGTCCTAAAATATCTTTTTCATATAGTTCATGTATTAAACTATCAGTTAGTTCATCTTCGGCAAAAGGTTTATTTCCTTTTCCATCTTCCTTTAATTTTTTTTGTTTGGAGAGTAGTACTTCTCTACACTTCAGGAACTTGGGTGAGGAAGACAGAGATTCTGGATACTCACCTTTTTTTTTAAGTGCCTCTCAAAACTCTGTAATTTAGCCCATAGGCTTAATGGCTTGTATTCAGAGCCATCTTTTCTCTGACAATGAATGAAATAATGACATAAAATAGTAATTAACTCATGTGGAGGAAGAGTTTCAATACATTGTGAAATGCCTAGCTTTTCTTTGAAAAACTTATGTAAATTATTAATCACTGTCTGTTTTTCTTTGTGCGTTGCCATTTTTAGAAGAATCAATGAATTGCTCTTTAAAGATCTTGTCAATGTTATATGTTTTACCAGCAGTAGTGGCAAAGTCTTTTATCTCGAATTTCGAGTTCTGGCTCTCAGTACCCGTCGGATCTAGCAGCGGTTCTTTGTCAAGCTCAAACTGTGAGCAGCTGAGGAATATTTCTTCTTGCTTGTTCATGGGATTAATATTTTTTTTTCAGTTTAAGCTTATTTATTTTGTCCAGTTTGCTGTTGCAGTCTGAATGAGGAATTTTCAAATATTTCTTCACTATTTTGGGATGAGCGAGATAGTGTTTTTTAGTAGAGTTTTTCTCTGTGTAACAGAGAAGTTGAGTATGATTTCTGGCTTTGGATGCCTCTAATTAGCAACAAGGGAAACTCAGGCTATTTCTTTGGGAAAGTAGGTGTTTGCACAGGTGAATTTAATTTGTTCTCGCTACTAGGAGAATGTAGTGCCTACAAAGCTGCTAGTGGGAGTGATGTCACCAGAGTGGAACTATCGGGTGCTGACGTAGGTACAGGGGGCCAGATATTCAAAGCATTGCACCTAGTGCAAAGCTATAGCACTGGAATAGCACTGGATTTGCTCCAGGCTGCAATATTCAGAAGCCCTAATAGTGCCGATGCTAAAATTAAATGTATGCTGGGGCGGGAGTTAGGGGAGTGGCCATGAATGCTGGCTGTGTGGTATATTCAAATGTATAGCGCTGGGCTACAGGCATTAGCATGGCACTAAATACCACTGACAAAAAACTGGCGGTAATGCAGCAGTATACCCCCAGCATGATCCACAAGCCCCAGTAGCCCCAATAAGCACAGTAATCCCTGGTGTGCTAGTGGTCCCCCCACCCACAGCATGATCCCTGACCCCCGTAGTCATGGTAATAAAAGAATTGCCCTGGTGTTCTAGTGGTCCCCCCGCACCCCAAGCATAATCTCTGACCCCTGTAGCCACGGTAGTAAAATAATTGCCCTGGTGTTCTAGCTGTCCCCCCACCCCCACGCATGATCCCTGACTCCTGGTAGCCCCGAAAAGACAGCAATACCTGGTGATCTAGTGGTCCCCTCACCCAGAATTGCACCACCCATCCTCCTTTACATAGACTAGGTACGGCGCCGGTGACTGGCTCAGCCCTCCTCTCACCACCACAGCCAGCCGCTGACTACAGTATGAATGAGCACTACTCCTTTAGTCAGGGATCATGCTTGGGGGGGACCACTAGAACACCAGGGAAATTATTTTATTCCTGTGACTACAGGGGTCGGGGATCATACTTGGGGGGACCACTAGAACACCAGGGAAACTAATTAAGTACCGTGTCTACAGGGGTCAGTGATCGTGCTTGGGGGACCACTGGACTACCAGAGAAAATACATCTTACTTACATCGGATGGGGGTCAGGATTCATACTGGGGGGGTGGGGGGACCACTAGACTACCAGGGAAACTGGTTTGTAACAGGCACGCATGTGCATTTGGGGGTTGTATGCACCCATACCTCTCAACTGTCCCTGATGTTGCCTCCATATTTTCCTCTGTCCTTCATAAAAGTTGTGGTTTTGTGACAGAACAGTGGGGAATACACTCACACAATAATGTTGAACATTAAAGTTACAGACTTTTTCCTTTTCTGAGGATGCATCTTATCACAGATCCTCTATCAGCATTCTGAGTGAATAGTACCACATTTTAGGATGTGTCCCTGATTCTGGGTCTTTGTCCCCAATGTTTATAAGTCTTGTCCCTGATTCAGGAGGCAAGGGGTTGGGAGGGATGCATGCACTGACTGTGCTTGCCAGCACACAGTTCCAGCTGCGTCCAGCCTGTGCTTCCATTCTGACCAACAGGGGATGCTGTGGGCATGCCTTGGCCTGCAGCGTCTAGCCTGTACTTCCATTCCGACCATAAGGGGGAGCTTTGTGCTCCATGCAGTAGCACAGGACAAACTGCAGGGTATGCTAAGCAGTGCCTAATGAGATGGAAATATACCTGTTTGCCCACGGATTACCTAAGTAGGCTCATTTGCATGGGAGCTTTGAATATAGCCAGGGCCCCGATTTTTCTGCTGCACTTCAGAGCAAAGTTCTGTGGCAGGGTTCCCATTTGCCACAGAACTTCTGCGATGCAGGATGGTTATTTCTGCGGCAATTCTGCGCCAAAAAGTTATCATGCTACTTCCTTTATTTTTAGATTTTTTTTGTGTATGTATATATTCATATGTGGGTATATATATATATATATATATATATATATTATGTCACTTTCTTTAAGACAGTGTTTATGATTTAACTTCCTACATTTCAGGAAAACAGTAATTGTGTTTGGAATGAAAAGTAAGACTATATCAGAGAACCTGCTTGTGATATGCTTTTATTATAAAAATTGAGAAGTGAAACTGTAGTTTGATCACACACAAGAAATGTATTCAGCTGCTAATAAATCTTTTTCACAACTGAGTTGGTGTCTTCTTTGTTATATTTCTATTGTGAAATTAAAGATGTCGGATTCACTGTACACTACCTTCACATATCTCTTGTATGTTATGACAAGTCATGCATGCCATTTAATATTAATACTGCATTGCCTAGAATACCAGCTTGGCCTTGTGCAGCAACAACATGGAATGTTTTTTGCTGGAATTCAACGTGCATGCCCACACCCTAAACATAATCATTTTCCTATGCTTCAGAGCTGGGATTTAAATTTTAACTGATGCCTCTGTGGCTCTCTGGTGTCCAACCCACTACAGCCTGAAAATAAAAAGTAAAAAATCTTGTCCCTTCCTACCTGGCACCATCCCTACTGGGGACATGAGATTTGCTCTAATAAACTCTACAAGCTCCAGGTCCTATACAAGGCTCTCCAGGTGTTTTAATTATTGTATATAGCTTTTTACTATGAACCTTGTACAACTGTATTTTGGACTATGTAAAGAAGCCCCCTGCAGGAAGGATGCCTGCTAAGAGCATGTTTGAGCCCCACAGCATCATGGAGGCCTCAGTTAAAATTTAAATCCTTTTTGTTTTCTTGAAATAGTGTGACTAAGAATTGAAGAGCCACCCTCCCCATGGTAATGTTACAAAAAATGACTCCTTCCTGCATTAATTTTCTGTGATATATAATAAGCAGCAGTATTTGTTAGCTGGTAAAAAAAGTAAACCTATAATAAAAATGTATTTTTGGCATCAATCAATCTGAATTTAGCCTGGTGAAACTCCATTGAGCAAGTTCATTTTCAAGGGGGGCCTGGTAGGTACAGCATAAATATTACAGCAGCACAATAGAACATATAGCACAAATGGGCATAGTAATACAATACATGGCAATAAAAACAAGGTACAAGACATAAAGGACATACACTTACATTCATGCACAGTGTATTTTAATTTTGCAGATATTTTTAAAACAGCTTTTATAGCTATAGCTAATTTGGTAATTAATGACTCAGCTCATTAAAGATGGCTGCCACTAGCAATTTTTAAAAATCAATTCCACTGAGTTTTCCTGTTGAATGTACATGCTACATTTAAAATGTGGATGTGTTAGGCTGCTGTTACCACATGCTTCTGAAATTTAACAACACTGCTGCAAGCAACTGTACTTCATTTTTATGTTTGCTTGCACACATGTGCAAGAAACATAGTGCCATGAACGGAGATTTCGGAGGTGTGTCACCTCCTCCTCCAATTCAGGCACTGGGCTGGCAGGCGCGGCCCCTGTAAGCCAATGCATTTTGGAGCTGTCTATGACATGCTCCAAAATGCCGTGGCATACAGTTGAAAGGGGAGCTACGCTTGAGTGAGCACCGATCAAGATATCGGCTGCTCACGCGCAACTCCGCCTGGCGCGTGCGCGCCCCCATACTGAATAGCCGACGGGTGCCCAATCCCCGTCGGCTGAGCGCTCCCCAAGTCCCTGTGCCGCGCTGGGAGCCCACCCCAGCGTGGCAAGCAAGTGCCGAGATTTTTTATTTTGCCGGACAGGTGCCCAATCCCTGTCGGCTGAAACGCCAAAGTCCTTTGTGCCACGCTAGGAGCCCACCCAGCGTGGCAAACGCATCTGGCGTTTTGTTTTGCCGCGAGGGGTGCCCAATCCCGTCGACTGAACGCCCCAAGTCTTTGTGCCACGCTGAGGCCCACCCAGTGTGGCAAGCGTCCCATGACGTCTTTTTTATTTTAAGACCTGTAAAATAAAAACTGTCCCGTAGCGCTCTCCCAACGCCCCTCCACAACCCGCACCCACCCACTGCACCCAAGCCTCCCGCCCCCCACCCACACTTACCTGCGGACTCCGGCACGCCCGATCTTCGTGGACGGGAACACATCTGCACTCTTCAAAGCCGACCCTTGAACTGAAAATGCCGGTAAGCTATATAATGGGTTACATAGGGGGGTTTCAACTTTATTGCATATCTCGGGCATTTTGGGGAATTTTTGCACCAAATTTTCAACATGGGGTTTTTGGGACCCCTTCTCATGAATTATGTCACTGTCATGGCGGTATTCGTGCCCGAAGGGTGATTTCGCGCAGTGACTGCACAGTGACTGTGAAATCACCCTTCAGGCCTGAATACCACCATGACAGTGACATCATTCATGAGAAGGGGTCCCAAAAACACCATGTTTAAATTTTGGTGCCAAAATTCAAAAAAATGACTGTTTTACGTGGGTGTGTTGCGCAGTTCCTACGCAGGCTTGTAAGTTCGCGAAATTTCAATATTTTCACTCCAGATTTTCAACATTGCCATTTTACCACACCTTCTTATGAGTAGTACAGCTGTCATTTTTCACATCTCACCCAAAATGTGTTTCCACCCATGTAGCGCAGAATGGCGCAGTCGGTGTGCGAAATCAATGTACAGGACAAATTAAAAAAATCACAGTGACACTGTTCATGAGCAGAGGTCTTAAAATGGCTATGTTGAAAATTTGGTGAAAAAATTCCTAAAAATGACTGTTTTACCAGGGTGCATTGCGCAGTTCCTACACTTGTAAGGTCGCGAATTTTCAATATTTTCACTCCAGATTTCCAACATTGCCATTTTATCACACCTTCTTATGAGCAGCACAGCTGTCATTTTTCAGATGTCACCCAAAACGTGTTTCCGCCCATGTAGCGCACAATGGCACAGTTGGTGTGTGAAATCAATGTACAGGACAAATTAAGAAAGTCACAGTGACACTGTTCATGAACAAAGGTCTTAAAATGGCTATGTTGAAAATTTGGTGAAAAATTCCTAAAATGACTGTTTTACGAGGGTGCATTACGCAGTTCTCGCACACTCATAAGTTTGCGAATTTTCAATATTTTCACTCAGATTTTCAACATTGCCATTTTACCCTCCTTATGAGCAGTATAGCTGTCATTTTCACATCTTGCCCAAAATGTGTTCCCACCCATGTAGTGCACAATGGCGCAGTATGTGCAAAATCAATGTATGGGACACATTAAGAAAATCACAGTGACACTGTTCATGAGCAGAGGTCTTAAAATGGCTATGTTGAAAATTTGGTGAAAAAATTCCTAAAAATGACTGTTTTACGAGCGTGCGTTGCGCAGTTCCTATGCATGCTCGTAAGTTTGCAAATTTAATATTTTCACTCCAGATTTTCAACATTGCCATTTATTACACTTCCTTATGAACAGTACAGCTGCCATTTTTCATATGTTGCCCAAGAATGTGTTTCAAGCACATGTAGCGCACAATGGTGCTGTTGGTAGTAAAGCAATGTTTAGGACAGATTAAGAAAATCACAGTTACACTGTTCATGAGCAGAGGTCTTAAAATGGCTATGTTGAAAATTTGGTGACAAAAGTCCATAAAATGACTGTGTTACGAGTGAGCAATGCGCAGTTTCCACGCACCCTCGTAAGTTCATGACTTTGTAATATTTTCAGTCCAGATTTTCACCAGTGGCATTTTTCAACACTTCCTTATGAACAGTACAGCTGTCATTTTTCACAACATGGCTGAAGTGTGTTTTCACACTTTCAGCGCTGAGATGCATGGTCGCTGTGGGGAATCATTGTTCGGCACAGATAAAGAAAATCACAGTGACACTGTTCATGATCGGAGGCACCAAAATGCCTGAGTTGACAATCTGCTGTAAAATATCCCCAACCTAATTATATTACGGGTGTGCGTTGCACAGTTTCTATGTACGCTCATGACTTCACCATTTTTTTAAATATTTGTACTGCAGATTTGCAACATTGCCATTTTTTACACCTCCCCATGAACAGTACAGCTGTCATTTTTTACATCCTGTTCGGAATGTTTTTGCACCTGTGGTGCTAAATGCCGTACTCGCTGTGCATAAGCAGCTTTCGGCTAACAAACTGATATTCCCCCTGTTCATGAGGTGGGGTCACAAAAATAAAAACATGTTGAAAATTTGGAGTGAAAATACCAACGAATGCCTGAGGTATTAAGGTTTCCAACCATAACGCCCAACCCTGTAGAGAATGACAGGCATTAGGGGTGTGACTTGGGATTCTTGCCTGTAATGCTCATACCATTCCACACCCTGCAGCCAGTGAGAGGTATCGAGGTATGCCTTGGACTCTTCAGCCCCAAAGTTCACCCCATTCTCCTATATCGCACCCATCTCACCGCATTTCCTAATGAAATGGGGTGCGCATAAGGGCCAAACACCCCAAGGAACACCATGACACTTGTCAGTGTCTGCAGGGTGGGGTGTGGTGAAATGGCAAGGCCATTATGCCTGATGACCCAAATGCACACCCCAATGCCTGTCACTCTCTGCAGGGTGGTGGTGGGGTTGGCTTCAGTTCAGTACTTCACTGCCATTCCTATTACGCAGCTCTGTAACTTCTACATTACCACTGCCAATGCCAGCAAGCAAACATTCGGCATTGACAAATGCTTGTTTTTCTTGGCAGTCAAAGCAGAGAAGAGGCAACTTTTAAAAATCTGAAATTCATGTATTTCAGTTCAGGAAAGAAAGACAAAAATAAAAAAGGGGTATATTGATATTTTTGCTAGAAAGATGTTATTGCTGAAAAAAAACTAGATCTTGACAAATAAATACTGCTGCCTAGGAAAAAAAAATCGTGGTCTCTGAACCACAGCCAGTCAAGTGGCATACAATGCTTTTAATTTAGTGCCCTAATCAGTACACAGAACCAGGGAACAGTAGAGAGATTTCATTTACATCAAACAAGATCTGGCAGATTTTGAGTTAGTCAAATAAGGGTTTGTCTGTTAACAGTTTTTTTCTCTTGTATTAATGAAGATGATGGTTATTTCCTTGCCTTTATCTGTTCCCGGTGCGGATGTTTGAAGAGGAGCTTGCTGTCAGTGGGAACAATGTGTATTAAACAGCCAGAAGACGTCAAGGTGGATTAAAAAAAAACATGCAGATAAATTCAATTCCTTGAACTGGATGTTGACAGCTTTACTGACACATGAAAAACAGAACTGCTGTACAAGTTTCCCTACATGGGGGCATATCAGGAGAAATGCACAACCTACGCTAAAACAAGAAGCCCCTTTAGTTAGGGAAATGAGTCGGCAGCTAAAAAAAATAGAAAGTCATGCTTATGGGGGAGTTCATTCGTTTAACATCTTCCGTGCAAACTGCAGAAACTTTAATTTAAAAAAAATAAATTGAAAGCAGATGGAGAGGCTGACCTAAGTAAGGTGAAAGTCTACGGCACTGCTTCTCTTTTGCTGATACAGCCTTCTGCTTATCACATTTTCAATGCAGTAACATCCCAAAAGTGCATGCCATCCAGAAAAATCAGTGCACTGTGTTAAGGGTGGGTTGAGCCTTCACCATTCTCTCTCTCGCACTGTATTTGCAAAGCGAGCTATCTTGGCATTAAAAAAAAAAATTTGCATTGCTGAGAAGGGGTGCAAAAACAATGTGCTGAAAGAAGAAGCCCCCACCCTATAGATAGAGATTGACACACATAGCAAAAAAACTCCAAATAAAAAGATTAATCATGCATTCTTTATTAGAGAGAAAAATGCTAATTATACATGATCTTATTCACCCGATCCATTCTGCGTGGCAAACACTTCTCTCTAGTGTTATTGACTCGCACAGCAACATATCAAGCTGAGGATCTAAACTACTTAGACAAGAAGAAATTATTTGCATATTCCTTGAATCTCTTATTTATTTATTTATTTATTTTAATTTGACACACGGAACTGAAGGTGGGTGGGTTGAGAGATTGTTGCTTGATGTCTCTCCAGAACTGCTTAGACTGGCACTCCCGGTAGCAATTTTGAATGCATGGTGAGTGTACAGTATGGTATCTGTACAGCACCCTCTTCATTCGGGATACCCCAATCTGCAATAGGTAACCAGTATCTGGTATCGGGCTTAGCAATGGCAGCGTACAGCATGGAACACTTTATTTCTCTCTGGGCATGAACTGGATCCTGTACCGGAGAACCACGGAGGGGCTAGGATTGATTGCAAGAGTTCAGGCTTGCGGTGGGTCTCCAGACAGGTGGGCACTGCTCTTTTTAGAATAAATTAATTTATTTCCGTTTGGCTAAAAGGGAATGCTGGTTTATTTATTATATTTAGCAAGTGTTTGGCAACAAGCTAAAATGTGGAATTTGAGGAAAGCTGGCTGTCAGTCCTACTATTGTGTTCTGTGGTTCTCAGACCCACTATTGGTGGGAAATTACAAAAAAAATATGTTATTTGACAGATTATTTCCGAGTGGTGCTCAGACTGCAGCTCTGCGTTGGCGAGCAGGCATGCTGATTTCCGCGGTTGTGCTAATTTCTGCAGTTGTCTGCGGTTTTCCACAGTTGGCAGAAAATCTGCGGGTGAAGATAAAATCTGCGGTTACTTCCGCGGACTTCCTCGGCCGCGGATTCACAGAAAAATCGGGGCACTGAATATAGCTCCCGTTTGCACTAGGCTAATGTGTTAGCACTGTGCAATCAGGTTAGCCCCGGGCAAACCTTACTTCTGCATAGCACAGTTCTGCAGTGTGTGGCTTACATTGTTGTTTGCAGTAGATGTCAGATATCTCTTTGCAATCACATACAATGCTCTCCACCTGCAACACTGGCTTTCTCCAGGGTCTAATGAGCTGCAGGAGCAGTGTGCACTTCTCTGTTGCTATATTTAGTGCCTTACTATTCCGGGGCAATTTTTGCCCTGCACTCCTGGCCCTGTTTGCCTGGCTTCCTTTGCTTGCTATATTCAGCTGGTTTTGCACCGGGCTATTTTCTTTTCACCATAGCTTGCTTTGTGCTCCAGGCTAAGTGTGTCCGCCGGGCAGTGCTAATTTAGCCCCAGGGCAAAGTTTTGAATATCTGGCCCTGTGTATATAAATGTAAATATCTTTCACAGTGCCTATGTCAGCAAGATTTATCTCACTCCAGTGAGATGCATGTTTTTTTATTTAAAACATGTACAACTCACCCCATTGTATGAATATGCATTTTATATATATATATATATATATATATATATATATATATTATAGTGGCATGTCGCACCACTATATTTAGGGTTAAGAAGGCACTTTCAAAGTCAAAATTTTGCATGTTAATAACTTTGGACCTGTTCAATGGATTTGCCTGAAATGTGGTATGCACGGTCGGGAATGGTAGATATCTTGATCTGCAAAATTTCGTTTCGGTCGGACTTATGGTCTTTGTGCACGAAAACACTGAAAAATGCAAAATTATCCAATTTTGAAAGCAGTTTTTGGGATATTGTCAGTGGCCCTGCACGGCCATTGTGTGGTGTGCCACTCTGTGACATGGCTCAACTGAAAGAGTTTGGCTGCCCAAACATGCCACTTTTCATTTGGTGAAAAAATATTAAGGCATTCAAAAGTTATGCCACTTTTAAGTTCCCATTATAAGTCAATGGGAAAATTTATATGGTTGTTTTGTGAACAAAGAATGGGGTTCTGGCCATCTGGTCCTGCCTGGCGGTCAAAGAATTTGAAGCCTCGTGATTCAAGAATCTGTCCCTGAGAATTCTTTGATCGCAAGGTCCATCATCTTGTTTTTAGATTTCTGAACATATAAACACAAATATCTCGGATCAGGGGTCACTCCTGAAGTAAAACTGGGATGGGTTTTACTCAGGGTGCTCCGATCTATCGAGTCATGTCTTTGGTTTCATTCAAAATGGTCAAAAAATAGAGTTACAACATTTTAAAATCTTTGATAGCGGCTCTCTAACAATCTTTGATCGCGAGCCTGTAAATTCTTTGATCGCGAGATTCTTTGATCGCGATCTTGCATTGCGAGCTAAAAACACAATTATCTCAGCTCAGGTGTGGGCTAGGGACACAAATGACAGTGGGTTTTGCTCAGGGGGCTTCGTTCTATCAAGGCATGTCATTGGTTTCATTTAAATCTGTCAACAAATCGTGTTTTACCATTTTGTATTCTTTGGTCATGAGCGTGCAATTTCTTTGATTACGAGCCTACAAATTCTTTGATCACGAGATTCTTTGATCGCGATCATGCATTGCGAGCGAGGGACGAGATGGCAGAATTAAAAAATCAATTTTCTCAGCCCAGGGGTGCCCTGTGGTTTACAGCAATTCCTTCTAATTTTTGAATTGCAGCATTTTTTATTCTTTGATCATGAGCCTGCAAATTCTTTGATCATGAGCCTGCAAATTCATTAATTGTGAGATTCTTTGATAGCGATCTTTGATCACGAGTGAGGGACGAGATGGACGAATTTAAAAAATCAAATTTCTCAGCCTAGGGGTGTCCTAGGAAGACAAATGAGGGTAGGTTCTGTTCAGGGGGCTTCATTCTGTCTAACCATGGTGGTGGTTTACCACATTTCTGTCAACATTTTGAATTTTAGCAGAACTCATATTTGAACAGCATATGTAGTCATCCCTGCTTATGAGATGGGGTGAGGTGGGAGGCACACATTTTAGCAGTGTTCTGAATTTCTTAGTTAAAGATTTGATGAAGTGTCCCATATTTGTGTGGATAAAGCAATGGGGCCCGATGGGATTCACCCCAGAATTCTAAAAGTACTAAAGGAAGAACTAGTAACACCACTGATAACCCTTTTTAATAAATCATGGGAGGATGGTGTGGTACCTGAGGACTGGAGGAGGGCAGATGTGATTCCCCTTCACAAAAGTGGGAGCAAGATGGAGGCAGGAAACTACAGACCTGTCAGTTTGACCTCAGTGGTAGGGAAAATGATGGAATCACTTCTGAAGGAAAGAATTGTTGAGTACCTAGAGGAAAGTGGGGCACAGGACCCAAGGCAGCATGGATTTACAGCAGGAAGGTCATGTCAGACAAATCTAATTGATTTCTTTGTCTGGGTGACCAAAGTAGTAGACCAGGGAGGGGTTGTGGACATGGCCTACCTAGACTTTAGCAAGGCATTTGACACAGTCCCGCACAAAAGATTAATAAACAAATTAGCCAGCCTGGGAATGGGTCCCAGAGTGGTAGCCTGGGTAAAGCACTGGCTGGGCAACAGGACACTGTGGGTAATAGTAAATGGAGTCCACAATGAAGAAAGGAGGGTTATTAGTGGGGTACCACAGGGCTCAGTACTAGAGCCGGTCATTTTTAATGTCTTTATAAGTGACATTGCGGAGGGACTGGAGGGGAAGGTATGTCTCTTTGCAGATGACACAAAGATCTGCAACAGGGTTGATACACAAGGTGGGGTGGAAAGGATGAAAAGGGACTTGGCAAGGTTGGAGGAATGGTCAAATGTATGGCAGCTTAGATTCAATGCAAATAAGTGCAAAGTAATGCACCTGGAAACAAAAACCCAGGGCAAGAGTACACAATGGGGGGTGAGATACTGACAACAAGAAAAATGGAAAGGGATCTGAGGGTAGTCATAGCAGATGACCTAAAGGTGGGCCAGCAATGTGAGAAGGCAGTAAGGAGGGCTGGGGGGATACTGGGATGCATAGGGAAAGGCATCACCAGTAGAAAGCAGGATGTTGTTAGTCATCTTTACAGACAGTTGGTAAGACCACATCTGGAGACCCCACCTCAGAAAAGACATAGACAGGGTGGAGGCTATCCAGAGGAGGGCAACCAAAATGGTGCAGGGTCTGCACCAGAAGACATATGAAAAAAGACTAAAGGAATTTCAGATGTATAGCCTCAAGGAAAGGAGGGAGAGGGGGGGCATGATAGAAACTTTCAAATACCTCAAGGGAATCAAAAAAGTCCAAGAGGGCAGCATCTTTCAAAAAAAGAGATGTGCAAGAACAAGGGGGCACAATTTGAAGATGGAGGATGGCTCAGACGTAATGTGAGGAAGTATTCTTCACAGAGAGGTTGTAGATGCATGGAACAGCCTTCTTGAGGAGGTCATAGAGTCAAAAACAGTGGGGGAATTCAAGGATGCATGGGACAGACATAAGGCAATTCTAGTAGGGGGTAGGAGGAAGTAGGCTTTTGGTTAACTAGGATCTGCAGCTTCTCCGTTAGTTAGGAAATGGGCAGACTGGGTGACCCAGCGGTCCTTATCTGCCATCAAATTCTATGTTTCTATGTTTCTATTTTGTCTATTTGTTCCATATTTTGAGAGTCAGTGTGTTCCACATTTGGGGGACGAAAGACTGAGGGTACGATTATTTGTCTATGTGGAAAATCAATCAGGAAGGTTATGACGTCAGCATTGCAGTTCTAATTTTTATAAGTCTTTGGTTAGAAACAGCATGAAAACTGCCAAGGGATGTGTGGGGTTGGGGTATAGCCATTTCACCTGTTATTCATCTGACAGCACTTTCTTAATCCAGTACAGGATCCTGCTCCTACCCACTTTTCTGATGGGTAAGCTGGAACACAGAGAAGTTGAGTGACTCGATCAAGGTAAGGTCACTCAGTGAGTATTTGGCTCCAACCAGTGTTGAACCTGTAATCCCCCTCCAGTTCTCAAGCTGGTGCTCTAACCACTAAGCCACACTTCCTTGTCTGTTCATCTGTTTGACAGTTAACTGAAACCAAGTGCAAAAAATTAATTTAGACAACACAATAAATAGCTATACAAGAATGAAAACTGTTTTAAGTTTCTCCTCTTTGGCAGATGCAGTGTCTGTTGGTTTCTGAGCTTTACTCCTGTTTTCGTTCATTGATTCTCTAAAAGCTGAGATGAACATAGTGAAGGTGAACTGAAAAGCTGGAGAAGGTGAGAAATAAATTCTTTGCAGTGTTAGTCAGAAAACTGCTTGTTGGCTAATGGCTCGGTAATTAAAGCATGCAGTTTAGGTCTCGACAGATATGAGATAATTAATTGTGGCCTGTGTCCCCAACCCAGCACTAGCTCCCAATTTAGCCACTCAATTAAGTGCAAAGCAGGTGCTCATGTTGTTGTCCTATTATTGTTAGCCTTTCAATAAATCCCTGGACAGCGGACCAAATCTGCAGTTATTTGGATTTTCATTGGCAAGCTTAACTTGAGCAGCATGTCCATGGACCTGACGCATGTCTGCTCAGATGCGGTGGGATGAGGTTGTCCCATGAAGGCGTGTACAGAATGCACAATTTCATATTAGAAAGACAGAGTGCAGAATAGTGTCGCTGCACATCGAATGCTTAATTATTCATATTCTAATCAAAAAGGCTAGTGGAGCCTGACCGCCCCCTGGGAGTGTTTAGATTAACATGATACGGTATGAAGGGTCTGTGTGTTCTCTCTTAATTTGGGTCATTACTTTGAAATCATGGATGGAATCATCTAATCAGAATTCAAAATGGTATACCATTCTATGGATATGCCAGGAAGAAGTTGTTTCAAGATGATGTAACGAGAAAAATTATTGGGGTGATATTTTATATAATTTGAGACTACAGTTATTGCTCTCAGCTGTCAGTCAAGCACATTCGCAGGAGTTATTTTGAAATACATGCCGTTTTAAGACTGGCATAAATGGTTGTAACAATCTGGTGTATTGTGTTTAAATTATCAACAGCTATAATCATTTAAAACACCACTTCAAGAAGTTCATTTTTTGTTCCCTAGAAATGCTTTCTTGACCTATCAACGCCCTCTCTGCTTTTCCCTTGGCGTTAATCCATAAAAGTGGAAATAAACTTTTGCACATCTGATATGATTGTATCTCATTTTCCATTTGCCAGGTTTTTCTTCCAAAGTTTTGAAACTGAAAAAATGAGATTATGTTGGTATGACAACTAGAAAGATATTCAGTCTTGGGAGTTGTACTTTAAGCCACTTGGGGGTGCTTCTAAGATTTTGTAAAAGGTGTTAACAATTTTATTAAAGGCACCGCACAAGATTGTCTACTTTAAAAGCTCAGACTTGACTGAAATAGCTGGTTGACCCAAATAAAGGTCAGAGTGTAAAGCTTGACCCAAATAAAGGTCAGGCGTAAAGTTGATCCACTGGTAATTGAAATATAAACTGCTTGTTTAAGTTCTCAAAAACAAGAAGAAATGTTTTTTCTTCCATCAGAAGAGAATACAGATGTGACAAATCTTAAAAGGCTTTTCCAAAATGATAATTTTACAGTTTGAAAAGCAGGCATACTTTTTTCTAAATGAAGTGTGTACAAAACCTGCACCACAATTACAGAGATGAATGAAATATTTCCATTTTGCTATTCACTTTAATGTCAGTTAATTCATGGAGTAAATATACATATATTATAGTGGTGCTATATTTAGGGTTACGAAGGCACTTCTATGTTAAAGTCAAAGTTTTGCTCCTTAATAACTTTGGTTTTATCTGAAATTTGGTATGCATGGTGGGGCATGGTAGATCTCTTGATCTGCCAATTTCGTTTCGGTCGGTCTTACAGTCTTTGTGCACCAAAATGCTGAAAAATGCATTTTTCTCCAGTTTTTGGAGGCAGTTTTGGGGATTTGTCTGTGGCCCTGTGCGGCCGTTGAGATGGCCCTTTCAAAAATTTAATTTTCTCAGTACAGGGGTGGCCTAGAAACACAAATGAGGGCAGGTTTTGTTCAGGGGGCTTCATTGTACCTGAATGTATTAATTTATTTACTGACTGCAGCAGCAATCCGGAGCGCCTCGGGGCTCAATTTGAAGTTTTTGTTCAGCATTGTGCCAGTCGGGGCTCCCGACTTGAGCTGTTGTACTTCGGGACTGTTTGAAAAAGGTGCCAAGCCCTCCTTGCCTGCTCGCTCCACTGGGCTACAAAAGGGCCATCTCTCCCTGCATCTGGCTGCAGTCCCAGCTCATCGGAGCTGAAGGAGGATTCAGCACAACTTGTACCTGAATTTATTAATTTATTTACTGACTGCAGCAGCAATCCGGAGCTCCTGGGGCTCAGTTTGAAGTTTGTCCAGCATTGTACCAGTCAGGGCTCCTGACTTGAGCTGTTGTGCCTGCCTTAAAAAAAAAAATTCCCTCCACCTGCCCCGTTCCCTCCTCATTCCCTCCTCCCCTTAAATGTGCCTTAACCCCTCCCATTAACTTGGTGGTGCCTTATCTTACCCCGTTACCTGTTGGTTAACGTACCTGCCTGTCCCTACCCACTGCCGACACCCTTGTGGCAGTCACCAGAATCTGCTTTTAATCCACCATATGTGGTGCTCGATATGCCGTGCTGCACTGTAATACCCCATGTCTGACAGAGCTTACTCCCCGATGACTCCCTCAGGGTGGTCACTACAATCTGGTCCTAAAAGCTATCCAGGGAAAGTGTCTACAGCATCTTAGTTTAGAAATTTCTCTGTTCACATCAGCATTTATAACTATGAATGTATCTGCCTGCTAAGAAATTTTTTTGCTTTGCTGTTCACTGCATCTAAAGTCTGTTTGAATTTTACTCTGCTTTCTGTATTTCAGCTAGACCTTGCCTACCTGAGAGGGACTGCATTACTGTGTGCCTGTTATAATTCACTCCTGTTCTAGGCTTCCCTCCCTCCTGTCTGGTATTACTGCTTAGCCTATTCCCTGTACCCCCCCTTAGTTGTCACCATGCTTATCCCCCAGTGGCAGAATGCCAGAGGGTTAAAGGTTGCACACCTCAATGTCTGCAGTCTTCTCGCTAACCTCTCAGACCTCACGGCCTGGGTCACCCACTACAACCCAGACATCCTGGGTATCTCTGAAACTTGGCTTAAACCTGCCCATCCAGACTCTGTCTGTGCCCTCCCTGGCTACCTAGTGATCAGGCAGGATAGAGCAGGCAAAAAAAGGTGGGGTGGACTGTTGCTCTACTTTAAGTCCCACGTCAAGGTGACGGTCATACCTCACCCTTTCTCCTCCCTTTGTGAGTTCCTACATGCCATCCTACTGCTGGGCAAGGTCAAGAAACTCCACCTGGCCTGTGTATATAACCCTCTTCAAGGTGGAGCTCGTGGCCTCTCCCATCTCCTTGACTGCCTCAGCCTGAAGGTGGGAACTGATGAACTCCTAGTGTTCGGAGATTTCAACCTAAATTGGTTGAGTGGCAATACCAAAATCTACGAACCTCTCCTATCTGGTCTTGCCCTAGGTCAAATTATCTCTGAATCCACCAGAACCTCCTCCTCAGGGGGAAAAGGCACTCTTCTTGACTGGATGCTGAGCAGCAGGCCCAATTGCATCTCCGCTTCTGATCTCTTCTCAGATTTCATCTCAGACCATTCCCCTACTTACTGGATCTGGAAGGTCCACACCCCCAGGGTCCCCCCCAAAGTCATCTAGATGAGGAACTAGTCAAGATTCAACCATGATAACTTCCTTCCTGACCTCAGCCTGACTGACTGGTCCCAGGCCAATGCTAATAGCTACCCCTCTGCTGCTCTTGACTGCTTTGTATCCATATTTACCCCCCCTACAAAACAGGCATGCCCCACTCATAAGAAAAAAGTGAGGGGCACTGTCACAAAATGGCTTCATGGGGGCCTGCTTGCCTGATGAAGCTTAGGGATAAAAGATGGCAAAAATGTAAGTCCACCAGGGTCAGATCAGACTTTGAGGATTACAGGCGGCTCAGGAAATCTTGCAAGCAGGCAATCCACTCTGCAAAGAGTGAATTCTGCAAATCCTCTCTCGAAGCAACTGCCAAGAACCCAAGGAGCTTCTGGCAGACTATCAAGCATGCTGTTAATGGTCCTGCCTGCCCTCAGGTCTCCGACATGCAAATGGGTGGAGTTAGCTGCAATAATACCTTAAAAATAGCCAACGCCTTCAACGTACTGTTCTCTGACCTGTCGGGCTACATGCCCACATCTTCAGTACCCAGTGTTCTGAGCTTCACTGAAGATGCTGTATCCCCCTGCCTTCCCCTCCCTTCTACTTTCAGTCTGTCTCCTGCAATGAGACACGGAAGCTCCTAGCTGGACTCTCCCCACACTCCAGAGCTGGGCATGACAATCTTAAGCCGAAGTTGTTCTGCCAGGGGGTCCCCTTCTTGGTATGGCCCATCTCCTACATTCTCGACTCCTCTCTCATAACTGGAACTATCCCAGCTATATGAAAGGTGGCTCATGTGGTCCCAGTTCTCAAGTGTGGGGATCACAAAATTCGTGATAACTATCACCCCATAGTGATTCTATCTGCTTGAAAAGGTTGTGGCCTCTCAACTTGTTCCCTTCCTGCAAACCCATGGCCTTCTCTCCCCCCCCACAGCATGGGTTCCATAAAGGGCACAGCACCTCCACTGCCCTCGCACAGGTCACCTCAGAAATCAGATCTGCGAGTGATCAAGGTAAGCTCACGGGGGCCATCTTCATTGACCTGTCAAAGGCCTTTGATCTGGTTGATCATACCCTCCTGGGTGCTGCCCTCCAATCCCTCAGCCTTTCCTCCCCTGTACTAGCCTGGTTTACCAACTACTTCTTGGGCAGGCAACAGGTACACAAAGTTCAGAAAGTCCTCACTGGGCTAGCTCCCGGTTACTTGCCGGGTGCCTCAGGGATCTGTGCTTGGCCCTTGCTGTTCTTCTCCTTTATCAACCAGCTGCCTTCGGTCCCTGCCTGTGGAAATGTCACCCTCTATGCTGATGACCTTGTGCTTCTTGCTAGCTCCCATGACATCAGAGACATAAACACCAGACTAAACTCTGATTTTGATCGCATTTAATCCTGGCTCAAGGCAAAAGAGCTTGTCATCAACTTCCAGAAGATGCAGGCCATGTTATTCAGCTCCCTTGCTAAGATTAGGGTGTGCCCAGACAATCACAAGGTTGTTGGGGGTGACGGCGTCCCTGTGTCAGTGGTCGACTTGTTCAGGTACCTGGGGTTACCCTTGACCCTCAGCTGGACCTTTCCTGCACATACAAAACTCCTGCAAGGCCACTAACTATAAATTGGGCCTGGCATACAGGGCCAAAAGCTGGCTGTCCCCTGCCGTGCGACTTGCCCATGCGAAATGGGTTCTCCCCTCGCTCTGCTATGGGCTCACTTCATTCATAACGTCCCGATAACCTGGCTCACTAAATGGGACACAGCATACAACAATGTGTCATTTTCCCTATCAGCCCCCTGTCTCACCCATCACTGTCAACTCTACTCCAGGCTGGGGTGGCTCTCCCCTAGTAACCATCGATCCTTTGTCCTGGGCAACTGACAACATCATCCGTTCATCCACACCTCCTGCACTGGCTGCTCTGCTCATGTCTGCCCCCTCTGGCTATCAGCTGAGGTTCAGCA
Source organism: Neoceratodus forsteri (assembly GCA_016271365.2). Lineage (NCBI taxonomy): Eukaryota > Metazoa > Chordata > Ceratodontiformes > Ceratodontidae > Neoceratodus > Neoceratodus forsteri. The sequence continues at coordinate 700,646,257 of CM057455.1, forward strand.
GCTCCCAGACTCTCATGGTCCCCAAAACTAGCTCGGTTGCAGGGGATTGTGCCTTCTAAGCCCTCACCCCAGAGCCTGGAATCTCCCCTACCCTTGTAAGGCCACCCCCTCCCACAGTAGCTTCAGGTTCTCACTCTGGGTCTACTTAAAACAAGCTTCTGCTTGCCTTTGGTCTTAGCTGTCCTACCACTCCTTGGGTGCACACTGTGCCCCATCGTGACTGCACATGTCCAGATGGCAAATTGTGCCCATATCTAAAATGTCCTGCTGCTATATTGTGTTCTTCCTTCACTGCCTCCCATGGTTGTCATTGCCTAACACAGCACTTGCCTTATTTTCTCTCTGCCTGTCCCCTGACTGGTAGCTACCCGCCTATTCCTGCCTGTACCTTGTTGTTTGTCTGTACCTTGTTGATTGCTAGTCTCTGAAATTGTCATAGCCTCAGTTCTCTGAATGTACCTTGTTGTTTTGCTGTTACCATGCCTCTGTATTGTTATTGCCTGTAGCTATGTAATTCTCCTGGGTCGCACCTGAAAATAGGCACTTGACTGTCTAGTGTGCTTACCTGGTAAACAAAAGCTAAATAAATAAATTCTATCAAAGTATGGTGGTGGTTTTGTTTAATTCTGCCTAAAAGTTGGGTTTCAGCATTTTTTATTCTTTGATCATGTGCCTGCAAATTCTTTGATCATGAGATTCTTTGATCGCGATCCTGCATCGTGAGGGAGGGACAAGATGGCCCTTTAAAATTCAATTTCTCAGCCCAGCGGTGGCCTGGGGAAAACAAATGAGGTGGGTTTGCTCAGGGTCTTCATTTTATCATGACATTGTGGTGGTTCCATGTAATTCTGCCTAAAACTTGGGTTTCATCATTTTTTATTCTTTGATCCTGAGCCTGCAAATTCTTAGATCATGAGCCTGCAAATTCTTTGATCGTGCGATTCTTAGATCGCGATCTTTGATCGTGAGGGAGGGACAAGATGGCCAGATTTTATAATGCATTAGATAGTGCAATTTCACCAATCTTTAAGTTTAAATAGCTCAGAAATGGTTTGGTCTTTGTACTTGAAATATGGAGGGTGTTCTTGGTATGTCCAGTTGATGTGAAGTATGGTGCTTACATGTTGGAGGAAATTTTTTTGCAGAGATATTGCGTGAAACAATTTAAATGTTGCGGACAGTGTTTTGCATTGTGCTGGTAGCTTGAAATTGATAGGGTACCTAGCCTTAGTGTTGAGGATGTAGTTTTCAGTCGTTGTGCCTGTAAAATGTTAACAGATGCAGAATTCTGCAAGTCTGTTGAAAGAAAATGTTAAACTTTAATATGTTATATGTGTCTTGAAATTGATAGGTACCTAGCCTTAGTGTCATGGATATAGTTTTCAGTCATGCCTGTAAAATGTTAACAGGTGTCAATTCTGCATCTCTGATGAATGAAAATGTAAATTTTTACATGTTATATCTCTGACACAGTTTGGTGTTTACAGTGAAATTTGGAGGGTGTTGATGTACACATGTTTACAAGTTGGGTGAGAGCACAAGGCCGAAGGGCCTGCCTCCACCAACTTCTGAGATTGGTGGGAGCACAGGGCCCAAAGGGCTCACGCTTCTACCAAGTTCCATAGGTTGGTGAGCACAGAGCCTGAAGAGGCCGCACTCCACCAACTTGCATGAGATTCTTACTTTTGTATTCTTTCTCAAACAGTAAGGAAATTCTATGCAAAAAACTGCATTAATGCATCATTCAGGGTTAAATCACAAAAGTCAGGAAATGAAAAATCTTTAAGTTCCCTCCCCTAGCCCATAATCATCCCAAGATTGACAGAAGATGGGGTGTGTCTCATTGGGGTTGTGAGGCCTAAATGTCACCCCATTCTTTTTGCTGTCCTTGCCAATATCATTACGCATGGAATGAGGTGATATTAAGACCTCACAACCCCAATGACACACCCGTCATCTGTCAATCTTGGGATGATTGGCAGGTCCGAGAGGAGGAGCAACCCTAAAGATTTTCATTTCCTGACTTTTTGTGGTTTAACCTAAATGATGCATTAACACAGTTTTGCATAGAATATATATATATATATATATATACACACACACACACACACACATACATATGCATACACACATACACACATGTACAGTATATATACATACATCGTGTAAAAGAAAAGGGAACCCCATCCTCAAACTCCCTGCAAATTTACTTCCTGTCAGCTCACAAGATATAGTATAGTTAGCAACACAGCCTAATACTTTATAGCAACTGACCTCTTACAAGTAGATTATTCTGACAAATCTCTCTAATTAAAATATAATCTAGAGACAACACTGCTATAAAATAGTAAAGCAGTACAAAAAGGAGGTTCCAAGGTTCAGGGTAATCTACCATGTAGGAGTACTAAGCTAAGTACATCACTCACTAATGGAACATATCTATTTCAATGCAGGAAAAAAAAGGTACCCTAGGGAAAAAATCCAATAATTGTCCAGAGATAAAATTTGTTAAATTAGAGTCCTGACATACAGTGATCATTAACCTAGTGAGGTCCCACTTTCCGACTGAACAAAGACCATAAATGCGAGTCTGGTCCACATGAAGCAACACCACCAGTGTATGAAAAATGCAGTACCCGACAACCCGAGGAAAGAAAGAAAGAGAAAAAAAAGAGGGGGATGGAAAAAGGATTAAGAGAATGAGAGCTGGATCCTGCAGTCACAGCTCCGATCAGCTCTCTTCACATAAGAAGTCGCAAGCTGTCCTCTTCATTCAGACGTAAAGAAGAAAACTCCATCCACAACACAGCCTCCCTCCATTTGTTCTGCTGAGTCTCTCCTGAAAGACTGCAGAAGATCATGAATTTCTTGTAAGGACTGCTGCTTCCATCTCTTCTTGCTGTCGGCAGAAACTTTTGTCCAGGAGTCATTTTGCAGACAACATAGAAACATAGAAAAATAGGAAACATAGACTTTGATGACAGATAAGGACCGCTTGGCCCACTTAGTCTGCCCATTTCCCTACCCTAGAGGATAAGCTGCAGATCCTATTTAACCAACAGCCTGTTTCTTCCTACCCCCACAAAATTGCCTTATGTCTGTCCCATGCATTCTTGAATTCTCCACAGTTTAGACCCACAACCTCCTCAGGAAGGCTGTTCCATGCATCCACCACCTCTCTGTGAGAGAAAATACTTCCTCATTGCCCCTGAGCCGTCCCCTCTCTATCTTCAGATTGTGTCCCTTGTTCTTGCACACCTCTTTTCTGAAAGATGTTACCCTCTTGGACTTTGTTGATTCCACTGGGGTACTAAGCGTTTCTATCATGTCCCCCTCTCCCTCCTTTCCTCAAGGGTATACATATTAAAGCTCTTTTAGTCTCTCCTCGTGAAGCCTTCTCTTGCAGACCCTGCACCATTTTAGTTGCCCTCCTCTGAACTGCCTCCATCCTGTCTTTGTCCTTGCAAGAATGGGGTCTCCAGAACTGGATGCAGTATTTCAGATGGGGTCTCACCAACTGTCTGTACAGGTGGATAACAGCTTCCTGTTTTCTGCTGGTGATGCTTCTCCTATACATCCCAGTATCCCCAGCCCCTACTGCCTTCTCACATTGCTTGCCAACCTTAAGGTCATCTGATATGATTACCCCCAGGACCCTTTCCATTTTTGTTGTTGTTACTACCTCCCCCCATTGTGTAATCTTCCCCTGGGTTTTTGTTTCCCAGGTGCATTACCTTGCACTTCTTTGCATTAAATCCAAGCTGCCATATTTCTAACCATTCCTCCAACCTTGCCAAGTCCCTTCTCATCCTTTCCACGCCTCCTTGTGTATCAACCCTGTTGCAGATCTTTGTGTCATCTGCAAAGAGGCATACTTTTCCTTCCAGTCCCTCTGCAATGTCACTAATAAAGACATTAAAAAGGACTGGACCTAGTACTGAACCCTGCAGTATCCACTAGTAACCCCTCTTTCTTCAAGTGGACTCCTTTACAATTATATTCTGTATCCTGTTGTTCAGCCAATGTTTTACCCAGGCTATCACCCTGGGACCCACTCAGGCTGGTTAATTGACTACTAATCTTTTGTGTGGGACTATGTCAAATGCCTTGCTTAAGTCTAGGTAGGCCATGTCACAGCCCCTCCCTGGTCTACTACTTTGGTCACCCAGTCAAAGAAACCAATTAGATTCATCTGACATGACCTTCTCACTGTGAACCCATGCCGCCTTGGATCCTGTGCCCCACTGGTCTCTAAGTACTCAACAATTATTTCCTTCAGAAGTGATTCCATCACTTTCCCTACCACTGAGGTCAAACTGACAGGTCTGTAGTTTCCTACCTCTGTCTTGGTCCCACTTTTGTGAAGGGGAATCACATCAGCCTTCTTCCAGTCCTCAGGTACCTCACCATCCTCCCATGATTTGTTAAAAAGGGTAGTCAGTGGTGTCACTAGTTCTCTGCTTAATTTAGAATTCTGGGGTGAATTCCATCTGGCCCCATTGTTTTGTCCACCTTCAGTTTTAGGAGTTCTTTCAGAAACTTTTCTTCAGTGAAAGGACTGGGATCGACCCCCTCGCCAGAGTGCTTCTGTTAATTGGATTAGGCACCTCCCCCCACTTCCTCTTTTGTGAATACTGAACAGAAGTATTCATTCAGTATCCCTGCTTTTTCACTGTCACTCTCTGCCCACCCACCATCCATTCTATTCAGCCTCACCATCCCTCCCTTTGTCTTTCTGCACTCCCTGATATACCTATAAAAGGTGTTGTCCCCCTTCTTAACTGAGTTGGCAATCTTTTCCTCAGTTTGGGCCTTTGCTATTCTGACTACGCTCCCTGTTTCCTTCTGCCTTAACTGGTACAGATCTCTATCCAGCTCCTTCGGTGTTTCCTTATACTTCCTAAGTGCTATCTTTTTCTCCCTAACCTTCACCGCCACCTCTTTTGAGAACCATAGTGGCTTTTTCTTTTGTTTTGATTTATTTATTTGCTTCACACAAAGGCTTGTTGCCTCTGTGATGGCAGTTTTAATATTTCCCCATTGTTGCTCCACCCCCTCCTTCTAGCCTGTTTGCTAGTGCTTTTCTAAGGCATTCTTCCATCTTGCCAAAATCAGCCCTCCTGAAGTCCAGAACCCTCACTTTTGCATGGCTTGACTCTGTAGCTGAGTTTATCATGAACCACACTGTTTGGTGGTCACTTGTTCCCAAATGGCTACCCAATTCTAGATCTGAGGTCCTCTCACTGTCCCCGTTTGAAAGTATGAGGCCTAAGATTGCTCCCTCATGAGTAGGTTCCAAAACTAGCTGTCTGAGGCATGCCACCTGAAGGGCATCAAGAATAGCCCTGCTTTTGGATGTGGCTGCAGCAAAGTTGCTCCAGTTAACATCTGGCATATTGAGGTCCCCCATCAACAGTATCTCCCCTTTCTCTGCCATCCTAAGTATGCCTTCTATCATATCTTTGTCCATTCCTTCCCCCCTGACATGGGGGGTCTGTATACAACCCTATGCGGATTGTGGTGCCATTTCCAGTCTCTAAGGTGACCCCCAGTGCCTCCTCTCCTCCCTGTTAACTCTTTTGTTCAGTTGCTTTTATCTCTTCCCTTACATAGAGAGCTACTCCCCCCTCTTCTGCCCTCCCTGTCTCTTCTGTAGGTTGTGTACCGTGGTATGTTAACATCCCAGTCATGGTTCTCTGTGTACCATGTTTCTGTGACTGCTATGATATCCAGGCATCCCTCTTCCATCAAGGCCACCAGTTCAGGGAGCTTGTTGCCCAGACTACGGGCATTGGTACTCATTACCCTCAATTTCTTGATGGCCTTACCCCTTTTTGCCCCATTCCTGTCCTTATTGCATTTGTCAATTTCTCCATTTACCCCTGCGCTTCTCCTTATTGACATCTCTATGTTGGTGTCTACTTCACTTAGTACCCTGATTTTTTGGGGGGGGGGCTAGGATTTTCCTGCTCCTTTCCAGTGCCTCCCCCCTTGGCTAGTTTAAATGCTTGCCAATGAGGTATTTAAACCTATCAGCTAGGATCCTGGTTCCCCTCCTGGACAGAGGCAGACCATCATGCCAGTTTAGACCTGCCAGTGAAGGCCTGCATCCCTCCATGTGGACCCTTCAGGAGGATCCCCTGTCCTTGTGCTTCCATAACTTCCTTGGACAGACCAATGTTGCAGCTCCCAAGTTTGGAAAAAGCCACTTATGATTCTTCAAATATCTTGGGACCCTCTGGGAAAAAAATCTTTATTCTGGCAGGATATGGAGTAATAAACTTAAGACTCTGAGACTTGAGAACAGGAAATAATGGGTTAAATGCCCCACATTTCTTTTAGAGAGTCACAGAGTAGTCCTGGGCAAAATACAATCTGTGCCCCTTATACAATATTGTACCTTTTCACCAAGATCAGTACAGAATAACTTCCATAGCAGCATAATTGTAAAAACTCATGATGATACATACAGTAGTAGCCACAGACACTGCAAGCTATTTCCTGAAATTTCTGTGATATTTCCAGAAATATCTGATGCTTTGCATTTAAACAGTGGGGCAGCAGAGAAACTCTTCAGAAATTTCACAAAATATCTGGAAATAGCTTGCAATGTATGAGGCTACCACTGCAGAGGTCGCACTGCTGGATCCATTGGTCTGGTGGTCAGTGCTCTATGCACCTTTTCCAATGGGAGTGGGCAGAGATCACCAACATCTAAAATGCAGGATAAGAGATCCTGTATAAATTAGATCTTCAGACCATTGCCCTTCATACCCTCGGGGAGATCATTGAGTCTTAAGTTATTTCTCCTTGAACTATTCTTAAGCTCATCACATTTCTCTGGACAAGCTTGGGTGTCTTGCAATAATTTGATGAAGAGTCTTTCTAAATGATCCGCTCTTTGGTTCATGTCTGAGGCATGCTGCTCCAGGCTCATCACTTTATTCTCAAGTGGCTCAACCACTAATTTAAAATCTGAAAACTGGGTCTGAGTCTCGGTCCTGAAGTTCTTGAGTTCCTGCAGTGTAGTGGCTGACAAGGGCAAGTCAGGGATCTCAGAAGCAGCCACTGCCATCTGAACCTCCAGAGCAGGATTCAGTGATGCAGGTTGAGAAATAGCTGATTCTGGAGATAAGGGAGCTGCCAAATGTTGCTTCTTATTTTTTCCCATAAACTAACAAAGCCTCTGAAGCCCATAAAAGTAATTATTGGGGCTTTAATCACTATTTGAAGAGGTAAAATAGAGGGTTCAGAGTGGGGCGGGTAACTCAGCCCTCCGTACCACTTCTTGCTGTCACCAGACGTCCCTTTTTCCAGTTTTTGTTTGAGGTGTTGTCAGCTCTTTAATGTTCAAAAGTAAATAGAACAAAAGGAAAACAGGATAAGAATGAGGTTTGAAGCTGAACAAGACACAAAAGCCATGTTTACACAGCCAATGTGCTGTGACTCCTGCAGTGTTGCCAACCTTCTGTGACTGCCATTGATGATCTGATGTTTTGTCTACATGGCCACTCTCAGCACTGATGCAAGCCATGCTGGAGAGGGGCCACAACTCCGCAGTGGAGAATCCTGGGAGGCAGATGGGATTATCAAGTTACACTCGAGCAAGTGGTGCAGCCTATCCACATGGCTGCTTACACTGCTTTTTCTGACTACCATTCCCAGGATTGCAGGTGAACCCTCAATAGTGTAGTGAGTGACTTACTGCAATTTGATAAGTGCCAACATGTCTAGCAGCTTATAACTGGAGTGCGGCTGGACCTTCAGCAGCAGTAAGTAGTAAGCCTCAGATTTCAGGGATTTGCTGTTAAATTACTGCCTTTGTGTTGACTTTGAGGAATCTATCTACATTATAGGGGTTCCTGAATAACTGGGTACAGTTTGCTTGTTTTAAGGGTGTTTCTTTGTGCTTACCTGTACAGTTTCTGTGGTACCAGGTACCAGGTTGATTTAACTGATTATTTTTCTTCTGGTGGCACACGAAAGTCAAACCATCCCACTCTCCCCCATTCCCACCCACCACAGGGTTGATCCACCATTTTAGGCATCCAATAGGCCACACCTTCTTAAGGGCACAGGGGAATTTTGATAACACAGTACAATAAAATAGCCTCTCTGATATACAGACAGTAATACAAGGGGTGTACTATTCAGTGGATCAGTACAAATGCAGTAGATAGCAGAGAATAAGGAGGAGTAAAAACACAAACAAAAAAATTAAAAAAAAATCTTTACAGGGATAAAGAGCAACCACAGGGCAAAGGGTAAAAGGGAGAGGAATAAACCAGAAGAGGAAGATGCAGGGAATGTTGCAGCACACTGGGTATGGGGCAGCAGTTTTCAGGAGAACTTTCTTGGTACTGTGGTGCTGCCCCATTTATAAACACCTCTCTGGGCTGAGGGCAGAGGTGGCCAGTCTCTGGGCTGAGCTGGCAGAAGTACTGGGGACCTTCGCCCCCACCCAGATGCCACCATGTCCCCCGCAGATGACCAGACAGAGTGTGGGATGGAATATGGTGGGCTCAGGGAGGGTCAGGCAGGGAGGTCAGAAACTCAGCCCCCATCCGGTCCAGCTCAAGAACTCCTATACTGTTCTGGAAGAGTGGGAGAGTCCTGCAAGGGAACCTGGGACTGTGACCAGGGGGAGGTGATGGTGCTTCAGGAAGAAGACCCAGTGTCGGGAGAAAGAGGACCCCAAGGGAAGAAGAAGTTACTCTTGTTGGGGGACTCAATTATCCAGGGAATGGATTTGGGCATAGATAGCAGGGAGGAAAGAGAGGTCAAGTGCCTTCCATGAGGCACAACTTGGAGGGGGGCAGCAGATCCAGAGGATAACTGAAGTGATGGCAAGGAGAGGCAGGGCTGGAGGTCATTGTCCACTTGAGAACAAATAGTCTATCAAAGGACAGGGCAAGCTTGGAGCAGGTACAGGAGGACTTCAGAGTGTTGGGGGGGGCACATGGGGAAGGAAGCAAGCTCCATGGAATTTTTGGAGGTGTTGTCAGTCCACAGCAGTGGGGGGATAGGAATCTCCATATTAGAAGCTTCAACACATGGTTGAAGAGCTGGTGCAGAGAAAAGGGGTATGGCTTCATTGGGGACTGGGGACCCACCTGGAATGATATGGCCCTGTACAAGGGAGATGGGCTGCATCCATCCAGCAAGAGGAAAGCAGTCCTTAGTAAGTAGTTTAAATGCTTCATTGATGGGTGTTTAAACTAGCCAAAGGGGTGGGCCAACGGGAGCAGGAAAACTCAAGCAGCCCACCCCCACAAGGCCAAGAAACCAGAACTGAGGAGCAGGAAGATGAGTGGATGACAGGTACACCTGGACCAGGCATAAAGGGAAAAGGAGAGGAATCAAGGCAGCATAAGAAGAAAACTGGGAAGGGGGAAGAAGCACGTGAGCAAAAACAGAAGTAGAGGGAGGATAGGCAGCAAAACATGGAAGGTCATAGTAACAAATGCCTGCAGCCTAGGAAATAAAATCTCAGACCTGGAAGCCTTGCTAGTAGAGGTGGACCTGGACATAACAGCAATGGCAGAGAATTGGTACACCGCTAATCATGGATAGGACATAAAAGTACCAAGTTATGCTCTGTTCAGGAGGAATAGAGGGAGTAAAAAAAAAGGGGGGGTGACCCTGTATGTCAGAGAAGGTATAAAGGCAATGAAGGTACAGGGTAGACAGGAGGAAGCCGCAGCACTGAAGGTCACCCTTGAGCTTGGCAATGACACAGCAATCTACACAGGGGTGATCTACAGGCCTCCAGCACAGGGGGAGGAGGTAGATAGGGAGCTAGTGGATGAAATATATGAGATGGCAACAAAAGGGGAAGTTCTGCTGGTGGGTGATTTCAATATGCCAGATGTGGATTGGACCACCCCAGCAGCTGCTTCAACCAGGGGCTGAAACATCCTAGATTCCCTGCAGTGGGCAGGCCACTGGCAGCTAGTGCTTGATCCCACCAGATGCAGGGCGATTCTTGACCTAGCACTGACCAGTGGTGACAGGATCACAGAAGCTCAGCTAGAAGGTCAACTGGGGTCCAGCGACCACCACATAATGTGGCTTAACATGAGGACGGGGATAGTCAAGTCACACAAAGGCAATGGTCTTAGATTTCAGAAGGGCTTGTCTTTGCTATCTTGGGAGATCAATCAAAGAAGAACTGGTGAGGAGGGAGGTAGGAGGGGAAGTTGAGGAGCTATGGGAACACCTAAAAGGAGCCATAGAGAAGGTGACAAACCAATGCATCAGGTTGGCAAACAAGGGCAAGAGAAGGAGGAAACCACTTTGGTTCACGAAAGATGTGACAAAGAAAGTAAAGGCCAAAAGGTTGGATTTCAGGAAAAATAAGGAGACTCAAAAGGAGGAAGACAGGAAGGTGTACCTAAACTGTTTAAGGGAAGTGGGGAAAGGCTGTTAGGGTGCAAAGGTGCAGACTGAGGAAAGATTAGCCTAGATGGTGAAGAAAGGAGAAGACATTCTATAGTTACATCAGCGAAGGATGGAAAGCAGGAGGATTGAAGGCTCAGAGGGATGAAGGGGAGTGTAATGAGGAAACCTGGTAAAGGTGGAAATACTGAATAAATACTTCTGTTCAGTATTCACTGAAGAGGGGAAGGGTCATGGACCACAATTGGGCAAGAAATATGAAGGTGGATGTGAACACCAGTCCATTTACTGTGGACAGAGTCCTGGAGGAACTACCAAAACTAAAGGTGGACAAAGCAATGGGGCCACTTGGCATGCACCCGAGGATGTTAAAGGAGCTGTGTAGAGAGCTAGCAGCACCTCTGGCAGCCATGTTTTCTGAGTCACATAATACAGGAGTAGTTCCAGAGGACTGAAGGAGGGCACATGTAGTCCCTCTTCACAAAAGTGGGAGCTGGGAGAAGGCAGGGAACTATAGGCCAATCAGCCCCTCCTCGGTAGTGGGTAAGATCATGGAGGCACTGCTTAAAGAAAGAATAGTGGCAATGCTTGAAATCCAGTGGTGCCTAAGATCCAAGGCATTATTGATTTTTTGACTGGGTTATGAAGGAGGTAAATTGGGGAGTAGGGGTTGTGGATGAGGACATCACCTACCTCAATTTCAACAAGGCCTTGACACCATCACAAATAAAAGACTGGTTAACAAGAGGGAAGTCTGGGCATGGGCCACAAGGTGGTAAACTGGGTTATAAACTGGTTAACAAACAGGAGGCAGAGGTGGTGGTAAATGGGATCCAGTCCGGGAGGGGGTGACCAGTGGGGTGCCTCAGGGATCAGTCATTGAGCAAGTCCTTTTGGTGTCTTCATCAGTGACACAGTGGAAGGGTTTGAGGAAGTTCTGCCTGTTTGCAGATGACAACTAGATCTGCAACAGGGTTGATACACCAGATTGGGTGGATAAAATGAGTAGGGACCTTGGGAAGTTTGAAGAGTGGTCCGAGATGTGGCAGCTGAGTACAATTCAAAGAAGTGCAAATACTTGCACCTGGGACAAGGGAACTCTGGCAAGAGCTACAGGATGGGGAGTTGCTGATGGTCACCAAGGAAAAAAGGCATCTGGCTTATCATTTCAGACAACCTAAAGGTGTCTAAGCAGAGTACAAAGGCAGCAGGGAGGGTCAGTGGCATACTGGGGTACATAGGTAGAGGTATCACTAGCAGGAGGAGGGAGTTGGTGATTCCATTGTATAAAACATTAGTGAGGCCTCACCTAGAGTACTGTGTAGAATTCTGGAGGCCGCATCTTTGTAAGGACATCGACAGGGTGGAGGTGATCCAGAGAAGGGTGACAAAGATGGTACAGGACTTGCAACAGAAAACATATGATGAGAGACAAAAGAAGAGGTGGGAGCAAGGAGACATGATAGAAACCTTCAAGTATCTTAAAGGCATAAACAAGGTGCAGAGGGAGATATCTTTCAATATAAGAGGAGTACAAGAATGAGGGGGCATGATATGAAATTGGAAGGTGGCAGGATAAGGGGAAATGTGAGGAAGTTTCTCTTCCAGGAAAGGGTGGTAGACACATGGAATAGTCTGCCACAGGAGGTGGTGGGAGCGAGCACAGTGGAGGGATTTAAACATGCATGGGACAGGCATAAGGGAACCCTAGAAGTGGGAAGGAGAGGAGAAAGCCGTTGATCTAGTAGGGTCAGAGGCCGCAAACAAGGGTAGGGCTTATGGGCAGACTGGATGGCCTGGCAATCCTTATTTGCTGACAGTTTCTTTGTTTCTATGTTTCTATGGCCGCTTCTGCACTGCAGTAACCTGAGCTCTCAGGTTGCTTCAGTGCAAAAGCAGCCATGTAAAGGGACCTAAGGAGCTTGGCTGAGTGAAACTGGTAAGCACTGAGCATGTTTAAAGCAAAGCGTGACTGAGAGGACAAAGAGACAAACAAAGAGAAAAAAGCATATTACTGCAGCCACAGCTAATGAGGCAGTATAGCGAGTGGTTAAGGGCACTGAACTGGAGACCTGGGTTTGAATCCTACCAGCCCCCACTTGCATACTGTGTGACACTGAGCAAGTCACTTAAGGTCCATGTGCTCCCAGGTGGCACCTGGAAACAAGCTTTGGCTTAGTGTGCCTTTCCTGTTGTGTGGAAGTAAAAGTGAATAAAGAAAAACAATACAATAGTAGTATTATTATATAAACATATTCATAAAAAAAAAATCCTGAAAAGGAAGATACCTTGTTGAGCTGAAGCTGATTTTTATGTTTGCTTGCATGCATGTGCAAGAAATGTAGTGCCACCATACGCAAATTTGTAGGTGTGCCAACCCCACTTCTAATGCCCTGCTGCCTTTTGCAGGTGTGGTCATACCCCACCAATGAATGTCGGAGCTCTCTATGATAGCCCTTCAGATGCAGTGGCTTACAATTGAAGGCAAAAAACTGCTGCAATCAGCGGTGGTAACGTGTCGGTAATTTGCATACTGCCGAGTCAGCAGAATGCAAAGTGCCTACATGTCAGCACTGCACTGAATCATCTGTCATAGACAGCTCCATGCCCCATAACAAGTAGCACTCTGGGAGCCCACCCTAGCGTGCTCATGCACACCCCCCCACACACATTGTATGGCCGGTAGGGGTGCCCAATCCACTATCAGCTCCGCTGCGCTCCCCCCAAACAGAGTTCCAGATGCCAAGCTGGAAGCCTACCCCAGCATGACAACAGTTCCATAAGGCCAAAGGGAGTGCCCAATCCCCGTTGGCTCCACCTTATCCCCCCAACAGACTTCCAGGTGCCACGCTGGGAGCCCACCCCAGCATGGCAACAGTCTGTATGGCTGACAGGCTGCCGAACTCTGTTGGCTCCACTGACCCCCAAACAGCCTTCCTCCAGCTGCCATGCTGGAAGCCCACCCAGAAAATACCCAATGAACGCCTGAGGCGTTAGGGTTTCTGACCATAACACCCACCCTGTAAGACTGACAGGCATCAGGGGGTGTGACTTGGGATTGTCACCTGTAATGCTCATACCATTCCACCCCACCCACACCCTGCAGCCAGTGAGAGGCATCGGTGTGTCTTGGACTCTTCAGCCCCAAAGTCCACCCCATTCTCTATACTGCACCCATCTCACCGTATTTTCTGATGGAATGGGGTGAACATTAGAGACCAAGACCCCAAGGCACACCCCGTGACACTTTCGGTGTCTGCAGGGTAGGGTGTGGTGAAATGGTGTGGCCGTTATGCCTGATGACCCAAAGGCACATCCCAATGCCTGTCAGTATCTGCAGGGTGGTGATGGGGTTGGCTTCAGTTCAGTACTTCACTGCAATTCCTGTTATGCAGCTCTGTAACTCCTACACTATCAATGCCAGCAAGCAAACATTCGGCATTGACAAATGCTTGTTTTATATATAGTAGCTTTTTCTACCTCCCCCTGCCATCATCCAGAGTTTACAGTACCCTGTATTTAAAAATATATCCTGTTCAATCAGCTGTCCCGTCATCACAGTGGCTGGATTTCCGCTTGTAACGCTGGTGACCCAGGTTCTGGAACAGACCCAGGTCATCAGAGGGCCGGCCGGGGGGAGAAGGATAAAGCATCCCATGGACTGCTCTCCTTCTCCAGGAGGAGAGAGGGTGGGGAGTATGCTCAGTGTATTAGGGACCCCTGGTGGAGGCCAGGAGCACCTCAGCAACCAGTGTCAGAATGCTTCAGGAGGCGGTGCGGAGACCAGACATCATTGCATGTCCCAGCCTCCTGGAAAAACAAAGAAAATCTCTTTGGGCACTCTGGATGTTGCCACCCTGCTCCCAGATCTTCATTGCTCCTTGCTGCACTGCCACAGATTAATTACTGGTTCCACAACCCTTGCTATTAGCACCAAACCTCACCCGGGGGGGGGGGAGCCAGGGAGGCAATGTTGGTATAAACTGATACCTTACCCATCGTAGACGGGTGGGTCATGAGGCTGTGGCCCTGCCCTGGGGGGTAAGCCAGGGGATACCTGCAGCAGATGGCAGTCATTGGGAAGCAGGACTGGGGCAGGAGCAGACAGATGGGCGAGCATCCCCGGGGCAAAAAGTACAGTAAATAAAAAAAAAGAATATATCCTGTTCAGGCATTGCAGTAATCATTTGGATGGCAGGGGGTTTACTTCCCTGCTTTTCTATATTAGGCCCTCTCTCTCTCCCCCCATGGCATGGCCTTGCTTGCACGCAGCATATCTGCAACATGAGCAAGCTCCCTGGCCCAGTAACAGGGGTCACAGTGGCATAGGAACTCACCATTAAACCTCTCCATCTGAGGCATGCTGCCACATGGCAGCTACCTCAGCCTGCCCTGCCTCCCAACACAGCAAACCAAGCTCTCTGCCAAACTTTTATTGGTAGCATGGTAGTAGGATGAGCTGCTGCTGGGCCACTGGGCAGCCACCATCAGCAGCTCATTTTCAGTGGGTCCCATTCCAGTCACGCTCACAGTCATGAGTGCAACCACAGTTACAAAAAATATACAACATAAATTTTAATAGTTACAAATTAAAATATACAACAGATATTTACCTCAGTGTGCAGAATGTACAGAATGCCTTTATGTGTCTAATTTGAAATAGCATGAATGCAAGTAACATGCTCTAATCATATCGCTTAAGTTGTCCTTTTTCAGAAACATCACAGCACGGTTTTGGCTTGGTAGCACATGTGTAAATTAATACTAATGCAAAGTAAAGCAGAGTTCTGGAGCAGGGGATATGTGACAGAAAATTCCTGAAAAGCAAAAAGATACGTAGATAGACACAGCATAAATACTGGGGAGCAAGCAGGAGAGGGGGCAGGGAGAGAGCAGGAGGGTAGCAGGGGCTTCCAAAACAGAAATGCAGCAAAGAGCTTGAACATGCTCCCTTAAACAGCCTTGGAAGGGAGAGTGGTTAGAATTACTTGCTGCCAAATTGAACCCCAGGTTGTAGCCTTGCAATTTTCTTTAAATGAATTCCACAAGGTCTAATGGTTCTTTAAACTTCTGCATTTTTTATAAAAATGTGATTGGGCCAGTGGTAACTTCTCCTACACACATTTCTCAGTTCTTTATAACAGATCTTCCTGTTTTCTTCTAGTGTGTTAACATTTTACACTGTGCATTGCTGAGTCTCATTTTATGCAACAAAGATGCAGAAAGCTAAGGGACATGCCTTTCCCGAGTTCTCCTTTTTAAGTCTGCATTGTAACTGCAGTGTTTAATGATGTGTGAATCATAGTTGAGGAAAGGGACAGCTCTGCCAAAGATCCAATTGGATGTTGGTGAAAAGACTGAACAGTTCTTTTGTAAATGTAACCCTTAGGTGGCTATCCCAAGGGCTACTACCCCTGTCTGCATGGCTGGTTGCAGGTTAAGGGGCCTCGTACTGAAGCAGGTGCCTCCACCCAGAGGACAGGGTTGTTAGTAACAAAGGCTAACCTGGGTACAGCTCTCCGAGACACTGTAACCCCCTCTTTCCTTCTAGTGGCCTAGACAGTATGCAACAACCACTTTCACAGTAGCCCTATTCAGCATACAATTCCCACACTGTTTGTAGTTATCATCAAGGCTGGTTCCACCAGTTTGACCCTGGAGACCCCTGTAAAACAAGGTTAGGCACAGTAAATAACAACAGTACAGTGCTCTTGGTACAAACTGGAACCACAGTCAGATTAAATGCAAAAGAGTTAGATCTGATTTATTCAGGGAATTGAATAAGGAGGGGCGAATCAGGTTGATCGATTCTAAAACTGATCTTGTCAGACAGTTATGCATGCACTTTTAGTTCCTGCACAGTCTCACGCTCTGGGTACCTAGTTGGAAGTAAGGTGGACTCGACTGGAACATTTCCAGGAGTAGGCCAGCATCTCAGCTGGTCGGGGACCTGTGATGAAAAGAAAAGGCATGCACAATGACTCACAATTTGTAATCCACAGCCTGAAGGTTCAGTTTGTGAAAGGAAAAACAACAATGCAATCAGATGACAACACTTGAGATTTAGCTGTTGTTGCAGGGAGCTACCCTGATTGTTACTCACGATACCCAATATGAGACACAGACAAGACAAAATGAAGACTGCAGATTGATGACTGGTTTGTCAGGAGGAGCATGGCCCACATGAATCACTGAGGTGTCATTCCTGTTCGAGATGGTTGAGCAGGGAGCTCGTCAATGATGGTTTCTGTGCCTGAAGTAGCTGGCTGGGCCAAGTGGCAAGGCCCAGGCTGGGTGGAACAGTTTGGATTTTGAGTCCGGTAGTCCTGGATGCTGCTTCCAGCAAGTGTGGCACATGTATAGTAAAGCAATCACCATACCACAATGCAGAAGGCAGTCCGGCCGCAATATCAGTATCTCTGAGCAAAACCGGCAATTTTGTGGTAAATGGATGTCCTGACAGGCCGATCTCATACAGCAAATCTTCGGTCTTCTTTAGGTTCAGATCTGGTCACTCTTCAGTGGCTTTGCCACACTCAATCGGATACAGTCTGATTGCTAAGCCTTTCAAAGCATTCCCTCTCAAGGGACTGCAGGCAGACAGGCCAAACTCAGCCTTTCCACCAGTCTCCTACGCGAACTATGCGGGGCTGCTGCTCTAATCACTCAAGCTGTTTACTTTTCAAACTAACTCCAGATTGACTGACTGCAGCAGACAGCTGGAATTTCCTTGGTCCAAAAGGTTCTGGTTGGTTGATCCATCAGTCTGTCAAAGCAAGGGCTCCCCTCCAGGTGCATTTAGGTGCCAAAGTCTCAAGACTACAATTCCTGCAGAAATTCACTCCTGCAAGACTCCTGGGGACAGACTCCATTTTAGGGTCACCAAAGGTACTGATTGGCTCATTCTGGCATCCAGGACCAAGATGGTAGTGACAGAACTGTCCATGCTTCAGAGAAGGCAGGTTAGACAAGCTACAATATCATGACTACGTTCATAGATAATCAGCACATGAGTACAGCTTCTAAGAGAGCTCCCTCTGCACAAATAGCAATGGCAGAACCGAGCGATTTTCTGACAGCCCGGGTGGGACCCGAGCATAAAAACACTTAATCCACTCCCAGATTAAATAAGCACCATGTTATAGGCAGCTCTTAAAGAGACAGAGCACAGAGGCATTAAGGCACTTTCATAAACACTTTTAAAATGTTAAGACACAGGATACCAGCCTGGCAGTCAGCATTTAGGCACACCCAAGGAAGACTCTCAGGAACCCCCATTTGTACGGGGTTACGTAAACAATGGATAGCTGCTCATTAAAGGAACACTGTCAACCCCCTTAGGCATCAAAGTGTCCCTAGTTTAAAAACACATGTTGTGACTGGTCACGTTCGGTAGAGACTGCTGATATAGCTGGTAGTTTGATTTTGATTCCTTTTTTTATTTTTAAAAGCAAAAAAGCAGACTGCTCACCATACTGGTGTTACCACTCCAAAACATATTTGTTTACATTCCTTGATCAACTCCCATCGCATGTTTCCTAGAGTTGGGAACAACCCAATTCACTCTAGGCACTCATGACGCAGTGGGAGGTGAGGAGATTATTGCATTATGAATGGCTGCTGCACTGTTTATATTTGTTCCTAATTGTCAATAAGTATGCAATATGAGTAGATCAAGGATTTGAAACAAAGCAAGGTTAGGTGTAATCACACTATTGTGATGCATTTCAGTTCTACTGAGAAAGGAAGTGGATAAAACAACCAGCATCATCAATGAATTTTAGAGAAGGTAAGCAATTATAAAACTTGGGTTTTCAACCAAAAGTGATATGATGCAAAAAGGGTTAACAATGTCCTTTAAAATAGGTCCCTCCTTTATTGTGCTATGATAATCAGTAGATCATCATTGTAAAATATGAAAAGCATTTTTTAATGATACATTGTTCTCTGTTTAATCTTACTACATAATATTGCAAAGACATACATCTTAAAAATATGAAGTGAATGCTATCATGCCAAGAGTGCCTTTCCTCCAACCCTCTCTGTTTATGACATCATTACTTGCCAGATTCTTTTCAACTGAGAAAAAACTACTGTAAAGTCTATGTTTTAAACTTAATATTTCATCAGTGACATAGTCCTTTTTAAGTAAATATAGCATCATTTGAATGTTTCCTTTTTATGATAATACCTTTGTTTTCTCTGAGTCCATGAATTCCCAGCTCACAAGGTGAGCTCATTTACAGGTGCACTAGTAATTTAACTTGTTATAACAAGTTAAACAAAACACAATCGAACCATTACTTGCATTTTTTTCCCTTTTTTTTCCTTCTAATTACTCTGACTAGGTTATAAACCCAGCAACTTATCTGGAATGGATATCATCAACTGCAGGTACTGTGGAACAATTTTCTTCAGGACAGTCTTACAGGATTTAGGACACTGTCCTACATGCTGGGCCTTTGGAGATCTTAGGGCTCAGCTCCGGGCAGCATGGGCAGAGATTGCATGCCTCAAATTTCATATTCAAGAGGAAATACATTATAAGAACCACCCACCATTTCCCCAGCATCCAACAGAAAAACCTTGACCGCAGAGGGTAGTTGGTCCAGGAGGTTGGCAGGTGGTTAGGAGGGGCAAATCGGGTGCCCCATCACTCTCTGCTCTCCAACATATTACCTCCAAAAACCATATAAACACTACAAACAGGTATCTGCCTCTATCTCTGAAATCAAACAAGGAGGCAGAAGACACTGCAGAGCAGGACACTGCAGCACAGGAGCTAGCACAACAAAACTCACCCAAATCAGGAACCAAAACAAAAAAAGCAAAAAGGAAATCCAAAAAACTTCTGATCATAGGAAACTCCATGATTCGGGGAGTTGATACCCATCTCCAGCCAGGAGTAATGGTCAGATGTCTCCCCAGGTACATCAGCATGGAGAGACACTGACCGCATTGCTAAAATAGTTCACAAAGCAGGAGAAAACATTGATGTCCTAGTACACATAGGGACTAATGATCTTGCCAGCCGGTCAGTTGTAGAGACCAAGGAACACCTGACCAGGCTGGGTGACAAACTATCGTCTATTTCATCCAGCATCTCCTTCTCTGAGATCCTGCCAGTCTGGGAGAGGGGAGCAGATGGATGGAAGGTCAGAGAAGGGGAGATAGGGGAGCTAAACACATGGCTCAAGGGCTGGTGCCAGGAAAAAGGACACAGATTTGTAGGGAACTGGCAACAGTTCTGGGAGCGAAAGTTCTTTAAATTTGATGGACTGCATCTGACTAAGAGGGAGTCAGTGCATTGGGGCAGAAGTTTGACGTCTTTGCAGAATATTTAAACTAGCAAATGGGGAGAGGGGTGCAGCACCCCATAACGTCGAATGGGAAGAACACCCCTCCCCCCTCAGCTAGTGGTCAAACAGGGATTCAGCATGTTTGCAGTTCATTTGCATCACCAGGTAAGAAAAAAGGTTTGTCTCCCCATATGACGCACAGGGGTAATTCCAAACCTCACCCAACAACTAACACACCGAAATCTGGCCAATGGAAAATCATGTACACAAATGCTCACAGCCTGGGAAGTAAGATCCCAGACCTGCAGGCAATAATGTCAGAGGCTAAACTGGACATAGTAGCAATTAGTGAGACGTGGTTTACCAGTAACCACACTTGGGAGACTTCAGTACCTGGCTATGTATTGTTCAGAAGAGATCGAGGTGCAAAAAGGGGGGGAGGAGTGGCCCTGTATGTCAATGAAAATATCAAAGCTACAGAAATTCAGAATACACATAAGGAGCCAGAAGAACTGTGGGTCACCCTGGAAACAGGAAATGGGACAGCCATAAGAACTGGGGTTGTCTACAGGCCCCCAGACCAGGGGTAGGACATAGACACATTACTGTTAGAAGATATACAAAACATGACAGCTAAAGGGGAGGTTCTGATAATGGGAGACTTCAACATGCCGGATACAGATTGGTCAATACCAGCAGGAACATCTGCTAGAACTAGACACATAGTGGATTCCCTGCAGGGAGGGCCTCAAACAACTGGTACAGCAACCCACAGAGACAGGGCTATCCTAGATCTAGTACTGACTAACAGGAAGGATCACAGATCTCCAGGTAGAAGGTCACCTGGGGGCCAGTGACCATCACATGGTATGGTTCAATTTGGCTACTACATCTAAATCATCCCATTCCAAGGCAAAAATATAGGACTTCAGAGGAGCTGACTTTGATAAGATGGCCAACAGAGTTAAGCTAGCCCTGGCAAAAGAAACACAGGTGAGGGGTACAGGCAAAGTGGGCAAGCATTAAGGATGCAATACTTGAGCAACATCCCATTGTGTTAGACAGAAAAGGAAGTGCAGAAGAAGAAACCACTTTGGTTCTCAAATACAGTAGCAGAAAGGCCAGAGCCAGAAGGCTGGCCTTCAGGAAATATAAGGGAACACAGCGGGATGAAGATAGGAGGCATACCAAACTTCCCTAAGGGAAGCAGGAAGGCAGTAAGGCAGGCAAAGTCCCAAACTGAGGAAACACTAGCACCTAACAGTAAAAGAAGGTGACAAGACTTTCTATAGATACATTAGTGAAAGGAGAAAGTCCAGAGGGGGTATTGCTAAGCTTAATGGAGAAAGGGAGCATGTGAGGAGGAGGACCCTGTAAAGGCATCTATCCTAAATAGATACTTTTGCTCAGTATTTACTGAAGAGAAGGTAGGGCAGGGCCTCAGCTCAGCATCATGGACACAGGGGGGAGGGAGGTGAGCACTACTCCCTTCACAAAAGAAAGGATCCTACAAGAGCTTGCTAAGCTCAGGGTGGATAAGGCAATGGGGCCTGATGGCATACATCCCAGTGTACCTAAGGAGCTAAAGGTGGAACTAGCAGAGCCATTAGCAGAACTGTTTAGTGAGTCTCTGAGCACAGGAGAGGTCCCAGAAGACTGGAGAAGGGCTCATGTGATCCCGCTCCACAAGAGTGGTAGCAGGGAGGAGGCGGGTAACTACAGACCAGTCAGTCTTACCTCAGTAGTGGGCAAGATTATGGAGGCACTCCTTAAGAAAAGGATAGTGCAACACCTGGAATCCATAGGGGCACAGGATCCAAGACAGCATGGGTTTACAAAAGGAAGGTTCTGTCAAACTAATCTCATAGATTTCTTTGACTGGGTAACCAGAGTGGTGGACCAAGGGTGAACAGTTGATGTCGCCTACCTTGACTTCAGCAAAGCTTTTGACACTGTTCCACATAGAAGATTGATAAATAAGCTGGGTAGGCTCGGGGTGGGTCAGAAGTTGGTCAACTGGGTGGCAAACTGGTTGACGGGCAGAAAACAGAGAGTGGTGGTAAATGGTATACAGTCAGAAGAGATGCAAGTCACAAGTGGGGTACCTCAGGGATCAGTCCTGGGGCCAGTCCTCTTCAACATCTTCATTAGTGACCTTGCAGATGGACTAGAGGGTAAGGCTTGTCTGTTTGCAGATGACACCAAGATCTGCAACACAGTAGATGATCCAGATGTGGTGGGCAGAATGAGAAGAGATCTGGATAAACTAGCAAAATGGTCAGAAGAGTGGCAACTAGGATTTAATGCAAAGAAGTGCAAAATCATGCACAAAGGAAAGAGAAACCCTGAAGCCACCTATAGGCTGGGAGGGGAGCTGCTAGCAGTCACAAAGGAAGAAAGAGACTTGGGCATCATCATCACTGATGACCTGAAATCATCCAAGCAGACCTCTAAAGCAGTAGGTAAGGCTAGGGGGGTGTTAGGGTGTATTAGTAGGGGTATCACAAGTCGTAAGAGGGAGGTAATAATCCCTCTTTACAAGACACTGGTTAGGCCCCATCTGGAGTACTGCGTGCAGTATTGGAGGCCACACCTTCACAAGGACATTAACCAAATTGAGGCAGTCCAGAGAAGGGCAACCAAAATGGTGCAGGGACTGCATCAGAAGACATATGAGGACAGATTAACAGAGCTCAACATGTATACCCTAGAGCAAAGGAGGGAGAGGTGATATGATCGAGGCATTCAAACACCTTAAGGGCATTGACAAGGTGAAAGAGTCTAACATGTTTAAATATAAGAAAAATAGCAGGACAAGAGGACACAGCATGAGATTAGAGGGGGGCTGATTAAGGGGGAATGTGAGGAAATTCTTTTTCACAGAAAGGGTGGTGGATGCATGGAATGGCTAACCACAAGAAGTGGTGGCTATGAATACAGTGCAGGGCTTCAAACAGGCATGGGATAGGCATAAGGGAGCAATACAAATGACTATGAATAGATAGGCCACTGACAGAGCAAAGGCCGATGGCACATTTATAAGGTAGAAAAAGAAATGGGCAGACTGGATGGGCCTTGCGGTCCTTATCTGCCATCAACTTCTATGTTTCTATGTTTCTATGTGCCTTTGGCTAGCCTGTCAGCTTCCTGTCTGTTAAGGGGTTTGCCTCATTCTTTGCTCCTGATAGCGTAAGATCCAGCTGTTCACCAGAGGTACTGTACTGTGAGTGAATCTTTAGTACCAGCAAACAGTTAGTCTAGGTGTGCTTTTGTTTTGGTTATTGGTATACTGAGCTGCATACTGACATTGCGAGAAAGAGTCAGATACCCACCATTGCATCAGCATAGGATTACAGGGCACTAGATTGGAGTTTACCCTTATTTCAGGCTTAGGTTTCTGTCTCCCCAGTTATGAAGCCTACTGGGTCATAATCTTGTCGATGAAATCATGCACATGAAGACTGTGCTGCAAGTAGTGCACGTGGCTTTACAGCAACAGGGGAATTACAGTGATAGGAAAATATTGGTACCCCCTGATGCTTGCCAGCAGGGAGGAAGTGGATATAACCACTGCCAGACAGGGCTCAGTTGAGCTGCTCCCATTTGGAGTGGCTAGAGCACCCAACCTTGCAGTGGATGGGGTTGGGGGATCGTGGTTTGATCTCCTGCTAGGAATCTTTTCTTTTATATTTTTTTCTTGCCCCTGTATCCACATCCCCTTGGAGTTGATTATAATAGTTCTGGGAAGTGTGGGGTGCAGGGGCAAAGCCCACCACAAAACACAAACACAAGTACCTCTTTTGGTATTGAGGCAAGCAGGTGGACTGTGGCTGTTTTCAAGTAGGTTTTTCTATCAGTTCTTATTCTTGGTCACAGTACAGTGGCCATTTATTCAATAATTTGGTGCACTGATCCATTTTATTTATCACTCCTACTTTTAGCAGTCTGATTTTGGCATAGGAAGCATCACACTGAGTCTGAATTGGGCCTGTTGTCTGTGGATGTGCCACTACCCTCAGAAAAAGTCAGAGTACAGTGAGAACATTCTGAGGTATTTGCTAACATTCTCATTATAGTGTTAGAACCACCCCCACCTGATACAATTTTAAGTTAAAAGTATAAACACTGCATTTACTTTAGGAACTGTGTTTTTATATGACTTTCATATGTCAACAATTGTTCTGTTTGAGTTGCTCTGTCATCCCATTCACCTTTCCATCTCTTTCACCTTTATGCCCCTCTCCCCCCCTCTTTTTGTCACCTGTCTCCCCTTCAGCATATCCTCTTCTGCCCTGTTTCTCCCCTTATAGCCTTCTGTCTCCTTTCTCTTCTCAGTCTCTCTCACTCCCTCATTTCCACTCCTCAGTCTCTTGATCTCCCCCTTCCTTAATATCCCTTTTCATTCCACTCCTCTATCTCTTCTCTAACTCTCACCATCAGCTTCTCTAGCTCTAGGTATCTATCTCTCTCTCTCTCCTTCCGTTCCTCTGTCTCACGCCCCTTTTATTCCCTATCTTTCACTCCCTTTTTAACAGAATAATACTGGTGGGCATATCAAGAAAAGACAAGGGCAGCAAACAGGATAGTGAGACAGGCAAAGCAAAAGCAGAATTGAGGCTAGCAGTGAGAGGTAAGGAAGGTGATTAATCATTTATGCGAGCAGTGCAAATCCAAAGGAGTGATCAGGCAAAAGGAGGGGCAGGGACGAGTGGGGGATGAGAACAATGAGGTGAATTTACTGAACACTCATTTCTATTCAGTGTCCAGGGTCAAGGACAAGGTCTCTCTGCTAGATTGCAGCATAAAAACTGGTGGGGATAACTAGCAGGCATCAACATGGAGTCCGTCATAGAAAAGGGAGTGCAGAAGGGCCTACAGGTACTGAATGTGAATAAATTATTGGGCCCAGATGGGATGCACTGAGGGTGTTACAGAAGATGGAACTGGTCCTGGCAGAATCCCTAATGGTTCTCTTTAATTGGTTTTTAGAGACCATGGAAGCCTAAATAATTGACAACTGTGGATGTGATCCCCTACACAAAGTTAAGGATTGAAATGAACCAGTCAGCAATAGACCAGTCAGTCGGATATCTGTAGTAGGGAAATTACTGGAATATTTTATAAAGGAGAGAATATCAGGAAAGCCAATGGCTAACAGAAACCCAGTCAGCATAGATTACCGGAGGAGGTCGTGCCAGATGCCCCTGACTGAATTCTGCAATTGGGTGACAAAGGTCATGGATAGTAGTTGTCCTATTCTTAGAGTTCAGCAAAGCCTTCAACTTCATCTAGCATGAGAGATTGCCAAAGAAACTAGGTGACCTGGTGATAGGGAGTAAGATGGCCAGGTGGGTAAATAATTGGCTGGTAGGCAGGACCAAGATGTTAGTTGTAAATGAAGGGCTTTCAGGGATAAAGGAGGTCACAAGCAGGGCACCCCAGAAATCAGTTTAGTCCAGTTTAATTAGTTTAGTTAGTTTTTGTTGACTTGGAAAGAGGGCTAGGTGACATTGCCTGTAATTAGCCTTATTTGGTGGTGGGGGTACAGATGCAAACCAACATAAATTGAAACAGATTAAGCTGCTGGTGGTATTTTGTTTTAGGATTAGTCCTCTTTAACATATTTATATGTGACCTAGCAGATGGGGTCCTCCAGAATTAGATATGCCTCTTTACAGTGGACACCAAGATCTGTAGTAGAGGGGTTACTGAAGAGGGGTAAAGTCCATGAAGAAGGATCTAGAAGACTGGAAGGTTGCAAAATGTGTGGCAGCTAAGTGTAACACACAAGGGCAGCCTCAGTGGCCCTGCAACAGCATGTCATGCTACTATGCAGGCAACCCAAGTTCAGTAGTGAACTCATGATGAAGGTCGGGAGGCAGGGCTGACCACAGCAGCAGTCGGGGATGGATGGTGCTGAGCACCTGGTGTGGCAGCGACCCCTGAGGTGGCCCAGGGGAGCTAGCTCCCTTTGCAGGATTTTGTTGAGTGCATTTGAGGTCTCATGGGGCTATGCACAGCTAAGGAGAGAAGGCTGGGCAAGGAGAAATATCTATTTATTTGAAAAGTATTAACCAGAGAGGCACACTGAGCCAAGGCTCATTTCCAGGTGTGACCCAGGAGAAAGAGAACAGGCAAAACAGTAATATAATAAACAGTAACATTTCTTGGTATAAAAATAAAGTGCAGTCTCAGTACAATATGGAAAACCTATACAAGTGCAAATAGAACAGCAGTATGGCACACTGTGTAAGAAAACAATACTGTATCAGGCACAAGACCTGCTAGGTGGGAAGATGGAAGTGCAGAAGTAGTGAGTGAGTGAAACCAGGAAGCAGGTTAGGGAGCTTCAGACTGAGGCCCAGCACATGGATGTTAGGGGCTCCAAGCTGAAGAGGTATCAGGTGGAAAGGTAACAGGTGGGGGAGAGGAGTTTCAATTGCTGCCTGAGGGAACCAGTGGAGGCAGAGAGACGGAGAGTGGAGGGAAGCAGGTTATAGAGTGTGGGAAGTCAAAAGGAGAAGGAAGATACTCCAAGTAGAGGAGCACAGGTGAGAAGTGGCAAAAGTTTGATGATCCCTGGAGTGGAGGAAGCATGAGGCAGGGGGATAGGAGAGATGAGTGAAGAGGGGTGTGAGGGAAAAGATCCAAACCAATATTCGGATATGAAGGAGGCACAATGAGACTGGCAATGTCAGTGTAGTGGGAGGATGGGTAGGGAGGAGTAGCAGGAGCAGTGGTGAATATGGGGGGGTGGGGAAGTTTGTGGCAAAGTGGCAAAGTGAAAGAGAGTGTCCAGTCTGTCAAGAGAAGTAGAGGAGGTGGAGACATAGACCACATCCACATAGTTGAAGACCTGGAGCACCATATTGGTAGCAAGCTCTTGGCAGACTAACGGAGATAATCAGTCTTTGTTGTGGTACAAGGCACCGAGCTTGGGGCAGAGCTTTGTGTGGATGGCATTAATGTGGACTTAGAAGTCAAGCTTGCTGTCAAACCACACACTGAGGTACTTGAAACACTGCAATACTTCAAGGGGGTGCCATCCAATGTGAAAAAACAGAGTGTCGGGAATCTTGCCAGTGTCTGGCTGGTACCAAAGGTCATAGACACCTATTTTTAGAGTTGATATGGGGTTGGTTGGATTGGAACCAGCCGAGGCATTGAGGAAGTTCTTCAAAAGCAGACCTTCCACAGCTGTAGTACAGGGACTGGAGGTGAAGGTGACTTTTCATCTGCATACATGTGAATATGAGAGTTGGCACTGGCAGAGTGAAGGTCATCAGGAAAATGGAGAAGAAGATGGTACCCAGCATGGAGCCTTGATGGACCCCAGCCTTGATGGGCAGTGGAGGTGACAGGATGCCTCCAACATGTACTGACTGCTGATGGCCCATGAACTGGCACTTAACCAATCAACAGCAGAAACTAAGAGACCAGCTGAGCTCAGCTTGTCCAGGAATAGATGAGACTCCAAATTGAAGACTTTGGCCAGATTAATGAAAATGGCAGCTGTGATGAGCCCCGATCCATCCCAGGGAAGATGGAATGAGTGACACACAGCAGGGAAGAGATGACAGAATGGTGTTTCCAGAAGTCAGACTGGAAGGAGGTGAGGAAATTGGAGGATGAGAGGTAGTCCAAAAGTCTGGAATAGACATGTTTCTTTTGCAGTTTCGCAAAGGAGGGGAGGAGGGAGATAGGATGGAAGTTACTAGGGGAGGAGGAGTCTTGCCCTTTGAGAAGCAGAAAAACTTTGGCAATCTTCCATGGCCGAAGAACAGAACTGAGGGAGAATGATAGGTTGAGCAGGTGAGTGAAGGGAGATGCAGTGGCAGGAGCTGAAAGGTGGAGGAGCTTAGGATGTAGCCCATCAGGGCTAGATTTGGACAGGCTGAAGGAGGAAAGGGCAAGCAGGGTTTCCTGGATAGTGACAGTAGAAATAGAAACCACGGGAGGGATGGGGAGAAGAGGAAGGGGAAACATGAGAGGAAGGAGAGGAGCCTGGGGGATGGGCACAGCTAGTGAAGAACTCATTGAGGTGTGCAGCAACAGAGGTAAGGTCATAAGTAGGTGAACCATTAACCATGAGGACTGGGGGAGTGGATTGGGCGGGGAAGGGGGGGGTAGGCAGCAGATAACCTTCCAGAAATTAGTTGGAATGTTAAAGTTGTTCTGGTGGTAGGTCTTGTAATAGTGTGATTTTGCTGCCTGGACAGCCTTTGTACAATTGTTTCTCAGAGCCCTGTGAGAAAGGGAGTCAAGGAGTTAGTGGGATAATAACAGAGCCCCCAATGCCTGGCAGGGGGCAGCCTTTTGTCTATGGGCGCGTCCCCCCCCTTTGATGTCACCTGGGTGGGGGTGGGAAGGTAGGCAGGACATAGGAGGCCAGCCTACTAGGGGTGGCCACAAGTAGAGAGGTTCCCAGGGGAGGGGTAGGTGGAAGCCGAATGGGAGGAGCATCTACTTACATAAAGTGGGTGCTAGAAGGATTTGCCCTGTTTTGTCTCCTCTCTCGAACAAAGAAGGACCTGTTCTATGAACAGCTCCATTGGACAGAGAAGCAGGTAAGGTTATATGGTGGCCTGTTTCAGACAAGTGTCCAGGCCGGTGTCATGGTGTTTGGGGTGGGGAAGGAGAGAGATCGCCTGGATGGGAGGCCATGGGGCCTGCACAGCAGTAGTGGAGCACAAACAAAAGCTGGAAATCCAAGGACCGGGGGCACCACTACACATGGCTCCCAGGTGCTGGTGTTTGGCCCAGTGTGCTGTGTGAGGGCTCCACTAGACTCTTGAGGCATTTGGGGCGGGGGAATCATGTTCCTGACCTGCCAGTCGTCAAGCAGGCTGACAGTATATGTGTGTGGTGGGCGGGAGGCACAAGGTGAGCCCTGCCAGAATGTTTATCATCCTCCCAGCTTCTCCACCTCCCTTCATGCACAGAGGTGCCCAAACAACACGGGACTTACCCATTTTGGTGATGGTGCAGTTCCCTCCTGGCTGGCAGCCTTCCTAGTGGTGCGGGACCTTGTGGTTGACTCCATGGCTGCATCCGTGCGGTGGTTGGAGCAGTGTTGGTGGGAGACATGGGTGAGCTGGGAGGGATGCCAGGCAGTCTGAGATTGGCAGCCAAAGAGCAGGTAGCAGGGAGGTTTTCAGGCCAGTGGGATATATGTGCCACACAAAATGCTGCCCTGCAGAAATGTTTAGAAAGTCAAGGAAGGGCACATGTGGAGTTAAAGGGTACGGCGTTTGCTTCACGGTGCACACCACACTGCAATGTGATCCTCGTCCTCTCCTCCAATGAAAGAGCAAAGAGTTACCTCTCCAGTTGGCGTCCTTCCTGCCGGCTGGTGAGGGAAGCCTTTACAGCGGATTCTTCAGCTGAATTCGGTGGTGGGGGGGGGCAACCTCGGCAGAGGTGCTGGCAGGTGGGAGAGGGATCCATTTGGTTCCAATTCCCTGGGGGAGCTCCTGGTTTTCACAGAGTGCCACGAGGAGGATGTGTTGCAGGGGGACAGGGTGCCATCTTGGGAATCTCAGTTTACATAGATCTTCTAGCAAGACTCCCCACCTCCTCCTGTAAGATGGCATCCACAGCATGGCCGTGTGCCTTCAGGGGGACCTAGTATCTCAAAAGATGGTGGCCGCAATGCTAGATGGCAGCATTAAACAGAGCAAAGGGGACAGCACCCCTACAAAGATCAAAAACAAAAAAAGAGAAAAAGAAAATTAAATAAAAATAAAGAAAATAAAAAAAAGAGAAAACATTTTTTGCAAACTCCAGGAAGAAGCATGGCTCTCTCAGTGTTTCTGGGTTTGCCTGTGCTTACAGTAAACCACAAACAGTACAATGCTAGTAGCATTGCTGCTTTGTAGTTTATGGTAAATGAATAGCTGGTTCTAGTTAGACATAGCAACGCAATTGATTGGTGCAGCACTCATGTACAGATCGGATGAGCAGCCAGTGGTTATTGCTGGCTCATCTCTAGGAGATCATACATGGCATACAAATAAATAAGTAAATGAATAATAAAAAAATATATATACATATAGACAAAAAGTGGTTACAATGTGGGTTCCAGCCAGAGCTGCTGCTCTATAATAAGGGGCGGCATAGAGCAGGGGCACCATCTATTGGCAGCCTTGGAAAAAGCAGCATTTCTGATTAACAAGAAGCAAGGAAAAAATATGTAAATCGTATACAAAGGAAGGCATAGATATCTTGAGGGGACATCTATGCAGGCAAGTGCATATAGAAGGATATATGCGTAGAGAGGTGTGTGTATGCGTGTATATATGGATATATATATAAAAATTGTGTACAAACAAAGAGTGAGGCAAACAGAAGAAGACAATTAAAATAAATAAATACGGAAGACAGGGGTTTATTGGCAAAGAGAATTTGGGTATGAGTATTGGAAGTACCAGGTACTAATTCGCTCTTTATTGGCTGGATCTCTGGTCAAGGTGCAATGGAGGTGGCACTACAGATAGAGAGGGTCAAGTCCCTGTGTGTATTTTATGGTCTGTTTTTCAGCTTCAAGCAAGGATGGATGGTGCAGGAAAAATGGGTGAAAACACCTTAGAGCAACAGCTGGCAGACCTGGTGAGGAGCAAGGGCAAAGCCTGGTGGGATACCTTTTTTCAGGGAAGAGATGTCAAGAAACAGCAGCAGCCATCAGAGGACCTGGGGCCATCAAATGAGCAACAGCTGGCTCCAGAGGATGAAGCGGTAACCCCACTGCCAGAACCTTAGCAAGTCCAGCCCCCAAGAAAGCCAAGATGCAACAACCAGCAGGTAAGCCTGGTCTG
Organism: Neoceratodus forsteri; assembly: GCA_016271365.2. Lineage (NCBI taxonomy): Eukaryota > Metazoa > Chordata > Ceratodontiformes > Ceratodontidae > Neoceratodus > Neoceratodus forsteri. Next base: position 700,676,768 of record CM057455.1, read on the forward strand.
GAGAGCAGGTCAGTAGAGGAATTAAGGGAAATGCTTAGGCAGTTGTTAGAGGGGCCACAGCAGGCACCTATGCACCGAAGCAGGAAATCTCGCAAGGCTGCAGGGAGTGACCAGCACCTTGAGGAGGAGGGCATTCCAGACCCAAGGTTAGCTGGAGGGGTTCAGGAGGGAAGGCCTGAGGCTGGTCCCCTGGGGCCTCTCTCCCTCAAAGACAGGTGCCCTCAGAGGTGACTACAGCAAGGGCAGAACCTGTCCAGGTGGGATCAGTAGTGGGGCTGTCATTGAGACAGACTGAGCTGGAACAGAAAATGGACAAGGTGCTGGCCTACATTGCAGTCCAAGAAAAGGCACAGGCCACACCGGGGGCAGCGGTTCCAGGTCCAAGTGGATCAGTGGGTTTGGGTGCAGAGCCAGCTGCAGAGCAGGCCACTAGTAGTACACAGCCAGTGGACCAGGCAACACAAGGTTTTTTGAGCCTGGGTGAGCCAATAGATTCTCACTTACCAGAAAAGACAGGGCAACAGATTATCAAAGGGGAATTCATAGACATTTTTACATTATTGAATAGATCTAGAGAGCCCGAGGAAGATAAACATAAAAACGAAAAAGATGATGGTGTGGAAAGAAAATGAAAAGTGCCAATCAAGAGATCCTGGGAGAACTGGCTAGCTGGGTTTTCAATTTACACAGGCTTGCTGATAGGGTTGTCAGAACTACTTCTTCAAAGATTCGAACCCTCCTCGAACCCTGGTGTTCGAGTTCTAACCTTAAACTCGAACACTAAAAGGTTCGCAAAGCGGTTCGAATCATCACAGACGCGAGACGCTGTCTGCTTGCGCCATATGTGGCGCACTCCACGCACGGGCCGTGGTGGGGTCGGTAAGCCGCGCGAGCCGCGGGATCTGTGGGGTATTTAGGCAGATGTGCCGCGAGGAGGAGCGCCATTTGCTGAGGATCGAGGGATGCGCAGCAGCCTAGCTAAACTGTACTACTAGGCATGTTAGCGCATCGCTACTCTTGTCCAATACTGGCCACTTCCATCATCCATTTTCCTGTGAGACCGAGAACGAAAGAAAGGCTGAAAAAGCTCAAAATCGGGTGGGAGTGGGACTAGGGGGAGGTTCAGAACAGGTGGAGGGAATAATCAAGAATTGGGAAGGGACTGGGGAATAGGGAGGGATCGAGACTGAGATCAATTAATATCAGGACTGGAGGAGGACTCAGGAGGACTCGGAGGGAGAATAAAAAAAAATAAGAAGTGAAGAACCTTTGTGAAATGTGATTATTTGAAACTGCAGCACTGCTCAGTCAGTGGTGCACACTGCACACTCAGCAGCTGCCAGCAACAAGCATACAAGGGAGGCAAAAAAAGGCAAATAAAGCTGAACCCTTCCCAGTGTAGTGTGTGTGTCACAGAGAGAAGCCTAGTGTGTGCCCCTTGACTGCACTGTACCCTACCCAGTGTGTGTTACAGAGAGAAGCCCAGTGGCCATTTGTGTGGTGGCATTAACCTTACATGACAGAAACGTAGAAATATAATTCTCATTCCCTGGGTTGCGTATGTGACTCCGTCTCCTGTGGTCAGCCCATCACCCTGCTGCTGTGTGCCCCTTGACTGCACTGTACCCTACCCAGTGTGTGTGTTACAGAGAGAAGCCCAGTGGCTAGTTGTGTGGTGGCATTAACCTTACATGACAGAAACGTAGAAATATAATTCTCATCCCCTGAGTTGTTGGTTATGTATGTGACTCCGTCTCCTGTGGTCAGCCCATCACACTGCTGCTGTGTGCCCTTTGACTGCACTGTACCCTACCCAGTGTGTGTTACAGAGAGAAGCCCAGTGGCCAGTTGTGTGGTGGCATTAACCTTACATGACAGAAACGTAGACATATAATTCTCATTCCCTGGTTGCGGATGTGACTGTCTCCTGTGGTCAGCCCATCACCCTGCTGCTGTGTGCCCTTGACTGCACTGTACCCTACCCAGTGTGTGTGTTACAGAGAGAAGCCCAGTGGCCAGTTGTGTGGTGGCATTAACCTTACATGACAGAAACGTAGAAATATAATTCTCATTCCCTGAGTTGTTGGTTATGTATGTGACTCCGTCTCCTGTGGCCAGCCCATCACCTTGCTGCTGTGTGCCCTTTGACTGCACTGTACCCTACCCAGTGTGTGTTACAGAGAGAAGCCTAGTGGCCAGTTGTGTGGTGGCATTAACCTTACATGACAGAAACGTAGAAAAATAATTCTCATTCCCTGGGTTGCCTATGTGACTCCGTCTCCTGTGGTCAGCCCATCACCTTGCTGCTGTGTGCCCCTTGACTGCACTGTACCCTACCCAGTGTGTGTTACAGAGAGAAGCCCAGTGGCCAGTTGTGTGGTGGCATTAACCTTACATGACAGAAACATAGAAATATAATTCTCATTCCCTGGGTTGCGTATGTGACTCCGCCTCCTGTGGTCAGCCCATCACCCTGCTGCTGTGTGCCCCTTGACTGCACTGTACCCTACCCAGTGTGTGTTACAGAGAGAAGCCCAGTGGCCAGTTGTGTGGTGGCATTAACCTTACATGACAGAAACGTAGAAATATAATTCTCATTCCCTGGGTTGCGTATGTGACTCCGTCTCCTGTGGTCAGCCCATCACCCTGCTGCTGTGCACCCCTTGATTGCTATGTGTATGCCTATGCCCAGCAGCCCAATCATTCTGTAAGCCTTGAACCTGGGATCCTATAGTTGCAAACTGTCATATTCTTCAATTACTTTCAGTCCACGGTATCACAGTGTCACACAACCAAAATAAAATTTTGAGTTGTAGCCAGCGATCACAGATCACATTGCTTTGTTACACAGGAATTGTTTGGGTGTGGGTGTATTCACCGCAGTATACTGGTAGTACTGGTACTTACTGTCTGTTATGGCTGACACCAACATAGATGAAGCATCTAGTGCTGGTGTTGGAGCAGGTGTTGGTGGTAGTGGTAATCCTGGTGCTAGCAGAAATAACCAAAATGTTTCACGTGATAAAAATTCAACAAACAGCAAAACAGCAACAGTGAAGTGTGGTAAAGGGGGACCTTTTAAGAAAACCTGTACAGCTGCTGGGGTCACACGGAGAGGCACCATAAGGTATGCCATTCATGCTGTTAAGATCCCTGTGACTAGCAGCAATAATGCAAGTGACAGTGAGTCCTCTCTGACTCAGACAGTAGCTCTTTGTCTCAGTCCGACACTGTTGTGTCTCGCGACAAATCATTACTTCCTCAACAAAGTGAAATGAGCAAGTCTGCTGACAATGAATCAGGTAGTGCACTTGCAAATACATCCAGCACTGTTGGCAATGAAAAGGACATATCCATTGAATCCACCACTTCTGTGTTGGCCAGCAATGAAAATCCATCAGTCTTCTGCCCACTCTTCTAGCACCAAGGAGCATGTCCCAGGTTCTGTTAGGACAGATGAAAAGACACAAACAGTCTTTAGCTATCTTCCTAGCACTCGAACAAAATCTGTCACATCTGAGGTGTGGAATTATTTCTCTGTCAGTAAAACTAATCCATGCAGAGCAATTTGTTCCTGTGTAAACAGAGTAAGCTGGTAAAGTTGATGTCATGCCTTGGCACTGCAAGATCTTAAACGCCATCTGAAAAGTATTCGGTTTTGCTTTGATCATCCAAAACCCATGTCCTCCATCTTCCAGACCGCACATGAGAAGGGTCAGGAATCTGAAATGGATACTGAATTGTCTGAACTTGATGCAGGCAGAACCACTGCCAGCCCTAGGATCACTGTTACCACCAATGCCAGCACCATTAGTACAGTTGCACATCCAGTGATGGCACTGAATGTATAAGTCCTAGTCCACCATCTCTGAGTCCATCTGCCCATCGAAGCACGGTGTATAATAAACCAGCAGGGGCATGTTGCAAACAGCTAACACTGTCTCAGGCATTTGAAAGGAAGAATACCTTTACTAGAAATCATCCAAAGACCCTTCATCTTAATCACCGAATTGGTGAACTGTTAGCCAGAGCCCTTCTCCCATACTCTTTGGTAGATCATGAGGATTTTAGGGAGCTCTTGATGTTAGCAGAGCCTCGTTACAATGTTCCTCATCGAAGGTACTTTTCCTATGTTGAAATACCAAACATTTATCAGGCTTTAAAAGCGACAGTGATGCTTGCACTAAAACTGCGGAGGGTGGGGTTATTCATGTCACAACAGATATGTGGACCAGCACTCAAAACATAGATTACATGTCCTTACCGCTCATTGGTCACGTTTTCTTGTGCTTCTTCAAAACAAAGACACCCAAAAGATGAGCTGCTGCATATAAAGAAGTTTGGGCAAAGTCATACTGCTGCAAACATCTTGCAGGAACTAAATGACCTCCTTGACCTAATGGGTTTATTCTCACGGTCTAAAATGTGGCTTCATAGTAAGTGACAATGGAGCCAACATCTTGAAAGCAGTACAGGATGAAGGATTTCTGCATGCTTCTTGCTTTGCACATTGCTTACACTTAATTGTCACAGGATTTCTCAGCAACGAAACACAAGTGGATGGTATGATTGCTGTTTGCAAAAAAATTGTGACTCACTTTTCACATTCAACCAAGGCTATACGGACATTGTCCGAACTGCAAAAACCACAAGCTGCCCCAGCAAAAGCTGATTCAAAATGTTTCCACTCGTTGGAACTCAACGCTTATATGCTGCAGCGCCTCTTGGAGCAAAAAGCAAGCTGTACATGAGTACTGCTCCAGTTACATTATTGGAGATGGCATTATGCTGTCTGTGCTGCAGTGGAAATTAATGGAGACAGTGTGTTGTATCCTAGCTCCTTTTGAGACAGCTACAAGGGACATGTCTTCTGAAGGCGCATCTGTGAGTCAGGTTATCCCACTCATAATGCTCATTTCACATCATCTTAGTGTTCTAAATCTAGAAATAGAAAAAGACAGATCTGAAGCGCAGACAACATGTCGCCTGTATCATGGGAATCTCGTAAAGAGAATGAGTGAGCGCTTCAAAACCAATGACAAATTAGTTGCAATGAAGAAATCAAAACACTACATCCTTGCAACTTTCTTAGATCCCAGGTTCAAGGCTATACATCTTCCAAAAACAGATGATATAGAGCAGTACAAATGTATGTTGCTAGATGAGCTGCAGCACTCACAGGAGTCAAACACAGATCGCACAGTACCCTCAGGTTGTCATCCCCACAACATGCAGGTTCATCTTCACAAAGGGATACAGAACTGGAAAAGTCACCAAACATTAACAGTAGTTGTTCCACAACTGCCACTTCTTCAACCTTAGTAGCAAGCTAAATTTGTGGCAAAACCTTTCCCAAATTGCTGCCATACCAGCTTCTGCTGATTCCTCTTCTGAGCGGTCTCTGTCCATCATGGTAGACAGTTACCTGCAAGAACTGCCTATTCCTATTGATGCATGCCCTTTTGAATACTGAGATCAAAAAGTCAATTTGGACAGAGCTGTATGATGAAGCCTGTAAATATCTTGGTTGTCCTGCAACAAGTGTCTCTTCAGGACCTTGTGTTTAGTACAGCTGGCAATATTGTGACAGACACCAGAAATAGGTTGCTGCCAGAAAATGTACACATGTTAACTTTTATTAAAGTTAATAAGTCAAGATTTTCATCCCTACAAGAGTATACAAACTGATCCTGAAGTGATTGATGTTGTGGATGTTGATGGTGATGACAACTCAGATGGTGGTGGCTGGTAAATATTGTGGGACAGAGTCTCTGCACCAAAAGGAAACTTTACAGACTGTGATGACTTTGGTTGTCGTCTCTCTCCTTTCTCGATCTACTACCTTGGACTATATACCCCCAAAACTTTCACCATTTCATGGCAAACTGCTTTGTAGCTAGGGTCTAAACTAAAGTCAACAAGTTTTATATACAGGGCAATTTTAACATCAGTGGGAACAGGCCCAAATTTGGCATAAAAGGGACACTGTCACGTCAATCCTTTCCGTATCATATTATTTATAGTTAAAGTGCAAACATATATTTTTGGATTTACCTTCTGTGACTTTGTGGTGCATCAGTATGGGCTGGGACAGGAGACAGTCTATTTTTCAATTTAAAGAGGTCAAAACAATGAGTTCTAATTGGTAGCTGTTTATTATTTTTTCAATTACAGAAATGTTAGCCATAAATGAAAAATGGATGCTAGTACATGGGTGAGGGTTGTGGGTTGGTTTTAACATGGGTGTAAGGGTGGCATGGGTGCTACTGCACAGATGAGGATGGTGGAAGAAAAGTGGAATGGGTGATGGGGTGAAAGGTGGGTGTTGTTTTAGTTCTTTCATTTACAGATTCATGATCAGCTGGGGATGGTGAGGCAAAAAATGATGACAGACCGAACCTACTGTACACATAATTTATATTCTTATTAAATACATTGCAAACTGCTGCCACCTAGCACAATTGTCCTGTCCCCTTTAAAAAAAGAATAAAGGAATCAGAAATAAAAGAAAATCTGCATCAGCAGTTTTCACAGAATATGACGTATCATAAAGTGTTTTGCTTTACAAGTAGTGATAATTTGATACATAATGGGGTTGACAGACGCTGTCCCTTAAACATGCCAACTGCTGCAGCTACATTAAATGTTCCTTAGTATGTGGTGAGGAAACCACTTTTTTATTTATGTGACTGAAATACAGATTTTATTGAAGTATCAGCTGCAAAATGTATAATCTTAGAAAGTTGTATGTATTACTTCAATTTGCCAACAAAAATGTTGGTATATGTATGCATTACCTTAGAAAATTGCATGCATTTTTGCCAGCAACAATGACTGGCATATTTTTTTTATTCAAATGTCTTGACTGACTACGTTATGACATAATATGTTTTGCAACAGTTCCACATGCTGCTGCTGTAGTACTTGGCTTGACTTTGTTATAAAAGCTTTCTTTTAAACATAGCAACTTTTGATTTACTCATTTAAAACAGAAAGCAGCAAATAGCTGAAATTAGGTAATATCAGTTATTTTTTCTCCTAATTCATGACGATGAGTATATATAACTGAGTAAATAAGTGGCTAATGTGCCTCTTTCTTTCACTAAGGAACTATGATGCAACTGCAGCAGGAAAACTTTAACATATGGGTGGGTGGGTGGGCCTGTTACGTATTAAGTTGCTGGCTTTAGCAAACAGAAGAAACCATAGATAAACCTAGTTGTATTCCTATCAATGTCACACATGATAATTTCTCTCCCCCTTATATTGAACAGTTTTTCCTTTACATGTATTTTATTACTATCTTTGTTACTGGCAGCACAATAAAAAAATAGGGTTCGAGTTCTAAAAAGTTCTAAAAAAAGATCAGAACCCTAGAACTTTTTCAAAAGTTCTAGACTAGAACTAGAACCCAGAACTTCAGATGGTTCTGACAACCCTACTTGCTGACCCAAGGCAATCTGGCCAAGGCAGGGGGCCTCTGGAGTACCTGAACTGGGTTATGGCCATGTGGGCAGCAAAGCCAGGAGGGAGATGGTTAGAGCTGCATTTTAACTCCCACTGCATTTTAATAAATTCCTTTTTCTCTCCTGATATAGGCCCCAGCAAGTCCCTCAGCCACACATGACTACCGAGCTACCTAGCCCACACACAGAGAGCTCCCTCCAGGAGCAGGAACTTCACAGGTGCAGAGTGAGGTAATTAAACTACCTCTGAAGGAGCACCCTTGTGGGGGGGGGTTAGCCCCACCCACCCTGGCTCATCACTACCTATATAGGTAGGGGTCTGCTGACATCACTTCCTGTCAATTATTTTACTAAGTCCTCACTTTTCCATTAGCAGGTTATACCTGCCAGCCACTAGAGGGACTCATATTCTCCCACTTTGGCTCCATTACCTGTCCTCCTCCCCCCCACTTCCTGGAACCCCTCTAACCTCCTGAGCCACTTTGCTCCTCTCCAACTCACACCTACCTCTGCCCACAACCCCCCCCAGCACCCAGCCCCACAAACTAGCCCACATCCTGACTCAATACTACTCCGCTGAACCCACACCCTGTGACCACTAGGAGTCACTATTTCTCACCCTTTTTCCGACCCCAACCCAGCCTACATCAGATCCCCAGAACATGGATCACTGCCCTCACCCAGGCACTTCACTAGCTGCCCTGGCAGAGACTTGAACCTTGTACCCTATCCACCAGAGTCCGTGTCACTACTACTACTCCAAAGTGGTAACCACATTTTTTAGAAGTCAACCTAAATACTTCTACCTTTCTACCCGACTACCACCATAAGAGCCATGTTAATCCACCTCCTCCTAAAATGCCTCCCCTCTTTACTTTCTAGTACCTCGTCCACCAGCCAGCCATCTCCACTGGATCACTGGTACCAGCACCAACAATTCTCCCAGACATAGCTCGCACTCACCCCACACTTACCATGTACATTGGCCTACAACACCCATTCCCCGTGTACCACCCCACTGCCTTCCCAGGCCCCCCTTGACGGCTTATCATTCTCGACCTCCCAACCTGCCAATCTCTACCCATCCCCTGTTCCCCAAAGGCCCCCCCCATCACCTCATACCCGTAGGAAACACACATATCACTGTGTCCTGGCCAGAGCTGTGGTCCTCCTTCTACTCTTTTATTTATTTATTTATTTAAAATTGTTGACCGGGAAAGGCACGCTGAGCCGAGGCTCGTTTCCAGGTGCGACCCGGGTCCATAGTACAAACAGGGAGACATAGATATAGATAAAATATAGATATACAGAAATGATAACACTTAGCATAAGAAAAAGAAGATAAAAAATGGTACAGTATTTGTAGATTACATGGAGAAATTGGTGGTACAGTTACACTTATGAAGAGCATCAGAGTGAAAAAAAAAACAATTTATATTTCTTCTCTAGACCATTAAAAATTCCCTGGACTTTCAGATAAGAGCATGCAATTGTTTGATTCCTGTAGTGGACTTCTCAAAAACTAGGGGTTGCACTAGGTCCGGGTAGGGGGGGATTTGGTGCACAGCTGAGGCAAGGGTGGGAGGAAGGAGCCTGAGAAGCTGTTTGAAGATGGATAGGGAGGGGCCAGGTGGAGGTTGGGAGGAGGTTGTTCCATAGGAGTGGGAGCGGTGGGAAAAAGCAGCTTGCCCAGAGGCTGAGAGAGGACGTGAGAGGTGGAAGGTACGAGCATGTCTGTGGCGAAGTGAGTAGCCAGAAGGGTTGGCTTGAGAGGCGAGGGAGGAGAGGTAGAAGGGAAAGGAGCCGAGCCAATATTTTGCTATGGTGAGGCACTATGTGTTTCTGCCTGTGTGAGAGTGGCATCAGCGATAGAGTTGAAAGTAGTTGGCAGTGATGAGTGAGTGGGGGAGGCCGTGGTGAAACAGATGAAGGAGTTTAGCAGGACATCAAAGCTTAGCAAGGGAGGAGGAAGGGGCTGTGCCATAAATGACGTCCAGCATTAGTCTAGTACCGGTAGGATGGTTTTCGTATGAGTTCACTCCGAGTTGGGAGGGAGGCAGGCTTTGTGGCGGTAGAGGATGGCAAGTTTGGGCCGGAGTTTGGTGCAGATGGCGTCGACGTGGGTGGAGAAATTTAGGTTTGAGTCCAGCCAGACTCCCAGGTACTTAAACGTGGGTACAGTTGTGAGGGGTATTTCTTCCAGGGTGTAGATCGGGGGCAGGCAGGGAGGCAAGCTTTTGTCTTGTGCCGAAAACCATGGAGACAGTTTTAATTGCATTTAGTTTTAGCTGATTTTTCTGGAGCCAGGCTTGTACTCGGTTGAAATCACTTTGGAGGTTTGGGTGAACGCTGCCATGGGAGGGGCCTGAGGCATAGATTACGGTGTCATCAGCGTATAGGTGCATGCTGGAGGTGAGACAGGCTGAGGGGAGGTCATTTATAAAAAGGGAGAAAAGGATAGGGCCAAGGATGGAGCCTTGGGGGACACCCACAAGGATGGGTCGAGAGTTTGAGATGGTGTCCCAGATTTGTACTTGCTGCATCCTGTTTTGGAGGTAGAACTGGAACCAGTTTATGGCCTGAGTTGCAAGGCCGAAGGAGCGCAATTTGCCTAGCAGTAGAGGGTGGAAGACTGAGTCAAAGGCTTTGGCTAGGTCAATAAAAATGGCAGTAGTTATGTGCCCTGCGTCCACGGCGGAAAATATGGAGTCGGTGACTTGTAGCAAAGGCGGTGGTGGTGGAATGAGATTTTCTGAATCCTGATTGATAAGGGAGAGGCAGCTGTTTGAGAGAAAAAGGGACAGCTTTGATAGCATAAAGGATTCTTGAGTTTGGCAAGGGAGGGAGGAGAGAGATGGGTCTATAATTTCCAGAAGGAGGGTCGCCACCTTTAAGGAGAGGTAGGATTTGGCGAGTTTCCAGGTGGAGAGGACGGTGGCTGTGTCGATTGAGAGATTTAGTATGTGGGTAATAGGAGTGACTATGGCAGCTGCGGAGATGCTGAGCAGACTGGTATGCAAGCCGTCTGGACTGGACTTTGACAGGTTTAGGGAGGAGAGAGAAGTGTAAACTTCCAGGGGTGTGAAAGGGGGGAAAGTGGAAGCCATGGTGAGAGGGAGGGGGATTTTTGGAGGAGGTAGAAGGGGGGGAGAATCAGGCTTGGCGCAGGAGATGAAGAACGAGTTGAAGAGTTTGGATACAATGACCGGGTCGGAGGCTATATTACCGTCAATGTTTAGGCTAGGGCTGGCTTGCTTTGTGCGTGGATATATAAGAGAGTTTATCACCTTCCAGAAAGATGCCGGGGAGGCTTGGTGAGTGGTGAGTTGGGCCTTGAAGTACTGGGCTTTTGATAGTCGAATAGCTTTTGTGCAGTTGTTTCTAAGGGTTTTGTAAGAGAGCAGGTCGCTGGTAGCTAAGGAGGATTTGTAACGCCTCCAGGCCTTATCCCTACGCGCTCCAGGAGATTAGGTTGGCTGTGATCCAGGGGTGGTGGTATTTCCTAACTCGGGCTTTCCTGAGGGGTGTGTGGTGGTCCCATATGTAGAAGATGCTGCGGAGAGTGGAGAGGGTGGTGTCGGCGTCGTGTGAGGCAAGGACCGGGAGCCAGTCAGTGCTTGACAGGTTGTGGAGAAGGGCGGATTTGTCAAGGAGGTGTAAGGGGCGGGTAGCGATGAATTTGGGGCCAGAGTGAAGTGAATGGATTTTCCGGATACAATAGGTTATACAGTGGTCACTTAGGGCGTCAGAAAGGATACCTGAGGCAGTGATCCTATGGGGGTGGGAGGTTAGAATCCAGTCGAGTAGGGTGTGTTTTTGAGAGCGATGATTTAGATGGGTGGGTTTCTGGAGTAACTGAGTGAGATTTAGAGCTTCAATCCTCAGGGCTGATGGTTTTGTGGAAGAGGAGAGCCAGTTTAGGTTGAAATCGCCTAATAGAATGAGTTCACCATTTGAGGAGGTTGAAGAGATGGAGGAAATGGCTGAGATGAGTGAGTCAGGTGAGGGTTTCAGAGGGGTATATAGAACACCAATATAAAGAGGGGTGGATGAGGGGAAGGATAGGTGAACGACTAAGGATTCGTGGGAGGATGGGCGCGATTCTTTGAAAACTATCAAGCACTTAATGGAGTGTCTGATATACAGTGCTACCCCCCCGCCACGCTTTCCACGGTCCTAGCGGAATAGGATATAGTTAGGTATGGCGAGTGAGGGGTTGGAGATTTTTCTTGAGAGCCAAGTTTCTGTGATACAAAGTATGTCCAGATTGTACTGTGCTGACCAGACAGAGAGGTGTCTAGTTTGGGGAGGAGGCTTAGGACGTTTATGTGGAATATCTGGAGGCCTTTGGGAGCGAGTTCGGTGAGAAACTGAGTTGGGGTACTGGAGACGCTGGGAAGATTTGTTGTTGTGGGGCCAGGGTTTGATGTGTATCACCTGCAGAAGTAGGAGTAGCAGGGGTAGGAGGAGGTGTGTATTTTTGCATCTGCTATTTGAGTGCCTTATGGTGGAGCTCTCGGGTTTAGGGCACGGAGAAGGGCTCCTAGGTTTAGCATTCGTGAGTGGAGCAGGGAAGGGTGAAAGGTTTGGGAGGTTAGATGGAGCGGAAGAAAGGGGAGATTCTATGCAAGGAGGGAAGAAAGGTCGTGGATTTGAGTAGAGGTGATGTACTGGGAGGGTGGGGGGTTTACAGAGGGAGGTTTAGGGGAGAGGGAGGATGGGAGTAGGGAGAGGGAGATGGGGGTGGGGAGGTCGGAATGCAAGTGGGGAGAGCGAGAAGGCATCCAGGGGTGTAGAGCAAGAATAATTAGTATTGAGAGTGACATTGTCAAATAGGGTTTTTTTGTTTTTGAAACTGAACAGAGGCCTCTAGTGGTGGATCTAGCTGTATTTCTAGTAATTGGAGGATATTTATTGCAGTGGCCACTAGTGGTGAAAATTTATAGCTTGCAGATGGGAAAGTGGACTGATTGGTTTTCGAAGGTCATGTGTCACTGGCTATATAATGGACAGCCGACCAAGGGTGGTGGTGGGGGTGGGGAGCCGGTGCAGCGGCCAGTCAGGCAAGCTACAACACTCATGATCGAGAATTCAGCCGTACCTGCTTGCAGTATTGACGGAGTGGGAGCCCTGCTCTCACGGACCCAGCAGAAATCGGTCCAGTGCAGAGCTCTCATCTGAGGAGGAAATAGAGACAGGACAGGATTTAAATACTGGTAAGGATTACGGGGGAGGGGGGGTGAGCTGTTGTATGGGGGGGAGGTCTGCTGAACAAAAGCAAATTTCTGAAAGGTACTGTAGCTGTAACTAACGTCTTAACTCGCAGGCAAACAGATTTTACAGCAGAGAATTACTTGTTTCTGTAACGCTTTAAATTGCAGGCAAAAAGCAGGCATTTAGTACAGATTTTGCAGCTGAAAGTTACTTGAGGTTACAAGGTGGTAAACGTGCATTTAAAGGTGCATTAGGTAAAGCATTTAGTAAACACAGGCTATCAGCATTTGTGTGGGGACGCTTAATGAAAAATAAAGGTGCTGTTTGAAAAAGGTGCCAAAGTCCAGAACAGCGTCGCAATTCAGAATTCAGCTGTACCTGCCTGCGGTATTCGGGGGGGAGGGCGTCCTGAGCCCTCACAGACCCAGCAGAAATCGTCCGCTGCAGAGCTCTCGTCTGCCTGTGGTATTCGGGGGGTGGGGGGAGGGCATCCTAAGCCCTCACAGACCCAGCAGAAATCGTCTGGTGCAGAGCTCTCATCTCTTAACAGGCAATATACATCCTAACCCAGGCCCCACCCAGACCAGCCCAACAGGTGGGCCCCCCAGTCTGAGTGTTGCCTCCCTGAATATATGCAGCATCTTGAAAAAAATTGACACCCTCCAATGCTGCACAAACCAGACGTCATTGCACTGGTGGAAACCTGGCTATCAAAATCCACCCCTGACTCTTTTGTCGCCTTCCCTGGCTACACCCTATACCGGGAGGATCGTGAAGGCAAACACGGGGGTGGCTGTGTGATCTATACCAGGGATTCTCTCACTGGTCAAGCACTCCCTGCCCCGGCCCTTGCTAGTGGGGCACAGGCTGTTACCCTTAAACTTACTCCAGACCCCTCCAGGGGCCCCCTTTATCTCATCTCTGCCTACATTCCACCAAAGAACCAAAACCTGGCACTATTATCCTTAACTGATTATCTTGCCACCCTCCCTCATAGGGCTGAACAAGTCCTTGTGGGGGACCTTAACGTGAACTGGCTCAGCCCCACCTCCACCACCACCCGGGACTCCTTTGCTGCCATTGATCTGACACAACTAATCTCCCAACCCACAAGAGCAAACCCTAAGAGAGGTACCAGCACCCTCCTAGATGTTATCGTCACCAACTGCCCCAAAACAATTCTGGACATCCAAGTCCTCCCTGACTCACTCAGTGACCATTCCCCTATCCTATTCCACTGGGTGACCACCTTGCCATGACCCACAGCCCAGCACATGCTACGCCGGCATCTCAGACCAGGTGGGCTGAAAAACCTCAGGAAATTTCTTGACCAAACAAACTGGTCTCCCATTCACCATGCTCCTTATATTGACGCTGCCCTTGCCTTCTTTTTCCAAACCTTTAACAAAGCCTGCGACCTCTTCGCACCCCTCACGGCTGCCCGAACCAAAAGGCATAATGTGCTCTGGATTATTCCTGCCCTATTACAGTTGCTCAGGCTTAGGGATAACCTATGGCACCTTGCAACAGAAACAGGACGGCCGGCTGATAGACAGGCCTACAATACTGCGCGGAATAAGTGCACTTAGGCCATCAGGAAAGCCAAGGCAGACCACTGTCAGGCCACCCTCACCTCCTCCTCCTGGGGTGTGCCCGAACTTTTTGGGATAATGTCAAACAACTGAACGGGAGTGCACGCTCCCCTCCGCCCCCCCGTCCCAGATCACCATTGGCAGCACTACCATTACGGACCCTACAAACATTGCAAACTACCTCAACACATCCTTTACGGACCTCAGCTCTATCCTCCCCAGTAATTTATTTGACCCACCACCCTCCCTACCAGCCCCAGCCCTCCAACACCCTAGCTTCTACCTACGTAGGGTGACTGCCCAGGAAGCTAGACCCTACCTGATCCATGCACTAAAAAGCAATAGTCCCAGCGATGACTTTGTGGACCCCAGCATTCTCCGGCTGGTACTGGATCAGGTCCTTGCCCCACTCACCAGCCTTCTCAACAAATCCCTCTGCCTGGGGCAATTCCCTACTGCATGGAAAACTGCCATTGTTATTCCCATTCACAAAGGGGGTGACAGGTCCTCAGCCGGGAACTACAGGCCTATCTCCATACTCCCGCCCCTCTCCAAAGCCCTTCAAAAACTGGTTGCCACGCAAATCACTGAGCACCTGACCAAACACAACATCCTCTGCCCTGAACAGCACGATTTCTGTGCAGGACACAGTACCGGCACGGCACTAGTTGAATTTCCTACACTCCTCCCTGGACTCTGGCTCCCTAGCCGGGTCAGTGTTCATCGACTTTTCTAAGGCTTTCGACACTGTCTCCCACCTCCTCCTGCTGGATGCCCTCTGCTACACTGGCTTTGCTACTGGGCCACTCGCCTGGTGCACCAGCTATCTATCTGCCCACTCCCAACGTGTCAAAATTAATGGGACACTTTCAAAAACTTGTCCCATCTGCTCAGAGGTTCCTCAGGGCTCCATCCTGGGACCCTTACTCTTCTCGCTTTACTTTTACACCCTGCCCAGTGCATGCACTGGGAAAATTCTGCTGTATGCAGATGACACCGTCATCTTTGCCACCCACCATAACCCTACCTTCCTCCAGGACTCCCTGCAACTTTCCTATAATGATGCAGAAACCTGGTTTAAAGAGCACAGACTGGTCATCAATCTCAAAAAAAAAAAAAAAACAATGCTCTTTGTCCACCCCCAAAACAAAGTCAGCAACTTCCCTCTCCATATATTCCCCTGCTCCAAACAGCCACTAGAGCAAGTACACTCCTACAAGTACCTTGGGGTTACCTTGGACTCAGCTCTCACCTACCACACCCACATTGATGCACTTGCCTCGGCTACCAATGTGCGGCTAGGTATCTTATACCACTACAAAAACTGTCTGTCCCCTGCTGCCCTCCGGCTTGCAGTGACAGCCTCTTTATTATCCCTGGTTGACTATGGACTACCGGTCTGTGGTGCTGCCGACACAACTGCCCTCAACAAAATCTGCCTCATCCTAAACAAGGTGTGCAGGCTAATCACTGGGGCCCCTAGGCTCACACATTCATGCCAGCTCTATGGTTTGGCAACATTGCTGAACCTAGACGAATGACTGTGATATCAAACATGCCTAATAGCAAAAAAAACTCTTCTAGGGCTATCCCCGCCCGGGCTGACAACCTCCCTCCATCTAGCCCAACCCTTGGTCAGTACACGGACCTCCTGCAAGGCCACTTTTCTGGTACCAAGATCTAGGGCCTCCCATGGACAGAGGTCATTCCACCATAGAGCCCCTTCCTGGTACAACTCGCTCCCTCTCCCCATCTCGGATGCCCCCACAATTTCAAAACTGCACTCTGAAGTGAACTATTCAACACGCGTAGTTGCATCTGTCTATAATTTGAGGCGCAACACTCTGTGCCCTGACAACGCCCACTGGGCAGCATCCTTACTGCACCTCCTTAAATCCTACCCCTTTTCTGTTTGTACTGCCATTATTCCTGTTGCTTGCCCTTTCTCCATGCAAGTATGTACCACTTCTGATTAAACTGCTACTACTCTGTTGATTGCTCATACTGGCATACTAATATGCACCACTGTAACCAAACTGGTTTCTCTGTATAATTGTCTTCATCACATGTGCTTGCTATCTATGTAACCCATATCCTGGAACCTATAATGCTTGTATATGTATTTGTCATGTTCTTTATCACATGTACCTGCAAACTATGTAACCAATATCCTGAAACCAGAATGCTTGTATTGTATTTGTCCTCTATGTGACCAGGTACCTTTGGAAATGAGCCTCTGATTCAAAGGTTGTAAACCGATGTGCAAATAAATAAATATATGTATGATGAGGAGTTTTGGAGGTACATGCAGTACAATACAAGTAGATCATGGGACATGTTGGATTTACCCCTGTTTTGGGCTATAGATATGGGAGGAGGGGTCCAACATTCTGACAGTGGGTTCCTGGTCAGAAAACCATGGTCGCCCAAGAAAGGGTCATCAGAGTATGGTGAAAAATTGGGGAGGGGGTTGTTGTTACTATTACAATCAAGGCACATGCAAGGCCAAGCAGTGTAAGTACCCAGAGGCAAGTGAAGTGTTCAAACAGTCACTATATATGGTGTTATTTCAGTGTTACAGTAGCAGTGTACACTTCCTGCACACTTCTTTTCATAATGCAGTCCATCAGTGTTTAATCAGTGCATCTTCAGGTCTCTTTTGGTGTACATGCAGTGCTGATACAGTGTGTGCGAATTATGTTAATTAGCACTGTAATCACACTGCAAAAGTACTGCAATTAGCAGTGTTTTCAACACTGCCTGAAGCAGTGTTCTGTCAGCAACACTGCCTTAAGCAGTTTTGCACTGATTTTTCAGTGTGTGCGAATTATGTTAATTAGCACTGCATCAACACCTGTAGTGCACTTCAGTGTGCAGTGTGATTTTAGTAGCACCTGTCAGCAGTGTAGTAGTTCTGTTTCAGTGTATTAGGCTGCATTAAAGATGGCGTTGCATAAAATTCAACAAAAACAAAACAGTATTCATCTGCAAGTATCTGCAACCTCAGCAGAGGAAGCTTTGTTTAAGGGTTCCTGAGTGAGAAAGTCATCTGTGAATTCCAAAGAAGATGGAGATCTTGGGGGCTATGTCTATAGGAGGTACTAAAGTCTGTTACCCCATGTTTGACTCAAAGTCACAAGGAAGGGGGTGGACATTTAGGTAAAGGAATGACCAACAATCGTTCTGGTTTGCAGAAAATGGTATGGGAGCCTCCCTGATATGCAGGTCCTCACCAGTATTTCCAGGTTTATCTTCAAAAGGAGAAGAGAGCCTCTTCGGACTGGGAGCACATGCACGGTGTGGAAAATTATTTTCGGTATCAAGGGGCTGTTCGAGTGAAGTGTGTGTATGTATATGTATATGTGTGTGTGTGTGTGTCTGTGTGTATCTCTCTCTATATATATATATATATATATATATATATATATATATATATATATATATATTTCTATTTATATATATATATATATATATATCTATAATGGGATTATCAATCACATTGGACAAACACCATTAGGTGACTGTGTGTATATCGTAGTGCAACCACACACCTGCACTTTACTCCCGCCAAAACAATTTTGCCATTTTATAAGATAGATAACCCACTGTGGGGTGTGTGGAAGCGAGTGATATACACACTGTTTGGGTAGATGATACTTCTCGGCCTGCGGCCTCATGTGCAACAACACACACCAAGAGTGTAGTATATATCAGAGCGTGACCGCTACACCCAACAGTGGGTTATTACACACACACACACACACACAGTACTTGTTGCAAAACAAAAACATTACATTAATGCAGGCATTAGAATGCAAAGCACACAAAGCAAGAAAATGAAAACAGGGTTTGAGCCTCACAAGTCTTGGCAAATTGGTGTGTGGTGTTCCTGGAGTTCCCAACCTGATGCCCATCCTATACCCCCACCAGCCCATAGTCTCCTTTCTAAAGCACAAGTACAGCTCCAACCCAGTGCCTCCCGTGAGCAGCCATTCGTATCTGTAAAAGAACAGCAATGGGCTCACAAAGGATCTGCAGCTCGTTATGAACTATTATATGACAAACAATGTAGGGTAAACAAAAAAACAATACTTATCTGATACATATGGTCAGTGTCCTCCTACTCCCAGTCAATGTCCTGTCAGACCTGTAGATATAAAAGGGAAAATGGGTCAGTATGAAAAATAAAAATACTGATCAGCTGGGTCAGTTGGGAAGGCTCTGTAGAGGTTAAAATAAAAAAAGTGGGTTGGGGGAGATACCAGACCTGTACCACACCATCAACCTGGCTTTTAGAATGGACTCGGTCACTCAGGGGATGTCATGGTTGGAGGAGGGAGGAAGACTCCTTGCCCATGCCCCTAGAACAGTTCTTTTTGGGGTAGGTCATCATGTTGCTCCACACATCAACCAACACAGGGTAGGATAAAGACACCAAGGAACATATATTCAAGGCACAATGAATTCTTCCCTGTAGGTGTGGTGGATCCCTCCCTTTTCCCAATCTGCCTGTAGAATACACAGGAACACAGGTATGTGATGGCAGGAAGGGACCGAAGCCCACCTAGTCTGCCCAGTTCGCCTAGATATCCACTAGGCCTTTTCTGTAGTCCTCCCATGTGCCAGTTGCCCTCTGTGCTTATCCCATGCCCTTGTTAACCCCTCCACCATTTCTCTCAGCAGCCTATTCCAGTTGTCCACAACCCTCTTAGTGAAGAAGTACTTCCTAATCCTTCCTCTAAGTCCCCCAACCGATTTGGAATTTCCAACTACCAACCATTGCAGTATAGCACAACGCAGCAGGCCAACTGTGCCATCTCTAGGCAGATATATGCAGACACAACCAGTCCCAGAACTCCCTGCAGCTGGCAACAGGCAATAGAAGTTCCAATAGCCTGCAGTGCACATTTGAGCCTACACAATCTCTTATCAGATGTTTTCCACTTCTGCTCTTCTCCAGAGGATAAGTCAGTCTGTGACAGAACTTAGCTCAGGGAGTTCAGTGGGGCCAGTAAACCAAAAGTGAGAGCCTATATAAACTCTTAACATGCACTGTAGGACAATCTCCCACCACAAAGAACTCCAGGATCTGCTGCAAATGAAGCTGTCAGTGCAGAATCCAGCAAAACCAGTCATCATAATCCACCACACTACAGCACACAGCAGGCAAACCAAAATGTTTCCACATGCAAAGTGCACATTGGCACCAGACCCACACTTATGTGGGACCCTTGACACAAGCCAGCCAGTGGATATTGTGGTAAGGAGGGACAAAAACCTTTACATGCAGGTACATCGGGAGAAAAGGAAGGCAAGGGAGATACTGAGTGTCTGAAAAGGGTGGATGAGACAGGGTAAAAGATGACCACAAAAGCAGAAATACTGAACAAATACTTCTGTTCGGTTTTACAAGGAAGGGGCAGGAATGGGCCAGCATTAATAAAGGACGGAGAGATCATAGAAAAGGACACAGCTCCTTTGCAAAGAAAGGATCCTCATGGAACTGGCAGCAATAAGGCTATGGGCCAGATAGATGCATCCCTGGACACTGAGGGAGCTAAGGGAGGTGTTAGTAGGGCCTCAGACTACCCTGTTCACCCTATCTTTGTAAACTGGTGACATGTCCAGGGATTGGAGAAGGGCTGATGTGGTCCCACTATACAAAAGTGTTAACAGGGAGGATGCAGGAACTACATACTGGTCAGCCTGACCACAGCAGTGGGAAAAGTAATGGAAATACTGCTGAAGGAAAGAATAGTGGAGCACCTGGTTGTCAATGGTCTATAGGGGAAGTGGGGGAAGGGAACATTGTTTAACCAGGAGTAGCACACTAATCTGAAGCTTGTTTCCAGATGCAACCTGGAGCACAAAGAAGTTAAGTAAGTTGCTCAGAATCACACAGTATGCACTTAGACGGCTGTTGGATTCAAACCCAGGTCTCCAGATCTGTAGCTCAGAGCCTTTACCCAATGTGCTATAGTGCCTCCAGGACCCAAGATAGTTTGGTTTTATGGGAGACAGGTTGTGCCCGACAAACTTAACCAAGTTTTTTGGCTGGGTAACAAGGAAGGTGGATGGAGGAGGATGTGGCCTACCCAGATTTCAGCAACGCCTTTGACACTTTGCCACATAGAAGACTGGTAAATGAGCTGGAAGGCTTAGGGGTGGAACAGAAAATAACAAGGTGGGTGGAGAACTGGTTCAAAGACTGAAACCAGAGGGTGGTGGTAAGGCAAATGGGGTGCATTCAGAGGTGGCAGTGGTGTGCCCCAGGGTTGGTGCTGGGACCCATCCTTTTTAATATCTATAGCAACGATTAGCCCAGTTCCAATCAGGGAGGAGAGCTGTTTCTTTCCAGATGGGGCTTGTCGCTGGAAGTGGTCTGGGCAGGCATTCTGGGGCTACATCGGCAGTGGAGAAGATGGGATCACATTGGTGATCGACAAGGAAGCTCTTGCTGGTGGGGACAGGCAATGCATGCAGGTCCACATCAGCCACAACTTTGCAGCTGGCAACTCAGGAAGGAGTGGCCAATCAGTGAATAGGGCGAGAACCTTTGACTTGTGTGACTGGGTCATAAAAGGCAAATAGTCCAGTCGCAATCAGAGGAGGAGAGCTGTTCTTTGTTCCACAACACCTACCCTGGCCCTGACCTCTATTAAATGGTTGGTGAGGGTGGAGCCTTGGAGGAGGACAAGTCTAGATTGGGCGAACTGGAACACTAGGAAGCTGGATTGTTATTGATTGGGGGAAAAGGGTCCTGTACACTGTGCTACGTGGGCAACACTGACTACTACCAGGAAGGGGCATAATGAAGCAGACTGTATAAATGACTGTGTATGCCAACTACATCTGAGGGTGTAGGCAAACTGTGTGTGAATCGATTACTGCTAGGGTCTCTGAGTTGGCTAGTGTTGTGATGGGCTAATTTTACTTGTGAACCGTCTACTGCTAGGGCTAGAAAACTGGCTACTGTCAAGAAAGAGGGAAAATTGCTGTAATCGGAGGGGGCAAACTGCTTGGGTTTTAGTGCAACACTGACTGAATTATTTCGGTTAGAGGGCCACATTGCCCACCTAAAATGAGGTTAGACTTGGGGTGGCCAAAGCGGGCACCTTCAGTAGAGTGATTGGGTGTACAGGGTGTGGGGCAACACTATTAAATTTGGCAAGGAGGTTCAGAGGGTGCCCAGTGTGTTTTCAGTTGGCAGGTCTTAGGGAGGAAGTAGAGGGATCAGAAGGCAGCTGAAGGCGGAGGGTTGGGGAGAAAGGTGTGGAAAGGACCTCATGAGAGTACACAAGGCCAATATGGCATAACCCAGGAACAGGTAGACAAGGATCACATGGTTACTCAGTGAGGGGTGGGCACGTAAGCAATGTACAGAAATCACTTCCGAGGGAGGTGGCTGACCAGAAGGAGGGGACAGGAGAGAGCAGGTCAGGGGGCAAGCATCACACTTACTAATCTATTCGCTTTGCTGTCTACGGGAGATGAGGTGGAGAGGCTGGCAGGAGGAGGGGAGCAGGCAGACAGAGAGGGTTTGGTCAGTATGCTGGGGGAGATGGGGCAGGAGAGAGAGCCAGATCCACAGAAGGGGAGGGGAGAGACATTAGCCTAGGTGGGAGGAAGGTGGGGATGAAGAGGGAGTGCAGAGTGAAGCCAGGGTGGGAGGAGGGAGGACTAGGGTTGGGCAAGCATCCAGGTTAGGGAAGTCAACCAAGGATAAGGAATACTCTAGATAGGCCAGCTTCAGGGGTGGGAGAAATCAGATGAGGTGGAGGGGGAAGATGGGGGGTAGGGAGAAACACAGCAGATGGGGTGAAGGATGCAGAACTTGGAGGGGGAGGCAAGGAGGGAAGCAGTAGAAGGGAGCCTGGGTGGGGATCTGAGGATACCAGCCCAGAAGGAGTCCACGAGATCTGGTGGGGGCAATCTGTGCCACCCAGGAGGTTGGGGGGCAAGGAGCAAGCTGGAGTTCAGGTAGAAGAATGAGCATGTAGGGCAAGCACAGGCTT
Source organism: Neoceratodus forsteri (assembly GCA_016271365.2). Taxonomy (NCBI): domain Eukaryota; kingdom Metazoa; phylum Chordata; order Ceratodontiformes; family Ceratodontidae; genus Neoceratodus; species Neoceratodus forsteri. Next base: position 700,699,055 of record CM057455.1, read on the forward strand.
GTGATCCCCAGGCTGAGGGGGACAAATGAAGTAAGCTGGGGTTGATGACAGAAGGAAGAGCCTGGATGGAATCTAATGGGCCAGTAAAGTGGGGGGGTGGAGAAGGTGATCCTGCTGGGTGACTCCATGACCTGGGGCATCCAGTGGGGGCGGGAGGAAAAGCAGCCCAGTCAAGGCTAAATGTATCCCAGGCCTAGCCGTACACAAAGCCAAATTCCAGCTATACTCGATAGCATTGGAATGCGGGTAACCCCCAGACGAAACATCTGGGAACAAATGACTTAGAGGGGAACAATGAACTAGAAATCCAGGCAAGATTCCGAGAACTGGCCAGGGTTTACCACTCTATAGAAGCGCAATCTCCTTCTTTGAGATTCTGCCAGTACCTAGGGTGTCCAGGGAGACCAACATAAACTTAGAGGTGTGAACCAGTGGCTCAGGAGACTGGCGCAGGGCAGAAGGGTATGGGCTGGTGAGGGACTGAGGATATATGGAGACAAGGGTTATATGCCAGGGATAGGCTACACCTCAACTTGGAGGGAGGAGATCTTGAAACTAAATCTTGCTGGATCTATAGTCGAGAGGTGGAGTTTAAACTTGTAAGGGAGGTTACAAAAGAGTGGCTCCAGGAGGGCTGCTCGAGGGTCCAGGTCCAGGGCATGAAAAGAAGGCAGGTAATTGCGATCTAAATCCATCCAGAGCTGTGCAAGAAAGGGCATCTAGGGACTGCTCAGGGTCGAGATGACTGGAGAAGGGAGAGGGGTCAGGATGGAGGACAGCCCTGATCAATGCTAGGAGCATGGGCAACAAAATGCCCAAGCTCCAGGTGATGCTGGTTGAGGGATCAGTGGATGCGTCAGCAATTACTGAGACATGGGCCACTCAGAAAAATGACTGGGACCTAAATTTGGTGGGCTACAAAATATTCAGGAAGGATAGAGGAGAGGGAAGAGGAGGGGGTGTAGCGCTGATAGTCAAAAATGACATAGCGGTTAGTGGAGTGGAGGAGGCTGTAGGGGGAGGAGATCTGAGTAACCCTACAAAAGAGGGGAGGCAAAAGATTGAAAATAGGGGTGGTGTACAGAACCCCCAACGATGGAAGAGGCCCTGGAGGACAAACTAGTTGAGAACATCAAGGGGCACTGTGACCGTGGAAAGGGAATGATGGTTATCATGGGTGACCTTAATATGCTGGGGACAGACTGGGACACTATGGCATCCTCTGTGGCCAGGAACAGACTGATGGATATGTTCCAATATGCCTTCCTAGTCCAGCAGGTGGGGAACCTACTAGGAGGAGCTGGTACTGGATCATGTCCTGGCAGACAGTGACCAGATAAAGGGCCTGGAGGTGTGCAACCCGCTGGCAGGTGGTGATCACACTATAGTCTGGTTTCTGCTGTATCTGGGGGAGGATAACCATTCTAATACAGTAGTAGTGGACTTCGGGGAGCGGACTTGTGGGCATGGGCAGGATTCTACAGGTAGCTTGGACAAGATTAGGCGGACATGGATGCTGGCAGCTTGTGGGAGGAGCCATTAAGAAGGGGTGGCAGGAGACTACTAACTCCTGTACAAAGGTGAAGCGTAAGCATGGTAGAGCCAACAAGCTGTGTTGGTGGACCAGGGAGGTGCAGGAGGCAGTGAGGGATAAAAAGGCTGCCTATGCATGTTTTAAGTGCTCTAGGGGGGATAGGGAGAGGGGTATGAGTTGATGGCTGAAGGGTCACCACAGTGGTGAGGGGAGCCAAGGTGAGGAGGGAGCAAAACCTGGCTAGGGATATCCGAAGGGGAAAGGATTCTATAGATACACAAGGGAGAAGAGAAAAGGGAGGGCATGGATCAGCATGATTAGGACTGAGGAGGGATGGACTCAGGAGGCAGGGGAAATCAGGCAGAGGTGCTAAATGAGTACTCTGCCTTGATATTTACGGAGGGAGGCAGGGGATCCCTCCAGCCCAATGGGAAGGAAGGGGAGCCAGCAGAGTCGAGAGGTCAGATGGAGTCAAGAGGACTGAAAGAAGTTGGGGTACAGGCTGGGCCAAGTCTAGAAGGGGATGGGTGGTTAAATGAGGGGTGGGCTGGGAGGAGGGAGAAATCACAGTGGAAGGGAGAAGGAGGCCTTCAGACACTAAAACTGATAAGGCATCGGGCAGATTGGCTGCATCCGAGGGTTATGAAGGAATTGGCCGATGAGCTAGCAGCACCACTGGCAGCACCTAACACCTCTGCTGACAGGATGGGTGCTTCAAGACTTGAGGGTGGCTCATGTGGTGCCTATCCACTAATGGGGGTCTAGAGAGGAGATGGGGAATTATAGGCTTGTCAGCCTAATGTCTGTGGTAGGCCAAAGTAATGGAGGTCATTATCGAGGATAGGCTCAGGAGGCAGCTGGAAAGGTTGGGCAACTGGATGACAAGCAGTATGGTTTCATCCGGGAGATCGTGTTGAACCAAGCCCATAGATTTTATGACTAGGGCTCTGGACCGGCATAGACCGGAGGGCGTCCTATACCTGGATTTCAGTAAGGCATTTGATTCGGTACCCCAAAATGCGCTACTATTAAAGCTTGGGGTGGGAGGACAGTTGCTCAGATTGGGAGGGTGGGGTGAGAGGACAGTTGCTCAGATGGGTAGAAAATTGTCTAACAGGGCGAATACAGAGGGTGGTGGTGGGTAGTCTCCTCCCCCATGAAGGTCAGCAGTGGGGTCCCCCAAAGTTTGGTACTGGGACCACTCCTGTTCAATGCCTATGTCTTCGATATGGGGAGGGCGGTTAAGAGTAGGATGAGTCTCTTTGCGGATTACTTAAAACTGGGAGCATTGGTGGAAGGAGACGAAGTGAGAGAGACAATCCAGAGGGACCTGGATACCCTGGAGGGGTGGTCAAGGAGGTGGGAACTGAGGTTTAATGCAGGGAAATGTTGGGTGCTGCATCCGAGGGTCAGAAACCCGGGCCATGTATACACCCAGGGGTGTCATACTGCAAGCCACAACGAGTGAGCGGGATCTAGGGGTGGTAGTACACGTCAAAATGAACAACCCTAAAAATTGCAGAAGAACTGTGGCAAAAGCAAACCGGATACTGCATAGCCAGGGGGATTACGTCCAGGAAGAAGGAGGTGATCCTCCCTCTGTATAATGCCTTGGTCAGACCACATCTCGAGTACTGCATGCAGTTCTGGAGACCTCACCTCAAGGATGACGCAACACTGCTGGAGTGTGTCCAGAGGAGGGCAACCAGGATGCTTCAGAGCATGGGAGGAAGGCCCTATGAGGAAAGGCTGGAAGAGCTTGGGCTGTACTCGCTGGAGGAGAGTAGAGACAGGGGGACATGATAGGGGTCTTCAGATATGTAAAAGGAATAAATAGGGGCAGTGCCAAAGAGATGTTCAGACTAAAGAAGGTGGGAAACAACCAGGTAACATGAGTGGAAGCTAGAGGAGGGAAACTACAGGGGGATGCAGGAGACCTTACTTCATTGAGAGGGTGGTGGGGCCCTGGAATGCACTGTCCAGGAGTCTGGTGGAGGAGGGCACAGTGGAGGGTGTTGAAGAGGGAGGGACAGGTTCAAGGGTAAAACTGAAGAGGATGACCTCTCCAGGGCTGGGTGGGAAAGAAAGAACCTACTAGGAGGCGGGCTACCGAGCAGACACAACAGACCATCCAGCCTATTCTGCTGGCTTTTAGTATGTTAGATATAGCGAGGAACTGCAGGGAAGGTGTGCCTATTTGTAGATGATACTGAAGATCTGCAATAGGGTAGACACCCTGGTAGGGGAGGTGGAGGCAGTGAGGAAGGGCCTAAAGATTCTGGAGAGGTGGTCGGAAACTTGGCAGCTGAAATTTAATGCCAAAAAGTGCACATTAATGCACATGGGTGTAATAACCTGCAAACCATTTACACATGGGGGGGTAAGGAAACTCAGCAGGACAGAGATCTGGGGATTATAATTTCAGATAACTTGAAGGCGGAGAACCAGTGCAGCACAGTGGTGGGCAAAGTGAATAGAATGCTCTGTGCATACGGAGGGGTATAAAACAGAAAAAGGGAGGTGCTGATGCGCCTTTATAAATCCATGGTGAGGCCTCACCTTGAGTATGGGGTTTAGTTCTGGAGGCCTCACCTACACAAGGATATAAGACAGGATTGAAAGGGTTCAGACAAGGGCAACCAAGATGGTGCACGCTATGCATAGGCAGCCCTATGAGGAGAGGTGGAGGGAATATGATCTGTACTCACTGGAGACTAGTAAGCTTATTTGCAAGGAAAATAAGTGCTAGAACTAGGGATCATAAACTAAGATTAGAAGAAGGAAGGTTTAGGGGCAATGTGAGGGGGCATTACACCACTGAGAAGGTGGTGGAGTCCAGGAACTGATTACCAGAAGAGGTGGTGTGTGCAAAAATGCTGAAAGGATTCAAGGGGGCATGGGACAGACACCAGGAGCTGACCAGTGGGCAGAGTGGGGTGTCTTTGACAAAGATGATGATTGGGGTGGGGGTGAGGTGTGACCTCGACTGGCCAAAATGGTCCTTTTCTGTCACCAGATTTCTATGATTCTAAGGCAGTTAAGTAATTAGGACTTACCCGCTCCATCAGAGAAGGGAGTCCAGAGTTAGTGTCCTTGGTTTGGGGTATTCCTAGGACCTGAATGGGAAGAACAGAGAATGTTGAAGGGACACAAAGGTTCGGAGGTGCTAGAGGAGAGATTAGAGTGTTAGAATTAAACAAAGTTACTTATCTGATTGGTATGTTGGGACCTGTAGAAATAAAGGGAAAATAGATCAGTATGGGAAGTTATAGTAGCAAGAGAGAGAGAGATACAAAAATGGTATATAGCACAGGAGTAAAGGAAGAGAAGTTTCAGAGGAAAAGACAAACTAGGCCAAAGTAAGGAAACTAGAGATGGAATAAAAAAAATGCTGACAGCTAAGAACAGAGAATAAAGTGGTATTTGGGACTCGGCAACCTCCCTTAGCTCCCTAGGTGACCTGCAGGTAGTCAGTAATTTAAGAAGTAGTCCAAAATGGGCAGGTGGGAATGCATTTGGGCTAGTGGCCCTATATTATTTAAAAAAAGGGACACTGGTGGTTCAGGAGTCTTGAGTTGTTCCAGGAGGCCAGTGGTTTGAAAGGTATAGCTCTGGTGATATAATGGGTCACTCCCTCATGGACAGTGGCAATTTTATTTTTTAATATTATCTTCCCCTGGATCCTAATGTGTTGGGGGGGTGATGTCCTTGGGCCCAGACCATATGTAGCAGGCAGGAGGCTGTTCAGAAAACTGCTGACCAGAAATGCTACGGCTGTTGATAGCCAGACAGTTTAGTGCTACTGAACTACAGTGACAGTAATGGCAGGCACTTTCAACTGCTAATCCAGAGGAGGGCAACTAAAATAGCGTGAAGGTCTGCACCTGGAAGCCATACAAAGAGATGAGCTAAATATGTATGCCCTTGACGAAAAGGGCCGGGAGACAGGACAGAAAATTTCAAGCACCTCAAGGAATCAACAAAGTCCAAAAGAGTAGCATCTTTCAGAAAGAGATGAAAGAACAAGGGGCCAAATTTAAGATAGAGAAGATGGTCTAGGGCAACATGAGGAAGTATTTTTCACAGAGAAGGTGGTGAACACATGGAATGACCTTTCTAAGGAGGTTGTGGGGTCAAAAATAGTGGGGACTTCAAGAATACATGGACAGACGTGAACCAGTTCTACTGGTGGGTAGGAGGAAGTCAGCTGTTGGATAACTAGGATCTGCAGCTTATCCACTAGGTAGGAAATGGGCCGACTGAGTGGGCCAAGCAGTCTCATCTGTCATCAAGGTCTATGTGTCTATGATTCAGCCCACAGAGCTCAGGCTATAACCTGCTCCATGTGTGGGAATGAAGATGGGATATTTTTGGGAGGGAGAGACTAGAGCAAATAGAGGTAATTGCTTCCATCCGGGACGGGAACCACTGTCCTCAATGAATGGTTTTAATGTTACAGTACTTTGATGAACATTTAAACTAGCTGTGGGAGTAGGTGGAAGAAAAAGGGGAGTCACAAACTGCCCTTCCCCACAGGCTGAGATTGAGAGTAGGGAGATCCTGAAGGGAGAGACTCCCAACAGGATTCAAGTTAATGAAAGAAGCAGGGGACAGTCGAAGAAGGAAGAGGAAAAAAGGAGCATATGTCTCCCTCTACCCATCAGCCACAAAGTGGCATGTGAAGAGCCCCCACAGCAAGAGGGTCTGGAGGGTGGCCAGCCAGCAGTAGGTGGCAGGAACCTTTAGCTAAGCCGCATGGTGGCAGACTGTAGGTGCCCCGAGGGCCTGGTAGAAAGTGACTGGGAGAGTAAATGCACAAGATAGGGACCACAAAGGAAAATCCACAGTGCAACTGAAGGGCAATGCCTGAACTTGACTTAAAAGTAGCTGTGGGTGGGAGGCAAACAGGGGAAATCAGTGGGCTCCCTGACGGGACCATGAAAGCAGCAAGCACTGCATGCAACAGAGTCCGACAGCAGCTAATGTCAAATTACCAGGAGCTAACAAATGGATTTGGGGAGGAAAAAACAACATAAGGTCCAGGACAGCTCACAATTAAAACACAGAGCACCAAAGAGAAAGAGCCCTGATGGGTTATAAATATTAAGTAAATTTATACATAGAGTGGATATAAATGGAGGTGATAAATCCATTTTTATCCGAGCATGTATGTGTATACATGCAGAATCTTACATTTACACGTATATTTATTATGGTCATCCTTGATTAATGTGCATGGTGGACTGCGTCACACATCCCCATCCCTCACCCCCGTTGTTTGACACTGCTTACTGGAATCTTGCTTTTAGTTTTGTCTCTTCCAGGTTGCCCGTCCCTCAGCCACGCCACCTGCCATTTAGTCATACTTCTCATACTTCTCCCCATTCTTCCCGCTATCATACAGTGAGCATTTGTTTCTGTTTAACATTTTTTTTTCTTTTCTACCAAACCTTTTTCAACTGGCTGCGCTCCAGCTGTCACACTCCTCTGCATTCTGTTGCCGTGTCCTCATCACACCTCTCGATATAAAAACCAGAATTTTTTTTTTTTTTTTTTTTACTGCTTCCTCAAAAACTGGTAAGCCTTCACTCTTACTCTTCCACTCTGGTTTCCCAACCTCGCTACAACTGCCACCAGAGCTCCCCCAGCACATAGAAACTGTCAGATTTTTTTTCCTCAAACTGCTTTGCTCATAAAACCCCACTGCTGATGAGCCCTCACTCTAGGTCACACTTCTGCTGTGGTTTCCAGACTCGCTACAACTGCAACCATAGACTTCTGTTAAGTCCTTCTCTGTAAACCCTAAATGGCTCTCTGTGGCCCTTAGGGCCCTCCCTCATCCCTGCTTATTTACTGAGATTTCCCTATGTCTATACACCACACATGTTTTAAGCCCCCCCACCACATTTCACTCCTGACCTCCAACACTATAATGCTGTCAGTCTGTTCCAGGTGTCTACTACCCTTTCAGTGAAGTAGTATTTCCTCACATCCATCTTACCTCCACCATTAGCTTCATCATGTCCCATGGTCCTTTTTCCTATTTGAAGGAGCCCCCCCCAGCACCCTGTTCATCCTTGTAAGGTACTTGTGGGTCTCCATCATGTCACCTCTCTTTCAGAGTTTATATGTTGAGATCCCAGTCTTCTCACAGGTCAAGCCAGCCCATGTAATATTTTAGTTGCTCTTATACCGCTACACCCTATGGCCTTTCTATGGTGCAGTCTCCAAACCTGGACACAGTACTCTTTTAGGCCCTGTCCACACTACCCTCTGTAATGTTACAGAGTGCCCAAACCATTACCGCAATGGTTTACGCTTTACACCTGTAACGCGCAGAAGGAGTGGTAACCGCTGTTGCAAACCACATGAGGTGGTTTCGCACAACGGATATGAAACCGCTACGCCTTTTGCAATATTACTGGGCTTAGGTGGACGCGCTGCTTTTGTCCTAGTGCAGCACAAGCTGCATTGTGGGATTGGGTGCCACGGTAATGGTCGCCCGGCTTCCGAAGTGTGGAGCAGTGGTGCCGGTCCCGAAATGGACACCGCGGCAGTGTGGACACACTGTACCACTCCACGGTTGTAACGGTTTCTATCCGTTACAGGGTCTGAGAGGTGCAGTGTGGATGGGGCCTTAGTTGGATCTCACTAATAAGGGATTACTTGCAACACCACCACCTCCCTCCTCCTGCTGAAGATACCCCTCCCTATGCAGCCCCTGCATCCTTCTCGCCCTACCCACTGCTTTGTCACGCAGCCCAGCAACTTTAAAGAGACTTACCAAGGTAAGGTAACTGAGTCAGCCCCTGCACCATATCCATCGGTGCCTTGCTGCCAGAGGACCCCAATTATGTTAATATGTCCCCAAATTTTTAGCTCGTTAAAGTTCTGTCCTTCATAAAAATATACAAACCAAGTCCCAAGAACTTCCAGTTGCTTGCTGCTGCCCCAGGTCCACCTCATACACTCTAGCAGGATGACGAGATGCTCTGGTGAGAGCGCCGGGGTGCTTTGTCTTGTCTGTAATGGGCGGCAGCTTTTCTATTGATTTTAAATGATTCAGTGACCACCTGGCAATGAAACAAGGCTCTTATTAGTTGAACAGTGCCCACATTTTATTGCCAGGTAGCCACTATATAGTTTAAAAATCAATAGAAATGCGTGCCCCCAGTACATATAATGGAGTGCGCCCCACGCCCTTACTGGCATCTCGTCATCCTGATAGTGAGCATGGGGGTGGAGCTTGTGCAGCAGAAAACCAAAAAACAAAACAGGAAGTCATTGGGACCCAGTTTGTATATTTTTATGAAGGACAGAACTTTTTAATGGCCTATAAATTTAGGGACATATTAACTTCCTTGAGTCTTCAAGGCAAGCAATCGATGGGGCATGGTGCAGGGCAGCATCTTGGCAAGTCTCTTTAAGATCATAATAACTCCAAGGTCCCCCCGCTTAGTGTATAATCAGTACAACCCTATAAAGCAGCTCCTGGTTTCCTATGCCCTAGGTGCACAATTCTGTACTTTGTCATTGAACCCCAACTGCCCCAATCTTGACCACTTTTTGAGTTTCTCCAAGAGACATGTACATGCTCTCTGCTCCCTTCTTAGTGCCCACCCTACAAATTTTGGTATTGTCTGAAAAAAGGCATTCCCTTCTTTGCTAGTTTTTCTGCAATGTCACGTATGAAGACATTGAAGAGGATCTGCACCAGTACTGAGCTGAGCTGCTCACTGTCCCATCACTGTAATAAGTGCCATTAACCATCACCCTCTGACACCTTAACCTCCACCCCCAACTACTACTCCATTTTCCAACCTGTATTTGGTCACCCCCACTTGTTCCGCTTACCACAACACTATCACTCTGAGCATCTGCCAGGACTTGCCTCCATAGAATGAATCCAATATGTGGAGCAGCTCCTAGGTAGTCAGGATACATTTGCATGTTCTTCTATCCCCAGGACATAAGCGGCAGGGTGCACAAACACATGCACAGACATGTGTGGCACAGCACCAGTCAAGGTCTTCCCACCCATGGTTGCTCCCACCTGCACTGCCACTCTGTGGTCACTCAGTTGGCAGTACTACAGCTGAGCTGGCTGTCTCCTTCCCAGAAGAGAGCCTCTTGTATAACAGTTGATCCTTCTCCTCTCCCCAGAGAGTCCCTGACGCGAGCTCATTCCTGAACTAAGGTCACCTCCGCCGCAGGTCATAGTGCTACTGTTAAACTGAAGGGCACACATGTTAACCAGTTTCTAATTAATTTTACCACTTTGGATCCCTCCTAGGCTGATCAATCTCTTTAGCCTCGCCTCCCAAAATAGTCAGCCACCCTCCTCTCTGCTAGATCACCCTTCCAGGCACCAGACTATCCTCCATGCAGCTGGACAACCCTTCTAGTCCCAGTCTTTCACATAATGAGCACTGGAGCTAGAGCACCACACAGGCTCGGCCAGCCGCTTACCCAACCAGCCACCCTCCCATATCTGGACCAGCCTCCAACTACATTCTATACAACCTCAATGTAGCTGGAGCACCACCCCAAACCTCCACTCTAACAGACCACATATCTGAAGCTGTCCCTCCAAGCCCATGGACCAGCAGTCCCCCATGTAACCACTCAACCTACAGCTAGATCCACCAGAAGCCCCATACCAGCCTCACCATCGAACCACCCACCCTTCAGCTAGACCTCACTTCCAACCTTGAACTAGCCCCACCACCACCAGCAGCTACCCTCCCTGCTGCTGGCTCACTCTTTCATGCCCTGGACTAGCCTCTCCCAGCAGACAATCCTCCCTGCAGCTAGACCCCTGGGTTCATTCCCACCCACAGACCAGCCTCCCTCCCCTCTGCAGGTTGAGTAACCTCCCAGAGCTTGACACCTTTCCAAAAGCTGAGACACCCACCATCCAGAGCAGAACCTCCCTACACCTAGACCCCCAATCACCCTTCCTCAACCGTGGACCCCATACTTCTCAATGTAGTATTTAAAAAATGATGTGACACTCAACATATTGCATTGGTGTCAGTGGCTCAGCAGGTAGCACACTCACCTCCGAGGCTGAGAGACTGTAGCTGCAGTGGGTTCTATTCCCATACCAGGCACTTATGTTAGTATCCCAATACTGATGCTGCAGTGCAGCATGAGGGGATGGCTGCACCTGAGGCATTGTCTTTCAGATAAGACGTTAAACCGAGGTCCCATCTACCTGTTCTGGTGGTAGTTCAGGTGGATGCTAAAGATCCCTATGGCACTTCTCGGAAAAGCAGGGAAATTTTCTCCAGTGCCCTGGCCATTCTCCACCCCCAATTCACTAAAATACCACCAACAGCTTAATCTGGTTCAAGGTCAGTTGGCTTTCATCTGTATTCCTCTCCTTCCGGGTCGTGCCTGAAAATAGGCAAGAATCTGTCTAGTGCACTTAGCCGGTCAACAAAAAGGGGAAATTGTTTAACCAGGAAAGGCACACTAAGCCAGAGCTTGTTTCCAGGTGCGACCTGGGAGCACAAGAAAGTGACTTGCTCAGGGTCACCCAGTATGCAAGAGGAAGCTGAGGGATTCAAACCCAGGTCTGGTCTGCTAGATGTCACCAGATTGCAGCTCAGAGCCTAGACCACTGTGCTATACTGCCTGCCATAAAAATGAAATAAAATAAACATAAAATTTAAATTAATGCGTCTTCAGCAAAGAAGAAAAAATACACTGATCCCCAGATAACAAATGGATTAACACATGCAACTGTTAAAACAAATATTAAACACAAAAACAGTTCCCCACAAACACACTCAAATATCTGCAGTAAATAATTCTTCCTTTAGGTAACTCCAGATTTTCTCAAATTAAAAGTTGTAATCTTTTCTATGCATTCTGAATTTGCTCAGTTATACAATATTCCTGCTGTTCATCCTCCTGCCATCAACAACACTACTTTAAAGTAACTAAATCAGCAAAATTCACAAATAACAAGTAATCGAGAGGCACAATGCATCCTAAACACTTCGGTAAGGTTGATTGAAAATAAAATGTGTATTTAAAGTTTAGCCAAGAGTTCAGAGAAGAGAAAATGTTTTCAAGACAAAACATTAAAAGTGAAACCTGCACACATTTCATTTTGAAAAAAAAAAACACCTGAGTGATAATTCCTGTACTGTATTTAACATTTTAGGGAGTTAAAAGATGTACTTTTAAACATAAGCTCTTACTCTAACATGTAAATCTTAGCTGTAGGAAACTTCAGTTGTTCAAAAATGGAATTACAGAGCACTCGTGCAGATTTCACAGGCACAGACACAGACAGGAAGAGAGCTGGGGAATAGGCTTGACTGAGTAGACTTATGGAAAATAGTTTTTAGAATACACTTTAATAAAGGGACACTGCCAACTTTTTTGCACCTTATTATTTCCAGGTAAAAATCCACGTTTTTATTATTGGCTTACCTTCTGTAAATTCATTGGTGTTGTAGTTGTTTTATCTGTCTCCTTGCTTAGTAGAACTGAAAATGCATGGTAATGTACCCAGCCTTGATTGGCTAATTTAAATCCTAAAACTACTCACTGACTGTAAATCTTCATTTATGATTCAGTTGTATTAAAAAAATTGTACTTTTTAAGAGCTTTGCAGATCTATTTCTAATCCTCATTTAGCAATAACTTACCCTTTGAACAACTAGTCTGCTGAATACTTCTTAGAATTTGTATTCTAGCGGTTGTATTTTGAACGATGATTAAAGATTATTAAAAATTACTAAATTAGTCTTTGAAGGCAAATTAATGAATGCTTTAATACTAAATTTAGTATTTGACTTCAGTGAGGGTTCTAGGCACAGCCCTTTGGGCCTGCAATCTCCCATGACCACTCACATCTTGAACACCCTCTGCCCAGATGACCACCCAGCTGGACAACCATATCAACATCCCAATAGATCTCTCCCAAGCTGTGTATTTTGCCTGCAGCTAGTCCACCCCTACAAGACCCAAACCAGCCTCTCCCCCATCAACTATCATCCATCCTGTAGCTGGCTGCTGCAGGCCATCCTTCCACCTCAGACATGATCCCCCTGCAGATGGAACCTCCAGACCTGCCTCCCACTCTGTAGACCACCTCCTGAGCTGGACCAACCTCCCAGTCTTACCAAACAGCGAACCGCCTTTAGAGCTGGACCAGCACTCTCTAGATAACAACTCTTTCTGCAGCTGGACCCATCCCACTCACCCATCTTGCCCAGATACCAGTTGCCCATCCCACCACTGACCACTCTGTTTGCATATAGAAACCCTGCCCTGCTAGGTACCCTTTTTATAATCCCAACGCTATTAGTGTGACATGCTGCATCCCACACACAACAACCAAACAGCCCCAGCAGCCCAACACACAGTGGCGCTGACCTAGGACAGTGCCCTGACACACTGTCAGGCCAGAGGAGGCTGGGACGCCAGCGCTGGTTGCTGAGTGGATTTTCCAAAACACATGAAGCAATCTATCCCACCTATGCCACCCATCTCAGGACCTGAGACACTACTGAACAGCACGGACAATGTGGAACACCCACCCCTATGTGGTGCACCTCCGAGGACACACTGACCTGAATATGGACCCCTGGTAAGGATGACTGTCTCACCATCCATGAGACAGGATGAAACAAACAGCCGTGGCATGCCCAGTGTGTTGACCAGCCATCCCAGGCAGCATGGTGGATTGTCTCTTGTATCCCTGCATGCATGATTATGTCAGCTGACAGCCAGCCAGCTGGGCATGCATGAAGGAATTGAAATACCAAGCCTCGTTGGTCAGTGCATGCATGACACTGCAGGCACACAGCAGAGCGGCACAGTGAGAGCATGGATAGCTGCACTCAGGAATGGTCCACAGCAACACCACATGTGGATGGCAGGACACAGAGCAGCATGCCATCGCACCAACCGTGCAATAGTGCGCATGTGGCTGTGTCATGCTAGCCCACTATGGGCCTGCAGTAACCACCAGAAAAAGTCTGAGGTGTTTAGGGGCCTGGCCACAGGGAGCCCACTGTGGCATGAAGGTTGACAGGTGTTGTGGGGTTCCAAGGGCCCATTGTGGGAATGCTGTTACCACACAGTTGCACAGCTGGAAGGATTGGTGGGCACTCACACAGCTTCAGACCTGTGCGACATGCGACACAGTGCAGATGTGGCAGTGTGCAGGGCTGCTTGGCGGCACTAGCAGTGTTGTGATGAGACATCACCACCAGGTTGGGGTACATGTTAAATGGGGGTGAAACTTTATTCCTTCAGTAGGGGCCACAGTGGCAACCTGGTAGCTGTGCATGATGTGTACTGTGAGTATACAACTGTCAGGTGCCAAGTCACCATGGAACCCTACAGGGCGGTGTTAGTGCCATGCCACAGAGGAACTTCAGCAGCTTGCCCTTGTCCTGATGCTAGTACCAACCTTATCCACCCTCATAGCTCTTTTGTGGTGAGTCCATGGCAGTCCACAACAAATGCCTCTCACTGGTGATATAGGTCCATTGCTGTTACCTGTGGAGTTCTGCTAGCATTGTTAGGACCTCTACATGCACCTTCCCGAGCAGGGTATGGAGATGGCAGTGCCAGGTCTTGACATTGCTTTGGGTCCAGGCATACTTCTGCTCGTTGAGATCTGCAACCAACCACAGCTGAGTGGGAACATGGGGTCATATCTCGTGGGCACCTTGGTTACCCCACTGTATAGCCATATCCTGCCCAGCACATGTCTTCGCTCAAAACAATAGAAGAGTGTGGTGGCATTGGGCTGAATGGTTGACTTCAGGAGGCTGAATGCTGCTGGAATGTCCTGTGCCAGGAGATGGGCGAGGCCACGAGTTTATGGATCTTCAGGCTGAAGTCTGGGTCACTTGTGTTGTAGGCAAGGCCAAAACTCTGGACCTTCCACCACACAATTCTGCTCAAAGTGGAACAGGTGTCCTTGTTTATGGTTTGTGGAAATTCCATCTTACAGGCATTGATCACAGCCTGCTCAAAGTCAGTGATGATCGAGGTGGTTTGAGGGTGCAGGACTGTATACTGCATATTTATTCAGCTCCTGAACAAGGTGCAGTAATATTTCAGGCTCTTTGTCATCATCAGTGTATACACCAATGACATAATGAGGTTGTTAGGCCCATCCCCATGGGTGCATGGATGGTGTGCAATGAGTGAACAGGTGTGGGCATAGTCTTGAAAATACCATCCATCATCCAGAAGGGTGCCTGTGCCAGGTCCCTGATGTTGTCCTCTGTGATAAGTAGAAGAACCTGGTGGGTGGTGCTGCCAGTGATCCTGCTGTACCATGGCCATCCAGTCACCATCTGTAGCTGCTTGGGGATAGTGAGGTCAGCCAGTGTCACTGATTCTGGTTAGAGGTTCTTGCAGCGGTCCTGTTTCACAATCTGCAGCAGGGCCTCTTTCTTGGCAACTGTTGCCACAGCTCAGTGGTCACTGCAGTTGCTTCACTCTGCAGCAGCTACGGGCTACCCACATGTTGTGTGCCTTCTACATGATGCCTGGCTAACACTCTGTGCTGGTAGAGCATCTGTCACCTCCAGAGCATGACTGTGCTCATTCTTTTCTTTAGGTGGTGCTGGCCATCATGGAGCAGTGTGATGGCCTGGCGAGGCAGGACTTGGACTTATGGTGCTGGCAGCACCATTACACTGTCTCATGCTGTCCTGGTGGTGCTGAGGGCTGAGGCGCAGATGCCATACCTTGTGTCATGCCAGTGATCCGGGTTCAGGATTGAGCCTGGGCCGGCCGGGGTCGGCAGGGGAGGACTGGGATTGAACATCCATAGACTACTTTCCCAGTCCTGGGGTGGGCTGTGGAATTTCAATGTGCTGTAGCAGCTCCTGGGATGCCTAGGGGCACTACTAGTGTCAGTGACACTAGATGGGGAGCAGATATCGGCATGTTGCACCTGGATATCATTGCATGTCCAGTGATACTGAGGCCAATCAAGGAAAATGGCTGGTCATGACCCTTCAGCTTGATGGCTGTGCTCTGAGCCACCTGGAGGACTTTGGTGAGAGTCCTGTTGAGGAGGGTCTGGGGCTGTCCTGGCTGGTAGAGACAGAGGGGAGCTTCCAGCAAGATGGCATGATGGCTGCCCCGTGATCCTCCTGGGTGTAGTTTGAGCTACCCAGCTCTCCAGGTGGTGAGCTGGTTGCTGGACTTCCCAAGCTGAGTGTGCTGCAGCAGGTGAAAAATATGATATGTTAAAAACAGTACACTGTCTACCTTGCATGTCCATTCATGACCAGGAGGTAGCCATTCACATTTAGCTTGACTTTCCTTCCTGGATGTTACCACCCTCGCAGATTGTCCATGTTCTTGGGGTTGCAGTTGAGCACCCTGGCCCCTCCATGGCTTTCACGCTGTCCCATTGTGCCAGAGGACTGCGCATCACTGACTGGCTTTGGTTCCAGCTCAGGTGCATTCGGGTGTGATTGCACTTCTGCTTGCACATCACACTCCATGGGCCACACACCTGTGGCAGTTGCTACTTGTCTGTGGGTGGTTTGTACCAGTACTGTAGTGAAACTGTCTGCCCACAGTCCCAGTGTTTAGGCTGTGCACCATGGTCACATTCAAGTTCTGTGTCCACAGTGTCCTGTGCCCCCATCAGCTACTGTGGTGCAGGGGGCTATGCTCCATGGTACACTTCCCTGCTGTCCAGCATGCAGGGATGCAGGTGTCCCTGTGTGTTGTGCACTCTGCCTACAGGTCAGTGTCCACCTACCTATGCTGGCCTTTGCACCCTCCAGCATTGGCATCCGTAGTTCCCGTGCATGCCTTCATGAGTCCATGTCTTTCCACTGCCCCCATGCATCATTTTCTGATGCCTACCTGTTCTCTATGTTCTCTTCAGCTGTAGTTCCCTGACCTGAGACTTCTCCGGTAAATGATCTATTGTAGCCCTCACTGTGCTCTTTCCTATGGGGCTTGCATTTTCTGCCCCTCTGCCAGTTTGTTTGTCAGAGTTTCAGTTCACCTGCTTTGTTTACTAACCATCTCCCTGCATCTGAAATGGGCCCTCACCTAGCCAACCACTCTCCCGCAGCTGAACTACCCTTTTGGCCCCTGGAGAAACCTTCCCCAAGGAAAGCACTGTCCATGGACCATTTCACAGTTACAAGGAGGGGAGGAAGAGGTCCCCAGCTGAGGGAAGCAACTGCTGGTGGGGACTTAATTAGGGATAGACTTGCGAGCAGGGTGGGGTAAAGGAGAGGAGGTGAAATACCTGGAGAGGTACTTTTGGCTTGGAGGATGAGAGCAGATACAGTGGATCATTAGGCAGCAGGAGATGAGAGGGAGCTAGGATGTCATTGTCCACCTGGGGACAAATGACCCAGCAAGGGACAGGGTAGGGGTAGTGCAGGGAAATTTCAGGGATGGGGGAGGGTCCTCTGCACGCATGGTGGCTTTTGCCAAAAGGTTGCTTATATACATCTTGGGAGAAGATAGGACTTCCACACGGCTTTCAACAGTTGGTTAAAGGATGATGGTGGTAGGGCTCAGTACTAGCAGTGAGCCTCTTCAGTGTCTTCATAAGTGAAATTGCAGAAGAACTGAATGGGAAGGTATGTCTTTGCAGATGCCACCAAAACCTGTTATAGGGTTGACACTGGAGGGTGTGGAGAAAGGGTTCACCCATGCTGGTGTGACAGCCATGTTGCTGATGCCAATTACAGCACAGGCCACATTACAGCACCAGGCAAATGTATCCTGGGAGTTACAGCACCACCAAAGAGCCCTCCTGGGAAACAGTCTCTTATTGGGCCGGCCTCCCTAATTATCCCACAGGTCCAGGTTCTTAATTTACCTGTTCTCCAGTCCTACCCCCATCCTACAATCACTCCCAGGTATACAGTAGATTGTTACTATCCCTGATGTTCAGTGGTTTCCATTTATTTATTTATTCATTCATTTGTTTACCAGAGTAGGTGCACTGGTCCCAGAATCATTTTCAGGCATGACCTGGGGCATTGAGGATGGCACAGGAATAAAAGCAAGTACAAAGGAGGCTGGGACAAGGCATAAAATAGACAGTAATAACAAATATGCAGGATATTTATATGACGATATATATAAACTAGCACAATGGATAAATAATATTATGACAATAGCAGGTACAGTAGTAGCCAAGTTGTAATACAAATTAGGCATGATCTGAGATGAGTAAAGGAAAAGTGCATCAGTGGAGTGTAGGTATGGACCAAGAAGGAAAGGAGGGAAGGGAAGTAGAGGCATGATAATAAGTTGGGAGGGCAGGAGCAAGTAGTGGAGGACAGAAGGTGAGATCCAAGGAGAGAGTGGAAGAGTCCTGAGAGTCAGTGGTGCTAAGTGGAGGGGTAGGTTGTTCCAAAGGAAAGGGGCTGCAGATGAGAATGCACATTTCCATACGGTGAGACTAGGGGCACTCAAGCATGGGGCCAGCAGTGAGGCAGAGCTCTAGAACAAACACTTTGGCCAAAGAAGGTGGATTATGGAGAGGTAGCTCAGGTTTTGATGGCCTTATTGATCAGTGCCAGAGATAGGTCTGTTGGGCTGATGGGGAAGCCAGCCCAGGGCCTGATAGAGTGAGCAGTGGTGTGTTGAGTGAAAGTCCTTGCCCTCTGTATATCCAAAGTCCCCACCATGACCCAGTTAGTTCTACAGCAAATACTACCCCTGGTCCCCAGCCTTACTATATATTTGACACCCTTCCACATTTGGCACAGACCATCCTCTCAGCTCCTTGATCAGGCACAAATGGATGATAGTTCACAATCATGTGCTAACTGTACACAGCTGTTTATACAATAGGCACATGAGAGCAAACATGGCTTGTCCTCAGTTGGTCACAGAGGTTAGCAGAGTGTCTGTGCCAATTGCCACTGTGGGAGAGTGCGAAACATATGGTGGGGCCATGAATGGTGGCTGTGGACTGGGTGGGCAGGTAGTTATTGGCAGTTCTCAATGTATGGAATGGACAGCAGCACCACTGAACACCAAGGGAAGTGATGATATTACTGATGGTGGAGCTCAAAGGGCAGTGGTAGAGGCAGAGGTGATACTACCTGGTTTAGGAAGGCAAATATCTTTAGAGCCATTTACCAACTGGTCAGAGACTCACTAATTATGTTATCTCAAGATATCATTTTGTGATCCTACCCTCGTTTTTGGGTGCAAAAGTGTTGTTTGAGAGTCACTTTACCCATTTAGCAATCGTAAAATGCTCTTTGAATGTAATAAACAAATTAGCCAGCCTGGGAATGGGTCCCAGAGTGGTAGCCTGGGTAAAAGCACTGGCTGGGCAACAGGACACTGTGGGTAATAGTAAATGGAGTCCACAATGAAGAAAGGAGGGTTATTAGTGGGTACCACAGGGCTCAGTACTAGAGCCGGTCATTTTAATGTCTTTATAAGTGACATTGGCGAGGACTGGAGGAAGGTATGTCTCTTTGCAGATGACACAAAGATCTGCAACAGGGTTGATACACAAGGTGGGGTGGAAAGGATGAAAAGGGACTTGGCAAGGTTGGAGGAATGGTCAAATGTATGGCAGCTTAGATTCAATGCAAATAAGTGCAAAGTAATGCACCTGGAAACAAAAACCCAGGGCAAGAGTACACAATGGGGGGTGAGATACTGACAACAAGAAAAATGGAAAGGGATCTGAGGGTAGTCATAGCAGATGACCTAAAGGTGGGCCAGCAATGTGAGAAGGCAGTAAGGAGGGCTGGGGGGATACTGGGATGCATAGGGAAAGGCATCACCAGTAGAAAGCAGGATGTTGTTAGTCATCTTTACAGACAGTTGGTAAGACCACATCTGGAGACCCCACCTCAGAAAAGACATAGACAGGGTGGAGGCTATCCAGAGGAGGGCAACCAAAATGGTGCAGGGTCTGCACCAGAAGACATATGAAAAAAGACTAAAGGAATTTCAGATGTATAGCCTCAAGGAAAGGAGGGAGAGGGGGGGCACGATAGAAACTTTCAAATACCTCAAGGGAATCAAAAAAGTCCAAGAGGGCAGCATCTTTCAAAAAAAGAGATGTGCAAGAACAAGGGGGCACAATTTGAAGATGGAGGATGGCTCAGACGTAATGTGAGGAAGTATTTCTTCACAGAGAGGGTTGTAGATGCATGGAACAGCCTTCTTGAGGAGGTCATAGAGTCAAAAACAGTGGGGGAATTCAAGGATGCATGGGACAGACATAAGGCAATTCTAGTAGGGGGTAGGAGGAAGTAGGCTTTTGGTTAACTAGGATCTGCAGCTTCTCCGTTAGTTAGGGAAATGGGCAGACTGGGTGGGCCAAGCGGTCCTTATCTGCCATCAAATTCTATGTTTCTATGTTTCTATTTTGTCTATTTGTTCCATATTTTGAGAGTCAGTGTGTTCCACATTTGGGGGACGAAAGACTGAGGGTACGATTATTTGTCTATGTGGAAAATCAATCAGGAAGGTTATGACGCCAGCATTGCAGTTCTAATTTTTATAAGTCTTTGGTTAGAAACAGCATGAAAACTGCCAAGGGATGTGTGGGGTGGGTATAGCCATTTCACCTGTTATTCATCTGACAGCACTTTCTTAATCCAGTACAGGATCCTGCTCCTACCCACTTTTCTGATGGGTAAGCTGGAACACAGAGAAGTTGAGGACTATCAAGGTAAGGTCACCAGTGAGTATTTGGCTCCAACCAGTGTTGAACCTGTAATCCCCTCCAGTTCTCAAGCTGGTGCTCTAACCACTAAGCCACACTTCCTTGTCTGTTCATCTGTTTGACAGTTAACTGAAACCAAGTGCAAAAATTAATTTAGACAACACAATAAATAGCTATACAAGAATGAAACTGTTTTAAGTTTCTCCTCTTTGGCAGATGCAGTGTCTGTTGGTTTCTGAGCTTTACTCCTGTTTTCGCTTCATTGATTCTCTAAAAGCTGAGATGAACTATAGTGAAGGTGAACTGAAAAGCTGGAGAAGGTGAGAAATAAATTCTTTGCAGTGTTAGTCAGAAAACTGCTTGTTGGCTAATGGCTCGGTAATTAAAGCATGCAGTTTAGGTCTCGACAGATATGAGATAATTAATTGTGGCCTGTGTCCCAACCCAGCACTAGCTCCCAATTTAGCCACTCAATTAAGTGCAAAGCAGGTGCTCATGTTGTTGTCCTATTATTGTTAGCCTTTCAATAAATCCCTGGACAGCTGGACCAAATCTGCAGTTATTTGGATTTTCATTGGCAAGTTAACTTGAGCAGCATGTCCATGGACCTGACGATGTCTGCTCAGATGCTGTGGGATGAGGTTGTCCCATGAAGGCGGTACAGAATGCACAATTTCATATTAGAAAGACAGAGTGCAGAATAGTGTCGCTGCACATCAATGCTTAATTATTCATATTCTAATCAAAAGGCTAGTGGAGCCTGACCGCCTCTGGGAGTGTTTAGATTAACATGATACGGTATGAAGGGTCTGTGTGTTCTCTCTTAATTTGGGTCATTACTTGAAATCATGGATGGAATCATCTAATCAGAATTCAAAATGGTATACCATTCTATGGATATGCCAGGAAGAAGTTGTTTCAAGATGATGTAACGAAAAATTATTGGGGTGATATTTATATAATTTGAGACTACAGTTATTGCTCTCAGCTGTCAGTCAACACATTCGCAGGAGTTATTTTGAAATACATGCCGCTTTAAGACTGGCATAAATGGTTGTAATAATCTGGTGTATTGTGTTTAAATTATCAACAGCTATAATCATTTAAAACACCACTCAAGAAGTTCATTTTTGTTCCTAGAAATGCTTTTGACCTATCAACGCCTCTCTGCTTTTCCTTGCTATAATCCATAAAAGTGAAATAAACTTTGCACATCTGATATGATTGTATCTCATTTTCCATTTGCCAGGTTTTTCTTCCAAAGTTTTGAAACTGAAAAAATGAGATTATGTTGGTATGACAACTAGAAAGATATTCAGTCTTGGGAGTTGTACTTTAAGCCACTTGGGGGTGCTTCTAAGATTTTGTAAAAGGTGTTAACAATTTTATTAAAGGCACCGCACCAAGATTGTCTACTTTAAAAAGCTCAGACTTGACTGAAATAGCTGGTTGACCCAAATAAAGGTCAGAGTGTAAAGCTTGACCCAAATAAAGGTCAGAGCGTAAAGTTGATCCACTGGTAATTGAAATATAAACTGCTTGTTTAAGTTCTCAAAAAACAAGAAGAAATGTTTTTTTTCTTCCATCAGAAGAGAATACAGATGTGACAAATCTTAAAAGGCTTTTCCAAAATGATAATTTTACAGTTTGAAAAGCAGGCATACTTTTTTCTAAATGAAGTGTGTACAAAACCTGCACCACAATTACAGAGATGAATGAAATATTTCCATTTTGCTATTCACTTTAATGTCAGTTAATTCATGGAGTAAATATACATATATTATAGTGGTGCTATATTTAGGGTTACGAAGGCACTTCTATGTTAAAGTCAAAGTTTTGCTCCTTAATAACTTTGGTTTTATCTGAAATTTGGTATGCATGGTGGGGCATGGTAGATCTCTTGATCTGCCAATTTCGTTTCGGTCGGTCTTATAGTCTTTGTGCACCAAAATGCTGAAAATGCATTTTTCTCCAGTTTTGGAGGCAGTTTTGGGATTTGTCTGTGGCCCGTGCGGTCGTTGAGATGGCCTTTCAAAAATTTAATTTTCTAGTACAGGGTGGCCTAGAAACACAAATGAGGGCAGGTTTTGTTCAGGGGCTTCATTGTACCTGAATGTATTAATTTATTTACTGACTGCAGCAGCAATCCGGAGCGCCTCGGGCTCAATTTGAAGTTTTGTTCAGCATTGTGCCAGTCGGGGCTCCCGACTTGAGCTGTTGTACTTCGGGACTGTTTGAAAAAGGTGCCAAGCCCTCCTTGCCTGCTCGCTCCACTGGGCTACAAAAGGGCCATCTCTCCCTGCATCTGGCTGCAGTCCCAGCTCATCGGAGCTGAAGGAGGATTCGCAGCACAACTTGTACCTGAATTTATTAATTTATTTACTGACTGCAGCAGCAATCCGGAGCTCCTTGGGGCTCAGTTTGAAGTTTTTGTCCAGCATTGTACCAGTCAGGGCTCCTGACTTGAGCTGTTGTGCCTGCCTTAAAAAAAAAAATTCCCCTCCACCTGCCCCGTTCCCTCCTCATTCCCTCCTCCCCTTAAATGTGCCTTAACCCCTCCCATTAACTTGGTGGTGCCTTATCTTACCCCGTTACCTGTTGGTTAACGTACCTGCCTGTCCCTACCCACTGCCGACACCTTTGTGGCAGTCACCAGAATCTGCTTTTAATCCACCATATGTGGTGCTCGATATGCCGTGTGCTGCACTGTAATACCCATGTCTGACAGAGCTTACTCCCGATGACTCCTCAGGTGGTCACACAATCTGGTCCTAAAAGCTATCCAGGGAAAGTGTCTCACAGCATCTTAGTTTAGAAATTCTCTGTTCACATCAGCATTTATAACTATGAATGTATCTGCCTGCTAAGAAATTTTTGCTTTGCTGTTCACTGCATCTAAAGTCTGTTTGAATTTTACTCTGCTTTCTGTATTTCAGCTAGACCTTGCCTACCTGAGAGGACTGCATTACTGTGTGCCTGTTATAATTCACTCCTGTTCTAGGCTTCCTCCCTCCTGTCTGGTATTACTGCTTAGCCTATTCCCTGTACCCCCTTAGTTGTCACCATGCTTATCCCCAGTGGCAGAATGCCAGAGGTTAAAGGTTGACACCCTCAATGTCTGCAGTCTTCTCGCTAACCTCTCAGACCTCACGGCCTGGGTCACCCACTACAACCCAGACATCCTGGGTATCTCTGAAACTTGGCTTAAACCTGCCCATCCAGACTCTGTCTGTGCCCTTCCTGGCTACCTAGTGATCAGGCAGGATAGAGCAGGCAAAAAAAGGTGGGGTGGACTGTTGCTCTACTTAAGTCCCACGTCAAGGTGACGGTCATACCTCACCCTTTCTCCTCCCTTTGTGAGTTCCTACATGCCATCCTACTGCTGGGCAAGGTCAAGAAACCCACCTGGCCGTGTATATAACCCTCTTCAAGGTGGAGCTCGTGGCCTCTCCCATCTCCTTGACTGCCTCAGCCTGAAGGTGGGAACTGATGAACCCTAGTGTTCGGAGATTTCAACCTAAATTGTTTGAGTGGCAATACCAAAATCTACGAACCTCCTATCTGGTCTTGCCCTAGGTCAAATTATCTCTGAATCCACCAGAACCTCCTCCTCAGGGGAAAAGGCACTTTCTTGACTGGATGCTGAGCAGCAGGCCCATTGCATCTCCGCTTGATCTCTTCTCAGATTTCATCTCAGACCATTCCCTACTTACTGGATCTGGAAGGTCCACACCCAGGGTCCCCCAAAGTCATCTAGATGAGGAACTAGTCAAGATTCAACCATGATAACTTCCTTCCTGACCTCAGCCTGACTGACTGGTCCCAGGCCAATGCTAATAGCTACCCCTCTGCTGCTCTTGACTGCTTTGTATCCATATTTACCCCCCCTACAAAACAGGCATGCCCCACTCATAAGAAAAAAGTGAGGGGCACTGTCACAAAATGGCTTCATGGGGGCCTGCTTGCCTGATGAAGCTTAGGGATAAAAGATGGCAAAATGTAAGTCCACCAGGGTCAGATCAGACTTTGGAGGATTACAGGCGGCTCAGGTACGGTAAGCAGGCTATTTCGTGCAGTGAACTTGCAAACTTCTCTCGTTGTTCGCGAACCCAAGGAGCTCATATCATCACATGCTATCTGCCTGCCTTGTTCTCGGTATGCAACAGGGGTTAGGCTGCGGTTACCTTTGGTGCTAGCCAACGCCTTCAACGATTGTTCTCTGACCTGTCGGGCTACATGCCCACATCTTCAGTACCCAGTGTTCTGAGCTTCACTGAAGATGCTGTATCCCCTGCCTTCCCTCCCTTCTACTTTCAGTCTGTCTCCTGCAATGAGACACGGAAGCTCCTAGCTGGACTCTCCCCACACTCAGAGCTGGGCATGACAATCTTAAGCGTTGTTCTGCCAGGGGGTCCCCTTCTTGTATGGCCCATCTCCTACATTCTCGACTCCTCTCTCATAACTGGAACTATCCCAGCTATATGAAAGGTGGCTCATGTGGTCCCAGTTCTCAAGTGTGGGGATCACAAAATTGTGATAACTATCACCCCATAGTGATTCTATCTGCTTGAAAAGGTTGTGGCCTCTCAACTTGTTCCCTTCCTGCAAACCCATGGCCTTCTCTCCCCCCCCACAGCATGGGTTCCATAAAGGGCACAGCACCTCCACTGCCCTCGCACAGGTCACCTCAGAAATCAGATCTGCGAGTGATCAAGGTAAGCTCACGGGGGCCATCTTCATTGACCTGTCAAAGGCCTTTGATCTGGTTGATCATACCCTCCTGGGTGCTGCCCTCCAATCCCTCAGCCTTTCCTCCCCTGTACTAGCCTGGTTTACCAACTACTTCTTGGGCAGGCAACAGGTACACAAAGTTCCAGAAAGTCCTCACTGGGCTAGCTCCGGTTACTTGCGGGGTGCCTCAGGGATCTGTGCTTGGCCCCTTGCTGTTCTTCTCCTTTATCAACCAGCTGCCTTCGGTCCCTGCCTGTGGAAATGTCACCCTCTATGCTGATGACCTTGTGCTTCTTGCTAGCTCCCATGACATCAGAGACATAAACACCAGACTAAACTCTGATTTTGATCGCATTTAATCCTGGCTCAAGGCAAAAGAGCTTGTCATCAACTTCCAGAAGATGCAGGCCATGTTATTCAGCTCCCTTGCTAAGATTAGGGTGTGCCCAGACAATCACAAGGTTGTTGGGGGTGACGGCGTCCCTGTGTCAGTGGTCGACTTGTTCAGGTACCTGGGGGTTACCCTTGACCCTCAGCTGGACCTTTCCCTGCACATACAAAACTCCTGCAAGGCCACTAACTATAAATTGGGCCTGGCATACAGGGCCAAAAGCTGGCTGTCCCCTGCCGTGCGACTTGCCCTTGCGAAATGGGTTCTTCTCCCCTCGCTCTGCTATGGGCTCACTTCCTTCATAAACGTCCCGATAACCTGGCTCACTAAATGGGACACAGCATACAACAATGTGTGTCATTTTTCCCTATCAGCCCCCTGTCTCACCCATCACTGTCAACTCTACTCCAGGCTGGGGTGGCTCTCCCCTAGTAACCATCGATCCTTTGTCCTGGGCAACTGACAACATCATCCGTTCATCCACACCTCCTGCACTGGCTGCTCTGCTCATGTCTGCCCCCTCTGGCTATCAGCTGAGGTTCAGCAGCTCCCAGACTCTCATGGTCCCCAAAACTAGCTCGGTTGCAGGGGATTGTGCCTTTGCGGCCCTCACCCCCAGAGCCTGGAATCTACTCCCTACCCTTGTAAGGGCCACCCCCTCCCACAGTAGCTTCAGGTTCTCACTCTGGGTCTACTTAAAACAAGCTTCTGCTTGCCTTTGGTCTTAGCTGTCCTACCACTCCTTGGGTGCACACTGTGCCCCATCGTGACTGCACATGTCCAGATGGCAAATTGTGCCCATATCTAAAATGTCCTGCTGCTATATTGTGTTCTTCCTTCACTGCCTCCCATGGTTGTCATTGCCTAACACAGCACTTGCCTTTTTATTTTCTCTCTGCCTGTCCCCTGACTGGTAGCTACCCGCCTATTCCTGCCTGTACCTTGTTGTTTGTCTGTACCTATTTAGTCTCTGAAATTGTCATAGCCTCAGTTCTCTGAATGTACCTTGTTGTTTTGCTGTTACCATGCCTCTGTATGTATTGTGCCTGTAGCTATGTAATTCTCCTGGGTCGCACCTGAAAATAGGCACTTGACTGTCTAGTGTGCTTACCTGGTAAACAAAAGCTAAATAAATAAATTCTATCAAAGTATGGTGGTGGTTTTGTTTAATTCTGCCTAAAAGTTGGGTTTCAGCATTTTTTATTCTTTGATCATGTGCCTGCAAATTCTTTGATCATGAGATTCTTTGATCGCGATCCTGCATCGTGAGGGAGGGACAAGATGGCCCTTTTAAAAATTCAATTTTCTCAGCCCAGCGGTGGCCTGGGAAAACAAATGAGGGTGGGTTTTGCTCAGGGGTCTTCATTTTATCATGACATTGTGGTGGTTCCATGTAATTCTGCCTAAAACTTGAGTTTCATCATTTTTTATTCTTTGATCCTGAGCCTGCAAATTCTTAGATCATGAGCCTGCAAATTCTTTGATCGTGCGATTCTTAGATCGCGATCTTTGATCGTGAGGGAGGGACAAGATGGCCAGATTTTATAATGCATTAGATAGTGCAATTTCACCAATCTTTAAGTTTAAATAGCTCCAGAAATGGTTTGGTCTTTGTACTTGAAATATGGAGGTGTTCTTGGTATGTCCAGTTGATGTGAAGTATGGTGCTTACATGTTGGAGGAAATTTTTTTGCAGAGATATTGCGTGAAACAATTTAAATGTTGAGGACAGTGTTTTGCATTGTGCTGGTAGCTTGAAATTGATAGGGTACCTAGCCTTAGTGTTGAGGATGTAGTTTTCAGTCGTTGTGCCTGTAAAATGTTAACAGATGCAGAATTCTGCAAGTCTGTTGAAAGAAAATGTTAAACTTTAATATGTTATATGTGTGTCTTGAAATTGATAGGGTACCTAGCCTTAGTGTCATGGATATAGTTTTCAGTCATGCCTGTAAAATGTTAACAGGTGTCGAATTCTGCATCTCTGATGAATGAAAATGTAAATTTTTTACATGTTATATCTCTGACACAGTTTGGTGTTTTACAGTGAAATTTGGAGGGTGTTGATGGTACACACATGTTTACAAGTTGGTGGGAGCACAGAGCCCGAAGGGCCTGCACTCCCACCAACTTCTACGGGTTGGTGGGAGCACAGGGCCCAAAGGGCTCACGCTTCTACCAAGTTCCATAGGTTGGTGAGAGCACAGAGCCTGAAGGGCCCGCACTCCCACCAACTTGCGCAAGTTCTTACTTTTGTATTCTTTCTCAAACAGTAAGGAAATTCTATGCAAAAAACTGCATTAATGCATCATTTAGGGTTAAATCACAAAAAGTCAGGAAATGAAAAATCTTTAGGATTTCCCCTTCCCCTGGCCCCGACAATCATCCCAAGATTGACAGAAGATGGGGTGTGTCATTGGGGTTGTGAGGCCTAAATGTCACCCCATTCTTTTTTGCTGTCCCTTGCCAATATCATTACGCATGGAATGAGGTGATATTAAGGCCTCACAACCCCAATGACACACCCCGTCATCTGTCAATCTTGGGATGATTGGCAGGTCCGGGGGGGAGGGGCAACCCTAAAGATTTTTCATTTCCTGACTTTTTGTGGTTTAACCCTAAATGATGCATTAACACAGTTTTTTGCATAGAATATATATATATATATATATATATACACACACACACACACACACACACACATACATATGCATACACACATACACATACACATGTACAGTATATATACATACACATACGTGTAAAAAGAAAAGGGGAACCCCATCCTCAAACTCCCTGCAAATTTACTTCCTGTCAGCTCACAAGATATAGTATAGTTAGCAACACAGCCTAATACTTTATAGCAACTGACCTCTTACAAGTAGATTATTCTGACAAATCTCTCTAATTAAAATATAATCTAGAGACAACACTGCTATAAAATAGTAAAGCAGTACAAAAAAGGAGGTTCCAAGGTTCAGGGTAATCTACCATGTAGGAGTACTAAGCTAAGTACATCACTCACTAATGGAACATATCTATTTCAATGCAGGAAAAAAAAAAGGTACCCTAGGGAAAAAAATCCAATAATTGTCCAGAGATAAAATTTGTTAAATTAGAGTCCTGACATACAGTGATCATTAACCTAGTGAGGTCCCACTTTCCGACTGAACAAAGACCATAAATGCGAGTCTGGTCCACATGAAGCAACACCACCAGTGTATGAAAAATGCAGTACCCGACAACCCGAGGAAAGAAAGAAAGAGAAAAAAAAGAGGGGGATGGAAAAAGGATTAAGAGAATGAGAGCTGGATCCTGCAGTCACAGCTCCGATCAGCTCTCTTCACATAAGAAGTCGCAAGCTGTCCTCTTCATTCAGACGTAAAGAAGAAAACTCCATCCACAACACAGCCTCCCTCCATTTGTTCTGCTGAGTCTCTCCTGAAAGACTGCAGAAGATCATGAATTTCTTGTAAGGACTGCTGCTTCCATCTCTTCTTGCTGTCGGCAGAAACTTTTGTCCAGGAGTCATTTTGCAGACAACATAGAAACATAGAAAAATAGAAACATAGACTTTGATGACAGATAAGGACCGCTTGGCCCACTTAGTCTGCCCATTTCCCTACCTAGAGGATAAGCTGCAGATCCTATTTAACCAACAGCCTGTTTCTTCCTACCCCCCACAAAAATTGCCTTATGTCTGTCCCATGCATTCTTGAATTCTCCCACAGTTTTAGACCCACAACCTCCTCAGGAAGGCTGTTCCATGCATCCACCCCTCTCTGTGAGAAAATACTTCCTCACATTGCCCCTGAGCCGTCCCTCTATCTTCAGATTGTGTCCCTTGTTCTTGCACACCTCTTTTCTGAAAGATGTTACCCTCTTGGACTTTGTTGATTCCACTGAGGTACTTAAACGTTTCTATCATGTCCCCCCTCTCCCTCCTTTCCTCAAGGGTATACATATTAAGCTCTTTTAGTCTCTCCTCGTAGGGCTTCTCTTGCAGACCCTGCACCATTTTAGTTGCCCTCCTCTGAACTGCCTCCATCCTGTCTTTGTCCTTGCAAGAATGGGGTCTCCAGAACTGGATGCAGTATTTCAGATGGGGTCTCACCAACTGTCTGTACAGGTGGATAACAGCTTCCTGTTTTCTGCTGGTGATGCTTCTCCCTATACATCCCAGTATCCCCCCAGCCCTCCCTACTGCCTTCTCACATTGCTTGCCAACCTTAAGGTCATCTGATATGATTACCCCCAGGACCCTTTCCATTTTTGTTGTTGTTACTACCTCCCCATTGTGTAATCTTCCCTGGGTTTTGTTTCCAGGTGCATTACCTGCACTTCTTTGCATTAAATCCAAGCTGCCATATTTCTAACCATTCCTCCAACCTTGCCAAGTCCCTTCTCATCCTTTCCACGCCTCCTTGTGTATCAACCCTGTTGCAGATCTTTGTGTCATCTGCAAAGAGGCATACTTTTCCTTCCAGTCCCTCTGCAATGTCACTAATAAAGACATTAAAAAGGACTGGACCTAGTACTGAACCCTGCAGTATCCCACTAGTAACCCCTCTTTCTTCAGAGTGGACTCCCTTTACAATTATATTCTGTATCCTGTTGTTCAGCCAATGTTTTACCCAGGCTATCACCCTGGGACCCACTCCCAGGCTGGTTAATTGACTACTAATCTTTTGTGTGGGACTATGTCAAATGCCTTGCTTAAGTCTAGGTAGGCCATGTCCACAGCCCCTCCCTGGTCTACTACTTTGGTCACCCAGTCAAAGAAACCAATTAGATTCATCTGACATGACCTTCTCACTGTGAACCCATGCCGCCTTGGATCCTGTGCCCCACTGGTCTCTAAGTACTCAACAATTATTTCCTTCAGAAGTGATTCCATCACTTTCCCTACCACTGAGGTCAAACTGACAGGTCTGTAGTTTCCTACCTCTGTCTTGGTCCCACTTTGTGAAGGGAATCACATCAGCCTTCTTCCAGTCCTCAGGTACCTCACCATCCTCCCATGATTTGTTAAAAGGGTAGTCAGTGGTGTCACTAGTTCTCTGCTTAATTTAGAATTCTGGGTGAATTCCATCTGGCCCATTGTTTTGTCCACCTTCAGTTTTAGGAGTTCTTTCAGAACCCTTTCTTCTGTGAAAGGACTGGGATCAACCTCTCCAGAGTGCTTCTGTTAATTGGATTAGGCACCTCCCCCACTTCCTCTTTTGTGAATACTGAACAGAAGTATTCATTCAGTATCCCTGCTTTTTCACTGTCACTCTCTGCCCACCCACCATCCATTCTATTCAGCCTCACCATCCCTCCCTTTGTCTTTCTGCACTCCCTGATATACCTATAAAAGGTGTTGTCCCCCTTCTTAACTGAGTTGGCAATCTTTTCCTCAGTTTGGGCCTTTGCTATTCTGACTACGCTCCCTGTTTCCTTCTGCCTTAACTGGTACAGATCTCTATCCAGCTCCTTCGGTGTTTCCTTATACTTCCTAAGTGCTATCTTTTTCTCCCTAACCTTCACCGCCACCTCTTTTGAGAACCATAGTGGCTTTTTCTTTTGTTTTGATTTATTTATTTGCTTCACACAAAGGCTTGTTGCCTCTGTGATGGCAGTTTTAATATTTCCCCATTGTTGCTCCACCCCTCCTTCTAGCCTGTTTGCTAGTGCTTTTCTAAGGCATTCTTCCATCTTGCCAAAATCAGCCCTCCTGAAGTCCAGAACCCTCACTTTTGCATGGCTTGACTCTGTAGCTGAGTTTATCATGAACCACACTGTTTGGTGGTCACTTGTTCCCAATGGCTAGAATTCTAGATCTGAGGTCCTCTCACTGTCCCGTTTGAAAGTATGAGGGCCTAAGTTGCTCCCTCATAGTAGGTTCCAAAACTAGCTGTCTGAGGCATGCCACCTGAAGGGCATCAAGAATAGCCCTGCTTTTGGATGTGGCTGCAGCAAAGTTGCTCCAGTTAACATCTGGCATATTAGGGTCCCCATCAACAGTATCTCCCTTTCTCTGCCATCCTAAGTATGCCTTCTATCATATCTTTGTCCATTCCTCCCCTGACATGGGGTCTGTATACAACCCCTATGCGGATTGTGGTGCCATTTCCAGTCTCTAAGGTGACCCCAGTGCCTCCTCTCCTCCCTGTTAACTCTTTTGTTCAGTTGCTTTTATCTCTTCCCTTACATGAGAGCTACTCCCCCTCTTCTGCCCTCCTTCTCTTCTGTAGGTTGTGTACCGTGGTATGTTAACATCCCAGTCATGGTTCTCTGTGTACCATGTTTCTGTGACTGCTATGATATCCAGGCATCCTCTTCCATCAAGGCCACCAGTTCAGGGAGCTTGTTGCCCAGACTACGGGCATTGGTACTCATTACCTCAATTTCTTGATGGCCTTACCCCTTTTGCCCCATTCCTGTCCTTATTGCATTTGTCAATTTCTCCATTTACCCTAAGCTTCTCCTTATTGACATCTCTATGTTGGTGTCTACTTCATAGTACCCTGATTTTTTGGAGGCTAGGATTTTCCTGCTCCTTTCCAGTGCCTCCCTTGGCTAGTTTAAATGCTTGCCAATGAGGTATTTAAACCTATCAGCTAGGATCCTGGTTCCTCCTGGACAGAGGCAGACCATCATGCCAGTTTAGACCTGCCAGTGGTAGCTGCATCCCTCCATGTGGACCCTTCAGAGGATCCCTGTCCTTGAGCCTTCATAACTTCCTTGGACAGACCAATGTTGCAGCTCCCAAGTTTGGAAAAGCCACTTATGATTCTTCAAATATCTTGGGACCCTCTGGGAAAAAATCTTATTCTGGCAGGATATGGAGTAATAAACTTAAGACTCTGAGACTTGAGAACAGGAAATAATGGGTTAAATGCCCCACATTTCTTTTAGAGAGTCACAGAGTAGTCCTGGGCAAAATACAATCTGTGCCCCTTATACAATATTGTACCTTTTCACCAAGATCAGTACAGAATAACTTCCATAGCAGCATAATTGTAAAAACTCATGATGATACATACAGTAGTAGCCACAGACACTGCAAGCTATTTCCTGAAATTTCTGTGATATTTCCAGAAATATCTGATGCTTTTGCATTTAAACAGTAGGGGCAGCAGAGAGAAACTCTTCAGAAATTTCACAAAATATCTGGAAATAGCTTGCAATGTATGAGGCTACCACTGCAGAGGTCGCACTGCTGGATCCATTGGTCTGGTGGTCAGTGCTCTATGCACCTTTTCCAATGGGAGTGGGCAGAGATCACCAACATCTAAAATGCAGGATAAGAGATCCTGTATAAATTAGATCTTCAGACCATTGCCCTTCATACCCTCGGGGAGATCATTGAGTCTTAAGTTATTTCTCCTTGAACTATTCTTAAGCTCATCACATTTCTCTGGACAAGCTTGGGTGTCTTGCAATAATTTGATGAAGAGTCTTTCTAATGATCCGCTCTTTTGGTTCATGTCTGAGGCATGCTGCTCCAGGCTCATCACTTTATTCTCAAGTGGCTCAACCACTAATTTAAAATCTGAAAACTGGGTCTGAGTCTCGGTCCTGAAGTTCTTGAGTTCCTGCAGTGTAGTGGCTGACAAGGGCAAGTCAGGGATCTCAGAAGCAGCCACTGCCATCTGAACCTCCAGAGCAGGATTCAGTGATGCAGGTTGAGAAATAGCTGATTCTGGAGATAAGGGAGCTGCCAAATGTTGCTTCTTATTTTTCCCATAAACTAACAAAGCCTCTGAAGCCCATAAAAGTAATTATTGGGGCTTTAATCACTATTTGAAGAGGTAAAATAGAGGGTTCAGAGTGGGCGGTAACTCAGCCCTCCGTACCACTTCTTGCTGTCACCAGACGTCCTTTTTCCAGTTTTTGTTTGAGGTGTTGTCAGCTCTTTAATGTTCAAAAGTAAATAGAACAAAAGAAAACAGGATAAGAATGAGGTTTGAAGCTGAACAAGACACAAAAGCCATGTTCACAGCCAATGTGCTGTGACTCCTGCAGTGTTGCCAACCTTCTGTGACTGCCATTGATGATCTGATGTTTTGTCTACATGGCCACTCTCAGCACTGATGCAAGCCATGCTGGAGAGGGGCCACAACTCCGCAGTGGAGAATCCTGGGAGGCAGATGGGATTATCAAGTTACACTCGAGCAAGTGGTGCAGCCTATCCACATGGCTGCTTACACTGCTTTTTCTGACTACCATTCCCAGGATTGCAGGTGAACCCTCAATAGTGTAGTGAGTGACTTACTGCAATTTGATAAGTGCCAACATGTCTAGCAGCTTATAACTGGGTGCGGCTGGACCTTCAGCAGCAGTAAGTAGTAAGCCTCAGATTTCAGGGGATTTGCTGTTAAATTACTGCCTTTGTGTTGACTTTGAGGAATCTATCTACATTATAGGGGTTCCTGAATAACTGGGTACAGTTTGCTTGTTTTAAGGGTGTTTCTTTGTGCTTACCTGTACAGTTTCTGTGGTACCAGGTACCAGGTTGATTTAACTGATTATTTTTCTTCTGGTGGCACACGAAAGTCAAACCATCCCACTCTCCCCCATTCCCACCCACCACAGGGTTGATCCACCATTTTAGGCATCCAATAGGCCACACCTTCTTAAGGGCACAGGGGAATTTTGATAACACAGTACAATAAAATAGCCTCTCTGATATACAGACAGTAATACAAGGGGTGTACTATTCAGTGGATCAGTACAAATGCAGTAGATAGCAGAGAATAAGGAGGAGTAAAAACACAAACAAAAAAAATAAAAAAAAATCTTTACAGGGATAAAGAGCAACCACAGGGCAAAGGGTAAAAGGGAGAGGAATAAACCAGAAGAGGAAGATGCAGGGAATGTTGCAGCACACTGGGTATGGGGCAGCAGTTTTCAGGAGAACTTTCTTGGTACTGTGGTGCTGCCCCATTTATAAACACCTCTCTGGGCTGAGGGCAGAGGTGGCCAGTCTCTGGGCTGAGCTGGCAGAAGTACTGGGACCTTCGCCTCACCCAGATGCCACCATGTCCCCCGCAGATGACCAGACAGAGTGTGGGATGGATATGGTGGGCTCAGGAGGGTCAGGCAGGAGGTCAGAACTCAGCCCCATCCGGTCCAGCTCAAGAACTCCCTATACTGTTCTGGAAGAGTGAGAGTCCTGCAAGGGAACCTGGGACTGTGACCAGGGGAGTGATGGTGCTTCAGGAAGAAGACCCAGTGTCGGGAGAAAGAGGACCCCAAGGGAAGAAGAAGTTACTCTTGTTGGGGACTCAATTATCCAGGAATGGATTTGGGCATAGATAGCAGGGAGGAAAGAGAGGTCAAGTGCCTTCCATGAGGCACAACTGGAGGGGGCAGCAGATCCAGAGGATAACTGAAGTGATGGCAAGGAGAGGCAGGGCTGGAGGTCATTGTCCACTTGAGAACAAATAGTCTATCAAAGGACAGGGCAAGCTTGGAGCAGGTACAGGAGGACTTCAGAGTGTTGGGGGCACATGGGGAAGGAAGCAAGCTCCATGGAATTTTTGAGTGTTGTCAGTCCACAGCAGTGGGGGATAGGAATCTCCATATTAGAAGCTTCAACACATGGTTGAAGAGCTGGTGCAGAGAAGGTATGGCTTCATTGGGGACTGGGGACCCACCTGGAATGATATGGCCCTGTACAAGGGAGATGGGCTGCATCCATCCAGCAAGAGGAAAGCAGTCCTTAGTAAGTAGTTTAAATGCTTCATTGATGGGTGTTTAAACTAGCCAAAGGGGTGGGCCAACGGGAGCAGGAAAACTCAAGCAGCCCACCCCCACAAGGCCAAGAAACCAGAACTGAGGAGCAGGAAGATGAGTGGATGACAGGTACACCTGGACCAGGCATAAAGGGAAAAGGAGAGGAATCAAGGCAGCATAAGAAAGAAAACTGGGAAGGGGGAAGAAGCACGTGAGCAAAAACAGAAGTAGAGGGAGGATAGGCAGCAAAACATGGAAGGTCATAGTAACAAATGCCTGCAGCCTAGGAAATAAAATCTCAGACCTGGAAGCCTTGCTAGTAGAGGTGGACCTGGACATAACAGCAATGGCAGAGAATTGGTACACGCTAATCATGGATAGGACATAAAAGTACCAAGTTATGCTCTGTTCAGGAGGAATAGAGGAGTAAAAAAGGGGTGACCCTGTATGTCAGAGAAGGTATAAAAGGCAATGAAGGTACAGGGTAGACAGGAGGAAGCCGAGCACTGAAGGTCACCCTGAGCTTGGCAATGACACAGCAATCTACACAGGGGTGATCTACAGGCCTCCAGCACAGGGGGAGGAGGTAGATAGGGAGCTAGTGGATGAAATATATGAGATGGCAACAAAAGGGGAAGTTCTGCTGGTGGGTGATTTCAATATGCCAGATGTGGATTGGACCACCCCAGCAGCTGCTTCAACCAGGGGCTGAAACATCCTAGATTCCCTGCAGTGGGCAGGCCACTGGCAGCTAGTGCTTGATCCCACCAGATGCAGGGCGATTCTTGACCTAGCACTGACCAGTGGTGACAGGATCACAGAAGCTCAGCTAGAAGGTCAACTGGGGTCCAGCGACCACCACATAATGTGGCTTAACATGAGGACGGGGATAGTCAAGTCACACAAAGGCAATGGTCTTAGATTTCAGAAGGGCTTGTCTTTGCTATCTTGGGAGATCAATCAAAGAAGAACTGGTGAGGAGGGAGGTAGGAGGAAGTTGAGGAGCTATGGGAACACCTAAAAGGAGCCATAGAAGGTGACAAACCAATGCATCAGGTTGGCAAACAAGGGCAAGAGAAGGAGGAAACCACTTTGGTTCACGAAAGATGTGACAAAGAAAGTAAAGGCCAAAAGGTTGGATTTCAGGAAAAATAAGGAGACTCAAAAGGAGGAAGACAGGAAGGTGTACCTAAACTGTTTAAGGGAAGTGGGGAAAGGCTGTTAGGAGTGCAAAGGTGCAGACTGAGGAAAGATTAGCCTAGATGGTGAAGAAAGGGGAGAAGACATTCTATAGTTACATCAGCGAAGGATGGAAAGCAGGAGGGATTGTAAGGCTCAGAGGGGATGAAGGGGAGTGTAATGAGGGAAACCTGGTAAAGGTGGAAATACTGAATAAATACTTCTGTTCAGTATTCACTGAAGAGGGGGAGGGTCATGGACCACAATTGGGCAAGAAATATGAAGGTGGATGTGAACACCAGTCCATTTACTGTGGACAGAGTCCTGGAGGAACTACCAAAACTAAAGGTGGACAAAGCAATGGGGCCACTTGGCATGCACCGAGGATGTTAAAGGAGCTGTGTAGAGGCTAGCAGCACCTCTGGCAGCCATGTTTTCTGAGTCACATAATACAGGAGTAGTTCAGAGGACTGAAGGAGGGCACATGTAGTCCCTCTTCACAAAAGTGGGAGCTGGGAGAAGGCAGGGAACTATAGGCCAATCAGCCCCTCCTCGGTAGTGGGTAAGATCATGGAGGCACTGCTTAAAGAAAGAATAGTGGCAATGCTTGAAATCCAGTGGTGCCTAAGATCCAAGGCATTATTGATTTTTTTGACTGGGTTATGAAGGAGGTAAATTGGGGAGTAGGGGTTGTGGATGAGGACATCACCTACCTCAATTTCAGCAAGGCCTTCGACACCATCACAAATAAAAGACTGGTTAACAAGAGGGGAAGTCTGGGCATGGGCCACAAGGTGGTAAACTGGGTTATAAACTGGTTAACAAACAGGAGGCAGAGGGTGGTGGTAAATGGGATCCAGTCCGGGGAGGGGGGGTGACCAGTGGGGTGCCTCAGGGATCAGTCATTGAGCAAGTCCTGTTTGGTGTCTTCATCAGTGACACAGTGGAAGGGTTTGAGGGAAGTTCTGCCTGTTTGCAGATGACAACTAGATCTGCAACAGGGTTGATACACCAGATTGGGTGGATAAAATGAGTAGGGACCTTGGGAAGTTTGAAGAGTGGTCCGAGATGTGGCAGCTGAGGTACAATTCAAAGAAGTGCAAATACTTGCACCTGGGACAAGGGAACTCTGGCAAGAGCTACAGGATGGGGGAGTTGCTGATGGTCACCAAGGAAAAAAGGCATCTGGCTTATCATTTCAGACAACCTAAAGGTGTCTAAGCAGAGTACAAAGGCAGCAGGGAGGGTCAGTGGCATACTGGGGTACATAGGTAGAGGTATCACTAGCAGGAGGAGGAGTTGGTGATTCCATTGTATAAAACATTAGTGAGGCCTCACCAGAGTACTGTGTAGAATTCTGGAGGCCGCATCTTTGTAAGGACATCGACAGGTGGAGGTGATCCAGAGAAGGGTGACAAAGATGGTACAGGACTTGCAACAGAAAACATATGATGAGAGACAAAAGAAGAGTGGGAGCAAGGAGACATGATAGAAACCTTCAAGTATCTTAAAGGCATAAACAAGGTGCAGAGGGAGATCTTTCAATATAAGAGGAGTACAAGAATGAGGGCATGATATGAAATTGGAAGGTGGCAGGATAAGGGAAATGTGAGGAAGTTTCTCTTCCAGGAAAGGGTGGTAGACACATGGAATAGTCTGCCACAGGAGGTGGTGGGAGCGAGCACAGTGGAGGGATTTAAACATGCATGGGACAGGCATAAGGGAACCCTAGAAGTGGGAAGGAGAGGAGAAAGCCGTTGATCTAGTAGGGTCAGAGGCCGCAAACAAGGGTAGGGCTTATGGGCAGACTGGATGGCCTGGCAATCCTTATTTGCTGACAGTTTCTTTGTTTCTATGTTTCTATGGCCGCTTCTGCACTGCAGTAACCTGAGCTCTCAGGTTGCTTCAGTGCAAAAGCAGCCATGTAAAGGGACCTAAGGAGCTTGGCTGAGTGAAACTGGTAAGCACTGAGCATGTTTAAAGCAAAGCGTGACTGAGAGGACAAAGAGACAAACAAAGAGAAAAAAGCATATTACTGCAGCCACAGCTAATGAGGCAGTATAGCGTAGTGGTTAAGGGCACTGAACTGGAGACCTGGGTTTGAATCCTACCAGCCCCCACTTGCATACTGTGTGACACTGAGCAAGTCACTTAAGGTCCATGTGCTCCCAGGTGGCACCTGGAAACAAGCTTTGGCTTAGTGTGCCTTTCCTGTTGTGTGGAAGTAAAAGTGAATAAAGAAAAACAATACAATAGTAGTATTATTATATAAACATATTCAATAAAAAAATCCTGAAAAGGAAGATACCTTGTTGAGCTGAAGCTGATTTTTATGTTTGCTTGCATGCATGTGCAAGAAATGTGAGTGCCACCATCGCAAATTTGTAGGTGTGCCAACCCCTTCTAATGCCCTGCCTTTTGCAGGTGTGGTCATACCCACCAATGAATGTCAGACTCTCTATGATAGCCCTTCAGATGCAGTGGCTTACAATTGAAGGCAAAAAACTGCTGCAATCAGCGGTGGTAACGTGTCGGTAATTTGCATACTGCCGAGTCAGCAGAATGCAAAGTGCCTACATGTCAGCACTGCACTGAATCATCTGTCATAGACAGCTCCATGCCCCATAACAAGTAGCACTCTGGGAGCCCACCCTAGCGTGCTCATGCACACCCCCCCACACACATTGTATGGCCGGTAGGGGTGCCCAATCCACTATCAGCCCTGGCTCAAGGGCCCAAACAGAGTTCCAGATGCCAAGCTGGAAGCCTACCCCAGCATGACAACAGTTCCATAAGGCCAAAGGGAGTGCCCAATCCCCGTTGGCTCCACCTTATCCCCCCAACAGACTTCCAGGTGCCACGCTGGGAGCCCACCCCAGCATGGCAACAGTCTGTATGGCTGACAGGGTTGCCGAATCCCCTGTTGGCTCCACTGACCCCCCCAAACAGCCTTCCTCCAGCTGCCATGCTGGAAGCCCACCCCAGAAAATACCAATGAACGCCTGAGGCGTTAGGGTTTCTGACCATAACACCCCACCCTGTAAAGACTGACAGGCATCAGGGGGGTGTGACTTGGGATTGTCACCTGTAATGCTCATACCATTCCACCCCCACCCACACCCTGCAGCCAGTGAGAGGCATCGAGGTGTGTCTTGGACTCTTCAGCCCCAAAGTCCACCCCATTCTCCTATACTGCACCCATCTCACCGTATTTTCTGATGGAATGGGGTGAACATTAGAGACCAAGACCCCAAGGCACACCGTGACACTTTTCGGTGTCTGCAGGGTAGGGTGTGGTGAAATGGTGTGGCCGTTATGCCTGATGACCCAAAGGCACATCCCAATGCCTGTCAGTATCTGCAGGGTGGTGATGGGGTTGGCTTCAGTTCAGTACTTCACTGCAATTCCTGTTATGCAGCTCTGTAACTCCTACACTATCAATGCCAGCAAGCAAACATTCGGCATTGACAAATGCTTGTTTTATATATAGTAGCTTTTTCTACCTCCCCCTGCCATCATCCAGAGTTTACAGTACCCTGTATTTAAAAATATATCCTGTTCAATCAGCTGTCCGTCATCACAGTGGCTGGATTTCCGTAACGCTTGGTGACCCAGGTTCTGGAACAGACCCAGGTCATCAGAGGGTCGGGCGGGGAGAAGGATAAAGCATCCCATGGACTGCTCTCCTTCTCCAGGAGGGAGAGGTGGGGAGTATGCTCAGTGTATTAGGGACCCCTGGTGGAGGCCAGGAGCACCTCAGCAACCAGTGTCAGAATGCTTCAGGAGGCGGTGCGGAGACCAGACATCATTGCATGTCCCAGCCTCCTGGAAAACAAAGAAAATCTCTTTGGGCACTCTGGATGTTGCCACCCTGCTCCCAGATCTTCATTGCTCCTTGCTGCACTGCCACAGATTAATTACTGGTTCCACAACCCTTGCTATTAGCACCAAACCTCACCCGGGGGGGGGGGAGCCAGGGAGGCAATGTTGGTATAAACTGATACCTTACCCATCGAGACGGTGGGTCATGAGGCTGTGGCCCTGCCCTGGGGTAAGCCAGGGATACCTGCAGCAGATGGCAGTCATTGGGAAGCAGGACTGGGGCAGGAGCAGACAGATGGGAGCTCCCAGGGCAAAAAGTACAGTAAATAAAAAAGAATATATCCTGTTCAGGCATTGCAGTAATCATTTGGATGGCAGGGGGTTTACTTCCCTGCTTTTCTATATTAGGCCCTCTCTCTCTCCCCCCATGGCATGGCCTTGCTTGCACGCAGCATATCTGCAACATGAGCAAGCTCCCTGGCCCAGTAACAGGGGTCACAGTGGCATAGGAACTCACCATTAAACCTC
Source organism: Neoceratodus forsteri (assembly GCA_016271365.2). NCBI lineage: Eukaryota > Metazoa > Chordata > Ceratodontiformes > Ceratodontidae > Neoceratodus > Neoceratodus forsteri. The sequence goes on from CM057455.1 coordinate 700,739,630, forward strand.
TCCATCTGAGGCATGCTGCCACATGGCAGCTACCTCAGCCTGCCCTGCCTCCCAACACAGCAAACCAAGCTCTCTGCCAAACTTTTATTGGTAGCATGGTAGTAGGATGAGCTGCTGCTGGGCCACTGGGGCAGCCACCATCAACGCTCATTTTCAGTGGGTCCCATTCCAGTCACGCTCACAGTCATGAGTGCAACCACAGTTACAAAAAATATACAACATAAATTTTAATAGTTACAAATTAAAATATACAACAGATATTTACCTCAGTGTGCAGAATGTACAGAATGCCTTTATGTGTCTAATTTGAAATAGCATGAATGCAAGATGCTCTAATCATATCAATAAGTTGTCCTTTTCAGAAACATCACAACACGGTTTTGGCTTGGTAGCACATGTGTAAATTAATACTAATGCAAAGTAAAGCAGAGTTCTGGAGCAGGGATATGTGACAGAAAATTCCTGAAAAGCAAAAGATACGTAGATAGACACAGCATAAATACTGGGGAGCAAGCAGGAGAGGGGCAGGAGAGAGCAGGAGGGTAGCAGGGCTTCCAAAACAGAAATGCAGCAAAGAGTTTGAACATGCTCCTTAAACAGCCTTGAAGGGAGAGTGGTTAGAATTACTTGCTGCCAAATTGAACCCCAGGTTGTAGCCTTGCAATTTTCTTTAAATGAATTCCACAAGGTCTAATGGTTCTTTAAACTCTGCATTTTTATAAAATGTGATTAGCAGTGGTAACTTCTCCTACACACATTTCTCAGTTCTTTATAACAGATCTTCCTGTTTCTTCTAGTGTGTTAACATTTTACACTGTGCATTGCTGAGTCTCATTTTATGCAACAAAGATGCAGAAAGCTAAGGGACATGCCTTTCCCGAGTTCTCCTTTTTAAGTCTGCATTGTAACTGCAGTGTTTAATGATGTGTGAATCATAGTTGAGGAAAGGGACAGCTCTGCCAAAAGATCCAATTGGATGTTGGTGAAAAGACTGAACAGTTCTTTTGTAAATGTAACCCTTAGGTGGCGCTATCCCAAGGGCTACTACCCCTGTCTGCATGGCTGGTTGCAGGTTAAGGGGCCTGCGTACTGAAACGGGTGCCTCCACCCAGAGGACAGGGTTGTTAGTAACAAGGCTAACCTGGGTACAGCTCTCCGAGACACTGTAACCCCCCCTCTTTCCCTTCTAGTGGCCTAGACAGTATGCAACAACCACTTTCACAGTAGCCCCTATTCAGCATACAATTCCCCACACTGTTTGTAGTTATCATCAAGGCTGGTTCCACCAGTTTGACCCTGGAGACCCCCTGTAAAACAAGGTTAGGCACAGTAAATAACAACAGTACAGTGCTCTTGGTACAAACTGGAACCACAGTCAGATTAAATGCAAAAAGAGTTAGATCTGATTTATTCAGGGGAATTGAATAAGGGAGGGGCGTAATCAGGTTGATCGATTCTAAAACTGATCTTGTCAGACAGTTATGCATGCACTTTTAGTTCCTGCACAGTCTCACGCTCTGGGTACCTAGTTGGAAGTAAGGTGGACTCGACTGGAACATTTCCAGGAGTAGGCCAGCATCTCAGCTGGTCGGGGACCTGTGATGAAAAGAAAAGGCATGCACAATGACTCTAATTTGTAATCCACAGCCTGAAGGTTCAGTTTGTGAAAGGAAAACAACAATGCAATCAGATGACAACACTTGAGATTTAGCTGTTGTTGCAGGGAGCTACCCTGATTGTTACTCACGATACCCAATATGAGACACAGACAAGACAAAATGAAGACTGCAGATTGATGACTGGTTTGTCAGGAGGAGCATGGCCCACATGAATCACTGAGGTGTCATTCCTGTTCGAGATGGTTGAGCAGGGAGCACGTCAATGATGGTTTCTGTGCCTGAAGTAGCTGGCTGGGCCAAGTGGCAAGGCCCAGGCTGGGTGGAACAGTTTGGATTTTGAGTCCGGTAGTCCTGGATGCTGCTTCCAGCAAGTGTGGCACATGTATAGTAAAGCAATCACCATACCACAATGCAGAAGGCAGTCCGGCCGCAATATCAGTATCTCTGAGCAAAACCGGCAATTTTGTGGTAAATGGATGTCCTGACAGGCCGATCTCATACAGCAAATCTTCGGTCTTCTTTAGGTTCAGATCTGGTCACTCTTCAGTGGCTTTGCCACACTCCAATTCGGATACAGTCTGATTGCTAAGCCTTTCAAAGCATTCCCTCTCAAGGGACTGCAGGCAGACAGGCCAAACTCAGCCTTTCCACCAGTCTCCTACGCGAACTATGCAGGGGCTGCTGCTCTAATCACTCAAGCTGTTTACTTTTCAAACTAACTCCAGATTGACTGACTGCAGCAGACAGCTCGGGAATTTCCCTTCGGTCCAAAAGGTTCTGGTTGGTTGATCCATCAGTCTGTCAAAGCAAGGGCTTCCCCTCCAGGTGCATTTAGGTGCCAAAGTCTCAAGACTACAATTCCTGCAGAAATTCACTCCTGCAAGACTCCTGGGGACAGACTCCATTTTAGGGTCACCAAAGGTACTGATTGGCTCATTCTGGCATCCAGGACCAAGATGGTAGTGACAGAACTGTCCATGCTTCAGAGAAGGCAGGTTAGACAAGCTACAATATCATGACTACGTTCATAGATAATCAGCACATGAGTACAGCTTCTAAGAGAGCTCCCTCTGCACAAATAGTAGGCAGAACCGAGCGATTTTTCTGACAGACTGGTGGGACCGTTATACAAAAACACTTAATCCACTCCAGATTAAATAAGCACCATGTTATAGGCAGCTCTTAAAGAGACAGAGCACAGAGGCATTAAGGCACTTTCATAAACACTTTTAAAATGTTAAGACACAGGATACCAGCCTGGCAGTCAGCATTTAGGCACACCCAAGGAAGACTCTCAGGAACCCCCATTTATGCAGGGTTTCGTAAACAATGGATAGCTGCTCATTAAAGGAACACTGTCAACCCCTTAGGCATCAAAGTGTCCCTAGTTTAAAACACATGTTGTGACTGGTCACGTTCGTAGAGACTGCTGATATAGCTGGTAGTTTGATTTTGATTCCTTTTTTATTTTTAAAGCAAAAGCAGACTGCTCACCATACTGGTGTTACCACTCCAAAACATATTTGTTTACATTCCTTGATCAACTCCCATCCATGTTTCCTAGAGTTGGGAACAACCCAATTCACTCTAGGCACTCATGACGGTGGGAGGTGAGGAGATTATTGCATTATGAATGGCTGCTGCACTGTTTATATTTGTTCCTAATTGTCAATAAGTATGCAATATGAGTAGATCAAGGATTTGAAACAAAGCAAGGTTGGGTGTAATCACACTATTGTGATGCATTTCAGTTCTACTGAGAAAGGAAGTGGATAAAACAACCAGCATCATCAATGAATTTTAGAGAAGGTAAGCAATTATAAAACTTGGGTTTTCAACCAAAAGTGATATGATGCAAAAAGGGTTAACAATGTCCTTTAAAATAGGTCCCTCCTTTATTGTGCTATGATAATCAGTAGATCATCATTGTAAAATATGAAAAGCATTTTTTAATGATACATTGTTCTCTGTTTAATCTTACTACATAATATTGCAAAGACATACATCTTAAAAATATGAAGTGAATGCTATCATGCCAAGAGTGCCTTTCCTCCAACCCTCTCTGTTTATGACATCATTACTTGCCAGATTCTTTTCAACTGAGAAAAACTACTGTAAAGTCTATGTTTTAAACTTAATATTTCATCAGTGACATAGTCCTTTTAAGTAAATATAGCATCATTTGAATGTTTCTTTTATGATAATACCTTTGTTTCTCTGAGTCCATGAATTCCCAGCTCACAAGGTGAGCTCATTTACAGGTGCACTAGTAATTTAACTTGTTATAACAAGTTAAACAAAACACAATCGAACCATTACTTGCATTTTTCCTTTTTTTCCTTCTAATTACTCTGACTAGGTTATAAACCCAGCAACTTATCTGGAATGGATATCATCAACTGCAGGTACTGTGGAACAATTTCTTCAGGACAGTCTTACAGGATTTAGGACACTGTCCTACATGCTGGGCCTTTGGAGATCTTAGGGCTCAGCCGGGCAGCATGGGCAGAGATTGCATGCCTCAAATTTCATATTCAAGAGGAAATACATTATAAGAACCACCACCATTTCCCCAGCATCCAACAGAAAAACCTTGACCGCAGAGGGTAGTTGGTCCAGGAGGTTGGCAGGTGGTTAGGAGGGGCAAATCGGGTGCCCCATCACTCTCTGCTCTCCAACATATTACCTCCAAAAACCATATAAACACTACAAACAGGTATCTGCCTCTATCTCTGAAATCAAACAAGGAGGCAGAAGACACTGCAGAGCAGGACACTGCAGCACAGGAGCTAGCACAACAAAACTCACCCAAATTAGGAACCAAAACAAAAAAAGCAAAAAGGAAATCCAAAAAACTTCTGATCATAGGAAACTCCATGATTCGGGGAGTTGATACCCATCTCCAGCCAGGAGTAATGGTCAGATGTCTCCCAGGTACATCAGCATGGAGAGACACTGACCGCATTGCTAAAATAGTTCACAAAGCAGGAGAAAACATTGATGTCCTAGTACACATAGGGACTAATGATCTTGCCAGCCGGTCAGTTGTAGAGACCAAGGAACACCTGACCAGGCTGGGTGACAAACTATCGTCTATTTCATCCAGCATCTCCTTCTCTGAGATCCTGCCAGTCTGGGAGAGGGAGCAGATGGATGGAAGGTCAGAGAAGGGAGATAGGGAGCTAAACACATGGCTCAAGGGCTGGTGGGAAAAGGACACAGATTTGTAGGGAACTGGCAACAGTTCTGGAGCGAAAGTTCTTTAAATTTGATGGACTGCATCTGACTAAGAAGGAGTCAGTGCATTGGGGCAGAAGTTTGACGCCTTGCAGAATATTTAAACTAGCAAATGGGGAGGGGTGCAGCACCCCACGCCGAATGGGAAGAACACCCCTCCCCCTCAGCTAGTGGTCAAACAGGGATTCAGCATGTTTGCAGTTCATTTGCATCACCAGGTAAGAAAAAAGGTTTGTCTCCCATATGACGCACAGGGGTAATTCCAAACCTCATCCAACAACTAACACACCAAAATCTGGCCAATGGAAAATCATGTACACAAATGCTCACAGCCTGGGAAGTAAGATCCCAGACCTGCAGGCAATAATGTCAGAGGCTAAACTGGACATAGTAGCAATTAGTGAGACGTGGTTTACCAGTAACCACACTTGGGAGACTTCAGTACCTGGCTATGTATTGTTCAGAAGAGATCGAGGTGCAAAAAGGGGGGGAGGAGTGGCCCTGTATGTCAATGAAAATATCAAAGCTACAGAAATTCAGAATACACATAAAGAGCCAGAAGAACTGTGGGTCACCCTGGAAACAGGAAATGGGACAGCCATAAGAACTGGGGTTGTCTACAGGCCCCCAGACCAGGGGTAGGACATAGACACATTACTGTTAGAAGATATACAAAACATGACAGCTAAAGGGGACATTCTGATAATGGGAGACTTCAACATGCCGGATACAGATTGGTCAATACCAGCAGGAACATCTGCTAGAACTAGACACATAGTGGATTCCCTGCAGGGGGAGGGCCTCAAACAACTGGTACAGCAACCCACAAGAGACAGGGCTATCCTAGATCTAGTACTGACTAACAGGGAAGGGATCACAGATCTCCAGGTAGAAGGTCACCTGGGGGCCAGTGACCATCACATGGTATGGTTCAATTTGGCTACTACATCTAAATCATCCCATTCCAAGGCAAAAATATAGGACTTCAGAGGAGCTGACTTTGATAAGATGGCCAACAGAGTTAAGCTAGCCCTGGCAAAAGAAACACAGGTGAGGTGACAGGCAAAGTGGGCAAGCATTAAGGATGCAATACTTGAGCAACAATCCCATTGTGTTGACAGAAAAGGAAGTGCAAGAAGAAGGAAACCACTTTGGTTCTCAAATACAGTAGCAGAAAGGCCAGAGCCAGAAGGCTGGCCTTCAGGAAATATAAGGAACACAGCGGGATGAAGATAGGAGGCATACCAAACTTCCCTAAGGGAAGCAGGAAGGCAGTAAGGCAGGCAAAGTCCCAAACTGAGGAAACACTAGCACGAACAGTAAAAGAAGGTGACAAGACTTTCTATAGATACATTAGTGAAAGGAGAAAGTCCAGAGGGGGTATTGCTAAGCTTAATGGAGAAAAGGGAGCATGTGAGGAGGAGGACCCTGTAAAGGCATCTATCCTAAATAGATACTTTTGCTCAGTATTTACTGAAGAGAAGGTAGGGCAGGGCCCACAGCTCAGCATCATGGACACAGGGGGGAGGGAGGTGAGCACTACTCCCTTCACAAAAGAAAGGATCCTACAAGAGCTAGCTAAGCTCAGGGTGGATAAGGCAATGGGGCCTGATGGCATACATCCCAGTGTACCTAAGGAGCTAAAGGTGGAACTAGCAGAGCCATTAGCAGAACTGTTTAGTGAGTCCTGAGCACAGGAGAGGTCCCAGAAGACTGGAGAAGGGCTCATGTGATCCCGCCCACAAGAGTGGTAGCAGGGAGGAGGCGGTAACTACAGACCAGTCAGTCTTACCTCAGTAGTGGGCAAGATTATGGAGGCACTCCTTAAGAAAAGGATAGTGCAACACCTGGAATCCATAGGGGCACAGGATCCAAGACAGCATGGGTTTACAAAAGGAAGGTCCTGTCAAACTAATCTCATAGATTTCTTTGACTGGGTAACCAGAGTGGTGGACCAAGGGGGAACAGTTGATGTCGCCTACCTTGACTTCAGCAAAGCTTTTGACACTGTTCCACATAGAAGATTGATAAATAAGCTGGGTAGGCTCGGGTGGGTAGTTGGTCAACTGTGGCAAACTGGTTGACGGGCAGAAAACAGAGAGTGGTGGTAAATGGTATACAGTCAGAAGAGATGCAAGTCACAAGTGGGGTACCTCAGGGATCAGTCCTGGGGCCAGTCCTCTTCAACATCTTCATTAGTGACCTTGCAGATGGACTAGAGGGTAAGGCTTGTCTGTTTGCAGATGACACCAAGATCTGCAACACAGTAGATGATCCAGATGTGGTGGGCAGAATGAGAAGAGATCTGGATAAACTAGCAAAATGGTCAGAAGAGTGGCAACTAGGATTTAATGCAAAGAAGTGCAAAATCATGCACAAAGGAAAGAGAAACCCTGAAGCCACCTATAGGCTGGGAGAGGAGCTGCTAGCAGTCACAAAGGAAGAAGAGACTTGGGCATCATCATCACTGATGACCTGAAATCATCCAAGCAGACCTCTAAAGCAGTAGGTAAGGCTAGGGGGTGTTAGGGTGATTAGTAGGGGTATCATCAAGTCGAAGAGGGAGGTAATAATCCCTCTTTACAAGACACTGGTTAGGCCCCATCTGAGCACTGCGCAGTATTGGAGGCCACACCTTCACAAGGACATTAACCAAATTGAGGCAGTCCAGAGAAGGGCAACCAAAATGGTGCAGGGACTGCATCAGAAGACATATGAGGACAGATTAACAGAGCTCAACATGTATACCCTAGAGCAAAGGAGGGAGAGAGGTGATATGATCGAGGCATTCAAACACCTTAAGGGCATTGACAAGGTGAAAGAGTCTAACATGTTTAAATATAAGAAAAATAGCAGGACAAGAGGACACAGCATGAGATTAGAGGGGGCTGATTAAGGGGGAATGTGAGGAAATTCTTTTTCACAGAAAGGGTGGTGGATGCATGGAATGGCTAACCACAAGAAGTGGTGGCTATGAATACAGTGCAGGGCTTCAAACAGGCATGGGATAGGCATAAGGGAGCAATACAAATGACTATGAATAGATAGGCCACTGACAGAGCAAAGGCCGATGGCACATTTATAAGGTAGAAAAAGAAATGGGCAGACTGGATGGGCCTTGCTGTCCTTATCTGCCATCAACTTCTATGTTTCTATGTTTCTATGTGCCTTTGGCTAGCCTGTCAGCTTCCTGTCTGTTAAGGGGTTTGCCTCATTCTTTGCTCCTGATAGCGTAAGATCCAGCTGTTCACCAGAGGTACTGTACTGTGAGTGAATCTTTAGTACCAGCAAACAGTTAGTCTAGGTGTGCTTTTGTTTTGGTTATTGGTATACTGAGCTGCATACTGACATTCGAGAAAGAGTCAGATACCCACCATTGCATCAGCATAGGATTACAGGGCACTAGATTGGGTTACCCTTATTTCCAGGCTTAGGTTTCTGTCTCCCCAGTTATGAAGCCTACTGGGTCATAATCTTGTCGATGAAATCATGCACATGAAGACTGTGCTGCAAGTAGTGCACGTGGCTTTACAGCAACAGGGGAATTACAGTGATAGGAAAATATTGGTACCCCCTGATGCTTGCCAGCAGGGAGGAAGTGGATATAACCACTGCCAGACAGGGGCTCAGTTGAGCTGCTCCCATTTTGGAGTGGCTAGAGCACCCAACCTTGCAGTGGATGGGGTTGGGGGGATCGTGGTTTGATCTCCTGCTAGGGAATCTTTTTCTTTTTATATTTTTTTTCTTGCCCCTGTATCCACATCCCCTTGGAGTTGATTATAATAGTTCTGGGAAGTGTGGGGGTGCAGGGGGCAAAGCCCACCACAAAACACAAACACAAGTACCTCTTTTGGTATTGAGGCAAGCAGGTGGACTGTGGCTGTTTTCAAGTAGGTTTTTCTATCAGTTCTTATTCTTGGTCACAGTACAGTGGCCATTTATTCAATAATTTGGTGCACTGATCCATTTTATTTATCACTCCTACTTTTAGCAGTCTGATTTTGGCATAGGAAGCATCACACTGAGTCTGAATTGGGCCTGTTGTCTGTGGATGTGCCACTACCCTCAGAAAAAGTCAGAGTACAGTGAGAACATTCTGAGGTATTTGCTAATATTCTCATTATAGTGTTAGAACCACCCCACCTGATACAATTTTAAGTTAAAAGTATAAACACTGCATTTACTTTAGGAACTGTGTTTTTATATGACTTTCATATGTCAACAATTGTTCTGTTTGAGTTGCTCTGTCATCCCATTCACCTTTCCATCTCTTTCACCTTTATGCCCCTCTCCCCCCCTCTTTTTGTCACCTGTCTCCCCTTCAGCATATCCTCTTCTGCCCTGTTTCTCCCCTTATAGCCTTCTGTCTCCTTTCTCTTCTCAGTCTCTCTCACTCCCTCATTTCCACTCCTCAGTCTCTTGATCTCCCCCTTCCTTAATATCCCTTTTCATTCCACTCCTCTATCTCTTCTCTAACTCTCACCATCAGCTTCTCTAGCTCTAGGTATCTATCTCTCTCTCTCCTTCCGCTCCTCTGTCTCACGCCCTTTATTCTCTATCTTTCACTCCTTTTAACAGAATAATACTGGTGGGCATATCAAGAAAAGACAAGGGCAGCAAACAGGATAGTGAGACAGGCAAAGCAAAAGCAGAATTGAGGCTAGCAGTGAGAGGTAAGGAAGGTGATTAATCATTTATGCGAGCAGTGCAAATCCAAAGGAGTGATCAGGCAAAGGAGGGGCAGGGACGAGTGGGGATGAGAACAATGAGGTGAATTTACTGAACACTCATTTCTATTCAGTGTCCAGGGTCAAGGACAAGGTCTCTCTGCTAGATTGCAGCATAAAACTGGTGGGGATAACTAGCAGGCATCAACATGGAGTCCGTCATAGAAAAGGGAGTGCAGAAGGGCCTACAGGTACTGAATGTGAATAAATTATTGGGCCCAGATGGGATGCACTGAGGGTGTTACAGAAGATGGAACTGGTCCTGGCAGAATCCCTAATGGTTCTCTTTAATTGGTTTTTAGAGACCATGGAAGCGCCAAATAATTGGACAACTGTGGATGTGATCCCCCTACACAAAGTTAAGGATTGAAATGAACCAGTCAGCAATAGACCAGTCAGTCGGATATCTGTAGTAGGGAAATTACTGGAATATTTTATAAAGGAGAGAATATCAGGAAAGCCAATGGCTAACAGAAACCCAGTCAGCATAGATTACCGGAGGAGGTCGTGCCAGATGCCCCTGACTGAATTCTGCAATTGGGTGACAAAGGTCATGGATAGTAGTTGTCCTATTCTTAGAGTTCAGCAAAGCTCTCAACTTCATCTAGCATGAGAGATTCCAAAGAAACTAGGTGACCTGGTGATAGGGAGTAAGATGGCCAGGTGGGTAAATAATTGGCTGGTAGGCAGGACCAAGATGTTAGTTGTAAATGAAGGGCTTTCAGGGATAAAGGAGGTCACAAGCAGGGCACCCCAGAAATCAGTTTTAGTCCAGTTTAATTAGTTTAGTTAGTTTTTGTTGACTTGGAAAGAGGGCTAGGTGACATTGCCTGTAATTAGCCTTATTTGGTGGTGGGGGGGGTACAGATGCAAACCAACATAAATTGAAACAGATTAAGCTGCTGGTGGTATTTTGTTTTAGGATTAGTCCTCTTTAACATATTTATATGTGACCTAGCAGATGGGGTCCTCCAGAATTAGATATGCCTCTTTACAGTGGACACCAAGATCTGTAGTAGAGGGGTTACTGAAGAGGGGGTAAAGTCCATGAAGAAGGATCTAGAAAGACTGGAAAGGTTGCAAAATGTGTGGCAGCTAAGTGTAACACACAAGGGCAGCCTCAGTGGCCCTGCAACAGCATGTCATGCTACTATGCAGGCAACCCAAGTTCAGTAGTGAACCCATGATGAAGGTCGGGAGGCAGGGCTGACCACAGCAGCAGTCGGGGATGGATGGTGCTGAGCACCTGGTGTGGCAGCGACCCCTGAGGTGGCCCAGGGAGCTAGCCCTTGCAGGATTTTGTTGAGTGCATTTGAGGTCCATGGGGCTATGCACAGCTAAGGAGAGAAGGCTGGCAAGGAGAAATATCTATTTATTTGAAAAGTATTAACCAGAGAGGCACACTGAGCCAAGGCTCATTTCCAGGTGTGACCCAGGAGAAAGAAACAGGCAAAACAGTAATATAATAAACAGTAACATTTCTTGGTATAAAAATAAAGTGCAGTCTCAGTACAATATGGAAAACCTATACAAGTGCAAATAGAACAGCAGTATGGCACACTGTGTAAGAAAACAATACTGTATCAGGCACAAGACCTGCTAGGTGGGAAGATGGAAGTGCAGAAGTAGTGAGTGAGTGAAACCAGGAAGCAGGTTAGGGGAGCTTCAGACTGAGGCCCAGCACATGGATGTTAGGGGCTCCAAGCTGAAGAGGTATCAGGTGGAAAGGTAACAGGTGGGGGAGAGGAGTTTCAATTGCTGCCTGAGGGAACCAGTGGAGGCAGAGAGACGGAGAGTGGAGGGAAGCAGGTTATAGAGTGTGGGAAGTCAAAAGGAGAAGGAAGATACTCCAAGTAGAGGAGCACAGGTGAGAAGTGGCAAAAGTTTGATGATCCCTGGAGTGGAGGAAGCATGAGGCAGGGGATAGGAGAGATGAGTGAAGAGGGTGTGAGGGAAAAGATCCAAACCAATATTCGGATGAAGGAGGCACAATGAGACTGGCAATGTCAGTGTAGTGGGAGGATGGGTAGGGAGAGTAGCAGGAGCAGTGGTGAATATGGGGGGTGGGGAAGTTTGTGGCAAAGTGGCAAAAGTGTAAAGAGAGTGTCCAGTCTGTCAAGAGAAGTAGAGGAGGTGGAGACATAGACCACATCCACATAGTTGAAGACCTGAGCACCATATTGGTAGCAAGCTCTTGGCAGACTAACGGAGATAATCAGTCTTTGTTGTGGTACAAGGCACCGAGCTTGGGCAGAGCTTTGTGTGGATGGCATTAATGTGGACTTAGAAGTCAAGCTTGCTGTCAAACCACACACTGAGGTACTTGAAACACTGCAATACTTCAAGGGGGTGCCATCCAATGTGAAAAAACAGAGTGTCGGGAATCTTGCCAGTGTCTGGCTGGTACCAAAGGTCATAGACACCTATTTTTAGAGTTGATATGGGGTTGGTTGGATTGGAACCAGCCCGAGGCATTGAGGAAGTTCTTCAAAAGCAGACCTTCCACAGCTGTAGTACAGGGACTGGAGGTGAAGGTGACTTTTTCATCTGCATACATGTGAATATGAGAGTTGGCACTGGCAGAGTGAAGGTCATCAGGAAAATGGAGAAGAAGATGGTACCCAGCATGGAGCCTTGATGGACCCCAGCCTTGATGGGCAGTGGAGGTGACAGGATGCCTCCAACATGTACTGACTGCTGATGGCCCATGAACTGGCACTTAACCAATCAACAGCAGAAACTAAGAGACCAGCTGAGCTCAGCTTGTCCAGGAATAGATGAGACTCAAATAAAGACTTGGCCAGATTAATGAAAATGGCAGCTGTGATGAGCCCGATCCATCCCAGGGAAGATGGAATGAGTGACACACAGCAGGAAGAGATGACAGAATGGTGTTTCAGAAGTCAGACTGGAAGGAGGTGAGGAAATTGGAGGATGAGAGGTAGTCCAAAAGTCTGGAATAGACATGTTTCTTTTGCAGTTTCGCAAAGGAGGGGAGGAGGGAGATAGGATGGAAGTTACTAGGGGAGGAGGAGTCTTGCCCTTTGAGAAGCAGAAAAACTTTGGCAATCTTCCATGGCCGAAGAACAGAACTGAGGGAGAATGATAGGTTGAGCAGGTGGTGAAGGGAGATGCAGTGGCAGGAGCTGAAAGGTGGAGGAGCTTAGGGATGTAGCCCATCAGGGCTAGATTTGGACAGGCTGAAGGAGGAAAGGGCAAGCAGGGTTTCCTGGATAGTGACAGTAGAATAGAAACCACGGGAGGGATGGGGAGAAGAGGAAGGGGAAACATGAGAGGAAGGAGAGGAGCCTGGGGATGGGCACAGCTAGTGAAGAACTCATTGAGGTGTGCAACAGAGGTAAGGTCATAAGTAGGTGAACCATTAACCATGAGGACTGGGGGAGTGGATATGGGGAGGGGGGTAGGGCAGCAGATAACCTTCCAGAAATTAGTTGGAATGTTAAAGTTGTTCTGGTGGTAGGTCTTGTAATAGTGTGATTTTGCTGCCTGGACAGCCTTTGTACAATTGTTTCTCAGAGCCCTGTGAGAAGAGTCAAGGAGTTAGTGGGATAACAGAGCCCCCAATGCCTGTGAGGGGCAGCCTTTTGTCTATGGGCGCGTCCCCCCCCTTTGATGTCACCTGGGTGGGGTGGGAAGGTAGGCAGGACACAGGGAGGCCAGCCTACTCAGGGGTGGCCACAAGTAGAGAGGTTCCCAGGGAGGGGTAGGTGGAAGCCGAATGGGAGGAGCATCTACTTACAAGTGGGGTGCTAGAAGGATTTGCCCTGTTTTGTTCCTCCTCTCGAACAGAAGGAAGGACCTGTTCTATGAACAGCTCCATTGGACAGAGAAGCAGGTAAGGTTATATGGTGGCCTGTTTCAGACAAGTGTCCAGGCCGGTGTCATGGTGTTTGGGGTGGGGAAGGAGAGAGATCGCCTGGATGGGAGGCCATGCCTGCACAGCAGTAGTGGAGCACAAACAAAAGCTGGAAATCCAAGGACCGGGGCACCACTACACATGGCTCCCAGGTGCTGGTGTTTGGCCCAGTGTGCTGTGTGAGGGCTTCCACTAGACTCTTGAGGCATTTGGGGGCGGGGGAATCATGTTCCTGACCTGCCAGTCGGCCAAGCAGGCTGACAGTATATGTGTGGTGGGCGGGAGGTACAAGGTGAGCCCTGCCAGAATGTTTATCATCCTCCCAGCTTCTCCACCTCCCTTCATGCACAGAGGTGCCCAAACAACACGGGACTTACCCATTTTGGTGATGGTGCAGTTCCCTCCTGGCTGGCAGCCTTCCTAGTGGTGCGGGACCTTGTGGTTGACTCCATGGCTGCATCCGTGCGGTGGTTGGAGCAGTGTTGGTGGGAGACATGGGTGAGCTGGGAGGATGCCAGGCAGTCTGAGATTGGCAGCCAAAGAGCAGGTAGCAGGGAGGTTTTCAGGCCAGTGGGATATATGTGCCACACAAAATGCTGCCCTGCAGAAATGTTTAGAAAGTCAAGGAAGGGCACATGTGGAGTTAAAGGGTACGGCGTTTGCTTCACGGTGCACACCACACTGCAATGTGATCCTCGTCCTCTCCTCCAATGAAAGAGCAAAGAGTTACCTCTCCAGTTGGCGTCCTTCCTGCCGGCTGGTGAGGGAAGCCTTTACAGCGGATTCTTCAGCTGAATTTGGTGGTGGGGGGGGGCAACCTCGGCAGAGGTGCTGGCAGGTGGGAGAGGGATCCATTTGGTTCCAATTCCCTGGGGAGCTCCTGGTTTCACAGAGTGCCACGAGGAGGATGTGTTGCAGGGGACAGGTGCCATCTTGGGAATCTAGTTTACATAGATCTTCTAGCAAGACTCCCCACCTCCTCCTGTAAGATGGCATCCACAGCATGGCCGCTGCCTTCAGGGGGACCTAGTATCTCAAAAGATGGTGGCCGCAATGCTAGATGGCAGCATTAAACAGAGCAAAGGGGACAGCACCTCACAAAGATCAAAACAAAAAAAAGAGAAAAGAAAATTAAATAAAAATAAAGAAAAAAAAAAGAGAAACATTTTTGCAAACTCCAGGAAGAAGCATGGCTCTCTCAGTGTTTCTGGGTTTGCCTGTGCTTACAGTAAACCACAAACAGTACAATGCTAGTAGCATTGCTGCTTTGTAGTTTATGGTAAATGAATGGCTGGTTCTAGTTAGACATAGCAACGCAATTGATTGGTGCAGCACTCATGTACAGATCGGATGAGCAGCCAGTGGTTATTGCTGGCTCATCTCTAGGGAGATCATACATGGCATACAAATAAATAAGTAAATGAATAATAAAAAATAATATATATACATATAGACAAAAAAAGTGGTTACAACGTGGGTCTCCAGCCAGAGCTGCTGCTCTATAATAAGGGGCGGCATAGAGCAGGGGCACCATCTATTGGCAGCCTTGGAAAAAGCAGCATTTCTGATTAACAAGAAGCAAGGAAAAAATATGTAAATCGTATACAAAGGAAGGCATAGATATCTTGAGGGGACATCTATGCAGGCAAGTGCATATAGAAGGATATATGCGAGAGTGTGTGCGTGTATATATGATATATATAAAATTGTACAAACAAAGAGTGAGGCAAACAGAAGAAGACAATTAAAATAAATAAATACGGAAGACAGGGGTTTATTGGCAAAGAGAATTTGGGTATGAGTATTGGAAGTACCAGGTACTAATTCGCTCTTTATTGGCTGGATCTCTGGTCAAGGTGCAATGGAGGTGGCACTACAGATAGAGAGGGTCAAGTCCCTGTGTGTATTTTATGGTCTGTTTTCAGCTTCAAGCAAGGATGGATGGTGCAGGAAAATGGGTGAAAACACCTTAGAGCAACAGCTGGCAGACCTGGTGAGGAGCAAGGCAAAGCCTGGTGGGATACCTTTTTCAGGGAAGAGATGTCAAGAAACAGCAGCAGCCATCAGAGGACCTGGGGCCATCAAATGAGCAACAGCTGGCTCCAGAGGATGAAGCGGTAACCCCACTGCCAGAACCTTAGCAAGTCCAGCCCCAAGAAAGCCAAGATGCAACAACCAGCAGGTAAGCCTGGTCTGGAGAGCAGGTCAGTAGAGGAATTAAGGAAATGCTTAGGCAGTTGTTAGAGGGCCACAGCAGGCAACCTATGCACCGAAGCAGGAAATCTCGCAAGGCTGCAGGGAGTGACCAGCACCTTGAGAGGAGGGCATTCCAGACCCAAGGTTAGCTGGAGGGGTTCAGGAGGAAGGCCTGAGGCTGGTCCCTGGGGCCTCTCTCCCTCAAAGACAGGTGCCCTCAGAGGTGACTACAGCAAGGGCAGAACCTGTCCAGGTGGGATCAGTAGTGGGGCTGTCATTGAGACAGACTGAGCTGGAACAGAAAATGGACAAGGTGCTGGCCTACATTGCAGTCCAAGAAAAGGCACAGGCCACACCGGGGGCAGCGGTTCCAGGTCCAAGTGGATCAGTGGGTTTGGGTGCAGAGCCAGCTGCAGAGCAGGCCACTAGTAGTACACAGCCAGTGGACCAGGCAACACAAGGTTTTTTGAGCCTGGGTGAGCCAATAGATTCTCACTTACCAGAAAAGACAGGGCAACAGATTATCAAAGGGGAATTCATAGACATTTTTACATTATTGAATAGATCTAGAGAGCCCGAGGAAGATAAACATAAAAACGAAAAAGATGATGGTGTGGAAAGAAAATGAAAAGTGCCAATCAAGAGATCCTGGGAGAACTGGCTAGCTGGGTTTTCAATTTACACAGGCTTGCTGATAGGGTTGTCAGAACTACTTTTCAAAGATTCACCTTCGAACCTCTGGTGTTCGAAGTTCTAATCTTAGAACTCCGAACACTAAAAGGTTCGCAAAGCGGTTCGAATCATCAGCAGACGCGAGACGCTGTCTGCTTTGCGCCATGTGTTGGCGCACTCACGCACGGGCCGTGGTGGGGTCGGTAAGCCGCGCGAGCCGCTGGATCTGTGGGGTATTTAGGCAGATGTGCCGCGAGGAGGAGCGCCATTTGCTGAGGATCGGAGCGGAGGCGGCAGCAGCCTAGCTAAACTGTACTACTAGGCAGTGTTAGCGCATCGCTACTCTTGTCCAATACTGGCTACTTCCATCATCCATTTTCCTGTGAGACCGAGAACGAAAGAAAGGCTGAAAAGCTCAAATCGGGTGGGAGGGACTAGGGGAGGTTCAGAACAGGTGGAGGGAATAATCAAGAATTGGGAAGGGACTGGGGAATAGGGAGGGATCGAGACTGAGATCAATTAATATCAGGACTGAGGAGGACCCAGGAGGACCGGAGGAGAATAAAAAAATAAGAAGTGAAGAACCTTTGTGAAATGTGATTATTTGAAACTGCAGCACTGCTCAGTCAGTGGTGCACACTGCACACCAGCAGCTGCCAGCAACAAGCATACAAGGGAGGCAAAAAGGCAAATAAAGCTGAACCCTTCCCAGTGTAGTGTGTGTGTCACAGAGAGAAGCTCTAGTGTGTGCCCTTGACTGCACTGTACCCTACCCAGTGTGTGTTACAGAGAGAAGCCCAGTGGCCATTTGTGTGGTGGCATTAACCTTACATGACAGAAACGAGAAATATAATTCCATTCCCTGGTTATGATGTGACTCCTGCCTCCTGTGGTCAGCCCATCACCTCTGCTGCTGTGTGCCCTTGACTGCACTGTACCCTACCCAGTGTGTGTGTTACAGAGAGAAGCCCAGTGGCTAGTTGTGTGGTGGCATTAACCTTACATGACAGAAACGTAGAAATATAATTCTCATCCCTGAGTTGTTGGTTATGTATGTGACTCCGTCTCCTGTGGTCAGCCCATCACACTGCTGCTGTGTGCCCTTTGACTGCACTGTACCCTACCCAGTGTGTGTTACAGAGAGAAGCCCAGTGGCCAGTTGTGTGGTGGCATTAACCTTACATGACAGAAACGTAGACATATAATTCTCATTCCTGGTTGCGATGTGACTGTCCTCCTGTGGTCAGCCCATCACCCTCAGCTGCTGTGTGCCTCTTGACTGCACTGTACCCTACCCAGTGTGTGTGTTACAGAGAGAAGCCCAGTGGCCAGTTGTGTGGTGGCATTAACCTTACATGACAGAAACGAAATATAATTCTCATTCCTGAGTTGTTGGTTATGTATGTGACTGCCTCCTGTGGCCAGCCCATCACCTTGCTGCTGTGTGCCTTTGACTGCACTGTACCCTACCCAGTGTGTGTTACAGAGAAGCCTAGTGGCCAGTTGTGTGGTGGCATTAACCTTACATGACAGAAACGTAGAAAATAATTCTCATTCCCTGTTGCCTATGTGACCTCGCCTCCTGTGGTCAGCCCATCACCTTGCTGCTGTGTGCCCTTGACTGCACTGTACCCTACCCAGTGTGTGTTACAGAGAGAAGCCCAGTGGCCAGTTGTGTGGTGGCATTAACTCTTACATGACAGAATCAGAGAAATATAATTCTCATTCCCTGGGTTATGTGATGTGACCTGCCTCCTGTGGTCAGCCCATCACCCTGCTGCTGTGTGTGCCCCTTGACTGCACTGTACCCTACCCAGTGTGTGTTACAGAGAGAAGCCCAGTGGCCAGTTGTGTGTGGCATTAACCTTACATGACAGAAACGTAGAAATATAATTCTCATTCCTGCTGGTGAGCAGGACTGCCTCCTGTGGTCAGCCCATCACCCTGCTGCTGTGCACCCCTTGATTGCTATGTGTATGCCTATGCCCAGCAGCCCAATCATTCTGTAAGCCTTGAACCTGGGATCCTATAGTTGCAAACTGTCATATTCTTCAATTACTTTCAGTCCACGGTATCACAGTGTCACACAACCAAAATAAAATTTTGAGTTGTAGCCAGCGATCACAGATCACATTGCTTTGTTACACAGGAATTGTTTGGGTGTGGTGTATTCACCGCAGTATACTGGTAGTACTGGTACTTACTGTCTGTTATGGCTGACACCAACATAGATGAAGCATCTAGTGCTGGTGTTGGAGCAGGTGTTGGTGGTAGTGGTAATCCTGGTGCTAGCAGAAATAACCAAAATGTTTCACGTGATAAAAATTCAACAAACAGCAAAACAGCAACAGTGAAGTGTGGTAAAGGGGGACCTTTTAAGAAAACCTGTACAGCTGCTGGGGTCACACGGAGAGGCACCATAAGGTATGCCATTCATGCTGTTAAGATCCCTGTGACTAGCAGCAATAATGCAAGTGACAGTGAGTCCTCTCTGACTCAGATAGTAGCTCTTGTCTCAGTCCGACACTGTTGTGTCTCGCGACAAATCATTACTTCCTCAACAAAGTGAAATGAGCAAGTCTGCTGACAATGAATCAGGTAGTGCACTTGCAAATACATCCAGCACTGTTGGCAATGAAAAGGACATATCCATTGAATCCACCACTTCTGTGTTGGCCAGCAATGAAAATCCATCAGTCTTCTGCCCACTCTTCTAGCACCAAGGAGCATGTCCCAGGTTCTGTTAGGACAGATGAAAAGACACAAACAGTCTTTAGCTATCTTCCTAGCACTCGAACAAAATCTGTCACATCTGAGGTGTGGAATTATTTCTCTGTCAAACTAATCCATGCAGAGCAATTTGTTCCTGTGTAAACAGAGTGTGCTGGTAAAGTTGTGTCATGCCTTGGCACCACAGATCTTAAACGCCATCTGAAAAGTATTCGGTTTTGCTTGATCATCCAAAACTCATGTCCTCCATCTTCCAGACCGCACATGAGAAGGGTCAGAATCTGAAATGGATACTGAATTGTCTGAACTTGATGCAGGCAGAACCACTGCCAGCCCTAGGATCACTGTTACCACCAATGCCAGCACCATTAGTAGTAGTTGCACATCCAGTGATGGCACTGAATGTATAAGTCCTAGTCCACCATCTCTGAGTCCATCTGCCCATCAAGCACGGTGTATAATAAACCAGCAGGGGTATGTTGCAAACAGCTAACACTGTCTCAGGTATTTGAAAGGAAGAATACCTTTACTAGAAATCATCCAAAGACCTTCATCTTAATCACCGAATTGGTGAACTGTTAGCCAGAGCCCTTCTCCCATACTCTTTGTAGATCATGAGGATTTTAGGGAGCTCTTGATGTTAGCAGAGCCTCGTTACAATGTTCCTCATCAAGGTACTTTTCCTATGTTGAAATACCAAACATTTATCAGCTTTTAAAAGCTGATACAGTGATGCTTGCATTAAACTGCGGAGGGTGGGGTTATTCATGTCACAACAGATATGTGGACCAGCACCAAAACATAGATTACATGTCCCTACCGCTCATTGGGTCACGTTTTCTTGTGCTTCTTCAAAACAACAAAGACACCAAAAGATGGCTGCTGCATATAAAGAAGTTTGGGTAAAGTCATACTGCTGCAAACATCTTGCAGGAACTAAATGACCTCCTTGACGTAATGGGTTTATTCTCACGGTTCTAAATGTGGCTTCATAGTAAGTGACAATGGAGCCAACATCTTGAAAGCAGTACAGGATGAAGGATTTCTGCATGCTTCTTTGCTTTGCACATTGCTTACACTTAATTGTCAGGGATTTCTGCAACGAACACAAGTGGATGGTATGATTGCTGTTTGCAAAAAATTGTGACTCACTTTTCACATTCAACTAAGGCTATCGGACATTGTCCGAACTGCAAAACCACAAGCTGCCCCAGCAAAAGCTGATTCAAAATGTTTCCACTCGTTGGAACTCAACGCTTTATATGCTGCAGCGCCTCTTGAGCAAAAAAGCAAGCTGTACATGAGTACTGCTCCAGTTACATTATTGAGATGGCATTATGCTGTCTGTGCTGCAGTGGAAATTAATGGAGACAGTGTGTTGTATCCTAGCCCTTTTGAGACAGCTACAAGGGACATGTCTTCTGAAGGCGATCTGTGAGTCAGGTTATCCCACTCATAATGCCTATTTCACATCATCTTAGTGTTCTAAATCTAGAAATAGAAAAGACAGATCTGAAGCGTAGACAACATGTCGCCTGTATCATGGGAATCTCGAAGAGAATGAGTGAGCGCTTCAAAACCAATGACAAATTAGTTGCAATGAAGAAATCAAAACACTACATCCTTGCAACTTTCTTAGATCCCAGGTTCAAGGCTATACATCTTCCAAAAACAGATGATATAGAGCAGTACAAATGTATGTTGCTAGATGAGCTGCAGCACTCACAGGAGTCAAACACAGATACGCACAGTACCCTCAGGTTGTCATCCCCACAACATGCAGGTTCATCTTCACAAAGGGATACAGAACTGGAAAAGTCACCAAACATTAATAGTAGTTGTTCCACAACTGCCACTTCTTCAACCCTTAGTAGCAAGCTAAATTTGTGGCAAAACTTTTCCCAAATTGCTGCCATACTAGCTTCTGCTGATTCTCTTCTGAGCGGTCTCTGTCCATCATGGTGAGACAGTTACCTGCAAGAACTGCCTATTCCTATTGATGCATGCCCTTTGAATACTGAGATCAAAAAGTCAATTTGACAGAGCTGTATGATGAAGCCTGTAAATATCTTGGTTGTCCTGCAACAAGTGTCTCTTCAGAACGATGTTTAGTACTAGCTGGCAATATTGTGACAGACACCAGAAATAGGTTGCTGCTGAAAATGTACACATGTTAACTTTTATTAAAGTTAATAAGTCAAGATTTTCAGATCCCTACAAGAGTATACAAACTGATCCTGAAGTGATTGATGTTGTGGATGTTGATGGTGATGACAACTCAGATGGTGGTGGCTGGTAAATATTGTGACAGAGTCTCTGCACCAAAAGGAAACTTTACAGACTGTGATGACTTTGGTTGTCGTCTCTCTCCTTTCTCGATCTACTACCTTGGACTATATACCCCCAAAACTTTCACCATTTCATGGCAAACTGCTTTGTAGCTAGGGTCTAAACTAAAGTCAACAAGTTTTATATACAGGGCAATTTTAACATCAGTGGGAACAGGCCCAAATTTGGCATAAAGGGACACTGTCACGTCAATCCTTTCCGTATCATATTATTTATAGTTAAAGTGCAAACATATATTTTGATTTACCTTCTGTGACTTTGTGGTGCATCAGTATGGGCTGGGACAGGAGGCGTCTATTTTTCAATTTTAAAGAGGTCAAAACAATGAGTTCTAATTGGTAGCTGTTTATTATTTTTCAATTACAGAAATGTTAGCCATAAATGAAAAATGGATGCTAGTACATGGGTGAGGGTTGTGGGTTGGTTTTAACATGGGTGTAAGGTGGCATGGGTGCTACTGCACAGATGAGGATGGTGGAAGAAAAGTGGAATGGGTGATGGGGTGAAAGGTGGGTGTTGTTTTAGTTCTTTCATTTACAGATTCATGATCAGCTGGGGATGGTGAGGCAAAAATGATGACAGACCGAACCTACTGTACACATAATTTATATTCTTATTAAATACATTGCAAACTGCTGCCACCTAGCACAATTGTCCTGTCCCCTTTAAAAAAAGAATAAAGGAATCAGAAATAAAAGAAAATCTGCATCAGCAGTTTTCACAGAATGTGACGTATCATAAAGTGTTTTGCTTTACAAGTAGTGATAATTTGATACATAATGGGGTTGACAGACGCTGTCCCTTAAACATCACATGCCAACTGCTGCAGCTACATTAAATGTTCCTTAGTATGTGGTGAGGAAACCACTTTTTTATTTATGTGACTGAAATACAGATTTTATTGAAGTATCAGCTGCAAAAATGTATAATCTTAGAAAGTTGTATGTATTACTTCAATTTGCCAACAAAAATGTTGGTATATGTATGCATTACCTTAGAAAATTGCATGCATTTTTTGCCAGCAACAATGACTGGCATATTTTTTATTCAAATGTCTTGACTGACTACGTTATGACATAATATGTTTTGCAACAGTTCCACATGCTGCTGCTGTAGTACTTGGCTTGACTTTGTTATAAAGCTTTCTTTTAAACATAGCAACTTTTGATTTACTCATTTAAAACAGAAAGCAGCAAATAGCTGAAATTAGGTAATATCAGTTATTTTTTCTCCTAATTCATGACGATGAGTATATATAACTGAGTAAATAAGTGGCTAATGTGCCTCTTTCTTTCACTAAGGAACTATGATGCAACTGCAGCAGGAAAACTTTAACATATGGGTGGGTGGGTGGGCCTGTTACGTATTAAGTTGCTGGCTTTAGCAAACAGAAGAAACCATAGATAAACCTAGTTGTATTCCTATCAATGTCACACATGATAATTTCTCTCCTTATATTGAACAGTTTTTCCTTTACATGTATTTTATTACTATCTTTGTTACTGGCAGCACAATAAAAAAATAGGGTTCGAGTTCTAAAAAGTTCTAAAAAAAGATCAGAACCCTAGAACTTTTTCAAAAGTTCTAGACTAGAACTAGAACCCAGAACTTCAGATGGTTCTGACAACCCTACTTGCTGACCCAAGGCAATCTGGCCAAGGCAGGGGGCCTCTGGAGTACCTGAACTGGGTTATGGCCATGTGGGCAGCAAAGCCAGGAGGGAGATGGTTAGAGCTGCATTTTAACTCCCACTGCATTTTAATAAATTCCTTTTCTCTCCTGATATAGGCCCCAGCAAGTCCCTCAGCCACACATGACTACCCGAGCTACCTAGCCCACACACAGAGAGAGCTCCTCCAGGAGCAGGAACTTCACAGGTGCAGAGTGAGGTAATTAAACTACCTCTGAAGGAGCACCCTTGTGGGGGGTTAGCCCCACCCACCCTGGCTCATCACTACCTATATGGTAGGGGTCTGCTGACATCACTTCCTGTCAATTATTTACTAAGTCCTCACTTTTCCATTAGCAGGTTATACCTGCCAGCCACTCAGAGGGACTCATATTCTCCCACTTTGGCTCCATTACCTGTCCTCCTCCCCCACTTCCTGGAACCCCTCTAACCTCCTGAGCCACTTTGCTCCTCTCCAACTCCACCTACCTCTGCCCACAACCCCCAGCACCCAGCCCCACAAACCAGCCCACATCCTGACTCAATACTACTCCGCTTGAACCCACACCCTGTGACCACTAGAGTCACTATTTCACCCTTTTTCCAGACCCCAACCCAGCCTACATCAGATCCCCAGAACATGGATCACTGCCCTCACCCAGGCACTTCACTAGCTGCCCTGGCAGAGACTTGAACCTTGTACCCTATCCACCAGAGTCCGTGTCACTACTACTACTCCAAAGTGGTAACCACATTTTTTAGAAGTCAACCTAAATACTTCTACCTTTCTACCCGACTACCACCATAAGAGCCATGTTAATCCACCTCCTCCTAAAATGCCTCCCCCTCTTTTACTTTCTAGTACCCTCTCCCACCAGCCAGCCATCTCCACTGGATCACTGGTACCAGCACCAACAATTCTCCCAGACATAGTCTGTGACTCACCCCACACTTACCATGTACATTGGCTCACAACACCCATTCCCCTGTACCACCCCACTGCCTTCCCAGGCCCCCTTGATTGGCTTATCATTCTCGACCTCCCAACCTGCCAATCTCTACCCATCCCTGTTCCCTAAAGGCCCCCATCACCTCATACCAGAGGGAAACACACATATCACTGTGTCCTGGCCAGAGCTGTGGTCCTCCTTCTACTCTTTTATTTATTTATTTATTTAAAATTGTTGACCGGGAAAGGCACGCTGAGCCGAGGCTCGTTTCCAGGTGCGACCCGGGTCCATAGTACAAACAGGGAGACATAGATATAGATAAAATATAGATATACAGAAATGATAACACTTAGCATAAGAAAAGAAGATAAAAATGGTACAGTATTTGTAGATTACATGGAGAAATTGGTGGTACAGTTACACTTATGAAGAGCATCAGAGTGAAAAAAAAAACAATTTATATTTCTTCTCTAGACCATTAAAAATTCCCTGGACTTTCAGATAAGAGCATGCAATTGTTTGATTCCTGTAGTGGACTTCTCAAAAACTAGGGGTTGCACTAGGTCCGGGTAGGGGGATTGGTGCACAGCTGAGGCAAGGGGTGGGAGGAAGGAGCCTGAGAAGCTGTTTGAAGATGGATAGGGAGGGGGCCAGGTGGAGGTTGGGAGGGAGGTTGTTCCATAGGAGTGGGAGCCGGTAGGAAAAAGCAGCTTGCCCAGAGGCTGAGAGAGGACGTGAGAGGTGGAAGGTACGAGCATGTCTGTGGCGAAGTGAGTAGCCAGAAGGGTTGGCTTGAGAGAGGCGGGAGGAGAGGTAGAAGGGAAAGGAGCCGAGCCAATATTTTGCTATGAGTGAGGCACTATGTGTTTTCTGCCTGTGTGAGAGTGGCATCAGCGATAGAGTTGAAAGTAGTTGGCAGTGATGAGTGAGTGGGGGGGAGGCCGTGGTGAAACAGATGAAGGAGTTTAGCAGGACATCAAGCTTAGCAAGGGAGGAGGAAGGGGCTGTGCCATAAATGACGTCCGCGTAGTCTAGTACCGGTAGGATGGTTTTTCGTATGAGTTCACTCCGAGTTGGGAGGGGGAGGCAGGCTTTGTGGCTGTAGAGGATGGCAAGTTTGGGCCGGAGTTTGGTGCAGATGGCGTCAACGTGGGTGGAGAAATTTAGGTTTGAGTCCAGCCAGACTCCCAGGTACTTAAACGGGTACAGTTGTGAGAGGGTATTTCTTCCAGGGTGTAGATCGGGGGCAGGCAGGGAGGCAAGCTTTTGTCTTGTGCGAAAACCATGGAGACAGTTTTAATTGCATTTAGTTTTAGCTGATTTTCTGGAGCCAGGCTTGTACTCGGTTGAAATCACTTTGGAGGTTTGGGTGAGCGCTGCCATGGGAGGGGCCTGAGGCATAGATTCAGTGTCATCAAGCGTATAGGTGCATGCTGGAGGTGAGACAGGCTGAGGGAGGTCATTTATAAAAAGGAGAAAAGGATAGGGCCAAGGATGGAGCCTTGGGGACACCTACAAGGATGGGTCGAGAGTTTGAGATGGTGTCCCAGATTTGTACTTGCTGCATCCTGTTTTGGAGGTAGAACTGGAACCAGTTTATGGCCTGAGTTGCAAGGCGAAGGAGCATAATTGCCTAGCAGTAGAGGTGGAAGACTGAGTCAAAGGCTGGCTAGGTCAATAAAAATGGCAGTAGTTATGTGCCCTGCGTCCACGGCGGAAAATATGGAGTCGGTGACTTGTAGCAAGGCGGTGGTGGTGGAATGAGATTTTCTGAATCCTGATTGATAAGGGGAGAGGCAGCTGTTTGTAGAGAGAAAAAGGGACAGCTTTGATAGCATAAGGGATTCTTGGAGTTTGGCAAGGGAGGGGAGGAGAGAGATGGGTCTATAATTTCCCAGAAGGGAAGGGTCGCCACCTTTAAGGAGAGGTAGGATTTTGGCGAGTTTCCAGGTGGAGAGGACGGTGGCTGTGTCGATTGAGAGATTTAGTATGTGGGTAATAGGAGTGACTATGGCAGCTGCGGAGATGCTGAGCAGACTGGTATGCAAGCCGTCTGGACTGGACTTTGACAGGTTTAGGGAGGAGAAAGTGTAAACTTCAGGGGTGTGAAAGGGGAGAAGTGGAAGCCATGGTGAGAGGGAGGGATTTTTGGAGGAGGTAGAGGGGAGAATCAGGCTTGGCGCGAGGAGATGAAGAGCGAGTTGAAGAGTTTGGATACAATGACCGGTCGGAGGCTATATTACTGCCAATGTTTAGGCTAGGGCTGGCTTGCTTTGTGCGTGGATATATAAGAGAGTTTATCACCTTCCAGAAAGATGCCGGGGAGGCTTGGTGAGTGGTGAGTTGGGCCTTGAAGTACTGGGCTTTTGATAGTCGAATAGCTTTTGTGCAGTTGTTTCTAAGGGTTTTGTAAGAGAGCAGGTCGCTGGTAGCTAAGGAGGATTTGTAACGCCTCCAGGCCTTATCCCTGACGCGCCCCAGGGAGATTAGGTTGGCTGTGATCCAGGGGTGGTGGTATTTCCTAACTCGGGCTTTCCTGAGGGGTGTGTGGTGGTCCCATATGCTTAGAAAGATGCTGCGGAAGTGGGAGAGGGTGGTGTCGACGTCGTGTGAGGCAAGGACCGGGAGCCAGTCAGCGCTTGACAGGTTGTGGAGAAGGGCGGATTTGTCAAGGAGGTGTAAGGGGCCGGTAGCGATGAATTTGGGGCCAGAGTGAAGTGAATGGATTTTCTCGGATACAATAGGTTATACAGTGGTCACTTAGGGCGCCAGAAAGGATACCTGAGGCAGTGATCCTATGGGGGTGGGAGGTTAGAATCCAGTCGAGTAGGGTGTGTTTTGAGAGCGATGATTTAGATGGGTGGGTTTCTGGAGTAACTGAGTGAGATTTAGAGCTTCAATCCTCAGGGCTGATGGTTTGTGGAAGAGGAGAGCCAGTTTAGGTTGAAATCGCCTAATAGAATGAGTTCACCATTTGAGGAGGTTGAAGAGATGGAGGAAATGGCTGAGATGAGTGAGTCAGGTGAGGGTTTCAGAGGGTATATAGAACACCAATATAAAGAGGGTGGATGAGGGGAAGGATAGGTGAGCGACTAAGGATTGGTATGGGAGGATGGGAGCGATTCTTTGAAAACTATCAAGCACTTAATGGAGTGTCTGATATACAGTGCTACCCCCCCGCCACGCTTTCCACGGTCCTAGCGGAATAGGATATAGTTAGGTATGGCGAGTGAGGGGTTGGAGATTTTTCTTGAGAGCCAAGT
The DNA here is from genome assembly GCA_016271365.2 of Neoceratodus forsteri. Lineage (NCBI taxonomy): Eukaryota > Metazoa > Chordata > Ceratodontiformes > Ceratodontidae > Neoceratodus > Neoceratodus forsteri. Next base: position 700,766,919 of record CM057455.1, read on the forward strand.
TTCTGTGATACAAAGTATGTCCAGATTGTACTGTGCTGACCAGACAGAGAGGGTGTCTAGTTTGGGGAGGAGGCTTGAGGGCGTTTATGTGGAATATCTGGAGGCCTTTGGGAGCGAGTTCGGTGAGAAACTGAGTTGGGGTACTGGAGACGCTGGAGGAAGATTTGTTGTTGTGGGGCCAGGGTTTGGATGTGTATCACCTGCCAGAAGTAGGAGTAGCAGGGGTAGGAGGAGGTGAGTGTACTTTTTGCATCTGCTATTTGAGTGCCTTGAGGGTGGAGCTCGTAGGTTTAGGCACCGGAGAAGGGCCTCTAGGTTTAGCATTCGTGAGTGGAGCAGGGAAGGGTGAAAGGTTTGGGAGGTTAGATGGAGCGGAAGAAAGGGGGAGATTCTATAAGGAGGTGGGAAGAAAGGTCGTGGATTTGAGTAGAGGTGATGTACTGGGGAGGGTGGGGGGTTTACAGAGGGAGGTTTGGGGAGAGGGAGGATGGGAGTAGGGAGAGGAGATGGGGTGGGGAGGTCGGAATGCAAGTGGGGAGAGCGAGAAGGCATCCAGGGGTGTAGAGCAAGAATAATTAGTATTGAGAGTGAACATTGTCAAATAGGGTTTTGTTTTGAAACTGAACAGAGGCCTCTAGTGGTGGATCTAGCTGTATTTCTAGTAATTGGAGGATATTTATTGCAGTGGCCACTAGTGGTGAAAATTTATAGCTTGCAGATGGGAAAGTGGACTGATTGGTTTTCGAAGGTCATGTGTCACTGGCTATATAATGGACAGCCGACCAAGGGTGGTGGTGGGCGGTGGGGAGCCGATGCAGCGGCAGACGGGCAGAAACAGACATCGCGATCGAGAATTCAGCCGTACCTGCTTGCAGTATTCGGGGTGGCGCCCTAAGCCCTCACGGACCCAGCAGAAATCGCCCAGTGCAGAGCTCTCATCTGAGGAGGAAATAGAGACAGGACAGGATTTAAATACTGGTAAGGATTACGGGGAGGGTGAGCTGTTGTATGGGGAGGTCTGCTGAACAAAAGCAAATTTCTGAAAGGTACTGTAGCTGTAACTAACGTCTTAACTCTGAGGCAAACAGATTTTACAGCAGAGAATTACTTGTTTCTGTAGCGCTTTAAATTGCAGGCAAAAGCAGGCATTTAGTACAGATTTTGCAGCTGAAAGTTACTTGAGGTTACAAGGTGGTAAACGTGCATTTAAAGGTGCATTAGGTAAAGCATTTAGTAAACACAGGCTATCAGCATTTGTGTGGGACGCTTAATGAAAAATAAAGGTGCTGTTTGAAAAAAGGTGCCAAAGTCCAGAACAGCGTCGCAATTCAGAATTCAGCTGTACCTGCCTGCGGTATTAGGGGTGGGGAGGCGTCCCTGAGCCTCACAGACCAGCAGAAATCGCCGTGCAGAGCCTCGCCTGCCTGTGGTATCGGGGTGGGGAGGGCATCCCAAGCCCTCACAGACCCAGCAGAAATCGCCTGGTGCAGAGCTCTCATCTCTTAACAGGCAATATACATCCTAACCCAGGCCCCACCCAGACCAGCCCAACAGGTGGGCCCCCAGTCTGAGTGTTGCCTCCTGAATATATCAGCATCTTGAAAAAATTGACACCCTCCAATGCTGCACAAACCAGGCGTCATTGCACTGGTGGAAACCTGGCTATCAAAATCCACCCCTGACTCTTTTGTCGCCCTCCTGGCTACACCCTATACGGGAGGATCGTGGGCAAACACGGGGGTGGCTGTGTGATCTATACCAGGGATTCTCTCACTGGTCAAGCACTCCCTGCCCCGGCCCTTGCTAGTGGGGCACAGGCTGTTACCCTTAAACTTACTCCAGACCCCTCCAGGGGCCCCCTTTATCTCATCTCTGCCTACATTCCACCAAAGAACCAAAACCTGGCACTATTATCCTTAACTGATTATCTTGCCACCCTCCCTCATAGGGCTGAACAAGTCCTTGTGGGGGACCTTAACGTGAACTGGCTCAGCCCCACCTCCACCACCACCCGGGACTCCTTTGCTGCCATTGATCTGACACAACTAATCTCCCAACCCACAAGAGCAAACCCTAAGAGAGGTACCAGCACCCTCCTAGATGTTATCGTCACCAACTGCCCCAAAACAATTCTGGACATCCAAGTCCTCCCTGACTCACTCAGTGACCATTCCCCTATCCTATTCCACTGGGTGACCACCTTGCCATGACCCACAGCCCAGCACATGCTACGCCGGCATCTCAGACCAGGTGGGCTGAAAAACCTCAGGAAATTTCTTGACCAAACAAACTGGTCTCCCATTCACCATGCTCCTTATATTGGCTGCCCTTGCCTTCTTTTCCAAACCTTTAACAAAGCCTCGACCTCTTCGACCCCTCACGGCTGCCCGAACCAAAAGGCATAATGTGCTCTGGATTATTCCTGCCCTATTACAGTTGCTCAGGCTTAGGGATAACCTATGGCACCTTGCAACAGAAACAGGACGGCCGGCTGATAGACAGGCCTACAATACTGCGCGGAATAAGTGCACTTAGGCCATCAGGAAAGCCAAGGCAGACCACTGTCAGGCCACCCTCACCTCCTCCTCCTGGGGTGTGCCCGAACTTTTGGATAATGTCAAACAACTGAGCAGGGACGCCCTCCCGTCCCCAGATCACCATTGGCAGCACTACCATTACGGACCCTACAAACATTGCAAACTACCTCAACACATCCTCTACGGACCCTCAGCTCTATCCTCCCAGTAATTTATTTGACCCACCACCTCCCTACCAGCCCCAGCCCTCCAACACCTAGCTTCTACCTACGTAGGGTGACTGCCCAGGAAGCTAGGACCCTACCTGATCCATGCACTAAAAAGCAATAGTCCCAGCGATGACTTTGTGGACCCCAGCATTCTCCGGCTGGTACTGGATCAGGTCCTGCCCCACCAGCCTTCTCAACAAATCCCTCTGCCTGGGGCAATTCCCTACTGCATGGAAAACTGCCATTGTTATTCCCATTCACAAAGGGGTGACAGGTCCTCAGCCGGAACTACAGGCCTATCTCCATACTCCGCCCCCTCTCAAAGCCCTTCAAAACTGGTTGCCACGCAAATCACTGAGCACCTGACCAAACCCAACATCCTCTGCCCTGAACAGCACATTTCTGTGCAGGACACAGTACCGCACGGCACTAGTTGATTTCCTACACTCCTCCCTGGACTCTGGCTCCCTAGCCGGTAGTGTTCATCGACTTTTCAAGGCTTTCGACACTGTCTCCCACCTCCTCCTGCTGGATGCCCTCTGCTACACTGGCTTTGCTACTGGGCCACTCCGCCTGGTGCACCAGCTATCTATCTGCCCACTCCCAGCGTGTCAAAATTAATGGGACACTTTCAAAACTTGTCCCATCTGCTCAGAGGTTCCTCAGGGCTCCATCCTGGGACCCTTACTCTTCTCGCTTTACTTTTACACCTGCCCAGTGCATGCACTGGAAAATTCTGCTGTATGCAGATGACACCGTCATCTTTGCCACCCACCATAACCCTACCTTCCTCCAGGACTCCCTGCAACTTTCCTATAATGATGCAGAAACCTGGTTTAAAGAGCACAGACTGGTCATCAATCTCAAAAAAAAAAAAAAAACAATGCTCTTTGTCCACCCCCAAAACAAAGTCAGCAACTTCCCTCTCCATATATTCCCCTGCTCCAAACAGCCACTAGAGCAAGTACACTCCTACAAGTACCTTGGGGTTACCTTGGACTCAGCTCTCACCTACCACACCCACATTGATGCACTTGCCTCGGCTACCAATGTGCGGCTAGGTATCTTATACCACTACAAAAACTGTCTGTCCCCTGCTGCCCTCCGGCTTGCAGTGACAGCCTCTTTATTATCCCTGGTTGACTATGGACTACCGGTCTGTGGTGCTGCCGACACAACTGCCCTCAACAAAATCTGCCTCATCCTAAACAAGGTGTGCAGGCTAATCACTGGGGCCCCTAGGCTCACACATTCATGCCAGCTCTATGGTTTGGCAACATTGCTGAACCTAGACGAATGACTGTGATATCAAACATGCCTAATAGCAAAAAAAACTCTTCTAGGGCTATCCCGCCGGGCTGACAACCTCCTCCATCTAGCCCAACCCTTGGTCAGTACACGGACCTCCTGCAAGAGCCACTTTTCTGGTACCAAGATCTAGGGCCTCCCATGGACAGAGGTCATTCCACCATAGAGCCCCTTCCTGGTACAACTCGCTCCCTCTCCCCATCTCGGATGCCCCCACAATTTCAAAACTGCACTCTGAAGTGAACTATTCAACACGCGTAGTTGCATCTGTCTATAATTTGAGGCGCAACACTCTGTGCCCTGACAACGCCCACTGGGCAGCATCCTTACTGCACCTCCTTAAATCCTACCCCTTTTCTGTTTGTACTGCCATTATTCCTGTTGCTTGCCTTTCTCCATGCAAGTATGTACCACTTCTGATTAAACTGCTACTACTCTGTTGATTGCTCATACTGGCATACTAATATGCACCACTGTAACCAAACTGGTTTCTCTGTATAATTGTCTTCATCACATGTGCTTGCTATCTATGTAACCCATATCCTGGAACCTATAATGCTTGTATATGTATTTGTCATGTTCTTTATCACATGTACCTGCAAACTATGTAACCAATATCCTGAAACCGAGAATGCTTGTATTGTATTTGTCCTCTATGTGACGAGGTACCTTTGGAAATGAGCCTCTGATTCAAAGGTTGTAAACCGATGTGCAAATAAATAAATATATGTATGATGAGGAGTTTTGGAGGTACATGCAGTACAATACAAGTAGATCATGGGACATGTTGGATTTACCCCTGTTTTGGGCTATAGATATGGGAGGAGGGGTCCAACATTCTGACAGTGGGTTCCTGGTCAGAAAACCATGGTCGGCCAAGAAAGGGTCATCAGAGTATGGTGAAAAAATGGGGAGGGGGTTGTTGTTACTATTACAATCAAGGCACATGCAAGGCCAAGCAGTGTAAGTACCCAGAGGCAAGTGAAGTGTTCAAACAGTCACTATATGGTGTTATTTCAGTGTTACAGTAGCAGTGTACACTTCCTGCACACTTCTTTTCATAATGCAGTCCATCAGTGTTTAATCAGTGCATCTTCAGGTCTCCTTTGGTGTACATGCAGTGCTGATACAGTGTGTGCGAATTATGTTAATTAGCACTGTAATTACACTGCAAAAGTACTGCAATTAGCAGTGTTTTCAACACTGCCTGAAGCAGTGTTCTGTCAGCAACACTGCCTTAAGCAGTTTTGCACTGATTTTTCAGTGTGTGCGAATTATGTTAATTAGCACTGCATCAACACCTGTAGTGCACTTCAGTGTGCAGTGTGATTTTAGTAGCACTCCTGTCAGCAGTGTAGTAGTTCTGTTTCAGTGTATTAGGCTGCATTACAGATGGAGTTGCATAAAATTCAACAAAAACAAAACAGTATTCATCTGCAAGTATCTGCAACCTCAGCAGACGAAGCTTTGTTTAAGGGTTCCTGAGTGAGAAAGTCATCTGTGAATTCCAAAGAAGATGGAGATCTTGGGGGCTATGTCTATAGGAGGTACTAAAGTCTGTTACCCCATGTTTGACTCAAAGTCACAAGGAAGGGGGTGGACATTTAGGTAAAGGAATGACCAACAATCGTTCTGGTTTGCAGAAAATGGTATGGGAGCCTCCCTGATATGCAGGTCCTCACCAGTATTTCCAGGTTTATCTTCAAAAGGAGAAGAGAGCCTCTTCGGACTGGGAGCACATGCACGGTGTGGAAAATTATTTTCGGTATCAAGGGGCTGTTCGAGTGAAGTGTGTGTATGTATATGTATGTGTGTGTGTGTGCATGTCTGTGTGTATCTCTCTCTATATATATTATATATATATATATATATATAATATATATATATATATATATATATCTATTTATATATATATATATATATATATCTATAATGGGATTATCAATCACATTGGACAAACACCATTAGGTGACTGTGTATATATGCTAGTGCAACCACACACCTGCACTTTTACTCCCGCCAAAACAATTTTGCCATTTATAAGATAGATAACCCACTGTGGGTGTGTGGAGCGCAGTGATATACACACTGTTTGGGTAGATGATACACTCGGCCTGCGGCCTCATGTGCAACAACACACACCAAGGTGTGCATATATCAGAGCGTGACCGCACACCCAACAGTGGGTTATTACACACACACACACACACACACAGTACTTGTTGCAAAACAAAAACATTACATTAATGCAGGCATTAGAATGCAAAGCACACAAAGCAAGAAAATGAAAACAGGGTTTGAGCCTCACAAGTCTTGGCAAATTGGTTGTGTGGTGTTCCCTGGAGTTCCCAACCTTGATGCCCATCCCATACCCCCCACCAGCCCATAGTCTCCTTTCTAAAGCACAAGGTACAGCTCCAACCCAGTGCCTCCCGTAGCAGCCATTCGTACCTGTAAAACAAGAACAGCAATGGGCTCACAAAGGATCTGCAGCTCGTTATGAACTATTATATGACAAACAATGTAGGGTAAACAAAAAAACAATACTTATCTGATACATATGGTCAGTGTCCTCCTACTCCCAGTCAATGTCCTGTCAGACCTGTAGATATAAAAGGGAAAATGGGTCAGTATGAAAAATAAAAATACTGATCAGCTGGGTCAGTTGGGAAGGCTCTGTAGAGGTTAAAATAAAAAAAGTGGGTTGGGGGAGATACCAGACCTGTACCACACCATCAACCTGGCTTTTAGAATGGACTCGGTCACTCAGGGGATGTCATGGTTGGAGGAGGGAGGAAGACTCCTTGCCCATGCCCCTAGAACAGTTCTTTTTTGGGGGTAGGTCATCATGTTGCTCCACACATCAACCAACACAGGGTAGGATAAAGACACCAAGGAACATATATTCAAGGCACAATGAATTCTTCCCTGGTGGTGTGGTGGATCCCCCCTCCCTTTTCCCAATCTGCCTGTAGAATACACAGGAACACAGGTATGTGATGGCAGGAAGGGACCGCAAGCCCACCTAGTCTGCCCAGTTCGCCTAGATATCCACTAGGCCTTTTCTGTAGTCCTCCCCATGTGCCAGTTGCCCTCTGTGCTTATCCCATGCCCTTGTTAACCCTCCCACCATTTCTCTCAGCAGCCTATTCCAGTTGTCCACAACCCTCTTAGTGAAGAAGTACTTCCTAATCCTTCCTCTAAGTCCCCCCCAACCGATTTGGAATTTCCAACTACCAACCATTGCAGTATAGCACAACGCAGCAGGCCAACTGTGCCATCTCTAGGCAGATATACGCAGACACAACCAGTCCCAGAACTCCCTGCAGCTGGCAACAGGCAATAGAAGTTCAATAGCCTGCAGTGCACATTTGAGCCTACACAATCTCTTATCAGATGTTTTCCACTTCTGCTCTTCTCCAGAGGATAAGTCAGTCTGTGACAGAACTTAGCTCAGGAGTTCAGTAGGGCCAGTAAACCAAAAGTGAGAGCCTATATAAACTCTTAACATGCACTGTAGGACAATCTCCCACCACAAAGAACTCCAGGATCTGCTGCAAATGAAGCTGTCAGTGCAGAATCCAGCAAAACCAGTCATCATAATCCACCACACTACAGCACACAGCAGGCAAACCAAAATGTTTCCACATGCAAAGTGCACATTGGCACCAGACCCACACTTATGTGGGACCCTTGACACAAGCCAGCCAGTGGATATTGTGGTAAGGAGGGACAAAACCTTTTACATGCAGGTACATCAGGGAGAAAAGGAAGGCAAGGGGAGATACTGAGTGTCTGAAAAGGGTGGATGGAGACAGGGTAAAAGATGACCGCCAAAAAGCAGAAATACTGAACAAATACTTCTGTTCGGTTTTTACAAGGGAAGGGGCAGGAAATGGGCCAGCATTAATAAAGGACGGAGAGATCATAGAAAAGGACACAGCTCCCTTTGCAAAAGAAAGGATCCTCATGGAACTGGCAGCAATAAGGCTATGGGCCAGATAGATGCATCCCTGGACACTGAGGGAGCTAAGGGAGGTGTTAGTAGGGCCTCCAACTACCCTGTTCACCCTATCTTTGTAAACTGGTGACATGTCCAGGGATTGGAGAAGGGCTGATGTGGTCCCACTATACAAAAGTGTTAACAGGGAGGATGCAGGAACTACATACTGGTCAGCCTGACCACAGCAGTGGGAAAAGTAATGGAAATACTGCTGAAGGAAAGAATAGTGGAGCACCTGGTTGTCAATGGTCTATAGGGAAGTGGGGAAGGAACATTGTTTAACCAGGAGTAGCACACTAATCTGAAGCTTGTTTCCAGATGCAACCTGGAGCACAAAGAAGTTAAGTAAGTTGCTCAGAATCACACAGTATGCACTTAGACGGCTGTTGGATTCAAACCCAGGTCTCAGATCTGTAGCTCAGAGCCTTTCAATGTGCTATAGTGCCTCCAGGACCCAAGATAGTTTGGTTTTATGGGAGACAGGTTGTGCCCGACAAACTTAACCAAGTTTTTTGGCTGGGTAACAAGGAAGGTGGATGGAGGAGGATGTGGCCTACCCAGATTTCAGCAACGCATTTGACACTTTGCCACATAGAAGACTGGTAAATGAGCTGGAAGGCTTAGGGGTGGAACAGAAAATAACAAGGTGGGTGGAGAACTGGTTCAAAGACTGAAACCAGAGGGTGGTGGTAAGGCAAATGGGGTGCATTCCAGGGTGGCAGTGGTGTGCCCCAGGGGTTGGTGCTGGGACCCATCCTTTTTTAATATCTATAGCAACGATTAGCCCAGTTCCAATCAGGGGAAGAGAGCTGTTCTTTCCAGATCGGGGCTTGTCGCTGGAAGTGGTCTGGGCAGGCATTCTGGGGCTACATCGGCAGTGGGAGAAGATGGGATCACATTGGTGATCGACAAGGAAGCTCTTGCTGGTGGGGGACAGGCAATGCATACCGGGTCCACATCAGCCACAACTTTGCAAGCTGGCAACTCAGGAAGGAGTGGCCAATCAGTGAATAGGGCGAGAACCTTTGACTGTGTGACTGGGTCATAAAAGGCAAATAGTCCAGTCGCAATCAGAGGAGGAGAGCTGTTCTTTGTTCCACAACACCTACCCTGGCCCTGACCTCTATTAAATGGTTGGTGAGGGTGGAGCCTGGAGGAGGACAAGTCTAGATTGGTGAACTGGAACACTAGGAAGCTGGATTGTTATTGATTGGGGGAAAAGGGTCCTGTACACTGTGCTACGTGGGCAACACTGACTACTACCAGGAAGGGGCATAATGAAGCAGACTGTATAAATGACTGTGTATGCCAACTACATCTGAGGGTGTAGGCAAACTGTGTGTGAATCGATTACTGCTAGGGTCTCTGAGTTGGCTAGTGTTGTGATGGGCTAATTTTACTTGTGAACCGTCTACTGCTAGGGCTAGAAAACTGGCTACTGTCAAGAAAGAGGGAAAATTGCTGTAATCGGAGGGGGCAAACTGCTTGGGTTTTAGTGCAACACTGACTGAATTATTTCGGTTAGAGGGCCACATTGCCCACCTAAAATGAGGTTAGACTTGGGGTGGCCAAAGCGGGCACCTTCAGTAGAGTGATTGGGTGTACAGGGTGTGGGGGGCAATAATATTAAATTTGGCAAGGAGGTTCAGAGGGTGCCCAGTGTGTTTTCAGTTGGCAGGTCTTAGGGAGGAAGTAGAGGGGATCAGAAGGCAGCTGGAAGGCGGGGGGGTTGGGAGAAAAGGTGTGGAAAGGACCTCATGAGAGTACACAAGGCCAATATGGCATAACCCAGGGAACAGGTAGACAAGGATCACATGGTTACTCATGAGGGGTGGGGCACGAAACAAGCAATGTACAGAAATCACTTCGTAGGGAGGTGGCTGACCAGAAGGAGGGGGGACAGGAGAGAGCAGGTCGGGGGCAAGCATCACACTTACTAATCTATTCGCTTTGCTGTATACGGGAGATGAGGTGGAGAGGCTGGCAGGAGGAGGGGAGCAGGCAGACAGAGAGGGTTTGGTCAGTATGCTGGGGGAGATGGGGCAGGAGAGAGAGCCAGATCCACAGAAGGGGAGGGAAGAGACATTAGCCTAGGTGGGAGGAAGGTGGGGATGAAGAGGAGTGCAGAGTGAAGCCAGGGTGGGAGGAGGGAGGACTAGGGTTGGGCAAGCATCCAGGTTAGGAAGTCAACCAAGGATAAGGAATACTCTAGATAGGCCAGCTTCAGGGGTGGGAGAAATCAGATGAGGTGGAGGGGAAGATGGGGGAGTAGGAAGAAACACAGCAGATGGGGTGAAGGATGCAGAACTTGGAGGGGGGAGGCAAGGAGGGAAGCAGTAGAAGGGAGCCTGGGTGGGGGATCTGAGGATACCAGCCCAGAAGGAGTCCACGGAGATCTGGGTGGGGGGCAATCTGTGCCACCCAGGAGGTTGGGGGGCAAGGAGCAAGCTGGGAGTTCAGGTAGAAGAATGAGCATGGTAGGGCAAGCACAGGCTTGTGATCCCCAGGCTGAGGGGGACAAATGAAGTAAGCTGGGGTTGATGACAGAAGGAAGAGCCTGGATGGAATCTAATGGGCCAGTAAAGTGGGGGTGGAGAAGGTGATCCTGCTGGGTGACTCCATGACCTGGGGCATCCAGTGGGAGGGCGGGAGGAAAAGCAGCCCAGTCAAGGCTAAATGTATCCCAGGCCTAGCCAGTACAAAAGCCAAATTCCAGCTATACCGATAGCATTGGAATGCAGGGTAACCCCAGACGAAACATCTGGGAACAAATGACTTAGAGGAACAATGAACTAGAAATCCAGGCAAGATTCCGAGAACTGGCCAGGGTTTACCACTCTATAGAAGCGCAATCTCCTTCTTTGAGATTCTGCCAGTACCTAGGGTGTCCAGGGAGACCAAACATAAACTTAGAGGTGTGAACCAGTGGCTCAGGGACTGGCGCAGGGCAGAAGGGTATGGGCTGGTGAGGGACTGAGGGATATATGGGAGGACAAGGGGTTATATGCCAGGGATAGGCTACACCTCAACTTGGAGGGGAAGGAGATCTTGAAACTAAATCTTGCTGGATTCATAGTCGAGAGGTGGAGTTTAAACTTGTAAAGGGGGAGGTTAAGGAAAAGAGTGGCTCCAGGAGGGCTGCTCGAGGGTCCAGGTCCAGGGCATGAAAAGAAGGCAGGTAACGGCGATCTAAATCCATCCAGAGCTGTGCAAGAAAGGGCATCTAGGGACTGCTCAGGGTCGAGATGACTGGAGAAGGGAGAGGGGTCAGGATGGAGGACAGCCCTGATCAATGCTAGAGCATGGGCAACAAAATGCCCAAGCTCCAGGTGATGCTGTTGAGGATCAGTGGATGCGGCAGCAATTACTGAGACATGGCCACTCAGAAAATGACTGGGACCTAAATTTGGTGGGCTACAAAATATTCAGGAAGGATAGAGGAGAGGGAAGAGGAGGGGTGGAGCTTGATAGTCAAAAATGACATAGCGGTTAGTGGAGTGGAGGACTGTAGGGGAGGATCTGAGTAACCCTACAAGAGGAGAGGCAAAAGATTGAAAATAGGGGTGGTGTACAGAACCCCAACGATGAAGAGGCCCTGGAGGACAAACTAGTTGAGAACATCAAGGGGCACTGTGACCGTGGAAAGGGAATGATGGTTATCATGGGTGACCTTAATATGCTGGGGACAGACTGGGACACTATGGCATCCTCTGTGGCCAGGGAACAGACTGATGGATATGTTCCAATATGCCTTCCTAGTCCAGCAGGTGGGGGAACCTACTAGGGAGGAGCGGGTACTGGATTATGTCCTGGCAGACAGTGACCAGATAAAGGGCCTGGAGGTGTGCAACCCGCTGGCAGGTGGTGATCACACTATAGTCTGGTTTCTGCTGTATCTGGTGGGGGGTGGATAACCATTCTAATACAATAGTAGTGGACTTCAGGGGAGCAGTCTTTGTGGGCATGGGCAGGATTCTACAGGGGAGCTTGGACAAGATTAGGCCGGACATGGATGCTGGCAGCTTGTGGGAGGCCATTAAGAAGGGGGGTGCAGGAGACTACTAACTCCTGTACAAAGGTGAGGCGTAAGCATGGTAGAGCCAACAAGCTGTGTTGGTGGACCAGGGAGGTGCAGGAGGCAGTGAGGGATAAAAAGGCTGCCTATGCATGTTTTAAGCGCTCTAGGGGGGATAGGGAGAGGGGTATGAGTTGATGGCTAGAAGGGTCACCACAGTGGTGAGGGGAGCCAAGGTGAGGAGGGAGCAAAACCTGGCTAGGGATATCAGAAGGGGGGAAAGGGATTCTATAGATACACAAGGGAGAAGAGAAAAGGGAGGGCATGGATCAGCATGATTAGGACTGAGGAGGGATGGACTCAGGAGGCAGGGGAAATCAGGCAGAGGTGCTAAATGAGTACTCTGCCTTGATATTTACGGAGGGAGGCAGGGGATCCCTCCAGCCCAATGGGAAGGAAGGGGAGCCAGCAGAGTCGAGAGGTCAGATGGAGTCAAGAGGACTGAAAGAAGTTGGGGTACAGGCTGGGCCAAGTCTAGAAGGGGATGGGTGGTTAAATGAGGGGGTGGGCTGGGAGGAGGAGAAATCACAGTGGAAAGGGGAAGGAGGCCTTCAGACACTAAAACTGATAAGGCACGGGCCAGATTGGCTGCATCCGAGGGTTATGAAGGAATGGCCGATGAGCTAGCAGCACCACTGGCAGCACTCTAACACCTCTGCTGACAGGATGGGTGCTTCAAGACTGGAGGGTGGCTCATGTGGTGCCTATCCACTAATGGGGGGGTCTAGAGAGGAGATGGGGAATTATAGGCTTGTCAGCCTAATGTCTGTGGTGGCCAAAGTAATGGAGGTCATTATCAAGGATAGGCTCAGGAGGCAGCTGGAAAGGTTGGGCAACTGGATGACAAACAGTATGGTTTCATCCCGGGGAGATCGTGTTAGACCAAGCCCATAGATTTTTATGACTGGGGCCCTGGACCGGCATAGACCGGAGGACGTCCTATACCTGGATTTCAGTAAGGCATTTGATTCGGTACCCCAAAATGCGCTGCTATTAAAGCTTGGGGTGGGAGGACAGTTGCTCAGATTGGGAGGGTGGGGTGAGAGGACAGTTGCTCAGATGGGTAGAAAATTGTCTAACAGGGCGAATACAGAGGGTGGTGGTGGGTAGTCTCCTCCCCCATGAAGGTCAACAGTGGGGTCCCCCAAAGTTTGGTACTGGGACCACTCCTGTTCAATGCCTATGTCTTCGATATGGGGAGGGCGGTTAAGAGTAGGATGAGTCTCTTTGGATTACTTAAAACTGGGAGCATTGGTGGAAGGAGACAAGTGAGAGAGACAATCCAGAGGGACCTGGATACCCTGGAGGGTGGTCAAGGAGGTGGGAACTGAGGTTTAATGCAGGAAATGTTGGGTGCTGCATCCGAGGGTCAGAAACCCGGCCATGTATACACCCAGGGGTGTCATACCAACAGCCACAGTGACCGGGATCTGGGGTGGTAGTACACGTCCAAAATGAACAACCCTAAAATTGCAGAAGAACTGTGGCAAAAGCAAACCGGATACTGCATAGCCAGGGGATTACGTCCAGGAAGAGGGAGGTGATCCTCCCTCTGTATAATGCCTTGGTCAGACCACATCTCGAGTACTGCATGCAGTTCTGGAGACCTCACCTCAAGGATGACGCAACACTGCTGGAGTGTGTCCAGAGGAGGGCAACCAGGATGCTTCAGAGCATGGGAGGAAGGCCCTATGAGGAAAGGCTGGAAGAGCTTGGGCTGTACTCGCTGGAGGAGAGTAGAGACAGGGGGACATGATAGGGGTCTTCAGATATGTAAAAGGAATAAATAGGGGCAGTGCCAAAGAGATGTTCAGACTAAAGAAGGTGGGAAACAACCAGGTAACATGAGTGGAAGCTAGAGGAGGGAAACTACAGGGGATGCAGGAGACCTTACTTCATTGAGAGGGTGGTGGGGCCCTGGAATGCACTGTCCAGGAGTCTGGTGGAGGAGGGCACAGTGGAGGGCTTGAAGAGGGAGTGGGACAGGTTCAAGGGTAAACTGAAGAAGAGGATGACCCTCTCAGGGGCTGGGTGGGAAAGAAAGAACCCACTAGGAGGCCGGCTACCGAGCAGACACAACAGACCATCCAGCCTATTCTGCTGGCTTTTAGTATGTTAGATATAGCGGAGGAACTGCAGGGGAAGGTGTGCCTATTTGTAGATGATACGAAGATCTGCAATAGGGTAGACACCCTGGTAGGGGAGGTGGAGGCAGTGAGGGAGGGCCTAAAGATTCTGGAGAGGTGGACGGAAACTTGGCAGCTGAAATTTAATGCCAAAAAGTGCACATTAATGCACATGGGTGTAATAACCCGCAAACCATTTACACACGGGGGGTAAGGAAACTCAGCAGGACAGAGATCTGGGGATTATAATTTCAGATAACCTGAAGGCGGAGAACCAGTGCAGCACAGTGGTGGGCAAAGTGAATAGAATGCTGTGTGCATACGGAGGGGTATAAAACAGAAAAAGGGAGGTGCTGATGCGCCTTTATAAATCCATGGTGAGGCCTCACAGCAGTATGGGGTTTAGTTCTGAGGCTCACCTACACAAGGATATAAGACAGGATTGAAAGGGTTCAGACAAGGGCAACCAAGATGGTCACGCTATGCATAAGCAGCCCTATGAGGGAGAGGTGGAGGGAATATGATCTGTACTCACTGGAGACTAGTAAGCTTTTGCAAGGAAAATAAGTGCTAGAACTAGGGATCATAAATCAAGATTAGAAGAAGGAAGGTTTGGGGCAATGTGAGGGGCATTACACCACTGAGAAGGTGGTGGAGTCCAGGAACTGATTACCAGAAGAGGTGGTGTGTGCAAAAATGCTGAAAGGATTCAAGGGGGCATGGGACAGACACCAGGAGCTGACCAGTGGGCAGAGTGGGGTGTCTTTTGACAAAGATGATGATTGGGGTGGGGGTAAGGGGCAGACTCGACTGGCCAAAATGGTCCTTTCTGTCACCAGATTTCTATGATTCTAAGGCAGTTAAGTAATTAGGACTTACCCGTTCCATCAGAGAAGGGAGTCCAGAGTTAGTGTCCTTGGTTTGGAGTATTCTAGTGGGACCTGAATGGAAGAACAGAGAATGTTGAAGGACACAAAGGTTCGGAGGTGCTAGAGGAGAGATTAGAGTGTTAGAATTAAACAAAGTTACTTATCTGATTGGTATGTTTGGCCAGACCTGTAGAAATAAAGGGAAAAATAGATCAGTATGGGGAAGTTATAGTAGCAAGAGAGAGAGAGAGATACAAAAATGGTATATAGCACAGGAGTAAAGGAAGAGAAGTTTCAGAGGAAAAGACAAACTAGGCCAAAGTAAGGAAACTAGAGATGGAATAAAAAAAATGCTGACAGCTAAGAACAGAGAATAAAGTGGTATTTGGGACTCGGCAAACCCCCCCCCCCCCTTAGCTCCCTAGGTGACCTGCAGGTAGTCAGTAAATTTAAGAAGTAGTCCAAATGGGCAGGTGGGAATGCATTTGGGCTAGTGGCCCCTATATTATTTAAAAAAAGGGACACTGGTGGTTCAGGAGTCTTGAGTTGTTCCAGGAGGCCAGTGGTTTGAAAGGTATAGCTCTGGTGATATAATGGGTCACTCCCTCATGGACAGTGGCAATTTTATTTTTTAATATTATCTTCCCCTGGATCCTAATGTGTTGGGGGGGTGATGTCCTTGGGCCCAGACCATATGTAGCAGGCAGGAGGCTGTTCAGAAAACTGCTGACCAGAAATGCTACGGCTGTTGATAGCCAGACAGTTTAGTGCTACTGAACTACAGTGACAGTAATGGCAGGCACTTTCAACTGCTAATCCAGAGGAGGGCAACTAAAATAGCGAAGGGTCTGCACCAGAAGCCATACAAAGAGAGATGAGCTAAATATGTATGCCCTTGACGAAAAGGGCCGGGGAGACAGGACAGAAAATTTCAAGCACCTCAAGGGAATCAACAAAGTCCAAAAGAGTAGCATCTTTCAGAAAGAGATGTGAAAGAACAAGGGGCCAAATTTGAAGATAGAGAAGATGGCTCAGGGGCAACATGAGGAAGTATTTTTTCACAGAGAAGGTGGTGAACACATGGAATGACCTTTCTAAGGAGGTTGTGGGGTCAAAAATAGTGGGGGACTTCAAGAATACATGGGACAGACGTGAACCAGTTCTACTGGTGGGTAGGAGGAAGTCAGCTGTTGGATAACTAGGATCTGCAGCTTATCCACTAGGTAGGGAAATGGGCCGACTGAGTGGGCCAAGCAGTCCTTATCTGTCATCAAGGTCTATGTGTCTATGATTCAGCCCACAGAGCTCAGGCTATAACCTGCTCCATGTGTGTGGGAATGAAGATGGGATATTTTTGGGAGGGGGAAGAGACTAGAGCAAATAGAGGTAATTGCTTCCATCCGGGACGGGAACCACTGTCCTCAATGAATGGTTTTAATGTTACAGTACTTTGATGAACATTTAAACTAGCTGTGGGAGTGGTGGAAGAAAAAGGGGAGTCACAAACTGCCCTTCCCCACAGGCTGAGATTGAGAGTAGGGAGATCCTGAAGGGAGAGACTCTCAACAGGATTCAAGTTAATGAAAGAAGCAGGGGACAGTCGAAGAAGGAAGAGGAAAAAAGGAGCATATGTCTCCCTCTACCCATCAGCCACAAAGTGGCATGTGAAGAGCCCCCACAGCAAGAGGGTCTGGAGGGTGGCCAGCCAGCAGTAGGTGGCAGGAACCTTTAGCTAAGCCGCATGGTGGCAGACTGTAGGTGCCCCGAGGGCCTGGTAGAAAGTGACTGGGAGAGTAAATGCACAAGATAGGGACCACAAAGGAAAATCCACAGTGCAACTGAAGGGCAATGCCTGAACTTGACTTAAAAGTAGCTGTGGGTGGGAGGCAAACAGGGGAAATCAGTGGGCTCCCTGACGGGACCATGAAAGCAGCAAGCACTGCATGCAATAGAGTCGCACAGCAGCTAATGTCAAATTACCAGGAGCTAACAAATGGATTTGGGGGAGGAAAAAAAACAACATAAGGTCCAGGACAGCTCACAATTAAAAACACAGAGCACCAAAGAGAAAGAGCCCTGATGGGTTATAAATATTAAGTAAATTTATGCAATAGGAGTGGACATAAATGGAGTGTGATAAATCCATTTTATCCGAGCATGTATGTGTATACATGCAGAATCTTACATTTACACGTATATTTATTATGGTCATCCTTGATTAATGTGCATGGTGGACTGCGTCACACATCCCCATCCCTCACCCCCGTTGTTTGACACTGCTTACTGGAATCTTGCTTTTAGTTTTGTCTCTTCCAGGTTGCCCGTCCCTCAGCCACGCCACCTGCCATTTAGTCATACTTCTCATACTTCTCCCATTCTTCCGCTATCATACAGTGAGCATTTGTTTCTGTTTAACATTTTTTTCTTTTCTACCAAACCTTTTCAACAGCTGCGCCCAGCTGTCACACTCCTCTGCATTCTGTTGCCGTGTCCTCATCACACCTCTCGATATAAAAACCAGAATTTTTTTTTTTTTTTTTTTTTACACTGCTTCCTCAAAAACTGGTAAGCCTTCACTCTTACTCTTCCACTCTGGTTTCCCAACCTCGCTACAACTGCCACCAGAGCTCCCCCAGCACATAGAAACTGTCAGATTTTTTTCCTCAAACTGCTTGCTCGCAAACCCCACTGCTGATGAGCCCTCACTCTAGGTCACACTTCTGCTGTGGTTTCCAGATCTCGCTACAACTGCAACCATAGACTTCTGTTAAGTCCTTCTCTGTAAACCCTAAATGGCCTCTTGTGGCCCTTAGGGCCCTCCCTCATCCCTGCTTATTTACTGAGATTTCCCTATGTCTATACACCACACATGTTTTAAGCCCCCACCACATTTCACTCCTGACCTCCAACACTATAATGCTGTCAGTCTGTTCCAGGTGTCTACTACCCTTTCAGTGAAGTAGTATTTCCTCACATCCATCTTACCTCCACCATTAGCTTCATCATGTCCCAAGGTCCTTTTTCCTATTTGAAGGAGCCCCCCCCAGCACCCTGTTCATCCTTGTAAGGTACTTGTGGGTCTCCATCATGTCACCTCTCTTTCAGAGTTTATATGTTGAGATCCCAGTCTCCTCACAGGGCTTTTGCCAAAGCCCATGTAATATTTTAGTTGCCCTTTATACTGCCTACACCCTATGGCCTTTCTATGGTGCAGTCTCCAAACCTGGACACAGTACTCTTAGGCCCTGTCCACACTACCCCTCTGTAATGTTACAGAGTGCCCAAACCATTACCGCAATGGTTTACGTTTACACCTGTAACGTTACAGAAGGAGTTTTCGTAACCGTTGTTGAAACCACATGAGGTGGTTTCAACAACGGATATGAAACCGGTTACGCCTCGGTAACATTACTGGGCTTAGTGTGGACGCGTGGCACTGGTCCCCTAGTGCAGCACAAGCTGCATTGTGGGATTGGGTGCCACGGTAATGGTCGCCCGGCTTCCGAGGTGTGGAGCAGTGGTGCCGGTCCCGAAATGGACACCGCGGCAGTGTGGACACACTGTACCACTCCACGGTTGTAACGGTTTCTATCCGCTACAGGGTCTGAGAGGTGCAGTGTGGATGGGGCCTTAGTTGGATCTCACTAATAAGGATTACTTCAACACCACCACCTCCTCCTCCTGCTGAAGATACCCTCCCTATGCAGCCCTGCATCCTTCTCGCCCCTACCCACTGCTTTGTCACGCAGCCCAGCAACTTTAAAGAGACTTACCAAGGTAAGGTAACTGAGTCAGCCCCTGCACCATATCCATCGGTGCCTTGCTGCCAGAGGACCCCAATTATGTTAATATGTCCCCAAATTTTTAAGCCGTTAAAAAGTTCTGTCCTTCATAAAAATATACAAACCAAGTCCCAAGAACTTCCCAGTTGCTTGCTGCTGCCCCAGGTCCACTCCCACACACTCTAGCAGGATGACGAGATGCTCAGTGAGAGCGCGGGGGTGCTCGTCTTTGTCTGTAATGGGCGGCAGCTTTTCTATTGATTTTAAATGATTCAGTGACCACCTGGCAATGAAACAAGGCCCTTATTAGTTGAACAGTGCCCACATTTTATTGCCAGGTAGCCACTATATAGTTTAAAAATCAATTGAAATGCGGCCCCCCAGTACATATAATGGAGTGCGCCCCACGCCCTTACTGGCATCTCGTCATCCTGATAGTGAGCATGGGGTGGAGCTTGTGCAGCAGAAAACAAAAACAAAACAGGAAGTCATTGGGACCCAGTTTATATATTTTTATGAGAACAGAACACAATATTAAACAGGGACATACCAACTTCATGAGTCTTATGGCGGCAAGCGAGGTATCGTCAGAAACATATCACTGGCAAGTCTCTTTAAGATCATATATAAGGTCCCCCGCTATGATAATCAGTACCAACCCTATAGCAGTCCTGGTTTTACGCCTAGGTGCACAATTCTGTACTTTGTCATTGAACCCAACTGCCCCAATCTTGACCACTTTTTGAGTTTCTCCAAGAGACATGTACATGCTCTCTGCTCCCTTCTTAGTGCCCACCCTACAAATTTTGGTATTGTCTGAAAAAAGGCATTCCCTTCTTTGCTAGTTTTTCTGCAATGTCACGTATGAAGACATTGAAGAGGATCTGCACCAGTACTGAGCTGAGCTGCTCACTGTCCCATCACTGTAATAAGTGCCATTAACCATCACCCTCTGACACCTTAACCTCCACCCCCAACTACTACTCCATTTTCCAACCTGCATTTCTGGTCACCCCCACTTCTGTTCCGCTACCACAACACTATCACTCTGGCATCTGCCAGGACTTGCTCCTCCATAGAATGAATCCAATATGTGGAGCAGCTGCCTAGGTAGTCAGGATACATTTGCATGTTCTTCTATCCCCTAGGACATAAGCGGCAAAGGTGCACAAACACATGCACAGACATGTGTGGCACAGCACCAGTCAAGGTCTTCCCACCCATGGCTGCTCCCACCTGCACTGCCACTCTGTGGTCACCAGTTGGCAGTACTACAGCTGAGCTGGCTGTCCTCCTCTCAGAAGAGAGCCCTTTATAACAGTTGATCCTTCTCCTCTCCCAGAGAGTCTCGACGCGAGCTCATTCCTCGAACTAAGGTCACCTCCGTCGCAGGTCATGTGCTACTGTTAAACTGAAGGGCACACATGTTAACCAGTTTCTAATTAATTTTACCACTTTGGATCCCTCCTAGGCTGATCAATCTCTTTAGCCTCGCCCCTCCCAAAATAGTCAGCCACCCTCCTCTCTGCTAGATCACCCTTCCAGGCACCAGACTATCCTCCATGCAGCTGGACAACCCTTCTAGTCCCAGTCTTTCACATAATGAGCACTGGAGCTAGAGCACCACACAGGCTCCGGGCCAGCCGCTTACCCAACCAGCCACCCTCCCTATATCTGGACCAGCCTCCAACTACATTCTATACAACCTCAATGTAGCTGGAGCACCACCCCAAACCTCCACTCTAACAGACCACATATCTGAAGCTGTCCCTCCAAGCCCATGGACCAGCAGTCCCCCATGTAACCACTCAACCTACAGCTAGATCCACCAGAAGCCCCATACCAGCCTCACCATCGAACCACCCACCCTTCAGCTAGACCTCACTTCCAACCTTGAACTAGCTCTCACCACCACCAGCAGCTACCTCCCTGCTGCTGGCTCACTCTTTCATGCCCTGGACTAGCCTCTCCCAGCAGACAATCCTCCCTGCAGCTAGACCCCTGGGTTCATTCCCACCCACAGACCAGCCTCCCTTCCCTCTGCAGGTTGAGTAACCTCCCCAGAGCTGGACACCCTTTCCAAAAGCTGGACACACCCACCATCCAGAGCAGAACCTCCCTACACCTAGACCCCCCAATCACCCTTCCTCAACCGTGGACCCCATACTTCTCAATGTAGTATTTAAAAAAAAATGATGTGACACTAACATATTGCATTTGCAGTGTCAGTGGCTCAGCAGGTAGCACACTCACCTCCGAGGCTGAGAGATCAGAAGGCAGTGGGTTCTATTCCCATACCAGGCACTTATGTTAGTATCCCAATACTGATGCTGCAGTGCAGCATGAGGGGGATGGCTGCACTCCTGAGGCATTGTCTTTCAGATAAGACGTTAAACCGAAGGTCCCATCTGCCTGTTCTGGTGGTAGTTCAGGTGGATGCTAAAGATCCCATGGCACTTCTCGAAAAAAGCAGGGAAATTTTCTCCAGTGCCCTGGCCATATTCCACCCCCAATTCACTAAAAATACCACCAACAGCTTAATCTGGTTCAAGGTCAGTTGGCTTTCATCTGTATTCCTCTCCCTCCGGGTCGTGCCTGAAAATAGGCAAGAATCTGTCTAGTGCACTTAGCCGGTCAACAAAAAGGGGAAATTGTTTAACCAGGAAAGGCACACTAAGCCAGAGCTTGTTTCCAGGTGCGACCTGGGAGCACAAGAAAGTGACTTGCTCAGGGTCACCCAGTATGCAAGAGGAAGCTGAGGGATTCAAACCCAGGTCTGGTCTGCTAGATGTCACCAGATTGCAGCTCAGAGCCTTAGACCACTGTGCTATACTGCCTGCCATAAAAATGAAATAAAATAAACATAAAATTTAAATTAATGCAGTCTTCAGCAAAAGAAGAAAAAAATACACTGATCCCCAGATAACAAAATGGATTAACACATGCAACTGTTAAAAACAAATATTAAACACAAAAAACAGTTCCCCCACAAACACACTCAAATATCTGCAGTAAATAATTCTTCCTTTAGGGTAACTCCAGATTTTCTCAAATTAAAAAAGTTGTAATCTTTTCTCTATGCATTCTGAATTTGCTCAGTTATACAATATTCCTGCTGTTCATCCTCCTGCCATCAACAACACTACTTTAAAGTAACTAAATCAGCAAAAATTCCACAAATAACAAGTAATCGAGAGGCACAATGCATCCTAAACACTTGGGGGGGGGTTGATTGAAAATAAAATGTGTATTTCAAAGTTTAGCCAAGAGTTCAGAGAAGAGAAAATGTTTTCAAGACAAAACATTAAAAGTGAAACCTGCACAGCATTTCATTTTGAAAAAAAAAAAAACACCTGAGTGATAATTCCTGTACTGTATTTAACATTTTAGGGAGTTAAAAAGATGTACTTTTTAAACATAAGCTCTTACCTTAACATGTAAATCTTAGCTGTAGGAAACTTCAGTTGTTCAAAAATGGAGACCACAGAGCACTCGTGCAGTTTCATCAGGCTAGACACAGACAGGAAGAGAGCTGGGAAATGTAGGCCTCTGACTGAGTAGACTTATGGGAAAAATAGTTTTAGAATACACTTTTAATAAAGGGACACTGCCAACTTTTTTTGCACCTTATTATTTCCAGGTAAAAATCCACGTTTTATTATTGCTTACCTTCTGTAAAATTCATTGGTGTTGCTAGTTGTTTTATCTGTCTCCTTGCTTAGTAGAACTGAAATGCATGGTAATGTACCCAGCCTTGATTGGCTAATTTAAATCCTAAAACTACTCCGCTGACTGTAATCTTCATTTATGATTCAGTTGTATTAAAAAAAATTGTACTTTTAAGAGCTTTGCAGATCTATTTCTAATCCTCATTTAGCAATAACTTACTCTTGAACAACTAGTCTGCTGAAATACTTCTTAGAATTTGGTATTCTTAGCGGTTGTATTTTTGAACGATGATTAAAGATTATTAAAAATTACTAAAATTAGTCTTTGAAGGCAAATTAATGAATGCTTTTAATACTAAATTTAGTATTTGACTTCAGTGAGGGTTCCCAAGTACAGCCCTTTGGGCCTGCACCTCCTATGACCACTCACATCTTGAACACCCTCTGCCCAGATGACCACCCAGCTGGACAACCATATCAACATCCCAATAGACCTCTCCCAAGCTGTGTACCTTGCCTGCAGCTAGTCCACCCTACAAGACCCAAACCAGCCTCTCCCCATCAACTATCATCCATCCTGTAGCTGGCTGCTGCAGGCCATCCTTCCTACCCTCAGACATGATCCCCCCTGCAGATGGAACCCTCCAGACCTGCCTCCCCACTTCAGTAGACCACCTCCCTGCAGCTGGACCAACCTCCCAGTCTTACCAAACAAAGCAACCGCCTTAGAGCTGGACCAGCACTCTCTAGATAACAACTCTTTCTGCAGCTGGACCCATCCCCACTACCCATCTTGCCCAGATACCAGTTGCCCATCCCACCACTGACCACTCTGTTTGCACATAGAAAACCCTGCCCTGCTAGGTACCCTTTTATAATCCCAACGCTTATTAGTGTGACATGCTGCATCCCACACACAACAACCAAACAGCCCCAGCAGCCCAACACACAGTGGCCTGACCTAGGACAGTGCCTGACACACTGTCAGGCCAGAGGAGGTTGGGACGCTGTGCGGCTGTTGAGTGGATTTTCCAAAAACACATGAAGCACCCGATCCCGACCTATGCCACCCATCTCAGGACCTGAGACACTACTGAACAGCACGGACAATGTGAAAACACCCACCCCCTATGTGGTGCACCCTCCGAGGACACACTGACCTGAATATGGACCCCCCTGGTAAGGATGACTGTCTCACCATCCATGAGACAGGGATGAAACAAATAGCCGTGCATGCCCAGTGTGTTGACCAGCCATCCCAGGCAGCATGGTGGATTGTCCTTGCATCCCTGCATGCATGATTATGTCAGCTGACAGCCAGCCAGCTGGGCATGCATGAAGGAATTGAAATACCAAGCCTGTTGGTCAGTGCATGCATGACACTGCAGGCACACAGCAGAGCGGCACAGTGAGAGCATGGATAGCTGCACCAGGAAATGGTCCACAGCAACACCACATGTGGATGGCAGGACACAGAGCAGCATGCCATCGCACCAACCGTGCAATGTGCGCATGTGGCTGTGTCATGCTAGCCCACTATGGGCCTGCAGTAACCACACAGAAAAAAGTCTGGAGGTGTTTGGGGGGGCCTGTGCCACAGGAGCCCACTGTGGCATGAAGGCTGCCAGGTGTGTTGTGGGGGGTTCCACAAGGGCCCATTGTGGGAATGCTGTTACCACACAGTTGCACAGCTGGAAGGATTGGTGGGCACTCACACAGCTTCAGACCTGTGCGACATGCGACACACAGTGCAGATGTGGCAGTGTGCAGTGGGCTGCTTGGCGATACCCAGCAGTGTTGTGATGAGACATCACCACCAGGTTGGGGTGCATGTTAAATGTGGAGGTGAAACTTTATTCAACAGTAGGGGGCCACAGTGGCAACCTGGTAGCTGTGCATGATGTGTACTGTGAGTATACAACTGTCAGGTGCCAAGTCACCATGGAACCCTACAGGGCGGTGTTGGGTGCCATGCCACAGAGGAACTTCAGCAGCTTGCCCTTGTCCTTGGATGCTAGTACCAACCTTATCCACTCCTCATAGCTCTTTTTGGGTGGTGTCCATGGCAGTCCACAACAAATGCCTTCACTGGTGATATAGGTCCATTGCTGTTACCTGTGGAGTTCTGCTAGCATTGTTATGACCCCTACATGCACCTTCCCGAGCAGGGCATGGAGATGGCAGTGCCAGGTCTTGACATTGCTTTGGGTCCATGGCATACTTCGCTCGTTGAGATCTGCAACCAACCACAGCTGAGTGGGAACATGGGGTCATATCTCGTGGGCACCTTGGTCACCCTACTGTATAGCCATATCCTGCCCAGCACATGTGTCTGCTCAAAACAATAGAAGAGTGTGGTGGCATTGGGCTGAATGGTTGACTTCAGGAGGCTGAATGCTGCTGGAATGTCCTGTGCCAGGAGATGGGCGAGGGCCACGAGTTTATGGATCTTCAGGCTGAAGTCTGGGTCACTTCTGTATTGTGGTGCAAGGCCAAAACTCTGGACCTTCCGCCACACAATCTGCCCAAAGTGGAACAGGTGTCCCTTGTTTATGGTTTGTGGAAATTCCATCTTACAGGCATTGATCACAGCCTGCTCAAAGTCAGTGATGATCGTAGGTGGTTTGAGGGTGCAGGACTGTATACTGGCATATTTATTCAGCTCCTGGAACAAGGTGCAGTAACATTTCAGGCTCTTTGTCATCATCAGTGTATACACCAATGACATAATGAGGTTGTTAGGGCCCATCCCCATGGGTGCATGGATGGTGTACAATGAGTGAACAGGTGTGGCACAGTCTTGAAAATACCATCCATCATCCAGAAGGGTGCCTGTGCCAGGTCCCTGATGTTGTCCTCTGTGATAAGTAGAAGAACCTGGTGGGTGGTGCTGCCAGTGATCCTGCTGTACCATGGCCATCCAGTCACCATCTGTAGCTGCTTGGGGATAGTGAGGTCAGCCAGTGTCACTGATTCTGGTTAGAGGTTCTTGCAGCGGGTCCTGTTCACAATCTGCAGCAGGGCCCTCTTGCTTGGCAACTGTTGCCACAGCTCAGTGGTCACTGCAGTTGCTTCACTCTGCAGTAGCTACGCGGGGCTACCCACAATGCTGTGTGCCTTCTACATGATGCCTGCCAACACCTGTGCTGGTAGAGCATCTGTCACCTCCAGAGCATGACTGTGCTCATTCTTTTTCTTTAGGTGGTGCTGGCCATCATGGAGCAGTGTGATGGCCTAGCCGAGGCAGGACTTGGACTTATGGTGCTGGCAGCACCATTACACTGTCTCATGCTGTCCTGGTGGTGCTGAGGGTTGAGGCGCTAGATGCCATACCTTGTGTCATGCCAGTGATCCGGGTTCAGGATTGAGCCTGGGCCCGTCGGGGGTCGGCAGGGGAGGACTGGGATTGAACATCCATAGACTACTTTCCCAGTCCTGGGGTGGGCTGTGGAATTTCAATGTGCTGTAGCAGCTCCCTGGGGATGCTCAAGGGCACTACTAGTGTCAGTGACACTAGATGGGGAGCACAGCAGATATCGGCATGTTGCACCTGGATATCATTGCATGTCCGTGATACTGAGGCCAATCGAAGGAAAATGGCTGGTCATGACCCTTCAGCTTGATGGCTGTGCTCTGAGCCACCTGGAGGACTTTGGTGGAGTCCTGTTGAGGAGGGTCTGGGGCTGTCCTGGCTGGTAGAGACAGAGGGGGAGCTCTCCAGCAAGATGGCATGATGGCCGTCCCTGATCCTCCTGGGTGCAGTTTGAGCTACCCAGCTCTCCAGGTGGGTGGAGCTGGTTGCTGGATGCCCCAAGCTGGAGTGTGTGCCGCAGCAGGTGAAAAATATGATATGTTAAAAAAAAACAGTACACTGTCTCACTGCATGTCCATTCATGGACCAGGAGGTAGCCATTCACATTTAGCTTGGACTTTCCCTTCCTGGATGTTACCACCTCACAGATTGTCCATGTTCTTGGGGTTGCAGTTGAGCACCCTGGCCCCTCCATGGCTTTCACGCTGTCCTCCATTGTGCCAGAGGACTGCGCAACACTGACTGGCTTTGGTTCCAGCTCAGGCATTCGGGTGTGATTGCACTTCGTTTGCACATCACACTCCATGGGCCACACCTGTGGCAGTTGCTACTTGTCTGTGGGTGGTTTGTACCAGTACTGTAGTGAAACTGTCTGCCCACAGTCCCAGTGCTTCAAGGCTGTGCACCATGGTCACATTCAAGTTCTGTGTCCACAGTGTCCTGTGCCCCCATCAGCTACTGTGGTGCAGTGGGGCTATGCTCCATGGTACACTTCCCTGCTGTCCAGCATGCAGGGATGCAGGTGTCCCTGTGTGTTGTGCACTCTGCCTACAGGTCAGTGTCCACCTACCTATGCTGGCCTTTGCACCCTCCAGCATTGGCATCCGTAGTTCCCGTGCATGCCTTCATGAGTCCATGTCTTCCACTGCCCCATGCATCATTTTCTGATGCCTACCTGTTCTCTATGTTCTCTTCAGCTGTAGTTCCTGACCTGAGACTTCTCCGTAAATGATCTATTGTAGCCCTCACTGTGCTCTTTCCTATGGGGCTTGCATTTTCTGCCCCTCTGCCAGTTTGTTTGTCAGAGTTTCAGTTCACCTGCTTTGTTTACTAACCACTCTCCCTGCATCTGAAATGGGCCCTACCCAGCCAACCACTCTCCCCTGCAGCTGAACCACCCTTTTGGCCCCTGGAGAAACCTTCCCCAAGGAAAGCACTGTCCATGGACCATTTCACAGTTACAAGGAGGGAGGAAGAGGTCCCCAGCTGAGTAGGAAGCAACTGCTGGTGGGGGACTTAATTAGGGGGATAGACTTGCAAGCAGGGTGGGGTAAAGGAGAGAGAGGTGAAATACCTGAGAGGTACTTTGGCTTGGAGGGATGAGAGCAGATACAGTGGATCATTAGGCAGCAGGAGATGAGAGGGAGCTAGATGTCATTGTCCACCGGGACAAATGACCTAGCAAGGGACAGGGTAGGGGTAGTGCAGGGAAATTTCAGGGATGGGGGAGGGTCCTCAAGCATGCATGGTGGCTTTTGCCAAAAGGTTGCCTATATACATCTTGGGAGAAGATAGGACTCTCCACACGGCTTTCAACAGTTGGTTAAAGGCATGATGCAGGGTAGGGCTCAGTACTAGCAGTGAGCCTCTTCAGTGTCTTCATAAGTGAAATTGCAGAAGAACTGAATGGGAAGGTATGTCTTTTTGCAGATGCCACCAAAACCTGTTATAGGGTTGACACTCAGGAGGGTGTGGAAAGGGTTCACCCATGCTGGTGTGACAGCCATGTTGCTGATGCCAATTACAGCACAGGCCACATTACAGCACCAGGCAAAATGTATCCTGGGAGTTACACCACCAAAGAGCCCTCCTGGGAAACAGTCTCCATTGGCCCGGCCTCCCCTAATTATCCCACAGGTCCAGGTTCTTAATTTACCTGTTCTCCAGTCCTACCCCATCCTACAATCACCCCGCAGGTATACAGTAGATTGTTACTATCCCTGATGTTCAGTGGTTCCCATTTATTTATTTATTCATTCATTTGTTTACCGAGTAGGTGCACTGGTCCGAGAATCAGTTTCAGGCATGACCTGGGCCATTGAGGATGGCACAGGAATAAAAGCAAGTATAAAGGAGGCTGGGACAAGGCATAAAATAGACAGTAATACAAATATGCAGGATATTTATATGACGATATATATAAACTTGCAGCACAATGGATAAATAACATTTATGACAATAGCAGGCACAGTAATAGCCAAGTTGTAATACAAATTAGACATGATCTGAGATGAGTAAAGGAAAAAGTGCATCATGGTAGTGTAGGTATGGACCAAGAAGGAAAAGGAGGGAAGGGAAGTAGAGGCATGATAATAAGTTGGGAGGGCAGGAGCAAGTAGTGGAGGACAGAAGGTGAGATCCAAGGAGAGAGTGGAAGAGTCCTGGAGAGTCAGTGGTGCTAAGTGGAGTGGGCAGGTTGTTCCAAAGGAAAGGGGCTGCAGATGAGAATGCACATTTTCCTATACGGTGGAGACTAGGGGGCACTCAAGCATGGGGACAGCAGTGAGGCAGAGCTCTAGAACAAACACTTTTGGCCAAAGAAGGTGGGATTGCGGAGAGGTAGCTCGGTTTTTGGATGGCCTTATTGACTGTGCTGGCCAGGAGATAGGTCTGTTGGGCTGATGGGGGAAGCCAGCCCAGGGTCTGATAGAGTGAGCAGTGGTGTGTTGAGTGAAAGTCCTTGCCCTCTGTATATCCAAAGTCCCCACCATGACCCAGTTAGTTCTTACAGCAAATACTACCCCCTGGTCCCCAGCCTTACTATATATTTGACACCCTTCCACATGTGGCACAGACCATCCTCTCAGCTCCTTGATCAGGCACAAAATGGATGATAGTTCACAATCATGTGTTAGCTGTACACAGCTGTTTATACAATAGGCACAAGAGAGCAAAACTGGCTTTCTGTCCTCAGTTGGTCACAGAGGTTAGCAGAGTGTCTGTGCCAATTGCCACTGTGGGGAGAGTGCGTAAACATATGGTGGGGGGCCATGAATGGTGCGAGCGGTGGGACTGGGTGGGCAGGTAGTTATTGGCAGTCTCCAATGTATGGAATGGACAGCAGCACCACTGAAAACCAAGGGAAGTGTGATATTACTGATGGTGCGAGCTCAAAGGGGCAGTGGTAGGAGGCAGAGGTGATGCTACCTGCTTTAGGAAGGCAACATCTTTTAGAGCCATTTACCAACTGGTCAGAGACTCACTAATTATGTTATCCAAGATATCATTTTGTGATCCTACCCTGTTTTTGGGGTGCAAAGTGTTGTTTGAGAGTCACTTACCCATTTAGCAATCGCAAATGCTCTTTGAATGTTCTGGTCTATGTGAACAATAACAGTCCATTACCAGTAAGATAAAGACAAGTGAACAAATACAAATATGGAATTGAGAGCTGTTCTTCATGAGGTTGATAATGTAATTTATCTCAACAATGCGTTAGAGTACAGAGTATGATAAGATTAATACTGGTACCACTGTGCTACCACATGAGTCTAGGGTTGCTGTGAGAGGTACCAAATACTGAAATGTCAAAATAACACAGTACCATTGTGCTACCAGTGTACCAGTATTTGTGGGAGCTGACAAAAATCTCAAAATTTCGTGATACCATTGTATTACCAGTGTATGTGTGAGAGACAGAGAAAATGGTAAAAAATGCCATAGGGACACCATTCTGCCAGTGCACTACCAATGCACAGAGGAAAATCTATATATCACCTACCACTGTGATACCAGAGTACCACTGGGTAGTACTATTGTGGATTTTTCAGCTGACCACAGTATTGCCATTGCTATACCACTATAATGCCATTGTGACAAATTCAGTAAGGGTACCCAGATTGCTGAGACAATGCAGTGCTAAAGAAGTGTGATAGAAATTATAAAGTGTTGCCAGTACTACTGCAGTGTGCAGCAAAAATTTGTGAAGGAAATACAGTGCTAAAGAAGTGTGCATGAAAATCTAAGAATTATTTGCAGTGCTCTTACAGTCTGCATCAAAAAATAAGAACGATTGAGCAGTACTACTGCAGTGTGCAGCAAAAATTAGTGAAGGAAATACAGTGCTAAAGAAGTGTGCATGAAAATCTAATAATTATTTGCAGTGCTCTTACAGTGTGCATCAAAACATAAGAAAGATTGAGCAGTGGTACAACAGTGTAGAAGAAAGTCAGTGCAGTGTATTGACAGTGCACTGATGAAAAGCAGTGCTTTGTCAGTCTGGACTGAAATAACACTGAAATAAGACTGAAGATGGAAGTGTACACTCCACTTCCCTCTGGGTATAAGCATGAGTGCTTGGCATGTGACAAGTCACACCCCTTCACTCAGTGCAAGCTTGGCTCCGAGTCTGGTTCAGTTCACCCATAGAAAAGAGGGTGGCACAAAGGTCCCAACACCCATAAGGGTGAACTGTTTTAGAGAGAGATTAAGATACTACCCAGAAGCAGAGGACACATCTTACCTGGTGGAGGGATTCAGAGCAGGATTCTAGATCTCATATGAGGGTCCATGCCAAACGTTCGAGGCAGAGAACCTGAAATCAGCCAGGGACTGATGAGAGGTAGTCAGGGCAAAACTGGAAATAGAAATAGTGGCAGGTAGGGTGAGCAGTCCATTCAAAGCACCACTTAGCAAAACATTCAGGGTGTCACCAATTGGGCTGGTACCAAAGAAAAAAAATAGGAATTCAGGATGATTAACCATCTAGCCTACCCAGAGGGGGAATCAATGAACTATTTCATAGACCCAGCACACATGGCAGTGTTGTATGCAGGTTTTGATGATACAGTCAAAGGGATTAGGGCTGCTGGGCAGGGGCCTACTGGGTAAAGCAGATATTGAATCAGCCTTCTGACTCCTACCAGTACAATCAGATGACAGAGACCTGCTGGGAATCAAGTTTGGGGGGACAATACTTCAGGGACAACTGCATGCCAATGGGCTGCGCAGTGGCATGTGCAGTTTTTGAACAATTCAGTACAGCACTGCAGTGGGCTGTGGTGCAGCAAGTGGGTAGAGAAGTGATCATTCACTATCTGGATGACTTTTTGTTTGTGGATCAGGCTGGCACTAACAATTGTGCTCGGCTTATGGCCCATTTCCAAGAGGTGTGTTTGAACAGGGGGTGCCATTGGCTCATGCAAAAAATGAAAGGCCCCACTACTACCCTTTCCTTCCTGGGCATAGAGATTGACATGGTAGCCATGGAATGTAGGCTCCCCTAGCAGAAACTGGAGGCACTAAGGGAACTCTTGAGACAAGTGGTTGGGGCAAAAAAGATGACACTCCAGGAGCTACAACAATTGGTGGGCCACTTGAATTCTGCATGCAAGATCATGCCGATGAGCAGGACGTATATGTGATGTCTAGCCCAGAAGGGCACAGGCTGCTCCAAATCCTATCATAGGATTCATGTTACGGAATCTGTGAGGGAGGATCTCGGGGTTTGGTGGGCCTTCCTTGATTGTTTCAATGGCAAGGCATTCTGGCAGATCCTATCAACCATCCAGGAGCTTGAACTCTTCACTGATGCATCGGGTGGCCTAGGGTTTAGGACTTATTTCCAGGGGCAATGGTGCATGAGTAGCTGGCCTGACTCATGGCACACAGGTGGTCTGCTGAGACAGGTGACACTACTGGAATATTTCCCCAATAGTGGTTGCCATGGTAATCTGGGGCAAACAGTTCAGGGACAGGTCTACCCTAGTCCAGTCAAATGACATGGGAGTGGTATATACCATTAATAAACAACTGAGGGTTTCCATACTGAGATGTCTACTGTAGAACATTACTAATATACTAACATGCTAAACTGCCAGCAGAATAGGTCTAACGGTCTTTCGTGTCTGCTTGTTTGGTCAGCCCCCACCCTGGGAGCTGACCTTGCTGCCCCCCTCCCTCTCTGGCTTCTCCCTTCCCGGTCCTGGATATTCTCGCTGCATTGGATTTTGCTTCCAGAACCCTTCTCCTGTACCTATCCCACCCCCTCTTGAACCCCTCTACCATCTCTGCATTAGCTTCAGAGCATAACATGTGCCTGCCGTGGACAATGGAATTGCTGATGCTCTTTCTCATTCACAGTGGCAGAGGTTTCGTCAGCTGGCACCAACAGTGGAAAGAGCCTCCATGGAAATTCCACCATACCTGTGGGGCTTGGTAATCCCGAAGCCTGGGAATTGATCTGAGGGTCCTTAGCACCGAGCACCAGGGTGGCTTATTAAAGGGGAGTAGATAGCTTTCTGAGCATATGTCAAGAACAAGGGTGGGACAACACCTGGCCTATCCCAGTAGAGCAATTGTGTGTGTACGTTCTCCATAAGAGGCAGACTGGGTGCTCATGAGCAGTAATCGGGTGACACTTGGCAGGGATTGCTTGGTTCTCTCAAGTGATGGGGTATGCAGATCGCACCAGTGCCTTCCCCTTGCATAAATTACTAGAGGGATGGGCCAGGGGGGCTCCAAGGAGGCCAGACAACAGGCGTCCTCTCAGCCCAGAGCTTTTGAGTTGGGCCTGGGGTGTGTGGTCACATTCTACGGCACTTTTAGGGTCTCCGAGATACAGTAGTGCAGCCAAGCAAGGCAGCAGACTTACCAGTGGCGCTGACAGATGAAGACATCATGCTGATGGAAGCTGGCATGTTTATCCAGATAGGGAAGAGTAAGATGGATAGCATGGCCCCGGGTTGTTGGTACTGCCTCAGGTCCCCACCTGGGGTGCAATGGGATTTACAAGAGATGGTATCTGACAATGTGGCACACAGGTCAGAGTGCGGGGTAGCATTTTTTCTCCATGACAATGGGTCACCAGCTATGGTCTTTCAGTTCAGTTGGGTGCTGAGCAAGAGCCTGGAAAGACTGGGGATCGACGGGAGTGGGTACAACACTCATTCATTCAGGATTGGGGCTGCATCTTATGCCTGGGCATTGGGTTTCATGGATGAACAAATTCAGGCCTTGGGGAGATGGTGGTCGCAGGCCTTTGAAAGTTATGTAAGACCACAAATGCTTTAACTTCTTTTCTTGTCTTGACAGGTCATAGTTGGCAGAGGAAGAAGATTTGGATATGTGGGCACTCCTACATGCTCTGGGCTTCCATACATGCAGGGAGGAGCTATTGGGGGAAAAATCTGAACCTGGATCCATGAATTTCAAAGTGCTGTGGTTGGGCCGCAGAGGCATGTGTTGGCGCAGTTTTCTTCCAGTGGTGACAGAGGAAGCTCACTGAAGGGACCCTCCACTCATGCTGATTATTCGCTTAGTGGGTAATGATATAGGAGCTCTAGCATCCATTGATCTAATCAAACATACAAAAGAGGACTAGATATAGCTAAAGGGCATGTGGCCTGTGGTGCAACTAATATGGGCTGACATAATCCAAAGATGCCACTGGTGCCAGGCGCTCAACCCCAAGGCCCTGGAAAAAGTGAGAAGCCAGCATAATGCCATCATGAGGGTATTTATGGGAAGCATATGTGGCATTGCAATTAGACATGACAATATAAGAGCAAAGAATGCAGAACTTTACATGAGAGATGGAGTACACTTGTCAAGTGCAGATCTAGACAGATGTTTAGAGAACCTACATGGGGCAATGGAGAGAATAATAGAATAACGTGCTTGTGGGGGGTGGCGAGCCATGAAGAGCTTGTCTTGTGGTGGCTAAGTGGTATTGGTTGGTTGGTGCAGGGGGGTAATGGGGGATCTTGGTCTTGTGCAGAACAGATCACCCAGAGGCTGATGGGAGTGCTGGGCCATCTAGCTGGGGCTCACCACTTTAAGATTATGGTGACAGCCTCCTTGGGCATAAGCCTGTGGCATCAGGGCATCCTTGAATGGGGGGAGGTGGGACATCTTGGTAGCCAGAAGTGAGCAACTCCTCATGCACCAGAGGCCGTGTCCCTCGTGTGGGCTTGCAATGTTTGGCAGCTTCCTTCAGAAGGGAAGTCTGGTGTTTGACAATAATATAGGCCAACCAAGACCACCTGGCAGTGCACATCCTTCATGTATTCATGATTGGTTAATAAACTCATGGCTGTGGCCATTTCTCTCCAATGCTTGGTGTGTGCCTCAATTGGTTCAGGCGAAATGGTGGGTGGGGGGAACTGTGCCCTATAAGAAAATAACAGAGCCCCCAATGCCTAGCAGGGGGTGGCCTTTTGTCTGTGGGCATGCCCTGCCCTTCAATGTCACCTGGGTGGGGTGGTAGGGGGGCAGGTAGATAGGACGTAGGAGGCCGACCCACTGGGGTGGCCACAGGTAGAGAGGTTCCCAGTGGGGGGTAGGTGGAAGTCAGAGGAGAAGATCATCTACCTACTCAAGGTGGGTGCTAGAGGGGTTTGCCCTCTTATGCCTCCCCTCTCGGATGAAGCCCAACCCTGACCCACCCTCATAAAAGCAGGGGGGGAATGTAGGTAGGTAGTGGTTCGCTGATCATGACCACACTAGAGATCGAGAAAGAATTTTTCCCATTTTTTCCCACAGGGTTTTCCAGATTTTTTGTCTTCTCCAGTGAGAGCAAGTTAGTTAATTAGGTAGGTTAGGGTGTCACAGTCTTGAATGTGAGCCATGGTGGTCCTGGGTAGAATATTGGAAGCATTGTGTATTGGTTGGTTGATGCAGGGGGTGTAATGGGGAATCTTGGTCTTGTGCAGAACAGATCACCTGGAGGCTGGTGGGAGTGCTGGGCCATCTGGCTGGGGCTCACCACTTTAAGATCACTGTGGCAGCCTGGTGGCAGCCTCCTTGAGCATGAGCATGCGGCATCAGGGCATCCCCGAATGGAGGGGGGGACGTCCTGGTAGCTGGTCGTGAGCCACTCCTCATGCCCCGGAGACTGTGTCCCTCGCGTGGGCTTGCAATGTTTGGTAGCTTCCTTCAGAAGGGAAGTCTGGTGTTTGACAATAATATAGGCCAACCAAGACCACCTGGCAGAGCAGGTTTTTCATGTATTCCTGCTTGGTTAATAAACACATGACTGTGGACATTTCTCTCCAGTGCTTGGTGTGTGTCTCAGTTTCTTCAGGTGAAATGGTGGTGGTGGGGGGGGGGCTGGAACTGTGCCCTATAAGGTAATTAATTATGGGTACAGACAGATACGGTGTTACTAGAAATCATACAAATCGAGGATTTCTTATTAACCTGAGGGCTGTCAAAAACTGGATAGGCAAGCTAGCTGTCAGGCTAAATTTGTTAAACAATTGACTAAACATACAAAACCACAGGTGAATAAACATTGGCAACAAAGGCAGTAGTGGATTTACCCGAAAGGGTGGTTGCTAACATTCAGGCAAATTTAGATGTGAGAATAACATGCACGCAGTACACAGGCTGGAGGCCCACAGGAAGACAAATGGCTGGATTCAAGTTTTAAGCAGAAAACTTGCCATTAAAACAGCAATGAAGCCAGCAAATTAGATAAGTAGAAATCTGGAGATAGTCCAAATGTCCCAAAGACAGGTGAAGGGCCCAAGAGAGTAAACTAACAGTTCACAGAGGTATAGGCAGTACTCAAAGTTCTGAAGAGGGTAGTGGTAGAGATTACAGGAGGTAGAGTGGAAGAGCAGCATTGCTGCTGATGGCTGACTCAAGGATGAGTCTAACTCCTTCCTTGTCCAGTACACTGCAGTGCATAGCACTTCTGACCACTACAGGTAGAGTTTTGTGGAATGGGAAATAGCTCTGCCCACCTAACAATTCCAGCTGCCCAATTAGCTTGTTAACAGGAGAAGGGAAGCTGTAGGAGGGACCCTAGTTCTAGCTGCAGAGGGGCTTTGAGGTGATTGTGGAGGGTAAGCAGGAGGACTGAGCAGCTTAACCTTGTGACTCTGGCAGGCTCCATTGGTGCCTGGTTGCTGGCCGAGGAAACACCAAAGGCACAGATCTTTGTTTGCAGTTACTGGGCTTAGTGGTTCGGCCCACTAGATGATTCTGACTGCCCAACTGACTTGTTAGCAGGAGAAGGGCAGACTGTAGAAGGGATCCTGGTTCTGGCTGCAGGGGGGCTTCAAGGTGATCAAAGAGAGCAAGGATAAGCAGGAGTACTGAGCAGCTTACCCTCGCAACCCTGACAGCTCTATTGACATCTGGTTGCTGGCTGGGGAAATACCAAGGCACAGTTCTTTGTTTGCAGCTCCTGGGCTTAGTGCTTCCACCCACCTGACAATTCTGTCTGCCTGATTGGCTTGTTAGCAGTAGAAGCTGCATGTAATATTTTTTCCAAAACTGTCATTTTTACAAAAGCCAAGTGGCTATGCTACTATGTCTTACAGAATATAATTGCTGAAATCAGCTCTTCACTGCCTTTTATAAAGTCTTACAACATGCTTGACATAAAGTGCTATTACAAGTGGAGTGCAAACATAGCAAGTAAATAACATTATTTTTTCAAATAATATAGAAACAGTGAGCATACTGTTCAGCACCTGCTCAAGCCTCCACCCCAGTGCTTCAACCAATCAGGTCTTCTTCAGGGGGTGTGGCTGTTGCACTGAAAGGGCAAAATGAGGCGAAGTGGCAATACAATCTGGAGAGCCATGTGTGCAAATGCTTGATGTCAAGATTGCAGACTTAGAGGGCACCATGGCAGTAGTGGACCTGGATATAGTGACAATTGACAATGTCCTGGTACAATGAAAACCTGGACTGGGATGTAGCCATACCAGGGTATGTTCTATTCAGAAGGTACAGAGTAGGAGCAGGGGAGTGACTGTTTGTGACGAGGAAAACCACGGTAATACTGGGGGAAAGGGAGAAGAGGTGGTACTGTGGGTCACCCCAGACACATGGAAGGGGCTGCTATTCACACAGGGGTGATCTACAGATCTCCAGCATGGGGGGGGGGTGGATAAGGATATGATGGAAGAAATATAGAGGATGGCTAACAAAGGGGAGGTATTGCTGGTAGGACACTTCAATCTACCAGATGTGGATTGGAGCCTCCCATCTGCTGCAACAGTTACAAGTATG
Source organism: Neoceratodus forsteri (assembly GCA_016271365.2). NCBI lineage: Eukaryota > Metazoa > Chordata > Ceratodontiformes > Ceratodontidae > Neoceratodus > Neoceratodus forsteri. The sequence goes on from CM057455.1 coordinate 700,804,053, forward strand.
GACACCATAGAGTCCCTGCAGGGGGCATTCCTCAGGCAACTAGCTAAGAAATCCACTCGTGGGGTGGTGGGTCAATACTAGACTTGGTACTGTCAAATGGGGACAGTGTCACTGATGTCATGATGGGAAGCCACCAGGGGCCCAGTGATCATTGTATGGTATGGTTCAATGTAAGACTTGGGCCAGAATCAAACCACACTAAAAAGAGGGTCATGGACTTCAGGAAGGCCAATTTCAAGAAAATGGGAGAATGCCTCAGGGAAGCCCTAGCAGGTATGGGAAAACTGGGTGGAGTAGAGGAACAGTGGGGTAATTAAAGGAGGCCATTGAGAAGGCAACAAACCTCTGTATCAGGCAGGTTAAAAAGAAGAGAGAAAAAATAAACCTCTATGGTTCTCCAAGAAAATAGCAGAGAAAGTTAAGGCAAAGAAGCTAGCAGTCAAAACATACAAGTCAACACAGAAAGAAGAGGATAGGGAGGGTTATCAGGACAAACAAAGGGAGGCAGGGAAAGCAGTTTGGAGCGCAAAAGTACAAACGGAGGAGAAAACTGTCAAGTCAGTAAAAAAGGGGGTTAAAACATTCTTTAGGTATATAAGTGAAAAGAGGAAGAACAAGGGAGGGATAGTAAGGATGAAAGAGGAAGGGGGAGTTGTGTGGAAGAGGACCAGGAAAAGGTAGACATATTAAACATGTACTTTTGTTCAGTATTTATGAATGAAGGGGTAGGTGACAGGCCACAGATAGGGGGAAAAGGGCAATAAAGGAAGGGAGGTGAACACTAGCCCTTTTACTGAGGAGAGAGTTCTCAAGGAACTAGCACTACTAAAAGCGGACAAGGCGATGGGGTTGGACGGGATTCACCCCATGATACCAAGGAAAGTGAAGGAAGAGCTGACTGCAGCTCTGACAGCCCTGTTCAACCTATCTTAGATAAGGGGGAAGTTCTGAGGGACTGGAGGAGGGAAGATGTGGTCCCACTTCACAAAAGTGGGAATAGGGAGGAGGCGGGAAACTACAGACCTGTCAGCCTAACTTCAGCGGTGGGCAAAGTAATGGAAACTCTTCCAATTGAAAGGACTGTAGAATACCTTGTGACCAGTGGATTATGGGATTCGACGCAGCATAGGTTCACAGACGGGAGATCTTGCCAAAGAAACCTGATCAAGTTCTTTGACTGGGTGACCAGGGAAGTGGATCAGGGAGGAGTGGTGTATGTGACCTATCTGGGTTTCAGTAAGGCCTTCAACACCGCTTCACACAGAAGACTGCTAAACAAGTTGGGCAGCCTGGGAGTGGGTCCAAAAGTAGTAACATGGGTACGAAGTTGGATAAGTAACAAGAGTCAGAGGGTGGTGGTAAATGTGGTTAAACATAGGAATTTGTCGGCCGAAAAAGACCACTTGACCGATCTAGTCTGCCCTTTTTCCTCCCCATGGCTCTTTGCCATCCTGACCTTATTCCCTTCCTTCTTTCATACCCTTGCCTCTTATGTTCAGTCCTCTATTGGTATTCCATGCCCTCTTGAATTTCCCCACCAATTTTGCTCCCACCATCTACTCTGGTAGCCTATTCCAGGGATGCACCACCCTCTCAGTGAAGTATTGTCCCCTCACATTTTCTCTGAAACTGCCTCCCTCCAGTTTTAAGCTGTGCCTCCTTATTGCTGTGTTATCACTCATTTTGAAAATGCTCCCTTCCCTCACCCTGTCTGTGCCCTTCAAATATTTAAAAGTTTCTATCATGTTCCCCACTCTCCCTTCTCATTTCCAGTGTGTACAGACAAAGCTTCTCCAGCCGTTTCCCATATGATCTCTTGTCTAGGCCCTGCACCATTTTGGTAGCCCTTCTCTGGACCCACACTACTCTATCTTTGTCCCCTTGCAGGTACGGGTCTCCAGAACCGTATCCCATATTCCGGGTGTGGCCTAACCACGGACCTGTACAATGGCATGATCACCTCCCTCCTCCTGCTCGTGATACCCCTCCCAATGCATGCCAGTATTCCATTAGCCTTCCCCACTGCCTTGTTGCAAAAAACTCCAGGAGAGATAGTGAGCCCTCCATCTGCACAGCAGGTGCAGTCTGTTACGTAGCCATCTCAAAAGCATTAACGAAGTCCAAAAGATAGACTGCGCTCACTAAGCCCATGAACATAAAGCACAGCATTAATGTTTTAAATCAAAAAATTAATTGTTTATTACACCAAATCTACAAGCTGTGCACCAGTGTGTCCACAACAAACCACTCGCCCCGGCGCTTTGGGTGCTAACCCTTCCTCAGGGGGCCACAGCCTTGTTGCACTGATTTGCCACCTTTAACTTATCTGAAATTATGATCCCCAGATCCCTTTCCTGCTTTGTTGTTTCAATTTCCTCTCCTCCCTGCTTGTAGCTTACCTTTGGATTTGTGTGCCCTATGTGCACAATTTTGCAATTCTTTGCATTAAATTTCAATTGCCACCTCACTGACCACTCTTCCAGCCTGCCCAGATTCTCTCTCATCCCCCGTGTATTCACCCTATTACAGATCTTTGTATCATCTGCAGATGGACACACCTTACCCTGAAGATTAATATTCCCAATAAATATGTTAAACAGTACTGGGACCAATACTGACCCCTGTGGCACACCACTTATCACTTTTTCCTCCCTGGAGTGAGCACCATTGACAATCACCCTTTGAATTCTGCCCTCCAGCCAATTTTCCATCCAATTTGTTAATTTACTCCCTACCCCTAGGCAGCCCAGTTTGTTTATTAGCCTCCTGTAAGGGACGGTGTCGATGGCCTTACTGAAGTCCAGGTAGGCCATGTTCACCACCCCTCCCTGATTGCAGACCTCTGTCACCTCAAAGAACTCAATCAGGTTCGTTTGGCAAGATCTTCCTCCTGAGAACCCATGCTGGCTGTCATTCAAAAGCCCTCCCTCCTCCAGATATTTCACCAGTCTTTCCTGTATGAGTGCCTCCATTAGTTTACTTACCATGGAGGAAAGACTGAACAGGCAATAGTTTCCTGGATTCTCCCTCCCTCCCAACGGCACCACATCTGCCTTTTTCCAATCTCTTAGGACTTTACTCTTTTCTAGGGGCAATCGAACAGCCTTGTGAGTGGTGCTGCAAGTTCCTCCTTCATCTCCTCGAGTACCCTGGGATGTAATGCATCAGGGCCCATTGCTTTGTCTACCCTTAATTTTCCTAGTTCTTCCAATACTCTATCTACTGAAAAAAGACTTGTGCCTACCTCCCTGTCTTCTTTCCCTCAGTACTGATCCCTTTCCCTCCTCCTCAAACGTGATGACTAAGCTTAAGTACCTGTTTAACATGTCCGCTTTATCTTCATCCTTCTCGATCAAAGCCCCCCCCCTTTAAGTCTCATTATTCCCAGTCTGCATTTTCTTTTCTCACTAATGTACCTCAAAAACTTTTTGTTGGCCTACTTTGCTATTCTGTCTTCCATCTCTAATTTTGTTCTCCTGACTGTTTGCTCTGTCACCCAAAGCTTTTCTCTGTATACTTCCCTTTTCTCCCTTCCTTGAGTTTCTTTTTATGCCCTGAAGCCTTTCTTTTTTTCCCCTTATTGATTACGCTACCTCTTTAATGAACCAAAGTGGCCTTCCTCCATGTTTTTCTTACCCACCTTCCTTATGCATTGCTCTGTTGCCCTCAAGATTCCCCCTTTTATTACCTCCCACAGTTCCTCAATGTTCTCTAGGTTCCCCTTACCTGCCATTTCACTCTTGAAAATTCCCTTCATTGTCTTAAAATCCACCATCCGGAAGTCCATTAATCTGGTGGTGGTTCAACTTGCTTCTAACCCCGTTCTGATACTAAACCTGACTGTTCTATGGTCACTGTCCCCTAGATTTCCCCCCACCTCTACCTCATCTATACTGTCTCCATTAGTCATTTTTAAGTCCAAAGTGGCTTCTCCTCTAGTTGGGTCCCTGACAAGTCGCTGAAGGAATGCCTCCTGCATGGATTCTTGCAACCCACTGCTCCTTTCTGATGCTGCTGTTTGGATCTCCCATTTCACATCTGTGAGATTTAAATCTCCCAACAACAGAATTTCTCCTTTCCTTGCCATCTTTTGTATTGCCTTGAGCATCTCCCTGTCAATCTTCTTTTCCTGATTTGGCTGTCTGTACACCACCCCCATATGGATTGCCTATCCTGTCCACTTAGTTAATGGGACCCATAGTATCTCCACTGGGCCCTCACCCTCCTGACCAACCATTGCCCTTATCTCGTTTTACATATAATGCCACCCCCATCCCCTTTTCAATTTGCTATCTTTCCCAAAGAGACTATATTCTGGCATAACCACCTCCCAATAATGGTTTTCTGTCCACCATGACTCTGTGACAGCTATCAGGATGAGTCCCTCATCCACTACTATGGCCTCTAAATCCTCTATTTTATTCCCCAGGCTCCTAGCATTTGCCAGCTAGCCCTTTCATCCCCCCCCCCCGTTTCCCTTTCTTTCTTACATTTTCTGCCCTCTTCTGTGGGAAAGTGCTAGCTAGGTAAGATTCACTATTTTCTATTTCTAGTCCTTCCCTAGGTTTGTACTCCCCCTCCACTTAGTTTAATTCTCTCCCCAGAATTCCATCAATTTGCCCTTGCAGTTTCTCTCTTAGCAATCTAGCTCCCCCCTCATTTATGTGCAGTCTGTCCCTAACGAATAGGTGCCCTCTGCCTATGTGTCCCCCCTTTCCCCAGTGCATGTGAAGCCTTCCCTTCTGCACCAGTCCCTTAGCCAGAGATTAAAATATTTTATACTTAGTTGCCTAGTTGTACTAGCACAGTGCACCGGCAAGAGTTCTGAAAATTCTAGTGATCCAACCATCCTTCTACATTCTCTGGCTAGCTCCCTAAACCTTCTTTGTACTTCTTTCACTTCTTCCCCATCAAGATCATTTGTCCCAATGTGCAGAATCAGGTGTGGTTTACCCCCAAGCAATCTAATACACTCCTTTATTCTTGGCAGCACCCTGCTCGCCTCTTGGAAGAGGACACAGTAACTAGCAGGGTGCCACAAGGGTCAGTACTGGGCCTAGTCCTCTTCGATATCTTTATTAGCAACATTGCAGAGGGCTGGAAGGGAAAGTATGCCTGTTCGAGGGTGACACGAAATTCTGCAACAGAGTGGACTCACCAAGAGGGGTGGAAAAATGAGGGATGATCTGAAAAAACTGAAAGATTGGTCAAGGGTTTGGTAACTGGACTTCAATGCCAATAAGTGCAAAATTATGCACATAGGGAACAGAAACCCAAAGCAATGTATCCAATTGCCAGGGAGGCACTGGCAACCACAAAACAGAAAAGGGACCTGGGGGTCATCATATCTGATGATCTGAAGGTAGCAAAGCATTGTGATAAGGCAGTGGGAAAAGCTAGTAAAATGCTTGGGTGCATAGGGAGGGGTATCACCAACAGAAAGAGGGAGACAGTGTTACCACTGTATAGACTGATGGCGAGGCTCCACCTAGAGTACTGTGTCCAATTACTGGAGGCCCAATCTCAGGAAAGACATCGACTGGGTAGAGGTGGTACAGAAGAGGGCAACCAAAATGGTACATGGCCTGCATCAGAAGCCCTATGAGGAATGGCTCAAGGAATTAAATAGGTACTCTCTAGAAGAAGGAAGGGAAAGGTGAGACATGATAGAAAGGTTCAAATGCCACAAAGGTATTAATAAGGTACGGGAGGGTAGCATTTTTCACAGAAAGAGGTGCTCAAGGACAAGAAGTCATGATATGAAGCTGCATGGGGGAGGCACAGAGGGGATGTGAGGAAATGCTTCTTCATGGAAAGGGTGGTAGACATCTGGAACAGCCTCCCAGTGGAGATGGTGGGTACCAATATGGTAGCAGGATTCAAGCATTAGTGGGATAGATACAAGGGGACCCCAGTAATAGGGCTGGGTGGAGGGGGTAAGGCTGGAGATTGAGTAGGGTCTTTGGTAGCACAGTAGGTAGGGAACTTAGGGCAGACTAGGTGGGCCAAGAGGTCCTTATCTGTCTACATCTATGTTTCTAACAGTGATGGTTAAATAGTGAGTGGTTACATGGAAACTATTGCCACTGCTATCAAGTGAGTACCCTCTGACATCCTGTATCCTTCTCCCTAGTCTCTCTATCCACCTTGGCCCTTGTCCTTCCTAGTCCTTCCCCTCCTTTACATCCAGGACTCCTTCTATACCCTCAATCCCTGATCCCTGCCCACCTCTCTCCCTTGCTCTTTTGTCCTCTCGCAACTTCTTGCACTTATCTTTTGCTCCCTTAGTCGGACTCCTTCCTTGTCAGTAGTAGTTATGTATTTCTCCTTACCCCCTTCCTTCCTTCCTGCACTCTTAGCCGTCTTGTGAAGCTGACAACAATTGTATAAGTTCTTACTGATACTATTTTTTTGTTCTCCCTCTTAATATGAATTGGTTCCTGTATGCTTCACTATTGTTTTTCTTTTCATTGACCCTGTATGTGTCAAAACAAACAACACCCTGTCAATCAGCCTGCCAGTCCACTCTGAGGTTCCCCAGGGCTCCATCCTCGGCCCTCTCTTATTCAGCATCTACCTAGACACCTTGCCCAATTCCTGCTCTGGCAACCTACTACTTATTGCGAACGATGCAGTTCTTTTTGCCTCGCACCCAGATCCCACAGTATTGCAGTCCTCCCTTCAACATGCATTTAACCAGACTGAAAACTGGTTCATAGGCCAAAGACTTGTGGTTAGTGTAAAAAAGACAAAGACCATGCTCTTTGCCCACCGACAGAATAAGGCCAAGAATGCGCAGCTAACAATCCTCTCCCACTCTCGCCTTCCTCTAGAACAGGTCTATACATATAAATACTTGGGCCTTACATTTGATTCCAGCCTCTCCTTCCATTCACACATGACACTGTCATCAGCCATAAATGTCCGTATAGGCCTATTGTATCGGCACAAGTATTGCCTACTTCCAGAAGCCCTTAATCTGGCTGTTATCTACTCAGTCCTCTCCTTAGTCGATTATGGGCTCACTATCTACTCGGCTGCTGACCACACAGACCTTAACAAAATCCACCTGGCCATAAACAAAGCATGCAGACTCCTCTCCAGGGCAGACAAGCGTACCCATACTTGTACCCTATATGCCCTGACAAATCTCTTCACCCTGGATAAAAAGCTATTTTATCAAACATGTCTCCTCACAAAGACAATACACCTGGGGCTTACCCCTTGGGGGTTTCTGCCTCTGTCCTATCCTCCCACACCTCAATGAACACCTACACTGCCAACCAACAGGTATGGTCCATTCCAAGGGTTAGAACCTCCTTGGCCCAAAGGTCATTCCCACACAGGGCCCCAGTCTGGTACAATTAACTCCCCTCCGATGTCTTCTCCATCTCCAAATTAGGACCTTTCAGGTCAGTTCTCAGACAGCACATTCTCACTTCACAGTGCTGCCAATGTACCAGCTAGTGCTGGGTCATCCATCCATCTATCTATCTATCTATCTATCTATCTATCTATCTATCTATCTATCTATCTATCTATCTATCCATCTAACATCTTACGGGACCACCCTGCCACTGAGCTCCTACCAACAGGGCTACCAAACATTATCTATTAACAATTCCTCCTTTGGATGCGTTCACAAGATATCTGTCTAGTTCTCTATTTTGCTGTAAGTATCAAACATGTTACTCCCTCCCTCTATCAGCAAACTTATTGTTCTCTTGAAAACTGTAAAATACAGCTCTCAGTAACACGTTCAATGCAATGTATAGCTGATCTTGATTCTGCAATATTGTATAACTGAAAAAACTGTAACCTTTGGCTGCCATTCTATGGCTATATGTATTAAGTCTTTGTTTTTTCTGAGGCGGAGCCTCTGTAAATGAGTCCCTGACTCAAAGGTTGTAATCCTAAAGTCTGTTAGATAAATAAATGTATTTCCTACCAATTATTGTTACCTTAAGGTATGACACCACTGCTTACCCAGGCACTGGATTCCGATCTGGTTTATTATTGTTTTTACTGACCATATATGCACTTTTTTTCTACCAATTATTGTACCTGTATGCTATGTTATCACTTTTATAGTACACTGTTGTTTAATGTTGTCCTTACAGAACCTCCTTGAAAATTAGTGTGCTCAGTAGAGTCTTCCTGCCAATAAACTTATCATTGCTTAACATCAACATAACCAATGCAGCATTCTTCCCCACCTTAAAATGACAACTGCATCATAGCAGTAACCAGTGCAAATATTGCGATACAGTACATACAAATTTAGGTTCTCATTTCAAATATATATGTTTTGCTCATGCAAGACCTTTCAATTAATCTTTAAAAAAAGTAAAAATTGACAATCAGAGAAGAAGAACAGCATAGAGTCACATGAGGTCATACTGTAATTGAAACTACTGTGGACATGATATGTAGCTCTGAAGCAAAAGTGTCTCCAAGAGTGAACTTTATTTCTCAGCAAGCCTAATTAAGTTTTTGCCTTTGAAGCTTGAATGACCTATGAATGATCTCTTATGTTTACGAATGCTGCAGTTTCACAGTAGTTTCAGCTGTGACCACATATGACTCTATGCTGTTCTTATATTCTGATTCTCATGTTTGATTATCTTTTTTAAATTGATGTAAAGATCTTGCATGACCAAAACATATCTATCTGAAATGAGAACCTAAACTATTCTCGACATCTATCAGGACAGCACAGTACAATCAAATTAGCTGGTCACCAACTAGCGTTATCAAAGCTCTGCTGAATGGGTCCTGCAACTCTGAGATGTAACTACGCAAATGCATCAGGAGTTGTGATGCTTGTTGTTGTAACTCTGTGCACCACTGTGTATGTGATAACCTAAACACTGACCAACCTGATAGAGAACTACGACTGGTCAATGAGGGAGCTGGATCAGGGCCATGCAGTGGATGTCCTGTATAGTGGTGGGCGAAGTTCCCAAACTTATCCACGCGAAGCACTTCACGTGTTAACACTGAATTTGTGTAGTGCTCTGCAATGTGAAGCGTATAACTCTACCTTTCGATTTTATCATGAAGTGCCATTGACTGTAATGGACTTTGCATTATTTCACCTTTTTTGCTGCCTTCCCCTTGAGTGTAACACAAAGTGCTATTGATTTGAATGGTCTTTGCTTTGCTTCGCCTTTTTACTGCTCTTTGAGGCAGAGGAGTAATTTTGGTGTAAAGGTTGGGGGGACAACCTCACATTCAACAAGCCTCAGATTGTGAGTGCTGTGTTGCCAACCAAAAAGTAAATTATGTATGGAAAAATGCCCTTATTTCTACTCCATCCCCTGTATTGCACAGGGAGTGCAGACTGTGTACTGTGCAGGGTGTGTGCTCCCTGTACGGTACGCAGGCCACATACTCTCTGTACAGTACATGGTCCACACTCCCTGTAAAATACAGTAGGTGCATGCATGCCATTTAATGTACACTGGACGCACGCTCCATGTGCTTCCATCAGTGGCTGACTGAGGAGGTTAGAGGTGGGCTGTGTCTGAGGCCATATGGTCTCCTGCCACATTGATGATTTAGGTAACGGTGGGTTGGTTGCCAATGTAACCCTCGTTTTAAACCCTCTAGTGCTGTCACTGGCTGGCTGCTCCTCCTTACTGTGTTTAAAGCAACAGTTACTGCTGCTTTAAACATATTCAGGAAAGAGGAAGAGCAACACTGGGTATTTTTTTTTTTGTAAAACAACAAAAATATTAAATACCCCCTACCTTTCAAGCCCGCAAACTGTCCACACCACTTCATCCACAGTCCACCCACCTGCACGGTTTGATTTGTTTTCTTAATTACTTTAACTTTAGTAACACAGACTAATCCCTGCAGGTGCATTTTAGTCTAACCATGATATAATCACCACCGCTACGAGCACCTACCAAAGCAGATGTAGGCTCTGGTGGCAAACAAGAGCCACACTAGACAGCACAGCACAGCATTTTAAATCAGACACTGATTGCCTGTAGACAGTACAGTAGGCATGACCAACACAGCACAGCAGAGCAGACCACCAATAAACATAATTAAACATCATGTACCCTTGCCTTCTTGCTGACTAGAGCTATGTTAGCTCAAGTTGAGAAGTTAGTCAGAATTGTGCAGTTTTGTTGTGTGGGTCACTGGTAGAGCCACTGGCCCACTCCAAGGCACTACAATGGCAGGGAACAGGCTAGAGAATGAGAAAGCCTCACAGATTGCAGCAGGCTTCTTTTTCTGGGTGCTCCCCGACCCTGATTGGTGCCAAATCAAATGGCCAATAGCTTGTGGCCCCTGCCAACTCAGAACCACCCTGTGCACAAAGGGAATTCCCAAATCACTTCCACCACCTCTGCTTTTGTTCATACTCTCCCACAGGATGAGGATGTTGCTGTGGCTGCCTCATCCACCTCTACAATCATCTCCTCCACCAACCTCAGCACCATTCAGTGACCAGTCAAGTCAGTGAAAGTCCTACCTCCCAGTTGTTGCTTGCAGCCTCCAGCAGTCCATATTCCTCTCTGTTCCAACTTCCAGGCAGACAGTAGTGTCAGTTAAAATCCACAGGCTCAGCCTGATGCCCATCTGACTGACCCCCTTGTCACTGACACAGCATTGCAAGGTGCCCCACCTGCCTGCTCAATCCGATAAGGACTCCCCGACTCAGCAGCTCCTCAGCAGCATTCGATTTAAAAAGGCAGGACAGGAGGGGAAAAGTGATGAGCACCAAACTCGACGATCAGCAAACTAAGCACCACACTAAGTTCTTGATGCCAGCAATCTCCTGCCTGCTCATCCTGACTCCTAACTATTGGCAGTTGTGCACTTATGCTGCTTCCAGGTGGTGGCTGTGGTCCCCAGTCCATCACTTTTTCCCTCCCTGCTGCAAATGACTCCTGATCCTCCCAGTTCTGGCCAGGCCAGCTTGTGTAGTGATGCTCGCCCCCCCCAGCTATGTCTGTGTCACCCTCTCATGGCTCTCTCTCTCCCAGACGGTGACCCACACCAGTGAAACCTGACCCTCCTCTGGCACAGCAGGCTGCTGAGTCCCCATCAGCATTCTGCACCAGCAACGTAAGGGGTTGAATGTTGGGGGTGACAAATGTGATCACACAAATTGCTGGGGGGGGACTTGTGCCCCCCGTCCCCCCCCATAATTGCACTCCTGCTTTGAGGCAAGTTTTGCAGTGATTCATGGGATGGCAGGTCACATGGGCTCTAGGTTATCTTGCACAGCCTCAGTTCTGCATAGTGTGTGTAGTGTAAATCTGGAAACAGTTTGCTCTCTGAGCTCTGAGAATCAAACTATTGAAAAAGCTTTAAAAAAATCAAAATTTAGTACATAGATCTTAGGAAACCCTCCTGTGCTTAAATCATCAAGTGTTGATTATTTTTGTGTTGATTTTGAATGTTAATTTAGAACATTCAGTCTGTGTACTGACAGACACTGTTGAAGTGCGCCTCGGAGGAGGGGGAAATCTGTGGTGGAGGGAGATTCACAGTGAGAAAGGCAGTCTTTCTAACTACTGAGTAGTAGTGTGTGTTAGTATTTGTGTGTTCATGTATGCACAGTAATACTTGAAGTAATTTTTGATCATTTTTTATGTTTGCTTGCATGCATGTGCAAGAAACATAGTGCCATCATCTGAGTTTTCAGAGGTGTGGCAGCCGTCTTCCAATTCAGTCAGTGTGCTTGCAGGCTCGGCTGCAGTTCTCCAATGAACACTGCAACTGTCTATGACAGCAGTTGAAAATGCAGTGGACGTACAGTTGAAAGGGAGAGCTACGCTTCAGTGAGCAGCGATAAGATATTGCGTGCTCATGCGCACTCCCCCAACACACACACACACACGCACGCACGCATACTGAGTGCTCATGCCCCCCCCACGCACACACTGTATAGCGTGCTCTGTGCTCCCCCCTAGCAGAGTTCCAGATGCCACGCTGGGAGCCCACCCCAGCGTGGCAACAGATTGTATGGCCGATGGGGTGCCCAATCCCCTGTCGGCTCCACTGTCCCCCCCCAAGAGACTACAGGGTGCCACGCTGGGAGCCCACCCCAGCGTGGCAAAAGATCGTATGGCTGACGGGAGTGCCCACCCCAGCATGGCAAACATCCAGCGTCATCTAAGTAAAGAAAAAAAAGAAACCTTAAAGAAAAAAACTTTCCCTCGCTGACTGTCCTGCCCAATCACCCCCACCCAAGACTCCACCCAATGCGCACTCTGCCTCTCCACACCCCTCCTCACCCCATACTTATCTCTGGAGTCCGGGTGACGATCTTCGTGGACCAGGAACACGCCTGCACTCTTCAAAGCCAACCACTAACTGAGGAAGTGCCAGTAAGCTGTATAATGTAATAAATAGGTTTTTTAAATTTTAGTGAATATCTTAAGATTTGGGAATTTTTTTCAAATTAACATAGGGGTTTTGGGACCCCATCTCATGAATTATGTCACTGTCATGGTGTTAATCAGCCCCAAAAGGTGATTTTGTGGTCACTGTGTGGAATCCCCTTTCAAGACTGATTTACGAAACGACAGTGTCACAGTTCATGAGGTAGGCCCCCAAAAACCCTATGTTGAAAATTTGCTGAAAAAATTCCCCAGAATGACTGTTTTATGAACATGCGTTGCGCTGTTCTTATGCATGCTCATAAGTTCGCGAATTTTCAATATGCTCACTCCAGATTTTCAACATTGCCAATCTAGCAAAAATAGAGGGGGGTCTCACCATCGCCACCTTAAATATCTGTAGCCTTCTTCCAAAACTGGCATCCCTTCAAGTTTTTGCCAGTCAACACAATCCAGACATACTAGCCATTATTGAAACCTGGCTGACACCAAGCACTCCGGACCATGCCATCTCACTACAAGGCTACAATATTTTCAGACTGGACAGGACAAATAAAAGGGGGGGAGGTTGTGCTATTTACATTAAGGACAACCTCTCTAGCCACCCTGTCTGCTTTTCCACCACTAACTCCTCTGTGCAATTTCTCCCTGTCAAGGTACTACTTGGTGCCCAAAATAAAGTGCTTACTGTGGCTGCTGTCTATATCCCTCCTAAAGATCCAGGGTCGGACCTCCAGACTGTTCTTGAATCTGTAAGATCGCAACCACCTGACACCGAGCTCCTTCTCCTTGGTGACTTTAATATAAACTGGCTCGCATCAGACGTTGAGTCCCTCAAGGATGCTATTCTAGCAGCCAACCTAACACAGATGGTGAGCTCCCCCACTAAAAAAAACTACAAAACTGGAACTTGCACTCTCATTGACTGGATCCTTGCTAGCCACCCAGCCTGCATAAAAAACACAGTTGTTCTCCGGACTTTCTCAGTGACCACTCCCCTGTGATCTGTACCTGGACAAATAAGTTCCAAAAACCACCTCCAAAAACCATCTCAAGCAGAGTGCTACTGCATGGAAACCTTACTAAGCTCAAGACCTGTCTTTTACAGCAAGACTGATCCCCAATATACAATACTCTAGATGTTGATGCAGCCCTAGATTATTTTATCACAACTTTCAACACTGCCTGTGACACCTACGCACCAGTAAAAAAGCATAAAATCAGAGCGCTCTCAAATCCCTGGCTCACGGCCAAACTACTTGCCCAACTCAAAGCTCAGGACCACCTCTGGGCCATAGCCAGAGCCACAGGCTCCTTGATGGATATCCAGAAGTATAAACAGGCACGAAACCAATGTACCAAACAAATCTGACTAATGAAGAGCTCCTATTTCAAAAATGCCCTCACAAACTCCTGGGGTGACGGGAGATCATGCTGGGACAACATCAGAAATACCATGGGTAAGCAGTCCAAATCCTCTCCCACTTTAATGACTGTCGATGGAACCACTACCCTAGACCCAATGGTCATGGCAAAGGCCTTAACTAAAACTTTCACTGACCTCAGTGTGGTCCTCCCTCCGGACTTCTTCTCTGACACGGACTAGCCAAAACCAACATCTCCTACTGCCTCACCTGACCAACCATTTTTCCGCTTCAAAATAGTTAAGGCACATGAAGCCTACAAATATATAAAAAAGGCTATCTCTAAATCCAGAGCAAGCAGTGATACTATTGATCTTAAAATTCTGTCCCTTACCCTGGAAGAGGTGGTGCACCCACTCACCAAAATTTTCAATCTCTCCTCTACCTTAGTTCAATTTCCCAGCAAATGGAAGTCTGCTATAGTCACACCAGTGTTCAAAAGTGGCGACAAGTCCCTACCAGGAAACTATCAGCCTATATCTATACTTCCACCCCTCTCCCCTCGAATGCATTGTGGCTGACCAACTCTCAGACTATCTGCATAAGTATAACATACTCTGCTTGCAGCAACATGGCTTTAGGAAGGGACACAGTACATCGACCGCCCTACTGGAATTCTCAGGTGAAATTCACGCTGCCTTGGACAAAGGATACCAAACCGGAGTTGTTTTCATTGACCTAACAAAGGCGTTTGACACTGTTCACCATGGCTTACTTATCACACAACTACACAGTCTTGGGCTCTCAGAAGGACCAGGTGCCTGGGTTAAAAATTACCTGGCCCAACGCTCTCAATCAGTAAAAATCTCAGAAGTTCTCTCAGACTCAAAACTGGTCCTCTCAGGTGTTCCACAGGGTCAATCCTAGGCCCCCTCCTCTTCAGCCTTTTCCTAAACTCTCTCCCCAAATCCTGCCCGGAACAAATAATCCTTTATGCTGACGATGCAGTGATTCTCTCCTCTCATAAAGACCCGAAACCCTTACTCCAGAGCCTGCAACTTGCTTTCTCCAATGCTGAAAAGTGGTTCCTAGATCACAAGCTGGTCCTAAATCACAAAAAAACAAAATCCATGCTTTTCTCCAGTCCACAAAACAGAAAAAGACAAATTCCACTTACTATCAAAACATACGCAGGAAATACCCTTAAACAAGTGTCAACATTTAAATACCTTGGAATCACCTTTGATCAAGGTCTTACCTTTGTGACCCACATTGATAACACAGCGAAAACGGTGAACCAGCACAATGGTATCCTGTTCCGAAACTGGCAATTCCTTACCCAAGCTGTGCTGAGGATTGCTATCCAATGCTCTGTCATCTCAATCATAGACTATGGCTTAATTATCTATGGCTCTGCCACTACCACCGCACTAAGGTGCATCACAACCACCCTAAACAAGGCCTGTCGGCTGCTCACTGGAGTGCAAAGACGTACTCATACATGTGAGCTCTACACTGCAACAGGATGGCTGCAACTCTCAAGTCGCATAAAGTATCTCACATGCTTGATGGCAAAAAAATCCATCTTGGGCCGCACTCTGCCGTGTATCCAAGACCTACTTTGCCCGAATACCAGCATCCGTCCCACCAGAAGATCGGAACACCAGCCTCTCCAGGTCCCCAGATGCCGGACCACACAGGGCCAAAGATCTTTTGTCTATTGTGCCCCCAGCTGGTACAATGCCCTGAGCTCGCTGATTACATCATCCACATCACTAGGAGCTTTCAAATCTATGCTTTACTCTCACCTCTCAGCCTCTAGCACTTGTGACTGCCTTGACTAATGATTCTTCCCTCATGGCTGTTTTTACTGTTTTTCATCCTTCTCCTCTGCTACTTTCTTGGCAAAGGCATCTGATTACCTCTAACTACTCTAAGTCTGCTCCTCTCTCCATATCTCCTCCTACCCTTCCCACTGTGACCATTCCTCCAATGTTTTGTTTTTTTCCTGTGATGTACTGTATTATACTGGCTTATTGAAACCTTTATAATTTGCTGACCATTCTATGTAACATGTCTTGTTTGTTTGTACATTGATGACGTGGAGCCTTTGTAAAAGAGCCATTGGCTCAAAGGTAATAATTCCTAGAACACTAAACTAAACTAAACTAAACTAAACCATACTTACTTATGAGCAGTACAGCTGTCATTTCTCACATCTGACCCAAAATGTGTTTCCGTGCACGTAGCTCACAATGGCGCAGTCAGTGTGCGAAATCAATGTTCGGGACAGATTAAGAAAATCACAGTGACACTGTTCATGAACAGAGGTGTTAAAATGGCTATGTTAAAAAGTTGGTGAAAAAATTCCCCAAAATGATTGTATTACGAGCATGTGTTGCATTGTTCCTACTCACGCTCGTAAGTTCGCAAATTTTCAATATTTTCACTCCAGATTTTCAACATTGCCATTTTACCACACCTCCTTATGAGAAGTACAGCTGTCATTTTTCACATCTCAGCCAAAACGTGTTTCCGCTTCATGTAGCGTAAATGGCCTCAGTCGGTGTGCGAAATCAATGTTCGACAGATTAAGAAAATCACACTGACACTGTTCATGAGCAGAGGTGTTAAAATTGCTATGTTAAAATTTACGAACACGTCCATAAAATGACTGTTACGAGTGACCATTGCACAGTTTCCACGCACCCTCGTGTTCATGGATTTCTAATATTTTCAGTCCAGATTTTCACCACTGGCATTTTTCCACACTTTCTTATGAACAGTACAGCTGTCATTTTTCACACCATGGCCGAAATGTGTTTTCACACATCCAGCGCAGAAATGCGTGGTCGCTCTGCGAAATCACTGTTCGAGACAGATTAAGAAAATCACAATGACACTGTTCATGAGCGGAGGTTACAAAATCCCTGTGTTGACAATCTGCTGTAAAAAATCCCCAAACTAATTGCATTACAGGTGTGCGTTGCACATTTACTATGCACGCTGGTGACTTCACCAGTTTTTTTTTAATATTTTCACTGCAGAATTTCAACATTAAAACCAAAAATAGCTGCTCAAACCTTTAAATTACTACACACTGGAATTCACATTTCTTATAAGATGTGCTGCTAGATGGTGACAAATAACAAACAAAGCAAAAAGACTAGCGCACACCCTCCCCCCCACATAGCATAACATTTAAACTTTCAAATGCCAAAAATGGCTATATTTAGTTTCAAACTCCATGTGAGGAGAGGGTCCTCTTAGTTTCAGACTGGAATTCCAATTTGAGTGAACTAAATCACTAACGTCAAGGTGGGGCCCTTCGATTTAGTCCCTAACCTTCCAATGCCTCAATGGCTACTAGCTAACTGCTTTTATACTGTGCTCCCAGCAGGGATTCACATTTCCAGTATGTAGTAATTTAAAGGTTTGAGCAGCTATTTTTGGTTTTATGGTTTTACTTGAATTTGAGGAGTTTATGGTGCTCCTCTATAGCATGCTCCCTTTAAAATGTCTGTGTTATATCCCTTCTGGGAGCACAGTATAAAGTGAGAAGTTAAATCACCTGTGCAAAATCCCTGCTGGGAGCACAGTATAAAAGCAATTAGCTAGTAGCCATTGAGGCATTGGAAGGTTAGGGACTAAATCGAAGGGCCCCACCTTGACGTTGGTGATTTAGCTCACTCAAATTAGAATTCCAGTCTGAAACTAAGAGGACCCTCTCCTCACATGGAGTTTGAAAGTAAATATAGCCATTTTTGGCATTTGAAAGTTTAAATGTTATGCTATGTGGGGGAGGGAGGGTGTGCGCTAGTCTTATTGCTTTGTTTAGAATTTCAACATTGCCATTTTTGCACCTCCCCATGAACAGTACAGCTGTCATTTTTCACATCCTGTTCAAAATGTGTTTTCGCACCTGTGATGCCAAATGGCATAGTCGCTATGCAAAATCAGCTTTCAGCTAACAAACTGATATTGCCACTGTTAATAAGGTGGGGGTCACAAAAAAAACATGTTGAAAATTTGGAGTGAAAATGCCAACGAACGCCTGAGGCATTAGGGTTTCCGACCATAATGCCCCATCCTGTTGAGATTAAGAGGCATCAGGGGTGTGACTTGCGATTCTCGCCTGTCATGCTCATACCATTCCACACCCTGCAACCAGTGAGAGGCTTTGAGGTGTGCCTTGGCCTCTTCGGCCCCAAAGTTCACCCCACTCTCCTATACAAGACCCATCTCACCGTATTTCCTGATGGAATGGGGCAAGCATAAGGGCCAAAGACCCAAAGGCACACCGTGACACTTGTCAGTGTCTGCAGGGTAGGGTGTGGTGAAATGGCGTGGCCGTTATGCCTGACGACCCAAAGGCACACCCCAATGCCTGTCAGTCTCTGCAGAGTGGTCGTGGGGTAGGCTTCAGTTCAATACTTCACTGCCATTCCTATTATGCAGCTGTCTAACTCCTACACTACCAATGCCAATGCCAGCAAGCAAACATCCGACATTGACAAATGCTTGTTTTTTCTGTTGTGGTGCAGTGCATATTTTCATTCGATTAAAAGATGTGGTTATATAGTGTACTAAACTGTTTCATTTTCTGCACATTACCTGTACTGTGTGAGTGTGTGTGTGCCATCAAGTCAGACACATTTTATTGTGCCACACAGGAATTGCAGCACTCTGAATCTGTTATCCGCCTGCAGTATTTTTTACTGCTTCCTTCTATCTAGGTAGTAGACTGGTACTGCAGTGGGCCCCCCTCCAACCCGCAAAAGGTATTGTTTTTCCAGTTTGGGATTTGTGTGACCCCTGGTTAAGGAGATGTTTTTGTGCCTGAGCGGCTGCATCTCTTGAGTGCACAATCTCCGTCTGTCTTTGCATTTGCATCTGTTTAGGGCCCAGTCAGCATCTGTAAGCCACAGTTGTTGTTTTTTGGCTTTCCTTCCACCCAAAGTTCAGAGATCTCAATTTGTTGTGAATTTTCTGTGTAATCCAAAAAAAATGCCTACAAAGAGATGTGCATGCAAAGATGTTTCTGGCCATGGCACTGGTGCCAATGGCAAGAGTGGCCATGGGCATGGTAGTACCCAGGATAAGTTCATAGTTGATGCCAGTAAAGGGATTTCTCTGACTATGTTTTTTCACAGCTCAATCAGTTGCTTCAATGATGCTTGGAGATGCTCTTGTCCCCACCATTGGTGGTAGTGAACTTGCTGATGGCATGAGTATTGCCCCAAGTTCAACCCATGACAAGTTAACCAGTTTCCAAAATATTGTTCAGTCTAAAGCTGTGAGTCAAACTCAGAGTGTAGTTGTCACACTCCCTGATGTCCCCATCTCTGTCCACATAGTTGCCCGAACATAATTTTGATCCTGACAATGACTCACAATGTCATATTCCCAGCGCTGTTGAGGTCATGCCTATGCCATCCAATCATTCAAATGTTGGAGAACAAATATTGGATGATCATAATGCTGCTCTGGTTAGAACATGTTCTCCACAGGACAGTATCCAAGCTGACATTGGGGATGTGGATGATGAATATGATGATGATTTCAGTGACCCCAGTTGGGAACCGGAGAAAAAGAAAATAAAGGTGGCTGTGTGTAAACAGTCTTAGTCTGTTGGTGTTAAATCTCACCCTCCTCAAAGTTGTGATGTAGTTGTGATGTAGCGGTTTCTGCTGATGATGATGACCCAGTAGTAATAGTCATAGATAGTGATGGTCATGTAGAGTCCAAGTGTGGCCAGCAACAGAAATCATGTAATACACCCCCCATTTCAGTGTCTAAAAAAACAGGAGTCCAATATGCAGCAGCAGGAACATGTAAAAAGTAGGGGATCAAAATCCCTTGTTTGGGATTTTTTTTTGTACAAGATGCAATTGAAACAGTGGTAATCTTCCAGCTTAGCTAAGTGCATGTCAGGCGTAGTAAAAAGGGTAGTCATCTGGGCTTCAAGGGCTAGCATACATATCTGAAGAACAGGCACATGGCACTGTGGACTTGGCACCAGAGGGGAGCTAATGCCATAGTGGGGCTTTCACCCTCATCCACCTTATTAAGCATGGTATCCCCTTCCTTGACTGTAAGTAGCCCAAGTTGCCATGTCTGTAGTACATATGAACGTACGAACATATGAAATTGCCAGCTGATACAGGTCATTTGGTCTATTTAGTCTGCTCGAGTGTGCAGCACTTCAGTCCATTAGACTGCAGCTGCTATTCCCTCCCTCATATGCCCTCCCCCATCTTCCACCCCCTCCTGATCTGTACCCTCCCCTTGAACCTGTTCCACCCCCTCTTGAAGCCCCAAACACTCTGCAGCGATACAACCTCCTCTGGCAGAGCATTCCACCCTGCCACTGCCCTTTCTGTGAAATAGTGCCTCCTCAGTTCCCTCTTGAACCTGCTCCCTTACAGCTTCATAGTGTCCCCTGGTTTCCCTTCTGCCTTTTAGATTGAACATACACCTGGTGTCTACTTTGTTCCAACCCTTCAGGTACTTGAAGGTCTTAATTATATCCCCCCTCTCTCCTTTCTTTCCTCCTGGGTATACATATTGAGCTCTCTGTCTCTCCTCATATGGTCTGTCCCCTTCCCCAGGATCATTTTTGTTGCCCCATGCTGTAACATCCTCCAGTAGTTTGATGTTCCTTTTCAAGTAGTGGCACCAGAATTGCACACACGGTACTCTAGGTGTGGTCTCACCGGGGACCTGTACAGGGGCAAGATGACCTCCTCACTCCTAGAAGTAATCCCCCTTGCTATGCACCCTAGCATCCTGTTTGCCTTCTCTGCTGCCTTCCTGCACTGAGCAGAGTGGTTCATCTCCCCGGTTACCAGCACTCTCAGATCCTTCTCTTCCCTGGATTTTGTTAATGGGACACCCTCCAGCCAATAATTGTGTCATGGGTTCTTGCTTCCTAAATGCATCACTTTGCACTTCTTGGCATTGAAACCAAGCTGCCAGGTGTGAGACCATTCCTCCAGTTTTATCAAATCCTCCTGAAGTACTTTTGCTCCCTCCTCCCCCCATCCACCTCGGCACAAATCTTTGTGTCATCTGCGAAGAGACTAATCTTGCTCTTAATCCCCACTGCAGTGTTGGCCATGAAAATGTTAAACAGAACCGGTCCCTGCACTGAGTCCTGTGGTACACCACTTGTTACTGCCCTGGGTTCAGATGCCTCCCCTCCACTACTACCTTCTGCTGTCTACCCTGCAGCCAGTTCTTGACCCTTCTGACCAGTTTCCTCCCTGCTCCCAGACTCCTCAACTTGCAGGTCAGCCTACCATGTGGCACTGAGTCAAAGGCCTTGCTGAAATTCAGGGAGAGGACATCCACCGCATGTCCCCTGTCCAATGCACTTGTAACCCAGTCGTAAAAATCGACCAAGTTTGTCTGGCAGGATCTGCCTGAGACAAACCCATGCTGCCTGCTGTCCTGGAGATTTTTATCCTCAAGAAATTGCATCATTCTTTCCTTGAGGATTGTCTCCATCAGTTTTCCCACAGTTGTAGTGAGGCTTACCAGTCTGTAATTCCCCTTGTTCATCCTTGGGCCTACTCTTATGGAGCAGTACCACATGTGCTTCTCTACAGTCCCTGGGCATGCACCCTGAGTTCATAGAGGTATTGAACAGGTCTGCCAATGGCCTTGCCAGGACCTCAGCCAACCCTCTCAGCACCCTGGGGTGGACTCCGTCTGGGCCAGGTGCCTTGTCCACTTTCAGGGACTTTAGGCCCTCCCTCACCATTTCCACTGTGATTTCCCCATCTGTGGTTGCTTCTCCTCCACCTTCTCCCACCTCTCCCTTCTTCTCAGGTATGGGCCCATCCCTCTCCTTGGTGAAGACTGAACAGATGTAAACATAGAAACATAGAAACATAGACTTTGAAGGCAGATAAGGACCGCTTTGCCCATCTAGTCTGCCCATTTCCCTACCTACAGGATAGGCCGCAGATCCTAGTTAACCAACAGCCCATTTCTTCCTACCCCCCACAAGAATTGCCTTATGTCTGTCCCATGCATTCTTAAATTCTCCCACAGGTTTAGACTTCACAACCTCCTCAGGAAGGCTGTTCCATGCATCTACTACCATCTCTGTGAAATAATACTTCCTCACATTGCCCCTGAACCGCCTCCCCTCTATCTTTAAATTGTGTCCCCTTGTTCTTGCACGTCTCTTTTTCTGAAAGATGCTAACCTCTTGGACTTTGTTGATTCCACTGAGGTACTTAAAAGTTTCTATCATATCCCCCCCCTTCCTTCTTTCCTCAAGGGTATACATATTAAGTTCCTTTCGTCTTTCCTCATACGGCTTCTCTTGCAGACCCTGCACCATTTTAGTTGCCTTCCTCTGGACTGCCTCTATCCTGTTTATGTCCTTGTGGAGATGGGGTCTCCAGAACTGGACACAGTACTCCAGATGGGATCTCACCAACTGTCTCTACAGAGGGATAACAGCTTCCTGTTTTCTGCTGCTGATGCCTCTCCCTATGCATCCCAGTATACCCCCAGCCCTCCCTACAGCCTTCTCATATTGCTTGATAACCTTAAGGTCATCTGATATGATTACTCCCAGGTCCCTTTCCTTTTTTGTTGTTGTTACTACCTCCTCCCCATTGTGTATTCTTCCCCTGGGTTCTTGTTTCCCAGGTGCATTATTTTGCACTTCTTTGCATTGAATCCTAGCTGCCATACTTCTGACCATTCCTCCAACCTTGCCAAGTCCCTTCTCATCCTTTCCATGCCTCCTTGTGTATCAACCCTGTTGCAGATCTTTGTGTCATCTGCAAAGAGGCATACTTTTCCTTCCAGTCCCTCTGCAATGTCACTTATGAAGACATTAAAAAGGACTGGACCCAATACTGAGCCCTGTGGTACCCCACTAGTAACCTCTCTTTCTTCAGAGTGGACTCCATTTACAATTACCTTCTGTGTCCTGTTGTCCAGCCAATGTTTTACTCAGGCTACCACCCTGGGACCCACTCCCAGGCTGGTTAATTTGACTACTAATCTTTTGAGTGGGACTGTGTCAAATGCCTTGCTAAAGTCTAGGTAGACCATGTCCACAGTCCCACCCTGGTCTACTACTTTGGTCACCCATTCAAAGAAATCTATTAGATTCATCTGACATGACCTTCCCGCTCTGAACCCATGCTGCCTTCAGTCCTGTGCCCCACTGGCCTCTAGGTACTCAACTATTCTTTCCTTCAGAAGTGACTCCATCATTTTCCCTACCACAGAGGTCAGACTGACAAGTCTGTAGTTTCCTGCCTCTGTCTTGGTCCCACTTTTGTGAAGGGGAATCACATCCGCATTCCTCCAGTCCTCGGGTACCACACCATCCTCCCATGATTTATTAAAAAGAGTAGCCAGTGGTTTCACTAGTTCCCCCTTAATTCTTTTAGAATTCTGGGGTGAATTCCATCAGGCCCCATTGCTTTGTCCACCTTCAGTTTTAGGAGTTCTTGCAGAACCCTTTCTTCTGTGAAAGGACTGGGATCGACCCCCCTATCAAGAGTGCTTCTGTTAATTGGATTAGGCACTCCCTCTCTTGTGAATACTGAGCAGAAATATTCGTTCAGTATCCCTGCTTTTTCACTGTCTCCCTCTGCCCACCCACCGTTCATTCTATTCAGCCTCACTATCCCTCCCTTTGTCTTTCTATGCTTGCTGATGTACCTATAAAAGGTTTTATCCCTCTTCTTAACCGAGTTGGCTATCTTTTCCTCAGTTTGAGCCTTTGCTATTCTGACTTCCCTCCCTGCTTCCTCTGCCTTAACTGGTACAGCTCTGTCCTGCTCCTTTGTGTTTCCTTATACTTCTGGAATGCTATCTTTTTCTTCCTGACTTTCACAGCCACCTCTTTTGAGAACCATAGTGGCTTTTTCTTTCATTTTGATTTGTTTATTTGCTTCACACAAAGGTTTGTTGCCTCTGTGATGGCAGTTTTGATGATTCCCCATTGTTGCTCCACACCTCCGTCTAGCCTCTTTGCTAGTGCTTTTCTGAGGCACTCTCCCATCTTGCCAAAGTCAGCCCTCCTGAAGTCCAGTACCCTCACTTTTGTATGGCTTGATTCTGTAGCTGAGTTTAACGTGAACCACACTGTTTGATGGTCACTTGTTCCCAGATGGCAACCCACTTCTAGATCTGAGATCCCATCACTGCCCCCGTTTGAGAGTATGAGGTCTAAGATTGCTCCCTCATGAGTGTGTTCTGAAACTAGCTGTCTGAGGCCTGCCACCTGTAGGGCATCAAGAATGGCCCTGCTCTTGGATGTGGCTGCATCAAATGTGTTCCAGTTAACAACTGGCATGTTCAGGTCTCCCATCAACAGTATCTCCCCTTTCTCTGCCATTCTAAGAATGCCTTCTATCATATCCTTGTCCATTCCCTCCCCCTGACATGGGGGTCTGTACACAACCCCTCTGTGGATTGTGGTGCCCTTTCCAGTCTCCAAGGTGACCCACAGTGCCTCCTCTCCTCCCTGTTTACTCTTTTGTTCAGTTGCTTTTATCCCTTCCTTTACAAAGAGAGCTACTCCTCCCCTCACACAGGCAGAGTGAGCCAGTTTCCAGCACTTTTTCCACTGGGAGTCTGAGATAAGCTGCTGAAGAGCAGCTTCCCATTTGACTTTGGCTCACACCGATTGGGATGGTAGTTGATCTCTGAAGCTAGAATAGATGAGACTGGCCCTGCCAGTTTTGAGGGAAAGCCACTATTCCAGTGGGGAGACCCTTTTGTATTTGATAGAGGAGGTTTTTGTGATGTGAGTCTTAACTGAGCTATGAAGTTGTAGATATTGCCAGAAGGCAGATTTCCCCAGATGAAACTCCTGATCCAACTCCTGGAAGGATTCAATAGTGGCCCCGTCCTTCTCCAATATATCAGCAAGTACATGGATCCCCTTCTCTTGCCAGAGTGGCCAGGATAGGGTTTTGCCATCTACTCATATGGAGTTATTTCCCCATATGGGGGTGGCAGACAGTGGGCAAGGGTTAGCTCGGAACTTCTTGTGCATGGTGTGCCAGGTATAGACTGAGCTAGCGATGGTGGGGTGCTGACCTAGGTGTCTGGGGAGAGGGTTATACAGCAAAGCCAGGAGAGAATGAACCTGAGCTGCCGCGACTTCCATGGAGACCCACTGAGGTACCTCAGTGTGCGCCGAGGAGAACCATGTCAGGGTTTGTGCCGTGGAGAAGGCCCACTTGTACCCCTCTATCCAGGGGAGGCCCAGCCCCCCCTCTGACCAATGGGATATCAGCTTATTTCTGCTGTAATGAGGAGTAGAGGATTCCCAGATTAAACTCACACAAAGTTTATCTATTGCCGTGGCCCAGGGGGTTGGAAGCTCCATGGGAATATTTGAAATGGTATAAAGGAGTTTAGGTGCTGATACCATTTTCAGGGTGGAGATTTTGCTGGCTAGAGTGAGATGAAACCCACGCCACCAGTCGTACTCCGTTCTGATTTCAGTTAAAAGGGGCTTGAGATTAATATCCCATAGTTTGGGCAGATACAGGGTTAGGTGACTACCTAAGTATACTAGGGTATGTGAGGCCCACTGGAGACTGAGGTGGGTCACCTGCGCCTCCATGCAGAGGGAGTTGATAGGGAGCACCTCCATTTTGGACCGGTTAATTCTCAAGCCTGAGTATTTAGTGAAATCCACTGGGGGGGCAAGGAGGATGAGGCATTCACCTGGGGAACCAGAAGGTCATCCGCATACATAAAGGTAGAGAAGGTACTGGTACCAATGCAGAAGCCCCCTATTCATTAGGATTGGCAGATTGCTACAGTAAGTTGCTCAACCGCAAGAATAAAAAGATGGGGAGAAAGGGGACACCCTGTCTGGTGCCCTTCCCTAAGGGAAAGGGAGCAGACATGGTAGAGTTGGTGATTACCCATGCTGTGGGGGCATAGTACAAAGCCTTAATCCAGTGTTGAAAGTTCTGTCCACAACCCATGGCTGTCAGAACTTCCAGGAGGTAGTCCCATTCAAGGGAATCAAATGCTTTCTTGAAGTTGATTGCCACTGCCGCTGCTGAGGTGGGGCACCCACTGGCATGAGAGAGGATATTGATCATGGAGCGGATATGGTCCCTACTAAAGAGGCTGGGAACAAATCCCACCTGGGAAGGATGTATCAGTGATGTGAGGAGGAGAATTAACCTGGTGGTAAGAATCTTTGCAAAGGCCTTGCCATCCACATTTATTAGCAAGATGGGTCGATAGCTAGAATGGAGTGTGGGGTCTTTCCCTTTCTTAGGCAAGACAGTGATAACCGCTTCCCCAAGGGTGGGAGGAAGAGAGCCCTGAGTGATGGCTGAGTTGAAGCGGAAGCTGGGGGAGGGGCTATTTGAGTAGCAACTAGGCACCACAGCTCAGGGGGAAAACCATCTGCCTCTGGTGCTTTCCCACTGTTCAAGGCCTGAAGGGCTGCTATAACTTCCTGAGGTTCAATGGGCACCTTCAGAGGGCTCAGCTGCTGTGGTGACAGGTGAGGCAGTGGGAGAAAATCAAGAAAACTGTGGACTTCCTGAACATCCATATCTTGAGAGGAGGAATAAAGAGCCTTGTAGAAGTCCACTGTGATGTTATTGACCTGATCTGGTTGAGTGTATACCTGGCCCCCACTGTGTTTTAGTCCCAAGATGTGGCTCTCGGCTCTTTGCTTCCATAGCCGATAAGTCAAAACTTTACCCCACTTCTCACCGCCCTCCCTGTACTTATGCTTTAAATGCAGGATGGCCAGTTCGGCCTTCCTGGCCTGGAGGTCATTAATTTGCAATCTGTGTTGCACTATCTCCTGTCCCAGGGGAAGGAGAGCTTGAAGTAGGGAATTTGCTTAGATTTGGTCTCTAGGTCGGCCAGATGGCTCTCCAGAGTTTTGAGTTGAGTTTCTCTCCATCTCCAGCGGCTGGCCAAGAACCCCATTATGGCACCTCGGATGACTTTGTTCTTTTGTAACATCAATGTTGGTCCAATAAAAGGTATCAAACCATTTGCTTCTGGTGATTGTCCAAAGAACTCATAGAACAGTAAGGGAGAAAAAGAGATTATAAGATAAGTGGAAGGATGCCGGGGACAGAGTAAGGGAACTGGAGTACAGAGCAAGAACAACAAAGGGTTTTGCTTGCTCATGCAAAGGCTTGTCTGCCAAACAGAATTTTGTAAGAGAACAAGGGGAACAAATTGAGAGTCAGGGAAGAGGTGGAGCTGCTGATCATTGAGGGAGGACACTGAAGAGGCAGATAAATTAACAGAGGAACTGAATAACTACTTTGTGCCAGTGTTTAGCCAGGAAGTCATGGTATATGGCCAACTAGGGTGGAAGATATAGAAGTGAGGAAAGCTAAATAAAAGGCAGTGCTGATCATGCCAGAATCACAGTACAAATGGCATTTAAGCAACTTTGCAGTGAAATAATTCTAAGCAGCCCAAAGAGACAATTTGTTTCAAACTGGCTTGCTGCTTAGAATGTTCTGTGTCATTATGAATGCATTACTATTGCAGTGTGTGTACAGCAACATGTCAAACAAGCATTTGTCAATGCCGAATGTTTGCTTGCTGGCATTGGCAGTGGTAGTGTAGAAGTTACAGAGCTGCGTAATAGGAATGGCAGTGAAGTATTGAACTGAAGCCAACCCCACCACCACCCTGCAGAGAGTGACAGGCATTGGGGTGTGCATTTGGGTCGTCAGGCATAACGGCCATGCCATTTCACCACACCCCACCCTGCAGACACTGACAAGTGTCACGGTGTTCCTTAGGGGTCTTGACCTTATGCGCAACCCATTTCATTAGGAAATACGGTGAGATGGGTGCAATATAGGAGAATGGGGTGAACTTTGGGGCCAAAGGTCCAAGGCATACCTCGATGCCTCTCACTGGCTGCGGGTGTGGAATGGTATGAGCATTACAGGCAAGAATCCCAAGTCCACCCCTGATGCCTGTCATTCTCTACAGGTTAGGCGTTATGGTTGGAAACCCTAATACCTCAGGCATTCGTTGATATTTTCACTCCAAATTTTCAACATGTTTTTTTTGTGACCCCACCTCATGAACAGGGGGAATATCAGTTTGTTAGCCAAAAGTTGCTTATGCACAGCGACTACAGCATTTACCACCACACGTGCAAAAAAATTCCGAACAGGATGTAAAAAAATGACAGCTGTACTGTTCATGGGGAGGTGTAAAAAATGGCAATGTTGCAAATCTGCAGTAAAAATATTAAAAAAAATGGTGAAGTCACGATCGTACATAGAAACTGTGCAACGCACACCCGTAATATAATTAGGTTGGGGATTTTTTACAGCAGATTGTCAACTCAGGCATTTTGGTGCCTCCGATCATGAACAGTGTCACTGTGATTTTCTTTGTCTGTGCTGAACAATGATTTCCCACAGCAACCACGCATCTCTGCGCTGAAAGTGTGAAAACACACTTCAGCCATGTTGTGAAAAATGACAGCTGTACTATTCATAAGGAAGTGTGGAAAAATGCCACTGGTGAAAATCTGGACTGAAAATATTACAAAGTCATGAACTTACGAGGGTGCATGGAAACTGTGCAATGCTCACTCGTAACACAGTCATTTTATGGACTTTTGTCACCAAATTTTCAACATAGCCATTTTAAGACCTCTGCTCATGAACAGTGTCCCTGTGATTTTCTTAATCTGTCCTAAACATTGCTTTCGCACACCAACAGCACCATTGTGCGCTACATGTGCGAAAACACATTTTGGGCAACATATGAAAAATGGCAGCTGTACTGTTCATAAGGAAGTGTAATAAAATGGTAATGTTGAAAATCTGGAGTGAAAATATTAAATTCGCAAACTTACGAGCATGCATAGGAACTGCGCAATGCACGCTCGTAAAACAGTCATTTTTAAGAATTTTTTCACCAAATTTTCCACATAGCCATTTTAAGACCTCTGCTTGTGAACAGTGTCACTGTGATTTTCTTAATTTGTCCCATACATTGATTTCGCATACCGACTGCGCCATTGTGCGCTACATGGGCAGAAACACATTTTGGGTGAGATGTGAAAAATGACAGCTGTACTACTCATAAGAAGGTGTGGTAAAGTGGCAATGTTGAAAATCTGGAGTGAAAATATTGAAAATTCGCGAACTTACGAGCATGCGTAGGAACTGCATAGCATGCCTTTCGTAAAACAGTCATTTTGGAATTTTTACGCAAATTTTCAACATGGGGTTTGTGACCCCTTCTCATGAATGATGCCACTGTCATGGCGTTATTCAGGCCGAAAAGGTGATTTCGGCGCGGTGACTGCGAAATCACCGCCAGACTCAATAACGCCATGACAGTGACATCAATCACGAGAGGGTCCCAAAACCCCATGTTGAAAATTTGGTGCAAAATTCCAAAAATGCCTGAGATATGCATTAAAGTTGAAAACCCCCTATCTAGCCCATTATACAGCTTACCGGCATTTCCTCAGTTCGCGGTCAGCTTTGAAGAGTGCAGGCGTGTTCCTGGTCCACGAAGATCGTCGCGCCCGAGCTCGGAGGAAATGAGTATGGGGTGAGGGGTGGTGTGGGGAGCAGGGTGCGCCAGTGGGTGGGTGCGGGTTGTGGGAGGGGGCTGGGAGAGCGCCGTGGACCGTTTTATTTTTCAAGTAAAAAAAAAAGATTCGTGGGATGTTTGCCCACGCTGGGAGTAGGCTCCAGCGTGGCACAAGGACTCAGCTGAGAGAGGCCGTGGGCCGATCACGGGGATTGGGCAGCCCGTCGTGCATATGATTGATTGCCAGCTGGGGTGGGCTCTGGCGTGGCACCCAGCTCTGGGGTGAGGACAGTGGAGCCGATGGGGATTGGGCACCCCGTCGGCTATTCTATCAGTTGCCTCGCTGGGGTGGGCACCCAGCATGGCATATGGAAGGCTTGGGGGCGCAGCACAAGCCAACGGGGGATTGGGCTATAGAGTGTGTGCGTGGGGGGAGCACACAGTATGCATGTGTTTCTGTGTGCATATGTGTGTGTGTGTGTGTGTGTGTGTGTGTGTGTGTGTGTGTGCGTAGGGGGAGCTGCGCATGAGCAGCCGATATCTGATCGCTGCTCACTGAAACGTAGCTCCCCCTTTCAACTGTATGCCACTGCATTTTTGGAGCTTGTCATAGACCGCTCCAGCATGCATTGGCTTGCAGGGGCTATGCCTGCCAACACACTGACTGAATTGGAGGAGGAGGTGACACACCTCCAAAATCTCGGATGATGGCACTATGTTTCTTGCACATGTGTGCAAGCAAACATAAAAATGAAATACACCGTTCACTGACAACCCATTTAAAAGTCACTACTGCTCCAGCTGTTAGTGGATTTGGAGCTCAGATCAGTTCATTACCAACCAAACGTAAAATTACTTAAATGCAGTCTGTACTGTAGTAAGCAGGTAACTTATCTGGAGGGTACTAGTCAGGGAAAATCTCAGGGTGTTTATGACAACCACCTAACAGTAATAGTGGAGTTGAATGCATTTCTCACTGAACCCCACACTAATATCTTTCAGGACTCCTTACAGACAGGAGTAGTTCCAAAGGGTTAAAAAAGAACCACTATCATCCATTATTCAAGGAGAGACAGAGTCAGACCATAGTAAATATAGACCTGTGAGCCTTTTCTCAACGCTTGGCAAAGTGTTAATAGTCAGTCTTAAAAGATGTGTTGGCTCAGCACAAGGATGAAAATGGGCTGTTTTCTAGCACATAACAAGGGTTCACAAAAGGGGGACCATAACAAGCAAACCTGATTGCCTTGTTCAAGGTAGTTGCTATTTTTTTATTTATTTAAAAGTTGCATTAAATACGGAATAAGCTCTATGAGAAACAAATCTCATTTACAGAAAGTTTCAAGTCATAAAAATAACAAGACAACAGAAAACAAATCAGTAAATAACAATTACATACAGATTGTTCCTGCAGCTGCAACTTTTTGAAACCATGTTTAAAAGTGCCAAGTGTGGGCAATTTCTGAGCAGAGGGCTGTGCTTATTCCAAGAAAAAGGGGCTCCATATGAAAAGGATTCTTTTCTGACTGAGCAATGATCCACAACAGAAGGTAGTGGATCTACATAGATTGAATAAAAATGAAACCATGTATAGACCCTTGTGGAACCCTAGTGAAAACAGGAAGAGGAGAGGAAAGACAGTCATTCCAGGAAACAGATTGAGTTATCCCATGTGAGGTACTAGGGAGGTGCATAGAGACTGTGCAGTAAGTGTAGTCCATCTGGACTTTAGCAAGGATTTTGACACTGTACCGCATGGAAAACACATGTGAGAAGTAGCACAATATGGAGTCCTTAAAGAGCACAGGAGGTGGATAACAAATGGATTGACATGAGTAGAGGATGGTGGCAAAATGTTAGAAAAACACAAAGGCTGCACTCCTAAAAACAAAACAAAAAAAAAGCTACAATAGCTTAATAAAGCAAACTCAAAGTTTATTTGTGTTGAGAAATGAAAGCATAGCACAAAAACCACAATGCCTCAGATCTGCACAAAACCCCTCCTCACGGAGTGTGGTTATGTTCATTTGTATTCAGTATTTAAAGGTATAGTAACCAATTCAGGCAGAAGTTAACATTTACCATGTCAGACACCTACATTACATTAGTGTAAAAATCAGTTACTGAAAAAAACTAAGTTACCTGCAAAGCAAACTGCCTGATGGAGGGTCATGTACAAAGCTGAAGTGCCAGGGTTTTTGTCTCACACATTCATTTGTTTACCCAAATAAACTATTATAGCTTTTGCTTGTTTCTAGGAGTGCAGCAGTTGTGTTTTTCTATCTGCAGTTCTGTTGGTTTTCACCCACTCACCTTCAGCTGGGCGCACAGGGCCTCTCACCTTTCTGAAAGGAGAGATGCACTGGGTGGAGTATACCAGGATCAGTTCTGCATCTGATGCTCATTACATAACCAACAAGCCATGATAGGGCATGCGTTAGACAGTTCTAATGTATGGCTAGGAGGTGTAGTGAGATATGAAGCCACAAGCCAGGTGCCTTAATTTTTTTGAACAATTTGTCAAAATGTAATGTTCTGTTTTGAAAACTTTTGTACAATCTGTCTTGATGTAATGTTCTGTTGTGACTGACGTGGAGCCTTTGCAAAGGAGTCCTTGACTCAAAGGTTTGTAATTCCAAAATTGTCAATAAATAAATTTAAAAAAAATTCAGTCCTCTAACTGTGCATCAGAACTGTCTAATGCACAGACTGGAGTGTCTTATTGCGCTTATGAAATGGGCGTTCAAATTGTACATGCATGTGAAAACTAAAATTCACAGGATTAAATAGTGAAAAACTTAAATCTTTGTCTTAGTTTTTATTTTAAATAGTTCCTTTGTCTTCAGTTTACTGTGTATTTTTTTTAGTTAAGGACTTTTGTCCTAGTAAGGTTCTGTAGTTGTTTTTTTAATTGATGTGGTTGTCATGGTACTACTCCCCCCTCCCCCAAGCAACACCACTGCCATTTGCTTTATTTTGTTAAAATCCTGTGTTTAAAGAAGGTACCCTTTTCCTTTCAAAAAATGATTTCTGCTTGTCAAGGCAGTAGGCAGCATTGGGGAGGACATGCTGGTACTGTTACACTACCGGGGGGTGATGCGAGGGAACCATTGAGGAAGTACATCGAGAAATGCCACATCAGTATGTCAGGTAAGAATCTCTGCATCATTTGTGGAGGAAAAATGTATTGTTTAAAACAAGAAATGTGGAAAATGGAGAGAGGGAAGGAACTAGTGAGTGGCTATCAGGTTGGCCATTAAGCAGGAAGAGGAACAACCTGGGGAGAGAGTGAGTGAGCAGTTGGGAAGGGAGAGATTGTGACAGGCATTTTTGTTTTATGTTGTGTGTGAGGTTTGTTTATATGGGTAAAAAATCAGTTTGTTGGAAAAAGTGAGGGGTAAAGGAGGAAAAAAGTGAGTGGCTGGCAGTTCTGCTGTTGAGGAGTACAGCCAGCTAGCGAGTGAGAGGGTGGGCGGGCAGCAGAACAGGCACAAGGATTTACAAATGGATACTATGACCCCTTTGCCAGGAGTAGTTGTAGCCATGTGTTAGACACTTCTAGTGCATGGCTATCAACCAATCACAAGACTAAAAATATTGAGCCCATTTTATAAATATTAATTATTGCCCTTGAGGAGGGGGTCAGCAGCAGGCTGCTGAAGTCTGCTGATGACACTAAAATGGCCCAAACAGAGGACACTGCAGATGAGTGGATGCAGTAAACAGAGAGAACTGCATACACTAGGGACATGGGCTGAGAAATAAGGGTTTAGATTTAATGTAGGGAAATACAAGGTACTGAACCTATGATGAGAGAATCAGGGTCATACATGCACCCTGTGAGGTGCAACAGTGGATATCAAAAAGGATCAGGGGCAATTGTGGAGAGCAAGCTAAAGCCAAACAGGCAGTATGCTACCACAGTCAAGAAAGCAAATGCAATGCTAGGATGCATTAGAAGGGAGTAAGGAGCAGGTCAAGGGTGGGGATCCTCCTCATGTTCAAGGCCTTAGTTAAACCACAATCAAATAGTTATAGTACCAAGGCTCTACACCTCCCCCCCCACACCAAAGCTGCTTGAAAGCCTGCCATTCATTCAAGTCAATTTGTTTTTTCTTACCTTAACACTTAGAGGGGCCTTTGGTCTCATCATTGGGCTGAATCATGATCAGCCTGACCACCGATGGTAAGGTGACCCACTCATCAGTCTGGAAACTACACTTTACATCTTAAAGTACCAGCATGAGCTGAGACCCCAATGCCCCATCCCTTTCTTGTGTGGAGACCACACTCTGGCTTCATCTTTAACTTTAAATTTTAACATGCCAATATGAGTTGAGGTTCCACTGCTTTCTCTCTTTCTAATAAAAAACAAACCTGGAGTACTGTTTCCAGTTCTGGTCACTGTTATACAGAAACAATATTGAGGGGACTCAACGAGGCAGACACAGAGCCACTAAGCTGATTAGTGGCTTAGCAGGCATGAGCTATGAGGACAGACTGGATATACTCAAGTTGTTCAGCCTAGAATGGGGAAGACGAGAAGGGACATGATCATGGTTTTCTGAATACTAAAGGAGAGAGACAGGGTAGAGTATACACAGATGTTTGAGCTACTGCATGATAGTAGGATAAGAAGGGAAGCGCTCATGTTGGGTGCAGAATAAGGGGAAACAATGGAAACCATTACATCACTCAGAGGGTGGTTAACATGTAGAACTGCCTTACTAGTTCAGTTGTGGAATGTAGCACTATTCTGGATTTCAAAACAAAAGTGAGTATAGTTCCTCCTGTGTGGAAGACCAGATGGACCCAAATTCCTGTTTGTCATCATAATACTTTGATATTTACTCAAGGAGACAAAGTGAGCAAGTAGCACAAGTGGCATTCAGATATGGGTCCCCAAGTGCAAAGCTCCAAACACTAACCACTATGTTAAATAGCCTCACATCAATACATGATGAGTGCAGATTGTGTCTTGAACTTATTGCCCACAGATCTATAGGACAATTCATGGTGTCAGGCAGCACTTGGCTGTAACTACCACACAATTATTTTTGTGACAAGTCAAACCCAATAAAAAAATAAAAATGCCGGTGAAGCACCAATGTCTCACCTTTGTTTCATGCACTGCATTTTGTAATGGGCAGTAGTTCATCCTTACACAACACAGCTGGCATAGCTTATTATCGACTGCAACTCTAGCGTGTGAAAGTTTTATTTTTCGGAAGTTGCATTCTTCCCAGGCGCAATGTAACAACTTGTCATAGAAGAATTAAGGTGTGTTTGGCACAGTTTCAGTGGAAGTGCTGAGAACATTCATCAGTGAAAGTTTCTCAGTCAGCAATGGATTCTTTTGATTTATCACAAAGGAACATTAGCCCTTTTGGAATTAAATTTACAAGCAAGAAACTTTTTTTTTTTTCATTGACCATATTTCTGCACATGGATGTTGACATTTTTAAGGGATGGGCATACTTGTTTGAAAAATATTCCAACTCCCACTCAACCAGGCATTTGTTTGAAGTTTGGATCATTTCAAGTCTACTGGCTATCAATGGGCAGGGTGGTTTAAAATGTAGATGTCCAATTGTCATATGATAACTGGTAAGATGGCAAAGGAAACATGATTTTGTAACTGTTAAACAAATGCCTGTTGGCATTTATTTCTGCCCTTTCCACACCCTTCCTTTACAGATTCCACATTAAGTGTTCCAATGCATAATTCCTGCCTCCGTGCCATGACATCCAGACCCACTGTAGTCAGTACATTAGCGTTTCTAACACGTTGTTCCAATGATGATGCAAAACCACAGTTACTTTATTATGTAACCCCTTGCTCTCCTGTTTATTACCCTGGGAGAGGGATTTCTATGTCACTGGGGACTTCCCATGTCTAGGGGTACTGTATACTCTCCAGAAGGTCCCTTACAACATGACTTGTTTGTTTTAACCATGCCTAGGCTGGAGAGTCACCTAGACACTCCGAGACCCACTTAGTGCTTCCCAAAGAAATCATAGATGCTAGTGCTTTGAGCAAACAGGTCCTTTACTTGGATAAAAACCTAAGATAATTTTGAGATACAGAGATCACTGTTCATTTGGCTATGTTTCAGCACAACTCACTCCACTTTCAGAGTACTATATGCATTTGGCACTCCTCATACAGAGCACTGTACAATTCCACTTGAAGTCCCATATCTAGATCTTGACCCAGTTTACAGCTGTCATGTTTTTTTTTTTTTAATCAGTATTTTATTCTCCTACCACTCAGGTCTACATGACCCCCAGCCCTGTCATGAACATTCTCAAAGACTTTCCAGTTACCCACCACTTGCACCAAACATTAATTTGGTGTGTGTCCAGACATGTTGGTCATGTGACAGCTTCTGTGGGGGGGAGGGGAGGCTGACCATATTCTGCCTAGATTTTCTACCCAGCTGAAGCATAGAGACGTGTGCCCCAGCTCGCCACACTCCATTTCATCCCTCCGAGTACTTTCCCACTGTTCTGCCGCCTGGCCTCTGGCAGGTGGCAGTCTCTGCAGTGGAACTGTTGTCCCTTCCCTGAGGAAGGAGAGCTGCCATCAGGCGCACTATCTTTCCTCACCCTGCCAGACCACTAAGTGACCCTGTCTGTTACTGCCCCTGGGCCTCCGTTGTGGGAGGTGGAAGCAAAACTGCTGTCCCACTGCTCCAGCTCTGGCTGTTTTGCTTTAACCTAATAATCTTTCCAGCATCCTGCTGAGATGCTTAATCACCCTGTTTCATTTCAGCGATTCCGATTGCATAAGTATAATGCAGTTATGACACTTACTTGTGCACCTATACCTTAACACTCCCTATCCATTATCATACACAGCTGTCAGAAACAACCTGACAAGCTCTGCCCTCTAATTTATCAGGCTGCAAATAACTTCTCACATAACACTCATGTCCTGCATTCCTAACAGGGGTTTGCAGCTGCAAAGCAGTTGCACAGACACTTACTGCTTCTGTTTACATTTTCGCTTGTTCTGTCAACATTGCCTAGCTGTGAAGGCATGGGTCACAGATTCTTGTTTTGCCACTTCACATTACCAGGTGAAGAGATCAGGGGACTTGTGCCTGCCTGCTCAGTCACCCTTCCATACTCTTCTGCCCTACTGCATGCTGTTGTGCTGCTCAGCTGGCAGTCACACATGGACATGTGCAATACATTGCCATACTTAGCCACGCTAACTGCCACACCTTCACCGGTCACCCCCCCCCCCCGCAGAGCTGATTAATGGTGGCTGTACTGAGAAGCCCACTTCCTAGGATCATCTAATCCTTGTCTGGCAGCTTTCCTTCATGCTGGAGTCTCATCTGTCATGTTCAGCCACTGACAGTGCATGGCCACTTCTCCCCAGTTCCCCCCCCAGGTCTCCCTTACTGTTTTCCAGGGAACCAACCACTGGTCAGCAAGCGATTAGTTTCTTTTCCTTGAAGAGAAACCACCTCGGGATTCCCTTACCCTCCCAGTGGTCCTACTACATGCTTCCTTTTTACTGGAAAGCTATTAAAAAAGGCTCCAGTTCCCCACTTCCCAGGAATCTGTCCAATGCATAAGGAACTTATGCCATCTTCTCCACAGGCAGCAACCTGTTGAGCCTGTTGACACAAGTGCCCCTTCCTTTTAGCATGCATGAGAGTCTTCTCCTCCTGAGTCTCTCCCTCTCACCCTTCTAAGGTTCAGGATGCCACAAGCCTACCCTCTTTTTTTTTTAGATAGCTTTTTACTCCCTCAGTGAGCTCTTCAGCTCCTGTACCTCCTCACCTCGGATGGCACCCACCTCCCCTGGACTGCTCACAGAGCTTGTCCCCCCCCCAACTAGCCTCCCAGCTGGGCAAAGAGGGGTGGGCATCCTGTCCCTTAAGCACTCAAGTACAGTTCAGCTCCAGGCACCCAGGTGGTAGTGCAGGTCTGGGGGGGGAGGAGCACAGGACTTCATCCTGCCTCAGGATCCCTTTTCCATTTCCTCTCAGTCCCCTGCCGTGGATTCACTTTGGAAATGTGTGCATGGAGGCACACAAGTCCCACAGAGACATGATCCTGCCTTTGAGCTGCTCACTGCCCACACTGCTACCAGTCTTCCACATGGTGGCAGCCAAGGAATAATACAGCTGCCACCTCTTCCCTGGGAAAGGAGAGCTGTCCTAGGGATGTTTAATCTTCTCCCTCCCTGTCAAGTCCCGACAACCCATACTCATTTCTGAGCATGGGTTGCTGGCATGACAGGAGATTAATTGTTAGAGGCCTCAGCCCTCCACATAGATGGAGGCAGTGTAGTGCAGTGGGTTAAGGCTCTGAGCTGCAGATCTGGAGACCTGGGTTTGAATCCCACAGCTGCCTAGGTGCATACTGTGTGATCCTGAGCAAGTCACTTAATTTCCTGTGCTCCCAGGTCACATCTGGAAACAAACTGTGGCTTAGTGTGTTACTCCTGGTTAAACAATGTTCCCATCCTTACACCACTGGGCTAGCCTAAGCATTCCCTTCTTTTCTACACTATGCTCCTCCTGTTGAGCTATCCCCTCGGAGATGACACCAGACCATCAGCTCTGAGCTGGGCTCTACTGGTGAACAAACGTCTCTCCTACTGGTAGGTAGGTGTTGTTACAATTACATGTAATAAAATGTGATTGGCAGTGTAATCTTATTTTACGCATCCACTGTTTGTTGTTTGCTAGGTCTTCACAAGCCTGTATGGAAAAACAAAGCCTTGTTATATATCACATGAACTTGTACAGTATTCTTTATATACTTTGCATGACAACTGTATCCAAATGGCTGCGCTGCGGCGTCATAGGAATAGCTCTCCCACCCTTCCCCATCCTCCCTCCCATAGTCTGTGAGCCGTGAAATCCTCCCCCTAACTTCCTGTTTTCCACAATCACCTTAACTGCATGCACCTGTTCCTACTGTATAGCCCTTTTCAGCTCAGCACTCGCTCATGAAACTGCCGCAATTCAGTAAAATCTCAGCTATCCCTCCATTTTGCAGTTCTATCGTGACACTAGCAGACCTTTTCCCGCTCGTCTTGTTTCTGGCTTTCTTTTTTTCCCAGTGGTAGAATTAGTCTCTGCCCACTCCAAAAGTTTTTCTCTCTGTTCTAGGGGGCTACCTTCAGTAGCTCAATTTAGTCAAAACTAGGGCAAAGCAAATTACTGCTTAGCAAACCCCTACATCTCTCTCTCTCTCTTCTCTACATGGATCTTTTATTCCCCCCTTCGCCTCTTACTAGTTTTCCTCTCTGCTATTCACCCTTTCTGTCCTTATTCTCCTTCAGACCCCCATAAACTTTAACTCCTCTGTGCCTGCACTTTCCCAATTCACCCACCATTTCCACTATTCCCTCTCCTATATCGTCCCTTTTATTCCAGCTTCTCTTTTTCTCCCTCAGCCCTCCTTCTTCACTTTTTACCCTGTCTTACTTCCTTCGGTCTCCCTTAGCCTTGATATCCTCCTCAGGCTCCATGCCTCCCCTCCCTCTACTATCAAGCCCAAATCCCCCTACCACTTACACAAGCACAGGTCCATCATTCACCTCCTCTACCCTCACCTCCTCCGATCTGGTGATGTTCGACTCCACCCTGGCCACATCTCACCTCCCCCTCCCTACCCAAGGGACTCAGGCTGTGCCACCTTAATGCCAGAAGCCTGTTCCCCAAACCTGATGCCTTAAAAGTCTGGGTCTGTCAGTGTTCCCTAGACATACTCTGTATTTCTGAAACTTTGCTCTCCTCCAGAATCCCAGAGACTCAAATCTCCCTTCCTGATTACAACATTTTCTTCCAAGATCCAACCAAACATGGAGGCGGTGTAGCCATCTACACTCATCATAACTTTACCTGCTTGGTTTTGCAGCATGAATCTGTCCTATCCTCACGAGGTCCTGCTCATTAACCTCAAATTCCCCTTCTCCATTCCCATTTTCATTGCCGTGCTATAGGCATCTCCTAAACTCCCTCCCCCCATCCTTGTCAATATCATGTCTCCCCTTGTTACCCTCTACTCCTCAGGTGAGCATGGGGGTTTGGGGGGGCAAATGCGGTCGACATAAAGGAATCGCTGTAATGTCGGTTAACAACAAAATTGTTGGCCAACTGTCATAGATCCACATGACATATTGTGTATGAAAACTAAGTATGCACCACTCCCTCCCAGCTGCTGCTGAATTAGGTCCCTCAGGTCACTTAACACTGATACCCTTCTCCGAGACCTCTTCTCTTATGACTGGTTCTTTTTTATGCAGCCCCAGATATCAACTCCACCCTTGCCCTTTTCTGACACTACCTAAATAAAGCTTGGGACAATCATGCCCCTCCCAGAAGGTGCAGGGTCAAATGATCCCACCACCCTGGGATCTTGGCTGACATTCTCCAATTATGTAAATCCTGGAATCTGGCACATCATAAAGCCTCCCACTCTCCCCAAGATCTGCAGAATTATTGTTACAAAGAATTGCTTGCACAAAGGCCATGAGGGCAGCAAAAGCCTATCACTACAAGGTGACCCAGCAGCAAATTCTTGACTCTCCCTCTAAATTTTGGCAGGCTCTTCACTCCCTGTTTAACCCTCCTCCAAAGACCTACTCTCCCACCCTACTTGTTGACCAAAAGATTGTTTCTGATCCTTCCTCTGTTGACTGTATTCTTAACTCCTTCTTTAAAACCTGTGCCCTCTCTTCCAGCCTGGAAAGTGCCCCACAAGCCCCCCAACACCCACTTCTCCTCTGGTGGTTTCCACTTCCTGATGTCTCTACCCATGAGGTTTTCCAGGTTCTCCTCTCCCTTAATCCCCAACAAAATCTAGCCCTGATGGCCTTGATCCCCACATTCTCCAGATCTCTGCTTCTGCTATAGCCTTTCCTTTCACTTTCCTATTAATCCTGTCCTCTCACTGCACTGTCCCCCATAACTGGAAAGCCACCAAAGTCATACCCCTGCATAAAGGAGGTGATCCCTCCTCTCTTGTAAATTACCATTCTATATCCATTCTCCCTTCATTGGCCAAGCTCCAGGAATCCCTTGCCTATCCTAAGCTATCTGATTTCATTTCCTCCTCTAATTTTTGGCCCCCTTTCCAATCAGATTTAGGAAAAACCACTCCATCGTGTCTTCCCTACTCTAGGTGACCAATGCCATTCCCACAGGTGTGGATCACGGTAACGCCACTGCCGCCATCTTTATCGACCTTGTTAAGGCCCTCAGCTGTGTCTCTCACTCCCTCCTCCTTTCAAAGCTTCACTCTGCCAGCCTGTCTCTCCCCACCATGGACTGGTTTTGGTCTTACCTCATGGGCTGTACTCAAAGTATCCAGGTGGGGGATCCCCCCATCCTTACAGGCTTCCATCAAGGTGCTATCCTAGGCCCCATTCTGTTCTGTATTTTGCTAAACAACTTCCCCTATGTCTGAGTCTCTGCTCAAATCCATCTATACATAGATGACGCCATCCTTTATGCTACAGGCCCTGCATCCCCAGAGGTAGAATCCAAGCTACAAAGTGACTTTACCCAAGTATTACTCTGGTTCCAAGATAACCAGCTCAAGGTTAGTTAAAAAAGGCCAGCCTGGTGATGCTGAGGGTTGAGGAGCTGGATGCCACACCTTGCACCACACACCGGTGACCCAGGTTCAGGAACAGACTTGGGCCACTGTGGGTCAGCCGGGGGGGGGGATGCGAACTCGGATTGAGCAACCAGCAGGCAGCTCTCCTTATTCCAGGGAGGGTGGGCATGCACTGCGCAGCTCTGGTGGCCTCTAGTGGAGATTAGGGGCTCACCTGAACAGTGTACATAGCTTTGGGGTATGGTGGTTGTGGCGGACATCCTGCAGGTAGGTGCAGGAGCATGCCTGCACTGTGTTGCGCTGGATGTCATTGCACGTACATGCTACCAGTAACAGTACGCAAGGTAAAAAAAAATAAACAAAAAAAACTCCCACCATTGGTAGGTGAAGGCGAGTTCAGAGGTCATGACCCCACATACAATACCAGGCACCAGGACGCTTGCTTCAGATCCTACTCCAAGTGCAGCAGCCCTCAACACTATAGATAGGGCACCAGAAAGGAGTGCAGCGGTCCTTCCCCGGGGGACTCAGATCCAAGGGGCTGGGCTAGCTGAGCTGGAGGAAGGGTGTCCCTCACCTGAGATGAGTGTCTAGGACTTTAGGTCGGATGGGCACAGTCGCAGCACCAAGAGACCATGCCAGAGAGAGGCCATTGGCGAGAGGTGAATAAATAGAATTGGGGGAAAAAAGTTAATTAAAAAAAAAAAGTCTCCATGTCTTTTGACACCCATCAGAAACTTGCTAATATCTACCAACTTCCCTCCTTTTATATTCTTGATGGTTCCACTCTAGACTCAGACCCCTGTTACAAGTACCTGAGCATCTGGCTGGACAGTCAGCTCGACTTCTCAAAGCATAAAGACTATATTCACTCTAAACTCCATACAAAACTTTGAGTCATGTACAGGAAGAAGGATGCCTTCTCTCCTGTTGTTTTTTGAGAGTTACTAACCAAAATGATCCTCTAAGTGCTCAACTACACTGATTAAGTGCTTGACTCTGTCCCAGCCTTGTCCCTAGCTAGGTTAGACACCCTTTTTAATGCATTCTGCATTTCGTTTCTGGCACCCCCCCCCCACATACTCACCACTGCAGTCTCTACTCCTCCTTCTCACTCTCATCCCTTGAGTTGCACCACTAGTCTCACGCCTCAATGCTTATTTCCAAGTTCTGGTTTGGCTCTCTCCCCCCCACACCTCTCATCTCTCCTCGCTCCTTTGTCTTCCTCCTTGTATCAGCTTCACTTCAGGGACCTTCGTACCTTCTCTCTCACCTGCCTTTGCTCCTGCTCTGGGCATGCTGCCTTCTCTTACCATCTCTTTTCCCTAAGGAACTCCCTTCCATGCTCCACTCAGCTATCTCCTTCTCTATACTGTCTAAAATGCTCTCTTTCCCAGCTCTTCACCTCTGGCTGTTCCTGTCCTTCCTCCACCTGACCTTGTGGTCCTCTTGCCCCCTCTCTCCTCCCCTACCCTGTTTTTCCTCATGATTCCTACACCCCTAATACTTTCTTGCTCAGTTGTCTGCTTTGTGCCACTTTCTCTGTGCTACTGGAATAATTTATCTATGCCATGTAATTTCTGCCGTATTGATTTTTGTTAATCTGAGTATGTCCCACATAGCTGCACTATATTTTTGTTTACTCTTCCCCTGTTTTCTTGTAAATTGATTTATGCATTTTTGTATTCTCAGCAACTGCCCTATCTAATTGTATTGTATTTTACTTTATCCACATCCATATTTCCCCAGTGTCACACCTGGAAAGAAGCCTTGGCTCAGTGTGCCACTCCCAGATATCAAAGTTCTAAATAAAATTAGCTAAAATTTGGAGGACATGACAGGAAAAGTTAAACTCCCTCTATGAAGTAAAGACATTTTTCAGTTCAGATGGGATGAGTCTGGAAGAAATAATGCAGCATAGCTATCCCTGTGACTTTGCCCTAGTTTCCACTTGCTGTTATCCCTACCTGCTTTCTTGCTGTACATGACCTGTGAGGAGCTGTGTTATAAGATGCAGATGGATGTAAATGTGTTATAGGATGGAGCAGTTCTTTTGGAAGGGTTGGAAAGTGGCTGCTTCCTTCAGAAAAGTAAGTCTAACAGTCAGTTTTGGAGTCTTTGGTCTCATCGATTTATATACAGTAGCCCCTCGATACAGCGAACCATGCTATAGAGAATTCCCGGGTATAACGAATGTGAATTGTGGCTCCCAGGAAAATTACTGACATTTCTTACAGCTGTTTGTGGTATGGCAATATAGCAAGGGAGCACTAAAAAACTAAAATGACAGCTTTTGCATCAAATTCTGCCTACCTACCACACACAATGCTTGTACTGTGCCTGCTCCTGCTTTCATATTCAGCTGAGTCTAGACTCGCTCAACCTGCTGCCATATCGCCATTCAGAAGGGTACCCTAACTCACCAACGGACACTAACATCATCAAAAAGACAGCTGCAAACATACAGCACTCCAGTCAAGAAACAAAGGACCAGTGGGGACAAAGAAATAAATACAGTACTGTAATTTGGTGGAGCCGTGGTCTGTGAGTTGAGGTGGGGACATGTTTGCAAAACAAGAACAGTCTGACAAGTCTAACACATCGATTTGACTCAGAAAGCATAAAATCTTCTGCTTCTCATGCTTTCCAGCAGTTACTGCATCTAACATCTAATTGGTTATAAAATCAGTTATTATGAACTCTGCAGGAGCAATCATGGGTCTTTAAGCCTCATAGCTCCTTCATCACCTTAATATGAACTTAGTATGAACATCTAAAACTCATAATCAGGGCCACTGGAAAATTGAGCCCATAATTTTTTTTGCGGAATCCGCAATTTTCATCATTCTCCTCAAAAACTGACATGTTCCACAATTTCTTGCAATTTTTGAGTTTTTATATTGAACTGTGTAAACAGTATTAACATTTTTAATAAAATACTCTCAAATATATTGACAATTTTGCATTCAGACTTGGGTTTGGCTGAAACAGTGCAGTGCAAGGTAGGGTTTTTTGTGACACTGATTTCTTTTGAATCATTGTCTTGTTTGGTTTCAAAATCCACTGGCCAAGCATAAGTACACTTAAATATTTAACATTTGTTCTGTGTTGAAGCAGTCTATCAGAAAACATTTGTTGCCACACAGACTGAAACAAATGATGGGATAAAAGGTGCAAACTATCCCATTCACTTAAATGGGGTGCTAACTACGAAGCCTTTTTGTAAGTGGCAGGGCAAGTTTTTCCTTGTGAGTATACTTTCATTCAGTCTAGTTTTGATTCAAACAGCTGAGGATTTTAGCATGGCCCTGCCGGTTTTAAACTTGAATAAGCTAGTTGTTAACAGTGATCTCACTCTTAGCAACTATCCCTAGATGCTCACATGCAAAGACTATACTAAAAACCTGACTAAAGTCTGAAAACAAGCTTATTGAACAGAAAATGTATCTGAACATTTATCTTTAACTAAACAAAATCATTTCAGCCAGAGCAAAACAAAGGCAAATTACAGGGTACCCTGACTACTGTATGATGCAGTAAAATATATTGGTATTTTTTTTTTTTTTTACGTATTTTGGTAATTGCATAAGACCCACTAGGCACAAATTTCCTGTTTTCAGGTACAACCCAGGAGCCCTGAGGAGGTTAAGTGACTTGCTCAGACTCACGCAGTATACAAGT
The DNA here is from genome assembly GCA_016271365.2 of Neoceratodus forsteri. Taxonomy (NCBI): domain Eukaryota; kingdom Metazoa; phylum Chordata; order Ceratodontiformes; family Ceratodontidae; genus Neoceratodus; species Neoceratodus forsteri. The sequence goes on from CM057455.1 coordinate 700,848,610, forward strand.
GGAGGTTGTGGGAATCAAACACAGGTCTGCTAGATGTCATCAGCTCATACAGTTTGTTACGCTATCCTCTAGATTATACTGCCAGCCCCAATAACCTCCAGATTTAATGTTTAAATATGTGATTTCAAAAATAGTGTACGGTATCTACGGTACAAATTATGATCATTAAACACTTTAACAACATTTTATTAAAACTCAATTATTCACCACTCTATCTGCTTATTTTTTCTCGTACCAAAGTGGGTGAATAGCTAGCAGAGCACTTTAAACAGCTGTTAATTAGGCTGCATTATTCTACAGCCAGAAACAAAAAAATATGTTTGTTCTGGCTTTATTTAATATTGATTTACTGTGGCTCACTTTCTAGAATCTATTTAGCACTGTATGAGCCAGATGCTTTTAAATTTTGGAAGATAGGCAACGCTTACGATAGCTTATCAGTTTAATATTCTTTTTAGGAACATACCCGATTCTAGAAAGGTTACACCTGGTGTAACTGCAGTTATGCAAAGTAGAATGGTGTGTGTAGTAACTTACACTAGCAGTTGCGACATGCACGATTCTACATAGTGGCCTGTGACATGGTGCAGGCTGCTTGTGACAAACAGCAGTTACGCTGCACAAACCCCCTGTGACATGATGCTAGGGGGGTTTACAGCAGCAGTTGCACCCCATTCTAGAAGGGCAGTCATAAAGTGCCCATATCGGATTCTACAAGAACCCCCAGAGGGGATCTGGCACCATAAGTTATACCAGCATTTAGCTGGTATAACTTGCGTATGCCCCCGAGGGTCCTGTAGACCTGTCAGCTGTCCAGCGGACAGTGCACAGATTCCCTCCCCCCATGCCCAGCACACCCTAGTGGGGCCCCACAGGGCTACCTATATCCACAGCCCCCAAAACAGCCATTGGCAGGAGCCCCTCGGGGGGCACTGCCATTCCCCCAACCATGCCCCAAACCACAAGTCACCCACTGCATATGCAGCAATAATCCAGCCCTGGTAGTCTAGTACCCCCCTGAGCTGTACATAAATAAAATAATGAATCCCCGTTTCTCTGGTAGGCAAGTGGCCCCCCCCCCAAACTGTACATAAATAATGAAAGAAACCCCATTGCCCTGGTAGTCTAATGGCCCCCCACCCAGTGGTGCCAGCCCACCCAGCACCCCTCCACCTGTCCTCAGCCAGCGACTGGCACAGCCCACCTCTCACCTCCACAGCCAGCCACCAACTAAGTGCAGTATTAGCGCTACTGCAGATGCAGCTCAAAATAATTTCTGAGCACATCTCTTAGTGTATAATACTGCACTCGGTCGGTGGCTGGCGTGGAGGTGAGCAGGCACAACCAATCAGCAACAGGGGACAGGTGAAACTGGGTGAGCTGGCGCCTCTTCAAGTGGGGGCTCCGCAAACTACAGGAATATCTGGAACCATATTTGTTATGTGAGAGCCACTAAAACTACCTGGGATACTAGACTGTACATATTTTATTAAACGGTTTGGGGTACTGAACTACTAGGCTTCTATCCGCCACATGTGGCTGGCGACCTAAGGGGTCAGGGCATGGGTGGGAAGGGTTGACCATGCTTCCCTGCTGTTGTGGCTTGTGACATGCTCACCAGGTACGCCCGCAGTTCGGCATACCTGGCTACATGTTGCAAGTCGCAGGACTTAGCTGCGTTGACCCTGCCCCTACTAGAATAGGATGCAGGGTCAATGTTGCAGGTGCGGGTGATGCAATTTGCGTTCGGTGGCAACTGGCACCACCCTTCTAGAATCGGGCCCATAAACATTTCTTTATGTTTTAAACATATTCAGGTGTCAGTGTATTCATTTAGCAATTTATACTGACTAATATATGCAGCAGAAAGCATTAAAAGATCTATTGTGAAGTACTCAGGGTCTATAGTAGAACCCCCGCAATTTCCCTCAATTTTTGCAAAATACTCCGCAATTTTGGGTAACCTTTTCTGCAATTTTCCAGTGTCCCTGCTCATAATTGAGTAGTCAAAATGCTGTGATCACAATCTATGGGTTTTAAGTACTGTACTCTGTTACTGTCTCTGTAGTAGTGAAACCTGGAAGCTTAAGAATAATGAAGAAATACATTTTTAAACAAATGAGTAATAATACAGAATAATTACTGTATAATAACTATAATGCATACAGAATGTGCTTGATGTCTGTGAGTTTGATAGGTGCCAGCTGATAGTGATGCATACTAGTGTCCCTTGTAAAAAATGCAGAGCTATAACGAATACAGGTTATGGCTTCCTCTTCGTTCGTTATAGCAAGGGTTTACTGTTGTAACAAACTGATAAACTCAGTGCCCTGTCAAAGCAACTCCAGAAACTGAGACCTAAATCTCCATTTATGATCATTCTGGTCAAGAAAAAAAAACAGCCAATATATTCCTCCAAATATCAGCTGTTCAAATAAACTCAGGCTCCTGACACCTTTTTTGTTACTTTATTCTTTTATCCATGTTCTTCCCAGTAACGCACAACATCTTGTCCCATTACTTGCCATGATCCAGAAGGGTCAGGATCCCAGCACGGCCTTAGCAACAATACTAAGGTTCATACTAAGGATAAGACAGCAGAAATAGGCTGACATGCCCATGTTAATTGCTCCCCACTTCTAAGTGGTAATACTGCACCTGTAATTTACATCCTGTAACAGATTATCAAATTTGTTCTTGAAACTATTTTTGTTTTGCACCAGAAAATACCATCAAGGAAATCCAGCTGATAAACCAACCACCCACTGGGTGAAAAAAAAATTCTCTATTGCTACCATACTGTATCTTGTGGTATCTATACAGAGTTTGCTTGCTGAACTGAGGAGGAGGAGCTGGTGAGAGGCTGCATGCTGCACTAGCTGGAGATTATGCTGTGAAAGCAGAGCTTGTTACACACTTTTTTCATACTAATAAAGGTATGCCACAGGTTTATTAACCTAACAAGCCTCACCAGATTATTTTGTGCCTCTCGTCTGGTGTTTTTTTCTCCCCAATATTTTTTGTTTCCCACAGGAGGTGGACAGGAGGTTGAGGAATCCGGTGCCCCTTTGCCCTGGGCAGATTGTGGCTAACTGAAGGCCCTTCAGAAAGGCCGTTCAGGGAGAAGTTGAGTGTGAGGATGATTAAACAAAGATGCTTGAAGACGAGTCCTGGATGCGGCAGGCCAGAACGGAATAGAGTGATTTGAGAGATGGAATGAGGCATCGCTGAGGAAGGAAAAGTGAATTCTTAGAATTTGAAAAATCCCAAAAATAAACTTTTTGAGGGATCTGAAAGAGAACTCTGGGCCAAAATGATCTGTAGTATCAGGGACTTTAATGACATGCATTTTCTTCTTTAGCATTCCAGCTTACTAATACTTTTGTAATTTTATAGCTCTTTACAGCTTTTACACTTTTACAGTTTCATTGTTTTTCAATATTTTTAATTTGTTAGCTTAATTCGTTTATTTTAAAAAGAAGTTTTCTTTGGTTTAAATTTTGGTTCCATATGCAAATTGGGAGACCTGATCCAGGCTCCCATAAAACGTCAGACACTACATAGACACCATTCTCCTGAAAGAGATTCAGATCACTGATTTGGCTGATCTTGTTATTGGCTGATCCTTTCAGTTATTAGCTCTATTTTTTCTTCATCTCTTAACTTAATTAACTTAAGAGATTTTGGTGGGCTTTTCTTGGGCTGAGCAACTATGTATCTGGCATTCAGTAAGCTCGGTGGGCTCAGAAAATGATTCAGTTGGCCATCACGAGTTACGAGCTACGGTAGCGACTGAGCGTTTGATAGTTTGTGTAGTGACTTTTAATAGGTGTTTCAATCAGCACACAAACTTGTTGGTCTGCTGAAAATTGTGGATTTGGTGCCTTATTGACAGTTCAATGAATGGGTCAGAAGCAAGTAAGTGAGATTCAGAATGGTTACTGAATGGCTCTACAAGTTTTACTCTAGTTTTTTAAGTTCTAAAATAGATGAAGTTTCAAGAAACAAAATATACTATAGTACTACATACAGCTTGCACTCCAAGATAAAAATTAAGAGTTTAAATAAAGAAGCTGTTTTGACTGATTTCTTTTTTTAGTTTAGAGTGGGGAGCATCATATTATTGCTGCCTTTTAAATCATTCAAGCACCTTTTTTTGTGGAGCTGGAACTGCTGAAGCCTATAATCATTCTTTATATAAGAACCGGATTAAAGATACACTGCAGTGTTTTATACAGAATATCTTTTGAATACGCTGCTGTTGGAATATTAAGGGAGGCTGCAAGGCATTTATTTACTTCTGAAACTTAAGCAACATATTATAGTTGATTATTTGAACCAAACTGAATTGAACTACAGATATCCTTGTCTGCATACACCTGCTTTGCACATTTAATTTGCACATCTATATTTATTGGGACTATAGACTTACAAGGTGAAAGAAAGAGACTGGACCTATAAAGTGAAGCTTTTTTCACTTAAGGATATTTCCAGGGTTGGGCTTAAATGGAGAATTAAAGAAGTATTGTTATTCTGAACCCCTGATGCCTGATGTTTGAACTTTTTTGGCTCTCTCTTTAAAGCATTGCAACGGGGCTCTAATATTGTCTTCCTGATTCCGGGCCTCGAGTTTTTATTTTTGGATTATAGGTAGCCTGTATATAGCATTTGATTTTTGTACTTGTATTTGATACCAGGGTTATTGTGCCACTTCCCTCTATTATTTCCTTATTATTGTTGGATTCTTTGATATTTCAGAGGATAACCATGTTCTGAGTTCAAAGAAAGATAAAACAAGACACTTTGTCTTAAGATTGCTCTTTTGCTGTTTAAATAAGGAGCACAGTTGCTTAATTGCTTGATCCACTTTTTCCATCTTTCAAAATTCATATTAAGTAATTATCTAATTTTTGGTTTTAGCCTTTGTTAAATGGTGCAAACCAGGAGTGGGAAAGTTGTGGTGAACAAGGGGGAAAGAGGTAAAATGGCAATAAACCAAAGGAAGAAAGATGGAAAATTAAGAAATGAGGGAATTGGTGAAAGAGACTATAAATTGACTAGCAGTGAAGATCCCTTACAATTTAAACTCATAGAGATGTGGCAATGGGAGCCAACTTCAGTGGGTCTTCCTGGAATTCATTATAATAATTATACCAGCATGCCCAGTCAGCTGAGATAGCCCGATTAGAGGGAAAGAAATAAGGTAGAAGAGATTGGTAGTACCTGTAGTCGGAATTTAACCAGCAAAGCAAAATCATTGTCTCAGATATCTCATTAGACTCTTATGGGTGGGCTTCTTATGAATCCTTCCAGCCTTCTCCCCCTTCAGACCACTCTTTATGAGAATGGTACAATGAGACTAGTATAGAAACATATGAGCCATACAGTAGTGACAGCAGAGATGATTGCCAATTCTTTATGGAAGGACTTCCTTCTGATGCTGATTTCCTATCTGGTTCTTTCAATAAATCTACCCTGAGGCTTTCAAAAATAATAGACCAAAGGAATATTAAAGATTACAAAGAAAAATGTTTAAATACTTCAGCAAACAAAAGATGAAATGAAATTGATTACACAGAACTTAAGTAAGGTCATAGAACGCCTGAGACATCTAGAGGAAAAACTAGATGAAACTGATACAGATAATCAAAAAACAGGCTCTGGACCTAACAGGGAGTCTAGTTATAGAAGTATTAAAGGCTCAGGATTTGATAAAAAACATTTTTCTGGGGAAGGTGATTTTGCCTCTTGAAGTCCTTGTCTAAACAATTTCTTGAAATCATTAAAAGCCCCTATTATGTACATAGGGAAGAGAAACACTGAAGCCACCTATAGACTGGGAGGGGAGTTTCTGGCAGTCACAAGGGAAGAAAGAGACTTGGGCGTCATCATCACCGATGACCTGAAATCATCCAAGCAGACCTCTAAAGCAGTAGGTAAGGTTAGAGGGATGTTGGAGTATATTAGTAGGGGTAACACAAGTCAGAAGAGGGAGGTAATAATCCCTGTTTACAAGACACTGGTTAGGCCCCATCTGGAGTACTGCATGCAGTACTGGAGGCCACACCTTCATATGGACATTAACCAAATTGAGGCAGTTCAGAGAAGGGCAACCAAAATGGAGCAGGGACTGCATCAGAAAACATATGAGGACAGATTAACTGAACTCAATATATATACCCTAGAGCAAATTAGGGAGAGAGGTGATATGATTGAAACATTCAAACACCTTAAGGGCATTAACAAGGTGAAAGAGTCTAACATGTTTCAGTATAAGAAAAATAGCAGGACAAGAGGACACAGTATGAGATCAGAGGGAGAATGATGAAGGAGTAATGTGAGGAAGTTTTTTTCACAGAAAGGGTGGTGGATGCATGGAATGGCCTTCCTCAGGAAGTGGTGGATATGAATACAGTGCAGGGCTTCAAACAGGCATGGGATATGCATAAGGGAGCAATACAGATGAGTATGAATAGATAGGCCATTGACAGAGCAAAAACCAATGTCACATTCATAAGGTAGAAAAAGAAATGGGCAGACTGGATGAGCCTTGCAGTCCTTATCTGCTGTCAACTTCTATGCTTCTAATAGTTATTTTAGAAAATCTTATTGCTGTTAAGGATGAGATGGATAATATCAGAGATTGCTTATTTTACAACAGGGCTGTCTGAGAAAATGTTTCCCAGAAAAATTGTAACACAGCAGCAAATGAATTATGCTATGTTGATGAGAATAATGGGTGCCTCAATATGAGATTCAGAGAGAGAACAAAGGTAGTCAGGTTAATCTACTGCCCCCTTTTGACAAAAATCTACCTTGTACTGGTAACCTGGGTGTAAGTAAACAGTTGTTTAAAATCTGAAGGAAATCAATTGGGAGCTAAAAAAAAAACTAAAAAAGCACAAACATAAGTGTGACATAGGGAAACAGAAAGAGGGCATAACACAGGAGATCTTACTCAAATATACCCAGGGAAATGAAAATAGAAACGGGAAAGAGAGACAAATCTCAAAAACAAAAGGAGATGAGAAACTACATATGGCTACTAGGAGCAGGAGGAGATTAAAAGGCAGAAGCAGGATAGAAGAAAATAGAATTGTGCAGGAAAACTTGGATATTGGGGCTTTGGGAGCTGATGGGGAGGCCAAGGCCAGCCAGAAGTCATCTTGTACTAATACCAGTATTTCAAAGGAGAAACTGGGGGGAAAACAATTGAAAGATAAAAACATGCCAAATAGTACACACACGTTTTTTGACCTAGATGGGATAGATATGGAATACCTCATTGAAATCTATGGGATTGATCATCTGTAAGGAGAAACAAGGGAGCAATTAAAAATATTGTTAATGTACATATTATGTGTTGAGAAGATGGAAACAAATATACACGTAATAAGGCCACCAAATAAGGATCATGCAGATTGTATACTACTTTATACTAAACTGGGCTCAGTGGTAGATGTGATTTGGGGCCAACAAGAGATGCTGAGACATATGGGCATCACTTTGATGCTAGCACAAATTGTACCCTTACAAGTTAATCTGGGAAAACCAGAGTTGAAGAAAAGCAGGGAAGAAAGAATACTAGAAAATAGTAACAGTCATGAAAATAGTCTGATACCTGTAGATCAAATAAATAGGCAGGTATATACTTGGGAAAATAAGACTATAACTATGTTTGGATGGGAAACAAAAGAGCAAGATACTTTAGGGTATATTAAACATGAGATAGCAGCCTGCCTTTCTAGATTAGTTGGAACAAAATTCCCCTAAAGATCGATAGAATTTATAAAAATATATAAACGATACAACAGTACCTCACAGACAACCATTACTTTTAAAAATTCTAACATTGTGCAGACTACACTAAAACAAACCATGATACTAGATCAGGTGGGGCTTCACATTTTGCCTCCAGATGAATGGACTTCTCCAGTACAGAAAAGTATCCATAATGAAAATATCTCAAATGAGATTAATATTTGGGAAAATATAAATTCAAACAGAGGAGAGACTGTCACCCAGTGACTGGCTAAAAATCATAAAAAAGATGCTGTCCTGGATATCAATAAGCTGAAAATATTGTCCTGGAATATAGAAGGAATTTACCTAAAAATAGTTGATCCTGAAGTGGTTAGATTCTTGGAGACTTTTGATATCATCTGCCTATGAGATACTTGGTTGACAATAGAGGAATCCTCAAGATTGTCTGGTTTTTGCAATTTAGCAAAATCAGCAACTAAAATAAAGAGACATGGTAGAAAGATGGGAGGAGTTGCTGTCTATTTAAAAACAGATTTAAACCTTAAAATCCATAAAGTATATGAAACAGCTGATGCTATTTTGGCTTTTTCTATTGAGGATGGAAAGGGACATAACAAACTAATCATAGTTAATGTCTCTTTCTCCCCATCTAAAGATATAAATGAATCCATAACAAAACTCAATTTAATATTCAGCACTATCTTAAGTGGGGAACCTGATGTGCCAATGATACACTTGGGGGACTTCAATGAAGGAATTTCAACTGATTCTAATAAGGCAGATTTCCTACCTATTTTGTCGGAACTAAATTCTGGGATCAGTAATAATAGACTGGCCCAGGATTTGAGAACTAACAAAAGGGGGGAACTTCTCACTCTTTCCTTGACTAATAAAAACATGCTATTGCTGAATGGTAGACTACCAAGAGATAGTAAGGGGGAATCAACATACAATAGGCCACTTGGCTCATCAACTATAGATTTGATTTGGGGCAACTTTGAAGCCAGTAAAATAGTGCAAGATCTTGAAATGTTGAGTAGAGCTGAATCAGCACACAACCCAGTGAGCTTAAAAATTAAAATGGGTAAAATAACTAGAGATCACTTAGAAGCTCATATTGGTGATGGAATAGAAATAATAAATCAGAAAAGGATACAATGGATACCTATTACTATACAATTTTTTGATAATTTCTTGAATGATCCAATGCTGATAAGCCTTAGATCTTCCATTGCAGAAGAAACTGATTTTACCTCTTCTATAAACAGATGGAACAAGATAAATATACCAATTAAACCTCATTGTGTAATAAATAAGACAATAACCAAGATTATTATGGGTAGAAATTGGTTTAATGCTAGATGCAGAAAGGCAAAAAAAAAAAAAACCTCTCACTATGATCTTGAGAATGTATAAAAATAAACAACAGAAATATAATAAAATAGTTTCTAATAATATAAAAGAAGAATGGAAAAAATATAGAAAAATATTGGATCAAGAAAGGCAAACTTATGTTAAGGAAAGGTGGGAAGAACTTAGAACTGCAGTAGTTAATGAGGATAGTAAAAGACTATGAAGAATAGTAAGTCAGGGTTATGATAAATACTCTACTAGAGTTGAAGCACAAATTCTCCCAAATATATGGGAATCTTACTTCTCTGATCTGTACTTTTCTAGAGAAGAAGATCAAACTACCCAAGAGAACCTATCTATATATGGTAACTGAAATTATCCAACCTCCCTGTTTATCTCCATGGAAGAAGTACGGTATGCTGTATCACAGTTATAAACTATCAAAGTACTGGTTCTGGACAGAATTATAGGAGACCTGTACAAATATTATATTGATTGGTGGGCCCCCATATTATATCAGATATGTAATATAATTGTGCAAGGATATGATACACCTAATAGTTGGCAAGGAAGTATAATTAACCCTATGTATAAAAAAAATGACCCAAATAACCCCCAAATGTATAGACCAATCAGCCTTATTGACACTACACAAAAATCTTCACAAGAATCATCTTGGGAAGATTAAATGATTGGGTAGAGAATGGGTTTATCTTGCATGAGTCTCAAAATGGATTTAGAAAATTAAGATCGACCACACAGCATTGCTATGTACTTAAACATCTTGCATTAAAATATGTGCAAATTCAAAAAGGAAAATTATTTTGTGGCTTCATAGATTTTTCCTTTGCCTTTGATAGCATACGTAGATCCCTTCTTTGGGATAAATTGTATAATCTGGGGATTTGCCTTGACCTACTAAATGTATTGACTAGGCTTCATAGCCATACTTGGGCTTAAGTCCAGTATGACCATCAAGGGAATTTTACATCCTCATTTTCCACTAACATAGGGGTGCATCAGAGCTGCCTCTTGGCACCAATATTGTTTAACATTTATATAAATATATTCTCATACAACTTCAGAACCCAGATTTGTATGCCCCTAAGGTAGGAAATACCAGGATAGACTGCCTGGCATATGCCAAAGACCTGGTCCTGGTCTTAACTTCAAAACTGGGCTTACAAAGAAAATTCAATTGTCTTCAAGAACAATGCATCAAACACAAGTTAAAAATCAATATGACAAAAACTAAAACATTGATTTTTGGCAATAATAGTAAAAGAAAATGTGCTATATGGCTAAATAAGGAAAAGTGGATCATGTCAAATATTATGATTATTTGGGAATTAGATTCTCAGAGAATCTAAAATGGAGAGACCATGTGGCCTAGATCAGTAATAAAACAAAAATGGCATTTAATGCATTTAACATTTTCAATGCTAAAATGGGCCGAAGTACAGAAAAGGGTGTTTTAAAGGTAGTGGATGCCAAAATAAATTCAAGTATGCTATATGCAGCAGAAATCTGGGGTGATACGATACTACATAATTTACAGATAATCTTGAATAAGATCAATAGATATATTCTGATGGTACCACAGTCTGTCCCAATGACTATATTAAATTCTGAAACAGGACAATTTCCCATAAGTACTTTAGTGGTGGAGAGACAAATAATTGCTACTATTGAAACATTACTTTTAAATGAAACATGGTTGCCTAGACAATGTTTTGAGGGAGAACTCGAATATTCGTGTCTACGATTTGAGTTTCCATCAATTAATATAATCATAAATCTACTTCTTCCAAATGGACTAAGTCACATTTTATGGGATGTATTTCTATGACCTTGGGATGAGATAGTGCACTTTATAAAGAATAGGCTATGTGACATAGAAAAAATAAAATTGAAAGAGACATTGGCAAATCAGAAACTATTCAGATGGTATAAACAAATTAAATTGGAACATGGTTTAGAACCAGATTTATTTAAGTTGTCAGATCCCTCCAAAGGAAGAGTTCTTTCTAGGGTCAGAATGGAAATTTATATAGCAAACTATATTTACTATAGGCAAAAGAGGATAAATATAAATTCACCATACTTTAAGTGTGGCTTGCCATTGGAGTACAATGCTAAACACATTATTTTAATGTGTCCTCTATTTAAATGCCAGAGACAAATGTCTTGGTGACATTCTGACTGGCCTTGACCTCCTCCCTGAAGCTATGACAGTGTATCTTTTAAATACAAGGGATCTGCATGTGATGGAAAAGGTACAGTCACAGCCAAAGACATGGCCAGATATTTCCCAAAATGTCTGTGATATTTCTAGAGAAATCTCTTGCTTTCAGCATTTCCACAGTAGGGGCAGCAGAGGGAAACTCTTTAGAAATTTTACAAAATATCTGGAAATATCTGGCAATGTCTGTGGCTACTACTGTAGCTGCTTTTCTTAAGTCGGTCCACCTGTGAAGACAGACTTATGATCACCTTTCGTTTAGGTGTTTTATTTGCTAACGTATATTAGCTGTTGGAATTGAGATGGAAAAAGCTATTTATTTTTGTGTGTTATGTCTTTACTATTTGTATTTATTGATATGTTAAATGAATTTGTCTGTCTGGAAATTTTATTTATTTGTCAATTTGTAATAGTTTTTTAAACTGAACAAATAACAGTTGATTGATTGAAACTATATCTTGTATCACATCAAAGAAAAATAATAGGCCTCCTTTTATTCTTTTTTCTAAACTCATTAGCTTTAGGTTGCTTAACCTTTCTAACATGTAAGAGTTCCCACACTCCACTAATCATCTTAGTACTTTAGCTCTTCATTGAACCCCTCTAGATTATATATGTCTCTTAATGCATGGTGCCCAAAACTGGGATACATAGTCCAAATGAGGTCTAACATAAGATCTATAAATGGGGCTAATTATTGGCCCTTCTAGTGTGTGTACTTCTTTTAATACACTGCAACAAGCTACTTGTTTTATCAACAGCAAATTCTCATTCTCTTGTGTTTTTTTTAAGTCAGCTTTATCAAAATACCCAAATGTCTCTTCTTGGTTGTTTCTCTTAGAGGGATATTACCTTTAACAGTATACCATTATAGGGGCAATGACTTTTGGTCACCAGCATTAGAGCGCCCATGATGGGTGCAACTTGGAATTTAGAGCACCTGTAATGTGTGCAACTGCAAAGGGTTTACTGTGGCTTGTCATGTGCATGACTGGGATTGTAGAGTGTACTGGGAGTGTGGTGGAGCAGAGACTGTTTGGTTTAAAGAGGTGTTGTGCAGATGGGCAACTGCTGTGAAATGTGTGCTAAGCATTTCGCCCACTAGGCTGAGGCAGGAAACAGGTTGACAGAAATGCTAGGGTCACCCATTAGGCTGTGGCAGGGAACAGGTGTGTCGTGGGTGTAGGAATAAGATCACACAGACTAAGTAGAGTTATGGTTGGACATAACAAAAGTATGCCTAGATTTATTAAAAATTAAATAAAATAAAAATCAAACTCAAACTAGGAACAGCTTTTCAATTCCAGATGAAGCAGTTCATAACAATCCAAATACAGAAGCAGCAAGATCAGTATTTTCAGCAAATCAGCTTACTTATTTGCCCAGACTTAGAAAAGAAAGAAAAAAGGCAAGCTCAGGAAGTTTAAGGAAACATACTGCCTGACATAGGTCTGTGCTTGATCTCAACTTCAGAGATTCAATTCCAGGGAGACCTCACCAGGTTCAATCCCTAACTTGATCTGATCAGGAGGACTCTAGGCAGCTCTTATATAGTCAGCTAACTCCTCCCTAAGGAGTTAGACATACCCCCAGTGATCATATTAAAATATTTGTTATATTCTGAATACAACATCACTAGTCTGCAGGTTCATAATGATACTGTCACAAAAACAGATTTTAAAAATAAAAACCCTAATTAAATAGAAGGGGCGTAAAATGAAGCTTAGTTCCTCCCTCATCAATGTGACAGACAGGTGGGGTTACTATAACAGTAGCAAGATAGGAGCTGCTGACTCCCTATAGGACACCCATAGCACCCAGGTAGGAGGAAGCGAGTGATTGGTGAGTTCACAGGAGAAAACAAAAGAAACAAGAACCTGTCTAGTGCTGTGTATTTTCTCTTATTGTTATGCTCTAAAACACATTGGTAATCCAGTCAGCAATATTCTAAACACAGCATTAACTTAATACATAATTATTGTGACATTTTAATTATTTTAAACATTTCATTTCCTGCTTTACTACGTTGTACTGAGTAACAGTAATTGTTCAGCAGATACAGTTCTCTACTCAGGGAGCTTTTTCCTACCTTCAACTCTTTTTCTCAGGTTTTGCTTTGTATTTGTACTTCACTCTGCGAGAAGGAGGGGTGGTTCCTGTGCGAAAGTGTAAACGGGTGCTTCCTAAGCAAACAGAGTTTCCCTTCTTTCAAAAAATCCTCTCTCTGCTTCCCATTTGCTATAAAGGACTTCAGCAGAATCAGAAGGCTTTTAAAGCAGTTTTCAGCTACCTTTTTTTTTTTTACATGGCTTGGCGTGAGCATAAGTACAACTGACCCGAATTAAATGCAGGGTAATTTTGACAGAGACTTTTAAAGTAAATGCTGCTGGAAAGATAACTTCTCTGTCTTTCTTTTCTTCCAAATAGCAGCATACAGCTCTCTTATAAAGATAAGTAACTGGGACAAATGTTACTGTTATAAAACAAACCTGGGGACAATTTTCTTTTTGTTTTGCCCCACTATACAGTATGCACATACAAGCATGGAAGGAAAAAGAATAAAGCAGGCAGAAAGGAAACAGAAAGGAAAGGATTATTATTATTAGGATAGCAAAATCATAGCGGGTGGCCAACCTACTATGTCCTGCCAGGTTAGAAGGGTAGTGTTGCGCAACAGTCTTTGAGAGAAACAGAATTTAGAAAAGAATCCATGCTTATGCAGCACAATACCAATACCATGGTAGCAAAGAAAAAGGGGCTTTTACCACAAGGTGGATGGCATTTCATTGCAGGAGGCATCCACAGGCACCCAGGTTATGTGTGACTCAAAGTATGTTATATAATGTTCCTGGGTGTGCGTGGGGGGAGCCCCCCCCCCGCAATACCATTATTTTAATAATGTCTAAGTGTACTTACATGTTTGGAAGGTAGGTTGTCCACTTTGATTTGTGTAGGGACACTCTCCTTGGTATCGGCTGATTGTTGTGGCACTGTGTTTAATGTCAGCTTTTCTGTGGCACTCTGAATGCTGTTGATCTGTTACCTGTCACACTGCAGTGGGTGAACCATCTGTAACAACCCCCTACACCAGGCAGAGGGCAGGAAAATTATTATTATTATTTTTTTCCGTATTATGTTTATACTCCTGTCCTCTGGTGCCTCCCTTCAGACCAATCCCCCCCAGCCCCGACATTCTGGAATTGCTGGGGTTTACCTTTCTGCCCAGTCCAGGAGCAGAGCCTGTGGAGAGTCAGGCTTCATCCTGTGGCCAGAGGATCCATTTTCCTCCACTTTTCTCCCTGATCCCTCTTGCTGGGGTGCACACGCCAGACATGCATATGTGGAGGCATGTGCACATCCACAAAAGTCCTGCAGCACAATCCCTTCTGTGTATCCTGCAGACCTGCACTTCCCCCAGGCCTCCACCTGTGGGCAGTCATTCATCAGGAGTGCAACCCCGCTCCTCCTGGAAGAGGAGAGCAGTCCTCTGGATGCTCAGTCCTCTCCCTCCTCCACTGACCCCTGATGGCTCGGGGCTTGTTCCTGAACCTGGGTCACCAGCATGGCGCGAGGTATGGCGTCCTGTGCCTCAACCCTCAGTGCCACCAGGATGGCTAGGGCAGAGATATTATTAATAGTGCCAGTCAGAGAACTGGATGCTTTGTTGTCAATTGCTCTGTCCTTAATGGGAAGGCAGAAAACTAGGGCCAAGTGTATAAATTAGGTTGTGAGCAGAAAATGGGAGGCTTTTGAGTTTGGGGGATGGGGAGCTCCAGAAGAAGAAACTGCTCGAGGCTAAGCATATAATAAGCATGGGCTCTGGTGGTATTAGAGGGGCTACTAGACTGGGCATGGTGGCAGGGTGCCAGGTTCAGAGTGGCATGGGCACTCTGTAGCCTCCCAAAAGTCAGCAGGATTTGAAGGTGGACTGCTTGGCCTGGTATGGTAGAAGGGCCCAGGTTTGGGCTGGCACAGGAACCCTCTGAGTCCCATTTTGCCCATACAATTGGGAGGTGTGGGGGTCCACATCCTGGCTGTTGGAGGGTCTGATGGGCCATGTTTCAGCGGCATTCAGTGGCCCTGGGGTATCTGATGGTTTGATTCAAAGCCTCAAGGAGGAGGAGGAGGAGTGGTGAACAGTGGTCACCCAGTAAAGGTGCTGCCTTCCAGGTTGTTGACATTAAAGTACTATCTGTGGGTTCACATTCTCAGTCTGCACTCCATTTCTTTTTAGCTTACTTTTTTCTCCCCTGGTCCCCTGCTCGACTCCTTTGTCCTGGCATCCTTCCATCCTACTGCCATCCATTCCACACCTGTCCTCCATCTATGGACCATCACCTTGCTACCCCCCCATAGCTCACCCCCCCCGTGGCAGGGCAGTGGGGAGCCCCCTAAGTTACCCACCAGAACCAGATCCAGTACAGGTGATGCCCTCTGGAGACAGTGCATTGTGTCAGATGGCCATCAAGCAGCTTGACCCGGGATGACATTTTTTCCACATTTTTCTGTTCAGCAGCAGAGTGTACAATGCCGATAGTGAGTGTGCCACATGCAGCACATCCACCGGCTGCTCCACCTCCATGTCCCTCTGTACTGGGCAAGGCGTGCCAACACCCAGCCTCCGTTAGGTGTCAGGCAAATGCCGGCCTCTGTTCCCCACCCTCCCTGGGAGAGAAGAGCTATCCTCTGGATGCTCGATCCTCTCCCACCCTGGTTGGCCCCCAATGACCCACTCGCACCATGAACATGGGTTGCCGGCATGGCAGGAGGTAAGGCATTACTGCCTCAGCCCTCAATGCTACCGGGCCGGGGTCTGCATTCTTGGTGCAGGCTTGTGGGCTCTTTGTGGCCTGGTTCATGTTTCTGTACTATCAGGCAGATGGGACAGCATGTTTGGGCAACTGAAAGGAAAGTTAGGAGGCAAGAGTGGGTTTTCTGGGTAGGCACCCCCTTGAAGGATGTGTATCGATGGCTTTTGGACTTCAAAGAATTCGCAGATGAACTGAACATCCACTAGAAAGAGATCAAGACCCAGGATGGCTAGACTGGTAAATGCCCACAAGACCTGCTATCTTAAGGTAAGGAGCAGTTTCCTGACATGTACTCAAATGACACATATTGTTTCCCGTGGTGCCCTACAGGAAAGGGCACACCTTTTCTGTCAGTGTACAGTGAGGCAGTAGTGGCTCTGACTGTGTGGCATCCAAATGTTGTATCAGATGGCAGCATGAGGCTAATCCCTGGATTGACTGGCTAGAATCTGGCTTAGATAACAGATAAGTGATGGGAGAGTCCACATATAACCAATGTCTGGTCAAGTCACCACAAGTGATTACTGTATAGGAATTGTGTTGTAGGGATAAGGGACAATGCTGATGAGCATTCTCTTGGGAACAGGGGCTCCTATGTACATTGAAATGAACTGAAGCTGCTTAAATGAACTATCATTTGAACCCTTAACCCTTAGTCTAGGGACTGCATATGCACGACCAGAGAACTAAGGAAAAGAATTTCCAAACATAAGTTGTCCATTAGATGCAGCGATAAAAGTTCAAGTGTGGCTATAATGTGGAAGGCTTCCAGGCAGCCACAGTATGGTTCCATGGAACTGAAAAGTTAAGACAATCTCAAAAATGGGGTGAGTGGGAATGTGTCCTTCTCACAAGCAAGGCATTCTGGATTGAGAGGCTTGGAGCCCTTGATAGCTTGTGGAGTATGAATGAGAAGCAAGTTTGGGGGCCCATTCTGTAGCTGGGTTGTAGCAGAACATTGGTGCTACCTAGGGACTTAGCAAACACCAGTCTGTACTCTACCTACCTCTGTTTCACATTAGAGGTGCTCAAAAATAATAATTTTTGTTATAATTTTGTTGACTAACACATCTACTCCAAATTAATACTTTCATTCCTGGTCCACTGTTCCTTTTCTCCTCCCCCCTCCCCACTCCCTATCATAACAACCCTTACCTTCCCTCTGCCCTTCCCCCCAACCACCCCCAGTGGGTTGATAGGAGGGAGGTAGAAGTTACAGTTACTATATTATAGGGGTGCAAAAGCACCCCAATAATTAGGATTGAGTAGGCTGTTTAATGTTAAACTCCAATTTTTACACCTTAATAACTCTGGAATCATTGAGGAACTAGCCCAATATCTGCATGCACAGTGAGGCTGTCAGAGTTTCAAGATGAGAAAAGTTTTGTGATGGTACCTTACTTAGTTTTCGAGATACGGAGTGCCAAAACAATGGAAAAAAAATACATCTGGTTTACCTATACTTGGTATTGTGCATTTTTTGCTCTCACCTACAGCCTACACAGTGTGGAATTTTTTCATGACATTTCAGTATTGAAGGAGCCTGTGCCAAGGGTGTGCCTTTGGAAGGTTTCCTGAAAAAAATATTATAGGGTTTAAGAGTTCTAATGATTTTTGAGTTAACTGACAAATCTGAATGGTTAAAAAACTATCAATAGTGCTCATTTTCATGATTTACTTGTCTTATGGGGAAAAAAACACTTGTCGAAAAAATGCTGATCATTCAGCCACCCTTTTCTTTCTTTTTCTAACTCATAAACATGGAAAAATACATAAAATGATACATTTTCAAAAAATGAACACCTGAACCTACCCAAACAGAACCCATTTAGCTAGATTCTCATGTTTGTTTTTTGAGTTGCCCTGAACATACCTTTTCTGGGCAACCCAAAGTTGAGGGTACCCAGCTTAGTGAGGCAAGCCCTTCACCCACATTCTCTGCATGAGAACAGTGGGACTTTCTGAATACTGAAGCTGCAGCTGGAGTCCTGCTGCTGGCTTTTTTTTGACCAGTGAGCCAGCGATCCCCTGCTCTTTCTGCCTCTGTCCCAATCTCTCTATGTCTGGCTCTCTCTTTGTCTGTCTGTCTGTCTTTCTGTCTGTCTGTCTGTCTGTCTGTCTGTCTGTCTGTCTGTCTGTCTATCTATCTATCTATCTATCTGTCTGTCTGTCTGTCTGTCTGTCTGTCTGACTACCAGCCTGCCTATATATCTATTGAATTACTTACTAAGTGGACTTGGGTGCCCATCCTGGTACCACTTCTTTCTCCTTCCTCCCATCCAGATATCATCCACTCTCCCTTCCCAATGTTTATAGATTTTTTTAATTTATAAGAAGGTCAGGGTGCCCATCCCAGTACCACTTCTCTTGACCCCCTCCCATCCAGGTTGCCTGCCCCCATTCCTCCTATGTATGTGGTGTCACCGGCATGCCCATCCCCCATGCCACTGAACATGACCCCAACACTGAGGTGCCCAATCTTTGCTGTCTGAATATCCCTGAAATAAAGACTACTGTCCCACTATATTTATTTAAACCCTGTAAAAAAAAGAAAACAGTCACTTCCCTATCTGGAACCCCCCACCCACCTCACCCTGGCCCTCCACTCAGCACCCACCACTCCACACCCCCACACCCTTCCCAAACCCTCGCTCCCCTGAACATGTCCTAAAGTGTAGATCCACTCTCCAATTGAACAGACATCTTGCTGCTGGAACTGCCAACTGCAATATGAGAAAATAATGCAAGTATGGTATAATGGAGGCAAAAACAAATGTCAGCACTCATCTACTGCAGTCATAAAGAGCTTTATTCCAAAGCATAAACAAAACATACATCAACAATCAGAATTGCTGGTGAGCTACTGAAACCCCGACCTATTTTGTACACAGTACATCATCAGGGGGTGGTTTCATGGTGCAAATCATAGTTCCTTAAATCAGGAAACATTTGAAGTGACAGTGCAAAAAGTACAGTTCAAATCAAATCAAACTTTATTTATAAAAGGCGCCTGTACAATAAAACCATACACAATTTTTATGAATATCCAAATAAAATTAAAACTAATAAATACAATAGCAGCTTTAGTAGTTCAAAAAATGACATGCTAAAAAGATGTGTCTTCGAAGCAACTTTAAAACTTTGAACGGTCAGGCAATCTTGTACTGATGAGGTAGAGAATTCCACATGGTTGGGGCCGCAAAACTAAATGTCCTTGCCCCAGATGTTTGTAAACGAACCCTGGGAACCTCTAGCAATCCCTCATCAGTGAATCGGAGAGGGCAGAGGGGACAGTAGGGGTGAAGGAGATCTTTCAGGTAAATGGGTCCTTGATCGTGTAGGGCCTTATAGGTTAACAGCGCAACCTTGAAGGTGATCCACCACTGTATCAGCTGCCAGTGCAGTCCGCGGAGCACTGGCATTATATGACTGGTCCTAAATGTACCAGTCAAAAGCCTGGCTGCCACATTCCGCACTAGCTGCAAGCGATGGATATCAACCCCTGGGAGCCCTAGGTAAAGGGCATTGCAATAGTCAAGGCAAGAGGTAACGAAAGCATGAAACAATGTTGGAAGATCATCGGGAGGAACCAGATGCTTTATCAGGATGATATTCCTCAGATGGTTAAAAGAGGTTTTGACAACTGCCAACACATGCAATTTTAGGGTCAGGCAGTCATCAAGCATAATGCCCAGGTTCTGCACCCAGTCTGAGGTTGTTAGCTGGACACCTCCAAGCCATAGACCCGAAGGAGAACCTGCCAACACAACAGCCTCACCATGACCTGGGTCCACAACCGAGACCTCAGATTTTTTTTGGATTCAACCACAGCCAGCTCACATTTATTCAGTCCTGGATTTCGGTTAGACAGCTGTTAAATACCGAGATGGCATCACCTCATGACCATTGACAGTGGCCTAAAAGGTGATTTCTTGGTCACTTTGCAAAATCACTTTTCAGGTGGGATTTGAAAACTTTTACAATAACCCCAAGGGATACCCCACCACTGATTTACCAAGACTCCAGAGACCAAAAACCATAATGTTTTTTCCCTTTGCTGCTTGGGGTGTGGCGTGGGGAGTTAGGGTTGGAAACCTTATCGCCATGTTTCCCTACTTTTCTGGTATTAAGTTGAACCCCAATGGTGCATTAATGAAGTTGTTTTGCAAATAATCTCTCTCTCTCTCTCTCTCTCTCTCTTACTATATACATATATACTATAGTGAGGGTTGAGTACCCCATTTAAGGTTAAATCTGAAATTTGGCAGCTTAATAACTTTGCCACCATATGTTGGATTTACTTGAAAGTTGGCATGCACACTCTGGCACCATATATCTCTGGACTTGCCAAGTCTTGTTACAGTCAAATGTATGGTTGTGGAGCTACAGTGCGCTGAAAAACACACAAATTACGCATTTTTACACATTCTTTGCTTGCATCTAGAGGTTGTACGGTCTGTGCGACTGGTCCAAAACCTTCAGAGAACAGGAAGCCAGGGTCCCTGATGTGCCTTTTGAAGATCTCATGAAAAAATATTAAATGGTTCAAAACTTATTCAAAAAACAAATTTCCTATTGTAGTCCGGGGGGGGAAGTTAAAATACGCGAAAGTGTCGCAAATGCAGTTCTTAGTGTCGCAAATGACCATTGTAGTGTCGCAAATAATAATAATAATTATTTTATTTTTTAGGCACCTTTCATGAAAACCAAGGCATCATACATAAAAAAATCAACAATTTAAATATATAAACAGTCATTCATAAATAAAATCATACATATATAATACAACCAACACAATTAATAAAAGCCGGAGACCACAAATAAGTCTTTAAAGCCTGTTCGAATGACTCCACAGTTGCGCATTTCTGAATCTGACAGGGTAGAGAGTTCCAAAGGGTAGGCGCAGTGAACTCAAATGCTCTTGCACTAGAAGATTTTAAACATACCCTTGGAACCTCTAGCAACCCCTCGCCGGATGAGCAGAGTAATCGACCGGGTTGGTAGGGAATCAGGAGTTCAATCAGGTAGTCTGGGCCAAGTCCACATAGGGCTTTAAAAGTCAGCAAGCTGACTTTATAGGTGATCTGCCACTGAACTGACAGCCAGTGCAGCTCGCGCAGCACTGGCAAAATATGACAAGATGGTGAAGACCCCATCAAAAGTTGGGCTGCTGCGTTCTGCACCAGCTGCAGGCAGCGGATTTCTACCCCAGGAAGCCCTAGGTAAAGGGAGTTGCAATAATCTAAGCGAGAGGAAACAAAGGTGTGGATCAATGTCGGAAGATCATCGGATGGAACAAGGTGCCTAATGCTGGCAATATTCCTAAGATGGTAAAAGGAAGTTTTGACGACCACTGACACCTGCGAATGCAAGCTCAGTCCTTCGTCGAAAATGACCCCCAGGTTACACACCTGTTCAGAGGTTGGGAGTGAGGCACCACCCAGAAAAATTCCCGAAGGTGCACCCTCCTCCAACCCCCCTATCCGATGACCTGGGTCCACAACCAACGCCTCAGTTTTGTCTGGGTTCAATCTTAGCCAGCTGGAATCCATCCAGTCTTGGATTTCTTTCAGACAGTTGTTAAATACCAATGCAGCTCCATTCTGGTCAGGTGCAAAAGATAGGTAGAGCTGGGTATCATCAGCTTAGCAGTGAAACCTCAGCCCATACCTTCTTACACTGTCTCTGAGGGGCAGCATTTACATCATGAACAACATGGGTGAGAGGACCGAACCCTGAGGAACTCCACATAACAGAGAGGTGGGGTCCGAGGAATAAACTCCCGACACCACTTTCAGAGATCTACCTATGAGGAAAGACGAAAACCACCTGAGGACTGTTCCAGATAGCTCACAGATAAGCCTCAGATGACCCAACAACACATCATGGTCCACGGTGTCAAAAGCTGAAGACAGATCAAGAAGGACCAAGATGGAATGGTTCTTCCGATCTCTACCGATCAGGAGATCATTGAGCACCCGAACCAGTGCTGTTTTGGTACTATGTCTCTTACGAAAACCAGACTGGAGTGGTTCATAGATGTCATGGAAGGTCAAATGGTCCTCCAGTTGTGCTGCCACCACTTTCTCAATAACCTTCCCTATAAAATGAAGGTTAGAGACAGGTCTGTAGTCGGCATGGCAGTCTCGGTCCAAGGAAGCTTTCTTCAAGAGAGGTGTCACCACCAACTCTTTTAGAGAGCTAGGAAACTCTCCAGACTCAAAGGAACACCAGACAATCTGTGTTAAGACTGGACTGATAACCTCAATACCTCCCAAAATTAGGGATGTAGGTCCAGGATCCAATCTACAGCAAGTGGGGTGCACGCTCTGGATAATCTGCATGACATCCATAAACTCCAGACGGCCAAAGGTACTCCAAGACTCCCGAGGTGCAGTAACCTCACACTGATTAATAGCAATGCTCATAGAGTGTGCCAGCTGGAGTCCAGCCCTGATGTCAGTCACCTTATTTGCAAAGAATCAAGCAGTTTCATCGCACTCTAATTGCGACAAAGCTCTCCACACTTGAAGACAGACTGGTTGCACAGTCTGTCCACAGTGCGAAAAAACTGAGCTGGTCGATTCTGAGCAACTGCAATCTCCCTGGACAGGAATTCTGCCTTCTTACTGGAGATTGCAGATTGGTAGACGTGATAATGTTCCAACAATCTAAGGTGGTCGGCATCAAGGGTGGACTTCCGCCAGCAATCTCCAACCTTCGACCTAGTCTCCGCAGCTCCCTCAAAGATGCATCAAACTAGGGAGATCAAGGGCGAAGGAGGAGAGGTGGAACGTGGACAGGTGCAATAGAATCCAAAGCTGTCGAGATGGCCAAATTATAGGCCATCACGAGAGTCTCCAGATCACTGCTGGCAAACGAGGAAGACGATAGATATATGTAGGCCATTAGGCCCTGAGAACTTACATCTTGTAAAGGATGGTACCTGACCATTTCCAAAGGGGTAGGCCTACCAGGGGGGTATAAAAACTAAATCCCACAGTGCAGTGATTGGACCACCTGACTGGATCCACCTCCAGATCACAAGCTTCGACCCCTAGTAGGAAGACTAAGTCAAGAGAGTGGCCATGTTTATGAGTAGTGGAGGTAACCACCTGTGTCAGGCCCAGAGAAGACATCAACTGGAGGAAGTGTTATCTAAATAGCATGAGTTCATCATCGACCCAGGCATTGAAGTTGCCAAGAACCATCAGTCCTGGCAACTCCGATGCCATGTCAATGATGAAGTCTGCCACTTCCTGAAGGAAACGTCTCTTGTCACTGGGTGGACAATAGACGAGAACAATCTGACAACCTACACCCGCTATGACAGCACACTCGAATGACTCAGTCTCTCCTACCAATAGACTAGTGAGGTTAAGTTTGGTCTTAAAACAGACCGCCGCCCCCCCCCCGCGGTCCAATCTCGGATGGTGCATTACCGAGTACCCGGCCAGAACTAAAGCTTCCAAAATGGGTCCAGAATTCTCATCCAGCCAGGTCTCAGCAATGCAAGCCAGGTCAACCATTTCCACAAAGGTCAGCAATAATTACTGTCTTGTTTTTGACTGACCTGGCATTGCATTACACCATCCGAGTTGGATGAATGCCTCGTGCCTCCCGAGCTATCTGCTGACTCAATTTGGTCGTGCCCTTGGGTATGGGGACAAGACATGGCTGACAATGTTGTGATTTCCATTTCGCCCCAGAGCATCTCCTGACTCCCACGACCCCGATTTGATGACCCCGCTCACTCACCCTCCACTGTTCACCACCCCCATCTTCCTCCCCCATCTCCGTAATATACCAAGTGCTCTACAGCACTGGTACACACCAAATTTCAGAGGAGGAGGAGGAAAAAAAGGATGGAGAGCATGAAGAGCAGAGGGTGAGTAGTGCACAACCATGGAGGCAGACAAACAGCACATCCTACACGAACTTACACAAATACTTAATTACTACAAAATTCTTAAAATACATATAACTTAAGCAACTTAAATAGCCAGGAAAGCTCTCACCTCCCCTGAGCAATACCAGTGCTTTATTAATCCCAGCTCTGCTCTCACCAGACCATACGCATTAAATAGCAAAATGAAAAAACAAAAAAAAAAAGGAACCCACTTATGACCCAAAATGGAGGAAGGGGTTCAGGCACTCTCACTGCCTAAATTAAAAAATCACAGTCTATAAAACTACTATATAACACAAAAAAATAAAAAAATAAAATGAGTCAGAAAGAATATGTGGACCCCACGTCCTCTCACCACCAGGGAGCCAACCACAATGTCCAGATTAGTAAAAATGAAAAAAGGTACAGTTCATTCTTGTTGTTATCATTCGTGCAGTAAATTCCATGGTCCGGCATAGAAAACAATTACATTCCCACAAAATCCCAGTCATTCGATAAAACCCAAACATATAAGTCTCCACCTGTTTTGGACTGCAGCTTGAACTAGGATGGCCCGACAGAGTTCCAGTAACTCAGTTCATCCTTGCTGCTCTCCGCTCGGCCCAAAGATTACTGTAGAATCTTGTACCCATTCAGACTCAAGGGCCAAATGTAAAACCAGGGGCAGCTTAGAGGAAATCTGCCATCTTGTTTTCAGTTGGTGGTCATATTTAAATCTGGGACCCTCTAGGGACACAATTCTTGTTGTATTCACCTAGTCGAGCCCTGAGGATGCTAGTCATGTCTTTTTTTGGGTGGTAAAACACCCCAGAAATATGTTTTTTAAATTTTTGTAAAAAGTAGTGTCGCAAAGTAGTATTGCATATGCTACACTTTCGTGATTTTATTTGCGAAAATGTTGTGATTTGTGACACTACTTTGCAACACTATGGCCAAAACAATAGGGAATCTTTGCATCCTGCTGCAAAAGAACGGTTTGGGCTTAGGGGCTGAAATTTGGAAGGAAGAAAGCCAAGATCCCACAGATGTGCCTTTTGGTGGTTTGATGACAAAATATTAGAGGGCTGCAAAGTTATGGCACTCCAAAATTGATCATTTTTCCCATATGGTAACATTATGGCACCTGCCGTGCCTTTCGGCGCCCGTATCTCAAAACGGTTCAAGATATAGACTTTTCATCAGAAGAATGCTTAGTCCCCCACTACATAGAAACATTAAAACATAGAAACATAGAGGTTGACGGCAGATAAGGACTGCAAGGCCTATCCAGTATGCCCATTTCTTTTTCTACCTTATAAATCTGCCATCGGCCTTTGCTCTGTCAGTGGCCTATCTATTCATACCCATCTGTATTACTCCCTTATGCCTATCCCATGCCTGTTTAAAGCCCTGCACTGTATTCATAGCCACCATTTCCTGAGGTAGGCTGTTCCATGCATCCACCATTCTTTCTGTGAAAAAGAATTTCCTCACATTCCCCCTTAGTCAGCCTCCCTCTAATCTCATGCTGTGTCCTCTTGTCCTGCTATTTTTCTTATATTTAAACATGTTAGACTCATTCACCATGTTAATGCCCTTAAGGTGTTTGAATGTTTCAATCAAATCACCTCTCTCTCCCTCCTGTGCTCAAGGGCATACATATTGAGCTCCTTTAATCTGTCCTCTTATGTCTTCTGATACAGTCCCTGTGCCATTTTGGTTGCCCTTCTCTGGACTGCCTCAATTTGGTTAATGTCCTTGTGAAGGTGTAGCCCTCCAGTACTGCACCCAGTACTCCAGATAGGGCCTAACCAGTGTCTTGTAAACAGGGATTATTACCTCCCTCTTATGATTTGTGATACCTCTACTAATACACCCTAACATCCCCTAGCCTTACCTACTGCTTTAGAGGTCTGCTTGGATGATTTCAGGTCATTGGTGATGATAATGCCCAAGTCTCTTTCTTCCTTTGTGACTGCCAGCAACTCCCCTCCCAGCCTATAGGTGGCTTCAGTGTTTCTCTTCCCTATGTGCAGGATCTTGCACTTCTTTGCATTAAATCCCAGTTGCCACTCTTCTGACCATTTTGCTAGTTTATCTAGATCTCTTCTCATTCTGCCCACCCCATCTGGATCACTAGGGGGCTAAGTGCAAAATTAGCCTGGAAAGTCAGAAATAATATGAGATTTTAAATTTGTTTTCTATGTCATACGGTTCCTGAGATACATGGAATTTAGTATTCCAAGTGCTGATTTTCTGCTCTGAGGGCCATTATTATGCATACATTCTTTGTATTCACTGTGCTTTTGAATGCACCTTTTGGGGAAAAAAAGGCTGTGCTTTTGTGTGACTGTTACCGTTAGTGTTTCTGCTTGTGTTTCCATTACCGTTTGCTTTAGCATTTCTGTCACCGTGTGCATTATCCTTTGCATCTGCGTTTGCGCTTGCGTTTGCATTACTGTTACCATTTGCATTTATGTTACTGTTTTTGCTTGCGTTTACTTTTGCTTCACTGTTTTTGTTACCATTTGTGTCTGTGTACATGCTTGTGTTTGTGTTTACGTTTGCATTTGTGTTTCCTTTGGCATCACTGTAGATGTTACCGTAAGCGTTTGCATTTTCAGTTGTGTAACCATGACCGTGTGCATTACCATTTGCATTTTTTGTACACGCTTGCATTTGCATTAGTGTTTCCTTTGGCATCATCATTGGTGTTACCATAATCATTTCCATTTCCAATTGCATTACCATTATCGTTTGCATGTCCGTTACCAATTGCATTTGCCTTTCTGTTGAGCTTAGCGTTTACATATTTGGTGGTGTTTCCATTGTCGAGTGTGTTACTGTTTCCTTCTGCATCACTGTTGGCATTACTGTTTGTGTTTCTGTTTGCATTGGTGTTACCATTTGCATTTTCATTACCGTTATCATTACCGTTTGCGTTTCCGTGGCTGCACCACATTCCATTCACTATTTATAGTACACATTCTTAAAAAGAAGGGAAATTCATGGCAAAAAAACTCCATTTAATGCATCAGTTAGGGTTGCTCCACAGCAACAAAATCAAGGAAATTCGGTGTTAGGGTTGCCACCCCTCGTACCCCATGCCCACCCCACCCCCACCAACAGGCATCGGGGTGTGCATTGAGGTCATTGGTCCTAACACTCACCCCATTCTCCTATACTGCACCACCTCACCTTATTTACACATGGAACGGGTGAGAGTTAGGGCCAGCAAACCCAACACACACCCCGATGCCAGTTGGTGGGGTGGGATGGGCGAGGGGTGCAAGGGGTGGCAACCCTAATACCGAATTTCTTTGTTTTTGTTGCTGTGGAACAACCCTAGCTGATGCATTAAACTGAGTTTGGAGTGGGCAACAAAGCAGGTAAATAAATCCATTTATTCTCACTGGTGTTGGATAAACAGTGGTTCTAACATTTATCCAATACCCTAACAGCAATCAACCACCGTTTATTCAACACCCTGCAATCAGTCATTCCCCCCCTCCTGCCAGAACTAGATCTCTAACCACTAACTGCCCCCAAACCATTCCTCTCATGATCTGTTTTGACTTCAAATTCATGCAGACCCTTCAGAAATATTCATTCCCACCTGCTTGTCCTGACTTCTCTGTACCTCCACACACTTCCCCAGCTCCAGCCAAGAAAAACAACAGTATCTTTTTCTTAAAATGTCCTCCCA
This sequence comes from Neoceratodus forsteri, assembly GCA_016271365.2. NCBI lineage: Eukaryota > Metazoa > Chordata > Ceratodontiformes > Ceratodontidae > Neoceratodus > Neoceratodus forsteri. Next base: position 700,876,374 of record CM057455.1, read on the forward strand.
ACTTACCTGCAACCCAGGCCCCACAGTGCTGTCTCTCTGCCCATGAGAATGTTGCTGTATCGCTCACCCCAAACACAAACTGCCACAGAAGCATCTAACTGCAGTATCGGCGAGATACATAACACAAACTGTCCACTGCAGGATCAACCAAATAAATCTGATTAAAAATACAGTCAAACTAACTGTCGAATGCAGGGTTAACCAGATAAATCTTAGTGATGACAGGATCATGGAGATGGGCATTTTCGATAAGTGAAACAAAGCTGCCATATTTTTTTTGTGATTGCCTGCCTATAAAGATAAAAACTACAAATCACAAAAGAAGTCAAAACAAAGATGCAACAGCCTGACACCGAGATCATAGCTAGGAGTAGGGAAGATACTTCAGTGCTTTGAACTGGGCATTTTAGCCCATTCTTGTGTTGCTTAGACTGCCTTTTTAAAGGCAGTCTATATACATTGCCACAGTACAGCACAGGGAGGTAGTTGGTGTGCGAGCATCACCTAGGCAACCAGGTGATGTCAGTGGTCAGCGCACTATATTTAGCTCAGCTCTAGCGAGTGGAGCTGGGCACAGAGTGGAGGTGACGCGGGTTGAGGCCAGCAGCTTCTGCCGGTGTCAGATGGGGAAAAGGGGAAATGAAGAGCCAATTTTAACACCATTAAATTACTAACTTGAAACCTGTAGCTACTATAACAGCATTTATATTAGAAACTGTGAATATAAATGCTGCCTGCAAATATTACTTTTTAGCCAACTGGTCCTTGAGATTGAGCTAGGTACAATTACAGGTTAAGTAATTAAGCATTAACGGCAAAGGAATGGAGCTTGTAACTACCATGCTTGAGGCAGATTAAGAGCATTTATAATAATCCAGTACTTTATGTGAGATACACTGCAGCAGTCCGAACGGATATAACTACACCACTGGTTGTATGATATTTTATTTACTATAATTACTTGTACTTAGACACCATTGCATGCACCTGCTACTGCAAGTCCCCTGAGATTGACTCAATTCCTGCTCCATCAACTAAAAAACTATGTACAGGTTTGGCATATAGGCCACCAAACCTAAATAGAAAACAGAATACTGAATTCCTCAAAACAATAAACAACTTTGAACCAACTGACAACTATGTATTAATATGGGATTTTAATTTTCCTAACATTGATTGGGTTAAACATAGTTGTACTGGAAGTATAGAGAAAGACTTCCTGGAAATTATAGTTAGTCAATATCAGGATCATTTAGTACAAGAAGGAACTAGAGATAACACTGTCTTAGACATTGTTTTAACAAATATGAGATCAGCAATACAATGACCTACAATCATAGAACCTCTTGGAAACAGTGACCACAACATGATTATGTTTCACATTCAAGCAAAGACACCAGACACTAAAGGGATTACCTTAATTAAAGCCTACAACAGAGCTAACTACCCTAAAATAAATCAATATTTGTCTACATGTGACTGGGATACAGACTTGTCAGGACTTAATGTTCCTCAAGCTTGGACTTTCATATATACTAGACTTAACTACTGTTTGGAGATCTGGGTCCCAAACAGGAAGAAATATAAAAATGAAGTCAGAAACACTGCTTGGTGGAACAGCAAAATTAAAAGAGTAATTAATAAAAAGCATAAATGCTACCAAAACTATAAGAAAAATCCATCACAAAACTCATGGAATAGGTACAAAAAAGTGTCAAACAGGACAAAACAATTAAGAAAGCAAAGATTGACATAGAAAATAAATTAGCATTCTATAATTATGTAGGTTCCTTAAAAGGCTATAAATCTACAATAGGCCCTTTACAAACAGACAATGGCATCATCGGTGAGGAACTTCAAATGGATAAATTCAATAACTATTTCCTTACTACATTTACAGTTAAGGAACAATTAAACAGTTCCAAAATGGAATATAATAATACATAATACTAATGTTACTCCTATTACTGTAGAAGAAGTTCTGAGGGAATTACAAAAATTAAAAATAAATTCATCTGCGGGTCCAGACAGTATACGCCCAACTTTCCTTAAAGAAATAACAATACACATTTCAGGCCCCCTCTGTAAGCTATTCAATCTATCTATAGAAGCTGGAGAAAGTATATCTGCTTGGAAGGAAGCAGTTGTTACTCCAATTTATAAATCCAGAAATAAAAACTTGCCATCAAATTACCATCCAATAAGTCTAACTTCAGTTATAGGAAAAACCTTAGAAAGGCTAATTTTACTCAGAATAGAACACTATGAATCTGAACAATCTCCATGATATAACACTGCATGGATTTGTAAAGTGAAGATCCTGTCTAACTAATCAACTTCACTTTTTTGAGAATGTTAGTGCTGCCCTGGACATTGGTCTCCCAGTAGATATAATATTTTTGGATCTAGCTAAGGCATTTGATAGAGTATCCCACAAAATATTACTAGAACACTTGACAAACTTAAAATTTCCATGTACTCTAATATATTGGACAGAATCATGGCTACACAATCATAGGCAGTGCACTGTGATAAGGGGGGTTAGATCACCATGGGTAGAGGTTAAAAGTGGGGTGCCCCAGGGATCAGTGCTGGGCCTGGTATTATTTAACATCTTAATCAATACTATGAAGACAACCAACAAAGTCTGGATATCAAAATATGCAGATGATTGTAAGACAGGTTGCATTGCTAACTCCAGTGAAGAAGTCCTGACATTCCAAAAGGAATTGAAAGGTTTAGAAAAATGGGCACAAGACAATGAAATGATGTTTAATGAAACAAAGTGTAAGGTAATGCACATGGGTCACAATAATTTGAAAAACAACTATTATATTAACAATGTAAAGTTACAAGAAACATAAAATGAAAAAGATCTTGGGGATAAACATTGATAACTCACTTAATTTTGAAAATAACACATTGTTTAAAGTCAAGAAATTACAAAAAATATTGGGCTGTATACGGAAAAACATTAAAAGTAGACAAGCCCAGGTTATATTACCTCTTTACACTAGGCTGGAAAGATCACACTTGGAATACTGCGTACCATTTTGTATACCAATTACGGTTCGGGGCAAAAAACAAATTGAAGGAGTACAAAGAAAAATGAAGAAAAAAATCCATGGTATGAAAGATAAAACATATGGAAATAGGTTAAAATGCTTGAATCTATACTCTATCCAATACCAACAGTTACATGGTGATCTTTGTCTGACTTTTAAAGCCTTAAGAGAACACGGGCTAACTGATACTTTAGGTACTGAAACAAATCTCTATATACCACAGACAAGATCTCACAACTATAGATTAAAAGGTGTAAACTGTAGAACCAAAAAGAGAAGCATATGGTTTTCTCAAAGAATTGTTAACCTATGGAATACTTTACCAGCTTCAGTTGTAGAGAATAAAACCATTGACACATTTAAACATAATTTGGATCAATTTATGGGTGACTCTAAATTTGATTATATATAGCTTTACCCCACCCTTGAGTGGCGAGCTCACTAATAGGCTTTAGCCTCTTGAGCTTGTACTAAACTATGAAACTACCCTTGGAACCCACAATTTTAAAAGCACAACACCACTTACATTAAAAATAAAGCATACAACTTTAATAATTTTTAAAAAATAATTAAATACAGTAAATTATTGCAACCCCTTAAGGTTCCTGCCTGTTGCATAAATGAAATACATAACAGGGACCTTGTGGAATACACTATTCATTTTCCCTCATGCTATTTGACCTTGGGCACATCACTCATGGCTTACGCCACTAGTGAGGTTAACCAAGGTCAAAAAGCACTCATGAAAATAAATAGTGTATTCCACAGGTCCCTGTTGTGTGTCATATATATATATATATATATATATATATATATATATAGCACAGTAGCACCACTATAGTTAGGTTGAGTAGGCAGCTTAATGGTAAACCCCAGTTTTTGCACTTTAATAACTTTGCAACCATTTAATGGATTTACATGAAAATTTGCATGCATAATCTTGTTTGGTAAATCTGTGGATGTGCTAAGTTTTATTCTGGTCAGATGTGCAGAGCCCAAGTTTTGGATAGTGCAAAAATGAAATTTTTAGTGTGTTTTCTGCATTGGTTTTGCTGTTTTTTCTTCACATTGGCTAGCACCCAGACAGTTCAGAATTTTGGTCTGAAATTTCCGGGGTAGAGAGGGACTGGCATGTTGATGTGCCTCTTACTTGTTTGGTGAAAAAATATTAATCTGTTCCAAAGTTATTTAATTTTTAAATATTGAAAAATGGTACTGAGAATGCTCAGTAAGCACTTCAAAGTACTGCAGCTGTATGAAATGAAAAAATAATCCTTCTTCATATTGACATAATCCTTTTTCATGAGTAGCAATCCTTTATCATTTGCCACTATCTTATTTTTCATTTCTCCTATGAATAAAAATGTGAAAAAACCACAGAAATGACATTTTGGAAAGAGACCAACACATACCTGTGTATCTTGTCTAGTGGGACACCGTTAGCTGGATTCTGCAATTAACTGTTAAAGAAATGCCATTGATATGCTTTTTTAACATTATAAATCTTTTTTCATGACTCACTTAAACATAAAAGGAATCCTTTTTTGTATGAGCCCAATGGTTTTTCTTGATGTGAAAATCCTTTTTCATTTTCCGCTATCCCTCCGATCGACATCCCTGTATATTGCCACTCTTTCCCTTGTGTCTAGTGGAACCCCCACCCCTCTGATCATCATCCAGCTATTGTTAATATTTACTTGGTGTCTAATGGCTCATCCCCAACTCTGAATGCCGTCCCCATAATTAATAGACATTTCCCTGGTGTCTAGTGGCACCCCTCCGATTGCCATCCCCATCATTCATATGTATTTCCCTGGTGTCTAGTGGCCCCCAATTACCATCTCTGTAGTTATATATATTTCCCTGGTATCTAGTTGCACCTGTCATCCAATCACCATCCCCATAATTCATATATATTTCCTTGTTGTGTAGTTCCTCCCTGATCGCCATCCCCATTATTCATACATATTTCCCTGGTGTCTAGTGCCAACCCCCCTCCAATCACCATCACTGGCTTTTACTGCACTGTAATGAAGAAAACCTTCCCTCAATGTGTTTTTTTAACCTTTAAAAAAAAGGTCCCCTCACCATTCTAACTGTCAGCCTGACCTGCCACTGAGCACCCTCCACCCAGCACCCCCCTCACACACCCCCACTCACCTGAACAGGTCCCAGGGTCAAGCTCCACTCACCAGTTGAAGACACATCTTGCTGATAGAACCAATGATTTCAATATGAGAAACTAAGGTAAATGTGGTTCAATGTATTTCAATGGGGGTTTTGAACTTTGATGCATAACTTTGTCTTTTTGCATATTTTGACCCCACATTTTCAACATACCATTTTTGGGACCCCACCTAATAACCAATGTCAGTGGAATTTTGCAAATCAAACCCAAAAGGTGATTTCATTGTCACTTGGTGAAACCACCTTTCGGTGGGATTTGAACATTTTCACGACTCTTGTTCATGAGTTGGAATCATAAGAAAGCTATGCTTAAAAGTTGAGGAAAAATATGAAAAAATGGCAAAGTTACACCCATATGTTGAGATTTTGGTATGCTCGCCAGTAACTTTGGCAATTTTAAGTGTTTTGACACCAAGTTTTCAACATAACCATCTTTTTACACCACCTCATAAACATGACAATTATAATTTTTCAAACCCTGGTCAAACTGTGTTTTCATATGTGTGGCATGCAATGGCATTGCAATGGTGCAGGATCATGTTTTGGTAGGGATTTGAAAATGTCCATTACTGGGTTCATGAGGTGGGGCAATAAGAAGGCTGTACTGACAATTTTGTTCCTATTTTACTACAAATGAAAGCACAGGGCACAGAGAGCCTTGTGTTTCCACAGCAACATATCTGTATGCATTTAAGGAGAGTTGGCAGTACAGGGCCCAGGGGGTTCTGCCCACCCACAGACAAATGAGGATACAATTATATTGTCTCAAAAATTAAGAACATTCTTTAAAAAAAACTTAATTAATGCACTAATTAGGGTTAAGGCAACACAAGTAGGGAAATGTGGTGTTAGGGTTTCCAACCCTAACTCCCCAAACCCCCACCCTGCAGGCAGCAACATGAAAAAACATTACAGTTTCACCTCTCTTGCCTCTTCACAAATCATGCGTGGGGTGTGCTTTGGGGTTGTCAGCCTTAATGCTCACCCCATTTTCACATACTGTACCCATCTCAGCTTACTTACTGATGGAATGGGGTGAGTGTTAGGGTTGACAACCCCAAGGTACACCCCATGCCTGATTTGCAAAGAGGCAAGAGAGGTGAAACCATTATGGTTTTTCCTGTTGCTGTCTGCAGGGTTGGGGTGGGACATTAGGGTTGGAAACCCTAACACCACATTTCCCTACTTTTGTCACTTTAACCCTAACTAGTGCATTAATAATGTTTTTTGCAAAGAATATATACGCGGTCTCATCCCTATAATTAGGGTTCAACCTTCACTTCTATGTTAAACTCAAAATTCTGAACTTTAATAACTTTGCAACTGTTAAACTGATTTCCATGAAATGTTGCATGTACCATCAGGGACTGAAAATTTCTTGGTGTGCTTAGTTTCATTCCGGTCAGATGTGCAGGTGTGAAGATGTGGGGTGCAAAAAATGTGAAAATTACCATTTTTTGTAAAGTTCTCTGTCATGCTGCTGTGTAAAAATGGCCTGGGATTTTGGCCTAAATCTTTTAGGATAGAAAGGTCCTGGGTCACAGATATGCCTTTTGAAGATATGGTGAAAAAAATATTAATTCATTCAAAAGTTATTAAATTTTTTAATTACCATTATTTTCAATGGGAAAAGTTAGATGTGAGCCTCAAAACAGAATTCTGTGTCACAAATGGTCACTCCTGTGTCACAAATGAGTAATCCTTTGTTGCAAATGTAGAATATTTTTTGTGCTACTGTGCTGCCATCTTGTTTTTTCTCAGTGAGCAAAGCTAAAAAACAGAAAAAAAATGATGTTTTTTTCTAAGTAACCAGCACATGTGTTCTGTTAATTGGGACATGTTCTATTGGATTCTGGTGTTAGTTTTTTTCATAAATCACCTGAAAATTATTTTTTTTTAACATGCCAAAATCCTTTTTCACAAATTTGTAAAAAAAGAATAATGAAACACGATCCTATTTTCCCAATTTGTGAAAAAGGATTTTCTTTTTTCAGAAATTGCAAAAAAGAAAGCTCGAAACAGTTTTGTGTTTCACAATTTATGAAAAACTTAGATTTATACAGTTGTTTTTTTTGTCACCTTACTCTGAAGAAAAAGTTTGGAATTTTGGTGTGAAATTTTTAGGGTACAAAGGGCTTGCTCCATGGATGTGTCTTTTGCTGGTTTGATGAAAGCAAGTTGGAGTTCTGGGGGTTTAAATTTTCCTTTGTTTCCCATAGGATAACACTGTAAGTGCCATACGCTATCACAGGGAAATAAGGATATATATATATATCTATATATATATAGATATATATATATATCTATATATATATATATATATATATATAAAATCACACATGCCCCCACAATGAAAAGCATCATGGGTTGCATATGCAAATCACCACAGAATATTATGCTGGTTCAACTTTAAGCAGAAAATGCATGGTGCTGAATGACCTCTCAAACAGTTTGCAAAGGGTGCCAACAGAAGACATAGACATGTGTTTTGTCCTATCAGGACTCATCAATATGCCTCGTCTGTTTGACATCCCAGTGGAATGAACCAGGTACCCTAAGACGGTCTATATATATATATATATATATATATATATATGCCATGCCTGTGGGCATAACTTCCCCCGATAACAGCATTACCTTTACTTGCTAGGACCTACAGTGAAAATACTAGAAAATATTTTCACTGTAGGTCTAAATATACCTCTAGTAGGTCCCCATTGGCTGGATCTGGCAGCATTAGCAACATAATCAAAAATGCAGCTGCTCTCTTTCATACCAGCTCCCACTCGCAGTTTCATTTCTCCACGGCAACCAAACAAGCTCTTTCACTTTCTCCCCAATGACAAATGGATACATACTGTAATGCCAAAAATAAACCTCGGCACAAAACCTTTTTTAAAGCCAGTACCATCACCCTACCTCACAGGACAACACCCAACCACATTCTGTCTCCTTACCTCTCTCCCCATACCAGGGAAACACACCTTTTGTCTCTGAGTGGCAGTCCTCCATCCTGCATGCTGCCAACAAGTGCTCCTTCCCTGGCCTCTCTGAGAAAAATCACTGCTCCCTCCTCTGGGCCCGATCGCCACCCTAACTCCAGCAACTCCAACTGCGTAATGATGCAAGGATGCAAACAAGCATCCTGTGCATCTGAAAACATTCAGAACCACTTGGCATTCCAAAAATCATGCTCAGTCATCCTGAAGCTAAAGGAAAAAAATATATAAAGCCACCAAAATCAAAGAAACAAAACACTGAGGGGAGGTATGGCATAAATGGAACACGCTACCTCCCTAGTAAAAATATCGGTGATATTTTTGTTCTTGTGCTGATTGTCTGATAACATCAATCCAATCATCACTCGAACATAGAATAACACTGATATTTTCACTAGGGGTAGCATATCCCTTACATATATTTGTTTTGGGACTGATGAGTCAGAACATGTGAGAAATTCAACAGTATCCTATACTGAATAATCACAGCATTTTCTTTCCATAACTTCTCAATAAGCACAAGCACTTTCAGTGGACCCACCAGCAGCCAAGCAGGTCATTTGATGTACCCCTACATCTGGGTTTAGGCTATATGTACCTCATGCCTCCCAGGCATGAAGGAGGGGCTGCCAGTGCTGAGCATAAAAGGGAGCAGCTTCAGCATGTCTTCAGCTTGCACACACATGTGGCTGCAGGGAGCATAGTTCCTTTGAAAGAAGCACTATTGGCTGTTAATGATGAGTGTTTAACTCTGATATTCAAAAATATTAAGTGCTTCTTAAGCAAAGAACTAAAGAGTACAAACTATTAATGTCACAAATACAAATCCAGCCCACTTCTGTGAGAATGTACAAGTTTATGTTTAAATTGATAGGATCATATCCCTTGAGAAAGCTTCCTGTCAATGAAGTGAAACATTGAGAAGTCTAATGTGACATGTGGTAGAAATGTCTGCCAAAGAATGACTAGATCAAGCCTGTTTTCAAGCATGGAATCCACTAAAGTAAAGAAATGTTGAAGTAAACTGGATCTTGCTGTGGGTGTTTAACAATGAACTTTTCATTTTGCTTGACTGTATATGAACTACCACTCTATGTGTTTTGTGATTCATTGGCACCATTCTATCTGCTCGTAGTCAGAAGGATGGAAAATATGTGATGGCTAAACTATGCTAAAGGGGGCTCCTGGCAGTACAAACCATCAAATCAACACTAGACATGGGAGTTACCCTGGGTCATGCCCACCCCCCTCTGGGCATACAAGCAGATCAGCTGGCAGGCCAAAGGAGGGTTGCATTGTGGGAGCTCATTTGGGATTTGGATTTCTGTAAAGATTCTTTTGACTTAATGAACTGAATCTAAATAATGTTAATAGGAGTTAAATGGTTGGCTTTGTATCCAGAAGGACAGCAATTGAAACTGGAGTAAGCATTTTATTTGCACCATGGGACCAAAGAGACGATATTTGTATTGTGCAATGGGAAAGTGAACGATGCAGGCCTAAGCAGTTGTGGCTTAGAAGAATTAAGGCACCATATGGCAAGAAATACATGTGAGAAGGTTTCTGCCCGGCAAGGCAATTTTTATTTCTAAAGTGCCCTTTCCCATGTGCTCAGAGTGCTGTACATACAATAAAAGACCATTACAAAACACAACAATAAATAGAACATCAAATATAAATTAACTTTATGACATATTCAACACTAGCTGGTGAATGCTGGTGACAGAGCAGCAGTTGTATAATGTTGACCTTATTGACTGTGTGTTTAATATTGGTAATGTGTCGCAGTCGTGCCACACTAAGGTGAGGGTCCTGGATTTTAGGAGGGTGACTTTGATAGAATGGGGATATGCATCAAAGAAGCCCTGAAGAGGAAAGAAGCAAGGTGGGGGGGGGGTTGAGGAGCAGCGGGCACACCTAAAGTGTGCCATACTGGAGGTGACAAATCAGTGCATTAGGCTAAGAAACAAGGATAAGAGAAGGAACAAACCACTATGGTTCTCAAAGGGAGTGGAAGAGAAAATAATGGCCCAAAAAGTGGCTTTCAGAAAATACAAGGAGACACAGAAGGAGGAGACACATCAGTGAACCTAGATAAACAGAGGGAAGCAGGGAAAGCAGTTAGGAGTGCAAAGTTAGGAGTGCAAAGGCACAAACCGAGGAAAGATTAGCACAGAAAATAAAGAAAGGGAACTAGACATTCTATAGATACATTAGTGAAAGAAGGAAGGCCAAGGCTGGGATTTTAAGGCTTAGAGGGGAGGAAGGGGTGTGTCTGTGTGGAAGGAGACCTAGTAAAAGCTTCAACACTGAATAAATACTTCTGTTCAGTATTCACTGAAGAGCAGTAGGGACAGGGATCACAGCTGGGCATCAGAAACAATGTAGGGAGGAAGGTGAACACCATTCCATTTACAGAAGGGAGAGTCCAAGAAGAACTCACAAAACTGATGGTGGATAAATCAATTGGACCAGATGTTATACACCATAGGATATTAAAGGAACTACGGATGGTGCTACGGATGGTGCTAGCGGCAACGTTGGCAGCCCTGTTTAGACAGCCACTCAATACAGGCATTGTTCCAGAGGACTGGAAGATAGTACATGTAGTCCTACTTCACAAGAGTGGAAACAGGAAGGAAGCAGGAAACTATAGGCCAATAAGCCCACCTCAATAGTGGGCAAGATTATGGAGGTGCTGCTAAAGGAAAGGATTGTGGAACACTTAGAATTCAGTGGAGCAAGGGATCCAAAGCAGCATGGATTCACAGCAGGAAGGTCATGTAAAACAAATCTGATAGCCTTTTTTGACTGGGTGACAAAGGATGTGACTCAGAGGGGAGCAGTGGATATTGCCTACCTTGATTTCAGCAAGGCATCTGACACTGTTCCATACAGAAGACTGGCTAACAAGTTGGGTAGCCTGGGGGTGGGCCACAAAGTGGAGAACTTGGTTAGAAATTGTTTGGGGGACAGAAAGCAGAGGGTGGTGGTTAATGGGATCCAATCTGAAGAAAGGGGTGTGTCCAGTGGGGTGCTTCAAGGATCAAGTCCTGGGGCCAGTCCTTTTTAATGTCTTCATTAGGGACATTGCTGAAGGGCTGGAGGGGAAGGTTTGCCTATTTGAAAATTACACCAAAATCTGCAACAGGGTAGACACTCCAGGGGAAAGGAGGTCAAGAAAATGACGAGGGACCTAGGAAAGCTGGGAAATTGGTCCAATGTATGCCATTTAAAATTTAAGGCAACAAAGGGCCAAATCATGCACCTGGAGTGCAGAAACCTTACAGAGAGTTACAGGATGGGGAGGGTGTGTTGCTGATGGTTACCAGGGAAGAAAAGGATTTAGGAATAATCATCTCAGATGATCTAAAGGTGTCCAAACAGTGTACCAAGACTGTGGGGAGGGTCAGTAGTATGTTGGAGTGCATAGGAATGGGTATCACTAGCAGACAAAGGGAGGTGGTGATGCCACTGTGCAAAATGCTGGTGAGGTCTCATTTGGAGTAAGGTGTACAGTTTTGGAGGCCGCATCTTTGTAAGGACATAGACAGGGTGGAGGCAGTTCAGAGAAGGGCAACAAAGACAGTGCAGGGCTTGCACCAGGAGGCATATGAGGAGAGATTAAAATACATCAATATGTATTCACTGGAAGAGAGGTGGAAATGGGGAGATATGATAGAAACCTTCAAGTATCTTAAGGGCGTAAACAAAGTACAAGTGGGTGGCATCTTTCAGTATCAGAGATGCACAAGGATGATTAAGCATTATATGAGATTAGAGGGATCCAGGATAAAGGGGAATGTGAGGAAGTTTTTCTTCACAGAAAGGGTGGTAGCTGCATGGAATAGCCTACCCCAGGAAGTAGTGGGAGCTAGCACAGTGTGGGGATTCAAAAATGCATGGGATAGGTACAAGGGAACCCTAGAGATAGGTAGGAAAGGCTAAAGCCAATGACCAAGTGGGGTCGGTAACCACTGATGCAGGCAGGGAATACAGGCAGACTTGATGGGCCTAGTGATCCTTATCTTCCATCAAATACTATGTTACTATTTTATATTTGGAAGGGACCAATCAGGATTCAGTTTAAAACCAAAAAAAAAGACCCCCCTATAGGTTCCCAAAGGTGTCAGCAAAGCACATATAGGTGTAGCTAAGAAAATTTTGCAATATAGGTCTGCAGCATGGATTTTTTTCACTGTGTCCATGGGGTAGTAGCTGAACCCTGGTGGCTTGGGTGGTGAGCTATGCTAACATCTGTTCCCTGTTTTCCTGTGCAGAGGAGGTAGTGCTTTCTCTTGGTGTGTTAATGGGGATTACGGTGGTAGTGCAACAATTGGCTTCTCATTTTGGCTGAGGGAGGCATTACCAAATCAGACAGTTAACGGAATGTTGGCAAGATGGATCAGGAGATCCAAGCAGTGCAAGTACTTGGCAGAGGGTGGGCAGTTCTGGCAAAAGGGACCAGATCTGCCTTAATCCTGTTAGGAGAAGTAAGGCAATTTAGTGGATATGGGAAATGCAACTGGGCTCCAAAATCCAGAGATACCACCGGCAAGGCAGGGGCATTAAGTTAACCAGGCTGTATGACCCATTCTCTCTGCTCATAGTCAGAAAGGGGAAAAAAGGTCTGGTAACTGTACTGTGTTAAATGTATGCAAGGGGACTCCTGTTGAGTCAAACCACCAATCACCTTAGATACAGGAGTCACAATGGGCCATGCTCACTTATCAGGGCATACAAGCAGATCAGCTGGCAGGTCAAAGTGGGGGCTGCATGTCTATGCATACCTCTCAACCTCCCTCATCACAAATCAGGGACAAGGCTTAAAATGATCAGGGACAAATAACCAAAATCAGGGACGCATCTGAAAAAATAGTAATATTAGTTCCAAAAGCTGTATACAACATGCTTCTTAGTATGAACAGCATTTTCTTAATGAGAACTAGACTGTAACATCAATGGCTGGCATTAGTTTGTGATTCAAATCCCTACACTTCAGTGACAGAAATGCTAAATTTAGGAGGGACAGAAGAAATTTCGGAGGCAAAATCAGGGACATCCCTGAAAATCAGGGACAGTTGAGAGGTATGCGTCTATGATATAGATTGCTTTTATATTTTTTGTCCCATGTGCATTACAGGACGTGTAGCCAAATTTAGAGTCATAGCCCATTTTGTAACTCTTTTAATTATCTTGTTCAGGTCTTCTTGCAGAATTTGTACTTGAGACTCATTTTCAATTTGTCTCCCTTGTTTGGTGTCATCCAGGTATTTTTCCATCCAGCTCTTAATGCCCTCATTAATATGAGTTCTATACAGTTTGAAAAATTAATTGTTCAAAAACAGATTCATGTGGGACACCACTGGCCACATCTCCCTCCTGATAACCATTCATGTAGACTCTGAGTTTTACAACCTAACCACTAGTCTAGTGTCGCCAGTTTATCATCTCCTGTATTATTCCTAAGGTTTTTGTTTTGGTGATAATTCCGTTATGTGGGACAAAGTCAAAAGTTTTGCTAAAGTCCCAGAAAATTATATTAACTGGCTTGCCCACATCTAATTCCCTACTCAGAAAAGCTGATCAAGTTCTTAAAGCTGGCAGTACAGCCTAGAGGTTAGAGCAATGAGCTTTAAATGAACTTGGTACACCCAGCAGCCCTGAGTTTGATTCCCATAACCTCCAGTTGCATACTGTGTGAGATTCGGGAAGTTATTTAACCTCCCTGTGCTCCTGGAATGCACGTGAAAATGAGTGTCAGCTTAGTGTGCCTTTTCTGGCCAAAACACATTGTAAAAACAAATAAATACATAAATTGTGGAAAGGGTTTGTTATGCAGGACCTTCCTTCGAACCCATGCTGTTCGTCCACCATGTGAAAACCATTGGATGATTGGGAGAGTATGTGGCACTTAATTAGTACCTCCATTATTTTGCCCACAACCAAAGTCAAACTGATAAGTTAATAATTTAAAATATCTTCTTTATTTCCCTTTTTAAAAATGTGGTCCATGTGTACCTTCTCCAGTCTATGGGAATATTATACTATTACACTCTGAAGATTATTTCTAGGGGACCAAGCATTTTCTCCTGCACATTTTTTTGATAAGTTTGGTGATATATTGTCTGGGCCAGGGGATTCCCCTTGCACAAGTTTTTTTTTTTTTAATACTACTAAAATAGTGTTTTTTTTAATTACTAAATCAATGTTATAACTGGTTATGGGTTTTATTTCTGTTCAATGTAGTTACTTTGTATTTTCTACTAAATCTGTTTTTTTAATGATAAAATAATATTTATTGAATTCCGATTCCATTTCCACAATAATTATTCCTTCTACTTCCAGAGAGCTCACTAATCTACTTGTTGTTAAGATTGAATTAATGTAACAAAAAAATTCCTTCCGTTGATGCTTATTCGATCTAATGGCTAAGTTATATTCCATTTTCTTTTATTCTTTCTTATTAGCATATTTATGTTTGTAATAGCTCTCTGCATTGTCAAAAGTCACCTAATCACATGACATTTTGTATTCCCTACATATTTCTGCATTTTTTATGTTAATGTCATACCTTTCTGTATTAACCAACATGTTTTTTCCTCTGTTATTTAAGTAGTAATATTCAGTTAGCTGGAGTATATGAAGGAATAACCAGCTGAAGTAGATGATTAAATGCTGACGCCAAAGGCTTTCAAACCCAACTCTGTAAGTTTGCAGCTCAGATCTCTTAACCACTGCACTATACTGGTTCATTGGAAACAGTTAAAGAGGAACATGCCTTTGTTTCCCCCTTTTTTGTCAGAAATGTGGATAACCTACAATGGGCTTTGCCAGAATGTGGGTAGTCTACTGTGGGTGTCACCAGAATGTGGATAGCATACTGTAGGCGTCTCCAGAATGTGGATAACCTACTGCAGGCATGTCTAAAATGTGATTGTAGTATTTTGTAGGATAATAACTGACAGTTTTCCTGTATCCTGATTGGCTTAGAACAGATACCTGTCATACTTAAAATAACATTCAGTTTGCCGGAGTATAGAAAGGAATAACTGGCTGAAGTGGACGATTAAATGCCAAGGCCAAAAGCTGAGTCATTTAATCAACCACTGAAGCCAGTTATTCTGGGTATACTCTGGCTAACTGAATGTTGTTACTATTAAATGTCTAGACATTTTTAACCCAGGGCTTTAAAAGTGCTGTAGTAGTTTCTAAGTGAGTTGTTCATAGCTGCACAGTATGCAAGTGGTGGCTGTGGGATTCCATCCCACTTCTGCAAGTTTGCCACTCAAAGCTCTTGACCACTGCACTATACTGGCTCCCTGGAAACAATTAAAGTGGAACATGTCTTTGTTCCCCCCTTTTTTGTCTGTGGACTAAATGGATAACCTGCAGTGGGCAAGTCTGAAATGTGGATAACCTACTGTGTTCGTCACCAGAATGTGGATAACCTATTGTGCGCATGTCTAAAATGAAATTGTAGTAGTTTGCTGGATAATAACTGACAGTTTTCCTGCATTCTGATTGGCTTAGAACAGATACCTGTTGTATAATATTCAGTATTTCCTTGCCTTTGGGATGTTTTTGGTTTGGAGATCTAAATGTTTATGTTAGTAGGTGAACCATGCTGTGTCTTTATCACATTTTCCTAATTCCTTCGCCCACTTTCATTCTATTAGGCAGCTCTTATTTGCCTAGCATTTTCCTAATTTTAAATGAATCTCCTTGGTTATACCATTTTCACTTGCTTTGCACAGTTTTATATTAAAATATACAATGCAGTGGTCACTACCTGCAAATTGTTCCATTACTTGGCAGCACATATTTATATATTTATTTTTTTTATTCTTTGTTAACCAGGTAAGGCCCACTAGGCATGAATACCTGTTTTCAGGGGCAACCTGGGAGCTTTGGAGTGCTTAAGTGACTTGCTTAGTTACACACTATGCAAGTGGAGGTTGTGGGAATTGGTACCCCTACAGGTACACCGTAGGCAGCTAGCACTTAGGTATATATTATACTAACATATAGGGCTAAGGGCATCTACCGTATCATAGATATCAGGATACATATGCATATTATTGTTATACACTTTACTTTCTAATACATATAAAGATGTTAGGACACCCGTGTCCTTGTAATGATTATGGTATATGAGTCGGCATTGCCATCTTCTGATGATCTGTATTATTACACTGCTATATGCAAACTGTCCTCCTTTGTCTTTACAAAGTGATGACTACTACAAAATTGTATGTTATCTTGGACTGAGTAACCATGGTAATTATTGTAAGTACTGTATATAATGTAAGACATTACGTCTTCTACCTTGGAGACCCCAGGAGATAAGAAGAATCCTCACGGCACAAGGAATGCTTAGCATTGACTCCCAGTTTGTTTTGGTAAGAACTGCTTAGGGCAACTATGATTATCCTTTTGGTAGCAATAAACAAGTTTATTAGTTCCTCACAGAATGACTTCCACCCCCCCCCCCGCTCCCATTACGCTGCCAGGGGCAGCCTTTTAGTGAGGAGAGCAAGAGAACCTCCCTGAAGCCAAGAGCACATCTGCAGACAACCACTCCCCAATTGCTGGGACTGCAGGTTCTGGATATGAACCAGTTGTCCCCTCCACTAGCAGGCAAATGCCTTAACTACTTGACAGTTGAAGTGGCTTTCCTACCACTTTCATAGTGAACTAAAGCTCCATGTCACTTTCAGATCCCCTGAAAAAATGTTATGCAGATGAATCATGCCTTAAATATTATGAAAATAGCCCCTTAGAGGCCTTCACACACACCACAAAAAGGAAGTACGGGGCTCTTAGTTCTTGCCTGCATAGTGTAGTATAGCATAGTGTGCCACTCACAAATACCTAGCATTCACTTGGATGGTAACTTACATGCCTCTCATTTGAATTTTCCTAATCTTTTTATTATAAATTTTTTGCTGTGTTCTGGGGGCTTTTTATGTCTGAGTCTACCAATTCTGCCCCTCAGCTCTCTCTGTAGGTAGACTGTGAGGTAACAATTGGATGCTCTGTCCGGTTACCCAATGCATCTGTGTGTGAAGGCCCCCCAGATTCTTAAAGTGCCACCAACACCTTGAGAAAAAATTTAAAAACATAATATCTGGACACAAATCAGCTTATATTTCTCATTAGTGCTGTATTTTTCATCCCCATTACTTATTGCTGAGGTCATATTCATGAAAACAGCATAGCTGTTCCTTGAAAGTTCAACAGCTCCTAATGCTTTTATCCAGCTTGATGTCATAATAATACTCTGCATGTGGCATCACAGTTACTCCTATAGCAACAAACTGATGTCACAACAGAGAATTATGATTTCAAGTAGGGAATAAGCTATAAAGGCAGAGGGACTCTAAGGGCTAAAGAAACATAAACATAGAATTTGACGGCAGATAAGGACCACTTGGCCCACCCAGTCTGCCCATTTCCCTACCTAATGGATAAGCTGTCTTACTTGATAGTTTTTGTGGGAATTTCTTTAGTAATAAATATTGGAGATGAGAAATCTATAGAAAATGGAAGAAATACAAGTTGAATGTTGTCCAAATATTGTTTTTTGATGTTTCTCCAAAGGCGCAGCTGTTCTTTAACATTCCTTGTATGCTGAGTGAATTTCTTGTAGTAGTGTGTGGCAGACTTAGAGAATATCAGAAAGGGAGAGATTGTTATGTTTTTGTGAATGGCTGCAAGTGAGCTGCTTGTTGTGAATGGATGATACTCATTGTACCCTGGGTGGCAGTCTTGTCTCAGGTTAAGCAATGGATTGTTCGGACGTCAAATGGAGCTACTGGGCACAATGAGAATGATTTTACCATAGTGAGAAGGATCACCTGAGTGCATTGTGTTCGGTCCTCTGTGGGACTTGCCCCCTTGACATGGTACAGAGGCAAAAACAATCCATAATGAGATTGTGACTAAGAGCCAGCCATGTTCTGCCTATTTTGATATGGTGTATGTTTTCTACAGTGTATTGGGGCTGGCATTGTAGCTTAGAGGTTAGAGTAATGAGTTGTGAATGAACCTTGTTACATCTAGCAGCCTTAGGTTTGATTCCCACAAGTTCCACTTGCATACTGTGTGACCCTGAGCAAGTCACTTAACCTCCCTAGTACTCCTGGGCCACTCCTGAAAACAGACCTTGTGCCTAGTGGGCCTTACCCAGTTACCAGAAGAATTAAAAAAAAAGATGAATCTGTAAGGGAAACCTATGAGCTGGCTAGCTGCCTCTAAAACTTGGGGAAGAGCCTCCAAATTTTTATTTTGCTATGATAAAGAAATTATCAAGTAAGACAGAAAAGAAAGCAATGTGTCCATATAAGAATATCCCCTCTGGGCAGATTTCATTAGCAGTGATATGCTTTTGACATTCATACAAAGAATGTTCTGCATTTGCAATCTATTTACTGGTGACCAAAAATGAATCATTACCCCATACCACAGAGGTCAGGCAGCTCGGAGTGTCACTGCATATATTCTATGCTTCATGTTTGTGCAAGCTTGATATGACAATTGCAGAAAAAGACTCAAGTAATTGGGGAATGCCTTGATGGTATAGTAAGGCTTTTGTTTATGTCAGCTTCTTCTGTCCCTGCATGTGGTGGTAGTGGTGGTGGATGTTGTGACAGGGAACTTCCCTGCCACTGAAGCTGGACCATTTTTTATTTGAAAAATCTCCTGGTTATAACCACCCTTTCTTATTACTATCTCTTTATTTTCTAGTTTAGAAGGTAGGCCACCTTCAGGTGAACTTTTCCCTCTCTCTCCAGCGCTATCCCTTTTCTGTTTTTTCTTATATTCTCTTTGGTCCATATTAACAGGGAGGAGAGGAGCAGTAAAAGAAAACAAAATGCATTGCTCCCTTCCTTCCCCCTTATTGAAAAAATAAACACAAAAAAACAAAATGGACACTCCAAAACAATGTAAGATAAAGAACAAAGAATGAGTTATTTTTCTAACTATGGTTACCGAGAATACATTACTAGTACTTTAGGCAGTCTTATGTGGTCCTTTAGAAGAATTCCCAGGAGGAGATTTTAACTTTTGTTGGTCGTTAAAAACAAAAAGGTAAAATTCTGGCCTACAGACCTAGAGAGCTAAATGAATCCAGTCTTACCTGAGCAGGAAGACTTGGTGAAGTGCCAGTCCAGGGGCCTTTTAGGCCAGCAGTGGCCTCTTGGGGCCAGCTGGCCAGCTTTATAGGAGGAGAATGGTCAGTCAAAATGAGTGGAAATTTCCACTTCCATCCTCACTATTAAATCTGGTCCTAAGCTATTTTATTTACTTATGATTTAAGGACTATATTCCTAGTATGCCTAGGAAGCCCTCGGTATGTGTATAAATTAAAGAGAGGGCTTAAAAAGCAAATTTTTTGTTTTAGTGTTGCTAAAGTCACCTGACCACAGGGGGTGGGTATAAAAGGCCCTCCTGTGCTAGCAGAAGTCAGATAGGGTCAGCTGCTGCTGATCAGTGTCAGCTAAGGACTGTGTGGGTCTATGCTACACTAGGAAAACAGTAATGGAAACAGTGCTGGTTTGCCACAAGATTTACTGTTTTATTTGTTTTAAAGTTTAATTTACTTTTGTGTTCTGTACAAAGTATTTTATTTTCTTATTAAAAAAGAAAGAAACAAAATAAACATCACACCAGGAAAACAGTGTGTTAAACTTAACAAGCATTTGTCAATGCCAAATGTTTGCTTTCTGGTACAGTATTAGCACTGGAAATGCAAGAATTATACAGATGCAGAATAACGATGGCAGTGAAGTATTGAACTTCACACCAACCCCACCTCCACCCTGCAGAGATGGACAGGCATTGGGGTATGCATTTGGGTCATCGCCCATAACGTTCATGCCATTTCACCTCACCCTGTCCTGCAGACACTGACAAATGGTGAGGTGTGCCTTGGGGTGTTCAGCTTTACAATCACCCCATTCCATAAGGACATTCACTGAAATGGGTGCAGTATAGGAGAATGAGGTGAACTCTGGGGCTGAAGAGTCCAAGGCACACCTCGATGCCTGTCACTGGCTGCAGGGTGGGAGGGTAGGGGTGGAATGGCATGAGCATTACAGTCAGCAATCCAAAGGCACACCCCTGACGCCTATCAGTCTGTACAGGGTGGGGCATTGTGGTTAGAAATCCTAATGCCCTGGGCGTTTGTTGGTATTTGCACTACACATTTTCAACCTGGCCTTTTTGTGACCCCCACCTCATGAAAGCATTTGGGACCTCTTCTCATGAACAGTGGCACTGTGATTTTGTTCATGTGTTCCGAACTTTGAGTTCCCACAGTGACCATGCCATTCTGTGCCAGATGTATGAAAACACAGATCGGTCAGGATGTGAAGAATGACAGCTGTACCATTCATAGGGAGGTGTGAAGAGATGGCAATGTTGAAAATCTGTAGTGAAAATATTAAAAATGCTTGAATTTCTGCAGGTACGTGGAAACTGTGCAATGCATGCGTGTAACACAGTCATGTAGTGGAATTATTTCACCAAATTTTCAACACAGGGTTTTAAATAATTGATTAGCAGTTTTTTTCTTGGGACAATAGTAACTGTAGAGAAAGTATTTATATAGGTTTTCTAGAAGTGTTATGTTTGTTGAACACAGTGAGGCAAGTGATATGCATTTTCACAATGTTTTAGAACTTTTATGAGAAAAACGCTAATCAATTTTTAGAGTTAAATAAAACTCTGCAGGCATTGTGTGACCTCTGCTCATGAACACTGTCACTATGATTTTTTAAATCTGTTCCAAACATTGATTTCCCACAGCGACCAAACTATTCTGTGCCACATGTGTAAATGCATATTTCAGGCAGGATATGAAAAATGACAGCTATACTGTTCATAAGGAGGTGTGAAAAAATGCCAATGTTGAAAATCTGGCGTGAAAATATTACAAATGCGCGAAATTACGACGGTGGGTGGAAATTGTGCAACATGATCTCATAACACAGTCATTTTATGGACTTTTGTCACTAAATTTTCAACATAGACATTTTTGCACCTCTGCTCATGAACAATGTCAATGTGATTTTCTTAATCTGTCCCGAACACTCACTTCCCACAGTGACCTCGCTATTGTGTGCTGGAAGTGCGAAAACACATTTTGGCCAGGATGTGAAAAATGACAGCTGTACTGTTCATAAGGAGGTCTGAAAAAATGCCAACATTGAAAATCTGGAGTGAAAATACTACAAATTTGTGAAGTTATGAGGGTGCGTGGAAACTGCGCAACTCATGCTTGTAACACAGTCATTTTATGGATTTTCATCACCAAATTTTCAACATAGGCATTTTAGGACCTCTGCTCATGAACAGTTTCACTGTGATTTTCTTAATCTGACCCAAACACTGATTTCCCACAGCAACCACGCTGTTCTGTGCCAGAAGTGCAAAAACACATTTCGGCCAGGATGTGAAAAATGACAGCTGTACTGTTCATAAAGAGGTGTGGAAAAATGCCAGTGTTGAAAATCTGGAGTGGAAATACTACAAATTCATGAAGTTACAAGTGTGCATGGAAACTGTGCAATGCAAGCTCATAAAGCAGTCATTTTTTTGGATATTTTTCACCAAATTTGCAACATAGGCTTTTTGACAACCCACCTCATGAACAGTGGCACTGTCATTTCATTACTCGGTCCTGAAAGGTGATTCCGTGCAGTGACAGTGAAATCACCTTTCGGGACTGAATAATGCCATGACAGTGACTGAATTCATGGAGAGGGTTCCCAATAACCCCATGTTGAAAATTTGGTGCCAAAAGTTGAAAAAATGACTGAGATATCCACATAAGTTGAAAAAACCCTGCTTATGCAATTATACAGCTTACCAGCATTTCTTCAGTTTGTGGTCAGCTTTGAAGAATGCAGATGTGTTCCTGGTCCACAGGAGATCATCACGCCAGGCTCAGAGGTAGGTATGGGGTGGGGGTGTGGGAGGTGGAGTGCTCAGAGGGTGGCTGCAGGTTGGGAGAGGGGGTACAAGACACCACGAGGGACTGTTTTCTTGGTTTCAGGGACAACAAAATAAACAAAAGACTTCGTGGAAAGATTTTTTTGCAGGCTTGCTTTGGTCACACTGGGGTGGGCTCCCAGTGTGCCACTTGCATTTTGGGGTAGGAGGGACTTACGCCAATGGGGATTGGGACCCCTGTCAGCAAAGAAAGACCGTTTGGGGGGCATGATGCTATGGGGGATTGGGCTCCCCCGTTGGCAAATGAACTGGGTCGGGGACATGCCAACAGGGGGTTTGGGCACCCCTGTTGGCTTTCAGGGGGCTCTGAGGTGGATGGCAATAGTCACCACCATGTTCATGGAAATGTTACACCAGGCAAGGTACTGCCCTGCAATGATGGGTCGGTCCCTCATTGCAGCTGAATGGCTGATGATGCAATGATGAGGTGACCCCTGATTGTGGCGCCCAAATCATTTCAAGTTGGTAGCACTTCTGGAGAACCAGTGTCATCAGGACAGTGGGCCTGCATTGGTTGAACACTGCCAAGGCCCCAGATGCAGTGCTGGCATTGGCCACCACAGTGCCGCACCTCCACAACCTGTTTCTTGCCTGTGTGTGCAAGCAAGCATAAAAATTTGTTGTTGAAGTCCATCTGTTATCCCACACCTTTAACAGGTGTCTTACTACTTTTCTACCCCTGTAAATGCAGACACTGATTTCAGAAAATGACAGTGTCACTTTTTACAGTAATCTTGCACTGAATCAGTCCATGGGTCCTATGCATGCAGGCCTACACAGAAGGGCATAACTGTCCTGTGTAGCAGCTCACATCTGCTCTGAATGTAATCATGTGAGCAGGATGCACAATACCCATGTGCAGGACATATGTCCAGCATCCACCTGACTCAGACAGGCGACCACATGCATGGCAGAAGGAGGACATGTATTGTGGTGTGCTGCATCCATGAGGGACCATATGGATGCACTGTACAGCCTTGCACACAATGCCAACATTTCCATGCCCATAGAAACCTACCATAAACATGAATACACTGGCTACAGCATCCACAAGGGCCTATACCACCCCTCAAAGAAAGACAGAGACACTGGAGAGTGCCTGTTTAGTAACAGCAAGCTCAATATACAAACTGAAAAGTGGCCAAGTACTACAAAAAGCGTTACGCCCACCTCCTGTTATGGCCAAGCATAAATAACATGGCCAGACAAACATGACTTAACCTCTCACTGCTTACCCTATCCCTTCACTCCCTCTTTCACTCACCTTCCATCCCAATCCCCTTACCCCCCTTTTTTATCCCATCTTCACCCTCTCAAAAGCACTTATCCTTGCTGCCCCTTGTTCTCTTGACATAGCCTTTCTCTGGCTGAACTACCCCATACCTTACCCATGACAAAGCGTCTGGCAGCATACCACTGCGCCGACTACTGGGATTTCTTCCTAACCCGTCAGTTCCCCAGCACTTTACAATGATTTTAACTGCATCTGCAGTGTGCCAATTGCATGTATTTAGATAACCCGAATTTACTGCCTCTAGAACTTCTTCTTGTTTCTTTCCTCGGAAACCTTAATTATACGTTCACAGGTATATCTTGAAATGAAAACAGCTGTAACAACTGTGTGTTTTTGTCTGTAATGGTTATGACCTGTATCTCACTGTAATAGAAACATAGAAACATAGAAACATAGAAGTTGACGGCAGATAAGGACCGCAAGGCCCATCCAGTCTGCCCATTTTTTTTTCTACCTTATAAATGTGCCATCGGCCTTTGCTCTGTCAGTGACCTATCTATTCATAGTCATTTGTATTGCTCCCTTATGCATATCCCATGCCTGTTTGAAGCCCTGCACTGTATTCATAGCCACCACTTCTTGTGGTAAGCCAGTCCATGCATCTACCACCCTTTCTGTGAAAAAGAATTTCCTCACATTCCCCTTAATCGGCCTCCCTCTAATCTCATGCTGTGTCCTCTTGTCCTGCTATTTTTCTTATATTTAAACATGTTAGACTCTTTCACCTTGTTTATGCCCTTAAGGTGTTTAAATGTCTCGATCATATCACCTCTCTCCTCCTTTGCTCAAGGGTATACATATTGAGCTCCGTTAATCTGTCCTCATCGTCTTCTGATGCAGTCCCTGCACCATTTTGGTTGCCCTTCTCTGGACTGCCTCAATTTGGTTAATGTCCTTGTGAAGGTGTGGCCTCCAATACTGCACGCAGTACTCAGATGGGGCCTAACCAATGTCTTGTACAGAGGGATTATTACCTCCCTCTTCACGACTTGTGATACCCCTACTAATACACCCCTAACACCCCCTAGCTACCTACTGCTTTAGAGGTCTGCTTGGATGATTTTAGGTCATCAGTGATGATGATGCCCAAGTCTCTTTCTTCCTTTGTGACTGCTAGCAACTCCTCCAGCCTATAAGTGGCTTCAGGGGTTTCTCTTCCCTATGTGCATGATTTTGCACTTCTTTGCATTAAATCCCAGTTGCCACTCTTCTGAGCATTTGCTAGTTTATCAGATCTCTTCTCATTCTGCCCACCCCATCTGGATCATCTACTCTGTTGCAGATCTTGGTGTCATCTGCAAACAGACAAGCCTTACCCTCTAGTCCATCTGCGAGGTCACTAATGAAGATGTTGAATAGGACTGGCCCCAGGACTGATCCCTGAGGTACCCACTTGTGACTTGCATCTCTTCTGACTGTATACCATTTACCACCACTCTCTGTTTTCTGCCAGTCAACCAGTTTGCCACCCAGTTGACCAACTTCTGACCCACCCGAGCCTACCTAGCTTATTTATCAATCTTCTATGTGGAACAGTGTCAAAAGCTTTGCTGAAGTCAAGGTAGGTGACATCAACTGCTCCCCTTGGTCCCCACTCTGGTTACCCAGTCAAAGAAATCTATGAGATTAGTTTGACAGGACCTTCCTTGTAAACCCATGCTGTCTTGGATCCTGTGCCCCTATGGATTCCAGGTGTTGCACTATCCTTTCCTTAAGTGCCTCCATAATCTTGCCCACTACTGAGGTAAGACTGACTGGTCTGTAGTTCCCGCCTCCTCCCTGCTACCACTCTTGTGGGCGGGATCACATGAGCCCTTCTCCAGAATTCTGGGACCTCTCCTGTGCTTAGAGACTCACTAAACAATTCTGCTAATGGCTCTGCTAGTTCCTCCTTTAGCTCCTTAAGTACCCTGGGATGTATGCCATCAGGTCCCATTGCCTTATCCACCCTGAGCTTAGCAAGCTCTTGTAGGACCCTTTCTTTTGTGAAGGAGTAGTGCTCACCTCCTCCCCTGTGTCCATGATGCTGAGCTGTGGGCCCTGCCTACCTTCTCTTTCAGTAAATACTGAGCAAAAGTATCTATTTAGGATAGATGCCTTTACAGGGTCCTCCTCCTCACATGCTCCCTTTTCTCCATTAAGCTTAGCAATACCCCTCTGGACTTTCTCCTTTCACTAATGTATCTATAGAAAGTCTTGTCACCTTCTTTTACTGTTCGTGCTAGTGTTTCCTCAGTTTGGGACTTTGCCTGTCTTACTGCCTTCCCTGCTTCCCTTAGGGCAGTTTGGTATGCCTCCTATCTTCATCCGCTGTGTTCCTTATATTTCCTGAAGGCCAGCCTTTTGGCTCTGACCTTTTCTGCTACTGTATTTGAGAACCAAAGTGGTTTCCTTCTTCTTTGCACTTCCTTTTCTCTCTAACACAATGGGATGTTGCTTCAAGTATTGTATCCTTAATGCTTGCCCACTTTGCCTGTACCTCCTCACTTGTGTTTCTTTTTGCCAGGGCTAGCTTAACTCTGTTGGCCATCTTATCAAAGTCAGCTCCTCTGAAGTCCCATATTTTGCCTTGGAATGGGATGATTTAGATGTAGTAGCCAAATTGAACCATACCAGTGATGGTCACTGGCCCCAGGTGACCTTCTACCTGGAGATCTGTGATCCCTTCTATGTTAGTCAGTACTAGATCTAGGATAGCCCTGTCTCTTGTGGGTTGCTGTACCAGTTGTTTGAGGCCCTCCCTGCAGGGAATCCACTATGAGTCTAGTTCTGGCAGATGTTCCTGCTGGTATTGACCAATCTGTATCTGGCATGTTGAAGTCTCCATTATCAGAACCTCCCTTTAGCTGTCATGTTTTGTATATCTTCTAACAGTAATGTGTCTATGTCCTCCCTCTGGTCTGGGGCCTGTAGACAACCCAGTTCTTATGGCTGTCCCATTTCCTGTTTCCAGGGTGACCCACAGTTCTTTCTGGCTCCTTATGTGTATTCTGAATTTCTGTAGCTTTGATATTTTCATTAACATACAGGCCACTCCTCCCCTTTTGCTCCTCGGTCTCTTCTGAACAATACATAGCCAGGTACTGAAGTCTCCCAAGTGTGGTTACTGGTAAACCACGTCTCACTAATTGCTACTATGTCCAGTTTAGCTCTGACATTATTGCCTGCAGGTCTGGGATCTTATTTCCCAGGCTGTGAGCATTTGTGTACATGATTTTCCATTGGCCAGATTTTGGTGTGTTAGTTGTTAGTTTGGCATTACCCTGTGCATCGTGATGGGAGAAAAACCTTTTTCTTACCTGGTGATGCAAATGAGCGGCAAACACGCTGAATTCCTGTTTGACCACTAGCTGAGGGGGGAAGGGTGTTCTTCCCATTCGACGTATGGGGTGCTGCACCCCTCTCCCCATTTGCTAGTTTAAATATTCTGCAAAGACGTCAAACTTCTGCCCCAATGCACTGACTCCCTCTTTAGTCAGATGCAGTCCATCAAATTTAAAGTACTTTCGCTCCCAGAACTGTTGTCAGTTCCCTACAAATCTGTGTCCTTTTTCCTGGCACCAGTCCTTGAGCCACGTGTTTAGCTCCCCTATCTCCCCTTCTCTGACCTTCCGTCCATCTGCTCCCTTCTCCCAGACTGGCAGGATCTCAGAGAAGGAGATGCCGGACGAAATAGATGATAGTTTGTCACCCAGCTTAGTCAGGTGTTCCTTGGTCTCCACAACTGACCGGCTGGTGAGATCATTAGTCCTTATGTATACTAGGACATCAATGTTTTCTCCTGCTTTGTGAAGAATTTTAGCAATGCGGTCAGTGTCTCTCCATGCTGATGTACCTGGGAGACATGAGTTTGACTGACATGGAACCTTTGGAAAAGAGTCCTTGACTCAAAGGTATTAATCCGAAACTGAAATAAATAAATAAATAAATAAATAAATAACATAAATACTGTACCAAGTGCCACAAATGGCCATAAGACCCTTCCCCACTATGGCCACACATAAACAAATTGTTATGCACCACAGATGACCCAAGAGTCCCCCTCCTCACATCATGGCCATATATCAATATAGTGTGACAAAAAGCCCCACCAAATATGGTCACACAACAACTCATAGAAACATAGAAACTGACAGCAGATAAGGACTACTAGACCCATCCAGTCTGCCCATTTTCCCTGCCTACTTGATCTCTAGATCTCTAGCTTTACCTCCTGATTCCTATTTCTAGGGTTCCCCTACACCTGACCCATGCATGTTTGAATTCCCCAACAGTGTTTGCCCCACCACCTTCATTGAGAGTTTATTCCATTTCTATTCCACCACCCTTTCTATGAATAAATATTTCCTCACTCTTCCCTTGGTCTATCCTCTTCCAACCTCATGTCATGCCCCTTGTTCCTGGACATCTCCTTTTCTGAAAGATTCTACCCTCTGGTACCCTATTTATGCCTTTTAGATATTTGTAGGTTTCTATCATATCTTCACTGTCTCTTCTCTCCTCCAGGGTATACATATTGAGGTCTCCTAGTCTCTCCTCATGTGACTTTTGTGTAGGCCCTGCACGATCTTTGTTGTCCTTCTTGAACTGCCTCCACCCTGTCTATGTCCATGCAGAGATGCAGCCTCCAGAACTGGACACAATATTCCAAATGAGGCCTCACTAATGATCTGCACAGTGGCATCACAACCTCATTCCTTCTGCTGGTGATACCTCTCCCTATGCACCCCAGCAACCCACAGGCTCGCCCCACAACCTTGGCTCATTGTTTGGTCACCTTTAGGTTATCAGATATAATTACTTTCAAATCCCTTTCCTGTGTGGTGACAATCCCCCCCCCCCACAACATGTAATCTTCCCCTGTATTTTTGCACCCCAAATGCATGATTTTGCACTTTTTTGCACTGATTGTTAGCAGCCACACTCTGGACCATTCAACCAGTTTATCTACATCCCTCCTCATGTTTGTCACCCCTTCTGGAGTGTTCAGCCTGTTGCAGATCTTAGTGTTATCTGCAGATAGGCACACCTTCCCATCCAGCCCCTCCACAATGTCACTTCTGAAGATATTAAACAGGACTGGGACCAGGACTGATCCCTATGGCACCCTGCTGGTCACCCTTCTTTCCTCAAATTGAGCTCCATTTACCACAACCCTCTTTCTGGGAAAGTGGGATACAGAAATTGCCTATGATTCTCAGGCAAATCTGTTTTATGATAGGATTGACCTGTGTAAACAATATATAGATGACATAATGATGGTGTGGCAAGGTGACAGGGACAAATTGGATGAGTTTGCTGCATACCTAGAAAGAACCAGTCCCAATTTATGTTTCACCATACAGGTGAGTCAGGAAACAATTTCTTTCCTTGACCTAATGGTGGTGAAAAAAGCAGATGACATATTGGTGCAAATTTATATTGGAAAGAAACTGACCGAAACACCTTACTCCACTCGTCCAGCCGTCATCCTCACCATACAATCAATAATAACCTAAATCCCAGTTTGTATATGTCCATCATAACTGCAGCAACCATGAGAATTTTGAAAATGAATGTCTGGAATTGTATTCTAGATTTCAAGATCGTGGGTACAGACAGGAAGTTCTTGATAAAGCATTGGAGCAAGTTAAGGGTATGGAAAGGACAACTTTGCTTGAACCAAGAACTAGGGCATCAAATAAATAACAACCAGAATTTAATTTTGTAACAAGATATTGTAACCAGAGTAAACAGTTGAAGGTGCACAAGAATTGGACAGTCCTTAGATCGGATTCCATCCTACGAACTTACACCATGGAATTTCCTCACATGGTATACAGGAGGAGGATTAATCCGAGGGACAAACTTGTGCACAGCCTCCAACCAATGCAAAAAAACTAATTTTGGTATATTCAAGTGATTACCCCCACTTCTGAATGGCACACATGTATGTGGCAGGTGCAAGTTTTATTCCAGTGTCACTAAAACAACTAGTTTCACAAGCATAAATGCTACAAAAATATTTGAAATAAGGTCATTTATTAATTGTGACACTGAGAACATCATTTACTTGGCAACCTGCAGTTCTGGTGCTTTTTATGTTGGAATGACATCTCTGACACTCAAGGTTCAAATAGGGGAACACCTTAGCAAAATAGAAAGAAAGACTGTTCCAGTACATTGGCATATCATGTCTGTGTCCACAATTATGATGGTACCCATAGTTTCAGATTTTGTGGTATAGAACAAGTAAGATTAGGAAAAAGGGGAGGGAATTTGAAGAATCTCACCATTTATAGAGAAGTACAGTGGATTGTCCAGCTGGGAGCCATTTTTCCACCTGGACTTAATGATAGGATCGAATCTACTGTACTGAACAAAAGAAGGATTAGAAGTAGGAACTGAGCCAGTACCTTGATAATGTGCTTTATTTTTTTTTCAGATACCATAACAATTCCCTTACATCTGAATTTGGGATCGCAGAAAGATTTAATGAAAATGTATCAGGTTTAAGCTTGAGAACATTTAGAGCTTCAGTTTATTATTTAACTCCCTGCAAACTCCTTAAAAGAATAATTCAAGATGCATTAATTGTAATTTTGAAAAATGTATTTGGCTGTCCTAAGTACTGAGTATTAAAGTACGTAAAGTAAATGTATTTGTTTGGTGATAGACCTTTTCATATATAAATATAAAAATCAGTGTCTAACATTTTGATATTACACATATAATAGACATTCAAGTACAAAAACATTTGTAAGTAGTTAATAAATGCATACCAAATAGCATTATGTTATACCTCACTGTGTAAATAATTAGATTAAATATTTCTTCCAAGTATTTCTAACTATTATTTTGCCCCTTCATGTCTATAGGTAGTATCCATAGATGGAAATAATGTGTTCTCCACCCTTTAACTGTAAATTTTCTGGGGCACTACTGTTTTTTACACTTTGGTGTAAAACAATCTCTGCAGGTACTATATGCAATCCCATGGCATCTAAAAGACCTACATTCGCTAACATCTTTCTAAATAAACTCAGATAGCTGACCTTAATATACAGCATGTCACAATCTGTGTTGGAGTGCTGTCTACCTACATAAATTGCATCAGGGTTTTCAAATGAAACATTTAGTAATTGTTCAAATAAGTCCAGTATTGTGTCTTTAAGTTTAGTACTGTTTTCATTACTTGTTCTACCTAACACATACAGATATAATGTGTTTATTCTTTTGCTTTCCATAGCTTCTCCACTGTTCTGTTTAACTACTGGTTTTGGGTTGCTTAGGATAGTACTGTCTATTATATGCACTCCTACTTCATCCAGTAGTGAGCCTTTGCTCAAAATGGTTTCTGCCATCTCTTTACTTCATAGGAGTACATCCACATAGCCTAGTTTTGTGTCACTTTTCTTTCGCCATACTTTATTGATTCCTAGATCTCTTTCAGGAATCCTTAGTGCATGTGTGAACTGATTATTTAATGTTCCCTTCAGCCTATTAACATTCTTATTTGGTGATGTTATAAGACCAAATATAGAAATCTGCATTCGTTCACTCTTGACTATTTCACTGCCACTATTTATCTTATCTCTATTGATATAATGAATAATATAGCTAGGTTTTTTTAATGCCCCACTGTTTAACCAAACTTGGTTGGCTATATGTGGGACAACACAGAAGATAAATAGGCATTCTTCACCATCCACACCCCTATCCTCCCATATCTGTGCAACATCTGAATTTACAATATCAGCTCCAACATCTTCCCTTAACAGGTGCACACTCTTTTCTCTAAGCACATCATATGACCACTCCTTGTACACTTTGAAACCATATAAAATCAAGATAGCACAATCAGTGATATTAACCCCTGTATGCCCTTCTACGTCAGTGTTCAGTTTTGTATGTAGTGAACCATTCTTTTGCCTATCTGATCTCTCTGGCTTATCTCCTCTCATCCACACCTCTAGTTTACCTTTAAAATTCTCTTGGTCTTCCCTTCGATAGTTCAGATTTTGCTCTAGTTTGTCTGGATGTACCATTACTTTCGCAAAAGGAGACCGTATATGCTGAACAATTTTTCTTGAGGTTTCTACCAGCTCTTTCTGGTTTATTTCCATATTAACTTGAATCATATCTTCCCTAAACTCAATTGGCTGAACAGCTTCAGTTTGCATCAGAGTATTATCGGAAATACTATCCCTTAAGTCTGATGCCTGTGTAATTTTTTCCTTAATTTTATTCTTATTCCTTCTGCTTTTCCCTCTACTATCACTAATTGTCTTTTTTCTTGTTTTCTGTACTGAGGATTTTGGAATGCCTATGGGGGGAAAATCAGTCTGAATTTGAGGGGCAGTATCCTCAGTAATAGACACTGACATTTCTGATGGAACAACTTTATTTAATTTATAAAGTCTATCCTCCAGTCTTCCTCCATTAATAGCTATAAAGTAATTCACAGATTCAAATGTTAGAGACAGACAAAGGTCCAAGTGGGGCACACAGATAAATGACTTAATAGTAAGCAGATCAGTTAGCAGGGTGTAGTCCCAGTGGCAAGTAGAAGATCCATAGACCAGTGTCCTATTTCAAGCAGTGGTTCAGGAGATCTGACCGAATAGAAGGTCAGCACATCTTAACAAGCTGTATTTTCTTAGTCCTGAGTTAAGCCACCATGCAAACCTTAGTGCCACACTGGTTTCCCAGTGCCGGATAAGAAAACAGGGCCCCTAGCTCGGACCAGATGGGACACAGGAGGTGCAGCACATGCAAACAATACAGGATTAAAAGTTGTCAACAAGCAGGTATCAGATTGCTGGAAAACAACCCCAGCAGTCATTCACGCCACTTAGCATGGGTGAAAGTAACATTGGCTACTACATCTGAGACTGATGGCATCTCATAAAATGAAAGAACAGTGAGACTTGACAGGCAGCACAACAGGGCCAACAATAGTTAAAAAAATATAACATTAAAAAACCCAAACGGAGGTCTCGTGATGGCAGCCTAGAGGAAAGCAGCGACCTTGTGTAGCTCTGCTCCCTACCCAGTTTAAAACTTCACGTTTTAGATCATCATGAAACTACAGAGTGTTGAAAACTGTTTCTGAGGATTTCTTGCAGCTTGGATCATTCAAAGATGGAGGCATATGTGAAAAAACAGCTCCCAAAGCACACCCCACTGGCATCGCCGGAGAAAGAGCAGGCCCCGAAATGACCTCAGCAAGGGCCTACTAAAGCAGTTCCAGGATCTACAGCCTTAACTGAGGAGGGTTTCCTGGAGATAATTATGCCTTTGCAAAACGCGATCGAGGAAATCTCAACCGAAGTGCACAGTTTCAAAGCGTCTTTGGATTTATTAAATATTTAGGTTGGGGATAATGAAACACGTATTAAGTCCGTGGAAATGAAGATAGACAAGCTTGAATTAGAGTAGGTTTCCAAAAACAGGAGAGTTAAAAAAAATCAAAGAGAAGCTTGAAGATCTGGAGGGGAAGAGTAGAAGAAGCAATATAATCATCATCGGTATTCCAGAGAGAGAAGAGGGCACATCTCCGATACAATTCGTACAGAAATTATTTGAGAAAGTTGCTGGCCCATCCCCAAATAGGGCAAGTTACATTGTTGAGCGAGCCCACAGAGCCCTTCACCCACCCTTCCACTGGGTTATCAGCCCAGACCAATGGTGTGTAAATTATTGCACTATCTTGATAAACAACATATCCTGGCGAAAGTAAAATCCCTGCAAGAAGTGCTCTGGGAAGGCAAGTGGATTAGGATAACACATGACTTGCCACAGTCTGTAAGGCTCAAACATCAAGAAATGCACCCTTTGGTCTCAAAATTAATTGCGGTGGGCAAACAATTCTGAGTAAAGTACCTGGCTCTGTTGCAAGTGAAAATAAACGATCAGTGGTACTCGTTCGAAAGCTTGAAAGTGGCACAGACTGAGCTCAAGAAGTTGCTGCCTGATTTGCTCAAGTGACTATATGGTGCTACATTGATGGTGCTACTGGAAGGGTAAAAAGAAATTGCTATAAGCCATTGATGCTTAGTTATGGTTGACCGATCTTGTTTTGAGTCACGGAAAGAATCGTATATCGGTAGAAGAAATGTCCCCGGTAGAAGGATATGAGTGTGCTTAAAAGTAGTAAATGGACCTAATAGGCATGACAATAATCCGGGAACGCATTAGGCATTGGCAACCCCCTAGTGTAATTATAAAGGGGGTGAGATCGGATCATTCATAAAAATCCACAGCCTTGAAAGAACATGGACTCGACTTGCAAGTGCTTGGATGGAAGAGAGAAGCAGTTCTTGAATTCACTGAGGACAGTTTTATCTGCATCAGGGTCTTGAATTACCAGCAGTCAGAAGTGCAAATGACGCTCAGTAAGCAAGCTTCAATTTGTATGACTCATGTTAATTTGCTTAGTACGAATACCTCTGCAGACTGGGGTAGATAAGGTTAACTCCTGTATGGTACTCAAACTGAAAGAATATGCTGGAGCTTATCTCAATCCACAGGAGCATAAATGGCTTTTTTTTTCTTCTCTTTTCTAGTGTTTTTATTTTGTTTTTTCGACTTAGCAGCATGGGTTTTCACTCGTAAAGACAACGAATGATACAGCATGAATATGAGTTATTGAGGAGTCTGACAGCACCATGTAAAATACGGAGTGTGCTGTTAATATTGTCCTTGCCTTTTTTTCTATCTCTTGCCACCTTGTTTGGGGGGTGGAATGCAGTAATAACTCCCAGGGTTTAAGGGATGATTCTTGGAGGGGGGCAGGTATCTGCAGAACTAGTGGAAGGAACCCCTAGATTAATGTGATGGAGCTCTAACTGGAGCGGTAGCTGCCTGTGTAAAACTAGGGATTAATATCTCCCTGTGACTCGGGGAAGGAAAAAAGCAAGGAAATTCTTTTATATCCAAAGACACAAATATATGAATGTTAATCTAATTATAATGATTTCATGAATGAGAAAGGTAAGGTATATACGGATTATTCATTTCAGAACATTGATAAGCTGCTGGGGATAAATGAGTAATAGTAATACCTCATTTCATCTGCTAGAGGGCGATAGAGGGTTGCGAAATGTTAATTCCCTTTAGGAACTTCGTTTTTTCCAGTTTTTATTATAAAGATAGGGATACT
The DNA here is from genome assembly GCA_016271365.2 of Neoceratodus forsteri. Classification (NCBI taxonomy): domain Eukaryota; kingdom Metazoa; phylum Chordata; order Ceratodontiformes; family Ceratodontidae; genus Neoceratodus; species Neoceratodus forsteri. The sequence goes on from CM057455.1 coordinate 700,911,081, forward strand.
CTCTGCGAGTTCCTCAAATTCAATAAGTATAAATGGTACAATTCGTTCAGAAAATAGAAGTTACGCATCTCGGACAGAATATTTGAATATTTAGTTAAGAATGTTGATCACTTATGATCGTATGTACAATTTTAGTAGAATAATGTTAGATGTGATAAGCACTAATTGACTCTGTAACTGGGATATGGGGGCGGGTTGGCTTTCTGCTTGGTTGGGAATTTAAATAACCTGACAATTTAGAAAGGTAGTGCGGTTGATAGAACTGGGGGTAGTGTTTAAGAATGTTAGCTATAATCTTGTTGGCTTTAGGGGGGAGTGTAGTGGGGTTTGGGGGGGAGGACTTCTCTTGTTTTGGTATTGTTGTATTGTAGAAGGAACCAAATTCAGATGTATGCAGAGATATACACTAACTGCCACTGGCAAGGGGACCAACCGCCTTAGGTTAGTTAGCAATGTTAGGAGTGCTTAATATTCTAAGCTGGAATGTTAAGGGGGTTCGGGATTGGTGTAAAAGGCAAGTTGTGTTAAAGCATTTATCTACTCTAAAAAGTGATGTCGTTTGTTTACAAGAAACTCATCTTAAAAGGGAGGATACTCATTTGCTTTGCAAATACTGGGTAGGTGAGGTGTTTGGGGCCGGGGTTTCTACGAACAGGGGTGGAGTAGCTATCTTATTTAACAAAAAAATACCTTTTCAATTAGAGCAGGAAGTCTGGGACAGAAACGGTCATTACATTATACTGATCGGCACTCTGATATCACAACACGTATTAATAGGCTCAGAATATGGACCAAATATTGATTCCCCACAATTTTTTATGCAGCTGTTGGATAATTTAAATAACAACTCTTCTAAAGTAATTCTGCTTGGAGGTGATTGGAATATTACACCGCAATTACAACTTAATAGATGGGACAATAAGCGTGTGGGGTTGTCACCTTCCCAGAGGGCAGTCAAGGAGCTTATGGAAGGGGCAAGTCTTGTTGATATCTGGAGAGTTCTTAATGCGGAGTCCAGACAATATACCTTTTTTTCAATTCCACATAAGACATGCTCAAGAATTGATTACTTTTTAATTAGTATCCACTCCCCTGCTTCTGTTCTTGATGCATATATACATACAAGGGTAATCTCAGATCACTCCCCAGTTTCTATTACATATGCAATAGGCCCTAGGTTAAACAGAGATTTCTTATGGAGATTTAATAATCAGTTACTACAAGACTCTCATACTTATGAGCATTTGAAGCAATTCGTCTCTCACTTCTTTATCCATAACGTGGGTTCAGTTCTCAAAATTAATATTGTCTGGGCAGCCCTGAAGTGCACGTTGAGGGGGGAATGCATCCGAATTACTTCTACCAATCTCAAAAATAATAAAACACTAACTAATAATCTTATTAATTCCATTAAGGCCATTGAGTGTAATATTAGTCAACACTCGACTGAATCAGACTGGATCCAGTTGCATAAACTACAGTCACAGTTCTCCTCAATTATGTTGCAAAAGGCTGAGCTTGCTCTTAAGAGAACAAGACTTAAGTATCTAGAAACTGGTGAGAAAGCAGGCAAGCTACTGGCACTAAGGCTCCGACAGTTAGACTCCAGTAGGTATATCATGGCCTTAAATACTAGCCCGGAGGGAACACTAGTCAAAGACCCTAGAGAAATTGCGGCAGCATTACGACACTACTTTCAAAAACTATACACAATCCCAACAGCAGACAAAGCAAAGCTCGAGGAGATCCAGGGGTTTTTAGAGTTGGTTACCCTTCCCCAGATTTCCAGTATAGAGGCAGCAAGCCTTGGGCTTCCTATACAGGAATGGGGAGTTAAACAAGCCATCGCCCAACTTTCTCCTGATAAGTCCCCAGGACCTGATGGTCTTTCCGCCAATGTGTATAAAGCATTTGAGAAAGAGATTGTCCCCATCTTAGTAAAGGTATATAACTATTGGTATCTTGAGGGGTTTTCCAAAGGTGGCTTTCTTGATGCTTTTATTACTCTTATCCCCAAGCCAGATCGGGATCTTTTATGTCCTGGAAACTACCGACTGATATCACTACTAAACGTGGATGTTAAAATACTAGCCAAGGTATTAGCCAATCGTCTCAGTCCGTTAATGTGCAAGGTGGTTAGTGAGGTACAGGTAGGCTTTATGACTGGTAGATCTTCCAGTGACCACATGCGTAAACTTCATCATTTAATAATTCATGCTAAAAACATAGAAATTCCGGCTGCCCTTCTAGCTTTGGATGCTGAGAAAGCGTTTGACCGGGTTTCCTGGGAGTTTTTATTTGCTACTTTGTCTAGATTTGGTTTCCCAGATGGATTCCTGAGATGGATTAAATTGTTGTACGAATCTCCATTGGCTTGGGTCTGGCGCAATGGTGTTCTATCAGATGCATTCACTCTTTCTTGTGGTACCAGACAGGGCTGCCCACTCTCCCCACTTCTATTTAATCTATATCTGGAGCCTCTGATCTGTAGGTTATTAGCCTCTCAGGGTATACAAGGAATACAGATAGGCAATAAGAGAAGCCTAATTTCAGCTTATGCAGATGATCTGCTCCTGCACATAGAGGAACCGGAGACTAGTATACCTACTATTTTGCAAGAAATTGAGCGGTCCTCCAGAGTGTCGAATTACAAACTCAACATATCTAAGACAAAGCTTTTCCCTCTAAATGGCAAATGTTTGCCAAGTATAGCTGGGGAGTTTAGTCTCAATTGGGAACCCAAATCCCTGATGTATCTGGGTATTAAAGTTTCAAGGGATATGGCCATAATGATTAAAGAAAATCTCAATAATCTGGTCAACACAATAAAGTTAGACTTAGACAGATGGAAGTTGTTACCTATATCATTGTGGGCCAGAATAGAAAGAGTGAAGATAAATGTGCTACCAAGAATTCTTTATCCCATGAGCATGCTGGGGTTCTATTTACCCAAATCATGGTTTTGTAATTTGCAAAAATTACTTAATTATTTTGTCTGGAAGGGGAAAGGTGTTAGAAGAGCATATTTAAAACTCACAGGACCAAAAAGGAAGGGAGGCCTTGCGCTCCCTTCCTTCTTTAATTATTATGTAGCGTCACACATTAGTAAACTGGTGTTTTGGACTCGGCCACCACATTCAACAGACTCCAATCCCTATGTGCCCCTCTGAGTTCCCATTGAGAAGCATCTGATTACCAAGTTCTCTGGGACTCTCAGTTCTGCCATTTACATTGCCCCAAGATTTCTTCCCAAACCATTTAAAAATACACCTATCGGCTGGTCTTTAAAAGCACTGCACCAATTACAAATGTCGCTGGGAGTGGATTGGCATAAATCCCTGGAACAACCCCTAATACACAATATACATTTCCAAATTCAGAAAGCTCCAATTCCCCCCAACATTCTGGGAGCTGTTAGTTGGGTTGCGCCTGGGAGACTTAGCCCCACTGGGAGAGCCGTTACCATATGCGCAGTTTTGTTTGAATATTCCTGAGGCTGAGGGGAATGCCTTTAAATACTGGCAAATTAGGTATGCAGTGAAAGCCTACCTTCAGAACTCGAAACCCACGGAAGCAAATAGGACGGAATTGTCTTCTTTGTTATGGATAGCAGATCAACCTCACTCGGTATCCAAAGTATACCATGAAATACAGAGGATTGATTTAGAATTGCCATTGGGTATTTGCTTTTATTGGATGCAGAAATTAGAAATAGGTGAAGATCAAAGATTATGGATCAAATCTGGAATAATATATATAAATTCATAAGGAAAGATAGGTACAAGTTACAGCGATTTAATATTATGCATAATTTATACTATACACCAGCTAAACTATATAAAATTGGTAAAATATCATCCCCCCAGTGTTGTAGATGTAAAACTGATAATGGGGACCTATACCGTATGTTATGGGAAAGACCTAGGATTCAGTCACTTTGGAATGCAATTCAGAAATCTTTAAATTCTTTTCTTGGATTAGATTCTTTTTTCACACCTGAGATTTGCTTAGTTAATTATTTTCCCAGGGACATGAGTAAACAGAGGAAGGCGTATATGACTATTATTTCAGCTGCAACTAAGGCGATTATATTGCGACATTGGATTGAGGAGTTAACACCTTCAGTCCTAGAATGGTACAAAGAGATCTTGCTTGCCTTACAGCTGGAGTTACATATAGCTAAGATGCACAATAGGATACAATCATATAATGCCAAATGGGGTCCCCTTGATGCTGTTCTTGTCACTTGGAAACCCTAAGATATCAAGCCGGAATGGTCTCCCTGATATTTGGAGACCCTTAGAGTTTTGCTAGTGTAGTTTTTGTATGGTTCCTTCTAAAGTGAAAGTATATTGTTAGGGGGGGTGAAGGGGGAAGGGTTATGAAATGATGTAAGGATGCTATTTTGACAAAAAAGGAAAAAAGCTGTAATGTCCAGCATTGTACATTGTTGGCCTCAATCCACAAAATATTGGGGGTAAATGTTTTAGTTGGAGGTCTTGTTGTTGGTGGCCTAATTTTATTGTAATGTGACATTGCAAATAAAGCATATTAAATAAAAAAAAACAAAAAAAACAATTAGAACCAGTTTCTACCTTCGCCCAGCTTGAGGCCAGTTATTTGAGATAATTCAAAGAGTTTAGCAAGACACTGAGAGCTGTTCTCTTATGGGGCCTTGACTTGGAGACGGGACTGGATATTCAGCTGTTCAGGGATCAAGTCCCACTCTGCAGCCACCACTGCATGACAAAATCTCGGCACCTGCGGAGATTCTTATTTTTAGCCTGTGCTCCACACAGGCGGCAGGTGTAGATGCATGAGGTGTTACACCTGGTCCCATCTGGAGTAACATTTCGGTGCAGCTGTGCCCCAAAGAAGTGTCTGCAAGCTGCTGTAAATCCAGGAGATCATTGTAAACTATCCCCCTTTTTGAGAAATATGGCCCTGCAAATGAAGTCCCACATGTGGTAGTTTTTCTCAGCACCTGTTCCAATTTCTAGGGTTTTGAAAATCTAGCCCACGGTGTCTGGGCTTTGTGTTCTGGTCTACCTGACTCAGCCAGCAACAGGAAGCTTTGGCATGAATATTCATAGCCATGCCCTCCCCCTTTACACTATAAGAGAGAAAGACGAGCTGTGGGTCTTAGCTGAGGGGGAGAAGGTGTGAAGATCCTGATAGCTGAACAGCAGGAGAGCCCAGTCACCCTGCCTGCGACTGAGCCCAGGGGGCCTGTGGCCTCAGGGATGGTGGCAGCATCCCCAGGGCCAGCTGGCACTGGTCCCATCCAGCAAGGTCTCCAGAGGCCAGAGGCAAATCAGGATGGGAAAGACACCCCTACAGCAACGGTTAGGATGAGGTGCACTACAACAGCCCCCACATCGAGATGCAGGAAGATTGAACCCTGCTGGCATGCAGGGAGTTTTGGCAGCCCACGCTTAACAGAGGGCACCAGAATCCATAAGATCTGCTTCTGGCATTAGAACTCAAGAGAAAGCACATTTGTAAGTAAACCTTCATTATAAATTGCTCTATGAATGTAAGGAAAAAGCCCAAGTATGAAGCTACTGTGTATAACACCCTGGGGAAATGCCTCAAATTCATGGTTGTCAGGTGGAGGGGGCCTGATATGGGTCAGTACGTCCCTGGAATAATGCCAGACATGGGAGTCTGTTCTTTGGGCCACTAGGACTATCAGTGTTGTTGCCAGAAGGGAGACATGCACGGCCAGACCAACTGTGTTCAAAATAATTTAGGAGTAGATCATAATCAAGGCCACTGGTTTTCAGTTTTTACCGGAAAACCTGGTAAAATTCCGGAATTAAGATTGCCTGAACACCAGTAAAAACAAAGATTTCATGGAATCTGGCATTTTATACCAGATCAGTAAATCAACAAAACTTGTATTTTTCTCATAATTGCTTCCTGTACTAATTTCAGTTTGCTTTATTTAATGCTCAGTATATTAAGCGTCCTGTTATTCTGATTATTTATGCACACACTAAAAGAATGACAGCAGCATCCTGATAAAGTACAGAAATTAGAGTAACAATCACTGGTTAAATTGCTGAATCTGAAGTCTGGAAAATGGAATTTAATTGTTTTAATCACCGTAAATCAGTGGCCTTGATCATTATGCTCATATACTGGAACAAAAATATAACTGCCACTTTCTGGCAAGTAATCAAGCACAAGCATTTGTGCCTCCCAGGTAGGGCTTGCCTTTCCTGGGAAGCTGCAGTGTCTTGCAGTTCTTGGGAGTGTGAAGGCCCTATATATGGGTGACAGGAAACATTGAAAAATGGAACATAAATGACAATGAAACTGAAAGTAACTTGTGATAAACAGTAGCAACAGAAGTGCCCTTTAGATCAAAGGGAGCAAAGTCTGAAAAACTGTGGGCACAGTGTAGTGTAGTGCACCGAGTGTAGGAAGTTTAAGTCTGCTGCAGAGAGTGCATACAGTGAAGTGTACTGGGTGTAGGAAGTTTAAACCTGCTGCAGAGTGTGGGTACAGTGAAGTGTACTGTGTTTAGAAAGAATAAGCCCACCGAAGTGAAGAAATGATACTGGCAAATGGAAAGGTGATGGCAATGTAGAAGAAATTGAATGATAAGGGTAATGCCCTTAAAAGCTGTGTGACACTCTAACAGCATAATAAATGTATCATGCTTCATCTCTTCTCTGATTTGGATTTCAGTTTGTGTGTCGTCTCATGGATTGTGATGCCTCTAAGTGTGTCTTGGCTGCCATAGTCCCCATTCAGCCTGACTCATAGTGGCATGATAGAGGGAAGGCACAGATTTTCATGGCATGTGTTCCTTTGGATGAGAACTGCCACCATAAACTGTACTGTAGAAACATAGAACATAGAAATATAGAAACATAGACTTTGATGGCAGATAAGGACTGCTTGGCCCAACTAGTCTGCCCATTTCCCTACCTACAGGATAAGCTGCAGATCCTAGTTAACCAACAGCCTATTTCTTCTTACCCACCACAAGAATTGCCTTATGTCTGTTCCATGTATTCTTGAATTCTCCCACAGTTTTAGACCCCACAACCTCCTCAGAAAAGCTGTTCCATGAGTCCACCACCCTCTCTGTGAAAAAATACTTTCTCACATTGCCCCTGAACCGCCCCCGTCTACTACCATTTTTACTTACACCGTTTGCTTATAGCCCTGCCTGACTTGGTCCAAGTCATTTAGCTGTTGAATTTGTTTCACTGTGAAGGTATTTGCTATTGCTCTACCTAGGAAAAGTCATCTGCCTCTAATTACACCTCACTATGCTCCATACCCTTCCTGTCTGCCTCACTCTTCTCTCTCTCTCTCTCTCTTAGCACTGTCCCCTCCCTCCTCCTCTCCTTCCCCTCAATCCTATTCCCATACCTTCCCCCTCACTTCCCCTGCCCTTTCTCCCTCAATTCTTCTCCCTCTCCCTTGCTCACTTAGCCATCCTCCTCACTCTCCTTCCCATCCCCTACTTTGCCCCACCCTGTGCTGCTCCATACCACCTTCCTAAACCTTGAATTTCTCCACCATGACATCCCCTCCCATGCACTCTCTTCTCTTCCTTATTCCTCCCCTCATTCAAAGGGGCAAAAGTTCCATTCCATTCTCCTTCTCCTCTTCATTATCCTCCCCCTAGCTGGTGATGTTGAACCCAACCCTTGTTCCCTTCTCCCTACTCTCCCCCCTACTCCTCCTAAAGGCCTCAGCATTTTCCACGGAGCCTTCTCACTAAGCTCAATACCCTCAAAGTCTGGATCTCTCAGCACTCTCCTGGAATCTGGCTCTCTAGAATACCTGATTTCAGGTTGGCTGTCTCTAACTACCACCTCTTCTGTCAGGACCATAATAAGTGTGGTGGTGGCGTTGCCTTGTATGCCTGTCAGAACCTATCCTGCTCCATCACTTTCAGAAAGTCAGTCTCTTCCTCTCACAAGCTCCTTCTAACCAAGTTATCCCTCCCTTCTGCTCTCCCCATCTTTGTTGGGGTTTTCTATGCCTCTCCTAAAATATCTCCATCCTTCTTGGTTGACTCTCTCTCATTTCTCATTTCCCATGCTGCCTCCATTGAGCTCATCCTCCTTGGGGACTTCAACATAAACTGGCTCTCCCCTGCCTCCAGGCCAGCCCTCCAGAGGATTGAATTTCTAAACCTTTTGTAACTAATCGCAAAACTCACTGGCTTAATCCTCACTCCCCTAACAACTCCCACCGGGACTGGGTGTTCTCCTCCCACTCCCACCATATCATTGCAGCAGGTATTCTACTGAATGCCTTCAGTGACCACTGTATGACCTATTGTATCAGGAAAGTGAGGCCTACTCAATCTGCCCCTAAATACATTTGGTGTAGATCACTGAGGTCATTTCACATGAACATCCTCTTAAATGACCTTTCTGCCTCCAATTGGTCTCCGAATATTCAGCCTGGACATTGACACTGCCCTCTCCGTCTTCCATGCCATGTTTAGCCACCAGATTTAGCCACACCTGAAACATTCACACCAACCACACCTGGAACAGTTACCCCCACCACTTAGAAAGTTCAGGGTTAGAAGCACCCACCAACCCTGGATTACATCTGATCTTATTGATTTGTGCAAGTCTAAGAACCAAGATTGAGCACGTTTCAGATCCTCCCAATCCCTGTCTGACCTCTTATCTTATAGGTCAATCCCTGTCTGACCTGTTATCCTAAAGGTCAGTTAGGAAGTCCTGCACAAAGGCTGTCTGCACCGCAAAGGCCTACTACTTCAAATCAAACCTCCAGACCAATCTTTGCTTCCCATTAAAATTTTTGAAAATTATCTGCTCCCTCTTAGATCCCTGAGCTCATTCCAATCTCCCTGTACTCCTGGTTGATGGGTCACTGGTCTCTGGCCCTCCCTCAGTTGCCCCTCATGTTAACAAATTCTTCACTACCTGTGCACTACATTCTCCTCCATCTCCTGGTCACTCTCCCTTTCAGTTCCCTGCTGCCTCTCTTTAGTCTTACTTATCCAAAGGCTTCCAATTCCCCCCTTTCTCTCCCCAGGAAGTCTTTCTGACCCTTATTTCACCTAACAACTTATAAGTCCAGCTCTGATGGATTGGAGCCCAAACTTCTACATACCTCTGCTCTGGCAATTGCCTCCCCGCTCACTCACCTTCTGAACCTCTTCTTCTCCTCCCTCAGTGTTGTCCTTCAGGTCTGGAAGGTTGCAAAGGTTCTGCCTCTGCACAAAGGGATGACCCCTCCTCTTCTAGCATCTTCTGGCTGATCTCACTCCTCCCCTCTCTTGCAAAACTTTAGGAGATCATTGTCTACTCAAGGCTTGCTGACTTCCTTTGCTCTTCTAATTTTCTCTCACCCTGCAAATCTGGTTTTAGGAACCAATACTTCACTGTCTCCTCCTTGCTGTGTGTAACTGACTCTGTCCTCTATTGAATGGATCAGGGATGTATCACCACAGCTATATTCACTGAGCTGGCTAAAGCTTTTGACTTGGTGTCCTACTCACACCTCCTGGACAGGCTGAGCTCTGTTGGCCTCTCAGCATCCACTGTTGACTGGTTAACTTCACACTTCATGAACCATCAACAGTTGTCACAGGTGGGAGCTGTCCTTTCCTCTCCCATCACCATCCTAGCAAGGGTCACACAGGGCCCCATCCTGGGTCCTATCCTGTTCTCAATTTTCCTAAACAATCTATCCTCTGTTTGTGTTTCTTAGCATATCCACATGTATGCGGAAGACATGGTCATTTACACTTCTGGCCCATCCTGTGTCCTATCCTGTTCTCAGTTTTCCTAAACAACCTTCTCTCTGTTTGTGTTTCTTAACATGCCCACATGTATGCAGATGACATGGTCATTTACACTTCTGGCCCATCGGTTTCAGCTATAGAAGGTTTGCTTCAGCAGAATGTGCTGCACTGGTTCCATGCCAGCCAACTCTGTGTCAACACCATGAAGACTGTGGTCATGACTTTTAGCACCACCCTAGAGGTAGTCCTCGTGTTCAAGAACTTTGGCATGTCTTGATAACAAGCTTGACTTCTCTGCCCACATCCATACCAAACTTCACCTTAGACACATGCTCAGTTCTACAATAAGGACCGTCTCTCACTCCAGGTCTGCCAGGAGCTAGTAACCAAAATGGTTATTCCAGTCTTTGACTATGCAGATGTGGTCTATTGCACCACTCCTTCCTCTTTCCTTTCCAGACTGGATACCCTCTGCAATGCCGTCTGTCATTTTGCTACCCACTCTTCCCTCCATATTCATCATTGCTCCCTCTATTCCTTCCTCTCCATCCTCCCACCACTTTCATGTTGCCAGTCCCACTGTGCCTCCTTCATTGCAAAATACTGGTTTGAATCCCTTCCCTCCCACCTCTCCTCACTCTTCTCCCTTGTTCCCTCCTCTTCTTATTCCTCCCACTCCAGGGACTCCTGCACCTTCCCCATTCCCCACCCTCACTCCTCTGCAGGGCAAGCTGCTTTCTCCTACCTGCCTCCCTTCCCTCTGGAACCTGCTGTCCTCTTCCCTCCACCTTTCCCCTTCACTTCCTACTTTAGACACAAGCTAAGGCATCTTCCTGCTCCGTCCTGTCCCTTTCAACCCCCTCTTAACTTTTTTTCTATCTTTTCTGACCATCCTCCTGCTTAGGACCCCCCAGTTGAGGCTAACTGTGTCTATGCCCATGGTCTGTTTATGGCTCCCCACTAGCACTGTCACCTTCCCCAGTAGGCACTGTTCACTTTATTAGATGCTTGAATAATTGTCCACATATCATTGTGCTGACCCATGCTGTTGTAATTTACTTATTCCCTTATTGCTTCTACATCTGTAATATTGTCTAGGTACCCACAGTCTGATGCCTTGTGATTTTATTTCTGTCTGTTCTCTCCTTCCCCCCATCCCAGGTCACAGCTGGAAATGAGCTATGGCTCAGTGTGCCTTTTTTGGTTACCACTTTTTAACTAAGTAAAAATATAAATAATATACCCCTATATGTTTGTGGGTGCCCAGCCCTTACACAAACAAAACAATCACTTACTAAACAATGCTGCCAGGATTAATATCTGGCTGGCTTAATATCAAAATAGGGACTATGTCATCCAAATGCAACACTTGTTGCTATTCAAAACATTTCTGAATAACTTATTTCAATGAAAAAAAACAGTTATTTTTTTCACGTTCGCTACACTACATAACAACAAGCCATTGTTATAACTGGACTAAGCCACTCTAGGATTTGCATTTAGGAAGCATTAAGATACAACAGAGTGTTGGCTATCTGTAGTAATTGCATGCCCATGTGCGTAGTGAGTCACTAACCCCATAAAACAGACAACCAGGAGTGTCTTATTGCACATATAAAATGGATAAGCAGAGAAACAATTAAAAAGATAATGCCAACTTTTTAAAGTAAAAACAAGTATTTTCTTTAGTTAAAAGAAACTAGTTAAAAAGTAATGCATTTCCACCTGTCAGTCGTCTGTCTTTCCGCACATTAAGTGGATAGAATGTTTGTTTATGAGGAATACAGGAATCCTGCAGAATTTGTCTGGAAGAATCTTCACCCCCTCATGCATTACAGAAGGCATTATATAGAGCCAAGATCTCAATTTTTGCATGTGACAGGTAAGCAGTAGAGATTGCACTGCCAAGCTCATACTTGGAGTCATACTTGGAGTATAGGACAGTAGAAGACTTTTGCCTATCAGGACTGTCCTCCACCACTTAGTGGCAGTAATCAGACATATTACTAGCCAACATAAACAAGTGTAGCTGGCTCATAAAAGAATCCATGTTCTCAGATGAGACTATGCTTTCTGGTAATCTGTTCCATCCATATGGCTGTCACCCAAGGTGTGCAGAAGAATTTCTACTGTCACTTTTAGGTATATTATATTGTAACTACAATTTATGTCCTCTTAAGTCATGGTTTGTCTATTAATCTGAAAATCACAATCCTTCATTAAAGCCTGATCTGTAGTTATACAGTTGAAATGAATCCTTCTTTAGTTGTCTTCTTTTGAGAATGAAGAACCCAGCTTACTCAACCTCAAACAGCTGAAAACTGTATCAGTGCTACCACAAGGGTGCCAAGTGACTGCTTGGGGGTGGAATTGTACAAGAAACCCCATGTCTCATTCTGGAAGTGGGGGAATAACTTGAAGTGGGGGGGCAACAGCAGATGGAGCAGGAGAAGAAGGGAGGGACTACTTTACAAGAAAACACTTAAACTGCATTCTTGCTCTATTTTGTTTTGTAAAATTTTTTCTATTCCTATTAAAAAAGCCACACGTAGCCCATTTTCTAAGCACACTAATACCCTCCAGAGTGGGTGGTATGGGCAATACCAGAACTTTCAGTGGCTAAAAGGCCCTCTGCCTGCATTGTCGGGCCTCATAACACCTCAGGGCAGTCCAGTATTACCCAATACCACCCGCCCTGTTGGGTATTATTGCTGACATAGCTACCTATTTGCATTGCGTTAAACTCTTAAGATTGTTATTTACTGTAATTCTTGATGCCTTTCATTTGTTACTGCTCATAAAATTTTCCCATTTAGCCAAGCCAGCCCAGTGGCACTGAGGGTTGAGGTGCTGGAGGCCACACCTTGTGCCACACCGGCAACCCGTGTTTGGGAAATAACACGGGCCATCAGGGGTTGGCAGGGGAGGGAGAGGATTGAGCTTCTGGAGGACTGCTCTCCTCTGCTGGGGAGGGAGGGAGGACTGGCACTCCCACTGAATGACTACCCACAGGTGGAGGCTGGAGGGTAGTGCGGGTCAGAGGGGCCAGACGTAGGGAGAGTGCTGTGGGACTTCTGCGGATGCGTGCATGCCTCTATGTGCGCATGTCCTGCGTGTTCACTCCAGCAACAGGGAGGGGAGAAAAAAGAGGAAAAACACCCACGGCTGCAAGATGACGACCAATCTCCCTCAGGCTCTGCACCTGGCAACTGGGCAAGGGTAAGTCCCGGTGATACCGGGGTGACAGGGTTGGGGGGGTCAGTCAGAAGGGGGCAGCTGGGGCAGAAGGAGGACAAGTGCTTATAAAATAAATAGAAAAGATTTTCCCATTTAGCTGACACATTTGAGAGGCATTAGATGTTCCCAGGTGCATTATCTCGCATTTCTCTGTGTTAAAAACATATTTTTTTCTATTGCCCAAGTCTTCAGTTTCTTAAGGTCATTCCTCAGTTTAGTTCATTCTGACTCAATGTCCACAATAGTAAAATTGCAGGTGGTTACCCAGACTAAAATCGGAGCCCCAACATATAATAAGACACTAATAGATACAATTAGTTGGACTACACAGTACAGAAACAACCAAAGGCTTTGGCTGAGTTAAAAAGTAGTTTTGCTAAAAAAAAAGATAAAACTGGTGCATTGCATGATAGCAGCACTCACCCCTCACCGCTGAGGCCTTTACCATTACACCTTATGCTTTCTAAAGGCTTTCTTTGAATCTACCCCCTCCAGTTTCATAGCATGTCTCATTGTTCTCGAGCTCCTCTTTTTCTGAAAACCACTACCCACTTGTACCTTATATATCCCCATGAAGTATATATCCCCCTTTTCCTTCTCTCTTCCAGGGTGTACATATTGACTTCCTTTAGTCTCGCCTCATATGTTTTTTTATGCAGAGGGTTGAATAAGACCATGTCCCATTTGTTTTGCAGAAAGAGTTAAAAGCAAGCATTTTTTCTATCTTCTCCTTTTCTGTCTCTTGTCTGTCTGATTGTGCAATCAAATTTTCTTGTGAGACCTAGGAACTGATTACTATCATGGTCTTGCAATTCTGCCTCTCCCATTATCTCTCTGCCTTCACTTACTATTTCTTGCTGTTTCTATCTTTTCTTTCCCCTAGCTTATCTCTCATTATAAAAATATATGTGAATCTTTGAAACTGGGATCCCTTGGTGTGAATGTATATATAGTTACACTATTGAAAAACTCTGAGATGCAGTTTTACCTCCACAAACTCTTTTGCAGAGTTGTCAACTGGAGAATAGTTTTTAGACACCATGTTGTATTTTGTTCACCTGGAGGAAAGAAACTGACAAGAACTCTGATACATTTTCTGAGAAACAGGATCTCTCAATGAGCTCAGGATGCAGAAATTAATTGCCAGGCAAAGACTTCTTATAAAAAGACCAGCAATGTTTGTTAGAGAGAGACTGAAATTTAGAATTAGAGATACCCTCAAATGAAGTACTTTGTTTTCTTTGTTTTTATTGCCTTTGTAAATAGCTATCCTAAACAATTTTTATTTTATTGTTATTGAAAATAATAGAACGCTACTTGTGAATTTTATAACCGCTCTTGGTTTTCCTATGCTTCCTGACCTGCACCTTGATGAGAAGACCCTGCACCATTTTCGTCGGCCTCTTTTGGACTACCTCCACTCTGTCTATGTCCTTCCAGAGAGGTGGTCTCTAGAACTAGACACAATACTCAAGGTGGGGTCTTATCAATGATCTATATTTGGGACAACACCACCTCCCTCTTTCTGCTGGTGATACCCTTCCTATGCACCCCAGCATCCCACTAGCCCTCCCAATTGCCTTGTCGCACTGCCTGGCCACCTTTAGATGGCAAGCAAGCAAGCAAACTTAATTTAGAAAGTGACAATCCCCAAAGACTCTAGGCACTGAACAATTACATATATCACTTATAAAACAAATAACACATAATAGAAAAATATAACAATATTAAAAGAAATAACTTAAATCAATATAAGACTGTTTACAGCCAGCAATGGTGTTAAAATAAAACAAAAGCCGCCATAAATAGATGGGACTTCAGACCCTTCTTAAAGGGGGACCTCCCTCAAGTACTTTGGGAGCGAGTTCCACAGGGTCGGGCCAGCTACCACAAAAGCCCACTCACTGGATGACTTCAGCCAGGTCCTGGGAACCACTAGGAAGCCCCCCTTAGAGGAATAAATAGGGTGGAGGGGTTGGTAAAGATATAGCAGATCATGCAGGTAGCTAGGACCCAATCTATGTAGTGCCTTATAGGTCAACAGACCGACCTTGAAGGAAATCCACCACCATTATGAACATACGAACACACAAAATTTGCCAACAGATAAAGGCCTAGAGGTCTATCAAGTCTGCTCGAATGTGCAGCTAGCACCCCTTATTCTGCAGCTGCCCCTCACTTCCACCTTTCCCCTTCATTGACCCTCTCCCTTGTTCTGTCCCATCCCCTTTTGAAACAGTCCACTGTTCTACTGGATACCACTTCTGCAGGTAATGCATTCCACCCAGCCTCCACCATCTCTGTAAAAAAGTGTCTCCTCATCTCCCTCCTGAACCTTCCTCCCTCCAGTCTCATATCATGGCCCCTGGTGTCCCTCCCCTCCCTTACTTTGAATAGCCCCTCTGTACCTGTCTTGTTTATTCCTTTCATGTACTTAAAGGTTTCAATCATGTCCCCCCATCCCTCCTATCCTCCAGTGAGTACATGTTCAACTCCCTCAGCCTCCTCTAGTATGATAAATTCCCCAGCCCCTTGATCATCTTTGTCGCTCTGCGCTGCACCTCCTCCAGTAACTTAATGTCCCTCTCCAGATACGGGTGCCAGTACTGCATGCAGTACTCCAAATGCAGTCTAACTAATGACCTATACAGTGGCAGAATCACCTCCTCCCTCCTTGAGGATATACCCCTTGCAATACAACCCAGCATTTTGTTGGCCTTTGCAGCTGCTTTCCTATATTGTGCCAAGTTGTTCATTGACCCTGTAATGAGCACCCCCAGATCCTTCTCCTTCTCTGTCTGGGCTAGCTGCACTCCCCCCAGCTGGTAACTCCTTCTTGGGTTCTTCATCCCAAAATGCAGCACCTTGCACTTTTTGCCATTAAACCCCAGCTGCCAGGTGTCTGACCAGGTTTCAAGCTTTGCCAGATAATCCTGCAACCCCTGCCATCCCCCTAGGTTATCCACCACCTCTCCTACCTTGGTATCATCAGCAAACAGACTGATCTTGCTCTTGATGTCCAATGATATGTCTGCAATGAATATCCCAAACAACACTGGTCCCAACACCAAGCCCTGTGGAAAACCGCTCATCACTACCCTTGGGTGTGAGAGCTCCCCACCCACCACCACCCTCTGTTGCCTTCCCTGAACCAGTTCCCTTCCCATCTCACCAGCTTTGCACCTGCCCTTGTGCCTACTAACTTATTTCCTAGCCTTCCATGTGGCACCGAGTCGAATGCCTTACTGAAGTCCAGATACAGGACATCCACTGCATGGCCTCTGTCCAGTTGCCTAGTTACCCAGTCATAGAACTCCACCAGGTTGGTTTGGCAGGATCTGCCCGATATGAAGCCATGCTGTCTGCTGTCCTGTAGTCCTTTGGCCTCTAGGTGGGCTACCAGCATTTCCTTCAGGATAGTCTTCATTAACTTACCCACGATGGATGTGAGGCTCACTGGTCTGTAGTTTCCCGGTTCATCCTTGGGGTCACTCTTGTGGAGGGGCACCACATGAGCCATCCTCCAGTCCTGAGGTACACACCCCAAATGTAGTGAGGCATTAAATAGGTCTGCCAAAGGTCTTGCAAGGACCTCTGCCAGCTCCTTCAGTACTCTGGGGTGGATACCATCTGGGCCTGGCACCTTATACACCCTCAGTGCCTTCAAACCCTCCCGAACTCTGCCCTCCATGATTTCCCCATCTGTCACCCCTCCCCCCTGTTTCTGCCATTTCTCCCCCCTTGGGTATCACCCCCCTCTTCTCTTTAGTAAATACCGAGCAGAAGTACTCATTTAGTGTTTCTGCCATATAGCACCCTGCTTCCACCCAACACCCCTCCTTCCTAATCCTTACTATGTGGTCCTTACAGCTCCTTTTCTCCCTGATGTACCTAAAGAAGTCCTTTTCCCTCTTCTTAATGCCTTGTGCCAGCCTGAGTTTCGTAGATGCCTTGGCTCCCCTTACTGCCCTTGTCACCTCCTTCAATTCCATCAAGTACTCCTTCCTGTCCTCCCCTCTCCCTGTTTTCTTGTACTTCCTAAAGGCAGCTCTTTTCCTCCTTACCTTTTCCATGACCTCCATGCTCAACCAGATCAGTTTATTAGCCCTAGCCTTCTTGCTCTGGACCTTGCAGCAGGTCTTGGTTGCCTCCACTCTCCCCAGCTTTATGAGCTCCCACTCTGGTTAGTGTCCATACTAGATTGAATTCTGGCCAAGTACCCTTTTACCACTTCCCCCATCCTCCCAAAGTTGGCCCTCCTTAAGTCCAGCACTCTTGGGCCAGATTCCACTCCTTCCTTGCCCACATCCAATGTGAGCCATACTGAGTGGTGGTCACTCCCTGACAGCAGTTCCTCCACTGTAAGTTCTCTCACAAAGTCCCCATTTGCCAACACAAGGTCAAGGGTATTCCCTAACCTGGTTGGTTCACTGACCATTTACAGCAGGAAGCTTTCCTGGAAGGCATCCAGTAGTACCTGCTCCCTTCTGTTCCTGGTTGTTGGGGTACTCTAGTCCACTCCTGGCATGTTGAAGTCCCCCACAATCACCACACTACCCTTCTTGCAGGTCATCCTGATCTGTCCCACTAGTTCCCTGTCTAACTCCTCCGTCTGAGATGGCGGCCTATACACCACTCCCATTCTAAGAATCCTATTCTTGGAATCCTGGATTTGCATCCAAATTGACTCCGTACTACCCTCCTGCCCTTCCTGCCTTACACACTTCAGTCCTTCCTTCACATATAGTGCCACACCCCCTCCTTTCCCAATCACCCTGTCCCTATGAAATAACCTGTACCCTGGTACAGACAGGTCCCAGTCATTGTATTGGGTGGCCTATGTTTCTGTGATGGCTGCAATGTCCACCTCTCCCTCTGCCATGAGCACCTGTAACTCTGCAGTTTTCCTCCCATGGCTCCTAGCATTAAGGGTAACCACTTTCCACCCTTCCTCCCCCCACCGATCCTGCCCTCCTTTACTAGCATCACCAGTAGTACTTGCCATTTGTCCTTTGTCACTGTTATGGGGGGTAAGTGCATATTCCCAACCTGTGGTCTCTGCATGTCTCTTGCCCAATTGCCACCCCCCGCTCCTAGTTTAAATTCCCTACTTCCTCTATGTACTCCTCCATCCTCTGTTTTACCACTTTCTTTCCCTCCTCACTCAAGTGTAGTCTGTCCTTGGCATAGAGACTACTGTCCTTCCAGATCCCTCACCACCCCTCCAACAGCCCCTACCCTTTAGCACAACACCAGGTTCTTAGCCATCTGTTAAATTTCTCTATTCTCGGCTTTCTTGTTGTGCTTGCCTTGGGCACTGGAAGGATCTCTGAAAAAGTTACTGATCTTCCTGCCCCCTCACATAATTGTCCTAGTTCCTCAAACCTCCTCTGGACTATTTCTACTGTCTTGTCAGCCAGGTCATTCATCCCAAGATGTATAATTAAATGAGGCTTGTCCCTACCCCTTCTAGCATATTTTGGAACAGATTGTCTCACCCTTTCCGCTGTCATTCCTGGCATGGCCTCCACCCAAATGCAACTATGCCTCTCCCCCTTGCTACCCCACCTGACTCCTCTTAGTTTTGAGTCCCCCAGCACTAAGATTCCACCAGTCTTACTCCTGCTTGCTTCCATTCATCTCCCTCTCTCATTTCCAGCTCCTCTTCTTCCTCCTGCACATTATTTCCCCCTTTTGCCCCTGCTGCAAGTCTCCTAGCAGAACTTCCCTCTGCTCCAGTTTGGTCCAGGCATTTATCAATTGCTCCTCTAATTTCATCATTTCCCTCCTCTACCTTCTTACTCTCTAGCAGTGCAAAACTATTTCCTGAAGACCCTTCACAAATGCCCGCTTCCTCTCTCTTCATAGTAACCTGTTCTCTCCTTTCGACTCCATGACTTTTGCCACTTCTTCACCTCCTCTCACAAGTCCCTATCTCCTCCTTCCATTTGTCTTTTGTCTCCTGACCTGGTTTCCCTGGCAATCGTTCTTCCTGGCCTGGGCCCCCTTGTCCCTGCTTCCCTTCTTCTGACCCTCTCCTCACCACTGCTGGCTTAAATCACCCTCCTCATCTCCTATTCTTCCTCCCTCCAGTATTGGGCTAAACCCACCCCCCCAGTCTGCCTTGCTGTCTTAGTTCCTCCTGCAGACCCTCAATCTCCTTTCTGAGTTTCTCTATGTGGTTGCACACTAAACATCCTCCCACACTCCAGGCAATTTTTAGAAAGATTGGTGCACCACAGTTGTTGCAGCCTACCACCCTACCCATTGCTGTCATTGCCCACCAGTAACCCCCCACCCTTCCAGATGCAGGATACTAAAGACTCCCCCAAGTCTCCCCTCTCCCCCCTCTATCAGGGCAAAACATTATTTTCTTAATTTCCCTTACCCCTTTTGTTGTACACGTTTAGATAGATTGAGCAACTGCTTTTTATATTCCTAACCTTCCTATCCAAACTCAGAAAGAGCCTTTAACTAGCTATTGCACAACCTTCTTCAAACTCCTACTCCTCCTTTCCACAATGCAATAGCAATGCAAAAAGAAGTAACAATGAAAGCTCCTAGATTTGCAGTTACTTCCCTTCCACTGAGATAACAGTCACCTCTTCACTCGCTGCTGTTTCTTTCCTGAATGTCTTCTTCTGCTATGACAGGTGCATATCCTTTGCCCATTTGAGGAAGTGATGTCAGAACCCCTGGTATAAAGGAAATCACGGACCAGGGGCAGGTGGGGTGAGGGGTTGGGATGAACCCAAGTCTTCCAGAAACAATCAGGTAGCTGAGGCCCCTGGTCAGACCATTAACACCCTTCCCCCACTATGCAGTAACCTTTGCAGCTAGTGAAGCCGGCAAAAATGAATCACAATTCTACTCAAACCCCCCCAAATAGGTTTGCCTACCAAGTAAAATCCACAAGAAACAATGTAAAAACAACAAGAAACTACTGTACTGTATCAAATCTGATCCTTTCCCTTCTAGTTCTTTCTGAGAAGCCAACGCAACTGACACCACACCTGATTCAGCTCCACCTCCCTAGCTGAGTGAAACCTGGCCAGACCATTAGCACCCTTCCCCCACTATGCACTAACCTTTGCAGCTAGTGAAGCCAGCAAAAATGAATCAATTCTTCTCAAAGCCCCCAAAATAGGTTTGCTACCGAAAGAAACAGGTCTCCAATTCAAACAGCTTCACCAACAACACATCAAAATAGGCTTGAAATTAGAAGATATAGGTCTCTGATTCAAAGAAACAGCCCTAGTTAAATCACACCAAATAGGTTTTAAATAAGAAGAAATAGGCCTCTACAAATGCAGCCTGCTACAAAGTGAAACATCAAACAAATGAGCCCACTTATAGCCACCAAAACAGTTTTCAAAATTCCATCAGCCACAAAACAATACCTTGCTAGCCCCTTAGAAGTAGTAAGAAAGAAAAGAAATAACCTTCTACCAAGTAAAATCCACAAGAAACAATGTAAAAACAAAAAGCTACTGTACTGTATCACATCTTATCCTTTCCCTTCTAGTTCATTCTGAGAAGCCAAAGCAACTGACACCACACCTGATTCAGCTCCGCCTCCCTAGCTGAGTTAGACCTGGCCAGACCATTAGCACCCTTTCCCCACTATGCACTAACCTTTGCAGCTAGTGAAGCCAGCAAAAATGAATCACAATTCTTCTCAAAGCCCCAAAATAGGTTTGCTACCTAATACCCTGCTAGCCCCTTAGAAGTAGTAAGAAAGAAAAGAAATAACCTTCTACCAAGTAAAATCCACAAGAAACAATGTAAAAAGAATAAGAAGCTACTGTACTGTAATAAATCTGATTCTATGCACCCTCTGACTTCCTAAAGTTTTTCACTGTAATCAATCTCTTTCAACCTTTCTACTAATTGTTAGCTTGTATACTAGCAGTACTGCATGATGCATTTATGTATCTTATTCACAAATTGCTAGAGTGAACACACCTCTTTAAACTTGCATATACTGTTTGCTATTCCACCTGAAATGATATTGTGCTATCTCATTATAATGAAATCCACTATATGACTTAACCATTGGGCAGTATTTGTTATATGCCAGATCTTTCTTCTGTTTTCCTATTGTGTAATACTTACATGGAATGTGTCATTCCTATATATTATAATTAAGATAAGCTGACCTTTATGTCCTATATGTCTGTACACAAATAATGTGGAACCTCTGTGAATGAGCTGCTAGCTCAAAGGTATTTAATCCAAGAATAAATAAATAAATGACTGGCTGTTTTAGCTTCAATTTTCTTTTGGAAGTTTATGACATATTTTGGTAGCTTATTCAAAAGATCTACATAAAACATGCTTGACTGTCCCCAACTGACCTCATAGTGCCACCACTTATGATATCATACTGCTTGCCATTGTAACAGACTATGATGTCACAAACAGCAAAGATGAGATCAGTTAGGGACAGCCAGATACTTTTTTTGAAATGCTTAGTAAAATATTGATTCCATTGCCTGAAAAATGTAGTAGCCCAAGAACAGGAGACAGTGAAGCAACTTGAAACCTTTCAAGTTAAACATCCTGGGTTGGGTTTTCAGCTAGTTGCGGCATGACTCAGCTGCATTTGTGACAAGACTGATAGACAACAAAAAAAATGTGGTCTACAGTATCTTCATTCTCAGGTGCCACTGGTTGCCCACTGAAAATGATGCATGTGTCATTTCTTGGCTGTAAATTGAGCAACGTGTTGTAAGAGCATCAGAATGTTTGAAAATCACCCACAAGCATTCAGACACATTTACACCGACACAACTGTGGCAGTACAACTGCTGCAAGAGCTATGTCCAGACCTTGGAAAATCCAGGCCATGACGTTAAACATAATTGTTGTAAATCAGATAGTGTTAATCTTTTATTTTTGTAGCGAGCCACACTTTGAGAACATGAAAGCTTTCATTTTCAGAGTGTTCTGAGTGTCTTTTTCTAATGATCAACAGTTGCTCACTTTTTGTCTACTCCCTCACATTGAAAGTGGATGAAGAAAAGACTAACAGATGTGATGACCTTCGTCCTCATCAATGCACATTAAACCCCAATAGGGAACTGCAAGCCACAACAACAAAGTGGGAGAGAGGAGTCTGTCCTGTTTTGCTTAGCAGCCTCCTTAACCTACTTAGCTCTAGGGGAGGTTTGAATCAGCTGCTAATTTTTTTTTTTTTTTTTTCTGGCATGTATATACAGATTCCTGAACACTGTGCAGTCAAATAAGTTAAACTAGGTGAGATTTATCTCCTTGAGTTAAATAATTCATGTGCTTGGAAGCTGTGCACCTCCCCTGCACCTCTTATAGACCTAAAAGCCTGAGGCATTTAGAATTAAAGATGCCGTTGTCCTTGATTTTCAGGTCTCTGTGGTTCCCATTGACTCATTCTGCCCTTGGCAAGCCAGGAAATGGCAGGTAAAGCACAGCACTGTGCTACACAACCTTCATCACTTTGTCTTAGCTGCACCTTTTTGTTTGCATAACTGTTAAAGCCATATATCTAACACCCTGGTTTAAGATGTCAGACACACTACTGATTACTAAACAAATTTCCCAGATGTTATGCAAAATCATATGTACTGTACATACAGTTCCTTTCTTCATAAACCAGTGGACCAAAACATTTCATTTCAGTGCCTTTAGATATGCCAGAGTAACTGGTTTAAAATTACTGGTTAGAATTGATCACAGCAAACAGAAACACACTGAAGAGTAGGGCGGAGCCATGGAAAAGAACAAGCACGCTAGCACATCTGAGCTCATGCCCCACTTGCCCCTGGCTGTTCCATTCTTTACCACCCTGGACAGGCACAGGTACTGTATAATAATGTTTATTCCAAAGAAAAAGAGTTACAAAACTTACAGGCAGCAGCAGTGGAACAATGGCCCTGACCTTTGCTTGTGTATATACTTTCTCAAGGCTAAGAAAGCACATGCACTAGCAAAATGTCAGGGTTGCTGTTCTACTGCTGCTGCCTGTAAGTTTTGTAACTCTTCTTTTATGGAATAAACATTATTCTACCCTACACCTGTATTGGTCTTGTTTGTTGGTGTGGCAAGTGAGCTCAGATGTGCTAGCCTGCTTAGTGCTGATTACAATCTGAAATCACACATATATTTACACACATGCCCCCAACCTCTGCAGAACATGTTTTTTTTACAGACCTTCTAAACCACTTGTTTGGGATTTCTTTGTAACTGATGCAAATGATAAAAGCGTGGCAGTCTGCCAGTTATGCCAGGCACGGTTGAGCTGTGGAGGGCCAGGTACACATATTTGAACAGGACACACACACACACACACACACCCCTACCTGAAAAACAAACATTTTATCAAATGGAAGGTACATATACAGAATGCCAGGCCATGGGGGTTCAAAAGAAAAGGAAGTCCAAATTGCTGGTAAAAAAATTATGCCTCAAGTTGTCACTTGTGAAGGAGGGTGCTGATGGAGTAGATGAGCAAAGAGGTAGCCTAGTTAATAGAGTTGCCACACAGAGAAGGCATCAACAATGTGACATAACATCTTTTTTAATTCCACCTGTTGTTCTTTCAGGAGGAAGAGAAGGCAGTGTGCCACACACCACTTCAAGTAAGCAAACTCAGTGCATGCTCACTAAATCAGTTCAGCCAGCAATAGAAGCAAAACTTAGTCCGTTCACAGAATATCTTTACTATCATGTTGCTGCAAAGAACTGAATTATACTACAGCAGAGATGCTGGTAGTTGATTTACTACCATATTTCTTTGTGGAAAAGACATGTTTTTGGAAGCTAACATCCAAGGCCTGCCACAAATGGCAAGTACCACTGTATACATTTTATTCCACCAAAGCTGTTCCTGAGTTGCATAGTTTGGTTGAATGTATGTTATCACATGCTTTGCAACATTCAGCCATTCACTATATATACCTGACCATAGATATGTGGACTAGCAGAGCAGCAGCAAACACATCTTACATGTGCATAACAGCATATTGAGCAACCCTGCCTGGGGTGTCTTCCACAACACCAAAACCATCCAGTGCAGCACATATACTGACAGTGTCTGGCAAAATACCACCATTTCCATGACCATTGTGTTGTGGCAGACCCACAGAGGTATTTATATACTGACTGTGTTATTGACCAAAATTGAGGAGTGGCTGCATGCCTTCAGACTTAAGGCTGGATGTATAGCAAGCAACAATAGATCAAATGTTGCCAAAGCCATAAATGAAGGAAGTTTTTACAGGATGTCATGTATGGCCCACTGTATTAATCGTGTGGTCCATGAGTTTCTAAACCAGGCAGATGTTAGTGCACTGATGTGCACTGGTCACCACATGTGTGCACATTTTACTTGCTCTCAAAGGCAAAGAACTATCAGAAGGAGCTGTAGTTTAAAAATCATCTGCCTCTAGTGTTGTACGAAACTGGAAAATTTCACACAGTGAAATATTTCATGGAATTTGTGCATTTCATGAAATATTTCACCGGGCAAAATTTTGCCAGTGGATAGATGAAATTTCACATTTGAACCAGTGAAATTTGCTGCTCATGGGCAAAATTTCACCACCTGCGGGCAAAATTTCTTAATTTTACCAACGGTCATCAATCTTTAAAAAAACAATCCTCTCCCCATCCTTGGTGTCTAGTGGTCCCCCCAACCCCCTACTCCGTCTTAAGTCACAGCCCACCCGCTCCCCAAGTACCCTCCATGGCTGGCAGACCATACTTCATGAATGAGCGCATGCTTTGTGCTGCTAATCCATGCATTCGTCTGAGAGTGCACAGAAAACTGTTTGCTGTGGAGGTGGGAGGAAGGCTGTGCCAGTGGTCCAATCAGGGTACTGGGGGGGAGCAGGGTTGGCTCTGACTTAAAACAGGATGGGAGGTCCACTAGACACCAGGGACAGGGGAAGGGATTGCTTTTTTTTTTTTATTTTGAAGATTGGGGCTGGGGTCATGGCTGGGAGGAGGGGAAAATAACTAGGATTGACTTGGGGGTGGGAGGGTTCTTTACTTTAATTCGGCCAGTGATTGGCTGTGGGGGGGTTCCACTAGACACCAGGAACTGTGGAAGGGATTGCTTTTTTCAAGATTGGGGCGCGTGGCCCGGGGTGACTGGGGATTCTTGAATTCACTCAGTGATCAGCTGGGGGAACCACAAACCAGGGACCGGAGGGGATTGTTTTTTTAAAGATTGGGGGATGGGGGACGGGATAACTCAGAGTAACTGGGGGGAGGGTTCTTGAATTTGGTCAGTGATCAGCTGA
This sequence comes from Neoceratodus forsteri, assembly GCA_016271365.2. Classification (NCBI taxonomy): domain Eukaryota; kingdom Metazoa; phylum Chordata; order Ceratodontiformes; family Ceratodontidae; genus Neoceratodus; species Neoceratodus forsteri. The sequence goes on from CM057455.1 coordinate 700,936,353, forward strand.
GGGAGGGACCACTAGATACCAGGGAGGGAAAAAATAAAATATAAATGATGGGGCATATGTGGGCAAAATTGAGGGTGAAATTTCACAATTTTGTTGCAATTTCGCAAAATATTTAGTCAGGCAAAACTGCAAATTTTGCAGCAATTTCACCGGCGAAATAAAATTTTGAAACATCTCTATCTGCCTCACCGCCACCTAAAGAATAAGGTGTGCACCTGGTTGAACTGCAGCCAATATACTGCGTGCTATAGCACCTCTACAAGCAATACAAGGTGATTTCTGAATACATGCTGCTGCAAAGCAGCTGTGATACATTCAGTGAATCCCTTGTTTAGTACTGAGCAGTGGTGCATGATGGATGGAATAATGACAACTTCAAGACCATATGAAAATGCTACTATGGCAGTATGTGGTGAGACTGCTTACATGTGAACATATGAAAATGCCAGCAGAAACAGACCTCATGGTCTAACAAGTCTGCCCAATTGTGTAGCTAGCCCCTCAACTTGCAGCTGCCCCACCCTCCCCACCCATCTTCATCAATAACCCCTTGCATCAGTGAATCATTTCCATTGCTTTGTGTGCTGAGATAGACATTGTTGAATATCCAAGAGCAATTACATGTTAGCAATGACTCATCTGCATATGCACCCATGGGTCGTGTGATTGCAGTATTTGAAAGGAACAAGGATATGAAAGCCATTAATAAATTGACTGAGTATGCAATTACCAGCATTCTTATTCCAAGGTATAAACATAACTTAGTATCACTGATGCCTGGGAGTGTGGAAGCGTAAAATGTATGAAGCATGCTCTAGTGGATCAGGTTCATGCCCAACTCTTGAAGCACAAAGTGAATAAGAACAGGTCCTCTATGTTCACTCTAGCATCAAACAGTAAAAGACAGTACATGCCTAACAGTGCTAAATACAGCACCACCACCAACCCACTTTGGGAAGTATTATCTCAAGTTGGTGTCTCAGAATACCAGGATCAGGTTCATGCCCAACTCTTGAAGCACAGAGTAAATAAGAACAGGTCTTCTATGTTCGCCACAGCATCATTCAGCAAAAGACAGTACATATCAAACAGTGCTAAAATCAGCACTGCCACCAACCCACTTTGGGAAGTATTATCTCAAACTGGTGTCTCAGAATACCAGAAGAATGAGGAGGAGGAGAATGTTTATGAAAGTGAGTCAACAGAGAAAACGGTGGAGGCATATTTTGTAGATTCAAGGTAACGTCCCATAAATAATGAGCTGCTGCTACACTGGACTACAGAATTTGGGGAATGGCCTGCACTTGCTATGTTTCAGCGATATATTTGAGTTGCCCCCACAGCCAGTCTGAGTTCTGAACAAGTGTTCAGTTCAGCAGGGGCCATTTTATGTGACAGTTGGTCCGCTTTGTCGAGCACAAATATGGATATGCTCACATTTATAAAAACAAATGCTCACTTCATAATACAACACAACTAGTTCTCTTTCATATCCAAATCCACAGCAAAAGCAGGTAAATGATTAAGAAGATGATCAGGAGAACAGTTACGTGATGCAATTCAATTCTGGATCAAACTCTGACACTGAAGATGCAGAAGTGACACTGGAACACTAGAACAACCCAATATATGTCCGAATATGTGTAATTTGTATAACTGGGAACAGAACTGTTCCATTGCTTTGCATCTGAATTTTATCTTCTTTATTCAGTTTACTGCACACTGTGGAGATATTTAATTTGAATTTATTAACCACAATGCAGTGATCATTCTGCATGACTGATAGGGTGTGTGCCATTTTATTTTACATGGTGTTTGTTTTATGAATTTATGGTGTAGACTCAAATGTGCTAAAACAGATACAGTACTTCACAGTCACCTTGTTTGACTTCCACTTTGTGTGTCCCAACATGGCCTGTCATTACCATACAAAGAAGTTACCTGTTTAAATTTTAATATCATAAAGCAGACATTGTCCTCCACCTCCTCTGCTGCTGCATTCTCCTTCTTTTATTGTCATTCAGTCTCCTCCTGATGTGCGAGAGATACGAACATACAAAAATTTGACAGCAGCAAAAGGCCATCATGGTCTGTCTAGGCTGCTCGTGAATGCAGCTAGCTTCCTATTCAGCAGCTGCTTACTTTGCTTTATACTCTAGTATTGTACATACTGAACATCAAAAGCATCATACTGAGCATGAAAAGCAGATCTCCTCTAGTACGCCTCTGCTCTAAACTGTGTAGCTCCTGGTCCCCATACTCCTGCTTCCAGCTCTGCTGGAGGCTTCTTGCAGAAATTACTCACAGAAACTTGGCTCACTGATGTCGGATTGGCTCAACACCCTGACAAACTAGACCATACTTTTTTTCCTAGCTGTCACAGTAGTTAATCCCACATAGATATGTTCCTGCTCTCCTCTGACCTGGTCTGATCACTTCACTACCCTGTTTTGTTGAGGCTCTCTCTAATTCCCACAATCAGGAATTCTAATTGGCAGCTCAATGTAGGCCTGCTTAATTCCTAAGGTTTTAAAGAACAGGTGGCAGCAACAATCCAGTAATATCTATTAACTAACCAGAGGAAGGATGTCTCCCAATTGGTGAAGTAAGATCCACTCTAGGCCTTGTTGAAAAGTGTTGTCATAGGGTATAGTGCCAGAGTGAAAAAGGACCAGCAGATTAAAAGACAACAGTTGGAGTCAGGTCTCAAGGAGGCCAAATTGAGACACAAATTTACTCTGGATCCCCGGGACAGGAGGATTTGGGATTTCAGGAAAGTGACACTTAAATGCCTGTTGACCTCCCAGGTGGAGGGTCATTTGAGCAGAAGGCAACAGAGATATTATGGGGTGGGGGCTAACAGAGCTGGATGGCTGCTTGCTCTGGCATTATGCAAACAACAAAGTAATAGAGCTGCGCTTGGAGGTAAGGATCCTGACTGGGGAGGTTTGTTGGTTTCAGACCTCCTTGCTACTTACTACACCCAGTTGTATACCCAGGACTCCCTGGAGGATCTACAGACTCACATGGATGCCTTTTTAGTGCAACTCACCCTTCTAGCACTGCAGCAGGAGGACTGGAAATTTCTTGAGGGGTGGGATCATGATGCAGGAAGTGATACCCAAATTCAACAATTAAAGATAGAGAAATCCCCAGTATTTGTTGGACTGCCCTCCAAATTTTATAAATTCTTCCAGGAGGCTGTGTTGCCTCCCTTGTTGGAATGCTTCCAACATGTCCTGCTGGGGCCTATCCCAGACTCATGGCGATACGCCCAGATTTCAGTCCTGCCCAAGGAAAGCAAGAACCTGAAGCACTGTGGCTTGTACCACCCAATCTTCCTTTTAAATGTTGACCTTAGGGCTAGCCTGGTGGAACTGGAGGTTGAAGCACTGGTCTCTACACCTTGTGCCATGGTCCAACCCAGGTTTGGGAATAAACCCAGACTGCTGGGAGTCGGCAGAGGTAAGAGAAGACTGAACATCTGGAGGACTGCTCTAGTCTCTTTGGGGAGGGAGGTTCTGTCATCCATCTTGTTGACTGCCCTCTGGCAGTGACTGGAAGGCAGTACCGGTCAGGAAGCACATACCAGCATCCTTACATCAGTTGGGAGGGGGGGATGGGAGAAAATGTGAAAAAGGAGCTTGAAGGCTCCATGCTGGCCTGTTTTATCCCCATGGCTGCCCCAGCTTCTGGATAATGCTCTGGGGGGGAGAATGTTGGCACTCCTCTCCCTTGCCCTGCCATGGACAGTAAGCCATGGGGGAACTATGGGGTTGGTCGGAGTGTGGATGCTTGGGCATGGAGGATGAGTCCCTCTGAGTGAGGGCCATAGCCACCTGCCAGACTCCAGAGAGGCATAAAAAGCTATATGAAAAAAAATGTTGATCTTAAAATTTTCACAGTAATCCTGGTGGACCTTCTTCAGGGGGTGATCCAGAAGCTTGTGCATCCCACTCAGTCCAGATTCACAGCAAGGCATTACCTTCAGAACAGTCTAAGGAGGTTATTGAATACTATATCTTCTCAACAGGGTCAGGGGGTATTCCAACTAACCATCTCCATGAATGCTGAAAAGCATTTGATAGGTTGAACTGGCAGTTTTTGCAAAAAAAAAAAAAACATGGAGAGGATGGAATTTGGCCCTAAATGTTTAGCAATAATTTTTAATTTATATGCCTCCCTGCATCCTCAGGCAAGAGTCAGTGGAGCTAATTCTGGATGGTTCCCTCTGTCTCGTGGTACCAGGCAAGAGTGCCCCTGTCCCCTCTCCTGTTTTATTTGTGTCTGGAACCCCTGGCAGCAGTGGTTCACCAGTATGTCTAGATAGCCAGAGTCATGGTGGAGGGGGATTGAACATAAAATAGCATTATACACCAATGACTCAATTTTATTTGTGGGTCATCCAGAAGTATCTGTCCCATGTCTACTTGCATTACTGTGTCAGTTTGGGAATCTATCAGGGTACAGAATCAACTTAATAAAATCAGAAACTCTTGAACTAAGTGGGTCCTGCCCACTGGGATTTAATTCCACATACCCCTTTGCATGGGCAAAATATAATCAAATTAGATACCTGTACATTAAAGTGTCAGTTGACACATTGAAATTATTTGATATTAATTATCGGAAACTTTGGGGGTGAAGTACAGTGGGATCTTGATAGATGGGTCCGGCTCCCATTGTCAGTAGCAGGCCACATTGAAACTATTATATAGAGAATAATGGATAGGCAAGTGTGTATTGTGTATTTTTTTGCACACCTGAGGTGTGTGATGACCCATAAACCTCAAGAGTGAAGCTCAAGAGGTTTATGTGGTCATCACACACCAAGGATGTGCAAAAAATCCATAAATACACAATTGCCTATTCTTTATTTTTTATAATTGTTGGAGCCTGAATTTGTGGTTTTACTTGCCTGTATGTTTCCCCTGATACCTCTAGCATGACCGAGTGGTGTCTGGGGTTGTAAACAATAATGCTGAATTTATTCAAAAACACCAGTGCCGAGTATAAAAAACATGTCAGTTTGAGTGGCTTACTTCACTGTTCTGAGTTTTCAAGAAAGAAATAGCCTCCGCGTGTAGAGACAGCACAGTGAGTCATTCAGTGGCTTGCGAAGACTCAACACAAGCATTAGCAAGTGTTGCTATGACTATGCTCACTAACGCTTGCATCAAAGCCACCTAGCGACTCGCTCTGCTGTCTCTTCAAGTGGCAACTTTTTCTCTTTTGGAAAACTCAGAAAAGTGAAGTAGGCGACTAAACCAAACATGTTTTTTACACTCAGTGCTGGTGTTTTTGAATAAATTCAACACTATTGTTTATGACCCTGGACACCACTCGGTCACGCTACAGACATTGGTGAAAAGGGAAAGTACTTTGGAATGCCGTAATAACTGGATTTTGGGTTATTAAGGCTTTTTGGAGCGTAATAACCTGAGTACTATGTTGACAATTACTGAGACTGTTTCCTGCAATTGCTTCAGTATGCATATGTTTGATATTTACATGTGAGCTAATGTTCACTGCCTCTGTTACTCTTTTTGAATAAAGATAAGTTTAAAAAACAAAATCCTACTGTTTAAGCCCAGGTGTGTCATTTTCTTTACAAGTTTGCCAAGTGCTACCAAACCAAAGGCTTCACTGAAATGCAAACATATCACATCTGCAGCACTGCCTTCATCCAAGTCTTTACTAATACTTTCATAAAATGTCAAGAGATTTGTGAGGCATGATCTACCAAAACTATGCTGTAACCAATCTGTTATACCCTTGTTGGTACAATCTTTCTTAATCTTGATTTAATAAAATTTTCCAGTTTTCTCCCAACCAAAGAGATATGAGACTGATGGGTCTGCAGTTACTGGTTAACAAGCAGAGAACACCAAGAGGAAGGAGCTGCTGTTATAACTATACTTCTCTACTGGGACTAAAGAACTAGAACTCTACTACTGGGACCTTCAATTTAGGGTAAAAACAAAACAAAACAAAAAAAAAGTTAGTGTGTTTGTCTGAGTTGGCTGAAGTGAATTGTTATGTGTGCAGTTACCTAGGTGTTTGTCTCAGATGGCTGAAGGGAATTGTTATCTGTGCAATTAAGTAAGTGTAGAAAGAGCTGTAAAATGGGGGAAGGGTTGGCCAACCTAGAAGGAAGCCAGGTTAAAACCAGATTTAAAAACTGTCCTGGATAGCTTCTGCCAGAGAACAGGCAGAGAACACAAAGAGGAAGGAGCTGCTGTTATAACTATATTTCTTTACTGGGACTGTATTGCCCTCCTTCCCTCTTCTCCACTCCCCCCACCCTAAACCAGTTCTACTTTTATAGCCACAGGATTTGACTGACAACAGGAACTTCCTGTTTGGGAGCAGGAAGTGAGTAATCACAGAGCCAAAAAAGACTTACTATCCTAGAAGGAAAAGAGTAGCTCTCCGTCCCCCCCTAGCTGCTGGAAGGCAGACTTTGAGCAAGTAAGGAGACTACTGAGAAATATAGGAACTTCTTGTCTCAGAACAGGAAGATCAGGAGCTTAAAGGGCACAGAGGTAGTAACTAAGTAGGGAGAAAAATAAATAAATAAATCAACAGTGGAAAGAGTAAATATTCCAAACAACAGTTAAGGGGCCAGAAATAAGACATGATGGGAGTGGTGCAGTGCAGTGACTGTGGAGCAGCAGTCTTTCCCAGGAGACGTTCTGGAGGATGTGGTGTTGTCCCATCTGCAGGCACCTCTCTGGGCTGAGGGAGGAGGTTGCACATCTCTAGGCTGAGTTAGCCAGGATTTGGAGGACCTCCTCTCCCACTCAGGGACCACCAGGGCCACTGCCATTGCCTCAGAGGCCAAGAAAGAGGAGTGGTTGGACCACAGTGGGCTCAGGGAGGATGAGGGTGATGGAACAGAGGTGCATCCCTTTAGTTGTACCTCTCCAGAATTCATATGCTGTTCTGGCAAAGTGTGATTCCTCTATGGAGATCAAGGAGGATGCTGGGAACCTCCACAAAGGAGACCCACAGGAGGGTGGCATGGGACCCCACAGGGGAAGGAAACAACTCCTGGTGGGGCACTCCATTGTTAGGGGGTAGAACTGGGGGAGGAAGGGGAGAGGGAGGTAAGGTGCCTGCCTGGTGACATGGTTTGGAGGGACAGGGCGTGAATCCTCAGGCTCACCAGAGCAGCTGCACGGGGGAGGGAGCTGGATGTTATTCTCCACCTAGGGACAAATGACCTGGCTGAGAAAGGGATCAGAGCAGTGCAGAAAGAGTTTGTGGAGTTGGGAAGGGGCCTTAGACAAGTAGCATGCATGGAAACCTTCTCGGAGGTGCTGTCTGTCTATGGCATGGGTGAGGCTAGGGTGCTCCACACCATGGGATTCACTCAGTGGTTGAAAAGCTGTTGCAGAGCTCAAGGATTTGGCTTCATTGGGGACTGAGGGTCCACCTGGAGTGATGCAAGCCTATACTGGTCTGATGGTCTGCATCTGTCCAGGTGGGGAACCAGGATCCTAGGTGATAGGTTTAAATGCTTCCTTGGAAAGCATTTAAACTAGCCAAGGGGGAGGCACTGGAAAGGAGCAGGGAAATCCTAGCCCCCCCCCAAAAAAATCAGGGTAGTAAGTAAGGTAAACACCAAGATAGAGATGTCGATGGGGGAAGGGCAGGGGTAAATGGAAAAAATGACAAAGGCAATAAGGACAGGGATGGGGAAAAAAGGGGTAAGGCCATAAAGAAATGGAGTGTAATGAGTACCAATGCCCGTAGTCTGGGCAACAAGCTCCCTAAACTTGTGGCCTTGATGGAAGAGAGATGCCTGGATTTCGTAGCAGTTACAGAAACATGGCACACAGGGAACCATGACTGGGATGTTAACATACCAGGGTACACAACCTACAGGAGAGACAGGGAGGGGAGAAGAGGGGGAGGAGTAGCTCTCTATGTAAGTGATGGGATAAAAGCAATGGAACAAAAGAGTAAACAGGGAGGAGAGGAGGCACTGTGGGTTACCTTAGAGACTGGAAATGGCACCACAATCCACACAGGGGTTGTATACAGACCCCAATGTCAGGGGGAGGGAATGGACAAGGATATGATAGAAGGCATCCTTAGGATGGCAGAGAAAGGGGAGATACTGTTGATGGGGAACCTGAATATACCAGATGTTAACTGGAGCACCTTTGCTGCAGCCACATCAAAGAGCAGGGCTATTTTTGATGCCCTACAGATGGCATGCCTCAGACAGCTAGTTTTGGAATCCACTTGTGAGGGAGCAGTCTTAGACCTCTTACTCTCAAATGGGGACAGTGAGGGGATCTGAGTTCTAGAAGTGGGTAATCATCTGGGAACAAGTGACCACCAAACAGTGTGGTTTACGATAAACTCAGCTACAGAGTCAAGCCATACAAAAGTGAGAGTACTGGGCTTCAGGAGGGCTGAATTTGGCAAGGTGGGAGAGTGCCTTAGAAAAGCACTAGCAAACAGGCTAGAAGGAGGGGTGGAGCAACAATGGGGAAACATCAAAACTGCCATCACAGAGGCAACAAGCCTTTGTGTGAAGCAAATAAACAAATCAAAATGAAAGAAAAAGCCACTATGGTTCTCAAAAGAGGTGGCGGTGAAGGTTAGGGAGAAAAAGATAGCATTTAGGAAGTATAAGGAAACACAGAAGGATTAGGACAGAGAACTGTACCAGTTAAGGCAGAAGGAAGCAGGGAGGGAAGTCAGAATAGCAAAGGCCCAAACTGAGTAAAAGATAACCAACTCAGTTAAGAAGGGGATAAAACCTTTTATAGGTGCATCAGGGAGCGTAGAAAGACAAAGGGTGGGATAGTGAGGCTGAATAGAATGAATGGTGGGTAGGCAGAGAGGGACAGTGAAAAAGCAGGGATACTGAATGAATACTTCTGCTCAGTATTCACAAAAGAGGAAGGGGGGAGGTACCTAATCCAATTAACAGAAGCACTCTGGATGGGAGGGGTCGATCCCAGTCTTTTCACAGAAGAAAGGGTTCTGAAAGAACTCCTAAAACTGAAGGTGGACAAAGCAATAGGGCCCGATGGAATTCACCCCAGAATTCTAAAAGAATTAAGGGGCAAACTAGTGATACCACTGACTACTCTTTTTAACAAATCATGAGAGGATGGTGTGGTACCTGAGGAATGGAGGAAGGCAGATGTGATTCCTATTCACAAAAGTGGGAGCAAGACAGAGGCAGGTAACTACAGACCTGTCAGTTTGACCTCTGTAGTAGGGAAAGTAATGGAATCACTTCTGAAGGAAAGAATTGTTGAGTAGCTAGAGGCCAGTGGGGCACAGGACCCAAGGCAGCATGGGTTCACAGCAGGAAGGTCATGTCAGACAAATCTAAAAAGGAGGCAATATAGCACAGTGGTTTAAGGCTCTGAACTACAAATCTGGTGACATCCAGCAGACCAGACCTGGGTTTGAATCCCACAGCTTCCACTTGCATACTGTGTGACCCTGAGCAAGTCACTTAACTTCCTTGTGCTCCCAGGTCGCTCCTGTAACAAAGCTTTCAGCTTAGTGTGCTACTCCTGGTTAAACAACTAAAAAAAAAAAAAGATTGATTTCTTTGACTGAGTGACCAAAGTAGTTGACCGGAGAGGGGCTGTGGACATGGCCTACCTAGACATTAGCAGGGCATTTGACGCAGTCCCACACAAAAGATTAATAATCAAATTAACCAGCCTTGGAGCGGGTCCCAGGGTGGTAGTCTGGGCAAAACATTGGCCAGACAACAGGACACAGAAGGTAATTGTAAATGGAGTCCACTCTGAAGAAAGCGGGGTTACTAGTGGGGTACCGCAGGGTTCAGTACTGGGTCCAGTCCTTTTTAATGTCTTTATAAGTGACATTACAGAGGGACTGGAAGGAAAAGTATGCCTCCTTGCAGATGACACAAAGATCTGCAACAGGGTTGATACACAAGAAGGCGTGGAAAGGATGAGAAGGGACTTAGCAAGGTTGGAGGAATGGTTAGAAGTATGGCAGCTTGGATTCAATGCAAAGAAGTGCAAAATAATGCATATGGGAAACAAAAAACCAGAGGAAGATTACACAATGAGGGGGTGAGGGGGAGGTAGTAACAACAACAAAAATGGAAAGGGACCTGGGGGTAATCATATCAGATGACCTTAAGGTTAGCAAGTAATGCGAGAAGGTGGTAGGGAGGGCTTGGGTATACTGGGATATATAGGGAGAGGCATCACCAGCAGGAAACAGGAAGTTGTTATCCCTCTGTACAAACAGTTGGCAAGACCCCATCTGGAGTACTGTGTCCAGTTCTGGAGATCCCATCTCTGCAAGGACATGGACAGGATGGAGGCAGTCCAGAGGAGGGCAACTAAAATGGTGCAGGGTCTGCAAAAGAAGCCATATGAGGAGACACTAAAGGAGCTTAATATGTATACCCTTGAAGAAAGGAGGGAGAGGGGGGACATGTTAGAAACTTTTAAATACCTCAGTGGAATCACAAAGTCCAAGAGGGTAGCATCTTTCAGAAAAAGAGATGTGCAAGAGCAAGGGGACATACTTTGAAGATAGAAGGGGGATGGCTCAGGGGAAATGTGAGGAAGTATTTTTTCACATAGAGGGTGGTGAACGCATGGAACAGCCTTTCTGAGGAGGTTGTGGGGTCTAAAACTGTGGGAGAATTCAAGAATGCATGTGACAGACATGAGGCAATTCTTGTGGGGGGTAGGAAGAAATAGGCTGTTGGTTAACTAGGATCTGCAGCTTATCCTGTTGGTAGGGAAATGAGCAGACTAGATGGGCCAAGTGGTCCTTATCTGCCGTCATAGTCAATGTTTCTATGTTTCTATAATTGCTTAGCCCTTATTTTAAATAATGGTACAATATCTTATTGACAGATTAAAAATATGTGTTAATATACCAGACATCTCATTTGCTAATTTCTTTATAATCCTTGGATGAATACCATGTGGCCCTGTTACTTTATAAACAATGATTGCAAAGGTTTTAACATCTCTTTTTCCTCTTATTCTTCTATTGTTTCCATACCAAGGCAAGTTTTATTTTTCCAGGTGCCCAATCCTGGAGGATCTGGGCGCCGCACAGGCCAAAAGAACTATTCATAAAACAATAAAATTACAACAACAACGTAAGAAAATAATATAAACAAATAAATAAGACACATATTTAAAAACTATAGTCAAAGAGGACTGTAGCTTAAAAGGAAAAAGGAAAAAAAGGGGCCAACCCAGGGCAAGATCTGATACAAAATGTCCGGGAAGGCCTGACTAAACAAGTGGGTCTTTAGGCGGGTTTTGAATAACTCAGCTGAAGGGGCCTCCTGTACAAATGGTGGAAGCAAATTTCACAGGATGGGGCCGGTGATGCTAAATACTCTGTCACTGGCAGTTTTCAACCTCATCCTGGGAATCTCAAGGAGGCCCCTACCAGAGGAGTGGAGGGAATGGACCAAGGTAACGGGAGTCAGAAGATCAGACAAGTAGCCAGGGTCCAGCCCATGTAAGGCGTTAAAGGGGAGTAAGCCCACCTTAAAGAGGACCCTCCACCTGACTGGCAGCCAGTGCAGTTTGCATAACACCAGGATGACATGGCAGTATTTTAACTGATCCGTCAGCAGCCTGGCAGCTGCATTCTGCACTAGCTGGAGTCTGCAGAGGGTACCTCCTGAGATCCCGAGGTAAAGCGCATTACAGTAGTCTAGCCTCGACATCATGAAGGCATGTACCTGGGTGGGGAGGTCCAGGGGTGGAACAAGGGACTTGATTCTGCCGATATTCTTCAGGTGGTAAAAGCTGGACCAGACAATGGATGACACCTGGGCCTCAAATGTAGATCAACTGTCGAAGGCACACCAAGATTACATACCCTAGAGGAGGCCTTCAGTGGCACAGACCTCAGGAACAAACCTGTCTCTGTGCCAGAGGCCATTTTATCAAGCCCTCTGTTCGACTCCACAACCAGTACCTCCATCTTATCAGGATTCAGTAGCAACCAACTGGAGGCCATCCAGACACTGCTCTTGGTGAGGCATTTATTTAGCATTTCCACTGCATTGGATGTCCCTGGTGCGAAAGAAAGATACAGCTGGGTACCATCCGCATAGAAATGAAAACCTAAGCTGTACTTCTTAATGAGCACTTCCAGGAGCAGCATGTACATGGCAAACAGCATCAGTGACAGGACCAAACCCTGAGGTAGTGTATCACAGATACCTGGTTGTTTCTATAATTCACCACCTTTTGCCTGCAATAATGAACAGAAGTATTTATTCAGTTTGTTAGCTATTTCTTTGTCATTTGTGATAAGCTTATTATTAATGAGTAGTGATCCTATGATTCAATATCATAAAGAAGACATCATCCTCCTCTGTTGTTGTTCTTTCCCCTTTTCTTTGAATTGATGTAGCTAAATATGGCTTTTGTGCTTTATTGTTTGCCAGATTCATCTCATGTTAGCTTTTCTAACTTCCCTTTTAAATATTCTAGTAACACCCTTTAGTGGGTTTTATTCCCATTACAAGGATACAGTATGTTCTTGCCTATTTATAAGCTTTGTTTTTCTTTTTGTTAATATTTATCAGTTTTCTGTTGTACCAAGAAAGTATCTCACCCAGTTTATTATATAGTTGTTTACAAGGTGTGTGCACATCTCTTATCTCTATTAGTTTATTTCTGAAAGTTTCCCAACAATCTATCATGTTTTTTTCATTGCTCCTTTCCAATCCTATTTAATTATTTCCTCTTTCATTTTAGTAAAGTTACACTCATAGCATTTGTATACTTAAGCAATAATGCATGACAGGATGTGGGTTGTGCTGGGATAACCTCATGCCTGGGGTGGTTGGACACGAGGCCACAGACTGAATACGTCCATCGCCCCAGAAATGAGGTTATCGCAGCACAACCTACACCCTGGAGTTCAATTATTGTTATTATACAATGGCTTGTTTAGGTAACAAAAAAAAAAAGCATTTTTTTTAAGTGATTTTCAGTTCATTTATCAAAGTGGAGGTATATTTAAGGAAAAGAATAGTCCCGTTTTGGCCAGCAGGTGGTGCTGCTGATAAATGAGTTGGTCTGTCTCTGCAAAGGGCTGGCCCCCAGTCTTTCCTCTGTGTTCATGTTTGGAAATGATGGTGTCCTAGTCCATGACACATAATTTGGGTCAAGTTTCACTGGTGGTAGATGTGAGGGAGACCAGGAGCTGGAGAAATGCAGTTATGTGAAGGCTACTGGGTGAGTCACAGCCTTGTCTGCCCTGCACGTTTGCATTATACTGAATGCGATCAGTATACCACTAGAAACATACTGGCTGTTCTTGTCCCGCTGCCTGCCCTGGGACTGGTAAAGTGTGTTTGGCTTTTTCTTATTTTTGTGAGCCGAAAGGGGTAGCGGGAGTGAGTGTGAAGTGAGTGATGCATGCTTGTGTCATTACAGTGCACACAGCCACTGTCGGGGTACTCACTGCAGTCATTTCTTTCAATGTAACAAACACAGTGGTTTGTGCAGCATGGCGGGGACAGAGTTACTGCTTAAATGTCTTGTTTGTGTGTGTGTGTGTCTTTTTTTCATTTGGTACTGGCTGACGTGACACACTACTGAAGAAAAGAGTGTCACTCAGTGTATGACAGCAGAAACAGGGTGCTGACACGTGTGTGAGTAGTGATCAGTACATGCGGTGTTCATGTAATCAGGTCATGTGTGTGCCTGGAGTTGATACAGTGAGGTTGTGCTGGGATAACCTCACTGTGCCAGAGACACACTGACCAATCAGAGTCCAGGAAATTTTCTTGCCATTGTACAATATGGTTTTGCCTTTATTGCAAATGTATTTATATATTTTATTTATTTGGATTTCAGATTAACACCTTTGAGCCAGTGGCTCTTTTACGTAGGTTCCATGTCAAGACAAGCACAGGCAATATACAGTACAAGTAAACAATAAATAAGAGAAAGTAAATACAACATGAAGGCATAGGAGGGCAAAATAATTGAATAAGGCAATACCATTGTACAGTATGTACAAAAAATGTGTGGCAGAAAGAACAATGAGTGCAAGGTTTATGAGAAAATAGATATTAGCAAAAGATATAACACTGAGGGTGCAGCCGGTAGGCCTTGTCAACAGAAGTGAGAGACAGGAACAAGAAAGCCTCGAGCCAGGATTCGTGACTGGGGCAGAGTAGGATGTCGGGAAAGAGAGCTTAGCCAAGTAGGCTTTTGTCAGGTTCACAGGGGGTAAATTGGGTTTTAAGTTAGCAGAGGGTAGTTGGGGTAGGAGGGAGGAGAGGAAGCTAAGCCAAGCTGGCTTTTGTCAGATTAGCAGGAGAAAATAGGGGTTATCAGGGTGACAGGGGTAGGTGGATTTGGAGGAAGGATAGATAAAGAGGGGTGGAGATGGAGGAGTGTGTGGGTCTGAAGGGGTGGGTACAGAGATGGGAATGGGAGAGAAGGGGGAAGTTATTTGAGGGATAGCACTGTGGTTATGGGAGGGGTCATCAGATTATGTGAAGCAGTTTCAGGAGGCGCGAGCAAAAAGGTAGCCACAGAGCTTCCGTTTAAATAGGCCAAGGGTGAATGAGTTTGCAACCTCACTGGGCAGGGAATTAAACCATTTTGGGGCTCTGAATGCAAAATACTGCTGTCCTTGTGATGTATGACAGCGGGGGACTAGTAGGGTGGAGTTATCAGATCTTCTGGTGTGGCATGAATTGTGGGATCTGCTGAGAAGATTCTGCACTCCAGGGGCAGCAGACGAAGGGAGGCCTTCTTTACAGCAAGGCAGGTATGATAGGAAAGTTGACCCTGCAATTGTAACCAATCAGCCTGCTCACAAAAGTCACAAGTATGTGTCCATGGAACAGCCCATAAAAGAAGTCAACAGGCCTTATTCAAAGCTATTGATATATGCCTTAGTGCAGAATCTTATGCAGCTCCTTAAATCACTAGTCCATAATCTATTATCAAGACAATTGAGCTTTGAATTGCTAGCTTAAGAGCTTGATCAGTTAAGCAGTGCTTATGCTTGTAGGGAGTCCTATGTGGATATTCACGGATTTGGCAACAAGTTCAATATGGTTAGCAATGGTTAGGGTGGAATCCAGAGTAACACCAAGGTACTTGAATGTTTCTGTCTGTTCCAAGACAATGCCTGAGTGGTTCCTGACTATCAGCGGTTTGACTTTATGCTTGCTGTGAGAGCCGTGGAAGAGCATAGATTTTGTTTTTTATAATTGAGCACAAGCTTCATCCTGATAAACCAATCCTCAACCTCCATGAAGGTTTCCTGTAATTGGCTTTCCAGCCTGGAGTGGTCAGAGTTCTTTGTGAAGATTACCACGTAATCTGCGTATAGCAGAATTTGTTCCGAGCAGCAGGCAGGGAGCTTGTTGAGAAAAATGCTGAAGAGCAAAGGCCCCAGGATTGAACCTTGTGGTACACTAGACTGAACAGGAAGCGTGGATGACAGGGCATTGCCTATTTTCACCTGCTATATGTGGTCAGAGATGTAACTGCTGAACCACCCTAGGGTGTTAGTGGACAAGCCTAGTTCAGCTAGCTGTTCCAGCAGTAGAGGGTGACTGACTGTGTCAATCACTTTGGAGAGGTCACTATAGGTGGCTCCAACCTGTTGACCTTTGTCTATGGCCTGTTGGGTATAGCCCGTGAATTCCAAAAGAGTGGAGGTGGCGTTGTGTCCTTTCCTAAAACCATGCTGATGGGCACATTGAAGATTATACTTCTCTCCAGGTACTCCCCCAGCTGGTTGGTGACAATTCTTTTGCATGCTTTGGATAGTGGAGGAAGAACGGAGAAGGGCCTGTAGTTGCCATGCTGGGCCCTGTCACCACTCTTATGTATGGGGGTCACCAGGGCAAGCTTCCATTTGTGTGGAAACTGGGAGAGCATGAGGGACTTGTTGACGATCTTTGTAAGGGGAGGTAGAACTACATCGAGTGTGAGGGCAATGAGCTTTAGGTCAGGCATGTCTCCACTCATCCTGGTCCTACTGAGTACTTTGGTGAAATATTTTTGGGCTTCACCTTCAGTCACAGCCCTAAAATAGAATGATGGGTGTGCCAGAGCTGAGCCTTGCTGACCCTTGGCTGTGTAACTGGTGGAGGCATCAAAAAAAGTTTGAAGGTAGTATATGGCTGAGGTCGGTAAAAGCTGAGTTGAAAGTGTTAGCAATCACTGTAGGGTCAAGGGTAATGGTGCCATCTAGATTCAGCATGGAGGGGTGGTTCTAGAGTCTTTCCCGGTGATTTCCTTGAGATTGCTCCAGAATTTGCTTCCATTCTTCCATTTGCCGGTAAGGTTGTTTCTGTAATAGAGTGCTTTTTCTGAGCAGATGGCCACGGTACAGGCATTCCTGGTGGTTTTGTACGCCTGTACATTTGCTTGCTTGCCTGTCGCCCTTGCCCAATACCACAACTGGTCCCAGGATTGCAAATGTTGCAGGAGATCAAAAGTGATCCATGGGTTGTCAGTTACCCTGACCTTCCATTTTTTGAAGGGGAAGTGCACATCACAGGCTAAATTAAAGCTTGTGATGAAGAATTCTAGGGCAGTGTCCACATCAGCAACAGAGACTATTTTTGACCAGACTTGTTGTTGCAGTAGATTTCTTAGTGACTTGAGGTGCCCACGGGTGAGTATCCAACTGTTGATGGTTTTAGATGTGGTTTAATGAATTTGTTAGTCCATAGACACAAAACTGGGGAATGGTCACTTATCAAATCAAATCAAATCAAATCAAACTTTATTTGTAAAAAAAGTGCCTTTCCAGAACCAAGGCACTTATACATAACACAAAGATAAATCAGTAAATAAAACAATTAAAACCATAAATAACAGATAAAACTCATGACAGCGACATTAAAAATCATTATACACTAGGCTAAAAAGAAATGTTTTTAATGCTACTTTAAAACTTTGGACAGTCGGGCAATCCTGCACCTGATGAGGTAGAGAGTTCCACAGGGTTGGGGCCATAAAACTAAAAGACCTAACCCCAGATGTCTTTAAACGAACCCTGGGAATCTCTAGCAATCCCTTGTCAGTGGATCGGAGAGAGTGGGAGGGACAGTAGGGATGAAGGAGATCTTGCAAGTAACCAGGTCCCTGATCATGCAGGGCCTTATAGGTCAGCAAACCAACCTTGAAGATGACCCACCACTGTATTGGCAGCCAGTGCAGTCCACGGAGCACAGGCGTTATATGATCGGTTCTAGATGAGCCAGTCAAAAGCCTGGCTGCCTCATTCTGCACTAGTTGCAGGCAGCAGATAATCAACCCCCGGTAACCCAAGGTAAAGAGCGTTGCAGTAGTCAAGGCAGGAGGTAACAAAGGCATGGACCAAAGTTGGAAGATCGTCGGAAGAAACCAGGTGCTTCACCTGGGTGATATTCCTTAGATAGTAAAAAGAGGCTTTGACAACTGACAACACCTGAGTTTTAAGAGTCAAACGGTCATCAAACACAACACCCAGGTTCCGCACCCAGTCTGAGGTAATTAGCTGAACACCCCCAAGTCATAGACCTGATTATGGTGTCGGGGAGGACCTCTGTGTGTGAGATATGGTCAGGGCAGTTGGTTAGTGCCCTGTCCAGTAGTGTGCTGATCCCAGCCCCGGTTCTGTAGTTTACTCTAGTGGTAACTGGATCAGTTCCATGAAATTGGCTGCAGTCAGAGCATCTTTGTAGGTGCTTGCTTTGGGCAACAGCCAATTTACATTAAAGTCACCAAGTAATATGACCTCAGAGTTGTGTTTTAGGTTGTGGATGCAGTTTAGAATGGAACTGAGTCCACTAGTCATCAGTTTGGTTGGGGGTAGACTGACACTACAGTCAGGGCTTTGTTGTGGGCTCCGAGGAGTAGCTTGATGGCAAGGAATTGAGTATCAGTGTCAGTGCTGGGTAGCGCCAGAGCATGCCCCATATGAGTCTCTTTCAAGTAAATGGCACAGTCTCCCCCTCTTTTAGCAAGTCTATCCTTCAGACAGTGTATCCCAGAATAGCAATAGCATTATCTGGGATAAGGGGGGACAGTCACATCTCCTGCACTGATATGACAGCTGGTGTGTATTGCATGGCCCAGGCAGTGAGTGCATCAAGTTTCTAGGGAAGGCTGCAGATAATAATATTAGCCATGGAGAGTGACCCAAGTCTGTGTTTGTTATTGGGGTTGTCACATGGTGGACCTGGATTCAGGTGGATATTTCCAGAGATTAGTAGAAGGAGGAGTAGCAGGCATTTAAGTAGTTGGGTAAGGAACTTGCTGTGGTGCAATAACACCCTAGTACCTATATGGTGTTTAGACTTATTTTGATGAACAGATTGAACACTATAGAAGAGTAATGGGGTACTAAATTGAGTGGGAGTACATTTCAACGGTCTTCAGAGCATCTCTTGGGTAGGGAAGATGGCACTGTGCTTGGAGGGCGCTGCGAGTCCCAGTCCCATAGCTATTCCAATAGTGTTTATTAGAATGTGGTGAGTAAGATACCAATGGTCTCTCACTGACATCTAAAAGGAGTATCAGTAAGAGCAGGCCAAGTATAAGAGGCAGATTGATATAGGTTACCATGGTGCTAGCTTATAATAGGTTAGCGCTGGAGTAGATCGGCCAAGGGCAGACAGCCCATGCAGTTTGCAGCTAGACCAGTGAGGGGGTAACTGGTGTATAGTGCAAGCTGGGGAATGATGTGGAAGAACAGTGACAGCTGAGTTCTGAAGCCATGTCCCTGGAAGGGTGGATGAGTCACTTGTGGTAGGGTTAGGGTAAATATGTAGCTAGGCTGAGGGAGCAGACTCTGCAGATGTACATCGTAGCACCTAGTTTGTAAGAGGAGAGCTAGGGGTAATACCATGAAGAGACTGGGTTAGTTCAGATAAGAGGCTGCCTGTGAATTGAATTGATGTCCAGTGGGAGGGTGGGTAAAACAAGGCGGAGCTTAGGCGTATTTAATAGAAGTTGGGGCCAGAATGGGCGGGCGGGACAAATTATAGCAGGTTAATTTAAACTAGAAATGTTAGCTAGGAGATGAGAAGTGACAGATTCCAAGGCTTGAAGAGCACACTAATCATGGAGTTCCTAGCTTGGAGATGGCCAATAAGAGAACAGCAGCAGAGTAGAGATGAAAGTTGAAAACAATGCTGGCTCTTCTGCTGAATTGTACCTGGCTTGAGGAGTCCTGAGACAGCAGGAAGGTGTGGTGAGCTGTGGCAAATTTACAGCTGCATGGCAGGCAGGTAGTGCCCGGTCAAGGGCTCTGGAGCTGGCTTGAGGAGTCCTGAGATGACAGCAAGGTATGGAGGGCGGCGATGAGTTTTAAGCCACACCGCAGGCAGGGAGTGCCAGGTCAAGGGCTCTGGAGTTGGCTTGAGGAGTCCTGAGATGGCAGCAAGGTGTGGCAGGTGGCAACGAGTTTTCAGCAGCACTGCAGGTAGGGAGTGCCGGTCAAGGGCTCTGGAGCTGTGGGGATGTTGCTTTCCATGGTAATTTCAATCATAGAGTTATTGCTGGTACATAATGGGTCCCTTATTTTGTGTGTATTATTATTTGCACTATTCTTCAGTACCAAATCCAGAATGTTTGACTCTCTTATTGGCATATTTATCAGTTGCTTTAGACTAGTTTCCCATATTAAATCCAATAATAAATTTCCTTCCACTTCCGAGGCTTCTTTCTTGACCTAGTCTATCTCAGGTAGATTGAGATCACCAAGAATCATGTTATGACCTTTATCTGCATACATCCTTATTTCTTCTGGATGAGAAATAAATTTGTCCCTGGTGATGCTTGGTGAAACATAACAATTATCCACTGTTACGTTATATGGTTTCACATTTATTGTTGTTATCCATATAGATTCCAGAGTCTCATCTTTTGTTCCTGTAGTAATTTTATTTTTAGCTGATCCCTTATGTAATATACAACTCACCCTCCTGCCACTTCTATCCCTATGAATTAAGTTATAACATTTAATTTCCTTGTCCTATGTGTCACTAAGGTTCCACCAAGTTTCAGTGACTGCAGCTACTTTTGGTTTCTCCTTTATTAAAAGTCATTTAAACATATCACTTTTATTAACCAGGCTTCTTGCATTCAAAGAGATAATTGTTAGCCTTTTGTAATAATTATTTTATTTGCTAATATGTGATTCCATGCTCTGATTACAACTCCCCTCACCACCATTTACCTGTTTAGATGTTTCTCAAAGGTGAGGTTAAACATTTATGCCAGTTTTGTTGCCCCAATTTTGTTTAAAGGTAGCTTGTCCTTTGCATAAAGTTGGTTATTATAAAAAAGATCCCAATGCTTAAGTAGCACAAAGCCCTCTTTGAAGGACCAGTCATCTAGCCACTTACTAATCCTGATTATTTCCTGTTATTACATTTTTAAGCCTCAGGGGACAGGGAGGATTTCTGAAATAGTTTAATTGCCATGGTTTTTATGTTTCTTCCCAAATTTATGAAGTCTCTATATTTCATACTCTCTTCCTCTGTCCACATCATTCACCCCCACATGTAACAATGCTTATGGTTTCTCCCTTGTTGCCCTAACAACAATTCCAGATCTTTTCTGACATCCTGCATGCATGCTTCTGACAGAGATGTGGTCCAGAACTGCTAGTGCATCTCTCCGTTTGAATGCTTAAGCCAACAGTTCTCAAACTTTGTCATAGTGAGCCTCCCCTAAGCCATGGGAAAGATCTTGAGCCTCCCCCAAAATACTGAAATATTTTTGGGCCTCCCCATAGAAAAATAGCCTACTTTTCACAGTACATCAGGAATAAATTGAAACCTCTCTGCATAGCTGGCTCTCATGTTATTAAGCTTATTGTAACCCCCCCCCCACAACAGGACAACCTACTTGCTCCAATATTTTGACTCTCGAACCACTGTTTCCCCTTACTGCCATACCTTCATGGGTCAGACTGCTTTTTCTGTTTCCTCTCTAACTGGAATAACCTTCCTGCTGACCTCTGCCTCCCCGCTCACCCTGCTGTTAAGTAAACTTCTCAGGGATCATTTTGTCCCTCCTGCTCTTATTCCTAGTACCTATGGTTAACTCTTGTATTTAGACAGTTCTGCTGCCAGTCTAATTGATCAACTGTTCTCGCATTGTTAGTTTATTGTTCTGAATTTGTTTGTACTTTTATTCATTTTGTATTTTCTTGAGTGTTTTGCAGTTACGTTTTGAATTGTGTTCTCTCACTACCCTTCCATGGGTACACCTGAAATAGCCATTGCTCAGTGTACAGTACCTTCCCTGGTCACAGACTTGTGACTAAATACATAACTTCACCTACTATTATCCTCTTTCAGTTTGCCTAATCCCTTCACACAAAATCTATACAGTTCAAAATTGAAATATAATACTTTTTCAAGACTTCCTTGAGCCTCCCCTTGAACAGGTTGGGGCCTCCCCAAGGAGGCTGGCCTCACCATTTGAGAACCCCTGGCTTAAGCCAACTTTCTGCCTTTATGTTCTACTGGATTAGCCTTCCTGCAACTTCAATCTGATGCTTTGGAGATGAATGTAGTCCACTCATCATGTCTCAAGATTCTACAGAACATAATATGAAAGCATCCCTGATGGAAAGTATTAATTTACTGCAATTATTATTAAGTAATAATGTGCTGCAAGTGTACCGTACAGACTGTGTGATCCTACAACTCCTCATTTTCACCACCAACCAGCCATCACTGCCACAACAATGTCACTCACAAAAATTGTGTACTCACGACATTCTTGTCTGTGCTTCATCAGTTATCAAGAACTTCATCTCATGGGCTTCCTCTGGCTCTGACCTCATTTCTTTGCTGTGTGCTGCAGTGCAATGGCCATTTGTGGGCATCATTTTTTAATGGCAAGCATTTTTTGTAACCAGACTACTTTCTTTTGCAGTTGGAGATAAGTATTGATTTCTGGATGACTGGACTAGTACTGAATAGTGGCAGATGACAGATACAGACTGATGGGACTGGACAAAAGCTTTGCTGATCAAATACTGGACTACTGTTAAATTAAGTATATTTACTTCATAGTTTGTACTTCATAAATTAAGGATGGATCTTGGCTACAGGCCCATCTAGTCCATCCTCCCACATGGGGGATAATTCAGTGGCTTAGGTGATTTTCCAGTGTTTTTTTAAAGTTATCAAACTTATGAATGTTAACAATATCATTAGAAAGTTTATTCCATACAGCTATTGTTTTTAGTGTAAAGAAGTTATCACATTTTATCATATTAAGTTTTGGTAATTCAAACTTGTTATTATGAGATCTTAAGTTTAAATTCCTCGTGACTGGGATAAAACCACATTCATTTATGAGGGATTGATCTTTAAGAGTGGTTTGAAAAAGAAGACAGTCACCCCTCCACCTTCTTACTTCTAGAGGCATTAGATTTAAATGGTGGAGCCTCGCAGTGTAAGGTAACCTGGATAGACTGCGTATCAGTTTTGTTGCCCTTCTTTGGACTCTCTCTCTATCATGTCAATTTCATGTTTACAGTAAGGTGATCAAAATGATGAAACATAATCTAAGAGTGGTTGTACAAAGTCTCTGTATAAATTGAGACTAGTCTGCTTGTCCTTGGCTGTAAATGATCTTTTAATGATATTAATGAGTTTGTTAGCATTTTGCACCATGGACCTTATATGAATTTTGTGTTTGAAAGAAGTCTATTATTAATCCAAGAACCCTTTCATTATCAACTGTACGTAAGGCAACTGAGTCCAGGTAGTAGACATGTTGAGGGTTGTTTTTACCTAGGTGTACAACAACATACTTATTTGGGTTTAACTCCATACTATTGCTATTGCACCAGTTGTGTATTGCATCAAGACTATTTTGAAGTAAATGATATTGGGACTGCATAGAAACCTCATCTGATAATTTTGTATCATTGGCAAATTTGATAATCTTTGAGATAACATTTGTGGGTAGATCAAAAATAAAACAGTTAAATACGAAGGGTCCAAGGACCGAGCCTTGAGGGATACCACTTGTTACTCTGATGGAGGTTGATAATTTACCTTGTACGCTAACTTGCTGGGTCCTATTCTGTAACCATGTGTTGATCCATGATATCAGGTATTGGCTATACTTCATACTATGAAGTTTATCAATTAATAACTTATGTGACACCTTATCAAATGCCTTTTTAAAATTGAATAATATGATGTTACATGGTTTGCCTACATCCAAGTATTGACTTACAGATTCATAAAAAAACAATCAGATTTGTTATGCACAGTCTTCCTTTGGTAAACCCATGTTGTTTATTATCGTTAAGACCCATTTGTATAGTTTCTTCCTCAAATCTAATTTTATAAGTGTTTCCAAGATTTTACAGAGGACTACAATTAAACTTGTTGGGAGATTGTTTTTGGGCAGGATCTTGTTCCCCTTTTTAAAAATCAGGCAAATGAGAGCTGATTTCCATTCTGAGGGTATTTCTCCAAACTTCATTGATTTATTAAATAGCATGGTAAGTGGTATAGTGACACTAGCTGAAAGACTTGTTTAAATATGTTTCAGGTTGATTCCATCATTACCTGGTGAAGCATTTGGTTTCAATTTATCAGTAACCTCCCTGATTTCAGTGGGGTTACATTGGAGTGGTTCCTCCAGATTAATATTAGTGTTGGAATTAGTTGTATCACTCTTTGTGAAAACAGATGAAAAATAATTTAAGACTGAGGCTATTTCTGAGGGGTTGTTCATGATTTCCCCATTAAAATATATGGATGGAATTGTGTTATTTCCCTTATTTAGATGATTTACATAAGAGAAAAGAACAGGTTACTCACCTGTAACAGTAGTTCTAGTAGTGGTATATGTTGTTCATCCACATTTATTGGCACGTCTCTTTCCCTTTAAGAATCACCGGAAGTCTTCAAGCTGGCTCCTCCCACCCACCCATGTGGTATATACCTTGGCTCCATCCTGTGATGCCAGATCTTAGCCTGCTGGAAGCCAGGTGTTGTGCATCCACAGCCGGAGAGGTCGGGTGGGTCCGTTTGGATAAACAACATATACCACTCCTAGAACTACTGTTACAGGTGAGTAACCTGTTCTTCTAGAATCATGGATATGTTGTTCATCCACATTTATTGGCAGACTCCTAGCAGCTCTCCGGGAGGAGGAAGGCAAGGTGCACACCCCCTACTTAGGGAACAGAGATTGGAGAACTGAGGCCCCAAAACCAGCATCCCAGCATGACTCAATATCGATGTGGTAGTGGGTGATGAAGGTGTTTGCTGACTTCCAGGTAACAGCCTGACAGATTTCCTGGATAGAGATGTCCCTGGAAGCAGCCACCGATGCAGCAGTATGGTGGGTAGAATGAGCTCTTATCCCTCTGGGAGACTTCTTGCCCGCCAACTCATAGCACAGACCTATGCATGTAATCCATCTTGCAATAGACCGTTTTAGAAACATAGAAGTTGACGGCAGATAAGGACCGCAAGGCCCATCCAGTCTGCCCATTTCTTTTTCTACCTTATAAATGTGCCATCGGCCTTTGCTCTGTCAGTGACCTATCTATTCATAGTCATTTGTATTGCTCCCTTATGCCTATCCCATGCCTGTTTGAAGCCCTGCACTGTATTCATAGCCACCACTTCTTGTGGTAAGCTATTCCATGCATCTACCACCCTTTCTGTGAAAAGAATTTCTCACATTCCCCTTAATCGGCCTCCTCTAATCTCATGCTGTGTCTCTTGTCCTGCTATTTTTCTTATATTTAAACATGTTAAACTCTTCACCTTGTTTATGCCCTTAAGGTGTTTAAATGTCTCGATCATATCACCTCTCCCTCCTTTGCTCAAGGGTATACATATTGAGCTCGCTAATCTGTCTCATATGTCTTCTGATGCAGTCCCTGCACCATTTTGCTGCCCTTCTCTGGACTGCCTCAATTTGGTTAATGTCCTTGTGAAGGTGTGGCCTCCAATACTGCATGCAGTACTCCAGATGGGGAGCTAACCAATGTCTTGTACAGAGGTTATTACCTCCCTCTTACGACTTGTGATATCCCTACTAATACACCCTAACACCCCCAGCCTTACCTACTGCTTTAGAGGTCTGCTTGGATGATTTTAGGTCATCAGTGATGATGATGCCCAAGTCTCTTTCTTTTCCTTTGGACTGCTAGCAACTCCCTCCCAGCCTATAAGTGGCTTCAGGGTTTCTCTTCCTATGTGCATGATTTTGCACTCTTTGCATTAAATCCCAGTTGCCACTCTTCTGACCATTTTGCTAGTTTATCCAGATCTCTTCTCATTCTGCCCACCCCATCTGGATCATCTACTCTGTTGCAGATCTTGGTGTCATCTGCAAACAGACAAGCCTTACCCTCTAGTCCATCTGAGAGGTCACTAATGAAGATGTTGAATAGGACTGGCCCCAGGACTGATCCCTGAGGTACCCCACTTGTGACTTGCATCTCTTCTGACTGTATACCATTTACCACCACTCTCTGTTTTCTGCCAGTCAACCAGTTTGCCACCCAGTTGACCAACTTCACCCACCCCGAGCCTACCTAGCTTATTTATCAATCTTCTATGTGGAACAGTGTCAAAAGCTTTGCTGAAGTCAAGGTAGGCGACATCAACTGCTCCCCTTGGTCCACCACTCTGGTTACCCAGTCAAAGAAATCTATGAGATTAGTTTGACAGGACCTTCCTTTGTAAACCCATGCTGTCTTGGATCCTGTGCCTATGGATTCCAGGTGTTGCACTATCCTTTCCTTAAGGAGTGCCTCCATAATCTTGCCCACTACTGAGGTAAGACTGACTGGTCTATAGTTCCTGCCTCCTCCTGCTACCACTCTTGTGGGCGGGATCACATGAGCCCTTCTCCAGTCTTCTGGGACCTCTCCTGTGCTCAGAGACTCACTAAACAATTCTGCTAATGGCTCTGCTAGTTCCTCCTTTAGCTCCTTAAGTACCCTGGGATGTATGCCATCAGGTCCCATTGCCTTATCCACCCTGAGCTTAGCAAGCTCTTGTAGGACCCTTTCTTTTGTGAAGGGAGTGTAGCTCACCTCCTCCCCTGTGTCCATGATGCTGAGCTGTGGGCCTGCTCACCTTCTCTTCAGTAAATACTGAGCAAAAGTATCTATTTAGGATAGATGCCTTTACAGAGTCCTCCTCCTCACATGCTCCCCTTTCTCCATTAAGCTTAGCACACTCTCTGGACTTTCTCCTTTCACTAATGTATCTATAGAAAGTCTTGTCACCTCTTTTACTGTTCGTGCTAGTGTTTCCTCAGTTTGGGACTTTGCCTGCCTTACTGCCTTACCTGCTTCCCTTAGGGCAGTTTGGTATGCCTCCCTATCTTCATCCCGCTGTGTCCCTTTATATTTCCTGAAGGCCGGCCTTTTGCCTGACCTTTCTGCTACTGTATTTGAGAACCAAAGTGGTTTCTCTTCTTCTTTGCACTTCCTTTTCTGTCTAACACAATGGGATGTTGCTTCAAGTATTGTATCCTTAATGCTTGCCCACTTTGCCTGTACCTCCTCACCTGTGTTTTTTTTGCCAGGGCTAGCTTAACTCTGTTGGCCATCTTATCAAAGTCAGCTCCTCTGAAGTCCCATATTTTTGCCTTGGAATGGGATGATTTAGATGTAGTAGCCAAATTGAACCATACCATGTGATGGTCACTGGCCCCAGGCGACCTTCACCTGGAGATCTGTGATCCCTTCTTTGTTAATCAGTACTAGATCTAGGATAGCCCTGTCTCTTGTGGGTTGCTGTACCAGTTGTTTGAGGCCCTCCTGCAGGGAATCCACTATGAGTCTAGTTCTGGCAGATGTTCCTGCTGGTATTGACCAATCTGTATCTGGCATGTTGAAGTCTCCCATTATCAGAACCTCCCTTTAGCTGTCATGTTTTGTATATCTTCTAACAGTAATGTGTCTATGTCCTCCTCTGGTCTGGGGCCTGTAGACAACCCCAGTTCTTATGGCTGTCCCATTTCCTGTTTCAGGGTGACCCACAGTTCTTCTGGCTCCTTATGTGTATTCTGAATTTCTGTAGCTTTGATATTTTATTAACATACAGGCCACTCCTCCCCCTTTTGCACCTCGGTCTCTTCTGAACAATACATAGCCAGGTACTGAAGTCTCCCAAGTGTGGTTACTGGTAAACCACGTCTCACTAATTGCTACTAAGTCCAGTTTAGCCTCTGACATTATTGCCTGCAGGTCTGGGATCTTATTTCCCAGGCTGTGAGCATTTGTGTACATGATTTTCCATTGGCCAGATTTTGGTGTGTTAGTTGTTGGGTGAAGTTTGGCATTACCCCTGTGCATCGTATGGGGAGACAAACCTTTTTTCTTACCTGGTGATGCAAATGAACGACAAACACGCTGAATTCCTGTTTGACCACTAGCTGAGGGGGGAGGGGTGTTCTTCCCATTCGACGTATGGGGTGCTGCACCCCTCTCCCCATTTGCTAGTTTAAATATTCTGCAAAGACGCCAAACTTCTGCCCTCAATGCACTGACTCCCTTTAGTCAGATGCAGTCCATCAAATTTAAAGAACTTTCGCCAGAACTGTTGCCAGTTCCCTACAAATCTGTGTCCTTTTCCTGGCACCAGTCCTTGAGCCACGTGTTTAGCTCCCTCATCTCCCTTCTTCTGACCTTCCGTCCATCTGCTCCCTTCTCCCAGACTGGCAGGATCTCAGAGAAGGAGATGCCGGACGAAATAGATGATAGTTTGTCACCCAGCTTAGTCAGGTGTTCCTTGGTCTCCACACTGACCGGGTGGCAAATCATTAGTCCCTATGTGTATTAGGACATCAATGTTTTCTCCTGCTTTGTGAACAATTTTAGTAATGCGGTCAGTGTCTCTCCATGTGATGTATCTGGAGACATCTGACCATCACCCTGGCTGGAGATGGGTATCAACTCCCCGAATCATGGAGTCTCCTATGATCAGAAGTTTTTTGGATTTCCTTTGTGCTTGTTTAGTTTTGGTTCCTGATTTGGGTGAGTATTGTTGTGCTAGCTCCTGTGCCGCAGTGTCCTGCTCTTCAGTGTCTTCTGCCTCTTTATTTGATTTCAGAGATAGAGGCAGATACCTGTTTGTAGTGTTTATATGGTTTTTGGAGGTAACGTGTTGGACAGCAGAGAGTGATGGGGCACCTGATTTGCTCCTCCTAACCACCTGCCAACCTCCTGGACCAACTACCCTCTGCGGTCGAGGTTTTTCTGTTGGATGCTGGGGAAATGGCGGTGGTTCTTATAATGTATTTCCTCTTCAATATGAAATTTGAGGCGCAATCTCTGCCCATGCTGCCCGGAGCTGAGACCTAAGATCTCCAAAGGCCCAGCATGTAGGACAGTGTCCTAAATCCTGTAAGACTGTCCTTCTGAAAATTGTTCCACAGTACCTGCAGTTAATGAAATCCATTCCAAATAAGTTGCTGGGTTTGTAACCTAGTCAGAGTAATTAGAAGGAAAAAAGGAAAAAATGCAAGTAATGGTTTAATTGTGCTTTGTTTAACTTGTTATAACAAGTTAAATTACTAGTGCCCCTGTAAATGAGATCACCTTGTGGAGGCCCCACTGATCCGCCCCTTCCTGCTCTGCCACAGGAAATGTCACAACTGTGGTACCCTATAAAAGGAGTGTAGCGTGGGGTGGTTGGGCATGGGGGTGGGTGGCTGGGCCCTTCCCCTGCCTAAAAAGAAGAACCACGGACGAAAGAACAAGGAGGTAAGAGCAGAAACAATCGGTCAACAACAAATGCAGTAACCCTGAAAGCTTATCCTAATGTTAGATAAAACTGTAAAACCTGTAAAGCACCACCTGTAATAATTTCAGAGAAGATATACCCTGTAAGAAACACTTTGCTCCAGAGAAAAATAAAGCAGTAACAGAAGATATACCTTGCAAAAGACAATTTGAATCAGAAGATTACAGCAGTAATCTGTTAGCACACACCTGTAGGCACACCTTGTAATAATGCAGAAGAAGGTATACCAGCAACAACAATTTGAATCAGAGAAAAATAAAGCAATGAAATGTTAGCAACAAACAGTAGCAATCCCTGTGAGTAAAAAATAAAAACACCACCACACAGTAAATCTGCTTAGCCAAACTAAGTCTTAATCCTTCTCCCTTGCTCTGGTAAGTTTCTCTACTCTGCCTTTCAAGCAGTCTTAGAAGGAAAGAGCTCAGGTGAAGCTAGGTGCCTTGGCCAGCAAACCAAGTCTTCTACTGCAGGTCTGCCAGAAGCGGCTTTGGCATAGGTGACAAACAGCTGGCAAACCTCTCCATGCATTTCCGCAGTCCTCTCCTTATAATAGGAGAGAGCACATCTCAGGTCCAAAGTATGGAGCCTGTACTCAGCCTCTGAGGTATAATTAGGTTAGTATACTGGCATAGTCAACACCTGGTTTTGGTGAAACTCTGACACCACTTTCAGAAGGAATTTCAGGTGGGGGTGCAGGGCACCTTTGTCCCTGTGGAAGACCAGATAAGGGGAGTCCACTGAAAGTGCCTGGAGCTCCCCTGTCCTTCTGGCTGATGTGATAGCCACCAAGAAGGCTGTCTTCCACTACAAGTGTGACAACTCACACTTGTGCATGGGTTCGAATGGCTTGCCCATGAGCTTTGCTAGTACCAGCAGTAGATCCCATGGAGGTAGGGGTTTACACACCAGAGGGGATACGTGATCTAGGCCTTTTAAAAAGCACATTACCACTGTCTCCTGTGCCAATGTTGGCTGACTAGCACATGCCCAGTAAGCAGAGATGGCTGCCAGGTGCACCCTGAGGGTCAATGACCGTAGACCCCCTTTGGAGAGAGACCAAAGGTAGTCAAGAATGTTAGTCACTGGACAGGACAAAGGGTCCAGGCCCTTGCCCTGACACCAAATGGAGAACCGCTTCCATTTGAAGACATAACATTTTCTGGTTGATTCCTTTCTAGATGTCTCCACCACAGTGTAGACATTGTCAGAAAGACCCAAAGCCTGGAACTTTAGCTGCTCAGGTACCAGGCTGTGAGGTGCAGGGATTGAAGGTCCAGATGGAATACCTTCCCCTGATTGAGTGATATCAGGTCTGAACATGTACAAAGCCGCTCTGGGGGCCTGCAGCTTAGGCTGAGGAGATCTGGATTCCAGAACTGGCATGGCCAGTCTAGGAGTACCAGGATCACCTTTGCCTTGTCCCTCCTCACCTTGAGAAGC
This sequence comes from Neoceratodus forsteri, assembly GCA_016271365.2. Lineage (NCBI taxonomy): Eukaryota > Metazoa > Chordata > Ceratodontiformes > Ceratodontidae > Neoceratodus > Neoceratodus forsteri. Next base: position 700,966,579 of record CM057455.1, read on the forward strand.
ACCTTGTGGATCAAGGGAAATGGAGGGAAGGCATAGAGGAGGCCTGGGGTCCATGGCCTTGAGAAGGCATCCCCCTGCAGCGAGCTCTGCTGAGGGGGGGTGGGCATGAAACAGCCTCAGATTGGTGTTTTCCCTGGAGGCAAACAGGTCCACCATCAGTTTGCCCCATGGGAGAACAGACTGTAAGCTACCTCTGGATGAAGAGACCACTCATGGGATGTCTGTCCTAAGCATCTGAGAGCATCCACCAGATGGTTTGAGGCTCCTGCCACTTGGATGGCTAGGAGATCTGCCTCCAACTGGCTCATAAAGGTCCAGATGTGGAGCACCTCCTTGCACTGCAAATAGAAATGTGTGCCACCCTGTTTGTTGAGGTAGTACATGGTCATGGTATTGTCCATCTGGACTTGAACCACTTGACTCTGGAGCTGAGGAGTGAAAGCTAACAGTGCCAGTCTGACTGCTCTGAGCTCCAACAGGTTGATGTGGCATCAGGACTCCTCAGTGGTCCAGAGCCCATGAGCCCTTTTGTCCCCCATGTAGGTGCCCCAGCCTATGAGAGAGGCATCGGTCATAAGAACGACCATAGGATCGGGGCGGACAAATGGGATCCCTTCCTGCAATCGGTCTGGGGCAGTTCACCATTGGAGAGCATCCCACATCTTCTGGGTTACAGTGATCAGCTGGTCAAATTGACCATGGTGCTGAGTCCACTGGGCAGCCAGCTTCCACTGGAGGGGGCGCATGTGCCACCAAGCCCAATGGACCACTGAGGTGCAAGCCACCCATGTAACCCAGAAGGCGCAGAAAGTCCCGGGCAGGGCGCAACTGCCCAACCAGAAATGATTGGGCAAAGGAGGAAAGAACCTTTGCCCTGTTCACCGGGAGCTGAGCTTTGGCTTGACAAAAGTCAAGCTCTGTCCCGATAAAGCCTATCACCTGAGAAGGCATGAGTTCTGACTTGGCCTCGTTGATTAGGAGGCCGAGTTGGGAGCAGGTCTGGAGGGCCAGATCCCTGGCTCTCTCCACTTCCTGTAGGAAGTGACCTGCCAGAAGCCAGTCATTGAGGTAGGGGTAAATTCTGATCTCCCGACGCTATAGATGGGCCACCACTACTGCAATGCATTTGGTGAAAACCTGTGGGGCCGGTGACAGGCTGAACGGCATGGCTCGGAACTCGTATGGTGTCCCCTCAACCCTGAAGCAGAGGAACCACTGATGGAAAGGACAGATTGGGATGTGAAAGAACATGTCCTGCAGATCCAGTGAACAAAACCACATGTTTCGCTCCAAGGATGTAATGATCTGGTACAGATTGACCATCCAAAAGGTGTGAGACCTGAGATATTGATTTAGGTCGTGGAGATCTAGAATGAGGTGCTAGCCCCTTGTCTGCTTGGGCACCAGGAAGTACCTGGAGACAAAGCCTGGGTCTGCTGGAGGATCCTCCATGGAAGATATTGCCTCCTTGAGGAGGAGCTGAGCAACGTCATCTCAAAGAGCTGACTGGGTGTGAGCAGAAATCCATTCCTCCCGAGGGGCACGGGCTTAGCTGGGAGGGTATTGCTTGAACTCTAGAGGCAGTCCCTGACTGACGCCTTCAAGAACCCACCTGTCCAAAGTGACAGCAGACCAGGTGGAAAGGAAGTGGCAGAGCTGGCCCCCCATGGGAGGACCCAGAGCTGTCATGACAGGAGTAGGGATGAAAGCCCCCACCTCATCACCGAGCAGGTTTGGAGGAGGAAGAGGCTCAAGGACCTGAGCCTCCGCCTCCTTTATGGGTCTGTTGGTGTCCAGGCTTGGGCAGAGGGTGCCAAGCTTGAGCCTACTGTTGATGCTGGTGCTGCTGTCCCCCTTTCAAGGAGACCTGTTGAGTCACAGGGGAAGAGTGACAAAAGGGCTTCTTTCTCTTCTTCTGCTGGTTCTTGCCTGAAGAACCCTTGGTAGAAGTGGCGTCCAATGTGGCACTGGACTGTTCTGTGCACTGAAGGTGACAGGCCACTCCTGGGCTGAACAAGTCAGTCCTGAGGAAGGGCATGTCAGCTAATTTGTGCTGAGTATCCACCAGGGAGGAGGAGAGCCTCAGCCAAGCCCTGTGGCAAGAGTTAACTACTCCGGCCATCGAGTGGACACAAGAGTCCCCGATGTCCAGGGCCATCTGGAGCTGCTATTTGCAAACGCTCGACCCTGGTCTAGGACCTTCTTGACCATGGTCTGCATGTCCATGGGGAGATGTGGGAGAACTTCATCTAATGACCTGAGAAGGGCATGACAGAAGTGTGCCATGACAATGGCTGAACTTGCCTGATCAAGGCCCAAAGAGGAAGTCACATAGACTGTCCTGGCTGAATGATCCAAGAGTTTGGACACTTTGTCAGGAGGTCGGACAGTATTGGTAGAACTGCCAGTACACCGGAACACAGAGGCGGTCACCAGACTCTCGGCCGAAGGGTCCTCTGTGAACCCCACTAGGTACAACATGGGCACCATGTACTTGAGGGCCATGTGGGAAGACAGAGCTGGACAAGAGGCAGGGTGCTGCCATAGTTCAAGGGCCGGACCAACAATGGTCTCAGCCACTGGAAAGACCTCCGTTGAGGTATCCCCTCTCTTCAGGATGTCCGTGAGAGGGTACTCCACCTTTTTCTAGATGGGTTCCAAGGGCATCCCTGTGGACTCAGAGATGAAGTGAAGGATCCCTTGGAAGGAGGAAGGGCCTTCCTCCATCCCTAGGCCAATGGATGACAGATCATCCCCAGGATGAGAGTGGAGCCCAGTGATGTCCGAATCTGAGAAGTCAGGATACCGTGGCTTACCGCCCAAATCACCGTCAATGCACCAAGGGCAAGTCCGGGGTGACTGTGACCGACAGACGTCAGGGAAGCCTGGTGTCTGGTCAGTCTTCTTTGGAAGAAGCCCCTCCCCACAGGCTGTTTAGGCAGCTGTTCCACCACGATCAGTGGAGAGACTGGTTTAGGCCGAACAGGTAGTCGCACTGGCCCCACGGGCGGAGGAACCGAAGGCTTCAGCTCCAAAGGGGTCAGCTTCAGTCTTGGAGGAAAAAACCAAGTAATGGCTGGGGTAAGAGTCAGAGTTGGCTTATGCCAGGATAAGATCAGCTGTTGCCACATGAGGTCCTCGTAGCACTGACGGAGTTTCCGCCGGAGCCTCTTCTCATCCAAGAAGGACGAGGATGACCGATGGCATTGCCTCTTGTTGTAGCGCTTGTGGCTCTTCCTCGGCCTGTTGGTCGAGGGGGTCCTAGACCTCAACTGAGATCGGGCAGGCTGACTTGGTCACTTGGAGACACCAGCAGGACTGGTAATACCCGGGGGGTCCAGAACTGGGTCCTCGATGGGGACACCAGTGGGCTGGACCTCCTCATCGGGGAGGACAAGGACCAGAGTCCTCTCTAAAGAGTTGTCGACCGGGGTCAGCAACAGTGGGTCGATTGGGTTGAGAACAATCTCAACCTCATCCGCCGCATCCTCGGTCAGCTGGCCCGATGGAAGATCCATGAAGCCAGCGGCTGAAGAGCGATCTCAACTGAGGTCAAGAAAGCATGCTCCTGGGACTGAGACCTCTCTTGGTCCGAAGACTGCCTTCTCTGAGATGAAGGCTTGTTCGGTTCCTTCTCCCACTTTTGGGATCAGGAGGAGTGCAAGCCCGTGGGCGCCTCTCCCCAGGTGGGAAGAGACTGGCACAACTCCTTGAAGGAACCTGAGAAGGTGGAGCCCAGGTTGAGCAGAACAAAGAAGCTTTGAGTGTCTGTGGCACAAGTGGCTTCTTCCTCAAATGGTCACATGCATTCCAACTGCTTGGTGGATCCTGCAGCCATGGAAACCACCCACCTAGCCTCCTTTGACTTCACCGGAGGGTTCCTCTTCTCCAGTCTCCCCAGTTTCAAACGTGCAAGATGGTCATCCAGGACGTTGGGATGGAAGGCCAAAGCCGAAGCTGCAGGATGAAGTGTCATGGCTGACGCCAAGGCAGTAAATGCAGGTGAGGTAGGGATTGGTGCATGATATCTTTTGGCCACAAGGACACCGGAAAAATCCAGGAGAAGATTTTTCTTCCATAATCGAAGATGCAAAAAGGCGATCGCTAATTCGAACGATTTTTAATTTCGGTAAAACCGAAGTTTTGAAAGCCAGGGCCTACGAAATGCGTGAGCATGAGGGAGGCAACCTGAATCTTCCAGTGGAAAGGAAGATCTGGCATCTCGGGGCGGAGCTGAGATATATACCCCCCAGGTGAGTGGGAGGAGCCAGCTTGAAGACTTTTGGTGATTCTTAAAGGGAAAGGGACATGCCAATAAATGTGGATGAACAACATATCCACAATCCTAGAAAGGTGTTATTATTCCATTTATTCATACAAATTCTGAATTCCATGTTTCTTTTTTCTGTCTTAATTAGTTTTTTTTTTGTTTTCTTTATTTCTTGTTTATATTTAGAGTATGTTTGCTGAGATTTGTTCCTTTTGTAATTGTTATATGATTTTTGCTTTGTTTTAATTTGTTTTTTGAGTGTATTAGACATCTATGGTGGTACTTTGCCTTTTGTGCTATTGATTTGCTTAAGTGGAACAAACAAATCTTCAGTCTTTTGGATAATGTCTTTGATGGTCGTCCAACATTCTTCTACTGAGAGGCTACAAAATATTTTTTCCCAATTAATTGAATCCATAATTAGCTGAATTGCTTGGTAATTTGCTTTATTGTAGTCTTTGATAAATATAGGGCATTGTTAATTTTTTTTGTAATCGATAAGGTACACAGTACAGTATTGTGGTCGCTATTTCCCATTGGAGCTTTTACTGTAACATTGGTTACTAAAGTAGGTAAATTAGTTAAAACAAGATCCAATATGTTGTCAGGCCTAGAGGGAATATCTACTAATTGATCTAAACCTACTGAAATTAATGAATCCCAAAATAATTTTTCATTATTATTTGTAGCTATATTGTTTTCCCAGTTTATACCAGGGTAGTTAAAATCATCCAAGATTATGACCTAATTTGATTCAGATGCCTCAAGATCTCACTTATAAGCTGATTATTGTATTCAGGTGAACTTGATGGTGGCCTGTAACAGGAGTCAATCAAAACTTTATGAGTAGGTGATTCTTTAACTTTTGCACATATTGCTTCAGTATTAATACTTCCATTAGCTTGTCCTTTGATTTCATAGCTTTGATATTTTTTGCTTATGTATAGGCATACTCATCCACCTCTTCTATTTGTCCTGCTTTTTTTTGTTACAAATTGTAGTTTGGAATTTCCCTAGACCATAGAGATGACTCATCCCATCATGTTTCCGAAATAGAAATACTATCAATGGTGTCTTGTTTAAGTATTTTTTCTAATTCAGCTTTTTTTAATATGTTACAGCTATGGGCATTGAAAACTAAATTTTTTTGGTACTATAATTGGAACCTTTTGATTTCAAAATGGTTGCATTGTTCCCTTGCCCAATATTTACTAGTTTAAATGTTTTGTTCAATTTTTTTAACCAAAATAATTGCTCTCTTTTTTATTTAGAGGAATACTGTCCCAGGAAAATAATTTATAATCATGCTCCAATATTTCCCAGTGCGTTAAGCTTGCCATTTTGTTTTCTAATGTCCATTTTCTAATTCATTTGTTTAATTTTGTTGTTTTTGTATTGATAGTATCTTGGAACAGGTAGTATTTCAGAGTAACATATTTCAGCTCTGTATTTAATCAGTTTAACATTTAAGACCTCATATTTCTTTCTTGATTTGATGAATGCTGCATTTGTTATTATTGTTTGTTCCAACATGAATAACAACCAAGAGTCTAGGACCAGCTGATTTGAGTATTGTGTCTATTTGTTTAGTGATGTCTGAAATGTTTGCTCCCCTGTAGCTACTACATGTCCTATTGATTTTATCCATGTTACATATTATGGAATCACAGTGTTTGATAATGGAGCCACCTAAAATAAAAACTTGCCTATTAGGAGCTGTAATTTCAGTTTGCATCGGTTCTACAAGACTTGACTGTTGATTAGTAGAATCACCTCTATGTTGGTCAGTTGTTACCTGTTGCCCCATATGAGTCATTAACTGTGTAACCACAGATACTGTGATATACTGAGAGGTTTGTGAATTGTTATTTTCTGGTGTACCCACAACATTAGGAATTAAGACGTTACTTGTACTAGGTAGGTTATTAGGGACTTCCCCGTGGGTTTATTGGGTTGTAATAATGGTCTCAGATGTGATTGATTTGTTTGAATCAATTAATAGAGTCGAAGTGATATTAGTGGTGGGGGTTAGAGTAATCTCTTCTTGATTAATATTTACTAATGACTGTGTATTTGGAGAAAGGTGATTAGATTTTTGTAGGACTGAGTACCTATTTGTTAATGTTGTTTCATTGGTGTTATTAGGCAGGACATTTGCTCTTCTTTTCTTGGGGTGAGGGGCAACAAAACACCAGGCATCATCCAATATCTCAGATTCAACCTGGTTTTTCCATTTATTTTGTTTATTAATATTTGCAGATGTACTAGGTATGTTAAGTTTTTTTTCTATCTCTAGTTGTGATTTCTTGAGGGTATTTAATCTTGAGCATGGGTTATTCATTTCCATCAGTAAATTTTCATTTAACTCATATTGATCACATTTGAATTCACTGTGTATCTTCTGAGTGTTTGTAATCAAAAGATACATTGAGCATGTTTTACATTTGAGGCCAATATCACCGTCTAGTGTTAATATTGTATTTGCATCAGCCATGTTTGTAGTGAGGTTAGAAGAACAATGAAAGCAACTTAGAGGAGTTGATATTTCACTAAATGGATAAGTTATTGTATGTGATGGTTAGGAACCACAGTTTGGTGTACTAATAAAAAGGCTCTTACCAGTATAATTGCAGCCCTAAATCCAGCTGTTCCCGATGGACTTACATGAGTCTAGCAAGACTCCACTTGTGGAGCCGCATGCTCGCCCCGTCCAAGCTCACCCCACACACTCTGGGGTGAGTTTAAATGCCTCCCAAACCCGGAAGTAAAGCAGTCATATGACTGTTTACAGATCGGTTCCACAGAGCATTTAATTAATTTTTAAAATACTTGAAATGTAGCCCCACTGACAGAAAATTATTACTAGTGCCCTTCACTGAAGTACTACATCTCTAAACTGCACCCAACAACTTGTTTACCCTTTGTGCAGGAGCAGGCCGTAGTTCCACAGAACTGAACATGAACCATAGCCCCCGGAGTTCTTAGCAAAGTCCCCCTATAATTAGCTAGTAAGCAATTCATGGACAGGGAATTAGACAAGGAATTTTTAAGTTAAAGGCTTGGACACAGTCAGTCCGCAATAGTATGCACCTCTTATGCGAGGTTGCAGCAGATGACTTTTCTTTGCTGCTGGACAGTAGCTACCCATACCAGTAATGGTAAGCATAGTGTATGCTGCTACACTGTAGCCACCCAGTCAAGACTCCAGTGTGCTGCTATCTTCAGTAGATAAAACAAACCTGACATTGGAGCACTGGTGGTGGGGGAGGGGGGCATGATTCTGACTTACAGAGCTATAGCAGCTATGCAAGTATTTTCTATTTTCAGATATAATTTAGAGAGAGTGGACTGCTTGTGTGATTCAACAGAATAGATCAACAACTGTTATGTTTTATTGTTGCTCAGCAACACTGAACAAAAGCTGATATATATATATATATATATATATACACACACACATATATATATATATTTATAAAATGGGTAAAAGAAGTAGCTCCAAAATCAAACTTCTGATTGTATAAAACACATCACATGACCATGCTTATATCAGAGCGTGACTGCACACCTGCACTTTTAACCACTTATAAATTTTTTTTGGCCATTTTATAAGATAGTTAACCCACTTTACAGTGTGTGGACATGCTCTGATATATGCATGCCTTGGGTAGTTGACGCACAAGGCCGTACAACGCACATCAAGGCGTGCGTATATCAGAGCGTGACCGCACACCTAAGAGTGGGTTATCTATTACATATATATATACATATATCTAGATATATATATATATAGATTATATATATAGATATAGATATATATATATATATATATATAATATATATAGATATATATACATATATATATATATCAGCTTTTGTTCAGCTTTGCTGTGTTTCTTTCTTCTGCAGAGTGAAAAGCAATGGACAACACCTTGAAGGACATTTCCTCTAGCTTCTTCTCCATCCATCTGACCAGGCCAAGCCAGGCATCCCTCTCGTTTCACTACCTCCAGATACCTGTTGTGGTCACTGTCTTTCATTCATTGGTATCTCTTCTTGGTTACCTCACTGTTACCTGAGAACCAAGGCTGAAACTTTTTTCGTCACTTATTTCCTTGACATTGTACTTCAGTGTTCAAAGTAAGGCAATGACATCCATACCTTTCAAATGTTATGCATTGTAAGGAATGTTTCCAATTTCACCTGTCAGAATTGTAGTCCTTCACATTTTTGGACCATTGAGAAGACGCTACCAGGTCAGACTTTAAAGCCCTTGGAGTTTGTTGTTACCTAGTCAAAAAAATCTCTTAAAACTATGCTGTCTACCATCCTAGGCCATAGCCACCAGGAATGCCATCTGTCTCTCAATTTGGTTTACAGTAGCTTGCTTGTTGATTACTGAATGGTCTACAGTGTCCTGGCTCATCCATCCCTCCACATTTGTGCAGGGGTACCATGCCCAGGCTATCAGCACCTCTAGTCACTAAGGAGCATTTGCAGTAGGCCATCAGAGGCTCAGCCAATACTTGTGCCATATCTGCAGTACCATAATGATGTTAAAAAGTACCAGCTCCAGCAACCTCTGTGGGGAACCACTGAAGATTTCACTCATTCACTAGAATTCCTTTGTATAACTACATTTTGAATCCTCCCTACAAGACAGTTCTTTAGTCTCCACCATACCTCTCAACTTTTTGTCACTGAAATGAGAGACATGGACAGACACTAAGACTGAGGAACAATAAGGGACATTGACCATCATAACGAGGGAAACATCCTGAAACATGGAGATACAAGCTCAGAACAGTGTAGAAACTTGTTTCACTTATACTAACTGAAGATTATTTGTGATTTAGCAGCTTAGAATATCATGAATTTCTGCCTTAAAGTCTGAATTTACAGTGCATTCTGTATGTGGGCAGCACCTATTCTATAGGGCATGATGAGGGACAAAGCCATTTTGAGGGGGTAAAATGAGGGATTTCCCTCCAAATCAAGGACAACTGAGAGGTATAATCTCCACCCCATGTTGGTAATGGGAAGTCTTGATTTGCCAGAGTAGTGCCAGTAAAGTCATTCAATTTGACTTAGTGAATCACTCACAAATTTATAATATAATTTTAAATGAAAAATCATCGGTCACTTCACCATCATTTTATTTCACTTTTAAAGAAAAGTTTTTTTCAAACAGAGGCTCCTAGTAAACAAGTGCCTCTTAGGCAACATGCAGCATCTTCTTCAGGTCACATGGTATAGCTCTATGTATAGCGTATGCTTCAATTTCAGTTTTGCTGTCCATGTGAGTTAATGGAGGAGGCAGCTGTGCTGCATTTGGAGCTTATGAAAAATATAATTCAAAAACAACTTTTTTTCTGGTTCTCCAGTTTATTGATTTTTCCTCTTGCTTTCACATAGAGCTTGTTAGTATTTTTTAGTTGTGGTTTTTGTCTGATTTAGTTTGCATTCCTGTACTTTATGTCAACATCCTTTTACATTTGTAATTTCCTTGTTCTTCTGTTTACAGATACTCTAGAGTTTATTTGATTTTTTTTCCTTTTTTTTCTGTATTGTTTATTAAATTTTTGTGTTTATTGAATAGTTCTTCTGTTAATTTCTATTGTTTTATTTTTTTGGGTAACATAAATTGAGTGGACAGGATAGTGGTAGCAGTGGGAATGTGAGTCAGGAGATGGAGATGCAGTCGACACATTAAACATGCCGTCCCATACATCTGCAGTGAACTGCATTCGTGGGAACAACAGATTCAGCTGCATCTGTAAAACATAGAAAGAAGGCCAGTCCTGCAGCAACAGCAGGAGCTGGAGCTTCATTTGAAAGTGCCCCCCCAGTGCAGCTGCAGCAGGTGCAGTCGCAGGAAGTGGTGCCACCAATGCCCCTAGTTATTACTGGTGTGCCAGATGGTGCACAAGATTATCCTCCTATAAAACCATCACCTCTATCCGAAGGAGAGTACCCCTATCCCAGTAGCATGGAAACAAAGAACATAGAAACATAAAATCTAATGGCAGATAAGGGTAGCTTTGCCCAGCCAGTCTGCCCATTTTTTTTATCTTCATTTCTGCAGCACACATATTATCTACGACACCTTTTCTTCCCCCTACTTCCTTACCTCTACTATTCCCTTGTGCCTATCCCAGGCATTTTTGAACCCCACTATGCTTCTGTCTCTGCTACCTCTGCTGGAAGGCTGTTCCAGAAATCCATCACTCTTTCTGTGAAGGAGTACTTCCTCACATCTCTCTTGAATTTACCCCCCCCCCAGCTTCATGGCATGCCCCCTTCTTCTAGAGCACCTTTTTTTCTAAAAAAATACTCCCCTCCTGTACCTTATTTACCTCATGAAGTATTTAAAGATCTCTATCATATCCCTCTTCTCCTGTCTGTCTTCCAAGGTGTACAAATTAGCTCTTTTAGCCTGTCCTTGTAGGGCTATTGATGCAAAGCCTGCACCATTTTGGTTGCCTTCCTCTGAACCACTTCCACTTGGTCTATGTCTTTCCTGAGATGTAGTTTCCAGAACTGGACACAGTACTCAAGGTGGGCCTTACCATTGATCTATATAGGGGCAACACCACCACCACCCACGTTTTGCTGGTGATACCCCTTCCTATGCACCCCAGCATCCCACTACCTTGTCACACTGCCTGGCCACCTATAGGTTGTCCAGTATGATTATCCCCTTGTCTCTTCTTTATTTGTTTATTGCTAGTAATATTCCACCCATTTTGTACTCTGCCCCAGGGCTTCTGTGCCCCAAGTGCATTATTTTGCACTTCTTAGCATTAAAACTGAGCTGCTATACTCTTGACCACTCCTCCAGTTTTTTCAGGTCTCGGCCTATCCATTCCACCCCGAACATCCACCCTATTGTAGACCTTGTTGTCATCTGCAAAGAGGCACCCTTCCCATCCAGGTCCTCTGCTATGTCACTTATACAGACTTTAAAGAGGACCGGTCCCAGTACTGAACCCTGAAGTACCCCACTTATCACTCTCCTTTCTTCAGAGTGAACTCCATTTACCAGTGTCTCCTGCCCACAAACCAGTTCCATACCCAGGTTACCACCTTGTTTCCCACCCCTTAACTTCCTAGCTTGCTTACCATTCTCCTGTGTCGAATGGTGTCGAAAGTCTTACTAAAATCCAGGTAAGCTACATCCACTGCTCCTCCCTGATATAATTCCTTGGTCACAGTCAAAAAAATCTATCAGGTTATCTAGGCATGACCTCCCCCCTGTGAATCCATGCTGCCTTTGATCCTGTAACACGTTAGATTCCAAATATTCCACAATCCTTTAGCAGTCTTTTCATTAATTTACCCACCACCAGATTCAGGCTGACAGACCTATAATGCCTGCCTCTGCCCTGCTACCACTTTTGTGTAGTGGTACCACATCTACCCTTCTCCAGTCCTCCAGGACTACCCCGGTCTCCAGTGATCAGTTAAATAGGAGTGTCAGAGGTGCAACTACTACCTCCCTTAGTTCCATCAACACCTTTAGATGCACCCCATCTGCCCCATAGCTTTGTCCATTTTCAGGCTAGCAAGCGCTTTTAGGACTTTCTTCTCAGAAAAAGGACTAGTGTCCACATCACTCCCTTCAAAGCTCCTGATGCATTTCTGTGGTTCCTACCCTTCCCTTCCATTGTGAACACTGAGCAGAAGTATTTTGTTCAATTTATTTATTTATTTAGCTTTTGTTAGCCGGGTAAGTACACTAGACAAGTTATATGCCTATTTTCTGGAACAACTCGGGAGAGTACAAACAGGTATTACAGGGTACAGCAATACATCATAAATTAGGTGAACAAGTACATCTCATATTAGTTGAAACAAGTACATATACACTTTGTGGTTAGGTACAATGCGACAAAGCAGTAAATTTGCATGCCTTTTCTTAGATACACTCCGTACAGTTCTCCCCTAACGTTACAATCCCTTCCTTTGTCTTCTTTAGCTTACATATCTAAACAATTTCTTGTCCCATTTTCATATTGCCTGAGATATTCTTTCTTGAGTTTGTGCCTTTGCACTCCTTACTGCTTGCCCTGCTTCCCTTTGCTTCACCTGATACACCTCCCTGTCCTTCTCCCTCTGCATCTCCTTATACTTTCTGAATGCAGCCCTTTTAGCATTTACCTTTTCCTCTACCTCTTCTGAGAAGCATAGCAGTCTTCTCTTCCTTTTGCTTTTTCTCACTGCCTTGACACAGAGATTTGCTGCCTTTACTATGCCCGCTTTTAGTTTGGCCCACAGTTCCTCTTCCCTCCCAGGTCATTCCCCTCCCCCGGCCAGGTCATCCCTGAGGCATTCAGCCATCTTTATAAAATTGGTCTGTCTGATGTACAGGACTCTCACCATTGTATAGTTTGTTTCTGCAGCTGTCCTTCTGTTGAACCACACTGTACGATGATCACTGGTCCTCAGATTACCTCTCACCTTGACATTTGCAACACTGTCCCTGTTTGTGGGAACCAGGTCCAATAATGCCCCATCACGGGTGGGTTGACTGACTAGTTGCCTGAGGAATGCCCCCTGCAGGGAGTCTCTGCTTCTAGCTGTGATGTAGTTAGGAAGCTCCAGTCTAAATCCAGTAGATTGAAGTCCCCCACTAGCCACGCCTTCCCAATGCCAGCCATTTTTCTAATTGCTTCTAACATTTTTTCACGTAACTCCTCCCCATGTGCTGGAAGCCTGCAGATCATGCCTGTACAAAGAGTGGTCCTGTTCCATGACTCAAAGGTTACCCACAGTACCTCTGCCCCCACAAGCCCCCTGTATCTCCATCATTTTATGTTTTCCTTCGCATAAAGTATCACACCCTCTCCTTTCCTTCCCACCCTGTCCTTTCTGAACAGCGTGTAGCCTGGTATGGCTATGTCTCAGTCATGGTCGTCAGTGCACCATGACTTGGTAAAGGCCACAATAACCAGGTCGGCCTCTGCAATGAGGTCCTCTGTGTCTGGGATCTTATTCTCAGGCTTCTATCACTCCCACACATGACCTTCCAGATTTTGTTATCTCTTTGCTTGTTGCACTCAATTTTTGCATTTATGCTCCTTCTGCTTCCCCATTCTCTTCTGAGTGCTTCTTCTCCACACCCTTTCCTGTCATCCTGCTTCCTTGATTAACTTGCACCTTGGAGGGACTCTCTCCCCTTGGGATCTCCCTTCTCTCTATTTCATCCTGGGGAGGCAGTTTCTGTCTCCCTTATTTCTATCACCACCCCCTTGGCTAGTTTAACTGTTCATTGAAGTAACACTTAAGCCATCCACTGAGGACTGTGGTTCTTCTCCCAGATGGATGAATGCCATCACCTCTGTATAGACCCATATCCCCCCAGGTGGGCCCCCACTCCCTAGTATAGCCATACCCCTCCTCTCAGCACCATTCCTTGAATCATGAGTTGAAGGTCATGGTGCGGAGATCCCTCTCCTTCCCCCTATCATAGACAGACAGCATCACCACAAAAGCTATTGAGCATGATACCTGTCTAAGACCACTTCCCAGTTCCCTAAATGCCCCCTGCATTGTTCCATCCCTGTTCCTAGCCAGATCATTTATCCCCAGGTTGACAATGACATTTAAACCCACCTTCCTTCCTGCTGCCCTAGCGATGTGTAGGATATGCTTTCTATTCCTCTGGGCCATGCAGCACCTGGTCTCCCTCTCTGCCCCTTCCCTATTCCCAACTGTATCCCCCTGACAATTGAGTCCCCCACAGAAGTTGCTTCCTCCTCCTCTAGGCTTCTCGCCCCCCTGTCCTTGTGTCTCCCTAATGGAGGTCCCTCACATCCTTCATGGTGACTACCACAGATGCCTCCTCCTTGCAGTCCCACCCCACCAGAGAAGTATAGGAATTTTGCAATGATACCTGTGAAGAAATGTACCTGTGGCCCACTCCACCAGTCTTCCAGAGCCCACCACCCCCACCTTTCTCAAGCCTAATGTAGTCCAGTCACTCCTCCTTTCTGGCATCTTCTGAGGTAGCAGTGTCAGAAAGCACAAATACACAGTTCATTAGCTCAGAATATGAATAAACTTTGTGGTACACATATCCAAGGGTTAGCTAGACTGAGAGCACAAGTGACCACTGAAAATATCGAGAAACAGACCAGCACCCACAGTAGTGTACTTAGATAAATCAAGTTTCAAATACCAAGATCAAATGTGCAAACACACATACAGCATTTATTTAAAAAGTTCCATAAAGCATACTGCATCAATTGGCATCCACAGAGTACTGTGGATCAGTCAGATATTCCTTTAATTTTTCTCTTGGCATAAAAAACAGGTCTCCTACACAGGTCATAAATGTCACTTATGCCATAGAAATGTCAGTGTATTCCATTGTTTTGCAGTCAGTAGTAGGCATGTTGTTTGGTTCATATGTTTAGTCTGTATTTGCAGTGTTCTACTCACAATACTGGAGATGCATAGCAAGCACAGAGCTAGTGCTAGAATAAGTTAAACTATATGACGACAGTTACTTGCAGGACATGGTTATATTTATGACCTGGCTATTTTCGGTGGTCATATCCATGCCAGACTTGGTGACCCACGGTTGGAGAAGAAGGTCTCCTGACTCCTTGCCAACTTGGCCTTGAGTCTAGTGACCACCTTTGTCAACCCAGAGACATGCACGCAGATGAGGCTGTACTGCAGTCTCCAGAAGGTCTCTCTGAAGACTGCTGTCCCATAGCCACTGCACTGCACCATTCCCCACATTTCTTAGTCCTGCTCTTCCTATATTTCTTGGACTCCTCTCCCAGAAACAATGAAGCTGTACTATTTACTAAAGCGTAAAACAACCCTATAATTAAAACTACCCTAGCTATGTCACAGATACAGGAATGACTATAAGTTTTTTCTCTTCCTTTGTTTTTTTTTTTCTTTCTTTTCTAGGCAATAGTGTTAACTGAATCTTGGGTTGATTATTCTATTTTCCTGCAGTATCACCCTGTTAGATGACAGCCAGGATAGGTTAGCAGTTCACTCTCTAACCCCTTTCACTCAGAAACAATACAGAATTACTTGGGATGAGATGAAGAGGGTTCCTGACTGTTGGCTGTCTCCTTCACTGACTCCTGTCAATGTCTTTTTTGCTTGTCCTTAGCATGATGGCCACAAGCAGGAGGGCCACTTGGCAGTGAAGACTTACATAGTGAGAGGAGGGCACTCTTATCTCTGCCCTCCTGCCAACTCTGCCATCTGCCCCATTGGCAGAAAGCACCCATAAGCAATCAATGGGAGCTAATATTGCAGGCTTCAAACTGCTGATTGTCCTCGGTGGAGGGGAGGGAGCGGTATCAGCAAAGTGCTCCCCTCCTTGTTGCTCTCTCTGGTGGTGGCTGCACTGAGAAAGCTGAGAGAGATGTTCGTCTTTAAATCTGGTGGGCTCTCCTAGCTCCGCCCCTGCTCCCCACTGGTGGAAAGAACTTGTAAGCAATCAACTGGAGCCGAGCATGCAGGCTCCAAACTGCTGACAGGCCTTGGTGCAGGGGAGGGAATGGTATCAGCAAAGTGCTCTCCTCCCTTTTACTCTATCTGGTGGTGGCTGCAGTAGATTGTGCAAAGTCCCTTGTTTGGGATTTTTTTGACAGTGGCCCACAAGACAGCAGCATAGTGAAATGCAAACTCTGCAAAGTGAAGTTTCATCAGGATAAAAGGGGCAGCCACTTGGGCACTGGTGGGCAGCATACCCATCTCATTAACAAGCATTGGCAACAGTGGAATGAGCACTATAAGGCTGCAGAGATGGCTGCTACAACTCCTAGGGCTCCTCATGTACAGGGGGTGGGGTGGTGCAGTACCAGAAGAAGCAGTGTGATTTCTGTTTGCCTGAGGGGTGTAACAAGAGAGTGAGATCTGCAGCCAGACTTGTGTGTTATGGGGAGAGCACCGGAGACCCCAACTGCAGATCCTCCTCCCTCACCTCTGGTGTCCTCCATGGAGGCATAAGTGGTAAAACTCCACAATATTTTGAGGGACCTTTGTCTCTGAACTGCATTAGTAGAGGACATGTTGCAGACCATGCTAGCCAACCTGTGTCTGCTTTTAGAGGGGATGGTGAAGCTCTGGCTTGGTGCACCCTCTGTCCTACTCCCGCTGTAGTTATTCAAAATAATATCTTCTGTCACCTCCTTTCATAATAACCTCTTTGTTTAGTGTTGTTAAAAAAACAAATTATGAAAAAAAAAACTAAGTCTAATTAATTCATGTACTACTCAGTCATGTCCTTTACTCTCCTGGTCCTGAATCCTAATGTCTGTGATTGCTGCAATCATTCTTATATCTTCTTGTTCCATAACTGCATGGTATACTTCAGACGGTCTCTTGCCTAGACTATCAATTCTGTATTTGTCAGCTGACTCCTGAAAAATAAAAAAAAAATTCTTATTTAATGGGATCTTTAAATCTTAATTTTGCAGTCTTTGCACTTTCACTTTCTTCTCTCACTACTGTTTTCGTTGTAATTAAAGCAGTGTTGTCTAAAGGTGCTGTGCCAGTCACCCTCTCTGAGTCCCTCTACATCTCCACTTCTCAATCACTTTATTGTATATAAATGCATGAACACAATATATAAGGTTCTCACTTCCTGAAAGTGTATACTGAACCAGAAATGATTTCTGCTGCTAATATGGTTATGCTGCTACTGCACTGCATCAGTTGCCCTCTAGGAATGGATCTCTCTACAGCCACAGATGCTGTCACTTACCAACATTTCTCCAGAACCATAAATTAGTAATGCTGTTGTTGCATGCCAATATGGGGGTTGCTGCTCATGCCCTGTGTTACTTTGTCCCCATTCCCCATTCCACAACCCCCATGTCCTTCAGGTATTTTTCACTAGCCTCCTGTATGGGGGTTAGTCGAACTACTTGCTATATCAAAATACAGTATATCAACTTTCTGCCCTTTATAAGCCTTCCTGGGTTTTCTTTACTACTGCTGCAGGCAGTGCTGCGGCTGCCTGCCAGCCGCTTAACCTAGGGTGACTTAAAGCACAGATTCATCTTCCAAACTCACAAGGTTAGCCATGTAGTAATTTGTGAAGTCATCTTCACATTTGATGACCATCCCACAGAATTTGGGAAGTCATTGAGAAGTACCTAGTGGGTGCCTTCAATGGAACTTTGCCAGCAAATTTAAAATTCACAACACACCTGGTAAGGAACTAAACTGAACAATTCAGAATGTCCTGGGGGGAAAAAAACACAGTTACAACTAGCAGACTGACTTTTTCACATGACTGCTATGGGTATGGAAAAACAGGTAAAATGACATCAAAGCTTGTCGCTGTACAGTAGGTGGCAGATAGCCCAAATGTGATCCTCCGATTGTTCCTTTTAAGAATCCATTTGATAAAAATGACAGACTACATTTTCATCTACACTTAGAAATGTTAATAGTCAAAGTTAGACCAGATATCCTTCCATCATCCACCTCTTATTCTACATGCTGGCTTTTCTAAAGTGTAGGGTGGTGGTAATAGGCAACTGGCATGCCCCCTCACACTGAGCACCGTTAAAGCATATTTACTAGTGTCCTCGCGGATGCTCATTTTGCTTTGCTGTTTTTTTGTTGCTGGTCATCATGGGTGGTTGCTCCTACCTGTTCTCCCTCCATGTCATTTCTGTTGCTCCACTGCCTGCCATTTCTGATGCTTGCTGCCTATCACTTTCACTTCCCTAGGCCATGCTATGGCTCCATCTCTTTTTCGTGCAAAGTCTTCTCCTCTGTGCTGCTGCCTCTTCCTGCTGAGGTTAGTGGTCATGCCTCCCTGACTGCAACTCCTCACTTCACTTTGTCTGGCTTGATTCCCAGCATCTGTGTCCTGCTTCTTGGGCCCACCTCTCATTGTCACTTGTGTGGACCTCTCTCTGCATTTTAGGCCTTTCTCCTGGTCTTGTCCTAAGCTGTTAAAGTCCCCTGCTGCTCCATTCTTCACTGTCCTGGTTCTTTCTTGTGCTGCATGGTATTTCTTTGGGGAAGGATGGTCCTACTAGTCCTCCTGCACATAGCCTGTGAATACTTCTAACAACATTAGCTCAGCATCCCAACAGCAACTTGGTCTCAGCTCCATTCCATATGGTCTCTGTGCTCCTAACGACTTTATAAATTGTAGTAATTGCAGTTGGATTACATTATATTCTTGAAGAATGCTACAATATTTTATAGCAGGCACTTTCGAAAAGAATGCTTGATCATCCTGGTGGGCAGCACTGTACATGAGTAATCTTACGCACCAGATTCGATCAGCAAGCTCCTTGCCTTCACAGCTCATACCCTTCTTATTCTTTTTGTATGCTGCTTCAGTGGAACGTAACCAAGTGCTGTTGGTGGCTATTCTCTCCCCTTTGTGGCAGTGTCAGTGACTCACCAGATTGCAAACTCACCTCTGAGGCCAGAAGACTGGAAGGTTGTTGCTTCCATCCCCACACCAGGAACTTGGGTTAAATCCCAATGCTGACACTGTAGTTCAGTATAAGGGGGTTGCTGCACTCTTGAGCTGCCATCTTTTGGATGAGATGTTAAACTGAGGTCCTGTCTGCCTGTTTTGGTGGTTGTCCAAGTGGATGTTAAAGATCCCATAGCACTTCCTGTAAAGAGTAGGGGAATTTCTCCAGTGTCTTGAACACATTTTTTCCATTCTCTAAAAATACTACCAACAGCTTAATCTGGTTCAATGTCATTTGGGTTTCATCTTTATCCTCCCTCCCTGGGATGAGGCTAAAATAAGCAGAAGTGCCCAGTCCTCCTTTCCCTGACAAAACAAAAAATAACTAAATAAATAAAATGTGTTCTTTAAGTAAATTCAATGAACCTTTAGCTTGGGTCATGTCCCTTATGTTCCTCCTAGGTTGGTGCTCCCATGCCAGTATGTTCTTCAGCCACCTGGCTATGCCTGTGACACTTTGTGCAGGGTGGTAGTCCTACAGAGGATCAGGGAGAAGGTTCCGTCAAGCCAAACTGCAGCTACAGTACCATCTTGTCTGCCTTCTCTCCTCAGGAGCTATTATGCCCTGGACATACCTCCAGCATTCAGGACTGAGTCTCTCTGGCACCTCCAGGGTTGAAATCGTCACTGAGCTGGGGATTCCTTCAGTTGCAAAGCCATGCTCTGTAGTCCTCTTGTGAGATGGGTAGTCTCTGATGTGAGACAGAGAGAGAGAGAGAGAGAGAGAAGACTTCTTTAATTCTCACTCACTAATTTTCACTCATATCTCTCAGGCAGCATATCATGCTTTACCTGAGCAACTTCCAATCATTCTAGCAGTAGGACAGGAGGGAGAGCAATTGAAGATCTTTTATCTCAAGAGATTTCGGCCACAATTTCTGTCTCCTCTGTGTTAATGGACATTAATGAAGTCACACAACTTAGGTAGTGTAGCATCATGCCCCTGGTCTGGACATTTTTCACTCACCTTTTGGGGGATCACCATACATTCCCTGAAGTTCCACAACCTCAGAATCATACAACTGAGTTCTGTGACACCATCACAAGGGTGGATGTATCAGCTGTGCAACAGAGTGTGAATAGCCAAAATGCCAATGCCACACAAGCAGTTGAAAATACACATGATTTACCACTTAATCAGTAAACAGTGGAGTTTGTCTGAAGTTCACTGAGCGATGGGCAAAGTTGTGCCTTGCCCTCTCACATAATAAGCACTGTTGAAGTGTGTGTAAACTGTGGCAGAAAGTAGAATGAGCATCAGGAAAACTGCAATGGTGCAGACCATAGAGACCAAGCTGAACAAAAAATGAACAGCACTCATAACTAAAGAGTAAGCACTCTGACTCACCAAAGCTGTATTATTGAAGTCCTTTATTGTTGAAGCATCGCTCAAAATAACAACACAGCCAGAGGTGCCAGGTCCAAGAGAACACGGAGCCAGAGGTGGATTAGGATTAAATGATAATATAGATCTTGGAGCATTTCTTAAGAAATATAGGTGCTAAACATATATTCCTGGTAGGATGTTAAATTAATTCTACATCTGTTTTATACTAATTCTATAATGGTTCAAATGTGGGTTCATTTTTTCCCAAACATGTTCTCAGTAATTGAAACTTTGATGTATAGCATTTGAATATATGTTAAGTTTGTGCCTGGAGAATAGTGCATCATATCCAGGGGTTAAAATAATTTTATTGACCTTCTGGTTACCTATAGTAGGTGTCAGTTTATCAGGAAAATTTAAAGTATTAATCTTGTAGGTGTACTTTGACACATTCACCCATACTATGATTGTGCTACTCCAAGATTTGTTTTTAAATGTAACAAATTGTAATTCATTACTCTCAGTGCTTGGTTTACTCACTTATGTTTTTGTATACACAGTGGTAAGCTTTGATTGTTGCTGTTGGGTGTGTATCACGTGTACTCTTACCATAAGAGACAGGCACTTTAACATATCCACAGATTACTTTGAGGAAGCACGGCAGTGGCTGTGTGAAATGTCAATAACTCTTTTTTCTGTGGCGCAGTCTGCATTCTCTTGGACCTCGCACCCCTTGGTGTGTTGCTAATTTGCACTATGCTTTAACAATAAAGGACTTCAATTAATACAGCTTTAGTGAGTCTGAGTGCTTGCTGTTTAGTTACAGGTGCTGGTCACTTTTTTGCTCAGCTAAAGTGCATGTACAAGCATCCATTCAGATGCTCATTTCCTTTGCTCTGTGGCCCTCCTTTTATCCTCCTTCCCCTTTGATTCTAGCCTAACTCAGTTGATTGTTTTGCATTCCCCAAAGGTTTAATAGGGACAGGGCTGAACCCTGAGTCACCTCCAAGTCTGGAATCCTCACCAGGATGTGGGTACCTTTAGTCATATGACCAAAACCTGTTGAACCATTGTGAGTTTGGATGTCTTGGCCATGATCTAGAGTGTGAATGGCAAAACACAAATGTTACACAAGCATTTAAACCTACTGTACGCATACAAACATACAAAACTTGCCAGCAGAAGTAGGCCTCACGGTCTATCAAGTCTACTTATATGTGCAGCTAGCACCCTATATTGCAGCTGTCCCTCCCCCCAATCCCCCGTACACTTTCTGGAACTGCCCAGTGTCCTTCATCCAGACCCCCCTTGCCCTGTCCCATACCCCTTTGAAGCTCCCCACCATCCTGCAAGTCACCACCTCCTCTGGCAGAGCATTCTATTTCGACACCACCCTTTCAGTGAAATAATGCCACCTCATCTCTCTCCTGAATCAGCCCCCTTCCAATCTTAACCCATGCACCCTGGTGTACCTTCTCTTCCTCGGCTTAAATAGCTCCTCTGTGCCCAATTTCTTGATCCCCCTCAAATATTTGAAAGTTGAAATCATGTTCCTCCTTATCCCTTCTCTCCTCCAGGGTGAACAAACTCAAGTGACTCAGCCTTTCTTGGAAGGATCTACCTTCCATCCCTTGAATCATTTTCATCTCCCTGCACTGTACCACCTCCAGCAGCTAGATGTCCTTCCACAGGTACGGACACCAATGCTGCATGCAGTATTCTGACTGCGGCCTGACCAGGGACCTGTACAGGGGCAGGATCACATCCTTGTGTCTGGACGAGAATCCCCGCACAATGCATCCCAGCATCCTGTTGACCCTAGCTGCAGCCCTCCTGCATTGGGCAGAGTTGTTCATACTCCCCGTTATTATGACTCCCTGGTCCTTCTCCTCCTCCTCTGTGACCCCTAACTGCTCACCACCCAACCAATATTCCCTCCTCAGGTTCCTCACGCCTCTGCCACCCTCTGTGTCATCCACTACAGCTCTCATCTTGGTGTCGTCCGTGAACAGACTGGTCCTGCTCCCAACGCCATGTGCAATGTCTGATATAAACAGAGCAAACAACACCGGCCCCAGCACAGAGCTCTGTGGCACACCACTAGTCACTGGCTTGGGAAACGAGAGTTCCTCCCCCACCACCACCTGTTGCAATTTATCTCCAAGCCAATTCCCGATCCAGCCAACCATCTCAGTCACCCTCCCACATGCTCCAGCTTTGCCCATGAGGGACCAAATCAAAGACCTGGCTGAAGTCCAAGAATAGGGTGTCCACTGCATGTTCTTTGTCCAGTTCCCTCATCACCCAATCATAATACAGTATTCAATTAGGTTCATCTGGCAAGATCTTCTTGAGATGAACCTGTGTTGCTGCCCATTCTGTAGATCATTGACCTCCAGGAAGGTTACCAGTCTCTCTTCAAGATTGTTTCCATGAGTTTCCCCACTATGGAAGTGAGACTGACTGGTCTGTAGATGCCCGGCTTGTCCTTTGGGCTGCTCTTGTGGATAGGCACCACATGAGCCATCCTCCAGTCCTGAGGCATACACCCTTTGTCCAGGGAGGTGTTGAACAGGTTGGTCAGTGGCCCGGCCTACACCTCCACCAATTCCCTCAACACCCTAGGGTGAATGCCAGCAGGACCCAGTGCCTTATCCACCCTAAGTGCCTGCAGATCTTCCAATACCCTGCTTTCTTGAATTACTGTATCAGTCACTGCTTCCCTCCTGGTCCCCCCCACCCTTCCAATCCATGGAGGTAGCTGACCTCCCACCTTCCTCGTGAACACAGAGCAGAAGTACTCATTCAGTACCTCTGCTTGTCCCCTCTCCCTCTCCCTCTCCACCCACCCCCGCCCTTCCTAATCCTAACTATCCAGTCCTTACAGTTCCTCTTTTCCCTCACGTATCTATAGAATTCCTTCTTCCCCCTCCCTTATGCCCTGAGCCAGCCTCAACTCTTTGGCAGTCTTTGCCTCCCTTACTAATTTGGTTACTTCCTTGGTCCTCTTTGCATATACCTCCCTGACCTCCCCCTTCCCAGTTCTTTTCATTCTCCTAAATGCAGTTCTCTTGGACCTCACCCCCCCTCCCACACCCTCCTGGTCATCCAGCATGGCACCTTGGCCCTTGACTGTTTGCTCAGGGTCCTGGTGCATGCTATAGTAGCTTCCCTTAGGCAAAACTTTATGATGTACCACTTTTTTTTTTTTTAAATTACTATTTATCCCACCTAACGACCCCACTGGAGCTGCACCATCGGGAGATGCTAATCAAGCTGGCCTCTGCTTAAGCTTTACCTGCTAATCTCGGTCCCTCCATCCTGCCTCAGATACCCCCTGGGCGGGGTCAGGGTAGGGGCGGACCCCCGAATCTTGCATGCATCAGGGTCCGAGGTCACAGGCAGGCAGCTGCACATCGAGACCTCGGCTCAGCGCTCCATCTTCCTGGCTCCAGTGGGGGTGTTTTCCGCATTTCTGTGGGATGCTGCAGGCCCATACGTCATGGCGCGAGTGCCAACATTGGCAGCGTCCCTCCCTGTAGTCCTCTGTGGCTGATTGGCTGATGACCTACACCCTCAACCAATCACGCCACTGGGACCCCAGCTTGCCATCATGCCCCCAGCCTCCACCAGGGGTCGCCACTTGCCGGGTTGTGGAACCCTTCCTCCACCAGAGAAGGCGAGCTGTCATCGGACGCTCAAGCCTATCTCCCCTCAGCTGACCCACCAGCAACCCGAGTCCACTCCCAAACCCGGATCACTGGCGTGGAGTGAGGTGTGTCGTCCAGCGCCTCAACCCTCAGCACCACCGGGCCGGCGATGTCCCACTTTTGATGTGCATCCATCTCTGATCTAATTCCCACAATGTGCCTCCTCAGTATTTCCTTCATCCTCCCAAAGTCCACCTGTCTGAAGTCCACTACCTTAGTTGCTGACCCCTCCACCGCCTTGCTCATGCTGAGCCTGAACCACACTGAAAGGTGGTCACTCCCTACTAGTGGCTCCTTCACCCATAGCTCCCTCACCATCTCCCTGTTTGATGGTACCAGATCCAATTTGTTGTCCAGTCTGGTTGGTTCACCAACCACTTGCACCAGGTGGTTATCCTGGGATGCATCCAGAAGAACCTATTCCCTGGCACTAGAAGTGGCATGGATTCCCCAGTCCACTCCAGGTAGATCGAAGTCCTGACAATCACCATGCTCCCCCTGCTACACACCCACTGAATCTGGTCCACCAGCTCCTTATCCAACCCACGCATTATGCTGGTGGTCTATACACCACACCTAGCCTCAGTTTCCTTCCCCTTGGGTCGTGGAATTACATCTACAGTGCCTCCATCTTCCCCTCCTCCCCCTCATCCCTCTTGCACCTGATCCAATCCTTTACGTAAATTGCCACTCCTCCCCCTTTTCTAACTCCTCTGTCCTTCCTATATACCCTGTACCCAGGAATTGTTAGATTCCAATCCTTATGTTGGCTAGCCCACATCTCCATGATGGCTGCAATGTCCACCACTCCTATGATTAAGAAAGCCTGGAGCTCAGCTACTTTGTTCCCCATGCTCCTCGCATTCAGGGAGACTACCCTCCACCCAACTCCTGCATGCTCCTTGCCCCATGCCCCCCCACCTGACTCCCTGCCCTCAACTCCCCCTTGTTGCAAATGCTTCTGTCTTGGAGGGTCAGCTCATACTGCTCCCCTACCCGGTGGCCTTGCACACTAGCTGCACACTCACCACCCCCCCCTTCCCTTGGTGTCTAGTGGACCCCACCCCACTCCACTCCAGCAGGTAGATTCCCACTCCCAGCACCCCCCCAACATACCTGACAATGGGCAGGCAGCCAGCACATCCTCCACTCACCACCACAGCTGGCTGCTCAACTGAACAAACTGAATGAGCACATACATGTATACATGCTCATTCATCCAGCTCAAGCCAGGTGGCCAGCTGTGGCAATGAGTGGGAGGGCTATGCTGGCCGCCACCATTGTCGGGGGTATGTTGGGGGATTTATCTGCTGGGTGGAGTGGAATGAGGTCCACTAGACACCAGGGATAAGTACACTGCATTGTGTCATGGGACACAGGTAAGTGATTGGTGGCGGCGGTGAGTTTGGGGGGGACCGGCCATCACATTGCGACTGGCTGCTGTTACTGTTCCTGGGGCCATCTTTCAGTGGGATGGGGGACTCGGTGGTCACTAGGCCTATTCTTCCAGTGCACTGCCCATGGGGTTTGGGCTGGCAACGTTTTTACATGCCAACATTGTAGACAGCGATGTGTTGCCTGCTTTGTTGTGTGCCATAATATTTTTTCTGTGATGTTCCAGACCGGAAACCAAAGAAGTAAACAAATAGTGCATGTGGTGGTACCAAACCACTGAAGATAGCACAATAATCTATTTCAATGGTTTACATTTTCAATGGGGGATTACAATAGAAAAGAAAATATGACTGCAAGGATCTGCCTGGTAACAGAGGTGACTTGGTTCAGCTACCTCTATGGGATATTGACTGCCAAGAAATGTACTGTCCATTGAACATTATTACTTAAATAACATTCCTGCTGTACCCTCTGCCTGCATTTGTAAGGGTCAGTGCTCTCACTTGCTACAATGTGAGAGATGATGCTTAGCAAATAATTATGGCCAAGATACCAGGAAAAATCCCAATTTTGTACGATAAGTGTCACAGTATCTCTAACATCCAGGGTGGCAACTTAGTAGTGCAGCACACACTACTGCTGCACTAAAGTGTCAGCATTAGGTGTTAATGCTAGTTTGTAAATGCCAAAACTGTATGCACAAAAAACATTTTATTACTTGGGTAAAATTAGCAAATTCCACGAATTTCACATTTCGTGGAATGTTGTGAAATTCCTTATTTGATTATACTGCAGCCATTCTTACGGCTAGTCATGAAACATGGCATGCTCGTTTGTTGTAAGAAGTCCTAAGCAGATGCCAAGTCAAGACATTTGAGCAAGCTGTGTTGAATTTACAGGGGCTCAAAGCATGGCAATTGTTTTTTGTGAACATTTCTGAAAATGTTTCTCAACTTACCGCTCAGCCACCTTTGGAGCTAGATGTCTGTAAATTTGCATGTGTAGCTTTCTTGGAAGGTCTCAGGAACTATTAAATGTGAGTAGATTTGGCAGAATAAATGTTAAGTAACGGGTTCATGATTTCACAATTTAATTATTTATAAACTTTTGTGCACATTTTTTCAAAATGTAAATGTTTGCAGTTCTATTGCTATTGCACTTGTATAAACCTGAAATGTGCCATGCATACCCAGTGTTAGTGGAACTGGGAATCTAATGAAGTTGCAGAAACAGTATAGGAGTATAACAGTATAGGAGGCAGTATAGCGCAGTGGTCTAAGGCTCTGAGCTGCAAATCTGGTGACATCCAGCAGACCAAACCTGGGTTTGAATCCCACAGCTTCTACTTGCATACTGTGTGACCCTGAGGGAGTCATTTAACCTCCTTGTGCTCCCAGGTCACTCCTGTAAAAAAGCTTTCAGCTTAGTGTGCTATACCTGGTTAAACAACTAAATGAAAAAAAAAAAAACTTGGGTTAGTGTTTTAACATTCCCAGTGATAATAACACACATTTCTAATTGGCAAAATGTGCTTGGAAATTAATGGTAGCATAATAGGTAATGCCACAAGCATTTCAATTGTAGAATGTAACTTTCGCAATGCACTTATCACCACTAAATCCAATGAGGTGTGCTATGCTGTTTGCAGTCTTGTAGTTCCCTTATAGATAGCTATTTTGCCTCCTACCTTGCATTTTTCTTTCAGCTTGACAAGATGGACTCAGAGAAGCTGCTTATCACACTGATTTACTCCTTGTTTTTCACAGACACCAACCTAGAAAAAGAAAGTCACCTATTCCTTTTCCTGTCAGACATATACTCCTGGAATATCCAGAACCTTTGCTTTTTGGTGCCCCAGTCATTTCTCCCCATGATAGGAGTGTCTCTGAGCCTTGGATGTCCAAATGTATTGTGCTTTTAGACAAGAAATTTTTTTTTTTTATTCTTTTTCTTCCCCTCCACCTGCCTGAGGAACTCTTTCCAGCGACCTTCCACCTTCCCAGCTCTACCTCCCACCTGAGGTCATCACTCCTTCTCTTCTGTTCAGACCACACAGCCCCCGGTTCTCAGCTTCCTGAAGAAGGGCCACCTTACCTACCCAGGGCCTCTATCTACAGTATTGTGTGTGGTCCTCGCAGAGCGCCCGTAGAGAGAGGAGGATCTGATGATTGGAGGTGGCCGGGAGGGGGTTAGATCACGTATCCCCAGGGGTGGGTTTTGTGCTTAGTTTCACCCTCCCTCCCTCCCTCCCCAGAGCCCAGGACGTGCAATGACATCTACTGATGTCTGCCACGGCTCTGCATCCTCTTTTTCCAAAACCTAAGTGTAGCAGTGCCTCCGGCTTCCACCAGGGGCTGCTGCGGTACTAGGCTGTCCCTGGATACCTCCCTGAGAGAGGAGAGCTGCCCTGTGGATGCTCGATCCTCTCTCACCCCTGCTGACCCCCAGAGGCCCAGGCTCATTCCAAGAACCTGGGTTGCCAGCATGGCGTGAGGTGTGGCATCCAGTGCCTCAACCCTCAGTGCTACTGGGCCATGTCAATTTTGTTGGTTGTGATCTCATGGGACCTTCTTTCAAATGTGAATTTTCTCTGTATGCTTCCTTGCTCCAACTAGGGATCCAATATTCTTTTGTTTCTCAGCTCTGTTGCCCTTCTGTTGGTGGACCCAAGAATCTAACTCCTGACACTGGTGACTCCTACTCTAGCTAACCCTCATCCTTAACTTTAATCCCCCTAACGTCCCTTTCCATTGACTTGACTGGACCCATTCCTCTTCATTGAAGTTCAGTCCCTCTTGACTTGGCTATGGATGGATAATATTCAATTTTTCTTGTACTGCAGGAAGGCAAACTACATTGCCTGCATTACCACCATGGTCCTGAAATGCCCCATAGACTCCTGATACATTGGCACCTAGAATAATGTTTCATCATGACCAAAATAATTCTGTTAAAATTGCCTCAGTCACAACTAGTTGCAGTGCTTGGTGTCACTTGGTGTCACTGTTTCCAAATGGCAAAAACTATACATGGTTATCTGCAGAGTTGTTAAAGAGTCAGCAGGTGGCATTGTACAGAAACAGTGCTGCACATGTGTGTGCCTCCACAAGTCATTTAGTCTATGAACTCTAATTGTTAGCTGGCAAATTGCAAGAAGACAGGAAAGTGCAAAATGATGGCCTTGACTCTTCTTGATGGTCCTTCACTAAAGATACTGATTTACATGAGGGTACCTGACACTGGGTACCACTGTACTTTTACTATGGAGTCCCCTATGAGTACTGTCTTATTTCCACTCAGCCCAGCCTTTTTCTTCTTCCTCCATGGCATCTAAACTGTAGGTAAAATTTATAGAGGTAGCTTCTGCAAAATTATCACAAAACTCCACAATTTTCACAAATGCTTATGAAATTTGACTTTAAAGAGCAGCTCTGCACCTAGGCATGCCCTTTCATGTGCATAATGTTTCAGATCATACAGTTCCCTGCTGAAAATATTTTTTTAGTTTTAAGTTTTCATTTTCATGTTTGTACAACATTTTGATGGCCTGTCTAAAAAGTCTGTTGAAAAAGTATTTGATTGCACACTACTGATCTCATAGTGTCTTTGTTTATCACTTCATAGTGCTTACCACAACAACAGACTATGAGGTCACAAATCACAATTGTGAGTAGGTAGGGGGTAGTCAGAGCCTTTTGAAAAGGTTCAGTAAAATGAGTACTGCAAAATGCTGTGAAAACACTGAGGCCTAGATATTCAAAAGGGTTGCTCATGGCGCAACAGTGTTGCACCATGTACAACCCACTGATGTGCCCCGATGCGATATTTAAAAGGGAAAAGTGCGCCGCACAAATCCCAATGCACTGGAGCGCATCAGTAATGTATGCAGGCACAGGTGGGGGGGGTGTGCCCATGCATAACCTGCACAGCCCGTTATTCAGCCCGAGCTGTGCAGAGTCATGCATGCGCAACCCCTACCTGTGCCTGCACAAAGTTACGCCCCCCAAAAAAGGAACAAGTGATGGCCACCCACAAGTGAGCTGCCACATTGCAGGGTGCAACACAGCAGCAGCCACCTGTGGGTTGCCACCTGAGTTCCTGCCGCACCTGGAGGCACCCCCATGCCCCTATCGCGGGAATCTATAATGGCCCCCCCAAGTCCAATATCTCTGGTGGTCCAGTGGACCACACTGAGCCAAATCACGGGCATCATTAATCACACCCTCCCCAAGTCCAATATCCCTGGTGGTCTAGTGTACCCCCACCCACCCACTGAGCCCCACTACCCGCTCCCCGTCAGCTGGTGGGCAGCAGCACCCCACCCGCCTGCCACCCGCCGCCTGCCGACTGACAGCTCGGTAGGGCTGCAAGCCCATTGGTTCACAGCGTGAGCCAATGGCTACAACTCCATACCGTACTACACATTCCAGATATGTGAATGATTCATTCCTCCATCATCAGCGGTGGGTGGCGGCTTCCCACACGGCAAGCCTCCCAACTACCATGCGACAGACAGCATACAGTGGCTGTACACCCATTGGCCCTGGCGTGGGCAATGAAGTCTTTCAGGCTCTCTGTCCACTACCTCAGATCCCAATGTGACTGGATCCATTCACATATCGGGACTGTGTAGTACAGTACAGTCTGCATGCCCATTGGCCCATGCTGTGGACCAATGGGTGTACAGCCATACTGTACACTGTCAGTCAGCAGGTGGCCGAGCAGCTTGCTGGTGGGGAGCTGCCGCCCGCCACTGACAGGAGGGCGGGGTGGTGGGTCTGAGTAGGAGGGTGGGGAGGGGGGTACTGCTGGGCCACCAGGGTTTCTCCATTGCAAAGCCAGTGATTGGGCTTGTGAGAGGGTCCACTGGACCACCAGGGATATTAATATTAGTACAATGCCCACAATCGGGCTTGTGAGTGGTCCACTGGACCACCAGAGATATACATGTTATTACAATGCCCATGATCAGGCTTGCAAGTGGTCCACTGTGCCACCAGGGATATACATATTATTTCAATGCCCATGATCAGGCGTGTGGGAGGGTGATGCCTGGCCTGTGGCTTGGGTGATCAGGTGGCCACCTACAGCAGGGGACTGCCGTGTTGCACCCAGCAATACGGCGGCCAGCCTGAGGGTGTCCCCTGGCTTGCTCCTCTTTTTGTCTGGCACATCTTTGAGCCCCACTGTGTGGTGCAAGTCAAGCTCATGCCTGCATATTCGCCGCACATCCTGGGCTGAATATCGGGATATGCCGCATATGCATGGGCATGCCCCCTGCACTTGCGCCGCAGACATTACTGGTGCACCCCGGTGCATCAGGATTTGTGCAGTGCAACATACCTATTTGAATATCTCACTGGAGTGCATCAGTGGGTTGCGCAAGGCACAACACTGTTGTGCCATGTGCAACCCCTTTGAATATCCTGTCCTGTGTGTTTTGCAGATTTGGGGTGTTTTTTTTTTTTTTCTTTCAGATGGTTACTGATAAAGAAGAAAGAAGAGAAGACCAGAAAAGGATGTGGGAACTCAGCCAAGTTCTCCTGTTTTAATGTAGTGTTTTGTAGAATTGTATGGTTAACATGTGTTAACAGTTTTGCTTCCACAGGTGTTAGTGCGTGGGGGATAGTAGGAGTGTAATGCATGGGTAAAGTGTTAGCTCTGTGTAGTTTGATTTGCAGGTGCCATGGGATGGGGAAAGGTTCCCCTCTTTTTGGTAGTAGGTTTTTGGTTAGATAGGTTTTCCCTAGAGGGATAGGGGGATAGACAGGTTGTGATCCTGATCCGCAGTAGGGGTCACAGTCCTGGTCTGTTAGGGCCATGCTCTGGACAGCTCTTCTAGAGCCACTGATTAGCCATAGTAAAATAGTAGTGTAGGGGCTGATGTGTCAGCCAATGGCCTCTGGGCCCTTAGTGTTTTCTGCCTGTTCCTGGCACATGGTAGGGGAGAAGGTAGCGCTACCTCCCTGTAGTCAACACATAGGGTAGGATGGTCCAGTGCTGGGTATGTAATGACTGGTGACAGTCATTTTCCTGGTTAAGGGTGGGTGTAACCCCCTTGTTCCCAGGGGTTACTAGAATCCCAGTTAGAATCAATGGCAGGCAGGGAAGGCAACTTGTGAAATGCCAGGTAAATGGGTTTCTCACTGTCACACTCTGTTTTCAGTCTTAGCTGAGCTGTAGTGATGATGTAATCATAGAATACTCACAGCAGCATAAGCCACATTGTTCAGCTGGCTTGAGAGTGAATTGGAATGTTCAGTGAGTAGTCTCAGAGTGGAGTTCTAAGAGGAGGCTGCAGCTGCTGTGCATCTCCTCAGTTTAGCTCTGACAAAGAGCTACCCCTTTTATATTTGTGGTAGTTTGTTCTCACCCTGGAAGAAGAAAAAAGAAGACAGTTTTTCTGAAGTGGTGGAGACCTGTGCCAGTAAGGTTTCCTTTGCCCCATCTCAGGAGAGATGGGGGTGAACTCCAGGATTCAGGGGCAATTCCCTTGATCCACTTGTTTGGGGAAGCTACCTTGAACATCTTTATTTGTCATGAGTACAATTTCTCTTTGTAAGCCCAGGTGCATCTGCAATACCTAGGAGTGAATTTCTCTGACAAAGGGACCCTGTCACCTAGACTTTCTATTGAAAAGTGTCTGCCTATGTTGGAGTCCAGCATGTGACCATCCAAGTCCAGAACATTTAATTTTCTGACACCTTAGCAGTGTGTGAGTGTAGGATGTTAAGTGTGATATACATTTCATGACAGCATCTACAGTGTTTCTGCAGTTGTGTGGTGTTATTAACCAGATGAATGGCTGTGTATAAGCATGGAAACAAAAGGTGGGAGACCCCTCACCTGGAGTAACCAGTTTACCTCTATGGGTTCTGAAGGGCACCTATTAGTTTTTCTTCAGTACAATTGGCCAATGCCTGAGAAAAGTGTTTATCCCTGTATGTGGGTTGTTTTTCTCTCAGTTTACCCAAGTATAATGGGTTTTGGAAGTCCTGTGCCTGATGTGATCCTTTGTAGTCGCGTGTACCACCTTCATTCCTAATGAGATACTGGAAAGTGTCCTAGTACTTGCCGTGTATGCCTAGTCGATGGGAAATGTACCAGTATCTAGCCGGTTGTGCCAATCTCCATTTCAGAACCAGAATGTTTGCTGTTTTGTGTTTCTTCTGCCTATGCTAAATGGGGATTCAGGAATTTCTGTACCCTGGAGAATCTACAATACCAGTATATGAAGTCTCTTGGGGTCCATCTTTGCCTTGTGATTATTCCTACTTTGTTACATAAGCAAAAGCCACACTCTAGAATCCCAACCTGGTTTGGACAGTATTGTTATTGCTTCCCTGTGTCTGGATTTACTTGGGTGCCCCTGTCCAGAAGTGCAAACCGAGCATAATTGTGAGCAAACATTTTTTCCCAGGGACCTGGGTTGCTGGCCATGGTAAATGGTCCCACCAGGTGTGTGCCAGGTAGTTGCCACACTTGGTTGACTGTTTTTGTCTAACAGTCTGGTCCACCCAGCCTAATGGTGGCCACCTTCATCTGTTTTCCCTATGTCTTATGATATGTAAACCCCCACCCCTCCCTGTTGTCCCTAGACATTTGTGATGAGAGGAGAAGCCCTGCTGGTTAAACAAGGGGGCCATTTGGGGGGGGGGGTTACAATAGTTTTACAAAAAAATCCCCCAGACTGTTTCAAACCAGCCAGCAGAAACTTGGGTTAGGGCTGATGCCATTCAAGCAACAATTACATCATTTCCCTCCAGGTCCTGGCAGCTTAGTACACACAGTATATTAAATTGTCAAAAAATCAGTCATTGCTACCAGTTTTCTGATGGGGTTTTTATTACCGGACTTATACCAGTAAAACAAAATGATAAGTATCTGGCACGTTCCCTAGGTTAATCACCATCCATTTCAGCACTGTATGCCTTCCCCCCACAATAACTCTCATACTCTTAAAATGTAACTGTGTTTTCCTTTGTTCCAGTTCCAGCCCTGAATGCAGCCACTACAATGTTAGACTGAGTGCAATTCACTTGTTATGGGAATGCCCGGAGTATAAAAAGGAATGGGAAAGCATATTACACTCAGTTTTCAAAGAAAGTACAAATGAAAAACTAAAAACAACTGCAATATTTGGCATGGTGAATAACAAAAATACAAATTTTTGCACTTGCAAGTTTTTCCGACAGGGTAGCCTGTGTGCTATATAAGAAAGGTTGATAACCAGATGTTATCCAATGCCTAGGAGGTTAAGTTTTTTAATTTACTGTTCTGTAATTATTGTAAATATATAGTCAGGAAGGTTATTCTGTATTTATGCTGCTGGGGCCAAAATATTTCTGTACATGCCTTTGGAAGAAACATACAATCTGTTTATGTATGATATATGATTATTGTAATGATATAATGTATTATAATGTATGGTAGAACGTTGTTATGGGTAGAAATCTACCTTTTTATAACAACGTTTTACCATCGATGTGACGTCACGATCTTGTTAACCCATCGATGGTACATCACATCGATGGGTTAACAACTGGGAACAGTCTGGGCATGCGCGCAACTGGATCAGACGCCTTGAAAAGGCCGCAGCGGTGAGGGCAGAGCAGCGGTGACTGAAACAAAACTGCAGTAAGGAACTGCTTTCTTTTCTTAAAAACCTAAATAGTACCATACACTATAAAATATAATGTATGGTACATCGATGATTAACCATTTTTTTAACCAATCTCAAGGTTGCCATGGCGACCCTAAACCTCTCAAGCTTACGCTCTCGGGTTTATGGTAAGCCTAGCAACCTCTCGATAGTTAACAAACCGGTTAACCATCGATGACCATACATTATCCCCTATGTTATGTATGACTGCTCATACACAATCCTCTATGTTGTGTGTTCAGTTGTACTGGTTTTCTTTTAAAAAAAAAACCTTTTTTCAGAATTGTGTATGTAACAAATTTATTTTATGCATACTGGTTAATAAAACTGAACAGAACTGAACAATCTTTGCTATTAGTTTTCTGATGGGGTTTTAATGGACTAATGCCAGTAAAACAAAACGGTAAATATCTGGCAAGTTCCTTAGGTTAATCACCAACCGTTTGAGCACCGTATTCCCTCCCCCCAAAAAAACCTTCTCATACTCTTGGAATGTAACTGTCTTTTCTTGTTTCCTGTTCCAGCTCTAAATGCAGCCACCACAGTTCTGTCTTAATTAACTCTTGTTAGATTCACTCCCTTTGCTGAGGTTCCAAAGCACTCACAAAAAGGGTACTAATACCCTAGTTCCTCTCCCCAAATGTATAATCCCACAAAAATGTACAACTCTATCATGCTCCTGCCTTGTAATTATTCCAAAATATGCTCACACAGTTTCTAACTCCACCTTGCACCACTCTTGTGGCCTATACCCTTCCTCCCCCACACCTCCTGAAATGTATTTGTACCACTGCACCACTCCTAAAATGTGTACATTTCAAAAATGTTGCATGCATCCTTAAAACTGCTCCCTTACCCTTGATATCTCTGCTCCTGCCTTGCACCCATTCTAATATTTGCCCACTCACCACTCACACTCCTCACAGAGGTTGTACTCTCACCCTACCCAAACAACATTTGTATACCATCCCTACTCACCCAAGATGTGTGCCTTTCTGTGCATGTCCCAAATGTATAACATAAATTCTCCTACAACCATTTGTACCCCATGACTCCTGAAACTTGTGCCCCCTGCATAGCTCTCCAAACCTGCAACCTTTCACAACTTTACCCCTCCCTACCAAACACTAAATCTATACTTCCTCCTGACTCACACCTGGAATCTTATAATGTTTTACCTCTTCCCCACACTCTGAAAACTATTTACCCCACCTCCATTTTCCACAAGATTTGTACCCATTCTTCTGTACCTCTCCAGAAATTCATTCCATAATCCATACTCTTACCCAAATGTTTTACCCCATCCCCTGCACAAATAGGAAACTTTACAAGACTGCCAAAAACACATTCCTTCTCTTGCAATTCTCAAACAATGTACATGCCTACAATTACACCCCTCCACATATTAGTATCCTTTGACCCCACACTACTCCAAAGGTATGTATTGTGCCTTTCACACATTACTCCCAAAGTCTGCACCTCAGCCCTCTCTACAGTTTAAGAGGAGTGAGAGGGTAACGTTTGGAAGGGATGCTTATTTCAGCAGAGATGCAAGTACAAATCTTGGGTGGGGTGCAGGGGTACTGTTTAAAATTTTGGGTATGTGCAGAGATACAAGTACAAATTTTGGGAGGGATACAGGGATAGAAGTACAGATTCCACAAAGGTAGCATGGGTACAAGTACAAATGTTGGGAGTGGTGCAGAGATACAACTACAAATTTTTGGGAGGGATGCAGGGGTAGAAGCGCAGATTTCAGGAAGGGTGCAGGGTACAAGAAGAAGAAGAATCAGCATTTATATAGCATGTTTCATAAACAATATAATTTTGGGGAGGGTGCAGGGATATAAATACTACTTTTAGAGGGGCAAGGGTATAAGTACACATTTTGGGAGTTGTGCAAGTACAATTTTAGGGAGGGGTACATGGGTAGAAGTACTAATTTTGGAGTGGGTGCAGGACTACAAGTACAAATTTTGGGAGTGGTTCAGGGATACAAGTACATTTTGGAAGGGGTCGCAGTAGTAAAAGTACAAATTTTTGGAGGGGTGCAGGTACTAACTTAGGGAGGGGTGCAGGGGTGCAAGTACACATTTTGGGAAGAGTGCAGGGGAATCAGTACAAATTTGGGGGTGCAGGGGAACAAGTACAAATTTTGGGAGGGGTGCAGGGGAATAAGTACAAATTTGGGGGTGCATGGGAACAAGTACAAATTTTGGGAGGGGTGCAGGGCAATCAGTGCATATTTTGGGTGGGGTGCAGGGGTAGAAGTACACATTTTGGGAGGGGTGCAGGGGTATGGAAGGGGCAGAGGTAACCAAAGGGGTAATCCCAGTGAGCAGGGTGCAGGAAGGCCTAAAGGCCCTGAAGGTGGATAAGGCACCAGGCACTGATGACATACACCCCAGGGTGCTGAAGGAGTTGGCAGGTTTCCTGGCGGGACCGCTGTCAGACTTTTTCAACACCTCTCTGGGGACTACTTACATGACCCAGGACTGGAGGATGGTGCACATGGTTCCCATTCATAATAATTCATAATTCATAGAGGGCTGTGGGTTCAGTTCCCACATCTGGCACTTGGGTTAATATCCCAATACTGACACTGTAGTGCAGCATGAGGGGGTGCTGCACTTCTGAGGTGCTGTCTTTCGGATGAGACATTAAACCGAGGTCCCATCTGCCTGGATTGGTGGTAGTTCAGGTGGATGTTAAAGATCCCATGGCACTTATTGAAAAAGAGTAAAAGAAAAAGAGTAGGGGAATTTTTTATTGGACAAAACTGCAAAACAAAACAAGGAAAAGTATACAGGAAAAACAAGCAAAACAAAATTCCAAAACAGCAATCCAATAAATCCAATAAACCAAAACCACTAGGTTAAAACAAGAAAAAAAATCATGTGCAGTACCAAAAATTCTGCATGAAGGAAACAAAAAGCAAAAGAACAGAAGGAAGCAATAGCTCAAAATGTATCATAGCACAAAACTAAAATCAAAACCAAAAAAACATAAGGTCCAGAAATAGCTATCTATTTGATCTATCTGATGGCATACATCCCAGGGTACTTAAGGAGCTAAAGGTGAAACTAGCAGAGCCATTAGCAGAACTGTTTAGTGAGTCTCTGAGCACAGGAGAGGTCCCAGAAGACTGGAGAAGGGCTCATGTGATCCCACTCCACAAGAGTGGTAGCAGGGAGGAGGCAGGGAACTACAGACCAGTCAGTCTTACCTCAGTAGTGGGCAAGATTATGGAGCGCCCTTAAGGAAAGGATAGTGCAACACCTGGAATCCATAGGGCACAGGATCCAAGACAGCATGGGTTTAAAAAGGAAGGTCCTGTCAAACTAATCTCATAGATTTCTTTGACTGGGTAACCAGAGTGGTGGACCAAGGGTGAGCAGTTGATGTCGCCTACCTTGACTTCAGCAAAGCTTTTGACACTGTTCCACATAGAAGATTGATAAATAAGCTGGGTAGACTCGGGGTGGGTCAGAAGTTGGTCAACTGGGTGGCAAACTGGTTGACGGGCAGAAAACAGAGAGTGGTGGTAAATGGTATACAGTCAGAAGAGATGTAGGTCACAAGTGGGGTACCTCAGGGATCAGTCCTGGGGCCATTCCTCTTCAACATCTTCATTAGTGACCTTGCAGATGGACTAGAGGGTAAGGCATGTCTGTTTGCAGATGACACCAAGATCTGCAAAAGAGTAGATGATCCAGATGGGGTGGGCAGAATGAGAAGAGATCTGGATAAACTAGCAAAATGGTCAGAAGAGTGGCAACTGGGATTTAATGCAAAGAAGTGCAAGATCATGCACATAGGGAAGAGAAACCCTGAAGCCACCTATAGGCTGGGAGGGGAGTTGCTAGCAGTCACAAAGGAAGAAAGAGACTTGGGCATCATCATCACTGATGACCTGAAATCATCGAAGCAGACCTCTAAAGCAGTAGGTAAGGCTAGGGGTGTTAGGGTGTATTAGTAGGGGTATCACAAGTCTTAAGAGAGGTAATAATCCTCTTTAGAAGACACTGGTTAGGCCCCATCTGAGTACTGCGTGCAGTATTGGAGGCCACACCTTCACAAGGACATTAACCAAATTGAGGCAGTCCAGAGAAGGCAACCAAATGGTGCAGGGACTGCATCAGAAGACATATGAGGACAGATTAACAGAGCTCAATATGTATACCCTTGAGCAAAGGAGGGAGAGAGGTGATATGATCGAGGCATTCAAACACCTTAAGGGCATTAACAAGGTGAAAGAGTCTAACATGTTTAAATTTAAGAAAAGTAGCAGGACAAGAGGGCACAGCTTGAGATTAGAGGGGGGCAGATTAAGGGGGAATGTGAGCAAATTATTTTTTACTGAAAGGGTGGTGGATGCATGGAATGGCCTACCTCAAGAAGTGGTGGCTATGAATACAGTGCAGGGCTTCAAACAGGCATGGGATAGGCATAAGGGAGCAATACAAATGAGTATGAATAGATAGGCCACTGACAGAGCAAAGGCCGATGGCACATTTATAAGGTAGAAAAAGAAATGGGCAGACCGGATGGGCTTTGCGGTCCTTATCTGCCGTCAACTTCTATGTTTCTATGTTTCTAAACCCATACCCCCTCCCTAATAAACTAGAAAAATTAAGGCCCAAAATAAAGGGGCAGAAAAAATATCCCAAACAAATTAATCAGAAATTTGTAAAAAAGGAAGAGAAACCCAGCCCTTCCACCAGTAACGGAAGGAGGAGTCAGAAAGAACAAGTCTGTCCTTGTGAACCACTTTATGAATTTCCTGTTCAAGTTTAAGTTTCATACCCAATAAAGATAGCTGTTTCTGTTGTAACATGAACTGACATCTAGTTTGCCAGATAATCCATTTCATAAGAGCAAAAATAACCCGAGTCGTCCCCACATGAAAACCACCCCAACTATACATATTATACTGCCCATAAATCAAAGTATTATAATCCAAGTTCTGCAACTGTGGGACACACCAAGAAGATGCCAACAAGGGCCATAAACCCACAATATAGGGACATTGAAAAAATAAATGTGCCATCGTTTCCACCTCCAAACCACAACCCTCCCTCAAACAGGATCTCTCCTGTATACATTTGTGAAAATGGTTTCCATGAACATTTAATCTGGAATGCAAACAAAGCCAAACTGAATCCAACACTTTAGGAGGGATCCTAGGATCTGTCAGCTGATGAAGAACATCAGAGAGTACCACCATATCTGGTAAAACAAGGCAGGGGGTAGTAAAGCAAACAGAATGTAAAAAGGATCGGTATTCTGCTTTCCTAGTGTTGTGCAAAAGATCATGAGGTGTAATACGCCAAAGTTTTAATTTCCTACATACCTCCAAAAGATGAGACAAATCTGGTGGAATATTCTGAAAAACACCCAACTGCTCAGTAACCCATCTGTTCCAAAAATATTGGCATCTATCCTGGAACGGGGAACCCAAGGGAGCTGTTTCTGCAGTAAAATTGGCACAAAATTGGCATATTAAAACATGGTAAAAAGAAAAAGCACAGGATTTACCATATTTAGGCCACCCTCACTAACAGACCAGTAAGTACTGTGTCTCTTAATAGGGTTAACCCGGATCCCCCAGAGTAATTGAAAGGCCACACTGTACATTTTTACCTCCAACTTTACCGGCAAAGGATAAAGATGGCTAACATTCAAGAATGAAGACAAAATAAAAGTTTTGTACATATAAACCCTTTTCTTTTTTGTCATGGGATAACTCTTTCATCTATCCACTTTCTCAGCCGCCTGAGATAGGGCAAGGTCCCAATTCAAAAAAGCTGAATCAGGGGCTCCAAACCAAAACCCCAAAACTTTGATAGGTGGATCTGATATAGGGATACCTCCTATCTCATGCAGAACAATACCAGGAACATGAATACCCAGAACTTTACTCTTTTGCCTATTAATTCTAGAACCAGAAATCACAGAAAAGGAATCCACCACTCTCATAGCATGTTCACCTGAGACTTGATCAGCAACCAAAACGGTAGTATCATGAGCATACACAAAGGCAACTGGAAAAGAACTACCCCCTATTCCCACCATAGGCAAAATGTCCTGTACAACATTCAACTTTCTCAATAAAGGGTCCAAAGAAAACACATATTAAAGTGGGCTCAATGGGCATCCTTGGCGAACACCTCTCTGACTCAAGACCGACCTCCCCAGTCTACCATTCATCAGGGTTTGAGAAGAGGCATATTGATAAATAATCCATAGCCAATTAACAAAAATGAGAGGAATACCATAATATTCTAGTACACAGAACAAAAAAATATGAGGCACTTCATCAAAAGCCTTAGCCTAATCTAGCAAAATCAGATACCCTGAAGTCCCAGACCCATCAAAAACTTCCTGTAACAACTTAGCCACATCTCCCATACTCCTCTGGGGAATGGCACAAGTCTGCCCAGGGGAGATAGTATCCTGAGCCACCCAAGATAAACGGTTATACAAAATTTTACACAAAATCTTCCAATCAACATTCAGAAGACTAATAGGACACCAGTTTCTGAGGTTAGCTTTGTCACCCTTTTTATACAAAAAAATCAAATGACTGTCAGCAAGAGCTGTAGGAAATGCGACAGTACCAGATAAAACATAATTAAAAATGAGAACCGAAAATTTACTAATCAGGCCTACTGCTTTTTTATAGAATTCCCCAGGTATACCATCAGGGCCAGGGGAGGACCCATTATGTAATTTACCAATTATGTCTACAACTTCCTTCTGTGAAATGGGCAAAATCAGTTTTTGTTTATCAGCCTCTAATAACTCAGGCACATCCAACTGACTTAGAAAATCAGCAATACCAACCAAAGGAGTGGAGTTATCACTAAAGGAAGTTTCCACAAAATCAGTAACAATACCTTCAATTCCCTCCCCAGTGTCCACAAGCAGTCCTCAATCAGTTTTCAATGCTTCCATATATTTAGACTCTACCCATCTAGCACACCAATCATAAGGATTTACATTCTGTGATTTGCCCTGTGTACCAAACTTTTGTTCCAGAAAAAGAGAATGGGCTCTATCATATTGAAACTGATACATTTCTGCCTTAACAGCCTGAATGCCCTCAACAAGATCTTCCCCAGTTTCAACTGACCGAGATAAAAGCCGCTGAAGCTTATCTCTAAAATGCAAATAAGTAATATATTTTTTATTTGCGGCTGTCTTGGCCAAAGAACCACATAAAGTTTTTAAATCTCACTTGGTAGCCTGCCACCAAAACAGGGAATTATCATATAACTCATAAATAGAAAATCTGGCATCCAATTCCTCCTGAATAGTAACCCAGGCAGCCTCATCTGATAATACGGTGGAATTCATCCTCTAAACAGGATTGGGGCCAGGATTATTTAAAGGACACCCCTCAACTGTTTTAATTAATCTGTGGTCAGAGGTTTCAACTGGGAAAACTGAAAAAGACCATATCGGGACCCAATGATAGGCACACCAGAAGTGAATCCGTGTTGACAAATGACCCCTGGAGTATGTATGCTCCGGCAACCTTGAGAAAACAGCCGCACAATCTTTGAGCCTAGCTTGAATATACATTTTGTTTAAAAAATTAGAATCAGAATATAGCTTTTGAGTCCTGCCAGTCTTATCTGAAAGAGAGAGGATACAATTAAAGTCTCCCCCCCAAAAAAACAGATCTGGTAGTATATAAGTAAGGTTGTACTTTCTGTAGTAAAGCAATTCTTTGAAATTTAGTCTGAAAATTGTAAATATTAATAAAATGCATGGCATGAGTCCTAAGTCTTGCATCTAAGATACATGCCCTCCCAGGAACCAAATCAATAAGGTGAGAAACATGCAAATCAGGATTCAAGATCAGAAATCCCACCCCTGAACACAAATCCTCACCCAAGGACCAAAAAGAAGAACCCCATAACCTATCCTTAGATGCCTGGTAGGTTTCCTGGTTGGTATGCATGTGAGTTTGGGAGGCAGTATAGTGCAGTGGTTTAAGGCTCTGAGCTGGAAATCTGGTGATATCCAGCAGACCACACCTGGGTTTGAATCCCACAGCTTCAACTTGCATACTGTGTGACACTAAGCAAGTCACTTAACTTCCCTGTGATCCCAGGTCACACCTGTAAAAAAGCTTTCAGCTTAGTGTGCTATTCCTGGTTAAACAACTAAAAAAAGAATCTTTTATCCTGCACCAGGCAAACATCCAATTGATGACCTGCAAGGATAGAAAAAGTGGTTAATCTATTTTTCTGATTTTTAATACTATTAACATTCAACGATCCAACAGATAGACACCACTCCATGGTCAAGTGTCAGAAGCAACCAGAACATCAGAGACCACAGCTGTCACAGTTTTAGCAATAGAGTGCTTTGACTTTTCCTTTTTCTTAACTCCACCTTTCTTAGAAACCACGGGAGTATCAGTGTCAGTCACATATTCAGGTTGGGAAAAAATCAGGGAGGAGGAATCTGAATCTGCCTCCTCTTCCTCCCATTGCTTTTGCTTAGTAAGAGGAAGAAATTGGTTGGACACACTAAGGCCTGTATCACTCCCTTCATAAGTACTCTTACTCAGTTTCTGAGAAGTGCTGCATGTCAGCCGTTTAGTTTTTTGCAATTCCCATTCATCAGTGGGGGGGAAGGGGTGCATCCGAGAAACAGGGAGTGAAGAAGGGCCTGGCAGTATATTAAAGTCACAGGGTAGTACATCTGGTCTATGATAAGACGATATCCCAGGGGCTTCCACAGACACCTGGGTAACTCCATCAGAAAGCATAACTCCTTTGAATAGGCATTCAGCAGATACATGAGAAGGGACAAATGACCCCACAGGGGAAGGTACAGGAGAGGAAGCCATGTTAGAAGACAGGGGTGGGCAAGGGCGAGTAGAAAGGTCAGGTTCAAATAGTGTCTTGGGCTGTGGAGGGTCACCCTCAACATTATCTTCAGAAACTGCTCCTTCTGCATTGTGAGAGGCCCAAGGACAATCCTTAAAAGTATGAGTAAGGTCGTCACAAAGGTTGCACACCACCTGGGTCTGACATGCAAAAGCTACATGACCAATACCCCCACAAAGGAAGTATTTCATCTTGTCACAGGCATTGCTCAAATGGGTGCGTGCCCCTTACCTAAAGCAGGATCAAGGTTGACCTGCACAAAAAATAAAGCCTCTATCTCATCCAAGATAGAAACAGCTAGGCAGAGGCTGGATACTGCCCCTGTCTTGAGGCAATTTAACTCAAATCCGCAA
Organism: Neoceratodus forsteri; assembly: GCA_016271365.2. Classification (NCBI taxonomy): domain Eukaryota; kingdom Metazoa; phylum Chordata; order Ceratodontiformes; family Ceratodontidae; genus Neoceratodus; species Neoceratodus forsteri. The sequence continues at coordinate 701,009,684 of CM057455.1, forward strand.
CCCCCCCAGTCCAAATATCTTCAGAATCCATAATAGGGTCCAGAAGGCCTAGAATAGAGCATTTTGTCCACAATGAGAACAAAATATCTGAGACAGCAACCCCCTCAATTTTAAATAACTCAGTAATAGTCCTGAAGGCTGGTTTAGTCAGAAGGATAACGACAAAAGCCTTCCACTTGTGATTATTACGAACCCCTGGTAATGCTGCCAAAATAATTCCAAGCCACCAGCAGTCTTAAAACTGGCATCAAAGTTGGGGTCACCAGAGGTGTGTATCAAGGCATAAATCTCATGAGCTGAAAAGCCCATACTGTCCTTTAAGAGAGTTCGACCCACATATACATGGTCAGGATATACTGTACATCCAGACCCACTTTATATTTAATGCGCACTGCATTTCTACGTTTAGCAGGTATAGGGGGTTCATGAAAAAGACCCACATAAGATATACGAGAGGAGCCCTGGCCAGAGTCATCCTGAGGCCCAGGACCCCCTAAGGCAGGATGAGGGGGAAGGGGGGCTAAACGATCAGGGGTAGGCTCAGGAGGAATGTGCACAGAATCAGGGATATGATTTGCAGGGAGGGTACCATGTACAGTAGAAACTACTGCAGGAGAAACAGGCAAAGGCTGAAATTTAGCAACAGAAAATAATACTGGGGAATCACAAAAGTCCAAAGAAGGAAGGAGTTCCAAAGGGTCAGCTGGATCAACACTCAGCCTAGCAGGTGACACCCAAGGGTGACTAGGACTGGGCTTAACCCACCCAGCAGCCTGCAAGGCCTCAGCCACTGTGTGACCAGTCACTAAAACATTCTTATCATAATCAGGACCATCCTGAAAAACTTTAGCCCCTGGTTCTGTAGGTAAAGGAGAAGGTCGAGAAACAGAAACATCGGGTAAATCCCGTGAATCCTGACCACTGAACTCAAGGTCCTGTTGAACACTCCCCAATTCCACAACAGTACAAGAATTCATAGTAGGTAAAAATTTATCAGTACTTTCCTGTGAGATTGAAGGAACAGCAGTCTGGTCAGGTGAAAAACAAACAGCTTGAGCAGGAGGCGCATCAGTACCAGGGCTGCAGAGTGCTGCAAGAAGCAAAGTAGAACACGAATCAGGAGGAAGAGCATTCAGAGGCTGTAACCCAGTCTCTGAAGATAAGCAGCTTGCAGAGCTATGCACCTCAGCTTGGGACTCACGGTGCTCCTCCTCCTCAGCCAAATGCACCTGCAGAAACTCACTCCTTTTCCAAAATGGAGGACCGGATTGTAATTCCAAACTGAACATCGGATGATCAGAAAGGTTAGGCAACTCAGGAAGAGCACTATAGGCACTAGAATTCTGAGAGTCATGTACCAAAGAAACAATTGAATCAGCAGAGTTAGGCAGGGTTAAATCCACATCAGGTGTCTTAGAATCCACTTCCATCTTCTCAGAGACAGAAGAAGCCTCATAGAGATTAGGTACAGAGGAAGAGGCAAGCTCCCTTGCACCCACAGCCAGCTCATAAAGACCTCCACCATCAGAGTCCATATGAGCCTCCATCTTGGTCCCACAGGAAAATGGGTCTCCCCTGCTCAGAGAAAGCAGAGTAGGGGAATTTTCCCAGTGTCCTGGCCAAATTTCTTCCATTCACTAAAAATACCACCAACAGCATAATCTGGTTCAATTTCAGTTGCTTACCATCTGTATCCCCCCCCCCCCGGTCACCCCTGAAAAAGGGACTTCTAGGCTCAGTGGGCTTACCTGGTCAACAAAATTCAATAAATAAATAAATAAAAGTGGGTCCAAGGATGAACCAGGGAACTACAGACCAGTCAGCCTCACCTCCATTGTGGGGAAACTAATGAAGACTATCCTCAGGGAGAGGCTAGTAGCCTTTCTGGAGGAGAATGGTCTTCAACACAACAGGCAGCATGGGTTCATTGTGGGTAGATCTTGCCAGACCAACGTGGTTGACTTTTATGGCTGGGTGACCAAGGCACTCAACAGGGGCCAGGCAGTACATGTCCTATATCTAAATTTCAGCAAGGTCTTCGATTTAGTTCCACATGGAAGGTTGATTAGGAAACTGGACAACTGGTGGCAGGAGAAAAGCTGGTGGAGTGGTTCAGGAACTGGCTGCAGGTTAGGCAGCAGAGGGTAGTGGTGGTGGTGGGAATTCTCAGCTCCAGGGCCAGTAATCAGTTGGCTACCACAAAGCTCATTGTTGGGTCCTGTGTTGTTTGTCATCTTCATTGCTGATACCTTGGATGGAATTAAGAACAAGACCAGTCTTTTTGCTGATGACACCAAGATAGGTGTGGAGGTAGACAATGTAGAGGGGTGGCTAGGATTACAGGAGGATCTGGCTAAACTGGAGCACTGGTCAGACACATGGCAGCTAGGACTCAATGCAAAGAAGTGCAAAGTAATGCACTTGGGATCCAGAAGCCTGATGAATCACTACAAGCTGGGGGGGTACAGTTATTCACTACAGACAAGGAGAAATATCTTGGGGTGCTAATAACAGGTCAGTTGAACCATTTAGCACAGTGCAGAAAGGCAGCAGCTAAAGCTAAAGATGCTTGAATGTATTGCCAGAAGAATCACCTCCAGGAGGAGTGAAGTCATCCTGCCACTGTACAGATCGCTGGTGAGACCACACCTGGGTACTGCATGCAGTTCTGGTGACCTTACTTAAAGAAGGATGTCAAAATATTGGAGGGGGTTCAGCGCAGGACAGCCAGGATGATCCTTGGAATGGAGGACAAATCCAATGAGGAGTTGCAGAGGGAGCTCAACATATACTCCCTGGAGGATAGAAGGGTTAGAGGGGATATGATTGAAATCTTCATATACGTATTAGGAGCATAAATATGGTTAGTACAGAGGGGGTATTTAGATTAAAAAAAGGGAGAGACACTAGAAGGCACAGTCTGAAACTGGAGGGTGGACAGTTCAGGAAGGAAATGAAAAGGCACGATTTCACAGAAAGGATGGGGGCTGGGTGGAACATGCTACCAGGGGAAATGGTATCCTTAAATTCAGTGGGCAGTTTTAAGATGGGGTGGGACAGGGTGAGGGGGAAGGTCAATACTATAAATGAGGGGGTAGGGGGCAGCTGTGGTGTTATAGACTGATAGCTGCACACAAGCAGACTCGATAGAGTGTATGGCCTGTATCTGCTGGCATTGTTCGTATGTTCATATTTTGGGAGGTGAATAGGGATACAAGCACACATTTTGGGAGGGGTACAGGTACAAATTGTGGGAAGGGTGCAGGGATATAAATACAATTTTTGGAATGGTGCAGGGGTAGAAGTACAAATTTTGAGAGGGCATGCAGGAGTACAATTACAAATTTTCTAAGGTGTGCAGAGGTACAATTAGACATTTTGGGTATGTGCAGAGGACAAGTACACATTTTGGGTGGGATGCAGGGGTACAACTAGAAACTTGGGGACTGAAGCAGGTACAAATTTTGGGAGTGATGCAGGGGTGCAAGTGCAAATTTTGGGAGGGATGCTAAGGACAAGTACAATCTGGGGCAGTGAGTGGAATACATATAAATGTCAGGATGGGCGTATGGGTACAAGTGCAAACTTGAGGTGTACAAGTTGAAATTTCAGAAGGGCTGCAGGTGTGCAAGTGCAAATTTTGGGGGTTGCATAGTTACAAATTTGGAGAGGGCTGCAAGTGGTGTACATTTGGAGGAGTGCAGAAGTAGCTGCATACATATATGGCAGCGTGGGCTAAAGTACTGATTTTTTTTTTTTCGTTTTTGTTGACCGGGAAAGGAGTGCTAGACAATTCTGCCTACTCTCAGCTTCGTCCTGAGGGAGGGGGATACAGATAGATGGCAACTAACATTGAACCAGATTCAACTGTTGGTGGTATTTTTAGTGAATAGGGGAAATTTAACCATTTCAAAATGTTGAGAGTGGGTGTAGAAGATGGGATTTATATTTGGATGGATGCAGGAGTAAAACATGCAAATTTTGAGAGGGGAAGGGTAAATGTAAAAATGTGCGAGGGAACAGTAAAAGAGGTGCACATTTTGAGAAAGATGAATAAAGGTCTTACATTAGCAGAGGACAGGGCATAATACAAATTATGAAGTGGTGCAGTACATAAGTAAATATTTTGGAAGGGTTAGAAGGGCAGTGGTACAACTTCTGGGAGGAAGAGAAACCATTACAACAAAAATGCATAATATTGAGAGTGTTGTAGAACCTCAGCAAATGGGGCAAAGCAAAATACAACTACATTTAGGTTAGTAAGGAAAATGGGGAAAAAATGACTTGACCTGAGGATGTTTGGACACTCCTTCTCTTATTTAATACTGTCCCCAAAATTTTACTGATTAGCCTGTGAAAGTTACTAGATATTTAATATCTTACAGTACATTTAATACTGTTTGAAGTGACAACTGATTTTTGCCATTTCATACCCTGATTTATAAAATGAGTACAGAAAATCCTGCACCCTAATTGGCAGATCTGTCTAATGCACTGGTAAAAACAAGTACTGTGAGACAGGATGCTATACAGTAGAAATCAAAGTGCCAAATAAAACCTTCATTTTTAAACTGCTGCCATTTTTTTTCTCACGTAGCGAAGCAGACTTCCATGCAGATTATCACACAGAAAACAAATAATCAGTCCCCCTAAGCAGTCTGATCGATTTAGCAGACATAACTCAAGCCATAAAGATATGTAAACAGTTTAAATTTAAAGCAAAAAAGTTTCATCTCACAGTGCTGCTGCGTGATGTCTCATACAGTGAAAGCACCAAATGGACGCACCCCTCACTGTCAGAAAAACAGTAACTATCATTAATTATGACCATTTGGTGAACATCAGTGACAGAAATAGTGAAGATGGCTAAAGCGGTGTTACCAGAAACTGACATACACGAACAGCACTCTCTGCTACCCAGCCCTACACTCGCTTCAGACACAGCCATTCACTCACTCTGGCCCGATGCTATAGTGATCTTACTGAAGTTGTACTCTTGGACAGTCACTCTTCTCAGCCTCACCTCAACTCCCAGAGTATCTGTGAAAAAGGTACTTCCTAGAAGCTTTTTTTCTTCCTAAACAGCTAGCATTTGATCACTGATAGCGCTCCTGATCCAAACTAACATCCTCCTAGCCCTCCCTGTGATCACTTGTTCATTCAGATTACTCAAACTGCTGACTGATACTGTTGATCACGGCACACACACTTCACAACAGCCACAGGAATTAGGATGCACATTAAAAACAAAGCAGACATTTCAGGCTGATGTACATTTTTTTTATCTGTTTTAAAAATACCTTACTAGCACTCTTTAGCTACATTCACACCTTTCCTCCTGCCTGGCCGTTGAGTCACTCAGTCTGTTCAGTTGCCACTTGGCACCCACTCAGTTGCACAACAGTCAGTTTATTAAAACTACAGCTATACTTTGTAAAAAAAAAAAATCAATAAACACTGTGAGTGTGCGCGTGCGCACGCGCGCATGTGTGTGTGTGTGTGTGTGTGTGTGTGTGTGTGTGTGTGTGTGATGCTCGGGAGCTACAGCTATGGTGGGCACACTAAGACAAATGCCCTAAAGTAAAAAAAATCAGCTATCTATTGGAGGTGGAGGGGCTATTTTACCACAAAGTTCAGTAAAGATTTAAATGCTTCTCTATATAAACACAAAAATATAGACTATTATATATATGCAAAATATAGAGGCCTATTTTATAGGTGTAATTCGACATTCCGTGGATGTGCATTAGACGTTTCTAATGCACAACCAGGGGCTGAAGGCACTTAGCCTGTGGCCTTGTGCCTCACTACACCCCTGACCATTCATTAGAAATGTCTAATGCACACACCCTCATGTCTTATTGCTTATGTACTGTGTGTATAACTAAGCTGCCAGAACCTTGATGAAAATCATGTTCTTGCTTAAATGACATCACTGCTCACCCAAGATTCCACCAGCTGGTCTGAAAAAGTCTGAAGGTCTTTCTGTAAAGCCATCAAATAAGAGAGGTAATACAACAGTATTTATATATAAATAGCTTTGCATTTGATCTTTAAATAATTTTGAATATGTGACTGCTTATATAATTCAGCCTCTTCAAAACTAGGTATCTGGATCTTGGCACACTTATCCATAAGGTAATATTTCTCAACCATGCCTAATTTGGTGCAGTTTGAACAAGTAGGTTTAAAAAGCAGATAGAAAAAAATGAAATAAAAATGTCGACAACATTTCTCAAAATCTTTACTGAACATCCATGAAATTCCACAGAAGTGTAATAATAATTTTGCCTGAATTCTAGTTATTAACTGCAAAATCTGTACTGTAAAATGTTGCTGTGCTTGTTAGTTTTGCACTTTGTACCACTACTGTTCTGCACATTATTGAGTGAACACTCTCAGGTGGGACCTTGAAATGATCTAAATGTTTCTCTAGTTCACCTATTCAGTCAGCACAAAAATGATAAATAAATAAAAAAGTAGTTCCTGGTGTGGAACTAGATAGAGCCCATGACCTTCAGGAGGCAAGCATGCAATCTACTGAACTACTGACACATTTCCATACCCTTGATGACTGGGGGGAGCTAGAGGTTAAAGAACATTTCAAAGACACTTTAAATACTAAGGATTTAGCCATCACTCTCCATCAAATAAGAGGTACACACAGAAATAGAAACAAGGAAAACAGGTAAAAAAGAAAGAAAGATGAGGGTCAATCAGCAATTGGAGGTAGAGAGGGATACTTCACCTGCCAGGAACTGGGGCAGGAGGGGTAAACATTGGGGCACAGAGATAGGAGGGATAAAGGCGAGAGGGGAGGTAGCATAACTTGGAAAGTCATGTGCACAAATGTCTGCAGCCTGGGAAATAAACTTCCAGACCTAGTGGCCTTACTGGCAGAGGCAGATCTGAACATTGTTTCTGTCACCGAGACTTGGTGCACGGGAAACCAGGACTGGAACATTGCTATACCAGGGCATATGCTGTTCCGAAAAGACAGGGTGAGAAAGAAGGGAGGAGTGTCTATCTAAGTTAGCGATGGAATTCAAGCTACTGAGGTTCAGGGAATGCAGGAAGGGGCTTAGGCACTGTGGGTTACCCTGAAAACAGGAAACAACACCACCATTTGTACTGGGGTGATCTATAGAGCAGCAACACAAGGGGAAGATATGAACATGGTCCTGGTGGAAGCCATCAACAAAATGACAGCAAAAGTGGAAGTTCAATTTGCTGGATGTCAATCAGAGCACTCATGCTGCAACCACAGCAAGGAGTGGAGTCATCCTAGATGACCTGCAGGGGGTGAGCCTCAGACAGCTTATGGTAGAGCCCACATGGAAAAGAGTGATATTGGACTTGGTGCTCACAAACAGAGACAGAGTCACAGATGCAGTGGTTGGTAGACACCTGTGGTCCAGTCATCACCCAACAGTGTGGTTCAATGTGAGAACAGTAGAGGAGTTGAACCACATGAAAGCATGGGTCCTTGACTTCAGACAGGTTGACTTTGCAAAGTTGGTAGAACGTCTCAGGACAGCCCTGGTAGGGAGAGAGAGGAGAGAGGGGGTATAAAGGAACAGTGAGCACATCTTAAAAGAGACATAGCAGAAGCAACAAACATTTGTGTTAGGCAAGTAAGTAAAGCAAAGGGAAAGAAAAAAACACTATGGTTCTCTAAGGAAGTGGCTGGAAAGGTGAGAGGAAAAAAGTTAGCTTTCAAGAGGTACAAGGAAACAGAGAAGGAGGAAGACAAGGGACTGTATCTGGAGAAACTAAAAGAGGCAGGGAAAGCAGTCAGGGGTGTGACGGCACACACAGAGGAAAGAATAGTGCAGGCAATAAAGAGTGGGGATAATATCTTTTTTAGGTATATCAGTGAAAGAAAAAAGTCCCGAGGAGGGACTATGAGACTAAAAGTGGAAGGGGGTGTGGGATGTAGAAGGGGACATAGAAAAGGCAGAAATCCTGAACAAATATTTTTGTTCATTATTTACAGAACAAGGTGAAAGGGAGGGACAGCAGTTAGGGGATAAAGGCACCAAGGGAAAAGAGTTGGACACCAGTTCATTTACGAAGGAGAGAGTCCTAAAGAAGCTAACAAAACTGAAAGTAGACAAGGCAATGGGGCCAGTCAGAATACACCACAGAATACAAAAAGAACTTAGAAGGGAGCTGGCAGCACCCCTAACAGATCTGTTCAACAATACAATAGACACAGGTGTAGTTCCAGAGGACTGTAGGGATCTGAATGGGTATGCCCTCTGTACGATGACACTATTACAGCAAACACGTTGATGCCGACAACATCGACAGTTCACTGTAATAGTCTGGCCGAGACCCCGGTACTCTATCCCCTGGTCTTGTACCCACTCCTTGAATCAACTCTGAGGGTTCTGGAAAAGGAAACAGTCTCCTTGTGGATTTATGTCAACTGCAACTTGCAGTCAACCTAAATCCATCGCTGTGATGTCAGTCGACAAAACAGTTGTCGAACCAGCATAATAGATCTGGGCAAATGTAGTCTTTCTCCACAAAAGTGGGAGCAGGGAGGAGACTGGCAACTGCAGGCCAGTAAACCTGACCTTGGTGGTGGGGAAACTGATGGAATTATTACTGAGAGAAATGATTGTGACCTATCCAGAGGACTGCAAGGCACAGGATCTGAGGCAGCATGGGTTCACAGTGGGGAGGTCTTGTCAAACAAATCTGATAGATTTCTTTGACTGGGTGACCAGTCAAGTTGATCAGGGAGGGGCAGTGGATGTGGCCTACCTGGATTTCAGCAAGGCCTTTGACACCGTCCCACATAGGAGGCTTGTAAAAAAGTTGGGTTGCCTGGGAATGGAGACCAGAGTGGTAAAATTGGTCAGAAATTGGTTGAGTGGTAGAACACAGAGGGTGGTAGTGAATGGAGCTCAGTCCAAGGAGAGGGCGAAGACCAGCAGGGTTCCACAATGCTCAGTGTAGCAGCCAGTCCTCTTTAATGTCTCCATAAGTGACATTGCATAGGGGCTGGAAGGGAAGGTATGCCTCTTTGCAGATGACACTGAGATCAGCAACAGGGTGGACACTACACGATGGCAGAGAAAATGAAAAGTGACCTAAACAAGCTGGAGGAGTTGTTAAGAGTGTGGAAGCTGAGATTCAATGCAATGAGATGCAACATCATGCATTTAGGGCATAAAAATCCAGGGGAGGAGTACAGGATGGGAGGTGAGGTTCTGATGGCAATGAAACAGGAAAGGGACCTGGGTTGATTATATCTGGTGACCTAAAGGTGACCAGACAATGTGAGAAGGCTGTAGAGAAAACCAGTGGGATGCTGGTGTGCATAAGGAGAGAAATCACTATCAGAAAAAAGGAGGTGGTGATGCCATGGTACAGATCACTGGTAAGACCATATCTAGAGTACTGTGTCCAGTTCTGGAGGCTGCATCTCAGGAAACTCATAGAATAGAAGCAGTACAGAGAAGAACAACTAAAATGGTGCAGGGATTGCATCAGAAACCATATGAAGAGAGACTGAAAGATCTCAATATGTATTCACAGGAGGAGAGAGGGGAGATATGATAGAGACTTTCAAGAACCTCAAGGGTATAATTAAGGTACAAGAGGGTAGCATCTTTCAGAGAAGAAGATGTTCGAGAACAAGGGGACATGATATGAGACTGGGGGGGTAGACTCTAGGGTAACATGAGAAAGTATTTCTTCATAGAAAGGGTGGTGGATACATGGAACATTCTGTGGGAACAAAAACAGTGGGACAATTAAAAATGCATTGCATAAACATAAAGGAACAATAGAGAAGAAAGGGTAAGCTGCAGGTCAAGCAAGGACTGTGTGTTAAGCTCTGGATAGGAAAAACGGGCAGACTAGTTGGGCCCAGTGGTCCTTATCTGTCATAAAATTCTATGTTTCTATATTTCTATGTCTTTCTTTCTCTCATTTCGTTTCAGTTTCCTAGATTTAGCCTGTCTCATTTCTCAATTCCTCTCCCCTAACTCTGTTTGCATGAATGACTAGAAACAGCTAAATGGACACCCTTTTATCTTCCGACTGGATAATGAAATGTGAATGACACTGCATTTTTTAGGGTCATAGATGGAACAGTTTCTAAAAACTGGTGCAGCTGCCTTTACTTTACACCTGGCCTGTGATCAAATAAAGGGCTTCCGCTGCCAGATAAAGCAGTCATTTACTTTTTTACTGTGCTGAATATACTCTAATCACACCATATAAACAAGTAGTTAAAAAGATACAACTTACCAAATAAAAGAGTGCCATATAAGATGCATGGCAATCTTTTTGTTTCAGAATGATTATGCACTACAGGCTTACCTCTAGACAGCGCTACAGGCTTACCTCTAGACAGTCTACTACAGCCCACTATTAAATTAAGTCAGAAGTTGACATCAGAAAAGGCAAACACTTAGGAGCAACTGCTTTACCAATGACCATTGCCATGCATGTTTCATTTTACTTCCCAGCATCCTTGTGATTAGAATCCAACAAACTTGACCTAACAAAATAAAAGTGACTTTTCTGTAACTCAGTGTAACCTTGGGCTCCAAAATATATACTGCCATATGTAAAAATCAATTATCTGAAGATAGGTTTGTAGAAAATGATTATACTTGAATATATAAGAACTTACTTATGTAAAATAAATTATACAGTTTTAAGTTGAATTAATATAACTCATATTTTTAAAGATGCAGTACCAGAATAAGAAAAGAAAACAGAAATGTGTCTGGCAGCTAAGCACAAACATAAAAGGACACATGTATGGTAATATTAAAAATTAAAAAATAAATTCCAGAAACATATTTTATAAGTTGATAGAAACATAGGAACATAGAAATTTGCCAGCAGAAAAGGACCCTGTGGCCCATCCAGTCTTTCCAAATATTGCTCCTAGTCTTTTTAACTTACCCCCTCACCTCCATGCCATTTTTGCTTCTATTTAGCACCATGTAGTTGTCCCAAGCCCTCTTGAATTTGTCCACCAAATCTACCACCACCACCATCCATTCTGGTAGTCTAGTCCAGGGACCGACCACTCTCTCAGTAAAGAACTTCCCCCTTGTGTTTCTTCCAAATCTTCCCCTTTCCAGCTTGAATGCGTGCCTTCTTGTTGATTTGTTTTCACTCATCCTGAATATGCTTCCCACCCTCACCTTGTTTATTCCCTTTAGATATTTGAAGGTTTCTATCATATCCCCCCCTTTTCTCTCCTCATCTCCAATGTGTATAAATTTAATTCTTCTAATTGCTACTCATATGATCCCTGGTGCAGCACTTGAACCATCTTTTGTCCTTCTCTGGACCCTTTCCAACTTGTCTCTGTCCCCCTGTAAGTGTGGCCTCCAAAACTGGACCCTGTATTTCAGATGTGGTCTGGCCATAGGTTTGTATAATGGCATGATCACCTCCTTTCTCCTACTTGTGAAGCCCCTCCCTATGGATGCCAACTTTTCACTAGCCTTCCCCAGTGCCTTATTGCATTGGTTCCCCACTTTCAGGTTATCCCAAATGATGATCCCCAGGTCCTATTCCTGTTCTGTTATCTTTAATGCCTCCCTTCAGCCAGTATTTTGCCCTTGGGTTACTGTTCCCTATACACATAATTTTGCATTTTTTTGTATTGAATTGTTACTGCAACCTCCCTGACCACTCCTCAAACCTGACCAGGTTCTCCCTCCCTCATTTTCTCCACCCCACCCATTGAGTCCATCCTATTACAGATCTTCATGTTGTCTGCAAACAGACATACTTTCCCATTTAGGTCCTCTGAAATGTCTCCAATGCAAATGTTGAAAAGTATGGTACCCAGCATTGACCCCTGAGGTACCCCACTAACCACCCCTCCCTCCCTGGGGTGCGTCCCATTTACCACCACTCTGCATTCTTCCCTCAAATCAATTTTCCTCCCAGTTCACTAATTTGCTTCCTACCTCTAAACTACCCAACTTGCTTATTAGTCTCCTGTGAAGGACAGTGTTGAAGGCCTTTCTGAAGTTCAGATAGGCCATGTGCACCAGCCCTCCCTGGTCACATATCTCCATTACTCCATTGAAGAATTCAATCAGGTTGGTCTGACATGACCTACCACTTGTGAATCCATGTTGGTTTTCGTTCATGAGCCCCTCCTTCCCCAGGTATTGTGCCAACCTTTCATTTAGAAGTGCCTCCATCATCTTACCTACCACAGAGGTCAGGCTAACTGGACAATAGTTGCCTCATTCTTCCTTCCCTCCCCCTTTTTGCAATGGCACTAAATCAGCCTTTTTCCAATCCCCAGAACTCTCCCTTCATCAAGAGAAAGATTGAATATCTTTGCAAGTGGAGCAGGTAGCTCCTCCCTCAACTCCCTGAGCACCCTGGGATGGATTTCATCTGGACCCATTGCCTTGTCTGTCCACTGTTTTCCTAACTCCTCCAAAAACCCTTCCCTCAAAAAAGATCTTGTGTCCATCTCCCTGCCCACTCTTCCCCTGTTGCTTATATTTGGCCCCATCCCTTCTATCTCAATTGTGAAGGCTGAGATAAAGTATTTATTTAGCAGATCAACTTTCATCTCGTTTCCATCTATCATAGCTCCCCCTCCCCTCTTAGCCTCATTTTCCCCTGTCTGCTTTTTCTCTGTTCACTTACATATCAGAAAAATTTCTTGTCTCCCCTTTTAACCTCCCCCACTATTTTCTCTTCTGTATTTGCTTTAGCTTGCCTGACTATTTTCCCTGCTTCCTTCAGCTTCTCCCTGTCCACTCCCTTATCCTCCATCCATTGTGAGGCTTTGTAGGTCCTAAATGTCTTCTGTTTTTCCATGACCACTGTATTCACCTCCTTAGTAAACCATAATGGTTTCCTCCACCTCTTGCATTTGTGTTTGATATGGTAGATGTAACAAGCATTTGTCAATGCCAAATATTCTACAGTGGTATTGCTGTTCTACTGGGTCTTGCTTGTACACATTTTTACTACATATTTATCCAAGAGACAGCAGAAGAGTTAGAATATCACTTGTTCAGTGGGGTCCAGCTTTGACGCATTGTTGGATGGTAATTACCCAGAACAGAACAGCTGAGAGGCAGTATTTACTTTTTAGTGGGCTTCCACATTTTGACATCAAATGTCCAACAACCTTTTATGACCTGACCTTATGATCAAGACAGATGGAATTTTTAAAATCACATCTGAAAGAAGATTTCATTGTGTGACTGTGGTGACAGGTTTCAGAGGAGATTTGAAAAATGACATCTGCCACGTTCAAGAGGTGGGGTAACACAAGGGATAAGTTGAACATTAGGGCCAAAATCTGCAAAAAATAAAGTTATGAGTAAATGTAAGAACAATTAGTTTCCTTGTACCTTAGTTGATTTTTCACATTTTTACCTCAAGTTTTCAACATAATCTTTTTATGATCACTCCTCCCGAGCATGACTGGTGTCATTTATAAAACAAGAACTGAAATGTCATTTTGTGCCACAAGTGATAAAAAAACACATTTTGGGTAAGATTTGAGAAATGACATGTGTCACATTCATGAGGTGGTGTCAAAAAATGGCAATATTGAAAAGTTGGGGGTAAATAATTGAAAATTATGACAGATATGACTGTGCATTGAAAATCTGCAACATAGACTCATAACTTTGTTGTTTTCTTATACTTTTACCCAAATTTTTAACATAGCATTCTTATTACCCTACATAACCTTCTTACAAGCCCACCTCACAAACAGGGAAAGAGAACATTTTCAAATCATACCCAAAAAGTGATTTTGTGTCACAAGTGTGAAAAGATATTTCAGCCAGGATTTGAAAACTGACACCTGACACATTCATGAGGTGCTGTGAAAAAATTGCTATGTTAAAAATTTGGGGTAAAAATCTGGAAAATTACAACGTTATAAGCCTGCTTACGTAAATTTCAATGTAGGCTAATAAAATTGTTGTTCTTTAGTATTTTTACCCCAAATTTTCAACATAACCTTCTTATGATCCCACCTCATGAACAAGTACAGAGAAAATTTTCAACTCCTGCCCAAAAGTTGATTTTGCACAGGGACTGTGAAATCACCTTTCAGGACACAAAAACACATTTTGACCAAGATTTGAAAAATGACAGCTGTCACATTCATGAGATGCTATGAAGAAATGGCTATGTTGAAAATTTGGGGTGAAAATATTGAAAATTGCCAAACTTACGAGCCTTCATTCATGAATTTCAATGTAGGCTCATAACTTTGTTGTTTTCTTATACTTGTACCCCAAATTTTTTACATAGCATTCTTATTACCCCACATAGCCATCTTATGACCCACCTCATGAACAAGATCAGAGAATACTTTCAACTCCTGCCCAAAAAGTGATTTTGCATAGTGACTACAAAATCACTTTTTGGGACAGATTTGCCTAAGTTCACTGTCATTGTTCATGAGGTGGGGTCCCAGAAAAAGCACGTAAAAAAATTGTGGCAAAAATATCCAAAAATTGTCAAGTTATGCTACTAAGTTCAAAACCGTATTGTAATGCATTGAACCACATACCTAATTTCCTAAGTTCGTGGTCCAGCTTTGAAGAGTGATGACGTATCTGCAGTCCACAGAGGATTATGGCATTGGACCCCATTGGTGGGTAAGTAAGGGCTTGAGGGGGTGTGGTGTGGTGGGTGCTGAGTGGGAGGGTTGGGTAGGGGGATTAACTGCACTACAGACTTCGATGGACAGTTTTCTTTTTTACATCATTCAGAAAAATGATGATGGTCACTTTTCTTTATTTCACATGGTGACAGTGACACTGGGGGATTTGTCACCCCCAGTGTAAGTGTTCTGTTTGTGTGTGGGGGAGGGGTGGGATGGTGGGTGCTGAGAGGGAGCGTCATGTGGGGGATAATTACAGGGGCACCAGCAACAGACATCGATGGATGGTTTTAATTTTTTACAGGCTATATGTAAACATATATATATATATATAAAAACTACAAGGTGGCAACACTGAGGATTGGGCACCCCCATTGTCAGTGTTATGTTTCTGGGGGTGGGTGGTGGGTGCTGAGAGGAGGGGTTGGGTGGGGGACATTTACAGGGGTGACAGCAACAGGCATCAATGGACGGTTTCTTTGTTACAGGCTTTATAAATTTATAAAACACATAAAAAAATACAAGGTGGTGACTCTGGGGGATTGGGCACCCCCCATTGTCAGTGTTACATTTCTGGGGGTGTGTGGGGTGGTGGGTGCTGAGAGGGAAGATTGGGTTGGGGCAGTTACAGGGGCACCAGCAACAGACATTGATGGACAGTTTTCTTTGTTACAGGGTGAAATTCCACAGCAGGCTGATCACGACAGATCAGCTTTGCTGATACAGTTAGGGTTGAGTAGGCTGTTTAATGTTAAACCTTTTACTTTGAACTTTAATAGCTTCACCCTCATTCAATGGCTTCGCATGACATTTTGCATTAGCAGTTTCAATCGCACTGCCTCCTATACATACATACATACACACATACACAAATACACACATACTGTACACACATACACACAGTTGCCAGCAGATTAGGCCTAATGGTCTATCTTGTCTGTGATGTGTCTGTGATTGTCTCTTGGTGTGCCAAGTTTTGTTCCCAGTCTATGTGTGGATTCTGAGATCCAGAGAGCGAAATAAGTTAAAAAGTCTGTTTTGTTTTGCTTTTTGTTTGTCTTCACCTAGTGCCCAGCAGGTTTGGAGTTTTGGTCTGATATTTCAGTTTGGTACATCAAAGAAAAGAACTGGCCTATGATTGGGTTGTCTCTTTCCTTTGACATACACAACATTTCCACCCAATAAGCCAGAATAATATCATGACCAGCCTAGCTGATGATTGGTGTGACCCTGTCAAGCTCTTTGCAGACCACTCTGCATTGGACTGACAGTGTCACACTCCTCAAAAGGCACTCTCATAGCAAGATGTTTGCTGTATGTGCATGCATGGTGAACATAATAAATCACAATAACATGTTAATTGAAGTGTATCTTCCATAATTTTCTTCAGTCCAGAGAAAGAAAATACATAGTATATTGATGATTACAGTAAGAGCTGTGTACTTTGTCTTATTGATTTTATTATCACTAGAAAATGTATAAATATGTTATATTAGTGGGTACATGCTGACTTGTATGTCATTTTATTTTTATTTTTCATAGTTTCTCTGTAGTTTCTGTATACAAGAAATAACTAATATAAAGCTAGTGAGAATCTTTCAACTGTACAGTAAAAGTTATTGCTCTGTTTTCGATCCCATCTAGTGGTCAGATGTAGTTTGACAGGAAAATGTCATTAATAGTTAATTATCCTGAAAATGTATGTATACGTTAACCATTAGGAACACTCACTCTGAAGTAGTAACAATTAAAGGTAATGAATTATTAGCACCCTTGAGTGGCCATATATGTATGAATAATTATAGGATGAGTGTGCAGTTCTATCATTTTGAATCCTTGATCTCATTATTTTTCACAGTAACATATTGTTTAATAAGTAATAGCTTAAATCCCATGTAAAGATTGGCTGGGGGTTTATTCCATCAAGGAAGAAAGATGTGAGGATCACGAGGATGGTTAAGATGGATCAGCCAGCATTTGCATCCCCCTTCCAGCTGACCTAGGAGTGGTGTTGGCTATGAAGGCATATACTCTCCTACCCAACAGAATGGAAAAGGGTACAGCCTTTGTGGTCTTGATCATTGAGGAAGGGGAGAGAGCAACCATGAGGAAAAACAGGGAAAAGACAGAAAGAACAGCCTGTTGTGGCTGAACCACAACTTGAAAGGTACCTGTACACAGCAAAGCATACAAAAAAGTGACAAACATCCTGCCCAATATCATATCTAATTAAGTCATTGTTCTCTTTCAAAAACATTTTGTTTCAAACTAAATTATGTGCATTTAAATACAATTAAAAGCAAACAAGTAAATACAAGTCCATGTTATTTATATATGTATGTGTATATATAGGATATGCAATGGAAGCAAATGTAATAAATAATTTTTTGCACAAAAGCAGTTTGACCTCGGGTAACCTCATGAGTGGCATAAGCCACAAGTGAGGTGTTCAAGATCAAACTGCTTGAGTGCAGATAAATCATTTATTACACAAGTTTTCCATTGCATATTCCATGTATGCAATTCTTTTGTTTTTGTAGGGGGCATTTGTTAGTCAAAAAAGTGAATAAAAATGGAATTTTCTGTCATTTTTACTGATTATAGAAAATCTAAAAGGAATCTAGAAATAAAATACTTCTAATTTTGTAGATAGTTTTATGCTGAACAAGTTTTGTGCTCAAAGTACCATACTATCATTTTTTTGTTTTTAAGTTATTTGTATTTGTTTGGTGAAAAAGTGCTCAAAAATTGAATTTTCTGTTGTTTTTTTTTTTGCTAATTAAGAAAAAACTAAAAAGTATCTATAAATGAAACACCACTCATTTTTTAGCTATTTCTGTGCGGAATAAACTTTGTGTCACAGTACCATGCTTTCATTTTTCATTTTAAAGTTATTTACATTTGTTTGCTGACAAAATGAAAAAAAAAATAATTTTCTGCTTTTTTTTGCTAATAATCAACAAATCTAAAAGGTATCTATAAATGAAACACCACTCATTTTGTAGATATTTCTGTGCTGAACAACTTTCATGCTCACAGTACCATGCTATCATTTTTCATTTTAAAGTTATTTGCATTTGAATATGGTTAATACTGCTACTGAGGCTGAACATTCTAATTGACATAAGCACTGTATAGATAAATGGCTGATGACATAAGCACTGTATACATAAATGAAATTGATGTACACAATTACTCAGAGAAACCGATTTATCATATTCTGTTTATCTCCACCCCTATTGCATATATATATATTTATGGCAAAAAACTCTGTTTAATGCATCAGTTAGGGTTGTTCCACAGCAACAAAAGTGATCAAATTTGGTGTTAGGGTTGCCACCCCTTGCACTCCATGCTCACCCCACACCATATATAAATAAGCTGAGGTGGTGCAGTATAGGAGAATGGGGTGAGAGTTAGGCCCAATGACCCCAATGCACACCCTGATGCCTGTTGGTGGGTGCAGGGTGGGTGTGGGGTGCAAGGGGTGGCAACTCAACACTGAATTTCCTCGCTTTTGTCCCTGTGGAACAACCCTAACTGATGCATTAAACAGAGTTTTTTTGCCATGAATTTCCCTTCTTTTTGAGAATGTGCAATATAAATAGTGAATGGAATTTGGTGGTGGGAGTGCAGGGTCCAAGGGGCCCGAACTCCCACCATGCTGCCCATGTCTGCATAATAACCATAACAGTAACTCTAAAGGTAATGGTGAGTGAAATACAAATGCTAATGGTAAGTGTAACAGCAACAGAAGCATGAATGCAAACGTAAGCTCTAACTGTTATGGTAATGCAAACAGAAATACAAACGCAAGTAACAGTAATGGTGATACAAATGAAAATGCAAAAGGCAATGGTAACGGTAACAGTAAACGTAACCACAAATGCTAACAGTCATAGTAAAAGTGATGCAAACATATATAGAAACAGAAATGGTGACAGAAATGGAAGTGGAAATGCAAAGCATAACGCGCAAAAGATGAGGGAAAAGTAAAGGTAAATGAAAATGGTAATGCAAATGGAAATGGTAACGGCAAGTTGATGTAAGGCAACAGTAGCGAAAAGTTCTTCTCTCACTTTGTTTTCAAGATAACGGCACAAAGGCGATGTTATCCAGCAGTAGCAAAAACTCTGTATCTCGCTTCGTTTTTGAGATAATGGCACAAAGGGGGATCTGAGACAACAGTAGCGAAATGTCTGTATCTCGCTTTGTTTCCGACATGATGGCGCAAAGGTGATCTGAGGCAACAGTAGCAAAAAGTCTGTATTTCACTTTGTTACCGAGATAAGAGCACAAAGGTGATGTGAGCCAACAGTAGTGAAAAGTCTGTATCTCGCTTCATTTCTGAGATAATGGCACAAAGGCTAATGTGAACCAAATCACTGAAAGGCACCTCCGTACCACTAGGGCTACCTATGCTATAAATTTTAAGCCACTAGCACCATGCATAGCACTATGCGCAAAACGATAAGTGCATCATACAGTATCTCCGCAGCATATTATTTTCCCAACATGTAATCAGCATAATTCCCATCTCCAGGACATGCACTCAACACCCTCCAAATTTCAGGTGAAAAGATCAAACCATTCCAGAGATATTCAGTTTTTAAATTTCTGTACCTTTAAGAAGTCTTCCACCACAAAATAGCAGAAATCACGGCTGAAAATGCAGTAAAATGGTGGAATACGCGGCCGAAAAATCTCTGAATGCAAAGGGGGGCAATTTTAAATGCTTATAACTCTGGAACGGAACAACAATTTTTCATTAAACAAAAACTGGCATGTTCCATGAAGAAAGGGCTGTCTACATGCCAAGTGTCAGACCAATCAACCACACAGTGGCTGCGCTATGCGGCATGCAAGTCAGTGCAGAAATATAGCAAAAACAGAATGTTTTGCACTGCACTATGTAAAAACCATATGTACCAGTGAAATATAAATTGATAAATAAATAGATGCACCATTCCACTCCATGTATACCAAATCTTATCCAAATCTCTTTGACAGTTGCAGAGCGGCATGAGCATAAGACTTCACACAAGTTGGAAAAAACACATTTTTGGGTGCTTCATTCTGCAAAATCATATGCAGATGTCAAATGAAAATTGGTAAATGCACAGAAGTACCGTAGTAGAGCAAGTATTACAAATGTCACAGACATGCATGGAAAAGCAAGTGTTAACGCAAATGAAAACGGTTACGCAGCCGAAACGTAAACACAAGCACAAACGTTAACACAAACACAAATGGTTACGCAAACAGTAATGAAAATGCAAAACCAGAAACCGTAACATAACCTCAAACGGTAATGGCAACAGTGAGGTAAAATAAAATGATAACACTAATGGTAACGCAAATGCAAGCACAAACGGTAACGCACATGGTGAAGCAAACGGAAACGATAACACAAACAGTAAGACAAATGCAAGTGCAAACATAAATGCAAACACAAATGGTAATGCAAACGGCAACGGAAACGCTAACAGAAATGGAAACACAAATGGTAATGAAAATGGTAAAAAAACGCAAACGGTAGAAACACAAATGGTAATGGCAACAGCGATGCAGAAGAAAACAGTAATGCAATCGACAATGGAAATGCTGCCGAAAATGCAAACGCTAACACCAAAGGAAACGAAAACGGTAACGACCACGCAAACGGTAACTGTAACGCAATTGGAAATGCAAACGGTAATGGTAACACCATCGATGATGCCAAAGGAAACAGTAATGCAAACACAAATGCAAGCGCAAATGCAAATGCAAATAGTAATGCACACAGTGATACAAAGTATACGCTAACAGAAACACAAATGGTAACAGTAACGCAAACACAAGTGCAAATGCAAATGCAAAGGGTAACACACACAGTGACGTAAACGGAAATGCAAACGGTAATCTAAATGTAATCAGAAACACTAACAGGCACAGTACTGCAAATGCACATGCTTTTTATCCCAAAAAGGTGCATTCAGAAGCACATTGAATAGAAAGAATGTGGCCATAATAATGGCCCTCGTAGCAGAAATTGAGCACTTGGAATACTAAATTGCTTATATCTCAGGAACCGTAGGACATAAAAAAAAAGTTAAAATCTCATATTATGTATGACTTTCCAAGCTAGTTTGTACTTAGCCCTCCAATGGGGGACTAAGAATTTTTGCGACGAAAAGTCCGTATCTCAAAACATTTTGGCGATAAGGGCCCCAAAATGTGCACCATCCTATGGGAAAAATCATTAACTTCAGAGTGTCGTAACTTTGCAGCCCTCTAATACTTTGTCACCAAACCATGACAAGGCTCATCTCTGGGACCTTGGCTTTCTTCCCTCCAAATTTCAGCCCAAAAGACCACACCGTTCTTTTGCAGCAGGGTGGCAAAGATTCCCTATTGTTTTGGGCATAGTGTTGCAAAGTACTTTCACAAATCATGACACTTTCACAAATAAAATCACAAAACTGTCACATATTCAAAAGTACTTTGCGACAGTACTTTTTACAAAAGTTAAAAATATATATTTCTGGGGTGTTTTGCCCCCTGAAAAAGACATGGCTAGCATCCTCAGGGCTCAACTAGGTGAACAGAACAAGAATTGTGTTCCTAGAGGGTACCAAATTTAAATGGCAAGCATTTCTTTGACCACCAACTGAAAAAAAATGGCTGAATCACAAAAGTAAAAGGGTAATTCGCGACAGTAAAAACTGCATTTGTGACACTTGAATATTTTAACTTTTCCCATATACTATAATAGGGAACAGTTTTATTTAATAACTTTTGAACCATTTAATATTTTTTCATGAAATCTTTGAAAGGCAGATTGAGGAATCTGGCTGCATGATCCCTGAAGGTTTTTGGATCTATCGTGCAAACCATGCAACCTCTAGGCGCGAGCAATGAAATGCACAAAAAACAGTAATTTATGCGTTTCTTTGGTGCTCTGTAACTCCACAACCATACATCCAACCATAACAAATCTTGGCAAGTCCAGAGATTTATGGTACCAGACAGTGCATTCCAAATTTCAGACACATCCGTCATACAGTTGCAAAGTTATTAGGCTGCCAAATTTCAGATTTAACCTTAAATGGGGTACTCAACCCTAACTATAGTGGCACGATATATATATATATATATATATATATATATATATATATATTCATGGCAAACAGCTCTGTTTAATGCATCAGTCAGGGTTGTTCCACATTGACAAAAACAAGGGAATCGATGTTAGGGTTCCCACCCCTTGCCACCCACCCCCCACCAACAGGAATTGGGGTGTGCGTTGGGAGTTGTTGGTCCTAACTCTCACCCCATCCCATGTGTAAACAAGCTGAGGTGATGCAGTATAGGAGAATGGGGTGAGAGTTGAGGACGATGACCACAACTCACCCCAATGCCTGTTAGTGGTGGTGGATGGGGTGCAAGGGGTGGGAATCCTAACATCGAATTTCCTCACTTTTGTTGCTGTGGAACAACCCTAACTGATGCATTAAACAGAGTTTTTTGCCATGAATTTCCCTTCTTTTTGAGTATGTGCAGTATAAATAGTGAATGGAATGTGGTGGTGCGAGCGAGGGGCCTTCCGTAACAGTAACAGAATTGGAAACAGAAACTGTTACAGTAACGGCAAGAAGGATGCCAAAGGGAACAGTGACAGAAATGGAAGCGGAACAGCAAGCGTGTAAGCAAATGCAAATCGTTATGCGCACGGTCACGGTAACGCAATTGGAAATGTAAACATTTAAGGTAACAGCAATGTTGATGCCAAAGGAAACAGAAACACAAACGGAAGCATGTACGCAAATGCAAATGGCAATGCACACGGGGAATCAAAAGGAAACAGAAATGCAAACAAAACCCAGTAATGGAAACACAAATAGTAACAGTAATGCAAACACAAGCGCAAACACAAAAGGTAATGCACACGGTGATGTGAACAGAGACGCTAACACAAATGGTCACAGAAACACAAGTGGAAACACTAACTATAACAGTAATGCAAACACACCTACTTTTTGTCCCCAAAAAGTGCATTCAGAAGCACAGTGAATACAAAGACTGTATGCATAATAATGGCCCTTGGAGCAGAAAATGAACACTTGGAATACTAAATTGCTTATATCTCAGAAACTGTACGACGTAGAAAAAAAAATAAAATTTCATATTATTTATGACTTTCCTGGCTAGTTTTGAACTTAGCCCCATAGTGGGGGGGCTAAACATTTTTCTGACGAAAAGTCCATATCTCGAAGCATTTTCGAGATATGGGCCCCGAAAGGCGAGGCAGATGCCATAATGTTAGCCTACGGGAAAAATAGTCAACTTCGGAGAGCTGTAATTTTGCAGCCCTCTAATGTTTTGTCACCAAATCACCAAAAGGCACATCTGTGGGATGCTGGTTTCTTCTCTCCAAATTTCAGCCCAAAAGACCAAACCATTCTTTTTCAGCAGGTTGGCAAATAATTCCTGTTATTTTGGCCATGGTGTCATAAATCACAACACTTTCACAAAACACTACTTTGCGACACTACAGTTTACAAAAATTTTAAAAACATATTTCTGGGTGTTTAGCCCTCAAAAAAGACATGGCTAGCATCCTCAGGGCTCAACTAGGTGAACACAAAAAGGATTATGTCCCTAGAGGGTCCCAAATTTAAATGCCAAGCATTTCTGTGACCAGTAACTGAAAACAAAATGGCAGATTTGCGACATTACAGGGGTCATTTGCGACACTGTCATATAGTTTGTTAACTTTTCCCATTGACTATAATGGGAAACTTGTTTTTTGAATAACTTTTGAACCGTTTAATATTTCTTCACAAAATGTTTGAAAGGCACATTGGGGACCCTGGCTACATGTTCCCTGAAGGTTTTGGACCAGTCACACAAACCGTGTGACTTGTAGGCACTAGCAAAGAATGCATAAAAATGCATAAATATGACTTTCTATTGTGCTTTATAGCTCCACGATCGTATATCCGACCATTACAAAACTTGGCAGATCCAGAGTCTATTGTACCACTCTGTGCATGCCAAATTTCAGGCAAATCTGTCATACGGTGGCAAAATTATTAAGCTGCAAAATTTCACACTTTAACCTTAAGTGGGGTACTTAACCCTAACTATAGTGACACTACCATGTCACTATCATATATATATTGTGGGAGCATGTGTGATTTTGTATTTCTTTGAAACTTAGCTTCCCAGCCAAATGCCCTTTGGGGTAACCATTGCCTCAGTGCTTGCACGCAGAGGTTCTTTGTCTATATATACAGTGTATATATATATATATATATATAGATAGAGAGAGAGAGAGAGATATTATAGTGGCACGGTAGTGCAACTATAGTTAGGGTTGAGGAACCATTTACATGTTAAACCCAAAATCTTGCACCTTAATAACTTTGCAACCATTTAATGGATTTGCCTGAAATTTGGAATACACAATTAAGACCCATATGCCTTGGGATCTGCCAAGTTTTGTACCAGTCGCATGTATGGCTGTGGAGTTATTAAGCGTGATCTGTGCAAGTGTTTATGCTTTTCTGGAATTTTACTGTTGTCTCTACAGATCCCACGGTTTGAGCAACTGGTCCGAAATCTTCAGGGAACATGTGGCCGGGGTCCCCGATGTGCCTTTTGAAGATTTTGTGAAAAAAAATATTAAATGGTTCAAAAGTAATTAAAAAAACAAGTTCCCACTATAAGTCAATGGGAAAAGTTAACAAAAAGTTTGACAGTGTCGTAAATGCAGTTTTTACTTTCACAAATGGCCCTTTTACTGTTGCAAATCTGCCACTTTGTTTTCAGTTAGTGATCAGAAAAATGCTTGGCATTTAAAATTGGGACCCTCTAGCAACCTAATTCTTTTTGTATTCGCCTACTCGGACCCTGAGGATCCTAGCCATGTCTTTATCTTGGGATAAAACATCCCAGAAATATGTTTTTCAAATTTATGGAAAAAGTACTTTTGCAAAGTACTGTCGCACTTGTGACACTGTTGAATGACTTTGTGAAAGCTGTGGGAAAATGACAGCAATTTTTGGCACCCTGCTGCAAAAGAACGGTTTGGTGTTTTGGCATGAAATTTGGAGGAAACACAGCCGACATCTTACAGATGTGCCTTTCAGTGTTTGATTGAAAAAATATTACATGGCAGCAAAGTTATGGCACTGCAAAGTTGACGCTTTTTCCCATAGGATAACATTACGGCATCCAACGCATTACAGGAATCCTTTGGCGCCCTGCTGCAACATAACGGTTTGGTCTTTTGGGCTGAAATTTGGAGGGAACACAGCCAACATCCCACAGATGTGCCATTGTGTGGTTTGGTGAAAAAATATTAAAGGGAGCCAAAGTTATGGCACTCCAAACTTCTCTTTTTTCCCCATAGGATAACATTACGGCGTTCACGTGCCTTTCAGTGCCCGTATCTCGGAAACGGTGCAGGATACAGACTTTTCATCAGAAGAATGCTTAGCCCCTAACAGGGGCAAAGTACAAAACTAGCCAGGAAAGTCATAAATCATATGTCATACGGTTCCTGAGATATAAGCAATTTGGTATTTCAACCCTTCATTTTCTGCTCCGAGAACCCATATTATCCATACATTCTTTGTACTCACTCTCGTTCTCTATGCAGCTTTTGGGGAAAACCAGCCTGTACACTTCCATTACTGTTACCATTACCGTTTCCGCTTGTGGTTCCATTCCCGTTTCACTTAACGTTCATATCTACGCCACCATGTGCGTTACCCTTTCATTTGCACTTTCTTTTGCATTGTTTTTAACATTTCTGTCTACACTACTGTTTCTCTTTCTGTTTCACTTTGCGTCACCATGTGCATTACCATTTGCGTTTGCGGGCACAATGTTACTATGTGACAAGACATCAAGTGGCGGGAGTGTGGGGCCCGAAGGGCCCGTGCTCCCTCTGCCACATTACATTCACTATTTCTCACTATCGTTTTCAAAAAGAAGGGAAATTAGAGACAAAAAACATCTGTTTAATGCATTAGTTAGGGTTGTTCCACACCGACAAAAGCAAGGAAATTCGGTGTTAGGGTTGAAAGCCCCTCTTGGACCCCCCACACCCCCAACCGGCATCGGGGTGAGCATTAGGGTTGTCAGTCCTAACTCTCACCCCATTCTCCTACACCTCTGCTTCTTTACACATGTGATGGGGTGAGAGTTATGGCCAACAACCCTAATGCGCACCCCGATGCCAGTTGGGGGTGTGGGGGGTCCAAGGTGGGCTTTCAACCCTTACACCGAATTTCCTCACTTTTGTCGGTGTGGAACAACCCAAACTAATGCATTAAATGGAGTTTTTTTGCCTCTAATATATATATATATATATATATATATAGTTTAATGGTGAGTGGTGTGGTAGCACCACTACAGTTAGGGTTGAGTAGGCTGTTTAATGTTTAACCTTTTATTTTGCACTTTAACAGCTTCACCCTCATTGAAAGGATTTGCATGAAATTTTGCATGAGCAGTTTCAGGGAACTGGACACCCTAACAACTCATCTCCCTACTTTTGTTGCTTTAATCTGAATCCTAACTGGTGTATTAATGCAGTTTTTTTGCAAAGAATATATATACATATATTTTCAGTGTACCCCCTTCCCCTGATTATCTTGAGTAGTATGGTTTCTCTTAACTTACCTATATTAGACTCCTGAAACTGACATGCATGTTTCTGTTCATATGATATAAGAGGAAATTTGGCATGATTGTATCTCTTGCTTAACACATTTATGACATTTATGGTTGTGCACATGTTGTACCTGTAACCTCTGTAATGAAATTTCAAATTAAAAAAAAACTTTGTTAATTGACTAGTTTGGGTTCAACCTAACACCACATTTAAAGCAGGGAAATGTGTAATTAGGGTTTCGAACCCTTTCTCTCCAACCCCACCCTCAAGCAGTAAAAGGAAAAAACATAAGGGTTATGCATCTCCAGTCCTGTCAAATCAATGGTGGGGTCTTCCTTGGGGTTGCCAATCCTAATGATTACCCCTCACCCCAGCCTGTAGCCTTCTGTCTGAAGCACAAGGTACAGCTCCAACCCAGTGCCTCATAGTGATACACTCTTCAAAGGTAAGGCTGTATATCTTGTCAAATATTGCCAACACAAATTGTGCCCTGCTTGAAGAAAAATGATCATATCTGATGTTGTTTGCTCAAGGAATGAGGTGGGCATTAGGGTTGAAAACCCAAAGGAAGACTCCACCACAGATTCTCCAAGACTCTAGAGACCCCAAACCCTATTTTTTTTCTCTTTGCTGTTTGGAAGGGGTTGGGGTGGGGAGTTAGGATTGGAAACCCTAATGCCACATTTTCCTGCTTTTGTGGTGTTAAGACAAACCTTAAATAAAATGAATTTTTTTTTACAAAGAATTTCCTTTCTTTTTGAGATAATGGAATTGTATCTTCATTCACACAGGTCTTGCATGATCAGATGCAGATGTGCAGGGCCCTTGTGGCCCTGCACCATGGGAAGACTCAGTCTTTCTACAGAAGTGCAGTGACAGATTTCAAGAATTCATGGGGTTGTCTGTTAGGCTACGGAAGTAATGGGCTCTCTGATCCCTATGATTCCATGTGGCCACAGATAGAGATGCACAGGGCACAGATTTCATCTGTCAGCCAATGCACAGGGCCTTCTGCCACCCATAGGTGCAGAAGTGCAGGGTCCCATGCTAAGAGGACAGTTCTCTTCACTATATGGTACCTGAGCTCATGCATACAACTGTGCAGCTTTCATTCCCTGGCTGAGGGGGTATCACATAACAGCACCATCCCCATAACCTGACCCCATGCAGCTGGGTCACTGAGCTCACACCTAAACTTATTTCACTGGAATGGGATCACAAAGCATACCTTCTAGGTTCAAGACTGGCACTACACACAATGGGCTGAATTTTATTAGCTCCCTTAGATAGGTGCACTTTGCACTGAAACTCTGACTGTGGCAATCTCCAGTGTGCCAGGGACCTGCACTCAGTTTTGTAAAAATCAGGGTCCAGACACCAAACTCCCAGAGTTTGCCATAAGTTGTTCTGCGTGTCGAACAACTGGTGCACAGGAGGGAAATGCCATGAGCTGTGGGAGTTTCAGGTAGCAGCGGCGGCTGTGGAGGGGACCTGCCTGCTGTGCCTCTGAAGGCCGGCAAGACCCATGGAGGGCAGAATGGGATGGGTTGGGGTGGCAACAGACCCCATTTTGGAACAAAACACAGCAGGTGCAGTGCCAGGTAGTGGGGCAGAGGTGGTTGTATGTCTGGCAGTGGGAAGGGGGCTTGGAGGGCATCACCTGTGGGTGCATAAGTGTGGGGATAGTTGGCCAGATGCTGGATGACTGCAGAAGTCTGCTGGAGGTGGCCAAAATAGGGGGGCATGGACCACTTCCCATGATGCCAGGGCACACCAATTGTTGCATGGACCATTAGACCAGCTTCCCTTCTGCTGTATATAGAACTCCATGACACTAAAACAGCAACCATACTACTGTAGCAAAAGTGAAGGTCTCTGTGGGGCCAGAGCTTATGCAGCCACAGGTAATCATGCACATTGTAAGACATACACACACACTTCTGGCTGCAGAAGCACATGCCACTATACAGCCACAAATAAAAATCTACAAAGGTAGCATATCAGTGGTATTATATATTTTTTTCTCTATAGATTTTTAGGCATTTTTGTAGGTTTTCTCCCATTCTTGGGCCAAGGCCTGGCACACAGCCATGCATCTGTGTGGAGGCATGCACACACACCATGGTGTCAGCTCATCCCTTTCCACCACCCATGATGGTGCCACCCCCTTCCACCTATGCTACCTACTGGATCTCCAGCTGGTGGGAGTGGAACTACAGGAGGGTGACAACCCACCCCCACCACCCCAAGGAGAGGAGAGCTGCCTGCTGGCTTGCTCAATCCTGTTCCTCCCTCCCCACATGTGCTGGCACCCTGATGACCTTAGATTATTCCCAAAACCAGGTTGCTGGCATAGCACAAGGTGTGATGTCCAGTGACTCAACCCTCTGAACCACTGGGCTGGCAGTGATACTACATTTGAGTCATCTGGAAACAGTTGTATGTTGTTTGTCTTTCTTTATGAGGTCTGTCTGTTGTTGCTTCTGGGGTCTTGTCCTTTTTGTTGCTTGCGGGTGGGAAGTTAGGGTTCTAAGCCCTAATGCCACATTTCCTTACCTTTGTGGCATTAAATTAAATCCTAACTGGTGCACTAATGCAGATTTTTGCAATCAATTCCCTTTCTTTTTGAGATAGTGGAATCAAATTCTCATTTACGCCAGTCCCTTTGAGACTTGTGTAAACAGATCCAATTGCACAGAAGAGTCCTTCTGCATTTAAATGTGACCATGGAATTTCATTTTTGGTGCACATCAGAAATTTTAATGCTACAGTTTTTGGTTTTTGGTGTCATGCATTAGTACTGCACTTAAATTTGCAACATGAAAATTATTTTGACTCTACATCATGAACCTGGTCACTAGAATATGTTAAACCCTGCCAAAACATGGTTTCACAGAGTGACTGTGAAATCACCTTTTGACCTGTACTTGAAAATTCCCACCATCCTATTTATTTATTTATTTATTTATTTTAATTTTATTTTAGTCTTTGGTAACCGAGTAAGGCCTACTAAGCACAAGTGCCTGTTTTCAGGGGTGATCTGGGAGCACTGGGTGGTTAAGTGACTTAATTAGAGTCACACAGTATGCTAGTGGAGGTTGTGAGAATCAAACTCAGGTCTAGTCTTCTGGAATGTACCAAGCTCATTCACACCTCGTTCCTCTAACCTCTAGGCTATACTGCCAGCCCAATGGGGCTATTTCATGTGGTAGGGTCCTATAAACAGTATAAATCTGGGACTGAAATATTGCAAAATGAGCAAGTTATGAGTAAAAGTATCTGAGACACAAAAATTGAATTTTAGTGTAGCAGATTTTAGTGTCACTCACTTAAAGCAGCAGTACTAGTTAGCCAGCAAAACAACAACAAAAAAACAAACTGGCATCTTACTTTTTTCAGTGTAATGTATTCATGATAATCTTAGATTCTTCATTCAGGTATTTTGAATTAAATCAGCTGGTTTTAAAAACGTGTTTAATTACAGCTTTTGCAATTTTCATGAATCTACAATAAAGATGGCTGCCCACAGCAACTTTCAAAAATCTTCTCCCCAGAGATCACACTAACTGCACACATTGCATTTATAATGCAGATATGTCAGGGTGTTGCCAACAACACATCAGCATTCAGATCTGTTTACATCCATGATGGTGAATCTGGCAAAGGACCAGTAACTTTTAACAATTTCAAAGTTCTCTATCTTGCCACATAAATGAAATAAAGCAAACAGAAAATCAGAAATATCAATATTTTGGTTTATCCAAACAGCAAACCCAAATATTTAAGTTTTTGTTAACTATTACTGCTGCCTCAAGTGCAACACTAAAATTTGTGACACTGAAATGTTAGTGTCGTGCTTAAATGTGCAACGCTAAAATTCTTGGCACATGACACGAAAATTGGCCATTACAGTAAAATTATTTATTAAATTTTGATAATTGGGTGAGCCCGCTGGGGCCTGAAGGTCCCTTTTTCAGGGTCGACCTGAGGATTACAAAAATCATTACATGGGATTGATTCGACAAGATACATAACAAGTGTCATACATTATTACATGGGATAGCATACAACTAGATACATGACAATCAAAGTCCCAAAAATATATTTCTGGCTTCCTTTGTAAAAAACCAAAAAACAGGATCCTGATTATCAGGTCCCGTTTACCTAGGGTCAGGTGTTTGTTGTTTGAAAATACATCATTATAAGTATTTTTCAAATTGTGAGTTGGTTCTCCCGGGTCGTTCCTGAAAATAGGCATAATACTTGTCTAGTGTACCTACCCGGTAAACAAAAGCTAAATAAATAAATAAATAAATATACAGTAAGATATCACTTTTTATATTTTTGTTTCATCATTTGTGTCTGCAAGTGTTATGCACCTATCTATCTATTGTCTGTCTGTCTCTCTATCTGTCTACATATCTTCAGTAAAGCCCTCTTAAATGCATAGCTTTTATAAGCATAACCCACTTTTGTGCATTCATTTCTAAGGTCCTAATTCTATTTGTATCTCCTCACTGTGAATTTGACTTATTAAATGCATTTAAAGCCCCATTTAAATGCATTATTTATTTATTGCAATCATTGGAAATGATCTTTGAGCAAGCTGCTCTATTACAAAGGTTCCACTTCATACAAGCAAGACAAGTACCAGTACACAGAGACTAATAACAGAAGATTCATTGCCCTCAGAGAGGGCTGGGTTACAATATAGTTACTACCACAGTTTTTAAGGAACAGCTTAAGGTAAAAAGGAAATTAGTGAGCAGCCCAAACACAAGCCTTGTTCATTGAAAAAAAATGATCCAGCTGTTAAGAAAAGAGACAGGGGGAGAGATGGTAGGGGATAAGCATAGAAGGCAGCAGGTGAGGAGAGTTGGCCAAAATAATGATCTAGTTGTAGTTGTGGTGGGCAGTTACAACTAAAGTTTAGGGGAGTCGGGGGTGGGTGCGGGGCTGCAGACAGCAGAGTGAGTGGGGCTCTCCCATAGGGGTGGTTAGGCCCAGAAGACACCCTGGGGCGAAATGGTATCTAGAATGTGGTGATGCAGTTCTGGTTCCCATACCCAAGGCCACCTCCAGTTTGGGAGGACAAGTGGTTGGGACAACTCACCAACCTCGTCCAACTCGGGCGTTGTTATGCAATGCCAGATCTGTCTGCAACAAGACTGGCCTTATTTCAGACTTTGTTGTGAGGGCAGATCTGGCTTGTATTACCGAGACCTGGTTGGATGGGAATGCGGCCCCTTTTTTAGAGTCCTCTGTTCCCACCCGGTACTCGGTTATACATCGCCCGAGATTGGATCGCGAGGGGGTGGCGGTTTGTTTCAAGACCGAATTGGGACTAACTGGTGTACCAGTTGAGGAGGCCAGGTCATTTGAATGTACTGTGGTAGCTGGTGTAGGGTGCAGGATTGCTCTCATTTACCGTCCACCAGGTGATGAGAAGCTTTTTCTGCAGGAAATAGCAGATTTCACCGCCGACATGGCCTTAGAGTCGCCCAGACTGATTGTTCTGGGTGACTTCAATGCCTGGGTCGATGACGAATCTTCGCTTTTTGGTCAACATTTCCTCCAGGAGATGACATCTCTGGGCTTTACACAGGTTGTTTCCTCAGCTACACACAAGGGAGGTCACTCTCTTGACCTGGTCTTCCTCCTGGGGATCAAGGCCTCCGATTTGGTGGTGGAACCAGTCGGTTGGTCCGATCACTACTCAGTTGGGTTCAATTTTAAGGCCCCCCTAGGTAGGTTGGCCCCTGTGGAGTTGTTCAGGTACTGCCCATTGTGGGATGTGGTCCCTGAAGACCTGATGGCGGTTATTGACCTCTCATTGTTGGATGAGTTTTGCACTGATCCTGAGCAGTTGGTAGTGGCCTATAATGGGGCCATATTGGCAGCCCTCAATCAGATTGCACCTTTCTGTGTTTGCCCCATTCTGCATCACCCCAGTGCTCTGTGGCTTGATGGAGCTTTGAGAGGGTTGCGGAGGATGGGGCATAGGTCAGAGCGTCGTTGGAGGAAGACGGCCACTACCTTATTTTGCTAGAGCATTATAAACTCTACCAAACAGAAAGTTCCCATAAGAAGGCAGAATTCCTGTCCAGGGAAATTTCTGTTGCAGGGAATCGACTGGCCCAACTCTTCAGAACTGTTGACAGACTGTGCAACCCAGCCTGTCAGCAGATCCATCGAGTTTTTACTCAAACTGATTGTGAGGAGATTGCTCAATTCTTTGCGAATAAGGTTGAAAACATCAAGAGGGAGTGCCTCCAACTTCACTCTAAGGGTGTTGCCATTGATCGGTGCCCTGTCACAGAGCCAGGAGTTTCCTGGAGTACCTTTGACCTGCTGGACTTCATAGATACTATGAGGTTTGTCCAGGAGATACGTCCCATGTGCGTAGTTTAGACCTGGGCCCTACTTCCCTGATCTTGGGTTGTCGTGAGATCATCAGCCCGGTCTTAGCTCGGATTATCTGGTGCTCTTTAGATACGGGAGTGTTCCCTAGCTCCCTGAAGGAGGGGGTGGTGATCCCCCTTCTGAAAAAAGCTTATTTAGACCCAGAGAACCTAGCAAACTACAGGCCTATCTCTAACCTCCCTTTTGTGGGGAAGGTTTTTGAGAAAGTTGTGGCTGCTCAATTGGATAACCATTTAACCATCCATAGTTTATACGAACCTCTCCAATCTGGTTTTCGTAAGAGGCATAGTACTGAGACTGCTCTGGTTCGGGTGCTCAGTGATCTCCTGATGGCGAGAGATTAGAGACACCATTCTATCTTGGTTCTCTTTGATCTATCATCAGCTTTTGATACTGTGGATCATGGGGTTCTGCTTGAATGCCTGAGGTCCATCTGTGGGCTGTCAGGTACAGTCCTCAGATGGTTTTCATCTTTCCTTGCAGGGAGATCGCAGAGAGTGGTCTCGGGTTTATTTTCATCCGGGGCCTTCTCTCTGACATGCGGGGTGCCTCAGGGCTCGGTGCTGTCCCCATGTTATTCACAGTATATATGCTACCCCTCGGAGACTTTGTAAGATGGTATGAGCTTAGGTTTCACTGCTATGCTGATGATACCCAGCCCTACCTGTCTTTCGCACCGGACTAGGTTGGTGCTATCTCGGTACTGAACAACTGCCTCACAGAAATCCAGGATTGGATGAATTCCAGTGGTTTAGGGTTGAACCCAGGAAAGACTGAGGTTTTGGTTATGGACCCGGGTCATAGGGTAGAGGGATTGAGGACTGGGCTTCCCTCTGGTTTAGTCCTGGGGGAGGACCAGATCCTCACCTCTGAACGGGTGCGTAACCTGGGAGCGGAGCTTGACGTTAGTCCGACCCTTTGATATCAGGTGTCTGCAGTTGTCAAGCTGGCCTTTTTCTATCTTAGGAACATTGCCAGGATTAGGCACCTTGTTCCACCCAGTGACCTGCCAGTCTTGGTCCATGCCTTTGTGACATCGCGCCTTGATTACTGTAACTCCCTTTACCTAGGGCTTCCTGGGGCTGATATCCGCCGCTTGCAGCTAGTGCAGAATGAGGCAGCACATTTGTTGACTGAGGCTTCTAGAAGATCACACATTACCCCTGTGCTGCGTGCTCTGCACTGGCTGCCAATACAGTGGTGGATCACCTTTAAAGTAGGTCTTCTGACCTACAAAGCCCTACATGGTTTGGGTCCCGATTACTTGAAAGAGCTTCTGGTGCCTTACACCCCTCTGCAACAGCTCTGCTTGGCTGATGAGGGGTTGCTAGAGATTCCGAGGGTAAATTTGAAGTCATCTGGTGCTCATGCATTTGGATTTGCTGCACCTACCCTCTGGAATTCTCTGCCCCGTCAGCTCTGGGAGTGCAGGACAGTGGGGAGTTTTAAGCAGGCACTAAAGACTTTTTTATGGGAAAAGGCATTTTCTGTTTTATCCTGATTTTATATTGAATGTATATGAATATGTGTTTGTGTTTGTATTAAGCTGTACAACGCCTTGAGATTTTGAAAGGCACTTAATTAAATAAATTTTATTATTATTATTATTAAAGTTGTAGATGTGCACAGTTGAGGGGGATAGACAGTGGGAAAGGAGAAGGCAGACTCAGAGTGTCCAGGTCAAGGCATATATCCAGCTCCATGGGACAGAGATCTAACTGGTACTTCATGACCCAATGGAGTGCTTTTGTCATTAACAACAGTTTGTATGTGTTTACTGCAGTGCCAAAGAAGCACACGATCACTAACCTGATCAAGTCAATACAGTCCCAGTGAGTACCCTAATAAAATAACCTATTTTTAACAATGTAAATGCAGACAGTTTTGTTTTCCAATAGAAAATATACAAGGGGCTCAATTTTCAAATGTCCGAATTTGACCCAAGTGCATGCATCCAACAGAAGTGACATAAGGGCAACTTGCATCAAATATTACAGAGTTTGTGATCCTAAAAGGACGACTGCAGCAAACCGTGAACCCCTGGTTTCCAGGCATCCTGATATATTGGCTAGATGGACTTTGTTTTATGCCAGGCCCAGTAGGCCCTGCATGTCCTGGCATGGTGGTCTTTGGTATCTGTAATCAACAAAATCCCTAGCTCACAAAAAACATAGAAATGGACGAACTGTCCACACCATGCTTAAGTGCAAAAAGTTTATTATTGAATCATATAGATAAAAATAGCAACATATACAGTGATAAAAACAGAGTTCAGCATTTTGCAGCAGTAAAGTGATTTGTCAAGACTGAAATACAAATGACAAAGGGAAAATGGAATACAATTGTTAATATTTTTTTATATTTGTATGTTGTAAGTGCAATTTAAGTATTTTACTTATCAATGTTTCAGTTAGTGTTTGTAGGCACAAGGTACATGAGGGAGATAGCGCTATACAAGCACTTTGGTCAATTGTGTTTCAGTCTTGTCAAAGCACTTTGTTATTGGGAAATGTTGAGGTCTGTTTTTTGTCACTATATATGTCACTATTTTTTATCTATGTGAAGCAATAATATTTTTTTGTATTTCAGTTTAGTGTAGACAGTTAGTCCATTACTATGTTTTATATGAGTTAGGACTTCTTGCAAATACTTTGGAATTGCCCTTGAGCTCCAGTTTTTCCTCTGAACTGCTTTTTTAGTTGATCTAGGTTTTTGTTGTCTGCCTGTTCACAGGGCTTACAGGGTCTTCCATGCAGCCAGGCAGATCTTTATAATGGCACAGGGCCCAGAGGGCTCTACTATCCTGACATGGCAGTCTTTGGTGTCTGTCTGCATGTGGCCAGGTGGGCCATTTTCCTGGTGCAGGACCCAGAGGGTCTGTTCATCCTGGCATGGCAGTGTTTGGTATCTGCCTATGCTCAAGGCTTGTAGAGCTCAATGTGCAGCCAGCCAGACCTTTGTCCAGGTCCTGTGCATTTTGTAATGGCAGTCTTTGGTATCTGCCTCTGCTTAAGAACTACAGGGCTCTATGTGCAGTCAAACACACCTTTGTCCAGGCCCTGTGCATCCTGGCATGGCAGTCTTTGGTGTCTGCTTGCATGCAGGGCCACATCCCCCTGCTCCCAGTGTGACTGAGAAAGTTCCAAAAGGAGTGTAATGGCAAGTGCAAATGTGTTGGGAGGGGGTACATTTAGAAACAAGGGCTGGCTAACCCCAAACAAGCACACAATTTCAAAAAATTTAAAACACACTCGTATGGTGTAGGTCATGAGGTAAAACAAATTCACAGACAAGCACTGATGAGCTGGTTACGTCAGGATAAATATAAATTTTTTCATGAAATCACAACATTGGTATCTGTCAGAGACATGAATATGCACCTTTCCCTAGAGTGCATCTAGGAAGTATCATACAATTGCTCTACTTAGAAGTGTGCGTGTGTGTGTGTGTGTGGGGGGGCAGCACTATTCAAAAAGAGATAAGGAAAGGAACGGTCTTACCAGTGCAGTGTTGTTTTATTCTTGAGTTTGTGCAACACAAAATTGTTGTGCAGATGTAGAAACATAGAATCTGATGGCAGATAAGGCCCACCCAGTCTGCTCATTTTAGTTTTATTTTTGCTGCACACCCAAACTTGATCTACAGCGCTGTCTCTTCCCCACCTTTCCAAAATGGTAATTCATACTTCAGCACACAAAACAAGTAACATCAGGTTTGCAGTCATGGACAGGGGAAAAGAAGCTCCCCACTAGTAGCCATGCTATGTGCTGAACTGAGACAATTACAATAGCATCAAAATAGCAACCAGCTTACAGTTTAATATTTTATAGACTGGTTCCAAAATAAGAAAACAGAGATATGCCATGCACTTAAACATGCCGACCTGCACCTCAGCAGTCACTTAATGCTTACATATCAACGCTAAAGTGGTGTAATTCTCAGAGCATGAAACATCAGCAATGTAGTGTGTTTAAAACCATTTCTCTTAAAGAGACAGCATATGTGCAACTTAGCATGGTGCAAACAATATGCTTAAGTGCACACATTATATTAAAGTGCAAGGTGCAAATAGTACAAAATATAGAGGGCCCGATTCTCAAAGCCCTGCATGTGACGCAAGGTGCTTGCACCGAACAAATATGGTGCAAGGTGCACCTTGGATCCAGGACTGCCTCCATGCTATTCACAAAGGTGACCTGCATTGACTGCAGGCCACCTGCCCCAAATGGGGCTTGCACCATCCCTGCACCCAGAGATAGGCTGCAACAGGGTGCAAGAGGCATTGCGGCAGATGCAAGCTGCTACACCCCGGGAACAGGATTCACAAACTGCACCCTGAAGGCAGAATTCTAAGTACCCTTAGACCAGCCAGAAATACTATAGAGCTGTTTAATTTGACATTTAATTTATTTTGCACACCAAGTGACAGACAGTTGAATTTCCATGCCTTTTTTTTCTCTTTATTTGGAGGGTCCCTACTGTCAACCCTCAGCCCTGGTCATGGCCCCGGGACTTCCACCACCATCTATGGCTATCTTTTTCCCCCAGTTACTCCCAGCTTGCCCCCCCGGAGGGTGGGTCTGTGGCATCGGACCCCCATATCCGAGTCGCGGAACTAGTAACTGGTTGAGGGAATGACGGTGATGGTGGCTAATTGAAGCCCCAGGGAGGGCTTCAACTAGACAGTGGACCCTCCCTGCCTACTCTTTTCTTCCGCTTTTCTGTTTCAGAGGCAGGGACATGCAATGATGCCAGTGTCCACCCTGCATCCCACACTGTCAAGTAGCGGTAGTGTGAGCAACTCCCGGCCTCCGCCAGGGGTCCTCCTTGTGCCAGACACTACCCCACCCTCCCCCTGGAGAAGGAGAGTCGTCCATGGGATGCTCCATCCTTCTCCCCTCCAGCGAACTGGGTCCGTTCCTGAACCCGGGTCACCGGAGTCGCAAGTGGAAATCCAACCACTGCACCAACGGGCCAGCTTTCCATGCCTTTCTGCTCAGCTAATGGATGACAACATATTTAAAGACATGCTGTTGTGGAGCTACCTGCTGCCTGTCAATCATTCATTCAGTCACAGTTAACATTCCAGTTTGCAGAAAATCATAGCCCTTTTTTACATGACAGTCTCTTCACTGCATTTATCGATGCAGAGCAACTAAAGCATTACCTCTGTTGTCATTTAGAGGATCCCGGCACCACGTCCAAAGTGAGCATTCACTGAAATGATGTTCCCTGTTTTTTGTGGTTTGTTGTTGCATTTTGCAGTTTTGTGACACTCGCTGGTGCTGTCTAATCTGATGACAGCTCTCATATCGGTACGAGGATAGCCTCTCACAAGAAACTCCTCAATTTCCCATGCTGCATTTCCCTACATGTGTAACCTGGGTTTGCACTGTAAATATTGTACCTGAGTTCAGCTTTCTTTACCTGAGTTCAGCTAAATATATATTTAGATATTAGAAAGAAAGAAAGCTAAACTCAGGAAACTAGTTACTTTTTCAAAACGGGGGGCTACAAGCTACTTTAAAAGTGTTCCAAAAATGGAATCAAGATACTGGTCATGTGCTTATGTATATTCATATCCATTGCCCAGTGTCACAGCTCCGCTTATGGAGCACATTCAAAGTAGTGT
This sequence comes from Neoceratodus forsteri, assembly GCA_016271365.2. NCBI lineage: Eukaryota > Metazoa > Chordata > Ceratodontiformes > Ceratodontidae > Neoceratodus > Neoceratodus forsteri. Next base: position 701,048,045 of record CM057455.1, read on the forward strand.
GTAGCCCCTGTTTCAAAAAAGTAACTATTTTCCCAAGTTCAGGCTTCTTTCAAATATCAGAATATACATTTAGTTGAACTCGGGTCCAATATGTAAATGGCACTACTCACCAGTGATCCCACGTCCCACACCCTCCATGGAAGTTTTGAGTTCTCAGCCAGCCATAAAGACAGAAAAAATGCTGGCAGAGCCGCAAGATCAGTGCACTCCTCTATGGTGTAGAGGGGAAAGGTAGCGGTGGAGAGGGAGTGGTGCGAGCAGTTAAGAACTGTTATGATTCAGTGCTGCTCCCTGTAAAAGGGGCTCATGTCATTACATCAGTAGCTTTCTTTCAGTAACCTGCAGAAGGCAGAGAGGGAGACTGAATTGGCGGTCATGAATAATCTGTCCCCTACGGTTCTAAGCAAAACTGCTGATATCCCTGTGAATGTTGCTGAGTAAGTTTCTTTTGAGCTTACCAAAATCCAGTTGCCTACTAAAAAAATGGACAACTGAGTATATTCACTCAGTATCCATCTGAGATCCTTTTTATGTTGGTGCGCTTGTGCAGTCAACATCTTGCGGTACTGCAGGTTTGGAGGCGTGGTTGCTGTTGGCCGAATGCAGGGCACGCACCAGTAGGTGCGTACCTCATTCCCCAATCAGCCTGCATGCCGGAGCCACATCATGCATACTAATGTGGTGAGCACATCTGAGGAAAGGTCCGCTGCAATCCGAGCAAAGCTCGTCAGATGCAGTGGACCCTTCCTATGTGCTCACCAGCTAGTAACATGGCAGCACAGTGGCCGCTAAACTGCCAACTTCAGGGGTGCCCAATCCCCTGGTCAACTTACCCTGACCCTCAAAGTATGTGCCGATGGGGAGCCCTCCCCATCGGCAGAATATCCCCGCTTTGTTGTTTGCCAGCGGGATGCCCAATCCCGTTGGCATCCATTCCCTTTACGTTTGAGGTGCCAACGAGGGAGCCACTCCCCATCGCATGATGTCCCCTTCTATACTGACGGGTGCCCAATCCTCGCCGGCTACTGTACCCCCCCAAAAAAGAATCCACCTCTAAAAAAAATAACCGTCTGTGATGTTGTTTTTTAGTACCTGTAAACCGAAAACAGTCCCTCGTAGTCTCCCTACCCACCTCCCGCACCCACCCACTCACGCACCCTGCCTCCCCACACGCTTCCCACCCCATACGAATCCTCTGGAGCTCAGCGCGATGATCTTCGGTGGACCGGAAACACATCTTCATTCTTCAAAGCTGACCGCGAACTGAGGAAATGCCAGTAAGCTGTATAATGGAATAAATAGGGTTTTTTCAACTTTGATGCATATCTCAGGCATTTCTTGGAATTTTTGCACCAAATTTTTAACATGGGGTTTGTGGGACCCCATTCATGAATTCTGTCACAGTTATGACGTTAATCAGTCCCAAAAGGTGATTTCGCAGTCACTGCATGGAGTCACCTTTTGGGATTGATGTCTGAGACAGTGGCAGTGTTCATGAGTGGGCTCTCAAAAAGCCCATATATGAAAATTTGGTGGAAAAATCCAAAAATGGCTGTTTTAATGAGGTGCGCGCAGTTGCTATGGCACGCTCGTAACTTCGCAAATTTACAATATTTTCATGCCAGATTTTCAACATTGTCATTTTTCTACACCTCCTTGGGAACAGTATAGCTGTCATTTTTCACATCCTGGCCAAAATGCGTTTCCCCACTTCTGGCGCACAATACTAACATACTAAAATGCCAGCAGAATAGGCCTAATGGTCTTTCATGTCTGCTCGTTTGGTCAGCCCAACCCTGGGTGCTAACCTTGCTGCCCCCCTCGCCTTCTCTGGCTTCTCCCTTCCCAGTTCCAGATATTCTTGCTGCATTGGATTTTGCTTCCAGAACCCTTCCTCTGCACCTGTCCCACCCCTCTTGAACCCCTCCACTGTCTCTGCCTCCACCAGCCCCTAGGCAGCGTCTCCATGGCTCCACCACCCTCTCAGTGAAGTAGCACCTCCTCCTTTCTTCCCTGAATCTTCCCTCCAGCTTCCACCCATGCCTCTAGTGGCCCTCCTCCTTTCTTCAAAGCACCCTGACTGTTCCTCCCTATTTACCCTCTTCATGTACCTGAAGACCTCTATCATGTCCCCCGGTCCCTTCTCTCTTCCAATGTGTACATATTTAGCTCTTCGAGCCTCTCCTCATAGGTCCTGTCCCCCAAGCCCCAAATCATTTTGGTTGCCCTCCTCTGGACCCTTTTCCAGGAGGTTAATATCCCTCTTTAAGTGTGGCCTCCAAAACTGCACAGAGTACTCAAGGTGCGGCCTCACCAAGCAGTTATACAGAGGGAGTATCACTTCCCTCCTTCTGGATGTGATCCCCCTAGCGATACATCCCAGCATCCTGTTGGCCTTGGCTGCTGCCCTCCTACAAGTCTCAGAGTTGTTCATCTTGACATCCAGCACCACCCCTAGGTCCCTCTCAGCCATCGAGACTTGTAGCATTCCCCCCCCAGGGTGTACACTTGGCCCGGGTTTCTGGTGGGAAATCAATGTTCGGGGCAGATTATGAAAATGACAGTGACACTGTTCAGGAGCAGAGGTCCTAAAATGCCTATGTTGAAAATTTGGTGATGATACTCCATAAATTCATTGTGTTACGAGCATGCATTGTGCAGTTTGCCCGCACGCTTGTAACATTGTGCATTTGTAATATTTTCACTCTGGATTTTCACCATTGGCATTTTTCCACACCTCTTGATGAACAGTACAGCTATCATTTTACATATCCTGCCAAAAATGTGTTTTCACACGTCCGGAGCAGAATACCACAGTCGCTTTTCAAATCACTATTTGGGACAGTTTGAGAAATGACAGTGACACTGTACATGAGCAGAGGTGTTAAATGCCTATGTTGAAAATCTGGTGCCGGAATTCCATAAAATGACTGTGTTACAAGTGTGTACTGTACATTTCCACTCACCCTTGTAACTTCACAAATTTGAATATTACATGCCACATTTTCACCACTGCCATTTTTTTACACCTCCTTATGAACAGTACAGCTGTCATTTTTCACATCCTGCCAAAAATGTGTTTCCGCACTGCACTTCCAAAGCCAATACCAGCGCGGCAACATTTGGCATTGACAAATGCTTGTTGATTCTGGTAAGCATGCCATGAAGGCGTCCGATTTTATAGTCAGAAATATGACAACAGGATCAATGAGAGTATAGTTAAAAAATATAAACTGGACTACCAATCCTGACCAAATCCGACCTTGCTGCCACCTGAGCTCCAACAAAATGAAGAGGCTACCCAACACTCTTGAAGCAGGACATAGAATCAGAGCTTAAAAAAATAATAAAAAGTCTCCTTGGTGAGGAGTCTGTTTTAAATGCCTAGGTAGTGCTTAGAGTGGCAACAGAAATTGTAAAAGCACACAGAGATCAACTTTTAACAGAGTACATTGTCAACCTATCATTGATGTGGTAGTAATACTGCAAACACAAAGGAACCAAGGCAGGGAGAAAGACACCAGAGGATTTCCTCATGCTTAAATAAAATTTCTTTAACAGGGTGGTAAAAATTGTCAGCCAGGAGCTGATCCCCACAGAGCTTGTAATTAACATAATTGAGATGGAGTTGAATCTATTCCCATGCTCACACTGGACTATGGCTGAGAGTGGTACAAAGCAGGTAGAAGTAACTGGGCCAGGGGACAAGCACCAGGTTTTTCTACTGCTATGATATACTTTGTCTGAAGCTTCTTCCACAGGTTATTTACCAGGGGAAAACTATCCACTGCCACCCTACCTACAAGTTCCCATAGTCATGATGTATTTCACACCCTGAGAACCACTGGGCTAACACTGGCACTGTGCTCCATATTTATACACTACATCGACTCTGTTAAGGAGTAACATGATTTGCCACAGAACAACACATGTTGCTTATCTTGAACCTTTTCAAAGACCATTCCACACAGCCTGTCCTCAAAAAATGAGAGATTCTAAACATCAGTCTGGTATTCATCTATAATATCCATTCTGACCTCCTGCAACCACTTGATCTGACCATAAGCAAAGTCTTAAAACCTTTATGAAAAACCTCTTCACCAAGTGGTTCACTGATGTGATAAGCAACCAGCAAAACCAAGGAGTGCCCATCGCCAGCATCTCTGTGACCTTCAGTCAGCTATCCACACAATCCAAGGACTGCATCAGTGGGTTCAGACAAGCCAGTGGATCCCAGAAGCCCATAGAGACTGTTTAACAAAATTAGTTCTGCAGAGACTGTGTAAAACACGTCAGTATACATCTAAATTGCATACTGTAACAACAATACCTGCTGTGATTAAACCTGAGCTCAGCGTGAAGTTTTGTGATTAATTTACTTTCTAGAGTTTTCATTTTATTTAATAAAATTGTTTGCCTGAATTTGCTGTGTCAGTCACCAAAATAGTTTCAGTTAGTCTGAGCACACAGTTGTAAAGAAATGTTTACATCAGCAGTTGATTCTTAGTGTTTGTTCACCACCACCTGACCTGAGGGAGTATTGCTGATAAAGTTTGCTGCAATTTTACTTTTGTGAATCATGCTGTACCTGCGAGTATAGCGAAAATAAAATTGCAAGAAACATTACCAGTTCTGCAGTATTTCAGATATTCTCTTTATTCTATATTATGCAGGTCCCTTTGGGACACAAGTCCACTATCATAAAAAGAAAGGAAATTCAATGAAAAAACTATCTTAATGCATACATGTAGGTTATAGAAGAGTAGGCTACAGAATGCAAAGTGCACAAAATAAGAAAATGAGAAAATAGGGTTAGGAGTCTCCGGGGTCTTTCTAAATTGGTGCTGTGGTGTTCCTTAGGGTCTTAAACCCTAAGGCCCACTCCATCCCCAGCCTATAGCAGTGAGACCCAAAGAAAAGCAATGGGTAGGCCATGTGCTTACTGTATGAAGAAAGTCATGAATGATCTTCTGCTCCATGCAGGGCTCATACAACCCTGTGTGAAGAAAGTTATGAAATGTCCTTTGATCTCATGCTTTGTGCAGGGCCCACCAGACAGGAAAGTTATGACTGATTCTGTGGGCCCCACATGGAGAGAAATAGTTGTCTAGCTCTAATCTCTTGGCTATATTGTACAATCCACTCCAGTTATAGCGACTGCGACTATTGCAGGCACTCACTTATTGCAGGCAGATGTTCAAAACATTTGCCAGTTCCATTGAGTTTAATACAAATAGTGCTGCTTATAAAGATCAATGGCCCGCCGCATATGTTGGGCACTTTAGCGGACCAATTAGGCATATCTTACCAGAGTATCAATTAGTGTAACAGCACAGAACCACCCAGTAATTACAGTTTTGTTACTTAAGCATCTTCTGATCACAAACACTTCATTCACAGCTATTTTGCATCTTGTCACCATATCGTCTAAGCAGAAAGCGATGTCCCTTACAGAGAAAGTTGAACAGCTGAACAGAATCACCAGCTTACCAAAGATGAGCCAAAGAGAGCTAGCAGCACATTTCTCATTGCCTAAGACGATGATTGCCAACCCGCTGTGGCAAAAAGAACAGATTTTGCAGGACTAGCATAACAATGTGAACCCCTATCATAAGCACAAATGGGATGGTAAAGATGGGGAGGTGGAGGATATGCTACTGTGATGGTTTGCTAACGCCCGTGGGAGAGCTGCCCCGATAAGCAGACCTCTCCTCATGCAGAAAGCAAAGCAACTTGCAGATGCCCTGGGTCACACTGACTTCAACCCATCCGATGGTTGGCTTCAGCCCTGGAAAACTCGAAACAACATCGGGTTCTGACGCACCCATGGAGAGTGCCAGAATGAAGATGAAGATGCAACACAGCACTGGCTGTGAGAAGTGTTGCCTGATTTGATCTCATCATTTAGTCTAGATTACATTTTTAACTGTGCTGAGACTGGGCTTTTTTTTTTCACTGCGTTGGCACAGGAATCATGGCATTCAAGTTCAAACTTTTGTTGAGGAAAAAGAAAGCCAAGGAGCTTGTCTTGGTGCTTGCATGTTGAAACATGCCTGGCACTGAGAAACAGCAGCTCTTTGTTGTTGACAAATCACAGATACCATATTGTTTTAGAAGCATACACCACTTGCCCGTTCTTGTATCTTGACAATCGCTCAGCTTGGATGACTTCTGAAATTTTTTTGGGATTGGTTGCAACAGTGGGATAGGGCACTGAGGCGACGGAAGATTGCTTTACTTCTGAATAATTTTTTGGGCCATCCATCCTGCTGTTCCAGAACTGCAAAACATACAGCTGGTGTTTCTTCCACTGAACACCACCTGTATAAATCAGCCTTTGGATCAAGGCAAAATTTACAGCCTAAAACAACACTACATGTGGGCTATGTGGCAGCGAGTCCTTGAAGAGCTGGACAACGAAGCTGCAAATGCCACTGACCCAAATGTAGCTCTTGTCCCTGCCTCACAACTGTCTGCTGCCCAGTGCATAAAAAAAATAAACTTACTCTATGCTGTCCACCTCCTACAGGATGTGTGGGACTCAGTGACAGTGTTGACCGTCCAGCAGTGTTTCCGTAAGGCTGGTTTTGTTGCTGCTATAGACCAAGATGACAATGGGGTAGAAGATGCCAAACCAGATCTGCCTGCTGAAGAGCCAGTCAGAGTGCCGGAAGGGATGCGAGCTGAAGAATTTAACACCATCTGTGGCCTAGGGGACACAGAGGAAGATCCATCTATTGATGACATGACTCTGGTCCGTGAGTCGATGCGCACAAATGATGATGAACTGGACACTGAAGATGAGGCCGAAGAATCCCTTCCAGACCAGATGGTCACAGCCATGGATCTTAAAATGGCCCTCTTAACTCTTTGGATGGCCATGGAACAATACCCCAATCTGCAACCAGACTGCGGAGCGCTGTCGACAGCGGAGAAAATCTGGGCCTCCTACTACAAAACTCAAGAATGTCAAACCACCATCCAGGAGTTCTTTGTGAGCAAGTAAGACGTTTTCAGACAGTTTATGGGAAAGAGCTGTGATCACTGTAGTACTGAACATTCTCTTGGGGTACGTGTTCTTGGGAAGTACTGAACTGTAATCACTAGTAAAAAATAACATGAAAATACATGTTTTTACCTGCATAACTTTGTTTTTGTGTTTCTTTTGGTTATTTTGACCACTCTCTATAATGGGCAGATCAGATATACATTGATGTGTCTGCTATAAGCGGAGTGGACTGTTTAGGCTTGCAGCTGTTGCTTGTGCGTGGGTCACAAGGCTAAGGGCTGGTGGAAGCAGGATGGGCATTATTGTTGAAAACCCTAAGGAACAACACAGCACCAATTTGGCAAGACTTCTGAGACTCCAAAATCAAATTTTGTTTTCAATTGCCTTCTTTATCTGCTCTATATTTTTCAACCCTAATGTCTTCATTAATGTAGTTATGTGCAATGAATACACACACACACACACACACACACACACACACATATAGAAGCATGGAAACTAATGGCAGATAAGAACCGCTAGGCCCACCCAGTCTACCCATTTTCCCTGCCTACTGTAAAAGCTGCAGACCCTACTTGATCTCCAGCTTTACCTCATTATTCCTATTGCTAGGGTTCTCCTATGCCTGTCCCATGCATGTTTAAATTCCCCCACTATGTTTGCCCCCACTACCTCCACTGGGAGTCTGTTCCATGCATCCACCACCCTTTCTGTGAAGTAATATTTCTTCACACTATCCCTTAGTCTACCCCCTTCCAACCTCATGTCCTGCCCTCTCGTTCTTGGACATCTCCTTTTCTGAAAGATGTTAGCCTCTGTTATTCTATTTATGCCTTTTAGATATTTGTAGGTTTCAATCATATCTCCCTTGCCTCTCCTCTCCTCCAGGGTATACATACTGAGGTCTTCCCAGTCTCACCTCATATGACCTTTGGAGCAGGCCCTGCACCATCTTTGTTGCCTTTCTTTGAACTGCCTCCACCCTGTCTATCTCCTTATGGAGATGCGGCCTCCAGAACAGGACACAATATTCCAAATGAGACCTCACCAATGATCTGTACAGTGGCATCATCACCTTCTTTCTTCTGCTGGTGATATCTCTTCATGTGACCCCAGCAGCCCACTGGCTCTACCCTCAGCCTTGTTACATTGTTTGACCACCTTTATGTCATCAGATATGATTACCCCCAAATCCCTTTCCTGTTTGATGACCATTCATATCTCCCCCCCATCATGTAATCATCCCCTAGGTTATTGAACCCCAAGTGCATGATTTTGCATTTTTCTGCATTGAATCTCAGCTGCCACACTCTAGACCAATCCTCCAGTTTATCTAGGTCCCTTCTCATTTTTTCCACCTTTAGTGGCATGTCCACCCTGTTGCAGAGCTTAGGGTCATTTGCAAAGAGGCACACCTTCCCTTCCCTTCCAGCCCCTCTGCAATGTCATCTATGAAGACATTAAACAGAACTGGCCCAGGACTGGTCCTTGTGACACCCCACTGGTCACCCTTCTTTCCTCAGATTGAGCTCCATTTACCATGACCCTCTGTCTTCTATTAATCAACCAGTTCTCAACCCAGTTTACCACCTTGAGACCCACTCCCAGGCTGCCCAACTTGTACACCAGTCTTCTATGTGGAACATAATTGAAGGCCTTACTGATATCCAGATAGGCCATGTGATGATGGTAGCAATCTACTTATTATTGGTATTACATTTGTGATATAAATATGTTTCTTGAAACTTCTGCTTGGAAAAGCATGGCAGTTAGCCCATGAGAATTATGGGGTATTTTAAAAGTGTGGTAAGAAGAGATTGCACTCTCAATAACCCAGTGGAAACTCTAATTAACAGCTTCCTTTAGAAACCAGTCCATATAGGTTGTAAACTAGCCACTGTATAAAGTATTGTATTTTATGACCAATTAGGAGGAAAGCAACTTCTGACAGATGCCTGTTGATTTCACAAATAAGAGAAATAGCTGTCAGGAATTTCCTCTGAAGATCAAAGAGGTAATTCTGACCTGCCATAAAGCAGGCTCACTAATTAAAAATAAATAAATAAATATATATATATATATATATATATATATATATATATATATACATATATATATATATATATATATATATATATATATATATATATATATATATATATGTATATATATATATATATATAAATGGGTGATAGATAAATGGTCATTTCCAGCAACAGCATTGGACACACCATCAGGTGACCATGCGTAGTATATTAAGCGTGACCACACCTGCACTTTTACCTCACTAAAAACAATTTTAACATTTTGTAAGATAGATAGTCCACTCTGAGGTGTGCGTCACGCTCTCATATACACACACCTTGGGTGGTTGATGCACTCGGCTGACACCAAGGTGGCGTATATCAGAGCGACCACACACCCTAAGGTGGTTTATCTATTACATACATATATATATATATATATATATATATATATATATATATAAATTAGAGGCAAAAACTGTTTAATGCGTCAGTTAGGGTTGTTCCACAGTGACAAAGTGAGAAATTCAATGTTGGGGTTGAAACCCCTCTGCACCCTCAGCCCACCCCACCAGCATCGGGATGCCGTTGGGTTGTCATCTCTCACTATCATGTGGAAAGAAGCTGGAAAATAGGAGAATGGGGTGAGGTTGAACGACTTATTAGCGTGTGCCTGATGCCGGTTGAGGGGTGATGGTGCAAGAGCAAAATAACTCTGTCAATTTCTCACTGTTGTTGTGGAACAACAACTACGATCGCTGAATTTCCTCTAATTCACTCTTTGAGAATGATAATGAGAAATAGTGAATGTAAACAGTGGCGGGACCCGCGCTCCCGCCACGTGATGTCTTGTCACATAGTAACACGGTGCCCGAAAACACAAATGGTAATGCTCATGGTGATGTGAAGCAAAACAAAAAGAAAAACAGTACTGTAGACACAAATGGTAAAAATAACACAAACGCAAGTGTAAATGAAAACATAAGGGTAACACATGGTGGTAGACAGAACGGTAAGTGAAATGGGTACGGAACTGCAAGCAGAAGTGGTATGGGTAACAGTGATGTAAGCGCACAGGCTGGTTTTCCCCAAAAGCTGCATAGAGAAAGACAGTGAGTACAAAGAATGTATGCATAATAATGGGTCTCGGAGCAGAAAATGAGGAGTTGGAATACTAAATTGCTTATATCTCAGGAACCGTACGACGTAGAAAAAAAATTTAAAAGTCATATGATTTATGACTTTCCTGGATAGTTGTGCACTTAAGCATTTTTCTGATGAAATGTCCGTATCTCGCACCATTTCCTAGATACAGGCCCTGAAAGGTGCGGCAACGCCATAATGTTATCCTATGGAAAAAAAAGAGAAGTTTGGAGTGCCATAACTTTGCCTCCCTGTAATATTTTTTCACCAAACCACAAAAAGGCACATCTGTGGGATGTTGGCTTTACTCCCTCCAAATTTCAGTGTAAAAGACCAAACCATTATTTTGCAGCAGGGTGGCAAAGAATTCCTGTTATGCAGCAGATGCCGTAATGTTAGTCTATGGGAAAAAGTGTCAAATTTGGAGTACCGTAACTTTGCATCCATGCAATATGTTGTCACCAAGCCACTAAAAGGCACATCTGTGAGATGTTGGCTGCCCTCCCTTCAAATTTCAGCCCAAAAGACCAAACCGTTCATTTGCAGCAGGGTGGCAAAAAATTCCTGTTATTTTGGGCATAGTGTCGCAAAGTAGTGTCATGATTTGCGAAAGGTTTTGCACAGATTTGTGAATGTGTCGTGAGTGCGACACTACTTTGCGACACTACTTTTTCCAGAAATTGGAAAAACATATTTCTAGGGTGTTTAACCTCAAAATAAAGACATGCCTAGCATCCTTAGGGTCCGACTAGGTAAACACAAAAAGAATTGTGTTGCTAGAAAGTCCCAAATTTACATGTCAAGCATTTTTCTGATCACCAACTGAAAACCAAATGGCAGATTTGTGACACCACTAGGGCCATTTGCGTCACTAAAAAGTGCATTTGTGACACTGTCAAACTTTTTGTTAACTTTTCCCATTGACTTATAATGGGAAATTGTTTTTTGAATAACTTTTGAACTGTTTAATATTTTTTCATGAAATCTTCAAAAGGCACATCAGGGACTCCAGCCACACATTCCCTGAAGTTTTTGGACCAGTCGCACAAACCGTGCGACCTGTAGGGACAAAGCAAAGAATTCAAAAAAGCATAAACGTGCGTGCAGATCATGCTTAATAACTCTGCAGTTGTATATCCGCACAGTACAAAAGTTGGCAGATACCAAGATGTATGGTTCTTGATAGTGTATTCCAAATTTCAGGCAAATCCGTTGAATGATTGCAAAGTTATTAAGGTGCAAAATTTTAGGTTTAACATGTAAATGGCTCCTCAACCCTAACTATGGTAGCACTACCGTGATACCATAATATATATATATATATATATATATATATATATATATATATATATATATATATATTTGTGGGATGCTTAGCAACATTCAAATGCCTGAGACTACCATTTGGTACACAGGAAATGTGAGTGACCTCACAGTCAGCATCACCACTGAGCTGTGACCTCACAAGCTGGGTGGGACACTTGTTCATTTTAGATGGTCAAAGCTAAGAGAACATAATGCTTTTTCTCTCTGGACTCTTGAAAGAACACACTCTTGAGCACTTCTACTAAAGCAGGTAATGCAACCACAACTATTTACTAACTGAAACTAGGGTAGTATTAGATACTCAATAATATTGCAATTTTGTTTAAATTGTCCATTTAATTTGTATGATTGTATACTCAATGTTATATGTTCTGTGTTTTGTATTTCATCTGCTATTTTTAATTTTAGTAAACTTTGTTCTTCTTGAAATACTGCCTGAGCCTTTTCCTTATTTTGAATGTGAATGCTGGGACAGTGCTGATAATTCTGACAGAACTGTAAAGTGCTTACAGTGTGTTACCATATGCATCAAGGTAAGAAAAGTACAGTACCTAGGTCTCAACTGAGTCAAAGTGGGGATTGTGAACAAGGTTAGGTGCCCACTGGGTTAAGTATTACACTGCATTTCCCTGAAGAGGGTGAGATATTTGAACCAGTTAACTGGGAGTGCTAGTGAAAAGGGTTTATATTTGACCCCAGGACTCGAGACTGGTAGTTGTTCAGACCCAAAAACAGACAGGAAGGGTACCCTGTTTGTCTCCTGTTCACATATTGCACTTCGAGGGTTGGCACTGTGGGAGCAGAGGGCCTGACCACCAGAGTGCATTTGTGACAGATCTGGTTGGCAGCGGTGTGATTTAAAAGATTTGGTTTGCAGTGCTGCAATCAAAAAGATTTGTTTGCATACTGTGAAATTATTTGGTGACATGAGCATTAACAGTCCAGTGTGTCAGATTGATAAACTGTAACAGTTCACACACAAAATAAGGCAGTAATTCAAAAATAAAGAAGTATATCGTTGTGTTTACAGTCAAAGGTTCCCTCATGGAGGCTCTTATGGCAGCCAGTGCCCAAGTCCTCAGGTCATAGTCAGTGACTGAAAGGGATCAGACCTTGGATGTGGAGGGGCCAGGGTCCATTGCAGTGCCCAGTCCCAGTGAGGAGGACAGCAGGATCAGTGTGAACTGAGGACCACAGCTGCAGGGGGAGGATCATCACCATTCTGGAGCCAGAAGGGATCATGCTAAAGATAGAGTTGTGGAGAATGGAGCTGGAATTCTAGTAAAAAAGGTTTGAAGCCCAGCAACAGAGGGAACTTGAACAGAAGTTCCAGATGGAGATGGAGAGAGAGAGAGAGAGAGAGAGAGAAAGAGGAGAAGTGAGATCAGTGAAAGGCTGAGTGAGAGGAAAAAGAGCAACAGCGTCAGAGAGAGGCTGAGTGAGAGGAGCAAGAGCAACAGAGGAAATTGGAACTGGAGAAGCTACAGCTCCAAACACCAGCGTCAGAGCAGAAAGTTGCATGGGTGAACCTGGGACTCCAGGACTGGGTTACAAATTAAATTGTAAATTGATAGCTGAATTTAAAGAGGGGGAGAATATGGATGTAGTTTTAAACTCATTTGAAAAGATATGCATTCAGGCAAAAATTCCCAGAGAGTTCTGAAGCTTCCAGCTATCCCCGCTGCTTACTGGGAAAGTTTGTGATGCATTGGGTTATATGGATAATCAGGACAGTAATGATTATGGCAAACTTAAAGCTGCACTGTTAAAAAAGTGTGACTTGACAGCAGAAGCATGCAGAGTTAAGTTCCGTAAGCTCAGAAGAAACCCTGACATAAGCTACGAGGAACTAGCTACCAAATAATGTCAGTTTTTAAAACATTGGTGTGAAGGGATACAAGCAGACTCTGTAGAGAAAATTGAAAATGTACTTTTGGAGCAGTTCTTTTGGGTTTGCCAAGCAGAGCTGAAAACCTAGCTAAAGGACTGAGATCCAAAAACAGTGCAGGAGGTTACCAAGCTCTTAGACCACTATGCCAGGAGCAGACCTGCTCTGAGTGGGAGTGGGGTGGGTGTGGCAGCATAGAAAGGGGAAAAGCATACCTTTAGGACAGCTAAAACCCTAACTGCCTCCACTGAAAGTGGGCAGCCACAGATTACAAAGAAGGGATTTGCCTGATAAATGAATGCTGGTTTTGCAAACAACCTGGACATCTTGCAAGACAGTGTCCTAAAAAGGCAGAGTGCACAAAGTGGAGCTGGGAAAGAGGTGTTTTTTTTTTTGTGTATCCCTGAAAGCATGCCAGTAAACATGAGGGAGCACATACACCCAGTTACTGTGAATGGGGTGGAAACCCCTGGGTTAAGGGACACGGGGGCTTCCCTTACTTTGGTAAAAGGGGATTTAGTTGAGCCTGAACAGCTTACACCCAATCAGTTTGTTACAGTACAGGGATTCACTGGGGAGGAGAAAATGCTACCACTTTCTAGTGTTATCCTGGACTGGGGTGAGACAGGAGAGACTGTGCAAAAGGTAGCAGTGGCAAAAAATCTGTCCCTGGATGTGATTATAGGGAACAATCTCCAAAAGGGGATGGTGTGTGCATTTACCCACAATCAGGTGGCAAAGGCAAATTGTTGTTCCCTGGACCCCATAGAAGCTGCTGTGGAAAACACTGGGAACCTATTTCACAGCCTGTGTCTCCTAATATGGAGAATGGTGAAAGGGGGGGGTAGAAATTCCCTAGGTAGCAGTTAACAGAACAGCTGTAGAAGGTTACTCTGAGGAGGGAGGGGTAGCCAACTGTCAGAGGGTTAGGGATAGCATTGACCCTGAATGCCCTGACACTAGAGCTAGGGACCCTAGTTTAGAAACTGGAGGGGACCTGTCCCATGCCTTGGGAATGTGTAAAGATTTTGCAGCTGCTCAGAAAAATGATCCTAGTTTAGAGAGGCTGAGGGCTTGGGCAGATACTGATGGAGCACAGGAAGGTGATGGGAAACATAGAGTTTACTGGGACAAGGGACTGCTGTTTATGCAGGATGTAAGGACAGAGGGAGGGGTGATGGGCAGGCAGCTTGTCATTCCTCAGGGGTAACGTTAGCAGTTGCTCAAGATTGCTCATGATATTCCCATGTCTGGACATCTGGCAATTGCACGCACTAAACAGTGATTGGCCCAGAATTTCTATTGGACCAACGTCACCCAGCAGGTGAAGAAGTATTGCAGATTTTGTCACTGGTGCCAAGAAATAGGAAAGGTGGATAGTAAAACCAAAGCCACCCTAATTCCCTTGCCCATGGTGGAGAAGCCATTCCAGAGGGTAGGAATGGATATTGTGGGGCCTTTGAATACCCCCAGATCCTCCGGGAAGAGGTTTATTCTAACAGTGGTGGATTATGCCACCCGGTACCCAGAGGCAGTCGCCCTATCCTCACTGAGGACAGACAAAGTGGCAGATGACTTTCTTGGGATTTTCTCCCTTGTCTGGTTCCTGCAGGAGGTTATCACCAATTGAGGGGGTTCCTTCATGTCTGACCTGATTAAATGTTTGTGGAAGAAGTGTGGGTGGTGCAGAGAAGCATAACACCGTATCACCTGCAAGCCAATGGGCTTATGGAAAGATTTAATGGTACCCTTAAATCAATGCTACAAGCATTTGTTGAACAGCATGGGAGGGACTGGGAGAAATACCTTCTTCACCTATTGTTCGCATACAGGGAGGTGCCCCAAGAGTCAACAGGGTTTTCGCCCCTTCAAGCTCCTATATGGACGCAGGGTTCGTGGGCCCTTTGATTTGATCTGGGAGGATTGGGAAGGCAAACAAGCCACCCAGGGAACTCCCATAGTGGATTATGTCCTTACACTTAGGGAAAAGCTGAAGGAGCTTATGGGAACAGCCCAGAGCAACCTGTCAGCTGCACAGCAAAAGCAAAAGGTATGGTATGACCACAGAGCCAGAGCTTGCTCATAAACTGTGGGTCAGGAGGTCATGGTCCTAATCCCAGTCCAGAAAGGCAAGCTGCAGAGTAGTCAGACAGGTGAATGACATAAATTACACTGTAGAACTACCTGACCAGAGACATACCCAAGGGATGTACCATGTCAACTTGATGAAGCCATATGCAAATAGGGCTGACATGGTCTTTGCAATGTGTAGTCCTGGGGAGGGGACGGATGATGAAGACCCCATTCTGGACTTGCTGGAAGAAAGCAAGTTGAATCCTCTGTGGAGGAAATTAAAATGTCACCCCAGTTGACCCCAGACCAGATCCAGGAAGTAAGGGAGGTTTTAGCTGACTTTGGCCTATTGTTTAGCACCAAGCCTGGACTAACCCCCTTAGCGATGCATGGTGTAGATATGGGGGCACAAGCACCCATACAGTGGACAGTATATCGAGTGTCAGAGGCTGTCCAAAAGGATATTAGGTGGGAGATGGAGGAAATGCTGGATTTAGGGGTAATCCAGAAATCTCACAACCCCTGGGGCTCACTCATAGTCCTTGTTCCTAAGCCAGATGGCTCTACTCATTTTTGCGTGGACCTTTGTGGACTCAACACAGTCATGAAGTCAGACACCCACCCAATGCCATGGAAGGATGAACTACTGGACAAGTTGGGAGGGGGGACATATCTTACCCCTATTGACCTGACAAACAGATATTGGCAGGGGGAGTTAACTGCTAGAGCTATGGCGAGGTCAGCCTTCATCACTCTGATAGGTTATTTGAGTTTAAAGTAATGTCTTTTGGAATGAAGAATGCCCCTGCCACCTTCCAAAGGTTGGTGAACCAGGTGTTAAATGGTATTGAAGAATATGCTATGGCATACCTGGATGATATTTCCATCTTCAATGCCAGCTGGGAGGAACACCTGTCCCACCTTAGGGATGTGCTGGGCAGAATACAGAGGGTGGGGCTCACTGTAAAAGCTGAAAAATGCCATGTGGCCATGGCCGAGGTGGCATACCTCAGGCATGAAGTAGGCCAGGGACAGCTCTATCCTAATCAAGCAAAAATTGAGGCAATTGAGGCATGGCCCAGACCTGAAACACAGAAGCAGGTTCAGAGTTTTCTAGGGACCCCCCAGGGTACTATAGAAAATGTGTATCAAACTACAGTACCCTGGCAGCTCCCCTATCTGGCCTGTTTAAGAACATAATTCCTATAAAGGTTAACTGGAACCAGCCTGTGAACAAGCCTTAACATGACTAAAGGAGGCCCTATGCAGTGCTCCTGTATTAGCTAGTCCAGACTACAGTAAACCATTTGTAGTCCACACAGATGCCTCAGATGTGGGTATTGAGGCAGTACTTAGCCAAACTTCTAACCAAGGGAAAGATCACCCAATAGTGTAACTCAGTAAGAAGTTACTTCCCAGGGAGCAGGCTTATTCTACAGTGGAGAAAGAATGCCTTGCATTGGTGTGGGTACTAAATAAATTAGAGCCATACCTATATGAGCGGCATTTCGAGGTACAAACAGATCACAACCCCCTGGTTTGGCTGGCACAAATGGGTAAAACAAATGGTAGGCTTTTAAGATGGAGCCTTGCCTTGCAGGGGTACGACATGACTGTCACTCACAGGGCAGGGGCAGCAAATGCAAATGCAGATGGGCTATCACGTCAGAGCAGTCAACTGAATTTGGGAAACTCATCCCATGCTTAGGAATAGATTCCCCCCAAATTCAGTCTAGAGGGAGGAGTGTGATGATGATAGCCATCTACTTATTATTAGTATTATATTTGTGATATAAATATATGTTTCTTGAAATTTCTGCTTGGAAATGTATGGCGGTCAGCACAAGAGCATTATGGAACCTGGGATTTTAAAAGTGTGGTAAGGAGAGATTGCACTCTAAATGACCCAGTGGAAAATATAATTAAGAGCTTCCTTTAGAAACCAGTTTGTATAGGTTGTAAACCAGCCACTTTTATAAAGTATTGCATTTTATGATCTATTAGGAGGAAAGCAACTTCTGACAGATACCTGTTAGATTTCACAAATAGGAGAAATAGCTGTAAGGAATTTCCTCTGAAGATCAAAGGGGTAATTCGGACCTGCCATAAAGCAGGCTCACTAATTACAATATATATTTATATAGATAAATAGATAGATAGACAGATATACATATATATATATACACACATACATATACATATATATATTGTGGGATGCATAGCAACATGCAAATGCATGAGACTACCATTTGGTATACAGGAAATGAGAGTGACCTCACAGCCAGCATCACCACTGAACTGTGACCTCACAAGCTGGGTGGGACCCCTGTTCCCTTTAGATGGTCAATGCTAAGAGGACATAATGCTTTTTATCTCTGAACTCCTGAAATAAACATACTCTCACGCACTTCTACTAAAGTAGGTAATTCAACTACGGCTATTTACTAATTGAACTAGGGTAGGATTAGATCCACAATAATAAGGTGGTTTTGTTTAAATTATCCACTGAATGTGTATGATTGTATACTCAACGTTATATGTTCTGTGTTTTGTATTTCAACTACTATTTTTAATTTTAGTAAACTTTATTTTTCTTGAAATCCTGCCTGAGCCTTTTCCTCATTTTGAATGTGAATGCTGGGACAACGTTGATAATTCTGACAAAACTGTTAAACACTTACAGTGTGTTACCATATGCATCATGGTAACAAAAGTACCTAGGTCTCAACTGAGTCAAAAGGGGGATTGTGAACCAGGTTGGGTGCCACTGGGTTAAGTATTGCACTGCATTTCCCTGAAGAGGGTGTGATATTTGAACCTGTTAACTGTGCGTGCTAATGAAGAGGGTTCACATATTGCACTTTGAGGGTTGGCATTGTGGGAGCAGAGGGCCTGACCACCGGAGTGCATTTGTGACAGGCCACATCCACCGCTCCCCCCCCCGATCCACTACCCTAGTCACCAGTCAAAGAAATCAATTAGATTTGTTTGATATGACCTTCCCACTGTGAATCCATTCTGTCTTGGATCCTGTCCTCCACTGGATTCAAGGTGTTCCACAATCCTTTCTTTAAATAGTGATTCCATGATTTTCCCACTATTAAGGTGAGGCTGGTCTGTAGTTTCCATCCTCTTCCGTACTCCCACTTTTGTGAAGAGGGACTACATCTGCTGTCTTCCAGTTCTCCAGAACCACTCCCATATCAAATGACTCATTAAACAGGGCTCCCAGTGTTGCTGACAATACATCCCTTAGTTCCCTTAATAGCCTAGGATGTATCCTATCTGGTCCCAGTGCCTTGTCCACTTTCAGTTTTGTTAGTTCTTTTAGGACTTTGTCTTCCATAAATGGAATGGTGTCCACCTCCCTCCCATATCTGATTATGTTACATAACTGTGGACCCTCACCTTCTCCTTCTTCCGTGGATACAGAACAAAAATATTTGTTCAGTATTCATGCTTTTTGCAGGTCCCCTTCCACACACTCCCGTTCTTCCCCTTTTACTCATACTATACTACCCCTGGGTTTTCTCCATTCACTAATGTACCTAGAAAAAGTCTTGTCCCCTTTCCTTACCTTCTGTGCTATTTTTTCCTCAGTTTGTGCCTTTGCTCTCTTGACTGCTTTCCCTGCCTCCCTCTGTGTATTGATGTACACTAACCTGTCCTCCTCCCACTGTGTCTCTCCTTGTATTTCCTGAGAGCTATCTTTTTTGCCTTTACTACCCAGGCCACTTCATTTGAGAACTATAGTGGCTTTCTCTTGCCCTTCACACACACACACACACACACATACATACACACACACACACACACACACGTTTTACTTATATCAAAAATGTGTTTTTAACAGCCTATATCCTTGTGATCTTAACCTTTAGAATTGCAAAATTTGGTGTTCATTATCTCAGTTCTAGATGCTACTTGTCTGGCAAATATGGTAAAAAATCAGTTTGGTACTTCAAATGTTATTATTAGAGAAGTTTTGTAACACTCCCTGATTTTAGTCCTTTTTTTCTATTTTCCAGTGAAAAAACAGGTAGTTCAATTATGGAACTTACAGTTCCATTAGTGATTAATCCAAGGGAGTGCTTTTAGGGGGTTTAAAATAAAATTTTCATTTTTAAGTTATTTAGGTTTAAAAGTTCATGCATGCAGGGCCCTGTGTAAAGTACGTTTGGGCTCACTTCCTGCTTTGCACATGGCCCAGTAAGTCCAGTATGAAATAATAAGGACTCACCTCCTGCTTCAGTATTTCCACAAAGCATGGTATGATTATTTTCTTGAAAAGTAAGGAAATTCATTGCAAAAAATTACTTTAATACATTTATTATGGTTGCAGAACAACAAAAGGAGGAAAACGTGCCATTAGGGTTTTTCAACCCTAACACCCATCCACTCTGCCAGACCTAGCCTTGTGACCAAAGGCCAAACTACAGACCTGGTGCCATGCCACATGGGTCTGCTGCTTCAAGCTCCCCTGTGTGAAGAAAGGGAGTCTTTCTTTCTTTCTTTCTTTCTTTCTTTCTTTCTTTCTTTCTTTCTTTCTTTCTTTCTTTCTTTCTTTCTTTCTTTCTCTCTTTCTTTCTTCCTTTCCTTCTTTCTTTCTTTTTTCTTTCTCACTAGAATTAATGTCCACTTTTCAGGGATGAGCTGGGCCAAGTTCCACACAAAAAATGCAAACATGAGCACTACAATATGTAGAGCGATGTATCAACAATTATACAATGAACATTACTTCTCTGCCAGCCCAGTGGCACTGAGGGCTGAGGCACTGGATGCCTTACCTCGCGTTACACCGGCGACCGTGTTCAGTAATGAGCATGGGACACCAGGGGTCGGTAGGGGAGGAGAAGGATTGAGTATCCGATGGAAAAACAGAAAAGGTCCTGGGCATGCAGCATGACACTGTCCCCCACAGACGACACCCCTGTGAAGGCACCTCTCTGGCTGGATCCATTTTCCGTGGGTTGAAATGCTTCCCACCACCCTGCCATGAAAAGTAAGTCATAGGAGCATAAGAGAGGAGGCCTGATCCTTGGGGGATGACACCAGGGGTAGAGCCAATGGTACTAGGAGTGCCAGCCAGGACAGAAGAGAAATCCAAAAAAAAAAAAATTTACCTCTATAAAATGTATATTGTGAGACAAGTACATGTAAACAACCACCTTTGTGATGAGAAACATGTAAACATTGTTTGCAAATGCTTATAACTGATCACTGCTTTGAGCAGGGCTTTATGGACCCTGTGTAAAGAGTTATGATCAATCTTTTTTCCTTTGGTCAGTGTCTTTGGAGCTCTATGCAAAGAATTTTATTTATTGAATTTTGTTAACCCGGTGAGCCACTGAGACTAGAAGTCCCTTTTTCAGGGGTGACGGGGGGGGGGGTGATACATACAGTAACCAACTGAAACTGAACCAGTTTAAGCTGTTGGTGGTATTTTTAGTGAATGGGAGAAATTTGGCCAGGACACCAGGGAAATTCCGCTACTTTTTTCGAGAAATGCCATGGGATCTTTAACATCCATCTGAACAACCATACCTATAGCAGCACCCTGTAACCATAACGCGAACACCAGAGGCCGTAGACCAGCCCTCCTCTGGCACCTACTTCTACTCCTGCTCCTATCGGGCAATGTGCACCCTAACCCTAGCCTGCCTCTCACCCCCACCATCTACAGAGGGCACACAAAGGAGCTCCTCTTCGCCATGATCAACATCTGCAGCCTGCAAAAAAACCTCAACATCCTCCAAGGCTGGATGAAGCTTAAAGCGATTTACCAAGTTTTGATATATGAACGCATATACTGCAAGGTGACTGCATATAGAACTGATTCGCAATGTATTTTGACAGATGCATAGCCTATTTTAGCAAATTAAATCAGGTTTTCACCCTCACAAACCAGGAAGTGTCATTTTGTGTATTGAAGCCTGTATTTGGTGACCTTTGACACTCATTACCTTTGCAATGTCACCACAGGGAGATCTGTGCTCTGCAATTAAAATTAGTTCTTGGTCACAGCAATTCTGTCTTGATAACAGAGCTCTTGGTCGCAGCATGCAGCATGACAATAGCAATGTCAAACAGTTCGTTTTCAGGATCCGATGATGAAAGCATTATGTTGTCCTGCACTAACAGTGATCTTTCGGACACTGACATAGTGCCACAATATGACAGCCACTGCATAGTAGATCCCCATAGGGATGACCCTATGACAGCCGTGAGAATGATTTGGGCAGTAGCTCAGGCAGTTACAGCAGTAGTTCTGATCCATTCCAGTACAGCAGTGAGAGCAGACTTAGCAACATGGACTGTTAATATTATATTTTGCTACTTAGTACTACGGTTTGGTTCCCGTCATTGCTGTCATTTTACTGTGCAAAATCGAGGTATGGTGTGTGTTCTGTTACTCCCAGCATCGATGTGCCTACACAAATGCTAGTGATAGTACCCTGGGTTTTATATTTCTTTTTTTTGGGGAGGGATTGCTTTCCCTATGCTAACAAGTTGTTGACCACTCCAGCTTGACACTAAGAGCACGGCTCGATCTGGTGGCATTGCTTGAGCAGGATAAATGGCTCACAATTTGTCCAAATCCAATTTGTCCAAATTCCTCACCTGGTACTAGTTAGTAGTGACCTCCCACCAATTGATTTATCAGTCCCTCACTCTGATGGAGCACAGGGTGGAAATTACAAGCAGGCACCTTGTACCCCAACCACTCCAAACCCCCCAGCTGCACACATACACTTAGAGAAATGCTGCAGCATAGAACTTTTATTACCTGTAAATTATTTATACTGTTTGGGTCTGTCTTTGCCCTAGAGCCAACTGGTCTATGCTATAGCTTTCTTCTCTGTGTAAGTGTGTGTTTGGGGGTGGGGGGCCTGCTTGTACTTTCCCCTTTAGAGGTATCAGTGATTGAGTAATGTGTTGAAGTCACCAGTTCCCCTGTTTACGGCATGTTATAAATTTAAAACTACAAATTATTTCACCAGCTTTGTGTTACCTCTTAGCACTCAGGAACTATACAGACTGCAGCTGTCATTAGTGTCTGCATAAGCATCTGTAATACCATCCTGGCACTGGCTTATTGCCGCTACATGTGTGCCTCCAGGTGCATTATGAATTGAGCAAAAAATACACAGTACAGTCAGTGATCGTCCCCCAACCCCCAAGGTTAAAAATGACACTGCCAATACCCTTCTCATGGAGAAAGAGACCACATTTATGTTTAGATAGCCTAAGTACCATTTGATTGGTCCACTACAAAAAGGGACATATCCTTGCTGTAGGTACTCAAGTGTTAGACTGTATTTGAACCACCCTTCCTCACTTATGTCACCATACTTCATTACCACTTCGGTCTGTGTCAAGCCATTTGTGTTTTTCTATTTTTTCCATTACAGTGGATCTCTGATGCACATGCGTAAAGTGTACAGCAAATACAACAGATGCTGCACTATACTGTCTCCCATGCCTCACCAATGTCATGGTGCATTGTGTAGACTCCCTGCATTCATTGCTGTGTAGCCCATATTTTGGTTCAGACATTATTCCCTAAGTATGCCGAACTGACTAGCACATTTTGCAATATAACACCATAGAAACCGTACATTGGTACCACAGTGTCGGGAGAGGATGGCAACTGAAGTCTCTTCTTTTGTTGATGCTCCGGAGCACATACAATGATGCCATAATCTTAATTATAAATAAAGACTGTATGTTAAAATGTTAAAAAACTAAGTGTTTTTAATTTTGAGATACACTGTAAACTATGTACAGTATAACTATGTACTGTATATAACTGATTTTATTGCATTCATTTATAAACTTAGCGAGGAGCTGGCAAGCTGGAGAAACAATTCAGTGCACCATGTCCCTTTATTCATGCACATCTAAGCATACTTTGGTGATCAGTGCTATTTTGCTTGCATGAGAACACCAAATGAGCCCAAGAAAACACAGAAGCACAAGAAAAAATATAAACTGTCTATAACAATAGTTCTCAGACTTTGTCACAGTGAGCCTCCCCAAATCCATGGAAAATATTTTGAGACTCCCCAAAAATTGAAATAATCTTGGGCCTCCCCAAAGAAAATTAACATACTGTACTTTGCACAGTACACCATGAACAAATTGAAACCCCTTTAAGTACTTGACTCACATTCAGTTATTTGTCTTATTCTGACGGGGAACCTTTGAAAAGAGCTCTGTGCTCAAAGGTGTTATCTGAATGACAAATAAATAAAATAAACAAATATTATTATTCAGCTTATTATAACGCGCCCCCCCCCACACACACACAGGCCAACCTACATTCTCTGCTATATTCATTCTTGAATCATTGTTACTCCTTGTTGCATTACCTTCATGGGTCAGACTACTTTCGCTTTTCCTCTCTGCATGAAATAACCTTCCTACATACTTTGCCTCTCCCCATCCTCTCCTGCTCCTAAGCAGCTTCTCAGGGATTACTTTGCTACTTCCTGCTATTGCACTTAGCACGTCTATGCTCAACCCTTGTGTTTGGGCTGTTTTGTCGTCATATTACAAATTGATTAATTATCACCACTCATTATTAGTTTATTGTTCATGTTTGTTTGCTGTATTGTTCATTGTGTATTTCCTGATTGTTTTACAGTTACCTTTTGAAATGTATTCTCTCCCTGCCCTTTCCTGGGTACACCTGAAATGAGCCTTGGCTCATTCACCTTCCTTGTCACTTATTAGTAAATAAATACATTACATTCACCTACTATTATCCTCTTTCAGTTCGCATCATCTCTTCACACAAAATATATAAAACTTAAAATTAAGTACAGTACTTTTTCAGACTTGCTTGAGCCTCCCCTGGAACAGGTTGGGGCCTCCCCAAGGAGGCTGGCCTCACCATTTGAGAACCCCTGGTCTATAATGATGGTGACAATCAGAAATGCAATAGCAAAGGCAGTTTACTGAAGCAATCACTCTGGAAGCAGCACTTGCCAAAAATACAGTTTATTTCACTGTTCTCCTGGGATTGGACTGTGCAGCTCCGTGCTTATACTCTTCTTGCACATTACAATTCTGAACTGTTGAAAAAGTCATCCATTTAACACAGATCTATATGTACTAATACTGAAAAGCTTACTTCAATTTATAGATCTGCCTAGTTCAAAAGTCGTCCTTTTGTGTCCCAATATACTACAGATTACAGCTCCATTCAGTTAAAAAAATGTATTTTTTATACAGACTTGTTGTTATAATTATGTACTTGCAGCACTTATTAAAACTGTAACACTGCACTCAAGCAATGTAGATTGTGATGTTCCTAGAACTGATGGACCTAGGACACAGAGCTTAGTCAGATGAGTAAAATTGAAACTCAGGAGAAAGCACCACTTCTGCAATCCCAAAAGCAAGTATAACAGCTGCCAATATAACAAACCGTTTCAGTCATCAGTGCTGTAATTTTTGCCAGTTCAGTTTTGGATCTGCACTCACTGAGGCTGGGTCCAGGAAAGATGAATGAACGAGCAGTGAGAAAGGTGCAGTGGGAATACCTTCCCTCTGCTGATGTCACTCATGCATGTGGATGCACTGCTCATGTGCAAACGTCAAACAAAGAAAAAAACATGCAGAGACAACTGTGGCACAAAAATGTTAAAAAACTAAGCATCTGAATATATTTAATACTCAACTTCAGGGCAACTGAGCTTTGCATCACTCAATGAAGGGAAGGTGATCTGCAAACATGATATCGGGGGAAGTTGGTAAATCACTTTAATTCCCTGATGTCCTTGCAGTGACAGAAACCTGGCTCAACCCTGAAACCCCTGATTTGGCCATCTTTATCCCTGGGTATTCCATCTTCAGGCAATACAGATTGTCTAAAATAGGAGGGGGCTGTGTGCACTATCTCCAGGACTCCTTACAAGCCTCCTTATGTGCTACCATTCCCCCTTCTCATGGGGCCCAAGTACTCACAGTCAAGCTCCAAACTGACACATCAGGTAAAACCCTTCACATAGTGACTGTGTACACCCAACCCCGGAATCAAAAACCCACTTTTAACTCGGCTCTTAACTGTCTCTCCCACCTGCCAAACACCAAAGAAATACTCACATTGTGTGACTTCAATACCAATTGGCTTGACACCTCTGCAGCCCCGTATAAGGAGTCCATTGCTGCCATGAACCTCACCCAAGTTGTTCAATCCCCCATGAGACGTAACCACCAAACAGAAACCTCCACACTCCTGGACCTGATACTTTCCAATCAACCCTCTCACATATTTGAAGTCATGGTACTTCCCAGTGCCCTGAGTGACCTCTTACCCGTACTCTGCCAGTGATCAACCAAAACTCCCAAACCTCCCCCAAATACACCTTTCAGTGCTAACTAAGAAAAGGATTCCTCTCCCTACTCCGGGAACACATATGGCTATGTGACTGGGTCCCCATCAATAATGCACCCACAATAGACTCAGCACTTGACTACTTCATCACCACCTTCAACTCTGCCTGTGACTGCTTTGCCCCCATCACTAAACAGGTAGCTAAAGGCCAGGACACCCCCTGGCTCTCCAGTGGGTTTCTTGACCTTATGAAACATTGGGACAACCTCTGGCACAAGGCTAATGAATCAGGCAAACTCATGACCGCCAACTTTATAGGTAAGCTAGGAACAAGTGCACATAGGAACTCCATAAGGCTAAGGTGGCCCACTATCAGGAAACCCTCTCCTCTGCCTGGGGTTTGGGGTGTAAGTTCTGGAACAATATCAAGGAACTTAATGGCAAACCAATCCCCCAATTGCTAGTACAGGGTACCCTCTCCCAGGACCCACAGATCATTGCAGACACCCTTAACTGTGCCTTCTCTGACCTCAGCAGTGTCCTTCCCCGCAATTTCTTCAGTCCTGCTCCTGAAACCTTATCCACCACCCCTCACTCTAAGTCTACCCCCCCTTTCCGGCTCAGAACAATTTCCCCTCACGAAGCAAGGCAATACCTCATCAAAGTCCTCGGCAAATCTCACAATAGTGATGACTCGCTCGACCTAAAAATTGTCCTTCTAATTCTTGACTCAGTCCTCACCCCCCTCACCAATATCCTTAATCAGTCCCTCTGCCTTGGTCAATTCCCCTCCCTTGAGAATTCAGTTGTAATCGCCCCCACATTTAAAAGCGGTGATTGCACCTCCCAAAACAACTACTGCCCCATCTCCATAATCCTCCTATCACTAAGGTGCTTGAAAAAATAGTAGCTGATCAGCTCATGGACTATCTTACAAAATTTAACCTACTCTGCCCAGAACAACATGGTTTCTGGTGGGGACACAGTACCTCCACTGCCATCCTGGAATTTGCCACCTTCATTAACAAAGTCGTTGACACAGGTCACGTACCCCTTCTTGGACTTTACAAAGGTGTTTGACTCCATCAGTCATATCCTCCTCCTCCAATCCCTAACAGCTACGAGACTGTCACTGGAGGCCATCGGATGGTTTAAAAACTACCTCAGTGACAGAAACCAACGGGTGACAATGAACTCAACTCTCTTTTCCTGTCAGCCGGTCTGCTCAGGGGTACCACAGGGATCTATACTAGGCCTCCGTCCTCTTCAGCCTGTTCCTCAGCACACTCCTCAAGTCCTGCTTGGGCCATATGCTACTATATGCAGATGATGCAGTCCTCTTTGCTAGCCATCCTGACCTCCATTCTCTCCAATCCATTCTGCAGCACACATTCTCGGAAGTTGAAGCTTGGTTTTCAGAACATAGACTCACTCTGAACTTCAAAAAAAACAGGGCAATAATTTTTGCACACCACCTAAACAAGCACAGTGCCTTCCCCCTCAACATCCTCGACTACCAGGGCACCTCTGTCGAAGTAGTGCCCACTTTTAAATACCAGGGTATAATACTAGACTCTCACCTGATGTACCAAGAACATATCAACCTGCTCTGCTTGGCTGTCAATGCAAGACTTGGACTTCTATACTGACATAGGGGATGTTTACCACCTGAGGCACTCTGGATAGCGATAACCTCCTCAGTACTCTCCCTTATTGATTTTGGAATAATTATCTATGGCTCTGCAGACCCTTCTGCCCTCCATCACATCAAGGTCTCCCTCAATAAAGCCTGCCACCTCATCTCCAGAAGCACCAGTCGAGCCCATACTTGTGAGCTTTATAGATGCACCAGCTGGCTCACTTTGAGGGCAGACTTAGATACCACACCTGTCTCCTTGCCAGAAAACTATCACAACATCCCTTCCCTTGACCTATGCAGTCTGGTGCAACCTGCACCCCACCCAAGGGCCACTAGAAGCTCACTGTTACCCACCCTAACTGTTCCCCACTGTAGGACCTCCATGTGCCAATGCTCCTGCTACTATAGGGCTCCCCTCTGGGTGAATGAACTTCCCCCTGCTATAACCACTGAAATGCAGCTGGGACCCTTCAAGTCCTCTTTCTGCTCTGCATTCCTTACACAATCCACCTGTGACGGTGACTAACCATATCCCCCATTCCCACACCCTCTCTCCCTATAATCCTACCTACTGTGCAGTTTCTCTACAGTCCTCCCTCTGGATGGCTGCACTCCCTTACTTGTGTCTACACTCATGTAAATGCTTCTCCACTGTATCTTACTAAGACTCAGGATTCTATTCTAGAATCCCTCAAAGCTGCAACCTACCAATTGTATAGTTACTTCTACTATATTGTATAATTCACAACTGTATTGTATAACTCACAACTGTATTGTATATTTATGTATTGCCTTGTACTACTATGTACCTGTATTTCTGACATGGAACCTTTGCATAGGAGTCTCTGACTCAACAGCTTGTAATTTTGATTCTCTTAAATAAAATAAATAAAACAACCACTAGAACAGGCAGATGGGAACTTGTTTTAATGCCTCATCCAAAATACAGCACCTCAGGAGTGCAGCACCCCCCTCATGCTGCACTACAGCATCAGTAGTTAACCAAGTGCCTGGTGTGGGGCTAGAACCCACAGCCTTCTGATCTTCTAGCCTCAGAGGTGTGTGTGCAACCTGCTGAGTCACTGACACTGCTTTATGACTGATCTCATCCTTTGGGCAGAGCACAATGGGCCCTGCATGATGAAAGGTATGACTGCCCTCCTGAATGAAAAAAAGTTATAACAGATCTCTTCTTTACACAGGGCCTGCTGGTCGCATCATGTAGAAAGTTATTACTGATCCTGTGAGCCCTATAAGAAGCAGCAGAGTTGTAGAGCATGTCTCCAGACCTGTTGCTTGAAGCAGCAGATCCACGAGACATAGCTGCAAACCTCAAGTTTAACCTTGGGTCATGTGGGTAGGATCTGGGAGAGGGGGTTGGCATTAGCATTAGGACTGAAAAAAACATTGTTCCAGATTTTCAGAGGGCACTTTGACCAATGCAAAGTGTATCAAACAGCCACCTTGTGTCAAATCCAGGTGCACCAAATACTATGCACTATATTTTGCAAGAAAAGCATTTGCTGTGGCAAAGTCCCCCCAAAATAACACCAGAGAACTGCTGTGTCAAAATATGATGCATGGGGAGAGAATGACACAAGGTGAAAATGATGCAATTTGAGATGAAAATACAATGCAAATAGTGAGATAGAGAAACAATTGTGTAAGTTCAGCCACAAATATAGTGCATAAGTGAGACGGAGCAAAAACAATGCACCTTAAGTCAAGAAATTGTGCAAGTTGAGTCAAAAGTATGATGCATAGGTGGGATGGAGCAAAAATTATGCAAGCTGAGTTAAAGAAGGTGCAAGTTGAGTCAAACATGGTGCAAGGTGAGTAAAAAATGGTGCAAGTTGAGTCAAAAATGGTGCAAGTTGAGTAAGAAATGGTGTAAGTTGAGTCAAAAATAGTGCAAGTTGAGTAAGAAATACAGTGCATATGAGACAGAGCAAAAATGACACAAGTTGTCTCAAAATATTGTGCAAGTTGAGTCAAAAGTATGATGCATAGGTAAGATGGAGCAAAAATGATGCACATTGAGTCACAAATGGTGTAAGTTGAGTCAAGAATAAGATACATTTTTGAGATGGAGCAAAAATGTTGTAAGGTGAGTCAAAAATGGTATAACTTGAGACAAGAATGATGCATATGTGAGATGGAGCAAAAATGATGCAAGTTGAGTCAAAAAATGAAGCAAGCTGAGTAAAAAATATGATGCATAGCTGGGATGCGGCAAAAAGCATTCAAGTTGGGTCAAAACGTATTGCAGTTGAAATGGCCTCTGGACACAATATTTTTCATGTTACAAACAGCATTGCGATGTCTACATTGCAAGACTCTTGCAGAAAAATGCTATACACAGTACCATAGTCAGGTCTGCCCACATGTCAGTCTGCTGTATATGCTCTAGTATCAGTTAGACCAGCTCTGGCTATTATCTCTCCTGCAGTGTTCTGGCAACTCTTCTGGCTGCTATACCTGAGAGAAAAATTGAAGCAGAAAGAGAACCTTTGCTTTTGGTGATTTGCTGAAAGGACTGAAGCTTCCTCGTGCTGTAGATTGGAAAGAGATTCCCCGGGACACTGCTGGAGAGATGTAAGCTTAAAGCTACACAGGTATCAACATATTAATGTCATTTCTGCGCTGTCTTGAAACAATATGACAGTGACATTTTTTCTTGGTTTCTGGTGATGTGCAAGCAGCTGGACAGTTTTAGTTTTCCCTGTGTGGAGAGACTGAGGGACAAAAATGCCAAAATGTTATAGGAGGGATGTAATAAGTTACAAACTACACAAATCCATGGTGTAGCATACACAAAATAAAAGTACTAATGTGTTTCTTTTTTTCTGCTTTATGATGCCTAATTTCAGTAAAAAAAAGTTATTTTCTGTTACTACTTTGAATGAAAAATACACTGCTTCTCCTGGTTGTTTTTAAAAAAGGATGGGAAGGAATGGCTTAGGAGAAAAAAGTAAGACTATTTTTGCCAAGATATGACATAATAGATATAACAAAACTTTCTCTGTGCTGGAGATAATGGAATGCTGCTTTTTGGTTTAGATTTTTGCTCTCATACAAAACAATTGGACATACATTGACTTTCCATATATACAATGTAGATGCAATCAGTTTATCATTAAATAAATGCAGTTTCAGCATTAATGTAAACAATTGCCTTTGCTTTAAAAGGCTATGAAGCCATTTTTTTGAAACTCAGTCTGCTAAAATTGAGGGTTTAGGAGTCATTTAAGCACAGTGAGGTTAAATGACTTGTAGAGAGTCGCACTATGCAAGTGGCAACTGTAAGATTCAAAACCCAGGTTTTCTGGTTCTCCAGGTTCATAGTTTACTGTCTTGCTCTACCTTAGCCATATGCTTTGTTGTTTACTACTGCATAGTCAGCTCCACATATCATTTAAAATGGCTTTAACTGCTTGCATAGACAAAATACTGTGGCAGTAGTGCTTTTGTAGATGCTTGGGGGGCTGCCATACACAGGTTTCATGTTACCGTGAAACAGTTTAGCTAACAGAGTGCAATTTATTTGCTGTGTTTAGATGATAAAGAAAAGTGTTGCAATGGTTCTTTTAGTGCTGCTGATCATGCATACTGTGGCAATCAGTTTTGTTGACTTTCAGGTTCACAGCCCAGTACAAAGGTGCACACACCCTTCCCCATCAAAGGAAGCAGAAGGTTTTGAGATGAGTTGTTAAACAAACAAAAAAAACCCTGCATTCTCTTTATTTCCATAGTATGGTTTATCCTTACTTGAATGGCAAGGATACCTAGTTTTTCAATCACTATAGCATATCCACAGCCATGCCCTCTTGGCAAAATTTGCAAGTAATAAATAACACCATTAGGGTTTGTGATAGATTTAAAATGAGAGATAAATCATAATAGCCACAGTCTGTGAGTTTTCCACCAAGCTCCTCTCCTTTTTTTGTATTTGTCAATTGAGAAATAATGTATTTAATGCAGTTTATTAGCAAAATAGTTCTTTTGCTGTGTGAGATTAAAAAGTATTTTCTTGTTTTCCTAGCTAGAGATGTTGCAAAGTTTTATTCCATTGGCAAAGTTGGTGCAAAGATGAAAACTTCACACCTCGCAAAACTCTACAAATGTCCTGATGGCTGCACCAACTTCACCAAACTTTATTTTATTAAAAAGAAACATTTTTACAATATTAATAATCCGCCACCCTCTGTACTCTACCTTCATCCAGTAATAGCCCCCTAACTTTACCATATGGTAACCATATGGTAACCTTCCCTGCCGCTCTTTGGATGGAAATACCCCCCTTCCTCCCCCCTCTTGATGACATTTTCCACTGATCTGTATCATAAATTAATTCCTTCTGCTTACCCATGTGCGAATCCACTTCCCCCTTCCATTCTGACCAGACCCTGATAATGAATGAAACCCCTTCACAACTTCGCTGTAGCCCCCACCCTCCCCTCTCTCTCTCTCTCTCTCTCTCTCCCCAGAGCACCCTTGAAAATCAATTTTTGAAGCACTGTAAAAGAAGAAAATAATTTCCTGGTGCAGAGCATCTGCACTTTTCAGTGTAAGATCCCCCTGATAAAGCTTTAATTGGTGAAGCACCAGGGACCTTGCAACTGAGTAATTGCTGCTAATATTCCTTCTTTATATCTGAAAATAAATCCTTAATTTTTGCATTTTTATCAACTGGATTTGGTGATTTTTAAAATACCTTCACTGGAGGGATAGATTTCCTCTTGGATCTGGAGTGTGTGGTGGTCTTTGTTTATATATTCTATGTTTATTTTATTTATTTTTTATTTTATTTTATTTAGACAGCAGTTTGGAAAAACCTTTGAGCCATAGGCTCATTTACAAAGGTACCTTGTCACATGTAGCCCTCACCCGCACCTCACCCCAGCTTTGTAGCATGATGCTTTGTATTGTCCTCTGAACCAAGTATCTTTAATGGCATGACACCATGACACCTCCCTCTTCCCCCCACAGAAATCTGCAAATCAATTTTTGAAGACCTGTTAAAAGAAGAAAACTGTCCCCTGGTGCAGAGCATCTGCTTTTTTCACCATAAGTTTCTGTACTGGCATGAGTAAATAATGGCGTATTTGCTTATAGTAAAATGTGGTTGCCTAAAGCACAGCCAAACGAGTTTTACTGTAGGCAAATATGTCACTATTCATTCAAGCCATTACAGATACTTACAGTATATCATGCAGAGCAGATACTGTGCACCATATGGCTGGTTTTCTTCTTTTACAAGTCTTAAAAATTAATTTTATTAGGATGCTTGGAGGGGGAGAGTAAGGGGGAGGCCAGAACAGATTTGACTAAGGGGTGTATCTTTAAATATTGGGGTCTGGTTGAGAGGGGGGAGCAGGGGAGTATTTTTTGGAATGTTGGGGAGTATTAATAATACAGATTATACAATGACAAGAACATTTCTAGAAAGCAGCTAGTAACATCATTGGATCAACTCCAGGCACACACATGACCTCATAACACACATGACTGTACAGGACCCCTCCATAGTCACTCCAGACAGAATCCCAGCCCTCTTCAGCCACAACCAACACTGAAGCTGTCAGAGATTTGTGTTCTCCCCCCCCGTTCCTCACTCCTCCAGTGAAGAAAGCAGCCACATGTTTTTTTTTAAAATAACATGTTTCTCCACACTGCCACTGTGTGAAGCTGAAGGCTTTCAGTATCAGTGTGTGCCAGCCTAGACATTTCACCAAAAAAAGCCACATACAGTGGCAGTATGTAAAACAAATCAAAGTCTCTTTTCTTACACAGTTAGCTGCCTCACATAAAACCCACCTCTGCAACTTAGCTAATATCCTCCATTTCCATTCCCCTGCTCTGCATATTGATCTTGTCAGTGCATATGCACTCCACACACTGTCTGGTTCCCAAAAGTAACAGCCGTGGTATCAACAAGGGAAAGCAGTAGTTTCTCCCAGTACACAATGACATGGAGGTGGAGACATGGAGGTGGAGGAGCAAGACAGATACACACAAAGTGAACTGCAACATGACAATTTAGTGGAAAGAGAGAGTATTATTTTGTTTATTTAAAAGTTTAATGAATTTTAGTACAAATTATATAAATATAATAGACTGTGGCACTACTGCACCACTTGGAAACAACGGCCATAATAATGTATCCTTCCTACTCCAGGAATACATCCCAATAAATAAAGGATGCAGAGAAATGTATGATTTTAAATCTACAAACCAAACAAAGATCCAAGAAGACCTAGCTAGAATAAATTGGGAAAGAGAACTAAGAAACAGATCTGCCTCTGAAATATGGGCTATAATTAAGAAACATGTTGATTCAATATGTGTATGCATATTAAAAAAAAAAAATACAACATCAGAGGTATTAAATCAAACTGGATCACAAACAGTCTAAAAAATTATTAGAGAAAAAATGTCAGCACTAATATAGATATAACAAAAATAAAACAGAAAAAATAATAAATGGAGAGAGGCACTGCAGAAAAGGCGAATAAGGATAACATGAACATGTTCTATGGATATGTAAACTCACTAAGAAAATGAAACAACAGACTATGCACTGTAGTAGCCAATAATCAACAAAATGATGAACCCACAAATATGGCTGACATATTTAATATTAATTTTGGGACCGAGTTCACAGACAATGACCCATACTTAGGGGATATTGCTGGAACTATAACAGCAAAGATTATGATCAGCACTGACTACATTAATGAAAGAAAAT
Organism: Neoceratodus forsteri; assembly: GCA_016271365.2. Classification (NCBI taxonomy): domain Eukaryota; kingdom Metazoa; phylum Chordata; order Ceratodontiformes; family Ceratodontidae; genus Neoceratodus; species Neoceratodus forsteri. The sequence goes on from CM057455.1 coordinate 701,082,237, forward strand.
TAATGCTCTAAAAATGACAAACTCTGCAGGATCAGACATCTCCCCAAGAATGTTAAAGTTATTAGCACCACAGATAGCCAAACCATTATGTATACTGTATTTAAGAGCACTGTCACAAATTGAAATCCCAGCTGACTGGCTAGCTGCCACAGTAATTCCTATCCGTAAAAAGGGAGACAGATCAAACTATGAAAATTACAGGCCTATTAGATTAACCTCGGTACTGGGAAAGATTATGGAGTCCATCCTTAAAGATATAATAAATAATCACAAAGATATGGAACAGCATGGGTTTACCAGAGAATGATTGTGCATTACAAAAGTGTGTTTTTATGAAAAAAATATCAGAGTCGCTGGACAGAGGTTGACCGGTTGAATGTATTTTCCTGGATCTAGCTAAGGCATTAGATAAAGTGCCTCATGGAACAATAATAGAAAAGTTGATGGACATCCAGGTGGACCATAGAATTATTAAATGGATCAGGAGTTGGCTGAGTGGTAGAAGTCAGAGGGTTAGCATAGATGGATATTTATCTGATGCAATAGATGTGATGAGTGGGGTCCCCCCAGGGATCAGTTATTGGTCCTTTGTTATTTCAATTATTTATGCATGAGTTGGCTAAGTAAATACACAGATGACAGAAAAATAGCTAAGGAGGTTAACACACAAGAAAATATTGACATTCTACAAATGGACTTGGATAAGATATCCAAGTGGAGTAATTCATGTGGGATGAGCTTTAACAGTGGTAAGTGCTGTGTGATGCATCTTGGGTGACACAACAGGGAAAACACATATTTTCTAAATGGAGCACCTTTAAGAAAAACAAAGGAAGAAAGGGATTTAGGAATAACAATAACAGATAAACTAGCTTGTGACAGACAATGTAACACACAAATAGGCAAGGCTAAGAGAATACTCTGGACTATCAAAAGAAATTTTAGAAGCAGAGATGAAAGCGTAATAATGCCATTGTATAGATCATACGTTAGACCACATCTTTACTGTGGAAGCCAAGCTTGGGTATATACTACAAAAGATACTATGGACAAGATAGAAAAAATCCAAAGACAAACTACTAAAATGATCCATAATTTAAGCACCTTGTCATATAATGAGTGATTACAGAAGTTAAACATGATGTCCCTGAAATCTAGAAGGATACAAAGGGAGATGCTTTTATGTTATGACATCATGCAAGATACCCATCTGTTAAATTAGTTGAATTTTGAATTTAAAAAATGATAACCTAGGCACCAGGGGACATCCATTACAACTTAGACCAAAATCATAGGAAAGACCTTTTCACACAGAGAGTAATTAATTAATTCATGGAACAAGCTACCTATAAAGTTAATAATCAGTAAAGGCAAAACCAGTTTTTAAAAAAAAAACTAGACACCTATATTTCTGAAGGAAACATTTTGTCATATTATGGGTAATACGGCAGGAGTGCATATGGGCACACCACCTTCTCTGTTCCTTACACCTTAGTATGAAACTTGGTGTGATTTATAGGATGTGTTCTATGAGAAACAAGTCTCATTCACAGAATACCCCAAGTCATTTAAAACAATGAGTTAATAAGCTGATGTAAACAAAAATAATTACATGTAAACTCTTCCTGTGACAACAACTTTTAAGTCACAAATTAATTAAACTGACATAAGAGTATTACACATTTACATAAGGGCTGACACAGACTACTGGACAAACAGCAATCAATCAATCAATAAATCAATCAGGATATTGTACCATTTATACTCCAATTTAAGAAAACAAATATAATGTTTGGTATTGCCAAATTTCTTAGTACCTATACTGCTTAGATATTGAACAGAGAATGTATCTATTGTAAGTATATATCTCCTTGTATAAGATTTTATTAATTGTGTCATGTAACAAATCTTGTGATTTCATAGATCTTCTAATAAAATTGATTGATACTGGACAAACACAAAAAAATAACTCTTTTTTTGTTAAATATGCATCCACAAAGAAACTGTAGATAACAACTTTATTTTTTTTATTTCTTATATAAACAAGTCATTGTGTAATAGCAATAAGGTACTCCAGAGATGTGTGTTATTGTGCAATGACATCACTTCCTGGGAGTTTAACACACTCATCCTGTGGTCTCGTGCTTCAACCACCCAAGATGTGATGTTATTACACATTAGAAAATGGGTTTTTTAAAAGCTCAATCCTGATTGGTTGAAATACTCTTGCACCCATACTGTTATTTCTTAACAACACACTGTAAAAAACAAATACCAATTCAGGGTGCCCCATTCCTTTAGGGTATTCTTGGGCACCCCGAATTTCTAAACTTGCCAGTGCTATATTTATTTGTCTCGCTTAAGAAGATTCACCTCGGCAGCACCACTCAGTACCCCCACTAAGAAATTCTTGGGAAAACCTCACACCAAAATATTAATTTCAAGTGAAGCTAAAAAAAAAAAAAAAAAGCTTTGTTTTCTGCCATGCCTGCTACCGTCTATCAGCGCCACTACACAGCCAGCTCTCCAAAGTCAAGTCTCACTGCTACTGACACCCTAAAGATAGCTCACTTTCTTCTCAGCCACAGAACAGAAAAATCCTTTTTTTCATACTTAGATTTTTTTTTCTTGGCTGCCGTCTTGCCTGACCTCACTCCATATCTAACTCCTGACATTTCGGCCCGTGTCTGTCGCGTTGACAGAAAATCCACTAACTGTGTGACAGTAAAAAATAAAATGAAAAGCAACATAAAGAAAAAGAAAAAAAAAACATAATCCACTTCTTTTTAGTTGATGGAGAGAGAGAGAATCCCTGATTATTTCTCTGACCTGTGCTCAATTGGGCTGGGGGGTGAGCGGGGTGGTATCCATGACAACCACCTCACAAGTTAAAACTATGGAGGCTGCACAAGGACAAGAGTCCCCACTCTAACAACAGCAACAACAACACAACAAAAAAGCATTCAAATATAGGCGGATGAACTATTTTATTATACAGTAAATCAAACATCTAAGAGTTTAAACATCTAACCATAAATTTATTTGTTTTAAACATTAATACAGTGCCCCATTTTCTAAGCACAATAATACCTTCCAGTGTGGGCATTATGGGAGTTAGCAGACCTTCCAGGGGCCATAAGGCCCTCCGTCTGAGGCGTCAGGCCACATTATGCCCCTGGGCAGTCCGTTATATCCCTATGGCACCCACCCTGTTGGGTATTATTGCTTATGTAACACACACACACCCTGTCGTGCCTTATTGCTTAATTACACCACTCGTGGTGAACATTGCCAGGAGGTGAGTGGACAGATTTTTCTGTGCAGAGGGTGCCAGGGTGAGTTACTATATAGTAAAGGGTAGGGGTGATTTTTGGATGATATCACAATGGGTGGAGGGATTTTAAATATTTTAAACAAGATTTGGCAGGTGCCAACAAGGCTAGCTTAGTTTTTTTATGGTGTTATACTTAGTTCAGTAGCATGTTTTTCTGCCTCATCAGTCTCACACACAACTTTAGTTTTACAATTTTTTTTTTGTATACAGTGCCCACATGGAGAGTTTTGATGCAACAGCACTGCTTTTGACTAATGTTCCCTACAATGTACACAGTGTTCAACTTCACACAACACTGAGCAATTACAATTTTATCCACCTAAGCACCAGGCTCACTTATAGCCTCCCATCACTGGACACACAGGTTAACCACTCCCCCTGGCTTATTTTCTACTGCTGTCTGTAAGTTTTTAACCCTATTTAATTTAACAGATTTACTATGTAAAACCAAAGTCTACCATTACAGCTAACCCACTAGGCACAGATAGGAGATCTCTTACCTGGGTCTTGGGGAACCTGGGATGGGGTTCTCAAGGTGGTGCCTAGTCATAACTGTAAAAGAATAGCAATGGGGTCACAAAGGATCTGTAGGTATGAAATAGCACATATAGAGAAGGTTAAATAGAAAACAATACTTATTTGATATGCAGGGGTTGGTGTCCTGTTAGTCCAGGGTTGGCATCCTTTTACACCTGTAGGAACAAATAGAATGAAAAGGTTAGTATGAGTTAAAAATAGAAACAAGATTTATGACAATGTTGGGGATAGGTACAAGAGCTAAAGGATGAACACAGATATTAAGAATGGGAGCCATCTGCTCCCAGATTCAACTCTGACCTCAATCATTGGTACAAGGATGGGTTTAGTTTTAATGTAGAAGAGATTGTAATGAGCAGTGTTGTGGGGAGGATTTGGGGATGCAATTGAAATGGGAGAGGGGAAAGGTCTTACTTTTAATTTGAGAGACAGGGGAGACTATAGTGCAGTGAGTGTTTGGGGGAAAGCCAGAAAGGGTGTTTATTTTAATACTGGGGTGTTTTTCTGGCAGCAGGGATGGATGGCAACAGTAGCTGACAGCTGAGTGCTAGTTTTCAGTACATTACGGTCATGGGCAGCGAACAAGGGGAAAAATGGGAGGGGGGGTGCTGTAGTAATTACAAGAGAGACCATGATTGCTTCCCTTCTAACCTTGCATGCATTAAAGGGGCATTTTGAATGCTCATGGGCAAAAGTATGGGGGGCTAATGCCCCCCTGGTGCCTAGGTTCTGGCACCCATGATTACAGTCACGCAGCTACTACTGATTGAGTAGTTCAAAATTATTTTGCCTACAGTGTATAACAGGCTGAGACTTCAATCCACAGACAGTTGTACTGCTCCTCCTACCCTCTATCACATCTTTCAGCTGTCCCTAGTTTTCAAGGATCTTCCTGATTTGGCCTAAGAAGAGTCTTTGGTCCACACAAATTTGACATTTTTGTTACTGAAGTTAGGATCAGGATAACAAAATAATGTTAGCCACGTGTGTTACAGTCTTGTTCTCTCTCGGAACATATCTCTACTGAAAGGGTACATACAGTATTGAAATATCTTCCAGAGCAGATGTCACAATTTTTCAGATATGCCCCTAATTTTGGTCATTAGTGCCTATTTTTAAGCCTTGTCCCAGATTTCTAGAGGGTTAAGAACTATGCCCCTAATGTAAACATCATCCAGGCCTCTCTTCAATGCCAGACTCCTGTTTCCATCCCTCCCTTGTTCCCCTCTTCCCACAATTGGGCTGGTGGTAGTGTTGTTTTTAAAATTTGATACATTTACATTCAAGGACTCTCCTACACTGGTTACAGGGACTGGCCTAGTGTGGTTTCTCATCAACACCCAAACACCATCTCTCCCCTCTACTCACTAGAGCCCGACATAGACAGTTAATATTCTCACCATTTACCAGTGTGTTTCAAGATGCCCTCTTATTTTCTTCTTTCTTATTACTAGAGATCCACACAGACAGTAAATATTTAAGACATTTAACGGTTGTTCCATAGTTTGGCCTTTATTTTATTCTCTCTTTTCCTGCTAACGCAGATCCTCCAGTCCCTGCTTGATTATGCCACACAAGTTGTTACCTGTAGACACCTGTAGATGCCATGCAGAGTTCTATTAAATAGAACTCTGTGACACCACTAACGTCACATGACTCTGACATCACTAAGGGTGGGTGTTGCCCATAGACATCGTAGAAATAATGACAGATCTGTGGTTGACCTGATTTACTTCCCCAACCCTTCCTTTACTAGTGCATGAACATGTCTAAGCAGCTGCCATTTAATTAATATAATTGCAGCTGAGCCACAGGATCTTCAAGTCCAGCAGGCCCAGAAGTGGTTGGAGCTAGCATTCACCCCTCTGCAGTACCTGGTGCTAGTAACTGGTTTCTCCATTCAAAGTCACCACAACAGTGGTACAGGAACTGCATTTCACTGGCAGCACCCTGTGTCTGGCACTGGTAGCTGCTTTCTCCATCCAAAGTCAAACTGAAGGTGGGACAGAGCTGCATGTCATTACTATGTCATCTTAGTGGCACCACCCAATGATGCCACATAAGTCGCCAACCCTGACCTCACTGAGGGTGGGTGCTGCTGCCTGACCGCAGAGTTTCATTTAAGAACAAACTCTGTGGCTCTACAATAGAACTATAAATATTGTGCTTAAAAAGTGCTTATTTTTCTATGCGCCATATACATACAGAGTAACTGATGATACTCCCAAGGCACCAGACCCTGATATCACTGAGGGTGTTTTTTGCCACAGATGCCCATAGTCACCACACACAGAGTTCCTAATGAACTCTGAAATGACACCACACAAGACACAGGACCATGATGCCACTGAGTGCAGGTGCAGCCCACAGGCACCGTAAAAATAATGACAGTTCTGTGGTAGACACGATTTGCTTCCCCAATCCTTCCCTCATTAGCAAATGAACATATTGGAGCATCTGCAGTTTATTTAATATAATTGCAGCAGAGTAATGGGATCTTTCAGTCTGCTGGGCCCAATCAGAATTGGAGCCCAGCATTCACCCCTCTGCTTTAGCTACAGGCTGTGAATGCTGATGGTAGCTGGTTTCTTAATCCAGTCACTTTGAAGTAGGGACAGGAGCTGTGTTTCACTACTGTACCATCTTGGTAGCTCACAGGGAAAGTTATTGCCGCTCACATTGTTGTAACTGGCATAAGTGGAGGACTAACAACCTTGCCTACTCCACTTGCACCTTGCACTTTTACCAAGTAATCAAGGTTCAGTCCTAACTTATACATTTCTTTAAACATTTTTCAGCTGAAGTTTCACTAGAGCAGTGCTCCATGCTGAAATACAGTTAAAATAGTAATAGATAGGACATCAGCTTCTTGGGCTTTTGGTAAAGTTGTGGAAGGGGGAGAGTGAGCAAAGAGTTTTATGAGTATCATCTCCTTCTATGTTGGATGGGGAGGGGTAGCATGTTAAAAAACTTTGTGGGTGTGAGCATGGTGAAACAGCTGACCAAGCATGCAGGTATTCTGGAGTGGGGCAAGTCAGAACTACAGTAGGCCACATGTTTCCAAGAGAGCTAATGCCTGCTGATCCAGATCTCATGCACTGTCTTCCTTGTAGCCAACAGAAAGCTAGCAAGTCTCCCTCAGTGACCAGGGAAGCCTGTTCCATAGGACTGGGTCTGCAAGTGTAAAGGCTTGATCTCCTGAGGATTTTAGCCTCACACAGGGAACAACTAGAAGGCCCACAATGGAGGAGTTGAGGGGGTGAGAGGTCTGATAGGGAGTCAGCAGGTCTTTCAGGTAACCAGGGTCATATCAGTATAGTGCCTTGTAGATCAGCAAACTGACCTTTAAGATGATACACCACTCCACCAGCAGCCGATGCAGTTCACACAAGACTGGGGCTGTATGACAGTAACTCAGAAGGCCCATCAATAATGAGGCTGCTGTATTCTGTACCAGCTGCAGATGTCATAGAACACCTCTACTCACCCAGAGGTATGAAGCATCACAGTAACTGAGTCTGAAAGTAACGAATGCATATACCAGTGACTGCAGTCTTCGGGGAGACCAAGGCTTTAATCCAGGTAATGTTTCTGAGATGGTAATAGACATTCCATACCACAGCTGACACCTGAGCCTCAAGTGTCAGCCTCTCATCCAGAATGGCCCCCAAATTCTTAACCTTAGCAGAAGCCATCAACCCAGATGAACAAAGTCACAAGCTAGTCACCTCAGTGGCAACCCCTGCACCCCAGCTTCGATCAGTTCAATTCCTAGTACCTTCATCTTGTCCGTATTGAGTCTCAACCAGCTTGAGAGCATCCAGGCCTGGATCTCGACTAGGCACAAATTTAGTACCTTGACTGCATCTGACATCCCTGGTGCACATGACAGATACAACTAGGAACCATCAGCATATCACTGAAAACCCAGTCTGTATCATCTAATGAGCCTTCCCAGGGCAGCATGTACACTACAAACACCAAGGGAGAGAGGATCAGCTGCTTGGGCACATCACAGAACAGGGGCCTTGAGAGTGAGGAGAAGCCCCCCTTCACTACACTCTGCATCCTATCTCTGAGGAAGGACTCAAACCAGCAGATAGCAGAGCCAGCAAATCCACAGTACTCTTTGAGGCAATCCAACAACAACCCATTGTCCATGGTGTCAAAAGCTGATCAGAGATCTAGTAGGACAAGAATTGACCATTCTCCTCTATCTCTTGCCATGACAAGGTTATTATGCACCCTGACCAATGACATCTCGGTACTGTGCCTTGACCTAAAGCTGGATCGCAGAGGTTCATAGATGTCAAATGCTGTGCAGTGTTGCTCAGGATGGAGCTCCACTATCTTCTGTATAATCTTCCCCAAAACATGAAGGTTAGACTTGTCTGTAATTCACCAGGCAGTCTGGGTTCAAAGATGGTTTCTTCAGGAAGAGTCTTACCGGAGCACCTTCCAATACTCTTGGAAAGACCCCATCCAAGAGGAACCATCAGATAAGCTCATGGATGTCAGGCCCAAAACCCCTACACACCTGACCAACAGGTGATTCAGGCCTGGATCCAGCTCACAAAAGGTGGGCCATGACTCTGAGATCACCTCACAAATCTCATCCATCAAAGCCTGCCTAAACCTACTCCAAACTGGCAGAAGACCTCCAGCCCTATACAGTGTGATCCTGCTGGGTCTCAACAACCCAACTAGGGAGATTCTGGACTGCATTGAGGGAAATTTGTCAGAGAAAAACTGAGCAAACTCTTCACAATGAGTGGATGAATTCGGTTCATGAGTCAAGTTAGGACAGCCATTAGGGTCAAGAGGGAAGCATTCTACAACTTCAAAAATAAGCCAGGTAACAATCTATGGGAGGAATACATACTAAAGAATAAAGAGGCTAAGGTGGCACTGAGACAAGCAAAGGCGGCTGCGGAACTTCAGACAGCTTAAGGTGTCAGGGAGGGGAACAGTCTTTCAGATATTTGCAAGAAAAGAGAAAGAAGGGTGGAGGAGTAGTGAAAATCAGGGATGGGGACAGCATAGTGGAGTAGGACAGGCAGGAGGCCACCGTTCTGAACAAATACTTCTGTTCAATGTTCACCAAAGAACACAATGACCTAATGCCTGACTTCAGCATTACAGCAGAAGGCAGGGGAGTGCCAAAACTGGAATCACCCAAGTATTACCACAGGCAGGGTCAGAGAGGTGCTTGAGCATTTAAAGATCAACAAATCTCCTGGTTCAGGTGGAATACATCTGAGGATAATTAAAGAGTTAGTGAGTGAGTTAGCAGACCCCTTAGCACACCTGTTTAACAATTCTTTCCAGATGGGAGTCATATCTAATGACTGGAAAGGAGCTGACATGGTGCCTCTGCATAAGGGTGGTAGCAGAGAAGAGGCCAGTAACTACAGGCTGGTCAGCCTCTCATCAGTGCTAGGAAGGCAAATGGAGGCCCTGATTAAACAAGACCTAGTAGGCTACTTGGATAAGCATGGCCTACAGGATGACAAAAAACACAGTTTCATTACAGGCAGGTCATGCCAGACAAACCTGATTACTTTCTTTGACTGGGTATCTAGGAAACTGGATAGTAGTTGACCAGTGGACCTCCTCTATTTTAACTTCAGCAAAGCCTTTGATTCAGTACCACACAAACACTTGCTGAAGAAGCTAGATGAGCAGGGCATAGCAAGCTGCATCGTTAAGTGGGTGGGTGGAAATTGGTTGGACAGAAAGAGGCAAAGGGTGGTGGTCAACAGGTAGATGTCAGAGGAAGGAGAAGTGATAAGTGGGGTCCTGCAGGAGTCAATCTTAGGTCCAGTCCTGTTTAATGTGTTCATCAGTGACATAGGGGTAGGTATCCAGGGCAAGACTGCACTGTTCATGGATGACACAAAATTAGGGGGAAGGGTGGACAGCGAAGAAGAAGTGAGAATCATACAAAATGATTTGAGTAGGTTAGAACAATGGTCTAGTATCTGGCAGCTGAAACTTAGTGTCAAGAAATGTAAAGTGATCCATATTGGCAGGAATAACCGTAGAACTACCTACTGGCTAAACGGGGTCAAACTCAGTGACTCAAAAGAGGAAAGGGATCTAGGAGCTGTTATTATTAGCAACACCCTTAAACAAACTCAGCCAATGCAATGCAGAATCTAAAAGGGCCAACAAAATGCTGGGATGCATAGGGAGAGGATTTGACAGTAGGCACAAGAAGGTGATACTTCCACTATACAGATCTATGATGTGACTCTATTTGGAATACTGCTTACAGTTTTGGAGACCATACCTTAAGAAGGATAGGGACAGGACAGAAACTATTCAGAGAAGGGCAACCAAAATGATACAGGGGCTTCAGGGACTGCTGTGCAAGGGGAGGCTAGAGGCATTAAACATGTACTCACATGAATCTAGGAGAAAAAGGGGGGATATGACAGAAACCTTTAAGTACATGAGGGCTTTAAATTCAATACCCTTTGCTGAACTATTCACCAAGGCTCCCAACTCAAACATGAGGGGGCATGGATGGAAACTGAGTGGTGGGAGTTTGGGGCAGGATCTGAGGAAGTATTATTTCTTAGAAAGTGTTGTTGAGCTATGGAACAAACTACCTGTGAAGGTGGTAGGATCTAGGACCATATCAGCATTCAAAAGGGGTTGGGATAAGGGGTATACTGGATCAAATCAGCAAGGAAATCTACCAGTTAGGACCCAGGATCACCTAGGATCTTGGGATCTCAAGGGTAGATTTGATGGGCCTTTGGTCTCCTTTTGCCATCAACTTTCTATGTTTCTACAGCATGTGACTATGAATCTGCTGTTACCCACTGCAGACAGACCAGAAGGAGTAGTCTTTTTACAGTCTGGAAGACCTGAGCTGGTCAGTTTCTCACAGCTATGATTTCCCTGACAGGAATGTTGCCTTTTTATGGGAAATTGTTCTTTGATACTCAACATAATGAATCTTCAAAGTCAGTTTATCCTCCTCAGTCCTTGATCTCCTCTAACAATGTTCCAACCTTTGACCCATAAACTTCAGATCCCTGAGCTCCCCATCAAACCACATAAATTGCAGTTGAATTTCAGAGCTCAGCACTAGCAGTTAAACCTGCGGTACTACAGTGCAATGACAATGCCCAAGGTTAATTCAGTAATCCATTCTAATTTCAACATAGTTTCTACCTGGTTTGTCAAACAACATCTGATCCTTAATGCTACCAAAACTGAGTCTAGTTTTTGGATCACAGAACTTGCTATCTCATTCAGCCAATCCACTTGGAATCATAACATCAAATGGCAACAGTATTGACCAAGTCAACATACTCAAATATCTAGATATCTAGCTTGATGTATCATTTACTTATAATAATACAATATCACAAATACCCCAAAATAGAAAGCATCATGGGATGCATATGCAAATCACCATGAGCATTTAGGTTGGTTCTGCTTTAAGCAGAAATGCATGGTGCCATAAGACCTCTCACACAATCTGCAAAGGTTGAGGACAGAAGACAGAGACATGATTTTCGTCTACTCAGGATTCATCAGTGTACCTCATCTGTATCTCATCCTATGGCAATTGGAACCAGCCTTGGCATGGTCTTATGGGTTTGGGTCATGGTGGGCCCAAAATAAGAAAACAAGTTAAAAAGACAAAGAGCCTCTGCACAAAAGCATTGAATCAAAGGTTACCCACAAAACCCACAAAAGGGCTCTGTCAACAAAGCCAGGTTCCAGAGAAATACAATATCACACATACCCCGTAATGCTTTATAATGCAAAGCATTATGGGGTGTATATGCAAATCACCATGCAAATTTAAGCTAGTTCAGCACTAAGCAGGAATTTATGGTGCCAGAGGGCCTCTCACACAATCTGAAAAGGCTGAGAGAATAGATGACACAGAATTATGTTTGTCCTACCCAGCACTCATCAGTTTGCCTAATCTGTATCTCACCTCAGGGAAAAACAAACCACCCCTTATGTGGTCTTATGGGCTTTGGTCATGGTGGACCAAAATATTGAAGCAGACAAAGGCATGTATTTCATCCTACCCATGACTCATCAATGTGCCTTATCTGTATCCACCCCAGGGGAAAAATGAACCAGTCCTCATGTGGTCTTATGGGTTTACTGTAGGCTGTGGTGGACCCAAAAATAATAAAGCAAGCTGAAAAGACAAAGAATCTCTCAACAAAAGCACTAAGGCAATGTTTACCCAAAAGGGGATTTGGTAACAAAGCTAGGTTTCAAAGAAATACAAAACCACTCATACCATATACATCTCATGATGCCTTGCATTATGGGGTATGTATGGTTTTGCATTTATTTGAAACATAGCTTTGTTGCCAATTCCCTTTTTGGGTAACCCTTGTCACATGACACAGGATTTCTGCACCTGTTTTGTAATCAGTTTTGTAAAAGCAGGAGATATTTCTGGTCACCTTCTATCAGTAGTGGAATATGTCCATAAAAATTTACCAAAGGGAGCTCATGAACTTTCATAAATCTTGTAACAAGTGCCATCTATACATGTACTGTATTCCTTTTTTCGTGTAACTCTTCCTGCAAGTGTAGCAGTTTAAATTTGGCAGATGCTGGGAAAAGTCAAGCTTTCTTAGCAATGTCTCTGGAAAGAATGACCATGTTTTAAATTTACTATTTGGCTGTTCAGTCCTAGAACTGCTGTTAATTTATGGCTGCACATTAGAAGTGTCTTTCATGTCAAGAAGCAGCAAGCAAACCCAAACATTCCTGTTGAGGGATCATGTCTCTGGACAGAATACAGAGATATTTGCCCAACATGCTGATCCAAGCCAGGTTTTCCAACCCCAACTCCAGACAAAGGATTTTGAATTTGTGATGTCAGAGTGACATACTAGATGATGTGTCATGGTAGGCAACTGAAAGGCTTTGAAGTCTGGCAGAGCCTGATGGTGTCAGCCAGGCTTGGGACTGCAAATAAACTGCCATCTAGAGTTCATTACTGCCATGATTCATCAGAGTGTCTTGTGGGAAGCCAGTCATCCTCACTACAGAGAAATAGAGAGGTTTATTCTGTATGTAACCTATTGTTCAAAACAATTTTCTTTCAATGTCTGTAGAATTACTGTTCCCTATATTCTTGCTGTAATATCCTATGTTACATGTGTACATATCTAGAAGTACTGAAATATTATGCATTCATATAACTCCAGTTCTGTGACTGAATCCTTTGGGGTACAGCTCACGGATTTATAATTGGCACACTGTATTTCAGCCTCTAAAGAGAAGGCTACCGTTACCATATTCTATTCTTAAAGTAAGTTGTCACATGACCTACAGCAAGGAGCACTATACTATATGAGCAGTGGTTCTGGAGGGACGCAGACCTAGAGTTACCCAAAAGAGTGTCTTAGCTGAGTGGTGGCAGCTACTGAAGTACTGAGAAAGCTGGTAACAGTGATGAAGGTTGTGTCTGGTGCAGAGCAATTTGCCACAAACTGAAGGCAGTTAGTGGGATCTGAAACAGTTTTGTCAGTATAAAGGTTATCTGTCCAGTCACAGAGCATGATATAGAAACATGGACTACATATTCTACTACTTTTTATGTTAAGCAAGAGCAGAAAGGCAGAAGACATTATGTCTGGGCCATATAAGAAGTGAAAACTGCTACACCTACAGCAGCTGTGCTGAGAGTGAGAATTGGCCTATGAGGAGGGACAAACATGGGCACAGCTGATAGCCATCCTCCAAAAAAGTGACCAGGAAAGTTGTGCAAAAGGGGTTCCTGCTAGTCAAAGTTGTGAGATGGAGGCTAGGGTGAATGCAGTTGAGCCAGAATTCATGACCAGGGCAGCTGTGCAAGCAGACCTGGTATGGATGTTGGCGCTGGAGATTGCCCAGATTAAAGAGAAGGCAGAGATGGATCTGCAGAAGTTGAAGCTGGAACCAGAGAAGGAGAAGCAAAAGGCTGAGGAGCAAGAGAAAGAGTGCCAGGACCAGATCAAGTGAAAGTGAGAGGAGCAAGAGAAGGAGGAGAGGCAAAATCCTGAGAAGTCAGAGAAAGAGCACCACTATGAGATCCAGTGAGAGGAAAGGCAGTGTCAACATGAGATCCAGATGAAAGAGACAGAGGATGCAAGATAGATGGAAAGGTTGAGCCAGAGGACATCACTTCAAATTGAGAGTAATGACATGAAGGGTTCAACCCTGGAAGCCAAAATTAATTCTAAAATGTTTCCTAGCAATCAGAAGGGGAAATTATCTTGATTTGTTATTAAGATATTTTGAGAGAATCTGTAGGCAATTGGAATTGTGTAGGGTTTCTTGGGTGACTCACCTATGGCCACTGCTTACAGGCATGGCATTAGAAGTCTTTGCCTAAATGGACAATAATGATACCATGGACTATGCTGACAAAGTGAAAAATTCCTTGCTAAAGCAGCCCTATAGGCACAAATTTAGAAGGTTAAGAAAGGCCCTGGGGAGGCAGCTACAGTATGCTGAAATGTTTGTGCAGATAAGTAACTTAATAGAACAATGGGCAGAAGGCGCAAAAGCTCACTCTGTAGAGAAGATAAAACATTTATTCTTCTGGAACAGTTTTTGAAAACTTTGCCTGAGGGTCTGAGAATATGGTTGTTGTATAGAACTCTGAACTCTGCAATGGAGGCAGCCAAGAGGGCTGAGCAGTTCATATCCAGCCGACCATCCTGTAACTGCAAAGGGAATGGGGAGGAAAATCAGGTGGTTTTGGGGGAACCTCAGGAGTACGGCCTAAAGGAAGCCAGCATGTGCCTGAACAAAAAGGTAAGCCACCTGTTATCAAAAGCATAGAGATGGGTGAACATAAGTGCTGTATCTGCCAGAGACTGGGCCATTTGTCTTGTGATTGTCCAAAAAATGTAACAAAAGATGTGAGTGCAGCTGGAGGGTGTAGCTCAAGAAGTTCTCCACAGTTGGTAACATTTAAACAGTCAATGCTCTGTAACTCCACTGTACACCTGCACCAGTGTGTGAATGGGATGATGGCTCAGGGACTGAGGGTCACTGGGTCCTCCTTTTCATTGATGAAACAGAATCTATTTTCAGAGGAACAGATCTTGCCAGGGTTGTTTTCTAGGATTAGAGGAGTGACTGACCCTGTGGTCTCAGTGCCACTGGTCCAGATCTTTCTTGGCTGGGAAGGTGGCAGAACATACGGGAGGTGGGTGTTGTACCAGACGTGCCACTGTATGTAATCATGGATAATGACTTCAGTAGTAGGGTCTACACTGTGTGTGTCATTACCCAGAGCAAGGTGAGGGAACTGGCTTTTTACACAGAGGGAGCAGTGCATGATAAAGCAACCCCTACCTCAGTAGCAGGAGAAGTTGTAGCTGAAGAACAAGCTGGGAGCAACAGTTCTTAGCCACAGCTACAGAATGAGACCTCAGCCATGGGCAGCTCTCCCACAGCGGAGTGCCTTCTGGGGATGGTTTAGTATGTGAAGCTAGGGACAGCTCAGCTAACTGACCCATCTCTGCAAAAGTTAAGGGAGTTAGCAACCAGTAGGGAAGGTGACACTCAAAGTGGTGGAAAAAGTGAAGTGTACCCGGAGAATGGGCTCACTGTACCATTAGCTGGCTCCTAAGAGAGAACCAGAGGAAGGGTTGCTCCAGCAGACAGTGGTTCCTAGGGAGTATAGAAAGCAGCCTGTGGCCTTAGCCAATGACATACCCTTTTCAGGACACCTAGGGTACAACTGTGCAAAAAGACATCTGACTAATAATTTTTACTGGTCTAGTATTTGTAAAGATGTGGCAAACAACTGTGGGACTTGCACATAGCGCCAGATGGTGGGAAAGGTTGCGGAAAAGACTAAAGCAGCTTTGATTCTCCTACTTATTACTGAAGAGCAATGTTTTTGAGTTGTAGAGCTGTGTGGAATGTGAAAATTCTGAATATGTGGAATGTCAATGAAATTTCACAAACTTCCATGAAATTTTGCGGAATTTCATGGAATTTTTAAAATTTAGGAATTTGGTTTTGATTATAACTCAGCAACCATTCAAGCTGGAGCTAGGAAATTTAGAATATGTACTATTCTGGTCAATGGCCATACATGTGCTAAATATCATGTATTTTGGTGGGATAGTTTCAAAATTATAGGTGCTCAAATGTTGTCATTTTATTGTTTGTGCAAAATTTCATGAACATTTTTTATCTGCATATACCTAAACCGTCTAGTGGGTCAGGGATCTTAAACTTGGCATGATTTCTTGATGACCGGTGTTCTAACAATGTGCCAGATTAATAACAATGTGATGCATCCTCTCACAATTATATGTGCTCAAAATCTGTCATTTTATTTTTTTCAGGAAATATCATGAAAAAATTTCACCTGCATATAACTCAGGCACCTTTGGAGCTAGACATGTGTAAATTAGTATGGATAACCTTTTTGTAATGCTTATAGAATTATCTAAATATGGAGAGAATTAGGTAAGAGAGTTTTAAGTTACAGGGGTTCAAAACTTTATTATGTAAATATCTGCAAAACTTTGTGAAAACTATCAAAAATGTGGATGTGTGTAACTTCTCTGCTCTTGCATGCATAGAGTTAACATTTGTCATGCATATCCATAGTCCATGTATCCTGGTGCCTAACATAACTGGATAAATTGGTTAAGCAGCTTTAATTTTGCAGAAGAAAAAAAATTATCAATAACATTTTGTCACATATTTATGATAGCATATTCTGTAGTTGAAGCACCCAGAATTTTTTTGTGTGGAATTTAGCATTAACAATGCACATATCACTACTTCATTTGATAAGTTGGACTGAGCTTTTTGCAGTCCTAGTGTCCCTCACAGGGTGGCTATTCCCCCACCCCCCTTCTCTTTTGGCGTAACTAGATGAACTTAGTAGAACTACTGATCCCACTGATGTCCTCTTTGTTATTTACAATGACAAACTCTCTTAAAATGTGAGTCACCTACTCCTTTTCCTATCAACATACCCTGTTGGAATAGCCAGAATTCTTTTTTCCTGCTGCCCAAGACATTGTCTTCCGCTAGTACATATTTTTGAGTACCTCTAAGTCCTAGACGTGCATGTACACCAGGCTCCCTGGATTATAAATGTACTGGATGTGATCCTTAAATATCCTGCATTCAAGTTGGAATTGTTGACACTCTGTGCTTTCTTGCTCCAACCTGGGGGTCTACCACTGTTGTGCTACCCAGCTCAGCTGTCCATTTCTTGGTGAAACTGTGCATCTAACTCCAGAACCTGGTGACCCCAGTGCTACCTGCCTCTTATACCCCATCCTTTAATTAGAACCTCCCCAGATAAGGCAGAGTAAAATTAGAAAAGTCTAGTTTTATGGAATTTTTCATGAAATTCTGCAATTTTCACAAAGACTCATGGGGTTTGACTTTACATACAGATGTTATTTTGCAGCTTCTCGCAACAAGCAATTAATAAAATTGGCACACACAGTCTCCTTGAAAGGTCTAAGAACCTGCCAAATTTAATGGTATTGCATTCTCTAGTTTAAAGTTTTAGGGGTTTATAAATTTGTAGTTTACATTCTTGCAAAATTAAATTTTTAAATGTTGTGAAAGTTTGACTACTTCTAATAGAATCCCATTTAAAACTGAAAATATGAACTTTTTCAAAAATGACCATGTGGTATATGTTTAAATGTTGAAACTCTGGTTAAATCTGGATATGTAGTTTTAAAATTAGAAGGAACTAACCAGAATATAAATTTTGGCAACATGTTTGACAGGCTATAATACAGTCCCATTTAAAGCTAGAAATATGAAACTATGTGCATATACAAATGTAGTGATAACCTGTATACCTGGCAATTAATGTACTATTTCAATGAATACTATCAAAGTTATACTAAAATTACAGAAATACAAATGTTGGCAAAATGTTTGGCTACCTTATAACTCAGCTCCCATTAACTCTTGAGACTTAAAACATGGTACATATATGAATTCTATGTGCTTCTCTAAATTCTGATATTGTGAAGAAATTTGGAAAGAAATTTTAAAGTTATCTTAAAATAACAGAAAATTAAATTTTGATTAAATGTTTGGCCACCCTTAACTCTGCCCTCTTTGAATCTACAACTTCGAAATTTGGTACACTTACAGTATGTGAGCCATGTTACACATATGGTGTTATTTGGTGATGTACTTTTAAAATTATAGCAAAAAAACTGAAATTTAAAATTGTATAAAATTCCACAGAATTTTTGAATTCCGCAGAATCAGAATGTTCATTCCGTGGGCATTCCATGGGCAGAATTTTATATTCCACACTGCTCTATTGCATTGCCATTGACATTATGGGGCCCCTTAGCATCCCGTCACACTGGCAAGTTGTACATTTTGGTGGTCATAGATTACACCAGAAGGTACCCAGAAGCAGTGTCCTTGTCCTTCATTGAGGATGAGAGGATAGCTGATGAACTGTTAGGGATATTTAGCCAGGTAGGTTTTCCCTGGGAGATTCTGTGAGACAAGTGCACCTACTTTAAGTCTGATCTGATGGTTAGTCTCTAGCAGAAGTGTGAGGTAAAGCAGATCAGGGTCTCACCATATCACCCCCAGACTAACTGTTTGGTCGAGTGATTCAGTGAGCACTTAAGATAATGTTAATGGATGTAATCATGGGTAATGACTTCGATAGTAGGGCCAGTACTGTGTGTGTCATTACCCATAGCAAGGTGAGGGAACTGGCTTTTGAGGACACAGAGGGAATTCTGTATTATTTATTGCCTGATTAATGCTGATTTTAACTGTCTAACTGTTTTTTCCCATTATCACCTCTACGTAAAGTGCCTAGAGATCCAGGGATTAGATGCTCTATAAATAAAGTTTGACTTAACTTGACTTGAAGGAAATTTGCTGAGAAGCATGCACGACAGTTGGACAAACACCACCCCATCTCCTATTCACATATAGGGAAGTTCCCCAGGAGTCCACATGGTTCTCCTCTTTCAAGCTAAGCTCCTGTTTTGCCATAGTGTAAGGGGCCCCCTTGATTTTGTAAGAGATGAATGGGAGGGTGAGCATGCTCCCCAAAAGGAACCTGTTGTGGAGTATTTCCTGAATTTCAGATCATGGTTCAAAGAGTTCATGGTGTTTGCCCAGGAGGAGCTAGCCACTACACAACAGAGGCAGAAGACATGGTAAGACCATGGGGCCAGAGCCCAAGAGAATGAAGTCAGGCAAAGGGTGATTTTGCTTGACCCCACCCAGCAGAACAAATTACAGGTGGCTTGGGAGGGGGAGAGGAGAAGGATGAATCCTCAATGGATGCTGTCTCCCTCTTGTAGCAGCTGACACCAACCCAAGCTGCTGAAATGAGTGGGGTCCCAGAAGTTGTAAGACATGCATAGAGGGGGCAATCAAAGAGTTGTTGGCTTTCCAGGTGATCCAGGAGTCCAGTAGTCACTGAGCCAGTCATACTGATTCCTAAAAAAAGATGGGACCACAAGGTTCTGCATTGACTACTGCATGCTCAACAGCTGCACAAACCCAGAGATATACCCCATGCCCAGAATGGATGAGATTCTGGAGAGGTTAGGGTGAGCCCACTACCAGTCCACCATAGACCTGACAAAGGGCTATTGGCAAGTACCGCTGACCCCATTCAGCAGCATGGTCAAACACTGTCTGATCTCAGCAGGAAGAAAATGCCAGAAAAGGTTCAGTGGATGGGAACATTTGATACTGTGTTCCACCATCTGAAGGAGGTATTTTGTTGGGCACCTGTGCCCACCAGTTTAGACTACTCTCTTATGTTCATTGTGCACATAGATGCATCTGATCATAGGCTAGGTAGGGTTCTGAGTCTGGTTGCACAATTGGTAGAGGAGCACCCAGTCATGTACTTGAGCAGGAAGCTCCTGCCCAGAGAAGAGGTGTACACCACAACCTAGAAGGAGTGTTTCAGAATTGTCTGGACTTTGCTGAAACTGCAACTGCAACTGCAACATTACCTGCATGGAAGAGAGTTCACCCTGGTTACTGATCACAGCTTTCTTACATGGCTGTATAGGACCAGTGGCCAGAATTAAAAATTACAAGGATGGAGCTTGGTTCTGCAGTCCTATAATATGGACATTAGGCACCATAGTGGGTCACAGCATGGCAATGCAGCTGGGCTGTCCAGACAATAGCTAGTGTCCTTGTTTTTTTTCTTAAGTAGGAGAGATCTAGGGGGAAACTAAGTTGGGGTTCACACAAAGAGTGAACTGAGGGCATTGCTGGTGGAGCCAGCCAGTCAACACACACACACACACACACACACACACACACACACACACACACACGTGTAACTGTTCAAATTTAGCAGATGCTGTGAAAAGGCATGCTTTCTTAGTAATGTCCCTGAAGAGAAAACAGACCAAATGTCTCTGCTGTAAATTTACTATGTGGCTGTCCAGTCTCAGGATCTCTGTCAGTTTATGGTTGGGCATTAGAAGTATCTTTGATATCAGGAAGTGGCTAGCTAACCTGAATATTACTGTTGAAGGCTCATGTCTTTGAGCAGAATACAGAGGTATTCATCCGATAGGCTGGTTCAAGCTGGTTTTCTCAACTCCAACTCCAGACAAAGGATTTTGAATCTGTGATGTCAGAGTAACATATTTGATGATATACCATGAGGGTGGCAACTGGAGGGTGTTTAGGGATGATAGTGCCTGACAGAGTCAGTTAGGCTTGGGACTATGCACAAACTGCCATCTGTCATGATTCATCAGGAACATCTTGTGATAAGCCAATCTACCTTGCGAGAGAGAGAGAGAGAGACAGAGAGAGAGAGAGAGAGGTTTATTTTATGTGTAACCTATTGTTCAAAACAATTTTCTTTCCATTTCTGAAGAATTATTGTTCTCTATATTCTTGCTGTAATATCCTGTATTATTTATGTAGCTATCTAGAAGTATTAAAATATTATATATTTTCATGAACTTCATGTTTCCGTGGCTGAATCCTTTAAGGTACAGCTAACTGATTTTGAACTAACAAGTTGTTTTTATTTCTAAAGTAAGATGTTCTCAGCATGACAGAGGGGTGCGTTGTGTGACCTTGAGCAAGGAGCACTGTACTGTATGAGCAGTGGCTCTGGAGGGACTCAGACCTGGAGATACCCCAAAAGAGAGTCTAAGCTCAGTGGTGGCAGTTACTGAAATATTGAGAAAGCTGGTAACAGTGGCGCAGGCTGAGTCTGGGACAAACTGGTTTGCCACAAACCTTTATAAACATTTTTATTCAATCTGTAGTATAAATTTGGTTTAAAGAGGACATAAAACATGATGTAAGAGACAGCATTCAGCCTGAGAGAAACACACATCATTTTTAAACCTAGCTTTCAGACCCCTAAAAAAGTCATTTGAAGATTTATTTTGAAGCTCAGGAACTAGCTATTTTATGTTAGCAAGGCTGAAGATGCCACTCTTATACCTATAAGAGTAGTCTCACACTCATTCTTAGATTGTAAGAACAATAAACAGTTTACAGCCTAACACTGTACTGTAAGTGAGACCACTCTTACAACTATGAGTGGTCTGTGTCCTTATTAATATATTATTGCTTGAGGATTGTTTATTTATTTATTTGTTTAGTACTGATAACTGTAAAGGCTCTTGAGCCAAGGCTCATTTTAAAGAGCACCCCCAGGACAAATATACAGTATGCCACAAATAATATAATACATAAATTCAGTAAACAAATACAGATTGAACGTACAAAATAAACAGTATATAGTACAACAAACAGGTTCAAAATTTGCTGCACTTTATTTTCATACAAACTTCATTTTTCACTTTCAAGTAAAAACTTTAAAAATGTATTTTAGAAAAAGATATGGGTTGGCCATGCTGAATATTATGTGTACTTGGTTCCAGGATTTAGTAGCATGGTACGTGAAAGCCTGCTAGGCTAAGACTGTCTTTCTGAAGGAATGTTTAATTATTCATCAATACTGGATTGAAGGTTGCCAAAATGTGTGGATACATTAAACATGTTCTTCATAACCTGTGGGTCTTTTTTGCTCATTGCCTTCCAGAGAATTAAAGTTCAAAACAGCATGCTGTAGCCTCCCTAGGTAATATTTATAGAAACAACACTGATATGTTGTTTGAGTGCACATTCAAAACAAACCAGCAAGGTTTATTGTTAAGGACATGAATTCTGGGAAAAATACTCTTTCATAGATCTGTAAATAGGGAGCCGATAGTCTAAAAAGATAGTATTAGACTCAATACTGGTAGTTTCTGAGTCAGAAACATTAGACCGACCCCATTACAGTATAATCCTAGTGTAACCATGCAGTCCCCTGGGGTTACTAGAATCCCCTCAGTATCAGTGCTAGGCAGGGAGAGGCAGCAGGTGATTAACTAGTTAAATAGTTTTCACCTGCTCACTCTTCTGTTTACTTGGCTTCAACTGAGAAGGAAGTGATGAGCTCATCTGAAACTCTCGCAGCAGCATAGCCCTTGTACCAGCTGTTGAGGTGGGAGTTAGAATGTTGAGACAAGAGTCAGTGTGAGTCAGTGTAGAGTTTACTGAATTTATGTATTATATTATTTGTGGCATACTGTATATTTGCCCTGGATGCACTTTAAAATAAGCCTTGGCTCAAGAGCATTTACAGTATGCAGACTAGTAAAGAGTAGTAAGGAGGAGAGATTGATTCATAGGAGGGCTGACGCCATATATGGGAAGCCCTATCCTACCTTTCCTTGCTGAGTCTGGGAGGAGATTGAACAAAACAGGCAATCCTGGCTTATTAAGGAGGCAAGTAAGAATTTGCACCCAGAGGCACCAGAATGTGTAAGGGACAAAATCATCAATGACTGCCTTAGATTCTGGAGACAGGGCAGGACTCTGTTTATGGACACTGTGCAAACTGTGGATGGGGCTGGGCAAGAGACATTTCACAACATCAACCTGGAATGCCCAGATGGGGTCATAGTCCTCACCCCACACCCTGAGTGGTACTACCCTTAAAGGTGCCATTCCCTGTGAATATGCCCAGCATGCCTAAAGGAAGTAAGTAGTGGCAGTCCAAATATCTGTCATCTGAAGCAGCAGTATCCATGGAGGATGATGCAGCTCCTCTGGTATTCCAGGATTTCTTAAGGTGTATCCAGATTTGTCAGCCCAACAGTTTTCCTGTTCCATTGTCTGGCCTTCCAGGACATTAGCCCAGCAGTTTTGCTGTTTCATCATTTGGTTTTCCAGAAGCATCATGCCAGCAGTTTTCCTGTTCCATTGTCTGGCTTTCCAGGACATCAGCCCAGCAGTATCCATAGATGCCATCTGGTCTGAAAGGAGAAGGTACTCACCTCGCAGAGTAAGAGGACATTTGCTTGTTCTTCTAGGAGCTGGTAAGAAAATCCTTTTTATTTATACTAACTGACTTTGCACAACACATCCTACATTTGAAGACTATCCAAGGAACTTTAATATTTTCATCAAAGACTCTCCCCCTGAATTGCAGTGCTATACATGCCCTGTCCTGTCAAAGAACTGTTCTTCAGCAGGCTTTGGCTTTGGAGAAACTCATTAATGGACAACATCTATGGGCACCAGTGACACTGATCCCTAGTTTTGGACATTTTAGAGAATTCCATCCCCAAATGTGTTGTATAAATGTCTTCTTTCCATTTTTTTTTTACTTTTATACTTTTATAAAAACATTTTTTGGGGGGTTCTTTAGTGTTGGGTGGAGGTTTAGGCACTGTGTGGAATGCAGAATGTGTTTTGTGGCTTTCTTCTCTTGCAGGTGTTCCTGAAGAAGAAAAGAAGATGATGTTGGAACTCATCCGAGTTCCCCTATTTTAGTGTTTTAGAATTGATTATGGTTAACAGGCTGTTAACATGTTTTTCTTCACAGGTGTGATTTTTGGCAAATGTAATGTAGTGTATGTTTTCCTTTGTTGTTCACAGGTACCCTGGGAAGTTTGGGGGATAGGTTTTCCCTGGTAGGTAACGTAGGTCAGATAGATTTTCCCCTAGAGGGCTAAGGGGATGGACAGGCTGGAGGTCTTTACTTGAGTATGGGCTTTCAGTTCCATCTGTCAGTGCATGCTTCAAACAGTTTTCTTGGAACCAATGAGAATCCATAGATAGATCATAGGATAGGGGCTGAAGTTTCATCAGCCAGCCTCTGTTCTTTTAGTGTTAACCGCCTGTGCCTAGCACATGGTAGGGGAGAACTTGCACAACCTCCCTGTAGGTAACACAGAGGGTAGGATGGACTAGTGCCAGATGGAGATATGACTGCGGACAGTCATTTGTCTGGTATGTGGTGAGAGTAACCACCCAGTCCCCTGGGTTGCTAGAATCCACTCATTATCAGTGCTAGGCAGGGAGAGGCAGCTGGTGATTAACTAGTTAAATGATTTTCACCTGCTCACTCTTCTATTTACTTGGCTTCAGCTGAAATGGAAGTGATGAGCTCATTTGGAACTCTGGCAGCAGCATAGCCCTTGTGCCAGCTGTTGAGGTGGGAGTTAGAATGTTGAGACATGAGTCAGCGTAGAGTTGCAGTCTGAAGTTAGAGGAGTGAGATCTGATCAGCTCTGGGCTCTGAGCTGAGGGCCCTGCATTCTCACCCCATTTCTGGTATTCTCTAGCTTGCCAAGAAGTGGTGAAGATCTTTTCTACAGCAGGATTTCCTGATTTTCATCCCTGGAAGGGTGAAAAGGACTGCTAGTGAATGGATCCAATGGTCAATCCCCTTTTTGATCCAGGATGTTTTAAAGCTGCCTCAAATGTCTAACAATGAGTGGATTCTGACTTTTGCTACAGAAAGTAAGCACCTGTTCTGCTGTGTTCCATGTCCAGCGGGAAGGCACAATTTCTGTTCCTGTAAGTACAGACATGCAAGACTGTCTTTGAAGTAAAGTTGACTGAGGTGTGTGATGTCCAAAGGTATGACTATAGCACACTGTTTGGTACTTTTTACCTTTACACTACTGATGTGGTGAATTTGAATTCAGAATGCCAGTCAATTCAAAAGCAATTCAAAAAGTTTCCAAATATTTAAGGTGTAACTCTGAAAAAATGGCTAAGTATGGATTTGGGAGCAAAGGGTGTGTAGAAACACTCACCAGCAGAAGAGTTCTCTTTTGTTCCTTACTATTACGAACAACAAAGATGCTCCACTCGAGCAGGTCAACTCTTTTAAATACTTGGTCATGATCATTGATGACACCCTCTCATACAGAGAGAACATCGATCAGGTCGTCAAAACAGTGAACACCAAACTTGGAGTTCTCTACAGGCACAGACAGTACCTAACTCCTGAGGCACTCAGGTTGGCAGTCTCCTCTTCCATCTTGACTGTTAATGACTATGGACTCATGATCTATGGGTCGGCATCAGACACTGCACTAAAATGAGTAAGCATGGACCTCAACAAGGCCTGCAAGCTGGCTCTAGGGGCTGATAATCTCCTTCACACCTACTCTCTCTATGAGTGCACTAACTGGCTCAGTCTTGCCAGCAGGATCAAATACCAAACATGCCTGCTTGGCATGAAATCTCTCCTAGGTAAAGTTCAATTGGCCTTCAAAGAACTGCTCCGGCAAGGTAGATCTGGGTACCGCACTAGAGGGCAGACTCGCAGCCCACTTGCTATCCCCTTCAGAAAAATGGTCCTTGGCCAATGGTCCTTCACATACAGGGCTCCTTCTTGGCTAAATGAGATCCCAGCATGCCTTTTGCTCATTAACAGCCTCCCTGTCTTCAAGGTGGAACTAAGACATCACCTTGCCAAGGATGAGGTATGTAGCTGCTGGTAACCTGTAGCACTAACGCTCGGTAGCTTGAAGTCAGCCTGCTCCTGGGATGCAGTCTCCGATTTGCTACCCTACTGCCCAGTAACCCTGAGTTTAAACTCCTACTTCCTACTACTACTTGCCAGTGCTCGAACCTGAGCCTTCCAATGCCACAGCCTATCGATGAGCCTGTTATCTACTGTCCTTAACTCAACACTCTATTTTAAGTCCCTCCCCTGCCATTGACCCTTCACAAATGTGATTGTCTGAAAGCACCTGTCTTCTCCCCAGGTTATTCTGTATATGGTCCTCCCTCACATTGCTCTCTAGTATGTTCCTACTACATCAGTCCTGCACAGAAAATTACCCCTTCCCGACTTGAATTAATGACAAAGCCTCCTCTTGTCTGCATTAACATACACGGTGTGCAAGCCTATTTTGAGTCTCTCTCCCCTCTTGACTTTATATGAAATAATGACAATGCCTCCCCTGGCTGCTTTACTTCCTGCTAAATTAGTTCCTTAAACCCACACCACTCACCATGTACCTTGGGCTGTACTAACTGCAATATGTACCTCTATATGAGATAGCTTACAATTGTAAATAGTCAGACCAATTGCTGTTGTTTCTTGTATTTTTGTCTCTTTGCTTGTGCACTCATACTCTGTAACTACCTTTCTGTGTTGTCCTCCTGTCAAGATGTGGAATCTTTGAAAAAGAGCATTTTGCTCAAAGGTTATGTCTGAGTGATGACATAAATAAAATAACTAAAGAATCCCATCTGGAGTAACCAGTTCAGAACTAACAGGTTTAGTAAGGGCGCCTGGTTACTTCAGACAAATGGCCAAATGTCTGAAGGGAATTTCTATCCCCTGGAGTGGGTTACAGTTTCTTCTCTGGTTATGAAGAAGGGTGTTATTTCTTAGCAAATGTGTTTTCAGTTGTGGCCATTGCCACTGAAAGCAATGTTCTATGTCCTATGCTATGTGGGAATACAAATCCAAGATGTTCTATGTCCTCCTGAGGTGGGAATACAAAGAGTTCTGTCAGATACTGTACAGTTGATTTTGTTTTTCTGCAAGTTCCTAGTGCCACAATGTGTAAACCTTGGGTGTCCACCTTTGCTTTGAAGAACATCTTTTGAAATAAAGTCACACTCTAGAACTCCAACTATGGTCTGGACAGTTATTTTTTTGCTTTCTGTGTGGAGTTACTGGGTATCCCTTCAGGAGATAGGTCTAGCATAGCCCTAGCAAGCATTCTCTCCCCAGGATCCAGTTTGTAAATACCAATGGTTATTGCCTTTGTACACCCCCACCCCTTGATCACTAGAAGAATGGCATGGGGTCATAATGTTGCAAGACATTATGCCGCAGCAATATACTGCATTGCCAATACAGTGCAATATATTGCAAATGGCATAAGTCTTGTTTTTGTGGGGGTCTCTGCCCCTGCACCCCCTGTAATGGGGGAGCTATGCTCCTGAACTCCCCCAACTAAATTATATAACTATGGGGAGGGGGGCTGTTATCAGTAAAACTCACACAAAGTGTGGAAAAAAAGTAAAATTCCATGCGTCTGGGACCAGGAATTGAAACCCAGTCCTAATGCATTGCCTGCCTCCCTTGCTGCCAGTGGCTTATCCTGTTGAGCAACAGCAGCTGCTTGGTGGATGCCTGTCCTAGTTAGAGATGCAGCAAATTTAAATTCTGCCGGTGAAGTGAACGCAAAGTGGGCACTTCACGTTGCCACTCCGCTATGCAGAGTGGGCAATGCAAAGTGCTCACTTCGGCTTGTCATTACCACTTTGCATTAAGGTGGAATGGCAATGTGAAGTAAGGCGAAATCATTGTTTTTAATGGACTTTGCATTCCTCATTATGGTTCTAAGTGACCCACTTGGTGTTTCAGATTTGGCAGCCCCCCCCGCACATCACATGGCTTACAGTACTGTAAGTCCATGCTCTTTAATAGGCAGGAAGAAAGTGAGTCATACAAGCAGACACTTTTACTTTCTTCTGTGCAGACAGAGAGAGAGTGTGTTTTGTGACTGCTGATACTTTGAGATCAGAGCAAGGAGAAGATTTAAACTTTGATTTAGACCCAACAGCTTTTTCAAAAGCTACATTTTTTTTGTCTTTTCTGTACTGTTTTTTACATAATTTGCTCTTTCTGTAAATTTTATTTTTCTTACCTTTATAAGTAGTTAGCTGTTTGTCTGTGTCTGTGTGACTGTGTGTGTGTGTTATGTGACAGTGTGAGTACTGATTGCTTGGACTGAGGGAGCTCAGTAGGAGAGATGGACCAGGGTGAGGGAATGTCTGGGGCGGGGGCAGCTCTGGGAGAGCGTGGTAGTAGTAAGCGTTGTACCGTGCGCATGTGTGGAGGGCATGGGTGCCCATTCCTGTTGGACCACTCAAAACTCGTGAGTGTCCCCCCCCAGAAGCAGGACCAGCACCGCCTCCTGTCCTGACTCTGAGGCAGTTGAACCACCACCACCACCAAGTCCAGCACCAGGTCCTCTGGAGCAGGATGTGCCTGTTCCTCTGGGCCCAGGTGTGGATCCCATCCCTGTTCAGCACCATGACCAGCCAGCTGCCAGTTCATCTGGCCATCCCCTGCCTGTGCCTGGTCCTCCCCACACCTCCATTGTTTGGCAGCTTTTGACTGTGTCAGGGGGGACAGCAGTGTGGTCAAGTGCCGCCTATGTGAGGTGGAGGTGCGCCGTGGCCCCCAGGGGACTCACTTGGGGACTGGGGGCCAGCACACCCATATGCTCAATCACCAGCAGTTGGAGTAGCAGGCTGCCACAGAATGGACCATGCTTGCACCTGCTGGCCATTTTGTGACAGAGGGTGCAGCTGTGCATTGCGGCATCCCTAAGAAGAGGAGGGCCACAGCAGCACCTGCTGCTCCACCAGCACCCCCACCACCACCACCACCACCACGAGCAGGTCAGCCTGTAGAACGTGTGGACCCTGGAGAACTGCATGTAACACAGGCTGACTTGGCAGTTCTCTGGAGTGCTGTTGAGGATAACAACGAGAGGGTGAGTGCTGTGGAGAAGCAGCTGGATCACATAGAGGGACATCAGCTGCAAGTATGTCCATGCTGGAACTGCTGCTGGATCACCATGGGATACCACATAATTTTTTTTTCCTTACACCATGTGCCCCCCCACACCTTCCTTGCTGTGTTATAAAATATATTCCTCCACCATTCCTGACCCTTGTATGTAATTATGCCCTTTTTTTGTTGTCTTCCGTATGTGTGACACTTTGTATTCTGAGCAGTGCAAGTATACTGTATTAAACTGTATGTGTGCAGTCAGTCTTCTTTCCAGTCTGTGTATGTACTGCAGACACTGTTCAACTCCCTGACTTAAAAACAAACATTAATGAGTACAATGGTGGGGTAGTGAAGCATGGAGAGATACTACAAAACAGGCTTACAATACATCCGAGTAACTATTAAAAAAAGATTTATGTTGTGATTCATGACTTGATCGCGAATTGTGATTTGTGACTGCATTTGTGACCATGATGATGAAGAAACATGAATACCTACCACCTATGGCTGTACTTCCCCGATGAGCTGTAGCTTAAAACTCCCAGACTTAAAAACACGTATCAAAGAGTACAATGGTAGGGTGGTGAAGCCTGGAGAGATACTACAAAACATGCTTACAATACATACAACTAACTAGAAAAAAAGTGAATGTTGTGATTCGTAACGTGAATGATCGTGAATCGTGATTTGTGACTGCATTTGTGACCGTGATGATGAAGAATGTGATTTGTATCACGAGTGACTCGTGATGATGGTCCTGACTTAAAAAACGCATATTAATGAGTACAATGTTCATGCAGAATTAAGCACCACACCTGTCCAGTACTCTGAAGGGGGAAGCCAAAGAAACAACTGTGACTTAAGTTACAGATGGAGATTGGGCCATAAAGAGATGCAAATGCACAGACAGATTAAGATTGTGCTCTGCACTGAAGAGATGCAGACACAAAGGCACAACACCTAACCAGTGCTCACCATCAGAAATTCAAATCTGGAAAAGAATACCTTTGCCGGTTGGGGCCGGCCATGGGTGGGGGGGGCCAGTGTACTGCACTGCTGCAGTAACAGTCACTAGTACTAGTACCAGTAAAGATACCAAAATTAAGTACAAAAACCACACAGCTGCAGTGGATAGCAGCTTCATATTGCTGAGAAATTATTATATGACACAATAAAAGGTGTCTGATTTGATGACACGCGTCACACACATACTCACACACACACTAAGTAATGCATAGCAAATTGAAAACTTCAGTGATATAACCACATATTTTAAACAAACTAAAATGATGCACTGCTGCACCACAACAATCAGCAAAAAAAGGCAAGAAATATTGAAAATATTACTGTGTGTACGTTAACACAGTTATACAAGAAAAATATCACCAAAACAGAAAGCGCTGCCTTTTTCTTCAAGTTAATCTACCTACACCACAGATACGCCCCTCCCCCAAAGCACACTTCCACTGTCTCTCAGTACACAGACTGAATGTTGTACATTAACATTCAAAATCCATACACAAACAATAAATGCTCAATGACATGAGCACAGAAGGGATTCCTATAATCGATGAACTAAAGTTTCAGCAAAAAAAATGACTCAAAAAGGCTTTTTTAACAGCTTTTTGAAGGTTTGAATCACAGAGAGCTCTCAGAGCAGATTGTCTCCTACAGCTTCCTACACACACTACCCCAAACTGAGGCTGTGCAGAAAAATCTAGAGCCCATGTGACCTGAAATCCCATGAATCACTACAAAATTCGCCTTTGGAGCTTAAAAACAAGGTGAAGTGCATTGTTTTCAATGTACTTCACCTTAAATAATGTGGAGTAGTGGTTTGGGAGGCGGGTAACCTGAAGTCAGTGTTTTCAATGGCCTTGCATTACCCATTAATAACGCAAAGTACTCCACTTCACATTGCGGAGCACTCAGCAGATCGCCCTACACTCAGCGAATCTCACTCTGGCAGGCCAGGTGGAGACCACTTCACCCATCACTAGTCTGAGTAGGATTCTTAACCTGCACTGGGAACAGTGAGAGGGTGCACTACTGCGTATACTTCCTTTCGCGGTTTTGCACCCTCTCACTCTTCCCTACCACACTGTTCCTACCTCACAGTCACATCGTGAGCTGTACAGTGTGTGACATATTGAACTCATAGAAGAAGAATGAGCCTGGTATACATTCTCAAAGCTAGGGGTGGTACCATTTCTAAATTCTGAAGTCTGCACCCAGTGTGGGTGAGGGGTTCCTACTGAGTAAAGTAGCACAGGGTTGGTGGTTACACTAGCTTTCCATTTACAGATTTAACAAGATTTTCTATTTAGCTGGTACTGTATAGGATAAGGTCCTGTCCAGTATTATTCCTTGGTAAGGAAAGGTGTGTAACATTTCGACAGGTACAGCATTCAATGTCAATGTCAATTCTGGGGTCCTCAGCTCTCCATCTCCTAGAACCCGGGGCATCAGACAAACCCAAATTTTGGAAGGGCACAAAATCCAAACCATTCTATGGGGTCCAGGGGCATGCCACCCCATGAAAACTTTGAAAAAATGAAGACAAACTGCAAAATTTGGTGGCTTTTAGCAAGTTGTGAAGCCATCCCACAACATGCAAAACTTCAGCAAAGTAAGAAAGCAATTTTGTATTTTTTAATGAATATGATAACCCCAAGGTCCCCTTTATGTTCTGTTAGTACCTTCTTCACACTATATTCAGCACCTGAGTTCTTATACCCTAGGTGCATGATTTTGCATGTTTTTGGTGGTTGCGGCACTCAGCTACGCTCAACTATGCCTCATACCTTACAGCTACCCAAGGCATGCATTAGTTTCTTATAACTACACACCCTGTCATGCATTATCCTTTACTTGTCTGAGCTGCTACTAGTACAGGAATGAAAAGGGAGTCACTCTTCAATGTCAGCATGCCAACTGTCATTGAAACACCAACTGCCCAGGCAAGTAGCAGTATAAATGCCAGGAGTCACTGAGCAGATTGCAGCCAAAGATATTGCCCACTGAGTACCTATAATGGCCCAGTCTGGCTGCAGTACTGTATACACAGAGTGGGTTTTAAAGAGTAGGGAAACAGAAACTAAACAAGAAAGATATTTACATTGTATTACTGTTGTCTAGGCTTTATTTTGTTTAGGATTATTTCTGCCCTTGTTAAACTAATGTTCTGTTAAACTAATATTTTGTTTCTGTAAACTCCCAGGTCATGCCTGAAAATAGTCATTGCTATGTCTAGTGCACCTTACCCGGTCAACAAAAAAATATATATAAGAAAAAAAAAAATTCATCAAGAGAAATGAGGCTAAATGAATAGGAATTATGAGGACTGCAATACTTCCCTTCCACTATAAGGGCACAAGCAAAGGGCACATTTGTGCAACAAAAGTTCCCTCCAAGTCAGGTGTCTGCTTCTGAGGCAGCCCGGCCTGCAAGGCAGGCATGCCTCTAAAGCAGTACTTTACTGTTGCACTAATTTTGCCTCACAGTTATGTCCCTTTTCCTAAATACCGGTTGGTTGCAACACAATCTTGATCAGCTTACTGACATAGATCTTCTCAAGTTTCTGGAACTCTTATAAAATCAGTTATGCTGTGTTCTTTACACTGTACAATGTAGGTGGGGCAATGTTAGGGGTACATAGGGGTGGTTCAATCAGGCTTGTTAAGAAATCAAAGCTTCTAGTATTAGTTAATATTATTAATATGCAACCTTCAAGATCTACTTGTAGACTCTTAAACAGAGCTAGGAAATCGTATAAAATTTTCCTCCAAGAAAAAAGCGTAAGTATTATTACAAAGAGTGGGAGGTCATGACCAATGTCATCAATAAAAATGACACTAGAGCTTTCCGGTTTCTTGCTGCAAGGGAAACTTTTCCATACATACATATACTCCTGCAATAACTTGGTAGAGCATGTCATTATTCTGTGATCCGATGTTGCAGTATTTGTCTTAATTATATATTGTCCACTTAATACTCCATCTATTCATAAGGTTAGTTCTGCAATTCCCTCCTTAAATGTAAAAAAGCTCCTGGGCCAGATCTGGTACTGGTAGAGGTGTATCTGCAAGCTCTTTTAATCTGGGCAATTTTTTTCTTCTCTTTTTTAATAAATATTTACATGAGAGGTGTTTTTCACACTCTGGGGGCCCTATATTCAAAACTTTGCTCCGGGGCTAAATAAGCACTGCCTGGCATGCTAAATTAGCCTGGAACCAATAGCCCGCTATATTCAAAAAGGATAGCCCAGGTGCTAAACCTGCTGAATATAGCATGTTAAGGAAGCTGGGCAAACTGGGCTGGGAGTGCAGAGCAACAATAGGCCAGGAATAAAACAGATGTGAACATAGCAACCAGGAGGTGCAAACCACAATAGCAACCCAGTTCACAGCAACTGGAAGGAATGTAGAGGTGAACTACGTGGCCACTGTGTGTGCTAGAAAAGGAGTGGAGCTGCAAGCATCAGTGCATGTGAATGTACAGTGTGCAGAAATGAAAAATGATTCTGTAACATTTGCGCAGGTCTTGTGCGGCACTAAGCCGTTTGCCCGGTGCTATCACGTTTGCACGGGGCAAAAATTTGCTATGTTCAAAAGTGACATGCAAATGAGCCTACTTAGGCAGTCAGTATGCAAACATCCAGATTAGCATCTCATTATGCCCAGATTTGCATGCAGTTTACCCAGCACTGTTGCAGGGTCCCACAGCTCCACCTGTAGGTCAGTCTGGAAGTACAGGGGCTGGCTGTGTCTGCCCACAGCTCCACCTGTAGGTCAGTCAGGAGGAGCATGGTGGTAGCTGCAGGCTAGATATGTACAGAACTGCGTAGAATAATGTGTTCCAGGGAACTGTACAGCACAAGCACTGGTGGTGGTGCTGGATGCAATAGTC
Organism: Neoceratodus forsteri; assembly: GCA_016271365.2. Classification (NCBI taxonomy): domain Eukaryota; kingdom Metazoa; phylum Chordata; order Ceratodontiformes; family Ceratodontidae; genus Neoceratodus; species Neoceratodus forsteri. The sequence continues at coordinate 701,115,869 of CM057455.1, forward strand.
TGACTGTAGTTCCTGCTATACAGTGCACAGCAGACAGTACAGTGACATGGGTGCCAGTGGTGTGTGGGACACAGCACTACCTGTGGTGTGTTGGGCAGCACTGACTGCAGCACTGCACTCAGTGACAGCCCCATCTTGCAGGTGTGTACCGACAGTGGACAGTACTGTACTGCTGTTGTGCGAGTCACAGATGCTGCACTGCTGGCATGGGATGCTCACAGTGACGGTATACATTGCTGGACAGGGGTGTCAGCAGGCATACACACTGTTCTCAGCAGAGTACAGTACAAACATCAGGCAGGGGCAACAAACAGAGGAAAGCAAGGACATTGTGAGTCACACTGTGTCTGTGTTGTGCTGGGCCCTTTTGCCGTTGTTGTTCACTATGGGGCACTGATGCCACCAGCCAAATGCACAAACATGAACAATGTAACAGGCAGGCAGAAAAACAAAGGAAGGAGGATTACAGAAAGAAACCAATTACTTGAACTCAGACATGGTAAACAGGGGGAAGGGGCTATTGTTGGTGTGGTGTGGCAGCACATTATTTTGGCTTATGTTTACATAACAGGGGAGCAACAGTGCATCAGTTCTGAGTACAGTAGATGTTTTATATTCCTGGATACACCTCTGTTGCTGGGTGTGTGTGATGTGGTGTCTGTATAGCTGTGCGGTATGTAGCGGTGGGGATCCTTACCATCGGACAGGCACACAGGTGTAGGAGTATTGCCTACACTGGACCATTTGCACTGCATTGCTAGTCCCAGCTATGTGGTAGCACCCAGTATGTGGTGCAGACTGGTCACCTGTACATCCCCCACACCCCCAGTGCTGCATGTGTATGCTGGCATCTGTTGGTGTCCACAGAAGGGTGGTCTTCAGGTGTGTGCTGTATGGCCGCCCTGCCATGTTGTCCACTGGGAGCTGGGTCACCATTTACTGCCTAGCATGACTGGAACTAGTGGCAGATGATGACATTATAGTGATGCCATCAGTGAGCAGCATGTTTCCTCTATGTCTGGCTTATTTCTATGTGTCATACGTACTGGTTAGGGTCCTGCAAAGCAGCGCAAAAGTCATGCAAAGCTACGCAAAGCCACAAAGTCGCATAAAGCTGGTTTGCCCAAAGTTAAGACTACCTTTTCCTGGGCGGTAATTTGCACCTCGCAATGTGTTGTGCTAAGTCATGCAAAACCACTCTGTGCAGAGCTATTCACTGAATATAGCATTGCGCTGACACGCCCCCTCAGTTTGTCCCTTGCATACATTATAATTTTGCTCGCCGCTAATGCAGTTTGTGTGTGCTATTTGATCTTTTGAATATAGTGGATCTGCACTAACCTGACACTAAACCTGACCAAACTGTTTGCGCCCAGAACAAAGTTTTGAATATAGGCCCTGTGGATCAGTGCAGAGATAATGCCAATCTTAAAAAAGGCAATAAATCTGAGGTCAAGGTCAAAAGCGCTAAACAATAATAGCATGAGTCAAAATCATATTGGCAAAAGAGCATCTGCTAAAACGGCTACATTGCAAACCAGCTACTGTAAAAAAAACTACAAAAGGAGACAAAGGAATGCAACTCCGAAAACAATTTATTAAAACAGAATCAAGCACTGTATGACACACCAACAGAAATACACAATATGCAGTACATGTACATAATGCAAAATACTGCAAATCAAAGGAAAATCTGCACAGCAATATAGAAACTAACATGATTTAAAGCCCGTAATTGGAAAATATATGCTGTACCTCTCAAGTAATCATACAGACTTCTACTGTTATATTCCATTACAATAACACAAATTCTCTAAGCGGTATCCTTGTATTTCTTACATGAAGAAGGTACATATTTGCCTAGCACTAACTGCTCTATACCAATTGAATTTAAATGAGACTTCAACAACACATGAGCAGCACCCCTTCAACCCACAACACGATTTCCTGCAATACCCTAGACACTGTGCCACAATTTCATGTACCTAGAAATACTGTAGGCTCAGTATGATATGTGGGGGCTGTGTCCCCCCCACAGCCCCAAGAAGTTAAATATACTGCCCCCAGACTGCACCAACCAGTACACCAGTGCTATACCAACCACATGCTCAAAAGTCCAGAGCACTGTGTATGCTCCTGCTGTACATTACATACGGTTTTTAATATGCGGTTTTTAACACGCACCTTTGACCAGATACCATAAATCTGATGCTAAAATGTATTGGTCAGTTACAGTAGTCTGCTAGATACATCATCAAAAATATTTTTTTATGTGAGCAACTTATTTCTGTTGGGGGGGCTTTCACCCCTGCACTTTGGTTTCAAAGAGAATTGTTCCGACTTAGATAATTGCTTTTTTCCAAGACACTTATGGGAAAAATGTTTTTGATTAGTAGGCAAAAGTTATACAGTATGTTATCTGATTGTGGATGGCTTCTAACAGTGCCATCTCTCCAGAGTCCGTAGTTACTTTCCTCTTGTACTTGTACTGCTTCACACATGTCTTCATCCATCATCCTCTGAAAAGTGGTAGGTGCATTCTTTAGTCCGAATGGTAATACATTGAACTCATACAGTCCTTTATGTGTGTGCAACCACTACTATGCCCCAGCCAAGAACCACCATCTTGAAACCAGAACCCCCTCACTTGTTACACAGACAAGGCAACAAACCACAAGTTAGCAGAAAATAAGTATCACCCCTGGCATTAGGGCAAATACTTGGGTCAGGTATCTTAGAGGTCAGGAGGTAGTGCAAAAAATAACATTTCTATTTTAACTGAGTCTGGGAGAGAGGTGCCAGGGCTATGCTGTGTCTTCTATCTGAGGGATCCCAAAACCATCACTCAGTCACTCAAAGATGGATTGCCCACAACCAGGAATTTAGGATAGAAACACAGAAACATAGACAATGATTGCAGAAAAAGACCAGAGGTCCATCCAGTCTGCCTAAGTTCCCTATAACCCCTGGAACCTACTGTTCCTCCAGGGTACTAACCCTCCCCGTCCTCTCTCTATTCTCCTCCTTGGTCCTGTCACCCCCAGTAACCACTATTCCCTTCATTATGTCTCAGCCCTGCTTGAATCCTCTGACTGTTTTTGCACTCTCCAATTCAGCCGACAGACTGTTCCAAGGTTCTACCACCCTTTCTGTAAAGTAGTACTTCCTCACGTCTCTCCTGAACATACCTCCTGTTAATTTCCATTCATGTCCGCGTGACCGCAAATTGGTATTCACACTAAATAGTTCCCCGCAGTTCACTTTGTTAATTCCTTTGATGAACATGAAGGTCTCTATCTTATCTCTCCTCTCCCTTCTAGTCTCCAGTGAATACATATTTAGTGCCTTGAGGGTCTCCTCATAGGATCTGCCCTGCTGTCCCTGAATCATTTTTGCTACTCTGTGCTGCACTGTCTCCAACCTGTCCTTATCCTAGGATGTTACTGTATGGCTTTTTATTCCTGACACAAGGTTAACAGTTAATAAAGGTTGTGCCCATAGGGCTTGCACTGTACATGACATATGACACATTACAGGCAAAACATTTCCAAACTTCTTTCAAGTAAACTGTTCTCTTCCCACACACATTTTACCACACCATGACCAGCCTATTTCAGGGTTACCAGACTTCTATGGACTGCTGCCATCCCTATTTCAGGGATCTGGGACTTGCGAAATCTGCAACCAGTCCTATTTCAGCATTCCTGGCATTACTTTAAAGTAACAGGGTGACAAGTGTTAACACCTAAAACACATTTTCCTCTGGGTAACAAGTTAGATCCCTCTGTGCTTAGAATGAGGGGCTACTTACTCAGGCTACAAACTGAATATTCTCTGCCATTACTTTAGGACATTCTGGATTCTCCAACCCCACTGGGCTGCTAGAGACTTCCTTCTTTGCAAACATTGGGCTATGGTCCATGGCACCTGTATCTGACAGACACCAGAAAACCTCCCTTTAAACAGTTTACATTTCACACACTTCATTCCTTAGGGTCCATGGCACCAAGTATCTGACAAGGCACCAGAAAACCCCACTTAAACAGCACTTGAAATCCTCAGATCTCACACAAATCCATTTCTTTAACTTGTACTCACAAATCTCTACAACTTGGCAGTGCTGATAGCTCTTACAATCAATTGGGGATTGCCCCAAATCGCTTACTGAACCTTCAGTCCCATTCCTCTTTTACTGTGAAGAATCTTCACCCCCTCAGGGCTTCACAAAATCTGGTAGCCACCACTTCCAGGAAACTAGACTTTTGGATTACTGTTCTATGGCAGAAGCACACACAGAGGGCTCTTCCCTCTCAAACAAGAGTGCCAGCAGGCTCTCTTGCCCTCAGAACTCTCATCAAGCTCCTCTCATTTCAGACTCCAACTTCAGACTAACACTCTAACAGCTCCAGGACAGCTGTTAGCCACCAAGTGTGGTTTATGCTGTTGTGAGAGTTCCGAGCAGCATTACCTCATCCTCTGCTCAGCAGAGCCAGGCAAATGATGATGTAATTTTTTTACAGAGAGCATTTAAGCCCTCTGAACACTGCCCAAGCTATCTACCTGATCTAAAACTGATGGGATTCTAGTAACCCCAGGAAATGGCTTGTTATACTCACTGCCACCAGACGAGCTTGCTGTCTGCAGCAAGGCTTTGGACTGCAACACAGGCCATCTAATCTCTGGGCTCCCTATGGGGAGGGGTGGTCAGGCCCTTCCCTACCTATGATTTAATGTAGACAGGTTACAGCAGAGTGTAACCCCCAGGTGGTGCTATCCCAAGGGCTACTACCCCTGCCTGACTGACTACTGACAGGTTAAGGGGCCTAGGTCCAATGGCGAGTGCCTCCACCCAGAGGTCAGTGTTTGCAGTAGTTAAACTAACTTGGTCACAGTCCTCTGGGACACTGTAACTCCCCTTTCTTCCCACTAGTGGCCCACACAATGCATCAGGAATATCTTCACAATGTACACTTACCCCCAGGACTGGCTCTGTTGACTGGACACTGGGGACCCCCTGTAAAACAAGATGATACAATGCAAAAGCCACAGTACAATACTTTAACGAAAATGAATACCTCAGACAGTGTAACTTTGCTGAAACAAACAGATCTGATTTATTTAAGGAGCTATAACAAGGAAGGGGGAAATCAGGTTAATTAGGTTAAACACATTAATAATCACAGTACTGTGTGCATATTTAGAGTCCCAAATTGTCACTTTCACTGTGTACCCAGGATGGGGGAGGGGGGTGCTAGCCAGGATCGGTGCAGCTGGTTGGGGCCCTGTGATGGGAAAACACTGGCACAATACCCAAATTGTAATCCGGAGCTGGTTGGCTCAGTTCGTGAAGAAATAAAACAAAACAACAATTAGATGATACACTTGCAATTCGATAAACAGATGGCAGGGGAGCTACCTTGCTTTGTACTCACAAACTCAATGCTGGGAACTGGATGGAAGGCAGATTGTCCTGGATTGCCAGGAGGAGCAGACCATGTGGACAAGGTCCTTGTGACTGGACCCCAGTGCAGTTTAGAGCAAATGGATGTAGTTTGGATTAAGCTGGGGTTTACGTCCAGCCTCATGCACTCAATTCACTGTACAGGGGGATTTGAAACGTGATTCCCCACAAGCACTACACACATTTATATGTAAAAGGAAAGTACTATACCAGACAGGCTGCTTCTCTATCCTGATCACAATTACTGCACAATACCCAGGAGAATACACAGCAGATTCAGTTCCTGACAGACTGAGCGCGATTCAGCAATTTCTCCAGTCTTCTACAGGGTGAGCCTGGTTTCTACTCTTCAGATCTCCTTGATTCTCCTCACAGGTCGGATTCAGTCCGAACGGGCATTTGCACAAGCTGCAGACCAAAACTCAGGGCCTTACACACGTTTCCCGCACTAAAACTACACACCAAAGAAGCACACAGCTCCTTGTCTCTTCACTGCCCAAACTGATCTGATCTTTCCAGTAGACAGAGCCGGGGATTTCCTTTGAGTTCCTCCCAGTTCAGTTGGCTGGCTTGGCTGTCACTCACAATCAGACTCCCCCTGTTGGTGCAAAAAGGCGCCAAAGTCAAAACTACAATTCCCAGAAGCATTGGCCATACAGTACATAGGTGGCTGGCTCCACAATGAGAGTCCAGGTTCTGATTTGCCAGCAGCAGGTTCCATTTCAAAGGTCACCCCCACACTGATTGGTCCAGTTCAGCAGTTCAACCAGAATGGAGGGCTAGGCAAACATAGTTCTGACTGCAAAGAAAAGCAGGTTAGACAAACTGTATTTTCGTTATTACTCTAAATGATTTCTGGCAAACAGTTACATCTTTGAAAAGTGCTCACTCTGCCCACTTAGTGACGGCAGAAACAGAGCGATTTGGCAGCAGCTCGAGTGGGACTCAAGCAGGGAAACACACAGTCCCCCCATAGAAACTAATTATGTCTGCAAGCAGACAGCTCTTAAAGAGACAGTACCAGAGGCTCTAAAAGCACTCACAGATAAACGGCTTAAATGCCAAACACCATTCAGGCTTGGAGCATTCAAGCAAGCTCCTGGAAGACTTTTTGGGAACCCCCATTTGCAGGAGAGTTACAAGAGAACTTGGAAGCATTTATGTATTTTATTTATTTCAGTTTCGGATTACAACCTTTGAGCTGTAGGGCTCCTTTACAAAGGCTCCAAGTCAGGAAGACAATACACATTACAAAGTACAGAGACAAGAAATCAGTACACATAATAAAGTACAAGGGATTTACAAAAACAGTTTCAGATAGCAGGTGGTAAAAATAAACAATCCAGTACAATAAGTGTGGGATATTGGCAAAAACTTCAGAACAGTTACATTGCATGCCGGGCACAAAATAATGTTGTTAAGTGCCAAGAGGTGGTGACTGTAGCAGCCCGGTGTGGGCATAGTCCAGGAGGAGGAGGAGAGGGAGGAAAGGTGAGGGCAGAGGTAGCTGGAAGGAAGGTGAGAGGGGGAGGGGAAAGCAAAATGGTGGAGTTAGTCCATATGGGCATAGTATAAGAATAGGGAGGAGTGGAGAGGTGGTAGGAGGGGGATAGTGAGACAATAAGGGGAAGGATGAAGAAGCTGAGGTTAGAGCAGCCCAGGGGGCATCGTTAGAATAGGGGGTGGGAGGGGTGGAAGAACAGTGGTATAGGATAGGAGGGATGAGGGCAGTGCATCAAGGAGTGAGAGTCTATCTAAGGTGTACAGTCACAATGATTCTCCATGGCTAACAGGAGTCATAGGCCCCTTTTAAAAAGACCAGTTTTTCCACATTCAATGAGAGTGGCCAGAAGATTATTTATCCACTGGGGACCATGATACGCAAGGGCACGCTGGGCAAAAGAGGTGTGTTTAAAGGCGATATTGAGGGCACCTTTGGAAGTACTTCTTGTAGTCTATGAAGTTGTGGATCACTGGAAGAGTGCCACGGTTGAGTTGGGGGTTAAGCTGAGCAGAGCCTTCTTTCCAATTAGGCATGCCTGGTATTTAATCTGAAGATGCAGCAGGAGCCAACCCATTTCAGAATAAAAACTACAGAAATGAGTAAGTCTATGTGCCCCAAGGACAAGCCTGCAGGCCTTGTTAAGTAACACTTTGATTCTTTTCAGGGTGGTTTCGGTGCCAGCACCGTAGATGATGAGCCCATAGTTGATAGTAGACAGTATCGAACTCCATGTGACAAGGCTCAGGGCTGTTTGACACATAGCTTGCCTGTGATGGTAAAGTATACCGAGCTTGGTGTTAGCAGCTTTAACTACAGAATCTATGTGAGATGCATAGGAAAGAGTGTCGTCCAGGAGAATGCCTAAGTATTTAAAGGAAGTTACTTGCTCAAGGGTGTCTCCTTTCTGATTTAGGATGGATAGTGGGCTGGATATTTTCTTGTGATGGGGTATGGTGAAATCCATATACCATTGTTTTTTTGTAGTTCAGAAGTAGTCTGTGGAGCGAGAACCAGTATTCAAGTTGTTTGAAACTGTTCTGTAATGCCGATGTAATTTCAGAGGGATGATTACCTGGTACAAAGATCACAGCATCATGAGTGTATAGCAACATTTTGGCTGGGCAAGCAGATGGGAGGGAGTTAATAAATAGGCTGAAAAGCAAACAGGCCTAGAACAGACCCTTGAGGGACCACTAAGGATACAGCCCTGGGCTCAGACATAGCCATATTTATTTTCACCATCTGAGACCTGTTGGACAGATAGCTACTGAACCAGGAGACAGTGTCTTGTGACAAGCCTAGGGTCAGGAGGTTGTTGAGTAGTATCTGGTGGTTCACAGTGTCAAATGCTTTGGTGAGGTCAATAAATATTGACCCCACCAACTTACCAGAGTCTAGGGCATCGTATAACTGAGAGGTGAAGGCTATGAGAGCTGTTACAGTGCTATGCTTTTTGTAGAAACCATGCTGTTGGGGACAGAGTGAACTGTATTTGTTAAGGTACTCTGTATGCTGATCTGAGACGATCCTCTCTAGGGCTTTGGAGTGGGGAGGGAGAATAGAAATAGACCAGTAATTGCCTAGGCTGGTTTTGTCCCCATTTTTAAACACTTGGGTAACAAAGGCTGTTTTTCATTTTATGGGGAAAACCCCATTCTTAAGGAAATGTTGAACAGCTTAGAGGGAGGGCAAGCTCGTCCGGAGTGAGAGCTAGGCTCTTCATATCCATCATGTCGCTTGCCATTCTGGTTTGCCGATGACCCTCTTAACGCACTTAATGGTTTGATTTCTTGTTACTTGTTTAAACTAGAAAAGGGTTGACCTGGGTTTAGCTTAGTGAATGGTTCGGTGTGATTGGTCATATTATAGGGTGGGGAATTTAGACAATCCAGGGGTAGAACTGAGCTTAGGTTGGCAAGTGTGCAGTTAAAGGCATTTGCAATGTCCATTGGCTCTTTAAAGGTCCCAGATGTAGTGACAATGTGGTCTGGAAGCTATGCCTGTTAATGATTTAATGGTACTCCAGAATTCCTTCCCATTACCCCAATTTTTTTCCATGTGATCTTTGTAACAGCTTTCTTTGGCATTTCTTACCATTCTGGTACATCTATTTCTTGCTGCTGTATAGGTACTATAGTCCAAATGTTTTCCTGTCACCCTGGCCTTATGCCAAAGGTTATTCCGAATGTTAAACTGCTCCTTAAGGGGACCCATGAGCCAGGGGTTGATTGCGTCTTTGATTTAAGATTTTTTTGTATGGGGCAAATAAGTCGCTGGCATTGATGAATGTTGTAGTGAAAAAGGCAAGGACCTTATCAGCATCATCTTGAACATCCATAGGGGACTAATCACAGCTTCTTAGATGCTGTTTTAGATGCTCTAGTTGCCCTTTTCTTAAGGATCAGTGTTTATCATGAACAGGGGCTTCTCTAGGACCCTTTTGTGACCAGGAGCAGATGATCGGAAAATGGTCACTTATGGAATCCAGTAAAACAGACACATTTGCTATATGTTCAGGGCAGTTGGCTAGAAGCCAATCAATGAGGGTGGTGGTCCCTGTTTGATAGTTCAGTCTGGCAGTTTGGGTGACCAGCTGCATGAGGTATAAGCTATTTATTTTGTCTGTAATGGCAACAGTGTCCTGAGACAACAAGTTTGAATTAAAGTAGTCCAGAATCATCTCTTCCCAGTCCTGTTTCATGTGGTTAAGGTGGTCATGCAATAGTTTGAAACCTGGTCCTTGTTTTCTTGGAGGAATACAAACTGTGGAGAGCAGCAATGTTTTACAATGATGTCCGATTGTAAGCTTAATAGAGAGAATTTGGGCTTCCCTTGTAATAATGTTATTAGCTAGCACCTGCCCTTTGATGTTGTTTCTTAGATATACCAGGCAGCCACCCCCATGCTTGGTTAGCGTGTCCAAGCGGAAGATGTTATATCCATGTAAGGAGACTGCTGAGTAAGGTATTTTTGGGGAGAGTCAGGTTTCTGTGAGAGTGATAATGTCTGGATTGTGCTGGGCAATCGAAGTCTGAAACTGGGGGAGTTTTGGTAACAGGCTACAGATATTGATGGAAACAATTTTAATGTGACCATGGGCCTTATTAATTAATTAATAAGGCAAGGCAATTTTATTTGTAGGGCGCCCAATCCCAGAGGCTCTGTGCACCTAATGGGAATTATAACAAAGCATAGTGAGAAACAGCATAAATAAATAAATGAAAAAAAAGGAAAATGACAATGCATAGATACAAGTATGACAATTTAAAATAGATTAAAAGGCTTCAGCAAACTTCAGCTATTGCTGACAACTGGCTTAGAGAAACCCCACTCAATGATGTCCCAAAGGAACATCCTGAAGAACTCCTGACAAGAGAGCACTAGTCACCCCTATCCAGATCAGGGTCACCAGCCTATCCAAACCCTAGCCCGCTAGGGAAAATCTATCTATCAATGTACTACATGAGGGGCAGCCAATCCCTGTACACATTTCACATTACATACTGCTTTAGGAATGTACATATGACATTGCTTTGAATTTCCCAAACCCAGTACTACACACTTTAAATCTGTTATTGAAAAATGTCTAAATATTTCTAAATTACACTCTAAACACTCTAAAAAGACTAGGAAACACCAGAGCTGTGGCTGAGTCCCAAATCCTCTTCTTTTCTTCTTCCAGCCAAACCTGTAAGAAAAAGCTGCAAGAAAGAAACAACCTGCAAGAAAACACAGCAACAAACCTCCCACCAGCAGATACAATACAATCCCTAAACCATTTTTTTAAAGGGTTATTCTAGAAAAGGCAGTATAAAAGTACAAAATTAATACATGCAAAACATTTTTTGAGGGGAGGGGGGCCTGAAAGTCTAGAGGTAAAATGTCCTGAGTGCACAAGGCACTTCCACACAGAAATAATATTTCTTGCAGAACAGCCGAAGACAGTCTTTAAACTGTTCCTGTGAGCAGGCACAGGGCCTACTGGAAATGTCCAGAACAGGTGTCCACTGGACCAAGGTGATAGGGCACATTACTTTAGAAAGGCAGTCAATCAACAGAAAATAAGAAAAACTTGGCCCTATCAGTTAGCTGCACAGGTTGACTGTTCTGCAACACCTCTCTCTCATTGGTTTGGAACCTCTTCTCTTCTCCCGGCTGAGAAACAGGTCTTCGGATCAAACTCTTCCACAACGCCCCTCAATCTAGTTCAGCTGACCAAGGAAGGAACTGCAGCCATGACCTCCCTCATTGCTCCCAAGGGGGATGATGCACTTCGACCTTCCAAGTCTTCTTCCTTTAGCCTATTGCCTGCTGAGGATGTGGCCTACTGACCATGGCATTTTTCTCATAGCTAGCTCTTCCAGGTACTTTTATGGGTAGTACCACTAGGGATGAGGACCATGGATGATTGTCCCATCTGGATGGACAGTCTTTTTGGAATGCACAGTCTCTTTGCCTCCATGATCAACCACTACTACTGAGTCTAGGTGGAGGGTGTGACCCACCTTCCAAAATTTGACTTTATCTTGGCAGACTTTTCTCTGGCACTTGGACCAATGCTTTTCACCCAGCACCAAAGATCAATGGTGGATGCTCTGGCTTCTTCCAGCATCCATTGCTCTCTACAGTCCTCACTTTTCTCCCATACCCATCTTGGCATAAATGGATATCTACATCAAATTCTTTCTCAGCTCTCCTCCTGACTACTCATTCTTCTTTGCTGCTCTTTGTCAGCGGAAGTTCCAAAGCCTGACTTGATGGTGGCCAGAGCTGATGCAACCATTCCTCTCTGTCCCACACAGATACAATGCAGTCCACACCTGTGTCTTTCTGTGACTCTTGCACACTGGAGCCCCTCCCCATCTCTGAGGGCTCAAAAACATTTGTGGTCATGGTATCTGGTAATCCAGTTTCTTCACCAGGCTCTTTCATCTCCTCCAAAATCTTCTGCCCAGGAACTGGTTACTTGTTTGATCCCTGAGAACATCCACTCCTCACTACTGCTGGAGGCATGGGCCTCCCAGGTGATAAGGTCTTCCACTTTCTCATCTTCTCCAAGCAAACTTGGACTCGGATTACTTGTCCATGGGTCCACAGATTCAAGTCCCGCCACTGACAAACCCCTCTCAGCCTCTTTCTTGGCCAAGGGGCTACATGCTGCTTGCACCTTTTGCATGTTGCATTCAGCCACACTTACAAAAAAGTCCCACAGGAAATCTTTTGCTTCCTCCTGCTTACTCTGTGTATTTGCCTGTCTTTCAAAGTTATGGTCTACTTTGAGGGTCCATGTAGGAGCCAAAGAGACACTTGGTACAGTCTCTTTTGGAGGGCAACAAGCCATACACAAGCAAAAGATCCTTTTGCAGTCCTGGCAGTGGAGGACAGTTATTACGTTTCTTCCAACTGTTAAACATACAGCACATACACTGACTGGAAATGCAGGAAGTGCTATGTCATGGGGAACTCCTAGACAACCATACTCCTCTTCAAATTTTCTCAGTTCTTGTTCTTTCTGGGCTACCCAGGTCCTAACATGCAATGGATAGGGTTTGTCTCTGCTTGCCATGCTTAAAGTCTGCGAAACATCCAGAAAATCACTATTACGAAAATGCACAAATTCTTACAGTCCGTTATTTATTTCAAAAGTCTTTCTTTAGCTTGCCCACTTTATTGAGTGACATGCATTTGCTTTACTGCACTGGTTGTTTACTTTTTGTTCTGCTCCTGCCCCAAAAATTGCTGCTGCATTTCTCCACTTCGTCACATAGCACAACACACTGTTTGCTCTCTGGGGCCCAGATATTCAAAGCTTTTAACTGTGCGCAAACCATTTGCTTGGGTTTAGATTGGGATTAGCGTGGGTCTGCTATATTCAAAAGGCCAAATAGTGCATGCAAACTGCATTAGCGCCAGGCAAACCATAATATATGCAAGGGGCAAACTGAACATGAATACAGGCCAGGCGCTATGAGATATTCAGCGGCTAGTACCACGCTAAGGTGTTTAGCGCGACTTAGTGCGACCCTTTGCATAGTACAAATTACTGCCCAGGAAAAGCTGGTCTTAACTCAGGGCGAACAGCTTTGTGCAAATATGTGGCCTTGCATGGCATTAGCGCAGCATTAGCGTGGCCTTGCGCAACCCTAACATATGACTATGATACAGAGAAAAAGCCAGACATGGAGGAAACATGCTGCTCACTGATGACACCACAATGATGCCAACTGCTGCCTCCAGTCCCAGCCATGTCAGGAAGTATGTAGTGACTCATCCCCCGGGGGCCACCATGGTAGTGCGGCCATACAGCACACACCTGCTGACCATACGTCTGTAGTGACCAACAGATACCAGCACACACATGCAGCACTGTGGGCATGGTGGGTGTTGAGGGATGGTGTACAGGTGACCAGGCCTCACCACAGACTGGGTGCAGCCACAAGGCTGGGACACAGCATGTAGTGCACATGGGCCAGTATTGGGAATACCCCAGTACCAGTGTACCTGTCTGATTGTACATGCCCCCCAGTCACATACTGCACAGCTGTAGATACACCACAGCACACACAGCTAGCCATGTCTCTGTCACTATGAGCATCCCATGCCAGAGGTGCAGCATCTGTGGGTCACACAACAGTGTGACAGTACTGTCCACTGGCAGTACATACTTGCAAGGTGGACTTGTCACTGTGTACAGTGCAGTGGTCATCACTACCCTACACACCATAGGCATTGCTGTGTCCCTCACACTACTGGCTCCCTTGCTACTGTGGTGTCTGATGTGCACTGTAGCATGCCCTACAGTGTGACAGTTGCATGCATCACCACCACCGCCTGTGCCTATGCTGTGCTGTCCCCTGGGTACACACTGCTATGCTGTACTGCATACATGTACTCTGCAACTACCATCAGCACTGTCAGACTGACCTACAGGTGGAGCTGCAGCCAGATCTGGTCAGCCCCTGTACTTCCAAACTGACCTACAGGTAAAGCTGTGGGACTCTGCAGTAATGCTGGGCAAACTGCATGCAAATCAGGGCATAATGAGATGCTAATCTGGATGTTTGCCAAGAGACTACCTAAGTAGGCTCATTTGCATGTCACTTTTGAATATGGCAAAGTTTAGCACCGGGAAAATGTGCTTGCACTGGGCTAATGGCTTAGCTCTGTGCTAAAGCCGTGCAAATGTGTTAGCACGGCGCTAACGGTTCAGGGAATATTTTACAGTTTTGAACACTGTTCTTTCACATCTGCTGCTGCCTGCAGCTGTACTGGGTCCACGCATTTGCTGGCACACACATTGGCCACATAGTTCACCTCTACCTACCTTCATGTTGCTGTGCACTGTGTTGCTGTTGTGCTTTGCGCTTCCTGGCTGCTATATTCAGAGCTGTCTTATTCCGGGGCTACATTTGCCCTGCACTCCCAGCCCAGTTTGCCTGGCCTCATTCCCATTCTATTTTCGGAAGCTGTTTGCCCCGGGGTTTTCCTTTTGAATATAGCTTGCTTTGTGCTCCGGGCTAAGTTTACCCACCAGGCAGTGCTAATTTAGCCCTGAGACTAAGTTTTGAATATCTGGCCCTTGATCTCTTTGCACAAACATTTTACTTTCTGGCTTAGATCTTGGTTATTTTGCACAAAACTTTGTTTACATTCACAAACTTGCTACATTGCTTAGCTCTTTGTTTAGTTGCACAGCATTGGCTACTTGTACAAACTGAGTTACTTTTCTCAGCACTGTTTATTTGCACAGCTTTGGATACTTGCATAAACTTAGCTACTTTTCTCAGCACTGCCCAGAAATGTTTTGTTTAGCTTTTAAAGGTCTTTTGGGTACTCACTGAAATCACTTGCTTTACTTTGCAAGATGTGGCCTTCAAGCCAGTCGACATCACTTGCATTTGTTTCTTTTTGTGGCCCACCCTGCCAGAATGATTGCTTACTCGGTTTACACAGAAGAAGCTCAAATTAACTGCTTTCAGCACTTTTTTACAGTTCTTTTTGCAAAAACCCAGTGTCCACCAAAGCTACAGTTCTCACTCAGCCTGATGCCTTGCACCCTCCTCTCTATCTCCTCTCTCTCTCTCTCTCTCTCTCTCTTCCTCTAGAACACTCACACATTCCAAGAGCTCCAGCCAATGGGTGGGGCTTTGCTGAGAGAACCAATCACAGGAAGCCATGAAAATTATCTTAACGCACACTCTTTCTCCTCTTGATGATTCCTCAAGCTGGTGGAGCCGAAGTTAAACTGCAAAACTGACTTTTGTTTTCTCGGCTTGCGTTCACAGTCCCCAGAAAAGCTTCTCACTGAATTTTGACATTGCAACTTTTGTAAAATACAATTCTCTGTCTAGCAACTGTGATACTTTCCTCCTCTAGTTTGGGGAAAAATGAGATCCAAAGTTTTCAAATGTTTTCTGGCACAAAATCACTTGCAGCTAGCGCATTTTGACCACTTTTAACAGTATTAAGCATAGTTCAAGCACAATTCCCCAGCTCCACAAAAACAGTCCATATCAGCACATTTATACTGTAGTCCACTCTCAATACTGTACATTGCAAGGCAGGCATTTTTCTTGACCAATCTGCAGCTTTTTTCCATGAAACAATCCTAGGCATGGTGCATCACCACCTGAAAGAAAGACCACAGATATACCCTCTGCACTGGCATGGCAACTTTTTTCTTCACCCCAAATGTAGGATGAGACCCCAATTTTGTAACCACTACTACACCCTGGCCAAGAACTACCACCTTGCATATGGGACACCCTACCTGTTACACAAACAAGGCAACAAATCACAAGTTGGCAGAAAATAAGTACCACCCCTTGCAATAGGGCAAATACTTGGCTTAGGCACTTCAGAGTTCGGGGGTAGTGCTCAAAATAACATTTCTATTTTAACCGAGTCTGGGAGAGAGGTGCCAGGGTTATGCTGTGTCTCCTATCTGAGGGACCCCAAAACCGTCACTCAGTTACTCAAAGATGGATTGTCCACAACCAGGAATTTGGGATGTTACTGTATGGCTTTTTGTTCTTGACACAAGGCTAACAGCAAATAAAGGTGGTGCCCCCAGGGCTTGCACTGTACATAACAGATGACACATTACAGGCAAAACATTTTCCAAATTCTTTCAGGTCTTCACAGGTGTCAGCTGTGGTCAAGTCCTCTTTTTATCATCTGAGAAACATCGCCCAGATTAAGCACCTTGTTCCGTCCGGCGACCTTTCAACCTTGATCCATGCATTTGTGACCTCACACCTTGACTACTGTAACTCCCTATACCTAGGGCTTCTGGGGGTTGATATCCACTGCTTGCAGCTAGTGCAGAATGCTACAGCGAGGTTATTATGTAGGTCAACGTGATCCAGTCATATTTCGCCTATGCTGCACAATCTGCACTGGCTGCCTGTTAGTGGTGGAACACCTTTAAAGTTGGCTTGCTGACTTTTAGAGCCCTACACAGTGTGAGTCCAAGTTACCTACAAGAGCTTCTGAGTCCCTACTGCCCCCTCAGACTGCTCCACTCAACCGACGAGGGATTGCTAGAGATTCCCAGAGTACGACTGAAGACCTCAGGAGCACGAGCTTTTGCCTTTGCTGCTCCCTCCCTGTGGAATTCTCTACCTCATTGGATACGAGAGTGCCAGATAGTGGAGAGCTTTAAAATCGCTCTAAAAACACACCTGTTTTGATGTGCTTTCCTGGAGTTTTAATATGCTGAATTGCACATTTAGTTTTTTAACTGTTCTGTTTTCATTTGTACATTGTTTTTTAACTGCTGTATTTATTTGAGTAGTGTTTTTAGAAAATTGTACAACGCTTTGATATTTATTGATATAGTGATATATAAATACATTTATTATTATTATTATAACTGTTCTCTTCTCACACACATTTTATCACACCATGTCCAGCCTATTTCAGGGTTACCAGACTTCTACAGACTGCCACCATCCCTATTTCGGGGACCTGGGACTTACGAAATCTGCTACCAGTCCTATTTCAGGATTCCTGGCATTACTTTAAAACAACCAGGTGACATGTGTTAACACGTAAAACACATTTTCCTCTGGGTAACCAGTTAGATCCTTTTGTGCTTAGAATTAGGGGCTACTTATTCAGGCTACAAACTGAATTATCTCTGCCATTACTTTAGGAAATTCTGGATTCTCCAATCTCACTGAGCTGCTAGAAACATCCTTCTTCACAAACGTTGGGCTATGGTCCATGGCACCTGTATCTGACAAACACCAGAAAACCTCCCTTTAAACAGTTTACATTTCACACACTTTGTTCCTCAGGGTCCATGGCACCAAGTTTCTGACACGGTACCTGAAACCCCACTTAAACAGTCCATTTCTTTAACTTGTACTCACAAATCTCTACAAATTGGCAGTGCTGATAGCTCTTACAGTCAACTGGGGATAGAAACATAGAAATTGATGGCAGATAAGGACTGCAAAGCCCATCCAGTCTGCCCATTTCATTTTCTACCTTATGAATGTGCCATCGGCCTTTGCTCTGTCAATGGTTTATCTATTCATACTCATGTGTATTGCTCCCTTATGCCTATCCCATGCCTGTTTGAAGCCCTGCACTGTATTCATATTCACCACTTCCTGAGGTGGGCCGTTCCATGCATCCGCCACCCTTTCAGTGAAAAAGAACTTCCTCACATTACCCTTAATTGGTCTCCCTCTCCTCTTGTCCTGCTATTTTTCTTATATTAAAACATGTTAGACTCTTTCACTTTGTTAATGCCTTTAAGGTGTTTGAACGTTTCGATCATATCACCTCTCTCCTTCCTTTGCTCTAGGGTATACATATGGAGCTCTGTTAATCTGCCCTCATATGTTTTCTGATACAGTTCCTGCACCATTTTGGTTGCCCTTCTCTGGGCTGCCTCAATTTGGTTAATGTCCTTGTGAAGGTGTGGCCTCCAGTACTGCATGCAGTACTCCAGATGGGGCCTAACCAGTATCTTGTAAAGAGGGATTACTACCTCCCTCTTACAACTTGTGATACCCCTACTAACACACCCCAACATCCCCCTAGCCTTACCTACTGTCTTAGTGGTCTGCTTGGATGATTTCAGGTCATCTGTGATGATGATGCCCACGTCTCTTTCTTCTCTTGTGACTGCCAGCAACTCCCCTCCCAGCCTATAGGTGGCTGCAGGGTTTCTCTTCCCTATGTGCATGATCTTGCACTTCTTTGCATTAAACCCCAGTTGCCACTCTTTCAACCATTTTTCCAGTTTATCCAGATCTCTTCTCAATCCGCCCACCACATCTGGATCATCTACTCTGTTGAAGATCTTGGTGTCATCTGCAAACAGACAAACCTTACCCTCCAGTCCATCTGCAATATCACTGATGAAGACATTGAAGAGGACTGGCACCAGGACTGGTCCCTGAGGTACTCCACTTGTGACTTGCATCTCTTCTGACTGTATACTGTTTACCACCACTCTCTGTTTTCTGCTCATCAACCAGTTTGCCACCCAGTTGACCAACTTCTGACCCACTTCAAGCCTACCCAGCTTATTAATCAATATTCTATGTGGAACAGTATCGAAAGCTTTGCTGAAGTCAAGGTAGGTGACATCAACTGCTCCCCCTTGGTCCACCACTCTGGTTACCCAGTCAAAGAAATCTATGAGATTAGTTTGACAGGACCTTCCTTTTGTAAACCCATGCTGTCTTGGATCCTATGCCCCTATGGATTTCAGGTGTTGCACTATCCTTTCCTTAAGGAGTGCCTTCATAATTTTGCTCACTACTGAGGTAAGACTGACTGATCTGTAGTTCTCTGCCTCCTCCCTGCTACCACTCTTGTGGAGCGGGATCACATGAGCCCTTCTCCAGTCTTCTGGGACCTCTCCTGTGCTCAGAGACTCACTGAACAGTTCTGATAATGGCTGTGCTAGTTCCACCCTTAGCTCCTTTAGTACCCTGGGATGTATGCCATCAGGTCCTATTACCTTGTCCACCATGAGCTTAGCGAGCTCTTATAGGACCCTTTCTTTTGTGAAGGGACTAGTGCACACCTCCCCCCCCCGTGTCCATGGTGCTGAGCTGTGGGCCCAGCTCTACTTCCTATTCAGTAAATATTGAGCAAAAGTATCTATATAGGAGAGATACTTTTATATGGTCCTCCTCCTCACACACACCTTTATCCCCTTTGATCTTAACAATACCCCCTCTGGACTTTCTCTTTTCACTAATGTATCTATAGAAAGTCTTGTCACCTTCTTTTACTGTTCATGCTAGTGTTTCCTCAGTTTGGGCCTTTGCCTGCCTTACTGCCTTCCCTGCTTCCCTTAGGGAAGTTTGGTATGCCTCCCTATCTTCATCCCGCTGTGTTCCCTTATATTTCCTGAAGGCCAGCCTTTTGGCTCTGACCTTTTCTGCTACTGTTTTTGAGAACCAAAGTGGTTTCCTTCTTCTTTTGCACTTCCTTTTCTCTCTAACACAATGGGATGTTGCTTCAAGTATTGTATCCTTAATGCTTTCCCACGTTGCCTGTACCCCCTCACCTGTATTTCTTTCTGCCAGGGCTAGCTTAACTCTGTTGGCCATCTTATCAAATTCAGCTCCTCTGAAGTCCCATATTTTTGCCTTGGAATTTGATGATTTAGTTCTAGTGGCCAAACTGAACCATACCATGTGATGGTCACTGGCCCCCGGTGACCTTCTACCTGGAGACCTGTGATCCTTTCCCTGTTAGTCAGTACTAGATCTAGGATGGCCCTGTCTCTTGTGGATTGTTGTACCAGTTGTTTGAGGCCCTCCCCCTGCAGGGAATCCACTATGTGTCTAGTTCTGGCAGATGTTCCTGCTGGTATTGACCAATCTGTATCTGGCATGTTAAAGTCTCCCATTACCAGAACCTCCCTTTTAGCTGTCATGTTTTGTATATCCTCTAACAGTAATGTGACAATGTCCTCCCCCTGGTCTGGAGGCCTGTAGACAACCACAGTTCATATGGCTGTCTCATTTCCTGTTTCCAGGGTGACCCACAGTTCCTCTGATACCTTATGTGTATTCTAAATTTCTGTAGCTTTGATATTTTCATTGACATAAAAGGCCACTCCACCCCCCCTTTTTGCACCTTGGTCTCTTCTGAACAATACATAGCCAGGTACTGAAGTCTCCCAAGTATGGTTACTGGTAAACCATGTCTCACTAATGGCTACTATGTCCAGTTTAGCCTCTGTCATTATTGCCTGCAGGTCTGGGATCTTGTTTCCCAGTCTGCAAGCATTTGTGTATATGATTTTCTGTTGGCCAGATTTCGGTGTGTTAGTTGTGCGAGGTCTGTCATTTCCCCTGTGCGTTGTATGGGGAGCTGGACCTTTTTCTTTACCTGGAGATGCAAATGAACTACAAACATGCTAAACTTCCGTTTGACCACTAGCTGAGGGGGTGTTCTTCCCATTCAACGTATCGGATGCTGCACCCTTCTCCTTATTTGCTAGTTTAAATATTCTGCAAAGACATCAAATGTCTGCCCCAATGCACTGACTCCCTCCTTAGTCAGATGCAGTCCATCGAATTTAAAGAACTTTCGCTCTCAAAACTGTTGCCAGTTCCCTACACATTTGTGTCCTTTTTTCTGGAACCAGCCCTTGAGCCACATATTTAGCTCCCCTATCTCCCCTTCACTGACCTTCTGTCCATCTACCCTCCTCTCTCACTCTCCCAGACTGGCAGGATCTCAGAGAAGGAGATGCTAGATGAAACGGATAATAGTTTGTCACCCAGTCTGGTCAGGTGTTCCTTGGTCTCCACAACTGACCGGCTGGCGAGGTTATTAGTTCCTATGTGTACCAGGATGTCAATGTTTTCTCCTGCTTCCTGTACAATTTTAGCAATGTGGTCAGTGTCTCTCCATGCTGATGTACCTGGGAGACATCTGAACATTACCCCTGGCTGTAGATAGGTATCAACTTCCCAAATCGTGGAATCTCCTATGATCAGAAGTTTTTTGGATTTCCTTTTTGCTGTTTTTGTTTTGGTTCCTGTTTTGGGTGAGTTTTGTTGTGCTAGCTCTTGTGCTGCAGTGTCCTGCTCTGCAGTGTCCTCTGCCCCATGTTTGATTTCAGACATAGAGGCAGATATCTCTTTGTAGTTTTTATATGGTTTGTGCAGGTGATATGTTGGAGAGCACCGAGTGATGGGGCACCTGATTTGCCCCTCCTAACCACCTGCCAACCTCCCCAACCAACTACCCTCTGCGGTCGAGGTGCTTCTGTTGGATGTTTGGGAAATGGAAGGCAGTTCTTATAATATATTTCCTCCTGAATATGCAATTTGAGGAGTGCAATCTCTGCCCCATGCTGTCTGGAGCTGGGCCCTAAGATCTCCAATGGCCCAGCATGTAAAATAATGTCCTAAATCCTGTAAAACTGCCCTTTTGAAAAGTGTCCTGCAGTACCTGCAGTTAATAATATCCATTCCAGATAAGTTGCTGGGTTTATAAATTGGTCAGAGTAATTAAAAGGAGGAAAGGGAAGGCAAAAGTTTGACTTTCTGTTTTGTTTGTTTGTTTGTTTTTGTATAACTTGTTATAACAAGTTAAATTACTTGTGCCCCAGTAAATGAGGTCGCTGTGTGGATACCCCTCTGATCTTCCCCTTCCTGCTTTGCTACAGAAAATGCCACAACTGTGCTACCCTATAAAAGGAGTGTAGTATGGGGTGGTTGGGGATGGCGGTGGGTGGCTGGGTCCTTCCCCTGCCAAAAAAGAAGAACCACAGACAAAAGAAACAAGGATGTAAGAGCAGAAACAATCATCCAGCAACAAATGCAGTAGTCCTGAAAGCTTATCCTAATGATAGATAAAACTGTAAAACCTGTAAAGCACCACTTGTAATAATTTCGCAGAAGAGATACCCTGTAAGAAACACTTTGCTACAGAGAAAATAAAGCAGTAATAGAAGATATACCTTGCAAAAGACAATTTGAATCAGAAGATTACAGCAGTAATCTGTAAGCACACCCTATAATAATGCAGAAGAAGGTATACCCAACAACAACAATTTGAATCAGAGAAAAATAAAGCAATAAAATGTTAGCAACAAACAGTAACAATCCCAGTGAGTACAAAAGAAAATAATACCACACAGTAAATCTGCCTAACCAAAAGAAGCATTAATCCTTTTCTTTGCTCTGGTAAGGTTCTTTGCTTTGTCCTTTCAAGCAACCTAGAAGAAAAGAGCTCAGGTGAAGCTGGGTGCCTTTGCCAGCAAACCTAGTGTCCCAAATCACTTACTGAACTTTCAGTCCCACTGGTATCATGTTAGTATAGCACATACATTACAGCTAAACCATTTGGATGAATATTATAGTGCTAATACAATTACGGCACATGTACATACCACGCAAACTACAGAAAGAGCTACAGGCACAAAACATCAACCGTGTAATCATGGCGACCGGTACACATTAGCACAAGAGGTAAATAGCAAGAACTGATATGGACTTACCTACAAGGACCATAAACTACCCACACAACCCAGGTGCACCATGGGATTAGAATCCTAGAGATGGGGAGGTTCGGGGGGCACAGCCCCCCTACATGGCAAGGATAGTGATGGGAGGGTTTCTTGTTTATAGGTGCGGCTCAGGTATGGCCAAATTAGGAAGTGTGAAAAATATAATATTCATATCAATGTGTGAATTGTGTTTAAATTGTTGACCTGAAGCATGTGCTGCTGTTGTTCTTGCCACAATGAGCGTTCACCGGGATGGGTGTTCGCCGGATATACGGTCGCTCTGTAATTTTCGATGAAATTGTAATATGCAGTGTAATGACGTGGAACCAGTCTCATTCCTCTTTTACTATAAAGAATCTTCACCCCCCTCAGGGCTTCACAAAATCTGGTAGCCCCACTTCCAGAAAATCAGCCTTTGGATTACTGTTTTATGGCAAAAACACACACAGAGGGCCCATCCCTCTCAAACAAGAGTGCCAGCAGGCCATCTTGCTCTCAGAACTCTCAGTGAGCTTCTCTCACTTAAGACTCCAACTTCAGACTAACATTCTGACTGCTGCAGCACAGCTGCTAGCCAAGTGTGGCTTATGCTGCTGCGAGAGATCCAAGCAACATTACCTCATCCTCTGCTCAGCAGAGCCAGGCAAATGATGATGTAATTTTTTACAGAGAGCATTTAAGCCTTCTGAACACTGCCCAAGCTATCTGCCTGATCTAAAACTGATGGGATTCTAGTAACCCCAGGAAGTAGCTTGTTACATGTGATAAAGGGTGTCTTACACCAGCCTGTAGCTTCTAGAGGTAACTGCCAATATCCACTCCTGAGATCGATTGTCTGTGCTTCTGTAAGTGTATCAAACACCTCCCTCATATTTTTCATAGGATAAGCAACTTCTATTGTCACAGCATTCACGTTTCGGTAGTCAACACAGAATCTTGTGGTCCCATCCTTCTTCGGTACCAAGACTACTAGAGACAACCAGGCTGACGATGATGGCTGGATAATTCCTTCCTGCAACATCTCTCATATCTGCTCCCAAATAATCTATCTTTTGGCAGGTGAATATGCATATGGTCTACTTCTTTTTGGTTGTGCACTTCCAGTTTCCATGGTATGCTGAATCAGATCTGTATGGTCAATTATTTCTGTAACTACTTTTGGATATTCGCTTAGCACTGTCTTGAGCTGCTTATCTCAATTGACTTCTGGTTCCATCAGCCCCTCTAGACATGGACTTGCTTAAACCTTGATATCTTGAAGGATATCCTCAGGTTCTATTTCAATTACAGTTGCAATCTGGTGCTTCTCAGACACACTTTCTTCTGCAGGTTCCTGTACTATCTCAGTTTCTTCTTCAGTTACTGTCTCTTCCTGTGGTTTGTCTTCAGTTGGTTCAGGACTCTTCACTGTCTTGTTTGCTATATTGTTCACCATATGTAGATCTTTCAGGATATTGGTTCCAATGATCACTTCAGACATGGCTGTATCAAGGATTATGGTTCTTTCCTTCCACGGGATGTCTAGTATACTGAGATTCACTTCTCCCTGTCCCCATGGACTATATGACTCTTCTGATGCTAATGTAAGCTCCATTTCTGGCTTCCTCTACTTTGCATTAACATAGGCCTGGAAATTAGTGAAGTAGTTGCACCAGTATCCATCAAACCTTGGGTGATCATGTCTCCCAACTTGACTGGCAATTACTACAAATTCATACTCATGACTGATGTTACTATCTCTGGGATATTCTTTTCTTTAGTTATTTCTATTGGATTAGGCTTTAACTTCTCCTCATCTCAAACAAAAGTAGTTGCAGCTTTATTAACATTCGTATCTGGCTTTCCTTTTGTACAATCAGGCCTTTTATGATCTAGTTCATTATGTCCATAATATCTCAGTTCTGATGGGTTAGTCCTTCTCAGTTGATATCTCTGTTGTGCCAGTTTGACTGAACTATCTGGCTTGCATCCGATTGAGCTTCAGGTCCTCTCTCCTGGAACCTGTTTCTCCTATCATAACTTTGATTCTCAACAGGCTTTGTTTGACTCAAATTCTCTTACAGTGTTCTCCCTTTTTGGATCAGCTCCTTGATAGTTCTTGGCATTGCACACATTAACAAGTTTTGCAGTTCAGGTTGAAGAGTTCTGACAATAAACTCAACAATCTCTCTCTCTCTCTCTCATGAGCATGTGGATACAGTTGCTTATACATGTCCCACTTGTCTAGGACTAGTATGTCAAGTTGATCTCCGTACCTCTGTGGACGATCTAACTCTCTTCTCAGGTGCTGTCTACTATGAGCCGTGTCAAAATATTCCAAGAATTGGACTCTACACTGTCTCCAATCTTGTATTTGGTCCTGCTTGTAGCTCCACCATTTACTTGTGACACCTAGAACAGCTCCTTCAAAATGTTGTACCCACATTTTTTCTGGCACTTGAGTTTGGTGTAAAGTACATTCAAAATGTTTGAGAAATTTGGAAGCATTCTCTCTTCATTGAACACTGGAAGATTTCCACCAATCCATGGCACAACTATGGGAATTATGGGTGTCATAGCTCTCTCATAGCTTTGTGACATGTTCAGCCTTCCTTGTGGAGTTTCTTGGCCTTCACTCCTTCTCATTGGAGTTTCAAGTACTTCACGTCTTCTAGTTACATTTGCATTAGGCATACTTTCTCTTCTTTCTGGTGTACCATTTAAATTCTGAAGGCTATTCATGACCTTGTCTATGAATACTTCCAGCTTCTGCTCCATGCACCTTTCTAACTTGTGACTCATTCTCCTTTCAACCTCCTCAGCATCAAATGACATCTTTTCCATTGGTTCTTTTCTTGCAAAACTCCTGCCTAAACATATAGGTGTCGTCATCCTCTCTGCTATATGCAAATCACTAATTTTCAGATTAAATTCTGGTGCTTCCACAGTAGGAAAATTCACTCCAACTCCCACAACTGGATCTAGACCATGTGCTCCCCCTAAACATCTAGGTCCCTCACACTCATCCAACATTCCTGAGAGTCTTGATTCCATACCTTTTTCTCATAACCCAATGACAGAGCGAACTTTACAGTAACCAAGGCCTAGTAAAGTAGAGCCAACTTCACCACAGCCCTTGTACTCATGGCGATTTCACAAATAATACACCCCTTTAATGTATAGCATAACACTAAGGTTCCTGAGATGGAAACATTTTTCAGGGTCTCCATCAAATTCAAAACATACAGCAATTTAGAATATTCCATGGTTAGGTATAACCTGGAACTGGTCAGTCTTGCTATTGTGTTAGCCTCACACAAAGCAATAAAAAATATTCACAGTGCAGTCACACATTTGGGTGCCACTCTTATGATGGACCACCCACTCTATTGTATTAACCTCTGGCCACAGACAGGAACATTCCACATAGAGATAGGTGATATCAAGAAGTCTTTGTTCCTTCCTCTGTGACAACCCTTTCTGTTGGGTACAACCTGAGTACAGTACCTTATCTTCCCAAATGGAGTAGCTAAGAGCTGCCAAGAGTAGGGAATGCTGTACCGGACTGACCTGGAGACCTGCAGGAATGTGAGATACTGGTACTGCAAACAAGGAATCTGACACTTGGGTTGTTGAGCAAAAATGTAAATGTTTACTAAAATTGTGGCAAAGTTCAAATTCAAAATTAAATGACAATTCAAACACATAAATCAGAATTACTGTATACTCTATATTGATCTCAGCAGGGCACCTCCACCCCACTAATCACCTTGTAGTTGTCCCTGGAGACTACAAGTACTAGGCACCCACCAGCCCTCCAGATATCACATTGTCCCAGAATAAGCACCCACCTAGGCCTCAATTCCCAAGCTTTATTCACTTTAGAACTAAGGAGTGCAGTGACTACTGGGTCCACTTCCGAACAGTCAGTCTACTGACCCCATCTCCCTGACACCCTCCCTGGTACCCAGTTTCTGTGTACACCCTATAGAACTATGGAATGCAGTGACTACTGGGCCATACCTCCAAGCAGTCAGTCCACTGACTCCCTCTGCCAGATACCATCCCCGGTATCCAATTACTGTTACCCAGCACTAGGCCTTACACAGACTCCAATGCCATACACTTCACTTGCCTTAAGGGTGTACAGTGACTACTAGGCCTTATCTACCTCAGCCAGATACCCACCAAGATATCCAATTACTCAATTACAGTACTGTATTCCTATACTCTAAAACATTAAAATCAGTTGACATCTTACACATTCATTACTGTAAAACATTTGGAATAGGCAGAAGCATTAAACATGTAGCATACTGGTACATTAAAAGTTGTGACATGATTCTCCTCTCAGTCCCTTCAGGTTCAGTCCTTCACTTTGACAAAAAGTCTCTTAAATTCTGAAGGATTTAGGTAAATTCTCTGTAAAACAGTGTCACTGTGCTTTTAAAGTAACCCCCAAACTGTATCAACAAGGTTTCTACTATAGCACACTCCTTTGGATTTGCTGAAGAAATTCTGTTGTTGAAGTTGTTGTAGCTTGGTGTAGTTGGAGGGCCCCCTTTGAGTTGGCAGGTTGAAGATGTTGTGAGGAGAAGTGACAATGTCTTTCGGTTTGCAGCTTTTCTTCTGTGAGGAAAACTTGTCATACAGGATCATCAGGAACTTGAAGTAACAAGCTTTCTATTATTTACCCTGTTGTCACTTACTGCCCTATCTGACCCTGCTTTGGGATACAGGTGATCCCCTAATCCTACACTTGTATTTAAATTAAACTGTATCTGTCAGGCTCTTTCTCTGCATCGGGTCTCTTCAAATAAGACACCCCTTTGGCTTGGGCACCTTCCTTCTTGTTCTCTCTCCCTGCTCAAATTGACTGCACACTGGCTGTGCAGCTCTTTTTATAGTCAAAAACTCATTAGCATAATTAAATTAGTGGTCACAGAGTGGACACTGACCTGTCTAGAGGCTCAGTACCAAAAAAATCCTCTCTGCAGCAGCACAAGCAACAGTGGAATTCTCAAATTTGAAGCTCAGCTGCCTCTCTGAGCATTCTAAGGTTTCCCCTTTTTTTATATATCTTGAAGTCATTTTAAAATACATATCCTTTGTCACACAAAATGAAAATTTTCCCAAGGGTTAAGGCCTTTTTGTTTATAATGACTGGACAGCTGTCTTTCTAAGTTCTTTGCTGATTTTTTTCTGTATATAATAGGTCCCTGGAAAGCAGAGTCGCTAAGACTAACGTTCTTTTATCATTAAAATGCATACAGTAAATAATCATTTCTAAGTCCTTTTGTATTATTTTCTCAGTCAAAATAGTAATTCCCCTTTAACTGTGCTGACCACAACACTTTTTTACTCAGATATTACATATTCATATTCCCACGCTAAGCCCCACCTCTAGTGTAACTACCTGCATGGTTGTGCTTCACTCAGGACCCACTGTCCCTAAAAAGGTTAGCGATTCCTCTATTTTACATTTTAGCAACTCAAAACTATGTTCCTATGTGTAGAACACTGTACTGTATGTGTTGGCCAAGTTTGGTTCAATTCTGTAAAAAATCAGTTTGGCAACACAATGCTGAACATGGCAAATGTGTTGTGGATAAAATAGCTTAACTTTGGCAGTATCTGCATCCAAATGCTCCGTTTTTGCTTGTGTGCACTATTAAACTTTTCACCATTTGTGTGTTGTGCCCAGGACTCCTCTAGCCCCCACACACCTTTATATATATATATGTATATATATATGTATATATATATATATATATATATATATATATTATGGTAGCACGGTAGTGCTACCATAGTTAGGGTTGAGTAGCCCTTTTAAGGTTAAAGGGTCAACTTTTGCACCTTAATAACTTTGCCACCGTTCAACAGATTTGCCTGAAATTTGGAATGTATGATCAAGAACCATACATCTTGGGATCTGCCAACTTTTGTAGTGGTTGGATATACGGCTGCAGAGTTATTAAGTGAGATCTGCACATCTGTTTACAGTTTTTGGTGAATTCTTTGCTCATGCCTACAGGTCGCATGGTTTGTGCGACCAGTCCAAAAACTTCAGAGAACGTGCAGCTGGGGTCCCCGATGTACCTTTTGAAGATTTTGTGAAAAAACATTAAACGGTTCAAGAGTTATTCAAAAAACAAGTTCCCATTATAAGTCAATAAGAAAAGTTAACAAAAAGTTAGACAGTGGCACAAATGCACTTTTTAGTGTCGCAAATGGCCCTAGTAGTGTTGCAAATCTGCCATTTTATTTTCAGTTGGTGATCAAAAAAATGCTTGCCATTTAAAATTGGGACCATCTAGGGACACAATTCTTTTTGTGTTAGCCTTGTTGAGCTCTGAGGATGCTAGGCATGTCTTTATTTTGGGGTTAAACACCCCAGAAATAAGTTTTTCAAATTTCTGGAAAAAGTAATGTCGCAAAGTAGTGTCGCATCTGCAACAGTTTCACAAATTTTTGTGAAAGTTTTCGCAAATCACGACACTACTTTTTCAGACTATGGCCAAAATGACAGCAGTTCTTTGCCACCCTGCTGCAAAAGAATGGTTCGGTCTTTTGAGCTGAAATTTGGAAGGAAGGCAGCCAACATCTCATAGATGTGCCTTTTGGTGGTTTGGTGAAAAAATATTACATGGCTGCAAAGTTATAGTACTCCAAAGTTGGCA
Organism: Neoceratodus forsteri; assembly: GCA_016271365.2. Classification (NCBI taxonomy): domain Eukaryota; kingdom Metazoa; phylum Chordata; order Ceratodontiformes; family Ceratodontidae; genus Neoceratodus; species Neoceratodus forsteri. The sequence goes on from CM057455.1 coordinate 701,144,995, forward strand.
TTTTTTCCCATAGACTAACATGGTGGCGTACGCCATGCCTTTTGGGGTTCGTATCTCGAAAACGGTGCAAGATACAGAATTTTCATCATGAAAATAGTGAAAACATAGCCAGGAAAATAATGAATCGTGTGAATTATTTTTTTCTACGTCATACGGTTACTGAGATATAAGCAATTTAATATTCCAACACCTCATTTTTGGCTCTGAGGCCCATTATTGTGCATACATTCTTTGTACACGCTGTGTTTCTCTATGCAGCTGTTGGGGAAACACAGGGTATGCACTTCTGTTAATGTTACAGTTACTGTTTCACTTGCATTTACGTACTCCATTTGCGCTATTTTCCCATCTACGCCACCGCAGAAGTATCTTTGCATTCGCTTGGCGCTTGCTTTACGTTACTGTTACCATTTGTTTTTCCACTGCTGTTTGTGTTTGCATTTTGGTTTGCATCATGGTGTGCATTGCCATTTGTGTTTATGGCAGCCCTTTCATTTGCATTTGTGTTTGTCTTTCATTTTGCGTCTTTGCTGCTGTTACTGTTACCATTTGCATTTCCTATTGCATTACTGTGCCCGTGTGCATTACAGTTTGCGTTTCCATGTGTGCTTACATTTCCTTTTGCATTTCTGTTTACTTTGGCGTTATTATTGCTGTTACCGTTACCATTTGCATTTACAACTGTGGTAAAGTGACCATGCGAGTTACGGTTTGCATTTATGTACGCATTTGTGTTCACGTTTACGTTTCTGTTTCCTATGGCATTATTGTTCATGTTAACTTTACCATTTGCATTTACAATTGTGGTACCATGCTCGTGCGCGTTACGGTTCATGTTTACATACACGCTTCCATTCGCATTTTCGTTTCTGTTCCCTTTGGCGTTCTTGTTGCTGTAACACTTAACATTTATGTTTACAGTGCTGGTGCCATCACTGTGCACCTTACCAGTTGCATTTTTGTACGCGCTTGCGTGTCCGTTTGCATCACTGTTCACTTTGGCATCACTTTACACTTGTGTTTCTATTAACGTTTGCTTTACCATTTACGTTTGCTTTACCATGTGCATAACTGTTGCCGCTTGTGTTTGCATTGCAGTTCCTGTTACTATGTAACAAGACATCATTCCATTCACTATTTATCGCTCTCATTCTCAAAAAGAAGGGAAATTAGAGGCAGAAAACTCCATTTAATGCATCAGTTAGGGTCGTTCCACAGTGACAAAAGTGAGGAAATTCGGTGTTAGGGTTGAAAGCCCCCTTGGACCCCCCCACCCCCAACTGTCATCAGGGTGGCGTTGGGGTCATTGTTCCTAACTCTCATTCATTCTCCTATACTTCAGCTTCTTTATACATGTGATGGGTGAGAGTTAGGGCTGATGACCCCAACACACAACCCGATGCCAGTTGAGGGGTGGGCTGGGGGGTCCAAGGGGGGCTTTCAACCCTAACACCGAATTTCCTTGCTTTTGCTGCTGTGGAACAACCCTAACTGATGCATTAAATGGAGCTTTTTGGCTCTAATATACAGTATATATATATATATACATATATATATATTTAATGCATATAAAGCTGTGAGCTCCTGTGCTGCAGTCGCACCCTTTTATGCACAAAATAGCTCCCTTTGAGCTCCTGTATACAGTGTGTGCATTTTCTTGCTGTGAGCGGGTTTCCAGAACCCTGATTCCAGACTGTGCTCCCTTAGATTATTTATTTACTATTTCAGAAAGAGCTAGCCCCTAAATTCATTATTCCCTGTTGCTTTTTCACCTGCCGACTTATAGATAGGGAATTTATTTATCTGGTTGATCCTGCCTTGAGAAGAGCGCATCATGTGTCTATCTCTGTCTTTTAGGCCAGAAGCCTATCTTCTGACCAGCGGCAGATGAGACAGCTGCCCAAGGCATATCCAAGGATTCCTGACTAAGCAAGGAGTGATTTGCTCTGGGACTGATGCTTGTTCTCTCACATACCCTCTCACTCAGTTTTTGGCACCTGTAGCGCCTGCAGCTGCCACTCTGTATTCACTATTTTAACTACAAGGCAGCATTTTATCATAGGAGTGATTGAATAAACATTAAATAATTACTTTACTATAAGAAACACCACAGGCAACTCAGGCAGACTGAATTTCATACTGGACTACCAGCGCTTGTGTGAATAGCCAGGGCGATCAGTTACTAGCCCACTGGCCACCAATATTACCATTTTACTATTAAATACTATATTTTTCAACAAAAACAATTCCATTCTCAATAACTATATGTAAAACTGTGCGTGGGTGTGAAATGGCAGGGTCAGGAGTCCTTTCCACTTCCACCCTGTGCTGCATCCCACTGTCTTTAATAATGATGTGCTCACAGCATTTATTTTGGAACCAATCCTATTTAAAACTGCTAATATCTTATGCGGTACAATTATGGATTCTGAATCTAGTCTTTTTATAACTGCAGGGGCCACCCTACATTTATTTGGCAGTTCCTACATACTCTGGCTCTTGAACCTACGTTTTTGACTAATTATTTTTTAAATACCGTAAAACTACTAGGCTCTCCCTATTATCTTGGTGGAACAGTCTGCCTAGGCTGTTACACCTGCCAGACTCCTAGATTAGTTCTAACAACAGATGCTAATCCTCCAGATTGGTTTATGGTACTCTTACCCAGGTGTTTTGATGTAACCATATTATGATATCCAACAGTCTGGGAGGGAGGCTTTGCGGCAACATAAGGAAGTATTTTTTCACAGAAAAGGTGATAGATGCATGGAACAGCCTCCCTGTGGTGGTTGTGGGAGCAAAAATGCTAAGAGAATTCAAGACAACATGGGATAGACAGAAGACACCCTAGTGTTAGGAAAGATGTGGTAAGTTTCTGATCAATTAGGATCTGGAGTGTAAGCAGTAGGTAGGGAAATGTGAAGACTAGGTGGGCCAGGCGGTCCTTATCTGCCATCAAATTTTATGTTTCTATGTAACAGGAAGGGATCTGTATTATAAGCTTGCAATTTATTTCATAATAATTTACAGCTAATACCATCAAAGGCAGACCTGAAGTCCATGAAACAACAAAAAAGTTTTGATTTCTTAATACATGCGTATTTATAAATAAGATGTGACAAACCACAGCAGTGTGGAATAGTAGATCGGCCACTCCTAAAACTATTCTGTGTCTCATTCAGTAGATGATTTTCATGGATCCAGGACTGTAACCTCTGCAATATTATTTTAAAAAATACCATCTGAGATGTGTCAATGAGATTAATTCTGCGGAGGGACCCAGAGTGCCTCCGAAGGCTGGAGGCGCGTGTCAGGTGTGGGCATGTGCCAAAGCCTGGTGAGTAGGCCCAGCATGCATGTGTGCCCTGGTGCTGTACTGCGGTGTTGGCTGGTCTGCCTGGCATGTCATGCAGGGTGGTGTACTGTCACTGTGTGTATCACAGGGTGGCTTCACCCACCACCGCTTGCATTGACATGCCGCTCTGCGGACCGTGCCAGGCAGGGGCCCACACTGTGTGGGGGAGGCCAGCTGCTGTCATTGTGTACTGATGTGTTCCTGTCTATATTCCATTCCCAGGGCCTGAGAATCGACAGAGGGTGGTGGCTGCTGCAGTGGGACAGCAGGCTGCAGTTGGACCCAGAGGTGGCGCAGGAGCGGCTTCAGCACCAATGGGGTAATGGAGAGCAGGTAGGCACTGTCATGGTCCTTCACACATGTATTGGTGGTTAGCGAGGGCATGGGTGCGGGCATGGCAGCCTGTGCCATGTGCCGTGGCAGCTGTGTGTGGTGCCTGCCACTGTGGTGCATCCATTGTACTTGTGTGCTAGCTGTTGGTGGGGTGGGTGTGCACCTGGCTGCCACTGTCAATGCTGTGGCACTGCATGGGCACTGCGCCATGTGACTGGCATAGCACAGTTTGGTGGCTACTGTGCTGCAGGGACCATTGTTGTGCACTGTTGTGGAGTGCCACATTGCTGGCAGTTGTTGGCCCATCCCTCTGTGGGTGGCCTATTCAGGTCCTCTGGGTGTGTGTGATCCCACTGCCCAATGTGCACAGTGGAAGGGCATGGTTCATTGGAACACTGCACTGATCACCTGTCCTTTCCCTTGTCCTAGGTGTCCAGGGGTGGTGGAGGATGCCCCTCTACTGCAGGCTCTTGCGGCAGCTGATACTCATATAGTCCTTGACTATGGAGGCACTGCTCCAGATCCATCAGCGGGTGATGGGAGGAGTATGCCATGGTCAACGAGGGGCAGCATGGCGTGGCTGTCACTAGTGTGCACCCTACCTTCCCCTGTTTCCCCGCTGTACCTCCCTCTACAGTCCCCCTTCCCACTCTACAGTCCCTGGTCCCTGTCCCCATCCCTCACATTCCTACCCTTTCCCTCGCCCTTTGTTCTGTTCCTTAGTTTGCTGTTCATATTTCTCTATTACAATATTTTGACTTACCTGCATGTGTCAGTGTCTGCTTTGCAGGTGGCGTGCGGAGCCATGCTGCAGTGGCCCAGTGCCTGTCCATGTGGTGTGCATGTGTCAGGGTGCATGTTGTGCTTCTGTCGTTCCTTGCTGTGTGCTGTGGTGTGTCTCACTGTGCTGGTCTGCCTCTCCTTGGTCGGTGGCTGTGTGGTGGGGGTGCCCATGGGAGGGCTGTTAGGGGAGTGTTGTGGGTGTGTGTGTGCTTGGCTGCGTGGTCCTGGGTGTAACCTGCTGTGGTCTGGCTGTGTTGAGGGGGCATGGCATGCAGCCTGTGGGGGATCCCCTTGGTGGCCCTCTGTTGGCCATTGGCACCTCCTGTTGCCTACCTTCAGTGCCACTGTTGTATTCTGGGGTGGGGGTGTGGGTGCCAGTTCACACCCTGCTGTGCCTAGCTGGTGGTGGCCTCCTGTGGCCTGTCACTGTGCCTCCCTGGTTCTGTCCCTGGGTCACTTCCCCTGTGTTGTGCCTCCCCCCATCGCTCTGCTGCTGTGGTGCAACTGTGTGTGTGTGTGTGTGTGTGTGTGTGTGTGTGTGTGTGTGCGCACATGCACCATGGCACACCTCTACTTGTGCCATGGGGCATTCATAGCTGCTGTGCCATATTCAGCCAGGTTGCGCTGGCGCAATACAACATGTGCAATCTCTGAATATCACTCCTGTTGCGCCAGTGTGCATCAGATTTGCACTGTGCTGGACTTGCGCTGGCTTTTGGCGCATTTCTGAATATCTGACCTTAATTAGACATTTAAGATATCACCAACAACTTTTTAAAATTTCTTACCCCATCCTCAAAACCAGATTTTAGTAAAAAAAAAATGAAAATGGACATTTCAGCACATAGTTATTTCAAATAAAAACATATAATGTTGCAAACACTGAGCTATAAAATAAACTTGAAAAACAAAATGGTTCAACTGGCCAGTAAAAAAAATGACTCTTACACAGCACAAACTTTATTTATTTATTTGCTTTTGGTAACCGGGTAAGTGCACTGTACAGAACTGCCTATTTTCAGGCACGATCCAGGAGAGTACAAATCAAGGAACAGGTAAAAACAAACACATATACAGTGTTGTACACTAGGAGATTCCGAACAGATATACAGAGGTGCAAGTTACATAGTACATAGAGGAGGAACATATCACACAGTATAATAGGAACAAAACAGACAAAAAGGCACAATTTATGGTTAATAATGTACAAAACACGACAGTGCCATTGGTAAGTCAGCAAGGAGACAATTCCCAGGCAGAGATAGGGAACAAAGTGTGTAGCTGCTTTCAAAATATCCTGCAAAGTATCATTTGCCAACACAGTGTAACTTCAAATAAAAAAGATGCATCCAGCTCCACCGAAGAATAATTAAGTAGCACCTAACTTACATATTTGAATTATCTGGGGACCTTGCCTTTTCACTGATAGGACAGCTTGAGGAACCCACTGTCAAAAGTAAAAAAATATTATAAATAAACTATAAAATAAACCATTTGCTTACCAAAATTGGCAAGACAGAAAACATCTACAGCTCTCTGCATGAACTAACTCCAGTCTATAGCTTGACTCAGTCACACAATCTCACAGCAATGTGGTCGAATTGAAACTGCTCTCCCTCTCTTACTTTCTGTGCTGAACTGTGATCCTTGCTTGCATTTTGGTGATGTGGATGCAGTGTTTGCCAAAGGAGACCTTGGGAAAGATAGTGGGCCCAATTCTCAAAAGACAACTAGATTGTCGCAAGCTATGAGGAATGCATGGTGTGCCAAACATGGTTCACCCAGCAAAGATGGCAATATATGACATAAGATGCATGATACATGATAAAAAAGCTGTGCATGATGCACCTAGGTCACACACTGCACCACAACACAGTGGCCAAACAATGGCAGAGACAGCAGGGGGCAGCAATATGGAACATTCTGGAGGAAAAGGAACTTCACAGATGAACACAAATATCCTGATAGTGGAGGTGCATAAGCAGGTCAGTGTGAATGCCAACAATGATGTAGCAGGGCAACAGGTCCAACTGTGTGTACCCATGCACTAACAAGAACTCTCAACTCCAACAGGCAGATCTGCTACTGTACATGGGGTGGGGACAGGGAGCTCAGAGCCCAGCGCCAGAGGGCATGGGAGGATGTAGCCACCAAGGTCAAAGCCATGGCCATGAGCCGACACAGCTCATGAGAACTGCAGAAGTATTACAATGACCTCAGAAGATGGTTGAAAGAAAAGGGGGTATACAATAGGCACTGAACCACTGGAATGGATGGTGGGCCAAGCCAACTACAGCACTGAAGCAGCCATGAGGAACTGGTGGCATCACAATTGAGCAAATGCACTATTGGGGAGACACTAATCTGGATCTGTTCCAGCTCCAGAGTAACAGGTATGTATGTCACTACATATATGACATGTGCCATGGCAATGTACGTCACCCTACAGTGGCAGTGGCAGTGCATATTGAGACATGTACAGCAGCACCACATGGTAACAGTATGTAACTTGACAGTCAGCATAGCAACGCTGAATTCGTATATGTTAGTGTCACCCCCTCAGGACCTGATGGAGGTTAGACAAGTGGCCACATGTATGGAACACACACACCCACAGATAGCAGGGGTCAGCAGCTGTGGGAGGAGCACAAATACGGTAAGTCCTCTGAGGTGGTTGACAGCACAGGTGAGGACACCGAGGTGGCTACGGCCACTACAGGCCAGACAACAGACAGGGATGCCATGTACACAAACGATGAAAGGCAATATGCAGCAGGGCCCACACATGCCACAGGGGTGCCAAACACTACAAAGTACAGTGACTCTGGCCAAGAGGACATTGGAACCGGAGACAGCACACCAACAGCCATCAGGCAGGAAGATGCAGCACAGCAACACACCACTGAGCCTGACCCAGAGACTATGGATGACTTTACCCGGTACTGCCAGGGCATGATGAACGTGCAAGATTCCATGCATCGTGAGTTGGCTGCCATCTATGCAGCAGTTCAGGAGTGGAACACATCTGCTACATTACAGATCTCCTGGCTAGACCTCACACTAATGGACCCGCATGATGCTGTGCATACCTCCAGTCATGAAGTAACTGCACAGCAGGAGGAGATACTGGCAACCCTGTGTGCAATACAGATATGCACATAGCGACAGGCGGAGGCCATGGAATGGCAGCACAGAGCTCTGGAGTGCAGTATTGCAGTGCAGGAGGCATACATGCAGGCCCTTGCCACAATGGCCACCACCCTACATGAGCATACATAGGCATTGATGCACAGCACTGGATGCATGGCACAGTCCATGACACATATGGTCAACTCGGATATGCTGCAGAGGTGACTCTGGACTATGGGGATAAACACCATGACCACATCTCACAGACAACAGGCAGTGTTTGACCAGTGTTGGACTGGTGGTGGTAAACAGGTCCATGTGTCAGCTGTGGGCCCAGAAGACCCAGACAATGGCTGTCACAGCACCATATAAAGCAATGTGCCTGAAGCACAGTGGCAGAGTGCATCCAATGGCACCAGTGATAGTGTTGCAGAGCAAAACGAACACTGTGCTATGCCAGCACCAGGCACTGAACAGTGTGTGCAGTGTCCCACATGCACAGCAGCAGCACCGCACCAAGGGAACATACAGAACATGACAGGTGAACTACTGGAAGTGCAGCAGATGCACAGTGCATCTTCCCTGAGCCAACTAGCACCCACAGCAGCACTGTGTCATCAAGGGAACCACCACAGGACAGTGCAGAAGGACATGTGTCCCAAAGAAACACCTCAGGGTTTGCTGACAGAGCAAGGGCAGCAGAAAGGCCAAAAGCCACACCACCCCCCCCAGGGAAAAAAGAGGGTAAGGCAGCTCCTGACAACACAAGTGCAACACTGGGGACTGCCGTATCAACACACATCACAGGCAACAGTATGTGAGATGCGCGGCACACCCATGCAACACAGGTCACACAAGAGGCCAGATGCAGCAGCTGAAAAAAAAAACCCACCATGGGTGCTGCCATGGGCATGGAGGCTACGGCACTGCCTGGAGCTAGCACAACAGCACCTCCCATGGTATCACCAGATCTGCTGACAAAACGTGGCTGCAGGGCCAGGAACAGTGGTACATGTGATGGCAGAGCTGCAAGAGCACAGGGTACATGCATAGCTCCAGCCAGCACTTGGTTATTGAGGGTACACGTACAGGATGTCCAAACATCAGTCGGTGGAAGTGGCCCTGCTGGAGCACTGTTGTGCACTAACATGTACAGTGATGTGCACCTACAGGTGACAATGGCATGACAAGGGCAACAACAGGGCTGGACAGCAATGCTGCACTGTGATACGCCACACACTGCATGACATGAAATGGATAGTACTGGACCATACACAAACAGGGCAGTGACATCTACTGTATGTGTAGACAGCAGGGTTTACCTATAGCACTTCGACAGAGCTAGCGCTGACATCCCCTACTGAGACAGCTACAATGCAGACCGTTGGCATTGTAGCCGCGGGATGTTGGCACTCACAATAGCAGGGATGCACCCCCGAACCCCTTCTTGTGGGGGGCTCCACCCCCACACACCCCAGTCTCTAAGATTCTAACTCTGAGTCGGAGTTGGACCGCGGGGGGCAATCACCCAGCGAAGCAGTCCCGATCACCGCATGTACCACCACAGTACTGGGTGGATTTTGCCTGATTTCTGGTGCTGTGGTGGCCTTCGCAGTCGGCGAGTCACTGCAGTGATGGTATATGAGACAGCAGCCATAACCAACCCAACATACCAACTATTGACACCTGTCCATAGCAACATGGCTGTAGCACAGATGGCACAACACACACACAACACAGCACATCACCAAGACCAAACATGGGTTTCCACCTTGGCATTTGGTGGTTTGGCTTAAATACATTGGCATGCCGATGTGTGACTAACAGAACCCTGCTGCCATGCAGCACCATAGGCCATCGCAACATGAATGTCCCTGTATGTGCGCAGTAACATGTGTGGAAGGACATGGTTGCATGTAGTATTGCTATGTGTACAAGCACTGTGCAGCACTCTTGGACCACAATAAAACAAATCCACACTTCGGGGACACACACTGACAGGTCATCTGAGATGATAACATGTTTTGTGCACTACGTGCATGTCTACAGCTGTGCCACATACCACCACGTGCAAATGAAACACATAACCACATATCAGGCAATATAAACTATTAGGAGAACAATGAAACAGGACATGTAAGGTGTGTCACAACTGGTACAGAACCCTTCAAACTACTACTTAGAACACAAGTATAGCAATAGCTAGAAACTCTAGTATGTGTATGGGGAGGATGACACTGTAGATATGAAAAACATGTGTAAAACACAACATACTATCTATATATAATGCAACAGTGATGTATGCAACAACAATTAATTTCATAATGGGAAAGCACTGTTACAACTACACATTACAGAGCCCATGCACATGTGGGCAGGAACACTAGGGTAGAGGGACAGTACAGGTGGCATGCAGTAACAGTCACATTACAATGTCCCTAGCTGAATGTGATGTGCAAATGGTGTGACAATGACTGTGAGGCTAACTGGCCAGTATAACTGTCAAGGAAGTTCAACAGTGCTGATATGTCATCCCTCAGCATGTCCAGCTGTGTTGTGATTGGCAGTATGTACGCTCCCAATTCTCTGGCAAAGCTCACATGGTCCTGCCTGTTCTGAATGTCCATGCCCGCAGTAATATTATGGCTCTGTCTGATGGTGGAAAAGCCCCTGAGCACGTGCACCTCAGCTTCATCCCCGGGTAGGGATACCTCATCCACCATATCCATCCCACGGTCATCTATTTCAATGTGGGTTCCAGGGAGGGCAACTGCTGGCCATCATCCTGACCACACAGCTGGTCCTCATCCAATAGAGGTGGTGCACTGCCATCCCCTGCAGACACATTTACAGAGGTGTCCTAGGCCTGCACAATGGTGTCCTAGCCATGGTCTCCTTCCACCTCCACAGCAGATTCCACACTTTGCCCTGCCTGCTGTCCTTCTACAGATGTGGAATAGCCCTGTGCATCCTCATCCTCATTCCTCAGCACTGTGTCATGCTCATGGCCTTTATCTGAGGACCCATGTGCCTCTGTGGCCTCATCCACAGCTTGCCCCTGGCCTGGAGTCCTCTTGGTGTAGGCCCGTGCATCTGCCCACTTCAGCCTCCTCAGTGCCCACACCAGGCTCCATCACCTCACATGGCGTGCTGCATTCCCAGTGTCTGCTGGCTGTCTGGAACCTGTAGAAGGAATGGAAGCACTGTGTGAGTGTGCTGCCAGTACTGGTCCAGTACAGTAGTGATGCATATGTGTTATGTACACTACAACTGCCGTCCCACCCTGTGGTGCTGTACCTCAGCAATGGAATGCTTATTGCATGCCTCTACAGGGCAGGATCACACCTGTTGTGTGTGCCCTCTCCCCCTACACAGACTGACACTTGCACCAGCTGTAACTGTGCCCACATATATGTGTGTGTGTGTGTGTGTGTGTGTGAGTGTACTACAACACACAGGATGCATGTCCAAGACACTGCTACAGCAGCCCACACTCTACAGAGAGTGCACATGTTGGTGTGTGTGGTACAGTGCAACCTCATTAACACAGGCACTCCAGTTGTGCCGCTCCACAATTTATTCACCACTCTGGCAGACCATGGTTTCTCTATGGAGGCACCTGCAGTGGAGACCAAGGAGGATGCTGGGAACCTCCACAATGGAGACCTACAGGAGGGTGGCACAGGATCCCACAGGGGAAGGAAACAACTCCTGGTGGGGGACTCAGTTATTAGGGGGTAGAACTGTGGGGAGGGAGAGGAAAGGGAGGTAAGGTGCCTGCCCAGCGCCATGGCTTGGAAGGACAGGAAATGAATCCTCAGGATTGTGGGAGTAGCTGCAAGGAGGAGGCAGCTGGATGTCATTATCCACCTAGGGATGAATGACCTGGCCGAGAATGGGATCAGAGTAGTGCAACAGGAGTTTGTGGAGTTGGGGAGGGGACTTAGACAAGTAGCACACACTGTAACTTTCTTGGAAGTGCTACCTGTCTGTGGCATGGATGAGGCTAGGGTACTCCGCACCATGGGATTCAATGACTGGTTGAAAAACTGGTGCAGAACTCAGGGATTTGGCTTCATTAGGGACTGGGGCTCCACCTGGAGGGATGCAGGCCTATACAGGTGTGATGGTCTGCATCTATCCAGGAGGGGAACCAGGATCCTAGGTGATAGATTTAAATGCTTCATTGGCATGCATTTAAACTAGCCAAGGGGGGCAGCACTGAAAAGGAGAAGGGAAATCCTAGCACCCCCCAAAATCATTGTAATTAGTGAGGTAAACACCAAGATAGAGCAGTCAATAGGGAGAAAGGCAGATGTAAATGGAGAAAAAGACAAAGGCAGTAAGGACAGGGATGGGGCAAAAAGAAATAAAGTAATTAAAAAAATGGAGGGTAATGAGTATCAATGCCCGTAGTCTAGGTAAAAAGCTCCCCGTAATGGTGGCCTTGATGGACGAGAGATGCCTGGATATCGTGGCAGTCACAGAAACATGGTACACAGAGAACCATCACTTGGATGTCAACATACCAGGGTACACAATCTACAGGAGGGACAGGAAGGGAAGAAGAGGAGGAGGCGTAGCTCTCTACATAAGAGAAGTGATAAAGCAGCAGAACCAAAGGGTAAACATGGAGGAGAGGAGGCACTGTGGGTCACCCTGGAGATTGAAAATGGCTCCACAATCTACACAGGGGTAGTATATAGATCCCCGCTCAGGGGGAAGAAATGGACAAGGAAATGATAGAAGGCATCCTTGGGATGGCAAAGAAAGGGGAGATATTACTGATGGGGGACCGGAATATGCCAGATGTTAACTGAAGCACCTTTGCTGCAGCTACATCCAAGAGCAGGGCCATTCTCGATGCCCTACAGGGGGCATGCCTCAGACTGCTAGTTTTGGAACCCACTCACGAGGGAGCAATCTTAGACCTTGTACTTTCAAATGGGGATGGAGAGAGGATCTCTGATCTTGAAGTAGGCAGCCATCTGGGAACAAGCGACCACCAAACAGTGTGGTTCATGATAGACTTAGCTTTAGAGTCAAGCCACACAAAAGTAAAGGTACTGGACTTCAGCAGGGTTGATTTTGTCAAAATGGGAGAGTGCCTCAGAAAAGCACTAGCAAACAGGCAAGAAGGTGGGGTGGAGCAGCAATGGGGAAACATCAAAACCACCATCACAGAGGCAACAAGCCTTTGTAAGAAACAGATAAACACATCAAAATGAAAGAAAAAAACACTATGGTTCTCAAAAGAAGTGGTAGGGAAGGTAAGGGAGAAAAAGCTAGCATTCAGGAAGTACAAGGAAACACAGAAGAAGCAGGACAGAGAACTGTACCAGTTAAAGCAGTAGGAAGTGGGGATGGCAGTCAGAATAGCAAAGGCCCAAACCAAGGAAAAGATAGCCAACTCGGTTAAGAAGGGGGATTAAACCTTTTATAAGTACATTAGGGAGCAATGGAAGACTAAGGCAGGGATACTGAGGTTGAATAAAGAGGAAGGTGGCTGGGCAGAGAGCGACAGTGAAAAAGCAAAGATACTGAATGAATACTTCTGCTCAGTATTCGCAATGGAAAAGCAGGGGGAGATACCTAGTCTAGTCAATAGATGCACTCTGGATGGGGGATTGATATTAGTCCTTTCACAGAAGAAAGGGTTCTGAAAGAACTCTTAAAACTGACGGCGGATAAAGCAATGGGACCTGACTGGATTCACCCCAGAATTCTAAAAGAACTAAGGGAAGAACTAGTAACACCACTGACTATCTTTTTTAATAAATCATGAGAGGATGGTGAGGTACCTGAGGACTGGAGGAGAGCAGATGTGATTCCCCTTCACAAAAGTGGGAGCAAGACAGAGGCAGGAAACTACAGACCTGTCCGTTTGACCTCAGTGGTAGGGAAAATGATGGAATCACTTCTGAAGGAAAGAACTGCTGAGTACCTAGAGGCCAGTGGGGCACATGATACAAGGCAGCATGGATTCACAGTGGGAAGGTCATGTCAGACAAATCTAATTGATTTCTTTGACTGGGTGACCAAAGTAGTAGACCAGGGAGGGTCTGTGGACATTGCCTGCCTAGACTTTAGCAAGGCATTTGACACAGTTCCGCACAAAAAATTAATAAACAAATTAGCCAGCCTGGAAGTGGGTCCCAGGGTAGTAGCCTGGGTAAAACACTGACTGGACAACAGGACACAGCAGGTAATAGTAAAAGGAGTCCACAGTGAAGAAAGGAGGGTTATTAGTGGGGTACCACAGGGTTCTGTACTAGGACCGGTTCCTTTTAATGTCTTTTAAGTGACATTGCAGAGGGACTGGAAGGGAAAGTATGTCTCTTTGCAGATGACACAATGATCTACGACAGGGTTGATACGCAAGGTGGGATGGAAAGGATGAAAAGGGACTTGGTAAGGTTGGAGGGATGGTCAAATGTATGGCAGCTTAGATTCAATGCAAAGAAGTGCAAAGTAATGCACCTGAGAAACAAAAACCCAGGGGAAGAGTACACAATGGGCGGTGAGATACTGACAACAAAAATGGAAAGGAACCTGGGGGTAGTCATATCAGATGACCTAAAGGTGGGACAGCAATATGAGAAGGCAGTAGGAGGGCTTGGGGGACACTGGGATGCATAGGAAGAGGCATCACCAGTAGAAAACAGGAAGTTGTTGGCCCTCTGTACAGACAGTTGGTAGGACCACATCTGGAGTACTGTGTACAGTTCTGGAGACCCCTTTTCTGCAAAGACATAGACAGGGTGGAAGCTGTCCAGAGGAGGGCAACCAAAATGGTGCAGGGTCTGCACCAGAAGACATATGAAGAAAGACTGTATAGCCTCGAGGAAAGGATGGAGAGGGGGGACATGATAGAAACTTTCAAATATCTCAAGGGAATCAACAAGGTCCAAAAGGGTAGCATCTTTCAGAAAAAGAGATGTGCAAGAACAAGTGGGCACAATTTGAAGATAGAGGTGGGACGGCTCAGAGGTAATGTGAGGAAGTATTTCTTCACAGAGAGGGTAGTGGATGCATGGAACAGCCTTCCTGAGAAGGTCATCGGGTTAAAAACAGTGGGGGAATTCAAGAATGCATGGGACAGACATAAGACAATTCTAGTGGGGGTAGGAGAAAGTAGGCTGTTGGTTAACTAGGATCTGCAGCTTATCTGTTCGGTACGGAAATGGGCAGACTAGGTGGGTCAAGCGGTCCTTATCTTCCATCAAATTCTATGTTTCTATGTTTCTAAGCACAGGCATCACTGTCTATATGGTGCCCCTGTGTGTTTGCTTTGTGCAATACTGCACAGGCCAACAGTCACTGTTACCATAGCTGTCAACTGTATGATGGCCTACCTGTAGCACTGGTATATTGGCCTTCCCTTATGGTTCCACTGCAGCCAGCACCACCCATTGGCAATGCCATCCCTTCCTCTCCATCTCTGGATGCCTGTGGGCTAGTGGAGACATAAAAAGGGGGGTGTACAGGTTAGTCCTACTGCAGGGTGTTGCATGGTTATTTATTTTTGTGTTGCTGTGTTGTGGTGCCTACCTCTGCTTCATGGGTGACCTCCTCACATCTGCACTCCAGTGTCCAGGCAATGCCCTTCAGGTGGCTTAGGAGCTCAGCCTCCCTCCAGACAAGGTTGTTCCAGTGGTGTCGTACCTGCTGGACAGCGCGACACACACCAGAGAAATTCCTTGGTCTGAGTGTTATGGCCCTCCACACTCTAGCCCTCTCTGTGGCTGTGGACCCACCACTGGCATGTGGTAGTAGTACACTTACCCACTGCTCAGCTAAGCTGATGAGAACAGTCTCCTCATCTGTAAAGTTAGGGGAGCATTTCCATGAGGCCATTCCTCTTTTGTGTTTGTAACACTGTTGTGTCACAGTGTGGTAATTTTCTGAGGTGCAGTATTGTCCCTACAGGTATAGCACACATCGGCCCCATGTACAGAAATGCCTGATGCTGATTCCCATCTATTGTAGTTCACGACACTAGGTACCCCAGATGTTGGACACTCACATGCACAGCTCTGACACAGTGTGCATCACAAGGTAATGCAACATAGCTTGTGTTCCACTGTTTGCATCACCATGTTTGTTGCCTCTTATGGGATGCACATGTGTTTGGGGTGTGGGAAGAACAATGTCAGGGACATGAGCTACAGTACTGGAGTGGCTGAGGATGCACTTTGGCATATCCATGTCTGCGAGGCTATCACTATCCTTGCATGGCCCTGTTTGTGACACACTCTGCGTCAGTTTCACTGGCAATGCAGGGTGCATGATGTGTGCTCACATAGATCCTGTACTGTGTACATGGGTTGCATATATGTCATGCCTAGGCAATATGGCAACCGTGTGCTGTGCCAATGGGCACTGCAGGTGTTGGCCACAACATCATGCAGGACCATATGGCCACAGAACCACTATTGTAAAACACCCCTCAGACAGCATGCACCACCTCCAGGTGTTGCACACTGTCCCAAACAATGTCCTCAGTGCCTCTGTTGCCTTGGGTATGGCTGTCTCCTATACACATATTTGTCATTATTCTGTGATTATTGCCTCCATGGCCACTGCTGCCATCCACATCTGTATGCATACCACATGTGTCATGCTGGGCTGGGCAATGCCCATGCGGTCAATCCCATGTGCACAGTTCAGTGCCACCATGCGGTTCACCATGACCCCCAGGTTGCCCACACACCACTTGGGACTACGTACAGGTAAAGGGCACTCTCCATCATATAGTGCTACCATGGCCAGTGTGTTGCCCCAGGCAGCGACACCTATACATCACTGCAGCAAGGGTCTGGTGCACATTGTTCAGTCTTCTCTTGGTCATGTCCCATGCTGTTGTCTGCACTGTTGAGGTTGTGAATTTCGTCACCATCAACACTGTTGCTGCTGTTGGCAGGCACATGCCTCCTCATGCATGCAGCAGTGTGTGGGGCTGCGTGGGCTGGCACATGCTGAAGTTGCTTAGCTCAGGCTGCTTGGGCTTTCTGCTGTTAGTAACCTTCTGGAAGTTTCTGAGCTTCTAACCTCAGCAAGCATCATATTCCAGGTAACCGTGTTTAAATTCTTGTGTGTTCTTTCACCTAGCAGTAGTTGCTGAATTAGTTTAATATAGTAGAGTTTGTGATTTATATTGGGAGCTTGTGATTTATATTTCAACATACATTGCTAGTAACCTTCTAGAAGTTTCTGTGCTTCCAACCTCAGCTAGGATCGATTTGCAGGTAATTGTGTTTAAATACCTGTGTGTTCTTTCACCTAGCATCAGTTGCTGAAGTAGCTTGGCTCAGGCTGCTTGGGCTTTCTGTTGTTAGTAACCTTCTGGAAGTTTCTGTGCTTCTAACCTCAGCTAGGATCACATTCCAGGTACTGTAATTGTTTTAAAATTCTTCTGTGTTCTTTCACTTAGCAGTAGTTGCTGAATTAGTTTAATACAGTAGATTTTGTGATTTATATTGGGAGTGAGTGATTTATATTTCAACAGACATTGCTAGTAACCTTCTAGAAGATTCTGTGCTTCCAACCTCAGGTTGGATCAATTTGCAGGGAACTGTGTTTAAATACGTGTGTGTTCTCTCGTATACCATTGCTACATCAACTTAAAAACAGTGAAGACCATTACAGCGACAGAATCAGCTGTTCGCTCTAGTGGTCCACTGTTCTTCTCACACTGCAGACTCTGGGGAGTTTGCCCCCCCTCGAAAAAACTGTGAGTTGGAGTTTTTAATCCTTAGTGCAGGGGGTGTGGGGGGCCAAGCACCCCGTAAAAAACACTTGAGTCCCCTGATGGCACAATACCAGCTGTTGGCTTTGTGCCATCACTGTAATGCTGCTCAACAGAATTCCTGTCACTGTGGCTTGATGGAACCATGTTCTCTCACATAGCAGCAGTTGTTGAAGTTGCTTGTCTCAGGCTGCTTGGGTTTTCTGTTGTTAGTAACCTTCTGGAAGTTGCTATGCTTCTAACCTCAGCTAGGATCATATTCCAGGTAACTGTATTTAAATTTGTGTGTGTTCTTTCACCTAGCAGTAGTTGCTGAATTAGTTTAATACAGTAGATTTTGTGATTTATATTGGGGTGTTTGTGATTTATATTTCAACAGACATTGCTAGTGACCTTCTAGAAGTTTCTGTGCTTCCAACCTCAGCTAGGATCGATTTGCAGGTAATTGTGTTTAAATACCTGTGTGTTCTCTCACCAAGCAGCAGTTGTTGAAGCTGCTTGGCTCAGGCTGCTTGGGCTTTCTGTTGTTAGTAACATTCTGGAAGTTTCTGTGCTTCTAACCTCAGCTAGGATCACATTCCAGGTACTGTAACTGTGTTTAAATTCGTATGTGTTCGTTCCCCCTAGCAGTAGTTGCTGAATTAGTTTAATTAAGTAGATTTTGTGATTTATATTGGGAGTTTGTGATTTATATTTCAAAAGACATTGCTAGCAACCTTCTGGAAGTTTCTTTGCTTCCCATCTCAACTGTGATTATGAGGTAAACACCAGTCCATTCTCAGAGGAGATGTTCCTAGAAGAACTGGTGAAGCTAAAGGTGGAAAAAACCATTGGTGGAGATGGTATACATCCCAGGGTCCTAAAGGAACTGAGGACTGAACTGGCAGCTCCTCTGGAAGTCTGGTTCAGTGAGTCTTTAAACACTGGAGTGGTCCCAGAGGACTGGAGAAGGGCAAGCATTGTTCCACTTCATAGCACTATGCACCAAGAGGGTGGACGAATGCAGAAAGCTCACATACCTCACCTGTGCCTCGCAGACAGGTGCGCCCATGCTGGCATTCATCAATGTCAGCCACCTGTCTGCGGCTTCTCCTCCCCAGTGCGCAGTACTCCACAGGGTGGGCAGGGAGGAGTTATTGTCCCAGGCGGGCATCCAATGAGATGCCCCCCCTGGGACCTGTAGTGGATCACGTGAAGGGTGGCGTGGGTCTAGAGCCATTCATGTTGACTGCAGACACCTGGACCCACACAGCAACATCATGTACCAGTGCCGCTGCACTCAGACTTGCCAGGCGCTTGCCCATCCAGCTGCCCCTACTGCCACCTGCTGCCCAGTGGTCAGGGGCAACATGGTGTGTCCTGTCCTGGTCCCCCAGTGACCGATAGCCTGTGTCCATGGCTGGGCACAGTGGGTTATGGCAGGATCTTCCCTGGCAAACCCTGTGCCACCCAAAGCACCCATGTGGCCAGCACTATGTGGGTTAATGAATCCCGCATAGTGCTGGAATGCCCCCAGAATGCCCCAGCACAGAGCTGTCTGTGGACAAGGGGATCGGGTGTGGTGGGTCTGCATACCCCCAATGTCGAGCATGCCACCGGGGCGGGGGATGCAGTGGGTGCAGAGTGGCTACATGCCCCAGATAGGCATGCGTAACCACTCCGCCCAATTAGTGCATAGCACCCCACAAGAGCAGTAGTAAACAAGAAGTGTGGAACTACAGGCCAGTTAGTCTAACCTCTGTAGTCTGAAAGATAATAGTGGCACTCTTTAAGGAAAGAATAATGGAACATCTGGAAGTAAATGGACTGGTGGATCCCAGGCAATATGGGATCTCTGCAGGATGATCCTGTCAAACTAATCTGATAGATATTTAACTGGGTAACAAAGGCAGTGGACAGGTTGGTGGTAGATATTGCCTACTTCGAATTCACTAAAGCCTTTGATATAGTCCCACATAGGAGACTGGTCAACAAGCTAGGCAGCCTGGGGTTAGGACACAAGGTGGTGAACTGGATTGGAAACTGGTTAAGGGACAGGAAAACGAGGGTGGTGGTGAATCGAGCCAAATCAAATAAAAGGGAGGTGACCAGTGGGGTACCTCAGGGGTCAGTTCTGGGGCCAGTCCTCTTCAATGTCTTCATCAGTGACATTGTAGATGGCCTGGGAGGAATGGTTGCCTGTTTACAGATGACACCAAGATCTGCAACAGGGTGGATACTCCGGAGGGGGTGGAAAAGATGAGAAAAGACCTGGAAATGCTGGAGAGATGGTCAGGGGCATGGCAGCTAAGGTTTAATGTGAAGAAGTGCAAAATCTTGTATGTCGAGAGCAGGAACCCTGGGATGAGCTACAGGTTGGGGGGCTGCTGGCAGTAATTAAGGAGGAGAGGGACTTGGGGGTCATAATCAAGATGATTTGAAGGCTGCTAGGCAGACAGCAAAGGTGGTGGGAAAGGCCAGTGAGATGTTGGGGTGTATTGGAAGGGGAACCACAAGCTGAAGGAGGGAGGTAATTGTTCCACTCTATAAGACCCTGGTGAGACCTCACCTTGAATACTGTGTACAGTTCTGGAGACCATACCTTCAAAAGGACATTGACAAAATAGAGATGGTGTAGAGGAGGATGACTAAAATGGTGAAGAGATTACATCAAAAGCCTTATGAGGAGAGAGTGAGGGACCTCAATTTGTACATGCTGGAACAAAGGAGGGCGAGAGGTGACATGATAGAAACATTCAAGTACCTCAAGGGCATTAACAAGGTGGAAGGGGACAGCATATTCCAGATTAATAGCAGTGCCAGGACAAGAGGACACAACATGAGACCAAGAGATGGCTGCATAAGGAGAAATTTCACCTGTACAGTGGCTGGCTTAAAACATGTATGGAACAGAAACAAAGGAATAATAGAGATAGGAAGAAAAGCTAAAGCCAGTAACCAGATAGGGTCACTAAATGCTTCGTTAGACAGCTTAAATGGGCAGACTGGATTGGCCTATCTGTCCTTATCTGCTTTCAGCATCTGTGTATCTATGCCCTCAAGTCCATGGTGGGTCTGTCACAGTGCATGTTGTTGGACACATACTGCATGGTGTGTGCCACACAGTGTTGATCAAGGTTGTTCAGCTGAAGTGTGTGAATATAAGGTCTGCCCTACTACGCTGGCCATGAACTGCATTCTGTGCACATGTGTTCCTAGTAGGCCAACAACACCCACTTGATGTTCCTCCTCTCCATCCATGGCATCCTCCTCTGGTTCTATGTATGGATCTGGCAACGCTATATGGTGTGCAAAGACAATATTGTGCAGTGTACAGCATGCCAGGATGATCTTGCAGGCCATCACAGGTGTGCATTATACTGCCCTTCCGGACCTGTCAAGGTAGCAGAGCCTCATCTTCAGTAGACTGATGGTCCTTTTGATTACATCCCTCATTGCTGCATGTGCCTCATTGTGTCTGGTCTGTGGTCCCGGAATGGGGTGCCTGACTGGTGTCATCAGCCATGGTAGCTGAGGGTAGCCACTGTCACCTGTGAGTCAGAATACATGCTTGTTAGTACACATGTCAAAGATATCAGTTTTCTTTCTACAGTATATACACTGCAGGCTGCATGTCACAGGCATGTCACAATTGGTGAGTGTTTACAGAGCACCTGTCACGTGGTATCATCAACTGATGCAAGGCCATGGTACGGGATGTCTGGTGGTGGGATGTGTGCTTTACATGCATTGGCGGGCCTATGCCAACCACACATCATTGGCCTTCAACAGCACACTATGACACCATTGCCACCCTGGTGTCCAGCAGGGTGTGCTGTGTCACTCTTCCCTGTGACAGCTTGGGCACTCAGTAGCCAACATGTGCAGTGGACCATACCTCTGTCCTGCGTGCCTATGCCATTGCAGCCATGCAGTTTCACACTTTTTCACTGTCCTTGGTGCAGGCCCACCTATTAGCAATCCATCACGTAGTGTTCCATTTTCAAATGCCAGGCATAGTCCATAGTTACAGAATATGGGGGAGTCGTAGCAAGACCCCGGGTACTGTGCTACCACATCCAGGATATGGCAATTGCTGTCACAGACCACCTGGATTGTCACTGAGTGATATCCCTTCCTGTTTACATATGCATCGAGATCAGGGGAGCCTGTATGCTAATATGGGTGCAGTCTATGGTGCCCAGCATGCATGGCATGCCTGCTGTTGTGTAAAGCCCCAGACTGACAAGGAACTGCTCCTGTGGATCTCTTTGAAAATGGATGTACTGGTGTGCCCTGTGCACAAGTCCATCTATGACTTGATGCAGGCACCTCAGTACTGATGGCTGGGATATGCCCTCAGAATCTCCACTTGCAGTCTGGAAACTCCCACTGGCAAGGACACAGAGGACTGCACACACCCTCACCTCTACTGGTATGGCATGTCCTCGCTGTGTCCTGGTGTGCAGGTCACCCCACAGCTCCTGGCAGAGCTCCGCTACTGCATCCCTGCCGAGCCGCTATCGCTATCACATTGTTCCTCTGTCAGCTGTTGGTATGATGTCCACCTCCAATACACTCTCCTGGCATGCCTACCACATCTGGGTAGCTGCTGCTTGGCATTCAGTTCAGCTGCGTCACTCTGGATGCGGACATGTCTCCATTCTTTTAACATTGCCATATGTAGATGAACAATGCCAATGGAACCGCCATGGTGGTGGTTTTGGTCCCTGTACCCTGTTGCTGCTGCTCCTATGGTCTTGCCTTAGTGGTGTTTGGATATGGATTGCCTGCTCTGGTCTCCTTTTATGTGGTCTGGTGTGCATAGATCAGCTTTCCCTGGTCTCGCAGGTGTTTGACATTTCTCGCAGGTTGCACATTTGTGAATCCCATCTGCTCGCCCTTGTGTCAGGTGTGTCAGTGCGCAGAGCACATTGTGCACTGCTGCAGTGTTTCATTGGTGCACTCCTGGCACAGGAACACTCCGGCACATCCAATCCAGGTTTGATGCAGCATGCATTGCTGAATCCCGCACAAGTGCTGGTGCAGAGTGAGCTTTGCATCGTACTCTAGGGCACATGCTGTTTGTGCCATTTATTTTCTTTTGAGAATTGGGCCCATTGTGTTCACTGGTCCCAGGGCATCCCAAGTAACCATGAAGCAGCTTGCAGATATCACACCTTTTCTGACAGCTGATCACTTGGTGAAGTTCAAGCCAGGTAAATTCTAATGGGCAGTTGGGATACACCGCAGGATTATTGTAGAGCTAAGGGATCAATTTGTTCATGATTCTGTTGGACATGTGTGGAACCAGAGGAGCAGAAAGTATCCAATGGGGAAGAAATCTTGAAGAATGGGGCAAGGTTGGACCCTAACAACTAAAGGACAATCAGCCTGACCTTTGTGCTGGGCATGACCCTGGAAGTCATTATCAAGCACAGAATAATGGTGCATTTTCTTGAGGCTAAGTTTCTTACCTCCTTTCAGCATGGCATTCTGAGAGACAGTTTATGTCAAACCAGTCTGATCATCTTCATTGAGGGGATGACCAGGGAGGTAGGCAGATGCAGTGTGCTGTACTTGTAGTCATTCTGGGCTTCTCTAAGGTCTTTGACACTGTGGTGCATGGCAAGCTTTTGAGCAAACTACACCAGTGTGATATACAAGAAGCACACAAAAGGTGTCTTGATAGCTGGCCTGGGGGCAGGAAGAAGAGGGTTGTGATGGATGGGCACAGCTACAAGTGGAGGGGGTACTGTGATGTGTTTCTTGTATATCACACTGGTGTAGTGTGAACCATGGGTAGGATTGTGGGGTACAACAGCTGTGGGGCAGCAGTGTGGATGAACATACAGTGGAGGCTGGGAGGGTGTCCAATATGCCACAGGCTAAGAAGGCTCAAGGAAAAGGTTCAATAGCTTGGCAGGGAGCTGGGGAGGTTGAGTGGAGAGGGGAGGGGAGGGTTAAGTTGGTGGAAGGGCTGCCATCTGAGAATATCAGGGGGGCACCAAAAAGAAGGAACAGTGGGTCAAGAGAGAGGTTAGAGGGATGGGAAAACCAGACAGGAAGCCAGCTGATGAAGGGTGGACTCTAGTAGGGCCTAGCAAAAGAGAAGCAGCAGTAGACAGGAGGGAGGAGAAAATACATAGTAATGCGAAGAGGGTAGGGAACATGTTTGCTGTACTAGCGACACATGGGGAAGAGGAGGACGCAGGAGGAGGTTCCACAAGGGACAGTACTCACTAAGAGGGGGGAGTGAGGGGCATTAGTAGTGGGCAGATTGCGAGCAGCGTGGCAGCAGAGCGATAATACTCAAAGAGGTGAAGAGGGAGAGTGAGGCTGGCAGTCAAACAGGAGGAGGAGGGTCTCAATTGAGAGGGGGCTGGGGGAAGACAGTGGGGCAAATGGTAAAAGCACTGTCTTGAGTGGCCCCAGGAATGAGAACCTGGGTGGGGGGGTGTCGACTGTCACAAGGAAAGAAGAGGGGGGTGTACTGGTGTTGGGGAACTCCATACCCGAGGAGATCAGATGGGGCAGCAAGGGGGAGAGACACAGTCAGATATGGGTGGAGTCCATACCAATATTAAAGGCAGACAAGGCAGGAAAGGAAATCCTAAGGTGCACACGGAGGGGAAGGAGGAAACCACACATTGTGGTACATGTAGGGACAAATGACCTAGTGGGGGAAATGGTGGAGGTAACAGGGGAGAAGTTTGAGGAAGTGGGAAGGCTGTGTGAGGAGACTGGGGAGTCTGAGGCCTTCTTGGTGGTGCTCCCAGTACCCTGCGCAAGCACAGTGAGAAAGGAGAGGATTGGGGAGTTGAACACATGGTTGGTAGAATGGTGTCGAACTAAGGGATACAGGGTTGTGGGTGGCTGGGGCAGTACCTAGGATAATAACAATCTGTTTGCAAGAAATAGACTACACCTGAGCAGGGAGGGGAAGGAGGTATTGAAGCAAAGACTGGGGAGGTATATTGCGACTAAGGTGGATTTAAACTAGTTGGGGGTGGCAAGTGGACAGCAGGTAGGCAGGAATCTGCTAGAGTGGAGTCACAGCCTAACCCCAGGATAGTAGGGAAGGATTTAAGGTGGCTGAAAATGGAGGAAGAGAGTAGAAGGGAGGAGATGGAGGGTGATGCAGGGAAGGGGGCATGATGGAGGGTGGTCTCACTGAATGAAAGAAGCTTAAGCAACAAATCAGTTGAGCTACAGGCACTCTTGGCAGTGTGGAGGATGGATATTGTGGCTGTCATGGAAACGTGGGCAACCGAGCACTGGGACTGGGATCTGGCAATTCCAGGGTACAAATTATACAGGAAGGACTGTGAGGAGGGAAGGGGGGTAGGGTGGCAGTCTATATGAGGGATGGGATAAAATGCACAAGGGATGACGGGAGGAAAGGAGAACAGAGGCAATCTGGCTGCAGCTTCTAGACTCAAGGGGTAGGAAACTGAAGTTCGGGGTGGTATACAGGCTGCCGTCCCAATCTGAAGAGTTTGACAGGGAATTAGCAGGACAAATCAGAAAGGTATGTAGAAAATGGAAGGTGGTCATTGTGGGGGATTTCAACTTGTCAGGGGTTGACTGGAGCATTCCGGTCACCTCCAGTGCCGGGGAACAAGTGCTCCTGGACGCGATCCAGGAGGGTCTCCTGACACAGTTGGTCAGTGGGCCTACTAGGCTAAAGAACACTTTAGATCTAGTATTGTTAAATGGGGAGGCAGTAAGGGAAATAAGGATGGAGGATCCACTAGCTGACAGTGATCACCAAACGGTGTGGTTTAATATCATGATGTGAAGGGAGCCAGAGAACTTAGTAACCCAGGTGGTAAACTTCAGGGGGGCATACTTTGGGAGGATGTGTTAAGTACTGAAAGGGAAAGTTGAGGGCAGAAGGTAGGAGATGGACGTGGCGCAGAAATGAGATATTATTAAATGGGGGATTACAGAGGCAACAGAAGCTTGCACCAAGACACAGAGTAAGAGGAGCAGAGCAAGAAAACCATGCTGGTTGAACAGTGAGGTAGTGGAGGTGGTGAGGGCAAAACGAGAGGCGCACCAGAGGTATAGAAGGAAGGGGAAGGAAGAGAACAGGGAGGAGTATGCAAGACGGTCCTGGGAGGTGACCAGAAAAGTGAGAGAAGCCAAGGCCCAGAAGGAGCTGAGATTAGCACAGGGAATTGGGGGGGAGGGGAAGACTTTTTCAAATACATCAGGGAGAAAAGGAAGTGCAAGGAGACAATAGTGAGGATAAAAAGGGGTTGGTAGTGGACAGAAAAGGGGGAGGAACAGGCAGAAGCATTGAATGAGTACTTTTGCTCAGTGTTCATGGAAGAAAAAGGGGGACCGCTACCACCATGGGCTGGGAGAGAGGGGACGGGGGAGAGGAGGTGACAGATGGAAGGACTGAGGGAGGTAGAGTCCTAGAGGTACTGAGAAAACTGAGAGTAGACATGGCACCAGGGCTGAATGGCATCCACCCTAGGGTAGTGAGGGAGATGGTGGAGGAGTTGGCGGAGCCACGGGTGGGTCTGTACAGCACCTCACTGGAGTCAGGATGTGTGCCACTGGACCAGAGGATGGCACATGTTGTGCCATTACACAAGAGTGAATCAAGGGATGAACTGGGTAATTATCATCTGGTAAGTCTCATCTCCATAGTGTGAAAACTCATGGAAATGATACTAAAGGAAAGACTGATGTCGGACCTGGAGGACAACAGCCTCCAGGATGTGAGGCAGCATGGGTTCATTTCAGGGAAGTCCTGTCAAACCATCCTGATACAATATAATGACTGGGTGACAGGTGAGCTGGATAAGGGTCATGCAGTGGTTGTTCTTTACTTGGACTTCAGCAAGGCCTCCAATTCAGTGCCTTATGGGTGGCTTGGGGGAAAGCTAACTGGTGTAGGAGTAGGGGCAAAAATGACGAACTGAATTACAAGCTGGTCAAGTGGGAGGCTGCAACGGGTGGTGGTGGGAGGGGAGCTCTCAACGCCAAAGCCGGTGATGAGTGGGGTGCCACAGGGCTCTGTGCTGGGACCAGTATTATTTGGGCTCTTCATATCAGACATTGTGCACAGGGTGGTGAGCAAGGTAAGTCTGTTCACGGATGACACCAAAATGAGAACAGTAGTGGATGGAGAGGAGGGATGGAAGCAGTTGTAGGGGGACCTAAGCAAGCTAGAGGAGTGGTCATAGAGCTGGCAGCTGGAGTGCAATGAAAAGAAGTGCAAGGTTATGCACTTCTGTGTGAAGAACCCAAGGAGAAAATACTGGCTGGGTGGGGTTAAGCTGGGGATCACTGAGGAGGAGAAGGACGTAGGGGTAATGGTAACAGGGACCTTGAATAATACTGCCCAGTGCAGGAGAGCTGCTGCAAAAGAGAACAAAATGCTGGGGTGCATAGCGAGGGTTTTTTTGTCCAGGTGAAGAGAGGTGATTTTGCCCATCTATAGGTCATTGGTAAGGCCGTACTTGGAGTATTGTGTGCAGTTTTGGAGGCCATACCTAAAGTGTGATATCAGGCTACTGGAGGGGGTGCAGAGGAGGGCAACGAAGATGATATGTGGAATGGAGGGGAGAGACTATGAGAGCAGGCTGGGAGACCTGAATATGTACATCCTGGAGGATAGAAGGGATGGGGGATATGATGGAGACATTCAAGTATCTGAAGGGAATCAATAAGGATGGGGCAGATGGGGTCTTTAAGCTCAGGAGTGGGAGGGACACCAGGAGGCATGGGCTAAGAATAGAGGGGGGAAGATTTAGGAGGGAAATGAGGAGACACTATTTCACAGAGAGGGTGGCAGCAAAATGGAACACTACCAGAATGGGTGGTAACATGTAAATCTGTGAACCACTTTAAAAGGGCATGGGACAAGGAGCAGGGTGGTGTAGATGGGGGGCGGCAGTGGGATGACTATTGGAGGGGTGTGTGGCAGATGCAAACTAGGGGTGCTAGCTGTACACTCGAGCAGACATAGATAGACTGGGTGGTCTGTTTCTGCTGACACATTTGTATTTTCATATATGTCCCTTGGGGATTGATGCATGGGTCACTGTTGTTCAACACTTTCATCAATGATCTTAAAGATATGGTCTACAACAGGTTGCTTACGTTCTCTGATGACACTGAAGTGGCCAGAATGATGAACTCCAAGCAGGGCCAGCTGTCTGACTCCTGGAGCCTCAGATTCAGTGAAGCTATATGCAAGGTGCTGCACTGGGTGAGGAAAAACAGAGGTAGGATTTACATGCTGTGTAAGGTTCCTTTTGCTACAGATAAAGAAGAAAATGACCTTGAGGTTATAAAAGGTAAGGGACTAAAGCAGGTCAAACAGTGTGTAACCACTTTCAAGAGGGACAGCAGAATGCTAAGGCGTATCAAAACGGTGGAGACCAGCAGAGCAGGGGAACTGATCTTACCATTTTAAGAGGCCCTAGTCAGGCCCCACATTGAATACTGCCTGTAGTTTTGCTCCCATCAATACAAAAGAACTATGAGGCAGTCAAGAGAGTACAACACAGAGCCACCAAAATGATCAGAGGTGTAGGGTACAAAAACTATGAGCTGAGGCTGGCAACTCTCAACATTGTCAAACCTGGAGAAAAGGAGGCAGAGAGGGTTGATCCTCTCAGTCCTTCACACACATTCGAGTATTGAAAATATCAAACACTTTCTGGGAATGCCCTAAGATATTACCCCTTTGGGAGGCTATAAGATAAAAGGCCGACCCACTCTTTGGGCTGAGAGACCTGTTCATCTCAGAGGTTTGTATTTTCGGGGATTACTCGCAGATTTCAGTTAATAAGTGTAAGTTCCATATTGACTTAATTTCCATGTCTGTTAAAAAATTGGTACTTAAGTACTGGAGGAGCTATTATTTAATCTCCGAGTGGAGAAGACTATCTCGAGTATCAATAATAATAATTCCAAATATGAACTGATCTGGGCCTCGCTTCAAACATTATATACTATCTAATTTTTAATATTCTTTCTCTAATTTCTCTGTTGTCATGGACTGTCAAACCTGGGGACTGTGTTGGGGGTTCGGGGTGTTTGGGGGAGGGATGGGGTCAGTCAATCTGTTTTGTTTCAAGGATTATTCTATGGATGTTTTGACCCTGTCCATTGTGTTTAGTGAAACTTTCAATAAATTTTAAATTATAAAAAAAAAAGAAAATATCAAACACAGTTAATGATGTCTGATCTGTTGTGCTGCAGCAAGATGCTGGGATATGAAGCTCAGGAATGGTAAATTCAGGAGTGATGCTAGGGCACCTGTTTCTTTGCCATGTCTTATGTGATGGAGTCCAGCACAGTCATAATGGCCGTATAATAACTTGGGAGCATTTTATCCCATAGGGAAATCAGGTTATAATTCGCCATTATAACCCACTGGTTAGAACGGCATACACGCACCT
This sequence comes from Neoceratodus forsteri, assembly GCA_016271365.2. Lineage (NCBI taxonomy): Eukaryota > Metazoa > Chordata > Ceratodontiformes > Ceratodontidae > Neoceratodus > Neoceratodus forsteri. The sequence goes on from CM057455.1 coordinate 701,173,751, forward strand.
GGTTTCCCCTCGTTCTGTGCATGCTTAAACTTGCCACCAAACAGGCTGTCTCTTCACCACCTATGGTATAAGACAACAGTAGTAGTGGCCAACAACACTACGAGATCACTGCTGATTGCATACACTGTCTGTTGAACAAATTGTAATTGTAGGTAAACAACAGAGAAAAAAACCTACTGTGCCAGTTCTTCCTTTAGGGATGTGGAAGCAGTCCCAAATCTGCTTAGCTCCACGTTTCATTTGTTCCCATCCAACTTCTGACCACATCATCTGACTTCTTACGTGACTTTTCTACAGCCATAGGGAATACTATACTTCCCACAAATGAAGCTAAAGCCTCACGCAAACAACCAAAAAAAAAGTTAAAGCAAAAGCAGCAGTTCAGCCTGACCGTGGCTGAACTACCAGTACTACTGCAGCTCCCCTAGCAACATGCAGGGTAAAGCAAAGAGAGAGAGAGAGTGAGAAAGAAGGGGGGGGGGGGTAGTGATCACAAACTTCTACTCTGAGAAGATTTCAAATATCATCAATGCTGCTTTACAACAATAAACAGCAGCACTATGAACTCGCCACACTTTTTTTTCCCCTTATTAATTTAAAGGAAGCAGGCAAGAAAATATATAAAACAATACATGGGGGAGCAAAACTCCCCCCCAATGTACTATTCTATATATATAGCCATCCAGGGCCATCCCAATTCCTCCATCACATACAGCCGACACACTCAAGATGTTCAGCACTAGGGGCGCTGTGGAGCAGCAACATGGCAGTCGCTTAATAAGGCAACTCCAGACAACTCATCTTAAAATTACTATTATTTAATGGCAAAGACAATCCCTGGACTCTGATTGGTCAGTGCCTACTTCTCCAGTGAAGTTTTCAGTATAACCTCACTGTATGAAGGTCTGGCACAAACACGGACTCACAAAATAAAAAGAAATCAGTCCACCATAACATCTTGAATCATTCCCAATTTCTGCTATACAGAATCCCCATCCCCCACCAGGTACAATGAACAGCTTCCACAGATTCAGCATCCCCCAGTCCCTTGCTGCACCACCTAAATGTGTAGCCACAAAACAAAAGAAACAAGAACGTTTTTTTTCCCCTCAACACCACAGCTGCATGTGGTGAAATCACTGTCACCATGTGTCCGCTTGGCCATCTGTTTTGTCAAAAAGTCGCATGCAGTACTGATATTAAAGACACCAGAACTTTCTTCAAGTTGCACAGATTTACATTATTTTCATAAAACATACCTCTACAAGTAAACTGTCCTTAAGTTTTATTCCCCCGCTCCACACTGAGATATTGTTATAGAGCACCACACCGCCACACAATGCCCCGCTCCCAAAAGTAATGGCCAACACTGCTCTGTTACTGAAAGTAACGGCTGACAACACATCCTCCAAATGTTGAAAGAAAACCAGCTATCAACAGGTAAACGTTTACTCAGGTATGGAACACACAGTGGGGGGTGCACCAAACAGACAAACAGAATACGGAGAAACAGACCTGGCGGCGCAGCTTCACATAACAGTTCCACCTAATGGAAAAATGCAGAACAGGAACTTTTTTTTTGTTTAAGAATCCTTCCACACTGAAAAACAAAGTAAAATCTATTCAAGAACTGATATTTTTAACATTTGTTTTACCTCTATATAACATGGAGCCATTGGTTAAAATTGCAACAATGCACTCCAGGGTGTGGCTCGTGCTGGGTAACCTCACTTCTGGGGCATTGGACATACTTGGCCTGTGACCTTGTGCCCAGGCATGATGTTATCCCAGCACAACCCACACCCTGTCATGCATTACTGCTCAATTAAACCATCAAAATTTTCAACCAAGTATTCACAAACTAGCACTGTTATACGTCAGAGACGTCTCGGTACACAATGGGTCCAGAAAAAGATGCTAAACATGCCTCGTGTAGCTTGGATGTCTTCCTCTCATCTCCAAGCACCACAAAAAGGTCATGGCCAACTGCTACAGGCAGAAAGGTGGTGCTTGAACTACCATCAGTGTAGATCCTGGCAATAGAAACATAGAAACATAGAATTTGATGGCAGATAAGGACCGCTTGGCCCACCCAGTCTGCCCATTTCCCTACCTACTGGATAAGCTGCAGATCCTAGTTAACCAGCAGCCTACTTCTTCCTACCCCCAACCCACAGAATTGCCTTATGACTATCCCATGCATGCTTGAATTCCACCACTGATTTTGACTCCACAACTTCCTCCGGAAGGCCGTTCCATGCATCCACAACCCTCTCTGTGAAAAAATACTTCCTTAAATTACCTCTGAGCGCCCCCTCTATCTTCAAATTGTGCCCTCTTGTTCTTGCACACCTCTTTTTAAAGATACTACCCTTTGGACTTTGTTGATTCCCTTGAGGTACTTGAAAGTTTCTATCATGTCCCCCTCTCCTCCTTTCCTCGAGGCTATACATATTAAGCTCCTTAAGTCTCTCTTCATATGTCTTCCGGTGCAGACCCTGCACCATTTTAGTTGCCCTCTTCTGGACAGCTTCCATCCTGTCTATGTCTTTGCGGAGATTGGGTCTCCAGAACTGCACACAGTACTCCAGATGGGGTCTCACCAGCTGTCTGTACAGAGGGATAATAACTTCCTGTTTTCTACTGGTGATGCCTCTCCCTATGCATCCCAGTATCCCCCCAGCCCTCCTTGCTGCCCTCTCACATTGCTTGCCCATCTTTAGGTCATCTGATATGACTACCCCCAGGTCCCTTTCCATTTTGTTGTTGTTAGTATCTCACCCCCCATTGTGTACTCTTCCCCTGGGTTTTTGTTTCCCAGGTGCATTACCTTGCACTTCTTAGCATTGAATCTAAGCTGCCATACATTTGACCATTCCTCTAACCTTGCCAAGTCCCTTCTCATCCTTTCCACCCCACCCTGTGCATCAACTCTGTTGCAGATCTTAGTGTCATCTGCAAAGAGACATACTTTTCCTTCCAGTCCTTCTGCAATGTCGCTTATAAAGACATTGAAGAGGACCAGTCCTAATACTGAACCCTCTGATAATCAGACAATTGAACCCCCCCCGGAGGTGACTTCTGATGAGGATGGGTGAAGTACTGTGCTCTCTGACTTAATTTCATTTAACAAAGATCCAAGCCACTGAAGAGGAGACAAATAAAAGGCTGATGGCTGTGAAAGCAAAGCTCACTGAAAATGAGCGCACAACTCAAGGAAATAACCACAGCTGTAAAAGAACTGAATGAGGCAAACATCCAAAAAGCAGACTGCAATGTCACCTACATGTGGCATGTAACCTTACTAAAATCCAAAATAGAAAGCCTAGAGAATGCTCAACAGCAAGCAAATATTCAGACTGTGGGCTTTCCACCCCAGTTTGCAGGAACAACTGTAATTCTGAATTCTGTGAACAGGCAGATCTTTCAAGATCTTCAGTTGCTGCCCTCAGATTATAATACAAAAGTTCTGAAAGTATTTGCCATATCTCAGTAGCCTAGACCATGAGGGGAACCGATGCAGTGGCCATTCACGGCTATTACGACCTTATCATCATCAGGGGCTTGGATTCCACTTTTACAAGCTGCTAGATTCAGAGGAGCTATCGTATGGGAGGGAAGTTGGCTGGCATCCTTTCTGGATTTCAGCTCAAATGCAGGCTAGAAAGAAAGAGCTACAGGTGATCAAAAAAGAGCTCCTGTAACATGGCGAGGCTCAATTACCCAGCTCGGAAATGCTCACCTAATAAAATCTGACGTCTACTCCTGTGCTGTAACTTGAGATTCACTCCTAGCAACTTTCCTTCCTGCTTCTTGTTTCTGAAATCAGCATGTTCCTACTCCCATCATGAATCCTATTGTTACAATTGCTACTTATTTCAAGTTTATTGTAGTATGACGTTTAATTAGTCATTGGTGTATCACCTAGCGAAATTAATGTAATGTTATTTGTTTTCCCTTAGTTTTCACTGATACAGACTGCTCTTGTCAGTAAACTGTCTATAATGTTTCGTTCTCATTTCATGCTGCATCATGAACTACTGTCAGCTTGTTGTACACTGTTTGACTTTGTTCTCTCCAGCCTGTACTCTCCTGGGTCGTGCCTGAATATAGGCAATACTCTTGTCTAGTGTACTTACCCGGTAAACAAAAACCAAATAAATAAATATGCCATAATTCTAAGATGCACATATTTGTGGATTCAAGTTCTGCAGCCATTTTCACAGAAAAGATAATCGGACAATTGAACCCCCGGAGTGACTTCTGATGAAGATGGGTGAAGTACTGTGCTCTCTGACTTAATTTCATTTACATGAAGGTCCAGGGGAACCTAGATGTTGCTCTGTTCAGCTTTATGTCCTCTGTCTTGCGAGTGCCTGTTGCACTGTATGGGATCATTTGACCTAGTTTGTTTCTTGGTTATTAGGCTGCTAATACAAGCTTGACTTAGCTTAAAATATGGTTTTATAAATAATATTACTTATGATTTTTATGTTCTCTTGAGAAGGTTGCCAAAATTGCTGCTCCACTCAGTAGGTCTAGTTAAACGATACAGTCCTAGGCCAGTGCTGTAGAAATATTAAATGAAAGTGTGTACACTAAGTACACCACACAGTTTGTGAACTTTAATTAGCTCCTCATCTTGGATCCTGTAACCCATAGGGCAGGTTGCCTTGCTGTGCCTTAGACTGTGGGGATAAAATGCAATTTAACTTAATCCAGACTATTGTAATCATTGCCTATCTATAGCTACTGAGCCTCTCTGCCCCTCCACAGAATTTGAGTCCTGCTTGAGACCTGATGTGCTGGTTTCTTAGTTCTGTTTCTAGTGCAGTTGGTGAGAGTGTTACTAACCTACAGGATAATCAGGTCAAACTTTACTCATTTTGAACAATCAACTGGCAGTTCACCACACTGCATGGACTTACGGACCTATTATTTTTTAAATGTCCATGATTAATCTATTTCTTTACATCCAGCTTGGAGGTCTGCATACCTCAACTCTTATTTTATGCATTGTGGTATCTACTGTAAGATCATAAAATATTATAAATAAAAAGTTGAAAAAAGAGATGTTCAGTAATACTAGGAGCTTATCAGGCTCCAAATCATGTTTTGAGTAGTACTGGACCATCTGTCTAGAGAGGGACAATGTCAGAGGGGTCTTCTGTTGGGAATCCAACAGCATGGTGATCCAGCCTGCCTACTGGATCCATCCACCAAAAGCAAAAGCTATTCAGTCCAATAGCGTGTTCAGTAATATAACAGGTACTAGAGGAACAAAGGATTACAAGCACCACTAACATCAGTCAAAATGGAAAAGAAGTTTATTTACTCACATACTCCATAATAATGCCAGCATTGCAAAAAAGTGCAAAACATGTAAAGATGTGCAATAGAATAATAACGGCTGGGAGAGATCAGAAACATGTGACAAACCCGTAACAGACCCCAAGTGGTTTCATGCTACTAGTGCCTCTTCAGGAAGCCCTACCTACTGGTCCACCCTGATATTCAAATATTCAGACCCAAGGAGAAGATGAGGTCCAAGGCATGGCCACATTCATGGGTAGCAGTGAAAACTACCTGAGTGAGGCCCAGTGACTCCATCAACTAGAGGAACTGCCAAGCAAATTGCAAGAGTGGCGAGCTTATGAAATAGCCAACTGGTGGTGTTGGTGAACATGTAGACAGTACAGGCTTATAAGGTAATACTGGACAAATTTCTTCTTTTCAAGGGAATCATTGGGTACCATGGGTAGTAAACTCAGTATTAAATCCCTATAAATTGATGTGTGTTAGCATGTACTACTTTTTTCATTTCTGCTTGTGAAGAGGGGTAGACATGATGAACACAGAGTCCCTGACCATAAATTATTATGCTACTAACATGTGGAATTCACAGTTTGTGTCATCTACAACTTCTGGAAAACATGTTTTATGGAATCAGTTGAATTCCTTGGAATCTATTGTCTCTACTGTACCACAACGTTGCATACTGTAGCTCTTAGAAAAATGATATGAAGTTTCTCAAGGGAAAATTTGCATAAAAATCAAAATAGTTTGCATACAGATTTGCATCATAAAATTACATAAAACACCATTTGTGTTGAGATTTGCTTCATGAAATAAAATCAGACATAGTCATATTATAGATCTTCATCTAACAGGACATAAAACACACTAGGTTAGATATTCAGAAAAGCACGCTAGAGTTGTAATTGCGCTGCTCCTGCGTTAGCACTTGCACCGGTCTCCTACCAAGGCATGTTTGGAGGCATTGTGCTGGCACTATATCCTATGAATATAGGGCTGACAACATGCTGCACAACTGAAGTATGCTGGTGAAGTCCAATGCAGTTGCCCAGCTCTGAATAAAGCACCAAGGATGGCGTTGAACACAGATGGCAGCAGTGGGTGTGAGAAGGGCACCACTAAAAGACACAACACAGCAGCAGAGTTATCAAAAATAAACTTTAGTATAAAACAAATGGCAACAGGCCATACAAAAAGATGCAGCTATAATAACATTAATAACTACTACTATTACAACAAAGAGGGAGGGTGAGGAAAAAGAAGAGCAAGGGCAACTGCACATGGGGGTAGAGAACAAAAGGAAGAAGGTAGGGGAATGAAACATCAAAGGCAACCACCTATCAGTACTGATTAATAAACAAAGGGCACCCACCCAGTACAACACCACAAGGTCTGCTTATTTTGGGTTCAACTTTCTAATGAGTGGATTGATGCCAACTCTCTTTCAATTAAGAGGATAACTGCATCAGGAGGAATTAATTTTGGTTGCAATAACAGAGCACAATGGGACTGCCACAAGTAGTATTTAATATTGATAAAAAAATGGCACTGGGTCAGAACATAGTCAACCACAATGCCGTCAGCAAGAACAGCATGGCAAAAATGCCACCACTTTTATTTTTGTTGAGGGCTTCGCACCCCACACCCCCTGGACTAATATATACCAACTCCAAGGGGAGTGGATAATGGGGCAAGATGAAATTTGTGAGGCCATGAAATACTGTTTCCATGGCCCCTTGTAAAAAAAAAAAATACAAGTCCCCATCTGGCAAAATGTCAGGAGACCATGATTAGAATGTTGGTATCCATTGCCTCTCGGCTGAGCTGCTCCATGATCCAGCCCTCCATGCCATGGAAGCAGCTTGGCCAGCCCCTGGTATTCTGCTGCCCTTGTCCTGTGGCAGCACCATGGACAGTGACCAGGGGAGCACTTATAGCAAGTGCTGTAAATCCCCGCTTGCTGTCTGTGATAGCGCTGTATAGACTAGCACTGTGTTGTGCAGCGCTATTCTAACTGGGTACCAAATAACATATGCCAGACCCTTAATTAATTGTGGCCATTAAGAAAAGCAAGTAATAAAACATAATTAAGCCTATAGGATAACACTGTGACTTCAACAGGCCATAACTCTGTCAATATGTGGAATTAAGTGACAATCTATATATGGCCACAAAGGTCTCAGCGGATACTACAAAAATAACATATGCCAGACCCTTAAATTGTATTTATTTATTAGCTTTTGGTGACTGGGTAAGTGCATTAGGCAATAACTCTGCCTATTTTCAAGCATGACCTGGGAGAGTACAAGATACAGGCATACAAATAAACACAGTTCAGATACAAAACAGTTCTTAAAGGCTTACAATAGCTCTGGGAGAGTACAGGTGTTCAAACAATCACAGCTCGATTACAAAAACAGTCCTAAAATACTTACAATAGTTACCCCCACAGGGAGAGTCAGGGAAATTACACATGCAAGTAGTAGCCATCCTCACAGGGATGAATAGGATGTGTGATAAATCAGGTAATACAATTAAGTTTAGGAAAACCAAGTAGTTCTAAGCATGAAGAAGCAGGAACAGAGGTTCAGGGGAGGTTAGGTACAGTCACATGAATCAAGTGTATGAAGGTAGGAGAAAAGTGCAGTCTTGAAGGAGAAATGAGATAAGGAGCACTTTAAACTGGCAAGTAGGGAGTTCCAGAAGTTGGGGGTGAAATGGGAGAATGTTTGATCCCCCAATTTTGACGAGCAGTGCAGGACAGAGAACAGAGGAGAGTTAGAGGACCTCAGAGTGTGGGAGTGAAGCACAGGGGTAGGCATAGCCCCAAGACAGTCAGGGTGGGGGTTCTTGTCATGGAGTTGATGAAACAACCCTGAGAGAAGGAGCACAGGGATTTGGGGGACAGCCAATGCAGGCTGGAGTACAGGAGACAATGGTGAGTAAGGCGTGGGGATGATAGGGCAAATCTACAGATGTTGTTGTACGTGGTGTACCTTTTATGAAGAATACCAGTATTGGTGTGGGAAAGGGTAGGGAGGAAGGGCATATTGTAGCCTAGGGAGCAGTACACCTCTAGCCACAAAGATCCTAGCAGCAGGGGTTAGGGAGTGATGCATGTAGTAGGCGGCTCCTATCTTAATGTTAACGGATCTACATACCTCTTTTACATGAGAGGAGAAATCATATGCGGGATCCAGCGTCACTTCAAGGTATTTGAAGGAGTCAGTGGACATGACTACAGACCCATCACAGATAATCACACGAAGCTTAGGGGACTTAGCATGGACTTTTCTGGAGGACCCAAAGAGGATGACCTGAGTCTTGGGTAGATTGAGGATTAGGGAGTTAGAGGTGAGCCAGAAATGAACCTGTTGGAATGCCGATGACAGGTGAGCATTAAGGTCAGTGATGGAACGAGAGGCATCGTAGAGCACCATGTTGTCAGCATACATGATGGAGTGACAGTGGGGAAAGAAAGTGGGACTATCATTAATAAAGATGGAGAAGACCAAAGGTACCAGGATGGACCCTTGCGGGATACCACAGGAGATGGGAGCTGGAGATGAAAGAACTGAACAGAAGGAGATGGATTGGGATCAGTTGGTGAGGTAGCTACTGAACCAGGATAAGGTGGATCCAGAGGCTCCAAGTGAATGTAGTTTGTACAGGAGCAGTGGATGATTAACGAAGTCAAAAGCTTTGGCAAGGTCAATGGACACAGCACCAGTAAGTAGGCCTTTGTCCATTGTTGGACTTAACCTCACTGGAGAATAGGGTGAGTGCAGTAGTGGTGCTGTGTTCAGCCCTGAAACCATGTTGAACAGGGGACTAAAGACTGAAATTTAGTAAATGATCAGAGATCTGGAGGTGAATAAGAATCTCCAATATCTTGCCAAGGATAGTCATTAAACTTATGGGCCGATAATTAGACAGGACTTTAGAGTCACCTTTCTTGAACACCAGAATAACCCTTGCAGATTTCCAGGCCAATGGCACCATAGAGGAGCAGACAGACAGATTAAACAGCCTAGTAATGGGGGGTAGCTAGGAGATGGGCACCAAGTCGCACCAAGTCTAAGGATCCTGTGTTCAGCACCATCTGGCCCGGTGCTGCTGCATGTGAGAATGGACTGTAGTAACCTAAGAACCTCCAGCCACATGATATGGGAGGGGAGGAGGAGCATGAGGAGGAGCATCAGGAGGAGCTGGAAGAGGGGGCTGGGGGCCGCAAGATCCCAAAGGGAGATATTAGGAGCCTCAGTAAAAAAGGTAGTTAAATGCATTGGCAATAGTGCTGGGGTTATTGCAAATAGCATCATTGATTAGCATGCCAGTGGCTTGGTATTCCCCAAAATCTCATTAATCTGGCTCCAGTACCTCTTAGGGTCAGATGCTGAGGACTGGAGGAGTTTTCGGTAGTAGTTGCTCTTGGCAGCCCGAACCTCCTTCTTACAGGTGTTGCACAATGCGTGATACTCAGCAAAGTCTGCATGAATAGAGGAGGATTTCCATTTTGACCAAAGTTTGTCATGTTGCTTGAGTAGTTGCAGGAGAGGCAGCTTCAGCTACTTGGTCACCTTCCCTCTGACCCTCTGCATAGAGAATGGAATGTGTTTTTTCTGTAAAGCTAGTAAAGTTGGCTGAAATGGTAGGTAGTCAGGTTGATGTCATTGGTAGTAAATAGAGGAGACCAGTCAGCTTGTTTTTAGATCATGTAGGAACACAGCAGGGTCAAGTTAGGAAAAGTTAGCAAAGGACAAAACTTTGGGAGGAGATGAGGAAGGGGATGCACCCCTCACTTAGTAGACTGAGCAGTGATCACTGATAGAGTTGAGTAGAACCCCAAGAGGGGAGTAGCAGTCCTTGTGGTTGGTGAGGATCCAGTCTATCATAGTACGGCTAAGGCAATTCTGAGTTATCTGAGTATGGGATGGGATGAGTTGAAATAGGTTGGCCTTGCTGATAGAAGAAGCAAGGGAGAAGGAGTTTGGACTGAGCCAATCAAGATTAAAATCACCCAGACAGATCATTTCATTGTTCTTAGTTAAAGCAGGAATCAGTCCAGTAATCTCCTCAAGAGCAAGTTTGCTCTTATGGGGAGGTATATATATACCCCAAATATGTGCACTTTCTTGGCACCACCAAGAAGTATGAGTATGGCCATTAAGAAAAGCAAGTAATAAAACATAATTAAGCCTAAAAGATAACATTGTAACTTCAACAGGCCAACATACAAATTCACATCTTACCTTCCAAGCTGAGAGGGATGGCTGTGAGGATGGCACTCAGTTGTGATGCCCATTCTGCCTATGATGTGCAACCTCCAAAAGGTCTTTTGATTGGATGCTACCTGCGAGGGAGACATAATGAAACAAAGTGCTTTTCCAAAACAGCCTACACACATCCAGGCAGTCTCCCTGTTCTATTTCAATAAGCCTCCCCCCCCCCAAAACAGAAAGAAAACAATAGAGTGAATAATTTACTTACTGTCATACCCGATATGTTACCAAGAGTTCATCACCCTGAAGCTAAAATACCTGTAGACAAAAAATAAAACAGGATAAAAATATGATTAAAGATACACTGTTCAATCAGAATTTATCCCCACCAAAGAAAAACAAACAAACAGAAATAAAACAATTAAAAGATTGCATACTTCGACTAGTTTTGCTCGTAGAGCACAATGTATTACTCAAAGACACAACACATCATAGAAACCTAGAAACATAGAAACTGTCACCAGATAAGGACCACTAGGCCCATCCAGCCTGCCCATAGGCCCTATACCTATGTGTCCACTAATCCTAAGTAATCAATGGCTTTTCATCACTCCCAAGCAGACTCTGGCTTTGGTGGTCACTGGTCATCATTAATACAGCCCAGACTTCTTCCTCATCATTATTGCTGATTGGACAAGGTTAATGAAATGGTAATAATGGTACTGGTCTGGACAGCAGTGAAATGCGATCATCATCATCATCATCAGCAGCAGCTTATTGCAGGAGTACACGCGAAGCAATGGTGCAAACTGCGGGTAGTCGGACAACCTGTGCATTTCAAGTACGTGAAATACTTGAGATTGGTGATGCCACACTGCTAACTAGCATCTGGAAAGCTGTAAAAGTGATGAATGGAATATGGGCACCAGCAACACAGGGGATGAGAGAAGTTAACACCAGTGGAGGATTTTTTATTAGAAACAGCAGTCAATAGGTGGGTAGCAGTTTTGAGCACTGAGCACTGCAGGGCATGCACTTTCAAAAGACTACACAATGACAGTTCAAGTGATAAAGAAAAAGGGTGCTGGTCAGAGATTTGTGTTAGTATAACTATGAATATGAACATGTTTGACTAAATGTTAACGTGCTTATTTACTTAATAGAAAAATGACAGTTAACACAGAATGGATTGTGTATGGATCCATGCTACAACACATAAATGTATCCAGTACAAGATTATTTAATGCATTTTTAGTGGTCATACATGTACTAAAGCTGAGGTAGGTTTATTTTTTATAAACATGAGTTCTTCTACATGTGCTGGGTCAAGTGAGGACCGGTGAGGTTCCATCACATCCCCAGCAGTGCTGAACATTCGTTCAGATGGTACACTGGTAGGGGGGCAACAGATCTATTTAAGGGCCAGCTGCACCAAGTGCAGAGATTCTTTCATCCTTTTGATCCAGTGCTCCACTGGATTTATGGAGAATAACTCCAGAAACTCATTGAAATAACTGTTCAGCAGATTGGGGTCTGACAGTGGCTGTTGTTCTGTTCTCTTTCATTGCTCAGCCTGTAGTGAAGAGCTGAGCTCAGCTCAACAGTCACCCTACTTCTCAAAGTTTTCAGGACTGCTTTCAGTTTTTTAATTCTGACACTGGCTTATCAAGCTTGCGTGCAAGCAAACATAATGAGCAGACGGGGTGGGCCAAGCGATACTTCTCTGCAGACACATTCTGTTTCTGTGTATGTCCCTGTGGTTGCAGGAGAAGCAGGTCATTTTTAATAGAATCTTATGAATATGTCAGACTGTTATGGTTAGTATGCCCTTTCTTCATTATGTATTTTGGCCCTTATCCCACTACCCTTAGGGGTGTATGGGGAGATAAACAGATCTTGACTTCCTTGGACTGTCCAGTCCTGCACCTCCAGATGCACCTAGGTTTCCTCCTTTCTTCTTCCCTGATGTAAGAAACAGGGACAGTTCAATCAATTCTCTATCTGGTAGCATGGAGTTGCCTCTTTTTTCCAGGAGTCTATGTGTCCATTTCCTTTTCTGGCACATTGTGCTATCTCAGTTACAAGGTAGTCCCATTCATGGTCATCCTCCTTATGATTCTGCCAGAGCCACATGCTCAGAGCTGCTGTCCTATGTTTTAGGCCATTATCCACCATCTTTCGAGAAAGTGGTGTGAGGATCTGGCTGTACAGACCCAACTACCCCTTGTACCGCCTAGAATGCCCTGTTCTTATTGTTACCTGCTGGTCTTACCAACCCAAGCATGCAGAAGCTAAGTTCTCAGCACATCTGCTTCTGAAACTCTAGCCCTGTGAGTGGGCATTATAAGGTGTAGTACCTTGCACTTGAAACGTGGGTCCAACATAGTGGCAAATATGTGATTTTTATTGGAACAGAGATCATAGAATCTAACTTCATATTCTGTGGTGCAGTTTTCCACAAGAGATATCACTGGTTGTGGGGTCTGGCTTGGATATTTCTCAGCAGTTTCACTGAATCTTCTCTATGTTTTTTTCAGGATCTGTACAGCAGGAATTACCTGACTTAGCAAAGAATCAGAATTAAGGACATGAGTGCTCCTTTCAAATGGGGCTAAAACCTTTACCAAGCCCTCAATTACAGCCCAGTCCTGATGTCCAAGGATTCCCCCCATGTCAGTTTCCATGCTCATCTCATGAAGAGCCCGCTTCTGCTCCAGAAGCCTTTGCAGCATGTAGTAGGTGGAATTCCACCAGGTCTGTACATCCTGGATGAGATGATGCTACGGTATTTGAAGATGCTCTTGTAGCTGATGCAGATGGTTTGTGGCTTTCACAGAAGGATGAAAGTGGCTACATATGCTTCTGGCTACTTTGTGTGCTCTGCCTCCACTGTGTTTGCCAAAGCCTTTGTCACCACCAAATTTAGTGTATGAGCAAAGCAGCATACGCCCTCAAAATTGTCATCTCTAAGTGCTTTTATCATATGTGTGGCATTATCTGTGACCACAAACCTAACTGCAAATTGCTGCCTTCAGTCCATGAGCTCAACATCTCTTGCAGGAATGACAGTATGTTTACTGCCTGGTGATCCTTTTCCATAACACTGAAATTTAGCAAAGCAAACCTGCAGCGAGAGGGGGAAGCGACAGAAGCAGCACCAGTACCACCATCACCACTAGTGACTACCACATCTGCAACACACCAGTGTGCTATCAGTGACATACTGTATATGCATGATCTGAATTCATGCTGGTCCATATGTTGGTTGTGCAGTGGAAAACCCCACCAAAAGCCTGTGCTAGTAGTCTGTCAACTTCCTTTTTCAAATCATTGTAAATGTCGGGTACTACAGTATGTGAAAATGTGGTCCATGATGGTATATTATACCTGGGGTGCAAATGCTGCAGCAGACTATAGAAACCTGTGTTTTCCACAATGGAAAATGACTGCAGATCCAAGGCCATCATCTCACCAATTAAAATGGTGATCTGCGGTGCTGTTAGGTGTGACGCCTGATATTTGGTGCAGGCATGGAAGGCTTGCATGATCGGTCTAGTCAAAGTGGTACCACATTGTAATGATTTTGACTTTGAACCCATGGTGGAGGGTGTCACAGTATTAGATGATTGAGCAGAAGAAGACACAATGGTTGATGCTCCTGTAAAGGGGTGTGCTATAAGTGGTGTAGGGGGAGTAGAGGGCACACTGTCTGTCTCAGTAACAGAATCACTTCCAATACTTTGTGCATCTACTGGACCAGTACCAGAAGAGGGTCTGACAGGCACATGTTGTGGTGTGGGAGGAACCGCTGTGGATCTTTGAAGCACATGGGGATGTTTCATTCGGAGATGGTTCATTATTGCTATTGTTGTGATACTTGAAAGGTTTTTACTGTGACTTAATGTACAGTCACACACAGAGCATACTTCCTTTGTTGCATCATGTTTCACAACATTAAACTACAGGCACACTACACTTTTACCCCCACTAACAGTGGAAGAGCTGGCCCCAATAGGGTGACCGTGGCCATGTTTTGCCCCTTTCCCCTTATCAGACCTGGGTGCAATGGATGCAGTTGCTGTGCCTCTTTCTTTCTTTCTTTCTTTCTTTCTTTCTTTCTTTCTTTCTTTCTTTCTTTCTTTCTTTCTTTCTTTCTTTCTTTCTTTCTCCACAACAGATGCAGTTGTAGAACTACTTTGTGTTTCTGATGGAGATGACACAACTCTTTGAAAGGACAGGGTGGACTATTTATTTTTTTTTAGGAGAAGGAGGAGGTGAGTGGGTGACCATGACCATTTTTCTTGCCATAATGAGAGTAGTGCATTTTTTGGCAGCTTCATGTTCATGCTTATCACTCAGATATGCTACACATTCGGCCTCATCACCAATTTAGCTTAGACGGGTGTCACTGTCAGATGATGTATTGAGCAGCTCTTGTGGCTCTGGTAAATATTCAGAACCAGATGAATGCGCTTCCTCTGAATCCTCCACATCAGCAAAAGGAAATGTTGTGAGAGGAAACCTACGAGGCTGAGCAACAGTATGTTTTGGCAACACAACAGGTGCAGTTATTGTAACAGTCTCAGGGTCAGTACTAGGCACAGTATCTATGGTCATGGGCACAGTTGGCAAGGTGGTAGCAGTGTCGGCAGTAGTCCTGGTGCCAGAATTACTATCAGGAGTTACAATCAAAGAAATTGGCATCATATAATAACCGTTAGTTGCAATACTGGCAGCAGTAGTCCTGGTGACAGCAGTACACTCAGGACTACCAATGGAGGCCAAGGTTGTGGTGACAAGTGCTGTGCAAGGAGCACAAATAACAGCGCACCCTGTTATGGCAGTGGTGGTTTCAATAGTACACAAAGTATTTGCTGTTGTTACTGAAATCACGGCACTGGTGGTGGTGAGGAGGAGCACACTGATAGGTGATGTAGCCTCTATGGTGGCAGTTATAAGAACAGCACTACCACTGGTAGTGGGGGTGGGTTTATGTTCATGTATGACTGGAAATGTCAGCTGTAAAGCCCTCCTGCTTTTAGAAAATGATGGTGCTGCAAATGCAGTACTAGTAGTACTGGTAACAGTTGTGGTTATAGTAGCACCAGTACTACCCCTAATCCTACTGACATTAGAACCTGAAGGCTTATCAGGGGAGAAAACTATTTTTGAGTGGCAAATATGAACAGACTTTCTGTCACCCTGTCCCTCACTGCTTCTTGCAAAAAACAGTAATACCCACACTGCTCAAGTAGCAGCTAATAAAGACAGGCTGATACTAGAGAGAGAGAGAGAGAGAGAGTGAGATAGAGTCAGCAAACAATTTCTTACTCATACGGTGTCAGTTGTGCAGTCATACAGTACAGTAAATCAAGCTTTGAACGATATGCCACACAAGTTACAAAACACACAATCCAGTGAGTCAAGCCTGACACACACAGAAATAGTGAAGCAGTTTACAGAAAATGTACATTTGCACAGCTGTGCACACACTGGGGCAAAGACACACAAAAAAGGAAAAACTCATATGCACAGGTCACTCAGGTGCAGTGTGCTGTGGAAGGAGGAGTCACTTGCGACACCCTCCTCACTCAGTCATACAGGGAACTGAGCCAAGAACCAGATCACAGCCAGCTAGGGCTGTGCAGGGGCTGAATATCAATTTCTGAATACCACGGATATCAGGACTTCTGAATATTCAGAAGCCCTTCCTGAATAGAAGACTATTCAGGAGGTATTTGTATTCAGCATTGTCTCCACTGCACAGCACTAAAAAATAAAGATTTCTTCCTCAGCCCCCAAGAAAAAGTACAGTCTCCCCCACCCTCTAGCAGTCACCAAATCCCACCTCCAGCCCACCACACTGCAATTTGATCATTTTTATCAGAAAAAATTCAATGGGGACCTGAACAACCCACCCACCTACACATCTGGCCTCCATTTTATAAACAAAGTGACAGGTCAGACCTCGAGAAGAATTAAAAGAATAATCCTCCATGCCCTGTCTGCAGAGCAATGTCAGCATCAGCACCCTCCATGACCCAGCTCCATCCCCCACAAGCACCCATTCTCATTTTAAGAATGTGATCACCATCGCCAGCCTGGCACAACCCCCGTTCCTCCACTGCCAAGTGTCTTTTTCTTATGAATGAATGCACATGCGCTGCTTGTTGCTATAGTAAAACTAGCAGATCTCAGATGCCCTGGATATGGCCACATTCAGCAACTTTTCAGCCTGCCCAGTTCAGGTTTTGACTACCATTCAGCCCTATCACCCATCATCCCTTGGACATACCCCTCCTGATCTCCTAGGATGACTTTCATGGTGGGGCTGAAGGGTATCCCCAAGCCCCTCAGTGAAGAATTCAGTTAGGGGGTGCCCAACTGATAGTGCAGGGCCTGCTGGGGAGTCCAGCTTCATCCTGCTGTGGCTGTCCATTTTCTCCCTGGTCTACCCTCATCAATGTCTCCTCCCCCCTCTTCAAAGAGCTTGAAAGTGTGATACTACCTGCTGTGGATCTCCAGGTAGTGACTGCACTGCAGAACTAGGGCAGTTAGAGAAGCCAAGGTGAAAACAGAGAAATGCATAGCAAGCTCAGTGGTAAAGGAAAACAAAACCTTTTACAGGTACATTAATGAAAAAAGGAAGGCAAATGGGAGAAATTGTGCAGCTAAAGGGGAGGATGGGGGTACAGTAGACGATGACTACCAGAAAGCTGATATCCTGAACATGTACAGTATTTCTGTTCAGCTCTTAAAGTAGAAGGGACAGGAAATGGGCTGGCAATAGGAGATAAGGGCATGATGGGCATAGAGATGGACACAGAGATGGACACGAGTCCCTTTACAATGGAAGGGGTCTGGAGAGAATTGGCAGCAATAAGAGTTGATAAGGGAATGGGACCAGATGAGATATACCCCAGATACTGAAAGAGCTAAGAGAAGTGTTAGAACCTGTAACTGCCCTGTTTAACCTGTCATTGGAAACAGGGGAGGTATCCAAGGACTGCAGGAAGGTGGATGTAGTCCCTCCATACCATAGTGGAAATAAGAAGGAGGCAAGGAACTACAGACCTTACTACCCTTAGTAGTAGGGAAGGTCATGGAAAAACTCCTGAAGGAAAGAATAGTGGAACACCTGGTAGTCAACGGATTTCAGGACCCAAGGCAGCATGTTTTTTCAGGAGGGAGATCATGCCAGACTAACCTCATTGAGTTTTTTAACTGGGTAACCAGGGAGGTAGGCTGTGGATGTGGCCTACCTGGATTTCAGCAAGGCCTTTGACACAGTGCCACATAGAAGACTGTTAAGCAAGCTGGGGAACATGGGGGTGGGGAAGGAGGTAGTGAGGTGGGTGGAGAACTGGCTAAATAATATGACCCAGAAGGTGGTGGTAAATGGCACTCACTCTGCAGAAGGTAAAGTGACCAGTGGGGTACCACAGGGATTGGTGCTGGGTCTGGGCCTCTTCAATGTCTTTATTAGTGACATTGCAGAAGATCTAGAAGGGAAAATTTTCCTGTTCCCTGATGACACTAAACTCTGCAACAGGGTGGATATGCCAGGAGGAGTGGATAAAATGAGGGACAAACTTAAGAAGCTTGAGGATTGGCAGCTTGCTTTTAATGCAAAAAAAGTGCAAGATAATGCACATGGGGCACAAAAATCCAGGAGCAACATACCATCTGGGGGAGGAGGGGAAATAGAATGCTCCAAGCAGGAAAGGGACCTGGGGTGATCATATCTGATAATCTTGAGGTGGGTAGGCAGTGTGACAAGGCAGCAGGAAAGGTTAGCAGGAAAGGCTAGCAGGATGCTGGGATGCATGGGCAGGGTAATCCCCAGCAGAAAAAAGGAGGTAGTAATTCCACTATATAACTCATTGGTGAGACCACACCTCGAAGAGTGTGTCCAGTTTTGGAGGCCCCATCTACATAAGGACATTGATCGGTTAGAGGTGGTACAGAGGAGGGTAACCAAAATGGTGCTGGGACTACACTGCAAACCCTATAAGGCTAGGCTGAAGGAATTGGATACGTACTTCCTGGAGGACGGGGGATATGATCGAAACATTTAAGTACCTCATGGGGAGAAATAAGGTACAGGAAAATACAATTTTCTAGAGAAAAAATGCTCAAGGGCAAAGGGGCACAATATGAGACTGGAGGGAGGGAGATTCAGGGGGAACATGAGGAAGTACCTTTTCATTGAGAGGTTGGTGGACAAAAGGAACAGCCTGCTGGCAGAGATCATGGGGGCAGAAATGATTACAGATTTTAAAAATGCTTGAGATAAGCATAAGGGGATACTGGTAGTCAGGGGAGAGGGACAGCCTAATACTAGCAAAGCTTGAAGAGGCACAATTGTTAGATAATGGGGCAGACTAGGTGGGCAAAAAGCTGTTTTCTGCTGGCAACTTATATGTTTCTATGTAAGTCACTCCCTCCCCTCACTGGTATGCTCAATCCTCCTCTTCTACCTGGCCCACAGCAGTTCAGGCTTGTTTCTTTCCCTGGGTCATTGACACTAGCAGGTTTTTAAAAAGTTCTAATGTAATATTGGTCAACCTGAATAAATAATGTATTAATATGGCTACCGAGGCCACTCTTACCGTTCGCAGGTACTCCAAACTTAACTAATGTGTCTGAGACAATTATTACAGTAAAATAGTATGATTCATCTTATTGTTCATATTGCCATGTACTATGTCTGCAGGTCAGTTCTGTAGGATCAAAAGAGAATTTTGCCTCAGTCTTGTAATTTATGCCATGTGAATTGTATTGTGATTTCTATATGTTCACTTACTGCTGCCAAATAATTTTCTAATTGTTCTTCATATGCCTGCAGTCTTGTCTGTAACTTGGATAGCCATATGGTTCAGGTCTTTCCTAAACATGTGAAAACTCTTAGCCCAGAGCAGCTACTCAGTTACTGAAATAACGAATACATTTCAATGACAATGATGTTTTATTAAATTTACTGTTTATTCCACTTGGTGACACTTCCCATCCTGTGACTGCTAACAGGCCCACCCCCACCCCTCCAAGTCTCCGGCACTTACCCCTCACCCTAACCCCATGGCTCCATGGTGGGGCATGGCTACAGCCAGGCAACATCTCCCACTGCTCCAGGTAACACAATGGGGGGAGACACACTGCAGGGTTATGTTGTCTGGTAGCAGAAAGTAGGGCCTGGATACATTGGCTGTCATGCTGCTCGCTCCAAAAATTTTTCACTTTTCAAACCATCCCACCTCCATGGCAACTGTCTATGAGTGCTCACACACTGACATGTAGACAGGGAGCTGCCAATGCTGTGTGGTCACCAACAAGATCAAGGTATTCCTCATCCCAACACCAGGTGGTTCTCAAAAAGCAAGATGCTCAGGACCCTCCCCCTCTGTTGCTGCATGATGCCTCTATGTCACATTCCAAACCCCACTAGCTTGGGATGAGGGAGTTGGGAGTCAAGATGATTGATCTCGGGTCTTCCATATAACAGAGCAGTGTTCCACCAGCTAACAGCACCAGGCAAGGCCTTATGATCTATCATGTCAGCTCAGGCTTTTCCCTCTCCACATTATCGACTTCCCTCCCTGTCAATGTATTCCTTCCTCATCCTCCTCCTCCTCTACATGCAACTTACTCCATTACTCTGTCCCAGCCTGTCTTGAAGCTGTCAGCTGTTTTCAGGGAGACTGCTTCCTCTGGCAACTCATTCCATTTAGCTACCGTCATCTCCCTGAAAAAGTGCCTCGTCATTTCTCTCCTGAATCTTCCACCTAGCAGCTTGAAGCACTTTCCTCTAGTGGTCCTGTTCCCACTAAGGCTGAAGAGACCTTCAAAGTTCACCCTGTTGAAACATTTAAGGTACTTGAAGGTTTTGATCATGTCACCCCTCTCTCTTCTGTCCTGCAGGGCGTACAAGAGCTGAACTAGCAATCTGTACAGTAGCAAAATGACCTTCACTTTCCTGCTGGTTATACCCCTGTCTATGCAGCCCTACATCTGATTTGCTTTGGATGCTACTTTCTTGCAGTGTGCTGAGTGTTTCAGGTCACTCAGGATGTTCACTCCAAGTCCTTTTCGTCCTCTGGCCTGGTAATCTGCGTATTACCCAGCCAGTATTTGGTCTCCAGGTTCTTTGCCCCCAGGTACATTGCCTTACACTTTTTGGCATTGAACCCAGTAGCCAAATACCTCACTACTTTTCTAGGTTATCCAGGTCCTTCCTGAGATCCCGCCTAGAGATGGGCAAAATTTGAAAATTTTGTTCCATGAAACATTTTTGCGAAATTCGCACATTTTGCAAAATATTTAGCGAGTGCAAAATGTGAAATTCCACCTGCAAAATGCAGAATTTCACCAGTGAAATGCGGAATTTCACCACCCGTGGGTGAAATTCCACCAATTGTGGGTGAAATTCTGCATTTTGCACCTGCAAAATATTCCATGAAATGCACAAATTTCATGAAATATTTCGCAGGGCAACATTCCTGATTTCGCTGGAATTTCACTAGTGAAATTACATTTTCCTGCATCTCCAGTCCTGCCCCCCCCCATGTTTACTATCCCATGGATCTTTGTGTCATACACAAACAGGCATATTTTACCTTTTACTCCATCCAATATTACTGATGAAGATGTTGAAGACTGGACTCAGTACCAAGCCCTGTGAGACCCCACTAGTCACTGGCCTAGCCTCCGAGAACCCCCCAACCACCACCCTATGAATTCTATCCTGCATCTGGTTTCTAACCCACATAACCAGCTCTCCACCTGCCTCCAGGCCCTCCATCTTCCTGATAAATCCTTTGTGGGGAACAGAGTCAAAGGCTTTACTGAAATCCAGATGCAGGATGTCCACCACTTGGCCCCTACTGTCCTGGTTACCTAGTCAAAATATCAATCAGGTTAGCTTGTCAGGGCTGCCCTGACACAAACACATGCTGCCTGTTGTCCCGGAGCCCATTTTATTCCTGAAAGCTTACCAGTCTTTCTTTCAGTGTGGTATCCATGAGTTTCACCACTATAGATGTCAGACTGACAGGTCTGTAGTTAACAGAAAACTGAGAGAACAGACCCTTTTAGGAGATCTTTGGTTGACATAGGTTAGGTCAGTGTAATCAATGTAATGGTCTCACTACTGGCAAATGTTTCAAGCATCCTTACAGTGGCAAGTAATTTCAAATACAGAGCTTTATTAACCGTGGCAAAAAAAAAATGTTATCTATTGTTTATGTTGTCCATGTGACATGTTATATGCCAACAAAACTAAGCGACATTTATGTGATCACATTTTGAGACAATTTCATTTTTAGCTATTTTATTTTAGAAGTTTGTCCAGTAAAGGCATGTTGAGATGAAACTCATTTCCAGGTGCATCCTGGGAGCACAGGGAGGTTCAGGGTCACACAGTATGCAAGCAGAGATTGTGAGATTCAAACCCAGGTCTGTTGGGTCTCCAGGTTCACAGTTCAGTGCTCTAACCTGCGTAAGACAGCCATGGCAAAAATGTGCCATACCTCCCCCCCAAGCAGTAGCATTTATGCATGGATCCTGTCTTACCACAGTCTCCTCCTTTAACTCCTCTGGAGTTATGCTTGACACTTCTTTGGACTTCTCAGCTCATATCTCTGCTGCCTGTAAGACTGTGAACACCAGATTGTGTCTCTCATATAAGTTTAGAGACAACCTTTCAGCCAAAGGTCATATTGCCATTGCCTGGGGTATCCTGCTGCCCAAACTGACCTATAGGATGGCAGTCTACTACTCTGCCTCCAAACTGTTCTACAAAGATGGGACGTGGCCTACAATATAACATTTGCAAGTTTGCTTTAGCCATGAACAGATACACACACCGTAGTGACTTTTACGTCAAACTAAGATGGCTTCCTCCACCAGCCTTGTGCAAATTTACCATGGGAGGTGTGGTGCATACTGCTGTTGACTAGAAATCCCCCATGCCCTTTCAGTGCTACTCACACCTGCTAGCCAATCCTATCCACTAAGGTCTAATGTCCTTAGTTCCTTAAACATACCCAAAACCAAGAAATAAAAAAGGAAAGGACTCTCCCCTGACTGGGTGCTTCACTGATCCCTGCAGCTGTGGCTGAAAAGCCAGCTGACCACACCACCTCTCCTGCCCACCAGCAAGCTCTCCATTACAGGTTCAGGATTCTCCCCTGACTGGGCACTCCACAAGTCCCCATGGTCATGGCTGAAAAGCTAGCTGACTGCACCGCCTCTCCTGCCCACCAGCAAACTCTCCATTGCAGGTTCAGGACTTGCCCCTGACCAGGCACTCCACTGATCCCCATAGTTATGGCTGCAAAGCCAGCCAACCGCACCACCTGTCCTGCCTGTCAGCAAGCTCTCCATTACAGGTTTAGGACTCTCCCCTGACCGGGCATTCCGCCGATACCCACAGTCACGGCTGAAAAGCCAGCCAACTGCACTGCCTCTCCTGCCTGCCAGCAAGCTCTCCATTGCAGCTTCAGGACTTGCACCTGACCGGGTGCTCCGCTGATCCCTGTGGCTGAAAGACAACTGATCGTGCCACCTCTCCTGCCCACCAGCAAGCTCTCCATTACAGGTTCAGGACTCACCCCTGACCAGGTGTTCCGCTGATCCCCTTGGCTGTGGTTGAAAAGTCAGCTGACCGTGCCGCTTCTCCTGCCCACCAGCAAGCTCTCCATTACAAGTACAGTCCTCAGACAGCTCAGGGACTGCTAACCAGGATGCTGATTGGTCTCTACCGCTCACTCTTGGCCAGCTATTGACAGCAGATTTTGTGGCTTTGACCCTGATTGGACACTTTTTCAGCTTGCTTTTCTCAGCCTAGAACTGCTGTTTCAGCTCACTTCTGGACCACTGTAATTATGTTTTCTTAACCCTGCTTGAATTTTGGGGATTGCTGAGGACTGGTTTTTGCCTGCTTGGTATGTGGGATCAGGACTTTTTGAGGGATCTGCCCACTGATTAATAGTTGAACTGACTGTGGGGAAAGTGTTCTGGGTCATGGCATGAAAGTAATGTGCTCTCTGATCTGATCTCTGATCTGTGATCTGCTGTTTTCTACTGCTTCAACTTTTTTTCTGCTCTGCCTGTTTAAAATTTACTGTATTTTTTTTTTGTTTGTTTCCTTCATTTTCTCTCCTCCTTAGCTCTGTCCCTCTGCCCCCCCCCCCACCTTCCACTTATTTCCTTTATCCTTAAGTTTGGCTGAAGTCATTGGCACCAGATTTAATGACCCCCAAACAGTCTCCCATGCCTTCCCCTGCCCACTTTACTCAACTGCACTTGTCCTGTCTCCTACCTCCATGCAACCCCAGTTTAGCTGATTGTTCTTTTGTTTGTGCTGTTCTTAACCCCAACCTCCCCTTCTATTTTCCCTAGGTTCAGGACTCACCCCTGACAGGGCACTCTGCTGATCCCCACTGCTGAAAAGACATCCGACTGTGCCACCTCTCCTGCCCGCCAGCAAACTCTCCATTACAGGTACAGTCCTCAGACAGTTCTGGGACTGCTAACCAGGATGCTGATTGGTCTCTACTGCTCACTCTTGGCCCACTATTGGCAGCCGATTTTGAAGCTTTGACCCTGATTGGACACATCTTCTGCCTACTTTTCTCAGCCTAGAACTGCTGTTTTGGCTTGCTTCTGGGCTGCTGAATTATGTTTTCTTAACCCTGCTTGAATTTTTCTCCCACGCCCTACCCCACCCCAGTACTCTTTAAATACACTTGTTTCCCCTTCCACCCGCAGTGCCTACTCCTCATTGGCTGATTCCTCTCACTGCAAGCCTTAAGGAGATATTCTCAATTCTGATTCTGTTCCTAGGCTGCCAAGGAAATTCTTGCTACTATTAAACTTGAGAGCCCTAAGCATCCTAAATGCAGTCTGTGATGTTTTGTTTTAGTGGTCTGATTGATTTGTTTCTCGTTGCCCTTGATCCTTCCACTGAGCTTACACAACTAGCCACTCCCCAAAACGCTGATCACTATGAACCCTGTCCGATCCCTTTTGAACTGGCCATATTCTCTGATATAGTTCTATCTGCACACCCTCACGCTCAATGTGGCTCGCCTCTTCCAGATTATAGGCACTATGCCCATCCTGCATTTTTTTTTCTTCCTCTGTGAACCACATTCCTTTCTTAGCAAGGATGTTATTTTTTGCATCCTTGGGCCCCCTTAACTGTCATTCAGTGACTACTTCCTTTCCCTTCTCCCACTGCCACGAAAGGGGTTGAACAAGGCTCCTTAAACTGCTATGAAATGCCCTTAAAAAAATCCTGTTGCTGCTACTCCTTTGCTTCGGTAATGTTAAGCTGAATCCAGGGCCCATCTCCTCCATCTCTGCACCATCTGAGTTGGCATAATTAAAGGAATTAAGCCTACTCCATTTAAACATGTGTAGCTTGTTAAGGAAGTTTGAATCCATACAGACGTGGATCTATCACACTACGCCAGATGTTCTAGTGTTTACCAAAACGTGGCTTAAACCCTCCACCCCAGACTATAAAATCAACATGCCATCTTACTATGTCTTTAGAGTACACAGACAGTCTAGAGGGGGAGGGGTTGTGATCTATAGTCACAATAAATATTCTGCTTCTGTAGTTGACTCCACCACTATACCTAAGGAGTTTGAATGTCTGACAACATCCCTTACTGTCATCAGCTGTTACTGGCCTCCAACTGTGGGGCTTAAGGTGATACAGCATCTATCAAACATCATGGAAAAGCTATCCTCTGAGGTCTTTGTCCTGGGAGACTGCAATCTCAATTGGTCCTCCCCAAGCTCCACACCTCTAAAAGACTTCTGTGACACTATTGGTCTTACTCAAATTATTACAGAAACTATCTGTCCAAACACTAAAAACCCTGCACATGGCACCTTACTAGATCTAATTTTAGTAAATAAACCTCACCACATCACTCATTCCAGTGTATTCCTCAACGACCTAAGTGACCACTGCCCCATAGCGTGTGTGAGGGTCATACCTAAACCAGCTTCCACCTCTAGATACATTTATAAAAGAAGCCACCATAACTGCGACCATTATGCCATCCTTTCTGACCTTCAAAATTCCCAGTGGCAAAACTTTCATTTGTCTACCACTGTAGCTGAGGCTCATGAGTAATTTCAGGAGATAGCCCTTGGAGCCTTAAATCAACATGCACCCTTGGCTAAAATATACACCCAGGAAAAGTCTTGCCCATGGTTTACTGCTAACCTGAAATTTATGCTGAACCATAGGGACACCCTATGGGAAAAAAGCATGGAAAATCAAACTCCTGGCTGACTGGACTGCCTTTAGAGTTGCAAGAATCCAATGCACCAAACTAATTTGGACCGAAAAAGCTAGATACTTTAGAGATGAACTAACGTCCTCCTTTAATTGTTCAGCTAAATTCTGGAGGACCTTAAAGGACGTTGAGGGACACCACTCGGCTAACTTTCTCCCTGCAAAAATCTCCACTGGTGGTTCCTTCACTACCAACAAGCAAACAATTTTAGACCCCTTAGCAACCATTTTGCCACTGCTGGATTAGCATTTGACTCCTCCCCTGCTAACAACCTATGTGCGAAGTTCGCTGCCCAGGGCCCATCCAGTTTTACCATGGCCTCACCTTCCCATAATCCTTCTTTTTCCTTTTGCACTGTCACAATAAAACAAGTGGAGGACCTACTCCTGGGACTCAACACCAGGAAGAACACAGGTGCTGTCCTTACTGAACCCTTACTATCTAAAAAATAGGCTATCATGTTTTGTCTCCTCCCATCACACACCTATTCAATATGTCCCTTACACAGGGTGTTCTCCCTCCAGTTTGGAAAATGGCCCATGTTGTTCCTCTTTTCTTTTTTTTTTTTGACTCCTCCCATGCCTGGCCAGTCACCCTTTCAGGCCCTCACATGAACTGCCCCACTGCGGCTTCTCCCAACCCCTACCGACCAATATCGCAGCCAACCCCAAGTAACCCCGGTAGATTCCTTCACCGGGCAAGTATCTTACCTCCGTAGGAGAATGGACTGGTGGCCAGCCAACAATCCTGGGATGCTGTTGGGATGGCATATTGAGGTCTGGGAGTCCGGTGGCGAGGGTTCTGGAGGGCCGTCGCCCGATCGGCCCGGTGCCATTTTTCCGCTTTGCTCCCTGAGAGCGATGTGCCACTGACATCAAGGCATACACTGACATCCGTCACTCCCTAGTGTGCTGGGGCTGACATCCTGCTATGCTCCCAGCCTCTGCCAGGAGTCAGCAGACACCGAGCCGCCTATCCTCCCCCCCCCCTGAGAAGGTGAGCCATCCCCGGATGCTCATTTCCTTCTCCCCCGGCTGGCCCTCCAGCAGCCCGAGTACGTTCCCGAACCCCGGGTCACTGGTGTCACAGATGGAAATCCAACCACTGCACCAGTGGGCCAACCTGTTCCTTTTTTTCAAGTCTGGTGAGCCGAGTGAGTTTAAACAACTACCGACCCATATCCCTCCTTTCCATCCTATCCAAATTACTTAAAAAATTGTCAATTCCCCACTTAGAAAGCATTTGGAAACATTCAACCTTCTTAATCCAGTACAGTCCAGATTCAGGCCATGTCATAGTATGGTTTTCATCCTTGCTAAGGTCTCCAATGACTGGTTAAAGTCACTGGATGATAAAAACCATGTCTGTGCCTTATTTCTTGATCTTAGCAATGCCTTTGACATGGTGGATCATGACCTGTTTCTGCTTTCACTGCAAAACGTTGAACTGGTTTTCTAGTTATTTTACTGGACGACAACAGCAGATTAAAGTAGATGGGGACCTCTCTCCACTGAAACCTTTTATGAGAGGTGTGCCCTAGTGGTCCATTTTAGGCCCATTATTGTCTGCAATCTATATCAATAACATAAGTTCCAGTATTAAATCTGCTAACATCCACCTTTTAGCAGATCACGGTTCTCAGCATTGACAGGCCCACCCCAGAGCTTGCTTGCAAAGACTTATAACTGGACTTTAACCTTCTGCAGCAAAATCTCCTTCATCTAAAGCTCTTGCTAAATGCCAAAAAAACTAAGGCAATGCTTCTTTCACTTTCAACTAAAACATCCAACCACTGCCCAGCACCTCAAATTACCACCCTGCTGGGGGAAAGCCTGGAGTTTGTAGCCAAATTCAAATATCTGGGCTTCTGGATCTACCATAAGCTGTCCTTTGTGGATCACATTGAAGAACTAGTGAAAAAACTGAATCAAAGGCTTGGTCTATTCTTCCGCATTAGGCACTTACTAATGTGAGAAGCAAAACTTTGATTGGTTCAGTCCACCTTTCTTCCACTCCTTGATTATGTGTACTTCCTCTATGAACAAGGCCCTAGTACTGCTCTAGCTAAGTCTGACACTCTCTACCACCGATCAATAAGATTTATTACTGGTACCCCATACTCCACCCATCACTGCTCCCTATATTCTGAACTAGGATGGCTATCTCTTAAACTTAGATGACAGGAAAATGCAGTCACCTGGACGTACCAAGCAATTATCAACAAGCACCCTGTCCAGTAACTTAATGTTCCTCTTCAGATACTGGCGCCAGTACTGCACACAGTACTCCAGGTGCGGTCTAACTAATGACCTATACAGTGGCAGAATCACCTCCTCCCTCCTCGATGATATACCCCCTGCAATACAACCCAGCATTTCATTGGCCTTTGCAGCTGCCTTCCTACGTTGTGCCGAGTTGTTCATTGACCCTGTATTGAGCACCCCCAAATCCTTCTCCTCCTTTGTCTGGGCTAGCTGCACTCCCCCCAGCTGATAACTCCTCCTTGGGTTCTTCATCCCAAAATGCAGCACCTTGCACTTTTTGGCATTAAACCCCAGTTGCCAGGTGTCTGACCAGGTTTCAAGCTTTGCCAGATCATCTTGCAACCCCTGCCATCCCCTAGGTCATCTACCACGCTCCTATCTTGGTATCATCAGCAAACAGACTGATCTTGCTCTTGATGTCCCATGATATGTCTGCAATGAATATCCCAAACAACACTGGTCCCAGCACTGAGCCCTGTGGAACACCGCTCGTCACTACCCTTGGGTGTGAGAGCTCCCCACCCACCACCACCCTCTGTTGCCTTCCCTGAAGCCAGTTTCCTACCCATCTCACCAGCTTTGCACCCACCCCTGTGCTTACTAACTTATTTCCCAGCCTTCCATGTGGTACAGAGTCGAATGCCTTACTGAAGTACAGATACATGACATCTACTGCATGGCCCCTGTCCAGTTGCCTAGTTACACAGTCATAGAACTCCACTAGGTTGGTTTGGCAGGATCTGCCCCGTATGAAGCCATGCTGTCTGCTGTCCTGTAGTCCTTTGGCCTCTAAGAGGGCCACCAGCCTCTCCTTCAGGATAGTCTCCATTAGCTTACCCACGATGGATGTGAGGCTCACTAGTCTGTAGTTTCCCAGTTCATCCTTGGGCCACTCTTGTGGAGGGGCACCACGAAGCCATCCTCCAGTCTGGTACACACCCCGAATGTAGTGAGGCATTAAATAGGTCTGCCAAAGGTCTGCAAGGACCTCTGCCAACTCCTTCAGTACCCTGGGGTGGATGCCATCTGGGCCTGGCGCCTTGTCCACCCTCAGTGCCTTCAAATCTTCCCGAACTCTGCCCTCCATGATTCCCCATCTACCACCTTCCCCCGTTCTGCCATGTCTCCCACCTTGGGTGTCACCCCTCTTCTCTTTAGTAAATACTAAGCAGAGTACTCATTTAGTGCTTCTGCTTATACTCCTACTTCCACCAACCCCTCCTTCCTAATCCTTACTATGTGGTCCTTACAGCTCCTTTTCTCCTGATGTACCTAAAGTCCTTCTCCCCCTTCTTAATGCCTCGTGCCAACCCAAGTTCCGTAGATGCTTTGGCTCCCCTTACTGCCCTTGTCACCTCCTTCGATTCTGTCAAGTACTCCTCCCAGTTCTCCCCCCTCCCTGTTTTCTTGTACTTCCTAAAGGCAGCTCTTTTCCTTCTTACCTTTTCCATGACCTCCTTGCTCAACCAACTCGGTTTCTTAGCCCTAGCCTTCTTGCTCTGGGCCTTGCAGCAGGTTTTGGTTGCCTCCACTATCCCCAGCTTTATGAGCTCCCACCTCTGGTTAGTGTCCATACTAGATTGAATTCTGGCCAGGTACTCTTTTACCACTTCCCCCATCCTCCCAAAGTCAGCCTTCCTGAAGTCCAGCACTCTTGTGCCAGATTCCATTCCTTCCTTGCCCTTATCCAATGTGAGTCATACTGAGTGGTGGTCACTCCCTGACAGCGGTTCCTCCACTGTAAGTTCTCTCTCAAAGTCCTCATTTGCCAGCACAAGGTCAAGGGTATTCCCTAACCTGGTTGGTTCACTGACCATTTGCAGCAGGAAGCTGTCCTGGAAGGCATCCAGCAGTACCTGCTCCCTTCTGTTCCTGGTTGTTGGGGTGCTCCAGTCTACTCCTGGCATGTTGAAGTCCCCACAATCACCACACTACCCTTCTCTGAGGTCCTCCTGATCTGTCCTGCTAGTTCCTGTCTAACTCCTCCATCTGAGATGGTGACCTGTACACCACTCCCATTCTAAGAATCCTATTCTTGGAATCCTGGATTTGCATCAAAGTGACTCCATGCTACCTCCTCCCTTCCTCCCTTACACACTTCAGTCCTTCCTTCACATATAGTGCCACACCCCTCCTTCCCAATCACCCTGTCCCTACGAAATAACCTGTACCCTAGTACAGACAGGTCCCAGTCATTGTATTGGGTGTCCCATGTTTCTGTGATGGCTGCAATGTCCACCTCTCCCTCTGCCATGAGCACTTGTAACTCTGCAGTTTTCCTCCCATGGCTCCTAGCATTAAGGGTAACCACCTTCCACCCTTCCCCCCCATTCTGCCCTCCTTTACTAGCACCACCAATAGTACTTACCATTTGTCCTTTGTCACTGTTATGGGAGGGAAGCTCATACGGTTTCCCAACCTGTGTTCTCTGCATATCTCTTGCCCAAATGCCACCTCCCACTCCTGGTTTAAATTCCCAACTTCTTCTATGTATTCCTCCATCCTCTGTCTCAACACTTTCTTTCCTTCCTCACTCAAGTGAAGTCTGTCCTTGGCATAGAGACTACTGTCCTCTCAGGTCCCTCCCACCCCCCAACAGCCCATACCCTTTAGCACAACACCAGGTTCTTAGCCATCCATTAAATTCCTCTATTCTCAGCTTTCTTGTTGTGCTTGCCTTGGGCACTGGAAGTATCTCTGGAAAAGTTACTGATCTTCCTGCCCCCTCACATAATTGTGCTAGTTCCTCAAACCTCCTTGTGCCCCTACATACCAGAGGTGTGACATTATTCCATGACAACACATACCCTGTTGTGTATTGCTGTGTAATATATGGATACATCAAAATAATGTAGTACAAAGGCATACAAAAAAAAAGTGTAGTAGTATCAATGTTCAAAAGTGATAATACCATCATTTTGCCACTGTAATACTATCATTCAGAGCTCTGAGCGATAGTATTATCTCAGAAAGAGAGTGGTTTTCTTGCCAACCCACTGATGCAGCAGCAAGGCTTTTGCTTGTGAAGCTGACATCACGGGTTTGAGAACAGACTCGGGAGTTGGAGGGCCAGTCAGGTAGAGAAGGATCAAGCGTCCTAGTGACTGCTCTCCTTCTCCAGGGGAAGGGGGATATGAGTGTCTAGTGCTTTATGGAGCCCTAGCATAGGCTGGGAGTTCCTCTGCGCTGGTGCCATCCATCATAGGGGGCAGAACAGATGATGTACATCATTGCACGCTCCACCCTGGGACAAAAAGCCAGCAAAAACTCCAGTCAGTGCTGATGATGCCTGTTTCTCGGTTCTGCTTAACCCACTACATGCCTCTCGGTGCATCCATAGATTGTGTTCCGTTGGGTCAGCTTGTCCCAGTGGCTACACTGAGGGGGCAAGCCCAGGGATCCCTGCCAGCAGCGGTGATGCTGACGGTAATCTGGATGTGTTTCTGCCTGGGTGGGTCATCTCAGTGGCCCCACCTTGTGGGGGCAAGCCACAGGGGAGATAATCAGGGTGGTAGCAGTCAGGGGGGCTGAAGCCAGTGGGGTTGGGGCTGATGTTAGGGATGCAGGTAGAGATGCTGCAAAATAAAATTTTTGATGGTAAAATTGCTGCGAAATCGGCAATTTCGCCAGGCAGAATTTTTCGTGAAATTGTGGCACAGTTTTGCCTGCAATTTCGCCCCCAGCAAATGGGTATCTGCTTCATTAAAATTAAATCTCCCTTGTGTCTCGTTGTCCTGCCCCCCCCAGCCGATCACCAGCCCAAATGTAGAAAAAAAAAGTTATTTCTCCCTGGTGTCTAGTGGTCCCCTCCCACCCCCACGTGGTTACCAGCTGAAATTGAATAAAGCCCCGAGTTACCCTCTTATCCTCCTTGTAAAAAAATCAAATCCCACTTCATGGTGTCTCGTGGACCCCACACCTCTCATCAGTCTGGCGCCACCTCCCCCAGTACCCCGACTGAGTAACCGGCACATCCCTCCACTCTCCATGGCCAGCAGCCCAACAGAGTGCTCAGTGAATGAGCATGGTTGCACTAGCACACACACATTCATTGAAATGCTTAGTCAGGCTGCTGGCCATGGAAGTAGTGGAGGGCTGTGCCAATGATAGTCCAGGGGGTATTGGAGGGAGTGGGGTAGGCTGTGACTGATGAAGGAGAGGTGGAGGTCCACTAGACCCCAGGAGTGGAGATTTTTTTTTTACAAGGAGGACATGGGGGTAACTGGGTGAAGTGCTGTCAATTTGTGTGCAGGGCAAGGTCGGGCAGGGGGACCACTGGGCCTGAGAACTCTTTCCTTTGGGTCAGTGAGCTGATGGAGGGGTGGTCCACTAGACTCCAGGGAGTCTTAATAAGTGGTGAAAATTATGAAATTTCACCTGCAGGTGGCAACATTTTGCCCGCGAGGGGCGAATTTCGCTGGTTTGCAGGTGAAATTTCGCTTGCCCCAGAGGTGAAATTTAGCAATTTGCCCTGCAAAATATTTCACGAAATGTGCTAATTTCATGAAATATTTTGTGAGGTGAAATTTTTCAATTTTGCACAACTCTAGATGTAAACTGACCCAAAAAAGCATTATAAATTGCAAAAAAAACTAAATAAAGAGTGCTTTTCTTTGTGCTGTCTGTTCACACTAGAACTGGTTACTATGGTGCCCAATGCAATTACTCAGGACACGACCTGTAAATCAAAAACATGCTTTATCATTGGCTTCTTTTTTTTGTTACATTAAAGGATTATCTGGTTGAACCTGCCAACACTGAGCACCTCTCCAAATCAACCAGGTAGGACTCGCCATTGAAGCTAATGGACAGAGGCACTATGACCCCGACAGAGAGTGGGTAAAGCCTTGGTTAAACAGAGAGTGAGTGTTCCATGCAGCGGTCAGGTGGCCATTTTCCCATGATAGTGGCAGAACGATTCTGAGTCCCCTAATTTATTTATTTGTTTTTGGGTCCATATACTATAAAAAAATAACAGAGGACTGCGTATTACTTGGGTGTAATACCATCTCGAAGTTCTGGAGACACGGAAACCTCTCAATGGTATTACACCCTTGTAAACCCAGTCCACTATCTATCATTCTATTTTTAATTAATACTATATTTATTGTTATTGTTGTTGTTATTTATTGTAGATAACATGCATGTCAATTATGTGTGTCACTTGTAGTTCTTTACACAGCCCAGAATCTGGGATGCCATATCTGCATGGCACCCTGTGATGTCCATCAAAGGCTACAAGATTTGAATGGGACACAGCAGAAAATGATGGACTGCACCGTTAATATTACACTATTTGACTAAAACTCAAAAAACATTCGCAGGCTCACATAGAAAATAATTTATGTATAAAGTTAAATATTTATGAAGCTGGATTCATTTTCTGTTAAAATTGTATCTTTGATAGTACTGTAGTTATTGGAAGGATATCATTTTATTTTATGATGAGTTAAACAACTCCCCAACATTAACTGTTGTCATTTTGATGTGTATATATGTGTAAGTGGTAACATAATGTGTGCACTGTCTTTTATGGAATGCTCAAAAGAGCCTTGACACACTCTTACTGCATTTTAACCCCTGATGCAGATCTTTTTTGGTTTGAAACCAGTTAGTATGATTTGTGCGGGCACTTTCCTGCTGCACTGGTTGTAGATTAAATAAAGATATGATGTAATGCAGAGTTGACCAGTTTTTGTGATGCTGTTCTAAGAAGGATTAAAGGAAGTATGCATCCTAAAAGGAGAAAGAATAAAATGAAATGTGCTGAATAAGTGAGCCAATGTTGGTTCTAACAGCAAGCAATGGTAATTTTTACTGTGTCAGTTTTGTTGAGTTTAAGATGAGCTCCCAAATATTGTAAAATGCTGATTGTGACTAAAATATTTTCTTTCCTGTGTATTCTGCTTTGAATACTATGAGTGACTACTTACCCTGGGCCATCCACAGTCCCCAACTGCCTAGCCACCCTGAACAGCTGCAAACCCTGGCAAGTCACTTAGGGATTTATATCATGTTTCTGGTAGTACACCTGCACACCAGGCCACCCATTAGGCTTCTTGCTGAGGCTAACTGTGAGCCCAAAACCTTACAGAGAAACTGAGTAGCCCCCCCCATGTGCTACCACAGAGCCCCATTGTTACCAACCCCCAACACCATGTCCTTCAGTGATATAGAAAACAAGCAACCATGTTGTTAAGCAACACCTTGCTAAATGGCCCCCTTCCACACACCTTAAACTGTCCTCCTACTCCATGTTGGAGCACAGTGTGCACGCACATAGAATATCTCATAACTCCAGAATAAACATTTCCAAACTCACTTCCAACAATTGTTTTCCATCCACATGGAAAATGTGGGGGCACTTGGAATCAGTTGCTTCATGATAAATTACTCATGCCTCTAATAAGTGTAGGGAAGCTGCCAGGTTTTGGTTTAATTTTCTGCAGGATCATTCTGTGGCTTTGGCTAACAATACATATTGTCATACCACTTGCGACCAATACCTCTGACTATATTATGGGTACCCCTGGAAACAATGTTATGATGCAGGCATGGCCATGAATTATCAGTTTGGACAGACAAAGTTTGCCTGCTCCCCAAACAGATGATGGTAACATTCAGTGGGTGTGCCACCACCCAGGATGAAAACAGCATCAGGATCAACCATTCCCAAACCATCATCTGCTGCCCCAGGCAATGAATGACTGCCACCAGAATAATTATACTGTCCCTTTCATCTCGAGCATCCATTTTCTGACCCAGATGTACTGGTGGCCACATATCCAGACCCACTTCAGGGTGGTGCGTTCTAGGGAGCAATCACGCAATATAAGTAAAGCAGGTACTGTACTGCTGAAGCTCCAGAAAGCCACTGATCCCCACTGCCCAATCATTTTTATCCATGTATCCCAGAGACCAATCTGGTACCCTACTGTGGCCACACAAATTCAGTGGGACTGTATGTCAAAACCTCCCAGTGGCAGCTGCTATGCATTCTGTACTTACATAAAAACAGCCCTGACCTGATACCTAGTCAGGATAAATGCACTGGTATGCATCAGGAGCAGTCCACCAGCTTCTAGTCTGCTATCCACATACTGTAAAGGTCAAGCTCTGCCACTGGGCAAGACCAGTGCCCACAGCAGCATTATCAAGGAGCCCCTTCCCTTTTGGTGAGGCTATGACTCCCCAATGGAACCTTCATCGGTAAACAAGGTTCCTGTTATATCTCTGTTTGCTTGCATGCTGAAAAAAAATGTCAATAAATAAATAAACCGGGCACCTCATGTCCTGGTTCTGGGGTCCCTCATTCACATACCTCCATTGCCTTTATCACCAGAAAGATACAAAAAGTTTTAAACCAAAGAACAGCTTTGAAAAGAATGAAATCCCTGCACTACCGTTGATGAACTGGAGATGACTTGGACCTGCAGAGTAGTGATATATGTCATGGTCTGAGTGGGGGCCCCCTTGTCCTAGCTGGTCTCTTCTTTCTCCTCCTGCAGGAACACCATAAACTCTTCAAAACCCTTCCTGTAGCTGCACCATGTTGCTGCTGCCACTAACTGTAAAATCAATCCTTTGGAGTCCATCCGACTATCCACAGGTAGTCCAGAACTGCAGCTGCTGTATCCTCTACCTCTGGTGCCACACTTCTGAAAAGAGACACCTGAATTCAGGAAAGTGAGTCAACATTATTTAAACATTGCTTATGTTCTACACAGAATGTTACACACCAGCCAGCGCAGGGTCGAACCTTTACAGCAATACCAGCAGGTTCCTTTGTGTTACATACAAACAGTTGATAATGTGCACTATGCTGCTGTTGTCTGACAAGAAGAGAACATTTCTACTGTGCATGCAGTCACCCCTGAGTACGAAAGACACCTCTGTGGAGAACTCCAAAAAATCAATGCCCTTGCTGAGCTGCAGCATCCTATTTTCAATGGGGTCCTGCTTCTGTGACATTTTTCAGCTGGATGGACAAAAATATCTGTACTATAGGTTCTGAGTTAGTTCATGACTATCACACAGAAAGTTGATGCCTTTGGTGGGATTTGAATGGGGGAGGTCTCCTGTTTCACAGTTCAATGTTATAACATATACAGCTCCCTGTTTTCCCAAACAACTGAGAAGGGCATTCTGTTTTACTTTGACTACACCAAAATGGTACACTGTGCTATTTTGAAATAATCCTTTTAAAAAGACAAACACACATGCAATTGCATTATGTGTTTGGAACACATTAACCATCTGCTTCAGTTTAAAGGACCAGTTCTGACATGGGACCTGACACAGTGTCATTTTAAATACATTATTCATGAGTAAATTGATTTATTTTAAGCACATTTACCATTCAAAAGTCTCCATGTGTTACATGTACCTGAGCGCTGATGTGTGTGTGTCTGTGTGTGTGTGTGTGTGGGGGGGTAGGGGAATCTACAGTAAACAAAG
This sequence comes from Neoceratodus forsteri, assembly GCA_016271365.2. NCBI lineage: Eukaryota > Metazoa > Chordata > Ceratodontiformes > Ceratodontidae > Neoceratodus > Neoceratodus forsteri. The sequence goes on from CM057455.1 coordinate 701,210,324, forward strand.
AGGACCTTACAGAGTTACAGCATTCCAAATCAAAGAATGCGGTCTAAAGCTACAACCACACACAAGTAAAAACAAACAAATTAAAAGCTTTCAAATGCTGTTTTAAGGAGTAGAGACACGTGATTTGTAAGAAATAACATATGACAGAGTGTTGGCTATGTTAGGACACTCCCTGGAGCATGACACGGTCCTTCAGTCCTGCTTTGGTTTGTATTCACACAGCTTAGTTCACAAATCTGAGACAGTATTATTTCTTTACTTACAGTACTTATATACTTACTGTATAAAATGATTTGAGTTTCACTGAAATAATTGCACTTCATAGTTTCTCTTTCTTGTATTGTCCCACTCCGATGTGATCATGTTTTGCTCACTCACACAACAGGATTTGACAGGCCCATTTTATTAATATCTTTATAAAAATGTATAGAAAAGATCATGGAAGCTGAATGCTCTATTATCAGTGTTCACCATAATGCCTCAGCACAGGCAGTTCCTGCCTGCTTGCTACATCTATTACTGCTGCTGGCTTTTGCCTCATCCATGAACACCTGTGGCAGATATTCTCTACCTACAACTTGTTGTCAAACATCATCCTGGACGGTGAAGGGCTATGAATGTGTCTTGGTGGCGAGCTAGAGCAGAAAAGGCAGGGTAAGGCAAATTGTATTTGTTAGGTACGCTACCCAGAAGGTTCAGGGCACTGTACAGCAATAAAACATGTTAAAATAAACTATTGCAGGTAATAAATACACAATAAACAAATGCATTTCATTAAAACTAAATTTATCTTATAGGCACTTGTGAACAAGAAGGTTTTAAGCAGGTTCTTAAAGGTCTCCACAGTTTGGGCAGACCATACTACTTCTCAGACAGTATAGATCATAAAGGGGGAGCAACCCCAAAGGCCATGTCCCCCAAGTGCTTTAAAATGAACGAGGGACCTGAAACAAGCCAGCAGCTGTGGAAAAGAGGGGGAAAGGAGGCGTGTAGGTCGTCAAGGTCTTTCAGGTAGCTTGAGCCCAGACTGTGTAGGGCCTTGAATGTTAACAAGGTGATATGCTGCTGAACTGGAAACTATGAGGCAGCAAAACCGGCATGATGTGGTCCCTCTAAGAGGTTTCCACCACCAGTTGGGCTCCTGTATTCTGTACCAACAGCAGCTGGAACAACAGATTGCCAGATAACCCTAAGTAAAGAGCATTGCAATAATGCTGTCTGAAGGTGACAAAAGCATGGGCTATCTTCTTTCTCCAAGTCGGCCGACGCTAGATGTGGCTTGATCAGGGCAATATTACGACTATAGTAAAATCCATTCCAGACTACAACTAACACCTGCAGTTCTAGTGTTAGCTTGCTGTCCAGATCTTTCACTACATCCATAGCCTGAAGTGTCTGACAATTCAAGGATGGAACTAGATGGTATCCACTAGCCACTGCAGACCCATGCCAGCCTAGATTGACAGTTAAAACCTCTGTTTTACCTAGGTTGAGACACAACCAATTAGAAGCCAGTCATTGATTTCTTGTAAACATTATCCTAACGCTGACCTAGACAGAGATAACATACTTAAAAGCTGCATGAGTCCTGTATAAAAATAAAATGTTATTAATCAAAATCTTCTAAACGTTTCCCAGCTTCGCATACTGTGAAGTGCCACTTCACATAGTTATTTACCCAGTAAGGTACCCCTTCACTTGGCAAAGCTTACGCATTATGAAAATACATCAGCAAAGGTGATAACAAAGTGACACCATGCATAGTTTTCACCAAGTAAAGTAACACTTTACTGGCAAAGAACCTCACAAAATGCTGCACAAATCTACAAAAATTCTGCTTTTCTATTCCAAATCCACACAAACCACTGTGCTTACATCAAACAACCCTTCCCACCTCCCAGATAATTTTCAGACATATCCCGTCACCGCCACTCAGCCCCCAGACAACACCCATCTCCCTCCCTCCTCTCCCTACAGTCCCAGCAAAGGATGTGTATTGTAAATACAGCCACCATGATGTACAAAATCTTTTTCCCCACCTGCTCCTAACTTCTTCTCCCCCCAATATGCCCTGTCACTCTAGTCCCATAATTCAACCAACCACTCCTGTCCTATCTCTCTGTGGCACCCACACTGCCTCCTCCCCCACTCAAGTGCCCAAAATGTTAAAAGACACATGGGTGCCAGTGGTCAAACAGAAATATGAACATACAAATTTGCCAGCAGAAATAGGCCTCATGGTCTACCAAGTCTGCTCAAATGTGCAGCTAGCCCCCTACATTGCAGCTGAGCCCTCTCCCTCCCCCCTTGTGTTTACCCCCCTCTCACCCTGTCCAATCCCCTTTTAAAACTACCCACCGTTCTACAGGATACCACCTCTTAGGGCAGAGCATTCCACTTAGCCACCACCATCTCTGTGAAAAAATGTCTCCTCATCTCTCTCCTATATCTTCCCACCTCCAATCTGAGACCATGCCCTCTCATGTCCCTCCCCCTTCTCAACTTAAATACCCCTTCTGTACCTGGCTTGTTTATCCCCGTCATTTATTTAAAGGTCTCAATCATATCCCCCGATCCCTTCTCTCCTTCAGTGAGTACATATTCAACTCCCTAGCCTGTCCTTGTAGGGTCTGTCCTCCAAACCCTGAATCATCTTTTTTGTCCTGCACTGCACCCCCTCCAGTAATCTGACATCCTTCTTTGGAAATGGGTGCAAGAGCATGCAGCACTCTAGGTGTGGTCTGACCAGTGACCTGTATAGAGGCAGGATCACCTCCCTCCTTCTGGAGGAGATTCCTCTTGCAGTACACCCCAGCATCCTGTTGGCTTTAGCTGCTGCCTTCCTGCACTGAGCTGAGTTGTTCATATTCTCCATTATAACCACCCCTAGATCCTTTTCTTCCTCTGTGGTACCTAACTGAACTCCTTGCTCTGAAGTGCAGTACCTTGTACTTCTTAGCACTGAACCCTAACTGCCACGTTTCTGACCACTCCTTCAGTTTAGTTAGATAGTTCTGTAGCCCTTGTCACCCTACTGTGATGCCCACCACCACCCCCATCTTGGTATCATCAGCGAACAGACTGATCTTTCTCCTGATGCCATGTGATATATCCAATATGAAAATCCCAAACAGCACTGGGCCCAGTACTAAGTCCTGTGGAACCTCGCTCATCACAGCCCTTGGGGATGACAGTCCCCCCCCACCACCACCACCCTTTGCTGCCTCCCTTCAGACAGTTCACAATCCAGTTCACCATCTTTGTCCCTGCCCCTACATACTTCAACTTTCCCCCAACTACCCATGAGGCACCAAATCAAAGACCTTGCTGAAGTCCAAATACAGGACATCTGCTGCATGGCTCTTGTTCAGTTCCCTTGTCACCCAGTCATAATACTCAATTAGGTTGGTCTGGCAGGATTTCCCTGAGATGAACTCATGTTGCCGACTGTCCTGGAGTCCATTGTCTTCTGAAAAGGTCACCAGCTTCCCCTTCAGGATTGTCTAAATTAGTTTCCCTACAATGGATGTGAGGCTTACTGGTCTGTAATTGCCTGGTTCATCCTTTGGGCTGCTTTTGTGGAGGGGCACCATGTAAGCCATTCTCCAGTCCTGTGGTATACATCCTGTGTCCAGGGAGGTATTGAACCAGTCTGCCAGCTAGCCTGCTAGGTCCTCTGCCAGTTCATTCAGCACCCTAGGGTGAATGCCATCTGGTCCTGGCACTTTATCCACCTTCAGAGCCTTCAGACCCTCCAGCACCCTGCTCTTTGTAATTACTTTATCTGTCAACCCCCCCTCCCGGCTTGTTCACTGTCCCCATTCCCTTAGGTAGCTGCCTGCCCTTTTCTTTCATGAATTGAGAGCAGAAGTACTCATTTAGTGCTTCTGCCTGCTTCACCCCTTTCTTCACCCACCCCCCTGTCCTTCCTAATCCTCACTATCTGATCCTAGCAGTGCCTTCTCTCTCTTATGTACCTGAAGAAGTCCTTTTCCCTGTCCTTGATGCCCTTTGCCAGCCTCAGCTCTCTGGAAGCCTTGGCTGCCCTGACTAGTCTAGTTACCTCTTTGAATTTTTTCATATATAATTCTCTGTCCTCTCCCCCCCCCCCCACATTTCCTAAACCTCCAAAATGCTGCTTTTTTTGCCCTCACCCCTTCCAAGACCTCCCGATTCAACCAGGTTGGTTTCCTGGCCCAACCCTTCTTGCTCTGTGTCTTGGTACACGACCCAGTAGCCTCCATCAGCCCCAGCTTGATGATTTCCCATTTTTGGCATGCATCCAAGAGTGGATGAATTCCTGCCAGGTGCCTGTCCAAAATTTCCCCCTATCTTAACAAAGTCAGCCTTTCTGAAGTCAACCACCCTGGTTCCTGTACCTACAGCATCCTTGCCCATGCTAAGCATGAACCACACCGAGTTATGGCCACTCCCAGCCAGTGGGTCTTTCAACCTCGGCTCCTTTACAGCCTCCCCATTATTCAGTACTAGGTCTTTTCCCAACTGAGTCAGCTCATTAACCATCTGTGCCAGGAAGCTGTCCTGGAATGCATTCAGTAGAATATGTTCCCTTGCTCTCGAGGTGGCTGGGGTGCTTCAGTCCACTCCTGGTAGATTGAAGTCCCCCATGATCACTGTATTCCGCTTCCCGTAGAACCTCCTGATCTGTTCTACTAATTCCCTGTTCAAGTTCTCAGCCTGAGCTGGTGGCCTGTACACCACTCCTACCCTAAGTGCCCTACTTTTTGAATCCAGGAACTGCATCCATAATGCCTCAGTCCTACCCTCCTCCCCCCCCTCTTCTCTTACACACCTTATCCCCTACCTTACATAAATCGCCACCCCACCCCCTTTCCCCTTGCCCCTATACTTTCTATACATCTTATAATCTGGGATCATCAGATCCCAGTCCTGGTATTGGGTGACCAAAGTCTCTGAGATAGCCACAATGTTCACCATCCCCACTGCCTAGAGAGCCAGTAACTCAGTTGCTTTGTTCCCCAGGCTTCTTGCATTCAGAGAGACAACCCTCCAACTTGTTCCCTTCCCTTCCTTAATCCATTTTTTGTCCATTCTTAATGCCCCCTGTGATTCCTCCCTGGTATCATCCTTGTTAGCTTGAGGGGTAAGCTCGTTCGGCTCTCCCCGGGCAGCTCTGCATTCCTGCTCCACACTCATTCCCCCCCACACCTAGTTTAAGTCCACCTTAGTTGCTATGTATTCCTCCAGCCTCTGCTTTAATATCCCCTGCCCCACCTTACTCTGTGAACAGGTCACTGTTGCCCCAGATGTTACCCCAGCCTTCCACTAGCCCATACCCTAAAGTTCAGCACCACTCTCCCAGCCAAGTGTTGAACTCTTCTATAATTACTTTTCTCTCTGTGCTTGCCCTGGGTACTTGTAGCACTTCTGAGAAGGCCACTGATCTCCCTGCCTCATCACACAACTTCTTCTGTTCCTGGAACCTCTCCCTTACCAACCCAACCGTGCTACCCGCCAAGTCATTTGTACCCAAGTACACCACTTCATGTGGTTTCTTCCTTCCTAGTCTTGCACACTTGAAAATAGACTGTCCCGCCCTATCCGCTGTTAGTCCAGATAATGATTCCACCCATATTCAATTATGACAATCCCATTTGCATCCCCTTCTGACTCATTTCAGGACTAAGTCACTCAGCACTAAGACCTCACCCCCCCCATCTTAGTGCTCCCCCACCATCCCACCTTCCTTGCTGCTTTCAGAACCCACCCTGTTCTGTATATTCGTGGCTTGATCTGCCCCCTCTGCTATGTTCCCCACCCCTACCAGCCGATTTTTCCTCTGTGCTTTGCCCCAATTACTACCCCAGTCCTGCCCCCTCCCTTATTGCTCCCATCATCTAACTTGCCCCCATACCCCACAATGCCCTCCCTGCATCATCCTCCTTCCCTATCTCACTGGGCCCCATTTCACCTTCTCCCTCCTCTGCCTTATACCACTTGCCTTCTCTTTTACTCTTATCCCTTTTCCCCCTGCTCCCATACCCCGTCCCCATTGTCTGTCCGAGTGTTGCCCCTGTGCTCACACTACCCCCTCTTCCTCCTGCTCCCAATCTGAGAGCCCCTTCCTGATCATCCATGATTGAGACTAGCAAAGTGGACCTACAGTATTGCTGGACCCAGCGCTTCTACTGTTCGCTTCTCCCCTTGTGCTATCCCTAGATTACCCTTTGCTGCTTCTGCAATTGTTTTCTCTGTTCCCTATCCTTTTTGTTTCCACTGGTTCTGTGTTCCTGATTCCCTGAGGGGGTGGCCATGCTGTACCAGTCGCCTCTCTCCTTCCCCCATTCCTCACTAACTCCCTTCCTAGACACTGTGCTCCCTTATCAGAGTGGTCAGCTCATCTTCACAATTCAGTGCTGAATGATGGACAAATGATGATGTCCTCCTGAGTAGTTACACCTGATTGGCTGAAGTCCCTGGCAAATATCCCCAAGATAAATATACTGTACTATGGTTTTGTTGGTGGTTGATGCAACCTATTTAAGAATGTATTGAGCTTCTTTCTAATTATTGTACACAAAGAGCACCATATGCATTGCATTTTATAAACTAAGACTCACCCCTTACCTGGGACAAAAATATTTAGCTTCATCTTACATTTTGCCCTAGTTTTAATGAAGAGGTTGAGTCCCAACAGCTGATGCTGACTAACCACAAAATATATCATTTGTCAGGTATCTTGTCATTTTCTCATAATAATATTTTCAAGGGGGTAATACCTGCTACTGGTGGCTGACTCCTACCCTGGTCCCATGTAATATCCTTAACTTGTAGGTAATAAAAGTGGTGAGTATTGGGAAGGTCTCATTATTGCTTTATTTCCTCAAATGACATTGTACCTTAAATGTCAGGGGACCATAGTCCCCTCTGCATAGTATCTCATTTCAGTCTTTCAAAGACAGCTCCTGGCATTTTCAGTGCCCATATAAATATAGAGAGGGCTCCTGCCAGATGCTTTGTGCCTTCCATATGCAATATAATATGCAACATCTGATACAGAACCTGTGGGAGAATATTCATCTTTATGAGATGGATACAACCTATCCTGAAAACTGGAAGGAGCTGCCACCAAGTTAGGTGCACCATAAATACTGCTAGAAAGGGCTTGTAATTTAGGTTGCACAGACTCTATAGAGTGTGCCCCACATTAATCCCCAGATAAGTGATGTACTTTGTAATAGTGAGACTTGTTATATATGAATCTCTTTTCTTGCTGACCCAATCCTCAACATACAGTATCTGATTTTTGCAGATTTACAGTATTTTATAAGTCATTTTGCAAAGTCCAAACACAACTATGAGACAGGTTATAACATCTCAAAGTAATCAGTCTGTTGATTGTAGAATCAATTCTGTTCTCAGACCAACATACATTGAATCCCAAAGTTTTCCTGTATTAAAACTGCTTTATTAAGAGAACGGTGGTCCTAAAGTAGATTAAAATATTCATTGTTTAAATGTATTTATTTATTTAAAAAGATTTACCAGGAAAGACATGCACTAATTTCCAGTTGTATCCTCTGGGGAGGGAGAAGACCAGAGCACAACAGCAAGTTATAACAAATATGCTGCAATAATCAAAACAGTACAAGTTAATAATAATAGTAACAACAGAAACAAATTGTATGACAGGACCATCCTGTTGAAGGTGGAAGCAAGCTGCTTTGAAACAACTGGGAGCTATGAAGGTGACACTATATTGAACTGGTAATCTCCATGAAAGCTCACTCTTGCACAAATTTGAGCGAGGTGTACCTTACTTTACTTTAAAATTTACACTTGGTATTGCTTTGTGTTTGTTTTTTGAATCAAGAAGGTGTTTGCAATACTGTTTATGTACTTGTAGATTGGGAGTTTAACTTCAGAGGGATTGAAATACTGCATCATTTGTTTTCCCTTGTGGATAGCTGGATTTTTGTCAGCTAGTATTTTGGTGACAGTTTGAATCAAACTATTTTTGGTACAGTGAACTATTTACTGGTGGCTGAGAATTTGTCATTGTAAGGCATGCAGTTTAGCACAGGTTAGTGGAGGTTTGTGTATTTGACTCAGACAGTGCCTTTGGTGGTGGATACTGGTTTCCTCGAATTGTCTTCAGAGCACAGAACACCAGGTAGTATAAGGTTGGGTGAGGGAAGGCTTACATCCTAGGTATTGGGCTCAACTGCTTTATTTTTTCTCTGACTAAAATTGTTTTTTGCAGGGTATATGCTCTGTTAAATTGTTGTGCAGGTTGTGTTGCTGAAAGAAAGGTTAGCACTCACCAAGGTGGTGGGTCAGAACCATAGCTGATTGTTTTTGGAGGGCACAGGCTTGGTCCCACCCACCCTGCCCTCAACCCCCACCCCAAGGGTGTCATTTCCTTGTACCAAGTGTTCTGAGCGCCACTTCCCTTCCCTAAGAGGGCAAGGGGCATACAACTGTCATATCCTTAACAGCCTAGCACACTGCATAGAGGGTAAATGCATGCACATACTAACAAAAAGAACCCCCCAAAAAAAACAACCCCCCAAAAATATATTAAACAGGCAGGGAGAGAGACATGTGAGGAGTGGTGCAATGCACTGGCTGTGGGGTGGAAGTCTTCTGGGAGACATTCTGAAGGCTATGATGCTGTCCTATTTGCAGGCAGCTGTCTGCTCTGAAGGAGGAGGTTGCCTATCTCCAGGCTGACCTGGCAAGGAGTAGGGAAACCTCCTCCACCCAGGGAATACCAGGGACACCACCACTGCCTCAGATGTTGCCAAGAAAGTGGAGAAGTTGGACCACGGTGGGCTCAGGGAGGGTGAGGATGGTGGAACAGAGGCACATCCCTCCAGTTGTACCTCTCCACAATTCATATGCCATTCTGGTGTAGTGTGGTTCCTCTATGGAGGCACCTGCAGTGGAGACCAAGGAGGATGCTGGGAACCTCCACAAGGGAGATGCACAAGAAGGTGGCAAGGGACACCACAGGGGAAGAAAGCAGCTCTTGGTGGGAAACTCAATTGTTAGGGGGTAGAACTGTGGGAGGGATGGGAGAGGGAGGCAAGGTGTCTGCCCGGTGCCATGGCTTGGAGGGACAGGAAGTGAATCCTCAGGATCACAGGAGCAGCTGCACGGAGAGGGAACTGGACATTATTGTCCATATAGGGACAAATGACCTAGCTGGGCATGGGATCAAAGCAGTGCAGGAGGAGTTTGTGGAGTTAGGGAGGGGCTTTAGACAAGTAGCATGCACAGTAACCTTCTCAGATGTACTGCCTCTCTATGGCATGGGTGAGACCAGGGTACTCCACACAATGAAATTCAATCAGTGGTCAAAAAACTGGTGTGGAGCACAGGATTTTGGCTTCATTGGGGACTGGGGGTCCACCTGGAGGCATACAGGCCTATACTGGCACAATGGCCTGCATCTGTCCGGGAGGGGAACCGGGCTCCTAGGAGATAGGTTTAAATGCCTTATTGGCAAGCTTTTAAACTAGCCAAGGGGGAGGCACTGATAAGAAGCAGGGAATTCACAGCTTCTCCCCCACAAAACAGGGTAGTTAGTGAGGCAAACACCAAGGTAGAGAGATCTATAGGGAGCAGGAGAGGGGTAAATGGAGAAAAAAGGCAAAGGCAGTAAGAGCAGGGATGGAGCTAAAAGGGGTAAGGCCATCAAAAAATGGAGGATGGTGAGTACTAATGCCCATAGTCTGGGTAACAAGCTTCCTGAACTAGTGGCCTTAATAGAAGAGGGACACCTGGATATCATGTAAGTCATCGAAACACAGTACATGGAGAACCATGACTGAAATGTCAACATACCGGGGAACACAATCTACAAGATGGACAGATACGGTAAAAGAGGAGCAGGAGTAGCTCTCTATGTAAGGGAAGGTATCAAAGCAACAGAACTAAAGGGAAAATGGGGAGGACAGGAGGCACTGTGGGTCACCTTGGAGACAAGAAATGGCACCACAATTTACACAGGGTTGTATACAGACCCCCATCTCAGGGGGAGGAAATGGACAAGGAAATGATAAAAGGCATCCTTAGAATGTCATAAAAAAGGGAGATATTGTTGATGGGAGACCTGTCTATGCCAGATGTTAACTGGAGCACATTTGCTGCAGCCATATCCAAGAGCAGGGTCATTCACGATGCCCTATAGGGGGAATGTCTCAGACAACTAGTGTTGGAACCCACTCAGAATTGAGCAATCTTAGACCAGGTATTCTCAAGTGGGGACAGAGAGAGGATCACAGATTTAGAAGTCGGTAGCCATCTGGGAACAAGCGACCACCAAACAGTGTGGTTCACGATAAACACAGCTGTAGAGTTAAGCCATACAAAAGCGAGGGTACAGGACTTTAGGAGGGCTGACTTTGGCAAAATGGGTGAGTGCCTAAGGAATGCACTAGCAAATTGACAGGAAGGAGGGGTGGAAGAACAATGGAGAAAAATCAAAACTGCCATCACAGAGGCAACAAGCCTTTGTGTGAAGCAAATAAAACATAATAAAGTAAAAAAACACTATGGTTCTCAAAAGAGATGGTGGGGAAGATTAAGGAGAAAAAGATAGCATTCAGGAAGTATAAGGGACCACAGAAGAAGCAGGACAGAGAACTGTTTCAGTTAAGGCAGAAGGAGGTGGGGAAGGCAGTCAGAATAGCAAAGGCCCAAACCGAGGAAAAGATAGCCAATTCAGTGAAGAAGGGGGATAAAACATTTTATATGTACATTAGGGAGGGAAGATAGACTAAGGGAGAGATAGTGAGGATTAATAAAGGGGAGGAGAGGTGGGCAGAGGGTAACAGTGAAAAGGAAGAGATGCTGAATGAATACTTTTGCTCAGTATTCACAAAGGAAGAAGAGGGGGAGGTATCTAAACCAAATAATAGAAGCACTCTGGATGGGGGGGGGGTTGATACTAGTCCATTCACAGAAGAAAGGGTCCTGAAAGAACTGTTAAAACTCAAGGTGGATAAAGAAATTGAGTCTGACAGAATTCACCCCAGAATTCTAAAAGAACTAAGGGAAGACCTTGTGACACCACTGACTTCTCTTTTTAACAAATCATGGGGTGATGGTGTGGTACCTGAGGATGGGAGGAAGGCAGATGTGATTCCTCTTCACAAAAGTGGGAGCAAGGCTGAGGCAGAAAACTACAGACCTGTTAGTTTGACCTCTGAGGTAGGGAAAATGATGGACTCACTTCTGAAAGAAAGAATTGTTGAGTATCTAGAGGTCAGCAATGCACAAGACCCAAGGCAGCATGGATTCACAGCAGGAAGGTTATGTCAGACAAATCTAATAGATTTCTTTGACTGGGTGACCAAAGTAGTAGACCAGGGAGGGACTGTGGATATGGCCTACCTAGACTTTAGCAAAGCATTTAACACAGTCCCACAAAAAAGATTAATAAACAAGATATCCAGCCTAGGAGTGGATCCTATGGTGGTAGTCTGGGTTACAAATTGGCTAGACAACAGGACACAGAGGGTAATAGTAAATGGAGTCCACTCCAAAGAAAGGGGGATTATTAGTGGTGTACAGCAGGGTTCTATACTGGGACTGGTCCTCTTTAATGTAGTTATAGGTGTGGAGGGGCTGGAAGGAAAAGTATGCCTCTTTTCAGATGACACAAAAATCTACAACAGGATTGATACACAAGGGGGGTGGAAAGGATGAGAAGGGACTTGGCAAGGTTGGAGGAATGGTCAAAAGTATGGCAGCTTAGATTCAATGCAAAGAAGTGCAAAGTAATGCACGTGGGAAATAAAAACCCAGGGAAGGAGTACACAGTTGGGGGGTACTAACAACAACAAAATTGGAAAGGGGCCTGAGGTAGTCTTATCAGAAGACCTTAAAATTTGCAAGCAATGTGAGAAGGCAGAAAGGAGGGTTTGGAGGATACTAGGATGCATGGGGAGAGGCATCACCAGTAGAAAAACAGGATGTTCTTATCCCTCTGTACAGACAGTTGGGTAAGACCTCACCTGGAGTACTGCATGCAGTTTTGGAGACCCCATCTCTATAAGGACATAGACAGAATGAGGCAGTCCAGAGGAGGACAGCTAAAATGGTGCAGGGTCTACACCAGAAGCCATACGAAGAGAGACTGAAAGAGCTTAATATGTATAACCTTGAGGAAAGGCAGGAGAGGGGGGACAGGATAGAAACTTTCAAGTACCTCAAGGGAATTAACAAAGTTCAATAGGGTAGCATCTTTTAGAAAAAGAGATGTGCAAAAACAAGGGGGCACAATTTGAAGATAGATGGGGTGGCTCAGGGGCAACATGAGGAAGTATTGTTTCATGGAGAGGGTAGTGGATGCATGGAATGGCCTTCCTGAGGAAGTTGTGTGGTCAAAAACAGTGGGGGAGTTCAAGAATGCATGGGACAGACATTAGGCAGTTCTAGTGGGGGGTAGGAGGAAGTAGGCTATTGGTCAACTAGGATCGGCAGCTTATTCAATAGTTAAGGAAATAGGTAGACTAGGTGGGCCAAGCAGTCCTTATATGCCACCAAAGTCTATGTTTCTTTGTTTACGATAAAGTACAGATGGTAGCAAAACTGTAGCATGAACAAAGGATGAGCAGGTTCAGCAAAATGTGCAGATGGAGGCCAAAATTGCAGGGTAAGCATGGTGTTGCTGAGTACAATGGAATAACAAAATGCCATGCTTTGAATGAGAGTCAGAGATACAAAGTTGCAATATTAGCAAGTGGTTTATTTGAATGAGTGTACTTACAAAAAGAATGGTCTGAAGAAGAACCATCCTGGTTTGATGCATAGGGGTGTTAATGGCATTCTTTTGTAAGCACAGCCACTCAAATAAAGCACTTGTTGCTATTGCACATTTCCATCTCTTGCTGTCACTCACAACATGGCTTTTTGTTGTTTTGTTGTGGTTTCACTTTTCAGCTGCAGCTCCAATTGAATATGGAAGTACGCTAAGCTTTGTTTGTTTTCATCACTCAGTACAGCTGATAGGGGAGGATTGGGGAAGTAAGGGGTCAGTAGGGGAAATGAACTTTGGCAGAAGTAGGGGCAAGGAGGATAGGAGTTGGGGGCGGGGCAAATAAAACAAAATAGTGGGTATACTGTTAAACACACAAGTAAATGTATTCTTATACATAATGCATACTATGCAAATTTTTTCATTCTTTCACCAAAGTAAAATGCATAATATTTAAGACTAGTTCAAATCATAGAAGGCTGGCATTTCAGAGACACAATTAGAGGTTTTAATGTCTTTATATGTTGTCTACATGTGAGCAGGCTATCAGGAAGCACTTAGAAGTAAAAATGCACTCTGGTTGTATTTCAGACACAATGATGTTTGTGACTGAGAATGACTCGCTGCTGGGGGGGAGGTCTGAAGCGACAGGAACAAACTTAAAAAAAGATATAGCAAATGTGAAATTATTTAAAGAACAAGAGATTCAGAGTAAAAGAGAAAACATGTTTATACTTGGAAGACCTCATTTTACAGCATTATGAAGGAGATATAAATTTAAAGAATTATATCCCTGTTTTTAGGAAACATGGTTGGATAGAAGCAAGTGGCTTCAACATATGTCCCGTTACTGAATTTATAGAAAGAATATTAAACATAGTGGTGAAGGGACGAACACCTTAATGGAAAAGTGTTTTCAAAGTTCACATTTGGTAACCTATCACTGTACTGTTCTCATTAAGGTAGATTTGACTGGAGATGTTATTGGTCTTACAGATAAAATAATTAAAAAGGAATAGAAAAAACAAAAAAAGAACTGATAACTTAAGCCAGTTCACTCTGCAGTATCTTTTAGGTGAGATTTATGAAATATACTGTATAACAAAAAGTTAAAAAAAATGTTTTGCCTTTTTAGTTATGGAATATGAGGATGGACAACTCTTTTTTGATTATATTATATATAATAGAAAATGAATGGGACATTATATTGCGGCCATAAAAATGTGGGTCAATTATGATGAATTAATGTAAAGCAAGAAAATATAAAGTATGGTGATTACATAATATTGAAGAAGGAAAGATAGCCTGCTTATAGAGCAACTCTATTATAATAAAAAACTTAAAAACACTAGATTTACACCAAATTATGCTTTAACTGTATTGTTTTCGAGCTAGTTTTTATTTGTTTTACTTTTCCCTGCTGTTGGTCTACTAAATATTATGGATAATGCAGCAACTGTTTCAGAGTCTCTCAAAATGTATCTGACACTTCCCTACTAACCACACAATTGCTGTTTGTGACACCACAGCCTGTTGTCATGGTCAGCACTATGATGTCATAAACAAAGGCACTGTGAGGTTAACAGGCGAGAGGCAACTGTTTTCAAATGTTTTCTATACAGATGTTTTAGATGAACTACCAAGATGTGCGGTAAATCTTGCAAAGGAACATTAACAATAATAAAAAAATATATTCTGTACTACATTGTAGTAGCTGAAACATTTTAACGAAGCCACGTGCTGAAGGGCAGAGTTACTCTTTAAGTACAGAGAATACTTTACTAATTGAATGAATTAGCAGAGTATAACTATAATATGATCTAAATAATTTATATTATATATATTTTGGTATGGATGAAAACTGGCTGTCATGATTACAAATACATATTTTTGATGTATGTCTATAGAATTTTATATTTTTTAGATTCTGAAGAAGTAGTAAGGACACTACAAAATGTTGATTTAAGTGTAGTGTAATAATTTGAGCAGTTCTTGATGGCAAAATAAAAAGATGAAAAAAGTGTATTGGTGAGTGGGTCTGCTTGTCTCCATGTGTCTGCTTGGTTCTTTTTGTAAGCACACTCACTTGAAAAAATCACTTGTTGCTATTGCACATTTGCATCTATGGCTCTCATTTGTAGAGCAGCCTTTTTATTATTTTGTTGTGGTTTCCCTTTTCCCTTGCAGCTCCAATTGAATATGAAGAAGAGGAAGAAGAAGAATCAGCATTTATATAGCACTTTTCATACACAGTATCCCAAAGTGCTTTACAAGCAATGCTAGATTGGTAGTGAAGTGACTGAATGTGTGGTGGTGGCCATATCGCCCATCATCACCCACACACAGCCTGATAATTGCATGAACCGGTTTATGGAAAGGGGAATGTTGGCCAGGACACTGGGAATATTCCCTGCTCTTTGCGAAGAGTGCCCTGGGTTCTTTTACTTCCGCCTGGACACCCACCAGGACAACACCAGGATGGGCAGAAGGGACCTCAGTTTAACGTCTCATCCAAAGGACGGCACACCCCAGCAGTACAGCACCCCCAATACTGTGCTCGGATGCTAGCGATTTTTAGGTGCAAGTCCAATCCCAGTGTGGGACAAGAACCCATGACTTTCTGGTCCAGAGGCGGATGTGCTACCATGAAAGTGCACCAATAAACTTTGTTCTTATTACTGAGTACATTTGGTGGGTAAATGGGGGAAATAAGGGGGTGGAGGGGGAACTGACTTTTGGCAGGAATTGGGCCAAGGAGGATTGGAGCTGTGGGGGTAGGGAAAATAAGTTAAGTGGGTATATTGTTAAACACAAGTTAATTTATTCATAAGCACAAAATTCATAGCATTGTGGCATTTTGGTGTTGCCTGCCACTAGGACCCTACCCTTGTCTTCAGGTCTGCTATGCCAATCTTTTGCTGCTCCAGTAGATGTCGTCTTCCTGGACCATGCAAATAATTGAGTCAGAACCTAACAAATTTAGGTAGAAAAGTCTTTATTCGTCACTGGAGACATCTGCACAACATGATAATCTACCTCAAACTGAGGGTTTTCTCAAACTTCCCTGGAATAACATGGCACTACAAGACAGTTATCAACAACAGTGTTCTGAGTGTTCTTAAAGGGGTGGTAGCTAAACCTTAAGCCCCATGTTTAATTTTATACTTCACAGTATACAGAGTTCTTTGTTCATTTATTCACCAAAGTAAAATGCATAGCATGTTTAGGCATACTTTGTACTCTTCCATTTCCCCCCCCCCCAGGTCATCAGAGTGTGTTTCTGCTAACACACCTCAATTCCATGATTAGGACATCAACCTAACATACAGCATGAGTGTGAGACACCTTCTTGTATCAGCACAGTGAGTGTGTTCCTTAGTGTGATAACGTCATGCATGTTGAAATATCATATGCTTGTGGCCCGTGGGACCACCTTTGGATGTGGGACACCCAGGGTTGTCACTTTCAATGCCTTTCACTAAGTGAGACAATCTCCCAGACCTTGAATCAGCTGGAAGGGAATTCAAAGCACCATTATTCTGTATTTAATGAATTTTAATACACATCCCTAGGAGCACAGCTAGGCACAAGGCCAAATGCCAGCTACCATTATACCCCTGGAAAATGCAATTAAATCATATGAAGCACACCCTGAAGGGGCTTATTACACTTATAAAATGACTATATATTTTTTTTATTTTGGGAAGGAACATGAGTTTTGACATCTGACTATGAGTTTATAGACATATAATTCATTGTCATGTGACGTCTCTTGGCCAATGAAATTTCTAGATGTTTTCTAGCCATTTTATAAATCCCATTTAGAAGTTGCCTACCATACAACCTTGATCACTCAGTCAACGAAATCTATCAGATTTGTTTGACATGATCCCCCCCACACACACACACACATGCGCAAATCCATGATGCCCTGGAACCTGCAAGTCACTGGATTCAAGATATTCCACAATCATTTTCTTCAGTAGTTATTACATTTATTTGCCCAAAGCCATAGTCAAGTGGACTTGTCTGCATTTGCCTACCTCCTCCATGCTACCACTTTTGTGAGGTGGGACTACATATTCCCTGCTCCAGTCCTCTGGGACCACTCCCATCTATAGGTAGTGGTTAAACAAGATTGTCAGAGGTGCAGCTAGCACCTCTATGACCTCCCTCAATATCCTTGGATGTATCCCATTTGGCCCCATTGCCTTGTCCACATTCAGATTTGTGAGTGCATTCAGGACTCTTTCATCTGTAAATGGGCTAGTGTCCACCTTCCTGCCACTGATACCCCTGACACTTATCTGTGGTCTCTTGCCTTCCCTTCTACAGTGAACACTAAATGAAAGTATTTGTTCAGGATGCCTGTTTTTTTCCTGCTCCCCTTCTACACACACTCACCCTTCCCTCCTTAACATTACAGTCCCTCCTCTGGTCTTTCTTCTTTCACTCACATACATGAAAAAGTTCTTGTCCCCATACTTTACTGCCTGAGCTACCATCTCCTCTGTTTGGGCCTTCATGTTTGTGGCTGTTTTCCCTGCCTCCCTCCCTCTGCTTCTACTGATACACAGCCCTATCCTTCTCCCTCTGTGTCTCTTTATTCCTCCTGAAAGCTTACTTTGTTTGCCTTTACATTCACAGCCACCTCATTTGAGAACCATAGCGGTCTCTTTATTTTTTGCTTCTGCTTACTTGCCTGATGGAGAGGCTTGTTACCTTCAGTATCCGCATGTTTTTTTATTTAGCCTTCCCTTTGCTTTTAGTTTAACCTACTGTTTCTCCACTCACTCAAGTCCTCATCTCCTGCCAGTACATCTCTGAGGCATTCTCCTATCTTTGCAAAAACTGGCCCTCCTTAAGTCCAGGACCCTAGTCTTTGTGTGGTTCACTTCTGCCACAGTACTTACTGTATATTGAACCTCACCATGCAGTGATCACTGGAGCCCAGGTGGCCACCCACCGCAACTTCTGTAACACTGTCCCCATTTGTGAGTACAAAGGGAAAAATTGCTCCCTCATGAGTGGGCTCCCCACAAGTTGGCTGAGGAATGCTCCATGCAGGGAGTTGAGGATGACCGTACTCCTAGCTGATGCTGCAGATGGAATGCTCCAATCTACATCTGGCTATGTCGCAGTAATGGCTCTCACTGCACCCTGACTTGATAATGGCGACAATGTCCAGGTCAGCTTCTGTCATAATGATCACTGTCTTGTTGTATTGGATGTCCACATGTATGTATTCCAATATGATTATAACACATTTTCCTCACAGCTTGTAGTTTGTCTGTACCTCTCCCCTCTTCTAAGCTCAGCACCTGACTTTTGATGCCAAAGTTTACCACTTTGTAATGTCTTACATTGAAAAACAGGTGCCATACAATTGACCACCAACACACTGTTATCGTGTGTGCTCAGCCATTCCACCACCACATAAGTGTGCACTTGATTGCAGGTTTTGGTGTCTTCTGCAAAAAGTCAGAACTTCACTTCCAAAACCTCTGAAGTTGAAATTCTGAATTCTCATCCTTTCCACACACCACACTGGAGAGTCCACCTTATAACAGGTTTTTGGTCTAATCTGCAAAGAGGCAGACCTTCCCTTTCAGCGCCGCACAATGTCACAAATAAAGACGTTAAAGAGGACCAGTCCCAGCACTGATTACTGAGGCACTTCAATGGCCAACCTTCCTTCATCTGAGAAAAATTCTGCTAATAAAGACATTAAAGAGGACAGTTCCCAGTGCTGATCATTGTAGCACACCGCTGCTCACCTTCCTTCTTCGGAGTAAACTCTATTTACCACCAACCCTATGTTGCCTATCCCACAATCAATTACTCAGTTCACCACCTTTAGAAACATAGAAACACGGAATTTGATGGCAGATAACGACTGCTTGGCCCATCTATTCTGCCCACTTTCTCTACCCACTGTAACACTGCAGACCCTACCTGATCTCTGGCTTTTCCTACCCTTTCCTTACCACTGAAGTTTCTTATGCCTATCCCATGCTTTCTTGAATCCCATTACAGTTATTTCCCCCACCACATCTGCTGGGAGGCTGTTCCAGGCATCCACCACTCTTTCTGTGAAGAAGTACTCTTCAAACCTCATAGCATGATCTCTTGTTCTTGAACATCTCTTTCTCTGAAAAAGGCTTCTGTCTTAAACCTTATTTATATCCATGAGGTATTTGAAAGTCTCTATCATATCTCCCTTTCCTTTCTTTTTTCCAGTGTATACATATTTTATCTCCCTTTCTCTGGATCACCTCTACTCTGTCTATGTCCTTCCAGAGATGTGGTCTCCAGAACTGGACACAGTACTCTAGGTACAGTATCACCAGTGATTTATGCAGCAGAATAACCACTTCCCTCTTCCTGTTGGTGGTACTCCTCACTATGCACCATAGCATCCCAATGGCTCTCCCCACTGCCTTGTCACACTGTTTGGCTACCTTTAGATCATCAGATATGATTACTCCCAGGTCCCTTTCCTGTTTGGAGGTCACTGGTACCACTCCCCCCATTTTGTACTCTGTACCTAGGTTTCTGCACCCCAAGAGAATGATCTTGCACTTTTTCACATTGAAACTTAGTTGCCGCACTCTTGACCACTCCTTGACCTTGCTTAGAACACCTTTCATTGGTTCTACCCACCCCTGGAGTGTCTACCCTAGTGCAGATCTTAGTGCCATCTACAAAAAGGCATACCTTCTGTTTTATCCCCTCTGCAATGTCACTAATAAAGACATTAAAGAGGAACAGTCCTAGAACTGATCCTTGTGGCACCCTGCTGTCCACCCTTCCTTTCACAGAGTGAACTCTATAAATCACTACCCTCTGTTGCCTATCCCCCAACCAATTTCTTAACCAGTTTACCAACTTTGGACCCACTCCCAGGATGTCCAGCCTGTTAATGAGTCTTCTATGTGGAAAGCTGTCGAAGGCCTTACTGAGATCTAGGTAGGCTACATCCACAACTTCACCCTAATCTAATTCCCTGGTCACCCAGTCAAAGAAATCTTTAAGATCGGTATGGCATAACCTGCCCCAGTGAATCCATGTTGCTGTGGATCTTGTAAGTTACTGCATTCCAGATATTCCACTGTCCTTTTCCTCAGCAGTGATTCCATTAATTTCCCTACCACTGACATCAGGCTGATTGGGCTATAATTGCCAGCCTCCTCCCTGCTCCCACTGTTTTGAAGGGGACTACATCTTCAGTCTTACAGTTCTCTGGGACCACTTCTGTCTCCAGTGAGTGATTGAATAGGACTGTCAGAGGTGCAACCAGTTCCTCTCCGAGCTCCCTCAATATCCTTGGATGTATATCCCATCAGGTACCATTTTCTTGTCCACATTCAGATTTGTGAGTTCCTTCAGGATTCTCTACTCTGTAAATGGAATAGTGTCCACCTCCCTTCGTACAATGCCCCTGACACTTATCTGTGGCCCCTCTCCTTCCCTTTCCTTTTTGAACACTGAGCAAAAGTATTTGTTCAGGATGTCTGCTTTGTCCCTGTCCCCTTCCACATACTAACCCCTTTCCTTCCTTTGTCTTACCATTCCTCCCCTGGTCTTTCTCATTTTGCTTACATACTGTACCTGGAAAATGTCTTGTCCCCTTTCTTTAATGCCTGAGCTATTTTGTCATCCATTTGTGCCTTTGAGCTTCTGACTGCTTTTCATGCCTCCCTCTGTTCTGCTGACATGCCTCCCTATCCTCCTTCCTCTGTGTCTCTTATAACTCAAGAATGCTAACTTTTTTGCCCTTACCTTTCCAGCCACTTCTTTTAAGAATCATAGCAGACTCTTTTTCCTCTTCATTTTGCTTACTTGCCTACCGCAGAAGTTTGTTGCCCTCACTATCCCTGCTTTTAGTTTTGAACAGTGTTCCTCTGCTCCACCCAAGTAATCTTGCCCTGCCATGACATTTCAGAGGCATTCCCCCAGCTTTTTAAAATTGGAACTCATGAAGTCCAGTACCCTCACCTTTGTATGGTTTGCATCTGCCACAGTTCTTCTGTTGAACCATACTGTCCGGTGATCACTGGTCCCCAGGTGGCCACCCACCATGACAACTGCAACACTATCCCTGTTAATGAGTGAAAGGTCTAATATTGCTTCCTCATGAGTCGGCTGCTTTACTCATTGCCTGAGGAATGCCCCCTGCATGGAGTCCATGATGTCCCTGCTCCTAGCTGATGTTGCAGCTGGGATGCTCCAATCCACATCTGGCAGATTGAAGTTCCCCACCAGCAGCACCTGCCCCATATTTGCCATCTCTTGTATGGCTTCCACCAGATACTTATCCACCCCCCAAATTGCTTGAGGCCTGTAGATCATACCAGTGCAAACAGTGGCTCCATTCACCATCTCTAGAGTGACCCACACTACCTTCATCCCTCCCTGTGTTCCCTGTATCTCTGTAGCTTTTATGCTATCCCTCATGTAAACAGCCACTCCTTCCTCTTTCTTACCCACCTTGTCCCTCCTGAACTAT
This sequence comes from Neoceratodus forsteri, assembly GCA_016271365.2. Taxonomy (NCBI): domain Eukaryota; kingdom Metazoa; phylum Chordata; order Ceratodontiformes; family Ceratodontidae; genus Neoceratodus; species Neoceratodus forsteri. The sequence goes on from CM057455.1 coordinate 701,231,581, forward strand.
GTACAGCCTGGTATGGCTATGTCCCAGTCATGGTTCTCATTGCACCATGACTCAGTAATGGCTACAATGTCCAGTTCAGCTGCTGCCATAATGGCCACTAGGTCCAGGATTTTATTTCCAAAATTTCAAACATTTGTGCACATGGCCTTTCAAGTTCTGCTACCACTCTGTTTGTCAGTCCACTTTTTTCCTTTTGCCTTCCCTCCATACCTCCTCTGCCCTCATTCCCATCTTTCTTAGATTCTGCTGGTTTGTTTTTCTTATCAGGTACCCTTGGGGATTTGTCACCCTTTGTGTTCTACCTACTGACTACTTCAGCCTGTGGGGGAGGGCAGTTTATAATAATAATAATAATGTTTATTTGATTTAGTGCCTTTTGAAATTGCCAAGGCCCTTTACAAAACAAGCATTTGTCAATGCTGAATGTTTGCTTGCTGGTATTAGCATTGGAAATACAGGAGTTAGACCGATGCAGAATAGGAATGGCAGTGAAGTATTGAACTTCACATCAACCCCATCTCCGTCCTGTAGAGACAGACAGGCATTGGGGTAAGTGTTTGGGTCATCACCCATGATGGTCATGCCATGTTACCTCACCCTATTCTGCAGACACCGACACGTCTTGAGGTGTGCCTTGGGGTGTTTGGCTTTATAGTCACCCCATTCCATAAGGACATACACTGGAAAGGGTGCAGCATAGGACAATGGGGTGAAGTCTGGGGCAGAAGAGTCCAAGGTACACCTCAATGCCTGTCAGTGGCTGGGGGGTTGGGGTGGGATGGCATAAGCAGTACAGTCGGCAATGCAAAGGCACACCCTGATGCCTGTCTGCATAGGGTGGGACATTATGGTTAGAAACCCTAACACCCCGGGTGTTTGTTGGTATTTGCACTACAAGTTTTCAACATGGCCTTTTTGTGACCCCATCTCATGTAAGCATTTGGGACTTCTTCTCATGAAGAGAGGCAGTGTGATTTTGTCAATGTGTCCAAAACTTTGAGTTCCAACAGCGACCGTGTCATTCTGTGCCACATGTACGAAACCACAGATCGGGCAGGATGTGAAGAATGACAGCAGTACCATCCATAGGAGGTGTGAAGAGATGGCAATGCTGAAAATCTGTATTGGGAATATTAAAAATGCTTACACTTCTGAGCATACATGGGAACTGCACAACACATGTGCATAACACAGTCATTTTATGGACTTTCATCACCAAATTTTCAACATGGGCATTTAAGGACCTCTGCTCGTGAACAGTGTCACTGTAATTTTCTTAATGTGTCCCAAACATTGATTTCCCACAGTGACCATGCTATTCTGTGCCAGAAGTGCAAAAACACATTTCAGCCAGGATGTGAAAAATTACAGCTGTACTGTTCATAAGGAGGTGTGGAAAAATGGCAATGTAGAAAATCTTGAGTGAAAATATTACAAATGTACGACGTTATGAGTGTGCATGGAAACTGTGCAACACACACTCATAACACAGTCATTTTATGGACTTTCATCACAAAATTTACAACATATGCATTTTAGAACCTCTGCTAATGAAAAGTGTCACTGATTTTCTTAATGTGTCCCAAACACTGATTTCCCACAGCGACTGTGCTATTCTTAGCTGGAAGTACGAAAAAACATTTCAGCCAGGATGTGAAAAATGAGAGCTGTGCTGTTCATAAAGAGGCATGGAAAAATGGCAGTGTTGAAAATCTGGGGTGAAAATATTACAAATGTGTGAAGTTACGAGCATGCATGGAAACTGCACAATGCACACTCATAAAACAGTCATTTCTTGGATTTTTTCCACCAAATTTGCAACATAGACTTTTTGAGAGGCCACCTCATGAACACTGGCACTGTCATGTCATTAATCAGTCCCAAAAGGTGATTCCATGTAGTGACCACAAAATCACCTTTTGGGACCGAATAATGCCATGCCAGTGGCTGAATTCATGAGGAGGGATCCCAAAAACCCCATATTGAAAATCTGGTGCCCAAAGTCCCCAAAATTCCTGAGATACGCAACACATTTGAAAAAACCCTATTTATGCCATTATGCAGCTTACTGGCATTTCTTCAGTTCGCAGTCAGATTTGAAGAATGTAGACGTCCCAATCCACCAAAGATTGTCGCGCTGGGCTCCAGAGGTAAGTATGGGGTGAGGGGGTTGGGAGGCAGGGTGTGCAGAGTGTGGACACGGGTTTGTGGGGAGGTCTCTGGACTCAATGAGGGACCGTCTTCTGATTTACAGGGGGAAAAAATATTGCGGGTCATTTTTTTTCTTCACAGGACATTTAGCATGCTGGGGTGGACTCCCAGTGTGCCACATGAATGTTTTTGTTGGGGGGACTGTAGCCAAAAGGGGATTGGACACCCCCATTGGCACATATGAGGGCAGATAAAAGCTGAGGGGGATTAGGCACCACCTCGGCACAAAACCAATGTTTTTTTTGGGAGGGAACATTATGTCGATGGGGTGTGGGCTCCCCCGTAGGCAAATTACACTGGGGGAAAGAAGCCAATGGGGATCGGGGCCTCCATCAGCGAACAAAAACAGATTTTGGTGAGGCATATGATGCCTAGGGGGATTGGGCACCCCCTCGGCACTAGGGGCATCTAATATTGTTTGTGAACATGGTGGCGGCCTGCTGCCACATTCACAAACAGTATTGCATTAGGCAACATTCTACCCAGCAATGATGGGTCACTCCCTCATTGCAGCAGAATGGCTGATGCTACAATGATGAGGCAGCCCCTGACTGCTGCAGCAAAAACGTTACAACTTGGTGGCACTTTTGGAAGCCAGTGTCATCAGCACACTGTGCCTCCATTGGTCCACCAGTGCCAAACCCCTAAATGCAGTGCCTCCATTGGCTACCACAGTGCCGCACCTCCACAATCTACTTCTCTCCTAAGCTACCACATGTTTCTTGTGCATGCGCACAAGCAAACATAAGAATGACTAAAAACAATAACATAAAACAACAATTTAAAAGATAATCTATAAAATCTGTTACTAAATATACTTAGGTAGTAAATGCTCGGCCCCATAAATATGTTTTCAGTGCCTGATTAAAACCTCCCAGGGTTGCGCACTCCTGCAGCTGACTGACAGAGAATTCCAAAGGGCTGGGGCCACGTACATAAATGCACGGGCCCCTGAAGATTTTAACTATACCCTTGGAATCTCTAGTAACCCCTTGTCAGCTGAGCGGAGCCATTTCTCAGGGCAGCAGGAGGTCAGAAGCCCTTTCAGGTAGTGAGGGTCAAGTCCGTGTAGGGCTTTATATGTCAGTAATCTGACTTTAAAGGTGATCCGCCACCGAATTGGCAGCCAGTGCAGTTCGTGCAGCACCGGTGTGATGTGACATGACTGGAAAGTCCCCATCAACTACTGGGCCACAACATTCTGCACTAGCTGAACACAACGGATATCAACCCCCAGTAGCCCTAAGTAAAAGGAGTTGCAGTAACCAAGGTGCAAGGTCACAAAGGCATGGATCAGCATGGGAAAGACACCGGACAGAACAAGGTGCTTGATCCAAGTAATGTTCCTCAGATGGTAAAAGGATGACTTGATGACTGCCGACACCTGAGACCACAGAGTCAGCCTGTCATCAAGCATCACTCCTAGGTCCTGCACCTGTTTAGAGGCAAGGAGCTGGGAGCCCCCCAGAAAAAGCACCATGGGCTGACCTGCCCCCAACCCCCCCATCCGGTGACCAGGATCCAAAACCATCACCTTTGGCTTTCCCGAGTTCAACTTTAGTCAGCTGGAATTCATCCAGTCCTGGATTTCTGTGAGGCAGTTATTAAACATTGAGAGTGCACTATCCTGGTCAGGTGTGAAAGACAGGTAGAGCTGGGTATCATCAGCATAGCAGTGAAACCTCAGCCCATCTTACAATGTCTCCAAGGGGCAGCATGTACACTGTGAACAACATGGGGGACAGCACTGAGCCCTGAAGGACCCCACATGACAGAAACAGCAATCAGAGGAATAAGTCCCTGACACCACCCTCTGAGTTCTGCCAGTGAGGAATGATTTAAACCACCTGAGGACTGTACTAGTCAGGTCACAGATGAACCTCAGGTGCTCAAGCAACACCCCATGGTCCATGGTGTCAAATTCTGAGGAGAGATCAAGGAGTACCAGAATGGAAGGCTTTTCTGATCTCTCGCCATCAGAAGATCATTGAGCCCCTGAACCAGAGCAGTTTCAGTACTGTGCCTCTTTCAAAAACTGGATTGGAGAGGTTTGTAGATATTATGGAAGGTCAAGTGGTTCTCCTGTTGTACAACCACTACTTTCTCAATAACCTTCCCCACAAAGTGGACGTTCGAGATTGGTCTGTAGTTAACAAGAGAGTCTGGGTCCAGTGAAGCTTTCTTCAGGAGAGGTGTCACCACCGCCTCCTTCAGGGAGCTAGGAAACTCATCCGAGTCATGGGAGCACCAGACTGTCTGTGCCAGGATAGGGCTAATGATGTCACAACAACCCATAATCATGGAAGCTGGGCCTGGATCCAAACTATAGCATGCAGGGCACATACCATGTCTCCCTTCTTCAACCACCACCCCCTTCAGATAGTTTAGATGCTTGCCAATGAAACATTGAAATCACTAGCTGAAGACTTTAGGTTCTCATCCCAGAGAGATGGAGGCCATCCCCCACGTAAAGGCCTATATTCCTTCCGGTGGGACCCCAGTCCCCAATATAGCCAAATCCCACCCCTCTGCACCACTTCTTCAACCATTGGTTGAAGGTCCTGGTACAGGGTACCATATCCTTCCCCCTTTCATAGACAGGCAGAACCTCAGAAAAGGTCACTGAGTGTGCTACCTACCTAAGACTCCTCCCTAACTCCCCAAATTCCTCCTGCACTATCCTGACCTCATTCCTAGCCCGGTCATTAGTCCCTAGGTGGACAATGACATCCAGCACTCCATCCTTTCCTGCTGCCTTTACAATCCCCAGGATCCACGTTTCCATCCCTCCAATCCATAGGCACCTAACCTCCCTCTCCCTCTCCCTCTCCCATCCCATAGCCACGTCTCTCCCCCTTACAATGGATTCCCCCACCAGGAGTTGCTTTCTCCTCCTCTGTGGTCCTCTGCCACCCTCCCTGAGGACTCCACCATGGAGATCACCCACATCCTCCCCCTGTTACTACTATAGGTGCCTCCATGAGACAGTCCTGCTCTACCAGGGTGGCATAGAAATTGTGTAGTGGTACCATAGGGAGGATGTGTCTCAGACCTACCACCCTCACCCTTCCCAAGCCCACCATAGTCCAACTGCTCCTCCAGGAATGCACTAGCAAATGGGCAGGAAGGAGGGGTGGAAGAACAATGGGGAATAATAAAAACTGCCATCACAGAGGTAACGAGCCTTTGTGTGAAGCAAATAAACAAAACAAAACAATGTAAGAAACCACTATGATTCTCAAAGGAAGTTGCAGTGAAGGTTCAAGAGAAAAAGAAAGCATTCAGGAAGTACAAGGAATCACAGAAGGAGCAGGACAGAGAACTGTATCAGTTAAAGCAAAAGGAAGTTGGGAAGGCAGTCAGAACAGCAAAGGCCCAAACTGAGGAAAAGATAGCCAACTCAGTTAAGAAGGGGGATAAAACCTTTTATAGGTACATCAGGGAGCGAAGGAAGACCAAGGGAGGGATAGTGAGGCTTAATAAAGGGGAGGTAGGGTGGGCAGAGGGAGACTGTGAAAAGGCAGATATACTAAACAAATATATTTGCTCAGTATTTACAAACGAAGAGGGGGAGGTACCCAAAACAAACAGTAGAAACACTCTGGATACAGAAGTTGATACCAGCCCATTTACAGAAGAAAGGGTTCTGAAGAACTCTTAAAACTGAAGGTGGACAAAGCAGTGGGCCTGATTGGATTCATCCCAGAATTCTAAAAGAACTAAGGGTAGAACTAGTGACACCACTGACTATCCTCTTTAACAAATCATGGGAGGATGGGGTGGTACCCAAGGACTGGAGGAGGGCAGATGTGATTCCCCTTCACAAAAGTGGGAGCAAGGCAGAAGCAGGAAACTACAGACCTGTTAGTTTAACCCCAGTGATAGGGAAAATGATTGAATCACTTCTGAAGGAAAGAATTGTCAAGAATCTAGAGGCCAGAAGGGCACAGGACCCAAGGTAGCATGGATTCACAGCAGAAAGGTCATGCCAGATGAATCTGATAGATTTCTTTGACTGGGTGACCAAAGTAGTAGATCAGGGAGGGGCTGTGTACATGGCCTACCTAGACTTTAGCAAGGCATTTGACACAGTCCCACACAAAAGATTAATATACAAGTTAGCCAGCCTGGGAGTGGGTCCCAAGATGACAGCCTGGGTGAATTGGCTGGAGAATAGGACACAGAGAGTAATAGTAAATGGAGTCCACTCTGAAGAAGAGGGTTACTAGTGGGACACATGAGGTTCAGTATTAGGACGGTCATCTTCAATGTCTTTATAAGCGACATTGCAGAGGGACTGGAAGGAAAAGTATGTCTCTTTGCAGATGACACAAAGATCTGCAACAGAGTTGATGCACAAGGTGGGGTGGAAAGGATGAGAAGGGACTTGGCAAGGTTAGAGGAATGGTCAAATGTATGGCAGCTTAGACTCAATGCTAGGAAGTGCAAGGTAATGCACCTGGGAAACAAAAACCCAGGGGAAGAGTACACAATGGGGGGTGAGATACTAACAACAACAAAAATGGAAAGGGACCTGGGGTATCAGATGACCTAAAGGTGGGCAAGCAATGTGAGAGGGCAGCAAGGAGGGCTGGGGGGATACTGGGATGCACAGGGAGAGGCATCACCAGTGGAAAACAGGAAGTTATTATCCCTCTGTACAGACAGCTGGTGAGACCCCATCTGGAGTACTGCATGCAGTTCTGGAGACCCAGTCTCCACAAAGACATAGACAGGATGGAAGCTGTCCAGAAGAGGGCAACTAAAATGGTGCAGGGTCTGCACTGGAAGACATATGAAGAGAAACTAAAGGAGCTTAATATGTATAGCCTCGAGAAAGGAGGGAGAGGGGGGACGTGATAGAAATTTCAAGTACCTCAAGGAAATCAACAAAGTCCATGAGGGTAGCATCTTTCAAAAAAAGAGGTGTGCAAGAACAAGGGGGCACAATTTGGAGATGGGGGGGCGGCTCAGAGGTAATTTAAGGAAGTATTTTTTCACAAGGAGGGTTGTGGATGCATGGAACGGCCTTCCGGAGGAGGTTGTGGAGTCAAAAACAGTGGTGGAATTCAAGCATGCATGGGACAGTCATAAGGCCATTCTAGGGGGTTGGGGTAGGAAGAAGTAGGCTGCTGGTTAACTAGGATCTGCAGCTTATCCAGTAGGTAGGGAAATGGGCAGACTGGGTGGGCCAAGCGGTCCTTATCTGCCATCAAATTCTATGTTTCTATGTTTCTTTGGCACCAGCCAGTAGGCTGGCTGTCAGCTCTTAGCCCCAGTCCACTGCTGTTCCTTTGTGTGCTTGTTTGCAGGTGGGAGGGCTCCTTTTACTGTAAGCAGCAGTCCCTTTTCTGCCCTGCTGCATGGTTGGTCCTCTATTAAGCAGAGAAGCATGAAACTGCTTTGGGGGTTTTAAACCACCAGCCTTTTTTTTATGTTTCCTGGCCTTCACTCTTGATTGGCTCTTCAAGAGCAGGGGTGTGGCTGCTTGCTGATTGGCTTTGAGCCACTTCAAAGCTACCCAGCTTGCTTACAAGTCTCCTACAGTATGTGGAAGGTTGTCAAACACCTTATTGAATTCATGGTAGGCCACGTCCACAGCTCCACCCTGATCAAGTTCCTTGGTCAGCCTGTCAAAGAAATCTGTCAGATTTGTTTGACATGATAACCCCACTGTGAATCCATGCCACCTCGGATCTTGTAAGTCACTGGATTCAAGATATTCCCCCAATCCTTTCCTTCAGCAGTATTTCCATTAACTTTTCCACCGCCATCTTTGGACACACTCATAAGCTGCCCAGCTTGAATAATAGTATCCTATTTGAGAAAAGTGTCTTACCGAAATCTAGGTTGGTTACTCCCACAGTTCTAACCCAATATAACACCTTGATCACAATGTGAAAGAACTCTAACAGATTACTTGTGACACCCCCGGACCAGAAATCCATGCTGCATGATGATTTGTGAACTACTGTATTCAAGATATTCCATAATCATTTCATTCAGTACTGATTCTATTACTGTTCCCACCACTGATGCCAGCTTGACTGTCATGTAATTGCAAACATGTTCCCTACTACCACTTTTCTATTGTGAAACTACATGAGCTGTCCTACAATCCTCTGGGAACACTACTGTTCCCAATCAGCTGTTAAACAGTAGAGTCACAGGTGCAGCCAGTGCCTCCCTACTCAATGTTCCTCCACTCCACTCAGTTCATCCCACCCACTGGATAAACAATGAGGCATTCACTAATAAAGCCCAGAGCCCTCACAGATGTGTGGCTCGGCTCCTCGATTGTGCTTATATTGTGCCACAAGGTACAATGATAGTTGGTCCAGTGGTGGCCACAACCTTGACATCTACAACATTGACCCTGTTAGTGATTACCGGCTTGGTATTGCCTCATCCTCTTAGTGAACTCTGTTTATCACCACTCTCTGCTGCCCATATCCTAACCAACTTTTTAACCAATTTACCTCCTTTGCACCCAGTACCAAGCTACACAACTTGCTTACTAATTTCCTATAAGGAAGACTGGTGAATGTGTTAATGAAGTGTACATGGGAAACGTTCACCACTACACACTGATTAAGTTACTTAGGCACACCAGCAAATAAATCTATCACATGAATTGGTCAAGACTCCACCCCCCACCCTGGGGACCATGCCACATCTGGTCATGCAGCATGTTGGCTACAAGGTATTGCACAATCCTTTCAGTCAGCAGTAATTCCATTGCCCTCGGCACCACCATTGTCAGACTGAGTGGCCTATAGTAGCCAATATCTCCAATACTACCAATTTTATGAAGTGGGAGTGCACACACCTTCCCCTGCTACATCCAGAAACACTACTGATACTCAATGAAATGTGAAATTGGACTGCCAGACATGGAGACACTATCATCTTGAGCTCCATCAATACCATTACATGCACCACATCTGCCACCATTGCTTTCTCGAGTTTCAGAGTAGCAAGTCCCTCCAGGAATTTGTCCTGTGACAGTGAAGTAAGGTCCACCTATATCCATCAAGAGATGCTGTTACTATGTTGTTACCCTTCTCATCAACCTCACTTTGTGTACACTGAACAAATATATTTACTCAGTATGTTTGCCTTTGTTAGTGCCCCACTACACAGCCTTCCCACAATGATTTTTTCCTTACAATCGCACCTCTGATTTTCATATTTTCAATTACAGTACATACTCAAAACATGGCTGGTTCACTTTTGTATCCAACTGATCTACTCTTTCCTTAATCTGATCCTTTGTGAACCTTACTATCTCGCTACCTCCCTCTGTTTCTCCTGACGTACCTCTCTATCAATCTCCCTCAGCAATACTTTTGAAGTGTCTGATGGTTTTTTCACAATTCTACTCATCAGTCACACCACCCAGGCTATGAAATATTGTATGTACTTTATATATGGGATACCAAAAAAAGCATGACTTCATATCACATGGTAATATTTACAGAACCATAGTTAGTAAAAAAAATGATAAAAAAAACATTATAAGCTTACCCTCAAGAAGTGTCTTTTCATGTATGTGCCTCACTTCAAAGATGACTCCACAGCAACAGAGGAAGATCTGCTGGAAGAAACAGATGGAACCACACAAAGTTTTAGTTTAGCCTTTGCGTTCAGACATTCTAATTCTATCATTTTTTTCTGGGTCTCTCTCATATGCAAATTTCTCAAAATGGGCAGAGCATATTGTGCTGTACTTTGATTAATGAAATTCTTCCTTTGGAAGAAATTAATATATAATTTCGTAACCGGATTATCATATGGAAAATAAAAAAAATGGAGTCTGCACCCTTTACAGCTTTCATTTTTGGACCCATAAACTACACAATATGGCATTATAAAAAAAATTATAATAAACTGTATAAAAAGTATAAAAAGTAAAGATATCATGACAGAAAAAAAAATTAACTCTTAGACTGCTGAGATAATTAGAACATATAGGAATTTGGACTGATATATCAGTCTGCAGCATAACAAGGGCTAACATACCAATACATACTTGCAAAACAGAGTAGAAAATGACAATAGCACTATCTCTTCACAGAGCAGTTTCTGCCTTGAGTGACCAAGGTGTTTTCCTCCACTTCATGAGGTTATATGACCTACATGTTTACATATGACTATGGATGTAAGTTTGTCATGGATGAGGTTTTAATGACTCATTGTTTGTTCATGAAATCATTAATAAACAGTAGTAAATGCTGTGGCACTGTCATCATTGCTACATTCTGATGACACTAGTGAAAGTCATGGAAGTCCTGAATAAAGATCAAACGTCATGGAATCAATGACGTGTATGACTGCCATGACAAACTTACATCCCTACATATGACCTCACAACTTCGATAAATAGGAGAAAAAAAACAGTGATAGAAAACAAAAAAAAACACCATATCAAAAATATGCATTTTTATTAGAAATTTGTGATGTCAAAAAAAAATCAAAACAAAAACAGCACTAATAATAAAATCACACATCTGCATATACTTAATGAAAGAGCGACATCATCAAATTCATTATAAAACGTTTTTATTTTACTCATCATAACACTTTTTTCTTCCAGAAAAAATATTGAAGACTTAGAAGCCCTATGAAAATGCATAATTTTAGCACAGTTGACAGACACTAGCAGCTCTGATGTTTACATGGAGTGGTATTTTGACAGGGGATGAGCTGATCACTGACGGATGAATCAGAGTCAACTTGCAATCACAAACAGTAGCAAACTTCATGTTGAGTGGGGAATAAATATGGTTTCTTTCATGAAAATGCATAGTTTCTATTTTAACACTGTTAACAGACCATGACAGCTCCGATGTTCACTTGAAGCAGTATCTTGACAGGAGATGAGCTGATCTTTGGTGGGTGAATCAGGGTCAGCTTGTGATTACGAGCAGTGGCAAACTACATGTGAGTTGGGAATAAATATGATTTATTTTATGAACAAAGCATAATTTCTATTTTAGCACAGTGAACAGACTATGACAGCTCTTATGTTCACACAGAGCCTTAGTTTGACAGTTGACCAGCTGATCACTGGTGGGAGAATCAGGGTCAGCTTGGGATCAGCAACTGTGAAAAAATACATGCAGGAGGGGAATAAATATGTTGATTTGAAATGGTACACCAGTACAACATAAGCAGCATAATAATAAAGACCACAGAAATACAGCTTGACACAAAACAAAATGTGTTTCTTGCAGACTTTTTCTGCAGTGAGAATGTTGCTTTTGGGTACATTCAGTCAGTGACTCGCTTCAGTGAAGTAATCCCAAACACAGCTCAGGCTCAGATCAGCTGAAGCAAGGATGAATATGCAGAAACAGTAGTGGCATTTTTAAACACTTCATTTTGGGTGAATTCTTGAGATGGGCAAAGTTACTCAACTTCGCTAGGTGGAGCTTTTTGCGTAGAACTTGAATTTTGTGAAATTCTCTGCAATGCAAAGTTAATAACTTTGCCTTTTGGGGGAACATGAAGTTGCCATCAGATCATATTGTCTTCACATTACTTCACCTTTTTTTTGCTCCTGAAGGTGAATTTTGCAATGATTCATGGGTTGACAGGTCACATGGGCTCTATATTGGCTTGCACAGCCTTAGTTCAAGGTATTGTGTGTAGTGGAAAGTTAAGAGTTAGTTAGCTCTCAGAGACGTGAGATGCAAACCTTCAAAATATTTAAAAAAAGCAATTTACCTTTGGACTTTTGAGTCCAAATTTAGTACATCAAGTGTAACAAATCCTTGTGTGTTTGTGTCATTGATCATTTATTGATTTGGCGGGAATTTTGCATCTTAAATTAATAGTTTCAGTGTCTGTACTGACAGACAGTACAGAAGTGTGCTTTGGGGAGGGGTAGATCTGTGGTGTAGAAGGGAAACTCACAGAGCACAGTGTGAAAGGCAGTCTTGCCAACTTTTGCTGGCTATTGTTTAGTATTGGTGTGTTCAGTTCTGTACTCAGTAATACTTCTAGCAATTTTTGATAATTTTTTTGCTGTTCGCTGTGCATTTTTTTATCTGTTTAAAAGACTGTTTTATTTAACTGAACTGTTAAACTTTCTGCACATTACCTTTAGTCTGTGTGTGCACCATCAAGTCATGCGCATTTTATTGTGCCACCATAATAGCAGTACTGGTAATTTATGAGCCAGTCTGTAGTATTTTTTCCTGCTTCTGTTTAACTACTGCTGTAAATATTACCCATCCAAAGGAAGGTATTGTTGTTCCACTTTTGGATTTGTGAAGAGTGTGGTTAAGGTTTTGCTGTGCTTTATTGCAAAATTTACATTTCTAAGTCACTGTTGTTGTTTCTTGGCTTCCCATCCACCCAAAACCAAAGAAATATAATCTTGCTGTTAATTGTCTCTGTTCCATCTGTTGAAATTGTTGTCACTGTATGACTATTGTGTGTTTCCCCATAGTACTGTGAACACTCTCTCTCCTGTGCACATTATAACATTTAAATGAAAGAAAACAGACATACTAAAAAAACACACATATTGCTATATTTTTGGCATTGTACTGTAGTGTGAATTCTCTTGAATTTGTTAAAGCAACCCACAAAATTGGGAAAATCACTTTTTGCGATAAACGTGTTTCTTTTCTTGGTGACTGTCTGTTTAATCTTACAAAATGCCCACAAAGACACAGTCTGGCAAAGCTGTGTCTGGCTGTGGTGCTGCTGCCAATAAGGCCATTGCTTGTGTGTCTCCAAATGCTAGTAGTGGAAGTTGTTATGATGATGAAGCAGGTTCATCAGCAGGGACGCTGGAAAATCATGGGCATGAATTCTGCGCATTTTCCACGGTTTTATGCTCCCTCCGTGACTCCACCATGATATTACCTGCTCTGGTGGTGGTCTGTGGCTCTCTGGCCCTCTTTGTTTAGCCACATTGTGCTGCCTTGTGCTGCCAACCCCCAGTGCTTTGTCTAACTCCATCCCCCTCCAGTAAGGCTGTTCCACCCCCCTGTGATGTCATAATGGGGGCGAAATACCAACACATCCAGTCACTGGCTCCCTGACTTAAAAATTGTTTTGCGCGCTTTGCCTGCTTTGTGTCCCCCCTCAGGTCCGCCTAAGCCTTTAAATACAGCGGACTGTGGGGGGACAGGTAACATTTACCTAGGGAGTGAGCAACTTTCATCAGAGGAGCCCTGCCCCTGAGTCCCCGACTGATGGCGAAGGCATGAGAGAGAGAGAGAGAGAGCGAGAGAGAGAGCGAGCAAGCGAGAGGTGAGAGAGGGAGTGAGCAAGTGAGCAAATGGAGAGGGAGAGAGCAAGCAGAGTCCTGCACCACGGAGACCCGAGACCAGAGATCAGGGACCAGTAGTGAATACAAAATATAAGCTACAGCTAAATTGGGGACCTACCTGAAGTCTTACTTCAGCACAGAGCACTTCCGGTCTACTAGCAGCTTGGGGGCTATATTATTAAAAATTGTGATCTGTCCTGCCACCTGCTTTACCTGCAGCCTGCTTTCTGCCATCTGAGGGGACAACAGAAAATTCTGCCCAGAAGGCTTTTCCTGGTTCCCTGGTTCCCAATCTGCATCTCTGGTAAGTAAGTTACTTTGCTGGCTAGTTTGGGATGGGTGGGGGTGGGGAGGGCACATGTTGGGTTTTATTGTCAAGCAAAATGTCTTTGAGTATGCCACATTTTCTGAAGTGTTCTGTGTAAGCAGGCAAGCATGCACACCAGTCTGCCAGGACTGTGCCATGCTCCTGTGGTCTGGCATTGTTGGTCAGTGGAGAGATGGACTGGCAGACTGGCCCACATACAGAAGAAAAATTGTTCTGGCCTCGGTGGATGCTGGCACAGAACTAATTTTTCTGCACATGTACCAGTCTGTCAAATGCGGCCATACTCCTGTGGTCTGGTTGATGGAGGGTCAGGCCTGGCGGACTTGGTACACTTGCAGAAAAATAATTGTTCTGGCCTCGGGTGATGGTGGGCATGGGGCAGACGTGCAGGCTGGCCCAGAACAATTTTTTTCTGCATGTATACCAGTCTGCCAGGCCCATGTCAAGCTCCTATCCTTTGTTGTTGATGATGGTCGGTGGAGGGTTGGGCCTGGCAGACTTGGTACACTTGCAGGAAAAAAATTTTCTGGCCTCGGGTGAAGGTGGGCATAGGGCGGACATGCAGGCTGGCCCAGAACAATTTTTTTCTGCATGTATACCAGTCCATCAGGCCTGTGCCAAGCTCCTGTCACTTGTTGTTGATGGCCAGTGGAGGGTCGGGCCTGGTGGACTTGGTACACTTGCAGGAAAAAGTTGTTCTGGCCTCGGGTGAAGGTGGGCATGGAGCGAACGTACAGGCTGGCCCAGAACAATTTTTTTCTGCATGTATACCAGTCGGCCAGGCCCATGCCAAGCTCCTGTTAGTTGTTGTTGATGGTCGGTAGAGTTTCGGGCCTGGTGGACTTGGTACACTTGCAGGAAAAAATTGTTCTGGCCTCAGGTGAAGGTGGGCATGGGTCGGACGTGCAGACTGGCCCAGAACAATTTTTTTCTGCATGTATACCAGTCAGCCAGGCCCATGTCAAGCTCCTGTCACTTGTTGTTGATGGTCGGTGGAGGTTCGGGCCTGGCGGACTTGGTACACTTGCAGGAAAAAATTGTTCTGGCCTCGGGTGAAGGTGGGCATGGGGCGGACGTGCAGGCTTGCCCAGAACAATTTTTTTCTGCATGTATGCCAGTCTGTCAGGCCTGTGCCAAGCTCCTGTCACTTGCTGTTGATGGTCGGTGGAGGGTCGGGCCTGGCGGACTTGGTACACTTGCAGAAAAAAATTGTTCTGGCCTCGGGTGAAGATGGGCATGGAGCGGACGTGCAGGCTGGCCCAGAACAATTTTTTTAAGCATGTATGCCAGTCTGTCAGGCCTATGCCAAGCTCCTGTCACTTGCTGTTGATGGTCGGTGGAGGGTCGGGCCTGGTGGACTTGGTACACTTACAGGAAAAAATTGTTCTGGCCTCGGGTGAAGGTGGGCATGGGGCAGACGTGCAGGCTGGCCCAGAACAATTTTTTTCTGCATGTATACCAGTCGGCCAGGCCCATGCCAAGCTGCTGTCACTTGTTTGATGGTTGGTAAAGGAAAGAGCCCAGGCAGACTAGCACACACATGTGGAAAAAAATTGCTCTCCACGCTGGTGAGGACTGAGGGTGGGGTGGACATGCTGGCTGGCACAAAACAATTTTTGCCATGTGTATACCAGTCCAGCAGGTTAGTGCCTTGCTCCTGTCACTTCATGATAGAAAATATCTGGAGTCTTTGGTCGCATGGATTCAGGAAGAATCCATGCGCAAGCTCAGTGCCACGAAAAGGCAACTCCAGTAGCTGAGGTAAATTGCAGCAGCACCACCCAGTATTCAGTGTGGTACCCTGAAGTATTGTGACATTGTGATCTTTCATTGCAAGGTGCTGCATTGCATCTAGGCTGGCGCAGCTGGGTAGGTTAAGAGATGAAAATAAAAAAAAACTTTATTATTTTTTACATAGAACTACTATGTGTATGGGGAACGTATTGTGTTTGTAAGAATTGTAATGGGCAGGATACTGTAAAATTGTAAGATTCAGCACATGTTTGTTGTGGACACTGCAGTGTTACGGTCTCCATCTTTACAAGGTCAACCATTCAGCTCTGCAATTCTTGGCCCATTTTTCTCAGGAAAACATTATCTAGCCATTTGGTCCTCCAGGGGCAATAAGGATTTTACATCATCTGATACCAATGCTAATGCTGCAGCTTACACCAGCTTAACCTGGTATAGCTTGTACCATGCCGGTGTACCATACAAACAGGGCTGGTGCCATTAATATGGTGCAAACTGCCATGAAGTGAACACATCACATCATTCATCCTCACAACGGTGTCTGTTCATAAAGCTGTTTATGTTTGTGATCTTTGGACAGGTGCACAGAGGAAGGGAGGTTGGGGCATAGTAGCAGGGAAATGTTATAAATAGATGATATTCTAATTATATATTCCTACATCTATCAAATAAATAGTGGTTGTGGATCAGGTTGCCTTCACAAAGACAGAAAGAGGGTGGATTGCATAACCGGTGCAAGAGTACAACAAGATGTCTCAGCCAAACGCAAAACATCCATGTCTTTCTCGTGAAGAGGCAAAAAATCAACACCTGTCATACACAGTTCATGCCACTGATCACATCAGACTGTATCCAGAGGACCTGTACGAGGATGGTGGTAAGCTGTTCTGCAGATTCTGCTACCAGACAATTGACTACCTACGGAAGCACACAATTGATCTTCACATGAAAACTCAGAAGCATGTTGAGAGAAAAGCAGCAGCACTGAAGAAAAAACATAAAGGTGATACTATTCACATTCATATGATTTTTAATGTAACTATGTTTGTGCAGACTATGAATGGTAAAATGTGTTTTTTTTCCCCCCTTTTGTTGCAGGCAGCAACCCTTAAAAAAAAAAAAGGTACTGACCACTACATTTCTAGATATCTAGAAATGTTCATATTGTGTAAGATTAGAATATAAATGTGCATGTGTACTAATTTTATGCTTTGTTTTTGTTTCAGCTGAGCCTCCCAGAAGATATTTCCACCTAGATTTATATATGTTTTTTTTTTTTAAAAGTAGTCTCTTATATATTTCTTCCCATAAGTGCTTTTCAGTGATTTTTAAGGTTTTCTCCTTGTCCTACTCCTGGGCCGACACGATGTAGTACACACATGCGGAGGCACATGCTTGCCCTATTGGACTCCCCACCCTACTAGTTGCTCCATTAGCACCTACCACTGGACCTCTTTCTTGTGACCATGGGACTGCTG
This sequence comes from Neoceratodus forsteri, assembly GCA_016271365.2. NCBI lineage: Eukaryota > Metazoa > Chordata > Ceratodontiformes > Ceratodontidae > Neoceratodus > Neoceratodus forsteri. The sequence continues at coordinate 701,248,637 of CM057455.1, forward strand.
ATGGGCGACTTCACCCCTTTTCCAAGAGAGAAGAGGAGAGCCAATGCTCAGTCCTGCTTCCATCCCCCTGCCCTTTCCTGGCAACACAGCATCCTGGGGTCCTTCCTGAACCCAGATCGCCAGTGTAGCATAAGGCAAGGTGTTCAGCACCTCCAGTAAGGTCTCCAGTGCCTCAGGCCTTGGCACCATAAGGCTGGTACTCTTGTATAGTTTATAGAATTTGGCTAACAATCTGAATAGAAGTGCAGGCATTGATATTGATTTATGTTTTGTTTTTTTGTTTCAGGCAACACCTTGCAGTGTCAGCAGTCACTGACTTCTTCATTTACTAGAGCTACAACTGCTATGCTGGACAGGAAAGAATTTGTCATGGACTTCATCAAGTGCCTAATCAGAGCAGACATCCCCCTTGAAAAGGCTCCTGCATTTGAGAACTTCCTATGCAAATACACAAAGCAGGGTGGCAATCTTCCTGGGCCAGCTCATCTACCCACCACATATCTACAAGAACTTTGACCGCTGCATGAAGAATTTCTCCGGAACCAGATAGAGGACACTGACATTTTTGTAATTCTGGATGAGACAACGGATGCCTGTGTCCATAGTGTGTTTGCCATTTTGGCACTGCCTCTTAACAAAGTCAAGGAGCAGCCTTTCCTGATTAGAGTTGAATTTCTGGAACGTGTGAACCATTCCACTGTCTCTCAGGCTTTGATACAGATCTTAAATGAGAACAGATTGAACTTCAACAAGGTGCATGCTGTTGCAACAAACAGTGCAAGCTATGTGCGTAATGCCTTTAGATCTGTTCTGGCAGGTATTTTACCCAATGCTGTGCATGTGACTTGCATTGCACACTTGGTAAACCTTGTGCTTGAAGTATGGTCAACTGTGCTGGAAGACCTGAACACCACTGTCAGTTTAGTGAAAAGGATGTTCTGCCAGAGCCCCATGCGACGTCACGAATGTCTGGCCTTTATGAAGACCAAAGCTGGAATTGTACAAAGATACCAGTGTATGCTGTCGTCACACGTTGGGGCTTTTGGGTAACAGCAGTGGAATACCTTTCAGAATACTTGCCTGTCTTAGAATTTATAGCCTCTACAACATCTGATGCACCCATGTTTAAAAAACTGAAACTTCTGCTGGCCAACAACCTCAATAAGTTGATAGCACTAGCTGCATTTGTTAGTGAACATTCGACTGAGCTTGTGAGGCTTATTGAGGAACTGCAAGCCACTACTGTCCCACAAAGACATACCATTTTTTGCAGATTGCAGCAGGTACACTTATTTCTGGACTTTTGTGTGACATTTGGAGCTGGCGAGTTTAAGCCCAAAACTGTAGAAAAGTTGGCACAATGCAAGGAGGAGGAGGAGAGAGCAGCATGCCTGGAACTCTTTCAGCAAGTAATGTTGGAAAGTTCGGAGAAGCTGCATAACGTAATACAAGCCCACCCATCCATCAATATATTGAAATCCGCACGTGTGTTCAATCCACAACTACCAACACTTGAGAAAGGCAAAGAGAACTATATTGGGGATTTACCAGGACTTGCAGACATTTCTGACTTTGATTGGCATGTTTATATAACTTCAGCAAAGTCCATTCCAGCAGACTTCAGTGTCTCTGAATGGTGAGAGGCTCAGTCAAAGTCCCAGCAAAAACTTGCAGTGCTTGCTAAAAGGTACATGTGGATGACAGTTAGCATTGTTGACATTGACAGGACTTTTTCTGTTTATACAGACTTGCTGAAAGACTATAGGCACAATCTAAAGGAAGAAAATGTCAAACTTGTGTTAATGTTAAAATATAACAAAACATTTCAGTAAGTTTATGATGTGTCACTTAAACCTCCGTTTATTTTAGTCTATGCATGAACACGTTCTTTGTTAGAATTACTTTAATATGTGTGAGGTGTTGGGATTGTGTGGTACTTGAATTGTAAATATGTATATAAAAAACTATCAAAGAATGAAACATGGGAACCATACTGTTTATAAAAACATGATTTATTTCCCTCTGTGTTAGTGTTACCTTTGTTTGTAAGTTAAATATATTTCAGGTTTTTTGTGTGCCATTTAATCTATTTTATTTCATAGATTGGAGATTTAATAAAGCTCAGCTATAATAACTGTAAATTTTTATGTGTTTCTTCTTATGTGTGTTTCTTTTTGTATCTAAACCAAACAGAAGCATATATATATATTTATATATATATATATATATATATATATATATATATATATATATATATATATATGAATGGAAACTAGTAATGCTACGTGGATGCAAAGTTGATCACGTCACATTATATTTGCAGGCATAGCAAACCTTCGCTGCAAATCTAGTGAATTCTCTCAGCAGAACAGCCATCTATATGACAATTGAAAGATAAGGATGACTATTACAACATACTGAGGTCAGACTTTTTAATGTAGCCAGTGAAATGCCTATTTATGCAACCTTTATGTTTGGTGAGGGAGAAGGGCCTGCTAACTTGGGATGGGCCCCAGAATCAATTTTTACAAGATTTCTTAACTGAACTTTCACAAAGGAGATGGGCCTTTGTAACTCCAAGGGGAAATTCACACATCTGGGTATCAAGACTGGCAAGCAATAACCTGCTCGGCTTCATGATCAGATAAAAAGTATTCCCCCACCAAGGCTGCTGATCAGTTTATCCTGTGAAATTGGCTGGATCAGATTTTTCCTATGTCTGGTCTGCACACCCAGAGCTGCAGGGACAGGTAGCAATAGATGGACCCTTCTAGCAGGTAGCAGGAGTTGCAAGGTCATCAGGAGTGGTACTGACAAGATGATGAGCACTGGATCCAGCAGAAGCATGGCCAGGGCAGGAAATGCTAAAAAAACTGAAATCTGGCTCATGAATTTCCATTCAGCAAGGTGTCCCAAAGTCGACAGTAGAGATTCTACTCCTCAGCTTCTTTGAACAGCCTGTCCTTTAAGACTACCTTCTTGACTAAGAACAAATTTGAATCCCTGAGGTCTTCCTCAGGGCCTTCTTGGTATGGTTCAATTTGGCCACTACAACTATCATCCCCTTCCAAGGCAAAAATATGGGACTTCAGAGGAGCTGACTTTGATAAGATGGACAACAGAGTTAAGCTAGCCCTGGCAAAAAGAAACACAGGTAAGGGGGTACAGGCAAAGTGGGCAAGCATTGAAGATGCAATACTTGAAGCAACATCCCAGTTAGACAGAAAAGGAAGTACAAAAGAAGAAGGAAACCACTTTGGTTCTCAAATACAGTAGCAGAAAAGGTCATAGAAATATAGACTTTGATGGCAGATAAGGATCACTTGGCCCACCCAGTCTGCCCATTTCCCTACCTACTGGATATGCTGCAGATTCTAGTTAACCAACAACCTACTTCCTGCAACTCCCCACTATAATTCCCTTGTGTCTGTCCCATGCATGTTTGAATTCCCCTACTGTTTTAGACCCAGCGACGTCCTCAGAAAGGCGGTTCCATGTACCTACCACTCTCTCTGTGAAAAAAAATTCCTCACATTACCCCTGAGCCGTCCCCCCACTATTTTTGAATTGTGCCCCCTTGTTCTTACACATCTCTTTTTCTGAAAGATGCTACCCTCCTGGACTTTCTTGATTCCCTTGAGGTACTTGAACATTTCTATCATGTCCCCCCATCCCTCCTTTCATTAAGAGTATACATATTAAGCTCTCTCAGTCTCTCTTCATATGGTTTCTGCTGCTGACCCTGCACCATTTTAGTTGCCCTCCTCTGGACTGCTTCCATGCTGTCTATGTCCTTGCGTAGATGAGGCCTCCAAAACTGCACACAGTACTTCTAGATGGGGTCTCACCAACTGTCTGTACAGAGGGATAACCACTTCCCTTTTTCTACTTGTGATGCCCCTTCCTATGCATCCCAGTATCCCCCTGGCTCTCCTTACCAACTTTTCACATTGCTTACCCACCTTTAGGTCATCTGATATGACTACCCCCAGGTCCCTTTCCATTTTTGTTGTTGTTAGTACCTCCCCTGCTATTGTGTACTCTTCTCCTGGGTTTTTGTTTCCCAGGTGCATTACTTTGCACTTCTTTGTATTGAATCTAAGTTGCCATATGTCTAATCATTCTTCCAACCTTGCCAAGTTCCTTATCATCTTTTCTACCCCCCCCTTGTGTATCAACTCTGTTACAGATCTTTGTGTCATCTGCAAAGAGGCATACCTTTCCCTCCAGACCCTCTGCAATGTAACCATAAAGATGTTAAAGAGGACTGGACCCAGTACTGAGCCCTTAGGTACTCCACTAGTAACCCCCTTTCTTTGGAATGTGTTTCATTCACTATTACCTTCTGTGTCCTGTTGTGCAGCCAGTTTTCTACCCAGGCTACCACCCTGGGACTCACTCCCAGGCTGGCTAACTTGATTATTAATCTTTTGTGCATAAGGTCAGAGCCAAAAGGCTGGCCTTCAGGAAATATAAGGGAACAGGGCGGGATGAAGATAGAGAGGCATACCAAACTGCCCTAAGGGAAGCAGGGGAAGGCAGTAAGGCAGGCAAATTCCCAAACTGAGGAAACACTAGCACAAACAGTAAAAGAAGGTGACAAGACTTTCTATAGATACATTAGTGAAAGGAGAAAGTCCACAGGTGGTATTGCTAAGCTAAAAGGAGAAAAGGAGGCATGTGAGGAGGAGGACCCTGTAAAAGCATTTATCCTAAATAGATACTTTTGCTCAGTATTTACTGAAGAGAAGGTAGGGCAGGGCCCACAGCTCAGCACCATGGACACAGGGGGGAGGGAGGTAAGCACTACTCCCTTCACAAAAAAAGGGTCCTACAAGAGCTTGCTAAGCTCAGAGTGGACAAGGCAATGGGACCTGATGGCATACATCCCAGGGTACTAAAGGAGCTGAGGGTGAAACTAGCAGAGCCATTAACATAACTGTTTAGTGAGTCTCTGAGCACAGAAGAGGTCCCAGAAGACTGAAGAAGGGCTCTTGTGATCCCTCTCCACAAGAGTGGTAGGAGGGTGGAGGCAGGGAATTACAGACCAGTCAGTCTTACCTCAATAGTGGGCATGATTATGGAGGCACTCCTTAAGGAAAGGATAGTGCAACACCTGGAATCCATAGGGGCACAGGATCCAAGACAGCATGGGTTTGCAAAAGGAAGGTCCTGTCAAACTAATAACCTAGATTTCTTCGACTGGGTAACCAGAGTGGTGGACCAAGGGGGAGCAGTTGATGTCATTTACCTTGACTTCAGCAAAGCTTTCGACACTATTCCACATAGAAGATTGATAAACAAGCTGGGTAGGCTCAGGGTGGGTCAGAAGTCGGTCAACTAGGTGGCAAACTGGTTGATGGGTAGAAAACAGAGAGTGGTGGTAAATAATATGCAGTCAGAAGAGATGCAAATCACAAGTGGGGTACCTCAGGGATCAGTCCTGGGGCCAGTCCTCTTCAATATCTTCATCAGTGACATTGCAGATGGACTAGAGTGTATGGCTTGTCTGTTTGCAGATGACAACAAGATCTGCAACAGAGTAGATGATCCAGATGGGGTGGGTAGAATGAGAAGAGATCTGGATAAACTAGCAAAATTCTTTATTTATTATTTATTAAATTTTGATAACCGAGTAAGCCGTTGAGCCCCGAAGGTCCCTTTTTCAGGGGAGACCTGGGGAATTACATGGAATAATACATGGGGTAGCATACAGCACAGGTACATTACACTAGACAGCGAGGAACATAATACATAGTAGCTTTTCAGCAGTTACATTTAAGAGGTAAGATATAGTAGCTTTTTAGCAGTTAACATTTCCTGCGTAAGCTCTACAGATGGGGTGCAGTGCTATATAGATGGGGTGCAGCGATAGCCGCTATTTCTATACGAGGGAGAGGGGTGGGCTTCCACTTAGGAGCCTCTCACTTTAGCAGTTGCATATGGAGGTGACTATCTTATGAGCCTTCAGCCTTGTGTGGAAGGTGTGGGTAGAGGTAGCATCCTGAACACCAGGGGGCAGGGAGTTCCATAGGGTGGGCACTGTGATGGCGAACGACTTACCCCCCACCTTGGTTCTAACCTGTGGCACTGCGAGGAGGGTTCTGTCCATTTTTCTGAGGGGCCTAGGGTTTCTCTTTTGGGCAATGAGTCCAGTGAGGCTGGGAGGAGGGGATGGGCTGAGTAGTTTGAGTGTGGCAGAGTGGGGGGTATTGGAGCCGGGCCTCCCAGGAGGGTCAGTTTAGTTGGAACAGAGTGTCACAGTGGTGAGCCTGGGAGCTGGATAGGGTGGTGAAGTGAGCCACCTTGTGATAGAGAACTTGTAATCTGTTCATCTCTTGTTTGGCAGCTCCCTGTATCACCAGAGCGGCATAGGAGAGGGTAGGGAGGAGGACGCTTGTGGCGATGAAGGCCCTGGCTGCGGGTATCAACTGGTCTTTCAGCCTATACAAAGTCCTGAGTTTGGCGTGAATATTTTTGTTTACCTGGTCAACATGATCCTTGAGGGAAAAGCACTGATCCAGGGTGTGGCCAAGGTATTTTATCGATTCATCCACCTCAGGTCTTTTTCCTGATTTGGTCATCAGCCTGAAATGTGGGCTTCTGTCCCGGCCGAGGATTCTTGGGCCAAATAGCATGGCCTTGGTATCGTTAGGGTTAATGATCATTCTGTTGGTGACAAGCCATTGCTCAAGAGAACCCAGGTCTTCCTGTAGCCCGGAGCAGAGATCTCCCAGATTGGAGGAGGGGCGGTATATGACCGCGTCATCCACATACTGTACCACTGAGTTACCCCCACAGTGTTTACTGAGATCATTTGTGAAAAGAGAGAAGAGAAGGGGACCAAGGATAGATCTTTGGAGCACCCCATTTATTAGGGGGAGAGGCTACGACAGGGAGTCTTTCCATTTTACCCTCTGTGTCCTCCTTGTGAGGTAACTGTTGAACCACGATAGGGGGTGGCTGTCTAACCCAACCTGGCTCAGTTTTGTAAGGAGCAGGTTGTGGTTTACAAGGTCAAAAGCCTTGGAAAGGTCAAATAAGACTGCCCGGTGGGGGATCCCTTGTCCCATTCTCTGAGAACATCAGTGGAGAACTTGATAAGCACGGTGTCAGTCCCATGATTGGTTCTGAAACCGTGCTGGGAGGGGGCAAGTAAATGGTGGAGCTCGAGGTAGTCCCAGAGTTGTCCATAAATTAGTCTCTCTTGAATCTTACCAAGGCTAGATAGCAGGGAGATGGACCTGCAATTGTTGGTAGTCTCCCTTGAACCACCCTTGTGGATGGGGACTACATGGGCCAGTTTCCATTGTTCCAGGATGGCACCTGCGATAAGGGATCGATTGAGGAGCCAGGTGAGGGGCTTGATGAGTGCAGGGGCTCCTTCCCTTAGTATGCGCGGGGGGGGTATGCCATTGGGTCCCATAGCTCCCAACATTTTGAGGGACTTTAGTAACGGGAGGACTTCGTTTGGTCTTACTGGATGTGGAAGGTTGGGCAGTCCAGGCTTTGGGGGATGGGGTCATTCGAGACTGGGAGGACGAGGGGTGGCAAGTCCGCTTTGAGCAGGTCCAGGTTTGTGAACTGGCAGTTGAGAGCCATGGTGATGCTAGGGTCATCGTTAGTTAATTGGCCATTGACCTCTATGGGGCAGTGAGCGGTCTTCCCACTCCCCTTTATAAGCCCATTTATTTGAGCCCAAAAGAGTCTAGGGTTGCCTAGGTTATTTTTCTGTCGATCTGTGAGGTAGTCTCATTTGGCCACTTTGATGGCCAGTTTGCACTTATTTCTCAGTGTCTTGTAGCGGTTTAGGTCAGCCGATAGGGAAGAGAGCTTGTATTTTTTCCAAGCAGTGTCCCTAGTTTTCATCAGTGTTTTCACTTGAGGGGTGATCCACTTGTAGCAGCTCCCCTTGGTGTGGAATTTCTTCAAAGGGGTCAAGCAGTTAGCAACTACAATGATGGCTCCCTGGAAGAGGGCCGTAGCCTCTTCCAGTGTGGGGAGTAGTTTGATTGGGCTCCAATCAATCCTGTTTAGGCAGCCAATCAAGTGTTCAGGTTGATAGTTTGAGTAGTCCTGTGTCACGAGTATTCGCTGGGGGACTCTGGGGGCCCTGTTTTTCCAGGGGTAGAAGATTGGGAAGTGATCACTCAGGGCATCCACTAGGGTGCCAGCCACCTTTATATTGGTGGGTTTGCTAGTAAGGACCCAATCAAGTGTGGAATGGTTACCCGTTTTGTAGTTCATTTGGGTGGGCCCTGTGATAACCTGCGTAGGGTTAGCTTCCTGAACCAGCCCTAGTAGGGAGGGATTGTCTTTCGGGGCCCAATTCAGATTGAAATCCCCCAGGATGATTAGCTCAGAGGTGACCTCATCGGAGATGTCCCTTAGGACTGCCTCCAGAGATGAGCGCTCATTGGTTGGGGGGTTGTATACCCATCGAATGTTGAGATGCTTACATGGGCCAAGGGTGATGCGAATGAAGATTGATTCACCTTCCATACTAGTGGCCTGTAGCAGGTTGACCTGCACTGAGTTAAGGGTGTCTTTTGTGTAGATTAGGACCCCTCCACCCCTTTTCCTCAGTCTATCTTGTCTATGGGAGAGGTATCCTAGGGCTGCAGCCTCGTGGGAGGGTATGTGAGGCTTGAGCCAGATTTCCAATACGGCCAGGATGTCCGGGTTGTACCGATCCAGCCAGGCTTGAAGTTCCTGCATCTTGGGTCTCAGCCTACATACATTCATGTGCGCAATCCTCAGGCCCTTGTTGGCCGCCCAGTGCGAGACCACCGGGGAGGAGACCAGAAGATCATAAAGAGGGGGACCAGGATTTGGTTGGATGTCCCCTGCCATGAGCAGGAGGGTAGCAAGGAGGCAAAGAGAAGGAAGCTGACTGAGGGGTAAGGACTTAGTCCAGAGTCTCCATTTAGCAGTGAGTAGAGTTGAGTACAGAATGCCTCTCCTGCAGAATACATAGGCAGTCAGAAGCGCCTCCATGTTATTAAGAGGGAGGGTGTAGTGGTCCCAAGAATGTCGTGGGGGAATGACCAGTTTGTGGGGACTTCTCAGGTCCTGTTCTCCTGTGCTTATAGTCCTATCTGCCCAGTGTAGGAAGAGGAGGTACAGGATGGCCAGTAGGAGCCCTCTATTTGGGCAGCCAAGAGAGAGGGGTCCAAGCATGGAGAGCATCATGCTGGTGAGGAGGCCAGGTGGGGAGGAGGGATGGATGGGCGGTAGGGATGTTTGGGCCCCTGAGAATAAGTTCCCCTGAGCCCACCGTGCTCAACTTAAGAGTAATAACCAGCCTCATCAGGCACCGAGTCCCTGACAGATCAGGTCAGTGGTGTGGCCTGGAATTACTACAGTGAGCTGCTGGTCAGCAGTACCCAAACTTATAGGGTATCAGATGTCTTACCCCAGGGATAGATGCGACAGCATATTGGAGGGAGGTGGTCTTGGTATCACTTGTTACTATAGGATCCTCCTGGGGATGAGTTTGAGCGCTGCTGCCCTTTAGGTTAACAGGCGGATTGGATGCAGGAGCTGTCTATGGCCCGAGGCTGGGCACGCTCATGTTAAGCAATAGGGGGAGGCAATCTAGCTGGAGATACAATGTTAATTAGGTAATCAGGCAGTTAAGGGTGCACCTATATATATATATATATATATATATATATATACTGAAAACCATATCCCTGAGGTAGAGTTGAAATCACATTTGTACGACTCATGGGCAAAATAGAATAACATGCAATTTACAAGACATAACTGGATTACTATAGCACTTGATAATCACTTAGATATTGCAGGTACAGCAGCAGCTGTAATTTTTGACTGCCTAGTTTATGATACAACTGGTAGTTTTGTGGGTAGCAGGCAATTTGGTAGGGAGAGACAGAGATACTTCCCCGAGTTGCACAGTAATTTGCAGGTGGAGCAAAAAGGTTGGGATTAGAGAAAGCAGGTGCAGTGATGGCTAAATGCCACTAGAGGGGGTATTGGAGTTTTGTATTGGACACGGTAGCCAGAAGGTCCTTTTGTTATAGTGGCCACTAGTGGACAGCTGTGATAACCTGCAAATGGAAAAGTCACCTCAAGTATATTTCAGTCAGGTGCTTTATCCTATAAAAAGGAGTAACAACCAAGGGTGGTGGTGGGGGCAGCGTGGTCCTTGCTCTGCCATTTGCACTCCTCACTCATCCTGGTCTCCTTTACCTGTGCAGATTTTTCAGTTTGAATTCCACGCCTTTTGCAGGGGGTGATCAGCGTGGGGCTTGGGAAGAGTCCATCAGTTGTGGGGGAAGGCTGCTCGGTTGCCCTCTCGACCCAGAAGGCTCCCGGGGAACAGGTTTGTCTCTGTGCAGACAGGGGGCGATCAGCGTGGGGCTTGGGAAGAGTCCGTCAGATGAGTGGCAACTGCAATTTAATGCAAAGAAGTGCAAGATCATGCACATAGGGAAAAGAAACCCTGAAGCCACCTATAGGCTGGGAGGGGAGTTGCTAGCAGTCACAAAGGAAGAAAGAGACTTGGGCATCATCATCACTGATGACCTGAAATCATCCAAGCAGACCTCTATAGCAGTAGGTAAGGCTAGGGGGATGTTAGAGTGTATTAGTAGGGGTATCACAAGTCATAAGAGGGAGGTAATAATCCCTCTTTACAAGGCACTTATTAGGCCCCATCTGGCGTACTGCATGCAGTACTGGAGGCCACACCTTCACAAGGATATTAACCAAACTGAGGCAGTTAAGAGAAGGGCAACCAAAATGGTAAAGGGACTGCATCAGAAGACATATGAGAACAGATTAAAGGAGCTCAATATGTATACCCTAGAGCAGAGGAGGGAGAGAGGTGATATGATTGAAAAATTCAAATACCTTAAGGGCATTAACAAGGTGAAAGAGTCTAACATGTTTCAATATAAGAAAAATAGCAGGACAAGAGGACATAGCATGAGATTAGAGGGAGGCCGATTAAGGGGTAATGTGAGGAAGTTCTTTTTCACAGAAAGGGTGGTGGATGCATGGAACAGCCTACTTAAGGAAGTGGTGGATATGAATACAGTGCAGAGCTTCAGACAGGCATGGGATAAGCATTAGGGGGCAATACAGATGAGTATGAATAGATAGGCCACTGACAGCAAAGGACAATGGCACATTTATAAGGTAGAAAAATAAATGGGCAGACTGGATGGGCCTTGCGGTCCTTATCTGCCATCAATTTCTATGTTTCTATGTTTCCTCGCCTCAGGACAAGTCACAAGAGGACATGAACATAGGAACCAGGACTGTCAACTTTGCTCCTATCCCCAGCAGGTTAGCCCTCATGGGTGGCTTAAGCCACCACACCTCCAATGCAGACTGAAGTGCAGCAGCCCAAAACTCTAATTTCTCCCTAACCTTTGTCTCAGCATTCTCCAACCAAGCCCTGGCCTCAAGTTGAACTTTGATGGTCTTCATATAAATAAATGATTTGTCTCCTGCTTCACCCTCTGGGACATGGGAACAACGTATCCTTTTTAGCAAGGTAGGACCAGTGCCTTTCCGTCCCCCCGCTGACATCTGTGGGGCAGAAGGCTTGTCTTTTTCTGGCTTGGCCCTATTTTCTTGTCAGAAAGGGACACTCTTCTTTTCATTAATCTTTTTGTTAATTAACTGATGTTCTACTCTCAACTGGGCTCACAGCAGTGACTCTGAGAGACTGGAAGTAAAGTTATGCAATGCCAGCCACAGCCTGCTTTGTGGTTTATGTGAGTCACTGATCTGGGAATCCAGCTGTGTCACACACACTGTATTAAAAAAAAAAATCACTGTAGGAGGTAATTTTGGTCAGACACCTCAGTTCCACATTTAACAGTGGTAATTTTGCTGCTGACCTGATCTGATAAGGTTGCCCCATTTTTCCTGATTATACTCACACTTTTCCTTAGCTAATGTTATTGTTATGAAAATATTTAACTGCTGGCTCTTTAAAGAATTAGTTTCCTTGTTTGAATTTGTGCATGCAATATGGGGGGGGGGGATACAAGGGAGCACATTTTTGCTTGACGGCTGGACATTTGAAGCAGTGAGGAACAGTGCTGCCTAGCTGCCATTCTCATTGAGTTGCTCAGATCCAGTCACCATACTATATTACTAGGTGTGGAGTATGCCTGCTAAGGTACTCGCCCCATCCAGGCACACAGTCAGCATCACATGGAGCTTGAGCTATGGAACTGTGCTGGTTGATCAGATTCTCCTGGTGGTATTTCAGCTACAGGGGATAATTTTGTGCTGCACTGTTCATTTCTCCCCTCCTTCACATGAGTGTGTCTATGGTCGTAATAGCTTTCTCATGCTTTCTAGGATGAGCAGAAAAACTCCTAAGTGATGCAAGCCATTGGGTTCTCTGAGATGCCCAAGACCAGTATGGGGTAATGGTGGGAGTTGAGCCTACAATGAATGATAATGTAATTAAGGTTTGCAGGGGTGGGGTGTTGTGGGAGTGGGGTGGGTGGGCCTCCCCAGCAGAAGTGTGGGGGCCCAGTAGAGGTCTACATCAAGGCTGGCTGGTGGAGTGGCAGAGCCCTCCCACACACACTCAAGTGATGAAGGTCCTACCCCCTCCAAATCTTCTCTTATTATATGGTAGAGCAACACTATGGCAGGCACATATGTGTGAGGTATATCCGTTATTGGCCTATACTTCTCCTGCACCCTTATAACCATGGGAAGGTGGGGAAGATGTATACCTCGGAAGGTTAGAGGTACCGCTTTATTACCAGTTGGTATAGGTACTGCTGAAGTTTCTCCTCTTACTGGATCCTTCCTCCATCACTCACTGTATAGGCTCATATTTGGTTGGGAATTGGGCATGGAGCTGGGGAGTAATTGGAAATATGTGTCCTCACCCTTTGCAAGATAGAGAATGAGACTTCTTAACTGACATATTCTAATCGAGGGATTCACTGGGGCACAGCAACCCTCAGGTTCTATTCCTAGGTCTCAGGGCTATGCCCACTCTTCGGGGGTACATGGTTCGAACCTTGACAGCCCTGAGGCTGTAAGCCTTGTAAACCCTGATGCTTAAAATTCCTCTTTCATTCACCATTTCTTTTTAATGCTCTAGTGCTGTTTATCAGAGTTGTACTCAATATTGTATGTTTGTTTCTAACATTTTCTGTACTTTTGATGCCCTTAGTCCACAGAATGGTTTATTAGGTCTGCTTGTGTGTTAGATTTATTGCTATATTTCCATTGTAGGATTTTCATACAGCCAATATTGAAATGCAGACATGGAAAGCTACATTTTCTATCTTTCTATGTTCTATTTCTGTAATTTTGTTTCTAGAAGGGCTTCGTGTTTGCTCAGGGTGGTAGCAGTAGGGCAATGAGTTTGGGGTGAATAGTGTGGGTTAGGACCCTGTACGGATAATAGGTCCTTGGTTTATTAGGGTTTTATGGGCAGACTGGATCTACCAATGGTCTTTTTCTGCCATCATTTTCCATGTTTCCATGTTTTTACTAGAGCTGTATGAAAAAAACTTCTGCCAGCAGAATTTGTGTGAATGTCCGACTTTCGCTTCTGCAGAAGTTCAGAAATCAAATTAGCAACTTTTATGGAAATTCCGACTTAGAATGGCAGAATAAAATTTTGAGCAGAGGAGAGTAATAACCTATGCTTTCTAAATCCTCCAGCAACCTAAGGGTTAAACTGCAGAAACAAATTCTGCAGAACTGATCACTGTTAGAGGTCGGTTCTGTGGAATTTCTTTCAGCAGTTTAATACAGTTTCTCAGCAGATAGACTGTTAAACTGCTGGGGCTGAGATAGCCCCCCTCCAGCGGAGCCATGTGATACTTCCAGTCGGACCAAATTATTAGAAACTAACAGGTTTGCTTATTAGGAATATTTGCTATTGGCCCTTCCCTCCACAGAGGTGACCCACCAACCATCCTGTGGAGCTCCTAGGGCTTGGATTGTAGCAACTTTATTCCCAGGGTTCCATCTGCTGGGTAGGACAACACTATGTTGTTTATGATACTGCCATGACTCTTGTCAGGGTTGGAAGAGGCCGTACCCACCACTGTCATAGCAACAGGGACTTATGGCACGATGTGCTTCCCTAAGGCTATTTGACATTTGCATCCTGCTGTCCCTGTAATGGTTGCTGTAAATCTCAATGTAGAAGCCAATTTACCACACATTTGTGGTGGGCTGCCCACAAGAGCTCACCCCTGTGACCCATGGAGGGGACCATTAATATGGAGGGGCTAAGAATTCCCCCTTCACCATGTTCCGCTATTAGTATGCCTAAAGGACAACCAAGGGTGATTAAAGAGTCTCCCTCCCTTCACACTCCATAGGCAAGTTAAGGTATGCTGAGGAGGAGGGTGATCTCTTTGTGGTTTAGGATGTCCAATCCTGTATATAAACTATTCATTTTTCAGCTGACATCTCATGCACCTAACTCTCTTTCCCTGACCCTACCCCCTGATGTTAAACACTTTGAACTCCCTGTTCCCAGGCCTTAAAGCTACATATTTATGTAAGCACCCCTTCGAGAGCTCACTAGTTAAATTCCTGATGGTAAGCAGAGAATGTTTGTTGCTGGTAGGTCTGGGTTGTTGGGACTGCCTGCAGCTAGCAGGGGGCCCAAGCTCCGGGGGGTATAAGAAGGGTGGTTTTGGTGCCATAACGTGGTCCATGGGGGGAACAACTGTAAGGAGAGAGTTGGGGGATTCGGCCAGCAAGTTCAGCTGAAGGGCTGTGGTGGAGCCAGGGTGGTTCATTTGCCACCTCAGCTTTCCTCCCTTAAAGATCCATGATATCTGTGCAGTGGTTCAGGCCATAGATATCAGGGGAGTAATGGAGCACTAGTGTTATGATCCATTGGTGCTGTGTGTGGGTGCCAGAACTCATAGGAGAAGAAATTGGAGCCTGCCACGTGATCTCTGGCACCTTAGTAGGGGGTAAGTACTGATGGAGTTCCTATCTAGATAAAGTCTCTCCTATGGGTAAATGCGGTCTGGGAGCCAATGAGTTTTCTGTGGCCAGGCCTGCTATGACAGAGAGGGCCTGAGGCGCGATTCAGAGATGGCAGCCTGGATCATTGGGGGTGTAGTGTGGCAGACTACTCCTGTTTTCCTGGGCTGTGGGGCTGCTGCAGTGTGGGGGCTTCCTAGTTCACACAGCCTGCGGAGGCATGGAGAGTCCTGCATGGGGAGTGGTTGGCTGGGACCTTAGGTGGGGTGGTAGCCAGCATGGATGCTCTGTGTGGCATGCCAGCTGGGTCCCCTGGGTGAAAGCAGTCCTGAAATTGGAATCGCTGTATGAGTGGAAAGTGTCTGAGTTTCTGGGAAGGCCAGGGGTATGCATAACCACCTGGGGGGGCCTAGATATGGCATGTGGAATCAGTGACTGGGTAGCACAAGGGTTTTCTGTAGTACATTTCATGCTAAAAGTGAACTTCGGTAATGAAAATCAAGACTGACTCAGCTTTAAAAGTGTTTTCCCTTGTAAGAAAAAATACCTCTAAACAGTAAACTGCTAAGTGGTATGTGAAGTCAGCACTGTATAGACATTTTGAAAAATAAAGGAGCATCCAGGAACACAGTTCTAATGAAAAAACGCCTTTATTGAAAATGATATAAATAAACAAGTAAAATTCACTTTGTGGTTACACCAGTAATCTCACACATGCAAGAAAGATAGAAGCCAGCTTGTTGGAAAAACAGACTGCAAAACTTGCAGCTTCCTGGCAGAGTTGCATCACAAAAGATGTCAAGTGTTTGCTCAGTTAAGACTCAAGTAAGGCAGAAACTTCAACCAAAAACTATTAAACGGCCAAACTGCAACATAAGGTTCTGGAGCAAAACAAAAGACCAGCAGCCATTAGTGCGTCCTTCTTGCTGACTTCAGGGGAGTGTGCTTACATAATTACTTCATGTGGTCATTTTCATAACAAGGCTTCTGACCTCTTAGTGGCATTAAAGAAAGATGTGCTTAAAGCGACGGTGGTAATTTTTTTTTAAATGCCATGTGCAGAGAAGCTAAAGTGTCTGTACTTAGTAGTACTAAAACCACTTTAAAAACACCAGTGACACCAATAAATACACATTAAGACAATTTTTGTACAGAAGCTTAGTAGGACAGAGCCGAAAAGTCATACACCAATATGAGAGTGGAGCCAATAAGTCGTGCACACATGTTTACAAACAGAATAATGGAAGACCTGTCTTCCCTCAGGGTAGAGTATGTTAAGTCATACTCATAGGCGATTGTGTATAGGGAAATTTTGCAAGGATCTGATCTAATTCTTTTTCTGTTCTGTTCTGATGACCACGTGAGTTTGATAAGTAAGCTCACTCCCCCAAAGTCATCGAGAAGGACGTACTAATGGCTGCGGTTTTGTTTTGCTCCAGCACTTTATGCTGCAATTTGGCCATTTAATAGTTTTTGGTAGGAACACCAGCCTTACTCTGAACTGAGCAAATGCTTGATGTCTTTTGTGAGGCAGTTCTGCCAGAAGCTACAAGTTTTGCGGTCCATTTTTCCAACAAGCCAACTGCTGTCTTTCCTGCACGGTTGAGATTACTGGTGTAACCAGAAAGCGAATTTTACTAGTTTATTTATGTCATTTTCAATAACGGTGTTTTTTCATTAGAACTGTTTTTCTGGATACGCCTTTATTTTTCAAAATATCTGTACAGCACTGACCTTAGAAGCTTAGTAGGGCAGACCCGAAAAGTCATACCACGTAGCAGTTCGCTGTTCAGAGGTGTTTTTTTCTTACATGTTTTTCAGGATCTTAGGTAATTGTGCACTTATCCTGTGTAGCAGCCCCCGCCTCACTTCTACATTCTAGAAGTCCCTTTGTCTTTGTTTTCTTCCTATATTGAAGTAACCCCAAGTTTAGAAGGCAAGTGAAGAATGGGATTGGGACAGTAGAAACATCTCGAGCTGTCTAGGTGTTGTCTCAGTCTTAGTGTGATTGAGAACTAGAGAGATTAAATTTAAGCCTGTTTGATGGGAAAAAATGAAAGAAAGAATATGAAATGGAGGTGTGCCTAATAGTCCAAGTATTTAAGTGTGTGTGAGGCCTCTTCAGCCTACAAGTAGATGCTGCTGTCAGGAAATGGAGCCTTTTTAGTTCAAAGGGGTTACTGCATAGATTCAAGCCAATCTGCTGGAAAAAGAGATTGCATGCAGATTTCTGGTCAGGCCCTCTGCCTGTAAGAATGCTCCCACCGTCATCATGTAACCCACATGCTCCATGGAGTGGTTGATCAAAGTTTATCTGTACATTAAATCAGTCTGAAATTTTGATTCCAGAGTGGATATTGGTTTTACTTGGTAAGAAATGTTTTATGGCATGTTCCTTTAACAATCATTGCCACTGCAGCATTTCCTTCGGTGACAATGAAATGTGCCTTCTCCCCAGCAATGCAGAGCCATCTCACAACAATCAAGAACCAGGTAATGAGCATCTTTAGTCTCTGGATTGTATTTCTTGGCTGTACAGTGCCTCGCTTCCTCTTTGCACCATCTGGATTCCCCTAGACACCTGGGGGAGGGGGAGGGCTTACATTTAAATCACATAATCCATGTAAACTGTCCCAAGAAAAAAAAGATTTTGTAGTCCAACAAACTGGAGGATTAATGATAGTCTAATTTAATAGATAATGTGTCTCTAAAATGTAACAGGTTACCAGGTGGTGTCCTTCTTAGTGGCAGATTGGTCTCTCCATAAAACCATTCAGGTGTCATTTCTGGGGGATGAGTCTGTGCATGGGTTCTCTTGTGGAGTTGTTGTTTCTGGTACCTTTTCCACTGATATCTTGGTCCAAGCCTTTAGCTGTGTCCAAGCCGTCTGTGGTGAATGAGAGGGCTAGGAGCAGAGGATCCCACTCACTGACAGGCATGTTTCACTGTTTCAGTCACGCTGGAGGTGTTTGGCAATAGGTTGCATGCTCCTTGTCATTACATATGGCGGCTGGCTGAGGTGGTGAGAAGAGGGCTATGCTGGTGCCCACCAGGGAAGCCCTCTTTTTCTCCTTCTAATTGTATTAGCCATTGAGCCCCTGGCTATGGCTATCTGACAACACTCAGCTTTGCGAGGGATCCAAGTAGGGCAACTAAAGCTAAGAACTAAGCTTTACACTGATGATTGCTTAGTGTTGCTATGGGATGCCCTAAATAGTCGTCCTCATCTGGTATCAATGCCAGCTCTTTCTAGACAGTCTCAGGGTTAGACATTAATGCATCTAAGACAGTGGTCTTGCCCTTAAATCAGCAGTGCACATAGACTTCCATATCCCACCTATGGCATAAGTAAGCTCCTATGGGTATCATATATCTAGAGATCTGGATTATCCCTGGTATTTTCAGCATTATCTCTAGTACTCTCTCCCTGCTGCTGAGGATGCTCAAAGAAGAATGAGATAGGTGGAAGCCTCTGCAACCCTTCCATGTAGGTAAAATCTCTGCAGTTAAGATGATTATCACTCCAGCGCTGCTTCACTGTCTGGCATACTTACTGGTGGACATTCTGCAGCACTGGTTTGAAAAGACTGATACAGTTCTTGGAGAATGGCTGTGGGAGGGTAAACCTCCATGGTATAGATGGTCCAAACTAAGAGCACACTGGCATAGAAGGGTTGGGACTTACACCATAGTTTCAGGTCTACTACTTAGCATTTTAGGCTGTCAAAATGACTCAATGGTTCAGTCCTTCCTTTGACTCCTCCCGGCTTGGCTGCTGATAGAAACTGAGCTGCTGGGTGGCACAACTCCAGTAACATTATTGCACTCTGCTCCCTACTCGGGTGTGGTCAGAACATGGCCATCGATCCTAACCTTGGTCAAGACATGGAGGAAATTGTACACACTTACTAAACTGTCCCTCACCTTGATAGAACTCATGCTACTATGGAATTCCCAGCACTAAAGATGGAGGATGGCAGTCTGCTGGAGTACATGGGAGACACAGGGGATTTTCAAACTGCAAGATATGTGCCAGCCCAATTTTTTCCATTTGGATTTATTTGACAGTCTTCAAAAGCACTACAAGTTGCCCCATTCTGTCTTTTGGAAGTTTCTTCTGGTACAGAATTTCTTTTCTCCCCTGCATAAGAAGGGGTCATATTGAACCTGACACTTGACTCTGTCTCCAATGCTACCCTGAAAAACAAGCAAAAGAGTGAAGGCTGGGAAGATACATAGCACAACTGTAGACACTATGCCAGACCTTACCCACATCTTACCCACTCTGCTTGGACCAAATGACAGACCTCCCTCCAGATCCCAATAATGAAAGAAGAGTGATCAGAGCTCTAGAAGTTGACACATGTGGCAAGTCCAGAAAGCCACAGCCTCCTAAGTCAAAACAAGGTTATGCATCACTGGTACTGAACCCCTGCTAAACTTAAGCTTCTGGGACCTCTCGCTCAAGACCTCTGCTAGAGATGTACTGCTCATGGGGCAGATCTTCTTCAGATCCCATGGTCCTGCCTGAAGGTAAAGAGATTTTGAAAGAGTACTGTATATGATGTGTGCAAAGCATGGATTGGCCTTTCCAATTCTTTGTCCCTGCAGCTGTATTTGCTTGGCCTGCCCTACCAGATGATCTTACTCCTGACCTCCTCTCAGATGTTGTTTTATAGTAGGAGTGGAAGCTAAATGTCTATAGTTACAAAGGCGGAGGCCACTAGACATCCCATCAATACAGGAGTGGCTAGAAACTGTGAGAAATCTAACAATTGTCACTAGGGTGTCCCATATTGCTAAAACAATTACTACCATATACCAGAATATCTGGGAACCTTTCTTGGCCTCCCCCCTTAGTACTTCTGACCCTGCTAGTAGGAAATGGAGAATTTTAGAACAGCCAAGGTACATGAGAGTTAGGGAGTGTTTACCTTCTCCTTCATCCTTTGTACACACCAGGGTCCCCCTCTTCTCCACCCTGTCTTTCTGCCCCCCTCAGCCCCCCTGATAAAAGTGCCTGACCACCAGTGGCCTCTGGTTTGAACATCTCATGGTTTCCTCCCCTCCCCCCTACATCTCCTCTCTGTATCTCTCCCTACCCCCACCTATTTTTTATGTTCCGTGTTCCATCACTATAGTAGTGTGGGGGGGGGGGTGCTGCAAGATAATGACACAATGGCTCCATCCTCAAAGCTGTTAGATTGCCACAAGCCCCAGGTGCACCAAATGCACAGTGCATAGGGCTTGCAGCATTCCCAGAGCCGTGTTCAGAATTCTTGAAAAGCAAGCCCACCATGCACCATATGTGGTGAGTTAGACCAGCTTTTACTGATCTAACTTTGTCATCCTTTTTTTTTTTTTTTTATTTAGTTGTTTAACCAGGTATAGCACACTAAGCTGAAAGCTTTTTTACAGGAGCGACCTGGGAGCACAAGGAGGTTAAGTGACTTGCTCAGGGTCACACAGTATGCAAGTGGAAGCTGTGGGATTCAAACCCAGGTCTGGTCTGCTGGATGTCATCAAATTTGCAGCTCAGAGCCTTAGACCACTGCACTATACTGCCTTCTGTGTTGTTGCAACACTACACCCTTTTTACTGGGCTTGTGCCGAGTCTGTGGTGCAAGCCACCATAAAAAAGGTGTAGTGTTGCAACAACACATGACCTATGGGAATTGGGTGCACTGTGCACCACAGAGTTTAGGGCAAGCTGCAGGGTTTCTGTATGCCCTGCGCCAACCTTTGAGAATTGGGCCCCATGTGTGTAATCTCTGCACTGGTGCCTTAGTAGGTCCAGATGAACATCCTATGGCAGTCTTGCTAAAATTCTGCTTAACACATCTGCATTTCTTACTCTTATTTTCTAGTTTGCTTCAAGGGTTAACCAACCCCAAGAGTGGCACCTGCACTGCCTGCACAGGTAAGCACCAGCTATGTTTTTGCTTTTCTTATTAATTCATTGTACCTCTTTTAGAATAGTTGTTGCATTAAGGTGTGTTGATTGTGTTTTGTCAATGTTTCTGTGATGTTGTTTTGTGTTTTGCTTGAAAAACGTTTTTCAGTAAAAAGAATTACCTGAAAGAAAAAAAAAAAATGTTGCAAGGTATGGGACAACATATGCTCAACCAAACCCCACAACTCAGCAACAGTGTTTTTTGAAGAAAAAAAAGGCACTCAGTAGCACTTGCCACTGAAGCATGCCTTGAACATTAGCTTCCCAAAGCCTATCTTTTCCACAAAGGAATATGGAAAGAAATCAACTGCCGTCATTTTTGTTGTTGCAGCATTCAATTCTCATACAGCAGCATGACTGTTAGTATGGGTGTGTGAGTAACAAACATTAAATTCCGAATACCACAAATAATACACTAATTGGTATTCGGAATCCGAATACCAAATAGCAGCACTATTCAGCTGGTATTTGGGTCGGCTTCCCCACAGGATTTTAAGATCTCGCAGGACTTGTTGACCAATCATTAAACATTTGCCAAAGCCAAATCATGTGACTGCCACTTTGTAGTAGAGAAAAATGTGGTGGAGAGAGCTCTGAGAGTGAGTAAGATTAAGCACTAGCAAATTATATTTAGATCACAAAACCTTTGCCTTTTTATTAGTGTACTGTGTTTCTTAGTGCCTGGTACTAGTCGGAGTTTTTTTTTCCAGAGAAATCGTCTGATGTAGTGATTTATTTGCCAGGAGTTGTGCAAAGAGAGACTTGCAGTTTCACTACCTTGATTTTACAGGCCTCTGTGCCATGCTCTGTGGAGGTGAAGGAGTATATTATGTTTCTCAGTGCCTTGTACTAGTGGGAGGGTTTTTTTCCCCCAAAGAAATTGACTGATCTAGTAATTTGTTTGCCAGGAACTGTGCAGAGAGAGAAACTTGCAGTTTCACTACCTTGATTTCACAGGTCTCTCTGCTCTGTGGAGGTGAAGGAGAAGAAGACAGTGTTACTGAAACTATTTTATATCTATTAATTACAGTAGTTCTAACTTCAATTTTGACTGCTGAGCTTACTATAAAAAAAAATCTATCTTTAATTTGGTGGCGTAAATAATAAGTATTCTGGGGTGTGGGTGGGGGGCTCAGGTTTCATGAAAGCCAGTAGCAGCCAGCAGTCTCGAAGGGCAGTCGGCTGGCTGCACTCCCACTGCCCATAGTTTGGGGCCAGATAGTGATGCCACACAGTTGCACTGCATGCACGTCTTTGCCTGCCTTGCGTGCTGCTTACAAGAATTTTTTTTTTTGGTAAAATAAACCAGTACTTCTGTACAGTTAAAAATAAAATGTATTACAGTAGTTCTGCTCTAGAAATCTGTCTTCAAAAATATTGGTGGTGTAATCGGAGGTTGGGTTCAGGTTTCACGAAAGTCAATAGCAGCCAGCAGTCTCGGAGGGCAGTCGGCTGAGTGCACTTTTGCACTCCCACCACCGACAGTTTAGGGCCAGGTAGTGGCACCGCACAGTTGCACTGCACACACACCTGCCTGCCTTCCGTGCTGCTTGCACAAATCTTTTTTTTACTTTTTATTTAACAAAATTTTCAATACAATTTATGACAATCACAGAAAACAAGCTTAAGACAGCACATACATTAGTATAAGAACTAACAAATAAGGCCAGAGAATAATAATAATATATAGGTAAGAAAATAAAACACAGGCTGAAGTTAATATAGATACTTTCCCCCTGTTAAAACAAGTCTGTTAAAATAATTATATAAAAGAAATAAAAGCATCAGCAGGTGAGATTATCAATATAAACTCATACATTATTGTACAGGTAGTCTTTAGGTAAAATCCTATGAGGGAGGTAAATGAAAACATACACACATATAAGAACCAAAGAATTAATCCATCTTTTAGAATAGAGTTCTTTGAAATGTCCCTCCCATCCCCTCCAAAGCCAAATGTCTTTCCCCTCAGGGAATAAAGTCCCTCCAGTGTGACATTATATATATTACCCACCTTCTCCAAAATAATTAAAAATTGTCAGATTGATGGTTTAATAGGGCTGTAATCCAATCCATCCTGTAAATGCCTATCATAAGATCTTGCCAGTGTTCAATAGGGGAAACTGCAGTCAAAAGTCACCTCTTTGTTATAGCTTATTTTGCTGTCAGAAGACAAATGTTTAATAATTTCCTATTAGTGGGGCTTTGAAAGCTTAAGCCATACTTAAATAAAAAAAAAATTTGCAGTAAGCTATACTGGGGTGGCAAATAAGTCTGCCAAGGCATCTTGGAAAATGGTGGAATCACTTCTAAAAGAAAGAATAGTTGAGTACTTAGAGGCCAGCGGGGCACAGAACCCAAGGCAGCTTGGATTCACAGTGGGAAAGTCATGTCAGATGAATGTAATAGATTTCTTTAAGTGGGTGACCAAGGTAGTAGACCAAGGAGGGGCTGTGGACATGGCCTACCTAGACTTTAGCAAGGCATTTGATATAGTCCCACAGAAAGGTTTAATAAACAAGTTAGCAATCCTGGGAGTGGGTCCCAGGGTGGTAGCCTGGATAACAAATTGGCTGGACAACAGGATGCAGAGGGCAATAGTAAATGGAGTCCACTTTGAAGAAAGGGGGGTTACTAGTGGGGTACCGCAGGGTAAATTACTGGGGGTGGTCCTCTTTAATGCCTTTATAAGTGACATTGTAGAGGGACTGGAGGGAAAAGTATGCCTCTTTGCAGATGATACAAAGATCTGCAACAGGGTTGATTCACAAGGGGGGGTGGAAAGGATGAGAAAGGACTTGGCAAGGTTGAAGGAATGGTCAAAAGTATGGCAGCTTAGATTCAATGCAAAGAAGTGCAAAGTAATGCAGCTGGGAAACAAATACCCAAGGGAAGAGTACACAATGAGGGGGAGATAATAACAACAACAAAAATGGAACAGGACCTGTGGGTAGTCATATCAGATGACCTAAAGGTAGTCAGGCAATGTGAGAAGGCAGTTAGGAGGGCTGGGGGGACATTGGGATGCATAGGGAGAGGCATCACCAGTAGAAAACAGGAAGTTGTCATCCCTCTCTACACACAGTTAATGAGACCCCATCTGGATTACTGCTTGCAATTCTGGAGACCCCATCTTTGCAAGGACATAGACAGGATGGAGGCAGTCCAAAGGAGGGCAACTAACATGGTGCAGAGTCTGCACCAGAAACCATATGGAGAGAGACTAAAGAAGCTTAATACGATACCACAAGAAAAGAGGAGAGGGTGGACATGATAGAAACTTTCAAGTACCTCAGCACGGGTCAAATGTCGCACAGCACAATGTCAGTGACTTAATCACGCCTAGCGATTACCAGATTTCTTTTGTTCTGTGGGGGCTGTGTTCTCCCACACCCCTTCATGGGGTTGTGCCCTGGACCCCCAATTGGGATTCTAACTTCAGGTGGGGTCCAACACGGAGAGCACACAGGTCCTGTGTTCACGCATAATGCCATACGCTATTAAGAGTACGACATTATGACCTGGTAGGAAGTATCTCAAGGGAATTAACAAAGTCCAAGAGGGTAGGATTTTTCAGAAAAAGAGATGTGCAAGAACAAGTGGGCACACTTTGAAGAAAGAGGGGGCATGGCTCAAGGGCAATGTGAGGAAACATTTTTTTCACAGAGAGGGTGGTGGATGCATGGAACAGCCTCCCTGAGGAGGTTGTGGGGTAAAAAACAGTGGGGGATTTCAAGAATGCATGGGACAAACATAAGGCAATTATAATGGGGAGTAGGAGGAAGCAGGCTCTTAGTTAACTAGAATCTGCAGCTTATCCAATAGGTAGGGAAATGAGCAGACTGGGTGGGCCAAGTGGGCCTTATCTGCCATCAAAGTCTATGTTTCTATGTTTCTATCTTGTAATGCCAAAAAGATGGGCTGAAGTGCAGAGCAGCTTCAGAAATTATGGTCGTGTGTTGCTGGTGAATAACCACAACTTCTCCAACAGGAGACCCCTCAATCTGGGAAGTATTTCATCTGGATGGCTGGTGTTTTGAAATATCTGAGTGTGACCTTCCAAGAAAAGTCTTTCTAGGAATATGAAGCAGTGACAGAGTGTAAGAACTTAAAATGCTATTCACAGATTGGGTTCTCCAGATGAAGGCCTAAATCCCCCTCCCTTGTTTCTTTTAAAGGGTTAAGAGAGTCCCTTCATAATGATAACAAAGTGGTATAAATATAAGAAATCATGTGGGTTAATGATGCCTGGTCCGCCAGTGCTATCCCCAAGATATCAGCTATCTGGGGGGTTCGGACTATCATTTGGGGGATGCTGCGTCAAAGTCTTAATAAAATTAGTTGCTTGTCTAAATATAAATTGATCATGAAGGCAAATTCCATATTGCTGCATTATTTCCTCAAAAGATAACAGGCAGCTGTCTTTAAAGACCAGGTATTCAGTGGTTTAGGTGGTTGTTTTAGTTCTAACCTCACATATATTTTTAATAAGAGTATCTCACCCCGATTCTGCCTGTGTGTTTTTCAATGTCCTCGGTTGACCGGCACTGAAACTGCCTGCATGTCTTGTTTCAGGAAATGACAGTAGTTTTTTTAAAGTTCGGCTCCTGATACAAAGTGAAACCCAAGATTATATGACGTCTGTTACTGTAACTT
Organism: Neoceratodus forsteri; assembly: GCA_016271365.2. Taxonomy (NCBI): domain Eukaryota; kingdom Metazoa; phylum Chordata; order Ceratodontiformes; family Ceratodontidae; genus Neoceratodus; species Neoceratodus forsteri. The sequence goes on from CM057455.1 coordinate 701,274,210, forward strand.
TTTGGGCTTCACATGCATCCACAAACAGGACATCACACTCCTCTGTTATGCAAATGAGATCAGCACCGAGACTCAGGTAACCTGTTGCATTTAGTGTGGACCAGTGGGAGATTCGAGTGGCAGTGCATGTAGTGGGCCATCAGCTTAGCCGACAACTCAGTCTCACGGTTTCTGGAGAAATTTGCAACTTTGCTGGAATTTCACTGGTGAAGTTAAATTTTGCTGCATCTCTGCTTGCCATGATATCATCTTTCATTCAAGATCAAACTTAGGTACTTTAGCTTTTAGGCTTTTGACACAAAATAGATCTTTAAATAATTCACATTCTCCACAAGTTGCATGTTTCAAATTCAGCCAGTCAACAGGTTAAGATGTTCTTTATCCACTAAGTTTCATGCCAGCAGCATTAGAAATAGTCTTACAAGAAATAAGTCTTTTTCAATGGCAAAAATGAATTAAAGTTTTTTCCTTTTCTCTTTTCCTTCAAGTTTTCTGTTTCCTGGTAGTACCAGAATATATATCACTAAGATATCAGTTGCTAGGTTACCTTATCTCCAGTCTAGCATCACTGGTTTCTTCCTCATGTAAGCAAAGATTGAAGCAGTCTCTTCATATCATCCTTTACATGAGGCCCAGTTTAGGGGAAATGTCATTTTAAACAGATAGTCATATGTCCCCTAACTTTCACGTAGGTAGGATGAACTTTTTTTAAAAAAAAATGTTTTTCTTTTCTTTTTGCAGACAGTTTTCCTTCCTGCTTAGAGAGCTCATGTAGACAGAAATTTAAACCAGTTGTCTAGTATTACTTCCCAATTACCTTAATTAATAATTAAGCATTAATACAAATATAAAATAGTAATTATAAAATAATACAAACTAATAGCATCATAATAAAATATTTTTATAACTGAAGTTTTGTTCCCACAACTACCTCCACAGCCACAGTGTTCGTCATGGCAGAATAGCTGATTCCACAACCACTGAACCTCTGAAAAGTGAGCAGCTCCAACCACTCTGGCAGACATTCAAAATACACCTTCCAGTCTTCAACAACTGATCCTACACAGGATACTCCTGCCTGAACAGTTTGGGTGAGCTCACTTATGATGACTTTCCTTAACATTTGCTGGTCACTGGAGTGTGAATGTCCTTGTCAGGTGGTGCTGGCCACATTTGACATTTCTTTGCCTTCCATCTGTGTCGCTGCAGCTGTGCCTGATTTTTGACACCATAGACTGTAGAGTATACTCTGGAACTTTTTGATCATTATTAACAGCAGAGTTGATCTACCCAGAGGCTGTAAATACCCATATCTTCTAAGGCACAATACTAAAGACTGGACAGTTCTTTACCTCGGGGTATAATTTTTTCATAGCTCAGCAAGGACAAGTACACATGTGGCTATATGTTCCTGAGACACTCATTTCCTTTAATTATTATGTTCCATTTTATTGAAGAGGAACAAGCTAATCTTTACCAATGATACCTTTCCTCTTTGTTTATTAATACAATACTTTATGGCTTCTGAATTCAGGCTTAGTCCTGGAAATCAGAAAGGTAACCAAAGTGACTGTGTTCCTCTAGATATATTCTTTTTTTTATGTAGGAAAAACATAAAGGGTCACTTGCTGAGAGCCAGTATTTGTTTTTAAATACTATAATATCCTCCAAATTTATGGAGGACCATAGGCTCTTCAGCAAATACTTAATCTTTTTGGGATCACACCCTCGTATTTATATTAGTATTTCTCTACATAGGCATTAAAGCATTATTCCTTTAAATTAAAATTATAGGATGCCATTTGTCCCTGTTCGCTTGGTTGTCCTTGCTCTGTCTTCTGTTAGCAGCCTTGCCTAGAGATAAGTCTGGCTTAGGCCATGACCGAGGAGGCCTGGCAATCTTTCTTTTTAAATTTTCCTCCCAGCTGTGCTCCACAGTTTTGCTGTGAATGTGCTCAACCACATAAAGGGCTACTTTATGAGCCCTTCCCCCTTGTAAGTCAAGTTTTTTGTTATGCTTTTCATGTTTCCTGTTGGCAGGTTGAATTACTGTTATTCTGAATGGTTGTTATTTGTTTGGCCAGATATTATGTGTTTTATAATGGCTGTGCATGATAGGGACTATAAGTTACAATGTTACTTTAATGGAAAAATCACTGTTTATATGGGAAGTATTTTACTGTCCTGGAATAGGATGAAGTTAGACTCTATTCTGTGCTAGGGGACCACCTTCACAGCAGTAAATTTATTATTTCTTCACCAGTATTATACTTCAGGCTTGGACAGATACTTAAACATGATTAAAATGATACAGCCATCCAAGTTAATAATATACTCCCAATAGCTTAAATAACCATGTTAAAAGGTATAAGGTACTCTCATTACTTAAAAAATGTCATCCCTCTTTTATTTTTTTGCATGAAACACACCTGGATAGAACAGAACACCAGAAACTTAGCAAGTTTGGTTATACCCACATAGTGGCCTCCTCCTATCATGTGGAAAGCATCATGGAGAGGCCATTTTAATACCCCATACCACACCATTCCAGTTATTATCCACTTAAAGTATACTTACACAGAGGGATGCCTAGCCCTTTGTTAAGAGCATCTATGTAGGCTCCTCAATTGTTTTAGTTAGTTTATATTTCCCCCCAGGCTCTAATGCTGCCACTGTGCAGGCACTGCACCAGAAGATTACCGAATACCAATCTGGGGTTTTGGTTGTTGGTGCTGATCATAATATGATATATGATAATAAAGACATCACCAACCCCAGCTCTCCTAAGACATCTAGTGCTCAAAAAGCTGCTCAGGCATATTTTAGTGAGGCCCACTGGATTGATGTGTGGTGGTCTATCTATCGCCATTGCAGAGGCTGCACCCATAATTCAGCCCCGCATAACCTATACACCCGAATAGACTATTGTCATGTATCAGGAGAACATCAGTATCTGGTACAGGATTGTGAGATGCTCACCCTCCCTCCCTCAGACCATGCCTCAATCTTATTGACCTTGGACTGGGCTTCCAAAGAGAGGTCCACTCTATGGCACTTCAATAATTACCTTTTAAATATCCCAGCATTCCAGAATATGGTCAAGGAGTGTCTTCCACAAATCATTCAAGAGAATGCACATCCTGACATCAGACCTGGAATACTTTGGGATATGATTAAGGTGGTGGGGAGATAGTGTGGTTCACCTCTCATCATAAAAAAATGCAGTTTGCCCAGTTTGGTGCCTTACAGGCACAACTGAAAGACCTTCAGCAACAACATGCCCAGGGGGATGAAGTGGTGACCCCCCCTTTCAGAGGCCACTCAGCAACAAATACAAAAATTACTGGATATAAAAAATGAAAAGGCACTACAGTATCTGGAACAGACATACTATGCAGGAGTCCCATGTGCCACTCGTATCTTAGTCCACTGCCTATGACAGCATACAGCCCAGGCCGTTATAACACAAATTCATTGTTCCCCCCCTCAGGTAGATCGGTGAAACTTCCTTCCCAGATTAGGGAGGCTTTCAGACTGTACTGCCAGACCCTAGGCACCCCTGATACCCCATCTGATCCTCTGGGAACTCACACTTTCCAGAGTAGGCTGCAGCTACCCCAACTTACCCCAGGTCAAACAGCCCTTTTGGATGCCCCAGTTACTCTTCAGGAGCTGGAGAGAGAGGTGACTGGCTTAAAGACTTTTAAATGCCCTAGCCAAGATGGGTATATGGGGGAATTCTATACATTTTTTAAGGATTTGTTCCTTCCCCATTTGCTTCAGTTATGTCAGAAAGTGACAGAAGAAAATTCTGTCCCCCTACCTGGCATTATGCCACCATTTCCTGTATACCAAAACCAGGTAAAGAGCATACCTCTTGTTCCTCCTACTACCCCATCTTAGTTGAGACTCACCGCAACACACCACCCCACTCCCCCCCTTCCTGATCCCACCCCGACCAGGCCACAGGCACAGCCCTTCTCACACCTCCATGGCCAGCAGCCCGACTGATCTCTTAATGAATGAGTGCATTTTTTGTTCAAGCATACACTCATTCATTGACAACTCGCTGTCTTTTAGAGAGATTTTCAGGGGGGTAGAGAATAAGAGGGGGCTGCACTGGTCCCAGGTGTAGGTATCTGGATGAGGGAATGGCATTGTGGACCCTTCTGGGGTCCACAAAGCCACTGCCCCATCCTGACCCCCCACTGGTGATCAGAGCAGCCCCCTCCCATTCTCAATCCCCCTGAAAAATGTCCTAAAAGACCACAAACTGTCAATGAATGAGCACATGCTTGTACAAGCACATGCTCATTCATTTAGAATGCAGTCAGGCTGCTGACTGTGGAGGTGAGTAGAGGGCTGTGCCCATGGCTTGGTAGGGGTGAGATTGGGATGGGGGAGTGGGGTGGTGTGGTGTGGTGAGGTACTCCTTGATGGGGCAGGGGTCCACTAAACACAAGGGATTGAATTTACCAAAACATAATTTATATTTTTTTATTTGGGCCTACTGACCAGTGATTGGTCAGTGTGTGGGGGCCTGGGGGAGTTTCTTTATTTGAACAGTAGCCCATGATTGGTGGGGGGACCACATGGGACTTAATAAAAATATATATATATTTTACATTGTCGCTAACTGCCCAGTGATCGGGGCAGCTGTCGATTTGTTGGGGGGGGGGGCACTAGACACCAGGGATTTATATGTATTGGGCAAATTTGTGCATGAAGTGTGGAATTTTACCTGCATGATCTAAGAATTTAATGGATTGCATTTAATGTAATGAGTGCAATCTGTGAAATTTTCTGCAGAGCAAATTTTCTTGCCATAGCACATCTCTAATGACAAGTTCAAAGATATAATTTTTGTGTGTGCAACTTGCTACTAAACAGAAATAAACTGTCTTAAAGAGTTTTGAAGTTAACAGATCTGACAGGTTGATGAATGTGTTTCCTTGGAAGAACAAAGACCCATTTGCCTACAAAGTAATTTGATGCTTTTAAAGACTTTCCTAAAAGGTTTTCTGGAGAAAACCTACTTTATTCCAAAGACTTTGCTAAGAGCTGAAGTTATAATCATTATTAACTTATCTCAGGAAATATTTGTCTCACAAAAGTGGGAGACACAGCAAACAACTGATTCAAATGAACTAAATCCAGAAATGTTTGTATGAAAACTGCAAGTCATTACATTCAAAAGTTATGAGAAAAATTAATTTTGGAGTCAAAGCTGGACAAGGTACTGGAGGACAGTCTTAAACAAGCATTTGTCATTGTTGAATGTTGTCTTGCTGGCATTGGCATTGGTAGTGCAGGATTTAGAGAGATGCATAATAGGAATGTCAGTGAAGTATTGAACTGATGCCAACCCCACTCCCACCCTGCAGAGACTGACAGGCATTGGGGTGTGCCTTTGGGTTGTCAGCCATAACGCTCATGCCATTTCACCTCACCCTACCCTGAAGACACTGATAAGTGTTGCAGTGTGCCTTTGGGCATTCTGACCTTACACTCACCACATTCCATCAGGAAATACGCTGAGATGGGTGCAGTATAGGAGAATGGGGTGAACTTTGGGGCCGAGGTGTCCAAGGCACACCTTGATGCCTATCACTAGCTGCAGGGTGAGGATGGGGGTGGAATGGCATGAGCATTACAGCTGACAATCCCAAGTCACATCCCTAATGCCTGTCAGTCTCTACAGGGTGGAGAATTATGGTTGGAAACCCTAATACCCTGATGTTTGTTGGTATTTTCACTCCAAATTTTCCACATGGACTTTTTGTGACCCCACCTCATGAACAGTGGCACTATCAGTTCATTAGCCAAAAGGTGATTTTGCACAACAACTGCTCCATTTGGTGCCACAGGTGCGAAAACTCATTTTGGGCATGATGTGAAAAATGACAGCTGTACTGTTCATGAGGAGGTGTAAAAAAATGGCATTGTTGAAAATCTGGAGTGAAAATATGAAAATATGAAAAACTGGTGAAGTCATGAGCGTGTGTAGAAACTGCGCAATGCATGCCAGTAACACAATTATTTGGGGGATATTTTTAACCAGATTTTCAACATAGGCATTTTGGGACCTCTGCTCATGAACAGTGGCACTGTGATTTTGTTAATCTGTCCTGAAAGTTGATTTCCTACAGCGACCACACCATTGTGTACCAGATGTGTGAAAACACATTTTGGGCAGGATGTGAAAAATGACAGCTGTACTATTCATAAGGAGGTATGAAAAATGGCAATGTTGAAAATCTGGAGTGAAAATATTAAAAATTGTCAAAGTTACACTCGTGCTTGGAAACTGCGCAATGCACGCTCATAACACAGTCATTTTTTTTAATAGTTTCACCAAATTTGCAACACAGGATTTTTGGAAACCCACCTCATGAACAGTGGCACTGTCATTTCATTAGTCAGTCCCAAAAGGTGATTCCATGCAGCGACTGCGAAATCACCTTTTAGGACCAAATAATGAGATGACAGTGCATGTGTTCCTGAGGTGGGGTCCCAAGAACCCCATGTTGAAGATTTAGAGACAAAATTCAAAAAAATGGCTAAGATATCCACCTAAATTGACCCCACCATTAATGCCATTATATAGCTTACTGGCATTTCTTCATTTTGCAGTTCGGTTTTGAAGAGTCCAGACATGTTCCTGCTCCATCAAAGATCGCAGTGCTGGACCTCTGAAAGTAAGTATGGGGTGAGGGGATGTGGAAAGATGGGGTGCATAGAGGGTAGAGTGTGGGTTGGGGAGGGCACCGCACAGCGAAGAACCATTTTCTTTTTTCAGGTAAACAAGAACGGACATCGCAAGGTTTGTTAGGCACACTGTGGTGGGCTCCCAGTATGCCACAAAATGGGGTGGGGGAACATGCCAACACGGTCAGCTTTGTGTGAGTGGTGGCACACTGGGGAAGGCTTCCAGTGTGCCACACAATGAATGGAGGTGGGGGACATGTCAACAATGGGGGTGGCGCAACATGCCGACACGGTCGGCTTTGTGTGAGCAGCGGAACACTGGGGTGGGCTCACAGTGTGCCACATAATGTGTGGGGGACATGCCAACATGGGGATTGCACCCCCGATGTTGACTTTGTTTGGGGATTGTGTGATGATGGCAGGAGCTGCTGCCATGTTTATTGAAATGCTTTGCCAGGAAAGGCACATACAGGAGGTGTGTCATCTCTGCCGCTGCATGACAAGCTTGTCTCTGATTGCAGCGGCACATTTCTTTCAAGTTGGTGGCACTTTATATAATTCTTGCATCAGTGCTAGCATGCTGGCTAATTGGGGAATGAGGGATGCACCTACTAAAGCGTGCCCTGCATTTGCCAACAGTGACACACCTCTCACTGTACTGTTACTTCCAGAAGATGTTGCTTGCGCATGCGTAAGACAACATAAAAAAAGTGAAGAGCCACCCTTTGCATCATTTGCAGGATCCAATCAAAGTTAATAAAATTTACAGGAAATGATGTCAGGATGATGCTCTGACCAGAGGCAATAAAGCCAACCACTGGGAGACTCAGCCCAGTTCTTGCCTGTACTGCATGCTGAAAGGATCTGTGCCTATAAACCTGCCAATATTGTTTGTTTTACTGTTTTGAGATCCCTGCCAAAACCTAGACCAAGAGCCAAGCCTGCCTGGTGATGTCTGGACCAGCAAGGGATCAAGCCTTCATTGCTGTGCTTATACCAGCAGTGCTGAGGTCAAGAGCCTGAGGTTCGAGTGAGAAAAAAACAAGAACTGCAAAAGAACCAGCCACAAGAAAAGAACATTTCACAGCAAAAGTAAAAAGAGGACTCCCACCAACATCCTGAAATTAAGGAAGCCCCTGCAGATAACCAGATGTCTGAGTATTATTTTAATTAATTTTATAATATTCTAATTGTTCTTAGCTGGGAGATTGCTTAAGGAGAATAATTCCTTAAAATATTAAAGTGGGTATATAGAAAAGCTTAAATTCAAGTAATAATATAAACATTTTTGCCAAAGAAAAGGTATTTGGAATAAGTACAAAGAAAAGTTTTGAAACACTAGTAGGACCAAGGTATTTGAAATCTTTATACAAAAATCACTTTACTGTTTGCAAAAGTTACCAAAACTGCAAGCTGCATGCTTGTGGTTTTGGTTTTGTTTGTTTTCTAAAATCTGTGTTGTTTGTATTGATGCTGCTTTTCATTATGTTTACAATGTTTTATTATCTATAAAAAATGATTAGTAATTAGAGGTATTGTACAGGGACAAATAAAATCTATTTTTTCTACAAATTGCATGATGGTGTGATGGAAATGTTATTCTATTTATCTAGAGCGTTATACAGTAGGTGGTAAAATAAGACTGGAGCCCGTCTTACATTGTTTATATGGTTTAATTCAAATTTTATGACACAGGGCTGAAAGCTTAGCAAAGTGCCACATAAGGCTCTGGTATTCCAGCCTATTGTTCTGACATAGTGGCTCTGATTCAGCAGTGGTGTCCAACCATCCATGATCTCTCAGGGCTTGCTTTGTGTCTTCTGGCATTGTGTATAATTCTGTTCCTGTCTCCCAAAATACCCATAGCCTGGTTTGGTAAGGGATCTGGACCAGAACTTTGTGGGTTTTCAGGATACGGAGTGTTGCGGCATTGGCCAAGCTCTTCTCTAGTATCCCCAGTGGATAATCCTGATCAAAGTAGAGGTATGAGCCATTGTACTCAACTTGTTTCTGTCCCCAAGCTATCTGAAGGATTTCTTCCTTGTCGTTATAACTAAAAAATGTCATGACAATAGATTATGGTCTAGCCTTCAGATCCGTTGGTTTCAGGGTAAGCAGTCAATGGGCTCTCTCACTTTTTTGAAGCTTAGAGAAAGCAGGACATCTAGTACATGTTCAAGTAAGTCATCCATGAAATAACTCATTTTCCCTGTCTCCGCTTCCACCAGCAGCCCATATACCCTGAGATGATCCCATCTGGACTGGGCCTCCAAGTCCTGGCACTTAGCATTCAGTTGTTCATGTTGATTCACTAGGAAAGCAATGGTGGTATGTAGCTGTTGCAAATTGTCCTCTGTTTTAGCCACTCTATCCTCTGCCACCTGAATACGTTGCTCCACCACTGTAAATATAGTATTTAACTGGCAAAATTCTTGTGGGTTTCTGTACGAAAGTTCTTAATTTCAGACAGGAGAGTTTCAAATCATGATCAGGAGAGCATTTCAGTTTCCATTTCTTTGTGTCTATACCTGTAATGCTGGCAAGCGAGGTGTTTCTACTTGGCAGAGAACTTTGTGGGCTTGCTCCATGGTCATCTGTCAATTTTATGGCATTTTGGCCTGAGATCTGGTAAGTCTGTCTCCTCCATTGCTATTTGAAGCCATTCTTCAAAAAAATGTATCTGTATAGTTATTAATGGGAGAGTTTGATTGTAGGCAATGACGGAGCTAAGAAGTCAGCTTGCATTCAGATGGTGATGTCACTGGAAGTCGCAAAATAATTTTTTGTGCTAAAATAAATCAGTACTTCTGTACATTTAAAAATAAAAGTATTACAGTAGTTCTGCTGTAGAAATCTGTCTTTAAAATAGTGGTGGTGTAATCTGAGGTTGGGCTCAGGTTTCACAAAAGTCAGTAGCAACCAGCAGTCTTGGAGGGCAGTCAGCTGACTGCACTTCCGCCGTCCACAGTTTAGGACCAGGTAGTGATGCTGTGCAGCTTTATCTATCTATCTATCTATCTATCTATCTATCTATCTATCTATCTATCTGTCTGTCTGTCTGTCTGTCTGTCTGTCTGTCTGTCTGTCTGTCTATTTATTTATTTATGTCTTTGAAAACCGGGTAGGTGCACTGATCCAGAAGACCATTTTCAGTCACGACCTGGGCCACAAGGTGGCAAAAACAACACCACACAGTAGTACATACAAGATAAAATACACGCACACCCAGTATGTGGTGGTGAGGAAGAAAATATACAGTGGATAAGCTACAGTAAGTTATACTGTGACAAATGTACATGAGCAAAGACAAACGATTAAAACAGAAATGGTGAAAGTTACATACACTAACAGTATACAATTACATGATTTAGTTCCATACAGGTGCAATAACAATGACAATAACTGTGCAATTTCAGACACATCAACATTTTTACTGTATCATCAGTGATCAAGAGTGGATCAGGGAGGGTCAGTGATAGGCTTGAGGGTTTTAAGGGTAGGGGGAGGTTGGGTAAGGAAAGACAGAGGGACGGGGTAGACTTGAGGGTTTAAGTGTATGGGGGTAGGGTAAGAAAAAACAGGGTTGAGGAAAGGAGGGGCAGGGGAGGGAGGGGCAATAAGAGCTGCCTACCCATTGTAGAGCATAGACAAGTTGTACAGTAGGCCGTAGCATTTTTATATGGTGTAGTGACAGTTTGCAGCCATAAGGAGCCAGGCTTTCAGGTTTGCACTGCACACACACCTTTGCCTGCCTTGTGTGCTGCTTGCAAGAATATTTTTTGTGCTAAAATAAATCAATACTTCTGTACATTTAAAAATAAAAAAATATTACAGTAGTTCTGCTGTGGAAATCTGTCTTTAAAAATATTGGTGGGATAATCTGAGGTTGGGTGGCTCAGGTTTCATGAAAGTCAGCAGCAGCCAGCAGTCTCGGTGGGCAGTTGACTAACTGCACTCCCACTGCCTACAGTTTAGGGCCAGGTAGTGATGTCATACAGTTGCACTGCATGCACACCCTTGTCTGTCCTGCGTGCTGCTTGCATTTTTTGTGCAAAAATAAATCAGTACTTCTGTACATTTAAAAATAAAAAGTATTACAGAAGTTCTGCTGTAGAAATTTCTCTTTAAAAATATTGGTGGTGAAATCTGAGGTTGGGCTCAGGTTTCACGAAAGTCAGTAGCAGCCAGCAGTCTTGGAGGGCAGTCAGTTAATTGCACTCCCACTGCCCACAGTTTAGGGCCAGGAAGTGTTGCCACAGAGTTGCACTGCATGCACACCCTTGTCTGCCCTCGTGCTGCTTGCAAGAATTTTTTTGTGGTAAAATAAATCTGTACTTCTGTACCTTTAAAAAGTACTGCAGTACTTGAGAGTGTTTAGAAATCATTGACATAGACAATGGCAGGTAGGGGTGGTAAAAAATGTACTCGGTCCAGCTCATTCACATCTGCAATGGAGAAACAGGATGGTGATGGTGAACCTGAAAGCAAGCGACAGTCAGGCAGTATTTGAAGCCCAAAATAATTCTCTTCCCCTTCCAAGCCTATTTCTTACAGCAACAGTAGTACTGTGGCTGGCACAGGAGAAAGTGATACAAGAAGCACAAGCAGACAGACACTGTTCTTGACTCCCAGAACCACCAATGTGTCCCCATCTCTCACCAGTACCATCACATCTGTCATCCCCCTCCACCACCACCATACAGACAGTCTTCCACAACTAGCAGTATGACTACTGCAGCCAGTCCTGTACCTGTGACTGTTACTCTTGCCACTACTGACACTATGAACCCTGCCACTACTGCCAATACTGTAACACTATCACCACAGTCTGTTATCCCTGTCACAGTGAATATTATCAGTATGACCACTACAGTTGATTCAGTTATGCCTCCTGCTTCTCAGCTTCTCAGTACTCCTGAAAAACTTGTAGAGGAGGACCAGTTATTTGGTTCTGAGTATTTCCCTCCACATGAATTGCCCAATGACACTTCATCTTCATCAGAGGCAAAGGTGAGTGACTTTGAGGATGAATCAGAGTATGCAATGTACTGTGAGGGCAGAAAAAAAAGGTGGCTGGCAAAAGATCCTCTAGGAGTAGTGCTATTACCCAGGGTAGTAGAAATAGCAGTAAGCGTAAAGGTCCCCATTCCCCTAAGAAAATCAAACAAGCAATGCTGATGTTTCCTCAGCAGTCTCTGTCACAGCCTGAAGAACAGCCAAGTGATGGCAGCACTGGCATGGCACCATCAGGGCCAGTGGCCACAGGGCAAGAACATGAGGACAAGGCAGGTGGCACATCTGTTGAAAAAAGATCTGAGGGATGTGGTGCTACCAGAATCACTGGTAACCGTAGTATTAAGAGTGCTGTGTGGCTGCATTTCACTGTGTTAAAGGAGGACACAAGGAAGGCAGTCTTTTCTTTTTGCAGCCCCGAGGGAAATCATTCTCTAACTTAACCACAACATCGTTACAGAACCACTTGAAGCTTAAGCACTCTCAACTGTATTGAAGTTCATCTGGGTCTGGATCTGGACCCTTGGTTTCATCAAGACCAAACCACTCCAGTAGACAGGCATGTACTGTTGGCAGTGGTGGTAGTACCAACAGATCTGATTTTGAGCAACCCAGCTGTCATGGCACTCCTCCCTCCTCACCAACACCGAGTCCCTCTATTCTGGTCACTTCTGACTCCAGTGAAACTACAAGGGGGAAACAGTCATCAGCATTTCGCACACCACTGGCGAAGCTGTCCACATCGATGTGTCCCATGACAGCTTGAATAATGGATACTCTGCATGCACGAACAAAATATCATAAAGAACCTTAGTGCATTAGCACTGAGGCAAGGGTTACCCCAAAGGGCATTGGCCGGGAAGCCAAGTTACAAAGAAATACAAAATCACACCTACCCCCATAATACAAAGCATCATGGGCTGTATATGCAAATCACCACAGCATATTATGCTCTTTCATCTTTAAGCAGAAATGCATGGTGCTAAAAGGCCTCTCATACAGTCTGCAAAGGGTGCCAGTAGAAGACACATACACATGTTTTGTCCTACCAGGACTTATCAGTGTGCCTCATCTGTATGACACCCGAGTGAAATGAACCAGCTACCCTAAGTTGGTCTATCTGGGTTGGGTTGTGGTGAGCCCAATAAAAACCAAAAACAAGCTAAAACACAAAGAACCTTAGTGCATAAGCACTGAGGCAAGTGTTACTCCAAAGGGCATTGCCCGGGAAGCCAAGTTTCAAAAAAATATAAAATCACACACACCCTCCATAATACAAAGCATCATGGGTTGTATATGTAAATCACCACAGAACATTATGCTTGTTCAACTTTAAGCAGAAATGCATGGCGCCAAAAGGCCTCTCACATAGTCTGCAATGGGTGCCAACAGAAGACACACACACACACGTTTCGTCCTACCAGACTCATCAGTGTACCTCATCTGTATGACACCCCAATGGAATGAACCAGCTACCCTAAGTTGGTCTATCTAGGATGGGTTGTGGTGAGCCGAATTAAAATAAAACACAAGCTAAAACACAAAGAACTTTAGTGCATAAGCACTGAGGCAAGGGTTATCCCAAAAGGCATTGGCCAGGAAGCCAAGTTTCAAAGAAATACAAAATCACACATACCCCCATAATACAAAGCATCATTGGTTGTATATGCAAATCACCACAGAATATTATGATGGTTCAACTTTAAGCTGAAATGATTGGTACCAAAAGGCCTCTCACACAGTCTGCAAAAGGTGCCAACAGAAGACACATGCACATGTTTCATCCTACCAGGACTCAAAATATCATGCCTTACATTCAACAGCATAGCAAATCACACAGCTGATTGTTGAGATGATGGCGTTGGATCTCCAGCTTATCTCAGTTGTGGAAGATACTGGCTTCCGATGACTTCACAACTATTTGTACCCCTTGTTATCAGATACCATCTTGTACTACATTTTCACAGAGTGTATTGCCATGACTGTATGATGGTATGTGATCTGCTGTTGAAGGTCTGCTTGCAGAGGCGTTTGGTAGTGTTTTTAACTGCACATTGAATATCTGGAGTAGCAATAACTCCCGACATGCTTATCTCTCCTTAACTGCACACTGGTGTGTGCAACAGCCTGCTGTTGCTGTTTCCAATGCATCAACTTGTGGCTCACCCTTGGCAACCCCCACAATCCGGTAGTCACATAAGCTCAGCTTTGCTGAACATTGGACTGATGGAGGAAGACCACAGAGCACATGATATTCTCACATTTCTGCAAGACATGTTGCCGTCTTGGACTGGTGTTAGCACTAATTTAAAAGTTGTTTTTTTTTATACATGACAATGGCAGAAACAAGGTGAAAGCCATCAATGATGGCCATTTTGTGAACATTTTTTGCTTTGCACACACACACTGAATTTAGTGGTGACTCATGCACTGCGTAACAGTACTAGGACCAACAACATATTATCCACAGCCCATTCCATCTGCAGTCATTTCCATCACTCTGTAAAAGTCACTAACAAATTAAGAGAAATTCAGGAATGCCTTTGTCTTCCCCAACATAGTGTAATATAAGATGTTAGCAGTTGGTGGAATTCTTCATACCTGATGCTTTCAAGACTGCTGGAGCAAAAGTGGGCACTACACAAAATGTCTATAGAGGCAAACATTGGAGGGCTCCTAGGACATCATGACTGGTTAGTTCTTGAAGGCATGGTGAAGGTTCTTGCGTCATTTGAGAGGAGTACATGTGACCTAAGTGCTACCACAGCCTTACTTAGTAAGGTTATCTCAGCTGTGCATATGCTCAAAAGATCATTACAATGGTGGTTGGCTGACAATACCATGAGTACACAAGAGGTCACTGAGCTTGTTATTCATCTTGATGCAGAACTTGATGAAAGTTTCACCACAGTCATGAATAACCACCACCATGTATTTGCTACCATGTTGGACCCTAGGTTCAAATGCAAAATCCTTCATATAGCCATGGACAGCCACAGGGTGACTCATTTTATGCAACAGCTGAATGAAGAGTTAAATAGTGCCATGCAGGGAGTGAGACACTCTGAAGGGGAAGAAGATGCTCTAGTTCAGGTACATGAGAAAGAGAAACAGGCTTGTGGTGGTTTGGAATCGGATGGTACTGGTGAATATGGGGAAATATGGCATAGCAGCAGTGCAGAGAAGAGTAACTGGGCATTACTCAACACATCATTGCATCAACAGCAACACAAACATTCACAGTCTCAGCCTTTCTCTGCAGAAAATGTACTTAATGGTTACTTTGCAGAATCAATTGAGCCATTTGAAGTTGATCCACTTGGCTACTGGATTCAGAAAATGAACTCCTCTTCTCAACTGGCACAACTTGTTTTAAAATACCTAAGCTGCTCTCCTACAAGTGTGCTGTCTGAGAGGATGTTTAGCACTGCTGGTGACATTGTTGATCCATACCGTTCTATGCTGGACCCTCAACACACTGAACAGCTAGTGTTCATTAAGCTAAATGTACCAGTAATTGGCCACAAATATGATCTGCCCACATAAAACTGGTGGTACAGTACTGCTCTCAATCTGCCTAATGTTACAACATTGTAATGTTACTTTTTTTTGGCTGACCCTTTCTGTTTTCTAGCATGTTAAATATTTAATTTAAAGGGTAACTCTCCACTCCCTGGCATATAACTGCAGGATCACCTATGAGTCCCCCTCTTAAACTAGAAACATTTAAATACTGTATCATGTTTTTGTGCACTTACTATTGTGTACTTTACTTTATTAGATATCTGTTGGTAGAAAAGGATCGCTTGGCCCGCACAGACTGCCCAGATTGTCCATACCTGCCTTATCGGTCTCTTCTGCAGACCCTAAAGCAACCCTGCTGCCTCTCTTCCTGTTTTGAAATACATCCCTTTGCTCATCTCACACATGCTTGAAGCCCCACACTGTTTTCGCCACCATCCCTTATGCTGGAAGCCTGTGTCAAGCATCTACCATGCTTTTCATGAATAAATATTTCTTCACATCTGTCTTGAACTCCCCCTTCAGCTTCATCACATGCCCTCATTGCCCCCAGTACTTGTGCTCTTTCTCATTTGAAAAAGACTCCCCTTAGGTGCCCTCTTTACCCCTGTGAGGCAGGGCCAGATTAAGGCAACCTGGGACCTAGGCCCAAGAGAAATCTGGGCCCCCCCTCACCACACAACCATGTCCCTCTGCCATGATCATGCCCCTTTCTTGTGACTAAGCCCCTTCACCGTGAATGCGCCCCTTCACCATTTTATATTAGTTACTGAAACCAGGAAAAAATATTTTCTTACTGCCCTAAAAAGTAACATAACACCTAAATAACCTAACTAAAGTGGTTCAAAATGAATGAAACTAATAGTACCAGTATGAAAAAAAATAACATTAGTCAGAAATTTGGCCATCTGTAGAAAATAATAGATAATTGGCCTGGTTAAAATAACTATTTGGGTATGCAATGTCATGATTTGCACTTCTCCATAGGCCCTTCCACCAGCACACACATGAGCTTGCAGTCCTGGTGTTATCATCTTGTCCTGTCAGGTAGTATGAACCAGGATCTGGGAGTTTTGCTGGGTATTGTAGGGATCCAACTCTAAAAAGGGCTAGGTCCTGGGTGGTGTACTGTAGGAGTTAAGTTGGTTTACTAGAGGGGTCATAAACTGTAAAGATTGTATTGCAAAGGAAGTGACTGGTGGAAGAAGTCATTCCTGGGATCAAACATTTCTGTTATTGATAAGTAAGCCAGGATCAATAAATGGCAATATTTAATGATGGGTTCCTGGAAATAGGTTCATTTGTTTACCCTGAAAATAGAATTTAAAGCAGTGTCAGAACTTCAAAATGAGTGAGTGAGTGAGGGAATAAGAAAGTAAAATGCTTAACTATACCATTGAAACACATTGTAGCTCTCCTGATTTTATGAGTAAGATTAAATATAAAGCATACACATTGAGTAAGACTTGATTCTAAGTGAGTGACTTTTACAGGTCTATGATAATTAAACATTTAATAAGATTGACATTGAGATAAAATTACTGGTACACACAATTGCATAGCATTTTGTAAAATGTTTTGGTTGTATGTAACTGTTTCGTTTAAATTATAAAAAATAAAACTCAGATCATCAGGCCTAGTCACTGTCCCTGTCAGGAACACCAGCTGTGGAGGGGGAGACAGGGATCTTTCTAACCATGTCTCCCCACATGGAATACCAAGGGCTGGAAGACAAGTCAACGGAAATGGACTTGTTTACTCCTTAAAGTTCAGTGTGGTCAGGGCCCCCTGAAGCTATCAGCTACACTTAACAAGTAATGAGGAAGGGTACATTCATGTCAAGTTCAGCCCTTGCCTTGCTCAGATTACTCAACAGCTGAGTCCTTTACAAAAAAAATAAAATCTAGTTAAGGCAGAAAGAAAAGGATATACAGTAAATATTTTGGGATTGCTGTGTTCCCCCTGGTAGGCAGGGGCCCTAGGCCTAGGCCTATGTTGCCTATGCCTTAATCTGGCCCTGCTGTGAGGTACTTGTATAGGTTGCTATCATGACGCATCTCACCCTCCTCTCTTCCAGGGAGCACACAGAATGCACTTACATCAGTGTCATTTTAGTTGCCCTAGACAAGACACAAGATGTCACCTCTTCTACAGCCTTTGGTCAATCTATGATGACCATCTGTCATGTGGCCACTGATCAGTGCAGTAGTTCGTTGCCTGTTTGGGCTGATGAAAGGCTGTTAAGGGGTGTTCATAGCAAAATTAACTGCTGTGCTTCAAAAGGAAAGGAGGTGGTAGACTTTAACAGTGCTACAATGTTTTATTTAAAAAAAACACTTATTTGGGGCCTGATTACAAATAACGAATATCAGGAGCCCCAAATGCGAATATTCATCTGAATATTTGCATTAAGGTAGTTGCACACCCCTAGTTGTTAGGGTATTTGGTGTATGGACTAAGTGTGCCTTCTAGTGTTGGTTGCACTAATTTAGTATGCAGGGGTCAGGTTTGCATATTGTCAGTTGATGTAGCACACTGTCTTCTGCTCATCCTGAAGGAACAACAGGTGGAAATAAAAAATGATTTGATGCTATCATAGGTATCACAGGTTTTACAGATCATTTGAAAGACAAAGTCCATTAAGCTCACTAGGATTAAGAGTAACCCTTTATACCATTATTAATTAAAAAAATATTGAGCTTTGTTTTAAATTCAGCCATAGTCTTGCTGTTCACGACTGTGCATGAGAGTATGTTCCAAATGTCTGTCACCCTAATATTGAACCATGTCTTTCTCTTTTTTGTGGTATAATTACCCTTGAATAATTGAAATGGATGTGCTCGTGTGTTGTGTGGTTGAACCCTTAATAC
Organism: Neoceratodus forsteri; assembly: GCA_016271365.2. Taxonomy (NCBI): domain Eukaryota; kingdom Metazoa; phylum Chordata; order Ceratodontiformes; family Ceratodontidae; genus Neoceratodus; species Neoceratodus forsteri. Next base: position 701,292,323 of record CM057455.1, read on the forward strand.
CAATCCCAATTGTTCCCACATTTGTGTGTCAGTTAGGGCCCGATATATCAAGCACATATCGCCCCTTAATCTACGGTATTCCAATGAAAACATACCCAAGTGTCGAAGTCTCTGTTCATAATTTAAGCCCTTAAGTTCCCTAGTATTTCTTATAGCTTTCCACTGGATTTTCTCAAGGGTTCTTGTATCCCCTTTATTACTAGGGGCCCAAAACTGGGCACAATATTCCATATGTGGGTGTAACAGAGAGCTATATAGGAGAATGAGGACCTCTCTATCCCTACTTTAAATATGCCTAATTATGCAATGGAGTATGCTGCTAGCTTTTTTAACATCCTGGCTACATTGCATTTTAAAACTGAGATCATTACTTACTCTGATACCCAAGTCTTTTTCATCCAATACCACTTTTAACTGTGTGTCTTCTAATATGTAATTAAAGTTGTTATTGTGTTTACCACAGTGCATGACAGTGCACTTTTCAAGGTTAAATAATGATTTCTTGGATTGCGCCCATAGTGCAAGTTCAGTGATGGCTGCCTGTAAAGTTTCCCTGTCATTTAGGTTATTCACTGGGTTAGCCAAGTCGAGTGTCATCCGCAAATATAGACAGCCAATCCCCAGACTGAGTTTGCATTGAAGAGATGTATAGATTAAATTAACAAGGGCCCAGAACCGAGCCCTGAGGGATTCCACTAGTGACATCTACCCAGCTTGAATATTCACGTCTAATGCCAACTCGCTGATGCCTCTCATTCAGCCAGTCCTGAATCCATCATACAGTATGTATATTTAGTCCATGGTCTTGTAAAGCATTAACCAATTCTACATGCGGAACTTTATCAAATGTCTATTTTGATGTGTTATTGGTAAAGCTGTTTGAATTGGAGTCCTGCTTCTTTGGGCAGCAAACCTATTTGGGGGGCTTTGAGTAGAATTGTGAGTCATTGTTGCTGGCTTCACTAGCTGCAAAGTTTTAGTGCCGAGTGGGGGAAGGGTGCTAATGGTCTGGCCAGGTCTCACTCAGTTAGGGAGGCAGAGCTGAATCAGGTGTGGTGTCAGTGCTTTGGCTTCTCAGAAGGAACTAGAAGGGAGACAGGATCAGATCTACAGTACAGTAGCTTCTTCTTTTTGTTTTTTATATTGTTTCTTGTGGATTCTACTTGGTAGAAGGTTATTTCTTTCCTTTCTTACTACTAAGGGGCTAGCAGGGTATTGTTTGGGAATGCTGGAATTTTTAAACCTGTTTTGGTAGCTATAAGTGGGCTCATTTGTTTGATGATTCACTGTGTGGCAGGCTGCATTTGTAGAGGCCTATTCTTCTATTTTAAAATATAATTGGTGTAATTTAACTGGATCTGTTTCTTTGAATTGGAGACCTATATCTTCTAATTCCCAGCCTATTTTGATGTGTTGTTGGTAAAGCTGTTTGAACTGGAGTCCTGTTTCTTTGGGTAGCAAACCTATTTGGGGGGCTTTGAGTAGAATTGTGATTCATTGTTGCTGGATTCACTAGCTGCAAAGTTTTAGTGCAGAGTGGGGGAAGGGTGCTAATGGTCTGACCAGAGGCATCAGCTACCTGACTGTTTCTGGAAGACTTGGACTGGTCCCACCCCTGGTCCATGATTTCCTTTAGACCAGGGGTTCTGACATCACTTCCTCAAATGGGCAAAGGATATGCACCTGTCATAGCAGAAGCAGACATCCAGGAAAGGAACAGCAGCAAGTGAAGAGGTGACTGCTATCTCAGTGGAAGGGAAGTAAATGCAAATCTAGGAGCTTTTATTATTACTTCTTCACATTGATATTGCATTGGGGAAAGGAGGAATAGGAGTTTGAAGAAGGTTGTGCAATGGCTACTTAAAGTCTCTTTTTGAGTGTGGATAGGAAGGATAGGAATATAAAAAGCAGTTGCTCAATATATCTAAATGTGTACAACAAAGGAGGTAAGGGAAATAAAGAAAAGAATGTTTTGCACTGATAGAGAGGGGAGAGGGGAGACTTGGGGAAGTGTTTGGTATCCTGCATCTGGAAGGGTGGGGGGTCATTGGTGGGCAATGACAACAATGGGTAGGGTGATAGGCTGCAACAACTGCGGCGCACCAATCTTTCTAAAAATTGCCTGGAGTGTGGGAGGATGTTTAGTGTGCAACCACATAGAAAAACTTAGAAAGGAGATTGAGGGTCTGCAGGAGGAACTAAGACAGGCAAGGCACATTGGGGGTGGGTTTAGCCCAATACTGGAGGGAGGAAGAAGGGGAGATGAGGGAGGGTGATTTAAGCCAACAGTGATGAGGAGAGGGTCAGAAGAAGGAAGCAGAGACAAAGGGGCCCAGGCCAGGAAGAACAATTGCCGGAAACCAGGTCAGAGACTAAAAAGACAAATGGGAGGAGGAGATAGGGACTTGTGAGGAGGCAAGAAGTGGCAAAAGTCATGGAGTGGAAAGGAGAGAACAGGTTACTATGAAGGAGAGAGAAGCAGGCATTTGAAGGGTCTTCAGAAAATAGTTTTGCACTGCTAGAGAGGAAGAAGGTGGAGGAGGAAATGATGAAATTAGAGGAGTAATTGATAAATGCCGGACCAAACTGGACCAGGGAAATTCTGCCCAGAGAATTGCAACAGGGTAAAAGGGAAAATAGCAGGAGGAAGAGGCTGGAAATGAGAGAGGGAGATGAATGGAAGCAAGCAGGGAGTAAGAGGGGTGGAATCTTAGTGCTGGGGGACTCAATACTAAAAGGAGTCAGGTGGGGTAGCAAGGGGGAGAGGCATAGTCACATTTGGGTGGAGGCCATGCCAGGAATGACAGTGGAAAGGGTGGGAAATCTATTCTGAAATATGCTAGAAGGGGTAGACAAGCCTCATTTAATTATACATCTTGGGACAAATGACCTGGCTGACAAGACACTAGATATAGTCCAGAAGAGGTTTGAGGAACTAGCACAATTATGTGAGGGGGCAGGAAGATCAGTAACTTTTTCAGAGATACTTCCAGTGCCAAAGGCAAGCACAACAAGAAAGCTGAGAATAGAGGAATTTAATGGGTGGCTAAGAACCTGGTGTTGTGCTAAAGGGTATGGGCTGTTGGGGGGTTGGGAGGGACCTGGGAGGACATTAGTCTCTATGCCAAGGACAGACTACACTTAAGTGAGGAGGGAAAGAAAGTGTTGAAACAGAGGATGGAGGAGTACATAGAAGAAGTTGGGAATCTAAACTAGGAGTGGGGGTGGCAATTGGGGAAAACATATGCAGAGACCACAGGTTAGGAAACCATATGAGCTTACCCCCATAACAGTGACAAAGGACAAATGGCAAGTATTATTGGTGATGCTAGGAAAGGGGCAGGATGGAGGGGGAAAGGGTGGAAGGTGGTTACCCTTAATGCTAGGAGCCTTGGGAGGAAAACTGCAGAGTTACAGGTTCTCATGGCAGAGGGAGAGGTGGACATTGCAACCATCACAGAAACATGGGCGACCCAATACAATGACTGGGACCTGTCTGTTCCAGGGCACAGGTTATTTTGTAGGGACAGGGTGATTGGGAAAGGAGGGGGCATTATATGAAGGAAGGACTGAAGTGTGTGAGGGAGGAAGGGAGGAGGGTAGTAGGAGTCACTTTGGATGCAAATCCAGGATTCCAAGAATAGGATTCTTAGAATGGGAGTGGTGACAGGCCACCATCTCAGACGGAGGAGTAGACAGGGGACTAGTGGGACAGATCAGCAGGACCTGTGAGAAGGGTAGTGTGGTGATTGTGGGGGACTTCAACATGCCAGGAGTGGACTGGAGTACCCCAACAACCAGGAACAGAAGGGAGCAGGTACTGCTGGATGCCTTCCAGAACAGCTTCCTGCTGCAAATGGTCAGTGAACAACCAGGTTAGGGAATACACTTGACCTTGTGCTGGTACATGGGGACTTTGTGAGAGAACTTACAGTGGAGGAACCACTGTCAGGGAGTGACCACCACTCAGTATGGCTCACATTGGATATGGGCAAGAAAGGAGTGGAATCTGGCACAAGAGTGCTGGACTTCAGGAGGGCCGACTTTGGGAGAATGGGGGAAGTGGTAAAAGGGTACCTGGCCAGAATTCAGTCTAGTATGGACACTAACCAGACGAGGGAGCTCATAAAGCTGGGGATAGTGGAGGCAAGCAAAACCTGTTGCAAAGCCCAGAGCAAGAAGGCTAGGGCTAAGAAACTGAGCTGGTTGAGCAAGGAGGTCATGGAAAAGGTAAGGAAGAAAAGAGCTGCCTTTAGGAAGTACAAGAAAACAGGGAGGGGGGAGGACAGGGAGGAGTACTTGACAGAATCGAAGGAGGCGACAAGTACAGTAAGGGGAGCCAAAGCATATACGGAACTCAGGCTGGCACAAGGCATTAAGAATGGGGAGAAGGACTTCTTTAAGTACATCAGGGAGAAAAGAAGCTGTAAGGACCACATAGTAAGTATTAGGAAGGAGGGGGGTTGGGTGGAAGCAGGATGTATAAGGCAGAAGCACTAAATGAGTACTTCTGCTCAGTATTTACTAAAGAGAAGAGGGGTAACACCCAAGGTGGGAGAAATGTGGCAGAAATGGGGAAGGGTGACAGATGGGGAAATCATGGAGGCAGAGTTCGAGAGGGTTTGAAGGCACTGAAGGTGGACAAGGCATCAAGCCCAGATGGCATCCGCTTCAGGGTACAGAAGGAGCTGGCAGAGGTCCTTGCAGGACCTTGGCAGACCTATTTAATGTCTCACCACATTCGGTGTGTACCAGGACTGGAGGATAGCTATGTGGTGCCCTCCACAAGAGTGGCCCCAAGGATGAACTGGGAAACTACAGACCAGTGAGCCTCACATCCATCGTGGGTGAGCTAATGGAGACTATCCAGAAGGAGAGGCTGGTGGCCCTCCTAGAGGCCAAAGGACTACAGGACAGCAGACAGCATGGCTTCATACGTGGCAGATCCTGCCAAACTAACCTGGTGGAGTTCTATGACTGGGTAACCAGGCAACTGGACAGGGGCCATGTAGTGGATGTCCTGTATCTGGACTTCAGTAAGGCATTTGACTCGGTGCCACATGGAAGACTGGGAAGGAAGTTAGTAGGCACAGGGGTGGGTGCAAAGCTGGTGAGATGGGTAGAAAACTGGCTTCAGGGAAGGCAACAGAGGGTGTTGGTGGGTGGGGAGCTCTCACTCCCAAGGGCAGTGACGAGCGGTGTTCCACAGGGCTTGGTGTTGGAACCAGTGTTGTTTGAGATGTTCATTGTAGACATATCATGGGACATCAAGAGCAAGATCATTCTGTTTGCTGATGATACCAAGGTAGGCACGGAGGTGGATGACCTAGGAGGATGGCAGGGGTTGCAGGATGATCTGGCAAAGCTTAAAACCTGGTCAGACACCTGGCAACTGGGGTTTAATGCCAAAAAGTGCAAGGTGCTGCATTTTGGGATGAAGAACCCAAGGAGGAGTTACCAGCTTGGGGGAGTGCAGCTAGCCCAGACAGAAGAGGAGAAGCATCTGAGTGTGCTCATTACAGGGCGTATGAACAACTCTGCACAATGTATGAAGGCAGCTGCAAAGGCCAACAAAATGCTGGGTTGTATTGCAAGGGGTATATCCTCGAGGAGGGAGGAGGTGATTCTGCCGCTGTATAGGTCATTAGTTAGACCACACCTGGAGTACTGCGTGCAGTACTGTCACCCGTATCTGAAGAGGACATTAAGTTACTGGAGGGTGCAGCACAGGCGACAAAGATGATCAAAGGCGGGGGACTTATCATACGAGAGGAGGTTGAAGGAGTTGAACATGTACTCACTGGAGGAGAGGAGGGACAGGGTGACATGATTGCAACCTTTAAATACATGAAAGGAATAAACAAGATGGGTACAGAGGGGCTGTTCAGAGTAAGGGAAGGGAGGGCCACCAGGGGCCATGATATGAGACTGGAGGGAAGAAGGTTCAGGAGGGAGATGAGGAGACACTATTTTACAGAGAGGGTGGTGGCTGGGTGGAATGTGTTACCTGCAGAAGTGGTGTCCAGTAGAACAGTGGACTGCTTCAAAAGGGGATGGGACAGGACAAGGGGGAGGGTTAATGAAGGGGAAGGGTGGAAGGGAAGGGCAGCTGCAGAATAAGGGGTGCTAGCTGCACATTCAAGCAGACTTGATAGACCTCTAGGCCTTTATTTGCTGGCAAATTTCGTATGTTCGTATGTCTTGACAAAGTCAAGGAAAATCACATCAACTGAATGGCCCTCATCCAAAGCTTTACTGACTTTATTGTAAAATTCCAACAAGTTGGTTTGGCATGACCTCCCCTTAGTAAACCCATGTTGTACTGAGTCAGTGGGTCCTGTGAGTCCTATAAAGTCATTAACATGGTCCTTGATAATTCCCTCTAGGATCTTGACCAGCACTGATGTCAGGCTAATAGGCCTGAAGTTCTCTACCTCATGCCTAGTTCCCTTCTTAAAGATAGGAGTAACTACCGTCTGTCTCCAGTCCATAGGGACCTCCCCTACATCAAGAGATTTCTGGAACAGATGGGTAACTGGGCTAGCCAAGACATCTGCAAGTTCTTTTATTAGCCTTGGGTGTATATCATCAGGCCCTGGTGTTTTATTATGATCAATTATTTTTAACCTAGTTGTAACGTCAAGTAAATCTAGTTTGAAGCTATGGTCCTTGGAGTCCTTATTTACTTTTACATTACTGATGCGTGAACCCTTGTTGAATACAGGTGCAAAATAATTATTACATCTCTGAGCCATTTCTTTAGGCTCAGTTATCAATCAGCCATCAGCAGTTTTCAATGGTCCAGTTTTACTGTTTTGCCCTTTTTTATTGTTTATGTATGAATAAAAGGTTTTATGATTATCCTGGACCCTAGTGGCCAATTTTAACTCATAGTTTGCTTTTGCAGTAGAAATGGATTTTTTAGATTTCTTTTGACAATTTTTATACAGATCCCAGGCTTTTGTATCATTACTTTGTTTTGCCTTTTTGAATGCTTTATTCTTTTTGTTTATTAGTTTTTTAACTGAAGAGGTCATCCAAAGGGGGTGGGATTTAAATTTCCCATTGTATTTGTATTTCTGGGGTACATGCTCCTGGACCAATGTATGGAGTTTTTGCTTTAGCTTGTCCCACATCCCTGATACTGTTTGGTTAACAAAATCAGATTTCTAGTCCCATGCTAACAGATCAATATTAATTTGCCCAAAGTCAGCAATTGTCATATTTAAATATTTTTGTGTGACCCATATTTCTATCTAAAGAACCCAGAAATTGAATACTGACCATAGCATGGTCACTGGAACCCAATGGTGGCAAAACTGCACAGTTTTGAATATGATTGTTTAGATTACTTAAAACCAAGTCAAGGATGTGGTTATCTCTAGTGTTGCTAGAAACCTATTGTTCCAAGCCTGCTAAATTAAATATTTCCAGGTAACTAATTTCTGCAGCGGTTTTGGCTCTTAGTGTGTCCCTGTGGATATCAGGGAGGTTCAGGTCTCCTAATAGTATAACACTTTCTGCCAAAGCTAATTCAGTGATAAATCTAGTAGAATTTCATCCTCAGGAGTCCTAATAGATGGTGGCCTGTACACAAGACCAAGATTAATGGCCTTTGCCCATGGTGGAAAGAGTTTTATCCGTAAGACTTCTGAATCAGTCCACTTACATGTATTCCGACGTTTGGAGGGGGTACAATCCAAGATGTAGAATGCTACCCCTCCTCCCTTTTTATGAAGTCTATCCTTGTTGTATAGTGTATAACCAGAGATATGCTTATCCCAGGTATCCTCGTCCTGCCACCAAGTTTTGGTGATAGCACAAACATGAATTTTATTGTTATGTAATGTTAGCCGAAGCTCACTGTGCTTATTTCTGAGGCTTCTGGCATTGATTAATAAAAAATTCCAGGCTGAGTTAGAGGGCTTTCTTGTGTGTGTATTCCTATTTTTGTAGCCCCCCGCATCCCCCTGCTGATGAAGTTTAAATGGGCATCTACTGTTTCTCTAAGTTGGTGTGCTAGTATGCATTTCCCTTGATTATTTAAATGTAGGCCATTGCGTGCATACAATCGGGGGTCCTAGAAATCTCACCAATGGTCAATGAAAATGTGTCCCTCCCTAAAGCACCAGCATTTTAATTAGCCATTTAGTCAATACAATTCATTATGTAATTTCCTAGTTGCCCTTGTAACAGGGAGTGGTCCCGACATTAGAATATCACAACCATGGTTCTTTAATAATGACCCTACTATCTCAAAATCTTTCTGGATTTTTAGGATTTCTTTTTTCCCTACATCATTTACATCCACGTGTAATATAGTAACCGGTGAGGTAGTGTTTTCTAAGAGACCTGGAATGAGAGATTTAATATCACTAATACCAGCTCTCAGTAATACGCTGACAGTAGTAATTTTATTCTGGTTTTTGCATAGTATATGGTCTGTGCAATGCAAGATAGAATCTTCAGTATATAGTATGTCACGGGGGATTGGGGTATTAGGAAGGGCATTACGTTTATTAGTAGGCTTGAGGCCTTGTGAGCTTGGTTGCAAATGATTTGATGCTATAGGGGAGACATGAATATGTGATGTTGCAGTAGGATCTTGATCAACAAGGTGGAGCTAGGGCCTGATACCTATTTGGAGTCAATAAGTTAGATAAGCCACCTATGTTTCTTCTACCCCTTTTTAACTGGGGTTTGTTTTGGGCACCAATGCTCAAGGCTGTTTTCCTCCTTATTATCGACACCACTAAGAGATACTGTAGAAGGAGCAATTGATAGTCTTTGCTCTGGAATTGATTCAGCCATGAAATCAATAAATTGTTCTAGAATGCTGATTTCAGACTGCACCTTGATTCTCTGTTTAAGGGCTTAATTTTCACTTTTAGATTTTTAATTTTGAGGCATTTGATACATGTGAAATCAGTTGTTTCATTACCATCTTCAAACATAAGGCATTCATTACATACCTTCATAGTGGCAATATTTGCTATACAGGGCAACTGATTTAAGGAATCAATCCGGCTATCCCAGTTGACACAGCCAACTTGCAGCTGGCGTGTGTCTCTGTATGTCTCACCGCGTGCCAAGCGTGTGCCCTGCTCACGCTCACCCTGCTCACTGCAGGGCCAAGTTATATATCTCCAGGGGACCCGGAAGTATCACACAAGGGATGCGGATCCTCACAGCAAAGCTGCAACTTTAAAACTTTAAATAAAATATTTTTTAACACCATCAGTGCAGTATTAGGGCTGTTACACAGTTTAGATGGTAGATTAAGGGCAGACAGTCTCAGGGCAAGCAATCATCATGCCTGAAATAGCACTAGCATTACTATGGAAATGCTAGCAACTCTACCTAATGCCTGTTTCCAGGAATATAGGGCTCACGACCAGCCACCAAACGGTGTATATGATTTAAAAGAAATAGTAACAATATAGGACTTCACAAGTTATCCCCTGTTATACTATGTCACAAAAACTTATTTCACACTCAATGTTAAATTTTTTTGTTGCTGCTGTTTTCCCTGTGTGGCATCTCATGAAAGATGGCTACCCCTTTCCTCACATGCTACATTAGTACCCTCCTCCAACCTCTCCTTCACAGGGGACAGCTTATGAGACATGCTTATATTGCCAAAAGTTTGTGCTTTCTTTCCTTTAGAACTGACAGAGACAGATCTTGCCTTTTGCATATGTTCCCATCATATGTGTTTGTCTTTTAGATGGGTGCGCTGACCAGGTCCAAGATGTGTAGCCTTCTTTCCACAGCTGAAATCCGACAGTCACGACTGGTAGACTACCATTCTTGTGTCCATTGCATTAGTCACAAACAAACCTGAAAGAAGAGATTTAGAAGGGCTGGAAAATGTTCCTCAGGGGTTTGGGCAGTGTATTGGTATAGGCGGAATTGTGTTTGGCAGTGGCTGTTTTTTTCTCTTTGTTAACTGGACTACAGTGCTTCCTGTTTTATGAAGCTTTATGAGGAGGCTCAACAGGTTCTGCTGCATTTTCTTTTAAACCAGCTTTCTTTTGTCTGTTACATTTTCACTTTCTTATTTGGAAGCATAACCGTCTCCATCTGAGTGCTCTGACTTGCATCCATCTTTTCCTTTCTTGCTTGCAACAACTATCGACACAGATACACTGGAGCATTAGCTGGGCATTCTGTAGTGAATGAAATCATCAGTCCTAACAACTACATGGCCCACAAGTTCCTTGGTTATATTTGCCTTTCTCTGGCGGGGGAGCTTACCTCCTTGGCTGTTTCCACTTCTGCCTTTATTTTTTTTTCAACCTGTATTTATGCCCTCTTATTGCCACTCCCCCCCATCGCACCCCCCAGCCAATCCTGCCCAATCACTCACTGTCCCTGGGGCTTAACTGGTTTCTGAGGTGCCTCATGGGTATCCCCCATGTAGAGACAGAGGGGGTATTGCTATCCTTCTTACCCCCAGTGACCTAATCCAGAGCTGGAACCAGGGCCTGGTTGGTAGTGTTGGGTCTGTGGTGAGCTGACTGGTGATATCTTGCAGGACGTCTGATATCTTGCAAGTAGGGCTTTTCCACCATTGGTTTTCTTCTCCAAGTCTGCCGGCATGCATGCAATGCTGTGCATGTACTGTGTGAAGAAACAGCACACGTTAAATCCCACCTCAGCCAACAAGCTAGGTGACTGCTGCTGCATCAGTCTGCCCTCACTAGGTGGCAGCCAAGCAATGGTACAGGCTGTTCGCCCACCCCAAAGGAGGAGGACTGTCTATGGATGTTCAATACTACTTCATTCACCGGCCCCCAGGTGACCATGGACTGTTCCCAAACCCAGGTCACTGGTGTGGTAGGTGGCCATTGCCTCAGTCTGCCATACCACTGGGTCAGACTCTGCCTTTCATTTTTTAAATTATTTTACAAAACAAAAAAAAATGAAGACTGTGGTATCTTATTACTAGTACTGTGTAACAGTTCCATTTATAACTGACTGCAAAAACAGTCACTTCCAAGAATACAAAGCACAGTGACAACATGCGGTCAGTGCACTACATCAGCAGAGACTAGAGAGCTGGAATCTGCTTAAGTCTGAAACTGCAACAGAGTACAGACAGGAGCTCCCTCCCCTGACACACAGCATCACAACTCACTTGGCAGAGCACACAAAGTAAAGAAGAAATACCTCCAAATGCTGCTAATTATAATATAAATGTTTGCAGTACAGTGAACTCACATCACAGAGGCGCAAATCTGCAATAATTGCTCACTGAGAGAACAATCTGGTAGTTGGACAGAGAAAACTGTAAGCAATAGGGAAATGGCTCCTACTCCAGCAACAACCTCACCAGGACTGTACAAAGCAGAGTAGGTCCCATGGTAGAATTTCTGCAGCCTGCAGCCTCATTTTGGTCACTTTTTTGACTGGCACATTACTTCCTCTTGCAATGCATCTGACTGAATTTTGCAAATTGCTCACTTTCATTGGTAAAGCTCAGCCACACTAAACTGTGCAAAATTCCAGTCAAAATGTATGAGCAGTTTGAAAAATTCACTATAGCTTTGAGAATATGCCAAACTTTGCACACTTCACCCGTTTGCTATGTGTAGGTAAATTGTTTTTATTTTGTCCATATCGATGCCTTACATGACCAGGCATAGAACTGGTGCAACATACTGAAAATAATTCCCTGCACCAGTAAGTTGGAGGACTTACAATAGTCCCTGTGCCATGTCTGGCCCTTTGAAAATCTGGCCCCTTGGTTGGACTCCCACTGGTGTCACTTATTCACTGTGGGCCCTATGAATGAATGCTATCCTGGCCCTATGTGTCTGATAAGCACAACACAGGGCCAGGACATGCACATCCCCAGGTGTCCCATGGACACCCAAGGATGCATGACCAGTGTTCATCTGCTCTGCATCTTGCCCACAACTGTGCACAAGTAGCTCATACAACTACATGGATGGTCTAGGCAGGGGGTGAGGAGTGGGCATGCCTGTGGAGAGTCAGCAGATGTGGCCTGCATGGTGCCACTTACACTCACTATTTGCCCTCCGCCATGTTGGTGGGACTTTCCATTATGCTAACCAGAAGGCTTTCATTAACGCTGCATACACACTCCCTGACTGGCTGAAACAAGACACAATAGCACCCTGCTGCCACAGATCCTAGCCACTTTCAACGCCATAGAGGGCTGAGTTGTGGTTGCAGGCTGTGGGATGCCAACTTCTGGAAACCAGAATTTTTTTGTTGGCTGTAGGGGACATAGCACCTGGTACAAGGGTCATTATGTCCCATGATCCCCTGCTCACACAAAGCAGGGACTTCACTGTGGGACTCAGTTTGGGCTTCTGATTGAATTCCCGTGGTCTGGCCCATGTCTGCCCCTCCGGCCATCCCCACCTCTGGCCTAGGGGCTGCCAAAGAGGTCATGCATACCAGCACACATTACATGAGTACTCACTACTGACTCAAACCAAGCATCTACGTGCAAAGGGCCCTGTGTGACTTATGGCATAATTCTAAATTAATGTGCTTATCTGTATCTCTCTTTGCTTAACCTTCCTGACTTTTAATTACCCTCTATTACTCTTAACGTCCCATTGCTCACCTAATGTATGATGCAACTGTAACCCCCCTACAAATTGGGGTTTACTATAAAGTCTTCCTGTACCTGACGCCCACTGTCAGGATGGTGTCCTGTCTTCAGTAGTTCTGTTTGTCTATGTGACAGTGCCCTAGCGAGCCTCCATACCTGTATCTTTAAAAAAATGGCTAATCTGTGTTAGAGCTTAGTCTGGGCAGGGTCCGAGTGATTTAGGGCTTGTGACTAGCAAGACAGTGTGTTGTTTTTCTCCATTCTGCAGTCACTACTTGCGCAGAGGGAGCTTCCATAGGAACTGTAATTGTTTATTGCTTATCTGCTGTCATAGTAAAGACAGAGATGTTTGTCTAACCTGCTTTTATTGCAGCTCGAACATTTGAATGAGAGCCACCATGTTAGGTCCTGGACTTCCAGTATTTGGACCAATCAAACCATAGATAACCTAAAATGGAGACTATCCCCAGGGGTCTTGTGAGAAGAAATTCTGTAGTTTTTTAGTTTTAAGTGTTGGCGCCCATATGGACCTGGAGGAGGAACCCTTACTGTGACTGACAGCTCTCTCAGCCAACTGAACCTTTAGGATCACGAGAGAAATGCCCAGCACTGCCTGAAGCAGTGGATCAGTTAGAGTTGGAGACTGAAGAGTGAACAGCTCGAGCTTTTGAGCAGTTGCTCCCTGAAAGAGCACAGGAGAATCAGCGAGAAGATGCTCTGCTGGCCTTCCTGCCACGCTCTCCAGTAGTTCAAACTGCCTATTGCAGAAGTTGGACTTGTCCGATTTCCAGTCTTGGAACTGCGGCAGAAGAAAGAAGTGTCATTGCGACTTGTGATTTGGACTGAATACTTGCTCCAGAAGTGATCGGCCCAGCTTGATAGAGAGTTATCCTCAGATCAGAAAGTTTGCATAGTTAAGCTATTAATTTGCAACTGGACAGTATCCAAACTGTTGTTTCATGAAGTAGTGCTGTAAATGTAATGAATGTGTTTCATGGATTGTGATTTGGTTCCCAACGATCAAATCTGCTACGCCAGCTGTAGGCTTCACCAGCAGAAGATCACAAAATTTTGCAGAACTGTTCATCCAGCCTGGCACCTGCCATCTCAGCCTAGGCTACTACTTATGCATCAGAGACCTTTTCAGTGAAAAGATTCGGCCCCCTGCCCAACACCATCGAGCAGGTAGCGATCACCTGGAGGTGAGTCATGTCAGCCTAGCTTCCTCTGGCATTCCTGATCATCACCATGAAGTCTACATCTCACCTGTCCTGCTTCCAGGTTCTGGTAGCGTGAGTACAAATCAGGGTAGCTCCCTGCAACAAAAACAGAAATCATTGTGGTACCAACTAATTGTTTATTTTACTGGGTTCTTGCAATAGACAGAGCCAGCCAGCTTGGATTACAAATTATTGGGTTGTGTGCATACTTAACTGCTTTTCTTTCTTTAAGTGTCCCAACAACAGCTGCAATGCCAGCCACCCCAGGCAATGCTTCAGGCTAGCCTGCATGATATACGGAGTACTCAGGGTTGTTGAACTGTCTAACTGGGACTTAAAGTGCATGCCAGACAGTCCTGACTTGAATCATATTGCTAATCATTCAGCTAGATTCATGCCCCACCCTTGTTCACTGCTCCTAAATAAACCTGATTGCCTTTTTTCATGTTTAACCTGGCTAGTGTGCATATTAGTAGTTGGGTTACAGTGTTATTGCTGCATTGTTGCTTTGCTGATCTTACTTTCCAGGGTGTCTCCAGGGCAGTTACAGCCAGTCCAGCCCTGGTGGTAAGTGAAAAGGGTGTGAGCACATTATTACTACTACCTGTTGCTTGTAAATGTGTCATTGTGTTATTACTTAGGTCACTAGAAGGGTTGGTGGGTGGTTATAGCATCCCAGAGGGCTATACTCAAGCAGTTAAGCTACCCCAATACCATTCTTCTGGGTGGCGGCACCCGATCGCAGAATGTAGGCCCCTTAACCTGTGTATCACCATACAGGCAGGGGTAGCAGCCCTTAGAATAGCGCTGCCTAGGGGTTACACAACTAATGATTGCTTATAAAATGCTTTGGGGTGCAGTACAGCATGTATAAATGGTTCTATCAGGAACTAAAATGCTTTCCTTCATTTCCATTACCATTGAGTCCCAGGATTACTCACAAAAAAAAAGAACAGATGGTTACAAATGGAGGGAAACAGCGACAACCTTGCTAACTATGTCAATGAATAAAACCGTGGCATCTTGGATAAAATGATCTAGATCAAGGCAGGAATCTAATTGAAGTCATTTCCACAGCAAAGAGGGCCAGAGTTAAAATGACATAACACCAATTTGAAATCACCCTTCAAGTAGTAAGTACCCCAGTTCATCCTCTAATGCCCCTGAATAAGAAGAAAATGTCTCTTTAACAGCATTAGAGGACAATTTAATTCATTTATCCTTTGAGCACAGCGCAATGTCACTGCGGGCCCATTGTATTTGCATTATTTCCAGACAACAGCCGCAGCAGAAAGGGACACTGATTTATTTCAGAGCACTCACAGGTGAATTTCCTGTCTACTCAAGACGCTGTCCAAGATGACTTAACACTTTAAGGACCACTTTCCCACAATATATGGAACTTCTCATTTTCTAAAATGCAGTTCTAAGCTATGTTTAAATTATGAATCCTCCACCTTAACATTAACATTGGTGCTTTCCCTCTCACAAGCTAAATTCCTTTCTACTAAAAGGAATATCATTTCATTTGTTTCAGTTCTCCATTTTAAATATTATTTTAGCACACTAATATTAAGACACTCTCATCTGAGTAGCGTTTGAAAGGAAACAAGTGACAACCATTCCTTACAAATGTACTTACAATGCATTTTTGCACAGAAATAACACAATTTTACTGATGATGAGTTTCGGACTAACTCTTCTCACATGCCCATCATCTTACCATTCAGAAATGCTCCGCTACACATGAAGTAGGTACTGTTCTATATTATATACTGAGACTTTACTGCACGTTCTCATATGATATCCATCACTGATGCTAATCTGAAATCCAATAAATAAATATAAATAAATAATAAATCATTACTCTGCTTATTATTGTGCTTATTTTATTACTTAATGTAGCCTCTTTCATAAACATCTGTAACCCCCCCTGTAGGGCTTACCTTGGTTCTTCTTGCCCTCCATTGCCTCACACACTGATTCAGCCCAAATTGGGGCTGTGGGGAACGGATGGTGGGATCGGTGACCTAGGAGCTTGTTTGGAAGGGTCTGCTGATCTGTGCATGCACAGAAGTGTCTGGTACTTCAGCTGGGTCCGCGACTGTTTAAACACCTATCCACTGCTCTTGACCCCTTGCTCAACTAAACAGGGGACAGACTCCTGAAGGGGGAAGTCTGGAGAGGTTAAATTGATTTAAACAGCGCTGGTGAGTGCCAGAAATCAGGAGGTCATGAATATTAATTGGGAGCCTGGCAGCCACTTAGGGGTACTGTAGTTTGGCGGCAGAGGCAGGCTGTAAACTAAATGAAAATTACATATTTGGCAGTCTCTTCATAGGGCAGAGGGAGCCCTACTACTATGTGGGTAAATGGGGGCATAGAGAAGTTTGTGAAGGCTGCCAGGACAACTGGAATCCAGGACTGTATGGACTGCTGTGGGAACTGTATGGGAGAAGCCATGTTTCTGATACTTTAGCCCCCTGAAGACAGTGAATCAGATTATTAGGCAACCAGAACTGCAAGAGAGGACTCATGGGAGAAGGTGTTAACTAATTTCAGGTGCCAAGAGACACAACAAGTCATGAATCCAAGAGGGCTTAACATTGAGATTGATGACTAGAGGCAGCCAATCAGAAGGCAGGATGATCAATGGAAATCCCAGAGACTTTGGGCAGTTGATCCAGTCTGTGGCTGGGCTCTGATCGAGTCAGGAGAGTTCTGTGCTACAGAAGAAAGCTTCTAAGGCCTTTCACAGGGCTTACTTTGGAGAAAAGTGGAGTTTGTCAGAGAAATAGTGGACAAGTGTTCTTACTGATTTGGAGAAGCTGCACATCCTGAGCTAAATGTTCCAGGTGTTCTTTTCAAATTTGCTGTGCTAATTGGAGACTTTTTTCGCTGCAGCCATCCTGCAACAGCTGGGGCCTGAAAGAGAGCAACTTGAGCTGGGGAAGAGATTTCCCAGGATCTGTGAGTAAACCCTGAGAAAAGGTGGAAGCAGGTTTAAAGCAGAGAGAGAGAGACTTTAAAACTGTGTTTACATCTATGGAACACTCTGCAATTTGCAGCGTTCCACTCCAGCTCCGATGGACACAGTGGCTCAATTCTGTGTCCACTCTGCCAGCTGCTCTAGAGGTTGTTACCCCCTTCTGACACGGTCGGGATGAGCTGGAGATGTGCACCAGGCGCTAAAGTGTTAGAAGACTCATCCATCCGTAGCACACCCGAGTTCAGCAAAAATTATTTTTCCACAGCAGATCGAAAGCAGAACTCTGGAAAGTGCATAAAAATGAAAACTGAGTGCTAGAAATATTCAGAATTGTGGTTGCAAACTGAGAGTGTGAAGCTGGGCATATGTGCCAATACGCATATAGGGATATGCATATGTATTCGCGTATGCCCAGCTTCACACTCTCAGTTTGTGACCACAATTCTGAATATTTCTAGCCCTCGGTTTTCACTTTTATGCACTTTCCTGAGTTCAGCTTTCAATCCGCTATAGAAAAAATGTCTTTTGCTGAACTTGGGTGTGCAATGGCTCACCTCTTAAATGGGAAAGGCTGGCAGGGAGCCACTGGAGGATATCAGGAGGGGAGACTTTCAGTCAGAGCAAGCGCTGTGGTCTGTCTACATGACAGGCAGATTTGCTGTCAAGTAGCTTGCTCCGATACATGTGCCCTCTCCTGGGTTGCTTCAGAAACTGGAATTGAATTGCTTGTAACACATTCCTGACAGTGTCCACACTGTCGACTTTAAAGCGTATTAACCTTTGCTCATGGGTTGATGTGCTTTACAGTTGGCAGTGTAAACAGGGCTTACAAGAGAAAGAGTGAGCAAGCGCCCTAGTTTTCAGGGACCTGTGGCTGTTGTTTGACATCTGGCTGAGGACTGGAATTGCTGATTCAGAGTTGGAGTTTTGGAGCCTGTGGCTAAGAGGCTTGTACAGCAGAAAGTGTGGAGAAACAGTTTTGGCTGCACAGCAGAGCTGACCTTGTGCTGAGGGAGAAAATGAATCCAAGAGAGCCCCAGCTTAATTTCAGAGCCAAGTAGGGAGCCTGCTAACCCCCATCCAGTGGGGTCTGCTGGCTACAGGAGGTCACTGGTGCATGCTGAGGTGCTAGGGCACCTGTGAGGGAGCAGGGCTGTGGAGCCACTCCGAAGTCCGGACTTCCTGTAGTTGGTGGGCCTTGTGTAGTAGCTGTGCAATGGGCCTGAAAAGACTGAAGGTGACATGCGGCCAGATCTTCAATCAAGGGGACAAGTGGCCAGACCTTCAATCTAGCTCAAGTCTTCAGGACACCTCATGCTGCCCATTTCCTTTGCCCTCCTTTGAACAGAGATCCCCCGAAGTTGGACTGGTGGAAGCATTCTGCACCAGGAACTCTTCAGATCTCCAGGACCTTGAGAACCCAGGGCTTTCCCGGGCAATCAGGGGGCGTGTTTGTTTAATTGCCACAGCCAGTTACATTGTTTCTAGGACCCCAACACTGGCCAGCCCGTGGCACTGAGCAGGCCTGCAATTCCTGGGTACCCAGATAAGACAGAGGGCAGTAGTGGTTCCAATGGGGGTGAGCATCTGGGAGTGGTCTGGCCTATGGGCCCTTATGCTATTAATTGTTCTGAACATGTTATCTAACCACCTTTCCTTCCACAGCTATCCCAGTTCCAGGTACCCTGATCCTAGACCCTTCTCCCCAATAAAGCTGTGTTTTGTTGTTTAGAATTGCTGTGTGAAGGGTGTTTTACCATAATCAACTATAAAGCGTATGTGGAAAATAGTATTGGGAAACTGTTTGGCATGCAGTGTGTGGGGCAGTTAGAAGGGAAGGTGGGTAGGTACAACATCCCAGGGGGTTGTACCTGTCACTCACCTGGCCCACTGCAACTTCCTCTGGGTGGAGGCGCCACACTATTTTCATGTATTTTCTGGGATAGAACCCTTGAATTACCAGCATAGCAGGACCCAGGCCCCTCTACTTGTGTGAAGATCAACAGGCAGGGACAGTAGCCGATTGGCTTACGGCCCCTGGGCTACATATCAAAATGCTGGACAAAAATGCCGGCCCTGTGGCGCTGAAGGTTGAATTGCTGGGTGACACACCTTGTGCCACATTAGCGACCCGGGTTCGGGAATGGACTCAGGTCTTTGCGGGGTCGGTGGGGGTGTGTGTGGACTTGGACTGAGCTGCCAGCAGGCAGGTCTCCTTTCCTGGGGAGGGTGGGTTTGCACTGCACAGCTTTGTTGTCCCCTAGTGGAGTTTGCAGGCTCAGCTATACAGTGTGTGCTTCGGAGGGGTATGGTAGCGTGGCAGACGTCCTGCAGGTGGGTGTGAGAGCATGCCACACTGCGCTAGATATCATTGCACATCCTTGCTGCTGGGAACAAAACTAAGAAAAAGACTCCCCACCAGTAGTAGGCGAAAGCAGGTCCAGTGGGTGTGGCCCTACGTCCATCGCTGGGCTCAAAGACGTTCACTCTGTTCCTTCCTCCTAAGTGCGACACCCTTCCAGCACCATAGCTAGACTATGAGGAAAGGATTGTGGCAGTCCTTCCTCGGGGGACCTAGATTGGGGAGTTAAGGGGCTAGCCATACATGAAAGGCGGCTGTTCCTCACCAGAGAAGGATGACAGAGCTTCATGCTGGATGGGCAGAGCCGACATACCGAGAGACCAAACTGGAGAGAGGCCACTGGAGGTGGAGAATAAACAGTTAAAAAAAAAAAAAAGAACAAAATTATCTGGCATGTGTAACCCCCCCCCCCCAAATGTGAGTCACTAAAAAAGCCTTCCTTGGGTAAGCCTAAGTGCTCTCCGCCCAGCAGGTGTCCTGTATTTCAGCCGATTTAAAAATTATTTAGTGAGAGAGCCTAGTGCCTCCATGTACTGTCACTTTAAGAGCTGCCAAACTGCAGTAGAATTAATTTGAACTAAGGGGACTGTGTGTTTCCCTGCTTGAGTCTTGCCTGGGCCACTGAGCAGATCGCTCCATTCTGCAGTCGCTATATGCGCAGGGGGAGCACTTTCCAAAGATTTAATTATCCGCTGGTAATTTGTTAAGAGTGATAATGACAGTACAGTTTGTCTAACCTGCCTTTCTTGCAGCTGGGACTCTGTGTGTTTTGCCCCTCCATTTCAGATCCGAACTGTTATAGAGGTCCAACCAATGGGGAGGGGTTCCTCAAAATGGAGCCTGCTGGCAAATCAGAACTTGGACTCTCAAATGGAGCCAGTCACAAGGGGCTTGTATGAAGAGAGCCTCTGGGAAATGTAGTTTGGACCGTGGTGCCTTTTTTTGCCAATAGAGGGAGCCTGTTGTGACTGACAAGGAGAATCAGCCAAATGCAACCTTTTGGATTTGGGGGAAATGCCCGGACTGTCTGCTGGGAGAGTCATTCTGAGCATGGATCTGAAAGAGTGAGCAGCTCATGGGGCTACTGCCCATGGGGCAGCACGGAAACCATGCGGGAGGCCTGAAAAAGGCTTGTCTTTTGTCAGCTCTCCTTAAGGGAGAGAAAAGGACTGGGTTTTCTCGGATCAAGTATCTGAACATGTGTGAAAAGGGAAAGCAGTTGTTGCGACCTAAATCATGGGCAAACAAGTGTGAAGAAGAGATTCTGAAGAGGAGCCTTGATTTTCAGACAGAGATTCTGAAAAGGAGCCTAGATTTTTGGACAGCGATTCCAAAGAAGAACCTTGATGCTGAAGTGCCCTGAGTTTTGTGGCAGAAGAGAATCGTGTCTGAAGTTGGAAGCTGAGGGGGAAACTGCCCTGAGGGTTCGTGCAGCCGTTGTGCGCAGTAGATTCGCGCAGGAAGCACGTGTGAGGCCATAAAGTTGGCCTGCATCTATTTAGTAAGTGTAATTCGGACAGTGAGTCCGAGCTTTCAGAGTGAGAGAAGCAGCAGAAGTCATTTTGGGACCAGACTTAACCTGAAGAAGACCGAAAGTGTGCAGAATTGCGATCGGCCTGTCTGGACTCTGTGGTCTGGTACAGTAAGTGACCTTTACATGTAAATGTGTGTAGTGCTTGTGGAGATTGAGCTCTGAGTAATTCCCAATGTTGTGAACTGTGTGCTGTGCTGAGAGTGTGATTCCCAGCAGGGTTCGAACTGAATCCGCATTTGAGTCACAGAAGTATGCCTTGGTAGCCAGGCTCAATCTCCTGAAGTGACCGACTGCTCGCCTGGTAGTGTTCTGTGTACATATAAAATGTGCAGTGAGCTGGAAGTCGTAGTCAGCATCACTTGGACTGCCTCTACCTGCATTGAGTGTAAGTGAGCCCTGCCACAAGAGCTGGGCCAGCTATCCTGTTTCTCCTGGCAATCTGGGACAATCTGTCTTCCATTCAGTTTCAGCATTGAATCTGTGAGTACAAATCAGGGTAGCTCCCTGCCATCATCTAATTGCAAGTGTTCCATCTGATTACTTTTTTCCCCCTCTTTCTTCATGAACTGTGCCAACTGGCTCCGGATTGCAAATTGGGTATTGTGCACGAGTTTTCCATTTCATGGCCCCAACCAGCTGCACTAATCCTGGCTAGCCCCCTCCATCCTGGGTACACAGTGAAAGTGACATTTAGGGACTCTGAAATGGTGCACAGTACGGTGATTATTAATGTGTATGATCTAATTAACCTGATTTCCTCCTGTCCTTGTTACAGACCCTTGAATAAATCAGATCTGTTTGTTTCTGCAAAGTTACACTATCTGAACTGTATGTCTGTGCTGAAATACTGTACAGTGGCTATGGTATTACTGCATCTTACTTTACAGGGGTCCCCAGAATCAAGCTGATCGAACCGATCCTGGGGGTAAGTGTATACTACGAAGGTACTGGTATTAACTTGTGTGGGTCACTAGTAGGAAGAAAGAGGGGTTGCAGTGACCCAGAGGGCTGTGACCAAGTCATACCAGACTGTCTTAACCCCGACCTCTGGGTGGAGGCACCCACCATTGCACCTAGGCCTCTCAACCTGTTAGTAGTTAAGCAGGCAGGGGTAGTAGCCCTTTGGATAGTGCCACCTGGGGGTTACATCTTGGAGGCACCACTGGGATTAGTGTCCTCTAGTGGCCGGGAGGATTAATGCTTAATGTTGCCAACGACATTGGCGCCAAATGGGTTTCGCGCCCTTATAGAGGGTCATAGGGATGGGCCCCCATTGGTATGTAGATTGTAGGAAGCAATGATGTAACTGAATGTAATAATTTCAAGTCTATGAAAAATACACAGCTGTTTTTGTTACAGAAAAATAACTATATTATCATGAAAAAGGATAGTAATGGTTAAATGTGCTGACTGATGTATAAAATGTGATGGTATAAACGAATACTGATTTGCATTAGAGTTATTGTAAGGGTATCTACTTGACACAGATGTCAAGCTTTCCCAGGCCAGGAAAGATGTAACCCCCCTACAAATGGCGGTCACTAAAAAAGCCTTCCTTGGGTGAGCCCAAGTGCTCTCCTCCCGGCTGGTGTCCTGTATTTCAGCCGATCTAAAAATAATTTACAGAGAGTGCCTAATGCCTCCACGTACTGTCACTTTAAGAGCTGCCAAACTGCAGTGGAATTAATTTGAAATAAGTGGACTGTGTGTTACCCTGCTTGAGTCTCGCCTGGGCCACTGAGCAGATTGCTCCATTCTGCAGTTGCTATATGTGTATGGGGAGCACTTTCCAAAGATTTAATTATCTGCTGGTAATTGGTTAGAGTGATAATGACAGTACATTTTGTCTAACCTGCCTTTCTTGCAGCTGTGACTCTGTGTGTTTTGGCCCTCCATTTCAGATCTGAACTGTTACAGAGGTCCAACCAATGGGGAGGGGTTCCTCAAAATGGAGCCTGCTGGCAAATCAGAACTTGGACTCTCAAATGGAGCCAGCCACAAGAGGCTTGTAGGAAGAGAGCCTCTGGAAATGTAGTTTGGACCGTGGTGCCTTTTTGCCAATAGAGGCCTGTTGTGACTGACAAGGAGAATCAGCCAAATGCAACCTTTTGGATTTGGGGGAAATGCCCGGACTATCTGCTGGTAGAGTCATTCCGAGCATGGATCTGAAAGAGTGAGCAGCTCATGGGGCTACTGCCCATGGGGAAGCACGGGAACCGTGCGGGAGGCCTGAAAAAGGCCTGCCTTTTGTCAGCTCTCCTTAAGGAAGAGAAAAGGACTGGGTTTTCTTGGATCAAGTATCTGAACGTGTGAAAAGGGAAAGCAGTTGTTGTGGCCTAAATCATGGACAAACAAGTGTGGAGAAGAGATTCTGAAGAGGAGCCTTGATTTTCAGACAGAGATTCTGAACAGGGCCTTGATTCTCAGACAGAGATTCTGAAAAGGAGCCTAGATTTTGGACAGCGATTCCAAAGAAGAACCTTGATGCTGAAGTGCCCTGAGTTTTGCGGCAGAAGAGAACCCGTGTCTGAGATTTGGAAGCTGAGAGGAAAATGCCGAGGTTCGTTCACCGTTGTGCATGTAGATTAGGTGCAGGAAAGCGGCTGTGAGACCAAGGAAGTTGGCCTGCATCTATTTAGCAAATGTAATTCGGACAGTGAGTCCGAGCTTTCAGAGTGAGAGAAGAAGCAGAAGTCATTTTGGGACCAGACTTAACCTGAAGAAGACCGAAAGTGTGCAGAATTGCGATCGGCCTGTCAGGACTCCGTGGTCTGGTACAGTAAGTGACTTTTACATGTAAATGTGTGTAGTGCTTCTGGAGATTGAGCTCTGAGTAATTTCCAATGTTGTGAACTGGGTGCTGTGTTGAGAGTGTGATTCCCAGCAGGGTTCGAACTGAATCCGCGTTTGAGTCAGAGAAGAATGCCTTGGTAGCCAGGCTCTATCTCCTGAAGTGACTGACTGCTCGCCTGGTAGTATTCTGTGTACATATAAAATGTGCAGTGAGCTGGAAGTCATAGCCAGCATCACTTGGACTGTATCTGCCTGCATTGAGTGTAAGTGAGCCCTGCCACAAGAGCTGGGCCAGCTATCCTGTTTCTCCTGGCAATCTGGGACAATCTGCCTTCCATTCAGTTTCAGCATTGAATCTGTGAGTACAAATCAGGGTAGCTCCCTGCCATCATCTAATTGCAAGTGTTCCATCTGATTACTTTTTTTCCTTTCTTTCTTCATGAACTGTGCCAACTAGCTCTGGATTCCAAATTGGGTATTGAGCAAGTGTTTTCCATTTCAGGGCCCCAACCAGCTGCACCAATCCTGGCTAGCCCCCCTCCATCCTGGGTACACAGTGAAAGTGACATTTAGGGACTCTGAAGTGTGCACAGTACAGTGATTATTAATTGTATAATCTAATTAAACTGATTTCCTCCTGTCCTTGTTACAGCCCCTTGAATAAATCAGATCTGTTTGTTTCTACAAAGTTACACTGCCTGAACTGTGTGTCTGTGTTGAAATACTGTACAGTGGCTATGGTATTACTGCATCTTACTTTACGGGGGTTCCCAGAATTAAGCTGATTGAACCAATCCTGCGGGTAAGTGTATACTGCAAAGGTACTGGTATTAACTTGTGTGGGCCACTAGGAAGAAGAAAGAGGGGTTGCAGTGACTCAGAGGGCTGTGACCAAGTCATACCAGACTGTCTTAACCCCGACCTCTGGGTGGAGGCAGCCGCCATTGGACCTAGGCCTCTCAACCTGTTAGTAGTTAAGCAGGCATGGGTAGTAGCCCTTTGGATAGTGCCACCAGGGGGTTACATCTTGGAGGCACCACTGGGATTAGTGCACTCTAGTTGCCGGGAGGATTAATGCTTAATGTTGCCAACGACGTTGGCGCCAAATGGGTTTCGCGCCCTTATAGAGGGTCATAGGGATGGGCCCCATTTGTATGTAGATTGTAGGAAGGAATGATGTAACTGAATGTAATAATTTCAAGTCTATGAAAAATACATAACTGTTGTTGTTACAGAAAAATAACTATATTATCATGAAAAAGGATAGTAATGGTTAAATGTGCTGACTGATGTATAACATGTGATGGTATAAATGTATACTGATTTGCATTAGAGTTATTGTAAGAGTATCTACTTGACGCAGACGTCAAGCTTTCCCAGTCCAGGAAAGGTGTAACCCTCCTACAAATGGGGGTCACTAAAAAAGCCTTCCTTGGGTGAGCCTAAGTGCTCTCTGCCCAGCTGGTGTCCTGTATTTCAGCCGATTTAAAAATAATTTAGTGAAAGTGCCTAATGCCTCCTTGTACTGTCACTTTAAGAGCTGCCAAACTGCAGTGGAATTAATTTGAAATAAGTGGACTGTGTGTTTCCTGCTCGAATCCCGTCTGGGCCACTGAGCAGATCGCTCCATTCTGCAGTTGCTATATGTGTAAGGGGAGCACTTTCCAAAGATTTAATTATCTGCTGGTAACTGGTTAGAGTGATAATGACAGTACATTTTGTCTAACCTGCCTTTCTTGCAGCTGTGACTCTGTGTGTTTTGCCCCTCCATTTCAGATCTGAACTGTTACAGAGGTCCAACCAATGGGGAGGGGTTCCTCAAAATGGAGCCTGCTGGCAAATCAGAACTTGGACTCTCAAATGGAGCCAGCCACAAGAGGCTTGTAGGAAGAGAGCCTCTGGGAAATGTAGTTTGGACCGTGGTGCCTTTTTTTGCCAATAGAGGGAGCCTATTGTGACTGACAAGGAGAATCAGCCAAATGCAACCTTTTGGATTTGGGGGAAATGCCCGGACTATCTGCTGGTAGAGTCATTCCGAGCATGGATCTGAAAGAGTGAGCAGCTCATGGGGCTACTGCCCATGGGGAAGCACGGGAACCGTGCGGGAGGCCTGAAAAAGGCCTGCCTTTTGACAGCTCTCCTTAAGGAAGAGAAAAGGACTGGGTTTTCTTGGATCAAGTATCTGAACGTGTGAAAAGGGAAAGCAGTTGTTGTGGCCTAAATCATGGACAAACAAGTGTGGAGAAGAGATTCTGAAGAGGAGCCTTGATTTTCAGACAGAGATTCTGAACAGGAGCCTTGATTCTCAGACAGAGATTCTGAAAAGGAGCCTAGATTTTTGGACAGCGATTCCAAAGAAGAACCTTGATGCTGAAGTGCCCTGAGTTTTGCGGCAGAAGAGAACCGTGTCTGAAGTTGGAAGCTGAGAGGGAAAGTGCCCCGAGGGTTCGTTCAGCCGTTGTGCGCAGTAGATTCGTGCAGGAAGCGCGTGTGAGACCATGAAGTTGGCCTGCATCTATTTAGCAAATGTAATTCGGACAGTGAGTCCGAGCTTTCAGAGTGAGAGAAGAAGCAGAAGTCATTTTGGGACCAGACTTAACCTGAAGAAGACCGAAAGTGTGCAGAATTGCGATCGGCCTGTCAGGACTCCGTGGTCTGGTACAGTAAGTGACTTTTACATGTAAATGTGTGTAGTGCTTCTGGAGATTGAGCTCTGAGTAATTTCCAATGTTGTGAACTGGGTGCTGTGTTGAGGTGTGATTCCCAGCAGGGTTGAACTGAATCCGCGTTTGAGTCAGAGAAGAATGCCTTGGTAGCCAGGCTCTATCTCCTGAAGTGACTGACTGCTCGCCTGGTAGTATTCTGTGTACATATAAAATGTGCAGTGAGCTGGAAGTCATAGCCAGCATCACTTGGACTGTATCTGCCTGCATTGAGTGTAAGTGAGCCCTGCCACAAGAGCTGGGCCAGCTATCCTGTTTCTCCTGGCAATCTGGGACAATCTGCCTTCCATTCAGTTTCAGCATTGAATCTGTGAGTACAAATCAGGGTAGCTCCCTGCCATCATCTAATTGCAAGTGTTCCATCTGATTACTTTTTTTCCTTTCTTTCTTCATGAACTGTGCCAACTAGCTCTGGATTCCAAATTGGGTATTGAGCAAGTGTTTTCCATTTCAGGGCCCCAACCAGCTGCACCAATCCTGGCTAGCCCCCCTCCATCCTGGGTACACAGTGAAAGTGACATTTAGGGACTCTGAAATTGTGCACAGTACAGTGATTATTAATGTGTATAATCTAATTAAACTGATTTCCTCCTGTCCTTGTTACAGCCCCTTGAATAAATCAGATCTGTTTGTTTCTACAAAGTTACACTGCCTGAACTGTGTGTCTGTGTTGAAATACTGTACAGTGGCTATGGTATTACTGCATCTTACTTTACGGGGGTCCCCAGAATTAAGCTGATTGAACCAATCCTGCGGGTAAGTGTATACTGCAAAGGTACTGGTATTAACTTGTGTGGGCCACTAGGAGGAAGAAAGAGGGGTTGCAGTGACTCAGAGGGCTGTGACCAAGTCATACCAGACTGTCTTAACCCCGACCTCTGGGTGGAGGCAGCCGCCATTGGACCTAGGCCTCTCAACCTGTTAGTAGTTAAGCAGGCATGGGTAGTAGCCCTTTGGATAGTGCCACCAGGGGGTTACATCTTGGAGGCACCACTGGGATTAGTGCACTCTAGTTGCCGGGAGGATTAATGCTTAATGTTGCCAACGACGTTGGCGCCAAATGGGTTTCGCGCCCTTATAGAGGGTCATAGGGATGGGCCCCATTTGTATGTAGATTGTAGGAAGGAATGATGTAACTGAATGTAATAATTTCAAGTCTATGAAAAATACATAACTGTTGTTGTTACAGAAAAATAACTATATTATCATGAAAAAGGATAGTAATGGTTAAATGTGCTGACTGATGTATAACATGTGATGGTATAAATGTATACTGATTTGCATTAGAGTTATTGTAAGAGTATCTACTTGGCCTTGAGGCGTCAAGCTTTCCCAGTCCAGGAAAGGTGTAACCCTCCTACAAATGGGGGTCACTAAAAAAGCCTTCCTTGGGTGAGCCTAAGTGCTCTCTGCCCAGCTGGTGTCCTGTATTTCAGCCGATTTAAAAATAATTTAGTGAAAGTGCCTAATGCCTCCTTGTACTGTCACTTTAAGAGCTGCCAAACTGCAGTGGAATTAATTTGAAATAAGTGGACTGTGTGTTTCCCTGCTCGAATCCCGTCTGGGCCACTGAGCAGATCGCTCCATTCTGCAGTTGCTATATGTGTAGGGGGAGCACTTTCCAAAGATTTAATTATCTGCTGGTAACTGGTTAGAGTGATAATGACAGTACATTTTGTCTAACCTGCCTTTCTTGCAGCTGGGACTCTGTGTGTTTTGCCCTTCCATTTTGGATCTGAACTGTTACAGAGGTCCAACCAATGGGGAGGGGTTTCTCAAAATGGAGCCTGCTGGCAAATCAGAACGTGGACTCTCAAATGGAGCCAGCCACAAGGGGCTTGTATGAAGAGAACCTCTGGGAAATGTAGTTGACCGTGGCTCCTTTTTTCACCAATAGAGGGAGCCTGTTGTGACTGACAAGGAGAATCAGCCAACTGCAACCTTTTGGATTTGGGGGAAATGCCAGGACTGTCTGCTGGGAGAGTCATTCTGAGCATGGAGCTGGATGAGTGAGCAGCTCGTGGGGCTGCTGCCCATGGGGCAGCATGGAAACCGGGTGGGAGGCCTGAAAAAGGCCTGCCATTCGTCAGCTCTCCTTAAGGGAGAGAAAAGGACTGTGTTTTCTCAGATCTAGTATCTGAACATGTGCAAAAAGGGAAAGCAGTTGTTGTGGCCTAGATCATGGGCAACCAAGCGTGGAGAAGAGATTCTGAATAGGAACCTTGATTTTCAGACGGAGATTCTGAAGAGGAGCCTAGATTTTTGGACAGCGATTCCAAAGAGGAGTTTTGATGCTGAAATGCCCTGAGGTTTGGGGCAGAAGAGAACCATGTTTGAAGTTGGAAGCTGAGGTGGGAACCGCGCCGAGGCAGGCTGTTCCATGCATTCACCACCCTTTTTGTGACAAAGAACTTCCTCACATTACCCCTTAATTGGTCTCCCTCTAATCTCATGCTGTGTCTTCTTGTCCTGCTATTTTTACATTCGCTTGCTCGCATGCGCAAGGAATGTTTTGGGAGAGTAGCACACTTTGGAGGTGTGCCTCTCCCTTTCAAGCCACTGCTCCATTGAGCAGGTGTGGCAGTACTGCACCAATGGGTGCAGGAGCTGTGTATGACAGCGGTGGTCTCCGCTTCAAAGAAAACCACTGCTGTCATACAGGCACCCTGCGTCACACCTGCCCCCAGCGTCATGCGCCCCGCAAATCTTTGCTGCCCGCTAGGCCCACCCCAGTGTGGCAAACGTCCCGCGTTGTTTGCCGATGGGGGTGCCAAATCCCCCGTCGGCTCCTCTGCCCCCCCAGCCATCCTTCTGCCACGCTGGGAGCCCACCCCAGAGTGGAAAATGTCCCACGTAGTCTTTTTTTTTTTGGTTTTCACCTATAAAGCAAAAATGGTCCCACGGCGCTTCTCCCAATCCCCCCTCCCACAACCCGCACCAACTCACTGCACACCCAGCCTCCCCACATCCCCCCTCACCCCATACTTAACTCCGGAGCTCGGCGCGATGATCTTCGGTGGACTGGGAACACGTCTGCACTCTTCAAAGCCGACCGCAAACTGAGGAAATGCCAATAAGCTGTATAATGGGCTAGATGGGGGGGGGTTCAACTTTATTGCATATCTCAGGCATTTTTGGAATTTTGCACCAAATTTTCAACATGGGGTTTTGGGACCTTCTCATGAATGATGTCACTGTCATGGCGTTATTCGGGCCCGATGGGTGATTTCGCAGTCACTGTGCAAAATACCGCTTTGGGCCGGATAATGCCATGACAATGACATAATTCATGAGGAAAGTCCCATAATGGTTGGTCATTCAAAATGATTGACTGTTTATGCGTGCATTGCGCGGTTCCTATCGCAGGCTCATAAATTTCGAATTTTCAATATTTTCACTACAGATTTTCACCATTGCCATTTTACCACACCTCCTTATGAGCAGTACAGCTGTCATTTTTCAACTCCTGCCCGAAACCTGTTTCCACCCATGTAGCGCACAATGGCGCAGTCGGTGTGTGAAATCAAAGTATGGGACACATTAAGAAAATCACAGTGACATGGTTCATTAGCAGAGGTCTTAAAATGGCTATGTTTAAAATTTGGTGAAAAAATTCCTAATAATGACTGTTTTACAAGCGTGCGTAGCACAGTTCCTACGCACGCTCATAGGTTTGCATTTCCCAATACACCACCAGATTTTCAACATTGCCATTTACCACCTCCTTATGAGCAGTATAGCTGTCATTTTCAAATCCTGCCCAAAATGTGTTTCCCCATGTAGTGCACAATGGCGCAATCAGTGTGCGAAATCAATGTATGGGACACATTAAGAAAATCACAGTGACACTGTTCATGAGCAGAGGTCTTAAAATGGCTATGTTGAAAATTTGGTGAAAAAATTCCTAAAAATGACTGTTTTGCGATCGTGCGTTGTGCAGTTCTCCACGCGCTCGTAAGTTCTGATTTTCAATATTTTCCTCCACATTTTCAACATTGCCATTTTACCACACCTCCTATGAGCAGTGCAGCTGTCATTTTCACATCTTGCCCAAAGCGTGTTTCCGCCCATGCTGCACAATGGCACAGTCGTATGCGAACTCAGTGTATGGGACACGTTAAGAAAATCACAGTGTCACTGTTCATGAGCAGAGGTCTTAAAATGGCTATGTTGAAAATTTGGTGGAACAAATTCCTAAAAATAACTTTATTTCTGAGCGTCGTTGGCACAGTTCACATGCAGCTTCGTAAGTTGCGAATTTTCAATATTTTCACTCCAGATTTTCAACATTGCCATTTTACCACACCTCCTTATGAGCAGTATAGCTGTCATTTTTCATATCCTGCCCAAAATGTGTTTCCGCCTATGTAGCGCACAATGGGGGTAACAAAAAGGTCATGCTGAAAACCTATTGTGCAAATACCAGCAATCGCACAGGGCATTAGGGTAAAGCACCATACATGCCAAACACCACTGCAAATACCTGCAAGCGTACATTCGGCATTGATAAATGCTTGTTCTTATATTGAATCATGTTAGATGCTTTCACCTTGTCAATGCCCTTAAGATGTTTGAATGTTTCGATCATATCACGTCTCTCCCTCCTTTGCTCTAGGGTATACATATTGAGCTCCATTAATCTGTCCTCATATGTTTTCTGATGCAGTCCCTGCACCATTTTGGCTGCCCTTCTCTGGAATGCCTCCATTTTGTTAATTTTCTTGCCATAAAGTTGGCCTGCATCTATTAGTAAGTGTAATTCAGACAGTTAGTCCGAGCTGTCAGATTGAGAGAAGAAGCAGAAGTCATTTTGGGACCAGACTTAACCTGAAGAAGACCGAAAGAGTGCAGAATTGCGATTGGCCTGTCAGGACTCTGTAGTCTGGTACAGTAAGTGACCTTTACATGTAAATGTGTGTAGTGCATGTGGGGGATTGAGCTCTGAGTATTTCCCCATGTTGTGAACTGTGTGCTGTGCTGAGAGTGTGATTCCCTAGCAGGACTCAAACTGAATCCGCGTTTGAGTCAGAGAAGAATGCCTTGGTATCCAGGCTCAATCTCCTGAAGTGACCCGCTGCTTGCCAGGTAGTGTTCTGTGTACATATAAAATGTGCAGAGAGCTGGAAGTCATAGCCAGCATCACTTGGACTGCATCTGCCTGCATTGAGTGTAAGTGAGCCCTGCCACAAGGGCTGGGCCAGCTATCCTGTTTCTCTGGCAATCCGGGACAATCTGCCTTCCATTCAGTTTCAGCATTGAATCTGTGAGTACAAATCAGGATAGCTCCCTGCCATCATCTAATTGCAAGTGTTCCATCTGATTACTTTTTATCATTTCTTTCCTCATGAACTGAGCTAACCGGCTCCGGATTACAAATTGTGTATTGTGCAAGTGCTTTCCATTTCAAGGCCCCAACCAGCTGCACCGATCCTGGCTAGCCCCCCCTTCCCCCATCCTGGGTACTCAGTGAGAGTGACATGTAGGGACTCTGAAATTGTGCACAGTACTGTGATTATTAATGTGTATAATCTAATTAACCTGATTTCCCTCTGTCCTTGTTACAGGCCCTTGAATAAATCAGATATGTTTGTTTCTGCAAAGTTACACTGCCTGAACCGCGTGTCTGTGTTGAAATACTGTACAGTGGCTATTGTATTACTGCATCTTACTTTACAGGGGGTCCCCAGAATCAAGCTGATCGAACCTATCCTGGGGGTAAGTGTATACTGCGAAGGTACTGCTATTAACTTGTGTGGGCCACTAGTGGGAAGCAAGAGGGGTTGCAGTGACCCAGAGGGCTGTGAACAAGTCATAACAGACTGTCTCAACCAAGATCTGTTGGTGGAGGCACCCGCCATTGAACTTAGGCCCCTCAACCTGTTAGTATTTAAGCAGGCATGGGTAGTGGCCTTTGGCTAGCGCCACCTGGGGGTTACACATGCACAAAAAGAGTACAATTAATGTACTATATCATCATACATAAATCACAGTTTGCAAAAAACATCAAGATAAATATGCCATGATAATGTATATCATGATGCTAATCTACAGGCAAATAGTATGAATATAGAAACAATAGTTTTCACAGTCTTCTGAGACATGGTAAGTCCTGCATTTTCTTGCACATTTAAAGATGGTGTCACTTAACTGGGCATTAAAGAGCCAGTACATTGCTGAAATTAACATCAACTTTTAATAATTACTGGTGACCCCTTAATCAGACTGTTACAATGCCCTTTCAAATGCTGTAATTACCTGAAAACCAGATATTAATGTGTTCTCAAAACTTTCTTTGGTATTTGGTGTCACTCACATGTAGCGTACCATATACGGTAATTTGCTGTTACTCTGTGTGTGGAAGAGCCATACAGCTAAAGAAACTTGGCGGCTCAGTTTTCCTCTGACAGAACAACCACTCTGATCCTTCATGTTTCTGGCTCATGTAGGTAAATTTTTTATGTTTTGTATTACTTATCTGGTTGATCCTGCCTTGATAAGTTAAAAAGTCTATCTGATTGATCCTGCTGTTCGTACCATTTGAGCAAGGGGAGACAGTGGTTGCACCAGAACGAACTGCGGCTGACTAACTTAGCGGTTTGCAGTGCAATTAAAAAGAAAAAAAAAAAAAAAAATATGCCCCTACTGAAACGGAGACAAAGAGACAGAGAGAGAGAGAGAGAGAGAGAGAGCTAGCAAGACAGAGAGAGAGAGAGAGAGAGAGAGAGAGACAGAGAGAGAGTATATGTGTGTGTGTGTGTGTGTGTGTACAGCTACAGTACATGTGGCAATTATTCCATTGCACCCATAATTAAATAATGCCTGTGCAAGGTGTGTGTTATGATAATTTTTCACACACCCTGGTGCGTTATAATCACATAAACCCTTTGAGCTTCACTCTCAGGGTGTATGGATCATCACACACTTTGGTTGTGTGAAAAATCATCATAACACACACCTGCACAGGCATTAAACCCAGAAACATAGAAGTTGATGGCAGATAAGGACCGCAAGGTCCATCCAGTCTGCCCATTTTTTCTACCTTATGAATGTGCCATAGGCCTTTACTCTGTGAATGGCCTATTAATTAATACTCATCTGTATTGCTCCCTTAAGCCTGTCCCATGCCTGTTTGAAGCCTTGCACTGTATACATATCCACCACTTCCTGAGGCAGGCTGTTCCATGCATTCACCACCCTTTCTGTGACAAAGAACTTCCTCACATTACCCCTTAATTGGTCTCACTCTAATCTCATGCTGTCTTCTTGTCCTGCTATTTTTCTTATATTGAATCACGTTAGATGCTTTCACCTTGTCAATGCCCTTAAGATGTTTGAATGTTTCGATCATATCATGTCTCTCCCTCCTTTACTCTACGGAATATATATTGAGCTCCATTAATCTGTCCTCATATGTTTTCTGATGCAGTCCCTGCACCATTTTGGCTGCCCTTCTCTGGAATGCCTCCATTTTGTTAATGTTCTTGTGTACGTGCAGCCTCCAGTACTGCACATAGTACTTCAGATGGTGCCTAACCAGTGTCTTGTAAAGAGGGATTATTACCTTCCTCTTACGACTTGGGATACCCTTACTAATACACCCCAACATCCCTCTAGCCTTACCTACTGCTTTAATGATCTGCTTGGATGATTTCTGGTCATATGTGATGATGATGCCGAAGTCTTTTTCCTCCCTTGTGATTGCAAGCAACTCCCCTCCCATTCTATAGGTAGCGTCAGGGTTTCTCTTCCTTATGCACATGATCTTGCACTTCTTTGCGTTAAACCCCAGTTGCCACTCTTCTGACCATTTTGCCAGTTTTTCTAGATCTCTTCTCATTCTACCCACCCCATCTGGATCATCTACTCTGTTGCAGATATTGGTATCATCTGCAAACAGGCAAACCTTACCTTTCAGTCCATCTGCAATATCACTGATGAAGATATTGAAGAGGACTGGCCCTAGGACTGATCGCAGAAGTACCCCACTTGTGACATGCATTTCTTCTGACTGTATACCATTCGGCACCACTCTCTGTTTTCTGTCCGCCAACCAGTTTGACACACAGTTAACCAACTTCTGACCCACCCCAAGCCTCCCCTGCTTATTAATCAATTTTCCATGTGGAACAGTATCGAAAACTTTGCTGAAGTCAAGGTAGGTGAATCAACTGCACCCTCTTGGTCTACCACTCTGGTTACCCAGTCAAAGAAATCTATGAGATTAGTTTGACAGGACCTTCCTGTTGTGAACTCATACTGTCTTGGATCCTATGCTCCTATGGATTCCAGGTGTTGCACTATCTTTTCCTTAGAAGTGCCTAGATAATCTTGCACACTACTGAGGTAAGACTGACTGGTCTGTAGTTCCCTGCCTCCTCCCTGCTGCCACTTTTGTGGAGCAGGATCCAATGAGCTCTTCTCCAGTCTTCTGGGACCTCTCCTGTGCACAGAGGCTCACTAAACAGTTCTGCTAATGCGCTCCATAAAGTATTCAGCTGTTTCTTCTTATATCTATGGTACTTTTACTTTTCACATTTGTTAATTAGATGATTTTCTGTCTAACAGTATTAGGTGTGATGTGTGGAACAAAACACTAACCGGATGCTGACACATCTAGTTCTATTCACCCTCATACCTAATCACATTTTTACTTGACTGGACAGGACTGGAGAATGGCACATGTAGTACCCCTCCACAAAAAGGGTCCTAAGGATGACCCAGGGAATTACAGATCAGTCAATCTGACCTTCTTTGTGGGCAAGCTCATGGAGACCATACTAAAGGAAAGGTTGGTGGAATATCTAGAGGAGCATGGTCTCCAGGATGAGAGGCAGTATGGGTTCATGGGGGAGATCATGTCAAACAAATCTGATTGACTTCTTTGACTGTGTCACTAAGACAGTAGACAAGGTCCAAGTGGTAGACATCCTCTATCTTGGTTTCAGCAAGGCCTTTGATTCTGTGTTCAACAAAAGATTGATCAGGAAGTTGGAGAATCTTGAGGTTGGGAAAAAGATGGTCAGATGGGTGAAAAACTGTCTGTGGGACAGAACCCAGAGGATAGTTTTAGGGGGAGAGTTATCTGGTACCAGAGAGGTAATCAGTGGGGTCCCACAGGGCAATGTACTGGGCCTGGTATTATTCAATGCTTTCATCAGTGACATTGAGAATGGCATTAAAGGCAAAATGTGCCTATTTGTGGATGACACCAAGCTCTGTAGGAGAGTGGACACAGCTGAATGGATACAGGACCTACAGGAAGATCTGGAAAAGCAGCAGAGATGGCCCAGGATCTGGAAGCTTGGCTTCAATGCCAAGAAATGCAAAGTTATGTATATTGGAGCCAAGAATCCCAGGACAGAGTACTACCTGGGTGGAGTCCGAGTATCTTCATCAGAGGAGGAAAAGGACCTGGGAGTGATGATCACTAGTGACCTGAAGCACTCCATGCAGTGCAAGAAAGCAGTAGCAAAGGCAAACAAGATGTTGGGATGCATATCTAGGGGGATCAGTGGTAGGAAAGAGGAGGTTATACTGCCCTTGTACAGGTCACTGATAAGGCTGCATCTAAAGAATGGAGTTCAGTACTGGTGCCCACACCTCAAAAAGGACATTAACCTGATGGAGAAGGTCCAGAGGAGGGCTACAAAGATGACAGTGTGTCAGCAAGGTAGGCATATGAGGAGAGGTTAAGGGCACTGAACATGTACTCCCTGAAAGACATGGGGGGGGGCATGATTGGGACTTCCAAGTACTTGGAAGGGATAAATAAGGTTGATAAGGAGAGTCTCTTTAAGCTGAGTGGCAACTATAACACTAGGGGGCACAGTCTTAAGCTGGAGGGTGGGAGGTTTAGAAGGGAAGTCAGGAAGTACTTCTTCACAGAAGGGGTGGTGGACACTTGGAATGCACTGCCAGAAGAGGTCATCTCGCTGAAGACAGTGGGTAGCTTTAAGAGAGGCTGGAATAGGCATGTTGGAAAGTAAGGATCATGGGTAGGGAAGATGGGAGGAGTGGGGAGGGATGGCAGGGACATTAGTTCAAGCTGTGGACCCAGCAATAACAGCAGACTTGATAGTCCAAATGGCCTTTTTCTGCTGGCTTCTTTGTATGTTCGTAACCTAAGTGACTGGGACATCACAACTGCCCAAGAAGAGCCACACACCTGCTGCAAGACACATCACTTGTGATGTCACACAGTGGGAGGTCACAGTGCTGGTGGAGTCTGAAGAGGAAAACAAGGCCTGTAAGCCTCCACATAAACTATTGCTTTTCACATCACACATAGTACTATCAAGTATAAATCTTTCTAATGGTCAAAAGTAAAAATAAAGGTAATTCAGAAATAAAAAGTAGCAACTAGCTCATTTTTAAAATTAAGCACATTTTGTGTCTGCTGTTTTTGGTGCTACTAGCTAGAAGTTAATAAAAGAAAATAATCAAGCGATCACTATCGAGGGCAGCAATATGGCAAGGGAGGTCTTCTAGTCCCCAGGGTGAAGCATTGAGAGGAAACACCACCAGTAACCATAGTTGTAATGAATAGTAAAAGCACTAGAGTTAGGGATTATTATCCACATACACAGGAGCATAATTTCCAATGATCCTGCCCTAGGTAAAATGTTGTTGAAGAAACCAAGTGTTGTATTTTCTTTCGGAAGAAAAACAGGAGATACAGTGGTGAACAGCCACTACAAACCAGAATGAGCAGGTGACTGGTGGGCAACACAACCCCAATGTTTTCATAGATGTATAGTAAGAGATGTATACCTAAACGCTTACCAGGTTCTCTCCTCTGCCTAGTTTGGCTTCAGGCCTCAGGCCTCGCCATACTACTCAAACTGCTTTAAGAGATTTCCATGATTCTGTCCTTAATGCTTTGGACAAGGGCCTCAGTGTTGGCACTGTTTTCATTGACTTGTCCAAAGCTTTTGATGTTATTAATCACCAATTACTTTTGGCACATTTACACTCTTATGGGTTCTCCTCTAACTTGTCGTCTGGTTTTCTTCCTATTTACATGATAGATTGCAGTCTGTCCTTTGGGATGGGTGTCTATCTTCTCCTCTTCCTATATCCACAGAGGTGCCTCAAGGGTCTGTTCTGTGTCCTGTCCTTTTTAATTTGTTTGTGGATCCTCGGCTTTGGTAGTTAAGAGATCTTCGGTTCAACTTTCTGCTGACAGTACTGTTCTTTTCTTTGATCACAAAAGCCTTTCTTCTCTAACCACTGCTCTTCAAGCAGACTTTGATAAAATTATTCATTGGTTGTCTACTAACATCTTACTCTTACACAGTAAAAAGACTCAGATAATGTTGTTTGGGCCCCAGTCTATTGTGAACCAAGCACATGCTTCCTTTTCCATTACCTTAAATAATACTCCTTTACAGCTTGTACATGAATTCAAGTACCTTGGCCTTACCATTGGCTCTGCTTTAACATTTAAATCTCATATTCCTAAACTACCTCCCTCAATCCTTCAGTGGGAAGCTTCTGCTCTATGCGGACGATGCTGTCGTTTTTTTTTTTTGGAAATATCCCCAACCTAACTCACTCCAAACTGCCCTACAGAGCTTTTTCAAAGAACCTGAAACCTGGTACTCAGAGCACCACCTAGTACTGACCTACAACAAGATGAAATCTATGGTCTTTGTCCACTGCCAAAGCCCACTCAGGAATTCCCCATTAGTTATCACAAACTCCCTAGGCTTGCTTGAACAGGTCTCCTGCTTGAAATATCTGGGTGTCACACTGGACACCTCCCTCACCTACCACACACAGATTCAACATATCTCCTCCTCTGTTAACACCAGGCTGGGATCCTATACAGACATAAGCATTACCTATCCCCCACAGGCTGTATGACTCGCTGTGTCTTCCTCAGTCCTATCCTTGGTGGACTACAGCACTGTGATCTATGAGTCTGCAGATCAAACTGCCCTACGCTGCATCAATCTAGACCTCAAAAAAGCCTGCCACCTGGTCTCTGGATGTGATAGGTTAACCCATACATGTGAGCTTTACAAGCTTACGGACTGGCTGAACTTTGAAGGTTGGCTTAAGTATCACACTTGCCTCCTTG
Organism: Neoceratodus forsteri; assembly: GCA_016271365.2. NCBI lineage: Eukaryota > Metazoa > Chordata > Ceratodontiformes > Ceratodontidae > Neoceratodus > Neoceratodus forsteri. The sequence continues at coordinate 701,330,615 of CM057455.1, forward strand.
CCAAAAAGATACTTCAGAAGCAAGCACTCAATGGTCTCTACCCCCTCATCCAATCAGTCCCACACAGAAGGGCCCCTAGATATTCTGCCAATACCTCCCTCCTAGTCCCCCACTGTAGGACCTCACTAGGTCAAAGGTCCTTCCACTATTGAGTCCCCCTGTGGCTAAACAGCCTACCGTTCTCCATATCTCTGGTCCCCAGTCTTGGCCAATTTAAAGCCGGTCTAAAGACCCTCTTCCTTGACTCTGCAGCCTGTGACTGTAAATAATATTTCACCTTCCTTTCTGAATCTCAAAGGAGGCATATTTTAAACAGGTTGTATCTCTAGTGCAGTGAAGAGTACTGTGTGCAGTTCTGGAGACCCAATCTCCGCAAAGACATAGACAGGATGGAAGCTGTCCAGAGGAGGGCAACTAAAATGGTGCAGGGTCTGCACCGGAAGACATATGAAGAGAGACTTAAGGAGCTTAATATGTATAGCCTCGAGGAAAGGAGGGAGATGGGGGACATGATAGAAACTTTCAAGTACCTCAAGGGAATCAACAAAGTCCAAGAGGGTAGCATCTTTCAAAAGAGGTGTGCCAGAACAAGAGGGCACAATTTGAAGATAGAGGGGTGGCTCAGAGGTAATTTAAGGAAGTTTTTTCACAGAGAGGTTGTGGATGCATGGAACGGCCTTCCGGAGGAGGTTGTGGAGTCAAAATCAGTGGTGGAATTCAAGCATGCATGGGATAGTCATAAGGCAGTTCTGGGGGGTTGGGGTAGGAAGAAGTAGGCTGCTGGTTAACTAGGATCTGCAGCTTATCCAGTAGGTAGGGAAATGGGCAGACTGGGTGGGCCAAGCGGTCCTTATCTGCCATCAAATTCTATGTTTTTATGTTTCTATGTAAGAAGCCCACAGGAAAGGGACAAAATGTTCTGCTGTATCACATGATTAATTTCCCAGGTCATTCAATTTTACTGTTTATGAACTATGACTCAGGGCCCATTTTATGACCCTCCAAAGCTGTAACCTGCCATATTTACATAGCTATGACCCAGGGTCTACTTTAAGATCCCTGACGCTGTAACCTGCCAATGTATATATATATATATCCCTGTGCTGTATGACCTATGTATTGTACTGTTTATGTTGTGTTTGTGTGTTTTCCTTTTTTTACATTCTGGTGTCTCACCCCTCCTTCGGGTTTTGTCAGGTGCTGTTTGCTGATACTTGCTGATGGCCCAGCTTCTTTCTTTCTTTCTTCTTTCTTTCTTTCTTTCTTTCTTTCTTTCTTTCTTTCTTTCTTTCTTTCTTTCTTTCTCTCCTCTGCTCTATTTGGCAGCTGCTCTGGCAACTCCACCACTCCCATCTGGCTCCCCATCTGTGTTCTCGAGTGATTGGGCCATTCAGCAGACTGCCTCAGTTGCTTCCCCACAGTGCTTGTGTTCTTTTTGCACTGTCCTCAAAGAGTGCAACTCCCCCTGTCCCTGTTGCTACTGTCCTGAGCTCTTGCAGCTTGCCTGCTTCCATTTCCCAAGCCCCAAGCAGTCTGCTTTTTTGGGGGGGCCTGCTTGCCTGCTCACCTGCTTGCCTTTCCTGCCAAGGTAGCCTTATATTTATATTGGTTGTGAAGTACAACTGCACAAAGTTTTAAGTTTATTTCCATTATTCCAGTGTCACAGAGACATGCTTGGAACCTTGACAGCATGTCAGCACTCTCTTTATTCTTCCATGTCATGTGTGCTAGCCTAGATGCCAGGGTGCCATCATTTATAGAGGCTTGAGTTGTTGAGTTGGCTACAGTAATTCCTGTCTCCATTGTGGCAGTATTTGACTACCTTGGCCATTGTTGGTTTATATGGCATGTTTAGGCATGGACTACTAACTCAGGTGCCACACTAAATAAACAAATACATACATACGTACATACATACATACATACATAAATAAATAAATAACAATGGTGCCTCTGAAATGAAAGTTATGATTGCTCACCATTTTTCTGAGCAGAGCGTAGAACTTTGTGTAGCTGCACATTGGGACCAATATGATATAATGCTACCTAGATTGTACAGCTGCTTTTACTGGTTCTATCCCCAAAAACATACATTTTATTTACAGAAACAATGGAGAACCAGCACCTGCTTTAAAACATAGACAGTTTTGTCATATCTCCTCCTTTAAGTGGAAAAACCAGCCATAAGGACTGACGTATTCACAATGCTTTAATAGTTCATACAAAAGTGCAAACTCACTTAAAAATGGTCACAGAGAACTGAAACAATCCCTCCAAGATGTAACTCATAGAGTTCCTTAAGTTCCTTAAGTTCTTTGAGTCCAGAAAAGAACACCAACTATTTAAAGGCAGTTCGCACCAAACGCTCTTTGGCTGGATATCCACAAGAAAGAGCAAGCGCTGAGGGTCAACTCCCAATGACGTCACCTGACGCATTTCGCATGTAGCTTTCTCAAAGGCTGACATCACATGATATCTCCTTCTTTTTAAAGGAAAAATTTTAAAGCAATACTACCCAATTCAACAACAAACAAAAAATCGTAAAAAGGAAAGAAAAAATACACCGTGCTAGATATCCATTATACAGCACAATTATAAAATTACCACATTTCCTGCTGGACATATTTAGCATAATAGCATATTTGATACCTTAGTCCACAAGTTCAAAAGGTAATCTGTACACTGTTGAAAAGATAGAAAAAAAGAAAAGAGACATTAGATAGAAAACACCAATATTTAAAAACTTACTATTTTTTATATTTCAAAAAAAAGGTTTAATCTCTAACCTTTCATTCAGTCCTGGTTTATACATTGCTCTAGTAACAAAAATTCAATATTGTTCCCTCCGTAGAAGTAGATTGTCCAAGTCGCCCCCTCTTTTTGTTAACATTGGTTTTTCAATGGCAGTAAACAAAAACCTATGTGCTGTCTTATCAGCTGCCTGCAGTATGTGAAGTGCCAAAGCATTTTTTATATCACCATTTAGAATGGATCTGGCATGTTCCCCTATCCGTATTTTAAAGGGACGTTTCGTTTTACCAATATAAAAACTGTTACAGGAGCATTCAGCAATGTAAACCACTCCTGACGTGCTATAAGTAACAAAATCTGTAATCTTAATGTCACTCCCTGTGGCATGATTTTTAAATGTTTTAGTTATTTTTATCCAAGAACAATACTTGCAGTGGCCACATCGATTGCAACCTTAAACTGGTTTAAGTAACCAGTTTCTTGGTTTTTCCAAAATTGGTTGCACAGAGTGCACCACAAAATCTTTTATGTTCTTGCCTCTCCGAAACACTACACGTGGGTCCCCAATATTAACAGAAAGTAAATTAGGGTCAAAACAGACCAGATGCCAATGTTTTCTAATAATATTAGTTATTTCTCCTGATTGGGGACTATAGGTTGTAACCAAGGTGGACTGAGGATCACCAACATTAGGCCGATATTTATCGACCAGCAGGTTTTCCCTCACCATACCATCAACTTCACATTTTGCTTTATCTAATATATTCCTACTATATTCCCTGGCCTGAAGTTTTTCAGTCAATTCACTCGCTCTCTCATCATACTTTTCAATGTCACTGCAATTTCTCTTTGTACGAATGTACTGACCCTTTGGTTTAGCATTAATAACATGTCTAGGGTGACAGCTATTTGCTCGAAGAATGGTATTTTGATCTGATTGTTTACAATATAAATCTGTCTTCACTCCACCCCTACCATCTTTATAAATTCTCAAATCCAAAAAGAAAATTTCAGTGTAGCTAAAGTTTACTGAAAACTGTAAGTTCTCATGACTGTTTTCTAAGTATGCCACGAATTTAAATAATTCAGTCTGGCTGCCCTTCCATACCAAAATGACTTCGTCAATAAAACATCTTCATAAATCAATTTTATGCAAAAGGGATTACTTGGGCTCCTGATTGTATCCAGTTCCCATTTAGCCATGTATAAATTAGCATAATTCGGTACCATACTTGCACCCATGGCTATGCCCTTCGTTTGTAGATAAAAATCATTCTTATAGAAAAAAGTGTTATATTCAAGTATAAATTTAGTTAGTTGAATTAACACTGACGTAGGAGGTTCCTTCACTGTTCTTTCATCCAAAAAGAATTCAAGGGCTTCCAAGCCTCCATCATGTGGAATGTTAGATATAAAGACGTAATGTCAAGTGTTACCAAAATACTATTTTCTTTCATGGCCAGATCTCCTAATATTGACAAGATGTCACTGGTGTCTTTTATATAGGCTGGTACTTGCTCCTTAACAATATTAACCAAAAAAGAATCCACATATTTAGCTAGTGGTTCTGTGAGGCTATTATTACCAGACACTATTGGCCTCCGTGGTGGATTCACCATGTCTTTATGAATTTTTGGTAATACATAAAATGTCGATCTAGTAGGACATTCAACAGTAAGAAACCTAAATGTCTGTTTGGTTATCAGTTCTGCTTCTCTGATGCTCCTTAAGTAAACATCAATATCCTTCTTATAGAGCAATGTTTTGTCAACTTTAAGTTTTGTATAATAAGTGCTGTCTGATAATTAACGTAAAACGTCAGCATCGTGTTTACTAGTATCCATAATTACCACAGCACCCCCTTTGTCAGCTGCTTTAATAGTAATCTCTGTATTTTTCCCCAAACCTACTAGAGCTTCCTGCTCAATTCTGCTTAAATTGTGATAGTAATGTAAATCAGTTTCATTATTTAAATATCTCAATTCTTCCTCACAACATTTCAAAAACATTTGAAGAGCAGAAGATAATGGGGGACAAAAATCAGAAGCAGGCTTAAATATCTTCCCACTTTCAGGCAGTATATGTGTTTCGGACATACCAACAGAAACATTGTTTGTAGGATCCTGTCCCCCAAAAAAAAGCTTTCAGTCCCAAATTACGTACCAGTTTGTGGAGATACAGTACCATCTCAAAATAATTAAATCTCTGGGTTGGAGTAAAGGAAAGACCCTTATTCAAGATTCATTGCTCTATTTCATTCAGCTGATAACTTGAAATATTGACTACTGAAATCTTCCCTGTCTTCGTCTCCCTCTCCAACCTCTCCTCGGTGTGCCTCTTCGGCCTCTTTCTACCACCTCTCCTGGTGTGCTGGGTTCCATATTTTGTCTTCTTAGATATTGACTTCTCCATGGGATAGACGGCAGCAGGACCCCCGGAGTAACACAAGGTTCCTCCTCTTCTCCTAAAAAACAGTCCCGATCTTGTTCAGTCTCTTCAGTCATGTTTAAATAAGCCAATTGTTCAGTGGTTTTTAACAAGTTAAATGTATTTGTATTCTCAGTAGTGATTTGTGCGGACCAGTTGAATCCTTTATCATTTAGATAGTCCTTTTCATCCCTTTCAAATTTGGATTTCTTGATATTTTTAATTTTTTCATCATATTTGTGTATGTTCTCAGTAAAGTTATCCAATTGTTGACTAAACAGAGATGTACTACTAAATGAGTAAAGTTCCTCCTCTTGTTGCTGTAACTCAGCTTCAATTTCTTTTTGTATTAAAGCATTCTCGGTTAAAATTAATTCTATGTATTCACGGCTGGCTTTCTCACTTATTTCTCGCCATTTCTCCAAAAAGCCTTCTCTCTTCTGACCACAAGTTGGATTTTCAAAATTCTTAAACCCTGGGATCGTTTTACTTCTAAATAAGCTTTTAATGATATCTCTTCCCAGTGTAGCCGCTTAAGTTTACATGCATTTTTTTCAAAGGCTAAAAAAGCCTGTCAACTATTGATGGGACCAGATGGTTCTGTAGCACTATTCAATAGTTTAGTAAAATTCATAGTATTGGTTGTATTCTTTAAAAGAAGCTCAGTGAGGAACCGTACCCTCAACCGCTGTCACCGTGTCTCAGACATTCAAAACACGTACAAAGCAGGAGCTCAAGCTTGCTTAATAAACAACAAAGGAGTACATTTTTTACAATTTTGTAACCTGTGCCAGTCCTTAAAAATAACAAAATGTGAAGCAAGTGGAATGGACTGCACTAGGAAAACAAGCAATGCACGGTTTAACAAATGAGGCAAAAACAATGGAGAACCAGCACCTGCTTTAAAACATAGACAGTTTTGTCATATCTCCTCCTTTAAGTGGAAAAACCAGCCATAAGGACTGACGTATTCACAATGCTTTAATAGTTCATACAAAAGTGCAAACTCACTTAAAAATGGTCACAGAGAACTGAAACAATCCTTCCAAGATGTAACTCATAGAGTTCCTTAAGTTCCTTAAGTTCTTTGAGTCCTTGAGTCCAGAAAAGAATGCCAAATATTTAAAGGCAGTTCACACCAAACGCTCTTTGGCTGGATATCCACAAGAAAGAGCAAGCGCTGAGGGTCAACTCCCAATGACGTCACCTGATGCGTTTCGCACGTAGCTTTCTCAAAGGCTGACATCACACGATATCTCCTTCTTTTTTCCACTTAAAGGAGGAGATATGATAAAACTATCTATGTTTTAAAGCAGGTGCTGGTTCTCCATTGTTTTTGCCTCATTTGTTAAACCATGCACTGCTTGTTTTCCTAGTGCAGTCCATTCCACTTGCTTCACATTTTGTTATTTTTAAGGATTGGCACAGGTTACCGTGCACTGCTTGTTTTCCTAGTGCAGTCCATTCCACTTGCTTCACATTTTATTTACAGCCCTGTCCTACCATAAAATGAGTTGTACTATAAAGTGAGTGAACACATAGGATTTAAGGCAGGTTATGTTTATCAAGGGAGACCAGAAACAAAAATGGTTCAGGCACACAGCAGACAGTTGCTGCATTCAAAAAAAGAAACTACAGTAAACAAAAAAGCAAGACTGTGCAACAAAAATAAAAGGCAAGAGTGTAAAGTATTTGCTGCTAGTGAAAACTGTTTATTGTGCTCAGAAACAAATGAACGGCACTAGACCTCTTTGAATCCCTGCTAATTCTTCTAAGGGGGGCTAGTTCACTTTAAAGTCACAGTGCCATGCTGTTAATTAATTGTGAAACAAGCCCCCTAAATATCCTTGAACAGGCTGAAGGAAGCAATGGCAAAATATAATACAAAATAGATGTAAATATACAATAAATGTGTTAAATACTGAAAAACAAGGTGAAAGTGAATATAAAAATAGTAAAATAATGGGAGGCAATTAGAGAAGAACAAGAAACAAATACACAAACAAGGAACAAATACACAATGTTATTAATATAATCTCAGCAATACTATAAGATGCTGCACACCGTAAGACATACACACACAGTTGTGGCTGCAGATACAAGTCCATGAAGGTAGTACATTAGTGCTATTACATTTGTGGTATCTGGAAACAGTTATATGTTGTTTGTCTTACCTGACGATAACTGTCTAGTTGTTTTTATGATCTTGTCCTTTAGTTGCTTGGGAGAAAGGTGGTTAGGGTTGGAAACTCTAACACTACATTTCCCTACTTTTGAGGTGGTGATAAGTAGAACCCTAACTGGTGCATTAACATAGTATTTTCAATAACTTTCCTTTTTTTTGAGGTAGTAGAATGCAGGTCATTTTGGGACATCTGTGAACAGATACAGATGAGCACAGCCCTTTGGGCCCTGTGCCAAAGGAAAAATCTGTATGCCTGCAGAAGTGCAGGGTCCTCTATGCCTTGCACTTTCATGCAGCAACAGATGTCAAGAATTTGTGGAGCTATCTGGTGGGCTGTGGAAGTGCAGGGCCCTCTGTGCCCTGCATTTCCATGCGGCTATATTTACAGATGCACTCAGCAAAGGGTTCATCTGTCAGCCAAAACACAGGGCCCTCAGCAACCAAAGGTGCAAAGGTGAAGGGCCCTATGCCAAGAGATTTCCCATCACTGTATTGTACTTTGGTCAATGACACCACCCCTGCATTTTTCTTTCCCAGAATGGGGGGTGATGCCGCAAGACAGCGCCTTTCCCCCAGACTCAGCCTATCCAGCTAGCTCACAAAACTCATCACCAAATTTAGTTCACTGGCATGGGATCGGAAAGCACTACTTGCTGGGGTAAAGACTGGTATTACACACAACATTTCTCTTTTTTTTATTTTTGATCCCAAATTTTCAACAAAGTAATTTTATAATTCCCCCTTATAAATATGACATTTGGTATTTATTGAATACTGACCAAAATGTCATTTTGAGCCACAAGTGTGAAAACACATTTTGTACAGGATTTGAAAAATTACACCTGTCACATTTATGAGGTGGTGTGAAAAAATGGCTATGGTAAAAGTTCAGTCAAAATATTGAAAATTACAAAGTTATGCTACAGCATGGTAAAATGTCAACGTACATTCATAACTTTGCTGTTTTTTTTACACAGTATTTTGACTCAAAATATTGAACATAGTGTTCTTATTATCCCATGTCATGAACCTGCTAGGTTAAAATGTTCAAATACTGACAGAAAGGTAATTTTGTGGAGCAACTGCAAAATCATGTTTCAAGCCAGATTTGAAAAAAAATTCCCCTGCTGTTGTTCATGAGGTGGAGTCACAAAAGGGCCATGCTGAAAATTTGGTGTAAAAATATTTAAAAACGACAAAGTTAAGAGTAAAAGTTCAACATACATTGAAATATATTACCCAGACTTACTTTATTTCTTCATATTGCAGTCACAGTTCCTGGAAGAGGACGTCTTTTGGATCGGAGAGTGGATCACTGTATGATGTGGGACCATCTTTAGGTGAGTGAGTGATTGTGTGTGGGGGGTGTTGAGGGTTGATGGGTGTTGAGTGGGATGGGTTGGGGTGCAGGGGTGGGAGTGGGGGTTTCAAGACTGACTAGCAGATGGTTTTACTATGCAAGCAAGCACCGGTGTGCCTTCATTCATAAGAAGGTGGCCGGCCATGGACTGAAGAAGTAGGCATTGCTGGCTGCCTTCTTCTTGCATGTGAATGCAGGTATGTGCATGTGTGTGTGTGTGTGTGTGTGTGTGTGTGTGCTATGAGGATCCTGGTTCTGCCTATTGGTGTCCTGCTTTATTATACAAGCAAGCATGGGCGTGCCTTCATTCAGAAGAAGGTGGCCGGCTGTGGACTGAGGAGGGTGGGCTGGATCGGCTGCCTTCTTCCCTTCTTGTATGTGGATGTAGGTACTGTGGTGTGTGTGTGTGTGTGTGTGTGTGTGTGTGTGTGTGTGCACATGCTATGTGGGTCTTGGCTGTGCCTATGAGTGTTTTGCTACCATAATGGTGGTACTGCCAGGGTGGAAGTAGGATGACTATCAATAACTGAATACAAAGAGCTGATAAAAGTCAGCAGTGGACTGTGGAGGCAGGTGTGTTGTGCCGACTGCCTGTCATTGGAGTAAAGTTAAATTGTATCAAAAGTGGGTGCTGGGAGGGGAGGAGGGAGGATGTGGGTTCTAACTGAGGCTAGGAGGATGAGGGCTTCAATATTTAAAGGATCCTGGCTAGGGAGGAGAGTGTGGGGATGTTTCTTTCCTTATTTTTAAATTCAAATATCAGATATTCAACCAAATAATGAATACCTGTTGCGCAAATACCAAATATTTGTCTGAATATTCAGAAACAGGCATTTGTGTAAGCAATAAGTCACGACAGGGTGTGCATTATGGTGAAATAATCACACACTTCAGGTGCATTGGTAGGCATGAGATGCAGCCAACTGCCATTAAATGCACCTGAGAAGTGATTAGTTCACCTTAATGCTCATCCTGGAGTGTCTTATTGCTCTTATAAAATGGCATTTAAACACATGACTGAAAATAAAAAGGAAGTATTTTAAAAAGATAAAATTGGACCTTTCTTTGAAATATGCTTCCATTTTAACTCTGAATACAAAAAAAATGTCCCTGTTCTGGTAATGGGGGGTTGCTAAATACGTAAAACACAATGAAAAGTGTGCATAGCATACAATTTTATAAGAAAAAAGAAACCTGCACCTCCAGCAAGAATTTACTTTACCTAAAACTGACTTCTTCCGGTACCTTCAGTACTGACATTATATACTTACAGTCCCTAGAACTGTGGCACTCTCCCAGGAGCCGCCCACCCCTATTCAGTTAACATGGCAGAAGAGTCTGCCATTAGACACTAAACACTATATATCGCAAATCTACAAGACTCTGCAGGAGGATGTTGGGATGTTGGCTATTCAGAGAATAGAGGACCGATGGCATGCAGATCTGCGAAGGGATATTCCAGAGGAGCTCTGGCAAGGTATTTGCTGATGTATACATAAAACAACAATTTCACCATCCTGGTGGGAATTCTGCTGGAAGTTCTCCACCAGATTTTTCAGGACCCCAGTCTTATCTAAACATTATACTTCTCAGAGAAATGCTGCAGGAAGTGTGGGGGGGGGTAGGTTCTCATTATCATTATTTTTTGGGAGTGCCCTCAAATCAGAGGGTTCTGGGGAGAAGTGGCAATAGCTTTTGGATCCATTCTGGAACTGGAGCACCCTCCAGGGTTCGAAAATTTGGTCCTGGGCTTGCCTCCTATGGGAGTGTCCTCCTCAACTAAAAGATACCTCTTCTACATTCTTATTGGGGCAGCCCTGAAGGTGATCACGCAGCACTGGTTGTCCATGGATACCTCTCACTCTCAAACTGGTATAGTAATATTGGTCACATTAAAAACATGGAGGCCATTACAGCCCAACTGCAGTTAGCGGTAGACAAACTTAACTCGAGGTGGTTACCATTCTTCGATCATATTGAGGAGAGAGGAGGTCCACTTCTTGAATAGTTGCTCCAAACATAGCTAAAGGCTTATATTGGGGTTGATACTATAGCAGGTTCTGGGGAGATACTTACTTCATGGGCGCCTCAGTTAGGAACAGTTTTTTTTTCTTCCTACATTATAGTACTAATAGCTTAGTGGGACAGCCTGACTGTAAATGTAATTTGAACCAACACAGCAGCATATATGTTCACTTGATGAATGATTCTATGGCTATTATATATTATTTGGTTGAATACTAACTTAGATTACCAATGAGAATAGGTGGAAAATAAGGACACATACAGAAAAAAGGAGACATCTTTCTTTTCATAAGCCTCTTTATTGGTGTCTTGGCATGAACTGTACAGAATGTTTTTATTGGACTTTTTCTAATAAGAAGGACACTCAGGTAACTTCCTTATGATTGGAGGTCTTTGGCCAGAACAAGTTTTATACAAACTATGGAATTGATTTTTCTTTCTTCTCACAGAACTGACCTTCAATAAGAGATTATAGAGATTGTTGAAAAAAGTATTGATTTGGTACATGTATCACCTGTTGCATGTATATACTTGCAATGTCTGTGTCCTATATTTCAACAAAATATCTACAAGTTCAAAAAAAAAAATAGAAAAAAGAAAACATGTTACCTTGCATAGCAAATCAATACAAATACTGTTTAATAGAAATGTGCTCAAAACGTTAAACCTGCCAGGTTGCCTCTTTTTGGTGGCGGTGGTGCGGGGGAGGGGGGTGGTGATGATAGATTTTACTTGAACACTCATGTACAGTATAATTCAAATGTACATGCATTAATAAACTTCAGGGAACCCACATTCCATGCTGGCTGTATGTGGGTGCAAAATGATGAACCGCACAAATGAAATGGGCCGGCTGGCTCTGGCACAATATTCAAATAGATTGCGTGATTGGAACAGACTGCGCAGTCTGTTTGAATATCAGACCCTGAATGCACAGTGCACTGCAAGGGGCTGCCATGCATGGCATGATGCATCAAGTGGGGCTGAAAAGCGAGAGAGAATGTGGTGCATACCTGTATGCGCCACAGCCCCAGCCCCCATGGGCGATATTCAGCTGAAACATGCAAATGAATCCATTGAGCATGCAGGGCTCATAGGGACCATTTGCATACCCATTATGGGCTCATTTGCATGGCTGCACCTGGCAGAATGCACCAGGCTAGCCCCCTACCCCAGTCTCGGTCACTGAAATAAATATGGAAACCCCCCGATCCTGTTCCATAGAGTAACAATCATCCAAGCCCCGATCTCTGTTAAACTGAAATCCCAACCTCGATCCCTGTTGCTAAAATGTAGCTCCCACCCAGCCCCTATCACTGATAATATTAATTTCCAACCCCGATCCCCATCGCCAAAGCGAAAGTGTGGAGGGAGCTCCACGTGGCTGCCCTACAAATGTCCTCAGAGGATATGCTAGCTCTTTCCGCCCAGGAGGTGGCGATCGCTCTGGTTGAGTGAGACTTTGATCCCTTGGGGGGGCATTTGGTTAGCTATGTAGGTGTTCTGGATGACTCACTTAACCACCCGCAACAGTGGTCTTGGAGCGGCTCTTCCCTGCCTCTGTCCCTTAGAGATGACGAATAGTCTCTCTGTCTTGCGGATGGGATGGGTTCTGGCCAAGTACACAGAGAGGGTGGATCCAACATCAAGATAATGTGGGACCACGCTGGGGCCCTGCTGGGACCCCTCCGGGAAGGTGGGGAGTTCGATGGGTTGTTCTCTGTGAAAGCCAGTGGATATCTTTGGCTGGAAAGCTGGGACCGTTCTCAGGCGGACCCCTAATGGGGTGAACACCGTATAAGGGTCTGCACAGGATAGGGCCCCAAGTTCTCCGATCCTCCTAGCCGAACAGATTGCCACTAAGAAGCATGTCTTGAGGCCGATCCAGAACAGGTCTGCCTGGAGGAGGGGTTCGTAAGGGGCGGATTTGAGGGACTCTAGAACTAGCGATAGGTCCCATGGGGCGACGGTCGGCCGAGTCCTCGGTGGAGGATCTCCATTGCCCTTAGAAAGGGGGTGGCATCAGGGTGAGCTCCCGGGGTCCCCCGATGAGACCCATGGCCACCCCTATGGCTGATAATTGCACCCTGAGGGAGGACAGTGCCAATCCCTTGTCTACTCCCTGTTGGAGGAACAGTAGGATGTTGGCCATGTCAGTATGCTTGGGAACTCTGCCCCTCTTCTGGCACCACCGGGAGAAATAGACCATTGTCTCCCATACGTGGAGGTGATAGAAGACTGTCTGGACTGGAGTAGGGTGTTGATGACAGAATCACGGTACCCTGCCACCCTCAGTCTCTTCCTTTCAGGAGCCAGGCCGTGAGCTTGAGGGTCCGTGGAGTCAGGTGGAGCACTGGCCCTTGTGAGAGCATGTCTGTTACAGTGCAGTATCCTGGAAACTGGCCGTGACATCTCGGTTCGCTGTGAACCACGACCTGCGTGGCCAGTAGGGGGCCACCAGGATAATCGTGTGCTGTGATTCCTGCATCTTGGTCAGAACCTGAGGGATCGGGGGAAGCGGTGGGAAGACATAGGCGTGGCTCCGTCTCCAAGGGTGTGATAGGGCATCCGTTCCCTGGGAAAGATTGTCCCTGAACCATGAATAGTAATCTCTGACCTGAGCATTCTCCCGTGTTGCCATAAGGTCTATGGTCACGGTTCCCCATGTCGCTTGGATCATCTGGAACAGGTCTGGATGTAACCGCCATTCTCCTGGGTGTACCTGTTGCCTACTGAGCCAATCCACGCGGACATTCAGCCTTCCTGCTCAGTGAACCACGGTCAGGTGTCTGAGGTTGGCTTGGGCCCAGTCAAGGACTGCCATTGCCTCCCTCAGCATAGCTGTGCTCCTGGTCCCACCTTGCTTCACTATGTAGGCCACCGTGACCCGATTGTCGGATCGGATTAGGACCGATTGCCCATGTACCAGATGTTTGAATGCTTTTAGGGCGTGAAACACGGCTCTCATCTCCAGTATGTTGATGGAGAGCTGTGACTCTGCAGGTGACCACAGGCCCTGTGCTGTTGTGTCTCCCAGGTAAGCTCCCCAGCCGGAGAGACTCGCGTCCGTTTCTATGGCGATCAAGTGAGGTGCCTCAAGGGGAACTCCCCTGGACAAGTTCTCCTCCACCGTCCACCAAGCCAAGGACAGTCTCACCGCCTTGGGTAGTGGTGCCACCACCTGGAGGTTGAGTTCGCTCGGTGACCCCCGAGTCAGCACGTAGGTTTGGAGTGGGCGCATGCACCACCTGGCCCAGGGCACGAGGTCTATGCATGAGGCCATGCAGCCCAGTAACTGGGCTATCTTTCCCATCATTGTGCTGCATCGGGCCTTCATCTGACGGGCTAGGTCTCTCAGGTTGTGAATTCTCGAGGTGGATGGTTTTGCCCACCCCTGGGCCGAGTTGATGAGTGCTCCCAGATGCTCGATCTGCTGGGTGGGGATGAGGTGGCTCTTCTCTTGGTTTACCACCCAGCCGTGGTCCTCGAGTGCCTGTAGATTGGATTGTGTATCCATGCCTGGATTCGGACCGGGTCCGTATGAGCCAGTCGTCCAGGTGCGGGATGATATCAGTCCCTATTCCTGAGTCTTGCCACCAAGGTTATGGAGACCTTGGTAAAGACTCTTGGGGCTGAGGAGGGCGAACAGTAAGGCCTGGTACTGGAAGTGGTGGCCTAGGATGTGGAAGTGAAGGAATTGTCTGGCTTCTGAATGATGGGAGATATGGAGGTAGGCGTCCTTGAGGTCTATGGACGTCAGGAAGTCACCTCCCAGATGCATGGAGAGTGGACGGATGGTTTCCATCTTGAAGCGGTGTGAGACCACGTGGTGGTTTAGGTGTTTGAGGTCCAGGATAGGCCAGAGCTCCCCCGATTTCTTGGGTACTAGGAAGAAGACTGAGTACACCCCTTGATTCTGTTCCGGCACCGGTATGGGTTGGATGGCCCTGTTCTGAACCAGTTCTGACAGGATCTGTTGGACCTGGTGTGGAGATGCCCTTCTCCTGGTTATGGGGGAAGAGACGAACCTGTGGGGAATGTGGGCGTGGGATAACTCTATAGAGTAACCCTTGGTTACCACGTCTTGGACCCACTGTCCGCTGTTGTTTAGAGCCAGCGGTGGCGAATAGAGTTATCCTTTGTCCCACAGGTGGGTAGGGGTCCCGTCCTTGGGTGCCAGGGTGGGTAGTCACTGTTGCTTACCCTGTAGCCTCTGCCTCGTCCTCCAGATCTCTGACCTCGGGTTTCTGGAGGAGGAGGACTGATAGTTCTGAGGGTACGGGCTGCGGAAGCCGGGGGAGGTGCCTCTGCCTCAAAAGGAGTGGCCAGATTGCTGTGCATCTCTGCATGGTTGAAATGGCTTGTGCCTCCCCAAAATCTTCGCCTCAAGGAGGGGAGATAGGAGAACCTAGACCTATTCTTGAGGAGATCTCTGCCCTCCTCCTTTTGTTTCAAGTAATCTTGTAGCCCTTCCCCAAAAACATGTTTTCCCTTCAGAGGTAAGTTCTGGAGCAAAGTTTTTGACTCATTGTCTGCATCCCATAGTTTGAGCCACAGGGCCCTTAGAGCCACGGTTGGTGATGGCAGTCACCCTGGCATAAGAGGCATGGGTGTCTACTGCCAAGTCGGCCAGGTATTTAGCTGCATCCAAAGTACATTCCAAAAGTTCTGCCTCCCTGGATTTGGCAGTGGCTTGCTCCTGAAGTTCTTCAAGCCAGCAGATCTGCACTCGGGCTGTGCAGATGGCTGTGGTGGTTGCCTTAGCAGCGGTGCCCTCGATCTCGAAGGCCCTCTTAAGCATATCCTCGACTTTTTTGTCTGTCGGGTCCCTGAGTGCTATTGTACCACATGGTAACACAGTCTTTTTGCTAAGGGACGCCACCTGGGGGTCAATGGTGGGAGCCTTGCACCAGGCATCCGATTTCTCCCCTTGGACCGGATACATCCTGTCTAGATTTCTACGGTTTGACATTCTTCCCGGTTTGAGGGATTGCCACCTTACTGAAGATATCTTCTATGGCGGGGCACACTGGGAAGGTCTCAGGGTTGACTGTCTCAGTTGGATCAGGGGTCGAGTTTGACTCAGGCCTGCTTTCTCGTGTCGAAACCCATGGTGGCCTTCATAATCTTCATGAGCCCTGGGATCATGTCGAAGGAGCATAACCTTCAATGTCAGGGAGAGGCGTCGCTTGGAGATCCATGTCCTCTCGTCCGAATCCGGCTCGTTCTCCTCCCGTGTCGTCCTTCTCCCGTCCTCATGTGTGTTGTCGAGAGGGACGTCTGGTGTCCTCCAGGATCGGGAGTTCCTCTGGTTGCCCTTCTGCCTTGTCTGGTTCAGGGTTGGGTGGCCTTGCCCTGTGTTGGGTGAGGATTCCAGTTTTCCATGATCTTGAGCACGAAGTTCTGTTGGCTCTCCATCATGGCAACGCGGCCTGCTGATTTTGAATTAGGAGGAGCTTGGGTCCATCCATGGGGCTGCTGGTGCCTGATTGCGGGGCCCATGGGTGGAGTTGCTCCAAGGAGGAATCATCATCGTCCAGTAGGCAGGCCATGCAGAGGGGCCGGAGTTTGGGGCAGGAGGGTGGCGCTGCATGAGGAGCATTTCTTTGCTTTCACCATCTGGGGAAGAGAGAAAGCATACCTTAGAACAAAACTGTGCGCCGCCCAGGGGCAATCCCCTTCTTACCCCCAAAGCCCAGAGGTGGACTTTTTTCCCCCGGGCCGAGATAGTACGCAGGTGTGGGGGTGCTGTGTGAGGACCCCACAATGGCCATGAAGGGAGAGAGAAATGGTGTTCAGAGGACTGGGCCATGGCTCGCTATGGGAGGGAGCCATGGAGACCGGGGGCAGTTATTCACACGGTTGCTGTGGGAGGAACCCGAGAGGTAAAAAGGGCAAGGAGGGAGTCACGAAGGGTTGCTGTGGGAAGGACCCTGCGGGCGGAGTGGAGTCCAGCCAGCAGTTGACCGGCCATCCAGAGGAGCTCCCCCTTAAATTCTTCCCCTTTTTTTTTTGAAACCGGGGGCTTTTGCCAGGCCATGTTCTGGCGACTAGCTGCTCTGTCGTGCCTACCCACCCCCTGGGATGTCGCGAGGATGGGGGGGGAGGACACACTAACTGGCCCCTGTTTGCAAGAGATTGTTCCCCCCTTCGGAGCCTTAGGAAAGTAAGGGGCTCGGGTCACCCAGAGTCAAGATTGCTGGAGTCACGCGGTATGCAGAGGTGGTCTGCTGGGATCCAAGCTAGTGCATGCCTGATTCCTCTAACCTCTAGGCCATACTGCCAGCCCGACCTGGAGATGTAGGAGTCAAACCCCGGTTGAGAGCAGCTCAGGGCCCTAGGGACTGTGTGATGACCCTGTTTTGCCTCCCAGGAATGGAGGAGGAGGAGGAGTTCTGCAGGGTCTACTCTGTTGCAGAGGGAGCCTTGTTTTTCCCCTTCCTCCCCTCGTGAGAGACTCTCTCTCTCTCTCTTTCTACACCCCCCCCACCTAGCCAGACCGCGAGGGGTGAGGCATGACCTCGCGAGGCTGTTCTGCCTCCCTAGTGGAGGGGAGTCACGAGGAAGGTCCTCTCAAGGAGTAGGCCCAAACCCCGGAGAGCCTAGAAGCACGCCCAGAGCATGAGGAGAAGTCATCCACGGTGGCTCCGATGCCGCGTAGCACGGAGGGGGCTCTGCCTCGTGCCAGGCCGCATTTTTAGTAGGCGGGGTAGGGGAGAGAAGAAGACTGAGGGCCTCCTGAGGCCACCTGGTCTGGGTAGGCCGCGGGGCGGCCTACGTTCGCATGACCAGGCCACTCCTGGCGTGTTGGGAGTGTGCAACACAAGGCCTCAGGCCAGGAGACGTACTCTCTCTCTCTCTCTGGAAGAGCTCCCATGGTATGGAGCATTCAGGGAGAGGGCGGACCGCGCAAAGCGGTGTTGGGGGCAGACCCTGGACTCCAGAAGCGGCGTGGAGCTGAAACCATTGCGTTAACTGCCCAAACCAGCAGGAGATTAAAACTTTGAAAACTTTGAAAACTTTCCCGAGGTACAGTAACTGAAAATTATCCTGCACAGCGAGATTCTGCCAATGATCTAGGGCAGGGCCCAGGTTATCTTATACATGCAGATGCTAGTTTCCTTTAGATTTCACCCGCTATAGTTTCTGTACAAAACAAGTTAAATTGAATATTTTGTGCCAAGTAAAGAGAATTCTTTATGATGTTGGTTCAAGGTCTTACCTTGTAGAAGCAGACAGGGATTCCTGGTGTGCTTCTTGCCTGATCAGATGCACGATTCAAACTGGAGAGCAGGGGTTTCTGGGACCTGGATATGCTAGAAATTTGATCTGGGTCAGTGCATCACTAGCCTATCAGGTGGGCTATAACCCATGAGGTAATGTCTGGAGTGCCATGGATGCCAACCAATCACAATTTATATTGTCCTTTTAGTGGCTTCTAGAGGTACTATGTCTGAACAAGGAAGTTTGAGTGTAGAGTTTCATCCAGCATTTAAAATGCAATTCTTCTTTTGTAGCTCAGTGTATTCTTTTTTTCCACTGCACCTACGTTTTTCTCGCCATATGAACTTGTTCACAGGGATTATCTGTCAAATATATATAACCTTTAGTTTCCAATAATCATTTTTTTGTAGCGCATACATACTTAAAACAATCTTATACATAGATTTCTTTTCACCTGAACTGAAGTTTAATTATTGTTTCTAGTCTCTTCAGACCAATCATCTGTTTACATGCTGCCTGTAAATCAATGAATAATGCTACGTTTTAATTCATTTTGCAGCTTTATATATAATAAATTTTAGTTTTTAGTCCTTCACCTTTCACCAAGTGAACTTTAAATTGCAGCAAATGTGACTTCTGTGTTACACCTGACTCCCCTTGCCTGTGAGACACATACCTTGTGAGCTGGTTTAGGGAAAATATTTTTTGTAGCGGCTTTTTCTGTCAGCTTTTTGCTTCTCCGTTGTCTTTAATGGTATAGCATGAGAAGCCTGTAAATAATACATACACATTCATGTTTTAAATTCCAAACGTTGATTTATAGTGTCTGTTATCTCAAGACCTTTTCAAACGGCAACATATTTATTTTCTTTATCTGTATCTGTGGTCAAATAAGTCCAATTGGCATTCTAGCTCATTAAAGGTGGCTCTAAGTTACAATGTCTCGCTAGTATGTGTCGTCTCCTCTTGAGCCTGTTTGGAAAGGCTGCAGGATGATGCTATGTCACCCTGAAGTCTCACAATGTGAGGTTCATTGCTAAGCAACTGTACATTCAGTCTCAAGGGGCTGAGTCAATTCCTGGAATGTTACATGAAAGATGAAACAAAGTTCTGTTATGTCTCACCACACCCCTGGCTGGCCTCAGGTACCTAGAGACTGCAGCTGGACCTGTATAATCAGACTGTGTGTGTGTGTGCGTGTGTGTGTGTGTGTGTGTGTGTGTGTGTGTGTGTGTAAAATGCTAGGGGGAGGGGGAGGAGCAGGCAGGCTGAAAGCACATGATGAGATCATCAGCTGTGCTTGCTGAAAGAGCTGATTTATGAACACTGTTTTGAAGTGCACACACTTTCATGCCTGAACAGTGTCATGATGAAGCTTACTGATTATTGGTCAATCCCCTTGTAGAGTCTCCTGTACTGGACCACCGTGACACACCTCTCAAAACCTGTACATAGCAAAATGTTCTACTTACACTAGAGCACATGGAAAACATAAAAATTAAAGTTACAGCAGCAGCATTTCTTGGCCTGTCTTGCTTTGGAATGACTCACAGAGGCCAGTTAGACCACCTTTGTGACCCCAGATATAAATTAAACTGTAACATTGGCAGTGTGTGGCACCAGCCCTTATAGCGTAGTGGTTAGAGCACCAGTGTGAACCCAAATAATATATGTCTGTCTAAGTCTGAGTATTTTGGTTCCGTTATCCAAAACAACATTAATAACCCCTTCAATTTTTGGAAGGTTATCCATTCCCTTTTGTCCCCTCAGACCCAGTCTCACCCTCCCACTCTAAAGATTGGTGATTCCCTTATCATTGACCCTTCTGCTGTTGCTGTCTTTTAATTACTACTTTACTACCTGTGTCCTTTCTCTCATCCCTTCCTCTACCACCTTCTCCTTCCCTCTCATTGCCTTCTTCTCCTCCTTCATTTTCTTTCTCTCCCGTCACTCCTGCTGTTTCCCTAAAGGCCATGCTTTCCCTAAATCCACTAAAAGGAGGTAGTCCTGATGATCTCAGTCATACACTTCTCCTTCTCTTGGCACCTGAAATTGCTCTTCTCATTACCTTACTTCTAAATCTCTTCTTCTTCTCTGCTACTGTTCCTGACATCTGGAAATAGTCTATTGTCATCCCTATTCCCAAAGGTGGTGATCCTACTTCTCCTGGTAACTTCTGTCCAATTTCACTCCTTTCTACCTTGTCAAAGTTACAGGAACACATTGTTCTATCTCAGCTTACTTCCTTTCTGGACAGCTCTTCCCTTTTCACGCCCTTTCAGTCTGGTTTTAGGAAATTCCACTCCACTACCTCCCTCATTCGGCTCACTGATTCCATACATACAGGTATGGATACAGGACTGATGGCTTCTGACATTTTTGCTGATTTTGCTAAGGCTTTTGACACTGTGGCTCATTCCCCCCAATGATCAAACTTAAATCTGCAGGCCTTTCTGACTCTCCAGTCCATTGCTTTTGTTTCTACCTTAAAGGCAGGTCTCAAGCTGTCCAGATAGGAAAATCCATTTCATCTTTACTTACCATTAGCTCAGGTGTCCCTCAGGGGTCTGTCCTGTGTCCGTTCTGTTTTTAGTATTCCTAAATAACCTACCCTCTGTCTGTTCATTTGCATCTATTCATATGCATGCTGATGACACAATTCTTTTTACATCTGGCGGCTCCTCTCCCTGTGGCCTTACCTTCCGACTTCAGTTGGATTTTGACAACATTCAGCACTGGTTCAAGGATTACCAGCTGTCTCTTAATGCCAAAAAATTGTCTCAGTGATGTTTGGTACCCATCAGAGGCTTATCAAACTTACTTCTCCCCTACTATTTAATATCTGTGATGGTACTAATATTGAAGATGTCGCCTCCTTTAGGTACCTTGGGGTCTGCCTTGACCAGCATCTTGATTTCTCTGTGCACACTGATGCAATTCAGCAAATGCTTCACCCTAAGCTTGGTGCTTTGTACAGGAATAAAATGAGTATAACACTCCCTGCCTGCTGAGAAATTGTCCTAAAAGTGATCCTTCCTATTTTTATGTTGATTGCGAACATGCGAAAGAAACATGTTGTGTCAGCTTTCTCCACAAGCAGGTTGTGGAGGCACAGCACTGTTGTGCCTAATGCCCCCACAGCCTTTAGAGGCTTGTCCCCCATCCCCCAATGCCGTGGCATGCTGCTGCTGACACTAGTTCAGCCAGCATGCCACAACCTTCTAAAAAAGTAGCTGCTGCAATCAGGGGCCACCTCGTCATTGCAGCATCAACCATCTGCTGCAATGAGGGAGCGACCTGTCATTGCAGGGCAGGATGAGAAACCCCTGATATTGTTTGTGAACATGGTGGCAGCTTGTCGCCGTGTTCACAAACAATATAAACCCTCCCCACTGTGTTTACTTGTTGCTGACGGGGGAGCCCACTCCCTGTCGACATTCTGTAACCCCCCTCGTTTTTGTCCCTGCCGACAGGGTGCCCAATCCCCATCAGCATAATGAACCCCCCCACGGCTTTGTTCCTGCCAACAGGGTGCCCAATCCCCATCGGCATAATGAACCCCCTCTTTTCTTCTTGCCGACAGGGTGCCCAGTCCCAGTCAGCATAATAAGCCCTCTCGGTTTTGTTCCTGCCGACATGGTGCCAAATCCCCTGTTGGCTACTGCTTGCCCTCAAACTGAAGCCTTTGCTGGCACACTAGGAGCCCAACCCAGTGTGCCAGATACCCCTGTAAAGGGAAAAGTGGTCCCACGATGTCTTTTGTTTTTTTTTTGTCCTGAAAAAAAGGAGACTGTCCCTCGGCACTCGCACTGCCCCCCACCCGCAACCCACACCCACCCACTGAGCACCCTGCCTCCCCACACACACCCCTCACCCCATACTTACCTCTGGAGCTTGGCGTGATGATCTTCGGTGGACAAGGAACACGTCTGCACTCTTCAAAGACGACCACAAACTGAGGAAATGCTGGTAAGCTGTGTGATGTAATAAATAGGGTTTTTTCAACTTTAGTACATATCTCAGGCATTTTGGGGAATTTTTTCACCCAATTTTCAACATGGGGTTTTTGGGACCCCTCTTCATGAATTCTTGAACTGTCATGGCATTAATCAGCCCCGAAAGGTGGTTTCGCTGTCACTGTGTGGAATCACTCTTTGGGGCTGATTAATGAAATGACGGTGCCAGAAAGCCTATGTTGCAAATATGGTGGAAAGAATAAAAAAAATGACTGTTTTATGAGCATGCATTGCACAGTTGCTATGTACGCTCGTAACTTCACAAATTTACAATATTTTCAAGACAGATTTTCAGCATTGACATTTTGTTATACCTCCTTGTGAGCAGTATAGCAGTCATTGTTCACATCCTGGCTGAAATGTGTTTTCGCACTTCCGATGTAGAATAGCGTGGTTGCTGTGGGAAATCAGTGTTCAGGACAGATTAAGAAAATGACAGTGACACTGTTCATGAGTAGAGGTCCTAAAATGCCTATGTTGAACATTTGGTAATGATACTCCATAAAATGACTGTGTTATGAGCGTGCATTGCGTAGTTGACAGGCATGCTCGTAACTTTGCAAATTTATATTTTCACTCCAGATTTTCAACATTGCCATTTTCCAAGACCTACTTATGAACAGTACAGTTGTCATTTTTCCCATCCTGGCTGAAAAGTGCTTTCGCACTACCAGCGCAGAATAGAGCAGTCGCTGTGGGAAATCTCTGTTCGGGACAGATTAAGAAAATGACAATGATATTATTTATGAGCAGAGGTTCTAAAATGCCTATGTTGAAATTTTGGTGATGATAGCCCATCAATTGACTGTTACAAGTGTGCGTTGCGCACTTTCCATGCACCCTTGTAGCTTTGCAGATTTGCAATATTGTCACACCAGATTTTTAACAGTGCCATTTTTTCACACTTCCTTATAAGCAGTACAGCTGTCATTTTTCACATCCTGACCAAAATGTGTTTTCACAGTTCTGGCGCAGAATAACATGGTCACTGCGGGAAATCAGTGTTTGGGACAGATTAAGAAAATAACAGTGGCACTGTTCATGAGCAGAGGTCCTAAAATCCCTATGCTGAAACTTTGGTGACGAAAGTCCATAACATGACTGTGTTGCAAGCATGCATTGAACTGTCTCCACACACCCTTGTAACTTCGCAAATTTGTAATACTGTCACGCCACATTTTCAACAATGCCATTTTATCACAACTCCTTATGAACACTTCAGCTGTCATTTTTCACATCCTGGCTAAAATATGTTTTTGCACTTCTGCCGAACAATTTCACGGTCACTCTGGGACAGATTAAGATCGACCAAGTGAGAGGGAGGAGTGACTGAGCTCAAATGAGTTCTGTCGGGACTGCTGCAGATTTGTTTGTGTTCAGACAAAGGCCCCAACACAAGAGCCCAGTACAAAAGGGCAGCTTGCAGCACTGGGAGAAACAGAACGAGAGCACGAGTGAAGGAGAGGGAGTGAGCGAACTCACCGAAGTGCTGTCAGGACTGCTGCAGATTTCTTTGTGGGCAGAAAAAGGTGTCAATACAGGCAGGGGCCGAGTACAAAAGGCCAGTCTGCAGCGGTGGGAGAAACAGTGTGAGCAAGTGAGACAAGGGGACTTAGTGAGCTCAACAGAGCTCTATCAGGACTGCTGGGATTTCTTTGTGGGCAGAAAAAGGCACCAATGCAGGCAGGAGCCCCGTACAAAAGGGCAGCTTGCAGCACCAGGACAAACAGAATCAGCAATGAGAGAGGGAGACTGAGTGACCTCAATGGAGCTCTGTCAGGACAGCTGCAGATTTCTTTGTGGACAAAGGTGCCAAAGCAGCCAGAAGCCCCATAGAAAAGCGCAGTCTGCGGCGCCAAGAGAAACAGAACGAGCGAGCAACAGAGCGGTAGTGAGCATGCTCAACGGAGATCTAGTGTGACTGCTGCAGATTTCTTTGTGGGCAGAAAATGCAGCAACACAGGCAGGGGCCCAGTACGGCCCAGTGCAGCAGCGGCAGCAGAAATAGAATGCAAGAGTGACAGAGGGGGAGTAAGCGAGCTCAGTGGAGCTGTGTCAGGACTGCTTCAGATTTCTTACTGGCCAGAAAAAGCTGCCAGCGCAGGCAGGAGCCCAGTACAAAAGGGCAGTCTGCAGCACCAGGAAACACAGAATGAGCGAGTGAGAGAGGAGTCAGTGAGCTCAATGGGGATCTGTTGGGACTGTTGCAGATTTCTTTGTGGGCAGAAAAAGGCAGCAATTCATGCAGGGGCCCAGTACAAAAGGGCAGCCTGCAGTTGTGGAAAGCCAGAATGAGTGAGTGAGTGAGCTCAATAGAGCTGTATTGTAACTGCTGCAAGTTTCTTTGTGGGCATAAAAAGGCAGCAACGCGGGCAGGAGCCCAGTAGAAAAGGGCAGCCTGCAGCGCCAGCAGAACAGAATGAGCCAGTGAGAGAAGGGGAGTGAGCAAGCTCAACGGATCTTTGTCGGGACTGCTGGAGATTTCTTTGTGGGCAGAAAAAGGAGTCAACAGAGGCAGGAGCCCAGTACAAAAGGGCAGTCTGCCACGCCAGGAGAGCCAGAATGACTGAGTGAGTGAGACAGGGGGAGTGAGCAACCTCAACGGAGCTCTGTCGGGACAGCTGTGGATTTCTTTGTGGGTAGAAAAAGCCACCAACACAGGCAGGAGCCCAGTACAAAAGGGCAGCCTGCAGCACCAGGAGAGCAGAATGAGCAAGTGAGCCACCTCAATGGAGCTCTGTTGGGACAGCTGCGTATTTCTTCCTCAGCAGAACAAGGTGCCAACGCAGGCAGCAGCCCAGTACAAAAGAGCAGCCTGCAGCACTGGGACAAACACACTGAGCCAGTGACACAAGGCCACTGAACTAGCTCAACAGACAAACGTAATCAACATTTGGCATTGACAAATGTTTCTTTACTACAGTGATGTTGTCTACGGTAGTGCCCCTAAATCCTCCCTTGCCAGACTGCCGCTTTGCTTTAGATTGCACATCTCACACTCAACACTGCTCTCTTTACTCAGCTCTTTCCCTCCCTCCCTCCTCTCTGTTGATGCTAAGTGCCTTTTCCATTATATCTTCTTTTTTATCCCAATTCCGGTTCAGCACTCTTCCCTCTTATCTCAAATCCTTTCTTTCCCTTCCTCCTTCTTTCTCCTACACTCTCCACAATACTACTTTCCATTTTCACTCTTTTCCTTCTACAAAATCTATTGTTGGCCAATCTGCTTTTTTTTACCACTTTCCAAAACTCTGGTCCTCCCTTCCACTTCCTATTCGTTCTGCCTCTTCTCCTTCCTCCCTAAAGTCTCTTCTTTTTGACTTTTGTCATCCTACCTGCAACTGCTTGTGATCCTTCCTCTTTTTCTCCATTCTTTAGTCTTGCCCTCGTCTTACTGTTCTGCTGTGTTCCCTTACTGTATATATTAGAGTGTGTATTATTTTCTTACTATTCTGCCTATAATATTTATGATTCTGCTTTTAAAACTATTTTGTTTTATTTTACCTATTTTTTTATTGTTATTTATCTCCTACTCCCCTCTCCCCCAGGTCACATCTGAAATGAGCTGTTTTCAGCTCAGTATGCACTTCCTGGTTAAAGTTTTAAATAAATAAATATAGCAGATGTGTGTGTGAAATAAACTTCAACAGCCACCCACCACTTGTATACTGTCTGTGTGACTCTAAACAAGTCTCTTATGTACCTCTCTGCGCTCCTATGGCACACCACCAATAATTTTAAGCTCATTAGGCCTTTTGTAGATAATTACAAAAAACATAAATTTTGTTTAGCCCCTCTATGGTGCCTTCCTAGAGAAGGCCACTACCCCTGCCGTGCAGGCCTAATCACGGTTGAGGGGTCTGGGTTCCCATTAGCTGTAACACGGGGGTCCTTTCCCAAAGTTAACAAATAAAATGGCAATGCCTCCACCCAGAGTACAAATTAGTGGATCAGATCCCTTGCAGTGCAACCCTTGGGATGTCGTATCAACCCACCTCCCCCAAACAGTTACCTAAGACATGGACTTACCAGGATTCGAACCACCCCCACATTCAGACTTTTGGCATTTCACATTTCAGACAATAACCTGCTCACTAATATTAAGCTCTGGAGTCAGTTCTTCTGCAAAACAGTAACATCACAATTTGTTTACAAGGGGAAGGTTAGGATGGGGTAAGTGGGATAGAGATTAGGCAAAACATTGTAATTTGCATTTAAAAATGTAGCATTTTTCCCCAGTCATTTCCCTTTTATTTTCAAAACCCCACATTTCAATCTTTGCAGCCACCAGATCTGTCTAGCTAGCTAACTGCTGCAGGTGTTACCATGCCCAGAGCCCCCAACTGGTACCAGTCCAGAATGATGCCCCAATTCTGTCCTTGGGAACCCAGATTCAATAGTTGCAGGCCTGAGATGCAGCCGGTTGGCCAGCATTGGTGCACTTTGCTGATTTTAACTAACCTTTTACATTTGGCTTTGATCACTTTCCTGATTCCTATGCCACTGGGCACACATAAACACTAACTATGTATAATCCCCAGGTTGTTACAGGGCAGTTCCCTCTGTTTACTCACAATTCTGCAGAATCAGTACTTGGGTGGCACCAGTGACTGAAGTCCTGGGAGTTGGTGGAATCAGCTGATGCAGAACCCAGGCTTGATGCTTGAAATCTGGAGGAGCACAGAGGCTGTAGCCAGCATATTCAGCTTGCTTGGAGATCTTGGAGCTTGTCGCCTTCAGCTTATTTATGGTCCTGTTGCAGGCCACGTGTTCAAGGCCTGCCACCTATAAGGAATCCAGACCAAGGATTAGCTCTCCAACCAGGCTCCTCCATGGATCAGAGCACAGGTGCACTGAGGGACAAGCCCCATGATCCCCTGCAGGTAACAGACCCCACTTGATTGGGGAGTTAGTGAGTTCCTCACCTGGCCCCGGTGTCAGAGTTCACATTCAGCACATTTCTCCTCTTCTCCTCTTTCTTTCAGTTGCCAGCCATGGTGTATAGCCAAAGCAGTTTCTGTCCTTTCCTGTTTCCCAGTCCCCAGGGTACAAAGTCTGGGCTACAGGTTCAGCACAACAGTTTATTCCTTGCTGTATCTCAGAAGCAGGCAGCAGGTACCCTGCTCCGATGGGCACCTGTCCATCCTTCTGCTTTCACAATCTCTCAGCCTTTACACAGCTGCATCCTCGCTCTGGCTCACACACGCTATTCCAGAACTCTGTCTCAGTAAACAGTTCAAACATCTATTTTCTCACTGTGCAGGTGCAACACAACTCTCCAGTCCAAAAAGGCTTTCTCTTCAATTTCTCAGAAATCTGCTATCCAGTTTACTTTCCCATTCTGGTCCCACTGAAGAGTTGCAGATGAGAGTATCCATCTTCTCCCAGGCTCAGATGTAACCTTTGTCCTTTTACCAGGCTCAGGACACAACCTTTGTCTTTTTCCCAGGCTCAGAATGCAGTCTTTTCCTTGTCTTCACCACTGTGGTGCATTTTCAACCTTGTCTTCCTTTCGCTGCTGTGGTGCATTTTCAGAAAGCAGATTCCAGTAATCTGCATCTTCTCTCTTCCTCAGCAAAGCTGCCTCTTAGTCAAATTCTCTCCCTCCTGCTTCTACTTTTGCTTCTCTGATGGGGAAAGGCACCACCTGCCCTGGGGGACAGATTGCTGGCAGCCCCCAAGCAGGCCCATTCCCAGCCCTGTAAGCCCATTCTCCTCACAGGGGCAAGAGTCCCCCTCCCTGTGGAGAGGCTCTCCCCAGACTGACCCAGAGTCCAAAAGTCCTGTACTTTTTTGGAGCTTTTTGGCAACTCCCATTGGCTGGATCCACGGTCCTCAAGGTATATTAATATGTATGAGGCTCCCTCAATGCCTCATTGGTGCAGAACAAAAGCACCTAAACATTCCCCAATATTTTCCCCAAGTGTCTGCTCAACAAGCCCCATAATCCTTGGCAAGACTCCGGGCTGAATGGTTGGCTGTCTGGCATCACATGGTTGCTAAAAATGGTGGATGAGGCAAACAGTCTAAATCAGTTTGCACAATGTCCCATGTTTATATCCTTCCTGTAGCCAAACCTTTTACCTTTAGTTTATAATTACCCCACCATCTGATAGCCACCCCTATCCCCATTAATTCACTACCGTTTTGCTGATTCTTCCATAGCCCTTCTACGTCGCTACTGCCATTCTAGAGGGTCCCCAGGCAACCACACAAAGTCCCATGATCATTTGTATATGCCCCAACTTTCCCACTCAGTTGCTGCTTAAATGTATACATTTATTTATTTAATGACTCATGGTTCTTTAGTGCACTCCCTGCCCTTGCCCACTAGTGTACTTCTTAACTTTTACATTTATTTTCCTGCCTGTCACTAGCGCTGTTACTCTATGCCACTAGGCGCTGGACAGGCCACATTCATTTTCATTCATGAGCTGCCTCATGAATATTAATGAGGTGTCTCCGTAATGCCTAAGCACAATTTGCGCTCACAAATTCTGCTTTCCTTGCTTCCCTGACACCTCTCTTGTGCTGCTTATGTCTCCAATCCCTCTCTTACTTTTCCCTGGAACCAGGATCACCAGCGTGATGGATGAAATGGCCGCCAAAATAGTCAAACAAATTTGCATTTTTTGCACATATGCAGAGCTTGCCCCAGCACTGGAGTGCCATAGTCAAACTGGCAGCTCTGTACTCTAGCTCCCTACTGCCCCCCACTCTCCAGAAAATCTTTGCATAGGCCAGGACAGATCCATGACACCACCAGGGCAACTAGGGGAAAAACCAGGAGCAGGCAAAAACAATGGGGGTGGACCAAAACACCAGGGGAAATGGGAGCCAAACTCGGGGATATACAGGTAGGCCCCTGACAGGGGGGATTACACTTGGTTTGGAAGGCCTCTTAGGGGCTTGTTATGCTAGGTTAGTCAACACTGATTTAAATTTGAACACTAGTATTGGCAGTGTGTGGCACCAGCCCTTAAAGCTTAGCAGTTAGAGCACCAGTGGGAACCTTTCTGGTTACCACCAGAATAATATAGAGCAGACCTGTGTTTGAATTAAACTCCTACAGCCACCCATCACTTGCATACTGTCTGTGAGACCCTGAACAAGCCTCTTAAGTAACTTGCTATGCTCCTAGGGCACACTTCTAATCTTCAGTTCAGTGGGCCTTTCATGCATGATTAAAAGAAATTTTTTCTTGCTTTGGAAGGACTCGCAGAGGCCAGTAAGGCCAACTTGGTGACCCCTGAGTTAAACTGAGCTCTGACATTGGCAATGTGTAGCACCAGCCATTATAGTTTAGTTGTTAGAGCACCAGTGTGAACCCAAATAATATATAGCAGATGTCAGTGTGAATCAAACTTTAACAGCCACCCACCACTTGAGTACTGTCTGAGTGATCCTGAACAAATCTCTTAATTATCTCACTGTGCCCCTGGAGAACACCACCAATACTCTTCGGTTCAGTGGGTGTTTCATGGCTGATTACAAAAAATTATTCTTGCTTTAGAAGGACTCTTGTACTGTAGGTTAGCTTGGTCGCTGGTTTAAATTTGAATTGTAGCATTGGCAGTGTGTGGCACCAGGCCTGATAGCTTCAGGGTTAGAGCACCAGTGTGAAACAAATAATATAGAGCAGACCCGTGTGTGAATTAATCTCTGACAGCCACCCACCACTTGCATACTGTCTGAGTGACCCTGAACAAGTTCCTTAAGTACCTTGCTGTGCTTCTGGGGCACACCACTAATAGTCTTCAGCATAGTGGTCCTTTTTTGGATGATTAAAAAAATTAGTCTTGCTTTAGGAGGACTTGTAAAGACTAAAGAAATTTTGGCCAACTTGATGAGTCCATGTTAATTTTTATTTTGTGGGTGATTAAAAAAATCTGTGCTTCGGAAGGACTCATATAGGGTTAGAGCAAACTTGCTGACCTCTAATTTTTTTTCTGAACTCTAGCATTTGCACCAGCCCTTACAGATTAGTGGTAAGAGCATAGACCTGTGTGTGAATTAAATTCTCACAACCACCCACCACTTGCATACAATTGGTGTGACTGACCCCAAACAAGTCACTCAGGAAAGGCTGGTAATATGAGTACTCAAAAACACTGTGAAACAAAAGCCACAGGCAAACAAGCTAAAAACATAAAGGCTTATTCAGCAGTCCAGAAATGAGTACCCCGTCAAAAACTAAAACTCAAGCACCAAAGTGTGCTGAATGTAATGATAATGCTACTACTATCCAGGTATTGCTCCTAACTCTCAGAATGCTGAGGTCCTGACAAATCGGGAAGAACTGACTATGGACTTTCGCACAAGGGCTCAGTAGTGCGGAAGTACTGAAAAGTTTCAAAAGGCTCCTCCTTATCCCAATGCAGTAAAAGAAAGTTAGGCGATAGTTTGGGTGCTGGGCAACATGTCAGTAGTAAGGTGAACAATCTTGTCTTCTGCCTTTCAGAAAGCGTGCCTCACTTGAAGTACGGTACTAGACTGTAGTACATCCTGGGAACAGCAGTGACTGAAAAGTAGTTTCCACCTGGCATTAAATATCATAGGTCTAAGTGTTCTGTAAGCCTCTGGAAACCCACATCTTCTACAATAGAGTATGGCAGCAAGTTAAGTACAATCATTTCTGTTATTTTACGATTGATTGTCACTGTTATTGAATGGTTTTATGAATATTTTAGACTTTCTTTCTAGAATCTCTTGTAACTTTAACTGCCTCTTATCAGGGATAAATTTAAGCTTGGCAGGGGTACTGTGCATCCAAACCTAGTTATTACCTACAGTCTCAGGGT
The DNA here is from genome assembly GCA_016271365.2 of Neoceratodus forsteri. NCBI lineage: Eukaryota > Metazoa > Chordata > Ceratodontiformes > Ceratodontidae > Neoceratodus > Neoceratodus forsteri. The sequence goes on from CM057455.1 coordinate 701,361,404, forward strand.
ATCACTTCTGGATCTACAGACAGGAGTTTACTGTTTATGTTGTAGCTGCTTTATTGCCTCCACTCTAGGGGTATCATTTCTCCTGACCTCAGAGACAGGACTTACTGTCATGTAGTTGCTTTATTTTGTTCCTTTCCAATGGTGATGTACTCCTTCTTTGTAACTGACAGTCATTGCTAAACAAAGTTATGCCTGTGACTGTTAAGAAATAGAACTAGCTGTACAAACATAATAATACCCCTATAAAAATCTGACTCAAGAGAGTGGTTACAAAGAGAGATCTGGGTCTTGCCTGTCTTTGGACCAAATGATTGTCCTGGGATGGGGGGAGGGTGCAGCCCATACATGACACTGTTTTCTGGCAGACAATTCCCTGTTCTCAATCATCAGTCTCTTTCTCTTTTTGAGCAGATCATTTTAGTAAATGTGCCTTACCTGGATTGATTTAAATGCTGCCAGTTCAGGTTTATTTCCCCCTGATAGTAGTGTTAGTAGGAGCGGTGAAGTGGTGGCTTTTGGATTGGCTGGTTCTCTTCTGTTTAGAAGTGGGTGAAGTTAGACATTTTCACTTCATTGAGAAATTCATGAATTTTACAGAATTCTTGAAATTCTCCTTTAAGTCGAAGTTCTACATTGCCTTAAAGGAGAACTTTGTGAATGGTGAAATTGTGAACATTGCCTGTGAATTTTGACTCTAAAGTGAAGTTTGCAAGGATCCATGGAATTGGAGGTCACATGGTGCTGCAATGAGATGTACTGTCATGCATAGTCTGAATTCAGTACAGTGGGAGGCAGAGGCACTTGGTGTTAAGTGTGCTTTGAATCTTTGTGCCTAAAAACTTTTGTAAAGCATTTATAACCAGCAGTTTTTTTCAACAAATTACTCCATTTAGTGTCTACTGTGCCTTGTGCCTCTAGATCACCAATTATTAGTGCTATTTTTTGGGGATTTAAAGTTGTAATTTTGTTTTCTGAACTGTACTGTATAGTGATTATGACACAGTACTGTTGGGGGGTGGGGGCTTAGCTGCAGCAACATCCAGAAAGAATAAACTCTGGCCAGAGTCGATAGGGCTGCAGCTGAGGAATTTTGGGAAAAATGTTTGAAAATTTGTTTTTTAATATTTTTACACCAAATTTTCAACATAGACTTGTTATGATCCTGCCTCATGAAGAAGGGCAGAGAAAATGTTCAACTCCTGCCTGTAGGTGATTTTGTGGAGGGACTGCAAAATCAACTTTCAGGACACAGAAACACATTTAGAGCAGGAGTTGAAAAATGACAGTTGTCATATTTATGAAGTGCTATAAAGAAATGGCTATGTTGAAAATTTGGGGTAAAAATATTGAATGTTATCAAAGTTATGAGTGTGTGTTTTCAAAATGCAACGTAACCTTATAACTTTTTAAAAAATATATTTTCATCATGATTTGAACTTAGCCTTCCTATGACCCCACCTCATGAACAAGGGCAGAGAAAATTTTCAACTCCTGCCCGACAGGTGATTTCACAGAGGGACCACAAAATCACCTTTCTGGATGTAAAAAAAAACAAAAAACATTTTGGCCTAGATTTGAAAAATGACAGCAGTCACATTCATTAGGTGCTGTAAAGATATGGCTATATTGTACATTTGAGTTAAAAAATATTAACAATTATGAACTTGCATTTGTAAAATTCAACATAGGCTCATAACTTTATTATTTTTTTAATATTTTTACACCATATTTTCAACATAGCCTTCTTACAAACTCACTACATGAATAAGAGAAGAAACCATTTTCAACTCCTTACGAAAGGTGATTTCATGCTGGGACCACAAAATCACCTTTTGTGATGTAAAAAAAAAAACCAAAAACATTTTAGCCAGGATTTGAAAAATGACAGCTGTCACACTCATGAGGTGTTGTAAAGATATGGCTATGTTGTGAATTGGGGGAGAGAGGATATTTAAAATTACCAAAGCTATGAGCCTGCATTTGCAAAAGTCATTGTCGGCTCATAACTTTGTTGCTTTTTAATATTTTTACAGCACATTTTCAACATATCTTCTTATTTTTTAAAAGCCACCAGAACAAAATGCTCCAATTGAAAAAAAGGGCCGTAATACCAGTAGATGAATAGCAGAGGGTTCATAAAGGATATATAAACACAACTGATGTAAGCCTACTGGTGAGGAGTAGAGACAGCATTATACAAATATGGTACCAAGAAAACAACCTGTTAGCTTGGTGTAACATAGAAACATAGAAACATAGACTTTGATGGCAGATAAGGACCGCTTGGCCCATCTAGTCTGCCCATTTCCCTACCTACAGGATAGGCTGCAGATCCTAGTTAACCAACAGCCTATTTCTTCCTACCCCCCCACAAGAATTGCCTTATATCTGTCCCATGCATTCTTGAATTCTCCCACACTTTTAGATCCCACAACCTCCTCAGGAAGGCTGTTCTATGCATCCACCACCCTCTCTGTGAAAAAATACTTCCTCACATTGCCCCTGAGACGTCCCCCCTCTATCTTCAAATTGTGTCCTCTTGTTCTTGCACATCTCTTTTTCTGAAAGATGCTACCCTCTTGGACTTTGTTGATTCCACTGAGGTACTTAAAAGTTTTTATCATGTCCCCTCTCCCTTCTTTCCTCAAGGGTATACATATTAAGCTCCTTTAGTCTCTCCTCATATGGCTTCTCTTGCAGACCCTGCACCATTTTAGTTGCCCTCCTCTAGACTGCCTCTATCCTGTCTATGTCCTTGTGGAGATGGGGTCTCCAGAACTGGATGCAGTACTCCAGATGGGGTCTCACCAACTGTCTGTACAGAGGGATAACAACTTCCTGTTTTCTGCTGCTGATGCCTCTCCCTATGCATCCCAGTATACCACCAGCCCTCCCTACTGCCTTCTCACACTGCCTGTCAACCTTAAGGTCATCTGATATGATTACCCCCAGGTCCCTTTCCTTTTTTGTTGTTGTTACTACCTCCCCTCAATTGTGTATTCTTCCCCTGGGTTCTTGTTTCCCAGTTGCATTATTTTGCACTTCTTTGCATTGAATCCTAGCTGCCATACTTCTGACCATTCCTCCAAACTTGCCAAGTCCCTTCTCATCCTTTCCACGCCTCCTTGTGTATCAGCCCTGTTGCAGATCTTTGTGTCATCTGCAAAAAGGCATACTTTTCCTTCCAGTCCCTCTGCAATGTCACTGATGAAGACATTAAAAAGGACTGTAGGGTGGCATGGTTCTAACTTCTCCCTACTTGTCTACCCAGCTGTGAGTAGTAAGCAATTTAACAAATGTGACAATTTAAATGTTTTAACAGAAGTTCAGATATGGGGAGATTTCCATTTGTAGCCCTGTCAAATCTAAATGAATATCAGTAAGCTCAGCAACAAAAATAGACTATGCAGCTAGTAAAATACATGTTTGGTGTTAGCATGGTGTGTTAGTGTGGTGTAGTTCTGCTTTTCTGCTTCTCTCTGTCTCCAACCTGCTCTGATCCAAGTAGTTAGCCTTTTACATTTGTTACTCTGATCATAAAGAGAGTAAAGTAAAGAATTAAGGAGGCTAGGAGTTAAAGGGTATGTGTATCATTGCAAACATGATTATTGCAAAGGTTACTATATAGATGCAGCAGGTAACTTGCTAGGTTATATTCAGCCAATGCCTTCAGTAGAACAGAAAAATAATTTCAAAACTGTGATATGGAGGCTTCCATTTTGTGGTTTGGAAAGGTGCTGTGATGATGTCACTGTCTCGGCAGCCCTAACAGTGTACAGTGAAACAGCTTAAAACAAGCTCCTCATACAGACAGAGAGCCCGTCAAATTGTGAGAGAAAGCCCAGAATTCCTTTTTACACTGTACCAAACATGAAAGCTAGGCTTATCTTTTCAGTATAATATGACCCCAATGTCGACCACGGGTACGCTAATAACAGCAGTAGATTTACTATTAATGCAATTATTTCAAGGGACAAGTTGATTGATTATTTTAAGAACTTGTATAATAATATTGACATGTACAATACTGAAGAGGCCCACTCTGATACCAAGAATGCTCATTTGGCTGTGTTTCCCTACTGGGATCCTCTTACCCTCGTAGAAGTAAAAGCAGCCATCTCTGCCCAACATCATAATAAAGCACCTGGATATGCCAACACCCTGCAGAAGTATTTCACTTTAACATAGAATTTTGGGCCCAACTGCTACCAAATATATTTACCTTAATAAATAAGAACTTAAAATCTCAGAAGAACGGCAATGTGGTATAATTGAGCATTTATTCAAAACAGGAGATAAGAGCGACCCCAGTTACAACAGACTTATAACTCTTCTACCAATCACCCAGAAAATTTATGCCAGGACAGTTCTTCCTTGCTTGGAGTCTTGAGTAACAGATAACAGTTGCATTTGCCCATACCTGTTTGGTTTTCGTAAAAATCGTACTACAATGGATTTGATGTTAACCCTGAACAATATCTTAGAGAACTGTGTGGTATGTAAAAAAGGAAAATCTATGTTAGTTTTGTGGGTATAAAAGTTACCTTTGACTCTGTCAATACAAGTATATTGTAGAATAAGTTTGTCTCCTGTAATATTGATCCCAGCATGCTGGAAATATTGAAAACGTTACATTTGAATAGCAGTGCTAGAATTAGGGTTTCAAAGGATGGTTCACTTACTGTCCCTTTTAATATCGATAAGGGGGTATGGCAAGGCTGTATACTAGCCCCACTCATATTTAATTTGTATAAAGAAAGCTTGGTTTAATCTTTCCATAAAATAGATGATATTCCCTAAGTAATAAATGGCATAGGGCTAAAAATATAGCTGTATGTGGATGACACCATTATACTATCTCAACCCCCCCCCCCGGCTGAAAAGAGGTCTAAGTGCTGTAATGGAGCACTGAAGCAAGTTAAATCTAGAATTTAACATGACTAAAACAGAAATAATGGTATTTGGAAATAAATTAAGAAATTGAAAACAATGGATAATCAGTGAATACACATTTGGAGACGTGTCAGAATTTAAATATTTGTGAATCATGTTTGACAGTGATTTAAAATGGAAATCCCAAATATCCCTGATCAAAGATAATACATAGAAAACAACACAGGCCCTAATTGGAAATCATTTTGCAAGCAATCCATTTGCAGCTTTAAAATCTGCCTTTGAGGCAAAAATCTTAGGCCAGAATCTTTATGGATCTGAAGTTTGGGGTGTAACATTCTGCCCTACCCCACATGTTAAATAATCCCTCCCCTGTAGTTAGCGGTCCCTCCCTCCACCAGATCACCCACCCGATGTCAATACCCCCCCCCCTTGGCTAGCGGTCTCTCCCTCCGCATGATAACCCACCCGACGTGCATTAAAAAAAACAACTGGTGGCTACTGGATAGCGGTCCCTCCCCCCACCTGATCACCCACCCGTGTCCAATAGTATCAATCAGTTGTAACCCTGTCCATTCCTATCTCCAGTATTGTAAAATATTGTTGTCTCTGGTGGGCTAGTGAACCCCCCTCCCTCCTTATCCTCAGTGCCCAAAACACAATGTCAGATAAACATGTGCTTGTAATATTGGAGTATGGTATATATCCCATAGTCAGCAGCAGTTATGTGGTTCTGCCAGCACTGTTTCTGATATGGGTTGGGTTGGGGGTATCTGCTTGTTGCCTAATATTTTTTGTTTGAGGTGATGGTGTGTGTTTTATTTCATTGAGGTTTTTACAGTATCTAGTGCAGTAATGGTCTTAGTCAACAACTGGATGCATAGGTCCTAGTGACATGCTAGGCATACTGGGAAGACTGGGTGGGCCTGGCAGTCCTTTTCTGCCGACACGTTTCTATGTTTCCATATTAATCTAGTAAGTGGTTAACCTGCTGACTTGAAGTAGTTGTGCTGTGATAGCAGCACATTTGAAAACATTTGTCAGCCAGTGTGGTTTTACAAATTTTCTTAGCCATTTTAGAATATATTTACCTTATCCATTCACCCTTCCAGGTTTGGGGAGCCATACTGGAGGTTGTTACTGTATCAGTGCATCTAAAATAAAACAGACAAAACTTAATCTCAAGAAAAATTTGTGTAGCTTAAAAATAAGCCTCAGTCTAAGAGAAGAAAATAATTGATTTTTTGAAATAAGAGTGCACATCAGCTGTTGGAAAAAATCAATGCCTCTTTATTCTATGTACAGATCCTGTCTTGCCTTGAAAAAGCTGGTTTCTTTGAGTAAAATACTAACATAAAAATACAGCTCAGATATACAAATAACATTAAAAAATTCCCATTAACTTATGCTGAAGTGGATTTATTGTTCTTACGTTGCTTTGCCTTGTCCATTTTATGACTGCAGTAGTGGTGAAGTAGTACAAAAACATAGTATAGTAATCTAATAAGAAAAATACAAGAATATGTCTGGAATGTATTATTATTTTTTTTAATTCCTAGTGGTCTAGTGGTCCCTCCCCCCCACCACGCAGGCAATGTCCCACCTTGCTCCCCATCCCAAAATGTAGAGGGCCACTGGCATAGCCCTCTGCTCTCCTTCACAGCTAGCAGTCCACTGAGATCTAAATGCAGTGAAAAATCTTGGGCTAGTGGGTATATGGTCAGAAAGAGCCCATCTACAGCCAAAAAGCACTATATCTGAATCAATGCAAAGAGTTAAAGATGTTTACATAGAAACATAGGCTTAGATGGCAGATAAGGACCACTTGGCCCACCCAGTCTTCCCAGTTCCCTATCTATTCGACAAGCTGCAGATCCTAATTAACCAACAGCCTACTTCTTCCTACCCCCCACTAAAATTGCCTTATGTCTGTCCCATGCACTCTTGAATTCCCACACTATTTTTGGCCCCATGACCTCCTCAGGAAGGCTGTTCCATGCATCCACCACCCTCTTCATGAAAAATACTTCCTCATGTTGCACCTGAGCCGTCACCCCTCTATCTTCAAATTGTGCCGCCTTGTTCTTGCACATCTCTTTTTCTGAAAGATGCTACCATCTTGGACTTTGTTGATTCCCTTGAGGTACTTGAAAGTTTCTATCATGTTCTCTCTTCTCCCGCCTTTCCTCGAGGGTATACATATTAAGCTCCTTTAGTCTCTCTGCATAAGACTTCTGGTGCAGGCCCTGCACCATTTTAGTTGCCCTTCTCTGTATTGCCTCCATCCTGTCTATGTCCTTGTGGAGATGGGGTCTCCAGAACTGCACACAGTACTCCAGATGGGGTCTTACCAACTGTCTGTACAGAGGGATAACAACTTCCTGTTTTCTACTGGTAATGCCTCTCGCTATGCATCCCAATATCCCCCAGTCCTCCTTACTGCCTTCTCACATTGCTTGCCTACATTTAGGTAATCTAATACGACTACCCCCAGGTCCCTTTCCATTTTTGTTGTTGTTAGTACCTCCCCCCTCCCATTGTGTACTCTTCCCCTGGGTTTTTGCTTCCCAGGTGCATTACTTTGCACTTCTTTGCAATGAATCTAACCTGCCATACTGTTGATCATTCCACCAATCTTGCCAAGTCCCTTCTCATTTTTTCCATCATACCTCATGTATCAGTCCTGTTGCAGATCTTTGTGTGTTTGCAAAGAGGCATACTTTTCTTTCCAGCCTCTCTGCAATGTCATGTATAAAGACATTAAAGAGGAATGGTCCCAGTACTGAACCCTGCAGTGCCCCATTAGTAACCCCCCTTTCTTCAGAATGGATTCTGTTTAAGTATTACCCTCTGCGTCCTGTTGTCCAGCCATTTTTTTTACCCAGGCTACGACCCTGGGACCCACTCCTAGGCTGGCTAACTTGTTTATTAATCTTTTGAATGGGACTGTACCTTGCTAAAGTCTAGGTTGGCCATGTCCACAGCCCCTTCCTGGTCTATTACTTTGATCACTCAGTCAAAGAAATCTATTAGATTCATCTGACATGACCTTCCCACTGTGAATCCATGCTGCCTTGGGTCCTGTGCCCCACTGGCCTCTAGCTGCTCCACAATTCTTTCTTTCTGAAATGATTCCATCATTTTCCCTACCACTGAGGTCAAACTAACAGGTCTGTAGTTTCCTGCCTCTGCCTTGCTCCCACTTTTGTGAAGGAGAATCACATCCACCCTCCTCCAGCCTTCAGGTACCACAACATCCTCTCATAATTGTTAAAAAGGGTAGTAAGTGGTACCACTTTTTATCCCCTTAGTTCTTTTAGAATTCTGAGGTGAATCCCATCAGGCCCCATAGCTTTGTTCACCTTCAGGTTTAAGAGTTCTTTCAGAACTCATTCTTCTGTGAATGGACTTGTATCAACCCCCCCATCTGGAGTAATTCCATTGTTTGGTTTGGGTGCCCCCCTTCTTTTGTGAATACTGAGCAGAAATATTCATTCAGTATCCCTGCTTTTTCACTGTCACCCTATGTCCATCCACCCATCCCCTTTATTAAGCCTCACTATCCCTCCTTTGGTCTTTCTTTGCTGCCTAATGTACCTTTAAAAGGTTTTATCCACCTTCTTAACTGAGCTTACTATCTTTCCTCAGTTTGGGCCTTTGCTATTCTGACTGTCTTCCCCGCTTCTTTCTGCTTTAACTGATACAGTTCTCTGTCCTGCTCCTTCTGTGTTTCCTTATACTTCCTGAATACTATCTTTTCCCCCACCCTTCCTCGCCACCTCTTTTGAGAACCATGGTGGATTTTTCCCTTGTTTTGTTTATTTGCTTCAAGCAAAGGCTTGCTGCCTCTGTGATGGCAGTTTTGATTTTTCCCCATTGTTCCTCAGTTCTTTGTCATAATGGCAATCGCCATTAGGGTGAATGTACATCACCGAAAATAAAAACGATGATGTACACTCTTAGTGAAGATAATGGGTGCACAGATAAATTTATGTACACGGGGACTGCCCCCTCCCCTCCTCTTGGGGGCTCACCTCACACCTCTAACTAATTATTCTCAACTCCAGGGGGGTGCATGTCAGGGAGTGGGTGAAACCGGTGTAAAAAAAGTCACACTGCAGATGCAAAACTGTACTGTACCTCCCCAGCACCCTCCCCACCATAGCCAGCCACCCACACCACCACGCCACATGGCCAGCTCAGCAGCCTTCCACTGCACTGCCTCTCACATACTTTGCCTCCTCTTCCGTTCCCCATGGTGGTTCCAGTTGCCTTCCTTTTTACCTGTTACTACCCTTTCAGGGTAGCTCACAACACAGGTGCTGAGATTATGTCGTTCATATTTGAATCGCTCAATCTCAGTCACGCTTTTCGTGGTATACTTTGTTCCTCCACCCCTTCTTCTTGCCCATTTGCTAGTGCTTTCCTGAGGCACTCTCCCATTTTGCCAAAGTCAGCCCTCTTAAAATCCAATACCCTTTTTTTAGTATAGCTTGACTCTACGGCTGTGTTTATCATGAACCACACTGTTTGATGGTCGCTTGTTTCCAGATGGCTACCCACTTCTAAATCTGAGATCCTCTCGCTGTCCCCATTTGAGAGTACCAGGTTTAAGACTGCTCCCTCCTGAGTGGGTTCCAACACTAGCTGTCTGAGGCATGTCCACTGTAGGGCATCAAGAATTACCCTGTTCTTGGATGTGGCTGCTGCAAAGGTGCTCCAGTTAACATCCAGCATATTCAGGTCCCCCATCAACAATATCTCCCCTTTTTCTGCCACTGTAAGGATGCCTTCCATCATTTCCTTGTCCACCGCCCCCAAGATGGAGGTCTGTATACATTCAGATGTTTACATTCAGAAGGATGTTGAAAGGGTACGTGAACAAGATAAAATCAAAATGTATAGTATTGTGAAATTTATTTCAGGAACTGAACAATACTTGCTATTTACTGAAAAGAAGGAGCATAGAAGGTTTCTTAGCATTTTTAGGTTGGGGGGTTGTATGGGACTATTTACCAAATATTATCTATTATTAGGGTTGTCCAACCCACTGACATTCTGGGTTCTGGTTTTGGTACAGAACTTTGCAAATAGCTCTATGGTTCTAATCTTCTCTAGAACTTCAACTCTTCTTGTACAGGACTAGTGATAAAGCACAGATAAAGATACTGAGAGAAGAAAAAAAAAATAAATAAAAACCTGCCCTCTCAGCACTGTAATAATACTGTTTCACTGTACATTCAGGAATGAGAAACACATTGTGCCTGTCAAAATACAAATGCCAAATGTCATAATTCCATGTGTTTGGTACATTTGCATATCAGCAGCATTTTCTCATATTATCTCTTAGGCTGTAATTCCCAATAAATACTTTGTTTTCCAGGCTGGCATCTGCTGTTTTTGAAATATCTAAACAAAAACACATTTTATTTAGTATTTAGAACCTTTAATACTTTGAACCCATGGGTGTTCTAGTTCTAAATTCGAACTCGAACCCATAGGTTCTAAAAGGGTTCTAATCTTTTTAGAACTAGTTCTGACAACCCTACCTATTATAGTTCTTCTAAACACTTTGGGTCTGATTCCAGAAGGCATGGCGCAAGTCGGTGACAACTGCAACTTTTTTCCAAATGCCGGTGTGTCGGGGACCCTTCACCTGATTCCAGAACAACCAGGATCCCTGACAGCTACGTCTGTGACTTATGGCACCCTAAACATTGTGTCAAATGGAGGGCTCACCTGAATAGGGTGCTGCAAGCTGCAGTAAAGCCCACCAACAGGGTGCAAGCCCCCACACTAAGCCCTGGTCCCCAAGTAATGCCCCGCAGGGCTGATCATGTCTCCCTCCAGTCCCCGAGAATTGCCCCACAGGGCTGATTATGTCCCCCCCCAGTCCCCAAGCCCTGATTCAAAATCACCAGCTCGCAGGTAATAGTAATAATGCACTGCCCATAATCCATGGAAGTCTAGTGACCCCCACCCGGCTTGGTACATCCAGAAGACCTGGGTTTGATTCCCACAACCTCCACTTGTGTACTGTGTGACTCTGAGCAAGTCACTTAACCTCCAGTTCTCCCAGGTCACCCCTGAAAACATGCACTTGTGCCTAGTGGGCCTTACCTGATTAACAAAGACTAAAAGAAAAAAAAGGAAAAAAGAAACAAAACATAGAGACCTTAGATGTGAACCTCATTCTATCAGCATCAGCCTTGGTCCTGAGGTGGTTTCCCAACTTCTGTCACTGTGATCAGATTAAACAGCAGGAGAGGGCCTGATGGGCAAGGACAAACAGCTGCCCAGGCCTTGGGTTCCAAGTTACCCATTTCAGGAGGGCAACTTTAGAAAGTGAGAGAACCCTACAATGACAGACAAGGCTGTGTGCAGTGCCGTGAAACACACCACCATACTCCACATGGTTGAGCAGCTTTGTCAGATGCACAAGACGAGAAGGTAGACACAACCTGTAGATGAGCCATAGTTCAAAAGACATTAACCTGCAAACGACGTATGCATCCTTCATTATCCCCAAGACATTAAACTCCTGGGTTGCTGCCTGGGAAGTTGTTGTCCCACAGGATTCAGAGGGAATTGGTATTTTTCAGCTCATCTTAATGGCCTTCACCTTTTGGGAGGATTCAGCTGTAGGCTGCCTGCTGATGCTAGCTCATTTGGCCCACCATATTGTGAAGAAGAAGAATCAAGAAGAAGAATCAACATTTATGTAGTGCTTTTCATACACAATGCATTCCAAAGTGCTTTACAAGCAATGCTACACTGGTAGTGAAGTGACTGAATGTGTAGTGCCAACCATATCACACATCAGCACCCACACACAGCCTAGACAATTGCATGATCCAGTTTTATTGGAAGGGGAATATTGGCCAGGAGACTGGGAATGTCCCCTTCTCTTTGAGAAGGATGCCAAGGGTTCTCTAACTTCCAGCATCAAAGTTTCCCAACCTAGAGGCCTGGATGTCTCTTTATAAGCCCCATGTATCAGGACTCATTGAAATCTGGCTGAAACCACATAACTCTGAGACCTCCTACCATCTTCCGGGCTATGCCCTCATTTACCTTGACAGACCTGGAAAAAAGAAGGGTGTCGTTGTCGTGCTGTATGTGAAGGAACATGTATCAGCCACCATTGTTAATCACTCCGATCCCCCCTCTCTCCCAGTGAATGTCTCTTTGTTGAGCTAACTCTGGACTCCTCTAAAAAATCTACCTGGAGTGCTGCTACAACCCCCTACTGGAGGCATCCCAAGCTTATTTATCCTACTGGATGGTCTAGGACTAACAACTCCATCCAGGGACACCATATTAGTTGGAGAGTTCAACCTCAACTGGCTAGGCATGCAGGAGTTATTCCCAGCTATTTTTGAACACCTGCTGTTCCATAAGGTCAGGGAGCACTACCTGCTTCACGCTAGTTCTTTCTAGTTGCAACAGAGATGATTTTAGACAATTGATATAAAAAAACAGCCGAGAACACTGATGAAAACCTGCTACGAGCCATATTAAAAGGAGCGCTCCTTTAATTATTTCACATGCAAAAAAAAGTACTAAAGCAAACTCAAATTGTGGAAAGAAGGGTATCATACAAATCAATAGATAAGGGGCAACCTAAGGTAGAAAAAAAAGTATAGGTCACATTTTCACCAGTTTCTTGCACTGCTGCTTTAATTATTGACACAACTCAGTGAGGGCTCATTTTGTGTGAAGTATTATGTTTATTTATGTAATGACAAGAAAGAATCTTGAAATTTCATTGGCCAAAGCACATTACCTGAGAGTGGCTTAACCTACAATATACGCACATTGGTACTAATGAAAACTTCACTACGTATAACCTGTGTTAAAAATCACTATACTCACATCACAAGCTTTCAAAACCAACCTGCCTAGCCCTTCCATCTCTTTCTTCAGAGCAGTATATCACCCCCAGCCACAGGTCTTCTATTTTCATATCAGTAGCACCACCATGATACTCATACAGTAACACACAGGTAGGGATGAGTAGCTAATCTGCACCAACAGGTGACACAGAATGTCACAGTGTTCTTAAGCCACAATGAACTACAATATTTAATCACTTCTAGCACAGTAAATCATTCCTTCACCATGATTTTGCACTCATGCAACTATGTCTGCTTATTTATTAAATCTGCCAAGTACCCAGGTTACAAACAGGACACTTGGACCATTACTTCAGTTTCCTCTTTGTGCCTTTCCACCCCTTGGGAGTGCATCTTAAGCCTTTTAACTACTCTCTGCTGCAGTGGTTCATTATGTCCATATACTAAAAGCAAAAATGAAAGGTGGACTGCAGAGCTGAATAAAGTTACAACAATAATAATAATAAACTTTGTTTATATAGCACTCTTCACCAATGTATCAGAGCGCTGCACAGCAAAACAGCAATTAAGACCATAAAATATTAAAATATTATTCAATAATTCAATAAACCACAATTCCAGTGGGACCCTTCCCATTCTACTTGATTTTTAAAAAATTTTGCCAGCTCTGTACTACCCTAAAATCACAGCACCATTTTCTAGCCATGTTTGTTACACTGCACTCTGCCATTGCAATAACAAGTAATGTAAGCAATAACACACTCTAGAGCGTGGGGTAGTGCTAAATTATTGCACTCCTCAGGTGGGTTGTGAGGCATGAGGCACAACTGAATGCCTTCAACCACCTGGGAAGTGCTGTAATTTTTGGCATTACCGCACACCCTGGAGGGTGTTATTGCACTTATAAAATGGGTTTAACCCTTTGACTGCCTAAAGAATTAGAATATGTAGAAATTGTGGACAGATACAGGCACAGCAAGGGTTAAGAGTTGAAAAAACAGGAAAAAAGAAAGAAAAATTTGAGCTGTGCAGTAACTGAAATTAATGCACAGTCATGTGACCAGTTTTGACCAATCTTATTGCCTGTTTCATTGAAGCCATTTTATAAGTATGTGTTCCCACCTAGCATTTACTGCAACTGCACCCTGGTAGTATTGCACTGAGATCAGCAGCAGCCAGTGCTATAAGCACCTATAAGGCAATGCAAATAAACTTGTCCTGTAATGCAGTTGCTAGTTTGAGACTTGTGATGAATTCAAGCATTATAAATTTTATGTATTCAAAAAAAAAGTTGATAAATAAAATGCATTACAGGACATATTCATTTGCTCTGCTGTTATGTGTTCTGTTAATGCTGACAGCAACAGCTCTCAATACAGTGATACAGTACAGCCACAGTAACCACGAGTGAGGCACACATGTCACATGCTTCACTGGAAGATGGTACTATGCAATAGAATTGGCTGGAAAATGGCATTGTGCTTTAGCATTATCACAGTCAGCAAAACATTGCAAATTATGAATTTTATTAAATAAAAAAAACATTTGAGATATTACAGAAGTTGTGATCAGGCATAGAACATTCCAGAACTGCAAAGATGAGCAAAAAGGTGCACATTCCTATTAAGTTCCATTTTTTCAGTTATTACTGTAGGAGAGAAAAAGATGTACTCATGTCACTTCAAGATATTGGTAATCTGACAGACACTAAGTCTGACCAACATATCACTTGCTCAGCATAAGGCTAAAAATCACAGAATCTGAAAATTTAATTTCGTTCAACATTGCTTACAAAGCAAATTTATCCTATGTCCTCTTATTATGTTACCAGAGACACATAATTGACATCACATTTCTTGTCCTTGCTTCTAAAGTGCAGCCAGCGATTCTGACTTGACTTAAAATGACATATAATTATCTGATACAAATTGTCTGTTAAAAGTTGCTGCAGGGCAAATTATTTTTTTAAATTGATGAGGTATTTCCAGCAATCCTTCTGTGTTTTAATAGCTAATTAGTTTGTAATTTTTTATGATTATAACATTGGCAAGAAAGAACAAGTATTTGTCAATGCTGAATGTTTGCTTGCATGTTCACCTAACAAATAAATGTACTAATAACAGGACTCCAGGTTAAAAATGTGTTAATCATGCATAAGACAGTAACAGACAGAGAAACAGTAACAAAGACAGAAGTTATTGAGTAAACAGAGTTGCTTCAGGAAGGTCATCTATCACAGCTGGAGTAGTAACCACACTTCATTCCTACACTACTTCATTTGTTGAGGGGGGTTAGCAAGTGCTGCAGAAGGTGGTCCAGATTTTGTTGTGGGGAGGAGGTTAGCAAGTGCAATGGACCAGTGGTACTGGCGGGATGGTTAACAAGTGACAAGAATTGTGGTTCTGGTTTGTTTAGAGGAGGAAGGTTTGCAAGTGGCACAAAGCAGTGGTCCTCATCTGGTAGTATTGCAATTTTGTTGGAGTAGAGGGAGGGCAGTAAAGTGTCACAGAGCACCTGCCCTGTTTTTGTTTTAGCATGAGTTAGCAAGTATCACAGATGGTGGTCCTGATGTTGTTAGGGGGAGAAAGTTAACAAGTGCCACAGAATGATGGTCCTGACTGGTTCTGCTGGAGTTTAGTTGGAGAGGGAGTCTTCTGTATAACCATTTAATCCTCTAAGCCATAAACAGCATTTTAGGAAAATACCTTTTTTGTTACTTTAATGTCTAAATGATTTAAGATTTAATTCAAATTAGTCAAACAGAATCCAACACACACAGACACACACCGAGAAGTCATGGCAGAAGAGTGCTTTATTTAATCCAAATGCTCACAACAAGATGTAAACTGAACCATGCACATTTGTCCACCTAAGGGCTTCATCACCTCCCTAATGAAGCCCGTAGGTGGGCGAATGCGCATGGAGCAGTTTACACCTTGCTGTGATCATTTCAAAATATCAATTTGCCTCTAAAACACTATTGAATGGATTGGATAAAACATATAGAATAGCAAGACGTGTCGAAATGTCCTTTTCTTCCCCATCTTTGTACTCTGCTTCAAAAACTAGACTGGGATTCTCTCACAACTCATAGAAAAAAATGAGTAGGGTACAAAGCCTACATGGAGTATGGAGGAAAAAATAGGCATAGAATAAACTCTTCTGATATTTTTATTTCTCATAAGTATAATCTGAGGGACTTGAAACATAGATGCTTGAAAGTCCCCCTGGAATTTAATATTTATAGCAGAATGCAAAGATGTTTCTATTTACCAAAAATATGAAATGAAGTAGACCCAGAAATTAGGAACATTGAAAATTTAGGTCAATTTAAACACTCTCTAGACTTAGTCTGGAAAGACAAATGTATCTGTTATGGTGCTATTAAGTGATTTTTGTTCATGTTGTTTCCCTTGGGATCGTATGTCCTAATCTCTTGATTTCCTTCCTGGGTTGGGGTCATTGGCTAGACTAGGTGGATGAATGAATATAGATTTAGACATTGCAGTAATATGTCCCCCCTTCCTTTTGACATTTGTCCAATGTGTCTTGGGATTTTTGATGTTCCTTCCCCCTAATTTGAATCCCATAAAAATTGATTTACATCAGGCTTTTGTATATTCCCCTTGACCACTATATGGACAACACCCATAACTTATATTAAGGTTCTAACCTTGATTCTTAGCTATACATGTGTTTTTTTCATTTTGTATATACTGTATGTATTTAGATTGTCTTAATGTATTTAAGATTGTTACTGTAATATTGTATTACATGATGGCATACTTTACTGTGAAATTGTAATCTTAAACAGTACAACTTTGATAAACAGGGCCTATGGTCCTTAAAGTTATTCTGCTGTTAAAAAAATAAAACTTTTATGTATCGATCATTTGGATTAAATAAAGCACTCTTCTGCCATGACTTCTCAGTGTATACACTGGATTTTGGTTTGCCTGACTTAAATCTTTATCTTGCACCACTGCTGGGAGTGCTGTGAGTGCACTGGTGTTTTTATTTTTTTATGTAAGATTTAATGCCTGTAGCAGTGCACATTTATTTTGTTTACGCTATGCTAAAATGAAAACAACATTAAAGGTAGATGTACCGTTGCTTATATGAAGCTTCCTCATCCAGGAGAAGATAGCCACGATACCAGATCTGGTTTCTGTCCCACACTTACAAAAGCAGCTGTGGATCTAACCTGAAAGAAGGAAGACACATCACACACTGAAAGTGTCAGAATTCAAGTAGTCCCCTCATTCTACTGTATTTAATTCTGTGAGATGAGGGAGCAGAGTTCCTCTACCTCTACCTGTTCACTCAGGAGTTGCTGGCATGGAGACAGGCTGTGGCTGCGCATCCTGCGGTGGTGTCCTCTGGGTCAGTGTGGCTGACATTACAAATGCCCTGTCAGTGAGAGTAGGAAATGGGAAACAGCATACTAGTGTGGAAAGTGAAGTTGGGCAGGCTGCAGCTGTGGGAGATGGAGGGTTAGTGACCAAGAAAGAGCAAGGAGTCTGCAGGGAAATCAGACCACATGCCAAAGCATCCCAAGAATGGGGCCTTTGCATGAGGAAGCAGCCATTAATAAAAATGTAGCACTCTGCACCTAGATTCTTGCTTTCATTTCCCTTCCTGGCAGTCATGTTTACTTGTATCAACATGTGCCCCTCCCTCACCCACCTGCCCATGCATTCCATTGTTACAGGTTTCCCCAATCCCAAACTTTTTCTGGTGTCCCAGGAACCCAGGTCATAGTTACCTGTATCAACTTCTGAGATGCACACTGCACTCCCTTTGTGAGCCCTAATTACTTGCCCTATATACAAACATACATAGTTGCCAGCAGATTAGGCCTACTGGTCTATCTTGTCTGTCTGATGCAGCTCACTGGTATCACACCTCGGCTGCTCTACCATCCACCATTTCATCCCCCTCCCCCCTCATCTTGTTCCTGTACTGCTCCAGTGATCTCATTGCACCACCTCCATACTGTGCCCCTGTGCCTGTCCCATCCCTTCTTGAACCCCCCCACTTTTCCCATTTTTACTAGATGACCTGGCAGAGTATTCCAAGGTGGCACTACCAACCTCTCTGTGAAATAGTGATACCACGCCTCTCCCCTGAACCACCCCCTGCCAGCTTTAGACTATGGCCTTTTGTAATCTCCTCTTCCCTCAGCTTGAGCAAACCCTCCCCACTCCCTCTGTTGAACCCTTTCAGGTATTTGAAGGTCTCTATCCTGTCCTCCCAGGAGTACATATTCAGCTCTCTGAGCCTGTCTTCATATGACAACCCCTCCATACCACTGATCATTCTTGTTGCCCTTCTATGGAACCTCTCCAGAAGTGTGATGTCCTTTTTAAGGCATGGTCGCCAGAACTGCCCGCAGTACTTCAAATGCAGCCTCACCAGTGAGGTGTACAGGGGAAGTATGACCTCCTTTCTCTTGGACATTATTCCCCTGGCTACACACCCAAGCATTTTGTTTGCTTTGGCCGCTGCCCTCCTACATTCCTCTGAGTGGTTCCCTTTAGCGTCAAGTCATAACCCCCAGGTCCTTTGCCATTGGTGTTACAGCCGGCTGTATCCCCCCCAAATGGTAGATATACTCAGTGTTCCTACTACTGAGATGCAGAACACTACATTTATGTCCATTGAGCCCCAGCTGCCATGTGAGGGCCCAGTATTCTTGTTTTTGCAGGTCACCCTGTAGTGCCTTCCTTCCCTTCCCTTCTTCCTATCCACCACCACTCCCAGTTTGGTATCATCAGTGAATAAGCTCATTTTACTACCTATCCCCTCCCTGATCTCTGAGATATACACATTACAAAGGATAGGGCCCAAGACTTGAGCCTTGTGGGACCCCGCTGATGACCACCCTGGGAGTGAAGGCTTCACCCGTTACTACCACCCTGTGTTGTCTATTCTCAAGTCAATTTGTTACCTATCCCACCAACTTATCACCCACCCCCAGTCCCCATAATTTCCAGATTAGTCTTTTATGCAGGAACAAATCAAAAGCTTTGCAGAAGTCCAGGTACAGAACATCAACCGGCTTTCCCTATCTAGAGACCTAGTCACCCAGTTGAAGAATTTGATCAGGTTTGTTTGACGTGATTTCCCCTGGACAAACCCATGTTGGTTTTCATCCTGAAAACCGTTTACCTCCAGGAACTCCACCATCCGTTCTTTCAAGATGCCCTCCAACATTTTTCCCACTATGGATGTCGGCTGGCCTGTCTGTAGTTTCCCGAATCATCCCGAGATCTGCTCTTGTGGAGGGGCACTACATTTGCCAATCTCCAGTCCAGAGGGACCCATCCTGATTGGAGGGAGGAATTGAATAGGTCCATCAGTGGAGTTGCCAGGACATCTGTCAGTTCCTTCAGAATCCTCAGGTGGATGCCATCCAGTCCTGGAGCTTTATCCATCCTCAAGGACTTGAGAGCCTCCCTAACCCTCCTTACCAGTATCTCACTGGCTGTGAGATCCTTCCCCATTGCCCCTTTTCTGTCCCCTCTCCGAAGTAATGGCCCAGCCCTTTCCCTAGTGAAGATGGAGCTGAAGAAGTCGTTTAACACTTCAGCCTGTTCCAAGCCCAATTCTACCCAACCATCCTCCTACCTCAGCTTACTTATCTGCTACCCTCCCTCCCTTCCTCCTCTCCCTAATACATTTAAAGAACTCCTTCTCCCCCTTCCTGATCTCTCTTGCTAATGTAAGTTCTTTATCCATCTTAGCCTTTCTAAACTTTCTGATAGCCTCCCTGGAAATCCTCTGATATTCTTCAAGGTCAGTCTGACTGCTGGAGCATTTTTACTTTCTAAAGGCCAGCCTCTTATTCCTTACTTCCTCCTGTACCTTCCTTGTCCACCAGCAGGGTTTTCTGGCTCTGGCCATCTTATTTAATGACCTGGCACAGGTTTTTGTGGCCTCCAGGATACTCTGCTTTAGAATTTCCCATTGTCCCTCCATGTCCATCCATAACCTGATGTTGCTTATATGACCCTTGAGCATATCTGCCATCTCCCTTAAGTTTGCCCTGCTAAAGTCCACTACTGTGGTCTTTGTTAGGTTCCTCTTCTTCTTCAAGTCTAAGTTAAAACATACCATGGAATGATCATTACCAGCGAATGGGGCTTCTACTGCCATATCTTTGACCTGTTCCCAATCGGCTAAGGCCAAGTCCAGTATGTTTCCCTCACTTGTCAGCTCTTCAGCAAGCTGAGTCGGGAATTCATCCTGGAGTGCATCAAGCAATTTTTGCTCCTTTGCTGATGCCGACACCATAGAGCTCAGGTCCGTTCCTGGCATGTTGAAGTCCCCTAGTATCACATTCCCCCCTTCCTCTTCTGCAATTCCTCCTCAGGTTTTCTATTAGTTCTCCATCCATGCTCTCTGACTGCATGAGTAGCCTGTAGACCACACCCAGATTTACTCTCCTCCCTTTGCTATCTTGCAACAAGGTCCATACACCTCCACATTCCACCATCTCCTCCCTGCTACATACTATCCCGTCCCTGACAAACAGTATGACCCCTCCCCCTCTACCCACTGACTTGTCCTTTCTAATTGTGGTGTAGCCAGGAATTTTCATGTCCCAGTCATGGTACTTGGTGGCACAAGTCTCTGTGACTGCAGCCACCCCCCCCCCCACCAGCAATGCCTGTAATTTTGGCATCTTGTTTGCCAGACTGTGCATTAATCAGGACAATGTTCCAGCCCTTACCCACATTTTCTCTATGCTTAGCCCCCCTTCTCCCTTGTCTCCCCTTCCTCCATGGTTGGTCTCTACTCTTTGTATCCCTCCAGTATAGGGGAAGAGCGTATGCCCTTCAGGCTTGTTCAAGAGCCCAGTACTCTTTAGCCTTCCCCCTCTTCTAGTTTAAATCCCACTGCCTAGATATAAATTCCCCCAGCTTGTTCTTAAGGATCTCCTTCCCTCCCTTTCTTAAATGAAGCTGGTTCCTAGCATAAAATTCTTTATTCTCCCATGTAGCCCCCAAGTCTTCCACCAACTCATATCCCCTAGCTTGACACCACTCCCTTAGCCAGCTGTTGATTTCTCTGATTTTCTGAATTCTTTCCAGAGTATCCCTTGGTACTGGAAAGATTTCTGAAAGGAGACCGTGCAATTTTCAACCACACTGTTCTCATCCACGTTGTTTGTACCATGTGTACCACAATGTGGGGCTTCTCCCCATGCTTTTTTACCAAGGAGTGCATAAGGTACCTTACTCTAAAAAGCGTCATTCCCAACATCCATCCCACAGCTATAGTGCTCCCTATGCCCCCCCTAGATTCACCACACCTGATTCCCCTAATAAGGGAGGCACCCAACACCAGGACCCTGCTTTCCCTGGCCACTCTGCCTTGCCTACTATTAATCCCTTCCCTCTCCCTGCCTGTCAGCATTGCCTCTCCTCCCCCTATCACCCTCTCGCTTAGCCTCCCTGCCATTTGGTCCCTCTGCATTCTGCAGCCAGGGCCCCTCCCTTCCTGGAGGAAGATTTGCTGCCCCCACCCCAGCCCTATTCTTTCCACACCTTCTAGCTCCCTCTTGCCTGAGATCAGCTCTGCTGCTAACACCCTATTACTCCTGATTCCAACCCTACTCTAGGCTGTTCTTTCAGGGTTCTTCCCCTTTTTTGTTGGATTCTGAGCCTTCAGTTCCACTGACTTTGGACTTGCTCCTCTGCTCCTCTGACTTTCTGCCCATGGATTATGGTTAAAACTTTAATTCATTGACTCACACTCCTTCGATTTAAGGCAGGTTGATTGCCTGTTTTTTCTTTGATCCCCTGGGTTGTGAGAGGGTCTGGGGGTCTGAAGATTTAAAGACAATGGCTGCTTTGAAGATTTACTATTATTTTATTTCATATTTTGTTATTGAATACATCCTCTTTCTCCAGGTGGTGAGAGTGTCTGGGGACTGAGAGACTTTGGTTGCATTGCACTTACTCTCACTTTTGTGAGAGTTAGTGCTTGGAAATTACTTTATTTATTGGTTCTATTTACAGCTTCAAAGACTTGTTATCCACTTCAGACTTATTTGATTTAGACTCTGGTGTTAAGTTTATGATTTATATTTTCAGTGATTTCTAGTTGTATTTAGCATTTGTTAGGGTGGGTTAGAGGAAGTTAATATTTATTAATTTGTGTGTTTATTATATTTTTTCTAGTTTTGTTATTATTATTATTTACTTGTTATTTGAGGGTTATTTATTTGGGGTTGGGTTGAAAGTGAGTTAGTTTGTTTTGTTGGGTTTTGTTGATTGTTTTAAGATGTGTTGGGAGGGCTTAACGATGGTCAGGCGCTATTCTCCCACTCTGCTCCGGAGCCTCTGCCCCTTTCATTGTCTCTGCTTACCTGCCGATGTTTTTATTAAGTGTCATGCATTGGGAATAATGAGAAGGCACTTGAGGGGTGGGAGGACTGGTCTGAGTGGGAGAATAGAAAGGAGTGAGCAGATAGGGATAGTTGGGACTAGGAGACGCCCTGGGGTGAAATGGGATTGGGAGAGGGGTCCTCCCTGCCTAATTTCCATACCCAAGGGCTCCACAGACTGTAGGCAGGTACTGCACTCCTCCCTGAAAACCCATCCAACTCGGGCGGTGCTATGCAATGCCAGGTCTATTAGGAACAAGACTGCTATTATTGCAGATCTTGTTGCAACATCTGACCTGGCATGTATCACCGACACCTGGCTTGATGAGAATGCAGGTCCAATATTAGCTTCTGCTGCTCCAGCTGGGTTCTCAGTGATACACCACCCTAGACTGGATCATAGAGGTGGGGGAGTAGCCATCTTGTTTAAAAAGGAGTTGAGTCTTGTGGATGTGCCAGTGGATAGCACTCGATCCTTTGAGTGTTTCCTGGGAGCAGGTGTGGGGTTCAGGATTCTCCTCATCTATCGTCCACCCGGTGATGGTGGAGAATTCCTGAAGGAGTCTGCGGAATTCATTGTTGACATGGCAATGGAGTCACCCAGATGGTTAATATTGGGTGACTTCAATGCCTGGGTCGATGATGAACTCTCATATTTTGGAAAGAATTTCCTCCAACTTATGACTATGTTGGGCCTCTCACAGGTAGTTTTCTCTGCTACCCATATAGGGGGTCACTCATTGGATCTAGTGTTTCTACTGGATTTGGAGGTCACGCATTTGGGAGTGGAACCGAATGCATGGACAGACCATCATACCATAAGATTCAGCTTCGGGGCACCCCCAAATAGACCTGCCTCTACGGAGATGGTCCAGTATCGCCCTTTAAGGGGAGTTACCCCAGACGGTCTACTGTCGGTACTGGATCTATCGGGTATTTCAGGTGAGTGCATGGGACCAGGGGACCTCATTCTTGCCTATAATAAGGCAGTGAGTGAGGCCCTGGACCTAGTTGCTCCTGTCCGTGTTCGCCCACTCACTCAGTGCCCAAAGACTCTATGGTTTGATGAGTCTTTAAGGAACTGAGGAGAGTGGGGCAGAGGCTAGAGAGGGCTTGGCAGAAATCTGGCCTTGATGCAGACAAACTTAGGTTGATGGACCATTACAGTTCCTATCAATCAGCAATTACCCATAAGAAGGCAGAATTCCTGTCCAGGGAGATTGCTGCTGCATGGAACCAACCGGCTCAACTCTTTCAGACTGTCGACAGACCGTGCAATCCACTCTGTCTGCAGCTTGGAAGAGATTTTTCACAAAATAAATGTGATGAGCTTGCTCGGTTCTTCACAGATATGATTGCCAACATCAGGTTGGGCATCGGCCAAGCTCCCTCTTTAAGGGTTTGGTCAGCGTGAGGAAGCAAACACCTCTGTTACCTGGTCTGACTTTGGTAGGCTGAAGCTCATGGATATTGTGAGGATTTTCCAGACTGTACGACCAACCAGCTGTAGTTTGGATCCGGGCCCTACGTCACTATTATTAGGTTGCGTAGATACTATCTGTCCAATCCTTGCTGAACTTGTCTAGAAATCTTTGGAGCAGGGGATCTTTCCTGACCCCCTAAAGGAGGTGGTCATTCGATCACTCCTAAAAAAACCTTCATTGAATCCAGACTGCTTAGCTAACTGCAGCCCTATCTCTAACCTGCCCTTTGTGGGTAAGGTTATTGAAAAGGTGGTCGCATTACAACTGGATGACCATCTTATAAATCACAATGTCTATGATACTCTTCAATCAGGATTTATGAAAAGACATAGCACTGAGACCGCTCTTGTCCGGGTTTTAAATGATGTCCTGATTGCGAGAGATCGAAAGGCTCGTACTATTCTAGTCCTTCTTGATCTCTGTGCAGCATTTGATACTGTGGACCATGGTGTGCTTTTGGAGCACCTGCGGCTTTATTGTGGACTGGCTGGCACAGTTCTACATTGGTTTTGTTCCTTCCTCATGGGTCAGAGGCAGAGGGTTGTCACTGGAATTTATTCCTCTGACATCATCTCCCTATCCTGTGGGGTGCCGCAGGGCTTCATTTTGGCACCCATGTTGTTTGCCGTATATATGCTGCCATTGGGAGACATTATTAGGCGATACAATCTGGGTTTTCACTGCTATGCAGATGACACCCAGTTGTATCTGTCCTTCAATCCTGGACAGGAAGATGCGATCTCTGTGCTTAACAACTGTCTATCCGAAATCAAAAATTGGATGAGTGCCAGCTGGCTGAAGCTAAACCTGGATAAGACTGAGGTGCTGGCTGTGGAACCTGGTCACCTTGGGATGGGTTGTAGGGCTGGGACTCTATCGGGCATATGGTTCGATGGTGTTCAACTCCCAACCTCAGACAAGGTACATAATCTGGGCATTATTATAGACGATGGCCTGATCCTAAAATCTCAGGTGTCCGCCCTTTGTCAAAGCCTCATTTTACCATTTTAGAAATATCGCTCGGGTGAAACACCTGGTTCTCTGGCTGACCTTCCTACCTTGGTACACGCCTTTGTGACCTCTTGCCTTGATTACTGCAATGCCTTGTACCTAGAGCTACCGGGGGTTGATATCCACCGCTTGCAGCTGGTGCAGAATGCAGCTGCCAGGCTTTTGACTGGGACATCTAGAAATAGTCATATTACGCCTGTGCTGCGTGGACTGAGCTGGCTGCCGGTTCAGTGGTGGATCACCTTTAAGGTTGGGTTACTGACCTATAAAGCCCTACACAAACAGGGACTGCAGTCTCTGCAAGATCTCCTTACTCCCTACTGTCCCTCTTGTTCACTCTGATCTGCTGACGAGGGATTGCTAGAGATTCCCAGGGTTCGTTTAAAGACATCTGGGGCACGTGCATTTTCTTACGCTGCCCCCACACTGTGGAATTCTCTACCTCGCCGGATATGAGGTTGCCTGACCGTTGAGAGTTTTAAATCTGAGCTAAAAACCTTTTTGTTTTTAAAAGCATTTAAAGATTGATTATTAATATTTTGTTTATTATTTAATGTTATTATTGTACAGCGCTTTGGTTTTTGAAAAGCGCTTATAAATAAACTTTTACTTACTTACTTCTGACTCACCTCACCCTCTTGTACCCCCATTTCACCTTCATCCTTCTCTGTCTCCTCTTGCACCCCTGTGCTGATTCCTTCCAGTATTGGTGTACTTCCATTGTCACCTCCTAAGTTCTGCAAAGGCGAATACCTGTTTTTCTCCTCAATACCTCCTGCAGAGCCACTACCCCTTACCGCCTTGTCTCCTCCATGGTTAACTTTATAATTCCCTTTTACTCCAGCCTTGCCTCCCCTCCCTTGCCTCCTAACCACATCCTGTCACCCCATGTTTCCCCCTTGAAGTCCTAGATGACCTTGAGTAGCAAGATCCTGTACCCACCCCTTACTAGCCCATGCCAGTTCATTCCCGCTCCATCCAGTTACAGGTCTGCTGCCTTCCCCACATCCCTACTGTCTCTTCTCCCATCTGAGCTGGCAGGTTTTTGACCCTGAGCTGTGAAACCCCCACCGCTTCTCCCACCTTGCCTTGCTTCCATGATCAAGTGATCCACCAATCTCCTGAAAAAGGAACCTTTGGGGCCCAGTGGGCCTACCTGGTCATCAAAATTTAATAAATAGATAAATATATATATATCTATACTGTATATATGTATATATATATATATATATATATATATATATATATAATTTGTTAATGCATCAGTTAAGGTTGAAGTGACAAAAGTAGGGAAGTGAAGCATTAGTGTTGAACTATTCCCCACCTTGCCACCTCACTCTGCCCCTCACAGAACAGTCAGCCAAGGAGTGTCTTGAGGTCATTGGTCCTAACTCTCACCCCATTCCATGTGTAAGAAAGCTGATATAGTACAGTATAGGAGAATGGGGTGAGGTTGGAACTATGACCTCAAGGCACACCTCGACTGTTGGTCTGTGGATGGTGGGGTGGGTGGTAGGGTGGGGGGCTAGGGTCTCAACCCTAATGCTTCATTTCCTACTTTTGTCACTTCAACCCTAACCGATGCATTAATGAAGATTTTTGCAATGATTTTCCTTACTTTTTGATAAAGTGTAATCTTGCCCTTATAAGGTTTTGGGGTATCAGTTTTTTGGAGCACAGGGCCTGTAATAAACAGCATAACAGCTGGACCAGCAGTTCCATTACTGCATAATAGTATCCCTAGGTGGGAGTGCAGGTCTCTCCAGGCCCTGCACTGCCACCTATCTATAATTGTAGAGATGCAGCGCAGGCCTAGACACATTCCATGTAACCCCTGTGCTGCAAATGGTGCAATATCTCAGTAACCATAGCAACCTTGGAAGAAATTCCACTGCAGTTGCAAAAATGGACTGGCAATGAGCATGCATGCTTAGTACACTTAAAGGTGTACTGAGCTGCACTTAGCAAATCATCCATATCTCAAACCATTTTTGACATATAGCCACTGAAAGGTGTCACATTAGCCACAATGTTATCCTATGGGAAATTTATCAAGTTTGGAATGCCATAGCTATGGAATTGATACCAATTTTTACACCAAGCCAGCATAGATCACATCTGTGGGAAAACCCCTTTGAACCCTGCAAATATCAAGCCAAAATTCTTAACCATTTATTTGCAGTGAATTAGAAAAGAAACAGAAACCTTTAAAAATCACTGTTCATGAGGTGACAAAATCCCTGTTCACAAGCTGAATCCTTGATTGCGAAGTGTCAAAATCCTTGTTTGTGATAAATTCTTGTTCATGAGATAGGGCCATCTGGTTGTCCCCTCACAAATAAGGATTTTGACACCTCATGAACAAGGATTCTCATGAACAAGGATTTTGACACCTCATGAACAAGGATTTCTCATGAGCAAGGATTTTGACACCTCACAAACAAGGATTTTGATGCCTCCTAAACAAGGACTCCTTTTTATAATCCTTGTTCGTGAGGTGTTAAAATCCTTGTTCATGAGAAATCCTTGTTTTATGAGATAGGGCCATCTGGTCCTGATCTCATGAACAAGGATTATGACATCTCATGAACAAGGAATGGCTTGTGAACAAGGATTTTGCACCTCACGAACAAGGATTGGAAGTGAGTGGTGAACAAGGATTTTAAAATTTTAAAATGGCAGTTTTTTGACAAAACTAAAGGAAACTAAAGCCTTGGGTTTGTAGAGGATGTCACCCTGAACAAAACCTATACTTTAATGTCCACAGAAGACACCCCTGGGGCAAGTTACAAGGTTTTGGTTGTCAGTAAAATTGAAAAACAAGATGGCAGCTCGCAAACAAGGAATTGTTTCTCACAAACAAGTATTTTTTAAATCCTTGTTCATAAGCTGTCAAAATCCTTGTTTGTGAGGCAAATCCTTGTTCACAAACAATACCCCAATCCAAAAGACTGAACTAAGCATACTCAGAACCCAAAATTTCAAAACAGAATAACTTTGGAATGGATTACTATTTTGTCACCAAACCAATACTAACTTGTTTGTTGGGGCAACCTCTTTCTACCCTAAACACGTCTGGCAAAAATTTTGAATGGTGTGGCCACAATGCGATGGGCAAAAAAATCAGCAAAAACTGGCCAAAAAAGCGTAAAACACACTTTTTTCACTATGCCCTGCACCAAAACTGCATATCCAATTGAAACACAACTTGGCATGACAAAAGATCTACCCCCACAGGACTGCACATTCCAAATTTTGTACAAATCTGTTGAGTGGTTGCAAAGTTATTAAAATGCTAAATTTGGGGTTTAACATTAAACTGCTTACTCAACCCTAACTATAGTGGTGCTACTGTGCCACTAATATATATATATATATATATATATATATATATATATATATATATATATATATATATATATATATATATATATATATATATATATATATATACAGATATAGGCACATAAAGTATGTGTGAGTGTATATATATATATATATATATATATATATATATATATGTACACGCTGTATATATACACACAACGGGGTGACAGCAATATCAATGTGATAAACTAGGTTATTTCCACTGGAGTGTGATGTCTGATGATGACATCACTGGAGTTAAAATATCTGACAAACGCACCTACTCTGCTGATGTCACCACTCACTCACTTCAGCCTGCATTCTAAACTTGAACTTCCTTACAAATCTGTTTCTCACTGCTACTTGCAAGTAACTCAGTTAACATTACAAAGGACATTTAGCTGATCCCCATAGTGTTTGTAAAACTCCCAGTCCATTACTATGCTATTCTCATTTTCAAGAAAACCTGCAATCTAAATCATAGTGCCTCACAGTTTCTGTTTCTCGCTGCTTGTTTAACTCAATTAGCATTGCCAAACACATTCACTTGTTTCCCATAGTGTGTGTAACACTCCCGGCCCATTCAGAAACACGTATGCACACTCAGGATATGAACAAACAGTGCTGTCAGTATAGCCTAAAGGTTAGAGCAATGAGCTTTGAACAAGCTTGGTACATCCAGCACACCAGACCCTGGTTTGATTCTCACAGCCGCCACTTCCACACTGTGTGACTCTGAACAAGTCACTTAACTGCCTAATGTACCCAAGTCACTTCTAAAAACTTACCCAACTACCAAACAATAAAATAAGAGTACACAGGGAAACATAGCTGTACTTCTTAAACTCTCACCCCCATTGTATAAATAGCACACATAATGGGCAGATTGTGTGCTATGGATAACATTCTCACTCCTGCATCATGAGCTCTAGATACTTATCCAGCACACCCTCTACAGGAATAAGAATATTATCCATATCACACTATTGCCCATTATGTATCCTCTCTCTATATATATATATATATATTGTATTTATACAACATATGTTTTAAGATTACTGGCCAAATAAAAAGTGATACAGTACCTATCTAATTAAAAAAGATATCTATATCTTTTATAGTTCCCCTGTGTCATAGTGATATCTTTCCTTGTACCACTATGCCATAGCACATCCGTGCATAAGAACTTTTTAAAATGTTCGGCCTCAGTAGCAGTACTAACTGTATTCAAATGTGAATAACTTCAAAACGAAAAATGATAGCATGGTACTGTGAGGACAACAGTTGTTCAGCACAAAAATATCTATACAATGAGTGGTGTTTCATTTATAGATACCTTTTGGAGTTTTTATAATTAGCAGAAACAGCAGAAAACAAATGCAAATAACTTTAAAATGAAAAATGATAGCAGGGTACTTTGAGCATGAAAGCTGTTCAGCACATAAATATCTACAACATGAGTTATATTTCAATTATAGATATCCTTTAGATTTTTTATAATCAGCAAAATGACAGATTTTTTTTTTCACTTTTTTTTGACAAAGAAATGCCCCCTTCAAAAAAAAGACAAAACAAAAGAATTGTACATCAAGCTTTTTCATTATCTACTGGACATAATGTAAAGCCATGGGGCTTGATAAGTTAAACAGAAGTAGCAGTAAATCTTGTAAACCATTCCTAAACAAGCACCGCAACTGTAAATGAAACTGAAAGTTAGTCACACATTTCAAAGTCACAAGCACTTTTTACACATTACCAATTATATTTTTGTCAAAACATATGTCTGTATAAATAAAACATGACATGGCCTGACTGTAGATATCATATTTATCTTCATTTGAAGCCAATAATATTAAGAAATCTCACGCATGGTTTTGCCACTCGTCAGATATCATTATCCTATCATGAAGATAAATAAGATATCTTCAGTCAGGCCATGTCATGTCCCCTATATTTCTATATATTTGCAAAACAAAAAAATAGTTCACCAATTAGGGTTCAACACTTAAAGGTTTTCAACCATGATTCCTCACCCCCGAAGCAGCAAACAACTTACAGTAAAACTGTTTTCAGTTGACACAAATGCAGTAGCACTGATTTGTTACCTTTGTGTATTTGTATCTGTGGCATGCACACTGTAAGACATACACACTCACTTCTGACTGCAGATCGAAATCCATGGTACTTAAATTACAACACTACTTCTGCCTGTAGAATCCCATGTACCTGCAGCCACAGATACAAATCCATGATACCAAAATTACAAGAGTTTTCTTTTTGTCTCCATTAGCACAGGCTACGATGGAGCAAGTGCTTCTGTAGCCACAGGTACTCATGCACACTGTAAAACAGACACACAGTTCTGTCTGCATAAGCGTAGACCTCTTTGGGACCAGTGTCTCTGTATGAATCTTGGAAGGTTATTCCAGCTTTTTGCAGCTA
Organism: Neoceratodus forsteri; assembly: GCA_016271365.2. Taxonomy (NCBI): domain Eukaryota; kingdom Metazoa; phylum Chordata; order Ceratodontiformes; family Ceratodontidae; genus Neoceratodus; species Neoceratodus forsteri. The sequence goes on from CM057455.1 coordinate 701,391,850, forward strand.
GACTTGCAAATGCATGCTTTCCCACCTTTGTTTTTGTATTTGAGATTGCTAATCTATTAATTCTGTATGAGCATAATTCCCTTTCTTCTTTTTAAAATGATATAATTGATAAAGAGGGAAGGTTTCCCTCTGTCTTAAAACATTGTCTGTAGGGGATCATGGCTTAGCTGACAAGCAAGATGGTGCCTTAATTTGCTTAGTGCTGCCATACCAGAGCCAAGAAACCATCTAGCACCCATTCCAGAGAAGAGAAGTGCATCTTACCTATACATAAAGCTGTATGAAACACTACTGGACCTGCCGGTAAAAAGCAGTAGTAATCCATCCATTAAAATGATGGTAAATCAGTCAATCCATGCTGGACCCTGCTGAGTCCTAGGCTGCATGGTGCACGCAACCAATGAGGGTGAGGAGCTCTCCATTAGAGACATGTTCACATCAATAATGCATTGCATAGATGCTCTAATCTTGGCTACTAATACAGTGACTGGATCACTGCAGCAATTGGACATTAGGATGGGCAAAACTGAGCAGAAAGTGGATGTCCATAAGGAGACCCTGCAGGGGCACTGTACTACAATGTGGGAGCAGGCGGACAAAATTAAGCAACTACAGGACAAGATTGATGATATTGAAAACAGGAGCTGGTGAAATAACCTAAGATTCCTGGGCTTCCTGGAGGGCTGTGAGGAGGGAAGAGCTGTTAACTTCCTCCAGCAAGCTCTCCTGGAACTCCTACATTTACCACCCACCACTAGAATAACCATCGAGTGGGCGCACCAATCTTTGCAACAGAAGCCCACACCCGTCAACTGGCCTAGGCCCATCCTAGCCAGAATTCTAAATTTTTCTGAGAAAGAGGCAATACAATCCAGGGCTAGAAAACTCAGTAACCTGACATGGTGAGGGTATCGCATTATGATATTTCAGAACTACTCGAGGGAGTTGTTGGCTAGAAGGAAGACCTACAGAGATGCTCACTGGCACCTTCATGAGCTGCAAGTCCCATTTATCCTCAGATCCCCATCGACACTAAAAATAACTTATAACAGGACCCAACACCAGTTCTTTACACTGGAGGCTGCACTTGATTTTATTAATGCCACCTGGCTCTATTCCACCAACCAGAATAACAGCCCTCCCCAGGCCACCTCAGGACACTCAAGACTGGCTTACTTAAACCGAAGATCACCGCTGGAAAATGACCGGTATATCATACTAGGGGGAACTGAACCAGCCGCTTGACCCAGGAGAGAGTTAGAACCGTGAAACCCAGAACCTGCAAGAGACCTCCCCTCAGCCTCCCATGCCAAATGTGAGCACCTGCAGGACAGAGGGAGGACAGGAGCTGTGGCGGAGTCCTTTGAAATATAGAGCCGAAGAGAGAAACCGAAGGAACAGGAGTACACCAGCTAATATTTCACTATGAATCAGTTCTCCCCAATTGCAACACACAGCTGGACTGCCTCAGATGAGCTCCTGTGTGAAATGGATCTGACAGCACCTGATGACCCAGAGAAAAAAAATCTGATGAGCAGCAGAGCTCCTGGGCAACCACCACAGATGCTGCCTTGCTGCTAGGGGTAGCAGTAACCATACTCGAGGACTTGAGCCTAGTCCCAGGAGTGTCACAGCATACATTTGGAAAAAGTGGAGAGACAACACCTCAACATGTGCTCCCTGGTTGAGTGGCCTTACAGATAAGTGCCTATTTGATTTAGTATCCACTGGGGAGTAAAGTGGGAAGGATAAAGGGAGTGAGGGGTGAGAGGAACCCATGGGTGTTTCACTGAATTCTAGATAAAGGGGAGTAAGCCAGGCAGTGTAGGTCTTACCTGCCCTCCCACCAGACACTTCTACTCATAGGTTATTTGTAAGCATCTGTATAACTGTGTTTTAACTGTTTGACTTAAGAAAGGAGCAGGTGGAGGGAATCTTGGGGATTGAGTCTGGGAGTGCTATATTGTTTTGCTGCATATTGCGTGCCATTTTGACTCCCCATGTACATATCACCCCCCGAGAGTGCCCCCAAATATCCCTTAATATCCCTCATAGGGGTCCCATCTGAGGGACCCACCTCCCTGTCCTCCTTCTCCCCATGGCAAGTAGCTACTGAAGGGATGAGGGATATCCACCCCCCCCAGTTTCCTCGACTAAGACTTCAGCATTCACTGAAGCTCTTCTGGGAAAAGAAAGATTCTCCTTGGCTCTGGACAGCACTCACAATGGAGAAAAGTTGCTGAATCTGTTAAATGACCAAACAATTGTGTAGAGAGCTGACACTACTGCTGTAGGTGCTATTGTGGTCATGGGCAAAGATGGCTCACATTCCGTAAGTTAGACAGCCCCCACAGGACCAACTGTGCCTGCAATTGGCTGGGGCTCCAGCCAGCTGAGCACATTTCTGCCCTCACTAAGTTTTTAATTTTGCCTGTTTGACTTATAGTTATCTAAGCTCATATTACTGCTGATAAGGGTTTATATCATAGTTAAGTAGACAAATACTTAGACGACCCCTGTCCACTAGGGGTAGGGGGACTAGAATTAGGCCACGGTGCCTCATTTTGCTGTTAGGGACCATAGTTACTCTGTTATTGACCCAGGTTAAGGGCATAAGTCTGGATCAGACCCTCCTCCCCCCTGCACTTAGATAGGGGAACACATGAGGTAGGTATATTACATCCACACACATCCTCTCTCCAAAATACTGAGATTCCTTTCCACACATGGAATATTCAGTGGCTTAACTCCCCTATAAAAAGAAATAAAATCCTCTCACATCTTAGGCATCTGAAATCCAAAGTGGCCTTCCTGCAGGAGACCAAATTGACCCAAACCGACAACACCATGGTGTTGAAAGACTGGTTAGGACAAGATGTCTACTTGAATGGCCCCACAAGGAAGCATGGAGTGATTATTCTCATACATAAATCACTGCAGCGGACTCTGCTGGATTCTGCTGCAGACCAGGATGGCAGATGGGCAATGGCCCAGTACACTACCCCCACAGACCCTATTGCACTGTGCAATGTATATGCCCCCAACACTGATGACCTTCACTTTGGTCACGACCTGCCTGACAGTATCTTGACTTTTTTGCCACCTAATTGCCCTCGCCTTACTGGGGGGACTTTAATCTCACATTAGTCCTCACCATAGACAGGAATAACAATGGTAAAGAAACCCATATTAGAGGTGCCAGGGCCCTCCATCAGCTGATAACAGATCAGGGCCTCACAGATGTCTGGAGACTCTTCCACCCCTGGGTTAGAGACTACACTTACCACTTTGAACCTAACTCTTCTTACAGTAGATTGGACTACTGGCTGACATCCCCACCCATGCTGCACAATGCCCTTGATGTAGCCATCCTTCCCCAGGTAATTTCAGATCATGCCCCCATTCAGTTGTTAATACAATGGGGTAACTCCCCTTCCCCACCCCGACAGTGGAGAGTGGACCATCTCTTTAGGACAGACCCAGAATTTATACCATGGGCCAAAAATGAGGCCTCACTTTTCCTTGTACACAACCCCCCTTCCCCAGGACACATCAGCTGGGAGCACCTGGGAGGCATTTAAGGCCACCATGAGGGGTAGTATTATGGGGTATGCTGCAGCAAGGCAGAGGGAATGTGAATGACAGCTACTAGAGCTGGAACAGCAGCTCGCACAGGCCAAAAGAGCATTTAAAGCACTCCCCTACCCCTCTCCCAGTTCTCCTCTCGGTAGGTTCATTTTGGGCCTATGCTTCAAAACTAATCAAATACCAAAAAGGAAAGCAGAAGTGGCTATCCTCCAGCTCTGGCACACCTTCTGGAAAGGGGAAATAAAGGAGGCAAGATGCTAGCCTACAAACTGAGGCATCAGCAGGCCAGTTGACACATCCAGGACTGAAGGACACACAAGGGATCATGTCTATTACTTCGTAAACAATAAATGAGATCATGGCTACCTTTTATGGGAAACTGTACTCTACCACACACATGGAGGCAGTACCAGGCACTCATTATTTTTTGGAAGGGCTCCACCTCCCCAAATTATCACCCTCACAGACCTTGGACCTGGAGGCCCCATTCACACAGCAGGAAGTGGTCACTGTGATTAGAAGTCTCCCCACTGGTAAATCTCCAAGCAGTGATGGCTACACTGCAGACTTCTATCAAGCCTTAGCCCCAATAATTACCCCATTTCTTACAGAAGTCTTTCAGGAGGCTGAACTGAAGGGGACTCCTCCACCACCCACTCTCCGAGAAGCTACAATAGCGGTCATCCCAAAGAAGGGCGAAGACCCCACTAATCCAACTAACTACCTCCCAATATCCCTGATAAACCTTGACAGTAAAATATACGCCAAGGTTTTGGCCACATGACAGAACCTGCTCCTCTCTCACCTTCTCCATCCCTCCCAGGTTGGTTTTGTTCCTGGGAGGCACAGTACAGATCACCTCAGAACTCTGGTGAACCTGATGTACATAGCCCGTAAGATCTCTACCCCTGCTGCAGCCATAGCTGTCAACTTCCAGAAGGCTTCTGAGTCCCTTGAATGGGACTACCTTTACGTGGTCCTGTCCCATGTGGGGGTGGGGGGTGGGTTCAAAAAGAGGGTGCGGGCAATTTATGCCAAACTTACAGCCATGGCCATCATTAACTCCATGCTCTCTCCTTGTTTCCCACTGGAAAGAGGGACAAGACAAGGCTGCCCCCATCACCCCTTTTATTTGTCCGGATGGTAGAGCCACTAGCCACAGACATACGGCAACACCCAAATATTGGTGGGATCCTAGTGGGAGACATAGCCTACCCCACTCTTATGTATGCCAATGACCTACTCCTCCCCCTGGCTGATGCACAGATAGTTGTGCTCCACCTATTGACCCTGCTTGATGCTTTTGCCAAATGCTCGGGCCTGAAGCTCAATCAGACCAAGACTGAAATGCTCCCTCTCAATGACTACTGACCTGAGCAGATAGCACAGAGCACTGGACTGCTGTGGGTCCCTTCTGGCATTACCTACCTGGGCATCAAAATCATCCCCAAACTAGAGAACCTCTGGAACTCCAACATGCACCCATTACTGCTGTCCACTAAAACTGAATTTGAAAGGTGGAGAATGCTCAAACTTACCCTTGCAGGGAAGATTGTGGCCATAAAGATGGTTTCCACTTCCAGGTTCCACTACCTCCTGGCTCACATGCCCATTTCCCTCCCTAAGCAGTGATTCCAACCCATTGATAAATTGGTTGGAGGCTTCCTCTGGGAAGGTCCCAAACCCCAATTCAGCTGCTGTAAACTAAGAGCCCCCCCTGAGGCACTAGAGGTTGGAACCTCCCCTGGCTGGAGGAATACAAATGGGCATTTCAGGTAGCGCATACTGTATACTGGTTCCACACTGATTCCTTTCTTACCCCACAGCGGGTCTACATTGAGCAACACATGACAAAAACATTTTACTCTCCCTCCCTACTTTTCCCACCTGAAGGGTCTAGCTCCTCTCACATATCCTCACCTCCTGGGGCACTATCGCCCCCCCCACCATAGAGGCATCTAGGAAAAGCTGGTACTATCTGCATAAAAGACTTGCCTTGGACCAACTTCCCCTCTCAAGGGCCCAACTGTGGCAGAACCTGAATATCACTATAGCTGGGGAGAGGGAGCTTTGGAAGCAGTGTTATGAGAAGAGCATTTATACAGTGGGGGATTTATGTGACTCTGGCCTATATAGAGCTGCCACTTTTCAAACATTACAGGAGAAATGGAACCTCTCTTTGGAAGATTTTTGGAGATATCTCCAGATCAGGGCAGCTCTCAAACCCCTCCTGGAAACTCCTAGAGGCAGTACTAACTCTGCTGTCCTTCAATCCTGGATAGATAAGCCTAAGAGTCTTGCAGGGAGAATATACACCCAACTAAGGGATACTCTTCCCTCTCAGTCTGAAGACTCCAAGACTAAATGGGAAAAAAATGCTTCAGTCCTACATATCCACCAAACTATGGGACCTGGCATGGAAGGATAGTCACAGATGGTACCGGGACCCTAGGTCTTGACTAATCCAGAATAAAATATCCCACTCTTGTTACAGGACCCCTGATGTTCTATGTAAAGCCAAACTCACTGAGTCAGACAGCTGCTGGAGATGCCAAGGGAGGGGGTGCTGATTTCTTCTACATACTTTGGTCCTGCCCCAAGATACAGAGATTATGGAAAGGAGTGTGCTCGATGGCCTCAAAGGTGTTACAGAAACCAGTTCCCCAACTGCCCATGTTCTTTATTCTGGGGATCAGAGTAGACATGCCACTATTGACCCAGCTCGAATTTAGATGGTTGGCACTACTAGCCCTACAAACCAAATGGGGCCTTCTGTGTAAATGGTGCACACCTTCCATCCCCTCCCTTGCTGAGGTGATGGCCTCTCTCAGAGCCCTGGCCAGACTGGGCAGGCTCTCCCATCTTCGTATCTACCAATTGGCCAAATTCCAGAGATTCTGGACCCCCTAGTTACAATATGACAATCCCCCTGAAGGAACAGGATGAACCATAGCCAGAGGGCTGGACCCAGACAGATCTCCTTCCTCACTCTCCTTCTGTCAATGCTTTGTTAGGAGGATGATGGTGCATTCTGCTCCTTTGGGACATGGACCCCTGGCAGGTCACCTCCATTCTCCTCTAGAGCACATCTCCTGTTCAGTACTGCTGATGGGTTTGGATTCCACACTAAAAGGTACTTGGCTATGAGGCTTCTTTTTCTCAGCCCATTGCTCTACCACAGTACAGTGGCCCAGTTGTATATCAGATTTTTTGTGTATACCTCTACTCTGTTTTAGGGGAACTATTCTTGTTATTTGTTGTATGTACCCATGCCCAAATGGCTTGCCGAGAAATACAACAGAGTGATGTACCCTGAGGATGGCCGAAATGGGACTAGGTTTCCACATCCATAAAGTGGTTAGGACCCTAGTATGGTGAGTAGCCTGTATGATTACACTTTGGATTGTAGCCCCTTTTTCTAAACCTACCATACTACCCTTGGGTCCCCACCTCGCTGTCTACTCGGTTACTGATAAAAACTGGAAACACTGTATAGACAAGCCTATATTAGTGGAAAGGACCATAGTAATAGATCAATGTTACAGGAGCCAGATGTCTACCCTTATAGTATAATGTTATAGTAAAGTTACACAGACTACACCCTTGTAACCATGTGTACTCTGTGTTAAGTAACACTTTCTTGTTTTCTCCCCATATTCCCCCTCCACTTCCACCTCTCCTATTCCTTCCCCCCTTTTTGTAACAAAGCTGAATACACTTTATTCTTGTACTGACACATACTGTAGTTTATTTTTGAAGAAAAATAAAACATTTTACAACAAAACATTGTCTGTAAGACAGTTCAACTCATTACCTCTGGTAAACACCTTTATGTGGCAGCCAAATTATCCCCTTTGTCTCCCACAATGACGTCAGTCGGCAACCAAAGACTTCCTGTTTGTCCTGGACACTTCTCAGGTCTTCAGCACTATTTCTCTGTATTACTTGCAAACCAAATTGATTAGAATTGACTGCATAGCACCTTTAGAAAGGTAATTTTGTGCTGAACAACGTTGCCGCTGATACTTTGTGTGTGTCATGTATACTTTAGGAGTTATTCGCATTTGTTTATGGTATGGTGTATATGGCTGACATATGTCCCTCAAGCCTCACTTAAGCACCTAGAATAAAATGTGAACAAATTCATGTTTTATATTAGAAAAATTACTTTTTAGTACAAAATTACTTTTGTACCTACATCTAATGTATGAATGCTTAATTTGGTGTTGATATGTTACATATTTTTCTACCAAAAATGGTTTACATTGCCTTTTTTATTTAAAAAAAAACACTTGTTTTGCTATTTTGACTGGTAGAGAAATGAAATTGCTTATAATTAATTGCATAGCATAGTTGAAAGGTAATTTTGTGCTGAACAACTTTGCCACTTGTACTTTGTGTGTAGCACTTACAGTTCATGAGGCATTTGCATTTCTTTGTGGCATGCCGATAATGACTTGATTTTGCTTAGAAAGGCCCAGGATGCAGTGGTAAGAGTATACAGGATGCAGGGGGTTGTGGCGGCATGTGGCATGGGGAGATGGCTTCATATTGCCATCCATGGTCATCAGAAAAAGCTCCAAAGTCATCCACATTGTTGAAGAACACACTCAGCAGTGCTCCAAACATAGATAAACACCAGAAATATATATTATAGTGTTTTATATTTTGGAAAACTTGCCTGGGTGAAGAGTGTCTACTTGTGGTAGAGCATCACGTGACTCTTGGTCGCGATTTGTAAACTGCTCTGCCAATAGCTAGATTGTGATCCAAAGGGATTTAACTAATGTCTCAATGTTAAACCCAGTTGGTGGGCCCCAAATCAAAGCTAAATCAGAGTAGCCACTGACCCACTATTCTTACCCTTAGCCAGTAGTAACACCACCACCAAAGCAGCTTATGGAGAGCACCACTGTTAAGGAAATGGGATTATAGCTGTCAGAGCAGGGGCATAGGAGGGAGGAGATAATGGAAGGGGAAGCATGTGAGAAGAAAGGATGGGGAAAGCTCATCATTTATGCAAGGAGAAAGAGGGTCAGGGCAAAAAATAAGTAAGAAAGAAGTAGGAAAAGAAAAAGAGCATGAGGAAGCAAAAGTAGAAGAGGAAGATGAAGAACAATTGGAGCTTGAAATTCTGCCATCAGATACCCCACCAACTAGTGGTGATCATGAATATGTAACTGAGGAGTGGAGGCTATCACTGGTTTGGATGGCAAAATGAAAAAAAAGAGAGAAAAGCAAGAAAGGAAGTATCTCAGGCAGGAACATGGCATTACCAGCCCTGAGCCCAACCCTCATCAGGATCTTCCCCATAGTACTATACAAATGCTCCCCTGAAGATTGTCTAGTGCAGAACAAAGCACCAGGGCTATTCTCCATTTCTTTGAATAAGCACTGGTGTTTGGTTCATACAGTATGTATTTAATTTATTGTACTTTTGTACTGTTTCACTGTATATTTTGGTGGCATATTTATTTTTAATTATTTATATTAAAATCTAAAGGCAAACCCTTCACCCAGCCTCCAATCAGAATCATCACCATAGTACTGTACCACCTGCTGCTGCTGCTGCTCTGCCTGGCCATCGCTAGTCATATCATACCACAGTGGCACAAAACAATTTTTTCTGGTCAATACTCAAGTTTTCATGAATCGGATGCTTGCTGAAGAAGATTGAGGACCTGGGTGTAGCTAAGGTCATAGTAAACTGGGTAGGTAACTGGCTAAAGGGGAGGCAGCAGTGGGCTGTGGTCAGTGGGGTCAAATCAGAAGAGAGGAAGGTTGTGAGCAGGGTATACAGGGATCTGCCCTGGGTCTGGTCCTCTTCAATATTTTCCTCAGTGACATTGGTGAGAGAATCCCGGATAGATTGTGCCTCTTCGCAGATGACACTAAGATCTGTGGGGGGGGGGGGTGGATAGTGACAAGGGAATAGAGGAAATGCAAAGTGACTTACAAAAGCTAGAGGGGTGGTCTAAGGTTTGGCAGTCAATTCAAGGCCAAAAAGTGCAAGGTAATACACAAAGGGAATAAGAACCCTGGGACAGAGTACTGGATGGGAGGGGTGAGACTTAACACTACAGCTGAGGAACTGGGCCTTGGAGTTATCATCAATGACACCCTCAAATAATCTTGTTAGTGCAATAAGGCATATAGCAAAGTGAGTTGGATACTGGGTCTTCAGAGGGGTATTGATAGCAGAAGGAAGATGTAGCACTTCCTCTATACAGATCCTCGGTAAGGCCATACCTGGAGTACTGTGCCTAGTTCTAGAGCCCTCACATCAGGACGGACAGGGATAGGCTGGAGACAGTGCAGCACAGGGTAACAAAAATGATTCAGGGTCAATGGAGCAGGTCTTGTGAGGAGCGTCTCATGGCACTGAACATGTTTTGCTGGAGACCAGAAGGGAGAGTGGAGATAATAGGGACCTTCAAGTTTCTGAAAGGAATTAACAATGCCAACTGTGAGGAACCATTTAGCTTGATAACTGTTTTGCAGTCGCATGGACATGAGTAGAAACTGGCAAGAGGGAAGTTCAAGAGGGATATGTGGAAGTATTATTTTACAGACAGGGTGGTGGAACCATGGAACAGTCTTCCAGCTGAAGTGGTAAGTGTTAAAACTGTTGGTGGTTTCAAGCACAGTTGGGAAAGAATGAAAGGTATAGTGGGGGCTCAGCGCAGCAGACACGGAGGAGAAAGGGGAACAGGTGGGGAGGGCTAGGACCCTGGAGGGACAGTAAGTGCCAGAGCCAAATAAGGAACTAAGGCAGACTGGATGGACCACTGGTCTTTTTCTGCTATCATTGTCTATGTTTCTACATTATACCCCAGCAGTCCACTCATGTAGTGAAAAAAACAAGAGACCTTCTGCAGTGTGGGGATATTTTATAGATTCAACCACAAATCCACTGAAAGCATGTTACAGTCAGTGTGGTAGAAAGATAAGTTGGTATATGTCTACTTAAACATTGGGAACCAGTGTGTTCTGCTTCTCATTTCAAATTTGACAATGACGTTTTCCCAATAGTCTCATCCATTCCAAATCCCCACTCTGGTCACATAGGCCAGCAGCAGCAGTAGTTGCAATAACAGTCAGGCATAGGAAGTAGTAGGAGTAGATGGTTTGTTCAAGTAAAGCATCCAGCATAGCAGTTGCAACAGCCAACTAATGCAGTCTTAGGCACTGCCAATGTTTCAAACCACCATTTCGACCACCACCAATAAAACAAACTACACTGCCCAAGTCATGACATGCTCACGTTAAACTGCTTTTCACAAAAGTTCTTTAGAAATGCCAACATTCATTTGAGAGATGATGGCTCTTGATCATTGGCAAATTCTCTAAAATAGAAGACACCAACATCTGAAAACTGTTGCGTGATGTGATGCCAAAATACAACATTCCATCATGCTTTAAATGTTTCAGACATATTATTCCTGGTATGTAGAAGACAGTACGCATACAGATGGTGATACTTGTGAAGGAGTCAGAGGGTGCATTTCACTAATGATATGTGTAGCAGTAGTGCAAACCAAAGCATCGTAAGTCTCACTGCCCATTGAGTTCTGTCCAAATCAAGCTCTGCCACCATTTCCACACAGCTTCTATCACCAACAGTCACTTCAGGAGTTATATTGAAGCCAACAGCCTCACAGAAGCATCCCAATAGAGGAAGTGCTATACTTAATGGCCCGGATATTCAAACTGCGCCAGGCTGTGGCACAAGCCTGGGAGCAGCTCAACTTTGTTGCACAGGGGTGTGGCCTGAGCGATATTCAACTGAGCTGCGCTATGGCACAGCAGCTTTGAACAGACCCCGGCCACCCCCACCGTGCAGTGCAGTGGCACCGTGCCAGTGCAAGTGGCCAGAGTGGAGTATGGAGATGCGCCAGCGCAAGTGCTATTGCGCCATGCACAGCACCTGTGATATTCAAAAGGGGACATGCAAATGGGCCCATAATTTATGCAAGGTGCACATGAGGCCATTTGCATGTCATTATGGCCCCATTTGCATCCCATTAGCATGCAGGTGCGTCGATCCCTGACGACTTGCACCTGGCACCCTGCCAGGCAGCAGCCGTCGGAGACCAACGCCCCCTGCAGCCCGATCGTGGGCATTTGTCTACAAGAATAAGCCCCCGTCCTATATCCCTGGTGGTCCAGTGGACCGATCGCTGCCCAATCGCGGGCATCTGTAAATCATGAAATAGTCCTATTACCTTGGTGGTCTAGTGTACCCCCCCCCCCACCCGCCCCACTGAGCCCCACCACCCGCTCCCTCCAGTCAGTCAGTGGGCAGCAGCACCCCACCCACCTGCTGCCTCACCAGCCCACCAACTGACAGCTCGGTGAGGCTGCACTCCCGTGGTTCACAGCATGAGCCAATGGGCGTGCAGCTCATACCATACTACACAGTCCAGATATGTGAATGAATTCATTCACATATCTGGACTGAGTAGTGTGGTAAGGGCTGTATGCCCATTGGCTCATGCTGTGAACCAATGGGCATGCAGCCCTACTGAGCTGTCAGTCGGCGGGTGGCGGGACAGCAGGCGGGTGGGGTGCTGCCACCCGCCGGCTGACCAGGGGAGTAGTAGGGCGGTGGGGCTCAGTGGGTGACTGGGGAGGAGGGTACACTAGACCACCAGGGTAATATGACTATTTTATGATTTACAGATGCCTGCGATCAGGCAGCGATTAGTCCACTGGACCACCAGGGATATTGGACGTGGGTGGGGGTTATAATACCGATGCCCACGATTGAGCAGAGTGCGGTCCACTGGACTACCAGGGATATTGGATGGGGGGTTATAATACTGATGCCCACGATCGGGCACATAGCGGTCCACTGGACAATCAGGGATATAGGAGGGGGATTTAGCTACATGGATGCCCGCGATGGGGCATGGGGGGTGCCGCCAGGTGCGGCAGGAACTCTGGTGGCCACCCATAGGTGCCAGCTGCCGTGTTGTGCCCTGCAATGCAGCAGCTCACCTGTGGGTGGCCATCACTTGTTACTTTTTTTTTGGCTTAACTTTGTGCAGGCGCAGGTAGGGGTTGCACATGCATGACTCTGCACATCCCGGGCTGAATATAGGACTGTGCAGGTTATGCATGGACACACACCCCCACCTGTGCCTGGATACATTACTGATGTGCTCTGGCACATTGGGATTTGTGTGGCGCACTTTTCCCTTTTGAATATCGCGCCGGGGTGCATCAGTGGGTTGTGCATGGCATAACCCTTTTGAACATCTGAGCCAATGTGTCAGTCATGGAGGGGAGGCACAATGGAGAAAACATTCTGTAGTTCATCGAGTCACTGCTAGATATCTGAATATTCCCTCATGAACTTAAGGGGTGGGAATCTTCATGGCTGCAAGAGACAATAACCTGCTAAAATCATTAAATGCTGCATATTTCCACAATCCACATTATTTTGCACATGCACAAAATCTGGTTGTGAGTGATGCACTTGACAACCATGCACAGTTTAAAGAAACAGTTGATACTATGCCAGATATCACAAGAAATTTCTATCAGTCTCCTAAATGTGATGAGCTCCTCAGTCATTACATTAAAAGCACTATGTTCCTCAGCATTGCTTAATTAAATATGTTTCCAAAAGGTGGAACTCTGTCTTATTTATGGTAGAGAGACTCATGGAATAGAAATCTGCATTTTGGGCTATGCAATATGATGATGTGGCATGTGGGGGATATCTATCTTGGCCTGGGTACAGTGGTGTGTTCTGCAAAAGCTTGTTCCACTTCTATGATCTTATGAACCGGCCACTAAAGATTTTAGTGATGGATAAGCAACTCTTAGCATGCTCAGTCACATGGTGAGTGTACTTGAATGCCACCCATAGCATTATTTAGGATTTCCACAGCAACTCAAGAAAGCAAGGCTGGTAATGTTGGTAGCCATGGCAGCACTAGTGGCAACATCAAGAAGGATAGCAAATGTGGTAATGTAGGAGGGAGTGGCAACACCACATGTTTGTCTGAGTAATCACAGCAGCAGTTGCAGAATGATGCAGTACTCATTAAATAAGTGGCAGAGATGTTTCTGACACAGCTTGTAGTATCTTCCCAGAGCAAACAAGTTCTGTCAGGAAAGCAGAGCACAGTGGGAGCTGGAAGAAAGGCTTGAATCCCCCTCCCCACCCGCTCAAGCAAGCTCTGATAGGAGAGCAGAGCACAGTGGGAGCCGAAAGGAAGGCTTGGACCCCCTCCCCACACTCAAGCAAGCTCCTTCAGGAGAGCGGAGCACAGCGGGAGCTGGAAGAAAGGCTCAGATCCCACCCACACACTCAAGCAAGCTCTGTTAGGAGAGCGGAGCACAGTGGGAGCTGGCAGAAAGGCTTGAATACCTCCCTTACACTCAAGCAAACTTTGTCAGGAGAGCAGAGCACAGTGGGAGCCAGAAGAAAGGCTCAGACCCCCCCCACACACACATTCAAGCAAGCTCCATCAAGAGAATGGAGCACTGAGTTAGCCCAAAGAAAGATATGAAGCCAGTAAAGGATCCTACTGCACCAGAGACTTGTAATTTGCTTGTGAGTTGTTAAAACTGTTTACTGCTTATACCTCCCATACTTGCCTGATCAACTCTGCAAAGTCATTCTGCCAACTGTGCAGAGTCGCTTTGATGTCTATTCCTATTTTTATAGGTAAGCTGTAGTCATGTGACTTAAGTGGCCATTTTCCCGTCTGCAACTTATACTTGCTTACCACTAGGAGTCACTAGTGAAACACCTTGGTGTCCATAATTCCCTCTGGTCTGCTCACTCAACCCTCCTACCTTTCCTTCCCTGCCCCCTAGTGCTTTCCTCCAGCATCACCTAATCCCACCTTATTCTGGCATCTCTTTTAGCAATTCTGCCAAGTCAGAAAATGTTGTAGCCTGGCAGGGTAATAGCCATGTCTGTGATTTTAGGTGAGAGTCAGGTTTTGACAAACACAAGGATGTCTGGCTTGTGCTAGTTTACAAATATTTGCAGGGCATCATGTTTTGGCAGGAGACTGCAAATTTTGGGGAAGGGGAATTCATTTGGGAACAATATTAAAGAAGTTACAGGAAAATGAACAAAAACTTCACCCACTATGCTGTTCATAAATGGAATTACAACACTTGACCTGACCACCATAGCAAATTCATTCAACTCGGCTTTCACTGACTTCAGCTCTGTTCTTCCTCCTGACTATTTCAACAATGACGACCCTCTAACTCTCCCCTCAAGCCCCCCAAATCGTCCTGCATTTTACTTCAAAATAGTCAAGCTACACGAAGTCCATAACTATATCAGTAAAGTTATTGCCAGTTCCAGGTCAAGTGGGGACTCCCTTGACCTCAAGCTGCTGGCCCTCACCCTCGAAAAGGTGCTCCTACCATTAACTAAAATTTCCAACCTCTCTCTCTCTCGGACAATTCCTTGACAGATGGAAATCTGCCACTGTTATATCAGTTCACAAGAGAGAGGACAGGGCCCTTTAGGTGAACTATCGGCCCATCTCCATACTACCCACACTCTCTAAGGCCATTGAGCATATGGTCTTGGACCAGCTTACAGAATATCTTGATAAGTATGATATCCTGTGTGCTCAACAGCACAGTTTTAGAAAAGGACACAGTACCACCTCAGCCCTTCTCAAATTCACTGGAGCAGTCCATAGTTCCCTGGACAATAGCTTTCTTACAGGTTTGGTTTTCACTAACTTGATGAAGGCGTTCAATACCTTCCATCATCATCTACGATTCTCACAGCTACTAAATACCAGGCTATCCCCTGAGTCTACAACATGGTTTAAGAGCTACCTGGAAAACTGCTCTCAAAGAGTGAAAATTGCTGATGTCCTCTCTGATGCAAGACCAGTGGGCTCTGGAGTGCCACAAAGGTCCATCCTTGGACCTCTTCTCATCAGCATCTTCCTGAATAGTCTTCCACAATCTTGTCCTGAGCAACTCCTCCTATATGCCGATGATGCAGTCATTCACTTCACCTACACTGACCCCCACCTTCTGCAAAACAAACTACAGCATGGTCTTTCCTCAATTGAAATCTGGTTCAGTAAACACAAAGTGGTCCTGAACTACAAAAAAACAAAGACTATGCTTTTCTGCAGCTTGCAAAACAAGTGCCTGGACCACCCCCTCACTATTGAAAACTGCCTAGGTGTAATCTCAGAACAAATACAATCCTTTAAATACCTCAGAATCACACTTCACGGTAATCTATCCTATGGGACTCACATTGACAATGTTTCCAAAGTGGCTAATACATGTATTGGCATGCTTTACAGGCATAGGCAATGCTTAACTCCAGAAGTCTTAAGGATCGCAGTCCAACACTCGGTGGTCTCAATAATTGACTATGGCCTCATCATCTATGGTTCCACTTCCACCACTGCCCTCAGGTGCATATCTCTGGCCTTGAACAAAGCTTACTGACTCATCACTGGATCCCATCGTCTCACCAATATGTGTGACCTATATACCAAACCGGGGTAGCTTCAACTCTCTAGCCGCATCAAATGTCAATCATGCATAATGCGTAGAAAACATTGATGGGCTCCCCCCCGGAGTCCAAGCTTTGTTACAATCTGCACAGAATCCCCCACCTCACCAGGGGCTCTGAATCTCAATTATTGCATATCCCAAGATGCTGGACCTCGCAGGGTGAAAGATATTTTGCCTACAGAGCTCCCAGCTGGCTAAACGGTCTCCCAAGGTAAATCTCCTCCCTACCTAAGCTAGGCTCATTCAGATCTAACCTCCACCTATTCCTCTCTGCCTCTAGCACATGTGACTGTCTTTTCTAACCTGCTGTTCCCATCTGGCACCTGTCAATCTCTGATGCCAAAAAGTACATTACAAGGGCCATAGGGAAATCAAGGTTCAGCAATGATTCCCTGGATCTTAAACTGCCATCCCTCACCCTCAACAAAGTAATTCACCCCCTAACCCATATATTCAATCTGTCATTAATGACCAACAAATTCCCAAAATTATGGAAAAAAGCTCTAGTTACCCCTGTTTTCAAAAGTGGAGACTGGACCAACTCTTCAAACTACTGGCCCATCTCCTTACTCTTTCCTCTTTCTAAGGAACTTGAAAGGGTGGTTAGTGGCCAACTTGTCAAATACCTAGATAAATATCAGCTCATATGCTCAGGACAACATGATTTTTGGAAGCAGCACAGTACTACCGCCACACTTATTGAATTTACTAATTTTATCCATGCTGCATTAGACTGGGGTCATATGGTCAGGACCACGTTTATTGATCTAATGAAGGCCTTTGACATGTCGATCATGGAATTCTGTTAAACCAGCTGGCCTCCACTGGGTTATCTCCTGTTTCCCCTGTATATGGGGACAGTGTAGAGGAAGTGGAAGTGGAGGAAGAACTTGGTACCAGTGACCACAGGGCTGTCAAGTTCAGGGTGAGAGCAGGCAGATGGGGGATAGGATGAGAACCAAGGTAATGGACTTCAGGAAGGCTGACTTTCATGGAATGAGGAAGGTAGTTAGGGAAGAAATGTTGAGGATAGAGGATGTGCAAGGGGTGGAGGAATTATAGGCAGCCATCAAGAGAGGGGTACATAAAGCTATGGACTCATGCGTAAGAAGGGTAAGAAAGAACAGAAGATGGAAAATACCTCTATGGTTCACTAGATAGGTGGCTTTAGAGGTCAAGGAGAAGATTAGAGTATTCAGGAGGTACAAGATGAAACAAAAGGCTGAGGATAGGGAGACCTATAGAGAAAAAAGAAGGGAGGCAGGACAAACGATAAGGAGGGCTAAGGAGACCACTGAGGAGAGGATAGCATAGCAGGCAAGGGGGGGATAAAACCTTCTTCAGGTAAGTTGGAGAAAGGAGGAGGGCACAGCATTGGATTGAAGGTTAAGGGGGAAGTGGAACAATACTGGATGGGGACATTGAAAAAGCAGAGACATTAAATAGCTACTTTGCTTCAATCTTCATGAAGGAGAGTGAGGGCAGGGGACCAGGATGGAGTGGGGAGGGAGACAGCCATGGGCAGATGGATTTGGCAGAAGTCACAAAGGTTCTCAAGGAGGTAAGGGATGAACTGGCACCGCATCTGGTGAGACTGTTTAACTTGTCCTTGGTCACATCAAGCTGGTTGCCAAAAATGTAAACGTCAGAACTGGGATCCTCTATAAGCACAAACACTGTCTGACCAATGAAGCCTTCAGACTTGTTCTGACCAGTACCCTCACATCTGTCATCGACAATGGTCTCATAATATATGGAGCTGCAACCAGCTGTGCCCTACAGAGAATTAAATTGACGCTTAACAAAACATGTAGGCTTCTCTTAGGAGCCCATAAATTAACACAAACCTTCGAGCTTTATTCACATACAGGGCTGCTCAACCTGGAATGCCGGATTCAATACTTAACATGCCTAATTGCCAAAAAGTCCCATATGGGTCTCACCACCCGGGTTGCTAAGTCTCCTGCATCTAAATAACTGCACTAGGGCTACCAGAAGTGAGGATAATCGGACGCTCAACATCCCTTTTTGCTGGACATCCCAAGGTCAGCTATCTTTCAGATATCGAGACTCTAAACTGATAAACTCACTCTGCCCCGACCTTCTGACTTGTACCCAGCTTGGTCAATTTAAGACAAATCTCAAGACCCTCCTGGTGAGCAAAGATGCTATGTGTAGCTGCAGTCACTAATTTATTCCCCTTCCTAATCCTTGACAAAGCTATCCTCCCGCTGCTCCTCCCGCCCCTCCACCTTCACACACTGTCAAAGTCTGGCCTAGCTGCTCCTTGTCACACTTATCTGTCTTTCCCAGGATCCTACCAACTCCCCCTACCTTCTGCTCCTACCTTCAAACTACTGGGTACCTGTTTGCTATATAATTATTCAACTCCCTGTCTTTATAGTTTATCAATTCTGTAACCTCGATTATGTAGTCCTGCAACCAACTGTTCTTGCCATGTATGTGAATGTTTTGATCTCTGTTATACGGTGAATATGTATTATATGCAACTATTTTATATTTCTCTGTAAGCAATTGGAATTGCCATGTATTGTGAAAATTATGCTCTCTGTCCTACTATGTGTTATGTATAAGATGCTGTTGTCTTATGTTAATTATTTATCTACCTGTCTGTATTGTGATGTAGAATCTCTGTAAATGAGCTTTTAGCTCAAAGGTCAAATCCTAGTATCAATAAACAAAATAAAAAAAGTTTCACCAGTGTCTCATACTTCCAGTTTTGCCAGGGTCTCTGTTTCAGCAGAGTCTCCTCCTAGTCAATAATCCAGTCCCAGTTTGTTGAACCAGTGTTATTCTGATAAACGTAGTAAATTCTGGTAGTAAAATATTTATTTTATTGAGAAAATAAGAACTTTAAGACCATAATCACCCTATTTTCAAAGTTGTCCTGTATAGTATATACATTGTATATAGTGCATTTCTGAGTATCAATATAAAACAGTTAACAATCATATCATATGACACACAAGAGTATAACCTTACAATTTAGCTACAGCAAGATATGTATAAATTTGTTCTGAGATAAATTAATATTCACTTAGCTTCTTGTATTTTTAGTTTTACACTAACAATTTTCAAACATGTCCTATCGACTTGCAAAGAACTATCAATCTAAAAAAATGATGGAATTTATTGTCCAATAGTATGACAATCCTCCAGTTAGTTGTGGTATTTTGTTATAATAAATTCTTCTTTAGGTTGTTTCATAATTTATGAATTTTATATTATCAGTTCCTTGCATAACCCTTGGTCTCATTTGTTAAATTTAATATGCAATTACATATGTCCTCATATACATTATTTAAGGCTAGTACATGCTAGTTTGAAACTATTTAGAAGATACTTTTGCAGAATTAAAACCCACAGTTTAATAAATTTATATGTCATTCATGCCACACGGTAACTCCAAGGTTTAAGTTGGAATTTTGCAAAAGTGTCCAAGGTTCATTCTGAAATTTGATGGAAGCAAATATCTGACTTTTTCAGAAATTCTGTAGATGAGATTTTAATTTCACATAATACTACCATAATGCTATCACATAGTATCAGATGATACCACATTTGCAGGAAGTCTATTTATTTATTTAAAGTTGATAACCGGGAAAAGCACACTGAGCCAGGCTTGTTTCCAGGTGTGACCTGGGTGATGGGTTACAAGAGAGTTAAAGAAATTCTATTGACATTTCACTGGCCATTCTACAGAATGCCACCTGCTGTGAATCATAGAACAGCATTTTTGTGTGGAAAATATTGAGAGCCGCAGAATTAGATTCCACAGAAATGTAGCAGAAAATCCATTGTGCATTATTCCTCAGCAGAATTTCGCCATTCCACTTCCAATTAAATTCAGTGAAATTTTGGTGGCATTTCAAAACTTCTGTAAAATACTGTTCCATGGAATTTGAAAATTCTGCACACCACTAATACACTGTGATTCCCTTGATAAGAAGAAATGTGCCCAGGCATGTCTGACGTGTCTGCACTGCCTTCATGTTCACAGTCTCCACTAGTAGGCTATTCCATAGGTTCACCAACCTCTGAAAGTCAAAGTGCTTTCTAGCAAAATGGGAGGAAGGCTGGCAGCTTAATGCTGGTGCCATTGGAAGTCCCAGTGGACCATGTGACTACAGCCAGTCAATAGGATGTCTGTATTTAATACCCACAATTCCAAGCTTCCCCTTGCATAAACAACACCTCATGTGAGTACCACAAAGTGGGAATGTAGCATCTACCTAAGAGCTGTCTAGTGGCTTCAGCAGGCCATCCACAAGGAGGAGCCCAGGCCACAGGCCATGCTGCTTAAAAGAGGGCATTTAAGATAAGTAAGTGTAAGGGAGGAGCAAATTTAGGGTACAATATGGGTAGCACATGTGCCTTCTCTAGGGCCAGTCTCAGGAGTAGGAAGCTGGTAGGAGCAGTGGTATTACCTCAGCTACTTCCTATCTGAGGACAGTCTACAGGGGGATTAGCAGGTGGAATAACACTGATATTAGTGGATCTCAGCCACTCCCTATCTAGAGTCAGCCTACTGGGGAGTTAGCAGGCAGGAAATCTAGCAGGAAGGCATATAATGCATTTATAAAGCAGTCCTACAATTCATCCAAATTAGAAGCTTCAAAAGATTAAGGGTGTTATCTAAGTACACTACTAGGAGGGCCAAGAAACAATGTGTGGAGTGGGGACATGCAGTTGAGGGCAAAGTGGGGCAGGAAGGGTTGTGGGAGTGTGGGGAGGTAGTGTTTCTGGGAGCACTCTAGGAGCTGGGGGGATGGATGGTTTGGAGGGAGTTTAGTCAGCAGAGAATGGAGGAGTGATAGCTGAAACAGGAAAAGGAGAACTGCTGGGGAAGGGATTCATAGGGTGAGGAATGGGGCAGAGAGAGGATGCAGGGCTTGGAGAAGGGTAAGGGGAGTGGGGCAGTGACAGACACAAGGGGAGAGTCAAGTGGGGTAGAAAGGAACAAGTGCTAAGGCAGATTCCTGGAGTCCCCTGACTCCCTCCCCCAGTGAGAAGGAGTTGCTAGGGAAGGGGGTGGATAACAGTAAGGAGAAATGGTGAGGCAAGTTGGGAAGAAGAAGGCCAGTGGGAGCATCTCCAGAGTTGCCAATGCAGAACACATTCTTTCCACTGGACAAGGGGAGGAGGGGGAACTTGCTGGAAAGGGGAAGGTCAGTGAGATTGGGAGATGGTAGAAGTTGGAGGGGAGGCATCACGGAAAGTAGAGATGAAGGGCAGGAGAAAGTGAGTTCAGGAGAGAGGGCAAGGCAGGTAAAGCAGAGGTGAAGGGGTAGTGGACAAATGAGAACAAGGGGGCTGGATGGGGGTAGCAAAAAGGAAGGGTAGAGGGCAGGCTAGAGGGAGTGAAAAGGTAATATGTGGGGCATACCAGAGGGTACTAAGACTTGGGAACAGGGGATGGGGAAGGGGATGGTGAGGGGATAGGTGACATAGGGGGCAGGGGAATAAAAGAGGGACAGGAGGAGAAAGGGGAGGTGGGTGGGAGTGGGCAGCAGGATGGACAGAGAGGAGGGAAGACCCAGGATTGGTGGTGGGAGGGTGGTAATCTTGGGGGATTTAATAGTTAAGGGGTGAAATGAGGAGTGGAAAAGTCAAAGGCAAGAAATAGGAGGGTAGAATGTATGCCAGGCATGATGGCAGGAAGTGTGGGATCTCTGGTAGCACAGTTCATAGGGCAAGGGGGAAGGAAACCTCACATTATAGTGCAACTGGGCACAAATGACCTTTCAGGATGTGAGGTGAAGGAACTGCAAATGAGGTTCAAGGAGATGAGGAGATTTTGCAGTAAGGTAGGAAGGATAGTAGCCTTTTCAGAGGTGCTTCCATTTCTGAGGGCTAGTACAGCAAGAAAGGCAAGGATAGAGCAATGTAGCAGATGGCTTAGGGAGTGGTGTGAAAAGGAAGGATATGGGCTCATTGGAGACTAGGGAGGGACTTGGGATAACAAGGACCTGTTTGTACCAGACAGGCTGAATCTGAATAGGAGAGTACGAGGGTCCTGAAGGGCAAGTTAGAGGAATTCATGGCGAAAAAAATCAATTTATGGAGGAGACAACTGATGAGGGAGGCAGAAGGGTGCACAGCTCCCTTAGTCAACTGGTGGAGGAAACCAGTAGGCTTTCTCCCACTTAAGGCAGCATGGGGAGGAGCTAGATGAGAAGGAAGGATCAAGGAAGGAATGGCAGTGGAAGGAGAGACTGGAGGTGCAAATCAGGAGTAAGGGATGTCCCGAGTTGTGGTGGAGGGAGGTGTGTCTGAATGTCAAAAGACTGGGCAACAAGCCTGCAGAATTGCAGTCACTGATAGCTGAGGGAGAGCTGGGCATAATGGTTACCACAGAGATGTGGGCCATGCAAAACCACAACTGGTACCTTGCAGTTCCTGGGTATAAACCTTATAGAAAGTATAGGGGGATGGGAAGATGGGGAGAGTGACTCTGTATGTGAAGGAGGGCATAACCTCTACCAGAAAGGGAGATGCAAAGGGCAAGAGAGAAACATTGTGGGTACAGGTACAATCCACAAAGAGGAAGAAACTAAGCATGGGGTACTTTACAGGCAACCTTTCCAGGACAAGGAGTTGGACAAGGTACTGGAGACCCAAATCATGGAAATGTCCAGTAAGGTGGAGGTAGTAATAATGGGTTATTTCAGTCTGCCTGAGGTGGACTGGAAAATCCAAGCTACAACCTGCACTAGGGAACAAGTACTGCTGGATGAATTTCAGAGTAGTTTCCTGGCCCAGAGTGTCATGGAACCAACTAGGAAGAGGGCTGTACTGGACCTGGTCCTGTCCAACTGAGCATATTCTGAAAGTGAAAGTGGAAGCACCACTTGCAGGTAGTGACCACCACAAGGTGTGGTTTCATCAGGACATGGGTAGACTGATGGTCAGGAACAGGGCAATAGTTTTGGACTTTCAGAGGGATGACTTTGATAGATGAGAGATATTCTAGTAGGACACCTTGCTGGGATCAAAATGGAGAAGGAAATGGAGCAGAAATGGGCAAAAATAAAGGAGGGACTGATGGAGGCCAGTAGTGAGTCTGCCAAAATCAAGAGTAAGAAAATTAAGGCCAAAAAGCCCAGCTGGTTTGGCAAGGAGGTGGCAAAAGCTGTAGGTGGCAAGATGGCAGCCTTTCAGAAGTACAAACACACTCAGAAGGAAGAGGACAGGGTGGATTACTCTGCTAAGTCAGTCAAGGAAGGTGAGCAGAGCAGTTAAAGTGGCAAAGGCTACAAGGGAAATGCATCTAGCACAGGGTGTAAAATCAGGGGATAAGGCCTTTATCCATTATATAAGGGAGAAAAGAACATAAAAGATGAGATGGTCAAATTAAAAAAGGAGGGAGGTTTGGCAGAGGGAAGCGAAGAGATAGCAGACGTACTTAACAAGTACTTCTGTTCAATGGCCCAGTGACGCTGAGGGTTGAGGTGCTTGACACCACACCTTGTGCCAGATAGGTGACCTGGGTTGGGGAACAGACTCGGGTCATTTGGGGGTCAGCCAGGGGAGGATAGACTTGAGCATCCAGAGGACTGCTCTCCTTCCTTGAGGAGGGGGGTTGGCGCTGTGTGCGGTTGACTGACTCTCAGCAGTGGCTGGGTGTCAGTGCAGACGCAAGTGCAAGGAGGTTGGCCCATGCCCAGGGCAATTGGCTGCCTCCCTGGAGGTGGAGGCAGCCACCCACCCATTGCATGAGCATAGGGTGCAGGAGAAAATGGAGGAAAAAATGGGACCTGGAAGGACCCGTGATGGTCCCGATCGCTCCTGTGCAGTCGCGTCCCCGATTCTGGATTGCTGTGGTCTGGGGGGGGGGTAGCTAGCTGGCCTCCTTGTCTGGCCTCATGATGGGTGAGAAGCCACAGAGGAATTTGGGGGGGGATGGTCATTGGGCCCGGAGGACATATCTCTCAAAGGGAGAGGTTGTAGCTCCTGTCGGGTGTGCAGAGGCACAGAAAAAGGTCCTATTAAAAAAAAAAAACAGTCAGACAAACAAACAAAAACTTCTGTTCAGTCTTCAACGGAGGGAAGGATGGATCAGTGCCCCAAGGGTGCAGAGGATGTGGTGACCAGGAAGGAGGAAGTTACGGACAGCATCAGTCAAGTTGATGTGATACTAAAGGGCCTAAGGGCCCTGAAGGTGGATACATTCCCAGGGCCAGATGGTGTGCACCCAAGGGTCCTAAGGGGATTGGTGGAGGCCCTGGGTGTCCCCTGGCAGACCTGTTTAACACCTCTCTGAAATCAGGGATCATGCCAAGGGATTGAAGAATATACACGTGGAGCCTCTCCATAAATGTGGACCAAGGGATTAACTAGGAAACTACAGGCAGGTCAGCATAACTTCAAAAGTGGACAAGCTGATGGAGATCATTCCAAAAGAGAGATTGGTGAGCTTCCTGGAGGATATTGGTCTCTAGGATGTCAGGCAGCATAGGTTTGTACCAGGGAGCTGTTGACAGATTAACCTACAGTATAGGCTATTAGACTTCTTTGGGCCTAAAGGAGAGTGGACAAGGGCCAAGTGGGTGATGTCCTGTATCTGGACTTCAGTAAGGCCTTCAACTCTGTACCTCATAGGAAACTGGTGAGGAAGCTGGAAGACCTGGGAATGGAGGCTAAGCTTGTTGGGTGGGTCAGAAGTTGGCTGCTGCACAGAAGCCAAAAGGTGATGGTTGGATGGGGAATTCTCAGAAGCTAGGCCTGTGACTGGTGGGGTCCCACCGGGCTCGGCGCTCGGTCTGGTGTTGTTTAACATATTCATAAATGACATCATGTATGGGATTAAGGACAAGATCCACCTGTTTGTGGATGACATGAAGCTTTGTGTGAGGGCAGACTCAGAGGAAGGGAGACAGGAACTCAGGGAAGAACTTGCTAGGCTAGAAAGTGGCCGGGCATTTGGCAAATAGAGCTCAATGGTAAAAAGTGTAAAGTTATGCACTTGGGGTGAAAAAAAAACAGGACCACATATTGGTTGGGTGGTGTGCAGGTAACAGATCAGAGGAAGAAAAGGACCTGGATGTAATTACCATGAGTGACTTTAAACACTTGGCACACTGTAGGAAGCTGCAGCCAAAGCATATAAATGCTGTGCTGCATATCCAGGGGGGTTAACCAGCAGGAGGACAGAGGTCACTGTGCTGCAGTATAGGTCTCTAGTGAGACCACACCTAGAGTACAGTGTGGAATATTGGTGCTTTTATCTTAGGAAGGATATCAGCTTGCTGGAAATGGTTCATAGAAGGACAACCAAGATGATCCAGCACCAGCAAGGCTACACCTTTTGAGAAGATGTTCAAGAGCCTAAACATGTACTTTCTTGAGGACAGAAGGGAGAGGGGGGACATGAGTGAGACCTTGCAAGAACCTTAAAAATATAAACAGGATGAACACGGAGGGTCTCTTCAGCTTTAGTGGAAACAGGACCACTGGGGATAACAGCCAAAAGCATGGGGTGGGGGTCAGAAGGGAGATGTGGAGACATTTATTCCCCAAAGAAGATAGCGGCTAAGTGAAATCAGTTGCCAGAAGAGGTGGAATCCCTATAAATTGTGGGCAGCTTCAAGAAAGGGTGGAACAGGGTGATGAGGTCTAATGCTGCAGGTGGAGGGGAGAGGGAGGCATATGTGAGAGGGGTCAAGGGGATATGGGGAGGGGACAGTTCCTCATGTAAATACAGTGGGAACTGCACACTTGAGAAGACTAGATAGACCATAAGGCATTTATTTACTGGCACACTTGTATGTGCGTATGTAACATTGCATCAGAATTTAATGATCCTGAACTTCAGGACATGTTCCCCCATCCTGCTGCATGACACCTGATCAAATATATCCAAGTGTTCCATCTTGTTGATAACTGTAGAATATGCAAAAGATTGAGATCATATCCCCTGTCAGCATTCCATTTCTCCTGGGAGAATATGTTAAGAGGGTCAGCCTCTCCGTATATCTTTTGTCCCCATATAGATGATCATTTTGTTAGTGCAGTGCTACATCCCCTTGACTGCCTCACTGTCCTTGTTGTTTTTGAGGAGACAAAAATTGCAGACAGCATTCCAGGACCAGATATTCAAAACTTGGTGCTGGGCACAAAACGTTTGCACCGGGATTGCTCCCCGTTTGCATGGGTCCCCTATATTCAAAGACCAAATTACATGGGCAAACTGGAAATGCACTGCACTAGATGATAATGTATGCACTTGGCAAATATAGGGGCCATGTACATGAATACAGGTGCAATGCTATAATTAGCACCTTAGCGCTGTGAAAAGTATTTTTCTGCAACTTTGCATGACACATAGCATGTCGCAAATTACTGCCCAGAAAAAGGTAGTCTTAGCTCTGTGCAAAACAAGGATGGGGGGCGTGGACCCAGCAGCAACAAGGCTGTATGCAACAACAGCAGCATGGTGCACCTGATGACTGCAGCTAATGAGGAGGCAGAGAGGGCAGATGGCCACCATGGGCCACACCATATGCCATGGAACAGATATGCTGCACACAGATGGCACCGCTCACATCACTGTTATCTGGCACTGGTCCCAACTCTGCCAGGCATTTGAGGGTGCCCAGTGGACACCTTGGCAGTGCATACATGCAGCACATACCTCCAGTCCCCCCAAAGGGGTACAACAACACAATCCAGCACACACATGCAGAACTGAAGTGATGGAAGGTTCAGAAGGGAGGGTGTACAGGTGCCCAGGATGCATCACATAGTAAGTGATGCCACATGGCTTGGGCAATCCACATAGTGCACACGTCCCAGTGACGGGATTGCCCCTCACATCATTGTGCTTGCAAGATGGTATGCATCTGCCCCCCCTCGGAGCACATACTGCACATCTGTGCATACTCCCCGTCACACACGGCCAGCCATGTGTATATTACTGTGAGACTCCCATGCCATTTTCACAGCATATGTAGGTCACAGGACAGCATGACAGTGTTTTCCACTGTCAGAACACACCTACCGGCTGGGCCCGTCATTGTGTGGATAGTAACAGTCAATGTTGCCTCACACATCATATGCATTGATGTGTCCCTCACAATAACAGCTACTATGGTACTGTAGCATCTGATACATACTGTAGCAGAAACAACATTTTGTCTATGGCATGCAGAACAACCATCCGTGCTTGTGGTGCTGGTCCTCTGGGGCACAATAGTCTGTGCTGTTGTGTACAAATCCAGCCTGCAGCTACCATCCTGTAGTTCCAGTCTGACATACAGGTGATGCTGTGTATAAACCCAGCCTGCAGCCACTGAACTGTAGTTCCAGTCTGACATACAGGTGGTGCTGTGTGCACCCTGAACTAACCCAGGGAATCTACACATCGAAATGCATGCAAATCAGGCCATGATGACATGCTAATGTGGCTGTTTGCTCTCAGATTGCCTAAGCAGGCTCATTTGCATACCATGAGCCTATTTAGACATTGACAGGGTAGAGAAGGTTCAGAGGATGGCAACAAACATGGTACAGAGATTGCATCACAGGTCCTGTGAGGACAGGCTGAAGGACTTGAATATGTACTCCTTTGAGGATAGGAGAGAGAGATAGGGGATATGATAGAGACATTTAAGTACCTTACAGGGAGGAACAGGGTGCAGGAGAACACTATTTTCCAGCAAAAAAGATGTTCCAGGAATAGAGGGCATGGAATGAAGTTGGAGGGAGGACGATTCAGAGAAAACATGAGGAAGAATTTTTTCACAGAAAGGGTGGTGGACAAGTGGAACACCCTGCCAGAGAAAGTGGTTAGGGCTGAAACAATCACAGGATTTAAGAATGCATGGGATAGACATAAGGGAATTCTGGCCATCAGGGGTAAGGGGCAACAGACTTCTAGAAAAATGTAAAAAGAATTTACAAGCACAAATGGGCAGACTGGGTGGGCCATAGGCCTTTATCTGCCGACAGTGTCTATATATTTTTGAACATAGCAAACTTTTGGCCTGGAATAATGAGTTTCTAGGCAAACCTGTCAGAACCATAGCATGGTTCTGCAGTATTTGGCCTGCAATGCTGTTTTGCAGTTGCTGTGTACCACTTCTTTGCTAGCACCCACATTGGCCATGTAGTTCACCACTGCCTTACTCAATCTCTGTGTGCACTAGGCTGCTGTTGCAGTTTGCACTGCCTGATTGCTATATTTAGAGCTGTCTTCTTTGCTGAGCTAGTTTTGCACTGCACTCACAGCACTGTTTGCACTTAGGCTATTCTTTTGAATGTTGCATGCTATTGGCTGTGAGCTAATTTTGCACTCTGGGCAGTGCAATTTTTGCCCCTGGGCAAATTTTTGAATATTGGGCCCCAGATGGGATATGACCAGAGCCCTTAGTGCAGTAGGATAACATCAAATGGTCTTCTGGTCACCCCGACCCCTTTGATGAAGTCCATCATTCATCTGGCCTTCTTGCCAATAGCCACACACTGCCCATGCCTTGGCCCCTTGTCTATTTTCACTTGTGGATCCTTTTCCACCTCAGCTGAAGCATGGAAGCCCCACATAGTGTGCAAGTCCTAACTTTGTTTTTTCTTCACATGCATAGCACCTTGCATTTGGCTACACTGAATATGAGGCTCCAGGAGTAAGACCAACTCCTAGTTATTCATGTCCTCCTGAAGTTTTTCCCCATCCTCAAGGGAGTCCACCAACCTGGCTAGCTTTGTGTCATCCAAAACTGTATGCAGCACAGAGCAGATCCCAGGTTCCATATCATTTATGAAGTTGTTGAATAGCAATAGCCCCAACATCAATCCCCTGAGGAATTCTGCTGAGTACTGCACTCCATTCCACTCTGAGTTGTATCTGAGTGTTTTCGAGAATGTAGTCCTAGTGACTGCCACTCATACGTGCAGCAGAAAGCTTGGCAGAATCTGGTTTAGTGGAGCATGCTGATGATATGAAGGACTCTTCAATGCATATCTAATAACCACTGTCATCAATGGCCATATCATTGCTATACTGCAATGATATTACAGAGTTGTTCACCAGTACAGTACAGCCCTGTTATAAGCACACCCTAAATGCCAAGCAAAAATGTTCTTATAACCGAGATGTTCTTATAGGATGACTTCATTGAAAACAGTGAAAATCCATGTAAAAGCTATAGTTAACATGATGAAAGTAGGTTCAAACTAGTTCATAAAGAACTCATTATTAAAATAAGTATAATATAGCTTTTTAAAAGCTCTTGATCCTACAGTTAGCACATTGCTGTAAAAATCACTCAGTGTCTCACCTAACAATGGAAGAATGTGTGCTGCCTTCTTCACGGGGCATCTTTCACAAATCCATTTACTATTGTACTTAAGTAACTGTTAATAAGGGAACTAGATGATGACTCAGCCCAGGCTTAGCACACTCAGAGGCAATAATGATCATCTACAGCTACATTCGAAGAAAAGCTGTTCTGATAAAGAGGCTGATTATTCTTAATGCCAATGAAAGTAATGGGCCAAAATTGGGATATCCAAAAAATGTTCTTATAAATGAGGTTTTCTAAAATCCTATGTTTTTATAAGTGGCTCCACTATATTATAGCTATTATATTATTTATTGTGATTTAGGATTAATACCTTTGAGAACAAACTAATTACATAGGTCTCACATCAGAGGTTATACAACAGGTGATACACAGGGTAAACTGAGGACATCATTAATACACAAATACATTTAGGAATACAAAAAATAACAATGGCATTGGTAAAAAATTATCAGGCCTGGGAGACATTATAGTATTTAGAAAGGTCACATAAGTCTACTGCAGCACAGTACAGACAGAGGAGACAGCAGGGGATAGACAGACATTACGGGTACGAAGCATTAACCAAAGGCATCATCAGACAGTCAGATGGCAGAGAGGGGGTAGGCCCAGGCAGGAAGTCCAAGGTGTGGGAAGGGAGGATGGAGTAGGAAGGGGGTTAGGGGATAGAGGTGAGGGGTGGGGGAGGGCAGGTGATGTTAAGTGCATACAAGTATATAAAGATAAATGCACACAGGAGTGAAATTATGAGGCTGAGACTGTCACAAGCTGAGAATTAATGAAAACAGTCACAGCTAGAATTCGTAGTTAATTGCTGTTTCAGTTTTCTTTTAAAAGAGCCTAATTAAGTAACCAAGGAGACGTCGGGTGAAGAGAGTTCAGACAGTGAGGTGCACAATGTGCAAACAATCTTTGGCCCAGCAATGTCCTACAGTGAGGAATTTTCAAAATTTGACTTTCAGAGCTGTGAGTGCATCATCTATAGTCACAAGGTGAGAGGAGGTTTTGTACTCCAGGGTGGCAACAGGACTAGGCTAATCTTTTTCACCAGTAGACAGGATTGGTACATGAGTCTACCTGAGAACTGTAGCCAGTTAGCCTGAGCATAAAGACTGCAGGTGTGCGTCAGTCAGGAGGCACCTGTAATTAGTTGACAGGCTTTGTTAAGGGCTACGTTTAAGCGATGAATGGCAGTATCAGAGGCTGACCCAAAAATTACCAGCCCATAATCAATGAGTGAGACTAGTGAGCTGTGGACAGCTAGTTTGAGTGCCTTGGGAGTCAGACTGTACTTGTGCCTATGCAACAGGTAGATGTGCGTATTGATGGCCTTAGCAACATTGTCTATGTGCTGGGCAAAGGACATTGTGTTGTCAACTGTGATACCCAAGTATTTAAAGCATTACACAAGTTCTAAGTGAGAGCCCACATCGTTAGTGATAAGAAGGGGATAAGATTTGTGCCAGTTGTGGACAGAGGAGAACACCATAATTTTAGTCTTTTTGTAGTTCATCACCAACTTGTTAAACCATCATTCAAGGTCTGTGAAGTTACTCTACAGGTTGTGCTTACGTGAATTAGGGTCTGAGTCATTAATGAATAGTACAGTGTCATCTGCATTTAGAAGATGACATTGGCAGGCATTTGGGAGCTGGTTTAGGAATATGCTAAATAAAAATGGGCCAAGAATGGACCCTTGCGGAACTCCTGAATGGACAGATCAACTGTTGGACATTGTATTACCAATCTTCACTTGTTGCAACTGGTTCGACAGATAACTGTTGAACCAAGCTGCCGTAAAAGCTGAGAGACCAATGTCTGTTAGCTGCTTGACCAGCAGGGCACAGTTTACTGTGTCAAATGCTTTGGATAAGTCTATGTAGACTGCACCAACAAGGAGACCTTGGTCAAGGGATTTGTGGCTATAGCCCATGAATTCTAACAGCGCCGTGATAGTGCTCTGCCCATGTCTGAAACCATGTTGTTGTGGGCATTGTAGCTGGTATTTTTCCATATAGTCTATTAAGTGATCAGCCACTATTCTCTCCAAAGCTTTCTAGAGTGGAGGGAGAATAGAGATAGGTCAGTAATTCCCAGTAAGAGACTGGTCACCACTCTCAAAGATAGGTGTTATAATGGCCATTTTCTAAATGTCAGAGAATTGAGAAAACTTTAGGGATGTGTTGACAGTAGGAGTGAGAGGGGCCAGAATTTCGTCTAGTGTCAGTTCAACAAATTTCAGGTTGAGGGTATCACAACTGTGCCTAGATTTGCCTAGCACGTTAAGGAGGTAGCTTTTTACTTCCATCGCTGTAAGAACTTTAAAATGGAAAGATGAATGGGAGAGGTTTATTCCCATACTTCCATTAGGGTCAGCGGGGTAAGACAGATCAAAGAAGTCCTGGGGAATTACTCCACTTAAGTCAGTAAAGGCCAAGTTAAATTAATTTGCAATTGTTCTGGGGTCAAGTGTATGAGCACCATCAATGTTGAGCATGGTGGGGGCAGGCTTGTTTTCTGTACCAGTAACTCACTTGAAGTTGTTCCAAAACTTTCTGCCATCATTCCATGTTTGGGAGAGGGCTTCCTTAAGTACATGTTTTTGCTGCATATATGGCCCTGGTGCTGTCATTCCGGGCTTTCTTGAAGTTCTGAGTGTCAACCTGATTTCCAGAGGCCCGAGTCTTTAGGCATAAGTGTTCTCTAGCTTTCAGCATGTTGAGCAAGTCTAGGGAGAACCAAGGATTGTAGGGGTATTTAGCTTTCCTTGTTTTAAGTGGTGCGTGCCTATCACAGGCAGTGTTGAAGTAGTTTATTTATTTATTTAGTTTTTGATGACCGTATAGGTGCTATTTTCAGGCACGACCCGGGAGGGTACAAAACAGAAACATCAGGATAACAATTGCAATACAATGTTGACAATTTTCAAGCATAGGAATACAGTGAAGGCTAGAGGATTAACAACAGGCAAGGTAAAATACATAATATCTCAAGTAAAATAAAATTACAGGAAAGCTAAACACATTGTTAGGTCATAAGTGCACATTCTAGAAAAATTCTGAGAGGATTATAAATTGAGGAGGGTAGCACTAGAATAGTCATAACAGGATAGCTGTAGGAAATATTAGGAATAGCTAGGGATAGGGATGAGTGAAAGAGAAGAGATGGGATAAGAGTTGAAGACTGGGACCTGGTAAGAGGTAAGGTCCCGTAGTAGAAAGTGGGTAGGAAAACAGGTAGCAGGAAGAAAGAGAAAAGCATTGACTGGAGGACAAGACTGAAAAAAACACTGGAGGTGCAGAGGTTAGAGAGAGGTGAAACAGCTAAGGTGGTTTGAAACAGGAGCATAAACAGGAATCAGCAAGATAGTTACATAGCATTTTTTTGAAAGAGCCCAAAGAGGCATGGGATGATGCTTGGCGTGTGCTTAGAGGAGATGGAGGTTCCAGAAATGGGGGGCATGTCAGGCAAAATTACTAGCACCTTTGGAGGTATGGTATCTGTGGATGAGGACTGGTGATTTTTCAGCAGAGCATAGATCATAGCTGGATGTCTGGTTTAGAAATAGGCCAGCTAGAAGCTTGGGTATTTGGGATCTGATGTTGTTATCTATGCTTGAGCCATAGGCTTAGGATCTCAATGCGAGAGAAGAAAGCCAACCCAGATCAGAGTAGAGGAGGCAGTGATGTTTCAGCTGAGGAGAGGAGGATGCATAACAACAGATATTATTGCAGGTAACATCCCGTTTCTGAAAACTCGATTTAGCTGCAGAGGCATAGGTTGCAACACCATAGGTGAGCGATGGTAAGAGTATACCACGTGCTATGGCAAGCCTAGTGGATGGGGTGAGCACATAGCTAGTATGGTAGGCAATAAAAAGATTCACGTTGACCAATTTGCAGGTCTGCTGTATATGGAGATCAAAATTTAGAGCCAGGTCAAGGTTCATACCCAAGTATTTAAATGAGTTCACCACCCCAATAGATGTACCATTTGCAGAGGAGACTTTGAAAATTGGCTGGGAGTGCTTGAGTTTAGAATTGGAACCAAGTAGCATGGCTTGGGTCTTTGCTTCATTTACGACAAGCTTATGGCTCTGTAGCCAGTGTTGAATATGTCTGAAGTCCTGGGATGGTCGTTGATTGATGTCCACTATGTTCTTCGCACTGGTATACAGAACAATGTCATCTGCATATAAAAGGGAGTCAGTGTGAACCAGGTTAGAGGTAATATTGTTTATAAATATGGAAAAGAGCAGGGGGACCTAGGATGGACCCTTATGGCACCCCAATATTTATTGATGCTTTGTCTGGGAAGGTGGAGTTAAATTTTACATTATGAGTCCTGTCTGCTAGGTAGCTGCCAAACCACCTAACACCATCTGGTGAAAAGTCATGTTATTTAAGAGTTGTTAAGAGGATGGAGTGGTCAACTAAGTCAGATGCTTCAGTCATGTCAATGAAAATGGCCCCAGTGAGGAAGCCAGAGTCCATGGCCAGCAGGACATCAGATGTAAACTTCGATAGGGCAGTGGTGGTACTATGACCCTTATGGAAACCATACTGGGTAGTTGTTAGAAGGTTGTATTGCTGAAGAATGTCAATGGTTTGAGTAACTATAAGTTTCTCAAGAATTTTACTAAGAACAGACAATATAGCTATGGGCCTAAAGTTAGAGGGATCTTTGTGGTCACCTTTTTTGAAAATTGGGTTGATCCTAGCTGTCTTCTAGATGTCAGGGACATGACTTGGGCACAGGGAGA
This sequence comes from Neoceratodus forsteri, assembly GCA_016271365.2. Classification (NCBI taxonomy): domain Eukaryota; kingdom Metazoa; phylum Chordata; order Ceratodontiformes; family Ceratodontidae; genus Neoceratodus; species Neoceratodus forsteri. Next base: position 701,426,047 of record CM057455.1, read on the forward strand.
GGGTAAAGATCTTGGCTAGAGGTGCAGCTATGTAGAGGGCAGCAAGTTTTAGGAACTTAGGTTCAAGATTGTCAGAGCCAGCCACAGTGAACTCAGAGATGTTATTGAGCAATCTTAATACATCACGGTTTGTGACAGACTTGAAAAAACAGAATTTTGGTCCTGAGACATCAGGAGGGGTGATTAAGTTTGATTGGACAGGGAAGGAGGAGGTGTAATTAGTAAGGTCAGAGAATTGAGTATTGAAAAAGTTTGCAATAGTTCTAGGATTATTACAGTGCACACCATTGAATGACATGTCATTGGGAGTAGAGGCTGGGTTAGAACCAAGGAAGAACTTTATGTGTGACAAGATTTTTTTAGAGTCACCATAGGAGTTAGTAAATAACTCCTTACAGTAGGTGCTTTTGACCCATTTAATTTCCTTCTTACAGGAATTTAACAGGACTCTATAGGTATTTAGGTCAGTTGGTAGCCCAGAGCTTTTGTAATGGAGCTAACGTTTGTCCCTCTGCCGGATTTTGGAGAGTAGGTCAGATTTTAGCCAGCGGGTGTACCTATTTTTTACCCTACGGGTTGCAAGGGGGCAGTGTTTGTCCTGTATCAGAAGAAAGTGAGTGAGGAAGAGATTTAGAGCACTCTGGGTGTCACAAGATTTAAAAAGGGGGGTCCAGTCAATAGCAATGATGTCAGTTAGGAAAGCCTGTGGGTCGAGTTGAGAGTAGTTACGGAAGGTAATAAAACGCAGCTTAGACAGAGATGGTTTGCTCTTACCCCATATACAAAAGATGGAAGAGTGGTCAGCGATGACATCCGATTGTACACCTGAAGAGATTATATTTTCAGGGTGGTTAGTCATAATCTAGTCCAACAGAGTGCTAGAGTTTGAGAGCAGGGAGGTTCTGGTGGAGCCACCGATCAGCTGGTCTTGGTTGAAATTTTGAAGCCTGGTCAGGGTTGAGGGTTGAGAATTTCCAAGCCAGTTTATGTTGAGGTCCCTGAGTATTAGAACCTCATTTCTCCCAGAAAGAAGTGAGGTTTGTTCCAGAAGCTCATCTAGTCCAGTTTGACCACCAGCGGGGAGATTGTAGGCACATACGATATGTAATTTGTTGGAGCCAAGAGAGAAAAAGACATGTGACACTTCATAGTGGGTTAGAGGAGATGAGCAGATGGCAGAGAGATGGAGGTGGTCTTTGAAGTAGATAGCCATACCACACTCTCTTTTGGGGGCAGGCCTGTCAAATCTCAAGAGGTTATTTGAAGGAAGGGAGCATTGAGAGTCAGGGGTGGAAGATTTGAGCCAAGTTTCAGTAAGACAGATGATGTCCGGATTGTAAAGAGAGACCCAGGATTCCAGTTCTGCAAGGTTGTGCACAAGGCTCCTAATATTATGGTGCACCATATTAAGACCTTTGGCATTTGTAAGGGGAGTAGGTGAGCTGTTTTCAGGCCCTGGGTTACAGTGAATGTCAACTGACAGCAATAAAGCTAGTAGGAAGAGATACCAGAGTTTGCGTTGCAGGAAAGGCCATATGGTACGATTATGCAGGTGACAATTTTTTAGGGCATAGGTAATCATTTGGCTCCAGGATCTATTTAATAGCATTGGAGTATTGTCACATTTCAGAGAAGGCATCAGTAGAAGGTTCAAGTATAAGGAACCATGGGGCTTGTAATCAGGTATAGCTGAGGAGACTTGTGGTGTTAAATGCAGTGATAAGTGGAGCAACGCAAGTTGATGACATACCTACTGTAAATGCGGGAAATAAAAAAAGAAGTTAACAAGCTGTGAGACATATGTTTAGGACACAGCATAGCATGCACCTATGCCAAGATTATCTTAATCCAGATCTGGTCAGAGTCAGGTAGTGGGATATGCTTGAATTAGTTTTAATTTCTCAGCTCTGACTCTGAGATGACACTATCTATATTAATTCACTCCCTATTCATTACTTCTCAATATCCACATTACCATTCGTTAATCATCGTTATCACTTAGATCTGTGCCAAAAGCATGAAGGTGTGACAATATCTTCAAATCATGTTATGTACTGTATAATGATTACCTGCAATGAAAGAATGGGAAACATGCAATTTACATATCTGTTAGAGGGACAACGTTCAGATAATCAAATAGGAGTGAAAGCACAGCGCAAATGCTTACAGTACGCTTGAGCCCAACCCGGTGATTGATATATTCAAACGGATAGTGGATGGCACAATCTGAGTGACAATCAGACAGTGGCAGAGCCAGAGAGGGGCGGGGGGGCGGTCGCACCTACTGGCTGCCCCAGTGTGAGTAGTGGTGCCCTGCTACCATCTTTATTCACTGTTTAGTGCCCATTGTGAAGCCTGTCATTGACTGAATGGCCCTCCCTGGCTCCCAAATAATCCCAAACCTGGCTCTGCTACTGCAATCAGAGTGTGTCAGTGCAGTGCAAAGTGAAACTGTGCTTCTCTGACATGGACCAGGGCTGTATATAGCCCACAGGGAATAACACTGCCCAAAACAGGATAGCACAAAGACTCCTGGCGGCTATATTGAGCCCAACCAGGCAAATGAGCACATTGGGCATGCAAGGTGCTAAAAAGTCATTTGCATGCCCGTTATGGGCTCATTTGCATTGACCTCAGAAGCCCCATATTGCCCTGTGCAGTATCTCCTGTTGTACAATACTTCATCTATCCCTGATTGCTAACAGCACCCTCCCACAATCTTCTGTAGTACAATAATTCACATATCCTTAGAAACATAGAAACATAAAAATTGTCAGCAGATAAGAACTGCCAAGCCCATCTAGTCTGCCCGTAAGTCCTACACTTGTTTGCGGCCTCTGACCCTACCTGGTCAATGGATTTTCAGCACTCCTTCCCACCTCTAAGACTCCTCTATGCCTGTTCCAGGCATGTTTAAATCTCTCCATGTGGTTGCTTCCACTACTTCCTGTGACAGACCATTCCATGTATTCATCACCCTCTCCATGAAGAAAAACTTCCTCACATTTCCCCTTAACCTGCCACCTTCCAATTTCATGTCATGCCTCCTCGTTCCTGTACTCCTAAATTGGAAGTTGTCACCCCCTTGCATCTTGTTTATAACCTTAAGGTACTTGTATGTTTCTATCATGTTACCCTGATCCCTCCTCTCCTCCAGTGAGTACATATTGAAGTCCCTTAATCTCTCCTTATATGTTTTCCAGTGCAAGTCCTGTACCATCTTTGTCACCCTTCTCTGGACCGCCTCCACCCTGTCAATGTTCTTACAAAGGTGCAGCCTCCAGAACTGCACACAGTACTCTAGATAAGGAATCACTAGTGTTTTATATAATGGCATCACCACCTCCTGCCTTCTGCTAGTAATACCTCTGCCTATGCACCCCAGCATCCCACTGGCCCTCCCTGCAGCCTTTGTATTCTGCTTAGACACGTTTAGGTCATCTGAAATAATAACCTTTGTGTCCAGTGGTCCCACTGATTGCCTGTAGTACAACACTTCATATATCCCTGCTGTCCAGTGGTCCTCACTGATCGTCAAAGTACAATAATTCAGATATCCCTGGTGTCCCGTGGTTCACCCCACCCTGGATTGCCTATTCTAGAATAATCCATATATCCCTGGTGTCCAGTGCTACCCCTGGGATTGATATATTCTGGTGTCTAGAAAGTCATTCCCAGTTGATCCAGTGGTTTTCCCATGAACAAGCTACCACACAACCTGCTCACTGCCATCCCACCTCCCTGCCTCCCCACCCCAGTGGCTGTAGCTCCTGTCAGCTTGATATGGCTACTGGCACAGCCCTCCTCTCACCTCTGACACCAGCCACTCAATGAGTCATAAGAAAGTGCACATACATGTACTATACATATGCTCACTGACAGTTCATATGGCGGCCAGTGGCAGAGGTGAGAGGAGGACTATGCTGGTCACAGTATTGAGCTGGCAGGAGCCACTACCACTGGGGTCAGGGGGTGTGGGAAGGTGGGATGACAGTGAGCAGTTCAGATTGTGGGCTGTTCGGGGAAGGGAACTGCTGGACCTCTAGGGAATTACTTTCTACAGTACAACAGATGATGTGGGGGGGGGGTACCACTAAACAACATGCATACATGTATTATTCAACAATGGATGATCGGGGTGGGGGGGCACAGGAACATGTGAAGTATTGAAGCCCAGGCAGTTATGAAGGGATCACTGAACACCAGGGATATATGAAGAATTGAACTACAGGCAGTCAGTAGGACCAATGGACTCCAGAGATTTGGTATTACAGTATTTTGGTTTTGGTGATCGGGGGTGTGTGGCTGCATTACAGCCACCCTGCCTTGGGGGAGTGAGGGTGTGGGCTTAGGGTCCTGTCAAAAGGTAGTTTTGGCAGCAGTAAACAGCAGTACTTTGTGAGCTGTTTACCATTGCCACAAACCTTTGAAGATACTGCTGTGCCTGTATGCACAGGGGGACCCCCTCATTTGTATAGGCACAGCAGTATTATAGCACTTTGGTGCTGTGGGTGTGTGCTGGCGCTCCTTCAGCTTCTGAATATAGGCCAGCCAGGAGTCCCTGTGCAAATGTGGGATAGTGCATTAGTGTGCTAATCTTTGAATATTGAGCCTGATACATTCCAGTCACACCCCTAACTCTGACTGTCTGTGTTAACTAAATCAACCCCTTATTGCATCCTTCTTCAATCAATCAATCAATCAGTCAATCGATCTTTATTTTGCCAAGTAAAACACCATTGAGATAAACTCATTTTTAAGGTGGACCTGGGCAAGGTACACATACTGTAAGCCCACAAAACAACAGTTTGAATTCAATAACATTATAGAGCATAGTGTATGACATGACATATCAGAGAATAACAATGCAAGGAGTCGTCGTCAAATAATGCAACACCCTATATACATGATATGCACTATATATGTATACTGTATGTATATATACATACACATATACAATATATACAATCAGATCCTCTGAAGGTGAGGGGGTTAGAAGGCAAGAATATATAGAGGACGTGGAGAAGGAGGATAGCCAAGGAGTAGTAAGTCGTCAAGAATACAAGTGCTAGATTTGCAGAACATCAGGGGAAGCAATTACAGGGCTCAATGAAGGAACGAGCAAACATAGTTTTAAATGTGGACAATTTTACAGGAATAGCTAGCTTCAGGGATGTTAGGAGGTTATTCCACAGGACAGGACGGGCATGACTTATAGATGATATACTTAAGTGTTTTCTAATTCTAGGGATGAAAAATGTGATGTAGGAGACCCTAAACATATTAGCCCTTTAAACCTCAACATATTAGCCACAGCACCGCCAACAGTCCTGATCCAGGCAGACCGAAAAAGATAGGAGGCTACTGGGAAGACATTCCTAATTCATCACTTTCATGACACCACAATCCTCCCTAAGAATAAAAACAATCATCCTGCCAATTCAATTTTATTTATTTATTTATTTATTCATTCTTGGGTTAAAATATCTCTGAGCACATAACAACTCTTTTACAAAGGTTCCACATCAGTGGGAAAGGTGACAGACATACAACGGATGGTATTACATAAAATTTTGGCAAGAAAGTATTTAAAATGACATTAACATTGCAACTAAAGTTAAAACTAATGAATCCGTAGGAAGTCAAAAATAACTTAATAAAAGGAGGCAGCCCAATGTGCTTTGTCAAATTAGGTATAGGTAGATTTGAGAGAACAAAAGTTCAGGTAAGTGAAGATACCCATCTTCTTGAAGTTGTGTAACAGGGAGTGCTTTGAAACAACTGAGAGCTGCATGGGATATACTATATTGGACTAGAAATCTGCAACAAATCTTTCTCTTGCTTACATCTGAGGGAAGTTTTCCTTACTTTACAGTCTGACATTGGTATTGCTTTGTGTTTAATTATTTTAGTTTTTAAAACAGGAAGGGGGTTTTCAAAACTGCTTATCTTGTGAGCAACTTCAGAAAGTTGAAATAACTGCATATTTGATTTTCCTTTGTGGGTAACTGGACTGACTACTAGTATTCTGTGACAGTTTGCATCAAATTACTTTTAAATAGCTTACAAATCAGTTACTGGAGCTTAGCTGAATTACTATAAAGGGCAATACTCACTAGGGTGGTGGAGCAGAGGTGTATTTGATTGTTTCCAACAGTCACCAGCAGTGGTTGTGGACTACCCACCCACCCTTCCACACACCCCACCACCCCAGGCGTGACATTTCCTTTATAGCCAAAGTTCTGACATCATTTCCTCAACAGGTCTTGGGGCAGAACTGTCATATTCTTAATAACCCAGCACAGTGCATAAAGGGTAAGTACACACCACAAAAAGAAAAAAAAAAACACTTTATATATATATTACATATTGTATATTATAAGGGAGAGGGACATGTGGGGAGTGGTGCAATGCACTGGCTGTGGGGCAGCAGTTTTCTGGGAGTCATTCTGGAAACTGAGTTGCTGTCCTATTTTCAGGCAACTGTGATCTCTGAGGGAGGAGGTTGCCCACCTCCAGGCTGAACTGGCAAGGACTAAGGAGGCCTCCCCCACCCAAAGAGCACCACTGCCACAACCACTGCCTCAGAGGCTGCCAAGTATGAAAAGCAGTTGGACCACAGTGGGTTCTGGGAGGGTATGGGTGGTGGAACAGAGACAAAGCCCTCTAGTTGTACCTCTACACAAACCATACACCAGTCTGGCAGAGCAAGGTTCCTCCTTGATGGCACCCTCAGTGGAGACCAAGAAGAATGCTGAGGACATCCACAAGGGAGACCCACAAAAGGGTGGCAAGGGACACCACAGTGGAAGGAAACAGCTTCTGATAGGGGACTCAATTGTTAGAGGGGTAGACCTAGGGAAGAGAGAGGAGAGGAGAGGGAAGTGAGGTGCCTGCCTGGTGCCATGGCTTGGAGGGACAAGAAGCAAATCCTCAGGACTGCAGAAGCAGCATCACAGGAGAGGGGACTAGATATCATTGTCCACCTTGGGACAAATGACCTAGTTAGGCATGGGATCAGTGCAGTGCAGGATGAAATTTTTGAGTTGGGGATGGGCCTCAGACAGGTAGTATGCACGGTTACCTTCTCAGAGGTGCTGCCAGTCCATGGCAGGGGTGAGACTAGGGTACTGCACACCATGCAGTTTAATGAATGGTTGCAAAACTGGTGCAGAGTACAGGGCTTTGGCTTCATTGGGGACTGGGGGTACACCTGGAGAGAAGAAGGTCTATACTGACATGATGATCTGCATCTGTCCACGAAGGGAACCAAGCTCCTAAGTGACAGGTTTAAAAGCTTCCTTGGCAAGCTTTTAAACTAGCTATGGGGGGAGGTGCTGATAAGAGATATGACATTTTAAGCCTCCTCCCGCAAAACATGTCAGGTAGTAAGGTAAACACTGAGGTACAGTGCTCAACAGAGGGCAGGACAGGGGTAAATGGAAAAATAGACAAGGGCAATAAGAGCAGGTGTGGGGGAAAAAAGGATAAAGCCAACATTAAATGGAGGGCAATGAGTACCAATGCCCATAGTCTGGGAAACAAGCTTCCTGAGCTAGTAGCCTTGATGGAAGATGAATGACTGGATACTGTGGCAGTCACGGAAACATGCTACACAAAGAACCATGACTGGGATGTCAATATACCAGGGTACACAGTCTACAGAAGGGGCAGGGCGGGGAAAGAGGAGTTGGAGTAGCTCTATACATAAAGGAAGGGATCAAAGCTACAGAACCAGAAAGTAAAAGGGGAGGACAAGAGGCACTCTGGGTCACCTCGGAGACAGGGAATGGCATCACAATCCACACAGGGATTGTATACAGACCCCCATCTCAAGGGGAGGAAATGGACAAGAAAATGATAGAGGACATTCTCAAAATTGCTGAATAAGGGGAGATACTGTTGATGGGAGACGTGAATATGCCAGATGTTAACTGGATGACATGTACTGCAGCCACGTCCAAGAGCAGGGTCATTCTCGATGCCCTGCGGGGACAGACATGAGACACTGGAGTGTTGGAACCCACTCGGGAGGAAGCAATACTAGACCTGGTACTCTCAAATGGAGAGAGATCACAAATTTAGAAGTCAGTAGACATCTGGGGAACAAGCGACTATTGCACAGTGTGCCTCACAATAAGCACAAACTATGGAGACAAGCCATACAAAACAAGCATACTGGACTTTAGAAGGGCTGACTTTGGCAAAATGGGTGAATATCTGAGGAATACACTAGCAAATGGCCAAAAGGAGGGGGGAAGAACAATGGAGAAAAATCAAAACTGCCATCATAGAGGCAACAAGCCTTTGTGTGAAACAAATAAAGAAAACAAAGAGGAGTAAAAACCACTATGGTTCTCAAAAGAGGTGGCAGGAAGGCTAAGGAGAAAAAGGCTGCATCAAAAGTATAAGGAATCACAGAAGGAGCACGACAGGAACTGTATCAATTAAAGCAGAAAGAAGTGGGAAGGCAGTCAGAATAGCAAAAGCCCAAACTGAGGAAAAATAGCCAATTCAGTTAAGAAGGGATAAAACCTTTATAGGTACATTAAGGAGCATAGAAAGGTTAAGGAAGGAATAGTGAAGATTAATAAGGGAGAGGGGAGGTGGGCAGAGGGAGACAGTGAAAAGGCTGAGATACTGAATGAATACTTTTGCTCAGTATTCACAAAAGAAGATGAGGAGGAGTTACCTAAACCAGACAATAGAAGCACTCTGGGTAGGGAGGTAGATACCAGTCCATTTACAGAAGAAAGAGTCCTGAAAGAACTCCTAAAACTCAAGGCGGACAAAGCAATAGGGCCTGACGGGATTCACCCCAGAATCCTTAAAGAACTAAGGGAGGACCTAGTGACAGCACTGACCACATTTTTTAACAAATCATGGGAGGATGGGGTGGTACCTGAGGACTGGAGGAGGGCAGATGTGATTCCCCTTCACAAAAGTGGGAGCAAGGCAGAAGCAGGAAACTATAGACCTGTAAATTTGACCTCAGTGGTAGGGAAAATGATGGAATCACTTCTGAAAGAAAGAATTGTTGAGTACCTAGAGGCCAGCGGGGCACAGGACCCAAAGCAGCATGGATTTGCAGCAGGAAGGTCATGTCAGACATATCTAATTGATTTCCTTGACTGGGTGACCAAAGTAATAGACCAGATAGGGGCTGTGGATATGGCCTACCTAGACTTTAGCAAGGCTTTTGACACAGTCCCGCACAAAAGATTAATAATCAAGTTAGCCAGCCTGGGAATGGGTCCCAGGGTGGAAGCCTGGGTAGCAAACTGGCTGCACAACAGGACACAGGAGGTAATAGTGAATAGAACACATTCTGAAGAAAGTGGGGTTACTAGTGGAGTACCTTAGGGCTCAGAACTGGGTCCAGTCCTCTTTAACATCTTTATAAGTGACATTGCAGAGGGTCTGGAGGGAAAGGTATGCCTCTTTGCAGATGACACAAAGATCTGTAACAGAGTTGATACACAAGGGGGTGATAGAAAGGATGAGAAGGGACTTGGCAAGGTTGGATGAATGGTCAGACATATGGCAACTTGGATTCAATGCAAAGAAGTGCAAAGTAATGCACCTTGAAACAAAAACCCAGGAGAAGAGTACACAATAGCAGGGGAGGTACTAACAACAACAAAAATGGAAAGGGACCTGGGGGTCGTCATATCAGATTATCTAAAGGTTGGTAAGCAATGTGAGAAGTCGGTAAGGAGAGCCAGGGGGATACTGGGATGCATAGGAAGGGGCATCACAAGTAGAAAAAGGGAAGTGGTTATCCCTCTGTACAGACAGTTGGTGAGACCCCATCTGGAGTACTGTGTGCAGTTTTGGAGACTTCATCTATGCAAGGACATAGACAGGATAGAAGCAGTCCAGAGGAGGGCAACTAAAATGGTGCAGGGTCTGCATCAGAAACCATATGAGGAGAGACTGAGAGAGCTTAATATGTACACCCTTGATGAAAGGAGGGACGGGGGGACATGATAGAAACATTCAAGTAGCTCAAGGGAATCAACAAAGTCCAGGAGGGTAGCATATTTCAGAAAAAGAGATATGTAAGAACAAGGGGGCACAATTTAAAGATAGAGAGGGGCGGCTCAGGGGTAATGTGAGGACATTTTTTTCATGGAGAGAGTGGTGGATGCATGGAACTGCCTTCCTGGGGAGGTTGTTGGGTCTAAAACAGTGGGGGAATTCAAACATGCATGTGACAGACATAAGGCAATTGTAGTGGTGGGTGGCAGGAAGTAGGCTGTTGGTTAACTAGAATCTGCAGCTTATCCAGTAGGTAGGGAAATGGGCAGACTGGTGGACCAAGTGGTCCTTATCTGCAGTCAAAGTCTATGTTTCTATGTTTCTATAAACAGTGGAAAGAAGGTGGAGGATGAGAGGAGTGAGGTGAAAGAAGGATCAGGGAAGGAGGCAAGAAATAGGACGGAGCGGTTAGGGTGAAAGTGGTCATTAGCAGAGAAAGGGGGAGAAGTAGGTACACAAGGATGTGTCACTACTGCTCAGATAGTGCCATGTTAGTTGAAACAGTCACAGGAACTGTTAGCTGTAGGATACTGAGGAAGAGTGCCTTTAAATTGTCCACTTTTGGTAGGGAAGCAATATCTTTCAGCACATTAAACAATAGCAGTGCTCTATATGCAAATAATCATTGCCCTTGTGTAGTCCAGCATCTTGGGACAGAGACGAGTTGGTTGACTGAGCTACACGTGCACTGGGGACTGCAAGAGGGGTTCAGTAAGTTTGTAACACAAGAAGGCAGGAGCCTGAGAAGTGCCTTTTTAGTTAGCAAGCAGGTTTGATAGTGAATCCTCCCATTTAGCTGAAGCCAATCTGTTTGCGCATTCAGTTCACATGTGTGGGTAAGGTGTGCTGCTCCAGTAAAAAGTCGTCATGCTTTATTGAGTGCCACAGATATTCTGTGGAGGGTAGTGGTGGAAGCTGAGCCTTAGATAACCAGACCATAGTCAACAATGGATACTCTGGAGCTATAGATAGCTAGTCTAAGGGCTTCAGGCATTAGATTGTGTTTATGTCTATGGAGTAACTTTATGTTGATACTGGCAGACCTGGCAACATTCTCAACATGCTGGGCATATGATACTGAGCTATCCACGGTTACTCCTAGATACTTGAAATGTTGAATTTCTTCAAGCAGGACGCCAGAGGAGTTCCTGATGGTTAGGGCACTGGATCTGTGTTTGCTGCAAGCACCACTGAACAACATGACTTTCATTTTTTTGTAGTTCAGAATCAGCTTGTGTTTCCTGAAGCAGTCCTCCACTTCCTCAAAGCTGAGTTGAAGTTGGTGTTCCAGTTGTTCATGGTTAATGTTGCTAGTGTATATGACTGTATCATCCACATAGAGGAAGATCTGTTGGTGACAGGAGCTAGGGAGATTGTTAAGAAAGGTGCTAAAGTGGGTCAAGGGTGGGGGCTCCATTAATATTTAGCATGGTTGGTGCAATCTTAGCATCTTTACCTGTTACATCTTTTATATTGTTTCAAAAATTCTTACTGTCACCCCAAGTGATCACAAGCTGTTCCCTATGGTACTTGCTTTTTTGATGCGAATAGTCCAAGTGCAACTTACGTTTACCAGTAGGACATGCTACATATAGATTATCATCATAATCATCATCATCTGAACCTGGTCAGGGCATTGTGACAGCAGGAGCATCACATCATTTGTCATCCAATAAACTTGTGGTGGTTTGACTCACAGGGCCCGATTCCAATAGGCATGTTGGAATTCACTGGCATATGCGAGTTGCACCAATGCGGCGCTATGCCAGGGACCCTGCTCCATATTCAAGGACAAGCAGGGTCCCCGCCATTTACCCCCACAACCTGCAGCAGCCACAGGCTAATGCCACACGCATGGTGCACTGGGCCTGGGTGCCACAAGTTGTGGCACGCATTCTACTGCCCTCCTGGAGTCCCACCCACACCAGAACACCACTGCAAGCACCAGGGGGCATGGGGGGCTGGACAGGTGTCACTGTCAATCAATCAATCAATCAATCAATCAATCAATCAGTCAATCAACATTTATTTATAGTGCGCTTTCAACATATCAAAGCCCAAGTGCAAAACAACATTGTACATAATAAATAATAACATACAAACAATAAAAAGCAGCAATAAACCTATTAAAATGCTAATTCAAATAGATAACTTTTCAGGGACAACTTAAATGATTCCGTCATTTGTGGAGGCAATTCAAAACATGGATCTTGGCTGTCCCCAGCATTTTGTGGGGGTGGGAAACATGTATGTGCTGTGGGGAGCATGGGGAGCACTGCTGGGACATTACCACAGCACTGTGGAGTGGGCATCCATCGATTGGCATGGACAGATGTCCCTTAGACCATCTCCCTGCTGGTTTAACTCTGCTGCACCAATGCAGCTATTAGAATGGCGTTTGTGGGTTATGGCAGCTGCCCTTTTGGAATAGGGCAAAGTTGCTGCCGTAACTCACCCTTGTGCCATGAACCTGCGAGTTGCGGGCATAGTGGGTGGCATAACCCACGCCTGGCACAACCTGCATTTGGCATTGCATAAGGTGCCTTTTGGAATTCCAACTGGCATTATGTCTGGCTAAGATTGTGAGTTGTGCTATCGGGTTCAGCATAACTTGCCTTGTGTCAGGCGTAAACCTTTTGGAATCGGGGCCCACAGTGTCAAAGGAGTCCTCATTTTCATCAGTATAATATTTCCTAGCTGTCTTTAGAAGCAGCATTATATTAACAACCTGGAGTATCTTACATCTGGTCTGCATAATGCTTTTGAAAAACCTCATTCACTTTCTGCACTGTCACTTGAGGCTTAATTCACATTGTCACTGTAGTCATCATTATTAGTCCTAGTACTAGCAGTAGGCTACTAGAAAAAGAAAACAATAGAGCATGGTTTGTCACAGGAGAAAGAGCAATCATACAGTAGTGGCACACCTATGGAAGGTATCTTACAGTTAAAAGAAAAATGTGTAACTAGTGATAGGTCTGTCGTGAGGCCTCTTGCAGGAGAAATAACAAGTGGAAACTAGTGAAAAACCAAGTGGAGTGCTTCTTGTAGGATATTAATGAAGCATTGCCAGTGACACATACAAGTGGATTTCATGGCCTTATAGAAGGCTTACTTTGGGCAAGTGATGCCGAAAGAAACAAGTTCTAGCCAGGACTGATAGGGCTGTGACGAGCTGCCAAGTGACCAAAGTTACACGTGTGCGAAGAAATTATGGAGCACTAGGGTGTAACTTTGCCATTTTTTTTGAGGTGTTGCACCAAATTTTCAACATGGCCTTTTGGTACCCCTCCTTATGAAGAGTGCCAGTGTAATTTTGTTCACTTGTCCCAAAAGGTGTTTTCGCAGAGCGACCATGCCATTATATGCTCCAGGTGGGAAAACACATTTCAGGCAGGATGTGAAGAATGACAGCTGTACTGTTAACAAGCATTTGTCAATGCCAAATGTTTGCTTGCTGGTATTAGTATTGGAAGTGTAGAAGTTAGGCAGATGCAGAATAGGAATGGCAATGAAGTATTGAACTTCACGCGAACCCCACCTCCACCCTTCAAAGAGGACAGACATTGGGGTATGCCTTTGGGTCATTGCGCGTAACACTCATGCCATTTCACCTCACCCTATCCTGCAGACACCGACAAGTGTTGAGGTGTGCCTTGGGGTGTTCAGCTTTACAGTCACCCCATTCCTTAAGGATATACACTGAAATGAGTGCAGTATAGGAGAATGGGATGAATTCTGGGGCTGAAGAGTCCAAGGTGCACCTCGATGCCTGTCACTGGCTGCAGGATGGGGGTGGAATGGCATGTGAATTATAGCAAGCAATCCAAAGACACACCCCTGACGCCTTTTCAGTCTGTACAGGGTGGGATGTAATGGTTAGAAACCGAAACACCCCGGGCGTTTGTTGGTATTTGCTCTACAAAGTTTCAACATGTCCTTTTTGTGACCCCCACCTCATGAAAGCATTTGGTACCTCTGCTCACGAACAGTGGCACTGTCATTTTGTTAATCTGTCTCGAATGTTGATTTGCTACAGCGACCGCGTCATTCTGTGCCAGATGTGCAAAAACACAGTTTGGGCAGAATGTGAAAAATGACAGCTGTCCTCTTCATAAGGAGGTGTGAAAAATGCCAATGTTTAAAATCTCGAGTGAAAATATTAAAAATTCTCAATGTTACAAGAGTGTGTGGAAACTGCAGAATGCATGCTCATAATACAATCATTTTGTGAAATGTTCTCACCAAATTTTCAACATAGGCATTTTGGGACCTCTGCTCATGAACAGTGTCACTGTGATTTGGTAATCTGCCCCGAATGCTGATTTCCCACAGCAACTGCATCGTTGTGCGCCACATGTGCGAAACCACATTTTGGGCAGGATGTGAAAAATGACAGCTGTACTGTTCATAAAGAGGTGTGAAAAAATGGCAATGCTGAAAATCTGGAGTGAAAATAATAAAAATTCTCAGAATTACGTGTGCGTAGAAACTGAGCAACACACTCTCGTAACACAGTCATTTTTTGGAATTTTTTCACCAAATTTGCAACATACTGTAGGCTTTTTGGGAGCTCACCTCATGAACAGTAACACTGTCATTTCATTACTCAGTCCCTAAAGGTGATTCTGCACAGTGACCATGAGGTCACCTTCTGGGACAGAATAATGACATGACAGTGATTGCATTCATGAGGCGGGGTCCTAAGAACCCCATGTTGAAAATGTGGTGCCAAAATTCGCAAAAATGGCTGAGATATCCACCTAAGTTGAAAAAAAAAACATTTATGCCATTATACAGCTTACTGGCATTTCTTCAGTTCACGGTTGGCTTTTGAAGAGTGCAGATGTGTTCCCAGTCCACCAAAGATCATCGCACCGGGCTCCAGAGGTAAGTATGGGGTGATGAGGGTGTGGGGATGTAGGGTGTTCAGAGAGTGGGTGTGGGTTGGGGGAGAGGGCAGTGGACACAACTAGGAACTGTTTTCTACTTTTCAGGTAAAAACAATTTGAAACCATAGCAGGAAGATTTTTTTTTGCAGGTAAATTAGGTATGCTGGGGTGGGCTCCCAGCATGCCACCTGCTTGTTTTGGGGGGGAGATTGGAGCCAACAGGGATTGGGCCCCATTACTATAGAAAAAAGGATCTGTGTTTGGGGGGGGACATGATGCCGAGGGTGATTGGGCACCCCAATTGGCAAACAAATGTAGGGGGGACATTATGCCAACAGGGAGTGGGATCCCCCATTGGCAAATTATCTGGGGAGGGGGCATGCCAACAGGGGGATTGGGCACCCCAGTTAGCTTTCATGGGGACTCTAAGGTGGACAGCGACAGCCAACGCCATGTTAATTGCAATGTTATACCAGGCAAGGCACCACCCTGCAGTGACGGGTCTCTCCCGCATTGCAGTGGCAAATTCATTTCAAGTTGGTGGCATGCTGGGGGACGTGGCCAGCAGCTGACTGAAATGGATGCTTGAACCCTGAGCTCTCTAAAAACCCCACAAAAACCCTAGATATATCCGGATCCATTCACAGTATGGTGCAACTATAACAAGTTTTCTGATACTATAGCTACTTGCTCGTCTAGTGATCCGTTGATCGGTCCTCTGACTGCAGGATAACTCAAACTGTTTCAACTTGAGGTGTCAGCCTGCCACATGGCCTTGCAAGCCTGCTCATTCCTCAAGGTGGAGTCTGCTTCAGGCCTGGAGGGGAACCTCACTGAAATCCAGCAGGGGTTTGTGGAAATCCTGCATCGCATGAACAATGTGGATTTGGCCACAAAAAATAAAATAACTCTAATATCATTGATTTCTCCCAAAGAACCTGTGTCATGGAACACAGACTCACTGAAACAGAGGATGGCCAGCAGAAAACCAGAGCCAGGCTTCAAGAACAGCACAGGCTGATCAATATGCTC
This sequence comes from Neoceratodus forsteri, assembly GCA_016271365.2. Classification (NCBI taxonomy): domain Eukaryota; kingdom Metazoa; phylum Chordata; order Ceratodontiformes; family Ceratodontidae; genus Neoceratodus; species Neoceratodus forsteri. The sequence goes on from CM057455.1 coordinate 701,442,012, forward strand.
TGGTCCAGAGTGGAGGACCTAGAAAATTGAAGCCGCCGAAATAATCTCTGGTTTGTGGGGTTTCCAGAGGGCTGCGAAGGGTCCAATGCTATCCTATTTTTAAAGAAGGAGCTACCTCTCTTACTGGACTGGCATTGCGAGGCCCCACCTGAGATCGATAGGGCTCACAGATCTCTTGCTCCTCACCCTGCACCCGGGGCCCGCCCACACATGATCCTCGCCCAGTTTCTCCGGTTTCAAGATAAAGAAACCATCTCTAGACTGGCTCATGAAAAAAAAGAACTCTCATGGCAAGGCCACTGCATACAAATCTTTGCTGATTATTCGTAAGAGGTGACTGCGAGATGTAGGGCTTTCACTCCAGCACATAGAGCCTGTGCTGAACTTGGGCTCGAGTATTCTCTTAGGTATCCTGCCTCCCTCAGAGTAATTTTCATTGGCTCCCCATGGCTGTTTGATAACCTCACGGCAGCTGAAACATTTCTTGCAGCACAAGCTCCTAAATTGAATTGGGGCAGGTTGAGAGACTATGGCAGCCCAAGGGCCATTTCAACCAGGTATATACTGATGGAAACAGGATAGCAGGAGATTGGCCCAACAACACCAAAACCCTCTACCCTGCATTCTTCAACTCGGACCCCTTCTAGGAAATCTTCTGTCAGTAAAAGGAAAAATAGATGCAAGGCGTGGATAGAAGGGATGCACATCGATAAAACTCCCTGGCTCTGCTCCAGAAGCCACAGTGACAGCCCTGATTTGATTGCTTTACCCAGCAAATCAGACATGAGCAATAACCAGTTCATTGCCTTGATGGACTTACTGACAGATGGCCCACAGCAGGACTTGCCCAAACCCTTCAAGAGATCACCTATGAAAGATAGCAAGCCTCAGACAGCAAGAAGCCTTTCATGGGCTGAAATAGCAGGTGACATTTCCCCTGAGGCCCCTGTGAACACTGACACCTTGTCTGCTATGCCTCCATTGGGTAATACAACACCAACGCCTAATCCTGCTATGACCTCCGTTGGCTGACTCTAAACTTGTTCCCTGTTTTTCTAGGTTAAACTATTGTATATTCTGGTGACTTTAGTGCTGGTCTACCAAACTGTTAAGTTTCAGTGCTCCCCTCCCCTTCCCCGATCTGGTGGCAGTAAGTATGAGGGACATATTAGCAGTTGGGCTTTACTGGGGTCTGTTAGGCTGTTCACTTGGTAGTTGTTTGACTACCATTTCCCCTCATATTGTTCAGCCTCTACCCCACATTCTAGATTCACATTGGGATCTCCCACGTTTTCTTCCGGGGGGATTATTCCAATGGTGGACTGGCACACCAGTACTCCTTAACCCAGGTATATCCTCCTTTGATGGGGAAGGGCGAAGGAACATGGGGTCTGCCTGGCCTTTGCATAATGTACCTAACTGGATAGTAGCTCACTAGGCTGCACTTGTTGAAAGGTTCTTACAGTAGTATTTGGGAAGTGGGGGGGGATGCAGAAAGACTCTAGGACTTAGGTCGGTCTTCTCTCCTTGATGCCGATACTTACAGCGGATGCTGGTCAGTTGTTGAAGTGTTTACAAGGGTATGGGTGGGGGTTGGGAGGATGGGTTATGTTAAAAATGATGTTATCTTTTCTTCACTGTTATTCTTAGTACTTCTGTTTGTGGTACTCATGTTATACAGTGGTCAGTTTTATCCACCTAGTTATGTTTCTGAATATGGCAATCCAATGGGAGATGGCAGGTCCTAATACTGGTATAAGGGGAGGCGGATGCTGGCTAGGTCTGGTTGCAGCTATAGCTTCACCCAACGGGGCCTCTATCTCACTCAACTTCAGTCATGACATACCCCGGGTGGGATGGAAACTAAATTGATCTCCTGGAACATTAGGGGGCTCAGTTAAAAGAAATAAGGTGCTGTTTCATCTGAAAAAGATGGGTCCTCCTATAGCGTTCCTACAATAAACAAAGCTTTCCTCCAGGAAGGCAAGGAAGCTCAAACAAGGGTGGGTGGGCAAAGAGATACATAGTGTGGCCACTTTACATAAATGAGGAGTCTCTATACTTTTTCATAAAAAATTGGTGTGGAAATTGATCAGGCACACCCATGATAGGAAAGGAAGATGGGTCATGGCTGAGATGGAACCCCCGGAGGGCTCATTGATCCTAGTCAATATTTATGCTTCAAATCAAGACTGCCCTCAGCACTTTCATGATATTAACCAGGCCCTTTCTGATTTTAACACAAAAAAAGCTCCAGTGTTAATGGGTGGAGATTTCAGCTTGACGCTAGATCACACAATGGACAGGAGTAATAAGACCCCCGAACCCCACAGACAAGCTAAGCTAGCAGTTCAGAGACTAATGAGTGAACAGGTATTGCTGGATGCCTGGAGAACACAGCCCCCAGGGGACCATGATTATACTTGCTTCTCTCAAGCCCATGGGTCCTCTAGCAGAATAGACCTTTGGCTTATCTCCTCTGGATTATGTGAAATGTTCATCCACTCCCATATACACCTGGTAATTATTTCTGATCATGCACCATTAGAACTTTTGATCAGGCAGGGGCAAGATTCCCCTCCAACGTCTGCTCAGCACCTTGACTCCCTCTTGTTGGAAGACGTTAAATTCCAGAGGTGGTATGGACCTGAAGTGGCGGATTACTGGAAAAATAATGATAATTGGGAAGTCTCCGATTTGACCCTCTGGAAGGCCTTCAAGGCAACTATCCATGGCAGAATAATTACCTTCTCTTCTGCCAGGAGGCATCACTGAGAGGCTGACCAACGAGCTTTAGAGAAGCAATTATATGTACTGGAATCCCAGTACAAGGCGCTTAACTTACAAGCTCCATCCCAGACCTTACTGGCTCAGCTGACCAACACAAGAATTTCCCTTAATGCCCACTTAACTCGCCAGGCTGAGCTGAATATTAAAAATTACAACATGCATACTGGGGGAAGGGGGAGGCCGGCAAACTCCTATTCTATCGCTTGAAACACCAACAAGCTTCCTGGAAAATACACGCCTTAGCAGACAAGAATGGGGTTAAATGTTACTCCAAAAACCGGGTCAATGAGATCATGACAAGGTTTTATGAACAATTATACGCTTCTCCCCACCCTCCTGAGCCACTTAAAATCCATGGCTTTCTGGCCTCGTTACCTATCCCTCAACTCCAAGAGAGTGATTCTCAATTGTTAGAATCCCTGATAACAGAGGAGGAGGTGACTGATGCTATTAATTCCTTGAACCTTCGCAAGGCCCCTGGTAGGGATGGGTTGCCCACAGACCTTTACAGAATCCTAGGAGTCATCCTGGCTCCATATTTGGTCTGGGCATTCCATCACTCTTTCTCAGCCAGCTGTCTGCCTCCTTCTCTGAGAGAGGCCACCATTACGGTTCTCCCCAAGAAAGGGAAAGACACACTTTCCCTGGGTAGTTACTGCCCCATTTCACTCATTAATGCTGATACCAAAATTCTGGCAAAAGTTCTGGCAAATAGGCTTGAACACCTCCTCCTGGGCCTAATCCATCCCTCACAGGCTGGTTTTGTTAAAGGCCACTTAAGGTTGGATCACTACAGGACTCTGGTCTCACTAATGTACCTTACCAAAGTGTCCAAAAAGCCCTCTATAGCCCTGACCATCAATTTCAAAAAGGCGTTTGATTTGGTTGAGTGGGCCTTTCTATTCCACACTCTTTCCACAATGGGAAAGGGTCTGAACTTTATCTCCTGGATTAAACTACTATACGCCTCACCCATGGCCTCTGTCCTGACCAATGGTATCCTCTCTATACATTTTCAACTACAGAAAGGTACAAGACAAGGTTTCCCCCTTTCCCTGCTCCTATTTGTCCTAGCTATAGAACCCCAGGCCATTGCTCTCCAGGAATCTCACATGATTCCTGGAATATGGGGGGTGATTCCATAGTTAAAACAGTCTTCTATGCAGATGATCTCCTCATCACTATGGAGTATACTCCCCAGGTGTTTATGGATATCTTCAACATTCTGGTTGAGTTCTCTCAAGTGTCCGGACTTAAGCTGAACCAGTCCAAAACTGAGGTCCTCCCACTGAATTCAGTGTCCTCAGGGGAAATCTTCACTACTTTAGAGCTAAAATGGTCTCCCAATAGTATCAAATATTTTGGCATTATTCTCCACCTGAACCTGGACAAAATGCTCTCAATTAACTTTACCAACTTATTAGATTCACTCACACAAGACGTGGAGAGATGGAAAGCCCTGAGGCTCTCGTTAGCAGGTAAAATTGACTCCACTAAGTTAATGGCTGCCCCGAAGATGCTCTATATTCTAGCTCATTTACCCATGTTCATCCCCAAGAAATGGTTTCAAAAAATGGAGGCTCTAATGGGCAATTTCCTGTGGGGGGGGGTTCCTTCCCAGATTTAGCAAACTAAAGCTGCGGTAGCACTGGAGTAGGAGTGGGTGGGGACTCCCCTGGCTACAAGGGTACCACTTGGCCTATGTCTCAACACAGACAACCAGATGGTTCTCCAAGATAGGTCAGGCCTCTCCATCCTGGCTTTTGTTTTGGTGCACGCTCCCTCCCCTGCAGTGGTTTTGTATGATAAGAAGAACCCCTCTTCTGGTCTTTCTCCTTCTATACTGATTTCAGTTAAGTACTGGAAGAGAACACTTATCCACCTAGGTCACAACCCAACACCATTGGAATTTACCCCTCTTTGGAACAACCATGCCCTACAAGTAGGAAACCACACATTCTATTGGAAGCTGTGGGAAACTCAAGGTATTTCCCTGATACATGACTTGTTACTCCCAGGCACTTGTTCACTTGACCCTGAAAACTCAATTTCATCTTCCTTTGACCCACTTTTGGAGATATCTCCAAATCATGGATGTCATCACCCATTTATCCAGTGCCCCACACAGAAAGGAGCTCTCTCAAGGCCCCTGCCCCATTAGTATTTGGGGGAAGTTCTTCAGAAATAGAGTGAGTGTGATATATACAGCCCTCAGAGGCACTTCGAAAGATCCTACCCGGACCACTAGAGCTCAATGGGAGTCAGATTTACAGATCACTATCTCCGAACGCCAATGGTGCCATGGGTGGGTAAGAATCCACACTGCCTGAAGAGATGGTTGGACCCACCTCATAATGAACAAAACCCTACATAGGTGGTACTGAGACCCTGCCAAACTTAAACAGATGAGTCTCATTTCGGCTGATAATTGCTGGAGATGTGGGAACAAGGGGATGAATCTATTTCACACTCTCTGGACCTGCCCCTGTCTTCCTCCCTTCTGGCTATCAATTCAGGATATGTGTCAGCAAATATTCCCTACGGTTACCCCTGACCCCTCTCTACTTCTATTGGGGTGCGCCCGTCCACACCGAAACATTGCCCCGGGGCCAAATGGATTACTGTAATAGGGGCTATCGCCAAAAGATCCATCCTGATGAGATGGAGATCCCCTGAGATCCCAACCTTTCAGGAATTCCTTCTGGCAGCAGCCTAAGGAGCTATGCTGGAGAGACTCTCCAGCTTCTCTGGGGGCCTAATCTCTCAGTTTGAGGAATGCTGGCAGCCCTACCTCAACTCAAAGTATTGCCATGACATTCACTCGAAAGGCAGCTTTACACGACTCCCCACCCTGCTCTGGATGGGGCTCCCCATCCTCTTCACCACTAAACTCTGATTCCCCTCCTTGATATGGATTTTGTTAAGTGACTGAGTCCCCTTCCTTTAGATCGGATTGCCTTATTTTGTATATAGTTTATATCAGTACATGCATAAACTTTAGGACGCACTACACCTAGTCCTAACCTGGTATTATTTGCTTTAGGCCCTTCTTGCTTAACTAAGTAATGTCACAGAATAGTACATTGTGGTCCCTTTGCTTGACTAGATATATGGACCTAATCAGACTATAATTTGACACTTTCATTTATTTTTTTTTGAGATGTAAATGGCTTAATATTCTGCTCTTTACTGTTTTTCACCTATTAAGTTTTATTGCTTCATGTTCTTATCCTGAGTTCTGGACATACTAAATGTTAAAGAACCTCTGTGCGCAAACACTGAGGCAAGGGTTACCCCAAGGGTATGCCGTATGGTCTTAGATCCTGTATGTACTACTGTGTGCATGTGTGTGCTTATCCCTTTTAAAATCAATAAAAATCTTTAACAACAAAGTTAGTGACATGCTTGCTGAACTAGTGTCAGCAGCAGCATGGCACCGCATTGGGGAAGGAGGGCCAAGCCTCATAATGCAGTGGGGGCATTGGCCACCACAGTGCTGCACCTCCAAAACCCCACTTTTCTCCTAGGCTGTCACATAATGTTTCTTACACAGATGCGCAAGCAAACATAAAAAGGAGGTGTGCAAAAAATGGCAATGTTAAACTCTGGATTGAAAATATTAAAAATTGAAGTTAAGAGTGTGCCTAGAAACTGCGCAAGGCATGTTCATAATGCAGTCATTTTTGGGGGTTTTTCACTAAATTTGCAACATAGGCATTTTGGAACCCCACCTCATGAACAGTGGCAATGTTGTTTCATTAATCAGTCCCGAAAGGTGATCTGCACAGCAACTGTGAAATCACCTTTCAGAACAGAGTAACAAAATGACAGTGTCACTGGTGAGGTGGGGTCTGAAGAACCCCATGTTGAAAATGTGGGGCCAAAATTCAAAAAAATGGCTGAGTTATCAATTTAAGTTGAGAGCCCCATTGAATGCCATTATAGCACGCTTATCTTTGGTTCTTCAATTTGTGGTTCAGCTTTGAAGAGTGCAGACGTGTCCCGGTCCAGAGAAGATGACAGCGCTGACCTCCGGAGGTAAGTATGAGGTGGGGAGGGTGCAGGGTGGTGGGTGCTCCATGGGAGGGTAGGGACGGGGGAGGGTGGACTGGGGCAATGATGAGGGACTGTTTTCTTTTTTACAGGTTAAAAAAACACGTCAGGGGAAAGTTTACTTTATTTACAGGAAAAAAAATATATATACATTTGGGTACACTGGGGTGGGCTCTCAGTGTGCCACATGAGTTCAGGCAATGGGTGCTTGATGCCGACATGGGGATTGGGCATCCCAGTTTTGGCAGGGGGGAACAAACAAACTGGGGTGGGCTCCCAGTGTGCCACATCAATGGGGGAGGCACATACTGCTGGCATGGGGAGTGGGCACCCCAGTGTCAGTGAGGGGCAAAGAAGTACATTTGGGCACACCGGGGTGGGTTCCCAGTGTGCCACTTGAGTTGGGGGGGCTACATAATACTGACACAGGGACTGGGGTCTCCAATGTCGATGCAGGAGGACAGCAGCATTGGGAGGATTTTTCTGCAGGCAATTGTGACGCAACTGCACATGCATGACACTCGTGCATGCGTAGTTGAGGTGAATGGCATTTTGCCATTCACAACATGATGGCACCAGCAGAACTACATATACGCGTAAGTCATGCATGCGCATTTTATGCCCTGGAATGTGGAAGTAACAGCCAAAATAGTGCAGCTGTTATTCCATAGTGGCCGATCATAGCAGAGGGTTTTAAGCTCCGTTGAACTTTTGAAAGATTACTCCAAAAAGTCCAACAGAAGGTTCCATGATCGGCCATTTTTGTAAGCTATGAGCCGATCCCAAAATGGCTGTAGCCTCCACCCACAGCCCTAACAACAGACCGATGAAATGTACTGTACTGTACGAGAAGAGGATAATAACATAATTATTGAATTACCAAATGAACAAATGTTCTGCCATCAGCCCCACTGACAATGCTATACTGTATGTGAGAGGGAGATGTAAACAGGATCTAAATAGAAACACAGACAAATAGAATTTCTTTGACTGGGTGACCAGGGAGGTAGATAGGGGAGGGGCAGTGGATGTGGTCTACCTAGATTTCAGCAAGGCCTTCAACACCATCCCACTAGGAGGTTGATAAATAAGTTGGGAAGTCTGGGAGTGGGCCCTGAGGTGGTAAACTAGGTCAGAAACTGGTTGCGTGACAGGACACAGAGGGTGGTGGTAAATGGTGTTCAATCTGAGGACTGGTCTGAGGGGTTACGAGTGGGGTGCCACAGGAATCCCCACTGGGGCCAGTCCTCTTTAATGTCTTCATAAGTCACATTGCAGAGGGGCTGGAGGGGAAGGTATGCCTCTTTGCAGATGAAACTAAGATTTGCAACAGGGTCCACACTCTGGGGGTGTGCAGAAAAATTGAGAAAGGACCTAAACATGCTTGAGGAGTGGTCAAGAGTGTGGCAGCTAACATTCAATGCAAATAAGTGCAAAATCATGCACTTGGGGCACAGAAATCCAAGGAAAGAGTACAAGATGGGGGGGTACTGATGGCCACCGGTCAAGAAAGGGGCATGGGGTAATCATATCTGATGACCTAAAGGTTACCAAACAATGTGAGAAGGCTATGGGGAGAGCCAGTGTGATGCTAGGGTACACAGGAAGAGATATCATTAGCAGAAGGAAGGAGATGCTTTTGCCACTATAAGGATCACTAGTGAGACCTCATCTGGAGTACTGTGTCCAGTTCTGGAGGCCACATTTCCAGAAGGAAATAGACAAATTAGAAGCAGTCCAGAGAAGGGCAACAAAACTGGTGCAAGGACTGCACCAAAAGTCATGAGGAAAGGCTAGAGGACCTCAATTTGCACTCCCTGGAGGAGAGGAGAGAGAGGGGGGATATGATAGAGACATTCATGTACATCAGGGGTATAAACAAGGTACAGGAGAGTAGCATCTTTCAGAAAAGAAAGTGTACAAGAATAAAGGGGCATGCTATGAGGCTGAGGGGTAGGCTCAAGGGCAACATGAGGAAGTACTTTTTCACAGAAAGAGTAGTGGATGTTTGGAACAGCCTCCCTGCAGAGGTGGTGTGGGCAAAAACAGTAGGGGAATTCAAGAATGCATGGGATAGACATAAGAGTTCTCTCACAACAGGGAAGAGAGGGTAAGCAGCAGATCAACTAGGGTCTGCAGTAATGCATTAGGTACAGAACAGGGGAAGACTAGGTGGGCCTTATGGTCCTTATCTGCCACCACCTTCTGTGTATCTGTGAATTTGACTGCAGATAAGGACCGCTTGGCCCACCTAGTCTACCCATTTCCCTACTTGTTTCACATACAACAAATCCAAACTGATCTGTGGCCTCACCCTTTCTTTCCTACCACTAGAGTTCCTTTATGTCTGTCCCATGCATTTTTGAATTCCCCTATCATTTTTGCCCTACAACCTCTGCTGGGAGGCTGTTCCATGAATCCATCACCCTTTACTTGAAAAAATACTTTCTAATGTTATCCATAAGTCTATGGAGAAAAGGTAATATTACATTGAACAACTAAATAAACTCAAGTATGTAACGCCCAAGCTAGGGATAATTGTGTGGTTATTCAAATAAACAAAAGCATGATCAGAAAATCAGTGAGTGGTAAATCAGGCAGTTTGGAGGAGGGTTATCAGGATATGGGAGATTAAGCCACATATTGTGATGCATTCGCAAGCTGTGTCAGTGGCTTAGCAGGTTGCACACTTGCTTCTGAGGCTGGAAGATCAGAAGGCTGTGGGTTCTATCCCCACACTAGGCACTTGGGTTATATCCCAATACTGACACTGTGGTGCAGCATTTTGGGGGGGCTGCTGTATTCCTGAGGTGCAGTCTTTCAGATTAGATGTTAAACTGAGGCCCCATCTGCCTGTTCAGATGGATGTTAAAGATCCCGTGGCACTTCTCGAAAAAAGTAGGGGAATTTTATTAGGAAACACATGAAAAAAAATCAGAACAAAAAACAATACACTGCAATGTGTACAGGATCATGTACAATAGCTCCCATTGGTGAACAGCAATATATGTATACAGACTTATCCTCATTTGTATTTTAAGAAAAAGGAAAGACCTTTCTACCACACCTGAACCTTAGACAAAGGATGATGAGATCTCATAATCGCATACCATTTAACATAGAAACATAGAATTTGACGGCAGATAAGGACCGCTTGGCCCACCCAGTCTGCCCATTTCCCTACCTACTGGATAAGCTGCAGATCCTAGTTAACCAGCAGCCTACTTCTTCCTACCCCCAACCCCCAGAATTGCCTTATGACTATCCCATGCATGCTTGAATTCCCCCACAGATTTTGACTCCATAACCTCCTCCGGAAGGCTGCTCCATGCATCCACAACCCTCTCTGTGAAGAAATACTTCCTTAAATTACCTCTGACGCCCCCTCTATCTTCAAATTGTGCCCTCTTGTTCTTGCACACCTCTTTTTTTGAAAGATGCTACCCTCTTGGACTTTGTTGATTCCCTTGAGGTACTTGAAAGTTTCTATCATGTCCCCCCTCTCCCTCCTTTCCTCGAGGCTATACATATTAAGCTCCTTAAGTCTCTCTTCATATGTCTTCCGGTGCAGACCCTGCACCATTTTAGTTGCCCTCCTCTGGACAGCTTCCATCCTGTCTATGTCTTTGCAGAGATTAGGTCTCCAGAACTGCACACAGTACTCCAGATGGGGTCTCACCAGCTGTCTGTACAGAGGGATAATAACTTCCTGTTTTCTACTGGTGATGCCTCTCCCTATGCATCCCAGTATCCCCCCAGCCCTCCTTGCTGCCCTCTCACATTGCTTGCCCATCTTTAGGTCATCTGATATGACTACCCCCAGGTCCCTTTCCATTCTTGTTGTTGTTAGTATCTCACCCCCCATTGTGTACTCTTCCCCTGGGTTTTTGTTTCCCAGGTGCATTACCTTGCATTTCTTAGCATTGAATCTAAGCTGCCATACATTTGACCATTCCTCTAACCTTGCCAAGTCCCTTCTCATCCTTTCCACCCCACCCTGTGCATCAACTCTGTTGCAGATCTTAGTGTCATCTGCAAAGAGACATACTTTTCCTTCAGTCCTTCTGCAATGTAAGCATAAAGACATTGAAGAGGACCGGTCCTAATACTGAACCCTGCGGTACCCCACTAGTAACCCTCCTTTCTTCTGAGTGGACTCCATTTACTATAACTCTCTGTGTCCTATTCTCCAGCCAATTCTTTACCCAGGCTGTCATCTTGGGACCCACTCCCAAGCTGGCTAACTTGTATATTAATCTTTTGTGTGGGACTATGTCAAATGCCTTGCTAAAGTCTAGGTAGGCCATGTCCACAGCCCCTCCCTGATCTACTACTTTGGTCACCCAGTCAAAGAAATCTATCAGGTTCGTCTGGCATGACCTTCCCGCTGTGAATCCATGCTGCCTAGGGTCCTGTGCCCCTCTGGCCTCTAGATACTCGACAATTCTTTCCTTTAGAAGTGATTCCATCATTTTCCCTATCACTGAGGTTAAACTAACAGGTCTATAGTTTCCTGCTTCTGCCTTGCTCCCACTTTTGTGAAGGGGAATCACATCTGCCCTCCTCCAGTCCTCGGGTACCATCCCATCCTCCCATGATTTGTTAAAAGGGTAGTCAGTGGTGTCACTAGTTCCACCCTTAGTTCTTTTAGAATTCTGGGATGAATCCCATCAGGCCCCCTTGCTTTGTCCACCTTCAGTTTTAAGAGTTCTTTCAGAACCCTTTCTTCTGTAAATGGGCCGGTATCAACTTCTGTATCCAGAGTGTTACTACTGTTTGTTTTATGTATCTCCCCCTCTTCCTTCGTAAATTTGTAAAGTGGTTTCACATAATCTACGAAAGGTTTTATGAAGCATGTGTAGCTGTTGCAAAACCCACTGGCATCTGGCATGCCATAAGTAAAACTTGAGATAGGTGAAGAAAACAGCTAAGGTACAATACTTGCATGATATTTTCTAAGAGAAAGGGAGTAATCCCCTAAAACAAACATTTCATAAAATAGATTTGATAACCAGGGCAGACTTGATTTTTGTGCTAAAAAAGTCCATAGGGATTCAGCATAGGTACAAGTTAACAAGAAGTGCTCCATGGTTTTTTCAGGGGCTGCATAGTCAGTATATGGGCAAGTACGTTCTTTCAAGGCCTTGTGCTTCCTGTTATTCCTTACATTTAAACATACCATAGGAGCACAACCATAACACTTTCTACACATGTTTAGAGATTCTTTTGTTGATCAATTGCTCTAATACCTTATATATTTTATTAGGAGAGTAATTCTTAAAGTCAGGTTCTGATGGACCAGTATGTTGCATGGTAATCTTGTGTAACTATGGTCCTGTATTGTGGGTTATTTGGTTTTTAGAAATATTCCATTTATGTAATTTCTGGACCAAAGATTTTATATAATCTGGAATCTGGAGGTATTTACATATCTTAGGTGGAGAAAGATACAATTTTTGAAGAAAAAAAAAAACTAAATTGTTCAGAGGGAACTAAGCCTAATTTAACCATCTGGGAAAGGAAGAGGGTATGAAAAAATATCAATGGGTCTATCATGCCAATACCCCCTTTTTCTTTTGATAAATAAAAAAGGCTCTTTTAATGGGGTTCAGTCTGCTACCCCACAACATTTAAAAGAAACAACTGTATAGTTAGGTCTCTAGGTTTGTGGGGAGAAAAATCAAGCCACAGGGAATAAGAGGCAAGGGATTAAAAATTTCTTAATAATCTGTATCTTTTTTAATTTAGACAGTTTCCATCCTTTCCGTCATTTTACTTTATATTCATATGCTGTCAAGGCTGATTCCAGATTCAGTAATGCCATATTTTGACTTCCCAAAGTAAGTCCTAATATTTAAATTAGCTCATTAGAGATGCATAATCCAACCAAATTAGGAGAAGTAAGGTTTACTTTCCCTACTTGTATCTCTTTACTTTTATCAAAAAGTAATCTGGCATTCGATGCTTTTGAATAGGCCTGCAGCTCCTGTATCATCACAGGGATGCTCTCAGTATTTTTTAAAAATAGACATATAGTATGTCGACTGTATATCCCAATACTTTCGCTTCATCACTCTGTCGATGTCCTGACAGGCCTTATATATGCTGATTCTGTATCAATCTTCTGATTAGAGGGTCTAGAGAAAAACATTTAAAAGGGGTCTTATGGACACCCTTGTCTGACTCTTTCTAAGATTTTTATTTCAGCTCCTATTTGTCCTGCTACAATGGGGTGAAGGGTAGTGGAAGAATAAAGTAATTATAGCCATTGTATGAATTCATCTGGGATTCCATAAAAACTTAAAGTATGAGAGAGAGAAATGAATGGTTAACCCTATCATATGCTTTGCTTTGTTCCAAAGAAATGATGAACCCTGCCATCTGATGTTTATTGTAAAACTCTATGATTTTCCCTGATAATAATAAGTGTATGCTGGATTTTCCTATTTGGAATCCCACATGACTTGGTAGGGTGAATTAATGAATTAGTAGCATTTCTTAAATGAATATTCAAAATTTAGGAAAAAATTAAAAAAATCCAAATTTACTAAGTTTATCGGTCTCCAATTTTGGATTCCATGTCAATACAGTGCAAATTATCAGGTGAATGCTATTTGGACAAATATTTTATATCACTGTCAATTTGAGCAAAAGCAACACCCGGCAACCACATTATAGTGCTAACTTACACAGAGCGAACCGTAAATTTCAACAACATTATGCACATTCAGACGTGAACATGCAATGCTCTGTACTGTCTGCTGCAACAAGCACACATCTGGCAGTGTTCCAGTGATTGTTTTGGATGTCCCTGAGGTACTTTTCAAAATGACCTGTGCTGTGCTCCCAGTACTGCTCCAGGCCCTCTCCATCAACTCTGTCAGTACCCTCCGAACTCCTATGTCAGCAGCATCAGGTACACAATTGTACTGCCCCCCCATAGCTACAGTGTTATCAGCTACAGTGTGGAGATGTGCTACAACTCCACCCATGTCATGCAGGAGGCCATGCCCCTCTGAATCCCCCATGGGGGCTGTGCCCTTGAGTCCCCTTATCTTAACAATAATAATAATAATTTTATTTGTAGTGCACCTTTCCAAAACCAAGGTGCATAACAATTGATTGAAACAACACTTAAAACACTCAATACCAAAACAAATTACAGCATAACAAGATAGTAGTATACAGATTCATATTAAATCAAATAGTGTAGGCATGATTCCACAGGCAAGTCTTTAAGGCCCATTTAAATCCTTCCATGGTCATGCACTCCCATAGCTGATGGGGTAGAGCATTCCAAAGGGCTGGGGCCATGTACATAAATGCACGGGCCCCAGAATATTTTAAAGAAACCCTTGTGATCTCTAGCAACCTCTCATCAGCTGAGCGGATCAATCGCCCCAGGCAGTAAGGAACCAGAAGCTCTTTTAGGTAGTCCAGGCCCTGACCACGTAGGGCCTTATAAGTCAGAAGTCTGACTTTAGAGGTGATCTGCCACTGCACTGGCAGTCAGTGCAGATTGTGCAGCACCAGAGAAATATAACATGAACAAGAATTTCCGGTTAGTAACTGGGCTGCTACATTCTGCACTAGCTGGAAGTGGTGGATATCAACCCCTGGTAGTCCTAGGTACAGGGAATTAAAATATTATCCAGGTGCGAGGACACAAAGGCGTGGACCAACATAGGGAGCTCACTGGATGGAACAGGGTGTTTAACTCTGGAGATGTTCCTTAAATATTCTAGCACCATGCTGCTCCTGGATAGAGGGGTAGGCTATTATTAATATCGCCAGACTGGTGAGTCGCTATCATTACTTATGCTCTCTTGTGCAGCAGTCACTCTTATTGCCGCTTTGATGTGCATTTAATTCGGTCTCTTGTGTGTTTGCGATCATTGTCCAGTCGCTGTAATTGTGAGTGCTATAATTGAGTCACTCAAATGTTCTCGCTGTGAATGCAACACTGTATTGACTTGATACCCAATTTTGAAAAATATATTTATCCCCTGATTTATATAGAGAAATTATTAACCCTTTAGTAAAGTATTAATGAACATGGTTTGTCTGGAAAAAATACTCAAAGACTTTCTAAACAGGCAGCAAGCTCCTGAGTGAATGCTTTATAAAACTCATACAGCGAACCATCAATGCCTGGAGAAGCTCCCAATTTCAAGGTCCGTATTACTTGTGCAATTTTCTGAGCCAAAATAGGTTTTAGTAACTCTTGGATCCCTTGTGGGTCTACTATTTTTGGACCCACATTTAAATAATCTTTTATTTACAGTTCTGAGGGTAGGTTTGTCTCTCTAAAAGATTTTAGATATTTTGAGACAATCTTATTCAATTGATCAGGAGAAGTAACTATGTTTCATTGTTTGTCTTTTAACATGGAAAAGGAAGAAGCTCCTTCCTGGACTTACATGCTTCAAATGGGTCACCATACGGGGTCTTTTGAGTTTTATTTTATCTATTTTTTATTTTATTTATCAAGTCTAGGATTACAAATACCTTTGATCCATGGCTCTTTTACAAAGGTTCCATGTCAGAGAAATACAAATTATGGGGAACATCAAGACAGGCATTACAACAATGTGGACATTGCAAACAGAGTACAGATTAATACAGTTCAAGGGTAGCATTGTAACAAGGCAGCCAGCAGCATTTGTCAGAAAAAAAAGACAACAGGTAAGAAGTGCCAGAGTCATAAGGAGAGGGAAGAGGGTGGTGGGGAGAAGGCATGTAGGAAGGGTGGCGAGAGGGTGAAAAGTGCAGCATTGGGTATACCAAGATGTGAGGGTAGAATCCAGTGAGGAGGGGGGGACAACTAGAGCAGAAAGGGAAGTGGAAAAACAAGGTTAAGTTGGGCAGTCACAGGAGCTGCTGGTAGTGAGATAGTCCCGGACCCTAGTTTTAAACATACCAATAGTTGGGGCAGAGGAGATGGTTGGGCTGAGGCCATTGAACCAGAGTGGTGCTCGATAAGCAAAAGTGCGTTGTCCCTGTGAAGTGTGACAGTGGGGGACTTTCAGTAGCTGTAGCGTGGATCTCCTAAGGCACCATTTGTTAATTCGGTGTTGTAACAGAGTTGAGACCCCAGAAGGTACAAGGCCAAGGTAAATTTTTTTGACCATGGAGCAGGTGAGAAACTTTATGCGGTTTGATAGTTGGAGCCAGCCAGTCTGAGTGTACAGGTCACATGTGTGGGTGAGACGGTGAGCACCAGTGATGAGCCGACATGCTTTATTTAAGGCAGTTGAGAGGCGTCTAAGGGTTGTGGTTGTGGCCAAGCCATAAATGATGAGACCATAGTCTATTACAGTGATCACAGAGCTCAGGACTGCAACCTTCAAAGCTTCTGGCATGAGGTGTGGTCTGTGTTTGTAGAGGAGACCAAACTGTGTATTAGCAGCTCTAGCTACATTATCTACATGAAGTCAGTAGGAGAGATTAGAGTCAAGCTGTACCCCTAAGTATTTGAACGACACCACCCGATCTAGAGTGTTCCCCAGGGTGGTGGAGATAACCAAGTGGTGTAGCTTGTGTGGGTTATGAGAGCTGCAGAAGAGCATATATTTGGTTCTCTTGTCATTGAGGATCAGTTTATGATTAAGAAACCATGTCTCTACAGAACTGAAACCAAGTTGAAGGTTGTGTTGAAGAGTTGCAGGATCTTTGTGAGTGGAGACTACAACAGCATCATCGGCATATAGTATGATCTGCTCAGAGCAGTGGTAAGGGAGGGAGTTTAAGAAAAGGCTAAAAAGGAGGGGTCCCAGTATGGATCCCTGTGGGACACCGGAGCGAACAGGCAGGGTGTTAGAAAGAGCATCCGCAACTTTTACTCTCTGTGACCGGTTTTCTAAGTAGCTTTTAAACCAGAGAGAAGAGTCAGATGATAGCCCGGGATTCAGTAGTTGGTGTATTAGTAGTCCATGGTGTACTGTATCGAAGGTCTTGGAGAGGTCGACGAAAACGGCCCCTGTGCGAAGGCCGTTGTCAAGGGATTTGTGCAAAGCTCCAGTGAACTCAAGAAGGGCTGTGGTGGTGCTGTGACCTTTCTGGAAGCCATGTTGTTGTAGACAAGGTATATTGTATTTATCCAAGTGGTCGGTAAGTTGATCAGCCATGATGCGCTCAAGTGCCTTACAGAGTGGGGGCAGTATGGAGATAGGGCGATAATTTGAATGAATCGTCTTGTCCCCACTTTTATGGATGGGTGTCATGGTGGCTGTTTTCCATAGGTCCAGGAATTTTCCACAGCTGAGAGAGAGGTTTAGGATTTTTGTTAATGGATGAATTACCTCATCGAGGGTGAGCAACAGAAGCTTAAGTTCCAGGGTGTCACTACTAGATCTAGATTTAGAGATAGCTGCAGTAATATAGCAGTGAGCTTCATTCAGCCTTACCTTCCTGAAGTAGAAGAGGGGATGGTTAGACTGAGGGCCTGAGGTATTTGGGGAGTAGGCCCTGTTTTCGAAAAAGTCATGGGGTAGAACAGCACTAAGGTCTGAAAAAGCAGTGTTAAAGATGTTTGCAATCACCTTGGGGTCAAGGGTTGAGGATCCATCAACCATTAACATGGCTGGAGAGGTTTTTGGCTGCTTCCTTGTGACATCCTTGATATTGTCCCAGAAAGCACAACTATTTCCCCATGTATAGGTGAGAGCGTCTTTGTAATAGGTGGATTTCATTTGCTGTATGACTTTTTGTGCAGGCATTTTGTGCTTGTTTGTAATTTTGGATGTCCAGTTGTTTGCCAGTGGCCCTGGCAACTGTCCAGAGGTGATCCCTTAGTTTCAGCTGTAAGAGAAGAGCCGCAGTGACCCATGAGTTAGAGAGAGATTTTGTTTTGTGCCTTTTAGCAAGGGCAAAGAGGTCGCAGGCTTTGTTGAAAATTGAGATGAAGTGATCAAGAGCCAAGTTAACATCTGTTGCTTCATAGATGGGTAGCCAGTCTTATAGAAACAGGTGTTGTTTGAGATGTGGAAGTTTTCCACACGGAAGGACTCTGCTAGCGATAATTTTGGGAGGGGCTTAAGGAATTTGTTAGACCATGCACACATGACTGGGGAGTGGTCACTGAGTGAGTCTGGGAGAATGGTCATACGAGAATTCTTTGTGGGTGAGTGGTGAGGACCCAATCCAAGAGGGTACTGGTGCCAGTCTTATAGTTAATCCTAGTAGGGGAGTTTACCATTTGCATGAGATTAGCAGCTGAGATGGAGTCTTTATAGGCACTGGCACTCAATGCTAACCAGTTTATGTTGAAATCCCCTAGCTGAATAAATTCAGCTTCAGAAGGATGAGAGTTGATAAAGTTTAAGACGTCATTGAATCCATGTTTAGGGTCCCTTGGCGGGATGTATATGGAGACAATAGTCAGGGCTTTATGGTTGGGACCTAGGACGATTTTTATTGGCAGAATCTGGGCTGAGGCAGAAAGTGATGGAGTTGCTACAGGGTGCCAAGACAGGGAGTCTTTGATATAGATTGCGAAACTACCTTACATTACTTCTGCTTAAACAGAACTGGCTCTGTCATATTGCTATTTCTGCATTTCTGTTTTGAGAGAACTAATTTGGGAGGAAAGATCTAGCCTAGAGGTTGACACTAACATCATAAGATGTTGTAGCTGAGATCTTAATTTTGGATAAGAAAAAAAGTTTCCCCATGCCGTGGTCCTCCCATAATTTTGGAACCATTCTTTCAGATCTTGATTAGTATCTTTCGACCAGGTTCCAGTGTCCTCAAAAAGATCGAATACTGAAGCTCTGGCACACAATAGGCCCCTTATTTCATTCTGAATGGTTGGATCTGAAAGTGCAGAGCTATTTAATTTGCAGCTGTTTTGTTTAACTGGCTTTTTAGGATCTGCCCAGATGGATGTTTTTAGGAGCATATGTTCAGAGAATTCTGCTGTGATAACTTCCATATCCATAGCCTGAACATCTTTTGAAATCAACGAGTAATCAATGACAGTGGTGAGCTGGCCTCTCCTGTAGGTAAAGACCAGACTTAGCACTTGATAATCAGCACAGTAAATCAGATCTGCTATCTGAATGCATTTATGTAAGGCAAAAGAATCACAATAGACTTTCTTTCCCACTGTGTGCTTGGCACTTATCTTAATGCTGCAGTTAAAAATCATCCCCCTAAATAGTTTGTGCAGTGACCAAAAAGGGCTGGATATCTTCAATCAGTTTCACTCTTTCAGCTTTCATCTGAGGGCTGTACACATGGATAAGCCTACAAGGTTCTGTTAACCAGAAATCATCAAGAATTAGTACTCTACCCAGGATGAGATCAATTATCTTTGAGTTGAAATTAATCCCCTCTGAATAGTTTGCTTACACCATCAGCCCTATCAGGTCTGAAGGACCAAGAGGACGGTCCCAATACCATTCAGCTTTATAAAGCCAAAGCTGTGAAATAGAATAGATCCATGTTTCCTGCAAAAGTAGAAAATACAATTCCTGATCATGAACTAATTGAAACACTGCCTGCCTCTTCCCATGGTTAAGTAAGATGCAAACATTAACAGATGTAAAACAGTGCATCAGTTTCAGTTAAAGTTCAAGTCAGTTCAACTTTTTTTCCCTTTACTTTTTCTTTTTCTTTTTTCCATCATGCTTAAAATATTCTGGCTTAGGTTGTTCACAGTTAAGGGAGAAGTTATCCGACCTGCCCTCATCCATTTCAGAGTCTCCACAGTTAGTGCCTGACAAAACAGAAAAGGAGTTTCCAGTTTCTGTGTTAGGGTGTTCAGGGTTATATTTTTTTCTTTCTAGTAGACCGTCTCCTAGTTTGTAGTAAAACCCAGGGTTGTGGTGGAGGCATGCCAGATAAACCCTCCAGGGGATCCTCCTTCTGGTTTTCAAAGTAACAGACAGGCTTCAATAGTACTGGTATATTCGATTCAGATGGGTTTCTCTCATGGGTTTTACCACTGCTTGTAGTTTGTTTCAGAGGAGTTGTTAACTCAGGTTTATTTTGCTAAGCATCAGGACACTTACTGTAGGACTTGTTTGAGGTACAGTTAGGATCAAATCATCTTCAGAAATTGCAGCTTTAGTTTGTACTTTCTGAATCGGATCATCAGGGTTGATGTCACAAGGTTTACTGCAGGACGCTCATGGGCATTCCTGGAAAAGATGGCCTATATCATAGCAAAGATTGCATTTCACAGGATTAGCACATTGCATGCTGATATGTCCCACCTCCCTTCATATGCTTCATCTAGGTTTGTCACAGACATTTGAAAGGTGGTTTCTAGCCCCACACTTATAGCATGCCTTAGGTTGTCCAGCATACAAACATACACCTTGGTCTCACCCCAAAAGAAAACTGTTAGGTAGATAGCAGATCCATTCATCAGTTTGTCTTAACTTTATTTTGAACTTCCAAGCCCTAGTCCAAAATTGTTCGACATCCAAAATGGCCCGAGGAGCACTGAGGACCTCACACCTTTGTTGTAGCCAATATATGATATCCCCAATATGAACCCCCTCATTTCTGAACATCACAGTTAAAAAACTTCATTAGAGGTTTTGTTAAAGGGATGTCCTAAGGGGGGAGAACTTGACCTGATTATACTTGAGCCAAAAACATTCCAAAGCTTGTGGGGTTCTGAAGCTAATATCAAAGTTATCCTCCCCTGAAACATGAATAACTGTAAAAAACATCAGCTGGAAAAAAATGTAGTGAGTCTTTCAATAATTTCTTGCCCACATACTGACTGTGAGGTCTGGGATCCAGACCAACTTTGTACCGCAACCGAACTATGTTTCTCCTAGGAGCAACTTCAGTTTTTTGGAACAAATCTGAAAATAGTGGGCCTTGTTTCAGGAGAGGTGGGAGCTTGCAATTTTGGGGTTGTACTGACTCTGGAGGCTCAGTCTACTCCTTTTCTGTAAGTAGATTATCTTTGGGATGTTTTTGATCATCAGGAGGAAAATCAGACCTAGGCATATTATCCCCTTTTTTTCCAAACTATCTCTACTGGGAGCAGCTTTCAAACCTCCTGCCATTTCAGCAGTTGCTATGGGAACACTTGGAGGTAGCTTAGTAACTTTACCAATGTTTATAGTGTTTAACTTTTGAGGCACTATAGTGTTTTTCTCAGAAACATCTATTTCACTATCAGGTATGTTACGTATATCCGTTGAAAGCCATTTGGGAGTTGCTTGTGTATCCAAGACCAGGTCCCACGCAAGGTCAGGGACCCATTTCCCTTCTTCCATTTGCATCCAGCCTGCAGCTTTCAGGGCTTTCTCTGGTGACCACTGTGTCTCTGTAACATTTGAGTCAGACACAGAAAAAGCAGCTTTCACAGCCACCGATGCTGACAGCGGCTTGTTTTAAACTTGACAGCCAGCAGTCTGTGAGGCATGTTCTTCTGATGAGTCATCTCTTGACATTGTAGCATCTAATTGTAAATTTTTATTAGAAAGTATTAATGCAGCCCTTTTTCTCCAAAGATCTTCCTTCCTCTTTTTATAGTTTTCTTCATCTTCAGCAGGCATTTGTAGAAGTCACAATTTTTTTCTCCATAAGTTTTTTATCTAAATATTCTTCATCTTTGTTCAACTCAGCAGTATCTGAAGAATGGAGTTCCTCCAGTTCCACACTATCAGTGACAACTTTTTCCTTCGCAATCTGTGATCCATGCATTGGCTTGTCCTCCTTTGTACCACCAGCTGTATTGGAGGACCGCTCTCTAGCCTGCTGCAGCACAGCTTGTTCTGCAGCCACCTGGTTCACCATTCCATGGGGACAACAGCTTCCCTTACCCAAATGTAGGGGACTTTTTCTGGTGTCCTGGCCAAATTTCCCCCATTCACTAAAAAGACCACTAACAGCTTAATATGGTTCAATGTCAGTTGGAATCTATATGTGTCCCCCTTCCCTGGGATGAGGCTAAAAATATGCAGAGTTGTCTAGTCCTCCTTTCCCGGTCAACAAAAACTAATTTATTATTTTATTTATTTAGTTTTTGTTGACTGGGTAAGTGCACTAGACAAATCCTGCCTATATTCAGGCACGACCCAGGGGAGGGGGATACAGATGAATGCCAATGGACCTTGAACCAGATTAAACTGTTGGTGATATTTTCAGTGAATGAGGGAAATTTGGCCAGGACACCGGGAATATTCTCCTACTCTTTTTCAATAAGTGCCATGGGATCTTTAACATCCACCTGAACTACCATCAATCCAGGCAGATGGGACCTCGATTTAACGTCTCATCCGAAAGACGGATTAATTAAATTTAGGTATCAATGATTCAGCAGACCATAGCATAGACTGGGTTAAGGACAACTTTCTGTAACTAGGCAATACATTAAGACCTGTAGCAAAGATGGTAGCCATCTCTAGTTATGGGATAAAGGCTTTTACTTTTTCAGGGACTGGGCCTTCTTCTAGAATAAAGGCAGGCTGTTTAAATAGGATGATCTGCATTGGACCGGAGAAGATAGCATAGCATTAGGGCAGAAGATAGATGTGGCAATTAGTAAATGTTTAAACTAAGAGTGGGGGAGAGCAGTGTTTCTTGACAAGTACATACTTAAGTACAAATACTCAAAGAGCAACATTGGTTCTCCCCAAAAACACATATTACACAATAAAGGGTTTAAGATAAATATGTGAACAGCAAAAATAAAAATGAAACAGCAAAAAATATGCATAGGGTGACCCAGTGAGATAAAGATAAACGGAAAGTAGTGTACATGAATAGGGTGGTCTGGTGAGATAAAGATAAATGGAAAGTAGTGTACATGAACAGGGTGGTCTGGTGGGATAAAGATAAACGGAAAGTAGTGTACATGAATAGGGTGGTCCAGTGAGACAAAGATAAATGGAAAGTAGTGTACATGCATAGGGTGGTCCAGTGAGATAAAGATAAACGGAAAGTAGTGTACATGCATAGGGTGGTCCAATGAGATAAAGATAAATGGAAAGTAATGTACATGAATAAGGGGGTCCAGTGAGATAAAGATAAACGGAAAGTAGTGTACATGCATAGGGTGGTCCAGTGAGATAAAGATAAATGGAAAATAGTGTACATGAATAGGGTGGTCCAGTGAGATAAAGATAAACGGAAAGTAGTGTACATGAATGCAAGAAGTTTATGAAATAAAATGGATGAGCTGCAGGTAGTTATGGCTGCTGAAGATGTAGATACAGTACTGTGGCAGTTACAGAATCATGGACAAATTGGATTTCCAGTTGGGGTATTTGGGTCCCATATTAGCTGTATTTAGAAAGGACAAAAGATACACAAGGGGAGGGAGTATGTATATTAGAAGGAGTTGCTAGCAGTTGTTTTGGAGGCATCCATATATGAAGAGAAATATTTGTAGTCACTGTGGATCCTGCTCTCTTAAGGGAGGTAAATAATGTTGGTCAGTACTGAAATATAGGTCAACAAGTTAGTCATCAGAAATAGACAAAGTAGCAGTAAAGGAAATTAGAAATGCAGCACTGTGATCACGGTGGTCAGTCAATGAGCTGTTACATAAGAACATGATGGCAGATGGGGACCGTGTGATCCATCTGCTCTGCTTGTTATTTGACCTACTCCCGCTAAGTATATTCCCTTACTTCAATATTCTGCTATGTCTGTCCCAAGATATTTTGAACTCCTTAACTGTCTTTGCATCCATTGCCTCCTGTGGCAGCCTGTTCCAAGTTTCCACCACCCTTTTTGGTGAAGAAAAATTTCCTAAACTTGCTCTGAAATCTCCCTCCCATTAGAAGTCTGTTGTGGCCTCTAGTACGTACCTCCTTACTTTATTGGAAGAGGTTCTGATTCTGCACTGAGTTGATACCCTTTAGGCATTCAACATTTTCTATTATGTCTCCTCTGTTCCAGGGAGTACATGTTTAACTCTTTAAGTCTTGTCTCATAGGGTTCACAGTGGAGGTCCTGAACCATTTTTGTAGCTCTTCCTTGCACAGTTTCCAGTTGGTCTGTATCTTTTTTAAGGTGAGGTCTCCATAACTGGGCACAGTATTCCAGGTGTGACCTCACAAAGGATCTGAAAAGTGGGATTATCACTTTGCATTTTCTGCTTGTTATCCCTCTACCAATGTAACCAGGGATGTTACTGGATTTCTGTGCCGGCTTCTCACATTGTCTCCCTACCTTTAGGTCATTGGACACCATGACCCCCTACAGATAGAGGGGTTACTACTGGCAGAAAATCACCAAGTCATCAATTCATTCATTGCAGTGAATAAATTGGTGATGGTTAAACAGAGGTTGGTCACTGCTACAGGAGAGAGTTCTGTTTTATACGTATGATCTAATCTGTCTCTTCCAACATATACAACTAGGTGATGATATATTTCTTTTGGGGGGTGGCTGGGTACCAGTGGTAGATGGGGTGGTGTACTCATTATTTATCTGACAGGGCCGGGGGGGGATGGGGGTTGGCAGAGGGGTGTGCATTAATTGTGGTGTTACATCTGGGGTATGGGAAGGGTAATATATATTGTTAATGTAAACTGAAACTTAGGTGGGGGATTGTAGGGAAGAGGAAGATGGATGCTTTGAAGGTGGGAGATTGGAGGAACAGGGTTTTTAATCAAATGTGGGGGAGGGGGAGGTAGACATGCCTTACATTGGTAGAGACATTTAATTTACTAGAAGCAACAGTTATCTTTTGGAAACTAACTACACCTGAAGTGCGATTCACAAATAGATTTGAATCAATGCAAGGGACTTGTGGCAGAGGGTTTGACACAAGAGGTGACTTGCTTCAAACATTGCCACATGTGCGCTTCAGTAAGGATGCTTGCCACAAACTCCCAGCTGCATGTCCCTTGTACCTACTGCAACATGTTAGACCAGCTCCCCCTGGTCTAATGTTGTACCACTGAGGGAACCATAGTATGGGTCTTGCACCACAGCTTTGGTGCAAGCTGCTGTAAAACGGGAAAACATTTGCAACTGTGCCAGTCCTTTGTGAATTGGGCTATGTGGTGCAAAAGGGCTTTGGTGTAGTTGCACTAAACAATGTGGATGATGCAGGGCTTGGAACAAGCCCTGTGTCACTCTTCATGAATCAGGCCCCTAGTGTCACTTCACTGGCAAGGGTGCCACTACATGTAGTTCTACCTGTCAGGAATTATAAGAAGCGGCACCTTCACTGACAAAGTGCCACTGCACCTAGTCTTTGGCCATTTAAGTGGAAACATCACTAGGTAAAGAATTAAGTGAAGTGTTACTTCATACTATGTGAAGGCAAGGTACTTCATGTAGTTCTATATGTAGCAAAGTTAAAGCATTTCATACAGACCTATCTGTAAGCCCACCCAAGTGTCGCTAATATGCATTTTGAGGAGTACCAGCCCCAAGGACATACACTTGTGACACTTCCCTCATGACTTTCCTTATCTCAAAAAATATTATTTAGGGCCAGGCCTCCTTTCTAATAATCAGCTATCAGTCTACCTGGGTAGTCTTCCTCCTAGTTCTATTTCCCAATCTTCTGGATGATCCTTCTATGTGGCACTGAATCAAAGACCCTACTAAAGCCCAGGTACAGAATTTTACTTGTCTGGCCCTTGTCCACCATGTGTGTTTTGAGTTGAAAAAGTCAGTCAAGTTTATATGACACAACCTGCGCTTTCTAACCCTATGCTGATTCCTATCTGTTAGGCTGTTATCTTCTAGGAAGCTGATTATCTGTTCCCTGACGACTGTCTCCAACTGCTGGCCTATTATTGACATCAGGCTTACTGTTCTGTAATCCCCCAGAAGAGGGACCACATTAGCTACCCTCCAGTCTCTTGAACACATCATTGTGCCCTTTTGGCTGAACTAGACTGGTTGCCCCTTGACTTAGATTATATAATAAGCTGGTTAACATTTATTCACAAATATAAAGCAAATTATCCTAGTCACAATATTAATAAGATTCTATTTTCAAGTACCTCAGCTACAAAGAGATATTCAGTTTGGACTGCACACCAAAATAAAATTTATCAAGACAAAAGTATCAATAGATATGGGGATAGAACTTTAAGATCCCAGGCAACCCAACATTGAAATGCCCTGCTACCCCTAGTATGGACCGAAATTGACCATGGAAAGTTTGTAAAGGCAATAAGAAATTGTTGTACACATACTTGTAGGTGTATGAGATAATTCTTGGGAGACAGTCTCCACTCTCTCTCCCATTTAGATTTGCACTAGTCTGTCTGTATTTTTATATATTTTTTATTATAATTTATTTGAGTGTATTATTGTAAGTGTGCTTGTTGTATTTGTATTTTATAATTTTTGGAACTTTAGATAGTGTACAGGACTGTCTTGTGAACTGGACTGTTAAAGCCCAAATAGCATACTTCTTATCTGTATAAAAATAATGTTGTACCATACAATGCCACAAGTCACATCCTGTAGCACTTTTCTTGCAGATAGTGCTAAATTAAGTAGATCAGCTCAGGGGGCTGCCAGACCCTGACTCTTCTCCTTTAGTACCTTTGGGTGCAGCCTATCTGGCCCTGGGGTTTATTTTATGACAAGGTACTGCAGACCCTTCAGTACTCTTTCCATAGTTACATACTGTACTCTTGTCTCCAATCTGTTGCTGTTGCCACTCTTTAATCTCATCTTGCTGTCAGGAATTGGACTTGTACCTGCCACTGAGAACATAGACCTGAAAAACTTACTTGAAATGTATATTCTTATCTTCAATACTTGTTCCTTCTTTGTTTAGTATCTGAATGCTATCTTTTGTCATTTTCCTCTTATATACTGTACAGTAGAAGACTTGTCGTTATTTGTGACTTGCTGCACTATATCTGCTTTTGTGTTCAGTTTTATCCTCTTTATGCTTTCCTTGCTTTTTCAAATTTATATTTAAAAACAGCCTTGCTGTCCAATTTTTGTCCCTCTTTGTATAACCTAGAAGCTTTCTTTTTTTTCAAGGACTGCCTTCCTCACTTGCTTGTTTAGCCACAGTGACTTTCTTTGTTTCTTGGTCTTACTAACAAATTTTATGGAAGCTCACGATTACCCAGTTATAGCCCTTTATATTGCTGATGACTCGTACTCCACAGTCTGTGTTTTGTATAGCTCTTCCAGCTGGTCTTCCATTATTAACGTCATCTTGCCATAATCAACTTTTCTAAAGACAGAGACCACAGTGCTGGATTTTAGCTTCCAGACCTCAGCACAGTCCTGAACTTTATGTTGTTGTCATTGATCTGTACAATGGGATCCTCTATCATGACATTTCTGATAATGCCCTGGTTAGTCATTACCAGAACTAAAATTTTATCTTCGCTGATTGATTGTCACACTTACTGTGTGAGGAATTTGTCTTTATACCACTGCTTTCCCTGCATTCATCATGAGAACCAGTTGGTGTTCTCTTACAGACTTTGTCTACAGTAATAGAGACAGACAAAAATAAAACCAGAGAGCCAGACTCACTCAGTCACTCTGCTGGAAATACCAGTACGTCAGTATATCAGGACAGGAAACATATATTCAAATCTCACACAGTTGCCAAAAATCAGAAAAGGAGAAACACTTACCCCAGGAGTGCAGTTTGAATCCTGTCTTGCAGAATGTTGTGGGTGTGGCAGCTGTTTGACTGTTTTCACAGCATCCCTCTAATCCAGGAAAGTTCAGTTCTCATATTCCATGTCCCTTTCAGAGTAGTAAGAAGTCACAGAAAGTAAGTCACCCCATTCCAATGCACCTTCAGGCTGGCCTTCCAAAGGTGAGATCATTGCCCAGGGATTAGAGATAATCTTGAAGCAGCATGATTTGGTGGCCCTGGCACTGCAGGGTGCTCTTGTCAAAATGTACAAAGTTTGGCTCCTTCTCCTTTTCAGGAACCATGTGAAAAAGGGGAGAGGCACTAATCAGTATTGCAACATGATCCAGAAAGCCAGTGTGACCATTCTAGTCTCAAAGCAATACTTTGTTCAAATGCCATTAACTCTGGGAGGTCACAGCTGAAGAAACAAACCCAGTTACCCTTCTCCCCTTGTCCTAAAAAGTCAATGAATTGTAAATTGTTGCACCTGGGATGATTTTATAAATACAGCAGTAAAATAAATTTATTTAAAAATAGTCAGTTGAGCCAGGGCTCATTTTCAATGACTTTTGATAGATAATACTATTAGATTTTATAAATGCAGCAGTAAAATAAATGTATTTAAAAATAGTCAGTTGAGCCAGGGCTCATTTTCAATGGCTTTTGATAGATAATACTATTACAAACACATTACTTGAACAATTATATAATAAATATTTACACTACAACATACAAATGCCTTCACTGTTTGTAACGATAGCATGTCCTTTTGGTGGAACAGCTTCCCCAAGGAAGCGATAGGGGTATAAACCAGGAAGGCATTTAAAAATGTGTGGGATAGGCACAAGGAAACCCTAGGGACAGAGCAGAAAGGGTGTCAAGGGACACTTAGGGGGGTAGGGATAATGGGCAGACTAGAGGGCCCTGGCGGTCCTCAACTGTTTATACATTCTATGTACAGTAGCTATGTACAGCATAACAATAACAACAATAATGTTCAGTCATTCACCTTTTTCTGTATGTCTTCCATCTTGCATTCCTTCTGCAGCAAATCCAACTCTGCAAGGCCCTTTTGATCTATGATTACCAAAATATGCTCCACCACATGAGCAAGCCAGTAACCCCCTAGAATAGTGCTACTAGAGTAGCATTAGTCAACCGAGTGCTAGTCTGGATAACGCTACCATGGACAGCAAGAGGGGATTTACAGCACTTGCAGTAAGCACTCCCCAGGTCACTGTCCATGGAGCTGACAGTGGACAAGGGCACCAAAATCCAGGAGGCTGGGCAAGCTGCTCCCATGATGTGGAGGGCTAAGGCATAGAGCAGCTTGGGCAGGCAGCAGTGGAGATGAGGGTTCTAATCCTGGTGTCCCTAGATTTGGTGATCAGGATTTTTTTTTTACAAGGGGCTGTGGAAACAGTATTCTATGCCCCACAAATGTCATCTTTCCCCATGATCCACTCCTCCACAGAGAATCCTTTAGTATGGGGGCGGGTTGGGGTGTGGGGATGAAGACCACCACAAAAACAAAACAGATGGCATTTTTGCAGCATGGTTCTTGAACGTGCTGTTCTGGTCTGTGATGTTCTGACCCAGTGCCTTGCAAGCCTGTCCATCTTGATACTGCTGGCTCCACCTTCCTAGCTCAGTCAGTCCCCCCTCAGTAGCATGGCACACTCCTGTTGTCTACTCCATAGTGTCAGCCACAACCAGTCCATGTCATAAGGGAGTGAGCTGGTGGTGCATAATAGTTAGGAAGGGGATAGGTGAGTAGCATCAAAGTGATGCTAGGCAGCCTCAGTCAGTCAGCCTGCCTAACATCACTTTGGTGCTACTGACCCTTCCCCCTTCCTCACAATTGTGTACCACCCACCTGCTCCTTTATGACACTGGCTGACTGTGGCTAACACTACAGAGTGGTTGGCAGAGTCCACCATGCTAATGATAGTGGTACAACTGAGATTGCTGGGAATTTAAAGTATGAGCCCCACCAATTCATCAGTCAAGGCAAGGATGGGGCCTTTAGGAAGTTGTATACTGCTTTTGGGAAGTGTGGGAGTTTGTTGAGATAGATTGGAGTGGGCTTCTTGTGAAGCCCGCACTAATAACAATTTTTTAATATTAAGCAGACAAAAAGTAAGGAGAAATTAACATTAAAGGAACCAGGAAGGGGGCTAGGGGATTGGCCCTGGCCACATAGTGGGGGAAGGGAGAGGCTTTTTCTTTTAAACATCCCCCAGCTGAATAACGAATACATAATATCACAATATTTGGCCCCCACTCCCTGAATATAATATTTGGCAGAATATTCAGAAAAGTATGGTTACTAAATATTGCAGATAATGTAATACTTACTTCACTTAGTCTTTCAAAATGTATCTGACTTTCCCATGCTTACCTCACAATCTCTGTTTGTGACATTGCAGTCTGTTGTCATGTTGAGCACTATGATGTCATAAACAAAGACACTTTGAGGTTAACTGGTGTAAAGCACATTCTTTTTATACATACTTTTTGGATACATTACCAAGATGTGCTGTAAACCTTAGACTGGACCATTACGAATAAAAAAAGTATTCTCTAGTATCGAAAAGTAAGTTGCAGTAACAGAAACATCTTATTTATGAAAGCACAAGCTGAAGTGTAGAGTTGCTCCTTAAAAGAGGGTAGAGATAGAAAGGAATAGAGGGAACAGTGATTAGTGTGGAAGGTCTATTGAGAACAAAATGGCAGAAGGAATGAAAACATAAACATACAGGTAAGAGTGCATTTTCTGTCAGCAGTGTCTAGATAATGAAACTTTCAAGTTTAGCTGCATATCTTATTTACCACGTGAACCACTTTTTGGCTCCGTATAGAAACATTTTTTCATATTTATTTGTAATGTCACCCAACCGCTGCTAGCGCAGACATTCTATCAGGACTGGCTAAATCCAGGCTGGAAGTGTCAGCATATCTCTGTGACATCTGGGAGACCATGCAAGCAAGTCCGAGAACTGAATGTTGAGGCCATCTTAGAGTCAGGCATGTTGTGGAGGTGAGGTGCTCAACTCCATGAAAGAGAAGGCCAGATCACCAAGCACTGGCATGCACTGAGCTGGCTAACCACAGATAAGCACTGGTGTTAGATGAGAAGATAGCTGCCAGCCTCCTGTTTCACTCGGAGGAAGAATGCAGCCGTGGCACTGCTGATCATTGCTTTTCAGTGACAGGGGAATAAAGGGGAAAAACAAGGTGAAAATGAATTGCTTCCCTGCACCATCCTGCAAATGATACACTGCAATCAAGGCTTTTTTATGTTTGCTTGTTTTGTTTTTACAATTTTAATTTAGCCAAATAAAAATCCATTCAGGCAGCTTTCTATACAGCAGGTATAAGCAAAGATTGACAACAAGTTGCATTGCAGAACATAACCGTGCCTACTTAGTCTGGCATATAAGTCATCCAATCTTTTTAACTGGGTAGTAGAAGCTGACATGGAACACGTCACCATATTCTAAGAGGTTAGAACTATTTAGTTAATAACACATTGCAGGTCAGTGGTGCTGTATTAGTCTCAGGAAAATTCAGTACACTTTTTTTTGTGGTAATAGCTTTGTATTAGACTAACTGAAGAATTTTTACACAAGCTTTCAAGACCTCTCAGGCCTCTTTATCAGGTGCAAGGAAAACTAACCAACATTTCAAAATATATACATGAGTTTGTGAGTCCCAGATTGCTTGACAAAGAGCAGGCTGTAAAGGAAGTCATTGAATACAGTACAGGTGACTACCAGGAAAATGGCCTCGTCATTAAAAGGTGAGAGATCAGACATGCAAACTGTGAGCTACTTCAAAGTGATGCCATAACAAAAGATCAATGGCTGAAAAAAGTTTCACGAAGTATGTAGGGGTTCTATGTGATAACGGGGAAGGCGGAATAGCAATCACCGTTTGGGTGAGTGTGCATCACCGAAAATGAATTTTGGCAATGCACACTTGCAGCAAATGGCAAGAGGGCACCCAAGATCTAAGGGATTCTATTTTGACCCCTGCAACCCCCTACTAAAGGATTTTCAACTTCAGGTGGGTGCATGTCTGGGGGGGCCGGGGGTGAAATACTTAAAACAACAAGCTGCCTGTTGGCAAAAAAAATTTTGCGCAGGACCCGAACCCTATACCTTCCAACCGACCACCCTCCCCACCATGCTAGAGGACCAGCTCGGCAGCTGCCCACCACACCCCTCCCACATACCTTCCCTCCCCTTCCTCTCCCCTCTATGCCTGTGCATGTGGGTATATGCATGTATGCTTCCTGTTGCCCTACTGCACCCATCCAAGTATCCGGTCACTACCCTGCCAGGTAGCCCTGAACACAGGCACCATAATTGAGTCATTCTTTTTGTAAGTGCTCAATTGGAGTTGCCATGTTCACTGGATACCATATATAGGATATGTAATGCTGCCAGTTCAGTAAATTAAGCAGTGTCTGCATATGTGGCTCCTTTAAGTCAATTATGTCCCTACAACAGACTTCAACAACAGAGGAACATTTAAAAAAATACATAAAACAAATTCCAAATGGTTGTACCCAGAGATGTGGTAGAAACTGTTAAAATTCAGTTTGGGATCTGGAATGTGTGTGAAAGCTCCAAATTTGTGTTCAGCCCATGTCTGTCTGTTCCAAAAGGCCTCATGAGCTTTGCTTCCCAGATAAGTCTTATGTGAATGTCTTTGAGGTTTCCTTTCAAAAATACCACTTTAAGATCCTTCAAAGAATGGTTGCTTTGGGAGAAGTGCTCGGTCACTGGTGTCCGTCTGAGTGTTTGATAATGGATCTATGTCCATTCGTGTGTTTGTTGCATGTTTGTCCCATTTCTTCCACATACAACCCTTGTAGACATTTTTGGCATCTTATTAGATAAGTCAAATTGTGGGTGTTGCAAGAGAAAGACCCTTTTATTTTATATTTCTCTTTGGTAAATGGAGAGTAGACAGAGTCACATGTATTAATCATGCTGCATGTTTTGCATCTGGGCTTGTTGCATGGTCTTGTTCCTTGTGTGTCCATTTGAACTGTGAGTTTGTAATTCCTGACCAGTGTTCTTCGGAGGTTCAGTGGTCATCTTTATGAGAAGCTGAATTCCTGGATAAGTACAATGTACAGTGCCCAGAGCAGCATGGCTTCAGAAAAGGGCACAGCACCACCACTGCACTACTGGAATTTACAACCTTCATCAATGCCACACTTGACAAAGGGAATTGTGGAGGGGCAGTATTTATAGACCTTACCAAGGCATTCAACACAGTTAGCCACCCCCTACTGCTCAAGCAACTGTCCTCCATTGGGATCTCCAGCGATGCCCTTCCATGGTTCACCAGCTACCTTGATAATCGGATCCAACGTGTAAGGATTGCAGGGATCTCTTCAGATGAGAAACCGGTCCGCTCTGGAGTCCTCCAGGGGTCTATTCTGGGCCCTCTACTCTTCTCCCTCTTCATCAACAATCTCCCCAGTGCCTGCCACCAAAAAATATTACTATATGCAGATGATGCAGTCCTGTTTTCCAGCCACCATGACATTACAGTCCTTGAATCCCAGCTGCAGCTCGACTTCAATCGCATCAAAGACTGGTTCAATTCTCATAAACTTGTCCTGAACCACAGCAAGACTAAAGCCATGTCCTTCTGTAACCGACAGAGCAGGCACAACTCTCTGTCCCTCACCATCAAGAACCATGCTGGGAACCCACTCGAACATGTCAAGGAGTTCAAGTACCTTGGTATTACCCTGGATAGTACCCTCTCCTACACTCGGCATATTGACACTGTTGCCAAGACTGCCAATATACGGATTGGACTACTACACAAACACAAGCACTGTATGCCTGCAGATGCCCTTAAACTAGCCATCTACAGCTCTGTCACCTCTATCATTGACTACGGCCTTGCCATCTGTGGCTCTGCCCCAACAAGTGCCCTCCGCAGGATCTCAGTTGCTCTCAACAAAGCCTGTAGACTACTGACAGGTGCAGCCCAACTGACTCACACCTGTGACCTCTATGCACAGGCCAGCTGGCTACCCCTACGCAGCAGAATACAATTCAAGACCTGCTTACTTACCAAAAAGATTCTCCTTGGTCTCATACCACCTGGTGTTAGCTCACTCCTTACTACCTACAGTGGCACTCAACAAACACGTGGTGCCCAATCTCTAACCTTTCAGGTTCCTAGATGTCATACCTCCATATGTCAGCGGTCCTTTATCTATAGAGCTGCTCAATGGTTCAATTCCCTCAATAAAGAATCACTTTCCTCTACTACACTTGGACCCTTCAAAAGGAATCTCAAACTTTACCTCACCTCTGCCACTCAATGTGACTGCTTTGTTGAACAGAGATCTCTCTAAACACCTCCCAGCTCACTCATGTCTCACAGCCCGCCCTTTCCCAATCTCATTCACTCTGGCACTGGGCTTTCCTTGTGACTCCTTTCCTGCTTCACATCTCCACTGGTACAAGACATTTTCCACTACCATCGGACAGTGGCCCATTAGCCTGCCAACTTCCTCTCCCAGTCGCATGCCTGCAAAACTAACTGCCTATGGTGCCCT
Organism: Neoceratodus forsteri; assembly: GCA_016271365.2. Classification (NCBI taxonomy): domain Eukaryota; kingdom Metazoa; phylum Chordata; order Ceratodontiformes; family Ceratodontidae; genus Neoceratodus; species Neoceratodus forsteri. The sequence goes on from CM057455.1 coordinate 701,476,007, forward strand.
CTTTCTCTTATTGTTACCACAGCCAGCTGCCTACTCAAGCTGCTCGTTTTATGAATATTATCTCAAAGTATGTTATAACTGAGTATCTTTATTGTTTTCTTTTAGTTGTTTTGGTTGTTTATTGTGCATTCTTTTACTACCTCTGTATGTATGTAGACCCTCATCCTTTGACGTGGAACCTTTGTAAACGAGCAGTTTCTGCTCAAAGGTATTTGTAATCCGAGAATTTAATAAATAAATAAATAAATAAAATGATATAGGTAGTTCACAGAATGTAGTGGGTAGTCTGTCATCACTGTGCAGGACTGGTTGCAATTTTCTGATGATCTTCTGTGGTGGCCTGATTGATAACCTGCTTGAATATGTCTGAGCCAGACAATGTGTTGACCAATATAGAGAACCAACTTACACACCCTTAAGAATATTGGTTAAAGTGTAATTAATTTAATTTAATTGTTTAGATCAATATATTTATTGTAACCATAAATATGGATGGAATTGTATTCTCATGTGATATTTTGTAAAGTGATATATGTATTTACATTGTAAAGGTCTTTTGACTAATCAATAAACTACTTTAACTAACTAACTAACTAATATAGAGAACCACAGTCATATTGACATTCATTATTATTCAGCCATTATGTATGTTTCCATTAGTGAATATTCTATCCAGATCTTAGGCATAACAAACAGTTAAATACTTAGGGATTTTACTCATACTGTATACATCATAAGTAATCTCCCCAGAAATCAAATAATAATCTCAAGGCATCTGATACATATTCATTGCCGTAGTTTATATAGTGATGTCCCTTCAAAAAGCATCCTGGCATTGTACACTGGCCCATAAATCTTCTTGACAGATCTAAATTGGTATGGACAGCAGGATGTGAAGGTAAAGGATGTCTAATGGTTTCTAATAGTAGGCCCTTCCAACTTTACTTGTCATGGTCTTAGAAGTGCATATGACCCAAGTGGTGTTATAAAAGTTATTCTGAGTAGAATAATACTCTACCAAATGCTAGACAATAGGAACGTGTAGCTAAATGTACCTTGTAAAACAAAGTTATAGTTTAAAAATACTACTTTTGTTTAAATTGTTTTCATTATTTTATTGAAGCAGAAACAGATTTTCAATTGCAAACTATTAATTGCATCAGAGGCTGCTGTGATGACTGTGAGAAAAGGAGTTCTTATTTCATGCCAGTGGTTTGTCTCATATTGACCATGGTCTACTTCAAAACAGCTAGAGCCATGCATAGACTTGAAAATAAAATAATTTTAATTGTAAAATATCAAAGCTAAGGTTTTGTAGATACTACCTTTTCAATTTTGGGTAATGAAAACAGCAAGAAATATCTGTGACTCTTGAGCAGGTAGTGCAGCATCCAAGTTCATTATTTTATTTATCTATTTGTAATTTTTGACCAGAAAAGGCACACAACTGTGACAGCTTGTTTCTAGATGTGTCCTTGTGTTACAGAAACCTATTTTACTGACAAGGGAATGTTAGTGAGGATACTGTGGAAACTCTCTTATTCTTCTGTAGAAGGAATGCTAACTGTCAGCCAAGATGTCCAGTTCTGAATATGAGCAGACAGATGTCTCGAGAGAAGGGCAGATAGCCTCCTTTCCTGCTTCTGTAACATAGAGGCTATGTCAGAGGACAATTTGGAAATGATCTCTGCTGTTGAAGATATTGAGATGGCAGTTCCAGAGACATCTTCTGTAGCTCTAATGTAGCAAGGGAGGAAGACCTGAGCATATAACAACAAGCATTTGTCAATGCCGAACGTTCGCTTGCAGGTATTTGCAGTGGTGTTTGGCATGTATGGTGCTTTACCCTAATGCCCTGTGCGATTGCTGGTATTTGCACAATAAATGTTCAGCATGACCTTTTGTTACCCCCATTGTGCGCTACATAGGTGGAAACACGCTTTGGGCAGGATGTGAAAATGACAGCTGTACTGCTCATAAGGAAGTGTGGTAAAATGGCAATGTTGAAAATCTGGAATGAAATATTGAAAATTCGCAAACCTAGGGATGTGCGTGTGAACTGTGCAATGCACGCCGTGAAACAGTCATTGTTAGGAATTTTTTCACCAAATTGTCAACATTGGCATTTTAAACCTCTGCTAATGAACAGTGTCACTGTGATTGTCTTACTGTGTGCCATACATTGATTTTGCACCGACTGCATATTTATTGCACTACATGGGTGGAAACACATTTTGGGCAGTATGTGAAAAATGACAGCTGTACTGCTCATAAGGAGGTGTGGTAAAATGGCAATGCTGAAAATCTGGAGTGAAAATATTGAAAATTCGCAAACTTACAAGCGTGCATAGGAACTGCACAATGAACACTCGTAAAACAGTCATTTCTAGGAATTTTGTCACCAAATTTTCAACACAGCCATTTTAAGACCTCTGCTCATGAACAGTGTCACTGTAATTTTCTTAATGTGTCCCATACATTAAGTTCAAGATATGGACTGCGCCATTGTCAGCTACATAGGCAGAAACATGTTTTGGGCAGGATGTGAAAATGACAGCTGTACTGCTCATGAGGAGGTGGGTAAAATAGGAATGTTGAAAATCTGGAGTGAAAATATTGAAAATTCAGAAACTTACAGTGTGCGTAGGAACTGTACAACGCACACTCGTAAAACAGTCATTTTTAGGAATTTTTTCACCAAATTTTCAACATAGCCATTTTAAGACCTCTGCTCATGATCAGTGTCACTGTGATTTTCTTAATGTGTCCCATACATTGATTTTGCACACTGACTGCGCCATTGTGCACTACATGGGCAGAAACACGTTTTGGGTGAGGTGTGAAAAATGACAGCTATACTGCTCATGAGGAGGTGTGGTAAAATGGCAATGTTGAAAATCTGGAGTGGAAATATTGAAAATTCACAAATCTACAGTGTGCATGGGAACTGTGCAGCGCTGCGCTCATAAAACAGTCATTTTAGGAATTTTTCACCAAATTGTCAACATTGCCATTTAAAACCTCTGCTAATGAACAGTGTCACTGTGATTTTCTTACTATGTCCCATACATTGATTTCGCACCGACTGCGCCATTGTGCACTACATGGGTGGAAAGAGCGTTCTGGGCAGGATGTGAAAATGACAGCTTTACTGCTCATAAGGAGGTGTGGTAAATGGTAATGTTGAAAATCTGGAGTGAAATATTGAAATTCACAAACTTCTGGCGTGCGTAGGAACTGCACAGTGCGCGCTCGTAAAACAGTTATTTTTAGGAATTTGTTCACCAAATTTTCAACATAGCCATTTTAAGATCTCTGCTCATGAACAGTGACACTGTGATTTTCTTAATGTGTCCCATACACTGAGTTCGCACACCGACTGTGCCATTGTGCGCTACATGGGCGGAAACACGTTTTGGGCAAGATGTGAAAAATGACAGCTGCAATGCTCATAAGGAGGTGTGGTAAAATGGCAATGTTGAAAATCTGGAGTGAAAATATTGAAAATTTGCAAACTTATGAGCATGCATAGGAACTGTGCAATGCAGACTCATGAAACAGTCATTTTTAGGACTTTTTTCACCAAATTTTCAGCACAGCCATTTTAAGACCTCTGCTCATGATCAGCGTCACTGTGACTTTCTTAATGTGTCCCATACATTGATTTCCCACACCAACTGCGCCATTGTGCGCTACGTGAGCAGAAACACATTTTGGGCAGGATGTGAAAAATGACAGCTGTACAACTCATAAGAAGGTGTGGCAAAATGGCAATGTTGAAAATCTGGAGTGAAAACATTGAAAATTCGTGAACTTACGAGCCTGCATAGGAAATGCGCAATGCATGCTCATAAAACAGTCATTTTTTGGACTTTTTGCACCAAATATTCAACATGGGGTTTTGGGACCCCTTCTCATGAATGATGTCACTGTCATGGCATTATTCGAGCCCGAAGGGTGATTTTGCTCAGTGACTGTGAAACCACCCTTCAGGCCCAAATAACGCCATGACAGTGACATCATTCATGAGAAGGGGTCCCAAAAACCCCACGTTGAAAATTTGGTGCAAAAATTCCAAAAAATGACTGAGATATGCAATAAAGTTGAAACCCCCTATCTAGCCCATTATACAGCTTACCGGCATTTCCTCAGTTCGCGGTAGCCTTTGAAGAGTGCAGACGTGTTCCCGGTCCAACGAAGATCATCGCGCCAGAGTCCGGAGGCAAGTATGGGGTGAGGGGTGTAGGGAGGCTGGGTGCGCAGTGGGTGGGTGCGGGTTGTGGAGGGGCTGGGAGATGCGCTGTGGGACCATTTTTATTTTACAGGTTTTAAAACAAAAACGAGCGACGGCAGCGTGGGACGTTTGCCACGCTGGGGTGGGCTCCAACCATGGCAGAAGATGGCTGTGGGGGGTCGAGGCCGAGGATTGGGCATCCCGTTGGCAAACTACGGCGGGGTGAGCCAAGGGCCGATGGAGGATTCGGCACCCCCCATCGGCAAAACAAAGGCGTTTGCTGCAGCTGGGGTGGGCTCCCAGCGTGGCAGCAGATGGCTTGGGGGACTGTGGAGCCGATGGGATTGGGCACCCCCATCGGCAAACAACATTTGCCACGTGGGGTGGCTCAGCTGGCACCAAAGCTTTGGGAGGGCGGTGATGCATGCGGGAGGAGCGCTGCGGACGAGGGGGCGGCGTGGATGCGGTGCTCAGTATGGCAGTGGTGCTTTCCTTTGAAGCAGAGGAACACCGCTGTCATACAGAGCTCCTGCACCCATTGGTGCAGGACCACCATGCCTGCTCAAGGGAGCAGTGCATTGGATGGGAGAGGCACATCTCCAAAGTGTGCTACTCTCCCAAAACATTCCTTGTGCATGCGCGGAAGTGAGCATAACAATTACTTGAAGTAGAAAAAAGAATGACCCTGGCTATGGAAGAAAAGAAAAAACTTTTGTTCCATTTGAGTGCTGAGGAGGAGGTTAAGTACATTACACAAAAGGAAAAAATAGCAGCAGAACTACTGCAAGCAAACATTGCTGCCTTGAAGCTAACACCACACTGCCCTCTATCAAACTGGCTCAGCTGAGTGATGAAAGACTGAGTACTGTGGCCATATATATATATAGATATAGATATATATGGGATACATGATGGGCATGAGTGTGCTATAGCAAATATTGTCACTCCTGCGGAGTGAGATATCCAAGCTCATGATGCAGGAGTGACAATATTTGCCATAGCACACAATATGCCCATCATGTATTCGATATATACAATAGGGCCAAGAGTTTCAGAAGTTTTGTTATGCTGTCTTGTGTTCTGTTCCTGTTAATGTGTTTGCTCATTCTGTGTGTGAGCTTTTCTGAATGGGCTGGCAATGTTATAAACTCTGAGATACACATGAGTGTGTTTTGCAATGCTAAATGAGTTAGTTTTAGATAGGAGTGAGAAATACTTTTGTGAAGCTGTATTGTTTAGCAGTCTGGCTGCAGTGAAGTTAAATGCATCACAGTAATTGTACTGAACTGAGAGACAGAGTGTCAGAACAGCTGATACTGTTTTCAGTGGTAATTAAGTTATCTGCAGGCAGAGTGCAGAGTGTTCTGTGAAATTGTGCTCTTTAGGATTCTGGCTGCAGTGAAGTTGAAATTGTCACAGTAATTGCAATGGGTGAGAATCAGAGTTTGAGGAACAAGTGAGAGTGTGTTTCAGTGGTAGTTGAGTTAGCAGCAGGCAATAGTTTAGACTGTTCTGTGAAGCTGTGCTGTTTGGAATTCTGGCTGCATCAAGTTGAGAGCATCACAGTAATGAGCTGGAAGTTGGGGGGGTAGGTGTGTTTTGTAATGCTCACTGAGTTAGCTGTAGGCAGCAGTGAGACCTCTCAGGTAGTTATGCATTTGTGTCTATGGTAACAGCACAGGTGTTTCTTTCATGCTGAGGGGAAAGCTGCCTAGGGTGATGATATCAGTGACCTTTTGTGACCTGTGTGTGTAAATGTCTCATATCATCACAGTAGAGCAGAGGGTAAAAATATCACACTGCAGTAGATGATAAGCTGTTTTATCTCACTCATTTACCACTCACCCCTATTGTGTGTGTGTATATATATATATATATATATATGTATATATATATAGATGAAAGAATGCAGCCAACGGACAGCACCTCTCAAACAGAAATGAGTGACAGTAAGTATGTCTAGCATGTCTATTTGATTCCCTGCATTAACCCTCTTAGTGAAACTGTTTCTCCTTCTAGTGTGCAAAGAACAGTCATCACTTAAAGCCGAGACCCGACAAATCTCCAAAATGACTTTCAGATGCTAGCTGCAACCACAGGTCCTGCATGCTCAGTTCAGTCTAAAGCTCTGTCTAATACACTGGCAAGTGAAATAGATGTTCCTCCACAGATAGTCACATACATAGATAAACATTAGCAAGCAGTAACATGATAGCCTGAGTATTTACCAGCAGAGCAAGTATATGAACCTGGTCTCACAGCACAGACTACTCACTGCTGTGAGATGGCACACAAACCTCCAGAATGAGAGAACAGAATAAAAAGGACTGTGTCTGGAATGGCAACAATGAGCATGTGGCTTGGCCTATGATGCAGCCCCCTTCCTACAACATCAGCAAAAAACTCTAGCTAACTGGCTGGTGAAAGCATCACTCCTGGCTGCAGGCTGGAGGAAACTTGAAGATGCAGTATCAATGGTGGTCACTCTCTTGATTTGGTCTTCCTCCTGGGGATCGAGGCCTCTGATTCGGGGGTGGAACTGGTTGGTTGGTCAGATCACTATACCGTGAGGTTCAATTTCTCTACCCCCCTGAGTAGGTCTGCCCCTGTGGAGTTGGTCCCGCCCTTTGCGGGATGTGGTCCCTGAAGACCTGATGGTGGTGATTGACCTCTCGGTGTTCGGTGAGACCAGCACCAATCCAGAGCACTTAGTGGTGGCCTATCATAAGGCTATTACTTCAGCTCTTGATTGGATTGCTCCAGTCTGTGTTCATCCCCTTCTGCTTCGCCCTCGGACCCCATGGTTTGATGGGTCGCTGAGGGAGATGCGGAAGTTGGGACGCAGGTTAGAACGTCGCTGGGTTAAACCCTCCCTGGATACCGACCATCTTATTTTGTTAGAGCATTATCAACTCTACCAATCAGTGATCTCCCATAAGAAGGCAGAATTCCTGTCCAAGGAAATCACTGTTGCGGGGAATCGACCAGCTCAACTCTTCCGAACTGTGGACAGGCTGTGCAACCCAGCCTGTTTGCAGCTCCATTGAGTTTTATCACAAACTGAGTGTGATGAGATCACTTGATTCTTCGCGAATAAGGTGGCCGACATCAGGCAGGAGTTTCATCCGTCTCGTTCTATGGGAGATATGGTTGGTCAGTGCCTGGTCACCATGCCTGGTATTTCCTGGAGTACCTTTGACCTACCGGAGTTCGTTGACATTATGAGGATTGTCCAGGGGATGCACCCCACATGCTGTAGTTTAGACCCGGGCCCTATTTCCCTAATTTTGGGTTGTAGTGATGTTATAGGCCCAGTCTTAATTCAGATTTTCCAGTGCTCCCTGAAATCGGGTGAGTTTCTTAGCTCCCTGAAGGAGGCGATGGTGACACCTCTTCTGAAGAAAGCTTCTTTGGACCCGGAGTCTCTGGCTAACTACAGGCCTATCTCGAACCTTCCTTTTGTGGGAAAGGTTATCAAGAAAGTGGTGGCAATTCAACTGGAGAACCATCCATCCATCCATAATTTGTATGACTCTCTCCAGTCGGGTTTCCATAAGAGGCATAGCACTGAGACGGCTCTGGTTCGGGTGCTCAGTGATCTCCTGATGGTGAGAGATCAGAGGAACTGGTGCATCTTGGTACTCCTCGATCTCTCTTCAGCTTTTGACACTGTTGACCATGGGGTTCTGCTTGAGCACCTGAGGTTCATCTGTGGGCTGATGGGTACAGCCCTCAGATGGTTTTCATCTTTCCTCACTGGTCGAAGTGAGAGAGTTGTCTCAGGAATATATTCTTACGAGCCTTTCTCTCTGTCTTTGTCGGGTACCTCAGGGCTTACTGCTGTCCCCCATGTTGTTTGCAGTGTATATGGTGCCCCTCGGAGACATTGTAAGATGGTATGGGCTGAGGTTTCACTGCTATGCTGATGATACCGAGTTCTGCCTGTCTTTTGCCCCCCACCAGGTGTGTGCTCTCTCAGTATTTAACAGCTGCCTCATGCAAATCCAAGATTGAATGAGTGCCAGTGGGTTAAAGTTGAATGCTGGAAAGACCGAAGTTTTGGTGGTGGACCCTGGTCGCAGGATAGAGGGGTTGGGGTCTGATTTGCCATCCGGTTTATTTCTGGGTGGTGAGCAGATCCTTACCTCTGAATGGGTGTGTGACCTGGGAGTGATACTTGACGATGGTCTGACCCTTCACCATCAGGTGTCTGCAGTCATCAAGCTAGCCTTTTACCATCTTAGGAACATTGCCAGGATCAAGCACCTTGTTCCATCTAGCGACTTGCCTGTCTTGGTCCACGCATTCGTGACCTTGTGCCTTGACTACTGTAACTCCCTTGTACCTAGGACTTCCTGGGGTTGATATCCACCACTTGCAGCTAGTTCAGAATGCGGCTGCACATCTATTGACTGGGGCTTCAAGGAGGTCTCATATAACCCAAGTGTTGCGCAATCTGCACTGGCTGCCAGTTCAGTGGCAGATTACCTTTAAGGTAGGTTTGTTAACCTACAAGGCCCTACACAGACTGGGTCCAAACTACTTGAAAGAACTTCTGATTCCTTACACCCCTATGCATCAACTCTGCTCGGCTGATGAGGGGTTGCTGGAGATTCCGAGGGTTAGATTGAAGTCATCTGTGGCACGGGCTTTTATGTTCGTTGCCCCATCCCTCTGGAATTCTCTACCTCTTCAGCTATGGGAGTGCAGGACTGTGGAGAATTTTAAGCAGGCAATGAAGACCCTTTTATGGGATAAAGTATTTCCTGATTTTCTTTGATTTTATGCTTATTTTATTGTTTAATTGTATGTGGTGTATTTGTGAAGCGCTTTGATATCTGAAAAGGCGCTATACGAAATAAAATTATTATTATTATTATTATCATCATGGCTGCCCATTGATAAAGATTGCTACTCCACACCATCAAGTAAAAAGGTGAGCAGCCTTCCTACATCTAGTTCTGAAACAGACCAAGTACAAACCATTGCCCCCTTAGAACAGTGCTCCACCTTACCGGCTCAAGTGGCAGTGGTACATGAAAATCAGGGGAAATGCAGCTTGACAGTGAAAGAGAATCTCACAGTATGAGGAATGGGCAAACAACTGTGTCTTCAGACCAGTAAAAGATGGTGGAACTAAACTCTGCATCTGATGCCTCCTGTAATGCAGGGGAAGGAACAGCAGGGCTACATACTGAAATGGACAGCCGGGCCCCGTCAAGGTCCACAGGAGATGCATCACTTACTACTGGGGGGGGCATCCTGCAGCATTTAAAATGTAAGGACTTATTTTCTGCACAAGGGAAGCCAGGTTAATGGTGAAACAACATAAGATTAAAGTACAAAGAGGGGCTAACCTGACAATATTGACCTGGCAGACTGAATTAGACAAAAAGAATAATATCTGTGCTGTATTTCTGGATTTAAGCAAAGCCTTTGATACTGTGGACCATGAACTACTAATCTCCTCTCTGCATTCCATAGGCCTCGACTCAATCTCTCTTCAATGGTTCAGATGCTACCTCTCCGGTAGAATACAGCAGGTAAAAAATGAAGGTGACCTATCTACCTCAAAACCACTCCTAAGAGGTGTACCACAAGGTTCCATCTTGGGTCCTATCCTCTTTGCCATTTACATCAATAACATTGACTCCAATCTCACCAAATCTAATATTCACCTTTTTGCAGATGATACTCCTATATGTCAGTAATCCTACACCAACAAAGGCCTGTGAACTTTTACAATCTGAGTTCTCTCTGCTGTAGCACAAATTACAAGAAAAGAAACTCCTATTAAATGCCAAGAAAACGAAAGCTATGTTCTTCTCCACCAAGAGCTTCTCTTCCACTCTCTCACCAAACACCCTTCCCCAATTATCTACCATCCTTGGTGAAAGTCTGGAATATGTGGATAAATTTAAATATCTTGGGGTTTGGATTGACAATAGACTTGACTACACTAGCCACATTGAAGAGCTCCTGAAAAACTCAGACAGAGACTTGGCCTATTTTACAGGATCAAACATTATCTAACCAGAGATTCTAAACAAAGATTAATCCTGGCATCATTCCTATCCCTCATTGATTATGCTGACTTCCATATGGTCACTGCTCCTTTCCACTTAAATAAATTGGATACCTTGTATCATAGAGCTCTTAGATTCATTACAGACCTTCCTTTCAGCACCCACCATTGCTCTCTCTATAATGCAGTCGGTTGGACATCCCTACATCATTGAAGAAACAAAATGCCTTTATGGATCTACAAAGCTCTAACAAACAAACTGCCATCCTACATTTCAGATTGTTTACTCAGGTCATATCCAGGCCATATGCCCTAAGGAACAATAGACTCATCATGCTGAAGATACCTATTACCTGTACCCGGTATGGGAGGGCTGCAATCAGCTACTCTCTAGCACTTATCTGGAACTCTCTTCAAAAGACCTTGAAGTTGAATACCCTCATTCCAATAACATCCTTCAAAAAGCTGTACACTAGTCTCTTTCCAGAGCCATGCAACTGCTTCCACAAGACCTAGTCCTATCATACCCCCTTTTTTCCCCTATCCTTTTTGCACTTCCACCTTAATTTGTTTTCTAGCTTTTACCCACCTATTTCTTACCAGACTTTTTCCCAAAATGCCATCACCCTACTTTAATCTTTCAGTACTGTTTATTTTTCCTTTTATTATAACCCAGATTCATTGGCTCATTGCTTTGTATATATGTGAATATTCTTGCATCTGTTCATTTATAAAGTCTTTGTTTTTTGTATTCAATCTGTATCTTGTATTTGTGTAAAATTGTACCTTTATATTGTTATGACCAATCAGGTCCATCTTGTAAATGAGCTATGCTCAATGATGCTCGCCTGAATAAATAAAGATTTTGATTGATTGATTGATTGAATATTTATATCATTAGAAAACAAATCAAGGAATCAATGGGATTATTTTCAAGCTGACATTAACACTGTTATTCATTAATTATGTTTTGGGGAAACACTTTCAACATTAGTTTTAAAGCATTGAAATCTCTTGAAAGGTTTTAGGTTAAATATGAACAACTCAAGGACACTTAACTGTGGGCCCCCTTTTCTGTTATCCTTCTGTCCAAGCCTGCAGTAAAGACCACTACTATCCTCCCCAGTATGAGGGGTATGTATATCAGACATATTATACTGGCTCAAACAAAGGTACAAAGTTATGGAATCATCCATCCCCATAATAGACAAGGAGCAGGTTTGGACAGGGGGATGGAAATTCTGAGTGAAACTGCATTAAAGAAATGCAGGGATTTCTCATCTCCATGGCAGTTTTTTCCTCAGTTGTGATAGAGGGATGTGTTTTGCCCAGGCCAGCAAAGATCATGCCGTAAGTGTGCAGCATGCACCCATCTTAGCTCCTTGTGAGATACTATAATAGTTGCCTTAAATATGGTCACCTTAGTCATCAATGCCCCAACCCGTTCCAGTTCAACTTATGTGAGGAGTAGGGGCACTCTTACAGGAGATTTTCATGGGCAATACGTAATAGAGGAGGTTGAACTGATCAGAAGGTGACCATTATAAAGGTCAAATACAGGGTGTAGAGAAGGCTAGTAGCCAAAAAATGTCAGCCATGTTTTAGAGTACTTCTAATCAGAATAATAATGTCAGTTCAAACTCTAACACCCCCTGGTGGGTACCTGAGAACAACCCCCAAGCAGCATCCATCCAGAAGGAAGCCCCTGTTCCCACTTCACTGAGGGAGGATCCAAACCTCGAGAGTGCTGACCCTGACCCTCCAGAAAGTGTAGAAATAGTACCACAGAACTGATCTGAATCTGTGCCACTGATCACCCAACTTGTGATGCCTCATCCCTTCCCTGTCCCCACAGGAGGTGGAAATTCAGACTGTTGTGGCCAAGAAAACAGGTAGGATGAGAAAAATAAAACCAAAAGGGCACAAGCAAACAACCATCCCTTTGGAGAATAAATATACTGCTTTAGCCAAAACATGGCAGTGAGAGGATACAGAGGAGAATAAAAGAGACTTGGAGCCAGCCTCAGTCACCTCTTCCAACATGGAGGATTCACAGTCAGAGGATTTTGCCAAAAAAAAGGTTCGCTGCTGCACACGGTTTCAGACCAGACAACAGCTTAACCCAGCCACCTAATAATTTAACAGTATGTGTACAGGACTACCATCTCCCTATCATGTAAATATAAATAGTATAAAAAACTGTTGAAGAAAGGTGACCAACATGTCCTTACTGGAAACACTACCGGGAAATATTATTTCCCTACAGGACACTAGATTAAAGACACTCCATGAATTAACAACAGCTAAACAAACTTGGTTACAGGGCCACTCATTTTGTTCACAGGGGCCAGACATATGTGATGGGGTGGGCGTTCTCCTCAGAGTCAGCCTTTAGAGTGTCTACATTAGCGGAAATATCCCCAGAGTGGGCTTTGATGCTAGATACAATGTATAACAATCAAACTTTTCAAACGATCTGCTGGCAGAGTGGTAGTGCTACTGCCTGTGGCACTGATGACTCATGTTCAGAAGTGAGCATGTGCCTCAGAGGGTCAGCTGGAGAGAGGTTGGATGAGCATCCCAAAGGCAACTATCCACATCTGGGGGGAAGGGGTTGTGGTTCCCCAGCATACCAATGACACTCAGTGGAGACGGGAAGTTCCAGCAATCAGGACTGCCTTGCACACATGGAGGCCATGGCAGATGTCTTCAGGATGGGTTCGGGAGCACACCTGTCCTGCACTGACATCAGTGAATGTCCATGTCTCCTGGGGGATACCAAGCCAGAAAATCCTAGCTCATAGAACACCGTAATGCACTTGGACCACCTCCTGAATGATGTCCCAGGTGTAAGCCTCAGCTTGGGCCTCTGGTTGAACTCAATCTCTCCCACACCCTCCTGGGGGAGCTCTGCCACAGACGCCAAGCTATGGACCACCTAGTCCAGGTGACCTGGAGGGGGATACAGGGAAGATGGTCCAGATGCTGATAGAGGGTATGTCTTCTGCCATATGACCTGGTGATAAACAATGCCAAAAAAAAAAAAGTCAAGCTTTTTGGTTAATAAACATCTATGACCTGTAAACTAAGGCAGGTCATGTAGCTCTGTTTACAGAATTTAGATCATATCTTCACACTGATAAGACAGTAATATTTGGAGGTGATTTTAACTGTGGCTTCACTAAACAAGACAGGGGAGGAATGATAACAAAAACATACTGTGACACATCCTACCTTAGGGAAATAGTGTAAGTTGTTAACCTACAGGATGCTTTTCTATCTTGTCATGGTGCTACCAGCACAACCTTCATGGCAACCTGGATTGACTACTTATTTCTATCCAAACAGTGGTGTACTAAGGGAACAAGGACTATACCAGTGGAGTCCTTCGACCATTTGTCTGTCATATGCCATTGAATAGCAGGTATGGCAACCCAAACACCTAGACCCATATGGAGGTTGAATACTAACTCCCTAGATGACCCAGTAATCATTTAAATAATAGAACATTTGTTTTATGCAAGATGGTCAATATTGAGGGCAAATGATGATGCATAATCTTGGTGGGAGGATACGGAAAGGGACTTCCAGAATCTATTAAGATCTTGCACAAAACAAATGGAAAATGGATCTAGCACAAAACAAATGAAAAATGAGAGATATTTAAAGTATATAAATCTAAGATTCCACCTCCATAAACTGATTGTGAGAATGTATGAAGAAAATGTAAGCATTACAGAAGAAATAGACAAAATCAAAACTGAGGTAAAACAATACCAATATGATATAGCCACACCACTGGCACAAGAACTACGCTTTGGGACTTAAGGTAAAAAACAGTCTTTGGACAGTTTTTATGTTTGCTTGCATGCATGTGCAAGAAACATAGTGCGATGATCCAAAATGCAGTGCCGTACAGTTGAAAGGGTGAGCACTGCTTGAGTGAGCAGCGCTCCCCCTCCTCACACACACGCGCGCACATTGCATGCTCATGCACTCCTACCTCCCCCACGTACACACTGTATGTCCGACGGGGGTGCCCAGTCCCCATCAGGTCTACTGTTCTCCCCCCCAGACTATCAGGTGCCACGCTGGGAGCACACCCCAGCATGGCAACAGGTCCTATGGCCTACAGAATTTCAATCCCCATTGGCTCCCTGCCCCCAACAACCTTCAGCTGCCACACTGGGAGCCCTGGCCCCAGCGTGGTAAACGCCCCACGTAGTCCAAATAAAAAAACTTCCTCGCTGTTGTCTTCACCCTCCCACCCACGCCCACCCACTTCACACCTTGCCTCCACACATCCCCACCTCACTCCCATACTTACCTCCGGAGCTCGGCGCGACGATCTTCGGTGGACTGGGAACACATCTGCACTCTTCAAAGCCGACTGTGAACTGAGGAAATGCCAGTAAGCTGTATAATGTAATGAATAGGGTTTTTTCAACTTTGCTGCATATCTCAGACATTTTTTGGGATTTTGGCACTAAATTTTCAACATGGGTTTTTTGGGACCCCTCCTCATGAATTCTGTCACTGTCATGGCGTTAATCAGGCCCAAAGGGTGATTTCATGGTCACTGTGTGAAATCACCTTTCAGGACTGAGTAATGAAATGACAGTGCCAGTGTTTATAAGGTGGGCTCTCAAAAAGCCTATGTTGAAAATTTGGTGACAAAAATTCCTAAAAATGACTGTTTTATGAGCGTGCGTTGTGCTGTTCCTACACATGCTCGTAGGTTCATGAATTTTCAATATTTTCACTCTGGATTTTCAACATTGCCATTTGACCACACTTCCTTGTGAGTAGTACAGCTGTCATTTTTCACATCTCACCCAAAATGTGTTTCCACGCATGTAGCGCACAATGGCACAGTTGGTGTGCAAAATCAATGTTCGGTACACATTAAGAAAATCACAGTGACACTGTTCATGAGCAGAAGTATGAAAATGGCTACATTAAAAATTTGGTGAAAAAATTCCCCAAAATGACTGTTTTACAAGTGTTTGTTGCGCTGATCCTACGCACGCTCATAAGTTCACAATTTTTCAATATTTTCACTCCATATTTTCAACATTGCCATTTTACCACACCTCCTTATGAGCAGTACAGCTGTCATTTTTCACATCTTGCCCAAAACATGTTTCCCCCAATGTAGCACACAATGGCGCAGTCGGTGTACGAAATCAATGTATGGGACACATTAAGAAAGTCACAGTGACACTGTTCATGGGCAGAGGTCTTAAAATGGCTATTTTGAAAATTTGGTGAAAAATTCTAAAATGACTATGTTATGAGTGAGCATTGCGCAGTTTCCACGCACCCTCGTAAGTTCATGAATTTGTAATATTTTCAGTCCAGATTTTCACCAGTGGCATTTTTCCACACTTCCTTATGAATAGTACAGCTGTCATTTTTTACAACGTGGCCGAAATGTGTTTTCACACTTTCAGCACAGAAATGCATGGTCGCTGTGGGAAATCATTGTTCGGGACAGATAAAGAAAATCACAGTGACACTGTTCATGACCGGAGGTCCCAAAATGCCTGTGTTGACAATCTGCTGTAAACAATTCCCAAACTAATTACATTACGGGTGCACATTGCACAGTTTCTATGCACTCTCATGACTTCACCAGTTTTTTTAATATTTTCACTGCAGATTTTCAACATTGTCATTTTTTACACCTCCCCATGAACAGTATAGCTGTCATTTTTCACATCCTGTTCAGAATGTGTTTTTGCACCTGTAGTGACAAATGCCGTAGTCGCTGTGCAAAAGCAGCTTTTGGCTAACAAACTGATATTGCCACTGTTCATGAGGTGGGGGTCACAAAAAACCCACGTTGAAAATTTGGAGTGAAAATACCAACAAATGCCTGAGGCGTTAAGGTTTTCGACCATAACACCCCACCCTGTAGAGAATGACAGGCATCAGGGCTGTGACTTGGGATTGTCACCTGCAATGCTCATACCATTCTACCCCCACCCACAACCTGCAGCCACTGAGAGGCATTGAGGTGTGCCTTGGACTCTTCGGCTCCAAAGTTCACCCCATTCTCCTATACCGCACCCATCTCACAATATTTTCTGATGGAGTGGGGTGCGCATAAGGGCCAAAGACCCCAAGGCGCACCGTGACACTTGTCAGTGTCTGCACGGTAAGGTGTGGTGAAATGGCGTGGCCGTTATGCCTGATGACCCAAAGGCACACCCCAAAGCCTGTCACTATCTGCAGGGTGGTGATGGGTTTGGCTTCAGTTCAATACCTCACTGCCATTTCTATTATGCAGCTCTGTTACTCCTACACTACCAATGCCAATGCCAGCAAGCAAACATTCGGCATTGACAAATGCTTGTTAGGCCTGTCAAGATAGAACTAAAAGGAGACTGTTAACAGAATTACATAATGACTTGAATGATCAAGTTGAGACAGACATGACTAATATCATGTCTGTACTACAGGAATGTGTCCAGTCACAATTTGGAACTACCATGCCATCTATAGATGTAAATTCATTTTTTTTCAGAACTGGAAATTCTAGCTTTAAATGATAGCATGCTTTCTTAGTTATTAGGCCCTGTACATTTGTTTGAAGCAGAAGCTGTAATAAAAAGCCTTCAGAGCAATATCTCTCCAGGCATGGAAGGGCTTCCAACAGAATTATATTTAAAAAATCATAGACCTATTGATTGCTACACTGCAATTTCTCCCCAACCCGTGTTTACCTATAAAATAGCTACCATCATCACTGAAATAGCCAGCTTTATTTATTTTTTTTATGTAAGAAAGGGGATCACACCTTGTTAAAAATGGAGACCATTGTGCCTCCTCAATACTGATAATTTTTTTTTTCAAAAATTCTAGCAAATAGACTATTGATGGTCTCCCCAGTAAACCTATGCTATACCTAATATGTATCATGACAATCTATTAATAATTAGGGAATTGCTGGACAGAGCAGACAGGACTCATTTGGGGGCTTCCTACTATCATTAGATCAGGAGAAGGCCTTTGACCGGGACAGTCACATTTTTTTTTTAAATGTTAAAGAATTATGGTATTCTAGATTGTTTCATACACTTCGTTAAGTTTTTATATGATACAGCAATAATGGTACCATGGGTTAATTCTATGCAAGGCCTACTAGTAAATGTGACCAGGAGGTTTAGACAGGGTTACCCACCAAAAACCCTATACTATACACATTTTTTCTGGATCTACATCTTAGGCTACTGCACTCAGATCCTTTATTGCAGGGCACCTCATTGTCAGCTGATTCCCAAGCTATAAAGACTTTAGCATATGCAGACAATTTGCACCTTGTCTTACACGACTTAAGATCAGGACAGGAGGCAAGAGAAGTTATTGCCAAATATTCAGAAGTTTTGGGCTTCTGTATGAATTATCAAAAAAGCACATCAATCTAGATAGGTAACTCTCCAGAAGAAGGACCACTACAACAAATAGCAGGCTTTACTTTAACCTGTGATCCAACCAAGATCTTAAGAATAGTATATAACATTAACAAAGATGTGGCACTGAATTGGCAATAATGTATCCAGACAGCAAAGAGAAAATTGGTATGCTGGAAATCAAGACCATTATCAAATCTAACATAGAAACATAGACTTTTACAGCAGATAAGGGACCACTCAGCCCACTCAGTCTGCCTATTTCCCTAACTATTGGATAGGCTGCAGATCCTAGTTAACCAACAGCCTACTTCCTCCTACACCCCACTAGAATTGCCTAAAGTATGTTGCAGGCATTTTTAAATTCCCCCACTGTTTTTGACACCACGACTTCCTCAGGAAGGCTGTTCCATACATCCACCACCCTCTCTATGAAAAATACTTCCTTACATTGCCCCTGAGCCATCCCCTCTCTATCTTTAAATGGTGCCCCCTTGTTCTTACACATCTCTTTTTCTGAAAAAATGCTATCCTCTTGGATTTTGTTGATTCTCTTGAGTTACTTGAAAGCTTCTATGATGTTCCCCCTCTCCCTCCTTTCCTCAAGGGTATACATATTAAGCTCGTTTACTCTCTCTTTGTATGGCTTCTGGTGCAGACCCTGCACCATTTTAGTTGCCCTGCTCTGGACTGCCTCCATCCTGTCTATGTCCTTGCAGAGATGGGGTCTCCAGAACTGCACACAATACTCCAGATGGGGTCTCACCAACTGTCTGTTCAGAGGGAGAAGAACTTCCTGTTTTCTACTGGTGATGCCTCTCCTCACGCATCCCAGTATCCCCCTTCCAGCCCTCCTTCCTGCCTTATCACATTGCTTGCCTACCTTTAGGTCATTTGCTATGACTACTTCCAGGTCCCTTTCCATTTTTGTTTTTGTTTATACCCCCCCATTGTGTACTCTTCCCTTGGGTTTTTGTTTCCTATGTGCATTACTTTGCACTTCTTTGCATTGAATCTAAGCTGCCATACTTGTAAGCATTCCTCCAACCTTGCCAAGTCCCTTCTCATCCTTTCCACACCACCTTGTGTATCAACCCTGTTGTAGATCTTTGTGTCGTCTGCAAAGACGCATACTTTTCCTTACAGTCCCTCCACAATGTCACCTATAATGACATTAAAGAGGACCGGTCCCAAAACTGAACCTTGTGGTTCCCTGCTAGTAACCGCCCTTTCTTCAAAGTGGACTCTACTTACTATTACCCTCTGCATCCTGTTGTCCAGTGAATTTTTTACCCAGGTTATGACCCTGGGACCCAATCCCAGGCTACCTAACTTGTTTATTGATCTTTTCTGTGTAACTGTGTCAAATGCCTTGCTAAAGTCTAGGTAGGCTACTTCCACAACCCCTTCCTGGTCTACTACTTTGGTCACTCAGTCAAAGAAATCTATTAGATTTGTCTGACATGACCTTCCCACTGTGCAGAGTTAACGAGAGTATACAATACCTTATCAAAACTCTATTACTTCAGTGCTTTATGTTTTTAAGTTATGTTTTTCTTCCATGATTAGAAATAGAAACAAAACTTTACAGTGCATTTTTCAGGGTATATAAGGATCCAGATTAAAGTCAATTAAAAAAGAAATAATATATAGGGAAAAAGCACTGGGTATGATACGCATGGTAAACCCGATAGTTTCTTTCTTTAGTATATTTCTTAGTAGAAATTTTGGCCTACCATTAGAAGCCACACACCATCCATGCAATCCTTTTTTAGAGGAATGGTTAGTACCAACAGTACAGAAATAGCAAATAGGCTCCTTTTCATGACTTAACAAAGCTTTCATACATGTAGTACCTCAATGAATAAGGCTGGCATTTTTTGAAAATTAGAAAGTGGCACAAGTTCATACTCCAGGAAAGACCAATACAGGGTAATCATGGACAGAATTTTCTCTCCACCACTTGAAACAAAACGCTGCTGTGTTATTCAGATAGCAGAAACAACCAGTTGGTTGATAAATCCCTGCATAACAAAGTCAACGTGGGACATCACCTACTGTAATTGGAGATCCATGAAAGAATGGCACTGAGGGATACTTACAAACATAATCATGTGAAAGAGAAGAAATGTCCTTGATCCTCCTGCAGTGATGAGTTGAAGTCGCAACAGCACTTCTTGTTGGTGTGTCCTTACAGTAAAATATTTTGGGATTGCTTTAGTCATACAGTACATGCCAGGAACCATTATTCACACAGTCACATATCAAAATGTAGCACTAGGTATACAGTATATTCTGAAGAATGGCTGAAATTTCAGAAACACGCCCTACAACTTTTGTTTTACCACATGTACTACTTTTGGCAAGCACAATGTGCATTAATAGGTTCTATGTGATAACGGCAAAAGCCTAAAGGTGATCTCTGTTATCATGAAGTCACAATGCCAAAAAATGTTTTCGGCACTGTGACACCCCAGTGAACAGAAAAATGGTGCCGGGGACTTCTAGAAATGAATCCCTTTTGGAAACAGAACTCATTTGAAGAAGCAGGGTTCTTGGCACATTGTCTATGGCTCTTTTCAAGGGGTGATGCGGTAAAGTTTTTCAATGCTGAAGTGTGGTGCCATAGTTTCTAGCCTCAGAGCCTCCCCAAGCCATGCAGTGATGGTGCCGGTCAACAAATCACCTTCAAAACCATCTCTAAGTTCATTGATGCACAAATTGTTCTCTCACAGTAGATTCTCTGCATGTTCCAAGTGGATGTAGAGTAGATTATTTTCATTTACCAATCCTGCTGATACAGAAAGGGCCTTAATGTTTTCTGTGGGAGTGCTGTGCCCCCTACACACCCCCACATGGGGGACTGCATCCCCACACCCCCCTACTAAAGGATTCTCAACTCCAGGGGGTGCATGTTGGGGGGGTGAAAACATAAAAAAACCCAAGGTTCAGGCTGGGCAAAACAAAAATGCACCAGTGCCCGGATCTGAACCCTGTACCCTGCCGACCAGTGCCGGCAACCTAGGCACCTCACCATGGGGTTGGGTCGGCAACTACCGCAACACAACCCCTCACGTCCCCTCCTGTGCTTGCTTGCTCCCCCCGCACATTCACATGTAGCATCGTAAAGTCACTATATTCACCCACCCCCCTAACTGGCCACCTTACCCTACCTAGCTGTCCCTAAAATGTGCTGGGGAAGGGGTCGCCATTATTGTAGGTGCCCTTTCCCTAGTGCCTACATCACGAGCTACCTATTAATAATACAGCAAAAACAAATTCCCCCACAAAACACAGTAAAGATGGTGGTAGACTACCTTAGAAAGATATACCGTATTAGCTGGCCCCGTGGCACTGAGGGTTGAGGCACTGGATACCACACCTCGCTTCATGCCAAAGACCCATGTTCAGGAGCGAGCATGAGTTGCTGGGGGTTGGAGGGGAGGAGATGGATTGAGCATCTGTTGGACTGCTCTCCACCTCCGGGGAGGGTGGGTACCTGTGGCTGCTATGCACCCGACTCCTATCAGAGGCTGGGAATTGGTGACATGGCCAAGACTTCAGGGGGGTGGGAGCATGGCAAGACGCTTGAGGTGGTGCACGTTGGAGCATGCACGACCATGTCATAGGCATCATTGCTTGCCACATCTCACAAATGGGGAAAAAATGGGAAAAATGGCATCCTTGGTCATGGCAGCTTCATGGCCATCCTATAGGTGTCCTGGCTTCGAGGGCATTGCCAGAACTGGATCTGGGCTTTATGGATGAGATGGGGGCTCCCTGCCACCAAGCTGTGGGGGGAATCCATGGGAGAAGAAGGCGATGGCCCTACAAGAAGCTGGTGACCGGACGGTGGCTGGAGATGAGAGGGAAGTACAGACAAAAGGTGCCGACCAAGGAGCCAGTAGCAGAAATAGAGTAAAAAAAACCCCAAACAAACAGAAAATATTAAAGACAAGTCTGTTACAGTAACTCATAATAAAACACTGTACTGTGGCAAAACACTGTACTATGGCAAAGCATTGAGGATGTCAGGGGCAGTATATTTTGATGAAAAGATGTGGTGTGCATCAGTTTGAAACTATGGCACTGCCACCACTGCTCTCTGGGGGGTCTGCGGGTGGGATCCCTTTAGGCGCATGAGGTGTTAGACCAGCTGAGGGCTGGTCTAAACTTGGGTCAGTGCTGTGAATATTGAGTACCTTGCAGAAATCCACATAAGGGTATATGTCAGCCAGTGTCTGACGCATGGCACCATGCACCATGGTGCACCTCGGTGTTTAGTGCTAGGGTGACACATGGACTCTCCTGCGCATGGGTAGTTGACCTTGATGCAGCATGCATTCGAGAATTAGGTCACAACTTTTGATGTGTTGGGAGGTCTAAACCTCACTTTCAGATTCTTGACGATATTGGGAATGCAAGTGATCACAGACATGTTGCATTAGAGTAATAAACAAGTTTATTACTATCGAAGGGATGAATCACAGTTGCCCTAAGCAGTTCTTACCAATACAAACCAGGAGCCAGTGCTAAGCATTCCCTACACCTCGAGGTTTCTCTGTGTCTCTTGGGGTCTCTCAGGTCTCCGAGGTATAAGGCTTGTGCATTACATTGTATACCTATGATAATTACTATGGTTACCAAAAGATAGAAACATTTCTAGTTACAGAGATGAGCTCTATTGGCTAAATTAGAGGTGGCTCCACGGTCCAAGATAACATTATATAATTCTGTAAAGTCATCAGTTTGAGAACAAAAGAGTTCTTATACAGAGTCTTGCATAACTCAGTGTAGTAGTACAAATCACCAAAAGGTGGCAATGCCGTCTTACATATTATAATTACTCCAAGGACACAGGTGTCCTGGCATCTTACAAGTAAGAAATACACAGAAAATACATAGCAGAATTTATGTATTAGCAAGCAAAGTGTATTACAACAATATGCATTCATATCCTGACATCTACTCTTGTACAGTAGATGCCCTCAGACCTAAATGTTAGCATAACATATACCTAAATGCTTGCTGTCTACGGTGTACCTCTGAGGGTACCAATTAGGGTGCAGGGACCTCATGTAACAGATGCAAGGTGCCCCTTGCATCAATACTTTTCTGACACAAGCACCTCGTGACAGTTCTGAACATTTGAGAATCGAGCTCATTATCTCTCATGGAGTGTGACTTTAATACCAGGCAGCTCCATCATTGAAGGCAATAGTAAAAAAACAAACAACAACAAAAAATATTATTTCATCAGCAGTAGAATTCACCTGTAGGAAATAAATACAACATACATATGAACATACGAAACTGCCAGCAGATACAGGCCAAATGGTCTATTGTGTCTGCTTGATTGTGCAGTACAGAGGTTAGACTCCTGCAGCTCCTCCCCACCCCTTGCCCCCCTCTCTTCCACCCCAATTGAAAAGTTGATCTGTCTGTCAGTTACTCACTTCAAGTTACTTTGACTTGGCAAGTTGAACAGGCACAACCATATTCTATTTTGAGACCTTTGTGTAGAATTCCATTATCCAGCATACTTGCTCATACTATATTTTGATGGAAGAATACTTACACATACTGTATTCTAGTGGAGGAGACCCTGTTACTGTCATGCCAATAGGAACCTTGTGCTCTCATTCATGCCATCACACTAATTTAATTACTATATTTCCTGATGTACCGAGGAACTATGGGAATGGAGCACAGCACTGGAGCACAGTAGGTCTATAGGGAGCATACAAATATAGTGATAACATGAGGCCAATAACCATTAAAACATAAATAATTAAAAACAGATAACAAAGAGATATCTTAGTCCATTCAGTATAGGGGGTAGAGCATCAAAAGGCCCAGCCAGGACACTCTTACAGTGTCCATTTGATTCTAACAAGGGGAACACAATATATGCAGACCAACAGAGGTAAAGCACCCACAATGAAAGGGCCAAGGCACACATGGTAGCTTAAAAATCTTACTCTTTATGTTGATCAAACCTGTCGTCATTGATCTTGTGCTAAACAAACAAGGTAAACACCATCAACTTACTATGTAGGATGTACAATCAGACAGTTTTTTTATCATGAAAAATGTTGACATTTTTACAGCATACAAAATGAAAAAATACCTTATCGTGTGATAAAAAGTTGTATAGCATTATAGCAATACTATACTATAGGTAACCAAAGCTGTGTATGTATCTGTAAACTAACTTGATTATATTAAATGCAAACTTACTTTTTCAAAATCAGCCATACAACCCTAAGGGGTCAGTCACTGTATACATATAAGTACATCCATACCTTGCGTTTGAAAATAACAGTTATACTCTTAATCTCTGAATCTATGGACTACACCTCTTTCGGGTCATCTCAGACAGTGAGTGTGAGGTTGCATGTGAAGAGGGAGTGAGGGTAGCGTTAAATAAGGTTGTTAATTTATTCACAAAGGAGTCTGCCAAGTGGTGGGGGTGGAACCGAGCAGATATGTAAATGAATATATGCTCTCCACTTCTTGTTGTACTTATGCATCTGACAGGAGTTAGCAAAGGAGAGACACTCAAAGATGGCAAGTTTGGCAATGGCTGCATGCAATGTAAGGAGAGATGGAGGTCTGGCCTGACATCATTTCATTAGTATTGCTCTCTTAGCCTCTAGAACCTCTGCAACCAACCACTCTTTTGTCTGTGTGGGATAGGTGCCCAGCTGTGAAGTGTCCCCCAGCAGCATGAAAGCTGGAGATGGGATAACTGTCTGGCCCTCCACTTTGTAACAGTCATCCAGCACTGCAGACCAGTAAGGCATTAGTTTGGGACACTGCAATAGTATACGTAACAAGTTGGCCTTCGGAGTCTGGCATCTTCAGCACATAGCATGTGGAAAGAGTCCCATGCCCTGTAGGGCCTCTGGTGTGAGGTACCATCTTAGCAGTAACCTAAATTGTATGAACAGGCTCCTAGTGTCTCTGTTAGCCAGGTGAGCACCTGTCAGGCAGCAGCCCCATGTATCTGTGGATATGTCTACTTGGAGATCCTGGGTCCATTTGACCCTGCACTTGTCGGTAGTGTCAGGTTGGTAGTCTCAAAGTAGATAGTAAATCCATCCCACGATGCCTTTCAGTTTCCCTGGTTTATGTACTTTCTGTAGCCACTGCCATCATGTACCCAATCCCATCCCCTGTTTTAAAAATGCAGTTAGCCTCTCGGATCTGGAGATTTTTCCAGAAATCAGACTTGGGGACAAGGTACTGTTCCTGGAGTTGCTGAAATGACATTAACTCTTCTGAGCTTGGTAATAAAAGATCCATGATTGTGGCACATACCCCTTTCCTCAGCCAAGAATGCCATGTGATAGTCCCCCCCCCCCATTAGGATGCTGGGGTTGTACCAGATCCAAGTGTATCTTACTGGGGGTGTCCAAGCCAACTTGTGAGTATGAATCAATTTCATACAGGTCCACCAGGCCTTCCTTGTTTCCCATAACAATGGGGAGGCTGCTGTGCTAGGATGTCTCCCAGAGCCTAGGAGGGTCCCCAGCCATGAGGTGCCTGCCATGTCAGCCTCTAGCTTGACCCAGACTGGTGTAGTTTGTGTTACAGGCAGGAACCATTTGATAGCCTGTGCTGCCCTGTAGGCCAGGAGATAGCTGTGAAACCATGGGAGACCAAGGCCTCCTGCCATCCAGTGTGCTCTTAGTCTAGCTCTGCTAAACCAGGGAAACCTTCCTTCCCACAGGAATGATGCCATAAGCTTGTCTAGGGCATGCAGTATTTTAGGAGATGTTGTTATAGGCAAGTTGCAGAACAGGTAGACCACTTTGTGGCGAGTGAACATACGTAAAGCCTCTACTTTGTCCTTTAGGGAAAGTTTTGACTTTAACCATCTCTGGACCACAGTTTTCAGTGCGGCTACTAGGGGCGTATAGCTTACTTCTACCAGGTTCTTCAAATGAGCCATAATGGTAATCCCTAAATAGGAAAAGCCTTGCAATGCCCAGAATATCGATACACCCTGAAGACAATCTTTAGTGCAGGCTAGGTTTAATGGTGACAGAGCAGTCTTTTTCTGGTTCACCGTGAGGCCAGAAAATATGGAAAATTCCTGAAGGATATCCAGTACCGGGGTGTAATGATTTGGCCGGATTGGTGAGTGTGAAAAGGAGGTTATCCACGTAGGTATTAATCAGGTATTGTTTCCCTTTTACCTCAGTGGCCTGAACCTCTTGAGTTTCCAGCAATTTTCTGGTCAAGTTATTGAGTGCTAGTAGAAATGACAATGGTGATAACAGACATCCCTGTCGAGTCCCCCTTTGTAGTTCAAAGGGGGATGAGTTGTTGTGATTGGTTAAGATTGTGACTGTAGGGGAGTTGTAGAGAGTGGCTATCCAGCTCCAGAAGTTAGGGCCAAATCTGTAAGCACAGAGAGTGGAGTGCAAATACTCCCTCTCTGCTGAGTCAAAGGCCTTACAGAAGTCAACAGGCAGAGCAGCCATAGGTGTGGTGGAGTTCTGGGCATGCCATTTGAGGTTGAAGACTGTGTAAATATTGTCTGCCCCTGTTCTACACTTACTGAATCCTGCTTGGGAGGGGTGTAACAGAGATGAGAGCGCGTCTCAAGCCTGTTGACTAATACTTTCACCATCACCTTGGTATCTACCAATATCAGTGAAATAGGGTGAAAGTTTGGGCAGTCCAGGGGGTCAGAGGACTTCTTGGGTATCAGGGTGATCATAGCCTACTTCAGTGCCTGAGGGAGAACTCCATGAACATTTGCCTCCATCAGTGTGGCTAGCAGAGGAGACAAGATCTGTTCTGCAAGCATCTGGTATAGCTCAGCCAACATGCCATCGGCTCCTGGAGCTTTCCCTTTGGATATCTGATAGAGCACTACATTCAGTTAACCAAGGATATGGTTCCTCCAATTTATTTACCTCCTCGGGGTTCAGATGTGGCAGTGTGATAGATCTAAGGAAAGATAAAGTGGCGGGGTCTGGGGATGGACCCTTGGGAGGGTTCCTGGAGGTGTAGAGAGCCTGACAGAATTGCCACATAACTGTATTAACTTCCAGGGGTTTCATTACCATGCTCCCTGTTGGTGATCACAGGGCATGCTTTTGGGAGCTAGCTTTCTGTTTTCTCAAATGGTAAGCTAGGAGTTTGCCCTTTTTGTCACCCAGCTCCCAAAATGTATGCTTTGCCCTAAGCAGTTGCCACTCTGCCTTATGTTGCATAAGGATATTGATCCTTATATTTCAGGCCTGTAATACTCCCCAACTATCAACACTCAAATCACACTTACCTCCTGAGGTCACTTACACCTTGACATGCCTCCTGTGTAGGTTGTGTTGAAGACCACAGAAAGAGGAGGGGGGACTCTTGAGGGAGGTGGGACAGGAGCTTGGTATCCTGGGTGTGTATCTGTAGCTCTATGTGGAGTGCAAAGACAGAACAAGATAAGCAAATGACAAAGTAAGCCAGACACTAAGCACAGTGTTGTCAACTACAAGTATTTGAAGATCCACTAATTGTAAATAGTAACAACAGTGATATTCAGTACTGACAGCAACAATATTCAACTTATATCATTCAGCAAATCTGGCTGTGGTGCGTGGCCTGATTCTGGACATATCTACTGCCTTGTGTGCCACACAACCTTAGCTGTGTAGTATAGAAACTGAAAATTGTGAAATCACTAAGGTGTCTAAAGGTGTTTGCACAAGGAAAAAAGGGTATATAACAAGAGAACCACCCCAGCTGCACCACCCTAGTACCCAACGAGGAGGTTATGTACTTCTGGTAGAAAGTACCCATTCTGCCCCCAACCCTGTGTCAAGGGTTACAGGGCATTATTTGGATTTAAAGCAGTTTGAGGGCCGTCTTAATGTGACCCTTGTTACCTGTTATTATGGAGTCATCTGATTATGTATTGTACATTGAGCAGCAGGTGATGTTCCCGTCTCTGTGCCATACAGTCAGAAGCAGGTAACCTTATATTTATTCCTGCTAGGGTGGGCCATGGAGTTGGGGTGTGGGTATGCCTTCTGTGACCTGCATCAGGTGTTCTGATGACTCTGGAGGGATGCTGGGATTACTGCTAGTACTACAGCTCCTCCTTTTCTGGAGAGGGGGAGGCCTGCTACGCCATGGCTTTATGGAACAGTGCGGTAATCCCCTGAATAACCACAGGTGGGACATACTGTGCCTTATGCTGGGAGGTCTAACCAGAGCCACATGAGGTAGGGGAGGGTTGGTTTCTATCCCCTGTCGACACTACAGCAAATCTGGGATCCCCTAGAGGGGATAGGTAAGCTGAGTGCATTCCTCTGTAGCTGTTAAGGGTGGGTTAGGAGGTGGATGTGTAACCGGGGGGTGGGTGAGGACCATTCCAGACACCATTTATCCTCTGTGGTTCAGTTACTCATATGGGAGCTGTGTACACATGGATTAGGGAATAGTCCGAATACAACCCCTGTATAAAATGTTTTCCAAAGAGAGAAAAGATTGCCATCCTCACCCACCTGCATTTATATGCTGCCCATGATTTTAATTGTGAAAAGAGGCACTAGATCAGGTATCCCCCTTGCTGCATAACCACATAGAGGGGCTGGGTACATTTGTAGGGGAGACCTGGTTCCTTCCTGCAGGGTGCGTACATCCCCTGATACCTAATCCCAGAGACTGGATCTAGTAAAACTGCAAAAGGCATCACCCGAGTGCTGATGCCTTATGTGCAAGTCTTGCTTCTGAGAGGGGTGACCTGCCCAGGCACATACACCCCCTCCTCCCCCATTCACTCTTTGATGGGTCGATGGAGGGGGGAGGAACCCCCTTCCAACCATCCTACCCTGTCTCAATTCAATTCCTCCAAATGGTAATACAAGTAAACAAGAGAATATAAAATACCATAAAAGTGAGTCAGGTGGATCATACTCACATGTCTTCCATGCGTCCCCTCCAGTCGGGCATAGCGAGGAGTTTTTAACGTAATCAGCCCTTGCCTATGGCTGCCACCTCAGCAACTGTTCTAGCTCCAGGGTGGATGTGCTCCACCTGGATTTCAGAACTGTCCATGTCCTCTTCTTCTGTCTCTTGGTCTTTGGATGCATCTGCCCAGTTGCCTGTTGATTTCACCAGTAAGCAGTCGGCTTGGGTTTCTATCCAATGTGTCTGCTGCTCTTTGCTGCTGTCAGAGTCATGCCTTTTGGAATTTCACAGGGGGTGAGGTAGGGTATTGTAAAGATCCCCTCTCCTGCCCATTTCTGCTCATGGACCTGTGTCTTGAGCATTGAGATTGTGGACTTCTGCAGCTGCCTCGGTTACGTTGCTCCTCCGGTTCTGGCACTTAAGTGCACTGCTACAGGTTTGCAGAAGGGTCTGCGGGCGGGAAGGGGCACCATTTTGTTAGTTTTAGTGTAATTTTGTTTATGTTCCCCCATGTTCTGATTACCATTCTGCTTGTTCCGTTGCTTCTCTGGTCTGGCACGTGGGTCCCACAGATTTCTGGGGGATGTATTCATTGCTCTGGAGGTAGGCCAGTTTTTATGTCACCAGTTCATTATAACCTGGGGCAAAGATAAAAAAAAATCTTTACCATCTTTGAACACCCAGAGATTAGAGACCCTTAAATCAGTATTTAATGCCTATGTCTAGTAATTTAGCTTTTGTGGGCACAAAGGAGTTCATCTTGATGGCAATTTCATGCGAAAAGTCTTGGTAAAGAGATATATGGGCTCTGTTTCAATACAGGTCTCTCAACTCCATGGCCACTCTTAACACCAATTGTTTGATAGGATATCTGAGCGGTATCATGTCAGAAGGGCAATCCAATGTGAGTGGCTCACAAATGAGTGAGTCATACTGAGCGAAGTGGGGAACGGTTACCCTGCAAGGGTAGCGACCATGGAGAAGGGTGACTGGAAGGCAGGAATAGTGAGGGGAAGGGGAAGGATAGGAGAGAGGGTTTTTGTGGGGCAGTGTTGCTGGTGCTGCCAAGCCAGCCCTTGTGGTGTGGTGGTGAGGGTGGCTGGCTCCGGCAGAGGGGGTTTGGGGTTCGGGGACTGGACAGGAACAAAAATTTTGCTGCTGCTGCCTGTGGCACTTGTTTTTAATTTTATTCTTTTTGGGAGTCTTGCCCCCTCCCCAACATGCACCCCCTGGAGTTGAGAATTCTTCAGTCGGGGGATGTGGTGGGGGGGGCACAGTCCCCCAGTATAAACATTGAAAACTACTGGCTGGAAGTAATGTTGCTGTTTTGTGTATATCGCCAAATTGCTTTTCGGTGCTATACATTATAATTGTGATCGCTCTTTTACGTTCATTCTTATGACATGGAATCTATCTGAGCAGATATGCAGTAATGGGTCTTGGTGGAGCTCCAGGGGTTGCAGCCTGGCCCCTTATTCTATGCACCCACTTCACACCTATGGGCCCCCTCCATTGTTCACCCAGCAGCCTTGGAAGAAAGTCATTTAGGAATTCCTCCATACTGGGACCCTCCATTCCTTCAGGGATGCCGAGGATCCCGATATTATTGCGGTGCCCGTGGTTCTCCTGATCATCCACTTGGTCCCAAAGATTTTGTAATTTTAGCTTATGTTCCTCCATTTTCTGTATAACGGAGTGCTGGTGTCTTTCCAACTCATCCGCCCGCTGATTCAAAACATTCATCTGGTCCTGTAGTTGTTTAACATCTTCAGTATTACCTGCCTAATAGGTCTTCCTTATGTCTGAGAGAAGAGTCTCCAACATTTGGGTGATATACCCCAAAGAGACTGCTACTGGGCCGGTAGGGGATCTCGGGACAGGAGCTGCCATGCTGGGATATGAGGCTTCAGTGTGCAATCTGATTGTAGCTTCAGGAGGAAAAATTGGCATTTAGTCTGGGTGGACCAGAAGAGGAATGCCAGTACCATAAGGGAAGCCTTTCAAACAGATCAGCAGATAAGTATTGATCCCAAAAGCCAAGTCAAAACTAAGGCCCTCAACTGTTTTGTTTCCAGCTCTGATTGATCCTGTTCCACATGATCACTGCAATGTGAGGCTAGGGAGCTCAGTTCCTCTTGGTCAGCCCACTGCACATAATTGACAAGTCAATAATTTCTCCATATTAGTCCATTCCGGTGTCAGATTTACAGTTTATTAGCATTGAGGCATGATGCCATCACAGCCCCTCTCACGATCTGACAGTATATGAAGGCAAACACCAAACAGTAACCAACATTTTGACCTGTGGCAGAATGGAGTAGATAGATAGGTAGATAGATCGACAGAACCTTTATTTATATAGCGCCCCTTTCCAGGGACTCAGAGTGCTTAACATCAACAACTTTAAAACAGCATAAAAACATATCATAGTGTAATAATCAAAATCAAATTTAGGTCAAGCGGGCAAAAATCAGCTTAAAATCAATCTGTCACATAAATAATAAATGCTCATAATATATCAGAACTTCCATATTTTACAAATTGAAAGCATGGTTAAACAGAAATGTCTTTAGGCCCTTTTTAAAGGTTTCCACTGAGGGTGCCTCCTGAAGATGATTAGGCAATGTGTTCCACAGGGTAGGTGCAGACACAGAAAATGCATGATCACCCATGTGCCGCAACCTAACCCTGGGAACCCTAAGGAAACAACCCTTGAACAAACGGAGAACTGGGATGGGAAGTAGGGCACAAGGATATCTTGCAGGTAGTCTGGTCCCTCTTTGTGTAGTGCCTTATAGGTAAATAACCTGACCTTGAAGACAATTCTCCACCTAACTGGCAGCCAGTGCAGTCCACAATGGACAGGCATAATATGATCACATCTTCATATGCCCATTAATATTCTTGCTGCCATGTTCTGCACCAGCTGAAGCCGGTGGAGATTGTCTCATGATAGCCCTAGGTACAGGGCATTGGAGTAGTCCAGCCTAGACGTGATGAAAGCATACATCAGTGTAGTCAGGTCCTCAGTTGGTATCAGGGCCCAAATCCAGGAGATATTCCTCGGGTGATAAAATCCACTCTAATCGATGGCCGAGTAAAAGACCTAAGCAGCCATTTTCTTCGGTGGCTTACTAACTCCCCTACAGTCAGACAGCTTAAAACTCGGACTGGTGAACAAATAAGAGCCATATCAAAGAATGATACTTTAGCTGTTATGTAACTGTGAAGCACATATATAGCACAGTTGCCACTGAACATGATACTCAGTTTGTTGATATTGAAAAAGTGGCCATACATCCAAGGAGGGAAACTGGGAACAGAAGACTGGCCACAGGGAGAGTTTCTAGATTTACACATTGAGGGGCTCCAGCACATGGAGGTTAGAATGATGGTATGGATCTAGATGCTTTCCGTTAACTTAGCTTGAGCGGTTTGTAGTAAAAAATAGTCATAAATGTATAAAAAACATAAACAGCTGGCCCCCTTATTCAATATGGCAATGCAGTAACCTACATTATTTTTTGAATGATCCACATATGGTGATTTCTTATTATACTTGTGTGGATCACAAATGCTTGTGGGAGCATAAGACTCATGCTTAAAATTGTACAGTACTTCTTGAAGTTTGACTGCTTTATGTGACATTTGCAGATGTTCATTGTCTAAGAAGTTTAACTTTTTTTTAATATAATTAAGGGGTTCAAACAAATGAATATTCATAACAACAGCACTTTTCAGAATTGTGTTGTATGTACAGTATGCTGTCACTGCACATTATCTTGACTGAGCAAATGTTGTCTCCTTGAGAAAATACAGTGGCAGCATAACTACAGGAGCTTTGTAAATATATTCAAATGGTTATACTTCTAGGTTAAGTGTCATTGGATACAATATGATTATTAAACTAGTGATGTGGGTGTGCAATATGGTTTAGCAAAAATTCCATACAAAATCCTGAAATGTAACTTATCTAAAACAGCTCTACTAGTTAAGATGAGTGCCTGACTGTTTGTTAGTCACAATTTTATTTCTAGCTTTACATTTTCAAAATAATCACTTTAATCAATTATTTTTCAAATAAGTGTTCTTTAAATGGATATAAGGCACACTTCTAAAGTAGTACATCAACTCTGAAGAAGCTCAGCAGTCACTGTGCTAAATGTTGATCACCATATTATTATGTGACTAGTTGCAGCCAGCGTGACTTCTGCACTCCCATCCTGGTGATGGAGTGTACCTTGTTTATTTAGCACAAGATTACTGATGGCACGTGTGCTCTAAATAAATGGTAAACTTTTTTATTCTACTCTGCATGTTTGGTCCTTTCATTGTGGGTGCTTTATCTCTGTTGGTCAGCTTGTTTTGCACTTTCAGTAGGTGCTATGGACAATACCAATGTACCCGTGGAAACCGAGCACAATGGCATTGTACGCATGAATGCTGCAGAGGGGTACCCATATGGCATTCATAAAGGGGGTGCACAGCAGTTACACATCTGATCCCCTGGCCACATGGACAGCAATGCACTGGTGGTGGGTGGAGGGCATGCCAGGGCATGCCAACACTATGCAGCATGCATGATGCTGCAATGTGCTGCATTCCGGGGGATGCAATTGGGTCCAGGCTACACCAGGGCATACCCTACCATAACCCACTGAGTGCCCCCATGGTCAGCACCTGCTGAATGCAGGGGAACCAGGACAGAGCACTCCATGTTACCCCTGCCCACTAGGAAGATGGAGAGGGTAGGGGCAGCTGGGTGGGAGAGTGGTCGACAAAGCACCAGAGCAGCGGCACTGGTAGGGGGTGCTGAGGGGGGAAGGGGCCAGTCAGTGACACATTCCTCCT
Organism: Neoceratodus forsteri; assembly: GCA_016271365.2. Classification (NCBI taxonomy): domain Eukaryota; kingdom Metazoa; phylum Chordata; order Ceratodontiformes; family Ceratodontidae; genus Neoceratodus; species Neoceratodus forsteri. The sequence continues at coordinate 701,509,455 of CM057455.1, forward strand.
ACAGGGCTTGGGGGTGCAGCCACATTGGGGCAGGACACAGCTGCTGTTGCAGGGTTGCGGGCCAGTGGCGGGGTCCAAAGCCATCATCTGTCAGTGTGCTGGAGCCAAGATCTGGGCTAGTGGGAAAACTGACAATAGGGGACATGCCATGCAGGTCTGGGTGCCTGCAATTGGCATGCCCTACCCTGGACCTGCACCTCTCTGCATGAGGGAGCCACTGTGGGTCCTGGGACTGACATCCCACTTGATACCTGCCTGGGACAGCAACTTCATTCCCTGCCACACTGTGAAGTCTTGTGAACTAGGGGAATGGAGCCATGGACAGGTGGGTACCAGTTGTGAATACCGGCATGTGCTCACCTGTACGCAGGTGCGCAGCTATGCAAGCTGGGTATGTGACTTTTTCTCGTACCACCACCCCAATCATGCATAGCACCCAATATTAGTACCACAAATCTTTCCTGGTGCTGCCCACAACAAAGTGCTTTGCTTGGCAACAATATGAGGAGTGTTTGGCATAAATAAAAAGTTGACAGAGTGAGTCAGTCACTGTAAATACAGCTTTAGACACATCAAGCCTCAAAGTTTTCGATTCAAGAAAAAAATGAAATGAAGGGGTTTAAATAAATAAAAAACAAAGAACACATTAGTTAGCAACACAAAAAAATGCTACAAATATCCATGATTAATGTCCAAATTTCAAAAAAGGGCTACCTTTTGCAAAACCCGCCATGATCCTCATATACTGCTGGTGGTCCTGCTACATACTGTTCTATCAAGACTGATCATTATTAAATAGGATTCCTTAGGTAATCTCCAGAATGATCAGACTGAACCCAGATGTCTCAGACTGACTCAAGAATGCTCAGTCTAACCCAGGACCAAATACCTCAGGAATACCCAAGTGTCTTATGTTTGCCTCCTTCTACACTCCATGCTCCTCCCACACCAGTACCCCTTGAGAATTGGCACCAAGACTGCAAGCCTTGGGACAGATACATTAATGTGAACAACAGTCCAACCCTTACTATTAGTAGGGGGTTGTTACACAATAGAAAGGTTTTTTTTTATGTGCACAACATACTTATTCATCCATGCTTGTGAAGCAATGGGGGAAATAAATACAGAGATATGTAAATGTTTAAGTCTGACAGGGATTTACATCCATCTAGTCTGACCTACTGTAGAGTGCACTCAAGCCTTACATTAATATGTTACTGTGTTATTCCCAAGTGGGACAGGACTGCTGACAGAATCATGTGCGGTGAATCAGCTACTGTAGGTCATCCTCATCACTTTGTAGGCAACCATAAAACATAAGTCTGAAAAACTGAGAGCCAATTATCTTGCAAAATGAAGAATTACGTGGCTTTCCTATGCAGTCCTCAGCAAGGCTCTCATATTGTTATGATATGTTTGCATTAGCTTGTTGCCAAACATTTGCTTGATGCAGTGTCTTGCAGTGACAGCAAGGGCTCAAACAATGCTACTGTTCTGTAATTGTTTATTTCTTATTGGCATTCCATTTGGACTGTGTCTGTGACTGTAGCTGTACATAATTATTTAAAATTAGCTTATTTTGCTCATGACCTAAGATGATCCTGCTTTTATATTTGCAAAAATATTGTTTTTCTCTGCTGAGACAACCAGGAAATAAAATGGCAGTTACAACACTTTTACCCCCCTCCACCCTCCTTCCTCACTCAGCACAATGGTTTAAAATAAACAAGATCGGATCAGAGCCAAATTGGCTTCTTTGCATTAACCCAGTATAAGAAAATAAAAAACAGAAAATCTGGACTGGGCCTACAAGACTGTTTCTCTGTGTTCACTGGACTGAAGCATGCCTGCAAGCTTGTAAGGTCCCTTATATTATGTTCTCATACCAGGTTAATGTACAGCAGTCATTTTAGCTCTGACCAGAGGTTGTTTATTACTGAATATATTTTCATTAAAACAGGATATTTTCTCCATAGACGTTATGCATTCAAATTGTTTATGGACCCCATGAAGTTGCCATGGGACTGACACCATGCCTTCTGTCAGAATGGGCCTCAATGGTCAGAAAGAGGAGTTGTGATTGGTGGCATACTCATCTAGCATAGTTAATAATTAGGGGATCCCTATCCTTCACCCTGAAGAGCCTGGGATGGGGGGCCTAGGTCAACATTTAGTGGTACCTGTAAAATAAGAATAGTGATGGTGGTCACAAAGGATCCATAGTTCTTTAGAGAGAAAATATGAAGGTGGGGAAGGATAAACATGAAACAACACTCATCTGAGGGACACATCACCAACATCCTGTCAGACCTATAGAAATAACGTGGAAAATGGGTTCGTATGGCAGAGCGGTATCATGATCTGCCTTGCTGATCATTGGACTGTCACGATAAAGCCCATTGCAGCTTGAGCTGCATTGGACCTGATAGTGACACACATCTGAAATCCAGTATCCTAATAAAATTTTCCGCTTTGTGCAAGTGTAAGCATTAACATAAAAATGAAAGGTCAACAAATCCAAATTTGGGGTGGGAGATTTTGTGCTCTAAGTTTTGCTGATGACAAATGTGAATTAGTTTGCAGGAAACTGGGAAATAAATGTTAGCTCATCATTTAGTTTACAACATCTCTGGGCTGGAGATGTTAAGCATAACCATGGTCCCTGGAATTCTGCTGTTGTGGAATTTTCCACAGAATTTGCATCATGCCACAGAATTCATATAGTGCCACAGAATTCATTGTTTTTGGTGAATGTTCATTCAAATATACAGTGTTTCCATAGTCCCAGGTTCCCGTATCCATCTTGTGTATGCTGAAGCTCCTCCTCTATGCTTGGCAGGTGATGTCATCTATGACATCACATCATATTTTAGCCAATGGTAGGACTGCATTCTGTCACAGAAATTAATAAATCATGCTGCAGAAATTGGAAAATGCTGCTGCAGAAGCCTAGGAGCCCTGCCGCAGAAATCAGAAAGTTCTGCCACAGAGCACTAGGTGCCCTGAGCATAACCCTGACACCTCCTCCCCAAAGGGTGCTAATTGTGTCCTAATGAGAGGATTTTTCTTAAAAAAAAAAAAAGATTGTATTGCACCTCAACATCCACAGTCTCCTTCAAAAAGCTGACCACCTGAGACTGGGGATTTAATCCCTCAGACCTTTAGTACTGATCATCTTCTGAGACATGGCTATCACAGAGGATTTGTGATGTGGCCTTTGTCTTCCCTCATTGCACAGACGATTGACAGGACTGCTCCAAAATAAAAGGTAGTGTAGCTGTAAATGTGATTTTCACCCTCAGTTTTGAGGTTGTATATTACACTTTCAATACTGCTTTCCACTAGTTCTTGTTGCCAAACTCTATCATTTCTAATACATAATGCTGCTGTCTATGTCTGCCCAGGATCCAAATCTGACACCATTCTCAACCTTGTTCCATTGTAAAAGTCTAAAGAGAAATATACAAAGCTGCTGGTAAACATCTTCATTACTTATCAGAATAATTAATGAAGAAGGTCACCAGCTGCACGGTTTAAGTAGAAACTCAGTTGTAATAAAAGTACAATAAAATTAAATCCTTCTGTCTCTTTTTGAAGCAGCTGTATCAGAAATGAAATGAAAGTAAATCCTTCTTTCTTTTTCTGGAGCAGCTACTGTATATCAGAAATACAATTAAAGTAAAATAAAGAAGTAGAAATGTTTTGATAGACTGATTATAAGGTGAGATGGTACAGCTGCAGCCATTGACATGGTCAGATATTTCAAGGTCTTTCATACTGTATCAAGCTGTTCTTATTTAACAATTACTGTATATGAGGCTAGATCCAGAAGCAAATGATTTGATACCTTTTAATGGACCAACATAGATGTAACAACAAGAACAAAGGTAAATGCATTAAAAGGTATCAAATCATTTGCTTCTGGATCTATTCTTGCAAGGACCAATACGGCAACTACTAAATCTAGATTTTTGCATATGAGGCTGTATAAGAACTGCAAGATCTTTTTTGTTCTTCTAGTAAAAGAACTAAACTTAATTAATTACAAGAGAAGCTAGGTATCAGGCTTTAAACAATTGGAGACTAGCCCACCACATTTAAAGCAGTAATGCAATGAAAAATATTATTCCTAAAAGCTCATTTTCTTGTATGGTTATGAAAAATAATGGCAAAACTGTTGATCTGGGTTTTTTGGATGCTTCCTCTGCTGTGTACTGTGCATTTGCATTTTTGTCTGTATTCTTACCCTCCTCAATGTCCTCAATATTATTTCTATGCAAAAAATTAGGTGGCCATCTTTTTTTTTATTGAGAAATAATTGTTTTAAAACATTCATAAAATTCTTAAATGATAAAAATTGAAAATGTTGCCACCAAAATAAACTGGAAGACATCTGGGAAGCAAATTTTAGCCCGGTTTTGTTGTACTGCTGCTTTAATTAACTTAAGAATGATTATTTTAAAAATAATAAATTAATTCATTTAAAACCCACCAACAGCATAATCTGGTTAATATCAGTTGGCTTGCATCTGTATAGTGGATGGTGGAATGTTGTTCCAAGCTGATTTCCACCTCAGCTGAAACACTGTTGTACCTCAGTTTAAAAGTTAAGGAATGAGACTGTACTCTTCTTGGTACAATAGCATTCCAGCAGATTTGGAAAGGGCATGAGCCACACAGTTTAAAAAAACAGATGTGGCAACAGAAAATGCAGGATCAACCAGATAAAACATCCTGGCAGTGGCACAATCACTCATATAAATCCCACAGATGCAGGATCAACCAGATAAGAAAGAAAATGCAGGATCAACCAGATATTTTCACTTATACAAAAAATCCAACAGATAATCAACCAGATATTTAAAATTGTTCACAAAATAAAATGTTATTCCTTACAGTAAGAGTTCTCTTGCTTAGCAAGAACTACAGCTGCCATTTATTTTTAAAATCCCTCCCAAATGCAATTGACAACCAATGGAAGTCCAATCTATATAAAAATGACAACCAATGGAAGTCCAATCCATATAAATATATATATATATATTCATATATTATAGTGGCATGGTAGTGCCACTATAGTTAGGGTTGAGTACCCCATTTAAGGTTAAAGTGTGAAATTGTGCATCTTAATAACTTTGCCACAATATGACAGATTTGACTGAAATTTGGCAGGCATGGAGTGGTACCATAGGTCTCTGGATCTGCCAAGTTTTGTAATGGTTGGATGTACAGTTGTGGAGCTATAAAGCAACATTCTGTAGCACATTTACACTTTTTTGTGCATTCTTTGCTCATGCCTACAGGTCGCATGGTTTGTGCGACTGGTCCAAAAACTTCAGGAAACATGCAACCAGGTCCCTGATTTGCCTTTCGAATATTTTATGAAAAAATAATAAACGGATCAAAAGTTAGTTTCCCATTATAGTCAATGTGAAAAGTTAACCAAAAGTTCAACAGTGTTGCAAATGCAGTTTTTAGTGTCGCAATTGACCCCTGTAGTGTCGGGAGTCTGCCATTTTTTTTTTCAGTTAGTGGTCACAGAAATGCTTGACATTTAAATTTGGGACCCTCTAGGGACACAATTCTTTTTGTGTTCACATAGTTGGACCCTGAGGATGCTAGCCATGTCTTTTTGGGGAGGTTAAACACCCCAGAAATATGTTTTTGCATTTTTGGTAAAAAGTAGTGTCGCAAAGTAGTGTCGCACTCATGACACTTTCATGATTTCATTTGTGAAAGTGTCGTGGTTTGCAACAGTATGCCCAAAATAACAGGAATTCTTTGCCACCATACTACAAATTAACGGTTTGGTCTTTTGGGCTGAAATGTGGAGGGAAGAAAGCCAACATCCCACAGATGTGCCATTTGGTGACAAAATATTGCACGGATGAAAAGTTACTGTGCTCCAAAGTTGACGCTTTTTCCCATAGACTAACATTGCCGTGTCCGCCTGGCCTTTTGGGGCTCGTATCTTGGAAACGTTTTGAGATACAGACTTTTTGTTGGAAAAATGCTTAGCCCTCTGCTAAGGAGCTAAGTGCAAAATTAGCCAGGAAAGTCATAATTTATATGAAATTTTAATTTTTTTTCTACGTCCTACGGTTCCTGAGATATAAGCAATTTAGTATTCCAAGTGCTCATTTTCTGCTCCTAGGTTTATTATTATGGATACATTCTTTGTATTCACTGTGTTTCTCTATGTAGCTGTTGGTGAAAAAAAGGGTGTGCATTTTCGTTACTGTCACAGTTAGCGTTCCACTTGCGTTTCCGTAACCGTTTTCGTTAGCGTTCCCGTCTACGCCACCATGTGCGTTACCCTTTGCCTTTTTTGTTTGTGCTTGCATTAGCATTACTATTACCATTTGCATTTCCATTACTGTTTCTGTTTGCATTTCATATTGCATCACCATGTACATTGCCATTAGCGTTTGTGTACACGCTTCTGTTTGCGTTTCCTTTGGCATCATTGTTGCTGTTACTGTTAGCATTTGCATTTCTTATTGTGGTACCATGACCGTGTGCATTACCAGTTGCATTTCCATATGCGCTTGCATTTCCATTACAGTTTGTGCTACCGTTCCTGTGTACGCCGCCATATGCGTTACCCTTTGCATTTTCATTTTTGTTTGCGCTTGCATTTGCGTAACTGTTAACATTTGTGTTTCCATTACTGTTTTTGTTTGTGTTTCCTTTTGTGTCACCATGTGCATTTCCATTTGCGTTTCCGTACATGCTTCCATTTGCGTTTGCGTTTCTTTTTGTGTTTCCTTTGGTGTCATCCTTGCTGTTACCATAACTGTCTGCGTTTCCAATTATGTTACCGTGCCCCTGTGTGTTATGGTTTGCGTTTCCTTACACGCTTGCATTTCTGTTTTCATTAACATTTGTGCTTGTGTTTGTATTACCATTTGTGTTATCGTTTACATTTGCGTCACCATGTACATTAGTGCTTGCGTTTGCGTTGCTGTTACTTCACTATTTATAGTGCACATTCTCAAAAAGAAGGGAAATTCATGGCAAAAAAAACTCTGTTTAATGTATCAGTTAGGGTTGTTCCACAGTGACAAAAGTGAGGAAATTCGATGTTAGGGTTCCCACCCTTGCACACCCATCACCCCACCAACAGGCATTGGGGTGTGCGTTGGGGTCGTTGATCCTAACTCTTACCCCATTCTCCTATACTGCACCTCAGCTTGTTTGCACATAGGATGGGGTGAGTTATGACCAACAACCCCAATGCACACCCTGATGCCTGTTGGTTGGGCGGGTGGTAGTGCAAGGTGGTGGAACCCAACATTGAATTTCCTCTCTTTTGTCTCTGTGGAACAGCCCTAACTGATGCATTAAATGGAGTTTTTTGCCATGAAAAAAATTCTTAAGTCTGGTCCCCAAAAAACACACCACTGACCCTAGCAACCAGTCTTATATCTTGAAATAAGATGCAGCAGCAAATCATTTCTTTTTCTATTAAAAAAGTGATCAAACTGCTTTTAGATTATTTTTAGGGCACAGTGGCTATGCATAATTGCCCATTCAGTATTCTGTATATAACCCCCCCTCCTGGGGACAAGGTTGAAAACAGGAAATATTTCACAGCATTCTTTTATTGGTAAACAAAACCTAAAACAAAAAACTAAAAAAAAAGATATATTGGCAACATGATGGCAATTTCTTTTGTTGAAACAGTAGTCTCTGTACATACTGAAGAAGTGTTAAGGTTGCAATCAATCAATCAATCATTCTTTATTTATATAGTGCCTTTCAATATTGCTAGTTATTTAACCAGGACTAGCACACTAAGCTGAAAGCTTTTTTACAGGTGCGACATAGGAGCACAAGGAAGTTAAGTGACTTGCTCAGGGTCCCACAGTATGCAAGTGGAAGCTGTGGGGTTCAAACCCAGGTCTGGTCTGCTGAATGTCACCAGATTTGCAGCTTAGAGCCTTAAACCACTGTGCTATACTGCCTTCCTAATCAGTATCCTAATTCAATATCAAGGCGCTGCACAAATTTTAACAACATATAAAAACAGAGAGCAATATACTTAATTAAAAATCATTCAGTCTGGGAAGGCCTGTTCAAATAAATAAGTTTTTAACAAAGATTTAAAACTACTGCTTACAAGCTCAAATGGACAGACTGGGTGGGCCATAGGCCCTTATCTGCCAACACTTTCTATGTATCTATGTATGTATCTACTGACGGTCAGGCATTCTCTTAACTGACAAGGTAGAGAATTCCACAGTGTTGGTGCTGCAAATGAAAATGCATGAGCACCAGATGTTTTAAGATGAACCCTGGGAATCTCTAGCAAACCCTCATTGGCAGATCGGAGAGGGCAATTTGGTGTGTAGGGAGTCAGGAGATCTTTCAGGTAGTCTGGTTCCAGTTCATGTAGGGCTTTAAAGGTAAGCAAGCCTACCTTATAGGTGATCCGCCACTGAACTGGCAACCAGTACAGTCCACGCAGCACAGGCATTATATGACTGGATCTAGAGGTACCTGTCAATAGCCTGGCTGCTGCATTCTGCACCAGCTGCAAGTGGCAGATATCAACCCCAGACAGCCCTAGGTAGAGGGCATTACAGTAGTCAAGACAGGTAGTGATGAAGGCATGAACCAATGTTCGAATGTCGCCCGGTGGAACCAGGTGTTTCACCTGGGTGATATTCCTCAGATGGTAAAATGAGGATTTGATCATGGCTGACATCTGAGATTTCAGGGTCAAGCCATCATCAAAAATAATGCCCAGGTTCCGCACCCGATCTGAGGTCATGAGCTGGACACTGTCAAGCCACAGGCCAGACACATGTCCAACCCCCAGACCTGCCCCTGGGTGAACTGGGTCAACAACCAACACCTCAGTCTTATCCGGATTCAGTCTCAGCCAACTGGAACCCATCCAGTCATTGATCTCAGAGAGGCAATTATTTAGCACAGAGATCGCATCAACCTGTCAGGCACAAAGGACATATACAGCTGAGTATCATCTGCATAACAGTAAAAACTCAAGCTGTATTGCCTGATGATATCTCCCAATGGTAGCATGTACACTGTAAACAGCTTGGGCACCAATATGGAGCCCTTCGGCACCCCACAGGACAGAGGGAGGGCATCAGAGGAATAAATTCCAGTGACAACCTTCTGAGATCTGTCTGCGAGGAAAGATTGAAACCAGTTGAGGACTGTACCTGACAGTCCACAAAGGAACTGCAGGGTCTCCGAAAGCATTCCATGGTCCACAGTGTCAAAGATGCTGACAGATCAAGAAGGACCAAGATAATATGAGCCTTTTGATCTCTCGCCATTAGGAAGTCATTTAGTACCCAAACAAGGGCAGTCTCTGTGCTATGCCTTTTCCTAAAACCAGACTGAAAGGCTTCATAGACATTGTGGGTTACAAGGTAATCATCCAACTGCAACTCAACCACCTTCTCAATAACCTTCCCTGCAAAGGGAAGATTAGAGACAGGTCGGTAGATAGCTGGATCGTCGGGATCCAAGGAATGTTTTTTTAAGGAGTGGTTAAATGACCTCCTCCTTTAAGTGGCCCAGAAATATCCCCTCCTCCAAGGATCTCCATACAATTTCAGCTAGGATTAGGCAGATAACATCTACACACCCCACTAAAACGGGGGTAGGGCCCAGATCCAAACTACAACAGGTTGGGCACAAGGTCTGGATGATCTTCACAATGTCCATGAGTTCCAGTTGGCTGAAATCCATCCATTCAGACCGGGTGCTCACCACCTCTCACTGACCTCCACAACCTCTCATAGAGAGAGCTGGGCCGATTCCGGACCTGATGCTGGCAACCTTATCTGCGAAGAACTGAGCTAGCTCATCACACTTACTTTGTGAAAAAGCTCTTCCAGACTGGAGACAGTTTGGATTGCACAATCTGTAAACGGTTCGGAAGAGTTGAGCCAGTTGATTCAGCACAGCAGAAATCTCCCTGGACAGGAACTCTGCCTTCCTATGGGTGATTTCTGATTGATAGCCATTATAATGTTCTTCCAATCTAAGCCTGTCAGCATCCAGGCTGGACTTCCACCATGATGTCTCCAGCCTTCGACCAACTCGCCTCAGCTCCTTCAAGGACCCATTATACAGTGTCAGTGGCTCAGTAGGTAGCACACTCGCTTCTGAGGCTGGGAGATCAGAGGGCTGTGGGTTCAGTTCCTACATCTGGCACTTGGGTTAATATCCCAGTACTGACACTGTAGTGCAGCATTAGAGGGGTGCTGCACTTCTGAGGTGCCATCTTTCGGATAAGACGTTAAACCGAGGTCCCATCTGCCTCGATTGGTGGTAGTTCAGGTGGATGTTAAAGATCCCATGGCACTTATTGAAAAAGTAGGGGAATTTCCGGTGTCCTGGCCAAATTTCCCTCATTCACTAAAAAATACCACCAACAGCTTAATCTGGTTCAAGGTCAGTTGGCATTCATCTGTATCCCCCCCCCCCAGGTCGTGCCTGAAAATAGGCAGGATTTGTCTAGTGCACTTACCCGGTCAACAAAAACTAAAAGAAAAAAAAAAAGAAAAAAAATACCAGGGGGACCTTGGGCGAAGAGTGAGTGGTCAAACACGAATGTGAGCAATCAAGTCCAGAGCATCTCCCACTGCTTTATTATAAGCTAGTATAAGGTCCCCTGGGCTTGTGCTTTCACTCAGCAATCCTGATAGGTCCAGAACCACCAATAGACCCTCTGGGGTAACTCCCCTTAAAGGACAGTACCGGACCATCTCCAAAGGGGTAGGTCTAATCGGGGGAGCCCTGAAGCTGAACCCTATGGTGTGATGGTCAGACCAACTGACTGGTTCCACACCCAAATCAGAGATCTTCATCCCTAGGAGGAACAGCAGATCCAGTGAGTGACCCCCTATGGGTAGAGCAAGTAATCACCTGTGTGAGGCCCAGCATTGTCATAAGTGGAGGAGATTCTGACCAAATTGCAAAAGTTCATTGTTGACCCAGGCATTGAAGTCCCCCAGAATTATCCATCTGGGAGACTCCAATACCATGTCGATGATGAAGTCCACAATCTCCTGCAGAAATAAAGCCCCATCACCTAGTGGATGGTAAACAAGGAGTATCCTGCATCCTACACCCTCTCCCATGATACACTAAAAGGATCTGGTGGTCCCTACTGGAACATCCACGAGGCCCAACTCGGTCTTAAAAAAGATGGCTACAGCCCCACCTCTTCAATCTAACCTCGGGCAGTGAATCACTGAGAACCCAGCCAGTACTGCAGAAGCCATTACTGGGCCTGCGTGTTTGTCCAGCCAGGTCTCGGTGATACATATCAGATCCACCATATCAACAAGATCAGCTGTAATAGCCATCTTGTTTTTGATGGACCTGGCATTATATAACACTGCTGGGGTCAGATGAGATGCTGGGGAAGACCTCGACTCCTGACCAGCATTAATTGCTGGGCTCTTGGGTATGGGAACATGACAGGGATTACCCCAGTCTTGGTACCCTTTTGCCCAGGGTGTGGTGTCACCTGGTCCCTACCACCCCAATCTGTCCCCCCTTTCCATACCCTCACCAGGCCCAGTTCTTACCCCTTTCTTGCATCTCCTGGCAATCCCCAAGGATTGACAGTGTCTATAGATTTCTTTCAACACAGAGGGGCAGTCATAAGGATGTAATTCCCTGAGCTTGGTGGAGGAAATGCTGCCTGACCATCATTTGGCCTCCCCAACACATTCTTAAAATAATAAATAATTAACTAACCCACCCAACCAACTAAATATAAATTACACATTATAACCAATAACAAACTAAAGTAAATCACACTATCCAAAAATATATGCAAACTACATAAACATAAATTTTAAACTTCATTGCACAGCTAATACTTCAAGCATTTAAAAGCTGGCTTAAACAAAGCCCAGTCCATAAGAAAGAACCATGTAAAAGGCATTTTAGTCTATGGAGCTCACACCTCCTAGGGCCAAAAACACTGTCCATTTAATAGACCCAAAGGACTCTCACTCCTAAATGTTCAGCAGAGTAAAACTTAAAAGTTTTAAGCCTCAGTCACAATGAGATACCAGACTTGCAGTTCATAGGAGCTAAGTGCCAGCATTCATGGGCTCTAACCTCCATGCAGAAAACAAAAGCTTACCAAGTTCCTCAAAAATAAAACAATTTCGCAAATATAATATTTGAGTCCAGAGCAACTTCACGGGTGTAATATTTGAGTCAAAGAGGTGAAGCAAAATAGAACAGTTCATGTAACAACTCATGGTTTCCCTTCAACAGCTGCAGATCAAGGGAACAGTAATAGCACTGCTGCAGTTCACACTCTAACACAGTCCAACCGGCTAGGAAGATCCAAGGAACAGTGCCACTTCAAGACCGGGATGTAAAAATTTGTGGGGCTCCACATGGACCACCGCTTCCAGCGGCTCTCCAACTGCCACACTGTGGATTGGAAGTGCCACAGGTGCAGCTGCCCACCGACAATGGCACCGCAGCACACCACCAGGTTGAGGACTGGAACCAGAATGGCTCTCACCTCAACAGAAGGTAACCACCCACCATCCAGTCACATCAGCACTCCCCTCCACACCGTTTCCTGGGATTTCCTGGGATTATGGACCAGAACCAGTGCACACCACAGTACCTTTAGATTCCGGTCACCAAAACTCCTCGCACCACTTCTCTCACAGCAAAAAGACCGTACACAGCCAAAAGACCACACCAGTTCAAATAGCAGAACTGGTAAACTCCAAAGTGCTCCAAAGGTATTGTATGGTGAGAACCTGATGTTTCTGTTTTAATGCTTCTGTAACTTCAGTTGTTACTCTGATATTGCTGGTTGCCTCTCAAACTCCAGAAGCAGCATTTAATAAAAGCAGACACTGATGTCAACTACACATCTTACTTAATAACAATCGCCTCTGGACCCAAAAACCAAGATTTGTCCTGTGCAATCAAGCAGACTTCACATGACCCCAACTTAAAACAAAAATAACTAAAACATAACTGAAATAAAACTAAACAGAACCAAATGTAACTTAAAAATAAAGCTAAAAATGCTGCTGTCTACAACTCCTACAATATGAAATGATGGTGTTAAATGAATGATCAAGTCTTAAGCTTCTTTTAAGATATGACAAAATATTTGATTTTTGATAAAGATTAGCTAAGTAGTTTCTAATTTCTGAAAGAGTCCACTGCTCAAAAGTTGTGAGGCAGCTCATTATGACTGATAAAGCTAATGACCTTGTCTGTGAGAATGGTAAGACACTGTAAATGGGTATATTGTCCACTGACATTCTGTGTAGCCTCTGTTCATTTCCCCCTGGTATTTGCATTTGCAAATTACTTTGTTGGTGAACAGGAAGCATATGTGTCTCAGTTGAGCATTCATTTAACAGGGTTAAGCATCATGCCTGTGTGTAGGGTTGTCCTTGCAAGTACTTTGCATCTAAAGTAATAATTGACAATCCCATCCCTAATTTTTAAAACTACTACAGGACCATTCATTTTCATTTTTTACTTTTAACCAGGAGATGGACTGGGCACTGCCCTTTTTCAGCCATGCCTGACACTAAACATTACAATACAAATTCACATAAACAAACAGTTATTCACATTTCCATACATTATCACAATACAAAACATTTAACAATAAGTGCTTAAAGTGCAATACAGATTGTGCTTTCTTTTTCTTTATTTATGCTACTGGTTTCTACTCCTTGCCATGACTCCCACCTCAGGAGGGAGCCTCCAGCCCCATCCCCTTGAATCTGCTGGCTGGCGCTGACCATTACTCCAGGGCTTACCTCACCCTGACAGGGTCAGCAGGGCTCCCCAACCCTCACTGGTGACCAGGATCTAGTATGGCCAGTGCCGTGGCTATCTGGTGGCGGGGTCTGCAAGGCTTCCTCCATCATGCATTGTGGCAATTTTTCCTCCTCTGTTTTCTTTTTCCCCCTGAAAGGAGGCATGCAATGATACTGGTGGAGGAAATATGCACACATCCACACGTGCTCCTCCAGGCATCTGCCCCATCTCTGCCCCCTTACTGCAGCATCGGTGTCCTGTCCCCCAGCCTCCGCTAGGGGACAGTCAAATGCTGACCACTGGCATCCCCCCTTCCCAGAGAAGAAGATCAGTCCCTCTGATGCTCGATCCATCTCTGCCCCTGACAATCCCTAGTGGCCTGTGCTCATTCCAAACATGGGTCGCCAGCATAGCAGTGCCTCAGCCCTCAGTGCCACTGGGTCGGCCAGATTGTGTTTTCTGAATCAACTCTCCACACTTAAAATATAAGGAGCATGCCAAGTAAATGCTTTCCTACTCATTTGAAGTTTAAAATCAGGGATGGTATAAGGGTCAGGTAATTTCATCTTGTGTTCCGATGACATTCATTAACAACTATTAAATTTGATAGAGCTAGAAGAACTGCAGAACTTATAATATGGAAATAAAAATTTCCTACCAAGCCCTTTAGGCATCTCTCTGGAGATAGTACCCCTAAATTTGTGTTTAACTGGCAATGATGGGTTCTAAACGGGGCACGGAGAGCAAACCTGCAAATGTTGTTATAGGGAATTTTATATTTGGACTCAAATAATCACTGTGCACAAATACAATACTGCCATAGTCCATGGTTGAAAATAGGACTTGCTTGCCTATGATATTCTGGGCCTCATCAGTAAAAGAATTATTGTTTCTATAAAGGAAACCAAGTTTTTGATAAAGGAAACCAAGTTTTTGATTTACATTGCTACTCAACTTCTCTATATGAGGAACTATACTGAGGTTCGGATCTAAGTAAATGCCTAAATATTTAAATGATGTAACCAAAGGGAGGGAAAGACCACCAAGTCCCACTATCTGAATGGGATCAAATTTCTGAAGCCTCTGTGAGGAACCAAATAACATTACATTTGTTTTAGTTTCATTTATCACCATTTTATTTGACCGAATCCAGTTTGCAAAAACATCATATTTACTTTGAAGGGAAACCTGAATATCATGACTGTTTGTTTCTGAATCCCAGATAACAGTATTGTCAGCATATAATATACTATTTTTAAGAGTAAAGGGATAAGGTAAGTCATTTACAAAAACCGAAAACAAAAGAGGGCCTAGTACAGACCCTTGTGGGACTCCTGCTTTATCCTCCCTTGGTTGTGCTATAAAACAATTATTGTTCTTTGAATGCGATTTGACAAATAGCTCCTAAACCAATCATGTTGAACATCTGTTATTCTTAGACTCCCTAACTTATGAAATAGTATTTCATGATTCTCTGTATCGAAGGTGCCGGACAGGTCCACGAAGACTGCACTGGTGCCTCTCCCAGCTTCTGTAGCCACAGTACAGTGTTCATGAACCCAGCCAGTGCTGTCATGGTGGATCGGCTGCCTCTGAAACCATGTTGTTAATCTATGAGCAAATTTTGCTCTTCCAGATATACAAGCAATTGTTGAAGAACACATTTTTCCAGCAGCTTGCTAACCTCGGGCAAAAAGAAAATAGACCTGTAACTAGACAAAACAAGTCTATCTCCCACTTTATAGACATGTATTACAGTAGACTCCTTCCAAATAGCAGGCACTCTACCTTGTTCTGAAGAAAGATTAAACAAACCTGTTACTGGACCCTTTAAGTAGGGAGCAGATAGTTTAAGTAAAATAGAACAAATCTTATTTGTCCCCACTCCCTTTCCGTTCTTCAAATTCAATAGCAGTCTTAAAACCTCATGTTCCTCTATCTTAGAAAATTCAAAGTAGGACATCTCTCCATCCCGAAAAGTGGATTTATCTCTAACATAGCCCTCCCCCTTTCAATCCATCTCTGCACTCCTAGCACAGGATGTTTTAGAAATGAAAAAATCATTAAAACAATCTGCCATGACTCTACTTTCAGAGAAGCTGGGACAGGTATAGGGGGAAGGCAAGGGTCATGGGTAGGGAGGATGGGAGGAGTGGGGAGAGAGGGCAGGGACAGTAGCTCAAGCTGTGGACCCTGCAACACGAGAAGACTTGATAGACTGAATGGCCTTCTTCTGCTGGCTTCTTCATATGTTCATATGTACTACTTAAAATCAAGTCTTCACCAACTTTTACATTTTTTATACATCTATCTTCTTGAGGAGTGTATAGCTGCCTGAAAGATTGCCAGCGTTTCCTTGGATCCTTTAAAGTTTTGTACTGACTTTCTTTAAAATACCTAGATTTGGCCTCAGCAATATTTTTTTAAACCTCATTCTACAAGTTCTGTACTGCCTTAAACAATCAACATCCCTAGTTTTTAAATACTACTTCCTTTTTACTTCCCGGGATTTAATTAAGCCTCACAAATCTTTGTTTAACCATGGTGAGAATGACCCTTTTACCCTCCATTTAGTTATCAGGGTATGTTTATTAAATAAACTATTTATGTAATCACTAAACTGTACCACTTTTTGGTCTAGGACGGGTGAGTCTCATACCTTTGCCCAGTTAGTCTGCTCCAATTCCCTTTAATATGCTTCCACACTGAGTCTAGTTATACATCTTTGGTGTATGAATTCTGGGGGGGAAGTCTGTTTGGACATTTTACATGTACAGGCTACCGGGCAGTGATCTGATATTGGGTCTGAGAGGTGCACATGGAATTCTTCTGCATTACACTACATAAACTTTACAAATAACAAGAAACTGGAATTTGTTTCAACTAGAACACGAACCAAAGCTTTCTCTACCCTGTCACCTTCCCTCACCTGAATCACGTATCTTTGCTTTTACACCCTACCTCAAATTTCATGGTACATTACTGTGGGACTACCTCTTCGACTCTCATTAATACTGTTCACTTCTTCGGCAATAACATTTTGACAGAATGCAGAGTTCACACTTAGCATATGGCAAGCAGCCATCATTGCCAAGAAGAGCAGGGCTGTATTAGTATCACACTAAAATGCAAACCTGTGGATAAGACAGGAGTTTTTCCATAGGTTTGCATGGTAAGAAGGCATTTTTTTGTGTGAAGGGGATCCAATATGGCTTCTGTGTAGAAAAGTAGCTCTCCGGTCCCCCCCAGCGGCTGGAGATCTGCCTCTGAGCAAGTAAGGAGACTACTGAGAAATATAGGATCTTCTTGTCTCAGAACAGGAAGAACAGGATCTTAAAGGGCACAGAGGCAGTAGGTAAGTAGGGAGAGAAAAAAAAACAGAGGAAAGAATAAAGATTCCAAACAACAGTGAAGGGGCCAGAAATAAGACATGATGGGAGTGGTGCAGTGCAGTGGCTGTGGAACAGCAGTCTTCCAGGAGATGTTCTGGAGGATGCGGTGTTGTCCCATCTGCAGGCACCTCTCTGGGCTGAAGGAGGAGGTTGCTCATCTCCAGGCTGAGTTGGCCAGGATTTGTGGGACCTCATCTCCCATCTAGGAACCACCAGGGCTACTGCCGTTGCCTCAGAGGTTGCCAAGAAAGAGGAGTGGTTGGACCACAGTGGGCTCAGGGAGGGTGAGGGTAGTGGAACAAAGGCACATCCCTCCAGTTGTACCTCTCTACAATTCATATGCTATTCTGGCAAAGTGTGGTTCCTCTATGGAGGCACCTGCAGTGGAGACCAAGGAGGATGCTGGGAACCTCCACAAAGGAGACCCACAGGAGGGTGGCATGGGACCCCACAGGGGAAGGAAACAACTCCTGGTTAGGAACTCCATTGTTAGGAAGGTAGAACTGGGGGAGGAAGGGGAGAGGGGGGTAAGGTGCCTACCTGGCGCCATGGCTTGGAAGGACAGGGAGAGAATCCTCAGGATTGCTGGAGCAGCTACAGAGGGGAGGGAGCTGGATGTCATTGTCCACCTAGGGACAAATGACCTGGCTATGAAAGGGATCAGAGCAGTGCAGGAAGAGTTTGTAGATTTGGGGAGGGTCCTTAGACAAGTAGCACGCACGGTAACCTTCTCGCAGGTGCTGCTTGTCTATGGCATAGGTGAGGCTAGGGTGCTTCACACAATGGAATTCAATCAGAAGTTGAAAAACTGGTGCAGAGCTCAGGGATTTGGCTTCATTGGGGACTGGGGGGTCTACCTGGAGTGATGCAGGCCTATACTGGCATGATGGTCTGCTTCTGTCCAGGATGAGAACCAGGATCCTAGGTGATAGGTTTAAATGCTTCACTGGCAAGCATTTAAACTAGATAAGTGGGGAGACACTGGAAAGGAGCAGGGAAATCCTAGCCCCCCCCCATAAAAGTCAGGGTAGTAAGTGAGGTAAACAAAAACATAGAGATGTTGATAGGGAGAAGGGCATGGGGTAAATGGAGAAAGTGACAAAGGCAATAAGGACAGGGATAGGGCAAAAGGGAGTAAGGCCATCAGGAAATGGAGAGCAATGAGTACCAACACCCATAATCTGGGCAACAAGCTCCCTGAACTGGTGGCCTTGATGGAAGAGGGATGCCTGGCTATCATAGCAGTCACAGAAACATGGTACACAGAGAACCATGACTGGGATGTTAACATACTAGGGTACACAACCTACAGGAGAGACAGGGAAGGGAGAAGTGGGGGAGGAGTAGCTCTCTAGGTAAGGGAACGGATAAAAACAACTGAACAAAAGAGTAAATGGAGGAGAGGAGGCACTGTGGGTCACTTTAGAGACTGAAAATGGCACCACAATCCATGCAGGGGTTGTATACAGACCCCCATGTCAGGGGGAGGGAATGGACAAGAATATGATAGAAGGCATTCTTAGGATGGCAGAGAAAGGGGAGATACTGTTGATGGGAGACCTGAATATGCCAGTTGTTAACTGGAGTACATTTGATGCAGCCACATCCAAGAGCAGGGCCATTCTCGATGCCCTACAGGTGGCATGCCTCAGACAGCTAATTTTGGAACCCATTCATGAGGGAGCAATCTTAGACCTCATACTCTCAAATGGGGACAGTGAGAGGATCTCAGATCTAGAAGTGGGTTGCTATCTGAAAACAAGTGACCATCAAACAGTATGGTTCATAATAAACTCAGCTACAGAGTCAAGCCATACAAAAGTGAGGGTACTGGACTTCAGGAGGGCTGATTTTGGCAAGACAGGAGTGTGCCTTAGAAAAGCACTAGCAAACAAGCTAGAAGGAGGGGTGGAGCAACAATGGGGAAACATCAAATCTGCCATCACAGAGGCAACAAGTCTTTGTGTGAAGTAAATAAACAAATCAAAATGAAAGAAAAAGCCACTATGGTTCTCAAAAGAGGTGGCGGGGAAGGAAAGGGGAGAAAAAGAAAGCATTCGGGAAGTATAAGGAAACACAGAAGGAGCAGGACAGATAGCTGTACCAGTTAAGGCATATGGAAGCAGGGAGGGCAGTCAGAATAGCAAAGGCCCAAACTGAGGAAAAGATAGCCAACTCAGTTAAGAAGGGGGTTAAAACTTTTTATAGGTATATCAGGGAGCATAGAAAGACAAAGGGAGGGATAATGAGGCTGACTAGAATGGACGGTGGATGGGCAGAGAGGGACAATGAAAAAGCAGGGATACTGAATGAATATTTCTGCTCAGTATTCACAAAACAGGAGGGGGAGGTGCATAATCCAAGTAACAGAAGCACTCTGGATGGGGGGAGGGGTCGATCCCAGTCCTTTCACAGAAGAAAGGATTCTGAAAGAACTCCTAAAACTGAAGGCGGACAAAGCAGTGGGGGCCTAATGGAATTCACCCCAGAATTCTAAAAGAATTAAGGGGAGAACTAGTTAAACCACTGACAACACTTTCTAACAAATCATGGGAGGATGGTGTGGTACCTGAGAACTGGAGGAAGGTTGATGTGATTCACCTTCACAAAAGTGGGAACAAGACAGAGGCAGGAAACTACAAACCTGCCAGTTTGACCTCTGTGGTAGGGAAAGTGATGGAATCACTTGTGAAGGAAAGAATTGTTGAGTACCTAGAGGCCAGTGGGGCACAGGACCCAAGGCAGAATGGGTTCACAGCAGGAAGGTCATGTCAGATGAATCTAATTGATTTCTTTGACTGGGTGGCCAAAGTAGTAGACCAGGGAGGGGCTGTGGACATGGCCTACCTATAGTTTAGCAAGGCATTTGACACAGTCACACACAAAAGATTAATAGTCAAATTAACCAGCCTGGGAGTGGGTCCCAGGGTGGTAGCCTGGGTAAAACATTGGCTGGACAACAGGGCACTGAAGGTAATTGTAAATGGAGTCAACTCTGAAGAAAGAGGGGTTACTAGTGGGGTACTGCAGGGTTCAGTACTGGGTCCAGTCCTTTTTAATATCTTTGTAAGTGACATTGCAGAGGGAAGGGGGGTGGGTCAAAGGCACATTCCTCAACCAGTATCGCTGTGCAATTCCTTCACTGCTTTGGTGAGGTGGGACTGCCAAGAAAAGGCACCCATGGTAGAGGTCAGAGAAGATGTGAGGGATCTTCATAGCAGAGACACGGAAGATGACCCCAGAGGAGGAAGAATCAATGTATGGCGAGGGACTTAATTGTGAGGGGATAGATTTGGGAACAGGAAAGGGTAGGGGGAGGGAGGCTTGGTGCCTGCATGGCACATGGCCCAAAGGGATGGGAATCAGAGCCTAAGGATCACTATGGCAGCAGGATGGGATAGAGTGGTGGATGTCATCATCCACCTGGGGACTAATGACCTGGCTAGGTACGGGGCAGGAATAGTGCAGGGAGAGCTTAAGGAGCTACGTATAGGTCTTAGGTAGTGCACACAGTGGCATTCAGTGATGTGCTGCCTGTCTATGACAGGGGTGAGTAGAGGGATCTCCACACCAGGGGCTTCAACTCATGGCTGAAGCAATGATGCAGAGAGGAAGGATTTGGCTACATTGGAGACTGGGGATCCACCTGGGAGGATAAGAGCCTGTACAGGGGTGATGGCCTGCATCCTTCCAGAAGGAGAACCACAGTCCTCAGTGAACAGTTTCAATGTTACTTTGATGAACATTTAAACTAGTTGAGGGAGGTGGTTGAAGAGATTTGGGAGTAAGAAACAGGCTGAAGTAGAGAGTAGGGAGAACTGAGAGGAGTGAAAATCCCCAGGATGAAAATTAATATAGAAAGCAGGGTGGAATAAATGAATGGAGATGGGAGCAGGTGCATTAAAATGAGAAGGGGGAAGGAGGGAAAGCAAGAAGGAAACAAGGAGGGTAATAAGCAGAGTGATAACAAAACCTAGAAAGCCATTTGTATGAATGTTAGGAATCTAGGAAATAAGACTTCAGACCTAGAGACTACAATGGCAGAAGCCAACCTGGATATTGTGGCCATTACTGAGTCATGGTGCACTGAAAACCATGACTGGGACATGGCCATACCATGCTATACTCTGTTCAGGAAGAACAGGATTAGAAAGAAAGGAGGGAGTATGGTATTTTATGTTAGGAAGGGCATTATAATGACTGAGATACAGAGAATAAAGGGAGGGCATAGGCATTGTAGGTCACCCTAGAGACTGGAAATGAAGCCTCTCTTCACACTAGTGTGATCTACAGACCTAAAGCACATAGGAAGGAGTAAGATAAGGTACTGATGGAAACCATTAGCAAGATGCCAGAAAAGGGGGAGGTACTGTTGGTGGGGGAAATCAATCTGCTAGATATAGATTGGTGTCTCCCAGCTGCAGCTTCAGCTAGAAGCAGGGAAATCTTGGACTCGCATCAGGGGCCTTCCTTAGGCAACTAGTCAGTGAACCCACTCATGATAGGGTAATACTGGACCAGGTACTCGCTAACAGGGACAGTGTTGTAGGCACAAAGTGGTGGGCTACCTGGGGGCCAACAATCACCATAAAATTTGGTTCAGTATAGGAAGGCTGCAGAATTGAGCCATGCAAAGGTGACAGACCTAGACTTCAGTAGGGCAGATTTCAAAAAATGGGTGAATGTCTCAGGGATGATCTGGTGATGGGGGGATGAACTGGGTTGGGTGGAATAACAGTAGGGAAAACTAAACAGGGCCACAGTGAAGGCAACAACCTGTGTGTCAAGCAGGTGAGAAAAAGCAAGAGGAAAAAGTGACCACTATGGTTCTCAAAAGTGGCCTCAGAAAAGGTGAAAGCTAAGAGGATAGCATACAAAAGGTACAATGAGATGTAGAGTAAGGAGGATAAAAGGGAAGTATAGCAAGAAAAACAGAGGGAAGCAGGGAGAACAGTGAGGAGTGCAAAGGCACAAACTGAAGACAGACTAGCCAAGGCAGTAACAAAAGGGAACAAGACATTTTTATGTAACCGAAAAACAGACCAGTGATAGGATTGTACTGTGCTTTAGAAGGGAAGGGGAATGTGCAGAGGTGGAACAGGAAAAGTCAGAAATTCTGAACTAACACTTTTGTTCAGTGATCATGGAGGAAATAGGGAGGGACCAAAAAATGTAACAGGGGCATTGGTGGGAGGGAGGTGGACACTAGTCCATTTTTGGAGGACAGTGTCTTGAAGGATTTGCAACTGTGAAAGTGGATAATGCAAAAGGCCAGACTGGGTTGACCCTATTTAACAGGCGAGCAGTATAGCCTAGAGGTTAGAGTAACGAGCTATGAATGACCTTGGTTCAGCAGACCTGGGATTGACTCCCCCAACCTCCACCTGAATACTGTATGATTCTGAGCAAGCCACTAAATCAGCTTAAAGCTCCCAGGTCATCTCTGTAAACAGGCAATTGTGCCTAGTGGGCCATACCCGGTTAAGGAAAGGAAAGAGAACATTGTTTAACCAGGAGTAGCACACTAAACTGAAGCTTGTTTCCAGATGTGACCTGGAAGCACAGGGAAGTTAAGTGGCTTGCTCAGAATCACGCAGAATGCACCTAGGAGGCTGTGGGATTCAAACCCAGGTCTCCAGATCTGCAGCTCAGAACCTTAACTCACTGCGCTATATTGCCTCCAAGAAAGAAAGAAAGAAAGAAAAAAAAAAAAAACAGTTAATTTGAAATGGGACAGGTCCTGGAGGACTGGAGGAGTGCAGATCTTGTTCCACTTCACAAAATTGGTAGCAGAGAAAAGGTTGGCAATTTTAGGCCAGTCCGCCTGTCTTCAGTGATGGGCAAGATAATAGAACCACTGCTGAAAGAAGGATTGCATAATATTTTGAATCCAATGGGTTACAAGACCTGAGGCAGCATGGATTCATTGGGTCTAGGGGGCCATGTCAAATGAATCTGATAGAGTTCTTTGACTGGTTCACCAAGGAATTAGATCGGTGTAGAGTGGTGGATGTAGACAACCTAGATTTCAGTAAGGCATTCAATACTGTTACACATAGGAGACTAGTAAGTAAGCTGGATAGCTTAGGAGTATGCCCAAATGTAGTAAACTGGGTAAGAAACTGGTTAAGGTGTAAGTGGCAGAGTGTGGTGGTAAACTGAGGTCATTCAGAGGAAGGGAGTATGACCAGCAGGTGCCTCAGGGATCAGTGTTTGGACTGTATTGCCTGTGGGTCCCATGCCCCTTGCACCCTCATGCACACGCCAATGACAGATGTTTTATTATTACTGTAATATTGCTGTATTGCACTAATATGTAGTAATGGGTATCCACTTTACAAGCGTGGGTACTAGGGATCGTGCTTCAAAGTGTATACAGTATACATTTATTTTACAGCATTATTTCTTAGTTTTTTTGTTAGATGTAATGTTCATTTGCTTATATGAGGCATACGTGCTTTGGGCCTAACCATATCTTTTTACCAAAGTATTCTTGTACACATGTATTTCTGCTGACACTGCTTTGCACCATAATGACCTTGCACCTGCTATAACCTCTGTGCCATCATTGTTCTAACTAATGTTATATCTTCTGTATAACATAATGCTTTTCTTCCTGCTGACTCTACATTTTCTGTCCAGCACTGTAATGGTACCACTTGCTTCAGCCAATGAGAACTGTCACACCTTTTTTCCTTACCTTACTATAAGAAGCATGGTTCTAGAAAGGTTTGCTGAGAATTGCTGTATCTAGACATAGGGGAACTTGTTTCTCCCAGTATTTGCTTACTGCAGGTTGTAAGTCTGTGTTTTTGTAATAAACTTGTTTATTCCAGTATTTGCCACTGTCTGTCATTCCTTCCACTTGTTTATCTCTAACAAAAACCTGATGCTGGAGTCCTTTCACTCCCCACATATTGGTGACCGGGAAAGGAAGAGATTAAACAAGGGAAGCTTTGCCTTCAATTAATTTTGAAGGTCGAGCAGTGTAGTGCAATCTTAGTTTTGCCTAGTTGGACCTGCTCGTACTTACAGTGGTAGTGGACATAGCAGACCCACACTGCCTTTGTTCATAGAAACATAGAACACAGAAACATAGAATTTGATGACAGATAAGGACCGCTTGGCCCACCCAGTCTGCCCATTTCCCTACCTGATGGATAAGCTGCAGATCCTAGTTAACCAGCAGCCTACTTCTTCCTACCCCCACCCCCTAGAATTGCCTTATGACTGTCCCATGCATGCTTGAATTCCACCACTGTTTTTGACTCCACAACCTCCTCTGGAAGGCCGTTCCATACATCCACAACCCTCTCTGTGAAAAAATACTTCCTTAAATTACCTCTGAGCTGCCCCCCTTCTATGTTCAAATTGTGCCCCTTGTTCTTGTACACCTCTTTTTTGAAAGATGCTACCCTCTTGGACTTTGTTGATCCCTTGAGGTACTTAAAAGTTTCTATCATGTCCCCTCTCCTCCTTTCCTTGAGGCTATACATATTAAGCTCCTTAAGTCTCTCTTCATATGTCTTCTGGTGCAGACCCTGCACCATTTTAGTTGCCCTCCTCTGGACAGCTTCCATCCTGTCTATGTCTTTGGGAGATTTGGACTCAGAACTGCACGCAGTACTCCAGATGGGGTCTCACTAGCTGTCTGTACAGAGGGATAATAACTTCCTGTTTTCTATTGGTGATGCCTCTCCCTATGCATCCCAGTATCCTCCCAGCCCTCCTTGCTGCCCTCTCACATTGCTTGTCCACCTTTAGGTCATCTGATATGACTACCCCCAGGCCCCTTTCCATTTTTGTTGTTGTTAGTTAGTTTTGTTGTTGTTAGTATCTTGTTGTTGTTCTCAGCTGTGGCAGACCCACACTGAGTCACAGCAAACCTCCCATGATGACTGATTGCCTACCGGGCACCGGAAAGCGGTAGGTGACAGCTTTGGGCTAATATTCAAGTTTCCCACATGTGGGTGCTTTTATGTTGTTTGTCAGTGTGTCTTCTCCCTACAGAGGGTTAATCAGACTTATGCTGCACACAAGGTCAATAGGAAATTCTGTACTCTGCATTTCTGCTCAGTGCTGTACATGTGCTGCACTACCAGCTCTGGAGGCAAGTCAACATTTGCTTGCCCTGCACAGTCCTTTCTAACAAAAAGACTGGATTTACAGACATTAAAAGTGCCTCATACTAAATGTGAAATGCTGACAGACCTCCACTCATGCAGCATAATCAGCATCTTCGTCATGCTAGCTATTCAGATACCTGAGATATCAGATGTTCTGCCTGTTGTTCAATTTGTGGCCAAACAATCAGCGATTTTTGAATGGAAAACTGTCCCGTTTGATCCTGGAGTGCAAGCAGCCATTTCTTCTCAAACTGATATCTGGTAAGTGTTCTTACAGTTCACTCCCTATTTTTGCCTCCAACCTTTTTTTATGGTTCAAGAACCACTGCTTACCTTGGGTAAATGTTTAAAGCTGTTCTAATGTCATCTGCAACAGTTTGGGTGTGATATATGTGTTTATTCAATTGTTATTGCTATTCACTTTAGGATACATTTAGACTCAATGGTATATACTATGGTTGTTATGTGCTCTGTGCCTAATTATTAGTGTGGCTATCCATGTTTCAGGGTCATTGTTAGCCTTTGTTGTTGCTATCTGTGATATCGGGGGTTGTTGTAAAAGATTTTTGTTATGGTTAGAATCCTGCTGTTACAGCTAATTTCCTAGGCAGAAGTTGTTCAAGATAGCAACGGAAGTGTTGATTGTGTAGTTGAAGATGGATGGTATTTGAGAAAGAAGTGCTAGAAAATTCTTTGTTTACAAAGATTGTTTACTAGAATGTGTACTGTACTGTGTCTTGAAAGTATGTTTATTATACTGGTCCGTATTAGTTTGGAATCAGCAGACAATGGTTAATTTAACATTTCATTTTAACTAAAGTCTCATTTAAGTTTTCCTTGAGAAGAGCAACTTCTCCTCACACACCCACATGTGTCTAACCATTCATGCCAGCTCCTCTGGGCTGACAGTCAAATTACTTAACCCTATTCCTGACTGGATTCAAACTTCTACAGTCACAGTTTGTGAGGCATAAACACATGTATATCCATTTTTTTTTTGCTCCTGGTATCATTGCAATGTACCATTGCACTGTATTTCATGGAATAGATCATTTTAGTCCCCATTTCCATATTGAGCCGTTTTATAATAATATGGCATTGCAGTGTCAGTGGCTCAGTAGGTAGCACACTCGCCTCTGAGGCCAGGACATCAGAGCGCTGTGGGTTCAGCTCCCACATCTGGGACTTGGGTTAATATCCCAGTACTGACACTGTAGTGCAGCATGAGAGGGGTGCTGCACTTCTGAGGTGCCATCTTTCGGATGAGACATTAAACCGAGGTCCCATCTGCCTGGATTGGTGGTAGTTCAGGTGGATGTTAAAGATCCAATGGCACTTATCGAAAAGAGTAGGGGAAGGTTTTTATTAATAAACAGAACAATAAATCAGAAAAACAGTAATACAATTCATGGAAAATAAGAAAAAAAAACATAACAAAGAGAATATCAGCAATACTCAATTCTCTGACAGCATAATGATTCAACCTATTTTGTCTTTCAAGAAAGAAACCACTTTCCACCTCATAAGCCATACATTTTTGGACAAACAGTTGCGTTCAGAATCACACTGTAACAACAAATCATGTTCAACATGTTGAAGAACTTCAAGTAGTGAGTGGTATAACTGTTGTAGAGTAAGGTGACATCTGGCATGCCATAAATGAAACTTGAACATAGCGAACAGCAGCCGTACTACACCTGCATCTAACAAAGTAGAATGTAGCAAAAAATCTCCCACAACTTCCAGATATGTAACAGCCGGCCAGAAAGGCTGGCTCCAACGGACAGAAAGGGTCATCCAGAATTCTTGCACAAAGGGGCAGGAAACAAAAAAATGGGACATTGTTTCCTCCTGATTATTGCAAGTATCCCTCGGACAAGTACGTTCAGTAACCATTTTATGCTTTAAATTCCCCCTAACATTAATACGCCCATGACAACTAAGGCATAAAACATCCCATAATCTAGGTGGAATCTTTTTATCTACCAAACTTTTAAGGAAGTTATCAACATGACCATCCGGTACATCCTTAAAAATGGGGACTATGGAATGTGCTTTAGATTGTAGGATATCATAAATATATTTACGCGATTTGCAATACACATGGGCCGGAAGTAACTTCCATCTATAAAGTTTCAATATCACAGGTCTGACATAAATCGGGTAACTAGGAGTGTGTACATTTCTCAGGCTCAAACCTGGCCACTCTGAGGACAATTTAGGTAACTAACCATATGCTTAAATCACCCATAACACAGAGTGTGGACGACTAAAGTCTAGTAAATTCCAATGAAAAAAAATACTATAGTAAAAAGTAATCGGATTCACACAATTCAAACCACCCTGTGCAATAGGAAGATACAACACATCTCTTTTAATGGGATTTAGGCGACTCCCCCAAATAATTTGAAAAAAAAGACCCAATAAAGTGGCTTCCAAACCAGAAGGAATGGGGTATACCGCACTAAGGTATAAAAATTGAGGGAGAAGTAAAGATTTAGTAATGATAACCTTTTTCTGTTTAGTTTGTTGCCCAGACTTCCATAATCTGATTCTGGACTGAACTGCCTCAATTTTAGCTTACCAATTAAGTAACGCATTATCACCTTTACCAAAATCAATACCTAAAATTCAGACCGGGCCCAGTACAACAGGAGCGCCTTGCAGCTCCATAACCTCAGGAATGGCAGTATGCAGAGGATAAAAAAACCTCTTAGATTTATTAAGGGAGGAACCTGCAACATCCGAAAAATTACAAAAATGATGTAACACCTTATCTCCAGAGGTCAAATCAGCAACAAAAACACAGACATCATCAGCATAAGCCAAAATTTTGGCCTCAAGGTTACTATGAGGGGAAGCAATACAAAGAATTCGCACATCTTGGGCAATTGTACATAAAAACGGATCCAAACTAAAAACATAAAGCAATGGACTCAGAAGGCAACCTTGTCTCACCCCTGATGAATAGGGATATAGAAACCCAAGTAACCATTTACCAAGGGCATAGCATAAGCATGACTATAAAGCAAAGCAATCCAGGTTATAAAGCGAGCAGGAACGCCATAGGTTCGTAAAACCTGAAACAAATAACTATGCGGGACCTGATCAAAGGCCCTTTGTTGATCCACGGACATAAGAAAACCCTTTATAACATCAACTTTACCAAGCTCTATTAGTTCCCGAAGCAAAAGGAGATTATTATAGATAGATCTACCTGGTACTGAACAGGATTGGTGTAGGGAAATCAAGTGTGGAGCTATGGACAACAATCTGGTATTCAATATTTTCATTAAAATGTTAAAATCAGACATGAGACTTAAAGGCCTCCAACTGGAAAGTAAAGTTCTATCACCTTTCTTATATAACAAAATCTGAACTGAAGTACAAAAATGAAAATCGAGAGTGTGACATTGCAAAACCCAATTAAACACTACTGTGAGCACATCACAAACCAAGGGACTACAGGTTTTATAAAATTCTGCAGGCAAGCCATCAATACCAGGTGCCGTGTTATTCCGTAAATGGGAAATTTCCCTTTTAACCTCATCAACACTAATCGGAGCAACTAAAGCCAGTAATAGTATATCAGAACAAGGGCTTATATGAGAGAGTAGGAATTGTTCTACACCAGTGCTATCCACTGGAGATGCAGCATATAAGTCTGAAAAATGTGAGGAGACTGCTCGCAAGATATCCAGAAATGCAGTGTAACTAGTACCAGCAGTATCCACAATTTCAGTCAGAAGGCGATCCGCAGAACGCCTATGACTACAATCCAAAACATCCCCCAAAGCAGACTTATTAGCAGAAAAAACCCTATGTTCATGTAACAGGGAAGTAGCTCTAGTATACTGTAGTACAGCCATTTCTTTTTTGACATTCTGTACCTGTGCTGTCAAAGATAAGCCCTGTGAGTGTATAGCTGAATATAATGTTTCCAACTGCATACGTAAAGACAAATATCTCTTATATTTAGTCACTGCAGCATATTTAGATGTCCTCTTAGCCAAAGTAGAGATTTCAGATTTAGTGAGTAGCCACCAATCTAACAAATTTTCAGAAAGTCCAGCTAGTGACATAGGAGCTTTCAACAAATCATGAACTTGGGCCAAAAACCTGTCATCAAGTAGCAGTAAAGAATTCAGTTTCCAATATCCCTGCCTCAGTTTAGCATGAGGGCCTACCCCTAACATGGCAGTTACCACGTTATGGTCTGAAATCTCCACTGGAATGGTTTGAGCTTTAATCACCCTCAAAGCTGCAGAGACAAAAAGAAAATTAATCCTAGTGAATAAGGTGCCCTTAAAAAAAGTATGTCCACCAGTAGGATGACAAACCCTATAAACATCCTGTAAATGACCCTGGACAATAGTGTGATTGAGACAATGTGTATCACTGAAATCCTTATCAGTCTGGGCCCCCGATCTGATTTATGCACTACACAATTAAAGTCACCACCCCATATGAGAAAGCGTGACATGAACAAAAAAGACTGCACCTCATGAAAGAGATCCACTTGACCTTTCTTCATAACTGGTCCATAAATCACAATTAATCTCCAAGTGTAAAGTAAATAAGTAAAATCCAATATTAAGGCCCGTCCCATAAGCAGTTCAACCAACTTGATAACATGAAATCCATCACCCCTAAACAACACCCCAACACCACTACATGTGTCTAATCCTAAAGAAAAAAAAGAAGGACCCCATCGCCAGAGCTTTTTGGCCATATTAACCAAAGGAAAGGTACTGAGACGGGTATCCTGAATAAGGCAAATATCACACGCCAAATCACTCAAAAGTTGAAAAGTAATCAGGTGCCTACGAGCATTTTTCACACTGTTCACATTGAGGGTGGCTACAGTGAGATGAAATGCCATGGCCATGAAAGAGAATCAGATAAAGGGTTAAAATAAAAATAAGTCAACATCAAGTAACCCTTCCCTTTCTAGTACTTCTCTGGGGTCTCACCCCTGACCGCGAGGGTCGAGTGTTCATAGGCAACTCCTTTGATTTATCATTCTCAGAATCAGAGGATACCATAGGTTGTGATGAGGTGTCAGAATCAGCTTCCACATCAGTAGACTGAGTGTGACGGGACAGGACCTCAAATTTATTGCTTAAGGGAACAGAGCCACCAGGAGAAGATGCTTTAGCCAATTTGGCCCTACCTGTAGTCTGTTTTTGAGCCCATTTCTTTGTCTGAACACTAGGCTCAGGAGGGGGCATCATAATAATAATATCTAGAGGTTTGTCAGGGACAGGCACAGGTTCAGCAGGAACCGGAGAAACAACAGAAAGAGGGGGAGGGGGGGATGTAGAGGAAGGGTCCTGTACAACCGGCCATGGAACCTCCTGTAAAGGAGGCTCAGAGAAAGGTTCAGATACAGAAACCACTGACTGGGGAGCAGGCACAGCAATATCAGGGCATAAAGGGGGACCAGTGACTACCTTAACATGCGAAGAAAGGAACTTCACCATAGCAATATCCTTTTTCTGGGCATTAAGAAGGACCACATCCTGATCCGGGCTATCTTCCCTGTTATGGGAAGCCCAAGGACAGGATGTAAAACCATGACCTAGTTCTTAACACAGGTTACACTTTAGTTCAGAATTACAATCTGCACTAGCATGGCCAAAAGATAAACAAAGGGAACATCGTAGTCTATCACAGGCTGCACCAAGATGGGAATGGGAGCCACATTTAAAACAGGTAAGAGGCTGCCCCACATAGAAGCAATGCCCCCATTCCCTACCTAAAAACAAACTATTAGGTAAGTGTATGGGACCCACATTCGTATTTCTAAGTCGCACCGTATAATGCCAACCACCAGTCCACAAGTGTTCAGAGTCAAATATAGGCTGTAGCAACCCCAAGACATCAAAGTGTTTAGCTAACCAATGCATAATATCACTAGCTGCTACATTCTCATTTTGAAACAAAATGGTGACAGTTTTAGTAGAAGGTCTAGTAAGTGGGATAGCCTGAAATGGTAGCCACAACTCAGTGTATTTAAGAGTATCATACTTTGTCCAGAATCAATTTAATCCTCTAGGGCTTTGAAAACTAATGTCATACAAGGAAGAACCCGATACATGAATCATTGTAAATATTTAGTTTGTAAAAAAAAACAAAGATCCTTTCAAAAGTGACTTTCCCACATAGAGACGGTCTGGAGCTACATCAAGACCCCCAATATACTGAAGGCGGACCGCATTCTATCATTGAAGAGGGGGGAGGGGAGTTCCGAAATGTATCCCTTCTACGAAATTCTTCCCAAGTAGATTTAGCCTTGTCCCCAGAGTCAGGAGAAGGGCCCGGAGGAGGGTCAGGGAGCGGGACATCCATGTCCATTCTATCACCCCACGCTGGTCCCCGAGAGCTAGGGCCTTCATCACCCGAAGAGAAGGGAGGCAAAGAAGGAACTTTAGCCAGCAGAGTAGTATCCAATGCAGGATGCTGAACATCCTCAGCACACAAATCCAAATCTGGGCTACCAGGCAAAGGTGGAGGCATGTCTATCAAGGGGGGCTGTTACCCTCCACAACCAGGTATCGGGCTATGGGCAGGGTCAGGTATCCAGTGCCCCGAACTGCCTGGTTTCCAACCCGCACTCCACAGGGAGGCCTCTAAAGAGACAGGTAGTGGGCTAAAACAAGGAAACAGAATGGGAGGAGGCAAAACAGGCAAGACAGTCTGCGCATTAGGGGGTGAAACATACAGTCTAGGATGCATAGTACTCACGAGTTCACCAGGCAAAGTCGCCGTCAAGTTCAAAGGTGGAGAAGACACTGCTCGATCCAGATTTGTAGGAACCGAAAATTCCAATGGAGCATGATGCAACACTGGTAGGACCGGTGCTACAGAAGATTATTGCCAACTCTGCACCTCCAAAGAGCCAGAAGGTACCACATCCGTAATGAAAGCAGGAAGATCTTCCACAACCTCTAGTTCTGGTGACAGAGTCCGTGTCCCAGGAGAGGCCGACTCAAAAGGGCTAACGGCATCAACAATAGCAAGTACCTGGTCCCGATGTGCAGCAAGGAGGGACTTCAACCAAAGTTCATCCTCAGGCAAAAAATCTGATGATGCAGAGGCAGACTGAGCAGGTAAAGATTCATCTGGTACAGCAAGATCCACAAGCATATCAACAAAACGGTCAGACATCCTCAGTACTTCAGACTCCAAAGCTGGACCTGCAGGAGCAGAGCTCTGCTCTCTTGCAGGTACACCAGCAGACTGACTGGGTCCTATGAACGAATCCATGGTCCAACAGTGCCCCCACACAGAGTAGGGGAATTTCCCCAGTGTTCTGGCCAAATTTCCCTCATTCACTAAAAATACCACCAACAGCTTAATCTGGTTCAAGGTCAGTTGGCATCCATTTGTATCCCCCTCCCCTTGGTCGTGCCTGAAAATAGGCAGGATTTGTCTACTGCACTTAGCCGGTCAACAAAAACTAAATAAAATAAAAATAAATAAATAATGCACTGCATTTTAATGGCCACTTGGTTCCATGATACAATACTATAACTGTGTTAATTCACATACTATGTATTAATTTTTGTTCTCTCACAAAAGGTATGCACTGTACCTTAGTGCAGCTCAGTACTTGACTGCACTACTGTTTCAAACCAAAATCACTGTATTTCATTTCCAACAGCCATCATTTTCATACTATGTGACTTTTAGCAAGTAACTTGACCTTCTTGTGTTTCAACATTCTCTGTCACTACCTGTTCAAACTTGATGTGTGAACCTATCTAAAGCACCCATTTCCACACAAAATATATGTTTTCATGGAAACACATCAAGGATGAACCCTACAATTTTACCTTTTTTTATAATGCTTGCAGTCTGTCCGAGCAAAAAGAACAGACTTTTTCTGAGCTTGCAGCCAACACAGCCAATGCCCAAGGCCTTCCCCCAATGAAGGTTTGGTTGTAGCACAGCTCCTTTGTTCCTGAACAATATCACGTGATTCCCATACTATGCAAGGTTCTTAAATTAGGGGGGTTACTCACCAACCCTGGTATTTCTTTTTTACATATACAGTATACTGTTAAAAACAAATATTACAGCTGTTTTTGAAAGAGTTTACTGTCTACCGTTAAAAACGACTTCTATTTTTATGTGTGACCATGGTGTGATCATTTTTTTTTGTTTATTTTGAAAATGCATTCTAAGATATATGTATGTATGGTATTACCATCAATCTGGATCTTTTATGAACTCAGCTGACATTTTGTAATGCTTAGGATAAGGGAACCCAGGGACACTTGGCTTCTTTTATCCAATCAAAATAATCTTGTTTTATTTTCAGGATTGTGTATGTTTCTTTTTTCCTCTTTCTTTCTCCTAGGAAAAAGAAAGTTTCCTATCTTCTGGTAATGTATGAAGCCACCTTTCCTAAAATAATTGCAATATAATTTTATTATAATTTAAAAAGTATATGTATTGGGGAAAGCACTGGGGCCACACCATTGTCATTTATCCAGTGCACACTTTTTAAGGTGCTGCATGACTGGCTACTAAAACTGCCAGACCATTTCTGTTTCAGCATCCACGTCACCACCAACAACTTAACCCTTTGATTGCTACAGTGCTCAAGCTGCCTCTTTTACCACAGTAGGAGCTTGGGGGGGCCATAATACCCTTCTTTCCAGTGCAACACCCAAAGAGGTTGCAAGGTACATCACTTTCTTCCCACTGGGGTAAATAAAACAAAATGTGTATTTCCTAATAACTATTTGTTAATTACAGGTTTTGAAAAGACCCAATGTATTCTAACAGTATAGCCCAGCTCAGTTCAGCCAATCTGGGGGGGAGGAGATTGTGTATGTATTTCCACATATTCATATCTTTTGATTGTCTTTTCAGTTTTTTTTTTACCCTGTTCAGACAAATACAAACCAACATCCTATAGCCTTACAGCAATGGGTGCAATCATTTGCCCTCTATAAGCACAAACAAGTTTCTATAATTTCAAATTTGTAAAGCATTGTATATCCTGAAAAAGCCTTACAAGTAAACAAAAAAATAGAGTGCTGGCTTGCTCAAATAATTCTTTCAACTAAAACTAAGTAATTTTTACCAAGGACCGCAACTTACAAACTTAAACTTTGTTTCACTCTCTGCAACGTATTCTATAGTCATGGTCAACACAAATTAATTCACAATGCTCTAAGATTCCTGGACTCTAAACTAATTTTGCAGTCCACATTTGTTCTGTTTAAAATGTATTTTATGCATTATGCTCAATGCTGACATTGTTCTATTGCAAAATGTATGCTTTATGTTTATGCTATTATGCTTTCATATACATCTTGCTACACTTTATCAAGTGTGTATTCAGAAAACTGCTCCACATTTATGAATGTTTTTTATGCCCATAACCAAACTTAGATACTGAGACCAGCATTGCTGACCCACCCCTACAATATGTTCCAAGTAAAACCCCAGACAAATTAATGCTCTGTCTCATTACTGCCAGGTACCCCTGGAAAATAAAGTGCACTTTATGCACGTTTTGTAATTTTAAATCTTAACAATTATAATATGGCAGAATTTAGATTCTGCTCCAGAACCTGTGCTTCAAGGTTCCATAGTAGGCCTTACCTCACTTAGTACTTTGGAGTATTTCACTATATAGTGTGAAGAAGGTAGATCCGTTCACTTGTCACAGATGCAATAGGCACTATTATTAGTTGGCACAGGCCAACAATATATATATATATTTGTCCCACTATTGCACAGTGTAGTGGGTATATTGCCATAAACTGTGTGTTTCAAGTGTGTTATTATAACATTACAAGATTTTACAACACAGGCCTCAGTTAGGCCTGCCAGCAACACATAGACAGGGAAAACATGTTCATCACTGTCATTGCCTCTTCTGCGATTTGAAAGCAGGGTGTAACCATGACATTGTCATGGATTCACAAATGGTCAAATGGTATTATTGGACCTCGGCCTGCACCCCCAGGTGTTTGGTCGATGCCCTATTCTTATTTTTCTCTTTCCATAATTGTCAGAAATTTAGGCTCTGCCACGGCACTCTTTACAAAACAAAAAAGTCATTGGTTTAACAGATTATTTAAATGTTCTTAAGTCAGTTTCTAGTACACTTTACACGTTTACAGGTTTCCACTGTGTGGCACACACAAAATCTCCATGTACAACAGCAGTAACACTTTCATCTAAGCTGCCAAACATTAAACTTTTTCCTAAAAAGAAAACAGCTCCCACAGCTTCAATGTCATTACCATCTTTGTGCCTGACTGGCTCGATATAAGGACTACTACATGAAACAGGATATTATTACCTGTGCAAGTGTAATGTTTTCAACAAAATTACACCTGTTTGTAAACCTTTAAATCAGCTAAACAAGGTACAACCCATTCAGACTCTACATTCATGCCTATTGGGTCTGCCTACTATTAAGCAAAACCTGAGGTAGGGGCAATCCCCTAACTTCAGCAAGAAGATTTTTCTTCAATTGATCTTCAAGCAAGACATCCATTTTCTCCATTGCTGCCATTTCCAAGCCTGGTTGACACCTTATACAGACTGATTAATACTTATAAACTGTTAATATTTGTGCCAGGGTGTGATCAACTACCACAACACAAACACTAAGCCAGTGTGTGTGGATATTCCCTTAAAAGACTCAATGCACAATCTAATGCACCCCCTGCCAAGGCCTCTGCCTAATCCAGCCATCCAGCAGCCAGCAATATGAACACTGACTTTCTTACTATGATGGTGCTTCATCTTTCAATTACCATCTGCATAGCCCCATGTGCCTTGTGGGGTTACCACCTTTCTGCAAATGAGGAACTTTATGAACTGTTATTTATATAAACATTCTAAACTGGTCATATATGTTTTATAAGGGCCTATCTATCAAGAGACATTATCAACAGATTCTTCAATCAAGCTCCAAGGGTGTGCCACACCTCAACACCAGGCAGCATCTACCTTATCCACTCTCAAAGTGGATTCCATGAATTCTTCTTCATCAACAGATATTGTTATGTCATATTGTGTTCTATGTGGTATCACATGTTAACATCTTTTCACATATTTCAATTGTGGTGTTGACATCCCTGAGTTCTGAACTATGTTTTATAAACACACCATTTGTGCTCTATCTGTGACCACCCCATACCAACTCCTAAACAGGCCCATTTTTGACAGTTACCCTATCTGTCTGCTTTTTACAAACTACATAAATTTTTGTCTCCATTTAGGTTTCAATCTGTGATTATCCATTTCACATGATGTAACCTCATTTTATTTTTTATCATATATTATTAATACTAACGTTTTCCTGTCTGTGACGTACTATCATGCAATATTATGATTAACATTCCTTTACAAGGCTCATGTTTCGGGCTTGTAAACAATTCCAACTGCCTCTCTATGGTTATGCTGCCCCTTTTGAGGCAACAAGGAGGGGAATGTTGCCCGTGGGTCCCACGCCCCTTGCACCCTCATGCACATGCCAATGACAGATGTTTTATTATTACTTTAATATTGCTGTATTGCACTAATATGTAGTAATGGGTATCCACTGTACAAGTGTGGGTACTAGGGACCATGCTTGCTAAGTGTATACACTATACAGTATACATTTATTTTACAGCACTATTTCTTAGTTTTCTGTTAGAGGTAATGTTCATTTACTTAAATGAGGCATATGTGCTTTGGGCCTAACCATATCTTTTTACCAAAGTACTCTTGTACACATGTATTTCTGTTGACACTGCTTTGCACCATAATGACCCTGCACCTGCTACAACTTCTGTGCTGTCTTTGTTCTAACTAATGTTATGTCTTATGTATAATGTAATGCTTTTCTTCCTGCTGACTCTACATTTTCTATCCAGCAATGTAATGGTACCACTTGCTTCAGCCAATGAGAACTGTCACACCTTTTTCCTTATCTTACTGTAAGAAGCATGGTTCAAGAAAGGTTTGCTGAGAATTGCTGCGTCTAGACATTGGGGAACTTGTTTCTCCCAGTATTTGTTTTACTGCAGGTCGTAAATCTGTGTTTTGTGATAAACTTGTTTATTACATGATTTGCCACTGTCTGTCATTCCTTCCATTTGTTTATCTCTAACAAAAGCCTGATGCTGGAGTCTTTTCACTCCCACAACTGGACCTCTTTAATGTCTTTATAAGTGACATTGTATAGGAGCTGGAAGCTAAGGTTTGCCTCTTTGCAGAAGATGCCAAACTCTGCAATAGGGTAGGCACTCCAGGGGTAGTGGAAAGGATGATCAGTGACCTGAGAAAACTTGAGGAGTGGTTAAGGCCAGGGCCCCAAGAATTCGGTGGCCACAGAATTCTGCACAGAACTTGCAACCTACAGCAGAACTTCTCTAGTGCTGCAGAATTCACTGTTCTTGGTGATTCTTTATTAATATTTCTGTTTATCCTTAGAACCCGGTTTCCTTCCCCTCTTTTTATATTCCAAACCCCTCTATGATCACAATGTGATGTTATCAGTGCTATAACATCATACATTAGCTAATGAAATGGCTGCATTCTGCCACAGAAATGAATAGTCACTTATCTACCACAGCTCCCCCTGCCAGATGCAGTGGCACAGCACATCAGGTACAGTGATATGTGTCCAACCTGCACTACAGCCTAATACCATTTTCAGTCTTATGATATTACACTAGGGCCAGCTCAAACAAAACAATAGCTTAAACAATAGACCTGTTAAGTCCATACCTTACTTTGTACAAATGAATTTGTGCCTTTAAGGTATATCGATGCCATCTGAAATGAATATCTGGTAAAATGAATTAACCTGTCATTTTTAAGAAAAATAAAGTAATTATGGCCAGAAAAGTGGAATATAATAATGTGTAGACCCGTTGAAAGAATACACCTGTTAAATAAATAATTGTGCTGTACACATTTTTGTCAGAGTTATTAATTACATATCATCATTGGTTGATAGAATCACTTAAAAGTTATGGAGAAATGTTGTGTGCAGGGCTAGCTGTTGGGCAGGAGGGTAGCATGATGTGTTCCTGTGCTGGCAACTCAGGTTTAGAGTTGAGTTCTGGGAGCTGGCTGGGCAGCACAAGGATTGGGGGAGCACACCACTGCTCTGAGCCTGGAAAGGTATGGTGCAATGTTCTGTCACATGGAGGACACATTGTGATGGGCTGGAGAGTTTTATCTCACTATGGGTTTACATGCATGTGATGGCCTGATGGTGTTATGTAGGGTGTCAGGGGAAGCAAGTTGGCATGAAAAATTAGTTTTGCAATATCTCCTCTATTCTGTTTATTCCATTTCCAAAGGGACCTGTATGAATGAGGATGCAATTTCAAGGAAATGTTATATATGTATATATTATGGTAGCACGGTAGTGCTACCATAGTTAGGGTTAAGTAGCACTTTTAAGGTTAAAGGGTCAAATTTTGTGCCTTAATAACTTTGCCACCATTCAACGGATTTGCCTGAAATTTGGTATACATGATGGGGCATGGTAGATCTTAACCTAGCCAGGAAAATCATGATTTTTGTGAAATTTAAATTTTTTTTCTATATCATGCAGTTGCTGAGATATTACCAATTAAGTACTTCCAATGCTCATTTTAAGCTTTGATGCCCATTACAATGCATACATTCTTTGTGTTTCTCTATGCAGCTATTTGGGAAAAACAGGGTATGCGCTTCCGTTACTGTTACAGTTACTGTTTCCACTTGTGTTTCTCTCCCTGTTTGCATTACTGTTCCCGTGTACACCACCGTGTCCATTACCCTTTGTGTTGTTATTTGCGCTTGCGTTTCCTTTTGCATCTCACTTTTCTTTGCAGTTATTGTTGCTGTTACCATTACCATTTGTGTTTATAATTGTGGTACTGTGCCCGTCTGCATTTTGGTTTGCGATTCCATACATGCTTCTGTTCCCGTTTCTGTTTCTGTTTCCTTTGGCATTATTCTTCATGTTAACTTTACCATTTGCATTTACAATTGCGGTACAGTGCCTGTGCATGTTGCTGTTTGCGTTTACGTGTGTGCTTGCATTCGCATTTCCGTTTCTGTTCCCTTTTGCGTTCTTTTTGTTGTGACACTTAACATTTCCATTTAAAATACCACTCCCATCACTGTTCATGTTACCAGTTGCATTTTTATACACACTTCAATGTCCATTTGTGTCACTGTTCACTTCGGCGTTAATTTACGCTTGTGTTTCTATTAACGTTTCCTTTATCATTTAT
The DNA here is from genome assembly GCA_016271365.2 of Neoceratodus forsteri. Classification (NCBI taxonomy): domain Eukaryota; kingdom Metazoa; phylum Chordata; order Ceratodontiformes; family Ceratodontidae; genus Neoceratodus; species Neoceratodus forsteri. Next base: position 701,549,037 of record CM057455.1, read on the forward strand.
TTTTGCGTTATACATATGCGCCACTGTTGGTCCTTCTGTTTGCATTGCTGTTCCTTTTACTATAACAAGACATTATATGCTGGCAGAAGACACGGGGCCCAGAGGCTCCTGCCGCTGTATTACATTCACTATTTCTCATCATCATTCTCAAAAGAAATTTGAGGCAAAAATCCATTTAATGCATCAATTAGGGTTGTTCCACAGCGACAAAAGCAAAGAAATTTGGTGTTAGGGTTGAATGCCCCCCTTGGATCCCTTCAGCCCACCCCCCAAAATGGCATTGGGATGCGCGTTGGGGTCTTTGGTCCTAACTCTCACCCCATTCTCCTATACCTCACCTTCTTTACGCATGTGATGGGGTGACAGTTGGGGCTGATGACCCCAGTGTGCACCCCTATGCCATTTTAGGGTGTAGGCTGGAGGGGTCTAAGGGGGGCATTCAACCCTAACACCAAATTTCCTCGCTTTTGTCGCTGTGGAATAACCCTAACCGATGCATTAAATGGAGTTTTTTGCCTCTAATATATATATATATATATATATATATATTATAGTGCCCTGGTAGGGGCACTTTAGTTAGGGTTGAGTAAGTGCTTTAATGTTAAACCTCACATTTTACACCTTAATAACTTTGCCACCATACCACAGATTTGCCTGAAATTGTGCACGCATGGTCTGGTACCATAAATCTCTGGATCTGTCAAGTTGCATTATGGTTGGATGTATGCTTGTGGAGCTACAGAAAATGCAAAAAGATTTACTTTTTACACATTTCTTTGCTTGTGACCACAGCCCGCACAATTTGCCTGTTCAGTCCAAAATCTTCAGGGAAGATGCAGTCTGCGTCACTGATGTGCCTTTCAAAGAGTTGGTGTAAAAATATTAAACCATTCAAAACTTATTCAAAAAACAAATTTCCCATTATAGTCAATGGGGAAAAAATATATGTATCTCCCGAAAGTTTTGCAAATGCAATTTTACTTTCACAAATGGCCCTTTCACTTTCATGCTGTGGCCATCTGGTTTTCAGTTAGTGAGAGAGAAAAATGCCTGGCATTTAAATTTGGGACCCTCTAGGTTTACCTAGTCAGGTCCTGAGTATGCCAGCCCTATCTTTTTTTTTTGGGGGGGGGGGGTAAAACCCCCCAGAAATGTCATTTTAAAAATTGGAGAAAAAATACTTTCACAAATCATGAAAGAAACTGCCAAAATACGTTCACAAATGCAAAGGTTTCATGCTACTTTTTTGTGAAACTTTCGTGATTTCCTAAAGTATTAAAAAAAAAAAAAAGCAAATCTTTACTATCACCCTGCAACTGAACAGTTTGGTCTCTTGGACTGAAATTTGCAGGGTGGCAAGCCCTGGTATCACAGATGTGCCTTTTGGTGGTTTTGTGCCAAAACATTCCAAGGACCAAAGTTACAGCATTCCTAATTTGAGAAATTTCCCATAGGATAACATTGCAGTGCCCATGATGCCTTTCAGAGCCCATATCTTGAAAACGAAGTGAGCTACAGATTTTTCGCTACCTGCAGCTTAACTAACCTTTAAGTGAGCTAAACTGCATAAACAAGTTTGGAAATCATAGGTTACACCAGCAGTAGAATTGTTTTCCTACCTTCTATGGTTACGGAGACATTTGCAAAAACATGTTTCAAGGGTTCCAAGGGTGCCTTTTCAGTGCATTTCAGTGCACATATCTCATAAATAGTGCAAGATATGTATTCAGCCAATTTATATTGTGTAGATGTCTCACTGTCATAATTACAGCAACACTTTAATTGTTTTTGTAGCTGCTACAGTTGCTGAGATATTGGCACATTACTGTTACAAGGGTTCCTTGCCCTGTAGGGCCACTGTATGGCTCTGTACTTACATGTGAGTTGGAGTGCAGGGCCAAGAGGGCTCCCACTCCCACATACACATACCATTGTACAAAAAATGGACAATGTGAAGGGAACGCAGGGCCCAGAGGGCCCACGCTCCAACTAACACATACCACTTTCCAGTTACATTACACTTTCTCAAAAAGAAGGGAAATTCAAGGCAAAAAAATAATTACTGCATCAGTTAGGGTTCATACCATGGTGGCAAAAGCACGGAAATGTGGTGTTAGGTTTACCAACCCTACCACCCCACCCCCACCCCAACACACCAACAGGCATTGGGGTGTGCGTTGGGGTCACTGTCCCCAACTCTTACTCCATTCTCTTATTCTGCACCACCTCAGCTTGTTTACACATGGAAGAGTACACAATGGGGGGGTAAGTTAATAACAACAACAAAATTCGAAAGAGACCTAGGAGTAATTATATCAGATGACCTAAAAGTGGGCAAGCAATGTGAGAAGGCAGTAAGGAGGGCTGGAGGGATACTGGGATGCCTAGGGAGAGGCATCAACAGTAGAAAACAGGAAGTTGTTATCCCTCTGTACAGACAGTTGGTAAGACCTCATCTGGAGTACTGCATGCAATCATGGAGACCCCATCTCCACAAAGACATAGACAGAGTGGAGGCTGTTCAGAGGATGGCAACCAAAATGGTGTAGGGTCTGCACCAGAAGGCATATGAGGAGAGACTAAAGCAGCTTAATATGTATACTCCTGAGGAAAGAAGGGAGGGGGGGACATGATAGAAACTTTCAAGTATCTCAAGGGAATTAACAAGTACAAGAGGGTAGCATCTTTCAGAAGAAGAGATTTGCAAGAACAAGGGGGCACAATTTGAAGATAGAGGGGGAGGCTCAGAGGTAATGTTAGAAAGTATTTTTTCACAGAGAGGGTTGTGGATGCATGGAACAGGCTTCCTGAGGAGGTTGTGGAGTCAGGAACAGTGGGAGAATTCAAGAATGCATAGGACAGACATAAGGCAGTTCTTGAGGGGGGTAGGAAGAAATAGGCTGTTGGTAAACTAGAATCTGTGGCTTATGCATCAGGTAGGGAAATGGTCAGACTAGGTGGGCCAAGCAGTCCTTATCTGCCATCAAAAAAAAATTCTATCCTCCAGACATTGACAGACACCGGGGTTTGTCATTGGGGTTGTGAGGCCTAAATGTCACCCCATTCTATGTGTAATGATATTCACAAGCCACAGTAAAGAAGAATGGGGTCACATTTAGGCCTCCCAACCCCAATGACACACCCCAGCGTCTGTCAATCTTGGGAGAATGGGGGTACACGGGGAGTCCACTATGAAGAAAGGGGGGTTACTAGTGGGGTACTGCAGGGTTCAGTGCTGGGTCTGGTCCTTTATAATGTCTTTATAAGTGACATTGCAGAGGGACTGGAAGGAAAAGCATGCCTCTATGCAGATGACACAAAGATCTGCAACAGGGTTGATACACAAGGAGGCGTCGAAAGGATGAGAAGGGACTTGGCAAGGTTGGATGATTGGTCAGAAGTTTGGCAGCTTGGATTCAATGCAAAGAAGTGCAAAATAATACACCTGGGAAACAAAATCCCCGGGGGAAAGGTACACAATGGGGGGAGGTAGTAACAACAACAAAAATGGAAAGGGACCTGGGGGTAATCATATCAGATGACCTTAAGGTTGGCAAGCAATGTGAGAAGGTGGTAGGGAGGGCTGGAGGGATACTGGGATGTATAGGGAGAGGCATCACCAGTAGAAAACAAGAAGTTGTTATCCCTCTGTACAGACAGTTGGTGAGACCCCATCTGGAGTACTGCATCCAGTTCTGGAGAACCCATCTCCTCAAGGACATAGACAGATGGAGGCAGTCCAGAGGAGGGCAACTAAAATTGTGCAGGGTCTGCAAGAGAAGCCATACGAGGAGAGACTAAAGGAGCTTAATATGTATACCCTTGAGGAAAGGGGGGGACATGACAGAAACTGTCAAGGATCTCAAGGGAATTAACAAAGTCCACGAGAGTAGCACTTTCAGAAGAAGAGATGTGCAAGAACAAGGGGGCACAATCTGAAGATAGAGGGGTAGGCTCAGAAGTAATGTTAGAAAGTATTTTTTCACAGAGTGGGTTGTGGATGCATGGAACAGCCTTCCTGAGGAGGTCGTGGAGTCAGGAACAGTGGGAGAATTCAAGAATGCATGGGGCAGACATAAGACAATTCTTGTGGGGGGGTTAGGAAGAAATAGGCTGTTGGTTAACTAGACTCTGCAGCTTATCCATTAGGTAGGGAAATGGGCAGACTAGGTGGGCCAAGCAGTCCTTATCTGCCATAAAAAAAAAATGCTATCCTCCTGAGATTGACAGACACCGGGTTGTGTCATTGGGGTTATGAGGCCTAAATGTCACCCCATTCTATGTGTAATCATATTCACAAGTCACAGTAGAAAGAATGGTGAGACATTCAGGCCTCACAACCCCAATGACACACCCCAGCGTCTGTTAATCTCGGGAGAATGGGGGGTACACGGGGAGTCCACGTTGAAGAAAGGGAGGTTACTAGTGGGGTACCGCAGGGTTCAGTACTGGGTCCAGTCCTTTTTAATGTCTTTATAAGTGACATAGCAGAGGGACTGGAAGGAAAAGCATGCCTCTTTGCAGATGACAAAAAGATCTGCAACAGGGTTGATACACAAGGAGGCGTGGAAAGGATGAGAAGGGACTTAGCAAGGTTGGAGGAATGGTCAGAAGTATAGAAGCTTGGATTCAATGCAAAGAAGTGCAAAATAATACACCTGGGAAACAAAAACCCAGGGGAAAAGTACACAATAGGGGGGTAGTAATAATAACAAAAATGGAAAGAGACCTGGGGGTAATCATATCAGATGAACTTAAGGTTGGCAAGCAATGAGAGAAGGCAGTAAGGAGGGCTGGGGATACTGGGATGTATATAGAGAGAGGCATCACCAGCAGAAAACAGGACATTGTTATCCTTCTGTACAGACAGTTGGTGAGATCCCATCTGGAGTACTGCATCCAGTTCTGGAGACCCCATCTCCTCAATGACATGGACAAGATGGAGGTAATCCAGAGGAGGGCAACTAAAATGGTGCAGAGTCTGCAAGAAAAGCCATATGAGGAGAGACTAAAGGAGCTTAGTATGTAAACCCTTGAGGAAAGAAGGGAGGGGGGAAATAATAGAAACTTTTAAGTACTTCAGTGGAATCAACAAAGTCCAAGAGGGTAGCATCATTCAGAAATAGAGATGTGCAAGAACAAGGGGACACAATTTGAAAATAGAGGGGGGACAGCTCAGGGGCAATGTGAGGAAATATTATTTTCACAGAGAGTTTGGTGGATGCATGGAACAGCCTTCCTTAGGAGGTTGTGGGGTCTAAAACTGTGGGAGAATTCTCGAATGCATTGGACAGACATAAGACAATTCTTGTGGGGGGTGGGAAGAAATAGGCTGTTGGTTAATTAGAATTTGCAGCTTACCCATCAGGTAGGGAAATGGGAAGACTATGTGGGACAAGCGGTCCTTATCTGCCGTCAACAAAAAAATTCTATCTTCCTGAGATTGACAGACACCAGGGTTTGTCATTGGGGTTGTGAGGCTGAAATGTCACCCCATTCTATATGTAATCATATTCTCAAGCTACAGTAATGAAGAATGGGGTGACATTTGCTGCAGAAGTTCTGCAGCAAATGGTAATCTTGCTGCAGAACGTGGTCCCAATGTGCTGCAGAAAAGTAGGGGCCTTGGTTAAGGCTATGGCAGCTGGGGTTCAATGCAAAAAAGTGCAAAAAAATGCACTTGGGGCACAGAAACCCAGGGCAGATTACAAAATGGGGAGGGGAGTAGTACTGACAATCACAAAGCAGGAAAGAGACTTGGGAGTGATCATATCAATGACTGAAAAGTGGTCAGGCAGGGTGACAAGGCTGTTGGGAAGGTGAGCGGAATATTGGGGTGCATAGGGATTGGTATCGCCAGCAGAATGAAGGAGATGGTATTGCCTCTGTATAGATTGCTGGTAAGACCCCACCATGAGTATGTGTGTGTTTCATTTTGGAGACCACATGTCAGAAAGGACACAGACAAAATGGAAGTGGTCCAGGGAAGGGCAACTAAAATGTTGCAGGGGCTGCATCAGAATCCCTATAAGGAGAGATTAAAGGACCTAAATATGTACATCTTGGAAGAGAGAACATAGGTGGAGGATATGACAGAGACCTTTAAATACCTCATGAGGGTAAACAATGTACAAGAAGAAAGTATTTTTCTGAAAAGAAGCTTGAGGGGGTATATTCAGGAGAGATATGAGGAAGTACTTCATCACAGATAGAGTGGTGGATTCTTGGAACAGTCTTCTAGTGAAGGTGGTGGGGGCCAAAACAGTGGTGGGATTCAAAAATGCATGGGATAGGCAGAAAGGAATCTTAGGGAAAAGGAAGGTGTAATAATAATAATAATAATATTCTTTATTTCTATGGTGCCTTTCAAAAGCAAGGCACCTAACAAAATATAAAATAACATATCAGACATTCCAACATCTTAAAATATAAACAGCTGATACAGTTAAAAGAAGGAATCAGTCACCAAATGCCTGGTACCACAAATATGTCTTTAGTGCCTGTTTAAATCCCTCCACTGTTGTGCACTCTCGTAACTGATGGGGTAGAGAATTCCAAAGGGTTGGGGCCACATGCATGAATGCCTGGATCCCAGAAGATTTCAGACACACCCTAGGAATCTCTAGCAACCACTCATCAGCTGAGCAGAGTGATTGCCCAGGGCAGTAAGGAACCAGGAGCTCTTTCAAGTAGTCTGGACCCTGTCCACGTAGGGCTTTAAAAGTCAATAGACTGACTTTAAAGGTGATCTACCACTGTACTGGCAGCCAGTGTAGTCCACGCAGTACCAGGTGAAATATGACAGGACCGGGAAGTCCCCGTCAAAAGCCGGGCTGCAGCATTCTGCACTAGCTGCAGGCAGTGGATTTCCATCCCTGGTAGCCCTAGATAAAGGGAGTTGCAACAGTACAAGCATGAAGTCACAAAGGCATGGACCAGCATAGGGAGATCGCTGGATGGAACAAGATGCTTAAACCTGGAGATATTCCTCAGATGGTAAAAAAAAAGGACTTGATGATGGCTGACACCTGCGAATGCAGAGTCAACCCTTCATCAGAGATTACCCCCAGATTTTGCACCCATTCAGAGGTCGGGAGTGATAAGCCCCCAAGGAAAAGCCCAGAGGGTGAACCAACCCCCTGCCCCCATATCCGGCTCACCAGATCCACAACCAGCACCTCAGTCTTTTCCAAGTTCAACTTCAGCCAACTCGAGTCCATCCAATCCTCTATTTCTGTGAGGCAGTTGTTAAAGACTGAGACAGCTCCATCCTCGTCAGGTGCAAAAGAAAGGTAGAGCTGGGTATCATCAGCATAGCAGTGAAACCTCAGCCCATACCTTCTTACAATGTCTCTGATGGGCAGCATGTACACTGCAAACAACATGGGGGACAACACTGAACCCTGAGGAACCCCACATGGCAGAGAAACTGGGTTTGAGGAATGTACTCCTGACACCTCTCTCTGAGTTCTTCCAGTGAGAAAAGATGTAAACCACCTGAGGACTGCACCCAACAGTCTGCAGATGAACCTCAGGCGATCAAGTAGGACCCCATGGTCCACAGTGTCAAATGCTGATGAAAGATCTAGAAGAACCAAGATGGAGCATTTTTTCTGATCTCTAGCCATCAGAAGATCATTGAGCACCCAAACCAGTGCTGTCTCAGTACTATGCCTCTTTTGAAAACTGGACTGTAGGGGTTCATAGATGTCATGGATGGTCAAATGGCTTTCCAGCTGTATGGCCACTACTTTCTCAATCACCTTCCCCAAAAAGGGGAGGTTTGAGATTGGTCTGTAGTTCAGATGGCAGTCAGGGTCCAAAGACGCTTTCTTCAAGAGGGGTGTTACCACCGCCTCCTTCAGGAAGCTAGGAAACTCTCCTGTTTCCAAGGAGCACCAGACTATCTGTGCTAGGACTGGACTGATGGGATCAATACAATCCAAAATCAGGGAAGTTGGTACTGGGTCCAAACTACAGCACATAGGGCATGCACCCTGGACAACCCACATGGCATCCATGAACTCCAGTTGGTTGAAGGTACTCCAGGAGTGCTGAGAGGCAGTGGCCATGTGCTGGTCCAAAGCAATGCCCATAGAGTGTGCTGGTTGGAGTACCGCTCTGATGTCAGTCACCTTAGTAGCAAAGAATTGAGCAAGTTCATTGCACTCTACCTGCAAAAAGGCTTTCCAAACTTGAAGACAAGCTAGGCTGCACAGTCTGTCTACAATGTGAAAAAGCTGAGCTGGTCGATTCTCAGTGGCTGCATTCTCCCCAGACAGGAACTATACCTTCTTATGGGTGATTGCAGATTGATAGGCTTGATAATGATTCATCAATCTAAGGTGGTTGGCATCAAGGGTGGATTTCCACCAGCAACACTCTAACCTTTGTCCTAGTTGCTGCATCTCCCTCAAAGTCCCATCAAATCATGGGGATCAAGGGCAAAGGGAGAGAGGATGAATGCGGACAGGAGCAACAACATCCAGGGTGCTGAAATTGCCATGTTATAGATTATAGACTACCATGAGGGCCTCTGAGTCGCTGTTTGTCACTGGAAGGAACAAAAGGTCAAGTACCAATGCCAGGCCTTCAGAGCTAACATCTCGTAAACGGTGATACCTGACCATCTCTAAAGGGGTAGGCCTGCGAAGGAGGGTGATGAAACTAAATCCCACGGTGTAGTGATTGGACCATCCAACTAGTTCCACCCCCAGATCAGAGGCCTCGATCCCCAGGAGGAAGACTAAGTCAAGAGAGTGACCATGTTTATAGGTAGCAGAGGTAACTATCTGTGTAAGGCCCAAAAATGACATCAGCTGAAGGAAGTGTTGTCCAAATTGTGAGTATTCATCATCGACCCAGGCATTGATGTCGCCCAGAACCATCAGTCTGGGTGACTCAAACACCATGTTGATGATGAAATCCGCCACTTCCTGAAGGAACCGCTTCTCATTGCCGGGCAGACGGTAAATGAGAGTGATCCTACAGCTTACACCTGCTACCACAGCACACTCAAATGACTCAGTCTCCTCAACTGGTACACTCGTGAGATTAAGTTCAGTCTTAAAACACCCCTGCAATCCAATCTCGGACGGTGGATCACAGAGTACCTGGCTGGAGTTAAAGCCTCCAATATGGAGCCAGAGTTTTCAGCCATCCAGGTCTCGGTGATGCAAGCCAGGTCCATTGTTCCCACAAGAGCTGCAATAATTGCAGTCTTGTTTTTAATGGACCTGGCATTGCATAACACTGCCTGAGTTGGATGAACCTCCAAGGCCACCGAGCCACCTGCCCACTAAAATTGGTAGTGCCCTTGGGTATCTAAACCAAACATGGTGGGCCACGATCTTGGTTCCATCTCACCCCAGGGCATCTCCTGGATCTTATGACTCCAGTGCAGTGGCCCCACTCATTCACCCTCTACTGTTCACTCACCTTGGCCCTCCTCCCCCATGGGCAATACCCAGCACTCTACAGTGCTAGTATGTTGTAAACTACAATGGGGGGAAGGGCTGGAGGGCATGAGGAGCAGAGGGTGAATAGCGCACAACCATAGGGACAGGCCTCCAACACATTCTGGTGACCAATATATCAAAGCAGCCCTTATTTAACTAAACAAACAATATTCCTAAAGTATTTAAAACAGTCAAATAATATAAAATAAAACAAAATTGCAACAAAATATAAATCCTCAACTCTTACTTAAAGAAAAATAAATAAAAGTCAGACACCCAACCCCTATAATAAAATGAATAAATAACCGTCGATTACCCCTCCCCTAACATAAAATTCTAAAATAAGTTAAAACATAACTACTCAGAGTCTTGGACAAGGGTAGATATGCTTGAGAATAGTTCAGTCACAAATGAATAATAAACCTGCTGTAAATTAAGTCCAGAGTGGAAGAAAATGAGTCAAACATGAGTGACAAATATCTTCAACTCCCCAAGGCCCTCTCACTGCCTCAGGAAATTAACAGGGCACAGGCACTCTCACTGTTTGTCCAAGCAAGAAGATAATACCAGAGTTATGGAGGATTTCAGCCCCCAGGCCCTCTCACTACCTGGGGGACTGACAGAAACAGACACTCTCACTGCCTGCCAAATAACAGTAAACAATCAAATAATGGAAATGAAAGTCTGACCATGTGCAGGCAGAAGGTCTTCAAGAACGAACGTTCTCACTCACGATCCATATACCAGGAAAGCAGGGATCCCAAAAATCTCATACAAGGGACCGCAGCCAGAAAATATCCGCAGACGCTCCCTTGGTTCTCTACCAGCGCCAACCAACCAGCTGGCTCCCCAGAGAACCTAAGTGAACCGACAGCCCACTCAATCAACTACCCAACAGAACCACAGCTCAACTCCCTGAGCAGCCCAAAATTCCAGCTACTAGTCACCCCACAGGGTTGGGCCAACTGCTGCAGATAATCCAATTCCTGCACCCACCGAAGGCACCATTACAGGACCATCCAGTCAAGCGGTTCGGTTCAGGGCTAAAGCGGAAACCACACAGATCCTCTCCTGCACTGCACCAGTCCCAGTAAATTAAACTCCAAGTAATCCACTGCCTCTCCTCGACTCTTCTCCTCCCCTTCTCCTCTCCTCAAGGCTTCCTATCTCCAGCCCCAACCAGCCCAAAACACAAATCTGGACTGAAAAAACAGCAAATCCCAATAAGTCTGAATAAATCCCAATGAAAACACAGGCAGGTCAGCTCAGGTCTTTGGATAAGCAGGACAACAACGGGCCCAAAATGAATGGCCTCAGTGTACACTATGAGGTCGTTAGAAATGACCCATTGTCACTCTACAAGTTATCCAATGGCAGAAACGGGTGGGAGAAATAATCAACAAGTGGGCAATAAACAACAATAAATGGGAAGCAAAAACGGAGGAAACAGGAAAACAAAATCACAGTCTAGCTACGAATTGCATGAGTAGCCCACAGCATGCCCAGCCTGGTGGCTTACATGCTAAACCTTCATGTCATGACCCTTGATTTCGGATTGTGATTTTGGTGTAGGTGAATGGGCTAGAGATCAAGTAGGATCTGCAGTGGCATTATAGCCAGGGAAAATGGGCAGACTAGATGAGCCAAGCGGATCTTATCTGCCAGCAAATTTTATATTTCTATCTGAGATTGGTGGGCCTGCCCTTGAAAAATCGATGAACATTTTCAGACTCTGATAGAAATGGTAGCAGCAGTATTAAAAGAAGATTTAATGCTCACTGAGGAAAATTTATCCTGTGTGTTAATGGTCTATTAGTTACCACCAAGAAAAATGGAAACAATAAAGGTTTAGGGTATATTAGCACAATCAAATGCCAAAAACAAGTCTTTAAAATTAAGCAAAATAAAAACTACATTTATACTTACTTTCTCAGTAAGCAATAATACCTGACAGGGTGTACAGTATTGGGCTATACCAGACCACCCCAGTGGTATAATAAGGAGTGACACCACAGGTGGAGCCCTTATAGATCTTGAAAGGTTTGGTATAACCCAATACCACCCACCCTGGAGGGCATTGTTGCACTTAGAAAATGGGTTATATGTAACATTTTAATAAAGAAGTTTAAAAATGTCACACATTTACTTAGAAACTATTAAATATTAATAGAAATCTGTTTTGTTGTAAAGTAGTCCCTCTACTGGTACTGCTGCCAGTAGAGGGTGCTTCTGTTTTGAATAGACTCTGTGTGCCTTTCATGTGTGCTTCACTGGTTGTTTCCTTGTGGTTCTCCTCCCCCCACCACCACCAAGAGTTTTGCTACCAAACCTTTTAATGGATTCCTGTCTGGTTCAGCTGATCTCTCTCTCTCTCTCTCTCTCTGTTTTCATTTTTTTTTTTTTTGTTAACAGGGCTATGGATGGATGAGACTGGGATAGTGATGGCAGGGTCAGAAGAGTGGTGCTGTTTAACAGTGTTGGGAGAAGCATTACAGTTTTAATATATATGTTTACTAACTATATATATTTATGCTGCTATTTTTACTGTTCTGTTTATATTAATTTAAATTATTGTACTAATAGTGTGTTTTTACTGTACGGCACCCAGATCCTCTGGGACTGGGCACCTGAAAATTTAAATTTGCCTTGCCTTGCCATTACATCACTCTCCCTCTCTATGGCATACTGGATTACTTCAGTAGTTTTGATTTTTTTATCAGTAGTTTCATTAGTATTAGCCAGGACATTAGCCAGGCATTGCCATGGGTGATAGAGCAATAACTGAATGGGGAAGTGTGAGTGTGAGCACCACTAACTGTTAATGATACCAGCAGTAGATGTGGTCAGGTTGGCTGAACTGAGTGGGTTGAGGAAACACACACAGGAATCAAAAGTTCAAGTGAAGCAAAACACACCACTGTGTGACTTTATTTACAAAAATAAAAAAATTAAAATAAATCAATATGCACAGCTAGGACACTCCAGACATAGACATTGTCCCACCCTCTGAGCCTTTAAGGAACCAACAGTCCTTGCCCAACCTGCTCAGGCTGCACCTATCTAGGAATGGTCCCAAATGATTAGCTTTTATACTGTTCTGGCCACCACAGGATCCTTGGATCCACCCCATAAGCTAATACACATAAATTCTACCTAAACAATAATACAATTACACAACAGGAATCTAGGATACATTTTATTACATTATACATCAGTAAATTCCTGCCAATCTGCCAGTAGAGGGTGCTTCTGTTTTGAATAGACTCCGTGAGCCTTTCATGTGTGCTTCACTGGTTGTTTCCTTGTGGTTCTCCTCCCCCCACCACCACCAAGAGTTTTGCTACCAACTATATATATAATAGAAATCTGTATTATAATCCTATAGAAATCTGTTTTGTTGTAAAGTAGTCCCTCTACTGGTACTGCTGCCAGTAGAGGGTGCTTCTGTTTTGAATAGACTCTGTGTGCCTTTCATGTGTGCTTCACTGGTTGTTTCCTTGTGGTTCTCCCAACAGTGCTAAACAGCACCACTCTTCTGACCCTGCTATCACTATCCCAGTCTCATCCATCCATAGCCCTGTTAACAAAAAAAAAAAAGGAAAACAGAGAGAGAGAGATCAGCTGAACCAGACAGGAATCCATTGCAGAAAAAGGAGGCAGTATAGTGCAGTGGTCTAAGGCTCTGAGCTGCAAATCTGATGATATCCAGCAGACCAGACCAGACCAGACCTGGCTTTGAATCCCACAGCTTCCACTTGCATACTGTGTGACCCTGAGTAAGTCACTTAATCTCCTTGTGCTCCCAAGTTGCTCCTGTAAAAAAGCTTCCAGCTTAGTGTGCTATACCTGGTTAAACAATTAAAAAAAAATTCAGCTCTAAAATGAAAATACAGAGGTTATAGCTTTAAAACCCTTCTGAGTGTCCTTATGGCACATTTAGCTGCTCCCTGAATGCTGAGATTGACAGTATCAATCTTAAAAGAATAACAGCAGAATGGGGCTTTGGCCCCTAAAGATTGAACCTGATAGCTGCTGCACAAGTAAGCCCCACAAATGCAAACTGCACTCTTAAAGTGAAACACTGGAAAATGCACAGCTTTAGCCAGGCCTTACAAAAATGCCTGATTAGTGCTTTTAGACAGTATTTTTTTTTAATTACCTCTAATTGCTTTGTTAGTGATTTAAACAGTGGCCTTCAACTTTCACTTTCTATTGCTGGCAGCCACCATCTCATGAGCAGCAGAGCTTCCTGAGCTCACTTTATGCTAATCTGGCCTGTCAACTACTAGCAGAGGTCAAACATACATATTAGCATACAGTGAGCTCAGGAGTCTCATTGCTGCTCATGGGATGGTGGCTGCCAGCAACAGAAAGTGGAAGTTGTGGGTAACTGTTTTAAATCATTTTAAAAATGTGTTACTGTCTGAAAGCACTAGCTGAGAGTTTCTGTAGTGTCTGGGGAAAGCTATGTCTTTTCCAGTGTTTTCCTTTAAAAAAACATTTCTTAGTATTTTTATATAACTAGAATATGCACTAGCACTTTCATCCTTGCATTTTACATCAGGGTTCTGTTCTTGTACTGCAGCTTTTTATCTGCTTTTATTAGTGTATGCATTGATAGCATTTTCCACTGATTAGAGTGTAAGGACAATGCCCAAACCAGCAGTTTCTGCTTTTTAACCCATTTCTGAGGGCTGTTTTAAAATGGGAGACAAATGAGAAAACAACAAGCAGTCCTCTTTGGGTGAAAATGCTTTGCTAGAGCTGCTCAGGATGAACTAAAAATATTAGTAATCACTTTATTTGAGAGGACATTTGGCGCCATGGGCAGGGTTGTAAAACATTCAAACATTATGCAAACTTTATAGACAGACCCTGTCCTGAACACCAAGTCCTCCAATTTATAACTGAAACTTTATTTTACTCAGAAATTAGAAACAGGAAATCGGGCTGCTTATAGCCTTCAAGGTTTCCTCCCTGAAAAGTGCACAAACAATATATGACACAGAGCAGCTTTGGAGCAACTTTCCCAAACTAAGTGCTCGGTGAATTTACTTTAGGCAACACTATGCCAAATAGAAGCTGGGAGGAGAGCACTTGGGGCAAGAGAACAAGAGAATCTCTCCCTGACATTATACCCTAGAGGGTTTTACTTTCATTTAATTACAAGGTACAGGCACAAATGGGGGTTTTCTTTTGCAAATGCCTGACTGTGGCATTTACAAAACAGGGCATTCAGAAGTCCAGCACATAAAAATGCTAGCTGCCCGACTATTTCATACTGCGGCAATTTTATAGTGCCATAGATGACAAACTGTACTTTACCAGATTCTCTTGGGGTGAAAAGGGATACCACTATTTTTTTAAAGGCAGAAAAAACATTATTCCTACATTACCCATTTCTTATAGGCACAAATAAAAAACCCGGGACCCACAGCCCTGCATTTTAGCAGTTTTTACACAGGGATTTCAAAATATGCCTGTTGTTATGCAGATTTATGTATTACTGGTGCTGAGTGTACCCCACTGGCAGGGAGGATCATGCTCAGGGACAGAAAGGGAACTATGGAAAAAAAAAATAAACAGATGTAGGTGTCCGGCCTACAGGACAGGAAAGGATCATACATGACAGAAAGGCACTGTTGCAACAGACTTAAGAAAGGAAGAAAAGGAGATAGAAAAGGGTCCCTAGGCTCCCCTCCTCTACGATGCCAGGATAGGACATGTGCATTACCATAGCACCTTTATAGATTGGCCTCTCACAGATGGAGATGCACTGCTAACTTGCAGAAGCAAAGGAAGCAGGCTGACAGCATGATAGTGAGGGACAGCTGAGCAGCTGAAGTGAGAGTGGGACTAAAGGTGCTTTTTTATTTAATAATGCATGGGGGTCAATTTAAATGGGAAAGTGAAGAAATATTAGTCAGAAGGCCACTCTTGCTAAACAAGACAAAAAATGGCAGCTTCCTGTGCATACATTGTGAAAATTCTATGGCACAGTAATATCTTGAGTAATAAGGCAAACAGAGACTGGGACTAATTTTTTCCCAGTCTCTGTTGCCTTATAGACTGGATAGTTGGCTCTCTTAGCCCATCAGGTTGCAGGATTTTACAGAACCATTTTCTAATTTGAAACAGACCATGATATGGTAATCCATGCTTCAAGAAGTAAAGGAGCTCTGACATTCACAGATCACAGAATATACCTGTTCCTAGACATATCTCCTTTAATCCCCCAAAAAGGGATACAAAAGCTGCTTTACATAGGTGAATTGTTTGAACTTGGAGTGATATGCACCTCTTCCTATCTGGCTAAATGTTCTGTTATTTATCAAGGCTATAGGGTCTTGTTTATGAACCTGAACCAATTGCAGGTTTTCAAGAAAATCAACAACAAAAAAAAAAAAGCAAATGAAAATTCTCAAGAGACTGGTGCTTCTTTGGACTCTGAAGGCATAACACAGAAGGAGATGGAAATAGTAGCAATGAAATAGTTTCAATGGACAACCCACAGTAATAAAACATTTAAAAGAATCTGCATTTAAGTGTTATAATTTAAATAATACATAAACCTATTTATTGAGGTAAGCAGAGAGGAAGAGAAAAAAAGCTGTAGACTATATATATTGTTTTCTTTTGCCATATGTTTGAATAATACTGAAAAGATAAGAATTTATTAATATTATTTATAGTAAATGATATTCTTCTTTAACTCTTTGATAACCTGGTAAGGCCACCAGACACACGTGCCTCTTTTCAGGAGTGACCCAGGAGCACTGGGGTGGTTAAGTGACTTGCTCAAAGTCATACAGTATGCATGCGGAGGTCATGAGAGTCAAACCCATGCCTCTTGTTATGTACCAAGCTCATTCACAGTCTGTTCCTCTAACCTCTAGTCTATACTGCATAATAATGCAGAAATAATACTTTTTTTTTATTTAAAGTTTTTGAGCTTTTTCATTGGTAGCTGTGGATGAGCCAAATAGTAACATAACCTTAAGTAAAACAGTATTTATGCCTTTGGTGCTACAGAACATCTAAATTATGAAAGTTATACATTTTTGGCTGTTAATATATCAAACATATAGGATCTCCCACATCATTTTTGGGACATGTCTAGTCTTAATAATTTGAATTGATTTTTTTCTTGTCAGATGAACTTCTGAACCCCTGCAGATCTGAAATGTTAATGATAAATAATTTACTGACTTGTTAATAAGTACTGTATTATAAAGAAATAATTTAATGAATTACAAAATCAAAGAAAACTCAATAAAAACTTAAGTATATAAAAATACAGGTATTGCTTGTGATCCAGTGCAAAACAGAAGCTGATAAATCAGGTAATGCTGTCATATAATGTAAGAAACAAAAGGATACTATATATTTAGCATATTAAAAGGAAAGTATGTATGGGCAGAATGTTAACAATGGGAATACTAACTGATTCATGACCCTTCCAGGGATCCAGAAACTTAGATACTGAGAGAGCTCAACAAATACAATACAAGACTCCAAACCAATTAAAGTTGCACAGCAAACCTGGGATAGCAAGGCAATTGGCATCCGAGGCCTCATTCTCCAACTGTGAATGCATGAAATCCTCTCTGAGCAGGTATGATGCATTAGGGTATGTTTGATTGACAGAATATTAGGAGATGTGATCTCTTGCCAGGGCTTGCAAAACCAGCAGATGACCAAACCCTCCTATTTTTTTTTTTTTTATGAGTATGACTATTTCTTACCGCCCACACACATACCATTAGCTCCAAACTATTGCATAACAACAATAGTAGCAGAACAATGAAGATATTAACTTGTATAATTTAATATCAGCTATTGCCTGGAGTGTAAGGAAGGGTGTTAGTCATGGAGATGTAGCAAAGGATAAAGACTACTGTATATACAGTACAATTGTTTTTGTAACGTAAAAGCTATCATAAACTAAATTCTTTTCCTTGCAGTCAGATGGTTCTAGGTGCATACTGTATATCTTTAGCCTAAGGTCCTGTTTTTACTTGCAAACATCTGAGGAGAAAAAAATCTGTCAGTGATTAATTCTGAAATGAGAAAGAATATAATCTGAGCCTGAGAAATTCATGTCAGTTAGCCTTCTTTCTTTATCCAATATTATGTGCATAAAGCTTGGGAGAAATGCAGGATTTGATTTCCAGATTTTTTGGGTGTGCAAATAATTGAAACTGTATCAACTGTTTGTTGAATGGATCTGTGCTACATTAAATGAAAAGTGGGTCAGAAGTAAACAAGTGTAAAAAATTAAAAAAAATGCTCCATGGCTTTCATGAATAGCCAAACAAATGTATTTCTAAATATTTCATTTAATCTGGCAGCTATACAGGATATGAGACAAATGCTTACAACAAGCTGTATTAGCACATATAGAAAGCTATTTCAAGGGGGACACCTTAGGAAAGATTTGCCGTTTTTATTTGCATACTGTAGGTGCTCTAAATTAATACCAGAAACCATTAACCTACAGAAGTCAACATGTAGTGGTGCGAAAAGCTGGAAGAATTTGCTTTGCAAATTGATTTGCAAATTTGCCACACCATGCAAAGTTAAACTACCTTGCAAATTGCCAAGCTGAAGTATAGCAATAACTTACAGAATTGTGACTTTAAAAACTTTGCAAGTGAAGTCGGGCCCACAGGCAAAATTCGTATATACTATATCATTGGAGGTCACAAAGTACTGAAATGACTGGTATGCCACTCAGAGGATGTGTTAAGTGCACTCTTCTGAAGAGACTGTTGGAAAGAAGTCTGCCCCTGCTTGTCTGAGCAAAAAAACTTTATAATTAATCCAAAGCTGAGTATTTCTAAAACAAAATCACTCACAAAAAGATCTAGCGGCCTTGTTCAGATAGATTAGTGTTATTTGTTTCCAGTTTTGCCAATTTATACCCATCTGCCTGGATTGGTGGTAGTTCAGGTGGATGTTAAAGATCCCATGGCACTTATCGAAAAGAGTAGGGGAATTTCCCCGGTGTCCTGGCCAAATTTCCCTCATTCACTATAAATACCACCAACATCTTAATCTGGTTTCAAAGTCAGTTGGCATTCATTTGTATCCCCCTCCCCCGGGTCATGCCTGAAAATAGGCAGGAGTTGTCTAGTGCACTTACCCGGTCAACAAAAGCTAAATAAAAAATAAATAAATAAATATTTAGTTAAAGTAGTGGTTTTGTTTTGTCTAGTGAAGCATTGTTGTGTGAGGGATGGGAGGTGTTTCAGTTAACAAGGCAGCCCAGAAAGATCAGTGACTTTGAGATTTGTTTGACTATTAGAACTAGTCTATGCACAACAGATATCTCATATTTATTTTCCTTAGTCTTACTTGTAGATTATTTTTTATCTGTGGCTTGTGATTTGTCATTTTATTTCTGTACAACAGTTTGATATGTTAGGTAAGTACTGGGTCGGTATCTTTTATATAAGTAGTAGTTATTTTGTTTAATTCTTATAGTGATTGTGTTCTGTCACTTACACTGCTTTGATAATTACCCCTGTTATGTGCATCGTGTTAATCTCCATCATGATAAAAATAATAATAAAAAAAATAAATACTAAATTTTGTTTGTAGTTTTGCTGTAGCTACTATTAGCTCAGTAAACTGTTTTGTTCAGATCACACTGCTAATCCTTTGGGTGAAGCGTCTGCTGCTGCTAGTCAGTTGTATTATAGTGTTTCTTTAAATTTGTTTCCTCACAATGTTATAAATCTAAATATATAAAATGACTGGAAAGAGGTGTTCAACTAAGGGGAAAGGTGCCAAGGAGGCAACAAATAAGTGTGTAAGTTTTATGGGGTAAAAGGGTGTTGCAGCTAAAAAGCTACATCTGCAAAAGTGCCATCTATGGACCCTGGGGTCCGTAGCAGCAGTTATAAAGGAGTAACTGGCAGCAGGATCAGGGGCATTAGTGTGACCAAATTTTCTCTGCCACATATGTGGCATCCATGCTGGTGGGTGATGGGGGAGTGGTGACAAGAGGAGCAGTCCAAGAGGTAGCAAAACTGGCTCAGGCACAGTGGTTAAGGAAGAGGTTGTTGGTATGCTCATGACTCCTAGTGATGGTGGTAGTGGTGCTGAGTCTGATCTTGTTAATAGTTTCCATTGTGAAATGAGACTGTGGAGCTTGACCATAAGTTATAGCCTGAGGAGGGAGATCTGACTGTTGTGCAATCATAAATGACTAAATAAAAAAAATGTATATCTGACTAAAGATGACAGGGAGGGAGAGAGAGCCTGGAGAAGGTAAATATGTGGAGGACAGAGCTCAGAAGGAGGTGGCTATCAGCAGCAGTAGGGATGATGATTTCAATCCCCTATGGGAACCAGAAAAGAAAAAGAGGAAGGGTGATTCTGCTGAACATAATGGGGAATTGCATGAACATAATGGGGAAATGCATGTCATACAAGTACCAGACTCCCTCCATACTACAACAGCTGTTCCTTTTACCAGTGTTGAGTCCATTACACTCTGAGAGTCACCCAGTGTCAAAGTGCATAAATCATTACATAAAACATCCATTCCCATCCCTCCTCTGTTTCACTCCCACCAACATGCAAAGTCAAAGGGTGCAAAATCCTTACTTTTGGATTTTTTAATATACTTGACCTAGCTGATGAAACAGTTGTTATCAGTCAGCTATATCAAGTGCAAGTTAGTCAGAGAAAAAGGGCAGCCACATAGGAACTGGTGGCCAACACACACACGCACACACACACACACACACCCCTAAAGTTCAGGCACCTGTTACCCTAGATTTAGCACCAAATGGAAGGTGGTGAAGGGGATCCCGCTTCTTTTTCATCAGCATTTGCAAAAATGACCAGAAGTGGCTGGGAAATAGTCCCAGTGGAAGATGGTTGACTGAGGAGGACTACTGCAGAGATGAAGAGTCTGTGGGACTGCCTAGTGGTGGTTCTATCAGCAGTGGTGGGTTGAGTACTAGTACTGAGGGGAAGAAAACCACAGCAACCCCAGTGCCTCCCTCACAGAAATATTTATATGAAATGTTTTCATGCTGCACACATAAAACTACTCATGTGATATAAGTGCTGCCAGCATGATTTAGAAGTTAAATTGGAACCAATTGCATGCATGTGTCATTTGTACAGCAAGTAAGTGTAGAAAGCATGCTTTTTATGTTAAATTGGAACAGACTTCATGCATATAGCATGCGTGCAAAAAGCAAGTGGTCACTGATAAGCACACACATACAAGTTAAGTGACTTACTCAGGATCACACCATATACTGTACAAGTGGGAGTTGATGAGATTCAAACTCAGGTCTTTAGATCTCCAAGTCTGCAGTTCAGTGCCTTTAACCACTAAGCTATACTGCCTGCACACATATGGTGCGCTTATACTTCAAAACAAATCTGCGTACTGTTCATCTGCATGCATGCAGCATGCTTGTAGCCACTGTTATACTTTTCAATTTTCTTGTCCTCCCTCAGCCGCACAACTGAACTATAGAATACATACCACTGGAAACACATGTGGTTCTTCTCACCCACAATGCACACACTTACCCACAAAACTACTTAATTTCGTCCCTCTGGCCTGTATTCCTACTATTGTCTCTCCATGGTTGTGAATGCTTCCGTGCAAACAGACTTTAAGTTGCAAACACAAAAGCAGCAATAACTCGACACCCACTCACAGAGTCAGTCCCCCCATACACACACACACACTGCAACAGGTGTGGCCATGATGCTACAGACAACCCACAAAGTATAGATATAAGTTGAGAGCCTCTTACCTGAGTACTAGGGAGCCAGAGGCAGGAGTCTTTAAGAGATGATGTCCATGGGTCAGAGTGCTGGAGCATAGTAGTACCACCTCAAAATGAATGGAATTATTTTTTATTACTAGTTTATACATTATGATGGTGAATTGGAGAATAATGAAGACTGCTGTTCTACTAACAAGGCCCTTGTTAGTTGAGCGATGGCCTTTATTAATCTCCAACTCTCCATCAATAATGTATAAAATAGTATTAAAAAAATACCCCAATTCATTTCAATGGTGCACAGCCCTGCAGTCTCCCTTGCCCTCTGTCATAATGTGCCTGAGTGTGGTGATATGGAGGTTAGCTTAATGGGGGGGCATAAGCTTGACCATAGTGGGGCTCCAATAGTCTGTGCATACCATACTGCTCAACTGTCACTGAATGCAAGGGACAATCCTCATTTTACCCCCGAAAACTGCTCTGCTTCTCCTTCATCATGGGAAACATGCTGCTTATACAGAGGATGTCCTGTAAATTTAGACTTTATGGCATGGGCACCATTTCAGATTTCAACATGTGGGATTCAACAACCAGTGGAGGCCGGGTGCTAGTCAGCCCCTAAGAGGCAAACTCTAGAATGTCTGGAACATCTCTAAAAGGTAAAACTAATTTGTTGTTACTGAAAAGTGATATGCAAATCAGGAAAAATCCAAATAATAGACTTGTCAAAGAGTGTAATTGAATTACAGAAAGGAAAGAAAATGCTATGTATCACTCCTGACTGAATCTGATGAGTAGATGCACCCCCATTCAAGGAAAGGGATTTTCATTGTGAGAGATAATGGATCAAATGTAGTGAAATGCATCAGTGATGGGCGTTTAACAGGCTGCCATGCCAGGCACACTCTTTTAATTTCATTTTGCAGGAATGTCTAGTATATCCTGATATCAAGTCCAAGTTGATTGTGCCCCATCATATGTGTGCCCACTTTGCCCATTCTAGAAAGGTCTGTGACCATCTCAGGCACCTGCAGATCTAAAACAAACTGCCTTAGTACCGCATGCAGCTGGAAGTCATCACCAGATGGAAGTCAACAATGTATATGATCGAGCAATTGCACAAGCAGTACAAAGCCATCTCTGAATACAGTATCTGCTGCTGCATACAAGCTGTGACAGTGGAGGACTATCCATGTCCCTGTCATCAGACCAGTGGTGACTAATGGATGGCCTGATCATGATTCTAAGGCCATTTGAACATGCGACACAGACAGTGAGTGGGGATGCTGCCTGTAACATTCAGGCCATCTCCTCTTTTATGGGGGCTGAGCCAGATGCTGTTGGATGCCCAGAAGGTGCTGGAGGCAAGTGGTGATACAGGAAGCTCTGCCATAATGAAACACATACTCCATGTCTTGGACTGCAATACCCATATTTCTGACATTCTGCAGATTTTGCAATTGAGACCATGCAGGACCCCAGATATAAATGGCGCCTGCCTTCAGTACTTGAAGGTGACCATGATCAGATCCAAAATTTAACCAATCTAATAAGATGGGTACATGGGGCACATATGTTAAAATCAGTTACAGAAACACAGAAACAGAATTTGTTGGCAGAACAAGTCTACCCAGTCTGCCCAGGTGGTCCCCATTTGTCTGTTTCTGGAAACCCTAGCTGGTCTCTGGCAAACCTCCCTCTTCCCTTATCTAAGGTACAACATAACACGGAACAGAGATGGGGTGTTGCTACCACCCTGCATGGTAAATGGGCTAATAAAACATGCATGGTAACAGAAAAAGTAACCACAAATCAGCACTGTAATATTTTGTACCAGGTGGGAATTGAAGTTGTGGAGGAAAGGAAGGAGGACAGTGAGGCAGTAGGACTGATGGAAGTAATGACCAGCCTGCCAGTATCACAGTAGCGTTATCACTTGTGATACCAACAGGGGCGTCACCACATGTACAAAGTTGGGGGGGCTAATGCCCCTTAGTCAAAATCCTAACAAAGCTGAGGGGGGTCTGGGATGACCCCAGAACATTTTGAAATTTTACCTTCAAATGGTGGCTTTCACTGCATTTTAGTGGTGAAAAATATGTTTGAGAAGCCTAGTTATCAACCATATATTTAATGGCATATGGAAAAATGTGGTTACTGGTCCACCAAGGACAGGTTACAGGAGGACTCCAGAGCAAATAAGAGACCAGAACAGCCAGACACACCATTATCCCAGCAGATCTGCAGGGAAGGTTGCAGGAGGACCCCGGAGCAAATAAGAGACCAGAACAGCCAGACAGACCATTATCCCAGCAGATCTGCTGGGAAGGTTATAGGAGGACCCCAGAGCAAATAAGAGACCAGAACAGCCAGACACACCATTATCCCAGCAGATCTGCTGGGAAGGTTGCAGGAGGACCCCAGAGCAAATAAGAGACCAGAACAGACAGACACACCAAATATCAGTGTCATACAGGTTTTACTATTTTATTATCTTGCTGATTTTGGGAGAAGTAGCTCAACCTTTCTGTTTGTCATGGATGCAAATTCATCAATCACATCATGTGTGTCAAGATGCCTGCTTTCTTCAGTCTGAATGTTGAGAATTCCAAGTAAACTCAATCTGTAATTTTTCGTCTTGTTTCTCAGATACGTCTTAATGCGACTCATGGAACTAAAGGAGCGCTCACACACACATGTGGTAACTGGGATTGTTAAAGCAATCTGCAGTGATTTATGCAGCATCGGATACATAATTTCTGGAAGTACATTATAAAGTTTGGTCATATTGTGTGGGTGTTCATTTTCTGGCAGCAGACAAATGAAGTTTCTTGCTACTACTAGTTCCTCTTCCAGAACTGGACAGTCATACATCTCTCCAAGTGGCCTCAGTTTGTCCTGTCCAAAAATGTGTTAGACTGTGGTCTGAGAGCACTGATAGCAGCCATCAGTGTTTGGTTATGCTTGGAAAACCTTTTGTCAATCTCTCCAATCATTTTGTCAATCACTGGGTAAAAAACAACGATTCTCAAATACACAGCAGTTCTTGTTTCATGTGATGCTGATGCACTTTGTTCAGTTCCAGTTCGTGAAGTTGGAACAAAGTGCTCCCAAGTACTAGGTAGCTTCCTTTGCCTCTGTGGACTTGGAGTGTTTTCGGGGTGTGTGTGTCCCATATTTTTCTGCAATATTTTCATCTTCCCTGTAGAGAACTAGAAATCTCTCTTCAGTACGAAATTGTGCAATTGTGTCTCTCAGAGCAGATATAGCAGTCACTGCACATCCGAAATCCAAAGCCTGAGTCTGAAGTAAGTTATTTGTTCCATCAGCTACTGACAGTAGTTTGTCAAACATTTTAAGGAAAAAGATATTGTTGAATTCTAGAAGCTTGCTGTGGAGTCCTCTGGCCTTTGCAGTTTCTCCTTCTTCACATTCTGAAAGATATTTTAGAAGAGCTGGATAAGTTTCTAGTACTGCCTTTTGTTGTTCGCTTTTGACAAGCCCACCTCAGAGAACTTAACTCCGTATCTCAAGAATTTAGTCAACCCAAGCTTCTTTTGAACATTTAAGAACCCCTGGTGAGTCAAGACAGATTTGGAAAAGAACATGTGTATCTCTTGAAGCATGTCAAAGAATTTCCGTACAGGAAGAAATGATCAACAGGCATCTACAAGGACCAAATTCAGAATATGCAAATAGCAATGAACATATATAGCATATGGATGCTTATGACAAAATAGTTCCTGGACTCCATTCAAGTTGCCGCTCATAACAGATGCACCGTCATAAGTTTGAGCTACGCAAGTCACAGAATTCTCATGGAGGTCCCAGTTAGTCAGCTTTGAACACAGTTCATTTGTCAGACTCTGGGCTTCTAATGTTGTTACTTGATGGAAGCACAAAAATGTCTCTACAGGGGAACTGTGGTGAACATAACAAAGGCAAATACTCATTTCTTGTCAGCAAGCAACATCTCTAGATTCATCAGCAAGTATTGCAAAATACTTTGCTTCTTTTACCTCATTTAAAATGTTCTCTCTTATTAATTTTGCACAACATTCTATCATCTGATTTTGACTGAGAGGTGAGAGATAGGAGGCATTTCCTGGCATGTGAATCTGCAAATTTTGCAATTCAGGACCTAACTTTTTAGAAGATCAAAAATCTCTAAAAAATTACCCCTGTTTGAGCTCCCTTCACACTCCCTATGGCCTCAAAAGGCAGTTCCCTGTCTGCCAAACAACAAAACAATCTCAACTATTCTTCTCAGGTACTCCCTGTGCTTTTTAATATCTGCAATCATTGCTGAATCCATTAGCTGTATAATATTGTCTCGTTCTTTAGATTTCACATAAGTAGACCAGGCCTCCATTGCTCCTGTATGTGTTGTTGTTTGTTGGTGTTCTCTCATCTTCTCTTTTGCCTTCTTCCAGCTGTTAAACCCTCTGGACGTGAAAGCAGTGTCCGCTAGACCAGTGCAACTTGAAAACATTCTGCAGGCAAAGCAAAATATGACATCATTGCTTGCGCTATATTCAAGCCATTTAAATGATGCATACCAGCTGCTTGAAAATGAATGCTTCTGCTTTCCAAAATCCCTTTGTGGAAAACTAGACAGCTTTGGCTGAATAGGACCAGCTTCTTTGGTTCCCAGATCACTGGGTACAACAGTAGCAGCAGACGTAAATCTTGCTACTGATTCAAGTGCATCACAAGATGTTCCGGGAGATGATGATGTGTTTGCTACATCTTCTGGTACTGGAACTTCCACTTCATTTCTTAATGGCTGCTCTGGTTGCAGCTGTTGAGCATCACTAGGGTCTGGGAAGTTACTTTCTTTATTCTGATTTTTTGATTTTGGACGGAAGAAGTCATGGATACTCATTTTTAACAAGGCTGATGAGTGTGTGACAAGAACTAAGTAAATTATAAGAGAAATGCCCTTTTATTGGGTCTGGCACACAGGGATGAAACTGTTTATGTGAGAGACTTAGTCTAACACACAGGGCTCACAGTATGCAAAATAATGAGTGTAACCTACTAGAAAACTGCTATTTAATGCAATAGATGGAGCCTAACACACAGACCGGGTTAACAGTATGTGAAGTAATGAGTAACCTACAAAACTGCTTTTTTTATAAAACAGATGGCTTCTCACACACAGGGCTCACAGTTGCGAAGTAATGAGTAACCTACTAGAAAACTGCTATTTAATACAATAGATGGAGCCTAACACGCAGGGCTCACAGTATGCAAAGTAATGAGTAACCTATTGGAAAACTGCTATTTAATACAATAGACGGAGCCTAACATGCAAGGCTTATAGTTGCAAAGTAATGAGTGTAACCTACTGGAAAACTGCTATTTAATACAACAGACGGAGCCTAACACGCAGGGCTCACAGTATGCAAAGTAAGGAGTAACCTACTGGAAAACTGCTATTTAATACAATAGACGGAGCCTAACACACAGGGCTCACAGTATACAAAGTAATAAGTAACCTACTGGAAAACTGCTATTTAATACAATAGACGGAGCCTAACACACAGGGCTCACAGTATGCAAAGTAATGAGTATGCTTTTATGCTACTGGAAAACTGTTTTTTTATACAGATATGGTTCCCTTTGTTTAACTGTACGATTCAAAATAAAAAAAAATAAGCAGTTAATAATTTAGTAAATGCTGTATGCACTCAGGTTATCTATGACTCTGAGCTAGCTAACTGACTTTTCAATTTAACCCAAGAAGACAAAAACAGTAAAGTAAACACATCCCCCACCCTCCATTTCACCCAGACAGAAAAAAAAGTAAAAAAATAAATAACTTAACTCTACAACTTTACTACACTATTATTTAACTCTCAGCTCAACTGTGAGAGCTTTGATTTTTCAATCAGTTAATGAATGAGTATGTAGGTATTCAATTTATGAACTTCAACTTTCTTTCAGGCCAGGAAAAATATAAATTCCGAATCTGCCCTGCTGCACTGCTCACTTTACCAATGCCAACAACAACTGCGCTACTATTTTCATACCATATAGTGGGACTATTAACTGTACCATGTGTGTGTTGGAAAAGCACACCACATGTTTGTGTACTGATTGGGTCACTGTGCAAGCAGCTGCTGTGCTGTTGGTAGGAAGACTATGAGGTGGGTGCCAGTCACTCACAGATATAGAACCCGCCTCCCTCCGTCCAGTCCTCACTCTAACCCCCCCACTTCATGCCATTTAAAATGGTAGTCGTCGTCACACTCACAGCTCAGCAGCAGCAGCAGCAGTAGTAGGATAGGAAAGGACACTAGGACAGGACAGGCAGGCCAGGCTTGCAGTTGCAGTTAGTTAAGTGCCTCCCTTTCATGAGTCCTCCTTTCCCCTGGTATTACAGTAGAATCAACAAATTAATATTTTTTTATAGGTTAGGGCAGCTTTAATAAACACTCTGCTGCATAGAAGACTGGCTAATGTAATTGACTTGGCCAGCGATTCATTTGCGAATCCGGTTCCAGAGTAAAAGACAGTGCTCCGTAATGCCCCATTGCCCCCCCATGTTCCGATCCTCCTCCCTTGTTGTCCTCACACTGCCTCCTCCTGTCCTCACACAGACAGTGCTTGCTCTGTCCTGTCCCAAGACAGTGCTCCGTAATGCTCCCCCATGTTCCGTTCCTCCTCCCTTGTTGTCCTCACACTAATGCCTCCTCCTGTCCTCACACAGACAGTGCTTACGCCATCCTGTCCCCACACAGTGCCCCCTCCCAGTCCTATCCTGGACCCCAGTGTGCCCCCCTGGTCACCGAACATGAAAGCGCTGTCTGGGTGGCACTCACCCTACAGCACTGATGCTCCTTCTCGGTAGTCTCACTCTCCGTGCCCAGCCAATGAGCCGTTCATCCACAGATGTCAGTCTGACAGGGCAAAATGTGGGGTGCTCGAAGTTTACTCCACCACCTACCCAACAGCTGAGGAAACGATGGGTCACAGCTCCAAGACAAGACCCTCAGTGGGTCAATTTCATTCCTCCTCCGAGACCCCACAGGCATGTCAGCTGCTTGTTCCTCCTCAAGCTCTGAGACTTTGGGCAGGTGGATCAGTGGTTCTTTCCTCCAAGACCCTGGAAGGGTCAGCGGGCACATTCTGGATCCGGGCGGGCTACAGTGAACATCAATGTTTTTATTTTACCTCAGTCTGAACTGCATGCAGCAGAATCAGATCACGATCTGCATGCAGTTCAGACTGAGGTAAAATCGGAGGAGAAACAAACGGTGATGGTGATGCTGTGGTGGTCAGTGTGGTGGGAAGAGACAGGGTGGGAAGGAGAACTAAGGAGGAAAAATCAAATCGAGTGTGGATTTTTTTGGAATACTTAAATAATAACTAGCTCTCCAGTTTAGCTAAGCTAAACTGTTGGCTCACACTGCTGCTGCCTTATTTTTATGTTGTTTTTTTACTGAAATGATTGGGGGCTTTTGAATTTATTGGGGCTAGAAGCCTCTATAATCAGCGTAGGATGCCACTGGATACCAATGACCAGGGATCAGAAGCAAACTCATTGCATCAAAGAGTCCAGTCAGGGAGAGGAGGACTGAGTATCTGAAGGATAGGTCTCCTTTTCTGGGAGAGGGTGAGGGTGTGCAGAGTCCAGTAGTTGCCTGGCCCTTAGTAGAAGTTGGGAGAAAGGCACTTGGGACTCCCAAGAGTGTAAGTGGGGGTACAGTAGATGCTGACATGCAATGTGTGGGAGAGCACAGATCATGTCATGCTATCATTGCACACCACGCTTCTTGGGGGTACACAGGGAGAATGGCAAAATACTGGCAGCAGGATGGTGCTGGACACTCATAGGCCCCACAGATAACCAGCTGGGCCTGCCAGCTGTGAATACATACTTTTTCTGACAGGGACTGGGGAACCCCAATGACTCCAGTGGGAGGGAGGCAAGCCCTGGGAGAAGACAGGCTAGCAGGTAAGTCCCTGTGGATGTTGAGGTGGCAGGGATAGGGTGTCTGGTAGATGGGGGGGTGCCATCTATTAGGAGAGAAAAAACATTAATGTTGAAAAAGGAATGAAAAAGGATTGAGGGAAGTGAAACACATGGTGAATGCATGTTTAGCAGACACAAGATACCTTACCATCATGTAAGAGTCCTTGCTATACAGAAGTTGCAAGGTCACTGATTGGCCAGCACTGATCACAGTAGTAATCAGTTACATGAGCTCTCCACCCTTGAGTGTCAATATGAAGTGGGTAATCGGTTCAGCAAGGGACATTGTACATGACAGGTGTAGAAATCTGTCCCATAGAAATCTTAGAATACTAACATTTATTAAAATGAATGCAGGGCACATTCCACACAAGACAATTATACTGGCATCCCTACCACCTGAAGATGGCGGTGGTGGTGAAGATGAACCTGAAGATCCTGAAGTTGTCAGTAAGGGCCTTCTACTGAGGTTGATTAAGTACAGTTGAAGACAGAATTCCCATGTGGGAACAACTACAGTTTGGGAGACCATGAAAGTGGCTTCCTTTATGAGAATGATTGAAGCATAAAATGAAAAGTGTTCTGTCCATCCTAACCTTTTAATCAGTGGAATAATTTTCTTTGTTTTCTTTTCCTGTCATTAAATTTTTCTTCAAGTTGGGTTGCTGTTCCCTACATCCATCTGATTGCTTGCCTCCTCCCTGTCTCATGTGATGCCTACAAACAAACAAGAAAATCAGCTAACACTGCATCATTTAATGCCAAGTTTGACAACAATAACACTGACCACCACCTCCACCACATGCATCCGAACAGAAAAATCCGGACCCTCAAGCCAGCATAAATGCAATAGCCAGGCATGCAGACCATGCATCCTACAGCAATCAAAATATTGTCACCTCCTTCTCCTCCTTCTCTGGTCTGCTTGTGTCCTCCATATTCTCCAACAACATGGTCCACTACTGTCTTCATCTCATACATCCAGACTGGAAAACCTGGACTCTGAAGCCAGTATAAATGCTATTGCCAATCATGCAAACCATGCATCCTCCATCAATTAAGACACCATCTCCTCCTCCTCCTCCTTCTCCTCCTCCTCCTCTGGCCTGCTTGTGTCCACATCCAACAACATGGATAATGGAGGCAAGGGCCCAACTAGAAGGATAAGAGCCTATACAGGAGTAATGGCCTGCATCCATCCAGTAAGGGAACCATAGTTATCAGTGGATGGTTTAAACATTACTTCGATGAGCATTTACACTAGCCAAGGTGGGAGGTGGTAGCAGAAAGGAAGGCAGAAACAGACCCCACCCCACAAACAGGCTGAAGTAGAGTGTAGAAAATTCTTGAGGGGTGATAGTCCCACCACGGAGCAACAGGAAGCAGAGAATTGACAAAAGGGGAAGGGGTCAGAAATGAAGGGTAGAAAGGCTGCACAAAAAAGGAAAAGGGAATATAACAAGCAGAGAGCTAACAAAATCTGGAATGCTATGTGTGCAAATGCTAGAAGTCTGGAGAATAAGATCTCAGACCTAGAGGCCATCATGGAGGAAGCTGACATGGATACTGAAACCATTACCAAGTCATGATGCATGGGTAACCATGACTGGGACCGATGCTGGTGAAACAGCAACATTTTGACGGTGAAACCCATCCAGTGATAATCGACAGGTTTCGAAATTGACACTGTGATGTACCGCCAGTGATATTTCACCGTTTCAACAGTGATTCCCCTCATTTCTAACAAACTCTGACTCACAGTTTGTTATGTAGAAATGGGGATTTGGTGGGTGCAGCCCCCCTGATAGAAAAACCCACAATGTCTGACAGGAGAAATTTCACCTGTCAACATTGGGGATGTTGCCAAGCAGCATGTCGACAACTTCTGTGTCAATGCGGCTTGGTGGAACTGACTGGAACATGGTCGTACTAGGCTACATTATGTTCAGGAGGGACAGGGCAGGAAGGAAAGGAAGGGGAGTGGTGTTTTATATGAAAGAAAGCATAAAAGCAATAGAAAGTAACAGGGATAGTGTGGCACAGGTTTCAGTGGGTAAACACCTGAGGAGCAGTGATCACTGCATTGTGGTTTGACATAATAACGGCCAGAATCAAACCACATATGGACAAGAATCTTCAACTTCAGAAGGGTTAATTTAGGAACAATGGGTGGTTAACTGAAGGTCATCCTGGCAGGGGTATGGGACATGGGGAGAGTGGAGGAATAGTGGAAAACTATCAAAAAGGGAATTAAAGTGGCAACAAATCTCTGTGTCAAACAAATCAGCAATTGGAAGAGGAAAAGGAGACCACTGTGGTTCTCTAAGGAGGTAGCAGAAAAGGTGGGAGCAGAGAAGATGGCATTTAGAAAATACAAATGGACACAGAAGAAAGTAGATAGGGAGATCTAGCCAGAGAAGCAAAGGGAGGCAGGGAAGGCAGTTAGGAGCGCAAAGATGCAAACGGAGCAAAGCATTGCAAATTCAGTAACAAAAGGGGCTAAACATTTTTAGGTACATACAGTAAGGGAAAAAGGACGTCAAGGGGTGGGATAGTAAGGCTGAAAGCTGTAGAAGGGGGCTGTGTGGAGGAAGACCACCAAAATGTGGACATATTGAACAATTACTTTTGTTCAGTATTCACGGAGGAGAAGGCAGATAATGGGCCAACCATTAAGGAAAAAGCATAAAGGGGCAAGAGGTGGACAGAAATCCATTTTCTGAAGAAAGGATCCTAAGGGAACTACAGTAACACCACTAAAAGCTGATAGGGCAATGGGATCAGATGGAGTGCACCCCAAGATACTGAGAGAACTAAAGGAGGTGTTGACAGCACCTCTGACACCTATGTTTAAGCTGTCATTAGAAACAGTGGTGGTACCAGGGAACTGAAGGAGGGCAGATGTGGTCCCACTACACAAAACTGGAAACAGGGAGGAGGTGGGAAACTACAGACTGGTAAGCCGGACTTCAGTGCTGTGAAAGGTAATGGAAACACTATTGAAGGAAAGGATAGTGGAATACCTAGAGATTAGGGGTCTGTACGACCCGAGACAGCATGGTTTCACAGGGGTTGGGGGTGGGGGAGGTAGTGCCAGACGAACCTCATAGAGCTCTTTTGGTAACCAGGGAAATGGATCGGGGGTAGCAGTGGATCTGACATATTTGGACTTTAGTAAAGCCTTCAACACTGTTCCATATAGAAGGCTGTTAAACACGTTGGGGAACCTAGGATTAGGGTCTAAAGTTATGAGTTGGGTGATGAGCTAGATGGAAAATAAGACCCAAAGGGTGGTATTAAATGGCATACACTCTGGAGTAGGCAGAGTGACCAGTGGGGTTCAACAGGGATCAGTGTTGGGCCCAGCCCTCTTCATTGTCTTTATCAGGGACATTGCAGAGGGTTTGGCAGGGAAGGTATGCCTGTTCACAGATGACACAAAGCTCTGCAACAGAGTGGACACTCCAGGAGGTGTGGACAGAATAAGGAGAGACCTAAAAAGGCTGGAAGACTAGTCAAGGGATGGCAGCTGGGTTTCAGTGCTAATAAGTACAAAATAATGCACATGGGGAACAGAAACCCGGGGGCGACTTACCACCTGGGAGGGGAGGCAACAGCAAGCTCAAAACAGGAAAGGGACCTGGGGGTAGTCATATTGGATGTCCCGAAGATGACAAAGCAGTGTGACAAGGCAGCAGTGAGGGCAAGCAGGAGGATGTTGGAATGCACAGGCAGGGAAATCACCAGCAGAAGCAAGGAAGGAAGTAATGATCCCACTATACATATCTTTAGTGATGCCTCCCATTGAGTACAGTGTCCAGTTCTGGAGAATCCATCTTCGTAAGGACATAAAACAGGGTGGCAGTGGTAGAGAAGAAGGCAACCAAAATGGTGAGGGGGCCCGCATCAAAAACAATATGAGGAAAGACTGAGGGAGTTAAATATGTACTCCCTGGAGGACTCAAGGGAAAGGGAATATATGACTGAAACATTCAAATACCTCAAAGGGAAGAACAAGGTACAGGAGGGTACCATCTTCCAGAGAAAAAGATGCTCAAGGACAAGGGGGCACAATGTGAAGTTAGGGGGGAGTTTCAAAGGTAAAGTGAGGAAGTACTTCTTTACCGAGTGAGTGGTGGACAAATGGAACAGCCTACCAGCAGAGGTGATGGGGGCAGAAACAGTTACAGAATTCAAGAATGCATGGGATAACCACAAGGGGATCTTGAAAGTTAAGGAGGTGGGGGGACCGAAGACTGATCAGGGCATACACGTAGACTGATCAGGGCATACAGCATCACTATCGGTAGGGGAATAGGGCAGAGTGGGTGGGCCTGGAGGCCCTTATCTGCCATCAACTTCTATGAAGATTCTATGATTCTATATGAAATGCAGGAAATTCAGGAGAGGTCAGAGATGTGGGTACCCTTGAGTTGGGTAACAGAGCCATTATTTGGACAGGTGTGATCTGCAGGCCTCCAGTATAGGGGATGACTTAGATAAGCAAATGTTAGAAGCAATTACCAAAATGGCTAAAAAGGGGGAGGTGTTGCTGCCAGGGAAATTCAATCTGCCAGATGTAGATTGGAATCCCCCTGTGGCAGCTTCAGCTAGGGAAAGGGACATCCTGAACTCCCTGCAGGGGGCATTCGTCAGACAACTCAGTGAGCCCACTAGTGATAGGGCAATACTGGATCTGGTGCTTAAAAACAGAGATAGTGTTGCAGATGTCTAGGCAGGAAGCCATCTGGGGCCCAGCGAGCATTGGACAGTGTGGTTTAACATAAGAACTGCTGCAGAATGCAACCACACAATGGTGAGAGTCCTGGACTTCAGGAGGACTGATTTTATAAAGATGGGTGAATGCCTCAGGGATGATCTGGCTGGGAGAGGACTTGAAGGGGGGAGGAAAAGTGGGCCAAACTAAAAGTGGGCAGAGTGAAGGCAGCAAACCTCTGTGTCAAGCAGGTAAGCAAAAGTAAAAGAAAGAGGATACTGCTAAGGTTCTCAAAAGAGGCAGCAGAAAAGGTAAAGGCTAGGAGGCAGTATAGCACAGTGGATCAAGGCTCTGAGCTGCAGATCTGGAGATCTAGGTTTAAATCCCACAGCCACCTAGGTGCATACTGTGTGATCCTGAGCCAGTTACTTAACTTCCATGTGCTCCCAGGTTGCATCTGGCAACAAACTTCCGCTTAGTGTGCTTCTCTTGGTTAAACAACGTTCCCTTTCCCTTTCCTAGAAAAAAAAAAAATAGAATTCAGAAAGTATAAGGGTACTCAGAGAGAAGAGGATAAGGGAGTGTACCTGGTAAAACAACAGGAGGCAGGCAAACAGTAATGAGTGCAAAGGCACAAACTGAGGAAAGAATAGCTCAGGGAGTATTAAAAGGGAACAAGATATTTTTTAGGTATATTAGCATGACAAGGAAGCTCAGGAGAGGGTTTGTACAGCTAAGGGGGGTGCTTGTACAGAGGAGGATTAAGAAGAGGCAAACATCTTGAACAAATACTTCTGCCCAGTATTCACAGTAGACAGGGAAGGGGAGGGACCATGAAAAGGCACCAGGAGCATTTAAGGGAGAGAAGTGGACACCAGTCCATTTTCTGTGGAGAAAATCTTGAAAACACTTGCTAACCTGAGAATGGACAAAGCTATGGGGCCAGACAGGATACATTCAAGGGTGCTGAAGGAGCTCAGGGAGATACTGGCTACACCTCTGACAGACCTGTTTAACAGATCACTGGAGACCAGCATGGTCCCAGGGGACTAGAGATGGGGAGAGGTAGTCCCATTTCACAAAAGTGTTAGCAGGGAGGAGGTGGGCAATTATGGGCCTGTCACCCTGACATCTGTAGTGAGTAAGTTAATGGAAATAATACTTAAGCAAAGGATTGTGGAATATCTTATATCCAACGGATTACAGGATCCAAGGCAGCATGGGTTCATAGTGGGAAGGTCATGCCAAACAAATGTGATAGAGTTCAACTGGGTGACCAAGAAGTTGGATCAGTGAAGGGCAGTAGATGTGGCCTACCTTGATTTCAGCAAGGCTATCAACACTATTCTCCACTGGAGAATGATAAACAAGCTTATGGTGATCTCCAGTTTATAGGAAGTACTCAATCCTGCCAGCCTGCCAAATTTCTGGTGGCACAAAACTACAGATAGGATATAGCACCACAGTAGGTACTACTAACCTCACCTGCTGCTCACGACCTGGTCTATCTTCCATAGGGGGTGAACGGCACCTACTAGTCCTACAAAAGGAGGTAATCCTATAGGCTCTTGTCACTCCCCTGATTAAGACCCTCGCACAAGGGACACAGTGTTCTGAAGAGATAGGGGGACTGCAGAGAAGCGGAGCACCCCAGACCCAGGGTGACAATGCTATGATACAAGGCCTTTCCCCTATTCTATTCCCTCTATGGCTGAAAGGACCCCTACCTAAAAGTATGTCCATAAAGCAAGGAATACCCTACCTTAGCTGGCCTAAGAGGGGACTACTCCTGGCCATCATGTACATCCTGTCCCTACTCTGGGTTGATAGGCTACTTAAACACAGGTGACCCAGACTCCAGAGGTCCCCCTCTGCCTGATACCCCACCATGCTCCCACTGGCAATGCTACTCCACCTCCCACAATAGTCCGCAGTCACTTCTGATGGCCCATGAATTTTGCAGAAAAGGTATTTGGTATTCTACCCTTATATTTGCAAAGCGAAGACTCCACACTGAGCTACTTCTCCTCCCCCGCCCCCACTTCACTTTGTCTCATCGTTGCTCTCCTGCTAATTGCAGGTGACATCCAGCCAAACCCTGGACTCCCTCCTTACAACCTCCTGATTTTCTCCCCACAGGACCCTCACTAGGTGTCCACGAAGGGCATGCTGATTGCACATATGGACATATGTAGTTTACGATCCAAGATGCATGAAGTACAAGCCTGGCTGGACCTGTATAATCCAGATGTCCTTGCCGTATCAGAAACCTGGCTCAAACCTCAAGTACTCTCACATGAGGTCGCAGCCCTCAGGTATCACTCCTTTAGAAAGGACAGAGCTAACAAAAGAGGAGAAGGGGTCCTAATCTATACTAAAGACACCCTAAACTCTGTGCAGGTTAACCTGCAACACACTACCGGCACGGACGGCGACTCAGTCTTTGTACGCATCACCCTTGGTCTTTGCAAGCATCTCATCATCGGGTGTGTAGACAACCCTCCAAAGAACATTCTAGCATCACTTGAGGCAAGTCTAAAGACATTGCTGAGGAGGTCACCTCTGAGATACTCATTCTGGGGGACTTTAACCTAAATTGGACCACAAATGAAAACCACTCCCTTAAAGGAATGGTACAAGCAGCAAACCTTGAGCAGGTTATCTCTGGGCCTACAAGACTGAACCACAAAACAGGGAACAATTCCACCCTCAATTGGGTGCTGGCAAGCAAACCTGATAACATACAAGCTGCAGGCACTTTAGTGGACACCTTGAGCGACCACTCCCCAATATTCTGCATCTGGAAAAATAGGGCTCCCAGATTCCATCCGCGAATCCTGGCTGCAAGGGACTATGCCCATCTATTACCCAAACAACTATCCAACTACCTAAGCAGTATAGACTGGAGCCCAATCTAATTCCTCCCCTCACTGGAAGAGGCTGTTGCCTTCTTTCAGTGAACACTCCATACGGCAGCCGACCTATTCGCCCCCATGAATAAACTCCGTACCAAGGGAAGCTGCTATAAGTGGATCACCCCATCCTTGAAATCCCTAATGAAAAACTGGGACAAAGCTTGGAAAAAATACAAGCTCTCCACCCTATCTGCTGACCTGTTGAGCTACAAAACTCTCAAAAACAGGTGTAAGCTGGCCATCAAAGTGGCCAAAAGGGAGTATGCCACGCAGCTACAGAAAAAGAATCTAGGAAACCCTAGACTTTTGTGGGCTCACATAAATGGGTTATTAAAGGGGAACAGCAAGACCGAATATAGCCCCATCGAGGTAAATGGTCAATTAACAAATGATGACCCACGCATCGCCATGGCACTCAACCACCACTTCATGAACCTTGACTCTTACAAGGCTGGACTATCTCCCCTCCAACCGGACCCTAACAGGCGGTCACTTCCTAACCTTGACCACCCAACCTTCCACCTCAGACTGGTAAAATCTAAAGAAGTTCTCCCATTACTAATGACCCTCAAAACCTCTGGCTCCGAGGAACCTGATGGGATTCACCCCAGGCTATTGAAGGAAGGGGTCCAGTCCCTAGTCAGACCCCTGACCTGGCTCTTTAACCGATCCCTAAAAGAGGGCACAGTTCCTGAACAATGGAAACAGGCCTACGTGGTCCCCATCCACAAGGGAGGCCAGCTGGAGTCCACTAGCAATTACAGGCCCATCTCCCTACTTTGCACCCTGGCAAAGATACAAGAAAGGCTGATCTATGGGCAACTCCGTGAATGCATAGAATTCCATCAACTTCTGGCACCCTCCCAGCATGGTTTCAGAACCAGGCATGGGACAGACACTGCCCTCACCAAATTCTCCACTGATTTTCTCAGAGAATTGGATTAGGGGACCCCTACTGGTGTGGTCTTTATCGACCTATCCAAGGCATTCGACCTGGTTAACCACAATCTGCTATTGACTAAGCTGGGCAATGTAGGCCTTGACAGCCATTCCCTTATGTGGTTCAAAAGCTACCTAAATGGGCATTCACAGAGTGTAAAATGGAAAGACTCCATATCGGAGCCACTCCCATTAATAGAGGGAGTGCCTCAAGGGTCGATCCTTGGCCACATCCTCTTCTCCCTTTTCACCAACGAACTCTGCGACCACTGTGGTGGGAGTTCTGTGGTCCAGTACACGGATGATGCCATCCTCTATCGACCTTCCACTAATCTGGGAGACCTCAGCTCCTGGCTACAAGGAGACCTGAGTTCCCTCGAGCAATGGCTTGTCAACAACAGAATAGTCCTTAACACAAACAAGACCAAGGCCATGCTGTTTGGCCCAAGATCCCTTGGACGTGACAGAAGCCAACATCTACAACTGATTTCTGTGTCGGGCAGTAGGCTAGAGGTTGTGGCATCACTAAAATACCTTGGCCTCACCCTGGACCAGGGCTTCACCCTCAAAGACCACGTAGATCAAGTAAATAAAAATGTACACACAAAACTAGGCACCCTCTACCGATTGAAAGACCAGCTGATACCGGAAGCAAGGGTCTCCATAGCCACCAGCGTCCTCCTCCCGACAATTACATACATGGCCCCAGTGGTCCAGGGAGTAGCTAGACTTGAGATAAATAGACTCTAAGTTCTAAACAATAAGGTGGCTTGGTTCGCTGCCCAGTCAAACCCCAGGAACCATCACTGTGACACTCTATCCCAACTAAATTGGCCCTCCTGGGAAGCCCGTCTACAGTACCCCTTGCTTTGCCAAACCTCTAAATTAATCAGCCCAACCCCCCCCCCAGCCTCTTGGGACTTATTGCACTAAAGAATAACCCTCAGCTCCTCCACACAATGCATCGCATGCTCCTAGCTGTCCCAAGGGTCAGAACCAAGGTGGGGGGTAAGTCTTCTGCTCACACTGCACCCACTCTATGGAACTCCCTCCTTCCCAGAGTGCAGGAAGCTCCCTCCATCAAAAGTTTCCGCACAAGGCTAAAGGCTCATATTATAGCTACCTCCAAATGCAGCTGCTAGAGATATGGGTCCACCACACGGACACCTAAACCTCACAGTCCATTACTACCTACTGTGCGCAACCTGTTTCCGCATTTGCAGCTCACCCCCCCCTCTTTATTAGTATCAATACAAATGCACTGCTGTAATGCCAATCTCAGCACATGTAACCAGCTGACTGAACACCTCTGTGTAACTCGAATCATAACTGTATTTTCTACATTTACTGTATTGTGATGTATCCTATGTTATGTAAATCCTGGGTCGCCCCTGGAAAAGGGACCTCCGGGGCCCAGTGGGCTCACCTGGTCACCAAAATTTAATAAGTAAATAAATAAATAAGTTGGAGAGCTTGGGGGTGGGTAATAGCAACATAGAATTTGATGACAGATAAGGACCACTTGGCCCACTTAGTCTGCCCATTTTCCTACCTAACAGATAAGTTGCAGATCCTAGTTAACCAACAGCTTACTTCCTCCTACCCCCCACTAGGACTGCCTTATGTCTGTACCATGCATTCTTGAATTCCCCCACTGTTCTTGACTCCACAACCTCCTCAGGGAGGCTGTTCCACGCATCCACAACCCTCTCTGTGAAAAAATACTTCCTCACATTACCTCTGAGCCGTTTTCCTTCTATCTTCAAATTGTGCCCCCTTGTTCTTGCACATCTCTTTTCTGAAAGATGCCACCCTCTTGGACTTTGTTGATTCCTTGAGGTACTTGGAAAGTTTCTATCATGTCCCTCTCTCCTCCTCCTTTCCTCAAGGGTATACATATTAAGCTCCTTTAGTCTTTTTCAGATGTCTTCTGGTGCAGACCCTGCACCATTTTGATTGCCTTCCTCTGGACAGCCTCCACTCTGTCTATGTCTTTGCAGAGATGGGGTCTCCAGAACTGCACACAGTACTCCAGATGGGGTCTCACCAACTGTCTGTACAGAGGGATAACAACTTCCTGTTTTCTACTATTAATGCCTCTCCCTATGCATCCCAGTATCCCCCAGCCTTCCTTACTGCCTTCTCACATTGCTTGCCCACCTTTAGGTCATCTGATATAACTACCCCAGGTCCCTTTCCATTTTTACTGTTGTCAGTATCTCACCCCATTGTGTACTCTTCCCTGGGTTTTGTTTCCCAGGTGCATTACCTTGCAATTCTTGCATTGAATCTGAGCTGCCATACATTTGACCATTCCTCCAACCTTCCAAGTCCTTCTCATCCTTTCCACTCCATCTGGTGTATCAACCCTGTTGCAGATCTTTGTGTCTTCTGCAAAGAGACATACTTTTCCTTCCAGTTCCTCTGCAATGTCACTTATAAAGACTTTAAAAAGGACCAGTCGCAGTACTGAACCCTGCGGTACCCCACTAGTAACCCTCCTTTCTTCACTGTGGACTCCATTTACTACTACCCTTTGAGTCCTGTTGTCTAGCCAATTTTTTATCCAGGCTACCACCTTGGGACCCACTCCAAGGCTGACTAACTTGTGTATTAATCTTTTGTGTGGAACTGTATCAAATGCCTTATTAAAATCTAGGTAAGCCATGTCCACAGCCCCTCCCTGGTCTACTACTTTAGTCACCCAGTCAAAGAAATCTATTAGATTCACCTGACACGACCTTCCCATCGTGAATCCATGCTGCCTTGGGTCCTGTGCCCCACTGGCTTCTAGGTACTCAAGAGTTCTTTCCTTCAGAAGTGATTCCATCATTTTCCCTACCACCGAAGTCAAACTAACTGGTCTGTAGTTTCCTGCCTCTGTCCTACTCCCACTTTTGTGAAGAGGAATCAC
Source organism: Neoceratodus forsteri (assembly GCA_016271365.2). Classification (NCBI taxonomy): domain Eukaryota; kingdom Metazoa; phylum Chordata; order Ceratodontiformes; family Ceratodontidae; genus Neoceratodus; species Neoceratodus forsteri. Next base: position 701,589,720 of record CM057455.1, read on the forward strand.
ATCCGCCCTCCTCCAGTCCTCAGGTACCACCCCATCCTCCCATGATTTGTTAAAAAGAGCAGTCAGCAGTGTCATTAGTTCTACCCTTAGTTCTTTTAGAATTCTTGGGTGAATCCCATCAGGCCCCATTGCTTTGTCCACCTTCAATTTTATTAGTTCTTTCAGAATCCTTTCTTCTGTAAATGGACTGGTATCGACCCCTGTCTTCAGAGTGTTTCTCTTGTTTGGTTTAGGTACCTCCCCGTCCTCTTTCTTTGTGAATACTGAGCAGAAATATTTGTTCAGTATCCCTGCTTTTTCACTGTCACCCTCTACCCACATTCCCTCCCCTTTATTAAGCCTCAGTATCCCTCCTTAGGTCTTTCTTCACTCCCTAATATACCTATTAAAGGTCTTATCCCCTTTCTTAACAGAGTTGGCTATCCTTTCCTCAGATTGGGCCTTTGCTATTCTGACTGCCTTTCCAGCCTCTTTCTGCTTTAACTGATAAAGTTCGCTGTCCTGCTCCTTCTGTGTTTCCTTATATTTCCTGAATGATATCCTTTTCTCCTTAACCTTCCCTGCCACCTCTTTTGCTAACCATAGTGTTTTTTTTTCTTTGTTGTGTTTTGTTGATTTGCTTTACACAAAGGCTTGTTGCCTCTACGATGGCTATTTTGATTACTCCTCATTGTTCCTCCACCCTCCTTCTTGCCTGTTTGCTAGTACTTTTCTGAGGCACTCTCTCATTTTCCCCAAATCAGCCCTCCTAAAGTCCAATTCTCTTGCTTTTGTATGGCTTGACTGTATAGCTGTGTTTATCGTGAACCACACTGTTTGGTGGTCGCTTGTTCCCAGATGGCTACCCACTTCTAAATCTGAGATTCTTTCTCTGTCCCCATTTGAGAGTACCAGGTCTAAGATTGCTCCCTCCTGAGTGGGTTCCAATACTAGCTGCCTGAAGCATGCCCCCTATAGGGCATAAAGAATGACCCTGCTCTTGGATGTGCCTGCAGGAAAGGTGCTCCAGTTAACATCTGGCATATTCAGGCCCCCCATCAACAATAACTCCCCTTTTTCTGCCATTCTAAGGAAGCCTTCTATCATTTCCTTGTCCATTGCCTCCCCCTGAGATGGGGGTCTGTATACAACCCCCATGCAGATTGTGGTGCCATTTTCTGTCTCCAGGGTGACCCAGAGTGTCTCATCTGCTCCCTGTTTACTCTTTAGTTCTGTTGCTTTGATCCCTTCCCTTACATAGAGAGCTACTCCTCCTCCTCTTTTACCCTCCCTGTCCCTCCTGTAGATTGTGTATCCTGGTATGTTGACATCCCAGTCATGGTTCTCTGTGTACCATGTTTCTGTGACTGTCACAATATCCAGGCAACCCCTCTTCCATCAAGGCCACTAGTTCAAGGAGATTGTTACGCAGACTATGGGCATTGGTACTCATCACCCTCCACTCTTTGATGGCCTTACCCCTTTTAGCCCCATTCCTGACCTTACTGCCTTTGCCTTTTTTTACATTTACCTCTGTACTGCTCCTTAATGACTCCTCTACCTTGGTGTTTACCTCACTAATTACAGTGTTTTGGGGGGGAGGAGGCTGGTATTTCCCTGCTCCTTTTCAGTGCCTCCACCCATGGCTAGTTTAAATGCTTGCCAATGAAGCATTTAAACCTCTCGCCTAGGATCCTGGTTCCCCCCCCCCGAACAGATGCAGACCATTGCACCACTATAGGTCTGCATCCCTCCAGGTGGCTCCCCAGTCCCCAATGAAGCCAAAACCCTGAGCTCCACACCAGTTTTTCAACCATTCATTGAATTCCCCTGGTGAGGAGTACCCTAGCATCACCCTTGCCATAAACTGGCAGCACCTCCGAGAAGGTTACTGTATGCGCTACTTGTCTAAGGCCCCTCCCCAACTCAACAAACTCCTCTTGCACTGCTATGATCCCATTCCTAGCCGGTCATTTGTCCCTAGGAGGACAATGACATCCAGCTCCCTCCTTTGTGCAGCTGCTCCCACGATCCTGAGGTTTCACTTCCTGTCCCTCCAAGCCGTGGTGCCAGGCAGGCACCTTCCCTCTCTCTCCCCTTCTTCCCCCATTTCTACCCCTCTAATGATTGAGTCCCCCACCAGGAGTTGTTTCTTGCCTCCATAGAGGAACCACTATCCACCAGAAGTGCGAATAAATTGTGGAGAGGTATAGCTGGAGGAATTCAACTCTGTTCCACCACCCTCTCCCTTCCTGACCCCACCCTGGTCCAGCCTCCTCTTCTTGGCAACCTCTGAGGTAGTGGCATTGGCCCTGGTGGTCCCTAGGTGGGGGAGGAGGTTTCACTAATCCCAGCCAGGTCAACCTGGAGACGGGCAACCTCCTCCTCAGACCAGAGAGGTGCCTGCAAATAGGGAAGCATTGCAGCCTCCAGAATGTCTCCCGGAACACTGCCACCCCACAGCCATTACACTGCACCACTCCTATCATGTCTTATTTTGTGTCCCCTCTCCTGTTTCTCTGTATGCTTACTCTCTCCTCTCCTTACAACTCTCACCCTTACTGTTCTGGGACAGCAACTTCCTATATTCTTCAGTAGCCTCCTTCTTACTTGCTCAGTGTCAGACCACCAGCAGCTGGGGGGGGGGTGAGTGAGCTACTTTTTTCCTTTACGGTTGACAAAACCAATGTTTCATTAAGATCCTTCCCTTCCTACTGAAAAACAGGAAGTTCCTGTTGACAGTCAAATCCAGTGGCTGTAAAAGTAGAACTGGCTTAGGGTGGAGGGTGGAGGGGTGGGATGGAGGGCAATTAGTAAGAAAAAAGGCTAGCAACAGGAAGTTATAATTTGAGTCACCTGCTTTCATAGTGTCTAAGCCACACCCCTAATTAAGCTGTCTCTCCTCCTACTGGTTTAGCAAAGTAAAATTATACAGTACCCTTCCCAGCACAGAACACACACTGACTTTCTTTCTTTTCTTTCTTTTTTTAACCCAAATAAGACCCCTTCTACTTCTAATAAAGTATATGTTTGCTTAATCTCAGACACTGACTCCTGCTGAGATATAAATGTTAAATTAATAAGAAAATGTAGCTTCTTTTAGTTAGTTGCTTTCTGCTCTACAAGCAAGGCTAGCAACAGGAAGTCATAATTTGAGTCACCTGCTTTTATAGTAATAAGGTGCTAACCTAGTTAAAAAGATGGTTAGTGGACAGGACACAGAGGGTAGTGGTAAAAGGCATTTGGTCAGTATCAGTGCTGTGACTCGTCCTCTTCAATATCTTTATGTAACATAGCAGAGGAACTGTAAGGAAAAGTCTGCCTCTTAATGTATGATGCCAAAATCTGCAACAGACTGGACACGGGGGGGGATGGAAAAGGTGGGCAGTGATCTGAAAAGACTGGAGGAATGGTCAAGGGTATGACAACTGGGTTTTAATGCAAAAAAGTGCAAAATAATGAACTTGAGCTATAGATTCCCAGGAGCAGGGGTACAAAATGGGTGGAGTGATACTGACCAAGCAGAAAAGAGACCCAGGAGTTATCACATGGAATGACCTAAAGGTGGCTAGGCAGTGTGACAAGGCAGTTGAGAGGGTGAGTAGGATGCTGGGGTGCATAAGAAGGGGTATCACCAGCCGGGATACGGTTCTGGTGGTGCCCATACATAGATCACTGGTAAAAACCTCACCTGGAGTACTGTGTCCAGTTCTGGAGACTACATCTCAGGAAGAAAATAGACAGAGTGTAGGCAGTCCAGAGAAGGACTACCAAAATGGTGCAGGATCTGCATCAAAAGCCCTGTGAGGAGAGGCTGAAGGAGTTAAACATGTACATCCATCCTGGAGGAGAGGAGGGAGAGGGGATATGATAGGGACTTTTAAATATCTAATGGGGTTAATGAGGTGCAGGAGGTGAGTGTTTTTCAGAGAAAACGGTGCTCTAGAACAAAGAGGCATGCTATGAAGCTGTAGGGTGGTAAATCCAGGAGGGATGAGAGGAAGTACCTCCTCACAGAAAGGGTGATGGATCCCTGGAACAGCCATCCAGCGGAGGCAGTGGGAATGAAAACAGTGTACAGGTTCAAAAATGCCTGGGACAGGCACAAGGGAATTGTAAGTGTGAGGAAGGGAGAAGAGGGGAGAGATGGTGCCATACATCCAGAGAGGTATACAGCAGAAAAAAAAAATACAAACAAATGATAATACAGGCAGGCTGGGTGGGCCAAGTGGCCCTTATCTGCTGTTACATTCTGTTTCTGTGTTTCAATGGGCCACCACCGGCACTAGGTTACAACAGTGACATGTACAACAGTACTGTCAAGAACAGTGCATATAAACAATGCTCTCAGCAACAGCGCCACTGCAAAATGCCATACTGAAAAACAGTACCAATGGTAGCAGTCGGAAACCACACCGACGACTGCTGCCATTGAAAACATAACAAACACTACACTTGTTTTTTCACCCCCGTACCCACCATTAATTTAATAACAAACTCCAAGGGGTGCAGATTGCGAGGAAAAGTAGTAACCGGTGTGGGGGGGCATTTGTTTTTGGGACAAAAAAAAATTAATACACTTCGGGTGGGGGGAAGGTGAAAATGGCATGACTCAGGAAACCAGGAACAGAACCCTGGTCTCCCACTCTTTGCTGCCCAAGCTGCTTCTTCCTTAGCCCTCTCCACCACAGAAGTAGCTTGGTCAAGTTCTGGATTTTTCACTCACTTATTCTCTTCCACTTACACACAGTGCCTGGATAGCGACAGTGGTAGCAGTTTTAACAGTTGACATTCTACCCTTGTAGCTATTGAGACATATGTGGTTTCTGCAGCACAGTTTAGATGGCGGTGTTCAGGAAGCACTATTCTAACCAGTTACCCCACCACTACCTCCACTGTATGCATCGAGAATGAAAAACCCAGACTTTTGAGCCAGCATAAATACAGTTGCCAGGCAGACCTCCAGCCATCCATCCAGCCAGGAAACCCTCAAGCCAAGCATCCAGCCAGCCACCCCATCAAAGCAGCAAGATCTGAAGCCCAACAGTGCCTGACTTTATCTGCTATGATAGCAAGTTACTTTTACTGTTATTCAGACCCCTTATCCTCACTGTTGGTGTTGACTCTGTCTTTGCACATGAGGGGCTTCCACCTTGCATGAAAGTCATTAAAATGGGTTTGCTTCTTTCCAGTTGTCTCTTTCTCACTGTAGATTTTATCATTCACAGGGAGTTGGTATATTAAGTAAGGGGGGTATGGGGCAAAGCCCCCCCCGCAAGCAGAAAGGTAGCCAATATTGGCACTTGCTATTATTCAGTGCCGCTTTGACTCCTCTCTGTTCAGGAGTCACTATTTTGATGTGGAATCTTCTCAGTTGCCCCTGAAAACAGGCATGTGGGCCTAGTGGGCCTTACCTGGTTACCAAAAGAATAAGCCAACTAAATAATCACCTAAGAATAAATACCTGAAAAGACAGTAACAGAAACAAAAGATGGTTAGAAAGACACTGTTTCCAGGGGGTAGAGCTAGCAGTTGAGCTACTGTAGGAGCAGGGTTTTCAGAGAGCTCCTGTTATTGAACTCCCACAGCACAGGCATGCAATGATGCCAAGGATGCTGCTGTGTACAGCATGTCCGGCATCTGTACATGCAGACCCCACAGTTAACCTTGGCATGCACTGACCCCCAGCCATTGCTAGGAGCAACTACATCCATAGTAGTCCCTTCCCACCCTCCCCAGAGGAGAAAAGCAGTCCCTGGGATGCTCAATCCTCCTCCCCAAGCTGACCCTCTAGCACCCAAAGTCAGCCCCGACCCCGGGTCATTGGTGTGGCACAAGAAGTGGCATCCAGTGTCTCAACCTTCAGCGCCACTGGGCCGGCTATTCATTTATATATTTACTTATTTAATTATTAGAGGGTAGGGAGGTGGTAGAGAACAGTGCAATCTAACAAGATGCAATAAATACAAAACAATTACAAATGTAGAAGAAGCAAATATCAGGTGCATAGAAATACACCACAATAAGGATCAAGAAGTTAAATAAATTGTCAAATGTGAAAAACCAATACACATATAGAGAAGGAACAGTACAATAAATTGGTGAGTGTGGATGGGTGGATAACTATACAGTGCAAATGCAGGGCAGGAGAGAGCCATGTCTGGAGGGTGGTGGTCAGCAGCTTTTGACATGAAAAATTATATCAAGATGAAACAAAGGAAATGCAGTTGCAAACTGAGTAACGTACTACACAGCAGCACAGAACTACGGCATTTAAATTGTACAGCTAAGAGTCTTTATTTAAAATGCACCTGCTGGCCATGTGTACTGCTCTTGGAATACATACATGATACTTCCCATGAACAAATTGTATTCATGACAATGAATTCTTGTGTTCTGCACTTGATTTGCCTACACACCTGTAACCTAATCCAGAATCTGTGCACAGCTTTAAATGCTTTCTATGTATTGTATTTAAATGTCAGTATACTTGACTATGAATCCTTTGACACTAGGTACTTGAATACGCATTTTATGTAACTGAAAACTAAAGTAAATGACAGAATGTCAAATTTTCTTCTCCAAAGTTATGGATTGAAAAGGATCCAGAGATTACGGTTCTCTTTTTTTATCCTTTGGGGTTGCACACCAGTTTTCCATGCTGGTGACAGTCTATTTCCCTTTCTAAGCCAGGACATCACAAATGGTCTGGGATCAAACTTAGACAAAGGTGGGCCATTCAGTTTAATCCACTTTGCACTTCTCACATGTTCAATGGAAAGCCGGATTCTTTGAGGAGTTTCTGTCATGCTCATGACAGAGAAGCCCCTCTCACAATCTGTTGTTCATGCTGGATAAGTTCTCACTGCAAACATGAAACTTGCCAGTTTGCCACCAATACAACCAGAATGTTTGTAGGTCCAAAATTCTGTCACAACATTTCTCACAGGCAATTGTAGTTCTCTTACCAACACAACCACTTCTCATACTCCATGCAGAATTAGTTGTTGCTCCTCTTTTGGCCAGGCTGCCTTATTCAGAGGGCTTATTAGTTTAGCAAAGTCTGAGTCAGGGAATCTGGCAGTCAGGTTGTTCACAAGGGACTGGTAAAACTGTTGTTGATTAATCTTTGGCAATTGAGGCTGCTGCTGAATTCCATTAAACGTGTTCTCATCACAAATCTGTGATCTGACATCATGAATACGTTGAGCATCAGTAGACTTCATGGCTTTTAGTAAAAGGTGGGTGCTTCTCACATGCTCCATTGCTTCCCAGATTGACAGATCACGGGTTTGTAGTACCTGTGACAAGTTAGGCAGTTCTCTCAGGGCATCATTCATTAGAGCAAGATCCAAAACAAATCCAGTGCTTGCAAAATGTTTCTTTAGTCCAAGAAATTTTGCACGTTCAGTTAATGATCTGTCTCTGTCCTCTGAATCAAATGTAAAATAAGAATATAATGCCTTGTATGACCTTTGAACTGCTTTTACCATCCTGTAGCTGCTGGCCACCCATCGCACACTAAAGATTGGGCTAATTTTCAAAAGTTCACATGAGGCTTCTTGCACTATAGAAGCTGTCTCTTGCTTGTTTTTTGAGGATTGGCTGAACAAAGTGTACAGCTTTCCAATGAATATTTCAAAGTGATTGATTCCTCCAACTTCAGCAACAGCATCACCAACTGCTAGTTCTAGTCTGTGGGCAAGGCAATGAATAGCATGCACCACAGGAAATTTTTCCTTCATTAAAGTACAGATTCAAGAGGGAAAGGAGGAGGCACTAATTCACTGAAAGAGTGGTAACAGGGTGGAATGCACTGCCTGAGCAATTCGTATCAGTGCAGACTGTGGGGTGCTTCAAAAGGGGTGGGACAGGTTCAAGGGGAAAGTACATACCGGGGGGCAGTTGGGGAAGGGAACAGTTAATGGGAAGGGGACAGCAGCAGTCTAATGGGCTGAAGTGCTGCACACTTGAGCAGACTAGATAGACCATACAGCCTATATCTGCTGGCAATTTTCTTATGATTGTATGTTTGTATGTATGTACACAGTCCACTGATTGTATGTTTGTATGTACGTACACAGTCCACTTTTTATACCTGTCATTACTGAAGCACCGTCTGTTGCCAGTCCAATCATTTTCTTGGCTAAAAGTTCCACAGTTAGCTTTCTGGATTTCAGAAACTCCAAGAGAGTGTCTTGAATGGTGTGTGCAGTGGTGTCTTTATTTGCTTCAAGTAAGGTAAGAAATATGCTGTCTACATTTCCACCCCCTGTGTCTGCATGACAATAAAGTATGATCACTGCCTTGTCAAAAAATGTACTCTCGTCCAGTAGTAACAAAAGAAAATCTACAAAGTACAACTCTGCTACCAGTCTTCTCTCCATCTCATTGGCTATCTGTTGCAAAATGTAGCAGCTGTGATGAGACTGATGAATATTTCCAACTTGTATTCCATTCAGCTCTTGTAACTTCAGAAGATCAGCTTGAGTTCAAAAGGGAAGGTTTTTTTTAAGCAATAAAATATGCTGTTCTAAAGGAACATTCAGTCTCTGCAAGCAACTTAGCATTTATATCAAGGACACATGATGGAAGAGCCTACTTACTTCTTTGCTCATGTATTTTAACCATGGCTATGTGTGTCTTGGTGTCACAATACTCATATTTTTTACTTAGTGCTTTACTGTTTTTTGCTGTGACTGTCACATTTATCCAGGCAGGTGCACAGTGTACACCAGTGGATTTATCAAGCACTGCCATTACATCAGTACACACGCTGCATCCCTTTCTTTGAAATTAGCCATGGATAGAGAGCTTTCCACATGTTGTACTGTTCCACAGTCCACACATCTGGAATCTCTGTGCCACTGGAGAGGTCTGTCATTGGCAATCACTGTACCACACCACACCACCAGATTGAAGTACTCACATCAGAGGACTTCAGGATTCACAGAGGGGCTGTAAGAGGTAAAGCCTGCCTCTCTCCAGCTTGCTTTTAGACAGGGTGTTAGCCCATTGACGCTGTGTGTCAACTGCCCCACCTTTCCCAGCCATCCTCCCACTTAAGCTCAGCTCTTCATTTATTGTTGCATGCTGGTCATGTGACCACACCTTCCGCACTCTAAGTGTGTCCACTTTTCTATTTGCAGCTTATATTTTCCAACCACTAGGAGTCATTGCAGTGCCCTTCCTAGACCTTGTTTTTGCCTTCCTCACAACACTCTGTTTTCCCTCCTAATCTCCACTCCTCCTCACTTTCCTACTACTACTACACCCCTACCTTAACTCTTTTCTTCCTCATTTTTGCTACTGTCCTCCTGTAGGTCTTAAACCTTGTACCCTTGGCACTGAAGTCGGCAGCTCTACCACTAAGCCAATGGGTCAGGCTAATTTCTTTCAGTTTTTTAACACTCTTAAACCCTTTGTCCCACCAACTACCCTGTACTCATTATGACCCTGCTTACTACTACCAGCTCTGCCATGTGGCTTGCACTGCTAACACTAGCCCCCCCTCATTTTGCTAGGGGAGGATCCACATCTCCCCCAACATGGTTTGAGTCAGAACCACCTCTTATCAGTCTTCTCACCTTAGCCACCCCCCCACCTCTACCACTGTGCCATCCTACTCACTCTACAGATGGACCATGCTCCCCCCACTCACATCTCCCCCTATTGGCGCTGCCATGGTATGGCAGTGGATGCTACTCTGCCTTGCCTCTCCCTCTCTATGGCACCTACCCATCCCCATCACCATGCACTGCTCTTCTCCCTCTCTACTGGTGCCTAAGCTGGTGAAGAAGTGACTAAAACTGGCATCCTTGCACATCTTCCTGCTCCTCCTCTCAGGAGACGTCCACCCCAACCAGGGACCCGCCCAACCCCCCAGGTTACTGCTCCTAAGGATTTAATAGTTGCCTCCCTTAATATATGTAGCCTCCTCAACAAAGTTGATTCTTTTCAGGGCTGGGTTGTCCAGAATCACCCTGATGTCATCTCGGTAGTTGAAACTTAGCTCAACAACTGCACCCCAGACTCTGTGGTCTCACTCCCTGGGTTTACTCTATACCACGCTAACAGAATCTCTAAAAAAAGGGGTGGATGTGCTCTGTACATCCAGGACTCATTACAATGTCTCGCCCTCCCATCCCCAACCCTCGAACATGGGGCAGGGCACTCACTCTGAAAATCACTCTTGCACTTAACAGAGCCCTCTTGTTCCTCCCCTTTGTATACATTCCTTCCTGAAATCAGAACAGTGCCTTCCACTCTGTCCTCGCCCACCTCCAGACACTCCCTGGCAGGGCTGAAATCATTGCCCTTGAGGATTTTAATAAAAATTGGCTTGCTGACACATTGGCTCCCATTAGGAATGCTGCAGCCTCTCTAATCCTGTCCCAGCTTGTGACTACTACCACTACAATCAACCAGAAGACTGATACTATCACCCTCCTTGATCTTGTGATCACCAATGCACCCCACAAAGCAACCCAGGTCAGGGTATTACCCAATGCCCTGAGTGACCACTCCCTTGTGCTTTGTTACTGGTCATATATTGTTAGAAAACCTCCCCCCAAAACTATCCTCCAATGCCGCCTCAAACTCAGCAACCTTTGGTCCCTTAGACAGTGTCTCTTAGCTAGTGACTGGTCCCCCATAAAAAACGCATTGGACATTGACTCTGCCCTCAACCAGTTCATCAACACCTTCAACTCTGCCTGTGACCAGTATGCAGCCTCAAACAAAAAGTAGTTAAAGGAGTTGACACACCTTGGATGTCACAAGCCCTGCTGGACCAGATGCGTGAATGTGACAATCTATGGCACATTGCTCTGGAAACTGTAAACCCGTTGATAGGCAGTGCTATTAAGAAGCATGTAATAAATGTACTTGGAATATTCGTTAAGGCCAAAGTTGAGTATTACCAAACCTCGCTCACTGCCACATGGGGCTCAGAGAGCAAGCTCTGGGACTCCCTCAAAGAGCTCAGTGGCAAAGCCTCCACTGCACCTCCCTCCCAACTCTGGTCCAATGGGTCTATCACCAGAGACCCTACCCTGATTACAAATACGTTTAATGCCTCCTCCTTCTTCTACCTTAGTAGTGTTCTCCCCCCAATTTCTTCTCTCCACCCCCCAGCACTACCTTGCCCTCTCTGCCCCCATTCCACTTTAAAGCAATATCTCATCATAAAGCTGCCCCCTCTTCTCTTTAAGGCCCTCAGCAAATCATGTTTAAGCAGCGACACACTAGATCTTAAACTGCTTAGGCTCACCCTTAACAAAGTTCTCCCACACTCACCATGCTTCTGAACTGTTCCCTATCACTGTGCCAGTTTCCCTCAAAATGGAAATCTGCCCTAATCACACCCATCCTTAAAAACGGTGACCGCACTCTGCCTGGGAACTACCGCCCCATCTCAATCCTGCCTCTCCAAAACCTTGGAGAAGATTGTGGCCACCCAGCATATGGACTACCTTTCCAAATATAGCCTCCTGTGTCCTGAGCAGCATGGCTTCTGCCTCAACCACAGTACCACCACAGCCCTCTTGAAGTATACAAATGCCCTCCACACATCTCTTAACACTGGACACATTGCTGGTGCTGTTTTTATAGACCTGTCCAAGGTGTTTGATATGGTGCACCACAACTACTCCTGGATTCCCTCACACAAATAGGCCCGTCTCTGGAGACCACTGACTGGTTTACCAGCTATCTGTCTGAGAGAACTCATACAGTCAGGATTGCCCAAACCCTGTCCTCCCACCTCCAAGTCAGATTGGGGGTCCAGCAGGGCTCTATTCTCGGCCCCCTACTTTTCTCCCTGTTCCTCAACTCCGTGGCCAAGGATTGCTCTGGGAAGCTACTCCTGTATGTGGACAATGCCATCCTATACAACCCCCACACCGATCCCACAGCTCTCCATTCATGACTCCAAAAATCTTTCATGGAATCTGAATCCTGGTTCATTCAACATAGGCTAGTCTTTAATTACAAAAAAAAAAAAAAAAATCCATGGTGTTTTCCCACTCCCAAAACAAGAACATAGGACAACCCCTGCTCATATTGAACTCTCTAAATGACCCCCTTGAGCAGGTTACCTCATTCAAATACCTAGGTGTCACCCTAGACTGTGGACTCACCTACCACGATCACATCCAAAAACTGAGCACCACTGTCAATGTGAGTATTGGCTTACTTCACCAGTACAAACACTGCCTCCCACCTGAAGCTCTCATTCTAGCTGCCTCAGCATCAATACTATTATTCATAGACCACAGAATCATTATCTATGGGGCAGCCAACAACATGCACCTAAACAAAATTAGGCTGGCCCTTAATAAGGCATGTAGACTAGCCACTGGCTGCACCAGACTCACACATACCTGCACCCTTTACACCTCCACCAACTGGGAGGCTTAAATATCAGATTTGCCTCTTTGCTAAAAAAATGACAGCAGGACTACTCCCGCCTGCTCTCACCCACCTACTCCAGGCACCACTGTCCACCCGCCTCACCCAGTAATTGGTGACAACTTACTTACAGGTACCTCACTGCAAGACCACCTCGGGTCAAATAACTTTTAGGTACCTGGCCCCTAGCTTGCTTAACTCCCTCCCAAACTCCCTCTTCACAGAACCCAAACTTGGACAGTTCAAGTCGCAGCTAAGAGACTTAATCTCTCATGACTCAGTCTGTGACTGTCCTCAATTTCTAGCCCTACCCACCCCCCATGACTATGGACTTAACTCTGGTCCTGCCACCCCATTGTCATGTCTATATTTGACAATGAACACCTCAGTCCCGTCTAGGCTTGCAAATAATCACCAGAGCATGGCTGGCGCCACTGCCCTGCAGTGTATGTTTTCTGTTACCTGCTACCATATGTACTATGTGCCTACTGTATGCTTGGCAACACTCTGTATCTTTGTATCACTAGCTGCTCTACTGTGCTACCTGTAACCATTTTGTAACCATTTTTGTAACTATTGTGTCTAATTGCTGCTATTGTCCCTGATATCTCTGTTCTCAGTGACGTGGAATCTTTGTAAAGGAGTCTTTGACTCAAAGGTATGTTATCTGATATCTTCAATAAATAAATAAAATAAAATAAACTCTGTGTCACTGGGAAGGATGTCTGCATCACTGGAGATCATCTCTGAGTCATTTGACATCTCTGTGTCATTGGAAAGGTTTTCTGCATTTTGCTGTGGCCCTGGTGTCTCACAAGCATTCGTTTTGCTCTGGATTGACTGTACAGTTTCTTTAGTTCTTGGATGTTTGCTTATTGGGGCAGGATGTTCAGGCATCTCATCTTCCACTTGCCTCTTGTTTTTATTTAGGAAAAAATTCTGGATATCCATAATTACTGTGATCCCCACAGAAAGTATAGAGAATTTTTAAAGACAGTAATGAAACTTTGGTCTCTGATTAGATAATATAATGGCAGTACACATGACAAGGGAGTTTATCGATGACAGGCTGCCAAAGTGATCTCAAGCACACTTTTCCAAAATGTTTTTACTGGATCATGTGGCAGTAAACATGCGCAGAAGTCTATAGGCACTTTTACACGCAGTGCCCTGTAACAGAACAGGCATTACAGACTCGCTGTTCCATTTCAAAAAATGTGTGTGCAAGCAACCCATTCCACAACAAAAGCGACCACTCACCCCAAATCACAGTCCCTTTTTGAGTGGGTTTGCTCGCTTCAGTTCCATTGTGCCCTGGCATGTAAAAGCTGCTTTCCATTCATTTCAGTGAACTGCTAGCTTCACAGTTACACCACCTTCTGCAAAGAAATATGACCATACTTGCTAACATTAAAAAAATATTCAATACAGAATTTGTTTAGGGAAGACTTTAAAAAATTGTCCCTGTTGATTTGTGCTCCTTATGACCTTTTTTCCCCCCAATTGTTTAACCAGGAGTGGCACACTAAGCTGATAGCTTGTTTACAGGTGCAACCCAGGAACACAGGGAAGTTATGTGATTTGCTTAGGGTCACAAAGTATGCAAGTGGGGGTGGTGGGATTCAAACCCAGGTCTCCAGATTTGCAGCTCAGAGCCTTAAACCACTGTGCTATACTGCCTCGATAACTTAAGAGGTTTGTATGTTAGCTTTCTCCACTTAAAATTGGATACATTTAACGTTTTCAACAGAATTTGTTAGGGAAAAAATTGGCCCTAAACGAATCCTGCATTGAACTTATTCTTTTTCTTTGTTATCAAGGCAGAATGGCTGCCCAGAGTTCCGTTAAGTTGCCATGATGTCACCGGACACTGGATGGCAGGAAGCACCACAGAAACACTGGAACAGACAAACAACCAAAACACTAGTGCTGTGTACAAGTGGCAGGGGAGTACAGCAGGAGGAGTGTTACAGGACTGTAACAAAACCGAGTGGCACAAGTAAGGGCTGTGTAAATCAAATCAACTTTATTTATAAAAAAACACCTTTCAAAAACCAAGGCGCTTGTATAAAGTTCATTAAAAATCAAATAATTAATAAAACCATAATAAACATATTAAAACCCATGGCTGCAGCACTAAAAATCAGCATATGCCATACGAAAAAAGAAAAGTCTTTATTGCTGTTTTAAAACTTTGGACAGTCGGGCAATCTCGAACCTGATGAGGTAGAGAATTCCACAGGGTTGGGACCGCAAAACTAAAAGACCTGGCCCCAGATGTCTTCACATGAACCCTGGGAATCTCTAGCAATCCCTCATCAGTGGATAAGAGAGAGAGGGAAGGACAGTAGGGATGAAGACGATCTTGCAGGTAACCTGATCCCTGATCGTGTAGGACCTTATAGGTCAGCAAACTGACCTTGAAGGTGATCCGCCGCCATACTGGCAGCCAGTGCAGTCCACAAAGCGCAGACGTTATATAACTGTTCCTAGATGAATGTGGGTGCCGCATTCTGCATGAGCTGCAGGCAGCGGATGTCAGCCCGTGGTAACCCAAGGTAAAGGGAGTTGCAATAGTTAGGCCGGAGGTAACGAAGGCGTGGACCAAAGTTGGAAGATCGTCAGAAGGAACCAGGTGTTTTACCTGGGCGATATTCCTCAGATGGTAAAAAGAGGTTTTGACAACTGCTGACACCTGTGATTTAAGTGTCAAACAGTCATCAAACATAACACCCACATTCCGCACCCTGTCTGAGGTAATTAGCTGTACACCCCCAAGCCATAAACCTGAAGGTGATCCAGCCAACAAACCTGCCTCCCGATGACCTGGGTCCACAACCAACACCTCTGTTTTTTCTGGGTTTAACCACAGCCAACTTCCATTTATCAAATCCTGGATTTCAGTGAGACAGCTTTTAAAAACCAAAATGGCAGCATCCTGGCCAAGCACAAAGGACATGTATAGCTAAGTACCATCTGTATAGCAGTGAAAACTCAAGCCATACCACCATAAAAGTGCCTTATATATGACAGGCTGCAAAATATATCTCCAGCACTTTGAAAAAAAGTGTGTAGGAATATCCTGTGTCAGTGGAAATTATCAGGAGTCTATAGATGGCATGCTGCAAAAGTTATTTCAAACACACATTAACATGATTTTTAATTTACTGGATCCTGTTGCAGCAAACATGGTTGGGAATCTATAGATACTAGAAAACAACTACAGTGCCTCAAGCCCACTTCAAAAAATGTTTGTTGGATCCTGTATTACATGTGTGCATTTTATGACTAAGTGGATTCCAGGCATGGACAGAACTTAAAAGACAAAGTATCTGCATTGCAACCATCCAGGAAAACTAAAGACTCACAGTCAAAAATGCTGTTTAGTAATGATTCACTGCAATCCTGGATCTTCTCCTGGTTTTACTTTTTAAAGTACTGGAATACGGGTCCAAGCTGCGACTCCTTCTGCTTATACTTTAAAACTGTTGCACTGATCTGTACAGTACTTCATGCTGTTGCCTACAGCTGATGAGTTCCAATACAAGCAAAATCAGTTAGCTCCTGTAGTACTGGCCGAATAACCTCATATCAATCAGCAGTACATCCACAGGTGACTGGCAAAAATGAAATCAGCAACAGTTACAAAACACAACAAGGACTCTGGGAACAAGTATAGTTGTTCAACAGACTTCTGCATTAGGTTTCCTGCACACATAGCCCAACAAGCATTTGTCAATGCCGAACGTTCGCTTGCAGGTATTTGCAGTGGTGTTTGGCACGTATGGTGCTTTACCCTAATGCCCTGTGCGATTGCTGGTATTTGCACAATAAATTTTCAGCATCAAGTCTTTATTTAACCAGGCGTTCATCGTTGAGCAGAAGCTCATTTGCAAGATGGATCTGGGTGGAGCATGAACAATTGTATATACAGGTCAACAAAGGTATTTACAAGGCAATACAGATAATACTCTTTACAGAGAGGAAGAAAAAGAAGTTCATATGTACATAGAATTATACAGATATTGTACAGATTACACGGTATTTACATACATAGAAGTGTCTATAGGAAGATAAAGCAGGTTATCTAAGGTTGCAGGAGGAAGTAACGGAAGAAAAAAAATAAAAATAAAAATATACACCAGGTAGAGGTGAAGGTAGGGGGAAGAGAGGAGGGAAGTAGGGGAGAAAGGCTAGGAGGGCACGGTGCACAGAAAGGAGTTGGTAAAGCTGGATGTAGAGAAGGTGGATGGAGAAAAGGAGTATGTGTGAGCCCCAGGATTGAATGCTATAAAGTACGGGGCATGGTAGGATGTCACAACCCAGGGTAGTGAGCTCCTATCCGAGGTTGGGAAAGGAAGAATAAGGGGATGGATGGGCCTAGTGTTGATAAGACAGGGGATGAGAGAGAGAGAACAATTAGGCTGGTGAGGAGCAAACTGGGGAGGTCAGTACTTAAAATTGGGTCTAGGCGTGGCTATATACCAGTGCAGACACCGGTACTGGGTCTGAGTGGGTGAAGCAGTTACATACTTCTCTGATTGTATGGAAATAAAGCATCTTGAAAGCATTTATACTGATTAGAGTGCTTAATTTGAGGGTTTTTTGTAGATCGTTCCATCAGGTAGGTAGCACGAAGCTTATGGCTGCCCTGCCGAAGCGGGATTTTGCTTTGGGTACTTTAAGTGTAATAGCTGAGTAACTTCTTAATGCGTATTTCCCAATTATACTCAGGGGAAGACAGCAGGAGATATAGTAAGGCAGCTTATTAGAGATGGCTCTATAGGTCCAGAGAATGGCGTTTCTGTGGCGCCTGAACTTTAGTGATGTCCATCCCACTGCTGCATATAGGGTGCAGTGATGTGTGTCAAGGAGTCCGTTATAAACCTCAGTGCTCGATGGTAGTGTGTCCAGTTTAGCCATGTAAGAGTTGGGGATTGGCTGTAGAGGAAGTCAGCGTAATCAACCAATGATAGGAAATGGATTGGACCAGTTGTTTCTTACATCTCTGGTGAGAAATTGGCTGATTCTAAAACAGTCCAAGCCTTTGCCAAGTCGCTTTAGCAAGTCCTCGATATGTTCAATGAAGGAGAGTCTTTGGTCTATCCAAACTCCCAGATACTTGAATTTTGTAACAAATTCTAGTTTTTCACCTAGAACTGTGGTAATTTGGGGAACTGTCCCACTGGACACAGGGTTAGCTGTATGGATAAAAGGAGAGGACCATCGCTTTAGTTTTTTTGGCATTAAGGAGTAGCTTTTTTTGGAGGAGTTGGCTTTGCAAAAGGTTGAATTCTGACTGTAGGTCATTGCAGGCAGCTTCAGGTGTTGGGTGACTCACGTAGAGAACTGTATCATCTGCAAACAGGTGGATGTTGGCTTCTTTTATACAGTAGTCGATGTTATTAATGTAGATTGCAAAAAGTAAGGGCCCTAATATAGAACCTTGAGGTACCCCTCTTTGCAGAGTTTTTAAGGGGGACAGGCCTCCTTTGGCTTTAACTTGTTGAAGGTGCCCTGTAAGATAGTCAGTGAACCAACGCAGAGAGGAGGGGTCCACACCTATGGTTTGAAGGGCGGAGAGGAGCAGACTATGGTCGACGGTGTCGAAAGCCTTGCTTAGATCAAGGAAAACAGCACAAATAAAGTTTTTGCTCAAGATTACGCTGCCAGTCGTTAGTAACTTTGCTAGGGCTGAGATAGTGCTATGTTTAGCTCTGAATCTGGACTGCATAGGATTTAGCAGTTCCTAGACTCAAGGTGAGTCCTCAGCTGTGCATTTACAATTTTCTCTAGGAGCTTGACAGGACCGAAGGAGGGAATTGGCCTAGTAGTTATTGAGATCGCCACGGTCACCTGATTTGAACAGTGGTATGACATGTGCTGTCTTCCATATAGGTGGTGGTGCCCTGAGACAGGGATAAGTTAAAAGGTGGGTGACGGGTATTGCTAGTAATGTGGTAGGCAATTTTTAGGAAGTAAGGGTCAAGGGAGTCGGCCCCAGCACTTTTTCTAGTATCCAACTGAAGCAAGAGGTCCTCTACCTCTTTCAGTGTGGCAGGTTGAAGTGAGAAAGGCGGCAAAGCTATAGGAGTTTCAGGCAGTTGGCTGGCAGTCTGGGAGCGAAGTATGTTTGCAGGGGAGTTATCAAATGCCATGCCTGCAGTAGCAAAGTGGTTATTGAATGCGTCAAGTATATCCATCTTTTCGGTTATGTCAAGTTGCCAGAGGTAATCTGGTGAGGAATTTCCTGAGTGGCCTAGCAGATCACTGATTGTGTTCCAGAGCTTGATTGGGCTCTTTGTGGCAGAGTCGAGTTCGGATTTGAAGAAGGTGGCCTTCGATTCTCTGATTGTTTTGGTACATAAATTTCGTAGTCTCCTGAACTGGTTCCAGTCCTCTGCAGTGTTCAGTCTGCGTGCTTTTTTTCAGAGCTTATCTCTTTCTAGAAGCAAGGACTTGATCTGAGGGGTGAACCATTTACAGGTTTTGGTCCTAGTTCGAACTTTAATAAGGGGAACATACTTATTAAGGGCCCTTGATAGAATGTTGTGGAAGATATTGTGAGCTGACGAATCGCTTTTGGCCAGGTAGAAATCTTGACCAAGTGGAGTACTTAAGCTCGCTTAGGTAGGCATGTTCATTGAAGTTGCGCTGGATCTCTTCATAGAGAACTTGCTGATGGGTGCTGGGTTGTTGGTGGATCTTACTCCCCAATAAAACAATGGTCGCTGGTGTCTGAGAAGAAGACATCAGCGTGGGAGAAGAGATGAGTTTGCTCACCATTAGCACATCCAAAAGTGTACTTTTACTGGGGTTCTTCACGCTATGGGTTGGTTCAGTAATAAGTTGCGCCAGCCCATGTTCATCACAGAAGGATGCAAGGGGTGCTGTGTAGAGAGCCAGTCAAAGTTGAGGTCTCCAAATAATAGTTTCTGGCAGCCCTGTCCCAACTTGTCACTTAGATATGACACAAGCTGTAGGCCAGCAGACGGTGGTCTGTAGCATCCTATTCGCAGAGTGCAGTAGTCTGTGTAATTTCCACCTTTGAGAATTAGGCATTCGAATTCGCTGATGACAGATACCGCAGGATACCCTCTCCTCTGGCATGCCTATCAGCTCTGAACAAGGCATAGTTGGGTATGTTTACTTCTATCAGTGGTACTGGGTCTAAGCCAAGTTTTGGAAATCACAAGTATGTCAGGAGAGGTATGATTTACCCAGGTTTGTATTAAGGTTATCTTTTTTGGAGGCTACATACGCTAATATGCAAGAAGCTTATTCCTTTTAAATTTTCTAGTTCTGCTGGCAAAGCAATAGCTTGGGGCATAGGGTTGAGTCCTCACGTTGCCTAAACAAAGCAGGAGGATAAGTAGGATTTTTCTAAGAGCTTAATTATAAGCTTGTAATTCCTGCCTTTCTCCCGCCTAGTAGATCTGATGTTTTTAGGGACTGAAAGTAGCTACCATAGAAGAGCTGATCTGTTGTAGCAAGAGCTAGTACCCCACCACAATAGGGCGGGAGGAGATAGAAGTCTGCATGGTGGGAGGTGGGCCTTGTGGTGGGGAGTGTTATAAGTACTACTGGTATGTGTGGTCCAAGAGCAAGGCTCGAGGTACTGGTACTTGGAATCACGGAGGCAATTAAAGGATAAGCCATGTGGTATACAGCACAAGGTGCCGCTAGAGACCAAACATGATGGTAGTTCAGGTGTCCAATGCTGGGCAGCCGGTATCATCAGAAGAAGGGGTAAAAGGAGCCATAGGGCCCGACATGATGGTAACTCAAAAAGGAGAGCTAATTAGCCCAGGGGCCAGTGGGGCTTGGATTAATGCAGCTTATCAGTAGCTTTCCAATCCAGGTCGACCCAAATTTGATAGCATTAAAGATATTTAGTGGTGAAGGCACAGCCAAGGAGAGCCTATTTGCTTAGTAAGGCGAGGCCCTGAGAGTTGGACCCTGAGGGCTGGATAGAGAAGAGGGGATCACGCTAAGTCTCTATTGGTGGGCACTGCACCAGGGACGTGGACTAATATTTTGGCAGGAGCTACTGTATTTAATAATCAGCGGAGGTGGAGGAGGGGGCGGTTTAAAAGTCCAGGCAGTTGCCGTGACTTTGTAGGGCCTTGGGTCCGTTCGCGGTCTCGAGCATCGCTAGAGGGGCCGACTGCCCGGTAGCCAGGAATCCCGCTGGCTAGGAGCTGGGAGCCTGGGCACAGTTTCTGGCTGAGGGAGAGAAGGAGAGTGAGGGTTAATAAAGTGGATCACATAAAGGTTAGACAGAACACGGGAGTCCAAAATTTGCAGAACAAAAGGACGGTATGGTACCAGCAATGCCAAAAGAGGTAGTGACGAGTAGTAGTAGGTGGTTGCACCCCAAGGTAGTTTGTTTGGTGTTGCTGGTCTGCTTAACTGCAAGCTGGTTTATAGTTGAAAGGGTATATAGTCGAATTAGGGTGAGGTCCCTAACAATAGGGCAGGTAGAGCAGTAATTGAGAGGAGTTAAATGGAGTGGCTGGAGAAAAGGTTGAGAGGAAATGTGGGATCCTGTGGGTGGGACTGCTTTAAAAAGGGGCGGTAAGAAAGTGGGTCAAGTCAGGTATAGACAGGGAGGCCAATAGCATGAAATGTCAGCAGTGGAGTGACCAATCTGCTGCTAGGCTGAGGAAGGGGTGGAGTAAGGGTCTATTTAATACTGTGAGGAGGAGGGGGGCGAAAAATCAGTCCAGAACAAAGCACAGAAAGAGATTTCCTTGAGACCAGGAAGCACCAGGTGTTGGAAAATCAGCCAAGGAGTACAGCTGCCAGTCAGTGCCTGGTTCCTCCACTGGGCATCCAGTCAAAACAGTGACATTCAAAACCACGAGTTTCAGAGGTCCGGTGCGTACCTGAATCTGTCCGGGGGTCAGTTGGGTGGTCTGTTAGCTGTGGCCTGCTCAGAGAGAGCCAAGGCCACAGGAGCAGCTTGGGAAGCCCACAGATGGGCTGTCTGTGGAACAAGGAGGGAAACACAGAGGATTAAATACAGCTAGAGTACAATAGCAAGCTCCAGTGGGGGCAGGCAATGGAAAAGACAAAGCATGAGGTAAAGAGGTGGTAAATGCAGGGCAAATTATTTGGAGCAGTAAGAGGAGTTAATGGGGGGTCTGTGCTTTGGCACTGGGACGTCTGAGGAGGACAGCAGCAGCAGGGGGTGTAAGGAAAGGGTTTGTAGGTAAGGCAGAGAAGACAGTAAGGTGTTTAGAGAGACAGCATTACAAGTGGGGCAGAGAAATTAATAATTGACAGAATGACCAGTGTAGGGAAGGGGCAGAGTTTGTCAGTAGGGCAGAAATGGAAAACTGCAGCAGTCTTGCTCAGTAGCTAGGTCAAGCAGTCAAACATCGGCACTATATAATACAGTTTGTCCAGCACTAAGTAACACTGAGAGGCTAGACTAGAGGCTTGTAATAGACAGCTAAGCTGGCAGGTAAAGTAAGACCAATTGATGCATAACATATGTAGATTACATTAACAAAAATTCAGTCCAGAACAAAGCACAGAAAGAGATTTCTGAGACCAGGAAGTGCCAGGCGTTGGAAAATCAGCCAAGAGTACAGCTGCCAGTCAGTGCCTGGTTCCTCCACTGGGCATCCAGTCAAAACAGTGGCATTCAAACCATGAGTTTCGGAGGTCCGTGCATACCTGAATCTGTCCGGGGTCAGTCGGGTGGTTCGTTAGCTGTGGCCTGCCCGGAGAGAGCCAAGGCCACAGGAGCAGCTTGGGAAGCCCACAGATGGGCTGTCTGGATCTGTCCGGGGGTCAGTCAGGTGGTCTGTTAGCTGTGGCCTGCTTGAGAGAGCCAAGGCCACAGGAGCAGCTTGGGAAGCCCACAGATGGGCTGTCTGAATCTGTCCGGGGGTCAGTCGGGTGGTCTGTTAGCTGTGGCCTGCTCGGAGAGAGCCAAGGCCACAGGAGCAGCTTGGGAAGCCCACAGATGGGCTGTCTGAATCTGTCCGGGGGTCAGTCGGGTGGTCTGTTAGCTGTGGCCTGCTCGGAGAGAGCCAAGGCCACAGGAGCAGCTTGGGAAGCCCACAGATGGACTGTCTGAATCTGTCCGGGGGTCAGTCGGGTGGTCTGTTAGCTGTGGCCTGCTCAGAGAGAGCCAAGGCCACAGGAGCAGCTTGGGAAGCCCACAGATGGGCTGTCTGAATCTGTCCAGGGCATTGAGTTTGCACACCGACTGTGCCATTGTGCGCTACATGGGCGGAAACACGTTTTGGGCAGGATGTGAAAAATGACAGCTGTACTGCTCCTGAGGATATGTGGTAAAATGCCAATATTGAAAATCTGGAGTAGAAATATTGAAAATTGAAACCCTAAAGCGGCAGTGAACTGCAATGCACTCAGAAACAGTCATTTTAGGA
Source organism: Neoceratodus forsteri (assembly GCA_016271365.2). Lineage (NCBI taxonomy): Eukaryota > Metazoa > Chordata > Ceratodontiformes > Ceratodontidae > Neoceratodus > Neoceratodus forsteri. Next base: position 701,612,516 of record CM057455.1, read on the forward strand.
AATTTTTCACCAAATTTTCAACATTGCCATTTTAAAACCTCTGCTAATGAACAGTCTCACTGTGATTTTCTTACTGTCTCCTGTACATTGATTTCGCACACCGACTGCGCCATTGTGCACTACGTAGATGGAAACATGTTTTGGGCAGGATGTGAAAAATGACAGCTGTACTGCTCATAAGGAGGTGTGGTAAAATGGCAATGTTGAAAATCTGGAGTGAAAATATTGAAAATTCGCAAACTTACAAGCCTGTGTAGGAACTGCACAACGCACGCTCGAAAAACAGTTATTTGTAGGAATTTTTTCACCAAATTTTCAACACAGCCATTTTAAGACCTCTGCTCATGATCAGTGTCACTGTGATTTTCTTATTGTGTCCCATACATTGAGTTTGCGCACTGACTGCGCCATTGTGCGCTACATGGGCGGAAACACATTTGGGCAGGATGTGAAAAATGACAGCTGTACTACTCATAAGAAGGTTTGGTAAAATGGCAATGTTGAAAATCTGGAGTGGAAATATTGAAAATTCACAAACTTATGAGCGTGCGTAGGAACTGCGCAATGCAGACTCGTAAAACAGTAATTTTTAGGAATTTTTTCACAAAATTTTCAACACAGCCATTGTAAGACCTCTGCTCATGATCAGTGTCACTGTGATTTTCTTAATGTGTCCCATACATTGAGTTTGCAACACCGACCGCCTATTGTGCGCCATATGGACGGAAACATGTTTTGGGCAGGATGTAAAATGACAGCTGTACTGCTCTATAAGAAGGGTGTGTAAAATGGTAATGTTGAAATATGGAGGAAATATTGAAAATTCTAAACCTACGAAGTGCATGTATGAACTGCGCAATGCATGCTCGTGAAACAGTCATTTTGGGAATTTTTTCACCAATTTTCAACATAGCCATTTTAAGACCTCTGCTAATGAACAGTGTCACCGTGATTTTCTTAATGCATCCCATACATTGATTTTGCAACGTCAATGCGCCCATTGTGCGCTACATGGGTGGAAACACGTTTTGGCAGGATGTAAAAATGACAGCTGGACTGCTCATAAGGAGGTGTGGCAAAATGGCAATGTTGAAAATCTGTAGTGAAAATATTGAAAATTCACGAACTTACCGCCTGCTCGTGAGAACTGTGCAACACACGCTCGAAAACAGTCATTTTGATTTTTGATCTATTTAACATGGTTTTGGGACTTCTTCATGAATGATGTCACTGTCATGGTGTTAGTCAGGCCTGAAGGATGATTTTGCACAGTGGCTGGCGAGTGGATGCATGAAATCACTCCTTCGGGCCTGAATAACGCCAAGGACAGTGACATCATTCATGAGAAGGGGTCCCAAAACCCCATGTTGAAAATCTGCAAAAATTCCAAAATGTGCCTGAGATATGCACAAAGTTGAAACCCCTATCTAGCCCATTATGCAGCTTACCGGCATTTCTCAGTTCACGGTCAGCTTTGAAGAGTGCAGACGGTTCCCGGTCCACCGAAGATCATCACGCCAAGCTCTGGAGGTAGAAGTATGGGCGAGGGGGTGTGGGAGGAGGCTGGGTGTGTGCGGGTTGTAGGTGGAGGGGGACTGGGAGAAGCACCATGGGACCATTTTGCTTTACAGGGGAAAACAAAACAAAAAGACTACATGGGATGTTTGCCATTCTGGGGTGGGCTCCCAGCGTGGCACAAGGATGGCTGGGGGCTGAGGAGCCGACGGGGATTGGGCACCCCGTCAGCAAACAACGCTGGATCGCTTGCCATGCTGGGGTGGGCTCAGCATGGCAGAAGGATGCTTGGGGCCGAGGAGCCAATGGGGATTGGGCACCCCATCGGCAAGCAACACTAGGACGCTTGCCATGCTGCGGGCTCCCAGCATGGCAGCAAAGATTTGGGGGTGGCATGACACGGGGGTGGTGTGACGCTGGGATGGCGATCGCTGGTTTGTATGACAGCGTGGTTTTCTTTGAAGACGACCACTGTCATACATGTCCAGCACCTATTGGTGCAGGACTCACCACGCCTGCTCAATGGAGCAGTGGATTGAAAGGGAGAGGCACACCTCCAAAGTGCGCTACTCTCCCAAAACGTTCCTTGCGCATGCGCACAAGCGAACGTAAAAATGGACTCCACAGTCATATAATGAACACAGCACTTTTAATAGAAATAAAACTTAAACACGGACCCATAAACAACTAACATATTTCAGACGACAACTGTTCTTTCTCTAAGGCTTTGGGAAAGGACAGTTGTCATCTGAAACATGTTAGGTGTTTGTGGATCTGTGTTTAAGTTTTATTTCTATTAAAAGTGCTGTGTTCATTATATGACTGTGGAGTCCATTTTTGGGTTATGTGTGCAGGAAACCTAATGCTGAAGTCTGTGTAGTGTGTTTCCTAGCACCATATCCTTGTGCACACTCTCTTTGGATCACTTGTTCAAGAGACTGTCTGACATACTATGCTACTTCTTTAGCTTCTTCTGTCAAAGTTCAGAACTAAACAGACCTGCTACACCAGCATACATGCATTGCACAAGAAAAAAAGCCTATGCAATAGTGACAGAGCTCCTGGTGCAGGGATCAAGTGCAAGGGCAAGTTGATTCAAAATTGCATTAGCCCGCATATGGTTGCACTAGCACTCAGTTATAATGGTAAATTTTAATCACTTATACAATTAACAATGCAAGCCAAGAAGTACTCTGATTATTGCAAGTTTATCCTGCTCCCACATTGCTTCCAGCTCCCCAACAGAAAAAAAAGACTGCAATGCCATCACACACTGTGAGCCCCCTTCCCCATTGTTTTGTACCATTGCCTTCTCTCTTTCTGCCCCCCCACTCACACACCAAACCAGAGGATAGCATAACAACAAATATTCAATCAACCAACCAACCAAACTTTATTTCTAGAATTCTATTCCAGCATAGATCACAGCATTTATTTTTTTATTTATTTAATTTTTGTTGACCTGGTAAGTGCACTAGACAGATTCTGCCTATTTTCAGGCATGACCTTGGAGGGGGTGATGCAGATGAATGCCAACTGACCTCGAACCATATTAAGCTGTTAGTGGTATTTTTTTTAGTGAATGGGGGGAAATTTGGCCTGGGCACTGGGGAAATTCCCCTGCTCTGTTGGTAGGGGCGCTGCTCTGCTATGTGCCATGCAGACGGTGTCAGGCTACCGGTGGAGGAGGACGTGTTGGAATGTCAGTGGACCGAGGGCTCATCCCTGACCTCAGCTGCAGAGCTACAAGGGGATTTGCTTACTGACTTTTCTCAGGATTTGGGCACCAGTGATATGCATGGGTGAGCCCATGCAGCAGGAGTGGTGAAAGCGGCTTCCACAAATTTTAAACCCAAGTGAGATGACCCAAAAATTTCTGAGGAGACAGTGCAAACAGAAGTTACAAGAGAATCAGCTGTTTCTCAGCTGAATGCAGAGAGCGAGCCGACAGGAGTAAGAGCATTGACATGGAGACTGAAAGAATGTGGAAGAGCAGCACTTTTTACGTGGCACAATCTGACAGCCACAGGACAAAGGAACAAGCATTGTTGAATGCGAGCTGGATCTGTCTGAATGGCAAGTGGATTCCTGATTCAGAATGGTTTTCATTTCCTACACAGTCGGATCCTCAGAGGGCCCCCAATGAAACCACAGGTCAAGTAGAAAATTAAATTTCTCAAGGAGGGGGTGCTGGGGAACATTTTAATAATAAAGAGGGTCCTGATATGGAAACAGAGCCTCCAAACCCATCTCCCTTTGATTTCCCACCCCACTCCCCATGTAGTGACAATAGGAGGCCTGGACCAAGATTTTCTGACTTATTTTATCATAACATTTTAGAGCAAGCACCGCACCGCAATGCAGTCCATCTTTGCTATTGAGGTGGCCTGCAGGAGCATCTGGACAGACTATATTTGGCCAGAAAACTTTTGAAGGACTCAGTGAACTTCTTATCATCTGAAGTTTATGCATTAATGTCAGGGGGAGGATACCTTTGACATAAGGTTTAAAACATTTGCTAGTCTGGACAAATTTTGGTGAAAGTAAGAAACTTACAAAACTACATCTCTGTGAACCCCTTTTTGGGCAATTCCACTTACCAAACCATTATTTAAAACTGTACGCATTATGTTCCAGAACAAGGGAGTTAATGTGGGGGATATCCAGTTCTGGCAAGAGCAAAAGTGTAATGTGTTGGGGCCTCCAGAGCCCATCATAGATGATAAAGGCATTTGCATGGGCAGTTGGAAATTTAAGGTGAAGTTAAACATCATTGGTAATGAGGTGCAGCATGTCCCTAACAGTTTTTTCTGTGGTAAGGACAGAGGAGTTTGTTTCTATCCAGGCCAGTCCAAGGCCTGCTATAAATATGGGAGTAGGAGGCACCTCAGTAGTGTTTGCAACAAGATAAAATGTGTCCTCTGCGGGGACTTTGACCATGACAGTGAAACATGTGGACATTTTTTTCATTGCAATTTGTGTGACGAACAGGGGCATGCTTATCACCAGTGTCCCTGGGCTGGCAAAAACAGGCAGGGTGGGCCAGATAAGGAAGACCTACTTAATCGTGCACAAGAAAGGTATAAGCCCAATATCCCAACAGAGACCCACCCCAAACAGGGCCTACCACTTCAGAAGCAGACCATCCAACTCCAGAGACTAACACTCCTACTGACCAGTTAGAAACCCTACATGATAGGCAGACCCCAGTTCAGGGAGACATGCCTGATCTCCAAAAGAAAACTAATACACAGGTTATGCCTCCTCCACCTTCTTTAGAATTTCAGACCCCGCTCCCCAAAAGGGTTACAAGAGCCTCTAGCAGGCAAAAACAGAACCTCACTGGATTTCTTACACAAAATACTTTTCAAGTGTTACAGGATCAAGAAGAGGGTTCTGAATCAGATGTCTCCTCCATATCTGGGGCATTCTCAGAAATGGAATGCGAGGAGGATGGTGGAGCAGAAGTCCTGAACACAAAAAAAAAAAAAGAAAGAAAAAGAAAAAAGACATACAGCCTCAGAAGTCTGTAATGTCTACTTTAAAACTAGTTTCCTTAAACACCTGCAGCATGAAACATTATAAGAAGAGGTTGGCATGCTTACATTTTTGTAGGTGTTTAAAAGCAGACATTCTTTTTCTGCAGTAGACTAGGTTTAACACCTTACAAGAAGAAGCCCAAGCAAAACAAAACTTGGATTACTTGGTCCTATGGAAGGGATATGGCAGATGGCCTGGGAATATTGTTTGGACACACACAGGTTCAGGTGCTCAGGGTGGTAAATTTAATACCTGGGACAGTCCTAATTCTGGATTGTATATACAAAGGGTTTTCCCTAAGATTAATTAGTACTTATGCACCACAAGTTAAGACTGCATGCATAGATCTCTTTAATGCAGTACAACCTTATTTATTTACAAAGAAAAATATAATTTGGGGTGGGGATTTTAATTGTAGTTTGGATTGTAAAATCAAGGACCAGATTCAAAGGAAACTCTATTGTGATACACATGTACTTTAGGAAATGCTGAGTACGTCAAAATTGAAAGATGCATATAGGGAACTCTTTTCAGATCCAGGGCACACATACAAAAGGAGCATTTATTATTCCAGAATTGATTATTTTTTTCTTTCTACACATTTGATTCCAAACAGTTTTTCTTTACATTTTTGTGAGGTTTCTGACCATAAGGCTTTGATATGTTGTATAGGCCTCTCATCTGTCCCCCCTAGGTTTCCAGCTGTAACAAACAGATGGAAATTAAACTCCACTTTGTTAGATCAGACAGATATAAAAAACTAATTAATTAATGTCATTAATTTAAGAAAACCAGTAGCTGAAATGTATGATGATTGGGTAACATGGTGGGAAGATACTAAGTTGGAAATAAAGAATTTCTTTGTAACCTTAGGAAAAACTAAGAGTAATGAAGATTACATGAAATATCTAGATTACAGAAACTAATACTATCACCTCACGTCGTTGCCAAATAGTTCAGATACACATATACAAGAACAAGTACAAAGAATAAAAGAAAAAATGAAGCAATCTCACTATGATAGGGCAAGTTCCCTGCAGGTCGAAATGTAATTTGGATAAAAAAAATAAAACATATGCAGATCCTTTCTCCACTTGTAAACAGGGTCTGGAGAAAAAAACTAAGGGATGAGATGGGGCATGTTAAATTTTCTGATGTTGGAATGTTAGAGATTGCAACTCAGAATTTGAAGGCACAACACGGGGTAGGCTATAGTACAGATAAAGTGTAGGAGGATTTTGCAACTTTTCAAGTACCTGACACAACAAAGGACCAAAAAGCTGAATTAGAAAATCTTATCACCATTGAGGAGCTCAGGAAGGTAATTTTACAAATAAAATTAGGAGTTTCACCAGGTGATGATGGGATTACTAATGAATTTTATAAAAACTTTCCAGAAGAAATGGGTGAAATATTCTGTAATGTGTACAATGAAATATTAGACAAGGAAAATGTTTCAAAAACCTTTTCTGATGCCATCATTATATTTTTACATAAGAAAGGAGAAAAATATGATCTAGGCAATTGGAGGCCGATCAGTCTTCTTAATACTGATTACAAAATCCTAACTACCATATTGTGTCATAGACTTCAAAAAATAGCTGAATTAGTGATATTGCCTGTACAAACCTGTTCAATACCACATTGGAACATACAGCAAAATTTACCTTTCTTAAGACATCCACATGAATATGGAAGGCAGAATAAAAAATCTGGTTATTTAATAACTTTGGATTAAATTAAAGCTTTCAATAAAGTGTCCCGTAAATTCCTTTACACAGTTTTAAAAATATATGGGATTCCAAAAAGATTTAGGGCATGGCTTCAGGTTTTATATAAGTAAGCAACAATATATCCAACAATAAATGGACTTTTGGGCAGTGAGCTACCCTTTAAAAGGGGGATTGCGGCAAGGGTGTCCACTCAGCCCTTTATTGTATACATTTGTACTAGATCTTGTCATTAGATTGATTTTACAGGACACTGAGATATGGGGAATTTTGCTAGCTTTGAACATAGCATCCCAGAAGTTAGCTGTTTATGCAGATGATATTTGCCTAACTGCAAAATCAGGAATCTGTGGTTAAAACCATGCTGGTGTCAGAGCAATATACAGAAATTGCTGGAGCTGAAGCGAACTATAGTAAAAGTCTAGGTGTCTATATAGGGAATGGCATTTTGGCTCCTACAATATGCCCACTTCAGATATTCAACACAGCCATCAAAATTCTAGGCTGCTATTTTGGCAATGGGGATCTGGCTTTTTTAAACTGGGAAGAGAAATTGAAAAAGGAGAGAACTTAAGGTGAATCAATGGAAATCATGGTCTTTGTCCAAACAAAAAAGAATTATGATTATTGAGAAATTTCTGCTTACCAACTTTTTATATATTAGTTCTATTTTTCCCATTCCTACAACTTCAGAGACAAGATTGCTAAGTTGTTTCTTTCAGATGGTGTGGGGGAGCCTCCTGAACCCAATAAAAAGAGAGTTTACCTATTTGAATTTAAAACATGGGGGATTAGGGATGATTAAGCCCATACTGTTTTATCTTACCTTTTTTTCTGAAATCTAATTTTGGGACTAGAGATGTAAATAATAGACACATTTGGGAGGATTGGACTCTAGATTTGTTTAGCACTTTTATGCAGAAATGGGAGGTACAGGTTCCTCAGCTTACAGCTATACTAGTAATTCCAAAGTTTGCTAAACCAGCAGTTAGAAAACTCAGTATATGGGGGATCACAAAAGCACACAGACAGGATTCTCAAAGAAAATATTTGTATATTGGCATCTCACCCTCTGCCAGTAGACAATACTACCTTGGATCACTAATGGACTCGATCATCCGGGAAAAAAACCCGTCCCAGCTGGCGGCATTGCTGGTCCCTCAACCATCCTCCCATGGCCTGCGATCAGCTGACAAATCCTTGCTCTATGTTCCGAGATGTTGGACGACTAAAGGCACAGGGGCCTTCAATTCTCTGCTCCCAGGCTATGGAATGCTCTTCCACTCAACCTCCGCTGTCTCAGTCTCACTTTGGATTTAAAGTGAATATTGTCGTTATCTATCCTTAGCTGATGCTTGTACATGCTTTGGACCCAACCTGAAGCTCCTGAGACTTACCAGTAATGTCATCCCTGCTATAATCCAGCTCCAAGACTGTCTCTCTTCCGCTCCCATATTTTTCCTTCTCTTTGTAAATAACTTCTTGACTACTAGCCTCTTTCTTCTTGAACCTTGTTGCTGACCATCCACTGTTGTTTTGCCAATTACGCCTTCTGACCTTCCTTCTGTCAGTCTTTCTTGTTATATTTGAGCATTCCTCACATTTCTCTATATAACCTTACTATCTTATTAACCCTTTCACTCCACAGGTCGGTCCATGGTTTCTGCACTTATTATATATCTTACTGCCATTATCTGTATAATGCTTGCCATTATTTTTTGTTGTTTCTACCCATTGTATTTTTGTAGCACTGCTGTACTGTTCCTGTATTTGTAATATTGTATCCATGTTGCTGTTGTTCAACTGTTCTCCTTTTGTTGTACTCTCCCGGGTCGTGCCTGAAAATAGTCATTTTATGGCTAGTGCACCTACTCGGTTAACAAAAACTAAATAAAAAAAAATTAAAAATAATGGCATGAAATTTCACAGCTCAGGTGGATTTTCCAAAATGTATACCTTCAAAACTGGGTTTTGCTCTAAAAATTCTGACTGACTGTAGAATTCCCGTTATGATGTGAGATGTACAATGGTTGTGCTGACATGGCAGGTTGGGGGTTAAGGGCAACTTAAAACATAAACCCATACTTGAGAGACAATGTATAAGACCACAATGTGTGGGGGAGGAAGAAGCAATGGAGCATTTTTTCCTGAACTATGTGTATACCAAACATTTTGGTGATTTGTTGGCCACTAGATTGCAGTGGAGGCCAGTTCAGCATATAACATATGAAATATTACTGCTGGGAGATTATATAGGTTTTGTTTCCAGACATCATCCAAGCACCTTAAATCTGATATTTGCTTTCATTAAGTATTATCTGTGGCAGGCTAGATGTAAGTTTTCATTACAACACACCAATACACCAATGTTAACTTTAATAAAACAAATTGAAGTTGCTGTTATTAAACAAAAAGAGAAAGAAAGAATAAGCTTAGAAAAAAGGAAATAGCACATGCTATGGAAGAACATTTATTGGTTAAATTATAACAGCTTATGATGAAATTGTATTTTTTTAGACAATCACATGCTACCTATTTTCCTTTCTTTTGCTATTGTTTTCAAATAAGGAGAAAGAAGTATTTGTATAGAGAATGATATATATGATGTGTGTCTTTTGATCTATTTTTTCTGTGATCTGGTTTGATGTTTTGTTTATTTCAATAAAAGTTCACCTACTCACAGGTAGGGGGCCTCTGACATCCTGGCACTTGGCCAAGATGGCATCCCGGCTGGAAGGAGAGAGGTTGGATGTTGTGGAGGTAGGGGAGCAGGTCTCCTTCCCTATCTCGGCCCACTTAGAGACCACTGCAGAATACATGGATGTGGATCCAGTATTACCTACTGAAGAAGAATGAAAAATATATGGACCAGCAGACTGACCATCAGATACAGAAGGATTTCAGAGTAAAACTTTGTCCTGTTTCAGCAATAACGCAAGACCCATGGATGTCCAAATCACAAGCCTTACCTTGAATGATCTACTGGAGGAAGAGGAAGCTAAACACACGGTTAAACAGACAGCTTTGCTTACACAAATAGCAGCGCTCGGATTGCTGCCCAATGACACTTCACCAGAAGCTGTATCTACTGTTGCTATGGAAGTTGGCTCTGCGACTACAAGAAAATCTGCACTATTAATGAATACTCCTACAGACACTACAACTCCAACAGAGGAGGTAAGGGCTTGTGCATCAAATAATTATTCTTCTGAGCTGATTATTGACTGTGATGTGGGACTAACATCGGGAATGACAAAAACAGATGCATCGTCTAGCCTAAGATGCCCCACGGTTCAAATTATAAATAGTCAAGAAGTATGGTCTGTGAACAAAGCATTGCAGGCTGCAGGGTGGGAAAAAAAGCCACAACAGGGCATTGGGTATCAGGAGCACCACCGATTCACATCTCAGGGGCCTTACATGATGTACAGATTGACAATATTGATGTATTAGACTCCCAACCTATGGAGCTTCATCCTGATTTAAATCTTACACAGAACCCAGTCCTGCAATGGCCTGGGGCCTCTACAGGCCCTATAATTACTGCCCCAAGAAGACACATCTCTGATACAGCCCCCAATACAATCCAGGAGCAGAGACAAATGTATTCTGGAGCAGCATCTAGCAATACCACACGACCCTATGTATCTCTGTTCAGAACCCCTATACAGCCAGCAAAAAGACTCAATGCAGACAGACTTAAGTATATGGGAGGTATGCAGGAAGTCCCAGATAGACTTTACATGGCCAAAGTACTATTAAAAGATTCTCTCAAGTTTGTTGCTATTGAGACACATGCCCTCATCCATATATCAGGGGAAACTATATTTGATATTAGTGTTAAAACCCAGTAGTGCCTTGACCAATTCTGAATAAAATATCATAGACTGCAGAATACTTCCTTTAAAAGGAACTAGTTTTCCAGTATGCTTACCCGTTAAGCAAATAAACAACAACAATAACTTCCCTATAGACTCCCTTTTCTTTTCTTCCTTTATCCAGACCTACACAGAACATGATTATTGTCCTGTTTCGTAGTGAAGGGGTAAATATGAACGATTTAATCCACTGGCGTAATGCAAGATACACTGTTCTCTTGGACGCTGGTGCAATTTTCGACTCCGAACAAATATGGTCTGGAGGTTGGTGAGTGAGAGTGATGTTGAGAATGAGTGATACAGTGGTGCTGCATTTGCCAAACAGTTTCTTTCCTGGGTGGGGATAGAGGAGTTCTCTTCTGTCCAGGACAACCAAAGGCATGCTATAGATGTGGCTTAGTTGAGCATCTTAGCAGTGCCTGTGACCAGTTAAAATGCACTACATGTGGAACAATAGGACATTCCGGGGCACATTGTACTGAGAGGGAGAGATGCAACTTGTGTGATGTGATTGGGCATAATTTTCAGACTTGTCAGTGGGTAGCACACAATAAACCAGATTTGGCGGATGGTGCTGAACAGCGTTTGTACATAACATTGGCACAAAAAAAGAGGATCTTTACAAGAAATGACCCAAGGCTGGAGGATGTTCCTGTGCAAGCTAATGTAGTAACAGAAAAAAGCCCAGGCCCCTCTGGGAGTCAAAGAGATAGCAGTACCTCAGCACAAGCCCAGGAGGCTCCTTGAGGTGCCCCCCCCCCACCCAGAATATGGAGACAGATGCTGGGGATGGAGAATTTGAGAGTACCCCAGAAACTATTTCCATAGCAGAAAAGGAACATCCTGTCAGAGACACTGCACCTGTGATACCTCTGAATAATACTGCTATGAAGCCCCCACTCTCTAATACAACCCAGTTCACTGCTGTCCATGCTACTATAAGCAGAAGCATACCTCTCAACTGTCCCTGATTTTCAGGGATGTCCCTGATTTTGCCTCAGAAATTTCTTCTGTCCCTCCTAAATTTGGCATTTCTGTCACTGAAGAGTAGGGATTTGAATCATAAAATAATGCCAGCCACTGGTGTTACAGTCTAGTTCTCATTAAGAAAATGCTATTCACATTAAGAAGCATGTTGTATACAGCTTCTGGAACTACTATTACTATTTTTTTCAGATGTATCCCTGATTTTGGTCATTTGTCCCTGAGCATTTTAAGCCTTGTCCCTGATTTGGGATGAGGGAGGTTGAGAGGTATGAGCAGAAGATTGCGGGACTCTGCCAGATCTAAACCAGCACATAGTGAGCCAGTGATAACCCAGAATAAATATGAACTTTTACAGACCGATGGTGATGAAACTGACAGTGACTCTGATACTTCTTCACTCCAGTCCTCTATTCCTGAACAGACTACAAACACAGAGGTACCAATGTAATGGTCAGGTCCCTCAAAAGCGGAAAGCTAAGGCAAAACACAAACATACAAAGTCTGTATCACACAGAGGAAGGTTGAAATGATTAATGGGTGACTTAACATAAAACCTGCTTTCATGGTGAAACATGAACATTTTGCCTGCCACACTATTCATATCAATAGTATAAAGAACCCAGATAAGAGCGACTTTGTTTTTTCATATCTTACCATGTGTGCATTATGAATTGTGTTTTTACAAGATGTAAGATACCATACTTTGTATAAAATAAAGCAGGCCAAGCAAGCATGGTATCCTGGGCCCTATTTCTGGTCCATTGGTCAGGAATCATGTTCTGGAGTAGGGATTTTGTTCCACTTCCTAGACAGAGAACTTATTAAGTCCTAATCTTGAATGTTAAAATTTAGCACAAGCCTGCCCGTTATTGCAGCAGTTGGATTTCCTCTCACGACACCAGCGACCCGGGCTCAGGAACGGACTCGGGTATTGGAGGGCCAGCCAGGGAGAGAGCACTTCAGTTTCAGCTGACAGCTCTCCTTTTCTTTGGGGGAGGGCAGGGATGCGACCCAGCGATTGCTGACCCCTAGCAGAGGCTGGGAGTACAGCAATACATGGGGTCCCAGACACTAAGGGGGCGTGGTGAACATTGGCATCAGCCTTACATTCATGGCACACCAAGTCCCATGGGGAGCAAACAGGAAAAGAGCCCCATAGTCAACCGAATGACAGTCGCCAGCTCCTGGACAGTGCATGTACCATCCCCAGCAACACCCGGAACATGTTTGGTGCTGACTGCCCCACCGGTGCCATCCCCCACAGAGGAGGGGACCCACCCAGCAAAGGGTTACATCCAGGGGTCATCCGGGGAGCTGCAAATGTGGGGGTGAAGAGGTGGATGATCTGAGGCAGTGCGGCATGAAGGGCATAGGTGGCCTGAAGGAGAGGCTGGCCCGAAGCTGGGAGGGAGCAAAAAATATAAAAAAAATAAATAAACATTCAGCACATACTATATAGATTGATAAACATTTATGCCCCACAAACTATGGCACTGCGGGTTGATCTCCTAAAAATGATTCAGCCTTTCCTACATGCTTCCTAGTTTATAATTTTTTTGCGAGGTGGACCTTAATTGTGGTCTCTCTTTAAAAGGCAAGACCTCTGTCTCCACAACTTCAAAGTTATTCTCTGACTCCAATTCCTTAACATCAGTATTCAAAGACAGCACATTTAGTAGATGCATATAAATTTCACACTAATTCACATACCCCTACTTTTCATAAGGGAAATTTGGCCACTCAAATTGACTTCCTTTTTCTATCTCAAAACTTACACATTAGGGAAGCAGTATTAAACATTGTGAAATTCTCAGATCATAATGTCCTAACAGTCACCATAGGGATTAAACATGCTATACAGAAAAGGCCCTGGCATATGGAAAATGAATACCACATTATTACAAAATGAGAGTTTGTTTCCCTACTAAAAGAATTTTTGGAGGCAAAAAAAAATCAGTTTTCATTTTATACGATAATATTATACATTGGTGAGTAGATACTAAACAGGATCTTTCAGATTTTCTAAAACAATATCGTAGATCTGGGTATATAGATAAATATAAAGGGTATTTGCAATCTTGAGCCCAACTACAAAGGCTTATGTCATTATCTACAATCACCAAGCATGATTATACACCACAAATTCAAGTGATTAAAAAACAGCTACGTATATTTCATATGGAAAAAGCCCAAACACTTAAGCACCAGCAACAGTTTGGTACAGCTGGAACTTCTGAAACAATTTGTCCATATGAAGCATGTCAATTCAGAGTGGATAAAAAAGAAGTCACTTCTTTGTATAATCAATAGAATGACTTAAAAAACTACTAATGAGTGCATTACAGAAGTTGTTACTGAGTATCTTAGAATTAAATATGGCTCCATAGAAACTGATGCTGTACTGGTTGAGAATGTGTTATCTTCCATTAACTTTCTAGCAGCCTCACAGGCAGAGAATATACAGTTAGAATGGCCTATACAAGTCTTTGAAGTTATAGAAGCCATTCAATCTCTAAATAATAATACAACTCCAGGCTCAGATGGCTTACCATCAGAACTTTCTAAATTTATGGGTACAGAATTAGAAGAGGAATTAACTCAAGTGTTCAACTGTATGTTGGATTTTCAGGATAACCCTCTGAAAATGAATATGGGGTCATATATATATATATATATATATATATATGTGTATATATATATACATATATATATATATATATGTATATATATATATATATATATATATATATATATACACACACACACACATACATTATATATACTGTATATATATACACACACATATACATAACAAGGGGATAAAAAAGCCTTACAGAATTGGAAACCAATCAGTCTGTTGAACACAGATTTTAAGATTCTTATTAAAAATCCTGGCTAGATGAGAGTAGCAAAATCAATTATTTCTGATGCACATGCTTCCTCTGTACAACGATAGTGCATTCAGGATCATTTGTTCCTACTTAGAGAATTGATAGAAAGCGGGAATACAGGCCATCTCTCAAGCTTGGTGGTATCATTAGACCAGAGACAGACATTTGATACTGTTAGTCATGACTTTTTATGGTTGGTTTTGCAAAAGTTTCAGATACCTGATAAATTTAAAAAGTGGGTTAAAGTGTTGTATCATACAGCAATGGTAGCTCCATTGGTTAATGGATGGCGGGGTCCTCTTATAAGTATTAAGAGAGGGGTATGACAGGGATGCCCCCCTATTTTTTTTCTAGTTCTTCTACTAAGAATGATTAATGACTCAAGGCTGCTTACACCAATTATTAATAGTTCAGGTTTGATTGTTCCTAATACAATAGCGTATGAAGATGATATGTGCCTGTTGTAAAAAGATGGAGCCTTAGTGTTGGAAGATCTGAAACTATGTTCTGATTTTGTAACAGTTGCTGGTGTGGCAGTATAGTGCAGTGGTCTAAGGCTCTGAGCTGCAAATCTGGTGATATCCAGCAGATCAGACCTGGGTTTGAATCCCACAGCTTTCACTTGCATACTGTGTGACCTTGAGCAAGTCACTTAACCTCCTTGTGCTCTCAGGTCACTCCTGTAAAAAAGCTTTCAAAACTTAGTGTGCTATACCTGGTTAAACAACTAAAAAATAAATAAATATACAGAAATGTGTAGATAAAGCCTTAGGGGACAACCCAATAGCTCCAGAAAGTGTGGGAGGCAAGTTCATATGTGTTAAATTGGGTTTGAAAACTAGGGATAGCACAAAGAAAAGTTTCCACTTGGAACAAGTAGAAAATGGGGGAAGAAAAAGAGAGTTTATTTAATTAAAACCTATTTGATATTGGTGTTTCTATCTATTAGTTATGTTTTCCTTCCCCCAAAATGTTTAGAGACATGTTTAAGTGTATTTTTTCAAGCAATTTGGAACAGCCACCTTAATCCCATAAAAAGAAATGTATTGTATCTATCCGTTCTACAGGGGGGCTTGCAGATGATCTACCCTCTATTATTTTATAACTTATATTTTTTATGGCTGATTTACAACCTCTTTTAGTTCATATGGATAAAGGGTAGGAACCCTGGGTATATAATTACATTAAAATTTGGTTTCAGTTATGGGATAATAGAGCACTTAGAATTGTAAGACAACAATCAAATGTTCCAATGTACTGGAAATAAATATTTACTAGATTGAGGCAGTGGAATGTCACTACTAATATGATTATCTCACTTCAGAGGAAAGTTTTGTATACTGACCTTTTAAACACAATCTATAAGGTCCCAATTGTATTTGAACATTGCCCAGAGGATAGCAAACAATCCCTAACAGAATTGCTGAGAAACCCTAGGGATTCCCCCTCATTTGTGGGATCTACACTAGCTCAGCTGTCATGGGAAAATTATTGTTAAGGGCAATCAGAAATATAAGCAGGCAAGTGAAAGATTGTGCAGTAGACCTGAATGTATTAACCAGGTAGAAACTATTGGGTAGCACGTGAGGTTGGTGTCCACAAGAGGTGATGTGGGCAAAAGCCCGAAAGGTGAGGGGGCAGGGAGGGTGACCGGATGTGGGGTTGTGGGTGACCCTAGAGGCAGGATGTTGCTATACGTACACACGCGGGGGGGAGCTAGCATGGCGAGCATGGCCTGGGAGGGGCGGAGGGGATGTAGGGGGTAGTGCTGCAGTCAGCTGCTGAGCTGCACCATGGAGTTGGGGGTTGGCCTCCATTTCCAGTGCTGGGGTTCCGGGTTCGGGTCTGGGTCCAGGAGCTACTGCATTTTTGTTGCACCTGGCCCAACCGTTATCCATATTTGACTTTTTCACCCCCCCCGACATGCACAACCCCGGAATTGAGAATCCTTAAGTAGGGGTGTGTGGGGTGGTGCAGCTCCCCCCCTCAGAAAGCAAAGTATAGAAATCCCTGGCACCGTTCTTCCCTGCACCGAGAAATTCAGGGTGGCGAAATTGTTTTCATCGCCCTGACGTCGCAATAATGCGAGTCTCCATTTGGCGCTCGATATTATCACATAGAATGACATAATTGAACACCTGTTCTTTCACTGTTCTTTTATTTAAGAATTGTGGGCCTTTCTTGCTAGAGCATGGTCAGCCTCTACCTCAGCTCTGGTGTCCTACAAAATTTTGGTGTATGGGGACTTATCAGGATCTTGGAAGGTATGGGATAAAGAAACCATAGAAGTAGTTCTTATTGTTTGTAAATGGCATATTTGTAATGCCCATTGCTTTTTTACATTATAACAAAAACATACTACTTTTTTTGAGTTATTAGAGAATATCAATAAAGATCTGGCACAAATCTGCATAAGGGAAAAAAGCTATTTTACAAAATCAGCTTTGGATGACTAAATGGCATGATATGTCTTGGGTAACTTACTCTGACACCCCTGTAACATAGATATTAGATAATATTACAAAGGTGATATGTATTGGATAAAATAACTTTTTGTTAGATTTCCCTTTGTTCTTTTCATTTACCTTTAAGAATTCACATCAGTCTCTGAATTAAGAGCTATACACTATGGCCCAGATATTCAAACTGCGCCAGTCTGAGGCGCAAGCCCCTGCGCTGCTCAAAATAGTTGCACAGGGGTGTGGCCTGGGTGATATTCAAAGGAGTTGCGCTGTTGAGCAACTCCTTTGAATATCGCCCAGCTCTACACTTGCAATGGCGCCAGTGGAACTGCGCTACCGCAAGTTGCCAGAGTTGAGCATTCAACTTGTGGTGGCTATGTACCATTACGTCATGCTAAATTCTCCATATTCAAAAGGTGACATGCAAATGGGGCCATAATTTATGCAGAAGCAGGGGGGCCATTTGCATCTCTTTATGGCCCCATTTGCATGCCATTTGCATGAAGCTATCCCCGAGGACTTGCTCCGGCCACCCTGCCAGGCAGCAGCCGCCGGGACTGATGCACATTGCAGCTCAATCGCGGGCATCACAGTTACATGCCCCCACACCTCCCATAGCTTCCCAATCGCGGGCATCACAGTTCATGCCCCCACACCTCCCACAGCCCGATCGCGGGCATCACAGTCTACATGCCCCCCACCTCCCACAGCCCGGTCGCCCGGACATCACAGAGTTACATGCCCCCACACCTCCACAGCCCGATCGTGGGCATCACAGTTCCTGCCCCCCACCTCCACAGCCCGTCGCGGGCATCACAGTCTCATGCCCCACACCTCCCACAGCCCGATCGCGGGCATCACAGTTCATGCCCCCACACCTCCCACAGCCCAATCGCGGGCAGAACACACATATCTCCTCACCTCCCAGCCCGATCACGGGCAGAACACATACATGTCGCCCCCACACCTCCCACAGCCCGATCGCGGGCAGAACCTGTATAAACCCCCAGCAGATCGCCGGCAAACCTGTATAAACCCCCAGCGTGCCTGACATGGCAGAACTTGAGCAATTTTCTAGTATCGATCGCTGGCAGAATGCACCTTCTCAATCATTACTTTCGGTGGTGGCGATCGCAGTCGACGCAGAACGTCACAGTAGAATTTCCCAGTCTTTCCCCTGGTTCATGTTTTATTACTATTTAGCCCACTGGCCCCTGCAGCCGGGCGGGCTGTATCCCCCCCGCCGCCGCCCCGCCTGGGCCGACTGACTGTCCGTAGGGCTGCCGCCCATTGGTGCAGAGCTACAGCCATCATTCACAAATCTGGACTGTCATATACGGTATGGGCTCTACGCCCATTGGCTGTAGCTCTGCACCAATGGGCGCAGCCCTGGTGAAGTCAGTATCGCGTGACGGAGGGGCGGCAGGCGGGTGGATGCTGTCGCCTGCCGGCTGGGGAGGGCGAGCGGAGGGGAGCCGTGGGTGTGGGGGACATCAACCAGGGAGATGTTTGGGGTTGTGCCAGACATTCTGCCCGCGATCGGGCTTTACGTCCACTGGACCACCAGGGAGTTATTCGGGTTGGGGGGAGGGTTACATTCTGCCCGCGATCGGGCACTGGGGTTTATACAGGTTCTGCCTACGATCGGGCTGTGGATGTGGGG
The DNA here is from genome assembly GCA_016271365.2 of Neoceratodus forsteri. NCBI lineage: Eukaryota > Metazoa > Chordata > Ceratodontiformes > Ceratodontidae > Neoceratodus > Neoceratodus forsteri. Next base: position 701,631,182 of record CM057455.1, read on the forward strand.
ACATGTGACGCAGGTACGCCCGCGATCGGGCTGGTGGGGGCACAGGGAGCGAGTTAGGGGCCAGCCAGGGGTGGCAGCTGCTGTGTTGCGCCTGCAATGCAGCAGCTCACCTGTGGGTGGCTCGACTCAGCCTTTTTGGCTCAAGCTTGTGCGGGCGCAGCTTGGGGGTTGCGCATGCACAACTCTGCGCAACCCGACTGAATATCGGGTTGCGCAGGTTATGCATGGATCCTCCCCCTCCTGTTGAGCATGCATTCATTTGCATTGCTCTCTTGCGCAACCTGGTGCCAGTGGCATAACTGCCTCCTGCTGAATATCGCAGAATGGCGCATTTTGGACTTGCGCATGGCGCAACCCTTTTGAATATCTGGGCCTATGTCTTGATTATGATTTTGCTTGTTGTTGTTTCTGTTTTTTAGTTCATACAATGTATTCTTTGATTATGATTTTTCATATGAATGTATGTATTTTAGTTTTATATTCGACACACTTTCCCCTACTCTGTTCAAGAAGCACCATAAGATCTTTAACATTCACCTGAGCTACCACCACAACAGGCAGCTGGGACCTTGGTTTAATGTCTTATCTGAAAGACAGCACCTCAGAAGTGCAGCACCCCCTGCCATGCTGCACTACAGCATCAGTACTGAGCTTTAACCCAAGTGCCTAGTGTGGGGATAGAATTCACAGCCTTCTGATCTCCCAGCCTCAGAGGCGAGTGTGCTACCTGCTGAGCCACTGACACTGGCAATTGTTTTACAAAGTATAATCAATACATTTTCAAAATACAGTATAATCAGCACTTTTAAAAACACACAGCAAAGTTTCTAAAACAGCAAGAAATCAAGCAGTCTTAGCTCTGCATATACAATAGCTGACAACAGTATGCACCTCACCACTCTGTCACCACCACCCACAGGGCAATGAGCAGAGTCAGGCAGAGAAAGACACTCTTAGCCCCCACCCTATAGTCGACTGGATACCTGCACTTCTTATAGTTTTTGTACAGTCTCAAGTGAGCCAGGAGCACATCTACTGTAAGATTTATTTGGGGTGGGGGCTACATAAACCTAAGGAGTTTGGGAAATAGAAAACTATGACATTTTTATTTTTAAAAGCATTGATTTTAATATGCTCTGAACTAACAATAATAGATTTTTCTTTAACATTGTCCTTTCATCGCCCCGTGGGGAAACAGTACACGTGTATAATGTTATACTATCCTTATTTCTATGTAGGATGATCTATGTACCCCCAGGAATGTCTATTTTAAGCTTTCAAATTATGTATTTTATTTAAATTTACTTTTGTACAATACGTTATCCAAAGCATTGTTTTTAGGATGAAAGGACATGGTGAGTGGGATAAAGGTGGAGCTGTATGGATAGTTATGGCTGGCATGGTCCATTTAGAAGAGCTGAGGACCACCTACACTTGCCAGTAATGGCAGCTACGGATCTGTGGATGGTCATTTTAGTCTGGTCTGCAGTGGTGTCCAAGGAAAGAACAGAGTTAAGAGATTTGGCGGGGAGAGGGACGTCATGGTAAGGTTGGGATAAAACCCACCACCTGCAGGGCCAACCCTGTATACCTCCTCACATTTTGTCACTAAAATGTTGGATTCAGACATTCAAAATGTGAGGAAATGAGGGGCTCTTGTCTTAATAATATGGGACAAATTGTTAGGCAGAGACACATTCAGAAAATTGGAAGCTAGTGATGTAACAGCACTCTACCCTTGATCACACCCTGGACACTAGCTGAAAGTACCAACAGTGGAGTGATAATGACTCACATTGAGGCATTTGTGGGATCTACCTCTATAACTGCCAGCTAATTGCAGCTCTTAATGAGCTGTTAATCACACCAGACCATCTGGAACATTAAGAGGGATTAGTATGAGGACTAGAGCCAGCTAAAGTAGAGACTTTTTTAACTTAATAAACTGCCATGAAAACATGCAGTAGTCAAGATGGACAAGTAGAGTGTTAGCTGCACTAGCCCTGGTCAATCTGCATGGGTGTTTGGGCTAGTAAAATAATGTTAAGATCAACCCCTGCCCTGGTGATCATCAGCTATCTGAAACAAGCTGTGTTGAATAATAACAGTTAAACAGCACAGCGGTAGAACTGTCATTTCAGTGTTTCACTCTCTCTCTCTCTCTCTACAGCTCTCATCATACTTAAGCAATAACCAATAAGGTACAACAAGGTGTTGGTTGCACTACATTTACCCCATGGTCAGGGGTGTTGTAAGGCACATTGTAAAGGAAAATGGGCCCAGAGGCAACTTTTAAAAAACAAAAACTCTAAACGTTTTCAGACCCACACAAAGTATAATAACATGTTGCTAAATAGTGCAAAATAGTCCATCCACGGATGTTTTTCACCTGTCAGTCATTTGTCTTTCTTCATATTCAGTACACTGTGAGATTGTTCACCATGGAATAGAAGAATTCAAAGATCTACATTATTTCAGTGGTAGAATGCCCCCCCCTTTCACACACACATACACACACACACACACACACACACACACACACACAAACACACACACACATGTTGAATGGTGCCGTGGAATACTGTACATGAATTAAAAATTCTTCAGAGTTCCACTGGTATATACACACACACAGACAGTCAGACACACACAAAGTCCTCATGTGGAACCACAACCTTAATTTTATCAGTTGCCTGGTAAGGAGCAGGGAGTTCTCTATCAAACTGGTGGGGATAGAAGGGGGGGTTTCATGATCATCAAAGAAACACCAGCATAAATGACAAGTATCTGTGATAAACATGGTTTGTCTTATCTTGTCTGTCTGCTGTTCCTTTAAAACTTCCCAATCACACCTCTATAATCATGGTGACACTTATATAAATGAGACAACCATTCTATAATGAGAGCCAGTTTCTGAAAGGAAATTGGGAGGGGGCTGGTGGGGGAGCACATGGGAATGTTCAACAAGCAGTACACAGCAACATTTTCTAAAAGAAGTACATTACCCTGTCATCTTGGGGAAAAAAGATCATCCCTCAGATTACAGTTTGGGGGGGGGGGGCGCAGTGTCTGATTTTCAAAGGGCCTGGCATGGCCCTTTGACTAAATCCCCATGTGCAACTTTCTGATACAGAGAAAAACATCTCACAACTGAAAATGTTATTTTTAGCATTTTGTTTGTGTATTGATGGGGTTGACTGTTTTTGTCCAGGTATAGTATGCACAAAAAATGCTATTTTTAGAACTACCAGATGTAGCATTTTTGCACAGCCATGTAAAATAAATCTCTGAAAGCTGCTGTAAACTGTGGTAAAGGTTGCAAAAAACATTCTTTTTGAACAATGTGTGCATGCCAAATTGCAGCTCTGCAAGGGTACTCACCTTTATGCAACTTTGTATGAGCACATGCACAGTTATTCAGGGTTTCAAAATCTGGCCCACGGTTCATGAATGTGCTGTACCTGTGTCTTCAATGTACCTAGTTTTGGTAGCTCTAATAATCCTTTCACTTCTAAAGAGGGAAAGGGAAAGGGGAAATTGTGTAACCAGGAAAGGCACACAAAGCCGATACTTGTTTCCAGGTGTGACCTGGGAGCACAAGGAAGCCAAGTGACTAGCTCAGGGTCACACAATATGCAAGTGGGAGCTGTGGGATTCAAACCTAGGTATCTGGATTAGCAGCTCAGGGTCCCAAACCTCTGTGTTATACTGCTAAAATGCATTACATATATTAGCCGACCGTCTGGAGGCAGTACTTCCCTTTCTAATAGGGGCAGAACAGGTTGGTTTTATGAAAGGGAGATCATCGGTTGATCATCTGAAGACCTTGTCTCACATCTTCCTGGCATCCAAGGATGCTTCTCATCTAATGATCCTGATTTCGTTGGATGCCGAGAAGGCATTTGACAGAGTTCAATGGGAATATTTGTTTGTTACGATGGAGGTTTTCAGTTTCCCCATGAAATTCTGGAATTGGGTTAGCTCGTTATACAAGTTCCCCTCTGCCAGAATGTCATGTAATGAGGTTGTTTTTAGTCCCTTTAAACTGCATGTGGGGACCAGTCAGGGGTGCCCCCTATCTTCCCTTCTCTTTAATATTTACTTAGAGACTCTTATTAGGAGGTTATCAGGTGCCCAGGGCATTTCGGGTATTTCTCTAGGTGAGCAGGTGGTTAAAGTTGCTGCCTACGCAGATGATCTTCTGCTGCAAGTAACCCACCCACTCACATTTATTCCCACTATTGTGAAGTTAATAAATGACTTCAGCAAGGTCTCAAACTATAAACTTAGTGTAGGAAAGACTGTAGTTTTTCCTCTTAATCATCGGGTATACAAACAGGACATTATCGCGTTCGGGCTCACTTGGAAGTCTGACTATATTAAATACTCGGGGCTTCTTTAAACTCGGAATGCAGCTCGGCTCAGACAACTAAATATTGATGCACTGGTACATAAAATAGACCTAGACCTTCGCAAGTGGACCCTACTTCCCCTTTCCCTTTAGGGCAGAATTAATTTAATCAAAATTAACGTATTCCCTCATTTGTTCTAACCTCTCAACATGCTAAACATATGGCTCCCCCTGTCCTGGGTCAAAAAAGGGCACAGTATGATCTCCACTTTTATATGGGGTGATAAGAAGGCTAGGATGGCATTCCATAAACTAGCTGCCCCGAAAGCTAAAGGAGGATTAATGCTTCCCCATATTGGGCCATACTATTGGGCCAGACAGGCCAACAAGTATCTCAGATGGCTGACTGCGGATCAGTTGTCCACGGCAGCCGAGTACACCTAGACCTGGTTAGCCGTCGAGTCTGTTTCCATAAAAAAACACGGCCTTTCTCCTGCTGCGCTGTTATACATTAAGGTTAGTGCCCTACCAGAATCTCTATGTAGTTCCCCTATAGCTGTTTCAATCAGGGTTCATACTCAATTGTGTGCATTTCTGAGATATAAGAATCTCAAGGATTCATTTCAACCTGTAATAGGTAACCCTAATTTTTTACTAGATGGTAAGCCCCTCCCAGCCAGTTGGCTCCCTCAAATAGGAGATTGCCGTCTAGAAGAGTTTATAACACCCAACAGTCAATGGTGTTCCTCAGCTGACATTATGCACAAGTTTATGATACCTCGCATAAGAATCTTCAAGATTTTCCAGCTTCGTCATCTCCTGGTAAAGGTAATGGGTTCGACTCCCCCCCCCCGTAGCCCATATCAGATTCCAAGCTACCTTAATGGAGTTGGCGGGTTCGCCCCATACTGTATCTAAAATATACAGTGCTCTATTTACCTGGGTCTATCCTGATAATTACACTCCAGTTACCTTTTGGGCCTCTCTCTTCCAGGGCAGAGACCTGGATTGGCCTCTCCTGTGGCAACGTTATCATAAGTTCCTCAAACAGGACAGACTTAGATTAATGCAATTCAAAATTTTGCACAACATTTATTATTCTCCGCAAAGGCTTGCCAGACTGGGTTTAGTGTCCTCTCCTCTTTGCACCAAATGTCAGTCACAAGAAGGAGACCTTCTTCATATTTTCTGGAGCTGTTCTAAAGTTGTCCCACTCTGGACTATGATTAATCAGCGAGCTGACCCTCTTTTAGGGCTCTCAGACTTGTTCACCCCTGAAATATGTCTTCTTGGGAATTGGTGGTGAACAGGAAGCACTACATAGCCTTGATGTCGATGTCTGTTAAAATAGTGGTGATAAGACACTGGAAAGATACGGAGGTACCAACATATGTTGAATGGCTTCGGGAGTTATTTGCGAACCTCAGAACTGAAAGGACTATTGCCAGTCTATACAACAAAATTAAGAAGTTTGATGGGATTTGGGGCCCACTACAAACTCTCTATGCATTACAGGTCTAAGCATCACTAGGCCATATCCATAGGTTCCGTGCTAAATGTGTAAAGAGGTGGCTTGTTAGGAGTGCGTGGTGGGCAGGGTGGGAGGGAAGGGAGAGTGAATCATCCTGTATTTTGTATCTGATGTATGGGGTTCATGATCTATACTGTTATGATTCGTTCTCTGTATTGGAAACTTTAATAAAATTTGAATTTAAAAAAAATAAAATGCATTACATAAAAGTTCTAAAAAATAATAACCAACCTTCACAGGCCCGTCAAAACAAGTAAAGCAACAGAACATTCATTCTAACATCAAAATTAATTATTTTGCATTTCAGCTACTGATATTCCACATAGATCACCTGCACGTTTTGTCACAGTCTCTGGTGGCCATAGGCAAGCAGTTAGAGTACACTTACTGATCAGCAGACATATGTCTCCTTTCAAAGGACAACATGAATAGTGTCTTTCTCCAAAAAGTTATCCTGGCGCAACAATACTTTATATGTTTTCTACCTTCAAAGTTCCAAAACAGTTGCCATTTTCAAGGCAAGCTTCCATCAGTGCTGTTCTCTCTCTCTGAGAACTATATGACCCATCCAGATCATTCTCTGCTGCCCTCCTCCTTCCTCCTAAGACTGGACTGAAACAGGAGCATGATGTCATATTCCAGTCTGATAGTACTGAAAATATGTTCTCTTAATTAACTGCACCTGTGACCTTCCTCCTTTAAAATAATGAATCCCCAGTTTGTCAGAATGGAGTGTTTGTGTTATCTCTTGCATACTGGTCCCAGTCAGCTCTAGAGAATGCTTAATGAACTGTTTTAAGGACCTTGGCTTAACCCGTTAATGTCTTGCTTCCCACTGCAGTAATAGCCTAGCATAGATTACTTTTTTTTTAAAGTTGCTCTTTTTACATGTGAGGAATTAACCTGCAAGTTCCTAGTGAGGAAGAGGTACCAGGGTCAAAACCCCAGCCGTGGTGCACAGATTTATTTTTCACAGCTACTGGAGCTTCTTGATCAATTACCAGGGCTTTGGCCCCGGAAGCCCGGGCTTAATTCCAATAGTGGTCATCAGTGCAATATAATACTGCAAAAAGGGCTTAATTGCTTCATTAATTGTAACTGAGCAATTACTGCTGCTGGCATTCCAATGTGTTCCTCTAGTTTATATTCTGTGTGGTGTGTCTGATCTTCACTCCACCTGTAACACCTGCCACTGCTTGCTGCAGCCCACTCCAGAGATCCATGATGCCGGCTGTCCTGAGTGCTGCTTCCATCCGCTCTTCAATTCCATCATCCCAGTCTGTTCTGGGTGTCGATTCCTGCTCCTGAGTACTGCTTCCATCTGCTCTTCAGTTCCATCATCCCAGTTTGTCAAGTGCTCCAATGTTATCTTGGAACAGCTGTGTCAGGGATCCTGTCCAGAAACTGTTACTGTTGATTTTAAAATGTCTAATAATAAATGTAAACATACCCAGTGGTTAGTAGCCAGCTTTAATGAAATAAGCACATGTCAGGAGGACTGTCTGTGTGAGTTCCAGCTGGCTGGGATATCAGAAGCTCACTCCATTTTATTGAATTATCACGTGTAAAACTGCTGTCTGTTCTTCAAAAACTGAATGCTGTGTGTTTTTAACTTTGTTTGTATAGTGCATCATAAAACACACTGAAATGGATATGACCAGTGTGTATATAAAATGTTTTTAAAGTCTGCAGTTTGCACAATTTTTAATTGGGTCTGGGACAGGACATCCACATGGGACTGGCGGGCAGAATGCAGGCTGCAAAGAGACAGAAGAAATCTTCCTGGGGGGAGGGGTTATTGGCAGACTAGATGGACCTAGAGGTCCTTATCTGCCGACAGCCTTCTATGATTCTATGATTATTTTACACCAGATAAATACATATTTTTTTCAGACAAACAACCCCCTGGTTTTGGTGTGCTTTTCATCTAATCTCTATAATTAGTCTTTAAGTTTTCTTTTGTTATCTTATGGTAAGTAACCACTGATGTAACTGTTGCTTTTGTGTGTGTATTTATTTGTTTTATTTCTTTTCCATTATAAGTTCTGCATAGGTGGTAAAATGTATTTCTGGTTTTAGTTTGTATTTTTTTCCAACTAAGCCCACTATGGCACTGTTTCAGAGTAATACTGTAAAACTAAATAATATCGCAATTGTTTATTTTTGTGGAACCCAGCATTTCTGTATTATCTGTATAAAGCTTTTTTTAGCTGACAGATGTGTAATTTAATGTAAGAAAGGGCTTTAACACAACAGTGATGGACATGCAATATACTGTGGTTTAAAAGGGTTTTAAAACCAATGTAATCAGTGCAATATAATGCTGAAAAAAGGGATTAATTGCTTAATTAATTGTAACTGAACAGTTACTGCTGCTGACATTCCAATGTGTTACTCTAGACTGCTGACATCACTGTTTGGAGGTGGGGTTTCCCTGTTCAAATCACCACGCCGCTCATTAGCGTTCATTCTGCCTACATAGATACATAGATACATAGACAGTGTCGGCAGATAAGGGCCTATGGCCCACCCAGTCTGCCCATTTGAGCTTGTAAGTTCAGTTTGTTTTCCTAGAAGTCTGTTTCCCCTTACCCCTGACCTCTAGAATTCTTTTATGTCTATCCCATGCATTCTTAAATCCTTGATTGTTTCAGCCCCCACCACTTCTCTGGCAGGGTGTTCCACTTGTCCACCACCCGCTCTGTGAAGAAATTCTTTCTCATGTTTCCTCTGAATCGTCCCTCCTCCAACTTCATCCCATGCCTCTAGTCCTGGAACATCTTTTGCTTAAAATAGTGTTTTCTGCACCCTGTTTCTCCTGTAAGATACTTGTATGTCTCTATCATATCCCTCTCTCCTCCTCTCCTCCAGGGAGTGCATGTTCAGTTCCTTCAACCTGTCTTCAAAGGACTTGTGATGCAATCCATGCACCATCTTTGTTGCCCTCCTCTGAACCTTCTCTACCCTGTCTGTGTCCCTACGAGGTATGGTCTCCAGAACTGTACACTGTACTCCGGTGGGGCCTCACTAGTGTCTTGTATAGCGGAATTATGACCTCTTTTTCCTGCTGGGATGCCCTGCCTATACATCCTCAGCATCCTATTTGCTTTTACCTGATGCCTTGTCACACTGTTTCCTACCTTGAGGTCATCAGAGATGACAACCCCAAGATCCTTTCCTGCTTGGTGCATGCTATATCCTCACCCCAACTGATATATTGTGCCAGGTTTTTGTGCCCTATCGCATTATCTTGCACTTCTTTGCATTGAATTTCAACTGCCAAACCCTTGACCATTCTTCAAGTTTCTGCAGGTCCCTTCTCATTCTGTCTACACCCTCTGGTGTGTCTACCTGTTACAGAGCTTTGTGTCATCAGCGAACAGTGAAATTCTGCCTTCTAGATCCTGCGCAATGTCACTGATGAAGATGTTGAATAGGACCGGTCCCAGCACTGATCCCTGTGGTACCCCACTGGTCACTCTTCCCTCTGTGGAGTGACAGCCATTTACCACATCCCTCTGTGTCCTGCCACCCAGCCAGTTACCTACCCACCACACTACTGTCCTGCCCACACCCATATTCCCCAGTTTGTGTAATAGTCTTCTATGTGGCACAGTGTCAAAGGCCTTGCTGAAGTCCAGATAGGCCATGTCCACTGCCCTCACCTGATCCACCTCCCTAGTCACCCAGTCAAAAAATTCAATGAGGTTGGTCTGACATGACCTCCCCCAGGTGAAACCATGCTGCCTTGGGTCCTGTAGTCCATTGACAACCAGATGTTCCACCAATCTCTCCTTCAGTAGTGCTTCCATGATCTTTCCCACTACCGAGGTGAGGCTGACTGGTCTGTAGTTCCCTGCTTCCTCTTTGTTCCCACTTTTGTATAAGGGGACTACTCTGCTATCCTCCAGTCTTTGGGTACCTCCCCTATTTCCAGTGATTGGCTAAACAGGATAGCCAGAGGTTCAGCCACCACCTCTCTTAGTTCTTTAAGGACCCTGGGGTGCACCCCACCTGGCCCCATTGCTTTGTCAACTCTTATTACTTCCAGTTCCTTCAGGACCCTTTCTCGTGTAAAGGGACTTGTGTCCATTTCTGCACGATTCTCACCCTTTGTCCTCCCTTCAGACCCATTATCCCCCTCTTCCTCAGTAAAGACTGAACAGAAATACCTGTTCAATATGTCAGCTTTACTGTTGTCATCCTCCATGCGGCTCCCATCCTCCCCCTTCAGTCTCACTATCCCTCCCTTTGTCTTTCTTTTTTCACTTATGTACCTGTAAAAGGTTTTGTCCCCTTTCACCACTGATTTTGCAATGTGTTCTTCTGTCTGAGCTTTGGCTTCCCTTACTGACTTCCCTGCCTCCCTTTGTTTCTCCTGGTACTTCTCCCTATCCCCTTCTGCCTGTGTCTTTTTGTATTGCCTGAATGCAATCTTTTTGGCTTTCACTTTCTTTGCTACCTCTTTGGAAAACCATAATGGCCATGCCTGTTTTACTTCTGTGGGGTGCCTGCCTCCCGTTTACATACATCCTTCTATCAACCACTGGCTGTGTATGAGGAGCAACTGTGGACATCTACAAGAAGCCAGACCACTGTGAGAGACTGTATGATATTAGCTTCTGTAGACTGTGTGTGCTGCATACAATTATTTCAGTAAGCAGGCGATTGGGGCATAGACTGCTGACATCACTGTTTGGAGGTGGGGTTTTCTGTTCAAATCCCCATGCCGATCGCTAGCGTGAGCATAGTTAGTGGCGTGAGCACCATTCCAAAGAGAAGATTTCTGGAAGGTTGGACTAGATTTATAAAGTATACTGTGTAATTGCTGTTGCTTGTGAAAGAATGGGTATTTTATGAATAACTCTTGTAGTTATTTTGGTGGTTGGGGTTTTACCTTGGGAAACTGCTCATAGCCGTATGCTGTGGGATTTCCAGGTAAATGGTTTGGTTTTACTATCACTCAGCTATGGGTTTGTTAAAAAACATTACTTCCAATGGAATCAGGATTATTATTTATTTAGTCAATCATAGGAATTACAACCCTTTGAGTCATAGACTCATTTACAAAGGCTCCTCGTCAGCATAGTCATACATTCAGAGATAGTGCATTAGTGGGACATTACATTTCAAGTAATTACATATAATAGCCAAAGTGGCTGAAAGTCCTTGCACGTAGTAGCTAGGGTACTGATATTATTACAGTGGAACAATTACAATACAAGTGCAGCCTCTGGGACATTGTTGTATAGTAGCAACAGTGATCTATACAATAGTGAGACAACACAGTTTTAAGGAAGTATTTACGTATAGTAGCCTGGGTGGTTGTTGACCTATTTAGTAGCTAGGGTATTGGTATTAGTACAGGAGGTATAGTTACAGTTTAGGTGCATCCTCTAGGGCATTGTCATATAGCAGAGACAGAGATCAGCAGCAGAGATGTCCTATACAGTTAGTCCTATACAATTGGTGGCAATGTCAATGTGGAGTGGCCATAGTGCAGCTCTGTGCAGGTCAGTTAGGAGGATTAGCAGCTGCACTGGCATTGGCACAAGGAGAGAATGTGTTTTTTTAGGAGGGTCTTGAAGTGTCCTAGATTGGGAATGGTGGTTATGGCTGGGGAAAGCTCACTGTACCGGGTGGGAGTTCTATTGAGGAATGATCTCTGAGCAAGGGAGGTTCTGACCCTGAGCACGGTCCACAGATGCTTGTTGGCAGAATGAGTGGTCGCAATGCAGGAACATGAGAGTAGTGAGGCTGAGACCCCCAGTGGAATTAACCCTAGGTGGATTTTTTTTTGTGAAGAGACAGGATTGATATTTTAGTCTTTCCCCAAGGGTGACAATGTTTGTAAGAGCGTAGAGGGTGCAAGTATGGGAGCGTTTGTCTGTGCCTAGGAGGAGCCGGCACACTTTATTAATGGCTATGTGAATTTTGTTTAGGATGGTGTTGTCCACAGCAGAGTAGATTGGGAGCCCATAATCAATGACAGAGAGGACAGAAGGGGTAACAGCCAGGTAGAGAGCCTCTGGTGTCAGGCAGTCTTTGTGCCGGTATAGGAGGCCGATGCGGGTATTAATGGCTGAGGTCAGAATGTTAATGTGGGCATGGAAGGAGAGGGAGGTGTCAAAGGTAAGGCCGAGGTATTTATAAGTAAGTATTTGTTCCAGAAGGAGGTGAGCGTAGGAGAGGATTTTTAGTTCAGTGTCCTTGGCCTTGTTCTGCCGGTGGGCAAATATCATAGCTTTTGGTTTTTTGATGTTGACCACAAGTCTGCGACTGGTGAACCAACTTTCAATCTGGTTGAACGAGTGTTGGAGGGAGGACTGTAGGTTTTCAGGGCAGGGGTGTACAGCATAGAGAACTGCATCATCAGCATATAGCAGCAGGTTACCGGAGCAGGATTTGGGTAGTGCATTTAAGTAGATACCGAAGAGTAGAGGGCCCAATATAGATCCCTGGGGGGACCCCTGAGTGGACAGGCAGGGTGGAAGATAGGGTGTCATTTATCTTAACACATTGGGATCTGGAAGTAAGGTAGCTATTAAACCAAGAGAGTGGTCCACGTGATAGACCAGTGTGGTGAAGTGTGTCCGGGAGGAGGGGGTTGGAGACCGTATCAAAGGCCTTAGAGAGGTCCACGAAGATGGCTCCAGCCAGATGTTTATGGTCAAGGGTAGAGTGAATGAAATTTGAGAATTTGATGAGGGCAGTGCTTGTACTATGGCCTGATCTAAAGCCATGTTGTTCACTGCATAACAAATTGTGGGCTCACATATACTCGTGAGTTAGTCGGAAATTATTTTTTCAAGAGCTTTTGAGAGAGGGGAAAGGATGGATATGGGCTGATAGTTGTTGGAGTTGGTATTGTCTCCACTTTTTAGTATTGGGGTAATTGTTGCAGTTTTCCAGGCTGTAGGGAACTGTCCCAAGCATAGGGAGTGGTTAAGGAGGTCGGTCGGGGGGAAAGAACAGTGTCAAGAACTTGGTAGAGGATCTTCATGTCAAAGGAGTCTTTGCAATAGTTGGAGCCACTGAGAGCTTTGGAGAGGTAGGATTTTGCTTCCTGCTTTGTAATGACTCTAAGGTAGAAAGGGGGGCGCTGGAGGTTTTTTTTGGAGGAAGCTGGGATAGGGTCAAAAAAGTCGTTCGGGAGGACCGTACTAAGATCGGAAAAAGTTGAGTTAAGGCAGTTAACGATAGCCTGTGGGTCATTTGAGGTGGTATTGTTGATGCAGAGCTGGGAGGGTGGGGGGAGGTGAGATTTGCCATTAAGCTCTTTAATGTTGTCCCAAAATGTTCGTGCACTCCCCCAGGAGGAAGCCAGGGTGTCTTTATAGTATTCAGTCTTGGCCTTGTGTATGGCCCAGGTGCACCTATTGCATGCTGCTCTGTATGCTAGTCTGTCTGCTTGGGAACCAGATTCAATGGCTCTGTGCCAGAGGTCATCCCTTTGTTTTAGTTGCTGCCATAATGTGGGCGTGATCCAAGGGACATTATGCTTTACAGTTTTCAATTTAGTCAGGAGGCTAAAATGTCACATGCTTTGTTGAAAGAGCATGTGAAGTAATCAAGGGCTAGGTCAATGTTAGGGGCCTGGTTTATAGGGGCCCAGTCCCAATGGGCCAGGTAGTGTTTGATTTTTTGAAGACCACCTGGTCGCAAGTGTCTGCGGGTGGAGATACTAGGTTGGGGTTTGGGCAGGTGACATGACCAGGAGCAGAGGATAGGGGAGTGGTCATTCAGAGAGTCTGGGAGGACCAGCAGGTTAGAGATTCTATGTGGTCGGTTAGTTAGTAGTATGTCCAGTAGGGTCTGGGAGCCGTTTGCAGTGTTTACCCTGGTAGGTTGGTGAACCAGCTGGGTATGATCCAGCACTGCAAAGGCATCCTTGATGGCAGCTGCTGACTTGGTGAGCCAGTTAACATTTAGATCACTGACCAGGATATGCTCTGTTTTTGGGGGGAGGTTGGAAATATAGTTTGTAAGGGATTGTATAGCCATAGCTTGGTTGCGTGGGAGAACATATGCCGCTATGATGGTTTGGGGAGCTCTAGCAGGGTCCAAGGTAAGTTTTATGGATAAGGCTTGGGCGCCGTGGTCTAGTGAGGGGATCGGGAGAGCTTGGTTCAGTAGGGAGTCTCAAACATAGAAGGCACAAACACCGGCCGGTTTTCCCATTCTGTTGGATCTGTGTAGAGTGAAGTCCAGGAGGCTGACGAATGAATCTGTTTTTTTTTTTGAAAGCCATGTTTCAGTGAGTGCAAGGACATCCAGCTGACGTTGTGCTATCCGGCTTTGGAGAGATGCTGTTTTATTGGGAAGGCTACAGATATTCATGGCAGCTATGCTATCTTTTGTCCAGATTTCATCCTTTGTTGGTTCAGGAGGATATATTAACAATGGTGAGAAGTTATACAGTTCGTACTGGTACAGGGTGTTTTTTGGGAGTTACTTTAAACAAATCTAAATTGTTTTTTTAGCAGATTACTACCATTAGAATCTGGGTTGCCCACTAGGACTTATTTTATTGTACTTATCATTGAGCAGTGATATTTGTCCAAATCCTGGGCCCTCTCAATATATTAATAAAAATAAGAAAAGAATTGTATTTATGCACTCCAATGTTAGGAGTATTTTACCAAAAATAGATTTAATTAAGGAATACTTGGTTGACCATGAACCTGATTTTATGGTATTTAGTGAAATGTGGTTAAATGATAGAGTAGATGATGCACTTTTTAAGATACAGAGTTATGGTATAATGAGAGCAGATAGGACTAAGAGAGGGGGAAGGCTTTTAATTTATTTTGCAGAAAAATATACCCCAGTACGTTTGGTCCTGAGTATAGATTCTAATTGTTGTGTATATGTGGCCTTAGAAGTAAATCTTTATTCAGGTAGGCCTTTACTGTTTTTTGGGGGATACAGACCACCTCAGTTTCCTTCGAATACTTTATTCTCTATTTGTGGTGTTCTCTCCCCTTATGTTACATCTCATGAAATTCTAATAATGGGAGATTTCAACACTAATTGGTTGTGTCCTAGTAGATCAAAAAGTTTAAAATCTGTTGCATTAGAATTGGGTTTAACTCAATTGACTGAAGACTCTATGCAAATTAATTTAGTTAACCCTTCTGGGTCCTCTTTATTGGACTTAATTTTAACCAATAGTTTGCATTCTTATACTGAGCATGGGCTATTTGCTGATATTTTTAGTGATCATAATGTTATTTACTGTCTAAAAGGAATTAATAGTGTAAAAGGGCTTGCAAGATACATCAGGATTTGATCTTTTAAGAAAATTGATTATTTCAGTTTTTTGGATGACCTTAGCAATGTTAATTGGGAATGTGTGAAGTTAATATCAGATCTTGATTTAGCTTGGGGATATTTTTTAAAAGAACTTTTAATGGCTTGTAATAAGCATATGCCTTTGAAAATCAAAAAAGTAAAATTTACGTCAGCTGTTTGGTTCTCTTCCAAACTTGTGAAGTTAAAAAGGGATAAAATTATGGCCTGGGAAAATGCCAGAGTTTCTGGTACTTCAATTGATTGGCAAAATTATAGGAAATGTAGAAATAAATATGTGGCAGGTGTTAGGGAGGCTAAGAGAAAATATTTTAATTCTGGAAGTCTGAATCTGTAAAAAACCCAAGGAAATGTTGATCACTTATTAATAATTTGAATGGCCAGTTGAAATGTAAAGAAACAATTCAATTGTCTACTGATGAAAATTTTGATCCTGCTGCATGTTTACCTGATAGATTTAATACATTTTTTATTAATTCAGGAAATGTTTTTGGTGACATAACCCATCATGATTTGCATTTAGTAGATGTTCTGAATGATGTTTCTTCCAAATTTTGTTTTAAGGAAATTGCTAGTTATGAGACACGTTAAAACTAAAGTCTGATGGAAGTTGTGGCCCAGATGGTTTGATCTCAAGCATGTTAAATTATTCAGCATTTCATATTGCTGAACCTTTGACATATTTGTTTAATCAATCCTTGTATTTTGGTTATTTTCCTCAGGATTGGAAGTTGACCATAGTTGTTCCCTTATTTAAAGGGGACAATTCAGATCTCCTCTCCAATTACAGACCTATTTCCCTTCTTCGCCTTGTCAGTAAGTTTTTTGAAAGGCTGCTGGCTAGACAATTGGCAGATTATGTGAAGGGTAATAATCTGTTTGATCAGTTTCAAGCATGTTTTTGTAAACTTCATGGGACGGTGGTCTCCGTGTCGAGGGTCTTGGACGATATAGGTAGGGCTAACGATTTACATCAATTTACTGGAGCAATACTGATTGACTTGTCCAAGGCATTTGACACAGCTGACCACCAAATATTATTATTACTTTTGGATGAGTTGGGTTTAGGTAATGATGCTATGACCTGGTTTTACTCTTATTTGAGTAATAGAAAACAATTTACATCTATTGGTCATCAGGATTGTTCTCCATTAGTGGTAGTAAGGGGTGTCCTGCAAGGCTCTGTCCTGGGACCTCTTCTCTTTTTGTTATATTTAAAAGATTTTGGTAAGGTTTTAGGTGAAGTTAATTATCATTTATATGCTGACGATACTATTGTTTATTTTTCACATGTTTCGGTTTTGCAAATTCAGACTGTATTGCAAAGTAATTTTGATTCATTGCAAACATTTTTTTTAGACTCTAAATTGAAGTTAAATATAACCAAGACAAAGTCCATGTTGTTTGGACCCCCCCTCTAAAATAAAATTGGGTCATAAGATAGTAATATCAGATAGTTCTGGAGTTGCAATAGAAAATGTTGAATCATATAAGTATTTAGGGTTTTGACTTGACCAGTATGCCTCAGGGAATATCCATGTGGGAAAATTGGTTGTGCAAATTGGAAAGAGGATAGGCTTTTTATTTAAAAATAAAAATTGTTTGGATTCGGCCACTATGAAAACTATAATTACTGTACAAATACTTCCATTATTTTACTATGCAGATATTTTGTATGCTGGTACAACTTTTGAGCATCTACAGAAATTGGATGTACTTTACAATCATTTGGCTCATTTGATCTTGAAATGTCCAATGGATGTCCATCATTGCATTTTGTATACGTCTTTGGGTTGGGTATCATTAAAACAAAGAAGGGATAATCACAGATATATATTTGCATATTAATGTGGTTTGGGTCTTGTTAACGATTATTTGTATAACAAATTATCTTTCAGATCTGTTGATCCATCATTGAGAAATGCCTTTGTATGAGAACTTTCTGTTCCATTTACTAAAACTGTGTTCCCTTCAATATTTTAGCCAATTTGTTCCTTTGTTTTGGAATAGACTTCAGCATGAATTCCATAGGTTATGTATGCCATCACCTTCTATACCATGTTAAAACAGCATCTGTCTTCGTATGACCATGTTTGTGAATGCTATTGATGTATTCATGAATTGTGATGAAATTGTTACTTTTTTGTATTGTAATTTATATTTTGTAATTTTGTACTGCCATAAAGTCACCATTGTGAATGAGCTGATGCTCAATGGTTATTCCTTAATAAACAAACAATATTCTGTGTGGTGTGTCTGATCTTCACTCCACCTGTAATACCTGCCATTGCTTGCTGCAGCCCACTCCAGAGATCCATGATGCCATCTGTTGTGGTTGGTGATGCTCACTCCTGAGTGCTGCTTCCATCTGCTCTTCAATTCCATCATCCCAGTCTGTTCTGGGTGTCAGTTCCTGCTCCTGAGTACTACTTCCATCTGCTCTTCAGTTCCATCATTCCAGTTTGTCAAGTGCTCCAATGTTATCTTGGAACAACTGTGTCAGGGATCCTGTCCAGAAACTGTTACTGTTGATTTCAATATGTCTAATGTTAAATGTAAACATACACAGTGGTTAGAAGCCAGCTTTAATGAAATACGCACATGTCGGGAGGACTGTCTGTGTGAGTTCCAGCTGGCTGGGGTATTAGACGCTCACTCCATTTTCCAGAATTAACACATGTAAAACTGCAGTCTGTTTTTCCAAAGCTGACTGCTGTGTGTTTTTAACTTTGTTTGTATAGTGCATCGTAACACACTGAAATGAATTTGACCAGTGTGTATATATAATGTTTTTAAAGTTTGCAGCTTACACAATTTTTAATACCAAAACGAACATTATTTTACACCAAATAAATACATATTTTTTCAGACAAACAAAACCCTGGTTTTGGTGTGCTTTTTATCTAATCACTATAATTAATTATTTAAACATATTTTTGTGGTTAGAAGCCATCAGGGAAAATAGTTAGAATACTTCTATAGCAAAAATATTGATTTTTATAGCACTCTGTATCATGAATAATCATGGATGTGTGGTAGTTCTACTATAGATTAGGCCTTTTTAAGCTCCTTTGTTCATAGTCAATTTCCAGTTTCATCTAGTTTTTTTTTTCATAAAAATATATAATTTTATATATTTCTTTCAATATTTTTGAGTGATTAAAATCAGTAATGATTAAAGAATTTCTCTTGCCCAAGAAGACTGCCATATTAACAGGAGGTTAGCATGCAGATGACCTTCTGACTGAAAAAATAGAGTTCCTTAGTAGTATTTTACTAGTCAGTTAGTCTAGCCTTCAGTTTAGCAGTCATTTTGAGCTGATGCTAATGTTAAGTACTGCTAACATGTTTACTGTTATTAGTATTTAGTCTTCAGTTTAGCAATCATTCTGACCTGATGGCTAATGTTAAATACTGCTAACATGTTTACTGTTATTAGTATTTAGCCTTCAGTTTAGCAATCATTCTGACCTGATGGCTAATGTTAAATACTGCTAACATGTTTGCTGTTATTAGTATTTAGCCTTCAGTTTAGCAGTCATTCTGACCTGATGGCTAATGTTAAATACTGCTAACATGTTTGCTGTTATTAGTATTTAGCCTTCAGTTTAGCTGTCATTCTGACCCGATGCTAATGTTAGATACTGCTAACATGTTTACTGTTATTAGTATTTAGCCTTCAGTTTAGCAGTCATTCTGACCCGATACTAATGTTAAATACTGCTAACATGTTTGCTGTAAACAGCCTTTAGCAATCAGAAGCAGTATAAAGGTTTCACAGAACAACAGTAGCTGTGCATTGACAGAAACCTAAAATAAATACAAATAGTTACTGAAGATCGTGACATGACTCCACAAAATCTTCAACTAGACTGTAAAACACACATAGTTTTGTAAGAACCATGTTTTCATTCATCAAGCAATTTATTGATGCCCGTGTTGACAGATTTTCACAGAGTTGGAAAATATGTAGTATGCTCCATGAGCACCTGTGCAGAACACAACTGAATCAGTAAAAGTTGCTTACATGCTTGTTTATAAACATTTTTTCAAATTACTTTTTTTGCTATGCTTAAGAATAATTCAGAACAGTTTAGAGCAGATTAACAGCAAATGTATTTATCTGTAAATTAATTAAATGCAAACATTATAATAAGATTGAACCAACTGGTCTGATGGTGCAATGGCATGGTGACCATCTGTGTCACTGATGACCTGAGTTCGGGAATGGACCTGGGATATCAGAGGGCTGCCTCGAGGGGAGAAGGATCGAGCATCCTCAGAACAGCTCTCCTTCTCTGTAGTGAGGGTGGGTAGCATTACTGGCACTTGCTGTCATGTGATGGAGGCCAGGAGGGTGGCTGCAGTGGGCACTGACATAGTTCAGAGGGTGGGGACAGACGTCAGTGTCAGACTGCGATATCATTTCATGTCTTGCCGCCTCATGAAGCATAGCAACAAAAATGGTCCACCGACTAAATGAAGTCACCCAGATCTTGATGCATGCTTCTGATCCTAACCGCCAATACTGCTTAAGGCCTGCCAGGAAGCCAGTGGCCCCACTCTGGGGGGTAAGCTGGAGTGTTAGAAACCTTTCCCTCTGCCCAGTACCATAGTAACAGGTCTACCAGGGAACCCAGCCCTGGGGGGGAGCTGTGGTGCTCGGGTAGAAAGGGGAGCTGGTGTGATGCTTGATGGGGTAGCAATAGGGTGGTGGGACAATGGAAATGGGTCAGGTAGAACCCCTCCAAAACAAATTACAAGATTGAACTACTTTACAAAGTTTAACAATGCTGGCCAACATACCTTCACAGTGGTAGTGACTGCTTGTAACACTAACGATATGAGTTCAGTACTGAACTCAGGCTGTTGGAAGACTAGGCAAGGGGGTGTGGAGAAGGATAAGCATCCCAAAGACTGCTTTCTTTCTCTGGAGTGCAGCAGGCTCTGGCGCCCAGTACACACTAACCCCTGGTAATGGATACCTGACTAGCAGGTCTCTACAATTTGCTGTCACAGAATTGATACTGGAACACTGTGGCCAAGCTTCAAGGCTGGGTGACATCAACAGAGACAGTTCTGCTGTAGATAGAGAAATGGTTGTGGACTTTCCTAGGTCACAGTCAGGCTCTGAAGAAGCTGATTTGGCAGGGGTAGCCTGCTGGCACAGTGGCAAGGCGTCCCAGGTTCAGGAATGAATGCAGGTGTCAGAGGGCTGGCTAGGTGGAGAAGGATTGAGCAACCAATGGACCTCAAGACTGATTGGGTTGTTTGGTCTGATCATTGCACGGTGGAGTTTTCACTTGGGCCCCCTCTGAGAACCCTCTCTCTGCAGAGATGGTAAGCTATTGCCCTTTGAGGGGTTTGACTTCAGAGGGATTTCTGGCAATTGCTAACCTATCTAGTGTGGGCAATGCATGTGTAGAGGGTCCGGGCAAAGCAGTTGCCACCTATAATACGGTGATGACTGCAGCGCTTGACTCTCTCACACCAATCCATGTACAATCCAAATCCTCATACTTCAGATCCCCCCTGGTTTGATCGGGAGCTCTAGGTGATGAAGATTATGGGTCAGAGGATGGAGGGCTGCTGGCAGAGGTCTGACCTGGAGGTGGATAAACCAGCCTTGCAAACTCGCTACTGTGAGTGTCAGGGGGCAATCACCCGGAACACGGCAGAGTTCCTGTCAATGGAGATTGCTGCCAGAAGGAATCAACCAACAGTGGCAGCACTCTTTCTGACTGTGGATAGGCTCCTAAACCCAGCCTGTCTCCAGCTGATACAGACTTTTTATAATACTTTGTGTGAAGAGTTGGCTCTATTCTTCTCATACAGGGTGTCTTCCATCTGGCAGGGAGCTCTGCCAGTGGGCCTCATTGAGGCCAACAGTGGTCAACTTGAGCACCCAAAGAGTTCTCTCCACCTACTTGGGCAGAGTATAAGCCTGTGAAGGCATCAGAGGTCATTGGGGTTGCATCCAAGCTGAAGAGCATCTATTGTGTACTGGACCTGGTGCCAACACATTTCTTAATGGAATGTGTTGACAATGTAGACTTGGTGCTCACCTTGATTTTCCAGTGTTCTTTATCTGAAGGGATTTTTCCAGATGCCTTAAAGGAGGCATTGATGCATCCCCTCCTGAAAAATAAACATCTTTAGACCTTGACATCAGGGTGAATTACCATCCTATCTCCAATCTCCCATTTCTAGGGAAGATTGTTGATAAAGTGGTGGCGCTTCAGCTGGAAGAGCACCTCACAGCCCTTGATCTCTATGAGCCTTTCCAGTCTTGATTTCTTGATAGGCATAGTATAGAAACTGCACTTGTGTAAGTGCATAATGATCTCCTCAGGGCTAGAGATCGAGGGGAAGGGACAATTCTTATCCTGCTCAGCATCTCCTCAGCATTTGAAATGGTAGACCATTGTGTGTTGCTTGACCATCTGAATGACTTTTGTGTACTCACCAGCAATGTCATCTGCTGGTTTGAGTCCTATCTTATAAATAGGAGGCAACAGGTAGTGATGGGGAATTTCTCCTCCTCCCCTAACCTCCTGTCATGTAGAGCACCTCAGGGATCAGTCTTGTCCTCAATGCTGTTTGTCATGTACATGCTGCCCCTGGGTGAGATCATTAGGAAGTACAGTCTGGGCTTCCATTGCTATGCTGATGATACCCAGCTGTACTTTTATTTTGCACCAGGGACATCCAGTGTGGTGGAAGTACTAAACAACTGCCTTGGGGAGATCAAAGACTGGATGGCCTCCAGCTGGCTTTGACCAAACCCCAATAAGACAGAGGTACTGGTGGTAGAGTTGAACAGAGGGTGGAACAGGATGGCCTATGGTGTAGAAACTAGTTTATTTCTGGGATCCATGCCATTGAAGGCCTCCTCAAGGGTATGTAACCTAGGCATAACCTTTGACAGTGGATTGACATTTGAGGTTCAGGTGTCATCCACTGTCTGGACCAGCTTCTACTATCTAAGGAATATCTCCAGGGTTGGGCCCCTGGTTCCACCCATGGACCTCCTCACCTTAGTACATGCCTTTGTGTCATTGAGGCTGGCTCACTCTAATGCACTTTACCTTGTGATCTCTGAGGGATACCTCCACTACTGCAGCTTGTGCAAAATACAGCTGCCAGGTGGGGCAGTCAACATTCTGCCACATCACCCTGGTGCTGCATTAATTGCAATGGTTACCAGTTAGGTGGAGGATCCTCTTTAAGGTGGGTTTACTCACCTTTAAGGCTCTACATGGGTTGGACCTTAGCTATCTGTCAGATCCTTTGATGCTTGCTGCACTGGTCCTCTCCCTCCGATCCTCCTCTAGGGGCCTCCTAGCGATTAGCAGGGTGAGGCTAAAAATGGTTGATGACAAAGCATTTTGTGTCTCTGTCCCCATCCCATGGAATTTACTTCTACCAGGTTTACATGAGGCCCTTCAGTTGAGGTTTTCAAGGCCTGCCTCAAGGCCCACTTCTTCAGCTAGGCTTTTCCCAATCTGGTATACTGAGTCTTGGGGACCTGTTCCCCTCTCCCCCTTTTCTTGCTTTTATTGTTGAAATTATATTATATCAAAAGGTTTTATAGAACTGTATGTAATTTATATGATGCTGATCTTATATTTCTATGAATTTTTATTAGAAGATTAGAGTTTTTGCTGTACAGCGTCCAGAGCCTCTGGGATTAAGCACCTGGAAAACTAAAACTTGCCTTGCCTTTACAAAGTTTAAAAATGTGGGCCAGCACACCAGCGCAGTGGAAGTGACTGCATGTAACACTGATGATATGATTTCAGTAGTGAATTCAGGTCATTGGAGGACTGGGTGAGGGTGTGTGAAGAAGGATGAGCATCCCAAAGACTGCTCTCCTTCTCTGGAGTGCAGCAGGCACTAGCACCCAGTAGACACCGACCCTGGTAATGGATACCCGACTAGTATTTCTCTACAACTTACCATAGCAGAACTGATACAGGAACACTGTAGTGGAGCTTTGTGGCAGAGTGACATCACTGGAGACAGTTCAGCTGCAGATAGAGGATGGGTAGGGGACCTTCTTAGGTCAGTGTCAGGCTCTAAAAAAGCTGGTCCAGGGTACTGGGCTGCCAGCATAGCAGAACGGCATCTGCATCCCACCTACGGGAACAGTCTTGGGTATCAGAGGGCCAGCTGGGTGAAGAAGGACTGAGCATCCAAGGGACTGCTCTCCTCCAGAGGAAGGGGAACTAGTGTCTGGCACAATAGAGACCACTGGTGGAGACAAACATACGCTATTATAATAAGGCCCAGGGATCTACTGCAACAGGTGCCTAGATGTCTGGGAGGTGGAACAGACTTTGGGCTTGTCCCATGGATGTCATTGCACATCCCATCTCTAGGGGAATACTGCAGCAGCAAACATCTGGTCCCCAGGCATGATGCACCTGCTCTGCTGCTGTTACCACTGCCCTTTCTTGACCACTGGGAAGTCCCGCTTCTATGGTCCCACCTTGAGGGTGCCCTTTCTTGTCTGTTGGGGCAATGCCCACCTGGCACCCTGACCACGGGGATAAGCCAGGGCATGATGGGATGGTGTACAGCAGGGGCTAAGCTCCTGTGGCAGGGATCTGGAGCCTGGGCGAACACAAAAGCTGGTTTGGGCAACAAAGGCAAACCTGGATGTCATCTCCATTGCACTGCCAGCCATGGTCACCTAGGTGGTCACTTAGCTGGCAGTAATGCAGCAGAAACAGTGACTCACACTCTGGTATGCTCAGTTCTCCTTCCCCCAGCTGACTCCTAATGATCAGGGCTCCCTTCTGAACATGAGTCACTGGCATTGTGCATGGTAGCACTACTGCTGTGCCAATGGGCTGGTCCTGAAACCATTTTTATAATTTCTTTTATTGTAGTAGGTTCCTATATCTAGCAACAGCATTCCTTTTTTTTCCCATGACAGAGAATTCCGGGGGGGGGGGGCTGTAGAGAGTGAAAAAAGGTAGCATGCATTATCAACTTGGATCTGCAAAGTAAGCATTTATAGTTTTGGGGAATTGCAAAAGTGAAAGGTACAGGTAGCTCGTGAAACGATCGAGCGCAAAACAGTGAGGAAACAAGAGCTCTTCAAAAATAGTGAATTTCATTTTGATGACTTTGTTTTAATGGTGCCTGTTTGTTTGAGCTATGATAGTGTCATTTAGCACTGTAGGGAGTACAGATAGAAAGTAATGTAGTCATCAGTGTCTGGAGAAAGCTGTACTGGCTCTGTAGCCTAGAGATTAGAGTCACCAGCTTGGTGAAGGGTTGCTGCACTCAGATCTGGGTTCAGATCTCAACACTACTGATTTATTTTGATTTGCATCCACCCTCCCTCCACATTCCCCTGCAGCTCCCTCAGGAGTAACCCTTCCATCCACAACCCAATGCTAAGCCCCTTTACCACCTTCTTCATCCAGCCACATCACACCACAGTTTTTGCAGCACCATCAGTCCCTCCATAGTCCCCTCCAACACCCTCAATGTCTCCAGAGTCTCCCACCATGTATACCACTTGCACACACTGTACCACCAATGATACCAACCAAGAGAGGTTTGTGTGAGGCACCTGGTCAGGGGGCCTTGAAGTGAAATGCAGTAGCAGGAGGGAAGTCAGACAGGGCAGTTCTGGCTACTGAGAGAGTGGTCAGCTAGAGGGATGCTGGACTTAGGGCTGGTACAGTTGCAGGGAGTTTTGGGGGAGTAGAGGATGGTTGATCTGAAGAGTGGTGGTTTAGCTACAGGGAGGGTGGTAAGGAGGCTAGCCCAGCTGCAGGGATGGTAGCTGGCTATGAAGGGAAGGGTGGTGTTGTGGGGGGGTGAGCATGCAGAGTGAAAAATGAACTCACTAAGACCCATGGTTTGTTGCCATGAGAACCATCATAGAAATAATTGTGTCGTACCTGTCTTATGCTTCTAACACAAATGTCATCTCAGTGATAGCATGTTTACTCAGTCACTACAATTTATGGCTCAGGATTGACATCTAGGCCATTTGCAATCATTTGCTCTCCCTAGGGTCTATTCATCTTCTGAAGTATTAAGCAGAAAAAGCAGGACTTCACAAAAAATGAGATTCTTCATCTTCAATTCACAACCATGGTAAGTAAATGGTTAAATAAAATCAGTCCTTTAAGATGCACCCTCATGTATTCATCCTTATGACCCAAATATTTTGCATAAATAATTTAGAACATCTTAAAAAACTGACAGATTGCACTTTTCTGTTGCCTTAAAATCTAAAAAAACAAGCATTTGTCAATGCTGAATGTTGCTTGCTTGTATGTGCTGTTTAGGTATTTGGAAGTCATTGGAGTGCAAATATTGAAAATTTGCGAACTTACGAGCGTGCGTAGGAACTGTGCAACGCACACTCATAAAACAGTCATTTTTAGGAATTTTTTCACCAAATTTTCAACATAGCCATTTTAAGACCTCTGCTCATGAACAGTGTCACTGTGATTTTCTAAATGTGTCCCATACATTGATTTCACACACGACTGCGCCATTGTGTGCTACATGGGGAAACAAGTTTTGGAGTAGATGTGAAAAATGACAGCTGTACTGCTCATATGAGGTGTGGTAAAATGGCAATGTTGAAAATCTGGAGTGAAAATATTGAAAATTTAGAACTTACACTGCATAAGAACTGCACAACGACGCCAGAACAGTCATTTTCAGAATATTCACTAATTTCAACATAGGCTTTTCGAGAGCCCACCTTATGAACACTGGCAGTGTTGTTTCATGCCATGACAGTGCAAGAATTCATGAGGATGGGTCCCAAAAACCCCATGTTGAAAATGTGGGCCCAAAATTCCCAAAAATGCCTGAGATATGCAACAAAGTTGAAAAAACCCTATTTATTCCATTATACAGCTTACTGGCATTTCCTCAGTTCGTAGTCGGCTTTGAAGAATGCAGATGTCTTCCCGGTCCACCAATGATTGTCGCGCCGAGCTCTGGAGGTGGGCATGGGGTGAGGGGGTGTGGGAGGCAGGGTGCACAATGGGTGGGTGCGGTTGTGGGGGTGGAGAGATGGGGAGGGAAACGCTTTCTCTTACAGGTTTTTGTTTTTCTTATTAAGACGACACTGGACATTTGCCACGCTGGGTGGGCCCCAGCGTGGCAGCTGGAAAGGCTGTTTGGGGGATCTGGAGCCGGAGGGGGATTGGGCACCACATCTGCCATAACAAGCTGTGCCACGCTGGGGTGGGCTGCCAACGTGGCACCTGGAAAGCTTTTTGGGGGAGGCATGCAGCCGTGGAGCTGATGGGGGATTGGGCACCCCCATCGGCTATGACAGTTTTTGCCACACTGGGGTGGGCTCCCAGCATCACACCTGGACAGCTTTTGTGGGGGGGGAGGCGTGGAGCTGACAGGGGATTGAGCACCCCCCGTCGGCCATACAGTGTGTGCGTGGGTGGGGAGGGAGTGCATCAGCGCGCAATATGCGTGCTTTCATGTGTGTGTGTGGGGGTGAGAGCTCTGCTCACTGAAGCAGAGCTCTCCCTTTCAACTTTATGCCACTGCATTTTCAACTGCTGTCATAGACAGCTGCAGCAGTGATTGGGGAACTGGGGCTGCACCTGCAAACACACTGACTGAATTGAAAGATGGGTGCCACACCTCCGAAAACTCAGATGACGGCACTATGTTTCTTGCACATGCGTGCAAGCAACATAAAAAAACTACATTTATGTAGAAGTCAGAGTTTATTTTTAAAGTGAGAAAAAAGGTAATGTGATTTTTTAACCCTAACTCTGTCGGCCCCCATCCACCACCCCTATGAATTCCACCAAACTGAATTCCAAAGCACAACCCAGGTTTCAAAAGGACATGTTAATTACACCTCATGATGAACACTGCACTCTTATGTTGCAAGAAAGTGCCACATACTCCTCACATGCAGAATACATGTTCTCTCACACTTCCAAAGGTTTGTGTTATCTGTTAGTATAAAAATTTTCATTCTGATGTCCTATTCACAAAACAATACTGTGACAAATTAGAAATATCGGCCCAAATCAGAGCCAAGTTTAAGGACTGACATCAGTCCAGCTATATAACTTCCTTCTGTAATGTCATCCTTGTGAATTTGAAACCAAAGTCCCGCTTGCCTGAAAATATAGAGTTGTGGTGCTTTCAGAGAAGCCAACAAATGGTGAGGGACTGTCACAAAACAAAGATTCTAAGTTGGTGGTACAAACAGGCTCACAAATAATTAGTACAGTACGGTAAACAAAGTGGGCTGCACTCAGTCCAGGGCTAAAAAATATACACCTCTCAACTGCCCTGATGATGAGTGACGCCCCTCATGTTATCCTCAAAACTGTTCTGTTCATCATCTGTCCCTCACGGAAAAGGTGCTGCACACACAGAGAATGTACTGTAAATTCAGACTTTAAAGCAGCAATTCCTATTTCAATATGCTAAATGAAAAAAAAAAAACGCTGTAGAAGAAAACACAATGGTTTCCACAGTATTCTGCCTTTGCATCTCCATGTCCGAGTATGTGTTCCTCATTATGAGGGTCAGTGTCCCTCATTGTCCCTAAATTCAGTGACAGAAGGTTGAGATGTGTGCTAAAAAAAAAACACTCCCAAACACCACAAAAATATTAAAAAGGAAATGCTTACTTTATTCACAGCAGTGCCACGGTGCACAAACAGTACATTAAAAATGCAAACTACCAGCTCAACAACAAATGTACATGCCCTGGTCACAGACTAACGCTTACGCCTTTGCTATCGACATAATTATAGTCCGACAAATAAAAGACGATTTTAATGGTCTGTTTTGCACCGCTGCACTTTGCAAAGAAAGTGTTGCCCTGTTTTGAAATATTCTTGGTGTTAAATCGTGTCTCTAGCCCACTGAGTGCTGTTCAGTTAATTTTACATGTACACATGATTAGAGGTTTTATGAATAAAAGTTAAGGCAAATACTGGGACATACTAGGTTTATACAGCTTGAGAAAAGACGATTTAGAGGAGACTTGACCTTTTTTGAATAAAATTAAACATAGCAAAGAAAAACTCCAGAATATTATTAGCAGTTCATAGGTGATGGGAGAAAATATTTTTACATGCAGAGAGGATTGTGGTGATCGGGAATAATCTACCAGAACTTCAATGCAGACAAATCCCTGAATATTTTCAAACTAAGTTTAGACACACGTATTGTATGTTATGAATACGATGTGTTACAGTTACTGTGGAGAGAGGAACTGTCTTGGTGGACTGTTAGGTTTGCTCCTGTATTATGTATATGATGTTCTTATGATAAGTACTACACAAGTATCATTCATGGGACCCAAAAATCATACAGCAGAAGCGTATGATGTGAATGACAGAGAAATGTTTTTTTTTTTTTAAAGGGGTACTGTTGTGATAAAGGCTGGCAAAAAAGAAAACTTCAAAAAATGAGAAAAGGTGGTGTAAAAAAAATAGGGTGGAGATGTAATGAACGGGGAGCACTGATAGACTTCTGATAAACCCTGCGATCCTTTTGTGGTTTATCTGCTGTCTCCATCTTTATTATGCATTGCTCTATTACAGTCTTTCAGAGGTCCCCATACAAAAGAAATTTAATTTGGGAGGGGTGGAAACAATTAAATGTATTGAGGGGAAAAGACATTTCTGAAAATCAATTTAATGATGTTCCTATCTTCCCCAACTGGAATTTCCTTTCCTGTAGATGTAGTCAAGACTTGAATAGAAGCCTGTGCAGGGTTAGTGTCATACTCAGAACCCATGTTTTCAGAAACCAAAATCGTTCAGACAAATTGAAATGTACTTTTACAAGAAAATCATTGTTATGCCCCCATTTTGGTGAATGAGCAAACAAAATATTTTAAACCACGAGAAACAATTGTATTACATTATAACTTTAACATAACTATGCTACAGAAAACTGTATTATGTTTTCGATATTGAAAGACAGCTGTAAAACCAAAGAGTGCCCAATTATATCAGCGTTATTCTGTCTAAGGTGGTAAACCTCTAAAATTTAATGATATAAGGGGCTCTACTGCTACTGTAATGCTGCAATGACAATTAAGGCTCTTGTGTATTCCAACGTTAGTTATGTCCCTCAATACTGGCATCAGAAATCATTTTAAAATTACTGCGCGCTTGCGTGTGTGTGTGTGGGGGGGGCTGGGAGAGCTCTGCTCACTGAAGTGGAGCTCTCCCTTTCAATTGTATGCCACTGCATTTTCAACGCTGTCATAGACAGCTGCAGCAGTGATTGGGGAACTGGGGCCACGCCTGCAAACACACTGACTGAATTGGAAGACGGGTGCCACACCTCTGAAAACTCGGATGATGGCACTATGTTTCTTGCACATGCGAGCAAGCAACATAAAAATATATGATACTGCCAGAGACAGTAACTTCCTAGGTTGTTGCTACTCTGAAAATAAGCTAGACCAGTTGGAAATGGGTTGTGATCTGAGCTGGATGCTTGTTAGAGCGTACGTAGAGAAAACAAGAATTTTCAGGCATTTTTCTATAGTTTTTTAAACTTTAACTCAGAAAAGAGCTCATTATTCTAGGAAGAGTTGCAGAGACAGTTTTTTAGCTTGAATACTTTGTGTTTTTGGAGCTAGCTTCCTGCTGTTCTGGGTCAGATTTCATTTATGCTTCCTTGCTGTAAATAACATTGATTAGTGCATTATTTGTTTTTACTGCATTTTTAAACT
Organism: Neoceratodus forsteri; assembly: GCA_016271365.2. NCBI lineage: Eukaryota > Metazoa > Chordata > Ceratodontiformes > Ceratodontidae > Neoceratodus > Neoceratodus forsteri. The sequence goes on from CM057455.1 coordinate 701,661,098, forward strand.
TTTGTCTGACAGAAAATGGCCTTTCTGACTAAGAAAAGTGCAACTGCAGTTACTACACCATTGTGTTTGTTTGTGGGGGGGGCTGGTTTTCATTCAATGACAGTGTTTGTAGCTGCTGTGGCTATCATGTTGCAAACTTGATTGTTAGCTGAATAAATTGCTGTGGCTCTGTGAATAACATATTGTGAAAGAGAACAGTCTACACCACCAATGTTTGACATAGATTTTATGATTTTTATGAACTGTTGTTTTTATACTGTTCTCTTTAAATTTAAAAGGAGGCAGTATAGCACAGAGGTTTAAGGCTCTGAGCTGCAAACCTGAAATCTGGGTTTGAATCTCATAGCCCCCGCTTCCACACTGTGTGACCCTGAGCAAGTCACTTAACTTCCTTGTGCTCCCAGGTCACACCTATAAACAAGCTTTCAGCTTAGTGTGTCTCCCTTGTTAAAAATAATATATACAGTATATATACATATATATATTATAGTGGCATAGTAGTGCCAGTATAGTTAGGGTTGAGTAGCACTTTTAAAGTTAAAGGGTCAAACTTTGCACTTAATAACTTTGCCACTGTTCAATGGATTTGCTGAAATTTGGAATGTACAATCAAGAACCATACATCTTGGGATCTGCCAACTTTCGTACCAGTTGGATATACAGCTGCGGAGTTATTAAGCATGATCTGCGTGTGCGTTTAAGCTTTCTGGTGAATTCTTTGCTCATGCCTACAGGTCGCACAGTTTGTGTGACTGGTCCAAAAACTTCAGGGAACGTGTGGCCAGGGTGCCCAGTGTGCCTTTCGAAGATTTCGTGAAAAAATATTAAACAGTTCAAAAGTTATTCAAAAGACAAGTTCCCACTATAAGTCAATGGGAAAAGTTAACAAAAAGTTTGAAAGTGTCGCAAATGCAGTTTTTACTTTCGCAAACAAAGATGATATGTGGGATGGAGGGGAGAGACTATGACAGCAGGCTGGGAGACCTCAATATGTACACCCTGGAGGATAGAAGGGACAGGGGAGACATGATAGAGACATTCAAGTATCTGAGAGGAATCAATAAGGATGGGGTAGATGGGATCTTTAAGTTAAGGAGGGGGAGGGTCACCAGGGGGCATGGGCTAAGAATGGAGGGGGGAAGATTTAGGAAGGAAATGAGGAGACACTATTTCACAGAGAGGGTGGTAGCAAAATGGAATGCCCTACCAAAATGGGTGGTATCATGTAAATCTGTGAACAGCTTCAAAAGGGCATGGGACAGGGAACAGGGGAGAGTGAGGGTGGGGGGTGGCAGTAGGATGACAAAAGGAAGGGGGGTTGGGGCAGCTGCAAACTAGGGTTGTTGGCTGCACACTCGAACAGACTTAGATAGACCGGGTGGTCTGTTTCTGCTGGCACATTCGTATATTCATATGTTCGTAAAATATAATAACATTCTATGGACATTCGACCACAGATGCATTTAACAATTTGCTGGAGCACTTTGCAATGTACCAGGCTACCAAACAGGCAGATAAAGAGGAAAATGAGAATCAGCAATAATTAAACTGCCTAAAAAGAGAAACTGATAATGAAACAGTGAAATAGTTATTGCTAAACATATTTCTGAGATTGCTGCGACAATCAGAGAAAAAAGGACTGGACCCAGTACTGAACCCTGTGGTACCCCACTAGTAACCCCTCTTTCTTCAGAGTGGACTCCATTTACAATTACCTTCTGTGTCCTGTTGTCCAGCCAATGTTTTGCCCAAGATACCACCCTGGGACCAACTCCCAGGCTGTTTAATTTGACTGTTAATTTTTTGTGTGAGACTGTGTCAAATGCCTTGCTAAAGTCTAGGAAGGCCATGTCCACAGCCCCTTCCTGGTCTACTACTTTGGTCACAAAGTCAAAGATATTAATTAGATTTGTCTGACATGATCTTCCCACCATGAATCCATGCTGTCTTGGGTCCTGTGCCCCACTGGGCTCTAGGTACTCAACAATTCTTTCCTTCAGAAGTGATTCCATCACTTTCTCTATCACAGAGGTCAAATTGACAGGTCTGTAGTTTCCTGCCTCTGTCTTGGTCCCACTTTTGTGAAGGGTTATCACATCCACCTTCCTCCAGTCCTCAGGTGCTTGTAAATAAATGTGTCTCGACCGTGTCCTTATTTTTAAGTTTGCTCATTGCTAGTAGTGGTGTCGGGTGTGGGGGTAGAGGAGCATAAAGCATGGGTTTATTTCATTTTCCATGTGAAACTATGGCTTTATTTAACTTGTCTGATGGAGTTTTCAGTGACTGTGAAAGCAACATGAGCACGCCCACTGCATGATCACGTCTCTGCCGTAGTGTGTGGTGTTTCCAGAAAAGTGCATGATTGGTCCAGTGTCCTCCACAAATTCCTGATCACTGGCCCAATGGGCAAAATACCTCCCCCACCAGATTCACAACCCTGTCCCCGGACTAGTGTATCCGCCATCCTCCACACTTCACACAGTCATTTAATTAAAAATACTATTTTTTCCCTGGCATCTACTGGACCCCTCACCCTGCTCCCCCCCCCACCCATGACTCCATCAGGCCACAGGCACAGCTCTCCACTCACCTCCATGGCTGGCAGCCATACTGTGCACTTCAATGGACTGAGCCCCACTGAGTGCATTCCATGAATGAGGCGTGCTTGCGCGCACGCACTCATGTCATTGAATCCGCCTAGTCAGGCTCAGTCATCTGAAAGTGCCTCAGTCAGGCTGCCGCCATGGAGGTGAGAGGAGGGCTATTCCTGTGGCCTGCTAGGGTCATGGGTGGGGGAGACGGTGGGGGTCACTACCTGACAGGGTGGAGGTCCACTAGACACCAGAGAAAGAATTGTAAAATGACTGTGTGAAGTGTGAAGGATGGCAAACACACTAGTCCGGGATGGGAAGTAAATCTGGGGGGCATTCATCATATTGGTCAGTGATCGGCCAGGGGCGTGGGACCACTACACCCCAGGGACATTTTATAGTTTTTAATTAAATTTTTGGATGGGGATGAGGTTATGAATCTTGGTGGGGTGGGTCGAGTATTCTTCACATTTTGCCGGTGATTGGCGGGGGGGGGGGTGATCACTAGACATTAAGGATGTGGAGATTTATTTTAATGCTGGCCAGGAAGGGGGGAAGCTGGAAAAGGCTTTTTTTCTATTTTTAAACACCCCACTCACTAAAACGAATAATGAATAACAAATACTGAATATTTTGGCACCGAATAATGAATATTCGGCCGAATACTTTGGAAAAGGTATTAGCACAGCACTTCTGTAAACCCCCAGCCCAACACCTTATTGGCCTAGTCACTTTACAGCTACGTAGGCTTAGCTAGATGCTGAAGTAGTGCAGAACTTGGGAGCATTTGCAAGTTATGGGGTATGTTGCCACCTGTGGCATGAATATAGCTGGTGTACCCCCCAACAATGGCGGTCTGTAACCCCCATAAAACAATCATGTGTTAGGATATCACTTCATATCCAATTTCCCTGCTTTCTGGAACTTTTGACTTGTACTAACATATTTATTTCTCCCTTTTTCTAACAGGTCTACAGAGCTCCCTGCAACCTATCAGATAAATATTATTTTCATTTTTTTCATTGACCTATCTGTGATGTTATCTTTCTCAAGAACTATGGATCCTTTTTGATCACTCTCTTTTATTCTTATTTTACAGGTGCTCCGTCTACAGTATGTTTTCTGTATCCCTTCCCTAAGTTCACCCAGAAGCAGGTAAGTGCTACCTTTAATTACTGCTTTTTCTAAACTGGGGTGAGCTGTATTGTGGGGATTTCTTCCTCAGGCCCTATTGTATTGCTTTTGTTGATCCTCAAACCATTCTGCTCAAACAAAAGGAAACCCTTTACAGGTCTTACAGACATAATGCCTTACCTATTTTTATGTTCGCTTGTGTGCATGCGCAAGGAACGTCTTGGGAGAATAGGACAGTTTGGAGGTGTGACTGTCCTGTGCAATCCACTGCTACATTGAGCAGGCGTAGTGGTCCTGCACCAATGGATGTGGGTGCTATGTCTGACAGCGGTGGTCTTCACTTCAAAGAAAACCACCGCTGTGTGCTGGCAGTGCCTCATGCCCCCCCCAAAGCTTTGGTGCCATGCTGGGAGCCCACCTCATCGTGGCAAATCTTGTTTTGGCCGACGGGGGTGCTCAATCCCCCATCGGCTCCACGTCCCCCCAAACAGCTTTCCCTGCTGCCATGCTGGGAGCCCACCCCAGTGTGGCAAACATCCTGCGTCACACCGCTGTGTGCTGTGGCTCTCACGCCCCCAAAGCTTTGGTGCCACGCTGGAAGCCCACCCCAGTGTAGCAAACCTTATTTTTGGCCCTAAAGTGTACCTACCCCGCCGGCTCCACGTCCCCCAAACAGCTTTTCCTGCTGCCACGCTGGGAGCCCACCCAGTGTGGCAAATGTCCCACGTCGCTTTTTTTTTTAAACCTGTAAATTAAAAACGGTTCCACGGCGCTTCTCCCTGCTCCCCCTTCCACAACCCGCACCCACCCACTGTGCACCCTGCCTCCCCACACCCCCCTCACCCCATACTTAACTCCAGAGCGTGGCGCGACTATCTGCGATGGACCAGGGACACGTCTGCACTCTTCAAAGCCGACCGCGAACTGAGGAAATGCCGGTAAGCTGTATAATGGGCTAGAAGGGTTTTTTTCAACTTTGTTGCATATCTCAGGCATTTTTGAGAATTTTTGCACCAAATTTTCAACATGGGGTTTTTGGGACCCCTTCTCATGAATGATGTCACTGTCATGGCCTTATTCAGGCCCGAAGGGTGATTTTGCAGTCACTGCGTGAAATCACCTTTCGGGCCCGATTAACAAAGCAACACTGCCAGCATTCATAAGGTGGGCTCTCAAAAAGCCTATTTTGAAAATTTGGTGGAAACATTCCTAAAATGACCATTTTACTAGCGCAGTGCTCTAGTTCCTACGCAGGCTCGTAAGTTCATGAATTTTTAATATTTTCACTCCAGACTTTCAACATTGCCATTTTACAACACCTTCTTATGAGTAGTACAGCTGTCATTTTTGACATATCACCCAAAACGTGTTTCCGCCCATGTAGTGCACAATGGCACAGTCGGTGTGTGAAATCAATGTATGGGACACATTAAGAAAATCACAGTGAAACTGTTCATTAGCAGAGGTCTTAAAATGGCTATGTTGAAAATTTGGTGAAAAAATTCCTAAAAATGACTGTTTTACGAGCGTGCGTTGAGCAGTTCCTACGCACGCTCGTAAGTTTGCGAATTTTCAATATTTTCACTCCAGATTTTCAACATTGCCATTTTACCACACCTCCTCATGAGCAGTACAGCTGTCATTTTTCACATCCTGCCTAAAACGTGTTTCCGCCCATGTAGCGCACAATGGCGCAGTCAGTGTGTGAACTCAATGTATGGGACACATTAAGAAAATCACAGTGACACCATTCATGAGCAGAGGTCTTAAAATGGCTGTGCTGAAAATTTGGTGAAAAATTCTAAAATGACTGTTTTATGAGTGTGTGTTGCGAGTTCCTTACGCACTTCGTAAGTTTGCGAATTTTCAATATTTCCATCTAGATTTTCAACATTGCCATTTTACCACACCTCCTTTGAGTGAGTACAGCTGTCATTTTTCACATCCTGCTCAAAATGTGTTTCCACCCATGTAGCGCACAATGGCGCAGTCGGTGTGCGAACTCAAGTGTATGGGACACATTAAGAAAATCACAGTGACACTATTCATGAGCAGAGGTCTTAAAATGGCTATGTTGAAAATTTGGTGAAAAATTCTAAAATGACTGTTTTATGAGCGTGTGTTGCGCAGTTCCTACACACGCTCGTAAGTTCGCGAATTTTCAATATTTGCACTCCAATGACTTCCAAATACCTAAACAGCACATAGAAGCAAGCAATATTCGGCATTGACGAATGCTTGTTTATTTTTGCATTCGCTTGCATGCATGTGCAAGGAACGTCTTTGGACAGTACGACTTTTTGAAGGTGTGTGACCCTCCTGTCCAATGCAGTGCTCAGTGTAATGTGTGCAACCCTACTGCACCAATGGATGCATGAGCTGTCTATGACAGCAGTTTGGCTGCAGTGGTCTTCAGTTAAAAGAAAAGTACCACTGCAATCAGCGGTGGTAACGTGTGTGTATTTAACATATTGACGTCACCCTTTTCCCTCTGGCTGCTAATAAAATCCCTCCCACTTCCTCTCTCTGCTGCCATCTACCCTGCTCCCTTGTTATTGACCCCACCAAACACATTGTATGTGCAGATAGAGTGCACAGTCCCCATTGTGTCCAGGCCCCCCCAACATACACCCAGGTGGCATGCTGGGAGCCCACCCCAGCATGCCCATTGTCCCTGTACATGGGAAAACTGTCCTGCAACATCTTTTATTTTTTTAAAACCTGTGAAAACAGAAAACCGTCCCTCGCTGTGTCTTGTGCCCCCTTCCCGAACCCACACCCACCCTCTGCATACCCCACCCTCCTCACCCCATACTTACCTCCGGAGCCTGGCTCAATGATCTTCAGTGGAGTGGGAACACGTCTGCACTCTTGAAAACCGAACGCAAACTGAAGAAATGACGGTAAGCTGAATAATGGTATAAATGTTTCTTTTTTCAACTTAGGTGGCTATCTTGGGCATTTTTGCAAATTTTGGCACCACATTTTCAACAGGGGGTTCTTGGGACCCGACCTCATGAATTCAGTTACTGTCATGTGAGTTATTCAGTCCCCAAAGGTGATTTCATGGTCACTGCACAAAATCACCTTTTGGGATTGATTAACTAAACAACAGTGTCACTGTTTATGAGGTGGGCTCCCAAAACCTATGTTGCAAATTTGGTGAAAAAATGTCAAAAAATGACTGTGTTACGAGCGTGCGTTGCGCAGTTTCCACGCACACGCATAACTTCGAGAATTTGAAATATTTTCACTCCAGATATTCAACACTGGCATTTTTTCACTCCTCCTTATGAACAGTACAGCTGACATTTTTCACATCCTGGCTGAAACGTGTTTTTGCACATCCAGTGCACAATGGTGTGGTCACAGTGAGAAATCAATGCTCAGGACAGATTATGAAAATCACAGTGACACTGTTCATGAGCAGAGGTCTCACAATGCCTATGTTGAAAATTTGCTGACAAAAGTCTACAAAATGACTGTGTCATGAGCGTTCATTGCGCAGTTTCCATGTACGGTCGTAAGTTTGAGAAATTGTTGTATTTTCACTCCAGATGTTCAACATTGCCATCCCGTCACACCTCCCTATGAATGCTACAGCTGTCATTTTCACATCCTGCCTGAACTGTGTTTTTGCACATGTGGAGCAGAATGGTGTGGTCGCTGTGGGAAATCAACGTTCAGGACAGATTAACAAAATAACAGTGGTACTGTTCATAAGCAGAGGTCTCAAATGCTTTTATGAGGTGGGGTAACAAAAAGGTCATGCTGAAAATTTGTAGTGCAAATACACAATCGCACAGGGCATTAGGGTAAAGCACCATATGTGCCAAACACCACTGCAAATACCTGCAAGTGAACATCCGGCATTGACAAATGCTTGTTTAAGTAGAGTCTGATTTGGGTGTTCTGGGTTTATGTATGTGTAATTTATTTTTAAGGTCCTAAGGAACCTAGGTTCATCATGTCCCTGTAACCATTGCTTCTGGGATGAATAAATATGATGTGAAAATGTGCATTTTAAGGCCTTCCCTAGTCAAGGCAATTTTATTTCTAAGGCACCCAATCCAGGAGGCTCTGGGCACCATATATGATAAGAAAAAATGCATAAAATAGAAAACACAATGCACTACAAATTGAATTGCATATAAAGTTAGCTGAAATATAGTAAAATATAAGACAGCTTGTTCTGTGAAAGCCTAGCTGAAGAGGTGGGCCTTAAGCCTCTGCTTAAAAACACCAATTGACTGGGCCTCCCAGACTGCAGATGGAAACGCATTCCACAGGGTCGGCCCAGAGTCACTAAAGGCTTGGTCACCAGAGGTCTTGAGCTGAACCCTGGAAATGTCCAGGAGGCCCCTCGAGGAGGAGTAGTAGTAGAGGGAGCAGGCAGAGGTCACAGGCATCAGGAGCTCAGACAGGCACCCACAGTACCACCCAGTAGGTGTGCTTGAATATTTTGGACTCCATTCTGTCAGTGCCTCAGGTTTTCAGAATTACCAATTCAGAGTCTGATTCTGTTTTGCCTCCAGTTAAGGCATTGGAATGAAATCTGAGGTGGTATGCACAGGCAATCTTTGGAGCTGATTTGATTAAGCAGCATGTAATCTGTATCTGATCCATTTTTTTTTGAGTGCCCTGGATTTTTTTTGCTTTTGGATATTGTGCAGTCTCTCTATTATTAAGCCAAAGTCGAATGTGTACCACACCTCTTCAGTGTGGTGACTGATTGAGTATAAGGGTATCTGCCACTAGTTGAGGTAATGGAAACTGCTTTTACATTTCCCCTAGTAGATCCATTCAACTGTGTCAGTCTTATGGTTTGAGAGCCCCATGTCCATTTGACCCCCGCGTATGGTATGCTTGGGTTGGCAAGTAACTTGCAGGCATCCTGATGCTGTTTTGAAAGTTTCTGCCAGGCCAGTGTTGCCCCTGGTGTGCCATTTAGCAGGTCTAGTGGCTGAATTAAATAAAACAGTTAGTCTTAAAAGGCAGTCAGGAAACCACTAACTAGTATAGAAAACACAGCTGCCATTGGCATATTAGGTTTGATGCTGTCCCTGACAAAAAATTCCTGGCTGTCTCTGTATGAATTAATAGTGAACTTTGTCTGGAAAATGCCTTCATTTCAAAAAGTCAGAGATGTAACAGACTTTCCTACTTTTGAGGGGGGTGGGGCTTACACCCTAAACAAATCTGAGGCTCTCTTGTTGCTTTCTGTGTGTTCAGAGTTTGAGTAGAAGGGGTAGCCACAGGCAAGTTGCAGAGGAAGGAAGTTGGTGTGTCTCTAAGAATGTCTGAGGGTCTGTGATTCTGTGCTCCTCAGAGCAAGTTGGAAGTTAATGTTACCCACCCTCTTGCAATGGGACACAGAGATAAAGACAGCCCCTCAGACTTGGCTCATAGACCCATCGATGCAAACTTTCCTCCCAACTTGCCCCTGGTCAGTATGTAAAACAAACATTTCTCCATCCCCCACATTTTCTGTGTGGGGAAATGGAAATCAACACAGGCCCTCAGATTTTGCAGGAGGGGGAGCCTTGGACACTATGTGTCCTTGAACAAGTCCAAAGGTCTCTTGATGCTCCTTCGGCACCCACCACTACCAATGCAAGCTGCCTGACCATGCCCCCTCACACCCCACCATTTACTCTGGCACATCTTCTCCGCTCACCTCCCCTCACCCCCCACATTTCTCCTTATACCTTATTGCCCTTCTTCCCCCACTCTTCACCTCCACTGCAGTACCTACCTCTCCCTCATACCTCCTTTCTTCACCCCACTGCCAGCTATCCCCATCCCTCTGAACTACCGACAAGGCACTTTGTGGCTGCTTATCCTCCCCACCCTCATAATTGAAGGGTGCATGCCTGTGGTTATATGGGGAAGAGCTCCTGCCCCACACTCTACATAAACCAACAGGCAAACCACAGTTCTGCTTAGAGCAGGTTGCACTCGCTAGCTTGCGGTCCTGGTGAGCAGCTGCTCTTTTCCCTGTCCTGCCTAGCCCCCCTCCCTTTCGTCTCTCTTGTTTTCTTTTCCGCCAGTGTGAGTTTTTTTTGTTCTTTTTTTGGAGGGGATTGTTTTTTCATTATCCTGCCCTGTCTTCTGCCCTGCTGTATTATCCTTCTCCGTGCTGCTACCTCTCGTTGCCACATTCGTATACTGGGGCTTAGCTTGCTACCAGATCAGGACCTTCTCTTACCTGCTTGACATGTAATGGGATTGCTATGGACTCGACCCTGAATTTCCTACTGCCTCTTGCGTAGCTACATTTCCATGGTCATTTTCAGCTACTGCACTGTACGTTCAGTGCTTCCCAGCTACCACTGAGCTGGACTCCTGCGTGCTGGCTGCCATTCTGCAGCTTCTGAATCCCCTTTCCAGCATTTCTAGTGCCACCTCTGACCCTCCTACACTCATATCTGTGCTTCTCCTACCTTTCCCAGCTTATCTTTGGTGACAAAGTGATATACAAGATGTGTCTCACACAGCCTGTTCTTCTGAACAGAGGCATCGACTCGGTGCACATGGCAGAGCAGTCATGGATTTCAGGAACATTCTGGCTCAGAGACATAATTACAGCTTGCCACACTTGTGTAGCTACTGATATTGGGCCCTTTGGTAGCGATACGCCCTTTCATTAAGTCTACTTTACCATTTGTTTTCTGGCACGCTGTAGCATCATATGTAACATCAGTACCCCCATGAGGAGCAAGGTGATTTGAGTCCTAAGCTCATAGCGCTTTTTAGTATTTAAAACAGTCGAAGGTTATTCCCTCATTTCAGTCGAATTCAGTCCTTAGTTACAGATTCTTATTAAATGTACCTGGGATATCATTGTCTGCTATCATGTACTTGGCTGCATTCTGGTAAAGCATATTGTTCCTCGTTCTGGGAATCGGATGGTCTGGACTACTTCCAATCTCTGGCTGACACCTGCAGCAGTCCTCACTACTTCAGTTCTCAATTATTGCTCTCCGCTCTGCCTACTACTGTTAGCTTCAAGATATGACCCAGTAATTACACTATCTACCTGTACCACAGATGACAGACTATCGCTCCCTACAATGTACAGTAAATACAACCTCACTAGGAGTGAATGCTGACACCACCTATTCTCCTATCCAAGCTTCAGTCTGCCCAGCTTCGCATGAGACTACAATATATCAGCCACTATTATGGTGTTTCCTTACAGCTGCCTGCAAACTGCTACAAGTTACTCCTATGCCTCAATTTTATTGGCTGACCTACGTGGTTCAGTCATACATCTTCATCATATGGTTTCAGATCCCTTTCACTCTCATTTTAACAAGATTAGATGCATTTCAGCATGTTATGTCTTCAGTCATGTTAATTAAGTTTCCGGATGCTGCAGCTCTCATCACGTCAGTTCACACCTCCATTTGTCCAGGATATTCACCTCTGTTCTCATCGATTGCTACTGGACTATATAGGGGAAATTCGTTCAATGTTCATGGATGCTTGACTCAGTGCTTCACTTCATTGGACTTATCACTACTCATGTACCGGCATCATCTACGTGTGGTCCTGCCATGTATGCTAACCTTCGTGGTGTCTAGCAGCCACGCTCTGCACACATTACCGGCTGACCTACGCATGGTTTAGCTGTGTATGCTAAGCTTCATGGGGTTTAGCTGCCACACACTACTCGTTTTACCGGCTGACCTACATGTGGTCCAGCCACTATGCTAGCTTCGTGGCTTAGCTGCCACTCTTCATTTACTTTACTTCTCAGGATTGGTTGCATCACCAGTTATTCCTCACCTCCAGTCATACTACTCGAATCTTGGACCTTGCAACCCTCACATTTGCTGCCCTCACTTACTTCCATTTCTCAAGATACGCTTCTTCCTTCCATTGGATTTAATTCTGGATTACTTTGGATATTCACTGAATTCCCTAGGATGCTTCTTGCCATAATGCTTCACCTTCTTCAGATTTACTACTGTTTCATATTACCTTCCCATTCACAGCTTAAGCTTAACTCATTGCCTCCACAGGAGCTCTCTGAAGTTGCACCATTTGTCTCCTGTATACTGTCAATAGTAAATCCTGGGCCTTTCTAAGCAAAATCAAGCTATAGTCAACATGCCACAAACAAATCCTAATAGCTCAAGAACCGTAAGTACTAGACACAAAGTATGAGTGGCAAAGTTATTCAGCACAAAAATACCTTTCCAGTGGTGGTATGCAAGGAATAAAATGTAATTTCATTTTTTTTCTATGCTGGTTGAAACAGCAAAAAAATGTTTTTTTCTCTAAAACAGGCAACATAAGCCATACACACCATACCATAAACAAATATAAATAACTCCTAAAGTATATATGATATATACAAAATATCAGTGGCAAAGTTGTTCAGCATAAAATTACCTTTCCAGTGGTGCTATGCAGTCAAATATATAGTATATATTTTAATACATAATGTAGCAGAAGGTAAGTGATTTCTCCAGACGTTGCCAGGGCACACAGAAAGTCAGTAGCTGACTTCTGTAGGCATCGTCAGGACACACCAGTGTATTTTACTGATGCCTACAGGCATCTGCTAGGAGACAATGAGTTAAGACATAAATCTACTACAGTTTTTGATGCTTTACTTCAGGTTGAGTTGCCAACTCATCCACCCAGGTCTCTTTATCACATGCTTTACCATCTTCTATCATCAGGAAATGACAGTCTACAGCTCCCTTCTACTGCTCCCATATATATGCCTCAGAATTCTTTCTACTCTGCACAGAATTGGCTCAGGAGTATGCTACCATTTACAACATTATTTAAAATCTATTCCATACTACTCGATACTAGTTCTGCACTGCATGCAGTTCGACATTACTATTACTTTATCTACCACTGCTCTACAACCTGCCTTGCCCCATGGGCTGAAGGTTGACTGCATCGCACTTCTAAAGGCCTGTTCCCCTATGGGCCAGAGGTCCCTTGATCTTATATTACTACACCACAATCGCCTGCTTCTATGACCTGCTTTGCCCATCGGGCCTGGGGGTTCAACTACTTCTACTCTACAACAACCTCACCAGATTCGGGGCCTGGAGGTTCGAATATTCTACCATACACCTGCCTGCCACTATGACTGCCAGCCTTAAGAGTTCATTTCTACTATGAACTCACGTCTAGGATTTGTTTAGCTGTACATCATCTATTTCTTGAATGCTTCTGCCTTGCTGCTTCAGTTTCTATATTTATTACTACGTTTCTACCTGGACTTAGTTGATCCATCCGGAAGACAGTCTATCTTATGGGTTATGCCTCGACATTATTGTTCTCCAATCATCAAAGGTTTGGATTCTGTTATGACACTACTTCGTCTGACACAGCCTTCATCAGTTATTACCATCCATGACTTTAGAAACACAATTCATGATTCAGACTATTACCATAAGTTTAATCCCAGCTGTTATACTATTCTGGCTTCCGAAACATGTATATTTACAGAGCTCTATACCACTATTTCATTCACCAGAAGAAAGCTCTTCGACTAACATGCTATTTAAATTCCTTCTATGCTCCGCTGTATACCATCATAATCTACACAATACTACTCCTCTACTACATCTGCATTTTGCAGGTTCGATATTACTACTACTATTGCTGACCTATGTACAGAACTACTTATTAACGGTATCTGCTAACACTACCTGTTCGCCCTTTCAGGTCCTAGAGGATCAAAGACTGTCTCATACATTCTACAACCTGCTTTGTCCCTCGGGACCTGGACATCCATCCAATGTACATCTACCAGTCACACCAAATCTTTCCAGTTCACTTACTTGTCTCACCCACTCTGGATCAGAAGTTCCTACTGCTCCACCCTTGCAGATTGCGCAAACTGCTCCTAGCTTCTATACTGTATTACAGGCCTTTATTTTCAAAGCTTACCAAGCGGAATACAAGCCACCTCTCCTCCTACTCTGGACTTGGACATATAGCCCTTTGGTTACTGGTTCTTTTCAGAGAAGATTTCTTCACCTGCTGGAGTGCTTTACCAAGGCAATGTCAAACCTTCGAGCTATCATCGACCATGGATTCCAATCTACTATCATTCTGCCTAGGACTGGATCCCTGAATTAGGAGTTCCTAGAAGGATGCTGCTATGTTCTGACACTTCAATGTTCAGTACTTTATTCAGTTTCTCACTTCACTGGATTAGGATCTACAACTTGGATTGTGGATTAGCCGATAACTAAAAATTATTACTTAGGATTACTCTCCTTTAGTATGCCCAGAAGGATGGGCAGGTCAGTAGCCATGGGTCCTCAGAGGTTTCCCCCAAAGGGATTTTTCCTCTCCTGCATGCTACTGGTCACACTCTCCAGAGTTGGAGGAGATCATTGTTTGATATCATTATTCTTTTGGGGGGTCTCATACTACTGGACTAAGCATCCTTCTTGCAATGGGATACAGAGAAAAGCCAAAATATCAAGTCATAACAAGTTACTCATCTGCTCAAGCATCTAAGCACCTTCCATAGACTGTCCTGTCCACATGTACTATAATTACTGACTTGCGTATGACTACGTCGAAGTACCTAAGCACTGATCAATTCAAACTACTAGTACCTTGTGAGCATTGTCCTACTTACTGATCTGGCCTCTGTATCCAAGCACAACTTACATCATTCAGATACAGTATTTAACATATGCACTGAGCTCTGAACCATATATAATTGAAGGGCACATGCCTGTGGTCATATGGGGGAAGAGCTCCTTCCCCACACTCTACATAAACCAACAGGCAAACCACAGTTCTGTTTAGAGTGAGTTGCACTCACCCTCCATCCTTCCCTGATGCCTCCTCCTTCTCTGGCACTCTTATCCCACCAGGGAGGTCACATACTACTGGACTAAGCATCCTTCTTGTGGTGGGATACACAGAAAAGCCAGTCCACATGTCCTATAATTACTGACTTGCTCATGACTATGTTGAAGTACCTAAGCAATGATCAATTCAAACTACTACTATCTTGTGAACATTGTCCTACTTACTGGTCTGGCCTCTGTATCCAAGCACAACCTACATCATTCAGTTACAGTATTTAACATAAGCACTGAGCTCTGAACCATATATAAAGCATTTTTCTTGTTATTTTAACTTGTACCTATGTTCTGAGTTATTCTGCAAGTTCTGAATCCAAGCTGTATCTTTCATTGTGATGTACCTTTGCTTTCTTCTATTGTACTTTGTTTTGCAATCTATGACATGGAACCTTTGTAAAAGAGCTTTCACTCAAAGGTCTTTTGCAAATCACTAAATAAATAGATAAATACATGATTTTTGCATAGAGAATGGCAAGTTGATTGGTGGGGGTTGCATGATGCACTAACCAGGTTGAGGGGGTTGGTCTCTGAGCAAGTCTCAGGACCTCATACTAAGTTGTGGGTGTGTGGGATAACATCATATATTGCCTACACTGCACGGTGTGTGATCCCCTATAAACTTTCTCTGTGGAAGCAAACAGAGACTCTCACACTTGCTCAGGAGCACAGCCATGCCACTCCCCCAAACTTGTTCCAGGGCAAGCAACAGAAACCCTCAAGCTTGTTCAGGGAAGCATAGAATGTAAGTCATCCCCCAATGCAGACTTGATGTAGGGATGCAGTCCTTTCTGTTTACCTCAAACACAAGTTTGTAGGTGTTGTTCAGTGATCATCTGACTTATCCAACCCTACATGTTTGAGGGAGGCTGACTGAATTTGGTGCAGTAGGGGGAATGTTTGTGTTAGTGGTATGGACACACAGTTGGCATGGGTTTGGTGGAGCAGGAGGACTGTCTGTGTCTGTTTGGGTTATGGGACTGTCCGTGTTTATGAGTCAGAGTGGGGAGTGGCCATGCTGGTGTGGTGGGGAGAGCGGCAGTGCTGGTGGGTCGTGGTGGGGAGAGTGTCCATGCCAGTGGGGTGTCAACATTGGACAAGCTGGTGGGGTGGGGAGAGTGGCTGTGCTGGTGGGATGGGGTGGGGAGAGTGGCTGTGCTGGTGGGAGGGTGTGGGGAGAGTGGCCATGCTGGTGCAGTGTGTTTTTTTATCTCAGAAGAAGCCAGAAGGGGAAGGAAGAAAACAGATTCAATTCAGTGCTTTAGAGTAACTGGTAATTGCTATTTTTATTTTAAACTTAGATTGTGGGCTTTTAGTGACACTGTACTTTCTTTGTTATCTTTACTTATAATTGTGTTTGGGCTGTTGAAAATTTAAAACATAGTGGTGGTGTAATTCTGTGCTGTCTTTATTTGCTGCAAATTTTATCTTGGCTTGTCTGACTGCCCTGTAGTTGGGTGAAGGGTGTTAATTGTCTGGCCTCTGACCTCAGCTATGTGATAACTGGAGGTGGGGCTTAGTCGGAGTTGAGGTAGCAAGCAGAATTTTATTTTCTCAGAAGAAGCCAGAAGGGAAAGGAAGGAATCATATTCAATTCAGTGCTTTAGAGTAACTGGTAATTGCTATTTTTCTTTTAAACTTAGATTGTGGGCTTTTAGTGACACTACTTTCTTTGTTGTCTTTACTTATAATTGTACTTGGGCTGTTGAAAATTTTAAACATAGTGGTAGTGTAATTCTGTGCTGTCTTTATTTGCTGCAAATTTTATCTTGGCTTGTCTCACTGCCCTGTAGTTGGGTGAAGGGTGTTAATTGTCTGGCCTCTGACCTCAGCTACGTGATAACTGGATGTGGGGCTTAGTCAGAGTTGAGGTAGCAAGTAGAGTTTTATTTTCTCAGAAGAAGCCAGAAGGGGAAGGAAGGAAACATATTCAATTCAGTGCTTTAGAGTAACTGGTAACTGCTATTTTTCTTTTAAACTTAGATTGTGGGCTTTTAGTGACACTGTACTTTCTTTGTTGTCTTTACTTATAATTGTTTTTGGGCTATTGAAAATTGAAAACATAGTGGTGGTGTAATTCTGTGCTGTCTTTAATTGCTGCAAATTTTATCTTGGCTTGTCTGACTGCCCTGTAGTTGGGTGAAGGGTGTTAATTGTCTGGCCTCCGAACTCAGCTACGTGATAACTGGAGGTGGGGCTTAGTCAGAGTTGAGGTAGCAAGTAGAGTTTTATTTTCTCAGAAGAAGCCAGAAGGGGCAGGAAAGAAACATATTCAATTCAGTGCTTTAGAGTAACTGGGAATTGCTATTTTTCTTTTAAACTTAGATTGTGGGCTTTTAGTGACACTGTACTTTCTTTGTTATCTTTACTTATAATTGTTTTTGGGCTGTTGAAAATTTAAAACATGGTGTTGGTGTTATTCTGTGCTGTCTTTATTTGCTGCAAATTTTATCTTGGCTTGTCTGACTGCCCTGTAGTTGGGTGAAGGGTGTTAATTGTCTGGCCTCTGACTTCAGCCACGTGATAACTGGAGGTGGGGCTTAGTCAGAGTTGAGGTAGCAAGTAGAGTTTTATTTTCTCAGAAGAAGCCAGAAGGGGAAGGAAGGAAACATATTCAATTCAGTGCTTTAGAGTAACTGGTAATTGCTATTTTTCTTTTAAACTTAGATTGTGGGCTTTTAGTGACACTGTACTTTCTTTGTTGTCTTTACTTATAATTGTTTTGGGCTATTGAAAATTGAAAACATAGTGGTGGTGTAATTCTGTGCTGTCTTTAATTGCTGCAAATTTGATCTTGGCTTGTCCGACTGCCCTGTAGTTGGGTGAAGGGTGTTAATTGTCAGGCCTCTGAATTCAGCTACGTGATAACTGGAAGTGGGGCAAAGTCAGAGTTGAGGTAGCAAGTAGAGTTTTATTTTCTCAGAAGAAGCCAGAAGGGGAAGGAAGGAAACATATTCAATTCAGTGTTTTAGAGTAACTGGTAATTGCTATTTTTCTTTTAAGCTTAGATTGTGGGCTTTTAGTGACACTGTACTTTCTTTGTTATCTTTACTTATAATTGTGTTTGGGCTGTTTAAAATTCAAAACATAGTGGTGGTGTAATTCTGTGCTGTCTTTATTTGCTGCAAATTTTATCTTGGCTTGTCTGACTGCCCTGTAGTTGGGTGAAGGGTGTTAATTGTCTGGCCTCTGACCTCAGCTATGTGATAACTGGAGGTGGGTCTTAGTCAGAGTTGAGGTAGCAAGTAGAGTTTTATTTTCTTAGAAGAAGCCAGAAGGGGAAGGATGGAAACATATTCAATTCAGTTCTTTAAAGTAACTGGTAATTGCAATTTTTCATTTAAACTTAGATTGTGGTCTTTTAGTGACACTGTACTTTCTTTGTTATCTTTACTTATAATTGTTTTTGGGCTGTTGAAAATTGAAAACATAGTGGTGGTGTAATTCTGTGCTGTCTTTAATGGCTGCAAATTTTATCTTGGCTTGTCTGACTGCCCTGTAGTTGGGTGAAGGGTGTTAATTGTCTGGCCTCTGACCTCAGCTACTTGATAACTGGAGGTGGGGCTTAGTCAGAGTTGAGGTAAAATGTAGAGTTTTATTTTCTCAGAAGAAGAAGCCAGAAGGGGAAGGAAGGAAACATATTCAATTCAGTGCTTTAAAGTAACTGGTAATTGCTATTTTTCTTTTAAACTTAGATTGTGGGCTTTTAGTGACACTGTACTTTCTTTGTTATCTTTACTTATAATTGTTTTTGGGCTGTTGAAAATTTAAAACATAGTGGTGGTGTAATTCTGTGCTGTCTTTAATTGCTGCAAATTTTATCTTAGCTTGTCTGACTGCACTGTAGTTGGGTGAAGGGTGTTAATTGTCTGGCCTCTGACCTCAGCTACATGATAACTGGAGGTGGGGCTTAGTCAGAGTTAAGGTAACACATAGAGTTTTATTTTCTCAGAAGAAGCCAAAAGGGGAAGGAAGGAAACATATTCAATTCAGTGCTTTAAAGTAACTGGTAATTGCTGTTTTTCTTTTAAACTTAGATTGTGGGCTTTTAGTGACACTGTACTTTCTTTGCTATCTTTACTTATAATTGTTTTTGGGCTGTTGAAAATTTAAAACATAGTGGTGGTGTAATTCTTTGCTGTCTTTATTTGCTGCAAATTTTATCTTGGCTTGTCTGACTGCCCTTTAGTTGGGTGAAGGGTGTTAATTGTCTGGCCTCTGACCTCAGCTACATGAAAACTGGAGGTGGGGCTTAGTCAGAGTTGAGGTAGCAAGTAGAGTTTTATTTTCTCAGAAGAAGCCAGAAGGGGAAGGAAGGAAACATATTCAATTCAGTGCTTTACAGTAACTGGTAATTGCAATTTTTCTTTTAAACTTATATTGTGGGCTTTTAGTGACACTGTGCTTTCTTTGTTATCTTTACTTATAATTGTTTCTGGGCTATTGAAAATTAAAAACATAGTGGTGGTGTAATTCAGTGCTGTCTTTAATTGCTGCAAATTTTATCTTTGCTTGTGTGACTGCCCTGTAGTTGGGTGAAGGGTGTTAATTGTCTGGCTTCTGACCTCAGCTATGTGATAACTCGAGGTGGGGCTTAGTCGGAGTTGAGGTAGCAAGTAGAATTTTATTTTCTCAGAAGAAGCCAGAAGGGAAAGGAAGGAATCATATTCAATTCAGTGCTTTAGAGTAACTGGTAATTGCTATTTTTCTTTTAAACTTAGATTGTGGGCTTTTAGTGACACTACTTTCTTTGTTGTCTTTACTTATAATTGTTTTTGGGCTGTTGAAAATTTAAAGCATAGTGGTAGTGTAATTCTGTGCTGTCTTTATTTGCTGCAAATCTTATCTTGGCTTGTCTCACTGCCCTGTAGTTGGGTGAAGGGTGTTAATTGTCTGGCCTCTGACCTCAGCTACGTGATAACTGGATGTGGGGCTTAGTCAGAGTTGAGGTAGCAAGTAGAGTTTTATTTTCTCAGAAGAAGCCAGAAGGGGAAGGAAGGAAACATATTCAATTCAGTGCTTTAGAGTAACTGGTAACTGCTATTTTTCTTTTAAACTTCGATTGTGGGCTTTTAGTGACACTGTACTTTCTTTGTTGTCTTTACTTATAATTGTTTTTGGGCTATTGAAAATTGAAAACATAGTGGTGGTGTAATTCTGTGCTGTCTTTAATTGCTGCAAATTTTATCTTGGCTTGTCTGACTGCCCTGTAGTTGGGTGAAGGGTGTTAATTGTCTGGCCTCTGACCTCAGCTACATGATAACTGGAGGTGGGGCTTAATCAGAGTTGAGGTAGCAAGTAGAGTTTTATTTTCTCAGAAGAAGCCAGAAGGGGAAGGAAGGAAACATATTCAATTCAGTGCTTTAGAGTAACTGGTAATTGCTATTTTTCTTTTAAACTTAGATTGTGGGCCTTTAGTGACACTGTACTTTCTTTGTTATCTTTACTTACAATTGTTTTTGGGCTGTTGAAAATTTAAAACATATTGGTGGTGTAATTCTGTGCTGTCTTTAATTGCTGCACATTTTTGTCCCTCCCTCCCCTTCCCCAACTCTTAATTATATGCCCTGTTAAATCTGATTGACAGGAGCTAAAAGCAGGGTATAGTAAGGGGTGTGAAGTAGGAGGAGCATAAGAGGGAAGAAGCCCTCCCTCAGCACAAGTGTGTTGACTCATTTATTTATTTATTGGTTTCTTTTTTTTTTTTAAAGAAAATTATCTGAGGATCAGTGGCAGGATTTTTAGGACAGTAAATTAATAAAAAGGGAACTAGGAGATCTTCAGTAGCAGACAAGTAGTGGAATTGCAGTTTAATGTGGGGAGTGGTGCAATGCAGTGGCTGTCGGGCAGCCATATTCAGGCAGACCTTCTGGACACTGACGTGCTGCCCTATCTACATGCATCTCTCTGAACTGCGGGATGAGGTAGCCAGACTCAGAGCGGAAGTAAACTGGGTCAGGAGTACCATCACCCCTATCCAGAGGCCACCCAGTCCAATGCAACTGCCTCAAAGGATGCCGAGAATGAGGAGCACTTGATGACAGTGGGCTCAGGGAGGGTTAGAGTGGTCAGGCAGAGGCACGTCCCAGATCCTATTCCACTCAAGAACTCATATGCCACACTGGCAAATGAGGACAACCAAATAGACATACCCAGAGAAGTGGAAGGAAAAGATGTGGAGGTTAGCCAAGGAGGTGACCTCAGCGGGGAAAGCAGTGGACCCCAGAGGAGGAGGAGGAAGCAAATCCTGGTGGGGACTCCATCATAAGAGGGATCCAGCTAGGAACACAGGAGGGGGAGGACAGGGAGGTGAGGTGCCTACCAGGTGCCACAGCATGGAGGGATGGAAGGAAGATCCTGGGGATCACTGGGAAGGCAAGATGGGAGGGTGAGCTGTATGTCATTATCCACCTAGGTACTAATGTCCTGGCAAATGGGGAGCCAAAGGAAGTTCAGGAAGAGTTTGGAAATTGGGAGGGTCTCAAGCAAGTAGCTACTTCTGTCACTTTCTCAGAAGTACTACCTGTAGAGGCAAGGGAGAGCATAGGAGTGCATGCACCAGGAACTTTAACTCATGGTTGAAGAACTGGTGCTGTGAGAAGGGTTTGATTCATTGGTGACTGGGGACCCACCTGGAGGGATGGAGGTTTGTTCAAGCCTGACGGCCTGCATCCATCCTGGAGGAGATCCAAGCTCTCAATGATAAGTTTAAATGCTGCATTGACATGCATTTAAACTAGCAAAGAAGGGTGGCAGGCTAGCAGGAGGGTACCACTTGCTCACCCCCACAGCTAGCAGTGGAACCAGTGAACCAGAGAGTGGCCATCTCTGCAAAGCAGTGCAAAGATGGAGATTAGTGCCCAAGAGGTGGATAGGCAGAAAAGGGGCAACATTCAGCAGAAGGGCAGACAGCAAGGAAAACCAGGTATAAAGGACAACCAAGGAAGGGGCTGGAGTAGAACAGTGAAACAGTCTAGGGAGGTCAAATCATGGAAAGCCATGTGTGCAAATGCCAGGAGCCTTGCAACAAGATGGAAGATCTGGAGGCTGTCATGGTGCAGTCAGACCTGGTCATTGTGGCCATCACTGAAACCTGGTGTAATGATAACCACGACTGGGAGATGGCCATACCTGGCTACAACATATTCAGAAGAGACAGAGCAGGCAGGAAGGGAGGAGGAGTGGCAGTGTATGTGAAAAATGGCATAAGAGCCACAGAGATCCAGGAGGAACAAAATGGGGGAGAGATACTGTGGGTTAAGCTGGAAAGGAAAATGGGAACAGCCATCCGCAGCGGTGTGGTCTATAGACCACCAGCCCAGGAGGAAGAGACAGATAGGAAGCTGAAGCTAGCCATCCAAAGGATGGCAGACAAGAGTGAGGTAGTACTGGTTGGAGACTTCAATATTCCAGACGTGGACTGGAGCATCCCAGCAGCAGCATCCTCTAGGAGCAGATTTATCCTGGACTCCCTTCAGGGTGCCTTCCTCAAGCAACTGGTCATGGAACCAACTCGGCAGAAGGCAATACTGGACCTTGTGCTCATAAACGGGGACAGTGTGATGGGGGTAACAGTGGGGGAGCACCTGGGGAACAGTGACCACCAGTCATTGTGGTTTGAAATCACAGAAAAAGCAGAACCAAACCACACAAAAACACGTATCCTGGATTTTAGGGAGGCAGGAATATTGAAGTCTCGAAACTTAGATTGTGGGCTTTTAGTGGCACTGTACTTTCTTTGTTGTCTTTACTTATAATTGTTTTTGGGCTATTGAAAATGGAAAACATAGTGGTGGTGTCATTCTGTGCTGTCTTTAATTGCTGCAAATTTTATCTTGGCTTGTCTGACTGCCCTGTAGTTGGGTGAAGGGTGTTAATTGTCTGGCCTCTGAACTCAGCTACATGATAACTGGACGTGGTGCTTAGTCAGAGTTGAGGTAGCAAGTAGAGTTTTTTTTTTCTCAGAAGAAGCCAGAAGGGGAGGAAGGAAACATATTCAATTCAGTGCTTTAGAGTAACTGGTAATTGCTATTTTTTTTTAAACTTAGATTGTGGGCTTTTAGTGACACTGTACTTTCTTTGTTGTCTTTACTTATAATTGTTTTTCTGCTATTGAAAATTTAAAACATAATGGTGGTGTAATTCAGTGCTGTCTTTAATTGCTGCAAATTTTATCTTGGCTTGTCTGACTGCCCTGTAGTTGGGTGAAGGGTGTTAATTGTCTGGCTCTGACCTCAGCTACGTGATAACTGGATGTGGGCTTAGTCAGAGTTGAGGTAGCAAGTAGAGTTTTATTTTCTCAGAAGAAGCCAGAAGGGGAAGGAAGGAAACATATTCAATTCAGTGCTTTAGAGTAACTGGTAATTGCTATTTTTCTTTTAAACTTAGATTGTGGGCTTTTAGTGACACTGTACTTTCTTTGTTATCTTTACTTATAGTTGTTTTTGGGCTGTTGAAAATTTAAAACATAGTGGTGGTGGTGTAATTCTGTGCTGTCTTTAATTGCTGCACATTTTTGTCCCCCCCTCCCCTTCCCCAACTCTTAATTATATGCCCTGTTAAATCTGATTGACAGGAGCTAAACACAGGGTATAGTAAGGGGTGTGAAGTAGGAGGAGCATAAGAGGGAAGAAGCCCACCCTCAGCACGACAAGCGTTGACTCATTTATTTATTTATTGGTTTCTTTTTTTAAAGAAAATTATCTGAGGATCAGTGGCAGGATTTTTAGGACAGTAAATTTATAAAAGGGAACTAGGAGAGCTTCAGTAGCAGACAAGTAGTGGAATTGCAGTATAATGTGGGGTGAAAGTAATGCAGTGGCCGGGCAGCCATATTCAGGCAGACCTTCTGGACACTGGACGTGCTGCCCTATCTGCATGCATCTCTCTGGACTGTGGGATGAGGTAGCCAGACTCAGAGCGAAAGTAAACTGGGTCAGAGTACCATCACCCTATCCAGAGACCACCCAGTCCAATGCAACTGCCTCAAAGGATGCCAAGAACGAGGAGCACTTGATGACAGTGGGCTCAGGGAGGGTTAGAGTGGTCAGGCAGAGGCACGTCCCAGATCCTATTCCACTCAAGAACTCATATGCCACACTGGCAAATGAGGACAACCAAATAGACATACCCAGAGAAGTGGAAGGAAAGGATGTGGAGGTTAGCCAAGGAGGTGACCTCAGCGGGAAAGCAGTGGACCCCAGAGGAGGAGGAGGAGCGAATCCTGGTGGGAACTCCATCATAAGAGGGATCCAGCTAGGAACACAGGAGGGAGGACAGGGAGGTGAGGTGCCTACCAGGTGCCACAGCATGGAGGATGGAAGGAAGATCCTGGGGATCACTGGGAAGGCAAGGCAGGAGGGTGAGCTGGATGTCATTATCCACCTATGTACTAATGACCTGGCAAATGGGAGCAAGGAAGTTCAGGAAGAGTTTCGGAAATTGGGAGGGGTCTCAAGCAAGTAGCTACTTCTGTCACTTTCTCAGAGTACTACCTGCGAGAAACAAGGAAACATAGAGTGCAAGCACCAGGAACTTTAACTCATGGTTGAAGAACTGGTGCTGTGAAAAGGTTTGGATTCATTGGTGACTGGGGACCCACCTGGAGGGATGGAGGTTTGTTCAAGCCTGACAGCCTGCATCCATCCTGAGGGAATCCAGCACTCAATGATAAGTTTAAATGCTACATTGACAAGCATTTAAACTAGCAAAGGGGTGGCAGGCCAGCAAGGAGGGTACCTGCTTGCTCATCCCCCAGCTAGCAGTGGAACCAGTGAACCAGAGGGTGGCCATCTCTGCAAAGCAGTGTGCAAAAGATGGAGATTAGTGCCCAAGAGGTGGATAGGCAGAAAAGGGCAAAATTCAGCAGAAGGGCAGACAGCAAGGAGAACCAGGTATAAAGGACAACCAAGGAAGGGGCTGGAGTAGAACAGCGAAACAGTCTATGGAGGTCAAATCATGGAAAGCCATGTGCAAATGCCAGGAGCCTTAGCAACAAGATGGAAGATCTGGAGGCTGTCATGGTGCAGTCAGACCTGGACATTGTGGCCATCACTGAAACCTGGTGTAATGATAACCACGACTGGGAGATGGCCATACCTGGCTACAACATATTCAGAAGAGACAGAGCAGGCAGGAAGGGAGGAGGTGGCAGTGTATGTGAAAATGACATAAGGGCCACAGAGATCCAGGAGGAACAAAATGGGGAGAGATACTGTGGGTTAAGCTGGAAAGGAAAATGGGAACAGCCATCCGCACAGGTGTGGTCTATAGACCACCAGCCCAGGAGGAAGAAACAGATAGGGAGCTAAAGCTAGCCATCCAAAGGATGGCAGACAAGAGTGAGGTAGTACTGGTTGGAGACTTCAATATTCCAGACGTGGACTGGAGCATCCTAGCAGCAGCATCAACTAGGAGCAGATTTATCCTGGACTCCCTTCAGGGTGCCTTCCTCAAGCAACTGGTCATGGAACCAACTCGGCAGAAGGCAATACTGGACCTTGTGCTCACAAACAGGGACAGTGTGATGGGGGTAACAGTGGGGAGCACCTGGAGAACAGTGACCACCAGTCATTGTGGTTTGAAATCACAGAAAGAGCAGAACCAAACCATACAAAACACGTATCCTGGATTTTAGGGGCAGACTTTGGGAAAATGGGAGATACTTGAAAGAGGCATTAAGGGAATGGGACAGGAATCAGGGGTTGAGGAACAGTGGGCAGTATTTAAAATGGGGATTACAAGAACAACAGAATTATGCATTAAGCAGGTTAGCAAAGGAAAAGGAAGAGGAGACCATTATGGTTTTCCAAAGAGGTAGCAAAGAAAGAAAGCCAAAAAGATTGCATTCAGGCAATACAAAAAGACACAGGCAGAAGGGGATAGGAGAAGTACCAGGAGAAGCAAAGGGAGGCAGGGAGGTCAGTAAGGGAAGCCAAAGCTCAGACAGAAGAACACATTGCAAAATCAGTGGGTAGAGGGGACAAAACCTTTTACAGGTACATAAGTGAAAAAGGAAAGACAAAGGGAGGGGATAATGAGACTGAAGAGGGAGGATGGGGGCCGCGTGGAGGATGACAACAGTAAAGCTGACATATTGAACAGGTATTTCTGCTCAGTCTTTACTGAGGAAGAGGAGGGTAATGGGTCTGAAGGAAGTACAATGGGTAAGAATGGTGCAGAAATGGACACAAGTCCCTTTACACGAGAAAGGGTCCTGAAGGAACTGGAAGTAATAAGAGTTGATAAAGCAATGGGGCCAGATGGGGTGCACCCCAGGGTCCTTAAAGAACTAAGAGAGGTGGTGGCTGAACCTCTGGCTATCCTGTTTAGCCAAAGACTGGAGGACAGCAGATGTAGTCCCCTTATACAAAAAGCGGGAACAAAGAGGAAGCAGGGAACTACAGACCAGTCAGTCTCACCTTGGTAGTGGGGAAGATCATGGAAGCACTACTGAAGGAGAGATTGATGGAACATCTGGTTGTCAATGGACTACAGGACCCAAGGCAGCATGGTTTCACCAGGGGGAGGTCATGTCAGACCAACCTCATTGAATTTTTTGACTTGGTGACTAGGGAGGTGGATCAGGGGATGGCAGTGGACATGGCCTATCTGGACTTCAGCAAGGCCTTTGACACTGTGCCACATAGAAGACTATTACAGAAACTGGGGAATATGGGTGTGGGCAGGACAGTAGTGTGGTGGGTAGGTAACTGGCTGGGTGGCAGGACACAGAGGGTGGTGGAAATAGCTGTCACTCCGAGAGGAAGAGTGACCAGTGGGGTACCACAGGGATCAGTGCTGGGACGGTCCTATTCAACATCTTCATCAGTGACATTGCACAGGACCCAGAAGGCAGAATTTCACTGTTGCTGATGACACAAAGCTCTGTAACAGAGTAGACACACCAGAGGGTGTAGAAAGAATGAGAAGGGACCTGCAGAAACTTGAAGAATGGTCAGGGTTTGGCAGCTGAAATTCAATGCAAAGAAGTGCAAGATAATGCATATGGGTCACAAAACCCTGGCACAATATATCAGTTGGGGGTGAGGATATAGCATGCACCAAGCAGGAAAGGGATCTTGGGGTTATCATCTCTGATGACCTCAAGGTAGGAAACAGTGTGACAAGGCAGCAGGTAAAGCAAATAGGATGCTGGGATGTATAGGCAGGGGCATCACCAGCAGGAAAAGGGAGGTCATAATTCCGCTATACAAGACACTAGTGAGGCCCCACCTGGAGTACAGTGTACAGTTCTGGAGACCATACCTACGTAAGGACATAGACAGGGTAGATAAGGTTCAGAGGAGGGCAACAAAGATGGTGCATGGATTGCATCACAAGTCCTATGAAGACAGGTTGAAGGAACTGAACATGTACTCCCTGGAGGAGAGGAGGGAGAGAGGGGATATGATAGAGACATACAAGTATCTCACAGGGAGGAACAGGGTGCAGGAATACACTATTTTTAAGCGAAAAAAAATGTTCCAGGACTAGGGCATGGGATGAAGTTGGAGGGAGGACAATTCAGAGGAAACATGAGGAAGAATTTCTTCACAGAGCGGTGGTGGACAAGTGGAACACCCTGCCAGAGGAAGTGGTGGGGGCTGAAACAATCACGGGATTTAAGAATGCATGGGATAGACATAAAGGAATTCTGGAGGTCAGGGGTAAGGGGCAACAGACTTCTAGGAAAACATAAACTGAACTTACAAGCTCAAATGGGCAGACTGGGTGGGCCATAGGCCCTTATCTGCCGACACTGTCTATGTATCTATGTATCTATGAGAATAGCCATGCTGTATGATTATATATTTATACACAGTTACTCAGATAAAGGTATTTATCACACTCCATTTATGTCCACCCCATTGAATAAATGTATTTATATTCATAGCTTATCAGGGCTCTTTCTATTTACTGCTCTGTGTTTTTAATTATAGGCTCTCCTGGCCCTTATGCTGTTATTTTCCTCCCCCAATCCTTTAGTAATCTTTGGTGGTCTGACATTAGCCACTGTGCAGCTCTATTGTATGTAGTTCTTGCCATTTCTTTGACTTCTTAGGGAGCCCAAATATTCCTCCCTGCCTGCCTCCCACAACTACTTTTAAGCCCATTTCAGGCATTGGCCTTTGGCTGCAGTGCGACTTTTCCTTTGTGGCCCCTATTCTGTGTGTCTGCTCTCCAAGTCCATTCATACCAGGCCCCTAAGCGCACTTACACTCAGCCACCATGTGGCTTAGCTGACAGTTCCTGACACCTACTGCTGGATGCCCACCCCTCTGGATCCTCTTAACCAGACCCTCGGTGGGGGCGCTCTTCACATAGCTGCTTTGTGGATGATTGATAGAGGGAGGCATATTTGCCCTATCCTCCTCCACCTCCCAAAAATCTCCATCTTCTTTTCCACCCACATGGAGTAGGTTACAGCCTGAACTCCATACAGGCTGGGACTGGGAATTGAAAGTGCCTGCCAGCACTGTCATTCTAACGCAGTGGCACTAAACTGATGGTTGCATAGTAACACCCACAGCATTTCTGATTGGCTGTTTTTTGACCAGCCTACCTGCCTGCTACATACAGTCGGGGCCCAGGGACAATCTTCCTCCACCCCCACTAGATGTCAGGGAAAGGTTAAACAGAGTAACAAAAAAAAACCCCACTATTTTCATCTAGCCAATAGGAGTTGGCCCACTACACCACCTGGGCTATACCTTTAAAACACTGGCCCCTAGGACAACTCAAGACCCCTGAACCATCAGTGTCTTTTTAAATGCTGCAGGGACCACTAGCCCAAGAGCACCTCCACTAGCCCATTAGGGCTGCTACTTAAATCTCCTGGTCATCAACAGGCCAACAAGTGACATTAAGGAGGTTTTGCTGAGCCCTCAATATCTCTTTATTATTTTCTTAGCTGTCAATCTCTTTTCCTTACTGTGACTTTAAGTGTGTCTTGTCCTCTAAAACTCCCCTTCCTTTACTCCTGTGCTGTACTGTACCCCTTTGTTTTTTGTTATTAAGTATACATTTTGGTCATGGACACCCAGACCCCACTGCTCCTCTTCACATGCTCTGTCTCTGTAGCTACTATATGTTCCCCATGATAATCTCTTTTTTCTCTTTATTTCTACAGGTCTGGCCAGACTGTATACCAATCAGATAAGTATATTTTTTATCCCCCCCCATCTCTCCTCCAGGACCTGTGACCCTTTGTGTCTCCGCAAGCTTCTCTGTTTTTCCCTTTCAGGTCATGCCAGAATTCCCCAAACTCAGGACCCCCCAACTCTGGATTTCCTGACTGATGGGGCAGGTAAGTCCAATTTAATTACATATAACTGCCCTGTCAGGTGTGTGGCATATAACAAGGTACCCACTCCATTGTAATGCGTAGCAACTTGATTTGTGTATTTTGTGGCCTGGAAAGGAGAGCCATTTCAGCCTTGTCCCCACCTGGTGTTTGTTAGAGGTCTCCACTTACCAAATTGGACCTTGCTTACTTATGAGATTTGATAGTAGAAGGCTGCAAGGTGGTAAGGCTGCAGGCATGGGTAGAGACTATTGAGCCCCACTCCATGGAGAACAAGCTGTTAACTTCACACTGACCACCCAAGGTGTGAGGTTACCAGTGCATTCAGCAAGATGATGGGCTTGTTACATGTAATGATATGGCAGGTTGTTTCTAAAACATACAGCTGACAGGCAAACCCCCTCATGAGTGCTGTTTTCAAAACAGTGCTCGGTACTGTTTAAAAATTATTTTTACTGGGTGTTATTTTGAAATCTGCACTCTTCTGGTACATATGGGTCATGCTGGAATTCAGCACAATTTATAATCCATTAAAACACATATATGGGTCATGCCGGCATTGTGCGTGATTAATGAGCCATTACAATACAAACAAATACCATTAAAAGAAAATTGGCCATTAAAAGGGTGATCAAAATGTAATGGTGCCATTATTCACATACTGATTAAGAGGATAGTGGATTGGGTGCTGTTCATGGTTGCATGGCAATAAATCTAAATTTAAAGAGTGGGGTGCCATCAAATGGCATGGATGAATTTCACATTTACTCAGTTATTGATTTGAGAAGCAAACTGTCTGCACAGGTGACAAAATGTAAACATTCACCTTGATCAAGATTTGTGCTTGAACATTTTGCAAAACAGGTAGTACACAGACTGTCTCAAAGCAATCCATATGATCCCTGGAGACTAGGACAGAAAGGGGGGCTATAATAGTCCCTGCCATTTCATAAGGGGATTAACTGGTAACTAGGTGAATGTGGGAAGCATTCAGATTGGTACATCAAGGTAATATGGACATGAGGGGAAACCTGGAGGTAGATTGTGGGTATATTTAACAAAGAGGGTGGTGGATCCATTAAAATCTGTCACTCACAAGTAGTAGGTTTAAGAGGTACATCAGGAAGTCTTATTAAACAGAGGGTGATGGATCCATTGAAAAATCTTACCAGCATCGGATGGTAGATCCATTGAAAAATCATCCTGATGATGCAGTGATAATAATTAGTTGTTCCCAGCAGAGAGATGCATGGAAGGGACCAAAATCAGGAATTGGTTGGTGAATCCATTGAAAAATAAGCCAGGTGATGCAGTTATAACAATTAGTTGTTTCAAGCAGAGACAAATGCAAGGGTACCAAAACCAGGGTAGAGGATGGTGAGTGCTAGGTACCAGTAGAGACGATTTGTGTCAGAGTTGACAGGGAATTCTGTCAAACTAGATGACCATGCTCTACTACCAATCTGTCTACATCCTTTTTTTAAATTATTTTTAGTGCAGAACCCCAAAGTGCATGTGCAATGACAAACAAAATTGGAGATCTTGGAACATCAATATCATTGCTCTTGAAGAAAGATATGCACATTTTGTAATCATTTACTTGCAATAATAAGAATGTACAGATAAGCATGATACTATGGGCTGTATGTACACGTGTTTGCATTTTAAGTAACGTGCAGGAAATTTCTATGTAGATATAGAAGTTTGAGATTGACCATATAATGCTTTTTTCAGTTTAGTTCTAAAGTGTTATATTTTGGTCATTCCCTTATTGACACTTCTGCATTTTGGCAGACTGAGGTCTGCGATAACACTCTTGAAGAAAACAACATTTAACATTCTTGAAGAACACTGAAAAAGGTATGGGAACATGGGATTTATGCATGGACTTACCATGACTCTGGACACAGTAGGTGAGCACCATTTTATTTTCTTAATACTGGAAAATTTCTTGGGAGATTCAAAGCCGCTTTGAGGTATGGGTTACTGCCTGATAACAGCACTTCTTGTTCAATGAAAAATTCCACTTGCAAAAGGTATTACTCCAGCCATGTATAATAGATAACACAACTTGCCATTATGGTGCTGAGATCAGGAAAACACTTTGATTTATTATTGATACATTATTTATTTGGACATTGGACAACATTTCAAAAGACAAGGCTGTGTCATTATACAAGTTTTCGGACACTATTTGTGTACAAGTTGAAGGTAACATGTACTCCACACTTTTCAAGCCTGTAAATAACTCTACATATTTAAGGTTAAAAATTCTGCTTACGACTGGGATGTGATTATTAAAGGTTAAAAACACTGCTTCTGACTGGTATGGGACTGTTAAGTGAGTTGTAATGTTAAATGTCACTTGACAGTAAATGCCCAGTCCTAAGCAGTATTTTTAACCTTACATATCCATTCAGTAGCA
Source organism: Neoceratodus forsteri (assembly GCA_016271365.2). NCBI lineage: Eukaryota > Metazoa > Chordata > Ceratodontiformes > Ceratodontidae > Neoceratodus > Neoceratodus forsteri. Next base: position 701,692,412 of record CM057455.1, read on the forward strand.
GTACTTTTAATCTTAAATATACACGAATCATGCATAAGCAGTAAAGTATACTGCTAAAAAGCAGTCCTTGACCATAATACAGACTGCTACTAAACATTCATAAGCAGTAAAGTATACTGCTAAAAAGCAGTCCTTGACCATCATCCAGACTGCCAAGACTGCATGAAAACTGCTATCTTTGCTTCTGATTCAAATATTTCGTGCTATAGGCAGGCTAACTTAAGGCTTTGGACAGTGAAGGCCATCAAGATAACTAATACATTCTTGTTAACATGGCAAAACAGTTTGAAGGCTAATTTCATGCTAATATACTGCTAAGGTGAAAATAGTCCGACTGCTATTCGAAGGTTAGGCAAATGCCTTCCATTTTGGTAAGGGTTAGGAAGGACATTCATTTTAACAGCTTGCTCTCTTCCTGTTAAAGACAAAGGAACTGTTCCCATTTTTCTAAGTCCAGTTTTACTTTTAAAATAAATGAGTCCGACTTCTGGTGATGTCACGGACATGGCTGCACGCTAACCTGCTGAGCTCCTCCACAGCCCCAGAGTAATCGAGGTTAATCTTTGGCTTTTCTCCACCCAGTAAAAGGAATCAATGGATCCTTAATTGACCTGATATGGCAGGGAAGTCGTCGAAACCAAACAATTTAAAAACGACCGCTTCTGCAAACAAAAATGAAGCAGTTGGTGCAGGGGGAGGCCCTGGAGGGCCTAACCTCATTGCCTCCATGTAGACGCCAGGCCACTGAATCCTCAATGGAACCAGATGAGGAGACCCCAAATATGGATGAGAATACAGCAGCAACTCTTAAGCAAATCCTGAAAACAGTCACAAAAATAGATATGGCGCTGACCGATTTAAAAAAAGATGTAGCTCCCTGGATCAAAAAGTTATGGAGAATGCGACCAAGGTCACAGAACTTACCAAAGCCCAAGACACCAGTGAACATTTGCTGCTATATCTACTGTGGTGGGATCGGGAAAATCAGCAAAGAATGGAGGATCTGGAAAACAGATTCTGACGCAACAATTTTCGAATTCACTGGGTCCCGGAAGGTCAGGAGGAAGGCTATGTCACGGTAGCAGACTTCATGCAGCACTTGCTCAGGTTGGCCCTATTGATCCTCCCTCAACTTAAATTAGCAATTGATAGGGCGTATCGATCATTACTAGCGAAGTCCACTGACCCAATAGCAAATCCCCGCTCCCTCATCATTCGCATGGTATACTATTAGAGTAAAGAATGCTTATTAAGAGAAGCATGGTGCCAGAAAGATTTAAAGTATCATGGGATCAGGACTTCTCTAATGCATTGCAAGCGGAGAGGCAAAGGGCAAGAAGTATTGTGAGGGAGCTAAAAGTTAAAACAAAGATTCGAGCACAGATCTTTTACCCTGCTCGGCTGAAAATTCACCTGGAATCTAGAACACAGTCCTTTCTCTCCCTAGTAGAGGTGGCACCATTTCTGAAGGAGCTGAGTATTCCAGTGCCAGACTTAGAGGTCAAAATCCTAGAGAGAATGCTCAGAGCAGATATATGGTCCTTGAACATGAGAGGAGCTAATAAGAAACGTGGGCTCCCAGACTCACTCTCACACGAAGCGGCAGCAGACATCGGGAAGTTGCCAAAGTGGACAGATCAATGGAACCAGAACCAACTATCCAGCTCTTCACCCACCAAGTCGCAGAGGAGATGAATTGTTTTATTCTCAGAACTGGTACCGATTTCTATGTTTTTTTTTCCCTCTCTTACTCATTAGGTTTAGTGAACTGTAAGGGAAAGGGGGAAATCGACGAGTGTAGACTGCCACATTGTCTGAGAAGGCTTGAGGGGTTACATGAAGATAAACCCATGGGGAGACATAAAAATTAATAAGCTCCTGAAGAAAGACTGTAAAATTACTGGGACTTCCTATGATATTATTAGAGGTATGAGTGAAATGATGGATGGGGGTTGAGTTGAGCCACAACACATGAAAAATGGAAGGTGAAGCTACACCAGGTGGCAGACGCGGGGTATTGTATAAAGCTAATCATGCTGATGCAAAGCCTGGGGAAGAGTTTAAAATGGGGGTGAGGTTAAAAAAAATTTTGCCAGGTAAACTGTGTGGTTGTGGCTGGGGGCTGTGATCGATTGGGTGTTGTTTTTCATTCCAATGATGTTGGGGAAAGCAAGGGGAGGAGAAAAAGGAAAAATAACTTAAAAGATGAGGGGCATGGGGGGAGGAAGTCTCGGGGGTGCAGAAGGGAAGAGTGACGTCAAGGATGAGTGGTGCAGGGTGCACATATTAGGTGTGAACAACCACAACCTCCATAAACACCTAGGAGGTTTACAATAGCCACAGACAGCTGGTACTTCCTTGGAAGTAAGGTTAAGCTTACAACATATAACATATAATACTTCTTTGTTTTTGGTCTGGGCCACGCCTGGATCACCTTTATTTTTATTTGGTTAGGACAGAGCTGTCCCCGGCCTACCACATGCTCAAGGTATGCCACTTCTCCCATGGCCACCTGGCACTTCTCAGTTTTGACAGTGAGCCTGGTGCTCTGTATCCTGCCCAGCACTTCCCTAAGGTGGGACAGGTGTTCCTCCCAGCTAGCACTGAAGATGGCAATGTCATCCAGGTACGAAATGATGGATGGGGGTTGAGTTGAGCCACAGCATGCGAAAAATGGAAGGTGAAGCTCCACCAGGTGGCAGACACGAGGTATTGTATAAAGCTAATCACACTGATGCAAAGCCTGGGGAAGAGTTTAAAACAGGGGGGTGCAAGTTCCCCTAAGCATTATATGTTATATGTTGTAAGCTTAACCTTACTTCCAAGGAAGTACCGTCCATCTGTGGCTAGTGTAAACCTCCTAGGTGTTTATGGAGCTTATTCATTTTTAAGGCTCCCTGTGGGTTTATCTTCATGTAACCCCTCAAGCCTTCTCAGACAATCTGGCAGTTTACTCTCATTGATTTTCCCCCTTTTCCTTACAGTTCACTAAACCTAATGAATAAGAGAGGGAAAAAATCATAGAAATTGGTACCAGTTCTGAGAATAAAACAATTCATCTCCCCTGCGACTTGGTGGGTGAAGAGCTGGGTAGATGGTTCTGGTTCCGTTGATCTGTCCACTTTGGCTAATATTCTTCAGATGAAGCTACCTCTGGCTGGAAGCTGCAATACTGACCTTAGGATTTGCAAGAAAGCGAGTTGTGCTCACAACAGAGGGTGGTGAACCTTACAATTTACAATTGTCTTTAGTTTGTAGCAGATATTCTTCAGGTGGAGGCTACTTCTAACTGAAAGATGAAATAAGGAACTTAGAATTATGAGGAAAGACAGTCTTTCAAGCAACAGAGGGAGGTGGACCTTGCTTTACTTTTGTTACAATTGTTAAGACTTTCAGTGCAGGAAGAGTTTAAACTCTGAGGGACTGAATACTGTTTACTGTGTCTGTCCTTGTGCACAGCTGACTTATTTTGGGGCTGACTTCTTTCAGAGCACAAATCACCAGGCTGTTTTGGGGCTGGGGAGGTTTACCTGTGTCTGACTTGGATGTCTGGATTTTTCTCTGTTTGATTAGCAGGGTATTTTCTCTGTCAAATTGTCGTGTAGGGCATCTTGCTGACAGGAAGGCACTCATCGCAGTGGTGGGTCAGAGCTTTTAGCTGATTGTTTCATGAGGGCACAGTTTAGGCCCAAACCCTGCCCACCCTGGAAATAGTTCCTTTATATCTGGGGTTCTGACATCATTTCCTCAAGAGTGCAAAGTGCATATCACTGTCATATCCTCTCTAGCACACTGCACCGACAATATAAGCATACACATTGTATAATATATATATTTCTATATAACAAACCAATCATACACACACACACAAAAAAAAAGTAGATAAACATGTGGGGAGTATTGCAATGTAATGGCTGTGGGGCAGCAGTCTTCTGGGAGACTTTCTGTAGGCTGAGATACTACCCTATTTGCAGACAACTCTCTGCCCTGAGGGAGGAAGTTGCCCATCTTCAGGCCACACTGGACAGTAGTAAGGGAACCTTCCCCCAGGCCACACTGGACAGTAGTAAGGGAACCTCCCCCATACAGAGAGTACCAGAGCCACCACTAATAGCGCAGAGATTGTGAAGAAAGCACAGCAGTTGGACCACAGTGGGCTCAGGGAGGGTGAGAATGGTGGAACAGAGGCACACCCAGTCAGTTGTTCCACTCCACAATCCATACACTATTCTGGGGGAGCATAGTTCCCCTATGGATACACCCACAGAGGAGACTAAGGAGGTTGAGGGTAACTGTCACAAGGGAGGCCCACAGGAAGGAGGCAGAGGACACCACAGGGAAAGGAAGCAGCTCCTGGTGGGGGACTCAATTATTAGGGGGGGATAGAACTGTGGGGAGCAGGGAAAACTGAAGTAAGGTGCCTGCCTGGTGCCATGGCTTGGAGGGACAGGAAGCGCATCCTCAGGATCATGAGAACAGCTGCACAGGAGTCTGAGCTGGACATCATTATCCACCTAGGGACAAATGACTTGGCTCATCATGAGATTAGAGCAATGCAGGAGGACTTTGTAGAGCTGGGGAGGGGCCTAAGACAAGTAGCACACACAGTATTTTTCTCAGAGGTGCTGTCTGTCAATGGCATGGGAGAGGCGAGGGTACTTTGCACCATACAGTTTAAGGAATTGTTGAAAAAATGGTGTGGAGCACAGGGGTTTGGCTTCATTGGGGACTGGGGTTCCACCTGGAGGGACACCAGCAAATACTGGCAGGATGGTCTGCATCTGTCTAGGAAGGGAACAAGTCTTTTGAGCAATCAGTTTAAATGCTTCATTGGCAAGCTTTTAAACTAGTCAAGGGGGGAGGCACTGATAAGCAGCAGGAAAATCCCAGCCTCTCCCTACAAAACAGCGTACTAAATGAGAAAAAGATCAAGGTAGAAAGGTCAGTGGGGGATGCTGCCACAGAAGGTAAAGTCATCAAAAAATAGAGAGCAATGAGTACCAATGCCCGTAGTCTGGGTAACAAGCTTCCTGAATTAGTGGCCTTGATGGAGGAGGAACATCTGGATATTGTGGCAGTCACAGAAACATGGTACACACAAAACCATGACTGGGACATAAACATACCAGAATACACTATCTATAGGAGGGACAGGGAGGGTAAAAGAGGAGGAGGAGGAGGAGGAGGAGGAGGAGGAGGAGTAGCTCTTTACATAAGGGAAGGAATCAAAGCAATAGAACAAAAGGGTAAAAGGGAGGAGAAGAAGCACTCGTGGGTCAATTTGGATACAGGCAATGGCACCACAATCCACACAGGGTTGAGACAGACCCCAGGGGGAGGAAATGGACAAGGAAATGATAGAAAGTGTACTTAGAATGGCAGAAAATGGGGAGATATTGCTGATGGGTGATCTGAATATGCCATATGTTAACTGGAGTGAAGTTGCAGCAGCCACTTCTAAGAGTGGAGTTATTCTAGATGCCCTACAGGGGGCATGCCTTAGACAACTAGTATTGGAACCCACTCGAGAGGGAGCAGTCTTAGACCTGGGTCTCTCAAATGGAGATGGAGAGAGGATCACAGATGTAGAATTGGGTAGCCATCTGGGAACTAGCGACCATTGAACAGTATGGTTCACAATAAACACAGCAATAGAGTCAAGCCATACAAAGGCAAAAGTACTGGACTTTAGGAGGGCTGACTTTGCAAAATGGGTGAGTGCCTAAGGAATGCACTAGCAAATGGGCAGGAAGGAGGTGGAAGAACAATGGGTAATAATAAAACTGCCATCACAGAGGTAACAAGCCTTTTGTGTGAAGCAAATAAACAAACAAAACGATGTAAGAAACGACTATGGTTCTCAAAGGAAGTGGCAGTGAAGGTTCAAGAGAAAAAGAAAGCATTCAGGAAGTACAAGGAATTACAGAAGAAGCAGGACAGACAATTGTATCAGTCAAAGCAAAAGGAAACTGGGAATTCAGTCAGAACTGAAAAGGCCCGAACTGAGGAAAAGATAGCCAACTCAGTTAAGAAGGGGGATAAAGCCTTTTATAGGTACATCAGGAGCGAAGGAAGACCAAGGGAGGGATAGTGAGGCTCAATAGGGGTGGGGTGGTGGGCAGAGAGTGACTGTGAAAAGGCAGAGATACTAAACAAATATTTTGCTCATTATTTACAAATGAAGAAGGGGAGGTACCTAAAACAAACAATAGAAACACTCTGGTACAGAAGTTGATACCAGCCCATTTACAGAAGAAAGGGTTCTGAAAGAACTCTTAAAACTGAAGGTGGACAAAGCAATGGGGCCTGATAGGATTCATCCCAGAATTCTAAAAGAACTAAGGGTAGAACTAGTGACACCACTGACTATTCTCTTTAACAATCATGGGAGGATGGGGTGGTACCTGAAGACTGGAGGAGGGTAGATGTGATTCCTCTTCACAAAAGTGGGAGCAGGGCAGAAGCGGGAAACTATAGACCTGTTAGTTTAACCTCAGTGATAGGAAAAATGATGGAATCACTTCTGAAGGAAAGAATTGCTGAGTATCTAGAGGCCAGAGGGGCACAGGACCCAAGGCAGCATGGATTCACAGCGGGAAGGTCATGCCAGATGAATCTAATAGATTTCTTTGACTGGGTGACCAAAGTAGTAGATCAGGGAGGGGCTGTGGACATGGCCTACCTAGACTTTAGCAAGGCATTTGACACAGTCCTACACAAAAGATTAATATACAAGTTAGCCAGCCTGGGAGTGGGTACCAAGATGACAGCCTGGGTAAAGAGGTGGCTGGAGAATAGGACAGAGAGTAATAGTAAATGGAGTCCACTCTGAAGAAATGGAGGTTACTAGTGGGGTACCGCAGGGTTCGGTATTGGGACCGGTCCTCTTCAATGTCTTTATGTTTACATTGCAGAGGACTGAAGGAAAGTGCATGTCTCTTTGCAGGTGACACAAAGATCTGCAACAGAGTTGATGCACAAGGTGGGGTGGAAAGATGAGAAGGACTTGGCAAGGTTAGAGGAATGGTCAAATGTATGGCAGCTTAGATTCAATGCTAAGAAGTGCAAGGTAATGCACCTGGGAAACAAAAACCCAGGGGAAGAGTACACAATGGGGGGTGAGATACTAACAACAACAAAAATGGAAAGAGACCTGGGGGTAGTCAAATCAGATTACCTAAATGTGAGCAAGCAATGTGAGAGGCAAGCAAGGAGGGCTGGGGGGATACTGGGATGCATAGGGAGAGGCAGTACAGACAGCTGGTGAGACCCCATCTGGAGTACTGCATGCAGTTCTGGAGACCCAATCTCCACAAAGACATAGACAGGATGGAAGCTGTCCAGAGGAGGGCAACTAAAATGGTGCAGGGTCTGCACCGGAAGACATATGAAGACAGACTTAAGGAGCTTAATATGTATAGCCTTGGGAAAAGGGGGGGGGACATGATAGAAACTTTCAAGTACCTCAAGGGAATCAACAAAGTCCAAGAGGGTAGCATCTTTCAAAAAAAGAGGTGTGCAAGAACAAGGGGGCACAATTTGAAGATGGGGGGGCAGCTCAGAGGTAATGTAAGGAAGTATTTTTTCACTGAGAGGGTTGTGGATGCATGGAGTGGCCTTCTGGAGTATGTTGTGGAGTCAAAAACAGTGGTGGAATTCAAGCATGCATGGGACAGTCATAAGGCGATTCTAGGGGGTGGGAGTAGGAAGAAGTAGGCTGCTGGTTATCTAGGATCTGCTGCTTATCCAGTAGGTAGGGAAATGGGCAGACTGAGTGGGTCAAGCGGTCCTTATCTGCTGTCAAATTCTATGTTTCTATGTTTCCCGATTTCTGCCACTGCTCTGTGTGAGGGTGAGTCTCGGAGCCCACATTTCTTATTAGCTCCTCTCATGTTCATGGACTATGTATCTGATCGGAGCTTTCTCTCTAGGATTTCGACCTCTAAGGTTAGAGAACATTTATTTGAAAAGTTCCCCTAATTTGTAGGGAACAAGTTGTTAAAAGTTTACAGTCACATGTTAGAGATGATCTGTTTAATTGTTTGTGGTTCTTTTTTACTATATTATATTGTCTTGGTGGAATGTGGAATAAGTCCAAAATAAATATGAGGGGAAGAGGAGGGGTGGAGGTGGTGGAAATGGGGGAGGGCACAGCAGACAGAAATGAGAATCCAAAATGACACAGTTAAATATCATATCTTATAATGTCAAGGGCATTAATTCACCGATAAAGAGAACCAGATTGCTGATGGAGTTAAAACATTTATGGTGCGACATAGCCATGTTACAGGAGACGCACTTGAACCCCCTGGAGCATGGGAAGCTCAGAAGGGCATGGGTAGGCCACGTGAAAGTGTTCTCACATGAGTTAGCTAAGAAAGCAGGGGTCACCGTCCTTTTCAAAAGAAATTGCCCTTTTCAAATTCAAGAGATGGAGGGAGGGCTATCGGGTAGATTTATCAGAGTATCAGGTGAGATTCAGGACAATCGGTGCACTTAATAAATGTCTATGCCCCAAATGTAGACACAGACAGATCTTTCTCTGAAGTGTTTCACAAAATAGCAGCACTCACAGAGGGTCAGTTGATCCTTGGGGGGATTTCAACACGGTGGTATGCCAGGGAAGAGACAGGTCATCAGGACAGACATCCACCAACAAAATGGCCACAAGAAAGTTAACGATGTTGATGGAGGAGGGGGGCCGGTAGACACGTGGAGAACATTGCATGGGTCAGAGAGAGACTGTACATACTATTCAGCAGCCCAAAGATCCTACTCCTGAATAGATAAGTTCTTCATGCAGAAACCCGACCTCCACAAGTGTATAGCCTCAACCATTCATCCCATAACATTGTCAGACCACGCACCAATCTCTATGCAGTTGGTTTGGGGGAGTGGGAGTAGAAATACGGTGTGGAGACTAAATGTCTCATTGTTAAACAACAACACTTTTCTTCAATGTATTACCCAAATGGTGAAAGACCTTGAGTCTGATTCACATATTAATGAAACCTCCCCCTTAATATGGTGGGACATGATGAAGGTGGTAGTAAGGGGACAAATAATCAGATTTGCCTCAGCCAGGAACAGAAGTATAAATAAGAAGCACAGTGAATTAGTAGAGAAAGTGGGGACATGGGAAGAAAAACACAAATTAGACCCTGGCAACACAAATGTAACATGGGAATTGATTAAGGCCCGTGCAGAGTTGCAAGCTCTGAACAACAAAAAAGCAGAAGGAATTTTAAGGTTCTCAAATTTGAAATATTATGATGGGGGGCCCAGGGCAGCCAAATTGCTGACAATGAGACTTAGAAAAACCCAAGCTAGTAGGTACTGTATGTGTAGAGTTGACAGGATTTTCCCCATTCAAGCTCTTATATGGACATTGAGGTACGTGGGCCCCTAGACTTGATCTGGGAGGACTGGGAAGGCAAGCACACCACCCAGGGAACTCCCATAGTGGATTATGTCCTTAAGTTTAGGGATAGGCTAAAGGAGCTTATGAGGACAGCCCAAAGCAAACTGGCAGCTGCCCAACAGAAACAAAAAGTGTGGTATGACCGCAGAGCCAGAGCTCGCTCATACATGGTGGGTCAGGAAGTCATGGTCCTTATTCTGGTCTGGAAAGACAAGCTGCAGGCTGAGTAGGCAGGACCGTACAAAGTAGTTAGGAAGGTAAATGATGTGAACTATATTATAGAGTTACCTGACAGGAGACAGACAAAAAGGATGTACCATGTCAACATGATGAAGCCACATGCTAATAGAGCTGACATGGTGTTTGCAGAGTGTAGTCCTGGGGAGGGGCCGGACGAAGGAGACCGGCTTCTGGAGTTGCTGGAAGAAAGCAAGTGGGAGTCCTGTGTGGAGGCAGTAAAATTATCTCCCCAGCTGGTCCCCGACGAGATCCAGGAAGTAAGGGAGCTTTAGGCAGAATTTGCCCCATTGTTTAGTGCCAAGCCTGGACTAACCCCCTTAGCGATGCATGATGTGGAGACAGGGACACAGATGCTCATATGGTGGACAGCATATTGGGTGTCAGATGCTGTCCAAAAGGACATTAGGAGGGAAGTGGAGGAGATGCTGGATTTTGGGGTAATCCAGTGATCCCACAGCTCCTGGACCTCACCCATAGTCCTTGTGCCCAAGCCAGATGGCTTTACTCATTTCTGTGTGGACTATCGTGGACTGAATGCAGTCACAAAGTCAGATGCCCACCCGATGCCCCAGATGGATGAACTCCTGGACAAGTTGGGAGAAGCAACATACCTTACAACCATTGACCTGACCAAGGGGTATTGGCAGGTAGAGTTAACAGACAGAGCTAGGGAGAGGTCGGCCTTCATCACTCCGATAGGCTTATTTGAATTTAAAGTAATGCCTTTCAGAATGAAGAATGCCCGGCCACTTTCCAAAGGTTGGTGAAGCAGTTGTTAAATGGTGCTGAGGGGTACGCCATGGTGTACCTGGATGACATTGCCATCTTTAGTGCCAGCTGGGAGGAACACCTGTCCCACCTTAGGGAAGTGCTGGGCAGGATACAGAGCACTGGGCTCACTGTCAAAGCTGAGAAGTGCCACGTGGCCATGGGAGAAGTGGCATACCTCAGGCATGTAGTAAGCCAGGGACAGCTCCGTCCTAACCAAATAAAAATAAAGGTGATCCAGGCGTGGCCCAGACTAAAAACAAAGAAGCAGGTCAGGAGTTTTCTAGGGACAGCAGGGTACTATAGAAAATTTGTTCCCAATTACAGTGCCCTGGCTGCTCCCTAATCTGACCTGGTAAAGGAAAGGATGCCAAAGAAAATTACCTGGGAACCAACCTGTGAGAAAGCCTTCACCAGACTGAAGGAGACACTCTGCAGTGCTCCTGTATTGACAAGTCCTGACTATAGCAAGCCCTTTATAGTTCAGACAGACACCTCAGATGTAGGTATTGAGGCAGTACTGAGTCAGACCTCCAGCCAAGGGAACGATCACCCGGTAGTGTACCTGAGTAAAATGTTACTTCCCAGGGAGCAGGCATACTCTACTGTGGAAAAGGAGTGTCTTGCCATAGTGTGGGCCCTAAAGAAGCTAGAGCCATACTTATATGAGCAGCATGTTGTGGTACAAACTGACCACAACCCCCTGGTTTGGCTGATGCAAATGGAAAAACTAACGGTAGATTATTAAGATGGAGTCTTGCTTTACAAGGGTATGACATGACAATCCTACATAGGGCTGGAGCAACCAATCAGAACTCAGATGGCTTGTCTTGGGTCTATGAGGAGTGAACTGATTTGGAAAGCTCATCCCATGCAGGGGATAGAGCCCCCAAATTCAGTCTAGGTGAGGAGGATTGTGACCCTTGGTCAGCTGGTTATGATTGCTCTATGAGTTTTGTAAAATAAAACATGTAGTGTGATTGTCTGTCATGAGACACCCTGTACTCCTGGGATGACTCCCCCCCCCAGGTATCAGTTCAAAGGACAGGATATGCTAAACAGCAGACCTCTGTAAGGTGATTAACTTCCCAGCTTGCTTTGAAGCCGGAGGAAACACAAATATCCATTTTTTGACATCTTCAGAGGAAGAACAGTTAATTGCAACTGGTGTTACAAAGCAAATTGCACCTCAGTGAGATCTGGCAGAGTTAGTCATTAAAAAGTCCTGTGATGTCTTTGAGAAAAGGAAACTGCTCATAGATCAAAGAAGGAACTGGAAAATCACAGACTTAATTAAGAGTGTCATAATATGTGAAATTAGTTTTGCTGAACTCACAGTATTTAATATACTTCTTGATAGGACATCATGTTTTGTATAACTTTTATATTCTGGAAGGAGGAGGAGCTAGATGGCCTCAGGGAAGGGGTGGAAACACAGTGTTTTAAACTTGTATTCTGTGTTTCTCAACTAAGACATTCCTGTTGGACTCTGAAGAAACAATATCTACTAGAAGCACTGTTAGAAGATATAGATTAGATAGACAAGTCTAATTGTATGGTGGTAGGAATTTGTTTGCACTTTTTTTACCTTGTTCTTTTAAGTAATTGTATGCGCTCTTATATACAGCATTGTTCTGTGTTTACTTTCAACCTATTTTTATCCATTTTCTAAGTAAACCTCTCATTTTAAAGAAACTGCCTGTGTCTTCGAACTTCTTTTGCCTGTGATGCATGGATGGTTATGATTTTGACAACACTGTTCATAAGCTTAATGGTATACCAAACTGGGAAAAGGTATGAATTTATCTGAGGTCTTTCATAGAGTTTTTAAGGGTTCATTTTGTTTACCTGGTTAGGGGCCCTTGGTGAAAGATCTGGCATTTCCCTGAAGAGCAGAATAATCTGAGCCTGTACATTTGGGTATGCTATTAGAATGTTCATAGTTTGAATCCCTCCAGAACTTGAGACCAAAGGTGATTTTGACCCACAAAACAGACAGGTGAGTTACCCTGTTCTGTTACCATGTTCATAATACTGCGCTTGGAGGTTGGCAGTGTGGGAGCAGAGGGCCTGACCTGCTGAGTGGGGTTGTGACACTAGTAGCTTAGGGAAGATATGGGACATTAACTTTAACCCCTTATTAGATAACATCAAAACAGTTCTGGACAGATGGAAGCTTCTTAGTCTCTCCTTCATGGGGAAAATTGCAGCCATCATAATGTCCATAACCCCCAAGATTCTTTACCTCTTTGCCAATATGCCTTTAGTCTTACCATCCTCCTTTTTTGCTAAAATTGATAAATCAATAGGCAACTTTATCTAGGATGGAAAACTTCCAAGATTTAACCACAACAAACTTCGATCACATTGGAAAAAAGGGGGGTTTGGACTCCACTGTTTCAAAGGCCACCTCTGGGCTTTTTGATAGGTCCAAACAATTAAATGGTTTCAGAATCCCTCCCCTCACTCACCACTATGGGTTGCAATGGAATCCTCATTGTGTCTGGGAGGAGTTCCTACTTCCTTCATTTTTAATTCCATTTCCTCTAAACTAAAATCTCACCCGATTATATCATTTCCTGTTCTTTATTGGAAATTAACCCACAAATTCCTGAAATCCAATCCAACACCTTAGTTTTATGCCCCTTATGGGGCAATCCACTTCTCACTCTAGAAGATCACCCAATTTTCTGTCGTACGTGGCAGAACAAAGGTATTTTCTTTCTCGGAGATATCTTGGACCAGAATTCACTCACTCTTAGATCATTCTTAGACTTGCAGGCCACATGGAAACTTCCTAAACAGGACTTCAGAAAGTTTTTGCAAATTCAGGCAGCTTATAACTCTCTCTCTAGTTTAGTGTATATGCATACTCTTCTAAACCCATACATCTCGCACTGGACCAATTTATCAGTAAAATTGAATAGCTCAGTTTACAAATGCATTATTGAAAATCTACCTGATCAGTCTATACAGACCAAAATAAATGGAGTACTCTTCTTAACTACAATATTTCAGACACACAGTTGAGTAATTGTTGACGCCTTGCACATAATACCTTTAATGATGCCCATAGTTCTTTAATACAAACTAAAATCCTGCATCTTTGTTATAGAACCCCCTCTGCCTCAATGAATGGGCCTATTAAATAATAATAACTGCTGGCTCTGTAATTTGGCCAACAGGGATCTACTTCATATCTTGTGGTCCTGTGCTCCCATTAATAAGCTCTGGCATAAAATCTATTTACTTGCCTCATGAGTAACAGGACAAAAACTACCTTTTAACCCCAGGCTATTCCTTCTAGGCATCCTTATCCCCAATAGCTCTCTCCTCTCACATGCACATTTTAGATGGCTAAACATACTTTCTCTTCTGGTCAAATGTCTGATTCTTATGAAATGGAAATCAGCTTCTGTCTATTGCGGTGCTGCTGCATACAGAAAGGTGATCTAGTGCCTAGAATTAGCTGTCGCTCTCATTTTAAATGTACTATTTTGTATTTCTGCAAGTAATTTATTTACTCTGGACTAGGAAGCAGAAAGAGGAGCGGTAGTTCTCGTCAGACCCTAAGGAACTACAACTCCCTTATCTGCCCTAAATAACAACTGGGATACACTGTGCCTGTTACTTAGGCATCAACAGTTGGGGTTTTGAGGATTGAAGCTATTTATTTTTAATTTTATACAGTTTGCAGACTTAAAATCGAGCGTGACCTTGGATTGAACTTCTGTGGCACTTCAGCTATATTAGGATAGCCCTGTGGTGAGCAGGGTGAGCCTGAGCAGGGCAAGCACACTAGCTCACATGAAGATGCATGCAAAGACACGAGCATCCTGTGTGTGTGTCTAGCATGTTCAGCATTTAGGCATTTAGTTGACTGGGTGTCTAGCTCTACCTGAGGCTTACTAATTTACAAGGTAAGGCCTGTATTGTCAGTATACAAAAAAAAGTGGGGCGGTTATTGTTTCTTTGGGGGAAGAGTTAAACTTAGTAATACCTCCAGCAATACAGTCCTACTAGTCTGCAAGCCATGGAAACCCAACAAGCTAACATTATTGATAGTGACATATCTAATTATGAACAAAAAAATGTTAGCATCATGACTCTGGATGGTGTAACAGGCATTAAATGTACTGATTGCAATATGTACAAACTTGACCAAGTTGTACCTAGCACTTCTTACTTATTTACTTGCCACAAGTGTATAGCTAATAAACATATGAAAGAAGAGATAGCCACCTTTGGTGAAAGACTGATATATCTGGAAAACAGTCAGACCGACATGCTTAGGCAATACAACAAGTTCAATAAGAATGAGACTCAAAGCACTGATACCAGATGCATCTCTACCCAAACTGACCCCCCGTCTGATCAAATACTGAATATAGGAAATACTACAAATTATATCAGCTCAGACATTACAAGGAAACTGGGTAGAGAGGATGATTTTGATGATTTTGAAGTAACCTCTAACTGGGCCCAAATTTCGACTTCTGGGGCACCAAAAAAGGATGGAAAGCAGAGCAATTTATTATCCCCTTGTATAATTCCTTCCAAGTACTCTCAATGGAACCCAACACTGATACAAAACCAGTATCTGAAACTATGGATGTAGAAAGTCAGCACCTGTCCACTTGACCATTATTACTTATAGATCTTGTATCACCACCCAGTCCAGTTGTCATACAAACTGTAAATCATAAGAAAAAAAATGCCCTTAATTGCAACAAAACCAAATCCTCACATAATCCAGTCAGGATCCCAGAAACATTTTATTCAGAATTCTAATATAATGGACATAACTGACACCACTACCCACAGGGAACCTCCTAGACAAGTGTTTGTACTGGGGGACTCAGTAATTAAACATACTGATAGAGCAGTTTGTAATCCTGACAAAGAAAATTAAACATGGTCAGGTTTTAGGGGAGCCAAAGTACCAAATATAACTAATATGCTAAACACCATACTTTCTAATGCAGGACATAATCCCCTGATTATAATCCATGCTTGGCCAATGATATTTCCAGTACAGACAGTATACAACTAATGAAAGATTATGTTGCATTACACAATTTACTAGTTGAAAAAGGCTGCACCGTATGTTTATCCAAGATTCTGCCTGTACCTAGATCCACAACTGCCATCTCAGAAAAAAATAAAACAAATAAACAACTGGTTGAGAAGGTGGTGTTTTAAACAAGATATTGTCTGTATACCTCGCTGGGAAAAATTTGAAGACAGGGACTCTCTTTTCTGCTGGGACGGTCTGCATCTCAGCAGAAGGGGAAGTGCCCTGTTGGGAAAAACTATATCCTCAGTTATCGATTCACATTTAATCTAGCTCATACGGGGGAGAATGGGAAGGTTCCCAATTCTCTAAAACATATTAATAATTTGAGCAATAAACAAAAACAGAATAAACCTTATAATATTTTATACTTTAATCCTAGATCATTAAATAATCTGAATATGTCAGAATTCCAAGTTAAAGTAGTTTATTAGACCTAGGAATTATAGCCATAACAGAAACATGGTGGGACCCCACAATGAAGTGGTCCAGAGATATCACTAACTACAAATTATATTACAAAGACAGAATAAATAGAAGTGGAGGAGGATTGTATGTAATGATATTTCATTGTACAAAATTAATACCATACAGTAACTAACTCGTAATCTCTCTGGGTTTTAATTCAGCTTATGGGTCAACCAAAACTAAGTGTAGGAGTCTGTTACAGACTGCCATCAGCAGATCTTTCTTATACAACTGATTTAATAAATGTTATTACTCTTATGGCTAATACAGGAGATACCATTATCCTGGGAGACTTCAACATGCCAGGCATTAATTGGGATTCACTTAGTGCTAAAACAGAACAAGAAAGATTATTAACTTCAGTATGTATAGATTTGGGCCTCGAGCAGTTGGTATCAGAGCCAACCAGAGGTAATAATCTGCTTCACCTTATTATCAATAATGTGGAAATAACATTTTTTAACATAAACATTTCCACCCCAATAAGTAGTAGTGGTCATAATTCTATTCAATTCAGTATGATGACTAAAATTCCTAAAATTATTGTTGGTACTATACATAAAAATTACAATAAAGCAAATTTTACATTGATAAAAAATAAATTGAACCAAGTAAACTGGGAACATAAGTTTAAGAACAAATCTATTGACAGTATAGGAAGGAATCTAAACATACTATTTCTGATCTAGAAAACAAATATGTTCCTAATAAAACTAAACATAATAAAAAAGGCAAAATACCCATATGGTTTACAAAATCTATTCAAAAGCAAATAAAAAAAGGCGTTTATTTAAAAAACTAAAAATCAACAATAGTGATTGCAAAAAAATACAGCAGCAGTGTCTTTATTAAAACAAATGATTAAACAAGCTAAACTTACATTGGAATTCAATTTGGCTCACTCTAAATCCAATAATAAATCCCCCTTTTCCTACATAAACAGTAAAAAGAGTAGTTACAGATCCATTTGCCCTCTAATCATGGAAGGTACAGTACAAGTCATATTAAACTGTTCCACCAATGAGCTGGTTTGGCATTGTTTTTTTACAGTTGGCAATGCACTGGCAACTCATAATGCTTTATTTTTCAGTGCTTAACCAGCTCAAGCACAATGTTTGTAAAATGTGTTTGCAGCTCAATTGGAATGCATCTGCAGTCCTGTCATAATTCAATCCAAAACTGGGTTTTAACTCTTAAGAAACAGTTTGTGCACAGCACTGAACTGGATCCAGCAATACTTATGCAACTCAATCAGAAATGCTACACCATCTCATTGGAGGAACAGTTTAATGTGACTTGTACTTGACTGTCATCAATAATGATCTAAATGTTGCCAATCTCTTCAATAAATGCTTTTGTTCTGTTTTCAGTAAATCTGTTCATATTCCTCAAATGCATATAAATGGTTTAATCCCACCTAAAATTGATTGTACAGAAGTTAGAAAAGCTTTATCATTTCTTAAAAAAAATCTTCCCGTTCAGGACTGGACAATGTTCAATCTAGGTTCCTGATCAAAACTTTTGGTTCCTTGGTTCTACCTCTTACCATATTCTTTAACAAATCCATTATTGAAAATAACATCCCAGAGGACTGGTGTAAAGCCATTGTCATCCCAATCCATAAAAAAGGGTAACAAATCTAATGTTCAAAATTATAGACCAATAAGTCTTATATCTGTCGTAGGGAAGGTCATGGAGCAAGTTATAAAATCACATATTGAAAATGCAATAGAACATTTAGGCATCCAAGACATAACACAGCATGGTTTTAAACCTGGATCCTCTTGTACAACCAATTTAGTTTCATTTTACAATAATATAAGTAGACATTTGGACAACCATATTCCTTCAGATGTTATCCTACTGGACTATAACAAGGCATTTGACAAAGTATCTCATGCCTTAATAATAAATAAAATGTATAATTTTTTTTGTTTATTTAATTAACTGGGTTTCAAGTTGGCTGCATAAAAGAACACAGATGGTGAGAGTAAATGGGTTACTCTCCCAATATAGGTGAAGTCTCCAGTGGTATACCCCAGGGTTCAGTTTTGAGGCCCACACTGTTTAACATCTTTATACATGATTTGCCAATTGCCTCCAATAACTTTATTTCCAAATTTGCTGATGATACTAAACTAGGTGGGAGAGTGGATTCAAATTCTAACATTGATATATTTAAACAAGAGCTAAAAAATATTGAAACCTGGGCTAATACTGTACTAATCTTATGTTTTTAACACCGAAAAATGTCTAGTTCTTAATTTTGGAACAAGGAATACCTTAACTAGTTTTTTTCTAAATAATGTCCTAGTAAAACAATATAACTGTAGATGGAACAGTACCAGAACTAGAACCAGTACAGTATTTAAAATCAGTTTCTACTAGATTTTCTTTGGAATAAAATCTGCAAAATAATATGTGTGAGAAAGGCTCCAGAACCTTAGATTTTTGGGGAAATATAACAAAGCATTGGTCAAAATGTAATGAATTAGGTACAAGGACCAATAATGATAGAGACTTACTGTAATACTGTATTTAAAAAGAATTATACATTTTATACTACTGTAACTGTATAATTTTGTATTATGTTTGTATATGTATAAGTATGGATTTTCTTCTTTGTCTGTATTTAGTCCAATAGTCTGTTTTTCATTTTTGTCTACATAATTGGAAGTAAAAATGAATAAATAAAGTACATTATGAAAAAATCAACTTCTACTGGAGCAAATGACTTACAGGTTCATTTCAGTTCTCCTTTAACAGACTCCAGGAGAACAGTTTCTATGACATCATGGGATGGGGAGAGGAAATCTTTAGTTATTCGGATGCACTACAGGCTGATGACTAACTCTGCTCCAGGATCAGTTCACTGTGAGAATACTTTTACTATGAGATCTGTTCTTTCCTGAGCGTAGCTTCCTTTGCCGAAGCTACTATGGGAAAGCTACCTCCTAACTCTTGATCTAAAGTATATTTTCCCATAGAGCCTCACTCTTCAATCTTAGGACCAGAGACACGAGGACCCTGGGAGCCAGAACTTATGGTGCCAGCACGTGTTGTGTGCACACTAATAACACCAAAGTAGGGTGCCACTGCACTCAGCAGTATCAGTAATGGTGCTGGCCCTAACCATCGCCATACCTTTTCTACTGAGGACAGTAAACTCTACGGATTAATAAAAAGGTATTGATAATATAATAACTCACCCCTTCTGCTCAGTGGTGGCAGTACCTCTGGTGACACTTTTGTCCCAGGTCTGGAAGTGAGCCTTAGTCACTGGAGGCTGGCCAAGGGGGAGGATCGAGTGTTCTGGGGGATGCTCTCCTCCTGCAGAGATGGAGGACAGCCAGCTTCAGTGCATTTCTGCCACCTAAGTAAGTAGCCACAGGAGGCAGTGTACTAGGAGAGGCTCAGTGGGCGGGGAGACACTGACAGATGACACGTTGTGTAAGTTTGTATGTATGAGATTTTTTTACATCCCCTGGTTGATGTCTGAGGGGACAGGAATGAAGGAAAAATGGATGAAAAAGGCAACCAGCCTTGGGCAGTATGAAAGACTGAACCTTGACAGGCCCCACACCAGGATGTGGTGGCCCTACCACTGGAACCTATCGAGGGCTGTTGGGGCCCTGGGCCCCTACCCGTGGGGGGGTAAGCCACAGGGAGAGTCCTTCTCTGTCATTACACTAACAGCTCCAATATCCACCTAAGTTCCCCCTCTGGCCTTCTTACCGACCCTGCTGAAGTAGCCTTGGCTTTCAACCAAAAATTCTCTGATCTGTCTGCCCTTCTCAGTAAACTTCCTCCTTGCTATTCCTCTAGTCAGTTGTCTCACACTTCCCCCAACCCCCCAACCCCACTTCTGCCTACCACCTCTCCTTCGGCTGTCCCCTCACCCCCTGTTCTATTTCAGGGTTATATCACCTAACCACACCTGTAAATTATTAAGAAGCTTACTCAATCGGGGTAGCCCTGGCTCAGACAGCCTCCCCCCTGTTTTCCTCAAACTTGTTTCCCCAGTGATTGCTAAGCCTCTTACCTTCATCTTCAATCTTGCCCTGTCCACCTCTACTATGCCTAAACCCTGAAATCTGCTAAGTGGTCCATATCTTTAAAGTCAGTGAGCCCCTCTCTGCTGACAACTGTCGGCCTATATCTATTCTTCCCTATCTTAGCAAGCTCCTTGAAAAAGTGGTGCATTGCCAGTTATCTGAGTATCTTACTAAACATAATCTTCTATGCAGCCAGCAGCACGGCTTTCATAAACACCATAGTACTACCAGTGCCTTGGTCCTATTCACTGACCACATCCTCTCTAATATGGATCAAGAGCATGCTACTGGTGCATTTTTTGTGGATCTTTCTAAAGCCTTTGATCTAGTAAACAGCTGTCTCCTCTCCAAACTACTCTCAATAGGATGTTCCTCTCAGACTACAAACTGGTTTCAGAGTTTCCTTTCCAACCACTCTCAGTCAGTCTGTATAGGTTCTGCCACCTCTCCTGCCCTGACGATCTCTACTGGGTACCCCAAGGCTCTATTCTAGCCTCCTGCTCTTCCCAATATTCGTAACACCCTCTCCTCTGACTGCCTCACCTGTGAATCCCTCCTTTATGCTGATGACCTTGTTATCTTTCTCAGTGCCAAATCTCTTCCCCATTTATCCTCTCTTCTTACCCAGAACTACTGCACTGCCCACAACTGGTTTAATGATAATTTGGTGTTGGTTAACTCCAAGAAGACCAAGGCAATGCTGTTTGGGTTTAAGCCATTCCTTGCAAGGACCAAAAAGCTAATTCCTCTCTCCTTATATACCCTCCTGACAACCCTGCCCTCGATATCATCCCTAATTTCAAATACTTAGGGGTTACATTGGACACCTCCTTCTCCTTCACTGACCATATTAACCTTGTAGTCCATAGGATCAATCAGAAGCTCAGTGCTGCTTACAGCATCAAACCCTACCTAGCTGCTGAGGCCTTCTTGGCCATTGCCAGAGGTAACCTTGTCTCTGTCTTGGATTACTGTTTCCCAATTTACATCCGTGTCACTACCACCCTCCAAACCAGACTTTCATCTGTATACAATAGTTTTTGCCACTTTGCCCTGTCGGTCCTTATTACACTCATCACTGTGACCTTTACCGCTCTCTAGGCTGGCTCTCCTTGCAAGCTCACTTTGATTTTACCCTAGAATGCATCATTGATTCCATCATAAGATGTGTCCTTTCCTCCCCCCCGCCCTCTGCAAGCCCCAACCAACACGAAGTGTCTTTGATCCTTGGCTGTCCTCCCTCGACACTCCTAGAATCTCTACTAAGATGGGCAGTAATACTCTGTTGATAGTTGCCCCTCGCTCTGGAATGGGCTTCCAGCACCTCTCAGATCTCCTAATATGCACCACTCCTTTAAACTTAACCTCAAATCTTGGCTCCTTTCCGTGACTGTTGCAACTGTCAGACCAGGTACCCCTAGCCCCTCCTTGCTTTGTCCCCTTGCACTGACTTTTCCATTCTCCTCTTACCTTCTCCAGTTGTTTTTTTTGGACTGATTAGGTATGCCACTAATGTTGAGTGGGGAGGGGTAATTGGTGCTACTCCTTGATCACTGGACTATGTTATATCCTCTGCTATTTCAATTGTAATTTTGTTGTCACCACTTCCTACTTAATGAATTGTACCATTTGTGATTGTAATTTGTTGTTACCACTGCCTGTTAATGTTTATACCATTTGTTCTGATCTAATTTTTCTTTATTCATGCCTCACGGCCCGGGTCGTGCCTGAAAATGGGTCCCTCAGATCAGTGCACTTAGCCGGTAAACAAAGTCATAAATAAATAAATAAAAATAAAGATATGGGAGGCAGTGGTAAGACAAGAAGCTGGGTGAAGAGGCTTGGGGTTCATTCTGGAAGGGAGGGTGCAGTCAGCAGAGAGGAGGATAAACAGACTATACAGAAAAAGAAGAAAAGTACCAAGTTGGAAAAACACAACAGGTGAATGAAAACCAACCAATCCATGCAGAGACGATGAAACACAACTTTATCTTCATAGTCCATGACTATATGAATAAAGCATAAATGCACTCACATGCAGGGAAGAGTCCGACAAATGATAGGTAGGCGGTTGTGTGTGGCTCTGTGGTGATGATACTCAATAAGATCAACAGTTATGG
Source organism: Neoceratodus forsteri (assembly GCA_016271365.2). Lineage (NCBI taxonomy): Eukaryota > Metazoa > Chordata > Ceratodontiformes > Ceratodontidae > Neoceratodus > Neoceratodus forsteri. Next base: position 701,714,558 of record CM057455.1, read on the forward strand.
TAAGTAACGTTCTTGTCCTTCTAGAGTCAATCTTCTCTGTAGAGCCACACAGTTTGTTTGAATGACCAGCAGTACAAATTCCCCCAAACAAAGAAGAAGGAGAAGACAAAGAAGAATCAGCATGCATATTTCGCTTTTCATACACATTGCCTGGTATCCCCTCATAGTTCCGTTTCCCAGAGAAGACTCATACACTGAATCTTGGAGAAAATGGCCGTAGCCATGTGTTTATTGATTTACAGAACATCATCTTGAGCATAGGAGCTGCTGGGAGGACGTGCCCCTGATTTCTGGAAAGGAGGTCATATGGCCAAGGTGCTGGTGGCCACCCCCTGTCTAGTGCCACCTGTTATCCTTGCGGTGACACGATGTGGCTGGACCATGACCTCCACCTGGGTCACAATCTAGTGGTCCCCCGACTTCATGTCGACCAGAGAAACAAGTCCTTCATGAGAATTGGCCTCATCCCCCAAGTTCCCCAATACCTCAGGTCTGTGCTCCTCCCAAACCGCCACAGGCTGGACCCTGTCCAACCACCCAAGCCTATCACTCAAGGTGAGCCGCCAAGATTTTCTTAATGGCTACCAACATCTTATCCAAATCTTCTGCCTGTACTTGCCTGTCTTCCCCCACTGAAATGGGCCAGCGGGAGGAATAGATATCCCCATGTCTCAAAATTGCATCACCCACAGAATCCATAACGGCTCTCATCCCCCCCGCATTCACAGTGATGCATGCCCAATTAAGAACCCCCTGCTGTCTGGCATGCTTCCAACATGATCGTTGCAGCAGGTGGAACCAGATGGGAGCTGTATGGGGCCACCAGTCTCTAATGGCACACAAATCTTCCTTCATCGCTATCAAGAGGTTCATGGTCTTGCGAAGGCCTAAGTCTTCTCCTCCAAAGTGAATTAGCAAGATATCTGGGATGCCCTGCCAGCCAACCTTCTCTCGCAACAATGGGAGCAAACCCCCAACCAGTGCAACCTTCTTTTCCCAGCCAAACAATCTGTACTGCCATGCTTGAAATGCCCTGGTTGCTCCCCAGTTGACGGCTGCTCACTTTGCTGCCCCATGGATAAAGGAATGCCCACACACTCATACATTCCTGGGACTTCCAAGAGACCTTCAACAAAGAGAAAAAGGGAGATTATTGCAAGTGAGGATGTACATAACACAAGAATGCAAGGGACCTCCAGCGTCCCAGTGCCCGGCTCTCTTAATCTGACAACCCTCGGCCCTGAGCATTTGTTGTTGCTTCAGTCCAAAAGGAATGAGTACTGAAGTCCTGTGACTCCAATCCAATGTGCTGCACAGCTCGCTTCAGAATGTATTGAAACTGATAGGCCAACACAGGCCTCCCGTCCTCATGATGGAAGAATGCCTCCTCCTGTGCTGGGCGGTCTTGCACGTATGCCTAAACCTTGTTTTTCACTGGCCACGACACTCCAGGGGGAGATGCCAACCTATACTAGTGGCCAGCCCCTGTCTGCTCCATCTTGGACCTCCAGAGATGGACATAGGCACCTTTTGATATAACTACCACATCCCCCACAAGCAAACCTGGTGACCCTAGAGCCTGTGCCAGCTGCATCAATTCTGATACCCTGAAGGCCCCACAATAGGCCACCAAAAACATGGTCTCAAACAGTCTAGCCTCATAGGCATTCCAACATACCAACAGGCAATGCCTCTCAAATCTGAACCAGGATTGTTGGGGTAATAGGCTGCATGTCATCAGTCCTGGTCCCCAGCAACCTTCTCCACTCTTCCAGTACTTTACATACCTTAAAGACCTGGTGTTGTCAATCATACCCATTACCCTAGTCAGCCAAGAGAGACCTGCAAGATGCTGACCCACTGAGCCTGGTGACATATCCTGCTCCTTAGCCTTCACAATGTAACCACAGAGCTGATCTGCCGGGATAGGCCAGACATCCGGCCACCCAGACATCTCCTGTACCTGTAAGTAGTGCCATACTCCCTTGCAGTAAGCTGCCTTTGTCCTGGCTGTGATGGTTTGACTTATACATCGCCAAGCTTTGCGGTCACCATGTCCCAGAGGAATGGAGGGACCTCCCATGGCTGATGCTCCACCGTAAGTGCCAGCTCCTGAATCCTTTGCCACTGTGAATGAGATAAAGCATCCGCAATGCCATTATCCACCATGGGTATGTGCACAGCCTGAAACTGAAAGTTGAAGAGTAAGCATTTTAACACAACAATCCGCATGAGGTCCCCCATAGGTCCTCTTGGACTAAGCTATCTGTTACCTGGTTACCAAAGACTAAAATAAAATGAAATTAAAATAAAATAATAGTGTACACCACCCCCATGTTGTCTGATTGAAAACAGATCCTCTTGTCCTTTAACCTTGAACCTCAAATGCACAGTGCCACTAACACTGGAAGGAATTCCTATTGGGTGATCTGACAGCCCAGCCCCACTTCAAGCCACTCTGGTGGCCATTGACTGGTGCACCACTCACCCCAAAAGTATGCTCCAAAGCCCAATCCTCAGGCCACATCTATGAACAATTCCAAAGATGCCACATCCACTGGTTCTTGCCATGGGTTACACCATTGAAGTGATCCAGGAAGGTTCTCCAAACTTGAGGTCCTCCCGAATTCCGCCATCACCCGAATTCAGTGGTGGCTTTTTGTAACCTTGGCCCTGACTGGCCAAGCACCAAATAAAGGACCTCCCACAGGAATGACCCTGCATGCAAAATTAAGATGCCCCATCAGCTACTGTAACTCCCGCAATATAACCTTCCTGGCCGACCCCTCCGAATCAACCCCTTGAGAGACTCCAGCTTGTCAGTAGGCAACCTGCACTGTTGAAGCTCCATGTCAATCTTTATGCTGAGAAACATAATGACTGTGGTCGGCCGCTTAACCTTCCCCGGGCCAAGGGAACCCCAAAGTCCTGGCACATAAGGATGAAGGCCTCCAGGATTGCCTCACACTGCCGAGTTCCGGCCGTTCCCACAAACAGGAACTCATCGAGGTAATGCACAACTGCATCATTTCCCACTCTCTGCACAGTCACCCAGTGCAGGAAAATACTGAATTGCTCAAATATTGCACAGGCCACTGCTCACCCCATTGGCATGCAGTTGTCAACACAGTATTCCCCTTCAAACTTCATGTCTAACAGAATTCTGTCCTTGGGATCAACATGGTAGTTTCAAAACACCGACTCAATATCCATCTTAGCCGCTAATGATCCTGGGTCTGCGGCCTTCACCATCTCGATGGCCCCTTTGAAAGATGTATACTGCACTGATGTATAGGCTGAATCAATGTGGGAGTTAACAGAATCCCCTTCTGAGTAGGAAAGATGATTTATCATGCAATATTCACCCAGCACCTTTTTAGGAATCAGACCTATGGGAAACACCTTCAAATTGGGCCTGGGGGGGACTGAAAAGGAGCACTAACCTGCCCCCAACTGCCTTTCTTTTTCCAGTTTCTCCTGGACCACCTGAAGATGATCACATGCGGACTTCAGATTTTCGGCCTCAAAGCCCCAAGTGGGGCCAAAAAGTCTGAAGCCTACAGTGAAATCCTCTTTGAGCAAGGTGGTGACTGGTCTGTCTGGGTACTGGTCCAGCCAAGGCATAATACTCCTCACCTGCACCAGGTTGGGAAGGCTTGTCCACCTGAGGTTTAGGGGTTCTCCCCCTCCTGGCCTGGAATCCTCCCCGGGAGGACCAGGGGCCTGAACACTGCACAAATGGGTGCTGCCAGCTGCATGCCATGCATGCATGCATGACAAAACTGGCACGATGCCTGGTGCAGTTCCCATGTTTGAATGCGTAGCACAACTGTCTGGGCCTGCCCTCCACCCACAGGGGAGAGGACACATGCAGGGCCAAGCCACTATCTGTACACAACATCCCTTGCATGACATCCACCAGCAGGGGCATGTCGAGGCGAACCCACCCCCAGGAAGAGTCTGCCTGCCGCTGCCAAAATTCCTTGTTGTACTCCAGCCAGGCCAACACACCCTTTTTGTTGGTGCATCATAGTAATCCAATGCATGTAACTGAACAATTCTAACCCTTGGGATGCATCTTCTTCAAGGACCACCATGGCGTACACTAGAACGCCTCAATCCAATTGTCAAACGTATAATGGACCTTGACCCTGTCTCCTTGTCCTTCTTACCTTCCTCCTGCTCCACTTTCTGATTCAACAGGGAGAACATGTCGATATACTCCCAATTCTGAATCTTCTGGTGGACTTTATCCAGTAGGAGCATCCCTACTGGCATGTCCAGTCCCACAAAGGAGCTGTCTGTCGGCTGTAGGGGTACGGCAGGGGTCTCTGGGCCTCTGGTGATGAGGTGTTCACTTTAGCCACTAGCACCTCTACCATGTCTGCCAGCTTCCTCAGGCTGTCACACAAGTCCCCTTGCTGCGATGGCCTGGCCGGCTTTAACATCATCTAAGGACCCTCTGGGGCCTCACCTACCACAGGGCCACTGCCTCCAACACCCCCCTTACCACCTGGGCCCTTACCTGAAGCCCCCCAGTCCTTCCTTACCTGCCGCTCTGGAAATCTTTGCAGGAGACATGTTATACTTCGCTGCACCATCTCCTGTTGTTGTCCTCTTCTTTGAAGCCAAGTCTTCTGACACAGATGGGCCATCCAACCCATCCAAGCATGCCTCAAGCCAGGCTGCCTATTTCTTCTTGTATAGCTGCTGCACTTGTTCCTCAATGACTGCCTGCCTCTTGGTCCTAGGCATCTTCTGACAAGAAGCCATAGTCCTGAAATGACAACTGCCCCCCCCATCCTCACACCTCATTAGTAAGTGGTCTTGTAAATTACCACACACATAATTATATAATATTTTTATTTTTTATTTGAGTGGGTGGGGGATTGTGGCAAAGGGGAAGACACATTTTTTGGGGGGGGATAAGGCCACTAAACCCACAGCCAGTATTCAGGGCGACCCCAGAGCACTAGAGTGGGAAGTGACTTGCCAAAGTCACAGAGAAGGCCAGAGCTGTGCCTGAAGGGGTGGGAGGACAAAGACTGAAAAGAAGGAACGCTATGTTTGGTCTCCCAGAACTGCTGGAAATCTAGCACAGGGGAGATGAAAGCCACCCATGGCTTGCCTAAATTCCAGGAAAAGAAATTGTTTCCTCCACAGATAATGTGGGCTGCCTGAATGAAAGGAAGCCTGGTGGAATTTATCCTTTCTCCATTTCTTTTTTTATTTTTTTTTATTTTTGGAAAGAGTGGGTTCCAGAATAGAACCCAGGACACTGACTCCAAGTCCTGACCCTCCAATTCAAACAGGGCCTACAATCAAAATGGCAGCCCCCATTGGAAGTATCATCTTGTTGTACTTATATTACTCTTCTTATGTGTAATAAAGGAGGGGGGGCACCAGCCCCCGGCAGGCCACCCGTGTGATCTGCAGGGGGCTCACCATAGTTCACTGAATCCCCCACAGTAAAAAAGATCAGCCCCTGAAATTGCCTTCACTGGATCTGTCGGCCATCTGCTCTTCCCAAGATGGCTGACAAGATTCCCATCTCTGCAAGAATTCCATATTCATGAAGTCTCATGAGATCCAGATAGAATGCAGTGGACGCATGCTGTGTGAACGTGCTGCAGCTCCCCCACATGGCAACTGAAAGTGAATCGGTCCTCCGATGCAACAACCACTGGACAGCATCCCACCTGCCAACCCGCGATCCTCCCAAGGAACTGTCCAAGAGGAACGCCTAAGGCCACCACGACAGCCGAACTCGTAAGGGATTCACCCTTCCTGGACCCGTATGAGTCGCTACCAAGGACTGCTGTCACCCACAAAGCCAGGACTATCTGCATTCACAGCCATATACTCTCCCTGCTACAACAGAGAGGGAGGTGAGTAAGAGGGCAAAAGGCGGGGTGGAAGCCAGTCCTGGATACTGCCCAGCCAGTTAGAGGACCTGACTGCTAGCTACCACAGCAGCAGCCATTAAGGGGGACTATCCGCTTGTGGAAGCAATGGGAGGTGAGGCCGAGATACCCTGGTAGCCGTGGTGCTCCCGATAGGGAGCATAAAATTGGAGGTGTGCTGGGTGTGCTTAGCTCGTTTACAGCTCGTTACTTTAAGCTAAAACAAAACACTGATGGCAAAATCAGCCAACATAAAGAGGGCAAGCTCTGCTCATGGGAGCACCAAGAACTACCACCTCTCTTCCTAAACAAAAGGCCGACTAGGCCCTTACCTCAAACTGAGGGTGGTGTCTGCAGCCAATGCTGGATCCGCTAGAAGGAGGAGAGAGGGGGAGATGTGCTGGGAAGCACCTTAAATATCTCCCCTGTCTCCCCCCTCCAGCTATGCCATCCCTCCCTAAGAGCAGCCTGCTGAGGACCTCCTCTTGGGCATTGTCAGGCCCAGTGTACACCGAAGAAAAGACCCCCTCCCTTATCCTGACCAGGTCCGGGGGGGCCCAGGCAAATGGCCAGTTGCTGTGACTGGCTGGCAGCCTCTCTACTGCATCCCAAAAGTGCTTTACAAGCAATGAGACAGTGGTACTGAAGGGACTGTAAATGTGTAGTGGCAGACAGTTCACACCCACACACAGCCTTGGATGATTTTTTTTTTTTTGAAATTTAAGTTTATTAGTTTCCAAAGTACAAATAAGAAAACAAAAGAAAACACTAAACAAAAAACAACCCCCCCCCCACAGAAACAAGTACAAGGCAATCCAAAAAATATAAACAGAGAAATAGTATATATACAGTACAACCAAAAAAAAACCCCAGGTCCCCTCCTCCTCCCCCAAAGAAGAACCCCCATTATCCTCCCCGAAACCACCCCCCACTCAATCATCCACAAACCGAATAAAGCATGTAGTCCTCAACATATAAAATCCCTCAAAAAACATCCTCCCCCCCCAATCCCAATGGGTGCACCAACAAAGAACATAAAAACCCCATTAATTCTGGATATCACTGTGTACCTATAATAAGGTACCCTAACTTTAAACATCTTAAATCACATAAGAACAAAAGAGATCTAAAATCTACAGCGAACAGAAACAGATGATATATGAGGGCAAAAAGGGTCGGGTCGCCAGGCCACAATATTAAAGCAAACATATGGTCTGGAGTTTACCCCATCTTTTATGAAACAAATCCATACGATCTTTAAAGCTGGCAATCAGACTCTCTGATTGAAGATATGACACTATCCTTCAACCAGTCTGCATGTGACAAAACCAACTGGTCCGTCCAATGTCTTAGGACCAGCTTCTTAACCGCCATGGACACTAAAGCCATATGATATCGAGGCTCCACACTATCTACAGAAGAAAAGTCACCCAAAACACAAACTTCGGACAGAAAAACCTGCTCAAACCCAGAAGGGTATCCAAAATCTCCCGGATCAGGGACCACAATGGGGCAACTTTGGAGCATTCCCAAAAAATATGAATTAAATTGCCCTCAGCTTGTGAGCACCTAAAACAATCCGAACAGGAAACCATCTTATGCTAAAAGAGTTTAACGGGAGTATAGTAAAGGTTATTCACAATATAATACTGTGTTAATCACAACCTATCCTGGGTATGATATCTGTGTAAATTGCTCCAAATGTTAGTCCAGACTGGAACAATATCAGGGAGAAGATGTGTCCAGACCGAAGGGCCTTCAACACCCTCCTGTGAACTAAAATTCAGAAGATAAGAATAGATTGACGAGATAGAATGAGACTGAGAGGCAAGACTGATAATATTAGATAGAAAAGGGTGCACAACCGATTGTCTAAAAATGGTACCAAATTTGCTGCCCATTGAGTGCCGAAGCTGGAAGACCTTGAAAATCCCTTTGCTTGGTATATCAAATTTCCCTAGAATATCATCTGACGTAAGAAGTGAATCTTGGTTGAACAGATGTTCAACTCTGGTGTCTTTAAATTGTAGGAGCCAATTTGGCGTGATCTAAGAATTCCCTAATCTAATGTTAGGATTAAGGACCACTGGCTGTCCTAAGTCCAGTTCACTAGAAATCCGAAAGAACTTAAGACACTGTGCCCATGACCTAAGAGAACCTATCACCGTATTGTCCAGAACCAACTGTGAAAAGAGCCTTCAGGGCAAATAAAATAAGGCGAACACGTCCATTCTAAGTTCAGAAAGAAAAGCCCATTCAAGCTGAAGCCAAATTGGACAGGGGGTCTCCGTACCCATAGAGAACCATCTCCTAACTTAGAAAAGTAGAGCGCCCAATAGTACAGCAGGGAGATTAGGCAAGTCAGTAAACCACCCCTGTCCTTAGGGAGCACAGGTTGGCATTGGAACGCCGCACTCCCTTCCCTCACCAGGTAAAGCTGGAAAACAACCGATGAAGCTGCTGGAAAAAGGAAAGAGGGATCCAGGGATTGGTCAGGTTCAGCGGATAAAAAATGCAGGGAAGAACATTCATTTTGATAATGTTGATTCGACCCCAAAGTGAGATAGGGAGGGCTGACCAGCGCTGCAAATCCTGACTAATCAAGTCTCTAATTCTGTCCAGGTTTAGTTTTTTCAGGAGGGAAAGATCAGTAGAAAAATGGATTCCCAGATACTTAATTGATCTGGAGGTCCATCTCATTCCAAAGGAAAGAAAGTCCTGTTTATTAGTATACTTGTTTAAAGGGATAATCTCACATTTGGAGATGTTCAACTTATAACGAGAAAAGGCGCAAACTACGTAATGATATCAAGAGCGCCTTTAAAGATGTTACGGATCCGTTAGGTGCAGCAAGACATCATCTGCATATGCAGAAAGAACCAATTCCCATTGCTGTAGTATAATACCTCTCACCTGAGGAGACGACTTAAGTTTAACCAGCAAAGGCTCCAGAAATAGATTAAATAGTAAAGGAGAAAGAGGGCAACCCTGCCTGGTGCCAGCAAAAAGGCGAAAAGAGGAAGATAAGACCCCATTGCAGTAAATCCTAGCAGAAGGGCAACTGTAAAATATCTGAATCATATTCAAAAAGGGAGTCTGAAAACCCATTCCCTCCATTACTGTCCACAGAAAGGACCAATCAACCCGGTCAAATGCTTTCTCAGCATCAAGAGAGATCAGAGCAACCAGACATTAGCAGTTTGGGCATACTGAGAAATATCGACAGAGTCCTCAAGTGATCTGCCGCCAACCTCCCGATACAAAGCCTGACCTGCTCAGGGCTCAACAGCTCTGACCAGACCCTCTTGATCCTTTCAGCAAGTATTTTGCCAAATTTTCATGTGATAGTTTTGAGAGAAATAGGTCGGTAATTAGCCGGGTCAGTGAGAATTTTGTCAGCTTTGGGAATTAAAACTATAGTAGCTTCCAACAAAGCAGGGTCAAACTCGGAGGAGACCGGCAAGTAATTATATAATTTAAGAAGAATAGGCACCAAATCTTTAGCAAAGACCTTATAGAAGTTTGCCGGGAAACCATCCGGTCCCGGCGCCTTATCTGGCACCAAGGAAGCAATGGTACTCCTTATTTCTTCAGCTGAAATAGGGACTAGTAAACTAGCTTGCTGAGTTTCTGATATACAAGGGATATCTATTCCTCTCACATACTCCTTAACAACCAAAATGGGGTAGGATGACGAGGAATGACTATAAAGGCCCGAATAATATTCCTTGAAAACATGCGTAATATCTCTAGGAGAGGAAACTACACTACCAGACGGGGAAGACAAAGAAGGGATGATCCTCGAGCTTTCCAGTGTACGCAGATGCAAAGCCAGCAGTTTGCCAGATTTTTCACCAAGATCCAGATACCTAGCCTGGGTTTTCATCAAACAATATTCTGTTTTTTCTTTCAAGAGATCCAAGTATTCATTTCTAGTTAGCAAAAGCTCCTTAAGGTCCGATACAGAAGAAGTTGTAGAATAATTAATTCCTAACTCCCTTAGCTTGCTTATCAGAGCCAAGGACCTAGCCAACCGTGTCTTCTTCCTAAAGGAGGCCATTTTAATGAGTTCACCCCTAAGATAGCACTTCAGGGCACCCCATACCATGTCGACCATTGGAGTAGAATTCAAATTATCAGCCAGAAAAAGAGAAATCCGGGAACTAATTTCTGAAACACATTGGTGATCCTTTAACAACTGTGTATTTAGTCGCCACATAGAATCGCGAGAATAATCAGGATCTAAAGACAATCGAATCCAGACTATAGCATGGTCCGACACAATGATCGGCTCGATACCAGACAGAGAGATATTCGGGAGGAAAGGAGACTGACTAAAACCATATCTAACCTTGATTTAGTGCCATGTGATTGGATTGAAAGGAAAGCATGACAAGAAGGGTTGGCGAGCCAGAGGTCATAAGCCCAACATCGAACTCAAGTCCCAAAAGCCCGCCCTGAGCCGGAGAAGGTGGGCGTTTATCTTAATGTCTCATCCAAGGTAGATGAGAAGGGCATATCCCAATCGCTTCCAATATAAATTGACGGAAGAAAACTAGCCAACTTATCCGCCAAAGTCATAAAGAAAACGGGATTCCCCCCCACCGGACCGTACACGGAACCAAGGACAACATTGTCACCATTAAGAGTATCTTTTACCAGGACAAATCTCCCCTCTGGGTCTGAGACAGTCAACTCTTTCGTAAACAATACATGCCTTTTAATAAGAACTGCAACTCCTTTACTAAAGCAGGAATTTCCGGCGAGGTAGGATTGGGAAAAACCAGATCGGGAAAGCAACCTAGCATCATCATGGCATAAGTGTGTCTCTTGCAAAAAAAGGATGTCAATGTGAAGCAATGAACAGTGGTTAAAGGCCTGCAGCCATTTGACCCGATCCCTAAGCCCTGAACATTCCAAGATGCTATTTTGACTGTATTCATAGCCATTTTAAGAACATTATAAAACAACCAGATATCCAGACAAAACCAACAGAATATGTATGAACAAGGTGCACCTCCCATACAAAAGCCCGGGACCCAATATCCACCCAGAGCTGCTCAGGCCTGGGTCTCAACAGCGATAACCTCATCCAGCTTATCCAGCTAGGATAGGAACAAGGCCCATACCAGTAGAATAGGCTCACCCAGCCGAGAGACCCAAACCAGGCAAACTTGATCCCGAGGCAATCACACAACCTTAAAACCCCTGGAACGTATTGAACAGTCATACCCCCCCAGAAATAAGCTATCACAACAGACCAGAAACCATGCAGAACATCTGGGTCATCAATCATTGATCCCCGGCCCCCCACACCCCTCCCAAACCCCAGAGACCAGAAGATTAAAGAAGACCCAATCTTAGAGAGAGAAAACCCCCATCCCCCCTTCCCAGCGACCAAAAATCCCCATAGCATGAAGTACCTTAAACTAGATCCCCCAACAACCAAACCCCCCTCAACAACCAACATCCCATACAGACCAAAAATAAGTATATACAACGGGTGAATCGAGCAGGGTAATCCAAAGGTAACCTAGTGTCCAAAAGCTCAAACCCCCAACCCCCAGTGCGAGCCTCCAAACCCCAGAGCCGGGTACCAGTGCCAGCAAACAGATAAAGTCAGGCACAATCCAAGGAGAATGCAGACCAACAGTAGCAGGATCACACTCCCAAAAGCCCCAGCACTGGGGAGGTTAGCCATCTCCCACATATGGCTCGCATTCCACATCCAGCGAGCAAGCACACCAAGCCCGAACCCCCCACAGCCACCCCTCCCAGAGACCCAGTACCAATACAGAGAGCAGATAGAATGAGAGAAAGTAGGGAAGGGGTAAGCCAGTCGAGTAAAGAAGCATGGGTATCAACACAGCAACCCAGCTACAGAAAACCCTTCACCCCAATCTAATCCAGCGATCCCCCAACGTCCTCACCAGTAAAAACAGTGTGAGAAAAAAAAAAAACCCTACCCGAAATCCATGCAAACCACGAGGAGTAGAGAGTCCAGAAAGCCAACGAGAGTCGAGAAAAACCCATGCAGGCAGTATGTCTGGGAGAGACCCTTCCGAAGGCCGCTGTTCCCGGGGGGACCAAAAAGCAGAGGTACCAAAATAGGTCCGCCTCCCAGGAAGTCCCCACCCGGAAACAACTACCGCAGAAATAGAGTTCCATCGAAGGGGTGCATGGACGGGAATGGGGAGGGGGGAAAGCACAGACCAGAGCTCGCCCACCGCCCCAAACCAAGCCAGAGGACCCAAAAGAGGAGACTGAGAAGGAGAGACCAAGGAGACCAGAAAAGCGATAGGACAGCAGAAAGGAGACCAGAGAAAGAAGGTAAAGACGAGAAGGTACTATACAGTTACTGATAAGCAAACATCGCTACAAATATTTGTACAGAAACAAAAAGAAATTTAGTCCAGCCAGAATATGAGGTTCAAAACCCGGGACAGAAAAATTAAAGTCTCTCAACCATGTGCTTTAAATAGTTCTGGTAGTTTAATCTCCAGCTCCTTGCGGGCAGCATCGGGGGAATTAAAGCTAGCAGTAGTGCCATTGATAGTAACTCTCAAAGTCGCTGGTAGGTCATCTTGAAAGGGATAGAAGCTGCTATTAGTTTCTGCACAACTGGGTGATAGGCTGTTCTTTTCTCTCGGGTTTATTTATGTAGATCTTGGGTAATCCGGATTCTGGATGATCCCCACAGGATTTCCTTCAGCTCACGGGACTTCGGATAAACATGGTGTCTCTCCACATAGCTAAGAAACTTGATGATAATAGGACGTGGGGGGGATCCAGATGCAGGCCTAGGTCTCAAAGAATGATGTGCCCATTCTAGGTGATAAGAGGAGCTGATAGGGTATGGGCCCACCACCTTACATAAAAACTTCTGCAGAAAGGCCATGATGTCTGGGCCTTCTTCCAACTCGGGTAGGCCCATGATTAGTAGATTATTTCAGTGATTACGCCCTTCCAAGTCTTCCGTTTTGGCTTGTAGTTTCTTTATTTGTTGTTTGAGCTCAGTAATCTCCATTTCGGTTCTGGACCTCCACTGTTCTGACGTAGTAACTCTGGTCTCCATATCTGAGACTCTGATAGAGACAGAGGAAAGATCACTGCACAAGGATTTAAGCTCACCAGTTAGCTCTTTTAAGATATCTTTTAAAGGAGTAAGCTCTTGGAGGAACCTATCCTCCGTTAGTGGAGTGGCCTGTTGCACCCTGTCCCCACTTCGATCACCTTTAGTAGGGGCCTGATTCCGTTGTTTCTTGGCGGCCTTCTCCGGGGATGCAGGGGGTGTATGCCTGACTGAGGCCTGCTTCCCATCCACCTCCATCGCAAGCCTACAAATGATTATTTCTTCAACAACGATTGTTTAATAGTAGCAGGCTCCTTCACCAGACGTTTATTGGGCAGATTTGTCAAAAAAAGGGCCAAGATGAGTTATTAAACGATCAAAAAAGGTGGCCAGAGGGGGGAGCTCAGTATCCCAGCTGCTATCTAGCTAGATGCCATCACGTGACCTCCCAGCCTTGGATGATTACATTAACCAGTTGTATACAATGGCCCGGATATTCAAAAGGGTTGCGCCATCGCAAGTCCGAAAATGCGCCATTCCACGATATTCAGTGGGAGGCAGTTGCGCCACTGAAAACATGCTGAGCAACGCACAATGCAAAGAAGGCATGCGCTAACTCAAGGGGATGGATCCATGCATAAAGAGCTAATGCGATATTCAAAGGCTTGCACAATGCTCAACAGTGAATAGCTGAATATGCTTACCTATGAAATGAGCCAAAATAAAAGACTCAAGGATGAGGCGCAGAAAGACAGGGAATGCTCATGAGGCAGCAACAGAGAGCAGGCCACAGCAGCAACCAGTGCAGGCCAGGGAGTAGGCAGGACAGAATAGTGGCAGCCGAAGGTGTGTGGGGCCACAGAGTTTGGAGGCCAGTGTGTGTAACCGGTGCAGTAGAGGTAGCAGTCAGGACAGCAGGAGGAACAGAACAACAACAGCTGGGGAGGGACACAAGCCAGGGAGATGGACAGTTCCACCTTCCACATGGAAGCTGTAGTGAGGGGGGTGAGAAGGCATGCTGCTGGGGGACGTGGCCGTGGAAGGGCCCGACGGCGGTACGCCCCCAACAGGCAGTACTGTGCCCGCATCAGCTTTGAGCTGTATTCGGATGTCAAGATTGTGGGCCGGTACCGCCTGAACAGGGCAATACTGAGGCGGCTCTGTGAGCTGTGCAGTGATGTGATGCAGGCACCCTCACGACGGAGTCACGCTCTGTCAGTGGAGACAAAGGTAACAGCCTGCACGTGCTTGCTCACCACGGGTACCTTCCAGAGGCCAACAGGGGATGCCACAGGCATAACACAGTTGGCCACGTCACGCATCCTCACCTAATTCCTCAGCGCACTGCTGCCACATGCTGCGGAGTACGTCCATTTTCCCAGCACCTCAGCAGAGCGTACAGCAAACATACAGGAGTTCCACAGGGTAGCACATATGCCTGGCGTGCTAGGGGCGATAGACTGCACCCATGTGGCCATTCGCACACCACCTGGCCCCGATCGGGCCGCATATCACAACCGGAAGGGATACTCCAGTGTCAACTGCCAGGTGGTGTGTGATGCCAGTGGGCGCATCATCCATGTCTGTGCCACGCACCCTGGTGGAGCACATGATTCATTCATATGGTACCAGTCTGCACTGTGCCATCAATTCGAGAGTGGGGACATCCCCACAGGACACCTAGTGGGTGAGTATGCATGTAGGAGTGGCAAAGTTGGGGGACAGGTGGGCAAGCCACAGGTGCCATGGGGGTGGCACACAGGGCTAGGGACAATATGGACCTGAACATGACACTAACCTCCACTATCTCCACACAGGTGACAGTGGATACCCACTCCGTCCCTGGATGCTCTCACCCTACCGGCGCCCCACGACCCCATCGCAGCAACGCTTCAATGAGGCACATGCCGCCACACGCAACATCATCGAGTGGGGTTTGTCGAGATGCTGGAAGGCACGCTCGATGCCTAGACACCTCCGTGGTGCCCTACAGTACAGCCCCTCAAAGGCCTGTGGGATATTCTGGCCTGTTGTATCCTGCACAACATGGCCAAAGACTGTGGGATAGCCATACAGGTCGAGGAGGTGGACAGCGATGGGGATGCCGGTGGCGCCCGGGATGATGGGATGAGCAGCCCCCCCTTGGACGGCGTGACCCCCGACTGATCCGGCAGGCCCAGCTGCACCGGGACACCATCACAGAGGAGCACTTCGCACAACACAGGTAAGTCATGGGGCCATGTGCAACCAGCACTGTCTAGGCGCAACCCACATACACACAGGATAACACACCAGGAGTGCATGACGGCAAGGGGAGTGGAAGGGTACAGGCACACAAACACACCATCAGGGAGGGGTGAATAGTTACATGCTACATGGACACACACACACACACACACACACACACACACACACCAGGCACACAGTGCACAGGGGCAGTTGCACAGCAGAGCAGGAACAGACATGTCAAACACACAGATCCACAGACCACCCCACCACCTGTACTGTCCATGCGCATGTGTCAGATGCTGCACACCTTGCACCTTGGTGTACAGTACAATGCAGGCATCATCATGCACACGCACCTGTGGACAGCAGTCGGGTGGGTGTGCAGGTGGTCCATGTGTTGGCGTGATGGGCAGGGCACCCACCGGTGCACTGCCCACCAAGACACACATTGCACACAGGGCAGCACCAGACAGGGCCCGCACTGGGAGACAGGTCAGTCAGGTGGCACTGAGTCACGGCCACCACGGATGTGTGGGCGGCCCCAGCCGCATTGGCAGGCTGAGCATGGGCCACATGGGGTGGCACCGATGGACAACCAGTAGTCCCACTGCACGAGCGCGATCTTGTCCGCACAGGGGTCTGCAGCATGCCGAACATACCTGCACCAGGGGTGCTCGGGATGCCCACTGCAGAACCTGGCATCGACAGGCTGGGTGTCGCATGACACCAGGAATGTGGAGAGGAGAACGTACTGCATGGGGTGCACGATACAGGGGCACCTGACTGTGTGCCCAATGCAGCCACGGCAGCGACCAATGCCTGGGTCAGCCTGTCAATGGCTGCGGTCACATCCATCCACATTTGGACCATCTCTGCCAGGATCATTGCATTGTCCCTGCTGTGCCACTCCACAGCCACACACAGTGCCTCCATGGATATTGCAACCCGCATCTGCTGCTGTACTGATTCCCGCAGCAGGCAGGTGTGCTTATCAAAGGGGTCATCTGCCAAATCAGCAACCTGTCCCCCAGGGGATGGAAGGGCCTGATGCTCAACACCCCTTGAGGGTGGGCACTGTTCACCAGGACCAGGTATGGGCAAGTCAACAGGTGGTGTGCATATGCCACCGCTAAACCCTGTACCCCCAGACCAGGTGGGTGACTGCCACTGCTGCCCCTCCGCCTGCTGTGCCCAAGGGACCAGTCCTTCCAATGCTCTGTCCGCAACAGTGCCAGAGACCTGCACAGCCACCGGTGCTGCCCCACCGGTGCTGACAGGCACAGCCTGGGACTGTGCTGACGTGCTGGCACACACGTTGGAACCCTCTAGGTCCATGGGCACGGGTTGTCCTGCTGTGTGTCCATTATGTGACACACACGTGTCACTGCCCATAGCGGACATTGCATCATCAATGGTGCAGGTTCATGCCACAGCCTCAGCCACAGCGTGCTGGCATGCTTGCATGCCAGACTGCTGGGACACAGGAAGGGCACCCCCCACACCTGACTCACCGACATCAGAGATGGCGGCCAGGCATGCACACTGGTGCAATGCACGCCGGCTACCAGCAGAGGTGGATGGACCCTCCTCCAACTCTAGCTGCACGTCCACAGTGCATGGGCCCACCACCACTGTCCCCTGCAGGCGCACAGGATCTGTAACAGAAAGTGAGAACATGTTAGTGCATGGGATCAACCTTCCCCCCCCACTCTCCACCATGTCATACCATGCAGTGATGGGCTTCCACCTGTCTGGAAGCCACCTCCTGGAATGCCCTCGATGGCACTGCACTGCATGGATGCAGCAAGACGGTCCTCCGCTGGGGTCAGCTGCGCCACCTCTGGCTGGCCCCCACCTGTGGCAGCACGTGCCGCCCTGAGTGCTGCCACCTTCTCCTTAACCCATCTCCTGTCTGTCCCCACCTTCTTCTTACATTCCTGCACGGAGCGCTGGTGGCTTCCGTGCAGGTTTACGGCGTGAGCTACCCCCTCCCATGCAGCAGCACGGGCCTGAGGGGTGCCCCGCCATCCACTGAGTAGTGGCTCCTCATCCAGGTAGGCCTCGTACAGTGCCTCTGTTTCAGCCTTTGTGAAGTTGGGCCTCCTCCTCCACCCACCATCATCCTCCTCACCCAGTCCTTGCTCGGCCATGTCACAGTCTGTATGGGTGGAAGTGGACACCTGTGACTGTGCAATTCACAGCATTATCCCATGACCATAGTCCATAACATCACACAGCATGCAACCCACCTATCACCTGCAGTAACCGAATATGGCCACTGCAAATCACTGTCGCACATTTATAGCGCAATGCATGCAAATTAGGAGTGGAGCAACTTTAATGGGATGCAAATTGCACCACTGCGCCTTTGAATGGCTGATCAGCTGATTTGCATAGGACGGCTGAATATCACACGGTTGCACTTTGCGCAATACGGTTGAGCTGGCTGAGCCTATGGCGCAGCTCTGTGACTACGTAGTACACCGCACCGTGCATGCCCAGGTACCCTATGCAGGCGTCTGCCGCGTTGATTACGTGCTGTGCACAGTCAGCTATTCCGGACACGGCCACCATTGTGCCAGTGGCGCTACAGCCCTGGTCACCACATGGCTCTGTGGCACAACTGCGCAATAGTCCACTGTGGCACTGGCACGCAGGCGACCGCTCGCACTGGACATGTAGATGTCCGATGGCGCTGTGCGTGGCCTTGCGCCAGAGACATGACCTTGTGCCCGACCTTTGCCCCTGGTGCTGTCGTCTGGCATGTGGTGCGGCTCTATCATGCTGTTGATAACAGCGATAGGGACCGGCCAGTAGCTGCCTGAACAGCATGATAGGGACAGGCGGGTTATGTCATACATTTCCATGTGGGTTGTCGCGCTGTGGGCGCCATATTGCCTACTATCAAGTTGGTGACATGGCACGCAGAAGAGCTCCCAGTGGAGTGGCTTAGAGGTGGCCAACCTAGTGGGCCATGGTGGAGCCTCACTATGGGCCACTGTTTGGGGGAACCCTTAGACTTGGCCCACACCCAAGTGTGGCAGCAGGTGGCCACTGCGCTGGAGCAGGTCACAGGGTGGCACAGGACAGTGGAGCAGTGCAGGCACCGCTACAGTGACCTGCGCAGGAAGGAGCCGGCACTGCTGGCACGCCTCAGGTCCCATGCCAGGAGGGGCATTGTGCCTAGGCCAGGTGGGTGAGCCATCTATGCACCTGAATTGTCCGCGGGGGTATAACTGTGTATTGGGGCCAGAGCATGGGGGAGGGTTGTTCCATGGTTGGCTGTGTCAGTGTTTGCAGGTGTGTGATGCATGGGTCTGGCTGTGTGTGCAGGCACACTCATTGGGGCAGGGGGCTGTCTGCGTTTGGATCTCACTAATGTGTTTCTCAACATTTGTTTCCCACAGGCGTGGAGGAGCGGAGGAGGGCCCAAGCTGAGGTGCACAGGGGTGCTGCAGGGGTGCCTGGCAGAGGAGGCGGCAGTATGGGCCCACAACAGCAGCAGCAGCAGCATCAGCAGCAGCCGCAGCAGCAGCAGTGGCTGGATGAGGGTGAGTGTCATTACATCATGGATGCTATTCGGCAATGGGGATAGGCATGGCCACCATCCATGGACAACACTGCCATGCACGCGACATATGACAGTCAGCACTGTTCAGTGGCACTGCATGTCTGTGAGTGTATCACTGGTGGTCCATGCATGCACTGGGCACATGGCTGTGGCATTACCTTCCCACCACATAGACATGTCACTGTATTGCCTTGGTTGTGCTGTGCTGGGCATGGGTGGGGTGTGTGTGTAGTGGCACACATGGCTGTTGCTGCCTGGTTGGGCTTGGCCTGTGCACGGTCACTGTGAGCGTGTGCAGTCCATCACAGGGGCGGGCACTTGGCTGTATGCCATGCATACTGGGTGGGCTTCAGGGTTGTGTACAGTCCCTAGCCATTGATTCTGTTCCCTTGCCCTAGGTGTCCGGGTCCTGCATGGGATAGAGTAGGCCCATCCACAACCTGTTGAAGATATCCCAGAAGTCGATCAGCGTCCTCAGGGAGATGAACCGGAGGGTGTGCAACACCGAGAGGGACACGGGGTCCGAGCCGCCTGCAGATCTGCAGCCTGGGGGCAATAGCTGCCCCACATCTACACCTCTTACCCTTTCCTCACACCTCTGCCTTCCTCACTGTGTTTCACCCCACCCCACACCCACCCCTACCTTGTACCTGTGTACCCCACCCCGTGATTGTATATATTTGTAAATAGTGTTATTGTTGTTCCTGTTGTTGTTGTTATGTTTTCATTGAATATATATATCTATTTTGTTATGAATACTGTGGCAGTCTCTGATTTGCAGCTGGCTATAGGTGCTCAGTTGCAGTGGTGTGCATGGCATCTGGTGTGGTGTGGACCTGGGATTGTGTGTGTGTCTGTGTGGGGGGAGTGTCCCTGGTGTGGTGGTGGCTGTCAGCCAGTCTGGCCGTGTGCTGCCCCACACCACTGTGGGCTCCTGATGGGTCTGGCTTGTATGGTTCTGTGGTACACACGGTTGCATTGTGCCAGGTGGGGGGGCATGGTGGTTCCAGCAGTGCCAGTCACAGTCACTGCTCATGGGTGGTGTCTTGGGGTTCCAGAGCAAAGTGTGCTTTGCACAGTGGGGGCTGTGGTACACCTGGGTTGTCTGGACCCTTTCTGTGGCAGTATTTGCTTGCCAGTGGATGTGCTGGGGTGCCGTAGCCCAGCTGTGCTTTGTAGGCTTGTCCCCATGGGCCAGTGGATATTCCGTCCCTCCACCGGTGATGCTGTGCTTCGGGTGTGGGGGTGTGTTGTTAGTTCTACACTGTGTTCCTGTGCCCGTCTGTGGCATGGGTGGTGGGCTCTTGCCTACCTCCCTGGTTGTGCAGTTCCATTGCTCTGCTGCTGGGGGAGGTCCCTGCTTGCGCTATGGCGCATCTCGACTGCTCAGCTGGGTTGGCCTTGTTGCGCTATGGCACAACATATGTGCTCAGCTTCCCCTACCTGGTTGCGCTATGACGCAGGTTGTGCGATATTCAGGCATTGGCTGGTTGCGCAATTTGACTTGCTCCACATTGGAATATCGCGTCTGTTGCACATGTGCGTAATTGACTTGTGCTTGCTCCTGCTATTGCGCACATTTTGGGCACAGTTTGAGTATCTGGGCCAATGTATGTAGGAATGTCACTGTTTAAATAAATCAGTTATTTTCCCAAGCATCTGACCTAAGTGAAAAAGAAATGGTGATATTGACCCAATGGATAAATAACACTGCTTATTTTTCACTTGCCTATGTCATACTATAACTGAAAAATGTCAATCAACTTGAATGACAGATTATTCTGGCCAATCCCACAATAAATCTGCTAACAGTATCCAATACAACTCAGCCATTTAAAATGTGAAACACACTCCTGCTGCCATATTGCTTCCCCTCTTCCAACTGTTCTAAGTTTCTGAACCTCACACAATATTTTTAAATATATCATGTAGCTTTCTACTACATTTGTACACTATGGGCCCGATATTCAAAATTGCTTGTGGCAATGGCACAAGTGGTTGCACAGTGCAACTGAGGTGCGCTGGAGCAACAAAGCGATATATTCAAAAGAGATGTGCCATGGCGCATCTCATCTGAATATAGCAAATAATGTGCGCAGCACAAATATAATGTGCTGGCACATCCCCCACACAAGTCTGAATACCCGAACTTGGAATGCTTCAGCACAACTGTAGCTGCGCCGTGAGCAAGATCCAGATATTCAGATCTGGATATGCAGATGGGTCCATTACGTATGCATGGCACAAATGGGGCCATTTGCATGTCATGATAGCCCCATTTACATGTGATGTGCAGGGTTGGCCAGCAAAATGCACCTGGTGCCCTGCACAGCATGCGGTCCCTGTAGCAGGGACCGTAGTAGTACCCCCTCCCCAACTCGTAACCCCGAGCACCGTGATATGTCAATAGAATTCCCTTGGTGGTCCAGTGGCTCCCCTCTCCTCTCCTGTACCTCCGATTACTGTATTGTATCAAAAATATTAGCCCTGGTGGTCCAATGGTTCCCCCCTCCCTGCCCATACATCCAATCGCTGTATTTTATTATTAATAATAATTACCCTGGTGGTCCAGTGTTTCCCACCTCCTTGCCCGTACCTCCGATCGCTGACATATTATTGAAATAAATATCCCTGGTGGTTCAATGGTCCCCTGCCCCACCCACACAGGTCCCCAGCCCACCCAGCTCCCCCAGGTCATCAGCGAGCAGCATACCTGCCCACATACCACCTCGGTTACCGCGAATGACAACTACAGTAGTTGCTGCAGTTCATTGGTCCCACTGTGGACCAATATGTAGTGCATACTGTATTAATTATAACTTTGTGAATGACGCTCATTCACAAAGTTATGAATTATTACAGTATGCACTGTATGCCCATTGGTCCACAGTGTGAACCAATGAGTTTGCAGCAACTACTGTAAGCTGTCATTCGGCTGGCAGTCACTGTGGTATGTGGGCAGGTATGTGTGGGTGGGGGTGGGGGGAACCACTGGACCACCAGGGATATTTATTTCAATAATATGTCGGTGATTGGGGATTTGAAGGGGGGGGTACCACTGGACTACCAAGGATAATAAGGATTATTATTTTTGGTGATTGGAGGTACAGGCAGGGAGGGGGGGATCCACTGGATCACCAGGGCTATTATTATTATTAATAAAATATGATTATCAGAGGTACAGGTGGGGGGGGTCACTGGACCATCAGGGCTATTATTATTAATAAAATACTGCAACTGGAGTACAGATGGTGGGGGAGATCCTCTGGACCACCAGGGCTATTGTTATTAATAAAATATGATGATTGGAGGTACGGACAGGATGGGGGAACCACTAGACTGCCAGGGCTATTATTATTAATAAAATATGGTGATCAGAAGTACGGGTGGGGGGAAACCACTGGACCACCAGGGCTAATATTTTTAATACAATATGGTGATCGGAGGTACGGGAGGGGAGAGGGGTACCACTAGACTACCAGGGACATATGTGGGTGCTTGTGCACAATGTTCGGGGAGGTAGCCATCCATGGCTGGCGTCTTCTGTGTTGTGCATTGCAATACAGCAGCACACCTGTGGATGGAGGGCTCTTGAGCTGTTTCTTATGGGCTCAACTTTGAGCCCAGGTATGCAGCACTTCTCTGGGTTGTGTCAGCTGATGCACCGCACATCCTGGGCTGAATATTAGGATGTGCTGCATATGCATTGGCACACTCCTGGAGATGTGCTGCATACATTATCTTTGCACCTCAGCGCATCGGAAATTGTGCTGCACAATTCTCACTTTTGAATATTGCCCCAGGGTGCAGTTCTGGGGTTGTGCTGGAGCAACTCAGTTGTATGAGGTGCAACCCCTTTGAATATCTAAGCCTATGAATACATTTAATTTTTTTTAA
This sequence comes from Neoceratodus forsteri, assembly GCA_016271365.2. Classification (NCBI taxonomy): domain Eukaryota; kingdom Metazoa; phylum Chordata; order Ceratodontiformes; family Ceratodontidae; genus Neoceratodus; species Neoceratodus forsteri. Next base: position 701,737,230 of record CM057455.1, read on the forward strand.
TCTACCCCTAGTGCGATGATTTGGTGCCCTGCATTTCAGACTCACTCCCTGCTTCACAACTGCTCACTCACAACTGCCTGATCTCCTTAAATCGCAGACTCCCTGAGAAAGTACCATACATGCACAAGATCTGGGACCTGATGCGGGGAAAAAAAGATTTAGTTGAGTACAGTACTTTATGTAGCATTTAAATTGCATTGCAGTGCTATGAACTCTGTTCAGTTTTACTGATGCACCCCATTTGTGCCACGATGTAATATCCCACACTTTTGCACTCGCTCTCCTGCTTCGCAACTGCCCACTGGCTTTCAATCACAAATGCCACATTTACCACCACCCATACACTTCGTTTGGGACCTGATGCTGCAAAAAATGTGAGTTCTAGGATTTGCGTCAGCCTACGAAAGAGGTCCAGCCTGCACAGCATGTTAGATGCTGGGGGAGGAGAAAAAAAAAACAGGCAGGGACAATTGCCCTCTCTCTGCCCCCCTTCTGTTCTCTAACCTACTGCCCATCTGTGTTAGTATAAAGTGATAGAATTGTACTTTTGGAGAAGGGGCACCTTGTTCCTTTTTCTATACAGTTTTTGTGAACACAGACCACTGTATACATAGAACATACAAATGGCCTGTGTTCAAATATGTCAATTACTTTCATTCATGGAGGGGGCAAGACTTTCATAACTTACTCATGGTTAAACCACTAGTGAGTTATGGTCCTGCCCCCTCACTTATGGAAATAGATGGCATATTTGAACACAGGCAATTGTATGTCCTCTATTTACGGGAAAGGGAATGTTGGTCAGGACACCGGGGGGAAATCCCCTTCATTTGTGAAAGTGCCTTGGGTTCTTTTACTTCCATCTGAACATCCAACAGGGCAGCACAGGAGATGGGTAGAAGGGATGTCAGTTTAACATCTCATTCAAAGTACAGCACACCACGACAGTACAGCAGCCCCCTAGTACTGCACCCAAGTGCCAGACCTATGGTATAAACCCAGTCCTAGTACAGGATTAGAACCCATGATCTTCTGGCGCAGAGGTAGTTGTGCTACTAAATGAGCCACACCGACACCTGGTCAATGAAGTTTGAGACAATGGCACTTTTAAGAGTTCAAGACCTGCAGTACAGCCATCCCAGAATCTACATCCTTCAGGGAAAAGGAGGTACAATGGGGGAAGGGTCAGAAAAAAAACAGAAATATACTTCACCATGTCAAATCTGCTCAGCAGCTGAAAATACTGGTAATGTCAGGAGCAGATGATAAAGCCCCAGAAGGACAGCAAGGAAACCAGGTCCAAAAATTAGGAAAAAAGTCCATGGAGGATATCCATACTGGCAAAACATGCTCTATTCAGGTGGAGTCCTCCCAACGAAAAGCCTGAAGCATGGCTTTGATCTCCTCTAGGGATGCCTCCATGCATCATTTTTTGCTCTATGGAGGTGCCTTGGACCACTTATCTCTCTGCAAAGCTCATTTGTCCCTGGTTTCTGAAAAGTCCATACGGTCATCCGAGGTAGTTAACTTGTGGGTTTCCAATTCTTGGGCAGCTAATTCACGATCTTCAAAAAGCTTTGAGCCATCCGAGAAATGGACCCGCAAGTGAGCAGGGTATGGGGTGGCAAATTTAATCTTGTGAGTCCACACAATTCTGAGAATCAGAGCAAACTCCTGGCATCTGGCTTGCAAAGAAGGAGAATAATCATTAGCAAGATAAATTCTAATGTTTTTATACATGAGTGGCCCACTTCTCCAAGCTCGCAGTAAGAGATCCTGCCTAACACCATAATTATAAAAGCGAGCCACAATAGATCGAGGGCATTGATCAGAAGAAGCAGGTTTTGTGGCTAAAGAATGATGGGCTTGCTTGATTGGGAGGGGCAAAAGATCCTTGATGATGAATAAAGAAGCTAGCACTGATTGCAAATGGAGCACAACATCCACCGTGCCTTTATTCCCCCTCTGGGACTCCATAGATCTTAAGATTGTTTCTTCTCAAGCGATTTTCAAGGTCTTCGCACTGCTCAGACAGTTGTTGGCAATCCAGCAAAACTCAACCCAGGACCTGCTCTACTTGGTCCATACGAAAATCCAACTCACTGGAATGCTTAGTAAGATCAGTCACTTTTGTCTCCAAAGAAGTTATAGATGCTCTAAATTCAGGAAGGGCTGCTCAGGTCTCAAAACAAAAATCTTTCAGCTCCTGTAAGATTGCCAGGATAGTAGGATCGGTCGAAGTAATTGGTTGCTGCACAGTCTCAGCCATGGTGCCAGAAGAAATCTCCAGTAGCTGCACAGATTCCGAATTAGATAAGAAAAGAGAGTCTGACATAGGAGTTTTACCTTTCTTTGTTTTGCCCATAAAGAAAAGAAATGCCTCCATTAAATGAAGTCAACAAAGTGTAGCAAATAAGATTTTAATGAGGCATAATTGGTGTTTTTGTGGAGCTAGTTCCCCAAGTCACCATCTCAGAAGAGAGCAAAACTGGAAGTCCAACCTGAGCACTTCTGTTGCTCTGCTGCAAAGGCTTCCATGTAGACACTTACCTGATCATAATAAGTTGATCACTGCAGTGCTCCCAGATTCTTTCCCAATCTGGGGATGCTGAGCAAAGTCTATGGCTTAGGCAGCAATGTAGATTGGCTGCACCACTCACTCTGAGATAACTCATCCTCGTACCCCTGATTCCTGGTTGTCCTCCAGCATCCTCCTCTGCCTCCCATAATTCTCTTGCAGTAACCAGGAAGTGAGGTGATGTGGAGCATCAGCTCGTCGACTCATGCAGAAGGGTTTTAATTAAATAGAGAAAAGAAAAAATGAACACCCTCCCCTTTCCCACCGTGATCCTTATTGGAATTCTGATATTTACTCTGATAGTTCAGTGGTACTCCCTATCTCATCTCCATTGTAATTCTGACATTTAATCTGATAGTCTATTGGTACCCCCTGCCCATTTCATCCCCATTGTAATTTTGACATTTACCCTGGAAGTCTAGTGGTACCCCATCCATCTCCAATCTCTACTGTAATACTACAGTATAACCCCACCCACCCACCACTACAAAACCCATGGACATTGGCAAGCAAGTGATGGATGGCAGCAAAACAGACCCTCCTTTCACTACATTAGCGGACAGCCTCCCCGACCCCGAGTCAGGGCCCTTCACCAGTGTGTCTTGCATCATGCTGAGAGGGGCTGTGTGAATGGAAACATGCAGCACTGCAGACAGTGCAGCAGACAGCAGAAGAATGAGAAAATACAGTAAGCTCAGTAGCCATGTAAACATGGCTAACGCATACCTTTGGTCACAGGATTGATCCCTTCCCTGATAAAATGTGGAACGTTTGAACTTCAGATCACCATACATAAAGCCAATTTAAAGGAGAATGCCCTTGATCTAAATATAGAGTTAATATTATCAATAAGCAAGAGTCCACAACTCCCTGTGGGCAACAGGACTAAAGGGAGAAGGAACTCTGATGTTTTACCATCTGCAAACCAAAATTGCACCTGACTACAATAAATCCCTTAAATTAAAGATCAGACGAATACAGTCTGCTAAGAGAACAGAATACTCATACATTGAACGAGCGCTGGAAGTATAAGTAGTGGGCACACTCCTGTCCAGTAGTTGGTGCCACGGGTTGTAACTTGAGATTGTGAGGCAGCAGAACATATGGGTGGGAAAACTAGGTCTCATACATTAAGGGAAGTCCAAGAGATTCTGCATCTCAAGCTCTCTCAGCTCCATTTTTATTTAATTTTTATTTATTCAATCTTGGATTACAATACCTTTGAGTGGGAGACCGCTCTTTTACAAAGGTTCCACGTCGTAAAGGGTGGGTATACATACATTGTGGGTTTAGGAGTATCTAGCTAGGTGAGTAAACATAGACAAAAATACATTGTAAATAGGAAACAGAGATGGTTTTCACACTAGGATAATTCAGTTAACAGTAGCAGCCTAGGTGGCATTGTCAGGTAAAGACAGTAAGCAGCTATCCAGAAAGGAGAGTAGGAGGCACTGAGTGGGGGGGCATGATGACTATTTAGGGGGAGGTGGGAGAGGAGAGTGCAGGGTATTACAGGGCAAAAATGGGGACGATTCAGGGTAGAAGGACAAAGTAGGAGTAGTGAGGAGATGGTAGTAACCTGAAAGGTGAATAAGACTGGGGTCAGAAGTGGGTGTGTGTGGAGTAATTAGAGAGTACAGTCACATGAGCTTTTCTTCATCAGGTGTTGTCTTAGCTTGGTCTTGAAAAGCCCCAATCTCTGTGTGGCATTATGTTCAGTGCCAAGCTTATTGAGCCAAAGTGGTGCCCGGTAGGCATATGACCTCTGCCCATTGGAGGTTCTGCAGCGAGGGATGGTGAGAACCTGATGATCAGAGTTCCTGGTGTGGTATGGGCCTGTGAATAAGCTTAATAGTCTTGTGACTCCAGGAGGCTGAAGTCCGAGTAGGGATTTTTACCTAAGAGGCAGGTTTGGTATTGTATCCTGTTTTCAAATTGTAGCTACCCGGCTTGCTCATAAAGGTCACATGTGTGTGTTAGTCAGGGGGGAATTGGTGAGCAGTCTGCAGGCTTTGTTTAGGGCTACTGCTATCCTACGTAGTGAAGTGGGAGTGGCTGAGTTGTATATGACCAACCTATAGTCGATGACTGAGACAACTGTGCTATGGATTGCGGTTTGGAGTGCTTCAGGTGTTAGGCATTTCTTGTGCCTGTGCAGGAGACCAATTCTTATGTTGACTGTTTTGGCCACATTCTCAATGTGTTCTACATAGGAGAGGGAACAGTCAAGCGTAACCCCCAGATATTTGAATTGCTCCACTTGTTCAAGTGAAACCCCTGAGCAGTTAGTGATGTTAAGGGATTTGTGTTTGCTCCTAGCACCACTAAAAAGCATTACTTTTGTCTTTTTATAATTCAGAACCATCTTGTGGGCTCTGAACCAATCTTCAGTTTGTTTAAAAGCATGCTGTAGCTGATAGTTTAGGGTGTGAGGGTCATGTTGAGACGTAAAAATAACAGCATCATCTGCATAAAGTATCCGTTGCTCACACAATTGAGGTAGGCTATTTAGAAAGATGCTGAAAAGGAGGGGTTCTAGGATTGACCCCTGGGTGACCCCACAATGAACTGGCAGGGGCCCAGATGTGATGTTTCCAATCTTTACCTGTTGGTAACGATCAGCTAGATAGCTAGCTTTTGAACCAGTTAGTTGCGGGGTTAGAGAGGCCTATCGAGGTGAGTTGTTGAAGTAGTAGGGACTGACTGACCATGTCAAAGGCCTTTGCTAGATCAATAAAGGCCACACCAACAAGGTTACCGTGGTCCAGTGAACTGTGTATGCAGCTGGCGAACTCCAGAAGAGCTGTGGAGGTACTGTGCCCTTTCTGAAATCCACGTTGTTCCGGACACTGAATGTTGTATTTATTAAGGTATTCAACCAGCTGGTCTGAGACTATGCACTCCAGCGCTTTTGACAGTGGTGGAAGGATAGAAATAGGTCTGTAGTTGGCATGCAGTGCCCAGTCACCGCTCTTGTGCACCAGAGTTACAAGGGTTGATTTCCAAGCTTGGGGGAATTGAGCCAGCTGCAGGGATAAGTTCAGCAGTTTAGTAATGGGAGCTAGGATTTCAACCAGTGCAAGGGAAATAAATTTGAGGTCGAGAGTGTCGCCACTTTTCCTGGATTTTTCAAGTACCTTACGAATGTACTTTCTTGCTTGATTGTAGCTGACAGATTTGAAACAGAAGGGAGGGGGGATGTTTGAGTGGGCCCTAGGCTTTGGCTTGAGCTTGGGTTGGTTTCTTCAAAAAATTTGTTGGAAGTACACTGTTAAGGTCAGTAAATGCTTTGTTAAATGTGTTGGCAATAGTCAGGGGGTCAAGGGTAGGGGCACCATCAATGTTGAGCTTTTGTGGAGCCTCTTTCTTGACTTTCCCTGTTACATCTTTTAGGCCATTCCAAAAAGACTTGCTGTTTCCCTATGATGTTTGTAATGCTTCCCTAAAATGTTTACTTTTGGCAGAGCGAATGTCTGAGTGTAGTCATTCTGTAGTCTTCTGTATTCCTGGAAGTCTGATTGCTTGCCAGAGTTCTGTGCCCTATGCCACCAGTTGTCCTTGTTTTTTATGTGGCCTATTAAGTCTGATGAGATCCAGTGGCTGTATCTTCCACGGATCTTTGTCCTCTGCACTAGGGCATGGCAGTCACAAGCAGCATTGAATTGTTTGATGAAGTACATGAGTGCAGTATCCATATCCTCCGCTGTGTCAAGGGGGCTCCAGTCAGTGTTGCGTAGCTGCTCCTTAAAGTAACCCAGGTGACCCCTTTTTAGTTTATGATTAGAGATTTTTTTTGGGGGGTTCTATTGAATTTGTTGGTCCAGCTGCAGGTCACTGGAGAGTGGCCACTCAGTGAGTCTGGGTGGACTGTCACATTGGAGATATGATCCGGGCAGTTTGTGAGGATCCAGTCAAGTAGTGTGCTAGATCCAGTTTTGTAATTTGTTCTGGTGGGTGAGTCAATGAGTTGTGTAAGATGCAGTGCAGCTATAGTGTTTTTATATGTGCCAGTCGGTGGTGCCAACCAATTGATACTGAAGTCCCCTAGAATGACGGATTCAGAGTTGAGGTGCTGACATCTGATAACCTCCATGAGTTCTTCAAATCCTGGAAATTTCACTTCAGGAGGGATGTATACAGTAAGTATAGATAGTGCTTTATTGTGGGTCCCCAACAGAATTTTTTTGGGGAGAATTTGTGCAGTACTAGTAAATTTAAGGATGACCTTTGACATGCATGCTTAGACATTGCATTTCAGATACCAGATCCCTTTATGTCTTTGTTTTATCTTCAAAGAACAGAAAGACGTGAACAGAAATAGAGGGATAGAAACACAAAGTAAAGGATTGGTGAAACTAAAGGCTGCCCTGCCCACCTTCCCCAGGACCCATCTGGAAATGAGCTGTTACCAGCTCAGCGGGTGGCATTTGCAAAGAGCCAGGTCCATTTTTCAGATGCAGCTGTTGAATCTATCAAGGAGTTAGACCATGAAATGTTGGTCTAACTCCCCTTGATGGAATTTGGCATTTGTGTAAAAAAAACATGATTCCCACAGTTGTAGCAGAAATTGCCATAAACTGCAGTAATTATCGCAATTGTGTCCATACATCTGTGAACAAGGCACAGATATTTGGATATATTTGCATGGAGCATGTGTCTGAAATACAGGCACATGTTGTGTCCACATCTTTGAAAATTCTACCCGGTATGTCTTTCCTGGTAAAACTTCTGAAATAAAATAAATAAATAAATACTAATGTGAGTCAACAGTGTAACACGGGTATTAAGATTGGGTGGAATGACAGGATACAGGAAAAAGCAAAGAGAATGGGAAAAAAAACAGGAAAAGGAAAAGTACAGTGAGAAAGTAAAAGTTAAAAAGTACAGGGTTAAGCACAAGGAGAAAGTACTCCTGAATTGGTCATCTAACAACAGCAAGATTATGTTTTCAGATGAGCTAGAATGCTCAAAGCAAACAGAAAAGAAAGCTAAAACAGAAAAATGTACCCTACTCTTCATAAAAATCCAGTCACCTGCAAATAATATGTGGTACAATATGCGCAAAGGGATTTGGGTCCCCAAATTATCATGCCTGGGTATCAGTACTGTTTATAGACATCAAACCAGCAAAAGATTGGATTTGAATGACCTTGAAAAGATGTACGGTTATGGAATTAATTTTAACAACTAAGGACAAACTTGAGGACTAGATGCAGATACAGCAGTTCCTGTACAAGGAGACAGTGGAAGTGAGAGAGGGAAACAAATATCCCATGGCAAAGGGTATTGTATCAGAAGTAGCAAACTCAAAGATGAAAAATAAAAGTTAAAATCATAATCAGCAAATAATCATCATTTTTGTGGTATTGGGTGAAAGGGTTTCTACCTTGCAGGAAGATATAACTACAAAGAACAAACTCTGGTAAGAGCCAAAATGGCTGCTAATACACTAATCAGACAAGGGATATAGAATTAATGTGTGGATAGGACTGTAGTTAATAGATGTGGGATGACAGCAAGGGTGATCAGGTCACAGACAGGACGGGATCATATGCATTTTATATTTTAAAACTCTCCAGCACTCCTTTCTTCTGGGATTCTATCAGAGATGACAGTTGTGATTTATGCTTGCTCCTTTTTGATTGGCTTAGTATCTTACTCTGACACTTATATTGATAAGCAAGGCCTGCTGTATTTGAAAGGATGCATGGGGCTTGCTCATGGCTCTTTCATTATTTTCGCATTGTTCTAAATTACAATACATTTAAGAGCTCTTGCAATTCCACTCTTTCCTCGTTTTCTAAGATTATGTTTGTTGGTTGAGAGGTGGAGGTGGCATTTGGGGGCCATGGGAAGAACCATGTATTGGTACATGACATCAAATACCCTGTCAAGGAAACAATGATAAAGGATGGTAAGAAAGTTAGGGGAAAGGGACAATGTAAAAAGGAGCAACTGCAAGCATAAACACAGCTGTCATTCAGGGGCTAGCAGCTTTCAAAAAGGGCTGTCTGTCCAGTAGTCAGCCTCTGGGGTGAGCAGCACTTTGTCACGTGATCAGCTTGTAGGTATGTTAACTCTGGGGGGTACACACAGCAAGAGTACTGACAATTAGAAATGAGGATGGAGAAAAAAAATAATTTCCTTTCTTCTAGGATTCTCTCAGGGATGACACTGGGAATTGACTATTTAGACAACACAGCCATAAACAGCATGTTTATTTAACCTGAGTGAGTATAAATACATCTTTTTTTCAGGAGTGCTGGAGAGTTTTAAAATATAAAGTTTACTAATATTACCATTAGAAGTTGTCCACTAAGCATGATGAAGCTGTCTAAAAGTAAATAGTGAGTGACTAGTCCTATAAACTAAAAAAGCTAACAAAATGTCATGGGATTGCAGGCATAATAAACAGAATGCATATAGCTGTTATATGAACACTGAGACAATCATGAGAACAAACTGAAACTTTACATTTTTCTAAATATGTGAAGCCAGCACTGCTCTGAAACTCAGAAAAGCAGTTGTGTAACATTAGGGTCCTACAATTTCCCATAAACACTGTACCTACTTTTTCTAGCAGTGTATTTTAAGCCGTTGCTTTACTTCTCTATTTCATATGCCATGTTACATCAACAGAGAAGGCCCTTCAAATCATGCTGTTTCTTGTTTCACGCTTTTAGAAAAGTAAAGCATCAGTTTGTTCTCATGATTGTCTCTGTGTTCAAATACTGTACCAGTTGAATGCATTCTACTTGGTATCAAACAGTCACAAATCACCACTCCTCCAACACTGGCTGGATCCAGCACCTAGATGTGTAGTCTTGGCTAATGAGTTTAATTAATTACATACCAGATGCATAAAGGCAGCAAAGGGAAAGAATCACCATATAATGTTTTAATTAGATAAAATGGGCAATGGACTTCAAAAGATTTTTCAATAAAATCCAAGTGGTGTTTTAGGAAGCATGTTTCAAAGGTAGTGCAAACCTGATTCATAAAAAAGTGATGTATAGCTTTTCTTTTCAAAGACAAATATTTCAACAGAACTCCTTATTAAAGGTTTAAAAAGTTCCTGTAAAGGTTGTACTCACAGCAATCTGATTTTTGTATAAAACTTTATCAGCAGGAAAAATGAGAATATGCAGTGGTATTTAAAACAAAGTCTAGTAAAAGCCAATACAGCAGCAAATTGATTTAAGTAAATATTGTTTTGTTGTTAAAGGTTCTATTTAAAATTTGTCATATTGCATGTAAAATGGCATAAAGTATCATATATGAAGGCAACATTAGCAGTCTGATACCAATGTGACACATCCTCAGGATACGAGGAGGCTCATAATGTTACAACTGGCAATAAAGGTAATAAAAAGTATAACATCGGACCTGGTATTAACTACCCACAAAGCATATTTTCAACAGTTGGTTAGTAGATGAAAGTATTAAAAAAACTTTACATATAAACCACATATCAGTAAATATAAATTTATATCGAAGTCCATTTTGCACATGCTGGGGTGAAGCACTGAGGATATAAAATGTTTAGGTGTTCATCCATATATATTCCTTCTCTTGCGAGACATTTTCTCTAACACTGTGGATCCGATGAACTCTGCGATACAAAGTATAAATGCCAGGCGTGTATTCAAAAAAACAATAAAAAGCAGGACATTATTATATCAGATGCTCATTTAGTCATAATAATACAGTGGTAGCCATAGAAACGTTTCTCAGTACTGAGGTATACCTAGACATTTCTCAATACTGAGGTATACCTAGGTAAACTGGTACAGAATGAGGCAGAATCACATAACAATCAATGCAAATTGCAATTTGACTACCTCAGTGGTACCTCGAGATAGGCAACTTTTAGATAACTACCACTGTAATACAATAAAAAAAAAATTCTGTTGCAAAGTATACCTGCCATCTTTATATACAGGAAATAAAGACTGTCTATAGAAATTATTCACACCTGGGCTATAGCGAGCCCCCCAAGGTATAGATCCATTATGGCTGAGCATCTGACATAATAATGCCCTACTTTTTATCTAATGTTTTAGACTAGATTCCTGATATTTGGAATCGTTGTACTGCAGAGTTCACTGGTTCCACAGTCCTAAAGAAAATGTCTCTCAAGAGAAGTGATATATATATAGGATAAAGTATGGGGAGAAGTGTAGTCACGCAGAATTTAACACACACCGAGTTGTTGGATGGCACATAAACCCCGAGGGGAAGCCCGAGGGGTTTATGAACGCCATCCAACAACGAAGGTGTGTTAAATTCAAGTTTAACACTTTTCCCCATATTTTATTTTATAATTGAAGAGTCTGCCTGAAAAGTCCGAGGTCGCTTTTTGTTTTTTTGAATTGTGTTGCGTTTTCCTGCTCTTGTCTTTTGGTTTCGTTCGTGTTTGAATTGGCTTTTTTTTTTTTAACTTCTAGGCTATGCGAGGCTGCTGGAGGCTATTTGGTATAGATGCAACCCGAGAAGTGTGTATTTTAGTCAGTGCCGCTTGAGGTGACAGGGACAATTTGAACATCGCGCTATGTTTAGTCTCGAGCGCTTTGTTGTTCAAAGGGAGCGCGTGAATGACGTAACACCTACTCAGGTGTTACGGCATTTAACACACGGTTTTGGCAATGGGCGAAAACGGAGACCATTAATTATAAATGAATACCTGTCAATTTTATATTCTCATTGCTTCACTCCAACATCCATAAAATGGATTTCAACACTGTTTATATTTCCTGATATTGTAGTTTATATGTATAGCATTTTTTATTATTATTACATGAACTATCCAACTATGAAAATATGCCATTTGGGTAGTTTATGCCAGTTTTGATATTATACTTTTCATTACCTTTATTGCCGATTGTATTTTTATAAGTGCCTCCTCGTATACTGAGGATGCATCATATTCATTGTTTTTAATTTTTTATTTGTACACATCACTGGTGGTGGATAATATAATAACCAGTTACAATAGTACTACAAATATAGCATAAGAAAAAAAAGTGCTGTTCGAATGGCGTACCACAGACAGTGACAGGGATTAAACAGTTCTGTGCAGTAAGTGCTACCCAAGTCGCTGTCCGTAGTACTAGGAAGAAGACAAGGGCTGGGAAATTGAAAATGGTGGATGCACTGCTCCCATGACAGAAAGGACTAAAACATGAAACTGCTTGGCCACAATGGTGGTGGAGATCAGGGTTCTAATCCTGACATTCAAAATTTTGTTTTTCTCCTGTAACCCAACTCCAACTCAGATTTGCTTATTTTAGTTAGGGGGATGTGGGGGGCAGAGCCCCCACTAAAATAGATGTTTGCTCAGGTAGCAGTCATCAGTGTGCTTTGTGACTGCTACCAGTGGCATTGTCTTTACCTGTGGCATTTGTTCTTGCCACTGTTCTGCATAGTGCTGTATGGAAGGTGCTGTTATTGACAGCACTGTTCATACATGTGCTATTCAGACCTAGTGCCAGACAATATCAGGGCATTTCTGCATTAAGTTACTAACTCTGATAAAACTCTACTTCTGGAGTAAAACATTAGTTGTTTTTGCCCCAATCTGGCATAGCATTGCTCCCTGATATTCATTGCACTACTGCACTTTTGTTGTTTTTAGTACTCATCCTATGAGCTCCCATATGTTTTCTACTAAACGGGTTAAGGTTTTACTGTTGACTATAGAATAACACTGCTTTTTATTTGATGTACAAGTGGCAGGTACACAAATGTGCAGTAGTACAATGAATAGCAGGGAGCAATGCTACAATAAATTAATGCAGAAAACAACTAACGTTTCTTTCTAAAACATCACTGTAGATGGACTCCCATTGTCTGCTTACTTTGTTTCATTGACTGTTGGACTGGGGAGCTGGGCACCTAGTGTTAGAATGTAGAGTTGGCAGCACCGGGGTTTGACTGTCATTGTTAGCTTACTTTTTTCATTTACTCTCTGACTCTAGGTTTAGGCACTTGGTGTCAGAATTGGGGAAGTTTGGTGGCAACAGAGTTGAGCAGCAAGTGGCTACTTGCTTTCATTTTAGTTTACCACCCAACCCCATAATTGGGCAGGGAGTGACATTGTGGCTTGACTCCTGGTGACTGTCTAGCTGACTGAATGAGGACTCAGCCAGACAAACATGCCCACCAAACCAGAACTGCATTGCCATTGCTTGCAAGCTGCAGCATAGAAGCCCCCCAACCCAGCAGTATAGCTAACCTTAAAAGAGCTGTACTATGCTGTGCTTTTTATATAAAATACTAGATCACAGTCTGGTTGGTAATGAGGGAGTGCAGCACCAGTTACCCACCCTGCCCAGCCAGTAGCTGCACTCAGAGTCAGACCCTCAAGTAAAAGTCCTGCCAGCAGCAAAAACAGCCAAGAAAGAAACTGCCTGCAGAACCAGAAATATAGGGTTCTGACTGATTGTGTCTTTTCATTTGGTTTATTTGAAAATGTCTCAGTACTGTGGGGAGGGGAGGGGAGAGGAGAGGAGAGACTCAAAAAAGAAGATGCATGGCCCTCAATCTCCTGGCCTGCCACTGTGGGTGACCAATCCATTGAGAACAGTTTTGGTAGGTGGATGCCAACTGTAAAGGGTTGGGATGGGCATTTTTTCTTGTTTGGGTGATGGGGAAGGCTATACTTCTCTTGCCCAGGAGAATAGCTTTGCTTTTCCTGGTGGGGGGAGGCCCTGCTTCTCTGGGCTAGAGTGCAGGAAAAGAGGTGCAATAGAAAAGAAATAATCTTGTCATTGTTTATGGAAGTTGGCTGTTCCATAGCTATTTATCTTACATGCCCTTAAAATGATGAATGTGTTTCAGTAGAAATTACAGCCAGTACTGCCTTAAGCTGTTTTAACAGGCAAATTATTTAAGGGGATCTTGAAACAGTGTTATGTACTGCAGGCAGAGTTAAACACACACACACACACATATACACACACACACACACACACACACACCCATACTGTGGTAAATGGAGAGAACAGCCGAGAAATATGAGTCATGCAGCCATCCAAATTATTAAATGGAAGACCACACTCTCACTGTCCTGTTAAATAGTTCTCAGTTCCCTACTCACAGCAATACATCAGCATGGTGACATCACCATGCTGCCGTAAAAATTCTTCCATGCAAATCAAACACTGTCGGCAGACAGTGTTGTAAGGCGTCAAGCTCAAACACATCCAGACTACCTTACATAGTTGGCACACGGTGTCTCATGTACACCGCAACTTGCCTTCCATCCAATGTCCAGAGTCAGAGGACATGACTGATAGTTTTATTTTGTTCTGATTTTCTCTCTCTAGGGGTAACAGGCAGCACAAAGCTGCATTTTGTCATCAGCTGCAGGATTCCATCAGGCTAGCACAGCCCAGGCAGCATTCAGTAGAGAGAGAGAGAGTGTGTGTGTGTGTGTGTGTGTGTGTGTGTGTGTGTGTGTAGCAGCAGTGGGGGAGACATTATAATTATATTTTGTACTGTTTTTCTCTCTCTAGGGGTAACAGGCAGAACAAGCTGCATTTTGTCATCAGCTGCAGGTTTCCATTGGACTAGCACAACTCAGGCAGTGTTCAGCAGAGAAAGTGTGCATGGAGCAGCAGCAGGGGGAGACACTATGTCAGGGGAGCCTGACAGAAAAATAGTGTGTGTGTGTGTGTGTGTGTGTGTACGCACGCGTGAAGCAGCTGCCGTGGGAGATATTCCTTACTAGCGCTTCACACCCACCTACCCCTCCACCCACCCTACTCTGTATTTATAGGCACTGCAGTGGATTGACAGAAAGAACTTACTGTTAATGGCAGGAACCTCTAAACCAGCCTTCCCTTCCAACCATTCTATTGGGAGCTGCAGCAACAGAGGTGTGCAATAGAGCACAAGGAACATACAGTGACATCAGCAGCTTCCTGCCAGGGGCACGGCTCCAGCTTCAAACCCTCCCTACCAGTGATGGTGTCAGATAAAAGCTGCTTCCAAGACTTCAGGAAGCTAAAATAAAGAGGACATGCACAACAAAGAACTGCAAATGGTGGTGGCTAGTTACAATGGTTCTGGAGCACTAATCTCCAAGGGGCACCACTGTAGCATGGATCACTGCCACATACGTAAAACACTGTATCAACTCAGGGCTCAGTTTGATGCAGCATGGAAGGAAGTAGCCCAACTGCAAAACCAATTGTACTGATGTTCGACCCCGCCACTACTCCCTCAGAGGCCCATGGTCACTGAGAGGTGGAAGGTGGTGGGGAAGGGAAGGAGTAAAGCTACCAGGATGAACCAAGAAAACCCTGTTACACCCAAGATGATAGTGATTGAAAACCACTTCGTACCCCTGGCAGAGATGAAGGATCCTGACCTTGTGAGGAGAGACACTGTGTCCAATGAACAGCCAAGGCAGAACAGGCCAATGGCAGTCAAAGCCAGGAAGAAGAA
This sequence comes from Neoceratodus forsteri, assembly GCA_016271365.2. Lineage (NCBI taxonomy): Eukaryota > Metazoa > Chordata > Ceratodontiformes > Ceratodontidae > Neoceratodus > Neoceratodus forsteri. The sequence goes on from CM057455.1 coordinate 701,752,258, forward strand.
AAATGGAGAAACAAATGTAAGCTAATTTTCATTGTACAGGATTTAATGACAGGAGGAGTTGAGCCCCACTTGAGTAATTATACAAATACTGCAGTAATGGTCAAATACCTCCCCAGAGCCTCAGTGAAACATTTATTTATTTTATTTTATTTAGTTTTTGTTGTCCGGGTAAGTGCACCGGACAAATCCTGCCTATTTTCAGGCACAACCCGGGGTAGTGGGATACAGATGAATGCCAACTGACCTTGAACCAGATTGAGCTGTTGACATGGCTGTAAACATGACATAGAATGCATCAGGAGATTGGTAGATAAAACCAGAAATGGACTTGAAGTATTAGTGCATCTCAAAACTAACAACTTGGCCAACCAGACAGTGGAGGAGGCCAAACATAGCTTTGGTCAGATGGGTGAATGGTTGTTTGTTCAGTCAACCTTGCTATCTTTCTCTGAGGTCCTTCCAGTGTGGGGCAAAGGAGGATGTACTGACAAAATCAGGACAAACGAGGTAGACAACTTCAAAGCACAGTTGCAAGGATGGTGCTGGGAAAAGGGTTAACTGTTTTTCGGTGCCTGGAGAGACTTCTGGGAGAGACAGATGTTTAAATTTGACAGACTTCACCTAACCTGACCAGTGGGGTACCACAGGGATCAGTGCTGGGACCGGCCCTATTCAACATCTTCATCAGTGACATTGTGCAGGACCTAGAAGGCAGAATTTCCCTGTTCACTGATGACACAAAGCTCTGTAACAGAGTAGACACACCAGAGGGTGTAAACAGAATGAGAAGGGTCCTACAGAAACTGAAAGAATGGTCAGGAGTTTGGCAGTTGAAATTCAATGCAAAGAAGTGCAAGATAATGCATATGGGACACAAAATCCCTGGCACAATGTATTAGTTGAGGGGTAAGGATATAGCATGCACCAAGTAGGAAAGGGATCTTGGGGTTATCATCTCTGATGACCTCAAGGTAGGGAAACAGTGTGACAAGGCAGCAGGTAAAGCAAATAGGATGCTGGGATGCATAAGCAGGGGCATCACCAGCAGGAAAAGCTAGGTCATAATTCCACTATAAAAGACACTAGTGAGACCCCACCTGGAGTACAGTGTACAGTTCTGGAGACCTTACTTACGTAAGGACATAGACAGGGTAGAGAAAGTTCAGAGGAGGGCAACAAAGACGGTACATGGATTGCATCACAAGATCTATGAGGACAGGTTGAAGGAACTGAATATGTACTCCCTGGAGGAGAGGAGGGAGAGAGGGGATATGATAGAGACATACAAGTATCTTACAGGGAGGAATAGGGTGCAGGAATACACTATTTTTAAGCAAAAAAGATGTTCCAGGACTAGAGGGCATGGGATGAAGTTGGAGGGAGGATGATTCAGAGGAAACATGAGGAAGAATTTCTTCACAGAACGGATGGTGGATAAGTGGAACACCCTGCCAGAGGAAGTGGTGGGGGCTGAAACAATCACGGGATTTAAGAATGCATGGGATAGACATAAAGGAATTGTGGAGGTCAGGGTTAAGGGGCAACAGACTTCTAGAAAAACATAGAATAAACTTACAAGCTCAAATGGGCAGACTGGGTGGGCCGTAGGCCCTTATCTGCCGACACTGTCTATATATCTATGTATCTATGTAACCCGAGAAGGGGTAAGGGCACTTAGGCAAAAATCTGATGTGTACATAGTACATTTAAACTAGGAAAGGGGTAGTTCGAGGCTACATTTGCTATATGTTTTATCTGATTAAATGACTGTTTTATATTGTATATGCACTTTGATTTTTTGAAAAGTACTGTAGAAATAAATTTTGATTTGATATGATTTTGATTTGAAGGAACCCATCGGAGAGATCATAAATGATGGGAACTTACCTGACACTCCCCCCACCCCCCAGGCAATGCACTCTCAGCCTGAAGTTTGGAATATGTGCAGGGAACAAAACAGGAGTAAAAGGGTCCATAAAAGGGAGGAAGCAATCAAAAATGAACAGGTAGAACCCAAAATAGGGAAGAAGAATAATACTCTGGCAAATTCATGGAAAGGGGTGTGCTTCAATGACAGAAGCCTGGGGAACAAAATTAGTGATCTACAGGCAATAATGGCAGACACCCAAGTGGACCTGGTGGCCATCACGGAGACATGGGCCACAGAGAACAATGACTGGGACCTCTCGGTCCCAGGTTATTCGCTCTATAAACAAGATAGGAAGGGTGCAAGGGGAGGAGGGGTGGCACTTTATGTTCATGATGGTATAACTGTCACTTGAGTTGACACATACAAAAGAGACAGGGTAGAATTGCTGTGAATTCAACTCAGTTCAGCACAAAATAAAAAGATATGCATCGGGGTAATTTACAGACCACTGGGGCAGTCGGAGGAGAAAGGTACATAACTGATAGAGAAACTCAGAGTCACATCACGTAAATGGGAAACCATGGTGTTTGGTGATCTCAACATGCCAGACATAGACTGGGGTTACCTAGTATCAAGATCATCAAGAAGCTAAACTGTATTAGATGTCTTACAGGACTGCCTACTCACCCAACTGGTAGGCACACCAACCAGACAGGACGTCATCCTCGATGTGGTCCTCACTAATTCAGAGATAGTTGAAGAAGTTAAAGTTGGGAAACCACTGGTAAACAGTGACCACAACTCCATATGGTTTGCATTGTCACCTGAGGAGGTAAAATCTCAGTCCTGGGCAGAGGTCCTGAGATTTAGGGGAGCCAGCTTTCGAAGAATGAAAATGATGATCAAAGACAACATGACTGGAGTACACAAAAAAACTAGAGGTTGAAGAAATCTGAGGGCAATTAAACAAGCATACTTGAGACCAGTGTTGTAAAGAAAAAAACATAGAAGACCACCTGGTTCACTAACCATGTCAAGACAGCAATTAGAGCCAAACTGGAAGCATACCATAAACATAAACAGAGCCAGAACAACATTGACTTGGATGTTTACATTCAGAAAAGTAAAGAGGCCAAAAAAAGCTGTGAGGCAAGCGAAGGCTTTGACTGAACTTCGGATTGCTGCAGGTATCAAATCTGGCAACAAACAATTCTTTCAGTATATCCGGGAGAAAGAAATGGAGGAAAGCAAAACTCTACGAGGGGGGCAGGATCATAAAAGATGATGGACAAAAAGCCACTGTCCTGAATGACTTCTTCTGCTTGGTGTTTACCAAGGAACACTTCAAGCAATTGAGACAGAAAGCCCACAGATGGAGAATCCAAAGATTTCCACCAACAGAGTATAAGAGGCACTAATGCACCTTAGAACTAATAAAGCTCCAGGATCTGATGGGATGCATCCAAGAGTGTTAAAGGAGCTTGCTGAAGATCAATCAGACTGGCGCATTTGTTCAATCATTCTCTTCTAATGTGAGTGTTACCAAGGGACTGGAGAACAGCAGATATGGTACCTCTCTACAAGGGAAGGAGCAGAGAGGAGGCTAGCACCTACAGGCCAGTCAGCCTCACATCAGTCATGGGAAAAGTAACGGAAATCTTAGTTAAACACAATATAGTGGAATACCTAGAAAAGTACAACCGACAGGATGACAAACAGCATGGATTCATAGCTGGCAGGTCATGCCAGACAAATTCTATCATGTTTTTTGACTGCGTGACCAAGGAATTGGATAAGGGACACCCAGTCGACATCCTATACTTCGATTTCAGCAAGGTGTTCAACTCAGTGCTGCACAACTACCTGCTGAAAAAGTTGGAAGACCCAGGCTTTGCTGAAAGCTTGGTAAGGTGGGTGGGGAACTGGCTTAGGGATAGAAGTCAGTGGGTATTCATCAACGAAGTGAGGTCAGCAGAAGATAGAGTCACTATTGATGTGCCCCAGGGTTCAGTCTTAAGGCCCATCCTGTTTAACACGTCCATTTACGACATAGGCATAGGCAGTCAGGTTAAGCTGGAACTCTTCATGGATGATACCAAGCTGGGTGGTAGGGTCGACAGCATGAATGCAATTAGGGAACTTCAGAATGACTTGCAAAGATTAGAAAGATGGTCTAACATCATCCAACTGAAATTCATAGCAAAAATTGTGCAAGGTGTTGCATCTTGGTAAAGGGAATCCAAGGACAAATTACTGGCTCAACAGAATAAAACTGAACACCTCTCAGAAAGTAAGAGACCTGGCCAGCCCATTCACACAGCAGTAGTGGTGCCACTTGTGACACTGACAACCCACATTCAAGAACAAGCATTGGGCGCGGGGGGCTGGCCATGGGAAGGAGGATCACGTGTCCTGGAGGATGCTCTTCTCTTCTGGGGAGGGAGGGTTGCTGGCTCCACTGTTGCACTGCCACCCGGGTGACCACAGGTGGAAGTACAGATGGGAGTAGCTAGTGGGAGGGCTGGATGTAGGTGGGTGCTGCACACCTAGCACGGTTGTGTGCATGTGCATTCATACCCCTGAAGCCAGCATCTGAGTGGGAAGGACACAGAAAAGTAAAGAAAAAAGACAGAGCCATGGCTGGATGAATACCAGCTCCCTCACCACACCAGTGATGTGGAACTCCTCCATCTGGGACCTGGTCTGGCTTGCGCAGGGCAAGGCCCCACCACACCCTAGCCTATATCCCTCAGGTAGAGAGATGACATGTGGAGGGTGGAGTTGGAAGGCAAGCCCACAAGATGCTGGGTAATGAGGGGGGCCAGGAACCGGGAGGATAAAAAAAGAAGAAAGAAAGAGACTTAGTGGTCATCATATGTGACTTCTTTAAAAAATCGATTCAATACAACAAAGCTTACAACAAAGCAAATAGAATGCTGGGGTGCATAGGGAGAGGATTTGACAGGAGACAAAGGAGGTGATACTCCCACTTTACAGGTCACTGATGAGGCCCCACCTGGAGCACTGTTCCAGTTTTGGAATCTGCACCAGAAAAAGGACAGGGATAGGCTAAAGACTGTGCAGAGAAGAGTGACCAAGATGATACAGGGCCTCCATGGTCTCTCGTACAAGGAACATCTGAAGAAGTTACGCCTATTCTCACTAGAAACAAGGAGGGGCGAGGGGGGACATGATTGAAACTTTCAGGTTCTTAAAAGGCATTAATAAGGTGCCATACACAGAACTATTTCAAAAGATCACCAGCTCCACCACCAGTGGGCATGAAAGGAAGCTATGGGGAGGGAGCTTCAGAAAAGAGCTAAGAAAGCATTTCTTCACAGACAGAGTGATGGAGCCCTGGAACAGCTGGCTGGTGGAGCTGGTGAGTACACTGACCATAGCAGCTTTCAAGCAAGGGTGGGATAGAGCAAGGGCTCAAAGGGGAATGGTAGGATCAGGAAAGGGTTAATTTCAAAAGGGGGGGGTAGACCCCAGGACCTATAAGATGTCTTGGAAGCTCTTGGGCAGACAAGATGAACCACAGTCTCCTTCTGCTGTTACTTTTCTATGATTCTATGATTCTATGCCTAAATCCATAAACCACAGTTTTAGATACAGCTCTTTGTTTTCATTGCCATTGTACAGCGGAGCACTTTGAGTTATGCATTAGACATTTGGAATACTCCTGTGTGAATATCATTCAAAACACACTCATTTTTATGAATCTTGCAAGAATGAGCACATGAAATTGCTCAGGCTGTTATAATAGTGACTGTAGTTGTTACGCCACTGGAAGGATTCTACTGTCATTACTTATAGGGAATGGCTCTAAGAGCTTTTGTCCAACCTGAGGGTGGAGAGAATGATAGCCAACATATGCAACTGCCTCACTAGATACAAGAACAGATGGGAAACTTTGCATACTCTGTACAGTTCATAATGCATTGATGCTATGCCTTTTATTGATGCCAAGGGGGGAGGGGGGTGACAGGGGTTCATGTATGTATTAGTGTATTGTTTTGTTTGTGCTTTTATTCCAGCGTTCTGCTCTGTACTGCTTGATTTTGTTTGTTTGTCTTATGTTTCAAAAAGTGTAATAAAATAAAGCAAATTTAAAAAAAAAAAATAATAGCGACTCTAGCAACCAATTGTATTTTGGCAAATAGATTTGCTTAACATGAAGTCATCAAAAAAGGCAAACACTTAGTTGTGACTTCCACTTTCAGCTGCTGGATAACGTCAATGTTCCAAACAAAGTCTTGTTAGACTGTTACAAGGGGAAAAAATGCTGTGACTGCTGGAATCATGTGCAAACACAGAGCTTCCTGAATGCTGCCGACGGTCACAGCATTTTTCACTTTAAACAATCTCACAAGACTTTGTTTGGAAAATTGACATTATCCAGCAATAGCAGCAAAAGCAGAAAGTACCATTTCACAGCAGTGACTGAAAGCAGAAGTCACAGCTAAGTGTTTGCCCTTCATGACAGTTTCATGTTAAGCAAGTCTGTTTGCCAAAATACAGTTTCATAGGATCATTCTTACAACCAGAGCATATTATTTGATACTGAGTGTGTGAGAGAACTGTTGGTATTATTTACTGATAAAGTCTAGTGTGATTAGACACAGCCCAAGTAATTTAGTGAGCTCATGTTTATGACCAGAACCAGTATGAGATGCTAACCTTTTGAGAGAATTGTTTAGCATAGTCTTGCTGTAGTCTACTAATGCAGCCATTCATGATCATAGGATCGTTGATAGATCATAACGTTTTTTGGGGCAGGTTGGTTTTCAACAGTATGGAGGCAGACTAAATAAAGTAGAGCAGTACTCCTGTTGCTAAATACTCAGTCCATTTAACTCGATGTGTGACCATTCACGGAGCATTATACTTCTGCCCCCCTCGCTCCTATTGAACGATCTCTTCACTATAGCTGCATTCAACTTCTTGTGAATGCCAACAGTTGGAGTAATCACTTCTTAGGAATTTAAATTGCTGGATTTGCTATATGCTCTGTATGGAATTTTTTTTCACTTATTTGAATACCATATGCATGAAAGCTTCTCAAAACGTATACAAATATTTTGGTCACTTTGTAGCAAGATTCATAAAAAATGAATGTGTTTTGAATGATATTCACACAGGATCATTCCAAATGTCTAATGCATAATTTAAACTGTTCTGCTGTACAATGGCAATGAGAAATGCGTGGTGGTGGGGGTAGAGAGAAAGCATACTGATTCACGCAGAACTATTTGTGCTTCAACTCCACTGGGTGGAAATGCGGAACAAACAAAATGCAGCTTGTTCGGTATCCAGAAACAATCACACTCCCAAAATGAGAGCCACACCCCCATGATAAGAGAGCTGATTGAGCCTTACTGCTTGCTATTGGTGTGCACAAGTACAAAGAAACATAGAAACACAGACTTTGATGGCAGATAAGGACCACTTGGCCCACCCAGTCTGCCCATTTCCCTTCCTATTGGATAAGCTGCAGATTCTAGTTAACCAACAGCCTACTTCCTGCAACCCCCCACTACTGCCTTCTGTCTGTCCCATGGATGTTTGAATTCCCCCACTGTTTTAAACCCAACAACCTCCCCAGGAAGGCGGTTCCATGCATCCACCACTCTCTCCGTGAAAAATAATTTCCTCACATTACCCCTGAGCCGTCCCACCTCTATCTTTTAATTGTGCCCCTTGTTCTTACACATCTCTTTTTCTGAAAGATGCTACCCTCCTGGACTTTGCTGATTCCCTTGAGGTACTTAAAAGTTTCTATCATGTCCCCCTGTCCCTCCCTTCCTCAAGGGTATACATATTAATCTCTCTCAGTCTCTCTTTAGTAGCCACTATAAAATTGCCTTTTGTTGTATATTTCTGTTAGATTATTTTATTTTGCAGTGCAGTGTGGCTGTTTTAAGAAACGTGACGGAGGGGAGAGAAAGCCATGCCCCCAGAGCTCCTTTTAAGCAATATGTCAGCAATACAGCTCTGAGGCTATCCAGCCATAAAAAGAGAACAGAAAAGTTATTAGAGGGAGACTGAAAGAGTATGAGGAATAACAGCAGTGCTGTACTGGAAACCTCAGATAGTGATTTAGTTGACTCACTGCACTATCTGTGTCTGGAAATACTCAAGAAAAAGAATAAGTATTATGTGTTACAGATGGAAGATTCAGAATGACTATCAAAAAATAAACCAATATTTTAGCAAAGCAGAGCATGGTGAATTAAAAATACTCTCATGGAATATTGGGATTAAGGGGAAAGAAAATAATGGTATCTGCATGCAGTTTGTTAGGGATTTTTAAATTATTTTACTCCAGGAGACATGGCAAGCAAGTAATTGAGATTTTATTTTGTATGGGTTATCTATTATGGGAGGTTGAAGGTGTAAAGAAAAGGGTGTGTGGGAGAACCTGTGCAGGCTTAGCTGTACTCGTATCTACAGTAGGTGGTCTGACTGGTCATAAGCTCTCTCTGGGAAGTCAAAGGGCAGGATTCACAAAAGGGATGCACCCAGCACATGGGAGATGCGCCGGGGCATCCCCGACATGTGGTCAAAGGTGATTCTGGCAGAGTGCCGATGTGCCAGTGCAACCCCGATGTGCCGGCGCATCACAAATGCATTGTATATGGCCAGTAATGCTATACGGTGCATCTGGAGGGGCTGTGAAGGGGGCGCACTCCCATGCATACCGGGCACATCCCCATTCACAGCCCTATTCTGTGGCGCATTCCGGGGCAAGTCCGGGGATGCGCCACAGAAAGATAAGTCTAGTAAAACCAGACTTAAGTGGGTGGCCACCCACAGGCAGGCTGCCATACTGCAAGCCCCTGGTACAGTTGCCCTCCCTGGCAGTAAAGGAAATGATGTACCCCCAGTTCCAAGCCCCAGTTGAAGTCACCCTCAGCGGCGGCTGTCTGTTACAGAATGAACCCCCCCAGCCACCCACCTTCACCCCAGCAGGGTCCCACTGTTGGTGGGCAGCTCAGCCCACCTGCCACCACCATGGCCACCCACCGACAGAGCTGTCTGACAGTGATAGCTACCATATAACCTGAAGCCCGATGGGCATCGGGATGTACTACAGCTGTCATTACCAGACAGCTCTGTTGGCAGGTGGCTGTGGCGGTGTGCGGGTGGGCTGAGCTGCCCACCGACAGTGGGACCCTGCTGGGATGCAGGGAGAGGAGTGGGTTGGGGGTTCCTGGATGGGGTTCATTCCATAGTGGACTGCCGCCACGGAGGGTGGCTTCAACGGGGGATTGGGAGGGGGACACATTATTTCCTTTACCGCCATGGAGGGTGGCTGTACTCTGGGCTTGGGAGGGGTGTTCTGCATGTCATTTACTGCTGCTGGAAGCAGCATTCTATGGAGGCTTGGGGTGGAGGGGTTACTTTACAGTTACCACCACCACGGAGGATGGCTTCAATGGGGGCTTGGGGGTACTGCATTTCTTTACCGCTGCTGGGTGTGGAATTTACCAGGGGCTTGGGGTGGGGAAGGGGCCTGCCTGTTTGACGTCTACTGTTCAGCACATTCTGCCGGGGCATCCCTGCAGGCACAATGCAAATGAGGCCATAATGGCATGCTAATGGCCCCATTGTGCCATGCATGCCTAATGGCCTTATTTGCATGCCCCTGGTTTTGAATCATGTTTTTGGGCACAGTGGCATCCTGAGATGCCCTGGCCTAATGGATTCATAGCCTAACATGGGAGATGTGCTGGTGCAGCTTGGGATGCCCCGGTGCATCCTGGGCAGGGCACACTTGTGCTATTCACAGAGGGGATGCACCGGGGGCATCTCCCTGCACCTCCTCTGTGAATAGCCCAATTTGCACTCAGTGCATCTCCCCTGTGCCTGGGCAACTGAGATTCACTGAGCACATCTTTTTTATGAATCCTGCCCATAATGTTTTATGTGTCAAAGTTGTGTATGAAAACATTTCATTATGTATTCTGATAGATACGATAGATAGACAGATAGATAGATAGCTAGATAGATAGACAGATAGATAGATAGCCAGATAGATAGATATTCATTGCAAAACATTAATGCACTAGTTAGTGTGATGATCTGCTCGAGATGGAGATGAGCAGCCAAGGTCCGAATTATGTGGATAGGATAACTGCTATCCAGACAGGGAGAGGCAGGAGTCAACTTAGTATTTCGATGCCTGCAGGGCGTTTATTTGGTACCAAGGGTAGACAGACACAGTCACAAGAAGGAGGAGGAGTTGCCCAAGAACAATAGGGAAATGGAACAGGGAAATACTTTTATCTACCACTTCTATGGTTATTACTACAAGAATAAACTTTAGGCCTACTGCCGCTCTTATTCTGACACTCGTCTATACTATACTTCTATACTCTAAATGAGAATTAGGTTACATAGGCTACTCAGCACTGCATTAGGGTGATCAGCATCAAACAATTCCATAAGAGTCCAGATATTACAAGAGTCCAGAGATCCAGCATCTTCATCTACACCGTCGTTCTTCATTGGTAGCTACAAGGGAAGTAAAACAGAACTGTAGAACCCTAATCTCAATTCCCAGCAAGGACCTAGATAAGGCCACTGGGGTGGTGAGAGGTTTGGTAAACAGACCATATATCTTCGGCAAAAGCCCACTCTCTCCAAGGCTGCCAGAATGTAGAACCAACGCAACTGGTTCCTGAAATAACACACTGAAACAAGAGGTTCCTCGGCCAAAACCCACTCCCAGGGTCACCAAGGATGAAGAAAGATCAAGATCTGTGTGGCGATGAATCCAATGGAGGACTACCATGACCTGACTGATGCTGCGGCACTCCAAGGACCAGCTGAACTCGGAAGGAACTCTGACAGGACCAGGAACCATAAGAATCTGAAGAGATGATGGTTGACTCTGCAATCCTAGGATCAGGAACTAACACAAAACAAAGAAACGGCGGACGCATCCCGGACTGGGCTTCGACGGACTCGACTTTCAGCGAACGACCAGGTGGGGAGCGCAGAACAGGTTCTCCAGGATGAGCTCTCTCTTCTGTAGAGGGCGACCAACTTCGGGACATCTGGAACAGGAACCATACGGAACGACACTGGCACGGCTGTTGTGATGCATTTCGGCGGACGTACTTTCAAGCTGTGAAAACAAGAAAACGGCGGGTATGACTTGTACGACTGATGATGGACTCAACTTCGGTGGATGACACAAACGGATGGGATGAGCTGATGGATGATCTCCCAGGAGTGAAGAATGCGGAAAGGATGTCTTCTTCTGAGTGGAGACTGATTCTGCGTACGTGGTGTTACAGACCACACTATGAGACTGCAGTGTGGTAGAAGATTGAGACTGTCTTCGTACAGTAGTAAACATATAACTGAAGAATGCCCAAAGAACTGTGGACTGGTACAATAATTTGCTGAAGGAGGACAAATTATAACTTCAGGGGTAATTATTACTGATAAGGGCCAATGTCCAGGTGCTTAGAGCAATAGTTCAGGTACTTGGACCAATAGTTCAGGTACTTCGGACAATAGTTCAGGTACTTAGGGCAATAGTTCAGGTACTTCAGACAATAGTTCAGGTACTTAGGACAATAGTTCAGGTACTTAGGGCAATAGTTCAGCATAAGCAGTACAGTAATCACAGTAGTTTTACAGTATAGGCAAATTGAACACTCTCAAATGAACCCCTGTTTCTATAGGTAGGATATTCTGGAATAGGATCCCTTACTATACGTTGTGGCTAGGGAATCCTTTAGTACCACTAGGCTGGCTTGCCCTATTCCGCTAGGCCGGGGCCTCCCTTTAGTACCACTAGGCTGGCTTGCCCTATTCTGCTAGGCCGGGGCCTCCCTTTAGTACCACTAGGCTGGCTTGCCCTATTCCGCTAGGCCGGGGCCTCCCTATAGACCAGGCTTTACCTCGGGCCTAATGCCCTACCTTTACCTGGGGCCTGATGCCCTATGTTAGCTTGGGCCTGGTGCCCCACTTCACAATGGGCCTGGTGCCCCTTGTTGCATTGGGCCTGGTGCCCCACTTTGTACTGGGCCTGGTGCCCCACATTAGATTGGGCCTGGTGCCCCAATTTATAATGGGCTTAATGCCCCTGTAAACTTTAGGCCTGGTGCCCCACTTTATACTGGGCCTAATGCCCTACTTTATATCTGGGCCTGAATTGCCCTTTTAACTGCGTTGCTCTTTTAAATGTGCAGGCTCCCAGTGCCTGCTGTCACTTATGTCAAGCAAACCCCACCTGAGTTCCGCCCCTTATGAATATTTATAGGCCTTTAACCTGGCCTTAATGCCCTGGCCCCTCCTCGTGGGCGTCGCTAGCCCCACCTCCAAATTAATATTAAAATCAAGGGTCCTAATGACCCGATGCCCCTGCGGCGCTCGGCCGCCTTTTGTGAGTGCCTAATGTGCTTTTTCAACACAATGCAGTCCCCCTAAACAAACTGGCGGTCAGCATTGCGTGTGCTGCCGCCGACTCACCGCTCTGCGGTCTCCGGGAGTTCTCTGCAGTCACAGGGAGGTGGGAGGTTAGCTGGCAGTGGGAGGGAGGATCAGGCAGTGACAGAAACAGCTCAGGGGGGCCTCCGATGGCCAAAATGATGCAGGCGCGATGCGGCTGGCTTGCTGCTGACGTGGGACCAAGATTTACTTTTGGAAACACCTCAGGGGCAAAAACAAATAAACAGAGGGCTTAAAAGCCCTTAAAATGTGGGGAAATGGCGTTTGCTTCTTCATGGTGCCCCGATGGCACCACCGATGACCGCACTACAGCAGCACAGGCTTCTTCAGTGGACTGGAGGAGGGGACTCACCAGGGAGTCAACAGGACTGGCTTCACAACCACCAGGTAAGCCAAAAGTCCCTGTTGCACTCCTGTGATCCTCTCTACTCCACAGTCCACCAGCAACTGACCAACTGACTAACTGTGGAATTGTTTTTTAAAGTTAAACCTGCCTGGATTCTAGATTGGCTGGATTGGAATGCTGTGCATGAGCCACTCAGCACAGCATTCCATCCAGGCCATAATGACATGTATTGCTTTACAATCTGCCTTTTTACCAGCTGTAAGTGCACAGGGGCGCTTTTCTATTATTTATAGTATTTTCCCTTGTTCCAGGAGGTTGAGTCTTTATGTCTAGGGGCCCCTTAGCACAGTACCCTGCTGCCTAATACCTGCAGCAGGTATCCTGAGCACCTGTGTACTCTGCTTTTATTTATTTATTTTATTTTTTTCTGGAATGACCAACTTTGGGGCATTACATTAGTGTTAAAGTGAATTAAGTAGGGAAATGTGATGTTGCTGTTTCCAACACTAACACCCCACCCCACACTGCAGGCAGCAACAGACATGGGCTGTGCTTTGGGGTTGTCAGACCGAATGTTCATCCTATTCCATGTGTAAGTAACCGAGATGGGTACTATATATGAGAATGGGGTAGGCGTTAGGGTTGACAACCTCAAGGCACACCCCACACCTGTTGTTGCCTGCAGGGTGGGAGTGGGGTGTTAGGGTTGAAAACCCTAACATCACATTTTCCTACTTTTGTCACTTTAATCCTAACTAGTGCAAAAACAAAGTGTTTTGCAATGAATTTCCTTACTTTTTGAGATAGTACAATGGTATCTTTATTTGCCTGTGGGACAGCAGTGCCCAAAGGGCCATGTGCTCCCATCCACCCACAATTATTGAGATAGTCTAATCATATCCTTATTTGCCTGGGAAAGCACAAGGCCCTCCTGGCCCTGCACTCCCATCCCTCTGTAGATGCATATATGTTGCATAACTTTGATATTTGTACATATTTTGACCTGATATTTTCAACACACCCTTCTTATGACCCCCATCTCGTGAACAGGGGTGGTGAAAATGTTCATATCCCAACTGAGAGGTGATCTTGCCAACTAACTGTGAAATCCCCTTATGGGTTGGATTTGCATAATTCCACCAACATTGTTCATGAGGTTGTGTCTCAAAAAGGCCATGCTGAAAATTTGGTATAACGATACTCAACAAGCATTTGTCAGTGCCAAATGTTTGCTTGCTGGTATTAGCATTGGAAATGCAGGAGTTAGACAGATGCAGAATGAATAGGAATTGCAGTGAAATTTTGAACTTCATGCCAACCCCACCTCCATCCTGTAGAGATGGACAGGCATTGAGGTAAGTGTTTGGGTCATCGCCCATGACTGTCATGCCATGTCACCTCACCCTATTCTGCAGACACCGACACGTGTTGAGGCATGCCTTAGGGTGTTTGGCTTTACAGTCACCCCATTCCATAAGGACACATGCTGAAATGGGTGCAGCATAGGAGAATGGGGTGAAGTCTGGGGCCAAAGAGTCCAAGGTACACCTCAATGCTTGTCAGTGGCTGGGGGGAAGGGGTGGGATGGCATGAGCAGTACAATCGGCAACCCAAAGCACACGCCGATGCCTGTCAGTCTGTATAGGGCAGGACGTTATGGTTAGAAACCCTAACACCTCGGGTGTTTGTTGGTATTTATACTACAAATTTTTAACATGGCCTTTTTGTGACCCCCACCTCATGAAAGCATTTGGAATCTCTTCTCATGAAGAGTGGCAGTGTGATTTTGTCAATGTGTCCCGAACATTGACTTCCAACAGTGACAGTGCCATTCTGCGCCACATGTACGAAAACACAGATTGGGCAGGTTGTGAAGAATGACAACTGTACCATCCATAGGGATGTGTGAAGAGATGGCAATGTTGAAAATCTGTAGTGGGAATATTAAAAATGCTCGCACTTCTGAGCATACCTGAAAACTGCACAATGCATGCATGTAACACAGTCATTTTATGGACTTTCATCACCAAATTTTCAACATAGGCATTTTAGGACCTCTGCTCATGAACAGTGTCACTGTGATTTTCTTAATATGTCTCAAACACTGATTTCCCACAGCAACCATGCTATTCTATGCCAGAAGTGCAGAAACACATTTCAGCCAGGATGTGAAAATAGCAGCTGCACTGTTCATAAGGAAGGCTGTAAAAATTGCAATGTTGAAAATCTGGAGTGAAAATATTGCAAATGTGCGAAGTTACGAGCGTGCATGGAAACTGTGCAATGCACATTCTTAACACAGTCATTTTATGGACTTTTGTCGCCAAATTTTCAACATAGACATTTTAGGACCTCTGCTAATGAACAGTGTCACTGTGATTTTCATAATGTGTCCCGAACACTGATTTCCTACAGTGACTGTGCTATTCTGCGCTAGAAATGCGAAAACACATTTCGACCAGGATGTGAAAAATGGCAGCTGTACTGTTTATAAGGAGGCATGGAAAATTGGCAATGTTGAAAGTCCAGAGTGAAAATGTCACAAATTCACAAAGTTACAAGCGTGCATAGCAACTGCACTACGCACGCTCGTAAGACAGTAATTTCTTGGAATTTTTCCACCAAACTTGCAACATAGACTTTTTGAGAGTCCACCTCATGAACACTGGCACTGTCATTTCATTAATTGGCCCAAATGGCGATTCCATGCAGTGACTGAGAAATCACCTTTCGGGACCGAATAACACCATGACAGTGCCTGAAATCATGAGGAAGGGTCCCAATAACCCCATGTTGAAAATTTGGTGGCAAAATTCCCAAAAATGCCTGAGATATGCACCAAAGTTGAAAAAAACCCTATTTATGCCATTATACAGCTTACCGGCATTTCTTCAATTTGCCGTCGCTTTGAAGAGTGCAGATGGGTTCCTGATCCACTGAAGATCATTGTGCCATGCTCTGGAGGTAAGTATGGGGTGAGGGTGTGGGAAGGTGGGGTGCGCAAAGGTGGAGTGCGGGTTGGGGGGCAGGGCCACCGGATTCGATGAGGGTCAATTTTCTGGGTTGCAGGTTGAAAAAATCATTGCAGGACAGTTTTCTGCTTTTAAAGGTTATTTGGCATGCTGGGGTGGGCCCCCAGCATGCCAACCAGTATTTTCTTTTGGTGGGAGTAGCTGTAGCCGACAGGGGATTGGGCACCCCCATCGGCACAAACCTACTTTTTGGGGGGGGATTATGCTGATTTGGAGTGGGCTCCCCCCCGGCAGTGGGGCACTGAGTAATATTGTTTGTGAATGCGGCAGCAAGACTCCACCATGTTCGCAAACAATATTACACTACTAACGTTCCACCCCTGCAATGACGGGTTGCTCCCTTATTGCAGCGGAATGGCTGATGCTGTAATGACAAGGCAGTCCCTGATTGCTGCACTGAAAATGTTACAAGTTGGTGGCACTTTTGGAAGCCAGTATCATCAGCACACTGTGCCTCCATTGGTGCACCACTGCCAAGCCCCCAAATGCAATGCCTCTGTTCGCTGCCACACTGGTACACCACTGCCAAGCCCCCAAATGCAATGCCTCTTTTTGCTGCCACACTGCCACGCCTCCACAACCCGCTTCTCTCCCAAGCTGCCACATGTTTCTTGTGCATGCGCACAAGCAAATATCAAAATGACAAAGTTATCCATCAAAGTTGAAAAACACATTGAAATACAATAGTCTGAAATCCTCTTCCATAAGAATGGCTGCTTTTCATGAGAAAGAAAAAAGCTCATAAAAAAAATTCCTCTCATGTAAAAAAATGAAGTCTAAAATACTTTTTTGTAAGTAGGGATCCTCTTATGTGAGAACAAACAAAGCTCACAAATAAGGATACCTTCTCATAAAAAAAGAATCAGAAAAAAAAACTAAGTCCAAAATCTTTTTTTTTGTGAGAAGGGATCCTTTTTCGTGACAATAAAAAAAAAGCTCATGAAAAAGCATCCCTTCTCACAGAAAAAGAATTGTGAAAAAACTAAGTCCAAAATCCTTTTTTGAGAGAAGGGATCCTTTTTCATGAGAATGAAGAAAGCTCACAAGAAAGGAATCCTTCTCAGAAAAACAAGAATTTGGAAAACAACTAAGTCAGAAATTCTTTTTCATGAGAACGGATCATTTTTCTTGTGAAGAGATCCTTTTTCATTCTCATGAAAAAGAACCCATAAAAAAAGCTGGATTTAAACTAAGTTTGAAATCATTTTTCCCCCAACGAGAGGTAATACTTTTTCATGAGAACAAAAAAGGACTCATGAAAAAAGCATTAGTGGGCCATGTAAACAAATTTGAAATGTTAAAAAAGCACATTCAGGGCTCATTTTTCCACCAGATAACCACCAAATCCACCGAATGGAGTCCCAATGAACAAGATACATCTATTAGTGTGTGGGCATAATATCATTTTTGTGACTTTTCAAGTTTTTTTTTAAAATGAAAACAAGATTGCTTCTCACAAAAAGGAATTTTTCCCCACAATAAAGGAGTGGCCCCTTATAAAAAAGAATCCCTTTTTTATTTGACCAATTTTTTTTTTGTTCCAGGACTATCTTGCAGAGTGAAATTCCCACTGAAAATAATGGTAACGTTAACATATAATAACTTTGGAATGGATTAGTAATTTTTCACCAAACAAGCGAAAGGCACTTCTGTGACCCAAGCCCTTTGTACCCTAAAAATTTAAGACCAAGATTCCAAATTGTCTGGACGCAAAGCGATGAGAAAAAAAACTGCAAAAAAATGGCAATTTTTTATGTTTTTGCACTATCCAGATCTCAGAATCTACACATCTGACTAGAACAAAATTTGGCATGTCATAAGATCTACATGACAAAACTGCTCATGCAAAATTACGTGCAAATCTGTTGAATGGTTGCAAAGTAATTAAAGTGCAAAATTGGGATTTAACATAGAAAGCTATGCTCAACTCTAACTACAGTGGCGCTATTGCACCACTATGAGTATATATATATATATATATATATATATATATATATATATATATGTATGTTAGAGGCAAAAACTCCATTTATTGCATCAGTTGAGTTTGTTCCACAATGACAAAAAGTAGGGAAATTCGATGTTAAGGTTGAACCCCCTTACCACCTCAGCCTGCCCCCAACCGGCATTGGGGTGTGTGTTGAGTCGTTGGCCCCAACTCTCCACCCCATCACATGTGTGAGCAAGCTGAGGGCAGGGAGAATGGGGTGAGAGTTAGGACCGATGACCCCAACACACACCCCGATGCCAGTTGGGGGGACGGGCTGAGGGGGTGAAGGAGGGAGTTTCAACCCTAATACCAAATTTCCTCACTTTTGTCACTGTGGAACAACCCTAACTGATGCAATAAATGGAGTGTTTTACCTCTAATTTCCCTTCTTTTTGAGAATAAGGACTATAAATACAGTAGTGAACGGAATGCTCCCACCATGTGATTTTTTTGTGACATAGTAATGGTAACAGCAACGCAAACACAAGTAGTAATGGTTGCGCACATGGTGACACAAACGTAAATTGTAAAGCAAGCATTAATAGAAACGGAGGTGCAAAGTGACGCCAAAACAAACAGTGACACAAATGGAGATGCAAGCACATACAGAAATGCAACTGGTAATGTGCACGGTATGGTACTGATCAACACAAATGATAACTGTAACAGCAACAATAACACGAAAGGAAACAGAAATGGAAACGCAAATGCAAGCGCATACGGAAACGCAAACCATTATGCACAGTCAAGGTACCGCAATTGTAAATGCAAATGGTAATGGTAACAGCAACAGTAAGACCAAAGGAAACAGAAACGCAAACACAAATGCAAGTGCAAACAAAAACACAAACCGTAACACACATGGAAGCGTAGACGGGAATGGTGATGCGAACGGTAACGGAAATGCAAACTGGAAATGCTAAGTGGCACAATAACGAAAGGGCACACCTTTCTTTTCCCCAAAAACTGCATTGAAAAACACAGTGAAAACAAAGAATGTATGCATAATAATGGGCCTCGGAGCAGAAAATTAGGACTTGGAATACTAAATTGCTTATATCGATAGAACTGTACGATGCAGAAAATAAATTTAAATTTCATATGAATTATGACTTTCCATTAGTTTTGTACTTATCCTCATTTGGGGATAAGCATTTATGACAGCTGAATGATTCGTGATTGCTCTTGTGGATACGGGCCCCGAAGCAAAATGACGCATGCCGAATGTTATCCTATGGGAAAAAGCATCAACTTCGGAGTGGCATCACTTTACTGCCCTGTAATATTTTTTCACCAAACCACCAAAAGGCACATCTGTGGGATGTTGGCTTTCTTCCTTCCAAATTTCAGTACAAAAGATTAAACCGTTATTTTGCAGCAGGGCGGCAAAGTATTCCTGTAATGTGGCGGATGCCGTAGTGTTATCCTATGGGAAAAAACATCAACTTTGGAGTGCTGTAACTTTGCCACCCTGTAATATTTTTTGACCAAACCACCAAAAGGCACATCTGTTGTATGTTGGCTTTCTTCCCTCCAAATTTCAGCTCAAAAGACCAAACCGTTAGTTTGCAGCAGTGTGACAAAGAAGTGCTGTTATTTTCCCCATAGTGTCACATTTTAGTGTTGCAAATCATGACACTTTCACAAAAAATATCACAAAAGTCTTGTAGGTGCAACACTACTTTGCGACGCTAATTTTCCCAAAAATTTGAAAAACATTTCTGGGTGTTTAACCCCAAAATAAAGACATGGCTAGCATCCTCAGGGTCCGACTAGGTGAACACGAAAAGAATTGGGTTCCTAGAGGGTCCCAATTTTAAATGCCAAGCATTTCTGTGACCACTAACTGAAAAAAACAAATGGCTGACTCACGACACTACAGGGGTCATTTGCAACACTAAAAACTGCATTTGCGACACTGTCAAACTTTTTGTTAATTTTTCCCATTGACTATAATGGGAAACTTGTTTTTTGAATAACTTTTGAACCGTTTAATATTTTTTCATGAAATCTTCAAAAGGCACACCAGGAACCCTGGCCACATGTTTCCTACTGTTTTTGGACCAGTCATGCAAACTGTGTGACCTGTAGGCGCGAGCAAAGAATGTGCAAAAAAACATAAATGTGCTCCGGAATGTCGGTTAATAACGCTGCAGCCGTATGTCCGACTGGTACAAAACTTGGCAGATCTCAAGATCTATGGTTGTGCCCCATGCCTGCCAAATGTCAGGTAGATCCATTGAATGGTAGCAAAGTTATTAAGGTGAAAATTTTCAACATTTAACATTAAATGGGGTACTCAACCCTAACTATGGTAGCATTACTGTGCTACCATAATATATACATATGTGTGTATATATATATATATATATAGTATGCATTTATTCTTTGAAAACAATTTTGTTAATGCACCAGTTAGAGTTCAGGTTAAACCATAAAAAGTAGGGAAATGTGATGCTAGGTTTTCCAACCCTAACACCCCCTCCCCCACCTTGCAAGCAGCAAAAGGAAAAAAACATTACAGTTTTGCCTGTCCTGAGTCATTGCAAATCAAGCCTGGAGTCTTCCTTGGGGTAATCAACCCTAATGCTCCCCACCTTCGATCAACAAATAAGCTGAAATGTCCAGACTATATGAGAATCAGGTGAGCATTAGGGTTGTTTACCTGAAGGAAGACACAAGGCCTGATTTGCAAAGACTCAGGATGGGCATAAACATAATGTTTTCTTTCCTTTTACTGCTTGCAGGGTATGAACCCTAACACCACATTTCCCATCTTATGTCAGTTTAATCTGAACCCTACCTGGTGCATTAACAATGTTTTCTGCAAGGAATTTCCTTAATGTTTGGAATAGTGTAATCATACAGTCATTGGACCTGTGTGAACACATCCATTTGTGTAGGGAAGCATGGAGCTCAGAGGGCCCTACGCTTCCATCCTTTCATTGATGCACACATCCATCTGGCTGTGAAAGAGCAGAGCCCTCTGGGCCCTGTACTTCCATGCCTCCAAAAAGCAATTCACGGTCTTGGTTATAATAGTTTTTTGTGGAGCTTATTTCAAAGGGGGAAAAAAGATATTAAGTGTGCCTTTTAACTCAGCACTTGATTGTATATGGACAAAATGTGTTTATCATATTTTTACCCATAAGTCAGTAAATGTTTATTAGTTGGCTGTGAAATTTGGTATGGCTGTAGTGGAAGACAATACACATATTTGGTGCATTTTTGATGATTGAACTTTCCTTGTTGATTTGGCAACATGGTGTGAAGATTCGAGATAATTCTGGTGTGCACTGCATAGCTTATGAATGTTTAGTGGGTGACTGTGTTTCACTGTTTATGTATTGTATTATAGCTCCACTTTAGTTAGGATTGAGTACAAACTTTTATGTTACAGACACATTTGTAAACCTTAATAACTTTGGAACTGTTCAATAGATTTGTATGTAATTTAGCACGCATACTCTCTGGGAGGTAGGTCTCTTGATGTGCCACATTTCTTGTGTGTTTGTGAGATACAGAGTGTCAAAACATCCTAAGTTTACGTGGTTTTGTCATTTATTTCTACAGTTGTATCTTGTAAACGGCATTAGGATGTGGGCTGAAATTTTCAGGGTAGAAATCCTTTGCCTCACAGATGTGCCTTTCAAAGGCTTGGTGAAAAAACTATTAATCAGATCAAAAGTTATTAAATTTCTAATGTTCCTATTATTTTCTATGGGAAAAGTTAGATGTTCTGCATGAAAATACCTGTGTTTTTGTAGGACATACAGCAGCACTGCATGTAGGGTCACACAGAGCCTAGTTTGTTTTCACAGAGCTCTGTTGTGTTCACAGAAGCTACTTTTATTTTGCATGTAGGGTCACATAGAGCCTACTTTGTTTTTGCAGAACTCTGTTGTATCTGCCATCTTGTTTTGCCATTAGCGAGAGATACAATATTAAGAAAAAATATAAAAATGAATGCAGAACTTAGCTAAACGGAACCTGTTTAGCTACATTCTAATTCTTTTTACTGTGACCAGAAATACCTTTCCTGGGCACCCAAAATTTCTGGTGCGGAGCTTAGTGAGCGGATCACCTCTGTTCTGTTCTTTGTATGAAAACAACTGGATTTTCTTGACTTCTGCAGCCACAGCTGGAACTTGTGCTGCTGGCTGCAGAGTCAGCTTTGAGCCACCCCTTTTCCCTTTTGTTTAGTGGCACTCCCACACCCACCGATCACTGTTCCCTATCCTTGTTATGTACTGGCACCCCCCCCATATCCTTCCCTGGTGTCTAGTGGCAACCCCACCCTCCCATTGTCATATATTTCTTTCTTTATTTTAGTAATACATTCTGCCACCGGGATGCCCACCCCCAGTGTCAGATGCCCCACCCTCACAGTCCCTTCTCTTATTTTATTCTGAAAACGGGGAGCTCAATCCCCATATTGGTAGTTGAAGCCCCCCTTCCCAGCAATGTGGGATACTGGACAGCCCACTCCCATTGTCCCAAAATACTTATTTACTGTTTAACTGAAAAGAACAAAGCTGTCCCCTGATGTCTTTTTTTTTTCTTGTTTAACCGGAAAACCAGGCTCTGCAGGAGAGTAAACACAGCTGAAGGGATATAGGACCTACAGGAAGATCTAGAAATGCTTTGAAGGTGGTCCAGGATCTGGCAGCTTGACTTCAATACCAAGAAATTCAAGTTTATGCATATTGGAGCCAATAATCCCAGGACAGAGTACACCTGGGTGGAGTCCAAGTATCTGTATCAGAGGAGGAGAAAGACCTGGGAGTGATGATCACTAGTGACCTGAAGAAATCCATACAGTGCAAGAAATCAGCAGCAAAGGCAAACACGATACTGGGATGTATATCTAGGAGGATCAGTAGTAGGAGAGAGGAGGTTATACTGTCCTTGTACAGGTCACTGGTAAGGCCACATTTAGAATATGGAGTTCAGGATTGGTGCCCACATCTCAAAAAGGACATTAACCTGCTGGAAAAAGTCCAGAGAAGGGCTACAAAGATGATAGTAGGTCAGCAGCGTAAGGTCAATGAGAAGAGGCTGGGGGCACTGAACATGTACTCCCTGGAAGACAGGAGAGAGAAAGGGGACATGATTGGGACCTTCAAGTACTTGAAAGGGATAAAGAAGGTTGACAAGGAGAGTCTCTTTAAGCTAAGTGGCAACCATAACACAAGGGGGCACAGTCTTAAGCTGGAGGGTGGGAGGTTTAGGAGGGAGGTCAGGAAGCACTTCTTCACAGGGAGGGTGGTGGACACTCAGAATGTGCTGCCAGAGGAGGTCATCTTGTTGAAGACAGTGGGCAGCTTTAAGAGAGGCTGGGATAGGCATGGGGAAGGTAAGGATCATGGGTAGTGAGGATGGGAGGAGTGGGGAGGGAGGGCAGGGACATTAGCTCAAGCTGTGGACCCTGCAATATGAGCAGACTTGATAGGCCAAATGGCCTTCTTCTACTTGCTTCTTCAGATGTTCATATGTCCGTATGAAAACAGAAAATGGTCACTTGTCATCCCCACCATCTCCCTCCCTCATTCCCACCCTCCCACTGAGCAGCCACCACCCCACACCTCTCCTACCCTATACTTACCTCTGGAGGTCACCTGCTGTCATTGTCTGTGGACCGGGACATGTCTGCACTGTTCAAAGCTGAACCACAAACTGAGGCATCAAGCTAAGTGCTGCAAAATGTATTTCAATGACGTTTTGAACTAATGTTAATATCCTTGCCATTTTAGGGGTATTTTTTCACCGAATTTTCAACTTGGGCTTTTTGGAACCCCACCTCATGAACACTGTCACTGTTGTGTCATTAATTGGGCCCGGAAGGTGATTTCACAGTCGCTGTGCAAAATCTCCTTTGGGATTTATTAACAAATGACAGTGCCAGTGTTCGTGAGGTGGGGCCCAAAGCCTATGTTGAGTACCTATGAAAAAAAATTGCTAAAAAAGTTATACATGTTCATTGAAATTTGTTTATGCACGCATAAACTTTGATAATTTTGATATTGTGATTCCAAATTTCATATAGCCATTTTTTCACACCACCTCATGAACAGCACAGCTGTCATTTTTCACACCCTTCCCAAAACATGTTTTCACAAGTGTGGTGCAGAATGGGGTTTCTGAGATGGGGTCATAAGAAGACTATGTTAAAAATTTGGGGTGAACATATGAATAAATGCCAAAGTTACAGTATGACCATTCATTCTAATTTCGCTATGCCCACTCTTAACTTTGGAAGTGTTAAATATTTTTACCCCAGATTTTCAGCATAGCCTTTTTATTACCCCATCTCATGTATGTCACAGCTGTCATTTTTTGAATCCTGCCCAAAATATATTTTTGCACCTGTGGCATGGAATGGCATTGCAGTTGCCCACAATAATGCGTTGGCATGGATTTGACAATTTTCTGTAACAGGGTACTTGAGGTGGGGTAAATAGACTGCCCTGTGCTTCCATGGCTGCATACGTATACGTATCTATGGCAGGATGAATGGAAGGATATTTATTTAGTTTATTTATTTATTGAGGATTCAGAAAGTACCTTTGAGTCAAAGACTCCTTTTCAAAGGTTTCACGTCAATACAGGTCAAACTTGGTACACAGCAATGCAGAAATGGGACACAAGCAATCATGCATGATACAAGATATACGATAATTGGCAAACATTTAGATAATAGTAGATTCATGTATTAGACTTAGTGAACAGAATACATATATAAGCTCCAAATGAGCTAGTTCAGAGAGTTACAGGTTGGGGGGGTTAGCCAGCCAGAGGCCTTAGTCAAAGGATCGAGGATGCAGGGCAGGGCAGGGCAGGAGTCAGTGGCAATCACAGGGATTAGAAGACTGTAGATGTTTCCTAAGGTAGGCTTTGTAGGGGATGATTATATTCATGAGAGCATTAGGCAAGTTATTTACCCAGTAAGGGGCTTGGTAGCTAAAGGAACTTTGGAAATGGGAGGTGCAGCAACGGGGGACCATGAAGAGTTGCCTGCTTGAACTACGGGTGCGCTGGTGTGATGGGGCCCATTCTATTGGGGGTGAGACCAAGGGTAATCTTTTGGCCATGAGGCAGGTATGAAACCTGATTTTGTTATCAAGGTTGAGCCAGCTTGTGGCGTTATAAAGGGAGCATGTGTGGGTTAGATGATCACAGCCCAGGATGAGGTGACAGGCTTTGTTGAGGGAGAGCTGCAGTCTAGATAAGGCTGAGGAGCTGGCAGCGCTATAGATTAGCATGCCATAGTCTAAAAGGGAGAGGACTGAGGAGGAGACCGCTAGACGAAGGGCATCAGGAGTAAGACAATGTTTAAACCGGTAGAGGATGCCAAGCTGGATGTTGAGGGCTATAGACAGTTGGTGAATGTGTTGGTGGAAAGTAAGGGCCAGGTCAAGTGTGATGCCCAGGTACTTAAAGGAGTCCACTTGTTCGCGTGCAGGGGCTCTGACATCACTTCCCCAAAACTGCTAACAACATACACCTGTTCATATCCTTAAAGGAACAGCACACTGAATAGGGGGTAGAGACACTCACAAGCTTGCACACACTAAAACAAGAACAAAAAAAAAGAAACTGTAACTGGAAGGGACACAGACATGTGGGGAGTGGCGCAATGCACTGGCTGTGGAGCAGCAGTCTTCCGGGAGACATTCTGGAGACTGCTTTGCTGCCCTATTTGCAGGCACCTCTCTGGTCTGAGGGAGGAGGTTGTTCATCGCCATACTGACCTGGCAAGGATTCAGAAACCTGAGCCTCACCCAGCGACCACCCAGGCTACCGCCACTACCTCAGAGGTTGCCAAAAAGAGGAGTGGTTGGACCATGGTGGGCTCAGGAGGGTGAGTGTGGTGGAACAGAGGTGCATCCCAACAGTTGTGCCTCTCCACAATTCATTCGTGACTCTGGTGAAGCATGGTTCCTCTATGGAGGCACCTGCAGTGGAGACCAAGGAGGATGCTGGGAACCTCCACAATGGAGACCAACAGGAGGGTGGCCCAGGACCCCACAGGGGAAGGAAACAACTCCTGGTGGGGGACTCAATTGTTAGGGGGATAGAACTGGGGTAGGGACGGGAAAAGGGAGGTAAGGTGCCTGCCCAATGCCAAAGCTTGGAGGGACAGGAAACAAATCCTCAGGATCATGGGAGCAGCGGCAAGGGGGAGGGAGCTGGATGTCATTATCCACCTAGGAACTAATAACCTGGCTGAGAATGGGATCAGAGCAGTGCAACAGGAGTTTATGGAGTTGGGGAGGGGCCTTAGACAAGTAGCACACACAGTAACTTTCTTGGAAGTGCTACTTGTCTATGGCATGGATGAGGGTTAGGTACTCCGCACCATGGGATTCAATGACTGGTTGAAAAGCTGGTGCAGAGCTCAGGGATTTGGCTTCATGGGAACACAAAAGTGAAGGTACTGGACTTCAGGAGGGCTGATTTTGTCAAAATGGGAGAGTGCCTCAGAAAAGCACTAGCAAACAGGCAAGAAGGTGGGGTGGAGCAACAATGGGGAAACATCAAAACCGCCATCACAGAGGCAACAAGCCTTTATGTGAAGCAAATAAACAAATCAAAACAAAATAAAAATCACTATGGTTCTCAAAAGAAGTGGCGGGGAAGGTAAGGGAAAAAAGTGAGCATTCAGGAAGTATAAGGAAACACAGAAGGAGCAGGACAGAGAACTGTACCAGTTAAAGCAGAAGGAAGCGGGTAAGACAGTCAGAATAGCAAAGGCCCAAACCGAGGAAAAGATAGTCAATTCAGTTAAGAAGGGGGATACAACCTTTTATAAGTACATTAGGGAACAAAGAAAGACTAAGGCAGGGATACTGAGGCTGAACAAAGAGGAAGGTGGTTAGGCAGAGAGTGACAGTGAAAAAGCAGTGATACTGAATGAATACTTCTGCTCAGTATTCACAATGGAAAAGCAGGGGAAAATACCTAATCCAGTCAATAGAAGCACTCTGGATAAGGGGGTTGATTTTAGTCCTTTCACAGAAGAAAGGGTTCTGAAAGAACTCTTTAAACTGAAGGTGGATAAAGCAATGGGGCCTGATGGGATTCACCCCAGAATTCTAAAAGAACTAAGGGAAGAACTAGTAACACCACTGACTACCCTTTTTAATAAATCATGGGAGCATTGTGTGGTACCTGAGGACTGGAGGAGGGTGGATGTGATTCCCCTTCACAAAAGTGGGAGCAAGACAGAGGCAGGAAACTACAGACCTGTCAGTTTGACCTCAGTGGTAGGGAAAATGATGGAATCACTTCTGAAGGAAATAATTGTTGAGTACCTAGAGGCCAGTGAGGCACAGGACCCAAGGTAGCATGGATTCACAGCAGGAAGGTCATGTCAGACAAATTTAATTGATTTCTTTGACTGGGTGACCAAAGCAGTAGACCAGGGAGGGGCTATGGACATGGCCTACCTAGACTTTAGCAAGGCATTTGACACAGTCCCGCACAAAAGATTAATTAACAAATTAGCCAGCCTGGGAGTGGGTCCCAGGGTGGTAGCCCGGGTAAAACACTGGTTGGACAATAGGACACAGCGGGTAATAGTAAATGGAGTCCACAGTGAAGAAAGGAGGGTTACTAGTGGGGTACCACAGGGTTCAGTACTGGGGCCGGTCCTTTTTAATGTCTTTATAAGTGACATTGCAGAGGGACTGGAAGGGAAAGTATGTCTCTTTGCAGATGACACAAAGATCTGCAACAGGGTTGATACACAAGGTGGGGTGGAAAGGATGAAAAGGGACTTGGCAAGGTTGGAGGAATGGTCAAATGTATGGCAGCTTAGATTCAATGCAAAGAAGTGCAAAGTAATGCACCTGGGAAACAAAAACCCAGGGGAAGAGTACACAATAGGGGGTGAGATACTGACAACAACAAAAATGGAAAGGGACCTGGGGGTAGTCATATCAGATGACCTAAAAGTGGGCCAGCAATGTAAGAAGGCAGTAAGGAGTGCTGGGGGGATACTGGGATGCATGGAGAGAGGCATCACCAGTAGAAAACAGGAAACTGTTGGCCCTCTGTACAGACAGTTGCTAAGACCACATCTGGAGTACTGTGTACAGTTCTGGAGACCCCATCTCCACAAAGACATAGACAGGGTGGAGGCTGTCCAGAGGAGGGCAACCAAAATGATGCAGGGTCTACATCAGAAGACATATGAAGAAAGACTAAAGGAACTAAAGATGTATAGCCTCGAGGAAAGGAGGAGAGGGGACATGATAGAAACTTTCAAATACTTCAAGGGAATCAACAAAGTCCAAGAGGGTAGCATCTTTCAGAAAAACAGATGTGCAAAATCAAGGGGGCACAATTTAAGATAGAGAGGGGACGGCTCAGAGGTAATGTGAGGAAGTATTTCTTCACAGAGTGGGCTGTGGATACTTGGAACAGCCTTTCTGAAGAGGTTGTATAGTCAAAAACAGTGGGGGAATTCAGGAATGCGTGGGACAGACATAAGGCAATTCTAGTGGGGGGTAGGAAGAAGTAGGCTGTTGGTTAACTAGGATCTCCAGCTTATCCGTTAGGTAGGGAAATGGGCAGACTAGGTGGGCCAAGCAGTCCTTATCTGCCGTCAAATTCTATGTTTCAATGTTTCTATGTTTCTATGGGGTCTAGTTGGTAGTTAGGACTGGCAGGCAGTGGTCCTTCCTAGAATTTAGTGGGTGTGAGAAGTACATGACTTTAGTCTTCTTATAGTTTAGAATGAGGCGCTGTGTGGTGAATCATTTTTCAGCCTCACTGAAGGAGGATTGGAGGGAGAGGTGAAGCTGAGTGGGGTCAGGATTGGAGGAATACAGGGCAACATCGTCCACGTAGAGTAGGATGTTGCCTGGGCAGGGCTGGGGAAGGGAGTTAAGGAAGAGACTGAATAATTAAGGTCCGAGAATGGACCTCTGTGGGACACCAGAGCAGACAGGCAGCCTGCTGGAAAAGGTGGTGCCAATTCTGACTTGCTGGAAATGATCCACCAGGAAGTCAATGCACCAGCAGAGGGCATCTTGAGAGACAGACTAAGTTTGGATAATATAGTTATGTAACCCCTAGGGGGCGCTATCCCAAAGGCTATGACCCCTGCTGCTCTGATGCTAACAGGTTGAGGGGCCTGGATCCGATGGCAGGTGCCTCCATCCAGAGGTTGGGGTTGTTATAGTCTAATCTGACCAGGTCACAGCCCTCTGGGCCACTGCGACCCCCCTTTCTTCCCACTAATGGCCCACCCAGGTAAACCCCAATGTCCCAACTGCACACACTTACCCCAGACTGGAACCAGTCTGTTTTGCTCTGGGACCCCCTGAAAAGTAAGGCGCTGTTATACAATAATCACAGTACAGTAATTCACCATAAACACACAGTTCAGCCAGTGTTCCTTTGCAAAACAACCAATCAGATTTATTTAGGGAAGATAACAAGGACTGAGGCAATCAGGTTAATTAGCTTACCACTCTAATATATGTATATATATATATATATATATATATATATATATATATATATATATATATATATGTGCACTGCACAGGCCTAACCTATAAGTCAATGTCTTGGGGTACCCAGGCAGTGAAAAGGTTAGCCTCTCGATGCAGCTGGTTGGGGCCTGACACAGCAACAAACATTTGATTCCTATGACGATTAAATAGAGCCAGCCGGCTCAGTTACTGTAGCCAGTATGAAGCCGGAAGATCTTGCCCTTACTAGGAACACTTGACAGGAGTTACCCTGGTTTAGTACTCACGACTCCAGTAGAAAGAGCTCTCACACCACTCGCAGGACAGAGCCTGGAATTCAGGCGGGATAGAGGGACAGGGAAAGTAAAAGAGGAGGAGGAATAGCTCTTTACATAAGGGAAGGAATAAAAGCAACAGAACAAAAGGGTAAACAGGGGGGAGGAGAAGAAGCACTGTGGGTAAATTTGGAGACAGGCAATGGCACCACAATCCGCACAGGGGTTGTATACAGACCCCCTTCTCAGGGGGAGGAAATGGACAAGGAAATGATAGAAAGTATATTTAGAATGGCAGAAAAAGGGGAGATATTGCTGATGGGTGATCTGAATATGCCAGATGTTAACTGGAGTGCAGTTGCAGCAGCCACTTGAAGAGTGGGATTATTCTAGATGCCCTACAGGGGCATGCCTTAACAACTAGTATTAGAGCCCACTCAAGAGGAGCAACCTTAGACCTGGTTCTCTCAAATGGAGATGGAGAGGATCACAGATGTAGAAGTGGGTAGCCATCTGGGAACTAGCGACCATCGAACAGTATGGTTCACAATAAACACAGCAATACAGTCAAGCCATACAAAGGCAAAAGTACTGGACTTTAGGAGGGCTGACTTTGCCAAAATGGGTGAGTGCCTAAGGAATGCACTAGCAAATGGGCAGGAAGGAGGGGTGGAAGAACAATGGGGAATAATAAAACTGCCATCACAGAGATATGAGCCTTTGTTTGAAGCAAATAAACAAAACAAAACGATGTAAGAAACCACTATGGTTCTCAAAGGAAGTGGCAGTGAAGGTTCAAGAGAAAAGAAAGCATTCAGGAAGTACAAGGAATCGCAGAAGAAGCAGGACAGAGAACTGTATCAGTTAAAGCAAAGGAGGCTGGGAAGGCAGTCAGAACAGCAAAGCCCAAACCGAGGAAGACAGCCAACTCAGTTAAGAAGGGGATAAAACCTTTATAGGTACATCAGCGAGCGAAGGAAGACCAAGGGAGGGATAGTGAGGCTTAATAAAGGGGAGGGAGGGTGGGCAGAGGAGACTGTGAAAAGGCAGAGATACTAAACAAATATTTTGCTCAGTATTTACAAAGGAAGAGGGGAGGTACCTAAAACAAACAGTAGAAACACTCTGGATACAGAAGTTGATACCAGCCCATTTACAGAAGAAAGGGTTCTGAAAAAACTCTTAAAACTGAAGGTGGACAAAGCAATAGGGCCTGATGGGATTCATCCCAGAATTCTAAAAAGAACTAAGGGTAGAACTATTGACACCACTGACTACCCTTTTTAACAAATCATGGGAGGATGGGGTGGTACCCGAGGACTGGACGAGGGCAGATGTGATTCCCCTTCACAAAAGTGGGAGCAAGGCAGAAGCAGGAAACTACAGACCTGTTAGTTTAACCTCAGTGATAGGAAAATGATGGAATCACTTCTGAAGGAAAGAATTGTCGAGTATCTAGAGCAATAGTTCTCAGTCTTTGTCATAGCGAGCCTCCCCCAAGCCGTGGAGAAGATCTTGAGCCTCCCCCAAATATTGAAATAATCTTGGGCGTCCCCATAGAAAAATAGCATACTTTGCACAGTTCATCAGGAATAAAGTGAAACTCCTTTGAGTAGTTGGTTCTTACTTATTCAGCTTATTGCCTCCTCCCCCGTAAACCTACTTGCTCTGCTATTTTGATTCTCAAACTGCTGTTACCCCTTGTTGCAATACCTTCATGGTCAGACTGCTTTCTCATTCTGTTTACCTTCTATCTGGAATAACCTTCCTAGCCACCTCCACCCCCCCCCCCATTCTGCTCTTAAGCAACTCCTGATGAATCCTTTTGCTTTCTCCTGCTCTTGCTCCTAGTACCTCTCTGCTAAAGCCTTGTGGGCTGTTATACTGGGCTGTACTGCCACAAGCCTAATTGGTCAATTGCTGCCCCTCACTATTTGATCATGGTTCTTTTCTTATTTGTTGGCACTATTGTTCATGTTGTATTGCTTGACTGCTTTGCAGTTACCTTTGGAATTGTATTCATTTGCTACCCTTCCCCAGGTTGACCTGTAATATGCCTTAGCTCAGTGTACCTTTCCAGGTCACCAATATGTAAATAAATATTTAAATTGCCCTGTTATCCTGTTTCAGTTTGCTTCATCCCTTCACACAAAGGATGGGATATTCAGAAGGGTTGCACATGGCACAACACAGTTTCGCCATGCACAACCCATTGATGCGCCTCGGCGTGATATTCAAAAGGGGAAAATGCATGGCACAAACTCGACACGCCGGGGTGCATCAGTAATGGATGTGGTGCAAGTAGGGGGCATGCCTGATGCATACCCCGACATCCTGATATTCAGCCTGGGATGTGCAGAGCCCAGGCAGGCACAACCCTACATGAGCCGCATACAGTTGCTCCAAAAATAAAGGAGCAACAGCTGGCCACCACAGGTGAGCTGCCGTGTTGCAGGGCATAACATGGCACCTGCCAGCTGTGGGTGGCCACCCATCCGGCGGCACTCTGTCGGGTAGCGCCCCAAATGCCTGATCGTGGGCATCAGTATAAATATAAGAAACCCTATATCCCTGGTGGTCCAGTGGACCGATCGTGAGGCATAAGTATAAATATAAGAAACTCCTATGTCCCCAGTGGTCCAGTGGACCACTCTCAACCAGATCGCGGGCATTAGTATTGAAATAAAATGTCCTATATCCCTTGTGGTCCAGTGCACCATCGCAGCCCGATAGCGGGCCTGAAGTCTAAAAAATAATAGATCCATCCCTGGTGGTCAGTGGTATCCCTTCTCCCCAGTCAGCGGCGGGCAGCAGCTCCCACCCGCAAGCCACCCAATGACTCACTGCGTAGCAGTACGGCTGCACCATGTGTTCCACAGCATGGGCCAATGGGCGCAGATTAATTACGAACCTGATATGTGAATGGATTCATTCACATATCTGGACCGTGTAGTACGGTATGAGTCTGCATGCCCATTGGCCTATGCTGTGGACCAATGGGCGACAGCCGTACTGTGTATGCAGTCAGCTATTGGGCAGCTTGTGGGTGGGAGGCTACCCGCCGCTGACCGTGGGGGGAGTGGGGTAGTGGGGCTCAGCGGGGGGGAGGGGGTACAGCTGGATCACCAGGGATGGGATCTATAATTTGTTTAGACTTCTGCCCGCGATCAGACTGCGAGTGGTCCACTGGACCACCATGGATATAGGACATTTTAGTTCTATACTTATGCCGCGATTGGCTGGAAGCAGTCCACTGGACCACCAGGGATATAGGAGTTCCTTATTTTTATACTTATGCCTGTGATCGGGCAGTGGGGCATTTTGCTGCTTATGCAGGGGGCATCGGTCCCTGATTGCTGCAGCCTGGCAGGGTGCCAGGCACAAGTCACCGGGGATGGGCGCACCTACATGCAAATGGGGCCATAATGACATGCAAATGGCCCCATTTGCACCTTGCATGCATTATGGCCCAATTTGCATGTGCACTTTTGAATATAAGTGGTTGATGCACCAAGTGCAACGGCACTTGCGCTAGCGCATCCCCCTGCCCCTCTCTGGCCACTTGCGCTGGTGCAGTGCCACTGTGCCATGCACAATATGGGTGTCCACAGAGCAATTTGAATGCTGCTGAGCCATGGCGCAGCACCTCTGAATATCACCCTGTCAGTGCCCTGACACATCCCAGTTGTGCTGCTCCCAGGCTTGTGCCACAACCTGGAGCAGTCTAAATATCACACCCAAAATATCTTGAACTCAGAATTCAAATACACTACTTTTTCAGACTTGCTTGAGCCTCCCCTGGAACAGGTTGGGGCCTCCCCAAGGAGGCTGGCCTCACCATTTGAGAAACCCTGATCTAGAGGCCAGAGGGGCACAGGACCCTAGGCAGCATGGATTCACAGTGGGAAGGTCATGTCAGACGAATCTGATGGATTTCTTTGACTGGGTGACCAAAGTAGTAGATCAGGGAGGGGCTGTGGACATGGCCTACCTAGACTTTAGCAAGGCATTTGACACAGTCCCACACAAAAGATTAATATACAAGTTAGCCAGCCTGGGGTGGGTTCCAAGATGACAGCCTGGGTAAATAATTGGCTGGAGAATAGGACACAGAGTAATAGTAAATGGAGTCCACTCAGAAGAAAGGAGGGTTACTGTGGGTACCATGAGGTTCAGTATTAGGACCGGTCCTCTTCAATGTCTTTATAAGTGACATTGCAGAGGGACTGGAAGGAAAGTATGTCTCTTTGCAGATGACACAAAGATCTGCAACAGAGTTGATGCACAGGGTGGGTGGAAAGGATGAGAAGGGACTTGGCAAGGTTAGAGGAATGGTCAAATGTATGGCAGCTTAGATTCAATGCTAAGAAGTGCAAGGTAATGCACCTGGGAAACAAAAACCCAGGGAAGAGTACACAATGGGGGTGAGATACTAACAACAACAAAATGGAAAGGGACCTGGGGTAGTCATATCAGATGACCTAAAGGTGGGCAAGCAATGTGAGAGGGCAGCAAGGAGGGCTGGGGATACTGGGATGCATAGGAGAGGCACCACCAGTAGAAAACAGGAAGTTATTATCCTCTGTACAGACAGCTGGTGAGACCCCATCT
The DNA here is from genome assembly GCA_016271365.2 of Neoceratodus forsteri. NCBI lineage: Eukaryota > Metazoa > Chordata > Ceratodontiformes > Ceratodontidae > Neoceratodus > Neoceratodus forsteri. The sequence continues at coordinate 701,786,335 of CM057455.1, forward strand.
GAGTACTGTGTGCAGTTCTGGAGACCCAATCTCCGCAAAGACAGACAGAATGGAAGCTGTCCAGAGGAGGGCAACTAAAATGGTGCAGGATCTGTACCAGAAGACATATGAAGAGAGACGAAAGGAGCTTAATATGTATAGCCTCGAGGAAAGGAGGGAGGAGGGGACATGATAGAAACGTTCAAGTACCTCAAGGGAATCAACAAAGTCCAAGAGGGTAGCATCTTTCAAAAAAAGAGGTGTGCAAGAACAAGAGGGCACAATTTGAAGATGGGGGGAGCGGCTCAGAGGTAATTTAAGGAAGTATTTTTTCACAGAGAGGGTTGTAGATGCATGGAACGGCCTCACGGAGGAGGTTGTGGAGTCAAAATCAGTGGTAGAATTCAAGCATGCATGGGACAGTCATAAGGCCATACTAGGGGGTTGGGGTAGGAAGAAGTAGGCTGCTGGTTAACTAGGATCTGCAGCTTATCCAGTAGGTAGGGAAATGGGCAGACTGGGTGGGCCAAGCGGTCCTTATCTGCTGTCAAATTCTATGTTTCTATGTTTCAGAAACTTCTCCACACATTTATATGAAAAGGCAGAGGGGTACCATACCAGGCAGCTGCTGCATACCTTCCGATTGCTTTCACTGTACACACCGGGCCAAGCGACGCAGCTTCCTTGTCCTGACAGACCAAGCACGACTAAAGCAGGTTCTCCAGTCCTCTATAGGGTGAGCCTGGTAGGTAGCTGTGCCCTTGCACAGCCTCCTCTGACTGCTGCCTAGTGGATTTAGTCTGGTTCTTGCTGGTGTTTACAACCGCCGATTTCTGGCGGTCCAGACGCACTTCCCACGTGAAACTCCACAGCACAGAAGCCCAGAGCTCCTTCCTCCTTCACGACCACAGCATCTCTGCCTCTTGGCAGTTAGAGCAAGCCTCACAATTCAGGCACCACCCGATCCCATAGGTGGGCTACTGATGTCAGTCACTTACTTCGTCCCCCATTGGTGCAGAAAAGGCACCAGAGTCCATTACTACACTTCCCAGAATTACTGGCTGTGTCCCTTATGGCCAGCCGGCTCCAACATGAGCCATGATCCTGGTTGGTCAAAAAAGATCTCCATTTTAGTGTTCCCCCATTTTCCATTGGCCCATACACAGGCCCAGGTCCAAAATGGAGGGGCCAAACACGCAAAGTCCCAGCTGAAAGAAAAACAGGTTAGAAAACACTGTAACTTCACTAACACTCTAAATATTTACAGCCACACAGTTACATCTATCAACAGGGCTCCTTGGCGCTCACAGCAACTATAAGATTGGGAGCGATCTCACGCAGCTCAGGCGGGATGAGAGCAGAGAAACCCCAGTCCCTGTTGTACAAGCCACTGCAGCCTGCAGGCAGGCAGCTCTTAAAGAGACAGTACTGGAGGCTTTAAAAGCACTCCACAACACCCACAGTTAACGCATCTCAGCAAACCCCAGTTAACCCGGGAGCCTTTAGACAAGCTCCGGAAGGTTTCAGGAACCCCATTTGCAGGGGTTACACCTTCCTGGCCTGAAAAGAACTTGGTGTCCCTGTCAGGTAGTTACACTTAAATCACTTTAAGGCAAAACAGTTTAAATTAACAGCACATTAGACCTTTGGTTACATACATTATTACTGTATCACACAGTTTACTTTTTGATTATACATCATTACACATACCACAACCCTTTCTTTTATAAATCAGGTCATTACTTCCTGCCCATGACACTTGGATAAGGGGGCCCTTCCCTATCAGCTACCTGAGGGCTAACTGGGGTAGTAGCACTATACTCAGAGGGTAATACCAACAGTTGGGAATCATTTCCCATAGCTAACTTGGGCAAGGAGCTCGGGGACACATACACCCTTTATGGACTACATTTAAAGGCAGGTCCACAGGCTGACCCAGGGACTCATAACTCAACCTCACTACAGGCCGTACTGCTCAGCCGGTACGTCTAGGAGTCTTGGGTAAACCGGATGCAGGCTCCAATTCCATGTCAGCCTCACTTAAATTAGTAGGGGGACCTCCATAGGGGAAGGGGACCCAGGGCCCATAGTACTTTTAGGAACTGGACCCTCTATGTCAGGACCCCCACTGCTTGGTTCAGCTACAGACACTTCTGGCACTACTGGGGTGCCATCAGGGCACTCAAAGTATTCTTCTTGCTCTGGCAAATCACTAGCGAGCTCCCCCATATCACTTCCTTCTTTGGAAAACTCAGAAAGTTCAGCCAGACCAGATAATTCAGCCAGGCTCATGGATCCCACCTCTTGGCCCTTGTTGCCTCCCACTTCATCTTCTGCGAGCATGGGCTCCAGGGACAAAGCTGGGGGCTCAGACAGTCCAGGAAGCCCAGCTTCGTCCCCAGAGTTAATTAGGGGATTGCCCCTAAACATTTGACTCAGTTCATAAGAGGGGTAATACTCAGCATCATTCTCACTGTCCCCTGACACAGACTGTTGATCAACTTCATTAAAGGGGCTGGAGGAGGCCTCTTTAGTTTAGTTTCTGAGAGTGGACCCATCTTGGCTTCTTCTTGACAGCAGCTCTAGTTACAGGCCCGAGGGGGGTATTGGGAGGTTCAGCTTCTATCAAAATTTGTCCAATGGACAGCAGGTGATTTCTGTGTATAGTTTTCACATCTTTTGAATTGTTTTCAGGACGCATTTTATATACAGGTAAATCTTTCAGTTTCCCACAACAATATGAGGGAGGTGATGTCATCTGTCAGCAATCTTATGTTTACCACGCATCCCAAATTCCTGAATAGCATTCTGTCCCCTTTTTCAGTTCCACTGCTTTCACTTTCTTATCATACCTTTCTTTGTTGGCCAAATTCCATTTAGCAGCCATGGTCTGCGCTAGCTGGTAAGGCATGATTGAGTTGGGCCTTCAACTTCTGCAGATACTGTAAATGATTAGCTGCTTGGACCCCATCAGGGAAATCCCAAAACAAACATCTACTGGTACTCTGGCTTCCTTCAAACATCAATCTATATGGAGAAACCCAGTAGCATCACTTTTGGTGCAGTTATAGGCATGGACTAAGGCGCTGATCTGCTGACTCCATCTAGGTTTATCTCTAGGGTGCAAGGTGCCTAACATATCGAGCAAGGTGCGGTTGAACCTCTCAGGTTGGGATCACCCTGAGGATGGTACAGGGTGGTTCTTGACTTCTGTACCCCCACAAGAAGAGCATTTCTTTAATCAGATGGCTTTCAAAGTCTCTTTCCTGATTGGAATGGATTAGCTGGGGCCCCATAGTTGAACAAAGAAATTCTCAACAAGGACTTTAGCCACCGTGGTTGCTTTCTGATCTTTAGTAGAAACCCTGTGAATACCGGGTGAAATGGTCAGTAACCTACCAATATGTTGCTGATATTCTTCAGATCAGGTTCTAAACTCAGGAAATCAATGCAAACCAGTTCCATGGGGCACTAGTAGTGATGTGGACCGGGGCAGCTCTCTGAGGCAGAGCCTTCCTTTGTAAACATCGGCCACAGGTCTTGATATATTGCTCCATGTCAGCACTCATTTTGGGCCAATAAAATCGAGTCCACACTAAGTCAAGGGTTCGGTCTATGCCAAAACATCCCATGTGATTATGTAGGGACCTCAATACCAGTTCTCTAAGAGCGATGGGCAGCACCATCTGCCGTTTGACTGCTCGCCCCTCCTCGCCCACGGTCTCCCTGTACAATAGCCTATTAATCAGTTTCAACTTTGGTCCTTCTTTGTATAACAGTGCAGTTCTCAGGTCAGAGGAGCACAATCTTGACACATCTTCCCTCCTCTGCAAGGCTTCCAGGACAGGGTTTATCATGGGATCTTGGGATTGAGCCCGTTGGAGGCTATCATCACTGAATTGAGGCAACATACTAGTGTCCAATGCAGAAATATGACAGTAAGCAGCAGGTAAGCAGTTCTCAGAGGGCCCCAAGCAGTCCACCGCATCAGGAGACACTGGTTCCTCCCTGTCAAATTTTTGGCAAAGGGTTCTTATGTCAAGTTCTGATAACCAGACCCAATCAACTCAGAACACAGACCTCCGGGAGACAGCATCAACATCCATATGCTTCAGGCCAGCTCTATATTCAACAATGTAATTATAGGTGGACAAGCGAGAGCCACCTATGGCCAGTGGCATCTAGCTTAGCTGAGGTCTGAACATACGTCAAGGGATTATTATCAGTTTTCACCAATATCCTGGCACCATACAAATAGTCATGGAATTGATCAACAATGGCCCACTTCAATGCCAAGAACTCTAGTTTGTGCACTGGCTAATTCTTTTCAGAGGGGCCAAACTGCGGCTGGCAAAAGCTACAGGTCTCAGACCATTTGAGTGTTCCTGATACAGTACGGCCCCCAATCCTTGCAGACTGGCATCAGTATGGAGAACATATGGCTTGGCAGGGTCAGCATAGGCCAGCACAGGGGCATGAGTAAGTTGATATATAATGTCATGGAAAGCTTCTTCACAATCAGCAGTCCAGTGAGGGCCAAACACATCATTGGGGTGGAAGTAATTCCTCCCAGTCTCAGATGGCACAGTTTTCTTATACTTTTTATGGGTGGGGTGATACATCTGTGCAAGGTTAAGCAGAGGGCGTACCACTCGTGAATAGTTTTCGATAAATCGCCTATAATATCCACAAAACCCCAGGAACCATTGCAGCTCCTTCAAATTCCTGGGCTGAGGCCAAGTAGTCAAAGCTGCTACTTTGCTGGGATCAGTCTCTATGCCTTCAGTGGATACTATATGCCCCATGTATTTTACAGAGGTCTGAAAGAACTGGCACTTATCAATAGATAATTTGAGACCAAAGTCTTCCAATCGATCCAAGAACTTGAACAACCTGCTTTCATGCTCTTCCAAGGAGCTGCCAAACACTATGACATCATCAAGGTAAACCAAACATTCGAGCAGATTCATGTCCCCCACTGCACGCTCCATCAAATGCAGAAAAGTAGCCGGGGCACCTGAGGTCCCTTGGGGCAGCTGCATAAACTCGTAGAAACCTAGGGGGCAAATTAAAGCAGTCTTTTTTCGATCCTCTGGAGCCATCGGGATCTGGTAGTACCCACTGCAGAGGTCTAACACAGAGAACCATTTACTGCCATTTAGACAGTCCATGGCGTCCTGTATGCATGGCATGGTGTACTGGTCTGGGATGGTTCGACGGTTTAGGGTATGGTAATCCACACATCCGCACAGGCTCCATTTTTTTTTCTCACTACCGCAATAGGTGAGGCGTAAGGACTCCTGGATTCTTGTATCACCCCAGCTGCGAGCATCTCCTGCAGGCGGCACCTACATCATCTATATCAGCAGGAGCTAGGCATCGGGACTGCTCACGAAAGGTTGCTCATCCTGCAACCGGATGTGGTGCTCAGCCCCCTGCACACATCCCACATTCCATTCCTTCAAAGATAACACCTGTTCCCTCCAGGCGAGCCGTTCACTGACCCTTTTCTTCCATTCTGTTGGTAGTGGAGAATCACCGAAATCAAACAGCTCGGGGGTCACTCTGGCACCTCCTCCGGGAGTCTTATTGTGGGGCAAGACAACAGTATCAGCACAGTGTACTGTAGCCAGGGTGCAACCTCTTTTCACTCGAATCTCTCAAGCAGACACATTATGTACTTGGACCATTACACTTCTGGCAAAGGCATGGGATCTAGCAGGTAAGATACTGGGTTTAACCAACAACCCCTCAGGCAACTTTCCCTCACCGGGTGTATCCAGCATCAATATCTTATTCTTAATGTCTTTTTTAATCCGGACTTCCCCTTGCAGGACACACTGGGCATTTGGGGCTAGTAGCAATGGTTCTGGATCCTCCTTCCAGATGACACCCATCGGGCCTTCAGGTTCTACCTGGCCAGCCTTTCTCTGGGTCTCATAGGCCTTCTGAATCAAGGTGGGTATTCTGAGAGCTCGCCCAGTCCTTGACATCTGGTTTTCAGAGCACAGCTGTGCTAAGCGGCCAAACATGTGAGCATTGGTTCCAATTAACAAGGGCACCCCATCATACAACCCAGTGGGGACATACTAGGCCAAGGTTTCCACTTGTTTGGCCACCCCAGCTCACAGAAGTAGGAAAGACAACCAAATCTGTATATACCAGAATAAGGGTAGGCCTTGTCACTCAACCCCCAAACGTAGGCCATCCAAAGGTTGCAAAGGCACCTCAGGCAAGTGTTTCTGATACCAGTCCTGGACCATAATGGTCACCTGGGAGCCACTGTCCAACACAACCCAGGTGGGTATCCCGTTCACTCTCACAGTGGCCTCCGTTGAAGGCCCCACCACATCAGACCATTTGGGGGGCACTGTTTTGAAAGTTGCTTGGGCATTGGCCTGGGTCATAAAACTCTTTCTAGGAGGTCGCGTATAGGCCTTGCGATGCTAGGCGATCAGCCTGTTGTTGACCCTCTTCAAATTCTCTGATAACTGGCACTCAGTCTGAAAGTGTCCATCCTCTCCACAATGGTAACAGAACTTAGTGTCCCGGGGGTCTTTACTGGGAGGGATATACCTCACCTGCTGGGGGCCACCCTCGCCGGGAGGGCTCCTCTGAGCTAGGTCATTGATTTCTAGATAACTCTGATTCCCGAACTTAACAGGGTGGGCAGCAGTTTGCTTCAAGTCCCTCACCAGCTCTTGTAAATCTCTAATCTCAGCCCTCAAATCACTTTCTACCTGGGGATCAGAGGAGATAGCATGCCCCCACCCCACCCTGGGCCTCTGGGGATAAAGGAGAAACATCAAGCCCCCTCGAGGGTGGGCCTCATCTGATTCACTGGACTCAGGGGTTTGGCAAAGATTCACAGCCCCCACGTAGGGTTCCCAACCCTCTTCATCAGTCTCTACTTCTCGAATCTCCCTCATCAATTGACAATACTCGGGAAGGGCAACCTGTCCGTCATGTAACTTAAGTTTTAACAATATCACACTGGAAAACCTTGTGGATTTTAAAATATGGTCCAGCCTGACCTGGTTCAAGGTGGTGGCAGTTATCCCCCCCTTTTGATAAGCTTTTTGCAAGGCCCTTTCCACCCTAGTGACAAAAGCAGATAATTTCTCGTTCCTCCATTGTTTGGCAGACTTGAACTTCCATAATAAGTTTTCCCAGTTTCTGTACTCCCAAACACCCCTAAGGCAGAAAGGTACACTGCAGCAGTGGCTTCCGGCTAGTAGCTCGTAAGAACCGAATGGCTTCTAAAGCTGGGCCCATAGGCTTTCCATCAGTCTCTTTCTTTTCTCCCCCTCAGAGCACTGCCACTCTTGAACCAGGGGGTAGCATAGTCCATCCACGCCTCCAAATCATCTTCCCCCGAGGGCACCGGCACAGTGCCAGAAAAAAGTTTTAGCCTAAGATAGGAATCTAGCTGTATAGAGGGGAGAACTAGGGGAGGTGAAGCCAAGATAGAACTCTTAGGTGGCCCGGGAGAGGTACCTGGGGAGGCTTGAGGGTGGGTTCACTAGAGAGGTCCAATGCCTGTAGTAACTCCTGGGTAGTCCTCCCCTCCACAGCAAGGGTGTAGGTACTGATACTCCAAGTAAGCCATGGCGTACCAAGCTCAGTAGCAGGGGGTAGCAAACAAGCTGGCCAGCATTGCTCTGCCCTCTCTAGTCCATCACGTTTGACTTTGCAGGCTTTTTCTTTTCTCTTTCAGGTTTGTTTTGGGGGGGGTGGCAGAGTGGACCACAGATGTTGAAGCTGAAGGTCTCAATTAGGTCTGCATGGTCCATCTGCATAGTGATTGCCTGTGGCATCTGGTAGGAGGTGTGGCAAATATGGGGCAGTGAGTTTAAAGGCCTCAGCAAAGTTAGAAGCCATACTATTAGTTCAATTGTACTGGGAGAGAGAGAAGCAGTAGAAAACTGAGGAGCAGCAGATGGAAGAACAGACTCAGAGTCCGCTAAAAGAAAAAAAGACTTCATGTGGAGTGGTAAGTGGAGCAAATCTGCCCACCTGTGGGGGAGAGAGAAGAAATTTCTGCCATGCTCTTGGACTCCTGGTGCAGTCAGTGGTGTCTACCAGCAGGCAGCAAGCACCACACTAGCAGCGCAGACAGACAGCAGGTCTAGTGTGGGAATCATCTGATTGGAGCAAGGTACCTTGGACTTGAGTCATGTAGAGGGGGGCAGGCATGAACAACAGTAGTGTAGGGGGAAGCAGTGTGGCAGGTTGGTGTACAACTCTGAAATGCCTGGCTACACCCCTGCTCCACAGCTAGCAGTTTAAGCAGTTTATCTTTAAAACTATTAGTTTTGGGGGAACCCCCGGGGGTGACTGACCCACTCCAAATGTGAATGACCCTCCACCCCTGCTGGGCACCTTCCAGGTAGATCACTGGGGGTACCCTCTCAGGGTCTATAGCCATTCTGCATAAGAGTAACACCTGCAATGTCTGGTCGAGTAGATCAGCCATGTGCCCCTTCACTTCTACCTTGCCTAAACACTTAACATGCTCCACTGCAGAAATAAGGTTGGCGTTTGTTGTCCCCAGAGGTACATCCAGTAGCAACACAATTTTCTGGGAGTCCAACTGTTCTGCTTCACCCCACCCCACTAGTTTATGCACCATCGTCTTAATAGGGTCCAACTTAATCTTAGCCACGATATCCCCCTCCAACTTTTCTTTTAATTTAGCCATGTTGGGGTACTTCATCCATTCAGCCACTAGGGGACGCTGATCCCAGCGGTGCCCCCAAAATGTAACCCCTAGGGGGTGCTATCCCAAGGGCTACTACCCCTGCCTGCTCTAATGCTAACAGGTTGAGGGGCCTGGATCCGATGGCGGATACCTCCACCCAGAGTCTGGGGTTGTTACAGTCTAATCTGACCAGGTCACAGCCCTCTGGGCCACTGTGACCCCCCCTTTCTTCCCACTAATGGCCCACCCAGGTAAAACCCAATGTCCCAACTGCACACACGTACCCCCAGACTGGAACCAGTCCATTTGCTCTGGGGACCCCCAGAAAAGTAAGACGCTGTTATACAATAATCACAGTACAGTAATTCACCATAAACACACAGTTCAGCCAGTGTTCCTTTGCAAAACAACCAATCTGATTTATTTAGGGAAGATAACAGGACTGGGCAATCAGGTTAATTAGCTTACCACTCTAATATATATACATATATATATATATATATATATATATATATATATATATATCTATGGCACTGTGCACAGGCCTAACCTATGTCAATGTCTTGGGGTACCCAGGCAGTAAAAAAAGGCTAGCCTCTCGATGCAGCTGCTTGGGGCCCTGACACAGCAACAAACATGTAATTCCTATGATGATTAAATAGAGCCAGCTGGCTCAGTTACTGTAGCCAGTATAGAAGCCAGAAGATCTTGCCCTTACTAGGAACACTTGACAGGGAGCTACCCTGGTTTGGTACTCACGACTCCAGTAGAAAGAGCGCTCTCACACCACTCGCTGGACCGAGCCTGGAATTCAGACACTTCTCCACACATTTATATGAAAAGGCAGAGGGTTACCATACCAAGCAGCTGCTGTACCTCCCAATTGCTTTCACTGTAGACACTGGGCAAGCGATCGCAGCTTCCTTGTCCTGACAGACCTAGCCATTAAAGCAGGTTCTCCAATCCTTTACAGGGGTGAGCCTGGTAGGTAGCTGCATCCTTGCACAGCCTCCTCTGACCGCTGCCTAGCAGATTTAGTCCAGTTCTTGATAGCATTTACAACCACCGATTTCTGGCGGTCCACATCGCTTCCCATGCGAAACTCCACAGCGCAGAAGCTCAGAGCTCCTTCCTCCTTAATGACTACAGCATCTCTGCCTCTTGGCAGTTAGGGCAAGCCTCACAATCGGCGCCACCCAATCCCATTGGTGGGCTACTGATGCCAGTCACTTACTTCACTCCCATTGGTGCAGAAAAGGTGCCAGAGTCCGGACTACACTTCCCAGAATTACTGGCTGTATCCCTTATGGCCAGCCAGCTCCAACATGAGTCCTGATCCTGGTTGGTCAAAAAAGATCTCCATTTTAGTGTTCCCCCATTTCCCATTGGCCCATACACAGGCCCAGGTCCCAAATGGAGGGTCCAAACATGCAATGTCCCAGCTGCAAGGAAAACAGGTTAGAAAACACTGTAACTTCACTAACACTCTAAATATTTACAGCCACACAGTTACATCTGTCAACAGGGCTCCCTTGGCGCTCACAGCAACTATAAGATTGGGAGCGATCTCACCGCAGCTCAGGTGGGATTCAAGCAGTGAAACCCCAGTCCTCCTTGTACAAGCCACTGCAGCCTGCGAGCAGGCAGCTCTTAAAGAGACAGTACTGGAGGCTTTAAAAGCACTCACAACGCCCACAGTTAATGGCACCTTGCTGAACCCCAATTAACCCGGGAGCCTTTAGACAAGCTCTGGGAAGGTTTCCAGGAACCTGCATTTGCAGAGGGGTTACAGTTAGAAGGAGGGAGTGGTTGATGGTGTCAAAAGCCTGAGTTAGGTCAATGAAGATCACACCAGAGAGATGACCACTGTCAAGGGCGGTATGTAGGTGGGTGGTGAATTCGAGTAGGGTGGTAGTCATACTTTGTGGAAGCCATGTTGCAGGATGTAAAGTATATTGTGTTTGTTGAGGTGGTCAGTGAGCTGATCAGTGATGATACGCTCAAGTGCCTTAGATAGGAGAGGGAGAATTGAGATGGGGCGATAGTTGTTGGTAGAGGACGGTCCCCACTCTTAAATATCAGGATAATAGAGGCAGATTTCCAGCATGAAGGAAACTTCCCAAGACATAAAGATCAGTTGATAATGTGGGTGAGAGGGGTTAGCACCTCATGAAGAGTGAACCGGAGGAGTCTCAGGTCTAAGTCTAAGGAGTCACTACTGTATTGGGAGTGGCTTATGGCCTTTTTGAGGTAAGGCTCAGCAGACCTGGAGGAGATGCAACATAGGTGAAATGGAGGGTTTGATGGGGGGAGGCGGTGTCGGAGACGGGGTGGATCAAAGAAGTGGCAAGGGAGGATGTGGCTGAGGTCAGAGAAGGCATGGTTAAATGCAGTGGCTATCTGAGTGGGATCAGAGGTCAGGCCCCTTCGACCAAGATTTGCATGGGGGCAGGGTTGGGGGCTTTGCCACAGATGTCCTTAATATTGTTCCAGAATTTACACCCTGAGCCCCAGGTAGAGGTTAGGGCAAATTTGTAGAACTCAGCCTTGGCTTTGTGCAGGGACCATGTGCATTGGTTCTGGGCCTCCCTGTACTTTTGTCTGTCCGTAGGCAGGACAGTCTCATTGGCGAGGTGTCATAGGGAATCTTGGGACTGCATGAGAGCTAGTATGTAGTCAGAGTTCCAGGGTGCAGGGTTGCCTTTGACTATCCTTTTGGCAAGAGGGACGAACATGTTATAGATTTTTTTTTTTAGTTATTTAACCAGGACTAGCACACTAAACTGAAAGCTTTTTTACAGGTGCAACCTGGGAGCACAAGGATGTTAAGTGACTTGCTCAGGGTCACACAGTATGCAAGTGGAAGCTGTGGGGTTCAAACCCAGGTCTGGCCTGCTGGATGTCACCAGAGTTGCAGCTCAGAGCCTTAATCCACTGCACTATACTGCCTCCCTAAATAGATAGTGTTATGATTATACTATCTGAAAAAGTAAGGAAATTCATTGCAGAAAACTATGTTCATGCATCAGCCAGGGTTGTTACTAAAATGACAAAAGCAGGAAAATGTGATGTTAGGATTTACAAAGTAAGGAAATTCATTGCACAGAACTGTGTTAATGCATCAGCTAGGGTTGTTACTAAAGCAGGAAAATGTGGTGTTAGGGTTGTACCACCCTGTAGACACTGACAGGCATCAGGGGTGTGCCTTGGGGTCCAACTGCCCTAATGCTCTCCCCATTCTCATATACTATACCCATCTCAGCTTATTTACTTATGGAATGGGTTGAGCATTAGGGATGATAACCCCAAGGCACACCCCGATGTCTGCAGGGTGGGGATAAGGACCACATTTCCCTGCTTTTTTTTTTTTGGTTTAGTAACAACCCTAACTGATGCATTAACAAAGTTTTTTCAATAGATAGATACATACATACATGCATACTGTACATACATACTGTACATACATAGCTCCTTAACTCCAATTATTGACAGGGTTATGACTTGTTAAAGTTGCAGTGTTATTCTATGGGAATTTTAATATTTTAATTTTTATGCTTTTTTATATGGTCCCTAAATGTTTTGTGGGATGTTATGTGTTAGTCTTTTAGTATTCAATAAGTCCTTTCTTTTGATATACATCTTGTCCCTTACCTACAAATACTGATAGAGTTATGGCTTGTTAAATTTGAAATGTGGGAAAAAAAAAACTAAGTCCAGATTATTTGTTCATATGAAGGATTCTTTTTTCATGAGAATAACACAAACTCACAAAAAAATGAATCCTTCATAGGACAGAAGAAAGTAAAAAAAAACATATCCAAATTCTTTTTTCATATGAAGGAATATTTTTTGTGAGAACAATACAATCTCACAAAAAGAGATTCCTTCATATGAAAAAAGAATATGAAAAAAAACAAAGTCCAAATTCCTTTCTCATAGAAAGGCAATTTTGTTTCATATAGCTGATTCTTGTGTCGTATAGCCATATGAAAAAAGAAAATCATCTCACGTAAAAATAGTTTAAAATGTGTTAAAAACACATTTTTGCAAAAGTAACTGCAGAATTCACCTAATAGGGTCCCGATTAGCAAGATACATGTGTTGGTGTGTTTCCATGATACTATGGTACCATGATTATGGCTTTGGAAATTTTCTTTGTGAAAAATACAGAAACAGGATGGTGGCCATATAAAAAAGATCACCTTCCCATACAGAACATAATTTCTTTCATATGGGCTAAATCCTTTTTTCATATGAAACACCTATCTAAAAGACTGTACTGAGCATGCTGAGAACCAAGATTTCAAATCACTATACCTCTGGAGTGAATTAATATTTTTTCACCAAACCAGCAAAAGACACCACTCTGGTCTAAACCCTTTCCACCCTGAAAATTTCAGAGCAAAATCCCAAGCCACTGGGTACTATGTGATGACAAATAACAACAACAAAAACGAGCAACCTTTTCACTATTTGTATTTCAGAATCTGCTCATCTGACTGAAATGAAACTTGTCATGTGAAGAGACCTTTCTCCTGAGACTATGTAAGCAAACATTTGTGCAAATCAGTTGAATGGTGAAGCTATTAAAGTGCAAAGTTAGGGGTTTAACATTAGACAGACTACTCGACCCTAACTATAGTGGTGCTGCCATGCTACTACAATTGTAGTGGTGTGGTAGCCCCACTCTAGTTAGGGTTGAGTAGGCTATTTAATGTTAAACCCCTAACTATGAACATGCTTTTCTCCTGTTCCATGGATTTGGATGACATTTTGCATGCACAGTCTTGGGGGCAAGGATTCTTGATTTGCCAAGTTTTGTTCCAGTCAGATGTGTAATTTCAATATCTGAATACTGAAATAAGAAAATAGAGGTTTGTTTTTTTTGCATTTTTTTTGTTATCATATAATGCTCACATAGTTTGAATTTAAGTTTGATATTTTCAGTGTAGACAGGGCTTGCCCCAGAATAGTGACTTTCATTAGTTTGGCGAATACACATTAACCTGTTCCAGAGTTATAAGGGTTTGAAATGTCAGTTCTGAGCATGCTAAGTGCAATCGTTTGGATAGCGGTTTCATATGAAAGAAACATTTCACAATACAACACACAATTCAGTTTTGTGAGGGGGTAATCCTGTTTCATGAGAAAAAAAGTCTTGTCTCATGTGGCAGCCATTTTGTTTCAAACCCATAAAAATCATATCCCGTAGAGACACCAGCACATGTATCTTGCTAAACAGGACCCCATTAGCTGGATTCTACAGTTAGTTTTTGGAAAAAGGACAAAGAAATGTGTTCCAAAAATATTTTAAAAATTGTTTCATGAAACAATGTTCTTGTTTTATATGGCCTCATGAAACTGGAGTAGGGACATACGAAACAAGATTACATTTATTTTCAACTACAGGGACATTGTTTATGGTGCTGCTTCAAAGTCCACTTTAACTAGACTGGGCTTCTCTTTTATTCCTTCTCCTGCTTTGCTCTATGACAAACCCCAGGGTACAGATTTATACCTTGTACTCTTCCTTCTCCCACCCCTCTCTTGATGCCAGTTGCCTTACCCATTGTGCTTCCTTCATCTCAAATATTGCTTTTTCTCTCTCCCCTCATATCTTATTTTTCCCCTCTCTTTCCACTTTGTCCTCTTACTCCCTTCACAATGCTTGCTCTAGCTCTTTTGTTCTCCCTCAAATGAAATCTTCTATTAGCCAAGCAGCTTTCTCTTTCTGTTTCCCTGAATTGTGAGTGTCTATTCTCCTTCTAGTCACTCTGCTCTTTCCTTTAATGCTCTGAAATCTTTCCTCCATAAGGTCTCTGTTCGCTCCTGCAGTTGCTTCTGAATTGGGCTGGACTCCTATTCACCTGCAGCACACCCAACTACTAGCTCAGCTCTGCCCCCATACCCCAAGTATCAGTCATTTCCTGCTTTTCTTTTATTTGGTTGTGTTGTTTATTGTTTAATGTTCTTCTGCCTGTTCCACAATTTACTGCATGCTAATTTACTGTTTATCAATTTATTCTTTAGGGTCCTTGAACTGTATATTTTGGCATACTTATTTCAATGTTATTGTATTTAATACACTGCACTTTGTATCTGTTCTCTTCTCCTTTGCCCCTTCCCCAAGACACATCTGAAATGAGCTGATACCAGCTCAGTATGTCTTTCCTGGTAAAACTTTAGAAATAAATAAATGTGTAGATGGAACACCAATTAAAATTCTACTATATGGGATGACAGTTACACAGAAACATGGAATTTATCAGCAGAAAAGGATTGCTTGGCCCACACAGTCTGCCCAGATATTACCTGCATAATCTGTCTCCATAGACCATAACTGCCCTCCTTCCTGTCTATGTACTAATATACCCCTTTATCTATCTCAAACATGCTTGAAGCAGCTCATTGTTTTTGCTTTCACCACTGGCAGTCTGTTTCAAGCATTTACCACCCTTTCAGTGTAGTACTTCCCTACATCCCTCTTAAACTCCCCTTCCCCAGCTTCATCAGATGCCCTCTGATTCTGGTGCTCTTTTTTCTTTGAAAGAGATTAATTTCCTGCCCCCTGTTCATCCCACTGATGTACGTGTAGGTCTCTATCATGTCCCCTCTTGCTCTCCACTCTTTCAGGGCATACATGTTGAGCTCTCTCAGCCTTTCCTCTTAGTGCTTCTTGTGCAGCCCCTGCACCAATTTAGTTGCCCTCCTCTGGACTACCTCCATCCTGTCTACATCTTTTCTCAGGTGCAGCATACAAAACTGGACACAATATGCCAAGTGGGGTCTCACCAGCAAGTGATACAGTGGCAAAACCACCTCCCTCATCCTGCTGAAGATATCCCTTCCTATGCATCTCAGTATTCCACTAGCCCTACCCATTGCTTTGTCATACTTCCCTGCCACGCACAATCCTAAACTCAGCTCCTGGATTCCTGGGTTTGTATGTCCTATGTGCATGATTTTTAACTTTTTGCCATTGGACTCAAACTTCCATGCTATTGATCATGCCTCAAGTTTCCTAAGATCTCTACACATTCTCTTCAACCCCTTCCCCCCATGTGGCTACCCTATTGCAGATTTTGTTAACATCTGCAAAAAGGTATACCTTCTCTTCCAGTTTTTCTGCAATGTCATTTATGAAGACATTAAGGAGGACCTGACCCAGTACTGAGCCATACAGTACCCCACTGTTCACTCTTACATCTTAGACTGAGTGGCGTTAACCCCCACCCTCTGTCACTTATCCATTAAACAGTTTCTAACCCAATTCTCCAATTGTGATCCTCTAGGTTATCTTATTGTGAATTCTGCTGTGTTAAAAGTGAGGCCTTGCCACCATATAGAATCTGTTGAGAATGTCTCACTTGTGATCGAATGTGGACAATACAAAATTCAAGTGTTTGGATCCAAAATTTAATGAAAATGGATTGAAATGGTTGGTGAACACAATTATAAAGAGGTTATTATTTTCACTTAATTAGGGGTTACCTTCATTAATAAAATGACATGAAAGGAGCACTTCAAAAGTGTGAAAGATGCCACTTCTAATTCATCTCTTGCAATTTCTCATTTTGGCTCTGGTTTTGCAGAGGATATTTTCCTAGAGCTTAAGAAGATGCTTTAAAGCAAAGCAAATTTTCAGTCACTGAATGGCAATTAAATATTTGGCATTGATAGAAATATAACATAATTAGACCCAGTGTTGAATTCATTCTTTAGGATAATCTTAGGCCTGATAAAAGGAACATTATCAGCTACAGTTCATGTGGAGGCTAGTGTGTTAGAAATTATCACAAGAGCCTGTATTAGGGCTATTAAATATTGACAAAAAACAATAAAAACGGAGCCCACGTCTTCCTAAACCGTTTTATAATGATGCCAAAAACTCCACTGCTACAATTTGACTTCATGCCTTGGAAAACACATTATGCAAGGCTGGTTTTGTGAGTTGTTGGCCCCATGAGTCCACCATTGATGTAGTTACACATATGGCAAATCAAAATAATAGTTGATATTGCTGTACAGACTGGCCTCTCAAAATTCCATAAGCGTGGCATATCCTTTTACTCAGGAATGTCAGTCGGAGGTGAGGATATAGCATGCATCAAGCATGAAAGAGACCTTGTGGTTATCATCTCTGATTATTTCAAGGTAGGAAAACAGTGCAACAAGACAGCAGGTAAAGCAAATAGGATACTGGGATGCATAGGCAGGTACATCACCAGCAGGAAAAGGGAGGTCATAATTCCACTATACAAGACACTAATGAGGCCACACTTGGAGTACAGTGTACAGTTCTGAAGACCTTACATACATAAGTACATAGGCAGGGTAGATAAGGTTCAGAGTAGGGCAACAAAGATGGTGCAGGGATTGCATCACAAGTCCTATGAGGACAGGCTGAAGGACTTGAATATATACTCCCTGGAGGAGAGGAGGGAAGGGATATGATAGCGATATACAAATACTTTACAGGAAGGGACAGGGTACAGGAATACACTAGTTTCCAGTGAAAAAGATGTTCGAGGACTAGATGGCATGGGATGAAGTTGAAGGAGGGTGATACAGAGGAAATGTGAGGAAGAATTTCTTCATCGAAAGGGTAGTGGACAAGTGGAACACCCTGCTAGAGAAAGCGGTGGGGGCTAAAACAATCATGGGACTTAAGAATGCATGGGATAGACATAAGGGAATTCTGAAGGTCTGGGGTAAGGGGCAACAAACTTCTAGAAAAATGTAAAGGGAACTTACAAGTTCAAATGGGCAGACTGGGTGGGCTATAGACCCTTATCTGCTGACAGTGTCTATGTAGCTCTGTATCCATGAATAATAAATACATCTTTCAGAACTGATGAATATCTCCTCTTTTGTGAAAATGTTGCACATAGAACTAGAAAGGCATTATGCAAATTCAGATTTGAAATTCTGGCGACCAAATATAATGGGATTAGCTGGTTTCAAGGTCATACTTTGGAAATAAAAAGTCAAAGAGGCAGTTCAAAAAAATATACAGCAGCACATGGGCAAATTCTACAAGTATTTGTAGCAAGAAGCCTTAGCTCACGTCCCCAAGGAAAAGCTTTTTTAAAAATTGTGAGATGCAAAAAACATATTTATTTAAAAAGAAATTGCCAGCATCAGTGGCTAGCAGCTCAGTGTTTCATACTAATCACACTCTTTTTTAATAGTAATAGACAGTGATCACCAACACACTTAAATATTCCAGTCAACTAAATTATGAATTAAAATAAGCATTTGTCAGTGTTGAATGTTCTCTTGCAGGTATTTATAGTGGTGTTTGGCACTTATGCATAGATGCCGAGTCTGTAAAATTTTTGGTGGGGTCCAGGTGTCAGGGGGCAAAGCCCCAGTGGGAGTGTATGGGGGGAAAGCAAAGCCCCCTATACTCAGGGGTCTGGGGGTGTGGGTTCCTCAAGTAGGAGAAGAGACAAAAATTGAAAATACTCTCTTTAAAATCCTTGGGGATTCACTTTTATTCAATTTTATATGTTATATATTTGTATTCAATTTCTGAACATTTCAGTTCTTCAAGCCTATTTATGTATAATATATAATAGAAACAAGGAATCCTTCAAGAGTATTAACATGGTTTCCAGTCACCTTTAGAAAAAACATAGCAACACATAAATAAATTCTGGGATGAAAAGACAGGATCTATCCCTGTATGCACACAACTGAGCCCCACTCCATTTTGCTGACCCTTTATCCTGCCTCTGTATGCACACCCTTGATCCACTTCCCATCTGCTTATACCCACCCTTCCCCTGTATGCATAGCCTTCATCGATCTTCCATTTACTGTCACCCACCAGCCACAGTATGCACACCACTGTTTCCCATCCAGTGTATTGAATCTTAATGTGATGTAACAAACAGGACACTGTTGTAAATAGGAGTAAAATCCTAACAATTTATCTTATATAAAAATAAAGTTTTAGCAAATTAAAATCAGGTCAAGTGTTTTCCCACTTTCGTGATGGTACCCTGGGCATGCTGGGTAAAACGTAACAACTCCATCAACTGCAGGAACTCAATTGCAATTTTTTGGGGGCTTCTACCTTGCAGCTGAAATCCCTGAGAATCAAAAGTGTCAGGCACTCCAACAGCTTGGCCAACAAGAAGTACATGAATTCCTCTATGAACCCTCTGCCCACACCTCCAGGTGGGTAATACACTAGGAGAATCTTACAATGAATGCTGCCTCTATATGTCATGGCCACACACTCATATGTACCTGGATTACCCACCAGGATTACCACACCTTTTAGGTCACATTTAAAACTGATGGCTACTCACCCACCCCTACGTTCATGTGAGGGTGGTGTATGACCAACAATCTTATAATAACAAAACACAGCAGAGCCTTAAGAAATCTCTTGGCAACCTCACACATGCAGTCAGGAGTCTTAGTACATGCCATCAAAAAGAGAATTGCATTCCCACGTTACAAGATCTCGCATGCACGGTCAGATCCATGTACACTTTCTAATCCAGCCAAATCCCATTTCCAATTAGCATCCCCTCTATAAAGATTAGCCTGCCCTGCACCTCCTCAACTCCTGCAGCTGATTCAATCTGCCTGCCATTTAACAAGCTTCCCACAATTCTCGGCACAAGTGTCTCAGCAAACACAGGAACAGGAGAAAACAGCTTCCTCCTTACCACAGAGCCAAGCCCCAAATACAGTAGCAACACACTGGAAAAAATCTACAGCAAGGCAAAATTGATTTCCTCATAGCTGTTTGATATCAGGCAATTTTCCTGCTAGGAAAACACTGTAAAAAGTGCATGGACAATCTATCCCATCAGCTTATCAAAAGACACTTAGGTAAATGAACTGGGACATTGGAGTAGGACAGAATAAAAACAGAAATAGAACCCAGTCCATTATTAAGACCTACCTACAGTATCAGTTACTGAAAAAAAACAAACTAAAGCCATCCTAATTAAAACAAACTCTAGCCAGAGCTGATAGGGCTGTGAAATGACCAAAGTTATTTTCTTGTTGGTGCCATATAGTGCTGTTCAGTCACAGTCATCAAAAAACTGGCATGCTGTTATTTCAGTCCTCTTGAATTTATTTAGTCAGAGTACATGCTTCTGCTGTGCGTGTGTGTGTGTGTGTGTGTGCAACCTGTCATGTCCATAGGCATGAGATAGCTAACAAAGCTGCAGCTGCACTATCTGTAATCTGGCACTGTAGTCTGTCTGGCTGTTTCAGAGTTTCAGTAAATTCCAATACAAAAGATAATGAGTTAACCCCAAGGTTTTTGAAAGAAATAGAATACATCAATTAGATTGAGCTGGACAGATGATAGAAACAGCAGTTTAAAAAGCTTTTTTTTTTGTTAATATCCTGAGAAGTTTGGAGGTATAATACAGCATCATACCCCCTCCCTTCAGATGCCTTTAACATACAGCAGAAAATAGCAAAATTCAGAGGGGGAATGTACTATTTTGCAGCTGTGGAGAAATACTTCCAAATGTCCAAAAAGGGCGTTCCACAATGTGCCATTTTTAGAGCTACAATCTGATCCCAATAGGACTGTAGGGCTCTGCCCACATCCCTAATAATAGAAAAAGATGTAACAAACAAAACAGAGGAGCTAACAAACACCAGCTACAACCATCTTGCCTGCTACCCACACCTTCCATTCTTTCTCAAGAATCTGTCCTGGTACCATTACTGTCACCCACCCTGCCCCAATATGCATACCACTGATCCCCCTCAAATCTGCTGTCACCCATCTGCTGCTGCTGACTCTGGTGTCTTGTCTGCCTTTGATTGGAGTTGTCTAAGGCTCAATGCTGCCCCTGCTCCCTCTCCACTCCATCAATTGCTAGGTTGGTGATGGGTCATCCACTCCTCCTGTCCTCCAACAATGAGTGAGCGCTGGTGGGTCCACTACTCCTTCAACACTGGACTGTCGATGCCAACTGACTGCTGCTAAGCTGTTGAAAACTTTAATTTGAAGGCAGCTCTGGGTCAAAACTGGTAAGTATTGCTAGGGCTGATTGCTGCCTCCCTCCTAGCTTGAGTTGGAAGTCATCTCAGTCGCACAGTGCAGTTGGTGGAGAAGTTGCTTTCACTGCTTAACTCAAAAAAATGTCAGACAGTCTGCAGAAATGTCTGCTGGTACCCGATCCACAGGCCACCATGAGATGACTGGCAAATGGTGCCAAAATGCAGCAACAGTCAACATCACCCACTCTGCTATCAGTCATTATGGTGGCAGGCACACGCACAGCAATAAATATTTTTGTTTGTTTGTTTGTTTCCAAGTTCTGTTGTATTCAACCACTAACCACATGGTTTAGATTCACTTCTGAGAGTCAAGAGTTTGGGACTGCCAGTGTGTGGGTTAGGCTTGCGGGCTGGGGAAGCATCATTTTAGTCTTCTGTGGCTAGGAAGAAGAGGCTTCACTCGTGTCTCATGTGCCAGCACTGCCAGTGACTGAGAAAACTGGAGTAACAGGCAGGAAAATTGGACAACTGGAGAGCATACCATAAAACTGGATCTTCCTTAAAAAAAAAACAGGTAGTTGGCAACCCTAGTTCAAACCCCATTAAAATACATTGTGCCGCTTACCTGTTTCTTCAGTTTGCAATCTGGCTTTGAAGAGTGGAAAGTGTCTGCAGTCAGAGAGGATTATGGTGCTGGACCTCCCAGTGGGTAAGTAAGGGCTTGCTAGGGGTCTGTGTGCTGAGTGGATGGGCTGGAGGATAGTGGCACAACAGACAATGATGGACGTTTTTCTTATTTTTAGGTGAAAAAAAAAAGACAGGATTCCCAGTCACAACACTGGGGGATTGGGCACCCCCAGTGTCTTTGTAAAAAGAATCTGCACTGTGGCTAATGTAGAAGGTGGGGGGGGGTTGAGGATCCAGGAGCTGGAGACAGAGAGCAGTCTGCAGAGCTGCAGAAGCCAGGGAAGGATCCAATTAAATGCCCACACCACTGTCACTGTTGGTGGGGCAAGCATGGGCCCCTCTTGAGTGCCGGGGGTTCACTGTCAGTGGTTCAGTAGGTAGCACAATCACCTCTTAGGCTGGGAGATCAGAAGGCTGTGTCAAAAAGAGTAGGGGTATTTTATTGAAATATAAATCATACAACACATATTAAACAAAACCAAAATAGAAAAAAAACAAAATTATACAAAAAGAAGAAACAAAAAAAGAAAATTACAATCAATCATGTTATTGGAGCATTACTGTTCGTAACCCATGGTAAGTTCCACCAATACGCGTCCAAAACTTGTTGAAGTATTTTGCTGGCTTCTTCTCTGTAAATATTTCTTAATTCTTCTGTGATTTGGTAAATTAATTGTAAAAGTGAAGTGTCTGTTTGTTGTAGACAAAATCCACATCTCACATTCCATATATACCATTTTACTACTGTAAAAATAACATTTAGAGTACTTTCATGATAGATTTTCCAAGCTGTGGAATAAGAACCATACATAAGGGTTTCATATGTCATTTTAGAGATGAGAGGCATAGACCAGTGTCTGGATAACATATTCCAAAATAGTATTATATAGGAACATATGAAAAATAAGTGTTCATTTGTCTCTTCTTGCTGTGTACATGTGGGTTTTGAACACACTCTTTCCAACAGTTGTTTGTGTTTTTGATTGCCCTTAATATTAATCTTTTCATGGCAACTTAGCCAATGCAAATCCCACTTTTCTACTGGTATTCTGGTTTCTCTTAAAAGTTGTAATAAAGATGATTGAAATGCTACTGGATAATATGGGAATGTAATTGACTGTAAAATTGGATTCTATGATGTATGTATACATTTGTTTTTTATTGTTTGCGATTATCATGCGGCTACTTATTCCCCATATTTTATATTTAACAATGATCTTTCTATAGTATATAGAGAGATTTGGTACTTGTTTTATAACTGAAAGGGAAGCTATATCCCACTTAGGAAACCATGTTTGTATGGATTGAAAAAAGAAAGGAAGCCACACTTTTTCTTGATTCACTATTAAAGGTTTTACATTAATGAAAATGAATATATTAAAAAGAAAAACAACAGGGTTAACCATAGTAAGTCCACATTTATCATGTGGTAGATAAGTGATGTTCCACTTTAAAGGTTAAGTTTATTCCCCAAACCACCTGGAAGAATATACTGTATAAAGCAACTTCTAGCTGTCTGGTACAGGAAAAGTCATGCTAATAAATGTGTATTGGGCCAATAAAAGGTTTTAATAAGCACTATGCATTTCCTTTTACTTAACTGCCATTTGTTCCTTCTAGCATCCATGGATTTTCCAGTTTTTATCTTTGATCCCCAATTCAATAAGTCTAAATCCCCTAAGCCAAAATTACACCTAAATTTTTTATTGGAGATTGTGAGATAGGAGTATTTTCTACTTTATTAAGAAATTGACCCATAGGACCTAACTGCATGTATTTACATTAATCCAGGTTAAGACTTGCTCCAGAGGCTCTAGAATACTGTGTACATATTTGAATCGACAGTATTATTGATAGTTCATCCTCCAATAAGAGGCTTAGATCGTCTGCATAAGCTATGCATTTATATGGTATAATATCTTGTACTGTCCTTAAAGGTCTCATAATGGAATTAGTGTTTATTAAATGTAACAAAGGGTTAATACAAATCACGTATAATAGTGGGCTGAGTGGGAAGCTTTGTCATACCCCTCTTTTAATTGGAACTAATGGTCCACAATTCCATTAATATACGGTGTTACTGTGGCAGTATGGTACAGGTTTCACAACCATTTAATTAAGAGTCTGGGTTCTCCACACTTGTCCAATACTTCCCATAAATATGTATGGCTGATGGAATCAAAAGCTTTCTTTTGATCCAAATAACCCACAAATCCGGAAATGTCATTATTATTTCCTCTGTATATTATTTCTCTTAACAATAGTAAATTATCTGAAATATGTCTTCCTTGTATTGCACAAGCCTGGGCCTGATGGATTACATAAGGAGCTCTAGCTGATAACGTGTTGTAAGAATTTTGGTTAAAATGTTTAAAATCTGTATTAAGTAAGCAAGTATGCCTCCAGTTTGTTATTTTAGACTTTTATCCAGTATTTATATAGATAAATTAACTGTCATTCAGTCATTTTAAAGGAAATTATGTATTTAATACTATATTGAATATAGCAGCCAATTCTTCCGCTAAGTGGTCTGAAAGAAATTTGTATAATTCTCCATTAACCTGTCTCTTCCAGGAATTTATTATTAGAGAGAGCTTAAATAGCAGTTTATATTTCCCCAGGTTTGATATTTGCTATAACTCCTTGCACAATATGAGATGGACACTGTGACATCGGAATTGTGTTCAAAAAATCTTTTATATAATCCATATCTACAGGAATGTCAGAAAAGGATTTCATAGTGACGCCTGTCACTATTCTGTTTATGTTATTCTGGTCCATATAGATAATACCATCATTATCTTGTAAGCTTAGTATCTACTTATGTTGGGTCCTTACTTTACAAGTGTCATAAGGACACACTATAGAGAAGTTACCTTGTAGCCCAAATATTTGTTGGTATTTGAGTGTTTCTGCTTTTTTATTATGAAATTGAACCATTTCCATTTTTATTCGCTGGATTTGTGTAGCATAATTATGTGTGATTTATGAGAAAGTGAAATCAACTTCTGTAATTGTTTTCTGTTTTGTAGATATGAAAATATGCTTCTTGTCTAGTATTTTGCCAATAGACTTTAATAGAATAATCAAGTCATGTTTTGTATCTTCCCACCGTGATGCTGGTGAGTCATACATGCAGGCAACTGATTTCTTAGCCTGTAAAAAATACAATATCTGAGATTTACATGGTTCCTACTGTAGAAGAGAAGAGTTCAATTTGCAAATATTATGTCTTATTAACTGTGAAATTCCAATATGTAAGGCTAACATGGAGTGATCTGTATATTCTACTGCCTCAGATCTAATTTTAGCTATTTTCAAGGACCATGAAATAAAGAAAAGTCTATCCTGTAGATTGAACCCTTTATGGAAGGTAGGAATTGTGCTGTATGTATAATGTTTGACAGGCTCTGCATATCACTAAATATGTTTGTGTGGTGGTTAAAAATCCTGTCTTGCTTTGTTAATCCACAGTTAAAGCTCCCCCCCCCCAAATATTATAGGGTGTGCAGCATAAAAGTATGGTTGAATATCCTTAAATAATTGTACCTGCTCTGCTTTTATTTGCATAGCACAGATGTTAATGAAACAGATTAAATACTCTGGTATATGATATTCAATAAAAATACACGGCCTGCAAATAAATCCAGTAGTTTAACCATGTGGATTTCAATAGAGTGGAAAAGAATCCCAACTCCAGAACACTGGTCCTATGCCAATGCACCAATATGATGGTTCTACAAACCATGTAGAGGTTGCATGCTGAATTTCTCCTATAGTGTGGAGCCGAGTGTCTTGTAAAAAATATATTCCAGGAGGACCTGTTAGTAAAGTAGAAAAAACTGCATCAAGTTTTCTAGGACTCTTAATACTGTTTACATTAACAGAGAAACAGTGTAAATCAATAAGCATGAAAAATAGCAACAAGATATAGAAAATCATTTTTTCTTAATAGATTTCTTGGCACCAATTTTAGGTTTCAACTTAATTTTCAGTTTCTGCCTCAACTCCCTTTTTCCTACTGTACTGGTAGGGGCATCCCCCTCTGGTTCAGAGACTTCATTACAAACAGAAGAAATAACGAAGGATGAGTCTGTATCAGAGTCAGTGTTATTTTGTGATAGAGGTTATATCTATTTGAAGTAGGAATGATCTGTGTTTTGCCAACTTTGAGGCTGGAATGTTCATATCTGGCCTCTTACAGTTAACATGCCTTTTCTATCTAACGGAGGGGAGAGTATATCAACTGATGTACTTGGGACTGGAGTCATCACAACTTTAGATGTTATGGGTTGGTTTACAATGGTGTCTGGTATTGGAAAAGGGAGAGTGTCTGGGACTGGGGGAAGGGTCATTGGAGGAAGGAGGTATAAGCTTGGACCAGGAGTACTTGGTGGGAGTAGAACTGAAGGGTTGTCTGGAAGGGGAGGAATATTTTTTTTACTTTGTTGTCATTGTGCCATGGCAGTTAATAAATGTTCCTCACTATCAGCCTGCTGATTTTTATTGTGTGCTGCCCAAGGAAAGCTCTGATAAGAATGATCTTTTCATCGCATAAGTTACACACCAAGCACTGGCTACTAGAATGACCAAGTTCTGTACAAAGGAACATCTAATCTTATTGCAAATGCTACTAATGTGTCCTTCTGATCCGCATTTGTAGCAGGCCTTAGGTTGGCCAGCATAGAAAAGAACACCCTGTCCTTTCCAAAAAAGGAGTTTGGTAGATGTTCCAATCCTTCATCTGTTGATTTCAATAATATTTTATACTTCCAACCTCCTGTTCAGTATTGTTCACTGTCAGAAATTGCTGTAGAACCCTCTAGAATATTGCAACGATGTTTTAACCAGTGTGTTAAGTCAGAAACACTAACTCCTTCATTGCGAAATAACACAGTGATGTTCTTTACAGCAGGTTTGGTGAGAGGAATAGCCTCAAAAGGAAGCCAGAGTACTGTTTTTTTCACTTCAGAGTATTTTGTCCAGAATTGTTCCAATCCTCCTGCTACTTTAAAACTGATATTACAAGTATGATCTCCTGACACATGGATAACAGCATATAGTTTGGGAGCAAAAAATATTTAAAGAGTCTTTAAGCAAGGTTTTCCCCACATAAGTCCATTCTGGAACATTGTCTAGGCCGCCTTAATGTAGTAACCTGACAGCAGTATGGCGTTTTGCAGGAGTAATGGGTAAATGGGATAGAGAGGCATAAGGTCTCAGAGAATTTGTAAGCTTAATATTTAATGGAGCTTCTGCCTGCTCAATTACATTTACAGAACCCAATTATGCAGGATTCAGTACTGGGTGTTCAGTAAGACATAAGTCTTGTGTTAAATGCAGTGGTGAAGGAACTGTTACATTATCAGGTAGCGAAGGTATTGTAATAGGAGAAACTCCTCAAACCCAATGCGAACCATCTGGTGATTTTTTCCCACCCAGCCTCCTGAAGGGCCGTATCCACCGACCAGTCTTAATATGAATATCAGGTAAAACAGTTTTGTCATGCATACTGTCTTGCGGAAGCATTGTGTTTAGTAAATCAGTAGTAGAAATACTAGTAGCAGAGACCTCAGAAGGTTTAGTACTGATGTCAGTAATGTTACTTTCTACTTGCCTGCTTGTAGTCCATGTTCCCAAATTACAACTCTGTGAGGTTCCAGGTTGTGTATCCGAGGACTCATGTGGCTGTAGGCACACAGAGCTTTTTCTGTTTTCACTACCAGATGCAGAAGGGTTTAGCAAAGTCTTGGTGTGAGAACAGCTTGTGATTGTGTCTCTGGTAGTTCCGCTACAGCTGCTGCTGCATCATCATTTCTCAGCTGACTGTCAATTACAGCTGAAACAGTCAAACTCTCACTTTCTTTCCTTTTAACATCCAAAAGTTGTTCCTGTAGTAATGCTTTTTTCTCCTGAAGGCATAATTCTTCTTGTGTAATTAGCTGCTGCAATTGCTCAGTCTCTTCAGCAGAGACAGATTCTGTTGGGCTATAGTTCTGAAGGAATACTGAAGAAACATCTTTTAAAGGCAAGCTCACCTTTTCTTCCATAGAGTTCTCCAGATCAGATACTGTGGATAAATCAACTCAATTTTCGGCCTGTAAGTTAAGAAAGACAGGGGATGAGGCCTGCTCCCCCACCTCTGTGACATCCATCCTCTCTCCTGGCTCCTGCATGGCAGCCATCTTGATCTGTGGAACAAGGGGTCCCCCTACTGCAGAGTAGGGGAATTTCCCCGGCGTCCTGGCCAAATTTCCCCCATTCACTGGAAATATCACAAACAGCTTAATCTAGTTCAATTCCACTTGGCATTCATCTGTGTGGGAGTAACTGTGAGGGAGAACTGGCTACTAGAAGTGAGTTGCTAACCTGCATACAATCAGACTTGATAGACCTATGTGGCCTGTACTTGTTGGCAAGTAGTAAGTAAGTAAGTGAGTTATGGTGGCCAGCAGGAGCCAGAGCTGCCAATAAGAAGAGCAGCACCTGTGGCTATCATGGAAGCCTGTGGGGGGAAGGTCAGAGGAGCAAGGACTGGAGATCCTCTTGTGGCGGTGGGCAGAAGAAAGCTGTAGCCATAACTCTGGCCATGCGCATTAGTGTGAACTGTAATTCGCATGGCCGGAGTTATAACTATGGAAAGAAATGAAGCACTTCTATTGGAGCAGTTCATTTCTTTTAACTAGAGAACGTGTCACCTTAGGAAAGCTGAACTTATGTCATGACAGATTGCCTGGTCATTAGAAATGCAGTGAAAGAAAATTTCACCAGCGTAATTGCTGCAAAATCAGCAGTTTCGCAGGGCAAAATGTTTCATGAAATTGCAGTGAAATTTTGCCAGCAATTTCACCCATCGCCACTGGCCACAACCGTAAATTGAACCCCAACACACACATATACACATGTTGCCCTGAATCCCCCCCATTTGTTTTATTTAAAACAAAATTCATCCTCCTCCACTCCCTGGTGTCTAGTGGTCCCCCCGGCCATCATTGGCCATAAACATTAATAAGCACTCCCCTCACCCAAAGTTACCCTGCCACCTCCGTTGTTTGTTTTAAAAAAATATATATAGAACTGGTGTTTAGTGGACTCACCACCACATCAGTATATAGCAGCACCCCACCCCACCCCATCACTATATAGCAGGACCCACCCAGCTTCCCTCCAGTAGTCTGATCGGGCCACCGGCACATTTTCCATCATCTCCATGACCAGCAGCCCATCTGGGTGCCACCGAGCTTGAATGAATGAGCACATGCGCCATTCATTCAAGCACTCAGTGTCGCCTTCAGTCAGGCTGCCACCATGGAGATGAGTGAAGGCTGTGCCAGCGGCCCAATCGGTTACTGGGGAGCTGGCCGTGCTGCTATATACACTGATGGGTGAGATCCACTAGACACCTGAGGAAGGGTATATATATATATATATATACATATATATATATATATATATATATATTTTTAAACAACGGAGGCAGCAGGGTAACATTGGGAGGGAGTGCTTATTAATGTTTACGGTCGGGGACCACTAAA
Organism: Neoceratodus forsteri; assembly: GCA_016271365.2. Classification (NCBI taxonomy): domain Eukaryota; kingdom Metazoa; phylum Chordata; order Ceratodontiformes; family Ceratodontidae; genus Neoceratodus; species Neoceratodus forsteri. The sequence goes on from CM057455.1 coordinate 701,815,225, forward strand.
CACCAGGGAGTGAAGGGTATATATTTTTTTTTTATAAAACCAAACAGAGGTGGCAGGGTAACTTTGGAGGGTGCTTATTAATGTTTACGGCCAGTGACGGCCGGAGGGGGGGCACTAGAAAACAGGGAGAAGTTTGAACACAATTTTGCCACAGGAGGTGAAATTTCTCCTGTAGATTACGAAATTCCACTCGTGGGTGCGAAATTTCACCCGTGAGAGAAATTTTGCCAGCTTGGTGGTGAAATTTCACTCATAACCACGGGCAAAATTTTGCATTTCACCAAGTGAAATATTTCACATAATGCATTAATTATGTAAAATATTTTGCTGGTGAAATAGTCCAATTTTGCACAACACTATTGGTTATTGATGTACACTGCCAAGCCCACTGCAGTTTCAGCTGTAATTGGGTCTGGCAGCGACACACCTCTCAAATGCTGCATTGTCCCAATATGTTCCTTGCACAAGCACAAGTGAACCCAAAAATGTGCATATTAATTAATGTAAACAACAACATTACTACTTTCATCAATAACAATAAAAACATTAAGACTATTAATAATAAGCTATTACAAAACATGGAATGTATATCACAGATAAAAATAGATGGCACCAATATTAAAATAACATACAAGAGGGACTTTATAAAAAACAGCAAAAATGACAGAAAAGGACAGGGAAATTGGGGAGGAAGGAAACAGAAGAAAAAGAAGGAAAACAAGGAAGCATTATTACATCATCAGTTAAAAGCTTCAGTGTAATTGTACCTACAGATCATTCACAAAAATATTTCTTAATGTTTTATTGTTATTGTTGATGAAAGTAGTACTGTGGTTGTTTACATTAATTGATATGTATGTTTTAAATTTGTATTTGAAGGCCAGGATGATTGCCGATTGAAATATTTATGTGTTGTTGATCAGGGTCCATTACTCTTGAAAAAGTGCATGATTAGTGTGAAGCATTGAGCCATGCTAGCCACTGACACTGTAATTTTTTTGATAAATAAATATGTTTCTTGCATCTTACAGTTTTGTAAGAGCTTATTCTTTGGGGATGTGAGCTAGGGCTTCTTGCTACACATGCTTTGGAATTACCACAGCACTGCAATTCAGAGATAAAATTATCTATTCCACATGTGCTGCTGCAATGTTTGGTATTAGAAATTAAAGAAAACATGGTTCTCCTCTAAGATCTCCCAACAGAGCCATTCAGCACAGTCACTTTATTAGCACATGCAAATTTTGCACAGGTAAGTTTTAGAAATTAGTAAATGTTGGCTGGCCTGTTGGTGGAGTAGTAGCGCTACCACTTGTGACACCGGCGACCTAGGTTCAGGAACGAGCCTGGAGAGTTGGGGGCCAGCTGGGGAGGAGGATTGATGAACCCATAGGATGCTCTCCTTCTCCTGGGGGTGGGGTGACATATCCTGCTGCAGCACTGCCACCTACAGATGTGTGGGAGGTAGGGCACATGAGACAAAGGGTGGGAGGGACGTGCAAAACTGCATATCATAAGAGAGCACCAGTGCATGCTCACATCAGGATGTTGTTCCAAAAATGCCAACACAGCACAAGAAGGGAACTGAAGACAAAAAACACACAGGCTGGTATAATGATTGCGGATCCATGACTCGCTATCAACAAATTCGTTGGTTTTAACGACAGCCAAACTAGTAGGTCAACCGCCTTTTGCGGTCGGTTGTCAGTTTACAACTTCTTGAAGTGTTTTCTCTTTGGGGGGGCCTCTCCCCTGAACCCCCCCACTAAGTATAATCAACTCTGAGCTGAAGCTGATTTGGGGGGTGCAAGACCCCTAACAGACAGTGCCAGGTTCCAGCACAGACACTACAGTGACATGGCACTGTAGTCACTGTAGTATCATTTGCTGCTGAGACGTCACTGTTGGGGGGGATACGATGATCGCCGACCTCCTCAGGCCCCACATTGGTGACTCAGGCTCCTCCTAAATCTGGATCTGTAACTCAGCAGGTTGTGGGACTCCCTGCCACCCTGTCATGGAGGGCAAACCCTGGGGAAACCAGGAAGAAGGTAAGTCCTTGAAGAAGCCAGGTGACTGGGCTGGGAGCATTGCAAAAAGGAGGACGAGCCGGGGGGGGGCATAGGAGGAAAAGTATGAATGAACAAAAAATAGAAATTAAGAAATGCTGCTAGAAAAAGCTTGCCATATGAATAATCATTATATTTTTTCAGCAATGTCTTGTTGGAATGCAATTTTAAATTGTTTGTTGTATATACTAACATACCTATTTTTAATTGATGCATGTCAAAACTTTATGGTTTTATGCATGTCAATGCAATGCACTTGTACCTTGTACTTTATTATAATTGTATTCTATGTTTTTGTTTGTTTGTACATCCAGTTATTTATGCAACTGTATTCCCAGTTCTTGTTTTACACATGTATGTAATTGCTGTTACCACCCATACACCTTGCCTATCTAGGCCCTGCTCATGCCTTGAAAAGGTTGGTCAGATCAGTGTACTTACCCAGTCACAGACAAACAACTAACTAAATAAAACAAAATCTGTCCAGGCTGATAGGGCTGAATCTGAGGAATTTGGGGTAAAAATATTGAAAATTTGTATTTTAATATTTTTACACCAAATTTTCAACATTGCTTTATTTATTTATTTAGTTTTTGTTAACTGGGTGAGTACACCAGCCAAATAATGACTATTTTCAGGCACAACCCGGGAGAGTTCAAAAGAGTGGTAAGACAAGTACATTACATCAGTGCAGGAATGTCATGCTACAGTACAGTAGTTAGGTATTGCTGAACAGTAAAAGTAAATACAAAATGGTAAATGTAGCATGCAATCAAATAGGACATTGTGCACTCACACTGGAGTAAATCGCAGTTAACAAGGTGACAGATATAATGGGAAACATAACATAGTGCAACAATAAATATAGGTAAGGCAGCGGACAATAGAAAGTGATGCAGATTGCAGTTATAGCTAAAATAGGAAAAAAAGAGGGAGAAAAGAAATATAATTAGGAAGGAACTATCCAACAGGGTGTTATAGGTGAAGATAGGAGGGTTATAAACAAAAAATGCCCCTGAGGGAAGATAAGATAGGTTTCACAAGTGAAGGAGAAAAGGGGGGAGGGTACAGAAACGGGTAAGCGTGAGAGGAGGATGCAGAGAGGAATTAGGTGGGGTCAAAACAAGTGCTGGAGTTCCAACAGGGTGTTATAGGTGAAGATAGGAGGGTTATAAACAAAAACTGCCCCTGAGGGAAGATAAGATAGGTTTCACAAGTGGAGGAAAAAAGGGGGGATGGTACAGAAAGGGGTAAGCGTGAGAGGAGGATGCAGAGAGGAATTAGGTGGGGTCAAAACAAGTGCTGGAGTCAACTAGAGACACATGTGATCAAAGCTTTCTTTTAAAACTGAGATGGGATGTGGTCTGATGAAGAGCCAGGGAAAGGAAGTTCCAGAACTTGGGGGCAGCATGGTGGAAGGCACTGAAGCCCTTAGATGTCTGGCACCTTGGCATGTAGAGTAGAGACTGAGCCACCAAGCATAGTCCATAGGAAGGGGATTGGGCTACAAGCATCATTGCAAGAGAAGATGGAGTTTTGTTTCTGATTACTGAGTAAATAAGTGAGCCAAGGAAGAATAGTCAGCAGGCAGAGGTGGAGAGTCACCCCAAGTCACTGTAGAGTTGGCAGTGGTGCTTTAGCCTAGGAGACGAAGAGGCATACCTGCAGATATGATTATAGGTAACATCTCACCTGTACAGGGTAGTTTTACTGGCCAAAACAAATACTGAAGCACCATATGTGAGGGCAGGATACTCCTGGCAATGGCCAGTTTAGTAGAGGGGTTTAGCATATAGCTTGTTTTGTAGGCAATTCCCAGATTCATGTTTACGACCTTACAGACAGATTGAATGTGCAGATTGAAATCCAAGGATTTATCCAGGAGGACTCCAAGGTACTTAAAGAAGGATACACATTCAATTAATGAGCCGCCTGAGTCACATATCATCAGGGAAGTCTGATAGGTCCTAAGTTTGGTGGCAGAGCCAAATAGCATGGCTTGAGTTTTCTTTGTGTTCAAGATAAGTTTATGAGCTGCTGGAAAGTTTTGAATGTTGTTGAAATCAGATGAGAGGAAGCGCTTATACAGGAAACATTTTGGAGCTGGAATAGAGGACTAGATCATCTGCATAAAGTAAGGCAGAGCATGAGTGAAACATGTCAGTGATATTATTAATGAAAAGTGAGAAGAGTAGGTGACCCAGGATGGACCCCTGGGGAACACCAATATTGATAACGGCTCTGTCAGACAGATAACTGCTATACTAGCTGATTACAGAGGGAGACAAGTTCATATTTTTGAGAGTGGAAAGGAGCAGGGGGTGATCAACAAGATCAAAGGCCTTGGTAAGGTCTATGAATACTGCCCCCGTGAATAATCCAGCATCCATATTTGAAAGCACAGCCGTTGTGAATTTAAGGGGAGCTGTCAAAGTACTATGTCCTTTTCTAAAGCCATGCTGTGTGTCAGAGAGAAGGCTGTATTTCATTAGGTATTCTATAGTTTGGTTGGGAACAAGTTTCTCAAGAATTTTACTAAGGACCAAGAGGATGGCTATGGACCTATAGTTGGTTATCTCAGCAGGATCTCCTTTTTTAAAGACAGGTGTGATGCAAGCAATCTTACAGAGGTCAGGAACCAGACTAGAGGAGAGTGACATCATGAAGATTTTAGCCAATGGGGAGGCAATAATAGGTACAGCTAGCTTTAGGAGCCTTGGTTCAAGGGTATCAGAACCTGAGCTGGTATCATCCGAGATGGACTGTAGCAATTTTAAGACCTCAGTCCTTGATATTTTCTTGAAAAGAAATGGAGGTGTAGAATGCTGTTTGCTAAGAGGAGGGTCGTGGGTAGGCGAATCAGTCATAAAGGAGGAATGTGAGCCAGTTGGAGGTGATTGGAAGGATAAGGTGTATGGAGATAGATCCGAGAACATGCCATTAAAGGAGTTTGCAATGGCATTTGAGTCATTGCAGTGTACCCATTTAGTAACATTTGTCCAGGAGTAGTCTTCTGAGAAGCCCCTAGGAAAGTCTTTACATGTGCCCAAAATTTCCTGGGGTCCCCAGCAGAACTTTGTAGTAGGTTCCTGCAGTAGGTACTCTTGGCAATGCAAACTTGATTTTTGCAGGAGTTCAGCTGTTCTCTGTAAGAATTGTAGTTAGCTTGGAGCCCAGACAGTTTGAACTTTTCCCAGCATTTATCACATTCCCATAGCTTTGCCAGGAGTTCGTTGTGAAGCCATCTAGATTGTTTACCCCACACACTCTGGGTTACCTTGGGGGCATGTTTACCCTGAACAGCCATGAATTCATCCAAGAAAGTACCAAGTGCAGTCTCAACATCACAGAAATGATAGATGCCAGACCAGTTCATGCTTGAGACATCACATAGGAATGCTTCTGCATCCAAGTTAGCAAAGTTTGTAAACGTTAATAGTGAGGTGGAGGGGAAGGTGTTATTATATGGCTCCAAATGCAGAAAGTAGGGTTATAATCTGTAATAGCGTCAGCAAGCATACCTGCTATAGGTATGTGGTCCAGATGGTTGTCAGTACCCAATCAATGAGGAAGGAGGAATTCAGGGTTGGGGTAGTTCTAGTTGGTTCAGTTAAGAGCTGGTGCATGTTATAACTTTGTATCAGAGATATGAGCGAGCTTTGAGCTGACCCTAGCCAGTTTAGGTTTAAGTCTTCGAGTACGAGGACCTCATTCTGCTTAGAGCCAGCAGAGATTTGGTTTAGTAGTTCCTGTAGGCCAGCTGTGCCCCCAAAAGGTGAGTTATAGGTGCAGATAATGTGCAGTTTCTTTGCACCCAGGGTTAGGATTACGTGTAGTGATTCACAGGAAGAGGGTGGCAGAGACAGGCACAACTTCAATGTTAAAATGGGTTTTGTGGAAAATGGCAACCCCACCACTGCACTCAGATGATGGCCCTATCTCCGGATTAGGATTAATTTGCCAGAGAGCAGATGGAGTCAGGAAGCACTGGTTTGAGCCAAGTTTCAGGTAGACAGAGAATATCTGGCTTATAGACTTCAACCCATGCTTCTAGATCTGGGAGGTTATGGATGATGCTTTGAATATTCATGTGGGCAATAAAGAGCCCTTTGATTGAAATTGTGGGTATGTCGGCTGGTGAGTAGTAGACTGAGGGGCCCGGATTTAGTTCTACATCACCTGATAGAAGGATGGCTAGTTGGGGAACAAATCAGAGTTGACCCTTAGGAAAGAGCTGAGGAACTACACACTTTGGAAAATGCTTTATAACCATTGAGATTGCAAAGCAGGCACATCCTTTCTGTAATAGTAGGATATGATAGACAGGCTTTGTTTGAGAATTGGTAATCAGATCGGAGAAGCAAATATCCATGGGAGGTGTTGTGGTTGTGCCGGTAGTGTAGTGCACTGGAGAGGGCAGAGCTAATACACTGATAAACAGCAAGCAAGAAACATGGAGAACAGCCATACAAAACTGCTGAGGGCCATGCTTGCCAGAGGTCACCAGGGGTAGGAGTAAGCTAGCTAAACCAGGGAGGCCAGAGTATGGGACAGAGAACTACTAAGTAATTATACCCAAGGGTTTTATTTGTATTTTTATATATTTTTTCTTAAGTACAATATACTAAGAGTGAGAAACAAGGAGGGGGATAATGGTGATTAGAACAGGAGAGAGGCAGAGGTGAATTGGACAAGTAGCTTGGAGGATTAATAGGAAAAAAATAAGGTGCCTCTAGTGGCGGATCTGTATAAACTGCAAATAGGAAACTGGACACAAAAAAAACTCTATCAAAGCTTAAAACAACTCTAAGAAATCTCTACCTCAGACTAAACATTGCTTAAAGTGATAAATCAAAACAGGTCAAGCAGAGATTAGTCCTTGCACCAATTTCTTGGTGGCAGTTCCTAGAGGACTTGTGGATTACTGCACATAGTGTGGGGAAAAACTCAGCTGGCAAACAGGAGCTAGTGAGATTCCTCCAGGGTAGATGCCAAAATTCAAAGAGTTCCAACCTGTACCTTGCTTGTAGGGTGAGCTTCGGCGCCTTCACCTTAGGCAGGTTTGCAAACTGCAGATGCAGTTTGTTTGAGAGGAGCAGCCCGAAAGGGCACAGTAGCCCCTCTGAGGAAAGAAGGAGACAGGATGAAATTAAATAGTAGGCTTGCTTTATTTATTTTTATTTAGCTTTTGTTGACCGGGTAAGTGCACTAGACAAATCCTGCCTATTTTCAGGCACAACCCGGGGGAGGGGAATACAGATGAATGCCAACTGACCTTGAACCAGATTAAGCTGTTGGTGGTATTTTTAGTGAATGAGGGAAATTTGGCCAGGACACCAGGGGAAATTCCCCTACTCTTTTCGATAAGTGCCATGGGATCTTTAACATCCACCTGAACTACCACCAATCCAGGCAGATGGGACCTCGGTTTAACATCTCATCCGAAAGACGGCACCTCAGAAAATGCAGCACCCCTCTCATGCTGCATTACAGTGATAGTACTGGGATATTAACCCAAGTGCCAGATGTGGGAACTGAACCCACAGCCCTCTGATCTCCCGGCCTCAGAGGCGAGTGTGCTACCTACTGAGCCACTGACACTGCTGTGCTTGATATGACCCTTCTTCATGAAGAAGGGCAGAGAGAATGTTGAACTTCTGGCCTAAAGGTAATTTTGCGCAGGGACTGTGAAATCAACTTTCAGGATGCAGAAACACATTTTGGGCAGGAGTTGAAAAATGACAGCTGTCACATTCATGAGGTGCTGTAAAGGAATGGCTATGTTGAAAATGTGGGGTAAAAATATTGAATGTTACGAAAGTTATGAGCCTGCATTTGCAAAATTCAACATAGCCTCATAATTTTTTTAATTTGTTTTTCATCTTTATACCAGATTTTCAATATAGCCTTGTTATGACCCTGCTTCATGAATATGGTCAAAGAAAATGTTCAAATCCTGTCCAAAAAGTGATTTCTTGCAGGGACCATGGAATCACCTTTTGGGATGTATAAAAAATTTTTGACCAGGATTTGAAAAATGACAGCTGTCACATTCATGAGGTGCTGTAAAGATATGGCTATGTTGTAAATGTGGCTTAAAATATTGAAAATTACCATAGTTACAAGCCTGCATTTGGAACAATTCAACATAGGATCAGAACTTGATTGTTTTTTAATATTTTCACACTTATTTCAGCATATCCTTCTTATGACCCCACCTCATAAACAAGGGCAGAAAATGTTAAACTCCATGCCTGAAAGGTGATTTTGAGTAGAGACTGTGAAATCACCTTTCAGAATGTAAAAATACACCTATTTTGGCCAGGATTTGAAAATAACAGATGTCACATTAATGAGGTGCTTAATGGAAGTGGCTATGTTGTAAATTTGGGGTAAAATATTAACAATTACTCAAGTTATGAGCCTGCCTTCACAAAATTCAATGTAGGCTCATAACTTTGTTGTTTTTTAATATTTTTACAACAAATTTTCAATATAGTCATCTTATGACCTCACCTCATGAACAATGTTGAAGAAAATTTTCAACTCCTGCTCAAAAGGTGATTTCATGCAGCAATCATGAAGTCACCTTTCAGGACAGATTTACCTAATGTCACTTGCCTTGTTCACAAGGTGGTGTCCCAAAAAAAGTATGTTGAATATTTGGGGCAAAAATATTGAAAAACCGCCAAGTTATGGTACTAAGTTCAAAACCCCATTGAAATACATTGAACCGCGTACCTGATTTCCTCAGTTTGCTGTCTGGCATTGAAGAGTGAAGATGTGTTTGCAGTCCAGAGAGGATTACGGCGTTGGACCACTGATGGGAAAGTATGAACTTGGTAGGGTGCGGGATGGTAGGTGCTGAGTGAGAGGGTTGGGTGGGGGAGGACAAAATCGACCAGAAAAAACACTGATGGATGTTTTTCTTTTTACAGGATTTAAAAAACAAATGAGACTCTGGATAATGATACTGGGGGATTGGGCATCCCCCAGTATCACTTTTATATTCTTGGGGGGCACAGAGAGGGAGGGTGGTGTGGGGAACGATAAAATAACACAGAGAAGTACTGATGGTGACATTGGGGACTGGGCAGCCTCAGTGTCACTCTAAAGTTTCAGGGGTATGAAAAAAAGTAGGGGCACAGAACATGATCATGACACTGGGGGATTGGGCACTCTCGCTGTCACTCATATGTTTCTGGGGGGTGTGTGTGGGTGGTGGGAGCTGAGAGGGAGGGTTGGGTGAGGGGAATATCTATAATTTAAAAGACAAATAAGATTGGTGATCATGGCACACTGCGCTGTGACCAAGATGGCTGCCGCAGTCCATTGAACATGCACTAGTAGTTGCACATGCGCAGTTGACTGTGATGGCCATCTTGGAGATGGCAGAGTGTGCCGTGACTGCTGATTTTTTTTGTCTTTTAAATTATAGATATCTCCCCTACCCGACCCTCCCTCTCAGCACCCACTGCCAGCATTTCCAGCATCCAGGAAAACAATTTAAAAATCTAATATTAAGATGCAATTTAATTTGTTTAGTTAATTTTCTGTATTTACAGTACCTCCATTCAGCTGTGGACATTTGCATAAAATCACAATATTTGTGTTTCAGTCTCCATCTCATTTTCCTCCTTTAAACAAAATGTGTGAACTAAAAGCCTCAGCTGAAGTCAATGGGTTTAAACATTATAGTACCAGTGGCTCAGAACCTTTGGAAAAACAGTTACCAGGCCTCATCTGCAAAATGTATTGAGTCATACCAAGAAAGCAGCCTAGCAATTTGGAATTGCCAGGAACTCTACTGTGCCAGTGGACCACAACTACTTGATAACATCTTCAATGCTGCAAAATATCAGAGTCAATTAGCTTTGGCAGCTGCTTCCAGGAATTTCTGTTTACACCACATGAGCTTTGCTACTAGACAAAGCTGAATTTTTTTGTGATAAATGCAGGCTTGCAAGAGTTCAGCTGCTCAAACTGACTTCAGCAACTACCAAAGCTGTGTGTTGCATACATGGGTAAGACTTTTGTTTTAATGACCTGACTGAGGCTGTGAAGCAGCTCAGAAAATTCAAACAGACTTTGCTGCCAAGGACAGTACTGTGGACTCTGATGGGGACCCAGGCTGATCAGGGGAAGGGTCAACTGGATGACCAGGCAGCATTCCTGTGTGACACTACAGGGGTGCTGGGGAGGGAGGGAGTCCACTAGACCACCAGGGATCATTCATGTGTAACACTAAAGGGGTGCTGGGGAGGGAGGGGGGTTCACTAGACCACCAGGGATCATTCATGTGTAACACTACAGGGGCAATGGGAGGCCATTAGGCACCAAGGATGGGAGGCTGCAGTACAATCACCCTGCCTCCAGAGGGTGGGGGCATGGCCTTAGCACTGCAATAAGATGTTCTTTTTCAGTGGTAGTAAACAGTGCCTCTCTGGGGGCTGTTTAGTGCTGCCAAATCCATTCTGATATACCACTGTGCAATTATGCATGAGGGACTCCCTCATTTGCATAGGTGCAGTGGTAGGTTGAGCATGACTGCGCTGCTGATTTTGATGGCCTCTGAATATTGCTGTGCCTGAGCACTGGTGCAGACTCTGGTTAGCATGGGCACTGACTCATTAGCAGCTGTGCTAACCTTTGAATATGGGGTATAAATAGTATCAATGAGACTTGGTGGGATGACTCCAACCTGTGGGATGTAAGAATTATAAAGCATCCAGAGACAGCTAAAACTGAAGCTGAAACATAGGAACATATTCAATGACAGCAGAAAATGACCAAAGGTCCATCTAGTCTGCCCAGAGTTCCCTATCTGCCTTGGGAACTATCATCCAAATGGGGTTTTTGTCCCTACTGGTCCACCCCCCTGCTACAATCCCTATTACTACCAACTTGGGCAGCTACATAACCCTTCACTCTTTCCCAGTCATGCTTAAAACATTTATGGTTTTGGCACCCATCACCTCTGCTGGTAGACTGTTCCATGGCTCCACCATGCTTTCTGTAAAATAGAACTTCCTCAGATTCCTCTTAGCTCCCCCTCCCCCAGTCTCCACTCACGACCTTGGGTTCTTGACTCTATAATCCTGCTAAATAGTTCCCTGCAGTTCACCTTGTTTACTTCCTTTAGGAACTTGCAAGTCTCTACAATATCCCCCCTCTCTTGCCTGGTCTGCATTAAGTAAATGTTCAGTGCCTTTAGATGATCTTCATAAGATCTGCCCTGCTGGCCCTGAATCATCCTAATCAGCCTGTGTTACCCCATCTCCAGCATGTACCTATCCTTCTTTAGGTGAGGACTCTAGAACTGAGTACAGAATTCCAAATGCGGCCTCACCAGTGTCTTATACAGAAGCAGTATACCTCATTTTACAGCTGCAGTTGGCGTAGCCCTGCAGATGTATTGCTTTGAAAATGACTCCTGCATAAATTACCTTCCAAACAACATGATAGAGTGTTAAAAATAATGTCCTCCACTGAGGCCTCATTACTACACTGCCTGTTTGTGTCAGGGATTTAGAGCACTATTTTCCTCTGGCTCATGTTCCCTCCCTACAAGGCATCAAAGGAGGCAGGACTTTGTTGAGGAGCATGACCAGGACACCTAGATGGACAGGTTTGGGGGAGGAGGGCAAGTAGGTGCCATCCACTAGGGGCAGGCAGGTGTTCCCAAGGCAAAGGGAACTTGCATCCAGGAACAGGGAGAAGATACCTCGTCATTTCTACCTTTCCTAGGTTGCAAGAACATCCTCAGAGGGAACATCAAGGTTTTTGATAAAGAAGATACCTTAAGGCAACAGCAGAAAGTAGATCTTGTGAATCCTGGAACATTTTGATAATACTGTTTTTGCTTTTAAACTTCTGCTGGCTTAACAGGATGAAGGATTCTTCCTGTACTGCACCTGCCTGCATCATAATGTGATATAAAACAAAGTCTGTTGTTCACTGTAACTGGCTTAATGTTCACCTTTCAATAATGATGTACTAAATTATCACCTTACTTTGTCATTTATGAATATCCTGAACTTCTTATCCTAAAACAGTGTCTTTACAATACAGAAAAATGCTGCATTCAAAGTATAAAAAGAGAAATAACCAAATTGCTCTGCATTTTAAATGCAGTTGGCCAAAATTTTAACTATAAAAAGAAATAAAAAATATTTTTTCACTTCAGCTAGTCATCCAATGTCAAAACGAATATTTTTAGCATCTTGCCATATATTGTAGTGTGGTCAACTACTGACAACAAGGCGTAGTACAGGACAGTCGTGTGTAAAATTAGCACTGTGCTTCATGCCACATGAATGGGGGACAAGAATGATGAAATAAATAAAGAAATCTATCAAGGGTGATGGTCTTCTCAAATAACAGTAAAAGCACAGTTACTGACACAGGCAGTATAATTAATTTGCAGGGGCCATTGCAAATGCCAGCATGAAATGGAAAAGGTTAAACAAAATAAAAAATGTGTTGTGGAAAGGTTTTCTTTGTTACAGGGACATCTGGCACCCTGGGGGGGGGGGGTCCCAGCATGCCACCTAGGTGTTTTGTGGGGGGGATCTGGAGCCAATGGGGACTATGTTATGAGTGTGTGTTGCGTAGTTTCCATGCACATTTATAACTTCAAGAAGTTTTAATATTTTTACTCCAGATTTTCAACATTGCCATTTTTGCACACCTCCTTATGAACAGTACAGCTGTCATTTTTCACATCCTGCCCAAAATGTGGTTTTGCACATCTGGCGCACTGTGTGAAATCCACGTTTAGGTCAGATTAAGAAAATCACAGTGCCACTGTTTATGAGTGGAGGTCCCAAAATCCCTATGTTGAAAATCTGGTGTAACAAATCCCCAAAATAATTACATTATGGGTGTCTGTTGCGCAGTTTCTACACACGCTCATGACTTCACCATCAGGGGTGTGACTTGGGATAGTCAACAGTAATGCTCAAGCCATTCCACCCCCATCCCCACTCTGCAGCCAGTGACAGGTATCAAGGTGTGCCTTTGACTCTTCAGCCCCAAAGTTCACTCCATTCTCCTATACTGCACCCATTTCAGGTATTTCCTTATGGAATGGGGTGAGTGTAAAGCCCAAACACCCCAAGGCACAGCTCGACACTTGTCTGTGTCTGCAGGGTAGGGTGAGGTGAAATGGCATGAGCGTTATGGGTGACAACCCAAAGGCACACCCTGATGCCTGTCCATCTCTGCAGGGCAGGGTTGGGTTGGCATCACTTCAGTACTTCACTGCCATTCATATTCTGCCTGCCTGTCTGTCTGTCTGTCTCTCTATCTCTCTATGTAATTATCTATCTTTCTATCAATTGCATGTATCGTTATTTTACCTGTTTGTAAAACAAACCTGCATATCACATTTGCCTGCACTCTGAGTACATACTTATGAAACTCTGCATATTTGTATTCCACTCCTGCATAGACCTCATAATTTCCTAGTATTCCCTTTATCACAAGCATAACTACCTTAACCTTATCAACAGCAACCACCTCTGAAAGTTACTGTCACATTTTCTCTGCTAACAGTCCATCATTACACCTGACTGCCTGACATCAACACATTGCTTAAATATAACTACATCACCTCATGGAAAAAACGTTTCTCTAAAAAACTGTGTAAATAATCCCAAGGCTGAACATATGCCAACCATTACTTTTTCATGTACTGCTACCTTCTGTACCATCATGGGGAGCTGCATATGTTTCCCATGATGCTTAGCATTATTGGGGTATATACAATTGTTTTCTTTCAAATTTGGCTGTATGGCCAGTATCCTCTGGGATAACACATACCTCAGTGGCATTTGCTCTGGGGTTCTTTTGTAAACCTATATTGCTTATTATTCCTCCAATTAACACCTCCATATATTTTCTTAATAATGTGCATGCCTTCCTTAGAACAGAAACTAAAACAAATCTTACTACTTACAAATCATTGTGTTGTTTCTCCATGCCTCCTTAACAATTCCACACAACTTCTCTAACTTCATTATGCAGTCATGGTGGATCTGACCAGAATTTGTTTCCTGCTGTCAGTACCTCTTTCAATACACTCAAGCATCCTATTAGCCTTGCAATAGGCCTCATTAAACTGGCTTATTTGTTTAAAGGGAAATGTCCACATACTGCCAGTAGCAGCATCACTTGGTGTTGTACCACGCTAGTGCAATCGCATGTGCTACATAAAGAAATATCCACAAATACCTTATTTATTGTAGTTTTACTTCTGTCTCATGTTCCTCCTCCATTTTCCACTGCCTGCAACCTCTGCCAACCTCAGTTGACCCCCGTGGAACCGGAAGTGATGCACAATATGGGGAAGCCTCCCAATAAATGCAACATTCAGTAGTAGTTGTTAGTGCTTCGCTGGGATTGGCATTGGAATAGCAGTTCTGCACAGAGAAGGTATGTTACTTAATATTTTCGGCAGAAGAATTCCAGTTATGTCTTCTGCCGAAGTTATGCTGCAGTTTTGGCTTCAGAGAGTGTTGTGCTTGCAGCGATCTTAACATGGCAGCTTTTATTTTTATTTGAAAGCAACGAGTAGAGTGGGAGCCAAGTGCCATGAGGTACATTTAAGCTGAGGTAGGGGTCTCTGTTATTCCTATTGTGTAATCCTAAACAAGCTTGTCATGCTCATCGTAATTGACAAGTCGCAGTCCACTCGCTTTTCACCTATAACATGCTGTTCAACATCATGCAATGTGCCCGTAGCCAAACCTTTCGCATGCTGGTTTAGGTGCTCAAGCTGCAATGCCAGTCTGGTATGTGGCCAAGTAATCATTGTTATGTGGCAGCATGACTGGCTTATTCATGCCACAATGTCCTTTTCTTTTACACAATTACTCTTTCTGTGGCTGCTGGGTTGTTTCTTTGATGCTGGGTAAGGGGTTACATGAGGTGGCTTGCAAGCAAGCTGTTGCACACAGCGATCTATGGTCTCCATGGTCAGACTGCTTTCTCCACTATCTGAGTATAACTATGGAGCACTGTTATGCCCCCCGATGCTGTCTTAGCCCATAATTGTGACACAGAGTAATTTTATTGCAGTGATCCTTTTCACTGCGTGTCACAAGTCTTGACTAAGACAGCATTTGTGGGAAATAACAATGCACCACAGTTATGCTGAGATTGAGGTGAAAGTGTTCTGACCACAGAGACCGCAGACCGCTAAGTGTAAGAGCAAAACGTATGTTTCCAGGACATTGGTCCTTACAAGGCATTAGGGAATATGCTGTGTAATCTAGTGGACTGTTACAGGATGAGGGGCAGCATCCAAACACCTATGAAAGCACCACTGTATAGAGCTTTTATTTGGTAGCAGCCATCTATATGTCCCTATACCAGTCATTTAGCAGCCACTGTTTGTATGCCATTTCTTTGCTTTTAGCTCTGGAGTTTTCTACGCATTTCTTTGATGTTCAGACATTCAGAGTGGGAAAGTGCACCAGGTACCAACTGCACTGTTATGTATTGCTGGCTTATTTCTCTTTGTCTCCCCCCCCCCACACACACACACACACAAACACACACACTCTCTCCCTCTGAACCATGGCTCATAAGTTATAATACCTGATTTTATTGCCTGTGTTGCCAAAGCTATACAGTGCCTATTGGGAGTAGTATAAATAGTCAGGCAGGGTCAGTCAATGGTTGCAGTGGCATGTTTCTGCCATGTGTTTTTGTACAGCTATGGATACTGTTCCACACAGACTGCCTGTGAATGGTGCATACATGCATGCCTGGAGTGGGTCATAGGGTGTCATCCTGGGTTACGAAAGACATGGGATTATGGTAAGAGGTGCAGCAGGCCTCATAGGGTGGTGGTTAATCAACATACGTACACTCCAGTATCAATTTCTAGTGTGCACAGTAAAATTCACTTCTCAGCCTTTTACACATCATACTTGTGATGCACCAGCACACATGGGCTGACTAAGTGATGTCTGGATTGGGAATTTGTGGCTACTAACATTTATTATACCCTAAGAACGGGATTTGGTGGTGATGCTGTCTGATTAGCTAATGTCTGGCAAACAGTGTATCAATATTTTGTTGCAAGCAATTTGCATGCTGTGCTGCAAAGGGAGCAGTCATACCTCTCAACTCTCCCCTACTTTCATGGGCATCCCTGATTTGGGCTCAAAATCTTCCTCTGTGCCTCATAAAATTTGTATTTTTGTGACAGAAAAGTGGTGAATATAAGCACAAAATAATGCCAACCATTACAGTTACAGACTTGTTTTTCTGCAGAAAATGTATTTCACAGTAATATTCACCAATAATAGAATTCACCAATAATCAGTTTATTCTGTCAGCTTTATTCTGTCAGCTTTTTGAGTGAATTTTAACAATTTTTTACATGTGTCACTCATTTTAGGTCTTCTCCTGATTATTTTAACTCTTGTCCATGATTTATGAAGCAGGAGGATGAGGGTATAGAGCAGTCTCACCTGCAGCTGAAAAGTGATTGTTATGTCACTGTCTGTTTCTTCGATGATTCATAATTGGGTTAAAATTGTCCTGTACTTCTTGATCCTACAACTCTGGAAGGACATATACATGGATGTTACATTTCTGATAAGGGCACCGAGAATGACCCAGGGCCACCATTAACATTTGTTTGAGTACCAATAAGGGGCCAGAATATGTATGTCTGTATGCATGTAGGGTAGTAGAGAAAGGTTGGAATAGAGTAATTGTTTTACCACTAAAGGAACTATTAGCCAAAGTCTGATTCCAGTAAAGTAACTATTAGCCAATGCTTGATTCCAGGTGATTTCTCCCTTTTTACCTTATTTATTCCATTTCATCACTTGACTGTTTAAATCCTGTCCCCATACCTATGTTCCTACATCGACTACATAAACTGAGGATATTGTAGTTTATCCTGGGTTTTTTTGACAGGCTATTTACCACCTTTGTCGGCTTTCTCTGGACCACATCCACCATGTCCATGTCCTTATGAATATGCTTTCTCCAAGACTGCACACAGTACTTTAGGTAAGGAATTAACAGAGGTTTTATACAGTGGCATTCCACAGCTCATGCCTTCTGCTGGTGATACCTTTACCAATGCTGCCCAGCATGCCACTGGCCATTCTGGCCACCTTTATTTTCTGAGTAGACATCTGCTTGTTCACTGAAAACCCAACACCCAAGGTCCTTCTCTTCCTCTGTGATGGTCAGCAACTTCCCAACCCCCATCCTGTGACTACCCCCAGGGTTCCCTCTTCCCATCTGCCTTATCTTGTGCTTCTTCAAATTGAACCTCACACATCGGATAATAGTTACATCCTCCTCATGTCCCTGCTCATACTCCATTCCATTTGACCCATCCCACTGTTGCAGAAGTTAGTGTCATCTGCAAACAGCCAGACCTTTCCTCAGGCCCTTTGGCAATGCCACTAATGAAGCCATTGACCATGTCTGCTCCAACGTCAGAGCCTGTGATTCCCCCGCAGGTCACACCCTCTCCCCATATACATTCCCTTTAGAGCCACTCACCTTGCCAGTTCTTTTATCAGTATTTGAACCAGTTTACTACAGTGTATCCCATGCCCACACTATCCATCTTCTTGGCCACTCTTTTGTGAGTTGTTAAAGCCATCCTCAATCCAGGCTCAGCTATATCCCACGTTATTCACCGATTTACTTCACTCATTACCTAGTCACTCTAAGTCTGTCCTATAGGTCAGACAGGAAATTCACAGAGTGAATCCATGCTCTCTTGGATACTGTGCACCTCGGCATTACAGTCGTGACATCTTTCCAATGAAGGCTGACTGATCAATAGTTACCTGCTTACTCCCTGCTACTACTGTTGTGTAGAGGGACTACATATTCCCTCATCCAGTCCAACTGAACTATTCCCTTTGTTGAGGGTCTCGTTTAACATGGCTGCCAGACCGCTATGAGATGGTAGCTGTAATGTACCTCTGTAGTCACAACCTTATGTGTGTAACACCACATCTATCATGATCTGTGCTCATGCAAAGCAACCGTGAATCATGTCACCACTTGCATCTGACAGTGGGCAGGACCATGATACATTGTGATGCTCTGGCATGGATACTAGTGGGTCACGGCAGAGCAATAGTTGTCATATTTAGGTTCACCTTATTTTGAAGTATTATAACAGCACTGATCTAGACGTAGGTAGCATGCTACTGTGTCACACTATCAAAAGCAGTTTCAAATTCCACTTACAGTCAAAAATTTTGAAACAGCCTTTTGGGGGTACCTTTGCACACTGAATCAGGCCACTACTACTAGCACCACCACCACACCACTTGTTAAGCTGTGCACAAACTGTTTTATTCTGTTTATTGCCCATATATCTTCTGAATCAGATTATGATGCTTTTTCCCATACATTTAATCAGTGGGTGGGATTCAGCCTTACATGTTTGAACCCAAGTGAGCTGTGGTAGACTACAACAGCGCACACTGCAGTGCCAGCACATCGTCCTCTGACACAGATGATGAGCATGGGGATCTTAGGTCTCGATCTATGTACTGGTGCTGTTATGGACAATGTCAAGTGATGCCCTGTGACAGAGAGAGTGTTTGCTGTCATGTGATGGAGGCTGTCTTTGACAAGCATGGAGGTAAGCCACAATTCATCCAACTCACCAGCTCACTTCTGGACCCTCAAACCTACAGTTGTGGTTCCCAGTCACCACCTGCCCTTTCATCAAACCATTCTCATTTAGCCACAAATGGCACCAATTGTTTCTTAGCCACAGTGGCAAATCGCATACTACATATGCTCGACATGTATCATGGCTGTAAAGGTACTAGTGGACTCTATTCCATTCTTGCATGCTGTGTCACTTGTTTCATCGCCTTCTTTGTGGGCAGATGACTTCATCTGAAATGTTGCTAGTTAACAAACACTGCTTTCTGCCCTTGTTCTTACACTGTGTGTCACAGCTAAGCATGTAGCATTGTGGAGCAGTACTGCACCACCCAATTACCACTTAATACCAATCTTTGAATTGCCTTATTTTCTCTTAAATATGTCTTTCTCCCCGCTTTCCATGTTTGTTGCCGCAACTCACACTTAGGATATGGACAGGTGTGTAGGCACACTTATGCAGCATCTCTGTGGCATCCACCAACCCACCTGAATGTCCCTTCATTGCTCCACCAGTGAGGATAGATGTTGTTATGGCTGCTAAATCCTGAGCCTCTACCCCCACCCTGCCCACCCATAATGACATGGTCCCATTCTTGAATGGGTTACCGGCATAGCACACTGTGTGACCTCCATGAGTTGTGTCATCCAGTGCTGTGCCACCTCTGACATGCTAATGGTGCATTTCTGTGAAGCAGACCCATGGGACAGGTTTTAGGATGGCCATGGCCTGTGGTGTGATGTGGATGAGTACCATGATGTGCTATTCTTTTACATCAAGTAGCATCCTTTGCGCTAGTCTGGCTTTGTTATTCATGCATTTGTTTGTGGTCTGGATGAACCATAAGTCGTCATTTAGCATGTGTAGGAATGGTGGTGGGTGGTCATTCATATTTGTTGGTCCACTGATATAGTCATGTAGTTGCCACTGGTAGCCTGTATAGACAAAGAAAACAGCAAGTAGACCATGCCCAGATTATGCCTCACCTGTGTTTCGACAACCAAAACCAGTGTGGCAGCTGCTGTGTCATAGCCATCTGCTCCAACACAAGTTGCAATGCTCTCATCTGTAGTGCTGGTGGAGGGTGGTGCTCTCCATTTGTTTCTGTGGCACTGTTTTATATGACACATTTTCATGTTTTACAATGTTGATTTAAACAACGTATGTGTATTGCTAAACTAACAAGGCCCTTGGTAGTTATGTGGCATGCATAAGTAGTTACCAGTAACCCCTGGTTCAAAACTGGGCCCTGGGGAAACCAGTGAAGCAAGTGCATGCCCTATAGATAACCGTACAGTTCAAAGCATGGTGCTGTGTGGGCTGTGCTCCAGTCCAATTGAAAAGCTTACCCCATGGAAATTGCTAGTTACTAGTACTTTACAACTTCAGAATGGCTAATTTTTTGTACAGCAAGTACATGCCCACATAAATAGCAACTGTTCTGAGAGTCCAGGGGCAGCATAAGTATTCCTGTTATGAACTTCATACTGTATGTAGTGGTCTAGTTAGCATATATTTATTGATGTTGCTACATTGTAACCACATTGAGCTTATTTATTCTGCAGATTTTGACTGTGTGACACACATATAGAATGGTTCAAAAATGTGTGCCTTTAGCAAGATACCCTGTGGGTGACTCTTCTACGGCCCCACAATGTACGCCATAATGTTTTTTGAAGACCCTGTTGCTAACAGGTTGATCTGATTTTGAATGTTGTTCAATCTGACACAGAGCACATATGGAGTGCATACCCATCTGCACAAATCCAAGCCACTATGGTGACATGCATGTGAACCTAGTGACTGATGCCATAAAGGGCTCTGGGGCTACCAAGTCAGCCCGTGCTTCACACTTCTCTGCCACCATACAGACACTGCTTGTGTATTGCCTCTCGAGTGTCTTACCCACCACTATTGTGAGGAAATTTTGGGCCCATGTCAAAACATTTCTTGGTACCTCGCAGTCGGTCACTCCTGATGAAATGATCACAAATGGGGTACATTGTAATTACCCTAGGACCATCCAAACAGTTTTACAATCTTTTCTCTGATCTTTCATATTATACCTTGGCTTTACAACCTAGTGGATCGCACTCCAATCTACCTACCACACTTCCATCAGACAACCATACTGCCCTATCGTATGATGCTCCTCCAAGCGTCACCATTCTATTTCAAGGCTATATCAAGAGTGGAGTTCTGAAATTACTGAGATCCATATCTGCCAATACCAGCTCTGGTTCTGACTCACTGGAACCTCGTCTTCTTAAGCTGGCTGCTCCACTCATTGCCTCTCCGATTGCCAGAATCTACACTTTATCCCTTATCCATAGCACTGTGCCAGACCTTGAAATCTGCAAAGTAAGCCTGTCTTTAAAAAGGTGACCCAAAGGACATGGCCAATTACAGACCTATAGCAATTCTCTCTGTCCTTAACAAGATCCTAGAGAAAATAGTTGCATCACAGACCATTGACTACCTTACACGCTAAAATCTCCTCTCAGACACTCAGAATGGTTTCAGAAAAGGTCATAGCACCACCACGGCTCTTCAACTAACTACTGATATTCTGTCCAACATGGACTCTGGAAAACTCACAGGTGCCATCTTCATTGACCTCACTAAGGCTTTTGACCTTGTTGACCATCCCCTGCTTCTCTCCACTCTCCATAAATTCCATTTCTCTACCCTGTTGTGGACTGGTTCTGTAGCTACCTGTCAAACAGGTCATAAACTATCAAATTTAACTCCTCCCTGTCCAACACATCTACTATCAACCATGGGGTCCCCAGGGCTCTATTCTTGGACCCTTCTGTTCTCAATTTTTATCAACAATGCAGCTGAGGTCCTGGAATCCTGCTCAGCTATTCTCTCGCTGATGACCTGATCATCTACACTAGTTCTTCTAGTATTGCCTGCATAAACACATCACTTACTTCAGACTTCAATAAGGTCTTAGACTGGCTGCTAGACCATAGCTTGTACTAAATGAAAAGAAAATGAAAGCCATGCTCCTAGGTTCTGCACCGAAGATTAAGACCTGTTCTAATTTGCTGGAGGTTCTTCACCCAGGAGGATTTCCACTTGAAAATGTTACTTCCTTCAAGTATCTTGGGATCCTCCTGGACCAGTCCCTGGATTTTAATCTTCACATTCAGTCCTCTTGCAAAGCTGTAAACTCGAAACTAGGAGTAGCTTACAAAACGAGCTACATGCTTACACCCTCAGCCAAATTAGCAATTGCCCGAGGTATTCTGCTCCCAACCCTTACCTATGGTGCCTCTATTCTTACCTCTGCCCATAAAACCACCCTACTAAAATGGGACGTAACTTATAACAATATATGTCGATTTGCCTCTTTGTCACCTCGACTCAAACATCACTGCCTTCTTTATAAGGATCTGAATTGGCTCTCGTCCTCTGCCAGTAGACAATACTACCTTGGATCACTAATGGACTTGATCATCCGGGAAAAAAAAAAACGTCCCAGCTGGAGGCGTTGCTGGTCCCTCAACCATCCTCCCATGGCCTGCGATCAGCTGACAAATCCTTGCTCTATGTTCCGAGATGTCGGATGACTAAAGGCACAGGGGCCTTCCAATTCTCTGCTCCCAGGCTATGGAATGCTCTTCCACTCAACCTCCGGCTGTCTCAGTCTCACTTTGGATTTAAAAGTGAATATCATCGTTATCTATCCTTGCTGATGCTTGTACATGCTTTGACCCAACCTGAAGCTCCTGAGACTTACCAGTAATGTCACCCCTGCTCTAATCCACTCCAAGACTGTCTCCTCTTCCCCTTCCCATATTTTTCCTTCTCTTTATAAATAACTTCTTGATTACTAGCTCTCTTCCTTCTTGAACCTTGTTGCTGACCCTCTACTGTTGTTTTGCCAATTACCACCCCTGACCTTCCTTCTGTCAGTCTTTCTTGTTATATTTGAACATTCCTAACATTTCTCTCTATATAACCTTACTATCTTATTAAACCTTTCACTGCACAGATCGGGTCCATGGTTTCTGCACTTATTATATATCTTACTGCCATTATCTGTATCATGCTTGCCATTATTTTTTGTTGTTTCTACCCATTGTATTTTTGTAGCACTGCAGTACTGTTCCTCTATTTGTACTATTGTACCCATGTTGCTGTTGTTCAACTGTTCTCCTTTTGTTGTACTCTCCCGGGTCATACCTGAAAATAGTCATTTTATGGCTAGTGCACCTACCCGGTTAACAAAAACTAAATAAAAATCAAATAAATTGTTCCCATATATCCACTTTACCTTTGGTCTATACAATATATATTTGAGTCCCACTACCACCAACACCATTCCCTGCACTGTGAGGCCCATTTTGTCATACCTGCCATCTCCGTCCACACCTACACTGTTCACATATTCACTGTCCACCTAGCTGCACTTGTATGGACAGCAGCTACCCTGTGTACATCAGCCATCCTGTGTATCTTCATATGAAGCTGCAGTCTTGTGTTCTGTGCCCCATGAGTCTGAATGAGCCCAACATACCTTGTGGTACAGTGCCAAATTTAATTTGCTTCATCTGTAACTGATAATTGTCCCTCTACATGGCAACATGTGTTTCTCCCTCCACCAACACCATGTCCATAGCATTGGTAGACCATTTGAAACCACTTTTCATTTGCGAGCATTGCCACAGATAGGTCCCTTGCTTCACTGCCAACCTCAGTCAACGCCATCTGCATCTGGTAAATGGATGCAAGTTCACAGCATGCTGTCATTGATTGCATAACATGACTAGAAAGTCATGTGGGTTGCGGTGAACACCTGCTTGGGGAAGGTAGACTGGCAATATTGACAAACAGTATGTCAGTGAACAATTACCAAACTCATTGGGCTCCTCAGCCTCCAACTACTGCTACTGTCACCAACCTTGTCCAAGTTACATCACTTTTGTGCTATGCTATTGCACTTTCAGGTGACCAACTGTGTGGCAGCAGTGGACATTTCTTGCATGGGTACTTTGTGTACAAATGGCAATGTGTAGGCGAGTGCAGCCCATTAAATCTTCATTGCTCGAAAAATTGTGACAATTTGGACCCATGCTTTTTTAATCTGTTTTAGAATGCCCTTTATCTGTTGACTTGTATGAGATCATTCTTTCCACAATTGTAGTCCACTTCAGTACTTTTTATTATTTCAAGTTGTACAAAAGGAGTGCTTCTTCTAATATAACTCGGACCAGTTTTTTGTCGCTATTTCCACCCTAATGCTCACCCCATTCCATATGTAAGGAACCTGCCATGGTACAGTGTAGGAGAATGAGGGAAGCATTAGGGTCCATGACCCTAAGGCAGACCCCGAAGCTTGTTGGTGTATGGACAGTGGGGGTGGTGTTGTGATGGTAGGATTAGGTGGGGCCCACAACCCTAAGGCACACCTGATTCTTGCTTGTGTGTGGAGGGTATGGTATGTGGTTACAATGGTAGGGTTTGGTGGGGGAGTGGTATAACAGTTGTAAACTCTAACATCCAGTTTCCTGACCTGTATCACCAAGTTTGAAGACCTATGTCTAGAACCCTAACTTTGTTTTAAACAAAGTCTTTGTTGATTTATTTAATGACTGACTTCATACTTTTTTAGACACCACATTAACTGTCTTCTTTCCGTTTGATTTGCAGACTGTGCAGATCGGTGGCCTATACCCAGTTCACGTACTGGATCCATCAGAAGCTGGGTAAACATGTTCGGTGAGTGATACCATCTTGTGTTGTGTGGGCCATCCGACACAAATATCTGGAAGAATTGGGACAGTGTGTTGGATTTCTAGACGTCAATACCAATGGCCTACCTTTCTAAAATTAAGTCATGGCTAATTTGGGTCACACAGTACATGACAATGTGACATTCTTTATGAACATTGTGATTTCCAGCTGAGCAACAGTTGCAGCTTTTTCCTATGTGCATTTTTACCAGCATCTTTATTTCAGAATAAAAACTTATTTCAAAAGCAGTGCGTTGTATATATGTTACATCCTGTGTGCCATTGGCAGTGGGTACAGCAAAATTAAGTGAGATGAACAATCACTGTAGTTTAAATGGACAAAGCCATGTATTTATTTATAAATTTATCATGGTAGATTTTATTAAAGATTTTCCAGTTTTACACAGTGGTACACCATCAAATCACATATGCTTACAGCCTAAATAAATATAGATTTCACAGGCCAAGTAAGATCCACACAAGTCATGAGTATCTCCTTATATCATGAGCAGGAAAAACAGATTAATGAGCAGAAAAAAAAAGAGAAAAAAGAAAATCTGAGTAAGGCACAATAATATAGCAGTACAGGTTATAGCTTTCTGGTTAGCAGCAGCCAGGGGTAGAGTCATCATCCAAACCTCACATGCCCTACAAAGGACGGTTTCCAGGGGGAAGGGATCTGACAAAGAGCCGAATGAAGGTAGGGTCCCCATTTCTTAAGAAAGTAGTCCATCTGACCTCAGTGGGAGTAGAAGAGTTGCTCAAAAAGGGACAGTTGATCCAGAGCAGCATGCCACATGCTTATAGCTGTGCTACTAATCTGCCTCCAGTGCATTAATAACAGCCTCTTAGCTTCCAGTAAAGCCAACATAAGCCATTTCTGATGTGCCTTAGGCAAAAAGGATAGCTCAGAAGAGTCACCCAGAAGCAATTTAGAGTTAAGAAGTATAGCTCTGATGCCCAGGACTTTGGAGCACTCTGAAGCAATGGTAGATCTAAATGTCGCAATTTGAGGACAGGGCCACAGTATGTGAAGCACGTGGGCACCTGGTTGCTGACATCTCCAACATTTTGAGTGTGGCACGACTCCTGCTGCTTGATGGGCAGCAGGAGTTCTGTTCCACCGCAGGAGAATTTTGAGCTGTAGGAGATGACTGTTAGTGTCTCTGTATCCTGTGTGTGGGTCTTTAAGGCAGCGGGACCAAGAGGGTTCGGAAATGACCATTCCCAAGTCAGCTTCCCATTTGGACCTACAGCACTCAGTGGGGTCAGGTTGGGAGTCTAGCCATGTAGCATAAAAGCTGCCTATGAGTCCCAGGGATGAAGGAGATTTATGCAGGGAAGCCAGCCATTTCCACTTGCTGTCTAGACTATACTCAGGTGAGAGGTCATTAACAACGTTGTGTATCTGGAGAAACCACCAAAAGTCCCTATTGGGAAGGTTAAATGTATCCTTTAACTGATTAAAGGATAGCAGGGTGTCTGAGTCAGACAACAATAGGTCCTGTACATGCCTAATGCCCTTAGCCTCCCAAGATGGCCACCTAATCAGTTCCCTTCCTAAGTAGTGAAGTTGTTTTGCCAAAGCTCAGCATATCATAATGGGGGAGCCCAAGCTTCTTTGGGAGTGTGAAATAGGGTCATACTATGGTGCCAAGCTTGACGGGATTCTCACATAACAGGGGAAAGGCCTTTATCTGAAGGGTCTCCCACCCCTAACAAAGACCTAAGTGGGGTGGGTGACACCATACTGGCCTCAAGACAAACCCACACTGGGGGAGGGGTGGCCATGGATGTAAAACATTTTGTGGTTTGGGCAGCAACACTTGCCAGATGGTAGCCTTGGAACTAGGGGACACCGAGGCCCCCCCAGACCAATGAGCTCTCAGCTTGTGTTTTCTTCACCTATAACTTTGGTGAGAGATAGATCAGAAGACGGTGGAACAGATATGTAACTCTGGGGAGGAGGAGCATATGAAAAGTAGCTACTTTACCCAGTAAGGATAAGTGTAACTTACACCAGTGCTCCACTTCTGTAGCTAGCTGCTTTAGAAGGGGAGTAAGGTTGGAAGATTCAAGGTCTGACCAATTGGTGGATATGTAGACTCCAAGGTAGGTGAATCCTTGAGAGGTCCAGCTCAATTCAGTACCTCAGAGACAATCTTGTGCACATAGTGGGTTGAGTGGGGCAAGTATGGTCTTCTGTTGGTTTACCTGCAGCCCTGATAGTGAGGCAAATTCACGTAGGATTGAGAGAGCTACCAGGAGAGACTGTTGAGGGTGAGACAATGCAAGGAGGAGGCCATCAGCATACACCACCAACACATATGAACTACCAAAGGCCGGAACACCCATGAGACCATCGGCATCGATAAGTGCTCGAA
This sequence comes from Neoceratodus forsteri, assembly GCA_016271365.2. Lineage (NCBI taxonomy): Eukaryota > Metazoa > Chordata > Ceratodontiformes > Ceratodontidae > Neoceratodus > Neoceratodus forsteri. Next base: position 701,842,091 of record CM057455.1, read on the forward strand.
TCAATGGGTCCAGGGCAATCAGGAACAGTAGTGGGGACAAGGGACAATCCTGGCAGGTACCTCTATACAAGGGAAAGGAGGAGGAAATATCAGAGTTAGTTAAAATTCTGGCTATAGGGAGCTATAGAGTGTTGAGAGCCAGAGGTGGAATTGAGGACTGAAACTATAAAAGTGGAGGATCTCATGTAAATAGTTCCATTCAACTGAGTTGAACGCTTTAGCAAAGTCAACAGCTAAAGCAGCCACGAGTGCCTTAGACCGACTGGCTAGCCACTTCAGGTTGAGTAATAGCCTGGTATTATCTGAGCCAGCTTTCCCTAGCATGAACCCCACCTGGGATGAGTATATTGGAGAGGGGAGAACACTGAGCATCCTAGTGGCCAGAATTTTAGCCAAAATCTTGGTTTCCACCGGTAGCAGAGATATAGGTCCAAAACTGGCACAATTGAGGGGATCGTTGGACTTTTTGGGCAGGAGAGTAATGAGGGCCTCTCTCTTTATGGTGGGGAGGGAATCTGAGGATTGGGCATCCTGTAATGCTAACAACAGTGGATGGGCAATCTCCTGTTCCAGCACTTGGTACAATTCCATGGTCATTCTATCAGATCCTGGGGCTTTCCCCTTGGCCATCTGGGATAAAGCCTGACATATTTCAGGGACCGTGATCAGGGCATCTAAAAGGTCAGCTTGGTCTGGTGAAAGATCTGGTAAAGTAGAACGCTGACAAAACTGAGTCAGTTCTTGAGACAGCTGGGTTTGTGACTGAGAAGATTAAGATTGATACAGGGACTGGTAGTATAACCTCATAGCCTCATTGATACCAGCAGGGTCAGTAGTGATTGAGACTGAAGAGGTACGGAGGGCATGAATTCTAGAAGAGGCTTGTTGCTTCCGCAGTTGGTAAGCAAGAAGTTTGTTGCCCTTGTCCCCACCCTCCCAATAGGTGTGCTTCGACCTTAACATAAGCCATTCCACTTTGAGGTGCAACAGTGAGTTGATTTGGTATTTGACCCCTACAATTGTACGAATCAGGGATACATCTCTGGAGGCAGCAGGTGATGCTTTAAAGCTTGTTTACAGCCCTGTGAGTTCTGATTGTAACAGGTCCAGGGTTTGCTTCCGGGCCTTATTCCATTTTGCTACAAAGGCTATAACATGGCCTCTGAGGTTAATTTTGAAAGCCTCCCACACTGTGCTTGCAGGGACACCGCACTCGGAGTTAGCAGCAAAGAATTTCTGGGTTGCATTCAACATTGCTTGTCAGAATTCTGGGTCTTTGATGAGCAGGGGAATTACATCTCCACCGTGTACCAGTGGGTTGTTGCCCTAATTGGGTATAGGTAGTCATCACTGGTGCATGGTCTGAAATAATAATATTACCTATGGAGTTTACAGATACCCCACCTGATGCTGCATTGTTGGCCAGCCAGTAATCAATATGACTGTGTACCACATGTGAAGGAGAGTAGTAGGAATAGTCTCGCTCAGTGGGAAAGTCACATCTCCAGATGTCGGTAAGGCTCCGCTCCTTTTTCAATTCCTGTAGGGCTGCATGCACCTTGGGGTGCATTTGTGGGGTAGGTTTGAACTTATCTAAAAAAATGTCTTGTACCAGACTGAAATTTCCTCTTAATAGAAGAGGGGTACAGGAGTGGGGCTGCTCTAGGGAGGAGATAGCTTGACTAAGACAGAGAAAAAAATCTGCTTGATCTGTATTAGGAGAACAAACATTGCCCACAATCAAGTTACCAGCCGGGGAGGCCAGCCTGACCACAACCCAACGACTCTGTGAGTCAGTCCGGGACTCTTCTGCTACCCATAAACTAGAGCAATGGATAAGAATGGCAACCCCCCTGGATTTGGATGAGGCGGAGCTAGCGTGGATGGTCCCTACCCAGGATTTCTTAAGCCAGGGGTTGGATTTACTGAGCAGATGTGTTTCTTGTAAAAGGGCTATGTCTGTGTGAAGGGAACGAAGGTACTGAATGACTTTGGTACATTTGATGGGGTAATTAAGACCCTTAATCTTCCACAACACCAGACACAGCCTTTGAACAGCAGAGGCAGTCATACTGACAGATAGGCAGAGGAGGACAAGGTACTTACCCACCCAGATGCATAGAAACCCAGGAAAGCACAAGGAGGGAGTTAGGGGATCACAGACCCGGCTTTCTCCAGCAATGGGCTGCCGCTAGGTAACAGGAAGGTATAAGCTTACTACAGTAAAGAAAGTATTCAGAAGGTGTACCAAACAGAGAAAAGTATAGCTACAGAGTCACGCACAGGAACAAGTGGTGCACAAAACTGTAAGGATAGAGAAAAACTGTAAATACAGAGGAATAACAACACCAAGTAACTTTTTAACAACAAGGCTAATATAGCCCCACCTAGCTCAGACTACCTGCGTAGGCAGAGGCAATAATAATAACTCTAATAAGCATGTGAATGCTAAGCGTGAAAGAGGCTTTAGGCGAAAGAGGGTACTAAGCAAAGGATACCCTCAGCTATGCAAGCTTTGATGCTCAGGGACTAGAGAGGAGAACGACAACCCAAAAATAACTCACTTCTCCTTGCCCAGTGGTCAATCCCCAGGCAGATAGCACAACCCTGGGGGGGGGGGATGGCACAGGGGGATTGAGGTGAGGGGAGGTTGGGTAACATCCCCAGTCAAAGAACATTAAGGCCAGTTTGCCTTCATGCCCAGTAAGGTCTATTAAGCTAAATACTATAGGAAGCAAGTGTCCAGAGTCTAGATGAGAGACCCAGCTGAAACCGAAGCACAGGGGCTATACAGTATGCCTGAGGTACCCTGATTATAGGTGGATAGTTGGCCCCACAGGGGATCCCAGGGGTTTCAGAATGAGGGAGAAAGAGGACTAGATCAGGGCCCTGATGTAAGAAAAGGAAAAGGGGGGGGTACGGTCCTCCTACAGAAATGATGTGCCTGATCAAAGGAAAGTGGCCCCCAAAAAGAAAAAACAGGTGAGTATTAGGTCAGAGGCATCTGCATACTGAAGTCTAGAAAAGAAGACCAGCCATATTGACCTGAGCTATTGCTTGCTTCATGGGATGTCCTGGGGGCACATATACAGCCTGAGGCAGAAAAAAAAAAAAGAGAGAGAGATAGACTGGCTGTTAAAGTAACAAGTGTCATTATAGGAAGTAATCCAAAAGTCAGCCAGTAGGGTTATCACGGTGCCTTAGGGTCATCTTAGAGCCATTTTGGAGGTCCACAGGGAAAGTTGTGGGATCAGATGGTGATGTAAGAACAGCAGCAGCATAGGTTTTAGTCCCAGGTGTAATTCTCCTGGATAGGTCCATCACCTCCATGAGCAAGGATTCTGGTATGTCTGCCCAGCCCATAGAATGTTCTTTGTCTATAGGGGAGAGATCTGGGTTTAAGAAGCAGCTGCCTAAAGAAGTTGAGGGAGAATCATCCCTAGGGATCTTCACAGGAGTTGCTGCCCTTTGTTGTTCCGGGGAGAGGTGCTGACCACTTCTCGAGCGCTGCCTTTGGCTGGAGGCAAATCTGGCATTTCTAGGTGACAGTGATATTTTTTCAGAGACAGCAGAGGGGCTAGATACAGCCAGAGGCACTGTGCAAGATGGGATCCTCGCTCTGGGGGAGTCATTAACAGAGGGACCTGGTCCACCCAGATAGCAGTCCTCAGGAGATTGCTTGCCAGCTCCAAGGTTCCTAGCTGATGTTGTTGTAGCAGAGGGATCCCACAGCCTTCTGGGGGTTGTAGGCTAGAGCGGCAAGTGAGGCCAGAGTTTAGAGATCCATCATTCCACCTCAGCAGGACTGTCTGAAAGTATCTCTCTCTCCCCTCTTTAGAAACAAGAAGTTTGGCAAGTCCTCTGAATCTATAGTGAAAACTGTGGGCAGCAAGGAATCTTTTCAGTGGGTTGTAGGCACAGCGCTTGACTGATGTTTCTTGTGCAAAGTCTCTGTAGAAGGAGATCTGTGCCCCCATCACCAAATTTCTCCTAGGTCCCGAGCTACTCTCAAGATATGCTCCTTAGTGGAGTATGTGAGCAGGTAAGCCACTATAGGTCTAGGGGACTGACTTTGCCTCTCTTTTCTCCCAGTAATTCGGTGAGCCTTCTCAACTTCAACTGGGCCCCTCCAGCGATCCTCTAGCATGATATTGAGGTTATCATTAAGGAACCGCTCCATGGACTGGACTTCTGAACTCTCAGGGATGCTGATGATATGAAGGTTGTTTTGGCGTCCCCTATTCTCTTGATCCTCCACCCTGCTGATTAATCTCTCCAATTTATCATCTTGCATTTGTACTTTTTGCCAGAGCTTGGCTTGTTGCTGCTCCAGTGTTTCTACCCACTGCCCTGTGAGATTCAATCAATCCTGCAACTGTCACACATCTGAGATAGTCCCAGTAAAGATAGAGTTAATGTTGTCCACCCATGACAGCAGTGCTTGAAACATACAGGTAATGTAGCTGACAGAGTCCCCCAGAAACGGTGGTTGGAGAGCATTGTCTGACTGAGAAAATGAGTTAGGTAAGGATCCTTCAGCAGCCATCCCAGCTATAGTGGTGCTCACTTCACCAGGCAAAGGGCAGATGATTAGGCAGAGTACATCAAAGGTCGGGTTGAGGTGGGAGTGCAGCACTAAAGAACCATGGCCGATCGGCCTATCTGTTTGGGGCGACTTGCAGGTAACCGGCACCTGGAGAGTAACTTATCCACCACGTAATCACATAACGGTCACACCAGATGATTGGGGATGTTTACCTGAGCAAAAGTAACTGTTTGGAGAGGGGTTACACCTTGTGATTAGGTTAGCCGACCAAGGATTGCCACCAGACCTGGAGGAGCACAGGATTTAAGTTACCATTTTCTTGGTGGGTAGACCATGCCCCCAAAGCCATGTGTTTATTGAATGGCATTGCATTATTGCAAGTGTTGTCTTTGTGCACTGAGTGGTGGACCATGGTTGTCAAGGCCGGTCATGTTGTGGACACTGTGTGGTATTGTGCAGTTACTAGTGTGCTCTTGATCTTGTGCCCCCACCAACCATGATGAACATGTGACCATTGGCACCCATCACATACATGTCTATTGACAAAGTGGGGAACATTCACACTAGTGAAACAGCAAACCTTGCAAAGCTACTGCTACGGCACCTGCAATGGCCACAGCTTGACTCCTGCTCATGTCCTCCACTATGTTAATGTACACCGATGTGCTGGTTGCAGCGAGTTATACCGAGTCATGTAGACCACAAGTCACCACAACACTCTTGGCACTGTGGGCACATGGAACATCAGGGTCCATTGACACAGTCAATGCATTTGCAATGTGTGAAGATGTGGACATAGGAAATCAGCTGCAGAGTGAGTTGGCATAATCCAGTGTCCCTGCATGATGTTCACAATGGCAACAGTTTTACTATCTTCCATTGTGTTCAATGTGTTAATGGGCAGTTATATGATGCATGCTGCTGGGCAGGTTGACTTGTGTGAGCTGGATTCACCACAAGTGAGATGGTACTGTTCCAACTTTGAACATCTCTGACCATTGACATAGTGGACGCCTTTGCATGTAGTCAAGAAGTTCACATTGGAAAGCAGCTGCCATGTCACTGCCCCTAATAAAGTGATACTGAAGCATGTTTTCCATGGACATAGCTTGATAATGTGGCATGGCACCCAGCACCCACTATGTTAATGGTCATTAATGTGCTCTGTGTAGATACACATGTGTGGATCGTGGTGGACTGGAGCAAAGGCAAATTATCAACTGCAACAGTACATAGGCCACTACACTACGGCAGTGACAGCCATGTCCCACCAGACAGCACATGACATGATTATACTTCAACTTTGCATAACTCTCTCATGGTCTCGCTGAAGAAGGCCAAAAATCTGGGAAACCCCCATGGTGGAAAAATCCAGGAAAAATTCCTTCTCTAGCCTGAAGCGATCTCCACTATTTGGACAGGAAGACACAAATTAGCTTATTCTCCCCCCTTCCATGGTCTCACCGAAGAAGGCAAAAAACTGGGAAAATTAGGTGGGGGGGGGCAGGAAAAATTCCTTCTTTATGCCTAACTGATATCCACTACTTGGACAGCATGACCCAAAGTTATTTCCCCCCATGTTTTGCTATGGTTGGTCTGTGACTTGGATGCGAAGACATTGCATGTAGCAAAGAGGGCATGCTCCAACGTGGTCCAAAGATTTTTCCTTCCACAACCACATCTCTGATCCAACCGCTCCTATTTTATATGGTGGCAACCCTGACATCCCAAACCCTGGCCACACACTACAAGATATACCCTAATGACTATCGCCCCCATCACTTTCACAATATATGCATATGTCTGCAGCTGGAGACTGTGGCACTGTCTCAGTAGCGCTCTGAATCTCTCAACCCCTGTGAGACAACATCTGCAAAGAAAAGAAAATACATTATAATATCATGTATGTAACTACTCCATTATACGGTTATCATCTTCCTCGAAACCCACTACCCCCACCACACCTCTTAACTGTGCCTCATTTTCATGATATTTAGTCTTTGCCAATGCTTTATTTAAAGAGAAATGCCTACATCTGATGGGGCCACACTGATGGCACATGGTCAACCAGATAGGATTTTAATTAAAATGAAACCAAGTACATTTAAAAATTATGCATATGTTCTAAGACTACTAATCAGGGCAAATGTCACACAGAGGTGGGGCACAGCCAGACATGGATGTCTCCTGTTACCAGGCAAGAGCTTGTGAGATATGGCAACTAGTATTAGACTGCAAGTGCCATCTGTCAACATTTAGCAGCTGTTGACCATTCCGCTAGGCAAACTTGATTTCTCTACCTACTCAAAGAATACATAACATCATATAAACACATTAGAGTCAACATAGAATCACATGTCAGGTTATACGCCTGTTATATACAGTGCCTTCTGAAAGTATTCACCCCCCCTTGGATTTTTCCCCCTTGATTCACACAGCATACTCAACAATTTAAAGGGACAAAATATTTATATTGTGTAAGAAAAATTTATGAAACATTAAAAACTGAAATATCTTATTTACTTAAGTATTCACCACCCTGAGTCAATACTTTGTAGAAGCACCTTTGGCAGTAATTACAGCTTTGAGTCTTCTTGGGCATGTCTGTATCAGCTTTGCACACCTGGATTTTGGCATTTTCGCCCATTCTTCCTTGCAGCTTTGCTCAAGCTCTGTCAGGTTGGATGGGGAGCATCGGTGAACCGCAATCTTTAAGTCTTTCCACAGATTCTCAATGGGATTCAAGTCTGGACTTTGGCTGGGCCACTCAAGAACATTCACCTTCTTGTTCTGAAGCCACTCCAGTGTTGTTTTGGCTGTATGCTTGGGGTCGTTGTCCTGTTGGAATGTAAATCTTCACCCCAGTCCAAGGTCTATTGTAGACTGATGCAGGTTCTCCTCAAGGATGTGCCTGTATTTGGCTCTATTCATTGTTCCCTCTGTCCTGACAAGTGCCCCAGTCCCTGCCACTGAATAGCATCCCATAACATGATGCTGCCACCACCATGCTTCATGGTAGGGATGGTGTTACATGGGTGATGAGCTGTGTTCGGTTTGCGCCAGGCATAGCGCTTTGCATTCAGGCCAAAGAGTTAAATTTTTGTTTCATCAGACCAGAGAATCTTTTGTCACATGGTCTCAGAGTCTGCCACATGCCTTCTTGCAAACTCCAGGCATGCTATTATGTGGCCTTTCTCAGGAGTGGCTTCCGTCTAGCCACTCTCCCATAGAGGCTACATCTGTGAAGCGCTACAGAGATTGTTGTCCTCTGGACAGGTTATCTCATCTCAGTCATGGAACTCTGTAGTTCTGTCAGGGTGGTCATTGGGTTCTTGGTCACTTCCCTGACCAAGGTCCTTTTTTTTCTTTTCCAATTATTTAACCAGGTGAGACACACTAAGCTGAAAGCTTGTTTACAGGTGCAACCTGGGAGCACAGGGAAGTTAAGTGACTTGCTCAGGGCCACACAGTATGTGAGTGGGAGCTCTGGGATTCAAACCCAGGTCTCCAGATTTTGCAGCTCAGAGCCTTAAACCACTGTGCTATACTGCCTCCTTCTTGCCCGGTTGCTCAGTTTGGGAGGATGGCCTGCTCTAGGAAGAGTCTGGGTGGTTCGGTAATTTTTCCATTTCCTAATGATGGACTTGACTGTGCTCCAGGGAACTTTCAACACCCTAGAAATGTTTTTATACCCCTCCCCAGATCTACGCCTCCTCACAATTCTATCACACAGTTCTACGGACAGCTCCTTGGTCTTCATGGTAGAGTTTCTTCTCTGACATGCACTGTCAACAGTGGGACCTTATATAGACAGGAGTATTTCCTCTGAAATCATGTCAACCATTTGAACTGATCACAGATGGACTCCATTCAAGTTTTAGAGTGCTCTCACAAGGAAATTGGATGCACCTGAGCTCAATTTGGAGTGTCATAGCAAAGGGGGTGAATACTTATCAAATCAAGACATTTCAGGTTTTTATTTTAAATTACATGTACAAAAAATTCCAGAAGTCTCATTCCACTTTGACATTATAGAGTCATTTGTGTAGAAGATACATGACAAAAAAATCCCATATAAGTGTATTTTAATTTGAGTTTGCAACATCACAAAATGTGACAAAATCTACTGGGGGGGGCGAATACTTTCTGAAGGCACTGTATTGTGTGTCTAAACTTGTAATGGAGGTCTTAGTGTCACATCCCTGACATTAACTGACAAATTGTAGTACGAAACATCAATATGCTCATGGCATGCATTTATTGTGGAAGACACATGCTTATAAGCCCACACCAGACACACCCCATGCCCACACTCACAGCATCCGCACTTGCTAGCACGTAGTGACACACAGTCAGTTATTGCATCAATGGCAGTTACCTATATGGTTGCATGCTGTATATGTGTGCCTTTCTAACCTCACACTTTGATTGTGACAATTGTTTATGTGTGCAGTGTGGGGTGATACAGCATCACCTGATGCCATTTTTACTCTGCCACTTTGCACAGTTGTGTGCGCATGCGCGTGTGCATGTACATTTGTGTATGGCGCAATGTATGTGTTTGTGCAAGCGTATATCAGTGAGGGGGTGTATGATCATGTGGTTGTGTGTGGGTGTCTATGTGCTAGTGTGTGGTAGTGCTCTGTGCTTGTGGATGTCTGTTTATGTTTGTGCATGTGCATTGGGATGTGTGTGTGTGTGTTTTCCTGAGTATGGTTGTTGGTTGTGCATGTGTTTGTGTGGAACAGTGGTTTTGAAAATTTGGTATGGCATACTTATCGCTTGAAATGGGAGCAGTGCATTTCCACAACTTGATCCAGCAGTGGTCTCTCAGTCCTTGCACTATTACATGGAAGGTTCTGCTGTGCCAGGGGTGTTGGTGTTTCACGATTTCTCCTGCTGTCTAGCACAGCTTTAATCATTCTTCTTGGTGTCTCATGTTTTCTTTGTTCTCACTGGTTTTGCCACCTACCGGTTCTTGCTCTTTGGGTAAACTATGCTGAATCATGTCTGACCTGCAGCAATCACAGCTTCATGCTGTCCAACATTCTCATTGTGGTCCATCCCTGCAAGTTGCTGCCTTGCAAGCATTTCATCATAGGTGAAGTGTTGTCTCTTTGGGCAATACTTTAGTAGTAGCAAGTGGAACACCTCAAGCCCATTGTTGTGACACAATTTGGTCACTTTTCCAAGGTCTCGTAAGAAGTGTGTGATAAATACTACTGACTTAACCACAGCATATCCAGGAGCTGTAGGCTGTATCCATTGTTTTTTTTTTTGTTTTGCAGTTTACTCAGCAGTAAGTTTTGTATGAGCACATTAGTGGAATAATCTATTCACGGTCCACTTGTGTTTGTCACAAATGCACTCAGCAGGTCAGGCCCTCTGTTCCCACAGTGCCAACCCCCAAGTGTAGTATTGTGAACAGGTAACAGGTAACAGACAGAGTAACCCTCCTGTCTGCTTGCGGGTCCAAATCACCTTTAGTCTCAAGTTCTGGAGGGATTCAAACTGTGAACCTTATGCTAACATACCCAAATGTACAGACTCAGATAATCTGCTCTTCAGGGGGATGCCAGATATATTTCACCTAGAGGCACCTAACCAGATATCCAGAATGAACAGTTAAACTCTAGAAAAGACCTTAGATATATTCTTACCTTTTCCCTGTTTGGTAACACCATCATGCTCCTGAACAGTTTTTGTCAGTCTTAACCCTCTATACGTCACATGCAAAAAGAGTACTGGCAGACCCAGGTAGTCTTTCAAAATAAAGATTTTGCTAAAGGTAAAAATATGAAAAATGTAAACACAGAACAATATATCAAAGAGCATACAATCACTTGAAAGAAAAAAAAACAAAGAAAAACTACAGACAAACTCCTACCAACATACAGTTAGACTTTTTCTAGCTAATGTATTATCTCTATAGTGCTTCTAGTTAGATCTTATTTCTTAAGAGCCCAAAAATAAATGTTCTTAAGATCAGACACAAGTCCTAGGTTAAACTGTGTCTCTTTCACACACCCTTTCTGATGTCATCTAGCTCCTCCTTGTTGAATAGAAAAAGTATACAAACAGGATGTCCTATCAGGAGGTATATTAAATAAGGTGACATCAGCAAAAACTAATTTCCCAATTATGACTCATTTACCATTTTCTCTCTTGATCTTGAACAGTTCCTATTCCCGAGGCATATCAAAGAGTTTTATAGCTTTTTAGCACCAGTTGATATTACATGTTCTTCCTCTTAAGACATCATGAAAGTTTATGATCTCCATCCTCTGGCAGACTCATAAAGTCCCATTTCATTTCCACTTCAAAGAGCCTGGGCATATCATAAAAAGGTAATAAAATGCCACTCTGAAGTAAGTCAGTTAATTAAATGGTTTCTGCTTCACTGAAACCTGGGGGGGGTGGTCACCCATGGCACAGCTACCTCATGTGAGACAATCACACACTACATTATTATATCACAAATATCATAAAACAATCATAACCAGCTGGCCAAGCATCACAGTGTTTACCAACGATGTGTTGCACAGTAGAGGTCACCATCTCATGCAGAAGCGATGCATCTCTGTTGCATGCCACACAAGCAGTTAGATATGGCAGTTATCCATGGTCCCAGCTCGGCACACTCTTATTTTAGCTTTTAAAAATAACTGCTTCTTGATCCACTTTGCTAGATGCCATACATCAAACTGATGATCAATGTTGTGGTCGGGTGTGTACTTTTTATTCATTATGGAAGTGATCTGGATGTGTCCGTCTGTGGCAATCGTCTGTATTGGGATGTTGTTTTCGAGTAATTAATGCAGTGCACAAATCCTTCTTTATCCATATTGGTTGAAGTAGCCGCCTCAGTGACCTGTATGAGAGTAAAATGGACAATTTTCCCAGTCTCTTGATCCATGAGGCTGTAGGTGCAGTACTTGGCACAAAATCAGGAGGAATCGCAACTACCATCTCCGCATAATGTTACATTATTCTGTGATTTCAATTCTTCAATAATCTGAGACTGCTGTGTGTTCCACTCAGTGCTAATGGTTGGAAATAGGTAGTTCTTCTGAATTCAGTTGAAGGTCTGGTGACTCATGAATTGTAGTAGTTCTGCAAAGTATTGGACCCAGCCATATGTATTACCACTGAACAAAATCAATGCAGCAAGTTCTAGATTTCCTCCTGGCATGTGCTGCAAAGTCTGCTGACTGCACCAGTCAGCATTGTGACCTTTCTGGCACTGAACAGACACTTGCATCATTGTCGCTTGATAGTGAATGGTTCGACCATCTACATTACCAACACAAACAAAGCAGAATTTAAAAAGCTCTTCAAGATTGGCCACATAAACCAAACATTTGTCCGCAGTGCATGTATTGTCTATGTCTTCATCATTAGAGTTTGAGGAGCCAGAATCAGCAGTGTCAGAGTCCAGCCCATAATCACTGTCTGGATTGTGTTCATCATCTGTGTCTGTGCGTTCGTGATCCTCATCTTTGTCTGCTGTTCCAACACTACTGCATTCAGATGAAGAGTAGACATGCTGACGTGCACCAGATGCAGATTTGGAGACTGGTTTTGAGTTGCCCATGATATCTTCGACCACTAAAGGTGCACTGGCATATGCATGGTCATGTGTTGTTTTCACCACAGAACCATAGAAATTGAATTCATGTTCTGGCCACTGAATATCTTTATCTATTCCGAATCTGTCACTGGTTTGTGTGGACTGCTGTGAAATGTTTTTGTGCTCTGTCTGCATGTTTCAGGTGGTTAGCGTGCAGTCTTCTGTTTGTGTCCCCGTAGTCTTGTATACCTTTCGATTACTACAGTGCTGACAGCAATTAACTGGGTCAATGGGTACTTCATTGGCATCCTCAGATCCTTCCATTGTGATATCGCAGTTTGCTGTGGCTCCTGTTCCCACTTGAGAGGACAGTAGTTGTTCCACAACCGGTTTGATAGGAAAGAAAAAAGAAACACAACCAATCCTTTTATTTGGCCCTGCTAAACATGGCAGCATTCTTACATGGAAACATCCATGTACCATTGGACCACCACCTCCATGCAAAGTGTGGCCAAATTAGTAAATGGATACATAGTACTACATTTTCCAATTATTGTAGCTGCTTGATATTGTCCTCCACAAAGCAGCCGCTGCTGGCCCATTGATGATGCATAAGGTGGGGATAAGCCAGGGCACCTATATAGGCTTACCATGGTGCCAGACATTGAAACAGCTATTGTTTGGAGTGCATATAATCTGTATAGCAGTAAATTCAAATTGCTCCAGCTTGGTGCCTATTTATGCCCGTGCCACACAGAAACCGGGTACAGACTCACAGACATACTCAAAGTTTGTACCTGGTTTCAGTATTTCACAGATGTACACAGGCTGCAAACATGAGTAGTTTACTGTACATATACAGCACTGTAGTAAGCCTATGAAGGTGTCACAGCAGCTCCCAGCCTAACACGGCATCATTGGGACAGCCGTGTGTGCTTGTGGGCATGGGGTATATGGGGAAACAACCAGATACAAATTATAATAAAATATTAAGCATATGGTGGAAAAGTGAGTACTAATTTTCCATTTGCTATTGGGCCCTGCTTCACTCAGAGATGTGAACCAATGGGAAATGAACATATCCCTTTAATAACATGACATAAGCATTTGGATCTCACCTTGCGATGTTGACATGCAAACAGTCGATACTCAGTCGTTATTCTTTGGTTCTTCAGGGAAGATTAATTTTGTGGGAAAATGGTGGGGCATGCATTACATTTCAGTTGTCTTCCCTTACTTCAGATTCATTAACTTGGCCTGTGGGATTGAAGGCATGAAAGGCATGCGATTACTACAATGGATTACAAAACATATTGCTCAACTCAGTGAGTGTGCACAGGGTGCAAAGTACCTGCAAGAAGTACAGTCTGGATCCATATCTGTTGTCCTATAGCTGTTGCCCATGCACGAGTAGGGCTCAGTGGCCTATGATTGAACACTACACCATAGCAATGTTTAACAGAAATGCTACAAAGTGACTGACAATATTGTCACCAATCAACAGCATGTGCACAGAACACTATGTTCTGTTGTTGTGCACTTAAATGAATGTGGTCCATAGATCACAGTTCCTCATGGTTTCAAACATGGGTGCATTGTCCTGCGCAGGCATGCATGTGTCTGCGTGTGCCACAGCATGTTGATCTGTGTGTGTATGCATATGTGTGTGTGTGTGTGTATCTGCATGCATGTCAGTGTGCATGTTCTGGGTGTGTGTGTGCCTGTGTCAATGTTTCTGTGTGTGCGTCTATGTGTGCGTGTGCATTCACATGTGTGTTTCTTAGTGTCCTCATGCAGGTCTCTATGTGTGGCATTAACTGGTTTGAGTCCTTCAGCTCCAGTAGGTGGCAGAGGGTCGTGATGGTGAACATTTCTACCCACACTTGCCTGTATGCTGTGGAGTTAGTCAGGGTTCAGTCATGTCATCAATGATGTTCTCTGTGTATTGGCTGCCTGTGGGTACAATCTGCAGACAGCACAGTCTTGAGTTCTCATTGCTATACCAATGATATTCAGCTGTACGTGGATTGTGCCCTCATAGACAAGTGGTCCTGTTGAAGTGCTAAACAAATGACTCATTGAGATCCAGGACTGGATGAACTAGCCGAGATGTAATGCCAATAAGTTGTAGGTTTTAGTGATTGAGCATGCATGCTTGATGGGGGATGCATCCTGGATGACCACATGTTTGTTCCTGGAGTCAGTACACTGGATAGTGTCCACTAGGGTGATATTTGTGTAGTCTTCCCCACCTAGCTGACTAGTGAGAATCATGGGGCTATGTTCATCAACAGCACATCTGCTTGTACCATCTGAGCAACACTTGCCACATTCAAACACAAGTTATGCCCACGAACCTCCGCCAGCTGCAGATGGTGCAGAATGCAGCAGACCAGCCACTTGTCATGTGACCAGGGTCCTGCCAGCTCTACTCTATGTGATGTTCTGGTGTATGGTTCACTTCAAGGAGCTACACATGTCATGCCCTTGGTACCTGTCACAACTCCTCATGTCATCCAAGTCCGCACACTCTATTCCTCCAACGAGGCCCACCAGGTGCTTCAAAGGACTGGGTGGAATTCCTCTGGCGATTGTAGTTTTATGATGGAACTCTGACATCAAAAGATATAAAGTCTTGGCAGAGAAGGAGGACAAGGCCCATCCTCTCTGGATGAAGGCCATATACATTGCATGTTGTCAGTGATCTTATGTGATCAATGGCTTTTCAGCACTCCCCCCCCTCGCAAAGGTTTCCTTGTGCCTGTCCTATTCATGTCCCTACAACCTACTGTGTGGTACACTATTCCAAATAGTTCAACTAACCTTTCTTAGTTGAAAAATGTTCTCACCTTACCGCATACTCTACCATGATACAATTCCATTTCTTGACCCCTTGTTCTACAACTGTTTCAGTGTTGGAGACGGTTTCCCACCTGAACCTTGCTTATGCAGTTGAGGTAATTGAAAGCTTCAATCATGCCATTGTGCAGTCTCCCCTCCTCCTGTGAGTACATGAGTACATAATCAGGTGCCTCAGTCTCTCATCATATGCTTTGTGGTCAAGTCATGAACCATCTCTGTCGTCTTTGACTGGATAGTCTACACCTTGTTTATGGACTTGCACAGGTTTGGACTAGTCAGAACTACATGCAGTATTCCTGGTCCAGGCATCAGCACTTCAAACTAGTGATAGCACTGCTTATGCACCCCAGCATGCCACTGGCCCTCATCACTACCTTTGCATATGGCTTTGCAACCTAAAGGTCATCAGAAATTATAACTCTAGGTCCCACTTCCTCCTTGCTGACAGTCAACACCCCCCCACCCCAACACACTGCGCCCACCTGTTTCTCACCCCGGGTTCCTGGCACCTATGTGAATTATGTTTCCTGTTTTTTTTTTTTGGCATGGAACCATGTATGGCACATCTCAGACCACTCTCTCAAGCTTCTCCAGGTCCCTGTTCATTTTCTGCACCACTTCTGGAGCATCCACCCTGTTACAGAGCTTGTTGCCATTGGAAAACAGGCAGACCTGTCCTTTCTGAGTCTCTGAATTGTCAAAAATACCAACACTGAACAGTACTAGTACCAGTACTGATCCCTGCAGTACCCCACTGGCCACTGTTCACACCCTATTTCCATCTTTATTTGAAGCCAAAATAACATCACCCTCTATCTCCTGTCTGTTAATTAGTTATGTCCCCAGTTCATCACCTTGTGCCCTTATAACAAGACTACCCATCTTGTTAAGCAGTCTTGCATATGAACACATAAACACGCCAAGAAGCCAGCAGAAGAACATTTGTTCTATCTAGCCTTCTCATATTGAAGGGTGCACAGTTTGACCTACTGTCCCTGCCCTCCCTCCTTATTTATGCCAGGACCTAAGCAGGACAAGAAGATGTCAAATAGGCTGTGCAGCTGTGAATGTATTTTTAACATACATAGAAACATAGACTTTGATCGCAGATAAGGATCACATGGCCCACCTAGTCTGTCCATTTCCCCTACCTACAGGATAAGCTGCAGATCCTAGCTAACTACAAGCCTATTTTTTCCTACCCGCCCAACAAGAATTGCCATATGTCTGTCCCATGCTTTCTTGAATTCTCCCACAGTTTTAGACCCCACAACCTCCTCAGAAAGGCTGGTCAATGCATCTACCACTCTCACTGTGAAAAAAATACTTCTCATAGCCGTTGCCAGGGGAGGTTCGTATGGTTCGAAAGAACCCCCCCTTTTTAAATTCCTCCTTTTTTTCATTATTTGTAAAATGTTTTCATAATTTCTATTTATTTTGTGACTTATTTTGTGACAGTCACATAGTGCTTATGCACACTTGATGAACCCCAGCACTTTCTCTCTGCATGCGCCCCAACCCATCTGCTGTTAATCAGCTTCCTTAGTGCCAGTAGGAGGACTTGAGCTGCTTTGTGAGTCTTTCTCAGCACTGTCCCCCAATGGCCGACTGGCCGGCCAATTGCAGCTCATGTCAGCATTGTGATTGTGACTGGAATACAGCATGGCCACTGCCCACAATTCACACTGTCAGCTAGCACTCGAGGAAGATGAAGCATGGCGGCAGGCTCTGAGACAACGTCTCCAGGACAGCAAAAAAGAAGTAAAGGACCTTGACTTATAATATTATCGGTCACCGGCAGGTACATTTTTCTGGTCACAATTGCCAGTCATGTGTCCCTTAATAACTGTATATCAAGAGATAGGCTGTGCAGAACTGGTCAAAGGAGCTTTTCAGGTGGGTGGGCTGAAGATTTAGAAAAATTACTTAAATCCTCCTCTATACAAAATGCTAAGTTGTCATGTTTCATATGCCTGTTATAACTTTTCATAAGTTAAGCAAAAGAGGTACCACAGTGAAAGGCAATGCAAGTGTTTGGAAGGGTCTGGCTGGGATCTAGACTGCCACTTCACTAATTGTGCTATTCAGAGAGGTCTTCACTGTGGTCCCATATTTACTGACATTCAATTCCACTTTTGTCTGTGCTATTTGTGCCAGATGCAGTTAAAACAAATACTTTGTGATAAGCATTTTCTCTAGATGATCACATGTTTGTTTGTTTGTTTGTCTGTCTATTGTTTGTTGAATTTTGTTAACCCGGTAAGCCCACTGGGCCTTGAAGTCCCTTTTTCAGGGGCGACTGGGGGGGGGGGAGGATACAGATGGTAAGCAACTGAAATTGAACCAGATTAAGCAGTTGGTGGTATTTTTAGTGAATGAGTGTCAGTAGAATGACATTTGTTGCCACAGTTCAGTGTTATGAACATACCCGCTATACTTTTGGAAGTATGGTGGGGGTAGGAAGGGTAGGCATTTAGGAGATGGTAACTTTGCACTGGGAATCCCCTCCACTGTCAAATTACCTTTCCCCTCACTCCCATTGTTATGCCTACCACACTGGAGAATGGAGTGGGGGCAACAAGTGTAGTACCCAATACTGGACTAAGAATTATGTTACAGCTTTTTTTCAAGCAGGGTGCTTGGTATAGAAACCTAGACAGTGACGGCAGAAAAAGACAGAGGTCCATCAAGTCCGCCCAAGTTCCCTATAATCCCTGGAACCTACTGTTCCTCCAGGGTACTAACCCTCCCCGTCCTCTCTCTATTCTCCTCCTTGGTCCTTTTGCCCCAGTAACCACTGTTCCCTTCATTATGTCCCAGTCTGCTTGAATCCTCTGACTGTTTTTGCACCCACCAGTTCAGCTGACAGACTGTTCCAAAGTTCCACCACCCTTTCTGTAAAGCAGTACTTCCTCACATCTCTCCAGAACCTACCTCCTGTTAATTTCCATTCGTATCCATGTGACCATGAATTGGTACTCAGGCTAAATAGTACCCCGCAGTTCACTTTAATTGCTATAGAAAACTTGAAGGTCCCTATCACATCTCCCCTGTCCCTTGTAGTCTCCGGTGTGTACATATTTAGTGCCTTGAGGTGCTCCTTATAGGATCTGCCCTGCTGTCCCTGAATCATTTTATTTATTCTGTGCTGCACTGTCTCCAACCAATTCTTATACTTTCTGAGGTGAGGACTCCAGAACTGGGCACAGTACTCTAGGTGAGGCCACACCAGGGATCTGTAGAGGAGAAGTATTATCTCTTTTCTTCTGCTATCAATACCCCTACCAATACATTCCAGCATCCTGCTAGCCTTGCTATAGGCCGTGCCATGTTGCACTATTGCTTAAATGGTATATGGAGTTGGGGAGGGTGGGGGTTACAGTAAGAGGTAGAGGGAGCTCAGATACAAGTTATATAGGCTTAAAATGAGCCACAAAAGTACACCACAGAGCATACCGTAGCCCATGGTTTCTGGGGGACATACTATATCTGAGACAATGCGTTAGGTACATTACATTAGCAGCATCTTGCTGCCCTCTGGTACTGAATACATATATTGTATGTATTCACCCTGCAGCCAGCCAGATAGTAATTTTGCTTAGGGCAAGGGGTGTAGGAGGTCTCAGATATGACTTCTTTATCTTCAAAATAAGCCCTAAATTCACCACATGGCTTCTGGGGTCCTGGTGGCGCTAAGACCCACAGCTTTTCTTAAAAGGTTGCAGACTGCATAAAAAGAACCCCCCTTGTGAAAATCCTGGCAACGGCCCTGCTTCCTCATATTGCCCCTGAGCTGTCCTCCCTCTATCTTCAGATTGTGTTCCCTTGTTCTTGCACATCTCTTTTTCTGAAAGATGCTATCCCCTTGGACTTTGTTGATTCCACTGAGGTAATTAAAAGTTTCTATCATGTCCCCCCTCTCCCTCCTTTCCTCAAGGGTATACATATTATGCTCCTTTAATCTCTCCTTATATGGCTTTTCTTGCAGACCCTGCACCATTTTAGTTGCCCTCCTCTGGACTGTGCCCATTCTGTCTATGCCCTTGCAGAGATGGGGTCTCCAGAACTGGATGCAGTACTTCAGATGGGGTCTCATCAACTGTCTGTACAGAGGGGATAACAACTTCCTGTTTTCTACTGGTGATGCCTCTCTCTATATATCTAAGAATCCCTGCATCCCTCCCTACTGCCTTCTCACATTGCTTGCTAACCTTGAGGTCATCTGATATGATTAAACCCAGGTCCCTTTCCATTTTTGTTGTTACTACCTGCCCCCCCCCCCATTGTATAATCTTCTCCTGGATTTTTGTTTCCCAGGTACATTATTTTGCACTTCTTTGCATTGAATCCAAGATGCCATACTTTGGACCATTCCTCCAACCTTGCCAAGTCCCTTCCTATCCTTTCCATGACTTCTTGTGTATCAACCCTGTTGCAGATCTTTGTGTCATCTGCGTAGAGGCATAATTTTCCTTCCAGTCCCTCTGCAATGTCACTTATAAAGACATTAAAAAGGACTGGACCCAGTCCTGAACCCTGTGGTACCCCACTAGTAATCCCTCTTTTTTCAGAGTGGACTCCATTTACAATTATCTTCTGTGTCCTGCTGTCCAGCCAATGTTTTACCCAGGCTACCACCCTGGAACCCCACTCCCAGGCTGGTTAATTTGATTATTAATCTTTTGTGTGGGACTGTGTCAAATGCTTTGCTAAGGTCTAGCTAGACCATGTCCACAGCCCCTCCATGGTCTACTACTTTAGTCACTCAGTCAAAGAAGTCAATTAGATTTGTCTGATGTGACCTTCCCACTGTGAACCCATGCTGCCATGGGACCTGTGCCCCATTGGCCTCTAGGTACTCAACAATTCTTTCCTTCAGAATTGATTCCATTACTTTCCCTACCATAGAGGTCAAACTGACAGGTCTGTAGTTTCCTGCCTTTGTCTTGCTCCCACTTTTGTGAAGGGGAATCACATTTGCTTTCCTCCAGTCCTCGGGTACCACACCATCCTCCCATGATTTGTTAAAAAGGGTAGTCAGTGGTGTCACTAGTTCCCCCCTTAATTCTTTTAGAATTCTGTGGTGAATTCCATCAGGCCGCATTGCTTTGTCCACCTTCAGTTTTAAGAGTTCTTTCAGAACCCTTTCTTCTGTGAAAGGACTGGGATTGACCGCCCTATCCAGAGTGCTTCTGTTAATTGGATTGGGCACCTCCCCCTCCTCCATTTTTGTAAATACTCAGTAGAAGAATTTGTTTAGTATTCCTGCTTTTTCACTGTCCCTCTCTGCTCACCCACCCACTGCCCATTCTATTCAGCCTCACTATCCCTCCCTTTCTCTTTCTATGTTTCCTGATGTACCTATAACAGGTTTATCCCCCTTCTTAGCCGAGTTGGCTATCTTTTCCTCAGTTTGGGTCTTTGCTATTCTGACTGCCCTCCCTGCTTCCTTCTGCCTTAACTGGTACAGTTCTCTGTCCTGCTCCTTCTGTGTTTCCTTATACTTCCTAAATGCTATATTTTTTCTCCCTAACCTTCCCCCCACCTCTATTGAGAACCATAGTGACTTTTTCTTTCATTTTAATTTATTTGCTTCTCACAAAGGTTTGTTACTTCTGTAATGGCACTTCCGATGTTTCCCCATTGTTGCTCCACCCCTCCTTCTAGCCTGTTTGCTAGTGCTTTTCTAAGACACTCTACCATCTTGCCAAAGTCTGCCCTCCTGAAGTCCAGTACCCTCACTTTTGCATAGCTTGACTCTGTAGCTCAGTTTATGATGAACCACACTGTTTGGTGATCACTTGTTCCCAGATGGCTACCCACTTCTAGATCTGAGATCCTCCTACTGTCCCCATTTGAGAGTATGAGGTCTAAGATTGCTCTCTCACAAGTGGGTTCCAAAACTAGCTGTCTGAGGCATGCCACCTGTAGGGCATCAAGAATGGCCCTGATCTTGCATGTGGCTGCAGCAAAGGTGCTCCAGTTAACATTTAGCATATTCAGGACCCCCATCAACAGTATCTCCCCTTTCTCTACCATCCTAAGGATGCCTTCTATCATATCCTTATCCATTCCCTCCCCCTGACATGGGGTTCTGTATACATCCCCTGTGCGGATTATAGTGCCATTTCCAGTCTCTAAGGTGACCCACAGTGCCTCCTCTCCTTCCTGTTTACTCTTTTGTTTCATTGCTTTTATCCCTTCTCTTTCATAGAGAGGTACTCCTCCCCCTCTTCTCCCCTTCCTGTCTCTCCTGTAGTTGTGTTCCCTGGTATGTTAACATCCCAGTCATGGTTCTTTGTGTACCATGTTTCTGTGACTGCTACAATATCCAGGCATCCCTCTTCCATCAAGGACACCAGTTTAAGTAGTTTGTTGCCCAGACTGCAGGTATCGGTAATCCTTACCATCCGTGTCTTGATAGCCATACCACTTTTTTCCCCATCCCTGTCCTTATTGCCTTTGCCATTTTCTCCATTTACCCCTGCCTTTCTGTCTATTGACATCACTATCTTGGTGTTTGCCTCATTTACTACCCTGAATTTTTTTTGGGGGGGGCTAGGATTTCCTTGCTCCTTTCCAGTGCCTCTCCCCTTAGCTAGTTTAAATTCTTGCCAATTAAGCATTTAAACCTATCACCTTGGATCCTGGTTTCCCTCCTGTACAGATGCAGACCATCATGCCAGTATAGGCCTGCATCACTCCAGGTGGACTCCCCAGTCCCAAATGAAGCCAAATCCCTGAGCTCTGCACCAGTTTTTCAACCAAAGATTGAATCTCGTGGTGTGGAGCACCCTAGCCTCACCAATGCCATAGACAGGCAGCACCTCCAAGAAGGTTACCATGCATGCTACATGTCTAAGACAGCTCCCCAACTCCACAAATTCTTCCTGCATTGCTCTGATCCCTTTCTCAACCAGGTCATTTGTCCCTAGGTGGACAATGACATCCAGCTCCCCTATACTATACTTCTTCTCAGGAAACTACAGACCTGTCAGTTTGACCTCTGTGGTAGGGAAAGTGATGTAATCACCCCTGAAGGAAAGAATTGTTGAGTACCTAGAGGCCAGTGGGGCACAGCACCCAAGGCAGCATGAGTTCACAGTGGGAAGGTCATGTCAGACAAATCTAATTGATGTCTTTGACTGGGTGATCAAAGTAGTAGACTAGGGAGGAATGTGGACATGGCCTACTTAGACTTTAGCAAGACATCTGACACAGTCCCACACAAAAAGACTAATAATCAAATTAACTAGCCTGGGAGTGGGTCCCAGGGTGGTAGCCTGGGTAAAACATTGACTGGACAACAGGACACAGAAGGTAATTGTAAATGGAGTCCACTCTGAAGAAAGAGGACTTACTAGTGGGGTACCGCAGGGTTCAGGACTGGGTCCAGTCCTTTTTAATGTCTTTATAAGTGACACTGCAGAGGGACTGGAAGGAAAATTATGCCTCTTTACAGATAAGACAAAGATCTGCAACAGGGTTGATACACAAGGATTCATGGAAAGGATGAGAAGGGACTTGGCAAGGTTGGAGAAATGGTCAGAAGTATGGCAGCTTGGATTCAATGCAAATAAGTGCAAAATAATGTACCTGGGAAACAAAAATCCAGGGGAAGATTACACAATGGCGGGGGAGGTAGTAACAACAACAAAAATGGAAAGGGACCTGGAGGTAATCATATCAGATGACCTTAAGGTTAGCAAGCAATGGGAGAAGGTAGTAGGGAAGGCTGGGGGGATACTGGGATGTATAGGGAGAGGCATCACCAGCAGAAAACTGGAAGTTATTATCTCTCTGTACAGACAGTTGTGAGACCCCATCTGGAGTACTGTGTGCAGTTCTGGAGACCCCATCTCCGTAAGGACATAGACAGGATGGAAGCAGTCTAGAGGAGTGCAACTAAAATGGTGCAGGGTTTGAAATAGAAGCCATATGAGGAAAGACTAAAGGAGCTTACTATGTATACCATTGAGGAAAGGAAGGGGAAGGGTGACATGATATAAACTTTTAAGTACCTCAGTGGAATCGACAAAGTCCAAGAGGGTAGTATCTTTTAGAAAAAGAGATGTGCAAGAACAAGGGGACACAATTTGAAGATAGAGATGGTGACGGCTCAGGGGCAATGTGAGGAAGTATTTTTTCACAGAGAGGGTGGTGGACACATGGAGCAGCCTTCCTGAGGAGGTTATGGGGTCAAAACTGTGGGAGAATTCAAGAATGCATGGGACAGACATAAGGCATGGGACTGTTATAATCATTCACAAATATGTGAATGAATGACTTCATTCACATATTTGTGAATGAGTATCACAGTATACACTGCAAGCCCATTGGTCCACAGTGTGGTCCAATGGGCTTGCAGCTGCTACTGTAAGCTGTCATTCGGCGGGCAGCTGCAGAGGTATGTGGGTGGGTTTGCTGCCTGCCAATGAAGGGGGGGGGAGCTGGGTGAGATGGGGTTCTTGTGTGTGTGTGTGAGGGTGGAGGGTGCCTCCAGACCACCAGGGAATTGTTGTAGTGAACTTCAAAGGTGATCAGGGCTACCAGTGGGGTGAGGGGCACCACTAGACTACCAGGGATATCAGTGTCGGCTTTACGAGTGATCGTAAGTATGGGTAGGGAGAGGGGAACCATCAGACCATGACACCAGGGCTATTAATTTTAGTAAAATCTGGCAATTGGAGGTACAGGCATGGAAGGTGGAACCACTAGATTACCAGGAACATCTGTGGGTGCTTGTGCATGGTGTTCGAAGGGGGTAGCTATCCACGGCTGGTGGCTGCTGTGTTGCACACTGCAATACAGCAGCACACCTGTGGGCAGAGGGCACTTGAGCCATTTTTTATGGGCTCAACTTTGAGCCCACATAGGATGCACATCTCGGGGGTTGTGCCAGCAGATGCACCACACATCCTGGGCTGAATATCGGGATGTGCCGCATATGCATGGGCACGCCCCTTGGAGATGTGCCGCATACATTATCTTTGCACCCTGGCACATCTGGAATTGCACTGCACAATTCCCACTTTTGAATAATGCCATGGGGTGTGGTACTGGGGTTGCACTGGCCTGAGAGTATACAATTTGTGTACTTTGTTCTTTTCTCACAAGTTCCCCCAAAATGCATAAGAACTGTGGTGGTAGGACTGGCATGCAGCACAGCATCTTGAGCAATGAGCAGCAGCTTGATGTATTTTTTCTGGTAGTTGAGAAAAATTCTGTGAGTAAAGAATTTATGTATGCTGTGCTTTTCTTGCAATTTTCCCTAAAGTGTGTTTCAAGAAAAGAACTCTAGCAGGGGACTAACGTACAGCAGAGCACCATGTGGCAGCCTGGGATATGTTTTCTGATAGTTGAGAAAAATAGTGAGAGAAGACAGTGACAGTGTAAGGACTATGCAGTGTCACAAGAAAGATAACAGTACAGAGAGGTAATCAGAATTCTTTTTTTCTTTTGTTAACCTGGAGGATAGCTGACAACAGATTTTAGACAGAGTAAAGCAGTATCACAAATCGGGACTGAGGGAAATGAAGATTTGCAAATTTTTTTGTGTTTTTTCATTTTTTGTTTTTTTACATGTGATGAATAATGGAGACAGTAAGACAGATAGCATATGATGATAATTATGAGTTTTGAATCAAGGAGAGCAGAGAAAATAGGGCTATGGCTTGATGACAGAGGGTGCACTACCACTACAGAGTTCTATCAACCCCTCAAGAATGCTCCATTGGTTTTGGAGCAACACCTACAAAGTTTATTTTATTGCCACAACTAAGTGGGAGAGCACCCCTTTCTCCCTATACTGCTGCACTACTTTGGTATGGTTGAAGGTAGGAGGAGGATATGAGATCGGTCTCTCTCAGGTGACCCCAACAGCACTTGAGTCCAGCTGCAACTCCCTTGTTCCTAGTCCCTTCTGCCCACTTCCATGTCCCCTTCTGGGACCTGTGCACCACACGATGACCCGCCTCCACCCCTCTCATCTGTTTCAGTCTGTCTCCTCCTTCCATGCTCCTCCTATGTCTCATGGTGTCTCACCTTACATTGGGTGTGCTGTCTACCTGTGCTGAAATGGCTGCCCTTTCTTCCAGTTCAAACAATGGTGTGACAGAAGGTGCATGTCATAACCCTGTTGTCAATGGGATTAATCACAAAAAAGACCCAAATAAGGGACTTTTGCTGCTGTTGAGGAGAGGAGAGGCATGGAGCCAAATGATACTTGGTAGGATTCCTCCTCCTCCTCCTCCTCCTCACAGAGCTCAGGTAGTGGCACAACCATAGAGCAAGAGCCACAGGGGCAGGTGGTGCAGCAGGTATAGAATGTACCAGAGCAGAGTCAACCAATGGTGGTGGTGGTGGTGGAACTGTATGCTGATGCTGATGCTGATGCTGGTGCTCTGCTGTGGGGACAGTGGGTGCTGACTGTTCAGTTTTACTGTGCCCCTTCTGCCAAAGCTGGCCTCTTTGGATCGATGGAATGATGTGCTCCATCTGTGGACTGCATCCCCTTCTCCTTGCTGTGACTGGTCACAGTTCTAGTCCTTCCAGTCTTCTCTTCACCAGTCCCACTCATTTTAAGTTGAAACAAAAAGCAGAGTTAAAAAAAATACAAGCAAGAAATATAGAACAAATGAAAGTGAAGACTATAAAGAAAAATACACTTAAACAGCAACTAAATAAATCTATACAAATGGCTAGGTACAGAGAAGATGAGAAATGCAAAAAGAAGAAGCTGTAAAAGTAGTCTTTTAGTCGTTTTTTTTGATAACTCTGAAAGCTGCAGATCTGACCTTCTCCACTATTTCACACAGACTGCAGAATGAAACTAAGACTCAGCCTGTACAAAGAGAAACAGCATGTGACCTGCAGAAGCTATTTCCATGTAACCTACAGACATTTGTTTACCTGAAGCCTGGATTTGAGAAAACTTCACCTAAATGCACCCCAAAGTAAAAGTTGCAGTCAAAGTTGCCAGGTGAAACACATTTTAATGCATAAACATAGTAACTACTTTAATGCAGACATTAAGGTTGAACAATGCAAAGTGCACAAAGCAGGGAATGAGAAAACATTAGGGGTTTTGTGTCTCTGGAGTCTTGGTGAATCAGTGATGGGGTGTTCTTTGGGGTTGTTAATTCTAATGACCCCCCCACCCTGAGCAAGCAAGGTCAGATGTGATCTTTTTAACTGAAGGGACCAGCACAAATGAGGATATGATTCTACTACAGTACAATAAGGGACATTCATTGCAAAAAGCTGTTAATGCAGACATTAGGGTTGAAAAATGCAAAGTGGATAAAGTCATGAAATGAAAAGACATTAGGGTTTTGGGTCTCCGAAGATTTGATGAATCAGTGGTAGTATGTTCTTTGGGGTTGTCATCCCTAATGCCCACCCTTACTGTCAGGTTGTCCAGTCTCTGCTAAATGAAAGCAGCACCTGGGTATATGGAGACAGAGAGCTGGCCCTGTCAGCTGTTAAATGAGAGCAAGTGCATAATACAACCACATGACTTCATGTGGTTGTAAAAATTCAGTTATTTTTAGAATTATTTTTTAACTGTGCATGCTCAAAAATAGAATGATTTTTCTTAAATATTTTAAAAACTGCTACAGTTTGGAAGGTAAAATCACACAAGCACACACCATGGGCCAAACTCAATGAAACCTGCAAGTTTCAGGCTTCAAGTCCTCTAGCTTGGTTTAGTTATTTTGAGTAAAAGAAAAGGTCTTACATTTGGTGATTTTCTTTTTTTTTTACCCTCAGTAACTTTGCTCCCAGTGAACTGATTGTCATGAAATTTTCAGGATCCATAGCTCTTGGTACCATCTCTGTGCATTCCAAATTTCATGTAAATCATTGAATGGGTGCAAAGTTATTAAGGTGCAGAACTGAAGTTTAACATTAAAGTGCTTACTCAGTGCTAATATATTGGTGCTACCGTGCTTGTGTAATATAGCAACACACTAACTTAAGATCAGAACCCAAGGTCCATCACATTTTCCACCTCCTCTGCTTTACAAATCGGGATAAAAAAAAAAGAAATTATTCTAGCCAAATTTTCTAATACATAAGGATTTACTACCCATTCTACCATGTGGGGTACCCACGGATTCCCCTGTTAAACAGAAATTTTGTACAGCCTTGCCTAGAAGGCCTGTTCTGTCTTATCCAATGCCTCTGCTGATAGGCTGCTCCACAGGTTCAACATTTTGAAAAAAGTACCTGGTCTTGCAACCCCTGAACTAATAACTGCATCTGATTTTCAAGTTGTGTTCTCATATCCTTCTGGAGGATGCATTATCAAGCATCCCCATATGATTAGTCTTGTCAGTACATAGAAACATATGTAATGACAGCAGAGAAAGACTGATGGTCCATCCTGTCTGCCTATATTTCCTTATCATACCCCAGGATTTACTGTCTTTGTGGGGTCTTTGCTCATCCATGTTTCTGCCCTCTACTTCTTGCTGAGTAGTTAATATCCAATTGATTCTATCCCAGCCATGTTTTAAGCTATTTATAGTTTTGGCTCCACCACTTCAGCTGGCAGACCATTCCATGGCTTAGCCACTCTTTCTGTAAATTAGTAAATTAAATTAATCGACCTAGCCTTGTGCTGCATGGTGGATTCTGCCATCCATATTGGCCAGGAATCTCACCTTGCAGTCTTCCTCACTGTCTGAACTTCACACCGCAGCCTCTGCTCAGACAGTACCCCCCCCTCTGAATATTCCCAGGGTATCCACCAACATGGGTAGCAGAATCTTGTCAGTGGCAGCCCCTACACTGTGGAATAAAGTGCCTGCCGAGCTCCGCTCCATCAACAGCCACTGCCAGTTTAAAACTCACCTTAAGGACTGGCTCCTAAGGACTTCCTGCTGTCACTGCTTTTCTGTGTAGTCCATAATTTCCCTGCTGCCCACACCACTTGAGCTTTAGTGCCTATGTAACCCCCCACTGAGCCCTTATTTAACTAGCAGGCACATCTCCAATACTTTTTCTGTCTAGGGGAAAAGAGAGGGGTGGTGGTACAAAGCAACTGCAAACAGTGAAACACAACACAAAGTGTATACTAGACACAAACAGACCTGTACCAGAAACACAGGTCCTTAGGAGAGAACTTTTGTTGAGAGCTATACTAGATTTGCTACTTCTGGACAGGGGTACCCAGTAAATCCACACAGGAAACAGTAACTAGATTGCCCATACCAGACTGGGATTCTAGAGTATGGCTTTACTCCAAAACATAGCTGGAACACAAAAACAAAGATGGAGCCCCAAGGGTTTACACTTCATGGCACAAGGCAATGAAGAACACATCTGTAGAAAACAGAAACTCGAATCTCCCATATAGCATCGGATTAAACTTCTGGAAATGTGATACTAGTCATGATGGAAACTCAAACTTCATCTGGAAGTGGCACTAAGCCATTACTTAGAACAGTTCCCATATGACATAGGATTAGACATCTGGAAAGGTGAAACTAGCCAGAGTGAAAACTCACAAAAATCTCCTGGAAGTGGCACTAGGGCATTACTTACAGTAAGACAGTTTCCATGTGGCACTGGATTTTCAGAAAGGACTGTGGCACACTGACCACGACAGAGCACAGTAGGCTCAAAACCAGAAAAACCCACATACAAGGGGTAAATTTCTTTAGGCATTGGCCACATGCACTGAAAGAAACAGGCACCCTTACAGAACCTGAAGTGCTGAACTGGTCACTCCAGATTGGGGGGGGTCTCCCACCTTTTGCTTCCACGTTCATACCCAGCCATTCTTTCAGAGTTACACCTCACAAATACTGAATTGTAGAAATCATGATGTGTTCAAATGTTTAGCATATTTTAGCACCAGAAACACCACTAGGGTGTAAAGTTAAGTTCTGAACAAAAAGCATAGTCGTATACGAGACATCCACTGTTGTCAGCAAACTTTAAAACAGACTTCTTGAGGAAAAACCTCACAGAAATGGGTGAAAGGGTCCCTTTATCAGAGAGTCACCCCACAGAAAACAATGGAGGTACATATCCTGGGTAACTCAGACAGAATCTACTCACAATTTGTGCATCAAAGGCAACTTCAAAATGTTCTAGGTTGGATCAGGGGATTGCCCCTTCAAACCTCTGAGGTTCCCCCTCATCCCATTGGAAATGATAGCATCAGGAAATCCTGGAGATGGTTTCCACCACTTAACAAGTCAGGCAAATGATGTCCTCAGACTAAGGTGAGAAATACAGAGTCTATTCACTCCTCCAGCTGCTCACTGTCTGAGCATTGAACAAAGACTACTCTCAGAATTCTAAACTCCCCACACTCACAGCAATCTGTGGCTTATGTTGCTGGAGAGTTCTTAATGACATCACCTCTCTGCTCTCAGCTGAAACCAATTAAACAGAGAGGGTGCAGGTGAAAATCCATTTAACTAGATATTCACCAGCTGCCTTCCTTACCTAACACTGACCCTGATGGGATTCTAGTAAGTCAAAGTCAAAGTCAAAGTCAAAGTCAAATTTATTTAAAAAGACGCCCAATCCCGAAGGATTTGGGCGCCGCACAAAAACTGTACAGTATGTCATACCGTATACATTACATTAAAATATAGTACACATAAAACTTAATCCCCAAAAGCTTGCATAAATAAGAAGGTCTTTCGATGACTCTTAAAGGCCTCTATAGTGGGGGCCTCTCTCACTTCAAATGACAACGAGTTCCAGAAAGCGGGAGCAGCAACTCCAAATGCTCAATCCCCTGCTGATTTTAATCTTGCTCTCGGAACTTTAAGGAGGCCACCACTAGAGGAGCGGAGATTTCGGACAGAGGTGGACGGTACCAGAAGATCAGATAGGTAACCAGGGCCCTGTCTGTGTAGGGTCTTATAGGTGAGAAAACCCACCTTGAACAGTACTCTCCACCTGACAGGCAGCCAGTGCAATTCGCGCAATACTGGAGTGATGTGACAAAATTTACTTTGTCCAGACAAAAGCCGGGCAGCAGCATTTTGCACTAGCTGCAGTCTGTGAAGAGAACTTCCAGAGACCCTGAGATAGAGGGCATTACAGTAGTCAAGCCTAGAGGTGAATAAGGCATGTATCAAAGTAGGGAGGTCCAGAGCCAGAACAAGAGGCTTAATCCTGGTGATATTTCTAAGATGGAAAAAGCAGGAATGAACCACAGAGGATATTTGAGCCTCCATGGACAAGTTCCTGTCAAAGATCACACCAAAATTTCGCACCCATGGGGAGGCCATCAATGACACAGCTCCTAGCACAAGGCCAGTCGCAGAATCAGAGGTCATCCCATCACGAGCTCTGTTCGACTCCACTACCAGTACCTCAGTCTTGTTAGGGTTCAGTCGCAGCCAGCTGGAGGACATCCAGTCATTTATCTCAGCCAGACAGATATTCAGCACATCCACTGCATTTGATGTTCCTGGGGCAAAGGATAGGTATAGTTGAGTATCATCAGCATAGCAATGAAAACTCAAACCATATCTCCTAATGATCCCCCCCCCTAGGGGCAGCATATGTACTGTGAACAACATTGGGGCCAATACCGAACCCTGAGGGACTCCACACAAAAGGAGGCAGGGTACGGATGAGAAATTACCCATCACAACCCGCTGCCTCCTGTTAGTAAGAAATGACTCAAACCATTTGATGACAATACCAGTGAGTCCACATAACTCCCTCAGGTGGAAAAGCAACACACAATGGTCCACAGTATCCAATGCTGAGGAGAGATCAAGGAGAACAAGAATTGTCTTGTCCCCCCGATCTCTAGCCCTGAGGAGGTCATTTTTGCACCCAAACTAATGCAGTTTCAGTGCTATGTCTGGCCCGAAAAGCTGACTGGAAGGGATCATACAACTCGTGGGTCATGAGATGTTCCCCCAACTGAAGTGATACCACCTTCTCAACAACCTTTCCCAAAAATGGAAGATTGCTGATAGGACGGTAATTTTCCCTAATCTCCGGGTCCAGAGAAGCTTTCTTTAGAAGGAGTCTCACCAGAGCCTCCTTCAAGGCATCTAGAAAGACACCCTGACTCAAGGAGCACCGGACAATCAGGGCAAACACCGGGCCAACAGTGTCAACACACCTCATTAAGAAGCGTGTTGGCACGGGATCCAGTTCACAGAAGGTATACTTCAAGTTGGCCGCTATCTCAATAACCTCATGAACCTCCACTGGCCTAAACTCTCCCCAACCAGAAAGAGTGCTCTTAGAACACAACTGATGACTACTGACAGCAATGATATTACTGGCTGAGGAGACCTCCTGCCGGATCACAGACACCCTGTCCGAGAAAAAACGAACAAATTCCTCACAATCCTCATTCGAGGAAACTCTTCTGGGCTGAAGACAGGATGGATGAAGAAGTCTATCAACAGTTCAGAAGAGTGAGGCTGGTCGGCTTCTCCCGGCAGCAATCTCCCGAGACAGAAATATTGCCTTCTTTTGGTTGATTGCCTCCTGATATGTGCAATAATGCTTTACAGGACCAGTTGTCAGCCCCAGGCAGATTTCCTCCAGCGATGCTCTAATCTCCACGACCCAGCTTCTTCATTTCCCCTGAGATCACCGTCATACCAAAGAGCGTGACCTCAGGTGTGAGGTTCTGGGTCAGCCACACACGGATAGGTGCGAGGAGTCGATGGTGCCAGACAGCACCTTATTATAGGTGTCTACCCCGGCGTCAACAGCTCCAACGCATGCATCACCCACCCTTGATAAGTCAACTGCCGCCATAAAACCCTCGGGGGTAAGATCTTTTAAAGGGCGGCAGTGAAACATCTCAGAAGGGGAAGAATTTATGACGGGAGCACTGAATGTGAACTTCACCGTGCAATGGTCAGACCAAGCTACCTGATCGATTTCAAGATCAACGATCTCAAGTCCCAGTGAGAACACCAGGTCCAATGTGTGGCCATCCTGGTGAGTAGGCATGCTGACAGACTGCACCAGCCCCAAAAGGGACATACTCTGCAATAGCTCATCAGCGCACTTTTGACTTTTATCCTTGGCCCAAACATTGAAGTCCCCAAGGAAAATACATCTTGGGGAATCCAATGTTTCGCCGGCAGCAAACTCGGCGAATTCCTGCAGGAACCCCCCCATCAGACCAGGAGGCGATAGATGAGGTATCCTGCAACCCATGCTCAATTTTCCACGAATGGCACACATTCAAATGAACCTGGGTTCCCACGGTGCAGTGAAGTCAGGCTCGACTTAAAACAAATAGCTACACCGCCTCCCCTACGATTTTCTCTGGGGCGGTGCACCACAGTATATCCTGGGGGGACTGCAGCCTCAAAAACAGGGCCAGCATCATCTCCCACCCAGGTCTCTGTAATGTAAGCCAGGTTGACCAATGGAACCAGAGCGGCAATAATAGCCGTCTTATTTCTGATCGACCGCGCATTGCATAGCACCGCCGTCAGAAGTATTGAGGGTGACACAGCCCTAGAGGTCACCTGGCCACTTGGCCTGGTGGCCCCCCTGGGAATAGGCACCAACCACGACTGGCTTCTCCTAGATGCTCTATTTATTCCAGGGTGTCTCCTGGACTTAACCACCTCTATCCTTTGATCAACCTGCTCCTGGTCATCCCACAGTGCATACGCAGAGCAATCCCCCACAATCCCCACTTCCCTACAACGCCTGATATTAATATCAGATACAGGGAGGGGGATAAAAGGACACAATTCATGCAGCTGCGAGTTCCCATAAACAATCCTAGGCCCTAAAACTCGTCTAACAGTACTCCTACACATGTCTAATTAAATAAGCCAAATGGCACATATAACTCATGCAAGCAACACACATTAAAACTCTACTTTTACAATAAAATCTAGTTGACATACATGAACTGTTATAACATAATCTAATTCCCTCCTCTCACCCAGAACAAGGTGAAATTTCAACTCCGAGTGGCGCTCGCGCCACTCCGCTCCCTCATGCGGCTCGCTGCGGCGCCTACAGTTATACAGCACCTCCCCACTCCCACACGCCAACAGCCGGCAGCCCCCCACTCACAGCTCCAGCTGGCAACGATTAGCAGAAATGACACACAGCCTCTCACACTGTGTTTGGCAAGGTAGGGCTAGTGGGCAGGCAATCCAAAAAAGAAGTGCAGTCCAGATGAATAAATAAACAGTTTCTCAGCCACAACGAGCAGCGCTCTCAGCAGATATAGGAAGGAAACACAGAAATGCCGCTTGCGAGCGGCACCTACATTTATACAGCGCCTCTCCACTCCCACACGCCAACAACCGGCAGCCCCCCACTCACAGCTCCAGCTCCAGCTGGCAACAATTAGCAGAAATGACACACAGCCTCTCACACTGTGTTTGGCAAGGTAACCCCAGGGAACAGGGTGGTTACACTTATATTTGTAATGTTACTACCCACCCCTCCTCACCCATCCCTTCCCCTCTCCTCCCCTCTACTTGCCCTGCCTTGTCCTGTTGATCTACATCTACTGATGAAAATTTGCTTATTTCCTATGCAATTGCTGCTGATCAACTTTATGTACATGTTTTCTCTTAATATTATATAAGCATATAGGAAGTATGTATTCTGCAACCCTGTATTTTGTGATTTATTTATTTTTTACACCCGTGTCCTATGTACTACTGTACTATTGTAACCTTTTTATGATTTATTATACTGTCTGCTGTTCCATGCTTTGTTGTTTGCTACATTAACTCTGTGCCACAGTATGTGGCCCGGGTCGTGCCTGAAAACGGTCCCTGGAATCAGTACACCTAATATAAATACATAAATAAAATAATACATCCCTTCTAAACCTTCTACCTATGAATCTCCACTTGTGACCCCTTTCTCCTCACAATCCACCTTGTTAATTCCTTTCAGGAACTTGAAGGTGTCTGTCATGTCTCCCCTTTCACTTATGGTGTTAAGCGAGTATTGTTCATGCTCAGTAGCTTTAGTTGATCCTCATTGGATCTGCCCTCCTGGCCCTGAATCATCTTGGTCATTCAATGTTGTA
This sequence comes from Neoceratodus forsteri, assembly GCA_016271365.2. Taxonomy (NCBI): domain Eukaryota; kingdom Metazoa; phylum Chordata; order Ceratodontiformes; family Ceratodontidae; genus Neoceratodus; species Neoceratodus forsteri. The sequence goes on from CM057455.1 coordinate 701,876,093, forward strand.
TCATCTCTGTCCAATCCCTGTCCTTTTTTAAGGTGGGTATTCCAGAACTGAGCACAGTACTCCTGGTGTGGCCTCAACAGTGACCTACTGTATATGAGGGGGGGTGTAACCCTACCCTTTGGTATGCAGAAAAATGCAGATCATGTCCCCTCTTGGCCTCCTTTTCCCCAGGGTGACAATGTTAAGGGTGTCTTGGCTTTCCTTATAGCTTTTGTTCCCAGTACCCCTAATTATTTTGTGACCCAACATTGCACCATCTTGACAATTTCAGTGTTGTTTTTGTACTGAGGGACAAAGAACTACATGTAGTTCTCCATGTGCAGCAGGACCAGACCCCTATAAGGGGTTAGGTTTACTTTCCCTGCTCTCTGGTCATCCTCCTTTTGTTGCAATCCTGCATTCTGCTAACCCACTTGATAGAAACTGCACATTACTTGTTTTGTGTCAAACCATTGGCCATTTTGACCCCCATTCCCCCCTTTTCCTTCATCATAGTAAAAGGAGCCACACAGTGTGTTGTTCCTGCCTCCATCGTTCCTCTTTCAGGGTAACAACATGAATTTGGCTACATTAAATTGAAGTCTCCAGGTGTCTAACTAATCACACAGCAGGATACAGTCCTCCTGATGTTTTTCTCTGTGCTCAAAGGAGTCCACAACCCTGCCCACATTACGGTGATCAGCAAACATAAGTAGCTTTCTGGATACCCCAGCTTTCAAAAATGATGATACAGCTTTGAGTTTGAGCTTGAAAATCTAGTATGCCTTTGTCAGTTTGGCTCTTAACATAGAAATTAGCATAGGGTAAAATTAAAAATAAATGGGGGTAGCCTTGAGGTCAGCAATAAATATTATTTTCTGTTTTTAGTGGTGTGGGAATTTGTCAGTTTTAGCTTGTTGTACAGATTGCTCTGAAAAGCTAGTTTAAAAAACAATTTTGTTTGTCCAATAAAAGGAATCACCTGCAACATGGTTGCTTTTTTCATAAATTGCTTTCTGCATATGTTTTGTATTATTTGCTCTGCTAGATTATAGTTTTGCATATCTTTCCTATAGTTGTTATATGTAAAAATTGCTTTATTGCACAATTTATAGGTATTTGACTGTACATCCAGTATTGTCAACTACACTGTACTTGTTCAGACTAGCCTACTCCTGTTTCTACCGTGCTAATAGCTTCTCAACATTTGCCTCACTTTGCCACCTTCTGCTTTGTGGTGGCAGTGCATTTATGGTGGAGTTTATTGTTTAAACCTTAGTAGCCCTGGACCTTGTAGTGGTGGTTTTGTCTGAGAGCTTGTTGTCACTTTGGAGAAATAGTGTTTAGCTGGTTAGTTTTAAGTGTGGTAATAGTTATTTTATCAAAATGAATTCTCTATTGTTTGTATGAGTGGGGGTTGTTTCTACAATGTTCTTTTGTCTATGTTATAACTTTACTGGAGAAATGTATTGCCCCCTTCCACTATTAATGATTACATTTCTTTTAAATGTCTTGCTTGTCAATGATGGTTACTCTGTTTGTGTACTTGTCATTAATAGAAAGCTACCATATGAAGGTTTGGACAGACTTTGTTTAAAGATCACTTTATCTGACTGAAGTGATTTATAACTTACAGACTGGTTCTAAAAATCTAGTTTTTGTTCTATGTTAAGGTGACCAGGTAAATTCTAGACATTTTTCTATCTTAAAAAAGATACGCATTTACCTACTGTACATACACTCACATATTGTTTTCAGTTGCTAAATGAAATGGACTTTTAGATCCTTTCATCTCAAAGATTGATATTATTTCCTCCTCGTCCCCTTAAGATTCAGCTACAGTACATCAAACATTTTGACATTCATTGAACCAGGTTGAGAAGATAACTGTGTCATTTATTCCAAAACTGCTGAGATTCATTGAGCATATCAGAGTCTGCTTCTATCCTATGCAGACAAAGTATTTAGTGTCTTTAGTGTCCTAAGATACACTATACTCAGAACAAAGCGATTTAATAAATTCTTCATTCTTTACATTTGTCATCCATTCATCCATCAAGGCTAATATTGCTATACCTCTCAATAAGACAGCATTACTAAAGCCTATTTCTGAAGAAATCTGGAAAATTTTTGAATGTGTCCTTCCTTTCTAAGGTTTTGGATGGACCTGCTACTTCATAAGTTTTATAATTAATTTGCCTATTTGAACTGTTCTGCTCAGGTTTTCATTTTCACAGTGCTGAGGGAGCTTTGGTTAGAGTGACTAATGACCTGTAGTATTTCTCAAGCTGCAGATGTGGATTCACTTCCCTTTTGATTGTTTTATGTTCTCACTGTGTGACAATCCTCACCACAAGGTTTTCCTTCAGTAGTTATGATTATGAAAATAATAATATTAATGTGTTAATGTCAAAAGACTTATTTTCAACAGGTTCTGAGGATGCAGTCATGTAGTACACATGACAAAAGTTAGAAATTTCTTCCTAATATTTAAAGAGTTTTACATGATTGGCTCATGCCCCATTCACAGATTGCTTCAGTATCTAGCCATATACAGTATATGCTACTCACCTGAAGACATTTGATGTTACACCTGGCACTGTGCAGAGTCTTCTGCTATTTCTAATTCTTATGTTATCATTAGAAAAAGGTTACATTATCATGCAGTTAATTTCCATTGTGTGTTACAGTGAATCCATTGTCCATTCTCCTAATAAAGACTTTTAACTGAAATCTCTCCAAGACATAACAGCCTCCATATATAGTATATGCTGAATGGTGATGAGCCATTTCCATATGTACTACAGACCCATGAGATACATGAGATACCCAGGTCCTAATCTGTTTATCTTTTGCAATACTTTTCTTCGTTTTGACAGAGTGGCTTCATTATATTTCCCATCAGGTAGTCTTTAGTCACTCAGTACTGAATACTGAAAACACTTACGCCTTATTGCTCCAGTACATTCCCAATCCAATTAATTGAACATACAGTGGTAGCAGACATATGTCCAAGTAAATGTAAGTAATAAGCCATGAGAGGGTGTGCATTATAGGATCTTAATGCACACCCCAGGGGTGTAGTAAGGCATGACGTTGAAGGCCGAGTGTGCTAATGCCCCTGGTAAGTGCATTAAAATCCTATTATGCATACCCTGGAGGGTTTATTTCACTTATAAAATGGCTTAAAGTAGTTTTTTGGGGGAAGAAAAATAAAATGTGGCACCTGACACTGCCTTTATAGAAATCTAATGTATAGTCAGGTGACATCTCATGGCCAATGAGATTTCTAGATTAACTCATGTCCATATCTGTATACAGTCAATTCCATTTATATACACATGGTCGGGACATTGAAAAATTGTGTCTCTAGATTTATGACAAGAAATACCATAGAAACTAATCGGGATTTACTGTGATATATACAGTACCATGCTGGGGGTGGGGGTGGCAAGAACCTTGACTACAACCAGTTGCTCCATTATTCTGTTCTTGATGATGCCTTCCTGGCCATTGCCCAGCACTGGGGTTATGTTGACTCACCTGTAGTTGCCTGTGTTAGACCTTGCACACCTCTTGATAAAGTGGACTACAACATACATTATCCAGTTCCATGGCAGCACAATGGTCTTGACAAACTAATTAAAGATTACTGCATGTGGCCCTGATAATTGTTTTCTTAGCGCCACTATAATCCTGGAGAACATCTCATCCACCCCTTGGGCCTCTCAGTCCTCTCTGACTTGATCTTCATCTGGTAGTCATTGACAGGGATGGGTGTTATGCTCACAGGCTGCATTTTAGTTACTCTTGATGCAATGGGCCCCTCCCCATAAGCACGCTTCCTGCAATGGGGCCATTTGGTGAATGTCAAAGTAAAGTCTTCATTCAGCATCTCAATCATCACTTTGGGTTCATTCACAGGTTCCTGCATTTCTTCTCCTGTTTTCAGAAGCTGAATCCCTCCTTCACTTGCCTCTTTTTCTTATGCACTGGAAAAGGCTGTGCTGTTGTCAGCAGACTTTTACTGTCATCCTGGCTTTTGTCTCTCTTTGACTTTCTTAAATCTAGCCTTGCAGTGGCAAAATACCATTTTTATGTTGATTGCATACAGCACAAACAACATATTGCGGCAGCTTTCTCAGTAGCAGGCTGTGGAGGCATGGCACTGTTGTGGCCAATGTCCCCACAGCCTGCAAAGGCTTGTCCCACTTTCACCAATGCCATTGCAGGCTGCTGGTGACAGTAGTTTGGAACGTTCGAACCAACTACTGACAATTTCGTCGCTGTAATCAGGGGCCGCCTCGTCATTGCAGCGTCAGCCATCCGCTGCAATGAGGGAGCGACCCGTCATTGCAGGGTGGGATGTAAACACCCTGATATTGTTTGTGAACATGGCGGCAGGTTTCCGTTGTATTCACAAACAATATAACCCCCCCACCATGTTTATATACAGACAGGGGCCCCAAACCCCATTGGCCTTGGTGCCCCATTGTTTCTGGTGCCGACAGGGGAGCCCACTCCCCGTTGGCATTCTGTAACCCCCCCCCACTTTTATTCCTGTTGACGTGGTGCCCAATCCCCTTCGGCATAATGAATCTCCCCCCTTTGTGTGCCAATGGGGGTGCCCAATCCCCCATTGGCTACTGCTGCCCCACAAAAGAAAGCCATTCATGGCATGCTGGGAGCCCACCCCAGCATGCCACATGCCCCTGTAAAGGGAAAAACAGTCCTGTGAAGTCTTTTTTTTATTTTACCTGCAAAAAAGGAAATGGTCCTTCGTAGTGTCTCTGGCCCCCTCCCACAACCCGCACCCACCCACTGCGCACCCTGCCTCCCCACACCCCCCCTCACCCCATACTTACCTCCGGAGCTTGGCACGATGATCTTCGGTGGACCGGGAACATGTCTGCACTCTTCAAAGCCGACTGCGAAGTGAACAAATGCTGATAAGCTGTATAAAGTAATAAATAGGGGGTTTTCAATGTTAGTACATATCGAGGACATTTTTGGGACTTTTTTCACCAAATTTTCAACATGGGGGTTTTGGGACCCCTCCTCATGAATTTTTGAACTGTCATGGTGTTAATCGGCCCCAAAAGGTGATTTCGCGGTCACTGTACAGAATCACCTTTTGGGGATGATTAATGAAATGACAGTGCCAGTGTTCCTGAGGTGGGCACTCAAAAAGCATATGTTGCAAATTTTGTGGAAAAAATCAAAAAAATGACTGTTTTATGAGTGTGTGCTGCGCAGTTGCTACGCACGCTCATAACTTCATGAATTTGCAATATTTTCATGCCAGATTTTCAACATTGGCATTTTTTCACACCTCTTTGTGAACAGTATAGCTGTCATTGTTCACTTCCTGGCGGAAATGTGTTTTTGCACTTCCAGTGCAGAATAGCGCAGTTGCTGGGGAAATCAGTGTTCAGGGCAGATTAAGGACATGACAGTGACACTGTTCATGAGTAGAAGTCCTGAAATGTCTGTGTTGAAAATTTGGTAACGATACTCCATGACATGACTGTGTTACGAGCATGCGTTGCGCAGTTTGTACGCACGCTCGTAACTTCGCGAATTTATAATATTTTCACTCCAGATTTTCAACATTGCCATTTTCCCACACCTACTTATGAACAGTGCAGCTGTCATTTTTCCCATCCTGGCCGAAATGTGTTTTCACACTTCTGGCGCAGAATAGAGCGGTCACTGTGGGAAATCACTGTCTGGGACAGATTAAGAAAATGACAGTGATACCTTTCATGAGCAGAGGTCCTAAAATGCCTATGTTGAAAATTTGGTGATGATAGCCCATCAAATGACTGTGTTACAAGTGTGCATTGTACACTTTCCACACACCCTTGTAACTTCGCAGATTTGCAATATTGTCATGCCAGATTTTCAACAGTGGCATTTTTTCACACCTCCTTATGAGCAGTAGAGCTGTCATTTTTCACATCCTGACTGAAATGTGGTTTCATAGTTGTGGCACAGAATTACACGGTTGCTGTGGGAAATCGGTGTTTGGGACAGATTAAGAAAATGACAGTGGCACTGTTCATGAGCAGAGGTCCTAAAAGCCCCATGTTGAAAATTTGGTAATGAAACTCCATAACATGACTGTGTTACAAGCGTGCATTGAACTGTTTCCATGTACCCTTGTACCTTCACACATTTGTAATATTTTCACACCACATTTTCAACATGGCACTTTTTCACACCTCCTTATGAACAGTACAGCTGTCATTTTTCACATCCTGGCTAAAATATGTTTTTGCACTCCTGCCGGAGAATAGCACAGTCGCTGTGGGAAATCAGTGTTTGGGACAGATTAAGACTGAATGAGTGAGGGGGGGAGTGACCAAGCTCAATTGAGCTCTGTCGGGACTGCTGCGGATTTGTTTGTGGGCAGAAAAAGGCCCCAGCACAAGAGCCCAGTACAAAAGGGCAGCCTGCAGCACTGGCAGAAACAGAACGAGAGAGCGAGTGAGGGAGGGGGAGTGAGCGAACTCACCACAGCATGTCAGGACTGCTGCAGATTTCTTTGTGGGCAGAAAAAGTTGTCAAAGCAGGCAGGGGCCCAGTAGAAAAGGCCAGCCTCCAGTGGTGTGAGAAACAATACGAGTGAGTGAGACAGGAGGACTGAGTGAGCTCAACGGAGCTCTATCAGGACTGCTGCGGAATTCTTTGTGTGCAGAAAAAGGTGCCAATGCAGGCAGGAGCTCTGTATAAAAAAGCCGCTTGCAGCGCCAGGACAAACAGAATGAGCATGTGACAGAGGGAGACTGAGCGACCTCAACGGAGCTGTGTCAAGACAGCTGCAGATTTCTTTGTGGACAGACAAAGGTACCAATGCAGCTAGGAGCCCTGTACACAAGTGCAGCCTGCAGCACCAAGAAAAACAGAATGAGTGAGTGACAGCATGGTAGTGAGTGAGCTCAACAGAGCTGTATTGTGATTGCTGCGGATTTCTTTGTGGGCAGAAAATGCAGCAATGCAGGCAGGAGCCCAGTACAAAAGGCCAGCTTGCAGCACCGGCAGAAACGGAATGAGTGAGTGAGAGAGGGGGAGTGAGCGAGCTGAAAGGAGCTGTGTCAGGACTGCTTCAGATTTCTTTCTGGCCAGACCAAGCCACCAATGCAGGCAGGAGCCCAGTACAAAAGGGCAGCCTGCAGTGGCAGGAGACACAGAATGAGTCAGTGAGGGAGGGGGAGTGAGTGAGCTCAACGGAGCTCTATTGTAACTGCTGCAAATTTCTTTGTGGGCAGAAAAAGGCGCCAATGCAGGCAGGAGCCCCATACAAAAAGGCCACTTGCAGCGCCAGGACAAACAGAATGAGTGCGTGACAGAGGAAGACTGAGCGACCTCAACGGAGCTCTGTCAGGACAGCTGCAGATTTCTTTGTGGACAGACGAAGGTGCCAATGCAGCCAGGAGCCCTGTACACAAGCGCAGCCTGCAGCACCAAGATAAACAGAACGAGTGAGTGACAGCGTAGTAGTGAGTGAGCTCAACAGAGCTGTATTGTGGCTGCTGTGGATTTCTTTGTGGGCAGAAAATGCAGCAATGCAGGCAGGAGCCCAGTACAAAAGGCTAGCTTGCAGCACCGGCAGAAACGGAATGAGTGAGTGAGAGAGGGGGAGTGAGTGAGCTCAATGGAACTGTGTCGGGACTGCTTCAGATTTCTTTCTGGCCAGACCAAGCCGCCAATGCAGGCAGGAGCCCAGTACAAAAGGGCAGCCTGCAGCGGCAGGAGACACAGAACGAGTCATTGAGGGAGAGGGAGTGAGTGAGCTCAACGGAGCTCTGTTGGGACTGCTGCAGATTTGTTTGTGAGCTGAAAAAGACAGCAGTCCACGCAGGGGCCCAGTACAAAAGTTAAGCCTGCAGTGGCGGGAAAACCAGAATGAGCGAGTGAGAAAGAGGGAGTGAGCAAGCTCAACGGAGCTCTATTCTAACTGCTGAAAATTTCTTTGTGGGCAGACAAAGGCGGCAATGCAGGCAGGAGCCCAATAGAAAAAGGCAGCCTGCAGCTCTGGCAGAAATGGAATGAGAGGGGGGAGTCGGCAGGCTCAACAGACCTATGTCAGGACTGCTGCAGTTTTCTTTGTGGGCAGAAAAAGCCACCAACAGAGTCAGGAGCCCAGTACAAAAGGGCAGCCTGCAGTGCCAGGAGAACCAGAATGAGTGAGTGAGAGAGGGGGAGTGAGCCACCTCAACAGAGCTCTGTTGGGACAGCTGCAGATTTCTTAGTGGGTAGAACAAGTTGCCAATGCAGGCGGGAGCCCAGTACAAAACAGCAGCCAGCAGCACGGGGAGACACAGACTAAGCGAGTGACAGAGGGGCAGTGAGGGAGCTCAACACACCAACGCAATCAACCTTCGGCATTGACAAATGCTTGTTTGTTCATGATTTTGTTCATGATTCTTTGTGCTAGGTCTTTGTTGAGCCAACTTGGCCCCTCTTCACTTAATTGTTAACATGGGTAATAGTAGCAGAAGAGGTTTGCATTAGGGCTGAAAGAAGTCAGTGAAGCTCTGACCCTTATTAAATTAGAACTGGAACACAGTGGGGGTCTGACTAATCCTGATCAGTTCTGATTATTAATATTTGAATGAATGTGATAAAATACACAAAAAGGGCCAAACTCTGTAATATTTAACATGGAGGCCAAATGGAATAAATAAATTAATCATTTGTATGAAAAATAAAGTTTAAATTACAGAAGCAAAGCAATCAATAGCTCCTTCTTGGCTTTTCGAAGTGGCATACCTGCTATCAATGGCCTTGGAATTTAAATTGGTGATATAGACATTTTATTTATGATTTTACACAGGGTACCCTGATATGGTGGTGGTGATAAAGAAAATAAGGAGAATAGGGACTCAGGATAATGATATTTCTTTACACTTAGACAGGTACTAGTGTTGTCTACAGATGCAGAAGTCCACTCTCAACTCTCTAGTTTCTTTCTTTTTTTAAAGCCACTTTTATGTTGGGGTGTTGGGGGATGGGATATTTTATTTTTTTGTAAACCCAGCACAATCTCCTCCATCTCTCTCTCTCTCTCTCTCTCTTACTCTCCAAACTTCATCCTCCCTCAACAGCCAAAAGCCAATGTTATGCTGGGGTTGTTGTAGAGGAGTAAGTCAGGAAGCATAGGAAGACTAGGAGGAGTTTAAAAATGTACAAGTAGTGTTTCATTATCAGTAACAATAAAATAGAAAAAGTAAAACTGTGCAGGATAGCTCTTCATAAAGGCAGTACAAAGAAAACAAAAATTATAAAGCTGAGTCCCATCCCCAAGTAAAACATTGCTCTGTTTATATTGAAGATGTTTTTGCCTGGCAGTTCATACTCTGCATCCTGTTGTAAGTTGTACCTCCTATTTTTTTTTTTTACAAAAAGTGTCAACACTTTGTCAGTTTCCTTCCTGAGGCCAGCCTGAAGAACAAATCTAGTCTTAACAGGGTCAAGTTGGTTTCCTCTTGACAATTCTGTAAACAAGCTTGAGGAGGTCAAAATGCAGCTCAAGGTCAATCCACTGAGTTCCGGATTGCTATCTTTTGTAATACACTTAAATAACTTTCTGCAATCATTTTAACAATATAATTATATAAATTTTCAAACCAAGGATTTCCAGTTTCTCATAAAGATTCACATATTTTTTTTACTGCAGAGAAGCAAGGGGAGAAAGAAAAAACAGAAACTTATAAGGATGACAGGAGGGACTCCAATAATTGCACTGCTAGAGCCTGGGGTTCAGTGGAGCAGTAAGTGGTACTTGCCATGCCCTGCAGGGCCGTTTATGAGTCCATGCTCAAGCTTCTTCTGGAAGCTCATTTTCTTTGCTGCAGTCCTGATGCTGGGGCAGCCCCCTCTCCACACACACACACACACACACACACACACCTAGTCCCCTCTGTGCTTCTGCTGTGTCTGGAACTGTTTCACTTTGAGTTCTTGCGGACTTATAATCACTATCTGCTGTCTTCAGCAGCTTGCTTGGGTCAATAAGTTTCCTTTGTAGTAGCTGCACTAACATGCTTTAGTGACTTATTTCACTCTTGTTTGATATTACATTTTACTTATAGTGCATATTTATCATCTTTGTTCATGTCAGTCTTTTCAATCCTTACAGATTCATCAGATTTTTCTGGAAAATGTTCTGCAGTGAGATTCCTAGAAAATCATGTTCTTTAAGGGTCTATGCTCATGCATCTTCTAAAAGCTAATTTTCCTTTCTGCAGTCCTGCTGTTGAGGTCCCATGCCCCCTGCCCCCTGCCCCCACCTAGTCCCCACCAGTTTCTTGTATATCTGCTTCAAGTTTTGTTTTTGTTATTCATTTCCTATTAGGTGTCTCACATAGCCCTTTGCTTATGTAAGCAATGTGAAACTCTTCAAGTCATTTACACATATCAATTAAAGAATGCCAGTCTGCTTCAATACAGCATTTCAAATAAGTTTCAAAGCTAGATTTATAGTGTGTGGTAGAGTGTTGTTGTGCACTAAAGTCTATCACTTCCCAGCATTGTTGTACCATTGATGTGATGTCAAATATTTGTTGTACCCACTTAGGTACATCACATCAATGGTACAACAACTTGGAATGCCCTTACAATCCAGTTGTCCTGGTATCTGCAGGGGTCACTCATTTTTATTTGTTTTTTTGATCCCCTCAAATAGTTTTGACAGTTGGTAAAAACAAAAAAAAACAGTGATCGCAATGCCAGCAGCACTGTATGACTTCTCCATTCACTTCCTCCCCACATCCCAATTCAGTGACAGCTCAGATTTAAAATACTGTAAGTTTTCCTTTGTTTTTGTTTTTTTCTGTACCTTTTCTCGCTGGTCCTTGTTCAACAATGCTGAGGAGTGAAGACTCTGTAATGAGTGGGAGGTGGGATAGATTTTTTTTATTATTTGTATGCTTTGTCAGCGTTCACAGTGAATGAACTGCTCCAGTAATGAACACTGATGCCCCTACACTATGAAAAACAATGTATGGGCCCGGTGGTGCTGAGGGCTGAGGCACTGGATGCCTTAACTCGCACCATGCCAGTGACCCAGGTTCAGGAACCACCTTGGGTTGGCTGGGTTCCGGCATGGGGGGGAGTGGGACTGAGCAAGCCAGCAGACAGCTCTCCTCTCCTGGGGCTGGTGGGGGTAGGTTGTCACCCCCTTGTAGTTCTGCCCCCACCAAATGGAGCTCTGGTGAAGTAGCATAGGTGAGAAGGGGGTGGCAGTACAGGTGGGTGGATGGGGCTGAGCTGGCTTCCAGCGTACATGCGTGGGGATCTGGGGCCTCTGGTGGGGAACAGTAGAAAAAACCTACAGAAAATACTATAACAATCTCTATTAACAAAAAAAAAACTAAAAATAATGTACTGCATGGGCATTTGTAAACAAGACATGCTGTTTTCACTTCTCATGGTTGTCATGACCACAATAAACCTCTTGAGCTATGTTATCGAGGCTTACTAGGTTGTCATGACAACCGCTCAAAGTGAACACAGTGTTGTTGTTCACCGATGCCTGTACATTATCCTCTATGTTGTGCTTTAGCTTGCTTCAGGTGCTACTGATCCGCCTGTTTCTTGGACCAAACTTTTAGGATTTGAGAAACACATTATTCTTAATCAGGCCCTAGATGAATTCCAGATTAGATTCAATCCAGCAATTTTATTGGTATGACCTTTCATCATAACTATACATAGAAGTGTACTTTAAAAACAAATTGTGTCACACATAATTACAGACAGTGTTAATAGGTGTAATTTGATAAATTTTGTTAACCAGGAAAGGAGGGCTAGACAATGCTGCCTATTTTCTGCCTTATTCTTGGGGATATATATACAGATGCAAACCAACTGGACCTGAACCAGATTACACTGTTTGTGGTATTTAGTGACTATTAGAAATTTGGCCAGGACACTGGAGAGACTCCCCTACTGTTTTCAAGCAGTGCCAAGGGATCTTTAATGGTTGCCTGCAAAACCAACAGAACAGGCAGACAGGATCTTGGTACAATGGTACCCTGATAGTACTGCATCCTCTTAGCAGTACACTCAAAGAGGTAACATTTTCATTTCTTGAATACGTGCCTCCTTTTTTTACCAACCTGATGTGTTAATTGTGCCACAGAACAGATTAGAATTTTGTCTTGACCTTGTAAACTCTTTTTCATGGAATAAACTAGAGAGGCAAACTTTTTTTTCCCAAATGGGCTTAATATATCTTCCCTTAATTTTCATGTAAGAGAGCAAACCCAAATGTCTCAAATGATTCAAAGTGACAAGGGCATACAGTAGTTTGTCTTTTTTTGGTACTTTTTCATGGTTTCCCAATGTATTATATTAGTAATATTTTTCTATCCTTAAAGAGCTAGTGTACTGCCTAAAACTAACATTAGATTTTAAAAGCAGCCAACTATTACCTTTTATATCTGAGGCACTTTTCCTTATCCTTTTGTTTAATTAGAAGATTGTTTACCTGATGTTAGTAAGTGTGATGTGTGGAACAGCTCTTAGCCTGGCAGCTGACATATAATGCTGTACTGCCCCACACTACATCATTAGCACTGTGATCTCACTAACAATGACATCACTGCTACTTAGGAACAGTAAGTGAGTGACTGCCAGGACATTCACCTGTGATGTCACTGTCAGTAAAGTCATAATGCTGATGATGTAATGTTGGGCAACAGAGTTAGATATGTCAGCTGCCAGGCTAAGAGCTGTTCCACACATTCAACACAATATTATCACAGAGAAGACTTTCTGATGAGCAAAAAGCAAAAGGAAAATACTTCAGAAATAAAAAATTAATACTGCCTACTAAACATTTTTATTATTTTCCTGTCTGCCTATTTTGGCTCCACTAGCTCTTTAATCTGAAGATACTCTTCTTAACTATATGATAGGCAACTATGTCTCCTGACATATTATATTTTTTATTATTTGATAGTAAAAGGATACATTCTTCCTATTTAGTAGAGCCATTTCATTCTTTGCTGAAATATCTCTCAGGGCTGGTACTGCATAATCCAATTCAAGATGTTGCCTGATTCCAAAGGTTGGTCAGACATCCATATATAACACAGTCCAATGCTATATAGTTTTGTTTATATATTGCCTTGCCATTAACATTGATGTTCATTTCACTTGCCCAAAAGTGCCTTTTTATGTTTGCTTGCATGCATGTGCAAGAAACATAGTGCCATCATCTGAGTTTTCGGAGGTGTGGCAGCCCTCTTCCAATTCAGTCAGTGTGTTTGCAGGTGTGGCAGCAGTTCTCCAGTGCCTGCTGGAGCTGTCTATGACAGCAGTTCAAAATGCAGTGGAGTACAGTTGAAAGGGGGAGCTACGATTCAGTGAGCAGTGATAAGATATTGCCTGCTCATGCATGCTCCCCTTACACACCCACACATACACACGCATGCATACTGTGTGCTCGCCCCCCAACGCACACACTGTGTAGCCGACGGGGGTGCCCAATCCCCCGTCAGCTGTGCTGCACCCCCCCAAAGCAGAGTTACATATGCCACGCTGGGTGCCCACCCCAGCATGGCTGCACATCGTATAGCCAATGGGGGTGCCCAATCCCCCGTTGGCTCCACTGGTCCCCAGTACAGGGTGCCATGCTGGAGCCCACCCCAGCATGGCAAAGATCTGTGCTGATGGGGTGCCCAATCTCGTGACTCCATGCTCCCCACCAGCCATCCTTGTGCCATGCTGGAGCCAACCCCACGCGGCAAGCGTCCCGTGTTGTCACATAAAAAAAAAACCTGAAACTCAAAAACGTTCCCTTGCTGTCTCTGCCCCACCCGCCCTCCCACTGTGCACCCACCTCCCACACCCACCCTCACCCCATACTTACCTCTGACTCCGGTGATGATCTTCGGTGGACCGGGAACACATCTGCACTCTTCAAAGCCGACCGCAAACTGAGGAAATGCCGGTAAGCTGTATAATGGGATAGATAGGGTTTTTTCAACTTTGCTGAATATCTCAGCCATTTTTTGGAATTTTTGCACCAAATTTTCAACATAGGGTTTTTGGGACCCCTTCTCATGAATGCTCTTACTGTCATGGTGTTAATCAGGCCCGAAGGGTGATTTCACAGTCACTGCGTGAAATCACCTTTCGGGACTGAGTAATGAAATGACACTGACACCGTTCATAGGATGGGCTCTCAAAAAGCCTATGTTGAAAATTTGGTGGAAAAATTCCTAAAAATGACTGTTTTATGAGCGTGCTTTGTGCAGTTCCTATGCATGCTTGTAAGTTCATGAATTTTCTATATTTTCACTCCAGATTTTCCACATTGCCATTTTATTACACTTCCTTATGAACAGTACAGCTGCCATTTCTCACATGTCACCCCAAATGTGTTTCTGCACATGTAGCGCACAGTGGCGCAGTCAGTGTGTGAAAGCAATGTTTGGGACAGATTAAGAAAATCACAGTTACACTGTTCATGAGCAGAGGTCTTAAAATGGCTATGTTGAAAATGTGGTGACAAAAGTCCATAAAATGTGTTACGAGTGAGCATTGCACAGTTTCCTCGCACCCTCGTAAGTTCATGACTTTGTAATATTTTAAGTCCAGATTTTCACCAGTGGCATTTTTCCACACTTCCTTATGAACAGTACAGCTGTCATTTTTCACAACATGGCCGAAATGTGTTTTCGCATTTTCAGTGCAGAGATGCATGGTCGCGGTGGGAAATCATTGTTCGGGACAGATAAAGAAAATCACAGTGACACTGTTCATGATTGGAGGTCCCAAAATGCCCGTGTTGACAATCTGCTGTAAATAATCCCCAACCTAATTACATTACGGGTGTGCGTTGCACAGTTTCTATGCATGCTCATGACTTCACCAGTTTTTTTAATATTTTTACTGCAGATTTGCAACATTGCCATTTTTTACACCTCCCCATGAACAGTACAGCTGTCATTTTTCACATCCTGTTCGGAATGTGTTTTTGTACCTGTGGTGCTAAATGCCGTAGTCGCTGTGCATAAGCAGCTTTTGGCTAACAAACTGATATTGCCACTGTTCATGAGGTGGGGGTCACAAAAAACCATGTTGAAAATTTGGAGTGAAAATACCAACGAATGCCTGAGGTGTTAGGGTTTCCAACCATAACGCCCCACCCTGTAGAGAATGACAGGCATCAGGGGTGTGACTTGGGATTCTTGCCTGTAATGCTCATACCATTCCACATCCTGCAGCCAGTGAGAGGCATCAAGGTATGCCTTGGACTCTTCGGCCTCAAAGTTCAACCCATTCTCCTATACCGCACCCATCTCACCATATTTCCTGATGGAATGGGGTGCACATAAGGGCCAAAGACCCCAAGGCACACCATGACACTTGTCAGTGTCTGCAGGGTATGGTGTGGTGAAATGTCGTGGCCGTTCTGCCTGACGCCCAAAAGGCACACCCCAATGCCTGTCACTCTCTGCAGAGTGGTGGTGGGGTTGGCTTCAGTTCAATACTTCACACCCATTTCTATTATGCAGCTCTGTAACTTCTACACTACCAATGCCAATGCCAACAAGCAAACATTCAGCATTGACAAATGCTTGTTAATTCACATTTTAGGAAGTCTTGAGCTTGGAACTGAGATCACTTGAAACCAAAATTTGACCATCCTTTCTGCAACTTTAATTTCCAATGGAACTGTACTTGTTTCATCAATAAGAACTATATTTGCATTCCTTGGTGATAAAGGACTCTGAGGAATCTGTTTTATATTCTTTCCAGTTTTTGTCCAGACTCCCAACCCCAAAGTTCCAACCAAAGTATCTGAGCATGTATGTTTGCATTGTACATCTAACGTGTTTTGCAGCATTTCTTCATATTTTCTAATAAAATGAATATTACTAGAAACTGCTTGAGATGCACAAGCAATATTATTACTAAACTTTTTTAACCAGCTGTTATTGTCTGAAATGATTTAGCCTCAGTATTAAAACTTTTTACTCTTAATAATTTTATGCTATTTATACAAAATGTACATATTTATACAAAATGACCCTATAAGTTTATTTTCGGACCAAAGCACACTACTTTAAATTTGTCTAGATTTGCTGTGATACTGCATTTATGAGACATGGAAGATACTTTTGTCAATTTCCTTTGCAGGCAGTTTTTGTAAATGATAATAATACCAAATCATCAGCAAAGAAAACAGTTGGTACTCTATGGATTGTATTCCATATTTCCTCGATATTGATTCTTTGGACCCAACCATTACAATTTCTCTTACTCTGCATTGCATTCCTTCATGTCCAGTCTTTTGGGTTTGGGCCCTTCTGAGTCTTTTCCAAAGACTACACTTGGTTATAGGTCAAGATTTTACCTGATTTCATGACTACAGGGTCCACATCCTTCTGTGCTTTGGGCTTGCATCACACTGCTAATCTGAACAGGTGGGTGTCTGGCCCTCTTTTCTTGGTACAACATGTATAATTGTACCACAGTAGTGCTTCCTTGTCTAGTCATGTCAGTCAGCACTGTCTGACACAAACTAGAAAGGATGAACAGAGCCATCACTGACAATTGCTTGTTTGCCATGTGTTTTTTTTATAATTATGTCTAGATATCACTCAGGGCATCATGACAATGGTGTCACAACTTGACTAGACAAAAAGGAACCTGACACTGAGCAGCTTAGCACTACCACCAATTTAATCATACATACCATTCCTGCTTTATTTATCACACTGTCTTTTATTGGCAGAAAGCCCAAATGCCTGTCTTCTACATTCATGTGCTTCAGGACATGCACTCTAGCACCAGAAAAAATGTAAAACCTCTCAAAGTCTAAATGGCACCCCTCTAGGAGCCATGTTCCAATGTCAAAACCTTTCTGGGCTGGGCTGGGCCCCTCAAGAGCCTGACTACAATGTTATGCAGAGCCTTGCCCCTCAGGGGCTTGGCTTATTTCCTATATTAATGAGCCTTGTGCACAAAGGAGAGTTTCAGGGTTACCACATATGAAGCAGCTACTCTAAATGTCTTCTCCTTTTGTTCAGGAGAATACAGAATTATAATATTTCTTTAGTATTTAAGCACAGCCTCCATGCCCCTCTCAAGGGCATAACCTCCACAATAGGGGCTATTTCAGTGCCAGTGCTACTCCCTGTGACACCATTTTGAGATTGGAATTCTCAATGAGGCAGGAAGAGAGGACATTCATCCTAAAATCTCAGTGGTGTTTGCCAGGTTTAATAGCCCTCTTAAGTTTAACAGAATCATTAGCTCCTTCTATCTGGAGTTAGCATTTTTCAGAACTACGGGGCATATCCATGAATGCACAATTCATGCATAGCTAGCCTGTATAGTTACCTGCCCATGGACAGGAACAGGATGTGTAGTATGCACAACTGCACACACATGCAGGGCATCGGTCCATGGTCTTGCCGTGCTGCAGCAGACATGATTTTGGGGGGGGGGGGTGGTGAGAGACAATGGTGTGCATCCAATCAATTGCCTGTTCTGGGTCCTGTACTGGATCCTATGCTCTGCATGGGCAGCGGATTCTAGGATGGTGTGGAACAACAAACAGCAATGTTTATGGGTCAGTGCTCCACTAGCTGCCCAAAGCCCACCCTGTCAGGCCAAAGGGATGGGGCAGCACATTGGGGGGAGGGCTCCATCATTTCGCAACCTGCAGGAGTACACTGTGGGGGCATGTAACACATATGGAAGTGTCCCTGCTGCCATATTGTTCATCCCTTAACCCAGTATTCCATACCTTTCTAAATGGCATGGAGTGCAGGCCCACAGACACACTTCCAAACTGCTTGCAGTGCATTGCTGCACAATTGTCTGGGTAATCATGTGTACAAGGGTTCACAACCTTTCTGTATATGCTACTGGGGGTCTGCTGGACCTACACTGTGCAACACGTTGACTTAGGATGCGTAGGCAATCTGAACATTTTTAAGTAGGGCCCAATGTTTTTAAATCAAAATTATGATAAAAGGGATGGTAATTCAAGGCCTTGGATCCACAGAGGTTGTCTCCACAAGAAGGGGTTTCTTAACCTCTGTGCTGATTCCAATTTAATATTATATATACAGTTTCATAATTAGATACATTTCATTGTGTGTTCAGGTTGGATTGTGGCTGGGCCATACTTTTCATTCATCACCTCTACTCGTCATCATCAGCCAGTGTTCTCTTACAGGAAGTCATGCTTCAGTCAGTGAACATTTCAATCTCACCTTTAGCTCTGATCATTAGGCTCCTTCTGGAGGTATCAAGATTCACTGTCTCGCTGGTGCCCCCAAAGGGTTGTAGTCTCAGTAGGGGAAAGACAGCATAAATGGCAACAACTATGTTGCATAACCATTCAGGCAAAGTTCTGTCACACACACATCTTCAGCTATGGGTATAGTTCCAGAATAATATACCCTGTTACCCAAACATGGTTTCATTTACCCATACATTACATAATTACAGTACTTGTCAACCCAGTTAGTTAAGGAAATGATAAGTTAGTGCCAAAGGTAACCTGTTCAGTCTACCCTTGGGGAACAATTGTGAATATATACTATAAATCTTGATAGAAATATGAAACATGCAACATATGTTATTTGTTTTAGCTGTTTAGTTTATTTATTTGTTTATTTTGATGACCATGTAAGTGCACTGTCATCAAAGCACCTTTTTCAGGCACTACCCAGTAGCTAATAAGAGTTATGACATTTGTTGGTTGAAACAAGTAATACAAGAACATGTGAGAAATGCCTTTCGACTAAAAATAAAAGTGGAATTATAACAGTAAGCATGTTAGATTTGCTGTGAGATGGTATGAATGCTAATTTCACTTCCCTTCACCTATAAAAAGTATAAAATGTATATAAAGTGATACAGCCCTCGATAAACAAGTTAAAAAGAAAACAGCTGACATCCAGTTGCATGTAGTTTGAGTTAAAATAAGTAAGTGCCCAATTCAGGAAGGAAGAATATTATATTTGTAAAATTTACCACGTGGGGGTAGGGAGGGTTTGTACTGAATTCTCTGTTTTGACTGTGCTGTATGGCATAAAACGGTATCCCCTAATGAAAGAGCCATTTACAATTGGTGAACGAGCAAGGGTTGAGCTGCTTATTTTGTATTTGACATTAAAACTGCCATGGACAGAGGATCCTTAACTGGTTCAGCCTTTGTAGATTTATCTAAAGCATTTGATTTAGTAGATCATACCCTCCTAATGCAAACATTAACATATATTAGCATCTCCACTATGCATTTGCCTGGTTCTCTATTTGCTAGGCAGGTATCAATTCATCAAATTTGGTGATGTCTTCTCCAGCCTATTATCAGCCACTCTTGGCCTCCCCCAAGGATCCACACTAGGACTTCTCTTCTTGTCTGTTTACATAAAAAGCCTTCCCCCTGTCTCCTCCAAATGCTCTATCATTATGTTTGCCAATGATATAGATCTCTATTATAGCATCCAAACCCCCTCACACATTTATGCCCAAATTAACACTGACTTCACCCACAAACAAAACTGGATTGTGGTCAACAACCTGGCTCTCAACACTACCAAAACCCAAGCTATGTTATTTGGATCTAAAGTGCAAAGAGCATGCTATTCCTGCCCATTGTCTATTCATTATTCTGACAGCACCTCTCTCTCCACACTGAGCAAATTCAAGTATGTTGGTGTCACCATAAACCCTGCTCTGGATTTCTCCTCTCACATCTCTGCCATTTCCAAATCCATGAATTCCAGGATAGGCATAGCTTATCACCTCCACCATCTTTTCACTTCGGAAGCATGTGCAACTATATCCCAAGGTATTCTCCAACCCTGTCTCCAATATATTTTATTTATTTATTTATTGAATTTTGTTGACCCGTTAGCCCACTCGAGACTAGAAGTTCATTTTTCAGGGTTGACCCGGGGACAGTCAACTGAAACTGAACCAGATTAAGCTATTGGTGGTATTTTTAGTGAATGGGGGAAATCTGGCCAGGACACTGGGGAAATTCCCCTACTCTTCCTGCAGGGGGCTTGACTTCCTGTGGGCAGAGTGTGAGCAGAGTGTGAGCAGATAGCTCAGATGGAGAAGAAGGAGGATGTGCAGATGGTTGAGGAGCTGGCCTCCCCTGTGACTGATATTGCAGTTGAAACAGAGGAGTTTTTTGATGCAGCAGGGAATCCAGAGAAAATCTTGGATGAACAGATGGATTTAATATCTCAGGACCTGCAAGCTCAGAAATGGCAAGAATTTCAGCTACCTGAACATGGAGAGTTACCAGGAATTGAAACAGACACAGTGAGTTACAAACAAAAAGAATTACTGATTAAATTGTTAGCGGAAGAAGACAAGCATATGCAGAGAAAAAAGGAACTGTTTACAATATGCATCAGAAACTGTTTTGACTGAGGCAAGTATTAGCAAGGATGTGCAGGAAAGTGTGCAGGATTTTAATTTTGCTATGCCTCAACAGGATAGCCCTATGACAGTGTTTGTGACTACAGGACAAGCTCAGAAAAGTGCCACAGTATTCTCTTTTGCAGCACAGGAGGGAAGAGTGGCGAAGAACCCTAGTCCCACACAAAACTCCAGGGCTGATTACTCAGAATCTGATCAGGGCCCTTGGTCAGTAGAGCATTCTCTTAAAGTGGCTGGATGGGTTAAGGAGCCTGATAAGGGATGTTGGATTTCGGGGTTTTCACCTCTTAAGCTTCCAGGGGTTCATTTAACTCTACCCCTGATTTCTTCCTGAAAAAAAGGGACGTGAAAAGTACATCTGAAAGTGTACAGGGTGTGAGCATGGCCCTAGATACAACACAGGGACAGGAGGTATTAGACCTGACTCCAGAATTAGAATTAACACAGCATCCCACCTTGCATCTGCTGACAGAGGTGCAGGGAAATGGGAGAGAAGATTTAACTGTTCAAACTGACATTGAGAGACTGATTGCATCTGACTCTTCTGTCTTGGCTACTAATTTAGTACAGGTCAATACTGGGCCTGAAACCTCAAAGGCCTCAGACAACAAGGCACCTCAAGGGGATACTGATGGAAGGACGCTGAGACATTATGCTTCTTTTTTTCGACAACCGGTCTATGTGGCAGGGCAACATAATGCTGTCTGCCTTGTATAAAGGGGGTTTAGAGCAATTTCTTGACAGGGTGTTTGTGGGGAAAACACTATTGAAAGAATGTTTACAGTTTCAAATATCTGAGTTATATGCTCTAATACATGTTTCGGGAGTCCACTTTCGATATTAGTTTCAAATTTGGAAGTGGACTTGAAATATTTTGGGAAAGATATCAAAAAGTAAAACACAACCCACTGTGGATGCCTTTTGAGGTAATACCCTTGACTCAGCTGGCTCATAGGATGGTCATGGTATTATTCCGCAGTGAGAGTGTGAGTGTCACAGACTTAGTATTTTGGTTAAAGCAGTGATGCACTGTAGTGGGGAACCCTGACGCCATATTTGATTAGAGTATATGGACTGGTGGCTGGAGAATAAGAGTTATTTTATGATCACAGGACCAGGGATTACAGCACCTGCCAAATTCCTTTTTTCAGAGAGAGATGGGGGGGGGGTGTTGTTTTATTAGGGACAGCCCTGAACCTGTTACAAGTGTGGAGCTCTGTGTCGCATAAGCAGCAACTGTGATCGGCTTCACTGCACTTTATGCAACTCTTTGGAGCATACTAGTGGGCAGTGTAAAGAGGTGCCAACCTGCAATCTTTGTGGGACTCGAGGACACACTTATACAAAATGTCCGAAAGCTCCACACTGCACAACGGGGGCGGCAGACTGTGAAGAACAGAGATTGCTGGTCTCTCTAGCGCAGAAACAACACACCACAGACAAACAGGGTTTGACTGATCCCAAACCTGCATGGGACACATCACTAGTACTAGGGGTTAAAGCTACATGATGTACTTCTACACCAAAGTTAGGTCCCAGCACGGAGCCCGTGGCTCTCCCCCTGCAGGTAAAGCCAGTTCCTACTAGTGGGTTAGGAGGTTCCATGCATGGAGGAGAATACCCTTTGATATAAAACATTCCTGATGTACTCCTACCTGTGCAAGACATGGACACAGTCACAATGCCTCACCCCCACCAGAAGTACAGCAGGGGAGCCTAAAAAAAAACATGCCTAGGAGGTGATCTAGTAGGATGCAACCAGCTTCCAAAATGCCCCAAATAACTGAAACCCCCATCTCCAATAGATTGCAAGCCTTTTCTGAACAGCAGGATAGGGAAGACATTGATTCAGATAGTTCCTCTATTAACTTGGTGGTCATGGAAGGGACATCAGGGGCAGAACTGAATGATTCAGAGTTCCATCAGGACAGTACTGCAGTACATAAAACTGTTGTAGCTAAATGGTCCTTGGGAGTCAAGGCCAAAAAAAAGGGAACCCCCTGTGAATGATTTTTCCCTCTTTTTTTGGTTTAAATTGTGCAATCTTTACCTACTCTTAGTATGGCTGATCCTTTAACTATTCTTACTGTTAATGTTAACAGTATTAAGAACCATGTTAAACTGGGCTGTGTTTTTTTGCACCTAGGGGAAAGTACCGCAAATGTTTATTTTTTACAGGATACCAGACTACTTACAGTTACTGAATTGTCTGAAGCAATACAAGAATGGTAGATGGGGGTTTCCTTTTGGTCTCTTGGTCTTGTCTCCTGCTCTGGGGTAGGTATTTTGTTTCACAGTATTGAAGTCTCCGTAATTAAACTTACTGATCTGGTTCCCGGAGAGTACTTTTATTAGATGTCAAAATCCATGCTGCATATTACAGATTAATCAATGTATATGCCCCCCAAATGAAAGCCAACAGAATTGCAGTCTTTACACAAATAAGGCCATATTTACATACATCGCAGAATATAATCTGGGGTGGGGATTTTAATTGTGGCTTGTCAAAAAATGATAGAGAAAGGGCAACTACCATGCAGAAGGTGTTTTGTGACATGTCCTATATACAGACTGCTATTATGACAGCTTCACTGGTAGATGCATATTTTTCCAAACATAGTAGGTTGGACCCAACCTTTCAAAGGGGGAGTACTGCAACGAGGATTGAGTTCTTCTTTATAAATAAATCCTTGATTATTCAGTCAGCCATAGTGGAATCAGTAGAGTACTTTGACCATAAGGAACTATCCTAACAGTGCAGGACTTCAAACAGGCATGGGATAGGCATAAGGGAGCAATACAAATGACTATGAATAGATAGGCCACTGACAGAGCAAAGGCCGATGGCACATTTATAAGGTAGAAAAACAAATGGGCAGACTGGATGGGCCTTGTGGTCCTTATCTGCCGTCAACTTCTATGTTTCTATGTTTCTATCCATTACAATAGGTATTGGCAGACAAAAAGTTGGCCCTGGGATGTGGAGGTTAAACTCCTCACTTATCCTGTTAGAACAGGTAAAACAACAACTTTTATATTTTATTATCAACAAAAAAATCATTGTTTGTTCTCTTTGAGAACCCCGTAGCCTGGTGGGTGGGTACTAAGACAGAATTAAGGTCCCTGCTCATCACTGTCAGCAGGGGTCATAGGGGTATTGACAATGTGACCAATCAAAATAACAGAAGGTGATTACAAACTCTTATGAGTCTTACTCACACCGCTAGACATGATTACACCTCTGAAATCCAGAAAGTCAGAGAAGATTTGCAAGCCTTCCATTCTAAACAGATTGCTACTCTGCATATACAGCAAACTTATGGAACACAGGGGAGACTGGACGACGTTTGTCCATTCCTCAGCTGTAAGAGTAGGGTGAATAAAACAAGAATTAAGAAATTATATGATAAAACTAATCAGATACATAACACGACTGATGGGATATTAAATGTAGTGTATGAACATGCAGTGTCCTTGTTTCAGGCAGCAACCTTTGATGACCACAGAACCACTGAGTTTTTTGCCTATATAGATGTGCCAACATGTGCTGCAGAGGCAGTACTTGAGATGGTGTGACCTATTACGGCAGGGGAGGTGGAGGTGGCTATTCATACTTTGGATACTGGGAAAGCACTGGGAAGAGATGGCCTTACGGCAGAGCTATATAGATTTTGGGACCTGAGATTTCTCAGGAATTGGCAGACACTTTTAACCATCTATTAAATAACACTGACGTTCCTTTTTATATGTCAGTGGGGGTGCTCACTTTGTTCCATAAAAAGGAGGACAACAGACAGATTACAAATTGGAGACCTAATAGCCTCCTTAATTGTGATTTTAAAATTTTGCTAAAATTTTAAATGTAAGGTTGTTGAAGGTCGCTCCAGAGCTACTTTCCACAATGCAGTCTTGTGCTATACCTGGTAGATCTATATCAGATCAGCTGATCTTACAGAGGGATATTTTTCAGATGGACACCCTCTCCAGAGTAACTGGTATGGTGGTCTCCTCGGATCAAAAGCTGGCGTTTGACGCTGTGGGACATGATTTTTTGTGGTTCACCTTACAGAGGTATGGGATTCCACAACTGTTTGTTGCATGGCTACAAACGCTTTATAATAATGCTATGGTGGTATCACAAGTAAATGGATTCAGCAGCCCCCTGGTGGTGATAAAGCAGGGACTGTGACAGGGGTGCCCTATAAGCCCCCTGTTATACATTTTTGAGATGGACCCCTTGTTACGAGCACTAAATAGAACCACTGAGATTCTCCCTATTCATGTCTGTTTGTGTGATTTGCCTTTTACGATGCTGGCTTATGCGGGTGATGTATGTCTTTTAGATAAAGATGACACATCTGTCACCACAGCAGTACAGGTATGTCATTCATATGGTGCGGTGTCTGGGGCTGCGCTTAATATGGGGACATGTGTAGGATGGGAGTTGGGACATCAGATGACTTTTTTTCAGCAGATAGCAGGAATTTCCTTTACTTGGGACAATATTTGGATTTTAGGTCTAGATTTCAGGCAGGGCCCTTTAGATTTGCTAAATTGGGATAGGAAATTGGAAGAGGGGAGTCAGTTAGTTTAACAGTGGCAAGGATGGAATTTTAGCAAGAGTAAGTGGGTATTTCTGATTCAAACATTTTTATTGCCCATATTTCTGTATATTAGTAATATATTTCCTCCACCCCGAACCAGAGAGATACGACTATATAGCACTTTTTCCTAGGCTTTTTGGGGGAGTCAACTCAGCCTGATTAAGAGAAATGTTTTATTTCTTCCCCATAAAAGTGGAGGCCAAAATATGGTCAATCCTTTGTTATTTTTTTTCTGCCAATTTCTATATGGGAATTGCTGCCCATTTTTGCTGGGAGTCCATAAAATATGGTCTGATGTTCTGTTCAGCTTGATGCCAAAGTGGTTCACAGCATGGAAAACTGGATCTATCGGCCTTATAAAATGGGATACACGTACTCCTGACTATCTTAGAGATGTTTTTGTTAAATTAAAAATATTGAATATTACTAGAGCTCATTTAGAAACTAACACAAAAAAGCAAATTTATGGACAAGTTATTTCTACCCATTTTGCAGAGCCTGAGACATTTCTGAAGTGCTCCCCAATATGTGTTCCTGCTGTGTGTCTTTTAGTTCAGGATTCTAGGATCCCTGCTAAATATCAAGATGTTTTTTGGTTGTGCTGCCATGAATGCTTAAATGTAAAGGCAAACCAGAAACATAAGAAGCTGGATGAACGTGTTTGTTTCTGACTGTGTTGTGTACAGGCTTTGGAGACTATGGAGCATTTATTTGTTCTTTGTCCTTATATCACAGGTCTCTGTTCTTTATTAGCCACAGAATGGGAAGAGGGGATGTTTGCCAGAGTAACTTTTAGGATGCTTATTTATGGACACTATGGGGGGTTCTGGAGTAAATGGGATGGGATACTTTAAATTTGTTTTTTGCTGTTATTAAGTGGTTTATATGGAATGCATGGTGTATCTTAACGCTACAACAAAAAATGATTTCTACATTAGAACTGGTAATTAAGATCACTAAAGAACTCCAGCAGCTTTATTTGGGTGAAATTAAGTCTTTCAACAGGCAGCATTTAGATACTGTCTGGAGGAACCTACCTTGGATTACGGATAGTGATGTTCCAATTACATGAAGTATAGCTTTTGCTCTTGTTTATTTTTTCCCTAGCATTACCTGTTTAATCTGTACAACTTTGTATTAGTTTCAGCATTTGTGTTTGTAATGATTACTGTATATTTTTTCTTTTTTCTGTATGTTGACTGTATGAATTTCAATAAAACAAATTCCTCTACTCTTCCTGCAGGGGGCCTTGCTTCCTGTGAGCAGAGGGGACCCCTTTGTCTGCGGTGCCAAGATGGCAGATGTGGAGGAGACAGAGGAGGAGATGCTGTGTAGAATTACCTTGTCCTTTTGAAAATAGAAAAGTAAGTCTGGAGGACGATGATTCAGATACCTCTATGGAGGATGAGGATGAATCGAGATTGGCCATCCCTCTGCTGTTGGAGGATGCAGACAACCTTACAGGAACAACTGATATTGCAGCTGATGCTGCTCAGCCAGAAAGGGATATTGATGAAAGAAGGATGTTTTTGCTAACTATGTTAGCTGAGGATGAGGAGCATTATGAAAAAAGAAAAATCACTTTAAAAAACAGAATTGCTGGAATAAGCTTTGGAGGTGACAGATACTACTACCAGGTCAGACACAAACTTACTTACTATTTCTGTGTGTACAAAACTGTTGGCACATGACTATTCAACTGGGAAATTAATTTCAAAACAATTTAAGGTCCCTGAGCAACCTACCGTATCTGCAGATTGGTCTTCACAAGGAGCGTTTGGAGAGGCAGGCTGGATGCAAAATGAAAATGGGACTTGGGTCCCTGACCCACTTTGGGAAATGTCACAAGTTACACCTGATGCCACAGGCCCAGACTGTAGACCGAAGTTTCCTATTTCAGGTAAACAACTTTTGGATTGTCCAGGAAATGGGGTAGGAAACATTATGGCACAACAGGGAGATAAAGTCTCTGGGTACATGAAACAGGGAGATGATGGAAAAGCATGTATTGAGAGTGACCCTTTAGGGGATAAGGAGTCTTTGGGGGAGGAAAATAAAACTTCTCAAAACAGGGATCTGAGCACAGAAAGAAGGCTGAAAAATGCATTAATGAATGACATGGGCATCAGAATACGGAGGGAGAAGAAAATGCTCCAGATGCCAGGAACATGAAGGACTCAAGACATTCCCTGTAACTGGGGATCTCTACAAGCAGGCAGCATAGTGAGGAGCCTGACAAGCTGGCTTCTACTGATTTACCTAAGGACACACACGAACAGCAAGAAAAGGTAAAATTACCTTCAGAACCTGTAGTTTTAGGTGTTGATAACTCTGACCCATTGGCAAGGGATGAACAGAATGACTCCGGGGTTTCAGGAGAAGAGAATGAGTTTAGAGCCACTGTCCCCAAAACAATTCCTCATCCTGCTGGGAACACTGAAAGGCCATCTACAAGAGGAGGGCAAACCCCTCCAGGCAATAGTCATACATCAGAAGAAGGTCCTGTACCCCGCCGATCAAGGTTTTCAGAATTGTTTCACAGATCTGAACCAACTCCTCAGAGAAATGCAGTAAGGCTGTGTTACAAAGGGTATTTAGAGATACATCCAGATAGGCTATATGTGAGTCAGACTTTATTGAGAAATTCTTTAAAATTCACAGCTTAGGATGTTTATGCCCTGATACATGTCTCTGGTGGGGACAATTATGATATAAGTTTTAGGACATCTGCAGGACTGGAAAGATTCTGGATGTTATACAATCAATGTATATTTGCCCCCCTTATGGACTCCCTTTTATGCTATTCCCCTGACTAAGCCTTTGATCAAGATGGTGACTGTAATGTTTCAGAATGAGAGTATACATGTGTGTGATATCTGTCACTGGCTTCAGCAGAGAAGTGAAGTCTGAAGTACCCCTGAAACACTCTTGGACTCTGAAGCCTTTTGTACAGGTGGCTGGCATTTTGAAGTTAAACTTTGCCAAATGATTGATGGGGTTGTTCACATCCCAAACAGTTTCTTTCTTGGTAAAGACCGGGGAGTGTGTTTTTATTCCAGTCAGCCGAAGGCATGTTATAAATGTGGGGTCAGAACACATTTGTCCAATGTATGTGATAAGTTAAGCTGTGAAATATGCTGGGAATTCAATCACAATAGTATCCAATGCAGAAATCAGTCCAGGTGTAACCTTTGTGATGAACGAGGCCATATTTTTCAGGAATGCTCATGGGCAGCTCGAAACAAGGATAGGACTGTGGACCTAGATGACTTAATAAAAAAAGCCCAGTATGATTCATCTGCACTGAGGAAGGAACCTGCAGGCACAAATCCATGTTCTACTGAGAAAAAGAGAAATTCAACTTCTCAACTGGATATGGAGAATCAGGATACGGAAGGCATGGATGAAGATGGCCCCCCTCCCTCTCCAGGACAGACCCCAGAAGAGATACATTCAGAGGAAGAAATAATTCCACAACAAGAAGCAGAGACAGCAAGGACTAAAATACAGGAAGATAGGGCAGTACCAAACATGCCCCCCCCCCCCAAAGACAGTCTGGTCTCAGCCAGAAACTAGAAGAAGAAGTATGAGACTAGCTAAGACTGGAATAGAAGGAGAAGAAATAGCTGCTGACAATACTTTCTCAGTTCTGGACCCTAAAAACTGGGGGGACTCTGAACTGGATAATGAATTATTGGAAGGATCATCAAGATCAGGGTCTATGGATTTGCAGTCTAGTATAGTGAAAGTGGATATGGAAAAAAAGAGAAAAAATAAAACAAGGAAAAAATTTGGATGACAATGAGAGCTTTTTGGGGGGCTAAGGTGTAAAGCATTTTTTGCCATGTCTTCTTTTTTCAGTAGTTACCTGTAATGTACACATTATTCGTAATACTAGAAAAGAATCGGCTGTGTTTTCACTGTTGCAGGAATATAGGTATGACGTTTCTTTTATATAAGAAACAAGGATGAATTCATATGCAGGTATGCTAGGGGCCAAGAATAATTAGATTTGTGACCCCTCATATTGATCCTTTGGACAGAACCAAGCGGATGGGGTAGGGATTTTGTTTTCTGGCTGTAACTTTAAATTACAAAAGATAGTGGACATTATACTTGGAAGAGCTTTAATAGTGGATGGAATTTGGTTTAATGTCTCCTGTAGATTCATTTCCGTCTATGCACCCCAAACATAATCTGAAAGGGTGGAATTGTTTACCCTACTGCAACCTTTTTTAGCAACTGCAAGGCGGTGGTTGTAGGAAATTTTAACTGTACAGTAGACACTTCTTTTAGGCAATTACAGGGGAAGAAAGTGTACTGTGATTCAGTGGCTTTTCAGTCTTTAGTAAAAACAGCAGATTTCATTGATTGTTCAATAAATGATTCCCCAATGGTCAAGCATACATTTGTGAAAAATGATTTAATGACAAAAATAGACTACATTTTGATATCTAGACAGTGAGTAAGAAGATCAACTAGAGTAACACAGGTAGAATTCTCATATCATCTTATGCTACAAATGGTTCTCTCTATTAGCAGGATAATTTTGCCAGTCACCACTAGATGGTAACTGAATAATTCCATTTTGGCAGAACAGGTTGTGAGATTAAATGTTACCTCCATTATAATGACCAGGATCTCTGATATGGGTTTCTATGAGATCTTAGGTGATTGGTGGCTTGAAACCAAGAAGGATTTGACAATCTGATTTCAAAAATATGGGAAAACATCCTCAAATAAGTTCTTTTGATATGTTACACTGAAAACTCATTTATTAAAATTAATTTCTTTAACATATACTGTACCTCGAAACAAGATTTTTCAGGGCAAATTTCAGCTATAAAGCAACAAATGAGGATGCTGCAATAAGATACATCAAAATCTTTGCAAGCAGAACTATCATATGGGACTCAAAAGATTCCTTACAGAGATCCCTGTGAGGCTTGTAAAGAGAGGCATATCAATTCTAGTATAGAGGAATTAAGGACTCAGCAAGGGGAAATTGTATCCTCTACAGAAGACATAAGAAATGTAGTTGAAAAATATTTAACTGTACTGTACCAGCCCTGGGAAATAGATCAGATAGAAGTGCAATGGTATCTAGCAGGAATTGTGATGCCAGTCTTGGAGGTGGAAGACAGGGAAAATTTGATGGTTGAAATAACTGGGCAGGAAATACTAGATACAATATGCACCCTGAAGGAGGGCACCTTCCTGGGAAAAGATGGGATTTCTAATTCCTTTTATTTTATAATTGAACAAGGTTTATTAGTTTAACAATAAGAGACATCTCCAGTTACACAGTGAAGAACAATGAGCAGGACATAATTACATAAACAACCTCCCACCCTCCCTCCACCTACCCCCCCATCCCATGACTATACACATTACCAAGTCTCCATCCGTCCATCTTAAGGTAGACTAGGGTCTCACGGCTTCCACACTGCCATGAGTGTCTCAAGAACACCCCATAGTGATGTGTATGCCCTAGTCCCACCTCGCATATATGCTATCTGCCATTCCAATTGTAAAGCCAAGGTGCACTCCCTGTACCATTCCATCAAGGTGGGAGCCTGGTCACTCACCCAATGTCTCATAATTACTAACTTAGCTGTTGCAGCTATAAGTGACATATGTGCCCTTTTGGCCTTAGATGTATCGGTTGGAAAGAGACTAGTCAAGCATACCCTAGGGGTGAACAAGGTTTCCAAGCCAAGGATAGGATCTAGGGTATTCTGAATAGACTGCCAAAAAGCCTTAATCTGAGGACATGCCCAGATCATATGATATAAAGTACCAGTGTCCCCTTTACACTTTCCACAGAGGGATGTGGTCACCGTTCCATATTTATAGAGCTGGGAGGGGGTTAGATATATATTATGCAATATATTAAATTGTACTGCCCTCAACCTATCTTGTTTTATAAATTTATACATTGAAAGCCAAATTTTCTTCCAGAGGTTGGGCTCCTCTGGAATTCCCAGTTCCTTGGTCCGGTAATAACAAACCCCTACTGGCAATCCAGCATCCCATTCTTGCAGGGTTTTATACACAATTGAAACTGAACGTGGCTGGGAGGCTATATGTAAAATCGTAGCTAAGTCCCTATCCCCCGGCACTACTGGCATAGCCTGAGAGAAAAAAGAAATTAGGGCATTAATGACTTGCAGATACTTAAATGTTTCCTTGGGTGAGACATTTAAGGGCACTTGCAACTGACTAGTAGGAAGCCACTTTCCTTTCAACCACACGTCTGATACCCTAGAGCGAGTTAACTGAGGCTAGAACGTGAGACAGCGTGCTCCCCGATCTTGAAATGGATTACCAACAATGGGCTGGCTGGTGGAGTGGTACCACCTGATTCTGAGGTGCCTTTGTATCTGATGAAAGGCCTTTAATGACCATCCCATGGGGTTATTTCTAAGCAACTTAGGAACAACTGATGGGGAGGCGTATAAGAGGCCGACAGTGAGCATTGCTTCGCTGATAGCACTTCTCTATGTTTAACCATAATGGTGCGTATCCTGTGTGGTTACTCCTCTATCCCAATAGGCCAGTTTGCTAATGTGCTGTGCAGCATAATATATGAAAAGGAAGGGCAGTAATCCGCCTCTTGATTTTAGAGGCTGTTAATTTAAAGATGGATCTACGGACTCTTTTCTGGTTCCATACAGCGACTGACTGCACTTTGCAGTTTGGAGAACCATCCTTTCAGTAAATACATACCTAGCATGCTGAGAGAATATAAGATCCTTGGTAAAACATTCATTTTATGACACTTAGTCTTCCCCAAAAGGAAGAGGCAATACTCCACCTATCCATGTCTCCCATGATCGCTTTGGTTAAATTATCCAGATTGTCTCTTCTTATGGAGATTCAATCCCTAGGACATTAATACCTAGATATATAGAGACTTTGTTTCCAGGAGAGACTGAGAGTTAATAATTCAGCCTTATTGACCCTACTGTTCAGTGGAAAGATTTTGTTTTGGTCCTATTCAACTTGTAGTAGGAGAGCTTGGAAGGCCTCAATCTCTGCCAGTACAGCAGGATCGAGGCCCCAGGGTCCCTCAATATGCAAAAGAATGTCATCTGCATATACTGAATAAGCATATCTGGCATTCTCTATACGTATACCCTTAATAGCAGAATTCACTGCTATCCTACGCAGTAGGGGCTCCAGGTACAGGCTGAAAAGCAGTGGAGACAAGGGGCAACCCTGCCTTGTTCCTTGGGACAGCTGAAAAAGCGGGGACAACACCCCATTACACTTGACCCGGGTCACAGGAGACGAATTTAGAAGTTGCACCCATCTCAGGAATTCCCTCGGCATCCCAAAAGAGGACAGGGTGGCTAAAAGAAAGTCCCAGGATACCCTGTTGAACGCCTTTTCGGCGTCCAATGAGACCAGTACCATTGGTATGTCAGAATCCCTAGCAATTGTGATGAGGTGCCATAATTTCCTCATATGATCCTGGGATAGCCTCCCCACCATAAATCCCACTTGTTCGTGACTGATAAGATTACCAACAACTTTGGAGAGCCTGTTCGCCAGAACTTGAGCCAATGTTTTAACATCTGTATTTAATAGGGAGATGGGACGGTAACTGTCAATACTCAGAGGGTCTTTCCCTTGTTCTAAAATTAAGGAGATCGTGGCCTCTTGAAAGGTGGGGTCCAAGAACCCATTATCATACCAATACTGGAATACCTCTTTTAAAATTAGGATCACTAACCAGTGGCAGGCTTTATAAAAATTTTTAGGGAACCCATCTGGCCCAGGGGATTTATCCAGGGACATCAGCTGAACAGCCTGTTGTATCTCTCTCCAATAGTAATTAGGGCACTCAAACATGCCGCCTCGTATCAGCCAGCTTAGGTAGCTTCATCGAATTGAGATAGGAGCTAATGTCATCGTCAGTAGGCCGTGCAGCAGAGTCCATAGCATACAGTTCTTGAAAATAAAGGCCAAAGGCCTTCGCCATTTCTAGGGAGTCAGAGCAAACTCGTCCCTCACTTCCCACATGAATCCCGGTAATAAATTGCGATGAATCTAATTGGCGAATGCGCATAGCAAGCAATTTACTCGCCCTCTCCCCTGTTTCCAAGTACTTTAATTTGGTTCTCTGCAGGGCGAGCTCCGCCCTCTGAGAGATCAGACCCACATATTTAGCCTGTAGCTGGTGGAGCCTGGCCCAACTCTTCTCCGAGGAGGTACGAGATAAACTATACTCTAAGGTTTTAATAGAGGCTAAAAGGGAATCCAATTGGGCTTTTTGTTTCTGAGCTCTCTTAGCGGCCATTTTAATTAGTTCACCCCTTAGAGAGCATTTCAGGGCTGCCCAGACCATATCCAATCTAGCTACCGAGCCCTGGTTACTGCTGAGGAACAAAGTGATAAAATCCATTATATGCCTCAATGTGGCTTTGTCCTTCAATATCTGACTGTTTAACCTCCATTGGGGTGACCTTTTGCTTCCTGCCCCTAGCCAGAATTCCAGATTAACTGGTGCATGGTCAGATAATACTCTAGCCGATATCTCTGCTTGCATAACCCCAGACATTGCAAAGGAGCTTATCAATATATAGTCAATATGGGAATACGTCCCGTGTGCTGCAGAGAAAAAAGTATATTGCCGGACAGTCGGGTTGATAACATGCCAGGCATCCACTAGGGCGGCATCTCTGATGAGCTCCGTCAGTGCTCTTTGTGCTGAAGACAGCCCTCTCCGCTCACACCCAGATCTATCCAGGTCTGTCTGCAGCACGAGATTCCAGTCCCCACCTAGTATTGTGAGCTTCCTAGGATCAGATACCACGATGCTCAGCAACTTCACAAAAAAGGCCGGAGAGTCGCAATTTGGGCCATATACCGAGCCAAGTAGT
Organism: Neoceratodus forsteri; assembly: GCA_016271365.2. Taxonomy (NCBI): domain Eukaryota; kingdom Metazoa; phylum Chordata; order Ceratodontiformes; family Ceratodontidae; genus Neoceratodus; species Neoceratodus forsteri. The sequence goes on from CM057455.1 coordinate 701,909,997, forward strand.
ATCGGATGGGATTCTAAATGGCCATGTATAATGATATACGGCCCTCTGGGTCCCAGATTTCCTGGACCAGCTTAAAAGGACATTTCTCGTAAGAATGGCAACTCCACCCCTATTCATGGATATCCTGCCCCACGACCTGCCTCCAACCCTGATCTTCTGAAGAGGGTAACATCCTCTCTCCTCAAATGCGTCTCTTGGAGAAAAACAATTTGTGCCCTTAACTGTCGTAGGTGCCTCAATATGGTGTGCCTCTTGATCCTATCCTTGGCTCCCTTGACATTCCAACTAATGAAGTTATATTTACTAGTCACGTCATTATACTAATGTAACATGGACCGAGAAAGAGAAAAGATGTCCATAATGGACTATACAAAACCCCTCACTGAGTCATTAGCTATTCTATTATTTGACATCCGTGATAAACTCTGACCCGTGTGTAGACATGGGCCTACTAACCCGCAATCCCTGCCCAATATTTCAAACTAAGCAAACTACAACCCCCTACAACCAACTTACCCTGGTTCGGATTAACCGCACTCCCATCTGTCTCACACCACATGATTAGCCTCTCAGCAGCCCATGCGAGACAACCATCACCCTCGGAGCCCCCCCCAAACAGTAAAAAACCACATATAAACCTAAGTAATTAGTACCAGCCAGTGATATAGAACAGTAAATAACTATGCTGCATACCTAACCCCCAAATTTCTGGTGTGCCCAATGTCCATTCAAAGAGGCTTCAGATCTGTGAAGCCATCTATATAAAAAAAAAAGGTGAGAAAGATCCTGTATATTTAGTCCACCATCAGTCCCAGTTCAGCACACTGGTAAGAAAGTCGGTCCGTTGGATCTTGCCAGGAACACTCCAAGTCTTTGAACCAGCTTCCTTGGAAGACGAGCTAAGAGTCACAGCACTTTACCCATAAGTTTGGCTATCAGCTATTCAATACGTCCCCACTATCTCTTATCAACTTGGCCCATTAACCTCCAATCTAATTCCTTTTATAAGAAATACAGTGACATTATTGCTTCCTGCTTTGCTAAAGTATTTAATTTCTGGCTCATACAAAACATAATATAACTGGATGTTTCTAAAGGGTTGGTGATATTTTTATATAAAAAGGGGGACAGAAGAGATTTGGACAACTGGAGACAGGTTTGTCTCCTAAATTTGGATTTTAAGATTTTTATGAGTATATTACAGAAACAGCTCAGGAAGGTTGCACAAAATCTAATACATCCAGTGCAAACATGTCCCATGCCTGAAAGGAATAATAAAGGGAATTTCTCCATTATTATGGATGTAATAGATTACAGTAACAGAATGGGTCAGCCAGGATATGTGCTGTCCCTTGACCAGCATAAAGCATTTGATAAAGTAAACCATGAATTTTGGTTTTACATTTTAAAATGTTATGGGATTCCTGGACAGGTTATACAAAGGTTGCAATTGATTTATAAACATGCGGAGGTTACACCTTTAATTGCGGGTAAAAAGGGAAACTGAATCCTGGTAAGGCTAGGTGTGAGGCAAGGGTGCCCCCTGAGCCCCCTCTTGTATACTTTTGTTTTGGACCCTTTAATCTGATATATATCGTGTCAACAAATAAATGCCCTAAACTTGTCCCAGCAAATAGTAGAACCCACTCGCATAAACCTTAAATCCAACAAACACACACTTCTGGATTGGGCTTTAACTACCCACCCCCATCAGATCATTAAAGCTGGCCTACTACCTGACTCCCTTAGTGACCACCATATGATTTTTATTGTGAGAAAAATCTTCCGCCCCACGGCCCCCCACCTCACATGCTGCAAAACAGAGCCTACAAGTCTCTTAACCTGACTGCTCTCCTAAACGACCTCTCCAGTATTGATTGGTCCCTCATCCCTAGGGCCACCTCTATGGATGATGCCCTGAACTTTTTCTCTGTAAATTTCCTTGCCATCTGGGACTGACATGCGCCCCTAAGGAGATCCCGGGTAAGAGGTTTCCACTTACCATGGGTAACAACTACCATCATGGAACTCCTTCATACCAGAGACCGTGCCTGGAAATCTTTTAAGGCTACAGGTGATCAAACGGCTCAGCTACGCTACCGGTCATTAAGAAACGCCTGTACTAGACTCATACGACAGGCTAAATCAAACTACTTTAAAACCGCTTTCAACAACAACTTCTCCCACCCCACTCATTTCTGGAAGTCAATAAAATCCCTCCTCTCCCCACCTGCCCAACCCCCTACTCCCACTCTTAACATTGCGGGGAATTCCATTTCTGATCCTAGCTTGGTAGCCTCTGAGTTTAACTCCTACTTTTCCTCCTTGTCTTCTTCCCTCTGCTCCTCCCATCCCTATCCCTTGTCCACTCCCCCCTTCTGTACCTACCCCGACCACCTTCTCTCTCCGTCCAGTCTCATCTGGCCAGGTGCTAAAAATACTGCAGGCGCTAAACCCATCAGAGGGAAAATGTCCATCGGGCCTCGACTCCAAGATGCTCCTGCTCTCTGCACCCGCCATAGCACACCCGCTAGCCCTGCTCTTTAACTTGTCTTTTAAACTCGGGGCTGTCCCCAACTTATGGAAACAAGCCACTGTTGTTCCACTACCTAAAGGAGGGGACCTCTCCTCTCCATCCAGCTACCATCCTATATCCCTGCTCCCTGTCCTAGCAAAGATTCAAGAGCGACTTGTTCTCTCCCAGCTCTATCACTATCTTGACACCATATCCTTTTTCACCCCCTTCCAGGCTGGTTTCAGGAAAAATCACTCCACCACCACCTCCCTTCTTCACCTTACCAATGCCATTTTCATGGGAATGGACAAAGAAGAAATAAAAGCTGCCATTTTCATTGACCTGGCGAAAGCTTTTGACACGGTCTCCCATCCCCTGCTGCTGGCTAAACTTGCCCAAGCAGTGAATTTCAAATAATGCAGTTGACTGGTTCCACTCTTACCTGGCCGACAGGTCCCAATCAGTCCGCATCGGCTCAGCCAGTACCACCTCACTCCCTGTCACCAGTGGTGTCCCTCAAGGGTCTGTACTCGGCCCGCTGCTGTTCTCTATCTTTCTCAATGACCTGCCTGCAGCCTGCCTACAAGCATCTATCCACATGTACACTGATGACACGGTGCTGTTCACCTCTGGCCCATCCACTAGTGCCGTGACAGCCTGCCTACAGCAGGATTTTGACTCCATCCAACGTTGGTTCACCTTTAACCAGCTATACCTAAACCCTAAAAAAACAGTCTCCCTCACCTTCGGCTCCCAGTCCAAAACAGCACGGCTTCCTGCACCTCCTACGTTCTATACTCTGGATAGCTCCCCACTAGAGGCCTGCACCGCTTATTGCTATATTGGGGTCTGGCTAGACCAGCATTTTGACTTTTCAGTACATATTGATGCCCTACACAAAAAATTGCACCCCATGTTAGGAGCCCTCTACCGGAATAAAAATTGCATCCCTCTACAAACTATACAAGCAATAGTGCAAAAAATGATCCTACCTATTATCGATTACAGGGATGTCGTCTACTGTGCCGCCCCCCAAACTTCCCTAGCCAGGCTAGATCCCCTTTTTAACTATTTTTGCGATTTCTCGTTAAACCGCCCTCCCAATACCCACCACTGTGTCCTCTACCAATCCTTGGACCTCCCATCTCTTCATAACAGAAGACTGCTCCACTGAGCTAAAACCTCCGCCAAGTTCTGGTCATCCTCCTCCTCCTCCTACCTGTCTTCCTCCTTAGCCTCTCTCCTCCTACTTACGCTCTTCAAAATATTGACGCTAGGCTCCTACATATCCCCCACAGATCCACCCGGTCTGGCCAGGCTGCTTTCAGCTTCGGTTGCCCAAACTATGGAACTCCCTGACAGCCGATATTAGACATTCCACAAGTACTCTCAACTGAATGCTCTTCTCAAACTGCACTTCTCACCAACTGCAACTGTAACCCCTTAATCCTCCCCCTCAACTCCATAATTCCCCCAGTTGTGCAGCAACTTGTTTTGATTCTAACTTGTAGTTCTGTTCCCTACGCATTGTCTGGTAATACATTATAGTTGAAGTGATTAAGTACCTATGCAACTGTTCTTAAACTGTCTCACCTATTGCTTGTAATCTGTCTATGTAAGTTCTTGTTTTTTTTTTCTGATGTAATTTTTCCTTACCAGTGTAACCCCCTTCCCCCAGGGTGCATCTGGAATCGAGCAGTACTCTGCTCAGCATGCCTTTCCTGGTAAATCTCTTAAATAAATAAATAAATATGGTCAAATAACAATATACATGGTATTTGGTGAACATATTGACCACAGGAGATCAAAATAGTAGCATATGCAGATGATCTTTGCCTATTTCTAAGAAATCATAATAGTATTCTGGTTATGTTACAAGAAATTGCCAGATATAGCAACCTTTCAGGGGCAGCCTTAAATTTTCAGAAATGTAAGGGTTTACTAGTGGGATCTGCAGAGGTAGGAGTATCTACTATAGGAAGCATTGCTATTTCAAGGGATCCAATCAAAATACTAGGAGTACTTTTCGGGGTAGGGGATATGGCCAATACAAATTGGGAAAATAGTCTTAACATTTGTGAAGGGAAGGTGAGTAAATGGAAAAATTGAAAACTTTCAAAAACAAAACAAGTGTTTATTATAAAGTCATTTTTAGTACCCTGCCTGTTATATGTTAGCTCTGTTTTTCCACTACCTGTTAAGTGGGAAACAAAATTATTGAGAATTTTTCTCAGATGTTGTGGGGATCAAGGCTGAATCCAGTGAAAAGAGAAATTACTTACTTACATAAGCATAAAGGTGGTTTAAACATGCTAAACCCAGTAGTTTTTTTTCCATACTATCTTTTGGTCAGTGTCCTTTCAAGTGGCTGTTCAAGATACAGATTCTTTAGTGAAAACCTGGCTTTTTAATAATTTTGAACCAGTTTTGGAAATATGGAGTGAGATACCTTTAATGTTTAATTATAGATGGAAAATCTCAGATTGTTTTAGATCATCTTTACAAAAACTATGTAAATGGGGGGTGTATAAGTCTCATTTAAAAGGGAAAATGAGGAAAGCATTGTACAATCAAGTGTTAGATTTAATTGGGCCTGAAACAGTAGAATTTAAAGGTTGTCAGGTGGCAAAAGTGGAGAGGGTTTTGATGCCACTAATGAATAAAATAATTCTAAAAAGGATGTGGGATGTGCTGTGGTTAGTTGCACATGGAAGATTAGGAGTTAAAGGGAATTGTAAACATAAAAGTCTGGAGGAATGATATTACTCATACCCTGAATGTGTGAATCAAATGGAGTCAATGGAACATTTTTTATTGGTATGTCCATTCTCTAGTGGTTTATGGGTATATTTAGCTAGACAATATAAATCAACTTGGCTTATGACACTTACATATGAGCAAATTGCTTTAGGAAATTATTCAGGTTTACTGTCCAATTGTATAGCCTTAACATTGAATATATTCTTTTCTGTTGTGATATTTTATCTCTGGCAGGCTAGAAGCCAGTTAATATTTCAGAAAAATGAATGTCGTATCTTTCTTGTAGTAGGTTATGTGATGCAGCTAAGAAAGAAGTATATGAAATGGATATCTGGTATCATCCTAGAACAAAAAGTACAGGCTTGGGTGAAAGGGTTCCCATTCTTTCAAATATATGGCTGATAAAAGGTCTGCGAGGGAGAGGGATGATAATCTGATGGCTTCTAGATATTAAGATTTTGAAGTATGAACAAGGTTATTAGTATAATATGATACAAGAATGATGAAGCAATATTTTTTTCCTCCTGAACATTATACAAGAGGAAAATGTATTTTTTATTTTTGGAAATATTTATGAAATGTTTATTTTCCTTGTTTTCTCCTGTGTTGCAGTTTGAGAAATAAAAACTTCTGCTTACTCTTTGGATAAAGAGGGAAATGAGACGGGGGTCAGGGGAGGACTCTGTATTTAATTAAGGGGGGGTATGTTCAATACAAAGTAAATATTATATAGAGAATAATAGATAGGCAACTGTGTGTTATGGATTTTTTTTATACACATACCTGTGTGATAAACTATAAACTCCTCGAGAGCTTAAGTTTGAGAGGTTTAGGAGGCAATCACACACTGAGGGTGTACTAAAAATCCACATACACACAGTTGCTTATTTTATATTTTATAATTACTGGCAACCCCCTTTATCAAACTGTTTTCAAGCATCTTAAAAATGCAGAGTTTACGCTGTCTCAGTATCTGCTATTTACAAACACACACACACACACTCTCTCTCACACACACACTGTCTTTCACACACACACACACACACACACACACACACACACACACACACACACACACACTGTCTGTCTCTCTCTCACACACACACACACTGTCTTTCTCTCACACACACACACACTTTCTCTTTCTCCATTTCTCTTTCAGACTTACCTTTTTTTCCGCGACGGCATCTCCAGATCCGGAGACACGGCAGGATCAACCAGATAGTCCTTTTCTATTTGGAAGGTGGGATCAACCAGATAAAACATTTAAAAAATCAAATATAGATGGGGAGGGTGGTAAATAAAAATGGCTCGTCGGCAAGCGAGAAAACGAGACGCCATTTTTTTAAAGCTATTCAGCCCGCCCACTCACAGAACACGAACCAATGAAAAGGCAGAATACAGATGAGTGACACACAAAGGAGACAGGTGGTTTTGCAAATGCCGTAATAACTCATTTTTGAGTTATTACGGCATTTTTAAGATGCTTGAAAACAGTTTGATATAGGGGGTTGCCAGTAATTATTTGTATATATTTTTTAGGTTTTTTTTCTTTTAGGGATGTTGCAGGTTTTGTTTTATGGGTGTTTTTTTTATATTCTCCTGATTTCAGATTTTCTTTCATGTGAAGTTAACATGTATCACTGTTTAACCTTGGTTTTCTTTATATCTTCAATAAAAAAAATTCCCCTACTCTTTTAGTGGGGGATCTTTTCAGTATTAGGATATAATTTTGGTTTTACAGATTTATTTGAAAGTAATTTAGAAAATGTATGACCGTAATTCTTATTTGATTTTTCTTGTGATTTGTATATTATTTTTGTGTGGATTAACACTATTTTGTATTTATTTAATTTTTGATGTTTATAATAAAAAATTCCTCTACTCTTTTCTGCACAAACATCCGGTTGTATCATTACTTTAGATCAAAGCAAGACTTTTGATAGAGTATGCCTGCCTTTCCTCTTTCATACCTTGTTACATTATGATATTCTGAAAAAATCTGTGCATAAAATCCAACTTCTATAGTCTAGAGTCTATGTACAACCTATTATTAGAGGGATGGTAATGAAAGGCATCACAATAAATACAGGGGTATAACAGGGCTGCCCCCTCAGCCCACTCCTTTATAACTTTTCTCTGGACCCTCTGATTAGAATTTTGAGTGATACTCAGGAATGGGAAGGTTTGGGAGGATCTCTGGCCAAATGGAACTGAAAATCCAAGCCTATGCAGATGATATATGGCTGTTTATAGCAAACCTGAGGCAATTACCAACACTAATAAAATAACTGCAGAAATACCCTAGAGTATCTAATGCCACCCTCAATCTGAATAAATGTAAAGGGTTGTACTTAGGAAATACAGAGAGGGCACCAGTAACAGTAAACCATATTAATTTCTCCTCAGAGCCACAAAACATTTTGAGAATAACATTTAGACAACATAATCTCCCACTTGAGAACTGGGAAAGGGCTCTTCAGGGGCTGGAAAATAAAATCCAGAGATGGAAATCATGGAGGTTATCTAAAATAAAAAGGGTACACATAATTGAAAGGTTTATTATATCATCTTGTTGTATACAGCCATGACTTTCCTACCCCCAGTGATCTTAGAAACCAGGTTATATGGATACTTTTTTCAGATGGTTTGGGGATCAAGATTGAACCCAATAAAAAGGTGTTTGACATACTTGTCTAAACAACAAGGGGGTATGGTTATGGTGGACCCTATAATCATTTTCCATATCATTTTCCTGTCTCACAATCTTAAAATTGGGCTAGGGGAACCAATCAGTATGACATACCATTGGTTTTGTCAAACATTTAGTGCATATCTGGAAATTTGGACTGGAAACCTTCCCCTGAAATTGCCCACCCATATCAAAATACCAGAATATATTAAACCAGTGCTCAAAAAGCTTTAAAAATAGGAGATCACTAAAGTGGATATCTCCAGACTCTTGGGACAACAATTGTACTCACACATAGTGAGTCACATCCCTCTGGAACAACCTGAATTTAAAAATTGCCCCCCAGATCTAAGGGGAAGGGTGTTAGAGCAATTAAATAACAACAGAATTCCAGTGCACATGTGGAAAGTAGTATGGCTTTCAGCTTACGGGAGACTGAATGTAAGAGGCAATGCAAAACACAAGGCCCAAGAGGAAAGGAATTGTCCTCATAATGGTTGTATAAATATTAAAGAGACAATGGATCATTTCCTTTTAACCTGTTCCTATGCAAAAACCGTATAGGGATATTTAAAGGTAGAATGGAATCTAAGGTGGTTAGACAGTTTAACGTATACGTCTTTGGTCCTTGGGCATTGTCCCAACCTCAGGATGATGTATGATTATGATACTTAATGGTACTGTTTTGCTGTTTAAAGTTTTACCTTTAGCAGGCTAACTGTCAATAGACACTCCAACAGAGACTGATGTCATATACTACCTATAAGACACTGGTAGAACAAGCTATTGAGGCAGTGTTTAAGAAAGATCTGCAGGCTAATCCTAAGAACAATGTTTTAAGGAAATGGAAAGGGTTGTTTGGATTTATCAAAAACAAGTAAGGAGGTAGACCAAAAACCTTTTTCTAAATAAGACATTTGTTTAAAAAGAAATACTGATTTTTGCCTTAATAGTTTATTGGTTACACAGCAGTTGGAATAGTATTTTTGAACAAACACTTAACCAGGTTATGAATGGAATACTTGTTTATTTGGGATTAAAATTGTATTCTTTCGTGTGACTTTACACATTCAGAAGTAATTAGACTTGAGAGCTACAACTAGAAAAATTCATCTGCTACAATGGTATGGGGAAAGATAATAAGGAGGGGGGAAGGTTTCTTTGGGGTTAAGGAGGGATTATTGTGTGGTCTTTAACATAATGCATCAAGTGTATGAAGTGAATACCTGTTGTTTCTTTTTGTATGTTGTTTATTTTTTCTTTCCTCTTTATTTTCTGTACAATGGGTTATGATTAATGATGTGATATCACATTTTTAAAGTTTTTCAGCTGAGACATCTAATAGCACACCAGTTCGGTACTGTACCACAAGCACCTAGGTTAGACAGCATATTAAGGCAGATGTGGACCCTGTCCAGTAAGCCCCATGGTATATCCCAGCTTTATGCATGTCACTTAAGTGTCAGGCATCCAGATCCCCTCCCAGGCTTCAAGGTTTGGTCCTCTTTATTACCAGAAATGCAATTTGATTGGTCACAAATATGGAAAGACCTCTACCATTATATTACTCAGGACAAACTCCAACTTACCCAATATCACTTACTCAATAACATGTACTATAGCCCAGTTAAATTATGCCAGATCAGGCATCTCCATAATCCTTCCTGTTCTAGATGTGGCAATGGGGAAGGTGATCTTTTGCACATATTCTGGCACTGTGATAAGGAAAAACCACTGTGGCAATTGCTCCAAAGTTCTTTGGACCCCCTACTTGGTCTTGCAGAACTATTTACAGTGGAAATTTGTATTCTGGGTATTTACACCAATATCAGTGTCCAAGAGCACAGACACCAAATGGCTTTAGGCTCCTTGGCTATTAAAAAACTGGTGTTGAAACACTGGCAAGATCAGTTGTCCATCTCACACTCAGAATGGGTGAAAGAGATCACAACTTTTCTCCAAATTGAATGAGTAATAGCATTCTCAAGGGATAAGCATCCTCTTTTTGATAAAAGATGGGGCAGGCTTTATGCTTTCTACTTGTAACGGTTCCTGATACTAATACTGACACTAGCACTGATTCCCTGGATATGTTCAACTGATATTTCCTTCAGAGTTCTTTTGGAGACCATGTATCTTAATTGGCACACTCCTTAGTGTGGGGGGAAGTAGGGATGTGGGGTTGGGGAGAAGAAAAGGTTTTTGTTTATCCGGACTGTATTACCTGTGTACTGTACAACAACATATTATAATTTCTTTCTTGTGTATACAGAAAACAATAAACTTTAAATTTAAAAATAAAATGATGTAATAGCAATAAAAAATTCCCCTACTCTTTTCAAGAAGTATCATGGGATCTTTAATGTCCACCCGAACAACCCCCAGAACAGGCAGATGGGACCTTGGTTTAACATCTCATCTGAAAGATGGCACCTCAGAAGTGCAGCACCCCCCTCATGCTGCACTACAGTGTCAGTATTAGAATTTTTAACCCAAGTGCCAGGTGTGAGAATATCTTGTAAATGCCCCCAAACCTTGGTACATAAATGGGGTGTCACTTACAACATCCACTGCTTTGTACTGTCCTCCCCCTGCTTAATCCCTCATTGTTCACTATTCACCACTCTAGACTGGCTGTCCCACTCTGCAGTACACTCCGCTGCTCTAGGATGCTTTCTTTTCAAACTGCTCAGATCTGTCTCCCCAACCACCCTATCTCACTACTACATGGTGCTCACCCCAATTACTTACTGTACTTCAATTGACAGATGGCACCTCATTGGTTGTTCCTAAGCACTCAACCAAAATAGGTGACCAGGCCTTCTCCTCATATGCCCCAAGGCTGTGGAATTCTCTCCCTATCAATATTCACAACTCTCCAATCCTGCCATCCTTCAAAGTAGCTTTGAAGGCTCATGCCATCCTATGTTTTGCCTGTACCTGCACTTAACCTCATCTACCACCCCTTTTTATTCAATATTCTTTTACTTTGTGCAGTCAGACTGCCCAGTCTGTCCAGGTTTGCTTTTATCTAATTAACTACATTACTTTTAACCCTATATGGTTAAAATGATACACTCTTTGTTACTTGCTATGACACTGTACTTTTCATGGTTCTCTGCCTTTGTTGTACCTGTATACTAACATACTAACATACTATTTGCCAGCAGATTAGGCCTTATGGTCTATCAAGTCTGCTCGAACCTAGATCCTTAGTTGGGTGCCGAGACCCTCCCATCCCTTGTGCTCCAGAAACCCCTATCATCCATCCCCACCCCCCCGGGACAGGCCATCATCTGATACATCCACTTTCTGTGTCTGTCCCACCCCTCTTAAAGCCCTCCACTGTGGATCTCTGAACCAGCTCACCAGGCAGAGCATTCCAAGGGTCCACCACCCTCTCAGTGAAAAACCTCCTCCTCTTTTCCCCCCTCACCCTTCCACCTTCCAACTTCAAACCATGCCCTCTGGTGATGCCTCCCTGCTTTAGTCTAAAGATCCCCTCCATGTTTACCCTATTTATTCCCTTGAGGTACTTGAAGTAGTTGGAATGCTCCTCACATTTTATATTCCTTGTGCACTTTGCTTTGCTCAGTGTTTTGTATTGTTGGTTTCTTGTCTTGTACCTTCTCAGTCCATACCTGAAAAGAGGCATTCACTTGTCTAGTGTACTTACCCAGCTACCAAAAAAAAAAAAAAAAAAAATGAAATGAAATGGGAAAAAGGTCACAAAAAGACCATGCTTTTTAAAACATGTATACCTACAGAAAAAAATGTGTTCTGCCAGAGTACACTCCCTTGCACAACTTTCTTCCTGCAAGTGTGCATTTTGTCCACTTTTGTAAATCCAGTCCCAGATGTGCAGGAACTATGTCAATATATAATACCTTAGAAATAAAGAATCACATTTAAATAGGAAGAAATGTTATTTGCAAAAGCAAGATTTAAGTACATTCTAATGCAAAGGCAATATAAACATTTACACTCAGCCTACTATACTCCAGCAAATTGATTCACTTTATTTTTTAAACTGAGTTCTCAAGCACACTATTAAACTGTTACCTTGCTGGGTAAGCCACGGATTTTAGCAGTGCACAGGTTTTTCTGTATGTGTGTACAATGCTACTTATGTTAAAAAACAGAATGCTCTCTACTTGGGCCTGCCCATTGGTGCAGTGCAAGTGCTACTGTTTGTGGTGCTGATGACCCGAGTTCAGGAGTAAACTTGGGGTGATGGGGGTGGCCAGGGAGAGAAGGACTGAGCATCCATTGGACTGTTCTCCTGCTCAGGACAGTGGGTTGTGTAGAGCCTAGCATTGGCCTGACCACTAGCAGTGGCTGGGAGGTAGAGCACAGAATGATAAGAGGACAGTGGTAGAGCAGAAGGTGTCCAATACTTCAAGTAAGTAAGTGTGTGAGATGCCTTCATTGACTCTATTGCATGCACGCTGTGTCATGTCAGTGGGGTGGGAGAAAGGAAACAAAGGAAATTCTCCACCTGGCAGGATAACATCCAGCCACACACAGGTTCTACACCTGATGACAAAGCACTACCAGAAAACTGGATCCATTTAGCAGCATTGGTTGAGGAGCCCTGTCACCCCCACCAGGGGGGGAACACTGGAGGAACAGAAGGCAAGGTAAGTTCTGGAAATGTGATAGTAATGAGGCTGGGGTATCTGGTATGAAGGGGCCATCTAGTGCTCAGGGGATAAAAAGCATTAACTGCAAAAAAGAAAGCTTTCTGTTTACCTTCTCAAAAATGTAAAACAACTGTATTTGTTCAACTATAAAAACTCATAGTGAGTTTAATTCACCCCACAAAGTGTAAAAAAATGATTCAAAAGGGTAAGATATGTATTATCTGCAGGTGCTGCCAGTCATATCTTATTGACATGAAACCTCAAATGTTAATCAAAGTGCCAATGATACTGGGTGGTGCTAAGCTTTGAATGACAGTACATTCATAAACACACACTGATGCAAAATATTTGCACTGAAATACACAAACACACACACACTTACAAACATGTATATTACAGTTTACAGTGGCAGTGATTTGTACCAAAGGGGCTCTCCAACATTGCAATACTACAGTAAGTGATGTCACCTGCTCCTGAGGGGCTTTCTTGATGTTGCCATGGGCAGTGACAAATCCTGACCAAAAACAGCCTTTATCAGAGTTGTCTCCAAATGCAGCAACCATTGTCTGACAGTTATGTAACCCCCCCCCCAAACAACAAGCATTTGTCAATGCCAAATGTTTCCTTGCTGGTATTAGCATTGGAAGTGCAGGAGTTAGACAGATGCAGAATAGGAATGGCAGTGAAGTATTGAACTCATACCAACCCCACTTTCACCCCACAGAGATGGACAGTCATTGGGGTGTGCCTTTGGGTCATCGCCCATAACGCTCACACCATTTCACCTCACTCTATACTACAGGCACTGGCAAGTGTTGAGGTGTGCCTTGGGGTTTTTGCCTTTACAGTCACCCCATTCCATAAGGATATACACTGAAATGGATGCAGTATAGGAGAATGGGGTGAACTCTGGGGCTGAAGAGTCCAAGGCGCTCCTCAATGCCTGTCACTGGCTGCAGGGTGGGGTGGAGTGGAATGGTGTGAGCATTACAGCCTGCAATCAAAAGGCACTCCCCTAGCAACATAGAAACATAGACTTTGACAGCAGATAAGGACCACTTGGCCCACCCAGTCTGCCCATTTCCCTACCTACTGGATAAGCTGCAGATTTTAGTTAACCAACAGGCTACTTCCTGCCACCCCCCACTACAATTGCTTTATGTCTGTCCCATGCATGTTTGAATTCCCCCACTGTTTTATACTCAACAACCTCCCCAGGAAGGTGGTTCCATGCATCCACCACTCTCTCTGTGACAAAAAAAAAATTCCTCACATTACCCCTGAGCCGTCTCCCCTCTATCTTTAAATCGTGCCCCAATGTTCTTACACATCTCTTTTTCTGAATCATGCTACCCTCCTGGACTTTGTTGATTCCCTTGAGGTACTTGAACATTTCTATCATGTCTCCCCTGTCCCTCCTTTCATCAAGGGAATACATATTAAGCTCTCTCAGTCTCTCTTCATATGGTTTCTGATGCAGAACCTGCACCATTTTAGTTGCCCTCCTCTGGGCTGCTTCCATCCTGTCTATGTCCTTGCGTAGATGAGGTCTCCAAAACTGCACACAGTACTCCAGATGGGGTCTCACCAACTGTCTGTACAGAGGGATAACCACTTCCCTTTTTCTACTTGTGATGCCCCTTCCTATGCATCCCAGTATCTCCCTGGCTCTCCTTACTGGCTTCTCACACTGCTTACCCACCTTTAGATCATCTGATATGACTGCCCCCAGGACCCTTTCCATTTTTGTTGTTGTTAGTACCTCCTCTGCCATTGTGTACTCTTCTTCTGGGTTTTTGTTTCCCAGGTGCATTACTTTGCACTTCTTTGCATTGAATCTAAGTTGCCATATGTCTGACCATTCCTCCAACCTTGCCAAGTCCCTTCTCATCCTTTCTACCCTCCCCTTGTGTATCAACTCTGTTACAGACATTTGTGTCATCTGCAAAGATGCATACCTTTCCCCCAGACCCTATGCAATGTCACCTGTAAAGATGTTAAAGAGGACTGGACCTAGTACTGAGCCCTGAGGTCCTCCACTAGTGACCCCCCTTTCTTTGGAATGTGTTCCATTCACTATTACCTTCTGTGTCCTGTTGTGCAGCCAGTTTGCTACCCAGGCTACCACCCTGGGACCCACTCCCAGGCTGGCTAACTTGATTATCAATCTTTTGTGCAGGACTGTGTCAAATGTTTTGCTAAAGTCTAGGCAGGCCATATCCACAGCTCCTTCCTGGTCTATTACTTTGGTCACCCAGTCAAAGAAATCTATTAGATTCATCTGACATGACCTTCCTGCTGTAAATCCATGCTGCTTTGGGTCCTGTGCCCTGCTGGCCTCTAGGTACTCAACAATTCTTTCTTTCAGAAGTGATTCCATCATTTTCCCTACCACTGAGGTCTAACTTACAGGTCTGTAGTTTCTGATGCTTGTCAGCCTGTACAGAGTGGGATGTTATGGTGAGAAACCCTAACACCCCAGGTGTTTGTTGACATTTACACTACAAATTTTCAACATGGCCTTTTTGTGACCCCCACCTGATGAAGGCATTTGGGACCTCTGCTCATGAACAGTGGCACTGTGATTTTATTACTCTGTCCCTAACATTGATTTCCGACAGTGACTGCGCCATTCTGCACCAGATGCGCAAAAACACAGTTCAGGCAGGATGTGAAAAATGACAGCTGTACCATTCATAGGGAGGTGTGAAGACATGGCAATGTTGAAAATCTGGAGTGAAAATATAAAAAATTCTCAAACTTAGGAGTGTACGTGGAAACTGCACAACTCACAACACACACTCATAACTCAGTCATTTCATGGAATTATTTGACCAAATTTTCAACATAGGCGTTTTGTGACCTCTGCTCATGAACAGTGTCACTATGATTTTCTTACTCTGTCCCGAAAATTGATTTCCCACAGCAACTGCGCCATTGTGCGCCAGATGTGCTAAAACACATTTCAGGCAGGATGTGAAAAATGACAGCTGTACTTTTCATAAGGAGGTGTGCAAACATGACAATGTTGAAAATCTTGAGTGCAAATATTACAAATTCTCGAAATTACGAGATTGCGTGGAAACTGCGCAATGCACGCTTGTAACATAGTCATTTTGTGGACTTTTGTCACCAAATTTTCAACATAGGCATTTTGGGACCTCTGTTCATGAACAGTGTCACTGTGATTTTCTTAATCTGTCCCAAACACTGATTTCCCACAGTGACCGTGTTATTGTGTGCCAGATGTGCAAAAACACATTTCGGCTAGGATGTAAAAAATTACAGCTGTACTGTTCATAAGGAGGTGTGAAAAAATGCCAATGTTGAAAATATGGAATGAAAATATTACAGATTCTCGAGGTTATGAGTGTGTGTGGAAACTGCGCAATGCACATCATAACACAGTCATTTTTTGGAATTTTTTCACCAAATTTGCAACATAGGCTTTTTGGGAGCCCGCCTCATGAACTGTGACACTGCTGTTTCATTAATCAGTCCAGAAAGGTGATGCAGTGACCTCAAAATCACCTTTTGGGACTGAATAACCAGATGACAGTGACTGAATTCATGAGGTGGGGTCCCAAGAACCCCAAGTTGAAAATTTGGTGCCAAAATTCACAGAAATGGCTGAGACATCCACCTAAGTTGAAAAAAAAACCATTTATGCTATTATACAGCTTACTGGCATTTCTTCGGTTCGCGGTTGGCTTTGAAGAGTGCAGACGTGTTCCTGCTCCACCAAAGATTGCTGCACCTGGCTCCGGAGGTAAGTTTGGGGTGAGGGGGAGTGTGGGGAGGTGGGGTGCACAAAGGGTGGGTACAAGTTAGGGGAGGGGCAACAAACACAATGAGGGATTTTTTTCTGTTTTCACAGGTTTAAAAAAAACATGCCGTGAGATGGTTTTTCTACTTACAGGGCAATGGGCATGCTGGGGTGGGCTCCCAGTATGCCACCTGGATGTTTGTTGGGGGGGTTGGAGCTGACAGGGATTGGTCACCCCGTCGGCACATACAATGTGTTTCGGCAGAGCGCATGAGCCAAGGGGAATTGAGCACCCCCCTCAGCAAACAATGAATGGTGGGAACATTATGCCGATGGGAATTGGGCTCCCCCATCAGCAAATGAATTGGGGAGGGGCATGCCAACAGGGGATTGGGCACCCCCTCCAGTTTTCATGGGGACTGTGAGAGGCAGAAAGCGACAGCCGGCACCATGTTCATTGAAATGTGACACCAGACAAGGCAAGCTGCTATTTGCTGCTGCAATTAGGTACTGCCCAAATATCAGATTGTTCAGGAAAAACAGCTGATTCTCCAGTGATGCGGTGCTCCCCGATTGCAGCTGTGAATTTGTTTCAGGTTGGTGGCACGTTTCAAAACTGCTGTCATCGACAGCATGCTCCTCCATTGGTGTCACAGAGACCAGCCCCAAAAAGCACTGCTGACACTGGCCACAACACTGCCGCACCTCTACAACCCACTACTCCAGCAAGTTGCCACAAAATGCTTCTTGTGCATGCGTGCAAGCAAACATAAAAAAGAACTACAGTATGTAGCCTGGTCTAAGCTGGCAGTACATTGTCCTTGTAGGTGAGACAATATCCCCAGAAAGTTGCACTAGCATCAGGAGCAATGGAGAAGTAGAGTGTTTATAGCATGGTAAGCAGCAGAGAATTAGATGAAGATATTCCTATCAGGGACTTCCCACTGTAGGTGTCTGTTGTATGTGTGTTTTGGTGGCTTGCATCTCAGACAGCCCAGCTGGCTCACTCACACAAAAAGGAACTTTAATCTTGACAAAACTGACATTGGCTCAACCACAGAAAGGTAACATTTATCTAAAAAAAAAATTAACATCGAAGTATCTAAGGTATTGAAAGACCACAAAGGAAGTGATCTGTGTTCTACATATACAAATGAAATATTTCAAACTTGCTTTGTAATATAAGTAAATAGGGTACAGGAGATATCTCTTGACTAATTAAGAATGTCTCTATAGGACTCCTTTGGCTTGAACTGAGAAACAAAGCTGAGTGGTTATGCAGTGGAATGCTCTTAAGTTGCCAAAAGACATCTTCAGATTCCCATTTACTTTTTATTAATTATTTCTTTTTTTTTTAACTCATATTCAGGTCAAAAGGAAAATGTGATAGTTCATGAGTAAACAGCAGAAAACAAATGCAAAACCAGATAACTGACACACCTGAAATTCAGGATCTTGTTCACTGATCACCTTTGTGCTTGGATATCATTTTGTGGGAATGTTTTATACATTTTTGTTAAATGCAATATCTTTTGTTTTGGAAAAACACAACATTTTAAAGGGACACTGTCAAATTTTCGGGGAACTTTCAATGTATTATTAGTGAGAATGCTTGCTGCTATCTGTTTGGTAACTGAGTCTATACTGTATTTGTCCCCTGATTGTCAGATAATAACTGTTCTATATAGAATAAATACCGTGGAGCCCTCTTAATGGCACACCCTCTGGATAAAAGTTTTTTGTGTACTTTGTGCACTCAAGTGGGCTGTGCATTTAACCAGAAACTCACTTCAGTACATTTCACTTCTTCTGTAATGAGCTTTATTAAGTACCAGGCACTAAAGTTAAAATGACATTACTGCACTGTCCTACTGTACAGCGCAGTACTACTTTACAAAAATCAATAATCTTTTATTTTGTGTGTTTCAGTATAGGATTCAAAATTAAACAGAAGGCTAAAGTCAGTCTTTTCTTTTGACAAAATGAATTTTCTTACTGCAGCCATGCTAGACAGCACTACGGCTGCAGTTAAGATGTTAACGTGTGCTGATTAAGGTGGCACTGTACAAAATGTGCACTCAAAAGCTGGGTTGGAGTGAAAATCAATAGGAAAAGTAAAACAAAAGTGCATGTAACCAAAATGTGCACTTACATGCAATGCACTTAAGAGGTACATTTAACATTGGATGAATAGGAAAAAATCAGGATATGGAAAAAATGTGCATTTAAGTTGGATGTGCACTTAAGTGGACTCCATTGTAATGGATAAGTGTGGTATACAATGAGGTATACACATTAAGGGGGCTAATTATGGCTATAAGGCCCCAAGCATGAAGGGCGAGTGGCTTTATTGCCATAATTAGGCCCTGAGATGGGTATACTTCTGAGTGTTCCACCCTTATCTAATTTTTATTGAATATAATACATTAGGAGGGTTATTGTTATGGAGATCACATTTGCAATCATGTTTTGGAATCTAAAGGTCTCTTGCAGCAAGGAGGGAATGGTTTGTAGTGAGTGCAGGTAATAATTGGGGGTTGGGGATTTCTGGGTTTGGGAAGGTTTTGTGTGTCTTTTTTTTTCCATGTTCTTTTGCAACTTGCTAATTGGTTTGGCTAGTTTTCTAATGATGTGGTAATTGTGTTATCAGTATTGTCTCATGTAGCTGTAATTGATTAGAGCAGATATATACAGTGGCTGTAATTGTTTAACTAGTGCAGGTATATACTTTGATAGATTAGTCACAGATATAAAGGGAAATAAAAAAAATTGCCTTTTTTATGGGAAAAACTCCCATCCATGTGTTATATTATTGTATTTTGCTTAAAATACTATTTGTAGTGATCTAATCTCCTGCTGCCTCCTGATAGCAAAGCATGTGCCTGAAGTAAATATGACACTAGGCAAGTGTGAAATGTATCTTCCACCAGTGGAATTCTGGCAAAATACTGATTTTGCTTTCATGAACTTTTGCGAAAAGTTCCACAAAAATTTCACAACATTTTGCCAAAATTATGATTTTGGTTATTTTCATCTTACTTTACAAGCATTTATCCAACATACACCAAATCTCGTATATTGGATTTCCATGTGCCTGTACAGGAGTGTACCCAGTTTCAGATTTATAGCTTTAAAAATGACTGAGGTATAAGTCCCCAAACGTGTAAATTTTAAAATTACAGTTAACTATGTAAACTAAAAACATTTGTGCAAATTGCACCAAATTAGGTATGTGACATTATCGATGCCCATACAGTACATATGTGTGCAAGTTTTAGATCTCTAGCATTAAAGGTGACTGAGGTATAAGACTCAGAACTTTCAAACATTTTTAAATTACATTCATAATTATGTAAACTGCTGAATTTTAAGCCCCTTTATGTTTAAAGCTAGAGAACAGAATTTCACCAATGTTGTTAGGTTCATGGACCCTAAATATTAGACTTTAAGGCAACCGGCATGGTCCAGCATCAGAATGTAATGCTGCTATGCTGATGACCCAGGTTCAGAAGCAAGCCCCTGGATGTTATGTCAGGAGGTAGGTCAAAGCAGAACCTAACATTCAAAGACAAATGAACAGCAGCACACACCAACCACACTGGATTCCACAAAAAAAAGCTGGGTCCAAGGATTAGTCCACTACCAGTCTTTGTTCAAGCATTGGCAACATGGAATGACCAGAGAAGGACAACAGTGAAAGCACACTGTTAGCTTACGTATCACTCTCTTTACAGGGCTTCCTCAGAGCTATAGACCCTTGCAAACATAGGTGCCTTAATACAAAAATGTAATTGATTACATGTGCTCATTAAACAAATGAAAAAATGTACAGTCATTAAAAACAGTGTGAAGGCAATTGATTAATTAACCCCATGTGCATGTGATATCACTTAGAGTCCTCAGAACAGTGTAAAAAAATAAATTCAGGTAAATACAATGCAATTTTTTTCTGTACTAAACTATCTTTAACATGGCAGTTTTTAGTGTCATAGGATTTCCTCATATGTCTGGGCTTCAATTTATGAGGGCTTCCAGTAACCTAGAACAAAAAACATATGACAGTTAAGGGCAATTCTCAGTATAATCTGACCTATAAAATATACATTTAACACAATTTCTGAACCAATTTTTAAACTAAAGATATACATAAATGTTTCTTTATTGTATGTGGGATAGATTCTTGTGCAGTATCTGCAGGTATATAACAGACTGAGCAGATATAGTGTGGAGGGGGTAGTGGTGAAAGAATAGGAGGGTAGTTGGTATAATGGGGGGGGGCGGGGTGTTGGTATTCAATACCATTTACTTCTTACCCCTTAGCAAAAATGGTGAGATTTCGAGTTTGCCATTTAACCTTGGATAATGCAAGGCACCAGTTCCGTAAATCCATTCTTACTCATGTCAGTTCAGCCCCTTCTAAGAGAAAATTGATGTATACAAATGTTTTATTGACTGTATTTTTCTCGTTTAGAAGGGGTCACCAGATGTACTTTCAGAGTTTGTTAATTTTTTGGAGAATTCAAATCCAAATCTTAGGTTTTCAACTACTTTTGATAAATGTAAGATTCACTTTTTAGACCTGCTCATTACTAAAAACCCTGATGGCACTCTCAATACTGACCTTTACACAAAACCCACTGACTGCAACAGCTGCCATCCCCCACATTTGATCAGAAGCCTCCCTAAAGGACAAGTCATGCAAATGAAGAGAAATTGCACCACGTCTCAGCAATATGAGCTACATTCCATAGAATTGTTTGATACATTTCTGGTCAGAGAATACAGAGAACAGAATTTAGTGACTGCTAGGACTGAAGTAAACCATAAGGCAAGGGAGTCACTTCTTCTTCCAAAAAATTAAAAAGAAGTAGGTAGATCAACCTTTGACCTTTTGTTACTAATTTTGGAGGGGGAATAAAAGAAGTGGTGAATATGGTGCAATACAATTTTTCTACCCTTAAATGTGTACCAGAATTAAGTAACATCGTAGGTCAGCTTGTATGGGTTTCCCATAGGAGAGGAAGGAATTTGAGAGACATTTACTTAACAGCTGCTAGCCAGCCAATAGGACAACACCTAATAAAGAAAAATTGGGTAATAAACCTGGTGGGTTCTACCAGGCCTGCCAGTACATGAAAAAGCAATCATGTTTTTCCAATCCACTTAATGGCAGGACAGAACAAATTAAGGGCACTCTTGATTGCAACACTAAGAGGGTGATTTACCTCTTACAGTGTTCCTGTGGCAGTTTTTACATCGGTAGAACCAAAAGGAAACTGAGACGCAGGACTGAGGAGCACATGCATGCCATTAAAAATAAAAACCTGACATATGCCATGGCTATGCATGTTCAAAGTCAACCTGGTGTTGCATACAAAATCTCAGTGAATGGTATTGAAAGTATCCTCAAAAATGCATGGGGGAGAGATTTGGATAACATGCTGAATTGTCATGAGCAAGAATGGATTTACAGAACTGGTGCCTTGCGCTATCCAGGATTAAATGGCAATTTCAAAATCTCGCCATTTTTGCCAAGGGATAAGAAGTAAATGGTATTGAATACCAACACAACCCCCCATACCAACCACCTTCCTATTCTTTCACCCCTCTCCACACTATTTCTGCTGAGACTGATGTTATACACCTGTAGATATTGCATAAGAATCTATCCCACTTACAATAAGGAAATGTTTATGTATATCTTTAGTTTAGAAATTGAGTTAAATGTATATATTTCATAGGTCAAAGTATACTGAGAATTGTGCTTAACTGTCTTGTGTTTTTTGTCGTAGGTAACTGGAACTCCTCATAAATTGAAGCCCAGATATATGAGGAAAACCTATGACACTAGAAACAGCCATGTTAAAGATAATTTAGCATTGAAAGTAAATGTATTTACTTGAATTTACTTTTTTACATTGTTCTGAGAACTTTAAGTGCTATCACGTGCTCGTGGGTTTAATGAATCAATTGCCTTCACACTGTTTGTAATGACTGTGCATTTTTTCATTTGTTTAATGAGCACATGTAATCAATTAAGTTTTTGTATTACAGTACCTATGTTTGCAATGGTCATATAGCTCTGAGGAAGCTCTGTAAAAAGGGTAGTATGTAAGCTAGCAGTGTGCTTTCACTGCTGTCCTTCTCTGGTCATTCCATTTTGCCAATGCTTGAATAAAGACTGGTGGTGGATTAATCCTTGGACCCAGCCCTTTTTGTGGAATCCAGTGTGGTTGGTATGTGCTGCTGTTCATTTGTCTTTGGTTATCAGAATTCTAACCGCTAGCACCACTGTTCCAGTGCTTACCCCATACAGTACTCAAAACATTACAATCTCAAACTTAGCTGTTTTTATGAATCTTTCAAGAAAGTATACATCTGAGTTTTCAATTATCAACCACCAAAGACAGTTAAGTTGTAAGCATAGAAATATTTTCAGAAATGTTCACATGAATATTAAATTGCTAGACTTTGAGCCCCTATAACTTCATCCAAATACCATGAAACTTGACACACTTTTAGGATCTATTCAAGACAATATGCATGCCAAATATCAGACTCTTTACTGTAACTTGGGATGAGTTATGGCTGATTAAATAATTTAGGAAAATCCCCACAAAACACAAAATTTGCAATATTTCATGAAAATTTGAGGAATTTTGTGAAAATTCCACAAATTCAGAATTTCCTAATTTTGCTCACCTCTGTGTGGCACAGATGTGCCAGTAAGCTCATGCATACTTGAGTTCTTTATTTTTTTTAATTCATGTGAGCTGAATGTATGTATTAAAAGTATATACTTTCCTGAGCTAGGCAAAGTAACTTGTGATCAAAATTATGAGTGGTCTTTCCCAGTTAAAATCAGCTTTGAAAAGTAAAGTCATGATTCTGAGCATGCACTTCAGCTGACTGACTCCAATGATACATACAATACACAATACCCCCCCCACCAAAAAAAATGTCCTACATTCAGAACATCCATAAGAAATGTAGTAAGAAAGAATCTGTCAGTGGCTTTAACTGTAACAGCTTTAGAACTATCTCCTTTCAAAGGCACCACAACATGCTTTGAACTTCTTGGCATATGCATAATGCCATAATTTTATGGGCACCCATGGTATTGATAAGCAAGTATATATGAAGCATGCCAATTAAAGTTGTCTTCAGTCCTATAAACTAATCCAGCCCAAATCTATATACAGATGATAATGTTGTTGATCCTGAGGAGCATCCAGGGCAAAGTGGGCAACCTGTTTTACATGGCATCCAGCTCTCTTCAGTCTTCCCCCAGAAGCCCCCCTCCCCGATACACCCTGGCCACATAATCAATAAACAGAACTATTATGGTATCCATTATCTGTTTTCATGTGCTCAGGGGAATTCAATTTTACTCCTACAGAAGCCCCAATTTCCCATTCAGTTTGTACAGTAATGAATTAGCTATGAATAGTCCATTTACACTGAGAATTAAGCAATATTGTAAGATAGTTGTAAGAACCTACTACAGTAACTGTAGGCTTTTACTCTCAATCATTTTTATATCTATTTCACAATAGATGGATGCCGGGCTTTGCCTGCTCCCAAAGAGCATGGTCTGTGATTTATTTGATTTTAAGACCAGTCTGTGGGGGCTGAAACCATTCTGTAATACACTGAAATAGTTTTGTAACATTATTTGGTACAGCATGTCTACTTACATGAGCTGTTGGTGATACTTGGACTGTATCACATTTTGTTGCACTAGCTAATTAAGCAACAACAGGTATTTCCACACATAGGTGCAGCTAAATAAAAGGTTGCAATATACATTGTAGAATGGTAATAGCAAGCAGAAGGCAGGTGGTGCAACTTCAAATCAATTAACTCAATGCAGAACAGCTGAGAGCACTCACCTCTCTTAAAGGAGACAAAATAGGCTGTTTCTTCACAGAAAGTCCATTTATTCAGCCAGGTTCATCACATCACACAAAACAGTTTACAGCAAGTCAGAAGTCCAGTGGTGACATACCACCACCTCCTTGAATTGCTGCAATATACATATTTCTATGGTATATGTGGAGCCTATACATGAGACTGAACTAAAGAAAACATGAAATGTAAGATGATGACTTCTAGAGGTATCATTGCAATACATAATGCACTAAAATAAAAACTGTTTTGACATCTATAGTGCATAGTAATTTAAGTACAGTTGTAGCAAGAGATATGTTCCAGTATAGAGTATTTAGATATAGGTGGATATTCTATAGGAAATTATTCATTTTTATACAATTTCCTGAGATAAATATGGTTCTGGGACACGTCTGACTACCACTTACAATTTTCTTAAATGCAGGGTGAAACTGCAGCCGCTAAAGTATGCAGTGATCTAGCCTTGGATGTGGACAAAGACATTCTGGTGCAGTTTTTATAAACCTCTTCAAGACCTTTGATACAACTGAACTCAGCATGCTACTCAGGTAGTTAAATATTGTTGCTGACTTCTCTAAGGCTAATATGCATTGATCTCAGTCCTATATATAATGACGTTTACAACTGGTTGCAGTAAATGGAGTGGCATAAAATGTAGATGATGTGCAAAAAGGGTTCCCTGAGGATAAATTCTGGGACCAATCTCATTATTATTTAGTGCATGGTTAGGGTATACAGTGAATAGATTTCCCTAAAAACTATATTTTTATAGTATATGGGAGAGCTCTATTACAGATGGAATTCAATGAGAACATAACCTTGTACCATTGATGTGATGTCAATGTGTTGTTGAACCATCCTGAGTATGTCACATTGATGGTACAACAAGTTGGAACCACCTTGCACTCTCATTACCTTGATTGCCAGAGATATTTTTTTTTCAGTTTCTCCATTCACCACAGGAAGCCACTGAAACTGTTCTGACCATGGCTCACCTAAGCTTTTGCCTACCTGCCACAACTTTCCCCTCTCCAATGAACCCACACGGCACAATCGTCTTCTCGGTCAGACATGCTACAATTGGGCCCCAAACTAAGAGTAAGATTAGGGCTTCATCATGGTAGCTGGGGGTTGGCTCCTCACGAAATGCGCTAATGTTATTGAACTGTTTCTCATACACTATAAAAGACAATGGGTGGGCAGCAGTTAACTAACAACACTGTGTCCACTTCTCAAGGTTGTCATGCCAACATAGACCTCTGGTACAGTTCAAAGGTTATTGAAAGTTGTTCTTGTATCATTCTGGCATCACAATGATACCTAGAACTGGGCAAAAGTTGCAAATTCCACTTTTGCTGGACTTTCATGAAATTTTGTAAATTTCACAACATTTTTCAAACTTCCAGCAATGACAAGATTGGAATCTTCTGAATTTAATTATTGGATTTTCACCCTGTTCTGTGGAATTGTTTGACTGAACTGCAGAATAATGGACATGAATTGCAGAATGACAGTTCTGAGGAATTTTATTCTGCAGTTTAATGGATTATTCTGCAATACATGTTCAGTTCAGAGGTCAGTTGTGTGGAATTTCTTTCTGCAGTGTAATTCATTAGGGAACTCCTGACAATAGTGGGCTTTCCCAGCAGATTCGGATTCTTTGGGTGCTGTTTCGTTGGGTTGGCTGTTGTCAGAAGCCTGAGCTGGTGTGTTTGGCCCTTTGTGCTGGCTTGGTTCACCACCCCCTCCCTGCATGCTGGTTTTCTTGCTGTTGGCACCACTGCCAGGCTGGACCAAAAGTAATGTCATATGTAATTGAGATGGCGACTCTCATGCTAGTTGTTGTGTTGTGCAGTGTACATGGAAGTGCTGTTGTAGTCTCCACTACTCACCTTTTCATGTTTGCTTTGTTTGCACAGGAGGAACAGTACAGGTGGAAATGGTGAGGTAAAGTGTGAATGGAGCTGAGTATTTTGCTTTTCAAAGTCTATTATTTTGTTCCCTTTTTTTCTCCTTTTGAAGGTCATTTGGAGGGGTAGCATCTTAGCTGTGGTGTGTTGAGTCAGCGAAGGAGATAGAGACTGATTGGTGGTGTTTGCCACATTTGGCATTGCAGTAAGGTGACCTGGAGCTGTTTAGCTGTGATTTTAGGATGTTGGGTCATAGAAACATAGAAACACAAAAGCTGACGGCAGATAAGGACTGCAAGGCTCATCCAGTCTGCCCATTTCTTTTTCTACCTTATAAATGTGCCATCGGCCTTTGCTCTGTCAGTGGCCTATATATTCATAGTCATCTGTATGCCTTATGCCTATCCCATGCCTGTTTGAAGCCCTGCACTGTATTCATAGCCACCACTTCCTGAGGTAGGCCATTCCATGTATCCACCATCCTTTCTGTGAAAAATAATTTCCTCACATTCCCCCTTAATCGGCCTCCCTCTAATCTCATGCTGTGTCCTCTTGTCCTGCTATTTTTCTTATATTTAAACATGTTAGACTCTTTCACCTTGTTAATGCCTTTTGGTGTTGAATGTCTCGATCATATCACCTCTCTCCCTTCTTTGTCAAGGGTATACATATTGAGTTCCGTTAATCTGTCCTCATATGTCTTCTGATGCAGTCCCTGCACCATTTTGGTTGCCCTTCTCTGGACTGCCTCAATTTGGTTAATGTCCTTGTGAAGGTGTGGCCTCCAGTACTGCACACAGCACTCTAGATGGGGCCTGCTATAGATTTGGGTGAGTTGGTGGGGTAGAGAGATGGCAGCGTGGCTCCTGGATTGGTGGTGTGAACTGATTGCACAGAACTTTTTTTTTTGCTGTGCATTAGGCCATTTGTTCACTAAATCATTAATGTGCACAAGTGTGCATAAAAAGGAAGCAACATATGCGACATACATATGGCCATGATTTATCATTATTGGTATGAGTTAAGGGTTACCGATATCATCCTGGTTACTAGATGTAAGGCATACTGTTGTAGGCAATAAAATAAAAAAAATATAGCACAACAAACAAGTTTAGAACAGTTGTATCTTCAAATCAAGGAGAAAGAATAAAACAAATTAAAAGATACATACACTGGAATGAAATTACTGCACAAATACACAGAGAGGATACTTAAACCACGTCGGTGAACAAATGGACTACTGTATAGTAAAGGAATGGTTTTGTGTGGTCAGTTCATGTTGCTGGCTCAGTGGATATGCTGATGTCTCCCTGCTTTGCCAATTATTTCATGTCTGTGGCAGACTGTCTCCAACTTAACATCTTAGGATCACTATAGGGTAGCTCTGGGTCCCTTCCATGATTTTGCACATGGCATGCATTGCTGGTCAGTTTCTGGCTCTTTTGCCAATGGGGTATGCTGAGGCTGAGACACTGTTTTTCTGGATGGCTTTCAAAGGGAGTAACAGAGAAGGGAAGGGGGAGCAAACTGGACTTGGAAAAGTGAAGTGTTTGATTTTGTTCATGCTGCACCTTTTTGTTTCTGCTTTTGCTGTTACTTTTGTGTAAATGAAGTTAGACGTGGGGGATGAGTGGTGGACATCACAGCAGTTCTTCTGCGTACACTGTGCAGTGTAGTGATTGGCATGAGGGTTGCCAACTATGTGTGACATTACTCTTGATTTGGCTTGGCAGCAGTTGCTAGACTGCGGGGGGGGGGGCATGTGGGGAGGTGATGGAGAGCCAGGCCACTGCATAGGGCTAGGCACACTGTTTGTTCCTGTGACAATGGCCAGCTCAGTGGAATAGCATTTGGGGAACCTGAATCTTCTGGGTGGGCCCACTGTTATCGGAAGATCTTTAATCCACGATTCGTGCATTCCTTCCACAATTCAGTACGACTCACTGAGATGTGGAATGAATGTGTGAATTTCAGATTAATGTAGTGAACCATAGAGGGAAACTGACCACAGACAGTGATCAGTTCTAAGGAATTTCTTCTGCAGTTTAATACAATAATCTGTGATTCATACATTTATTCCACTTTTTTAAGTCAGAATTTTCATGAAAGTTGTTAATTTGATTTCTGAACTTTCGCAGTAGTGAAAGTCTGACTTTTGAACAAATTCCCCCAGTGGAAATGTTATGTTTTTGGCACAGCCCTAATGATACCATAGCTTTTCATCCTTGATGTGCCACCTGCTTGGATGAACACATTCTGTAACCCCAAAAATGTCAGGGCAAATGGTGGTGCTACTTAGGGAGCAGTTCATTGAGACAGTTTCAGTGAAAACACCTTTAGATGGTTCTGTGCCACCAAACTGCAATAAGTTATCCATTATTAAATATGTTTATTTAAATAGGTACACTTGCTATAAATATTATCTTTATGTGAACAGAGTGTTGGGAGTTGGAAAGTCTGTTTCTCTGCAGTTACTCAGTACTAGACAGAAGTGCTGGAGCAAGCAGGAGCATGAATTTAAGGTAAAACCTTCTAAAATAAAATGTTAAAACTTGGGAAAACTACACACTGTATAAAACAGCTTATAGGTGACCATACACAACCAGTGATGTGTTTCCATCTGGGGGATCTGATGATATCATATGGACCTGTCAATTTTCCCTGATGAGGTCTGTACGACATCATCACATCCCCTCAATGGAAACATCTCCTGGTTGTGTATGGTCACCCATACACTATTCTAAATATGTTGAAATTTGCTTATTAATGATACTGCATCTTAAGGATGTTGTAAGGACATTAAGGTAATTTACTGTAGTCCTGACTGAGTTGCGTAGAGTAATTTGCTACCTGCATATTAAGGTCAATCTTTCATCAAAGGCATTTTCCACTATACTGTACAGTATATGAATTACATTGACGAGGGTGTATCATGATCACACTTGAACTTACATACAGTAGATACATACTGTAGATACATAGATTCATAGACATCAATGGCAGGAAAATAATTTTGGGCCATCTAATCTGCCACCCTACCTAACAATTCTGCTTTGCCCTGGAGGAAACCCTCTTCTTTGTTACTGTCCCTATTTTTCTAACTAAACCTACATGCCTAGCCCATCCCTGCTTGAAGCTGCTGATTGATTCAGACTGTACCACCTTCTCTAGCTTATTACACTTGTCCACTGATCTTTTTGTGAAAAAGAGCTTATGGCACCATTTTTGAATCTCCCCCTGCCAATTGCCAGCTTTAGCAAACACCCTTTCATTCCTGTGTTTGAACTCATGGAGAAGAGTTCCTTGGTGTCCCCTCTATCCTGTGGAGGTACTTATATGTCTCAATCATGTCACCCTTGTCCTTCCTCTTCTCATGGGTGTACATTATTAATTTCTAAAGTCTCACCTCACATGTCATTTTCCCTAAGCCATGGACCATATTAGTTGTCCTGTGCAGTACCGCCACCAGCTGTATGGTGGTGATAGCAATCTTTTTTAATGTGAAACATTGAGATTGAGGGTAAATTCAGGAAGATTTTAAAAAGCTGCAAAGCATCATTATTGTAAGCAAGCTCCTACTCAATAACAGAAATGTACTGTATAACACCTTAAATTCACTTCCTTTATATTTAGTGCTTCAAGCACACCAGACATATTCACTCCATCTTATTTTCACTGGTGGAACACTAGTGCTGTAATTGTATAGTGTCCACCTAATATTCACTGTCTTTTTATTTTCATTCTAATGTGAAACCAGTGAATATAGTGAAAATAAAAGGACAGCGAATATTTTGTCTTATACAGTATGCAATGTGTTTTATCAATTACAAGAAGCAAGCTCCTGTAATGCAAGGGGGGCACTATTATTTAGCTATAAATAATAAAAAAAAGAAAATGACACACTGGAGCAGATCATGCTGTATATAAATCTG
Organism: Neoceratodus forsteri; assembly: GCA_016271365.2. NCBI lineage: Eukaryota > Metazoa > Chordata > Ceratodontiformes > Ceratodontidae > Neoceratodus > Neoceratodus forsteri. Next base: position 701,940,126 of record CM057455.1, read on the forward strand.
GGTACTGGATTATCCAGTCTCTATCACACAACATCTGTTCTTTGTGTGCAGAAAGGAAGACTAAACCTGAAATTAACTTCCTTCAGTATTTAAAAACAAGAAGCATGCCGACCTCAGTTGACAATTTAGAATGGTAATGCAGTCTGTCCTATCTCTTTCTGCAATGCAGATGTGATATCTAGACTAGTCCCAATGCCTGATTATTTCTTTTGGTATTGAGTAACACAGTATATTCTAGGATTTTTCACTCATTGGTTGCCAGACTGCAAACCATGCTTTGGTATTTTACATTGCTGTACGCGTGAGGAGAAATTGCAAGCATCCAGTGCAAGTGTAAGAACTCCCTATAATCTCATACATGCTGCCCTTCAGTGAGCTCATTAGATGCTAGAGTCTGGGGTTTCACTGTTATGCAGATGATACCCAGCTGTATATGTCTTTTTCCCCCATAACAAGTAACACCATGGAAGTGCTAAAAAACTGTCTGTCCAAGATCCAAGACTGGATGTCCTCTATCTGGCTGAGACTGAACCCTGGCAAAACTGAGGTACTGATGATCGAGCCTGGTCGCAGGCATGATGTGGATGCCAACATGGTAGTAACAGGGTTGTTCCTCGGATTTACACTGTTGATGGCATCCACTAAGGAGAGAAGTCAGGGCATCATCCTTGACAATGGGCTGACGCTTGATGTGCAGGTGTCTTCTGTCATCCAAAGTGGTTTTTACCACTTAAGGAATGTCACTAGATTAAATCCCTAATTCCGACTGATGACCTGCCTGCACTGGTACATTTCTTTGTCATGTCAAGGCTGGACTACTGCAACACTCTGTACTTCTGGGTCAGTGTAGGGAATCTTTGTTGACTGCAGTTGGTGCAAAACACAGTGGCCAGGTTGCTGACAGGCCTGCTCAGGTCCGGTCATGTGATCTTGGTCCTGCAGAAACTGCACTGGCTGCTTGTCAGATGGAATATCATCTTCAAGGTTGGCTTGCTCACCTATAAAACCCTTTACTGCTCAGGCCCTTGCTGCCTGAGTGACCTCCTGATCTCTTCCCTTCTGGTACACTCCCCTTTGCTCCTCCATTGAGGGCATCCGAGTGGTTCCAAGTGCAAAGCTGAAAACTTCTGGGGAACCACAAATTTGAGGTGGCCAGCCCAGTCCTCTGGAACTCACTCCCCAGATCTATGAGGGAGGCCCCATCAATGGAGGTTTTTAAGAGGCATCCGAAAGCCCATATTTTTAAACATGCCTTTCCTGGTTACTGAAGCTGTTTTTTAATGTTATTTATTTACTGTCATTTATTTATTATGGATTTTAAATGATCATTTATTTAATGACTTTTTATGTATTTTTTGCTTAATTTCTGACATGTCTTACTCCTTTTGTAAGGTGACCTGAGCCACTGGGATTGGGCACCATAAAAATAAAGGTGTACGTACTTATTAATCTGAAAAGTCTCATAAAAAAAGCACATATCAATGCTGAATGTTCGCTGCTTGCACTGCTGTTGTATCTACCAGGTCTTGCTTGTAGACATTTTTACTATATATTTACTAGTGGTGTTAAAAAAAACTTCCACAGGTGGAATGTAAGTGAAAATCTGGCTTTCACTTCCACTAAAGTTCGGAAAACAATTTCCGAATTTTTGCAGAAATTCTGCCTGCTTTGCACCCCACATTATTGCTAGTGGTCCCAGACCTGGATCCAACCAACCACCCACCATTGTCCCTCCCAGTATTTTAGTGAGAGTTACCCCTTCCGCCGCCATCCTCATCCCCTGTATATCATGTTTTTTCCTGGTGGGCTAGTGGTAAAGACAGATACAGTGAAATCCCCTTCCTCCCTATCACTGAAGTCAGATTCTTTATTTTTGTAAGTAACCCTATTTCCTGGTGGTCTTGTGGCACTCGCTTGTACCCTTCCCCACCCTTACAGGTAGTATTTACCCCACTTCCCCATCCCAAAATGAAGTGGAAGTGGGCCACTGGTACAGCCCTTCACTCTCCTCCTTGGCAAGCAGCCCACTGAGAAGTGAATGAGTTAATGAGTGCATTCACATGTGGTCATTCATTCATTCAGATTTCAGTGGTCCACTGGCTGAAGAGGAGAGTGGAGGGCTGTGCTGGTGGCCTGCTTCATTTCAAGATGGGGGATGTGAGGTGGGACACTACCTTTTCGGGTGGGGAGGGGTACAGAGGTGCCACTAGACCACCAGGAAATAGGATTACATACAAAAATAAAGAATCAGACTTCGATAGGGAGGGAAGGGATTTCACTGTATCTATATCTAACACTAGATCACCTGGTGAAAAAATAATATATGGAGGATGGGGATGGCGGTGGTGGGGGGGTAACTCACTAAAAATACTGGGAGGGACACTGGTGGGTGATAGGGAACACTAGCCACCAGGGTTTGGTGTTATTATTTATTTTAAAATATGTTGGGTGGCAGATGATCAAGTGGGGGAGTAGGAGGCACTGCTTGGCGGTGGGGGGTTATGTTGGGCTCAGGAGGAACCTGTACTTACTGGGGAGGGGGATGGGCTGAGCAGAATGGGTGAATGTTGGCTCCAAAACATGCAGAAGTATTCTGATCCGCGACTGGCGTACGTTCAGCAACTTCCACAAAACTTCTGCTCAAGAGGAAAAGGCAACTTTTGCCCACAGCTAATATATACCAAGGGTAGACAGGATGAGATATAATGAGTCATTTGCAGTGAGGCCCTGATTTTACACAGTTTTATTCTGCATTATCCAGGATACTAGAAATGAGATGCAGTATTTTTTTTTAGTGTTGTCCCACTTTCAGTTATTTATTTATTTTTGCTATTTTCTCTCCCTGGCCCCCTGGTGGGCTCACATCCTGACCGACCTTCCAGTCTATACCCCAACATCAGGCCAACGTCCCCCTTTGTCCCCCACTGATTCCCCTCCATGGCAGAGTGGTGAGACCCCCCAAACTTAACTCACCTGAAATGGATCCAGACTTTAGGGGAAGTGCCATTCAGGGTCGGTGTCACAGAGGATGGAAACTCATGCTGCCTGACCAGTAGCCCCTTTTCCTGTGTTCTGTGCTTGGTCCCCAGTGGCAGAGCATGCAGGGACACCAGTGACATTGTTGTGCATGCTTCCATGCATGCACCCTGTCAGGCATCAGCCCAGTTCTTACCCGATGTTGCAGCATCAGTGTGCTAGTTCCCAGCTGGTACTAGGGGCCTCTCATGCACCAACGTCTGGACACCCCCCCCTCCCTGGAGAATGAGAGCTGTCCCTGGGATGTTATTATTCTTCGCCTCCCCTGCTGACCCCCACTGTCCCATGCTCATCCCAAACATAGGTTGCCGGCATGGCATGAGGTGTGATATCCAGCATCTCAACCCTTAGCAACACGGGCCAGCCGTGGTCCTGCTTTTATAATGCTTTTTTGAAGGAAAGATCATTTTAGATGTAACATCTTCTTTTCAGTAGGGTTGTTCTGTAGGGACCTATTTTTACTCAGTTTTACATTATGCTTACCCAGAATAACTCAACTGAGAAGCAATATCTAATTTTCATTGGGGTCCCGCTTTGATATATGTGTGCACTGTATTTAGCCAGGACAGCACAGCACAGAGGCTATCTTGTTTTCAGTGGGATCCAGCTGTTAGAAACATAGAATTTGACAGCAGATAAGGACCGCTTGGCCCACCCAGTCTGCCCATTTTCCTACCTAACAGATAAGCTGCAAATCCTAGTTAACCAACAGCTTACTTCCTCCTACTCCCCCACTAAGACTGCCTTATGCCTGTCCCATGCATTCTTGAAGTCCCCCACTGTTCTTGACTCCACGACCTCCTCAGGGAGGCTGTTCCATGCATCCACAACCCTCTCAGTGAAAAAATACTTCCTCACATTGCCTCTATGTTTCTATGTTTCTATTTTTCGCAAGATACAGCAGCATGGATGTACAGTTCAATGACAGCTATGCTGTATGGGGGCCTGATTTTAAGTAAGCAAGTAAAAATGTATTTCTTTCAAGCGCCCTTCCCAAGCTCAGGGCACTTTTACAACAATTCCAACCACTTTAAAACTCACTACACAAACAACAAATACAGCAATCATAAATAACATCCAGTTATTATGTCCCAGCAAATGCTTGGGTAAAAAGGAAAGCCTTTAGCTGTTTTTTAAAACTTTCTACAGTCAGGCAATCTTGTATCTGATGAGGTAGAGAATTCCACAGGGTCGGTGCCATAAAGGCAAATGATCTACCTCCACACGTCTTTAAACGTACCCTGGGTATATCTAGCAATCCCTCATCAGAGGAGCGAAGAGACTGGGTAGGACAGTAAGATACCAAGAGCTCTTTCAGATAGTGGGGTCCCAAATCATGTAGGGCCTTAAAGGTCAGCAATGCGACCTTCATGGTGATCCACCACTGTATTGGCAGCCAGTGAAGATCACGCAGCAGTGGTGTCATACAGCTAGATCTTGAAACTCCCATCAACATCCTGGCCATCGCATTCTGCACAAGCTGCAAGTGGCGGATATCCACCCCTGGTAGCCCTAGATAGAGAGTATTGCAGTAATCAGAATGGCTGGTGACAAAGGCGTGGACCAGGGTGGGACCAAGTGTTTCACCCAGGCAATGTTCCTCAGATGGAAAAAGGCAGATTTGACTCTGGCTGACACCTGCGCCTTCATAGTCAGACCTTCGCCAAATATCACGCCTAGGTTACGCACTTGGCCAGAGGCCAGAAGTGGGGCACCATCAATATATAAACCTGAGGATTTCCCAGTCCAAGCCCCCATTGTTCTCCCTCCAGGGTCCACAACCAATATCTCAGTTTTCTCTGAGTTCAACCTAAGCCAACTCGCACTCATCCAATCCTGAATCTCCAGGAGGCAGTTATCAAACACTGTGATGGAATCAGACCCCCGTTCAGGCACAAAAGACAGGTAGAGCTGAGAATCATCAGCATAACAATGAAAACTCAGCCCATATCTCCTTCTATTGTCCCCCAATGGAAGCATATACACCGTTAATAACATAGGGGACAGCACCGACCCCTTCGGTACCCCACAGGACAGCCAATGAAGGGCCGAGGTGTAAATTCCGGACACTACTCTCTGTGATCTGCCCTCCAGAAAAGATCAAAACCAACTGTGGACTGCTCCCCTCAGACCACAGAAAAACTGCAGGCAGTCAAGCAGCATCCCATGATCCATTGTGTCAAATGCTGCTGAGAGATCCAGGAGAACCAAAATGGAGCAGGTCCTCCGATCTCTTGCCATCAGGAGATCATTCAATACCCAAACCAGAGCCGTCTCTGTACTATGCCTTTTCCTGAAGCTGGATTGGAGAGGGTCATAGATATTGTGGCTGGACAAATGATCCTCCAGTTGCAGAGCAACCACCTTCTCAATAACCTTCCCTACAAAGGGAAGGTTAGAGACCTGTCTGTAATTTGCTGGGCAGTCGGGGTCAAGAGAGGTTTTTTTTCAAAATGGGGCGTACTACTGCCTCCTTTAAGGGATCCAGAAAGATTCCTCTCTCTAATGATATCACCACTATCGCAGCCAGCACTGGGCCGATAACATCTACATACCGCACCACCAGGTGACTAGGGCCCGGATCCAACTTACAGTAGGTAGGTCACTGAGTCTGGATGATCCTCACTATATCTATTAGTGCTAGTAGGCTAAAGGTGGACCAGGACAATTGGGCATTAGTACCACCCGATTGACCAGAGCAAGGTCCAATGGAAGGATGCTGGTGGATCTCATCCTTGATGGTGGATACCTTGCCAGCAAAGAATTTCACAAACTCCTCACACTGTACCTGTGATAATGCTCTGCCAGTCTGAAGACAGACTTGATTGCACAGTCTGTCCACAGTCCAGAAGAGCTGGGATGGTCTGTTCTTTACTGCAGCAATTTCCCTGGACAGGAACTCTGCCTTCTTATGGGAAATTGCTGATTGGTAGAGCTTATAATGTTCTAACAATTCAAGTCTATCCACCTCCAGTTGAGTTTTCTGCCAGTGTCTTTCCAATCTTCGTCCCTTCCTCTTCAACTCACAGACTTCCCTATCAAACCAGGAAGCCCCCAAGTGAAGAGTATGGGGATGAACATGAATTGGAGTAATAACATCCAGGGCCTCAACAACAGCCCTGTTATAAGCTAGGACCAAAAGCCCTGGATCCATGCTATTCCCTGGAAAACCCGAGGAGTCCAGCTCCGTCATTAGGCCTTCTGAGCTAACCCCTCTTAAAGGACAGAACTGTACTAACTCCCTAGGGGTAGGCCTATTTCAGGTGGCTGCAAATCTAAACCTCAGGGCGTGATGGTCAGATCGTCCAACTGGCTCTCCCTCCACATCGGATATCTCCATCCCCAGATGGAACACCAAGTCCAATGTTTGTGCCCCTTCATGGGTTGCAGAGGTAATAACCCATGACAGGCCCAATGAGTCCATCAATTGGAGGAGGTTTTGATCAAGTGGCGAGAGTTCATCATCAACCCAGACATTGAAATCTCCCAGAATTAACCATCTGGGAGACTCTAATACCATATCGGCGATGAAGTCCGCAACCTTCTTCAGGAACTCCTCCCCTTCCCTCCCCTGGTGAATGCTAGATGAGAAGGGTGCGGTAGCCTGCACCTGCACCCACTATGCACTCAAAGGAGTTGGTATCACCAACTGGCACCTCCCTGAGATCCATATCTTGTCTAAAACAGACTGCCACCCCCCCACCCCTCCAGTCCACTCTTAGGCGATGAATCACACTCCAAGTCAGTGCCCTTGGGTACGGGGACTAGGCAAGGAGGACCTCGCTCCAGTACCCATTTTGTCCCAGGGCTTCTCCTGGCCCTCACTGTGTGTATCTGTCCACTTCTCTCCTATCCCCCCCCAAGAGTTCCAGGATCCCCGTCTCTTACTGCACTTTGATCTCATAATGCCGAAATTTCGACATCTAACATAAACGTCCCCTGTAAGTGGGGGTACTTCAAAGGGAATGAGATCCCTCAGTCTTGAGGGGGAGTACTGCCTGACCATCTCACTTATACCCCAACACATATTTTCAACCCTTTAATAATTCAAAACCAATCACCCACAAACAAACAACTCACTCCCCTCCCTAACTTAAACCACCCTTAAAAATAAAAAATAAAATACACCCTTAAAATAATACCAAAACGCAATGCAGAAATAATCAATCAACAAAAAGAAAACTCATTCACAGAGTCCAGATTTTCTGTCCAAAGTTGCAGTCCAATCAATTGTTTCAACCATATGGAAGCCCATTTGATCTCTCACCTCTAATGAAAACCAGTTGAATAAATGATTTTAGACTGAATCATACCATATTTATAAGTAGATTCTTTAGAGCTCTCACCTCCAATGGAAAATTAAACTAGATAATAAATGTTTTAGCTGAGACAATCTCTCACATTGGCTACAGCAATAAACAGCAAAACAGAAACAAACAATAAGTATTCTTACTGCCCAACAAAAGTACTTCAAATTGGAAAGTTCTCACCAATAATTTGGCCAGTTTTAGATCTTTTCCTCCCAATAATCTTGACCTGGTCCACAGAGTAACTCCAGAATAATTCCAGATATTAAGTTCTTTCAAAGTCCTGGTGCATCGACAGAAAGGGCTCAATAGGGATCATAAAGGGGATTGCCAATACACAAGCAGGAGACAACCTTCACCCACCAAGCCCTCAGTTTCAGCTCCCTGCCTAGGATCAACTCTCCAGACGACCCCCCAGAATATCTAGAGATACCAAGCAAGCACCATCTGCCCTCCAACAGATCGAGCCCCGGTGTCTCCTACCTGGACCCAGCAGTATTGTCCAACTCCCCCACAGTACTGACAAGTTTACATCACCCCGATCCACTCACCACCTTCATAAGCCAAGAACAAGAAGGGAAGCAGATGAAAACAATCCCCAATCCATTTGCCAGGAAAATCTGACCGTTCTCCACCAGGTCAGACTGCCAGAATAAATCAGACCACCCGAAAAATATGTTCCTGTGGTGTCCTTAAAACCTCTCCTCACAACTCCATTCTCCAGAGCATCAAAGTCTCAAGCAGGCAGTAGATAGATATAGCACATACAGTTACCGTATATGCACTGTATTGTATCCATCATATTTTACAGCGATTTAAAATATATTATGTCCATTTCTGAATTCTAGTCATTAACTTTGCCAGGCATTACACAGACTGCAAACTGATACTTAATTGCGACTTGCTAATTGCCATTCCCGCACCGCATTAGTAACTTACTAACTCACTTACGTAACCCTAACTAACTAACATTACTACATTATCCCTTAAAACAAATTCTTATCGTTTAAACCCTCAGCGACTTGCAGTGCCTGAAAAAGTTCATTCTAACCAGTAGACACGCTCAAAAATAAACAGCAAAAGTGCAAACAAAATTTTTTAAATAATGCACTTAATGACGGCAAAAGTGCTTTTAAAAATGGCTAAACAGCAGTGTAGAAGGTAAAAGCACCACAAACAACGAACAACAGTCCAACAGCTAGCCCAGTGCAGCTGCCATCTTAGCAAGCCAGTCTCCTTTTACACATTTTTAGACCACATTTACCCAGGAAAGGCCAGCTAAGAGTCACAGGGATCAGTGCTGGGACCAGTTCTATTCAATGTCTTCATCAGTTACATTGCACAGGACCTAGAAGGCAGAATTTCCCTGTTTGCTGATGACATGAAGCTCTGTAACAGAGTGGGCACACCAGAGGGTGTAGACAGAATGAGGCAGGACCTGCAGAAGCTTCAAGAATGGTCAAGGGTTTGGCAGTTGAAATTCAATGCAAAGAAGTGCAAGATAATGCATATGGGGCACAAAAACCCTGGAACAACATATCAGTTGGGGTGTGAGGATATAGTATGAACCAAGCAGGAAAGGGACCTTGGGGTTATCATCTCTGATGCCCTTAAGGTAGGGAAACAGTGCGACATGTCAGCAGGTAAAGCAAATAGGATGCTGGGATGTATAGGCATGGGCATCACCAGCAGGAAAAGGGAGGTCATAATTCCACTATACAAAACACTAGTGAGGCCCCACCTGGAGTAGAGTGTACAGTTCTGGAGACCTTATCTATGTAAGGACATAGACAGGGTAGAGAAGGTTCAGAGGAGGCCAACAAAGATGGTACAGGGATGGCATCACCAGTCCTATGAGGACAGGTTGAAAGACTTGAATATGTACTCCCTGAAGGAGAGGAGTGAGAGAGGGGATGTGATAGAGACATACAAGTACGTTACAGGGAGGAACAGGATGCAGGAATACACTATTTTCCAGTGAAAAAGATGTTCCAGGACTAGAGGGCATGGGATGAAGTTGGAGTGAGGGCAATTTAGAGGAAACGTGAGGAAGAATTTATTCACAAAACAGGTAGTGGACAAGTGGAACAGCCTGCCAGAGGAAGTGGTGGGGGCTGAAACAATCATGGGATTTAAGAATGCATGGGATAAACATAAGGAAATTCTGGAGGTCAGGGGTAAGGGGCAACAGACTTCTATGAAAACATAAAGTGAACTTACAAGTTCAAATGGGAAGACTGGGTGGGCAATATGCCTTTATCTGCTGACAGTGTCTATGTATCAAAAATCTAATTTTTAGTGGGCTCCTACATTTTGACCCCACATTTCCTACAGTCTTTCTATGATCTAGTGTTATGATCAAGACAAGTAGAATTTTTTAAATCCCAACCAAAAGGAAATTTTGCAGTGTGACTGTGAAAACATGTTTCATAGGAGCTTTAAAAAATAATATCTGTCATATTCAGGAGGTGGAGTAACAAATGATTGAATGGCAGGGGCCAAAGTCTACAAAAATAAAGTTAGGAGTAAATGCTGGAACAATTCAATGTTTCTTCAAAACTAAGTTGTTTTTCACATTTTGACCCTAAATTTTCAACATAGTCTTTTTATGATCCCTCCTTCTGAAGATGTAATTTACAAAATACTGGCCCAAAACCTTATTTCACATCACAAGTGCGAAAACACACACGTGATAACACATTTTGGCCAGGATTTGAAAAATGAAAGCTGTCATGTTCATGAGGTAGTGTGAAACAAATGACAATATTGAAAATTTGAGGTCAAAATATTGAAAATTAAATACTTTCTGAGCATTTAAGCCAAATTTTCAACATAGCCTTCTTATGACTGCACTTCATAAATAAGGGTGTAGAACATTTTTAAATCCCGCTCGAATGGTGATTTCAAGCAGCAACTGCAAAAATCAGCTTTTTGGAATTAATTTGAATAATTTTGCTTCTCTTGTTCATGAGGCTGGATTCTGAAAGGCCATGTTGGAAATGGTGGGAGTAGGGTGTGTGGGTTGGGATGTTAAAAAATGACCTTATTATAAGGACAGGTTCAAAACATATTAAAATATGCTGAACTGCAGACCTGATTTCCTTAGTTCCCAGTCCAGTGTGTTGAAGAATGATGACATGTCTCTGTCTGGTCCAGAGAGGATTACGGTGTTGAACCACTGGTAGGTAAGTAAGGGGTGGGAAGTGTGGGGTGGAGGGTGCTGGGGGGGAGGGTCCAATAGCTGGAAAGTAACACTGGCAGGGATGCAGAGGCAGCAACAGACATCAATGGACTGTTTTCTTTTTTACAGGGTGTATAAAAATAAAAAAAATACATTTGGGTTCTGAGTCCAGCTGCACTCCTGCTATAGCAGAGCAGATCAGAAGGAGGGGAAGGTGAACCACTTCTGTGGGCTTGGGAGGAGAGGAGAGGAGAGGAGAGTGCTAGGGGCTTAATAGCTAAAAAATGTAAGCATCTCTTAGTCTGCTACAGTCAAATTCCCATCTAAAAGCTCCCAAATCTGCACTGGGGGAGGAGGGAAGATATGCAGTTTGGGGACACAGAAGTTTTGTCCACTACCACTCCAAACAAGAGCATCAATGGGATTTGGGGGTGACTTGCCAAGCAGTGATGCCACATGCAGGATTGTTGTAGGCAAGATACCAGCAAAAGAAAAAACAGGTTGTAATCATTCCCCCTCAGCTAGTTGTTGCGTGGCATTATACAGATGAAGGAAGGTAGATGATGTCTGTCTATAGATTTGTTTGTGGATCCTTTGCCCTCTGTAGTTCATAGTTGTTCGGTTCAACTATTTGCTGACACAATTCTTTTTTTTTGAGCCACAAGAACCATTACTCTCTTTCTGTTACTCTCCAGGGGGATTCTGATAAAATCTTCCAGTGGTTTTTTAGTAACCTCCTACTCTTAAACAGTAAAAAGACTCAAACAATGTTGTTTTGGACCCAGTTGGTCATGACCCAAGCAAACCTTTGTTTTTCTGTCACCTTAAGCAATACTCCTTTACAACTTGTAAGTGAATTTAAATACCCTGGTCTTACTTTTGACTCTACTTTAACATTTAAACCCCACATCAACAAATCCATTTCAAAAACATGTCAATGCCTAGGCCACTTAAAATAGATCTTGCATTGTTTGTTATCATCGGATCATAAATTAATTGTTGCTCAGGCCATTCTTCCCATACTAGATTATGGTGACAAATTTACCATAATGCTAATGCCTCCAGTCTTTCCCTAGTGAATATTGTTTGCTATCAACTTTTGTGGTTTATTTTAAAATCCCAAAGGAACAAACACCACTGTACCCTACTTCCCCAGTAAAATTGGCTAGCTCTTTCATCCAGACACACCTTCCATTGGCTATCTTTAATTTACAAAACATAAATAAGCAGATATCAACTTATCTATCTGACAGACTCTCAGTTTCCACCCATAGTCACAGCCTTCGGGATGTGCCCAATTGAGGCCTTTCTCTGCCTAGGTTCCAAACTCATTTTCAGAAAGATTGCTTTTTGCATGATGCCCCGCTCTCATGGAAAAAGCTTCCTTTGTTACAGAATACTTGCTCTCTCAATATTTTTAAACAAAATGAAAAGAAAGTCTCTCCTACGGGAACACTTCACATTTGTTGATGTGGGGTTTAAATGTTAAAGTAGAGTCAAAAGTCTAGTCTTCCTAGAGTGCCATATTTATGCTGAAACCTATTGCCCATGCAGTGTTTTCTCCCTCCTCATACACCTCCTTGCTCCCTTCACTCCTTCCCTACTGCTATAGACCTGAACAACAATCAAACCCTTCAATTTGTTCCAACCATGCTTGAAACCATTTATAGTCTTGATGCCTATCACCTCCTCTGTCAGACTGTTTCATGGCTCCACCACCCTTTCCATAAAAGAGAACTGTCTCACATTACTGTTACACTTTCCCAGTGCCAATTTCCACTCATGATCTCAGATTATTGACTCTATACTCATGCTAAATAGTGCCCTGTAGTTCACCTTGTTTATTCCCTTCAGGAACCTGAAGGTCTCAATCCTATTCCCTTCTCACCTGGTCTCCAGACAGCACATGTTCTGTGCCTTGAGACAATATTCATAAGATCTGCCCTGTTAGTCCTGTATCATCTTGGTCACCTTGCATTGCACTGTCTCCAGCCTATCCCTGTCCTTTCTTAGGCGAGGACCCCAAGACTGAGCACAGCATTCCAGGTACATCGTCACCAGTGACTTATATAGCAGTAGTAGTACCACCTTTTTCCTACTAAGGGCTGGCTGTATAGCCTAGCAGTGAGAGTAATGAGATGTGAATGAGCTTAGTACATTCAAGAGTAGTGGTGGGTGAATAGTTCAAGTTAAAGTTCAAGTTTATTGCAGGAAAACTCCATTGAGCAAGCTCATTCACAAGGCGGTCCTGTGACATAAACACTTAAAGTACAAACACAGATAGGTAACAACAGTATATACATGAAATGCACGTTACATGATACAGGCTGGATATACATACAAGGGTACCACATAGGGTGACCGCAGGTGGTAAACATTGATATGAAACAGGGAAGCGACTTACAGGTTGCATACTGATAAATGAAACATGAAGACTGGTGTGTGCAATATATATATTTTGGCAGCTAGAACAAACAACAGACTACAACTGATATGGGGGAGAGGAGTGATTTGATAGAGTAACAGTGGAGCGTAAGCATAGATAAAGCCAGGAGTAGAAGGGGAAGGGAAAGCTGTTAATATGACAAATCAATTATACCTTACCAGTGGATAAATATGGCACACATGGGGAAGGAAGAGACTTAATGACAGTTACAATCAATAGGGCTAAACTCGCTCCGCCAAGTGATTCGTGGAAGTGCTCCGCAACACAAAGCAGAGTATTTCGTGTTATAATGGGGGATGTGAAGTCCATTGAAAACAATGACTTTGCATTACTCCGTCTTCCCCAAACCACTTCTCCACCAATTTTAAGGTGAAGTAACACTGAAATCAATGTACTTCACATCACTTCACCTTGTTATTCAGTTCCAAAGCGAATTTGCAGTGCTTCATGAGATTGCTGGTCACATGGGCTCTAGATTGTTCTGCACAGCCTCAGTTCTGTGTAGTGTGTGTGTAGTGGAAGATGGAGACAGTTTCCTCTCAGACCTCTGCCATTCAAATCTTCTAAAAGCTGTTTAAAAAGCCTTTTTGTTATCATTGAATGTTTATTGTTTGTGTGTGGATTTTGAATGTTAATTTAGAACAGTCAGTCTGTGTACTGTGAAGTGTGCTTTAGGAAGGGACGTATCTGTGGTGTAGGTAGATTAACTGGGAGAAAAAGGCAGTCTTTCTGTTTTGGTTATATTTTTCTTGTATAACTGTTAATGTACACACAGTAATATTTTCAGTAATTCTTTGCATTTTTTGCTGATGGTTGTGGGGCAGTAGTGTATAATTTCAGTTTGCTTAAAACATTTGGTTATATTACTAAAGGTTTTCAATTTGCTACGCATTACTTGTCGTATGTGTGTGAGTGTGTGCGGCGGTGCATGAGTGCCACTAAATCAGATACCATTTATTTTGCCACAGAGTAATTGCAGCAGTGTGAAACTGCCATCCACTACACCTGCATGAATTTTTTGTACTGCTTGTGGTATCTTTACTGGTAGTAGTGGACTGTTACTGCTGTGCACTACCCACCCAACTGTCAAAGGGTATTATTTTCCAAATTTGAATTTCTGATGGTGAGCACTGGTTAGGGGGTGTTGTTGTGCCTTTGCATTCTCATCTCTTTAGTGCACAGCACAATCTTAATCTGTCTGTGCATTTGCATCTCTTTAGGGCCCAATCTCCATCTGTAACTTAAGTCACAGTTGTTTCTTTGGCTTCCTTTCGGAGTACTGGTGTGGTGCACATAATTCACGATCACGTCACAAATCACAAAATTAATGTTTTGTAGTAGTATGTCTCCAGGCTTCACTACTCTACCCATTGATAAGAGTTTTCAAGCTGGTGAGTTTTGTGAACAGCCAGGTCATCTGGGAAGTACAGCCATAGGCATTCACGTTTCCAATAGACTCGTCAGCTCCAAGTCTGAGAAAAATAAATTCATGTTTCATGGTCACAAATGCAGTCATGATTCATGATCACATCACGATTCTCAAAATTATTTTTTTTACTAGTTACTTGCATCATGTAAGCCTGTTTTGTAGTGTCTCTCCAGATTTCACCACTGTACTCATTGATATGAGTTTTCAAATTGGGGAGTTTTGTGATACAGATCATGGTCATCAGGGAACTACAGCCATAGGCATTCACGTTCCTGTACAGCATGTGAGTTACAATACTGTAAGCCATGTGTTGTGTGGGGGCCCGGGGGTTGCCAATATTGTTGTCCCTCCTCCTTACTTCAGGTTAAGGTGGTATGACAAGGAGAAGTCACAATTACAATAACAAGACAAAGTGGGTATTTCATGCTGGCCACTCTGCGTAGAAGAGTGACAATGCAAAGTGTCCACTTCAAGGGCACTTCACCGGTGGAATTTAAATTAATTGCTTTTCTAAGATGGGAGACTTCGCATGTCTTTTTACACTCTCATTTCACTTAGTCAGCACTGGGGATTTTTCTGGACACAAGACAGTAGTATTTTGGGGATGAACATTAATTCTGGTGACTTTGTCTGACCACTGCCTAGATGACAGAGTGTGCCATTAATTCTGGTAGAGTTTGCATTTCTTGTTACGCTCTCATTTCACTTCATCAGCACTGGGGAATTTTCTGGACACAAGACAGTAGCATTTTGGGGATGAACATTAATTCTGGTGACTTTGTCTGACCACTGCCCAGATGACTGACTGTGCCATTAATTCTGGTAGATTTTGCATTTTTTGTTATGCTCTCATTTCACTTCATCAGCACTGGGGAATTTTCTGGAGACAAGACGACAGTAGCATTTTGAAGATGCACATTAATTCTAGTGACTGTGTGTGGGGGGGCTGCCAATATTGTTGTCACTCTGCCTTACTTTGCATTAAGGCAGAATGACAACATGAAGTATTAATAACAAGGCAAAGTGGGCACTCCACAAAGTGGAGTAACAATGCAAAGTGCCCACATCACGTTCACTTCACCGGCGAAATTTAAATTCCCTGCATCTCTATCCAAGAGACCTGGGTTTGATTCCAACAACATCTCCTTGCATACTGTGTGACTCAGAGCAAGTCACTTAACCACCCTAGTGCTACCTGTTGGCCCCTGAAAACAGCCACTTGTGCCTAGTGGGCCTTACCCAGTTATCAAAAGCATAAGATAAATAAATAAAAAAATACCTCTTTTGATACGCCCCAGCATCTTATTAGCCTGACAATTAGAAGCTTATTAAAACAATAATAAAATAAGGTGCTGAGTAGCAACACTGCATTTGTAAAGACATTGCATCCATAATAACCCACTTACCTCAATTTGAAAAAATATAAAAGAATTTGGTGAACAACTAAAATATTAAATGAAAAATGGCGAAGTATTAAAGAGATCTAATAACATGAAAATAGAATAAACTTGATAGTGATGAAGTATATAATACAGAGGTGTGGTTTTCAACTGACACACAGCAGAGGAGTGGAAGTGTGAAGGAGTTCAAAGCAACAGCTGAAACAGAGCAGGGAGCAGCACACAGAAGGAAGCACATCCAAGAAGGAAAGAAATGGATGCAGTTCAAGAGAGGCACAAACTGGAAAATCCATTTTTAAAGGCAAGAAAAACAGGCTTTACAAAAAAATGGGGAGAGGTAAAGAAAACAAAGTACCCATGGAGGAAGAGCATGGAAAGAAGAAGTAAAGGATTTTTTGTATGCCAACCTACAAGATGATACAATAGCAAAAAACAAACAAATAAAAACTGGAAAAAAACATACAGTCATTGCTACTCCTCCTGTCCCAAGGTTTGAATTTTGTTTCAATCCCTAACCTGAAATAACTTGGCAAGGAGGAAAACCTTTTTTAAAATTAAAAAAAAAAAGGAACACTCTATCTAAAAAAAATGTGTCTAGGACAACGATGGACACAGATGATACAATATGGAAGAGGACAATACTGTAGTAACTGCAGATGACCTGGATTCTGATAATAATTTAGATGCTTTCATCCACATGATAGAGAAGAATGTTAACATTGTACAAACCAGTAATTTCAATTTAAGAGAACTAATATATGATGTTATTTCTGACAAACAGTCAAGAGTAATAAATGTTAATAAGAGAATTGTAGAACTACTGTTGCACAGGAAGACCTTGTGGAAATTGGCAGTGGGGAGACACCGATGGCTAAATTACAAATTAATGAGGTAAGGATGCCATCAGGTCCTATCATGTCTCTGGAAATATGCTACCTCTGAGATGTGTATTACTAAACCCTTGCTCACAGTTCCTACCTAGAGCCTTTTGATCAGCAGTATAAATATACCATGAGGTGGTTCAAAAAGAACTTGATACTCTCTTTGAAAGGAGCAGTAGGTACAAGAAAGTAGGCAGCTTTTTGTCTAGTGCACTTAACCAGTTATCAAAAGCAAATAAATAATTAAATAAGGAAGATGATCTTTCTTCCTCTGAAAGGCAAGCAATGCAAGGTCTTTGTAATGACAAACAAATAATACAGGGGGGCAGTTAAAGGAGGAAATCTTCATACTAAATATTGAAAATTATGGTGACAGGACAAGCAACCTTTTATGTAGAGAAAATGACTAAACAAAACTGCCAAGAGACCCTACTATTACCTTTCAGAATGAATATGTGGAACTGTTGGATACAGCAAAACAGTGTATCACATTACATAACAGTGTATCACATTACATGAGAATAAGTGCCTGTGGATGGTGTAGGATCCTAATGACCAAGAAACTATCAAAATTCATTGATTTCATTTTACAGAAGTCTGTCCTCAATCTTGGGTCCTACTGTACCTCATGGCTACTATGGAAGCCTTGAATACATTTAATAACTTTGCATGGAATGCTAATTACATCTGACTTGGTATAGATGTGGAGGAATTATTCACCTCTATTAGATACTGTGATGGCATCTAGGATATCCAATTCTTTCTGGAGAGGAGCCCTAAGAAAAAAAGTAAATTCCTATTTCTATCTTTCTAGAATGGCTTGAATTCATACTGCAACACGTTATTTTTTTCACTTTTGAAAAGGACTTCTGTTTACAACTTTGAAGACTGGCAATGGGTGAAAGCATGGTACCTTCATTAACACATATTTTCGTGGTGCTATAGTAAGAGAGTATTCAATGCCAGAGTAAACCCATGCATAGGTGGCATTGCTGTGTGGTTTTGCTTTATCAGCAATGTTATTTGTATATGGGTCAGTGCCTGGGGGAAGCAGAAGCATCTGGCTAGAATGTAAACCATAATAACTAGAACTGTGCAGAATGGGAAAATTCTGAATTCAAGGAATTCGATGAAATTTCATGAAATTCACGGAATTTCATTGCACTTTTGTGGACTTTTTAAAATGTTGTAATTTGATCATAACTCATCCTTTGTTTAATCTAGAGCTCTGAAATTCGGCATGTTCACTCTTGTGGTAGAGGACCAATATTGTGCTAAAAGTCATGAAATTTGGATGTATAGTTTCAGAATTATAGATGTTCAAAATCTGTCATTTTATTTTTTGTGTGAAATTGCATGAACATTTTTTATCTGTACATACCTCAGCTATCTATTGGGTCAGTGATCTTAAATTTGGCATGATTCCTTGACGATAGGTGTTCAAACAATGTGCCAGATTTCATGACAATATGATGCATTGTCTCAAAATTATATGTGCTCAGAATCTGTCATCCGACATTTTTGCACGAAATTTCATGAAGCAATGTTATCTGCATATAGCTTAGGCACCTTTGGAGCTAGACATGTATAAATGAACACAAACAACCTTTTTTGCCATGCAGATAGAGTGATCTAATTATGGAGAGAACTGGATTGGAGATTTTTATGTTACAGGGGTTAAAATCATTATTATGTAAATATTTTCAAAAGTTTGTGAAAACTCTTAAAATGTGGATGTTTGTAACTTCTCTGCTCTTGCAGGCATAGGGCCTGATTCTAGAAAACATACGCCAATGCACAACGCAGATGCACCAACGAGAATGGCGCAAGTCTCAAATATGTCCAGCAAATATGCCAAATGCAATTCTACATTGCAAGATGCGCATTGATGAAACACAGTACGCCAATGGCGACATACACCGCAGTTGCGACAAACCCACAGGTACGCAAATGCGCAACTGAACATATGCCAAGAAAGCTGAAGAGAAACACCAAGGTGGGATTCTAGAAGCAGCAGTGCCACAACTTACACCAAGACCAGCTGGCGCAACATAAATCAGGTGGGAGCAGGTGTAACATACACAGCATAGAAAGGAGCAGGGAGAGACAGGCTGAACACACAGCAACACACCATGTGAGATAAGAGAGAGTGTTCGAGGAAGGCATGCACACAGTGGCAGTATGACACAGGGTGCAAAGGGTGCACAGAGGCCACAGTCACAATGCAGGGATGATGGCACCACCAGGCACAGCACACCCCTGCCATGGCCACTGATACATGTAAACAGTGTAACCATGACAGGGACACAGAACTGGGTGGCACAGACTAGTGGACAGATGGTGGTGAGACACACCAACGTCCATGCCAGTGGTGCTACCTACAGGGAACAATGGCACCCCCAGGTGGAAAGGTGCAGCACAGGCACCATGCCACCACACAGCTGGGAGGTACATTGTGAGGTGGCATGGACAGAATAGCATGCATGATGACTGTCAGCACACAGGACACCTCGCAGATGTGGCCTGGGGACAGTGGCCTCTGCTCTGAGCAGCACAAATACCACACCAACCTGATGCACAGGGAGGGAACACTGTGGACAGCAGGCACCAACACCAGTGTGCATCCCTGTGCATAGCGACACACACACACACACACACACACACACACACACACACACACACACACACACACACAGCCAAGCACACCAGGAACAGACACAGAGACAGTGTGTATGGCAACAGGTTTAATGTACAAAGTGGGACAGGGATACAGGGTAACTATGGAAGAGGGATGGGGATGAAAAACAGGCAACAGCAACAGACAGTAACATAACAGTAAACCCAAACCAAACAGCCAGCCACAACAACCCCGAACACCAACATGCACCCATGTACAACCCAACACAGGCCCAACAACCAAACCACAATCCCACCCACAAAACAAACAGCAAAATGCAGACTCACCCACCCAATGATCACCCACAACACCCATATGTACAGACCCACCATTAACAGCCACCCCTATACACAAGCCCACCCACACAGAAAGCCCCACCCACATCTGGCAGTAGCAGACACATGGGACCTAGGTCTGCTAGATTTCACTGAAGAGGGCACCCACCAACCCAAGGAGGTGCCCAATGTCCTGCAGGATGGCTGTCACCAAGCCCCTGCACTGCATAGGTTCAGTGGTGGGTCCCTCAGCCACAACAGGCAATGCCTCTCCCTGCTGAAGCACTGGTATGGCCACCTCCTGCCATGGTCCAGTGTTCCCTGCTGCAGTGACAGCAGCACATAGAGCAGTGTCCAGTGGTGGGGCATTCTCACCTGCCTTTGCTGTGACATCCACAACAGCAGGTCCGGTAGGTGGTGCAGCCATGGCCCCATCCCCATTGTCTGCTACTGTGCACTCTGTGTCCAGGCTGTGCAGCTGTGGAGGTTCCATCCCCTGTTACCCACCATTAGTGGGGTCCCCATGGTCTAGCTGTGTGTCCAACATGGCTGGGTCCCCTTCAGATGCTTCCACTGCAGAGGAGATGGAGGAGGAGGAGGTTAGTGGCAGCACCCTGGCCCTCCCACTGCCTGTGCTGTGTGCACAGCCAGTACTCCTCCACATCGCGGGCCTTGACATCTGCCATAGCCCATAGCAGGGGCCCTCTTCCACTGTGGCAGCCTGCTATGGACAACTGTAGGGATGTAAAGTATGCAGTCAGTGCTGGGCCCAGACAAGGGGCACACACATGTAGGCAAGCTATGTGAGGGTGCAGCATGAGCCACATTGTGGCCACCAGCCATGGCCACGGCACAAGGGGACGAAGGTATGTACTTACCTGACCTCGAGTGAAGCACCTCCTGACTGAGGCTGGCAATGCAGCCCTGCTGCATGCCATGGGTCACACCAGTGGAACCTGTGAGGTGAAGGGACAGGTGAGTGTGTTGGAGGCGCCACGTGCCATGGCCAGCACACCAGCACTGCTGCAACAGATGAACAGCTGTAGGTATACATACCAACACTGGGGTCCTGCCAGACCACATGTCTGTGTCTCTGTGGTGGGCCATGTACAGCATCTGCTGCAGGATCCCAGCCTCCCTCCGAGACAGGTCCTGCCAGTGGTGGGTCAGCTGGAGGATGGTCCAGCGTGTCCCCGTCATCTCTGCCATGTGGGTGCAGATGGCTGTCCACACCCACCCCTACTCTGCAGCACTGCTCCGCTAGTTCCCAGGTGGCAGCAGCCTCCTACCCCACTGCTGAATGTAGTTCACTAGCAGCACTGTCTAATGTGGTGTAAAGTTCGTGGGCTCACCCGCTCAGGCTCAGGAATGACCCAGATGACATAATGGACGGTCGTCTGTGTGGCACCTGTAACAGGGGAGGGAATGGCGCATGCATCAATACAGAATGTAACCATGGCTGTGCAGACTGCCCCCAACCACCATGTGCAACACCGGACACCAGCCAAGGGGTATGGGTCCGTGCTGGGCCACAGGTCTGCAACTATGGCCCACCACTCCAAGTGGTTCCCCTGCACCAATGCCATGCACAGCATGAAGTGTGTAAAGGCAGAGCTGTGCCATGCTGGGGCCAGGCACACAGTGCTGCACACAGCGACTACAGTGCACCAACATGGTGCCCGTCCCCTGCAGAGGCATGTCGCAGGTCGACTCTGCACAGTGTGGGCACTGAGCACTGCATGCAGCCCTGCCACACATATGCACCACCATCCCAATGTGGAACTTCATGTGGCAACAACCACCAAGTGCCCAAGGGGCAGACACAATGCCAACCATGGGTGCCAGCATGGGGAATGACAGTTCCTTACCTGTATTGTGCATCATGGTGTCCAGAGTGGGTGGCACTAACAGTTCTGGAGCACAGCTAGATAGAGAAAGCGTAGGGCATCACAAGCCTGTGGCACAGTCAGTGAGCCCCAGAGCAGCTGCAGTGTGGCAGTGTGTACCTACCTGGACCTGTGTGGTGGTGCAGCTTCCTACACTAGGGACAGAGAGCAACAATGTCAGGTGCGCAGTGCTGTACAGGCATTGGGAATGTGTGCATTGAGCAATGTCATATACTCACTGAAGACTCTTATATGTCCGCTGTTGAGCTAGGGAGGGAATGGACATGGGTTAGTACACAGCCCTAAGTGCCCCCATGGCCAGCTGCCTGTGGGTGCTGCAACCCCCCACTGGCTCCATCCCACAGGCATGTACCCACACATCCACCCAGGACAGCTCCCAGGATACCCTGCACAGGGTGGATATGGTCAGGTGTGTACCCGATGGGCATAACATGTAGGGCATGGTACAGGGACAGTGGTACACAGCGAGCTGGGCAGGTGGCTGTACACCTGTGTGTCTGGCACAGGCAATGACCTTTGTAGGCCCCCCTCGCACAGTCTGAGGCGATGTCTGGTGTCACCCAACCCGTTCCACGTGGGACAGCTGGGACATGGGCCACCACATGCCGCACACAGGCATGGATGGCACTACAAGGTTGGACATAGCAGCATGACTGGATATGGCACTCAGGCTGGCATGTGGGCCAGCCCACCACTGCAGTGATACACCCCCACCAAACAGACATGCATCCCTGTGGCAGCAGCACAGTGACAGTGTGACAGGGCCATGGCACCACCTGTGCGGTCCGGTATGGGCACCATGTTGGCAACCCAACATGGCATCCCGTGACCAGTCCCAGCTGCACTGTGCACCCATGGTGTGCCTGCTGGCACACTGTCTATGCATCTGCACCTACAACACAGGACCACTGTACCACACATACCATACAGTCCATGACACACCTATGTGACCCTGAAGTACAGCATGCCACTGTGGTGTGGCAGCAATGATCACCAGGGCATGTGTGGTGCTGAGCACTGCCATGCCTCTGGTGGAAGATGCACCCTGCCTGCATCCTGTGCCCACACACCGGAGGCTTGATGGTACACCTGCACACTACCCACCATGGCAGTCAATAGTGCCCACCGCTAACACAATACCAGCCTGTGCAGGTACAACCCTCCCTGAGAGCCCAGAGTGAGAGGCGCACCCATAGTGGACCATGTACCATGAACAGTGGTGTCATGCCACACAGATAGGCCCAAACCCCCTCACCCTCCCATGGCACAACCCAGGTCCAGGGCGGCCAGCAGCGGGGTCCGAGCTGCCAGACCGGTGTCAACTGTGCCAGGGCCTGTGTACACCATGCCACTGGGTGTGCACTGCAGTACCCTGTTGTGGCCTACACGGCCATGCCTAATGCTTGCATGGTGGTGTGGGTCCCAACCCCACCCGGCCATGGCAGCTGTGTGAACTACATGTCAGCCATCTGGATGGTTGTGACTGCAGCAGACACAGCCCTGTATGGCATGGGCCATTGAGGGGTGTGGAATGGGCCTGTGCCACACAGGTATGCTGGCCTGTGCCATGGGTAGTACCACTGAGAGGCTCAGAGGTATGGGGGCATACCCCTCAGGTACTCCCTGGCAGGGGTGCCTTCCCATCCCATGCCCCACCCAAGAGCCCTGGTCCATGGCTGCCCACATGGGCAGTGTGCCACTCACACAGTCACTCTGCAGTGCCTGCAGGCTGCTGGCTGGATGCCACATACACAACACTATCAACACCACAGTACACGGTGTATGTCTCACCACAATGGGGACCACAGTGGTCCGCACACCCTGGGGAGGTCAGTGGCAGGCAGATGCCCACTGGCAGTGGCCCACGCAGGGCATTTTTGTGACTGGGGGATACGCGCTACCTTACATGTTTCCAGCAAGGCCCTACCAATGCAATGATGACAGAAGGACAACACACCGTAGGGATGAGGTGCAAAAAGGTTTATTGATATGGTGCTCTATACACACATGTGCCCAATGCACAGTGCTCCTTTGTTCAACCCATCAAGCGTGACCCCACACTCACCCATGCAAACAGTCTTGCACATACACACACACACACCCATGTGAATGCACGGTAACCCCCATAGACATGTTCCCCCTGCCATGCTTATGGCCCACCCCCCCATTGCAGCCCCACCCAACAATTCCCCTACTGCACAGGTCACCTGGGCATCTCACAGCCATCTGCCATGCGCATGCCGTCCTCGTACTGACCCCTTCGGTGCCAGGTGTGGGGCTGTGGGGGACCCTGCTGGTCTGGTGGGCTGTGTGATGCCCTGGTGAACCACCCCTGGCATCACACCCTGTGGTCCCATGTGTACCCCCACAAGTGGGTTGCTGTGCTTTCACCCATGCAAGCCTACCTGCCTCAGTGCCACGTGTGTCAGCGGCTGTCCTGGGGCTGCATTATGTAATCCCCCCCTTCACCTGCTGAGTGCCTAGGGCCCTGTGCAGCCTGTGGGGCACCCTCCTCCATGTGCCCACCCCCTTATGTGTGCCCTGTGCCTGACCCTGTTCCTGTGGGACTGTGTGAAGGGCTCGGCTTGGCCTTTGCCTGTGTTGCTGGCATGCCTGTGTGCGCCACTGTGGATGCATCTTGGCACTGTCCTGTACCTGGGTCAGTGTGGGCAGTGCCTGGCTTGGCGTGCGACTCCGACAGCATGACTGGCGGGGGGGTAGATACTGACACCTGGGCCGGGGGTGGGAGAGGGGGTTCCAATGGCTCAGGTGGCTGTGTCTGAGTGCTGGATTGAGTGGTGGCCGGAGGTGCCATCTGCTGGGCCAGGCCTTGCAGGTGGTGCAGCGCGGCTGTATTGCACGCTCTATGGCCTGCATGGCTGTGGCCATGGCTGTATCCTGGCATTGCTGGTGTGCCAGCATGTTCTCCAGGCCTGTGCTGAGGCAGTTCAGATGCCCTGTATGGCATCCCCCAGGCCAGCCATGCATGCCGATGTGTCCCTAGTGAATGCCTGCAGACTGCCGACAAGGCTGGATAGCTGCAGCTCCATGCAGGTGTGGTGCTCCTACATGCCCTGCTGTATGTTCCCCAGTTCCTGCCTGCAATCCCCCTGGTTGGCCAGCACAGACTGACAGTGGTCCCCAATGTAGGCAGGTGGGGACAGGTGGTCCTGCAGCACCTGGACGGCCTCATCCAACTTGTTCTCCAGTCCACGGGTGCTCAGTGGGCTGAGCAACCCTATGGCAGTGTCCTCAGCAGCCAGTTGGTCTTGGTCCGATGCCTCCTGCTCGACCATGGGCATCTGCACTGCCTCCACAGATGTGGTGGCACTGCTGGTGGTGTCCTTGGTGGTCCCCTGCTGCTCTTTTGGTAGTCCAGCTGCATCCTCCTCACTGCTGTCCGCCACCTCCTCTATCATGGGGCTGTTGCCATTCCCACTCCTCTCAGGCTCCAACATCGGCTCCGGTGTTCCTGCCACAGGTCTACTGGTGGCAGGGCTGCCTCCAGCATCCATTGGGCTGCCGCTGTCATCCAACACCATGTCGGTGGCCTGGGCCATGCCGGCACCATCCTGGCCCTGCTGCTGCTTCCACCTTCCAGCTCTGCTGGGGCCACCTGCACCAGCTGCCAGTGCACCTGTTGGATGGGAAACATGTTAGTGTGTCCCCGCATCACAGTGCCTGATCAGTGTTGCCCTCACAGGTCTGCTTTGGCATTGCGTTCTGGCATTACACCCACCACACTTCTGTGCTGTTCCACCATGTGTATACCACCACTGTACATGCGTCCTGCACCAACAGTGAGGATCCCCACCATTGTTGCCCTTGCTGTGCCGTCTATCCTGGTATGGCAACTTCAGCTGTCACATGGCCACCCTGTATGGCTCCCCACTGCACAGTGGCACCGTGCACAGCCATGCCCATGTGGCAACACTGTTCTGCAGGGGCCTGCACCCCTGGATGACTACCTTGTCCCTGCCAGCCATGCATGACCCCTGTGGCCCTCACCCACTCTCTGCAGGCACTGGGACAGTGACCCATGCCCTCTCCCTACTGTCCAGCCCATGCCTATGCATGGCTCTCCCCTCAGCACACAGTGAATGTCACAGCATTCCTGAGTGCAGCCCAGGCCATACCTCAGCATGCCCCCCCAACAGTACACAGTGCAGGACACAGCACCACCCAGTGCAGCACAGACCTTACCTCAGCATGCCCCCCAACAGTACACAGTGCAGGACACAGCACCATCCAGTGCAGCTCAGGCCACCTCAGCATGCCCCCAACAGCACACAGTGCAGGATACAGCACCACCCAGTGCAGCCCAGACCTTACTTCAGCATGTCCCCCCTACAGTACACAGTACACAGTGCAGGACACAGCACCACCCAGTGTGGCCTAGAACTTACCTCAGCAAGCCCCTCCAACAGTACACAGTACAGGACACAGCACTACCCAGTGCAGCCCAGACCATACCTCAGCATGCCTCCCCAATGGTACACAGTGCAGGACACAGCACCACCCAGTGCAGCCCAGACATTAACTCAGCATGCCCCCCCAACAGTACACAGTGCAGGACACAGCACCACCCAGTGCAGCCCAGCCCATTCCTGTACACAGCCTCCCCCTCTAGTTTCTTGTACCCATGCCAGCCCCTCCATGGTTGGCCATGGGTCATTCTGTTGCACTACTGCACATGTCAGCAGCACACATGCCTGTCCCTGGCCTGCCCCTCACCATTGTCTGGATCCCTTTGGCCCACTCTGTGGCTGGCTGTGGCTATGTGGCATCATTCCTGTGGCATGCCTCACCACCATTACATCTGTCTATACATTGTTACCCCACCCACCCCATCTTTGATGTTGGCTTCGGTGTTGTTGCCATGTCTGATCTGTCAAATACATTGCTGTGTGTTTGTCCCTACCTGTGGCTGTCCGCTGTCTGAACATGTCCAGCTGTGTTACTCCAGCGATGCTCTACTGGCTGAGATGTGCCACTATCCTCCTCTTGATGCTGCTGAGTGGCTCCTGCTGGGTGGGTCCACCCCCTGTGTCCTGTGCACTGCACTTGTTGTGTGCCAGCTTGTGCTTCACCAGTTGCTTGAGGTCATTACACTTCTTTTGCACATCTTGGACTGTCCTGCGCTGTGCAGCAATGGCATTGATTCTGCATGCCACCCTGTCCCATGCCCTCTTGCATTTCTCCTTCCTCTTGGCATCCCTCTGTGACCCATGAGGTGTGCATGGTGGCAGTCTATTTGCTCCACCAGGGTGATAACCTCCTCATGGCCAAAATTCCTCTTCCTCCTCTGTCTTTCGGCTGCTGCTTCTGCCATTGCTGTGGCATATCTGCTGGTGTATGTTGGGCCGCAACTGTGTGTGGCACACTTTTATATGGTATATCTTGTGTGTCGTGACTTACACAGTTGCATTTGGCATATTCTCGCAGGTTCTAGAATAGCCCGTAGCTCGCATGTCGCAGTTGCTGTTGTGCAAGTTCCGCAAGTGTGTTACTTGCATCTGGCATAATTTCCTTTCTAGAATCAGGCCCATAGGCTCAGCATTTGATATGCCTATCTATAATCAGTGTATCCTTTTTTTCTAGCACAACTGGATAAATTGGTTTAGCAATTTTAAATTTGCAGTAGAAAAAAAATATTAGTAACATTGTCTCACATATTTATGGCAGTATATAGATGTAGCAACCAGATTTCTTTTTGTGGAATCTAACATTAACAATGCACGTGCCACTACTTCATTTGAGTAGCTGGGCTGAGCTTTTTGCAGTCCTTCTGTTTCTCTCTGGGTGACTATTCCCCCCCCTTCTATTTTGGCATAGCCAGACTGACTCAGTAGAACTACTGATCCCACTAATATGCTCTTTGTTCCTTACAGTGGCAAACTCACTTAAAACATGAGCCACCTACTCCTTTTCCTATTTACCTACCCTGTTCAAATAGCCAGAATTCATGCTTTCTTCTACCCCAGACATCGTCTCCCCTACTACATCTTTTTGAGTGCCTCTAAATCCCAGACATGCATGTATATCAGGCTCCCTGGATCATAAATTTACTGGATGTGATCCTTAAAAATCCTGCATTCAGGTTAGAATTGTTGACACTCTGTGCTTCCTTTCTCCAACCTGGGGGTCTACCACTGTTGTGCTACCCAGCTCAGCTGTCCACTTCTTGGTGAAATTGTGCATCTAACTCCTGAACCTGGTGACCCCCTGCAGTACCTGCCTCTCATACCCCTATCCTTTGATTATAATCCCCCAGATCAGGCTAAGTGAAATTAGCAAATTCCAGTTTTAAGGAATTTTTTGTTAAATTCTACAATTTTTGCAAAGACTCATGGGATTTGACTTTAAGTACAGATGTTATTTTGCAATTTCTGGCAGCAAGCAATTACTAAAATTGGCACACACAGGCTCCTTGTAAGACCTAAGAATCTGACAACTTTAATGGCATTTCATTTTCTAATTTTAAAGTCTCAGGGATTTATAAATTTGTAGTTTACATTCTTGCAAAATTTAATTTTTAAATGTTGTGAAAGTTTGACTACTTTTATTCAACCCAATTTAAAGCTTCAAATATGAACTTTGCCAGAAATAACCATGCGGTATAATAGTTTGGTACAGTAGTTTAAATGTTTCAACTCTGGTTAAATTTGGATATGTTGTTTTATAGGTGATAGGAACCCATTGTTAGACATCTAGATGCCCTCTTGTTGTTCTTTCATTGGCTGCCTACTATTCTGATATGTTTTTTGACCTTTTTTGGTTAAATTAAGAATCTAATTTTGTTGGCTTTGTAACTACCTTGAATCCCTCTGTGCTCAGCAGTTGCTGCTCTGTTTTCATATTGCCTGAACGTTCTATGACATCAGAAACATCCATTCCAGGCCAAACAGATGAATAGCATGGAATGAGAGTTTTTGACATCATGGAATGTCTTAGAAATGTGAAAATCAAGAGCAGTAGGTGGTGCGGAGAGTGGACTTAACGTAATGTACATCTGAAGGCACCCAGAGTAGATTATTTATTTATCAAAAAATCATCAAAGCTTATCACAATACATAACTGGCATGGAAAGAAAGATGGAAAGACAGTTAACTAAGCAAAAATAATGTCCTATCTCCTTTAGAATTACAGGGAAATAACTGAAATAAAATTGTTGGCAACATGTTTGGCAGGCTATAACTCAGTCACATTTGAAGCTAAAAATCAGAAACTATATATACATAGAAACATAGACTTTGATGGCAGATAAGGACCGCTTGGCCCATCTAGTCTGCCCATTCACTGTCTGCCCATATACACATGTGATAACTTGTATACATGTCACATTTTATAACAATTCAATGAATACTATCAAACTTATACTAAAATTACAGAAATCTAAATTTTGGCAAAATGTTTGACTACCTGTTACTCAGCTTCCATTGAAGCTTGGAACTTATAATGTGGTGAATATACCCATGCTGGATGCTTCTCTAAATCCAGACATTGTGGAGATATTTGGATAAGAAATTTTAAAATGATCTAAAAATAACTGAAAATTAAACTTTGATTAAATGTTTAGTCACCCATAACTCTACCATCTTGCAAGCTACAACTTTGATATTTGGCACATGTTGCCACTGGCTACTGTGTATGATTCAAATGGGGTGTCATTTGGGTGTTTACCTTTAATAGTATAGTGAAATAACTGACATTAAAAATGTGGGAAAATCCCACTGAATTGTCGTAAACATTACATGAAATTCCATGGAATCAAAATGGTCATTCAGCAGGCATTCCTGGAGCAGAATTTTATTTTCCACACAGCTCTAATAATGACCTAACCCTGAAGGGTACATTCACATTGAAGAAAGACAACATTAACTTTCTAAACATTACTCTGTCCAGTGATCAGTTCAAAAAGAGAAAACAGTGAGACACAGAAAGAATACAGCCTGCAATGTTCAATGAGGAGCTGACAGTGCCCATCCTATTAAATAATAATAAAAAAAGATTACATGCAGTCAGTTCCTGCATATTTGGATAAACTGTTCAACATTGCTGATTTTGAAACTCAAGCTCCTGAGCTCGTGAAGAAGTTTCTTTTATATAAAGTGGATATAAAAGTACTGGAGGGAGGTTGTCCTCGAACTAGAAACCTATACAGACAGCTGTTTCCCTTCCTTAAAAGTAAGAACCAAATTAATCAACATAAATTTACTTTTAGTGCATCCTATAACCACTTTGCAGATCAAATAAGGAAAACACTATATAGGAGTTTCCCTTCAGTGATAAATCCTTAGCAGAGAAATAGGAACAACTTCTTCAATAACCTTCATAAATGGAAAGAATATAAGTGATCTCTTAGTGCATAGACACTTTGGGCAATCACATGATAGGCTCTTGAACTGGTTACCATCTAAGCCAAAAGGACTTTATGTACGTGGGAGGTATAATGCTAGCAAATTTGAACTATAAGATAAATAGTTTATGCATCCCACTACCCCACGCAAAGTTGAGTTCAACAGTTCACCTAATGCACATCTACTTTTGTTGCCTACATCAGTGTCTGCCCATGCAATAAGTACAGTATATGTGGGCAAAACAGTTAGTCAACTGGCAATGTGCATGCAAGAACATCTTAGGGCCATCATCAGATCTAATTCCACTTTACAATTTCATTTTAAGGAATACCATAATAGCAGTACTATGAGTACACCATTTATTGCAATTAAATGGGTGCCTTCCCCCCAGTAGTGGACGGAAGGGTATAGAAAAAATAAACTTAAGGAAAGCATGTCAATGGCAATTAGGAACTTGCTTTGAAACCACTGCCGCAGAATTAGGCAGTTAGGATCTTCTGAGATGATGATATTTTATTTTGAACTAGTCTATAAGCCGAATATTGCTGTTATCTAAGGACTGATCATTCATAATAACTTCTGGTGTAATTGTATTGTAACCCAAACAAACAGAAGAAAGAAAAAATAAGTGCCTGAGCTGAGATTTGATCCCAGGCCACACATAATACATTGATGCTGCACCACTAAGTCAATTAGAAACCTGGGACTTCCAGAAGCACCTTACTCTTTTTCTAATAGGCAACTTGGTGCTCCACAGATAATTACATTTTTATTCACAAGGGTGCAGTGTCCATATATTGTGTATATAGTGGTGCCAGCCATGATTCAATGAAAAATTGCAGCATACTTCAGTAGAGTTACTACAATAAAGAAAGCAACCTCAACGGCTGGTAATACCTTTTGCCAAGCAGTAACTCAAAACACTGTGTTATGTCCTGCTCAGCACCACTGTATATTGAATTGAAATAGAGGAGAAAAAAACAACCATAAGTGCTTAACTTGAATTGTATTGCTCCTTTTGACCTTATTCATATATAACTGTTTTTTTTGTTGTTGTTTGCTTTCTATGTTTCAGATTACTACCTCTATGTTTGATTCTCTCGTTCGCTGGAACAGGATCCCTGACATAGTTGATCCCTGTATAATTCCTAGTAGCACTGCAATAGAGAGCCTTAGTGATCACTATAATGGGACTGAGTCAATGTTCTATGTAACACTCATTTTTCTTTTTGATTGCAGAATGTAAATCAAACATATCAGTGTAACCTTTGTTAAGAAATGCAGGCTCTTGGAGATGTGTTAGGCTGTGAGACACTGAGCTGGCTGGAGATTGACAAGCCAGGTGTCGCTGATCTGTCTAATGCTGCAGGTTTTTCACTGAAAAGTACTCCTTTCAGACTAGTTTCAGATTTCCAGTGAGTGTGCTGGGTTTTACCAATTGGACGATGCTGTTTAGATGCTCTTTCCCTTGTTGTGCCACTTCATTTCCCATGGCCCACGTTGGCTTTTTCAAGAACCGCCTATGGCAGCTCCTCTAATTGCCCACTGTGCCAAAGTCAGACTGGTGGGAAAACATACTAAGACAGTCACAGAAATCACTGGTGTGGTGCCTCAGAGGACTGTCAGAGACAGACTGAATGGGCTGAGTGGCAGCCTTGGCTGTGACCAAGTATAGAGAGGATCTAGGTGGTGTGGTGACTGAGTCAGCAGTGTTTCCTCATACTGAACTGAGGGTACTGACCAAGACTGGAGACTATCAGCATACTGGCAATAGAAGAGGGAGTGGCTGGGGTTCACTGGAAGCACAGTGACAGAGTGCCAGTTAGCAGCAGAATAGCACTGAAGGCAAAACAAGTGAAAACATATAGGTGAGAGAGAGAAGTGTCAATCAAAATCCTCTGCTAAATTAATTAGCTTGGCTTTGCCCTTGCATTTTATCAAGCTGAAGGACTCCCACACCCCAAAGACTTCTTGAAACATTAGCACTATCACTGTCAATCTAATAGAATAGATGGAAACTAATAATAACCTGCCTGTTAGGTTGTTAGATGTTAGGTTATGAATAACTGTTTGCACCTGTACTCTGAATGCTCCAAATATAACCCAGAAATAGTTTACTAAAATTATGCAAAATGTTCAAAATAATCTAACCTGAGTGAGACAGTCCATTCCATTATATAAATATCTCTGGTTCAGTAACGGTGGCCCACTTTACAGTGACACCACAACAGCAAAACCTGAAAACAGACCATTACAGCGACAGTCGCTGTAATAGTCTATTTTCACTGAGGTTGCTTCTCCCAATGCTCTGCCCCCTCCCCAACTCTGACCTGAAGTTGACTATATTTAAATGCAAAGGGTGTGGGAGGTGTAGCCCCTCCACAAAAAACACTTTCTTTTGTGATGGCATAATATCAGTGTCGGTATTGTGCCATCGCTGTGTGGGACATTTGCAAATTTACTGTCAACCACAAGTGGTGCTTCCATTCAGTAAATCACCTATTAGACTGCACTGATAAAGTTATGCTTTTCTTGATGCAAGCCAGACAACTGTAGCTAGGTGACACCAAATGTCTGTGATCAAACACTCTGAGCACTCTGAGCACTCTGAATGGATGGCAATAACAAATGTGAAAGGTGGCGTTTGATGTCAGCTTTTAACTCCCACTGTTATCACATAATCCTGATCCATGTGAATTCCGCCCCCCAAAAAAATGACCTTTGCTGCTCATTCCTTCAAAGTACATAGCTTATCAGTAAATAAATCATAAAGCATGGCGTATAGGTTCATTTAAATACTGTAAAACTATTTATTTTTACGCAAAGTAATTTTAGTACAAACCCAAATGCAACTATAATTGCGTATATTTAATTTAGCTCTAAAGCACTAGCGCAACATTCACTATAATGGAAAAAAGAGCTACTAGCGCTAACTAGTGCAAATTTATCTTAGTGCAAATTACTGCTTCAGCGAAATAGCTAAACTTGTTTGACAGTGAAAATTTCTGATTTTACAGTATATTTAAAATAAATAAACAGTGAAAGTCTTGCTCATCAATAAAATATATCTGATCCTAGAAAAACAGAAACTTAACTCAGGTTGGTGGAAGGAAAATTACATAAGTTAATGATCTGTGCTTAAGCTAAAATGATTTTGGACTGGATAAACAAGACTGCAAGTGATATTTAAAAAGGTAAGATTTTGACTGTCCTCATTTGGACCAGGGTTTCTCCACTCACTCTCACCGTATTGCTGCAGCAGGTATCTTGCTGGGCACTTCTAGTTCACTGTATGACATTCTGCATCAGGAAGATCCAGCACCCCCCCCCCAACAAATACATCTTGACCAGGTCCCTCCAGTCACTCAACATCTCTGCTCTCTCAAGTGACCTTGCTGTTGCTGATTGGACAGCCATACCATAAACCATTACTATTGACATTGTCTTCTCCCCTGTTTCACTTCAAATGCTCCTTTGTTTTGGGCAAGCATGCCCTACTTGGAAAATTCAGGGTCAAAACTCACCATCACCCCTAGATTACCCAGGAAATTACTGACCAGTACAAGTCCTGTGATCTCACCTGGTCACATTACAAATTATCTCACTCCCCTCCTGACCTCCTCTTATACAGCACTATCAGGCACTCCTGTACTAATTTTTTTTAGGCTGTGAAATCACAATATTTCAAGGACATCTTTCAGAACAATCTTAATGCCCCTTCAAAGTTCTGGAGGATAATTCACTTCAACTATGACCCATCAACCAAGTCCACCCCTCCAGTCCTGCTCAGTAATGGTTCACCAGTGTCTGATCCCTCCTCTGTTGCTGCTCACTTTAATGAGTTCTCTACCACTTGTGCTCCCCCTTCTGATAACCCTCCATCCTCTACCACTCCGCCTTACATTTCTCCTCTCCTCTCCTCTCCTCTCCTCTCCTCTCCTCTCCTCTCCTCTTCCCTCATTACTACACAGGAAATCCTGACTGTCTTTTGATCCCTTAACCTGCATAAATCCAGCCCTGATTGATGAATCCTGTTACTCCATATCTGCTCCTGCCAAAGTATCTCATCTGACTCACCTTCTCAACCTCTCCTTCTTCCTCAGTGGTGTCCCTCATTGCCGGAAGATGGCCCAAAGTCTTACACTCCACAAAGAGGGGATAGGCTCTTCCTCCACAGGTAACTTCCGGCCAGACTCCCACCTCCCTTCTCTTGTTAAGCTGCAAGAGAAGCTTGCCTACACCAGAGTGCCTGATTTCCTGTCCTCCACTGATTTTCTTTGCCTGTTCCAATCTGGCTTCTGGAAGCATCACTCTACCATCTCCTCCCTGTTGCATGTAACTTATTCTATCCTCTCAGGGATTGATCAGGTGCATGTCACAGCTGCTATTTTAATTGATCTGGCCAAGCCCTATGACTCTGTGTCACATTCATGCTTCCTGGATCAGCTGAGTTCTTCTGGTCTCTCATCTGTTGCTGTCAACTGGTTCTGTTCTTACCTCTTGGGCCATCTGCAGTCAGTACAGATTGGTAGCACCCTGTCACCTCCACTTCCCATCAAGATGGGGGTCCCACAGGGCTCCATCCTGAGGCTAGTCCTGCTCTCCATCTTCCTTAATGACCCACCCTCAGCTTGTGCCAACTTACATATACACGT
This sequence comes from Neoceratodus forsteri, assembly GCA_016271365.2. Classification (NCBI taxonomy): domain Eukaryota; kingdom Metazoa; phylum Chordata; order Ceratodontiformes; family Ceratodontidae; genus Neoceratodus; species Neoceratodus forsteri. The sequence goes on from CM057455.1 coordinate 701,974,680, forward strand.
GTATGCAGATAACACAGTCATCTACACATCCAGTCCCTCTACTGCAGTTGTGGAAGGTCTGCTCCAGCACAGCTTCCACAATGTCCCATGCTGGTTCCAATCAAACCAACTCGAGGTCAACACATAAAATTCTCTCTATGACCTTTGGCACCATCCAGACATTGGCCAGACTCCCAACTCTGCCTATGTTGTCCACCTTGGATAGCATACTGAGTTAGAACAGCATGGCCAGAAGATCATGGTCTAAAGTGTGCTTCCTAAACAGCATTTGCCTTTAAAAGTGATGGGGTAGAATAGTGAATGTTAGTAACTGTAACATGAAAACCCCTCTAATATTAGGCATATTTGCGTTCTGTAACTTCCCATTTATTTTACGTGACTGTAAGTTAGTGATATATTTGTTCTGTGTTTGATTTTACCTGTTATACAATTTTTAGTAAACAATATTTTCTTTGAAATTCTGTCTGTGTCTTCTCAGTTTTCTTTTACATGTGATTGCTGAACCTGTGTTTAAGTCTGACAGTTGTTAAAGGCTTGAATGTGTTACTAAGCTTGCTAAAAGGTAAGAATATACCTAGGTCTCCTATTGAGTTGTAAGGATACATTTTGGGAACCTAGCTGGGTGCTGCTGGGGGAAAGATTATATTGCACTTCCCAGAGTAGAATATGCATCTGAGCCTGTTAACTGGGTATACTAGCATTAGGTTCACATTTTGACCCCAGGACTTAAGGCTAGTAGGTGAGTCAGACCAAAAACAGACAGGAGGGTTACCCTGTCTGTCCCCTGTTCACACTATTGCACTTCAAGGTTGTCACAGTGGGAACAGGACTGACCTGCAGAGTGCATTTGTGACAGATTTGGTTGGCAGCGGCATGATTTAATAGTATTTGGTAACACGAGCATTAACAGTCCAGTGTGTCAGATTTAAAACTTTACAGCTCATGGACAAAATAAGGCAGTGATTTTTAAAAAAGTAAACAGAACTATATCATTGTGCTTACAGTCTAAGTTCATGCCTGTTCTATTGTTTTTTTCGAGTGCAAGTTAATATAGCGATAGTTCGGGAAGAAGATGGCTTCCAACCACAGCGAGCACACTGCAGATCAACTGAGGCCGTTGTTCCAAGAGACAGAAGTCCAGCATGAGGGCCAAACCGAAAGGCATCTTGTAGAAGCTCTGGTGGCAGCCAATGCCCAGGGCCTCGAGTCACAGTCTGTGACTGAAAAGGACTGAAGCTTGGGTGTGGAGGGGCCAGGGTCCAATGCAGTGTCCAGATCCAGTGAGGAGGACAGCAGGGCCAGTACAAGCCAAAGGTCACATCAGCAGGGGAAAGTCACCAACGTTCTGGAGCCAGAAGAAATCAGGCTGCAGATGGAGTTGTGGAGAATGGAGCTGGAGTTTGAACAGAAAAGGTTCATAGCCCAGCAGCAAAGAGAGCTTGAATAGAGGAAGCTGGAGATGGAAAGAGTGGAGAGGAGAGAGCAGCTTCAGAGAGAGGTTGAGAAAAAAGAGTGACAGCTGCAGCTAAAGGTGGAGCGAGACCAGAGAGAAGCTGAATGAGAAGAATGACAGCATCAGTGAGAGGCCGAGTAAAAGGAAGAGAGCGCCAGCAGAAATTTGAACTGGAGAAGCTACAACTCCCAAGACCAGCACCAGAGCAGGTAAGTGGCCTGGGTTTAACTGGAACTACATGACTGGGTTACAAATTAAATTAGAAATTGATAGCTAAATTTAAAGAGGGGGAAGATATGGATGCCTTTTTAAATTCCTTTGAAAAAGTATGCATTCAGGCAAATATTCCTAGAGAGTCCTGGATCTTCCAGTTATCCCTGCTACTTACTGGAAAAGCTTGGGATGCATTGGGTCAAATTGACAATGAGAACAGTAATGATTACAGCAAACGTAAAGCTGCACTTTTAAAAAAATGTGAGCTAACAGCAGAGGCATACAGAGTTAAATTTCATAAGCTCAGGAGAAGCCCTGACATAAGCTATGAGGAGCTAGCTACAAAACAATGTTGGTGGGAAGGAATTGAAGCATACTCTGTAGAGAAAATTGAAAATGCTGTACTGTTTGAGCAGTTTTTGGGGGGCATGCCCAGCACAGCTGAAATCCTGGCCAGAGGACAGAGATCCAAAAACAGTGCAAGAGGCCACTGAACTCTCGGACCGCTATGCCAGGAGCAGACCTGCTCTGAGAGTGAATGGGGTGGGCATGGCAGCACAGAAAGGGAAAAGCATAACTTCAGGGCAGCTAAAATCCTCTCTGTCTCCACCGAAACCAGGTAGCCACTGGTTACAAAGAAAAGATTTACATGAGAAAAGAAATAAATGTTGATTTTGCAAAGAAACTGGACATATTGCAAGACAGTGTCTCAAAAGGACAAACAGTGCCCAGAGTGGTGCTAGAAAAGAAGTGGGTTGTTTCTGTGACCTTGAAAGCATGCCAATAAACATGAGGGAACACATGCATCCAGTCACTGTAAATTGTGTACAGACACACGGGCTAAGAGACATGGAGGCATCCCTGACTTTGGTAAAAGGAGATCTGGTAGAACCTGGTCAGCTTATACCCAATCAAAGTGTGATTATATGGAGATCCTCCTATACTGGGGTGAGACAGAGGGGACTGAACAAAAGATTGCCATAGCCAAAACTTTAACTGTTGATGTAATTATTGGCAACAATCTCAAACAGGGGATGGTGTGTGTAGTTACCCGCAGCCATGTGGCAAAGGAAAATTGTAGATCCCTGGACCCCATAGAAGCCCCTGTGAAAACCACTGGGAGGCTAGCTCCCCAGCCTGTGTCTCCTGATATGGAGTCTTATGAAAAGGGGGTAGAAATTCCCCCAGTAGCAGTTAACCAAACAGTTATGGAGGGTTATTTCAAGGAAGGAGGGGTGACCCATTGTCAGAGGGTTAGGGATTGCAGTGATCCTGAATGCTGTGATGCTAGAGCTAGGGACCCTAGTTTAGACACTGAAGGGGACCTGTCCCATGCCTTGGGAATGTGTAAGGAGTTTGCAACTGCTCATAAAAGTGACCCAAGTCTAGAAAAGCTGAGGGCTTGGGCAGATTCTGATGGAGCACAGGGAGATGATGGGAAACATAAAGTTTATTGGGACAATTAATTGATGTATTTGCAGGATTCTAAGACAGAGGAAGGGGTGATAGGCAGGCAGCTTGTCATTCCCTAGGGGTACTGTGAGCAGTTACTCAACATTGCACATGATATTCCCATGTCTGGTCATCTGGGAATCATGTGCACTATGCAGCGGTTGGCCTAGAATTTCTATTGGTCTAACTTCACCCAGTAGGTGACGGAGTATTGCAGGTCTTGTCACCGGTGCCAAAAAATAGGTAAGGTGGGTAAGAGAACCTAAGCCGCCCTTATTCCACTGCCCATAGTGGAGGAGCCATTCCAGAGGATGGGAATGAATATTGTGGGGCCATTAAATACCCCTAGCTCCTCCAGGAAGAGGTTCATCCTTACTGTGGTGGATTATGCCACCTGGTATCCAGAGGCAGGCGCCCTATCCTCACTAAGGACAGACAAAGCAGCAGATGCCTTACTAGGGATTTTCTCCTATGTTGGGTTTCTGCAGGAAGTTATCACCAATCGAGGGGGTTCCTTCATGTCGGACCTAATAAAATGTTTGTGGGAGAAGTGTGGGGTGGTGCAGAGATGCACAACACCATATCACCTGCAAGCCAATGGGCTGGGGGAAAGATTTAATGGTACTCTTAAGTCAGTGCTCCAAGCATTTGCTGAACAACTTGGGAGGGACTGGGAGAAATACCTTCCCCACCTGTTGTTTGCATACAGAGAAGTGCCCCAAGAGTTGACAGGGTTTTCTCCCTTCAAGCTCTTATATGGACGCAAGGTGCATGGGCCCCTTGACTTGATCTGGGAGGACTGGGAAGGCAAGCATGCCACCCAGGGAACTCCCATAGTGAATTATGTCCTTAGGTTTAAGGAAAAGCTGAAGGAGCTTATGAGGACTGCCCAGAGCAACCTGGCAGCTGCCCAACAAAAACAAAAGGTGTGTATTGACTGCAGAGCCAGAGCTCACTTATACACTGTGGTGTCAGGAAGTCATGGTCCTAATCCAGGTCAGCAAAGACAAGCTGCAGACCAAGTGGGCAGGACCGTACAAAGTAGTCAGATGGGAAAATGATGTAAACTACATTACAGAGTTAACTGACAGAAGACATACACAAAGAATGTACCATGTCAACATGATGAAGCCATATGCTAACAGGGCTGACATGGTGTTTGCAGTGTGCAGCCTTGGGGAGGGGACAGACAAAGTAGACCCCCTTCTGTACTTTCTTGAAGAAAGCAAGCAGGAGTCCTCTGTGGTGGCAATTAAAATGTCACCCCAGTTGACCCCAGACTAGATCCAGGAAGTAAGAGAGGTTTTAGCAGACTTTGCCCCACTGTTTAGCACCAAGCCTGGACTAACCCCCTTAGCAATGCATGATGTGGATACAGGAACATAGACACCCATATGGTGGACAGCAAATAGGGTGTCAGAGGCTGTACAAGAGGACATTAGGAGGGAGGTAGAGCAAATGCTGGGTTTAGAGGTAATCCAGAAATCCAGCAGCCCCTGGGTCTCACCCGTAGTCCTTGTTCCCAAGCCAGAAGGCTCTATTCATTTTTGTGTGGACTATCATGGACTGAATGCAATCACAAAGTCAGATGCTCACCCAATGCCCTGGATGGATGAACTCTTGGACAAGTTGGAAGGGGCAACATACTTTACAACTATTGACCTGACAAAGCGGCATTGGCAGGTAGAGTTAACTGCCAGACATAGGGAGATGTCAGCCTTCATCACTCTGATAGGGTTATATGAATTTAAAGTAATGACTTTAAGAATGAAGAATGCCACTACCACTTTCCTAAGGTTTGTGAACCAGGTGTTAAATGGTGCTGAGGAGTACGCTGTGACGTACCTGGATGACATCGCCATCTTTAGTTCCAGCTGGGAGGAACACCTGTCCCACCTTAGGGAACTGCTGGGCTGGATACAGAGGGCTGGGCTCACTGTCTAAGCAGAGAAATGCCAGGTGACCATGGTTGAAGTGGCATACCTCGGGCCTGTTGTAGGCCGGGACAGCTCCATCCTAACCAAGTGAAAATAGAAGCAATCAAGGCATGGCCCAGACCAGAAATGCAGAAGCAGGTCAGGAGTTTTCTAGGGACAGCAGGATGCTATAGGAAATTTTTACCAAATTATAGTGCCCTGACCACTCCCCTATCTGAGCCGGTAAAGAAAAGGATGCCTAAGAAAGTTACCTGGGAACCAGCCTGTGAACAAGCCTTTACCAGACTGAAGGAGGCACTGTGCAGTGCTCCTGCATTGACAAGTCCAGACTACAGCAGACCCTTTGTAGTCCAGACTGACACCTCAGATGTGGGTATTGGGGCAGTGCTGAGTCAGATATCCAACCAAGGGAAAGATCACCCCATAGTGTACCTCAGTAAAAAGTCACTTCCCAGGGAACAGGCTTACTGTACTGTGGAAAAGGAGTGTCTTGCCATGGTGTGGGCTTTAAAGAAGTTAGAGCCATACCTATACGGGCAGCATTTTGAGGTACAAACTGACCACAACCCCCTGGTTTGGCTGGCACAAATGGGTAAGACAAATGATAGACTACTAAGATGAAGTCTTGCCTTGCAAGGGCATGACATGACTGTCTCACACAGGGCTGGGTCAGCGAACAAAAATGCTGTTGGTTTGTCCCATTGCTTTGAGATATAAACTGAATTTGGGGAACTCATCCCATGCAGGAATAAATCCCCCAAATTCAGTCTAAGGAGGGAGGAGTGCAACGTGAAAAACTCTCTAATATTATTATTGTATAATATTTGTATTATAAATAAATGGTATGTGATAGTCTGCCTAAGACATTCCAGTCAGCACATAAGCTTGACCTTTGATCCAAGGTTTCAGTGTTGCTGAAAACAGCAGGGATGGTAAATTGACCAGTGACAAGAAAACTTAATTAAACGTTTCCTGTTCTGTCTTAATTAAAGCCTTCTGGCCATCTGCCAGGAGATAGGACTTCATCAAATTTTACAATTCCTTCAGGAAGAGGCCATTTGATAACGGGACAGTGTTATACCAGTCGTAAACTTGAGATTTACTCTAGCAAAACAGGAAACCAGCAGGGAGGCATCAAAGGAGATGTTTTGATGAAAGACTCATATTTTAAAAATTACTGACTGTTGATTTCCCCAGTAGAAATACATTTATGGGAGGCTCTGTGACCTCACCAAAGGGGGGTTGGGTGGAGTTTGAAATGAACATGTATCTGGGGAAAACAGGGCTTATTGTTCTGGACTCAGAGAGAGACTTAATTCTGTGGACTCAAGAAAGCACTTAATGATAACATCTAGATAGGCAAGAACTTTTAAGTATTTTGGGGTAGGCATATTTGTGTTCTGTAACTTCCCATTTATGTTATGTGACTGTTAGTAAGTGATATCATTGTTCTGTGATTGTTTTTTACCTGTTTTACAATTTTTAGTAAACAATATTTTCTTTGAAATTCTGTCTGTGTCTTCTCAGTTTTCTTTTACATGTGATTGCTGAACCTGTGTTTAAGTCTGACAGTTGTTAAGGACTTGAATATGTTACTATGCTTGCTAAAATGTAAGAATATACCTAGGTCTCGTATTGAGTCATAAGGGTATATTTTGGGGACCTGGCTGGGTGCCACTGGGTGAAAGATTATATTGCATTTCCCTGAAGAGAATATATATCTGAGCCTGTTAACTGGGTATGCTAGCATAAGGTTCACATTTTGACCCCAGAACTCGAAGCTAGTAGGTGATCCAGACCCAAAACAGACAGGAGGGTTACCCTTTATGTCCCCTGTTCACATTATTGCACTTCAAGTTTGGTGCTGTGGGAGCAGAGGGCATAACCTGTGGAGTTTGTTTGTGACAGTAACCACTACCTCTGTGGCTGTGATGGCAAGGTGGGAAGTAGAGAAATAGGGGAAAAATGTAGGAACTGACTGAGCTGTTCCCATGGTGTAGAGGTCTATAGCACATGCAGCTTGGCCAGTATACCTCGAGAGACCAGGGTTCTGTTTCTGGTCTCCTGGCATATGTAGTTGCAATCCCCACCACCTGAAATGTTGTTTTATTTTTCAGCCCAAGACAGAAATTCCTCCCACCCCAGGTTTCTGCTTTTCTCTGAGTTCTGCTCCCCCTTGGAGTTTGTTATTTAAATAACAGGGGTGGAGGGTGCAGGGGATAGAGTCCCACACAAAACATAAGTGCACATTTTGTTTTTTGGGTATGGTAGTGGTCATCGGTGGGGTGAATGACCACTACCATGGGTGCTGGTTTGCTTTTTGGTATTTTGTACTGGTACTGTCCTTGCCAGCACTGTTGGTACTGCGCTGTTCTTGACAGTGCTTTTGTTGCTGGCACTATTCTGACCTAGTGCCCTTGCATAGCTTCCCTCTTAAAGTGTGTGTTTCAGTCCTTCAGGTACCTTGGTGTGTGGCTAGACACCAAGCTTGACTTCTCTGCCCACATCAATGCCATCCATTCCAAGCTATGCCCTAAACTTGGTACCTTATTCCACAACAAAGATTTTCTATCTTGGGAGATCTGCCATGACCTTATCACCAAAATGGTGCTCCAGGTCTTTGACCATGTGGACATGGTCTGTGGTAATCTACCTGGCCAGACTGGATACCATCTGCAACTCCTCCACTGCTTTGTTAACAGCTCCCCCTCTTGTGCTCATCATTGCTCAATTGATTCTTTTTTTAGACATTCTCTCTCTACCCTCATGTTACCATATCCACTGTGCCTCATCCATATCAGAATACTAGCTTGGGTTCCTTTCCTCTTATCTCTCATCAGACCTTTCCCTCACTCCATCTGCCTCCTGGTCTCTCTGCTCCTAGGATCTTTGCACCTTTGCCATTCCTCATCCCTGTTTCTCTACAGAGCAGTCAGCCTTTTCTTATCATCTTCAATTACATTGGAACCAACTACCTTCTTCTCTTCACTTCACTGACTTCCCTGGCTCCCTCAGGTATCAATTGAAACTCCTTCCCTTCCTTTTGCTCCTGTTTCCCTTTACTTGACTGTTCTTCTTGTATTTGCCTCCTATCCCAATTGTAGAGGTGATTGATGTGCCTTATTTTTTTGCTTCTACCTTGACTGTACATTTTGCACTTACTCTTGAAATTAATTCATGTTTGCTGAGTGTTCATTATTGTAACTGCGAACGGTGTCTATAGCATGTGTTTATTAGCCCATATTCCCTTCACCTGGGTTGTACCAAGAAACAAGCCTCAGTTCAGTGATCCTTTCCTGGTCACCATTTTCAAATAAATAAATACATTTCGATAAACCCAGAGTGACAGAAGAATACAGTGATAGGCAGCCTTATCACATTTTATCTTATTTTTGTCTTGTATTTCGCCCCAACAATTTTACCACGCTTTTCTATCTCCTATGCTCCCTACCATCCACCACTGACTGGCAACCACCTCTGTCCCTTGCTATGGCTCCTCTGTCCTTCGATACCACATCCTCAACAGCATTTCATGCGATGCTCCTCTTTCCACCAGCCACATTGAAATGAACTGATCCCACTCATTTCAATAGTCCATTCATTTCAATGTTTTTTCTTTAATCCATAATTTATTTTTTTATATTTTTACCTACTTTTTGTTAATATTGTTACCTACTTTTTTCTGTCAATTTACTTTAAGCTACAAGCTCACTAAGCCAGTGGGTGTCAACCTTCAAATTAATTTTCATCTAAAGACCTTGGCAGAAAAAAAGTAGGTTAAAATATAAAGGAAACAAAAAAAGTTATTAACTAAGGAAAGAAAAACACACTGAAATTTATAGGCCCATTCATTTCAGCAGGTTTTATTCTTAAATTATAACTTTTTGTTTCCTCATATTTGTACCAATTTTTTTCTGTCAAGATGAAACCAATTGATATCTACTTTCCAATCCCCTCAAAAGAGGTGTTTGCTGTGGGTGCTGACAGACACTGCAAACACCCATTTCATGGGGATTTGGAAGCAGACATCCATGGGATTCATAAGGGTGGGGATAAACAATACCTTAACAGAAAAGGTAGATACAAATACTAAAAAACACGAATGTTATGAAACACAGAAAAAAGCTTTGAAATGAATGAGCCTTATTCACTCGAAAGCAGTTGAACAGTCAAAGAAGCAGTGCATAAAGTGATATAGAGAAGTCAGTATCATACCTCTCAACCTGCTAGGACCAAAATCGGGCATTCCCCCAAAAAATCATGGACAAATGACTAAAATCAGGGACACCATCTTTTATTCAGTGTGGTGCAACACCATTGCATGACATTTACATCACATGATATAGTAAACTACAACATATCTAAAGTAACTTTAGTTTATGCTTTTTAAATATTAAATTCAGTAACATACTACCAAATGGCACAATAAAAAAAAACACAGACAAATGTTCTGCATGTTGCTCTTGTTTGGTACTCTTCATTTACTTACTTGAAACTAAAGTGGAACATTGGCACAATAAAAAAACACAGGCAAATGTTTTGCATGTTTCTCTTATTTGGTACTCTTCATTTACTTACTTGAAATTAAAGTGAAACATTGGCACTGCTAGATAAATATTTTTTTTTAGGATCGAGTGATAAGTTAATTTCCAGGCTTTTAAGGATCCAGTGTTATTAATTTCCATGTGTAACTGAACAGAAATATACTGTACTAGTATCTGTTCAGAGTATACTTTGTTTAGATTTCTAGGCTGCACAAAGCCACCACACAGTATCAATTCTTTTACAACTCACACTGTTCTTGCTTGTTCCATCTTATGTTGAGCAGCACTATGTGTATACTGTTTTTTTATGCAACAGCATAATGTAACCATATTAGTAAAAATGCAGCAGAAAATAGAATAACAGTACCTCACCAGTCATTAAAGGAAAGCAGACAACATGAAATAATGATAGTTGGCTAAACTGCTTAAACACAATTACAGTCACTTACTCATAGCAGGTTGGCCACATGAGAGCTGTAAAGGGGGGTCCTCCAGGTTCCGATTGATGCTGCCTAATACTGCAGCTGCAGACTGCAGTGTGTGTGTGTGTGTGTGTGTGTGTGTGTCTCTCTGACTTTCTCTCAATCTCTGTCAGCATGGAGTAAGATTACACACAAGCAGAAGGATACTCAACAAAAATCTTGCATATATTCAGATCTGTGGAAGGTAGTAAAGCACCTCCAACCTTGCCAAATAAAATAAAATTCCAAGGCACCTCCAAAACTTACAAGGCCACAATACTTGACAAACTTAATGATCATTTTGCAGCTGCAGGCCTTACATATGATTCCTCCCAGGCAGCTACTTTGCATCCTCCAATTCTTTGTATAATTACACCACCCAGCCCTTCCACCCATGCTTTCTTCACCTTTTCCAACATTACTTATAAACAGGTTGAAGATCAATTGCTTAAGCTTGACACTAAAAAAGATGCCGGTGCAAACAATATTGATTAATTCTTCCTAAAACTAGGCTATCACTACCTTACAGCCCCAATTGCCCACCTATTTAACCTATCATTAGCAAAGGGGACTGTACCACATGACTGAAAGGCACCCTATCTGCAGCTCTACAATGCCAGTTCAATAAATATTTTGTCGACTGACATTACAGTGATGGATTTATGTCAACTGCAGTTTGTGGTTGACATAAATCCATCTGGAGAAACAGTTGCTGTTCATCAGAGGGCTTTGCTTCTGAACCCCCCATGCAAGGGGCTCTGTCCCCCCTGAATTTAGGAATTATCAACTCTGAGTCAGACTTGATTTGGGGAGGGGGTACAGGACTGGAGGAAAGAATGCTGGGGTCTCAGGCGGACTTTTACAGTGAACTGTCGACATTGTTGGCATTGATGTGTTTGCTGTAAAAGTTTTGCTGTGCAAAGGGCATATGAGCCCACCTGCTACCCCTCTTTAAATCTGGGGATCCTAGCGACCTAAATAATTATAGGCCTATTTCAATCCTGCTAGTCCTCTCAAAATTATTTGAAAAGTTAGCCAGCATACAAGTGAGAACATTGCTGGACAAGCACCAGTTAATAAACTCCTTACAATCTGGTTTCAGACCACTACATAGCACAATATCAGCGTTACCAAAGTTACAAGTGACTGGTTAGAGGCCATGGACAAAAAATTTATCACTGGAGCTGTTTTCCTGGATCTAAGTAAGACCGTTGATACGTTGGATCATCTCCTTCTCCTTAACAGCCTTAAACAACTGGGCTTCAATAATTCTTTATTAAACTGGTTTGACAGTTATCTAGAGGATAGTAATCAACAAATAAATGCCAATGGTCCTCTCTCTTCCTTACTTCCCTTGCTAAGAGGGGTCCCTTAGAGCTCCATTGAGGGCCCACTGCTCGTTCTGATTTATGTAAGCTCCTTAAACAATAACATCACTGACTCTAACATCCACTTATTTACTGACAACACTGTTCTATATACCGCAAAACCCTCCCTCGCTCAAGTCTGCTCAGCACTCCAGATGGACTTTATCCAGCTTCAGCAGGATATAATAGTCTCAAAAACTACTGTTGAGAGCTAAGAAGACTAAGGTAATGTTCTTTCATCCACCAATTCACCTACTGCTTCTTCTAACTTTAGCACTACCAATCCCATTACCTCACTCTTAGGTGATAACCTTATTTCAGTGGATAACTTAAAATACTTAGGGTTCTTACTTGACTCTTATTTATCCTTTACCCCTGAGGCATTATCCAATAAACTGAGGCAGAGACTTGGGTTATTTTTCAGAAACAAATTGCTATTCTCTCAAGACTGTAGAATCAGACTTGTTCAGGCCACCTTTATGCCCCTATTGGTCTTTGCAGATATTATATATGCTAACTTTCAATAACCAATCTTCAAAAGCTGGAACAGAGGTGGGTGCCAGTACCCTATGGGCTGCTGGCTGGTGAGGCAAGTCATGCCGGTACCCTTACAGGAGTGTCAGGGACCCAACCAGTTGCCCACAGCTGAGGCAACCCATTCTGGTCCCCATTCCCTGTAGGAGCTGCAATAGGTACTGTGCTTGTGACAATCCAGTCCAGCCCCCTTTGCAGAGAGGACAATTCCTAGAGGATCTATGCTTAGTGGTGATCCAGATCCCCTCTCATCTGAATGAGAGCAATGTTCATCACCAGTGCAGCCTACCCCAGCAAGAGAAGGGACCATCCATTGAGGAACCACAGTCTGTTGTGCATCTGCCTGTGCCCCTCCAGAGAGAGATCACACTGCCCCCCACAAGCCCAAATAACTTAAACAACCCTGTAGCCTACATGCTTTTGTTTATACCACATTTGTGTTATAAAAACATGCAATCAAACATCATTGGCAGTGACCAATGCTTGGTACTTACAGTACTGTGTTTATCTCTCAGTAGTAATCTTGGTAAAACACTCTTTAAAAGTATTTATTTTTATTTTCCTTATAAACTATATGTGTTTTATTTAGATTTAGAGAGCACTAGCATGCATTTTTTAAGTATGTGGGTAGCAACTGATAGAAATATGTCACTAGCCCTTTTCTTGTGAAAACCCATGACTACTTTTTATTACTAATTCGATGTGTTAAAATGTATTTTTTATACAGGAAACAACCTCTGTTTTCAATAAGAATGCCCTGGTGCTCATACACATATGACAAAACTCACATACAATAGAACATTTAAAAAATCACTGCTGTGCAACACAGTTTGTATTCATGTGCAACAACTGCAAGATACCCTAAATGTTTCTCTTAAAGCTAATTGAAATTATTTTACAGAACTGTATGGGCTGGACTATTTACATCATGTTGTATTAATCCTTGCAATGTTTATACTCTGTGTGATAGTCTGTAATTGTATGCATTTATACTATGTTGTACATACCCTTTGCTTACTGTAAATATCCCTGTATGTGGCTAACCCCCTGCTCGCACCTGGAAATCAGCCTCGACTCACTGTGCTTTTAACCAATTTTTTAAAATAAAAATAAATAAATAGATAAATATTAGGACACATGGGTCTATGCAAACCCCAGCCCTGACAAAAATGCATTTTTAGCTGAAGCACTAGTGCATGTTTGGGTGAGGTTCACTTTGCAGATTTATGCATTCCTATTGCATTTCATTAATTTGCACAACATTTTGTCTGGTGAAGCCTGAAGGTTTATGAGTTATGGATGATGGACATGTATGAAACAAATACCTAATTTTTTGCAGCATTAATTATGGCATGTAATCCATCTTTTCTGTTGTATGCTGTACTTTGTTTTTTTGAGTGTGGCACTATTTTTGTTAGTTACAAACTCTATACATGTCTATGTATTTGATTACCCTGTCTTCATGATGCAAGATCTCTACTGAATACAAAAAGGAGGACCGAAACTAAAATTAGCTTCCTATTTTGAAATAAGAAGTGTATTGACCACAGTTGATGATTAAGAATGACAATGCAGTTTGTCCTACCTCTTTTTGACCATGTGGATGTGATATACAGACTAGCCCCAATAACCTCTTGAAGGACCATGATTCCCTATATTATGCAGCTGCTCAACTTATCTCTCATGAGAAAGCAGAAACTCATCACTTCAAACTGTTAGTCATTATAAACTGACCATTTCTGGCAAATCATGGGGAGATCCACTAGTTGAGTTTTATGACATTCAGCAAGTGCTGGAAAACTTCCATAATATTTACAGTAAGTGGGCTTCCATAGTTGACTGAAGTTGAGCCTTTGTTATGCAATCCACCTTCCCACCTTCCTGGGACCCTAGGGGATTAGCTGCCATTGCCTTTGTATTTTTTTGCTTTAAATTGACTGTCCCTTGTCCTCCTCACAGGCCACTTACCCTGAATGGGTGTCCACATCCAACCTCTCCCATGGGAGCTGCACCTTCTCTGGAGGGTCTTACATGGGGACCTCCCTGACTGCCAGCCAGTCCAGAGACCCACCTGTATGGACACAGAGACGCAACCCAGCCTTTGGAGCTACCAGGCTTGAATCTTGGCTTGTTCTGTCTCCACTGGCTGATTTGGTCCTGTATCTGTCAGTTTCTCAGCCTCAATTAAACTCTTCAACTTTCTCCTGCCCTCTTATTCAGTACTGCATTCAACTCCCTAAGCTGCTTAGTTTGCACAAACTTTTACATTGCTGGGTTGTATTTACTGCTCTGTATACTTTTTGTGTGTGTGTGTCTATTTTACCATTTGCAAATTATACTGCAAAGTCACTAGAGGGCAATCAACTCAAGTAACTTGCTGCTGCTGGCAACTGTTACTGTCCACTGCTACTCACAGTCACTTTACTTCTGCCACTGATCTACTTCCTACTTCTGAGTGGTATAGCCTGATCTATTCTTGCTCCCCAAATCCATGCAATATGCCCATTCTTCTATCACTACTTCCCCTCCTTTTAATTCTTCTATCAGTTTTATCAACCTGAGCTCCACACTCTCCTCAGTCTAATAAACCTTTCTCACCTTTCCCCTCTGTTCTCATAGCCCCCACCTTTATCCTTGCCATAACTCCTACATCCCCTCAAATACTTTGGTCTCACATCCCTCCCCCCCACTACTCTATTCTCAGTACCTAGCCACCTAGCTTTCCTTCACCTCCTTATCTTCATCTCACCTAGGCCCCACCCCCCACATACTTCACAAATTCTCAGCCAGTTACAAATGCCCTAAACTCCGTTCCATCATAATAGCACTCCTTTTACATCAGGAAATGTTCATCCCAATCCTGGCCCCATTACACCCACCTCTGCCGGTTACAATCCTTCCACTAACGTACCAACTTCCCGCACCCCTTCTGCCCTCCCCAGGGGCCTGATAATCCTTCACTTAAGCATCTGCAGTCTCATCTGAAAAATTGACCTTTTACATCGTATGGTAATCTCCTTCACACTTGATATTCTAATTTTAATGGAAACCTGGTTAAATGCAAAAATACCTGGTCTCGCCATTAATATCCCAGGTTATTCCATAATCAGGCAGGATAGGACTGGCAGGGGTGGTAGAGTAGCCATGTATATCCTGTCCTCACTTCAGTTCACAACCATTCTATCATCCTCATTACCCTACCCCAATGAAGCACTTGTAGTAAACATTACCTTGCCTTTTTTCTCCACTATCTTCATAGCTGGCATCTACTGTTGACCTGATTCCAAGGCATCCGATACTTTGGATCTTATTACCTCCATAATCTCCCTCTCATATAAAGGTGAGCTATACATCCTGGGTGATGTAAACATAAACTGGCTATCACCAACAACTGCCAAGACACGTAATGACATCACGGCGCTCAATCTCTCCCAACTCATCCTGTAACCCACATGCCTAAATCATAAAACCCTTAACCACTCCCTGATAGACTGGGCTCTCACCTCTCACCCACACTGAGTCATTAAATCAGGCATCCTCTCAGATGCCCTCAGTGATCATCACCCAATCTTTGCAGTAAGGAAAGTTCATATACCAAAACCGCCACACAATATTCTGCTACTCCACTCCTTCAGCCCCTTAAACCTTAATCCCCTTCTTAATTAACTGGCCAGCTCTGATTGATCCCCTATTGCCTTTGCCCCTTCCACTGACCATGCCCTCGCTTATTTGAAAGATAAATTTCTAACTACATGGAACTCCTACACTCCATTCAAATGCACTAGAGTTCATGGCAACCATCATCCCTGGGTCTCCCTTGAGTTACTGACCAGTCTCAGGGAGCTAGACAAAACTTGAAGGAAACATAAGGCCTCCCAGCTTGCACTAGACTATACCAGGTATCGCATGTTAAGATATACCTGCACAAAAGATAGCAGACTTCCAAGTCTGAATGTTTTAAATCATCTTTTCTCAAAAACATCAATTCCCCCTCCAAATTCTGTAAAGTGGTCCATACCCTAGTCTCCCCCCCTTCACATCCGTCTCCCCCAGTGCTTAAAATAAACAATTTATTGGTCTCCAAACCATGTGCAGTGGCTCAAGAGTTTATCTCCTATTATAATTCCAGTGCCACAGCACTTCTAAAGTCCCTCCCCTCTAACCTCCCCCCTCCTCATCCTCCCACACCCAATACTTAACCCCTCAGTGCCCACCCTTCCTTCTCCTTTCTGCTGTCTCCCCAGAGGAGACACTAACAGCCCTTCTCTCTCTCGCTTAATCCTTCTAAAGGTACATCACTGGATGACCTTGACCCTAAACTCCTCTACCTTTCAGCTTTTGCTATAGCCTATCCTCTCTCCTTAATCCTAAATCTCTCCTTCTCATCCTCATCTGTCCCTTCATCTGGGAAACATGCGGTGGTCTTCCCTCTCCCAAAGGGTGATGACCCCTCCTCTCCTGCAAATTTTCACCCAATCTCCCTCTTCCCTGCCCTTGCTAAGCTCCAAGAACACCTGGTCCTCTCTCAACTAGCCTCCTTCCTCAATGACTCTTCCTTTTTCACCCCATTCCAATCTGGCTTTTGCAAGAACCACTCCACTACCACCTCCCTACTCAGGCTCACTGACTCCATCCTCACCGGGATGGATGATGGCCTCATTACCTCTGCCATCTTTGTTGACCTTGCCAAGGCTTTTGACACAGTCTCCCATGCCCTATTTGTTGACTCCCTTACAGCTGCTGGGTTGTCTACTTCTGCCCAAAACTGGTTTAGAGCTTACAGCTCAGACAGAACACAATCAGTCAAGATCCAGGATACAACCTCTCCCCCTCCCTATTTCCACAGGAGTCCCACAGGGCTTGGTGCTCTGACCCATTCTCTTCTCCAGCTTCCTAAATGACTTGCCCTCAGTATGCTCCCCCTCCTCCTCCCCTATCCATATGTATGCCAACAACATTGTCCTGTTCTCCTCTGGCAAATGCCCCGCTGATGTAGCAACCACCCTTCAGCATGACTTCCATCAGATTCAGCTATGGTTTGCCTCACATCAACTATTCCTAAATGCCAAAATGACTGTCTCCATGACCTTTGGCACTAGGCAGATATACTCCAGGCTACACCCTTTACCTTCTTTCCATACCCTTGATGGGATAATCCTAGAGGTCACCTCTTCATTTAGATACCTTGGGTTTTGGTTGGACCAACACCTCAGCTTCTCTGGCCACATTGATGCCATCTTGAAAAAACTGTGCCCCAAGCTTGGTGCCTTATTCAGGAACCATAGTTGCATCCCTCCTACAGCGTAGCATGAACTAGTCCAGAAGATGATCCTCCCCATTTTTGACTACTGTGATGTAGTCTATGGTGCTGCTCCCAAATCCTCCCTAACCAGATTGGACACTCTCTTTAACTCCTTCTGTCGTTTTGCCCTTGATGCTCCATCACACACACATCACTGTGACCTCTACCATGCCCTGTCCCTTCCCCCACTTGCCAACAGGTGCCTCACTCATTGTGCCAAACACACTTCTAAATTTTAATTAGGAGGGCTTCCCTGCTACCTCTCATGTTCATTCTCTTCACCCACCTTCCTCCCCACTCCCTCAGATCTTCTGACACTGACACTTTGTTGATCCCCCATCAAACCACTCTCATCAGTCAGTCAGACTTCACCCATCATTTCCTACAAATCTGGAACCCCCTCCAAATATGGCACTCCTCCTCCTCCTACTCCCTTGCCTCTGCCTTACACAACTTTCTCTCATCTACCTGCTTCTGCTTTAACCCTACTTAAACATCCTCCTATACCTCTGCTCCTCTACATGACTCATATCCCCTATTAAACCTTCCTCCCCAGAGCCTACTTCTCTGCACTTTCTCCTCTCCCTTTACTGCTTACCCCCTCCACTCCTACCCCTAACCTTCTTCAATTATTAACTTGCCCCTGCTTAGTTTTGACCTCTGGCAGGGTTCTCAGCATCCTGGTTTGGTATAGCACCCTGGCAAGCCTCCCCGCCCCTCCCCTCTCCTTTCTACACAACTTGTCCTTGCCTAAATCTGTCCTCTGTCAAGATTCTTAGCACCCTGGGGTTGTCTATTCTCAGGTAAGTTTCTTCTCCTGTCTCTTTTATTCCTTTCCTCTTCTGTCCCCCCTATTTCCCTCTGACCAACTTGTCCTTACCTAATTCTATCCCCTGGCAGGGTTCTCTGCATTCTAGAAGGGCCCAGCACTGGGCAATAAGTCTTCCCTCATTCCCCCTCTCCCTCTGTCCTTTCTACCAAACTAGTCCTCACCTGATTCTGCACTCTGGCAGGGCTCTCAGCATCCTGGAGTGGCCCAGTCTTAGGCAAGCCTCTTCTTTCCCTCCCCATCCCTCCTTTCCCTTCATCCTTTCTTTTCTCTTTTCCCAGCATGTCCTCACCTAGTTCTGCCCCCTGGCAGGGTTCTAAGCATCCTGGAGGGGTCCGGCACTGAGAAATGACTCTTCCTTCCCTCCCCTTTCCCCTCCATTCTTTCTACCTAACTAGTCCTCACCTGACTCTGCTCTCTGGTAGGGTTCTCAGCATATGCTCATAATCCTCACCAGCCCTGTTGGTCATTGAATTTATCTCTAACTTATACCTTGCCCCAGCACTGTATCTGGGTGTACCTTCCACGTAAATGTAAAAACTGTAAAAATTGTCTTTTCTCCTGTTTTTGTACCTGAATGTATTCGTCTGAACCAATTACTGTATCAATGTACCTGTTGTGCCCTTTTGTACTCTCCCGGGTCGTTCCTGAAAATAGGCATAAAACTTGTCTAGTGTACTTACCCGGTAAACAAAAACTAAATAAATAAATTAATAAAATACTGAAGAAGCCTAGTCTTAGGCAAATTTCTCCTACTCCTACTCCTCCTTCCCTTTACCATCCCCTCTACTATCTGTACCCAACTTGTCCTTGCCCACTCCTGCCCCTTATTCTAAGTCCTCAACTCATTCCATCACTGGCAGTGATCTCTGCATGTGAAGGGGCCAATTCAAGGCATGACTCATCCTTCCCTACCCTATCCCTTACCCCCACCTCCCTCCTGTGCCCCCCTCTACCCCATGCACTTAAACAAAGGAATTAGTTCACAGGCTAATAACTTGTACTTTTGTTCTGTCTGAGGTGTTCCCAGATTGCACTAGCTGTGTGTTAACTTGCACCTCACAACTGATTTGTTTGCTCACTTTGCTCTGGTAATGTTCCCCCCATCATTATCCTCTCCTTCCCCCAGCTGATTTCCCCTGTCTACCCCTCTACCCTCCTTGATGTACCCTCACTGCACCTCATTCATTCAATAATTGCTAAATGATTCGCCTCTTAACTATGATCCATTCCTGCAAGGAGTTGGCTTCAAGGCTACATTACATTTCTGTACTATGCTCATCAGATGTGCCACTTGCAATTAAATGCATCTTCCTCAGGTATAATATATTTAACTATATGTTATGTCACAGATGTGATTGTATGATTATGATATTTGTTGACTGTATCTTGTTACAAATGTAATTGAATATTTAATTTCTTGGATATGTTAAATGGTAAACTATATGTTTAATTCTTCATCCAATTGTACCTCTTCCCCAGGTCACACTGGGAGGCAAGTGACGTGTTGTTTAGTGTGTGTTCCTGGTGAAACATTTCAATAAATAAATAAATAAATGCTTTGAAAACCTGTTGTGCTTTATGGTGCCTAGAATCAGAACCAGGACTGGTCAGTAAACAGTTCTGCATTTTAACACTTGAGACTGTAGAACAATCACAAAGTACTGGTAGTTGATAAAGCTGTTTGTGTAACAGTAATTAATCTGTGTTTCTGTTCTCCATATTATATATGCTATACTTGACTTTCCATGTTAATGGCAATATGTGATAAAAAAAAGTTGGAAAGGCTTTTATTTATACTTCTTACCTTCATCCATTACTCATTCAGTTAGTGATTTGGTTATGGAAACTATTAGGCTGGTACATGGTGCTCTATATGGATATGACACTAATTTGATTTTGGGAGACATTGTCATCTACCATTTTAAAGAACCAGCTTGGAAACTGTGAGATTACAGGTTCTATCTCACCAGAGTCAAATACTCACTGTGCAATCTTGAGTAAGTCATGTAACATCTCAGTTTCCAGTCTGCCCAACTACGGAAATGGGTTGAAGCTGGATTGCACTGAAAATGAGACATCGATTTGCTAAATTACCACCAACAAAACAATTGGGTTTAATTTTAATTGGTTAGCATCTGTATCCCTGCTCCCCAACCATTGGATGAGGCTAAAAACAAGCAGTATTATGTAGCTCTCCTTTCCTGGTTGAACAAAAACTAAATAAATAATTTGTATCTTAGCAGGGCACTTCTGGGTAAATAAATTGTAACATAAATAAAAATGTTACTCTCATCAGGCCAGTACATGTGTAGCACATCAAGCCCTGATTGTTTTTCCCTAGCATGATTTAAAAAAGATCCTGATTTTGTATTGTACACTGTTAATGCTAGCTGTCATACCCAATTCATTCTATACAATGCTTGTATAACTGTCTAGTTTTATCGAATGTTAACCTCAGAGTTTTGTAAGATTAACATCTGAGCTTTATTTGTGTCTTCAAAATGGCTTTCTATTAATTTTTGAGTTGGATTTTTGCTATTATATTTGACATAATTTGAACAAAATTAATTCTGTTAGTTAAAGAAAATGGGCTGTATTTACAAAAATTCAGTAACACGACTTTACTTTGCCTTACCTACCCCAGTTCAGCAATCTTCCATGTTGTTTAGTCACAGGTTAGTTTAGCCAGAGTAAAGTGATGTTAATGCTGGAGGTAATGATTGTAACCTATCACGATGATCTTGATCACAGGCCAATGTATTTGCACATTATTTAAACAGTTTCATATGAATAACTATGGGCATTTATATCACCTTATGTTGCAAAATCTATTTTTAAAGGTGATAATTAGATACAATTGTGAATTAAACTTAATATGGATAAAAGTCATACCATATTAGAGGATCCCAGCAATGCAGAAGTGGTATTGTTGTATGTGAGAGAAACTTGTGTAAAAAGTAGCATCATCGAAATGTGAACTTGGTCCCACGGCCAGGCACTGGCAGTCCCTGTACCATGTGTTCTCTCACCTCTAAGGATTGAAGTGAGTAATGGTGATTGACAACTGATCTGACCCTGCCATGGGGCAGGCAAGCCCAGTGGGGTCAGAAAGAGGAGGTAGATACCAGAGATGTGAAGATGGGGCTAAGCTCAACTTGGGGGAAAGGGGCAGCACCAGTAATTGGACCACACATCTCTCAATCATTATATCAGCATTGTGAGCATTACTTATGATTATGTATTTATGCAACACATGACAATTTAATTATATTTGTGTTTCATGTGCATCTTGTAATGTATTTGATATTGTTGCACTTGTGAAAGAGGGTCCCCCTTAATTTGCTGTCTAATAAAAATAAAAAAAGATGATGAAATTGAGCATTAACAGCAAATTAAAAAAAGAAAACAGAAAGGTAATAAAATGATGTCTTTACTCCTGCAGTACTGTACTTTAAACATAAAAAAACATAAACTGATTATTGTCACCTTGTAAAGGAAAGGACTTGAAAGTCATAGAATTATGGAAACTGTTGAATATCATAATAGATACAGCTTCATGACTTAATTTGCTAGAAACTGGAGTTCAGTTTCAGACTTGCCTTTGTAAGTTAAACATTTCAGAAAAAATAGGTAACATTGGGAAATGTCAGCAAGAGTTAATAGAATAAGAAAGTGTACTCTAGTCAAATTACAACTGAAGTGTGTGATCTGTACATTTTTCCACCCCCACATTTGCAAAACTCTTTTCCAGCTTATTGTACTTGTAACCACATGTCATCAAGTAAACCATTCATGTAGAAACTGTGGGAAAGCTGGAGATTATTCCTGCATGACTGCACTGTGCAGGAATGTTGGCAACCTTCCATACTGTAACCTGTTTCGTATTAGTAACATGAACAATGAGTTGTGAGAAAAAAAAAATTCTAGCTTCAGTATCACCTTTTGAAACTCATTCTTGTCTAATGATTCAAACTACTGAAAACCATTAGATCATAGATATTGTAACACAGGAAGAGGTCACCCATTCCTTTTGCCAGTATTGTACTATAGTCAAACCCTTATCAGTTAATGTTTATTTGAGGTAATTCAATTTTCCTGCTTTATCTCATAACCTTTTATAGTGCAAGTAATTATCCAGTTCTTTTTCAAAGATTGTGATAGACTTAGAATCTATGACAGCATGTCACAGAGCCTTCAGTAAATTTGACCCTTTGCATGTTGATCCTCTGCATGAAAACATTTCTTGTGGTCTCACTGTTTATGGGTTTGTTCTTGATTTGATTATACTGTAGCTGAGGGGCACTCCTGTCTGTTCTACATGAGGGACTGGGCCCAATTAAGAAAGCCAAACTTTTGACGCAAGGTGCCTACATCAATCGGATTTGACCAAGTGGAACCTTGCACCAAAAATTGCACTGCCTGCAATTTTGCAAGGCAGGCTACAGTAATGTTGGGTCCAATTGCAGCAAACAGGGCTTGCACCAGCCCTGCCCCATATCTTGGGGTGCACCATGATGCTAGGGGGCTTGTGCCAGCTGCAGGTGGCAGTATCTCCTTCAGAGGGATTCAGTAAAACCCCCCAGAGACTGCATGATCCATGACAGTTAGACCACTCTGGGGCTTGTCTAATGGCCTGTGCAGCACCCCTGGAGCCATCTCTGAGTGGGATGGACCCTGTGCCACCAGCCGCCTGTGGTGTCCCATGCCCTCACTGCACCAAGAGATGTCCAGAGTGTGGTGCCTGCAGAACTACTCCCTTATGGTGCCTGATATGCACCTCCCCAGGAAACCACAGGCATAGTTGTGGCCATGTAGTGTCTCCATCAAGGCTCTGTTGCCACCCTCTGCCAGCAATCTGTCACCTACCTGTCCTCCTCTGCCCCTATTGCTGGCTGCATGATCCTACCAGTCTCCAGGTGGGTCTCCAGCACTGGACACTGATACTGCCTGACCTTGCCACAACTTGCTGCAAACCTTCTAAGTTCATCTTACCTCTGACACATGGCAAAAAGTGTCAAAAGCTGTGAGAGTTTGGCACTGGGACCCTCCCAATAGTGAATCAAGTGCAGGATCCCTGACCACTGCTGATAAGCACAAGCTGCTGTTCACTGCAGCTTGCACTGATCTGCTTTGACCTTTCTGAATCAGGCCCACTCTTAAAAAAATGGGTTTGGTTCTCTTGCAGTTGCTATGAAAATGAATATGTTCATGAGAATATTTTAAGTAATGTTGATCACCCATGATCAATAATGCATTTATAATTAGTAGTAAAATATTTATTGATCAGCATTAGCTATCTCATATAAAAATGTCATCACAATACAAATATTCTGTAGCAGCTTTTACAATTAAATTACATTAAAGATAAACTAGACACCTAGAGAACACGAACCACAGGCCCTTGTTACATTGATATTGTACTATAAAAATATCTGTTCAAGAAAGAGAAGATACAATGGTTAAGAACAATAATCAGAGAAAGAGTGGCCACTATGTACTATTATTATTAGTTGCCAGTACAGCAGTGGCCATGCTTTGTGTTGTTACTGGTAAGGTTTTTGACTCTCGTATCTTGTCAATCATAATTAAGTAGAACACAAGATAATTAAGGATCATCTCATTTTCTGAATTAAATATGAGATCCAACAAATATCTATCTGGAATACTGCAGGAATTTAAATATTTTCCCATGAATTTCATTCTTGGGCTTTCGTACCATGGTCAACGTAACACCACATGTCTTAAATCTTCTGTTTCTTGTAATACACAATTACAATTTACAGAAAATATTTTGTTCTTTATTATATCTACAAGCAAAACATTGTGGGCAAAGTTCTGAAACCTATATCTAGTTAATATTATCATATGTTCTTGTTTTTAACAAGAATAAAATACTGTTTTATACTATGTTCTTCTATATTATTTACCAGTCATGGAGTGGTTTTTAGAGATTTGACCTGTCCTCCTCTGCCCCTGGTGCTGGCTGCATGACCCCACCAATCTCCAGATGGCTCTCCAGCACTGGGCACTGATACTGCCTGACCTTGCCACAGCTTGCTGCAAACCTCCTCAATGCATCTTACCTTTGACACATGACAAAATGTGCCACAAGCTGTGAGAGTTTGGCACCTGGACCCCTCTCAATAGTGAATCAGGTGCAGGATCCCTGACCACTACTGATTAGCACAAGCTGCTGTTTGTTGCACCTTGCACTGATCTACTTGAACTGTTTAGAATCAGGCCCACTCTTTAGAAAAATAAGTATGGTTCTCTTACAGTTGCTATGAAAATGAATATGTTTATGAGCTTTTTTTTAGTAATGTTGATCACCCATGATCAATAATGCATTTATAATGTATTGAGAATGCTTATTATCCACTGAAATCAAGAAGATTACAGAACTGTAATCCCCCTGTCATGATGTCAGAATCTTATAAACTCATCTCATCTACGTCATGGCAGTGGGTTTACAGAAAGGAGTGCCACCACTCGACAGTGCTCTACACAAAACATGATCACTAGCCTCATTCATTTCAAACAGCCTCGTTCATTCATTCATTCATTCATTCATTCATCCATTCAGTGTCCCTTCATGACCTCAATGAGTTAACTGCCTGTTTTTTTTTCTTCTAGTGGTTCATCTCACAAACTATGTATTTTAAATAGCTGAAAAATAATTTAACAAATAGCATCACATTATTGTGTGTTGTTTTTTTTAAAAGAAAATGTTTCCTGAAATGATCGCTTGTCCATAGTGCACATTCATCTATGAGGTAGGACTTATTACATTATTGTGGTGCAGTTGAGGGGGTGGTGGCTTGGGAAGCTTGATTTCACTGTTTGTGGATGTAATTCACTATAAATGATAATGCATGGCTGTACAAGTGATAACCTCAGATGCAATCACTTCTCGTGGTTGCTAGGGCTATGGTAAAGCTCTCGAGCTGCGCTCTCGAGGTTTACTGCTGCCCTAGCAACCACTCAAGGTGATTACACCATGGTTATCACTTGTACACCAGGCATTATTCTCTATATACTGTAATTAGGGGGTCTCCTTTTTTCCCATTGGGAAACTGCAGTGTTATTTGCCATAATAAAGGAGTGTTTATTATGGCAAACATGCACGTGGTTTTCCTCACTCCATGCATGGCCTGCTGCAGTTTTCATCACTTCTCTACCTCTCTCTGCCTGCCTTCTCCTGAAAGACAACCCCAGTATAACATGGTAGTAAGTTATTTTCGTGTAAACTTTGCTCATTTTTGAGACTGACCTGAATAAAAATGCATTTTTTTAAAACATTATGGCCCTGTCCACATTGCACCCAACAAGGCTGAAATGGTTCCAAACCATTTTAGGCTACAAATGTAACAGCATGTCCACACTGCCGGGGAACAGGTGTGAAAATGGTCTGGAACTGGCACAGCCTGTCCACATTGAGATGTGAACAGTGTGTGCACCCAACCCCTGTAATGTGGAGTGCATCCCATGGTGCACCTGGGGAAGACAGCTCCGAAGACAGAAACCCACCCGAATGAACACCCAGCTGCCAGTCTACACAGGGAACACTGAGTGCGGCAGAACATGCCTCGGTATCCCACAGCAATGTGTGCCCAGGTGCACCCATGGGGGACCAAGGGCGGGCAGCAGGTGAAGGTGTAGAACCGAAATGAGGGGAGGCCCCTACACATGGCATGAAGGCATGCAGTGATGCACCAGCACATGCCAGGTACAGGGACCCTGATGCATCCCACAGACAGGCATGTGGTGCACCACCAGGAAATGGCAAACCATACCCCACTGCCACCGGATACAAGCTGCGTGCCCTAGCATACACTGTGCAGCCAGACCACGCATCCAGAACCCCCACACCAGCAACCCATGGAATCAGAAGCCCCACTGTGCCCCAGAAAGCAATGTGTGTATGCATGCACACCACCCAAGCAAACTAGCAACACGGTATGGTGACACAAGAAAGCCTTTAATCCAATGCCGCCATGACTTCTGGTGGCAATAACACAAGTAAACAATGTGCAGTGGCAGCATGGCCATGCAGTGGACCATATGCATTGCTGCATAACACCACATATCCCCAAAGGAAACAGACACTCTCATGTAAACAAACAATGCAATACACAATACCAGGCCACCATATGGGTGGCGCTGTACACCAACCTATAAAGGAACCTACGTGTGGGCCACTGTACTGTCACCCAAACCAAACAAAAACATAACCATGCACAGGTGGTGCCCTAACCCAGGCACCAGTGTGGCCATTCTATATCGAAACCCCTGACACAGCATGTTGCAGAGACACCACACAACAGTGCGTGTGACCCAAGAATTGCACTGTGCAACTGAGTGCCACAGTCGACACATACCTCTGTGCCAACATGAGCCAGGCACTGTTGTCACTGGGCGGACCCCAGTGGTATCCCCAAAGTAGGATGGAAATCATAAATGGAGTCCCATGTGGCAACCGGCAGGATACACCAGTCAGCCAATCCCTGCATGCTGCATGTGATATCACAGGGTGGTCCACTGGAACCCATCACTGTACAGATCCTGTGTGAAGCTGGGCATGCCTGCTGTGGGATCCAATGGGGTAGCACTGTGCAGAGCAGTGGCACCATGCATTGGGGTTGGGGTGCTGTGTGCAGGCTAGCGGTGGCTGGCATGACACCAGTAGGGTACAGCTGTGCCATGCTGGCACCAGCCAGTGTTGTCTGGGACATGGGTGGCTGGGTGGTGGAGGCAGTGACACCACCCATGTACACTGCATTCTGTAGTGGGGTGTCACACCTGTGGGGTGCTGGCATAGCTGAGGGATACTTCCTGGTGGTGGCTGCCTGTGCCACGCAGCCAGTCTGTCAGCCACTGGTGGACAGGTAGATGATGGCAGGATCGGCCATGCCACTGAGGTTCTCAGTGGCCATTGGCATGGTTGCACACCCACGGGGGAACAGGGCACATGGGGATGGGGCTGTGGTGGTGTGTGCCATGGGGGTGGCACCCGGCCATTGTGGTGCGGCTGCAGGTGGTGGCTGCTGGCATTGCATGGCCAGTAACTGGACCATCTGTGTGAAGAACCGCTGTGTCTGCTCTGCCTCCTGTCTCTGTAACCGCTCCTCCAATGCCTTCTCCTCCCGTGCCCATTCTCTCTCCGGGCCCTTCAGCTCCTTGTGGTGCTTTTGCATCATCCTAAGCATTGGTTCCAACACTGCCCCAAGTACGTCTGCCATCCATGCTGTCTTCGACTTTCTTTTCCTGAGGTTCACCAGGGGCAACTGGTCACCCTGCTGCTTCGCATGGCTGCCTCCTCCCGCAGTGGAGCCATCACTGGAGGTTCCTGGCATCATATCCTGCAGGGCCTAGGACAATTGAGAGTCCTCTGCTGCATCAGTTTCCACCGATGTTCCCTCACCAGGGTCTTGCCCTGGAATGGCAGAACACACCTGTCACCATTACACACATGTGGGTACCCCACCCCCAACCCCCCACAGCCAACCCCAGCCCCATGCCCCTGTTCCCCACGCACCTGTGTGCCTATGCACACTCACAGGTGCCACATGCAAGCTCCCTTGAGTGAACCTGTGCCAGCACCCATACCATGCTTATCACCATGTGCCTCGTGCCCAAGATACACCTCCACCGGCATGCCACATCCAAGCATACACATTGCACAATGCATGTACCTGTGTTGGGGCACTCCCGCTGCACACCATAATTGTCTTCATTCCCCAGGTGCAGGCACGCATCCCCGGTGGTGTCCCAATCATCCTCCGTGTTCAGTTCAGGGCTGGCCACCTGTGAGCTCTCCAGAATGAATGCTGATTCGGTGGTAGGCCGTGTTCCCAGTATGGTATCCAAAGTGTCATAGAAGGGGCATGCCACACGCGCACCCCCCCCCGAGCATCTGTTGCTGTTCCTGATTTTATGGTTCTGCACCTTCAGTTGCTTTATCTTGTTATGGCATTGCTTTGCTGTCTGCTCCACCGCATTCCCGAACAGGTAGTCCGATACCTTCTGATACACCTTTATGTTGTGCCTTGCACTGGCTAGCTCTGCCTGCACCTTCTCCTGGGTCCAGAACTCCACCAGGAGTTTTGTGGCCTCATCCGACCAGGTGGCGCTGCGGTATAACATGGTCCTGCAGGTGGTCAGAGTGGTGTGCAGCTGTGGTCACTGCTTGGCACAGGTCTGTCTACCCTCCACCAGTCACAGGCAGTGCTTGGGGATTGGGGTCACTCTGCAGTGGTGCTGGTGTGGTGTGCTGTGGCACTGCTGTCCTCTGGGGGCTGGTCGTGTGTTGTGGCAGCTGTTGGGGTCCCCTTCACACCTGTGGCACACAGTGCTGGCATCTGTTGCTGCCTCCCTATGGCTTGTGCCCACTGTTTGCCCTGGGCACCAGCGCTCTTCCCCCCCTCGCAGTTCTTGTACTGCTGAAGCAGGCAGCACCCCCTATTGGCACACTGTGCCTCCTGGCTGCACCTCTTTCAGGTGTGTGCACCCAGCGGATCTGGGTTCTGTGCCTCTGACGTTGTGCAGGTGCTGCCCTGCACTGTTTCCACCTCACTACAGTGGTTCCAGACCTCGCATGCCTCTCTGCCTTCCGGGCACTTCCTTGTTCATTTGCCTCCCAAGTGCCCTTCTGTGGTGCATTGCCTGCTGGTCTAACGGCTGACTGGGGGCTACACAGTCGTGCGTTTAGATGGCCGATGGTAATGTTACAGCCCTGCGACTGTTTCTGTAACCGTTGTAGAAACCACCTCCTGACAGGTTTCTAGAACGGTTGCGAAAGCGTCTACTGTAACGTTACCAGTGTAAACGCATGCTGCTACCAATGAGGTTTACACCCTCTGTAACATTACAGAAGGGTTTTTGGGCTGCAGTGTGGACAAGACCTTTGAAAACAAGCATATCAAACATTTCAAAACCATCCATAAACAAAACCAGAGTGTGGCCGCATCGGAACCTCCACTATTTTATATAATTGCTGTGATAAAAAAGTGAAAACCAGCAATTATACAAAATAAAATATGGCGTGGTGTGTTTAAACTTGAAGTTTACACACATCCTTGGTGTTAGATTCTCTAATAAACCCCTTGAGTTTTGCTCTCAGGGTTTATGTAGCATCTAACACCTTGGGGGTGGGTAAACTTCTTGTTACACACACCCCATACTTTATTCTATACACAGTCCCCAGCAGGATTATTATAATAGTAAGTCCGCTTGCTTACTTTCTTTTCATGTGTTGGAGTGTCACAATTGCTCAACTTTAGTTCACAGTTCTAACACCAAAAAAAATACACATGAAGCTACTCTTACATTGTGAGAGTTCTGGCATGGGGAGGGAGAACATCAATATTTAGATTTGTTTCTGTCCACTTGTTCCTGTTCCATCTACCACTGGAATAAGTTTGTATGTATTTGCTTCAGTTTTTTCATTATTTTGAACACCTCATTTGATATTCCAATATGTCCAGGTGCCTTATTTTTTTCTGCAATGGCAGCATATGAAATGAATGAGACTAGTGATCAAGTGGGGTACCTCAGGGATCAGTCCTGGGGCCAGTCCTCTTCAATATCTTCATCAGTAACATTGCAGATGGACTGGAGGGTAAGGTTTGTCTGTTTGCAGATGACACCAAGATCTGCAACACAGTAGATGATCCAGATAGGGTGGGCAGAATTAGAAGAGATCTGGATAAACTAGCAAAATGGTCAGAAGAGTGGCAACTGGGGTTTAATGCAAAGAAGTGCAAGATCATGCACATAGGGAAGAAAACCCCTGAAGCCACCTAAAGGCTGGGAAGGGAGTTGCTGGCAGTCACAAGGGAAGAAAGAGACTTGGGCATCATCATCATCATCACAGATGACCTGAAATCATCCAAGCAGACCATTAAAGCAGTAGGTAATGCTAGGGGGATGTTGGGGTGGATTAGTAGGGGTATCACAAGTAGGAAGAGGGAGGTAATAATCCCTCTTCACAAGACACTGGTTAGGCCCCATCTGCTGTACTGCATGCAGTACTGGAGGCCACACCTTCACAAGGACATTAACCAAATTGAGGCAGTCCAGAGAAGGGCAACCAAAATGGTGCAGGGACTGCATCAGAAAACATATGAGGTCAGATTAACGGAACTCAACATGTATACCCTAGAGCAAAGGAGTGAGAGAGGTGATATGATCAAAACATTCAAACACCTTAAGGGCATTAACAAGGTGAAAGAGTCTAACATGTATCAATATAAGAAAAATAGCAGGGCAAGAGGACACAGCATGAGATTAGAGGAAGGCCATTTAAGGGGTAATGTGAGGAAGTTCTTTTTCACAGAAAGGGTGGTGGATGCATGGAATGGCCTACCTCAGGAAGTAGTGGAAATGAATACAGTGCAGGGCTCCAAACAGGCATGGGATAGGCATAAGGGAGCAATACAGATGAGTATGAATAGATAGGCCATTGACAGAGCAAAGGCCAATGGCACATTTATAAGGTAGAAAAAGAAATGGGTAGATTGGATGGGCTTTGTGGTCCTTATCTGCCATTAACTTCTGTTTCTATGTTTCTATGTTTCATATACTTTTTGACTGCTAATGTCAGACCACGTTTCCATGGACTTATGAATATCAGTTTTAATATGGTTATCTTTTTGCAGCTCTAAAGCACATTTTACTTGTTAACCAAGTACAATTCCCAGAAGTTATTATACCAGGACTCAACACATATTCCTGAGTTTACAGTAAGTTAGATCTTTTGGTGTTGGTCCCATAGGCCTCCAACTCCCCAAATGTTATGCAATCCCTTTAATAAATAGCCCTTTTAATTTACCTCCATAAAGTAGATACATACAGGTAGTTGCTTTTCAGTTCTTTATGACATTTTAGATTCCTGTTTAACTTTACATGGGGAAAAATATGGGATGCTATAATTAAAGGATAACTACCGGCAGAGATGATGCCTCCACCGCTGCACAGATCGGGGCTTCACCACACAGATCTCCCCTGCTGGCACACTATTCGTTCATGTGTATTTTTACCTTAATACTCATAAATGGTGCCCAAAGATCCATTCCAGCTGGCATCTTGTAGTATGGCCACCCTCACCCCACGAGATAGCGCTGCTAAGAGCACAAGATGATAACGCACCTTTTCCCCTTCCTGAAAGCTGCCATTATGTATGGAGATTTAATACTCTCCATGTCTCCCATGTTCTGCTTTACTTTTACAGTTTTTGCCTACATGGCATTTGCCCACATGCCATGTGGATGGTATATATGTAAAGTATGTAAAAATAGAGCAGGGCATGCAGTGGAGATGATTAGATCTCGTGCACTCAAGGCACCATTCTGAAAGGGGCAAAGGTGCATCATCATCTCACGTTGTTAGTAACATGACCTCAGGGGGTGAGCCTGCCATACTACAAGATGTTGACTGGTATGGACCTTCGGACACCTTTTATGAGTATTAAGGTAAAAATACACTTGAATGAATATTGTACTTGCAGGGAGTATCTGTGCTGTGCAGCCCTGATCTGTGCAGTGGTCGGTGCTTCATCTCTGCCCTTAAATCTCCTTTAAGGCAACCAACCTCTAAATGTTGGAAGAAAGTAAAAGTAGAAGGAAAAAAAAAGACCATTATGGTTCCCTAGTGAGGGAAAAAAGGGTGGCTTTCAGGAGGTAAAAGGAAATACAGATGGATAAATACAGGAAGGTATGCCAAGTAAAACATAGTGAAGCAGGAAAGCCATTACAGGGAACAAAGGCACAGAAAAAGAAAAGGATTGTGTGATGGAGCTAGCAGCCCGGGCATCCAGATACACTCTTCAACAGCTCCAGCAGAAAAGTGCCTTAATATTGAAAATGCCTGCTTGAATTAAAACCTAACTGTATCAAACTTACAAAAATCAATAGCTCTATTCCTTTTCTATTGACTTTGGGAAAGTAGGGTAATTTGCCTGATGGGAAAGCCAAAAATTATGACATCAACCTCTAAGGGAGCACAAGTCTTCTTTGCACCAAAGTCCTCTGAGAAAGAGACAGGGAAAGCAATCAATGGTGGCCGAGAAGGAGAATGGGGGATAACACTTAGCGCATTAAATTCAATTATGCAAAAGCTGAGCAAGTCCTTGTAACTTCCAAATAATGAAGTTGACACATTCACAAACATACTGCACCTGGTTGAGCAGAAGATATAGGCTCATGCTGTGCAGGTTATGATGGTGGGGAGCAATGCAGGCAAGGCCTTTCTGTATCAGCAGGACTGGTAAATGAAAATAATCTACTCCATTTCCTCTTTGAACATGCAGAGAATCTACTGTGAGAGAACAAGGTGTGCATCAATGAATTTTGAGAATGTTTTGAGGGTGAATTGTAGATCGGCACCATCACTGCATGGCTTGGGGAGGCTCTGGGGATAGAAACTATGACACCACACTTCAGCATTGAAAAATGTTACTGCATCACTCCTTGAAAAGGAGCAATAGACAATGTGCCTAGAACCCTGTTTCTTCAAATGAGTTCTGTTCCCTAAAGGGATTAATTTCTAGAAGCTACTCAGCATAGCAAGGAGGTGGAGGTTGATGGAGAAAAAGTTTTGTATTTCCTGGACCTGTCCTAGTCTACACACCAATGGCAAAATAATTTTGAGTGGGATGGAAGCTCCATGAACTCAACATACCATTTAGCACAGTGTACCACGTGAAGCTTTGAATCCAATATGCTAGACAAACCTATGTATTTGTAAGGTAAGGTAAGGTAACTTTATTTATAAACAGCCTTTCAAATACCAGGGCGCTGTACAATACAGCAATATAAACCACACAATCAAATAAAAAAAATAGGCCTAAATATAACAAGTAGAATTACATCAAATTATGAATCATCAGAAATCTGATAAAATCAACTAAAAATCATCAAAAAAGGCTTGCTGAAATGGATAGGTCTTTAGTTCAGTTTTAAAACTTTCGATAGTCAGGCATTCTCTTAACTGATGAGGTAGAGAATTCCACAGGGTAGGAGCTGCATAAGAAAAGGCTCATATGCCAGAAGTTTTCAAGTGCTCCCTGGGAATCTCTAGCAATGCCTCATCGGTGGATCAGAGAGGATGGAGGGGGGCAGTAGGGAGTCAAAAGATCTTTCAGGTAGCTGGGTTCCTGTCTGTGTAGGGATTTGAAGGTTAGCAAGCCAACCTTAGAGGTGATTCTCCACTGAATGGGTAGCAAGTGCAGTTCGCGCAACACAGGTGTAATATGACTGGCCCCAGATGTGCCAGTCAAAAGCCTGGCTGCCGTATTCTGCACTAGCTGCAAGTGGCAAATATCGATCACTGGAAGCCCTAGGTAGCAGGCATTGCAATAATCAAGGTGTATGGTGACAAAAGCAGGGACCAGATTAACCAAATCTTCCAGGGGGTGCCAGCTGTTTCACCCTGGTGATATTCCTCAGGTGGTAAGAAGAGGATTTGACCATGGCTGACATCTGAAATTTCAGAGTCAGGCCATTGTCAAAAATAATGCCAAGGTTCTTCGCCAGGTCTGAGGTAAACAGCTGAGCACCATCAAGCCATATGCCTGATGGCTGCCCAGCCCCTAAACCTACCCCCGGGTGACATGGGTCCACAACTAACACCTTGGTCTTATCCAGGTTCAACCTCAGCCAGCTGGCGCTCATCCAGTCTTTGATTTGGTGAGACAGTTGTTAAAGACTGAGATTGCATTCTCCTGTCTGGGTAGAAAAAGTAAATACAGTTGAGTATTATCTGCATAGCAGTGAAAACTCTAACCGTATTGTCTGATGATATCTCCTTATGGCAGCATGTACGCTGCAAACAATGACAGTGACAAAATGGAACCCTGTGGAACCCCACAAGACAGGGAGGGCATCAAAGGAATAAATTCCTGTAACAGCCCTCTGAGATCTGCCCATGAGGAAAGATTGAAATCACTTGAGAACTATTCCCGATAGTCCACAAAGAAAACACAGGTGCTCCAAAAGCACACCATGGTCCACAGTGTCAAATGCTGCAGAGGGATCAAGAAGGACCAAGACGGTATGCGCCTTTCGGTCTCTTACTATTAGGAGGTCATTCAATACCCAGATGATGGTGGTCTCCATACTAAATTTCTTCCTAAATCCTGACTGGAGAGCCTCATAGATACCATGAAATCCCAAATAATCCTCCAATTGCAATGCCACCACCCTTTCAATAACCTTGCCTACAAAAGGCAGATTAGAGATAGGCCTGTAGTTAGCTAATTAGTTTGGATCAAGGGAGGATTTTTTTAAGGAGTGGTTGAATGACCGCCTCCTTGAGGGGATCAGGAAAGACCCCCCTCTCCCAAAGAGCCCTAAACAATTTCAGCTAGGATCAGGCAGATAGTTTCAACACAACCCATTAGTAAAGGGGTTGGGCCGGTTCCAAACTACAGCTAGTTGGTCACATAGTCTGGATGATTTGGATGATATCCATGTGTTCCAGCTGGTTGAAGTCCAATTAGATAGGCCAAGTGCTTGTTTCCCTCCGCCAATCAATGCAGTCCCTCATGGGGAGTGCCGAGCTGGTGCTGGCGCGGATGTTGGCAACCTTATCAGCAAAAAATAGAGCGAGCTGACCTGGTGGTTGAGGTGCTGGATCCCACACCTCAGTCCACGCTGGTCACCCGGGTTTGGGAACAGACTCGGGCTGCTGGGGGTTGGCTGGGGAGGAGAAGGATTAAGCATCCAATGGACTGCTCTCTCTCTCTCTCCAGGGTGGGGGAACCTGCTGCTGTCGGCACGCTAGCATCTCCTAGTGGATGCTGGGGGTGGTGCACTCACACTGTACATCACAGGGGGTGTGCTCGGTCACAGTGCCAGGAGGGAGCATGTGCAGAAGAGTGTGAGCTCCCCCACTGGCATCATTGCATGCCCCACTCACAGGGGCTCAGAACAGGGAAAATGGTGACCAGTTGCAGTGGCTTGATGACCATTCCACAGGATGCCTGGCTTCAGGGGCATCGCTGTGTGACTAATTTGGTCCTGGTAGGAGAGGGCGGAGGCTGTCCACCACTCCATCACAGGGGGCAAGTCATGGTGGTAGAAGCAGCAAGGGTCTGACTGGGAGCTGGGTCAGACTGGGCAGCAGACAGATGAATGAGATGCGTGGTCGTGAATGCTGACCAGGAGCCAAGGTAGGAGAAACAAGACCAATTAAAAAAAAAAATAATTGAGCGAGCTCATCGTACTCAACCTGCAAGAAAGTTCTTCAGGGCTGGAGACAGATAAGATTGCACAATCTGTCTACTGTCTAGAAGAGCTGAGCCAGTTGATTTTGAGCAGCTGAAATCTCCCTGGACAGGAATTCTGCCTTCTTATGGGTGATTTCTGATTGATAGATTTTATAATGCTCCATCAATCTAAGCCTGTCAGTATCCAAGCCGGACTTCCACCAAGCTCTTTCCAGCCTTCAACCCACTCTCCTCAGCTCCTTCAAGGAACCATCAAACCAGGGATTCCTTGGGTGAAGAGTGAGTGGGCAAACACAAACCAGTGCAATCTTGTCCAGGGCATCTCTCAATGCCCTGTTATAGGCCCGAACCAGATTCCCTGGACTCATGCATTTTCTCAACAAACCCAATAGATCCAACACTGCCGTATGGCCTTTTGGGGTAATACTCCTTAAAGGGCAATACCGGATCATCTCTGTGGGAACAGGCCTTTTAGGGGGATCCCCAAAACTAAACCTTATATTGTGACCCCATGGACTTGGATAAAACAGTTTATAGAATTGGTAAATATACTGCAATGGTCATAGATAGGATAGATAGATGTGTAAGTACTGCAAAGGATCCGTAGGCAGCTGTTTGTTAAATACTGTTTTAGCCTCAGTACAGAACATTTATTTTTACTTTTTCTCGCTTTTTGCTCTTTCCAGGACTTTGTCTGCACTGAAGGAATTTGAACTTTCCAATTTGAATTAAAACTATGCAATTCATTTAAATAGCAGCCCTTCCTGAACACTGGACCTTGGCACACTTCCTATGTAATGTACCACAGGGCATTTGAACAGACTTTGCCAGTGAAATGGACACATTGCTGTTTCTTTTTATTTAGCCACTACCATATGTGAACTTACCACTTTTAATTCCTTGAGTATGTTGTGAGAGGTGGGGGTCTCAATGTCACTATGAAGGTTTTGCATGCTGGAGTGGCAAACAAATGCAGGACATACGTGTACTGGTTAAAATTAATATGTACGGTGGAGTTCGTCCCTAGAATAAGAGTGGTGGTGTTGTCAGGATCCAATGGTTCTATAATTCTTTTTTCAGGTTTTCCAGCTTGTTGAAACTGATCACTTTATGCAGTTGTTGATTTTTTTTTTTTTATCTGTAGTAGATCAAATGGGGAGTCCTGCACTGCTGGTCAGGTACTGCAATATGTTGCAAAATTATCACAGTATCTACTGTACATAAAAACAGGTTCCAGCCCACTGATTGCATAATAGCTCTTTCAGTGATCAATTGATATTCTGTTCTGTAGACCTGTTCTGTTTAACTAATCTTTGGAATTCCCCCAGGACAACCAAAAGGGAATGTCATCGAGGCACAGGTCAGGAAGCATAGGAAAACCAGGAGCAGTTTCAAAATTCTTACGTAGCATTTTATTTTTTCCAGTAACAGTAAAATAAAAATTATTCAGTATACAAAGGCAGTACAAACATAAAAAACTAAGTCCTTCTGAGAATATTTCTTAATTCCAAATTTTAGTCCCTCAGTCTCCCATTCTCCTTGTCTCTCTAGCAAAAGCATTGCTGCTCTTTTTATAAGTCTTTATCTGGGAACTCGTTAAGAGAGTCTGCTTCTTACAGAATAATCTTGTAAGTTTACAGAATGTTCTTGTAAGTTTCATTCTTTGCAGGTGAAGCAAAACAGTACATAGTGACCCAGAACTGACCTTTTGTTTACAGCTCTGCAAAAGGATTAAAACTGCATATTCAGGTTAACCCGCTGAGTTCCAAATAGCTTTTTGCAATCATTTAAGCAGTAAATCTATATAGTGTATAATGGAACATCATTGTTCACTGAAATCTAGCACTCTCAAAATTTTGTTCTGCTGCACTAGTGACGTCCATAGTGCAGCAGAACCAAAAAGTGATGTCCGCAGGGCAGCAGAACGACTTTTCATTCTGCTGCAGTGCGGACATCACACATGGTGTCCTCAAGCAGCAATCTGACAGTTAGTCTTATTTTAAAAAGAAAGATGTAGTATTTTTTTTTTTGAGGCAACGCCATTCCACTATACACTATACAGCACAGTGCATGTGTACCAGATTCATGGCAGGGTTGTTTTCTGCTATACTAGACAACTGATTACCTTGAGCTGCGCTCTCAAGGTAATCTGTCATCATAGTACCAACTCAGTGAAAGAATAGCCCTGTTGTTAACTGGTACTCATGCACTATCCTATATATACAGTTTTAAACAAAGGGATCCCAGTATTAGTGACATTTCCACATAAAGGTTCACATATATGTTTATACCCACAGATATGCAAGGGAGAAGAAAAGATTAGAAAATAGCAAGGGAAGGCAGAGAGATAGCAAGAGGCAGAGAACTGTGAAACTGTCAGAGTGATCGGTTCCTAGGTCTCACAAGAAAATTTGGTTGCACAACCAGACAAAGAAGAGACAGAAAAGGAGAAGATAGAACAGATCCTTGTGTTTAAACTCTTTCTGCATAACAAATGGGTCAGGGCCTTATTTAACCCTGTCGCATACACCTATCTTTAAGAGGAAACCTGTTTTAGAAAGCAGGTTTCCAAAGCTTTCTATTAATTCTCGTCTTACGTTAGTTTATAACCTTTACATTTCAGTGTATATGCAGTACAGCAAACAGAATTTGAAACTCACACATTTTGTTTTTCTTTCAAGCTTCAGATGTCTCAATTCCTGATCCAAATATAGACAGAAAATCAGCACTGACATTCACTTTCCCAGATTTGTGCTTCACTTTAAATTTAAATGGCTATAGTGCCAGGTACCAATATGTGAGTCTATAATTTTATCCTTCACTTGTTTAAGCCAACAGAGAGGAATTATGATCTGTTACAAGTACAAAGTAAGCTTCTAGTAAGTAATACTTAAGGGACTTCATGGTCCACTTTGCTGCAAGGCATTCCTTTTCAGTGGTGAAGTAATTTTATAAGGAGTTCTCCAAGTCAGGTGAAGGCTTCTTGAGGATTGTTGGCTGAATTGTACTTCAGAAACTGGAATCTTTGGTATACTGTGATGTGGGCATGTCGCAATTGGGCACCTACTGAAAATGGTGACCCACTTGTGGCATATACCCAGATGGCAAGGGAGTAGGGAGGATGACTGGATGGGGAGGGTTTGCGAATAGTGATGGGATGTCACTACACGTACACATGCATGGGGGGAGTGAGCATGCTGAGCAAGGGGTGGGAGGGTTTGTGAGGGGTGGTGCCACGGTCAGCTGCTGAGCTGGATCTGTGGCATGGTGGGGTGGGTGCTGGCCTGGGGTGGCTGGGATGCAGTGTTCAGGTCTGACTGCAGGTATGTTTTGTTGCGTCCGGTCCAAGAAGGTAAAATATTTTTTTTGCACTGTTGCACCCCCCGACATGCACCCTATTGAAGTTGAGAATCTAAAAGTAGAGGGGTGAGGGGGGCACAGTCCCCCGCATAAAAGTAAAAAATACAATTCCTTGCATTGTTTTCTCTGTCACCAGGGTTGTACATCACCAAAATTGAATTTCAGTGATATACATTCTCCATAAGGACGATCACCTTTCAGCTATCACCCTTATGACATAGAACCTGAATCTTTGCCTGTATGTCTATCCTAAACTGTCATACATTTTCAGGATTTCTGTTTTCATCAGGTCATAGTTTTCCAACTGTGCAATGTAAGTAAGTAAAAATTTATTTGTTAAGCACATGTCAGGTTATGAAGGCGCTGTACAATAAAATACAGTATA
The DNA here is from genome assembly GCA_016271365.2 of Neoceratodus forsteri. NCBI lineage: Eukaryota > Metazoa > Chordata > Ceratodontiformes > Ceratodontidae > Neoceratodus > Neoceratodus forsteri. The sequence goes on from CM057455.1 coordinate 702,013,744, forward strand.
AACAAATTTAATAATGAAAATTTAACAATGTGCAGAAAAAGCTTGACAAAACAGATAGGTTTTAAATTCAAATTTAAGATGCTGTAGACAAGCTGGGCTTTCTCTGTCAGGTGAGGTACCAGTCTGATTGCCCATTGTTGCTTTGGCCACTGGCAGGCTGTGGCAACCATTTCAAAAGTTGTCAGGTATGCTTTGATATCATCCGAGGGACACAGCTTTGCAAGTTTAAGGTTTTTATGTTGTTGGTATTTTGTTGCTCTGCTGGACCTGTTCCAGAACCTCCAGCTTTGATATCTTGCAAGGCATCCAGTCATCACTGTTCCAGTCACTGCAGCTCTTCTTTTCTCTGCTGGTCCTGTCACTACATCTCTTTTTTCTCTACCACTCCTGTCACTGCATTTCTTCTTTTCTCAGCTGCTCTTATCACTACATCTCTTCTTTTCTCTGTTTCTCCATCTCTTGTTGTATAGCCCACCATTTGAAAAAGGCAATCAGGCTTTCAGGTTCTGTCACTGCCTGCTCTTTTTTTTCCATGACTGGTGCTTGCTGTACAGTCTCAGTTTGGACTTTTATTTCTGCTTCTAGTTTGGTTGCCATTCTTCTGGTAATCGCTCCTGGACTTGTTGCTGCAGAATCCATACCTTTCTTCTATGCTTCCCTGGTACCAGATCTAGTACCCACACACAAAACTCCTGGATTAGAGTATGCATGGTGAAAATCTCACATAGGCTGACACCATCTGTCATTGAGGCACAGGTCAGGAATCATAGGAAAATCAGGAACAGTTTCAAAATTCACAAGTAGAATTTTATTGTTTCCTATAACAGTAAAATAAAAATAAAAGTGTTCAGTATACTAAGCAGTACAAACATAGAAAACTAAGTCCTTCTTCTGAGAGTATCTCTTAATTCCAAGTTTTAGTCTTTCAGTCTCATTCTCCTTGTCTCTCTAGCAAAAGCATTGCTGCTCCTTTTTATAAGTCTTTGGGAACTCATTAAGAGAGCCTGCTTCTCACAGAATATTCTTGTAAGTTTACAGAAGGTTCTTCTAAGTTTCATTCTTTGCAGGTGAAGCAAAATAAGTACATTGTGATGCAGAACCTGATCTCTCGTTTACAGCTCTGCCAAGGGCTTAAAAACAGCGTCTTCAGGTTAACCCCTTGAAGTCCAAATAGCCTTTTGCAATTATCTCAACAGTAAAACTATATACAGCTTTAAACAAAGGGATCCCAGTATCAGTGACAGTTCCACATAAAGATTCATATATATGTTTATACCCACAGATATGCAAGGGGGAAGAAAAGACAGAAACAGCAAGGGAAGGCATAGAGATAGTAAAAGGCAGAGAACTGCGAAATCATCAGAGTGATCAGTTCCTAGGTCTCACAAGAAAATGTGGTTGTGCAACAAGACAGAAAATAAACAGAAAAGGACAGGATAGAACAGATCTTTGCAATTAAACTCTTTCTGCATAATAAATGGGGTAGGGCCATATTCAAACCTGTCACAAGGAAACAATCATATAAACTACTGTAACTACTCAAACATATGTTATTATTGTATATTTACCTTGTGATATTTATGTGCCATCATATACTAACTTATACAGACTGCAAGTGAGAAAAGGAAAGCAAGTGGAGGGATACTAAGGAAAAGGAGGGCAGTGAGGAGACTACACAGAAGAAGATAAAAAAAAGCAGACATCCTGAATAGGTAATATTACTCAGTCTTCATAGTGGAGGGATAGTGGGGATGAAACATCAGGGAGCAGCAGGAATAAAGGAGATGGTGGACACAAGTCCATTTTCAGAGGAAATAGTCCTAAAGGGACTTGCAGCTCTGAAATTGAACAAGACTATGGGATTGGACATGATGCATCCAAGGAAACTAAAGGAACTCAGGGAAGTACTAACTGCCCCACTGATGGCCTCATTCAACAGCTCACTAGAAGCAGGCAAGTGTCTGGAGGAGTGGAGGAGAGCAGACATGATTCCTGTCCATAAGAGCAGGAGCAGGGAGGAGGCTAGCAACCATAGGCTGGTCAGTCTTTATCAGAGGCATGGAAATTAATTGAAACCCTTGTAAGCCCCCTCATTTGGGGCTTACCTTCTGGGCTTCAGCCCCAATACTGTCCCCCAGCATCCTGTAGTCAGTGGCTCTGGTGGGCTATGGATCCTTGGTGCCTGTTTGTGCTCCATGGCTGCATCCGCTAAGTTCTTGGCCTGAAGTACAGGAGGGGGTCAAGTTCTGATTTCTGTTTTAATGTCACTGGGCATTTTTGGGAGGCAGAGTGTGGTTTGATGAGCTACAGAAATAGCTGGACTGCAAATGTGAACAAAGAAGATGGTGGCCTGCACCCCTTTGCACATGTGCGGTCACCTGGGAGGAGAAATTAAGGGAGCCACAGCTCTGTTTGAGAGTTTTGCCTATGGCTGATATTTAAATACATTCCCAGCTCCAGGGTATCAGTAGATAAACATCTCCAGGCAAGGGGGCAATGGTTTTCTGTCCGAGTGAAGTGGCTAGTATAAAATTTTAAGGGCTGCACTATTGGGGGAATGTAAATAAATATGGCAGCCCTCATGGACTTTGGCAGAGCAGGGCCTGCTGGTAACAGGCAAAGGGCACTAAAAAGGCCGTGAGGGACTGTGGCAGCCAATCGGGGGGGGACTGCAAAAGGAATATGAGGGACTATTCTCTCCGCCAAAAGGGGAGAGTCATTTGGAGATCACTCAGAGATTGGGGAGAGATTGGAGTGCATAAAGACTACTGTGGGCCACCCATCGAAACACCTGCACCCAGATCCCAACAGACTGTACAGCTCCAGCATGTTTCCAGTAGGCTTCACTAGTCATTGACTGCAGAAGGAGAGGGGGAGAGAGAGAGAGAGAGAGAGAGAGAGATTGGAAGTTGTACTGCAGGGAGAGAGAGATTTGAACTTCTGCTACAGAAAGAGAAATTTGGCATCTGCTGCTGGAAGAGAAATTCGGAGTTTTGCTTCAGAAAGAGATGTGCCAGAGTCTTCAGCCAGAGAGCACTTGGAGCTGCAGTGTGAGTGCAAAGATTGTGTGTTGTGCAATTTTGAAACAAAATGTTTTGCTGCATTGAACGAAACCTGAGCAGCCTGTGTTCCCTTCAGATTGGTAATTGAAGAGCCTGCAGTAGTGCTAGGAGCAGAGTGACCATGCATGTGTGCTGGGGCTAGAGACTGAGCCAAAGCTCAGCCACCACATTTCCTGTTGAAGTTGTGTGCCATGCTACAAGTCTGGGATACCTAGCCTGCCCTGTTCCCAGACCAACAGAGAAGAAGACCCAGCGGGGAAGACAGTGAGAGGCCTGCCAGGCAAAAACTGTCTACAAAGGCCTCAGAGGCAAAGTTGGCAAGCTCAGGCAGGTGAAGACCAGTTTTCCTCAATTCTTCAACCGGCCCACTGCCGTGGTGCAACACGAATGTGATACCTCCACGGTAAAGTGCAAATTCAGATCCAGACTGGCAAACCCCTGCAAACTGTAAGTACCACTTGGCTGCAACTAAGAGAATAACTTTATCAGCTAGCTAGCTAGTCAGGAAAAAGGGGTTAAGTCATGGCCTGGACTGTGCCAAATTTTAAGCTGCACCCAGACAGAAAAGTAAATAGTGTTTGTGTTTAGAGTTATTGGGACCCAACGCAAGTACTAAACTTGAGCCACCAGACTGTCACCTTTACAGCACCCTGGTGTGGTACCAACTGCAACTGACTGTGTCTGAATAGCTATTTGGGGAAAAGCTGGGTGCACCCACAGGTGGAAGGTGGGAATACTGTGTGGGGTAACATTGTTTAAGCCAGTTATTATCATTGCTGTGATATTTGCCCCTGTTCCCCCCTTCCCTTAATAAATATTTTTATTTGTTCTTGCTCTAAGCTGGTATTTTGAATTATTGCAAGGGGAGAATTGTTATTGTGTGGGGAAGCATTGTGGGTGCAGCTACAGTATATTTCCTGTGGGGTGGTAACCTGCAGTTCGTTCACAGGTATTCCCTTCCATTGCCCCTGGTGAAGACTCCACACCATTCTCTTCTCCACTCTTGAACCCAGGCTAGCCCCCTCAGAAATGGGTGTAGTGTGGACTGCAAGGGCCCTGAAGCAGCCAATGTGAGTCAAAAGGTTGCTGCACCTTTTAAAGGAAAGTTTGGTAGAGTATCTTGAATCTAGTGGGCTAGAAGACCAAAGACAGTGTGGATTTATTGGTGGGTGGTCATGCTAGAAAAATCTGATTGATTTATTTGACTGTGTGACGAGGAAACTTGATCAGGGGAGGGCAGTAGATGTAGCCTATCTGCACTTTAGCAAGGTCTTCAACACTGTAATGCACAGGAGACTGATAAAGGAATTGAGCAGCATAGGAGTTAGTTCTGAAGTGGTGAATTGGAAACTGGTTAATGGATAGGTGACACAAGGTGATGGTTATCTGCAGTCACACTAATGAGGGGATAGTGACCAGTGGGGTGCCACAGCGCTCAGTACCAGGGCCAGTCTTCTTCAGTGTCTTCATAAATGACATTGCAGAAGAACTGGGAGGAAAGGTATGCCTTTTTTGGAAGGATTAAAAGGCCGAGGTTCAATGTGGAGGAATTGCTCTTCCCACATCCACAATAAAAGGCAACCTCTCCCTCCAGCTCCACTTGGAGCACTTCAAAATCATGCCAGGTAGCATAATCGGATGGCAGCATCCAGCCTCCTGACCACCTGATCCTTCACTGTTTCAACTCCATTCTGTTACATGACTTGCCCTAGCAGGCTTTGCGCTGGCTGCTTACCTCCTTGTGGGGCTTCCAGTGTGCCTCTGGCATTTTCCTTGCCTTTTGCCTGCAACGGTTGCTGTTTTTGTTGGATGGGCTGGCTCCCTTGGTCGTTTGGCTGGACTGGCAGTGGGTACTATTAGTTCTCCTCCAAGGGATTACTGTTGCCACTCCATTGCTCTGCCAGTGCTTCTGGGGTCTGCTATCTCCGTGGTGCCCAGCTTCTGACTCTGCGTTGGTGCGCCAGAGCTTCTCTGCTCTTTGCTCTTATGGCTTGCCTTTCTCCGTATGCTTGTGTTCAGTTCCCTTTTGTACTCCTATCTGCTGCTGCCCTTCATGCCACTGTTTTCTGACATCACCAGTTTTCCTTCCTCTGATCCGCCCTCGATCCTGGACATTACAACAAGACAACCTATTGCGGCTCCACCATTGTATTGCCTCTCCTACAAGTTGTCTCCTCCCAGAAGAATGACCTGTTTACTCCCAGAGTTCCCCCACTCCCCATAATTGTTGGTCTCCATTTATTACACCATCCCTCTGTGTCTATTGATGTTTGTCTGACTGTACACACCTTCTTCAGCTTTGTTTTCTCCGACGCCCACAGTCAGTGCAACCTGTAATGCTTATGGAGCAAGAACAAAATCTATACCTAATAAACATAAACCACTGACATTCAACAAAGCTGATTTATTGTGGGGGTTTCCGGTCTCCTACTGGTATTCTGCTTCCTGTTGTGATCTCTGATTATCCATCCCATTCCTTTTGGCTGTTGCTGCTAGTCCTGTGCTATCTTTGGATCTATGCTGCATGTGGACATCTTACTTCCAGCTACTTTTAAGCAGATAGATAGACAGATAGTGAGATAGATAAATAGATTTGTATTTATTTATTTATTCATTTTTTTTATTTATTTTGAAATCTTGGATACCTCCAGTGAGTGGATGCTTGTTAATTGGTTCCACATCAGTTAACAAGTACAGAGTGATATATAGACACTCAAATACACAGTGGTTCAGTAGCAAATATACAAATGCATGTTACAGTACAACAATACAGATAAAGTTCATGGTTGCAGTATACTGAGGCACTGTACAATGTATGCCTGCGTCAAGGAGAGACAAAAATCAGTAGAGCAGGCAGAGGGAGGAGAAGGTGGGAGAAAATGGAGAGGTAATGGTAAGAGGAAGGGGTGGTTGGGGGTAGGGGTGGAGGGGTAGGAGTAAGGAAGAGAGGTGGGGGGCATGGCAGTGCCATGGGAGAGGACGGTAGGTCAACAAAGTGCAAGATCGGGGGCTATCAGTGGAACAGTGACAGGGTTAAGTGCTAGAGGGTAAGTGCAGACTACAGCAATGGGATTACTGACTTGAGGCAGGATTCAGTGGGGGCAGGCACAGGTACCAGTGGTGAGAAGGTGTTGGTGCAGTTTGTGTTTAAAAGAAACAATTGTTGCTGCATCACAGATATCCTGAGGTAGCACTTTTATCCAGAGGGGGCCCGGTATGAGAAACCCCCGCTGAGCCAAGGTACTGTGGCACCTTGGCACATAGAATACCTGACAGACAAAGCTTCTGGTTTGTTTTGTGCTCTGGTAAAGGGTAAGTAGGTTCTGTACTCCTGGTAGTAGAAGGTTTAAGGAGGCTTTTTTGGCAAGGAAGCAGGTTTGGCACCTGATTCTTCCACTGAGCTGTAGCCAGCCAGCCGTGGTATAGAGATCACAGGTGTGTGTGAGTTTAGCAGCACCTGTGAGGAGATGACAGGCTTTGTTCATTGAGGTTGAGATGCGGAAGAAGGCAGTGTCTAGTGCAGATCCATAGATCACCAGCCCACAATTGATGAGTGACACAATTGAGCTATTTATAGAAGTGCTGAGGGCTTCATGTGTGAGACAGTGCCCGTGCTGATACAGGATTCCAATTCTGATATTGATGGCCCTTGCAGTAATGTCCATGTGCTCAGCATATGACAGGGTGAAATTGACAGTGATGCCTAGGTATTTGAAGTGCCGCACAAGTTCGAGAGTGGCACCCCCAATGTTCATAATTGCAAGTGGGAAGGCTCTGTGTTTGCTTTGTGGGGAGGAGAACATCATGGTCTTGGTCTTTTTATAATTCAAGACCAGTCCATGGTCCTTAAACAACTGCTCTGCAGATGCAAAGCCACTTTGTACATCCACCTCCAGATGTTCAGGGTGTTGACTGCTGGTAAAAAAATCTGCATCATCTGTGTAAAGAAGCATTTGACATGAGCTAGAGGTCAGGAGCTTTATTTAAGGATAAGCTGAACAGCAGTGGTCCTAATATGGATCCGTGCGGTATGCCAGATCTGACAGGTCTGCTGTCAGAGATCACATCCCTGATCCTAACCTACAGATAGTGGTTGCTCAGGTAGCTAGTGAATAGATAGATAGATAGATAGATAGATAGATAGATAGATAGATAGATAGATAGATAAAAGCATTTATTTTTATACAGTACAAATACATGTGATAAGGGTAAAATACCCTGTTTTCAAGACAGTCCTGTTTAAGTGGACCACAGTATTGTGACTTTACCACTGGTGCTTCCTTGGGCACTGTAAAAATCAGCATGGGTGCTCTAGGATCACTTCTTACTGAGCTGTTCCTCAGTTTATGCACCACCGCCTCCAGGGTATGACATTACCTGCTGCGCTTGGCTCCTTCTTCCAACCATATTGCTTGGTCTACTGCTGGATTTGGGCCTTCCATATTTATGGACCATTTTCCTTGTTTTCCAGTTGTCTCAATCCTTAGCTCTACCTGTGAGTTCTTGATTGCTAGTGGGGTTGCTTGTCCACTGGGGACAGGAGCCATTCATCGTTTCCATATCCACCATCATTCCGTTATTTCAATCACCATAGATCTGCCAGCCACCATTTCTAGGGTACTGAACAAAGGTGAGCTTTAACTAGCCACTGGGGTGGGAGTCCCTGCCTTCCACCACCATTCTCTGCTCTGTCCAATTCTTTCCATTACTCAGACAGTCTCTGTCCCTAGCTCTGCCCGTCAGGGTATGGATTGAAGGTGGGCTTGCCCTGTCTGCTGCGGATGGAAGTTCAGGTCTTCTGACTCCATTCTCGACTCCTTCCACTTCATTCTACTCCTCCGACAGTCTCCATCTCTAGCTCTGCCTGGAAGGCATCAAGCAAAGGCCGGTCAGTGATGGGAGCCTGCTCCTCATATTCCATTCCTACCTTCCATACATTGTTTACCTGATCTGGATCCACTCTGTGCTGGCCTTCACAGGACAAACTGCTGCATTGTTATGTTGACCATTTGATTTTCCAATAGCTGTCTGGTCAGAGATGATCTGATCATTGCTCCATGTTTTTCCTACGGTGGAGACTTGGTGTCCTGGCAACACTTCATGGTTCTGGGTGGTGGGTGCATGCCTTCCATATTTTCTACGGTTCACCCTGCTCATAGCTCCTCCTTGCTTGTGGCTTTCCTCTCTGTGTCAAGACTATGTTTTCATCGCAGTGTCCCTTGCTTTCTGGACCAGTGCTCATCTCGTTCCTGCATTGTACTGCCTTTTGCCTATCATTTGACTACCTCTGCCTTGTTGACATTTGAGTGTGCCCATCCCTGTTGTCAGTACTCTGCCATCTGCTTCCTCCATGGATTGTGCCTAGCCTTGGTTGACCTTTCCTTCCTCGACATTGGATTGTTTCTGGATTGTTTCTTCAACTTCCTGCTCTCCTGTCTCCTGGTCATTCTTGACTTCCATGGTCATCCTGTTCCTTCCTCAACCATTTACCTAGCATCTGGCACTCCCCTTTGTGCTCAGGTGGTGTTTTCCATCAGCAGCTTCACTGCCTGGAGTTTGCTTCCTTCATTCCATGTTCTTTTGGGGCTATCAAGTGCATCACCATTTAGAGCTCAACCATTTATTTTGATTACCTCACCTGGATCCATCCTTGACTCAGGTTTCCTGCACCCATTCATCCATCCTGCTATGTTTACTCCATCCAATGCTCTCACTGACTTTTGGATCTCGGTTTCAGCATCCAGCTTAATCATCTATTATTCCCTAATTCAACTCAAGACCTTAGGCGTCAAGTTTATTACATCTCCAGCTTCCAGTACTAGTTCACGGTACTCCATTTCCTGCTTCCGGCACTCAGACCAAGACCTTGCCTAATCTAGATGAAGGGACACATTATATTTTACTTCTGCGCTTCCTCGATACCTATCAGATTACATCAAGGAATCCCTTCATCTCATCATCCTTCTCAGGTAATGAAATCCGACATCCCTGCTAAAAACCCATTTTCTTACACATTCAACTTTACGTCATTATCTGCATATCTCCTATACCTTATTACAAATACCACATCAGAAAATGTGGACATCATTCACACCCAACTTATCTTCCACCATCTGAACATTTCTATGACTCAAATTTCTACTTCATCTTCAAGAAGTCATCATCCTCCATGTCATCAAAAACTTGGAAGATAAGAATCAGAAGACAAGATTCTTCATCCAGTAAGGAATCAGAAATTTCAGAGAAGCTAGTTAGGAATCTCTCCTCGGAGACTGACCAGTGGGTGGGCAGGTCAAAAGCCATTGGTCCTCAGAGGTTTCCTTCCAAAGGGTTATTTCTCTCCGGCATGCTACTGGTCATGCTCTCCGTAAGTTGGAGCCGGTAATCATTGAACCACTAACAAACCTTGTTGGGCCTTCTATTCCCTACACTCAACCTAGCTTACCTACCAAGGGTGGGAATAGAAAAAGGCCAAACTTCAAATCCATAAATACTGTATACACAAGCACAATGCTATGTACCAAACATTGAATGGGAGGGCTAAAAGCCAGAAGTTAAATGTGGGGGAATAGCTCCTCCCACATCCACAATAAAAGGCAGCCTCTCCCTCCAGCTCTGCTTGGAGCATTTCAAAATTACCCAACATCCTCCCCTGCCTCTTCCTCCTGTGGAAAACTGTTCACCCTTGGTGCTGGGCCTTCTATTCCTTATATTCTACCCAGCTTACCTACCAAGTATGGGAATAGAGAAAGGCCAAACTTCAGATTCATAAATAAACATGAGCACCACCCTATGCACCAAACACTGAAGTAGATGACACAGAAATCTGCAGTAGGGTGGACACTCAGGAGAAGATGGAGAAATGCATAGGAACCTTTGGAAACTCAAAGAACAGTCAAGAGCATGGCAGCTGGGGCTCAATAAAGAGCAGATTAGATAATCATGAGTCAACTTGACCAAGTAAATATGTAAATGACCTTTTTTTCTTTATTATATCCAATACTTGTAGGTAAAAGCAGTGCTTATCTGTCACGTTTTAGAAATAAAAAAAATATACAGTGTTTGTCTATCTATTTAACTATCTATACATGTATTATTGTGTTTTATGCTATGTATATTGTATACATCACATTTTAGAACTAGATTTCGTACTCACGCTAGTATGGTCTTATTTTCATCTATATCGTGTGTTAAATCTGTTATAACAATTCATCAGTTTGCCATTACAATGTTTTACCCTAAAGTTCATGACTGTAATTCTTTGTTGAAAAATATTCTCATTCATTTAAGTATATTTGTGCACATTCTTACTTCAATGATTTTATTGTCTTTCTTGTTTTCCAATATTGATTTTTATATTTCTATTGCTTTCTATATAAACAAGGGAAATGTACACATAAAATCATTATTCCCAAAAGCAGTTTCTTAGTATAAAGCATCACATCTTAACATTTTATTGCAAAAACAGTAACTTCTTTTAAACTTAAATTAAAGCTTCAATCAAAGTTTTATAGTTGCAGTATAGCTTCTATTTGTTTATGTGGAAGTTCACCCATATAAGTTCAGTGTTCCATGTTAAATCCTCTTTCAATTTCATGGTTCAGTATTTATGCCACCTCTGACTTATCTGTGTTTATATTACTCTTAAAAGTAAGATGGGAGCACTCTAGTAAATATATTATCTGGATGTTCCCAACAGAATTGCATTCTTACTTCATAAATATTAAGTGCATATCTACTTTACTTTGATGCTCAATTTCTTTGACTTGTTTAGTTTCTATAAAAAGTACACAAACCTGCTTTAGTTACATTGTACTTACTCAGCTGCTATTTACACTTATTTCAGTCACAGTTCTTTAAGGGTATTGCTTTTTATAACTTTCTTGGTGTCTTGCTGGAGCACATCACAACCTCCTGCTTTCTCTGTTCATGTAGGTGCTGTGCTGGTGCTCCTCCCTTCTTTTATGACAGAGGAGAGGGAGGGAGGGGAATTGGGTGCACAAATGCACATACTGACACGTGACTGAAAGACTAGCATGTTGTGTCAGACACTGTCACCCCTGTGTGCCTGACCTGCCTTAGCAGTGCTTAGCAACTGCAAACGTTTACTGCTAGGCATCCCCTGCAATTATGTTTAAAAGTTTTCAAAGTAAGGAAATTCATAATAACACATCTGTGCTTTCTTTATATTTTTTATAGACTGAATCTGTGATTCAAGGGAATCTAGGATGCCTCACATTTTCCACTTCCTGTGTGCTATACATCAGAGGTCATAGGCACACGGGGTCTTATTTCTTTATAAGTTCTCAGTGTTGTCCACTATCTCCATTATTATTAATAGTATACACTACATCACAGATATCATCTTATGTACACTAAAACTCAAAGCTCAAGGAGGTCATGAGCACACCTCCTGGGGGGAAGGGTTGATTTTTCTTGAGCTTAAATGATCTATAGAAACAAAAAGTGTAACTATAGGGTGTGGGGGTTCCAAGTCAGGGATCACTCCCAAAAGGTAGGTGTAAATGTGGGATTTTACTATGGGTGTGTTTTTTATTTTTATTTTATTGTTAAATTATTGGCTGTCAGTCTATACAGTCATTAAGGCCAAATGTGGGGTTTGTGGCTTTCAATCTGTCAATACAGTAGGCTTCTCTTAAAAGTAGCTTGGTTCAATAGTCTCCACCACTGGTACTTTGCTATACCTCTTCCAAACAAAATAAAACCTAAGATATGGTAATTTGTGTATTTGTTCTATAAAGTTTCTTGACACTGATGATTAGAGATGCAGGAAATTTTTAATCCACCGGTGATGTGGACGTGAAGGGGCCACTTCGTGTTACCAGAGCACAACGTGAAGTGAGCACTGCAAGGTGCTCACTTCATGTCATTATTATTATCACTTCACATTGCCATTATGTCTTAACACAAAGTAAGGCAAAGTGAGAAGAGAATAGGCAGCCCCCTACACATTACATGGCTTACAGTACTGTAAGTCACATACTTTAACCAGGCAGGAAGGAAGTGTGTCAGAGAAGCAGTTTCACTATCTCCTTTGCATTTGAAGAGGGAGAAAACATTGTGAGAGGAGACTAAGCGTTAAAGTGCTTGATTGCCTTTCCACTTGCATTTCAGAAGAAAACCAACAGCTTTTTTAAAAGTTACATCTTTATTTAGTTTTTGTATTGTATTTGTGTTTTTTTAGTGAATTTTTTTTATAAAAGTTTTGTTTTGTTTTGTGTGTGTGTGAGTGTGAGTGTGTGTGTGTCAGCCCGGGGACTTCTTGTGTGTGTCAGGATGCACCAGGAGAAGGCAAATTGCTGGCCCATGGACACGGTTGGAGGGGAGTGCAGACCCATGGGGGGAGGGGCAGTTGTGTCATACTGGACTGCTCCTGACTCCTGAGTGTTGCTTCCCCCCATGTTGAAGCAACAGGAGCAGCAGCAGCAGCACCAGTGCCACCAGTGTCTGCTGTGTGTCCACCTTCTCCACCACCACTACCACCACCATCAGTAGCAGCAGATGTAGGGGCTTCAGCAGCACCCCTTCCTCCACCTCCACAGCCACAGGAGGCAGCCCTGGAAAATGTAGGTAGTGGGACTCATGCGAGGACTGTGTCTGGTCCCCCCCCACAGCTCTCCAGTGTGGGAGTTTTTTAACTCTGTGGGGGGAGACAGCACAGTGGTGGTGTGCTGTCTGTGTGGTGTGGTCGTGTGCCGTGGCCCCCTGTGGGACAAATTTGGGGACCGGTGGCCAGCGCACCCACATGCTGAACCACCACAGGGCAGAGTGACAGGCTGCCATGGAAGGGGCCAGGCATCCACCTGCTGTCCCTTACATGGCAGTAGCTGAGGGTGCTGCTGGGATGGGAGTTGTGTCTCGTAACTGCTGCATCAGGAGGGCTAGTACAGCAGCTGCTCCACCATCACCACCACAGCCACCAGCACCACCCTCTCCACCACCACCCCCACTACCCAGATTCCCTGCTGCAGTGGACCCCACTGCAGTCCCTGCAACACAGGCTGACATCATCCTGGTGTGGGCAGCTCTTGAAGAAAGCAATGAGCGGTTCGGTGCTTTGCAGCAGCAGGTGAACACAATAGAAGAACAGCAGCAGCAAATACTTTCAATGCTGCACCTGCTGCTGGACCACCATGACATCCCATGGGCCTGGCCACAGTAAATTAGGTGATTGTTTTCTCCCCCACCTCACCCCACCCCACTACTGTAGTGTGCTGTTTATGTTTTTCTTTGTTGTTGTTTAATCACAACTATTTGCCCTGAGGGAGGAAGTTGCCCGTCTTCAGGCTGCACTGGACAGTAGCAAGGTAACCTTCCCCCAGGTCACACTGGACAGTAGGAAGGGAACCTCCCCCATCCAGGGAGCACTAGCACCACCACCACTACCTCAGAGGTTGGGAAGAAAGCACAGCAGTTGGACCACAGTGGGCTCAGGGAGGGTGAGGAGGGTGGAACAGAGGCACACCCAGTCAATTGTTCCACTCCACAATCCATACACCATTCTGGGGGAGCATAGCTCCCCTATGGATGCACCCGCAGAGAAGACTGATGACAACTGTCACAAGGGTGGCCCACAGGACAGAGGCAGAGGACACCACAGGGAAAGGAAGCAGCTCCTGGTGGGGGATTCAATTATTAGGGGTATAGAACTGGGGGGAGCTGGGAAAACTGAAGTAAGGTGCCTGCCTGGTGCCATGGCTGGAGGGACAAGGCGCATCCTCAGGATCACGAGAACAGCTGCAAGGATTCTGAGCTGGATGTAATTTTCCACCTAGGGACAAATGACTTGGCTCATCATGAGATTAGAGCAGTGCAGGAGGACATTGCAGAGTTGGGGAGGGACCTAAGACAAGTAGCACACACAGTATCCTTCTCAGAGGTGCTGCCTGTCAAAGGCATGGGGGAGGCGAGGGTAATTGGCACCATGCAGTTTAATGAATGGTTGAAAATAATGGTGTGGAGCACAGGGGTTTGGCTTCATTGGGGACTGGGGTTCCACCTGAAGGGACACCAGCCTATACTGGCAGGATGGTCTGCATCTGTCCAGGAAGGGAACAAGTCTTTTGAGCAATCGGTTTAAATGCTTCATTTGCAAGCTTTTAAACTAGTCAAGGGGAGGCACTGACAAGCAGCAGGAAAATCCCAGCCTCTACCTACAAAACAGGGTACTAAATGAGAAAAAGACCGAGGTAGAACGGTCAGTGGGGAATGCTGCAACAGAAGGTAAAGCCATCAAAAAATGGAGAGCAATGAGTACCAATGCCTGTAGTTTGGGTAACAAGCTTCCTGAATTAGTGGCCTTGATGGAGGAGGAACATCTGGATATCGTGGCAGTCATAGAAACATGGTACACACAAAACCATGACTGAGACATAAACATACCAGGATACACTGTCTACAGGAGGGACAGGGAGGGTAAAAGAGGAGGAGGAGTAGTTCTTTATATAAAGGAAGGAATAAAAGCAACAGAACAAATGGGTAAACAGGGAGGAGAAGAAGCACTGTGGGTAAATTTGGAGACAGGCAATGGCACCACAATACGCACAGGGGTTGTATACAGACCCCCTTCTCAGGGGGAGGAAATGGACAGGGAAATGATAGAAAGTATACTTAGAATGGCAGAAAAAGGGGAGATATTGCTGATGGGTGATCTGAATATGCCAGATGTTAACTGGAGTGCAGTTGCAGCTGCCACTTGAAGAGTGCAGTTATTCTAGATGCCCTACAGGGGGCATGCCTTAGACAACTAGTACTGGAGCCCACTCGAGAGGGAGCAATATTAGACTGGATTCTCTCAAATGGAAATGGAGAGAGGATCACAGATGTAGAAGTGGGTAGCCATCTGGGAACTAGCGACCATCGAACAGTATGGTTCACAATAAACACAGCAATAGAGTCAAGCCATACAAAGACAAAAGTACTGGACTTTAGGAGGGCTGACTTTGCCAAAATGGGTGAGTGCCTAAGGAATGCACTAGCAAATGGGCAGGAAGGAGGGGTGGAAGAACAATGGGGAATAATAAAAACTGCCATCACAGAGGTAACGCTTTGTGAAGCAAATAAACAAAACAAGCATGTATGAAGAAACCACTATGGTTCTCAAAGGAAGTGGCAGTGAAGGTTCAAGAAAAAAAGCATTCAGGAAGTACAAGGAATCGCAGAAGGAGCAGGACAGAGAACTGTATCAGTTAAAGCAAAAGGAGGCTGGGAAGGCAGTCAGAACAGCAAAGGCCCAAACTGAGGAAAAGACAGCCAACTCAGTTAAGAAGGGATACAACCTTTATAGGTACATAAGGAGCAAAGGAAGACCAAGGAGGGATAGTGAGGCTTAATAAAGGGAGGGAGGGTGGGCAGAAGGAGACTGTGAAAAGGCAGAGATACTAAACAAATATTTTTGCTCAGTATTTACAAATGAAGAGAGGGTACATAAAACAAACAGTAGTAGTAACACTCTGATACAGAAGTTGATACCAGCCCATTTACAGAAGAAAGGGTTCTGAAAGAACTCTTAAAACTGAAGGTGGACAAAGCAATGGGGCCTGATGGGATTCATCCCAGAATTCTAAAGAGCTAAGGGTAGAACTAGTGACACCACTGACTACCCTTTTAACAAATCATGGGAGGATGGGGTGGTACCCGAGGACTGGAGGAGGGCAGATGTGATTCCCTTCACAAAAGTGGGAGCAAGGCAGAAGCAGGAAACTACAGACCTGTTAGTTTAACCTCAGTGATAGGGAAAATGATGGAATCACTTCTGAAGGAAAGAATTGTCAGTATCTAGAGGCCAGAGGGCACAGGACCTAGGCAGCATGGATTCACAGTGGGAAGGTCATGCCAGACAAATCTGATAGATTTCTTTGACTGGGTGACCAAAGTAGTAGATCAGGAGGGGCTGTGGACATGGCCTACCTAGACTTTAGAAGGCATTTGACACCATCCCACAAAAGATTAATATACAAGTTAGCCAGCCTGGGAGTGGGTCCCAAGATGACAGCCTGGGTAAAGAATTGGCTGGAGAATAGGACACAGAGAGTAATAGTAAATGGAGTCCACTCAGAAGAAAGGAGGGTTACTAGTGGGGTACCGCAGAGTTCAGTATTAGGACGGTCCTCTTCAATGTCTTTATAGCGACATTGCAGAAGGGCTGGAAGAAAAGTATGTCTCTTTGCAGATGACACTAAGATCTGCAACAGAGTTAAATGCACAGGGTGGGGTGGAAAGGATGAGAAGGGACTTGGCAAGGTTAGAGGAATGGTCAAATGTATGGCAGCTTAGATTCAATGCTAAGAAGTGCAAGGTAATACACCTGGGAAACAAAAACCCAGGGGAAGAGTACACAATGGGGGGTGAGATACTAACAACAACAAAAATGGAAAGGGACCTGGGGGTAGTCATATCAGATGCCCTAAAGGTGGGCAAGCAATGTGAGAGGGCAGCAAGGAGGGCTGGGGGGATACTGGGATGCATAGGGAGAGGCAACACCAGTAGAAAACAGGAAGTTATTATCCCTCTGTACAGACAGCTGGTGAGACCCCATCTGAGTACTGTGTGCAGTTCTGGAACCCAATCTCCATAAAGACATAGACAGGATGGAAGCTGTGCCAGAGGAGGGCAACTAAAATGGTGCAGGGTCTGCACCGGAAGACATATGAGAAGAGACTTAAGGAGCTTAATATGTATAGCCTCGAGGAAAGGAGGGAGAGGGGGGACATGATAGAAACTTTCAAGTACCTCAAGGGAATCAACAAAGTCCAAGAGGGTAGCATCTTTCAAAAAAGAGGTGTGCAAGAACAAGAGGGCACAATTTGAGAAGATGAGGGGCTGACTCAGAGGTAATTTAAGGAAGTATTTTTTCACAGAGAGGTTGTGGATGCATGGAGCGGCCTTCGGAGGAAGGTTGTGGAGTCAAAATCAGTGGTGGAATTCAAGCATGCATGGGAAAGTCATAAGGCAATTCTGGGGGGTTGGGGTAAGAAGAAGTAGGCTGCTGGTTAACTAGGATCTGCAGCTTATCCAATAGGTAGGGAAATGAGCAGACTGGGTGGGCCAAGCGGTCCTTATCTGCCGTCAAATTCTATGTTTCTATGTTTCTATACACATTTTACCTTCCAGGGGAATCTTTCTTGCACCACATAGTGCAATACATTTGCATGAAAACTGACTGCAAAATCATTACAGTGTGCCACATGATGGAGGAATTCCCATTCTAAAAATCTGTCTACATTATGCCTCCCTTCTCAGCAACGTTTGGACATGATGGCAGGGAAAGCATGTGTGCATGCTCCTTACAGTGAACATCTGATTGTCCGGCGGCTTTCCGAATGTTTCTTTATGTTATAATGGTCAGTTTGTGGTGAAATGTGTGGGCACGTTTCCAGTAAGAAGAGCCTTGTTAGTGGAAACATTCCCACATTTCACCACAAAGTCAACCTTATAACATAAGGAAACATTGGGATAGCTACCAGGCATTCGCTATAGTGGAGCATGCACCTGTGCTCCCCCTGGCATCACATCCTAATGTTGCTGAGAAAGGGGGGCAGAATGTGGGTGGCTTTTCTGATCAGTAATTCCTCCATCATGTGACACACTGTAATGAAATTATGGGCGGTTTCCACAGAAATATATTGCACTCTGTGGAGTAAGAAATATTCCAGTGGGAGCAATGCCCCCGCATATTAGTTTCTGTGCATCACCATAACTAAGTAATGTGGTGAATCTCTGTAAAGCAGCAGTGCAACAAGCTGTTGAGAACTCTGATCTATGTTTTTTCATGCTATGTTACAACTTCTTTTACTTACATCCTGACTGACTGGAATGATATGAGAATTTGCAGTAGTTGAGTCTGCTGTACTACCTTTTTTCATGTATGAAATAATGAAAGGAGCATTCCTTTTAAATTGGTGCTGACCAGGTCTTTGTCATTGTTTTCCTCTGCTTTTCTCCATTATATCAATTAGTTGTTATATATCACTTCTGTTGTTAATTAACAGTTATGCAGCAGGCAGTGTTTTCTGACACCACGGAACAATAGTTAGTGAAAAGCAGCTGCAAATAAATGCAAACTTGGTCCGAACAATATTGGAAAGAGTGCACATTTTTTTTTCATACATCAAAAAAAGTAGTCAAGTAAGTAAGGCAGACATAAATTGTGAAAAGAAGCATATCATTCAAGACACAACTCCGAGGTAACTAGTGGTGGCTGTGGCAATGTAAAGTAGCATAAAAAAGTACAGTTCAGAACTGTCAGGACATTCTTGCAATGCTGCTTTAATTGTAAAAATGTCAGTATGACATCATGAGCTCACAGCAACAATCACAGAACACATAAAAGTGGTACAGATTCCCAGATTTTTTCTGTTGGCCCAAAATGCATCCTCCTTGTGTGCAGAAAATTGACAAGTGGTAACACAGTGAAATGAGAGTGTTTCAGCACATACAAAGTCCCCCAAAATTAATGGCGCACTCAGTCATGCGCGCAGTGGTGGCACAGAGTCCTAGATTTTTTCTGTAGGCCCAAAATGCATCCTCCTTGTGTGCAGAAAATTGACAAGTGGTAACACAGTGGAATGAGAGTGTTTCAGCACATACCCCAGTTTAAAATGATGACTGTGAGTGCCATGTTGCTGGTCCAATGTGTTCTGCGAGACGATTCGAGCAAATGCAATGTGATCATCTCAACTGGATTGAAGGGTGCCTTTGGCTGTACACTAATAGTAGTCTTGGTGAGTAGATATATAAATATAAATGGTTGTGTATTTTGTAGGTGAGAAGGTGGGGTTGACATGGACATGTACTCATGGTATTGTTCTGCATCACAGGTCACACACAAACTGTTGGTGTGCACATTCCAGTGCTCAATGAGATTTTTTTTGTATTGAAATTGGAAACAGATAACTCTCAAGCACATGAAGGTAAGTATGTTTTGTTTAGGGGCGGTGGGGGAATCATATTTGCAGGTTTTTCTGTGATGGTTTCTTATTTTGTTACTTCTTCACAGATTTCATCAACATCCTTCTGGAGTCCGGTTGTTAATGATGGTCATGGTCATCTAATGAAACGACTTCTGCATGTTGCATGTGCGCCCAAGCTCGGGGGAGAGGGATGCCTGATGTTGAAGAACTTTTTTGGATAAGACCACTTTGACAGAACAACAAAGCATCTGGAAGTTTCGTAAAAAAAGAAATGAATGACGTCTTATAAGTTAATTGTTATTTGTCCCTCGTTGGTTCTCAAATCTTAGTCTAAAGTCAAGTTACATTTCAAACCCACTTCTTGTCAACTAACACAATAGGTGTGCAATATTTGCTTTAGTCTTTCCAAAACAATGAAATGGATGAAATAAAATCTTCATACTTACCAGAATGGATTTCACATGGATATTACATCGCTTCCTCTCTGTAGGGTACAGCTACAGTACCATTCCCAATAGTTTTAGCGATGGAGCCTTTTTTTGTTACCCTGTCAAAGAAACAAAATAAGTGTACCGTATGTGTTTTACCATTGTGGCTCTGAAAAGCTACAGAAAACAAAACATATAACTAAAGGAAGTGAAGCAGCATAACAAACATGAGTACACATACTCACTTTATGGTTTAAATATTAAGAATCTTTGTGTCTGTGGCAGATGGATGTGGTGGTCCAGACAGACTTAGGCTCAGTGATGGCAGTGGCTAACATCAGTTCCAGTGGTGGTGGTGGTGGTCTGGGGGTGGACAGACTCAAGCTCAGTGGTGGCAGTGGCTAACATCAGTCCCGGTGGTGGTGGTCCGGAGGCGCACAGACTCAGGCTCAGTGGTGGCAGTGGCTAACATCAGTCCTGGTGATGGTGGTCCAGAGGACGGACAGACTCTGGCTCTGTGATGGCAGTGGCTAACATCAGTCCCGGTAGTGGTGGTGGTCTGGGGGGCACACCACCTTTTAAAAACTTCAGATAAAACCTGGCAACATTAACCACATCATCATCCTCATAAACAAAGCTGCCCTCACAGTCATCGATGTCTGAAGTCTGACCACTGGGAAATTCTTTCTCCATTGTGTCATCATCTGCATCAGTGGTGGGCCATTTTAGGCAGCCACTGCCAGTGCCACCAGGATGCTTCATTTTCGCATCAGCAAGACCATCATGACTAGGCCGGGGTACAAATACCGAGGTTGCAGTCTGTGCTGGTATGTGCCTATCATCAATTTTAGTGAATGTTAGCAAACTAACATTTGCAGGAGACAGGTTTGTCCAACGATCCCTGATTATTGCACCTGCTGAGCTGAATACCCTCTCAACACTTACACTCGAGGATGGGCATATGAAGTACTTCAGTGCTACTGCAGTCAGCTCTGGCCATTCACTGACTTTTCCACTCCAGTACAAAAGAGGACCTTTAGTTATTGTCAGATGCCTGTTTTCAGACAAATATGACTCAACCATTCTCTGTGCCACACTAAGTCCAGTTTTCGATGCATCATCCTGCTCTCCTGAATCATTTATTTCACAAATACTCACTTGGGACAAAATCTCCCAAAGTGGGTTGATGGCAGCCACTTTGGATGACAGACCACCTGGAACTGCAGTCACCTTCCCCTTGCAGGATGTGCTTGATGGTCCTCCAGGTACACCTTCAGCTGGATTATGCTGCTGAGGTTTGCTGACCTTGGCACATGACTTCTGTGCCCTATGAACTAAGCGCACCAGTTGACCACTGATACTGTTTACCTATAAAGGACCTCGAGCTGCTCACAGTGTTGGTGCAGTGTGCGCTGTAGGCAGCAGAGCATAATAATCAAAATGAAGATTAAAAATGCTTGTATAATAACAAAACCTTTAAACATAATCTCTAACCAGGTGTTAGTTAATGCGTTATTCATATCACTATCATTATTAAGGGTGAGCACAGCTTCATTGGCTTTGGTCATATTATTGCTGATGTGGATGAGGTGTGTGTCTTTCCTGTCTAAAAGTGATTTTAATGTAAGTGTGAGTGGTTCTATGTGAACATTAAAGTATGGTAAGTATTCTGACAGTGTGAGCAGATAGTCGGGTTACCATCAATAATGTCTGCATCAAGAAGGGAGATGGGGGTTATAACTGTATGTCCAATGACAGTCTTCTGGTGGGGGACAAAACAGAAATTGGGGTAATCAATAGCACATCTAACAGATCCATAGGTGTAAGACTTGTAGTTGGTGACCACACTATACTCGCCATTGGAGTTATACTGTGAACGCACAGTAGGGGAGTCTCCACTTTTGCAACTGGACACTGGCATGTGTGGAGTGAGTCTTTGAAATCCATGTTGACGGGTGATGAACCTCCTCATGATAGGATTGGTAGAGCTTATCTGGAGCCGAGTCGAGTCAAAGAGTTAGTGCCATTCTCAGTGATGTCATCATCCATGGTGAAAGTCCAATCAATGCTGTCTGAGAGTAACCACAAACAGGTTGAATAACATCAAATACATCACATCGGCACAAGTAAATATATTGCTTTTTCACACAGCAGTCTGTGTGCGGAGTCACAAAGGCATCCAGGAAAGGATGGTAAACCAGTAGAGGCGGTAGATCCAGGCGTTCTCTGTAGATATCTTCATCCAAATGTCCAATGGAGTGTACCAGTGCAAGCTTGTCGAACAAAGCTGTAGTGGGATCAAAGCATGGTAAAGAGACAGTAAAGGAAACAAACATGGTATCTGTTATGGAACACTTCTTAGCAGTGAAACAAGAACCAGTATTAGGGTGTCTGGTCACAAACCCCAAGTTCCTAGCTGTAGAAAGAGGTATAGTTAAAGTTTGTTGCATACACATGGAAACACAGGTAGTGGTTTTACATCGTGGACAATACCATTTGGAAATGCGTTTATCATGTATAATGTCAGGTATTCTTTCAGATTCTAGATAATGGAAGAGGTTGTTGATGGTAGTGATAATGTAGGAGCCATAGGCAGAGCAGAGTATTTCTCTAGCAATGTATTGTTTATCTGCTTCTTTATTGTTCTGTTGTATGGGTGCGTTAATGTTATCTTTGGAATCAGTGAATGCCCTAGCAATGTCGTGCATGTTGTATACAGTGTATCTTTCTTCCTGTCTAAGGCCATCCACACCATGCAATAATGGGAGTGGTATGTTGTTGACCAAACCAGTGGAGAATTTAGCAGAATGAGCTTTGATAGCAGCAATGTCTGCTTTATTCCAGATAGACATAGCCATGCCAAAAAGGCCTGTGACAGTGCCTGTTGCACCTGTAACTTCAGAACTGTCAACTTCACGTGTTTTACGTTTGCGAGTTAGATCATCAGGAGAGGGCTTCCTCCTGAAGTTGCCTCTATGTTCAGTAGAATGCACCCTGGCAATAGGTTTTCGTACAAATCTGAAATGCAGCTAAACTATCAAAGCAATGTACTATAAAATGCTGATGTGTAGTATAGTACATACGCAAATTCTTTCATATTCCAGTAAGTTAGATTAAACAAAACAGGTATATGCATAAACTGTAAGTTATTAATCAAAGAACCTGGGAGGGCTGTGGCTGTTAGACCACTACAGGGACTAGGGGTATGCTTTGGACATTCCAAAAGCTGTTTATTAGTGGGTGGTAACTCGGAGAGGTACATGGCTGCAGAAGCCATGTGGTGTATAGCACAAAATTTTCAAGCAGAATCTCTGGACAAAGAATTACAGTATGAAGGATCAATTAAGGCAGTTATGTTGTACAAACCAGAATGTCTTAATGCAGTTTGTAACAAGGATAGTGAACCATTTGAGGATAATTTAGCATTGGGCCAACCTTGGAAAGTTCGTTTGGAGAGTTTGGCCACAGGGAAGATCTGTCCTTGTGATGTGGTTTGCCACTCAATTTGAAGGGTAGATTTATCAGGAGCAACAACCAAGGCAGTGAGGTAAGTGTCGCAGCCATCCTGGACAGTGATCATACTGTCTGGTATATTGATGGATACTCCCTCTGGAGGAGGTGCTGGAGGATTGAGGTGTTGTAGGAGGTCCGGTACCATGCCTTGGATGCAGGGGATAACTCCTGAGAGGAGGAGATAATGGAACAAGATAGCCATCTTGTCAGTGTATCTGAAAAGGAAGATTAAAGTTTAGTATGTTAGTACTATTCCACCAAATGGGGTGAGGAAAAGTAATTTAAGCTCCTTTATACAGTTTCAGCTGGTTTGCATGTAACCATTTGTCAGTCAACTTGTTGTTATGCAGGAGTCTAATTTGATAGACTGCCGGACTGAGCTTGTTGACAATGGGGTATGGGCCTTCCCACTTATTGGAGAAGGAGTGAGTGGGGTGTGCAAATCGATGTACCATCATCTGATCTCCCACTTGCCAATCCACTTCTTGTGTGTGTTTGTCAAACTGTATTTTGGATTGTTGCTGGGCATTGCCCATGCAGTTGGCAGCATACAAGTGTGTGTGTATGAGGTCTTTTCTGAGTTTTTCCACATATTGGTCCACAGACACACAGTCTGCAGTGGGGGTATGCAGGTCAAACAACAGGTGTTCAGGTAATCTCATCTGTCTGCCAGTCATCACCTCAAAGGGTATAAGCTGGGTGGTGGCTGAGGGTTTACCCTTAATTGCCATAAGGAGTAATGGCAATAGGGAATCCCAAGTTTTGGGATTGTCCTCAATGAATTTGGAAAGCATTTTCTTAATCTGTCAGTTGGCCCTCTCTACTTGACCTGAGGATTGAGGGTGGTAGGGTATGTGGAAATTCTGCTGAACTCAAGGAGTTCAAGGGATTCTTTCATCAATTCACCTGTAAAACTGGTTCCTTTGTCAGAGTCGACCTTTAGAGGTAGACCCCACCTGGAGAAAATCTGTTCCACCAGGATTTTGGTGGTAGTTTTCGCAGTGCTTGTCTTAGTGGGGAAAGCTTCTACCCACTTAGAGAAGAGATCAGTTACCACAAGGGCATACTTGTTATTTCTGCTTGTGTTGGTCAGAGGACCAATGAAATCAATCTGTATGGAATGCCAAGGGCCAGAATGTAGTTGTGGTAAGAGTTTGGCATTTCATTTGGTAGGGATGGGGTTGTTTTGTGCACAAACGAGACAGTTGTCTATGTATTGTTTGACATCTTTGGTGATACTTGACCACCAAGCAGTGGTCTTAAGTCGTTGGAGGGTATTTTATGCTCTCTGGTGTCCACCAGTGGGGGTGTCATGCACTTGGTGCAAGAATTCAGATTGTAGGTGTCTGGGGACCACCCACAACTTGGTGGTGGAGTCATCTGGTTGGAACCAGATAAGCTTGTCATCTGGTGACAAGCATAGCTTACCTTCATCTCTCCTATAGGAGTTATGTGTGGTAAGTTTTTCTTCTGTACCTTTGTCAAGGAATCTGAACACCTCTTTAAGTTCAGTGTACAAATGCTGGGCTGTGGAGAGGTCCAAGGGAGAAAAAGCTTCAGGTTTCTTCCTGAGTGCTGCAATGTGTACAGCTGCATTAGCCTCTGGATGGTCCATCATCCAGACATCCCCCCTCGGGCCCCTTCCTTAGCAAGGGTATCTGCTGTGTCATTGAAGGCATGGTAGGGATCATGGAGAGTGAGCTTTGACTTTGTGTACATAGAGTTTGTGTGCAAATTTTTGTGCCAGTGAATGTATGTATATTACCAATTCCTTGTACTTCACTGGGCTGCCATCAGAGGAGAGGAAGGAGTTCTTCTGCCAGAGGAAGGAATTCTGTAAAGAACAACAAGCCAGTTAGAGTCTGTAAAATGATGGTATCCTCAGTTCAATGCTGGATGAACTTGAGGCACAGGCCACACTGCCATCTCTGCATATTGTGATGCTACACTACAGCGTTTAGATATTTTGACAGTATTCCTGTAAGGGTAGATCACTAGAATGCCCATCCCTGCAATTTGTTCTCCTTGATAGTAGGATGCTGAACCATCAGTAAAGACACGGCACAAAGAAGTGTTGTCAAGTGTTTGTGGCGTGGCAGGGAGGGAAGGACCTGGATCTGGAAGATCAGGTGACTGTAGTGTACAGTCATGGGGTTCTCCCTGGAAAAGGAGGCCATGAGCTAACATAGATGGAAGTTTAGTCAGTTGTACCTCTATGTCTCTGTCCTGGAGAAGAAGTGACCAATGTGTCAGTCTGGTGTTAGGACTGACCCCCAGAGTGTCAGTCTGGTGTTAGAGACGGACCCATCCTTCACTCTATCTGAGATCAGAAAGGTGGTTGGGGTGTGGTTGGTGTTGATGATCAGTGGTGAGTATCCAATGATATACAGAAAGTGCTTAACAGCCCAGTAGGTAGCAAGAAGGTTCCTTTCACAAAGGCAATACTTCTGTTCCACTGGGGTCAAGAGCTGTGAGGCATATTCAATGGGTCTCAAGGTGCCATGCACCTTCTGGGCCAGTACTGCTGACATGGCAATGTCAGAGGTGGCACATTCCAGATGGAATGGTAGTGCTGGATTGGGGGTTGATCAGAGCTGGGGTGGAGGCCAGGGCCTGCTTCGGTGACATCACAGCCTGGGTGTGTATAGGGCCCCAAGTCCATGGTACATCCTTTTTGAGTAACTCATACAGAGGATCAGATTTCTGAGCAAAATCACAAATGAAATCTCTCGAATAATTCACCATACCTAGAAACCTTCGAAGAGTTGCCACACTGGTGGGTAATGGCAGGTCTTGCAATCCCTGAACCTTCTTCCAGGTAGGGCTTTGACCTTGGTCAGTTATTTTTAGACCCAGAAAGAGTACTTCTTTCTGACATAGTTGTGCTTTTGCTGGGTTATATTTCAGGCCTGCTTTCTGAATGAGAGTCAGTAGTTCATCCAAGAGATCAAGAGATCCAAATGTTGTTCCTGTGTGGCTGTTGCCAGCAACAGGTCATCCACATATTGTAAGAGACATTGGGGAGTAGACAAACTCTCGAGGGCATCCATCATGTGGAGATGGAACAGGGATGGACTGTTATGAAATCCTTGTGGCAAGCAAGTCCACGTGTACTGTCTTCCTTCAAAGGTGAAGGCAAACTTATATTGACTCTTAAGGCCAATGGCAGTAACCAAAAATCATTGGAGATGTCAAGGAACTGAACCATTTGCATATCAAATCGGGGTCAAGTCATAGCACATCTAGTGCTGATGCTACAGTTGGAGAACAACTGGGGTGACCTCATTCAGTTTCTTGTAGTCAATAGTAAGTCTCCAGGCACCTGTGGGTTTCTTCACGGGCCACACTGGGGAGTCGGCAGTGGAAATACAAGTTCTGATTACTCCTTGCTTGAGGAGTGACTTGATTGTTTCTCTGAGGGAAGACAAGGCCTCAGTTGTGCTGGACCTGGCACTTCGATGACAGTGTGCATTCTACCACAGTCATGCTTGTTGATTGCAAACACTTCCAAGTGTCGTTGCAAAATAGGGTAGAGCTTTGGGAAGAGTTCATGATTCTTGAACAAATCTATGACGTCATACTCCTTGTCATTGGCAGATATCGTTGCCACAACATGCGAATCAGGAATCAAAATGGTATAATATTGACCCTGGATCTGTATCAGTAGCATGTTTGCTAGGTCCACCACACAGCCGTGTGGTGCAAGGAAGTCAATCCCTATGATACTAGGATGATGGTGCAGTACCATTAGTTGGAAAGTGTGTGAGGCCTTTAGATGGCCTAACTCTACCAGTAAGGGTAGAGAATGGTATGCATGTAGCCTAGTACCATCAACTCCTAACATGTTGGTCCTCCATCCAGTGGACCAAGGGGATGTGTCCGGGTGTTCATCATGTAGCACAGATACGGCTGCACCTGTATCTAACAAAACTACTATTAAGCGACCCCGACCTTCGGCCTCAGTGCAGGGCCTTCCATTTGTATCCAGACTAAGCATTTACAATCCAGACTGCGGCCTTATTGTCAATCTGTACTGCTGGGCATGTAAAGTTTGGGCCTGGCTCATGAATCACTTCACCATGCTGCACTGATGCTATATAGCGGAGGAGCCTGCAGGTTCAGGCCTGAATGGTCTTGAGGGCCCTGTGCCGCCCATGTTCCAGGCCATGGGCCTTGGGTTGCTGGTTATGCTGCCGCAAGGGCTGTGCAGAACAGCATCCTTTCCGGCGTACTTGTCCCAGGGCTCTTGGAATTTCTGATTCTCTTCAGTGATCTCCCTATAGAAGGACTGTTCCTTGCTGTTGTGGTTTACCTCTACCATATGCTTCCATATTCTTGACAATTCGGTTCCACCACCCATTATTGCTGCTGTTGTGGTTATGCCAGTGGAACCTGTTGGGGTGTTGATTATCAACTGGAGGGGCTTGCTAATGTTAGGCCTGTTGGCATTGGGCCTGCCCTTCACTGTGTAGTGTGTAATGGCCTCCAGAGTGGACTCCCGCAGGCTACTTTTGGAACTGCAGCCCAGATCCGGATGATAGGTTAGTCGCTCTCCTATTTTCCAGAAGAATACCGGCAAACCTATCCATATTGGGGTAGGTGGTTGGCTCTGCCTTTTCTCTTACTGCTGGAATCATGTCCTTGAGGAACAAGGTCTTATATTCAATAAGATCTACATCCACAGCTTCTTGTGACCAAGTGCTTTCCTGCTCAGTAGGTCATCCAGAGTCTCTGGTGGTAAGTCGCTGGACTTTCCTTTGCATTCTGCTTTACGGGATATGCAAGCATCACTCCTACTACACCTGGGCTGTGAGCAGAAATGAGCTCAGCTGCAACCTCGTCAAAGGTAGCGTTCCCATTCTGGTGAACAGCATCGGGGAGTGTTGCCCACAAACCAGGATCGATGGTCTGGGGTAGTATTTGGACCTCATATTCAGCAGTGAAGCTAAGCATCTCGCATTTAGAATGCACCTTTTCCAAGTGACAGCTGAGGTTGTCGAACTGATTCATCCGACCGATGCTGTCAGCAATTTGTTGAACAGAGTAGGCCATTTGTAGGGGATTACTGGGTCGATCATGCAGAGGTAGATTGTCTTGAGCACCATCCAGGGCAGCCTGAGCTGCAGCTTCAGCCGCAGTGCAGACAATACCTTCCTGAGTGCCAGCCTCTTGCAGAAGCTGCCTAATCTGGGTTTTAATAGCCCGTTTACTCCTCTCAGGAAGAGGTGCGTTGCCTATCGCAGTTTCAATCATGGTTTCTCTCTCCTGCCTGTCTTTTACATTAATAATGGCTACCAGAGGTGCCATCAGGACCAGGCTTGGGCCTGCTCCCCTTCTATCATGAGGGCCGCCATGTTGGCATCTCCCATGATGATCGTCATGACGTCGATGACATATGACATGGGGAGTTGAGGGTGGGGTCCCACAATGGTGTGGATGGCTGGGTGGGGTCTCTGAGCCATAGTAGGGGTGTGACTGGGTGTTGTACTGTGAAATGTCATCATCAGACAACTCCCCTTTTGATCAGCGTGTCAGGCCAGGCTCACTCCTCAATTGCCTTAACATGTGCCAGAACCTCTAGCTGATGTGCCGGAGTTTCACCATCTTAGTTCTACATTCATTGTGACTCACACTTGCAACATCCATACAACCTCATCCTTTTTGCTTTTGCAACACTCTATCATTAGCCTCAGTTAGCGATTGTCCTGATAGACACTTCTAAATCATTATATACCTGGTTTATCTTGTCCTGCAACTCACCCATTTAGTCACTCAACTGAACAATGGCAGCACTCAGCAAATCATTCATTTACACTGCCTGACTCTTATCCTGTCTCAAACTTTCACACTCCTGCTTCAACATAGACAGTTCCATTCTCCAGCTTGAGCTGAATGATGCAATAGTGAATCCTTTTCATTTCACAGGTTTGGAGTTCAGACTCAAGTTCTGTACAGATCTCACATTCTATTTCCTGCAAGCCATCTGTTGTGCTTAAGAGATGAAATCTGCAGATCAAGGGTTCGAAACCTCGCTTCCGAGGCTTCCAAAGCAGCATAGAGAGCCACAGCCATCAACCCTTTAGCTTGATGCTTATTGGCTGATTGTCTCATCTCCATGTACTGGGTTGAAATCCCCAGTATAGGGTTTTTGGATCGACTTGCATCCCACGTGAAGTCAGCCCATCCTCCATGGGAGGTAAGGAAGTTCAAGACATCGAGTCTTAGTTCTGCGCAGATATTTGATACGGTGGCCATTGTGTGGGAGGGAATGAAAATTCAAACTGTGAAAAGGGCACCGTGTTGCATATCGATCCACAGCACGATCACTTTAATCACTTTATACACAGCCGGGCAACTGTATAAGTTGTAGGTTTGCAATTCAAAACTTCTGTGGAGTGGGTCGAGACGGCATCGACCACACCCGAAAAGACAGCCAGACTTTGCAAGTTTCTACAAACTGGTTTTAAAATGGGAGAGGTGATACGGGAGTGTACACCTACTGTCCCCATGGGAAAGGGCAAAAGTTTAGGCAACAAGTGAAAACTTACAAACGCCAAATATCGCCTGCACACAGTCGCCAATTTGTTAGGAGTTCTAAACCTCACTTTCAGATTCTTGACGATATTGGGAATGCAAGTAATCACAGACATGTTGCATTAGAGTAATAAACAAGTTTATTACTACCAAAAGGATAAATCACAGTTGCCCTAAGCAGTTCTTACAAATTTGATCCGGGAGCCAGTGCTAAGCATTCCCTACACCTCAAGGTTTTTTTGTGTCTCTTGGGGTCTCTCAGGTCTCCAAGGTATAAGGCTTGTGCATTACATTATATACCTATGATAATTACTATGGTTACCATAAGATAGAAACATTTCTAGTTACAGAAATGAGCCCTATTGGCTAAATTAGAGGTGGCTCCATGGTCCAAGATAACATTATACAATTCTGTAAAGTCTTCAATTTGAGAACAAAATAGTTCTTATACAGAGTTTTACATAACTCAGTGTAGTGGTACAAATCACCAAAAGGTGGCAATGCCATCTTACATATTATAATTATTCCAAGGGCTCAGATATCTTAGCATCTTACAAGTAAGAAATACACAGGAAAATACATAGCAGAATATATTTATTAGCAAGCAAAGTGTATTACAACAATATGCATTCATATCCTGACATCTACTCTTGTACGGTAGATGCCCTTAGCCCTATATGTTAGTATAACATGTACTTAAGTGCTAGCTGTCTACGGTGTACCTCTGAGGGTATCAATTAGGGTGCAGGGACCTTGTGTAACAAGGCACTCCCTCTAGTACTGTTGCAATTCCACGTTTGTATTGTGGGTCCAACATTGTTGCTGCGGTAAAGTTTCCACTATGCTGAATGCTCACAACAGGACGATTCTGGTCGAGTACTGTCAACATGTGTTGCAGCAACATACTGCTACCACTGTCTCCGGCAACATCAAGGCTATGCTGTTCATTCATCAATGTCTGCCTCAGCACCCGCAGCAGTGGAATTGATTGGCTAATGGAGGCAGATTTGCCACTTACTGCCTGTGTGGCATGTTCCAAAGGTCACAAAATTGTTATTACAGAGTCCATGAGGCGCCACTGTTCACTCGTCATAGACAAGGAGGCCCAGGAACTGTCATGGCTAGTGTGCATAACAACATATTCTGAGATGGCTTTGTATCATTCATACAACCTCTCTGCCATGTATAAAGTGGAGTTCCATTGGGTGACAACTTCCAGCTTCAAGCGGTGCTAAGGTAGGCTGTTTTGTTATCTGCAACTGCCACAGTTGGTCACAGCCTTTCCAGATCTTGAAAAGTGAAAGCAGATATGTTGTGCAACGGTCAACATTTCCTTTATATCAGGGAGCTGCAGAAACTCCTAAACCACAAGATTTAAACAGTGGGCCATGCATGGAACATGAAAAAAAACTACCATTCATGATGCATTTCACCACATTTGACCCACTGTCACTTTCTATGAACTCAGCTCTCAGAGACAGAGGGTTTAGCCATCTGTCAGTTTCAGTCAGTACCATGTCCAATATGTTCTCACCAGTGTGTGAACAGGTCACATTGTGCATAGCAATCATTGCATGCTGTTGAATTCCTGTAAGACTGCTACCACGACAATCCACCTTACTGCACTGATTATTCACACTACCAACATCACAAACAACCCCCGGCACCTGTGCCCAGTGTGCAGTTATACACAGATATGAACTCCCCGCTGTTTTGCCACTTGTCCACATATCCTTACTTACGTGGATGAATGGAGAGGAGAAATGCTGAAGGGCATGTCTTACTGAGTCAGACACAGTGCGAAATGACTCGAGGACAGCACGGGTAGAAAAGTATCTCATGGATGGGAATTTCCATTTTGGACAGGCACTTGCAGCAAACTGTTGGAACCCAGAATTCTACACAAAGGAGAAGGACAAAAGATTAATTGCTAGCATTTTTGCTACAGCAGCATTAAGTTCACATGACACTGTATGATTCGGGGGTACTTCAGCTTATGCCAAACACACTCTGTAACGTGGGCTGACAAACGTTTTACATGGGGAGTGTTGACCACAAATGGTTGTGCTCTGTGATGAATGGCATTGGCAGGGAGTGGAGTGTGGACATTTGATGAAGATGGTTGCACAGGTGATGACAAACCCAGAAATGCTGTTATTTTGCCAGATTTGCCAACCGGGGTTGATGTACTGTACCACTTGCACTAGATATACTGCATTCGCCACCACCACCACCACCACAAAAACTGCTACTCTCACCAGCACTGGACAACATTTCAAAGTCATTATGGTCCTCCACCACATCATGCCTGTAATAATCCTCTACTCTTATTACCTCACTACTGCACACGTTTAATTTACTGCTGGACTTAACAGTCATGGAAGGGGATAACATGCTGGCTATTGTTGCCAATGATGAGGGTGAATGCTCCACTGTGGTATTAGCTGCCAGCTTGTGCTGGTTCCACAGTGCCAAGTGCCTGTTCTTAAGATGCTTATGCTGTCCTCCTGTACCCAGATGGCTCCCCTTTTTACCTCAACTCACATGCACATGGCAAACCTGGAAGATTACAACTGACTCATCATTTGCATCTTTAACAAAAAAAATCCCAAACAAGGGATTGTGATGCTGTGTTTTTAACATGTCCATGATGTGGCTTATTTAAGTCCATTATTTTAAGCACTGAAGTGGGGTGGGCGGCACGTGATGTTTCGGGCACTGTACACCTGGACTAAAACTGACCACCACAACTACCTATCATATTGATTACTGGGTCATCATCATCAACTAAAACCAGTAAATCACAAGTTTTTACGGGGGGGGGGGTGATTCCTGCAAACAGACTCAGACACAGCCAAAAACATTGTAGGTAAAATACCTTTCCTCACATCAGCAATGCACTTCTGCATCTGCATACTACTACCACGCCCACAGACCATCTTACTGCCAACATTGCCATGGCGAGAAACAGCTTTACTTGCACGTCTCTTTGCAAGCATTTTGGGGGGGATCAACCACAATATTATAACCAAATTCAGATTTTGATACATTCACTCTCTGATTAGAGGGACACTGGATGTGAAGCCAAATAAACAATTGTGGCTTCAGCAACAGATAAGAGACTACTCTGAGACTGTCATGCAATTAAAACAACGTCAGTAACCAGTGGTGCTGATGAGGTCACAAAAACAATCTAATCTGGTAAAAAATACCTTTTGAACGTGGGGGTGGGGGGAGCACTGAATGCAGACAGTGCAGATTTTTACTGCACTACAAGCAGCAAAACTAAGAACAGATACCACGATCGCAATCCAAAATCAGGCAGCTGCAGTGGATAACAGGTTCACACTGCTGCGCCTGAAATTAAACTAGTCTGTGGCACAATAAACGGTATATTATTTGATACACACAACACTGCACACACACTCACACACAGAACAGTTTGTGTACACTGCTGAATGAAGAATGTGTAGCAAATGCAAAAGTTCAGTACTATGCCATGTTACTGTAAATTTGTAATGTAAACAACCTGAACTTATGAAGTGCTGTACCACATCCACACAACAAACAGCAAGAAAATTTCAACTATTATGGAAAATATTACTGTGTGTACATTAACACACTCAGTAATATAACAAAAATATAACCAAAAAACAAAGAAATCACCATTTCTCCGACTTAAATCTACCTACACCACAGCACACTTTCACTGTCTTTCACCACACACACTCAATGTTGTAAATTAACATTCAAAATCCACACAAAACCAAAAATGCTCGATGATATGAGCACAGGAGGGTTTCCTACAATCGATGAACTAAAGATGGAGCCCCCCCAAAAAATGCTTTTTGATCAGCTTTTACAAGATTTCTATCACAGACAGCTATCAGAGCACATTGACTCCTACTCCTTCCTACTCATACTACCCCGAACTGAGGCTGGGCAGATCAATATAGAGCCCAAGTGACCTGAAATACCATGAATCACTGCAAAATTCACCTTTGGAGCTCAAAAACAAAGCGAAGTGAGGCGAAGTGCACTGCCTGTAATGCGCTTCGCCTTAAATTTGGCAGAGTGGTCTGAGGAAGTGGAGTAACGCAAAGTCATTGTTTCCAATGGACTTCGTGTTCCTCATTATAATGCAAAGTACTCCGCTTAGCGTTGCAGAACACTCAGGGTATCCAACTTTGCTCCACGAATCACTTTGCGGATTGAGCCCACTTCGCCCACCACTACTGATAAACATAGAATTTGAATTTGATAGCAGATAAGGACCGCTTGGCCCACCCAGTCTGCCCATTTCCCTACCTACTGGATAAGCTGCAGATCCTAGTTAACCAGCAGCCTACTTCATCCTACCCTCACCCCCTAGAATGGCCTTATGACTGTCCCATGCATGCTTGAATTCCACCACTGATTTTGACTCAACAACCTCCTCCGGAAGGCTGTTCCATGCATCCACAACCCTCTCTGTGAAAAAATACTTCCTTAAATTACCTCTGAGCCACCCCCCCATCTTCAAATTGTGTTCTCTTGTTCTTGCACACCTCTTTTTTTGAAAGATGCTACCCTCTTGGACTTTGTTGATTCCCTTGAGGTACTTGACTGTTTCTATCATGTCCCCCCTCTCCCTCCTTTCCTCAAGGCTATACATATTAAGCTCCTTTCATCTCTCTTCATATGTCTTCCGGTGCAGACCCTGCACCATTTTAGTTGCCCTCCTCTGGACAGCTTCCATCCTGTCTATATCTTTGTGGAGATTGGGTCTCCAGAACTGCACACAGTACTCCAGATGGGGTCTCACCAGCTGTCTCTACAGAGGAATAATGTTAAAAATAATAATAATGTTATGTCCTCTTGTTTAAAATCAGATTTATTTTTTTATTTTTTTATTTAGCTTTTGTTGACCGGGTAAGTGCACTAGACAAATCCTGCCTATTTTCAGGCATGACCCGGGGGAGGGGGATACAGATGAATGCCAACTGACCTTGAACCAGATTAAGCTGTGAGTTTTTAACATCCTCACCATCATCCCAATGCAATTTTTTATTGCAGGGACACTTCAGTAAGTATACAACACCCATGGCTTGACAATTAATGAACTGGCCTATCTCAATGTCTTCATCTTTGGCTGTATTTCTTATTTTTTTAACTCTGTAGGTATTATTAGAGTTGACACAAAGTCCACACTCATAATTACCTCTGAGGTCAAGGGAAGAAAGGAAATGTTGGTGTTTTCTTTCTGCTACTTTGCATTCTGTGTGGACAAGCCTATTTCCTATTGTTCTGATTCTTTTAGCCACTACCACAGGTTTTTCCTCAAATAGCTGTGCATCCATTTATGTGGACCTGAGCACATTCAAATGTTTGTGTATTATTTTCCTAACAGAGCAGAATGTGTCATTATATTGGGTTGCCAGAAGCACTGTTCCATTTTTCTTATCCCCAGTGGATCCCACATTTCCCCTTACTAGAGCATCTCCGTCTTTAGTCATGATTTTGTCTGATGGTATTTTGAGCATTTTTTCACTGTAGCCCCTAGTCTCAACCCATACAAGCATATATTTAGAAGTCCTCTCACATTCCTGACCATCTGCACAATTTCTTTTTACCCACAATAGCTGCCCATAAGGGACTGTTTCCAGCATTTTTTGGGTGGCAACTATCTGCCCTAAGTATTGCATTTTTGTCTGTAGGTTTTTTATATAATCTTGTGGCTAGTTGATTTGCATCTTTATAAATAAGTAAATCCAGAAATGGAATCGTGGTTTTGCTCCAATTCATGACTGATGTTACATGATCGCTCCGTTCTTTCAGATATATAGGAACATTTTCTAGTTCTTCATCAATAAACCTTTTCCACATATGAATATTACTATGGTATGGATTATGTTCATTGAACACATATTCTGTCTCAAAATGGTCCATATATATGTTGGCATAGTGTTATCCATGGACCAGCACTCCTGATTGACCCCCCTACCTTGCAGACAGTAATACATAGGGAGCAGGCACTTATTGTACAAGCATGTGTCAGGATCTGAGTTGTACTGTATTTCTACTGAGAATTATAATGCATTTGCCATCATTCTAATTGTACCCCTTGGGAGACACCTCTGTTTATACAATTGTATAATCATTAGTTAGACAATACTGCCATCTTTAGTTCTAATTCAGAACAGCAACACATATGTAATTATGTGTGTAACCACAAGTGGCCTTCATGAATACAGGTCCTTTGTTTAGTTATCTTGTCTTTCAGCTGGCTCAGCATGCTTTCCAAGGCCAGTTAAAAGTTAGGTTACTTGTTATTATCCAATGATGAGACTTTTATATATCTTTTTAGTAGTTGCTATGGTTATTATCAGAGATATAAGACCCTTTGCATTGCACCTTTTTCTTTGAGAAGAAGAGAGTTATTGCTGCCTATAGGTAAAAAAGATTGGAGGTGTTCTTCCTGTTGTTCAACACTGTGATTTGGTTGTAAGCCTGCTTTATATACCAGAAATAAATCACTTTATGTGCTGGATGTCACAAACCCACTCAGCAGGTCAGGCCCTCTACTCCCTAAGTGCCAACCTCGGAGCGCAGTCTCGTGAACAGTTTAACAGAACAAGGTAACCCTCTTGTCTTTTTGTGAGTTTGGATCAACCTTGTCTCAAGTCTTGGAGGGATTCAAATTGTGAACCTCTTGCTAGCATACCCAATGCACAGGCTCAGATATTTCTGTCTTCAGGGGGCCAGATATCTTTGCCTATGGGCACCTAACCAGGTATACAGAGATGAACCCTTAAAAACTTTAATAAAGACTTCAGATTTAAAATGCTTCTCTTTCCAGTTTTGGTATCACCGTTCAAACTATACCTAGTGCCGGTTATAACCATATATACTTTTCTTACAAATGAAAAGAAATCAAAGACAGATCAAATATGCTCTAAAAAGAGTTTTATTAAAATAGATAAAAAATACGTAAAACACAAAATACAGAACTCGTATATCATAAGACATACAAATCTATTAAAAGGACAAGGCTTAAACAGTGTAAATATCTATATACAGTACTTAGATTTGACTCTCTCTCTAAATACCTGTTTACAGTGCTCACCGATGTTTCTTTGTCAGAGTCTAGATAAAAGTGTCTTGAAGGAACACAGAATTAAATGTTTAAAAGTTGGTTTTCCCCACCTATTTTGTATGAGGTCACCTAGCTCCTCCCTGTCAGAATGTATAAAAAAAATAAATCTTATATAAAAACAGGATGTCTTTTTCAAGAATTAAATTCTGCAACCCTCAGCATGACTTGACTCATGTCCCTCAAATGACATTTCTTTGATCTCATCATAAGCTTCCCCCTTCCAGGACATGAAAGCATCTTTATGATTTCACAAAAATACATCACAACCTGCTTTTCTTCCTCTGGACACATCATAAAAATGGATATGCTCAACTCAAGCTTCTTCCACCCTATAATTAGCTTTAGGCCTTCCACATAACACCTGGTATCTAAAACCTGTGTGCGTGTGCTCTCACATGCTGTTTCAGCATTTTCTCAAGGCTTTCATCTTTCAGCTGAAACCTGGGGGGGGGGCGAGGTCACTCCTAAAGCACCAGATTTTCAGCACAGACAGTCAGTAATACATTTTTTATATTAAAAAAAATGATACAGCACTCAGAACTGGCTGTCCACATCACAATTCCTCCCCACCTAGACTGAATTTGGGGGTTCTATCCCCTACATGGGATGAGCTTCCCAAATCATTTCACTTCTCATAGACCCTAGACAGCCCATCTAAGTTCTGTTTTTTGGCTCCAGCCCTATGTACGATTTTTAGATCATATCCTTGTAAAGCAAGACTCCATCTTAGCAGTCTCCCATTGTTTTTCCCCATCTGCATCAGCCAGACCAGGGGGTTGTGGTCAGTCTGTACCACTAAATGCTGCCCATATAAGTATGGCTCCAATTTCTTTAGGGCCCACACTATGGCAAGATACTCCTTTCCACTGTGGAGTATGCTTGCTTCCAGGGAAGTAGTTTCCTACTTAGGTACACTACTGGGTAATCTGTCCCTTGGCTGGATGTCTGACTCAGTACTGCCCCAATACCCACGTCTGAGGCATCTGTCTGAACTATAAAGGTTTTGCTATAGTCAGGACTTGTCAAAGCAGAAGCTGTGCATGGTGCATCCTTTAGTCTGGTAAAGGCTTTCTCGCAAGTTGGACCCCAGATAATTTTCTTTGGCATCATTTTCTTTGTCAGGTCAGATAGGAGAGCAGCCAGGGCACTGTAATTGGGTACAAATTCCCTGTAGTACCCTGCAGTCTCTAGAAAGCTCCTGTCCTGCTTAGGGGTTTCTGGTCTGGGCCACGCCTGGATCACCTCTATCTTTATTTGGTTAGGATGGAGCTGTCCTTGGCCTACCACATGCCCAAGATATGCCACTTCTCCCATGGCCACCTGGCACTTCTCGGCTTTGACAGTGAGCCCGGCCCTCTGTATCCTGTCCAGCACATCCCTAAGGTGGGATAGGTGTTCCTCCCAGCTGGTACGAAAGATGGAAATGTCATCAAGGTACGCCATGCCGTACTCCTCAGCATCATTTTAACACCTGGTTCACCAACCTTTGGAAAGGGGCCGGGGCATTCTTCATTCCGGAAGGCATTACTTTAAACTCAAATAAGCTTATCAGAATAATGAAGGCCGACCTCTCCCTAGCTCTGTCTGTCAACTCTACCTGCCAATACCCCTTTGTCAGGTCAATGGTCGTAAGATAGGTTACTCCTCCCAACTTGTCTAGGAGTTCATCTGTTCGGGGCATTTGCTGGGCGTCTGACTTTGTGACTGCATTCAGTCCATGATAGTCTATACAGAAACAAGTAGAGCCATCTGGATTGGGCACAAGTACTATGTGTGAGGCCCAGGGGCTGTGGAATCCCTGGATTACCCCTAAATCCAGCATCTCCTCCACTTCCCTCCTAATGTCCTTTTGGACAGCCTCTGACACCCAATATGCTGTCCACCATATGAGCGTCTGTGTCCCAGTCTCCACATTGTGCGTCACTAAGGGGGTTAGTCCAGGCTTGGTGCTAAACAAGGGGGCAAATTCTGCTAAAACCTCCCTTACTTTCTGGATCTGGTCTGGTCTTGGCATAGCTGGGGAGACAATTTTATTGCCTCCACAGAGGACTCCCACTTACTCTCTTCTAGCAAATCTAGAAGGGGGTCTCCTTCGTCAGTCCCATCCCCATGACTACACACTGCAAACACCATGCCAGCCCTATTTGCATATGGCTTCATCATGTTGACATGGTACATCCTTTCTGTCTGTCTTCTGTCAGGTAACTCCACAATGTAGTTCACATCATTTACCTTCCTAACCACTTTGTACATTCCTGCCCACTCAGCTTGCAGCTTGTCTTTCTGGACCAGAATAAGGACCATGATTTCCTGACCCATCATGTACAAGCAAGCCCTGGCTCTGTGGTCGTACCACACTTTTTGTTTCTGTTGGGCAGCTGCTAGGTTGCTCTGGGCTGTCCCCATAAGCTCCTTCAGCCTTTCCCTAAACCTAAGGATGTAATCTACAATGGGAGTTCCCTGGGTGGTGTGTTTGCCTTCCCAGTCCTCCCAGATCAAGTCAAGGGGCCCATGTACCCGGCATCCATATAAGAGTTCAGAGGTGGAAAATCCTGTTGGGTCTTGGGACACCTCCCTGAATGAAAATAACAGGTGGGGAAGGTATTTCTCCCAGTCCCTCTCATGCTGTTCAGCAAATGCCTGGAGCATTGACTTTACGGTTCCATTGAATCGTTCCACAAGTCCATTGGCTTGTGGGTGATATGGTGTTGTGCATCTCTGCACCACTCCACACTTCTTCTATAAACATTTCATCAGGTCCGACATGAAGGAACCCCCTTGATTGGTGATTACCTCCTGCAGAAACCCAACATGGGAGAAAATCCCAAGTAAGGCATCTGCCACTTTGTCCATCCTCTGTGAGGATAGGATGACTGCCTCTGGGTACTGGGTGGCATAATCCACCACAGTCAGGATGACTCTCTTCCCTGAGGCGCTGAAGGTATTTAAAGGCCTCACAATATCCATTCCCACCCTCTGGAATGGCTCCTCCACTATGGGCAAGGAGATCAGGGCTGCTTGGGTTTTCTTGCCTGCCTTCCCTATTTCTTGGCACTGGTGACAAGACCTGCAATACTCCTTCACCTGCTGGGTGAAGTTAGGCCAGTAAAAATTTTGGGCCAACTGCTGCATCACACACACAATTCCCAGATGACCAGACAAGGGAATATCATGTGCAATTTTGAGCAACTGATCACAATACTCTGGGGAACAACAAGCTGCCTGCCTAGCATCCCTCCTTCTGTCTGTACTGCCTGAGTATTCATAAGTCCATTTTCCCAACAAACCTTATGTCTGCCATCACCTCCCTGTGTTCCGTCAGAGTCTGCCCAAGCTCTCAGCTTCTCTAAACTAGGATCACTCCTCTGAGCAGCTGCAAACCCTTCACACAGTCCCAAGGCATGGGACAGGTCCCCTTCAGTCACTAAACTAGGGTCCCTAGCACTAGCATCAGAGCACTCAGGATCACTGTCGATCCCAACTCTCTGACAATGGGTCAGCCCTCCCTTTTCAGAGTAACCTTCGGTAGCTGTGTGATCATTTGCTACTGGGGAAATTTCTACCCCCTCTTCATTAATCTCCATATCAGGAGACACAGACTGGGGAACCAGCCTCTCAGTGGTTTCCACAATGGCTTCTGTGGGGTTCAGGGAACTACAATTTTCCCTTGCCGCTTGGCTATGGGTAACTGCACATACCATCCCCTGTTGGAGATTGTTACCCAGGATCACATCCACTGCTAATGTTTTGGCTACAGCCACCTGTTGCACAGTTCCCCCTGTTTCACCCCAGTCTAAGAGAACACTAGCGAGGGGCAATGTTTTTGCCTCACCAGTAAAGTCCTGTACCGTGATATATTTATTAGGTATAAGCTGACCAGGCTCTACTAGATCCCCCTTTACCAATGTCAGGGATGCCCCTGTGTCCCTTAACCCCTGTGTCTGTACACCATTCACCATGACTGGTTGCATGTGTTCCCTCATGTTCACTGGCATGCTTCCAGGGACACACAAACAACCCACTTCTTTTCAAGCACCCTGTTGTATATTATTGCTCACCTTTTTGGGACACTGTCTGGCAATATGCCCAGTTTCTTTAAACTACCAACATTCATTTCTTCTCTCAGATAAATCTTTTCTCTGAAACCTGGGGCTAACTGGTTTCGGTGGAGGCAGTGAGGGTTTTAGCTACCCTGAAGGTGCGCTTTTCCCTTTCTGCCCTGCCACGCCCACCCCATTTGCTCTCAGAGCAGGTCTGCTCTTGGCATAGCAGTCCGAGAGTTCAGCAGCCTCTTGCATTGTTTTGGGATCTTCTTCCTCTAGCCAGATTTTTAGCTCTGCTGGGCAAGCCCAATAAAACTGTTCTAATAAAATCACATTTTCAATTTTATCAACAGAGTTTGCCTCAATTCCTTCCCACCAACATTTTAAAAACTGATGCTCTTTCATGGCTAGCTCCTCATAGCTCATATCAGGGCTCCTGAGCTTACAGAATTTAGCTCTGTATGATTCAGCAGTTAATTCAAACTTTTTTAACAGTGCAGCCTTTTGTTTGCTGTAATTATTACTGTGCTCATTGTCCATTTGACCCAATGCATCCCGAGCTTTCCCGGTAAGTAGTGGGAATAGCTGAAAGCTCCAAGACTCTCTAGGAATTTTAGCCTGAATACAAACTTTTTCAAAAGAGTTTCAAAAAGCATCCATATCTTTCCCCTCTTTAAATTCAGCTATTAATTTGGAGTTCAATTTGTAATCCAGTCCAGCAGTCCCAGTTAAACCCAAGCCACTTACCTGCTCTGGTGCCGCTGGTCAGAGTCGTAGCTTCTCCAGTTCATCTTGCCACTGATGCTCCACTCTCTTCTCCTCTGCAGCTCACTGGTGCTCACTCTAACACTGGTCAGTACAATCTTACTTCATCTCATCTGATGGTACCCCCATCAAGTATAGGGAACTGTTTGTGTATATATACATCCTGACACAAATGTTCACTCACAGGTTGTACATTCACAAGGGAAAGGCGCAGTGCAAATCTGACCCTTACCATGAATTCAATGAATGAGCAGAATTGCTTGCCAAAGCAGGTGCTCGAGGGAGATAGACATGAGAAATGACTCACCCACAGTGTATAGCAGCAATTTAGATATCTATAATTGCTGCCACCAAGAAGCCCATACCGGAACCCCCACTTGATCTTTCTGCTGCACAGAAAGCAGATCCAGAGATCAGAGATGTGTTCAGATTCCTAGATAAAGGAACCAAACAGCCACTTCCTGTTGACAGTCCCTACAAAAGACACTTGGACAATCTACATCTCTCCACTGATCAGAAACTTATCTGGCATCACAAACATGATACAGGTGACAAATTGTGGGTTGCACCACAATCTCTGTGAACATAATTCATTTATGTGGTTCATGACACTCCTGCTGGTGGACACCAGGAGACAGAGAACACTCTCCAGAAACTCAAGACAGTCATCTGGTGGCCTGGCATGTGGAATAATGTGTAGACAACTGCATAGTGTGTGCTCAGAATAATCCCATTTCAGTGAAGAAAAATGCCAAGTCACTGCTCCAAAGGCAGTCTGGACCATGGAATATGATGTAGCTCACTTTCATTTGCCCTCTTACTAACTCCAGTAAGAACAACAAGTATGCACTTGTCACATATTTGTTATCTAAGTGGGTAGAGGCATTTCCCACCAAGAATAACATGGCAAAGACAACTGCCAAGATCCTGGTGGATCAATTGTTCTCCAGGTGGGACCTACCTTTAAAGGTAGATTCAGATCAGGGAACCAGCTTTACAGCCCAACTGATGCAACAGACACTCCAACTTCTTGGAGTTGATCAGAAATTCCATGTTCCTTGCCATACTCAATCATTAGGTCAAGTAGAAAGAGCTAACAGACACACAAAACAGATGTCATGCAAAATTGATGATAATCCCAAGGATTGGGATTCCCTCTTGCCACTACTAGTGATGGTAATTAGGGGCACACCTGTGGCTACCACTCAGTGTACAACTTTGAGGTCATGACTGGTAGAGCTACGAGACTACCTGAGCACCTGTTAATTGATCTGCACACCCCTACTGCAGATAGAGATCTGTAGACAAGTATGTGGAAAAGCTTCATGATGACATCATTAAGACACGCCTGTTCATTGCTAAGCAAATGGACATGGCTCAACAACAACAGGAAGCAGTATGGCGCAGTGGGTTAAGACTCTGAGCTGCAAATCTGGGGACCTGGGTTTGAATCCCACAGCCCCCCTAGGTGCATACTGTGTGACCCTGAGCAAGTCACTTAACTTCCTCATGCTCCCAGGTTGCACCTGCAAACAAGCTTTCAGCTTAGTGTGTCTCACCTGGTAAAATAATTGATAAAAAAAAAATCTCATTTTGACAAGCATATCAAAGAAGTCAACTGGCAAGTTGGAGACCAAGTAATTCTTCTCCAATGTAGACAACCCACACACTCATTTTCCAGTAAATGGGAAGGTCCCTATCCCATTGTCAACAAGCTTAGCCCTGCTGTGTATCAGGTCAGAGTACAGCAGCAGAAAAAGACTGCTGACAAGTGGTTCCATGCTAACCAACTCAAACTATATAAAGGTGACTAAAAACTTACTTTTCCTAACTCCATGGAGTGGAATAGTACTTTCAGCTAACTAATCCTTTTCTATCTCTTTCAGTTATGGGCAAAATGGCTATCTTGCACCCTCTTCTCCTACTGGTGGGACTACTACCTCTAACCACTATAGCACCCCCACTCAAACCCCCACAGACTTACAAGGACCACATGGCTCACTCGCTTAGTCACATGGAACATTCAATTCCCAAGGGTGTTCAGGTTAATATTCCAAACAAAAACATTAAGGTTAATCAAGGCAAAGATGCCTTTCTGGATGCTGTAGTTGTTGCCCCTGATAAATCTTCACTTTCTATTCAATGGCAAACTGATGCAATGGGCTACACAATCCCTGTGGCTCACCTGGCCAAAGGTACATTCCATGGCTGGCCTAACACTGACAGATCTCAAAATGGTACCCTCTCTATTAGACATTATACAATGGCAAGAAAGAATCCTGGCTTCTGATTGGTCAGTTGGCTATCACAGCAGGGATGTTATCCTGGCATAACATCCCTGCTGAAAATTTGTTGAATTTGGATGATGACTTTCTTTTAAGAAACAAAAATATTTTTACACACTAACAAAAACATTCTTTAAAATTATTTTTTTATTATAAAACAACAAGCCATTGTATAATAGGAATAATGCCCTCCAGGGTAGGTGTTATGCTAGGATAACATCCCTTCTCGGGTGTTGGATGCCCTCAGCTGGTGGCCTCGGGCCCAACCACCTGAGGTGGGATGTTATCCCAGCATAACACCCTCCCTGTCAGGTATTATTCCTTTAGTATTCTCCATGACACACTGGTCAGTACAATCTTACTGCACTCATTGATCCTGCCTTTTGTGGACTCCCTTCACAAGAGGCCACTGACTTCTGTCTTCAAAACTATGCTGCATCTTCTTCTCTCTACCTCTCTGAAGCCCTACCCAATCAGGAAGAACTGCTTGCCTGTCCTCATATGGAGGATGGCCTCCTAGTGGTTTGACCACCACATCACTCCCAGGAGCTCTGATAAACAACGTGCAATTTATGCATGTCCCAGTTATTTTCAATTTATCACATTGGAATATGGCTGAATTTGGTTTATGTCAACAAACTAATACTTCTAAGT
The DNA here is from genome assembly GCA_016271365.2 of Neoceratodus forsteri. Taxonomy (NCBI): domain Eukaryota; kingdom Metazoa; phylum Chordata; order Ceratodontiformes; family Ceratodontidae; genus Neoceratodus; species Neoceratodus forsteri. The sequence goes on from CM057455.1 coordinate 702,058,095, forward strand.
TTCACAGTATGATGCTTACTGATCTGGTAGCTGCTTACCAAACATGCACAAATGATCCTATTGGTGGACTTCACACCACCGACCATATTGGTGTTTTTAGACCAGCCCATAAATATGCTAAACCCAGACGAAAACTCACCAATTGGGACACAGCCTCAGACATCGCTGGGGCAGCCAGTTCCGTTTCTGGTATAACCAGAGTAGCCGGCAATGTTACTGGCCTCTTTGGCTCAGGAATGTCTATTTGGAATAGAGCAGATATTGCCTCCATTAAGGCACAGACACTTAAATATCAACAAACACTTGACAATGATGTTATGCCCCCTATCTTGCAAGGTGTTAATTCTCTTAGTGAGGAATAATGTTATACAGTGTATAATATGAAGGAGATTGCTCAAGGGTTTAGTGACACAAGACAGAAACTTAATGATCTCATTTGTCAGAATAACTGTGAGGTGGATAAGCAATATATTGGGTGTGAAATTCTATGTTCTGCTTATAGTTCTTATGTTATTTCTACTGTTAACGTTCTCATCAAGGACTTGGAATCAGGCAAGATTCCAGATGTTATTCATGATCTCAGATTGGGTAAATGATATTGCCTACATTGCGCAAACACAGGTTGCATTGCTATGTGTTTAAAGAATTTTCTTAACATTTCTGTGTTTACAGTGCATAATATTGGTTATGTTTCCAGGTTTCCTAACAGAGCACCCTGTTACCTGACCAAATCTTGTTCAATTAAGGACAACATGTTTGTGACATTTACTGTCTCCTTGCCATGCTTTGATCCAGCTACATCTGTCTTTGACAAGCTGGCAAATATTCACTCCACTGGACATCTTGAAAATGAAATTTTCTGTGAACAAACTGAACTTCTTTCTATGCTGGTATACCACCCCATTCTCCAGGCTTGGGTGGCTCCTCACATGAACTGTTGTGCCAAAAAAGGATTCTACTTCTTATGCCGCTGTGCTGTCTTTGACATTGTGAAACCAGTTTGCGGCTACTCGCCAGAACATCTTGACTGGGCTTTGACATTGGGTGAAGACCTGCAGACCAACCTTAGTGACGTTGATCCAGATGACATCCCTCCTGCTGCACCTTCAACATTCGACTCTGAAACAGCACCATCCAGAAGCTATCTTGAAGAGATACATCACTTCACCACTTGGCTGACAAATCAGACCTTCACCTGCCCTGTACACTTACATCACTGGCATGTACCAACACTCAGAGTCACCTATACCTCTGAAAGACAGTTTTGAGTGGTCACAAACTATCCATCCTTTACCTATGGAACTCATCCTTGCAATATTGATAAATCTAACTTTTGTTTTACTACACAGCAGAAGGCTGTAATAGGTCACACTGTGATCATGCCTGTTCCTCTCCCTGAACCAGACGTTATTGATACTGATTCACAATACTTGCTTGCTCTGTCTCAATATTTGCCTATTTTTAATGTACACATTGATCCCTTGACTCTCTCCTTGCAATCTCTTTTACCTAGAAAAGATGCTCAATTGATTTATATTAGCAATAATATATCTAAAGCAAATAATATACTTAATGATCTGATTCATGATGGTGATTTAAGTCTTGCTGTTGGCAACTATTGGGTAGAACTTAGCTTCAAGGTTTTTGTTATTATTCAGGCATTCTTGATTGTTTTCCTAATTTTCACTGTATTCTGCCTGCGACATACCCTCAAACAACATCAAGAACAACTCGAATTCCTTTACAAGGCTCGTGCATCGGGCCTGTAAATGACTTTTTAGCTCCATCTCTAGCAGCTTACTTGGGATTGTTGCCCCTTATGAGGCAACAAGGGGGGATGTTATCCTTGGACCAGCACACCTGATTGGACCCTCTACCTCGCAGACAGTAATACTTAGGGCACAGGCACTTATTGTACAAGCATAAGTGTCAGGATCTGAGTTCTACTGTATTTTTACTGAACATTATAATGCATTTACCATCATTCTAATTGTACCATTTGGGAGACACCTCTGCTGATACCATTGTATAATCTTTAGTTAGACAATACTGCCATCTTTAGTTCTAGTGCAGAACAGCAGCTACCTATGTAATTATGTGTGCAACCACAAGTGGCCTTCACAAATACAGGTCCTTTGTTTAGTTATCTTGTCTTTCTGCTAGCTCAGCATGCTTGCCCAGGCTTGTAAGAAGTTATTTGCTATTATCCAATGATGAGACTTTTATGTATCTTTTTAGTAGTTGCTATGGTTATTATCAGAGGTATAAGACCCTTTGCGTTGCACCTTTTTCTCTGAGAAGAAACAACGTATTGCTGCCTATAGGTAAGAAAGATTGGAGGTGTTCTCCCCAGTGTTTATCACTGTGATTTGGTTGTAAGTCTGCTTTATATACCAGAAATAAATCACTTTATATGCTGGACACCACTGTCTGTCATTTCTTCACTTTTGTGCAGTTCCAACAAGAACCTGAGAAAGGTAATTTTATTACCCAGTTACAATAGGATGGTGCCATACTGGAGAACCATTGCAGTTCCTCTTGTTTGTAGGTAATGTTGTTTTTCAAATTAAAAATAATTTTGGGGTAAAACTATCTCTGCCATTTTGATCAGTAGTTAATTTGGTGGTTTTGTTTCCCGTCTGTTGGTATTCAACATCTTTGCAAGTGCTTCACAGCTATTTTTGTGAGGGATAGAAGTATATAAGTCTTTTAAATCCCACATGACCAGTATGCAGGGTTCTATGTCCAGTCTCATTCTGTGTTTCTAATATGGTTTATTATACCCATAGAATCCGTTACATAGGTTCGTGTATTTTCAACTAAAGGTCTAATGTGATGATCTATAAATATGGACAAAGATTCCAAGATACAGTTGATCCCTAAGACTATTGGTCTACCTGGAGGATTTCTTAAGTCTTTATGTATTATTGGTAAAATATAAAATAAGGGTACAGATGGTGTTCTCATACTGTACATAGTGCATCCTCTTCCCATTCTGTTATTTTTTTTTCATCATATGCTTGTGTTAGTAGGGTTTTGACTAAATCTTGAATCTTTTTGGTGGGATCTATGTCTAGTTTTAAGCAGTTCTTTTTATCTGCATCTTTTTGTATTGTAAGTAATCTATATTCATAACCACCCCCCTTATCTGCACTTTTGATAATAATCTCTCTGTCATTTTCTAAGTTTCTAAGGGCCCCAAATTGCTCAGCTGATAAATTAAACCTGGTCCTTTGGTCCATGTTTGTCTCTGACTGTAGTAGTTTCTCTATGTCCCTAGTGACCAAAGTCATTATTGTTTTAATGTGGTGGAGTTTGCCCTGGGGCTACAAACTTTGATTTTGCTTGTAATTTTTGTCAAAGTATAATTCTCTTTTCTTTTTCTAGTATGTTTTTATCCACTATTTCTGGCTGAGTACTAAAACAATATTTCAACCTTATCTTTCTGAAAAAAATATTTAGATCTAAGTTTAATTCAAATTCATTAATAGGGCTGTGGGGATAAAAAGACAGGCCCTTAGATAATACACATATTTCTAAATCTTTTAATTACCTTTTGGAAATATTGTACACTAATTGCTTTTTGTTGTTTGAGACCTTGTTGCTTTCTTCTCCTATATTGTTTCTGGCTGTCATTTTTCTTTTCTTCTTTCTATTTGTCCTGTACCTCCTCCTGTTCCTATTTCATCTGAGGGTCCTGCTTCTTGTTCATCCCTTAGCTCTTCCCCCACCATATTGTCTTTGGTATATTGGTACCCCTCTGCCTCTGTTGCAGAGTTGTCTTCTCCCCTGAACTCCCCTCCCAAAAGTGCATCTTTCTCTTCCCCTCTTGATGCCTTTATTTTGTTCTAAGTCACTACTAGATGAGTAAATAAATTATTCTGAATATATATTATATTTATAGTTTCTGTCATATCCTTGTGATTTTTTATCATCGGTATATATTTTGTTTTCTTTGTAGTCATTAAAGTCCCTCTTGAATTTATGTAATTTAGTAGCCCTTAGTCCCTTCTCAAATTCTATTAAATGGGTGTTGACTTTGTCCAAATATTCATTTAATTCCTCAACAGAGTATTTATTTTTCACTTCTAATTCATACCACTGTAAATCAATTTCTACTTTCTGCAGTTCTTTGGTAATAGATTCTATATTAAACAACATAAATACTTGGAAAACCGGTTTCTTACACATCCCATTTTATATCCAGATCTATATCCACATATCCAAGATTGGCCTCTACAAAAATTCTAAGTCCCCTAGGTATACATTTTTGCTTAATATATTGTGTCATAGTAAGTACGTGCCATTCCAATTTTGTTTGTTTTTCTTTCAAGTATTCAAATTGATTGGTCACTGACTGTACTGAAGTTGTCCCTCTGAATTCTCATTTGGGTTGAAAGTTTTGCAAAATATGTTGTTCATCCACATCCGTTATTAGTAGTGGATGTGATCTATTATCAGCTACTTTATCCAGTTCATTAAAGTTCAGCATCAAAAAGTGTAATACAGTAGTATAGTTCATAGTAAAGAAAAATGTTCCTTAAAAAAATAACAGTCTTCTGGCACTAGCAGTTGTAACATCACAGCTCATAACTTCAAATTTACAATATTTTCATGCCAGATTTTCCAACATTGGCATTTGTCACACCTCCTTGTAGCAGTACAACTGTCATTGTTGACATCCTGACCAAAATGTGTTTTTGCACTTCCGGCGCAGAATAGCACAGTCACTGTGGGAAATCAGTGTTCAGGACAGATTAAGAAAATGACAGTGACACTGTTCATGAGTAGAGGTCCTAAAATGCCTATGTTGAAAATTTGGTAATGATACTCCATAAAATGACTGTGTTATGAGCGTGCATTGTGCAGTTGGCGTGCACACTCATAGCTTCGTGGATTTATCATATTTTCACTCCAGATTTTCAACATTGCCATTTTCCCAGACCTACTTATGAACAGTGCAGTTGTCATTTTTCCCATCCTGGCCAAAATGTGTTTTCGCACTTCTGGCACAGAATAGAGCGGTCGCTGTGGGAAATCACTGTTTGGGACAGATTAAGAAAATGACAATGGTACTGTTCATGAGCAGAGGTCCTAAAATGCCTATGTTGAAAATTCAGTGATGATAGCCCATCAATTGACTGTGTTACAAGTGTGTGTTGCGCACTTTCCACGCACCCTTGAAACTTCACAGATTTGTAATATTGTCACAACAGATTTTCAACAGTGCCATTTTTCCACACCTCTTTGTAAGCAGTACAGCTGTCATTTTTCACATCCTGACCGAAATGAGTTTTCACAGTTCCGGGCACAGAATAACGTGGTCACTGTGGGAAGTCAGTGTTCAGGACAGATTAAGAAAATGATAGTAGCACGGTTCATGAGCAGAGGTCCTAAAATCCCTATGTTGAAAATTTGGTGACGAAACTCCATAACATGACTGTGTTACAAGCGTGCATTGAACTGTTTCCATGCACCCTTGTAACTTTCAAGGTATAATACTATCGCCACATTTTCAACAGTGGCATTTTTTCACAACTCCCTATGAACACTACAGCTGTCATTTTTCACATCCTGGCTAAAATATGTTTTTGCACTCCTGCCAGACATAGCACAGTCACTCTGGGAAATCAGTGTTTGGGACAGATTAAGATCGACCGAGTGACAGGGGGGAGTGACCGAGCTCAACTGAGCACTGTAAGGACTGCTGCAGATTTGTTTGTGGATAGACAAAGGCCCCAACACAAGAGCCCAGTACAAAAGGGCAGCCTGCAGCACTGGGAGAAACAGAACAAGTGAGGGAGGGGGAGTGAGCGAACTCACCAAAGCGCTGTCAGGACTGCTGCGGATTTCTTTGTGGGCAGAAAAAGGCATCGATACAGGCAGGGGCCCAGTTCAAAAGGCCAGCCTGCAGCAGTGGGAGAAACAGTATGAGCGAGTGAGACAAGGGGACTTAGTGAGCTCAACAGAGCTCTATCAGGACTGCTGCTATTTCTTTGTGGGCAGAAAAAGGCGCCAATGCAGGCAGGAGCCCCGTACAAAAGGGCAGCTTGCAGCGCCAGGACAAACAGAATGAGCGATGAGAGAGGGAGACTGAGCGACCTCAATGGAGCTCTGTTGGGACAGCTGCGGATTTCTTTGTCAACAGACAAAGGTGCCAACGCAGCCAGGAGCCCCATACAAAAGCACAGTCTGTGGTGCCAAGAGACACAGAACGAGCGAGTGACAGCAGTAGTGAGTGACCTCAACAGAGCTCTAGTATAACTGCTGCAGATTTCTTTGTGGGCAGAAAATGCAGCCATGCAGGCAGGAACCCAGTACAAAAGGCCAGCTTGCACCGCCGGCAGAAACGGAATGCGAGATTGACAGAGGAGGAGTGAGCGAGCTCAGTGGAGCTGTGTTGGGACTGCTTCAGATTTCTTTCTGGCCTGAAAAAGCCGCCAATGCAGGCAGGAGCCCAGTACAAAAGGGCAGCCTGCAGTACCAGGAGACACAGAACGAGTGAGTGAGGGAGGGGGAGTCAGTGAGCTCAACGGGGCTCTGTTGGGACTGCTGCAGATTTGTTTGTGGGCAGTAAAAGGCAGCAATGCATGTAGGGGCCCAGTACAAAAGGGCAGCCTGTAGTGGCAGGAAAACCAGAATAAGTGAGTGAATGAGCTCAACAGAGCTGCATTGTAACTGCTGCAAATTTCTTTGTAGACATAAGAAGGCAGCAATGCAGGCAGGAGCCCAGTAGAAAAGGACAGCCTGCAGCGCCGGCAGAACAGAATGAGCGAGTGAGAGAAGGGCAGTGAGCGAGCTCAACACAGCTTTGTCAGGACTGCTGCAGATTTCTTTGTGGGCAGAAAAAGGTGCCAACAGAGGCAGAAGCCCAGTACAAAAGGGCAGCCTGCAGCGCCAGGAGAACCAGACTGAGTGAGTGAGACAGGGGGAGTGAGCAACCTCAATGGAGCTCTGTCGGGACTGCTGTGGATTTCTTCCACAGCAGAACAAGGTGCCAACACAGGCAGCAGCCCAGTACAAAACAGCAGCCTGCCGCACCGGGACAAACAGACTGAGCCAGTGACAGAGGGCCACTGAACGAGCTCAATAGACCAATGCAATCAACATTCGGCATTGACAAATGCTTGTTTATTTTTGTGTCTCCTTCCCCTTTCCCTCCATTTTCATTACATTGTTTTATACTAGTGGTTGTAGCACCTTTTTCGTAGTTTTTGTAGTAGTTAGTTAAGTATTATTAGTAGTACTAGTGGTGAAAGTGTTGTTAGTAGTAGTAGTAGTTTTAAATAGTAGCAGTAGTAGTATTGGTTGTGGTAGTATTAGTAGATAGTAGCAGTAGTACTATTAATTGTAACAGTAAATAGCAGTAGTATTAATAGTAGCAGTAATGGTATTATTTGTTGGGGCAGTAATCATAGTAGTAGTAGTAGTACTGGATTTACTGTTTGTTGTGTTTTGTTGTTCCTATTGTTGCTTTTCTGTTGATATTACTGTTGCCTTTTTTCTCATTGTTACATAATACGTTCCACTTTCATGACTTTGCTGTGTCTGGTGTCTTTTTTGGGTGCATGGGGTTTTCCACGGGTTTGTACTGTGCTTTGGTATTCATACATGGGTCCTGGGTGTTACTGGGCATTGACATGTCTGTGTGGGTGTCATACTCTGGGTTCTGTACTGCTGTCTGCTCTTTGGATCATATTCAGGGCTGTACAGCTTTACGTGTGTTACAGTGCTTGGCAGGCTCACCTCTGCTCTGTGTTCCTGCATGTGTTTACATTGCATGCCTGGGTGCTATCTTCAGTGCTGTCTTATTTGCTATATTCGGTGCTGTCTTATTTGTTGTATTCAGTGCTGTCTTACTTCTGGGCTATTTAGCACTGCAGTCCCAGCCCGGTTTGCCCAGCTTCCTTTGCATGCTATATTCAGCAGACTTAGCACCAGGCTATTCCTTTTAAATATAGTGGACTATTGCTTCCAGGCTAATTTAGTATGCTGGGCAGTGCTAATTTAGCCCCTGGACAAAATTGTGAATATCCCAGCCCATATCTCAAAAACCATACAAGATGTTGTCACAAAACATTTCATATTTTGAGACTCTGGCAGCCTTCCTGTGCATGCAAAATTTGGGGCTATTGCTTCAAAGTATGCCAACATCATTAAGGTGCAAAAACTGGGGTTTAACAGAGAAGTGCTGATCCAACCCTATTATGGTAGCACGGTAGTGCTACCATAGTTAGGGTTGAGGACCCATTTACATGTTAAACCCCAAATTTTGCACCTTAATAAATTTGCAACTGTTTGATGGATTTGCCTGAAATTTGTAATACATGATCAAGACCCATACGCCTTGGGATCTGCCAAGTTTTGTACCAGTTGAACACACGGATGTGGAGTTATTAAGCATGATCTGCGCATGCGTTTATGCTTTTTCTGGAATTCTGCGGTCACGCCTACAAGTCGCACAGTTTGCTTGACCAGCCCTAAATCTTCAGGGAACATGCAGCCAGGGTCCCTGATGTGCCTTTAGAAGATGTCATGAAAAAATATTAAACTGTTCAAAAGTTATGGCAGTCCGAACTTCTGTTTTTTTCCCATAAGATAACATTACGGTGTTTGCCGCGCCTTTGAGGGCCCGTATCTCGAAAACGGTGCAAGATACAGAGTTTTTGTCAAAAAATTATATGGGGGCTACATATAAAACTAGCCAGGAAAGTGATAATACATATGACTTTTAAATTTTTTTTCTATGTTGTACGGTTACTGAGATATAAGCAATTTACTATTACAACTACTGATTTTTGTGTTCCAAGAGTCATTATTTTGCATACATTCTTTCTACTCACTGTCTTTCTCTATACAGCTTTTGGGGAAAACCAGCCTGTGCACTTACATTACTCTTACCATTACCATTTCTGCTTGTGTTTCTGTACCTGTTTCACTTACCGTTCATGTTTACGCCACCATGTGCGTTACCCTTTGTGTTTTCATTTGCAGTTGCGTTTCCGTTGTTTTTAACATTTCTGTCTACAGTACTGTTCCTCTTTCTGTTTTGCTTTGTGTCACCATGCGCATTATGATTTGCGTTTGCGGGCACAATGTTACAATGCGACAAGACATCACCCCCGCGCTCCCGCCACTGCATTACATTCACTATTTCTCATTATCATTCTCAAAAAGAAGGGAAATTAGAGGCAAAAAACTCCGTTTAATGCATCAGTTAGGGTTGTTCCACAGTGACAAAAGTGAGGAAATTCGATGTTAGGGTTGAAACCCCCTTTGCACCCCTCCAGCCCACCTCCCCAACTGGAATCGGGGTGTGCATTGGGGTCATCGGTCCTAACTGTCACCCCATTCTCCTATTCCTCAGCTTCTTTCCACATTGATGGGTGACACTTAGGGCCGATGACCCCAATGCACACCCTGATTCCAGTTGGGGGTGGGCTGGAGGGTGCAAAAGGGTTTCAACCCTAACTTCAATTTCCTCGCTTTTGTCGCTGTGGAACAACCCTAACTGATGCATTAAATGGAGTTTTTGCCTCTAATATATATATATATATATATATATATATATATATATATCATAATTGCAAGAAGCTTTAATAATGCATCAGTTAAGATTACAACAACAAAAGTTTGGAAATGTGGTGTTTTGTTTTGCAACTAACACCTCACCCAACCCACCCTATCCTTCACGCCCAACAGGTGACGGGTGCCTTAGGGGTTGTCAGCCTTAATTCTCACCACATTCCATGAGTAAATAAGCTGAGATAGGTACAGTATAAGAGAATGGGGTGAGTGTTAGGTTGACAACCCCAAGGCACCCCCCGACACCTGTTGGTGCATGTAGGGTGGGGGTGGGGTGGGTGTTAGGGTTGGAAACCCTAACACCACACTTCCAAACTTTTGTTGCTGTATCCCTAACATATGTATTAACAAAGTGTTTTGCAAAGAATTTCTTTACTTCTTCAGAAAGTTGAGCACTTGTAATTGTATAAGAACACAATAATTTACTGGCAGAAGGAGACCATGTGGTCCATCTAATCTGCCCGAGATGTCTACTCCCCCATATACTGCTCTTGTTGAGGTGACTACATTGACTGTCCCATGCCTAACTGAATTCTCTGATAGCCTTAGCCACCACCACCTCAGGTGGTAGGCTGTTACAAGGGTCCATGACCCTCTCCGTGAAAAAATTCTTCCTAACATTGGTTCTGAATTTACTGTCAATCAAGCATTAGTTGTGTCTTCTTGTACGTACAGTCCTATTTTTCCTGAAAGAGGTTACCGGTATGTACTGCATTTAACCCTTTAACAAATTTAAATGTTTCTATCATGTCTCCTCTGTTCCTTTTCTGCTCTTGGGAGAATAGATTTAACTGGCTAAGCCTATTTTTGTAAGGTTCGTAGTGTAGTCCCTGCACCATCTTGATGGTTCTCCTCTGCATGGATTCTAGATGGTCTATATCGTTCTTTAGGTGTGACCTCCAGAACTGCACACAGTACTCCAAGTGAGGCCTCACCAAGGACTTATAGAGAGGGATGATTACCTCATGCTTTCTGCTAGTAATACCTCTACCTATTCATCCAAGGATTCCCTTTGCCCTTAGTATCATTAGGTCCTTCTGGGCCCTGTGCTCCCATCAGTCCATAATGGTGTCCATGTATACATGTGAGAGCATATGGCCCAGAGGGCTCTGCGCTGTCATCCATGCATAATGTTTCAGATACAGTAGTGGTATCCTTATTTGCCTGTTGGAGCAGGCCCTGCATTCCCATCCCGTAGTGTACAGCATTAAAAAACACCTCACATTGCAGTCTTATCCTATAGAAAGCACAGCAAAATTGGAAAGCTGTGTAACTTGAAACCAAATTAATAGATGTTCTCAAATCCATCAAAAGCACATTGTTGGCCTTGTAACCTAGACATTTCAGAGGAAAATTGCAAACTGTTTCTTAACAGCATAGTGACAAAGAAATGACTCCATAAACCTCCAAGTAAAATGTTATCCTATGGGAAATCAACCAAAATTTAAATCCTAGCCAAAGCAATATATTTTCACCAATCCAGCAAAAGGCACATCTGTGGTACAAACCCTTTGTACTTCTGAAAATTTCAGTCCAAAAGTCCAAACCATTTTTTTCCTATGAAGTGACAAAGAAACAGCTCTATAAATTTCTTTTTTTTGCAAATCTCAAAAAAGAATCCTTTCCTGAGTTTCCTTTTTTGCAATTTGCAGAAAAAGAAAATCCTTTTTGCAAATCATGAAAAAGGATCCTATTTTACAAATCCTTTTGCATGATTTGTGGTAAAAGAAAATCCATTTTCGCAAATTGCAGAAAAGGATCCTGTTTGCTGTTTTGCTGTAAAAGTTTTCCGCAATTTTCAGCAAATGATTACTGCTGGTAAATAAACACATTCCTCCACATTTAAAAACAAAACTTTCCCCAGAATCCAATTCATCGAGCCCCAATTAGGTAAACACAACTGCTGGTGTTTTCCTAAGGCCAGTTTAATTTTAGAAAATTAATTTAGTTTACCTGGCTAACAGAAAACAAAATGGTGGCAGCATGAAATAGGATTCTGTATTTGAAGAAAAGGATTTTGTGTTTGCAATCGAGGATTCCGCATTTACAGTCAAGAATCCTATTTCTAGCTTCACATCTAACTTTTCCCATAGGAAATAATGAGAAACTTTAAAATGTAATAACTTTGGAATGGATTAATATTTTTACACGAAACCTTCAAAATGCACCACTGGGACCCTAGACCTAGATACCATAACAGTCTCAGACCAAAATTCCACACAGTTTTTGTGCAACATAGTGACAAAGAATTTGACAAAAAGTGGTAATTTTACACATTGTTTGACACTCTATATCGCCACACCTGCATACCCTATCAGAATGAAACTTACTACATCAAATGACCTATGGTCCCTGAAAGTGTCCTCCAAACTTCATGTGAATCGCTTGAACGATTCCAAAGTTATTAAATTGCAAAATGTTCAGTTTAACATAGAAGTGAAGATTTAACCCTAGCTATAGGGGGTGCCATTGCACCCATATAATACACACACACACACACACACTGTCATGTATTATTTCTTAAATAAATATGATACATGTTTAGCTTATCTGCTTTAAGAACAGTACAGGCTACTTGCACAAAATAAACTAATAATAAAATAAGATGAAAGCTGTTTCTAATATTTATAATTAAGATAATACAGTGACTAGAGCTTGAATTGTTAACATTAGATATGAAAGGGAGTTGGGGGGAGTGGTCTATCTGGAGAACATGGCGGAGGTCTAATACAGGAGATCTGTAAGGATCCTCTTCATATCTACAGCATCCCTTGAAAATATTTCACAACAGCTGTCAATATCACTAAAACTAAGTGTCCTGATGCCCTCTACAATTAAATCTATGAAGAAGCAAGCCAAACTCTGCTTTAATCCACCACAGAAGCATTCAGAAGCTCTGGACCCAAGTGGGCCTTCACATAAGCTAACCTCGCAACCTAGGACAAAGAAATCTACCGAAGAGACAAACCCCACGATGGCAGATGCAGAACCGGAATGACTCATTTGGGACCTTAAATATGATCTCAGCACCAGAATGCAGTCGAGGTTTGACAACCTAACTGCATCATTTACAGCAAATGGTAAATACGGTATCAGATACGGTTGATACGCATGAGAACAGACTTATCAAATTGGAATCTCGACTAGGGTCACAAGAAGATAGCAGTGCTAGGCTTTCTACAGAGCACCAAAATGCCTTGAAAGAAATAATCTACTTAAAAGAGGTGATCAATGATCATAAAAATAGGGAAAGGAGAAATAACATCTGGATAGTTGGGCTCCCGGAGGACCTAGAGGGGAAGGACTGTGCTGGCTACACTCAGAAATGGCGAAAGCAGACGCTAACACTTTCTCCCGCGGTTTCCCTTGAAGTTTGGAGAGCGCACCGGTTTCCAGGAGTGAGGCTCCCTCTGCAGCAGAGGTCCAGGCACTTACTCATTAAATTTCTAAGATACCAAGATAGACAAGCGGTCCTGGAGGTGGCAAGCAGATGAGAGCCTGCCATGATTCAGCATGCCTGCATAAGCATTTTTCCAGACAACTCCAGACCCCTGCAATCCTGCAGACAAGCATTTAACGAGGTTAAAAAGAAATGACATGACCTGAGCTGCTCCTTCTCCCTAGTATATCCTGTCAAGCTGATAGTGCTACCACAAGGAGGCAAACAATGTGCCTTCACTAATCCTAAAGTGGCATTGGAGTTTGTCAATGGCCTGAATACAGGGCAGGAGGTGAATAAAATGAGCACCAGGATGATGAGCAATGCTGAATCCTTGAACTAGGTACTGTTAAATCCTTTACCATGGGTTCCCATGAGGGGAGGTTTATTTTGGGGGGGATAAGCTGCACTTCGTTCGGTAACACCATGGTGGTGGCCTATAAGGGCAGGGCCACGTGCATCCAATCGCATACCCACCCTACCTACCCTGGGTTTGGTGAGACTCGGTTGACCTGTCTGATAGATGTCTCACTACAAATATGAGGCTTACATGTTTTACAATGTTCAGTGAGTTCTCCAATCTCCGGATATATGAGGAAAGCTTATAGTGGCTTTCCAGCTAACAATGCTTATCTACGGCTTTGAGGACAGCCCTGCTCTTATAAGGGGAACATGGTCATAGTTCCCCATCTGTACTTGAGGCCTCAATTAACTATTTGTGGGTGATCCACAGCCAGCATCAGGGAACCTGTCACTGAGACAAGAGGGGAAGGGGGAAGTGATCCTCCTTACCTTTTCCCCAACTCCTAAGGCCTTGCTATAGTCTGCCTTGGAAGGTGGGCAACTGGATTGCCAGAGGGCCCTTGTCTGATCAGAGATCTTCTCACTTTATGCATGCAGCATATGTACTCACAGAACTCATGACTTAATTGCTAAAGGCCTGTAGATAGGCTTAACTCGGTTTTGTTTCAGGAAATGCTTTAATTTCAACAAAAGTTCTTTTTGCTTTATGACAGTTAAAAGAGTTATGGATAAGGGGGGGGGAACTGAAGAGGCTGAGCCCACGTGCTGCACCATGTATGCAAGTAATTAGAGGGGCCTTCGAACTGAACTACGAGGAGCTTATTTTCACTAGGGAAGAGCAAGTTAGACAAAGCTGAAAGAAGCATATTTGTGGGGGAACTCGCGCTATGCCATTCGAGGCGATGCAATACAAATCTCCTTACAAATAGCTTCATGGTGGCAACAGAACAACGATTCTTCACAATCTCCTGGGACCCCTACAGGAGGAGTAAAAGACTTTAGAGAGGGGCACTTGGTGGGTCCCCTGGGCTCCTTCCTACCTTATTTAACCCTGCAACAAATGGGAATCAAACAAAAATCAGATAACAAGGTAGATAGAGAATTCCCAGCTCACTCCATGAAAAAGAGAGGGTGTTCAGAACTTGTTTACATTTTAGGGTGAGCGGCTTGGAGTTTGGTTATTGGTTCTAGGGTGGTTGGTTAATGGGAGGGGTTAAGGGATAAAAGACCCGAGAATTTAACTGTCTGGGGGAAGGTTTTTCAAAGTGGGGTTTTAGAAATAGGTTTAGGTTTTATCAATGTTGTGTGTTAATGTTTAAAAAGTTTGGAAAGCTCAGATTGTGCTTACTCTTAATGGTGAAACTTTTAAAACAAATTAAGTGGAGACCTTATGTATTCTTAACTAGATTGCTGGTATGGACAAATTACGTTGATTTCCTGGAATGTTAATGGCCTAAAAATGGTTGTAAAGAGAAAGAGGGTCTGGTCACAAATTAGAAAATTGAAGGGGGATATCATATTTTTGCAAGAGCTGCATTTAACAGAGGAGGAGATGGCCCAATTGGCGCAATCCTGGAGGGAATCCCTGTTGGTGGCTCCATTCACTTCCAAAGTTCGGGGAGTGGCCATATTGGTGCGTTCAAACTTCCCTCATAAAATAAAGAAGGTAATCTCTGACCCTCAGGGGAGATACATGATAACCGATTAAGACATGGGGGCAAATTTACAACATTATGTTAGTGTATGGACCCAACTATGATTCCCTGGATTTTTTTCACACACCTGGGAGTGACGCTGGCTCAACACAGGCATAATTTAGTTTTAGGTGGGGATTCTAATACATATCTTGACCCCAGGTTGGATCACTCTAAACAGGAAACCAAATTGATTTCCTTCAGTGTACATGCCCTAAGAGGCTTGGCGAAGGAACGGGTACTGGTGAAGACCTGGAGACATTATCACCCCAATGAGAGAGAATTTTCCCTTTTCTCTCGTGCCCACCAAGTATATACCAGGTTAGATTACTTATTTCTTTTGGCCCCCCTGGTAAATAATGATGTAGAGGCCTCATATGGCCCTATGATAATATCTGATCATGCCCCTCTGAGGGTCTCCCTTACCATGAGTGGTCCTCCTGCCTCCTTCCCACAGTGGAGGCTGGACCCAATACTTCCACTTGGCAAACAATATTGTGCCAAAATCAATGAGAAAATCAAGGGTTTTGTAGAGTTCAATGCTGGGAAGGAAACACACATTAACTACATGTGGGATGCCTTGAAGGTGTATGTCAGGGGGAATCAATTGCTTACTCTGCATTCAAAAGAAAACAGCAGGGTCAGGAAGAAACTAACCTAATTAAGCAAATAAACTCACTCGAGAGGGCTGACATGTCTAACAATTCCCCATGGCATAGCAGACAAATCAAAAAACGTAAGGGTCAAGTTAATCAATTAGCTACCAGTCGTCTGGAGAGGGATCTACTAACAACCAAATCAAGAGAAGATTTTGAAGGAGCTAGGGCAGGCAAATGGCTTGCAGGAAAGGTAAAGAAAAAACAAGTGGAAAGATATTTCCTAAGAATGGAATATAAAAATGGGGTGGTCACTTATAATCAAAATGAAATCAACAACATATTCAAAGATTTTTACTCCTCCCTTTATTCCACCCAGGTCCCTGATGGCTCTGACCCTGCTGTTTTTTTGGATGACAAACAACTCCCTGCCCTGACTAGCAATCAAAAAACAGAATTGTACAGTTGAATCACTTTGGAGGAGATCAAATCAGTAATTTGGCAGATGAAAAAGGGAAAAGCTCCCGTGCCAGACGGCTTACTGGTGGAGTTCTACAGGGTCACTTGGGACTCCCTAGGAGACCTCATGGCAGAAATGATCTGGGTGGCCCTGGGGGAAGGAAAGCTTCCACCATCCCAGATACTAGCTACTATTACTGTGCTCCCCAAGCCTGGGAAAGACCCACTGAAGTGTGGTTCCTACTGCCCCATATCTTTGCTCAACGCCGATTATAAAATGCTTGCTAAGGTTCTGGCCAGGTGACTGGAGGAATTCTTGCAGGAACTTGTCCACCCAGACCAGGGGGGTTTGTGAAGGGCCACCAAGCCAAACATAATTTACAACACTCAATAAATATTATACATTTGTAAACCCAGCTAATGGGGGGTTGAGAGGAGAGAGGGCTTCTCGCATTAGATGCAGAAAAGGCATTCGACAGGGTAGAATGGCCATTTATGTTTGCGGTACTTAGAAAATTCAGAATGGGGTAAACTTTTATTTGCTGGCTGAAGGTCCTTTACACCTCCCTTAGGGCCCAGATCCTAACTAATGACACCATCTATTCCCTTTTGACCTCACACGTGGTACCCAACGGGGTTGTGCTTTGTCCCCCCTACTGTATGTGCTTACAATTGAAGCACTAGCTGCGGCTATCAGAGGGAACAAGAGTATTAGAGGTTATAGATGGGGCAGATTAGTCATGTTTTATCCCTTTTGTGGATGTCATCCTGCTGTTTTTGGAGAACCCAGGAGTGGTCCTTCCAGAAGTGAGTAATATATTTGAAATAATGGACCCATGTCAGGTCACAAGATTAACTGGGACAAAAGCGAATGGCTTCCTCTGGGCACCAAAAAATCCCCAATTACAATTGCAGGTTCCACTATTTCACCTTCAAAACAAATTAAATACTTGGGGGTGTTTCTCCCTAGAAAATTATCTCAGATAATCAAAATTAACTACAACCCACTAGTTAAAAAAAAAGAGAGATGATTGCATTCAATGGAGAGCCCTTCCTCTCACCCTTCTGGGCAGGGTTAACCTTGTTAAAATGAATATTCTCCCCCAAATCCTCTACTTATTTCAGTCCCTCCCAATAGCCCTCCCCAAAAGTATTTGAAATCTCTAGAGGGAGCAATCACCCAACTTCTATGGCAAGGGAAGAAAACCAGGATCAATAAGCAAATTCTGAGGCATACAGAGAGTAGAGGGATTTGGGATTGCCTCATCTCCATCTATACTACCTTGTCTCCCAGCTGGCCCATATACCAGACCTCTTGAAAGAGGGCAGGGATCGACCAGTATGATGTGCCCTAGAAAGTAGAGATGGCATGTCTGTTTATAACAACATCCTGGTGGATTCACTCAGTGGGAAAGGCCCTGACAAGGTCACAAACCTGTGTACCAGATCTATGTGGAAGGCCTGGAATATGGCCCATACATTATTGGGGGGGACTTCAGTCACTTTCTTTGGACTCAACTTTAGGGGTGCTGCGGGGGTCAAGCCCATCCCTGAAGCAATTGTACAAGGCCCAATACTGGCATAAGCAAGGCCTATTTAGACTTCAACAAATTCTACAGGAGAGACAGGTGATAATAAGTTTTAAATAGTTAAGAAAAGTATACAGTCTTGACCTCTCTCAATATTTTCTTTGCTTGAAACTGAGAGCCAAATTGGATAATGTTCTGAACACAGGGGATAACCCGATAATACTGGGGTACTCCCCTCTGGAAGAGCTTTTTAAGAAATTTTCAAGTGTGGTGGCTTTTAAACCCCTGACCAGATGGTATAGACTATTATTTGAAGTCAGCCCTTGGGGAACATTAAGGAATCATGGGAAGGAGATCTCTACCCAGAGAGGCTGACGGGAAGGGACTGGACTCTTATTTTCAAAAATGCACTCCTATGTTGGGTCAATAACAGGTTAAGAGCTGTGCAGTACAATGTGCTTATGCAAACTTATTTTACGCCGAGGCTTGCGCATAAGATTGATCCTCTGAATTCTCAATACTGCCCCAAATGCTTGGTGCAGGAGGGCACCTTTTGTCATTTAATCTGGAGCTGCCCCAAAATCCAACAATTCTGGCAGGACATAATATTTACACTCTCGAAAACCATTCAAATCCCCTTCAAACTAGACCTGGCTGAAATCCTCTTGGGACTCCCTGGCCACAAGAGTACAGGCCCTTTGAGAGGGAAAAACTATGGCGACTGGGAAGAGCTGTGAGGATGAAAGAGTTAGCCTGTTACTGGAGTCTTAAGCAAATTCCCACTACAGCTCCAAGGCTAAACTCCATTTTATTGGCAAGGAAGCTGGAGAGGAAACAATACCTAGTCATAGAACAGATAAAGAAGTATAATGAGACTTGTCTGCCCCTTGAGGCTGCCCTGATGGAGGACTGGTTCCCAGCCTTCTAAACCTATATAAGCAATGTTTGGAGGGGCATTGACATTCCAGGACTATAAAGCACTAGACTTGCAAGACTTGTTTATATGCATAAAGATGGGGGCATTTCTATGGGAATTGCCACCCAAGCTGGTTTATCTATCACTCAGGTTTCCCTTGTGCATGGATAATGTTTTCTTTATGTTTTTTACTATTTCCTCATATTTATGCTCTAGGTATAAGTTTTCATAAATTAACCTATAGTGGGCTATTACTGATAAGCAATTCCTTTAAAATGTAACATCTCTCTCATGTTAATGTGTAAAAATATGGCCATGATTTGTTTAGGTAAATAGCATCTTATGCCAGAATATAATTTCAACCTGTTATCAAATAATTTTTATTTACTGGCATACTTCTTCCAGGTTATGGCTTACTATTTTAATTATCTTAACACCCTATGACTTGTGTTTTTACTACATAGCATATACTGCTGTACCCATATACCTGTATCTGTTTTATTTTGCAGTATTGCCCATCCCTTCCCTCAGTTAGAGGGAGAGGTCTGCTTGCAACTGAGTTTTTCCACAATAAATAACGTTTACAAAAAAATATATGTGAGGGAGTTAATTTCCAGAGATATGGAGTGAACGGAAGAAGAAAAAGTGTAAAAAGCATGACGTCATATACTGTAAATATAAAAATATACAGTAGGGATGACAGAGAAATCCCACCAACTATGTAGTGCTTTTGGGCTGGCAGTATAGCTGAGAGGTTAGAGCAATGAGCTGTGATTAATAGGTTTAATTCCCACGACTTCCACTTGCATACTGTGTGGTCCTGTAAAAGTCATTTAACATCCTCAGTGCTCCTTCTTCCTTGAAAACAGGCCTTGGGCCTTACCTGGTTAACAAAGAATTGAAAAAATAAATAATTTGACATGGATTAAATCTATCACTGAATTTGAAAAATCTGAGGCTTTTTTTATCTCTAGACTAATTACACTTAATATTTTGTATTACCTCAGTTATGAATACATAATACACACACTGTAAGGTTTTTTATTTTCAGAGAAATGAATGTGCAGTCTGCTGTTGACAGGTAAATCAAAAACTCAGAACAGCACAAATAAATCAATAGGGCAATTCTTTCTGTATTTACTATAAAGCTGTAGAGTTGCTTCAGAGCAATTATTTGTTTTCTACTGCATCCGTATCTAGTGTGGACAGCAAGTGTGCCCCTTTACTTCAGGGTAATGTCACAGAGTTCACAACCAAAATAACTGGTTGTTGTTGTACTTTACTGATAAGGTAACCTGTTTTGCCATCACAGTTCAAGACAGGTTCTTTGAAGCTGGAGGCCTGATGTATACCAGAACACAATAACAGCACTAAACTATAAACCAAAACAGTCATTAAGGAACATGACCACCCCAGTGTCCATGCTTTAAAGAAACCTTGGTGCTTTTCTTCTGCAAAAGGAACCATTTTACCATAAAAGTATGATAAAGCTGAGATCATGCTGCAATAAGCAGCATAGAACAAAATCTAAATAACTAGATATTAAAATTTCCAGCAAACATTTCATAGCTCACATCAGCATAACCCAGTTACACAAAATTGTACCCTAGTTTTAGTATCAGGGCTTTTCATTTGTTAGTACTGAACTTAGTCTCATTAAAACCTGATTTTTCCCCTTAGACTTCATCTGTTCATGTTATTTAGACCTACCAAGAAGTATTACTCCTCTAATTATGAAATCGTAACCTGTTGTCATAGAAATTATTCTGATGTCCTAACACAGGGTTATGATTTTAGGGCAGGAAACAGATGAAGTCCTTTGGACAATAAAATATTAGTTAATAGTTTGATGTAGTGCCATCCAACAAAGTATTATACTAACTAATGATTACTGGAATCATTGAAAGCACAGTTAGTTGTATAAAAAGATGGCTATTCAAAAGGAGACAAAGGATTTCCAGTTCACTTGGGGAAAAATGACTGGTGGAGTTCTGCAGGGATCGGTGTTGGGTAGAGATTTGCAAAATCAGGGAATTTCACTTCATAAAAGACTTCACAAAGGTTCCCTGACTTCACTTTTCCAGGGGGCACACTTTGTATGGTTTTCACCTGGTGACGGGCCCAACTTTGCTTAGCAAAAACTATGTGTAGTGGTATTTCACTGGTGAGGGTATCAGCGAAATGCCACTCTGCATAATTGTCACCAGGCAAAGTAACAGTTCACTGGTGAAAACTATGCTAAGAATTTACTTTTTTTTTCTCAAAACAATGGTTCTAAAAAATGTAACCCACCTCCACCCACTGTGATAAATTTCCTCCACCCCCTTTCACCCCCAGACCATTTTAAAGATAGTAACTCCACACCACCACTCTCTTGCACTCACCTCCCTCCACCCCCAGTCTCAGCAAAGTTTGTTAAAATATACATATAACCCTTCCCACCACCCATGCCAAATAAGTAAAACTCACCACATCTACATCCCACACCCAGTGCTTGTCCAACCCAAGTTATATAAACAATAGGGACCCCCCCCCACCATACCACCCTGTGGCACCCAATCTCCGTTCACCCCTTCATACCCTACATATTAATATTGCAGTTTGACCTGTAGAAAAAGGACTCCATCCGGTGCTGGAGCAAGGTGCCCTCATTGTTCAGTGTCCTGCTGTAAAACAAATGACTTATAATGTATGGCCGAATGCAGTAAACACGCAAAAATCGTCTTTTTACAGGGTTGTTACACCATCGATGTGATGTCATGCCTTTGTTATACTACAGACGCTGCATCACATCGATGGTGTAACAGAACAGAACCACCGGGCATTGCTGTTGCCATGACCTCCATAACAGCCAAACGTTCACATGTTTAAAAAAAAGAAAACAAACTTGCTTTCATGATTTCTGGCAGTCCAAGTAGCATTTCTGTGATTTTTTTTTTTCGTAATGTTTCCCAGCCTTTCATGTTATTTTTAATTCTCTAATTAAACCTGCTTGAATTCAAACCCCGTGAATGCGCATGTCTTCCTGTGTCACAAGATAAGTCAGCAGTCTGTTGCATAGTGGTGTCTAATTGTAATGTGGTTTTTAATTTTGGTGGCGTGATCGTAAAAACTTTTCTCTGATTTTTCCAATGACCATACACTATAAAAGACAATATATGGTCATCGGTGTGTAACCGCACTAGACTTGCCTTCTCATGGTTCCCATGGCAACTCTGAAAACCTCTTGAGCTGCTCTCTCAGGGTTTAACAGAGATGCCAAGGGAAACACTCGAAGGCAAGCATAGCGAGGTTACACACCGATGACCATACGTTACCCTCTACATGATGTCCATTCCCATAATATTACCTGACCAGGTGATAAGCAACATTAGTACTCAGCCCTGAGTGAAGCAGGAGACCCATTGGAAAGAGACACAGCATTGCAACTTTCTTCATGTAGGGGCTGTAGTAGGCATGTTTGGGCACAGTGCCAGACCTGTAGCTTGCTTTGGACAGGGCCCCATGGGCCCTATATGAAGCAACAGACCAGATGGGCATGGGGCCAGACCTGTAGCTTGCTTCATGCAGGGCCCTGTGGGCATCATTTAAAGCAGCAGACCGACTGAACACAGTGCCAGTCCTACTGGTTGCTCAACACAGGTTTCTGTTTGTCTTACATGAAGCAGTAAACTTGTAGAGAATTGCAACAGATCTCTAGCATGCTTTCTGCAGAGCCCTGCAGGCCCTTTGCAAAGTGAAAAACTCATCAAGCAGGTCTGAAAGTTTCCACTTGGGTGGTCATGAGAGGAGGCAGAAAGTGACAAATATATCCACAAATTGTGTCCCTTTTAAACTGAACATGGCTGTTTTTCACATTTATTTTGAATTTTTTTAAGTTTATTGGGGCACAAACACAACATTATTTATTTATTTAGTAATTTATTTATTTAAAATTGTGGTAACTAGAAAAGGCAAACTGAGCTAGAGCTCATTTCCAGGTGTGACCTGGGGGTGGGGGATGGAGTAAATGCAACAAGAAGACAGAGGTAACTACATAGCAGTAAGTACAATAAAATACAAAACTTTCTACAAGAATACAGAGGTGACTACATAGCAGCAGGTACAATAAAATACAAAATATATACAATAAAGTAAAAATGTATAGCATACAGTATATACAAAAAATATAAATGAGAATGTACAATGTTTTACAATCAGGCAATAGCATAAGGAGCAGAGTGCAAGGAGCCACAAATTAATGGCTGGAGAGTAAAGGAGAGGGTAAGGGATCAGGGGAGAAGGGGGGAGGTGAGTAGGGTGTCAAGGGGATAAGGAGGGAAGCAGGAGCACGTAGTAGGGAAGGGTTTTAGGTGCTTTTTGAGGAATGCAGCAGTGGGCAAGAGGCAGACTGAGAGGGAGAGATGGTTCCAAAGGATGGACAACCTGAAGGCATAGGACAACTTGTCTTGTTGTGAATGTGGAAGATGGAGTGTGAAAGAGCAGGGGTCTTGGGTATGAAATGAGTAACCCGGGTTGGTGGAGAGGGACAGGAGATTGGTGAGGTAGGACGGGAGAGCACTGAACCAATACATTACGAAGAAGGTAATACAGTGGGCAAGTCATCAACTAGCAAGTGAGGTCAGGGAGACAGCCGAGTACAGGGAGCAATAGTGTGTTTGATAGGGAAGGTTTGTAGTGAAATGACAGAATGCATTGTACAGTGATTCAGGTTTGGAAAGAGGTGATTGAGGCATGGAGCTGTAAACAATGTCAGCATAATCTATGGAGGGCAGAATTAGTCTGGTGACATGCTTTTTCTTGATAGGGAGTAAGAGACAGTCCTTGTGTCTGTACAAGGCACCAAGTTTGGACTGGAGCTTAGCATGGATAGCATCAATATGGCGGGATAAGTCCAGCTTTGGATCAAGCCAGATTCCCAGGTATTTGTAGGATTCCACAGTTTCTAATTTAGAGCCATCTAAGGAATGAAAAGATGGGGGGAGGGGAGCTTAGCCAGTTTTTGTGCAGTGCCAAAAGCCATTGCGACAATTTTCTTTGTGTTGCATTTGAGTGAGTTTATTTCAAAGGAGTGTCAGCAATTCTGGCTCTACTCACACAGTGTGCCTTTTGTGAAATGTTCCAACTAAAGAAATACAAACCAGGGCACTGCAAAGTGCAAAATGCAAAATATCTTTATTCCAGTGCAAAAATAGCAAACTTATTTCAAACCAATTTAGTGCATTCTCCAAGTCAGCCTGAAAGGAAGCCTAAATACGTGAGAGGGAGGGACCACATGCATGGATGACCGTATCATCAGCATACATGTGTATGTGTGAGGTGGAGCAAGAGGAGGAATGTTCATTTGTGAAAACTGAGAATAATATTGGTCCAGAATTGATCCCTGAGGGATGCCAGCATGTATAGGGAGGGTAGGGGATGTGGTGTTGCCTAGTTGCACATTTTGAAATCAGTCAGATAGGTATGCCCTGAACCGTTCAGCGATGAAGAGGAGAGGCCGATGGAAGCAGGTTTATCCAGGAGGAGTTGATGGGCGACCGAGTCAAGGGCCTTGGCTAGGACTATGAAGATGGCCAGTGTCAACTGGCCATTGTCCATAGCAGAGTCAATATGATTTGTGAGATGGAGTAGAGAGGATGAAGTGGACCGATGACACCAAAAGCTGGATCGGTAAGGGCTAAGGACAGCATTAGTATCTAGGAAGAAGTTTAGCCTGTTGGAAAGGAGGGCCTTCTGCAATTTAGTGAGAGAGAGAGAGGAGTAGAGAAATGGGCCTGCAGTTGTCCGGTATGGAGGGGTCTCCACCTTTATGAAGGGGGATGACTTTGGCTAACTTCCATTCCTTGATGACTGTGCCTTGGGAGAGAGATATATTGAAAATGTGTGTAAGCAGTGGGGCTATTGCTGGCAAGAGCTCTTGAGTAGATTGGGATTGAGTCCATCAGGACTTTGCTTGGACTTGTTCAAGGCTTTGAGAACATGAAACACCTCTATAAGAGTAATGGGGGAAAGGAGTACCCAGTTGAGAAGGTGGTAGTGGTGTGATGACAATGGGTGGGGCAAAGGGGGGGTGGCAGGGGTCCAGCCAGGAGGGCACTGGTGGTGAAAAAGAGGTTTATGAAGGAGGCTGCTGAGCTGAGGTCTGAGTCATTAGAGACTGAGACTATAGGGTGGGTGGGAGGATGGGGGGAAGAACCTAGCAGAGAGTGGAGTGTCTTCCAGAACTCTGCAGGGGTTGTTCAACTTTCATCAGTTTTGTTTCTAAAAGATTTGGCTTTAGCTGTGTGCACTGCCTTGGTGCATGCATTCCTCAGAGCTCTGTACCATTGTAGATTGGCAGCATTGAAGGATGTTTTGTATATGCTCCAAGCATGATCTCTGGTTTTGAAAAGGTTGATCAAGTTGGAGGTAACCCAAGGGAGGTGCCTACGATGGAGATGCATCCTTTTGGTGAGAGAATGATTGTCTCACATGTTTAGGGAGATGTTAGTGAAGGCTGCAAGGGCAGAGTCAACATTAGGTGCAGTGAAAACCCCAGACCAATCAACCAGGAATAGGTCCTACTGAAGTGCTTGGGTGTTGAGGGACCTTAGGGGAATTCAGTGATTGGTTTAGTGTAAACCATTTATAACAGACTAGATTGTGTATAACACAAATGTGCCTTATAAGTGGGTGTCCAATATAATTCAAAGTGGGTACTATATATCTTTGTTTCAGTGGTTCAGTGATGGATATCTTGAAAACACCGGGATTATGAAGACTCATCTATGACCAAAAGATCTGTCATCTCCGTACAAGTCATATTGCAGCAGCAAAGTATGGACAGCGGTTCTTTAGCATTTATTTGCCTGAGCAGGGTTTCTGTTTTGAAAGTTAGAGTCCTTTTCCCAGTACAGTGGAAAAAGAACCCAATCTCACTACATTTAAAAACATGATTTGGGAAGAACTGTGACAAGAGACGGTTAAGACTTCATTAACCCATGACTCTACACTACTGGTGTCTGAATTTTGTTTCTTTCTTTCAGCCCATTTACAGCCAGTGCTATGGTATACTTTCCAGTGATTTAATCATCCTTCAGATGGTTGGAAGTTGGTCTTCCCCATGGCAGTTGCCAACTTTGAAGCATTTTCCATTAAAATTGGTCTACCAATCTGGGCGTCCCTTCCACTGAGCATTAGCGAACCAATGTAACGGGGCATCTTCTGCTTCCCCATCCTTTTCCTTCTTCTTACACTTATGATATGGATTTGCATTATTGTGCCACTCATCCAGCAGTTTAGAGTGGCTGTTTAACAGATCAGACAGCATGGGAACATGGCATGCTGAAGTGGAGAGTAAACACCTTCATTGACATCTTCAGCATGTCATCTGTCTCTTTCAAAATCTCGATCTTAAGAGACAGACTTATAATGTTTAATTTTGTCATTGCAGCAGACAATAGCTGGAGTTAAGCTAAACGAAACAAAAGAGCAGTAAGATGATTAGGAGCAACATAAGTAAGCACCTCTTACTAGCCCTTAAATAGCCCTGAAGTACTTTGACTATAAACTGTTAGCACCTGTTATTGAACAAACTCAAGCTCCTTGGTGTACGATCTACATGGTGGCATCTGATGGCAATAATAATAATAATACTGTAATAATAATAAAAATAATCTATTTTTTATGGCGCCTTTCAAATATCAATGCACCTAACAATTTTAAAATAAAAAATCAGACATCAATAAAAATAAATCATATAAAATCCAAATATCATCAATACAGCCATCAAGTCATCAGTCACTGAATGCCTGGTGCCATAGAAAAGATTTTAGGGCCTGTTTAAATTCCTCCACAGTTGTGCACTCCCGTAACCAATGGGGTAGAGAATTCCAAAGGGTAGGGGCTGCATACATAAATGCTCTGGCCTCAGAAGATTTCAAACACACCTTAGGAATATCTAGCAACCCCTTATCAGCTGAGCGGAGTGATCGCCCAGGGCAGTAAGGGACCAGGAGCTCTTTCAGGTGGTCTGGGCCCTGTCTCTGTAGGGCTTTAAAAGTCAGCAAACCAACTTTAAAGGTGATCCACCATTTTACTGGCAGCCAGTACAGTTTGCGTAGTACCGGCTAAATATGATAGGACCAAACCGATTCCATCAAAAGCCAGGCTGCTGTGTTATGCACTAGCTGCAAGTGGCAGATTTCCACCCCAGGAAGCCCTAGGTAGAGGAAATTGCAATAATCTAAGCATGAGGATACAAAGCCGTGGACCAAAGTAGGAAGGGAACCAGATGCTTAATCCTGGAGATATTCCTTAGATGGTAAAAAGGAAGATTTGATGACAGCTAACACCTGCGAATGCAGGGTCAACCCTTCATCAAAAATTACCCCCAGGTTACACACTCGTACAGAGGTCGGGAGTGATAAGCAACCAAGGAAAAGTCCAGAGGGTGAACCAACCCCCAACCCCCCTGTCCAGTGACCTGGGTCCACAACCAGCACCTCAGTTTTTTCCGAGTTCAGCTTCAACCAGCTGGAATCCATCCACTCCTGGATATTTTTGAGACAGCTATTAAAGACTGAGAGAGCTCCATCCTGGTCAGGTGCAAAAGGAATGTAGATCTGGGTGTCATCAGCATAGCAGTGAAACTTCAACCCATATCTTCTTACAATGTCTCCAAAGGGCAGCATATATACCACGAATAACATGGGTGAGAACACTGAGCTCTGAGGCACTCCACACAACAGAGAAACTGGGTCTGGGGAGGAAAACCCCAGACACCACTCTCTGTGTTCTTCCCGTGAGGAATGATGTAAACCATCTGAGGACTGTTCCTGATAGTCCACAGATGTACCTCAGGTGACCAAGCTGTATCCCATGGTCCACGGTATCAAATGCCAATGAGAGCTCCAGAAGAACTAAGATGGAGCAGCTCTTCCGTTCTCTAGCCATAAGGAGATCATTGATTACCCGAAGCAGCACTGTCTCTGTACTGTGTCTCTTTCGAAAACCAGACTGGAGAGGTTCATAGATGTCATGGATCATCAAATGATCCTTCAATTGTGCAGCAACTACTTTCTCAATCATCTTCCCTAAAAAGGGAAGGTTAGAGATTGGTCTTTAGTTTGCATGGCAGTTTGGGTCCAAAGTAGTTTTCTTCAAGAGTGGTGTCATCACCGCCTCTTTCAGGGAGCTAGAAAACTCTCCAGATTCCAAGGAGCACCAAACTATCTGCACTAGGACCAGCCCGATAGCATTAATACAACCCAAATTCAGGGAAGTTGGTCCAGGGTCCAAACTACAGCATGTAGAGTGCACAACCTGATGATCTACATGACATCCATGAACTCCTGTTGGTTGAAGGTACTCCAGAAAGGCCAAGGACCAGTGACCTCATGCTGATCTAAGGCAACATCCATAGAGTGTGCAGGTTGGGGTGCCGCCCTGATGTCGGCCACCTTACTAGTAAAGAATCAAGTAAGTTCATCGCACTCTTTTTTTGAAAAAGCTTTCTGGACTTGCAGAAAGGCTGGGTTGCACAGTCTGCCCAGAGTTTGGAACAGCTGAACTGGTCAATTCTGAGCTGCAGCAACCTCCCCGGACAGGAACTCTGACTTCTTCTGGGTGATTGCAGATTGATAGGTTTGACTATGGTCCATCAATCTAACATGGATGGCATCAAGGGAGGACCTCCACCAGCAACACTCTAACCTTTTTCTTAATCACCGCATCTCCCTCAAAGTCCCATCAAACCATGGGGATCAAGGGCAAAGGGAGAGAAGATGAACATGGACTGGAGCAATAGAATCCAGAGCCACCAATACGGCCGAATTATAGGCCATCATGAGGGCCTCTGGGTCATTGCTTGCCACTGAGAAGGACGATAAGTCAAGTACCACCACCAGGCTTTGAGCACTTATATCTCATAAAGGACGGTACCTAACCATCTCCACAGGGGTAGGCCTACGAAGTGGGGTAGGGGGTTGCTAAAACTAAACCCCATGGTGTAGTGATCGGACCAGCCAACTGGTTCCACACCCAAGTCAGAGGCTTCGATCCGTAGGAGGAAGACTAAGTCAAGGGAGTGTCCATGTTTATGAGTAGCAGTGTAAACTACCTGTATAAGGCCCAGAGATGTCATCAGCTGGAGGGAGTGCTGTCCAAATTATGAGAGTTCATCATCGATCCAGGCATTGAAGTCACCCAGAACCATCAGTCTGGGTGACTCGCATGCCATATAGACGATGAAGTCTGCCACCTCCTAAAGGAATCGCTTCTCATCTCCAGGTGGACGATAGATGAGGGCGATCCGACAACCCACACCTGCCACTATGGTACACTTGAATGACTCCAGTCTCCTCAACTAGTACGCTTGTGAGGTTAAGTTCAGTCTTGAAACAGACCACAACCCCCCAAAGGTCCAATCTCGGGCGATATATCACCAAGTACCCGGCTGGAGTTAGAGCCTCCAAAATGGGGCCAGAGTTCACATCCAGCCAGGTCTCGGTGATGCATGCCAGGTCCATCGTTTCAACAAGATCTGCAATAATTGTGGTCTTTTTCTTAATGGGCCTGGCATTGCATAACACCGCCCTAGTTGGATGAACCTCTCGGGCCTCCCAAACCACCTGCCCACCACCATCGGTAGTGCCCTTGGGTATGGAAACCAAGCATGGAGGACCATGTTCTGGATTCCATTTCACCCCAGGGCATCTCCTGAATCTTATTGCTTCGATGCGCTAGTCCCCCTCATTTGCCTTCCCCTGTTTGCAGCCCCCCCAACCTCTTCCATCTCCTAGGCACAATACCCAGCACCCTACCGTGCTGGTAAGTTGTAAACTGAAGGGGAGGAGGGAAGAAAGGGCAGAGGGCACAAAAAGTAGAGGGTGAATAGTGCACAACCGTGGGGGCAGGCATCCAACACATTCACATGACCCAGCAAAATAGACAAAATCTTCCTTAAAAAAACAGATAAATACCCTTCAAACCCAACCCCCATAAAATAAATAACCCTCACACAAACAAAACAATATTATACTAAAAACTATAAAATAAACAACAACAATTATAAAGACAAATAACAAAATTGATAAAAAATGAAACTACAACATGTTAGGGGGAGATAAAGTTATCACATCCCATTGGTTCTCTCACCACCACTAGGACAACAAAATCCCCTCAGGAGCTTACACCCCATGAACAGGACACCATACTATAACTTTCATGCACTCTCTTCCTCTACCCCCAACCCCCAACATATACAAATAAAAATACAAAATAAAAAAAATCACTCAAAGATTTGAGTTATTAAGCCCAACATCAGAGTTCCAGTCACAAATGAGTCTGCATAATACAAGTCACAGAGAGGTGGATAATAGATCTTCAGAACTGTAACTGAAACCAATGAGTGCAAAATATAGTTTTCAAGCACCAACTCTCACTAAGGTGTGAGAGTTAATAAGTGCAAAGCAGCCAAAATCTTAAAACCCCAGGCACTCTCACTACCTGGAGAAGAACAGGCACACTCGGGAGTCAAAGCACAGAAAATTAGATAATGAATCTTAAAACAGCCGCTATCTACAGATCTTCAGATCTCCAGGCCCTCTCACAACCTGGGAGGTCTTAGAAGAAACAGGCACTCTCACTGCCTTGTAACCAGAGGGAATATAAGTCACCCAAAAAGATAAAATTGAGGTCTGAATGTAATTCATGTGCAGGCAAGCAGATATCCTGAGATAGTAAACAGGACTATCCATTAATTGTTCACAGGCCAGGATCCTATCAAAAAGTCTTTCTAAAAAAGTTTAAAGCAACACAAACAGGTGCCTTCCCATTGGAGCCAAAGCCGAAAATGCTCACTGCCATGACATAGGAACTCCGCCAGGGCCAGCTTTCCAGCTGACCCCTCAGAGGACCACAGAGAACTCTGGGCCAACTAGCTGACTACCCATCCATTTCACAGCCCAAGCCCCCAAAGTGGCACCGAACTTTGGCCTCAGACCTTCCAACATTCTCAGGACCAACCGCTGTGCCAACAACTATCCAATCTTCAGCACATACTAAGGTTCCAGCACTCAATCACTCCAACCAATGGCCCAAACAACCATTTCAGGAAGTTCAAAATAAATCCTCATGAACTTCCACTAGTGCTGTAAGTCTAACCCCTCCAAGTATCACTTTGAATCCTCCGTTCCTTCTCTCCATAATTTCCTCTCCTCTGTTGTGGTCAAACAAAGTTGCAAAAGCAGGCAAAACAGTTCTAACTCAAGGCAGGAGAAGATTTAAAATGTTAACATTGCTGCAGACGAAAAATGGCTGCTGCACCAATAATCACTCCACCGAACTCCAAGCACGATACACATAAATAGAATAGCCCTGTACCAAAACTCCTTCTCACTAGTCTGCTTCACTAAAAAAATACCCTAACTAATGACAAATAACAAACAGCAGTAAAGAAACATAAAATAAACACGAAGCATAAAATAAATGAAAAACGAGAATGAAGAATGAAGCAAACAGGCTGTTAAGCTGACCCAGTTCCAGTCGCCATCTTGATTAGAAGCCATAATAGTATTTTTTAATACAGCGACCTATGCAGTGAGTTTGGGAATTTTAAATTTGTCCTTTGTACCTGATTATCTGATATAGCTGTGCCCTTTATAAATGGGTTGGGCTGTACTAGTCCATTAGTAGCTCTTTCAATGCAGATAGAATGGTTCAAAACTTCAAAACATAGAAAATGTTGGAAGATAAAGGTCTATCAGTCATCATGTCTGTCCACGTCTGTCTAGTTATGGGACTTGAGATAATAGCCACTTTAGTAGTGACTTTGTCTTGGTAGGTGTTAAAACAGGAGACAGAACCTGACAATATTTCTAGGATAGTAAATGTAGTCTTTGACAAAGCCCAACACCTGAGGTTCAATGACAGCCAGCTGGGAAGGACTACTCCCAAGGAGAAATGTAACAAACTTTTTTTTTGCGGGTGAAGCTCTAGTGCAGTTGCCAATATTGCTTTTGTGAAGCACGTTGTGAAGTTCTCCCAATTTCTGTTTTAACTTTGCCATTACTTTTTCATCTGTTTGCCAAGGTTCTTCACCACCTCAGTTTGCAGTAAACTTCTCTTGAAAGTAAAGTTCTCCAAGGCAAAGCTTCAGAGGAGGCTTTGAAAACAAGATACTGTAGGTCACATGTTACAGCCACGTATATGTATAGTGTTCTGCATGTCTCTCCTTGCAGATCTGAGACTGAAGTGCTCTGGGTACAGCTGCTCCTCAGTGTGTTTCTTTTGAGTCACCTGGATATTTATGGAGGCTTTTAGCCAGCATCTTTGTGTTTTGTACTGTTGCACATAGTACTTTACCAGTTAAATGCCTGTCTGGCAAACTTCAAAATGAACTTTGCCAGTGAAGTTTCACTTTATCCACTTTGCAAAGTTGTAACCATTAAGGAAAGTAACACTTCACAATGAACATCAAAGGCAAAGTTCCACTTCACCCTCTTTGTGAAGTTATTACCACTATGTGAAGCAACAGTTTACAACATGAATTACCTTCGTAAAGTTGCCTTACTTCACCAAGTAATTCTTGAACCAAAGTTTGTGAACTCTACACATCTCTACTCTCAAGCTACACACTTCCAGAACAACTTTTAGCTGCATCCCATCAAGGGTGGGGGAACTCAGGCTATAGTGAAGTTTTGATAGCAGCCTTTCCAGTCCCACTAGTAGCAACTTTGTTTTGCCAAGGTTTAGCACCAGCCAAGTTGAGGCAATCCACTCACTGAAACACAGAAACATAGAAGTTGATGGCAGAAAAAGACCACAAGGCCCATTCAATCTGCCCCGTTTACCAATTTGCTCCCGCTGCCTCTATTAGGTCACAGACCTCAGCTATGCCACCTCATATGTATGATTCCCTTGTGCCTATCCCATGCCCTCTTGAATCCCTCCATTGTACATGCTCCCACTGCCTCCTGAGACAGGGTGTTCCATGCATCCAGCACCCTCTCTGTAAAAAGGAACTTTCTCACATTACGTTTTATGCGACCCCCCCCTCCAATTTCATGTCATGCCCTCTATTTCTACTATACTTTTTATACTAGAAGATGCAATACCCTTCCACCTTATTTATACCCTTAAGATATTTGAAAGTCTCAGTCATGTCCCCCTCTCCCGCCTCGGTTTCAATGTGTACATATTAAGGTCCCTAAGTCTATCCCCATATGCCTTGTCGTGCAGGTCCTGCACCACCTTAGTTGCTCACCTCTGCACTGTTTCCACCCTGTCAAAATCCTTATGTAGGAGTGGCCTTCAGAACTGCACACAGTATTCTAGGTAATGCCTAACCTGTGTCTTGTATGGTGGGATCACCACCTCCCACCTATGGCTTCTAATATCCTTCTCGATACACCCTAACATCCCACTAGCCCTCTCAACTGCTTTTGGGGTCTGTTTGGTGGATTTCAGGTCATCTGATATAATGACTCCCAAATCCCTCTCCTCTTTGGTGAATGTCAATAACTCACCCCCTAACATGTGGCTCCCCCCAGGGTTTCTGTTTCCCACATGCATGATCTTGCACTTCTTCACACTTAACCTTAACTGCTATACGTCAGACCATTTCTCCAGCTTTTCCAGGTCTATTTTCATTCTCTCTATGTCCCTGAAATGTCTACTCTGTTGTAGATCTTGGTGTCATCTGCAAATAGGCATTTTCCCTCTAGCCCTTCTGCTATGTCTACTAAGAAGACATTGAAGAGGATTGGTCCTAGGACTGACCCCTGTGGCACATCACTGGTGACTCCCATTTTTTCTGACTGTGTGCCATTTAACACCACCATCTGCCTTCTGTCCACTAACCAATTTCTGACCCAGTTCATCACCCTGTGTCCGACCCCTAGACTCCTCAGCTTTTTTACCAGCCTTCTATGCAGGACTGTGTTGAAGATCTTTCTGAAATCAAGGTAGGCAATATCTACTGCCCCTCCCTGGTCCACCACCTTGATCACCCAGTCAAAGAAATCTATCAGATTTGTTTGACAGGACCTTCCTACTGTGAACCCATGCTGTGTTGGATCCTGCATTCCAGTGGATATCAGTTGATCACAATATGTTCCTTAAGCAGTGTCCCCGTGATATTCCTCATTATTGAGATAAGACTCACTGGCCTGTAGTTCCCTGTGTCCCCCTTGCTACCACTCTTGTGAAGAGGGACCACATTTGCCCTTATCCAGTCCTGTGGGACCATCCCCATGTTCAGTGACTTCTATGAACAGGGCTGTCAAAGGTGCTGCCAGCTCCATCCTTAGTTCCTTTAGGATCCTTGGATGTCTCCGTCTGGCCCCATTGCTTAGTTCACCTTTAGTTTTGCAAGTTCCTCTAGGACCCTCTGTTCTGTAAATGTTGTGAAGCTCAATTCTTCCCCCTCTGCACATCTGTTTTTCAGTTGCAGTCCCTGCCCTTCTCCCTCTCTAGTAAAGACTGAGCAGAAGTACCTGTTAAGGACTGTGGCCTTCTCTAGGTCCCCTTCTACCCTCTCTTCATTGTCCCATTTGAGTCTGACTACACCCCCCAGACTTCCTCCTCTCACTGATGTACCTAAAGAATGTCTTATCCCCTTTCCTCAATGATTGTGCTAGCATTTCTTCTGTCCATACTTCAGCACTTCTCACTGCCTCTCTTCAACATTTTTGGTACCTATCTCTGTCCCCATCCTCTTGTGTCCCCTTATATTTTTGGAAGGCTGCCCTCTTGGCCCTGATTTTATCTGCCACCACCTTAGAAAGCCAGAGTGGCTTTCTCCTTCTCTTGCTTTTATTTTTCACCTTCACACATTGATTGGTTACCCTGATGATGGACTCCTTAATGTGTCCCATTGCCCCTCCATGCCCCCTCCTGTCCCTGCCTTAGCCAACTCCTCTTTAACTCTCCTTCCCACCTCTGCATATTCACCTCCTTTGAAATCTAGGATTTCAGCTTTTGTATGTGTGGGCTGCATTCCTGTGTCCAAATTGAACCAAACCACGTGACGGTCGCTGGACCACAGGTCCTCCTCCACCTGGAGATCTGTGATACTGTCTCCATTGGTGAGAACTAGATACAGGATATTTATGTCCCTGGTGGGCTCCTGTACCAATTGTCTTAGGCCTGCTCCCTGTAGGGACCCCACAATGCCACTGATCTCTAAAAGACATCCTATAAAACCTATACAGATTCTTAATTGCCATAAGGAAAGGGCACATAAAGTTGAGTACCATCGACGAAGCAGTAGGAACCTATGCTGTAGTGTCTAATGATTATGGTTTTATAAAAACTAGTGGCTATTTTTTTCAAGTAGGGAAAAACAGATGTAACTTGCAGTCATAACCAGTTGCTCTTAATTCATTCACTGGCCTCCCTGACAGAACCCACGTGACACTGCTTCTCTTTGGGCTCCATAAACACACTGCCAGTAGTCACACACTGCAGTCTGTGTTCCACTGTCTCTAAGGGAATGATTGATAATGTATTCCATGGACCAGTGCTGAAAAAGTCTCCTCTAGCACAAGTCCTCCACAATTCAGATGATGACTAAGGTAAGGACTAAATTCTACCATTAAATATAGGGCTGGCAGTATAGCCTAGATGTTATAGTGATGAGCTGTGAATGAGCTTTGTACATCCAGCAGACAGACATGGGTTTGATTCTGACAACCTCCACTTGCATGCTGTATGACTCTGAATAAGTCATTTAACTTCCCCAGTGCTCCTGGGTCACCCCTGAAAACAGGCACCTGTGCCTAGTGGTCCTTACCTGGTTACCAAAAAATTAAATAAAAATATTCATTTTTTCAAATAAGCCCCTCTGTAATTACCTGCAAACAGATCAAATAAATGATAGCAACTATATTCTCTTTTGGCATTTCAAACATGCTCCTTGAATTACTTCTCTTGCTCTTTCTCTTTCTTATTCTTTTACACTGGCACCCAGGCTATCCTAAGACCTCCATCACAACTGTTTTTTTTTCAGATAAGAAGATAGAAACATAAAAAAATGTCACCAGAAAAAGACCATTAATCTATTCAGTCTGCGCTGTTTTACCCTATCTTACCCCTAATATCTAGTTGAGGTTATTACCCTCACCTCACCTCACCCCATTGCCCTCTGCCTTATTGCTTTCTGTCTGGGTAACTATTAAACCTCTCCTTCAGTCCCAGCCATGTTAGAGACCATTAATGTTTATTGAATCTACAACCTGGCTGTTCAATGAGTCAGCTACTCTCTCTGTAGAACATAACTTTCTCCCATCCTCCTGACTCTCCCCCTGCAGTTTCTACTCATACTCCTGTGTTCTTCATTCATCAGTCCCTTTAGGGAACTTGAAAGTCTCTGTCATACCTCCCCTCTACCTTATGGTGTCCAGCTAGTACATGTTCATTGTCTTAAGCCAATCCACATGGGATCTGCCCTGCTGGCCCTGAATCATTTTGGTTACATTATGCTGTACTATCTCTAGCCTGTCTTTTTCTTTTTAGGTAGGGGTCCCAGAACTGGCAACAATATTCCAGGTGTGGACTCAACAGTGATCTATAGAGAGACATATCAGCTCCTTCCTCCTGATGTCACTCCCCCTTCCCGATACACCCTGACATCCTGGTTACCTTGCTATAAGCCTTGTTACATTGGCCCCCTGACTGATTTTATAATTTCTGAGTGATGCTGTTTTATATTCTTATGAGGTGTTTTATTTTGGTTTTATTTATATGTTATTTATTTTTGCTCTGAGCTATGTGTTCATATGTTTGATCTGAAAGGCACCCTGAGTATACCTGGGAAAAGTGTTATACTGTATATATAAAGATACTACTATTATTACTACTGCTGTTACTACTACTACTACTACTTCTGTTACTACTCTTCTGCCACTATTACTGTTGCTAACACTACTATATTCTACTACTAGATTGTTGTAGGGAGTTGTTAATGATGACTCCCAGATCCCATTCTTTAGTGGCAGTATGCAACGTAACCCCTCCCATCCAATATTCCTTCCTTGGAGTCTTGTTGCCTATGTGCATCACCTCACAGTTTCTGGCATTGGATTTTAACTGCAGACCTTTGGACCACCTCTCTAATCTTTTGGGTCCCTCTGCAGCTTCCTAGACCCTTTCTTGCTGTCTACCCTACCATAGAGATTAGTGACATCTGCAAAGAGACAAATCTTGCCTTGCATTCCTTCTCCAATGTCATTGATGAATGTATTGCAAAGGACTGACCTCAAGACTGAGCATTGTGGCACCTCACACATGACCTCCCTTTTCCCTGACTTGACCCTCTTTAACACTACCCTCTGATGTCTTCCCCCAGCCAAATTCCAACCCATCTTACTAGATCCTTCACTGTTTCCAGATCCTCTAGTTTCTTCCACAACCTTCTGTTTGGTACAGTGTTCAACATTTTGCTAAAGTTGAAGTAGAGCAAATCCACTGCTTGTCCCTTGCCACTGCCCTAGTTACCCAGTCAAGGAAGGCTATCAAGTTGGTCTGACAATATCTCCCTACCATGAACATATGCTGCTTATTATCCTAGGGCCCATTTCACTCCAGGTAGTTCACCATGTTCTCTTTGATTAGTGCTTCCATTAGTTTACCAGCTATGGAGGTAAGACTAATGGATCTATAGCTTCCTGGTTGCTCCTTGTCTCCTGCCTTGCTGATCAGGCCTATGTCAACTACCCTCCAATCTTTTGGAACCACCTCTGACTTTAGGGAGCTACTGAATAGCCCTGCCAGGCGGTTTGCCAGTTCAGGTGCCAGTTCCCTGAACACCGTCAGGAAAATCCCACAACCCCTGGAGCCTTGTCTAATTTCAGGGCTTTTCTGACCTTTTCTCCTGTAAACACCACCTACTCTATTTCTTGGATTTCTCTTGCAGCTGCCAGTATGCCACTTTCAGGCAAGGACCCACTATCCTCTACTATGAACACAGAGTAAAAGTGATCATTTACAACAGCTGCCTTCTGCTTATCCTAATCTATTACCCTGCCCTTTCTGTCAGCCTAACAATTTGTTCTTGTATATTCTTTTTTTCCCCAACATATGTAAAGAACAGTCTGCCTTTCAACCCCCTCTGCAATATGGAGTTCTTTGTTTACTTTTGCATTTCTCGCCACTTTCCTGGCCTCCCTCATCCTTAACTGACATGCACCTTATTCCTCATCTCCTTGTTACTGTTTATATCTAATAAAGGCTCTTTTTATCCCTCACTGCCTCCCTGACCTTCTTTGAAAACCAGATTGATCTCTTGTGCCTGTCACTCTTTGTAACTGTTCTGAGGCATGACTTAGTTTCCCTCTAGAATGGCCCCTTTAATTACATTGTTCCCTACTAGAGATGCATGAGGTTGGCAAACTTTGCTTCATCAATTTATTTGTGACATTTGCCAAATTTGCATTGTGCCAACTTCATAAAGTTTTCAGCAGGCAAAATAGCACTTTTTCAAGTGAAGTCATGCAAACTGGCTAGCAAAGTTGTAACTTCACCATGACTTCACCTGACATTACCTGAAAAAGTGCCACTTCCCCAGCAAAACTCATTAAATGTGGCAAAGGAGCAATTCACAGTTTTTTGTGAAGACAAATTTTACAGCTTTGCTGGAGCTATAGCAGAGAAGTAAAACTTCCCAACATCTCTACTATCCACCTACCCTCCACCCCCCTCACTTCATCCACTATCCTCAGGCTTACCCTTGACTAGTTCCCTCATCTGGTTTGTCTGCTCTTTTGAAATCACAGAACCATAGCCTTTGTCAATGTATACTGGTAAACAAAGCCATTTAAAAACATATGGTGTTATGATCACTGGACCCCAGAGGCTCCTCAACTCTCATCCCCTCAGCCATTTCCAAATTGGTGGGCAGCACATTGAGAATGGCAGCTTGCCTTGTGGGTTCTCTGACTTGCTCCACCAGCAGGCAGTCCTACAATGTATTTAACAGAGCCTGACTCCTGGTGCTCTTAGATGTTGGAATGTTCCAATCTATATCTGGTAGATAGAGATCCCACACCACCACCACTGCATTCATTTTAGCTGCCCCCTTTTGAATCTCTGCCCCAAGTTTCCCATTTTCCTTGTCTCCCTGTCCCAGCATTGTGTAGACCAAGTCTATGTGCAGCTTCTTACCCAGTGTGGTCATGAGCTGCACCCACAGCAATTCTGTTCCACTCCTCTCCCTCATGGACTACTCCTCTACCACCTCTGTCTTCCTTGACATAAACAGCTATGCCACCACTTTTCCTGTATCTCTATCTCATTTATACATGGTTCATACTGATATTGCTAAGTCCCAGTCATTATTTCCATTGACCTGTGTTTCTATGATTGCTACAAGGTCTAAATGACAAAGAAGAGCAAAGCACAGAACAAGATGCAGAGTGGCCTGCAAAGACAAGATAGATGGTCTAAGGTTAATCAGTTTAAATTCAACACCAAAAAGTGCAATCTGATACACCTAGGGGACAAGAGTCCCAGTAGAGAGTATTGGATGAGAGAGGTAAAATGGAGCATTATGGCTGAGGAAAGGGACCTAGGAGTTATCATTAGTGACTCTCGTAAACAATCAAGCCAATGCAACAAGGTCTATACTATGGCATATGGAATGCTGGGATGTATCAGAAGGGGTATTGACAGTAGTAGAAAAGAGGTATCACTTCCTCTTTATGGTAGCTGTAGTAGTAGATTTATTTCTTAGGCACCATTTCCCAGGGGCTCAAGCCACCACACAAAACATATAAGACAGTAACAATTAGGATATACATAATTAGTCAAAGAAACAAAATAAAGAGCATCAGTAAATGATAATTCAAAGCAACTTTCACTAAATAAATATAAAAAATATAAATAAAGCAGCATTACCATGCATGGAGTTATTAAGTAGACCAACTCTAGTATCCAAAGGTCTGACTAACTAAGTATGTTTTTTGCCCCCTTTTAAAGGTCTCCACCAAGGCAGCCTCCCTTAGTACGTTAGGCAGTGTGTTTCAAATCATAGGCTAGCCACCACAGACACACAGTCCTTGAAGGACTTCAGCCTGGCCCTAGGGACTGAGAGGAGGCTCACCTCCAAGGTGCAGAGAAGACATGAGGACCAATGAGAATTCAGGAGTTCCAACAGGTATATAGGGCCAATCCATGTAGGAAACTTGTAGGTCAGCAAGTCAGCCTTTGAAGGTCACATGTCACCTCACCAGCAGCCAGTACAGTTCACGCATGACCAAGGTTACATGACATTACTTTTGAAGGGCAGTAAGCAACGTGGCTACTGTGTTCTAAACCAGCTGCAAGCATCATAATGTACAGTACCTCCATTGACCCCGAGGTACAACGCATAACAGAAGTCCAGCCTGGACACCACAGATGTATGAACCAGTGTCAGCAGGTCCTCAGAAGGGAAAAGGGACTAAGTCTAGCTGATGTTCCTAAGATGGTAAAAGCCACACATGTTCAGTGTCTTGAGCTGATCCTCATAAGATTCATCCTGCTGGCCCTTATAGTAAATTGGTGATGCTACACCTGGAGTGCTGTGCTTAGTTCTGGAGTCCTTACCTCGGGAAATATAAAGACAGGGTAGAGATGGTGCAAAGAAGGGTGAACAGTATGATTCAAAGCTAGCATGACAGGTCTTATGAGGATTAGCTCAAGGCACTGAACATGTATTCACTGGAGACCAAACAAGAGAGGGGTGATATGTTAGAGACCTTCAAGTTCCTAAAAGGAATAAAGAAGGTGAACTGCAAGGAACTATTTTTCATGAGTAACAATCAAAGGACATGGGGGCATGAGTGGAAACTGATGTGAGGGAGGTTTAAGAGCGATGTAAGAAAATTGCACTTTATAGAAATGGTGGTGGTAATGTTGAACAGTATGCCAGCCAAGGTGGCGGATGCCAAAACCATGGATGATTTCGAGCACAACTGTGACAGAGTGAAGGGTATAGTGGTTACTCAGGGCAGTAGTAGTAATAGGGAGGGGAACAGAATGGTGGATAGTGAGGGATAGTACTCAGTATGGACAATAGGTTTCAGGGCTTGATAGGGAACTATGGGAAGACTGGCTGGACCAATGGTCTTTTTCTGCCATCAGTGTCTAATGTTGTTAAGTTTCTAAGCAAAAAATAAAAAAAATTAAAAAAAGGTTTTTGGTTTCATAGTTTCCAATGATTTCCTAATGTTTTTGTTGTTTTTGCTTTACAGACTGTGCTGTTTTTAGTAGCTTTATTTCACAGTTGACAACTGACTCTCATAGTTCAGTACTTTAAATATAAACTTTAATGAGCTGTTTAATGTTTTTCTTGCTCCTTCCCTATAGTGATTGCACCTCATTCCTACTTGTAACTAATAACCCTGAGGCTGATTCCAAGATGAATGGAGTAACTTGCTTGTGATTGTGAGTTATGCCATTCACCACTCTGCCAGGGACCCTGCACCACATTTCAGGAGTGGCAGGGTCCCGGCACTTGTGACGTGCGGGATACGCCAGGTGTAGGCTACTGCCACATGCCTGGCATATAGAACCCACATGTTGCAAATCACCTCCGGTGATGGGCAGCCCCCGTGAAGCCCCCTCCACCCTGGACCACCTAATCACACACCAGGGGGCATGGAGGGTAGGTCAGAAGGCACAGGCATCCAGGGGGGTGCACCAGAAATGGACCAACACGGGTCCCCAACATTTGGGGGGGTTGGGGCTGGGGTATGCCTGTGGGGGCATGGGGAACACAGCTGCGCTGGTGTTGCAGCACCATGAGATGGGCAGTCGATGGATAGCACCATCAGTTGCCACTTAGAGCAGCTCCAGGCTGTTGGAGTTTAGCTCCACCAGTGCCCCTTCTAGAATGACAATTGCTGGTTATGACAGCCGCCCTCCTAGAATTGGGCAAAGTTGCTGTTGTAACCCACACTTACACCAGGCATTGTGGTCTGTGGTGTAGTGGGTGGTGTAACTCATGGATGTTGCAGCCCACATCCACCATGGTGCAACTCGTTACTTGGAATACCACCGGGCATAACACATGGTGTAAGTCATGGGTTGCGCCATGTGGTTTGGCAAATCTTGCCTTACACCGGTGCAGCACATCTTAGAATTGGGCCCAGGCTGTAATAAAACAAGTCAGATACATTTTTAAAGCAATCTTTACTTATACAACAACATCTTGGGGTGAAAAAAAAAACAGTCACCAGGACTTACAAAAAACAAGACATGAGTTGGTGTAGAAACTCAAATTTTATATACACCCTCAGTGCATGATGCTATTATAAACCAAATGAACAGGTTATGTTGAACATGTGGGTCACTGATAATAAGCTGCTTTTATCATCCCCTATCTGAAAATAGAAACAACATGATTGTATAATTAAATTCATGTCTCAATAGGAGTTACCAGACACACCCAATCTGTGCAATTGTTATTACTGCTAATGTAAACAAGTAACCCCCCTTCCAAGATAGTACAGGGAAGAGAGTTGAAAAAAATTGCCACTAAAGGGAAAAGAGCAAATAGTATACTGGATGGGGTGCTCATGAATTTGCAAGAATGGTACAGAAAGTCTGAATGTTTTACCAGAAACTGGGGCTTCTGAATGAATTGGCATTAGTTAAGGCATGTTTTTAAAAAGTGGACAAAGAAGGAAAAGAGGGCAAACCTTGGGTCAAAGGGAATGGACAGGAGAGAAAAAAGTTAGGGTGTTTGAAGAGATAATAAAAGGCTAGCAGAATGAATGGCTATTATAAACCACTAATGGGATTTCAGTCAGTCAGCATGCAGAGCTACTGTACCTCTTATCCATGTACAGTGTCATGTAGAAGTGCTGGGAGGGAGAGCTCCACTTTAGTGCCGGGGGAGATGGCACAATAGAATCACAAAAGTGGGAGCAAGGCAGAAGCAGGAAACTATAGACCTGTAAGTTTGACCTCAGTGGTGGGGAAAATGATGGAATCACTTCTGAATGAAAGAATTGTTGAGTACCTAGAGGCCAGAGGGGCACAGGACCCAAAGCAGCATGGATTTACAGCAGGAAGGTCATGTCAGATGAATCTAATTGATTTCTTTGACTGGGTGACCAGAAGTAATAGACCAGGGAGGGGCTGTGGATATGGCCTACCTAGACTTTAGCAAGGCATTTGACACAGTCCCGCACAAAAGACTAATAATCAAGTTAGCCAGCCTGGGAGTGGGTTCCAGGGTGGTAGCCTGGGTAGCAAATTAGCTGCACAACAGGACACAGAAGGTAATAGTGAATGGAACAAATTCCAAAGAAAGTGCGTTTACTAGTGGAGTACCTCAGGGCTCAGTACTGGGTCCAGTCCTCTTTAACATCTTTATAGGTGAATTGCAGAGGGTCTGGAAGGAAAGGTATGCCTCTTTGCAGATGACACAAAGATCTGTAACAGAATTGATACACAAGTGGGGATAGAAAGGATGAGAAGGGACTTGTCAAGGTTGGAGGAATGGTCAGACATATGGCAACTTAGATTCAATGCAAAGAAGTGCAAAGTAATGCACCTGGGAAACAGAAACCCAGGAGAAGAGTACACAATATCAGGGGAGGTACTAACAACAACAAAAATGGAAAGGGACCTGGGGGTAGTCATATCTAATGACTTAAAGGTGGGTAAGCAATGTGAGAAGTCAGTAAGGAGAGCCAGGGGGATACTGGGATGCATAGGAAGGGGCATCACAAGTAGAAAATGGGAAGTGGTTATCCCTCTGTACAGACAGTTGGTGAGACCCCATCTGGAATACTGTGTGCAGTTTTGGAGACCCCATCTACGCAAGGACATAGACAAGATGGATGCTGTCCAGAAGAGGGCAACTAAAATGGTGCAGGGTCTGCATCAGAAACCATATGAAGAGAGACTGAGAGAGCTTAATATGTATACCCTTGATGAAAGGAGGGACAGGGGGGTCATGATAGAAACGTTCAAGTATCTCAAGGGAATCAACAAAGTCCAGGAGGGTAGCATCTTTCAGAAAAAGAAATGTGTAAGAACAAGGAGGCACAATTTAAAGATAGAGGGGGACGGCTCAGGGATAATGTGGACATTTTTTCACAGAGAGAGTGGTGGATGCATGGAACCGCCTTCCTGGGGAGGTTGTTGGGTCTAAAACAGTGGGGGAATTCAAACATGCATGGGACAGACATAAGGTAATTGCAGTGGGGGGTTGCAGGAAGTAGGCTGTTGGTTAACTAGAATCTGTAGCTTATCCAATAGGAAGGGAAATGAGCAGATTGGGTGGGCCAAGTGGTCCTTATCTGCCGTCAAAGTCTATATTTCTATGTTTCTATAAAAAACAATGCTGAACTTACTATAAATCTCTCAAACTAAGTTTGTGTGATTTATAAAGAGTTAAAAGCATCTTTGAGGGATGTCTCTTATACTATAAGAGACTCCTCTCCTAAGGTTTGGGCAGACAAAACTGTTCAGCTTCACTTTGTGGACCTCAGGCTTTGAGCCTCTTGTTCCATAAGAGACATCCCTCTGAGGATCTATTAACTTAGAAAAGAGGAGAGGAGAGGCCAGCAGAGACATGAATTAAGTTGATAAGTGCTGTTGAAGAAGTATTGCTAAAGTAGCCCTCAGAGGTGCAATTAACTCATTATAAATCACTCAAATTTAGTTTGAGTGATTTATAATAAGTTTAGTCCTGGAAAAGCTAGTGAAAAGAGTATGAGGTGAAAAGCATTGGATAACTGAGGACTTTAATCAAGGAAAGGCAGAAAGCTTTGAAAGATAATGAGTAAAAAATACAAACATCAGAGAAATTAATGCAACAGAGAGGGAAAGGGTTAAGAAAGGTGTATTATAAACAAAAGGTCAAAAAATTCAGGAAAACTGACCTAAAGAAGTAGTGGGATAATACTAAGAGGTTTGGGAGAACCAGTAATACTGAAGGGAACTGAAAACTATGGAAGATTGCTTGTGCCATTAATAGGGAAGAGAAGGATCTGGTAGAACTTCTTAACAACATCTTTTGTAAAGTTTGTAGCGAGCTGAACCCTCTAGTTAGAAAATAACTTGAAAATGGGAAATAATGTACCTGATAAATATCTGTTGATGATAAAGGAAGTTAGGGAATTGAGAAAGGTTAAAGTACCTGTAAGGATGGCCATGTGACATGACAAAATCCCGAA
Organism: Neoceratodus forsteri; assembly: GCA_016271365.2. Taxonomy (NCBI): domain Eukaryota; kingdom Metazoa; phylum Chordata; order Ceratodontiformes; family Ceratodontidae; genus Neoceratodus; species Neoceratodus forsteri. The sequence continues at coordinate 702,102,766 of CM057455.1, forward strand.
TCGGATTTTGAAGGAAGGTACAAATATTTCCAATCTGTGGGTATGTAACATTTTTAATAAATCAATCATTTGCAGCAGCTCACCCTACAACTGAAGCAGACATGGCTAGTCCCAATTTTGAAGGTTCCCCTGGGGAGCTAGAGAAAGATTTAAGACTCATATCCTTAACTAGTGTTACAGCTAAAGTGGTTGAGGGGTTTGCTGTTAAATGGGTAATGGAAATTAACTAAGTTTCATTAAGTTCTGTAGGAGCAAAAAAGGTGTGGCCCATAATAACTCCTTTAAAACAATTTGCAGTAATTCATTATCCCCTGTGTATAGATATATTTGTCGAGATTTGTTTTAAAGTTTTCTTTAGTAATACATTAGACAACTTCAAGAGGAAGTCTATTCCAGAGGGAAGGTGTTCGTAGTGTGTAAAAATAATTTCTGTTTTTGGTTTTGATGGCCAGATATTCAAAGGGGAGTGCAGGGCACAAATCCGTTGTGCTGGTTTAGCACAGAATTTGGGCCCGACTGCAATATTCAAGGACATTTAGTGCCTGTGCTAGGTGTTAGCACCGATGATAAATAATAATGTATGCAGGGGAGGGACTGAAGGGAGGTACCCTGAATGCCAGCGCAACAGCATATTCAAAAGTATAGCGCCAAGGAAAAGCTGACGGTAATGCAGCGATGCCCCCCCACACACACAAATCCCAAACCCCCATTGTTCATAAAGTAAAATATGATACCCTGGTAGTCTAGTGGTCCTCCCAACCCCAAGCCCGACTCCCGACACCTGTAGGAATTAAATATAATGTCCCTGGTGATCTAGTGGTCCCCCCACCCCCAAGTAGGGCTCCCAACTCCTGTAGATATGAAAATAATTGTATTTTCCCTGGCAGTCTAGTGGTCCCTCTACCCCAAAGCATGGCTCCCGATGCCTATAGAAATTAAAGCAATTGTATTTGACCTGGTAGTCTAGTGGTCCCCCCCAACCCCAAGCACAGCTCTTGACGCTCATAGAAATTAAAATAATTGTATTTGCCCTGGTAGTCTAGTGGTCCCCACCCCCAAGAACAGTTCCGATGCCGTAAAAGTAAAATAATTGTACTTGCCCTGGTAGTCTAGTGGTTCCCCACCCCAAGCATGGCTCCCGACCCCATGCAATTAAAATAATTGTATTTTCCTAGTGATCTAGTGGTCCCCCCCCACCCCAAGTACAGCTCCCGATGCCCATAGAAGTAAAATAATTGTATTTGTCCTGGTAGTCTAGTGGTTCCCCCCACCCCCAAGCACGGCTCCCATCCCTCATTGAAAGTCTATGTATATATTCTCCCTGGTAGTCTAGTGGTTTCTTCCACCCGGCAGTAATGATCCCGCTCATCCCAATGAGACTCCAAGAATGGAGCCAGTGACCAGTTCATCCCTACTCCCACCACCACGGCGGGCTGTTGACTGAGGTACAAATTAGTTCTCATTTGTACCTCAGTTGGCAACTGGTTTGGTGGTGAGAAGAGGCTGATCTGGTCGCTGGCACCATTCTTGGAGTCTCATTGGGATCAGCGGGGGGCATCACTGCCTGGTGGGTGAACCACTAGACTACCAGGGAGAATATACTGTATATATATTGACTTTCAACCAGGGATGGGAGCCGTGCTTGGGGGTAGGGGAACCACTAGACTACCAGGGCAAATACAGTTATTTTAATTGCTACAGGCATCAGGAGCCATGCTTGGGGGTGGGGGACCACTAGACTACCAGGGCAAATACAATTGTTTTAATTTCTACATGCATCGGGAGCTGTGCTTGGGGGTGGGAGGACCACTAGACTACCAGGGAAATGGATTCTGCTTTTATTTGAAGGGGGTGGATACATGTGGGGGTAAGGTGGGGGACCACTAGACTACCAGGGAAACATATTCTGTTTTATTTGAAATGGGGGTCAGGATACATGCTGGGGGTGGGGAATCACTAGAATACCAGGGTGGAACCTACACACGTGGGAACTGGTACCATAATGGCTGGAAGGGCTGCCTGGCCCAGCCTGTCTGCTCAGGTCCCTATATACTGGATGGCTACACTGCACAGCCCAGTGGCCCTACAGCTGACATCCCCCCACCCCCAGCAGGTTTGCTTTATGTCTGCCCCCGCCTTGCCTCCCCCCACTGTGTTTCACCCACTACTGCAGTGGGGTTCCTGTGTTGTTGGGGGAGGCATACTCCAGGGCATGTAGGCCATGGGCAGTGTGTCTGTTTAGCTATTGATCTATATATATATATATATATATATATATATATATATATATACACACATACATATATACAGGTGCTGCTTGCACAGCTGAATGGGTGTGTTGTATGCACTGACTGTGCCTGCCAGAACACAGTTCCTGCAGCTTCCAGCTTGTACTTCCATTCCGACCAACAGGGGATACTGTGGGCATGCCTTGGCCTGCAGCATCCAGCCTGTACTTCCATTCTGACCAAAAGGGGGAGCCTTTTGCTCCATGCAGTAGCATCAGGCAAACTGCATGGTAATGTATGCTTAACAGCACTTAATGAGATGAAAATGTACTTGTTTGCCCATGGATTACCTAAGTAGACTCATTTGCATGGGAGCTTTGAATATAGCTCCTGTTTGCCCTGGGCTAACCAGTTTGCACCAGGCTAATGTGTTAGCACTGTGCAATCAGATTAGCCCCGGGCAATCCTCACTTCACCAGAGCACACTAAGCACAGTTCTGCAGTGTGTGGCTTACATTGTTGTGCAGTAGCTGTGAGACATCTCTGTGCAATCACACACAATGTTCTCCACCTGCAACACTGGCTTGCTACCGAGTCTAATGAGCCGCAGCTGCAGTTTGCACTTCCCTGTTGCTATATTCAGTGCTGTCTTATTCCTGGGCTATTTTTGCCCTGCACTCCCAGACCAGTTTGCCTGGCTTCCGTAGACTGCTATATTCAGCAGGATTAGCACCAGGCTATTTCCTTTTGAATATAGCTTGCTTTGTGTTCCGGGCTAAGTTTGCCCGCTGGGCAGTGCTAATTTAGCCCTGGGGCAAAGATTTGAATATCCAGCCCTGTATTTCTCAATCTTAATCTGTAATGGATAACCCCTGATATTAAATTGGTCATTCCAATATTCAGTATTAAGATCCACCATCAATAAAGGGTTATTTAGAATATCAAAGAAGAATAGGATATTCCCTCTCTGTCTTTTAATCTCCAGGCTATGGAGTCCTAGTTTATCCATTCTGTCTATGCAGGAATGTTGTTTTAATGAAGCTATTGATTGTGTGTATCTTTTTTGTACCTTCTTCAGTTTGTTTATTTCAGTTTTTTGTCTGGGGACCATATTTGAGTTCCATAATCTAAGATAGGCCTCACATATGAAAGGTACAATGGCATTAGTTCCTCTGCTTCTCTACTCTTAATATTTCTTTTGATCGGCATTATCACTTTGTTTGCTTTGGCAATGATGGAATTTTGTCGTTCTTTGAAGTTTAATTTATTATCGAATAATATTCCTAAATCTTTTTTAGTGGTTTTATTTTGAAGAGGTACCCCATCTAGGTAATAAATATGGTGTGGATAGTGTCAACCAATATGTATTACACAACACTTATCAGTGTTGAGTTGCACCCCTCATTTATTTACCCATATGCTTAGTGAACTAATGTCATTTTGTATGATCTCAATCCGTTCAATGATGTTGCAGGGGTCATAGATTTTTGTGTTATTTACACACTTCATAATAATATTACTTACATTGTCATCCATATCCACCATAAATATCTTAAAAATTAAAGGTCTGATTACTGATCCCTGCCTCACTCCACTTGTTACTTGGCCATCGGTGGACAAATGACCTTGTACTGATACTATCTGAGCTCTATTTTGAAGCCAGTTATTTATCCACCTTATGATATATTTATTGATTTTATACCTTTGCAGTTTTTGATGTATTGCCCCGTGTGGAACTCGGTCAAATACTTTACACAGATCAAACAATAATGCATCTACAGGGATACCACTGTCAATCATTTTGTTTACATGATTATAGAAACAAACCAGATTGGTAGCACAAGAGTGTCCTTTTTTAAAACCATACTGATTATGGTCAAACAAAGGATCAGTATTACTCTGTAGATTAATTCTGTTTTTAATAATGTTTCCGATATTTTACGTGGAATTGACATCAGGCTTATGAGCCTCTAATTGGAGACAGAGGTTTTACATCCACTTTTGTGGATTGGAATAGCCCTAGATTTTTTCCATTTTTGTGGTATAATACCAAAATTGAGTAATTTTTTTTTCATAAAGTAATTTTAATAGTAGCCAGTTCTTTTTCATAAGTTTAAGCACAGTAGAAGTTATGTTATCCAATCATGGGGCACTGTGATCTTTACTGTTTTCAATTTTCTTTTTAATTTCCTCTCTGGAGAAGTTATAATTCCCTTCAGTAGTTATGAACTCAGTTTGGATGTTTTGTGTAGTTTATTTAGAATATACGGAGCAGAAATAGTTGTTAAATGCATTTGCAATTTCAACAGGATCTGTAATGGACTGATTGTTATCTATAATCGTGGTTAATTCCCCCTTACTCTTTTTCACAGAGCTGATGTAACTAGAAAACTGCTTACCATTAGACTTTGTTGCAGTTTTTGCTAAATATAGTTTGCATTCTGTTTTTGCTTTATTTATTTTGAGCAAAAAACAAATATAAAATGGTGGAGAAAAAATGGATGTGAACTAATTTGTATGGGATCCACCCCTTTCATTCATAAGATTCATAGGAGTGATTTGAGTCGAAACCAAGAATGCCATTTGGGCTTGCTAACTGAAAATGTTGGAATAGTAACCAAAATGCCTATCTATAGCATATTTAAATATCTCCATGGAGTCACTAACTACTATATTGTTGTTGTTGTTTATTAGGAATAACCATTGAGCTTATGCTCGTTCACACTGGCAACCTTTTTCATACATTAAAGACATACAAATACAATACTTACAGCAGCAAAACATACATTAATTATACTTATTATTTTTACCACAATTAGTTAACACACATAGAGAGCAGATATTTCTTTAGTGTGGAAACAGATGGGGGCTTAGAATGTGGATCCCTAAAACAAGATGGAAGTTTATTCCAAAACTTCATGACCAACTAGCTGAAATTTTGTGTTGATCTTTTAGTAAGAATTTTAGAGACTGCTAATTGATAAAATTGAGAGTTTCTTAAGGATGGATCAGTTTTGCTGAAAACTATCCCACCGTTCAAATTCTGGGGAACAAGTCCCAATCCAGACTTAACTGCAAATAAACTAGTGTGTGTATCTCTCCTAGTAGACAAGGAAACCCATTCCAGGAAGTTGTATTGATAGCAATGGTAGGTAGTTATAGGACATTTCAAAATTAGCCTGGCCAGTTTATTATAAAGAACATCTAACCTGTGTAATCTATCAGATGAAGCATTGCCATATAATATATCACCATAATCAAATAATGACAACATTTGTACTTGAATTATATGTTTCATTGTATCTGAATCTAAACATTTTTGATTTCTGAATAGACAACTGACCTGCTTTCCTACCTGACTAATTAATTTATGTACGTGACTATTCCCTGTGCCTGATTAATCTTAGCAATAACCTAAATATTTGTACTTTTTGACAGATTCTAAATATGTACCTGATAGATCAGAAATCTCTAATTTGAAATCTGATTTTAACTTGGAAGCTGGATCAAATAAAAGTGATTTTGTTTCAGATGTGTTTAATTTTAACTTTAAATGTTGAAAACATTTTTGCACTGCCTCAAATCTGTGCTATTCTATGGTAAAGAGTTCCAGTGGGAAACCACTCTCTGACTGAACCAATTGCCCCTCTTGGTAGTATTGTAGTTCTTTCCCTTTAATTGTTTACTGTCTCCCCTGAAACTCATACCTGTTACTTTTTATTCTAAACCAAGACATTCAAATAGATCTGGGGTAATTGAAGCCTTATAGACTATACATAAGTCTCCCCTACATCGTCTGTACTCCAAAGGATACAGATTCAATTTTAATAGTCTTTGATCATAGGATAGCAGTTATATGTTTGCAATTTTCCTAGTGGATTTTCTTTGTATCCTCTCCAGGACTGTTATGTCCCTAACCTTGTAAGGTGACCAGAACTGTGCACAGTACTCCAGCTGTGGCCTAACCAATGCTCCATACAGTGGCACCATAACACTGTTGACTCTACTAGAAATGTGTTTGATAATAGAGTCCAGGATCATGTTACTCTTAGGAGCCACATGTTTAACATATTCTGAAAAAGTTAAGTCATCAGTTATAATAACACCCAAATCTTTTTCTTTCTTGTTTACCTCTTGTAGGGTACCACTGAGAACGCAATTTGATAAGAGGTTCTTTTTCCCAAAGTGTATCATTTTGCATTTGGATGTATTAAAGCAGAGTTTATGTGAACTAGCCCAGTTCGATATTACATCAAGGTCTTTTTGCAGTTGTTCACAAATGGAGGAAATATTAACTAGGGACCCTAATTTAGTGTCATCAGCATGTTTGCTGATCCAGGTACTGTTAGATGTTTTCATGGATGACACAAAGAGATTAAATAATATGGGACCTAGTACCAACCCCTGATGCATCCCACTACTTACATGTCCCATTCTGAGCTATGGCCTCTATTAACCACTTTTTATTGCCTCCCCTTTAACCAAGAGGTTACCCAACTGATGATATTTACATTAAGTCCAATGTTGATTAGTTCTTCTATAAGCTCTTTGTGGGGAACATTATCAAACACTTTGGTATCATCCAAATAAATCACATCCACTGCCAACCCTTCATCAACTGCCCTACTTATGGCTCAAAGAAATGAAATAGATTTGACTGACAAGATCAATTATTTGTGAAACCATGTTGGTCTATATCAATGTTACCATTATCCTTGATGTGTTTTTCTATAAGGGATTTAATAAAACCATCCAATACTTTCCTGATTATTGATGTTAGACTTATATTCTATAATTAGTTAAATCTGCTTTGGAACCTTTTTCATGAATAGGTGTTACATTGGCTAGCCTCCAGTCATTTATGGCAGTTCCTGTAGTGTTGAAAATACTAAACAACAGTGCTGGGGGACCTGCTAACTCTGAAGATAATTCCCTTAATATCCTTGGATGGATTTTATCAGAGCCTAGTGATTTATTAGTCTACAACATGTCTTGTTTAACCTTTACCTCCTCAGCCATTGTATGATATTCACTAAAAGTGTCATTGTTTATTTTGTTATTTACTTTTTTACTCTCTTCTTCTGGGTGTTACACATTTGAGAAACAGTTATTTAGTATGACTGCCATATCTTTCTCTCCATCTAATATGGTATTATTTACTCTTAAAGGAAATCTGTCCAAATTAGATTCCCCTTCCCCCAAAAGCCTTACCCCACAATTAAGCATTTCGCAAGGTAAACACAGTTTTTCACTTACCAGAACAAAGATTATTTTTCTTTTGAAAGTCCAGTGTTCTACAAAATTTCAGAACCTGTGCAGTTCCATTTCATCGGAAAGTGTGGTGGTGCACGGCTCTCTTCAAAACAAGTGTATTGAAGTGAGCGGTGCAGCGCTGCACTTTCTGATGAACTGGAACCTTGCAGGTCTGACATTTTGTAGAACACTGATTTTCAAAGAAAAATAATCTATGTTCCGTAAGTGAAAACTGCATTTCCTTGAGAAACACTTAATTGGGAGAGGGGGGTTAGGCTTTTGGGGGAGGGGGTATCTAACTTGGACAGCTATCCTTTAATTGTCCAATTTTATGTTGTTCGCTCCTCATACTATTTATACAATTAGAATGCTTTTTTGTTGTCTTGTGCTCTGGAAGCTAAATTTATTTCAAAATCCTTTTTCACTTTTTGATTGTCTTTTTACAATTCCTAAGCTTGACCTTGTATGTATTCCATGTTGATAATGTTGCTTTTTGTTTATGCTTCTTGAAGGCTCTGTTTTTGGATTTAATAATTGTATTTATTTTATTGCTAAACCATGGTGGGATCATTCCTTTACTATTACACTTAATATGTTCTGTAATACAGGTATCCACACAAAAAAAATATGATATTTGATCCTGTCCCACATTTCCTCAAGAGATAATTTCATAAGCTCTTTTTCCCAATCCCATTTAGGAAAGTATCCCTTCTTTTTTTTATAATCAGCTTTATTATAACATTTGATTCTGATTGTACCCTTGACAGGTATCCAAGCTTCCTTAAAACTAACATACATCATATTCTGATCACTGTCCATCAGTGGTTCTCTTACCAAACAATTGATGTTATGTACATCTAAATTAGTAATAACTAAGTCTAATAAGTTGGACCATCTTGTGCTCGACTTGACTATTTGGTTCATATTGTTAGTAACAATAAATCTGAGTAATGCCACTTCAACCGGTGATTGCTGAAGTTAATTTTCCCAATCAGTGTTTCACAAATTGAAGTCACCTGTATTAATGGTTCTTGGTTCACTCCCTTTTTTGTGTAATAAATTAATAAATTCCTGACTTTGTTCAGTTGTCAATCATGGTGACCTATAGCATGCTCCTATAATTATTTGTTTATTATTGGGAGGATTTACTTTAATCCAGATCTGTTCTATATCTTTACTGGTATGAGAAGATATTTCCCATTCAAATGCATTTAGTTTATTATCAACATACAGTATATGGCTACCCCATCCCCACATTTGCTAATGCTATCCTTATGAAAAAGCTGGTAGCCCTCAATGTTGGTACAGCAAGTATCAGGATTCCAGCATGTTTCAGTTATACAACAAACATGTATATTTTCATTCTTGAGGAGTATTTCTAATACATAATTTTTTTTGTTGAGGCTTCTTGCATTGAGGGATATGATATTTAAACCATTTACCTTAGAAGGATTGTTAGTAATTGGGGCTTGACAATCAAGATATACATTCCCACAATGTTTTAGTTTAAACTACTCTTTGTCTCTGCCTAATTATGTGGGTATATGACTTCTTACAAGGTAATTTCCAGTAGACTGAAATGAAAGGAATCAAATCAGTGACAGGGACCATCAATGACAGAGTCCCTCAGTTGATCAAGTTCTATTTCTACTCATGATTAATGATTTGCATACTCAAGGGCAATGCATTAAGTATGTAAATAATACTATGGGGTCCTATGCATGAAGGTGTGGAGTGCCTCCATGCCAAATATGTGAGGCATGGAGACACTTGACACACAATATGCCCCCCACGCAGCATGATCGAGATGGGGTGTGCAGCCCAAACACACTCGATCCCCCACCTATGCAGATCGCAATCTGAAGAGGGTAGGCACGGGGCATGCCAGCACTATGTGGCATGCACATAGCCATGTAGGGCTGCACACTGGGGCATGTAGGGGCAGCCGGTATGCCAGGGAAACCCTGCCATAGGCCCACTATGTGCCCCGTGCCTCCCCTGCTATCCATCGGTGACTGGACAAAGATGGCCACCAAGTCAGTCCACCCATGGGCACCCACCTCTGCACCCAGCTGTGCAGTCCACCACCCCATGCATGTCTCCCCCATGTACTCACATGGATGGGGGCAGTGGACCCTGGACTACAGCCCCACCACACACCTCTACTAGTCCTGCCCTGCATCACTGTCCTAATGGTGTGGTGGGCAGCATAGTGGGACCCCTTCCCTCACCCCAACACACCCTCATGCCACCTCCCATACCCACATTCCCTCCATCTGTATGGGGGCATTGCATGGCCAGTGGCACATCCCACCTCACACCTCCATGATCACCGGCCATCTGGACATCCATGGGGGAGTGCTGCCACTGCACCCCCCACCACACAAGGGATTAACTGTCAGAGTTGGGATGGTCTTGGATTGGATGCCGACCCAAGTCCATGACTTTGCCCCTGACTTCCCTGCAGAGTGCTGTGCTCTGAGGGGGCATGCCCACAGACAGGTCATGGCCATTGAGAAATACCAGCAGCACACACCTGTCTGCAGGTGTGGAACTCCACAGGTTAGATACACACCTTGGGTGTGTAAGTCCCACCCATTGGAGCATAGGCCTCATGGTTATTGACATTTTTGAAGATGCTGGAAGTACCATACAAGATGATGTGAAGCTAATTGAGAGATGGTCCCTAGAAAACTGGATGGAAATAAACCAAAAGGAAACAAAAGAGATCAGGTTTGGGGGGCAGTTCAATTAAGATTGTGGGTGCTTCATATTGGAGGTTCTGAAGTTGAAATAGTAGATCATTTAAAATTGGTAAGGTTTCACTTTCAAAGTAATTGTTCCTGATCTCTTCAGGTTGCAAAAATGGTGAAAAAGGATAATGCAGGGGTCAACCTTAACTTTTTTTTGCACTAGCCAGCCGGACAAGTTGATTAAAAATTGCACTAGCCCGCAGATGGTTACACTAGCCCACAATAATAATGGTAAATTTTGATCAATTACACAGGAAAGATGCATGCCAAGAAATACTCTAATTATTGCATATTTATCCTGCTCCCACATTGCTTCCTGCTACAGCAAAAAAGACTGCAAAACAATCACATGCAGTGTGTACCCCCACTGCTTTTTTACCATGTGCCCCTTGCTTCCTCTTCCTTCACACCCTCCCCGCCAAACCAGAGAATACCATAATAGCAAATGTTCACTCAAGCAGTTCTAACTCTGCACACAGAATAACCAGCATCATCATGTGCCTCACCAGAGTCCCAACATGACCTGCAGGGCAATGTACAGAGTCAGGCAGAGAAATATATTCTCATGCCATACCCTGTGATTAACCAGGCCTGCACTTCTGGAAGTTTTCTTACACTGCAAAGTGAGCCTGGGGCCATTCTAGGATTTGGAGAGAGTTAAACAGAGGGAGCTTGGGACACAAGAAACTTTGACATATTTGATTACATATTCCAGGCACAAAAGTATTGATTTAACATTCTCTGTCCTAACAGATTTTTCATAACAGTGTCCTTTCATCAGTCAAAGGGGGAGCAGTATACAGTCATGATGCTGTACTACCCCTCTTTCTATATAGGATGATCTATGCACACTAGGAATACCTTTTTAACCTTTCAAATTATATATTTTGCTAAGGTTTTGCTTTGTACCATACATGCTCCAAAGCATTGTTTTTAGGATGAAATGACATGCTGGGTGGTAGAAGGGTGGGACTGCTTGGATGGCATTGACTGGTTTGATCCATTAACAGGAGCTGTGGACCCCTACACCAGTCAGTAATGGCAGCTACTGTATGGGTCTATGGATGGCCAATTCAGAATCTACCTAGTCTGCAGTGGTGTCCAGAAAAAGTATAGAGTGGACAGACCACCTGGCTGGGCAGACTGTGTATACATCATAGCATTTTGTCACTGCAGTGTTGGATACAGACACTCAAAAAGTTGGAAAATGAGGCTTACTGGTTTTAATATTGTGGGACAAATCAAAGACAAGTTCAGCAAACTGGAAGCTAGTCACTTGACTACTCTACCCTTGATCACAGCATTCACACTAGCTGAATGTCCTAACAATTGAGTGATAACGACTCACATTGAGTCTTTTGTTGGATCCCCTCTTTGAACTGCCAGATAATTGCAACTCTTAATGAGCTGCTAATCACACCAGGCCATCTGGAACACTTGAGGGAGATTAGCAAAAGGACTACAGCCTGCTAAAGCAGGGACTTTTTTAACTTCATTAACTGCCATGAAGAACTTGCACTAGTCAAGACGGACAAGTAGAGGGTTAGCTGCACTAGCCCTGATCAATTTGCACTAGGTTCAGGGCTAGTAAAAGAATGTTAAGATTGAACCCTGGATAATGCCAGGGCATACTTTTTGGTAATTTGTTAGTAAAGTGTACTGTGTCTTTCACTGGGGACCCCTAATAAATAGAGCTGTGTGGAATATAAAATTTCTCCTGTGAAATGCCCACAAAATTACCATTTTGATTTGACAGAAGTTTGAGGAATTTTGTCAAATTTTACATTTCATTATTTCACTATACTTTTATGAACCAATAACACCACATTTGGACCAGAAACAGTACCACATGGTTTACACATGTGTACCAAATGTCAGCAACATAGGTTGCAAGGGGAAGAGTTATGGGTATCCAACTATTCAATCAACATTTAATTTTCAGTTATTTTGAGACACTTCTTAAATTTCTCATCCAAATTTCTCCACAATGACAAGATTTAGAGATTTATTCAGCATGGATATATGCACCATGTCTTATGCATCAAGGTTCAATGGGAGCTGAGTTACAGGTAGCCAAACATTTTGCCAAAATTTTGATTTCTGTAATTTTAGTATAATGTTGATAGCATTCATTGAAATGTTATAACATTTGACAGGTGTACAGGTTATCATTACATCTGTATATATACAAAGTTTCAGATTCCTAGCTTCAAATGGAAATGAGTTATAGCTTGCTAAACATGTTGCCAACATTTTAATTTCAGTTATTTCCCTTTAATTTTAAAACAACATATCCAAATTTAACCAGAGTTGAAACATTTAAACTACTATACCACATGGCCATTTATGAAAACGTTCATATTTGCAGCTTTAAATGGGATTGAATTAAAAGTAGTCAAACTTTCACACCATTTTAAAATTACATTTTGCAAGAATGTAAACAACAAATGTATAAACCCCTGAAACTTTAAAACTTGAGAATGCAATACCATTAAATTTGATAGGTTCTTAGACCTTACATGGAGACTGTGTGTGTCATTTTTATTAATTGCTTGCTGCCAGAAACTGCAAAATAACATTTGTACTTAAAGTCAAATCCCACGAGTCTTTGTGAAAAGTGTTGAATTTCATGATCAATTCCATAAAACTGGAATTTGCTAATTTCACTCAGCTTTATCTGGGGGATTCTACTTAAAGGATAGGGGTATTAGAGGCAGGTAATGCAAAGGGTCACCAGGTTCAGAAGTTCGATGCATCGTTTCGACAAGATATGGACAGCTGAGCTGGGTAGCACAGCAGTAGTAGATCACCAGGTTGGAGAAAAGAAGAACAGAGTGTCAACAATTCCAACCTGATTGCATCACATCCAGTATATTTATGATCCAGGGAGCCTGATGTACATGCAAGTCTGGGACTTAGAGATAATCAAAAAGATATAGCAGGGGAAGACAATGTCTTGGGCAGCAGGAAGGAAGAAATATGGCTATTCCAACAGGGTAGGTCAATAGGAAAAGGAGTAGGAGATTCACATTTTAAGGAAGTTTGTCACTTGTCACTGCTCCATCTTAGAGAGGCCCCCTCAGTGGAAACCTTTAAGAGGGGGCTCACAACACTTCTGTATCTACAGGCATATAGCCTTATATAATTTTATATGATAGGTCTAATAGTTGCTGCAAATAACATGATTATTGAATTTTAACTGATGATTTGTTGGGGGTTGGAGATCTTCTCTGAAAATATATAATGTTTTGTGAATAGTGTATTGTGTATGATGTTTGTGTGTTATTATTTTGTACAGCACTCTGAGCTACTAGGAAGGGGCGCTATATAAATAAAATTTTGATTGATTGATTGACTGTAAAGAGCAAAGAAGATATCAGTGGGATTAGTAGTTCTACCAAAAGAGAAGGGGGGCATAGCTACCCAGAGAGGAACAGCAGGACTTCAGAAAGCTCAGCCCAGCTTATCAAATGAAGCAGTGATACAGTGCCCACCGCTTATAGCTGGCACGTTTGTGCTTAAACATTTTGCCCGATATATTAGATGGACGCTATATTAGAAAGAGATTTTTTGTAGCATTGTTACTAGATATTTACCCTCCCACCAGCTACCATACTTGCAACCCTGCCACAAATTGAATTCAGATAGCAGAGATGTTGTTAATACAGTATCAAATTTATTTCAAATTAAAAAATCATACCTTATTCTTTTACATTTAAAATTGGAACTTTATTGTAGATACTGTAGTGAAACAGAGTGAACAAACAATGATTGAATCACTGTAGCACAATGGTATGTCCTGCTGTGCTACTCCTACTTGTGTTCACTGAAAAACTCCATGATTCTAGTTTGTAAAGTCTTCATTGTACAGTGTGGTCTCCAAGTGTCTTCGACCTGGCGTAGCATATCCCATTTCGGCTGTACCTCAGCGTTCTGCTCCATTGCCCTCTGTAAAGTTAGCAGTGCCCACCTAACATCCTGAGCATTAACAATGACCTCATCCTCCATGCTGACTTCCAGATCCTCCTCTGCATCGATGTCAGCCTCTCCTACTCGCATAGCCCCAAGCACCTCCTCTATGTCATCCATCTCACATTTGGGTGGAGCATCACTGTCTCCAAGATGACACAGCTCAAGAAATTCATCTGTGGTAAGTCCATCAGGTGCTGGCAAATCAGTCAAATCAGGGTCATCAGGTTTGTTGCAATGGTTTTGAGACCGGGTCTTAATTAGTTTGCGCAACAAATCCAGCTTTTTTAAAGCACCACTGGATTGTCTGGTCAGAGACCATGTCCCAAGAATGTTTCAACATATGGACAGCATCGATCAATTACATTTTTTTTACACACTGGGCACTGTTGAGATCAGGGTTCATGTCCAGCTGTTCCAATATTTTTTCATGCATTGAGTGTACATAACGTTATTGTAGGCTGTACATTATGCCCATGTCTAGGGGCTGTATGAGGCAAGTGGTGTTTGGTGGAAGAAACACCATCTTAATGTTTCTCAGTTCCTGGACATTCGGGTGGCCTGAGAAATTATCCAGGATCAGCACAATCTTGCATCTCCTCAGCCTCCTGTCCCATGCAGTGACACATTTGTGAAAAATGTCACTGGTCAACCAGGATGAACTGTTGGCATGGTTAAGGATAGGCAGGTGATGAATGCCCCTGAAACAGCTTGGGTTTTGGGATTTGCCCATGACAAGAGGCTCAAGTTTTTCAGAGCCATCCATATTACAGCACAGCATAATTGAGATTCTCTTTTTTTGTTTTTTTGACCCCAACAGAGGCTCGCTTTTGAACACTAGTGTGCCGTATCCTACACATCTGTAAAATAGCCCAGTTTTGTCACAATTGAACACATTTTTGGGCTCATATCCTGCTAGTAGTCCAGGGAGGACATTAAGAAGCCACTACTGAGTACTTACTTCATCTGAATTCAGCTTTTCCCCATGAGCCCTTTGGAACCCAGTGTTGTGGGTTTTCCATCTCTGGAGCCACCCCCGGAGGGTTTAGAATCCTTGTGTCCCAGGGTGGTGGCTAGCTGTTGAGCCTTTTGGGAAAGTAAGGGGCTGCATATCATGTCCTCTCTGCTGCGTGCATTAGAAAACCACCTAAGGAGAGCAGCTTCAACCTCTCCGTCTTTCCCTTCCTGTTTCCTCTTACAGTCAGGGTTGTAGTTTTCCTGCCACTGAGTGTACAGATGCTCTTGCTGTTTCAACAGATCAGTCGTTGTCGATTTCAGCAGGTTGAGCTGCACAGCCAGGTCACGCTGGCTCATATTTGGAAGTTCATCTATTTTTTTTAAAAACATCGACTTTCTGGCTGAATGACAAGGCATTTTGCTTTCCAGACATCGTGGCAAACTAGCTGGAATAGCAAGCTGAACGAGGTGGCAGTGCACTCATTTATCATGTAGACCTGTTTGCCTTAATTGGTCGTTACTGTAATTGCTTCGCTAAGTGTGTGATAGCATTAAGCACTGTTTGAAGACTGCTTGAGACTTGATTATCTGCCCGATGTAGCCAACAGCCCAAGATAATTATAACCACACAATTTAAAGTGGAAGTACATAGGCAATGGCAAATGGTTTCATCATTTTGCCTGCTAAAAGCAATGGCCCACATTAACCATGGGTGGTATAAGTGGAGTGGAGTGGACTGTACATGCATTGTTACTGTTAAATTCCACAAAATAATTTTGGATGCTTCATCTGTATAGCCAGTTTTAGGCACCAACAAACCCTGCAGTTGCTGGGAGCCCCTGCTCATGGGGGCCCCCTAATCAGAGAAGTTTACCTTATTCATTTTTAGACATGTTTTTATCTTAATATCTTAAAACATCAGTTAAGGACTGTGCAGATCCTTATGGTTCTGTCTTGAAATACCTCAACAAGCTATGATCCAGTCGATATGAGGTGGATAGGCAGCAATGGATGGGATGGGAAGAACAGTCCCAAGAACTGACACTACTGTGTCCTCCTAAAAAATGTTTTTAAAATACTACTGCTTATACTAAAGCTATACATAGAAACAAAGAAATATAAAATTTGCTGACAGATAACTACTGCTTGGCCCACCTAGTCTTCCCATTTTCCCTGCCTATAATATCACCACAAATAAAATCTTGCACTTATGGGCTACAGTAAAATACATGGACTAAAGGTGGGCCAAGTAGAGAGGCCCCGTGACTTCACTAATTCTGCTGGGGGCCCCTAAAACCCTAAAGCTGGCCCATTGCTACCATAAATATGTAAGAAAATGTTACCAATAGTTTTTTGTTTCTACTGCAAATTTAAAACTGCTAAACCAATTTATCCAGTTTTGTTAGACACCATGATACACTGCTATGGATATGCATGTCAAATGCTGGCTAAGTCTGCAATAGCAGAGAAGTTACAAACATCTACATTTTTAAGAGTTTTCACAAAATTTTGCAAATATTTACATAGTAAAGGTTTGAACCCCTGTAACGTAAAAATACCTAAACCAATTCTCTCCATATTTAGATCATTCTATAAGCATTACAAAAAGGTTATTCTTGCTAATTTATACATGTCTAGCTCCAAAGGTGCCCGAGTTATATGCAGATGAAATTGTTTCATAAAATTTCCTGCAAAAAATAAAATGACAGATTTTGAGCATGTGTAATTTTGAGACGATGCATTATAGCATCATGAAATCTAGCACATTGGTAGAACACCTATAATCAAGGAATACTGCCAAATTTAAGATCTCTGACCCAATAAACAGCTGAGGTATATGAAGATAAAAATGTTCATGAAATTTTGCACAAGAAGTAAAATGACAGACTTTGAGCACCTCTAACGTTGAAACTTTCCATCAGAAGTTCATGCTGTTTGGCACGTTATTGGCTCTCCTCACACAGAGTGAAAATGACAAATTACAAAATGCCAGCTTAAATGATGGCAGACTTGTGATAAAATTTCTAAATTTTATAAATTCCACAAAATTCTGATGAAATTCTATGAAATTTCACATTTCATCCAATTGTAGAAATGAAAGGAAAAGTGTGACTTTCACAGGGATTTGAACCCAGGACTTTGGCAATCTGTGCTTTAGCTCTTAATCAACTGAGCTATGAGAGTTCAGCCAGTTAAGCCCCTGAGTTTTCCCATGTGAATCACACATACATTCCTTTCTGGTGTTGCAATGAGCAACCAGAAAGTCTTTTCACAGATTCAAATATCTCCTCCTCCTCTATCTCTCTATCTCTCCTAAGTGCAGTATATGACATTTCATCAAAATTCTGTGAATTCAGAATGTTCCCATTCTGCACAGTTCTACTATTTAATCCCAGTCTTGGTGGTCCTAATATCCCATAGGTTAATCTTCATTTCTCGCTGATATTGTGTCAACAGTACTACTAGTTCTATCCAGGTGGTCCTGATATTTCCCTACAGTGAAAAGATTCCCCAACTTGTCCCTATCTGGGCAGTTCTTGTATCTCTGGCACCTGCCATTATCCCTATTTTGAGTGGCCGAGGCTTCAAATGTTTCATAGCACTTTAGTGTCTCTATCCAGGTGGTCCTGTTCCTTCTGCTGCCTCAAGCAACTTTACAAGCATGGCTTCTGGTAATGAGATTTAAACTGATCTCCCTTTGAGGCACAGCAAGTCACAGTGCTCTCATTTAAACTGTCCCCCCCACCAAGTAAGGGTACCAGTTCCACAGCACTCACTAGTGTTCTCCTTTGCCCTCAGAAGCAATCCATTCTCCCTCACAATGAACCAACTTGCTTCCAGAGCTGTGATGGGCTTTCTCCTAATAAGGTTAGTATTGATCATGAAATCATGCACCTGTGTTCTGTTTGCTTGACTAAGCTGCACTGTTGCACTACAGAGATAGTACCATAGAGTCTCTGCCCTACTGCTTCAGTTGTGAAGACCAGTCTCTTTCTGCTCCCCATCTTGCACTACTAAATAGGAGACACAACCATCTCCTTGGTGAGTATATTTGGTCCAGAAGTCTTTCTATGTACCCTTCACCCACATGGAGACTCTCAAACCCCTTGGTCTCCCTTCTGCTAATACTCCCATGTTGGGACATTGAGAACAATCTAGGCCCATTTGCCTCTGCACTGCATCACAAGGATACCTCTGGACTAATCATCATGGGCTTAAGATAGCTCACTTCAATATATGTAATCTGATGTCCAAGATCTCTGAGTTAGAAGCCTGGATGACCCTTTATAACCCTGACATAATACGAATCTTGGAAACTTGGCTGAAGCCCTCCATCCCTGACACCAGCTGCCACATTAAGGGATTTCATATTGTTAGGCAGGAGAGATGGGGAAACAAAAAAGGAGGCAGAGTCCTTCTTTATTACAGGGAATCCCTGAGTAACTTCCAGATCTTGAATAGCTCCATGGATGATTTTGTCTGTGAATGGTTAATTACTGAGCACATCCTGGGTTCTGCCAAGAAACTGTGCCTACAACCACCAAAAGGGGTTTAAAAGGTCTCAATCAGCTAACTCTAAACCTTGGCCACTGCTCCCCATGAGGGAGCTCATATTGTTAGGAGACTTCAAACATAAACTGGTTGGATGGCTCCCACTTTTAGTCAGTCAAGTTGCTGAAGCAGTTTAACCTCCTTCAACTCATTTTCACTCATACTCATCTCAAACTTAAGTTCCCCAGCCACTGCCTACTGGATTGGATAATTACAGACTGAGGTGACAGGGTCCTATAGGTGGGTGTTCTATTGGAACCCATCAGTGACCACGTTCCTAAGCTTCCCTTTCACCACCTGAAGAGTTAGAGGTGGGAAGTCACAGTGATTAATCAAAGATCTTCTTGGCAATATGAAGCAGAGTGACACCCTGTGGGAGGCCCATAAATCCTGTCTGTCTCCTACTGCTTGGAACAACTACAGTAGGCTCTACAACCTATGAAACACAAAATAAAATTCCCCAAGGCCACCTACCTAAAAACCCTCCAGATTAGTAACCTAGGTGACCCAAAAAAGTTCTGGCCTTGCTGAATGCCCTAATCAAACCATGAACCAAAGTCCAATCAAATTGTGCACTACAGAAGGGACACTGCCAACACCCAGTAGGTGGCACAGGCCCCAAATAATAAATCCACTAACTTGGTTGAGTACCTGGACAAGTCCCTGTCAATGGAAATAGCTCAGTCTCAAAATAACCAAAAATCAGACTGCCCAAGATCCCCTCCCTTTCATTTCAAGGCTACCTTCCCCAAAGAGATCTGTAGGCTCCTCATGGTCTTATCCAACTATGATGGCATTGGTAATGATGGCATCTGCACACAGCCCACCTAAACATGGCCAGGCAGTGCAACAAGGCAGTCTGGAGGACTAGTGGGATGCTGAGGTACCTCCCATAAATCATATGCCATTCTGGCAAAGTGTGGTTCCTCTATGGAGGCACCCACAGTGGAGACCAAGGAGGATGCTGGGAACCTCCACATAGGAGACCCATAGCAGAGTGGCATGGGACCCCACACGGGAAGGAAACAACTCCTGGTAGGAGACTCTATTGTTAGAGGCATAGAACTGGGGGAGGAAGGGGAGAGGGAGGTAAGGTGCCTGCCTGGTGCCATGGCTTGGAGGGACAGGGAGTACATCCTCAAGATTGCTGGAACAGCTGCACGGGGGAGGGAGCTAGATATCACTGTCCACCTAGGGACAAATGACCTGGCTGAGAAAGGGATCAGAGGAGTGCAGGAAGAGTTTGTGGAGTTTGGGAGGGGCCTTAGACAGCTAGCACGCATGGTAACCTTCTCGGAGGTGCTATCTTTCTATGGCATGAGTGAGGCTAGGGTGCGCCACACCATGGGATTCAATCAGTGGTTGAAAAACTGATGCAGAGCTCAGGGATTTGGCTTCACTGGGGACTGGGGGCCAGATTCTAGAAAAGTTACATCTTGTGTAACTGCACTTGCACCAAATGAATAGTTATGATGATGGCAACTCGACCAGCAGTTGCGACTTGAGCTATTCTACAAAGTGGCCTGCAACAAGTCACACATTATGCCAGCAGTTGCACCATAAACCCCCGTGACATGGTGCTAGGGGGTTTATGTCAGCAGTTGCACCCCATTCCAGAAGGGCAGCAACAAAGACCCCAATGTTGGGATTCTACAATAACCCCCGGAGGAGAACCAGCATCATAAGTTACACCTGTAATTAGCTGGTGTAACTTACATACGTCCTCCAAGGGTTCTGTAAAACCTGGTCCATGTGCCCCCCCCATGCCCTGACCACCCCTGGTGTTGCCCCAATGGGCACCACATAGAACCAGCTCTAGACTTGGGGCCATAATCTCACCCCATCCCCCCTACTCTACATGCCCCTGTACAGTAAGTGTGCCACAGGGCTGCCAGCTCCCCTGCTGCTACTCGCTGTGCAATACATGCCCCACAGGGTTGCCCACACCCCCAGCTCCCAGATTCCTCTGTTTTAATACACCCCGCAGGGTGATGCTGTCATCCCCCCACCCATGCCCCAACCCCTGAGTCATCCGCCAAATATGCAGCAAACATCTGGAATCAGGCCCAAAACCTTTAAGTTGCAGATTCAGGTTTCTTTATGTACTTGTTTTTATTGGTCTTTGGTTCAATAAAATGTTTGTTAAACTTCTTCATGTTTTTCTAATGCAGTTTATGATGGGATCCAATTAATCCACTGAAAATAAAGTTATGCAGACAAGTTCATTTCCCAAAACTGCATGATACAGTTCAAAGAGTATGAGTAATAGCAAAGTTATCCCTGGTTGTCTAGTGGCCCCCACACCCCCATCCAGCTGTGCCAGCTCACCCAGGACCCCCCCACCCATCCTCAGCTGGTGACTGGCACAGCCCACCTCTCACCACCATAGCCAGCCACTGACTGAGGGGTAGTAAGGAGTACGCATTACAAAGTTGTACTCAGAATCTAATTTCTGAGTGCGCCTTTACAGTACGCACTCATACTGCACTCAGCCAGTGGCTGGCCATGGTGTTGAGAGGTGGGCTGTACCAGTGACCAGCTGGGGATGGGTGGGGGTGCTGGGTGGCTGGCACAGCTGGGTAGGGGGCAGACACCAGGATCAGGATTTTCCTGCATATGGGTGGGCGACTTGGGTTGGGGCATGGGTAGGGATGACAGCCCCACCTTGTGGGGCATATTACAAGGAGGATTCAGTGGGGCTGGGGTGTGGGCAGCCCTGCAGAGCATAACTATGGGGTTTCTGGGGCCGCAGTGTGCAGTGAGCCTAAGAGCTCATCTTTGAGTTTAGGCCAGTTGGTGTGGCCAGCACTGTGGGGTACATACTGGAGGCTTGGGGGCAGGGGGTGTGGGCTGCTCTGTGGGGTGGCTATTGTGGCCTAACTGGGCAGGGGGGTGCACTTGTGATCTGCAGCAGTGGGTTGTGACATGCTGGCCAGGTAAGCACTCTGTGTGGCATTCCGAGTCGCATGTCACAAGTCACAGGACTTTGCTGCAGACACCCTGCCCCTTCTAGAATAGGGTGCAGGGTCAATGTCACAGTTGTGGGTGGTGCATGTTGTGTTCGGTATCAGCTTGCACCACCCTTCTAGAATCAGGCCCTGGGAGTCCAGCTGGAGTGATGCAAGCCTATACTGGCATGATGGTCTGCATCTGTTCAGGAAGGGGACCAGGATCCTAGGTGATAGGCCTAAATGCTTCATTGGCAAGCATTTAAACTAGCCAAGGGAGGAGGCACTGGAAAGGAGCAGGGAAATCCTAGCCTCACCAAAAAAATCAGGATAGTAAGTGAGGTAAACACCAAGATAGAGATGTCGATAGGGAGAAGAGCAGGGGTAAATGGAGAAAATGACAATGGCAATAAGGACAGGGATGGGGCAAAAAGGGGTAAGGCCATCAAGAAATGGAGGGTAATGAGTACCAATGCCTGTAGTCTGGGCAATAAGCTCCATGAATTGGTGGCCTTGATAGAAGAGGGATGCCTGGATATTGTAGCAGTCACAAAAACATGGTACACAGACAACCATGACTGGGATGTTAACATGCCAGGGTACACAATCTACAGGAGAGACAGGGAGGGTAGAAGATTGGGAGGAGTAGCTCTCTATGTAAGGGAAGGGATAAAAGCAATGGAACAAAAGAGTAAACAGGGAGGAGAGGCTGCACTATGGGTCACCTTAGAGACTGGAAATGGCACTACAATCCGCACAGTGGATGTATACAGAACCCCATGTCAGGGGGAGAGAATGGATAAGGATATGATAGAAGGCATCCTTAGGATGGCAGAGAAAGGGGAGATACTGTTGATGGGGGATCTGAATATGCCAGATGTTACCTGGAGCACCTTTGCTGCAGCCACATCCAAGAGCAGGGCCATTCTCGATGCCCTAGAGGTGGCATGCCTCAGACAGCTAGTTTTGGAACCCACTCATGAAGGAGCAATCTTAGACCTCATACTCTCAAATGGGGACAGTGAGAGGATCTCAGATCTAGAAGTGGGTAGCCATCTGGGAACAAGTGACCACCAAACAGTGTGATTCATGATAAACTCAGCTACAGAGTCAAGCCATACAAAAGTGAGGGTACTGCACTTCAGGAGGGCTGACTTTGGCAAGATGGGAGAGTGCCTTAGAAAAGCATTAGCAAACCGACTAGAAGGAGGGGTCCAGCAACAATGGGGAAACATCAAAACTGCCATCACAGAAGCAACAAGCATTTGTGTGAAGCAAATAAACAAATCAAAATGAAAGAAAAAGCCACTATGATTCTCAAAAGAGGTGTCGGGGAAGGTTAGGGAGAAAAAGATAGCATTTAGGAAGTATAAGGAAACACAGAAGGAGCAGGACAGAGAACTGTACCAGTTAAGGCAGAAGGAAGTAGGGAGGGAAGTCAGAATAGCAAAGGCCCAAACTGAGGAAAAGATAGCCAACTCAGTTAAAAAGGGGGATAAAACCTTTTATAGGCACATCAGGGAGCATAGAAAGACAAAGGGAGGGATAGTGAGGCTGAAAAGAATGGACGGTGGGTGGGAAGAGGGTGACTGTGAAAAAGCAGGGATACCTAACGAATACTTCTGCTCAGTATTCACAAAAGAGGAGGAGGGGGAGGTGCCTAATCCAATTAACAGAAGTACTCTTGATAGGGGGGTCGATCCCAGTCCTTTCACAGAAGAAAGGGTTCTGAAAGAACTCCTAAAACTGAAGGTGGATGAAGCAATGGGGTCTGATGGAATTCACCACAGAATTTTAAAAGAATTAAGGGGAGAACTAGTGACATCACTGACTACCCTTTACAACAAATCATGGGAGGAAGGTGTGGTACCTGAGGACTGGAGGAAGGCAGATGTGATTCCCTTTCACAAAAGTGGTAGCAAGACAGAGGCAGGAAACTACAGACCTGTTAGTTTAACCTCTGTGGTAGGGAAAGTGATGGAATCACTTCTGAAGGAAAGAATTGTTGAGTACCTAGAGGCCAGTGGGGCACAGGACCCAAGGCAGCATGGGTTCACAGTGGGAACGTAATGTCAGATGAATCTAATTGATTTCTTTGACTTGGTGACCAAAGCAGTAAACCAGGGAGGGGCTGTGGACATGGCCTACCTAGACTTTAACAAGGCATTTGACATAGTCCCATACAAAAGATTAATAATCAGATTAACCAACCTGGGAGTGGGTCCCATGGTGGTAGCCTGGGTTAAACATTGGCTGGACAACAGGACACATAAGGTAATTGTAAATGGAGTCCACTCTGAAGAAAGAAGGGTTACTAGTGGGGTACCGGAGGGTTCAGTACCGGGTCCAGTCCTTTTTAATGTCTTTATAAGTGACATTGCAGAAGGACTGGAAGGAAAGTATGCCTCTTTGCAGATGACACAAAGATCTGCAACAGGGTAGATACATGGGGAGGCATGGAAAGGATAAGAAGGGACTTGGCAAAGCTGGAGGAATGATTAGAAGTATAGCAGCTTGGATTCAATGCAAAGAAGTATAAAATAATGCACCTGGGAAACAAAAACCCAGGGAGGAGTACAAATGGGGAGGTAGTAACAACAACAAAAATGGAAAGTAGCATGGGGATAATCATATCAGATGACCTTAAGGTTAGCAAGCAATGTGAGAAGGCAGTAGGGAGCGCTGGGGGGATACTGGGATGTATAGGGAGAGGCATCACCAGCAGAAAACAGAAAGTTGTTATCCCTCTGTACAGACAGTTGATGAGGCCACATCTAAAGTACTGCATCCAGTTCTGGAGACCCCATCTCTGCAAGGACATAGACATGATGAGGCAGTCCAGAGGAGGGCAACAAAAATGGTGCAGGGTCTGCAAGAGAAGCCATACAATGTGAGACTAAAGGAGCTTAATATGTATATCCTTGAGGAAAGGAGGGAGAGGAGAACATGGTAGAAACTTTCAAGTACCTCAGTGGAATCAATAAAGTCCAAGAGGGTAGCATCTTCCAGAAAAAGAGTTGTGCAAGAACAAGGGGACGCAATTTGAAGATAGAGGGGGGAAGGCTCAGGGGCAATGTGAAGAAGTATGTTTTCACAGAGAGGGTGGTGGACACATGGAACAGCCATCCTGAGGAGGTTGTGGGGTCTAAAACTGTAGGAGAATTCAAGAATGCATGAGACAGACATAAGGCAATTCTTGTCAGGGGTAGGAATAAATAGGTTGTTGGTTAACTAGGATCTGCAGCTTATCCTGTAGGTTGTGAAATGGGCAGACTAGGTGGGCCAAGCGGTCCTTATCTGGCATCAAAGTCTATGTTTCTATGTTTCTATGTTTGGGATGCATAGGAAGGGGTATCACCAGCAGAAAGAGGGAGGTGGCATTGCCTTTGTATAGATCACTGATAAGACCCCACTTTGAGTACTGTGTCCAGTTCAGTAGATCACATCTCCAGAAAGACATGGACAGAGTAGGGGTGGTCCAGAGGAGAGTAACTAAAATGATGTTCGGGCTGCATCAAAAGCCCTATGAGGAGAAACTAAAGGATCTCAATATGTAAACCCTGAAAGAGAGAAGGGAAAGAGGGGATGTAATAGAGACCTTTAAATAACTCTCAGGGGTACATAAGGTACAGGTGGGAAGTATTTTTCAGAAAAAAAGGTGCTGGAGAACAAAATGACATGATGTAAAGCTGGAATGTGGTAGGTTCAGGAGAGTTGTAAGGAAGTACTTCTTCATAGAAAGAGTTGTGGATTCCTAGAACAGCCTTCCAGCAGAGGTGGTGGAGGTGAACACAGTGGTGGGGTTCAAGAATGCATGGGATAGGCACAAAGGAATCATAGTGGAAAGGAATGGGAGAGGGAGAAAGAGCTGGGGATCAAATAGGGTCTGTAGTGAGAATGAAGGTAGGGAAAAATGGGCAGACAAGTGGCCCTTATCTGCTGTAAGATTTTATATTTCCATGTTTCTTTGTTTGTTAAGCTAATGGTAAACCTTATTTCCAAACCCCCGTCCACCCTTTTTAATTGGTCATTGTCCTCTGCAACTATCCTGTTACAATGGAAGCAGACCAGAGTTATTCCCATATTTAAATCTAGGGAGCCAAACTCTCTGGACAATTACTGCCCAGTGTCCATTCTCTCCCACCTAAGTAAAATATTAGAGAAAATTGTGTTTCAGCAAATCTCTCAAAACGTGTTAAGTGTAACTTGTTCTCCCCTCACCAGTATGGTTTCAGAAATGACCATAGTACCACCACAGCTTTGGCCTGTGTCATCAATCACATCTTTAAGGTCATTCCCTGGTGTTCCAGCAACTTCATGTCAAATTCACAATTTTTTGCCCAGTACACGATGGTCATCTAAAGTTAAAATATACACAAAAAAAACATGGGTAACCATATTCGTTTTTAAGTTACATGGTGAGACCTAATCCCTGTTTATGGAAAAAATCCATAAGGACTCAGATTGTTTTATGTAGTTATAACATTAATGTTTCAGGTGTCAACATGAGTGTGAAATAAAAAGTAAAATAAAGACACATCGTGTGTCATGTTGTTTGTTTAATATGTTTCCATAAATGCAAAAAAAAGGACTAAATAACTAATACAATGACACCCTCTTGAACTAACATACCCAAAATAGGGGAAATAGTTGCATGTTTTTAATGTATAAAACCATTTCAGTCCCATGTCATTTTCATAAAACCTTTTTGATAGATGTAGAATATGGTTGTGAATATAACAAAATAAATACAGAGTTTGCCATGCTTCCTTTAGTTATATCTGTTTTTGAAGTTGCAGTTTCAGAGGTGGTTGGCTCAGGACAAAAAAAAAATATGGAAACTCCCAATAAAAGATAAAACATGACAGAAAGATATGTAAATAAATCAAAAGTATATACAGAATGACAAGGACATTAACATAAAACAAACAGAGTAACTAAAGACAGACAGACATCTATGTAAAGTGCCTTGAATAATGCTAATGGCTGCAGTAGTGGGAGTCAGCTTCCTTGCTACCAGTCTGCATCTGTTCTTAGCTGGACCTGACATAATAGGATAAATAATAATTCTAGTAATGCCTTTATATAATTAAGAATGTATTTGTGCCTGAAAATGGCCTTGAAAACTTTTTCGGACATGGATGATGGCAAATTAATAGGAGCCATTTTTGTGGATTTATTAAAGTCCTTTGACCTTATGGACCACAGCATCCTTCTTGACAAGCTGCAAGCATCCTTCTTGAAATGCTGCAGCACTATGGCTTCTCAGCAGCAACCACTGCCTGGTTTGGGAACTACCTCTTGGGAAGATCACAATTGATCTGCATGGGGGCACCTCCAACTCACCGGGGGTCAATAATAGGGTCTCTCAGGGGTCCATACTTGGACCAGTTATGTGTCTTTGTGAACCATATCCCTGGGGAAAACAAAGCTTCCTACATGCTCATGTACGTGGATGACCTGATTATCTATCTGAGCACCAGAAATCCAATTGAGCTATCTACCGCCTTCTCCAAGGAGTTGAATGCCACCAACAACAGAGATGCTCTTCAGGCCAAAACCCAAGCTCACTAACTGGACGGTGAGCCCCAGTAATCATTATCCCCTGAATATTCAAACACAGGATGGGACTTCCCTTGAGCAGGTAACCTGGTTATTACGGAATTTGACACAACTCAAAAATGAATTATTAGAGAGGATCACCAGTTATTGTAATAGAATAATAGACAGGGGACTGTGTATTGTGAAGCTATAATACCATCAAGAGGTTCTGGAGACATGTGAATTCCAGAGCAAACTTGAGACATTATTAATGTCACCAGAACTTCAAGATGATATCATAGCCAAGAAATACAGTCTACTGTCAGGTTTTTTTTGTATCATATGGATTCAAGTAGTTTTCAGTTTTCCCCTTCCCAGTCTTGAGCTTACCTCCACGTTCCTGCTTGGAGCTGCAGCAACCAGCACTCCCCCTAGCAGACTGCTTTGTAACTGCAAGCCGTTTGTCTTTTCCACTCACTTGGTCCTCTCCTGGACTGAAGCCAGGGCAGGAGAGCACACCAGCAGGACAGTTTCTTTGGCACCTCAATGTACCATGGTAGTAATACTGGAGAGTGGAATGAACTCTTCAGTCCCCTTCTCTCAGGAACAAGAATGCAGCAGGGCAGAGAGCAACTGGGCATAAGTGGGGGTTTCGTCAGGTACTGATCACACCTATAATGATGCGGCTGGTGAACCACTTTCACACACACATGCCTCCCCACCCCCAGTGATTGTGCAGCCAGACAGGGGGACACATGCCATTTTTGTCATTTTCATGTCAGCAAGCAGACTGATTTTACTGTATGTGGCAGTTACAGGGAAGGCCAGCTAGCACTGAGCATGAGGCTTTGAGCAGCATGTGGGAAAGGTGTTTTGTTGTACTACTATTGTTGAGACCTCACAACAATAATATTCTGCAAAACCAATGATGATATTATGAGGAATTTTATAAATCTTATCCATATATGTAATCATGAAGAGAGTAAGTTGGAGCGGGGGAGGGAGGAGGGAAGTAAGTGAGGGGAAGAGAGTCAAGCCAGACAAAGGAAGCAGTGTGAAAGAGATACCTGGCTTCAAGGGAGAGACGGAAGAAAAAGGAATAAAGGTAACAATGGTGGGTGCGAGGAGGACAGTCTAGTGCAAAGCAACAGAAAGAGTAAAAGAAGGGATCCAATCTAGTCAGTATGGACTTATGAGCAGCAATATAGACAATGTCACCATAGTCTAATATTGGGAGGATGATTTTCAAAAGGATTTGTCTTTATGCAGGAAGAGGAATGCATGCTTTGTTCTGGTAAAGAAGAGCACAAAAAAGCCGCACTCCAGGGAAGACAAGAAACTCCAACTCATGCTGAAAATTCAGATGGAATTAATGCCTTTTTATTCTGGCAAAGCTCCAACACATAAGTACCACTAAACCCACTGATGAAGGATCATGTGGAGACCTGAAGTGCTAGGGTTTAGTGCCACTTATGTGTTTTCTTTCCTGGAGTGCGACTTTTTTTGTGCTCTTCAGTATCAAGTGAAACTTATAGTCAGCCGGCACCCTCACACTTGAGTCTGTATGCATGGTATTTGTGTTTGTTTGTTCTGGTAAACAGCTGAAAGTTTGGGGTGGAACTTCTGATGGATTGTGTCCACATGTACAGAGGGGTCAAAGCAATGGTCCAACCAAACCCTGATGTATTTGAAGGAGGAGGCATCCTCAGTCAACACACCATTCAGGGTAGAAAAGGATGGGAGGCATTGAGTCTGAGCAACATCTACCTGGTGCCCAGGGTCATAGAGATCTTTTTCTTTTTTTTGGCACTGAGAGACAATTTATTATCCCAGAACCAATGTTGGATGTTGGAGAAATCCAATGGAAGCCAATGTCCAGGTCAGAAGAAGAGGCGCCAGAGGTATACATCACTGTATCATCAGCTTACATGTGCATGGACGCAGAGGTACAGGCATTAGGGAAGTAATTTAAGAACATGGTGAAAAGGACCAAGTCCAAGACATAAC
This sequence comes from Neoceratodus forsteri, assembly GCA_016271365.2. Lineage (NCBI taxonomy): Eukaryota > Metazoa > Chordata > Ceratodontiformes > Ceratodontidae > Neoceratodus > Neoceratodus forsteri. The sequence goes on from CM057455.1 coordinate 702,131,974, forward strand.
CTTGGGGAACACCAGTGGAGACTGGGAGTGGATTGGAAAGAAAGTCCTCACTATGAACAGGATAGGACCTACTCTCAAGGTAGGAATTGAACCAGCTAACCACAGGGTCAGAGATCTATGCCCATTTGACTTTGTTCGGGAGAATGTGGCTTGCACCAATGTCAAAAGCCTTGGCTAAGTCAACAAAGATTGCAAATGTAATAAGTCTCTGTTCCATATCAGATAGGAAGGAGTCAATGAATCTGGGAATGGAATTTGAGGTAGAGTGGGACTTATTCGATGGATCAGTTTTCAATCTCTGCCACAAAGCAGTATTTTAAATTAACTCTTTCCTACCCAACTGAACAAAGAAAATTACTTCCCACAAATATGACTGAGAAAGAGGTGTTTGTTTGTTGGACCACTATAAATCTACTCAATAAACAAATACAATAAGCCTTTTCAGTGCTAAATGCAAGCCAGAGGAAAAAAGTGAAAGAACTGTATGCTAGTGATTATATGGATATACCATAGTGGGAGTCAGTGTGTGTTATAGAGTGGAAACATTTACACATTGGCCCAGATATTCAAACTGCGCCATTTTGTGGCACAAGTCCCTGCGCCGCTCAAAATAGTTGTGCAGGGGTGTGGCCATGCGATATTCAACGGAGTTGCACTATGGCACAACTTCTTTGAATATCGTCCCCTGGTCACCCCCAGTGTGCATGGCGCAGTGGAGCTGCACCAGCACAAGTGGTCAGAATGGAGCATTGAGATGCGGTGGCACAAGTTCCATTGTGCCATGCACAGCACCTGCGATGTTCAAAGGGTGACATGCAAATTGGGCCATAATTTATGCAAGGTGCATGGAGGGCTATTTGCATCTGATTATGGCCCCGTTGCATGCCATTAGCATGCAGGTGCATGGATCCCCAATGACTTGCACCTGGCACCCTGCCAGGCAGCAGGTGTCGGGGACCGACGCCCCCCGCAGCCCGATCGTGGGACATCCTGTAAGGGACAATGAAGGGCTCCAATCCCTGGTGGTCCAGTGGCCCGCGATTAGCCTGATTGTGGGCAGCATTCCTCACCTCCCCAAGTCTGAAAGCCCTGGTGATCCTGTAGCCCCACCCACCACCATGGGCCCGCCCGCTCCCCTGTCAGCCCGGCAGCCACCCACCCAGCCTACCCTCGCCCGCCGCCGACCTGACAGCTCAGTAGGCTGCACACCCATTGGTTCAGAACATGAGCCAATGGGCGTGCAACCCGCCTCAGCCAAGTCCAGATATGTGAATGAATGAATCCATTCACATATCTGGACTGACTTAGTATAGTGCTGGACCCATTGGCTCATGCGTTATGAACCAATGGGCATGCAGCCCTACTGAGCTGTCAGTCGTGGGCGGCGGGTGGCAGGCGGTGGGGTGCCGCCTCCCACTGGCTGGACGGGGAGCGGTGGTGGGTCTGTGGGGGTGGGTGGACTGATCACCAGGGCTGGACTTGGAGGAGGAGGAATGCCGCCTGCAATCAGGGTTACTTGTGGTCCACTGACCACCAGGGATATTGGACTTTGGGAGGTCTGATGCCCGTGATCGGGCTACTCGGGGGGGTACATTACCGCCCGCAATCAGGCTACTCGGGGTGGGGATATATTGACAGCCCGTGGATCGGGCTACTCGGGGGTGGGGGTACATTACTGCCCGTGATTGGGCCACTTGGGGGTGGGAGGTACACTTCTGCCCATGATCGGGGCATGGGGGGGCATTGCCAGGTGCGGCGGTAACAGGTCGAGGGCCACCCACAGGTGGCAGCTGCTGTGTTGCGCACTGCAATGCAGCAGCTCACCTGTGGGTAGCCCTCGACTTGTTCCTTTTTTTTCGGCTCAACTTTGTGCAGGCACAGGTAGGGGTTGCACCTGCATAACTCTGCACAGCCTGGGCTGAATATCGGGCTATGCAGTTTATGCATGGGCATGCCCCCCACACCTGTGCCTGCATACATTACTGGTGCACCCCGGAGCATCGGGATTTGTACAGGCACACTTTTCCCTTTTAAATATCGCACCGGGCGCATCAGTGGGTTGTGCATGGCGCAACACTGTTGCGCCATGCGTAACCCTTTTGAATATCTGGGCCATACTCTATATGAGTGATACCACAACTACACAGTATGTGGTTTCAAAAACATACTTGCAGACTGTGAGTAATAATGCCATGAAATGCAGTGCCATGTTTTAAAAGCTCTGTTACATCTCAGTCTCTTGCTTGTCCTCCAAGGGAACATAATCACTAAATCAATCTCAGCTCACTTCAGGCTCTGGAAGTTCCCCTTGTTAATGTGGTACCTCTGCAGGAAATTATGGCATGGAGAATCTAGGGAATTACAGGCCAGTGAACCCATTGTGCATTGAAGGCAAGCTGTCAATAGTAAATGAGCAGATAATGGAATACCTAGAATATATGTAGCTAATGAATAGAAAGTAACATAGATTCATGAGTGAGAGGTCATACCAAACACATTTGATTTTATCAACTTGGTAGCACAAGCAGTTGACAGGAGTCAGGCAGTTGATATCATATTCTTGAATTTCAGAAAAGCCTTCAACATCATGCCACATAAGAGGCTGGTGAAGAAGGTGGGTGATCTGGGCTTAAGGAAGGGCTAATTAGATGTATAGGAAAATAGTTGTTAGGTAAACCCAGTAGGTGGTCCTAAATGGTTAACCCTCAGGTGTGATGGAAGTGACAAATATGATCTTCCAGGGATCTGTTCTGGGACCAGCTCTCTTTAATATACCCATAACGGTGGGCTGGCAGGTGGCAGTGAGTCTTTTGCAGATGATACTAAGCTCTGCTTCAGGGTGAATAGATAGGAAGGGATCAATAAAAGATCAACAGTATGAAGAAGGACAAGGAGAGACTGGAGAAGTGGTCTAGTATTCTGCAACTGCAATTCAATACCTAAAAATGTGAAGTAATGCACAACATCTGCAAGAACCCTGAACACTCTAGGGAGGAAAGAGACCTAGTGGTAATAATTAACAACAACATGAAGTCCTACTCCCAACACATTAAGAATTTAGGAAGGTTACTAGAACGCTAGGATTCATCAGGTGGGGCTTTTAAAGTCAGAGGAAGAAGGTGATTGTGCACCTATATAGGTCACTGGTTAGGCTGTACCTGTGTTTAGTTTTGGAACTGGTATCTATAGAAGGACCAGCATTAGTAATTAACGACACAAGGAATGGGAACAAAAATGATTCACAGTCAACAGGGGAGATCCTATGAAGAGAGGCTGGCAAACCATAATACGTATGCCCTGGAGGTCAAAAGGGAAAGAGAAGATATGATAGCACCATAGAATATGTACAGAGGTACAACATGGTATATGACACATAGTTGTTCAAGTTGAAGGACAGTTTACTTACATGAGGGCACAATCTCAGGTTAGTAGGGAAAATGTTTCAGAAGGACATTAGAAATATTTTGTCAAGTAGCAACAGGTGTCAACGAAATGGAAAAAGGGTTGCATAGCAGCAGTGCACTAGCAATCTGGGATACAGCTGATATCTCTTTAAGTAATCTTAAATTGCTGGCCCACCAGTGCAGTGGTTGGATTTCTGCTTATGGCGCCAATGACTTGGGTTCGGGAACTGACCTGGGTGTTGGGGGGCAAGCTGGGGGAGAATGAATGAGTGTCCTGGGGACTGCTGTCTTTCTCGTGGGAAGTGAGGGGATGAGTGTCCCAGAGCTTTATGGACCCATAGCGGAGGCTGGGGGTACTTCTGTGACTGGCACCATCTTGTTAGGGGGCAGGGCAGATGCCAGACATCATTGCACATCCCATCCCCCAAGGGAGCAAGCATCCAAAAAAGCCGGCCCCTGGAATGATGACCTGCTCTCCCTACCACCCACTGCCTCCGACATCTGCTGGAGGGGTCCCGCTCCCATGACCCTGGCCCAGGAGGTAATCCGGGGCTTGCCAAAAGTGTCCATTGGGAGGGGGAGCCCCCTCAAGTGGCCCCACCCAGAGGAGTAAGCCTGGGCATGGGGATAATGGGTGGGCAGGCAGGTCTGAAGACAGGGGGACTGGAACAAAAAGAAAGGTAATCTCAAATCAAAACTAAATAGAAAGGCTGTTTTTACCCTAATGGTGCAAAGAACAATGGCACTTACTAGATAGTGTGTGACCATCAGGGTGCCATACTCATACAGGTTCATGCACTGCTCAGCACATGCTGTCTGCATGTTAGTGACATACAGATTGAGTATGTGTGGTGGCAACACAGCCCCCTGCTGGTAACAGACTCCCAAGAGAAAACAGAAAGAGAATGTCTCAAACAGGATAATGCCTTTGTTCCTGGGAGCCATATTCAGTCACCAGTGACACATATGGTATGGAAGGACCTAAGGAGTCATTTGCCTGCCATTATATGGACATTTGCAGCTCAGAATAATTCCTCTGTGCATGAATGCATTGAGGCATCATGCAGAGCCTCTGCCCATCTCCCTGATCCTGAGAACTGTTAAAGTCCTTAGTTGTCTAGTGGACCCCTAGCTCTTGAAATATACGTCAAAGGAAGATCATTTGTAAGCTAGTGGTCCCTCTTTGATCTGCAAATATATGTCAAAGAAAGAACTCTTATGGTGTAGTGGTTCTTCCCAGCAGTTACGTATATGTTGAAGAAAAACCCTGGTGGTCTAGTCTCCCTATGATCTCTGAGTAGACGTTAAAGAATGAACTCTGGTAGTTAAGTTTCTCTCCTGATCCCTGCGTTTTTGTCAAGGAAAGAACACTGATGGTCTAGCAGTCCAACCAATTCCTGAATATACTGTATGTCAGAAAGTGAACCCTGGTATTGTTGTGGCCCCCAGATTCAGAAGTACAAGTCAAACCCGATAGTCCAGAATCCCACAGTTGCACGATAACAGTCCTGACAGTACAGCGGTACACTACCCTCACACAATCCCTGTTATACCAATTGTACCCACCATCCCATCCCCAGTCCACCCCTGACTCACCCATATCATAGCATTTGGGGTCCATCTTCAGATCCTTGGACAGCAACTGGCACAGACCCTCCACACATCCCTTTGGCCACCCACTATCTGAATAACTGGGAGGGAGCATGGACATACTGTGGCAGTGTTAACTAAGTAGGTAGGCTGGGTAGGGTTGTAGGGGGGACAATTAGTATAATGGGAATGAGGCAGGAGAGGGATACCACTGCACTGGAGATAACTTGCAGGATCAATGCAACCACTGTGCAGTTGTCAGCAGGACCCAAATCTCATAACATAGAAAAAAACCTCTAAATTTCAGGCTATTCTATTATTTTGTTGCAGAGAATTGTGTGTCTCCATAAATATGTTAACTGCTGGAAGTAGGTACCACTCACCATTATATAAAACTAATGCTTTTTGTAGAAACTAGCATCACCAAAAAATGATCTCTGTGCACTACTGAAAGCTTGAGCACTGACAATATGTTTTTGATCTAATTAAATGTATCACATCACCAAATTGTTTTCATTGCTAGACATTTTCATGAAAGCAGGCTTTGTCCTTTAGACTTCCTTTGTTCATGCTGTTTTTATTTTTGAGAACTGAGCACTTTGCGCAGAGTTCTTAATGCAGAAACTCTGAAATGAAAACTGCAAAGTTAGACTTCTTGGATCTGTGCATGAAGTCTATACTTTGCAGAGCATTTCCCAGCAAATTACCTCTTCACAGAAGTACAGATTCTGCAGAATATAAACATTTGTAACATTGAACATGTCACAGTGAAATTCCAAGAATGCAAAGTTGCTTTATTTCACCCTTATCAAGTGTGTGAGTGTGTGTGTGTGTGTGTGTGTGTGTGTGTGTGTCAGTAGTACAGGATATGTTCATCAACAGGCAACCAAAGACCACACAATATGAAACATAGAAACACAGAATTTGATGGCAGATAAGGACCGCTTGGCCCACCTAGTCTGCCCATTTTCCTACCTAACGGATAAGCTGCAGATCCTAGTTAACCAACTGCCTACTTCCTCCTACCCCCCACTAGGACTGCCTTATGTCTGTCCCATGCATTCTTGAATTTCCCCACTGTTCTTGACTCCACGACCTCCTCAGGAAGGCTGTTCAATGCACCCAAAACCCTCTCCATGAAAAAAATACTTCCTCACATTACCTCCGAGCCATCCACCCTCTATCTTCAAATTGTGCCCCCTTGTTCTTGCACATCTCTTTTTCTGAAAGATACTACCCTTTTGAACTTTGTTGATTCCCTTGAGGCACTTGAAAGTTTCTATCATGTCCCTCCTCTCCCTTTTTTCCTCAAGGGTATACATATTAAGCTCCTTTAGTCTCTCTTCGCATGTCTCCTGGTGCAGACCCTGCACCATTTTGGTTGCCCTCCTCTGGACAGCCTCCTCTCTGTCTATGTCTTTGCGGAGATGGGGTCTCCAGAACTGCACACAGTACTCAAGATGGGGTTTCACCAACTGTCTGTACACAGGGATAACAACTTCCTGTTTTCTACTGCTGTTGCCTCTCCCTATGTATCCCAGTATCACCCCAGCCTTCCTTACTGCCTTCTCACATTGCTTGCCCACTTTTAGGTCATCTGATATAATTACCCCCAGGTCCCTTTCCATTTTTATGTTGGCTTGCCACGCTTGCGCGCATGTCAACATATTGGGAGAGTGGAGATTTGGAGGTGCAGCTGCTGTTGGCCCAATGCAGGGCACGCATCAGTAGGTGCGTCCCTCATTCCCCAATAAGCCAGCATGCTAGCGCTGACACCAACATTATGGAAAGTGGACAAAACTTCTAAACAAAGTGCCGCTGTAATCAGAGACAAGCTCGTCATGCAGCGGCATAAAGATGCGCCTCCCATACATGCCTTTCCAAGGCAAACATTTCAATAAACATGGCGCCGAAGCTCTCGGGTATGGTGGGTGAAGCTCACGCCTTGTGTGACAAGCCGACGAGGGAGCCCACTCCCCATCAGCTTCACCCCCAGCAGTTGAATGCCGAGGGGTGCCAAATCTCCCTCGGCTCGCGCCCCGACTTTGTTTGCCGGCTGGGGTGCCCAATCCCCGCAGCATTAACCCCCGTGTTGTGTGCGATGAGAGGGTGCCCAATCCCCATCGACTAGTGACCCCCAAACCCACTTAGGTGGCATGCTGGGAGCCCACCCCAGCGTTCCAAAACAGTCCCGCGCCTTTGTTTGCTGGCGGGGGTGCCCAATCCCCTGACGGCATTAACTCCCCCCATGTTGTGTGCCGACGAGGGTGTCCAATCCCCCATTGGCTACTAACCCCCCCAAACCCACTTAGGTGGCATGCTGGGAGCCCACCCCAGCGTGCCAAAACTGTCCTGCGACATTTTCTGTACCTAGAATACTAAAACGTCCTCGTAGTCTAGGTTTGCACTCCCCACCCGCATCCACCCACTGCGCACCCTGCCTCCCCTCACCCCACCCCTCACCCCATACTTACCTCCGGAGTCCGGCGCGACGATCTTCAGTGGACCAGGAACACATCTGCACTCTTCAAAGCCGACCGCGAACTGAGGAAATGCCGGTAAGCTGTATAATGGAGTGAATAGGGTTTTTTCAACTTTGTTGCATATCTCAGGCATTTCTTGGAATTTTTGCACCAAATTTTCAACATGGGGTTTTTGGGGCCCCTCCTCATGAATTCTGTCACTGTCATGGCGTTTATCAGCCTTGAAAGGTGATTTCGCAGTCACTGCTTGAAATCACCTTTCGGGGCCCATTAACGAAATGACAGTGGTGGTGTTCATGAGGTGCCCTCTTAAAAAGCCTAAGTTCCAAATCTGGTGGAAAAAATCCAACAAATACCTGTTTTACGAGCGTGCGTTGCACAGTTGCTATGCAGGCTCGTAACTTCGCACATTCATAATATTTTACTGCCGGATTTTCAGCATTGTCATTTTTGTACACCTCCTTGTGAACAGTACAGCTGTCATTTTCCATATCCTGCCCAAAATGTGTTTCCGCACTTCTGGCGCACAATAGCGCATTCGCTGTGGGAAATCAGTGTTTGGGCCAGATTATGAAAATGACAGTGACACAGTTCATGAGCAGAGGACCTAAAATGCCTATGTTGAAAATTTGGTGATGATACTCCACAAAATAACTGTGTTACGAGCATGCATTGGCAGATTGCACGCACGCTCATACCGTCGTGCATTTGTGATATTTTCAGTCTGGATTTTCACCATTGCCATTTTTCCACACCTTTGATGAACAGTACAGCCATCATTTGACATATCGTGCCCAAAATGTGTTTTCGCACTTCCGGCGCACAATAGCGTGGTCGCTGTGCGAAATCACTTCTTGGGACACTTTGAGGAAATAACAGTAACACTGTACATGAGCAGAGGTGCTAAAATGCCTATGTTGAAAATTTGGTGCCGAACGCCCATAAAATGGCAGTGTTGCAAGCGTGCATTGCATATTTCCCACGCATCCTAGTAGCTTTGCAAATCTGGTATATTTACATGCCACATTTTCAACACTGGCATTTTTTTCCACCTCCTTATGAACTGTGCAGCTGTCATTTCTCACATCCTGCCCAACATGTTTTCCTGCACTGCACTGCCAAACACCCAAAGGGACACCCTACTGTTTGTCACTCTCTGCAGGGTGGGGGTGGGTTGGCATCAGTTCAATACTTCACTGCCATTCCTATGATGCATCTGTCTAACTCCTGCACTACCAATGCCAATGCCAGCAAGCCAACATTCGGCATTGACAAATGCTTGTTATTGTTGTCAGTATTGCACCCCTCATTGCGTACTCTTCTCTTGAGTTTTTGTTTCCCAGGTGCATTACCTTGCACTTCTTTGCATTGAATCTAAGCTGCCATACATTTGACCATTCTTCCAACCTTGACAAGCTCCTTCTCATCCTTTCCACTCCATCTTGTGTATCAACCCTGTTGCAGATCTTTGTGTTGTCTGCAAAAAAGACATACTTTTCCTTCCAGTTCCTCTGCAATGTTACTTATAAAGACATTAAAAAGGACCGGTCCCAGTACTGGACCCTGTGGTACCCCGCTAGTAACCATTATTTCTTCACTGTGGACTCCGTTTACTACTACCTTATGCATCATGTAGTCCAGCCAGTATTTTTTTTTTATCCAGGCTACCACCTTGGGACCCACTCCAAAGCTGGCTAACTTGTTTATTAATCTTCTGTGTGATACTGTATCAAATGCCTTGCTAACATCTAGGTAGGCCATGTCCACAGCCCCTCCCTGGTCTACTACTTTGGTCACCCAGTCAAAGAAATCTATTAGATTTGTCTGACACGACCTTCCCACTGTGAATCCATGCTGCCTTGTGTCCTGGGCTCCACTAGCCTCTAGGTACTCAACAATTCTTTCCTTCAGAAGTGATTTCATCATTCCCTACCACTGAGGTCAAACTAACTGATCTGTAGTTTTCTGCCTCTGCCCTGCTCCCACTTTTGTGAAGAGGAATCACATCCAACCCCCTCCAGTTCTCAGGTACCACCACATCCCCATTATTTGTTAAACAGAGTAGTCAGCTATGTCACTAGTTCTACCCTTAGTTCTTTTAGAATTCTTGGGTGAATCCCATCAGGCCCCATTGCTTTGTCCACCTTCAGTTTTACTAGTTCTTTCTGAACCCTTTCTTCTGTAAATGGACTGGTATCAACCCCTATCTTCAGAGTGTTTCTATTGTTTGGTTTATGTACCTCCCCCTTTTCTTCCTTTGTGAATACTGAGCAGAAATATTCGTTCAGTATCCCTGCTTTTTCATTGCCACCCTCTGCCCACATTTCCTCCCCTTTATTAAGCCTCAGTGTAGGTCCCTTGGTCTTTCTTTGCTCCCTAATGTACTTATAAAAGGTCTTATCCCCCTTCTTAACAGAGTTGGCTATCCTTTCCTTGGTTTGGGCCTTTGCTATTTTGACTGCCTTCCTTGCCTCTTTCTGCTTTAACTGATAAAGTTATCTGTCCTGCTCCTTCTGTGTTTCCTTATATTTCCTGAATGCTGTCCTTTTCTCCTTAACTTTCCCTGCCACCTCTTTTGAGAACCATAAAGTTGTTTTCCTTCATTGTGTTTTGTTGATTTACTTCACACAAAGGCTTGTTGCCTCTGTGATGGCTGTTTTGATTACTCCCCATTCTTCCTCCACCTCTCCTTCTTGCTTGTTTGCTAATGCTTTTCTGAGGCACTCTCTCATTTTCCTAAAGTCAGTCCTCCTAAAGTCCAATACTCTTGCTTTTGTATGGCTTGACTCTATGGCTGTCTTTATCATGAACCACACTGTTTGGTGGTCACTTGTTCCCAGATGGCTAACCACTTCTAAATCCGAGATTCTTTATCCGTCCCCATTTAAGAGTACCAGGTCTAAGATTGCTCCCTGCTGAGTGGGTTCCAATACTAGCTGTCTGAGGCATGCCCCTTGTAGGACATCAAGAATTACCCTGATATTGGATGTGCCTGCAGCAAAGGTGCTTCAGTTAACATCTGGCATATTCAGGTCCCCCATCAGCAATACCTCCCCTTTTTATGCCATTCTAAGGATGCCTTCTATCATTTCCTTGTCCATTTCCTCCCCCTGAGATGGGGATCTGTATACAACCCCCATGCAGATTGTGGTGTCATTTCCTGTCTCCAGGGTGACCCAGAGTGCCTCATCTGCTCCCTGTTTACTCATTAGTTCTGTTGCTTTGATCCCTTTCCTTACATAGAGAGCTACCCCTCCTCCTCTTTTACTCTCCCTGTCCCTCTTGTAGACTGTGTATCCTGGTATGTTGACATCCCAGTCATGGTTCTCTGTGTACCATGTTTTTGTGACTCCCACAATATCCAGGCATCCCTCTTCCATCAAGGCCACTAGTTCAGGGTGCTTGTTACACAGACTATGGGTATTGGTACTCATCACCGTCCAATTTTTGATGACCTTACCCCTTTTAGCCCCATCAGTGCCCTTACTGCCTTTGCCTTTTTTTGCATTTACCTCTGTCCTGCACCCTAATGATTTTTCTACCTTGGTGTTTACCTCACTAATTACTGTGTTTTGGGGGGGGAGGCTGGGATTTCCCTGCTCCTTTTCAGTGCCTCCCCCATTGGCTACTTTAAATGTTTGCCAATGAAGCATTTAAACCTATCACCTAGGATCCTGGTCCCCCCCCCAGACAGATGCAGACCATCGTACCAGTATCTAGGCCTGCATCCTTCCAGGTGGCTCCCCAGTCCCCAATGAAGCCAAAACCCTGAGCTCCACACCAGTTTTTCAACCATTCATTTTATTCCATGGTGTTGTATACCCTAGCATGAAGTTTAATCTGTATTAGCTTTGAATTGTAGTGTTGGAACCAGAGAGGGTTATGTTAGTTTGTCATTTGTTTAATTTGTTTAATTAATTTGTTTAATTAGTATTTCGTAAAGACCTTTGAGCTTGAGCTCATTTGCAAAGGTTCCACATCAGGGTGGACAATAAGACAATACACATATTCAGTGGCTACAGAGGCCTGATCATTAGGCATTAAAAAGTGATTACATGACAATTAGACAAATAGGAGAAAAAAACTGAGCAGTCGTAATTGAATACTAAACTATTTCTAATCATTTGCCCTAGGTAGCACACCACTGGAAACCTCCAAATACATTGATTAGACTATGGCAGAGTAACTGCATAGGGTTTAATGCTATCCCAGATGGCGAGAGGCTGGGTGACTGTGAAACAAGGGGGATTCGGTTTGAAACCAACCGCAGAGAGCAAGAGGTGGGGGGATAGTTAAACGGGGGGCTTTGATGGGGGGAGCTGCTCCAGAGGGCTTTATCGAGTATAGTGTGTGTATGTGTTGGGGTGGTTTGGGAGGGGCAATACCAAGTGCGTTTTAAGAGGACTGATAGCTTACTTAAGCCCTTGGCTTGGCTGGAATGGAGGCAGGGTTCTCTAGGTAGCCCTGCTGGGTGTTACCTTGGGGGGTAGGCCTGTCTATCAAGTGAGGCATGAGAAGCAGGTGCATTTTGAGTTAGACATTAGGTGCTGTTTGAGGTCTACTTTGAATTGAGACAGGCTGTTGATTGTTTGTAATTTCATTGGGAGTTCATTTATCCAGAGGGGGGCCCGATAGGAGAAAGCACGCTGCCCTAATGAGGTTCGGCAGAATGGTATGGACAGGGCTCCATTCTTCCTCTGTCTGGTGATGTGTGTTGAGAGAGAAGCCTCGAGCAGGTTTCCTATACAGGGTGGGGTTTTTCCAGGGAGTGCCTTCTTTCCCAGGAGGCAAGTTTGGTATTTGATCCTGTCTTTTATGTTAAGCCAGTTTGTACGCTCATACAGGGTGCAAGTATGAGTGTAGTGATCTGCACACAGGGTGAGGCAGCATGCCTTATTGAATGCAATTTGGACCCTTTTGAGCACGGTATCAGTAGCAGCTCCATAGACCACCAGCCCATAGTCCATCGTGGAGAGTATGGAGATGGAGACTGAGATTCGGAGTGCTTCTGGAGTAAGGGATTTCTTATGCCTATAGAGGACCCTGATCTTTGTGTTTACCACTTTGACAAGGGAGTCTATGTGGTGTGTATAAGTGAGAGAGTCATCAATGGTGACTTCAAGGTACATAAACAAGTGCACCTGCTCAATCTGCTTACCAGCCTTGTTGGTGATTACGAGGGGAGCATGCTTGTGTTTGTTGTAGGGGCTGATTTGTAGCATGGCCTTTGTTTTCTTGTACTGTAATTTAGTAGCAGCTTTAGCCTACTGAACCAGTCCACGAGTTTATTGAAAGAGTTCTGTAGTTCTGTTTGTAGGGCAGCCTGAGAGGTGCTGCTGCTCAGCAGCACTGCATTGTCTGCATACAGAATAAGTTTGGTGTCACAGGCTGTGGGTAGGTCATTTACAAATAGGCTGAAAAGCAGGGGCCCTAGAATTGATCCTTGAGGGACTCCTAGGAGTACATCTCTGGAGCTGGATAATGTCTGCCCGATTTTGACTCGCTGGCTCCTGTGTGTTAGGTAGTCATTGAACCAATTCATGGTGTTTGGTGCCACATCCAATCTTTGGAAGTGGAGTACTAGTAGAAGGTGGTTGATGGTGTCAAAGGCTTTGGTGAGGTCAATGAAGATGGACCCCACCAATTTGCCTTCATCCAGCGCCTTGTGTGCATAGTCAGTGTATCCCAGCAGTGCTGTGGTGGTACTGTGTTTTTGCCTGAAGCCATGTTGGTTTGGGCAGAGCAGATTGTACTTATTGAGGTATTCTGTGAGTTGACTTGCCACGATTTTTCCCAAAGCTTTGGATAGTGAGGAGAGGATAGATATTTGCCTGTAGTTTGACACCAGCACCTTGTCACTATTCTTATGCACTGGAGTTACCAGGGCTTGCTTCCATACCTCTGGAAATTGAGCTAGGGCCAAGAATTTATTAAGTAACATTGTTATGGGCATGATAAGAACATCAAGGGTGAGAGACAGTAACTTCATGTCTAGCCTGTCACTCCCCAATCTGGTTTTGACTAGGCAAAGTTTTTATTTTTAATGCACTTACTGCAGAGGCTGATTGATGGTGGCAGCTCTATGTGAGGAGACAGTGGAGGGAGGTGCATGTGTGGAGTGAGGGAACCCCAACGCGTTTTCGGCATTATATAAAATAAAACATGGGGTGGTGTGAAGAACTCCAGATTTTACACAAACCCCTTGATGTTAGATGCTTAAAAAAAAACCTTGAGCTTTGCTGTCAGGGTTTATGTAGCATACAACACCTCGGGGTGTGTGTAAAATCTCATTACATACACCACCCCATGCATTATTCTATATATTATTGCCCCCTGATGAAGAGCAAGTGCTGGTAGAAGCACCACAAGGCCAGTGTCCTCCAAGTTATTTACTCTATGTGTTAGCTGGAAACAACAAGTTTATTTGCACTGCATCCTTTTATACAGGTTTTCATTAGGCTCCCATGTGCACTAACTGATCCTTTATTGCTATGTTAACCTGCCTGCCTTCTGCTAACCCTGCTCTCATGTAACAAATGTATTGTTTCTATGGCATTTGCTGCCATATAATTGTGTGTAGTTGTTTGTTTGTGCCCCAACTGCTACCCTTACTGCCCTTTGTCCCACTATGCTGCTGCCTGTTATTCACCTTTATAGTTTTAAATTACTATAAACCCTCCCCTTGTAATTCCTACTATATTTTCCCTTTTGAAGCTACCCAGTGTTCCTCAATGCCAGTTGGTGGAAACTTCTACTTCACTGACAGTGTGCTGACCCTGTGAGATAGAGTACTGGCAGACCTGGTAATGTCCGGGAGTATAAGTATGTTCAATCATGGCTAGGACAGGTTTAAAGGACTGATCATTTCAGGAAAAGGAGCTGGGGAGGTGGTGGGTCTGGGGAGAGAGTGGTTGCCTTGCTGTACACCTTGTTGCATTGACTGGATTGTTTTAGGGATTCACATGTGATGACTCCCAGGTCCTTTTCCTCAGATGTTGTGTCTAGCTTAACCCCTCCCATCTAATAATCTATGCTGGGATTCTTGTTCTTTATGTGCATTACCTTGCACGTCTAGTATTACTTTGCACTTCATGAATTTTAAGTGCCAAACTTTGGACCACCTCTTTAACCTTAGTGGGTCCCTCTGCAACTCCCTAACCCATGTATAAGTGTCTACTCTGACACAGGATTCAGTGTTATCTTTGAAGAGACACACGTTGCCCTGTATTCCTTCTCCTGTTTCGCTGATGAACATATTGGAAAGGACAGAACCAAGAATTAAACCTTGTAGAATCCACTTACCTCCCTCTCCCCATCTTGACCCTGTTTACAACCCTCTTCTGTCCCCCCCAGCCAGCTACCCATCCCTCTAACTAGTTCCTTTACTGCACCCAAATTCTCTAACTTTAGCATCCTTGTTTGTGGCACTGAGTTAAATGCCTTGCTGAAGTTGAAGCTGAGTAAATCCACTGCTTGTCTTTTGCCCACTACCCTAGTTACCCAGTTGAAGAACAGTATAACATTGGTGTGACAAGTCCTCCCTGTCACGAATCCATACTGCTTACTACCCTGGAGCTGATTTATTTCCAGGCAGTCCACTAGGTCTTGACTAGTGTCTCCATTAATTTTCCTGCAAAGCAAGGAAGACTGATGGGCCTATAGCTTCCCAGTTGCTCCTTGTCTCCATTCTGGGTGGAACTAGGTGCTTTACTCTCCAATCTTTTGGAACCACTACTGACTGTAATGAGCTACTAAACTGCACCGCTAGGGGTTCAGCTAGTTTCAATGCCACTTGTCTGAGCATCCTCAAAGGCATCCCATCCGGCCAAGAAGCCTTGTCTATTTTCAGAAATGAAAGTGCTTTTCTCACCCTTTCCTATAGTTACAACCTGTCCATGTCTGATATCACCTCCCCCCTTGCAGTAGCCTTTATGCCACTTGCAATCAAGGCCCGCTGTTCTCCAGGGTGAACACTAAGCTGAAGTAGTTGTTTAGAATGACTTTCTTCTGCTTGTCCTCTTCTTTTATCTTACTCCTATCTCTCAGCCTAACAACCCCACCTCTCATCTTACAATCTTTCCTAACATACCAAAAGCACTGCTTTTCCTAACTTGACCCCCTTCGCAATACTCAATTCTGAGTCTGCTTTTGCATCCCTTATTGTCTTCTTAGCATCTCTCATCTCTATCTAGCATTCACTCTGTTTCCTTCCACCCTGTTTCTCTTTGTATCTAAT
Organism: Neoceratodus forsteri; assembly: GCA_016271365.2. Classification (NCBI taxonomy): domain Eukaryota; kingdom Metazoa; phylum Chordata; order Ceratodontiformes; family Ceratodontidae; genus Neoceratodus; species Neoceratodus forsteri. Next base: position 702,147,687 of record CM057455.1, read on the forward strand.
GAAGGTCCTTTGTTTTGTCCTCATAAAGGTGGCCATAGTGATCACTCTGATTAGTGAAGGTTACATGTGTGTACTCAGCGTGAACTGCCAAGATAAGTGTCTGTGCCCTGTGAGGTCTCAAGAATGTGCACACCACAGTGCACTGGAGTTGAGGGTAGGTTGCATGGAGCTTGTAGTGAAAAATAATGTTATAAAGTATTTGAGCAATCCTGAGAGAGGGAGAAAGTAATGCCAGACCCTGTAGTACAGAGAGGATGCATTTCAGCAAGTGTGAAACAAAAAAAGGGTAGAACAGCAATAAGTTTGGGAAATCTAAATATCTACGGCCTTATTTGCCTTATTTGCTAAGCCACTGTTCTCCAGTGTTTTGTGCAAGTGTTAACTGTAACCTGGAAACCTGGGGGAATTTTCCTACAAGTGGGATTGTTAGCAGCACTACACATTGTAGCAGCTGGGCTGGAGTGGTGACCAGTGGGAGGAACTGATAGTTACAGGTTAGTTAGTTAGTTAGTTAGTTAGTTAGTTAAAACTTTATATTTTCATAGGATATAAACTTTAGGCCCAGGGACCTATTTACAATGTTGTCCTGTGTAAACATAAAACATCTATTCCATATATACGTACATACATACATGTAATTGCAAATACAAATAGGTATGGCCCTGGGGGTCTGGGCAAAGTCCATTTCGTACTGGTTACAAGTACACCTATGTTAAGTATTGGGGCCGACACCCTGTGAAGTGATTGTGTCCTTGTAAGCATGATTACTTTTTATTTGCAACTAGACTCTGAAGAGGGGGGTAGGTATCATGGGCAGACTAGATGGATCATGTGGTCCCCATCTATTGACACTTTCTCTGTTTCTATGTTTCTATGATAAAGGGGGTTAGAGTCCCAGCTTCTGCAAGAAGGTGGCAGCTTCTGCAGGCAGGTTAAATCCAGTGTAAAAGTGTGAGTCCTGTATAATATGGTAAAAATAAGATCTGAGTACATGTTATGGGCTGGGTGTGATATCAGTAACTAATGAAGTTGTGAGCAATATCAGTGGAAGCCTAAAGTGAAAAGAGAGAAATGTGTACAGTGATCAGAGAAGCAGTTTTTAACCATGCTGCATTTATAGTGCTGTAAAGTGTTTTGACATGCTTGTAAATCTGGGAACCACTCCCCAGTGGTGAAATGCTATGCATCCCAACAAACCAAGTGTTATTAATAAGCTCCTTGCTTCTTGACTGTTATCCTGGAGTGGACAATGACATTTATTTCTGTTGTGCAAGTCTGATGCCTTTCTAAGCTGTGACCTGTGTTCCTTAAAAAACACAACTATTGTGATCCCTTGCAGGCCCCCTCTTAAACATTGAGTGCTGCATGGTAACATTACTCAGTGTGGGGCTGAGGCGTTACACTGTTGAAGCAATAAGGCATAACAGGGCATTGGTTGTACTAGGTTTACCACATGGTCGGGGCGTTGTAAGCCATGAGGCAAAGCCAAGTGCCTTCAGCCCCTGACCGTTGGATAAACCTACTTCAGCCAACATCCCTGAAGTGTCTTATTGCTTATATAAAATGGACCCAGAGACAACTTTTGAAAAACAAACACTCTGTAAGTTTTCAAACCCACAAAAATTATAATAAAGAGTTACTAAATAATGTAAAATAGTCCCTTCACAGATGTTTTTCACCTGTCAGCCATCTCTCTTTCTTCATATTCAGTACACTGTGTGATTGTTTACCATGGCATAGAAGAATGCAAAGTTCTGCATTATTCCAGTAGTAGAATGCTCGTCCCACCCCCCACACACATGGAATGGATACATGGAATGCATGAATTAAAATTCTTCAGAGTTTGACTGGCATACACACACAGGCCTCAACTGGAGCCAAAACCTTAATTTTTTCTGTTACCAGGTAAGGAGCAGGGAGTTCTCTGGCAAACTGGTGAGGACAGGAGGAGGATTTGTCATGGTCATCAAAGAAACATCAGCAATTAAAACTCTGAACAGTACTTGATTTTCTAAACTTGTGTATGTGTTTAAGGAGGGGCACTTGAGTGAAAATAATATTAAAATTTGTATTTACTTTAGTTAATTTAATTGACTTTCATTTTTAGGGCCCAGTTGAAGGTTTCTATATACAGTATGAGTAAAGGTTACAGCCATGTTTGTGATGGAGATTAGGAAGCAAGTGGCTTATGAATTATGTGGGTTGCCCTAATTGGTAGGGACTTGTTTTTAGCCATTAGTAGTGCTCTTTTAGGCCAATGGCTAGAACCAAGTCTCAGTCAATCAGAACACAGGGATTTTCTTGCCCATTTTATATTCTGTAATGTCTTCACTGTCCTAACAGCAGCAAATAACAAATAGAGCTGTGTGGAATATAGAATTCCACCATCAGAACTATTGCAGAATGGCAAGTCTGTTTCACAAATGCATTTTGGAATTTCCTCGTTAATTCCATTGATTCTGAAAAGCACTTCTATGTAAACAGCAGAATACTTTTCCACAGATCACATAAACGGCTTATTATTTTTATGTGCATTGTGGAAAAATACTGTAATTTGCAGGGTGGAGGCTCTTTTCCAGGTGCAACCCAGGGGAAGGGGATAGGGGATACAAGATACATAGCACAGAGACAGTTCCCAGTTGCAATGAAGTGCAATCAGTGAACACAATTAATACAGGTGTAAGTGCAAAATGAGCAAGCAGCAAAATAAGGAATTTCAGCCACCCCTACACTGGGGTAGGAGGCAAATGTAAGGGATACAATCAGATAAAGGGAAGACAGGAACATGAGAGGAAATACCTGAGGTAGCCAGGGGAAGCAGTGAAGCAGACGGAATAGGGGAATTGATTTTGAAGTGATGGGAGATGATAAGAAAAGGCTGATTGCTCAGCAGAGGAGCAGGGATGGGGGTTGGTGAAAGTCCAATAATCCATGGAGTGGAGAGATCAGGAGGCAGAGATGATGAGGGAGAGGTAAATGGGAAGGGACCCAAGCCGATATTTGAATATGAATGAAGCATAGTAGATCTGGCGATGTGAAGGTAGAGGAAGAATGGCTATTGAGGAATACAGTGAGAAATGATGAGTTCAAGAAGGGGAGTTGGTAATTAAGTTGCAGAAGGAGTTGAAAAGGGTGTCCAGTCTAACCAAGGAGGTTGAAGGACTGTTTCCATAGACTGTGTCCTTATAGTCAAAGACTGAGAGTACCATTTTGGTGACAAGCTCACAGTGGACCTGCAGAGACAGATGACCTTTATTGCAATACAAGGCACCAAGTTTAGGGTGGAACCTGGCATGGATGGTGTCAATGTGGGAAGAGAAGTCAAGTTTTCTGTCTAGTCACACACTGAGGTACTTGAAGGACTGAACCACTTCAAAAAGTGTGCCATTCAAGGTGGAGAAAATTAGACAGAGTTGGGAGTCTGGCCAATTTCTGGCTGCTGCTAAGGGTCATGGACACAGTTTTATTTTGTTGTGTGTGTGTGTGTGTGTGTGTGTGTTGACCAAGAGTTGGTTTGTTTGGAACCAATGTGTAAGTTATGCTGGCATGGAGTTTCTATGGCTGTGGCGGAAGTGGTGGAGGTGTAGAAGACTGTGTCATCTGCATTCATGTGGATATGTGAGTTGACACAAGTCAAGGAGAAATCAGTAAGGAAGATGAAGAACAGGATGGGCTCCAGAATGGAGCTCTGTCGGACCCCTGCCTGGATGGCAAGTGGAGCTGACAGGGCACAACAAACCTGTACTGACTGTAGATGGCCCACAAGGTAAGAATGGAACCAGTTGACAGCAGGAGCTGAGAGACCAGTTGAGACACCAGCGGAACTCAGCTTATTGAGGAGAAGTGGGTGGGACACCCCATAAAAAGCCTTGGCCAGATTGATGAAAATGGCAGCAGTGATATGCCCCGATCCATCCTTGAGAAGATGAAATCAGTTACATACAACAGGGAGGAGACAGTGGAGTGGTGCTTTCTATAGCCAGACTGAAACAGGCAGAGGAAATTGATGGAGGGTAAGAAGCTGGAGAGTATAGTGTATGCAAGCTTCTCTTGCAGCTTAGCAAGGGAAGGGAGGAGGGTGTGACAGAGCAGTATGCTACCTTGGTAACATGCAGGTCAGTTACCCCACAATCATAGGTAGCTTTTGAAAATGGGCCTTTCAATCAAAATAACATTTTCACAAACTAGTTCCTTTCCTGATTCAGTTTCACAAGTACATGCTTGTTTAACTTGTCCCTTAAAATCAGCAAAATATAAATTTTCACCTGATTCTACCTTATATTTATCATTTTTTCATGATCTACTATATCTACTTCTTTAAACTCTTCTGTTTGCTAACAATAATAAACAGTAAAAGCAAAAGCTGCAGTTTGTAATTGGATGCCAGACATAGCCTGAGGTGGGGATAATTGTCTTCACAAGTCAGAGGTCTGCATCACAGCCATTTGTCTAGCTAGACCATTTCAGCATTGTTCAATTACTATAAACTAGTGGTGTGATCCTGTTTGAGGCAGAAGTCCATCTTCTTCCAAGTTGTGTACAGGGTGTGCTTGGAAACAACTGAGAAGCTGCGTGGGATATACTATTTTGGACTAAATATCTGTAACTAATCTCTCTCTCTCTCTCTTGCTTACATCTGAAAGAAGTTTTCATCACTTTTAAAGTGGTATTGCTTTGTGTTTGTTTTAGTTTTTAATTCAGGAAGGGGTTTTTTAAAACTGCTTATCTTCTGCATATTTGATTTTCCTTTGTGGCTAACTGGACTGATTACTAGAATTCTGTGAGAATCTGCATCAATATATTTTGCAACTTTTGGTGGGGTTGTGTGATTCAAAATAGCAAAAGCTGCAGTTTGTAATTGGATGCCAGACATAGCCTGAGGTGGGGATAATTGTCTTCACAAGTCAGAGGTCTGCATCACAGCCATTTGTCTAGCTAGACCATTTCAGCATTGTTCAATTATTATAAACTAGTGGTGTGATCCTGTTTGAGGCAGAAGTCCATCATCTTCCAAGTTGTGTACAGGGTGTGCTTGGAAACAACTGAGAAGCTGCGTGAGATATACTATTTTGGACTAAATACCTGTAACTAATCTCTCTCTCTCTTGCTTACATCTGAGAGAAGTTTTCCACACTTTTAAAGTGGTATTGCTTTGTGTTTGTTTTAGTTTTTAATTCAGAAAGGGGGTTTTTAAAACTGCTTATCTTGTCAGCATCCTCAGAAGGGCTGAAATAACTGCATATTTGATTTTCCTTTGTGGCTAACAAATCACCAGGCTGTTTTGGGGCTGGAGAGGTTTACCTGTGTCTGACTTGGATGTCTGGATTTTTCTCTGTTTGATTAGCAGGGTGCTTTCTCTGTCAAACTGTTGTATAGGGTATCTTGCTGACAGGAAGGCACTCATCGCAGCGGTGGGTGAGAGCTTTTAGTTGATTGTTTTATGAGGGCACAGTTTAGGCTCAACCCCTTCCCACCCCTCACCCCACCCAACCCTGGAAATAGTTCCTTTATACCTGAGGTTCTGACATCATTTCCTCGAGTGCAAGGTGCATTTCATTGTCATATCCTCTCTAGCACACTGCACTGACAATATAAGCATACACATTGTATAATATATATTTCTATACAACAAATCACACACGCACGCGCACACACACACACAAATACAAAAGAAAAAAAAACTAGATAAACATGTGGGGAGTAGTGCAATGTAATGGCTGTGGGGCAGCAGTCTTCTGGGAGTATTTCTGGAGGCTGAGATGCTGCCCTATTTGCAGACAACTATCTGCCCTGAGGGAGGAAGTTGCCCGTCTTCAGGCAGCACTGGACAGTAGTAAGGAAACCTTCCCCCAGGCCACACTGGACAGTAGGAAGGGAACCTCCCCCATCCAGGGAGCACTAGCACCACCACCACTACCTCAGGGGTTGCGAAGAAAGCACAGCAGTTGGACCACAGTGGGCTCAGGGAGGGTGAGGAGGGTGAAACAGAGGCACACCCAGTCAATTGTTCCACTCCACAATCCATACACCATTCTGGGGGAGCATAGCTCCCCTATGGATGCACCCGCAGAGAAGACTGATGACAACTGTCACAAGGGAGGCCCACAGGAAGGAGGCAGAGGACACCACAGGGAAAGGAAGTAGCTCCTGGTGGGGGACTCAATTATTAGGGGTATAGAACTGGGGTGAGCTGGGAAAACTGAAGTAAGGTGCCTGCCTGGTGCCATGGCTTGGAGGGACAGGAAGCGCATCCTCAGGATCACGAGAACAGCTGCAAGAGATTCTGAGTTGGATGTAATTGTCCACCTAGGGACAAATGACTTGGCTCATCATGAGATTAGAGCAGTGCAGGAGGACATTGCAGAGTTGGGGAGGGACCTAAGACAAGTAGCACACACAGTATCCTTCTCAGAGGTGCTGCCTGTCAAAGGCATGGGGGAGGCGAGGGTAATTGGCACCATGCAGTTTAATGAATGGTTGAAAAAATGGTGCGGAGCACAGGGGTTTGGCTTCATTGGGGACTGGGGTTCCACCTGGAGGGACACCAGCCTATACTGGCAGGATGGTCTGCATCTGTCCAGGAAGGGAACAAGTCTTTTGAGCAATCGGTTTAAATGCTTCATTTGCAAGCTTTTAAACTAGTCAAAGGGGGAGGCACTGACAAGCAGCAGGAAAATCCCAGCCTCTCCCTACAAAACAGGGTACTAAATGAGAAAAAGACTGAGGTAGAATGGTCAGTGGGGGATGCTGCAACAGAAGGTAAAGCCATCAAAAATGGAGAGCAATGAGTACCAATGCCCATAGTCTGGGTAACAAGCTTCCTGAATTAGTGGCCTTGATGGAGGAGGAACATCTGATATCATGGCAGTCACAGAAACATGGTACACACAAACCATGACTGGGACATAAACATACCAGGATACACTGTCTACAGGAGGGACAGGGAGGGTAAAAGAGGAGGAGGAGGAGTAGTCTTTACATAAGGGAAGGAATAAAAGCAACAGAACAAAAGGGTAAACAGGAGGAGAGAAGAAGCACTGTGGGTAAATTTGGAGACAGGCAATGGCACCACAATACGCACAGGGGTTAGATACAGACTCTTCTCAGGGGAGGAAATGGAGAGGAAATGATAGAAAGTATACTTAGAATGGCAGAAAAAGGGGAGATATTGCTGATGGGTGATCTGAATATGCCAGATGTTAACTGGAGTGCAGTTGCAGCTGCCACTTCGAAAAGTGCAGTTATTCTAGATGTTCTACAGGGGGCATGCCTTAGACAACTAGTACTGGAGCCCACTCGAGAGGGAGCAATATTAGACTTGATTCTCTCAAATGGAGATGGAGAGAGGATCACAGATGTAGAAGTGGGTAGCCATCTGGGAACTAGCGACCATCGAACAGTATGGTTCACAATAAACACAGCAATAGAGTCAAACCATACAAAGACAAAAGTACTGGACTTTAGGAGGGCTGACTTTGCTCAAATGGGTGAGTGCCCTAGGAATGCACTAGCAAATGGGCAGGAAGGAGGGTGGAAGAACAATGGGGAATAATAAAACTGCCATCACAGAGGTAACGAGCCTTGTGTGAAGCAAATAAATAAACAAGACATATAAGAAACCACTATGGTTCTCAAAGGAAGTGGCAGTGAAGGTTCAAGAGAAAAGAAAGCATTCAGGAAGTACAAGGAATCGTAGAAGGAGCAGGACAGAGAACTGTATCAGTTAAAGCAAAAGGAGGCTGGGAAGGCAGTCAGAACAGCAAAGGCCCAAACTGAGGGAAAAGATAGCCAACTCAGTTAAGAAGGGGGATAAAACCTTTTATAGGTACATCAGGGAGCAAAGGAAGACCAAGGGAGGGATAGCAAGGCTTAATAAAGGGAGGGAGGGTGGGCAGAGGAGACTGTGAAAAGGCAGAGATACTAAACAAATATTTTTGCTCAGTATTTACAAATGAAGAGGGGAGGTACATAAAACAAACAGTAGTAACACTCTGGATACAGAAGTTGATACCAGCCCATTTACAGAAGAAAGGGTTCTGAAAGAACTCTTAAAACTGAAGGTGGACAAAGCAATGGGGCCTGATGGAATTCATCCCAGAATTTAAAAGAGCTAAGGGTAGAACTAGTGACACCACTGACTACCCTTTTAACAAATCATGGAGGATGGGGTGGTACCCGAGGACTGGAGGAGGGCAGATGTGATTCCCTCACAAAAGTGGGAGCAAGGCAGAAGCGGAAACTACAGACCTGTTAGTTTAACCTCAGTGATAGGGAAAATGATGGAATCACTTCTGAAGGAAAGAATTGTCAAGTATCTAGAGGCCAGAGGGCACAGGACCCTGAGCAGCATGGATTCACAGTGGGAAGGTCATGCCAGACAAATCTGATAGATTTCTTTGACTGGAGTGACCAAAGTAGTAGATCAGGGAGGGCTGTGGACATGGCCTACCTGAACTTTAGCAAAGGCATTTGACACAGTCCCACACAAACGATTAATATACAAGTTAGCCAGCCTGGGAGTGGGTCCCAAGATGACAGCCTGGGTAAAGAATTGGCTGGAGAATAGGACACAGAGAGTAATAGTAAATGGAGTCCCCTCAGAAGAAAGGAGAGTTACTAGTGGGGTACCGCAGGATTCAGTATTAGGACCGGACCTCTTCAATGTCTTTATTAGCGACATTGTGGAAGGACTGGAAGGAAAAGTATGTCTCTTTGCAGATGACACTAAGATCTGCAACAGAGTTGATGCACAGGGTGGGGTGGAAAGGATGAGAAGGGACTTGGCAAGGTTAGAGGAATGGTCAAATGTATGGCAGCTTAGATTTAATGCTAAGAAGTGCAGGTAATGCACCTGGGAAACAAAACCCAGGGAAGAGTACACAATGGGGGGTGAGATACTAACAACAACAAAAATGGAAAGAGACCTGGGGGTAGTCATATCAGATGACCTAAAGGTGGGCAAGCAATGTGAGAGGGCAGCAAGGAGAGCTGGGGGGATACTGGGATGCATAGGGAGAGGCAACACCAGTAGAAAACAGGAAGTTATTATCCCTCTGTACAGACAGCTGGTGAGACCCCATCTGGAGTACTGTGTGCAGTTCTGGAGACCCAATCTCCGCAAAGACATAGACAGGATGGAAGCTGTCCAGAGGAGGGCAACTAAAATGGTGCAGGGTCTGCACTGGAAGACATATGAAGAGAGACTTAAGGAGCTTAATATGTATAGCCTCGAGAAGAAAGGAGGAGAGGGGGACATGATAAGAAACTTTCAAGTACCTCAAGGAATCAACAAAGTCCAAGAGGGAGCATCTTTCAAAAAGAGGTGTGCAAGAACAAGAGGGCACAATTTGAAGATGGTGAGGCGGCTCAGAGGTAATTTAAGGAAGTATTTTTTCACAGAGAGGGTTGTGGATGCATGGAGCAGCCTTCCGGAGGTTGTGGAGTCAAAATCAGTGGTGGAATTCAAGCATGCATGGGACAGTCATAAGGCAATTCTGGGGGGTGGGGGTAAGAAGAAGTAGGCTGCTGGTTAACTAGGATCTGCAGCTTATCCAGTAGGTAGGGAAATGGGCAGACTGGGTGGGCCAAGCGGTCCTTATCTGCCGTCAAATTCTACGTTTCTATGTAAGATCATCATTTTTAACTTAACATGTATGTATTTCTTTCTTCTTTACTGGACAGGTTTCCTGCGGAACAATTAAGCCACTGGGTAAAGATTTAATATCTTCATCTGTCTCATTCCTCTGGGCTACAGTCTCTGGTAGTTCCCCAATGACAGGAACAACTAACTCCAAATCATAAAATGATTTATCTATCAGTATTCCTAACTCATTGTTAGCTTCCATAGAAATAAAATTTGCCTTGCCTTGCCTTCTATATTGATAGGCTCTGCTGTAGGATTATGTACCAAATGTCCATTGCTCTGTTGCTCATGTCAAAACAAAGTGTGGAATGGACCTTTATACCCATATCACTAAACTGCTGGTTAGATGCAAACAATGCAGTTTGATCAGGCATGTCTTGCTCTTTCTTGACATTAATCGTAACAGAAAAATCACTTACATTACCTGGAACTGTTGTAGTAAACTCACTCACAACCTGATACGCTTGAGGAATAGTTTGTCCAGACCTCAAGGCTTGTGGTGTCACTTTTTTGGGGGTAAGGGCCCCCCTTTATTTGTGACCATGGAATATCATTAGCTAGGTCAATATATACACACAGTTGCACAAATGCAGGTATGTCTTACTCAAGACACATGGGAGATTTCAAACCTGGCACCACATACACAGGATGTTGCATATTCTCTTTGCCTATCTGGAGGTTCAAGGCACAGACACCTATGCTTTTCAAGCTATCTTTATAGTTTGGGACATCTTTCAGTCACTCTTATTTAGCTACAAATGTCAAATTAGGCCTCCTCCTCATTAACATTTTGTAAATCTGTTCACTGATGAGACAACCAATAAATCAAAATCTTTATTTATCCAGGTGAACACCATTGAGCAAGCTCATTTGCTAGGTGGACCTGTGTCAAACAAGGTCAAAGTACAATACATTTATGTATAGACATTTATATAGATATTTATATATAACAAAGAATACACTCGAAAACAATAGCATAAGATCCACTTTTGAAACATTATCCCAGGTGTGTTTGTGGCGGTTAAGGAGTTAACAAGATATAAATGACATGTACAAAACAATATATGGTGGAAATGACAAAGGTGACTGGTTCATGGTAACAGGAGATAATTAAACATTATCGCTACCAACACTGTCTAGTACAAACCATGACACGGCATTGAGACTTAGAGGGGGACATTGAGAGAAAGCTATAAGGGGAGTTAGAGATTATGGGGAGAGGTAAGGGCCATGATAATTCAAGGGTTGCAAGGACAACAGGGCAAGGGAACAGATCTCATCCAAGTGGGTGTAAGCTCCTACCGCATAATAGGAGACATTGGTAGGGGATAACACATGGAGAAAAGTCAAGTAGGGTAAGGAAGAGTAAACAGAAGAGAAAAGAAATAAGGTGAAAGGAATATAGGATTAAGAAAAACCAGAGGACTATAACATGGACAGAGCAATGCAGAGAGCAGGGTAGACAGCAGACACCGTGTCAGGCTAGGAATGGGGGAAACAGTTGCAGGTTTCCTAAACAGCATGGGCATATAATGTCTTGAAGGTGGTGAGACTGACAGGGATGCTCAATTTCAGTGATTTTTTGCAATTTGCTCCATAGGAATGGCAGCACAAAACTTATGGCCGCTTTCCCAAAGCATGTATTAGCCCTAGGAACTTTCAAGGAAATAAAGGAGTAACTTCTCTGTGCATAGTTTCCTAACAAACTTAGTGGAAGACAGTCAGATATATATTGGGGAAGATTTTTGGTAACAGCTCTGAAGGTCCAGAGTGCAGCATTTCTGTTCCACCTGTACTGAAGGGAAGGCCACCCCATGGCTACATACAAAGAACAATGATGAGTGGAAAGGAGTAGGCCAGTTATAAATCAATGCTCACAGCCTAGGTACAACACAAGTTCTCTGTTCTAACTAGCACCTTAAGCTCACCTTTCTCTGACTTTATTTTACAGAGAAAGGACTTATGATTCAGTGGCATCTCCTTTCCACAGTTGTCTGTGGGACTGTGTATTCAGAGTCTGATGTCTCTGTGTCAGAAACAGGATGGCACAGAGAAAATAGGGTTTACATCTTTTCTGAAGAAAGTTAAACATCTTGCATTAATCTCAGATCTTACCACATCTTGTTTTGTCAAACAAATCTCATGAGCTTTACTTCTCTATGTAGCCAGATTTTCAGAAATTCCAAATATAGATACATCAGGTACATCAGAATCTACAAAATTCAGCTTAATCATTATATCCTCATTCTCAAGGTAGCAGGACTCTGATTGTTTAGGAACATTAACACTCTTTCCAAATGGAATAGGCCTCTTTGCTTGTGACCATAAAACTCCATCAGAATAGTCAATGAAAGGTCTAAACCAGTAATACTCACTCTGAGGCTCACAAGCTGCAGGTGGCTCTTTAAAGATCAAATTGTAACTCATTTAACACCTCCAATTGTTAAATTGTAAATGCAGCTCTTTTCATGCTTATACAAAGTAATGTACAACTTAACACTTTTGTGTTGTTAAACTGGCCCGCTCAGCACTCCGAGTTATCACATTTACTGCATTGCTGTGTTATTGTACTGATTAAGCTGATGACAGCCAGAGAGAGAGAGACACACAGTAAGCAGGGTGAGAAAGACCTAGTGACAGTGCCAGTGGGTGGATAGCATTAGCAGGTAGTGGTGGTCCTGAGCACAGTAATGCAGTGTGTTGCTTTGTTTTTCTCAGTCTTGCTGTCTCTCTCTCTGTATCTCTCAGCCTGTGTAGCACTGTCGGGAAGAAGTGGTCACATCAGAGAGACTGAGCTATACTGTAGCCCTCAGATGCAAGTGCAATGCCCTCCTCCCTTCCTGACTTGGCCAGATCCCCAGCACCGCTCATGTGATCTGCTAGACAGAGAGTGCTGCAGAACCCAACCAGGCATCAGATATAACATCTCAGTTGGAGATGGAAATGAATGAGAGATAAAAACAGTGGGAAATGTGAATGGTAAATCATGCACTGTCCTCTCTGTGTCTGTCTCTGTCAGTGTGGCATGCAGTGAGCCAGGAGAGGTGTGCATGAAGCAGGTGTGCGAGCCACATCCTTACAGAAATATAGGTGTGCTGTGTACATGCAGAATGCATGCCACTTGCTTAATTGTGCAATGTTTGCATGCGGTTTGCATACACTAAGTGAACATACATGAACCAGGTCTAAAAGGCAAATCATGTTTGCATGCTGCAAGCTTGATGTGCACAGCAGGTAAGCTGGTGTGAACATTTTCTAAAAATTGCACCAGGTTTGCGTGTTGCATGCTCGACATGAGTGCAGCAGTTAAAGAGCAGCTGACACCTTCAAGAGAACTTTAATAAAACATAATATTTATATAAAGTTCAGCTTGTATTTCACATTAGTTCTTTATTCCTCCTCCCCATTGTTTATTGTTGAGGTTATTTGCATGAAAACAGGCATTTTGCTCCTGAAGAGTTCATCTATTTCTGTTGCTGTCTCCCTACCTGAGGCCATAATGCACTGTTTGTGACATCACAGTTATTCTCATGGCAGCAAATTGTGATGTCACAACAGACCATTATGACTTGAAGTAGGGAGTAAGCTATAGAGGCAGATTAACGTTTAGGAATCTGCAAGGGATACAAATCATATATTGATGCATATTTTCTCAGTAATAAATAATAGGGAGGATAAATCTAGAATATATATGGATACAAGCAGAATTTTACCTAATTGTTACATTTTACAAAGTTTTCTTTGAGGCGTCAGTAGCTCTTTAAGCTAGTGTGAATATCATGCAAACATCAAATCAGGTTCACATGCTGCATGCTTACCATGTGTGCAGCAGCTAAATTGGTGCAAATCTCATCTAAAAAGCATATGAGTTTCTACTTCTTATGCTACTGCTAGCAATTAGTCATTAAAATACATTTTATTTGAATTTCCATAAAAATTAGGTAAACTCATTCATTCTGATCATTTTGCAAGTTGTTTAATGGCTTTTGATTTTTGTCATTAAATTGACATTAATCTGTAAAATATTGTTTGCTTATTGCATTAAATGCCTAGGATATAGCCAGTCATTATCCTCCATTCCAGATGTATGAAGAGGGGCCTCTGTGTTGTAAAGCCTATCCTTTTTGTTTTGGACCATGCAAATCCCTTATGCATATTTAGTACTACAAATGTGTTTCTCCATGACTGTTTTGTCTCACTTACTTTCCCTTTGTCATTCTGTACTGAGCATATACACCATGGCCATGCTCAGCACTCTGTTCTGAGCAGGGTCTTGGAAGCATGCACCATGCCTCAAATTTTGTCACTGAAATAAGGGACATGGACACTCAAAATGAGGGACAATGAGGGACACTGACCCACATGATGAGCAGGACACATCATGAAACATGGAGATAAGGTACCTCAGAACACAGTGGAAACCATTGTATTAGCACCTGAGAATGAATTTCTACTAGTAAGCAGAGGTGCCATTTAGGTAGGGCAGAGGGGTGCAGTTGCCCCCACCCCCATAGTTGTGCCAAGGTTGTTCTTATGATGTGGCAGCAATGGTTTTAAATTTGGATTTAATCTTTTGCACAATAAGTGCCCACCTTGCCTGTGTGTGCTTATGCTGCAGGTACTCTCCAGACTTGACTGTGTCTGTACTGTGTTGTCCACTATCTCCACCTATTAGCAGCAGCACAATCACATGTGATGTGGATGAGCTCCAGCCAAGAAAGAGTGCATGAGCCTTGCAAGTGTGACACTGTTTTTCCTACTGCAGAGCAGATAGGCTGAACACTACAGTTTGGAGGAGTCAGTGAGCACTGAACTCTCAATAGCAGTTTTGTGACAGCATATTTTTGTTGTTTTACTTTTAGTGAGTCTCCATCTCCCCTGGTGGCTGAAGGGGCAGAGGGTGAGTTAGAAGCTAACTCAAGACTAGGTTACCTACTTACTCTACTAGGCTCACCTTACAATAAAAAACAGCACAGACCACCATGGTAGCAAGCTAGGCTTAACATGGAAGACAGCAGTGTGGGTGGCTTCATAGGCCTTGATCAGTGTAGTGTGACAGCAGCCACAGCAGCAACCAAGCAAGAAGGAAAAAACTCAGGTTGGGTTGATTTGTTAGGTGAGGTGACTTGGTCACGGACCACATTGGAGACCTGTGATGGTCAGTTCTACCATCCAGTGTCTAATGAAGGAGAGCGGGCGAGCGGACTAAATACTGGGCTGGTGGCACACTATGCCAGGCTGCAGGTTCAGGCCATATGGCCGGGTCAGTAAAAGTAAATCATTTTTTTTACAGGTGGATTGGGGAAGGAGGAAGGGCTGAACTATTGATGTGTTTTCCATGTTTCTTCACCTTTGGGTGGATTCATGACCCATAGGGGATGGATATTGAATGGAATGGAGTCAGGGAGAAAATCAAGAAACAGTTCTTTTTTTATTGGGGGGGGGGCTGAACTTCAACCAGGGAAAAAAAAATTGGTTAGTCACTGGGTTGGTTTAAGTCCAAATCTGATGCACTGCTCTGGGGTATATACAGATGAATCTGATACATTTGAATTTTTCCTGATCCACGTATCACATTTTAGTCAAACAAATAAGTTGTACGTTTTAGAGATGTTACAGACATTCTAGAGCTGCCCCTTGCATTCATGGACAGTTAAGCAGTATGGTATACAGAGACTATTGGAGCACCGCTATAGTCAGGCTTATGCCCCCCCCCCACATAAAGCTGACCTCCATATCCCTACGCCCAGGCATATTATGACAAAGGGCAAAGGAGACAGCAGGGCTGTGCACCATTGAAATGAATGGGGATATTTTTTAATTACTATTTTGTACATTACTGATGGAGAGGTGGAGATTAATGAAGGCCACCACTCAACTAACAGGGGCCTTGTTAATAGAACAGTGGCCTTCATTATTCTCCAACTCACCATCATAACACATAAAATAGTAATAGAAAATAACTCCATTCATTTCAATGGGGTACTCCCAGCACTCTGACCTATGGACATCCTCTTGTAAAGACTCCTGCCTCTGGCTCCCTAGTACTCAAGTAAGAGACTTTTTACTTATGTCTATACATGGTGGGTTGTCTGTAGCAGCATGGCCATACCCACTACAGTGTGTGTGCATGGGGGGATAATTGCCATGTGGGTGAGTGGATGTGTGTGTGTGTATGTATGTGTGAGTGCGTAGTCTCATGCATGAATCTATAGTGTGTAGTCTCATGAATGAATCTATCTACCTAAATGTTAATCAATTTACTGTAATTCTTGTATCATGAAAGTTTGCTTGTGTTCTATCACTGTATTTTCTCTGTTCCATGTTTTACCTGTATTGAAGTGGAACCTTTGAAAAGGAGTCTTTGACTCAAAGGTATTTTCTGAATCCTCAATAAATAAATAAGTGTGTGTGTGTGTGTGTGTGTGTGTGTGTGTGTGTGTGTGTGTAAAGTTATTACTACATTTGTGTTTGCACCTTAAAGTCTGTTTGCATGCAAGCATTCAAAACTATGGAAAAACAATAGTAGGAGTACAGGCCAGACAGAAGTAATTAAGTAGTTTTGTGGGTAAGTTTATGTATTGGGGGTGGGGAAAACATGTGTTTCCATTGGTATGTGTGCTACAGTTCAACTGTGAAAATGAGATGAGGGAGAGAAGAAAACTGAAAAGTATATACTGGCTACAAGCATGCTGCATGCATACAGGTGTATTCAGATACAGTATGTATTGAAGTACAAGTGAGCCATATGTGTGTGGACAGTATGGCTTAGTGGTTAAAGACACTGAACTACAAGCCAGGAGACTTGGATTCATAAAGACCTGGGTTTGAATCTCATCAACTCCCACTTGTATATGGTGTGATCCTGAGCAAGTCACTTAACTTTTACGTGTGCAATTATCAGTGACCACATGCTTTTTTGCATCCATGCCACATGCATGCAGTCTTTCCCAATTTAACATAAAAATCATGGTTTACACACTTGCTTGCTGTACGCATGCCATATGCATGCAATCGGTTCCAGTTTAACATTGAAATCACACTTGCAACATGCATATCACTTGAGTAGTTTTATGTGTGCAGCATGAAAACCTTTCATACAACTATTTCTGTAAGGGTAGTGAGGTATGCATTGAAGACGTAGGATATGTGTTGGAGCAGAACCTCACCTGACAGCAGATGTTACATCTTGATGGCAAGTCAAAAGGTAAAAATTAATGTATATTAGCATGGCAATGAGCAGTGTTATGCTGTTTCTGGTAAACTGCTGTTAGGCTGTGTGTGGAAGAGTGGCTGGCTATCTCTCCCTGGGCTGAAGTACAGATATGTCACACTGATGAGTCCATATGAGGATGAAACACGTGTCTGTGTCTGCTGTTCTTAGCCTTTGCTGATTGTATTAGGAGGCCTTCTGGCACCATGCAATTCTGCTTAAAGTTGGGCAAGTCCAAATTAATTCATCGCATTTGCATATGCTGCCCATGATGCTTTGCATTATTGGGGAATGTGCAATTTGTGTTTTCTTAAAAATGTGGCTGTATGGCCAGTATCCTCTGGGATAACCCTTGCCCTTGTGCATTTGCTCTGGGGTTCTTTTGTTGTTTTATTTTTTTTATACCACATATGTCTTTTATGAGTGCCACATATATACTGTAATTAGCAAGGCACATATACAGTACCAGCTAACTTTGTTTTTTATGGTGGTTTACTTGTGCTGTGTGTGGTAAACTGCTGTAGGGCTGTGTGAGTGTGTGAAACTCTGTTTAATATATTTTTTTTTCTAAATACTATCATTAATAAACTGTGTGCTATTAAAAGTTTTTTTAAATAAATATAATAAAATGCAATACATGAAACAAAATATGTTTTAAAGTATTCTTTTGACGTGTGTGTGTCTTATTTTATGTATGTGTTAGTACATCCCCTGGAGCCACTCATTGCTGAAAATGAGTGGTTTCAAGCACCTTCAGCTGAGCTGTTCTGGCTCAAGCTGAAGGCAAATGAAACCACTCATTTTCAGCAGCTAGTGGCTCTGGGGGATGAATTAATATATTATTGACAGAGAGTGATCAGCAATATATATTTTTTTAAAAACTTCTCTGAATGTGCCTGTTTTCAAGGCAGCTAGGCATGAGATGCTCTTCACAGAATAAGGGTGCCTCACACGCAGGGGAAAGGAGCATTCCTATTGGTCAGGAGTGCTCCCTTGATCTATAATAATGTGTATGACTGTTGTGGCTCCTTGGCAAAGGATGCAAACTCATGTGGCTCCTGAGTCAGTTTGGACTGAGTATCACTGGTCAAGACCTTTTGAGAAGGTCATTCCCAATTAAGAAATCATTGTCTGTTTTGTTAGCGATATACACTGGATGTTTAATTACTATTTTGCTAAATCTTTATTTTAACCATTCTTTGTCTAAGGGCTTCTGAGCTTCCTCCCCCATAGCCTACAATCTGTAAGCCATCAGAAAGGGGGTTTCAGCCTCCTTGAGTCTCTTAAGGCATCAGTCAGTTTGTCAAAAGAACTTTTAGAGATCAGGGTCACTTCTGCCCTTAGTATAGCAGAGCTTTGCAATACAAACTGTTTCCAATGTTTATGTCAAAGTAAAACCTTTCTGATTTCCCTTTAAGAATTTAGTTGCCTAGGTAGAATTTGTTTTTCTTCACTCCTGGAAACAGAGCAGTTTCACTATGACAAGGCACACTGTTTGTCGGACTAACTCTGGACACCTCTTGACGAAGGTCAGATTCAGAGATAGCAGTTAGCATGCACTCATTTTCACATTTTATAACAGTTTTTTTACAGTTTTCAATAATATCAGTTTCATTTACCTTGGCAACAGTAGAGGAAGCAGAACCTGTTAGACAGCACTACTGGGTTCACCTGTACTAGCTACTGCTAAAGAAGTTTGCACAGGAGGTAAATGAGCAAGACAGAGCAAATAACTTAGAGCAAGAGCTCTTAAATCCTTTATTTCCTGTCTCATTTCATCCTGTACTCCCTACTTAATTTCATTTTGTGACTTTAATGAAAGTTAGATGGGATGCTGGAGAATGTATCACTACCCCTGGTCTAACAACATCTGCACTTACAGTTAGGGCTGTCACAATTCACAGTAATAAGCTTAAACAACAACAACAATAACAACCACAGCAGTTCAATACAAAACTCAGTCTCTATGTTCCAAGGATGCATCAGGGTTTTGTGCTGCTTGCAGTGATTATTGGCTGTCAGAAAATTATCTCTTCCTTGGTGCATGAGCTTTTCACTTTTCAAGTAGTTAAATTCAGACAATTTGAAAAACAAGAACAAGAACAATTATTTTAAGGTTTAAAATTTTCAGATTAAAGTACCTTAAAATTACATCTATTTTTAAACATATCCAGGGTATATGCATTGTTCATTAACCATACATAGTATCCCCATACAGGCCACCAATTCTGTCAGAGCAATAAGCTAGAATATCATTTGTTCATTATGGGCACTTGGCTAAGTCTCAAGCCTGCCTTATAAACCATACACAACACTGGAAAATTAGCTCAGTGTTTTTTGTACTGACCTACTGCATCCAAGGGATTCTTATAATTCATGACTTTTTTTTTTGTTGACTCTATTTTGTCTTCCGCCTGTACACTGGTACCGAGGCATCTCTCCAGTGAACTCCTCTCAGTCCATGCCTCCACTACCCTCCTGAACACTTACCCCGACCAAGAAATTGGGAATGCTGGGTCCCCCCTTCTCCCAAAAACCCATTGAGAGAAGGCAGGAGACCACTGAGAGTTGAATTGGAGTTTGGGCCAGCTCTGGGCATGTTATCACAGCCAAAAGGAGTCACCTTCACTTCCCCGGCACCAGGGATTTTCCTTTTGTTCATCCCTCCCCCAACGCAGGATGTGAAATGCTGTCCAGCACAAGATGTGGGCACTCCTGCCCACACCTGCAGGTCAGCCACCTGGCATCTCCCCCTTGCATGGTCACCAGCTGCTGTACCCCAAGTCTCCACTGGGAGCCACTAGTGTTGTGAGACAAGGACCATCTCCCTCCCAGGAGAGGAGAGCAATCTGTAGAACACTCAATCCTCTCCTCCACAACTGACCCCTGGCTCCCTGGGCTCGTTCCCAAACCTGGGTTACTGGCATGGCATGAGGTAAGGCAGGTGCCTCAGCACCATTGGACCAGTCTTGTAATTCAGGATTGCATGTGGTAACCTTGTAGTTATACAAAAATTGATTTTATTATCCCTGTACAATATAAACTAATAAGCAAATAAGAATATACGGCATAAATATCAAGTCCAGTAAATACTGCACAAAGCAAAAGAAACACAAAGCACTGAAATTTTCAAAAACACACAAAAGTGCACAGCCATAATATACTGTCTTAACAAAGTAAGTAAGTAAAATCTTATTTGTTCGGTCAAGGATCATTACAGTTAAAAATGCATATTATATAAAAATCTTACAAAACAAGAATAATCCAACAACATCTTAAAATTCATCTTACAAATATATTAAACATGTACAATGCATTGTGTACTAATCTTAAGTTTCCTAAAAAAAGTGCATAAATTTACATAACACAGTATATAAGGTAAACACACAAGTCACTTATAGTTTTTATGTATAATCGAAATAGCTCTAAAAAATCCAGCCACCTGATTGATCAAATATTTATCCTGTGCCATTAACGTAATTTATAAAAGTAGGTTTCTATCTGAGGTACTAATCTGTGACCAAACAGGGGTCAGCCAATAAGATCGAGGATTGCTGCACCATGTGCACACAAAAACCACATTAGAAAGATTTTCTAATTCCTCTCTACTACAATTGCAGTAAATAAGGGAGATATTAGATGCCTTGCTATTCCTGGCCATTAGAACATTACTCCTAAAGACTTCAAATCTGTATCTTGTATAAACACATCTTAGCTCCTGGTCAGTCAGTGACTCAATATAAAATCTAAATATATGATTTACATCATTTTTCATAATTCACAGAGTAATTTTCAAGGTTGAAATTATTTGGCAGTCTTTCTCTTTGATATTATTTATACTTTTATTGGTGCAATATTTTTTATATTTAAAACTAAAAACAATTGCCTTCTCATTTATCTGCCTTAGATATTGGAACCCATGGTTGTTTAAAACTCCCATTAGTGAAACAAGCCAATAGGATTGTTTACACCCCTTAATTTTCCAACTTTCTTTTCCCATTAAGCATTCTCTTGATAACCTATCAGAGGGCATTCTAGCAAGGGTGATACAGTAGCTAAGCAATATGGAGAGTGCAAAGGCCTCTAGGCTTAGATATCCAAGCTCAGCTCTCACTAAAATGATCGGGATGGAGTTCACTAAATACAGAGAAGATCTGAGAAGTTTATTTAGGGGTATCTCAATTTTTTAAATCTTTTTATGTCCCCATACTTCTGTGAAGTAAAGTGCTTGGGAAATGCACTTAGCCTTGGTGGCTGTCAAGAGGGATTGAACAACAGAGACACCAAATTTTCTGTTGAATTTTAGAAGGGCACCAGCTGTTTGTTTGAGTTTAACAATTAACACTTTAGTATGTGTTTCCCAGCTCCCTGAGTTATCAAAAGAAAGGCCCAAATAAATACAGGTTTTCACTGTTTTTATTTTATGTTCACCTATTGACCAATTTATAGGGGTATATCTGGTGCCAAATGTCATGACCTGGCTTTTAACCTTATTTATTTGCAGGTTATGTTACCTAGCATACTTATCAATCAAAAATGTCCAGCTTCATTTGCAAGCTGGGTCTGGATAGAGAGATTAAAGTCTTAGCAAAGTTTTGAAAATAGATCATTGTTCATGCATAGACACTATAAAAGATTCTTTGCATGGATATTTTAACAATCTCTTTACGTAAATATGTCAATGAATTTCTTTGTATATAAAATGTTTATGTATTTATTTGCATTTAAAATGTTTAAATATTTCTTTGTATACCCATGTGTAATACGGTTAAAAAATTTCCTTCCATTTAACCACCTCTTGGCTAAGCTATACTAAACATCATCAAAATATTAAAATAATACTCAAATATTTGGTTTTGTTGCAGAATGAGGGTTCTTCTTCACAATGCAAGAATACTGGTGAGAGTTCTTCTTCCTCTTGCTGTTAAGTGCCCTTTTTGGTCCTGCTGTTTTTTTGGCGCCAATTCTTACACTGTCCATGGTAACTTCTTTTGGTATAGATGCAGGACGATAGATAAAGCTCTTCTTTTGCAAATGCAGGAAGAAAGGTTTATCTTTTTCTGGCCCAAACACAGAAAGACAGCCCTGGCACTTGGTGGAAAATTTTTATTTAGCCAAAAAACATAGACTCAATCAATCTAGGTCCTCACAGCATCAAGGTTTTTAGAAATCTGGGTGTCTCTCAAGTAGCTGGATTGTTATAGCCAGTGACACTATGACATCGCATATGCTAATTCATCAACTCTGACTGGATCTTGCAACTGAAGAAGGAATGTTAAGTTTCTATTATTAGATACACATCTCTCTGGTACTTGTTCACTTTTAAAGAATTTTAAAGGTCAACGTCACCCTTCCCCCTTGCATTTGAATGCAGTCATGTATATATTTGATACAGAGTGGTGCTTGCCAGGAAGAAATCCAATTCTGCAGTATGCTGCAGCAGAGTTACTGCAGTAAACAATGCAATTTCAATGTGAACTAGTCCCTTTTGTCATGTAGGAAACTGTGACACTGCCAGGATGAAGCACAGTGTCACAGTTTCTTGCATGACAAAAGGGACTAATTCCCATTGAAATTACATTGTTTACTGTAGTAACTCTGCTGCAGCATTGGGTTTCATCCTGGTGAGCACCACTGTACTCCTCTTTGAACTCAGCTCATTATTTGCCACATTTTGATATGAGTCCTTTATCTCCAATGTCTACAGCTCACAAGATAAGTCAGTGATGGTTATACCTGATTGTTTCCATGATGATATCTCCACAAAAGTCACATCTACTTAATCACCACTTTCTATGCTTTCAAATTAGGTAATTTTCTGTCCAAGAAACATTTAGGAAGTCTGTTTAAAGTCCAAAATTCTCTCCGGAGTGAGTCTTCTCTTTGTCTAAAGTCTCTGAAACCCAGTCCATAAATTATTGACTGCCAACTTGTTTTTCAGTAATTGCATCAGAATTTCCATATGCAATAATTTGTTCTTATAACCACTCAAATAAATAAAAATCACATTTTTGAATGTCTCATGAGTTGAGCTTTCAGAAAAGTCCAAACACACATATTCAAACTTGTGAACTTTTAGTACAGGACATTTTGGTGAATAAATTTAATTCCACAGCAGACACATTCACGAATCTTAGTTTTTCAGTAGATACAAACACAAGCTACCAAATGAAGTTGGTTTTATGCTGGTGGCACTGTGAGTTCTCTTGCAGTAAACAAAAAGACATGTTCCATATGAACACTGATTTTTTTTTTTACCTTTTCTCTTCTAAGTAACTAGGACCTTGCTTATCAAAAATCCAAAAGACTGAGGAAAACCTATCCAGTCCTGGTAGTAATGTCCACACCTCCGTATCTTAAAACCAACCTGCTGGAACGTCAATGGGGCCCACTTCTAATACTGTGAAGACAGTGACTTTTAAAACTCAGGTTGAGTTATTTTTTTTTCTTTTGACTTTGTGATGTTTTCTTGACATGGTACACAAAGCCATTTGAAGTTTTAAAACAAGCCACACATTGTCTCAGTATTACATGTCACCAAAATAACCATAGTCAATAACTATTACGACCCAATATTACAAAATATTTTTGTAATTTATAATTTGTTCCCACAGGTGAGGTGACTGGCTGGAAGTTACCTGGGGAGGAGGGGGTCACCCCTTTGTGGAAAAGAAGAACTCTGACCAACTTCCAGGAAGGGAAGTTAAGGAAAAATGTGCTGACTAGGTGGGTCAAGCAGTCCTTATCTGCTGTTAATTCCATGTTTCTATGTTTCTAGGACTGAAGAAAAGCATTGAGGGAGAAGGAGAGGTTGAGCAGGTGAGTCAGAGGAGATGCTATAGCAGGAGCAGATATATTGAGTAACTTACAACAGGATCCAGACCATTGGGGTTGGATTTGTGCAGGTTAAGGGAGCAAAGGGCCATCAGGATTTCCTGGGCAGCAACAAAGGGACAGGGGAAACCATTGGAGAGGAAAGGAGAGGGAGTGTGAGGTGGCGTGGTGGATGCTGGAGGGTGAGTGGAAGGAAATGCACAAGTGATAAAGAACTCATTGACATGAGCAGCAATGGAAGAAGGATCAGAATCAGGTAAATCATTTACCAGAAGGAGAGGGGCTAACTGCATGGGAGGGTTACAGAGGGAATGAATTACCTTCTAAGGGTTGTTTAGTTTGTTTTGAATGTTGGCCTTGAAATATTTTGATTTCAGAGCTCCATTAACAGTGGATTATTAATCAGCAAAATCTATTTTGCATGCAAAATGCTGAAATTCCACTACTGCCAACAGAAGTCTACAGAATTTTCTGAAAGTTCACAGAGTTCTGTTTTGTCAGGATCTGAACATTCTTCACAGCCCATCAAATGGAATGTGGGACCCAATACCTTGTGTTGGATTACTGCTAGCTTTGTATCACTCACGGAGATGTCTTTTAAGTGTTTATGGAAGACAGATTGTGTTGTTTAACTGACTGTAAAATATTCATTACAAAGCCACTTTTCCTATCCAAATTCTAATACTGAATAACAATAATGACCAGTGGGACATGTCAAATGCCTTTGCTTTTCATCTCTGTGTCAGTCCTTATTGTGTTGTTGATGTGTTTATGGAACATCAGGTTCAAAGAGAGTTTAATGGTGTTAGTTAAGGGCTTTTAACTGATCTTTAAAAAAACACCTTTCCTTGTTGGTTTGTGGTCAATCTGTTATTGCGACTGATGTAGTTAAGAAACTTGTGGTCATTTTGGACTGTAGTCTGACACTAGGTCAGCAGGTATAGGTGGTGGTCTGATCTGGCTTTTACCATCTTTGAAATATCACCAGGATTTAACCACATCTGGCTCCTTCTGAGCTGATGATAATCATTCTTGCTTTTATTACAGCTAGGCTGGACTACTATAACGCTCACTACATAGGTTTGATGTGACTCCTTCAGCTTTTCTGACTGCTTGCCTACACCTGGCATCATAATCATCTCCCCAGCAACAGATTGGGATGTCATAAACAGAATTGTGATACCAGGTATAGGAATTCTGGCAGATCAGATAGGGCAAAGATCCTGATTTTATGTGAAGGTCACTACTAATAAAGAAATAAGTGTGAGAATTACAGAAAAAAGATGTAAACTAAGATGAGCTGTGTTAAATATTACACTTTTTCAAAATTGTTCCTACAATGTCAGGAGCTCTTAATAAAATACCTTTCCTTGCTGGTTGGTGGCTAGCCTCTCATTTTGATTGATGCAATTAAGAATCGTGGGGTAATTTTGGACTGTAGGCTGGCACTAGGCTTGCAGGTGTCAGCAGTGGTCTGATCTGACTTTTACCATCTTTAGAATGTCACTAGTGTTAAAGTGCATCTGCTCCTACTGAGCCAGTGACAGTCATTCTTGCTTTCATTACCTCTTGGTGGGATTACTGTAATCCTCTATACTTAGGTTTGATGTGATGCCTGCAGCTGGCCCAGAATGTTGTAGCTTGGTTAGGGGTGGGAACTTCTCAGAGGGATCACACCACATCAGTGCTGTGTGCACTGAATGAACTGCCTATCTAGGGGTGTATCACCTTTAAGATAAGATTGTTAACATACTGGGCCCTAGTGATCTGGGACCTGAGTACTTGAAATATCTGCTGGTTCTTTACCTCACAATCTGCCCCTCCACTCCACCAATGTGGGCTTGCTTGTTCTCCCCCCTTCTCACTTGAGACAATTCAGGAACACAGCCTTTGGAGTGGCAGTTCCAACATTAGGGAACTCTCTTTCAGGGAGTATTCACTCTGCTCACACTGTGGAGGCCTTCAAAACATCACTAAACATGTACTTATCTGAGCAGGCACTCCCCAGTTAGTTACTATTAGCTGATCAGTATTTAATTTAATTTTTAGCTATTTGCTTAATCTTGCTATGTCTTAACTGTTTATGTTTTGTTTATGTATTGTGGATTTGTTACATTATACAGTGTCCTGAGCCTTTAGAGAGGGATGCTTTAAAATGTTGCCTTGCCTTGCCCTGCCTTGCTGAAATCTAAATATCTGAAAACCTAGGAGTTGAATACTGAATATTCTGGAAAAGGCATTCACACAGCCTACCTTCTATGTGCTGAACATTGCTATACATTTTTTCACTGCATTGCCATATATGCTCTGCCCCAAAACAAATCTGCAAACAAACTCTTTTAATCTCAATATGACCTTCCAGAGAAAGTCTTCAAATAAATCACTAGAACAGGTTTTATACTCACCTTATCGTATATCAAAGTGCTTCATAGGCCATGTACAGGTGCATTATCCTTTAGGTGAGCACAGTAGAGGGAGGGTAAGAAATGCTTGTGAAGTACATACAGGAGAGTAGAGAAGAAGTTAAGCACATAGAGATTAAGTAGATGATTCTCTAAAGAACACATACTGAGTAAGTGGTACTGATGGGACTCAACCCTGCAACTGTAGGTTCACAGCACTGTGCTCTTACTAATTGAATGTTCTGCCTCTTAATTAGCAGCAGTGAACAAGCCACATGACTTGCAATATTCACAGTAACATGGCGATATACTGTACCAACAGTAATGGCAAGCGGACTTAGGATCCATCTGGTCTGTCACTCCAGCCATGCAACAGTGACTAGAGTATACACTGTTTGATTTTGGACTCACATCCAAGTTTTTAGCCAGGATGCTCCCCTTAGCTGTGCTGCATAACCCTCAGTGTTGTCTTCATCAGGAAATTGTTCTTCCTTCCTGAAAGGTCAGAGCATTCTGTCGGTGATATACCCTAATTACTGTAGATCCCATGCCCAGTGTATGAGATACATTTCACATCTGGGTCTGCCAGGTGCCAGTGCAGAGCACTGATGCTGTAATGTCTTATAGAGTGCATGAGCTGAGTCTGTTTTTGGCAAATCTTTTAATTTCATTTTTGTTAGGGAGCCGACCTGAAGAAGACCACATGTTGAATTAGTCTGGATTGCATTTATATGGTCAGTTGGCTAATGACAGAGTAAGAGAGTGATACAGTAGCTATATAAATGTTTAGTTTTTCTTGGAATCAGATGAATTATTACATTGTTTAAAACAGAATCCCATAATGAGAAACATAACATTCATTAACAAGTTTTTAGGTTATTTCCCATTCTTACCAGAATACACATTGGCTAGTTATATTTTTTTCTAACCAGCTGAGAAATAAAATTTATCAGAACACAGTAACAGCTCCTGTAATTGGTGACCTTCTAAACCTACTGCTTTAAAATAAGCCTTCATCCAAATGTATTAAACTCACTTCACAATCTTGGCAGTTTTTTTCAATCATTTTTACCGAGCAAATAGAAGTGTGAAAATACCATCTACAAAAGCAACCTTTTGCTTGTTGTTCAAAGATGTCTGCAATAGAGATATATCTACCTCCCAGCAAATAGTTTGCTTGCTTAGTCATGGCAAAGTTTGTCATAGGTCACATTTGTGTTCAGCCATCAAACATTGCATAGCTAGATTATCTTTGATGTCTTTAAACTCTTGTACTATGTCATGATGCCCAAGCCAAATATTTTCTGATAAGCTGTAAGGGATACCATAATACTTTTTTATGGGGTCATAGCCACAGATTCCATTTAGTTGAGCTTTCCAATGTAAATAAGGTAAGTAAGAAATCCCCATTCTACATGAATTCCATTTAGAGGTACAGTACTTTCTTAGAACAAATTGACTTGCAGTTCCCTGTAGAACACATTGATCCCATTAGGTCTTGTGTAATACTACCATATATGTTAAAAAGCAGCAGACAGCTTTGGGAAAACATTTACAAACAAGTGTGATAAAAATGTAGGTTGTATTTTACATTTTTCGGCACCATTCTTCTTTTATTATCTGGGACATTTGCATGGGAAAAGGATCTTTGTTTATAGAAGTTAACCTGATGCTGATTCCTCTTGAGGCTGTAGTCCATATAGATCTCATATATTAAAAACTAGAGAGAGAGCATCCAGTGACAAAACAAGGCTTTCCCTGTTGTGATATGCAAGTGACCGATACATCTCTATCGGGCTACTATGCAAATGACAGAAGGGATTGGGTGATGACTCCTTGAGTTCTTAATATGCTCCACATAGAAGATTGATTAATAAGCTGGGTAGGCTCAGGTGGGTCAGAAGTTGGTCAACTGGATGGGAAACTAGTTGGCAGGCAGAAAACAGAGAGTGGTGGTAAACAGTATACAGTCAGAAGAGATGCAAGTCACAAGTGGGGTACCTCAAGGATCAGTCCTGGGGCCAGTCCTCTTCAATATTGTCATCAGTGACATTGCAGATGAACTGGAGGGTAAGGTTTGTCTGTTTGCAGATGGCACCAATATCTGCAACAGAGTAGATGATCCAGCTGGGGTGGGTAGAATCAGAAGAGATCTGGATAAACTGGCAAAATTGCCGGAAGAGTGGCAACTGGGGTTTAACGCAAAGAACTGCAAGATCATGCACATAGGGAAGAGAAATCCTGAAGCTACCTATAGTTGGGAGGGGAGTTGCTGGCAATCACAAGGGAAGAAAGAGACTTGGGCATCATCATCACAGATGACCTGAAATCATCCAAGCAGACCACAAAAGCAGTAAGTAAGGCTAGAGTGATGTTGGGGTGTATTAGTAGGGGGTATCGCAAGTTGTAAGAGGGAGGTAATAATCCCTCTTTACAAGACACTGGTTAGGTCCCATTTGGAGTACTGCATGCAGTACTGGAGGCCACATCTGCACAAGGACATTAACAAAATGGAGGTAGCCCAGAGAAGGGCAACCAAAATGGTGCAAAGACTGCATCACAAAACATATGAGGACAGTTTAACGGAGCTCAATATGTATAACCTAGAGCAAAGGAGGGAGAGAGGTGATATTTTATTTATTTATTTATTTATTGAATATAATCGGAATTACAATCCTTTGAGTCATAGACTCTTTCGCAAAGGCTCCACGTCAGTTACGGAGAATGGAGGGAATACATTTACAGAAAAAAAAATATACAAATGGTATTAGTGTAACAGTACAGGGTTATGCAGTCATAACTTTATCTTATTTAGAAGTTGACAGTAGTTGGCGGCATACGAGATGCCCCTTATCAGAGAAATGCGGGATACAGTTTCAAGTGATCTAGAGTGACCCTGTGTCAGATATTTGGTCAGGGGAGATGGAGTGAAAGGACTTGCGGAGGGCTGTGTGTTATCCACAGTCACATATTGCCGAGTCAAAGAGTTGTGCTTTGAGACCAGTTTTAAATAGAGAGAGACTATGGGTCTGGGAGATGGGGGGGTAGACTAATGAGCCAAAGTGGGGTGTGGTAGCAGAAAGATCTTTGCCCACGGGATGTTCTACAGTGGGGGACAAGGAATGAAGTGTTGGCTGTGAGTCTTTTAGTATGCCTGTAGGGGGCTGCGCTGATAATTGAGTGGAGGCCGATGGGGGCTAGCTGGAGATGTATCTTTTTTGCAAGGATGCAGGAGTGGTACTTTAGCCTTCCCTGGAAGTTAAGCCAACCAGCCAAAGCACAGAGCTCACAGGTATGCGTTAACCTGACACTGTCTGTGACTAGGCGGCAAGCTTTATTCAAGGCAGTGTTGATGCTACATAGGGCAGTCGGTTCCGCAGAGCCATAAGTGACTATCCCATAGTCTAC
The DNA here is from genome assembly GCA_016271365.2 of Neoceratodus forsteri. NCBI lineage: Eukaryota > Metazoa > Chordata > Ceratodontiformes > Ceratodontidae > Neoceratodus > Neoceratodus forsteri. Next base: position 702,177,187 of record CM057455.1, read on the forward strand.
TAAAGAGAGGATGGAGGAGGAGACTGCAAGATGCATGGCCTGTATAGGTAAGCAGTGTTTAAGTCTGTAGAGGATCCCCACTCTAGCATTGACAGTGGAGGAGAGAAGTTGTATATGAGTATGGTAGGAGAGGGAGGTGTCTAATGTGATTCTAAGATATTTAAAACATAAAACCTGTTCTAGTGGGGAGCCAAGAGAGTTTTTTATTAGTAGTGCCATATGACTGTGCGGGCTTTGTCAGTGCGCAAAGATCATGGACTTCGTTTTTTGATGATTGATAATAAGGTGGTGTTAAGTGAACCAAGATTCAAGCTCCCTAAAGAAGTCCTGCAGCGCTAGTTGGAGAGCGCTAGGCTGTGGGTGTTTCCAAAACACTACCGCATCATCAGGGTAGAGTAGCAGATGGCCACTGCAAGACTTGGGGAGAGAGTTTAAGAAGAGGGTGAACAGTAGGGGGCCAAGTATAGACTCCTGTGGGACACCAGAGCATACTAGTTTGCAAGAGGAGAGGGTAGTGTTTATCTTGACTTGTTGTGACTGGCCTGAGAGGTAGTCTTTGAACCAGGCAGTGACCTCTGGGACCAAGTTGAGTTGAGAAAGGACACAGAGCAGTAGCTCATAACTGACCGTGTCAAATGCCTTGGTCAGATCCACGTAGATCGCCCCAGTCACGGAGCCTTGGTCTAGGGCCTCATGGATAAATGACATGAGCTCAGTAAGGGTGGTGATGGTACTGTGGCCTCTCCGGAAACCATACTGTTCTTGGAAAAGAAGGTTGTGTTTAGTTAGGTGGTCACTAAACTGGTCCAATACTAATTTTTCAAGTGCTTTGGAGAGGGGTGGTAGTATCGATATCGGTCTATAGTTGCTTGTGACTGTAGGGTTGCCGCTCTTCAGAATAGGTGTGATTATGGCTGTCTTCCAGGCAGTGGGGAATTGACTAAGGCATAGTGACAGGTTGAAAATGTTTGTGAGATGGGGTAGTGTAACATCCAGGGTCAGCAAGATGAGTTTGAGATCAAAGGAGTCGTTGTTATATCGGGCATTAGCCAGAGGCTTTGGAGATGTAGCATTTTGCCTCGGGGCAGGATATGATTCTTAGTCTAAAGGGTGTTGTATTGTTGTTGTTTGAGGCGTGGGGAGGGTGGGGGTTGTGAGTTCGGAGGTAGTAAGTGGAGAGGTCCGAGAAGGAGGAGTTGAGGGCTTCCGCGATAGCAGTAGAGTCCTGAGTGGTATCCCCATTAACTGTGAGTTGTGTAGGGGTAGGGGAGCAAGATTTCCCACTGAGTTCTTTTATATTGTTCCAGAATTGTTTACCGTTGCCCCAGGAGGATGTGAGAGTTTGTTAATAATATGTAGCTTTAGCTTGCCGTATGGCCCAGGTACATTTGTTGCAGGCCTCCCTGTAAAGTTGTCTATCCTGTGTGCGTTGGGAGTCTAGGGCCTTATGCCATAGGTTGTCCCTGTGTTGTAGCTGATTAGGTAGTGATTGTGAGATCCAGGGTGTGTATCTGGTTTTCATTACTTGTTTAGAGAAGGGAGCGAAGATGTCACAGGCCTCATTGAAGGTGGCTATAAAGTGGGAGAGTGCCATGCCTACCGACTGTACGGTGTAAATGGGGAACCAGTTGCTGGTAGCTAGGTGTGCTTTGAGATGCGCTAGGCCTCCTTTTTTTAGTCGCCTTTGTATGGTGACTTTGGGGGGGGGCAGGGGGTATTTTAGCCAACCACCGGTAAGTCACCAGGGAATGGTCACTAATAGAGTCAGGGAGCATAGTGACATGGGACAGGTTCTGTGGCCTGTTAGTGAAGATGAAGTTTATAAGGGTAGCGGCCCCTGTTCTATGATCCATTCTGGTAGGGGAGGTGATGAGTTGGGTAAGATCATATGCAAGGGCTGTGTCTTTGAAGTTGAATGAGGCAGGTGATAGCCAATTGACATTAAAGTCACCCAGTAGGATGACTTCACTTCTAGGGGGGAGAGGGGAGATACTGTGGAGGATAGATTCAAATGCGAGTTTTTGGTTGCTAGGGGGGATATAGGCCGCTGTGATGTGGAGGGTTTTGGTGCCCAGACTAAGTTTGACTGTGAGTGTCTGGGCACCATATTTGGGTGTTGGAGTATGTACTTCTGTGGCATTTAGTGAGGATCTAACATAGATGACACAGCCACCGCCTCTCTTACTAGTCCTGTCTGCACTGAAGATGGGATAGTCACTGAGGGAGACAGCTCCATTGGGTATTCTATCCGAGAGCCATGTCTCAGATAGAGCTAGGATGTCGGGTGGAGGGGTGTGTGTTTTTTTGGTAGGCTGCATATATTAAGAGTAGCTAGCAGTAGACTCCCACGTGGGCTGCTAGATGAGACCACTGTGCTGGGTGGTCCCGGTTTGGGGTGAATATTGCCAGATAGTAGCAGTAGAAGATGAGTGTGCCACAGAAGTGCTAACCTGTGAAGTTTGGGTGAGTGATGTAGAGCCTGGTAGGCTGTAGGTCTGTTAGCGTGGGTGGTGTGGACTGGGAGACTGAATATGATGCTGCTTAACAAGGTGACTTGAGTTTGGGGGCCTGATTTGGAGCTAACAGGAGTGGTGGGGGGCTGTGGTCTGGAAGGAGAGAGAGCTGAGGTACAGTATGTATCGTGTGTGACTGAGAGAGTTAGAGTGGCTGTGAGTGTGTAGAAGCAGGTGGGGTAATTTAAGCCTGTGTGGGAGGGCTTGGAGGTACATTGGTTAGTGTCATAATAGTTAATTTTGTGTTGAATGGAAGTGTTGTTGTCATGTAGGTTAGGTTCTTCCTGGGGGTTGGGTGAGCCAGCGATAGGTTCATAGAAGTAAGGAGGACTGCTAGTATCAGGGATAGCACTGTTTTTATAGGGAGGGCAAGGTATGAGTGGTAGGTAGTAGTGGCCACTAATGTTGATCTGGTATAACCTGCAGCTGGTAAAGTGGGATGATATGTTATTTCCAGAGTCAGGTGACCAATCCTGACTATAAAGCTGAGTGCCGACCAAGGGTGGTGGTGGGGGCGGTGGAGTCAACGCCAGCTGTCAAGCGGGCTGGGCCTGTGCTTTCGCTCATAGACCAACGGGTCATGACTGCTCCCAGCAGTTGAGTCTTTACCTGGGCAGCTTCGGGGATCTAAATCCATGGGTGGCCCTCGGGAGTGGGGGGTACGCCTGCAGGAAAGGAGAGACACAGATCAAATAGGCAGGTAGATAGAAACATTCAAACATCTTAAGGGTGTTAACAAGGTGAACGTGGTTCAACATGTTTCAATATAAGAAAAATAGCAGGACAAGAGGGCACAGCATGAGATTTGAAGGAGGCCGATTAAGGGGTAATGTGATGAAGTTCTTTTTCACAGAAAGGGTGGTGGATGCATGGAATGGCATACCTCAGGAAGTGTTGGATATGAATACAGTGCAGGACTTCAAACAGGCATGAGAACTGCATAAGGGAGCAATACAGATAAATATGACTAGATAGGCCATTGACAGAGTAAAGGCCTATGGCACATTCATAAGGTAGAAAACATGGGCAGACTGGATGGGCCTTGTGGTCCTTATATGCCATCAACTTCTATGTTTCTATGTATGATCTATATTTTATAGCCCTTATGACATCCTCATCCTCTGATGTGATAAATGGCTGTGAAGCCCCCTGTTTTATATTTTTTAACTCAACCTACATATATTCTTCAAAGAAAATGTTAGGGGAACTGCTGCAATATTATACTATTAAATATCAGGAAAAGTATTTTCCCCTTAACAAAACAATTCCAGAGTAAACCCCAAGACGTTCAGAGGAGAGTCAGTGATGGTGATACCCTGGATGGTGGACACCAGTTACCTCTAACTGGAGAGGACATTTGATAGCCCATAAGACTTATTTCCTTCTGCTAGGGCATACTGCACCATAACAGGATGTGTAACATCATTCCAAATAAAATGAGAAATATATTTTGGTTGCAAATTGTAGGGGATGGCATTTCCCTGCCACCTGTAGCTATAACTCCCCATAGAACATACTTCATGGGGAATGGGCATGTTTTAACATGGTAGTCAAGGCCAGCTAGTAGATTACTGTACCACCATGCTGAATACTGGATGGAACACTTGCAACCACTAGACATGGATGAAAGGGACCTCAGGTTACTCTGAAGGACAGCTCATCAGTATCCCAATATTGCAATTCAAAATTAGCCCTTGGTGTGAGACTTGATCCCATATTTTCTAACCCAGATGTAAGATTATTACTATTGTGCTCCAGTGAGTGGTGGTTTAGAATAGGCAGTAAGCAGATTAAGATGTATAGTAACTGAAAGATATGAGATGCTGAGTAAATGGTCAATATATGTTGAACAATATTAAATAGACGAAAGTAATGTTGAAATTAAGATAAGATGAAGTTGCAATTTGTTTATAAAGCTATCATACAAGGACATGTTTCTCTATAGTACAGTAACTGGGGGTCCTTCAACTGCCTGGAGTTGAACCTAGGAAAAAATGGAACAGTTTCTCGTTGGATCAAATTGTCAGGTCATTGCATTAAGAAGAAGCCTGCTTAGTTCAATATTTACAATATTTAACCATTCCTAGCCATTGAAAAATTTAAAAAGTTCAAAGTATAAAATCATAATGGCATGCATGACACAAGAGAAAAAGACAAGACAGTATAGACATACTGTACAAAGTAAGTAAAGTTATGTTCAGTGGCATTTTGTTTTCCACCATGTGGTCACTATGGCAGAATATGGCACAGTACTGCACGGCGCAATTAAAAGAAAGAAAGGGCTTTTTGATTCATTTTGCATTTTTAATTATTTGTCATGCCACCTGTTAAATAATATGCTGATTGGCCCCACAGGAGAAAACATCACACCACAGGCCTTAACTCTATGCAAGATAATTGCACTTTACTAAAATATTTACGTTGGAATTTAAAATGCATGTAATTTCCCTTTCCCTAAGTGTGCTTTATTAGAAAAATATATTTGGATAGTATAACAACTGCTACTGTATACATTTTGCAACAAAATGAATATTTTTGAGTGTTTCTCTATAAAAATGTAATCCAAGTTATCGTTTAGTTTAACTGATAAAAGCTGAGATTTTTTAAGGATTTCTGATCTCTGATACAACAAATTCTGGCACAGCCACTATGGCTGCAAATTCATTAACTAGAGAAGGGTGTTCCATGGGCTTAAACATAAACATGAATTGCATTTAGTAAAGCCTACAACACCGTTCCACATATGACTTGTGAACAGGCTGGGCAGCCTGAGAGTGGGTCTCAAGGTAATTAACTGGGTTAGGAACAGCTTGAATGATAGAAGATAGAAAGTCATGGTAAATGGTGCTCAATGTATGAAAAGCAGTGGGACCATCAGGGTGCAACAGGGATCTGTCCTGGGCCCAGTCCTGTTTAATGTCTTCATAAGTGAAGTTGTGGAGGGGCTGGAGGGGAAAGTGCGCCTCTTTGTGAATGACACTAAGATCTGCAATAGGGTGGACATTATGGGAAGGGTGGAAAAAATGAGAAGGGACCTAGGTAAACTGGAGGAATGGTCCAAAATGTGGCAGCTGAGATTTAATGCAAAAAAGTGCAAAATCATGCATTTGGGTTGCTGGAACCTAGGGAAGGATTATGGGGGGGGAAGGGAGAAACTGATGGTCACCAAACAGGGAAGGGATTTGTGGGTAGTCATACTGGATGACCTTAAGGTGGCTAAACAATGTACCGAGGCTATGGGGGAGAGCCAGTGGGATGCTGGGGTGCATAGGGAGAGATAACACCAGCAGAAGGAAGGACGTGGAGACGCCACTGTGCAGATCACTGGTGAGGCCTCATTTGGAATATGGTGTCCAGTTCTGGAGGCCTTATCTCTGTAAGGATGTAGAAAGAATGGAGGCAGTAAAAGAAGGGTAACAAAGATGGTGCAGGGTCTGCACTAAAAGTCATATGAGAAGAGACTGGGAGACCTCAATATATATATACCCTGGAGAAGCGAAGAGAAGAGAAGAGAAGAGAAGAGAAGAGAAGAGAAGAGACAAGGGTGATATTATAGAAATCTTCAAATATCTAAAAGGCATAAATAGGGTGCTGGAGGGTAGCATTTTTCAGAAAAGGAGATGTGCAGGAATGAGTGGACATGACATGAGGTTGGATGGGGTAGACTAAGGGGTACCACGAGGAAGTATTTCTTCACAGAAAGGGTGGTGGAACCTCTAAAGACTTAGCAAGTCAGTTTTATTATGAAAGAGAGAAAAAAACACAATTGACACATTTCACATAATATTACTATACACTGTAGCCGGGATATTCAGAGCACTTGCGCATGGCGCAACTGAGCTGCACCAGAGCAAGTCCTAAGATGCGCCACTGAGCGATATTCAAAGGGAGCTACAATGCAGCACAAATCCCAGTGTGCCAATGTGCAACCATAATGTATGCAGTGTAAGTGCAAGGGGGCATACCCATACATAAGTGGCACAACAGCATATTCAACCGTAGAGCATGGTGCAAGTGTGGAGCAAATCCCAGGTTGTGCCAGGCAGACTTGAACCAATAAATATTGGCTCAGACACACAGACAGCAGATGTGCAACACTGAGCACAGTGAGAGAGAGTGAGAGGGAGTGACAGAGTGAGAGGGAGCATACCAGAGAGGGAGAGAGACAGACAGACAGGGAGAGAGAGTGGCCCAGACTGACAGACAAACAGGCAGAGCATGAGGGGTACCCAGGGAGACACCCAGTGCCTGACCAATGGACAGTGACCAATTCCTGATGGACTCCATAATGAGGTGGGAGGACAGGCAGGATGAACAGTGGCATGGCCGACAAAGGGCCTGGTGGTGGTATGCCCGACACAGGTGGTACCGTTCCAGGATCAAGTGTGAGAACTTTAGCTACACAGAGATCATGGGCTGATACCACCTGAAAAGGGCAGTTCTGAGGCAGCTTTGTGAGCTGTGCAGTGATGAGAAGCAGGCACCCACTGATGTAGTCATGCCATGACAGTGGAGATGAAGGTGACTGCCATGATGTGCCTGCTCAGCACGGGCACCTTCCAAAGACCAATGGGTGATACCACGAGCATCACCTAGTCAGCCACATCCCGCCTCCTCACCCAGTTCCTCACCGCTCTGCTGCCACATGCTGCGGAGTACATCCAGTTCCCCAGCACACAGGCAGAGCACACAGCAAACATACAGGAGTTCCACCGGGTGGCAGGCATGCCAGGCATGATTGGAGCAATAGACTGCACCCATGTTGGCATCCACACACCACCCAGACCAGAGGGTGCAGGGTACATCAACCCAAAGGGATACCCATCCATCAACTGCCAGGTGGTGTGCGATGCCATGGAGTGCATCATCAGTGTCTGTGCCACACACCCCGGGAGTTCACACAATGCCTTCATATGGCACAGTTCTGTGCTGTGCCATAGGTTTGAGTGGGGAGACATCCCCACAGGCCACCTTTTAGGTGAGTAGCATGTGTGCCAGGGTGGCCAAGAGACATGGCCCCAAGGGCAGGTGAGGGAGGATGGGGCAGCGGATGAGATGTGTGTGGTGGCTGGGAGAGAGCGGGTTGCGGCACAGCACAGTGTAGGGATAACCATGTTGTCTACCACACAGGTGGCAATGCATACCCACTAAGGCCATGGCTGCTCAACACCCCTACCGGCGACCATCATCCCACATGGAGGAAAGATACAACGAGGCACACGCCAGCACACGCAATATCATCAAGCATGTTTTTGGCATGATGAAGATGCAATCCCATTCCCTAGACAGATCAGGTGGTGCCTTACAATACAGCCTATCGAAAGCCTGTGGCATATTCCTGGCCTGCTGCATCCTGCACAACATGGCCATTGACCATGGAATAGTAGTCGAGGCTGATGAGGGCAACAGTAGCGGGGATGATGGCGGTGATGGGCCAGTGGGCAGTGGGCAGGTGTCCCTTGGTAGGAGGGATCCCAGAACAGCGCAGGACACATGGTGGCATCATGACACGATTACAAGGGAGCATTACAGACAATGCAGGTGAGTACACAGACACACAGGCATTGCCCACATGGCCCAGCACATACCACAGGGGACAAGATGGGCACAGTAGTATGCATGCAGGGATGGGGGCTTACATCAGACAGGGAAGGGCCACTAACACACAGGCATGCACACACACACACCCACAGCAGTGGCATGCACACAGGCAGACACACACTCAGACATACACACACACACACACACACACAGACACACACACACACACACACACACACACACACACACACACACACACACATATATACACACAGCCACCCACGCACAGGGTGAGGGACATGGCATGGATCATGACGCATGACATCGGTGCACAGGCAGCACTGGTGCTGGGCCGCTATCATCATATCCATGCCACATGCCGCAGCATGGTCCACACACACACACACACACACACACACACACGGGGCATGCAGCACAACACACATGTGCACCACCACATGCAAGCTGCACCACCATCCCCACATGTGTGTGTGGTGACAGAAGTGGATGGCAGGTTGGGGCAGTGGACACGTCACTCCAACCGCACAGTCCCATGACTGCCATGGCCATGGGGGTGGCCACACTGGGGCTGACCAGCAGATGCCTGCTGTGCATAGGCCATGGGGGAGGCGTAACAGATGCTCCCCCCAGAGATTGATGAGCGGGACCATGACTGAGTCCTCGCAAGGGTGTTCTGGCAGCCAAAAATGCCTGCCCTAGGGGTGTCTGGGATGCAGAAGTCTGATTTCAGCATCCGCTGTGCTGGTGTCACCAGATGCCAGAACTGTGGTGTGGACAGTGCACTGCGGGGGGGGTAGTATGCATATGGCTGAGCCCAGGGGCCACTGTCGATGCAGACCCAGCTGCAATGGCACTGGCCATGTGGTTCATTGATACCACAATGGCACTGGTCATGCAGTCCAATGTGGCAGTTGTGACCTCCTGCATCTGGGTGAGCCTGTCCATAAGCCTCGCTTTCACCCCTGTCCCACTGCTCAGCCATCTGGCACACCGCTGCCCACAGTGTTTACACTTCACTTGTTGCAACCCCTGGTTCTCCATGGAGGCCCACAGTAACCAGGTGAGCTTCTGCAGCCTCTCAGCCTCCTGGTCTGGCTGCTGGACTGGGGGCGGGGTCACGGCACACTGGTGCACAGCCTCCCACTCAGGAGGATGCTGCACAGTGGGCCATACAGGGGGCACAGTGTTGACTGGTGCACTGGCAGCGGGTACTGTGGCACGCTTCCCAATGTCACCTGCATCCTGCTGCTGCTACCTGACTGTCTACTGGGCAGGGTCCCATGCCTTCACCTCACTCTCAGCACCACAGCCACCCACACTGGACACGGCTGAGGTACCACACACAGCCGCACTGGCAGGGATGGGGGCAGCTGTGGGGTTGTGGGCACAGCACTGGGAATTGCCAGTGCCTGTGTGGCTGGTATGGATGTGTCAGGCACCACAGCCTCTATGCTCTCCGGTACCAGTGTGAGGTCATCATCAGTGTCAGACAGCACACTGAGCTGGGTCTCTGCACACAGCACTTCCAGGCTGTCATCGTGCAGGAACCCAGCAAGGGGGGTCATTTGACCCCATGTCAGGTACATGCCTGACACTGCCAAGACATGGCCTGTACTGGCTTTGAATGCCCATGGAGGTCAAGGGTCTGGCATCTGTGTCTGCAGCCACCTCCACCCGCTCCTCTGCATGGAGGCATGCTGGTGCTGCAAAACAAGAACAGTGTGTCAGTGGAGCAGCATAACCCATGGCCACCCCATCCCCCCTCACATCCTACCTCTCCAGTCCAACCCCGACACCAATGCCCCATCCAGCCCTGCCCCCACCCCTACCCCATAACACTGTTGCCACCCCACACCATACTGTACTGTGTGTCTGCATCCATGCATGCACGTGGCGGTTGGCATGGCCTCAGACACACCTGCATGATATGCACCCATGACAGGCACACTTGGTGGCTGAACATACTCTCCATGTAGTGAGGGACTGCAACCCATTTGAAACCAACCACCAGGCATGCCCTCCACCTCTGTTTGGCTGATAGTGGATGTCACAAGTTCCTCCATGACAGTGAGCTGTGGCATGGTCAATGGCCCGCCACCAGTCACCCTGCAGGATGCCAGGATGGCCACAACCTTGTCCTTGATATGCCTCCTGAACAGTTGCAATACCCGTCTGTGGCCTGTGCTGTTCTATGGCACTTTTAAGGTGCAAGGCATGCATATTCACATGTGTGCAATTGTAATGATATGCTAATGCACCCCTCTGCACCATGCATTGGCCCATGAGGTGATTTACATGTGGTGTTTGAATATTGCGTGATTACGCCGTGCGCAATAAGGTTGCACCAGAGCATCTCTGTGGTGCCATACCCATGCATGCATGGTGCGCATGCCCACAGTGTGCATGTGCACAGCATTGTCCAAACTGCTATCATATGTCCTGTGCAGTGTGCACGATGCAACAGCATGGCACATGCAGCACTGGTATGCTATCATGCATGTATGCACTGCCTCTAACACAAACCTGCACCCTGTGCATGCAGGGGGGGTGCTGACCTCTGACCCACGGGTCCTTTCGTGACCCCTTGACCCCACTAGGCCCCAGAATGCTGCGCATGCCCATGACTGCATTATGGCCCAACACTGCACAGTGACTGCGCAGCCACGTGCTGCACAATTGAAGCCCTGTGTACACTATTGCACATCCTGACCATGTGGCAGGCATGTGTACTGATACATGGCCATTTCCCTGTTGAATTAAGAGGATGATCATGACACAGATGCAGAGCAAGAGGGCATCCAACTGGTCTGAAGTTGAGCTGATCAACTTGGTGGCAGTAGTTCAGCCCTATAAGGACCAGTTGTATGGCCAGGTGCTACTGCAGCAGGACAAGGTGGAGGTGTACACTGTGTGGCAGAGGCCCTGGAGCGGTGGACTGATGTTGGGCACTTGATGGAGCAGTATAGGCACCATTATGGGCACCTGTAGTGGAGGGCACCAGACCACCTGAGGCATCTGCAGGCCTGTGTCCTGCATGGTTCAGTGCCATATCAAGGTAGGTGTGCTCATGTTGCCGTTATGGCCAGGATTTGTACTGTTGTATTGGCAGGGCTGTGTGGCATGGCCCACAGTGGGGTACATCATCGGTCTGGGGTAATGCACATCGGGCGTGGCAGCTGCGCAGGTGGCAGCCATGTTGGTGTGTGGGCCTACAGACAGATGGTGACACACCCAGTGCATGGTAGGCTGTGTGGTGGTGGTGGGCTCCTCATGTATGTCTGTGAACTGATGTCCACCTCTCTTCATTGCCTCCACAGGGCTGGAAGACCATAGATAGGCCAGGGTGGCAGTGGAGGTGGCTAGGGTGGTACTGCCAAGTGGGCAGCAGATGGCTCCAGCTGCACAGTATGGGGCAGGTACGTATTGCCACATTCCTTCTCAGTGTCATAGTGGGATAGTGGTAGAGATTGGGCACAGCCATGGCCACATCTGCCATGCACTGTGACAGCTGTGTGTGTGTGTCACATGGTCCATTGTGTGTGCCACTGCGTGCCATCCCTCAGCCACCATGTACCGGCTGTTGATGGAATGGGCACGTGCACAGATGGCATCAGTTGTGCTACTGTGCTGCTGTTGCTGTGCTCCATATGACTGTCATGGTGCATTCCTGTCACCTCTGTGCAGCTACATCCACCTCTCTGCACCACCGTGGTGTGCCATGTTGTTGCTTGGCATTGCCACCCCTGCAGGTGTCCATTCTGGGCTCTCCAGGGGTGTGTGGTCCCACCATCCATTGCACACTGTGGGTGAGCATATAACCCTGTGCCATTGCACTGATTGCCTGACATAGGTGTTGGATGGCCTCCTGCAAGTAGGACTTGGTGGATGCTCACCAGGATCCTGTGCTAGATACTGGTAGTCGTGAGGAGAGTGATGGTGGCTGTGGTCTCCTTGCAGTGGATGACAGTGGCAGACCAGAGGAGGTGAAGGCGTGGTATGGTGGCAGGCCATGGCTGCCATGTAGGAGCCCTGTACTTATCTTTCCTTTCCCTTGCTGCTTCTGCTCCCCTACAGTCCCCATCCCATTATACAGCCCCTGTTACCTGTCCCCACCCTTCATTGTCCCTCCCCTGTCCCTGCCCCTGTTACATTGGTTTGTACTGCTGGTTTTACACCTTATAAAGTGTTTTACAGCTACATGCCTGTCTCCATGTCTGCTTTGCAGGTGGTGTGTGGAGCCATGCTGCAGTGGTCAGGTGTTGGTCAATGGTGTCTGCGCAGGGGTGGGGGTGGCTGTACAGTGCTCCTGTGGTTCAAGGCTGTGCATGGTGGTATGCCACATTATGGTAGGGGCCATCTCCCAGTTTGGTGTGTGTTCTCTGTGCCATCAGGGTCACTGTGGGGCTGCGGTCAGGGGTGGGCAGCAGGTGTGTGTGTGGGGGTGGTACACAGTCATCATCCTCCTGCTGGATGTGTTTGCACACTGGGGTGGGGTCATCTGCATCCCCTGTAGGGCAACTAGTCCTGTGGTGTCTGGCCCTCTGCCTGGGCCCTGGCTCAGTTCCTGCCCAGCATGTGGGCTGCCTGTGTTTATGTGGGGCATGGGTGTGTGTGGCACCAGGGTCATGGGGTGGGTGCCCATTGCAGTGTGGCAGTGGCCATGGCCAGCTGGCTGGTGGGCTGAGGGCCACCGTTGGTAGCCCTGCATTGACCAGTGTTCCCTCCGGTCACCTGCTGGCAGTGCCACCATTTTGGTCTGGGGTACGGTTCAGGGGCATGCACCAGTCCACTGCCCATGGGCTGGCTCCAGTTGCTGTGGTACATGGTACCCCTGTTGGCTGTGCCCCATCATGTGTTGGGCATTCTTCCCTCCTGCCTGTGTATGCACCGGTGTGCCCTGCTGGTGGGGTCATGTGCCCATTGTCACTGTGCTTCCCAAGCTATGTCCCCGGGCCTCTTGTCTGTGCGCTGTGCCCCTGTGTTTGTGTGCATGTGTGCTCTGCACTTCCCTGGTTGCACTGGTGCATCTCTGGTTGCACCAACTGTGTCATATTCAGCTGATTTGCACTGGTGCACTTCAGCTGGCACTATTTCTGAATATGTCACCGAATTTGGCATGATGCACCTGACTTGCACTGCACTGGACTTATGCCAGCCTTTGGTGCATATCTGAATATCCCGGCCTTTAAAAAATATAGGATGAGCAACTTTATGCATAACCAATGAGTTCTGTCACCTTGGGGCTCTGATTCCCATAGAACTCTTGAGCTTCACTCTCCTGGTCAGAGGGAATCAGAACTCCTCTGTGACAGAAGACACTGGTTGTGCATAGTTGCCCATCCAGTATTCTCTATATTTAGTGCTGCATTGAGGATTTCTAAGTAATAAACTTGTGTCATACAATTACTTTAAATTAGACCAAGATTCTGGTCTATTCAATTCAAATTTGTTAAGATGAGGGACAAAGTTTTTGGAAGACACCAAAGGAATAACAACCCTATAAGTCATGAGGTAATGTCTTATAAATTATTTTCTATGTAGGGGTGAAGGGCTACCCAGCTGTCAGCTGTCCAGCAATATCAGTGTTGACATCTCTGCAACAAAGCAATAAAGAAAGGCAGAAGACATTTCACAAAACCTTGAGACAGAAATGGATGTCAGAGTTTAGCTAGCTATATGCTGCTCAGCACAGCTTTATCAATTGCAGAATCAGTTTCAGTCTTGTGGTTCTATGAAGTGGCTACTGACTTGATTTAAGATAAGACTGATTTAGACAGGGATATGCCTGGAAAGCTAAAATCTAAAGGTAAGCCTGATACCTCATCCCCTTTGCACCTATGCGCCACTCTAGAAATTGAGTATGTTAATAACTTTTTTTAATTCTTTACTTCCTACCAGTTGTACAATCACAGTAGTCCACTGCACAGTGTGGAGTACACTGGGACTTATGCATGCCTGGTGTTGTTGGTCACTTGCCAGGTGTGGGTAAATCCCAGCCCAACTCACACCTTAGCATTGATTATTAAAGGAAAACTGCATGTTAAAATCAGTAAAATACATGTATTATTACCTTTTTGTGTTCTTACTTCATCCGAGTGGTTTGTTTTTCTGCTCAGGCTGTGAGAGGAGTTTTTTCTAACTTTCCCTGGCTGCTTTATGGGCCCCTGGGGGCTGCTATTCAGGTTTCTTTTATTGCATCTTGTCCTAGAGGGTCTTCAAAGAGTGCCTTTTGCTCTGATGTCTAATAGCCCCTTCAGGATGCCAGTGTCTCATTACAAGGTATTTATTACAGCTTAGCCACAGCAGAGAGAACATAGCAGCCAGGAGTCACACTGCTAGTCTCTGGATAAGTGTAATAAGTTTCCTAAATATTGGTACCATATCCATCTGTGTTCTGCTTAGGGGTGTGTGTGTGTGTGTGTGTGTGTTGATTCAGTTGCTTGTGTCTTGTGTAGATAACAGAGCTTGTAGATAAATGTAATCATTTTGCAGCTGTGGTCATTCAATGGCTAACAAAGGAATTCATACCTCTGGATGAGTGGAGGAGGGGATACCAGCAAAGCAGGAGTTTCTCATTTTGCAAAAGGTAGCAAATTATTTATTTATTTATTTATTTATTTATTTATTTATTTAAACATCAGTTTAACAACCTTTGAGCCAGAGGCTCATTTACAAAGGTACCTCGTCACATAGAGGACAAACAGACATTAGAACAATAAACAACAGTTAATACAGATTAAGGCAAGTTCAAAATACATAAGTATAAGGTGAGGACTGGAGGGGACAGTTAGATGGAGAGGGATGGGGAGGAAAGAAGAGAGGTAGGGAGGAAGTTCAGGGGAGAAGGGAAGCAGGAGCGAGGGGTGGGAGTGCTGCTCAGCGAGCATTGTCAAGACTATTTTTTCTCCCCCACTCTCTTCTCAGCAGCAACACCTGTGTGAATTGAGCAGGTGGTTTCTGAGGCTGAGTTTAAAGCTTGCTAGTGTGGGAGAGTCAGAGATACTGGTAGGAGTGAATTATACCAGGAAGGGGCTCTGTAGGGGAATGCCTTTGGCCTTGTGAGGTCCTAGCCCATGGTATGAACATGGATGTTTTGGATGAGCTGCGGGTGTTCACAGCAGGCACAGTATAGAATAAATCTAGATTAAGCCAGGTGGAGATAGGCCATGCAGTGCTTTAAATGTGGCAGGCAGGTTTTGATACATGAGCCGCTCATCCAGGTTGAGTAGGGTAGACAAGGCATACAGCTGACATGTATGCGTTTGTCTAGGTGCACCAGTGATAAGTCTGCAGGCTTTGTTAAGTGTAAGGTGGACCTTGCTGAGCGCTGTCTGATCAGCTGATCCATAGACCGGGAGGCCATAGTCGATGAGGGATAAGACAGAAGAGGTGACAGCCAGGCGGAGGGCATCCACAGGGAGACATTTTTTGTGCCGGAAGAGAATGCCCAGCCGCCGGTTTGTGGCAGTGTTCAAGGCGGAGATATGGTCATGGAAGGAGAGGGCAGGGTCAAAGACAATTCCCAGGTATTTATAGGACTGCACAGGTTCAATGGGTATTTTGAGTGTGGAAAGAACAGTGAGGGGAAATCTGCTGTGCTTGTTTTGGGGGTGGGAGAAGAGCATCGTTTTTGTTTTCTCTATGTTGATTATGAGTCGATGCTCAGAGAACCAGGTTTAGTGGAATCAAAAGCAAGTTGGAGAGAGCTTTGAAGCAGCGTGGGCTACTATCAGCGGCAAGGAGTACAGCATCGCAGCATAAAGCAGGATCTTGCCCTTGCAGGCACTGGGTAGCTTAGTTGAGGAAAAGGGAGAAGAGTAAAGGTCCAAGAATAGACCCCTGAGGGACTCCAGAGCGAATAGGGCAGGCACTGGAGAGTTTTCCACTAACTTTCCACATTGGGAGCGAGCTGAGAGAGATAGCTGGCGCACTCAGGAGACTGGGTCCAGTGGCAAAGCCTAAGTGGTCCAGGGTAGTTAACAAGAATGGGTGCGATACGTATCAAAAGCTTTAGACAGGTCAATGAATACCCTCCAGCCAGGCACCAGTGTCCAAGGAGGTGGAGGAAGTTGGAACTCCAGGTGAGCCGTGTTGGTACTATGACTGGCTCTGAACCCATGTTGCTCAGGGCAAAGAACACTGTACTTTGAAAGGTAGTCGGAGACTTGGGTGGCAACAATTTTCTCTAGAGCTTTTAGAGGGGGATTGAGATGTGGGTCGGTAATTACAGGCAGAGTCCTGTCGCCACCTTTGTAGACAGGAGTAACCGTGGCAAACCTCCAGACAGTAGGGAATTGCCCGAGGCAGAGGGATTTGTTAAAGATGCTTGTGATAGGGGTGAGGACCTGATCCAGGACCTGACGCAGGAGGCAGGGATCAAGGGACATTACCTATGCATGCTACCTTTAATGGGCCTTAAGGAGATATGGTCTAGTTTCTGTAAGGTTACACAACGAGGTGGAACAAGGGGTGTGTGATGGAGGGCGGAACTGGGGGGCGGAGGACTGAAGAAATTACTAGGGAGTATTGAGCTAAGGTCGGTAAAGGAGTTATTGAGGTGGGTGGCAATGAGGGTAGGGTCAGTGGAGACAGTACCATTGATGTTAAGAAGTGTGGGAGAGGGGGACCGGGAGTGGCCATTCAGTTGCTTGACATTGTCCCAGAAAGACCTAGGATTCCCCCAAGAGGAGGTGAGGGAGGCTTGGTAATAATCCGCCTTAGCTTTACGGATAGCCCAGGTGCATTGGTTTCTAGCCGCAGCATAGGTCTGCCTTTCAGAAGGTCGGCCAGAGGCAACAGCAAGGTGCCACAGATTATCCCGCTGCTTAAAAAGCCGCCTCAGTGCAGGGTGAGCCAAAGGCATATCTTACTTTGGACCTAAGGAGTAGTTATAGGAGTGAAGATGTCACAGGCAAAGTTGAAAGTGTTGATAAAGAAGGACAGGGCCATGTCAACGTTAGTTGCGTTTATTAGTGGGGACCAGTCTGTGTGAGCAAGGTAATTCTTTAGGTCATTCAAACCCCCAGGTCTAAGCCGCCTTCAAGAGGTGGTTTTGACTGAGGGAGTGGGCTGAGAGGTTACCCAGTTGAAGAGAATAGGAGAGTGGTCACTAAGACAGTCAGGGAGGATTGGGATATTGCGGACCGGCTTGGCCTGTTTGTGAGGGACCACATCCAGGAGAGTGCTAGTGCTCCATCTGGGGTTGATTCTAGTGGGCTGGGAGACTAGTTGAGTTATATCAATTGCAGCAAAGGCTTCACGGGCGGAGGAGGCTGAGGGGCAAAGCCAGTTAACATTCAGGTCACCCACCAGAATTTGGTCAGAGGGGTTGGGTAGGGAGGTAATGTATTCAATTAGTGTGCCCAGTGCCCGAGACTGGTTTTTGGGAGGTATGTAGGCTGTAGTAAGAAAGATAGGCCCTCTAGAGGAAATTAAGCACTGAAACTTAACAAACAAAGAAAAGGCCCATAAAACACTTTGGAGGAGGTTTCAACTTGCAAAAAAAGGCAGTACTCGGGAGGGCTCAGTTGTTGGAGGAGGTTTCAACTTGCAAAAAAAGGACATTACTGGGGAGGGCTCAATTAACTTCTTAAGCTAGAGCAAAAATAGTGCTCTCAAGCTCCCATACACACACAGGCAGCGTAGTAATGAGGCTTCATCGGAGAACACTATTTTTCACACTCTATCATGTTGTTTGGAAGGTAATTTTTGTATGGTATTCTTTTCTCAAAGCAAAACGTCTGCAGGGCTATGCCCACTGCAGCTATAAAAAAGGCAATGGCAAAATCATATGCTCAATTGTTTGGATTTGTTTTTATGAACATCCACAGATTGATTGTGGATAAGTGATTTCCTTTTATTTAAAAAACTGTATTAATAAATGAAGCTATGAAAGAATAGAAGCTTTCCTTTATTTGTTTTCTGTTCAAAGCACCTGTACAATATAAAAGAAAGGGTCATTAACTTGAGAATAAATAGTACGGCAATAAAACAGAAGGTCATAAGTCACAAGCATATACCAAGAAACAAAATCAAATGAATACCCAGCAAATGCTTACTACATACAATGGTATTTCGATTTGTATTAAAAAGAGACAATGGAGCCAGCAAAAAATGAATCTCCTTAGGGACTGAGTTCCAAAGAGAAGGTGGCCACAATGAAAGCCCTGTTCCCTCTTGGACTTTAAGAGAGACAGTGGTACCCTCAACTACAGCTCACCCACCCGATAGTTTTGTTGACCTGTGCTACAGCATCTTTACTGCCTCAATGGCCTTTTTGTTTTGAGGAGCACAAAATAGCATATGGTATTCCAGATGAATCCTGATGAGAGCTTTATAAAGAACAGGATTACATCCCCGGCCTTGATGACCATCCCCTGTTAATGCACCCCAGCATTTTGCTCATCTGATAGTTGTGGCATCTTGCTTATCATACTTCCTTTATTGGCTATTATCCCCCCAGGTTTTTTTCTATTCCACAGCAGCAAGAAGAGTCCCACACAATGTGTAGGACCAACCAATGTTTGTCCTACCAAACAGTAGCACCTTACATTTAGCTACATTGAATCTGAGCCTATAACATTTTGACAAATCACCCAGTATGTTCAGATTCTCCTGAGGTTTGTCTCCATCGGCTACAGAGTCCACTACTTTGTCCAGCTTAATGTAGTTTTCTAAAATCACTTTTCACTCCAATGTCCCCACTCCACAAAGTGTTACAACATTGTGAAGCTGTGAAGTTCTGAAGTTCACTGGCAATGTCAGCAAAATCACTCCGGGAGGATTAGGGGTAAAACATCCCATGTTACCAGGAAAAGCTCTTGTAAAATTTAAATTAAAGCCACGCACAGATACAGGTCCCTTTCAGCTAAACAGCCAGAATAAGAAAGTAAAAAAAGATGGGCACTCAACACCACCAAGAAACATTACTTGATGCAGGAATAAAGTGCTTCAGTCCATAACTTTATTAATGTGCAAACACTGCAAAAAGTGCAGACCCCAGAACAGCTTGGAGGGCCATGCCTCCTGGTGCATTTCAAATTCTAATGAATGCTTTCTCAAAGCCACACAGTCATTCTGGATGGTCATCATTTGCCACATACAATTGAAATTTAGTAATATTCAAGTTTCTTCTGACAATGGATAAGTGTTCCTGTAACTGATACCTTATACTGCCACTATATTGTGCCTTTTGTGTGCCTTCTATAGTGAAACTCAAGATGTTTCATTTTTGTACAAAAAATCTCTACACTGTAGTATTACATGTCCTTTGCTGATACATGTAAGATAGTTACTTGTGCTAATGTGCCTTGTGCCAATGCTTATTTATTGTTTGTACTTCTTCCAGGTCAAGCCAGAAATTAGGCATTGTATTTTGTCTGGCACACCTATCTGGTAAACAAAAAATAAATAAATATCTATTTAAGTGTTCTCAGTATGAAAGAAAGTGTGTCATCACCATGCACTCAGCCTTTGAGAAAGTATGCAGTGGAACGTGAAATGCAACAGGAGACATGCCCTGGGAGTTGTTCTGAGGTCTGCACAATTTGCGATTCTTGCATGTTAATAAAGTTATGGATTGAAGCACTATATTCTGCAACAACTCTTTAAGCTAAGTGGCAACCATAACACAAGGGGGCACAGTCTTAAACTGGAGGGTGAGGTTAGGAGGGAGGTCAGAAAGCACTTATTCACAGAGAGGGTGGTGGACACTTGGAATGTACTGCCAGAAGAGGTGGTCATATTGAAGACAGTGGACAGCTTCAAGAGAGGTGGGGATAGGCATAGGTGGAAGGTAAACACCATGCTTAGGGAGGATGGGAGGAGTGGGGAGGGGGGCAGGGACAGTAGTTCAAACTGTGGACCCTGCAATATGAGCAGACTAGATTGAACAAATTGCCTTCTTCTGCTGGCTTCTTCATCATATGTCATATGTTTGTGTTGATGGCTGTTCACTGGTTGTGGTGAGTGCCTAGCACTTTTTACTACCTGGAGAAGAGGCAGAAGCTCTTGGTCACATGGTATAAATACTGGGATGTATACCATGCTGTGCCTCAGTTCTGTGCAGTCCTAGCTGGAGAGTGAGGAGACAGATACTGCCCTCTATTTTCTCTTTGGAGTTCACAGATTTAAAAACTTTTCTTCTGTCGGAAAGCTATTTCTACTTGCTAAACCTGCTTCATCTGTGTTCCTAGCAAAAAACAAATATTGTTTTGAGTATTTGGGAGTTAATTTTTATGGTTTTATTTGTGCTTTTAGATTCTTCATTTTGGTGCCTACATGACTGTGTGTGGGTGTGTGTGTGTGAGCAAGCACGCTTATGTGTTTTCCGTGCATGTATGCATTCTTGCATGCATATATGTGTGTGTGTGTGTGTGTGTGTGTGTGTGTGTGTGTTTGAGATCACAGGCAGTGCAAGCCTGCAGCTTCAGTGTCTGCTTGCAGCTACTTAGTTGTATTTGACTGGACTCTGTCAGAGATTTTGTGGCTCTTTTTTTAAGTACTTTTGTTTTGATTTCATAATTTTTCATATGAATTTAGCTTTTCTATTTTTGACAGTTATTTAACTTGTTAATTTTATTTATTTGTCATATATTTTCTGTGCCATGCAATTTCTGATATACTTTTACCCATCTGTGTTGTTAGCCAAAACCATGAAGTGCTTTAGCATAGTGATTTGGGAAAATGTAATGGTGGTCAAATGGCTCTGGCAAAGTGAGGTGCATAAAGGTTGCAGGTACAGGGGGAGGAGGATAAAAACAGGAAGGCAGCCACTAAACATTTTTCAGCATCAGATGCTATAGCTCTACTTCTTGTAGGTACATCAGGTACCTGCAGCAGCAGGACAAGTTGAGTTATAGGTGCAGCAGGTTCCATTCCTGCTGTCCAATATCTGAAGGCAATGGTTGAGGTGGAAGGGAAAATGATTCTGGTAGTATGCCCCATGTTGAGGCTCCAAAATTACTTGTGGAGCAAGAAAGAGAAGAGCTGGTACTGCTCACCTTGCCAGATTTTGGGAAGCTGGCAGAGCCAGACAGTGAGGAGGTACTTGAGGAATCGGAGGATATTATCCAGGTTGAGGTGTAGGAGGAGGAGGAGGAGAAGGCAGTGGTGGAGGAGGAGGAATAGTCTGATGATGGGAAGGGTGTTGTTGAGGACCCACTGTGGGAGTCTGTGAGGCAGGCTAAGAAAAAGAAAGTTAGCAGGTGGAGATCATTGCAGACTGGTGTAAAGACAACTACATTGGCTACTCTTAAAATGCAAACCTTGTAAAAGTCATTCCTTCTGGTGTGGCATGCCCTTTACCCAATTTACTTGTTCAAGTTCCACATGCACAATCCATTTAAACAAAGAAAATAATAAAAAAAACACTGGGTCTACTCCTCCCACAGACCATTGACCCCACATGTCCATATCCAAAATGTGGATCAAATATTTTGGTGTGGGATTTCTTTGTCCTTGATGACAAAGACCACTTTGTTGCCATGTTGAGCTAGGGAGAAGCCCGGTATGAAAGATACACATTCATTCACAGAAGGTTGCGACTGTGACTCTAGTGGTGCAGGGTGGTGCAAATAACAAGTTCAGCTGGCAGTACTTACAATACAGACCAAAACAGTTTTCACACTCAGGGGTGACACAGAACAGCTAACCAAACCATAGCCAAAATTAGAGCAAAGATGCTTACTTTATTTCCTGGTCTGTGACAGGCTTGGATAAGGCCCTGTCTCATTTGTTATTTAGAGATAGTTAAAAGCAAGGATCTATTTTGTACTCTCGTATTCTGCCAGTTGTCTGTCCTTTGCCTGTCTGATTGCTCATTCAAATTTTATTGTGATAGCTAGGAATAGGCCACTCTGATGGTCCCACAATTTTCCTGTTAACTCCCCCTCCTTGACTTGCTGTTTCTATTCTATCTTTCTCCCTGCACTTCTCTGCGGCTAAATAACATGTTTGAATCCTTATGTGAAAATGGGATCCCTTGATTTGCAAATGTATATAAATATATTGTTGAAATGATTGCAGAAAGCTAATTGGCTTTATTAGGAAAGATAATCTGGAAGACAGGAGGGTACCCCTGAGATGCACTTTGACCTTCACAAGCTTATTTACAGAACTGTAAGCAGGAAACCAGCTCTAGGACAATTAAGACTTAATGTACTCTTCAGCCTGGATTCAGGAAAGAAACAGGCAAAGTTTTGGTTCATTTTGTGGGAAACAGGCGATGCAATTTACTGCATCAAGATGCAGAGTTTAAACTGGCAGGAAAAGACATAAAAGGAGAGCAATGCTTTGTTTGGGAAGATTTGAAAGGAAAACTCTGATGAAGGACTTTTGTGTGTACTGCCTGCATGAAGAGCTATCTCGTACAATTTTAATTTTTTTCTATTTTATTGTTATTGATAATAATAAAATGTTACTTGTGAATTTTGTAACTCCTCATAATCTGCCTATGTTTCCTCACCTATGCCTCTATGACAAGGTCCATCATGTCGCTGCAGTTTTCCCCACACTACTCAACTTTGTGAAACAGTGACTAGAAACAAATACTGTTGAAGTTCCAAATAATAATCCTCAGTTTGGTTACAATCATGAGGAGCATCTACTATTTGCCCCAGCACTTTGGCATATGCTCAGCCTTCATCAGGAGGCCATGGTTACAGGGTTCATGATGGCTCTAAAATAGGTAATGGAAGGTGACATCACAATGTTGCTATAGCAACTCCTTTCACCAACATATATTCAGTTTAACCACTGTGTTAGTGCAAATATAAGGTTCTAAGGCAATTTTATAAACTACTGTACATTACCAAACATACAAAAAATTGCAGAGATAGAACCATAGCTTTCGCATTGGAGTCATCAGATCTATGTTAAATAGAAAATGTCTGTTAGTGCAAGTAAAAGGAAACACATAAGAGGAAGGACAGAGAACTGTACCAGTTATAGCACAAGGAAGCGTGGAAGGCAGTCAGAATAGCAAAGGCCCAAACTGAGGAAAATATAGCCAACTCAGTTAAGAAGGGGGATAAAATCTTTATGGGTACATTAGGGAGTGAAGAAAGACCAAGGGCGGGATAGTGAAGCTTAATAAAGGGGTGGGGTGAGTGGGCAGAGAGGGACAGTGAAAAAGCAGGGATACTGAATGAATACTTCTGCTCAGTATTCACAAAAAAGGAGAAGGTACCTAATCCAATTGATAGAAGCACTCCAGATTGGGGGTCAATACCAATCCTTTCACAGAAGAAAGGGTTCTGAAAGAACTCCTAAAACTGAAGGTGGACAAAGTAATGGAGCCTGATGGGATTCACCCCAGAATTCTAAAAGAACTAAGGTGAGAACAAGTGACACCACTGACTACCATTTTTAACAAATCATGGGAGGGTGTTATGGTACCTATGGACTAGAGGAGGGAAGATGGTATTCCTCTTCACAAAAGTGGGAGCAAAGCAGAGGCAAGAAACTATAGACCTGTTAGCTTGACCTCAGTGGTAGGGAAAATGATGGAATCACTTCTGAAAGAAAGAATTGTTGAGTACCTAGAGGCCAGCAGGGCACAGGGCCCAAGGCAGCATGGATTCACAGCAGGAAGGTCATGTCAGACAAATCTAATAGATTTCTTTGACTGGGTGACCAGCATAGTAGACGAGGGAGGGAATGTGGACATGGCCTACCTAGACTTTAGCAAGGCATTTGACACAGTCCCACAAAAAACATTAATAAACAAATTAGCCAGCCTGGGAGTGGGTCCCAGGGTGGAAGCCTGGGTAAAAAATTGGCTGGATAACAGGACACAGAGGGTAATAGTCAACAGAGTCCACTCTGAAGAAAAGGGGGTTACTACAGGAGAACCACAGGGTTCAGTACTGGGTCTGGTCCTTTTTAACGTCTTTATAAGTGACATTGCAGAGGGACTGGAAGGAAAAGTATGCCTCTTTGCAGACAACACAAAGATCTGCAATAGGGTTGGTACACAAGGGGTGCATGGAAAGGATGAGAAGGGATGTGGCAAGGTTGGAGGAATGGTCAAAAGTATGGCAGTTCAGAGTAAATGCAAAGAAATGCAAAGTAATGCACCTGGGAAACAAAAACCCAGAGGAAGAGTACACAATGGGTAGGAGGAGGTTTTAACAACAACAGAAATGGAAAGGGACCTGGGGGTATTCATATCAGATTACCTAAAGGTTAGCACGCAATGTTAGAAGGCAGTAAGCGGGGCTGGGGGGATACTGGAATGTATAGGGAGAGGCATCACCAGTAGAAAACAAGAAGTTATTATCCCTCTATACAGACAGTTGGTGAGACTCCATCTGGAGTACAGCATGCAGTTCTGGAGACCCCATCTCCACAAGGACATAGACAGGATGGAGGCAGTCCAGAGAAGGGCAACTAAAATGGTGCAGGGTCTGCAACAGAAGCCACACAAAGAAAGACTAAAGGAACTTAATATGTATACCCTTGAGGAAAGTAGGGAAAGGAGGGACATGATAGAAACTTTCAAATACCTCAAGGAAATCAATAAAGTCCAAGAGGGTAGCATCTTTCAGAAAAAGAGATGTGCAAGAACAAAGGGATGCAATCTGAAGATGGGGGGGATGGCTCAGGGGCAATGTGATAAAGTATTTTTTCACAGAGAGGGTAGTGGACTCATGGGACAGCCTTCCTAAGGAGGCTGTGGGGTCAAAAACAGTGGATGAATTCAAGAATGCATGGGACAGACATAATGCAATTCTGGTGGAGGGTAGGAAGAAGTAGGCTGTTGGTTAACTAGGATCTGAAACTTATCCAATAGATAAGGAAATGGGCAGACTAGGTGGGCTAAGTGGTCCTTATCTGCCATCAAAGTTTATGTTTCTATGTTTGTTAGTTAAGAATCTGGTAATCCCAATGACTCTGTGACAGTGATAAAAACATAGTATATACTGGAATCTGAGATGGAAGAATTCATGCAAAGGTTGAATCAAAATGATCTGAACCTGAAATTCATGCCTTGCTTGGACAGGTCATCCCTGGACTTCTTAGATATCACACTTCAAGATGAAAATACAGGGGATATAAATGTCAATACTCGCTGTTACTGAAAAAGATAGCAGCCAGTTCTGTTCTATGAGCTAATAGTGCCCTCTTGGCAGCCCTCTAAAGATCTATACCGTGTAGTCAATTTCTACAATTCAGAAGAATTTGTAGTACTGTAGACATGTTTGACAGTCTGCTGCAGAATTAGAAGGGAGGTTCAAAGCTAGAGGTAATGATCATCATTTACTTACTGAAGCCAAAAAGAAGGCCAGAATACTAGACATCAATGAACTGTTAAAAGAAAAAGACAGACCCCTTCTAGGAGATAAACAAAGGCCCATCATGTTCATCACAGAATGTAAGCAATTATCAAGCAGAATACACAATATAAGCCATAGAAAATGGTCAGTTTTACTGGGAGATAGTGAGGTAGCCTATGCTGTTGGACTCAAACCCAGAATAACACTCAGTCATTCTAGCAGTTATCATGGACAGACTGGTACACAGCAAATGTGATTTAGACACAATAGAACATCAATGTAATTGGATTCTGAGTAAACCCAAAGGATTCCACAAATGCCTGAGATGCAACACCTCTTACAATGGTGTCTCTCCCAAAGAATTTGTGCACGCTCAGAATCAAAAAAAGGTATAGATATATGAATTTATTTCATGTGACACTGCATTCATAGGACAGGATGCACAAAACAGATGCACCCAGCGCAACCCAGATGTGCTGGTGCAAGTCAGAAATGTGCCAGAAGCCCATTCAGAAACAAGGTGAAAGCACCAACCCAACCAAGATGCCCTGCTCAGAACAACATGCTCCACTGGCGCAATGTAATGACATGCAGCACATATACAGGGGGTGTACCCATGCATACACAGTGCAACTCGATTCACAGGGCAGAACCAGGATGCGGCAATGGGGCAATGCCAATGCAAACCCAGGATGCACCATAGAAAGATAAGTACAAAAGAAGGAGACTTATATCCAGCACACCTGCAGGTTGTGAATGGAACAACCGCAGCAGCACACAGCCAGAGCCAGAGGGGAAGAGGAAACCAGAGAGAGGGAGAGAGACACAGCCAGCCATC
Organism: Neoceratodus forsteri; assembly: GCA_016271365.2. NCBI lineage: Eukaryota > Metazoa > Chordata > Ceratodontiformes > Ceratodontidae > Neoceratodus > Neoceratodus forsteri. The sequence goes on from CM057455.1 coordinate 702,203,376, forward strand.
CGGCAACAAAGCCAGGCAGCAAACAACACCAGAGGGCCACACTGACAGCAGAAATTAACCAGGAAGCAGTTGCCATAGCTGATGCCCAAAAGAGGAGGAGGAGGCATGGCCCTGGAAGGCACTGTAGGTGGACAACCCCATGGTGGTATCGTGCCCGGCTGTCCTTTAAGCCGCTCACAGAGGTGGAGACAGTCAGATGATACCACCTCAACAGGACCATGCTGAGGCAGCTTTGTGAGCTGTGCCATGATGAGATGCAGGCACTTACCATATGAGGTCATGCCATCTCAGTGGAGACTAAGGTGACAACGGTCATGTGCCTGCTTACATAGAATTTGACGGCAGATAAGGACCGCTTGGCCCACCCAGTCTGCCTATTTCCCTACCTACTGGATAAGCTGCAGATCCTAGTTAACCAGCAGCCTACTTCTTCCTACCCCCACCCCCTAGAATTGCCTTATGACTGTCCCATGCATGCTTGAATTCCACCACTGTTTTTGACTCCACAACCTCCTCCGGAAGGCCGTTCCATGCTTCCACAATCCTCTCTGTGAAAAAATACTTCCTTAAATGACCTCTGAGCCACCCCCTCTATCTTCAAATTGTGCCCACTTGTTCTTGCAGACCTCTTTTTTTGAAAGATGCTACCCTCTTGGACTTTGTTGATTCCCTTGAGGTACTTGAATGTTTCTATCATGTCCCCCATCTCCCTCCTTTCCTCGAGGCTATACATATTAAGCTCCTTAAGTCTCTCTTCATATGTCTTTCGGTGCAGACCCTGCACCATTTTAGTTGCCCTCCTCTGGACAGCTTCCATCCTGTCTATGTCTTTGCAGAGACTGGGTTTCCAGAACTGCACACAGTAATCCAGATGGGGTCTCACCAGCTGTCTGTACAGAGGGATAATAACTTCCTGTTTTCTACTGGTGATGCCTATCCCTATGCATCCCAGTATCCCCCCAGCCCTCCTTGCTGCCCTCTCACATTGCTTGCCCAGCTTTAGGTCATCTGATATGACTACTCCCAGGTCCCTTTCCATTTTTGTTGTTGAAGTATCTCACCCCCCACTGTGTATTCTTCCCCTGGGTTTTTGTTTCCCAGGTGCATTACCTTGCACTTCTTAGCATTGAATCTAAGCTGCCATACATTTGACCATTCCTCTAACCTTGCCAAGTCCCTTCTCATCCTTTCCACCCCACCCTGTGCATCAACTCTGTTGCAGATCTTTGTGTCATCTGCAAAGAGACATACTTTTCCTTCCAGTCCTTCTGCAATGTCGCTTATAAAGACATTGAAGAGGACTGGTCCTAATACTTAACCCTGCGGTACCCCACTAGTAACCCTCCTTTCATCTGAGTGGACTCCATTTACTATTACTCTCTGTGTCCTATTCTCCAGCCAATTCTTTACCCAGGCTGTCATCTTGGGACCCACTCCCAGGCTGGCTAACTTGTATATTAATCTTTTGTGTGGGACTGTGTCAAATGCCTTGCTAAAGTCTAGGTAGGCCATGTCCACAGCCCCTCCCTGATCTACTACTTTGGTCACCCAGTCAAAGAAATCTATCATTCATCTGGCATGACCTTCCCGCTGTGAATCCATGCTGCCTAGGGTCCTGTGCCCCTCTGGCCTCTAGATACTAGACAATTCTTTCCTTCAGAAGTGATTCCATCATTTTCCCTATCACTGAGGTTAAACTAACAGGTCTGTAGTTTCCTGCTTCTGCCTTGCTCCCACTTTTGTGAAGGGGAATCACATCTGCCCTCCTCCAGTCCTCGGGTACCACCCCATCCTCCCATGATTTGTTAAAAAGGGTAGTCAGTGGTGTCACTAGTTCTACCTTTAGCTCTTGAAGAATTCTGGGATGAATCCCATCAGGCCCCATTGCTTTGTCCACCTTCAGTTTTAAGAGTTCTTTCAGAACCCTTTCTTCTGTAAATGGGCTGGTATCAACTTCTGTATCCAGAGTGTTTTTATTGTTTGTTTTATGTACCTCCCCCTCTTCATTTGTAAATACTGAGCAAAAAGATTTGTTTAGTATCTCTGCCTTTTCACAGTCTCCTCTGCCCACCCTCCTCCCTTTTTAAGCCTCACTATCCCTCCCTTGGTCTTCCTTCGCTCCCTGATGTACCTATAAAAGGTTTTATCCCCCTTCTTAACTGAGTTGGCTATCTTTTCCTCGGTTTGGGCCTTTGCTGTTCTGACTGCCTTCCCAGCCTCCTTTTGCTTTAACTGATACAGTTCTCTGTCCTGCTCCTTCTGCGATTCCTTGTACTTCCTGAATGCTTTCTTTTTCTCTTGAACCTTCACTGCCACTTCCTTTGAGAACCATAGTGGTTTCTTACATCATTTTGTTTTGTTTATTTGCTTCACACAAAGGCTTGTTACCTCTGTGATGGCAGTTTTTATTATTCCCCATTGTTCTTCCACCCCTCCTTCCTGCCCATTTGCTAGTGCATTCCTTAGGCACTCACCCATTTTGGCAAAGTCAGCCCTCCTAAAGTCCAGTACTTTTGTCTTTGTATGGCTTGTCTCTATTGCTGTGTTTATTGTGAACCATACTGTTCGATGGTCGCTAGTTCCCAGATGGCTACCCACTTCTACATCTGTGATCCTCTCTCCATCTCCATTTGAGAGAATCAAGTCTAATATTGCTCCCTCCTCGAATGGGCTCCAGTACTAGTTGTCTAGGCATGCCCCCTGTGGGGCATCTAGAATAACTGCACTCTTTCAAGTGGCAGCTGCAACTGCACTCCAGTTAACATCTGGCATATTCAGATCACCCATCAGCAATATCTCCCTTTTTCTGCCATTCTAAGTATACTTTCTATCATTTCCTTGTCCATTTCCTCCCCTGAGAGAAGGATCTGTATACAACCCTGTGCGGATTGTGGTGCCATTGCCTGTCTCCAATTTACCCACAGTGCTTCTTCTCCTCCCTCTTTACCCTTTTGTTCTGTTGCTTTTATTCCTTCCCTTATGTAAAGAACTACTCCTCCTCCTCTTTTACCCTCCCTGTCCCTCCTATAGATAGTGTATCCTGGTATGTTTATGTCCCAGTCATGGTTTTGTGTGTACCATGTTTCTGTGACTGCCACGATATCCAGTTGTTCCTCCTCCATCAAGGCCACTAATTCAGGAAGCTTGTTACCTAGATTACGGGCATTGGTACTCATTGCTCTCCATTTTTTGATGGCTTTACCTTCTGTTGCAGCATCCCCCACTGACCATTCTACCTCAGTCTTTTTCTCATTTAGTACCCTGTTTTGTAGGGAGAGGCTGGGATTTTCCTGCTGCTTGTCAGTGCCTCCCCCTTTGACTAGTTTAAAAGCTTGCAAATGAAGCATTTAAACCGATTGCTCAAAAGACTTGTTCCCTTCCTGGACAGATGCAGACCATCCTGCCAGTATAGGCTGGTGTCCCTCCAGGTGGAACCCCAGTCCCCAATGAAGCCAAACCCCTGTGCTCTGCACCATTTTTTAAACCATTCATTAAACTGCATGGTGCTAATTACCCTCGCCTTCCCCATGCCTTTGACAGGCAGCACCTCTGAGAAGGATACTGTGTATGCTACTTGTCTTAGGCCCCTCCCCAACTCTGCAATGTCCTCCTGCACTGCTCTAATCTCATGATGAGCCAAGTCATTTGTCCCTAGGTGGACAATTACATCCAGCTCAGACTCTCTTGCAGCTGTTCTCGTGATCCTGAGGATGCGCTTCCTGTCCCTCCAAGCCATGGCACCAGACAGGCACCTTACTTCAGTTTTCCCAGCTCCCCAGTTCTATACCCTAATAATTGGGTCCCCACCAGGGCTGCTTCCTTTCCTGTGGTGTCCTCTGCCTTCTTCCTGTGGGCCTCCCTTGTGACAGTTGTCATCAGTCTTCTCTGGGATGCATCCATAGGGAGCTATGCTCCCCCAGAATGGTGTATGGATTGTGGAGTGGAACAATTGACTGGTGTGCGCCTCTGTTTCACCCTCCTCACCCTCCCTGAGCCCACTGTGGTCCAACTGCTGTGCTTTCTTTGCAACCCCTGAGGTAGTGGTGGTGGTGGTGGTGCTAGTGCTCCCTTGATGGGGGAGGTTCCCTTCCTACTGTCCAGTGTGGCCTGGGGGAAGGTTTCCTTAATACTGTCCAGTGTGGCCTGAAGACGGGCAACTTCCTCCCTCAGGACAGATAGTTGTCTGCAAATATGCTTGCCACAGGAACTTTCCAGAGGCCTACTGGGGACACCACTGGCATATGACAGGCCTCTACATCTCACCTCCTCAAACAGTTCCTCACCACACTGCTACCGCATGCTGCGGAATACATCCATTTCCCCAGCACACAGGCAAAGCGGACAGAAGCATTGCATGGGTTCTACAGGGTGGAACACATGCCAGGTGTCATAGGGGCCATTGGCTGCACCCATGTGGTGATCGGTGCACCACCTGGTGAGGGGGCAATCACATACATGAATCGGAAGGGGTATCATTCTGTGAATTGCCAGGTGGTGTGCGAAGTCACAGGGCACATCACCAATGTCTGCGCCACAAACCCTGGGAGTGCCCATGATGCATACATATGGCACCAGTCGACACTCTGCACAAGATTTGAGTCTGTGGGCATCCAAAGTGGCCATCTGATAGGTATATGTGACAAGGCGCCAACAGCATAGGGGAAGCACCATGTCCAGGACACATAGGGTGGGCCGTGGGCAGTGTGAAGTACGTGCATGGGCCATGGGACAGCAGGGGTGTGAAAGGGTACAGAGGCGGACACAGGGTGGCATGCAAGCGTTGTGCACCACATGACAGATGGGAGCATGCAGGTGCAGCCATGGTAGGGATGCAGAACAGGGAAGTATTGAACTGATGTCAACCTCACCCCCACCCTGCAGAGACTAACAGACATTGGAGGTGTGCCTTTGTGTCGTAGGCCTCAATGCTCATGTCATTTCACCTCATCCTACCCTGAAGACACCGACAGGTGTCGCAGTGTGCCTTGGGGTCTTTGGGCCTTATGCACACCCCATTCCATAAGGAAATATGCAGAGATGGGTGCATTACAGGAGAATGGGGTGAACATTGGGGCCGAAAACTCCAAGGTACACCTCAATCAATCAATCAATCTAAATTTTATTTTTAAAAAGCATCTTTCTGCAGCCAAGGTGCTTGTACATAAAATACGTATTATAAAAACATCATAAAAACACAGCAACACCATTAGTTGATAAAACCCAGCAATTTAAACTACATAAATTACAGAGGTGGCATAAAAACCTCAATGCCTGTCATTGGCTTCAGGGTGGGGGTGGAACCTTGCCATGGGAACCTTCCAGAGGCCTACTGGGGACACCACTGGCATGTCACAGGCCTCTATGTCCTGCCTCCTCACACAGTTATTTACCACACTGCTACCACATGCTTCGAGCATTATGGCCGATGATCCCAAGTCACACCCCCGACACCTGTCAGTCTCTACAAGGTAGGATATTGCAGTTGGAAACCCTAATGCCCCAAGTGTTTGTTGGTATTTTTGCTCCAAAATTTCAACATGGGCTTTTTGTGACCCCACCTCAAGAACAATGGCACTATCATTTTGTTATTCAATCCCAAAAGGTGATTTTGCACAGTGACTGCGCTATTTGGTGCCTCAGGTGTGAAAACACATTTCAGGCAGGATGTGAAAAATGACAGCTGTACTATTCATGAGGTGGTGTGAAAAAATGCTGCTGCTGAAAATCTGGAATGAAAATATGAAAAATTGCTGAAGTTACAAGCATGCGTAGAAACTGCAAAATGCATGCCTGTAACGCAAACTTTTTTCTGAATTTTTTCACCAGATTTTCAACATGGCCATTTTTGAACTTCTCCTCATGAATAGTGGCACTGTTATTTTGTTAATTTGTTCCAAAAGTTGATTTGCAACAGTGACCATGCCATTCTACGCCACAGGTGTGAAAACATGTTTTGGGCAAGATGTGAAAAATGACAGCTGTACTGTTCATAAGGAGGTGTGAAGAAATGGCAATGTTGAAAATCTGGAATGAAAATATAAAAAATTAGTGAAGTTACGAGCATGCGTAGAAACTGCACAACGCATGCTCATAATGCAGTCATTTTGAGGAATTTTTTCACCAAATTTACATGTGCTTATTTGGACCTTTCCTCATGAACAGTGGCACTGTCATTTTGTTTCTTTGTCCTGAAAGGTGATTCTGTGCAGTGACCGCAAAATCACCTTTCAGGACCAAGAAACAAAGTGACAGTGCCAGTGTTCATGAGGTGGAGTGCCAAGAAACCCATGTTGAAAATTTGGGGCCACAGGTCCTAGAAATGGCTGAGATATTAACTTAAGTTGAACCCCCCATTGACTCTCATTATACAGCACTTACCGATTCCTCAGTTCGCAGTTCAGCTTTGAAGAGTGCAGACACATCCCAGACCACAGAAGATCGTTGCTCCTGACTTCCAGAGGTAAGTATAGGGTGAGTAGGGGGATGGGGAGGTTGGTGTGAAGAGGGAGGGTCAGGATGGGGGAAGGGGACAGGGAAATGATGAAGGACCCTTTTCTGTTTTGCAGGTAAAAAAAGACTGTTGCGGACCATTTTCTTTATCTACAGGTTAAAAAAAAAACTTTGGCACACTGGGGTTGGCTCCCAGTGTGCCACATGAGTGTGTGTGGAGGGGGGCATGATGCCGAAGAGGATTGGACACCCCATCAGCAAAGAAAGTGAGCTTGGAGGGAAACATGATACCGACAGGGATTTGGCACCCCCATCGGCAAATAAATTGAGCTTGGGGGACATCCAACACTGAGAGTGGGCATCCCAGTGTCAGGAAAATACATTATGAAAATTATCTGGGCACACTGGGCTGGGCTACCAGTGTGCCACAATGTGGGGGGGGGGAGATACATGCCGACACGGTAATTGGGCACCCCAATGTCAGCTTTTTCAGGGAGTGTGTGGCCAGCGTATTTCTTTCTTGAACTGTTTCACCAGGAAGAAGTGCATCCCCGCGTTGTTCATTTCCACACACATGCAGAAGCAGTGGCTCTACTGTGCCTGTGCAAAATTGGCTACATTCCACACATATTTGTTCCATGACTGATCAGCTGTTCGGCAGCTGGTTCTATTTTAAAGTTTCCCCACACACTACTCATAGCAATAAGTTTGCAGCGCACAGGTGTGGCTGACTTAAAAAGTGTTAGATCACAGTTTCTGAATGAACAATGGGACTTAAAAGCCATTTCTTCTAACCAGTTTTTGATGCTACAATAAATTGCTGTTATTGCCTCTGTTCATGGAAATATATTAACATGAAAGAAATTATGAAACTTATTTCTCTCTTTCTTTTCACCCCTTAGATGCGCTGTATCTGTCTCTCAAAATCCTCTGCCTATGACTAGATTTCTACATCAAACCCCTCATAAAAAAATGTGAGGAAATGAACAAAATGTGATCACATGGTCAGTACCTTGTAGCCTATGTGTTCTCACTAAATCACTTCATACTGAAGAAAGCCAGACTTTATCTTGGAATTGGTTTGTGGTGCAGCCTACAGTTTGAATTATGGCATCCACTCAGGTTTCATAATATTGTAAAACTGACACTACCTGGTAGGTGCCTAAAATTTACTGTATATACTATTGTAAATCTTTATTCTGTTTTCTTGACAAATTTTGGACAGTGGTTTCTTAAAGCTTACCCTCCCTCCCTTCACACTCTGATCAATTTTCAAAACTGATAAACTAGTCCTTAGTTTAAAGCATTTTTATGTTCGCTTGTGCAGGCATGTACAAGCAACATTTTGTGGTCATAGCACTATACTAGCACTTTCAAAGGTGTGTCAGTGTTGTGGCGAATCCATGGGATGCTTTAGCCAGTGTGTCTCTTAACCACCAACCAGTGCTCACACTGCTGATGACAGCAGTTTCAGAGATTGCAACCAACTTGAAAGAAACCTGCTGCTGCAATGAGAGACAGGCTCATCATTGCAGTGGCAAATCTGACACGCCTTCCCTATGTGCCTTGCCTGGTGAAACACTTCAGTAAACATGGTGGCGGCTCTCACCATCCTCCTCACACAATCCCTAGAAAGTCGACTTCAGGGGTGCCCAATCCCCCTGTCGGCATGCCCCCTCACCAGTTCAATTTGTTTGACGATGGGGGTGCCCAATCCCTGTCAGCATAATGTCCCCTTAGTTTAATTTGTCTGCCAACGGGGGTGCCCAATCCTCCTCAGCATCATGTCCCCCCAAACACAGACACACTTTCTTTGCCAACAGGGTGCTCAATCCCTGTTGGCTCCAGTCCCCCCCAAAAAAAACAGGAGGTACTCTGGGAGCCCACCCCAGCATGCCCAATGTACTACCTAAAAAAGAAAACCTTCTCCCAAAGTGTTTTTTGATTTTATTTTGACCTGTACACAGAAAATGCCCCCGTCTGTGGCATCCCTCCCCAACCTGCATCCACCTCTGACACCCCATATCCCCACACCCCCACCATACTGATCTCTGAGTTCTGCGTGGAGATCTTCGGAGGAGCTGGAACACATCTGTACTCTTCAAATCTGACTGCGAACTGAAGAAATGCCAGTAAGCTGTATAATGGCATAAATGGGGGGTTTTCAACTTAGGTGAATATCTTGGCCATTTTGTTTGACTTTTGGCTCCAAATTTTCAACATGGGGTTCTTGGGACCCCACCTCATGAAATCAGTTACAGTCATTTCATTATGTGGTCCCGAAAGGTGATTAGGCAGTCACTGTGCAGAATCACCTTTTGGACTGAGTAACGAAACAACAGTGCCACTGTTCATGAGGTGGGCTCCCAAAAAGCCTATGTTACAAATCTGGTGTAAAAATTCCAAGAAATTACTGTGTTACAAGTGTGCATTGCACAGTTTCCATGCTCACTTCTAATTTTGAGAATTTTAAATATTTTCAGTCCAGATTTTCAACATTGCCATTTTTTCACACCTCCTTATGAACAGTACAGCTGTCATTTTTCACATCTTGCCTGAAATGTGTTTTTGCATATGTGACTCATGATGGCATGATCGCTGTGGGAAATCAATGTCCAGGACAGATTAAGGAAATCACAGTGACACTGTTCATGAATAGAGGTCCCAAAATGCCTTTATTGAAAATTTGGTGAAAAAATTCCAAAAAATGACTGTGTCACAAGTGTGCAATTTGCAGTTTCCATGCATGCTCGTAACTTCGAGAATTTTTAATATTTTCACTCCAAATTGCTAACATTGCCATTTTTTCACACCTGCTTATGAACAGTACAGCTGTCATTTTTCACATCCTGCCCATAACATGTTTTCACACCTGTGGCTCACAATGGGCACAGTCGCAGTGCAAAATCAATTCTCGGGACAGGGTAACAAAATCACAGTGCCACTGTTCATGGGGAGAGGTCCCAAAATGTGTATGTTGAAAATTTGGTAAATGAAATCCCCCAAATGACTGTATTATTGGTGTGTGTTGCACAGTATCTATGCATGCTTGTAAGTTTGCAAATTTTTCATATTTTCTCTCCAGATTTTCAACATTGCCGCTTTTTACACCTCCTCATAAATAGTGCAGCTGTCATTTTTCGCATCCTGCCCAAAATGTGTTTCTGCACCTGTGACTCCCAATGGCACAGTTGCTGTGCGAAATCACCTTTCTGAATTAAGTAATGAAATAATAGCACCACTGTTCATGAGGTGGGGTCCCAAAAAGCCACTGTTGAAAATTTGGAGTGAAAATACTGACAAACAACCAGGGTGTTAATGTTTCCAACCATACATCCACCTTGTAGACACTAACAGGTGTCAGGGATGTAACTTGGTTTCATCAGCCATAATGTTCACAGAATTCTACCCCCCAACCCCCAACCTACAGCCACTGACAGGTATTGAGTTGTGCCTTGGGTTCTGTCACCCTAATGTTCATCCCATTCTCCTATATTGCACCCATCTCAGTTTATTTCTTTATGAAATGGGGTGAGCATAAAGGTTGAAGACCCCAATGCACACCCCGACACCTGTCACTCTCTACAGGGTGGGGTGAGGTGGAATGGTGTAAGCATTATGGCTGACCCAAAGCCGCACTCCCAATGCCTTTCAGTCTCGGGGGGGGGGGGGTTGTTGGTGTTACTTCAATACTTTACTGTCATTCCAATTTTGCATTTCTGACTCATGCACAATCAAGGCCAGTGCCAGCAAGCCAGCTTTCGACATTGACAAATGCTTGTTATGATAGACTTTGCTATCTGGTGATCAGTTTTAATGCAGCCTACTGTTTGAGTCTTGGAAACCAATTGGGTCTCAACATTTTGCAAAATGACACTGCTGGGTAGGCATCTAAATTCACTGCACATATGTTTGTTGATCATTTTTCTGAGCAGATTAGACAGTGTACCCTAATAAGTTTCCACAAAAACAAAATAAAAACAAAACAAAACACTGCCCCCCCCCATATGCAGACTGAATTTTCTGGGAACAACTGTCTTTTAAAATAGACATTTTCATCCTTTTGATGTAAATGAGTATATGCAGTATTTTCTGATTTTGTCACTCTCACATCATAATTAGCAGATTCTTACTAACAGGCATTGTTCATTTAAATAGGTCCGATGACTCTGATGTGACAGGCTTGTCAATGTAGTTTATCAAATTACCTTACAACATTTTATTTGCAATAACACTGTGGTTAAACCGAATACATATTAGTGGAGGAGTTGCCATAGCAACAGTATGATGTCGCCTTCCGTGACATATTTTAGAGGCACTGTGAACCTTGTAGCCACACCCCATGATGAAGGCTGACTGTGGTCAAAGCAGTGGGGCATACAGGAGATGCTCCTTCAGATTCTTTTTTTTTTTTATTATTGATATTTTATTCAAATTTTCAGAACATAGCAACAGAATATAACAATACAACAACCATTGGTGCCTAAACTCCTTGGAGATACAGACTAGATGTTGGAGTATTTGAGAGTAAGTGCACAAACAGATTTTATAGAAAAAACACAACTGGAAATGACTAAGTTTAAAAATAAAACAATAACCACAACAATAAGAAAACATGGCCTTGAAGGTGCCTGATAACCCAGAGTAAAACAGTTCTGAACCATAACTCAATGTCCCCTTTAGTGTATGCAAGGAACAGTACAGGAAAACACACAACTATATAGGGAAAAGAGACAAATGTCATGTTACTAATAGTCCAAATGCTAGGACATTACTATAGAGCCAGGATAACAACTGTAACCATCCCCCCTCCCCCTAGTCGTACAGAAAGAAAAACAAAGAACTGTCTACAAGCAAACCTTTGGGGGAAGAGCATAGGGAGCTGTCTCACTGCTAAAAAGAAAAATAGAAATAGAGGGAAAAGGAAGGAAAAAGGACCCAAATCCCATGAAAAGAGGGAGGAAGCTCCTCCAAGTGCCCAAGTTGTGTAAAGCTGTGTCCCCCCAGTGACTAAGCCAGAGGGGGTCCACCCAGCAAGTTCATCCTGGAGACATGTGAGGGGAAATCCATAAACAGCCCAATGGAAGCATAATCCCCAAGAAATTTAGGAAGAGTGCCCAAGTCTGAGTGAAAGTCTTGTATCTCTCTGTGGCAATTTAATGCAAGCGTTCATAGACAGCGACCCGTAACAGGGATTCTATCCACGGATCTCTCCTGGGAATATTTGTAGAACACCAACAACATAGTAATAAACCATTGGCTTCTGTAATTGCCATCATAAACCACGATTTTTGAGAATTGGGTAAAGAGGGTAGCAGGCAAGTTTTGCCCAAAATAAGCAGGGACGCATTAGGCACCACTTTAACTGACATGAAAGCTTCTATCACTTGAATAATGGCTGCCCACCAGGGAAGAAGCTTATAGCAGGGCAGGCCCACAAAATATGCAATAAGTTCCCTCTCATGAGTCGCATCTCCAGCACCTGCTGTGGTGGAGTTAATTCATACAATGTAACACCACTGTAGTCTGATACCATAGCCATAGAGTCTTAAGTTGCATAAGCCGACCTATGGTATCCTTACACCTGGTGTATCCATTCTTCCACACCATCCTCCATTCCCTATCACTAAGAGAATAATCCAATAACCTCTCCTATCTCTGCTGTAAGTTGGTGAGATTGGGAGCCTGAGCCTGCAAAACAGCTTTATACATTGTGCTTAGTTTGGGAGGGGCCAAGGAAGGCTGAGATAGACCACAGTCACTGAACATGGCATCTCATGGCTGCAAAGGGGGGAGCATTAAACCCCCGGGCAATTTCAATTGTAACAGATGCTAAATTTGTAGATATCACCAATGGTGAGAGGACGGGAGGGAAAACTGCTGCTGCATCTCCTGGAATGACTTAAGAAAGCCCCAAGGGGCAAATACATATCCCCCACCCTCATAGCTCCTGTTTCAGCCCAAACCTGCAACTTACAAGGCGACCCTCCCTTAGTCAATTAGGAGTGATCCCTAACCAAGTGCCACATGTGCACCGCATAATCTTTAGTAAACAATCACCCAGGCGAAGATTGTCCTTCCCAAAGCATCCGCTCCTGAAAGACCATTCCACTTCCAACTCCAGCCTCTGGACCGTGTGGACAAAACAGCATGAGTGCATCCAGAACTAGATATGGTGAAGCCCTCCAGCAATGTAGTAACCCTCGAGCCATGGCAAACCCAAACCACCCTGGTCATATGGCGCTATCAGATGGAGTAGGGAGATGCAAGGTAGGTAAAATTACTAGGGGGAAGATATCTAATTAAATACAGAATATGGGGTAAAAACATACAAATGACTTCTATTTTCCCCCACAATGTGAGATGAAAATGCTTCCATTGAAGCACATCTTCCCTGAGCTTGGCCAGCAGGGGTCAAAAATTCAAATCAGGCCAGTCCTTAGGGGTAGGAGAAATAAGGGCTCCAAGAAATGTAATGGGCCCTGTGGACCAAGATATCCCAGGGATGGTGAGGGATACTGAGATGGTTCAGGGACCAATCGATAGAATCTCAGTCTTGGCTCAGTTATTACGAAGGCCACAAATAGCTGGAAATGCTTTCAGGAGGTGTATCAAGGGAGGCAGGGAAGTTTCTACATTTCTGAGTGTAACCAAAATATTGTCAGTGAAGAGCATAGCTTTGTACTTGAGAGCCCACCTGGATACCCTTGATAGCCACCGAGTCACATAGCTTGTGGGCCAGAGGATCAATGGCGAAAAGGAAAAGGAATGGAGAGAGCAGACAGCCTTGTCCAGTGCCCCTACACAACAAAAAAGAAGGGGAGAGGTGGTCATTAGTATGGACTGAAGCTCGCAGACAGGAGTAGTTAACCTTGATCCATTGAATGAGGTGCGGTCCAAAACCAAATCTCTCCAACATCACCAGTAAACAAGGCCACTCAACAGAATCAAAGGCCTTCTCCATGTCCAGGGCCACAACTGCTCCAGTCTTGGCTGAGGCCCTAAAGACACAGAGAAGGTTTGCTAGTCAATGAAGATGGTCTGCTCCGTCTCTTACCCCAACAAAGCCTGCCTGGTCCGGGTGGATTAAAAATGACAAAATGTTAGACATATGACTGGCCAGTGCCTTCATGATAATTTTATAGTCCATGTTGAGTAGGGACAATGGATGATAACTCTCACACTGAAAAGGGTCTTTGCCCTATATAGGAAGTATGGAAATCATCAACTCATACATGGTTGGAGGGAGCTATCCCTGCGCCCAGGTCTCTTCCACCACCTGCGCCAACAGTGGGCAAACTTTGTCTTCAACTACCCTGTAGAATTCAATGGGGAAACCATCAGGGCTGGGGATTTTTCCTCCTTGTCATTGCCCTAATGCCTTCTGAAGCTCCTTCGCCGATATGGGGACCTCCAAGGAGGCATACTGAGAATCAGACAACTTAGGTAGCTGGAGAGTGTCCAGGAATGCCTGAATGTCCAACCTGCCCCCCCATCTGCCCTCTTAGACTTATAAAGGTTGCAATAGAAGTTGTAAAAAGCTTTATTAATCCCAGATGTATCTGTCACTTGTTGGCCTCAAGTACAATCCCCCAGAATAACCCTGAATGCCTCTATCCTTTTCAATCTGTAGGCTAAGAGACACCCAGCCTCCCCCCCCAGTAGGCCTGGCAGGTTCAGTACAACCTCATTTCTGCTTGCTGTGTAGTCAACAGATTAAGTTGGAAGTTTACCTCGCGGATACAACCCACCAACAGCGGGTCTTGACAGCCCCCCTTATGCTGGGCCTCTTGGGTGCAAAACCGATCCTCCAGCACCTCCATTTTGGAGCTCCTCGCCTTCTTATGGACTGTGGTATAGGATATCAACTTCCTCCAAATATAAAATTTCAAACCCTCCCACACCCACTGGGGGGGGCCACCTCCACATCTGTATTAAATGACAGATAGTCATTGACCTCCCTTCTAAGCCAAGTCTCTACAAAAGAGTCAGATAAAAGACTAACATTACAGCACCACCAGGAAGAGGGGCCATCCCTGTGGTCTAGCAGGAAGGACCAATTGACCGGTGTATGATCTGATATTACAGTCAGCTCTATAGTCACCTGGACCATAAGCAATAGTAACTTTTTAGAGGTCAAAATTAGATCCAGGCAACTATAGATCTGGTGTGCCGAAGAGTAGTAAGTGTAATCACACTCTATCAGGTGCGCAAGTTTCCAGACATCCCCCAGACTGTGCTCTTTGCACAAGGCCTGTAATGCTTGGGACCCTGTGGTTATCAACCTCTCAGGGTTACCACTTCAGTCACAAACAGGGCCCCAGACTTCATTCTTGTCACTGCAAACAATTAAACAATTCTTCGCTTTATCCTGAAGAAGTTGGGCCAACTCCCGAAAAAAAAGGGGCACTATCTTCTTTGGGATGTCCACTGCCCTTTGTGCTGGTTGATCCTCCTCTGGGGTTTGTTTGTAGTGGTCCCCCCTCTGCTGGCAGATCGCCCTCTGTCCCCAAAACCAAAAGCCGAACGTCGCTGCTGTATGCCGCTTTCCCTGTTTGAATCACCCTGGTGGTTCAGTGTGGGACTGGAGAGAAAGCCATTGAAAGTGCCACTGACTGCCGGACCAGACTGCACCAGCCAAAGGGCTGCTCACAGGTACAGAGATCCAGTTAAAAAAGCCCACTCACAGGTTGTGTGGCACAGAAAACTACAGGAGCTATCTAAGCACCACACAAAGGTGGGTCTAAATCTCTCCATTATCACTGACCTAATCACCTCTGTAATTTCCCTTACCTCCTCAGAAGAAGTCTATATCATGGGTGACTTTAACTTAAATTGGTTATCCCTGTCCCTGCTTAAAATAAAAAACAATATAGCCACCCACAACTTGACCCAACTCATCCTCGAACCCACCAGAATAAACCTAAAAACAAACAACCACTCCCTTATAGACTAGGCTCTAACTTCTCACTCCCATAGGGTCATAAATTCTGGCATGCTACCTGATGCCTTAAGTGACCACCGTATGACCTACCTTGTACATCACATTCACCGGCCCAAGGTGCCCTACAAAACTGTGGTGTCTCATTCCTACAAGTCTATGGACCTTGACACACTCCTCTATGATCTATCCTTAACCAGTTGGGCCCCTATAACCGCTGCTGACTCCAATGATGCAGCCACTGACTACTTTAAAGATTAATTCCTCAAAGTCTGGAACCACCATGCCTCTCTATGCCAATTCAGAGTTTGTGGGAACCACCTCCCCTGGATCTATCCAGAGCTTATCACATGCCAAAAAGCATGGGACAAAGCCTAGAAGCAACTCAAAGTCTCCAAGCTGCCTAAAGACTTCGACACTTATCGCTTCCTTCTCAATAAATGCACCGAAGTTACCCATTTGGCTAAAGCCGATTACTTCAACTCGACCTTTCAAGCCAACATAAATAATCCTGCTATATTTTGGAAGGTCATCCATGCACTCTCCCCCACCCACCTCTCCTCCCACACCTTTCCTCAACATTAATGACAGCCTCATTGCTGACCACCTGAAAGTTGCCTCAGAATTCAACTCCTACTTTACCTCTTGCACTTCTGCTCTCATATCCACTCTACACCACCCTACCAATCTGCAGCTTATCCATTAGGTAGGGAAACGGGCAGACTGGGTGGGCGAAGCAGTCCTTATCTGCCATCAAAATCTGTTTCTATGTTTCTACCACCTGCCCTGCCAGACCCCTTCCCAAGCTGTTCCCACTCTGTCACCCAGCCTAATCCCTTCTCCTTCACTCAGATCACTACCTCAGACACCTTAGCAGCTCTACTTGCTCTAAATCTTTCCAAGGGTAGCTCACCTAATGGTCACAACCCTAAGCTGCTGTACCTTTCTGCCACAGCTATTTCTGCTCCTCTGGCTGACTTGCTCAACCTCACTTTCAATAGGGCTGCCATTCCCTCTGAATGGAAGCATGCTGTGGTTCTTCCCCTTCCTAAGGCTGGTGATCACGCCACCCCTGGTAACTACCAACCTATATCTCTGCTTCCTACCCCCACCAAACTGCAAGAACATCTGGTCCTTGCCCAACTCTCCTTTTACCTTTCAAACTCTAACTTCTTCACCCCTTTCCAATCTGGCTTCTGGAAAAAATATTCTACCACTATCTCCCTGATTAGGCTCACTGACTTCATCCTCACTGGGATGGACAGTGGCCAGATCTCGTCTGCTATCTTTGTTGACCCCACAGAAGCTTTTGACATAGTCTCCCACCCCCTACTCTTGCACTCTCTCTCTCTCCGTGGCAGGTCTGTCAACGACAGCCACAAACTGGTTCTAGACCTACCTGGTAGGTAGGACCCAGGCAGTTAGAATCATGGATTCCATATCTCCCCCTCTCCCCATCAACACTGGTATCCCACAGTGATCTGTGCTGGGCCCTATCCTCTTCTCAATTTTCCTAAATGACTTGCCATCCATCTGTACATCCACTTTAATTCATATGTATGCAGATGACACTGTCCTTTACTGTTCTGGTCATTACCCCCCCGATTTGGCAAACAAGCTTCAGCATGACTTCAATAATGTTCAGTGCTGGTTTTGCGAACATAAACTCTTCCTAAATGCTAAAAAGACAGTCTCTATGACCTTCAGAAAAAGGCAAAGACTTTCAAGGATCTCCTCCCTGCCCACCTTTCACACCCTCAATGGGACAGACCTTGTGGACACCTCCTCCTTCAGATATCTGGGGGTTTGGCATGACAAATACCTCTCTTTCTCTGTTCATGTTGACACTATCCTGAAAAAGCTGCACCCCAAGCAAGGTGCTCTTTTCAGAAACCGGAACTGGATTCTTCTCTCAGCAAGGTGTGAACTTGTTCAGAAGATGATACTACCAATCTTCGACTACTGTGATGTAGTCTATAGTACCACTCCTTAAGACCTCTATAGCCAGAGTTGACACCCTTTTTACCTCCTTCTGCCACTTCACCATTGATGCCCCTGCCCTTACCTACCACTGTCATCTCTACCATTCTCTGACTTTCCCCTCACTTGAGAATAGACGTCTCCTTCATTGTGCTAAACTCATCTCCAAATTCTGGTTTGGCTCACTTCCTACCTACCTCAGTTCCTCCATAACTATCTCCTCTCCCCCTGCCCACTCGTACAGGTCATATGACTCCCATTCATAGTTATTCCATGCCATCCCTCCTCAATCAGCCAGGCTGCCTTCTCTCACTGCTTTCCTAAATTGTGGAACCCCCCAAATTTGCCACCCCCATCTCTTCTGTCTTGTGGAATTTCCTCTCGGTAAACTGCACCTGTGACTGAAATGCTGTGCTGCTGCTTTATAGCTCATTGATACAGGATGGAAACAGTCCAGAGGAGGGCAACTAAAATGGTGCAGGGTCAGCAGCAGAAGCCATATGAAGAGAGACTGAGAGAGCTTAATATGTATACTCTTGATGAAAGGAGGGACGGGGGTACATGATAGAAACATTTAAGTACCTCAAGGGAATCAACAAAGTCCAGGAGGGTAGCATCTTTCAGAAAAAGAGATGTGTAAGAACAAGGGGGCACAATTTTAAGATAGAGGGGGGACGGCTCAGGGGTAATGTGAGGAAATTTTTTTTCACAGAGAGAGTGGTGGATACATGGAACAGCCTTCCTGAGGAGGTCGTTGGGTCTAAAACAGTGGAGGGATTCAAACATGCATGGGACAGACACAAGGCAATTATAGTCAGGGGTTGCAGGAAGTAGGCTGCTGGTTAACTAGAATCTGCAGCTTATCCAGTAGGTAGGGAAATGGGCAGACTGGGTGGGCCAAGTGGTCCTTATCTGCCGTCAAAGTCTATGTTTCTATGTTTCTATGCCCTCTTGTTGGTTTAGAACTATCTTGCTAGAATGCCCTGTTAGTTACTCTCTCTCACATGCAATGCCTTATATACTGCAATTCTCTTTCACATGTAATGCTGTATATATTGTAAATGTGCTTTTTACTGCTGTACATAAATTGTGTATTGTACTCCATCTCCAAACAGCTGAGGGGGGCAGTAACCATGGCAACCATGAGCTGCAGAGAGGAGGGGCAGACCAGAATAATTGCTCGCACTGCTACTGTGCGAGCGCAGTGGCACGAGCATCAGCGCGAGCGCCACTCGGTAGTAAAAACTAAAGAAAATAGTTGTTTAGAACTGTAGAAATCTGTGTGTACTGAGAGCTATTTATTGCTGGTGTTCATATATTCAGATGATTATATAGTAATCATCTGTATTTGTAATAGAAACCAAGTCTAGGCAGCAGGGTTTAATTTGTTTTTGTTTAAATATTGCACATTAGTTCTTAAATTGAGTAGCTATGATGTCTAAGGGACTGTTTTTAAATTTACTTATAATTGTAGTATTTATAACAATAGTACAGTTTCTAAATGTTATATAGTGCACTAAACAGCTTATGGGGGAACAACAGCACACTATGAGACAGGTTTGGGTATTGCTGATCCATATCAAGTTAGACAAAAACACAGACGTAAGAATTCATTTAATTTAATTAAAATGAATACTCAAAGAGTGTTATTTTAACTAGTCCTTACAGGAAAATGACAGTTCAGCAAGCATTATGACTTTCTCTTATTCTCTGTGGTGATGTTGAAATGAACCCAGGACCAGAAGAAGATTCCATTAAGATATGTGTGATAACACAAAAAGTTTGATTAAAAAAATGGACTCCTTCAGGGCTTGGGTCATGTCAGAAATCCCAGATATCATGATATTAACAGAAACTTGGTTCCATAAGGGAATTTATCAGAAAGAATTTGATTTAGAGGATTATTACTCCCACAGACAAGATAGGGGAGCAATGGGAGGAAGAATTCTAATCTATTTCAGGCTAGCACTGGGACACTCTGAGGTCATGTTTTCAGGGAAAATTGAAGATATAGAACGTATTTTGGTAACATTACAAATCCAGGATTTAGTTGTGGGGGCTGTTTATTCTTCTCTTAAAGGGAAAATGTGTCATTTTGATAAATTTTGTCATGAAGTCATAAAATATATTGGAAAGGAAAACAATTCTCACTGGGGATTTTAATGCTGCCTGGAGGGTGTTAGAGGACAGAAATTAGAAGGGTATATGCAGAGTTTACAGCTAACTCAGATGATTAATTCTCCTACAAGAAAAAGTTCACTTGATAGTTGTGGTAGCATACTGGATTTGATATTTGTTTCTCCGAATATGCAAATAGGTGATGTTCAGGTTTGCTGTCCAAACTTGAGAGACCATTATGTCATTCAGTGCAAAATACAAAAGGATTTAGACCACAAGACTTTGCCTAGGAGCCCTGAAGTTTTTGGGAGGAGTTATGCTAAATTTAATAGCCTGCAGTTTAGAAACCACTTAGCCACCATGCCCTGCTATAGGATAATTTTAATTCCAGACTTTGATATGGCTGTTTAGGAGTTCACAAAAATGTTCTTGGAAGTTAGTGATAAATTCCCCCCCCTTAAAAAAAGGATTAAGTAAAACAAAAATAATTTACCTTGTTTAACAACTAACATCAGCAAGTTAATTCGATGGAAGAAACAGCTTTGGAAAAAAATAATTGAAACATTGGACCCAGAAATATGGACAAAATTTTAAAAAATCAGAAACAGGGTTAGGACCAAGATTAGGAATTCAAAGGCCCATTATTATAAACAAAAAATAAAAGAAACAGGGGACCCTAGAAATTATTGGTCTCTGATTAAAAGTCTCACCAATCCAACTAAACAATATTTGAATATTCAGATCAAAGAAAATGGGGTGCTACAACAAACAGAAGTATCTGTAAATCTATTAAATAGTTATTTTGTTAATTTGCCTGACCTAACTATTCCATAAATTGATGATAACAAAAAAGAAATAAGGGTAACGACAGAAGGAAAGCAAAATAAAAATATACCAGAGTTTAGGTTTTGTAAGGCTACTGTAACTGAAATCTTTGAGATTTTGAAGAACTTGCAGGTAAAAAAGGCCAGACGGCATTGAAAACAGACTATTGAGAGAATCAGCATTACAAATTTCTCCAGTAATTCAGTGTATAGTAAACTGGAGTCTGTGTGAGGGAATTTTCCCCCAAAGTTGGAAAAAACTAAAGTCATATCAATTGCAAAAGGTAGAGATCCTACAGATTCCACTAACTATCGACCAATAGCCTTGCTTTCAACTGTTGCAAAGGTTTCGGAGAGAATAGTGCATAATCAGTTGATGGGATATTTAGAAAAGTATGAAAAGTTAACAACTTATCAGTATGATTTCAAGAAGGGCAGGTCCACGGCCACTGCGCTAGCAGACTTCTTGGATATAGTGGCTACCCCTTTGGGATTGGCGAGGTCCGCTGGCACGGTGTATGTGGACCTGTCAAAAGCATTCGACTTGGTAAACCATAAAATTCTGATGGGCAAGTTAAGGAATATAGGTGTAACAAACAAAACTTGTCAGTAGTTTAATTCATATTTAAATGGTAGAACACAGGTACTGGCAGTAAACAGATTTGAATCAAATACTTTATTGATTACTTGTGATATACCCCAGGGCTCAATCCTGGTGCCACTATTGTTTATAATTTATATAATTGATCTCGCAGATTTTGTGAGGCACTCCTGTATCCGCCTTAATGTGGATGATACAGTGCTTGTGGTTGAGGAGGGCAGTCCCAGTAAGTGGAATCTAAATTGCAGCAAGATTTCTTGACAGTACAGGAGTGCTTCACATCTCTAGGTTTGATCACAAATCAAAAAAAAACCCCACAAACTATGTTATTTGAAACTAAGCAATCTAGAATAAAAAAACAGGGTTTACAAATAGAGGCTTTGGAGGGGAAATGCCTGACTTAGACAGCAACTTACAAATACTTGAGGGTTTATATAGATCAGCATTTGAGTTTTGATTACCATATTTCAAATTTAGTAAAAAGAGTTAATGGTCGTATAGGAGCAGCAAGAAGGTTCTCGATGAGTACAACTAAATCTGTATGTTTGACAATTGCAAATCAGCTTATTTTGCTAATAATTGACTATGGAAGTCATACTTATAAATATACAAATAAGCAGCGGTTAGAAAACCTTTACCATCTTTACAATAGATTGGCAAGATATGTATTGAGGTGCAGTTATAACACCCACCACTGTACAATGTACAATATTTTGGATTGGAAATCACTTGACTTGAAGTGTAATTGCATTTGAATTCATTTAGTTTGGACTATGATTAGGAATAACACTCCACAGCATTTGTTACAGAAGGTTCAACGACCTAAGCATGGTTTAAACTTAAGGAAAAATGGAGCTAGGGAATTGTTACAGCCAAGGATAACAAATAGTTTTGGTAAAATGACCTATGAATATAGTGTAGTTAGTACATGGAATACATTGCCCCCAGATTTAAGAAATCTAGAACTTTCGAAATTCAGTTTTAACATAGAGATTGAAAAGTACTTTAGTCTTGGATGTGAGTGCAATTGAATTATTTGTAAAAACCTTAATATTCATAGTAATATTTATTACATATGTCATAATTGTGTGTTTTTTTATTGATTGTATGACTTATAAGGTATGTCTTTTGAGTTTGTTGTAATTTGTGGAAACTTGAAATTTGTATAAATGTTTGTTGCACAGGTGCACCTTGTAAATAGGGCATAAAATGTCCTAATGGTGTGATACTGTATAAATAATAATAAATAATAATAATAATAAATAATAATAATAATAATTTTATTTATAAAGCGCCTTTCATAATATCAAGGCGCTGAACAAATCCATAAAAACATCAGCAAACAAGATAATAACAGACCATAAAAATTATAAAATATATTCTAAAACATAATAAATTACAATAAAATTACGCACACTATACAGTGGCCTGGATATTCAAAAGGGTTGCGCCATGCGCAACAGGGTTGCGCATGCGCAAGTCCAAAATGCGCCATTCTGCGATATTCAGCAGGAGGCAGTTACGCCACTGGCATCAGGTTGCGCAAGAGAGCAATGCAAATGAATGCATGCTCAACAGGAGGGGAGGATCCATGACAACCCTGCGCAACCCGATATTCAGTCGGGTTAGCAGAGTTGTGCATGTCCCCAACCTGCGCCTGCACAACCTGAGCCCAAAAGGTTAGCTGAGGGCCACCCACAGGTGAGCTGCTGCTACTGCAGGGTGCAACACAGCAGCTGCCACCCCTGGCTGGCCCCCAACTCTTCCCTGTGCCCCCACCAGCCCGATCGTGGGCATAGTGTAACCACCTCCCTCCCCACATCTCCCACAGCCCGATCACGGGCAGTACAGGTACATGTAACACCCCCCATATCCGAAGCCCGATCGTGGGCATAACATGTATGAACCCCCCAGTGCCCGATCGCGGCAATGTAACCCCCCAACCCAAATATTCCCTGGTGGTCCAGTGGACTGTAAAGCCCATCAAGGGCAGAATCATCACAAACCCCCCAAACATCTCCCTGGTGTTTGTGGCTTTTCACTATTTAAGTTCTCCACTCGCCTGCGCAGAGGCATAGCCCAGCCCTGCCGCCTCGCCGCCGACGATCAGTCCGCAGGGCTGCACGCCCATTGGTGCAGAGTTACAGCCAATGGGCTTGCAGCCCATACCGGTATAGACAGTCCAGATTTGTGAATGATCAGTTGGCGGGCGGCGGGCGGCAGGTGGTGGATGCTGTCGCCCGCTGGCTGCGGGGAGCGGGTGAGGGGCTTGTGGGTGGGGGGAGATATTTGGGTTGGGGTTACATTCTGCCCGCGATCGGGCACTGGGGGTTCTACACATTATGCCCGCCATCAGGCTTCGGGCACGGTGTGGGGTGTTACATGTACCCGTAATGCCCGCAATCGGTTGCATTGGCGCCGGTCTCGACGGCCGTTGCCTGGCAGAGTGGCCAGGCGCAAGTCCTCGGGATCGGGCGCACCTACATGCAAATGGCATGCAAATGGCCCCCCGCGCCTTGCATAAATTATGGCCCCATTTGCATGTCACCTTTGAATATCAGAATTTGCACATGGCGCAATGGTACTGGCGCCACCGCAAGTTTAATGCTCATCTCTGGCACCCTGCGTGGCGCAAGTTCCACTGGCGCTACGCGCAGGCGTTGTGGTTGGGAGTGATATTCAGAGGAGCTTGCACAGCGCAACTCCTTTGAATATCACCCCGCCACACCCCTGCGCAACTATTTTGAGCAGCACAAGGGCTTGCGCCTCAGAATGGCGCAGTTTGAATATCCAGGCCAGTGTATTTAACTTTCAAAAAAGGCCCTTCTCCAAAGATAGGTTTTTAATTCCTTTTTAAAGGTCTCCACGGAGGGGCATTCCCGTAACCGGCAAGGTAGAGAATTCCAAAGAGTGGGTGCGGCATAGGGAAAAAGCTCTACTGCCAGAAGATTTCAGACTCACTCTTGGAATCTCTAACAACCCCATGTCGGCCGAGCGGAGTGATCGGCTAGGGCAATAAGGTACCAGAAAGTCTTTCAGATAGGCTGGACCCTGATCATGAAGGGCTTTGAACATCAATAAAATGACTTTGAAGGTGATCCGCCACCGTATGGGAAGCCAGTGCAACTCGCGGAGCACCGGGGTAATGTGACAGGACCTGCTTGTCCCAGTCAAAACCCAGGCTGCCGCATTCTGCACTAGCTGTAGGCGGTGGATTTCAACCCCAGAAAGCCCAAAGTAAAGGGCATTGCAGTAGTCGAGGCGCGAGAACACAAAAGCGTGGACCAGAGTTGGCAGGGAGTCAGACAGAACAAGGTGCCTTACCCGGCAATATTCCTAAGATGGTAAATGAAGTCTTTGACGATGGCTGACACCTGAGATTGAAGAGTCAGCCTATCATCAAGAATCACCCCAAGGTTACTCCACCTGCTCAGAGGCCAAAGCTTACACAATCCGAGATAAATTCCAGACGGCGCCAGCCAGCACATGACCTCCCAATCTGACCACCTGGGTCCACTGTCAAAACCTCAGTTTTCTCCGAGTTCAACTTTAGCCAACTAGAATCCATCCAGTCTTGATCTCCCCAGACAGTTATTAAAAACCGAGAAAGCTCCATCCTGGTCGGGTGCAAAAGACAGGTATAGCTGAGTATCATCTGCATAGCAGTGAAACCTCAGCCCATACCGTCTTATAATGTTTCCGAGGGGAACCATGTACACTGCAAATAACGTGGGTAACAGCACAGAACCCTGAGGCACTCCACACAACAAAGGGACTGGGCCAGAGGAAAATCCCCACACAACTCTTTGTGATCTTTCAGGAGGAAATGACTCAACCATTTAAAACGGGTTCCAGACATTCCACAAATTTTCCCCAGGTGTGCTAGCAACACCGCGTGATCCACAGTGTCAAAAGCTGAAGAGAGATCAAGGAGAACAAGATAGAACATCTCCTTAGATCTCTCGCCTCAGAAGATCATTTAGCACCAACCAGCGCTGTCTCAGTACTGTGTCTTTTACGGAAACCAGACTGAAGGATTCGTAGATATTATGGATGGATAAATGGTCATCCAGTTGGGCAGCCATGACCTTTCAATGACCTTTCCAATAAAGGGAAGGTTAGAGATAGGTCGATAGCTGGAAAACAGTCTGGGTCCAGGAAGCTTTTCAAGAGAGGTGTCACCACCGCCTCTTTCAGGAGCTAGGAAACTCGCCCGACTCAAGGAGCACCAGACACTTTATGCTTAACACTGGACCTATGATGTCTATACAACCCAAAATTAGGCAATAGGTCCAGGATCCAAGCTACAGCTTGTGGGGCGCATACTATGGATGATCCTCATAATATCCACAAACTCAGGTCGACAAAAGGAACTCCAGGAGAAATGAGGTCTTGTGCTCATGCACGCTTCCCCCACAACATCCTTAGAGGTTGCCGGACGCAAGTCCGCCCTGATGTCAGCCACCTTAGTTGCAAAGTATCGAGCAAGCTCATCGCACTCACTTTGCGAAAAGGCTTTCCGAACTTGCAGACAGGCTGGGTTGCACAGTCTGTCTACAGTCCGGAACAGCTGAGCCGGTCATTCTGAGCAACTGCAATCTCCCTGGACAGGAATTCTGCCTCTTATGGGTGATTGCAGATTGATAGCTAACATAATGTTCAGTCAATCTAAGGCGGTCATCACCAAGACTGGACTTGCGCCAGCAACGCTCTAACCTTCGCCCTTGTCTCCGCATCTCCCTCAGAGTCCCATAAAACCAAGGGGCCCTGGGGCGACGGGAAAGAGGGCGCTCACGGACAGGAGCAATAGAATCCAGATCAACCGCAAAGGCCTCATTATACGCCTGTACGAGCGCTTCTGGACTACTGCCCACCAATACGAGGGATGAAAGGTCAAGCACCGCCATCAGGCCTTGTGGAGTAACATTCCGTAATGGACGGTACCTGACCATCTCCAAAGGGGCTGGCCTTCTCAGGGGGGTGCCAAAATTGAACCTCACGATGTGGTGGTCGGACCAAACGACTGGTTCCACCCCCATATCGAATGCATCAATCCCAAGGAGGAAGACTAAGTCAAGAGAGTGACCAGATTTATGTGTAGCAGTGGAAACTACCTGTGTGAGGCCCAAAGAAGACATTAGTTGGAGGAAGTATTTACCAAATTCTGAGAGTTCATCGTCGACCCAGGCGTTAAAGTCGCCCAGCACCATCACTCTGGGCGCCTCAAATGACATGTCGACGAGGAAGTCTGCCACTTCCTGTAAGAAACGTTTCCCATCTCCGGGTGGACGGTAGATGAGAACGATTCGGATGCCTACACCTGCTACTACTGTACACTCAAAGGACTCAGTCTCACCCACTGCCACATTCGAGAGGCCCAATTCAGTCTTAAAACAGACTGCCACCCCCCCGCCCCTACGGTCCTACCTCGGGCGGTGTAACACCGAGTACCCAGCTGGACTCATGGCTGCCACTATAGGGCCAGAGTTTTCGTCCAGCCAGGTCTCGGTGATGCAAGCCAGATCGGCTGTGCCAATGAGGTTGGCAATAATAGCAGTTTTATTCTTAACAGATCTGGCATTGCATAACACCACCCGAGTTGGACAAACCTCAAAGGTTGTCGAGCCTATCTGCCTACTGTAATCAGTAGTGCCCTTGGGTATGGGAACCAGACAGGGCGAACCCCGCTCTGGATTCCATTTTGCCCCAGGGCACCTCCTGGACTTAATAACCCAATACGGTGACTCCACTGCACCCCACCCTGTCTCACAGCACCCCCGCCCCTCACCCTCCGTCGGGCAATCCCCAATGCCCTACAACGTTGATATATCTCGAACTGTAAGGGAGGAGTACAAAAGGGGCGGAGGGCACGAAGAGAGGAGGGGGAATAATGCACGACCGTGGAGGAGAAAGGCCAACACATAATACTGCTGCCCAAATTAAACACTAAAATAAAAATAAACCCAACTAAGATTTCCCAAAGCAAAAAACTACTAATTACCTAAAGCTAACAATTAAGCCAATAATTTAGAAAACACAGCAAAACAGACCCTTCCAACCCCAGTCCTCTTACCACCGGGGAGCAAGAGTCCAAGGCACTCTCACTGCCATAAAACAAACAAATGTTTAAATTCCCCCCCCCCAGTTCTCTCACAACAGGGGAGAAAAAAAAAAATAAAAAGAAAAGAAAAACAAATAACAAAAATAAAAACAAAATTTTGGACCCAGGGTCCTTTCACCACCCTGAAGACCAGGACAGAATCGACAAAACAAAAAACAGTTTCTCAAAGATCCAAAACAGTCCAGGACCATAAAAGGCAGTCACGCCAATCCAAAGGGAGGAATTAGTCCAAGGGAGATCCAAGAGGTTCAAATTACTCCAACAAGTTTAAATCCAAGGAGGAATGAGCAAACTCTACTCAGTTTACTCCCAGCCACCCCCCCGGGCAATATATTGACACTCACACTAAAGGGCCACACAAAGAGCCGCCGCCGTAGCCCCCTCCATGGTCCAAGGTAGCGGGACGCCCCACTCAGCTCCCTGACTGGGAAAACGCCCCAACGACCTGCAGAGTTACAATGCCCAGGAGAGTGTCGGCCAGAGAAAACAAGAGGCAGGTAAATAACATTTTTACTTTACTACTTTACTATCTCCCCTTTCCCTGAGGATGCACCGTGAGATGAGTAACCTGTTGCTTAGCATGCCTTTCCTGGTGAATCTCTTAAATAAATAAATAAAGAACTTTTGAATTTTTTGGTAACTTGACTACCAGTGGGGTTTTCCATCTGGTGACTCTTACTGGATTGGTCACGCCTGCATCCCTGTACTAGCTAGCCACCGCTCCCGCATTACCTCAGTAGCATTACCTTCTTAACTGTGCTTAAATTTCTGAGTGTTGGTACTAATAATCCTCGTCTTTTAATGAAACTTAGTTCATTTAAGTTTAGAGCCTAAAGCTGCATAAAATTGTACTGTTTAAAGCTGGATTTAGTTTTGTTCAGTAGAACAATCGCGGAATTGTTTGGGGCACTGATTTTCTTTT
This sequence comes from Neoceratodus forsteri, assembly GCA_016271365.2. Classification (NCBI taxonomy): domain Eukaryota; kingdom Metazoa; phylum Chordata; order Ceratodontiformes; family Ceratodontidae; genus Neoceratodus; species Neoceratodus forsteri. Next base: position 702,231,333 of record CM057455.1, read on the forward strand.
TAAAACTTTCTTTCCCACCCTAGCCACTAAGTCCCTACCTCTAACCTTTTCTCTCCTGTGACTAGAATGCCCTGTTCTTTTGTTTCTGACTACTTAGCCCATCCTGTTTCCCTGTCTGTAACCTTAGCCCTCCCTGGTCCTTTTGTTTTGTCTCTAGACCTCTCATTGCCTAACCCCTTAGAACCCTCTTTGTTTTTTCTCCTCCCCAGACTTCCACTGCCCTTTGGGCTGTTTGTTCCTCCTCTGGGGTTTGTTTGTGGCGGTCCTACTCTTTGCTGGCAGACCACCCCCTTCCCAAAACCAAAAGCTGAATATCACTGCTGCACGCCACTTTCCCTGTTCGAATCACCCTGGTGGTTCAGTGTGGGAGAGAAAGCTGCTGAAAGCACCACCGAAAGTGGGACCAGACTGTGCCAGCCAAAGGGTCACTGACAGGTACAGAGACCCAGACAAAAAAGCCCGCTCACAAGTTGCATGGCACAGAAAGCTACAGGAGCTGTCTAAGCCCTGCTCACCCCCGCTCCCACCTGCCCAAGTCATACACTTCCTTTTATATTTACAGTCAATCATATGACTAAGTGTCCATTTAGCCATTGGCTCCTTATACTGAACAACCACCAGGGGCACACCTACTCAGTTTCCCTGCAACGGAATCATCCTGTTTCAATGCCAGTAAAATACCTGAGCTATTTTATGCAATATACCAACTAGTGACAATCTAAACCAAGAATCTTACTACTATCGGGACTATTTTCCTCCGTTAGTCTACACCTTATGCTTATGTACCATCATGAATCAGACACTGAGCATAGTTGTGGCATTTGCTTGCTCCCCTGCAGACACCACGGTATAGTTGATTACTGCACCATTTCTAGTAGCTTACGTACCACACAGCCAATCCATCTTTTGTACCTACATAAATTCCTTCTCTCTCCCACAGACACCAAGGTTTAATGGATCACAGCACCATCCTAAAATGTTTTCTAGTGGCTTACATACCATACAGCCAATTCCTCTTTGAACCTGAATATAAATTTCTCTGTTTCACTTGCGCCCACTAAGCTATTACTTCACTGGTTTATTATGCTCACTTTCTACTCATAAACCCTTCTCTGATGCATCCTTCAAGCTAGGACCCTTATTGACTAAACAATTTAGTGTGAACTATGATCTACACAAAGCTCCTCGTCCCACAGTCTGCTGTACTATTACTCCTCATTGTCTAAGTGATTACAATCTCCTCAGGCCCTAGGACTTGTGTTTCCTCACAGCCCTTCCTAAATGACTTCTATTTCTCAAACCTCCTTGCACTGACAGCTAAGCAGTATGATTTGACCCCTCTTCAATTAAAAAGTGTTTAATCTATTTTACAGTGTATAATGTTGAGAAATGCTTCATATGGCATTTCCCCTTTACCACATTTATCCACTGTGAACTCTGGTACGTTATACTCTTGGCTCTTCTACTCTCTGGGGATATTGAGACAAACCCAGGCTTTATAACCCACAACTCTCATACTGACTTAACTGTAAACACAAAAACAGTGGGGGGATTCAAGAATGTATGGGACAAACATAAGGCAATTCTAGTGGGGGGTAGGAGGAAGTAGGCTGTTGGTTAACTAGGATCTGCAGCTTACCTACTACTGTAGGTAGGGAAATGGGCAGATCAGGTGAGCCAAGCGGTCCTTATCTGTCGACAAATTCTATGTTTCTATGTAAAAGGTCTCCGCATTGCTCAACACAATATTAGGAGCCTGGTGCACAACTTTGGAGACTTTGAAGCATGAGTAACTCTCTACAATCCTGACATTATCTGCCTGTCAGAGACATGGTTTAAATCCTCTAATCCTGACTCTGAATGTTCTCTAGCCACTTACAGCCTCCTACAGAGGGATAGACCTGCCTCCAAAAAGGCTGGAGGGATTGCTATTTATTTCAAGGAACACCTAAATCTCTCAGTCATTACAATACCCACCATCTCCCATTGTGAGTCACTTCATGCACTCCTTTCCCTAGGGGCAAAAAAGTTACACATTGTATGTGCTTACAATCCCCCCAAGAGTGGCCTATTGGGCCTTGAATAGTTGCTCAATATGACATCCCAGTATGCAGAGCACAATGAGGTAGTCATCCTAGGTAACTTTAACCTAAACTGGACAGGAAAGAACCAGAGCACCTTACTTTCCCTGGTCCAGAGCCACAGTCTCCACCAACTCGTCACCGAACCCATCAGGAACAATCCTCACACAGACATTAGCACCCTAATTGATTAGGTATTAGCAAATCACCCTGAGCACGTCCCTCTGACTGGTATCCTGGCAGACGAAATCACTGACCACTCCCCTGTTTTCTGTATCTGGAGACCTGTCTCAGCTCCTCCTCAACGACTGCATTACATCTCTTTTAGAAACTTTGCAAACTTTGATACAGTGAACTTCCTTCTCGATGTCTCCTCGATAGATTGGTCTGCTCTTTACAATGCCTGTGATGTGCAATCTGCCCTTAATACATTCCTTCAACAATTTATGTCTCTACAAGACATACACACTCCATATATTTTTTATTTATTTATTTTTTATTTTATTTAAACAGCAGTTTGGAAAACCTTTGAACCATAGGCTCATTTACAAAGGTACCTTGTCACAGTAAGACAAACCAAAATACACAGTATAGCAGTACAACACATAAGTATAACAGTAAATTAAGACATAGATACAAACAAGCTGGTACAGGTAGGATGGATGCAAACAATACCAGAGTTATGTCATCCTAGCAGCTTAGTAATAAAGCTTGTCATAAGTATTGGAGGTACGGCTTTGACTAGTGGCAGTTACAGCATCGGGTGTTAATAAGGTGGTTACGTATGAAGTTTGAAGCACGATAGTTGGAGCTCTGGAGATGGAGGGGCAGTGTGTTGAACCAGGAGGGGCCTTAAAAGCTGAAGGCTCTTGGCCATGAGAGGTCCTGGCTCTAGGGATAACAAGAGAGGTTTTCCCAGAGGTCCGAGTATGAACTAGTGGGACAGGCGCGGATGGTGGTGGCAATCCTGGTGGGGAAAGCCCAAGGAGGGTCTTTTTTGTAAGGGTACAGGTAAGATATTTGAGGCGCTCGTCGAGATCAAGTACCAGCGCTTTAGCATACAGTAGACAGGTGTGTGTCATCCTAGGTGCTCCAGTAATTAACCTGCAGGCCTTATTCAGAGTAGTGAATTTTATGGGAGCGGTCTGATCAGCAGCACCATACACCGGCAGTCCATAGTCCACTAGGGACAGGATAGAGGAGGTGACTGAGAGTCAAAGAGCCTCCGGGAGGCAGTGTTTATACCGATGTAAGATGCCCACCTGGATATTAGTGGCAGTGGCTAGGCAGCATGTGTCCATGAAGGAGAGGGAGGGTCAAAATGGATCCCTAGGTATTTATAGGAGCAAACTTGTTCGAGTGGGAACGAGGACCCAGAGTGAATGAGGAGTTTGAAGTTGCAGGACTTGTTTTGGGGATGAGGAAGAACATGGTTTTGTTTTAAGATTTATCACCAATCTATGTTCCTTGAACCAGCCCTCGGCTTCAGTGAAGGACTTCTGCAGCGAGTCCTGGAGGGCAATAGGGTTACGATTTGAGGCAAAGATGACTGCATCATCAGCGTACAATAGAATGTTTCCCGAGCAAGAGCGTGGAAGGGTGTTGAGGTAAAGGGAGAATAGTAAGGGGCCCAGAATGGAGCCCTGGGGAACCCCAGAAAAGATGGGACAGATGTCTGAGTAGGTCCCATTAATTTTTACACGCTGTGAGCATATTATTTGTCATGTAAAGGGTAAAGAAACCAGATGAATACAAAAGGACCTGCTTTAAGTCTTCTGGTCTCCAATCGGACTATGACCTCTACAGAGCAAAGCGAAACCATTTTAAAAAACTGGTAAGAACCACAAAAAGCACTTTCTAAAAAAGCCTACTTGTTAATGCTGCTGGTTACCTGAAAAGGTTCTGGACTCATGTCAAAACTTTTCTGGGCTCCACTCAATCCCCAACACCAAAGGATGGGATATTCAATGAAGTACATTGTAATGACCCCAGTCCATAGCAAATTTTTTTAACTGACAATTCTCTGACCTAACAAAGTATACTTCCTCCTTCCCTGCCTCTCAACAAAGTGGTCCGAGCCACCCCTTGTGCATGGAGGCTACTGTCCCCTTTTTCACTTTAAGGCCATAATGAGGAAAGAGGTATTAAAACTCCTGAACACAATCTTGGATGCAACTAGTACAGGCTCTGATGGTATTGAGATCAGGTTCTTGAAAATTGCTGCTAAATATATTGCTTCCCCACTGGCCAGGATCTTTACCCTATCCTTATGTCAAAGCCATGTCACGGACATCTGGAAGATTGCCTGTATCACTCCTGTTTTCAAAAAAAGAGACTCCAAAGATCCCGCAAACTATAAACCTATCATGATACTATCTGTCCTAAGTAAAATCTTAGAAAAACTAGTTGCCACAGAAACCGTAGACTTCTTGCTTAAAAATAATCTTCTCTCCACTGCCCAGCATGGCTTCCAAAAGGGCCATAGCACCTCAACTGTCCTGCTCAAGTTTACAACTGACATACTCTCAGCTATGGACTCCGGCCTTCTCACTGGGGCAGTTTTCATAGACATGACTAAGGCCTTTGACCTTGAAGATCATCCTGTCCTACTCAACACCCTACAAACTATGGGCTTCACTCCCACTGTAGTAGCCTGGTTCAGCAGGTATCTGTCCAACAGGAAACAAGTGGAAAAGTATAACTCAACTATCTCTGAATAAGAAACAGTAAATATTGATGTCCCTCATGGTTCCATCCTGGGCCCTCTCCTTTTTACACTATTTATCAACAACATAACCTCCAATCTCACTTCCTCCTCATCCGTCCTATATGCTGATGATATTGTGCTGTATACTAGCTCAAAGAGTATTTCTGATATCAACTCATGACTTTCTACAGACTTTCAGCACATCAAAACCTGGCTCCGGAACAACAAGCTAGTACTTAACAAAACCAAAACCTAGGCCATGTTATTTGGGACTAGCTCCAAGCTTAAATCCTGTCAACCTATCTTTGGGGTATCTGGAGCTGAGGGCTCTCCTATTGGAACTGTAACCTTGTTCAAGTACCTTGGAGTTCTTTTGGACCAGTCCCTAAACTTCAATTTACATATACAATCCCTATGCAAATCTGTAAACTCCAAGTTAGGCATAGTTTACCTGTCTAGCTATGTACTCACCCCCTCAGCCAGAATGGCCATAGCCCATGGAATATTGCTCCCAGCATTGACCTATGGTGTCACCACGTATGCTGCTATCCCAAAGACCACTCTTCATAGATGGGAAACTACTTACAATAACATATGTCGCTATGCCTGCCAGTCTCCGCATCTCAAACATCACTGCCTACTCTATGCTGATCTAAACTGGTTGCCACCCTCTGCTACCAGACTTTACTCACTTGGTTCACTAGTGGACAATATCATGAGGTCTCAAATTCCCCAACCCTTAACTCTTTTGCTGATTCCTCAATCATCCACATACGGCTTACGCTCCAGTGAGAAATCTCTCCTTAGTGTCCCGAGATGTAAAATTTCAAAAGTCCCCTGTGCCTTTTCCCATCACGCTCCACAAAGTTGGAACTCTGCCCCTTGTGGTTCAACAGGCCCCGCCTCATGCCATTTTTAAAAAACAGCTTCAGAACCACCTACTCTCTATAAACCTATGCTCTTGTTTTAGCCACCCCCAGCTCCCTAATAGGCCTATTTCCATTCAATATCACTAATTTCTGCACCTCACTGGATATTGCAACTGTGATGCTACATCACTGTTTCAGATTTATGAAGCCATTTTAAACTCCTGTGTATAAACGCTGCTATTTTCTGTTCCACCTACTGTAATGTATTTACTAGTAGTTTCTTGCATTTAATCTGTCGGTATTACTTAGCCTGCTCAACAAGGTGTACCTGTCTTACTGGACCTACTGATTATTATGTTTTGCTTAACTGTCATTTATTATGTTTTGCTTACCTGTCTTTTCCATTGTGTACCTACTAACAATATTGTGAAATGTTTCTGACTGTATTCCTCTGCCTGTCTGTTATAGTAGTAGTATACTGTATTGTCTTTGACCTTGTAACCTATCAGGTCATGTCTGAAAATAGTCATTTGTTGGCTAGCACACCTACCTGGTAAACAAAAATGAAATAAAAATAAAAATACACAGAGACCAATGTGAATGCTTCCACATCTAGGGTGCCAGTGACAAGTACCGTCGACCCTTAGGGTAATTCCAAACCTGTTTATGAACCCAATTAACCCCTTTTGCTAGAGGATCAGTACAACGCACCTCTTTGATGTACTAGAGGCAGCATATATCTGGCCCCCCAGGCCATTTGAAGACGTTCCACCTCCTTGAAAAGCAAATGGGATTCTTGGAGGAAGATTATTTGACCCCCCAACTTCCTGACATGGGTCAGCACCCTCTTCTGTTTTATGGGGCCATTCATTCTCCTCATATTCTACAACAAAACCTTGTAGGGTCCCCTCATGGCAAATTAAGTCACAAAGTCCCTATCCCTCCATCTATCATATTAAGATGTCAGCAGAGTAGGCCCAAAGGTCTATTGAGTCTGCTCAAAGATTAGTACCTGGTAGATGCAACATTTGCTGCCTCCCACTAGAAAAGGACCCAGCTCCATCCAATTACCCAACGGACACATGGTAGGCCTAATCATAAAACTACAACCCCTCCCATTCCCCATAAACTATATACTGTACACATAACAGGGCTATAACAGCTTGGTATATCATCATACTCACCCTCAATAATACTCACCCGGATTCCTCCCCTGTCCCACTGAATCCCACTCCCAAAAAGATATCCATAGAACCAGCTGCCTTTAGCTCCATGGGCTGGCCCCCAAGGTAAACACATGTCAACCCTCCCCCCCCAATGAACACCCAATGCTACCAGTAACCCTCCAGAAATTAGGCCAAACCACCCCAACCCTTCAGGTAATCCCCCAGACCACCCTATCGTGTGTCGGGGGGGGGGGCCCTCACCCTGCACACATCTCCTCAGATAGGAAGAGAGGATGAACAGCTCCTCAAAAAGAGATATCCTAGTAAATCAAACAAACAAGAAGGGGAGGAGGAGGGAGAAACCTATAGACATACCCCATCGCCCCCATATGGGAACCCCCAAAATCCAATGCCCTGGAGTACACAAGCAGGCCCATACCCCCCATGGTACCTACATGCTCCCTTTGACCAAAAGAAGTGCTGAGACCCCCAGATGCAGAGTCCTGCACCATGAGGTACAGCCCCAGTGTGACTCATGCCAAAGCAAGAGCAAAGTGACACACTGTCGCAGCCCCATCCAAGGCTAGACACTGGAAACTGGAGAGGTGCTACGCAAGTGGGGATAGCGTTATTCAGATCATGAGGTGTAGAGCCGAGCCCAAGCAGGTTCCTGGTGGGAGGAGGGGCACACTCACCCTTCCAAAAGACAACACCCTGGCAGTCCCCCCCATGCATCCCAAACCAATAGGGAGCATATTAGCAACCCATGTTCCTCTCCTCAGGACACACTCAAGCATAGGGTCAAAGCCACAGGTCAGCATACCACCACAAGACCAGAACACCAAACAAAGGGGGGGTCATCCCCCCCCCGCCATAGCCCTCCAATGTTATCTTGCAGCCCAGCAGTTCACAAGCCACAGTATTACCCACAGTGGCCCAATCCCAACTCTTTTTTTTTTTTTTACCAGGAGAGAGACACACTAAGCTGAAAGCTTTTTTACAGGTGAGACCTGGGAACACAAGGAAGTTAAGTGACTTGCTCAGGGTCACACAGTATGCAAGTGGGAGCTGTGGGATTCAAACCCAGGTCTCCAGGTTTGCAGCTCAGAGCCTTAAACCACTGCACTATACTGCCTCCGGAAGATATTGGGAATACTCTATTCCCAGTATCATTCAGCCCCTAGTCAACTGCAAGACCTGAAAAATTACAACCACAAGATCCAGCATGTAGCAAACCAGTAAATGAAATTCTGCTGATATACTCCATAACCACAACAAGAAAAGGACTAACAAACCATGATGAAACCAACTCAAACAGTAAATTTAGAACAACTATACCAGATAGCCACAGTTTTCTCAAAACCAGTATCAGCAATAAAAGAAAAGCTTACCCATAGGTTCTGGAGAAGCCAGTCCCCAGTCCACTGACTAGCTCCCTGCATCTTTGAAACAGATCTGTGGAGAACAGGACACAAACCTAGTGAAGCTGCTAAAAAGCAGCCACTTCAAGCTGTGCCACAGGGTTGGAGCAGAAAGGCCCCCCTCCACCACCTGAGTCAGTCCATAGTGTCCTCAGAAGCCGTCTTCACTGAATCCATAGGCTAGAGAGATTGGTCCTCTGGGTGGGGTCCCACAAGAAATGAGTCTTCCTTCCTCGAGGTGGTAGTGGTGGTGATGGTGGTAAAGATCCCCAGCCTCTCTCAGCTCAAGGCGTACTCCAGATCGGTCAGGCGGCTGGTAATTATGAAAAAAAAAGCAGGGCCTCTGCAGAACTAGTGAAGGACTTGGTCTGGGAGCCCGTTTTAATCTGAAGAGTTGCAGGGGGTACAAGAAAACATACCAGGCCCTGTTTCTGAGCTTGATCCCTCACCCCATCAAAGGCTTTATGATATTCTAGGACTCTTTTGGAGTAGTTCTGATGAAAAAACAAACGGGAGCCCCAGAATCAAATATCTTTAACAGCCCTGGGGTCCTTCAAAATCCTCTCTCGATCCTTGTACTGGAGTAGTTTGAACACCACAGGGCGAGGGCAGGTGAGATAGTCATTGGGAGGGGAGCTGATAGGCACACGATGAGCCCTCTCTATTTCCACTATCAAGCTGGAGTCCCAATTTAGCCAAATAAGGAGATTCCTTTGCAAAAATAGAAGCATGTCAGGCCCCTCAGCTGCCTCTGGTAATCCAAAGAGCTGAATATTATTACCATGATGCCTTGTCTCAAGGTTGTCAATCTTCTCCCACATCGAGGAAACCTCCCTTTCAACAGTGCTCAACTGTCGCTCTGCTGGGCCTACCCAAACATCTGAATAACTGATACAGCCTTCAGCATGCTCTACTCGGTGCCCCATCACTTCAACTGAGACACAAACTGCTGTTAATTGAACAGTAATGTGAGTCACGTCCGTCCGGATGCCTTCCATAAAACTTTTAATTTCACCTAGTTTCTGGGACAGAAGATTCTAACCAAACTGTGGATTGCCATTTGGAATGTCTCCAGTATTTTGTTTCCAGTCACTGTTTCATAAGGAATAAGACATGATGAGGTGTGGTTTATGGACTGATGAGAGCATACCCCAGGTGCATAATGAGGCATGAGGCACTTGTGCAGAGTGCCTTTAGCACCTGGGAAGTGCTCTTATTGGCCCATAAATCACACCTCAGAGTATCTTATTTCGATTATAAAATGGCTAGAAAAGTTATTAAAAAGAAGGAGAAACACATGCTTTGGTTAAAAACTGTTTAGTGTTTAAAACACAAAAGAGAGATAAAATACTTCCTCAATAAAGGAATAGATATGGGTTTTCCTGTGACTTTAGTTCACTCATCATATAAACAGGAATTAAATTTATTTTGATTAACATAAACTGAATGAAATTATTGTGAGAAACATGTTACTCACCATACTCAAACTTATACATTCCATGATGCTTTGCATTATGGGGGTATGTGTGATTTTGTAATACTCTAACTTATTAACATTTGAATGAGTTTTTTTAAATTAATGTTGCGCTAATACAATGTGGTGTTAAATTAACAAGTATCCAAGACAACAACAGATATTTTTTAGAGTGAAAACTGTCAATGTTTTTGCATTTCTTTTTTAGTTCTGCAAAGTAGTCTAATAGCTATTTACTAAAGTGGATATATTCCAATTTCTGAATGTAACTGTGTTGGATGACAAAGGGTGTGGAGGATGTCATGTTACTGACATGGTGGAAGTTTATGCGTCTTGGTTCAGTGAGAGGAGCAGGAGGTGCTTTCTGTGTTTGTTCTGGTTGTTTGGTGCTATAAACTGGGAGCTGCAGTGAAGATTGGACTGCTTCGGTGCCTAGGAGTTGTAGATAAATCTCCGGTTTTGCAACTGTGAAAGAAGGACTGCTGGATTCTTCTTCTGTTGCAGTACTTGCTTGAAGTTTCTGGAGTGCGGTAGTCGAGGGGGGTTGGAGTTCATTAGTTGAGCTGGCATGTATCTTCTGGAGTGCAGCAACTGTGAAAGAAGGACTGCTGGATTATTTTTCTGTTGCAGTATTTGCTTGAGGTTTCTGGAGTTCAGGACTGTTGGATTCTTTTTCTCTTGGGATACTTGCTTGAGGTTTCTGGAGTGCAGTAGTCGATGAAGTTTGGAGTACTGTACTTGAACTGGTTGTATTTTGAGATGGCGCACTCATGGTTGAACTTGCTGTGTGTGACAAAATAGTGCTCCACCTTTGCCTGTCTTGCTCTGTCACTGTCCAACAGCTTCAGAAAGCTGGACTCCAATCAATGGCCCGTTACCACCATGATTTCATGGGCATCGAGTCCCACATCACACAGAAGTTGAACCACCGTCATGCAGACTCTGTGATTCATGTAACGCCTGCTTAAGCAGGCTTCAGCACTGAGACGTGGCATAAGGTTGGCAAGGAAATTCACTCTGGGCCCTATTCACGAATGGGCCAGGGTGGCTATGCAGCACATAATTCAGGTGCGTAGCCACCCCGCACCCATTCGCATCCACTGTGCTGCCTCAGTAGCATTCACATCCCATTTATGCACCCCTCTGCATCGGATTCCTGGCCAGCCACAGAGCTCTATGTGTGGGCAGGAAGGGGTCTCCATGAGGGGGCATGCCATCACTCCACACCATTCATGAAGGTGCAGAGTGCTGTACCCAGGGACCAGTGGCTGTGCATCTGGAGGGCAGCCATAACAGACATGCACCCCCTCCAGATGCCACCACTGGACCCACTGGTGCAGGCTGGGGGTCATCAGACCCATCTGGATGTTGCTGCAGGTGTCGGGGGACAGTGCTCAGGCTGGGGGCAGGCAGCCAGCATATGACCCCCCACCCGGCAGCATGTCCAGAACTTTTATGTGCCCCCTGCATGATGGTGCCACACCAGCACAAATTATCTACTGCAGACCTGGGTAGGGCAGCTGATTGGCTGCTGACCTGGGTTCACAACCCCAGCCCCGCGAACCTCCACACTGTGGTGGTGGGGATGCTGAAGGGAGCTGGACATGGACTGCTGCTTCATGAATGTGGCCCTCATGTGGATCTTCTGGGGGTGCAGAGCTGCGCTCACTTTTACGTGCAGGCTCCGCACCTCTTTGTGAATAGCGACCATTGAGGGGTTCTCTACTGCACCATATGTCCGCAGTGTGAAAAGCTTTATTTTTTTTTTTTTTGCATCATATGTTTATTCAAATTTTCCAATAAGAATACATACAGAACAGTTAAACTGAGGAAAAAACAAAGACATACATCAACAGCTCATCACTTATGTACATAGAGATCCAGGTATTTAAACATAATAACAAGCAAAGTCCTTTGTGCAGTCCATTAAATGAGTAAAAACAAAATTAATACCCTTTTTATTCAGTTCAGTTAAGCACCACCTGTACTCAAAGGAAGGAGACAATGATAACGTTCCACTTAATAGCTCATTGTTCCCCTTCATACCCATCCCTCCTCAAGTGTTAGGTTCTCCGCAGCTGATAGGGTAGCTAGGTATGGTTGCCAGGCATTATAAAAATGCTCTCCCCTATACTGCATTAAAAAGGTAAGCCTTTCCAAGGAGAGGGCTTGCAGCATTAGAGTCTTCCAGTGTTGTAGGGTGGGCCTAGTGGCAGACACCCATGTATTGAGAATACAACATCGAGCCATGATAAGTATGACTCTGAGCCATCTTGGAAGAGGGGCCCATTCTGCATCACCTATGTCTTCCACCCCCAACAACAGTGTCATAGGTTGCTGTGGTATTGGTCTACCTGCCAGTGTCTGCACTTCCTGTTTCACCTCACCCAAGAATTCCTGTAAAACAGGACAAGACCAGAAATAATGAAAATAGGAAGCTATGCCAATGTTGCATCTAGGGCACACCGGGGAAACCACAGTATTACACTTGCTGACAGTCAAAGAGGGGTAGTATAGTCTGTGGCAAAACTTATAAAAGGATTCTTTATATTTATTGCAAATCAAGATACCTTGGTGGAGCTAAAGCATTACCTTCCAAGTATCCTCTGTGATAGAGATTCCCATGTCTCTCTCCCAAAGCTGCCTGTTTTTATGTGTCATATCTGAGAGCAGTTGCCTTCCCACCTTAGCTATTCTACGTATAGTACCCTTGGTGATTTGTGTCACCACTTGTATCAATTGTTCCACTTGGTCCAGTACAGAATCCATATCAAGAATTCTCCCCAGGACCCTGCAGTAAGCTCTAATCTGCAAGTATCTGAAGAAATGTTGATATCCCAACCCCGTTCTGGCTCGTATGCCTTCAAAAGAGTCCATCCCCTCTTTAGTATACAGATCCCGCAAGCACCTTATGCCACCAGCTTCCCATTCTTTGAAGCCTGAGTCTGTCAGGCTAGGGGCAGAAAAGGAATTTCCGGCCGGGGGGGGGAGGAGTAGGGTTTCCTTCTGTACCAGTCCTCCCTGATGACTCAGGCACCCCAAGCTCTCTAATACAGACCTTACAAGAGGATTCAGCCTAGGTAGTCCTGCATATGCTCTCCAACCCCTTCCGGAAAGATAGGCCAAGACCCTGCCAGGCAAACACTCTCTTCAGTGTCTACCCAGCCTGCCTCTTGTGGTTTGCCCAACCACTCCTGGAGATTCCGGCACTGGACTGCCAGGTGGTATATGCTCAGGTCTGAGAACTGCAAGTCCCCTCTCTTTATCAGGGTCTTTAAGTGGGCAAGCCCAACCCATGGCCAATTTTCCTGCCATAGAAAGTCTGAAAAAGCCTTTTCTAATAATTTAGTATCTGCCCTTAGCTTTATTTTTAAATCTTCGAGGATACAAATAGAATGCAGGTGCCTTCGGTGGAAGTTTAGAGAGGTATTTTTTAAATGAGAGACTGAACAGACTGGATTATTTGGGAGCTCATATATAAATCCATGGTACTGTTCCCTGTTGGGCTCTCGCTGTTTATGATTTTTTGTACATTCATTGAAAGTTAATGTTATATATTCGGAGCCTGTCTTGTCTGTTTTTATGGTGAAGTGCTCTGGTTTTAACTGCCGCAGTCCCTCACGTCCCCTTCTTGCCGTACACAGTTAGATGTCCAACCCGACTTTCTTAAGTAGGCTTCTGTGGGTTTCTGTTGATATGGCACTGGAGTTCTTCAGTTTTGACACATCAGGTGCACTAATCAGTGAATGGTGGATGGCAGTATCTTTGTGCTCTCTCCGATATTTTTGCTAACAGTTGTTAACATATTGTTAGCATATATGAGGCCTAGGTGGCTCAGTATATTAATACATTGTTTCAAATCTGGGCTGTTTCAATGTCTATTTATTTCTGCTCTCAGTGACAAGAGACTGGAGAGACTGTATTCTGTGCTGTGCCATCCGTTTGATAAACTTCTGCATGGAAGCATCTCAGAATTTCACAGAGAGCTTCTGTCTGGATTGTTTCATAGTTTCTGTCTATTTTCTGGATTGTGCCCAGCTATTCAGTACATTTATTGACCACTAAGTCATTTTTTAATATTTACCTCATCTTTTGCTGATTCTAAATCTTTTAGTTCCTGTGAGGAAAGTTCAATATGTTGACTTACAGTTTGCGTGTTTTTCTTTTATTGTGGGGCAGGTGGCTGTGAGTTGACTGTCTCGTTCTCCTCTTCATTCTGCAGTCTGTCCATGATGTTCTCAAATTGAAGATTGAAGTGGATGTCAGGCAGGTCAGACATTTCAATTGTAAAAATCTTTCCAGTTCTCAGTTGTCAGGATTTGCCAGGCTGAAAACAATATGTCTGCCCGTTAGGAAGCAAAGGGATACCCTGCCTGAGGTAATGGAAGCAGTGCCAGCTGGCATATTATGTTTGAATACGGACACACCTCTCATCCAATCAGAATGACTGACATTTTCTAGCCATTTTATAAATGAAGTTGAGTGGCGTGAGGAATGCTGCAGTGACATGCCGGGTCTGCAAATAAAGTATGCACCTCTGCTCTAACTTTGGCTACTGTTTGATTATTTATTATGTATCACTCTCCTGAGGGAAATAACTGTGTTGGCCTGGATGAAAGGCATACATGAAGGGACTGGAGGTCAGTGTACATGCTTTAATAAGTTGCACATGCGAGTATGGCTTGCACACCAGAAGTCAGCAGGAGTTGGCACTGACTTTGGTAAAAGTAAATGACATAGATAGGCAGTCAGCAAATTACTAGGGGAGGAGGAGGAAGAGGAGGAGGAGTGTGTAACTGAGGAGTCATATAATGGACAATGGATCCAACACTTGATGAGAGTCAAAAATGAAGTTTAAAGCTCTTGAAAGTCCCCAGAATAATAAAAGCTCACAAAAGCTTTTAAATTGAAACTATCAAAGTTTTAACATGCTTAATATTTTGTTATGGAATTACTTTTATTGCAGTACAAAATGTATTAATTCATTAATTTACTCAGTTATTTGTATTTAAATATTGATGACCAGGGTAGGCACAGTGAGCTGGAGATCATTTCCAAGTTCAACTTGGAGGAGCAGATACAGCAGAGAGTTAAACAGCAGTAAGAAATAAAGTGACAACAATGGATACATGTGTAGTCATGGACAATAAAAGCAAGGTACAAGTAATATATTCCAGAAAATGGAAAAAATGCGCAAAGCGTACAACATACATTGGTTATGGAGGTAAGGAAAGGCAAGACAAGGCAAAGTTTATTATAAAGCACCCAATCCAAAAGTGTCTCAGAGTGCCATACAGAGGTATTCAGGATGAGAGTTGGGAAATTGTGCCACAAATATATGGCAAGATATCTGCAACAGAATCATGGTAAAGTGCATTTCTAATGACAAACTACACTGCGTCTTAAGCAACACAGTACTGTAAGAAGCAAACAGATAAATAATGAAGTGGTGACAATACTTCCTTTTTTCATTTGCATTCTCAATTAATTTTCATGTTTCTTGCCTTTGAATATTTTTTTCATAGTAACACAGTGTTTCCAGACCAGGCAGTGCATTTTTCTATAGCTCACACTCTTTTTTCCTGCATTTTCTCTGTAAAACTGGGATAAACTTCCTGTAGATTTTCTTGTATGCAAAAATATATGTAAGCACACAATTGGCTTCATTTTCTATCTATCTATCTATTTACCTTTCTATCTATCTAATCTATCTATCTCAATAAAATCACCATAGCCAATAGTAAGGCTTTTATTTATTTATTGGTTGCATATTTATTTACTTAATAAACTGAGCTGATTGGGGAAGGCCATGATGAGACAGCCTAGCTTTTCCCAAGCATTCCCCCTTAAGTTTTTATTGTTATTTTATAAAGAAAATGTTCTCATCCTGGGTCTGCCTGTCAGCACCCCCAGCCCCATTACAGACCTTCTCATGGACTTACTACTTACCCACCAATGCTTAAACAGGGTCAAAGCCTCAATAGTGGCCTGTTGTGTCAATCATGTGAAAGCCTGTGAGTGTGCCAGCCTGGGACAGCCAAGTGTGAGGGGACTACTTGATTGTTTGTGTGTGACCACAACCCTAGAGAACAGCAGAAATTTAAATTTGAAATAATATATATATATATATATATATATATATATATATATATGTTATAGTGGCTAGGTAGTGCCACTATAGTTAGGGTTGAGTACCCCATTTAAGGTTAAATCTGAAATTTGGCAGCTTTATAACATTGCCACTGTATGACAGATTTGCCTGAAATTTGGAATTCACAGTCTAGTACCATAGATCTCTGGGCCTGCCAAGTTTTTTATGATCGGATGTACGGTTGCAGAGCTACAGAGCACCAAAAAAAAAACAAATTTTGTATTTTTGTGCATTCTTTGCTCACGCTTACAGCCTGCACGGTTTGTGCGACCAGTCCAACACCTTCAGGAGACATGCAACCAGATTCCCTGATGTGCCTTTCGAAGATTTCATGAAAGAATATTAAACGGTTCGAAAGTTATTCAAAAAACAAGTTTCCCATTATAGTCAATGGGAAAAGTTAACAAAATATGAAAAATGTTGCAAATTCACTTTTTACTTTCGCAAATGACCCTTGTAGTGTCGCAAATCGGCCATCTTGTTTTCAGTTGGTGGTCACAGAAATGCTTGGCATTTAACTTTGGGAACTTCTAGGGACACAATTCATGTTGTGTTCACCTAGTCAAGCCCTGAGAATGCTAGCCATGTCTTTTACACCTCAGAAATATGTTTTTTTAATTTTTGTAAAAAGTAGTGTTGCCAAGTACTTTCGCATATGCGACACTTTTGTGATTTCATTTGCGAAAGTGTTGTGATTTGCAAAAGTACTTTGCGACACTATGGTCAAAACAATAGGTAATCTTTGCCACCCTGCTGCAAAACAATGGTTTGGTCTTTCGGGCTGAAATTTGGAGGGAAGAAAGCCAAGATCCCACACATGTGCCTTTTGGTGGTTTGATGACAAAATATTAGAGGGCTGCAAAGTTACTGCACTCTGAAGTTGATGATTTTTCCTATAGGCTAACATTATGGCATCCACCGCGCCTTTTGGGGCCCATTTCTCGAAAACGGTTTCATATACAGACTTTTTGTCGGAAGAATGTTTAGTCCCCCACTAATGGGCTAAGTACAAAACTAGCATGGAAAGTCATAAATAATATGAGATTTTATATTTTTTTCTACGTCATACGGTTCCTGAGATATAAGGAATTTAGTATTCTAAGTGCTCATTTTCTGCTCCGAGGGCCATTATTATGTATACATTCTTTGTATTCACTATGCTTCTGAATGCACCTTTTTGGGGAAAAAAAGGGTGTGCATTTGCATTACTGTTACTGTTAGCGTTTCTGCTTGCATTTCCGTTACCATTTGCATTAGCGTTTTCAGTTATGTCACCATGTGCGTTACCCTTTTCATTTGCATTACAGTTACCATTTCCATTACCATTTTTGTTTGCATTTACTTTTGCATCACTGTGTGTGTTACCATTTGCATTTGTGTACACACTTGCATTTCTGTTTCCATTTGTGTTACTGTTTCTTTTGGCGTCATCATTGGTGTTACTGTAACCTTTGCATTTCCAATTGTATTACTGTTACCATTTGTGTGCTCATTACCATTTGCAATTCCATTGGCCTTACTGTTTGTGTTTTTGGTAGCATTTCCATTGTCAAGTAAGTTGCTTTTTCATTCTGCATCGCTGCTGCCATTATCGTTTGCATTTCTGTTTGTGTTTCTGTTACCGTTAGTATTTCGTTACCATTTGCGTTTCTTTTGCTGTTAGCATTTGTGTTACCATTTGTGTTACCATTTCTGTTTCCATTTACGTTTGTGCTTGCATTTCTCTTATCATTTCTGTTATTGTTTCCATCTGCATCATTGTGTGCATTACTGTTTGTGCTTGCATTACCGTTAGTGTTACTATTTTGTTTTACCACACTGTTGCCATCACCGTTTGTGTTACTGTTACTGTTTGTGTTTTTGCATATGCGCAGTGCAGTGCAAAACATTTTTGATATTTTTCTGCACTGTCTGCCACGATGCATAGCACAGCCACTGTGTGGTTAATTGATCTGACACTTGCCACGTAGAAAGACCTTTGTTCAAGGAATATATCCGTTTTTCTTTGGTGAAACAATGTTGTTCTGTTCCAGAGTTATTGCTATTTGAAGTTGGCCCCTCTCACAGTTACAGATTTTTCAGCAACCAGGTCCACCATTTTAGCACATTTGCAGCCGTGATTGCCACCATTTTTTGGTGGAAGACTTCTTAAAGGTGCAAAAATGCAAAAATGTAATATCTCTGGAACGGTTTGGCATTTTCACAAGAAATTTGGAGTGAGTTGAGTGGATGTCCTGGAGATGTGAATAATCATGTTTACATGTTGGAAAAATAATTTGCTATGGAGACACTGCATGACACGGTTAACGTTTTGTGCATAGTATTCTGCATGGTACTACTGGCTTGAAATTTATAGCATAGGTAGCCCTGGTGGTATGGAGGGCTATATATATATATATATATTTATGTATCTGGCGAATAACTCTGTGTAAATGATTGGTGCATAGAACAGTGGGGCGGGGGAGAAAATGCACCCACCCACACCAAACACTGTTCTGTGCACTAATCACTACTTAAACAAAGTTAGTTGCCATATTTTTTTTTTTTAATTAACCTCAGTTCTTCTCTGGACCATGGGGATGTGGTTACACACAACCACTATACTGCACACTGAAGTAGCACTAACAGCACTAGAAATGCAGCAAAGTTTTAATTTGCAGGTGAATTCCCCATGAATTCACCAACTTTGCCTCCCTGTGCCATTTTGCGATGTTGCCGCCTGTAGTGGAAAATTCGCCAAAATGGCACGGGGTAACTTTGCATTGCTTTGTTTTTTTTTTTAAGTGCAAATTGCACTGAAAAAGACCCAAAGCAAGGAGCATCATATCCCTGGCATCCATGTCTACCAACCCCACTGATTGCCAGCCCGACATGAAAAAATAAATCTCCCCCAATTGCCAAGCAATCCCGGTGTCCCACCTGCAGTGTTGTGTATCCCCTGCCAATCACCTGCTTGCTGTAGAATAAAATAAAAAGTCAAAGGTCCACTCCTCCTCCATCACAGAGCATCTGTCTGAAATAATTTCCCTGGTGTACAAGAACCCGCTTATTCATTGAGCTCAGTTGGCAGCTGGCTGTGGAGGAGAGGGCTGTACTGGTAGTCCTCTCGGGGTCCAGATGGGGTGGAGCAGGGTGGTGGGTAGTAAATGCAGGGGTGGGAGGCCCACTGGAGACCAGGAAAATTATATCAAACAAGTGTTCTGCTGTGGGGGGGAGTGGACCTTTGTTTGTTTTTGCATTTTACAACAAGCAGGCGATCAGTGGAGGGGGCACACACAACACTGCAGGGGGGACACTGAGTATTGCCTGGCAAATGAGGGGGTATTTTTTCATGTTGGGCCAGCAATCAGTGGGGGAGAGGGACCACTAAACACCAGGGAAATCATCATTTTGCAGAGTTTTTTGGGTGGTAAAGTTGGGCTTTGCACACACTACGAAGTGGGAAAAATGCTTGAAATATTCTTTGGAGCCAATTTTCCCCACTTTGCACACCTCTAAACTGCACTGATTTGCCTGCCCCCCCCCAAAAAAAAAATTTTGCAGCCTTGGCAGGGTCTTACTTTTCTGGAGGACTACTGAACTTAAGGTCACTCCCAGTCAGTGTTGCAATTAAACAAAATAAATCTCTGAGGATTTTAAATAGTTTTAAGCTTACTCTTCACTTGCAATGAATTTATTGTCCACAGCTATGGAACATGATTAACACTCCCATACAGTACCCTAATCTCCAGCCCAAACCATCAGCCCAGTTTGAAGCAGCTCTACTATATGGCCAAAATAAATTAATAATAACTACTTTACCTGTGATGGGAATGTGACCAGGTTAATTTAGTCTCTGTTTTGTTAGTGTAATTATTTTTATTTCTATTTATTCTCATATAAGTTCTTTCTTTCTCATATAAATTTTTACATAGGGCATACAAAATGGATTCCATATCACATGCTTCAGTGGCAGACACTGGCAAATCATAGGGAAAAACAAGGCAAGATCAAAGAGTGCAAATTTTTCCACAAAGGCATCCTGAGCTAGCAGGATGCAATAAAGTAATAGCCCAACGTGAGGAAGATCTAGATAAGAACAAGGCAATTTGGCCTGATAAGGTAATAACACACACACACTCTCATGTGGGTGGGAAATATTGGAGACACTGTCACTCTGGGGAGAATTCCCACCCTACAGCCCACAGCACATAAATTGAGGAGTTTGATCTCATCTCTCTCTCTCTGACTTTCCACAGCCTTTGAAGAAGACCAGATTCTCTTGGTGAGTGTCCAAGAGAATGAAGATCCCTGCTTAATATCTGTAGAAACATAGAAGTTGTTGGCAGATAAGGACCTCTTGGCCAACCTAGTCTATCTTATCTGTGTGAGGGAATGGCAGTCTAGGTGAATGTCCTTTCAAGTTATCTGGCAAGTATAGACTCTAGTGTGAGACTAGATTTTGAGATAATTCTTTAAGTCATCTGTCTAACTGCATTATTTTTTCCTTTCCTTTCCTGTAAATGTGTAAATATTTTTGGTTGCTGTGTATAAATCCTGTTTGTAAGTATCCATAGTATCCAGTAGTAAAGAATCTATTTTATAGAACCATGACTGAGTCTCATTACTGAAAAGGGAAAAGTAATATTTCTGCTGGGAACATGAGAATTCTGCTTAAAGTCCACCAACCAAAGTGCACACTACCATCGTTTATTGTGTTTGACCTTCCTTGTTCCTGAGCAAAACTGAGGTATTTTATGATATAGTCAGTTGGTGGCAAAAGAAGTGAATTGATCTCCCCCCAAACTACCCTTTTAGCTAGTATGGTCCAAGGGGAAGTTTGCCACAGTCTGGTTGTGAGTGGTGCAGATCAGTGTACAAAATTAAGACAGAATTTGTGTGAGGGGTGCTTTCTTGGTAGAACTAATGAACTCTGAGAAAGACACATAGAAACTGAGATTTCCAATAGAAAAGTTACCTTAACAGTCATGAACAGGCTATAAAAAAAGATTACATAATGTATGCTGTTTTATTTCTAGAAACACCACTTAGTGCAGTGTAGTTAGCAAGTATGATCTCCTCAGTATACAGCAGATTTAATGCACCTCAGTTCCATGAACTGTGCAAAGACAGGGAAATTGTATATGAGGGCCAGACAAAAAATTGACTAATAGAAGCCATGGTAGATTAGGAATGAATGCAGGGGAGGCAGGTGGTCACTGAGGACTATGACCAAATGCCTGTGGAGCAGGCAGTCAGAAAGATAGGTGACCAAAATAGTGAGACTAAGGTCACAGAAGCTGAGCCAGAGCTGGACTTTGAGCCATGAGCTAGTGAAGCAGTGCATTCCAAACCTGAGTCAAGAACTGGTGCAGCAGAGTCTCACAATTAGCTTGATCTCATGAAAACAGAACTTGTGCTGAAGGAGACAAAACTGCAAAGGACAAGGCTTGAAGCTGATAGAGAGGGAGGGAGTAAGACTGGAGACTGAGATAAAGGAGAGCGCAAGTCAGAATGAAATCTTGATGTAGCAGGAGAGAGAACAGCAGCATCAGCATGAGACTTATATATATGAAGCAAGAGAGAAGGAAAGAAAGATGGAATGAATGGAAAGAGAGAAGGAATGTTAGGACAAGAAAGAATTTGTAAAATCAATGTAGCTAACTATATAATGGCATAGGGAGTCAAACCCACAAAGTCACAATTAATTCCAAAATGTTTCCTCAGTACTGGGAGGGGGATGATCTTGATTGGTTTTTAAAATAATTTGAAATGGTAGGTGTGCAGTTTAAATAGGACAAAACACTATGGATGACTCATCTCAAACCATTTTTAAGAGCAGACTGGATGGGCCTAGCTGTCCTTATCTGCAGACAATTTCTATGTTTCTGTGTTTCATTGCTTACTGGCTGTGCTTTTCATGCATTTGCTAGAATGCATGATCAGTACTGTATGGACTATGATAAAGTTAAGAGGGTGTTATTGAAACATTTTGAGCTAACTCCAGAGGCTTATAGGCAAAAATTCAGGAAAATAGGAAAGGGCCCAGGAGACAGCTATGTAGAACTGTATGTTCAAATGTGTACCTATCTAGTCTGCTGGATGGATGGGGTTAAAGCTACAACTGTGGAGCAAATAAAAGACGTGTTTGTAAGGGAACAATTTCTTAAAATTGTGCCTGTGGACCTGAGCATATGGTTGCTGAACTGGATATGTAACTCCATGAAGGAGGCAGTAAAAAGTGTTCATCTGTATGTGGTCAGCAGGCCACAAATGCTGAATAAGAACAATGGAGTGGGGGGTGTAGCACATGGTTTCAAGAGGACCCAGGTAAGGCAGCCTAAACTAAGCTAGCCTGTACCCCGACCCCAAAACACAATCTGCTGGTCCTAAGGAGAACAAGGAGTCAGCGGCAAAGAAATGCTACATTTTCCAGAAAGTGGGGCACTTGTCTTATGGCTGTTCTAAAAATATGAACAAAGGGCAAAAACCTGCGGGTAATGATGATCAAGACAGTGCACAGCAGATAGTAGCCTGCTTACAGACTGCAGTACCACTTAACTCCTCCATACATCTGCACCTTATACTAGTCAGTGGGACAGTAACAAAGGGATTTAGGAACTCTAGCACCTCCATCTCCATGGTGAGGCAGGATCTAATCCATGCCTAATAGTTTCTGCCGGGGCAGTTTTCCAAGATTTGGGGAGTCACAGGTCCAGTGGTCCAAGTACCAATGGTTTGGGTCTTCCTGAGCTGGAAAAGTGGCCATGGGGTACAGGAGGTGGAAGTCGTGCCTAATCTCCCTGTGAATGTGATAATGGGGAATGATTTTGACTACAGGGAAACTATGTTGTGTATTACTACCCGCAGTAAAGCAAAAAGGCAAGCTTCTGAAGGTGAGATGGGAACAATAGAGCCTTTGCTAACCCCTCCATCAGCAGCTGAGGAAGCAGCTAGTGTAGGTGAGAGGCTAGCTAGAGGTAGCATCCCTGAAACCCAGCTGCAAACAGAGGAGGTCTCAGCAGTGGGTGGATTTCCTTCAGAAGGGGAGTTGGGGAGGATCTGTGGTGAGGAGCTTGGCAGAGCTCAGCAGGCTGATCCTACCCTCTAGAAACTAAGAGAGAGACCAGATAGTGCTGATGAATCTCATAGGAGTAAAAAGCTAGTTTACTGGAAGAATGAGCTGTTGTACAGGGAGTGTACACCACAGAGGAGGCTGTAGTAACACTCCTTTAGCTGGTAGTCCCTAGGGCTTACTACAAGCAGCTTTTGACTCTGGCTCATTACATCCCTTTGTCAAGACATCTGGGTATTAACTGCACAAAAAGACAGTTCATCAACAATTTCTTTTGACCTAGTATGTACACAGATGTGGCAAGTTCCTGTTGGACTTGACCACAATGCCAGAGGGTAGGAAAAGTAGGGGCAATGCTAAGGCAGCTTTGGTACCTGCCTATCATTGATGAACCTTTGCAAGGGTAGCCATGGACATAGTGGAACCCCTGAGTACACCGAGTCATGTGGGAAAAAGGTATATACTTCTTGTCATGGATTATGCAACCAGATACACTGAGGTGGTGGCCATGTCCTCCACTGTGGTGGAGGAAGTGGAGGATGAGCTCCTGGGACTCATTAGCTGAGTGAGAATTCCCCAGGAGATTTTGTCAGATCAGGGGCTGAATCTCATGTCATCACTAATGACTAGTTTGTGGGAGATGTGCAGGGTGAAACAGCTCAGTGCCTCAACCTATTACTCCCAAGACTAATGACCTAGTTTAGCAGTTCAACAGATACGCAAAAACTATGCTCAGGATGTTTGCTGACTAGCAAAAGAGGGGGTGAAACAAGCATTTGAACCACTTCCTATTTGCTTACCAGGAAGAAGAAGAAGAATCAGCATTTATGTAGTGCTTTTCATATACAGTACATCCCAAACTGTTTTACAAGCAATGCTAGACTGGTAGTGAAGTGACTGAATGTGTAGTGGCAGCCATATCGCACATCAGCACCCACACACAGCCTGGATAGTTGCATGAACCAGTTTATGGGAAGGGCAATGTTGGCCAGGACACCAAGAATGTCCCCTACTGTTTTGCAAAGAGTGCCCTGGGTTCTTTCACTTCCACCTGGACACCAACCAGGACAGCACCAGGATGGGTAGAAGGGACCTCAGTTTAATGTGTCATTTGAAGGAGGAAGTTCCCCAGGAGTCCACAGGGTTTTCAGCCTTTGAATTCCTGTTTGGTCACAGGGTTGGGGGCCCCTATATTTAGTTAGGGATAAATGGAAGAGTGACCTTGCCACCTAAGGAGAATCTGTTGTGGAGTACATCCCAAACTTCAGGACCCAGCTTAAGGAGAAGCATTTAGTCACTGCACAACAGTGGCAGAAAGCCTAGTAAGACCATGGGGCTAGAGCCCGGTAGTATGAAGCTGTACAGTGAGTGATGGCGCTTATCCCAGACCAACAAAATAAACTGCAGGCAACATGGGAGGGCCAATTCTCCATAGTTAGAAGGTGAGTGAGGTCAATTATTTAGTAGAACTGCCTGACAGGAAGTGCAGGCAGAGGATATATCATGTTAACATGATGAAGCCCTACTATGATAGGAAGGAAATGGTCTTCCCTGTGTGCAAAATGCCCTGAAGAGGAAAATGAGGCTGATCCAATGTTGGAACTCCTTAGGGAAGCATGGGAAGGATCCTCAGTCCATAATCTCACCGTCTCAGAGCAGCAGACATCAGCTCAGGCAGAGGAGATGAGGGGGTTGCTGCAAGGATTTGGGAAAAGGTGCACAGGGGAAATGGGGTACATTACAATGGCTGAACACCATGTTGACACTGGGACCCAATTGTTGTTGAGTCAGTCCCCCTACAGGGCACTGGAATGGGTTAAGCAGGATGAGTTCACTGCAGTTACAGATGACAATCCCCTGACCTGGCTCTGTAGGACTATTGGGCAAAATGCAAAATCACTGTGTTGGGTTTGGGTACTGCAGCCAGACAATATGATCCTCCAGCACTGCAGTGGTTCTCAAAATACCAATGTGGATGGGTTGTCTAGGCAGGGCAAAGTGCATGGTATGATAACTTAGTCACCTCAATGTCTCTACATGAATGGCTGTGTCTCTGATATGTTCTTTACATAGGGTATACAACATGAATTCCAGGTCACATGTCTCAGTGGCAGACCCTGGTGAATCTTATGGAAAAACAAGGCCAGATAGGACAGTGAATCTTCCCACCAGGGTATCCAGAGCCAGCAGGATGCAATAAAGTAATAATAACCCAATGTGAGGAAGGGCCAGGTGAGAACAAGGCAATTTGGCCTGGTGGTGTATTCACAGACACACACACACACACACATGTACTCATGTATGCATGCATGCACGCACGCACACAAGCAAGCATGCACGCACACACACACACATATGCACACATGTATATACACACACACACACACACACTCATAGGTGGGGAATACTGCAGGGACTGTCACTCAGGGGAGAGGTCCAAACCCACAGCCATGAACACATAAATTGAGGAGTTGGACCCCAGCGTTCTCTGTGACTTTCCGCAGGCTTTGAAGAGTCCTGCATCTGAAGAAAACTGGACTTCCTAGGTGAGTGTCCTAGAGAAGGAAAAGTCCTGCTCAATAGCTATCTTATCTGTGTTAGGGAAAGGCAGTCTAGGTGAATTTCCTTTAAATTATCAGGCAGGTAAATACAGAGTCTAGTGTGACACTAGATTTTGAGATTATTCTTTAACTCATTTGTGTGTAAATATCAATGGAATCTAATAGTAAACAACCTATTTTTATAGAACCATGACTGAGCCTCATTATTGAAAAGGAAAAGTAATATTTCTTCTGGCAAGGTAAGAATTCTTTGTTTACAGTCAGCCATCTGAAGTGCACTCTGTGTTTGACCTTCCCAGTCCTCGAGCAAGGCTGAGTCATTTTCTAATATAATCAGGTGATGGCAGTAGTGAATTTAACCTCCCAAACTGCCCTGTAAGCTAGTATGGCCCAAGAGGAAGTACATCACCCTATCTTTTATTTCTAGCCCAAGGATTGTTCTTAGGGCTGGGTCAGGTATTGATTCTCTGCAAACTAGCTGGAGCCCCCCACAGCTCTAATCACCAGGCTGGTCAGTCCAGTTTGAAGCAACTAAACTTCATGCCCCAAATAACATAATAATTAACCTTTTATTTCTGCCATACAAGTCTGTTCTTAAAGTGGCGCTGTCTGAAAATGAAGGTGTCTGGAGCAAGCTTTACTAATGTAAAATACAGAAATAACAGCATGCTTGCACTAAAGTGTTGGTTCCACATGTCCACGAGCTAGAATGGATCAGAGTCGAGGAAAACTCATTCGTGAATGGGTTGATTAGTTTTGGTCCTACATGCGTAAAAGGCCTTATCTGTTACCAGTGAAAACACAGAGTAGTCCAGTTCACAAATGAGCACTGTAACCTGTTTTATTTTATATGCAATAATTACTGACTCATGCCCAGAGTCATGGCTTTAATTTTTACATACCAAATAAAACAGATCTTTGTACTACTCTGTAACAGATAAAACCCTTTGTGCATATATAGGACCAAAAATAAGTAACTCATTCGTGAACAAGTTTCCCCTCTTCTCCATGCCATTCTAGCTCATGGATTCGCAGAGCTGACAT
Organism: Neoceratodus forsteri; assembly: GCA_016271365.2. Lineage (NCBI taxonomy): Eukaryota > Metazoa > Chordata > Ceratodontiformes > Ceratodontidae > Neoceratodus > Neoceratodus forsteri. The sequence continues at coordinate 702,257,861 of CM057455.1, forward strand.
TTTGGTCAGGATGATCAAAATGTAATTTTTACAAAAATTATAAATATCTAGCACTTATGTGCAAATATGTTGCTATTTATGTGTTTTACATTAGTAAAATCTGCTTTAGATACATTCATTTTCAGTCTTTAAAAATAGTTTCAAAGACTGTCAGTGCCCCTTTAAGTTAGGGCTGCACTGAATTTCAGCAAGCTGTCCTGGCACTGACTTGATTCCCCTCTTGACTCAGTAAACTGGAACGTTTTGTTTGTGACTTGCAATGATCTGTAGCTGTCTTGGCATTCACCACGTGGTGTCCAGTGAAAAGATTGTTGAACAGTAATGAGTTTTTGTGAAAAATTCTAGTCTTGGAAAAAGGGCTCAGGAACCAGTGGCATATTCCACACTTTTATTTTCACCCAGATCAAATGCAGGCCATAATAACCTATCAGAGAGTTCAGTGTAGGGTTGTCAGCCACAGCTCAGCCAATCACAGGGCTACTCTCAGTCTCGGTGCACATCTCAGAAGTGCATTAAGTCACTAAACTTCTTGGCAGCCATTTTCCCATGGCAAATTCTCCAGTGGCTATTTCCCCGTAAATAAAAAAAAAAAATTAAAAAAAGAGTTTGTCTTCCCATAGCTCTTTTTTGCCATTAAAACCCAGTAACACATGGGTATCCCTGTAGATGTGGGAGCACTAGTAACATAGTAATGGATCATATGAAAGGGTTCACCCGTGCTGCAGTGACATACATTTTGCCAACACTGATTGCAGAGCAGGCAAAATGCTGCCTGACATTACAGCATTAGGTATGTTGTCTCCTGGGAGTTACAGCGTCAACGTGCCCTCCTGGGAAACTGTCACTTTTGCAGTGGGCTTCGCCCCCCAACCACCCCACACTAAATATAACCTCCTCCGGGGCAGACATGCCCTGGAGGGGGTAGAAACTGTGTGGGTGCAAAGGGCGAAATGAGCTTCAAACTGTTACGGATGAATGGGACTTAGGAGTCACTATTTCAAATGACTTAAAGTTCCGTATGCAAACCAACATAACAGTTAAAAAATGTCATAACATAATTGCCTGCATCTTAAAAAATATCAAGAGCAGGAAATCGGAAGTAATTGCCCCATTATATACTAGCCTAATCAGACCCCAGATAGAATACTGTGCCCCTTTCTGTGCTCTTACCACCACTGGTGACAAAGCCTTGGTTGAAAAAGTCCAAAGGAAAATTACTAGGAACATAAGTAACTTGTCTTACCTACAGTCCCCTGATAGGTTAAAATCTGTAGACTTGTATTCCTTGGACTATGGATCTCAGGGGAGAATTATGTTTAGTCTATACAGCCATACATGAACCCATCTTGCTTAAAACTGTTTGTCTAGTAAAACAGAAATCAGTTAATAACACTCACTCACAGAAACTCAAATTTGCAGTTAGCCATAATAAAACTGTCAAAAGAAATAATTATATAACACAGAGACTGCCACCTATATGGAGAGTTCTTCCTCACCATGTACTTTCAAGTGATAATATTAACCAATTCCAACATAGTCTTGATCAACACATGGGCGACAGAACATTTTTCTTCCACCATTAGGACAAATGGTGACGAGTTCTAGATGGGCTTGCCCTCGAACTTGTAAAAACCTATGAAACTATGAGTTAGTAGCGATCTAAAATCAAGATCACCCCCTTTTACTGACACCCTTGTTGTGGCACAGTAATTGCTGTGCCCAAAATGAGTCAGCAACTTGATAGACTATAATGCAAAAGAAGGCAAAGGGCCCTATTAATTGCCTTTTGGTTCTCACTGATTATATCCTGCTATGGTGGAATTCACCATATAATTGTCTAGTCTAATCCACCCAGTTGTGCTGAGGGTTGAGGTGCTGGACAACACGCCTCGCGCCATGCTGGCGACCCGGGTTCAGGGACGGACTCGGGAAGCTGGGGGTCAGCAGGGGAGGGAGAGGATTGAGCGTCCAGAGGACTGATCTCCTCTCCCTGGGGAGGGATCCCGGGGCTGCTCGGTGTCCTTGTGACCCCCGATGGAGATCGGGGGTACTACAGGGATCACCAGCTGAACAAGGGGGGTGGGAGTGCAGCAGACGTCAGCAGGACAGCCGTGCGTGTACGTCATTGCATGCTGCACTCCGGAGGGGAAACTACACAGAAAATCCCCTTCTCGGGGATAGGCAACAGCACCTTCACCCAGCCACACTCCACAGCCAGTCGCCATCCACTCCTGGGCTGAGCTCAACCCAGCCTGAATTGTAGATAGAGTGCCCTGGGCGGATAGGGTGGCCCTACCTCCAGGGGCTCAGAGCCGGAGGGATAGCCGGGTTGGTGCCAGGTAGTGGAGGCTTCTCAGGCATGGAGGTAGAGCTGGGTGAACAGGAGGATGCCTGAAAGAGTTCCCCAGAAGGTGCAAAAATAGAGTTAAAAAAAATAATACTTGTCTAGTCTATTCTTTTCAGATTACTGCTATGTACCTCATCTGCTGGTAGTCCATTCCATCTGGCTACCACTTTTTGAATAAACCAGTGTTTCCTGTGATCAGACTTACACAGTTCTCCAGTAATTTGATATGAATGTGATCTCATTCCTTCCTTTGTTACTGTGTTTTTAACATTTAATGTTTCAAAGAAAGTTTGATTACTGAGGGCTCTATATAGCATAACCATATCACTTGTTTGCTGTCTATGCTCCAGTACAAACATGCAGGACAAACATGCAGGTTCCCCAACTGATTCTTATATGTCATATTACTTGTTCCCTTAACCATTTTTGGTTAATTGCTTCTAAATTTTAAATGGAGTGTGGACTTCAAAACTGAACAACATCTTCTAAATGAGACCTGATAAATAACCTACAGTATAGAGGGGCACTAGCAGTTCCCTTTTTAAGGTCACTGCGCATGCACAGCAAACTTCTCGCTATGAGTGACTTTTGAGGGTGTGACACTTCTGTCCAATGCAAAGTACTCTGCAAGGGGCTCGACAGTATCACACCAATCATCAGCCAGGCTGGTCCTGATGCAGTTTTGTCTGAAGTGGTCAGCACTTGAAAAGAAAAATCCACACCAATCATACTGCAGCTTTTTCCTTTTATATGCAGGACACCATGGAGCAAAATCAGTGTCCTGATCAGCCTGGCTGACATAACCCCCCCCTCAGCACCCCACTGGTCCCTTCCCTTACAGGCCTTAAGCATCTGAGACTGAACCACTTTTTTACCCAATCAGGGGGAGTCGGTAGCACTGTAGGAGACATCTGGCACTGTCTGTGTCTGAACTTCCTTACCATTCCTGACCCGTAGATGAAGCTCACTGTCTGGCCGTACATCATGGTAGCCTGTGTTGTTCTGTAGTGGCAGCCGCAAGTGTAGCACCCTGTGTCCCATTCTGCCAACCCCCCATCCCAGTGTGAGAGAGATGCAGAGTCACGGTTGGGAGCAGAGCTTGGCATCACAGAACATTGCCCACACACCCAGTCACAGTGAGATCAGGACATCCTGCCAATTATTCAACAGTCGTGGATGTAGAGGGCGAGTCTGGATTAGCTCATCCAAAACACAATTCCTTTTATGTGTAGCAGAGCTGTTTGGCTTAGAGCTACAGGTTTCAACCCGCCACACGCTGCACTTGTTCGAACAGTCCCCACCACACACACACATACACAACAGCGGCACGTGAATACCAGTCCAGCATCTGTGAACTCCCCCTCCCACCACCAGCATCTGACTTGGGCTACTTAGTGCATCATGCAGCACCAGTCCTCCAAGTCCATAGTCCACTGCCTGTGTCACTCACTAAACTCAGCAGGTAAATCCAGATACCCACCCATCCACACCTCAGAGCGCCTCCTTCCACTGTCTTGCATGTCCCCCTACATCACAGGTGCTGCAATCTACTGGCACACAGTGTCCGTGATGGTTCAGAGAGTGAGTAAGTGAGAGAGAGAGAGAGAGAGAAACAGAGAGGTAGTGTCAGTGACCTCCGAGCGACCTCTGACTCCTGTACTTCACAGGTACTGCAGTGTACTTAATGATATTAAATGTTAGAATTGAACAAATAAACATATTTGCTTACTTACTATAAACACCTGCCTGAAATATGTGGTGTACATTGACCATTATTAACTATGCAGTAGGGAAGGAGGGATTGTACATTAGCTAAAACTGTGTAGATTTAGAATAACGTTTGGCAGCACACTTGAACCAAATGTATCATTCCAGATTACAACATAGTAATCACTGTACCTGTTATTAAGAATATCAATAATAAAAAAAATACCTCTGTCCATCAACACTATGTTTTTACTTATTATGCTTTACTTTGGAATGTTTGAGCATTGCTAAGATTACACTGGAATAAGTCAAAATAATTCATACATTTGGGATAAATGAGCTGAGTGCAGAGCTGTAAACAAAAGGCATTTTACTGTTGCTACTGAAATGTTTATGCCATAAAAACATCTTTACTTCCTCCCCACTGAAACAGGAGTTATTAATACATTGCCAACTCACAATTCCTATATGTCCTACTGCCAGAAAACATGGTGAGCATGTGTACTATTTTTTATGTTTGCTTGCATGCATGCACAAGAAACATATTGTGGCAGCTTGCTGTAGTAGTGAGTTGTGGAGGTACGGCAGTGTTGTGGCCAATGCCAGCAGTCCATTTTGGGGTTGGTCTCTGTGGTGCCAATAGTGAAGCATGCTGTCAATGACAGCAGTTTTGTAACGTGCCACCAATTTGAAAGAAACTCACCGCTGCAATCAGGGAGTGCCCCTTAATTGAAGAATCAGTTGTTTTTGCTGCTGGGGCAGTACCTGACTACAGCAGCGAATCACAGCTTGCCTTGTCTGGTGTCACATTTCAATACACATGGTGGCGGCTGTCCCCGTCTGCCTCTCACAGTCCCCATGAAAGCTGACAGGAAGCTCCCAAGTTCATTTGCTAATGGGGGAGCCTAATCCCCTTCAGCATATTGCCCCCCCATTCGCTGTGTGCCGAGAGGAGTGCCCAATCCACCTCGGCTTATGCGCCCCCCTCCAAACACTTTGTATATGCTGATGGGGTGCCCAATCCTGGTTGGCTACAGCCCTCCCCCAACAAACACCCAGGTGGCACGCTGGGAGCCCACCCAAGCAGCCCATTTTCCCTGTAAAAGAAAAAACATCCAACAAGGTTTTTATTTTTTTTAAAACCCTGTGAAAACAGAAAACAGTACCTCGCTGTCTGTGGCACACCCTCCCCCAAGCCATACCCACCTCTGTGCACCCACCTCCCCACACCACCCCACCCCATACTTACCTCCGGAGACCGGCACTATGATCTTCAGTGGAGCAGGAACTCATCTGCACTTTTCAAAGCCAACCGCAAACTGAAGAAATGCTGGTAAGCTGTATAATGGCATAAATGTCTTTTTTTTTTTCAATTTAGGTGGATACCACAGCCATTTTTGTGAATTTTGGCACCAAATTTTCAACATGGGGTTCTTGGGACCTCATCTCATGAATTCTGTCACTGTCATCTGGTTATTGGGTCCTGAAATGTGATTTCACGGTCACTGTGCAGAATCACCTTTCGGACCAATTAATGAAATGACAGTGTCACTGTTCATAAAGTGGGCTCCCAAAAATCCTATGTTGTAAGTTTGGTGAAAAAATTCCAAAAATGACTGTGTTACGAGTGTGCATTGCTCAGTTTCCATGCACACTCATAACTTCGCTAATCTGTGATATTTTCACTCCAGATTTTCAACGTTGGCATTTTTTCACACCTCCTTATGAACAGTATAGCTGTAATTTTTCACATCCTGGCTGAAATGTGTTTTCGCACTTTGGGCACACAATAGTGCGGTCATTGTGAGAAATCAGTGTTTGGGACAGATTAAGAAAATCACAGAGATACTATTCATGAGTGGAGGTCTCAAAATGCCTATGTTGAAAATCTGGTGACAAAAGTCTATAAAATGACTATGTTACGAGTGTGCATTGTGCAGTTTCAACGTACACTCGTAACTTCAAGAATTTGTAATATTTTCACTCAAGATTTTCAACATTGTCATTTTTGCACACCTGCTTACGAACAGTACAGCTGTCATTTTTCACATCCTGTCCGAAATGTGTTTTTGCACATCTGGCACACAATGGCGCGGTTGCTGTGGGAAATCAACATTTGGGACAGAGTAGGAAAATCATAGTGACACTGTTCATGAGCAGAGGTCACAAAATGCCTATGTTGAACATTTGGTGAAATAATTCTACTAAATGACTGTGTTACAAGCGTGTGTTGCACAGTTTCCACTTATGCTCGTAAGTGCGAGCATTTTTTATATTTTCACTCCAGATTTTCAACATTGTCATCTCTTCACACCTCCCTATGAATGGTACAGCTGTCATTTTTTGCATCCTGCCCAAACTGTGTTTTTGCACATCTGGCACAGAACAGCAAGGTCACTGTGGGACAGATTAATAAAATCACAGTGCCACTGTTTCATGAGCAGAGGTTCCAAATGCTTTCATGAGGTGGGGGTAACAAAAAGGCCATGTTAAAAATATTCAGTGCAAATACCAACAAACACCCTTGACATTAGGGTTTCTAACCATATTGTCCCACCCTGTACAGACTGACAGGGGTCAGGGGTGTGACTTTGGATTGCCGTCTGTAACGCTCATGCCATTCTACCCCCACCCGCACCCTGAAGCCAGTGACAGGCATCGAGGTATGCCTTGGACTCTTCAGCCCCAGAGTTCACCCCATTCTCCTATACTGCACCCCTTTCAGCATTATGTTCTTATGGAATGGGGTGACTGTAAAGCTGAACACCCCAAGGCATACCTTAACACTTGTCGGTGTCTGCAGGATAGGGTGAGCTGAAATGGCATGAGCGATATGGGCGAGGACCCAAAGGCACACCCCAATGCCTGTCCATCTCTGCAGGGTGGAGGTGAGGTTGGCGTGAGTTCAATACTTTACTGCTATTCCTATTCTGCATCTGTCTAACTCCTGCATGTCCAATGCTAATATCAGCAAGCAAACATTTGGCATTGACAAATACTTGTTTTCTCCAACTTCCAGGATTTTAGAGCAGTAAAGTGGGATCAGCTGGGTTTTGTCAGAACTGACAGCTGTGCTACATTATTGGAGTAGAGTTTCAAGTGCTGGGTACTGCAGGGTGCTGTTCTGCCAGAAAACACGATGAGTTTGTGTACTGGTGGCTTTTTAATTTACTCATACGTTTGTGAAGAAAGGTCTCCAAAGAATGATCCGAGGTGGCAAAGCTGTACTTGCCTCTGAGAATGTTTCATTTTATTTTAGCTTAAAGTTATTGGTGAGAACAGGCTTTCCATTTAAACAGAAGAAGGAAAGCAGCATGACCCTCTAATCTTTTTTCATCAGGATGCCCTTTTAAGGTATCAGGTTTGTCACACTGTCATTCTTCACAAAGTCATATTTTGTTTTCTCTTGACCCAGTGACCTTTTTCTTTATAAAGCATCCATTAAAAAAATAGTTTTAATGTATTTTGTCTGGATGGGATAATAAAATGCTATTGATGTTGTTCTTTAAAAGGATTTCTGCCTTTGCTGCTGGACATGCTATGTCGCGTATGGCTGCATAATTAATTGTTTATAGACTGTATGCATGTCAGAAACAACAGGTGTATGTATGTATGTTGTTAACCTGTTGCCCCTTAGGAACCTCATAAAAATGAGGCAATGCATTTCACGATAAGTGACAGTAACATGGAAGATTGGCAAACATCGATGTGATGTGGTGGCAGTGGCACAACATTTTTGTTTCAATAAACTATTTGTCCAGGATAGCCCAACTTCTCATTTTACTGTAGGAAGGTTGCTCTTTCCTCTTAACAATAGTTAGCATTTGGCAGTTAAGTGACTTGTTTATGGCCACACAGAAAGTGGCACATAGGATTTGAACTTCGGCCTCTTGGTTAACTGTTGAGTGGTATATCCCAAGGCTATGTGGCCTGCCCATCTACTGTATACAGAATATTGCTCCAATAAGATGTGAATAAATAAGAACCTTGTATGGTTAATGAGAAATGCTACTGGTCATGTGCATGTAAATAAACCAGCAGCCGAGCCTGCTGGGATCTGTAGTCCTGCTGCACCCAGTACAATAGCAATACCAACGGTGAACTTCAGCATTGACAAATGCTTGTTCTACTTGCCATGTTATGTACAATGCACCCTCATATTAGATAAAATTTTTACCACTTTTTCCCATTGCTGATTCAAGTTCAGTTTATTGGAGACAACAATCTCTTAGTATCTTTTGCAAGACAAGCTTCTTATCTGATGACCATTGGGCATTTATTTAGCTCGTGGATTTTTAGTTAAAAAACATGGAGTAATGCATTTGTTGGAATTAAATTTCATCTTAGGCTTTCTTGCCCATGCACCTAGATTTGTTAGATTGCTTGCAAAATAGCAGTATCATAGACTACACTAAAGGGAGCTGTTTACTTGCTGGGTAGCGGCCACAGCAGAGGAGTTCAGACCATGGACTTGCAGTCAGCGGGCCTGAGAGAGGAGGCAGCAGCGGGGGTCCTTTGTCCAGGGGGGCTCGGATTTGGTGGCTCAGAAAGAGTGGTGAACTTCAGGAATGAAGAGGAGGGCTTACCAGCCAATCAGGGCTGCAGAGAAAGATTAACCAATTGGAGCCAGTGATGCAAGTTCGGAGTTTGCAGACAGGCCTTAAAAGCTGTATGGCTGGGCTGCTACTCCAGACTATGCTAAAGGGAGCTGTACACTTGCTGGGGAGCAGTGATTGGCTGCAGCAGAGGACTTCGGACCAGGGGCTTACAGTTGGCAGCCTTGAGAGGAGCGGCAGCAGTGGAGATCCAAGTGGCAGCAGCAGAGGTCCTTTGGCTGGGGGGGAAGGTTCAAATTTAGTGGCCAGGAAAGAGTGGCAAATTTCGGGAGTGGAGAGGAGGGCCTAACAGCCAACTGGGGCCGCAGAGAAGGAGGTTTTTCTTCCCACCTCAGCTGCCCCAGCACCGACTGCTATTAAGTGCGGTAGGTGGGAGGACCTTACAGACTGGTGGCCTGTGGTTGATCCGAGGGACCTGGGCAATAATTTCTCATAAAAGGGGCACTCACTGGAATGAGAGAGGTTTGAGCTATAGGATCCACGGAAGGGAGGTACATCTGGTAAAGGAAAGAAAAATTACTTTTTTTGAGACCTTGGGATCCTCCAATTAGTAACTTTTAAAATTGCAATACTTAAACTATTTGCAGACTGCCTTTGACATTTACAACCCTGGGAACCTTCATTTAGTCACTTCTGAAAAAAAAACAATTGAAATCCCTAAACTAACTATTGTCTGGGTTGGGAAAGTTTTTTTTTTGTCCTTTTAATGCTTTGTTGCAAATGTGTTTGAACCTAAGGTTAAATGTGTTTGAACTGTCATGGTTAACTGCTTTGATGCAAATGTGTTGGAACCTGTCATAGTTAACTGCCACATATTTTGTATATTGAAGGGATGGGGGATTGTTGCTCCTAGGGCTGCAGGCACTGAGCTTGGGCATAACTGGTCAAGGCTAATCTGTTTATTGAAGAGTTGGGGACTTGTTGGCATCTAGGGCTGCAGGCACTGGGTTGGGGGCAGGTAATTGGCCTCATTGTTTGTTTGTTGAAGTGTTTGGGCTGCAGGCAGTGGGTTGGGGCAGGTAATTGGCCTCATTGTTTATTTAATGAAGGGTGCGGGGTCTTGTGGCTACTAAGGCTATGGCTGAAAGCTTTTGGGGTAGAGTGGGGAAAAATCAGTACAGGGTAAGGGAGCAGTATGGGGTGCCTGGCAGTGGAGGCTGGGCTGAAATGAGTCATTATAGGATGGGAGGTCAGACGGGTATAGGTTGGGGGAAGACTAGGTTGGTGGGTTGCAGTGGCTGTGGAGCAGCAATGGCCATCATGAGTACCCTATGGAGACTGGGGCACTGTCCTATTTGTTCTAGGTTAATGGTCTTGGAGGCTGAGTTAAGCAGACTTGGGTGCCCTGGACAGTTTATTTATTTAGTTGTTATTAACTGGGTAGGTGCACTAGCCATGAAATTACTATTTTCAGGCATGACCTGGGAGAGTGGAAAAATCAAAGACAGGTACATAGCATGAGTACAATGAAATTACAATAGCATAGGTCAAAACAGTTAGTAGTAATGAATACATGCAGCCAGGACAATAACAATCAGTGCAATTCACATAGAATTGTTAGGCAGAGAAAACCTACACAGTCTAGGAAGATATACCACAACACAGCAGCAAATAAATATTGTTCAGATTAGTCACACCAATGAAGATTCAAATAGGCAGCAAAACAAGGCAAGGACAAATTCATGACTGGGCAGGATGCATTATCACGACCTCTGAAACAAGACTCAGGTGTGTGTGGGGGGGGTGGGGTAGATTAGCTCTCAAGAAGATAGTAAGGGTAAGAAGTGCTATGAGGTAGGGAGGTTAAAGTTAGGCCAGGCAGCATCTGGCAGGTGAGTGGATTAGGGAGGATTAAAACAAGTGCAGAGATCAGCAAAGAATAGATGTAAGCGCAGCTCCTTTTTGAAGCTGTCATGGGTTTCAGATATTCGAAGTGCTTGGGGGGGAGAGTTCCAAAGCTTAGGAACAGAGTGATTGAAGGCAACAACAAAGCCTTTTGTTGTTTTACATCTAGGTACATTCAGCAGGGATTTATCTACTGATCGCAGTCTATAGGGTTTGGTGATGAGTATGAGTATAAGGAAAGGGAGACATGAATCTTGGGTGGGGAGTGAGTTGGACAGTTGGGTGGTAGGGAGGAACACATGGACGGGGAGGATGAATCCAGGGTTGGGAAAGTGTCTGCAAATGTGGGGTAGAGGGAGGGAGGGATAGAGAAGGATGAGGTGTCAACATAACTCATGCTAGAAGGAACAGACCCTGGGGGAAGACACAGCGGGACGAGGTTGGGGGACTGTGTTGGAGAGAGAGTGGTGGAGGGCAGAGAGAGGGAGCGTCAGGCAGTGGGAGGGGGGCTGCTAACTTGGGTGTTTTAGGAAGGGGATTCAACAGAACCCATGCTACGGATGACTGGCCCTGGGGGCAGATAAGGGGAAGTGACTAGGGAGACAGTGGGGGGATTAGGGCAGGGGAGAGAAATGGGTGGGAACTACAGGCAGCTGGGAAATGGGAACTCATAAGTCCATGGCAAGGACACTCACCTCACAGGAGGGGAGCTGTGGTCTGCAGAAAAAATTAAGGGGTTCCAGTCTCGAACAGGTACTCACCATTGGAGGACTCCAGGGAGGAGAGGCCCTTAGAGGATGAGAGGGAAGCGGATAGCAATGGAAGGAAGGGTGAAGCAATTGCCAGTGGAAGGAGGGTTAATGCTGGGGGAAGGGAGGAAGGGGTAGGGAGGGATGTCCCTGGGACTAAGGAAGGAGCTGGCATTGGTTCTAGTGGTGGACTGGGAGTTGGGAGTACCAGGCAAGGAAATATGAGGAGGTGGTTCGGACGGAACATTATGCTCAGGGGAAAAGGGGACAGCAGGGACCCAGTACAGGGGGAAAAAGTGAACAGGGCAAGGAAAGGGTAGCACCGGGGGCACCTGTGGAGGATGGAGGGGCCACAAGTACAGGGTGAGGCCATGGAGGCGGACCCGGATGGAGCCATGGAGGGAGGTGACTCAGGTGGGGACAGGTGGAATAGGAAGCAGAACCAAAAAAGGGGGAGCATGGCAGTCGGGGGGAAGAAAATAGTTGGAGGGACCAGAAGAAAAGACATGGTAGTGAGGGGGGGCACATTATGTGGGAAGGGGTCCAAGGACAAGAAGGATATCAGGGTGCTCCTGCTGGGGGATTTCATGATAAGGGGTATTTGGTGGGAAGGAGGTGGGGGGAAGGGCTGAACCGTTAGGGTCAAGACTGTATCTGGCCTGACTGTGCACAAGGCAAAGCACATAGTTTACACCCTAATGAAGGACTGTGTGGGGTCCCCTGACATCTTAGTGCACCTGGGCACGAATGACATTGAGGGAAACAGTAGACCTGAGATCCAATCATAAAGTCCAGTGGGACTGGGGGGGGGGCCTTTATAAGTAAATCACAAACACTTCCAAGAACTGTAATTAATCTTTATTTATTCTTCCCCTACTTTTCGCTCATCTGTGGATCTTGTTCATGCAGATACTTATTTCATAATATCTTTTTTTCTGTTAATGTAAAGGAGAACATTTTTTTAAACATTTTTCTCATAATTTGTTGAGTTTAAAATATTAACAATCGATTTCACAGCATTTTCATACCGCTTGCGGTGTTCTCTATTTTGCCTGCATACTTTATACAATCCATTTTTTGTATAAGGCTCTGTTGCTTTTAAACAAAATTCTCTGAAATGTGGGCAAGGAACAAACAAACAAATAGATTTTGCTTTTTTATCATTTCAGGGAATTTTGTTTAAAAGCAACAGAGTCTTATACAAAGAATGGGTTGTATAAAGTATACAGGCAAAATGAGTGAAACATAGGGGAAGAATGAATAAAGATTAATTACAGCGCTTGGAAGTGTTTGTGATTTACTTATAAAAGGGTCTCCCAACCACACTGGACCTTATGATATGTTTTTGATCCTAAAGGGGAGGCTGAAGAACCTTATTTCAAGACTCCATTACCTACCATATCCAATTTTGAATGCTTCAGATCCAAGCAAAGTTCTGGGATCTAGTCCGGGTGTACCACGCTGTGGGGTGCTCAGTCTCCTTTTCTGAGCTTCTACCAGTGCCTAGGGCCAGTGTGGATAACAAACAGAAAATCAGAGATGTTAATGAATGGCTGAGATCGTGGTGTGAGACAAGCGGGTATGGGTTAGTGGGGGACTGGGGTGCAACTTGGGAAGACAAGGAGCTATGTGCTAGTGACAGGCTCCATCTTAATCTGGGAGGGCAAGAGGTTCTAAAACTGAAATTGTCCGAATTCATTGAGTCTAGGTGTGGTTTAAACTTCTGTGGGGGTTTGGGCTGGAGGTGGACAGGGGGAACCCAGTGGGGGCATCCGTCTGTGTGATAGAGGGTGGGAGCAGGCAAGCATCTGGGGGGTTGGGGGCTGAGGGGGCAGGTGAGGGCAGGTGCAAGGATGGAGAGTGGTCCTGTTGAATGCTAGGAGCATGGGCAATAAGATTCCTGAGCTGCAGGCTTTGCTAACTGAAGGGGAGGTGGACGTGGTGGCAGTTACAGAAACATGGGCCATGCCGAGGTATGACTGGGACCTCAACCTGGGGGGTTACTCGTTGTACAGGAAGGACAGAATTGTAGGTGGGGGGTGGCTTTCATCATTGGGAATGGGATTGATGTATGCAGAGTGGAGGTGACCGAGGGGCAAGTTGAAGAAGTATGGGTGACCTTGCAAGCACCTGGGGGTTTGAGGGTAAAGTTGGGGGTGGTACATAAGCCACCCTTTCAGGCAGATGATCTGGAGGAAGGTTTGGTGGAGAATCTCAGGAAGCATTGTGGTCAGGGTGAGGGAAGAACAGTGGTGCTGGGGGACCTTAACGTGCCTAGGGCTGGTTGGGAAACTATGTCTTCCTCGTCAACCAAGGAGCAGCACCTGCTGGACATTTTCCAGGATGCATTCCTATCCCAACTGGTGGTGGATCCAACAAGGGAAGATCGCATCCTGGATGTGGTCCTATCAGACTGCAACCTGGTTATGAACCTCGATATCAGGGACCCACTGGCAGGGAGTGATCATGCCAAAGTCTGGATTTCCCTGAACCTGGGGGGAGAGGAAATTCATACTAAAATGGTAGTAATTGATTTCAGATGTGCAGACTTCAAGGGTATGGAGGGGATTCTCAGGGAACATTTACCAGGGATCAGTTTGGGCATGGACACTGACAGTAAATGGGAGGTTATTAAAAGAGGGATTCTGGAAGCTACTAGGGCCTGCACTAAGGTTAAATGCAAGGCTGGGTGTGCCAGGAAACCATGCTGGTGGACCAGGGAGGTACAGGAAGTGGTAAGGGAGAAGAGGGGGACTTACAAATGATACAAGCGAACACGTGGGGTTAAGGACAAGGAGGAGTATGATAACATATCCAAAAGGGTGACCAGGGAGGTGAGATTGACCAAGACTAGGGCAGAGCAGAAGTTGGCTCAGGGGATCAGGGGAGGAGATAAAAGGGTCTTTAGGTATATCAGTGAAAGGAGGAAAGTGAAGGGGCATATTAGCAGGTTGAGGATGGGGAGTGGGTGGGCTGAGGAGTCTGGAGAGCAGGCTAAGGCACTGAATGATTACTTTGCCTCGAGTTTCACTAGAGACGATGGTGGAACAGCATCTTATGGGGGGATGGGGTCATGGTTGAGGAAGGAGGGCACCTCATGGGGAGAGGGGGGTCAGTTTTGAAGAAGGGGGGAGGTAACGGATGGGGAAATTCCTGCTGGTAGGGTATGGGATGCTCTCAGGTCCCTAAAAACAGATAAGGCACTGGGTCCAGATGTCCTACATCCCATGGTGCTAAAGGAATTGGTGGATTTACTGGCTGCTCTCCTGGTGGACCTCTTTAGCTCCTTCCTACAGACAAGGTGTGTACCTAATGATTGGAGGATGGCTCATGTTGTGCCCATCGACAAAGGTGGACTAAGGGAGGAACCAGGCAATTACAGGCCAGTCAGCCTGATGATCGTGCTGGGAAAAATGATGGAAGCCATATTGAAGGAGAGGCTGGAGGAGTTACTGGGGGCAGGGGGCCATTTGGATGATCACCAGCATGGCTTTGTGCATGGCAGATCATGTCAGACTAACCTTGTGGAGTTCTATGATTGGGTGACCAGGGTAGGCTGGTAGATGTCTTCTTTCTAGATTTCTGCAAGGTGTTTTACTAGGTGCCACATCCCAGGCTAAGGGATAGGTTGGATGGAATGGGGGTGGGGGAGAAGATGGTCAGGTGGATAGGAAAATGGCTGACTGGGCAGTGGCAGAGGGTAATGGTTGGGTGGGTGGTCTCCTCTCCTAGGAGGGTCATCAGTGGGGTTCCACAAGGGTCGGTGCTAGGCCCACTGCTGTTTAACACTTGCATCTCCGACATTAGAAGAGGTATCAGGAGTGAGATGAGCCTCTTTGCTGATGACTCCATGCTGGGGGAGGTGGTGAATGGGGTGGAGGGCAGAAAGGTCCTTAAAGAGGACCTGGAGGCCCTTGAGGGGTGGTGTCGCAGCTGGGGGCTGAAGTTTAACACTAAGAAGTGTAGAGTTCTACACTTGGGGCTTAGAAACTCATCTCAGGAATACTTTCTGGGAGGGGAGAAACTGCAGGTTATGGATGGGGAGAAAGACCTGGGGGTGGTGGTGGTGGATGCCAGAATGAATAACTCTGAACAGTGCAAGAGGGCAGTGGCCAAAGTGAATAAAATGCTGGGGTGCATTATAAGAGGGATAACTTCCAGGACATGGGAGGTGATTCTCCCTCTGTATAACTGCCTGGTTAGACCACACCTTGAATACTGTGTGCAGTTTTGGCAACCACACTTGGTAAAGGACATTGCTGTCCTTGAAAAGGTCCAGAGGAGGGCGACCAGGATGATACAGGGTCTGGGGAGAAAAGATCTATGAGGAGAGACTCAGGGAGCTTAACTTATACTCCCTAGAGAAGAGGAGGAACAGAGGGGATATGATTTAGGTCTCTATATACCTTAAGGGGGTAAATAGGGCACACCCATTTAGGATTTTCCAGCTATGGGAGGCAGGGGCCACCAGGGGCCATTGCCTGAGGCTTGTAGGGGGAGGTTCAGGGCTGAGACTAGGAGGCATTACTTCACTGAGAGGGTGGTGGAGCTGTGGAATGCATTGCCAGGGGAATTGGTGGAAATTAAAATGGTGGTGGGCTTTAAAAGGGGCTGGAAAAGGTATAGGGAAAGATTAAACTGAGTAATACCAGACCTGGAAATGCACACCCAATGGGGGAAGGGATGCATCTACCAGGTGCTGATCTTTGAGCAGACTAGATAGAGCTTCAGGCCTACTCTGTTGGCATCTTAGTATGTTAGTATGTTAGCATAATCTGATTCTGTTATAACCCTTACTTTTGTATCATGTGCACAAGCAGTTGTCCATTCACTCAGAGCAAATGTGTGTTACTTACAGTATGTAAAAAATAAATACATCTGGCCCCAAGACTGAGCCCAGGGAAACCCCACTATTAACACTGCTACAGTTAGATTGTATAGGACTTCATTGATTTTTGTGTCAGTTTTTATATTTCCCAAGTAACTCACATACTATGTTTCATATAGGGCATAAGGACTGAAGAAGGCTAGGGAGTCCATCTTGACTGTCCCCTTCCCCACTGCTTGTAGTAGTACTAAATAGTATTTTCCCTCAAAATATAACCATTAAGCTTACTCTGAAATTACTGATTGGTCACACTATTCACAACATTATATGGGTGCTTATTCCACAAGCCAACAGGCTCTTCTATGTAAAATAGTTTATGGTTCGTTGACTTTAATGGTACTTGCTTGTTATGCTCTCTAAGCTCCAGCAACTGGGATTTGAATTCTAAATATAGTTGTGACATAAAAGAACTATTATTCATGACACTGAACAATAGGAGAATATCCCCTCTACTCTCCAGCTTTTAAGGTTTTATAACCCCAGTCTTCTCAGCCTCATCATATACCATAGGGTAACTCCTTAAAACCCCAAATAAGTCTGGGGAAGGATTCACAAATGTCTCGAAATTCCCACAGCTGTGGGAAAATAAAACAGTGCAAGTGGGTTGCCACTTGCAGATCCCACAGCTGTGGATATTCACAAAGGTGGAGCCAGATTACAACCAGCTCCACTAATTATGGCAGCTTGTGGATGGTGTTGCAATGAACATCCCTGGAGCTGCAGAAAACTGCTACAGCCAGTGGGACCAGCCGTAACATTGTCTGTAACTGCTGTGGATCTGAATGGCAATCTCTACAGCTTCAGAGATTTTATTTATTTATTTAATTTTGTTAACTGGGTAGTCCTACTGGGACCACAGGAATCTCTTTTTTCAGGGGTGACCAAGGATTAATTACAAAGAACACATATAGAATAGTGGATGGGTGACCATCCACAACAAGGTTGTGTTTCCATCGAGGGTGTTGATGACATCAGAGAGACCTCGAGAGCGAAGCTCGAGAGGTCTCTGTGATGTCATCAACTCCCGAGATGGTAAACACTGCCTTAGGTGTGAATGGTCAACCATCCACTATTTTATATAGAATATGGTCCCCCTAATTTGTACAACATTCATTTCACAAGGTATCATACCTTGTGTATTTACAGCTCTGCTTCATCCCGGTCCTCGCTACACTCATTACAGATGCACTCCTCTCTCAACACAACCTGAAGATCCTGGTTCTTGCTGACATTCCCTCTCTTCACAAGCCCAACCATGAATTAAAATTCAAATTTAATTTAAATAAAAAAAAATGGACAAATTGAAAGCATGAATACATGGAGCTGGCTATGGCAGTCCGTGTACAAACTTGTTTTGAACCCTTCGCCGGACAGCTCGCTGGGTGGCACCACCATTATTGTTTGAATTTTTTTGTGAGGAGCGGAGTTTCCACCAATCAGATGGCAGCTTAAGGAAAAAAAGTTGTTGTACTATCAATGTGACGTCAGAATGATAGTACAACAACTTTTGACCTTTGAACTGTCCTACAACAGCATTTTTAGAGCCACCATTTTCTATTAACAATAACCCTTAACCATATACTATAGTACTGCAATGAACATACAAAAACAGTTTGTAGGTTGCAGAAGGTGCAGTGACATGTAAAATCAATTCACATAGTGAAGGTAACATATCTGTAAGTAACAGCTTCACACAGAGAATGACAATATTTGCAAGTTACAGAAGGTACAGTGACACATATGAATTGATTTATACAGTGAAGGTAAATATATTACAGGAATCAGCTTCACACAGAGGGGAAGGGCGAAGCATAAAACTTAGTAAGCAGACATAGTGTACTAAGCAGGAGGTTGGCTGAAGAGTTAGATCATTAGCAAAGGAGGAACCAAGGATAGACAGGGCCAGGGAGGCAGACCAGAAGTAGGAGAGAGAGCCTATCAACAACAGCAGTTAAATAGGCTGCACTCCAGTAAGAAAATCTTCCAGCCTTTCTTGAAGCCACCTAGTGAGAAGCATTCTTGAAAGCTACTGGGGAGGCCATTCCATAGGAGGGGGATTGAGGTGGTGAAGGACTGATTTTGGTCCACAAATGAAGTTTTGGTGTAGGACTTAGTCCCAAAACCTTTCTTGAATCCAGCCCCTGGTTGTTTTCTTTTCCATACTGTTTCCAGATGAGTTATATATATCCTCTTTGTTATGGAATACAGAACTGAGACTTGGGGCAGGATTTCCAAATGGCTTAGATTGCCACAAGCCCCAAGTGTACCGACGATACAGTGCATGGGGCTGCGGTGGTCTAGCTGGATTTTCTATCCTGTATGGCAAGTGCCACAAGTTAGGCCAACTTTTTATGGTCTAACTTGCGGCAATCCTGGGGGCCTTTTTTATGGAGCTTGCTCCAGATATATGATGCAAGGTGCTATGTAAGCAATAACACATGACGAGGTGTGGGTTACGTGCTGATAAGAGCATGCCTAGGGGTGTACTTAGCTTATGCCCCTAGGCGTGCTCTTATCAGCACGTAACCCACACCTCGGAGTGTGTTATTGCGCTTATAAAATGGGCAACAGTAAAGTGAATAAACATTTGTAGTTTTTAAAGTTTTTTTTATTGATATTTGAAAAAATAATAGAAGAACATATTGTAGGGAAAAAAATAGTCCCCTTTTGCTATTGTGTTATTGCCATTAGGATAGTTACATTGCCATTAGAATAGTAAGATCGAAGGTTTTAGCATGGATTTTAAATATTTTAACAGTTTTATTTGGGTTTAATTAAGGGAACAAACAGGAAAGATTTGGGTTTTAATTAAGGAATCAAACAGGAAACTGGCAGAGCTCACTGTATTGCCATTAGGATAGTAACATTGAAGGTTTGACATGGATTTAAATATTTTACAGTTTTATTTGGGTTTCAATTAGGGAACAAGAGGAATGATTTGGGTTTTAATTTAGGAATTAAGCAGGAAACTGGCAGAGCTCACTGATTCTACATCATAAAACCTTCTCGCCTCAGACCCATGAACTGAAGCGCGCTACAAAGCGACTGATAAGTAACTCTATTGCTGTTTAAATGGAAGCGAAAAAACTGTCCACAGCACGCTCAAAAAAGCAAAGCACAGAGGAATAAACCAAAGTCATCAATCGAAGAATAAAACTTCCTACAAGAAAACGATGTACCTTGCTCCAGGTCCAACATTGCTGCGATCACCGGCTAGTTAATTGTGTGGAATCTGCTCGTTGAGGTGGTGGTGCTTCCTGTTACGTCGTGCTGCATTTTACTTAGATAGGGTGATGAACTCTACGTTGTGTATCACGGAGTTTCGTACGTTAAATGCTGAAGTTTTGGGAGTTGTATTGAATTGCTGTATTACGCTTGTTGGTGGAAAGGTTTCTTGTGGGTTTGATTCTCGTCGGGAGCGGAAGTTGCTATGTTTCCAGTGATGGCAGCAATGTTGGAGCTGGAGCAAGGTGCATCGTTTTCTTTTAGGAAGTTTTGTTTTTCCATGGATGACTTGGGTTTATTGCCGTGTGGTTTGCTTTTTTGAGGGTGATGTGGACTATTTATTCGCTTCTGTTTTAAAGAGGAATACAGTTGCGATATGTGGTTTTGTAGCGCCGTTTCAGTTCGCGGTCTGAGGCGAGAAGGTGTCGCGCTGTGGCATCAGTGAGCTCTGCCAGTCAGCGTTCTTGTTTTCAGTTGGCAGAGCTCACTGATTTTTTGCTGTCATGAGGCATGTTGCTGGGTGGTAGTGCCGGTTGGCTACAATATCATCTGATAAGGACACGGCTCAGATGATGTTGCAGCCAATCAGTGCTTTGGGATTTCGAAGCCCATTTTATAATAATCGTGAAAACTGTTACAACTGTGCCCAAGATTAGAAAGTCAGGTGTAGTTGTGGTGATGGGGTTTGGCAACTGCCAGAACCTAAGTGTCATGGTGCAGGGCTTGGCACACCCCCTTCATCATACTTTGAAAATCTGGCCCTTGAAAGCCAAATGTGGCCAAAAGTATGACTGATCTAAGGGCACCCACCACTTTTTCATTTTTACTAGCAAAGTTTCTACCGATGCTGTCTAATACACCACTAGCTTTTCTTATAACCATGTTGCACAGTTTACAGTTGTTAAAATCACTGGAAACTACAACCTTAAGATCCTTTTATTTTCATCTTTGGCCTTTATTGCTTGTCCAGTAAGGGTGTAACTTGCTTTCCTGTTTTTTTAAACCTTTATGTAAAACAGTACACTTGCTGACACTGAATGGCATTCCCCACACTACTACCCATATACTAATTTTATTTAGGCCTCTCGGTGTGTTATCTATCCCAGTGTGATTGTCAACAGGACTGCCAAGTTTAGTGTCATCACCATGCTGTACATCTCTACACAATTAGCTATACCCTTGTTTAAATTGGAAATATATGTCTGACATAATATAACATCTAGCATGGAACTTTAGAAAGTACATTTTCGTTCATATGCGCTCAAGGGACGTTTGGAATGGCACACTTGGAGGTGTGCTCTCCCATCAATGCACTGCTCTGTTGAGCAGAGTGGCGATCCTGCACCAATGGGTGCAGAAGCTCAATATGACAGCGGTGGTCCTCTGCTTCAAAGAAAGCACCGCTGCCATACTGGCGCTGCCATCACACATCCCCTCACGCCACGCCTGCCCCCAGCCCGCGGCCACGCCGCCTCCAGCTTTGCTGCCGTGAACACTGTCGTCGACGGGTGCCCAATCCCCGCCGGCTGCACGGCCCCTAAGCCATCCTGCTGCCATGCTGGGAGCCCACCCAGCGTGGCAAACATCTGCTTTCTTTTGCCGACGGGAGTGCCCAATCCCCGTCAGCTCCTCGGCCCCCCCAGCCATCTTCTGCCACACTGGGAGCCCACCCCAGCGTGGCAACGGTCCCATCCGCTTTGTTTTGCCGATGGGGGTGCCCAATCCCCTGTCGGCTCCTCGGCCCCCCCAGCCATCCTCTGCCATGCTGGGAGCCCACCCCAGCATGGCAACGGTCCCACATAGTCCTTTTTTTTTGGTTTTACCTGTAAAGAAAAAACGGTCCCGTGGCGCGTCTCCCAGCCCCCCTCCCACAACCTGCACCCAACCACTGCACACCCAGCCTCCCCACACCCCCTCACCCCATACTTACCTTCGGACTCTGGTGCGATGATCTTCGGTGGACTGGGAACACGTCTGCACTCTTCAAAGGCGACAGCGAACTGAGGAAATGCCAGTAAGCTGTATAATGGGCTAGATAGGGGGATTTCAACTTCATTGCATATCTCAGTCATTTTTTGGAATTTTTGCACCAAATTTTCAACATGGGGTTTCTGGGACCCCTTCTCATGAGCGATGTCACTGTCATGGGTTATTCAGGCCGAAGGGTGATTTCTGGGCACTGCTCAGTCACTGCGACGAAATCGCCCTTCGGCCTCAAATAATGCCATGACAGTGAATCATTCATGAGAAGGGTCTCAAAACCCATGTTGAAAATGGTGCAAAATTCCAAAAAATGACTGTTTTACTTAGCTGCAGACATTGTGCACTTCCTACGCAGGCTCGTAAGTTCGCGAATTTTAAATATTTTCACTCCAGATTTTCAACATTGCCATTTTATCACACCTTCTAATGAGCTGTACAGCTGTCATTTTTCACATCTCACCCAAAACGTGTTTCCGTCCATGTAGCGCACAATGGCGCAGTCGGTCTGCAAAATCAATGTATGGAACACATTAAGAAAATCACAGTGACACTGTTCATGAGCAGAGGTCTTAAAATTTCTATGTTGAAAATTTGGTGAAAAAAATTCTAAAAATGACTGTTTTACGACAGTGCGTTGCGCGGTTTCTACACACGCTCGTACGTTTGTGAATTTTCAATATTTGCACTCCAGATTTTCAACATTGCCATTTTACCACACCTCCTCATGAACAGTACAGCTGTCATTTTTCACATCCTGCCCAAAATGTGTTTCTGCCCATGTAGCGCACAATGGCGCAGTCGGTGTGTGAACTCAATGTATGGGACACATTAAGAAAATCACAGTGACACTGATCATGAGCAGAGGTCTTAAAATGGCTGTGCTGAAAATCTGGTGAAAAAATTCCTAAAAATGACTGTTTTATGAGTCTGCGTTGCGCAGTTCCTACGCACGCTCGTAAGTTTGCAAATTTTCAATATTTTCACTCCAGATTTTCAACATTGCCATTTTACCACACCTCCTTATGAGCACTGCAGCTGTCATTTTTCACATCTTGCTCAAAACATGTTTCCACTATGAAGGCTATGAGACAATGGCACAGTCGGTGTGCGAACTCAATGTATGGGACACATTAAGAAAATCACAGTGACACTGTTCATTAGCAGAGGTTTAAAAATGGCAATGTTGAAAATTTGGTGAAAAAATTCCTAAAAATGACTGTTTTACAAGCGTGTGTTGCACAGTTCCCACGCACGCTCGTACGCTTGTGAATTTTCAATATTTCCACTCCAGATTTTCAACATTGGCATTTTACCACACTTTCTTATGAGCAGTACAGCTGTCATTTTTCACATCCTGCCCAAAACGTGTTTCCACCTATGTAGCGCACAATGGGGGTAACAAAAGGTCATGCTGACAATTTATTGTGCAAATACCAGCAATCGCACAGGGCATTAGGGTAAAGCACCATACGTGCCAAGCACCACTGCAAATACCTGCAAGTGAACATTCAGCATTGACAAATGCTTGTTTATTTTAGGTTGTATTTGAGGGTATTTTTGTCTCAGTGTTCTTTTTTTGTGTCTTACCAAACACATTCTCTAGCTCTGATTTATTGTACATGCTGAGTTTATTAAAGTCCATTTTAATGATTTTTTTGATGCAGTCATAAACATATGTTTCTAATTAAAATACTAATTGTATTTATGTTTTAAATTAATGCAGGTGTCTTGTTAGACTGCCTTATGACAAACCACACATCTATCAACCTTTAGGGTTCAGTAATTCTTAGATTTGTAGCTTTTTTTTTTTTTTGTGATTATGTTCTCTTTTTTCTTGTAGCTGCTGGCCCCCTAACCCAGTTCGTCCTGGCCACGGTACCCAACCCTTACCCCAGGAAGCCCCCTTGAGTGGGACTGCTGAAGCGGAACTGTTGTGGCTGAAGGGTAGGGCACCGTGCCTGGCTCATTCTTGGGGGCAGCGATTTTCTTGGCTAGAGTCCCCTTTGGAGCTAGTACATGCAATGACGCAAGGTTATGTGCATCTGTCCTAGCTCCACCCCATGTCTTAGTTCGGCATGCTTGTCCCCCAGCCTCTGCTAGAGGGCCATTGATGCTGATGCTCTGGACCCCTCTCACCCCAGGGAAGGAGAGCAGTCCTCTGGATGCTCAATCCTTCTCCTCCCCTGCCGACCCTCAGTGACCCATGCTCATTCCTGAACATGGGTCACCGGCATGATGCGAGGTGTGGCGTCCAGTGCCTTAACCCTCAGCGCCACCGGGCCGACTGGGCCAGCTAGATTTTTAGCTTTTAAAATTGTGTTTGTAACCAACATTAACTTGGGGAAAAGCTTTCCATTGTTTCAGCAATTTTCTCAAAATGTATATGAATGTGTAAGATAAGAGAAAACATTTTTTTTTATTTTCAGTCATATTTGCGACTGTTTTTTGTCTCAGTGACTTTTCTGTGTGTGCCTTACCAAATGAATGCACTATCTCTGATGTACAATCCTGAGGGTATTAAAGTCCATCTCAATAATTTTTTGATGCAATCATGAACATATTTTTCTAATTAAAATACTAACTGTGATTTTTTTAAACCAATGCAGATGTTATGTTACACCATCTTATGACAAACCACACAGCTATCAACCTTTAGAGTTAAGTATTTTATAGATTTTTAGTCTTTAAAATTTTGTTTGTAACCATTTTTAACTTGGGGGGAAAAGTTTTCTGTTGTTTCAGCTATTTTCTCAAAATAGATGCAAATGTGTGAGATTTTAAAACTTTAACAACATATAACTAAAAACAAAAAACAATCATTCTGAAACTATGAAAAGGCCCTATTCAGAGTCAAGCTCTAACAAATAGCCAGAGTCTCATAATTTAACACTTTGAAGTTTTTTTTTGTTTGTTTGCTGTTCATGTGCAAAAAAAAAAATCATTTGGGACTTATTTATTTATTTAAAATTTTGATTATATGGATAGGCACACTGAGCCAAGGCTTGTTTCCAGGTGTGACCCAAGAAAAGGGGTACAGTATCGGGAGAAATTACAACAATAGCACAGAATCAGTAAATTCAATACAAAAACATTCTCCAGTGCTAGAGTTGCTAACAAATAGCCAGAGTACTCAGAGAGTTACAATGTACAAATATGGAAAGAAGTATTGAGTATATTATATCATACAATTTCAGGGGGAGGACAGCAAATGCATGTCAGCTGGGTAGAGAGCTTGATTTGCCATTTTAAAGAGAGGATGGAGGGGGAAGCCAAATGGAGGAGGGAAGCTCATTCCAGAGAGCAGGGAACAGATAAGAAAAAGCAGACTGACCAGAACAGGATTGTGGGAGAGGGATGGAGAGGGTGCCTGAGTCTCTGGCATGTAATGCATAGATTAAGTCAGTTAGAGGAGACAGAAGAGAAGATGGGTAGGTGGATAGTGAGCCAAACCAGTATTAGGCAATGAATATGGAACAGTATGCCTGGTGATGTATGGGTAGGTGAAGCAAGGAAAAAAGGAGTATAGTAGGCAGTGGTGTGTGTAGGGGGCCATGTTTGAGGCAAAGCAGCAGAAAGCATTGCAGAGGGTAGCCAGTCTAATGAGTGAGGAGGAGAGGGCAGAGCTGTATACCGCATCAGCATTGTCGAAAATGGGATTGATTAATTTGGAGACCAGCTCGCCATGGATTGGAAGGGAGAAGCAGTCCTTGTTTTGGTAAAAAGCTCCGAGTTTGGGGTGGAGCTTGGAATGAAGAGCATCTATATGTGCAGAGCAGTCCATTTTGCTCTCCAGCCAAACTCCCAAATACTTGAAGGCTGGGACTGCCTCAAGTTGGGTACCATCAAGGGCAGTGAAGACAGGGGAAGGTGATAGCCTTGCTAGCTTCTGCTGGTGCTGAAAGTCATGGACACTTTTTTTTGGTATTGATTTTGAGTTGGTTATTCGGGAGCCATTGCAACATGTTTATAAAATTATGCTGGAGTTGGACTTCAGCTTCCTTGGTTGAGGGGCCAGATGTATAAATAACTGTTTCATCAGCATACATATGCATGCTATAAGAGACACACGGGCTGCAGGAAGGTAATTTAGGAATATGGAAAATACGATTGGGCCCAGTATGGAATCCTGGGGCACATTGGTGTGGATAGGAAGTGGGGGGGGGAGTTTGCTACTAACCTGCAGACTGAAGACAGCCCACCAGGTAGGAGTAGAAGCAACTCACAGAGGGGGTGGAAAGGCCTACTGAGGTCTGTTTGTTTAGAAGGAGTGGGTGGGACACCAAGTTGAATGCTTTGCTCAAGTTGATGAAAATGGCTGCAGTGACGTAACCTTTGTCCATCCCTGTGAGGATGGAGTCTGTCACTCAGAGTAGGTAGGAGATGGTGGAGTGGTCCTTTCTAAAACCAGATGGGAAGGGGTAGAGAAAAGGAAGAGTCAAGAAAGGTTGAGCGCTTGGAGAGCACAAGGGATTCCTGAAATTTTGCTAAAGGGGGAGTAGGGAGATAGGCCTGTAGTTTCCTGGGGAGGAGGGGTCATCACTTCTGTCATGGGGCAGGACCTTTGCCATTTTCCAGGCTTGGTGGACTTCACAGAGGAAGAATGATAGGTTCAAGAGGTGTGTAAGAGGGAGTGTTATGGCTGGGCAGATATATGGAGGAGGTTAGGATCAAGGCCATCAGGGCTGTGTTTTGATGGGTTTAGGGACATGAAAGCATGGTAAGCTTCCTGAGGGGTGACTGGAGGGAAGCAGAACACATTGTGGGGGAGGGTGAGGCAGCTTAAAGGGAGATTGGAGGTGAGACTGGCTGGGTAGGACACAGGTGGTGAAAAAATGGTTGAAGACAGACGCGACAGATTGAGGATCAGAGATCAGTGACCCATCCACTAACAGGGAGCAGGGTAGATTGGGCTGTGGGTTGAAAAGGGATTGCAACACCTTCCAGAAGTTGGCTGGAGAGTTTTGGCTTGCCTAAAGGCTGTTCTTGTAATAGAGAGCCTTGGCTGTATGAACAGCTTTGGTACAGGAGTTTCTGAGTGACCTATAAAGCTGTAAGTCAGCAGCAATGTGGATATACTTGAATTTTGCCCCACACCAGATCATGATGTTTGAACATTTAGATGATGTTGGGGGTGATCCATGGGTGATGATGGCATTGTTTGATGTCAGTGGCTCCGCACGTATCACACTCACTTCTGAGGCTGGGAGATCAGAAGGCACTTGGGTTGAATCCCAGTACTGACACTGTAGTGCAACATGAGGTGGGTGCTGCACTCCTGAGATTCTGTCTTTCAGATTAGGAGTTAAACCAAGGTCCCATCTGCCTGTTCTGGTGGTAGTTCATGTGGATGTTACAGATCCCATGGCACTTCTCGAAAAGAGTAGGGGAATTTTTTATTCATAACTTGAAGGAATATACAAACAAATTAGTATTGCTGCATACCAAAACCATAAGAAAGGGAAAAATGGAAACATAAAAAAGTATTACATCATACTTTTAACCCTAAACGTAAATGAAATAGGCTGTAAACATACCCCCTCCCACACTAAAAGAGTAGGGGGAATTTTTTATTCAGAACTCAGAACAAAATGTACAAAATGTATTTCAGCATACGAAATCATAATAAAAGAAAATACAAAACATAAATAGGTATTACATCATACTTCAATGTTAAACATAAATAATTCATAATGATATGAAAACCCCTTAACAATAGGGGACGTTTATAATTCAAAACCATAAAATAAAATATGTAAAAATGGCCTTATGTCACACAAAATCATACTAATAAAAAGTAAGCCATCATACATAAACATCAAAAAAATAAATAATTCAAATTGTGAACACTTCAACCTGTGTTCAACCACTCAATATTATCCCATCACTTTTTATAAAACCACGGTGGTACTGTAAGCTGTTCAGTTGTTTTAAATGCTCTCAAATGCTTATGCATGATCCAAAACAGTTGTTCTGGTGTCACATATTGTTGTCTCAAGGACCATTGACATCTAATCTGCCAAATGTGATATTTAAAAATATAAGGATTAAATATATAGTCCCTGCATTGTATTTCTGCCATTCTTGGGGTAGTATCCCTAGAAATTAAATATTCAGGGTTAATATTTTAAAAGGAGAATGGACCCAATATTTATAAACCTGAACCCAAAATTGTAAAATAAAACGACAGTCAAAATACAAATGACCCATGGTTTCTAGCTGATGAATACAAAAATGATGTCTTGGGCACATTCTGCCTCCCACTTCTTTGTGTTTCTAATTTCCTTTTACATTCAATTGACCATGAGTGCTAAGCCAAAGCACATCCCACATAAATATTGATGTCCTAGATTGACTTAACATTTGCTCTGTTTGTTTTATCTCTATGTCTGTTTTAGTGCCAAAATGTAGTTTATCCCCAAAATATCTTTGTAACAATAAATTGTACTGCTCTTTCCATATTAGAGAGGAACCTTCAGATTTAGTTAAACTCCATCATTTTAATTTCCCAAAACAATCTTTCAGATGATCCGGTAGTCCCATAATGGGTCTTTGTCTAGGAATTTCCTTATTTAGTTCCCAGGAATGTATCCAAGGCTCTAGAGTGTCTAAAATCCAGGGGTCCCAAAACTTGTTTTCCTTTTGTAAAAAGAGATTTTATATTATTATAAAAAAAATACTAAAGAAAAATAATATGGGATTAATCATCCCTAGTCCTCCTTTTGTGATAGGCAGGTAAATCACTCCTCTCTTAATAGGACTAAGATGACTGTCCCAAATACCTTGGAAAAAAATCACTATAAACCCTTGTTTCCAATTGTTTGGGAGCATAAAAACTTCACTTAAATGCAAAGACATACTTAATAAAAAGGTTTATAACATATATACTCTCTTTTTTTTTTTGAGAGAAACCACTTACTCCAATATGTCACTTTTCTCTGAGCCTCTGAAAGTAAGATATCCCAATTTACATATCCCATATCATTATGTCTGAAATAAATTCCCAATATTTTACAGTGGGAAGAAATAATAGGTACACCTAATAGAGACTGGTGTTGTCCAGATACTGACCCTATGGGTATGCACTTACTTTTGTCAAGATTTATTCTAGAGGCTGTTTCCCAGGTGAAGTTGTGCAGCATCGTTCCTAGCACTCCACCACAGGGAAAATCTGGCAAGGTATAACACAGATCATCGGCATATGCAACGTACTTAATCTCTCTATCTTCACTAGACACTGATAAACCGTGAATGGCATTCTCCAAACTCACTTTTTGCAACAGAGGTTTCAGAGTCAATATGTATAACATAGGACTCAAAGGGCAGCCCTTTTTAACCCATCTCTTCACTGCACAGAAAGAACCTTACCTCCCATTAATATATGGAATTGTGGAAGCATTTTCATAACACATTTGAATCCATTTTATAAAAGGTGTGGGAAATTTAAATTTATGTAAACATTTCCATAAATAACTATGTGCCACTCTGTCGAAAGCCTTTGTTTGATCCAAACTGACCAGAAAACCCATCAATTCCTGAGAACATCCCTTTTCCATAATTTCCCTTAACAAGATCAACTCATCCATAATCTGTCTACCTAGAACTGAACAAAACTGTGTTGGGAGAATGATGTCATGGAGAACCATACTCATTCTGGTGCTAAGCAGTTTGGTGAGAACTTTGAAGTTCGTATTTAAAAGGGAGATAGGGCTCCAATTCTTCAAAGCATCCCTATCTCCACTTTTAAACAATAATACTAATAAACCTATGTTCATAGTGTCTGGGATATGACTGAAACTGAGACATTCATTGTAAACATGGACCAGTTCTGTCCCGAAGTGGTGTCCCAAATTTGTATATATTTCATTAGGCAATCCATCTTCTCCCAGTGCTTTCACTATTGGAAGGTTTGTGATTATAGTTGCTAATTCCTGACCTGTAATAGGGGCGGTCAATGAAAGAAAATAATGTTCTGGAACTGGTGGGAGACTAACATCTCTAAAACCAGTCTTCCAGATGTTCCTCCTGTGCCTCTGGATCTGTTGTAAACATGGCTGAAATAAAACCTTCTATTTCCTGTATAAAATCCTTATTATTTGTTAGAATAGTCCCATCTTCCTTTGTTATTTGTTTCATATCTTTCTGTTGTCTCCGAGCATTACAACTATCAAAGGGGTTAGTAAAAGCTTGCTTCCCCTGAGTCCCAAATCTTTGTTCTCTATCCAGAGATTTCATTCTGTCATACTGGAGTTGAGTCAGTTCTGACTTAAGGCTGCTATTTAGTCTTGATAACAACTGACATTGACACTCTTCATCTGTAACGACTGAAGATGACATAGTTGTTTCCTTAAATCCCTATATTTATAATTTCATTGGTTCCCCACTAGTTTCCCTGTTTTTTTTTTAAATAGTCCTTTATATCTTTCTTACTGTCCTCCTACCAAGTGCAATAAGAGTCATATAAAAAGAAAACTAATCTCCTAGCTTCCAGAACAAAAAGGAACCCCTCCAGAATTCTTGGGCTTTCAGGTAAGGATAGATTCAGTTTCCAGTAACCTGGACCTTTTGTAGTATCCTGAATATTAGATACAGTCATTGTTAATAAACCGTGGTCCGAGGTGGCAACAATTTGAACTTTATGGTGTTTGAAAATCAAAGTTTGAGTGATAAAAAAATAACCTATACATGTAGCCTTTTTACCCTGAAAAAAGTCCTGGAAATATTCTGTGACTCCCTACTAAATACATCCTGAAGCCCTGCTTGTGTTAATAGAGAATTAAAAAATCCTGCATCACAAAAAACGTTTTCTGTTTTACCTGTTTTATCAGAGGAAAATCTACTGATATTAAAATCTCCCCCCAAAACAACATTCTTGCTGGTATATAAGAAAGGTCTAATCAGTTTTAATAAGTCAATACATAATGTTTTGCTCTGTGGGGCGTATATATTAATGAGTCTAAAATCCACTCCCTTTACTTAACTATCTAACAACATAGCCCTTCCTGGGAAAATATCAACAAAATGCATTACAGTAAACTCTGAAAATGAAAAACAGATATCCACAACACAAAACAAATCCTCCCCCACACCAAAAACATGGGTCCCACCCCCACATAGCTGAAGCAGTTTCAAAATCATGCACTTCGTACAGTCTGGTATCCTGCAGGAAAACAATATTGGTCTTATAAACTGCAAATAAAGGAAAAGTGGCTAAATGTTTTCTTTCTGCATGAATACTATTCACATTAAGGTTGGCAAATGTCAGATCATATGACCTTAAACCTGGAAGCAAAATGTCAAATCATAGTTTTTTTTTTCCCTAGAACATTTCCTTAAGCCTATCCTGGGCCCATATGTTTTTTTTTATTTGGAACTTTCACAGGGTCCACTGAAGAGTCCAGATCCAACAAGACATCCCTTTGTGAAGAAGTATGGGATGCTGTGTCAGAGTCCATCTCCTCTTACGTCTGTAACATCTCAAAAGAGTTGGACAAAGAAAGATCTTTCTGTGTATCTGCAAGGGCTATCAGTGGAGGTTTCTTACCTCTGTATGGGATTGCTTGAAAGTCCATAGGAGGTAAAGGTGGAGGAGACATAGAGGTGGAAGCTTTGGGCTCTTTTGCAGGGAACTCTTCTCTCCTGGAATTAGCTCTACCACTGTTCCTGTAGCCATTTTTGCCGGCCAGCCTGTAGAACCATCAAATGCCCAGAAACTGGGGAAGACCCACCCTTAGCAGCCTCTGCATATATCTGCCTCAAATAAGACAAGCTTCTAGGGTGAGGCTCTGTTGGGACTAGCTTGTGAGATTTAGTAATTGCTGTTCTGGCAACTTTGGCCAAATAATAATCTTGAATTCCAAAATAAGCATCATCTGTATTATGGGATGCTTTTGGACAGTCAGTGAAAGCATGACCTTCTTCATTGTAGAAGGAGCATTTCGGGGGTTTGTCACAATGGAAACTAGAGTGACCTGGTTCACCGCAATATGTACACAGGAGAACAGTACATGAGCTGCTAATATGTCTTGCAGACCCATAACGGTAGCATCAGCGTGGTTGCCCAGGATAAAAAATGAAGCCCTTATCCTTGCCAATGAATAGACAGTTTGGCAAATGTTTAAAATCTATTCCTTCCTGAAATAGCTTGATTTTTACCCTCCAACCTCCATTCCAAAAACCCTCATTATCCAAACTGGTGTCTGGTGCACCCAGTACTTCGCATTGTTGTTCCAACCAGAACAGCACATCTACAATATTGAACCCTTCAATTCGAAAAAGTATGGTAATAACTCAAAATGCTTGTTTGGTGAGGGGAGTGACTTGGAAGGGGGAACATAACGGATTTGTTTCTAATAGAGCATACCTAGCCCAGAAACGCTCCAATAAATCCACTGTATGGAAGCTAATGTCAAATGTACAGTATGTTCCCCAGAAATATGTATGAAAGCATAAATATCAGTGAGAGTAAACCCCAGGGATTGCTTTATTAAAACCTGCCCCACACATTTTGTCAGGGGGATCTGTCATCCCTGTCAGATATCTCAGTCAGATGGCATGCCTCAGTTTTGCAAAATCAATTTGCTTTCATATCGGCCCTAGACAAATTTGTCTGGGTCTCTGAGCTTGAGGGAAGGCTTGAGGTGGAACCTCCCTCTCCTGCCAACCCTTGGTTTCTTGCCCTTGTTCAGCTTCATCCTGCTGAGCATCATAAAACAGTTCTGTTTCTGACCCCAATGGTAAAAAATTCACATTACCTGAGTCTCCCACAGGTGCCACTACCTGAAAAGGACGAACTCAGGTATCAGGAATTGAATATACATCCTTCTCTGGTTGGTTTGGTAGCTGTAAAGAAACCTGGACCGAATTATCTGGAAAAACTGGCCCGGTCGTTGCAGTCTGCCTGCCCAGAGTTACTCCAGCTGCTCCCTTGCACTGCTCACTCATGAGATCTGCCATACATTCCACCGTATGCAATCTGGTACAGCCCACTTTTTCCAGTGCTTCTTCTGGTGTCTATTCCATGTTGTTTATATCCTGAGATACTGGCTCCATACTTCCATCTGCTGCCTGAACCATTTCTGACTTTAAGTCCCCATTCATATGCCCAAAAACAAAAACTTTGGCACAGGGTAAAACCGACTTACTCGGTGAGTGATCTAAGACCCGTTTCCTTTTTCCTTGTTCCTCTTGACTGCCATTTTCCTTAGTAAGCAGAATTTCCACATTTCGTAACTCTGATTGCAAAATCTCTTTTTTTATGTTTGCTTGGGTGCATGTGCAAGAAACATTATGTGGCAGCTTAGGAGAGAAGCAGGTTGTGGAAGTGCGGCACTCTGGCAGCCAATGGGGGCACTGCATTTGGGGGCTTGGCACTGGTGGACCAATGCAGGCCCAGTGTCTTGATGACACTGGTTCTGCAATAGTGCCACCAAGTTGAAATGTTTTCGCTGCTGCAATCAGGAGCTGCCTCATCATTGCAGCATCAGACATTCTGCTGCAATGAGGGAGCAACTCGTCATTGCAGGGTGGTACCTTGTCATGATGCCCCCACTAGTTCACTTGCTGATAGGGCAGTCCCCTCCCCATCGGCATACTGTGACCCCCCTCCCCCATTTATTGTGTGCTGAGGGGGTGCCCAATCCCTCTTGGCATCAATCCCCATCAGCTTCAGTCCCCACCCTTCCCAGCAAATTTGCTGATGGGGGAGCCCACTCCTCATCAGCATAATGTCCAGCCCAAAAAATTTGTTATGTGCCGAGGGGGGTGCCCAATACCCCTTGGCTCCCCCCCACTTAGTACATGCTGACAGGGTTCCCAATCACCCGTCAGCTTCAGCCCCCCCAAAAAACACTCAGGTGGCACACGGGGAGCCTACCCCAGTGCATCAAAAGTCCCTGACAAAAAAAAAGTCCTGCAATGTTTGTTTATTATCTTGAACCTGTAAAACAGAAAACGGTCCCTCGTAGAGTCTGCTGGACCCTCCCCCAACCCACACCCACCTTCTATGCACCCTGCCTCCCCACACCCCCCCCAACCCATACTTACCTCTGGAGCCGTGTGCGATGATCTTCGGTGGACCGAGAACATGTCTGCATTCTTCAAAGCAGACCGCAAACTGAAGAAATGCTGGTAAGTTGTATAATGGCATAAATAGTTTTTTTTTCAACTTTGGTGCATATCGCGGACATTTTTGGGAAATTTGGCACCAAATTTTCAACATGGGTTTCTTGGGAACACTCCCCATGAATTCAGTCACTGTCATTGCGTTATTCGGTCCCGAAAGGTGATTTTGCGGTCACTGCACGGAATCACCTTTCGGGACTGATTAACAAAATGACAGTGCCACTATTCATGAGGTGGGCTCTCAAAAGGCCTATGTTGCAAATTTGGTGAAAAAAATCAAAAACTGACTGTTTATAAACGTGCATGATTTCCATATGCTGCGTACCTTCAGCGAATTTGTAATATTTTCAGTCCAGATTTTCAACATTGGCATTTTCCATACCTCCTTATGAACACTACAGCTGTCATTTTACACATCCTGGCCAAAATGTGTTTTCGCACTTCCGGCACAGAATAGCCAGGTTGCTGTGGGAAATCAGTTTTAGAGATAGATTGAGAAAATGACAGTGACACTGTTCATAAGCAGATGTCCTAAAATGCCTATGTTGAAAATCTGGTGACAAAAGTCCATAAAATGACTGTGTTACAAGCGTGCATTGCACTGTTTACACGCACCCTTGTAACTCCGCAAATCTGTAAAATTTTCATGCCAGCTTTTCAACAGTGGTATTTGTCACACCTCCTTATGAACAGTACAGCTGTCATTTTTCACATCCTGGCCGAAATGTGTTTTTGCACTTCTGGCGCAGAATAGCACGGTCACTGTGGGAAATCAGTGTTTGGGACAGATTAAGATTGAGCAAGTGAGAGAGGGGGAGTGAACAAGCTCAACTGAGCTCTGTCAGGACTGCTGCAGATTTCTTTGTGGGCAGAAAAAGGCACCAACCGTAGGCAGGAGTCCAGTACAAAAGGGCAGCCTGCAGCGCTGGGAGAAGCAGAATGAGCAAGTGAGGAGAGGGGGAGTGAGCAAGCTTAACAGACTCTGTCAGGACTGCTGTGGATTTCTTTGTGGGCAGAAAAAGGCACCAACACAAGCAGGAGCTCAGTACAAAGGGCAGCCTGCAGCGCTGGGAGAAACAGAATGAGTGAGTGAGAGATGGGGAGTGAGCAAGCTCAATGGAGCTCTGCGGGACTTTAGAGTTGCCACCCTCCGCCCAAGGTCCTCTGTGGTCCTATATTACAGCAGGATCTCTGGGGTGGAGACAATGCAATGACTGGATACTTTGAGGAATGCTGTAATAATACAGATTTAGTTGTTCTGTTTATTTCTGTAACTATGCTAAGTACTGAGTTATAAAGTTATAAACGGTATACACTGCAATAATCCTACCACTATAGCTAATTCTTTTAACCACCATTTCTCGGACCTCTCCAGTTACCATGTTCCATCCCCTAATACTCAAGTCTTTTCCGCCAACTACAATGTGAAATCTCAATTCACACATCCCCTCTTCAGGTTCCGGAATATTACCAGGTCTGAAGTACTGAGGCTTCTCCTCTCAGCCCCTGACCATACCAGTGTTAGGTCAGATAGGCTGGAGCCCAGGCTTCTAAAGACTGCAGCCCCCATTATAGCCTCTCTCCTTACAAAAATCTTCAATCTATCTCTGCGTCATGGCTTAGTCCCCAACATCTGGAAAACTGCCAAAGTCACCCCCATTCCAAAAAAGGGTGATACCAAACTACTCTCGAACTACTGTCCTATAGCTATCCTCTCCCTCCTTAGTAAAATCCTTGAAAAACTTGTAGCAACCCAAACTCTTGACTATCTGCAGCAGCATAACCTCTTGTCTAGCTCTCAGCACGGTTTCCTTAAGGGGCACAGTACGACTACTGCCCTCCTTAAACTCACCAATGATATCTTTTCTGCTATGGATGCTGGCCTCCTGACTGGCACTATCTTCATGGATTTAATGAAAGCTTTTGACCTG
Organism: Neoceratodus forsteri; assembly: GCA_016271365.2. Lineage (NCBI taxonomy): Eukaryota > Metazoa > Chordata > Ceratodontiformes > Ceratodontidae > Neoceratodus > Neoceratodus forsteri. The sequence goes on from CM057455.1 coordinate 702,293,272, forward strand.
GTAAACCATACCCTCCTTCTTTCTAAACTTCGCTCCCTCGTCTTCTCTACAGATGTAGTTGCCTGGTTTGACAGTTACCTGTCCGGTAGAAAGCAGACCGTTGTCTTCAATTCCGCCTCTTCCGATCCCTCCTCCATCCGAGTTGGAGTGCCCCAGGGTTCCATACTTGGCCCCTTGCTTTTCTCCATTTTCATTAATGACATCCCGTTGCTTGCTTCAACCTGCTCAACCCTCCTCTATGCAGACGACCTAGTAATTTATCACAGTGCAAGGAACCCACTTGACATCAACCAGTCTCTTAACTCAGACTTCACATCCATTCAGTTGTGGCTGATAGAGAATAAACTCATTCTCAACATTAGTAAGACATATTCCATGCTCTTTGGATAGCCTGCCAAACTCAAAACATACCCTGATGCCCTAAAAATCACCTGTACCGACGGTTCTTCACTTAACAGTACCAAATCCCTCAAATACCTGGGCATCACTCTGGACGAATCCCTTAACTTTGACCTACACATAACCAATACCTGTAAATCTGTAAATGCGAGATTAGGTAGTGCTCTACTGCACTCAGCTATGCCCTACTCCCTTCCGGCTAGACCTCGCTGTGGCTCAAGTGGCTTACCCCGCCCCTGACTTATGGATCAGTCACATATGTATCTGCCTCTCAATCCTCCTCCATAAGTGGGACACCACCTATAACAATATCTGCAGGTATGCCTTGGCATCCCCTCACTTCACACACCATTGCCAACTCTATTCTGACCTTAACTGGCCTTGCCCCTCTGGCCATCAGCTCCACTCCCTGGGGTCTCTTATTGACAACACAATCCGCACCGGCACTCCAGCTTCTCTCGCCTGTCTGGTCCGATCACATCCCCTGTCCTATGAGCTCCGATCTGCTGACCTAGCCCCCTATCACATTCCCAGATGTAAAACCAACATGGGCTTGCGTGCTTTTGCACATATGGCCCCAAAATATTGGAACTCGCTACCTCCAAATATTCGTGAAGCACCTACCCATGCTAGCTTTAAAACTCGACACCGGGTACATCTACAATCAGTCAGCCAGTGCACCTGTTTCAATCCACCTTAAACTTCATCATTCTCCCCTCTCTCACTATAATACTTTCCTCCTCTATGTCTTTTCCCCACCTCCCATACTTCCCATCTCTCCTCCCCTCCACTTTCTCCTCTCCCCATACCTCACTCTCTCCACCTTTCTCTATCTCTTGTTATCTCACCCTCAATTTAGGCACTTACTGTACTTTGTTTTGCATAACCCTTTGTTGCTAATGCCTGTTTCACTCACCGTGTAACTCTAGTTGTTTATGTTACCTAAATGTATTCTCCAGTTTTGCCTCCATTGTAACCCTCCCCTAATTATTCCTAATGTGAACTGCTCTTTGAACGTATTGTTCCAGTTGTTGTTAGCTGCCTGCATTCCTCACTGTGTTCCACCAATTTCATGTGCTGCGTCACATGTATGTTTCATTTTGCATGTTTAAACTGTCTTCTCCCGGGTCGTGCCTGAAAATAGGCATTGCTATGCCTAGTGCACTCACCCGGTTACCAAAAGCAGATAAATAAATAAATACTGTTATGATTGCTGTAATAATACATATTTATTTGTTCTTTTTATTTCTCTGAGATGAGTAATACTTGGAGTACAATAGAATTTCTAACTGGGCTAAGTGAAACTATATGAGAGCTGATAACAAAAAGTATGGTAGCTGAGGTTGAGTAACAGACAAGGAGGCTTTAGGATTGCTGCAGTAATACAGTATCTAATGGATGAGATTTGAGACTGAATTACCCCAGTCAGCAAGGAGGCCAGTAGGGGGACTAGTGTGGGGGGGGCAACAGAAATTTGAGTAAATAGGGGCCTAAGAGTTGTGGTAGGGTACAGAACCTGGGAGTAGGGGCCCATAACATAAGATGGGGGCCAAAATGGGGCAGGTGCCACATATCAATAAGGTGGGTCTCTTTGGAAGGGTGGTGAGGTGTACAGGGTGTGGGTCCACCATGATCCTGGACTGGGATTGGAGGATGGGGGGAGTGTATGGTCTTTAGATGACTAGCTAGTTTGAGGGAGGAACTGTGGAGGTTAGGGAGGAGTCTAAGTGTCAGGGCAGATGAGTATGGTAGACATCCTGGCTGGGGGGAAATAGGGGATGGCAAGGGGGGGACGGAGGAAGAACAACCAGGGACTGAAACTGACCCCAGTATCAGAGGCACTAGCAGAAAAGAGATGACAAGGGATGGGGTGCTCAAGGGAGGGGGGCCTCCTGTTAGGGGACGAAGAGACCATGAGGAGTACCAGGGGAGAGAGCAGATGGCTGCAGGCAGGGAGGGTGCAGGGGTGGGACCAGGGGTGGTACGGAGGGGAACAAGTAGGAGGGGGGAGCCAATAGGGGAAAGAGATGTAGGAGGGGTATTGATTAAGAATAGATTCATACCTCTGCTATGGGAGAGAGAGGGGAGCAGGAACCTGTTGAAGGGGAGAGAACAAGCAGGGCACGAGAGGGAAGAAAACAGCTAGGGGAAGAGATAGCGAGGACAAAAGGGTAGAAGGCAGGCTAGTAAGGAAGAAGGGGTTGGTGACTGGAGGAGAGAAGGCTACGGGGGGGAAGGATGAGAGGGGCATCACTATTGGGGTAGAAGAGAATAGGGGCTCTAAATCAACAACAGTGGGGATAGGAGAGGGATTGGAAATCAGCAGGGGAGGAGGGGACATTGACATGGGAAGCCCAGTAGGAAGTAGTCAGGCTGGGAAGGGGTTCAAGGGGGATGGGAGGAATAATTCAGAGAAAAGGGGCAAGGCAGAAGTAGGGGGGTACAGATACAGAAGTCACAGAGAGTGCATCTGTCGGGGGGAAGGGGAAGGGAAGATCGAATACTGGGGTGGTGGAAGAGGCATTAGAAGGGAAAGGGGCTAGGCTGGGGGTACTCATCCTAGGGGATTGTATACCGAAAGGGATGAGATGGGGTGGAAGAGGGGAAGGCACAACCGTATTTGGGTTGAAGCTATCCCCTGGTTGACTGCAGGAGGGACAGGGCAGACACTGCTGAAGTGTTCAGCGAGGGGGAGGAAGAAACCTCATTTACTCTTGCATGTGGGTACAAATGACTTGGCGGGGGAAACTGTGGAAGTAGTGAGAGGGAGGTTCAAGTAGTTGGGCATGCAGTGTGAGGGGGTTGGGGAGTCGGTGGCATTCTCGGAGTTACTCCCCATACCATGTGCAAGCATGGGGAGGAAGGGTAGGATTGACAAATTCAACAACGAGCAGAGGGATTGGTGCCATACCAGAAATTATGGGTTAGTGACTAACTGGGGTAGGGTCTGGGGAAATAGTGACTTGTATGTGGGGGAAAGGGTACACTTAAGCAGGAAGGGGAAGGGAGTATTAAAGACAGGATTAGAGGGGTATATCTCTACTAAGGTGGATTTAAACTAGTAAGGGGGTGGCCAAAAGACTGAGGTTAGTAGAAAGGTCCGGACATGGGAGCCTAATGAGCTCACCCCCCTAGATATAGGTAAAGGCAGAGGCATAGTAACACTGGGAGGGGGTGGGCAGAGTGGTCTGAGTGTAATACAGAAGGCACCACCGCCCAGTAAGAATAAGGAGGAGAAAGGGTGTGGACTACCAGGAGGAGGGACACAGGCCAAGGAGGAGGAGATTGAGGAGAAGGAGTAGTATGGGTGGAAGGTGGTCTCTCTGAACGCAAGAAGCCCGGGAAACAAAACTGCAAAGCTTCAGGTGCTCCTTTCAGAGGGGAAGGTGGACATTGCTGCAGTGACAGAGACTTGGGCCACAGAGTACCATGACTGGGTCTTGGCAATCCCAGAATACAGGATATACAGGAGGGACTGGGGGGTTGGAAGGTGGGGTTGTACTCTATTTGAGGGAAGGGATTAAATGCATAAGGGATGAGGGAGAAGAGGAGAGAACAGAGGTGCTTTGGGTGCAGCTCCTGTACTTCAAGGGCAGAAAGCTGAGGCTGGGAGTGGTGTGCAGACCACCAGCTCAATCCGAGGAGCTGGATGGGGAGTTGGCAGAGCTGATAAGAAGGATGTGTAGAAGGGGGAGTGTGGTGATAGTGGGAGATTTTAACCTACCACAGGTTGACTTGAGTGCCCCATCACTAGCAGTAGCAGGGAGCAGCTGCTCCTTGATGCATTCCAGGATGGCCTTCTCACACAATTGGTAAGTGGGCCTACAAGGCTTGGTAGCACTCTGGACCTAGTACTGGCAAATGGGGAGGTGGTAAGGGAGGTAAGGGTGGAGAACCCACTAGCAGGTAGTGACCACCAAACAGTGTGGCTTGTTGTCATGCTGGACAGAGAGACAGGAGGCACAGGCACTAAGGTGGTAGACTTTATTAGGGTGGACTTTAGGGGGATGGGAGCAATACTGCAAGGAAGACTCCAGGATATAAGGCCGGGGATGGATGCAGAACAAAAGTGGGAGTAATAAAGGCTGGGCTAAAAGTGGCCATAGTAGCCTGCACCAGGGCCAGGAGTAAGAAGAGCAGGGGCACAAACCATGCTGGCTAAACAAGGAAGTGCTGCAAGGGGTGAGAGCAAAGATGGCTGTATACCGGAAGTACAGGAGAACAGGGAAGGCAGAGGATAAGGAAACTTTTGGGAGTTGATCAAGGGAGGTTGCCAGAAAGGTGAAAAAACCTAAGGCCTCAAGGCAATTAAGTTCTGCACAGGGCATAAAAGGAGGGGAAAAGGACTTTTTTAGGTATGTCAGGGAAAAGAGGAAGTGCAAGGAACATATTGTGAGAATAAAGCAGGGAGGGGATTAACTGGAAAAGGGAGAGAAGCAAGTGGAAATTTTAAATGAATACTACTGCTCCATTTTCACTAAGGAGAGGGATGGCCCACTACTAGAATGGGCTGGGGCAGTGGGGAAAGGGGGAGGAGGAGGTGATGGACAAAGTGATCACAGGAAGTAGGGTGCTAGAGGGGCTGAGGGCAGTAAGGGTGGACAAGGCATCAAGCCCCAATGCCATCCACCCCAGGGTGCTGAGGGACATGGTGGAGCTGATGGCTGAGCCACTGGCAGATCTGTTCAACACTTCCCTAGAAACGGGATGTGTGCCCCAGGACTGAAGGGTGGCCCATGTGGAGCCCATACACAAGAGTGATCCTAGGGAGAAGCCAGGAAATTATTGGCTGGTAAGTCTCACGTCCATATTGGGTAAGCTTATGGAGCTGATACTGAAGGAGAGACTGGTGGCATTCCTAGACAGTAATGGCCTCCAAGATGGGCAGCAACATGGGTTCGTCTCAGGGAGGTCTTGTCAAACCAACCTAATAGAGTATTGTGACTGGGTGACAAGGGAGTTGGACAGGAGCCATGCGGTACATGTCCTGTACTTGGACTTCAGTAAGGCCTTTGATACAGTGCCTCATGGGAGACTGGGGGGGAAGCTGATGGCAGTGGGGATGGGGAAAAAGCTGACTAAATGGATAGAGAACTGGTTACAGGGGAGGGTGCAGAAAGTGGTGGTGGTGGGGGAGCTCTTGCCACCAAGAGCATTGACAAGCAGGCTGCCACAGTGGTCAGTGCTGGGCCTGGTGCTATTTAGGCCTTTATCTCTGACATAGCACATGGATTGTGGAGCAGGGTTAGTCTGTTTGCACATTATACCAACTTGGGGGTGGTGGTGGATGAAGAGGATGGATGGGGAAAACTGCAGGGGGACCTAACCAAACTTGAGACATGGTCAGCGGAGTGGCATCTAGGATTCGATGCAAAGAAGTGTAAGGTGATGCACTTCAGGGCCAAGAACCAGAAGAGGGACTATTGGTTGGGGATCAGAGAAGAGGGGAAGGACCTAAGGGTCTTGGTAACTGGGAGCATGAACAACTCAGCCCACTGCATGAGAGCAGCAGTGAAGGCAGACAGAATGATGTGGTGCATCGCAAGGGGGTTCTCATCCAGACACAGGGATGTGATCCTACCTCTCTACAGATCATTGGTCAGACCGCACCTAGAGTACTATGTGCAATACTGGAAGCCATATCTGAGGAGAGATAGAAAGTTACTGGCGTGGATGCAAAGAAGGGCAACAAAAATGTTGAAGGAGATGGAAGGAAAGAAATATGAAGTTAGGCTGAAGGGCCTGAACATGTACACACTGGAGGAGAGGAGGGATAGGGGGATATGATTGAAGTGTTTAAATACCTGAAGGGGTAACTAAACCTAGCACTGAGGGGGTGTTTAAACTGAGAAGTGGAAGAGAGATGAGCGGGCATGGGCTAAGGTTGAAACAGGGACTTTTCAAGAGGGAAATGAGGAGGCACTACTTCTCTGAGAAGGTGGTGTCTAGTAGGAATGCGCAGCCAGAGGGTATGGTAACATGTAGGACAGTCAATAGCTTTAAGGAGGAGTGGGATAAAGCAAAAGGAAGAGTCGGGGCAGGGACTGGGACAAGCTGGGGAGGAACTGAGGGGGAGGAGGCTGGGGCAGCTGCAATCTAGGGTGCTAGCTGCACACTCAAGCAGACTTACATAGACTGATTGGTGTGTTCTATTGGCAGATTCGTATGTTCGTATGTAAAATCACAGTGACTCTGTTCGTGAGCAGAGGTCCTAAAATGCCTTTGTTGAAAATTTGGTGACAAATATCCATAAAATAACTGTGTTACAAGAGTGTGTGATGCAGTTTCCATGCACCCTTGTAACTCTGCAAATTAGTAGTATTTTCACTGCAGATTTTCAACATTGCCATTTTTTATGACCTCCTTAGGAACAGTACAGCTGTCATTTTTCACATCCTGCCCGAAATATGCATTTATACATCTAGCGCAAAATACCGCAGTTGCTGTGGGAAATCAATGTTAGGGACAGATTTAGAAAATCATAATGACAGTGTTCATGAGCAGAGGTCACAAAATGCCTATGTTGGAAATTTGGTGAAATAATTCCACTAAATGACTGTGTTACACACATGCATTGCACAGTTTCCACGTACGCTCGGAAGTTTGAGCATTTTTAATACTTTCACTACAGATTTTCAACACTGTCATCTTCTTCACACCTCCCTACAAATGGTACAGCTGTTATTCTTTACATCCTGCCCGATCTGTGTTTTGGTACATCTGGCGCACAGTGGCATGGTTGCTGTGGAAACTCAAATTTCGAGACACATTGACAAAATCAGAGTGCCACTGTTCATGAGAAGAGGTCCCAAATGCTTTCTTGAGGTGGGGGCCACAAAATGCCCATGCTAAAAATTTGTACTGCAAATACCAACACATGTCTGGGGCATTACGGCTTCTAACCATAACATCCCACCCTGTACAGACTGACAGGCATCAGGGGTGTTCCTTTGGATTGCCGACTGTAATGCTCATGCCTTTCCAACCCCACCCCCCGCCCTGCAGCCACTGACAGGCATTGAGCTGTGCCTTGCACTCTTCAGCCCCACAGTTCACCTCAATCCATATTGCACCTATTTCAGTTAATGTCCTTATGGAGTGGGGTGACTAGAAAGCTGAACACCCCAAGGCACACCTCAACGCTTGTCAGTGTCTGCAGGATAGGGTGAGGTAAAATGGCATGAACGTTATGGGCGACAACTCAAATGCATGCCCCAATGCCTGTCCGTCTCTGCAGGGTGGAGGTGGGGGTGGCGTGAAGTTCAATACTTCACTGCCATTCCTACTCTGCATCTGTCTAACGCCTGCATTTCCAATGCTAATGCCAGTAAGCAAATTTTCAGCATTGACAAATGCTTGTTTTATTTTAGTGAAAGAGTCGACTCAGAATCCACGACCGGAACCCTCAGATGGGGTTCACTGCTCAAAACACAGTTCTGTATTTTCTGCCATTTCAGCATCTCCAGTGCCCAGCACTCACAGGACAGAACCTTCATCCTCCTTCTCATGACTCACACTGGACTTCTCCATCTCCCAACAGTGTAGCAGCACCACCTGCCAAAAGAGTAGGGGAGTTTCCCCAGAGCCTTGGCCAAATTTCCCCTCATTCACTAAAAATACCACCAACAGCTTAATCTGGTTCAAGGTCGGTTGGCATTCATCTTTATCTCCCTCCCCGGGTAGTACCTGAAAATATGCAGAATTTGTCTTGTGCACTTACCTGGTCAACAAAAACTAAATAAATGAATATGATTTTACTCTTATTTTTTTTTGAGAGGGGCATGTGTGTCCTAAGACCTTTTGAAGATGACAATGAAGAGGGACAGGGCCTTGTTGATATACTGCGCAGAGTACACAGGGGACCAGTCAGAGGAAATGATCCACAGTAAGGGCCTCAGTGTTGAGGGACCTGAGGGGCCTATGCTGGATGTACTTGTGTGAGGATTGAGGTGGGTGATCCTTCCTGATACAATAAGTTACACAGTGGTCACCGAATGAATCAGGGAGTGTTCCAGCAGCTGTGATCTGATAGGAGTGGGAGGATAACACCCAGTCCAGAAGGAAATGATTTGTTGTGTGAGGGCTGAGCCTGGTGGGTTCAGTGATCAGCTACATGAGGTTAAGGGATTCGATGAATTGGATGGTGGATTTGAGGTGAGAATAGCCAATTTAAATTAAAGTCACCAAGTTGGATGAGCTATCTGGCAGTAGCAAGGGAGACAAGAGAGGAAAGGGTGTTAGGAAGAGAGGAGGGAGGGGATTTGGGGGGAATGTAGAGAACACCCAAAAAATAGGGGTGGTAGAGGGGAAGGAGAATTTTAACAGAAGTAGTTCATGGGAGGAGGGGAGTGCCTTCTTGCAGGTTATGGTGGTGGAGAGGGATTGATGAGTGTATATGGCTACTCCACTGCCACGCATACAAGTCAGATAGTGATCAGCAGTTCCAGTTGGGAGTGCGGGATTCAAGAGGACAGCCAGGTTTTGGTGATGCAGAGGAAGTCAGGGGAGTGTATGGAGGTTGATACTTTGAGCATGTCAGGTTCAGGAGGGAGATTCCTTGTGTTCATAAGGAAAATTTGGAATCCTTTCGGTAAGCAGGAGCGAGGAGAAGGGGAGGAGGGGTGGTGGGGGAGAGGTGGCCAGGATTGATTTCAACATTACCAGACAGAAAAAGAAGGAGGAGCAGATGAAAGATAGTGGTTAGCTACCTCTGCCTTTTTTGGCAAATGGGAAGATCAGTGTGGGTGGGTGGGGGGACAGTAACAATGAAGAACTTCTAAGTTTGGAGAGGGTGCATGCAGAAAGCCAGGGTGAGTAGAGTGATCAGAGGGAAGTGGGAGGTGGAGCAGATTGTGAGAAGGTGGAGGAATAGGGGGGTGTAGAGGAGGAGCGAGGAGATGAGGGACTAGGGAGTGTAGATTGGGACAATTTACAGAAGGGAGGGATGTAGTAGGGGAATGGAGGAGGGGAGGGATATGAAGGGTAGCATAAGAGTGTAAGGAGGAGGAGCATGTTGCATTTGAAACAAATGATCATTGTGCGTATTAGGCAGGTAAAATCAGAACAAAACTGATTCAAGTAGTGAACATGAATATAAGGTAATTAAAACATTAAGCTATTACTAGCAAAAGAGTTAGCCAGCAGTTCAAACAGCTAAACAATGAACAACTTAATCAGAAATGACCAAAGTAAACTGAGTATGTAACAGGAAGTGAATTAGGCAAGAATTTACAGTCAGTAACATTAGATTGTATGTTGTGAGCATCTTGAACAAACACTAGATAAAGGAGATTCTCAAACACTTGCATCATTTATATACATACATTTGACTAATAGTTGTGTAGTAGAACTTGCTGTGCAGACTGGGAGTAAGTTAGGTAAATGAGAATGACTGTGGCACATACCTGTCACACATATTGTGGGTTTAGTTCCCACATCTGGCACTTGGGTTAATATCCTAGTACTCACACTGTAGTGCAGCATGAGAAGGGTGCTGCACTTCTGAGGTGCCGTCTTTTGGATGAGACGTTAAATCGACGTCCCGTCTGCCTGGATTGGTGGTAGTTCAGGTGGATGTTAAAGATCCCATGGCACTTATCGAAAAGAGTAGGGGAATGTTTTATTTAAAGAAAAATTAGTGCAGTACATTCAATAAACAAAATACAATGTAAACTTTACAGAAACTGTAAATAAGGTTTGCAAGAAAGACAAAAGGAAATCAGCCCACAAATAAAACCAATAAACAAGGGTGAGGGGGGGAAGGAAAAAGAAGTCAAAAGAAACATTTCAGTTTAAATGGAGCAAAATAAATGCTTACTAATACAGAGAGGAAAAAAGAAAAACATCTTCAGGGTACTGCAGTTTCAATCCATGCACAATTGTTCCAATATGAACTGTATACAGCAGAAGTCAACAACTTTTTTCCCCACATTTTGGATTACCACAAGGCTAGAAACAATCTGTGCAACTATTTGTGTTGCAGAAAACACTTTCTGTTGCAGGAGAAAGGCGCACCTGACCTGCCATAAACAGTAGCGGCAGGATGCAAAGATGAGACGTAAGGTCCCTGTGTGATATTTCTGTAATCTGGGGGGTATATCCCGTACACCAGGATATCATATGTTACATTCTGAAGCGCATTTTCTTTCCATTTATGTAAAAGGAGGGTCCAAACAACTTGACTATATGGGCAATCAATAAAAAAATGATGCATGGTTTCCAGTACCGCTGTACAAGAGTCTCGGGGGCATATTCGCTCCTCTACTGATTTTTGTTTTAGGTTGTTCTTGACACCCAGTCTTCCATGACAAGCTAGCCAGGAGATATCCCAAAATTGTGTGGGGATCCTGGGGTCAGTTAACTGAGAGAAGAGCATTTCTAATTCCAGAAGGGAGCCTTGTGTTGATACTATCTGTGGTAAGTCAGAAAAATGGGTGTCTAAAACAAAGTTATAAAGTTGTCTCCTGGTTTTAGTCAATATGTGTGCAGGGGAGAGTTTCCATTGCAGGATCTTCAGAAAAGGGGGGAGGAGGAAGCTGGGGTTACCTAGTTTTCTGAAGTTCCTAGGGATGTCATGCAGGAGTTGTTGCCATATTTGGCATACCTTAATGGTAAAGGAATATATAATTAAATGCCAAAATAGGGGTGGATCATGGAGTAAGTGGGGTATCGTGATTTCAAGAATAGGCTATGGAAAAATATTATTGGGTTCAGCATCCTTATCCCACCATGATAATAATCCATGTATGTGTATGATCTTTTTATGGGATTTAACGGCTGCCCCAGAAGCCTTGAAAAAAAATATTGTAAACTCTTGCCTCCAGAGAAAAAGGGACCGGAAACACTGATGCCACATGTAAGAAGAGGGGAAGTATTAAAGTTTTCAATAAAAACACTCTTTTCCGTTTTGCAATGCTACATCCTTTCCAAAAGGAAAGAGAGTGTGCTGCTCTATTTAATACTATATTCCAGTTATAGCTGGCATCATCTGAGGTGCTGTAATGTAATCCCAGGATTTTTATTGGAGCGATAGCCAGAGGGATATCTACAATATGCGTTGGTAAGTCCATGCTGGCTGAAGCTGGCACCACTAGTGTTGTGCTTTTTGCTATATATATTTGGGAGCCTGAAGCTGTCTCAAATGCTTTGAAAATAGGGGGAAGTACTATCTCCTGAAGATAGGGGGTAGTACAAATGCACAAATCATCAGCATATGCACATACTGGAGGTAGAGGTCTTCCAATTGGGGAAGAGATTCTAGGTAATGATGGGTGCAGCAGTAGGGTTCGTAATAAAGGGTCCAGTTGGAAAATATATAAAAGAGGACTTAAGGGGCAGCCCTGTCGTACTCCTCTAAGGCCTAAAAAGGGGGCGTGGAGAACCATTTATATGGGGTTGTATCCAAGCAGTACTATATAAGAGTTTAAACCAAGAGATGAATTTCTGGGGAACATGGTAGTGTGCAAGAACCTGGAACAAATAAACATGGCTGACCCGGTCAAAAGCCTTTTCTTGGTCCAATGAGAGTAACAGGGCAGGTGAAGAGGGGGTACTGTTTGAAATAATGTCTCGAATGAGGGATAGGTTGGAAAGGATAGATCTGCCAGGAAGGGCACAAGTCTGCACCTCAGAAATAATCTGAGCAGCAATAGGGAGTATCCTATTGAGCAAGATGGAAGTGAATATTTTATAGTCTATGTTTAGCAGACTTAGTGGTCTCCAGTTCCGTATATCTGCTCTGTTCCCTTTCTTGAATAATAAAATCATAATAGCATCAGAAAATCCTTTAGTAGTAGAATGAGTGCTTATGATGGTATTATATATTAACATCAGAAAGGGGGCAAAAAATAACATAAACTGTATATATAATTCTGCAGTAAGCCCATCGGATCCAGGGGAAGTGCGCTTCTTTTGGCGTTTATAGCCTGCTGGGTTTCCTCTGGTGTTATAGGTTTAAGGAGATGTTTCAATGTATCTTGGGGTGGAGGAGGAATACAAATACCTGAAAGGAAAGGTGTGATACTATCCACAGGAGTTGTGGTGCCAAACATCGTAGCTAGATAAGAGCTGGCGATACGCTTTATGTCCAGCAAGGAATTGTGGGGAGTATTGGAAGCAGGATCAAAAAGTTCCTGTATGTGGGTTGCATTTACCTTGTCAGTGCAACTTTTATAAATATCTAAAGAGGGACCTGAGCCTTGTGTCCCATGTTGAACTTCCATCCATAAAGAATGTGCTCGGTGATACTGGAACTGTTCCAGTTCTTCCTTAATGGACTTTATTGTGTGAGAGTAGTCCAAGTGGGATGTGAAAGAAAGAGATATGGCCTGTTGTAGTTTTTGTCTGAGAGTGAGGTAATGAAGATATGAACTCAGTCTTCTCTTCCTCCCTGTATGTAGGAAGAAAATCTTGATATCACTCTTAGTGTCTTCCCACCATTGTAGAGGGTAATGATATGCTTCCAATATGGACAGCCAGGCCCTTAGAAGGTCTGTGCAATGCATTGAAATGGCCTGGTCTGTCAACAATGAACCATTCAATTTCCACCTAGAGTGGGGTTGACCAGGAAAGGAGTTCCCTGAGGGGGAGAAAACCAGAGAGATCTCTAGATGGTCTGAAATCTCACAGGGTATGATTCTTGCCTGTGTGACTGAAATATTCCATGAGACAAAAAGAAAATCTATCCTGGTAGCGTATGGGCCTCTGTGATAAGTTTTGGCACCTGGACCATGTAAAGCATTATGTCCATCTATGAGGGCCACAGTCTGAATAATTTTGTTCAGGGCAATAGAATCTGCGAAAAGTTTTTGTGTGGAGCCGCCCCGATCTGAGAGAGTAAGACCACAGTTGAAATCGCCTCCCATATAGATTTGCCGGTTGGAATACAGGTATGGGTGTATTTTGTTAGATAAGTCTGTTCTGGAGGCAATGCTCTGGGGGGCATATACATTAATGAGCCTGAGTTTGTCTTGTTGGTATGTACAGTCTACAAGCATGATTCATCCTGGTATTATGTCTACCAACCGGGAAATGTGGAAATTAAAATTTGCAAACAAAATACCTAGGCCATCACACCTATCCTCTCCATATGACCAGAAGGAAGAGCCCTGATGCCAACGAGTTTTAATTTGAGAAAGCTCATGAGGAGATTTCAAACAGGTGTCCTGGAGAAAATAAGTCAGAAAGGTACTGCATTGTAGAGAGTTGTTTTCTATAGGATTTAATGCTGTATGCATTTAGGGTGAAGCAGTGGAGTCCTTGGTGGTGGTTCATCCCAGAAAGTACAGTGCCATTCTGGAGGAGCTAGTGTCAGGTAATGTTAGCATGGGTCCTACCTCCATCTGCTGAAGGGAGGGGGATCAAGCTGGGAGTCAGAGGAGAAGTCCATATGGGAGGAAGAGGCTAGAGAAGAATCCGAGTCTCCATCTTCCCCTTCCGTGTCTCCCCATTGTCGTCTCTTGGCTAAGGCCTGAAATTTATTCCTCATGATAATTGTTCTCTTGGGGGTGGAAGCTTCTGCTTTACATTTGCCTTTACCCCATTTAGAAGGGGGGGATTACCACAAAGTGGTCTGAGTCCCTTGGGGGGGAGGAGGCATGGTAGGCTGGGTACTAGTAGGGAACGATTCAGAAGGGGGTACTGCTGCTATGGGGTGCCAGAGGACTTGGGAATGGCCCCTTGTCCGACCGTAGGATCAGGCTCTTGTGGCAGAGGAGGTTCTTTTGCTAGGGTAGAAGTGGCAGGGGCCAGGGCCTCCCTGCAGCACAAGGCATGAGTCTGGGAATCCATTATAAACTCTATCTGGTCCTGGGGAGGGCGGTTGAGCCTATTATGATCCGCCCAAGGGCACAGATTGCAGTATAGAGGGTTTAGACAACCTAAACTCACATGTCCATAGGATAAGCACAAAGTACATCTGGGCTTGTCGTAAGTGTTGCTCAGGTGGGTGTGAGAACCACACTTATGACAAGTCCGTGGTTGTCCAGGGTAAAAACATAAGCCACGGTCCCTGCCTATGTGAAAGCTTCCTGGTAAATGAGAGATACCTTTATCCATGTTTTTAAGTTGTACCTTTACTTTCCATCCCCCAGTCCATACTTGGTCCTCATCCAAAATAGGTTGAGGGACCTCTAGTATATCGCAGCGCTGCCTGAGCCAGTACTGGACATCTGCTATGCTCACCCCCTCACTACTAAACAGTAAATTAACAATTTTCACTGTTGGTTTCAAGAGAGGGATGACCATAAAGGAAGCACAGAGTGGCAGATGTTTTACATGCTCATATTTCTCCCAGAATTTCTCCAAAGTGTACACATTTTTAAAACTTAAGTCATACACAGATTCCCCATGCACATGAATGAAGGCAAATAATTCTGTTGCCCCTATCCCTAAAGAGTCCCGCAACATACTATGCAATACAGTTCTTCTGTCAGGGCTTGTAGCAATATCCCCCATGAACTTCATACATACAGCATTCCTTCACTGTGCTGGCTCACCTAAGTTTGTGAACAGATCACTGAGTTTAAATGGGGTAGAGTTAGTGCCCTCACCTGCAGGCTGTGGACCAAATGGCTCTGATGTACCAGCTAAATTAGGTTCTGATGTCAAGGAAGATGAAGTAGGTTCACATCTGGCTGAGTTGGGGCCCATGACAGTAGCTGTGACATCAGGTGTTGTTCGGGAGATAGCAGGTGTGCTTGAAGTATTACTAGGGAAAGATACTGGTTCTGGAGCTGTTTTCATCAGTAATGGTGTGTCTCCTGAAGATCAGAGTTTGTTGCAAGCCTCAGAGATGATTTTCTGGGCTGAAACAGCCCTTGGAGAGGTCCAGGGTGCTCCTTCTGAATGTTGCTGCTAGCCAGCAGCATGGAGCGCTGACGTGGGTGACCAAATGCTCTCAATCTCCTCTGCAGTGCGATGACTGTCCCATAGATGCAAAGAGAGGATCTCCCGATGCTGAGTTTGTGGCATTTCTGGTGCTAGGAGTCATATCAGAAGTGGCTGCTGCAGGGTAAGTTGACAAAAAAGGCTGTAAGGAAAACCGTGAATCAGAGTGCATTAGACCAATAAGAAAGTCCTTGTGTGCAAAATACATGCCTCGCAGATAATTTTCTGTATCATTAGAAGTGCTCTGAGTTCCTGAAACTGGGTAAAGTTGTGTCTGAGGCGAGTCTTCTTGATGATTGTCTGGCAATTCATTTAAAGTGGTACCTTCAGTATTTCTTTCTACAGATTGCAACCTTGTACGTTCTTCAGAGGTAATGTCAGGTATTCTTGACTCCATGGGTGAAGCTGTAGTCAGGTCAGAATCCAAAATATCTCCAGCAATTCCACCAGCAACCACACTGTCATTCACCATCTTGGTACTGCAGACAAAAGGGTCCGCTCTGCTCACAGGAAGCAAGGCCCTCTGCAGGCAAAGAGTAGGGGTATTTCCCCAGTGTCCTGGCCAAATTTCCCTCATTCACTAAAAATACCACCAACAGCTTAATCTGGTTCAAGGTCAGTTGGCTTTCATCTGTATCCCCCTCTCCCGGGTCGTGCCTGAAAATAGGCAGGATTTGTCTAGTGCACTTAACCTGGTCAACAAAAACTAAATAAAATAAAATAAACAAATTAATAACTGTTGAACCACCAAATCAATTTTTTCCTATCTTGCCACATACTGTAATTATCTCATGGGACTAAGACTGTGTGCATACATAACTGTGTAGTCCAAGGGTTAAGATTGCCAAGCTATAAGCTGTAAAAAGCAATTTTTAGCACAAGCACTAACTCAACCCTAACTTACAGACACTACCACACCTGTATAATAAAATAGGTCATATTGAAAACAAATCATTGTTTTTTAAATACATGAAAAAATATTTAAAAATGTTTAAAAACAGTAAAGTAGTTCATTCAACTATTTGTGTAACCAGAGGATGCTATGTGATTACTGCTTATGTACTTAAGATCCTAGGTGTTGTTGCTTTTATTTAGGTGATAACATTTAGTTAGCCAGGTATATTGAAGGCATATTTGGCTGATGTAGGTGATTAGACAACCAAGGCTGAAAGCCAAGGCATTTAATCAGCCACAGAAATAGTGTATTCTGAGTATACTCCAGCTAACTTAAAGGTGACCTGCAAATTGATTCGCGTAGCCTGCTTCCATCCCACATAACTTTATAAGCTGCGGCAGGAGTCCAAGGCTGCTGTCAGTAACATTTTCTGAATAATCTTGACTTTTTAAAAATACTGCTGAAACTTTTCGGCAAATACGGAAGTTGAGTCGGGTCCCGATCGAGCAGGGGCAAGTTTACCTGGGTAGTCCGCCCAGTTTTGTGACATTGCAAACACCATTGCTGTCTATGGAACAGCAGGGCAGGGGGGCTTAAAATGATTATTTTATTACTTTCATGGGGGTCTTGATGCCTAAATTAATATCTACAGCAATTTAGGCATCACGAACCCCATGAAAGTAATACAATTAGTATTTTAAGCTCCCCCACCCTGCTGTTCCGTAGAGAGCAACGGTGTTTGCAATGTCACAAAACTGGGTGGACTTTCCAGGTAAACTTGTGCCCTCCTGATCGGGACCCAGCTGCCACTTCAGTTTTTGCCAAAAAGTTTTGGCAGTATTTTAAAACATAAAGATTATTCAGAAAATGTTTCTGACAGCAGCCCTGGACTCTTGTCGCAGTGTACAAAGGTATGTGGGACAGAAGTGGGCTGCATGAATCAATTTGCAGGTCACCTTTAATGTTCTTACTGTTATACGAATAGGTGTTTTGAAATCTGTATTTTAAAACCTTTTTAGCAGTTGAAGTGAAAGTTGTTTTTTCACTTTTATTTGTGGGCTACAGTAGAGATAGATAAACTAACATGGGTGTATCCTAAATACGGATAAACTATCATGAGAATGTCTACAATGTGGATATTCCACTAAGAAGAGATGGTAGTAGTTTGCAGGGTGTTAAATGATGATTTTCCATTGATTGGCTTGCAATATATACCTGTCAAATAATACTGTATAATTTCTGCATTTTCTAGTGTTATTATTTATTAAAAAGACCTGTTTCCTATACACTGTTTTTAATTTGAATTATTTATTAATTGTTGCTATTTATATTTGAGTTACATCCATGAACTGGTGTCTGAGTTCATGTGATCTATGGTTATGAACTTCCATAGACATGTGTGAGTGGTGTTTGTGGCCGCAAAGCTAGGAAAAAGATATTCTTTTCATGCAATTTTCCACTTATTAGAGAGCTACAAGATAAAAATTATATTTCTCACCAGCTAGCTGATTATTGGATGTTGGGTGCGCAGGCGGGTGAACAAGTGAGAAGACAGGGCAGCAAGATAGTGAGCTGGAGGGTGGGCAATTGGTCTGTCAACAAGAAAAGGAAAACAAAAATGAAGCAAGCAGCAAAGAAATTCCATTCTAAAGCCCAGAAATGAACATATGTGAAGTGTATAGGGGAAAACTATGACATTTCACTGTAGGTGTTTTAACATTTTCTGTGCTGGAGTTGCTGATTAAAAAATAAATGTCTACCAGTTTGAAAATGAAAATCCAATGCAGTTGACATAATGATATGAAATGTTTTGTGCCTTGGTTTGCACTTGCCAGGTGCGTATTTTTAGTTATTTGTTGTAGTATCTCAAGGTCATGACTAGAACCAAGTCTTCACCAATCAGGACACAGGGATTACCTTATTCAGCTTATATCTTTGATTGAAACACAAGAAGGGAGGAAGTCAAGTATATTTCTACAGAAGGAGTGTTCTACAACACTACAGCCTTACCAGCAACTCCATAGTCCTCTGCAGCTCTAAGAAAGTGGTGGCACACAGCAACCACTGGTCCATGAAAATAGGAGATTAAGAGGTTGTGGCGATAGTGGGGACACAGTCCAGTCATGGCATGGAAAGCCATTAGAATAACCTTATATTTGCTGTCCCATGGCATGGTGGTAGCGCTACCCCTGCCATGCTGGCAACTTGGATCAGGAGTGGTCTTGAGTTGTTGGTGGCCAGTTGGGGGAGAGGACTGAGTGTCCAATGGACTGCTCTCCTCCCTGGGGAAGGAGGACTATTGTTGCCACAAAACAACTGTCACCAGGTGGAGGCCTAGTGGCAGTGCAATGTAAGACAAAGGGTGCTGCGCTCAGGAACCAGGGCAGGGTATGAGTGCAGGGCGGCAGCCCAAACAGCAAACAAACAGACAAACGGCACTTGCACACCAGAGCCAGGAGCTCAGGTGCTCCAGTGAAAGTGATTGACACAGTTGTCAAATTTAACAAACGTTTTTATTGCTTCCAGTTAGCAAGTTAAGACTTTCTTAGCAAGCAAACAGTTATCCTCTGATAGACCACATTGCCCCAGCACTTTGCCATATCAGGCTTCATCAGGAGGTGGGTACCTTGGTCTACAGGTTCACTTTTTATACAGGATGATTGGTAATGACATCATCAAATGTTAGTTTTTCAAAAATTAAAAATAAGTTACAAAGTCAAAGAAATCAGTCTTGAAAAATGCAATAAAAATGACAGTAAGAAATGAAAAACAAACTGACTGCAATTAATTACATTCGGCTTGAAAAATATGCCTGCATACTGTTATTTAAGCATTTATTTATGGGATATTTTCCACTATTCTTAAAAGATAATTACAGTATTTAAATGCAGCAAAAATGAATACTTACAAGTTAATGCACTTGATAATGTTTAAGAAGTAACGTCTATATTTTATCCCTAACAATATTCATCATAATGAAATTAAACATCATTGAGCATCAGTGGTGATGGCACCAATAGCTATTTCATCACCATACATTTGTGGGTTGTATCATTAGTATGTCTATTGGTGCGGCATCATCCAAAAGAAATAAGATTGTAAGGAAATACTGGAAATAATGTATAGAAATTAATAAGTATGTGTTAGAAAACAGTCTTTAGAGCTTGGGAGCAAATCCACTAATTTAGGCATACTTTATAGACCAATTAATGTAATACAGGAATTCCTGTGATCACCATCCATCTCCAACTGTAAAGAAAGAAAGAAAGAAAGTTAGTTGTGTAAATCACTGATTCAGTGCAGATTCCTCAGAAGATAAGCATCTAAAACCCATATTCAACATACTGATAAAATAATTATGCTTTTTCTTACAGTAAATACTGTTAGCACATTAGCATGTGTCAATATTCAAAAGTTTTATAAGAGCTCTTTCTAATAGTAGATACTATTAACATCTGAAATACAAATTAAATTGGCATACTAGAGATAGTAATGCTTAAATATCAGACGAATCAGTTGAGGGTATTGTAAACACTCTTAGGATGTCTCCCCCCCACCAACTGATTCGCCTGATATTTAAGCATTACTATCTCTAGTATGCCAGTTGAATTTATATTTCAGATGTTAATTGTGTAGCCCCCCCGCCACCAATTTGGGGCTTACCTTGAGTGTCTCCAAGGGCTCCAGCAATGCCCATTGCCAGGCAGACATCCACTGGAAATGGTAAATCCATGTTTTTTGGTGACCCTCTTGATCTATGTGAGAGTGCCATGATATGCCTCCACACCTGTCCCTTTAAGTAACACTGCCACTGTGCTGTAAATGGCCTGGGCTAGGGGTCCAAGATCTGCAAAGCTTGCGACCATCAAGGCACCATCCTCATTTGCCCCACTCTGTGGTCGATAGCAAAGCAGAGGTAGCACTAACTAGTACTGCAGATATTGACTTCTAATTTGTTGTTGCATTTAACTTAGAGTGCTGGTTTTAACCTGCCTTCATGCAGCTTATGCATCCAAATGGGAGCCACCATGTTTGGTCTGGGACTTCCAGGAATTGGATCAATTGGTACACAGAGGACCTCGAGGGGTACTTAGTTCAGGTGCCTTTTAAGGGAAACTGTGAACTCTAGGGTTTGGCACCTAAAGGAATAAATAGGAGCACAGGATTGTGACTGAGAGCTCCCCTCGACCAATAGAATTGCAGGAAAAATGGACTGGTCGGAGGACTGTGTTTTCAAACAGGGAGTGCAGCTAAAGCTCTTGGACTGGGTGGAGCTTCTGTGTAGAGTCTGACCTGAATATCCATGGAGTAGGAGCCCTGTTCAAGCTTAACAGGTTCTGGCCCAGAAGCGGCCCTAGTTTCCTCTGATGTGCGTCTGTGGTCCCGAGTTCGGAAGTTGGTAATCAGAGATGGTTTTTTGCAGATTAAAAGGTTTGCTTAGCAAAGCAGCTGTAATTGCAAACCAGCCTGAAGCTGAAGTGAGAAGAATCTGCCATTTCCATTAAATGTGCTGGATGCTCAAGGTGGGTCAAGGCCTACTAACCAGGGATGTCTTTTTGCCACCAGGAGCCAGTTGCCTTGTTGGGCCAAGTTGGTAGCCAGCTGGAGGCGTTCACCAGCAAAAGAATTGGACTTTGTCAGAAGTGCTTCATCTGACCTTGGGTTCATGAAAAACCTGGCCCAAGCCATCTATTTCTTTTTTTTACAATTCAAGCTTTATTAATACATTTCCATTATAAAGGGCAGTTACAGCAAGTTGAGATGAGACAAAGTTCTTGAACAGTAAGAACTGCCCGGCCCACCCTCCCCCATCCCCCCCCTTACAGCAGCAACACAATTTGATCGCCCTAACGTGCAGTGCGTGATTCAATGGTACGTATGGGTAAAACCAGAGTGTGATGTAACTTCAGTGAGGTAACAAGATTAAAGAATGAAGGGGATCTCATATTCTGCTATACAGCTCTAGTCTGTTATGAAGACTTGCAATTGCCTTCTCTATTCGAAGGTTAGCAGTGATTTCATGTAACCATTCCTGGAAGGAAGGAGCCGATTGATCCTTCCAATGACGTAGTATAAGTTTCTTAACTGAGAGCGCAACCATAGAAATATGGTATTTCCTAATTCTAGCACTGACCAGGGACATGTCCCCTAGAAGACATACCTCCAGAGTGAAATACTCCTGTAGGCCCAGTAGGGGATCAAGAGACATCTTAATTGAATTCCATAAGGAAGAAACTTTGGGACAGGACCAGAACATGTGCAAGAGAGTACCCTCTTCTTGCAGGCACTTAGTACATGTACTAGAGTTTGAGAAGCCCCATTTTTTTAATTTGGTATGGGTACAATACTTGTTATGTAGAATGTGGTATTGCATGAGATGCAGCTTATCTTGGAAAACATACTTATGACAGGATCTCCAAAGGGATTGCCAGTCCAACTGGTATTGAGGGAGGAGTGAGTTCCAGAAACTAGTAGGTCCAAAGGTGTCCCTGTACTTTTTATAGTACAACACCTTGTATAGCTTGGATATTATGCCCGAAGATCCGGACAATTGGGAGAATTCAGGAATCAAAGCTGATACCTTCTGGGGGGGGGGCACTCCCCAAGGTTACAGTGAGAAGGTGTCTTAACTGCATAACTTTAAAATGGGATGAGCCTGGAATACAAAACTTGTCAATAATTCCACGTGAGGACAACCAGTGCCCTTCCCCATCTACCAGGGAAAGCAGTTTTCCATCGCCTAGTTGAGGCAACCAGTTAGAAGGAATCCACTTTCCACCAAGAGTGAAAGATGAGGAATTCCTAATAGACTGAGCTAAGTCAGTCTGAGGGGAATAACGAAGAAATAAACATAACTGTGTATAAACTCTTAAAGAGGTACTTATTGTGGTACAATTAGCCATCTTTACATGAGACAACTTGAGGTAAAATAAGTTTGAGGGATCCAGGCATTTAGATTTAATTGCATCTAACTCAATCTTAAGCCACACTGGTTGTACTGTTTCAGGGCCTGAGGAGATCCATCTCAGACAATATGAATGACTGGCCCGTGAGTATAGTGCCATATGGGGAATCCTCAGCCCCCAAGATTTTGGGGCAGCTAGTTTATGATAGGCCAACCAAGGATATTTATCTGCCCAGATAAATCTGGTAAATATACGTGCAGTTTCTTAAACCAGCGTATGGGGATAAAAGAGTTGAGAAGGGATAAGGGGTAATAAATTCTAGGAAATACATTCATCTTAATGATGTTAATCCTGCCCCATAATGATATAGGAAGTTTAGACCATCTGTCGAGGTCATGCATAATAACCTGTGAGAGAGAATCCAGATTATCTTTGACCCACCTCGAGGGGTTACGGGATAGCTTTATGCCCAGATATTTAATTACTCTAGGAGTCCAACCTAAACCTAGGGGGCAAATATCATCCTTAAATACCTTGTGGTTTAGTGGGAAAAAATAAGGATTTACTTGCATTCAACTTGTAGTTGGATAACACACTGAACCTAGCTATTTCGTTCAGTAAGGGTGGTATTGAAGAAACTGGGGGGAGAGATATATCAGCAAATCATCTGCGTACACAATGAGTTTAATCTCATGACGCCCAACTCTGATACTTTGTATAGAGATGTTTTGGAGAATGTTTTGGATGAGGGGTTCCAGATGTAGGTTAAACAAGAGAGGCGATAGGGGGCAACCCTGCCGAGGTGCCTGAATGAGTGAGAGTAGTCTGAGAAGGCCCGTTAGCTGAGATTCTTGCTATGGGGATTTATATAGTGCAGCAACCAAAATGAATACTGGAGGAAGTTAAAGGCACTCAAAACCTTGAAGAAAACTCCAATTCACCGGTCGAATGCCTTCGCGTCCAAAGAGACCAAGCCTGCAGGAAGTCAGCATCTGTGGAGGCCGAGAAGACATGGGATAACGTACGCAGATGATCTGCTGAAGAGCGTCCCTTCATGAAACCTACCTGATTCATACCTATTAACTTGGGGAGCACCACGGATAACCTGTTAGCTAAAATCTTTGAGAGGATCTTGATATCCTGATTTAGGAGGGATATAGGCCTGTAGCTCTGGACGAGCTCAGGGTCTTTATCTGGCTTAAGGAGGAGCACTATCAAGGCTTCAAAGAGATGGCAATCAATCTCTGACCCAGATAAGATGTGCTGGAATAAACTATTAAGTATTGGCAATAGAAGATCCCGAAATGTTTTATAGAAAAGGGAGGAAAATCCATCAGGTCCAGGAGTTTTATCCAAGGGCAAACCACTAATAACCTCTGAGATTTCCCCCTGAGTTATGGGAGAGACCAGAGAGGCTATGTAATGTACTGGGAGGGAGGGTAGATGTGAGTCCGTCAGGTACTTCTCCATGCTTACTGGGCTGGGAGAGTACTCCATGTCCCTGTAAAGCAATTTGTAGTATGCTGCGAACTCTTGAACGATCTCTGTTGGAGATGTTTTCAGGGACCCATCTACAGAAGCCTTGATTGAAGGGATAAATCTCTCTGATTCTTGTTGTTTGATGCGAAGTGCCAAAAGGCACCCAGCTTTCTCACCTTGGTCAGTATAACTAGCTTTAGTATGTATGATAGCTAACTCCGCCTTTTCTCGGAGTAGTTCTAAGTATTTGCCTCTCAACCCTAGGAGCCTCACCTTGTCCTCCTCTGAGGAGTTAACTGAGACATTGGATTCCAGAGCCCGAATTTGGGATAACAAGGACAGTATTTCTCTCTCCCTAACTCTTTTCCTAGCCACCGAGAGGCCAATGAGAACTCCTCTCATGTAAGCCTTGAAGGCCCCCCATATAATATCTGGTTTTGCACTATTTAAAGGGTTGGACAGAAAAAAAGGCCTCAATGTGATCCCTTAAGGTATTGCAATAGTTAGAATCTTTAAGCAGTTGATCATTAAGCTTCCATCGTGTTACTCTCTTTGACACATCTTGAATTGAGAGATCACACAGCACCAGAGAGTGATTGGAGACAGGGCCAGGCTGTATCTACGAGGACCTAACCCCGGGCAGAAGAGTCTGAGAAATGAATATGTAGTCAATACGGGACTGTGAACCATGTACCAAAGACCTGAATGTGAACTCCTTGGAATCAGGATTTAAGACATGCCAGACATCACAGAGCCTGCATTGATCCAGTAATTCTCTAAAAGGCCTCTGACCTGGGGAGATCCCCCCCGATATGCCTCCCGACCTGTCAAGACTGGAATCTGCAACTTGGTTAAAGTCACCCCCCAGGATAATCCTTATGAGAAGGAAAGGCAGGATTGAATTTATAAGTCTCATGAAGTAAGCGGGGTCATCAGGATTGGGACCATATATACTGCCCAGTAGCAGAGGTATTGACCAGAGAGTACCTATAACTAAAACTAACCTACCCTCGGGGTCCCTGATAATATGAGTTGGGACAAATGGAATGCCCCTGTTAATGATGATCATAACCCCACAGCTGTTTGAGGAGCCTTGCGCCTCATACACTGTCCCCACTTGTTGCCTCCTCACTTGTGAGGCTTCTGTTTCTAGTAAGTGCGATTCCTGTAGGAAAGTAACCTGAGTACGTAAAAGACTTAAGTGTTTGAGAACCTGGCATTGTTTAGATTTTTTCCTGATCCCCTTGACGTTCCATGTTGCAAAAGTCACCTCCTTAGCCATCTACTTAAGGATTCTAAGGGTACTAGATTCAGCCCTGCACTCTGGGTGTGTAACACAAATAACTAACCCCCCATTTGCTGCTGTAAGGCCTCCCACCCCAGCCCCCTTAGAAAGCCCCAATTCAAACCCTCTAGTACACCCCCACCCTCCAACAAGAGCAAACCTCTCCCCTTCCAACCCCCCACACTGTCACAAGCAACGCTTAGCACAGCACTGGATCTTATCTTCCCCATTCCGCCCCCCGCCAAGCCATCTATTTCTGCACCAGTGACTGTTTTCTCAGTGAGAGACTAATTTCAGGATCTAGCCCCATGCAGCAAAGGTATCACAGGTTGCGGCCACCTGGAGGGAAAGGCCGTGAAGTGGATGTGAGTCTTGTCAGTCCAATTTCCCCATGCTCTTCAATGCTCTGCAACAGGTCTTCATTTCACCAGGCCATCTTCTGCCTACTAGTGTTGTGAGTAAGCTCAGGGAAGCTCCCTACAACAGTTCCTGAAATCATTCTGTGGTACCATCTGATTTCATTCAGTGTGTTTATTGGGTAACAGTAGACTAGGCCAACCAGCTGAGGATACAATTAGCTAAGGTCTTTGCTTGTGCATGATTAATTATCTTTCTTTCCCATCAAGGGCCCCAACAACAGCTGCAACCCCGTGCACTGTTCTGGCTAGCCCTCTTCCATTGTTCACATCCCCTCAATAAATTCATATTTGTTGTTTCACTGTTGGACTGACTCATGAGTATCTCAGTGCCTGGGGTTCAGGTTAATGTGTCTGGGGAAAAAGCATTTAAAAGTGCATGCCTGTTTTGAATACTGTTTTACAGAGGACTTCAGGGTGCTTGTCAAAAACCAGACCCTGGTGGTACGTGCAAGGGGTGTGTGCATATTATTAATGTCTATTGCTAACTGTGTGTTAATGGCTGTGATGGGCTGTTTCCCTTTGCAAGGTATGTGGTCACTAGGCAGGCTTGTGGGTAGTTATAGCTTCCCAGAGGGCTATACCAGGTAAGGTAGGTACCCCCACATATTTTACTCTGGGTGGAGGCACCAAAATATTGTGGTTACTGAAAGAAAGGGGAACCCCAGTAATTGTTGAGTTTGAACCCAGGCCCCTCAACCTGTTGTCAGGAGTACAGGCAAGGGTAGTAACCCTAGAGATAGTGCCACCTAGGGGTTACGATAGTATTTACTATTAGAAAGAGCTTTTATAAAACTTTTGAATATCGACACGTGTTAATGAGCTAACAGTATTTACTCTAAGAAAAAGCATAATTTATTATTAGTATGTTGAATACGGGCATTAGATGCTTATCTTCCGAGGAATCTGCTCTGAGTCAGTGATTTACACAACTTTCTTTCTTGCTATCTCTTCTTTACAGTTGGAGATGGCTGAGAGCATATCAATTCCTGTACCACATTAATTGGGCTCTGTGTCTTGAATTGGTGGATTTGCTCCAAAACTCTAAAGACTGTTTACTAACACATACTTATTAATTTCTATACATTATTTTCAGTATTTCTTTACAATCTTTTTGGTGTTCCTTTTGGGTGATGCTACACCAATAGACATAATTAAGATTCATCCCACAAACGTATGGTGATGAAATAGCTATTGGTGCCATCACCATTGATGCTCAGTGATGTTTCATCTCATTATGATGAATAACGATAGGGATAAAATATTGACGTTGCTTCCTAAACATTATCAAGTGCATTAACTTATAAGTACTCATTTCTGTAGCATTTAAATACTGTAATTACTTTTTAAGGTTAGTGGAAAATGTCCCATAAATAAATGTTTTAATAACAGTATGCAGGCATATTTTTCAAGCAGAATGTAATTAATTGCAGCCTGTTTAAGTTACATTTTTTTATTATCATTTTCATTGCATTTTTCAAGACTGATTTCTGTGGCTTAGTAACTTATTTTAAATTTTTGAAAAAGTAACATTTGATGATGTAATTACCAAACATCCAGTATAAAAAGTGAACCTGTAGACCAAGGTATCCACCCTCTGGTGAAGCCTGATGTGGCAAAGCGCTGGTGCACCTGGTCTATTAGAGGATAACTCTGTTCGCTTACTAAGAAGGTCTAAACTTGCTAACTGGAAGCAATAAAAACCTTTTGTTAAATTTAACAACTGTGTCAACCATCTTCACTGGAGTGCTTGAGCACCTCAGCTGCTGGCTCTGGTATGCGAGTGCCGTTTGTCTGTTTGTTTTCTGTTCGGGCTGCTGCCCTGCACTTGCTCTGCCCTGGTTCCTAAGCACAGCACTCTTTGCTTTAGACTGTTACTTTATCAGTGCTGTGACCGTTGCACTGCTTTCAGGTGGTGAGAGGTGAAGAACCACAGCTCAGATGTTGCAAGCTCTGAGTTTGTCACCAAGGCTGTATATATCCATTTTTCACAACCTGCAACTAATGCACAGCAATGAGCTCCTGTGAGTTAATGGAAGGGGAGGAACTACAGCCCATGTGTCTCTCTGCAACAGATGATTTGAGTACTAGAAAGGCATCAGCAAGGCAATGCTTGACTGCACCTGCAGCCGACCCAACAGAAGGTGAGTTGAAAACCTTGTTCAACACACTAGAGTGTCAACTTTTTACTGAACTCAATAATACATACAAGGGGCCTTATGCACTATGCCAATGTGCTGTGTAAGCTTAGTGTTTGGCCTAGCTAGTACTAAATGCCACAGAGTGGGGTCTATGGACCCCATGCGGCATTCACTATGGGGGCACAGGAAACATAAACGCCCAACCCCCCAGCCACATGGACAGCTATGTGCTGGGGGCTGGCAGGTGGCATGTTGGGGGTGTGTGCCTGCACTCCTTGTCATGTACAAAGGTGCAGAGTGCTGGTCTCAGGAGGTGCACCATATGCTAGGTACCCCCCAGCCATAAGGCTACATGCCTCCCCCAGGATGCTGCCACAAGCTACGGCAAGAATGTTGGGGTACAATGAACCCCTATGGAATGCTGTCCCAGCCCATGGGGGCCACAAAGGGGGATGGGGTGGACTACCAGGCACATGCACCTCTGTGCCACCGGTGCACAGTGCACCATCCACCATGATCTGCACTCTGTGGGTGCAAGGGATCCAGCTGTGGACCGGGGCTGGGAATCCTATTGGATGCATGCCTGGTTCTCAGAAGTGTCCACTGCACACCTGCGTGCCTGGGGGGGCGTGGACAGGTGGCTGACATTAGTGAATGCTGGTATGGACGCACCTGTTTGCAGTCGCGAAGCTATGCGGTTGGGCTATGTGCCTCTGGCGCATACTGTCCACACATTGGTGCATACTGCCAATTATCAGTAGCCTTGAAGAATATGTGGAGGAAAAATATAGCTCCACATTGCTTGAGAATCACATTCTTTCTGTCAGGGGGTTTGGAACAATTTGAGCCCAGTGCGGAGTGGGAGGAAGCTGTACTGAAATGTGTTGTGACATTTGTTTATTTATTTTATTTATTTATGTATGTCTTTGGTTAAAGAGTAAGTGCACTGATCTGAGACACCATTTTCAGGCATGACCCGGGCCATAAAAGATAGCAAGGTAAACAACAGTACAATCATAAGGAACAAGAAAGGTATAAAAAACTGATAACAACTAATTTACAATACAGGAATATTGGTAAACTGATATACAGGGTACAGCTGATAAATTACCGGTAGGCTTACTGATTTATGACATAAGATGGAACAAACAGTCTTGGCCCTCCCAAAAAAAACAACAGACTTTCAGGAGACACAGAGAGAGAAGGAGGAATGAAGAGAGAAAAGGGACTTAAGACAGCAAGAGAAGATGAAAGAACCCCACCAGAAGTCAGGTTAGTCTGGTGGTAATGTAGCTGTGTGTGAGAGGAGGAGCTACCCAGGTGGGCAAGAGCAGTGGGTCCTATCCATAAGCCAGGTTTTAAAAAGAGGGAATTGAAGGCTGTATGTGTGTTCGATGAGTGGAGGGGTGCAGGGATCCCATTCCACAGTGAGGGGGCTGCAACTGATAAGGCTTACTGATTCATAACATAAGATGAAACAAACAGTCCTGCACCCCCCCCCCCCGCAAACAACACACCTTTGAGAGACACAGAGAGAAGGAGAAATGAAGAGAGAACAGGGACTTCTCCTTTGAGAGACACAGAGAGAAGGAGAAATGAAGAGAGAACAGGGACTTAAGACAGCAAGAGTAGATGAAAAAAACCCACCAGAATGACACTGCAAAACATTGAACTAACTAAAGAGATTGCAGCTACAGAGGAAGCTTTAAAGAAAGCTGTTGACCACAGTAATTTTAGACAGCTAGACAAAATCTTCAATCAAAATTGAAGTCACACAAGAATGAAATAATAATCAGAAAGACACACAAGATTAAATGTGACACTATGAATTACCTTGGATGCTGACAGTTTTCCTGGTAGAAATTTTAGCACTCGGTCTCTAGGGGCTGGTCTTGGTCTAAATTTAGACCATGAGGTTGTTCGACTAGAAAAAAATGCCCAACAAATTAATCAGGCAATTTACACAACAAGTTTTGTACTACAAGGAAAGAATTACTTCAAAAGCACTTTTCAGACTTAAATCAAATTTATTTGAGCAATGTGGCTCTAAATAATAGCTGGACACATTTCACAATTGTTTAGAGCTACAGTGCTCAAATGAATTTGATTAAAGCTTGAAAAGTGCTTTTGAAGTAATTTTTTCTGCGTAGTGCAAAATGTAATTTGCTGATTTGGGCCTTGCAACTCCCTGTTTTGCACCCTCCGGTAGTGACTGAGTGCAGGGCTCACTTTGGAACTTATTAAGTTAATCAGGCAGAAGGAGAGCAACAGGGTAATCAACAAGCTTCAAGCAGCACCACTACCCAGTGGATACCCTCTGTAAGCTTTTCCACCAATAATCAACAAAAGGATTCCTCCACCATTACAAGCTGCAAGGCAAAAAATGGAAGAAGGTGAGGAGGGGGCAGAGGCATCATGGGAAAAAACACGTCACCGCAGAATACCAGGAACAACAAGTAATCAATTTATCAAAAATCGTACTTTCAAAAACCCACCTTGAAGATTTATCTCATGGATTATCATTTGTTCCATCTCCAAAACCAAGGAACTTTAACATCATAGTGGACTTGGAAAAATTATTTCGTAAGCTAGAACTGAAGGATTACTCTGCACGACTCCCACCACAACCATCTGGACAATGGGACAAATGAGTGACATAGTCATGGGTGGGACTGTAAATGAGGAAACCTAACTGAATCTGTTCCACCATTTGAAAATTTAGAAAATTATGAAAATGAATTAGAGGGCTTGGATCTATAGAATATGGAGATTCTAGATGAACTATGGATGAAAAACTAACCCGAGACATTAAGGAATTTTAATGCTGCATTATATAACATTAATGTAGGTAACTTGACTGAAATCTGGAAAAAACTTTTCAAACCTAGGTCTCAGTTTTGTTCAGTGGGGTTACATCAGAATATAAATGTTTACAAACGTTTAGTGTTGCAAGAAGTTGTTTTCTTTAAAGTTAAACATTTTATTGAGGCAAACAACAAAAAATCTTACATTTTAGGCAAGAACAAGAACATTGCAAAGGCTACATCAAAAACTAATGGAGGGGGAACTCCCCTTCAGACATTGTCTAGAGACATCAGATGAACATAATTCTGCAATACTGCTCAATCCCCATCCTTCCTCCACCTGGGAGGATAGAAGCATAGAAACATAGAAGTTGACAGTAGAGAAGGACCGCAAGGCCCATCCAGTCTGCCCATTTCTTCTTCTTCTGCCTTATGAATGTGCCATCGGCCTTTGCTCTGTCAATGGCCTATCTATTCATACTCATCTGTATTGCTCCCTTGTGCCTATCCCATGCCTGTCTGAAGCCTTACACTGTATTCATATCCACCACTTCCTGAAGTAGGCCATTCCATGCATCCACCACCCTTTCTGTGAAAAAGAACTTCCTCACATTACCTCTTAATCAGCCTCCCTCTAATCTCATGCTGTGTCCTCTTGTCCTGCTATTTTTCTTATATTGAAACATGTTAGACTCTTTCACCTGGTTAATGCCCTTAAGGTGTCTGAATGTTTCGATCATATCACCTCTCTCCCTCCTTTGCTCTAGGGTATACATATTGAGTTCCACTAATCTGTCCTCGTATGTTTTCTGATGCAGTCCCTGCACTATTTTGGTTGCCCTTCTCTGGACTCCCTCAATTTGGTTAATGTCCTTGTGAAGGTGTGGCCTCCAGGTCTGCACACAGTACTCCAGATGGGGTCTAACTAGTGTCTTGTAAAGAGGGATTATTACCTCCCTCTTCTGACTTGTGATACCCCTACTAATACACCCCAACATCCCCCTAACCTTACCTACTGCTTTAGTGCTCTGCTTGGATGATTTCAGGTCATGGGTGATGATGATGCCCAAGTCTCTTTCATTTCTTGTGATTGCCAGGAACTCCCCTCCCAGCCTATAGGTGGCTTCAGGGTTTCTCTTCCCTATGTGCATAATCTTGCACTTCTTTGCATTAAACTCCAGTTGCCACTGTTCCTACCATTTTGCTAGTTTATCCAGATCTCTTCTCATTCTGCCCACCCCATCTGGATCATCTACTCTGTTGCAGATCTTGGTGTCATCTGCAAACGGACAAACCTTACCCTCCAGTCCATCTGTAATGTCACTGATGAAGATATTGAAGAGGACTGGCCCCAAGACTGATCCCTGAGTTACCCCACTTGTGACTTGCATCTCTTTACATAAGCCAATACCAGGCATGAACGCTAGGGTGGGGGAGTCAGGGAAGATGTCATTCTGTATAATCGAAGGATAACCCTTATACCCAGGATTGGGGACTCCGTATAGTGTGTCAGATTGTTATCCCATGGTATTGTCTCCATCTTCCCCTTGCTGCACAGTTGTCAATTGTCTCTTACACTATAAATCAAAACTGTATATGTATAGCAAACAAGATTTAACAAGAAGATATGTATCGGATTAAACATCCGAGGGGATGAAAGGTTCTATAGTCCTAAGGGGGAGGTCTACAATTTGTTGTTGAAGAAAGAACCACTGCTATATCCTGGCAGAACCTTGACCTCAAAAAGGGCTGCCAGCCAAGGGAGAACCTGTCCATTGTATCTGCTGCAAAACTAGACATACATTCATATGTGGCCACCTGTGCCATTACCTGTAGTAGTTCAGATAAGGTGGGACAGATGCTAGTTTTCCAACTTGTCAGGATCAGGTGTTTAGCTGCTGCACCCAGTGTAGTAAACTCCAGAGCCATAGGGTCCCGTTTTGGAAGAGCCTCAGTAGTACACCCCAACAGGAGCATCTGAGCATCAACTGCTAGCTGGGGAGCAACTACTAAACACATGTGCACTACTCCATCCCTAAATGGCTGATTTTGTGGGCATGACCACAGAATATGGTACAGGTGATACCTGAATTTATTGCAGTGCCAACACATATCTTCTTGAAGTAGGCCCAGCCGCTTAAGCTTAGCAGGGGTATAATGCCACCTGTGTAATGTTTTGTTCATTATCAGTCAGGACCTACCATCCTTGCAGGCACAGTAGATTCTGTGCCAGCAATGCGCCCACTGTCTGTCAAAATCTTCAGTCTCATTTCTGCCTCCCACTGGGTCTTGGCTGGGACTGAGGGTCGCTAGCGAGCATTCCTGAAATCAGAGTAGATCAGGCTCCTCTTCCTTTCTCACATTTCACCATCTATGCAGGTTCAAGGATGCCAGGGCTGACTGTGGCTGGACCAGCTTCTTAATAACATCCCTAGGTTGCAAATACCACCAAAAATAGTTGGCTGGGAGATGATATCTTTCTTTCAGAGAGACAAATGTGTCCACATTAATTGTGCCGGGAACCAACATGTCCCGCACCAATCTGAGTCCTTAGGATTCCCAGAGAAGCCAATGTATTATGGTCTTACCCAGTAGGACCCTTTGATTCTTCCACCATGGCATGAGCTCCCAGGGGTAGGATTGGAACCCTGGAGAGAGTGAATTTTCTTCCAATATTTAACTGATAATGCAATAGGTGGGGCCAAAGCCCCTGGGCCCTCTTAGTCCTGTAGAGTACTGTGACAGGTGACAGGGAGTCCACTAAAAATGCCTCCAGAATAACTCAGGTTGGAGTCTTATTACCCTGTGGTAAAATCACTTCATAGTCAGCAGTGGTAAAAGCCATGTGGTACCCCTGGAATCATGGTAGCCCCCAACCCCCTTGACCAATGTTGTCATAATTGTTGCCTACTAAAGCGAGGTGGCCTGCCCTCCCATAAGAACCCTCCTATTAGGATATTCATCTTCTGAAACCACTTCTTGGGAATATCTATTGGAAGATGAGCTAAGAGATATAGCAGTCTGGGAGCAATCATAAGTTTCATGGAATCTATTTTCCCCACCAAGGAGAGTTTCAGGGATTTCCAGCAGTCTAAATCACTCCTGATCCCTGCTAGGAGAGATTGAAAGTTCATCGCCACCATCTTGGTGAATGTTGGGTGCATAATGGTCCCCAGATATCTGATACCCTCCGGAGACCACTTCAGTCCCAGGCAAGTGACGTCCTACCCTGTACAAACCTTGTTCAGTGGCAGGACCTCTGTCTTGCCCTGATTCACTTTCAGGCATGACTCTTCAGTAAATTTGGACAGGGTATCCAGAACACTCTAGATGATCAGTGGGGAATATGTTGTGGTAACTAAGAGGTCATTTGCATATAGAAAGGCCTTGTGAGATGTGCACCCCACCCTAATACCTGGTATGTCCCTGGATTCCCTAATTGCGATGGCTAATAGCTCTATTGCAAAAACAAACAACAGCGGTGAGAGGGGACATCCCCATTGGGTTCCGTTTTGGAGATTGAAGGCAGGGGACATAATTTTATTGGTCAATACTGATGCTAAAAGGGTGGTACACATCAGTTTTACCCATGCTCTAAAGCTTGGGCCTATCCCCATTTGCTCCACTGTCAGCATTAGATAAGGCCATTCAACGGAGTTGAAGGCCTTTTCAAAGTCCACTGCCAGGGCCAGCATGGACGAGCTGTTGCTGTATGCCTCATTCATCAATGTAATCAGGGTCCTGTGGTGGTCCAACCCCACTCTCCCATCAACGAATCTGGCTTGCACTGAATGAATAAGCCCTGGGAGTAGTTTTTCCAGGTGGGACATCAAGACCTTGGTTAAAATCTTGGCATCCATATTTATGAGGGAAATGGGCCCTTAGCTACTGGGGTACAGGGGATCCTTCCTCTTCTTTGGGAGGATGGTAATCATCACTTCCCTCATAGATGGGGGGAGAGCACCTTTAGGTAGGGAATCTCTAAATGCCCTCAGCAGGTAATTGGTAACCCCATACCCAGAAACTTGATAAAAATCTATGGGGAAATCATCTTTTCTGGGGGCTTTGTGAAGGTTTATAGCTTTGGTCGCTTTGGTCAGTTCTGACCCTGTAAGGGGATCATCCAAGAGAATTGTCTGGGAGGGAGTCACTCTGGCAATATGGAGGTTCTCAAAAAAAACTCTATTTTATTGGTATCTGGAGGGGAAGGGAAGAATACAGACCTTTGTAAAACTGAGCCATTACTTTATTTATACTTTTCTGGGCTGTAGTCAGTGCCCCCCCACCTTTGTCTCTGAGGCCTAGGACAGTTCTGGCCACCTGTCTATTCTTTAGGTGGCAAGCAAGAAGTTTACTAGCCTTCTCTCCACCCTCCCAGTAGTCATGGCCCAACCTTCTAAGGTTGTGCTCTGTTTTCCTTGTAAGATGGGAATTTAGGCGAAACCTAACAGGTGACATTGAGGAGGGGCTGGAAGGAAATGTATGCCTCTTTGCAGATGACATAAAGATCTGCAACAGGGTTGATACACAAGGGAGGGTGGAAAGAATGAGAAGGTTAGAGGCATGGTCAAACATATGGCAGCTTAGATTCAATGCAAAGAAGTGCAAAGTAATGCACCTGGGAAACAAAAACCCAGGGGAAGGGTACACAATGGGGGGAGGAGGTACTAACAACAACAAAAATATAACGGGAACTGAGGGTAGTCATATCAGATGACCTAAAGGTAGGTAAGCAATGTGAGAAGACAGTAAGGAAGGCAGGGGGATACTGGGATGTATAGGGAGAGGTATCACCAATAGAAAACAGGAAGTTGTTATCCCTCTGTACATACAGTTGGTGAGACCCCATCTAGAGTACTGCATACAGTTCTGGAGACCCCATCTCCACAAGGACATAGACAGGATGGAGGCAGTCCAGAGGTGGGCAACAAAATGGTGCAGGGTCTGCACCAGAAGCCACATGAAGACAGACTAATGGAGCTTAATATATAAACAATAGAGGAAAGGAGGGAGAGGGGGGACATGATAGTAACATTCAAGTACTTCAAGGGAATCAACAAAGTCCAAGAAAGTAGCATCTTTCAGAAAAAAGACATGTACAAGAACAAGGGGGCACAATTTGAAGACTGAGGGGGAATGACTCAGGGTCAACGTGAGGAAGTATTTTTTTCACAGAGAGGGAAGTGAAAGCATGGAACAGCCTCTCAGAGGAGGCAATGGGGTCAAAAACAGTGGGGAAATTCAAAAATGCATGGGACAGACATAAGGCAGTTCTAGTGGGGGGTAGGAGGAAGTAGGCTGTTGTTTAACTAGGACCTGCAACTTATCCTAAAGGTAGGGAAATGAGCAGACTGGGTGGGCCAAGCAATCCTTATCTGCTGTCAAAGTCTATGTTTCTATGTTTCTATCAGTTAATTGGGCCAGGAGGGTTTGTGTAGGGTTCTCTGATGGTAGTGATGTTATGGGAGACCTAAATTTTATGGACATAAACTGGTTGGATTGTGTAGCCAATACATGTATTTCTAAAGAATTTTTGAATCTATGTGGTGAATTGTCCCTTACACAATCAGTTACATCCCCCACCAGGGGACAAAATATACTTGACATTGTCTTTGATTCTGAAAACATTATTATTAAGAATTG
The DNA here is from genome assembly GCA_016271365.2 of Neoceratodus forsteri. Taxonomy (NCBI): domain Eukaryota; kingdom Metazoa; phylum Chordata; order Ceratodontiformes; family Ceratodontidae; genus Neoceratodus; species Neoceratodus forsteri. The sequence goes on from CM057455.1 coordinate 702,329,126, forward strand.
CTTTGTATTAGCTCCGCTCTGCAATAGTGATGACAGTATTGTCTCATTTGATATTGTCTCTGATATTTAATTAATTAAAAATACTGCCGAAATCTTTTTGTATAAAAAAGCTAATCATAGAATGATAAATAATGCATTCATGGAGATAGACTGGAAGGCATTATTCAAACATGCATCTGTTGAATCTATGTGGACTATTTAAAAAGAAAATTTAGAGATATGTCATTCATATATACCAAAACTAACAAAATATTCAAAAATGGTAAAATACAAAAATTCTAAAACTTATTAAGAAAACAAATTGACTATGTAACAAATATATGAAGAATAAAATTCCATCCAGGTTGCCCTCATTCAAACAACTGCAAAAAAAATTTAAATATGAGAAAAGGAAAGCAAGAAAAAAAACTGAGTTACATTTAGCTGAAGAAGTTAACAAGGGAAATTGCAAATGAGATGCAGCAAATTTAAAATTCAAACACAAAGTGCATGCGAAGTTGTCCACTTTGCGCAATTTTCCACTTTGCTTAATTTCCCCGCTTGAGACCCGACTTCTCCTTGACTTCTTATTCCCACTTTGCCCTACTTTGGTGCACAAGATGAAGTGGCCAGGAAACTAGCAGTTTGGTCAGATGTGTGCCTCTCTTCAGGTCACACGATCACGTTCCTCTACAGGAAATGACTGTTTCCACTTTCAGTCAGTCTGAGTGAGGTTGTGGAGTGTGGAGGACTGCAGGCAGCTAATACAGATATTATTCACTGAATAGTTCTCTTAGAGTCATACTTTTTAATGTCAATCTATCTTTTACTTTGTCCTACTGTATTTTGCAAACTAGTCTGTACTACCCCTGTATTTTTTAACTTGTGTATTTTACTCTCTATCTCTCTCTCTCTCTCTCTCTCTCTCTCTCTCTCTCTCTCTCTCTCTCTGTAACTCTCTCTTTCTTTTTTCTTTTCTTTGTAGGTCAGATCCTCTCTTCTCTGGCTGTTATGGATCATCCAGCTGGATGTTGTGGCCCAAGGACACATGATGGTTAATGCATGGTAATCCTGAATAGGGCAGTGTTTTGTATGCAGGTCCATCAATCAAAGGAGGTGGTAGTGCAGCAGGAAGATGAACCAGAGCAGCTGCAGCTGATGGAGCAGCAGCACGCAGGAGCCCCGTGGTTCCATGCCCAGAGCATGATACATCTGCTCCACCTAAACAAGTTGCAGAAGAGACATCACCAGTTATGGTAAAGCAACACCAGCCTCTGGGCCCTGGGAAGAAGACCTCCTCTATGTGGGCATATTTTCATTCTGACCCCAATGATCGAAGTGTGGCTAAGTGCACCATATGCCACCAGGTGGTCCGTAGGGGATGAAGTGACAGGTGTATTGGCAATGGGGGACAGTGGACACACCTAGCCCGGCACCACTGTGCAGAATGTCAGGAGGTGAAAACAGCAGCATCAAGCAGAAAACAAAAACTGCAATCTGCAGTTGCCCCCCGTCCTGCTGTACAAATACCACCACCACCAGTACTTGCTTCAACAGCACCACTGCCAGTAGCAGAATCAGCAGCACCACTTGCTGCAGGCAATGAGCAGTGGGAGTAAATGCATCGGGAAATTGTAGAGCTGTGCGCGTGGTGATGGAGCTCCAGCAGACTGTTGCTCAGGTCCATGACAATCAAGACCATGAGATTAAAATTTTAACAACGATCCAGGACTGTCCTTGTGGTGGTTATGGTGAAAGAGGTGCCAGTGCCACTGAGTAAATATGGTGCAAAGTTCAAACTTTATACTCTGTTCTATATCTGTACCCCTTTATCTTCTTTCCTTTCATCTGGTCTTTCTTTAACACCTATGCCCCCCAAAAAAACACACAAAAAATATAAAAGTATATAAAAATGATGATACAAAATAATCTATACTATCCTTCCTTGAGCTTTCCCCACCTTATCTGTTTCTCCTGCTGTATGCTCATTTCCTACTTTCCTTTTTCTATCCACCAATGTCAAATATTGGTCCCATTAGAGAAAGGCTTACATGCTGCTCATATTGCTGTAGCTGCTGCTGTGCTGATGCACTGGTGGTGTGCAAGTAAGAAAAAAGTTCCAGAATAATAGAAAATGAACGTCTTTTGCGTGAGCATTGAAACATAAGTCTGTTTGTGCTGATGTCTCCTCCTGCTAGCCACTATTACCAAGTAGTGGCCCCGTTACAGAAATGCTTACGTGCTTGAAGTAAAGCTGCTGCTGTACTTGTGAGCAAGTAATAAGAGAATTCCAGAATAATAGAAAATGAACATCTTTTGTGTGAGTATTGAAACATAAGTCTGTTGTGTTGATGTCTCTTCCTGCTAGCCACTAATACCAAGTAGTGGCCCCGTTACAGAAATGCTTACATGCTGCGAAGTAAAGCTGCTGCTGTACTTGTGAGCAAGTAAGAAGAGAATTCCAGAAGATTCCAAGTGAGAAAATGCCTGCTGTTTAAAAGTCATGAAAAGTCACGACTCCAGTCAAGAGGAAGAATAATCACAAGAGAAACTGTTAATAAAAGTTACAAGTATTGCAGGATGCACTGATTCAAGCATGCACCTACAGCGTCAACTCTCCATAAGTGTCCCCCAAGTGAGCAAATGACATGCTGGTGCCTGCTGCTGTTGTCCTGCTGTTTACTGCTGCTGCTGATGTACAGTGTGCAGACTCGCTACTAGCTAGCTACTTGCTAAATGATCAAGCCATGAAAGGTAAGTATTTTTGGGGGTGGGGGGGGTCATCATTTCAAAAATCATTAATGTTTTTGTCTTCTTTCCAGGTTTTCTGTTCACAACTGGTGTAGCTAAAATCATCATCGTAATCATTATCTGCATCCACGAATTCAGTTTAGATGCTGTAGTGTAATGAACATGTTCCTTCCAACCATGGCTACAGTATGATCATCCATAATTTTTTCATCACGATATAAATCTTTGGATAGCACGTCAGGCATAACCTCAACATCACTGGAAAAGTTAGATTAATATGTTAGTTATTGTCAGACTCATGAGCAGAATCATGTTCAACTACTGTGGGAATGGGGACGAGGAGTCTGTGTGACATCAGCTACACTCTGAATCACGTCTTCAGACTCCACAACATCTTGGCAAAATGATAAGTTTGCATGGGTTGAACTTGGAGCAATACTCACGCCATCACTAACTTCAATATCACCACCACCAACACCAGCAGGGACAACCGCATCTCTAACCATCGTTGAAGTGACTGATTGCACTGTGAAAACATATTCAGAGAAATTCCTTTACTGGCATCAACTATGCACTTCTGCTGCATACTACCACTCCCACGGCCACTCTTGCCACTGGCAGTAGTGCCATGGCCAGAAGCATCTTTGCATGCACGTCTCTTTCCAGGCATTTTTGGGGATTACACAGAAAATTCACATCAAATTGAGAGATTTCTGAAATTTGGGGTGGATGGGAAGAAAAAAAAACAAGAACTGTGGCTTACAGATGCAGATTGGGCACTAAAGAGATGCAAATGCACATACGCAGATTGCGCACTATAAAGAGATGCAGCCACACAGGCACAAAAACACCTTAACCAGTGATCCCACAAATCCTAAACTGGAAAAATAAATTATACCTTTTGTGGGTTGGTTGAGAGGGCAGTAAGAGTCCACTACCAAGATACCACAAAGCAGTACAAAATAACGCAGATGGATAACAGGTTCACGGTGCTGCAATTACTGTGTGGCACAATAAAATATGTCTGACTTAATGGCACGCATCACACACACACTCACTCACACACACACTACAGGTAATGCACAGCAAAATTAAACTTTGGTAATATAACCAGATCTTAAACAAACTGAAATTATGCACTGCACCACAACAATCAGCAAAACAATGTAAAAAAGTACTGAAAATATTACTGTGTGAACATGAACACAGTTATACAACAAAAATGTAACCAAAATAGTTAGAAACACTGCCTTCCTCCCAGTTAATCTACCTCCACCACAGATATGCCCCTCACCCCAAGCACACTTCAACAGTGTCTGTCAGTACACAGACTGAATGTCCTAAATTAACATTCAAAATCCACACATAAACAATAAACACTCAATGATATGAGCACAGAAGAGTTTCCTACAATTGATGTACTAAATTGTGAGCAACAAAATGGCTCAAAAAGGCTTTTTTAACAGCTTTTACAGGATTTGAATCGAAGAGCTCTGACAGCAAACTGTCTCCAGCTACCACTACACACACACTCCACAGAACTGAGGCTGTGCAGAACATTCTAGAGCCCATGTGACCTGCAATCCCATGAATCACTGCAAAATTTGCCTTACAAATAACAAGGCGAAGTGATGCAAAGTACATTGATATCAATGTACTTCGCATTAAAATTGGCACGGAAATAGTTGAGGGAAGGCAGGGTAATGCAAAGTGCATTAAAACCAATGACTTTACATTCCTCATTATGATGCAAAGTACTCCATTTCGCGTTGCAGAATACTTTGCGGAATCACCACTACTCGGTGAATTGCTTCGAAGAACGAATTTCGGCCAGTTCACCCACCTCTAATTGCAAATTGTTCTACAGTTATATAAGTTATGTATGTTTTGTGACTATCTTATGGCATTGTGGTTTACTAACTTATTGCATTTTAATATTTTATTGCTGTAATTGTTGTTTTGTTGTGCAGTGCTCTGACATACTGTCAAAGAGTGCTATATACAGTAAATAAAGTTTATTATGTTTTTATTATTATTATAAACTCTTTAAAAAAACATTCATGCAATATTGATCCATTAGTGACAGCGGACTACACAACATCTGAACCAAATAAAATGGCAGACTTATTATACAAATCATTTTTGCAAATCTTTTAATGAACCATCGACAGATATACGTATAGAACTTGAAACAAATAAAGTAGATATTATAATCTCAGAAGAAGAAGAAATAATGGACAAATTAAAACTTATAAAAACAGGCTTATCACCAGGCCCAGACTGTTTATCAGTGGATATGATCACATTAGTACAAAATCAATTTATCAGATCTCTACATACAATATTTAATACCAGTATTGTCTCTGGATAAATTTTCACTGACTGGAAAAAAGCCCATGTGGTACCACTTCACGAAAAAGGTGATAGAGGCGACGTTGAGAACTATAGGCATATAAGTCTCACACCCATTCCATGTAAAACATTAGAAAGTACCATAAAGGATAGAATATTAAATAATATGGAAGCAAATGATGATAAACAACATGGATTTCATATGGGACACTCCTGTATTATGAATTTACTATAATTTTATGAGACAGTGAGTAAATACCTGGATGATAAGACCCCATGTAACGGAATATTTTTAGATTTCAAAAAAGCCTTTGATCCCTTACCACATTGGGCATTACCAAAAAATAAGTACTTTTAACATGCACGTCGGAATCATTAAATGAATAAAAAAATTGTTAACTTTAAGTTCACAAAGAGTCAGGATTAATGGACTTTCATCCAAGTGGAAATCGGTGACCAGTGGGTTCCACAAGGATCAGTATCGGCCCCTCTAATTTTTCAGTCATTTATAAGCGATTTGTCTGATAATCTAGAAAATCATGTCATTAAATACACTGATGATTTTAAACTTGGAGGCCCAAGTAAGTTCATAAACCAAACAGTATCCATACAAAATTATTTAAACAGGTTATCTGAATGGTCACAAAAATGGGGCCTCCTTTTTAACACCAAAATGCAGTGTAATACACTTTGGATGAGCAAATATACAAACTATTTACAGACTGTATGATCAACCCTTAAAAACAACAAAATCTGAAGAAGAGTTAGGTATCATTATACAAATTCTTTTGATTTTGATACCCAAATAACAGAAAACATAAAGCAAACCATATCTGGTGGTCAATTAGATGCCATATTAAATCCAAAGAATAATCCATTATCCTCCCACTGTATAAAACATATATTCATCCCTTATTTGATTATTCCTCACAGCTTTGGTGTTCATATTAATAAAATACATTCTCAGAATAGAGAAAATACAGAGAAAATTCACTATATATATCAAAAAAGATCATACACTTACCTATATACACAGCGACCAAAAAAAAAACAGAATTAATGACTCCGGAAAAAAAAAAGGCTTAGAGAGGACTGTATGCTAACTAGGGAAGTCTTAAATTATGAAATACTTATGGCCAACATGGGCATTGAGTTCAAACAAATTAAAATCAATGCTAGAGATCACCCTTACAATTAAAAAGAAACAGATTCCACACAAAAAAAGCATAGTTACTTTTTTTCCCCAGAGAATTATAAATCCCTGGAATTCTTGTCCGACTGAAATTATTATTAGCACAACAAAAGATAGCTTTAAAAAAAGACTGGACAACTTTCTAGTACATGAACATTTTCTAGGTTACTATGGGTGAAGAGCTAGGAGTGTATATGGGCTTCCAACCTTATACTCCTTCCACAGTTCTAAGTGAATTTAGTACTTTATATTGGGCCTCCAAACTCACCAGGGTCTTTTCCATTGCAGTTTGTTCCTCATCCCTGAGTTTTCTCCTGGCAGAGGCATAAGCGATAATCCTGTCCCATATGGTGGCCTCCTAGGTTCCCACAAAGAAGAACCTGAAACCTCCCCATTATCATTATTAGCCCAATAATCTGCTATCTCCAAGCCTAGCCACTCTTGAGACTGTGAATCCTCTAATAACAAGGTGCCCAGATGCCAGGTGGATACAGCAAGTTCCTCGGGACCCCACAACACTCTAAGTTCCAAGGGAGCATGGTCGGAAATACAAATCGGATGCATGTCCACCTTGCACACCAGATCATAAGTGGTAGATGAGACCAACCAAAGATCAATTCTGCAGGAGGTAACATGCGTGGTTGAGAAACAGGTGTAGTCCCTCATACCTGAGTGCCTGGTTCGCCATGCATCCAGGAGCATGTGTTCAGCCATGAGCTCTTTGACCACTGTTGCAGTGTGTCTGTGTGGTTCAAACAACCTCCTGCTTCTGTCCATGCTGGGATCCAGTGTAAGGTTAAAGTCCCCACCCATTATGACCTGGTGACCATCTTTATTAAATTCCATCATGGCTTGATTTAGGCCCCAGAAAAACTGGGACAGTCCTGGTTGGGGGCATACACATTGAGAAGGGTTATGGGACCCTCTGGAGTACCCATCTCAACCATGATACACCTGTCTTCCCTATCTGCATTGTGTCTGTTAACTTTCCACCGCAAGTTCTTGTGAAAAAGTATAGATACTCCCCACTTGCAGGAGGGTACCACACTATGGACCTCCTCCCCCACCCATTCCTGCTTCAGCTTTCTTGCTTCCCTGGCAGAGAGTTTGGTCTCTTGGAGGAATGTCACCAGAGGGTTCATTCTCTTAAGTTGTAACATGACTTTTCTCCATTTAATACGGAAGTTGAGCCCTCTGACATTCCAAGACACCATACTAGTCTCCATACCGATATATCAGTCTAAGATATTGAATGTGCCTTAGTGCATTATTCTAATCTGAGTTCTCCTCAGGACCTCTGTCATCAGTCCTCCCCCCAGAACCAATACCCCCCCACCCTGACTTCCCTTCCCCCATTGACCTTGGTTGCCAGACCAAAACCATTTCTCAACAACATCCATCAAAATATAACAAAACTGTAAACTTTACTATATTAGAATGCATAATATCTGTACAAACCCACATCTCCTGCCCTACCCATCCCATTGTTGAGATCAGCTGTTGCTAAGGTCATCAGCTTACCAGTAGCCCAGATGATAGCAATGGATGCTGGTGGCAGACTGCTTAGGCCGCTTGCCTAAGAGACAGGACTATTGGCTAGCTTGTTACCCTTGTCCACTACCCTGATATAGTCAAATGAAACCAATAAAAAAAAGGAATTACAGAGCAAAACATGAGACCTAGCTCTTGGATCCATTCTTCTTTGTGGATGTCAAGCATCCCAGAACTCAGTGACCCAGAGGCATTGTGTGGCATGATCCCTGGGGTAGGGGTTGCTAGCAGGACCTGCCCTGTGCCATGCTAGAGTGAATTCCTTTTATTCAGTCAATCATACCCCCTTCAAAAGGGATCCCCTCTCCTCCAGGGTTGTTGCCAGTATAGTATTTTGTCCCTGCATTTGTCAAGGAGCAGGGATTTAGCCTAAGGAACTGTGGCTATTAGAGGTAAGAAGACTAGACCCCTTGCCTTTCAACCAAATGGGCTGACACTATGCAGGCTAAGCCTGCCTATCCTGGTCAACTTAGTCTTAACCTAGCAACAGAATTCAACTTGTAGGTGGCGGTCCCGATTATCCATGAGAGCATGGTATACCCCACAGTTTCCTTTGGCCTCTAAGTACTGAAGCCCACTGGGGTGTTACAACTGCAATCCAGGAAGCTGAAGCACAGCCAAAGCCACAGATGATCAAGATGGAAGAGGGACACCAAGGGAGAATGAATTCAGCAAGGAAGAAGCATGAATATTCAGGATGAGGTCCCCAAAACAGTTCAGGGAGGCTGGCTATCCAAGGCAAAAGGCCCCCAAAATCAGAAATCGCTAAGTACAGGTGATACATGCACAGAGGAAAGGAAAGCTGCGGGAGACTGCTAGAGGTGTAGGAAAGCCAGAGAATAAATGGAACCAGTGGAAACAGAGAGGACAGCAGGTGACTGTAGAATGGCAGGAGACAAGACAAAAGAACAGAAGGAGGAGTCAGCAGAAGGGCAGACTCCAGGTACCAGAGCAGGATAGCAGAGAATGTTCCAGCAGAGCAGCAGTACTGGTAGCAGAATAGGGCTAGAGGATCCCATCAGGAGAACGTATAAATGGAGACAGTGGCAAAAAGCAGGAAGGAAAGAACTGAAAGGACACAGGGCAACTGACAAAGGAGAGCTGCAGAAAGACAGGGAAGGCCAAAACCCAGAAGAAGCTAGAGCAGAGATAATCAATACAGCTGAATGGCAAGGTGAACCCCTGTGGAAGTAAAATACTGTATCCAACACTTCAAAGCACTAAAAAACATCAGGACTCAGGCAGCATGAAGGGGACCAGGAAGCGGCAAAGGTCAGTGATACAGGAGGAGGAGGAGGGGAGCCAGAGGTCCAAACAACACAAAGCACAGCAGAGTGCCAACTGAGCAGAGGAGCTCACCTAGGCTGGGAGTTACAGTCAGCAGCAACAGAAATAGAATTCCAGGATCTAGCAGTTGAATGAGCACAAAAGGATCATTACCACTGAGCAACAGAAATAAGAGTTCAAGGCATGCTTAGGCATGCATGGTTCAAGTACTGCTCTGTGTGTAGGTTGGGGGTGGTGGTATATGTCACCTGCTGCCCCATCAAACCCCAGGCATAGCCCTATTATTATGCATTCATATTTTACCCAACACATTGCATTTAACAGAATTACTTGGGACAACCCAATTGTACATGAATAAAGAGAATTATTGTAAGTAGTACCTTATTGTACACTACATGGAGTGTTGGTGCAAGCACCAAGAGAATAATATATAGAATAGTGGATGGGTGACCATCCCCAACAAGGCTGTGTTTCCATTGAGAGAGTTGATGACATCATATACACCTTGAGACCGAAGCTCGAGAGGTCTCCCTGATGTTAACAACTCCCGAGACTGGAAAACAGCCTTAGTTGAGGATGGTCACCCATCTACCATTTTATATAGTATATGGTTGGAGTTATTTACTTTTTACTTTTTTGTGGCTCTTTTTTCCCCAGTTCTTTGTTACCTCTGCATTAGTTGCTGCAGCTCCCACCTGCTTCTCCCTCGATACTCAGTATGACTTTTCAGCAGTCCTGCTCACTCTCATATTTCTATTTTTTTGTTTCAGCTTTGTGCCTTTTTAAAATGAAATAAAACAAAACTTCTGTGACATGGAGCCACGTGAGGCTCTTCATGTCAAATCTTGGGGGGTCCCCTGATCAGCTGTCGCTAAATCACGCCACCATGTTTCCATTTTTTCCCTCATTTGTGCCAGTTGAGTTAACCAATAAGGTTACAGTTCAAGGCTAAAAAGCAGTACTATCAATGTGACGTCAGAACAACAGTACATTTGTGACCTTTGAACTGTCCTACAAGATTTGGAAAACCATTGTTTTCCATACACAACAAGCCCTAACCATATACTATACATGACTTTGATGATGAGCTTCTCTGTTCTGTTCTGTTCTGTTCTGAAGACTAGGCTCAAATGGTTCATCCCCAGAGGTTCTGCACATAATGTATCTCCAACTTCAGGAGCTGCATTCACAACAGTGTGAATGTCTCATGGATCTACTTTTACTGCAGTGTCAAGCCCAGTGTGTTCTGTAGTTTCTTTGTCCTCCAAAAGAGGATCAGGATCAGGGGAAATAAAGAGTTCTGCACAAAGGGTTTAATGTACTTTCACTGATGTCCATGGCTGTTTGCCAGATGTGGGGGGGGGGGGGTCAAATGGACTTTTATCGATGTCCATTTGAACAGTAAGTTGCCATGTATCCTGAACTTCATATCCTTTCCAGGACAGTAAATAAAAGATCCAGAAAAAAAAAACAGATGATTTGATACCTTTTATTGGACCAACATAGATGTTACAAAACAAAATAGGAGCTTGAGCTTTTGAATTACATAGAATTCCTTATCACAAAAATAACAGTTGGTTTGAAAGAGCATAGTTTCTTAAAGTCCAGATCATGCATAAAAACAGATAAAAAAAATGTTAAAATCCCATTAGCTTCAAATGCTTTTTAAAAATCAGCACAGGTGGAACAACAGAGTTCCATTACAAGAAAGGTATGTCAAGGTCAAATGTGATGAACTGATAAGTTTCTTCCCTGAGAAAAAACATGGAACATACAGATCAATTAAGCTGAAGAAATACATAATATATAATGGTAAAAGTCTTCTAATAAGAAAATATCCTTGTGTTAGGAAAAACTGTGAGTTTAAAGGCAACCTGTCCTTGTGTAAATTAAACATTATTCTATGGCAAGGAAAATTCATCTATTCTGACTGGTCAGTGTGCACCTGGCATATTACACAATAATATCACAGTATTAAGTCCAGGCACACACATGACCACATGACACACCATAAAACCATGCCTCTCCTGCAGAATTTACTGCTGCTCTCTGCCGCTGCTATAAAAAACTGCAGCCCCCCCCCCGCACCCATGATGTGGGCTTACTACATAAAACCTCCCACCCACCTCAATGGCTCTTCCTTCTCCCGGTTGCTGCCAATGTCATGCGAGCGCGTGGCCACTGTAAACTCACAAGCTGCACAGTTCCCGAACAGCTTCACAGCCAGAAATATAAACATACTCAGTTTAAAACACGTAAAAAAACATGTTAGAAATTCTCCCCTTCAAGCACCATCCTTTATAATGTACAGCCAATAACAGAGAAGGTCAGAGGGGAGACTGATAAAACACAGCAGCACAAGAAAAAAGCTTTGAGATTCAGCAGGCATTATTCCGGCAACAGCTCCACCAGGTGGTGGAAGAAATATTGGACTTTATTTTCAAATATACACCTACACTCACTAAAATGAAAGAACAAGTGGACACAAAGAGTATTTTCTTTTTTTTTTTAATAAACAAACAAACCATTGTATAATGGCAATAAGGCACTCCAGGGATGTGTGTTATTGTGTAATAACGTCACTCCTGGGGTGGTGGAAGCACTCGGCTGTGCCTCGTGCTTCGAGCCACCCCAGGAGTGATGTTATTACACAATAACACATACCCTGTCATGCCTTATTGCTTAATTAACCAGCTGTTTCCCATATTTATTCAGTGTAAGTACTATTCAAATATGTATGACTTCAAAACAATGTACAATAAGTCAATATTATTCATAAATATTTAAACTTATATTGCTTAAACATGATCTGTCTGTAACTTTGTAACAAGTGACTAGTTTCTGCACATTCAATACCCAAACCTAATCCAGACCCCCTTGTAATTGAGATGCTGTTATGCTAATACTTCCCATGTATCAACATGTGTCCCTATATACCTAATATTCTGTAATATTAAATAACAGTTCTATCAATCCAAATCAAACTGAGGGACACAACATTTTGCCACCACATTCAACCCTATCATGTATCCTAATATGTTCACTGTTTTATAATGCACCAGTATATCATCAAACTGCTGTACATATGGTAACACTCCCTAGAAATCTGAAACAAAACCAAAGGGAATCACACACCCCACCCCCCGGGAACACCAGTCCATTGCATTGATAACTAGTCAAACAGAATCATATAACCATTTTGTAAGTGAACAAGTAGTCATCACATAACTTAACCCCATAATGTCTTGTACTAGATGTCAAGAGTTTGTGCAAATAAAAGAAACAGGCACAAACACCGACTACCTAGTAAATGAGATACTGTACCCAAAATATCCATGTAAGAACACATATCCATATATAAGCCTTACCCCATAACACCAACCCACCCCACACCCTAAATTGTGGTGGGTGAAACCAATGTAATGATAACCAATTAAAAGGGATTCTATATCCATTCAGTATTAATACATACGACAAAAACACAATGTACTACCTTTATACATCCAGTAAATGCAATTTTCATCATCTGAGCTCTGTTTAGCAGTGTCAGATATAGGTGCTGGCTCAACATTTGGGGTTTGAAGAGAGCTACTAGTCTCCATTTCTGAGCTCCCCTTTGGATGTTTGATTTGTGCACTACCTTTAGCAGTTAAGTTCTCTGGTTCAACACAAGATATTACCCGATCAACTGGAAGCAAATAGTTCCTATGGATAGTTTTCTCAGGTCCATTTGCACTGTCTGGTTTCAGTTTGTATAACTGCAGATTTAACAATTGCGTCACAATTATGAAAGTTTTAGTTTTTCATCTGTTAGCAGTTTTGTGCATCCCTTAGATGCCCACATTTCTAGATGTCCTGCTGTAGATCCTGCTGTCAAAATCTGAGGTCATACTAAGCTTTGCTTGCTTTGTTACTGCATCATACAGCTTCTGCAGCTACATGCTGTAAACCTAACTCAACTGGTCTTCTTATCTTTGGTTGTAATAACACTGATAAGTCTCCAGTCAGGCAACATCAACAGAGGCTCCAAAGTATGAGTTCATGGGCAGCTTTGCCTCCCATTGAAAAGTCAGGTAATATCAATAGTACCCTGTGGACTCAGTCCTTGTGCAGTTGTAGACTGGCACAGATGGCACAACCTGTTCTCTTCTGTTTTCAGCATTTGCAGATTGTGTGAAAGACCACTGGCAAAATACAATATTCTCCTGCTTAAAGTAGAACCTGCCTGAATTTGTTCATGTCAGTTTGCATATACTTCCCATGATGTGTTGCATTATTAGGTATGTGTGAGTATTTTGAAACTTGGCATTATTACCAATGCCCTTATAGCATAGCCCTTGCTTCAGTGCTTTTTCCCTGAGGTTCTTTGTCTTTCAGATTAATCTCCTCATTAAAATAAAATTGCTTCATTGTGATTGGTTGGCATCCCATGGCACTCCAGACATTACCTCATGGGTTACAGCCCACCTGATAGGCTAATGATGCACATGACCCAGATCAGATTTCCAGTATATCCAGGTCCCAGGAACCCCTGCTCTCCAGTTGTAATTTGTGCATCTGAATAGGCAAGAAGCATCCAGAGAACCCCTGTCTGCTCTTCAAATTCTAAGGTAGGAAATGTGCCTCTCAAACAACTCTGTGGGCTTGGTTTTCTTTTTTTTTGAATGGTCAAAATTGAGTATACTCAAGCTATAATTAGGAAAAGAGCAGCTAGGCTCCTAGAAATTAACAGATTAAAGCCATTATTGTCATTTTGTTGTTTGTCTAAGAGGCAGAATACCAAACACTGGCGCTTAGTCTAGTAAATATTACCTGCTATCTCACAGGAGTTCTCCTCCTCTCTTTTATGTGTATTCTAGCTTAAATTGCTTACCTCTGGGTCCCTAATCGTGCTGTGCGATTCCCTCGCTCCAGGGGCGCAGCCCTACCCTCCTGGCCTCCTGGCAGCATGCAACTGGTCACTTAGACCCGCGCGGTCTCGCCGGCCTCCTCTATCAGGCAGTCGCCTAAGAGAAACTCCATGATCGCCTCTGCTCCCCGTGACTCCACGGCCTGCACTGCGGCCCTCGCCCCTGAGGCCTCGGGGCCTACGCCCTCTCAGTGCTCTCGGGCAATGATATCCAGGCCACTCCTCCAGGCCTGGGCAGTTCCCTCTACCGCGAGTCGCCTCTCCTCCCCACGACTCCGCGGCATCTACTGGGCCCATACACCCTCAGTGCTCTCGGGCACTGGTCCAGGCCGCTCCTCAGGCCTAAACCGTTTTTCCCTACCACGAGTTGCCTCTCCTCCCTGCGACTCCACGGCACCACCCCTCCTCCCTACGGTGTTCTCTATGCCCTAGGCCCTCCCTCCCGCGTCCCGGATCCGCGGGTGCTTCCTCGGCCCCTGCGGCCGCTATTCCTCCTCCGGGCTGCCCGCCCAGATGCCGAAAGTACTGGGGCCACGTCCTGCAGCTTTCCAATCCCTGGCGTGGCCCCAGCACGACTAATGCGAGCGGCTGCCCCCTCTCTCCCTAGCTCAGGGGCTGGCTCCACGGTCCCTCGCTTTTGGCTGACGCCTACGGGCCTACCGACGCCTCTCTCTCATTTGCTCATCCTGAGGGGACTGGAGTCGGCTGCTCGATCATCCAGGCGACCGGAAAAATGCCTTCTGGGCAACCACGCCGTGCATCGCCTCCTAGGCCGGGGCGATGCTCCTTTCATTGGGGGAGCCCCTATTAAGCCCAATTATTTTTTTTTTTGCAGCACAATAGAGACCGGGACTTGAATTCCCTGGTCACATATAGCACAGTGGTTTAAGGCTCTGAACTGTAAATCTGGAAGCCTGGGTTTGAACCCCTGCCACCTACTTGCATACTGTGTGACTTTACTGCAATTCTGTGTGCACCTCAGTCTACACCTTAAAAAAAAAAGGAAACATCCTTACTCCTCTCGGGTCCCTATCATAGTGACCCCAGTGGGGCAGCCATGAGCTTCTGCCTGGGTACCTCCCATAGTGACCCTGGCAGGCCCCTGCACCCTATCCCCTCACCCGGTGTCCGCAGCCCCTCCCACAGCGGGCCAGGCTCCTCCGGAGCACGTACCATCTCAAGGGGATAGGCAGGTAAGGATATTGGGAAGGAGATTCCGCCCATTCAAGTCTGGCTAAGGGCCCTCACACAGTGCCCTTATCACACCATAAGCCTCGACCCTACCCCCCCGAACCTCAACCCCCACCCAGAGGACATAGGGGACAGAGTTTCAGAGTCATCTATCTTCGCTCAGACATCTCTCTTTATCCTTACAGATGGTTAAGGCAAAGAAGTGCACCGCGTGCAGCTACACCCTCCTCCCTCAAACCCCAGGCCCTCTCTGTGCAGCCTGCCTCATGGACGACGAACTGTCTTCGGTGGAGACAACACCCCCCCTAGCTCCGTCTCTCTCCGTCCCCAGCACTTCGACATGGGTGGACCCGGGCTCTCTGCTGATACAAAACCAACAGGCGGCGGTGGCCATGATGGAGAGCCAGCAGAACTTCATGCTGAAGATCATGGAGAAGCTGGAGGCCCTCACCCAAAGCAGACCGAGACCACCCAGCGCGGAGACCACACACCAGAGAGACCCTACAGAGGAACCACCAGTTCCAGAGGTCCCTCTTCCTGGCACTCCCAGGATGGCACCAGGAGATAAAGACAAGAGGAAGAACTGGGCGACGAGGAGAGGAGGAGGAGGAGCACTGCTTGGAATCGGACACAGAGGACATCGATCAGCAAGCAACTCCGTCACTGACATCAAAGCTGTGTGCATTTGACACAATACCCGGTCTGATGAAGGTCATCAAGGCGACCATGGGCCTACCCACAGAGGAGCAGGATGGTGACAAGATGGAATCAAAGCTGGACCCAATGATCCAGCTAAGGACCACCACGACAGAGACCTTCCCAGTTTGCCCGGCTATTGAAGAACTCATCCACATGGAATGGCAATCCACAGACCGGGCAGAATGCAAACCGAAGGAACTTACACAAGATGTACCCAGTTCAGGGTGACAAGTCAGGACGCCTGGTGCAGGCGCCTCCATCGACCCCAAGTGGCGGCCTTGAGTAAAAGACTGTGCAACGTGCGGTACCATAGCCCTCAAGGACCTGACCGACAAGAGAATCGAGGACATGTTAAAGAGGACTTTTGAAATTGAGGCACCATCGTCAAAGGCGTGGCGGCACATCTATACCTCACAGGCTCAGATCCGCTGGCTGGAGGAACTACAGGAACAGGCGAATCAAAGTCCAGGAGGCTGAACTTTAGACTGCACCCTCGATGCAGCCAAATACCTAGCAGATATGCGGTGGACTCGCTCATACTCCAGGCCAGGGCCGCCGCAATCATCATCGGGCCCGCAGGCGCTATGACTCAAGCTCTGGGATGCCGATTCAGAATCTAAGACTCTACTTCAGAACTTACCTTAAGAGTCATGTATTTGGGAAGGTCTCCAAGATTATCTAAAGCAGAAGGAAGAGGTGGGGACCTTCTAAGAAATGGTCTCACCACCTCACATCTACTAGCCACAAGGCACGAGTTCCACCCGGGGCCAAGTGCCAAAACCACAGGGACTCCTACCCACAAAACCAGTCCTTTCGGAGTAGACCCTCCTCATCCTACTCACGCGCCCCCGCCTTTAACAACTACAGATCCCCCTCCTTCAGGTCCCGGGGACAAAGGTCAGGAGGCCGTGGAAGAGAGTTCAGGGGAAAGCAGTGACTCAGTTCCCCCGAGCCACCGTCAGCAGAACTCGTACCCCCCCGTCGGCCAATGGCTCGCCCTGTTCGCCCATTGCTGGGCAGCCACCACGTCGGACAGGTGGGTCCGAGACGTGGTCGCCAGGGGATACACCATAGAGTTGACTCACCCGTCAATCCCTCAACATTTCATTTCATCTCCAATCTCCAGGAAAAGGGCCTCACCTCATCAGTTACAGAGTATCCTGGCAGAACTGATACAGAACAGGGCCATACAACCAGTCCCAGTTCAGGAACAGGGGGAAGGCATGTACTCAATCTTCTTCCTAGTACCCAAAATCGGAGAACTAAGGCCCATCCTGGACCTAAAACGACTGAACCGACACGTGATCCCACGCCCGGTTCAAGATGAAACCGTCCGCTCCACCATCCAGGGCATCAGGGTGGCGACTTCTTGACATCGATCGATTTAAAGACGCCTACCTACACACAGCCATCATCAGGAGCCACAGAGCGGTTCCTCGATTCCACATCATGGGACACCACTTTCAATACGGGCGCTCCCATTCGATTGTCCTCAGCCCCAGAGTCTTCACAAGGTCTCACATCACCTTGGTGGCCAGACTCAGAGAACAAGAGTCTGGACATAGTACACGTACCTGGACGACTGGCTCACTCTGCGCCCGATCCAGGGACCAGCGCGAGCTCACATGGAACTTGCCATACGGCGCTGGAAGACCACGGTTGGGTGGTAAACAGAGAGAAGAGCCAACTTCGGCCAACCCAACAGATAGAACACCTCGGGGCCATCATCAACTCGGCGGAAGGTTGGGCGAGACCGGCACCAGCACGGATCTGCAGCCTCCGGAAACTGGCCAGGCTATTAAAAGCACGCCCCCGCACCACAGTGGCGAAGGTGGCGAAACTCCTGGGATGCATGGCCTCCTGCATCGACCTCGTCCCTTGGGCCAGGTGGCACATGCGTCCGCTCCAGAATTACATCCTGACACACGGAGCACCCAACGAGAACAACCTACATATCGTGGTCCAGTTACCGGCTGAAGTAAGGTCATCCCTGAACTGGTGGGTCACCCCGGGAAATCTGACGAGGGGGGTCCCCCTGGAAACCCCCCACCCGATACCCATCGAGACGGACGCAAGCCTCTCTGGCTGGGGAGCCTGCCTGGGGGACAAATCAGCACAGGGTACCTGGTCCCCAGCAGAGGCCCTACTCTCGATCAATGTCCTAGAAATGAGAGCAGTGTTTCACGCTCTAAGGGCCTTCAGCCACGTCATACGGGGACAGTCGGTCCTAATAAAATCCGACAACCACGTGACGGTGGTGTACATCGCAAAGCAGGGAGGTACCAGAAGCAGGGCCATGTCATGGGAGACCTTCAGGGTGATGACATGGGCACAAAAGCACCTGTCACACCTAGGAGCAGTGCATTTGGCAGGGAAACTAAACATAAGGCGGATTGGCTCAGCCAGCAACAGATCCACCCGGAGAATGGCGCCTGCACCCAGACCTGTTCCAGGTAATCCAGGCGACATGGGGCCCGTGCCCATAGACCTCATGGCCTCGAGGACAATGCTCAGGTGGACGGTACTTCTCCGATTCAAGGACTCACGCTCCCAAGCACGGGACAACCTGTCCCAAGGGTGGTCGCGGGAATATGCATCGTCTTCCACCACTCCCCTCATCCCCAAGTCTTGGAAAAGGTCAGGAAATCTCGAACCACCATCATCCTGGTGGCCCGTGCTAGCCTACGCAGATCCTGGTTCACGGCAATCATGGAGATGTACGCTAGCCAGCCTCAGATACGTTCCGTCCAGACATGCTGATGCAGGGGCCAGTACTACACCGTCCTCGAACTCTAAAACTCACGGCCTGGCTCCTGAGAGGAGCGACTAAAGGCTACGGGTACCACAAGTCGGTCATAGGCACACTCCTCCGATCTCGTCCGAGCCTCCACCACCTCCACCTCCAGAGGCAATGGGCCGTCTTCTCACAGTGGTGCCACATTCAGGAGCACGGCACGGAGCAAGCCGACCTCCCCACCATCCTGTTGTTCCTGCAACAGGGGTTGGACAAGGGTCTGGCTCCCTCTTCCCTGAGGGTACAGCTAGCGGCCATCGGGCGGCCAGAGCCACATCGAAGGGCACCACCGAGTGCACCGGATGCCATCCGCTTCCTCAGGGCCGTGGACCTCATACGGCCCAGGACCAGACCTAGCGTTGCTCCATGGGACCCTACCTCTTGTCTTGGACTCCTGAGAATGCCTCCCGTGCCGACCGCTTCCGAAGCAGACCTGTTCTGGTTAAGCCTGAAGACTGCCTTTCTTGTGGCCATTTGCTTGGCCAGAAGAATCGGGGAGCTCGGCGCCCTCTCTACACCACCCTACACCATCTTCACCCCCAAGGGGGTACGGCTCCGGACAGTTCCGGCCTTCCAACCGAAGGTCCCGATGAACTTCCACAGAGACCAACCGATAGACCTACCCACTCTGCACCGCACAGTCCCTCAGGCCGACAGCGGTACTCCAGACTCCCTGGATGCAGGATCGACCCTCTCGATCTACCTGACCAGGACCCAATCCATCCGTAAGATGGAGAGACTCTTCGTCGTCTCGAAAGGCCAACGACAGGGACTAGCGTCCAGGTCTACCATCGCGGGTGGATCAGGCAGTCGTGCTCACATAGCCACTGGCAGAAACAGCAGCCCCTCCAGGGGATCAGAGCACTCCACCAGGACGGGTATCCACTTCCTGGGCGGAGCGAGCATTAGTATCACCTGAAGACATCTGTAGGGGCGGCTACCTGGGCTCCCTACACTAGCCATGAGGCACTACAGGCTGGAACAGCTCAGGACTTCGACCAGCCTTGGCCTCCCATGTCTAACAGCGGCTCCATCCTCTGGGCCTCAGTCCGCCTAAGATCCCACCCTGAGGTTTAACTGCTACTTATCTCCCATGAGGTAATGTCTGGAGTGCCATGGGATGCCAACCAATCACAATGGGTGTTTACTCACCTGGTAAGGTGATTGTGTTAGTTGGCATCCATGGCACTCCAAACCTCCTAAGAATTGATCAGAGCATTCTGCCAGAAAAGTCCCAGGAGGTCCCTACATCAGTACTTCAGTCTTAATTCCACTGCTATTAAATCAGTCGAACCACGGTTCGAGCTAGCGTGTATATAATAGGAAATAAACCCAGGCCTCTGGCCTTGTTAATTTTATCCTGTCATGCAGTCCTCATCCTTGCTACTCTCTACTGTGTATATTGTTGTCTTGTTCCTAACACTCTTCCTTTCAGCTATGGAAAATTCAAACTGGAGAGCAGGGGTTCCTGGGACCTGGATATACTGGAAATCTGATCTGGGTCATGTGCATCATTAGCCTATCAGGTGGGCTGTAACCCATGAGGTAATGTCTGGAGTGCCATGGATGCCAACCAACACAATCACCTTTACCAGGTGAGTAAACACCCATTGTCTTAAGGGGACGGGTTGAATGTAAAGTTTTTGTTTTCCTGTCTGTGGATTTTTGTGCTCGTCAAAGGTGTTTAATTGACAGTACTGACCCTGACATCTTCTGCTTATCCACACACCAGGGCTATCACAGTGCAAGCTTCCCCCACACTGCCCTGTCAATGTACCTCAACCCTGTTATGGAAGGACCACTGCATAGGTAAGAGGTAGTTCAGACTCCATGCCCATTCAGTCATTGGCCTCTCATGTGAGACTGCCAACAAGGGTGCTAATTAGTGCCAGTTGTATTGTTGGATTAGTGAGGTGGACATCTGCACACTTGTCACTGGATTGAGATGACCACAGTTCATTTCACATGGGACACTGAACAGTGTTCAGGTGATAATAGCTTTCAGCTACTGTCAACCTGTGCTGGATTTAAACCACAGATGTGAGATGAATGGATACTTAACCCTTTTAACAATCCACTGAGTCATTGAGCTCCCTGGATGGGTTGAAAGTTAACAGATTATGGAATTCTGTGGAATCTGTGATGGAAAATTATACAATACTAAGGAGAGTATTGTTACTGAAATAATGCTTAGGTGGACATCTTGTATTAGTGTACAGCTTGACTGCATTTCAGGAACAGTTATATGAGAGTGCTTGCTCTATAAAATCCAACTACTTTCAATGAACTGTCTGCCTTTTTGGCAGAGGATGTATATTCAGGATATGTAATTGTATGACAAAAGTCAATGTTTAATGTGCATGTCATCCATTGCATCATGGAGTGCTTTATAATCCACACAGAATAAAAATGCAGGTGCAAATGAGTTCTTGAATAAAAATGGATTTGGAAGAGATTTAAATGTTTTCAGAAAGAAAAAAAATTATGTGACAGTTAAGGGGTGTTCTACAAGATGGATGCTTAATTATGAAATGGTTTCTCTTCTGATAACTGGAGATAAAAATTACTGTAGATGTCAAAAGCAGAGATGTAAGAATAATTTCTGGGGTTTGCCTGACACCCTCAGACAGTATGGTACCCTTTTGAATGGTTAATGCTTATTTGAATACATTTGTTGCTCTGTTTTCCTACCCTCCAATATTCATTTTCCAGCATACTATATAGCTTGACAGGATAGTCATTTTATTTACATCAAACAGATAGCTGAATGCATAGTAGTAACATAGGACATAAGATATTAGGGGTAAATAAAGGCCTTAGTTGTGACTCATCAAATTTGTCTCTCTCTCTGCTTTATGAGCAGGAGAAACCCTTATAAATCTGACAAGTATTCATCCAGTTTTGTCTTGAATTCCACCATTGAGCTACTCAGCACAATTGGCCAGGGTAGTTTATTTCATAACATGACTAGTCTTTGGGAGAAGTAGTAGCTCTTGAAAGTCCCACAAAACCCATCCTCTTACCGTAAAGCATACCTATGGTATAATTCACTTCAACCATTTTAAAAAACCTGGTGATGTACAATAAGTAAGGGAGGAATGCATTGTGGTGGGATAGAGGCATGCCTGAGTGATTAGTACTTCCAGTACCCAAGAAGTACCTTTACCCTACACAAACCACTGTGACATTCCTTAGTGTGATTCAGTGGGAGTACACAACCTAAGTGAGGAGTTATGGTTGTGCAACATTGTTAATAGTATGGAGGTTAGTTGAATGAGTGAGTTGTTTTGACTGTTATACATGGATACTTTGGCCATTCATAATCTCTGTTCCCAAAGGGACCACCACCTTTTGGGTGCCATGAAGGCAAAGGAACTCATTTGAGGAGGGTTTAATCCCTAGAGGGGCTGTGGAAACATAATTCTTTTAGGCTAAAGGTACCTTTGGAAGGAGCCAAGAAAAGAACTGCAAAGTAGGTAGTGAATACAGAGACTGATTGGAGTAATGACAGACAGCTGAAGCTAGTGATGACTGATAGCAGACAGAAGCCTGTCTTCCTAGAGGGGAGAGAGAATGGCAGGATTGTAGGATGATAAAGCGAGCCACTATTCAACCCCAGCTTACAGAGGAAATCATATTGCAATGTTCCATCATTTTAACAAATGAAATTAGAGCCATAACTGAGTGCATTATAACTCCCCATTCATTACACTGAGGGACACCAAGAAATTAGTTTTGTTTCCTACTGCCCGATTACCTAACTCTATGGTTCCCCAAAGCAGGGCCAGCTTCACCTGGGCTGCTATCCAGTAGTTCTCCTGTGACTGAAGAGCCAACCCTCCCACAGCCTTTCCCACCAGGAGTAACTTACTGGTGTACTGAGTCAAAATGTTGAACACTAAACGGCATGGTTGAAAACCACAAAGTCAAAACAGCAACTGCAGAAACAGCTACAGTATAGGGACAAAACAGCTACAGAGATGTAAGAGTGTTGATAGAGTTTAACACTATTCCTGTAGCTGTTCGGAGACAGGGAGAAAGCTTCTGCTGTGGGATGTGTTGCCAACCAGCTGTCATGGTGTGGAGGGTAGGGCACAGGCAGCGGAGGTGAGTGGGATGAGATTGTTGCATGGTTCAAGTCTCGCAATAGCAGATTTTTTCCTAAGGGATTTCGTTTTTTTTGTCTTCCCCATGCAGACTCCACCTCCTTTCCCTAAGGATTCCCCTCTCCCTGTGGTTTCTACATGTCCCCGAGTTGCCTCCACCCCAGAGGTGATATTTAGACGGTGGTTCGGGGGGCAAAGTCCCCCATAACAGGGGGACTGAGGGTGACAGAGCCTCCCACAAACATAGAGCTGAGCTGGTTGCTTTTTCTGGCATTGTTATATCACTCAGTATTTTTGGTGACTGTTAGTTTGGTTGGAGCTGATTTTGCTGCATGTTTTTTAACATACGCTGTTTTGGCATTATGACCCCATGCCACTTGCTGGGAACTCTGGGACTATTCTTTGCCCATATGAATTTATTAATTTGTTTTTATGTTATACTAGACTATTTTTCTTGAGTGGGACTGGTACACATTGAAAAAATATAAATATCTAGGCAGTACATTCATTTCCCCTTCTTGGATTTGGAAATATAGTAGCAGAAGAAATACAGCCCACCTGTTCAAGTCCTCTTTCTGAGTATGAAGCATGGGGAGAGAGTTATCCAGATAGAGAAATGCATTCTCTGTCGTTAAGTAAACGCCAATATATTTAAGCATCTGTAAGCCCCATTTCATTGGTAAACTATGTTGGAGCGCTAATGAAGAGGAAACATTTAAGGATAAGAGTCCGGTTTTAGTGGCCTTTGACAGAGAACATGAATAGAGGGTATATTCATTTACTTTGTGGGAGTGAGTGCTCTGGATCATTTAAATACAGGAGCACATCATCTGCCTAAAGTGCAATGTTGTGCTTCATGGGGCCAATGTGAACTCCTTGGATATGTTGATCCATTCTTATACGTTGGGCTAGGGGTTCTACTGTATATACAGCCAAACAAGAGGGGGGAAAGAGGTTGGCCATAATATGTGCCTCATCCAAGCTTTAATCCCCCTGGTAAATGCCCACTGGCCCTTACACAGGCATGGGGTGCCCTATATAAATTTTGAATATAATGCACAAACTGTGGGAAAAATCCAAAAAAGATTCCATATAGATAGTTCCAATCTACCTGATCAAATACTTTTTTAGGCAAAGCAAGGCAATTTTATTTCTATGTTGCCCAATCATGGGGGCTCTGGACA
Organism: Neoceratodus forsteri; assembly: GCA_016271365.2. Lineage (NCBI taxonomy): Eukaryota > Metazoa > Chordata > Ceratodontiformes > Ceratodontidae > Neoceratodus > Neoceratodus forsteri. The sequence goes on from CM057455.1 coordinate 702,353,121, forward strand.
CCTCACAAAAGTAAACAAGTTAATAAAATCATTCAACTAAAACCATAACTAATGAAATCAAATAATAAAATATACACAGCAGAGTATTATATAAATAATAGCATCACGCGCCTTGACACATATTGAACAGATACAGCTTGAGGTTGAATTAGTTGGATTTAAAAATGGTCAGGAAAGGGTCATCTCTTATTTCTGGGGGAAGGGCATTCTAGAAAAGCAGGGCTATCACTTCAAATGGCTTATCTCCTGAGGATTTAAAATGAGATCTTGGAACAAAAATAAGACCCACATCCACTGACTGAAGGGATTGACCAGAAGCATATATGGTGAGGAGGTCTTTCAGGTAGTCAGGACCTAAAACCACACAGGGCATTGTAGGTCAACAAGGAAACTTTGAAGTTGATGCACCACCATATCAGCTGACAGTGCGGAATGTGGAGAACTGGTGTAGTGTGCTCTAACCAGGGAGAACATGCAACCAGCTGAGCAGCGTCATTCTGGATCAGCTGCAAGTGACTCAGCAACTTCATGGGTAGCTCCAGGTAAAGAGTGCTACAGCAATCCAGTTTTGAAGAGAAACATACAATTATCAGTGTTGCTAGGTCAGATGGCTCATGAAAGGACTTGATCTGGGAGATATTCCAAAGATTGTAAAAGCCAGTGCAGACAACAGCCAACACCTGATGTTCTAATGTCAGTTTGGAGTCTACAATGACCCCCAAATTCCTCACTCTATCTATAGCCTAGAGAGTGACACTGTTCAAGAATGGCAAAATGGTATCATCACTCCGAGATGATAACCCAAGCTGCCCTGCTCCATCAGTAGCACCTCCATCTTCAAAGGATTCAGCCCAAGACAGCTGGCCACCATCCAGTTCTGAATTTTCCTAAGGGACTCTGTCAGTTTCAAAACATCTGCCTTTTCATCAGGGGCACAAGACACATATAATAGCTAGATATCATGAGAAAAAACAATGAAAACCTAGGCCTTATAATCTAATGATCTTCTCTAACAGAAGGATGTACACACCAAACAACATGAAAGCAAAGGTTGTCCCTGAGGCATACCCCAGTAGAGTGCAGCACTGTCTGAGATGAAAGAGCGGAGTACCACCTGTTGTTCTCTGCCAGATAAGTAGAATTCAAATCACCATAGCACTGTCCCTGCAAGTCCTACATAGTGTCCCAGACAGGCTAACAGCACCCCATGTTGCACCATGTCTAAGGCCATACATAGTAAGGCCAAGAAGAACTATGATGGAACCATGTCCACTATCCCTTGCAAGGAGCAGATCATGGTGCACCTTGACCAAAGCAGTTTCTGTACTATAATGAGGTTGGAATCTTGACTGAAAAGGATCACAGATGTCATATGTCTCCAGATGCTGCTCCAGCTACAAAGTAACCACCTTCTTGATCAGCTTTCCCAAAAAGGGAAGGTTACAGGCCTATAATTTGTGAGACTGTCAAAGTCCAAAGATGGCTTCTTAAGGAGGGGTTTCACCACCACCCATTTCAAGGGATTGGGAAAATCCCCTCCTCCAATGAACACCTGACAATCTTCAGAAAAATGGAACTGAGCATTCTCTTGCATTTTAGAAGAGGTTAGGTCAGCTCAGGGTTCAATGTACAGTAGGTGGGGTGCAGTCAAGAAACTACCTGCAGTACATCCTCTGCCAAAAGTGGCTAAAACTCCTCTCATAAATGCACCTACCTGAAAACCAGACACTGTTGGTTGATGACAGTCCACTTGAGGATATCCCATCTCTGATAATTGTCTGGGGAAAAAAAAATGATTAAACTCATCACACTTTTGTGTGGCAAATGCTCTACATGACTGGAGGAAGATAGGGTTTAATAATCTGTTCACAGTATTGAAAAGCTGAACTGGTCAGTTCTTTCCAGCAGCAATCACCTGTGACAAGAACACTGACTTTTTCAGTATTGCTCACTGGTACTAATCGTAATGAACCCTCAATGCCAGTTTATCCCCTTCTGAGTGGGACCTCCAACAGCAACACTCCAACTTTCATCCCTAAGCCTTCAACTTCCTCTGATCATCATCAAACCAACATGACCTGCAGTGGAAAATCAAGGGGCATACATGGACAGGTGCTAGGGAAACAACAGCAGCAGCAAGAGCCAGGTTGTAATCCTCCACTACTGCTTCAACTCCTATCACACATGCTGTCTCCATGCCCAAGATGTCCATTGCCGTCAGGAGACCCTGAGGATCCAGATTTCTAAAAGAATGGTAACTGACTAACTCCACAGGAAAGCTTAACTGAGGAGCCCCACAAAGAAACTGTGTGACGTGATGATTCAAGCAACTGATCAGATTAATGTTGATATTACCGATATCAAGATGCAATGAGAAGACCAGATCCAAGACATGGCCATGTTGGTGAGTGTTAAAGGTAACTGCCTGTATACAACCCAGTAAAGACATCAACTGGAGGAACTGATTTCCAAATTGAGAAGCTTGTTTATTGACCCAGGTATTGAAATCACCCAAAACATGCAGATGATGTTCTGCTCTATTTCACAGAGCCAGAAACATCTTTTCAGGAGGTTCTTGATTTAATTCAAACCTTTGTTCATCTTTCTGGCTACACAATTAATTTTTCTAAGACTGAATTTATGGTATTCCATCATATAGTCTCAGCCTTCCCTAGAGAACAACACCCTACAAGGTGGGATCTTTACAAATTCAAGTATATAGGAATAAATATAGGGCTTCACACAACCACCTTATTTGAGGACAAGTATGTTCCATTAATAAAAGACTTGACAGCAGATCTAAAGAGATGGATGGTGTTACCCCCTCACTTTAATTCCAGGATCCAGTCTATTAAAATGAGCGTTTTGCCACACTTCCTATATTTATTTCAGTGTGTCCCTTACATAGCTCCCCAGACAGTACTGAAGGTTTGGCAAAGCAAATTATCCCATTTTATCTGGCACTAAACCCTGAGTGAGGCAGATCACTCTCATACAGGTGAAAAGGGAGAGGAGGTTGGGTGGTCCAATTACTAGCAGGATATTGGATTACAAAGCAAATGAAAGTGGCTGTTTTATGGGGTAATCCAAATTACAAAGCCCATTGGAAAGACAGTGTACTCTCCAAGAAACTGCCTCATAAAATAGAGCCATCTGTGGAGTTGTCTACGGAACCATGGATCCATCCTAGTTGGTTCAATGGAGGGATCCCAAGCCCACCACCTGTGACTGGTCAGTTGGAGATTCCTCTTCAGGCCTCCTTATTTGATCAAATACTGCTGCAACATACAAATCCAAGTGTCCAAGTTGACTCAGTTAGGGAGGCAGAGCTGAATCAGGTGTGGTGTCAGTACTTTGGCTTCTCAGAAGGAACTAGAAGGGGGACAGGATCAGATCTACAGTACAGTAGCTGCTTCTTGTTGTTTTTATATTGTTTCTTGTGGATTCTACTTGGTAGAAGGTTATTTCTTTCCTTTCTTACTACTAAGAGGCTAGCAGGGTATTGTTTGGGGCTGTTGGAATTTTGAAACCTGTTTTGGTAGCTATAAGTGGGTTCATTTGTTGATGATTCACTGTGTGGCAGGCTGCATTTGTAGAGGCCTATTTCTTCTGTTTTAAAATATAATTGGTGTGATTTAACTGGGTATGTCTCTTTGACTTAGAGACCCATATCTTCTAATTCCAAGCCTATTTTGATGTGTTGCTGGTGAAGCTGTTTGAATTGGAGTCCTGTTTCTTTGGGTAGCAAACCAATTTGGGGGGCTTTGAGTAGAATTGTGATTCATTGTTGCTGGCTTCACTAGCTGCAAAGTTTTAGGGCAGAGTGGGGGAAGGGTGCTAATGGTCTGACCAGAGGCCTCAGCTACCTGATTGTTTCTGGAAGACTTGGGCTGGTCCCACCCCAACCCCTCACCCACCCACCCTGGTCCATGATTTCCTTTATACCAGGGGTTCTGACATCACTTCCTCAAACAGGCAAAGGATGTACACCTGTCATAGCAGAAGCAGACATCCAGGAAAGGAACAGCAGCAAGTGAAGAGGTGACTGCTATTTCAGTGGAAGGGAAGTAAATGCAAATCTAGGAGCATTCATTATTAATTCTTCACATTGATATTGCATTGGGGAAAGGAGGAGTAGGAGTTTGAAGAATGTTGTGCAATGGCTACTTAAAGTCTCTTTTTGAGTGTAGATAGGAAGGATAGGAATATAAAAAGCAGTGCTCAATATATCTAAATGTGTACAACAAAGGAGGTAAGGGAAATAAAGAAAAGAATGTTTTGCACTGATAAAGGGGGGAGAGGGAAGACTTGGGGGAGTGTTTGGTATCTTGCATCTGGAAGGGTGGGGGGTCATTGGTGGGCAATGACAGCAATGGGTAGGGTGTTAGGCTGCAACAACTGCGGTGCACCAATTTTCTAAATTGCCTGGAGTGTGGAAGGATGTTTAGTGTGCAACCACATAGAAAAACTTAGAAAAGAGATTGAGGGTCTGCAGGAGGAACTAAGACAGGCAAGGCAGATTGGGGGTGGGTTTAGCCCAATACAGGAGGGAGGAAGAAGGGGAGATGAGAGAGGGCGATTTAAGCCAACAGTGGTGAGAAGAGGGTCAGAAGAAGGGAAGCAGAGACAAAGGAGCCCAGGTCAGGAAGAACGATTGCCGGGGAAACCAGGTCAGGAGACAAAAGACAAATGAAAGGAGGAGATAAGGACTTGTGAGGGGAGGTGAAAAAGTGGCAAAAGTCAAGGAGTGGAAAGGAGAGAACAGGTTACTATGAAGAGAGAGGAAGCGGGCATTTGTGAAGGGTCTTCAAAAAATAGTTTTGTACTGCTAGAGAGGAAGAAGGTGGAGGAGGGAATTGATGAAATTAGAAGAGTAATTGATAAATGCCTGGACCAAACTGGAGTGGGGGGAAACTCTGCAGGAGAATTGCAACAGGGGTAAAGGGAAATTATGTGCAGGAAGAAGAGGAGCTGGAAATGAGAGAGAGATGAATGGAAGCAAGCAGGGAGTAAGAAGGGTGGAATCTTAGTGCTGGGGACTCAATACTAAGAAGGTCAGGTGGGGTAGCAAGGGGAGGCATAGTCACATTTGGGTGGAGGCCATGCCAGGAATGACAGCGGAAAGGGTGGGACAATCTGTTCTGAAATATGCTATAAGGGTAGGGACAAGCCTCATTTAATTATACATCTTGGGACAAACAACCTGGCTGACAAGACAGTAGATATAGTTCAGAGGAGGTTTGAGGAACTAGCACAATTATGTGAGGGGCAGGAAGATCAGTAACTTTTCAGAGATACTTCCGATTGCCAAAGGCAAGTACAACAAGAAAGCTGAGAATAGAGAATTTAACGGATGGCTAAGAACCTGGTGTTGTGCTAAAGGGTATGGGCTGTTGGGGAGTGGGGGAGGGACCTGGGAGGACAGTAGTCTCTATGCCAAGGACAGACTACACTTGAGTGAGGAGGGAAGAAAATGTTGAAACAGAGGATGGAGGAGTACATAGAAAGTTAGAATTTAAACTAGGAGTGGGGGGTGGCAATTGGGAAGAGATATGCAGAGACCACAGGTTGGGAACCATATGAGATTATCCCCATAACAGTGAAAAGGACAAATGGCAAGTACTATTGGTGATGCTAGGAAAGGGGGCAGGATGGGGGGAAAAGGGTGGAAGGTGGTTACCCTTAATGCTAGGAGCCTTGGGAGGAAAATTGCAGAGTTACAGGTGCTCATGGCAGAGGTGAGGTGGACATTGCAGCCATCAAAACATGGGCCACCAATACAATGACTGGGATCTGTCTGTACCAGGGTACAGGTTATTTCATAGGGACAGGGTGATTGGGAAAGGGGGGGTGGCACTATATGTGAAGGAAGGACTGAAGTGTGTAAGGGAGGAAGGGGAGGAGGGTAATTCGGAGTCACTTTGGATGCAAATCCTAGGATTCCAAGAATAGGATTCTTAGAATGGGAGTGGTGTACAGGCCACCATCTCAGATGGAGAAGTTAGACAGGGAACTAGCAGAACAGATCAGGAGGACCTGTGAGAAGGGTAGTGTGGTGATTGTGGGGGACTTCAACATGCCAGGAGTGGACTGGAGTACCCCAACAACCAGGAACAGAAGGGAGCAGGTACTGCTGGATGCCTTCCAGAACAGCTTCCTGCTGCAAATGGTCAGTGAACCAAGCAGGTCAGGGAATACCCTTGACCTTGTGCCGGCAAATGAGGACTTTGTGAGAGGACTTACAGTGGAGGAACCGCTGTCAGAGAGTGACCACCACTCAGTATGGCTCACATTGGATATGGGCAAGGAAGGAGTGGAATCTGGCACAAGAGTGCTGGCCTTCAGGAGAGCCGACTTTGGGAGGATGGGGGAAGTGGTAAAAGGGTACCTGGCCAGAATTCAATCTATTTATTTATTTATTTGCTTTTGTTGACTGGGTGGGTACACTAGACATAGGAATGCCTATTTTCAGGTACGACCCGGGAACTCTAGTATGGACACTAACCAGAGGTGGGAGCTCATAAAGCTGGGGATAGTGGAGGCAACCAAAACCTGCTGCAAAGCCCAGAGCAAGAAGGCTAGGGCTAAGAAACCAAGCTGGCTGAGCAAGGAGGTCATGGAAAACGTAAGAAGGAAAAGAGCTGCCTTTAGGAAGTACAAGAAAACAGGAGGAGGGGAGGACAGGGAGGAGTACTTGACAGAATGAAGTAGGTGACAAGGGCAGTAAGGGGGCAAAGCATCCACGTGAACTCAGGCTGGCACAAGGCATTAAGAAGGGAGAAGGACTCTTTAAGTACATCAGGGAGAAAAGGAGCTGTAAGGACCACATAGTAAGGATTAGGAAGGAAGGGGTTGGGTGGAGCAGGGTGCGATAAGGCAGAAACACTAAATGAGTACTTCTGCTCAGTATTTACTAAAGAGAAGAGGGGGGTGACACCCAAGGTGGGAGAAATGGCAGAAACGGGGGAAGAGATGACAGATGGGGAAATCATGGAGGGCAGAGTTCGAGAGGGTTTGAAGGCACTGAGGGTGGACAAGGTGCCAGGCCCAGATGGCATTCAACCCAGGGTACTGAAGGAGCTGGCAGAGGTCCTTTCAGGACCTTTGGCAGACCTGTTTAATGCCTCACTACATTTGGGGTGTGTACCTCAGGACTGGAGGATGGCTTATGTGGTGCCCCTCCACAAAAATGGCCCCAAGGATGAACTGGGAAACTACAGACCAGTGAGCCTCACATCCATCGTGGGTAAGCTAATGGAGACTATCCTGAAGGAGAGGCTGGTGGCCCTCCTAGAGGCCAAAGCACTACAGGACAGCAGACAGCATGGCTTCATACATGGCAGATCCTGCCAAACCAACCTGGTGGAGTTCTATGACTGAGTAACTAGGCAACTGGACAGGGCCATGCAGTGGATGTTCTGTATCTGGACTTCAGTAAGGCATTCGACTCGGTGCCACATGGAAGGCTGGGAAGGAAGTTAGTAGGCACAGGGGTGGGTGCAAAGCTGGTAGATGTGTAGGAAACTGGCTTCAGGGAAGGCAACAGAGGGTGGTGGTGGGTGGGGAGCTCTCACACCCAAGGGCAGTGACGAGCGGTGTTCCACAGGGCTCTGTGTTGGGACCAGTGTTGTTTGGGATATTCATTGCAGACATATCATGGGATATCAAGAGTAAGATCAGTCTGTTTGCTGATGATAACAAGGTAGGTGTGGTGGTGGATGACCTGGGGGATGGCAGGGGTTGCAGGATGATCTGGCAAAGCTTGAAACCTGGTCAGACACCTGGCAACTGGGGTTTAATGCCAAAAAGTGCTAGGTGCTGCATTTTGGGATGAAGAACCCAAGGAGGAGTTACCAGCTGGGGAGTGCAGCTAGCCCTAGACAGAGGAGGAGAAAGGATCTGGGTGTGCTCATTACAGGGTCAATGAACAACTCGGCACAATGTAGGAAGGCAGCTGCAAGGCCAACAAAATGCTGGGTTGTATTGCAAGGAGTATATCCTCGAGGAGGGAGGAGGTGATTCTGCCACTGTATAGGTCATTAGTTAGACCACACCTGGAGTACTGCATGCAGTAGGCGCCCGTATCTGAAGAGGACATTAAGTTACTGGAGGGTGCAGCACAGGGCGACAAAGATGATCAAGGGCTGGGGACTTATCATACAAGAGGAGGTTGAAGGAGTTGAACATGTACTCACTGGAGGAGAAGAGGGACAGGGTGACATGATTGAAACCTTTAAATACATGAAAGGAATAAACAAGACGGGTACAGAGGGGCCATGATATGAGACTGGAGGGAGGAAGGTTCAAGAGGGAGATGAGGAGACACTTTTTTACAGAGAGGGTGGTGGCTGGGTGGAATGCGTTACCTGCAGAAGTGGTATCCAGTAGAACAGTGGACTGCTTCAAAAGGGGATGGGACAGGACAAGAGGGAGGGTTAATGAAGGGGACGGGTGGAAGGAAGGGGCAGCTGCAGAATAAGGGGTGCTAGCTGCACATTTGAGCAGACTTGATAGACTTCTAGGCCTTTATCTGTTGGCAAATTTTGTATGTTTGTATGTCCTCTGGGGAATTAATACAGTACTAGAGTGGTGGAGGAAAGGGATGATCAGATCATCCCTGAGGTAATCAATATGGTGTTACAGGTGGTGGGTTGGGATACCTCCTTTGAACTGGCTGGAATGGATCCATGGTTTTGTAGACAACTCCACATAGGGCTCTATTTTGTGGGGCAATTAATACATGATGGAGTGATCTACTCCTTTCAGGATAGCTCTCAGCAATATGGATGAAGTACCACTGATAGATCTGTGTACTTTCAACTGAGAGATTACCTTAATAAATAAATCCTCATAGCAAATGCAGACAACCTGGACATTGCTCCTGTTGCACCTTTTATTTCTATTTGGGAATCTGAATCAGGAAAGGGAGCTATCTCCCTTCTATACTCATGCCACCTGCAAACTTTAGATTATAGTACAGGCTACTTTAAGTTGAAGTGGGAACAGGATTGAAATATCTCCTTAACAGAGTTACAATGAGGGAAAATTTTGGAAAGGGTGTAGTCTATCTCCTCCTCCCCAAAATGGAAAGAATTTGTTTGGAGGGTTTGTGCTTACTATGTTTTGGTTCCACAGGTTTAGGCTAAGTGGGACCCCTCTGTCTCATCAAAGTGCTGGAGGCACTGTGGGGAAGCTATTGCCACTCATGCTCACATTGTTTGGCATTGTTCCAAGCTTTCCAAATTTTTGAATGACATCCAAAGAAGTATCCGGAAAATTTCAAATTTACTTTCTTCCTTCTCAGGGGAATACTTGGTATTGGGTCTTAAACCGCCAGGGTTAAAAGGTCAGGAAGGGATTTACTGTATCTTTGGAATATTATGGAGGCAGCAGCCTCCAAAACAATTACTAAAAAGTGGTTACAGATTGACCCCCCCAGAACATGCTGAGTAAGTAGCAGTCATCTCGCTATTTGAGAAAATGGAGAGGCTCACCTTTGTGGTACAGCACAGAACTCCTGCATATATCAGTCATTGGACATACTGGGAACTGCTGGCATCAGAAGGGCCTGACCAACTCTGTAAGAGTGCTGCACTGAGGGATAAAAGTTCCATAATACACCCCTGTGACCCCCCCTTTTTACAATTTTCTATCGTTACTGTCAAGAGAAATCTATCTTTTCGTACTGTGACAAGTAATGAATATATTCTTTCTCTGTCTGATTTCAATTCTTTACTACATAGATTCCACTGGTATCTATTACTTGGTGTTATTTTGTTATTTTTATACTTAAGCCAGTTAATGTACCTTTTAGGTATCGATATGCTATCATCTGTTTGCTGATATTATTAACTCATCTGTATTAAGTGTACCAGCCGTATGATTTCTGCATCTTTATTAAATGCAATAGAGAAGCATAAAAAAACACCCAAAACAAGAAGTTTTGGCAATTTCAGCACCTGTTCAGCCAAGAAACCCTCAAGTTCCTGCATAAATTCACACCTGTAAACAAATATACGAACATACGAAGTTGCCATCAGATTAGGCCTATCACTCTGACACATCTGTTCAAGATGCAGCTCATAGCACAGTGTCTGCTGCAGCCATCACCTTTCTTCCTCCTGCTCCCATGTTCCTCCCCCAGAGTTCCACAAATGTTCCCTTCTCTCCCTACCCATACCTTGTCCATGTACCTGTCCCAACCACTCTTGAAACCTCCCACTGATTCCATTGAAATCAGTTTCTGTGGTAGTGTGTTTCAAGCCACCACCACCCTCTCCATGTAGAAGCATTTCCTTGGTTCACATCTGCACTCCCCCCCCCCCCCCCACCAGTTTCAGGCTATGCCCCCTCATGGTCTCTTCCCCATTCAGTCTGAAAAAAAACCCACTGAGTTTACACTGTTGATCCCCTTTAGATATTTAAAGGTCCCTATCATGTCCCCTCTGTCCCTTCTGTCTTCCAGGGAGTACATGTTTAGCTGACTAAGTATCTCTTCTTAGGACTTTTCAGCCATATCTTGGATCATCTTAGATGCCCTCCTCTGGACTTTTTTCTAGGAGAATGACTTCCCTCTTTAAGTAAGGATGCCAGAACTGTATAGGGGCAGGATAACCTCTTTCTTCCTTGATGTTATCCTCCTAGCCAATGCACCCCAACATTCTGTTTGCTTTTGCTGCCACTCTCCTACACTGTTCAGAGTGATTCATTTTGGCATCTGTTACCACTCCCAGATATTTTTTCTCCTTGGAGACCGTAAGCTGTCACCCCTCCCCCAAGTTGTAGCTGAAACTTGTATTTCCAGCCCCTAGATACAGTACACTACACTTCTGAGCACTAAATCCCAGCTGCCAAGTGTGTGACCACTGTTCAAGACTCTCCAGGTCTTCCTGAAGTGCTCTCCTCCCCCTCGCTGTCCACCACTGCACCTAGTTTGGATTCATCAGTAAACAGACTAATTTGGCTCCTGACTCCATCTGCGATGTCCACTGTATATACATTAAACAACAGTGGGCCCAACACAGATCTATGAGGGACCCCACTGATGACCCTTCTGGGTGTCTAGACCTCCCCCTCTACCACCACCCACTGCTGTCAGCTTCTGAGCCAATTCCCGATCCACTTAGCCATTTTTACCACCACCCCTAAATTCTTCAACTTGCTTATCAGTTTCCCATGTGGTACTGAGTCAAATGCCTTTCTGAAGTCCAGAAACAGGACTTTGACCGCCAATCCATCATCCAGGGATCATGTCACCCAGTCAAATTATTCAACCAGGTTGGTTTGACAGGATCTTCCCCAGATGAACCCATCTTACCAGACATCAGGAAGGCCATTTGCCACCAGGAACTCCACCAGCCTTTCCTTCAAAATGGTCTCAAAAAGTTTTCCCACTATTGATGTCAGGCTGACTGGTCTGTAATTTCCTAGCTTATCCCTAGGTCCACTCTTGTGGAGGGGCACTGCATGTGCCATCCTCTAATCCAGTAGTTGTCAACCTTTTTTTTCCGGGGACCCCCTGGACACCTGTCAGCCATATCGAGGACCCTCTACCAAAAAAATTCTGTAGATATTATATCACACTCGTGTTTTTACAGCATTTATACTGCCTTCACCTTGAAAAACCCAAAAGCAACAGCAAGCCATTGTTATATAAAACATTGTTAACAGTAACAGAAGTTACTGCTTGTTATAAGTATGCTTGAATATTTCACATGCTGTCACTTCTTTTATGTGCATTCAACTGACTGAGCAAAAAAAATATCTTTATTCTGTAGCTTTTTTAATGTGACTGGTTATATTTCTTACAGTTTTTTCAAAGCGACTGGTAGCTACAAAGAGAGACTGAAAGCAGACCAGAGCAGCGTGCATACCACCACACAGCTACTGTGGGCACAGATAAAAACAATGAGGAGAGCAGTTAGGGGAGTAATCTGGGGACTAATTTCATATCAGCAGGACTCATGCTGCTTGTGCTTTGATTCAGACTGGCAAATTAATTAATTGCTCACAAGCACTAGGTTTACCAACTGTAATCAGGGGACATCACAGTAATTCAGAGCTTAATTTGGTACTAACGAGTCTCGAGGAGTCTGGTGCTGTGACTGGAGAGACTGCAGACACTGAATTTTTTAAGAAATGAAATATGCGAGAGGAGCTAGAGGAGCGAGCAGCGAGGAGCAGAAAGCAGGCAGCACGCAGTGGAGAGAGATTCACTCATTTTAATGCAGTCAGGCAAGTGATTACCTGTTAAAATAAAAACTGGTCAGAAAAGGGGTGTAGTCAATTAATGTTGTGCTGCTGCTGCTGTGGCTAGTCAGGAAACAGTTGCTCGCAGCTGCTGCAAATCAGGATCAGTGTCAATTACAATTAGTGCACTCACTACGCTTACGACTATGCTTAGTAATCAAAGCAAAAAAAACACTCAGAGAGAGAGATGTGTGTAAGGTGTGAGATAAGGTGTAAAATACTCTACAAGAGCAACAGAGTTTTTAGAGGTGAAACACATTCCAGTTTGTTCATGGTTGAAATCCAACACCGAAATTTTAAATAAAAAAACTGTACTTCACTTTGCTTTGATTTTGGCCGACTGTTCCATGGACCCCCTGGCCTGCGCTCATGGACCCCCTTTGGGCCGCGGACCCCTGGTTGAAAACCACTGCTGTAATCCATAGGAATACATCCCGATTGGAGGGAGAAATTAAATAATTCCATCAGTGGTGCAGCCAGGGCATCCACCAGTTCCTTCAGGACCCTGAGGTGGCTTCCCTCTTGGCCTGGGGCCTTGTCAGTCCTCAGGGACTTTAGATCTTCCCACATCTTCCACACCTGGATCTCACCATCAGTTAGTATCCCCCCCTCTCCACCCACTGTTTTACCTCCCCCTTCAGAAATGGCCTATCCCTTTTCCTTGTAAAGGCAGAGCAGAAGTACTCATTTAATACCTCAGCCTGCTCAACTATCTCCTCTGCCACCCACCTTCCTTTTTCATCCTAACAATCTGCTTCATGCACTTTCTTCTCTCCCTGATGTATCTAAATAAAAAACTTCCCCCCCTTCCTTATCTCCTTTACCAACCATAGCTCTTTGGATGCCTTGGCTGTTCTTACTGCCCTGCTCACCTCTTTTGAAATCCTATGGTACTCCTCCTGTCTTTCTCCCCATGGGATCTCTTGCACCTATGGAAGTCCAGCCTTTTTCCCTGACTCTCTCCTGCACCTGGAGGATGGTATGTGAGCAAGAATCTGCAATTTTTACCCAGCTCCCCTTTCACTGCCAGGCATTGAAATGACCTGTTCTCTTCTATAGGGTATGACATCAGTCCAAATGCAGATCTAAAACAGATGGCTACCATCATCATTTTAACATCCATACTCATCACCAGAGCTGTCTGATTTCTTGATTTAAGGTACTCTATCACATGACGGGTCCTACATATGTTGTCTTGTGCCTGGTGCTCAGCCACAAATCCTGCCTTGTCTATTCTACCAACTTTGGAATAATAATTTCCAATCTCCATGTTAAGATCACTGTTAGATATTTATAGTCAACATTTAGTCATCCTTTAGTATGGAGATTTGGCAGTAGGACAAGCATAGCATAGGGTCTTTTCTGGGCTTGGGGAGCTCTGAGATGACAGCATAATTCCAAGAAGGGGCCAGTGTACCTCCCTCCGTCAGTACTGCCAGTAAGCTCCCTTTAGTAGTGGTATTTCATCTTCCCCATATTGTTTATAAAACTTGGCAGGGAAGCAGTCTGAACTGGGGCATTTTTCCCATTTTACTTATTATTTCTGTGAGGATTTCATCATCACTAACCAAGGCACACTGTGCCTTATTCTGTTCCTCAGCTACCTGAGGAAGATTCAGCTGAGACAAATATGCCTTTGTATCTGTGTGTGGTTTGTTTATTTCATTCACCGAAATTAATTAGTATCAGGAAGTTTATGGATTAGGACAAGAACCAATAGAAATATAGAATCTGATGGTAGATAAGGACCACTTGGCCTATCCAGTCTGCCCATTTTATTTATTTATTGAAAAGTTTTACCCAAAAGGCACACTGAACAACAAGTTGCTCATCTCATGGTGCATCCTGGGGAAAGGGTACTAGGGAGACATAGGTAAATTTCTCCCTATCTACACTTTCACTGCAGACCATACCCAATCTAAAGCTCTTTCTCCCTCTCCCCTTCCTTTCCACTATGATTCCCTTGTGCTTATCCCATGCATTCTTGAACCCCACCACTGTTTTCACCCCCACCACCTCTGCTGGAGGGCTGCACCAGGAATCCACCACTCTTTCTGTGAAGTACTTCTTCACATCTCTCCTGAATCTATTCGTCTCCGGTTTCATAGCATGTCTCCTTGTTCTTGAGTACCTTTTCTTCCAAAAAGTACTCAGCTCCTGTACCTTATTTACTCTCGTAAGGTATTTAAAGGTCTCTATCATTTCCCCCTACTCCCTCTTTTGTTCCGGGCTGTACATATTGAGAACCTGTAGCCTCTCCTAATAGGGTTTTCATACAATTTCTTCTTTTCTTATCTAATCTTTGACATGAATGTGTGAATTCAACTGGTTACTCTGTTTATGTGCTATTTTAGTAACTTTTGATACATATGCACTGTATGGTATTTTTCCTTTTTTTTAAATGAAGTTAAACAATTATTTGAATGTAATTGATGTTTCATTTAGTTTCTACCCATTTGCCTGTGGATGTACTAAATTGTAAAGACATCTGACCATATATTCCATGACATCTGCACTCACTTGACTAAAATGGGTGTCAGTCTGGCTAGAAGCCCACCTACTGAAGACCCCCCATAGCGAAGTGCTGGGACATCTAGTCGACAGGTCATGTTGGTGTTTGTTCTTTGGTGAATTAAATAAACTTTACTTCACAGAGTTTTCCCTCTGAGCATGCTGTGTTTGTTGTACTATGGACTTGTTTAGGAAGCGGAACTTGCAATCAACTACACCAGGACTAGCATCAGTGAGTGCTGCCATCTCTGATTGTTTTGGTCTGCATGGGGTTTCCCAGGTCTGGGGGTATACATGGTTTCATACTAATGCTGAAATGTATGGCCTATCATTCTTCTGTCTCTCCTGTAACTTTCTGTCCCTTTACCTATTACAAGATCTTTTCTAAATGGGCTTTGGCCCTAAAAGTTTATAGGCTAATTGTCGGTAATTTTAAGGCTTGTGGCCCCTTCTCGTCAAAACTCTGACAGAGGTAGTTCAAGTTCTTTTCCGCTTTGTAATCCATTACTTGGTATTGCTGCAGCTTCAAAGCTTTCAACTCTGTGTTCTGCCATTTACTTAATATTATCTGTTGGAGCCTTTCTAATTCTAAAATGTTTGTTTCTGGCTGTTATTGCTGTTTATCCCTCACCTTCTTTTTTCCTGCTGCTACTGCAATGATTCTCCCCTCAGTATGGTGTTTAACATGCCCACAGTATCCCTGGAGAGATATTGTGGGTGTTGTTCTCTTTTTTTCTATTCAATTTTATTTTATTTTTACCAGGAAATACACCATTGAGAAAAACTCATTGATAAGGTGGCCCTGCAGGGACAAAACAAAACAAACAAAAAATAATAATAAAAATAATAATAGTACAAAAGGTAATTCAGAGTAATTGCATGACAGAGGAGTACTCTTACAAGGAAGTAAAAATACATGGGGCACATTGATGAGCCTGACAATTACAACTAAAGTAGCATTCAATAACAAGACATTAGGAGAGGACACTACAGATCATAATGATAACTAGCAAAGAAAAACCATGGGTAAGGAGAGAAGAGCACTGACAAGAAAGAGAGTGAAAGAAGACAAAAAGGAAGAAAAAGAAAAAAAGAAAATGTGCAAGAGGAAGTGGGTTAAAGCTGATATGAGTAAGTGGATGGGGAAGAGCAAGCAAGACTGCAGATAAAGGTGAAACTACATGAGGGGTAGCTACAGGGAAGGCAAAAAAGGCAAGTGCAGGATAATAAGTGCTGTAGCGTAGTTGTGTTGGAAGACAGATTAGGAAAAGCAGTGGCAGTCTTCCTTCAATAGGCAACCCAGCAGTGATTTGAAAGAGAACATCCAAATAATATGCATTAGTTTTAGGGAACTTTGCACTACCTGTGTAATAATCTGTGGAATCTGATCTCTTACCTCTGTATCCTGTGGCATTGACACATTAAGTCTCCAAAAAGAGGATTTCTTTTGTAATTGCAGATCTAGTTACACAGTGAGTGGGACATGATTGGAAAGGTCCAATGGGACTATAATACAGTGTTTAATTCTGTCAACAAACTCCCTTGATGTTAAGAAGAGATCAAATTACCTGGAGTACATTTGCTGTACTGTTGAATAAAACGTATACACATTCAGTTGCCCATACAGATGCCTCCACATATCACTCACCCCCAATTCGGTTAAGGATTTTACTTTCATGCCAGCTGTATGCTATTGAACTGTATGTTCTCTCCTGGGTATTTTTGAAGGGCACTGGGTCATAATGTCTACAACAAAACCAGCTTGGCAATCAATGCCGCAAGCAAAATCTTGCCCCGAAATAAGGTCGTGAAAAACATTGACCTTACAAAAAAAGTACACACCCCATTAATCATATTAGGACCTCCTTGTTTTTTGTGCAGGGGCCACCACCCCTGCACCCCCGACATGGGGGACTTCGCCCTCACACCCCCCAGACTAAAAATAACAAGCTCTGAGGGGGTGTGGACTTAGGGGATGAGCTGAAACTCTGGACTTGGAAAAAGTCCATTTCCAAACAAAACAAAATAGGAGCAACACCAGGAGACCGGGGGGAAGGGGCACTGAACTTTGGTCCCAGGTCTCCAACCCTGCTGTGTGCTGGTGCCTTATCTGTGACGTAGACAGCCAGTTCTGAGTGCTGTATCATTTTTTTAATATAAAATGTATTACTGAATGTCTCTGCTGAAAATCTGATGCTGTAGGAGTAACCTCGCTCACCCCCTCCCAGGTTTCAGCTGAAAGATGAAAGCCATGAGAAAATGTTGAAAACGGCATGTGAGATCACACGCACAGTTTTAGATACTAGGTGTTACATGAAAGGCCTTAATCAAGGGCCTCCTGTTTGTCTGAGTTAACTACAGCTGTAGTTGCTAAATCATATCCATTTTATGATGTTGGAGGGAAAACCCAGGTTATTACATAGAAGTAGGAAATCTTTTAAAAGATTTGTATGTCTTGTGATATAAGAGTTCTGTATTTTGTGTTTTACATATTTTTATCTAATTTTAATAAAACTCTTTTTAGAGCATACTTGGTCTGTCTTTGATTTCTTTTTAGTTGTAAGAAGAGTATATATGGTTAGAGCAGACATGAAGCATAAGCTTGAAAGGTGGTACCAAACTAGAAAGAGAAGCATTTTAAATCTGAGGTCTTTATTAAAGTTTTTAAGGGTTCATCTCTGTATACCTGGTTAGGTACCTGTAGTCAAGGATATCTGGCCCCATGAAGACAGATATATCTGAGCTTGTGCATTGGGTACACTAGCAAGAGGTTCACAGTTTGAATCCTTCCAGAACTGAGACTAAAGGTTGATCCAAATTCACAAAACAGACAAGAGGGTTACCTTGTTCTGTTAAACTGTTCACAAGACTGTGCTCGGAGGTTGGCACTTTGGGAGTAGAGGGCCCTGCCTGCTGAGTGGGTTTGTGACATATCCACTCCACCATGGGAGCAGCTTGACCAGGTACCAAACGTGGCAACTGGATCCCATCTCAGTTACAGCGCACAGTGACAGGAGTAGTGGTAATTCCCAGCCGCTATTTTACCCCTGTCACTGTAAATGCTATTGTACTTTCCATTGTGCAGTTCTTGCAGCGTGTTCTTGCAGCACTATTTTTTAAGCACTATATTGGCCCAGTATCTTTAGAAGTAATATCAAGTTGTGCCACAAGAGTTAAGTTTAAGTCTACAACACAGATGACCAGACCCTCACTGTGTTCCATTATGGTAGTAAATAGTTTACAAAAAAATGCAAAATCTACTGCTGGGGAGCATACATGTATACCAATGTGAGCATCTGGACATTGTATGTAGCATTTAGAATCATAAATCTCCCTTTTTTGTCTGGCATTTTCTGTATTCATGAACTCTGGGAGGCTGTTTCTCCCTTTAGTAGTTTGACAACAACGGGGCAAGTTTAAAAAAGACTGCTGAAAATTCTGCACATGCAGAAAAATGGCTTGCAACACTGTGGAAATGCAAGTGTGGCAGATTCACAGATCAGTGTTCCACAGTTGTGAAAAATCACAAACAAACATTTGTCAATGCTGAATGTTGTCTCGCGGGCATTGTCATTAGTAGTGCCAGAGTCAGAGACGCATAATAGGAATGGCAGTGAAGTATTGAAGCAATGCCAACCCCACCCCCACCCTGTAAAGACCGACAGGCATTGGGGTGTGCTTTTGGGTTGTTAGCTATAACGCTCATGCCATTGTACCTCACCCTACCCTGTAGTCACTGACAAGTGTTGTGGTGTGCTTTGGGGTCTTTGGGCATTATGTGTACCCCATTCCATAAGGAAATATGCTGAGGTGGATGCAGTATAGGAGAATGGGGTGAACTGTGTGGCCGAACAGTGCAAGGCACACCACGATGCCTGTCACTGGCTGCAGGGTGGGGGTGGGGTTGCAATGGTGTGAGCATTACAGCTGATGATCCCAAGTCACACCCCTGACACCTGTCAGTCTCTACAGGATGGGGTGTTAGAGTTGGGAACCCTAACACGATAGGCGTGTGTTGGTATTTTCACTCCAAATTTCCAACATGGGTTTTTTGTGAGCCCACCTCATGAAAACTGGCACAATTAGTTTGTTAGCTGAAAGGTGGTTTTTCACAGCAGCTATGCCATTTGACGACACAGGATGAAAACACGTTTTGGGCAGGATGTGGAAAATGACAACTGTATTATTCATGAGGAGGTGTAAAAAAATGGCAACGTTGAAAATATGGAGTGAAAATATGAAAAACTGGTGAAGTCATGAGCATGCATAGAAACTGCACAACACACATCCATAACCCAATTATTTTGGGGTGTTTGTTAGGCACATTTTTAATATAGGCATTTTGGGACCTCCCCTCATGAACAGTGGTGCTGTGATTTTGTTAATCTGTCCCAAAAGTTGATTTCCCACAGCGACCACACCATTGTGCAACACAAGTGTGGAAACACATTTTGGGCAGGATGTCAAAAATGACAACTGTACTGTTCATAAGGAGGTGTCGAAAAATGCCAGTGTTGAAAATCTGGCATGGAAATATTGCAAATTTGTGAAGTTACATGGGCGCATGGAAACTGCACAATGCACACTTGTAACACAATCATTTTATGGACTTTCAACACCAAATTTTCCACATAGTCATTTTTGGACCTTGGCTCATGAACAGTGTCACCATCATTTACTAAAACTGTCCTGAAAACTGATTTCACACAGCGACCATGCTATTCTGTGTCGGATGTGCGAAAACACATTTTGGCCAGGATATGTAAAATGACAGCTGTACTGTTCATCAGGAGGTATGGAAAAATGCCAGTTATGAAAATCTGGAGTGAAAATGCACGAAGTTACAAGCATGCATGGAAACAGCACAATGCATGCTCATAAAACAGCTGTTTTGGGGATTTTTTCCACCAAATTTGCAACATAGGCTTTTTGAGAGCCCCCCTCATGAACAGTGGCACTGTTGTTTTGTTACCCAGTCCCGGAAGGTGATTCTGCACAGTGACTGAGAAATCACCTTTTGGGACTGAATAATGCCATGACAGTGACTGAATTCATGAGGAGGGGTCCCAATAACCCCAAGTTGAAAATTTGGGGCAAAAATTCCAAAAAATAACTGAGATATGCACCAAAGTTGAAAAAACCCTATTTATGCCATTATACAGCTTAACAGCATTTCTTCAGTTCGTGGTCAGCTTTGAAGAGTGCAGACATGTTCCTGGTCTACTGGAGATCATCGTGCTGGACTCTGGAGGTAAGTATGTGGTGGGGTGGTGCAGGGAGGCAGGGTGTGAAGAGGGTGGACGCTGAGTTGCGGGAGGGAGCAGGGAGATGGCAGGGACTGTTTTCTTTTCACAGGTTAAAAAAACATTGCATCACTGTTTTATTTTCAGGGATTTGGGCAGCTGGGGTGGGATCCCAGCATGTCACCTAAGTGTTTTTTTTTGGGGGGGGGATGCTTTAGCTGACAGGGGATTGGGCACCCCTGTTGGCACATAAGGAAAGTGGGGGGGCAATAGCTGAGGGGGTTTGGGCACCTCCCTCTGCATATAACAAATGGAGGGGCAGTGCTTTATGCTGACGGGGAGTGGGCTCCCCCATTGGCACATACATTGGGTTCAGGGCATGCCAATGGGGGATTGGGCAACCCTGAAGTTGGCATTATGGCTGGCAGTGTGCCACCATGTTTTTTTCTGTCTCAGCAGGGTAAGCACATCAGGAGGTCCGCTGCTTGTGACGAGCTTTGCTCGCATTGCAGTGACCCTTTCTCTTATATGTGCTCACCCGCATGGTGTGGCGCCGGCATGCAGGCTGATTGGGGAATGAGGGGCGCACCTACTGATGCATGCCCTGCATTCTCCCAACAGTGACCATGCCTCCAAATGTGCTACTACCCCAATATGTTGGCTACGCAGGGGTGAGCCAAAATAAAAAGGCAAGTTAAGGAATTCCACATGTGCATAAAATGTGCAAGTGTGTATCCACAGCAGTGAAAATAATATAATGGGCCTGGCAGACAGAATAACTTGTGATCCATATTAATTTGAGTAGAAGACTTTGACAGTCTTGCAAAAGATGCAGCAGAACCAGCACTCCCAGTGAGGCCAGCAGACAGTCCCACAACATAGCAGCACCACCTGTAGCAGCAGGACCATGCACCCAGTAGCATTTTATAACTGTTGGTTGAGTCTCTCTCTGAGGTTTTTCTTTTGCCTGCTTCTGTAGCGCACACACTTCTGGCTGTTACCACCTCTGCCTTTACTGCATGTGGGGCTTCTTTATGTGATGCACTGGGTCATGTGGTTGTGGTTTGTTGAATTTCAATTGAAATGTGTGGCATTTGTCATCTAACATCTGATACTACTATACAACCCACAGGTGTGCTGTTGCTTGGTGCGTGAACCCCCACTACAATTGTTTTTCAATTGTTAGCACACTTCCTTTAGCTCAGGATGAGTTATTTATTTATTTATTTATTTAGACAGCAGTTTGGAAAACCCTTGAGCCATAGGCTCATTTACAAAGGTACCTTGTCACAGTAAGACAAACAAAAATGCACAGTATAATAGTATAACACAGTATAACAGTAACTTAAGACATAGATACAAACAAGCTGGTACAGGTAGGATTGATGCAAACAATACCAGAATTATGTTGTCCTTAGCAGCTTAGTAGTAAGCTTTGTCATAAGTATTGAGTACGGCTTTGACTAGTGGCAATTACAGCTTAGGGTGTTAACAAGATGGTTCCGTAAGGACGTTTTGAAGCACGATATAGTTGGAGCTTCGGAGATGGAGGGGGGCAGTGTGTTGAACCAGGAGGGGGCCCTAAAGCTGAAGGCTCTTTGGCTGTGAGAGGTCCTAGCTCTAGGGATAACAAGAAATGTTTTCCCAGAGGTCCGAGTATGAACTAGTGGGACAGAGCGGCGGATGGTGGTGATCAATCCTGGCGGGGATAGCCCAAGGAGGGTCTTTTTTGTAAGGGTACAGGTCAGATATTTGAGGCGCTCATCAAGGTCAAGTACCAGCGCTTTAGCGTACAGTAGACAGGTGTGTGTTAGCCTAGGTGCCCCAGTAATTAACCTGCAGGCCTTATTCAGAGTAGTGCGAATTTTATGGAGTGCGGTCTGATCAGCAGCACCATACACCGGCAGTCCATAGTCCACTAGGGACAGGATAGAGGAGGTGACTGTGAGTCGAAGAGCCTCCAGGGGGAGGCAGTGTTTATACCGATGTAAGATGCCCAATCGGATATTAGTGGCAGTGGCTAGAGCAGCGATGTGTCCGTGGAAGGAGAGGGAAGGGTCAAAATGGATCCCTAGGTATTTATAGGAGAAAACTTGTTTGAATGGGAAAGAGGACCCAGAGTGAATGAGGAGTTTGAAGTTGCAGGACTTGTTTTGAGGATGAGTGAAGAACATGGTTTTTGTTTTTTTAGGATTTATCACCAATCTAAGTTCCTTGAACCAGCCCTCAGCTTCGGTGAAGGACTTCTGCAGCGAGTCCTGGAGGGCAATAGGGTTACGACTTGAGGCAAAGATGACTGCATCATCAGCGTACAATAGAATGTTCCCTGAGCAAGAGCGTGGAAGGATGTTAAGGTAAAGGGAGAATAGTAAGGGGCCCAGAATGGAGCCCTGGGAACCCAGAAAAGATGGGACAGATGTCTGAGTAGGTCCCATTAATTTTTACATGCTGGTGGTCAGACAGATAACTGGTGCACCAGGAGATAGGCCCAGCAGCAAAACCAGAGACTAAGGGCATCAAGAAGGAGGGTGGGAGACAGTGTCGAAAGCTTTAGAGGGTCAATGGCGACCGCACCAGCCAGAGAACCAGTGTCTAAGGAGGAGTGGAGAAAGTTGGAGAACTCTAGGAGGGCTGTGTTGGTACTGTGGCCTGCTCGGGAAGCCATGCTGCTCAGGACATAGGACATTGTAGGTGGAGAGGTAGTCAGAGATTTGAGAGGCCACCACTTTTCCAAGGCCTTGGAGAGAGAGAGAATGGAGATTGGCCGATAGTTTCCAGCCACAGTCCTATCACCACCTTTAAAGATAGGGGTGACAGTGGTGACTTTCCAGGCAGTTGGAACCTTCCCCAGGCAAAGAGAGTGGTTGATGAGGCACGTGATCAGGGTAAGGACTGTGTCTAAGACCAGCCATAGGATACACGGATCCAGGGTGTCACTGCCCGTACTATTACTCTTGAAGGCAGTGACAAGGTGCGGCCTAAGTTCTTGGGCAGAAACATGGCGGAGGAGAAAATAAGGGTGAGAAAGATTTATGGCAGGCGCTGGGGGAGGAGGGTCAAAAAAATTTGTAGGGAGGATAGGGCTAAGGTCAGTGAATGAGGTGTTGAGGTGGTTGGCTATGAGAGCTGGGTCTGAGGAGATCACGTCATTAATGTTGATCTGGGAGGGTGGTGGGGAGTGTGCACTCTCATTTAACTGTTTAATGTTATCCCAGAAGGTTCTGGGGTTCCCCAATGAGGCAGTGAGTGAGGACCGATAGTGCTCAGACTTGGCCTTTCTGATGGCCCAAGTGCACTTGTTTCGGGCGGCAGCATATAACTGCCTGTCATCGAGCCGGCCAGTCTCAATGGCATGGTGCCATAGGTTGTCCCTATGTTTGAGTTGGTGGATCAAAGCTGGGGTTACCCAGAGGGCATTCTGCCTTTTAGAATGGCAGGTCGACATTGGGGCAAAGATATCACAGGCATTATTAAAAGTTCGGGTAAAGAAGGAGAGAGCTGTGTCGATGTCAGGAGTTGCCTGTATAGGAGACCAGTCAATTTGAGACAGAAGTTCCTTAAGTTTTATCAGTCCACCAGGTATTAGACGCCGCCAGCATGTGGACTGTGCTATGGGTTTGGGGACTGAGGATGACCAGTGGAATAGAATGGGGGAGTGATCACAGAAAGAGTCTGGGAGGACTTGTACATTGGGGATTTGATTAGGGCAGTTGGTGAGTACCACATCAAGCAGGGTACTGGAGCCTCTCTTGGGGTTAGTCCTGGTAGGGTGGGTAACTAGTTGAGTTAGGTCTACTGCAGAAAAGGAGTCACGGGTAGAGGAGGAGGAGGAGGAGGGGCTGAGCCAGTTGACATTTAAGTCACCCACCAGAATTTGATCAGCGGAAGGAGGTAGTGAGGAAAGGTATTCTGTAAGAGAGGCAATGGCCTGCGTTTGGTCCCTGGGGGGCACGTATGCAGTAGTCAGATAAAGGGGTCCCTTTAAAGGGTCAGGGGTTGTTTCAGCGTAAGCGCCTGGGCCCTGGAGTCAAGGATGGGAGCAGGCAAGGCTAGTAGGGAGAGATTCCTTGACATAAATAGCACAGCCGCTGCCCCGTCTCCCAACACGGTCGGACCAGAAGAGGGTGAAACCAGGAAGGGAGACTAGGGAGTCAGGGGAGGATTTCAACAGCCAAGTCTCAAACCAGATGCATGACATCAGGGTTAATTGATGTGACCAGGCATTGTAGTGAGTCAAACTTTTTAGGAGGCTACAGATATTCATGGAGACCATACATAGGCCTGTGGTGCTAGTCGGGAGCTCCCTGGGAACCGGGCCAGGTTTGGATGAATGTTCCCTGACAGGAGTAGTAGCATGACTAACACCCTGGCTGGGAGATGGTAAGAGGTTTTCCTACGATTGACATGGGGGGAGGGAGGGAGGTTAAGGGAGCAGGGAGGGCAGGGTGGTACAGGAAGGGAAGGGAAGGTAAGAATAAGAAGACACCCAGATGTGCCTGAGGTGAGGAGGAAGCTAGGGGGAGGGCAGGGAGGACCAAGACACACAGAGGTCCCATGAGGCAAGAGAGCAGGTTCAAGAGCAAGGGGAAGGTGGGGTGCCAGGCCACAGTGCGGAGTAGCAGATGGGTAAGTGGGCAAGTGCACTGCTAGTGGGGATTAGCACAGGCAGAGCGTGAGGCAGGGCCAATACATTGTTACACCTCATTCTTTTTAGTGCAGCATGTGCACAACATTTTTTACACCAACTGTGGAAAAACAGTGACTGAGAATAGCCTTTAAGGGGATATGCCACACTTTTCAATGGCTTTTTATGCACAAGAACTTTCACAGCTGCATTTGTTTCCACAATCTACAGTGTATTTTTTCAGCAGCTGTGACCATTTTGTGTAACACAGTGCAGTTGCACCTGTTTTCTACATCGGCATAATCTTTGGGACTTGCTAATTTTTTGCACTTTGAACATGTTTTGAGAATCCAGCCCAGTATATGTACAAAGTTAAACTGCACTTCTTTCTTTTTAATTAATTCCAGGTTTATATGTGAGATTGATGTTGCTGGATTAGTCATAATGCTAATGTGGCCAAACAGGTGTTCATACTCTGCCTGGTTTAGTGCAATCCCCTCATCCATGAATGTTCACATTTCTATATTGGGCTATGCAGTTCCCACCAGCTCTAAGTTTTGGTGTATCTGGAGCTTCAGTCACTGATGCAGACAGCACTCATCTGTTCAAAGTCTCACAACAACCAAACATTGTCCAGTGCTCAGCCTCTCAATGAGACAAAATTCAGATGTGTTGCAGCTTGCTCTCATGTTTCAGTTCAGACCCAAATGTCTGTATGGTACTGGAACAGACATAGCACAGAATCACTTTCGGCAATTTCAGCAATTCACTGAGACCACAAATTGAAAAGTATTTTTTAGCCTACCATATTGCAGGTCACTTATTTTTCTTTATTGCAGGTCAATCAGCATACACTGATACTGGTGTTTTCTAATGTTTATTGTCACAAAAGGCTTAGTAATCCATACAGATGTGCTTCACAGCCTTGTATCAGGGGAGGGAGCTGAATGCATTCTTGCTAACACATGCCTGCACATTGCTGACGTTTCAAACACATCTTCATCAGAGTTGCCAGTGATCCTGGTATGCCACCATTTCATACTTAATTCTAGCCACGTGACCAGTGGTGTGAAACGGTCATTCCAGGCTACCAGAATGTCCAGTTGGCCACTAGTACTGCAACAATGGTTGTTTTATGTCTCATTCAGTATGTTACTTTAGTTGCAATATTGCAATACATGGGAGGGAAAAGGGGTGAGGGGGGTGTTTGAGGGAAGGGGTGCTGGAAAAGAAAATCACCATCATCATTCTTGTCACTGCAAACTACTTCATACTCAGTTGATTTTCATTTGAAAGTACTAAAATGAGAAAGCTCTATTGCAGTAAAACATTTCAACCATCAAAAGACATTCTGCTGTAATATTTTAATCACAATGAAAAGCAACCAATACTGCATTCCTGGTGGCCAGCTGCACATTCTGGTGCCCTGGAGTGACTGTTTCAGGCAACTGGTCATGTGACTAAAATTAAGTATACAATTATATCAGACTAGGGCAACAGGTAGCTCCGATGAAGGTGTGTCTGAAACATCAGCAATGTGTGTGTGTCTTACCAAGTGCAGTCCCCCAGTACAAGGTTGTGAGCCACTCCTGTATGGATTACTAAATGTTATCGATATCAGGCACTGTTTATGGATTCAATTGTTACCTCCTATTCATGTACTTGTTTTTGTTTGTTTTTTGTTGACTTTTGTTGACCCGGTAAGCCCACTGGGCCTAGAAGTCCCTTTTTCAGGGGCAACGAAGGGGGGGATACAGATGGTAAGCTACTGAATTTGAACCAGATTAAGCTGTTGGTGGTATTTTTTTAGTGAATGAGGGAAATTTAGCCAGGACACCGGGGAAATTCCTCTACTCTTTTTGATAAGTGCCATGGGATCTTTAACATCCAACTGAACTACCACCAATCCAGGCAGATGAGACCTCAGTTTAACGTCTCATCCGAAAGATGATATGCTTTTGTTCTTGGGATGTGAATGCTCTATACCACACTCAACTTGTAAGTAGCTTTTCATTTGTTTATACTTGTAAAATTTCCCTGACACCTGGAAACTTTTTTTCTTCTCTCACTTGTATTGTACTTACCTTACTGTGCCATCATGGCCCGGGTCATGCCTGAAAACAGTCCTCTGGATCAGTGCACTTACCCGGTTACCAAAGACTAAATAAATAAATAAATAAACTTTATGGAACTATGAATATTTGAAAACACCAATACATGCATACACCGATGGACCCATAGGAAAGAAAAAACAAGCATTTGTCAATGCCGAATGTTGTCTCACTGGCATTGGCATTGGTAGTGCAGGAGTTAGAGATACATAATAGGAATGGCTGTGAAGTATTGAACTGATGCCAACCTAGGGTTTTAAATAATTGATTAGCAGTTTTTTTCTTGGGACAAAACTAACTGTAAAGAACGCATCTATATAGGTTTTCTAGAAGTGTTATGTTTGTTAAACACGGTGAGGCAAGTGCTGTGCATTTTCACAATGTTTTAGCACTTTTATGAGCAAAACGCTAATCAATATTTAGAGTTAAATAAAACCCTGCAACCTCACCCCCACACTGAAGAGACACATTTTCAACATAGGCATTTTGGGACCTCCCCTCATGAACAGTGGCACTGTGGTTTTGTTAATCTGTCCCAAAAGTTGATTTCCCACAGAAATCACACCATTCTGCGCCTCAGGTGTGAAAACACATTTTTTGGCAGGATGTGAAAAATGACAGCTGTACTGTTCATAAGGAGGTGTAAAAAATGCCAGTGTTGAAAATCTGGGATGAAAATATTGCAAATTTGCAAAGTTACAAGTGTGCGTGGAAACCACGCAACACATGATTGTAACACAGTCATTTTATGGACTTTCATAACAAAATTTTCAACATACACATTTTAGGACCTCTGATCATGAACAGCATCACTGTCATTTTATCAAACTGTTCCGAAAACTGATTTCACACAGCGACCGTGCTATTTTGCACTGGAAGTGTGAAAACACATTTCGGCCAGGATATGTAAAAATGGCAGCTATACTGTTCATAAGGAGGTGTGGAAAAATGGCAATGTTGAAAATCTGGAGTGAAAATACTACAAATTCACAAAGTTACGAGTGTGTGTGGAAACTGCACAATGCACGCTCGTAAAACAGTCATTTTTTTGGATTTTTTCACTAAATTTGCAACATAGGCTTTTTGACAGCCCACCTCATGAACCGTGGCACTGTCATTTTGTTAATCAGTCTCGAAAGGTGATTCCATGCAGTGACTGCAAAATCACCTTTCTGGACCAAATAACACCATGACCGTGACTGAATTCATAAGGAGGGGCCCCAATAACCCCATGTTAAAAATTTGGTGCAAAAATTCTACAAAGTGCCCGAGATATGCACCAAAGTTGAAAAAACCCTATTTATTCCATTATACAGCATACCGGCATTTCTTCAGTTTGCAGTCGGCTTTGAAGAGTGCAGACATGTTCCCCAGTCCACGAAGATCATCAGCAGACTCTGGAAGTGCGTGTGGGAAGAAGGGTGAGTGGGGAGGCAGGGTGCACAGAAGGTGGGCGCAGGTTGGGGGAGGGAGCAGGACAATCTGTGAGGGACCATTTTCTACTTTTCAGGGGCATTTGGCACGCTGGGGTGGGCTCCCAGCATGCCACCTGAGTGTTTTGGGGGGCTAGCTGATGGGGGATTGGGCACCCCCATCGGCATATACTGAAGGGGGGGCTAGAGCTGAGGAGGATTGAGCACCCCCCTCGGCACACAACAAATGGGGGGGGGCATTATGCCGATGAGGAGTGGGCCCCCCCGTTAGCACATGAACTGTGTCAGGGCATGCCGACAGGGGGATTGGGCACCCCTGAAGTCAGCATTGTGTCAGGTGGTTGTGGCAGTCACTGCCACCATGTTTACTAGAATGCTTCACCAGGAAAGGCACGTCGGGAGGTGCCTCTGCATGATGAGTTTTGCTCTCATTGCAGTGGACTTTTTCTTAGATGTGCTCGCCACATTATGTGTTGCTGGTGTGGTGCCTGCATGCTACCTTATTGTGGAATAAGGGGCGCACCTACTGATGCATGTCCTGCATTCACCCACAGCGACCACACCTCCAAATCTGCTACTACTGCAATATGTTGGTTGGTGCACAAGCTCGAGCCAACATAAAAAGGTGCCTGCATTATGCTTGATAAGAAGTACTTTTCAATTTGTGCTCTCAGTGAATTTCTTAAACTTCTGAAAGTGATTGTGTGCTGCAACTGGTCACTGCCATTCTGAGAATTTGGTCTGAACTGTTTGTTAAACATGAGAAGAAGCTGCACGGTATCTGAGTTTGGCCTCTTTGAGAGTTTGAGCACTGGACATTGTTTGGTTTTTGTTGTGAAATCCTGAATAAGTTCAACTCTCTCTTCAGGTGGTGACTGGAGTGTCAGGCTTGCAAGCTGATTTTCCATTAAACTGTTATAGGAGGCCTCTGATTTCCTGCATCATATGCAATGCCAACAGCTGCCCTTTTGCCTTAACTTTGTGTCTCTGGACCACATTCCATTCTCCCCGGGAAGACTGAAGTCTATTATTTTGATTCACTTTCTGCTTTTCAATCGATATGCTTCATTCCTTCAGTGCTTTTGTGGCTTCTTACATGGTATCATTTTGGCGCCTTCTTCCCAGAATATCTGAACTCACACTGGGTATGTCATGTGGAATCTTATCTGCTTATATTTATGGGCTCTAACAATATCCCCTATTGCCTACACCTTCTTGGAATATCTGGTGGGTGGACTTGACCAAAATAAAGGGAGACTCCATTACATGTATGGGCCCGATTTTCAAACCCTGAAGTTTGACACAAGGTACCTGCACCAAATGGGTAAAATGCAAGTGGCACCCTGTGTCAAACTTTGTGGCATTCCAATTTTTGAATGCAGGCTCGGTTAAAATCAGAATGTTATATGCCCAATGCACTTTGCACCACCCTTGTGGCAAAAGTGCTCCTGCTGCAGATCACAAGGGGGCTTGTGCCATGGCGGGGCTACACCATGCCCTTTTTGGGGATTTTGTGAGCCCCACTATAAATGCAACAGGGGACTCAAGTTAGACTAGCCAGTAGGTGGTCTAAGAGCCCTGCACCATTGCAGGATGATATTGGCAGTGGGGGGTGGGAATTGCCAGGAGGGGGCCGGGGGCAGACAGAGTACAGTGGAGTGCCCTAGTGTGCTTGATGGAGACAGAGAAAGTGCAGGGTGGTGATGTGGCACCCAGCCAGGGTGCATTGCGCTATACCTGGCAATTAATCGAGCAGTCTGATTGATACTGAAATTGACAGTGACTAAAGTTTCCCAGTTCTGGTTAGTTTGTTTGAAATAGCTAGAGAAGAACTTAAGGCTCGATTGTTGTTTTCCAGCTGACAGGCATTCAAAGTCTCTAGACAATCCATTAATATCTAATATATGAATATGCAATATAATTTACCCTGGCTCATACAGAAAAAAAGTAGTAGTTTTCTGCTGTGATGTCAGTTTTGTTCTGTGCATTAAAACTTTCCTGTCACTCAAACTACTGTAGTCATTTGACCAGTGTTGCATGAACAGAGTTATGAAATGGCACAGATACAGTATATGGAGCAAAATGATTGGATGAGTGTGATCACATGACTGTAGTGATCTTTGTTCTTTAACAGATGTAGCATTGTTTTCATGGCAGGTGTCATAGTACATTTGTCTTTTCTTTTCAAGTTATGAGCCAATACACACTCAAAGTGCAACAACCAACTGTACTCCAGGCTATGCAGTAAGGAAGATTGCATCACAGATCCAAGGGGGCTGTATGAACATAACTTTGCTTTATGCATTATAATGCATTTATCTTACTCTTACTTTTTGCCATGCTATAGGCTATTGCTTATATATGACAAGTGTGCATGTAGTAAGTTACAAACACTAACTTATTCTATTTATTTTTGTATCTTAACTGGATAAGCACCTTAGGTGAAAAGCACTTTATCAGGGGTAACCTGGAGCTACATTTATGGATAATAAATTTCTAGAAAGTGAGTTCTGAAGGAAAATGGTACATTTTGTCAGGCATTCCTCGTGCTAGAAGAAAAGTTCTGTATGTTTAGCATACTTTACCTCAATTCAGGAATGGTTCTGGATGTGGAGAACAGAGTATCTGGTTTATCTTCCTTATGGATGTTAAACAGCAGCCAGGAAGTGTAGACTATTGAGAGCCCCCATTCTTAGGATGCAGTATAGCGTAGTGGTTAAGGACATTAAGCTGTAAACCTGAAGATCTGGGTTTGCATCCTTTCATCCCCCACTTGCATACTGTGTAACCCTGAGTAAATCACATAACTTCCTTGTGATCCCAGTTTACACCTGGAAACAAGCTCCAGCTTAGTGTGCCTTTCCTGTTTAAACAACTCCCCTTCCTTAACCCGTGCACTGCCCTGTCTTGGACAACAATGCAGTAATACCTCACATGACATAAAATGGATTGAGGAGCAAAAAGATGAAATAATTATATTCTTTTTTAGTAACAGTGTATTCACCAATAAAAGCACGGTTTATGCCATTTTCTAAATGGCAGCAGTCAATAGTTGAAAATTAAATACTTCCTGTAAGTCTCTGAAGAAACCATTTTCAATTTTATTATAATTTTGTAACCACAATATATGTTTATTTGCTTTGTGGAGTAACTGAATGTAATATTTTTTAAGATATGTATTTTTATGTTCCCATGCCCCAAGCATGAACTGTAATCATTAAGAAAAAAACAAGTTACTCTAATTGTTTAATGACAGTTCTTGCACAAGCATAGAAACTCAAGGCAGGTGACAGCAAGCAGTGGTATGTGTGTGGGAGTCAGTTTACACAGTCACAAATTAATGAAAGGATCTGTTCATGAGTCCAGTCATGAAATGGTTGCTGTATTCCAGCTGCAAAAACCCACCTCAGTATGTAACATAATTTCACACTACATTGATATTTTAAGTATGAGCAGAATGGGTGATCACTAAGTGAAAGAGTAGCAGGGGTATGGTTTACCAACCACAACCATTTTTCCCAATGTGGGAACAAATGTAAAACTTAATTATAGGGCCCACTTCACAGTTCCAAATTGAGGAGGGACAACATGGATTGATAACAGCCTCCCTGTTATACCTCTGTACTTTGGGGTCATATACAGAAGATAGTCTTAGGTGAGTGGAGGATTTCTGCTAATTGCCATCTGTGTGTGGTGGGAGGGGGGTAGGCCACTGGACAGTAGGAGCTCATGGATAAGGAAAGGACTGAATGACTTGGGGCAAGATGAAGGAGAGCATTGACACAAGACCCAAGATGTCAGGGATTACTTGGAATGGGGCAGAGTGGGAGAGGGTGAGTTTCTGCATGCCAGGGGATACTTGTCTTTGGGAAAGGTGAGTGATATGGTGCCACTGAATGACAGGGTCTACTTAGCTTTGGGCAGGATAATGGAGAAGGTGCCGTTGAATGTCAGGGTTGATATTGTTTGGGGTAAGGTGAGTGATGTGATGCTGCTGGATGCCAGTGACTGCTTGGTTCAAGGCAGCATGATGGAGTGGTAGCTCTGGATGTCAGTACCTACTTTGTTTGGTGCAGGGTGAGGGTGAGGGTGTCGCTGCATGCCAGGGACTGCTTGCCTTATGGTTAGTTCAGGAATGGTATGCCAATGGGCTCCAGGGACTGCTTCATATGAAGCGGGGTGAGTCAGGGAGTTCCAATGGATTCCATGGATTGCTTGATATGAGGCAAGGTAAGTTACAGGGTGCCATTGGACACAAAGGAAGCTGGTATGAGGCAGGGCTAGTCAGGGGGAGCTATTGTACTCTTGGGTCTCCTAGGAAGATAAGGAAATATCAATGCTTGTATTGCAAATGAAATTATTGTGATTTTGTTTATTAAATGTCTTTTAAAAGGGTTAGGCATTATTTACAAATGACTATGTTGAGGCATCAGTTAGGGCAGAAACATGACCACAAAAGCAGGAAAATGCAACATTAGGATATAAAGGTCACTGAAGCTACAGAAATGTGTTGTGCGGTGTTCCTTTGGGTTTAAACTATTGCCCAAAGCAGTACTGACATTATTCTAACTTTGGCACTCTTTCTCCCTCTGAAAACTTTAGTATGTGAGTAGATTTCTGTACCATCAAAAAAGTGCTAAAGGTAAAATAATTGCCACATTGCAGCAAGTAATCATTTAAACACCAAGCAAGGAACACCACACCATATAATAATACAGTTTCAGAAGATTTTTTTTAACCTATCCTCACATTTCCCTACTTTTGAGACTTTGTGCTTCAACCTTAACCAATGCCTATTTTTTTGCAATTGATATCTGTTAGTTTTCATTTGTCTCCCAGGTTTTATTGTTCTATTTTGGTCAGAAATGAGCACAACATAGTTACGAAATAAGGTATGACCAGGGGTTATGGTAATGCTCTAGTCTAGTTACTCATACCCTGGGGATCTAATGTTGTGCAAGGAACAGCCAAGTGCCATATGACCTGGTGGTGATTAGCAACAACATTATTATAACCCCTGAGATTTCCTTATTATTGATGTAAAAAGTAAAAAAAAATATTTTTTGTCATAATATACTTTGTACAACATTTAAAATGAGCCCTGGGGGTGATTAGCAACAACATTATTATAACCAAATGGATTACCTTATTACTGTTACAAAATGTTAAAAATATGTTTTGTCAAAATATACTTTGTACGTTGTTTAAAATAATTATTGAAAATTATTTTTTAAATAAAATAGTTTGTACATCTGTGTTTTAGTGGCATGAGCTGATTCTAACAGCAAATGTAGTCGCTGGCTGGGCTAAATTGAACACTTATGGCTGGCATCAGTGTAAGCATGTTCACAAGAGTACATCTGGTGTCCATAGCAAGACTTGCCTCATTTAACATTGACTTACTTGAGCAGAGTAATTCATGGGTGTAGTTAACAGCATTACCCCACATCCCAAAGTTCACCCCCACCACCAAATTAGGTTTTTTGCAAGAATAAATAATTTTGCATGTACCTCCAAAGTGTTACATTTAAAGTTTTTAATTCTTCCAATATCCAAACATGGCTGGAGATGTGCAATGTCATCTTGTGAAACTGATTAGCTCTGCTCTGCTCGTGATCTCTTGTAGCGAAATGAATACAAGAGAGCGCTGCAGGGCTGCTCAGATACCGAGATGGTGCCTAGTGCAAGACATTCTGCAGCCATTGATACAAAGGATTGCAATCTGGAAAAAGGAACACTAGAAGTTATAAGTGAAAACTTGAAAATAAGGAATGGATCTAACTTGCATTTCTTGCCATGTCTATTGATAAGGATAATGGTGGTTCTGAGTTTTATAAAAATAATTCAGAAAACGAAGGACCTTTTATTATCTGACAAATCAATATTCAGGTACTGCATTTGTATTTATTATGTAATTTTTGTCTTTTACTCTGCCACAAAATAAAGATTTGTGATGTTTTAGAGCACCACCGCTTTGTCAGGCCATATCACTGTGGTCACCTGCATTAAATACATATAAATAAGTGTCTTGTAATGATATGACTGAACTATGGATTCTGCTCTTGATGTACAACAGCATATTCCTTTTAACTTTCACCAAAAAAATGCTTAATGTATATAATATTACATAGCATTGTTTTTAAATATTTATTTGGCAGCTATTCTGCAAAAGGTCATCTTGTAAGAAACAATTAAAAGTATGCACTATGAAGAATTCCTGT
The DNA here is from genome assembly GCA_016271365.2 of Neoceratodus forsteri. Lineage (NCBI taxonomy): Eukaryota > Metazoa > Chordata > Ceratodontiformes > Ceratodontidae > Neoceratodus > Neoceratodus forsteri. Next base: position 702,387,513 of record CM057455.1, read on the forward strand.
ATCACAATGTGTGATCAATTTATATATATATATCTATCTGCTTCAGTTCTAGATTTCTTGGTGACAGTTAAAAGGATTACATTCTTGTACATTGCCTGTGTGACAGAAATGGGAAGGAAGGAGTTAATGGTTTGGCTTCTCTAGTTGACATTTTTTAGCAGTCTGAAAAAAACACACACACACAGGCAGGAATTCCACTGTCCACTAGCATCTGGCTAGGTAAGCCATAAATCTCAAACACAGACACTTATAGTTTAAAGGGATTGATTCAATCAAATATAAACTTAAGGTTAAAATGGAATATTATTGGTCACTGATAGGTGTTCAATCTGATTGGGATAATTAAAAACATACATGGTAGATGGCTGGTGCATTCAAAGGGGGAACAGGAATTATCTAATCTCAAGAGAGAATATAAGATGCTGCAAGACGGTGAGTTACTCTTGAAGATGAAGGAAGAAACTGTCCAAGAGACTAAACTTGGGCCTACCCTTCTAGCTATGTCTGTGGGAGCTGGAAGTTAGCATAGGGTCAGTGTCTCTGGAAGAATAGGGAAGGGTAAAATTGATTATAGCACATCTCAGCAATAGCTGTTTTTCTGTTTTGTCATCTGTTATTTAAAAACATTTGTTTACTTTTCCTGTAACAGTTTTATTTTCTTGTGTTGAATATAGATATCCAGTTATGCTTCTTTTCACTTTCTGTTAAGTAAAAAGCTATTTATTTACTCAACAGCTGCGACTGTGATGCCATTTTTCTAAGGTACTACATGGTTGCCACTGGCTGAGATAAACTCTGTTTAGCATCCACCATTCAAGAGAGACACACTACCAGACTTTGATCTGTGCAATTGCACATTTGACTACCCAGTTTTGTAAACTTGGGAGGTTGGCGCTGGGCGAACCCAGCTGGTGGCAGTGAATACCCAAGGACAGACACCTCTCTAAAGGCTGTTCATGCCCAGAGAGAGAGGTGGGTTGTCACAGCCTGTATATTGTGACTAAATGGAAATCACAAAGATAGGGCAGTATGGTGCAGTATAGCACAGTGGTTTAAGGTTATGAGCTGCAACCCTTGAGACCTGGGTTTGAATCCCACAGTCCCCACTTGCATACTGGCATACTGTGTGATCCTGAGTAAGTTACTTAACTTCCTTGTGCTCCCAGGTCACACCTATAAACAAGCTTTCAGCTTAGTGTGTGTCTCCTGATTAAAAAAAATGAATGAAACTTAATCTGAAGGGAGAAGTATATGACAAATAGGCAGGTATCCTTTTATTATGAGCAGGACAGTGAACAGTATTTTAAATTATTGATGTACCTTCAAAAAAAGTGTTGCCACTTTTGACCCAGCAATTATTTTAAATACATGTTAATTTATACCAGGATCTTGATTTGTTTGGCTGGCACCAGGGTGTTAGTATTATTCATCTTTCAGTCATATAATTACAATATTATGATTAGATAAATAGACAGACAGACAGACAGATAGATAGACAAACAGATAGATATTTAGATACACACACACACACACATACTGTATATATGCAACAGGTGTCTGAATAAATCTGCACTGATAAATCCATTTATCTGTGCTACTATATGGATAAATTTATTTATGCAACAGGTGTCTGAATAAATCTGCACTGATAAATCCATTTATCTGTGCTACTATGTAGATACATTTATTTATCCACATAGTAACTACATTATCACCCATTTATCCACACAGTAACTACATCACTAACTACCACCACATGTATTGCCTTCTTACCAGCATTGTCTCCCAGTTTCACTTTCACCTCCTCAAAGTGCTCTTAAAAGCCAAACTATCACAGTCCCAAACACTCACAAATGCACACCCTAACCAATCCCCCCAAAACTGGAACCACATTTTAAATGAAAACACTCTTAAGAAAAAAAAGCCATGTTTTCCTCTTTCTCAGCACAGCAATCCTGTAAACCAAACACAGCAACCAGGCACAGAGAAAAAAACCTGAAAAGGAACTTAACTAAAAAAATTTGACAAACCAGAACCCCAAAAAATCCTGTTGCATAAATCAAATATGCAGGGGGTGCCTGTGGGATAACAAAGTTATTTGTTCAGTTGCCAGTGACCACTCGTAACCCTCACTTATGGCTTCGCCACTCATGAGGTTACTCGAGGTCTCAGGCATCTGTACAAAAAACGTTGTCATCCTACAGGCAACCCTGCATATCCCTTATATATAGAGAAAGAATAACGGTTGGGGAAGGGTTTGATATGATAATTTAATGCACACCCGAGTTGTGGGATGCTACATAAACCCCAAGGGCGAAGCCCGAGGGGTTTATCAAAGCATCCCACAATGAGGGTGTGCATTAAATTCTCATATGGAAAACTCTCCCCATCTTTTATTTTTTATAATAACAGACCAGCAATTTTTCTCCAGCAGTTTGTAAGACTGTTTGGCCCCGCCCACATACAGAATGTTGGCCAATGAGGCAGCAGCATAGTTTGACTGGCATGGATCATGAATGTCATAACAACCAGCTGGTTGTTATGGAAAATATCAACCTGGTCAGTACATTGAGAGAAATTGCTGACCAGTTATTATATATATATATATATAGGGGATATGACATGGCCTGACTGAAGATACCATATTTATCTTCATGAGAGTCCAATAATATCATGATATCTCACAAGTGGTGAAGCCACGAGTGAGATATCTTGATGTCATTGGCCTCGAGTGAAGATAAATATGATATCTTCAGTCAGGCCATGTCATGTTCTGTTTATACAACTCATGAGCTGGGCCCTCAACACGGCCCCCAGATATGTTTTGGAGTTCCTTCCATCCCAAGACAAGGTAACACATCTGGGACTTAAAACAATACTCTAGATATTTATTAGGAAGAACCAGTAGTTCCCCACCCTTCCCATTGCTCTTGTCCTGCCATAAGTGGTAAAAACATAGGTATTAAAAGTTATCTAGTTGATTCTGCCATTTGCCCCGGTCTCACTGAAGGAGTTTCACCTTTGATGTTATTAATGTGTAGCATGACTGAGGGTTTTCAGTGGTTTAAAATAAGGACCTGGCAGACATTTAAAATATTACACTCTACCTGTACACTGACAGAAATGTCTGTGGCTTTTTGGCATTTATTGTATTTAAGTCATTACAAAACTTACCGGGTTGATCCTGCAGTTTCCCCCTTGTCTCACTGAAAGAGTTTCATTTGTGATGTCCTAGACATGGAAAGCACTGTGACTGAGTGCTTTAATATAGTACCTTGACTAACTCACAGACATTTAATATAAGGTGCTGTCAGTGGAAACTGTTATAAATCCCCTTCATTTTTACTGATGTTGCTGGGCTTTGTTAGAAAGAAGTTGCTGACAGTAGAAAGAGAGAGATCCTGCCATTTTATCCTTGTCTCACCAAATGTGTTTAATTTCTGATGTGCTACATTTTCAGCGTGACCGAGCGCTAGCAAGATAGTACATTGACTACCTCAGAGATATTTAAAATAAGATATTCACACTGTTTTTATTGACTTTACTGGCCTTTGTTAGAAAAAAGCTATTGAGAGTAGAGAGAGAGACAGAGACAACATGTCTGCAGCTTCAGAGAAATGAATGGGAGCGCTTAGCGAGCGTTGTTATAGCAACACTCGCTCGCGCTCACTTTCACTTCTCTGAAGTTGCCAACATGTTGTCTCTCTCTCTAGTTTCAGTAGCTTTTTTCTAACAAAGGCCAGCAAAGTGAATAAAACCAGTGCGAATATCTTATTTTAAATATCTCTGAGGTAGTCAATGTACTCTCTTGCTAGCGCTCGGTCACGCTGAAAATGTAGCACATCAGAAATTAAACACTTTTGGTGAGACAAGGATAAAACGGCCGGATCAACCAGATAAGTGTGTTTTTTAATTACTGATTGTGTGAAACTGATAGCAAATGTAAGAGTCGTGATGGTGGGGTTCAGGTGATTGAGAGGCAGAGCTTTAGAACAGCTGAGTTTTATGAGGGGCCAATAGGATTTTTTGGAGATGACTACAGAACAGGATGATGTATAGGAGTGTTAAAGATATCATGATGACATATAGGAACATGAAGATACTAATGTTATCTTCACTGGCTTCTTAAGATATCACTTTTTATACTGACGTTTATCCCAGCACATAAGTTGTATAAATATATATATATAATATATACAGTATATATATATATATATATATACTCACAGTAGTTCATGGAGGTGACCCCAGCAGTATGTCTCTGAAACATCATCATTTTTCTTACTGTTGCAGAAAAACAAGTCAAACATACATTTATTTTACTACTTGAGGAGTGGGCCCTTTTTTTCTGCATCTCACACATTTTGGACTCGGCTGAGGGCATCTTCACTAAATGAACTGGTAATTTTCTTAAAATTAGGATGAGGCACCTGGATGTTTTGTGGGATTTTGTTATTTATCATGTAAGAAATAAGACACAATGGGGTGTGCATTACATTGTTATTAGCACACTCCCAGTGGCATAGCAGCTGCACCTGGAAGCATGGTTATCACAGTATAATGCACATCCCCACAGCATCTTGTTTCACTTATAAAATTTGTACTGAATCTGGGGAAATTGAAAAAGGAAGGGGACAATTAACAAAGAAATAAAAAAAATTAAAAGATACACAATCAATAGTTCTTCTATCAATGAGTGCCACAAGACACCAAAATGCACATTTTCTATAATTGCTCTTTTTTAAGGCGAGTATACATTTATTTAATCTACGTCTGTTTCTATATTTCATCTTGTAGGAGTTAAGAGTTTGCTGTATGGGTTAGGAGATTACCTGAGGTCAATTAAGAGAACATTGGAAAGATCAGGATTCCATGATGGCCTAGCCAGCAGTCTGCTACCATCTGCAGTAGCGCAACTTAGGAAAGTTTTGCAGTCTGAGCACTGGTGGGCAAAGTTAGTCATGTGACCAAGTGAGCCGAGCAGGCAACACATGTTTAGCTGTCATTCTTAGTCTGTATGTTAAAATGCCAACAGAGCTGGGAGCATAACAGAAAGATGCTTGGCATCAAAGGTAGCACAAGTCTGAAATATCCTGAAGCTCTCACCAGCGCATGCTACCAGCTGCAGTAGGAAATGTTATGAAACTCCTGGGGAAAGATATTCAAAGCATTGCAATGGGCGCAAATCATTAGCGCTGAAATTGCACCTGGCTGCAATATTCAAAAGTGCCAATAGCGCTGGTGCAACATGATAGTGCCAGCGCTAAGAAAAAATGTATGCAGGGGACCGACCGAGGGGCAGAACCGGGCATATCGGCATACCAGAATATTCAAAATCATAGCTCTGTGCTACTGTCAGTTGGCTCTAAGTGTGGCACCCTCACACAACCTAAAGGCCATCCTTAAACACACACTAATGCATCCAAGTTGGGGACCACAGTTCTACAAGTACATCAAGCTGTGTTTGTGCATTGCCCTGGCCTGAGGTTCATGTTGCCCCTAGATATTTCAGATCTTGCTATGCTCAGCAGGGTACACTGAGTATGCCTGCAGACATCCATGGCCAGCAGCTACAAAACTCTTTCCCAGGTCTGACATACAGGTGGAGCTGTGTGCACCTCCCAGTCCATGGCTACCAACCTGTAGTTCCTGTCTGATGTACAGGTGGAGTTGTGTGCTCTATACAATAGTGCCAGGCAAACTGCATGGGACTGCATGCAAAGCAGGCCATAATGAGGTGCTAATGTGGCTGTTTGCCATGGATTGCCTAAGTAGGCTCATTTGCATACGAGCTTTGAATATAGCAAACTTTAGCCCCAGGCTAATGTCTTGGTCCAGGGCAAATTTGTTAGCACACGGCTACTGTGTTTGTCCCGGGCTAACCTGTCAAGACCATAGTACAGTTCTTCTGCGTGTGGTCTGCAATGTTGTTTGCTTTGCTTTCACCCACATTGGCCACCTACTGCAGCTCTGCCTTACTCCACCTCTGTGTGCACTGTGCTGCTGGTGCAGTTTGGCTTCCTAGTTGCTATATTCAGAGCTGTCTTATTTGCTGGGCTACTTTTACAATGCACTCCCGGCCCTGTTTATATGGCTTCATTTGCACACTATAGTCAGCTGATTTAGCCCTGGAGCTATTCCTTTGAATATAGTGTACACATGGTTCCAGGCTAATTTAGCAAGCCGTGCAATGCTAATTTTGCCCTGGGGCTAAGTTATAAGTATGTGGCCCCAGGTGTTCTGCTTTTCTACCGGTGAGTCAGGTAGAGAGCAAGTGGAGCAGATTTTTATTAGTTACATTTTTTGAACAGCGAGGGTGGCAGCCACATTTAGTAGAGTGGTTTTGTTTTGAAATATGGTGCCTTCAATTACTGGTCAGGAGGGAAGAAAGCATTAATTGCAGCATTTTTGGAGATTACCACAATGGAAGCTATTGAATCGGGTACCTGTCTTTAGAGTTGGTTTTAAAAAGTATAATATTTATTAATTAATATACATAACAATCTATAAGCTAATTTTAGAGTTTACATGTTTTGTTGCTGGTTTATATCTGGTTTGAACTTTTTTTTGTCACAGTTGCTAGAAAACAAAAAAGGCTGCAACAGTTAGAATTCTAATTAAGCACATTGATTTTCTTATACACTGGGTTTTGACAGGACTTGTTTTTTACACTGCATTATACTCCTTTGATTCCTATGGTGTTCTGGTCCTTGCTGATCAGGATGCAAGATTTTCCCTATCCATTCTATAACTGTTTTTCTGTACAGTTACGGTGTCTCTTGTGGTTGTAAGAGTGCATTCTCAAGTTCTTTAGGTAAGAAAAATGTGGCGCGAAGCTGAGCAGTTCTGGCACACAGAGGACTTGAGAACACACCCTTAGAACCACAAGAGATAAGAAACTGCACATATAAGCATATTATAAATCATACTGAAGAGCTGTGTTTAAAAAATGTAATTTGAATTTAAATTCACAGTCTTTTACTTTGTAGAAAATTAGAGAAGCCCCTGTGTGGGAAATTGACTGTGTCAACTGAACACTGAACTTCAGCAAGTTAGAACTATGTGCGGGAGACAACCTGTTGTTGTTATGAGTACCCAGAATGTTTAGAAATAAACAATTTTGATTGGCTAAGAATCAGGTGATAATTTATTATTGTTTTACTATGGAGAAGTTCTGCTGAATGATGCTCATTTACAAGGAGGTCCTGGTAGAACAACCTGAGCTTCAGCAATAAGCACAAAGAATTACATACAGAGCATAAGAGTTACAGTTAGTGGATCACTGAAGATACAAAGATGTAAGTCAAAACGGTTGCACAGCATAAGAGGCTTTACAAATACATATATTAAAGATTATTGTAGGGCTTCCAGAAGACTGAAAACCAAACATGTGTCAGCATTTCTGAGACCCATTTTATAATAGGAGTAAAAAAAAATTTCGAGATGAGACTAAATCAGATTGCAGATCAATAGTCCCATTATCTTATCACAAAGGCCCTATAGATATGCAAATGAGGACAAAGGGCACTCTTGATATGCCAATGAGCAACTGCCAGAATGTCTTCTCCATAAATATTCTGACAGAAGATTACTGCAGGGTTAGAATATAGTAAAACTTTTTCTTAAATAAAGTTTTCATTCAGAAAATTATTTAGTATTTTTCCTCTTTACAGTAAATATTAATCATCTCAATATAACAGCAATAATTGTACATTCTGGTTGCAACAATAATAAGCCCACTGAGTGGTGGTGATAAAGATCTCGGCCTTTGACCTCAGACATTATCAACTGCCATTAGTGCTTTTATGACTTCATATAAGCACCACAACATAACATTGTCACCATAGTACACAGAAGGAGGGAATGGCAGGTAGTGCAGCCAGTAAAATAAGGTCAGAAGGGACTCTAGGTCTATCATGTGTGCACTCCTATTGTACTTCATAAGTAGGTATGAAGAACTATGCATGAAAACTCTGTTAGTAATTCTAAGGAATTAAAGTTGCCATCATACAACACATATGTTAGATCTCAATTGGACTATTGTTCACAGTTTTGGGTGGCACTGAACAATACTGATAAAAACAGAATGGAACAGATACAGGGAAAGGCCACAAAATCTATTAAAGGTGATAGGAAACAGGTTTTAGACCTTTGGATGCCCTCTAGTTGTTCTTTTTTTGGCTACCCACTATTCTAATATATTTTTGACCTTTTTTGTTAAATTAATAATCTAATTTTATTGCATTTGTTACTACCCTGAAGCCCTCTGTGCTCAGCAGTTGCTGCTCTCTGCTTTTATACTACCTGAACATTCTATGACATCAGAAGCACACATTCCAGGCTATTCAGATAAATAGCATGGAATGGGAGTTTCTGATGTCATACAATGTCTTAGAAATATGAAAATCAAGAGCAGTAGCTGGTGAGGAGAGTGGAACTAAATGTAGATCTGAGGGCACCCCAAAGCTAGATTATTTATTTATCAAAAAACATCATCAAAGCATATCATAATACATAACTGGCATGGAAAGGAAGATGGAAGAGCAGGTAACCATGTAAAAATAATTTCTTATCTCCTTTAAAGGGCTAAAGGATAAGGCATACAAAGATTTTATGAGAATACTCAGATTACTCACCTTGCAAAACAGATGAATCAGAGGAGATTTACTTATGTTCTATAAAATCTTCAACAATGAGGATTTAATGGAGGGATTGAATTTAAACTGTAGAATAAGACAGAATGTTAGAGGGCATGATAAACAAATATAGCTGATAAATTTCAAAATGGAGAAGTGGAAATAATATCTCATACAAAGAGTGGTGGGCATATGGAACAGACTGAACTCAGAGGTGGTGTACAGCAGTGATTTTAATACCTACAAGAATAATTTGGATAAATATTTAGCAGAAAGGGGGTTAGAATAGTATTACCTTAACTGAAAGGGAAAGCATGCATGGCCTTATGCTTACTGCTGTTTCAGCTATTCAAAAGTCAAAAAGGTCAATAGTCAAAACGTACTGATTTAAAGGGGTTCCCTACCCACTGTTCTACCCAGAATATCCAGTGATTCCCAAATGGTAAGTAGAAATGTGTCATGTACTTATCAAGAAGGCCTGTACTCTTTTCCTGTCCCCTGTCTCCACTGGTAGACTGTTCCATAGGTTCACCACACACTGGAAGAAGTGCTTCCTAATGCTCCCCCTCAATTTACTGCTGCTGAACTTGAGGGCCTGTCCCCATGTCCTGCTGTAGGACATCAGATCAAACATTTCTGTGGATTCAGTCTTGTCAGTACACTGGAGTATGCAGAAAACTTAAGATCATGTCAAGTGTTAGAATTACACTTTATGAGCTTTGGGAGCTGGGGGGGATAAGGGTCCTATTTTTAAATTGAGCCCCCCTTCCCATTATAAGTCAATGACAGTGATGTGTGAGCTACTGGTGCTCACTTCAGAGCTTCCGGGGCCGAGCTCTGATAAGTCCCCCTGTAAGTCCAACACTGATCATGTCCCCTCTCAACTTATTTTTCTATATTACAATTAGAGATGCAACATATTTAAATTCCACTGGTGAAGGGGCAGTGAAATGGCCAAATTTACCTGGTGGAGCAATTCATAAAATTTTGTTGCCTAAGTCTGAATTTCACCTAGGAGAAATTTCGCCTTCCGTGATGGTGAAATTAAGCCTTGTGTGGTGAAATTCCACCTTCTGCAATGAGATTTCACTTTCTTAGGGTGAAAGTCCACCTCCCATGGTGAAATTTCACCACTGGAAGTGGAATTTCACCACAGAAGGTGGAATTTCACCACGGAATGTGAATTTTTGCCTTTCTGTCGGGTGCAATTTCGCCACTCCGCCAGGTGAAATTCCGCATTTCACTCCACAAAATGGGCATGATTTCAAGGATTACTCCATGGAGTGAATTTCACTCACTTCACCCATCTCTAATTATGATATGTTAAGGACCACCAGCATCTTCTCACAGCTTTTTTTTGTAACAGGATGACTTTGAATATAGGGCTCCTTCTGTACTAATTGTTATATTCTTTGGAAAATTAAGGATTTTGCTACTTGACGTTTCATGGGGAAAGGACAAGTGACTAATACACAATAAATAGGATAAAAAAAATTGCAAAAATTAAACAATTGGCATTAATCCTACAAATGCAGTACACCAGCACAGTTACTGGTTCATATAAAACAGGACACTTACTGTATATAAAAGGCTGCAGCTTGGCCCTTCTCTGAGACCTGCAGTGAATGTAATCTATATTTATGTGGACAGAGGCAAGAAAAAGGATCAGGCTAAGAAAATGCATTTTATTTATTCACAAGTTTTATCTAGAAAGGCAACATAAGATGTGATATCTTGTCTTCATTTGCATCATAGGGAATGGGTTACATGAAATTTTTTTATTGACAAGGGAATACCATCATGCAACTCCCTTCCTCTTTAGAAGCCCTTTCAACAGAGTCCCAAGGAAAATGTGGAATGCCACTTGGCTATGCTGCCATGGATGTTTGGGGGTCTAAGAAAACCACAAACATAAAAGCCTTGATGAGAGATACTGCCCTATGAAAGAATGCAAAAAAACAGGTTGAAACCCCAGAACATTTTTTTTATTTCTGTTCTTATCCTCAAGGGTTTTGGTTCTTTTTGTCCCATCAAATGAATGCCCAGTGGCTACACTGACTTACATATGAGAATATCATGTTAAGAAACTTTCCATCGAGGTGCAGACAATTTGATCAGAGCATGTTTACTGTATTATTGTTTTTGCCTGCCTTGAATTCTATTTGTGGCAGGCCAAACTCAAAGTGTATTACAACTAAAATCTACTTAAAAATTGATAGCCCTGATGGTGGAAAAGGCTAAATGGAATTACAGACTAAAGAACAACATTCCTTTCCTAGGGACAAATAGGTTCTCTGTGGAGAGCAATAACCAGGCTTTAAGTTTCAATGGCTTGCACTTTGTATATACAATAGATTGCTGTTGTCTTCTGTTTGATTTCTTTCCATTCTGCTGTCTCCACTTAGAAGACAGATAGATAGATAGATAGATAGATAGATAGATAGATAGATAGATAGCGAGTCCTGTGAAACTGCTTCACTGCTGTTTTTCTTCTTCTTTTTCTTTGTGTATATTATTGGTTTGTATGATGTATGGTACTGTTTTATTTTCCTTTTTCTCAATAAAATTCCCCTGCTGTTCTCTGATAAAAGTCATGGGATTTTTAAGTTTCTTTTCATTTCATTTTTAATTTTTATACTTGTAACCTAGATGAGCATTACTGCCCATTTTCACAAGTGACAAGTGGTTACAAAAATCATAAAAAGACATTTTATACAAAATAATTCAACATACATTAGATGCACATAACACAAAGCAATACAAGAAAACAACGATTATAAAATTAGAAAAATTAACAAATGCATTCTTGCTGGGATAAAGTTCCACATGGATAGTGACCAGAAATGGGTAGGAGGGACCTCAGTTTAACATCTCATGTGAATGATGACACCTCAAAAGTGCAGCACCCTGCCCCTTTCCCTACGCTATTACTGCAAGTAAATGGTGTGGGGCTATACTTTTCACTTAATAACAAACATCGAAAATGCCTTATATATAGGATAAAGTATGGGGTGCAGTGTGTTATGAGAATTTAACACACACCCGAGTTGTTGGATGGCACATAAACCCCGAGGGCGGTCTCGAGGGGTTTATGAATGCCATCCAACAACGAGGGTGTAAGCAATTCGGTTAAACACACTGCACCCTACATTTTATTTTATATAATTGAAGGGCTCCATTTTTTCTATGGTGAGACTTGAGTTTGCAAAAAGCGTGGAAGCTTACCTTGCAGATGAACGTTTTTATTTGTGTGAGGAAAACAGAACTGTGCTTCAACATTAACGTTTAATTATTTAAAATGTTTATGAGAATAAAGAAAATAAAACAGTTGGAAGTCTGTAACTCTGGAGATTCTTTGGCAAAGTTTCCTGTTGCATCGGCTGTTCTGCGGTGATGTAGTCATTTGACCTGCAGAGGAAAGGTTAGGGTTGAAAGGGAGAGCAGTTAGGGATCGTGGCAAATGTGTGAACTGTATAAGTTAGGCTTGATAGAATAATATGGAGAATGTATGAGATGGAAGTAACGTCGACAAGTAAGTGTAATTTTCTGGTTAGTGATGTTTGAAGTAAAAGGGACAGTTGGAAGCTTGCGCTCTGTTTGTTTACTGTATCTCGAGCGCTTTGCTATCGAAAGGGAGTGTGAGAATGCCATAACACCTACTCAGGTGTTATGGTATTTAACACACGTTTTTTTCTATGTGAAAAAATGGAGACCATTAATTATCATATAGTACATGATAGCAGAAAGCACACTCTAGGTGATGGGTTACTAATCGGTAATCCCAATGAATTCAGAAATGTATGGGATAGACATAAGGCAATGTTAGAGGAAGGGGAAAAATGCAATCTGTAGATCATCTATGGTCTGCAGCATAAGTAATAGGTAGGAAAAATGGCTAGACAAGATGGGCCAGGTAGTCCTTATCTGCCAACAAATTCTACATTATCTATGTATGAAGTATCCCATCCACATAGTGAATAATGCTCACTTTTGGCTGTTGCGGTTTTGAATGCTTGGTAGGGTGATTATCTCATGAGAACCTCAATTCCAGTAGTCCCTTGCCACTTAATTCTGCCAATAGAATCAGGTGGAGTCAGAATTCCATGCATGGAATTTCACAAATTCCTCAGAAGTATACTTCCTTTGAAACTGAGCAGAAATCTTCAGCTTACTGATGAAAGTGAATGAACTGAATTGCCCAATTTCACCTACTGTATCTCTTCAAGGTGATCACAAATAGATTTTACACCTCTGGCCCTCCTGCTGAAATTTTAGAGTCTCTTTGGTAGTATGATATGTTTTTTAGCATTTCTGTTCAATTAATAATCTCATTTTTATGTTTGCTTGCACGCATGTGCAAGAAGCATTATGTGGCAGCTTAGGAGAGAAGTGTGTTGTGGAGGTGTTTCACTGTGGCAGCCAATGGTGGCACTGCATTTGGGGGCTTGGTACTGGTGGACTAATGCAGGCACACTGTGCTGATGACATTGGTTTCCAAAAGTGCCACCAAGTTGAAACGATTTAGCCACTGCAATGAGGGTCTGCCTCGTCATTGCAGTGTCAGAAATTTTGCTACAATGAGGGAGTGATCCGTCATTACAGGGCTGTACCTTGCCTAGTGTAACATTTTTTGTAGACAAGGCAGTGGCCCCATGAAAGCCAATCCCCCTATCGGCATGCCCCCGACCCTGTTCATTTGCCAGCAGGGGAGCCCACTACCCATCGGCATAATGTAACTTCTTCCTCCATTCGTTGTGTGCTGAGTGGGTGCCCAATTCCCTTTGGCATCATGCCCCCCTAAACAGTCATTCTTTGCCAATGAGGGCCCAATCCCCATCGGTTTAAGTCACCCCACCCCAAAAAAGGCAGTTGGGATGCTGGAAGCCCACTCCAGTGTGCTAAAAGCAAGCCTGAAAAAAAAAAAACCTTCCTGCAATGTCTTTTTGTTTTTTTTTCTCCTTGAATGAAAGGAAACGGTCCCATGCCAGTCGCAGTCCCCTCCTTCAACCTGCACCCATCCACTGTGCACCCTACCTCCCCATACACCCCCACCTCATACTTACCTCTGGAGCCTGGCGTGACGATATTCAGTGAACCGGGAAGACATCTGCACTCTTCAAAGCTGACCGCGCACTGAAGAAATGACAGTAAGCTGTATAATGGCATATATACCGGCAGTTTTTTTTTAACTTTGGTGCATATCTTAGGCACTTTTGGGAATTTTGGCACCAAATTTTCAACATGGGGTTATTGGGGACTGAATAACACCATGACAGTGGCTGAATACAGGCTTGCTTTTAGCACACTGGAGTGGGCTTCCAGCATCCCAACTGCCTTTTGGGGATTGCACAATAGAAGCCTCACCCAATCTTATTTTACTCTAGCATGTAAATAAGCTTCTACAGCTCAAGTTTATTGCCTATTTATGATTGTAATTATTTCTTGCTGTATGTTTTGTACTCTATGTACTATGTTTTTTGTATGTATTTGCATCCTTTGTATTGTTTGCTATCCTTTTGTCCAGAACCACTTTGAAAATGAGCTTGCTCGATGGTGTTATGCCTGGTTAAATAAAGTTTTGATTGATTGCTTGAGTGATTGATTGATTGATTTATAGCAAATTGAAAACTACAAAACACACTAGGAAAATAAAAAAAAATGTATAAAAGAATTATAAACAGAAGAAGACTAAACTGGACTAAGTTTTGATTCTGCATTACCTCACAGGCTTCCATAGACAAGAACATTCACACACAATTACCTAAAGAAGTACACTGTGAGACCTGAAAACTTAGGTACTGAAAACGACATGCTGGTCCCATAAAATGTATAGCTACCCCAGAGATTGTCCCCCACAACATTTGGCCTCCAATGATCAACCCACATGATACTGGCTGCTGAGCAGTATTCCAATTTGGGGAAACTAGGACAGACAGGAGCCAGAATCTTTTAGTAGCATGAGGTGGGTGGTGCTAGACAGTACCGTAATCCTCTATCTGCCATGATGTTTTTCCTCCTGATTGTCAGGGCCATCCAACCTCCCTGGCATATAGCTAAAGGGTTCCCATGGTGCTGACGAGTCGGTGGGGAGCTGCCAACACTATGTGGTCACTTGTAGCTTCAATGCAGCCGCAACTTTCTACCTAGATGTGTCACTGAGTCCAGAAACAGGACACTCCACAACTTCCACCCAGGTCAGTGGGTGATGTATCTACATCATGCTCAGATTTCACTGGCCCAGAGTAAGAGAGTCTGGCTCAAGCTCACAGCTGAGGTCTCCCATGTGCACCACCAATCAGCAACACTGTGTTGGAAAAAATACCATGCTTTTATCATGCTTAGTGCATAAGGCAACCCTGTTTTTCTTACAGTAGAAACACAGGAACATTGAATTTCTCAGCAGATGAGGACCACTTGGCACATCCAGTCTGCCCATTTTGTCCTTGCCCATACTGTCACCACAGACCCTTAATGATTTCTGACTACTTCCCCTCCACCTTCCCTATTAAGATTCCTTTGTGCCTATACCAAGCATTCTTGAAGCAGACAACTGTTATCACTTCCACCACCTCTGCTGGTATGCAGTTCCAGGCATCAACCACTCTTTCAGTGAAGAAGTACCTCCTCACATCCCTCCTAAATCCCCCCTTCAAGCGTCATTGCATACAATCTTGTTCTATTGAACCTCCTCTTTTGAAAAATATTCCCCTACTGTACCTTATTCACCCCTATGAGGTACTTATAGGTCTCTATCATATCCACCCCCCACTATCTTACAGGGTTTTCATACTGAGATCCCTCAGTTTCTCCTCATAGGTCACATGATGCAAAACCTGCACTATTTTAGTTGCCCTGCTCTGGGCAGCCTAACCCTGTCTATGTCCTTCCTGAGATATAGTCTCCAGAATTGCACACAGTAATCCAAGTGGGGTCTCGCCAATGATTGATACAGTAGTAACACCACCTCTTTTCCTTGTTGATGATTCCCCACCCTATGCACCCAGCATCCTGCTGGCACTGCCTACTGCTTTGTCACACTGCCCCACCAGCTTGAGGTCATCAGATATAACACCAAGGTCCATTTCCTGTTTAGTTACCATCAGTACTTCTCCCCTCATCTTATACACCGCCCCTGGGTTTCTGTTCTCTAGGTGCATGACTTTTTTAACTTTTTTGCACTGAAATCTAGCTGCTACTCCTCAGGTTTTCTCATGTCTCTACTCATTCTCTCCACCCACTCCGGAGTATCTACACTATTGCAGATTTTGAAGTCATCTGCAAAGAGGCATACTTTCTCTTCTAGCTCTTCTGCAATGTCATTTATGAAGACATTGAAGAGGACTGATTCCAACACTGAGGCATTAGGTACCCCCAGGTCACTCCCCCTCTCATTAAATTGAGTTCTGTTTACCACCACCATCTGTTGCCTATCAATGAACCAGTTCTGGAACCAGTTAACTAACTTGGAACTGACCCACAAACTGCCCAGTTTCATTTTAAACCTTCTATGTGGTATGGTGTCAAAGTCTTGCTAAAATCTAAGTAGGCCATGTCCACCATCCCAACCTGATCTATTTCCCTGGTAAATCAGTCAAAGAAGTCAGTCAGGTCTGTCTGACATAACCTCCACACCATAAACCATGCTGCCTCAAGTCTTGCAACCCACTGAATTCACGAAACTCCACTAGCTTTTTTTTTAATAGTGTTTCCATTGACTTCCCCACCACTGACATTATACTAACATGCTTTAGTTGCCAGCCTCCTCCCTGGTGCTGCTTTTATGAACAGGGACTACATCTGCCCTCCTCTAGTTCTCTTGAACCACTCTTATTTCTAGTGAATTGTAGAATAAGGCTGTCAGAGTTATAATTTAGACTTTATGCCATCATTCAACCTTCAATGCCCCTTTTTACCTCTCCTTGTGATGTCCTACATGCTCTGGTTGCCCTTGCAGACACTTACAAATCCAAGCCCTTCCAGATATATAACCACACACTCCTCCTGATTACCTCTTCGATTGATTCCCATGGTGGGACTTGCAATAATGGACTGCATGCTGCCAACTATCTGGCAACCAGCATCTATCAATGGAGGATGAAACAAAGGGATATTGGGTGTTCAGTGGCAAGAAGGTGGGCAGGCACTGGTGCTGTCATACACACAGTGCAGATGGGAGTTTTCCCATATGGCCTTCCACCACCACCACCAGTGCTCCCACCATAGAAGGTTCTTGTGCAGTGGGTGGCCCAGCATCATCTACCAGGGTAAATGGACATAGCCTTCACATTGTACTGTAGCCCACGCCAACCCACAGTGGGGGAGATGGGACAGAGACTCAGTACCAGGTCTCCCACATACAATAGTTTTGCAGTGTACATCAAGATAGTGTGACCTATCCAGGCACGGCAACTTTCTTCTAACAGGAATAACCATATCTTCAAAGGATTTTTGCCCTAGGTACTGAAACTGAGGCAGGCCTTTTCAACCATTTGTTTTTTAACCACAGAAACTAAGCAGTTAGACATGACAAATTAATTCTTATAATGAACTTAACATTTTCTAATGCATGCATTTTATGATTAGTAACTTCTGTCATTTTTACTTATTTTCTGTTGGTGTTCTTTAAATGGAATCACTGTTTACATCTCTTACATGAACAGAATGGTCATATTGCTACTTATTTAATTTTTTGTAACTAGGTAAGTACACTAAGCAACATGTGTCTGTCTTCAGGAACAATTTGGGCTAAACAGAACCAACAACAGGAATATGATAAATTAATATATCAACACAATGTGACAGAAATCCATATCAGTTGACATGTTATATCAGCATGTTCTAAGACTTGGTAAAATGTATTTTCTATACTGGAATTCTGGTGAAATGCTATTTCTGTGTCTGCAAAATTGTCACAAAATGCCCGTGAAAATGTTACGAGATTTGATCAAAATTGCATTTCAGTTTTTTCCAACTAATTTAAAAAGCATTTGTGCACCAAATTTAGTAAGTTGATGTTGTGAATGCCCATACAGTAGTGTACCACGTTTCAGATTTCTGTCTTTAAAGATGACTGAGTTATAAGCCTTCAAACATTCAGAAATGTTAAAATTACAGTTAACAACTATGTAAACTAAAAGTGTTTGTCCAAATTGCAACAAATTCAGCATGGTGACTTTACTATTGTCCATACATATGTTTGACAAGTTTTAGATCTCTGTCTTTAAAGGTAACTGAGTTATAAGCCTCCACACTTTCAGAAATTTTAAAACTACATTTTGCAATTACGCAAACTGCAGAATTTTAAGCCCCCATAAGTTTAAAGCTAGAGAACAGAACATAACCAATGTTGTTAGGTTCATGTACCCTAAATATTAGGTTTTAAGGCAACCACCATGGCTCAGCATCAGAGCATCATACTGCCATGCGGACGACCTGGGTTCGGAAGCCAGCCTGGGAAGTCGTGTCAGGAGGCAGGTCATGGCTAAAATGTACAGTTACGTACCCAGTACTTCTCTGTTTAGCAGTTTCTATGACTCTTTTAAGAAAGTGTGCATATAGGTATACAATTATTTAGTTCCAAAGGTAGCTAAATTGTAAGTATAGAAATATTTTCAGAAATGTTCACATGAATATCAAGTTGCCAGATTTTGAGCCTTTATAACTTTTCCATCCTTCATCCAAATGTTATGCAACTTGTCATGATTTTAGAGTCTATACCAGATAATTCACTTGTCACATTTTAGGTCTCTAGCTGTAATATCTACCGAGTTATAGCCAATTAAAGAAGTTTGGAAAATGCCGAAAAATGCCATGAAATTTCAAGGAATTTTGAGAAAAATCCATAAATTCAGAATTTTCTAATTTTACCTAGTTCTACCATATTCTGAAACATGTTGTAGACTCTCTCAGCAGAAAAAGGTCTGTTACTCCTTTGTGTTCACCCATTCCTATCTAACTGATGTTCAATGAGAGAGCCCTAGAAACTCTTTACATTCCCTTTCACCCTTTCCTTTCTAACATGGTCCTTACTAGGCCCTTGTATTTGCCCCACTCTTGTTTGAGTCCCCCCCACTGATTTCACAGAGACCTTCTTGGAGTTGACCCTGGCATTTTTGTTACCTTTTAGTTTGAATAATTCCAGCTATCCTTTTTATTTACTATTTGGAGGAATTCGTACAGCATATTTTAGTCATGTCACCTCTCTCCCATCTAACCTCAAGTGTGCAGGGGTTTAGTCAGAAATTTTAGATTTATGCACCAAGCTGACTCTCTGCAACCCTTCCCATTGCCTGTGCCGTGCTCCCACAACCCTCCGTGCCCTCCCATCCTATACAAGCGTCAGTTAATCTGTGATGTATACTATAAATATGACATGTAAAGATGTAACACACATACCCCATTCCCAAACAGTAAGGAGGCCTTTCAATCACCAGTGTCAGACTAGCAGATTGGCTTTTAGTTACAATGTTGCATTGTGACAAGCCTCTGTACCACATTAAGGTAACCAGTCCCACAGAGGTCCAGTCACACACCACTAGCCATACCGTCACTAGCAGTGTCACACTAATAGACTGGCTTTCAGCTACAATGTTGCATTGTGACAAGCTTCAGTACCACAGTGGGGTAGCTAGCAACACAGAGGTCCATTCACACTAGTACCTGCACTCACATACCATCCACTCACTTAAGCACCAACACCAGCCAACAATCACTTATGTACTCTCATATCCACAGTAACCATGCCCACTCAACAAAATGCTAACATGCCCACAGCAGTGGCAAAATCAGGGATGGTGGCCTTTAAATTATGGGACACTAAGAGGTATGCAGGTTGGCTGATTATAGTCTTGTACTATCATTGTGCTCTTTTCCCCACTAGCCAGCAAGCAAAAGTAACATATGCATTTGTAGTTTAATAAAACACTGTTTCCACTAGCCAGCAAAAGTATAGTCTGCATTTGTAGTTTTATAAAACTCTTTTACCAATAGACAGCAAAAGTACAGTCTACATTTGAAGTTGAATTACACCCTTTACAAACTAGCCAGCAAGCAAAAGTACTGTATGCATTCTTAGTTTAATAAAACAAAAAAAGTCTGTTCCCACTAGACAGCAAAAGTGCAATGTGCATTTTTAGTTTAATAAAACTCTGTTCCCACTAAACAGCAGAAATATAATCTGCATTTCCCTGCAGCCAAACAGAAGATGAACTGAGGTGATGCAATTATTTTGTCTAGAGATATAACCCATTCCTTATAGCACATTATCACCCAGTTGCATTTAAAACACATCTCATTCTCTTACAGCTGTGTCTGAGGTACAGAAAAAATGTTGCTGATTTAGAACTAAACCTACACAAAATGCCTGTCTCTTTTATACTACATGTACTGTACTGGTATGCACTCCCCCATCAGATATATTTTTTATTATTGCAACAACTTCAGTGATATAGTTCCCTGTGAAGTACCAGTTTTGGCAAATGTACTGTACACTGGTCGCTGGACTAATATTCACATTTTTTATTAGCGTTACTGAGCTTTATTCCATATTTATACAGTAGGGTGACATAATTCCCTGTGAAGTACCAGTTTTGGCAAATGTACTTACTGTATACTGGTCACTGGACTAATATTCAGGAGTTGGACTTCTAAGTGGGCAGATAAACCATTTTATTGCTGCTCCTAATTTCCGTCTTCTCCCTTTTCACTCCCCTCTTGCTGCCAGTACCCCCACAATGCCTCCACTACTGCCTTTTGCTCCTCTCTATGCTGTAGGATTGGAAAAGAGCAGCACATAAAAACTATTATGTTGGACTGTCTCAAACTCTATAGAAAACAGACTCCAAATGAAGAAGTCTCTGGCAGCATGAGCACCAGAACATGGCCTTTTGGGGCTGTGAAGAACCTACATACAATAACTCTGATGTTACAATAAACCTGAATCATGCAGGTTCAGACCCTGCTTAGAGCTACTACATATTCTTACATGACCTTACCTTGGGCAAAACACTTTAAAAAGCAAGTCTGTAAACTATTGTGTATTTCTTGTGATCTAAATAACAAATCAATCATAACCTACTGTCTGACCTTAACATAATCAGAATCAGGAATTGGAGCAGACAAACCTTACCAAATAACTCGAGTGCAAAATAAAAAATACCCAACTCAGTAACAGGCAACAGCTTTTTAGAAATGGCTAATGGATCCATCTAGTAACAGTAGCTTACAGTTGGAATTGGTAATCTGAATGGACAAAGACAAAGCAAATATATACAAAAACAGTGCACAATTTCAGATACCCAATTTAGAAATGGCTGCCCGGATTGGACAGGATCGAGACAGTCCAGAGAGAAGCAAGGCTCCCATGGCCACTTGCTACTAATATCACCAAACACCAATCACAGAGAACATCATGTCACCATAGTCAGTAAACAAATTCTTGCCCCCCCCCCCGCAAGCAGGCTCTCGGCTCTATGATCAGGCAGCTCACTAAATCACAAGGCAAAGCAGCCGCCCAGAAGTTACTTGCTAGTGATAGCTCCTCTACAACCGGCTCCCAGGCTCCATAGGTGTAAGGAATACTGTAGTAGGAGCTGGTTCTTCTTCAAGGTTCAAGTCACCACACCAGCATGACCGTGGATTGGGCACATCACTGGACGGTGGTGATCTCTGATTCTCCGAGTCCTTGGGATCCAAAAATGCAAGTCTTCTGCTTTTCTTCACTCCATTCACTGTTGTCCAATGTCCTTCTTCTCTTCTCTTCCACAGCTGACTTGAGAAGAAAATGCAGTACAGTACAAGGGCATTTAAATGCAGCACCCCCATACTAGTAGCCACACCTCCTACCTAACACCACAGCCAATCACGTAAGTGTAGGACTGAGATAGTCAGGTACAACATCTGTGGCTGCTGAGCCACCTCCCCACTACTGCTCCAAAGGGATTAAGTCAAGGCATGAAAAAAAGCCAAACAAAGCAGGAGGACATGCAGAGCAGCTGTTTCCTACCCTGCTATTTTTGTGAACCATGCCATGGCATGCTTGGCATATCAGTTCCTATGCCCTTACAAATGTGTACATGTTCAGATCTGCCAGCCTCTCTTTTTTATGTCTTTTCCTGCTGTCTCTGCAGCATCTTATTTACCCTTCTCTGTGCTGCTTCCATTCTGCACCTTTTCTTCTTTATATGGGGACGCCAAAACTGCTTACAGTGTTCCAGGTGATGACACACCGATGACCTATACAGTGGTAGCAGTACCTCCTTTCTCCTGCAGGTGCTCTCCCTCCCTATGTACCCAAGCATCATATCTGTCCTACCCATTGCCTTATTGCACTGTGGTGATATCCTCAGACTGTTTTAAATTATTACTCTCAAATCCTTTCCCTCTGTAGTGCTTTCCAGTTTGTACCCCATCCTATATTCCATGTTATGATTTGTGCCCCATATGCATCACCTTGCACATCTTGACATCACATTTTAACTGCCAATATATTTTTTTTAACATGAAAGTTTTTTATTGAATGCTTCCAACGTACCATATATAGAGTCTTAGGAGAAAGAACAACATAGTCTAACACAAGCAGTTCAATCAGCACCTCACTGAATCAGTGTATTACATCAGTGTTAGACAGTATATATCAAAACAAACTAGAAGGTGAGGCATTGAATGCCATACTTTAAAGAAATGTTATCTTTATTTCAGCCAAAGAAGATAGTGAGCAAAATAGCAGTAACACATGCAGAGCTGAATATTGCTCTGTGACAAACTTCATACCAAGTTTTATTACTACAATTAATCTATGCACAACTGTCCATGAGGGGTATGAGTAGTCAACACTGAGTCACAGGGAACAATGTATCATGGCACTCCAAAAAGAGCAAAAGGACCTGTATTCCAAAGTCAGGCCTGGAAAAGAAATGCAGTTAAAAAGCTTCTAACTGTGCTTCAGCAGTGTCCCATGGACTCCACAAGTCCGGAAAGGTTTCTTTCCTGAAAGTAACATATTCACTGATCTTCTCCAGCCTCTGGTGTTTAACTACCATACTGTTGACCACCTTTGTAATCCTCCCAGGTCCTCTTTCATAATTTTGACACCTTCTTTATTTATTTTATTTGAAAATTGGTAACAAGGAAAGACTCACTGAACCAAGGCTCATTTTCAGGTATGACCCAGCAGAATGGGAAATGGAGTACAAGCATACACAGTAGTAACAAAATGGTGCAATGACACATGCAGACAGTGTACAGTTCAACCTGGTACAAGCACAGTAACAATAAAAGGTGCCAAAAGGTGGTGTGATGAGCAACTTTGATGCACAGTTAAAGTTACAAGAGCAGGTTGCAAAAATGCCGGTGCAATGGTAGTTGGGAACAAATTTTGTTTTTATTTATTACTTCTCAGATTACAAATGACTGTTACAGGCAGAGATGCAACCCAGGAAGAGGTCCAGCAACCAGAATGGAAAGACATCCAATTGGGTATCAGGTAGAGAGATGACAGGAGCAGGTGGGGGAAGGGAGAAGGTTTAGCTGCTACCTAAGGAACATGGGGGAGAGGGAGAGATGGAGAAGGGAAGGGAGCAGGTTCCAGAGGAAGGCAAGGTAGTATGAGAAGGCAGACTGCACAGTAAGGGAATGTGCTTGAGAAAGGGAGAAGGTGTGAAGATCTCTGGAGTGGAGGGAGCATGAGGCAGATGGAATGGGTGAGTGGAGTGAGGATGTATCAGAAGATAGGGACCCAAAAGAGATGAAGGAGGTGCAGTGGGACTGGCAACATGATGGTAGTGGGACAATGTATAGGTAGAGGAGATGGAGCAGTGGTGAGTAAGAGGGAGAAGTTTGTCACAAAGTGACAAAAGGCATTACAGAGGGTATTCAGTCTGGCAAGGGAAGAGGAGGGTGTGGTACAATGTGAGAAGGCAGTAAGGATGGCTGGGGGGGATACTGGGGTATATAGGGAGAGGCATCACCAGTAGAAAACAGGAAGTTGTTATCCCTCTGTACAGACAGTTGGTGAGAACCCATCTGGAATACTGCATGCAGTTCTGGTGACACCATCTCCACAAGGACAGAGACAGGATGGAGGCAGTCCAGAGGAGGGCAACTAATATTGTATAGAGTCTGCAACAAAAGTCATACCAATAGAGACTAAAGGAGATTAATATGTATACCTTTGAGGAAAGGAGGGAGAAGGGAGACATGATAGAATCTTTCAAGTACCTCAAGGGAATCAATAAAGTCCAAGAGGGTAGCATCTTTCAGAAAAAGAGATGTGCAAGAACAAGTGACACAATTTGAAGATAGAGCGGGGATGGCTCTGGGGCAATATGAGGAAGTATTTTTTCACAGAGAGGGTAGTGGACACATGGAATGGTCTTCCTGGGGAGGTCATGGGATCAAAAACTGTAGGGGAATTCAAGAATGCATGGGACAAACATAAGGCAATTCTGGTGGGGGGGTAGGAAGAAGTAGGCTGTTGTTTAACTAGGATCTGCAGCTTATGCAATAGGTAGGGAAATGGTCAGACTAGGCTGGCCAAGTGGTCCTTATCTGCTGTCAAAGTCTAAGTTTCTATGTTTCTGTGTTAGACCACATCCACATAATTAAAACTTGGAGAACCATTGTTTTTAACCAACTCTTGGCAGACCTGGATAGAAAAGACAGTCTTTGTTGTGGTACAGGCACCAAGCTTGGGCAAAGCATGGTGTAGATGGCATTGATGTGAGCAGATGAGTCAAGCCTACTATTAATCCAAACACCAAGATACTTGCAAGAAGAACTCACCTTGAGAGGGGTGCCATCCAGGGTGGAGAAGAAAGGAATAGGGTGGGCTTGGCCAGTTTCTGGCTTGTGCCAAAGGTCATGGACACTGCTTTTTAGTGTTGACCATAGGGGCATTGATAGTAACTTATTCATAATTAATATGTATGCACACCTGTAAACAAGTCATCATGGTGACACAGACTGGTTAAAACACACAGAATCAATAATAGAAAGTATAGAACAGAATTATCCAATGGGTAAAATACTTATTGCTGGTGATGTGGACATTAGGGTTGGTAGATTGTTAGGGGCAGCCAAAGATATTATCCCATATATTGATCAGGGGGATATGATATCCACAGCATGTGAGAGAAAATCAAAAGATCACAAAGTGAGTAATAAAGAATTAGAGGTACATAGTACACTTATAAACAATAATTTTATCTTGCTAAATGGCAGGGTAACAGGAGACACAGAAGGCAAATTTACTTTATTGGAGGAAATGGGTCCTCAGTAATTGACTATATATGGGCAGATATTCAAATGGCACAATCTTGTTTCAGGATGGAAATACAGCTCAGATCAGAAAGCCAACATTTAGCATTAGAACCTAGAACAAATTTCCTAGAAAGATGTACTACAGCTATGCATATGGCCCCAGTAGAGATCAGGAAGGAAAATGACATAGGTTGGTGAATAATTGAGGGAAAAAAATTGTATTAAAATCTTAGAAAGTAAAGGGATTCTGGAAGAATTACATGAGTTTAATGATAGAATGGAGGATGATGTTTTACTAACATTATTTGGCTCAATAGTGGGGTCGATCCCCATGTTAATAAGAAAAAAGGTAAATATATATAATAAAGATGGATACATATGGTACAATGAGACATGTAAAAGGGCTAAAAAAGTGCTAAACAATCAGCTTAGAACACTGAAAAATAATCCCAGTTTGAACAATAATAAAATAATGAACACCTTAGGAAAAGAATACAGGAAGATTCTAAATGAAAATAAAGATAACTACATTCAGAAATTATGGACAGATCTAAAGGCAACAGTAAGAACAAAGGATATCAAAAAATGTTGATGATTAGTAAATAAAGGTATGAGCAATAATGGGATTGAACCAAAAGCCCATATAGAACCAGAAGTATGGATAGAGCACTTTAGAAGACTGTTCTATAGGGGTGATAATCAATATCTTAAAAAAGACTATGTAGCCCTCTATGCAAAATCTGGTTGAAGCCTGAAACAAACATAATGGTAGAGGAAGTGGAACAAGCAGTGAATGCTTTCCACAGACATAAAGCCCCAGGACCAGATGGGGTTTCAATTGTTGTAATCTGGAAGGCTAGGGCTCTATGGATACCTGCTTTATACAACATTTTTAATTATATATGGGATAATGAGAAAATACCTAATAGCTGGTGCCTCAGTATAATAGTGCCAATACATAAAAAAGGAGAATGAAATAACCATGATTGCTAAAGGCCAATAAGTCCAATTGATAGTACAGTTAAAATAGTCACAAACATTCTTAATAATAGAATAATAGAATGGATAACTAGGGAGGGTATACTAGATGAGGCCCAAGCAGGGTTTTAAATAGTCTGTGGAACAATAGATCAGTGTTTCACATTGGCACATTTAGTATACGAATATAGGATAGTTAAGAGAAAAAAATTATATTGTACCTTAGTTGATTGAAAATCTGCTTTTCATTGGGTTAATAGAGGGCTACTATGAGAGTGTTTGGAACAAAAAGAGATGGAAATCTTATAACAAAACAATTAAAGCTCTGTGCCAAAATAATTATACTAGTGTTAGATATAATAATAAGAGAGAAACCACTAATTGGTCTGAGCCAAATATTGGGGTAAATCAGGGGTGTACATTATCCCTTATTCAGTTTAATATATTTTTTGATACCGTGTTAACTACACTATATGAACCAGAATTCCATATGCCCAGGACTGGGGAAAAAACATGTCCATACTTGGCATACTCACATGACGTTGCCCTACTATCAACTAGTTTTCTGGGAATTAAAAGAATGATAAAAAAATGTCAGCATGAATGCGATCATATAGAGTTACAAATTAATTATAATAAAACTAAAGTCTTGGTTTTTGGATGGAATAATAAGAAATATAATTATACAATAAATAAAAATAAACTAGAAGTAGTTAAGGAATTCTGTTACTCTGGCACAATATTTATGCAAGAGAACACATGAAGAAAACATATCAAAGAATTTGAAAATAAAACTAGGACATTTATCCCAATAATGAACACATTCTCTTATAAATATGGGGGAAAATCTGTAAAAGGCAACGTAGATGTACTAAATGCCAAAATAAAAAGCCAGATATTATATGGAGCTGAGACATGGGGTAGTCATGATACAAAGAATATTGAACCATGCCTTAATAAATTCTATAAGAAAATTCGGGGTTTACCAACCAGTGCTCCATCAACTATGGTTAGGGGAGAATTAGGACAGGTTCCCATAGAATGTCACATTGTACAAAGATCAGTACTATACTGGCTTAAAGTATTTGGCATGGAAAACCATAGATACCCAAGATTGTGTTTGGAGGAAGCAATATCATACATAAATAGGGAAATTATATTCCTTAGTATATTGATTGTAGAGAAGTACATCAAACCATATGGCTTGTTGGCATGTATTGCAGATAGCCTTAGAAATCCACCAGAATATTTACATATTGAAGTTAAAACTAGAATAAGAGACGCCTTTGTACAGCTGGACTTAAAAAGATGTAGACAATACAAAGTATGCAATTGGTTAAAATATAACAAAGGAGATCATAGAATGGATAAATATTTACATCTATTAACAAATCCCAGATTTTGACAGTTATATACACATTCTAGATTCGAACATTTCTTCAATCAGTGAAAAATGAAACAATATAAAAAGGCTAACTTAAGAACAGATGTACTATGCAAATGTGGATATGGACAAGATAATTTAGTACATTTGGTCATACTATGCCCCCTATGTAGTGATTATAGGGAGACATTATTAGGGAATATGCTGGGGTCGTTAGAATATGAATCAGTACATTTAGTCACATATCTTTTAAAAGCCAGGACAGAGAGCATAGTGGTCCCTGTGGCCTCCATACTGAAAGTAATATAAAACAAAAAAATACATATACATAAGGAATACCAACAGTGATGCAACCCCATTTGATGTCTGGGTCTGTGTTTTAATATCTTATTCACTTTGCTTTATATTGGCTGGAAATAAATAGACAATTATATCAGTAGAAAGTAATTTTTAAGAGTATAAATGCACTTTGTGGAAATGTGATACATAATCAGATTATCTCTATTTTAAAATATGGCAATGCACTTTATTATTATGTGATTTTGTATTAATGCATGCTTTTATTTGATTGTAATGATTCATTGTAAGTTGAACAATAAAAATTTGAATTGAATAGTGTTTGCTGGAGTGGAACCATTGCAGGACATTGTGAAAGTCTTGCTGAAGTAAATATTTCACTACCATGGTCAAGAGGACTCAGGAGATGATAACTGTGACACCTACATACAAATGAATATGTGAGCTGGCACAGGCAGAGAAGAAGTTGTTCAGGAAAATGGAGATGAGGATGGGACCCAGGATGAACCCCTGTGAGACCCCTGGCTGAATTGGAAGGGGGCATGACAGGATGCCTTCTACCTTTACTGACTGTTGACAACCTGAGAAGTAGTAACAGAACCAGTCAGCAGAGGGGGCTGAGAGGCCGACAGAGTTCAGCTTATCCAGGAGGAGTGGATTGGTCACTGAATCAAAGGCATTGGTCAAATTGATGAAAATAGCCACTGTGATGTGCCTCTGAGCCATCTCAAGTAAGGGTGGAGTCAGTGTCCAGCAGCAGGGAGAAGATGGTGGAGTGGTGCTTCTAAAAGCCACATTGGAAGGGGGAGAGGAAGTTGCAAGAGTAGAGGAAGTCAGCAAGCCTGGTGAAGACAAGTTTCTGTTGCAACTTTGCAAGAGAAGGTAGGAGGGAGAATAGGACAGAAGTTGCAAGAGAGGAGGGGGCACTCACTTTGTGAGGAGGAAGAATGTTGGCAGTCTTCCCTGACTGGGGTACTGCACAAAGGGAGAAGGAGAGGTCAAGGAGGTTGGGATCCGAAGGAAGGAGCTGAGAAAGGGAGACATTTAGGGTCCAGACCATCAGGGCTAGATTTAGACAGAGTGAGGAAGGAGCAAGAAAGGTTTCTTGGGCAGTAATTGGGGGAAAGTGAACCCCCAGGGAAGGGCAGTGAGGAGAGGTGGGTGAAGATGAGGGAGTGGAAAGAAGCTGGGGGGGGAGGTGAGGTCACAAATTGTGAAGAACTCAATAAAGTGAGCAGCTACAGAGTGACGGTCAAACACAACCATTTTCAATTAGGACTAGGGGAGTGGATTGGGCATGAGGGGTCAAAAAAAATTGGGAATCATCATCCGGAATGTGGCTGAGGAATTCAGGTTGTTCTGGAGGCTGTCCTTAAAATAAAAGGATTTAGCAGTGTGGAGAACCTTTGTGCATGAATTTCTAAGTGCCCTGTAAAAGAGATTAGACAGGGAGAGGGATAATTTGAACTGGCTCCAGGTTTGATAATGGGGCTTGCATTTACCTATGAGATCGGCAGTAATCCAAGGCTTGTAGGCAGATTTATCCCTGGACTTTCTGAGGAGGGGCGTGCTTGTCCCAGATGGAGGTAATTTGGAATGGAATAAGAAAAGAGCCACATGCATGTCAGGGACAGAGAGGATGGGTGACCAATTATTTGCAGCAAGGTCACTTAAGAGAGCATTAATGTTAGGAGACCAGGGGGACCTAGACCAGATGTACTTGGGGTAGGAGGATGGGCATCAGACTTTCCTGACACAGAAAATCATTCCATGGTCATTGATAATATTCAGCAGGACACCTGCTGCAATGATGCAGTAAGGGTGTGAGGAAAGAATTCAGTCCAGTAGAGTGCCATTTGGAGGGTGTGGATTGAGCCTGGGGAGTTCAGTAATAAATTAGGAGAGATTCAGGGAGTCACTCCTGAGGAAGGTTGGCTTGAAGGCTGGGGAGAGACAATTAATATTGAAGTCCCCAAGGAGGATGACTTCACCAGAGCTGGAGTGTGAGGTGATGGCAGAGACTAAGTCAACCAGTGAGGAGAGGGAGATTTTAAGTAAAGTATAACCCCCCCCAATGAAGATAGGTAAGATGGAAAGAAAGGCAAGTTTTGCAAGAAGAAGCTCATGGTAAGAGGGTACAGACTCCATGAGAGTGATAGTGCAGGAGAGTCTTTGGCAGACATAGAGGGCAACACCATTGCCACGTATGACAAGGTCCTGCCTGAAGAGGTGGTAGTCAGGGAGGGCCAGGCTAGAGTCAAGAATTCTGGAGAAGAGCCAGGATTCAAGATACACAAGAAGTCTAGAGAGTGTTGAGAAACCCAGACATAAAGGAGATCCATTTTAGTGAGAAGGCTCCTAGCACTGAAGTTGAAAATGTTAAGACCTCTAGGAGTTGAGGATGAGAATCTGGAAGGGGAGAAGGACCAGGGTTGGTTTCCACATTACCAAAAAGGAGTAGGGGTAGGAGAAGGGGAAGGAGGCTGGATAAGGAGGATGGTCTGGGACTCATATCCCTTTGGCTAGAGAGGAGGGGGGAAGGGATGGGGAGGGAAAGGATAGCTTGGTATAGGAACTCCAGGTTCAGGGAAATGGTGGAAGGGAGACTAGGGTAAATACAGAGGGAAAAGGGAGAAGGGAAGGGGGAACAAACCAGTGGAGGGGGAGATAGAGAGTAGGAGGTCAAAGGGGGGGTGGGAGAGGAAGGAGATTGGGGTAAAATGGAGAGAAGGTAGAGCAGAAGGACAGGGACCATAACTGTCGGGTAGGAGAGATGAAGAGTTACCAACAGCACTGCAGCAACAGCGTTGATTGACTAGATAAGTTGAAACCTAGCAACAGGCATACAATGGTGAAGCAACTAATAAAACTGTGTAATGCAAAAAAAATTGTTGTAAGGCTATACCCAGATACGGTGTAGCTTTGATACCTGATTGTTAAATACTGACAAAAGCAAAAAGCACACAATAGTAACTCAACTAATAAAACTGCAATGCATATTTTTTCGTAAGGAAACTAGAAATAAGGTTATACTCAGATAGGGTGTAGACAGGATACCTGATAATTAACTACAGTATTAGCAATAGCAACAGGCATACAATGATGAATCAACTCAACTCAGATACGGTTACCTATGATACATGATAATTTAGCAACTAGCAAAAGCAATAAGCATATAATGGGGAAACAACTAATGAAACTTTGAAAAGCAAAACTTTTATGAGAAAACTGGAAAATAAGGCTATACCCAGATAGCATGTAGCTAGGATACCTGGTAATTTAGTAAGTTAGCAAACAGTCATATTAGTGGGTAGAGAAATGTCTTTAGTGTAGTAAGGCTATTGTAGTAAGGAGAGCAAACCTCATGTCCAGTACAAAACCAGCGAGAGAACCTTGTAGAATGAAAAACTGGAGGACATGTCCGGCCAAAGGCTGCCTCATGGCTGACTTCAGGTAGACTCCTTCTGGTTGATGTCCTTGTGCTGTGGTTTCTGTTGCTTCAGATGCAACATATAGGACTGCTGATAGGCAGCAATGGAAGTAGGAAGTTGTAGCTCCACCCACTCCTTCCAGCTGGTTTCTGACTGGCTGGCAGGGCAGGCTTTGTTCTGGCGCTACGGTGATAAGAGGAACTGATCATTGGTGGGGTGGGGGGGGGAGCTGAGTAGCAGCTAGAAAAACACTAACCCTTTTAATGCCTTAGGAGCAACAGGTGGCATCCATTTGGTAGAGTTCAGTTAGATCTTCAGTATACAAACTGAAAAATATGGGCTTACTTGTAGCTCTGCCCACTCTCACCAGCTTGCATCTGATTGGCTAGCTGTGCAGGTTCACTGTAGGTTTTGTTCTGGAGCTCTAGTGGGAGAGGAAGCAATTGGGGGGGGGTGTTAAGCAGTTTGGGAAACACTCACCTTGTTGACCCCTTAGCAGCAACAGGCAGTGTCCACTTGGTAGAGTTCAGCTGGACATTCACTATTCAAACTTAAAAATGTGGGCTTACTTGTAGTTCTGCCCACTCCCTCCAGGATGCTTCTGATTGGCTGGCTGTGCAGACTCACTGCAGGCTTTGTTCTGTGGCTTCAGTGGGAAGAGGAGGCAATTTTTGTTTTTGGGGGGGGAGTAGCAGCTGGGAAACAGTCACCCTCTCAACACCTTAGTGCAATAGACAGCATCTACTTCACTATCCACCAAGCTATAGATCTTAGTATTATCTGTGAAAAGGCATAACTTGCCATGAATCCCTACCCATACTGCAATTCGCTGATAAAGAAGTTGAAAAAGACCAGTCCCATGACTGATCCCTGTTGTACCCAACTAGTGACCTGTCAACCCATGAGGACTCCCCCTTTTAACATGTGGTGAGTTTAAATCTTTTTCTGTGCTCAATTTAATTGCCTTGTGGAAAATAACATTTTCACTCCTAAATTGAATGTGTTCTGATTTTGTGATTCTTGATAAAATAGTGCTTTCTGTTATGAAAATTGATATTTATTTGAGTTCATCACAGTTCAATAATGGTTCGGCAACTTCATGAAGTTTATATTCATGAGCAGTTCATGACCTTGCTTGATAAAGTAAGTTGAAAAACATTTGGTTAAGTTTGGTGGCTACTCATGAATCTGACAATTTCACAAATGTATGAGTTGATGAACTTCATTCTGTCTTGGAAAGAAACAATCGCATTTACATGAAGGCGCATAGAATGAGTTTAACATACAGTATGTACTGTAACTCCTTTTCCATTCTGGGGCCTAAATGGTAAGTACCAACAATTCCCTACTTATTTATTTACTTACTTACTTACTAACTTACTTACTACTTACTTACTTTGTTAACCAGGGTAGGTAAACTGAGCCAATGGCCCTTTTTCAGGAACGACCCGGGCAACTACAATTGTGGGAAGAAGATATCATAAAAACATACATACAAGTACAATACAATGCACATAATATAATATAAAACATACATAAAATATACATAAAATTATAGATCTACACTGATAACAATTACATCAAATGTGTTGTTGAAGATTAGATTTTAGCATGAACTTAAAATTTACATGGCTGTTTTCATGCATACAAGATTGGGTTACTGTGTTCTAAAACTTTGCAGATTGTAGTGAAAAGGTTCTTTAACCTATGTGAGTTGAAATCTTGGGTATAAACAGCCTACTGTCTGTAGAAGACTTTAATAATCTATTTTCTTTTTAATTTCAATGAACTTAAAAAGAGGGGACATATGTTTTAATCTTAATACATTGTCCACCAGGAAGCCTAAATGGTATGTAACATTTAAACTTGGAGGCATCCTCCCAGTATCCCTACTGTATATAACATGCAGTGGTGGGTAATATAGGGTTTGGATGTAACAAATCTACACACGGCATTGAATGTCTTATGCATTAGATCCAGCTCATTTTGTGAAATCCTTTTAAAAAGAAATGAGTTGTAAAAAGAGTGGGAAACAATACACTTTTAGAAATAGCTTCCTTACCCTCTCTGGTAAAGCAATCCGTCAACCTATGGGAGAAGCCTTTCCCCTGGGGTATATAGAACATGACAGAGGAAGTGAAGGGGACTCTAGCTTATAGTGGCTGGAGCAGGGCCAAGAAAGATCTCCCACAAGGAGGCCATCACAAGGATCGTGAGGTCTGGAACAGCACAGGAAAGGAAGGAGCTGGAGTCTAGGATTAGGAGTTGTTGATGGAAGGGAGGGGAGTAGGCCTGTTATGCAGGGTTTAGTGCTACAGCTTTGCTTTGCCTAGGCTAGCCATGTGCAGGATACCTGCTTGGTTCCCAAGTTCTGGCAAGAACTGGAGGTTACCAGGTGCTTCAGCACAAATCCCATCTGTGGAGAAACACTGAGGCCCTAAAGCAGGGTTGCTTGAGTAAAGAGGTCTAGATCCCTTTGGAGTCCCCCTCAGGAAGTTGTTTTTAATGCAGTGAGTTTGGTGAATGGCCAGTAGCACCCTGAGAGCAGCTTAATTGAGTGAGACCCTTGTGTAGGGTCTTTTACCAGCTGCAGGCCTGAAAAACCTTTGCCAGGGTGTACATGCTGTTTGTGATACCCAGTGCCACTGCTAGCATGGCTTTGGTCCTCAGGATGCCACCTGGAAGTTGATCTGGAAGCCTTAAGAGGTAGTGACATTGATGCCCTGAACATTCATTTCTGTCCAGCTAAGTGTGACTACGTTCATGAACTCTGCATCCCTGCCTGGGATACTTGACTGCTGATTGTAACCCTCATCTGAGTTACAGAACTGTACGTGAAACAGTGCTGATAGACAAATACATTTTTTTGGCAGCACTTCTCTTTTTACAAGATATTTTTGTTATTACCTTTTTGTGAGTACTGTTGCCAGGTCATCATGATATTGGGAGTAAGTTGTAACTTCAGTGATGTCTGGTATTGCAGGCCCCCACCCCACCCACCCACCCATTTAAAGCCAACCATGTCTTTCCATCAATTTGTTTTTAAAGCATTGTAACCAGAATAGCACTGATTTGCATCCCATCTTATAAGGGGTACTATCCACACAGAGTCCTTGGTGTTGTACATGATTTTAATACAGTGAGCTCTACGCTTCTCATCTCCTGCCAGCCACTAGCCATCCAGCATGAGTATCCCAGTGTGAGTGGCACAGCAGGAGTTGGAGTTACTCTAGGGGAGTCACCAGAGGGGAGATGCCAGGATGCCAGGAGACTCTGCCCAACTATCCCCTGCTAGTGTCGATACTGTGACTAGATAATCATTAGCTTAAGTCTCCTACCTAATGTGCTCTGTTCTGAACCTTATTATTGTAATCATATGCTGAGTTGCTCTCCTGCCATCGCTAGGGGGACAAGCAGTACCTGGGTAATATTCACTTACCTTTATTGATTTACATAACAAGAGTTTACGTAGTGACCACGGTTGTTTAAACAGCTCTTCCACCTTTTTATCGAGCTGTCTAGCACCAAACTGTTTTGTTTGCATTGTGAATTCTGTTTGCCAGCAACTTGTCTTACCTTTTGTATATCTACTTATAAAGAATTCCATATAGACTCTGTCAAATACTGCCTGCAACTGGTCCTAAGCCATTTGTATATCTCCTAAACTGTTTTTCTGTATATTACTGGATTCTCTGTTTGCAACCAGTTTACAACTAATTTGCCTACATACAGTACAGGTCAATAACATTGATCTTATGCTTTGAACTCTACTGGCTGGAACTCCTGGCCTCCTTTCTCATATTGCTAATGCTTTTGAGTTTTTTTACAGTCTGTAATCCTTTCCCTAAGTGTTGTTTGTGGTCCTGTTCTCTTCTGCCTTGCACTAGCTCACATCTCTGGGATTCTGCACTCTCCACCAAGATTACCTGCATGATGCTGTTGCCTCTTGTCTCTAGGGGGCATTCTGTCTGAGCTGCTGTTAATCTCAACTCCCGATTTAGAATCCCCCCTATCTTTGCATCTAAATGCTCCCACTTCCTACCCATACTCCTCTCTCCTGATCTCAGCTCTCCTTTCTGCTCTCCCTCTATTTTCTGTCTAGTGCCCAAACTCCCCATATAGGTCCCCCATCTTTATATCCCTGTGCTGCCCCTACTTCCTACCCATTCACCTCCCCTTGTTGCTTTCTCATCCTTCCCCCTTCCCCTAATTTTGCTGTCTGCAGCAGAACTCACTATATAAGGTCCCCCTACCCCTGTATCACTGTACTGCTCACCTGCGGACTACCATCCCTGCCTGGCTGTTTTTCTCCCTCCATCTGCTCCTCCTTACTCCTTCTACAACTGCATCCATCTCATGCTCCTCTCTCAGCTTAATCCTGCTCCTTTTCTCCTTGTTCTCCTCCTTTCCTAGTTAAGTCTTACTGCCTCCTCTTGCTCCATTGCCATTCCTCCTATAGTGTATTCCTTACCCCTTCCATGGCATAAGCATGCTCTCCTCTCTCCTACAGCCAACTTACCCTATCCTCTTGGCTTCCTGTCTATCAAATATGTTTGTTACTAGTCTCTCTCTCCTTCCCTTCTGTTTACCTTTGCTTTCCTCTCTTTTACAAGCTTTCCCTCTTCACCCTCCTCCTTCTTGACTCCTCCTTCTCCCATCCTCCCTTTCTCCTGCCTTCCCTCTCTCCTCCATTCCCCCCTGGCTCCCTGTTCCCTCACTCCTCCCTTCCTCCTTCCTCCATCTTGAATCTTTTAGGTCCTGGCTGCCCATCCACTTCTCTCCTCCCACTCACCCCTACTCTCCCTCCCAACTGCCATGTAGATGCTCCTCTGTTCCAGTTAAGCTCATTATCTCTCTGATGCTATTGGTTGTAGGAGACCTTGAGCCCAGTCATGGCTCTTCCCACTCCTCTTGTGCCTGCCTCCCCAAAGGGTTGAAAGTGGCAGACCTCAATGTCAGAAGCCTCCTCCCTAAGGTTGACCTGCTATAACTACGCTTGTGGTTAACCTTCACCCTGACATATTAGTCATCTCCGAATCTTGGCTTTCCCGCAAGATTCCAGATACTGTGGTCACCATATCTGGGTATTCCATTACCCACCAGGATTGTGCCAGTATAGGTGGTGGTATTGCCATTTACCTCTTCTCTGCCATCCAGTTCGCCCATATACTCTATCACTTCCCCATCTGCCTATGAACTTTTATTCCTCAAACTCTCCTTCCCTTTCTCTGTCTCCCTCTTTGTGGCTGGTGCCTACTACTGCCCAGGCCTGTCCCCTTCTTCTGTTACTGACCACCTCACTACTATCTCTACTCAAGCCTCGAGTGGTGAATTATTCATCCTTAGGGACTTCAATTTAAATTGGCTCTCACCTTCTCATTCCACATTCTGCAAAATCATTAAGTCCCTTAACCTTTCTTAACTGATTTCTGACTGCACCCCCCACAACCCTAAATCCCTCAAGCACACACTACTGAAATGGCTTCTTGCCTCCCACCCCCACTGGATTATTGATGCTGGCACCCTTCTGGATGCCCTCAGTGAACATCATCTGGTCTACTGTGTCAGCAAATTAAACCACCCCAAGGTCCCACCCAAGGTTCTCAAGATTCAGTTCTTCCAATTACTGGACTTATCCTCTGCCACATGAACTTAGCAGCTGCTGACTGGTCACCCATCTCCTCTGCCAGCTCCATTGATTCTGCCCTCAATTATATTAAGTCCAAATTTCAGACTATCTGGGACCTGCACTCTCCCCTCAGGAAGGCCAGGGTCTATGGTTCCCACCTCCTTTGGATCTCTGCTGAATTGCTGGCCTGCCTACATGCTCAAGATCTTGCCTGAAAGGCTCACAAATCCTCTAACTCTGCTGCTGATCTACTCAAGTACCATGCCCTTAACAACACCTGTACCAAAGCCAAATAGGCTTGCCAAGATGGAGTTCTTTGCCTCCACCTTCCAAACCAACATTAACCACCCTTCCAAGTTCTGGAAGATCATCTATGCCCTTTTCTCACCCCCCAACCCGGTCATCTGCTCTGTTCCTCAAAGTAAGAGATGTCACCATTTCTGATCCCCTCTCTGTTGCCTCCAAGTTCAATGCTTTTCTCACCACCTGTGCATGATGCATGGTGCATCCTCTCTTCTCTTCTCCATCCCTCCCTCTCCTCCCTCTCCCCACCTACCCTCCCCATCTCCCCCTTTCTCCTTCTCTTCTCTATCTCCGGCTGACACTATCAAGTTCCTCCTGCCTCTAAACCCTCTCAAGGGCAGGAGCCCTGATGGGCTCAACTCTAAACTCCTCTATTTCTCTGCTCAAGCTATTACTCTGACACTCCCCTCCCTTCTAAACGTCTCCTTCTCCCATGCCTCTATTCCTAACACATGGAGACATGCTACTGTTGTACCCTTTCACAAAGGAGGTGACCACTCCAGTCCTGGCAGTTACCACCCTATCTCCCTGCTCCCCACCCTTGCTAAACTTCAAAAGCACCTAATACTTTCTCAGCTCTCCTCCTTCCTTGATTCATCCTGCTTCTTCACCCCTTTTCAATCTGGTTTCAATTAATCCCACTCCACTTCCTCCTCCTTTATTCCAGCTTACTAACTCCATCCTTTCAGGCATGGATCAGGCCTTACCAGCATCACCATCTTTGCTGACTTAGCTGAAGCCTTCAGCACTATAGCCTACCCCCTTCTCCACGACAAACTTACAGCAGTGGGGCTTTTCTCCTCTGCTACTAACTGGTTCCGCTCCTACTTTGGTGGTAGGACTCAAGCAGTCAGAATTTGAGATTCCCCTATCCCCTCAACTCTCTATCACCACTGGTGTGCCAATGTACATATTTTAATTAAATGCCTTCAATGTTGCTTGTTACATGTTACTCATATGATGCTTAGAATGCTTTACCTGCTGTGTAAATACTGTTCTATTTGTTATTTATGACCCTTCTCTCCCCCATCCTCCAGGACACATCTGGAAACAAGCTGCTACCAGCTCAGTATATCTTTCATGGTGAAACTTTGTAAAATAAATAAATAAAAGAGATTTTTGTCTTTACAGTAACTAGTGATTGATCCTGCTCGAGGACTATTGCTGAAATGCAAATAGTAGCTGCCTGATTGCTCACTTGCATTGTGGGCAGTGAAAGGCACTATATAGTACAGTGTTTGTGTGTGTGGATCTCTGATGGTAGGGAATAGAGGAGATGAAGGAATGCTTGTTGCTTCTTAACTTTCACTCAGAATAATGTAAAATATTTACACTTCATTTAGGAAAATTGTGTGACTGCAGCATTTCTTCATTCCATGAATTATATGACTGTACAGGTATATAAGAATTTGAGTACTGACTCATACTTCCGCTGTAGGAACACCAGCCTTGACCAACTACAGCACCCTATTTCAATAAAATAATTGTGACTTGATAAGTGGCAGTACCCTGCAGTTTTACATTAGAACGTGATTAGAAACCGGATCCATAGTGCCAAACAATAAGGGCCCATTTGGATCACTGGTGACCCAGGTTCATGTTGGAGGGTGAGAAACCTGTACACTGAAGATCTCTTCCAAGGAGGAGGGAGGGAGGAGGAGGATGGCATGGTTCACTCTGCTATTATAGTGGCTCCTGCTGGTCACCCACTGGTGGCCCACTTAAAGGCATCACCTTGTCCCTCCCAGGACATCCCAAAGTGTACACTCTTGTGGGAGTGAAAAACAAGTGGAAATGGCACTTATGGACACTCCAGATGAGGATCCTCTTTGATCCCCACACCACTGGACTCTGCAATAAACCCCTCAGCAACCTTTCTGTTTCCAGATGTGCTTCCTCTCTGGTGAAAACAGAGAAGTCCTTTGGTTATGATATGCTGACGTAGTGAAGGGATGGATTCTTCCCAAAGGTGTCTAAGCAGCAAGGGATGGCAAGGAGCAGTAGGTCTGGCCAGCAGGTAACGGGTTGTCAATGTGACCTGAAGGAGTGAAACAAACAAGGGCATGGGAAGCAGCAACATAAAAGAAAGTGAATTAAAAATGTGACTGAGAATTAACATTCCATTCTGAAGTGTATTCATGTAGTGACAAATGCTTTTTTGTTTTCACAGACATCTCATGTGTTATGATTTACCTTAGAAACTTTACATGATTCAGTGATGCCCTCAGGTAAATGATTTCAATCCTTTCCCACAGAGTTTATGCAAGGCATTACGATATGCATTTATGTTTTTAAAGTAGATCAGATGGAGAGATAGAGACACATGTGTGTGGTTCCGCTGTTGAAATAATGCTTCCATTTTCACATCCGTAATAAATTAGCAAGAGTAGAGAATGAGCTTATATTGGCTTGCTAACCTGGAGGCTGAGTAACTACCATCATTACAAAAACTATGGATTAGTGACTGCTGCAGTATGTATTGCCTTTTGTTTTACAGTACTTTACTGCCACCTAGTGAGGACTAGCTCCAGTCAGATTTTTCACATATCCACTGCTCTAGGATCAGTGTACCAGCTAAACTGAACAAGGGTCATAGTACCAGACAGACTTATCTGTAATCAGTTTATTCTGAGAATACTTACATCAAGAGCTTTTCTGCCTTACATTTAACTCTCTTTAGTTCATAGGTTTGGTATTCTAACAACATGCCGCCATGGATCACAATTCTAGGGAAATTGAAGGCAAAGGACAATTAGGGTAGTCCAGATTCAAATCATTCAGAAATACATTAAGGAATGCAATTGGGCCTAGTAGCTAGAGAGCTGACCTGTGAACCTGGAGACCTGAATTTGAATCCCATATCTGTCAACTACTGTTCAGCTGTGAACAAGTTATTTAACCTGCCTAAGTTCACCATGCAACCCTCACAAGGTACTTGTGGTGACACACATGACTGACACAAGTAGTGTAGTAAGGGTGGGGTGCTGCACCAATAAGGTGCCATCCTTCAGAAAAGATTGTAAACCAAGGTCCCTTCTGCCCATAACTGTTCACTGTCTAGATAGAAGTTAAAGATTCATAGCACATATCAAAGATGCTGGCGATCAAGTAGGGTCTGAAATGTCAGTATAGGCAGGGACAAACTGGGCAGACTAGGTGAGCCAAGCAGTATTCATCTCCTGACAAATTTTGTTTCTGTGAGTAGCTGAATTTTATTAAAAGTATTATACACTCTCCTACCCTTTCCTATATTTCTGATATTACCTTCTTGTGTGTGCCGGGTACTTTGCACTTCTGATGTTTACCCTGCGTTATTATTTGTTCTGGTAGTGTATATTTCTACATACTGTGTATTGTATTGTTATTACTGAGCTTCTACTTGTTTGTACTTATCCCTTACCCCCTTCCCCAGGAATCATCTGGAAAAGAGCTTCGCTGCTCAGT
Organism: Neoceratodus forsteri; assembly: GCA_016271365.2. Classification (NCBI taxonomy): domain Eukaryota; kingdom Metazoa; phylum Chordata; order Ceratodontiformes; family Ceratodontidae; genus Neoceratodus; species Neoceratodus forsteri. The sequence continues at coordinate 702,427,872 of CM057455.1, forward strand.
ATGTCTTTCCTGGTTACTCTCTTTTAAATAAATAAATAAATAGTACAAGATAAAACAATGTGAAACAATTTGAAAACATACCCATACCACAAGCCAATATTTGCTTAGAAAATGGGCTTTTTATTTCCTGGGCTCTGAAGTTTCAAGATGCCAAGTTTCTCTGACAAGCTGGTATCCTTGTGCCATTTCAAATTTTAAAACTCAGTAACCACCACTTTTTTTACTGCTCACTAAGTGAGACAAAAGGAAGTCATCCCCTCTGCACACAACATTATAACCCTTCTCACAAGCCTAATATTTTATTTTTTATTTTACATAAACTATCACATTTGAAAGCCCTGCTGCATGGTGACTGCTCTTTTAATTCACTCTGCAGTTTAAGCCACCAGTGTTACATGTCCACTCCCCCTCCCATTCCATCACCAATCTGTGGCTGATTTTCCCAGAACTACACAGAAAACTTGAGAAATCTATCTGCGTTATGCAGTCTCACTTTTTATTTTCATCCTACCTCAGTCTACCTCTCTTCTACAAAATCTGCAGACCTTCAACCATCTCTCTGCAGGCTAATTTCTTGATGATCCCATTTTTTAAATTATAGCCCTTCTCAAAACCACTGCTCAAAAGGATCATAAACTCAAAGCAAGCACAAAATGTACCTCTAAGCAGCAGTCTTAGTTTTCTTATCCTCTCAGCTCACCCGGCTGCCACCACCACTACTTCCCACATCCCTAGATGAACGAATGAATAATTAAACCAAACAGTAAATGAATACATCAAAAAGAATGAATGAATGATTAAAAAATATAACAAAATAGTTAAACAAAAGCAGTTTAACTTATATCCCGTGTCTGTCGGGGGGCAAAGGAGGAAACCATGACAACCAGCTCAAAAGTTACAACTATGGAAGCTCCACCAGGACAAAAGTAAATTTTTTTGCCCTCCTATCTCAACTGATTATTTTTCTCTGAACTTTTTGACTGCTGCACATGGGAATTGCTGCTGATTTCATTGGAGCTTGAAGAGCGACCAGACAGGACTCTCCAGTACTGCTTTTGTTTCTGTTTACATCTATTTTGCCTGTGTTACTCTGCTAGTACAGATTGCAGCTATTTCTGATCCTTATCAACTAAGCTAGTCAGGAATTCTGTATCACTGCTGTTTATTGCTATATGCTGCTGTCAGTTCTTCTAGTTTTTGTGAATAATTAGCTGTAGTCAGCCTTTACCTGGGCCTGAAACACTGCTTGGAACCCACCACGTGGTGTGGTATCTCCCGCTGCAGGGCTTACAGGGCACCATCTTGTTTTGGCTTTGTTTCTTCCCATCAGAACCGCCTAATTTGGTGCGTGCTCAGTACAGAGCAGTGTCTGCGCATGCACAATAGAGCGCAGTGTCCAGAATAACAGTGACTAGGCCTGCAAGCTCCTACTGCATACTAATGAAGGTCTTTGTTCTGTTCCCGTATATAGGTTGGAACCACAGCCCACAGTAGCACACACAGCCAGGGAAGCCTCCACACAGCAGGGGTAGTGAGGTCCACCAGAGCCCTAAAGGAAAATACTATCCTCCTGCAGCTGAACTCTGTGAAGGGTGTTAGCCCGTTGATGCTATGCATCGACTGTCCCGCCAGCCCCAGTCACTCTCCCACCCAAAGCTGGCCCTCAATTTAAGGACCACCCTAGTCACAGGGCTTCCTGTTCTGTTTTTTTCTAAGACCCCACTTTCTCATTTGCAGCTTATACTAGATGCCCTTTAGAAGGAGCACTCCCCACCTAATACTTCGTACAAAGCTGAGCCGCTCTTTTCTCCTGCTGACCTTCCTACCCTTGCTGACTCTGTAGAATCCCCCCCACTCCACTACCCCTCTCTCACTCCTTCTCCTACCCTGCCCTCTTCAATGTGCCCAGACCTCCTCTACCAAACCACCAGTGCCTGCCCTGAACACATCCTCCTCCCCCCATGCTCTGTATAACTCCCCTCTTGGTCACTAGGAGTCACTGCTGTGCACCTACTCTCTGCCTTTCACCCCCTCCACTCTTCGGCTCCCACACAGCACCTCGGGCTCTCAGACCAGGTGCCAAAGCTTCCCTCCTGGGGATTTGAACCTTGTACCCTCAGCACCAATGTCCAAAGCCCTGCCAGTGTACAATCGAGGCTGATCTACCCGTTCATGACTCTTGGCCAACCTCATCCTTCCCAAGGCCCTAGCCCACATAGCCTTGGGTACCTCTACCCTCCCATATAAGCTGACCATTCTACTACTTCTGGCACTTGCCATCTCCCTCACCAATGACACCCTTCCTCCTACAGTGACACACACACATATGCCTTACCACCCCCATTCACCCTCACCCACCCCACCACCCTGTACCTGTTCCCCACCTTCCCCACCCCTGCCAACACACATCCCCCTCCCTCATCCCTGCCCCACCCTTCTGATCCTCCCCCCTCCTTGCTGTACCCACCCTCTGAACACTACCCTTTCCCTGTACACTCTTCTCTAGGTCAACGTCCTCATGCACCAAAACTAGTGCAAAGCACTATCCTGCTCTTGCTAGAATCCTCTCTCTACTCCTTATACTGGTGGATAACATCCACCCCAATCCTGGTCCCTTGTCCACTGGCCAGCCCAGGCTGCCACCTGTATCAGGGTTGCGCATTGCCTCAACGAACTTCTGCAGCCTTCTGAAGAAATCTGCTACCCTCCAGTGCTGGACCACTCAGCACAATACCGATATCCTAGTCCTAGTTGGAACCTGGCTCTCAAAGACAGCCCCTGATTCCTTCATCTCCCTCCTTGGCTACACTCTCTTCAGGGAAGACTGAGTCAGCAAATGCGGCAGTGGATGCATCCTCTATATGTGGAACACCCTGTTGGACCATGCCCTCCCAGCACCCAAACTGAACGACGTCACACAAGCTCTGTCCCTAAAAATTACCCTGGACCCTGCAAAGGCCACACTGATCCTCACTGTGACACATATCCCCCCGTGGAACAAAGCCCCAGCCATACACTCACTGTCCAACTACCTCACCAAACTACCTCATAAGCTTGAGCAGATCCTCCTAGGGGACATTAACTCTAACTGGCTTGCCAGCTTGAAATCACACATCAAAGGTTCATTCTCAGCCATTGATATGACACTACTTATCTCCCAACCTATGAGTTATAACCCCACCTCTGGCACCGGCACCATCCTAGACTTTGCCCTCACTAACTGACCCCATAAGATCGCTGATCTACTCGTCGTCCCAAATGCACTCAGCGACCACTCCCCAGTCTTATTTACATGGTCCACTCAAGTTCAGAAACCTGCCCTGGGACAGTCCACCGACAGTGCCTACCCCCCCCCCGGCAACCTCAGTAAGCTCAGGATCTACCTAGCCCAATTGGACTGGACCCCCATTACCCATGCTCCAAGAATAGACCTAGGGCTTGACTATTTCACTAGCTCTTCAACAAGGTCTGTGACATTTTTGCACCCTTCACCAAGACCTTAACTAAGAAATGGAACACCCCATGGGTTACCCCAGCGCTCATCCACCAAATCCAGTTAGGGATAACCTTTGGCATAGAGCTGTGGAATCCAGTAAACAGGCTAATAGGCAGGCTTATAATGCCGAGTGCAACAAGTGCACCTGGGCCATTTGCAAGGCTAAGGCTGAGCATTACAGCTCCACCCTTGCCTCCTCATGGGGTAATGTCTGGAACTTCTGGGGCAATTTAAAGGAACTGAATGGGAAGACACAATCTCACCCCATCCCAATTCATTGTCAATGGCTCCATTATTACAGATCCCCAAACCATTGCCAACAGCCTCAACATCACCTTCATCGAAAACAGCTCAGTCCTAGCCAGCAACTCCTTCTTCCCAGTCCCTCCATCCCCGCCACCCAATCTTCACCACCCCCCTTCTACCTCTGGACCATAACCCCGCAAGAAGCCAGGCCATACCTACTGAAAGCTCTCAAGAGCACCAGCCCCAGCAGTGACCTCCTGGACAGTAGGCTACTTTGGTGAGTATTGGACGCAGTACTCATCCCCCTCACCCACCTGATTAATCACTCCCTCTGCCTAGGTCAGTTCCCTCTTGCCTGGAAAATGGTGATCATCATCCCTATTCACAAAGGTGGGGACTGCACTTCCCCCTGTAATTACTGACCAATTTCCATCCTTCCTCCACTTTCCAAGGTGCTGGAAACAATTGTGGCTGATCAGCTATCTGACTACATTACCAAGCACAACATCATGTGCAGGGAGCAACACGGCTTCCGTGCAAGACACAGCACCACCACAGCCCTGCTAGAGGTATGGGAAAGGAGGGAGAGGGGGGACGTGATAGAAATTTTTATGTCCCTCAGTGGAATCAACAAAGTCCATGAGGGTAGCATCTTTCAGAAAAAGAGATGTGCAAGAACAAGGAGACGCAATTTAAAGATGAAGGGGGGTAGTTCAGGGGCAATGTGAGGAAGTATTTTTTCACAGAGAGGGTAGTGGACGCATGGAACAGCCTTCCTGAGGAGGTTGTGGGGTCTAAAACTGTGAGAGCATTCAAGAATACATGGGACAGACATAAGGCAATTTTTGTTGGGGGTAGAAGAAATAGGCTGTTGGTTAACTAGGATCTGCAGCTTATCCTGTAGGTAGGGAAATGGGCAGACTAGGTGGGCCAAGCGGTCCTTATCTGCCATCAAAGTCTATGTTTCTCCAACTTCCTGCACACAGCCCTGGACACTGGGCACCTGGCCGGAGCTGTCTTTATCGACCTCTCCAAGGCCTTTGATATGGTTTACCACTCCCTCCTGCTCAACTCCCTGTGAAATACCAGACTCTTCCAAGGGCCCCTCTCCTGGTTTGTCAGTTACCTGTCCTCCAGGTCCCAGCACATGAAAATCAATGGCACCCTATCTAACACTGAGCCTGTCCACTTTGGAGTCCCCCAAGGCTCCATATTAGGCTCACTTATATTTAGCCTCTGTTTAAACATGCTCCACAATGTCTGTGTGGGAAAAATCCTTTTCTATGTGGATGATGCTCTCCTCCTTGCCTCATGCCCCCACCTCACCACCCTACAGAACATCCTCCAGCACTCCTTCACCAAGGCCAAGCAATGGTTAATTGACCACAAATTGGTCATCAACCTGAAAAAAACAAAATCTATGCTTTTTGCCCATCATCAGAATAAGACCAAAGATACCCCCCTCTAGATCCTCCCCAACACCCAGGTCCCTCTCGAACAAGTGACTATGTACAAATATCTGAGCATCACTTTTTACCCTGCCCTCACCTTCCACCGCCATATTGCTCCCCTCTTCTGCCACAAACATATGGATTGGCCTCCTCTAGTGCCACAGGGACTGCCTGCCCCCAATGCACTTTGTATTGCAGTAACCTTATCAGTTCTGTCCCTGGCAGACTATGGCCTCCCAATTTATGCTGCTACTGACAAAACTGACATCAACAAAGTGCAACTGCCCAATAACAAGGCCTGCAGGCTCCTGTTAGGTGTGGACAGGTGCACACACACCTGCTTTCTCTACTCACTTGCCAACATTCTCAACTTCGAAGAGAGGCTACTCTATCAATTCTGCCTATTGGAGAAGAAAATCCTCCTGGATCTTCCCCCCAAGGGTGGGCTCCTCCCTCAGTGTCACCTGCCCCATAGTATCTACCTGCAGTACCTGCAAACCCACACTCACAGTACCCAGAGTCGAGACCTCATTCACACAGTGGTCCTTCCCCTATAGAACCCCACAACTGTACAACTCCCTCCTGGCTACTATTACCAGCCTCGCTAGAATAGACCCATTCATAATAACCCTCTTTGCATCATGCTGCTGCAACTGTTAATAGACCAAGGCCCCCCTACTCTTTCTCCAGCCACGTACAGCCCCCCCGACAATGTCCCTTGGATAGCTATCCATCACCCTCTGCAGAGTGTCTATTTCAGCACTATCACTCTATAACCCCCCAGCAAAAATCCCACTATTTTACCAAGTACCCTACCTGTCTGCCCCTCTATTGCTTCCCCTCTGGACTGTACCTCAATCACTCTGAATGGTAATCTGCCATACCCTTTCTACACATTGACTGCTCATGTACCTATGTAACTGTATGAAGCTATGTTATTATATTCCTCTGTAACTATATGGTGTTCTGTTTGTATGTAATCTATACTTTGTCTGATGAGCCTTTGCAAACAAGTCCTAGACTCAAAGGATTGTAATTCCGATTTGTACAAATAAAAAATAAATTAAAAAAACACACACTGAAATGCAGGCAGAGGCACTTTTAATAAATCAAACAACCAAGAGTTTCAATATTTAAAGACTTGTTTTTTCAAATATATAAAATACAGTTGCCTATTTTCTAAACACAATAATACCCTCCAGGGTCTATAAGGTCCTCCACCTGCAGTGTCAGCCCACATTATGCCCCTGGGCAGTCTAGTATTGCCGAATACTGCCCACCCTGTTAGGTATTATTGCTTACACAGTACAGTTCAATGGCCTACACAACCAGAATAGTGTTATGCTTGTGCAACTGTGTCACTCTGTTGTGGCTGTTCACACTCTCTATTCCATGAGAAATTACCACCCTGTAGGAGTGCCAAAGGCAAGGAACCATGGAAGAGGGTTCATCCCCTAGAGGTGCCAAGGGAAGGTTCCCTTGGCTAAAGTTACCTTAGGAAAGAACCCCCTTGAGAAGAGAGGTGAGCTACAGGAGGAGGAGAAGAGAATTGTGGGGCAAAGAAAAGATGCTTATGAAGGAGGTTGGAAGGAACTGCTTATATAGCTCAGAAAGGTGGCATGGCTGGTTGCTTACCCATTGAACTACAGGTGTAGCTTTGTAATTCAGTGGCCTATGCAACCAGAATAGTGTTATGTTTGTGCAACTGTGTTACACTGTTGTGGCTGTTCGCACTCTCTATTCCATGAGGAATTACCACCCTGTAGGGGTACCAAAGGCAAGGAACTCTGCAATAGGATTTGATCCCTAGAGGTGCCACAGGAATTTTCTCTTGGTTAAAGGTTTCTTAGAAAGAAAACCCAAAAGAATGTTAGCAGTGATCATTGACTATAAGGTAGAGAAGCAGACTGAAGCAAGATGCAGCTTGATAAAACATCGATGAGAAGTACAAGTTAGTGAAATAGCATGGATAAATGGATTACACTGATGACAGCAGGGGGCTTCCTAATGAGAGGGGGAAAGACCAATATGGCCACTATCCACCTCCATCCAATGGCAGAACATACATTACTTGAGTAAACTAGGGAATACTACTAACCTAACTAAGTACTATGACTTTTGGCATGGAGAAGAGGAAAAAACACCCTTTGAGGAGGAAATCTCTGGGGATCAAAGGCCTAGGTTGCCTTCCTTCCAGGCTTGGGGTATTTTTTTGTTTAGTGACATTTTTCAGAATGGAAAGTCTCCTCACTGCAGGAAAAGGGAACTCCTCCTTACTCTGGAGGAGAAGGTACTGTAACTTATAGATTGCCAGCATAGCAATGTAGGTAGTTCTTTATTAGTCAGGTAGTACAGGCAATTAAATTAAAGGCTTCTTGCTGATGAAGGCATGAAGTGTACAGAGAAACTTTTGATAAGTTAAAGGAGCAAAATCATATAATTTACACAAATCAGCTGATTGGTATAGCATCAATGTGAAGAGTGAGTTCAAAAGATTAGCATGAATACTTTAAGTGCCATTGAGGCAGAGTTAGGTTAGTTCAGTAAGGAGCATTTGCAATGCAGTAATAGAATGCAATAGATATCATAAAGCCATCTAGGTTCTGAGGTTAAATTATTTAGGCCTGGATGACTGAACAACTGCTGAGAAAAAGGAGCAAGCAAAATCATTGTTTACATAAAGGCATGCTCCTGCTGCTTGAAACCACAATGAAACAACACAGTGCACCCCCATGGGAATAACAGAGATGCCACAAGCTAAACACCATGGAACCTAACTGCAAAGGTAATGTTGATATGGTAGGACCCCCCAAAAGGAGGCAGCATATGGAAGCATGAACAACAGTATCAAGAGCAACTGAGCAGCAGGTAGAATGCAGGGAGAAACCCAGAATGTAATTTATTCTTGATACCAGAAAAAAGAACACCAAACTGGAATATTTTGAATACCAGAGAGAAGTATTAGAAACTAAGGTATTTTCAATACCAGAAAGAAGAACTCCAAACTGTGGTATTATCAATACCAGAAAGAAATATTCAAAACAGGGGTATTTTCAATACCAGAAAGAAGTATTCAAAAACTGGGGTATGCACAATACCAGAAAGAAGTATTCAAAATTGTGGTATTTTCAATAGAAGAAAGAAGTATTCAAAACTAGGTAGTTTCAATACCAGAAAGAAGTATTCAAAACTGGGGTAGTCACAATACTAGAAAGAAGTATTCAAAACTGGGATATCCTCAATACCAGAAGAAGTATTCAAAACTGGGGTATTTTCAATACCAGAAAGAAGTATTTAAAACTAGGGTAGTCTCAATACCAGAAAGAAGTATTAAAAACTGTGATATTTCCAATACCAGAAAGAAGTATTTGAAACTGGGGTGTTTTCAGTACCAGACAGAAGAATTCAAAACTGGGGAGAATGTAGTTAACAGCATCCCATAGTAATTAGTTATAGCTTCTAACAGTAGCTGAGCTGAACAATTAAACAAGCATAGGCATTGTAGGCATAGGCAATAATTTACAGAAAAACAACAGTAGTAATTGTTTGGTACAATTGCATTTGAGCAGGCTTGAATCCTACGGAGAAAGTAATACAGAATTGTAGAAGTCTCTAGCTTAATTCACACTGCATGTTAATAAATATGTTAGAGCAGATTTAAATCCCAAAATGACTATATGAAAATCTAGTGCTTATGAAAGGAAAAGTAGAGTAAATAATGAAATACTGAAGTAAAGAAGCAGGAAAAAACCTTATGGAAATGTAAGGCTGATGAGGTAAAATAGGTCTTGCACAAAATACAGCAGGTTAGGGTAAAACAGGGAGTAGCAGCTAGCTAAGCAGCAGAGCCAGGACCAGGTGCAAGCAATTAGTGAAGCACAGGAGGCAGTAACTGCAGTAGGAGTTGAAGTAAGCAATACCAATTTCAGGAAACCTCAGATATGACAGGGGCCTGAGAACAGGCACTGAAGAAACACAGTGCAAACAACAACAATACTCTGAGGAAAAACAGAAAAACTCCACCCCAAGAAAAAAGAAAACACAAACCAAAAACAGGAACACAGGAGAGCAGAAAAACAAGCACACAAGGAAGCACACAGCAGCCAGAAGCAAAACAAATACTAACCAAAACAGGAGAAACAGATGAACATGAACAAGCAGAGTCCAGAGCATAAATAAACTGGGGGGGAGGCAAGGCCCCAGTAGACCTCAGGCAATGTCGCAGCAGGCTCAAGTGAGAAGGCAGACCAACAGAGCCTTCAGCTAGAAAAGAAAAAAATGCTTCAGAAGGAGGCTGGGAGGAACCGCTTTTATAGCTCAGAAAGGCAGCATTGCTGGTTGCTTACCCATTGAATCACAGGCATAGCCTTTCAATTATAGAAAGACAATACAAAAATAAAATCAAAGAAAGATCATATTGTTGCTGTGAGAATGACACATTTATCAAAGTTAATAACTAAAAAATGTTCTGTCATATATGTACCAAACATACACAAAATGAAAGGTTGATAATTAGTTATAGCACTAGTAGGTCCTGGGAGACATAGTTTGTCTCTCTGACAACTAACCAAAATGGGGGAATCTACTCATTATCACAGAAGTCCAAACAATGTCACATCTACATAATGAGGGTTTAAATTAAAATGTGCAAAAACACTGGAGAAACACAGAAGATTTATCATTCTAATCTCCTTGTTTACATAGTGATGCCAGTTAGTATTTCTTTTGATAGGGATGAGAACTGCCCCACTGGACTAGGGAACCAAAAAAACCACAGTAACATTTTGCTTCTAAAGACACAAGGGGAGACAAAACATAACTTAATTGAAGAAACACAGGCAATATTAATGTTTTCAACTGGTGCTTTAGATCTTTTCTTTTTTTCTCAGATACATTTCTGTTTTTCCATAAAGAAATATTACTATTGGCTGTGTCCATAGCAGACAATAAATTAAAAAAGTGAGATCAGAAACACCCCATTTAATACCTAAACTTTTTGTTGGGTTGGTTGCTAAAGGGATGTCCCCCACAAACTGGGAGGAAGGTAAAGTACTACATAAGGTAGGTGAAGTATTACCTAAATCAATTGCAGTGCTTGTGCTATAATTGAGTTTGGCCCCTGCCACATTTGAAAAAAACTATAACTATTAGTCCTAAATTTCTTGCAGACTTGTGATTCTGAATAAAAACACACATATCACCAGCATAAGCTAACACACTCAAAGTAAATGGAAGAGAAACTTGAAGACCTTCAATAGTTTCTGCTTACTTTATTTTGCTGACCAATACTGTAGGTCGACAGCAAAGGCATATAGTAGAGGGGGCAGCCTTGCCTCACTCCCCTTTTTGGCATGTATGTCTTCTCCAAACCATCCATTTACCAGTGATGTAATAAACACTTGCTTAGACAGTGTGGCTATCAATTCAATGAATACAGTAGGACTACCATAATAAGCAAGGACCTTAAAGAGGTATGAGTGGACCACACAGTCATAGGCTTTCTGAGTTTATTTTGAAATTACAATCCCAGATGAGAACCATTTTACTCCCCAGAATATTATTTCTCTGAGAAAAATCAAGTTGTCAAATAATGACCTGGTAGGAATGATACATGTCTGTAAGATGGCAACAGCAAATATCTTTGCTAATCATCTGGCCAAAATTTAAACAGACTCTTTTGGTCAGTGTTTAGTAGGCTTATACTTCTTCAATTATTTTAAGTCTGATTTGTTCAATTTTTATGTAACACAATGTGAATTGCCTTGGTTATGAAATTTTGCACCACTAAATTAGTTAAGATTTCATTATAACTGGAATCCATTTCTGAGCCCAGTAAGTTTAGAAAAGTAATATAAAACTCAGAAGTGAGTCTTTTGGACTCTGGAGCTGTATTTTTTCCTTAGAGACAAGACTACTGTACATCCTTTACTCCAGATAACAAAATTGGAACTGTTAAAGTATTATTCATGGGGTGCAGGGGTGGAGGTAGTATATAAGAAAAAAATGGAATCATCCCACACCACATGTAATCCTTTCACAAAGATGATATTTACATGGGCATGAATGTCTCTCATGATATCTGAGGAGGTGAATTGCACAAAGCCACCTCCCTGGGGGCCTGGGTTTTTGACACTCTGCTGCTCTGCTGGCACAGCTTTTAAACATACCCAGTTGCTGTTTAGTGCTCTGTGTTCCAAATTGGGCTTCCTGTTTTAAACAGACAGGTCTATCATATTGAAGCTGTCTCATTACATTTTTTAGATTTGTAATTTGATCCATTACGTTACATTGGAGAACACTTTATGTAATTGATGCCTTAATGTAAGATATTTAAAATACTTATCCCTAATCATGCTTGTCCTTGTTTTGAAAAACGTCTTTTTTTGTGGGGGCTTCCCACTATTCTGACAAACTACCATTAGTATGACTGCATTGAAAATCTAGCTGTATGTATGTACGTTTTTCAACTTCATAATCATACTGTATGCTCATTTTCTAGCTTCTTATTATTGAATTTAAGGAAAGACTGAGATTTAATTTGTGTCATGGGGCCTATGAGAACAATAGCAACTAAGTGCTTTATGATCTGAAGTTTCTACTTCTGCTGTTTAAGCTCCATGGATGTTTAGTCCTTGAGACAGAAACACAAAATCAGTTCTCATGGACAGAACACTTTATACACAAGTTTTAACACCTTGAGAATTTACTATTTTGTAACTATCCATCAGGCATCAGTGCTTACCATTTCTTTCAAAAGATTTGTGTTGCTATAATGTTTGGGGGTAAATCCCCCCATCATTACAGGACAGATCACCATTGAAATCTCTTCCAAAGATTACTAATTTGCGAGTGTGTAAATATTGCTGAATTTACCTTCACATCTGAATTAAATAGAACTAAATGCAAAGTGAGCCACAAAAGTGGAGCATAGGTGTTAGTGGGAGAGAGAGAGAGAGAGAGACCCTGTTAGCAATAGTTTGGGGAACATAAATATTAATTAAGCAGTACTGCTGGTCAAGGAAAAAAAGCATCAAGGTGCAGTACCTGCCTGGATAAATACCAATAAGTTTGCTAGTAGAAAAATCCACCTTTTTCATTAATATGCTACCATAATCACATGTGCTAATTCCTAGTGACCTGCAGAAGCAACTAATGTTTATGCATATTTTATTTGTGATAATTCATGCATGGAAGATGAGCAGGATAATTTTTATTAAAAAAAAATGCTTAATACATGCAAATCAAAATAAAACACAAAACAAGATCAAGCAAACACCAAAACAGAAAATGCATTAGGTGTCTAAATACAGCAAAACCCATCAAATCATTATAGCAAAATCACAAGAGAAAAAAGAAAAAAAATCAAAAGAATAAGAAAAAATCCTCAAAAACCAAAAAGGTTATTTGAAATAGGTGATGCATGATGGCTAGAAAAAAAAAGAACACGAAAGACTAAATCAGTCATCATACAGTAAAGGATAAATTTAAAAGAAAAGAAATACAGGATATGTTTCTCCATACTGAGTTTCAGAGTCTATCTGGGAATGTGTTCCCTTTTCTATTATTTGCAGTTAGCAAGGAATGTCAAATATTCTTTTCCAACTCAAAAACTGAGATATGACATTGTTGCAACAATATCTGACATCTAACTTTCCAAATAAAACATTTAATGCTAGAATTCCAAATTGTCAATGTACTCTGATGATATTTCAGCCAAACTGAACTCATGGAAAGGAACACAAGTTCCTCATTCTGTATGGCTAAAAAATAAAGACTATTTCCATGTAGTTCATACCGTATGCTAAAAATACCTTATATGTGGACATTCTAGAAACAAATGATCTTGGGCCTCCAAAGATGTTTCACAGCCCTGTCTCAAGTAAAATGTCTCTACTCTTATGTTTTTTTTTATTATTTCAGACTCCCAAATGTCGATAAGAGCTTGGCCAAGACACATTCCCATACAATGAGGGATCCTTGTGTCTACAAGAATGTGTAATGTCAATTGGGAGAGGCAAGCTGAGGGTTCAGAAAAAGCAGTTGTTACAATAGGAGAGTATACATCCTTCCTAGAGTTTAAAAACATCTCGGGGTATTGGGATTTTCCATTTACATATCTTCAAGACTAAGTTCTTAACATACTTTGAGAGACATGAGACAGCCAGCAATCTGGGCCATTGATATTTGTGATGATGCCATTGGGAGAGAAAAGATGCACTCCACTCCAAATACCAGGATGTTCAATGTACTGGAGATTCTTACAATATGCATCTAATATTCAACCATAAAAAAATGGTTTTAACAAATGCTATGGGATTTACCATCCCTAGGCCTCCTGCTTTGATTTATAAGTATGCCAACTTCCATTTAATTGGGTTAAATCTACTCTCCACAGCACCTGGAAAAAATATTGTAATGTTCTGTCTCCAGAGACACTGGTGGAGAGTACGCAAGGCTTGGAAGCAAAACAATTGGTAAAATAAAAGATTTTATCACGTATACCTACTTCTTTTTAGACAGCTGCCAGGATTGCCACCAGGCTACCTTATGACTGACACAATTATTATTATTTATCTTGGAGTCCAATGTAATACAGACATCTTGAAGTAATGAAAGCCAGCTGACAAGAAGGGACATCTTATATCAATAGGAAAAGATCTTTAGTATAAGCTAAAATTTGGGGAGCTGACAGGACTTCTGGAGTAGTTATAGGACTGATGGATACTGCCTGATTTATTTTCCTAAGAAGAGGATCTATTTCCATTACATCAGTAAATCAATCAAAACTTTATATATAACGTGCCTTTCAAATATCAAGGCACTGTACAGTATAAAACACAAATATAATAACCAGAATAAAACAACCATAATAAATTAATTAAAAACAATCTGGGAAGGCAAGTGAAAATAAATATATTTTTAACATCGATTCAAAACTGCTGACAGTCAGGCATTCTCTTAACTGGCGATGTAGAGAATGCCACAGGGTTGGTGCTACAAATGAAAAAGCACGGGCACCAGAAGTTTTCAAATGAACCTTGGGAATCTCTAACAATCCCTTATCGGCAGATCAGAGAGAACAATTTGGGGAGTAGAGAAACAGGAGATCTTTCAGGTAGTTGGGTCCCTGTTCATGTAGGGCTTTAAATGTAAGCAAGCCTACCTTATAGGTGATATGCCACTGAACCAGCAGCCAGTGCATTCTGTGCGGAACAGGCATAATATGGCTAGTCCTTGAAGTACTAGTCAACAGCCAGGCCACAGCATTCTGCACAAGCTTCAAGTGGCAGATATCAACTCCAGACAGTCCTAGGTAGAGGGCATTGCAGTAGTCAAGACATGTGGTAATGAAGGCATAGGCCAATTTTGGAAGGTCATCCAGCTGAACCAGGTGTTTCACCCTGGTGATATTCTTCAGATGTAAAATGAGGATTTAACCATGGCTGACACCTGAGATTGCAGGGTCAAACCATCGTCAAAGATAAGCCCAGGTTTTGCACCTGATCTGAGGTAGTGAGCTAAACACCATCAAGCTATAGGCGTGACACATGCCCAGCCCTAAACCCACCCCCGGGTGACCCAGGTCCACTACCAACACCTCAGTCTTATCCAGATACAGTCTCAGCCAGCTAAAGCTCATCCAGTCTTTGATCTCAGAGAGGCAGTTGTTTAGCATGGAAATTGCATCAACCTGTCCTGGCATAAAGGACATATACAGCTGAGTATCAACTGCATAGCAGTGAAAACTTAAGCCGTATCACCTAATGATGTCTCCCAATGGCAACATATACACTGCAAACAACATGGGTGTCAATATGGATCCCTGTGGTACCCTGTAGGACAGGGGGAGGGCATCAGAGGAATAAATTCCAGTGACCGCCCTCTGAGACCTGCCCACAAGGAATGATCAAAATCACCTGATGACTATACCTGACTCCATAAAGGAACTGTAGGGACTCCAGAAGCACACCATGGTCCACAGTGTCAAAGCTGCTGAGAGATTGAGAAGGATCAAGATGGTATGAGCCTTTCAATCTCTCACCATTAGGAGGTCATTTAATACCCAGACAAGGGTGGGCTCCGTGCTATGATATATAGAACAGGGCAGTCATTGGACAACCATGTTGAACCCTAAGAAGTACCATAATTCCCTCCCCTACCACCCATTTGTCTTTGGATAAACAATAACTGCATCATAACAAGCCTTGATACAGGTGGGGGGGCATATTTCTGCATAACATAAAAAAATAGAATGTGGCAACCAACCAAAGGTCCTTTCCTGGTCTAAAGATAGAACTATGAACCCAACATCACCTTTTTTTCTCTTCATTCAAAAACTTCTCTTAAGAGTAACAAATTATCCTTGATTTCTGTTCAGTATTCACAAAAGAAGAGCATTGGGAGGTACCTAAACCAAACAATAGAAACACTCTGGATATGGGGGTCGATACCAGTCCATTCACAGAAGAAAGGGTTCTGAAAGAACTCTTAAAACTGAAGGTGGACAAAGCAATGGGGCCTGATGAGATTCACCCAAGAATTCTAAAAGAACTAAGGGTAGAATTAGTGACATCACTGACTACCCGCTTTAACAAATCTTGAGAGGATTGGGTGGTTCCTGAGGACTGGAGAAGGGCAGATGTCATTCCATTTCACAAAAGTGGGAGCAAGGCAGAGGCAGAAAATTACAGACTTGTTAGTTTTACCTCATTGGTATTGGTAGGGAAAATGAAGGAATCACTTCTGAAGGAAAGAATTGTTGAGTACCTAGAGGCCAGCAGGGTACAGGACCCAAGGCAGTATGGATTCACTGCAGGAAGGTCATGTCAGATTAATCTAATAGATTTCTTTGACTGGGTGACCAAAGTAGTAGACCAGGGAGAGGCTGTAAACATGGCCTACCTAGACTTTAGCAAGGCATTTGACACAGTCCCACACAAAAGATTAATATAAAAGTTAGCAAGCCTTGGAGTGGGTCCCAAGGTTGTAGCCTGGTATAAAACTGGCTGGGCAACAGAACACAGAGGGTAATAGTAAACGGAGTCCACTCTGCAGAAAGGGGGTTACTAGCAGGGTATCGCAGGGTTCAGTACTGGGACAGGTCCTCTTTAATGTCTTCATAAGTGACATAGCAGCAGGACTAGAATGAAAAGTATGTCTCTTTGCAGATGATACAAAGATCTGCAACAGGGTTGATATACAAGATGGGGTGGAAAGGATGAAAAGGGACTTGGCAAGGTTGGAGGAATTATCAAATGCATGGCAGCTTAGATTCAATGCAAGTGCAAAGTAATGCACCTGGGAAACAAAAACACAATGGAGGGTGAGACACTAACAATAAAAATGGAAAGGGATCTGGGGGTAGCCACATCAGATGACCTAAAGGTGGGTAAGCAATGTGAGAAGGCAGTAAGGAGGGCTTCGAGGATACTGGGATGCACAGAGAGAGGCATCACCAATAGAAAACAAGAAGTTGTTCTCTCTCTGTACAGACAGTTGGTGAGACCCCATCTGGAATACTGCTTGAAGTTCAGGAGACCCTATCTCTACAAAGACATAGACAGGATATAGGCTGTCCAGTGGAGGTCAACTAAAATGGTGCAGGGACTGCACAGAAGACTCTGAAGAGAGAGACTAATGTGGCTTCATATGTACCCTTGGTGAGGAGAGAGGGATATGATAGAAACTTCCAAGTACTCAAGGAATCAGCTAAGTCCAAGAGGGTAGTATGCTTCAGAAAAGATATGTGCAAGAACAAGGGGGGCAACAATTTGAAGATAGAGGGGGGATGGCTCAGAGGTAATGTGAGGAAGTATTTTTTTCACAGAGGGGATTGTGGATATATGGATTGGCCTTCCTGATGAGGTATTGGAGTCAAAAACAGTGGGGGAATTCAAGAATGCATGGGACAGACATAAGGCAGTTCTAGTGGGGGGTAGGAGGAAGTATGCTGTTGGTTAACTAGGATCTGCAGCTTATCTATTAGGTAGGGAAATAGGCAGATTAGGTGGGCCAAGCGGTCCTCATCTGCTCTCAAATTCTATGTTTCTACAGTATGTTTTCTTCCAGGAAATGCACAAGACTATATCAGGTCAACAATAACATTCAAAATAGAACTAAGCCAATGTCTCAGGATCTTCATAAAGATTTTGAAGTCTACATTCATGAGACTTATCTATCTCCATTTCTGAAGATCCTGTCTGTCTTCATTTCTAAAAAGAAAAACCATAACAGCAGTCCTGAGTTTCCAGTTCCTGTACACATCAGGGATGAAGACTTATCTGTTCGAAAAGAGCCCTATGTTTCAAGAAGTTTCACATTCCAATTCTCCCATGACATATGAACATAGAAATTGCCAGCAGATACAGGCCATATGGTTTATCTAGTCTACTCAAGTGTGCAGCACTTCAGCTCATTAGACTGCAGCTGACCCTTCCTCCCATTAACTCTTCCCTTCCCCAACTGCCCCCGGTACAGTATGTACTTTCCCCTTGAATTTGTCCCACCCCCTCTTGAAGCACCCCACAGACTGCACTGATACGAGTTGCTCAGGCAGTACAATCCACTCTATTACCACTCTTTCAGTGAAGTAGTGCCTCCTCTTTTCCTTCCTGAATCCATTCCCCTTTAACTTCAGGGAGTGTCCTCTAGTATCTCTTCTGTTCTGGCAAGTGAACCCACCCTGGAAGCCTACTCTGTTCATCCCCTTGAGGTACTTGAAGTTCTTGATCATGTCCCCTCTCTCTCTTCTATCCCCCAGGGTATACATGTTGTGCTCTTTCAGTCTTTCCTCATAAGTTCTATCCTCCAACTCCTGGATCATCTTTTTTGGTTTTTGCTGCACTGCCTCCAGTAGTTTGATATCCCTTTTCAAGTATGGGCACCAGATCTGCATGCAGTACTCCAAGTGCAGCCTCACCAGTGACCTCATACAGGGGCAATATGACTTTGCTACATCTGGATGTAATCCCCCCCTTGCTATGCACCCTAGCATCCTGTTAGCCTTAGCTACTGCCTTCCTACACTGGGCCGAGTGGTTTAATTCCTTGGTCATCAGCACCCGCAGATCCTTCTCCTCGTCGGATGTGGACAGTTCGATACCATCCATCCAGTTGCTGTACCCTGGTTTTTGGCTCCAAAATGCATCACCTTGCACTTCTTGGCATTGAACCCAAGCTGCCAGGTGTGCGACCACTCCTCAAGTCTTGGGAGGTCCTCCTGCATAATTTGCCACCCTCCTCCCCATTCTCTTCAGCACAGATCTTGGCGTCATCGGCGAAGAGGCTGATCTTATTCTTGATCCCAACTGCTATGTCTGCAATGAAAATGTTAAACAGGATTGGTCCCAGTACTGATCCCTGTGGGACACCACTTGTCACTGCCTTAGGCTCCGATGCTTCTCCCCCCACAACTACCCTCTGTTGCCTGTCCCTCGGCCAGTTTTCTACCCATTGGATTAGCTTCCACCCTATACCAAGACTCCTCAACTTGCAGGTCAATCTTCCATGTGGCACTGGATTGAAGGTCTTGCTGAAATCCAGGTGACAGACATGTCAAATCCAGACATGACAGACAATTGATATCCCACATATAAAGAGGGATTCTCTTGTCTGTTAATTGTTGAAAAACTATATCTTCTTGACCATCAGGGCAGAAGGGAAGTTGCAGTTCAGGTGAAAAAGCCTAAATTAAAATTGACTAGTATAACAACTTTCTGCTTTTGGAAGTTATCATTAATCCTCCACTGTCGATTTTTAGTTAGCACAGGCTTATACATATTGGGAACAATTTTTATCACTTGAAGTGGAAAGTAAGCTTAAAGTACTCAGGTCCCATTTTTCTTTTAAAGGAAGTAGCCACTAGGTGACTAAAGAATATCAGAAAATAATATTACGTGCCAAAAAGTGAGGAAAAGTTACAATGTATAAACACATTGTGAAAAAAGAGAGCCATGTTAATCATCCTACTACCACCATGATAATAATCAGAATATATATAATCTTGTTTTAAGGGGTTTAGTCAACTACCCACTGGGACTTGAAAGAAATATTTCATATAGTATTCTTGCTTCTGTAGTAAAAGGTGGGAGAAAAATGTGCACAGCCTGCAAAAGCAAGGGCAAGATCAAAGTTTTCATTTAAAATATTTTTTGTTTTGGTATTATTCTATATTTCCATGTTTGTTTTATTGTTTGCTGTAGCTATCCCAGCTTCCCAGTTAAATAAAGCACTATTCTCAGTACCAAAAGTGATACATAAAACTGACATAGGTTCGGCTGAAATCTGAATGCTCCATATGTGACCCCTTCAGTTGTCTTACAAGCTGATATTTGAAAACCTCAACTTTTAGTGTAGTTTAGTTTTGCTCCTGAAATCTGTTCAAAAGATGTTATCATAGAAAATACCTCTGCAACAGGAGATTCAGCTTGTAGATATAGGCAGACATCATCTGCACATGCAAAACTACTTACAGATTCCTGTTCTGGGTATGCTTTGATACCTGGTATTAAAGGGTTACTTTGTACCTTTTTAATCAAACAGTCTAATCACAAAATGTATAGCAGGGGACTTAGAGGGCATCCTTGACATAATCCCCTACATGTTCTAAAGTTTGTCGTCATCCATCCATTATCTAGTGGGTGTAATAGTGGCATTATTATAAAGAGCCCTTATACAGGGCACAAACATAGGTAGGGTGCCATAACTCGAAAGAATATTAAACACATAATTATGACAAATTACAACTTCTGCTGATTCAGAGACAATAAATAACCCAAAATAATAACTGAGTTAATTTTGTCAATCAACTACCTGAGAAAAATTGAAGTTATCAAAAATGGATCTCTTAGGCATTGCACGTGCTTGGACTGGGGCTATTAATATCTCTGCAATTTTTACCAATCTGTCTGATAGAATGCTGTCCACTAATTTATAAGCTACATTAAGGAGGCTTATTGGCCTCCTATTACTTAAACTATGTTTAGTATCTTTTTTAAATAACAGGGCCATAATAGCTTAATACACATATTTTGGAACTGAGTCTGATAGTAGAATTTCATTAAATAAAGATCCCAGCATATGTAAGAGAACTGTGGGGTCATAGGGGTCAGCCAACCTGTCACTTTTACAGGGGTCACACTGCTCGATGGTGGAGGGTTTGGAGTTTTTTATGGTTGCTTTTGTAGTGACTACTTTTAAACTCTGAACCCATCTCTGGGGATGCCGGTGTGGAGGACAAGGTCCAGGCAGGAAGTCATGTGGAGGCACAACATCTGCCAAGCACCTAACAGCACCCCCCCTTCCAATATCATCCACTAATCGGATAGGTGCCCACCAACCATCAGAAGAGGAGAGCTGCTTCTCTGCAGCTCAGTCCAGCTCTTTTCTCCCTCCCCTGCCGATGACCAGGGCTCATTCCTGAACCCAGGTCACTGGTGCAGCATGAGGTGCCTCAGTACCACAGGGCCGGACCATTTTTTATGATTCTTAATGCTAATGACATTAAGGGTAAGTGGGTTTATGATTGGTCCTCAACATATGGGGAGGTAGTGGAGGGTACTAGTCACTCTAGACTTGGATCTCATTCTCTCTTTCAGTTTCTTTGCTTTAGAGATATTTGACTGGGAAGCTGAAGAATAATCCATAGTAAAAGAGGCCACAGATAATGCATCTAAGTCACCATCCTCCTCCTCCTCTGTATCCCCCCATTGCTTGCCCTTGTACAAAGCACTGCATCCATTTCTAGTAGAAATCAATTTAGGGTGGTTGTATTGCTCAGTTTTCCTCTTAAAATAACTCTGCTGTGTGGCTGTACCATGGTCATAGGTGGTACAGGTGGTGGGGACTAGGGCTGGGGCATCTCATCTGCTTGTATAGCAACAGTTTCAGGGGGTGGACCCATTATCTGCCTCAATTATACAGCTGGATTTTTGATGCCTTGCTGGGAGTAGTATTTGTAGCACTTTGAGTGTCTTGATAATTTCTGGTAGAGGTAGACGGCATTGGGATTTTCTCTTCAGGGCAAGGATTTTGAGTGTCAGGGAAATTAAAGTTTTCTTCTTGAGGTGTAGTTTGGTACAGGTTCCCTAATACCTTGTACATGTGCCTTGGACTCTGATAATTTGCTTTTTGTTTTGCACTACCTTATCTAGGTAGTTATGTGCCACCCAAGGGCAGTGTCAATATGAACTTCCATTTTCATTGCATAAACTACAGCGAAAAGGGTATGGACAGCCCAGGCTAACATGCCCTTATTCCAGACACAAGTTGCATCTGGGCTTATCACAAAACAAAAGTCAAATACGTTGTTGCACCATATTGCTGACATGTTTTTTGGTTGGCCAGGATCAAAACATAATACGCATTCTTTGTCTATATAAAAACTGCTTGGTAGGTGACATATTCTTTGTTTTAGTTGAATCTTAACCCTCCAATCCCCTGTCCAGACACAGTCTTCATCCAAAATTGGGGTGCAGTGTTCCAGTACCTCACATCTTTGATGTAGCCAGTATTGTACATCTGCTATATTTACACACTAAAAAGTAAGGATATCATTTTCACAGTGGGTTTGGATAAAGGGATAGAAAGAAAGGCTGCCACAAAAGAGTATCTTTAAACAGAGCATATTTTTGCCAAAACCTTTCTAAAGATTACACCTGCTTAAAACGTATATCAAACACTGACTCTCCCTTCACTTGACTGAGAGCAAACAACCCGTCAACATTTTTAGCAATTGTCTAATGACAAATTGCCTATTAGGGGAATTCTCCATTCTGCTTTCATATTTAAGGCAAACTGAATTTCTTCTCTGGGCAGCCTCACCTACCGCATGAAATAAATCATACATTTGAAACCTCCCTGTATTAATAGTGACAGTGTCAGTGGCTCAGCAGCTTGCACACTTACCTCTGAGGCTGGAAGATTGGAAGGCTGTGTTTTCTATTCCCACACAGGGAACTTGTGTTAAATCCCACTACTGACACTGTAATGCAGCATGAGAGGGGTGCTGCACTCCTGAAGTGCTGCCTTTTGCATGAGATGTTAAACCGAGATCCTGTCTGCCTGTTCTGGTGGTTGTTCAGGTAGACGTTAAAGACCCCATGGAATTTCCTGAAAAGAGTAGGTGAATTTTATTAACACAAAAAGACAAACAAAGCAAATATAGGTTGCATCAATCAGCAGTCATAATCATCAGTAAATGCAATAATGTGCAAACAGCTCACACAATAATATAAAGGAAAATATGGAGGAAAAAAAAAAGGAACAAAAGTAAAACACCTCCCATCACTGATGCTATTTCTCAGATAACAGCAAAACTTAAAAAAGCAGAAAAGTAGCAGTTTATGCAAGGAAAATTTCTGTCAGATGTCTCAATTTGGCATCTGAACAGGATTTAGGAAATCACTTACTCTCTGTCACATATACTGAAGTGACTTCTCTGGCTATTAACTGTATCAGGGAGGCCAACAGTATATCCTTTTGTTAAAACAAAAGTTCACACCTTGATTGCCAGAGATAACAACTAATCATGGTAAAAATCAGTCTAACTGTGTTGAGATCATATATTCTATTAGAGTGTGGGGTACCCACTATAAGATATCATTGACCAGGATGGATCACCCCACTGTCTTACCAGTTCAGTCCAACATGTTCATGTACAAGTACAGTCCAGCAAAAAGTTCTCCATTGTTTCCAACAAAGTTTTGCCACCTTGTTGAGGACACTTTCACTCCATAATAGTTTTATGTTATGAGTTAGCCTTGATACTAAGGCACCCATGGCAAATGAGCCAAACTATATCCCACTTCTTAGGTGGAGCTCTTCTATTCATTAAATATGTGCTTACTGAGGGGTAATCTGTTGAAGCGACACCTTTATAGAGCACAACTTAATTAAAATTATTGTTTATTATCAATCTATAAGTACCAGTCCTAGAGGCTGTTATCTGTGTTAAACTGATACACTAACATCTCAGTTTTCTGTTATCACATAAACAAATATTTGTGTGGAATTCAGTTTTGTCAGTGTTGTAACATCTTTAGACCAAGTAGATACTGTAGCAAAGGAATCATCCATTTGTTCATTAAAGTGTGCCACAATTTAGGGACTTGACTAAGGTGGCTGAAAAAATTTCATGTAAGTAATCAACTAAAATAAAAAACTAAAGAATTAGGTAGATTTAGTCCTCCTTGGTTTACAGGCTGTTATAAAATATTCATTTTGATGGGGTTTAGTCTACTACCCCAAATCAACTGAAAGAATTGACTGTAGAGCCAGACATCCAGGTTCTTAGATATGGTGCATGCTATGCACAGGTAAGCAAAAATTGGCAATATAAAAGTTTTAATCATTACCGACTTTTTCTTTTTAGTTTGCTGCCAATGTCTCTACACTTGTATTTTAGTGTCACAGATTTGTAGCTTTTCTTCCCAGTTCAGTTTGGCCATATCACCATTACCATATGTTATGTCCAGAATCTTAACAGGAGAAGTAGTTACTGTACTACTGCCAATGTTACTCACTGGTTCTGCCCCTATATCTAAAGCTAATATGTGCCGCTTCTACGAATGAGTGGAATTCACCCATTTCAGCTATTGTAAAACATTTTTACTGTTTTAACTTGCCTTGACCCTTGGCACTACTTCCGGGTCACAGGACAGTATTTAAAAAGCCAGAGAGGCAAGCAGGGTGAGCAGAGCAGGAGAGTCAGGTGACACACATAAAGAGTGACTAGAGGGATTGAGTGCTAACCAAACATCTGTACCATAAAGCCTGAGTTAAAGGGAAAACTTTCTCGTTCATTGTCTAAATTAAAGCTTGGACTTGTTTTGACAAGTAGACCTTCAATTTGTCTTGTGTATTAAGTGTATAGTATTGTGTAAATACCTGTGACTGATTTACCTGGGAATAGTTCACCATATCCTAAATATATTTTCCCAGTAAGAACATTATAACCTAAATATGGCTCGGACATTAATGACACTTGATGGGGAGGTTGGAATAAAGTGTTCCATGTGAGAAATGTACAAAATAATTGAAAATATCCCCAAGAAATATTTTACATGCAAGAAATGTATTCAGAACAAGGACTTGTCTGAGGAAATAAGCTTATTCAACCCTAGATTAGCACTAATAGAATCTAGTCAAAGACATATGACAGCCAGATTGTATGTCAATATTGATAGAAATCAATTGAGTAAAGAAACACAAAACACCACCAAGATAAATAATGATGGGGCACAAGGTATAAATAAAACAATCCAACCCTCAGTGGAAATTAACATTGAATGGTCAACTTCTACACTAACTATGAATATGAATATTAACATGATAAAAAAAAAGAAGTAGGAAAGAAGAAAATATTGAGTGATCAGACAAAGAATGGTATATAATTAAAAGTTTAAAGGCAGCCGAGAAGAGGAGAAAAGCAGACATATTTTCACTTCCACTTCTAAATTGTTTTAATCCAGTAGATTCCATAAAAGACCAATACAAACACATCCCATCTACTTCACAGGGGCAATTGCTACTATCCCCTATGATATCTGCTCCTAACAACAATGATAATAATATTAATACAGAGCACACTAACAAGTCAACCCTGAATGTGCTAGACCCTACAAGCCAGAATATCTTACCTACAGGGGCTGCACCCAATGTGGGAAGTTCCACACTGAATTCAGAGGAAACAATGGACACTGAAACAACTTACCCACCCAAATCACAAATGTATGTACTGGGAGATTCTATGGTTAAGCACCTTGATCACAAGGTATGTAATCCTGATAAAGAAAATAGCACATTATTTAGTTTTAGTGGGGCTATGGTGGCATACATAACTTGAATGTTACATAATATTGTGGAAAAGAATGGGCAAAACCAGATGGTCATTGTTCATGCAGGAGCCAATAACATCTTCCACGACTCCATCGCTCACATTAAAGAAGAGTATGTATCTTTGACAAATAAATTAGTTGACATGGAGTGAATTATTGCCTTATCCAAAATATTACCTATACCTCAAGCAACACAGAGCCATCACATGAAAATAAAACTTCTCAATGAATGGATAAGAAAATGGTGCCTCAAGCAGTACATAAAGTGAATTAGGCGCTGGGAGGAATTTAACAGAAATCATAGACTCTACTGCTGGAATGGCATCCATCTGAGCAGAAGATGCAATGCCCTCCTTGGCAAACAAATAATGAAGTTAATTTCTGAACATTTAAACTGAATATACAGTGGGAGAGGCAGGTGAACTTAGCCTTTCTGGATAAGGAAAGAATTTCACCTACTACTGCACCTCAGTCTCCACATATAGGTTGTCAACAACCAAAATACAATAGGGAACACCCCAAAAAGGATAATAATAAACTAATCATCCTTCTGGCAAATGCATGCAGTCTAAGTAATAAGATAGACAAATTAAAATACATACTATCATCTCAGAAAATTAAGTATCTGTGGAATCACCGAAACATGGTTCCAAGATGGAGATTGGAACGCAGAAATCCATGGTTTCACGAAAATAGTCAAAAACCTTAAAAATAAAAGAGGTGGTGGTGTTGCTCTGTATATAGCTTGTGAATATAATGCACATGAAATTAGTCCAACAGTTAGCTTAGGGAAATGATGCAGAACTCACGTGCGTGCAGATAATGTTGCCAGGTAGAAAATTGGTGGTAGGCCTAGAATGTCACTCACCAAATCTCACTTCTGAGG
This sequence comes from Neoceratodus forsteri, assembly GCA_016271365.2. Lineage (NCBI taxonomy): Eukaryota > Metazoa > Chordata > Ceratodontiformes > Ceratodontidae > Neoceratodus > Neoceratodus forsteri. The sequence continues at coordinate 702,453,785 of CM057455.1, forward strand.
AAAATGATAATTTCTTCTCAGTATTGGAAAATATGGATGTCATAAGTGATTATATTCTAATGGTGATTTTAACCTACCAACAATAAACTGGTTGGGTCTATGTGATAATGGCGATGCCTAAAGGCGATCGCTGTCATAGCACAGTCAAAGTGCCGAAAACCTTTTTGGCACTCTGACAACCCCAGCACACAGGACAACGGTGCCAGGAGATTTTTTTAATGCTTTCTATAGGGGGGATGTGCCCCCCATACTCCCCTCACAGGGGGCTTTGACCCCCACACCCCCTACTTAAGGTTTCTCAGCTCCAGGGGGGTGCATGTCGGGGGGGGTGAAAGCATTAAAAAAATAAAAAGGTTCGGACCAGGTGCAATAAAATTGCACCAGCGCCTGGACGACCTGAACCCAGTACCTCACCCACCACAACCACTAGCCAACCCCCAACTCCACGACGCAGCTCAGCCATCCACTGCAGCACCACCCCCTACAGCCCCTCCACCCCCTCATCTGGTCACCCCCCATCACAGTGAGGGATTGCCTCAGGAAGGAGTCATCGTTACAGATGACGCCCTTCCCCATGTGCCCACCTCATGGGTTACCAAACTGGTCTATGCTACAAGGTGCAAGTGGTATTGAGAAAACGTTTATTGAAATTTCCATACAACATAACCTAGAGCAATTGGTTAAACAGGGAACAAGGGAAGAGAATATTTTAGATCTAGTTCTCACTAACATCACTGAAGGTATAACAGAACCCAGAATAACTGTACTTCAGGAGATAGCGACCATAAAGTGGTTCTGCTGGATATAGATATTTCAAAACAGATTATACAGGTGAAAACAAAAATAAAATATTTCTTTAAGGCAGATTACTGCAAAATAAGGCAATATCTTGCATCTTGGGACTGAAAAACTGATCTGAACAATCAGTGAGTAAACAAGATAAGTGTAATACTTATGAACAAACTACAATACTGTATTAATATTTGGTACCCTCACATATTAAATATCACATCAAGGGTAGAGTCCCACAGTAGTGGAAGAAGAATGTCCAAAAAGGCATTAATAAAAGAGCAGACTTCATACAAAATACAAAACAACCTACTGCTGATAACTGGTATCTATTCAAAAAAAACAGCAAACAAAACCAAAACTGCAATAAGGAGAGCCAAGAAAGACCTTGAAATAAAGTTAGCAACTGACACAAAAGATAACAAAATAAAGTTTTATAATGATATTGGATCCATGAAAGGAGGTCAAGCAGGTATTGGTCCAATTGAAACAGAGAAAGGTATATTGAGTGAGGAAACTCAAATACCTGAGGAGTTTAATCACTACTTTCTTAACGTAGTCAAAAAGCAGAAAAATATTAGAAACACTCAAATAGATTTAATGGAAGATTTTCCACCATTTTCTTATCAAGAAGTGCACAAGATAATAATGAATCTTAAACAAAACAGTTCTGCAGGTCCTGACGGCATATATCCAAAATTTCTTAAAGAAATTAAGAACCAACTAGTAGGCCAGCTAACACTACTCTTTAACACATCCATTAAAGAAGGAAAAACAATTTCTGAGTGGATGGTAGCACATGTAACTCCTATTCATAAATCAGGAAGTAAAAAGGAATTGAGCAATTTTAGGCCAATAAGTTTATCTTCAGTTGTAGGTAAACTGCTTGAAATATTAATACAACAACATATAACAATACATATTATACAAAATGAGAAATTATACATTAACCAACATGGATTCTTCACTGGAAGATCTTGCTTGACAAACTTAATACATCTTCTTGAACTGGTCAGTGCAGCTCTCGATAAAGGATGTTCAGTAGATTCAGTCTTCATGGATTTCTCAAAAGCTTTTTATACAGCGAGTCACAGCATACTAATTGATCAACTAATTAAACTTCAAGTCCGTAACAATATTATGAGGTGGATCATTTCTTGGCTGGGCAAAAGATGGCAAAGGGTAACAATCAGGAGACATCTGTCCTCCTGGGATTCAGTCATGAGTGGAGTCCCACAGGGCTCCTTTTTGGGTCCTATTCTTTTCAATATTCTTATTTCCACTCTGCAGGTTGATAAGAATGCATGGGCAGCCAAATATGCAGATGATTGCAAAATGGAAGCATAATAAACAACATGCAAGATGCACATAAATTCCAGGAAAACATAAACAAACTACAGCAGTGGGTGGTTGAAAATAAAATGTTCTTTAATTAAACAAAGTGTAAGGCTATGCACCTTGGGTGTAATAATCCCAGAATTACCTATAAAATAAACAATGCACATCTAATTGAGGCAGTAACTGAAAAAGATTTGGGGGTAATAATAAACAATACATTTTGAAATCTGATTCACATACAAATATGACAGTTATGAAATGTCAAAGAATAATTGGTTGTATTTTCAAGAATATAAAGGGTCGGGAGCCAGAAGTTATATTGCTCCGCTACATCAGCCTGGTCAGGCCACACTTAGATTACTGCTCACGTTTTTGTGATCCAACTACATTAAGGGAAAAAAAATTATGGAAGGGGTACAAAGGAGAATAACAACGTGAATTCATAATATGCAAAGCTTAGAATATGGAGACAGGATAAAATAACTGGGTGTTTACTCTATGGACTACAGGAGACAAAGAGGAGATCTCTGTCTTACAGTGCCATACAGAATGAATTTTTAATGGAAACTATAGGACTAGTTAGGTACAATGGTACCACCAAAACAAGAACCCACCAACTAAAAGTAAAAAGTGAAGTAAACCGAACATATAAGAGACAAAACTGGTACACACATAGAATTATTCCTATATGGAATGGACTACCAAGAAATATAGTTGAAACTGAAAATATGAACACATTTAAAAGCAGATTATATTATGTACAGCACCTTGGCTATGAAAGGCACTACATAAATAAAGTTTGCTTGCTTGCTTGCTAGATGACCATATGGGAACAGTTAAATATTACTTCCACCAGTAGCATAAGGTGGTGAGTTCCTAATTGACTTCAGCCTCCTGAACTCGAACAACATCTATGAACCTATGAACTTACTGTACTTATGCTGAATGTAACACCTGAAAGGGGCATGATGGATTGAAAAACGTCAAGTATTAGGTGGCCTGACTATGGATATTTGACAAATAAGACTGCATCATCTGCATAAGTGGCTTCTTTGACACTAGCTGTGCCATCTAACATGCTTATGCCATGAATCTGAGGATGAATTAGTATCTTGCATATGAGAGGATCAATACAGAAAACATATAATAATTGGCTAAGGGGGAAGCCTTGCCATACCCCACACCCCATACAGATTCTGCATCCTATATGCCAATTAATATTCGGGATAAGATTAGCAGAAGCATACAGTTTCGTTATCAGGGAACAGAATACTTGTGGCAGTCCATGGTGCTCCAGTACATCAAAAAGATTGGCCATCCCCATGGTGCCATGTGCTGGGGGATCACCTGGCATGCTGGTGACCTGAGTTCATGCCCATGCCTGGGACAACAGGAGCAGAACCTGGCAGGGATGGATTTAGAGCATCTGTGGGATGCTCTCCACCCAGGGGGAGTGTGGAGGTTGCACTGCCCTTTGGTGGCTCCTGGTGGCTGGGTTCAGCATCACACTTTGTAGCATGAGTGACCACACATTGCACATGTGAGTGGACAGTATGCCGAAATGTGCACTCAAGTGGGTGGGAGGGATGAAAAACAGAAAATTGGCTGCCTAGCCATCCCAATGATGGTGGTCCACTCTTCCGTTGCCATGACAGACTGGGATGCTCATGCTGCACCCTCACTGCTCCCTAATAGAGGAAAGGAAAAAATGCTCCTGCCATTCAGTCTCCCCTTCTAGTCATGATCACAGGAGGGGGCCCCCCCCCAGGGAAGGATTATGTCGGGTCAGTTGGGGGGGAAGGCACAATGAGGAGCAGCAGACAGTGATCGGGAGGAGCGTGGCAGTGGCATGGAGCCTTGCCACCCGAAGAACTGGTCAGCTGTGCTGGTAGGGGGATAAAATAGATAAAAAAAAAAAAGATTCTGATGAGACACCATGTCTAAAGCTTTTTTCTGGTCAAGGGAGAATAGGTAACCAATGTCTGTAGCCTGTTTGCCCAATTCAACCATTTCTCTAATGAGTAACAGATTGTCATAGATACTTCTACCTTGTATACAGCTTTACTGAAACTCCAAAATCACATGTTGGGCCACAGTGACCAGTTTTTTGTTTATAATTTTCATTAAAAATTTTAAGTCAATATTTAAGACACTTAAAAATCTCTAATTTTTCAAATCAGTCTCCACACCCTTTTTGTATAACAAATTTTGAATAGACTTCCCAAAAGAGTCGTGCAGGAGTCCCTCATTCAGAAGCCAGTTAAAGATTACTGGTAAAATGACAGCTAAAGGAGTAGCAACATTTCTAATAAAATTCAGTAATTAGGCCATTGGGGCATGGGGACATGCCATTTTTTAACTACTTTATGGCCATATATACAGTATGTCCTCTGAAGTAATGGATAAGTCAGGGATTCCAAGTCTTGGAAGGGCATCAGCAGGACATCAATCCTGAACAAAAACATGCCAGCTGAATGTTGTGTACCCTTATTACCAAACATAGCTGGCAAATATTGATGTACCACAGACAAAATGTAATTTTTTTCAATGACTACAGTTCCTGTTCTATCAAGTTCTGTCAAGTACATTAGTTATGTTCCAATGCGGTAACCTTTCTTTACAACTTTCAAAGATGTTAATCTTTCCCATTTTACCCTGGGAGCCACTCTTATGTTCCATAAGGACAGATTGTCCCCTATTATTTGCAGTGTGACCATTTTCTCCTTTATACAGGATATTAGGTTGCCATAATCTCCTGCACCAGAGTGCATCAGTGTTAATGCTTTTGCCAGTAAAGCCAGGTACTCTATATAGGCCTGTAAAGCCAGGTACTCTATATAGGCAGACCTGTGTTCCTTTAGGGCCCTTTACTGGAAAGGTTTAGCCAGGTCCATTTTGGTGCCTTCCCACAAAAACACCCACATCATCCTCCAAGCAGGCTACTGATTGATGGGCTAATAATAAATCATGTATTTTAGTGAATATAGTCAGATTGTGTAATAAGGAGCTGTTGAGTCTCCACAACCACTTCCCATTATTAATGACATAATTCCCCCCAAAAGTGCCTCCCACCATGAGATGATCAGAGGCCTCAGTCGAGAGAACTCATATATCATGGGTTTCTAGGTATGCAGTAGTAAATATAAAATCTATTCGGGTAGCTGAGGAGTTCTTATAGTAGGTAATTCCTCCTGTCGAGTGTTTAGACAAATACACATCCCAGAGGTTTGTGTCTAGCACTAGTTTATTTCAAAAATTTGTATCACAGAATAGTTTCAATGCTTTAGTTCCCATATCAGTGACTGACAGTCCGCAACTAAAGTCACCACCAAACAACAAGTATTTGCTGGTGTATAGGTAAGGTTGAATTTGTTTCAGTAAATCAACCCTGTCCTTTTTAGTTTGTGGTGCATACATAGTAATGAACTGTTCCCCCTAATGCATTACATCTACCAGCGTGGCTCTTCCAGGTTCAATGTCCACTAGTTTTTGTACAGTAAAAAATGTGCTCCTAAATAAAATGCCCACCGCATCACAGGTGTCAGTCCCAAAAGACCAAAATGAAGGGCCCTAACACCAAAATCTCTGTGCCTGAACCATATCAGCATTACTAGTCATTCTAGTTTTCCGCATGAGGTACATATCAAAAGGCAAGTCTTTTAGTACTGAAACAAGGAGGCTGCACCATCTAACATTCTTAATACTATTGATATTTATAGTGGCCACTTTTACAAATGGAACCATTTAAATATTAGTAGGGCATGACCCAGTCCCCCCTTAAGGTCCACAATCTTTCTTACTGCTACTTCTGCTAACCATTTTTGATTTTTTCATTGTTTTTTAGTTTTTTTTGATTGAAGAAGAATCTTCTTATGTGTCCATCGATGCTGAGTGTTGTGATGATATGACAGAAGAGGTTTATGACTCTAGGCTACTATGTTTCTTGGTCTTAAGTTGTCTCAAGGTTCTTTTCCTATCTACCAAAGTCAGACCCGGGTGGAGGCATCATTTCATCTTCTTGCAGGTCTTGCTGAGAGGTATCCGTGGGAAGATCAGATGTGTGCATGTTGGATAGTAGCGTGGTGACTGTTTCTGGCTGCTTCATGTCTGGTACAGGAATCAGTGATGTACAGAGTAGAAGGGGTTCCTGTTCTTTTGGAGTGGAGTCAGGCACAATTACTTCTTTATCATCAGTATCAACCTTCACCCTATTTCTTTGGAAGAAGCGGCCATAGCAATTTCCTCACTGTCATTAGATAATGCCCCAGGCTGTGGGTTTACACCCAATTTATATAAACATTTTTACCTCAGAGCTAATCGCCATCCTTACTTAAGTTGTTAATGATATTTTGGATAACAGCATATCTGATACTTCCCTTTTGGAGACATTAATTGTACTTTTCCCTAAACCTGGCAAAGATTCAGAATTGGTCCCTAATTATCAGCCCATCTCCCTGATTGATCAGGATTTGAAATTGCTGAGTAAACTTTTAGCGACCCATATTACCCAATTGTGGGGCCATTTGACTGGCCCAGAATAAGCAGGCTTTATGCCTTCCAGATAAGCCTCAGATCATCTTTAGAAACTGGCACATATTTCCCTGTGTCTGGGGAACTTCAATGCCCAGCAGCTTTGATCTCCCTGGACACTAAGAAAGCATTTGATTGGGTGGCCTGGCCCTTCTTGTTTTCTGTACATAAGAGGTTTTGCTTTCCCACTTCTTTTATTACTTGGATCCAAAGACTATATGCCCATCCCTCTGTGAAAATGTATTGCAATGGGGTGTTCTCTCCCTCTTTTATCCTATGTAGTGACACTAGACAGGGGTTCCCCCTCTCCCCGATATTATTTAATCTCTATTTAGAGACTCTTATATCTAAAATTCATATTCCTTCCTCTATATTTGGAATTGTCAAGGGGCATACCATCATCAAATTGTTCATCTGTCCAGACGACATTCTTTTACACATTACTTATTCTAAAACATGTATTCCAGTCATTTTAAATACGATACAACATTTTAGATCTCTCTCAAATTACAAACTTAACATTAGAAAAACAATGGCCATGCCCCTTACTAAATACACACATCGTGCGGATGTGGAACCTGATGGGTTTATATGGGCACCGCAGTCCTTGAAGTATCTTGGGATTGATTTGACCTTAGATTTTAGTCATTTCATAAAACTCAATCTTGATAATGTAATAACTACTGTTAAACTGGACCTAGAATGGTGGCAACATTTACCATTGACACTTTTGGGATGTATAAACATAGTAAACATGAACATCTTTCATAGATTCTTTTACCCTCTCCAGATGTTAAACATTTACCTTCCACTCTGCTGGTTTAATATGGTACATTCTCTGGTTTCTAGATTTATTTGAACTGGAAAATCAGCTCACCGTGCATGCTCTAAATTAGTAGCTCCTAAATATATAGGAGGCCTACAAGCACCAGATCGTAGATCGTATTACTGAGCCATCTATTGAAATGACCTCTTTCATGGTTTTGTCTTTAGATCTGCATCCTTTGTGTCTGTATACCCCACTGTGACTTACCATTGAGAGGGAACAAATCAAAACAGTTACAGGCAAGAATGACATTATCTGCCTTGGTGATTTTAACCTTGACTGGTCCGAGAAAAACTCAGCTAACCTATCCTCCTTAGCTAGCAAGGCAAATCTATCCCTGCTCATACATGAACCCATAAGGGTCTCACGTAGCAACTGTGCCACCCTACTTGACTGGATACTTACTAACAGGATGGAATATGTTGCCTCAGCCAGTGTGCTACCTGGACACAATTAGTGACCACTATCCCATCTACTGTGTCTGGAACACTGTCATTCCTCCCTCCCTGCTAAAACTGTAACCTTTCCTAATCTCTCCCGCCTAAGTCATGAGGACTTAACTGACCTTAACCAGGTTGACTGGTCCCTCTCTACCAAACAGAGGACATTAACATAGCCACAGAATATTTCAACTCCGTCCTCCTCTCTCTTCAAAACCTTCACATCCTGGTCATCACACGAGGATGGCAGGGAAAGTAACCAAGTGGCTAACACGCCCCCTGCTTCAGCTTCTCAAATCTAGGGACAAACTTTGGTCCAGGTGGAAGATCTCCCACCTCCGTGCAGACTTTCAAGACTATCGTGCATTACATAACAACTGCAAAAGACAAATTCATATTGCCAAAAGCACCTACTATAGGAACCTACTAATAACATCCTCTACAAATCCGCAAAGGTACTGGTCCAAAATTAAGGACATTCTCGGCAACGACAAGCAACAGAATCCAGCTGACATGAACATTCAAGCTGTTCACTGCACCAACCATAACACCATTGCCAACGCCTTCAATGCCCTTTTTTCTTCTCCACCAGTCGCTACCCTAACTAGCCCACAACCTGACTGTCCCTCTTCTCCTCCCTCACCCTCCCACCCTCCCTTTTGTTCTGGCTCCAACCACATATACCTTAAAGTTCATGAAGCTACTTAACTCCCTTCCCGTACGGGGGTCAAGGCCTGAGGGCATCCATCCTGCATACTTAAGCAGTATGCACCTTGGCTGACCAGACCTATCACCTGGCTTTTAACCTCTCAATTCGTACGCCTACTGTCCCATCCACCTGGAAAACTGCCAGAACCATCCCTTATACACAAAAAGGGCGATGTCAAACTCATGTCCAACTACCGCTCTATATCTTTTCTGCCAACTCAGTAAGCTGCTTGAAAAATAGTCCACTGCCAGCTTGCTGCTCACCTTGACATGTTTAATCTTCAAACCCGTTGCCAACATGGTTTCCGGCCCGGTCACAGTACCACCTCTGCACTTCAACTTACAAATGACATCAGAAATAATATGAACCATGGCCTACTCACTGGGGCCGTCTTTATCGACCTGTCTAAAGCCTTCGACATGGTACACCATCCTCTCATGCTAAAGAAGCTCCAATCCATTGGAGCATCTGACCAAGCCCTCTCCTGGTTCCATAGCTATCTTGACAATCGGACTCAGGTGGTAGCATTTTAACAAGGCCCTTTCCTCCCCCCTAAACATCTCCCGTGGAGTTCCCCAGGGATCCACTCTTGGACCTCTACTCTTCTTCCTCTTCCTAAATGATATTCCCACCATGTCCCGGCATAGCTGCACTCTTATGTACACAGATGACCTTGTTCTCAACTCTGGGTCAAAATCGGTTGCTGCCATCAACTCCACTCTCACTAATGACTTCCAGTTCCTGCAGACCTGGCTCTCTAGCAACCACCAAGTCCTGAACCTAGAAAAAACCTGTGCTATGCTATTTGGATCCTCTAAGAAACTGTCTGCCCCTACGAACAGGCTCCGGGTTCAATGCCTTGATGGCTCCCTCATCTCAAACACTGAGTCCTTCAAGTACCTTGGGGTCACTTTGGATCCCACACTTGACCTGTCTCAACATGTCAATATGGTGTGCCGTGCCGTCAATGCTAAAATTGATGGAGCTTATCGCGTGCGCCACTCCCTCACTCCTTCCACTAGACTTTCTGTTGTGAGAGGTATTCTCTTACCCCAGCTCCAATATGCTCTGCCCCTCCTCTTTGCTGCAAACTCTGCTACACTCCACAAATGGGACACTGTCTACAACAACATCTGTAGATTCGCCTTAACTGCCCTATCTTACCATCATTGTCTCCTTTCGCTGGCTTAAATTGGCTGTCACCTAAGGATATTCGAGCCTACTCCCTGGGCTGCTTTATCGACTCCTGTCTAGACCTCCCTGCCCTGTCTATCTTGCCAACCTCCTGACTCCTGCCTCACACACCTGTACCCTCAGGTCTTCCTCTGCCCCGTGCTCTCCACTAGACCTTGCATGACAAAAATGGGTGAACAGGCATTTGCCCATTTTGCTCCCAAATTCTGGAACTCACTCCCCCTTATGGTGAAAACTTCAGCCTCCCATCGAGAATTCAAAAACTCACTGTTCACCCACCTCCTAGCCTCTGGCCAATGCAAATGCTCTTAATTTGCTTTGTCCCACTGCAGGCTGTCGGGTCTGCCCCTGAGTACTATACTAATGTTCTCCCATGCAATACGCTTGTCTAGGTGGCTATGAACCTTGATGTCTTTACTGTCCTCAGCTGTCTTATGGTTACCCTAATTGCTTTATTTTACATCCTTATTATGATCTATGCCTAAAATGTACCCTTATGTAACTATTACTGTGCTACCCAATGTATATCTTGTTTTGCTCCTGTACACCTATATTATGTCTGTGCATTTCTGCATATTGTAACCAATGTCCTGTGCTCTCCCGGGTCGTGCCTGAAAATAGTCAGGTCTGTTGCCTAGCGCACTTACCCGGTTACCAAAAGCTAATAAATAAATAAAACATGGGACCTCTCTCCATCTTCCCGTATTCATACCAAAGCTAAACTCCTTCCACCTCAAATTCATTGTACGGTAATCGGTACCTCCCTTTCCATGTTGAAACAATTTTTATCTGGTTCCTGTCTTCAATTTGTTATGGATGTTTCACAAGCTTTGGTTCGGAATCTCAATTTTACAATTGGAGGTAAACCCATTACATCTGGCTGGGTGCCCAACACTGAGACTGCCACCCTCTCTGACTTATTAGTAGAAGACAACTTTCTTTCACTGCTGCTGAAACAAAATATAACTGGTCTGGTTACTTAGCTTTCAAATGCTTCCAGCTTCAACATGCTGTGAAGCATTACATAGGGGCCACTCCATGGAGTTATACTTGTGAGTCTTTCATCTCCTCTTTGAAATCTGTGGCATCGCTACCCCATAGTATTTCTAAAATATATCATATTTTGCCTGCAGAACTATGCAAATTGTTTACTATCCAGTGTAAGTACTGGCAAGACACTCTCCCTGATCTGGACCTTAATTGGCCTAAAATATGGAAGTCCACATTTGGTTATACAACACAAGATAGTCTCAGGTTGCCAGAGTTCTTTTTCTTACTTGATTTACATTATACTCCCTACAAACTACATCAAAAAGGGAAATTGGACTTAAATAGTTGTACCAGATGTGGCTCAGTTGAGGGTACCTTATTACACATATTCTGGGCCTGCCTGCCTGTTCCTACCCTTTGGAATTAGATTAAAACAGGACAGAACCCTTGCTTGGTATTCAAGATTATTTTACCCCAGAAATTAGTTTGTTAGGTGACCTAGCTCATGTCTCTTCTAAAAAACATAAGTATCAAATTTTGATGATTGCTATGTCCCTTAAAAGATTAGTTCTTTATTATTGGAAAGATCAAAATACTTTTTCCTATGTGAAATGACTTAATGAACTATTGAACAATCTCCACATGGAGAAGCTCAATGCCAGTACACAAAATAAGATGGGTGTTTATAACAAAAAATGGCTAAAACTACATACACTTTATTCCCTAGGCCAGATATTCAAAAGGGTTGTGCCATGCGCAACAGAGATGTGCCAGTGCAAGTCCGAAAATGCGCCATTGTGCTATATTCAGCAGGAGGCAGATGCACCGCTCAAGTTGCAATACGCAAGAGCGCAATGGTAATGAATTCATGTGCAACCATAGGGGAAGGAACCATGAATAAATGGTGCAGTGTGATATTGAACAGCATGTGCCATGTGCAATAGGGGAGCTAGCAGAAGTTGTGCGATAACAGATATGATCCAAAATAAAAAGGAACAAGAGAGAGGTGCAAGAACGCTTCAGGGAAGCCAGAGGTGGGAGCTAGCTGGCAGCAATAACTAAGAGGGCAGCAGTGAGTGGGACACAGAAGAAGCAGGACAGGAGTGGGGAGCCTGAGACAGTGTGCAGGACAGACAGGGCAGTGCTGCAGATTAGTGAGGGCAGTGGCAAGTTGCAGGACAACTGAAGGCCGGAGGTGTACCCAGTGCAGGGAGAGCATCACAGAGGACAGTGGGAGGAACAGGACAACATCTGCTGGGGGGGGAACAACAGCCAGGGACATGGCCAGTGCCACCATACAGATGGAGGCAGTAATGAGGGGTGTGAGAAGGCAGGCAGCAGGGGGGCACAGCCGAGGAAGGGCCCATCAGCAGTATGCCCCCAACAGGTGGTACCAAGCCCACATCACCTTCGAGCAGTATACCGATACAGAGATTGTGGGCCTGTACCACCTGAAACGGGTGATCCTGAGGTAGCTCTGTGAGCTGTGCAGTGATGAGATGCAGGCACCCACACGACGGAGCCATGCTCTGTCAGTGGAGACAAAGGTGACAGCTGTCATGTGTCTGCTCACCATGGGCACCTTCCAGAGACCAACACGGGACACAACAGGAATAACCCAGTAGGCCGCATCACGCTTACTCACACAATTCCTCAGTGCACTGCTGCCACATGCTGTGGAGTACATCCATTTCCCCAGCACACAGGCAGAGCTCACAGCACACATACAACAGTTCCACAGGGTAGCACGTATGCCTGGCATGCTCGGGGCCAGTGACTGCACCCATGTGGCCATCCGCACGCCACCTAACCTGGATGGTGTAGCCTACATCAACCGCAAGGGATTCACCAGCATCAACTGCCAGGTGGTGTACGATGCCAGGGGGCCCAAAACCAATGTCTGTGCCATGCATTCTGGGGGAGCACATGATGGCTTCATCTGGTACCAGTCTGCACAGTGCCATAGGTTCAAGAGTGGGGACTACCCCACTGGCCACCTAGTGGGTGAGTATGCACAACACACAGGATGACATGGGCAGATGTGGGGGGGAGGCATAGTCAGAGGAGCCATGGGTACTGGCCTTGACGGCCCATGGCAAAGCGATGCAGACCACTATACTAATGTACACCCTCTATACACAGGTGACAGTGGCTACCCACTCTGTCCCTGGCTACTCACACCATACCAGTGCCCCTTGACTCCATCGCAGCAACGGTACAATGAGGCACATGCCACCATGCACAATATCATCGAGCGGGTGTTCGGGATGCTGAAGTCACGTTTCCAGTGCCCGGACATGTCTGGCAGTGCCCTACAGTATAGCCCCTCAAAGGCTTGAGGGCTATACTTGGCCTGTTACATCCTGCACAACATGGCCAATGACTATGGGATAGCCGTAGAGGTCGAAGAGGGGGACAGTGATGGGGACAATGAGAACGCCGGTCCAGATGGTGATGGGCAGCCACCCCCAGGGTGAAGGGACCCCCACCTTTTCAGGGTGGCGGAACTGCACCGGGACACCATCACAGAGGAGCACTTTGGCCAACACAGGTAGGTCACGGGACCATGTGCAACCATCAATGGCAAGGGCACAACCCACAGACAGGCATGGACAAACCCCAGGGGTGGATGGCGGCAAAAGTGAATGGGATTGAGCGTGGATCTGCATACACCATCAGGGATGGGCATGGTCAAACACGACTCGCTCACACGCACATGCACACACACACACACACACACACACACCACAAGACATGCACAAGGGGTAGAAGGCATGCCGACCATGACTACAACCACTAGCCATACACAGGTCCACACATGACCACGCCCAGTGGCCATCACTGTGCATGTCTCAGATGCTGGGCACCATTGCACACTGGTGGACAGCGCAGGGATGGTGTGCACATGTACTGTATGTTTGCAGGGCCGGGTACCCCATCCATGCATCGTACTATGCACACCACACTGCACACAGGGCAGCGGCAGACAGTGGCCATGGTGGGAGACAGGTCAGTCACATGGCACAGTGCCATGGCCACCATGGATGCATGGATGGCCCCACTGAGACTTTCCAGCTGTTTCAGGCTGACCATTGGCCTCATGGGGTGGCACCGATTGTCCCCCAAGGGTGACACTGAGGGAACGCGCCTGTGTTCGTGCAGGGTTCTGCAGCTCACCAAACATGCCTGCGCCTGGCGTGCTCGGTATACCCACAGCCGAACCTGGTGTCAACACGGAAGGTGTCGCATGATGCCAGGAATGGGGGGTGGACATGGCACTGTGCGGTGTCTGCGGTGCATGGGCAATGAACTGGGTGCCCAATGTGGCCATGACAGCTGTGAATGCATGTGTCTGCCTGTCAATGACAGCAGTCACATCCTCCCGCAGCCAGTCCATCCCTGCCAGGAGCAGACTGTGGTCCTTGCTGCACTGCTCCTCTGCCTGGTGCAGGACCACACTGAGTGCATCTACCGCTGTCACAAGCCGTAACTGCTGATCCACCAAATCCTGGAGTATGCACCTGTTCTCATAAAAGAGGTCATCCGCCTGATTGGCATGCTGTCCCTCATGGTGTTCGTGGCTGTGCCGGGCAGCACCCCTTGAAGTTGGGCAATGCACACCAGAGCCATGCCTGGGCACGTCCACACGCAGTGCACTGATGCCGCTCTGCAACACTGTCCCCCCCCCCCAATTATTCGACTGCTGGCACTGCCCCTCCAGCTGCCAATCATCAGGGCTCGCCAGTGCAGCTGCAGCAGCCGCAATAGCCCCACCGGCCTGGACACACACCAATGCTGCCCCACTGGGGCATACAGGCACAGGCTGGGACTGTGATGTTACGTAGGCCTCCATGACAGCACCACCCATGGCTACGCCCATGCCATTCCCTGCTGTGGGACCATCCTGCGTCCCACACGTATCACTATCTGGGATGTGTAATCCATCATCATCAGTGCCTGATCTGGCACCAGTCCATGTCCCAGCATGCTGGAGTCTGTGGCCACTGTCATGCTGGGACACAGGCAGATCCTCATCTGCACCAGCACCACCATCTTCAGTCTGGACAGACAGGCAGGTATGTGGTGGTACTGACCCTCAGACACCTGTGGAGGTGGATGGGCACTCCTCCGTGTCCAGGGCATTGCCCACGGTGGACACACCCACCACCGCTGACCCATGTAGATGCTCAGGAGCTGTAAGGGAACACAGTAGCATTAATGTCACCACCCTACCCTGTGGCATTCCCACCAAATCCCACACAGTGACATCACAGGACCTACCATGCAGTGATGGGCTGCCACCTGTCTGGAAGCCACGACCTGGAATGCCCTCTATGGCACTACACTGCATGCTACTGGCCACCCGCTCCTCCTGAGGCATCAGGCGTGGCACATAAAGCTGCCCACCACCGGTTGCATCACGTGCTGCACTGATGGCAGCCACCTTGTCCTTAATTCTCCTCCTGTACGTGCCGACCTTCTTTTTACATTCCTGCACAGACCGCTGGTGGCTGCCATGCTGGTTCATGGCATGTACAACCTTACCCCATGCTGCAGCATGGGCCTGTGGTGTTCCCCGCTGTCCGCTGAGCAGGGTTCCCTGTCGAGGTATGCCTCGAACAGGGCATCTGTTTCCACCCATGTGAAGTTGGGCCTCCTCTTCCTCCAACATCCCTGTTCCTCCTCTTCCTCATGTTTGGTCATTATAGAGCCTGTGGGAATGACAGGTGTTACCTTTCAATGTGCAGTCCCATACATCTCCCATGTACCACAGTCCACACTTCCAAACAGCATGCAACCCACCACAATAGACTGCAATACCAAACTATGGCCTTTGCAGCCCCATGTCGCATTTATATAGTGCAAGCATGCAAATGAGGTGAGGTGCAACTTTAAGTGGAGGCTAATGCAGTAACTGCAGCATGGAATTACTGATGAGCTGATTTGCATATGCTGGCTGAATATCACGCTGTTGCGCCTTGCGCAATTGTGTTGAGCGTGCTCAGGTACAGGTGCAGCTCTGTGACGTATGCAGTAGGCACCGCATGGCGCATGCCCAGGGTGCTGAAGCCAATGCCTGCCACGCTGCTGACATGCTGAGTGCGGGAGGCAGTGCAAAGGCACGGCCACCACTGTGCCAGTGGTGCTAGTGCGCTGTTCACATGTATGGTGCTCGTGCCCTGGATCGCCGTAGGTGCCATGGTGCCACAGCATGGTAGGCCACTGCAGGGCATTTCACACAGGCACCCAACTGTGCTACATGCAGAGAGTCCCAATTGCACTGTGGCAGTCCATACGCGAGAGACCCTTGACCCTGTGCTCAACCTTTGCCACCTAGGTGCCATGCATCCACATGGGTGCACCCCTGTCATGCTGTTCGGTGACAGTGTGATGGGGAATGGCAGAGCTGTACCATGCAGCATCTGCACATGGCAGATGTGTGCTACAGAGCACCTTTTTGTTTTCCTAACTGAAGCTGCGATGGCAAGTAAAGACAGCTGCTGCCTGGAGCCCACTGGAGCTGGCCAATTTGGTGGCCATTGTGGAGCCCCATGCTGGGGCCCTGTTTGGGAATGACCCCCTGGACAGGTCCAGAAGTGCAATTTGGGAGGAGGTGGCAGTGACACTTGAAAAGGCCACAGGAATTGGCAGGACATCAGAACAGTGTCGCCACCGCTATGGGGACCCCCAGCAGAGGGACCCAGACAGGCTTGCCCACCTAAGGGCATGCGTCAAGTGAGGTGCAGTGCCACATCCAAACACTGGTTGTGCCGATATGGGTATTGAGGTGGGCATGTGTCCACCACACGGGGGGGTGGGCCATCCAGTGTGGGCGGTGATGGTGGTGGTGGTGGGGTTGTGGCATGGCTGGACTGTGTGGGATCGCACACACCCAGGGGGCCTTTGCTAATGGTTTGTAGTGGGTCCTGAGGAGTGGTACAGAGCCAGGGAGGAACGGCACCACCAGGAGGAAGGAAATGCTGAGCAACAGCCATGGGCTGCCGGGCCCAACCTGCAACAGCGCCCTGATCAAGCCAATGAAGGTGAATGCCTTTCTTCCAGGATATTCTGTGCATGCTGTGTTGCAGGGTAGGCGGCGGGGCATGGCCACCATCCATTGACACCACTGACGTGCACGCCACATGGGACACTCAGTACTGTCCTGTGGCACTGCATGTGTGGGTGTGCATCGCTGGTGGTCCATGCATGCACCAGGTAGATGGCTGTGCCACTGCCTTCGCACCGCATAGCCATGTCACTATACAGCCATGGTGGTGCTGTGTGAGACTTGGGCAGTGGATGTGTGCAGCGGTCTGCATGGCTGTGTGTGCCTGGGTAGGCAGGTCATGTTGACACGATCACTGTAGGTGGTCGCACACCATCACAGGGGCATGGCCACTGCTATATGCCATGCACAATGGGTGGGCTGCAGGGGGATGGACATTTACACATATTGACTCTGCTCCCTGGTCCTAGGTGGACAGTAGCTGATGCGGCTGGAGAAGGCCATGCAGGAGCTCCTGCAGATAGCGAGGGAGTCGTTGGAGGTACTCCAGAGATTGGAGCAGCATGGTGTCTGGAGGCGGAGGACAAGAAGGCGCCATAGGAGCGGTGATCAAGGTGGCCGCTAGGCCTTCCATTCCCCCAGATTCACCTTACCCCCCTGGACCCACCCTCACACCCCTTCTTCCCTCTCCCATTTGTTCACCCCTGCCCCTTACCCACCCCCACCTGGTATGTGGCCCTCACCTCCCCAATGTATATACCTGTATACAGTTGTTTGTACCTTATTATAATACATTTGTTTTGTTATGCCTACTGTGGTGGTCTCTGCTTTGCAGCAGACTACAGGTGCTCAACTGCAGTGGTGTGCATGGTGTCAGGGGTGGTGCAGGCATGGGCGTGTGTGTGTGTCTGGAAGGGAACTGCCTATGGTATGGGCATAGCTATCAATCACTGTCTGTGGTTTGTGTGTGTTGTGCCCTGTGCACTGGATGCCTGTGTGCACTGGTCCATGGTGCATGCACTGTGTCCATGGCACCCCTGTCAGACTGTCCATAGCCTGTGCAGCTGACACCCTTGGATATCTATGATCAGCACGGTCTGCTGGCATGTCAGTGGTGGTTATCCATGCTGGACAACCACTGTACCTAGCACAATGCCAGGATGCCTCCTGTCACCAGTATGGTGTACATCTGCCTTGGGTGGCACTGTGGCCTCTGCTGTTGTTTTCCCCCCCTCCATGCTGTCACTCATGTCTGTTGCAGGGGATGTGCTCCACTATCTGTCACTTGTGCTCCAGCTGCATGCTGGTGGCGTACTGCTTCATGGTGCTGGTGCAGGCTGGCTGGCACACTTGTGCCATGGAGGGGTGCTGGCCATGTGTACACAGCTGCCGTGGCCACATGCCAGTGGCTTTGTTTACCCACTACTGTGTCCCTGTGTTGGTGTGCCCTTGGGTATGGGTGGGTGTTTGTCCATGCACTGTGTTGCATCCTGTGTGGTGCATGCTTCCATGCAACACTGTGGGTATCTGTGCTGGCTGTTGTGGCCAGTGCTGGCATGGGGTGTATCCTTGGGAGGATGTGCAGGGTGCTGTACCACTGGTGGTGGGGTCCTGGGCATGCCCTGTCAGATGTGGGGTACCTCGTGTGCCAATGCATGGTCAGTCTCTCAGCTGTACCTTGGGGGGGATATGCAGGGTGCCAGTGTGTATGCAGTTGTTGTATCACTGTCTGCTGCTGCCCATTGCAGGGTGCTTGCGGTGGGGCTGCCTTGCATGGCTCAGTGGTGCACAGGGTTGCATTGTCACAGTGGGGGTGGTGGCATGCATGGGCTGTCCTGCACTGTTGGGCGCAACTCCTGGGCAGGGTGTATGGGTATCATGGTGCAGGGTGTGCTCTACATTGGTGGGATGGTGTGGCATGGGGTGGCCGGACATCCTTGTGTGCTGGCACAGATTGCCAGGGGGTGTGCTGTGGCACCATGCCCTGGCTGTGGGATTGTTGCTGGTGTCCATGGGCAGGTGGTTCTTCCAGCTCTCCTCAGGTTGTGCGGTACATGGGGTGTGGAGGGCAGATTCTGTTCTGCTGTGTGCTCCTCTGCCCATCTCTACCTTGGGTGGTGGACCCCTGCATCCTGTCCCTGCGCATCTCTGGTTGTGCTAGTGCACATCAGACCTGCGCCACTGCGCATCCCTGGTTGTGCCATGGCGCAGTTGGTGTGATATTCAGTTGTGTTCCGCAGGCACATCTTGACCTGCGCAGTGTTTGAATATCACGTGTGTTGCACATGGGCACACTGGACTTGTGCCTGCTCCTGCTATTGCGCTACTTTGTGGCACAGTTTGAATATCTGGGCCCCTGTCTTAACTCTTAAAGCTGTTCTGCTCCTTAAATTTTATCATTGTTTTGTGAAGGTATACAACATTTTTATTCCAGGTGATGAATCTCTCCCTTTTTCTATATTTTTTTTTCGCTATCACACCCTTCGACCATTATCCCCTGCCTTCAATAATAGGTTCTATATTTGTTTATTTTTAACTATGCTCTCACCTTATTGTAAATAGTTGATAGGGGATATTATTTTATTACTTTTTGTGGTTATTATTGTAGTTGTTTAATTATTTCCTTCTGTACTTTGTTAAAATATAAAATAATTTAAAAAAATGTATCAACCTGATGTGCAAGTTGTGCTGCTTCTTTATGCAGTTTTCAGAGTATGACCTCCTGAATAAACTATATGTAAAGTACTACCTATTTAAACTGTGTCATGATGATAACCATGCCTGTTAGGAGATTATCTTGGCTTGGTGGTAAGGCTACTCACTTTGGTCTCAAGGGTACTGGGTTTGAGACCTGTGGTGGGACAGCAGGGTGTATTTTAGGGCATGGGTGGAAGCTGGAGGGGGGAAGATTCAGGGGAGAAAGGAGGAGGTGCTACTTCACTGAGAGGGTGGTGGAGCCATGGAATGCACTGCCTAGGGGTCTGGTGGAGGCAGAGACAGTGGAGGGGTTTCAAGAGGGGGTGGGACAGGTACAGGGGAAGGGTCCTGGAAGCAAAATCCAATGCAGCAAGAATATCCAGAACTGGGAAGGGAGAAGCCAGAGAAGGCGAGGGGGACAGCAAGGTCAGCACCCAGGGTGGGGGCTGACCAAACGAGCAGACACGAAAGACCGTTAGGCCTGTTCTGCTGGCATTTTAGTATGTTAGTATCCATTGTCTTCCTGTAACTACCTCATGATGTAACAGATAATGTTTTCAAAAGTTCTTTATGTCCTTGTTCTGTATCATAACTTGTATTGTTATCCTGGGTCGCCCCTGAAAAAGGGACCTTCGGGGCTCAGTGGACCTACCCGGTCACCAACATTTAATACATAAATAAATAAATAAATAAATAAATAAGACCCTTTGTACATTGTACAAAATAGAATGCTGAGGAAGTCTGCCATCCCTGTTATGTGTGGCCCACTGACAGTTCCTGTAAGAATGACCAACCTCCTCACAAAGGTTGCACCTAAATTCATTTGTGTACTGTGAGCTGACATGTCCAAAGACCAGACAAAGGTTACATGTTATCTTGCCACAAACATTGCTCAAATTGTTCTGTGAGTCAAATTTAAAACAGGTTTTTGGCTGTCCAGGATAGAAGCATTGCTCTCTATCCTGGCCCAGATAGAAAACACTGGAAGATGTTGCAAACCAGACAAATTGGGCTCTATTCCCAATGCTTTCTGCAGGGCATACACAAGCCCTGCACCGATGTTGCAGTTGTCCCTAACACTTTGGCACACGATGTACCTGATTCTCATAGGTCACGTGCTTTTGCGACACTACACCCTCTTTATGGTGGTTTGTGCCAAGTATCTGGAGCAAGCCTTGTAAAAAGGACAGTGATGGTAGATCATCAAAAGCTGGTCTAACTTACTGTGTTAGGTGCAGAGAGGGCTAAGGGCTTGCGAATCCCAATCACAGTACATGGATTGCTGCAAGCCTCCTGCGCTCTGCGTTGGGCACACCGGGGCCTTGCAGCAATCTAAACCCTTTGAGAATAGAGCCCATTGTGTCTAAGATTCACTTTGAATCTCCAATTCCCAGCCCAGATTTTCTCAGAGTCCATGATCATAGGTATCATAGGTAATATCTGAGCTTCAATGGACTTTTGTCCATGCTGCTCACACAGTTAATAAACTTGCCCTTTCTTCCTAAAGTATTTGTCTAATTTAGTTTTGAATTTATTCACGGTTGAACTCCCCACAACTTCCAGGGGTAGTTTATTCCAAGCCGGTACAGTACAACTCTTTGGCTAAACCACTTCTGTCTCCTTACTAGATTATATTTGCTCCCATTAAGTTGAAGGTGGATGTGCCCTTGTGTTGTGGACTTGGTATTTAAATTTCAAATCTAGACTGTCCCAAAGTACATTGTCTTCCAAGGCTTTGTATAACAGGCACATGTCTCCCCTAGCTCTTCTATATTCCAAGGAATACAAATCTAAATTTCTCATCCTAGTTTTATAATCCACACCTTTCAGGTGCCTAACTGCTCTTGTTGCTATTTTCTGTACTCTTTCTATCATGCCAATCTCAGTCCTTTCGTATGGAGACCAGACTTGTGCCCCATATTCCAGTATGGGCCTCACCAGTGATCTATACAGTGGAACTAGCACCTCCCTGTCTCTAATATGCCTGATCATACTATTTAATACCCTGTTACTTTTGTTGTACAGTATTTTTACAGTGAGTTTTAAACTGTAAATCTTCAGTTATAACAATGCCCAGATCTCTTTCTTCGGTTACCCTTCTCAGGATGTTATTATTTAGGGTATAGATATTTAGCATTTTTTTTCCATTTGCATGACTGCACACTTATCATGATTTAGATACAATTTCTGTTTAATAGTCAATTCAATTTAAGTTTATTGTTCAACATATATCGTCATTACATACATAAGGTTAAAAAATACCATGTCAGTACAAAAATAAAAGAGCATTTTTTATACATTGACATTTAAGAACATAACGGAACAATAAATACACACATATTCACAGATTCGTGTATATCTTACATATCACAATATCATGAATCCTTCTCCAAAGATTTCATGTTGTCTAAATAGTATTGTCATAAAGTGCATCAACTTTGACCCTGATAATCTCAGATTGACTTAGCAGAATAAATAATGTTGGTATACAGCATTTCAGAAGATACATCCCAATACTGAGTTCATACCTAAATACCATGGACATGAAGGACACAACAGATGTAGGCCCTAACAAACTCCTAAGTCCTACACATGAATAAGGAGTGTAAACAGAATGAACAGGTTCGGGTCTGGTTATCTAAACCCCTGAACTGAACTGTAATCTCAAAACACTTGATGAGAAGAAAGATCCCACTAAGGGATCAATTAGGGCTCATTCATTACAGTCTTTTTTGGACACATTTCAATCTAATTTTTCTTGCTGCAATAAAAAATTCTGCTAAATCAGTAAGAATTCATAAATTTTCAGAATTTAGTAAAAGATCGAGAAAATAACAGGAAGGTATAGTATATGAGGAGAAATATTTGGCTAAATATTTCTTCCTTATCTTTTCATACCATTGACATCTTATAAGTAAGTAATGTAAATCCTCAGGTTTATTTAGATAACATAAACAATTAGAAGAGATGGAACTTTGTTGAGAATTCTGGCAGTTAATACACTGCTGTGAAATAACTCAAATCTGTAAAGAGTCAGAATTTGAATGTGAGTGGGATTGGTTATCAGCAGTAAATACTCTTTGAGAGAGTGCTCCTGTATATTATTGGTTAGCCAGTGTGAAACTTTTAATTGTTTAATTTTTTGAAGCTCAGTTCCCTGTCCTTTCTTGAAACTGCTGCAGAAACAAATTTAGCATTGTTTTCATGTATTTTTATTGAGTGATCAGCCCAATAACATAAACGACAGAGATAATACAATATCTCTGTAGTAAGGAATATACAAACGAAAACCACCTATCACTTATCTGCTCAGAGTATGTTATTTTTTCTTTTATACACAATGTAATAATAGAGCCATTTGGTACACAAGATGCATTAATCCAAAAATGTATTATCATTATGTCACTTTTTGCCGTGAATGTGATTTGACCAAGATGAGCCCTTGCCAATGCATTAGCTTCTGAAATAGGTAATCCTAAAGTTTTCTTGTATACTATATTGATATTGGATTTTGTAGTCCCAGCCTTGATGTTGCAATAAGCACAAGGCTGTCTGCAGATGCCAAGACCATGATAAAATGTTCAAAAACTTTGGGCATGTGATGTGAAGGGTTGATTAGTTCAATCAAAATAAGATTTATATAAAGACTGAATAATGTTGGTGCTAGTACACACCCGTGGTGGATGCCATTATTTGAAAACATTTTGTTCATTAGACTGCCATTGCTGTTATATCTTATCTTAATTCAGGTTTTATCATAATGTCTTTTTATTACATTTATTAGATTTGAGTCTACACTAAGAGCCTCCATCGTTACCCATAATAAATCTCTAGAAATCAAATCAAAAGCTGGTGTAAAGTCAATAAAAGCAATGAACAAAGGTTGCCTTTTAACTTTACAATACTTTTCAATTATATGAAGTAGCATAGAAATCTGTTTAATTGTCCCGTTATTTTTTAAAAAACTTGCCTATAGAGGGGATATTATCCTATTACATTCAATCCATAGTGGTAACCAATTTAATAATATCCCAGAGTAAATATGAGCCATGTTACTATATCTATTAAACTTATTGGATGGTAATTCGCAGGGTCACCTTTATCTCTTTTCTTGAAAATTGGAACAACATAGCTACTCTTCTAGGAATCCGGGGCCAAACCATACATTAAGAACTTGTTCTACAAGTCCATAAGAGTGATTTCCCTCCACTCTGGAGCAGTTTTATGAAAGTCAATTGATATTTGATCTGACCTGGTGATTTATTTGACTTGCTGCTATTAATAGCACAAAAGGTTTCTTCAGTTGTAATCCAAATATTTTCGTCGTTAATCAGACTCATGTTGTAAATGGATGTTTCACTAAACTTATAGAAGATATTCCTGTAAAAATTCACCCATGTTGATACTGTAATAGAAGCCTCAAAATTATTTTTATAATTATTTGTCCCAGTGGCAACTAACTTCCAAAAGGCTCTATAATTTTTTTTGCTGTATTGTGATTAACATTTCCTTCTACAGATCTGTCTGACGATCTTGTTTTTGTTTCTGAACATGTTCTCTGTACAATTTTCTACTTTTATTAAGCTTCTTAATGTTCTCACACATGGGATTACTTCTTACAAGTCTAACCTGATTATTCAACTGCTTCTTCTGAATACGACAGGCCTTATAAAATGAATTATGAAATCTTAACTTGTCCAGTTTGCAAGTTGATCTGTATTTATCCAAAATACAATTGTACTGCTGAACTATTTCACAATACATAGCCTCAGGGTCAGGGTCAGTAGTGGTCATGTCATCAATTATTTTAGAAAAAGGTTTTATATTAACTTCCAATTTATCCTTTGGAATCTGATTCCATAAAATAATGTTCTTGTTATTATAAATTTCCACCTGATCTGTTTTATTTATACTCAACCTGCCCCCGAGCTTCCTGCTTAAGCAAAAAGGGAAATGATCACTTTCAGACCTAGAGTTTATTTTAAGGTCAAGGTATTTGTAGTAATTATACAGTGCGACAAAAACATAATCTATTGTAGAGTGGCCATTGTGAGTAAACATGTAAAGCCACCTAGCCTATCAGAAGATAATCTACCATTCAGAACAATTAAGTTTAATGAATGTAAAATGTAATTAGATAATTATTAGAATCTGTGTTTCTAAGGTATTGTGAGTTCCTCAGTGAGTTATCCAATTTACTGTCCTGACATAGTCTAATATTGAGGTCTCCCAAGACTATTATTTCTACATCATTATACTGGTTATTTATCTCTTCTGTAGCCTTTGTGAATTTGGGCAGCAAATTGTCATCACAAAGAGGTGAGTTTTTTACCGGGATATAAAGATTCACAATTAGGACCATCTCATTCCAAATTTTCATCATTATCAAAAGGAAAGTTTGGGTCAATACAATATTCCTAATAGACATATGCTCATGAATGTTAATATACAGTAAGTCAGTAGGCCCACATAAATATGGTCCATATTTGATTTTCTAATGGCAGAAAAATGAAAAAGATGATAACCATTAACAGTTAAAATGTCTAATTTCTCCAAGGTATGTCAAGACTCCTGCAAAGTTATTATATCATGCTTCATGATGTAAGTCATACATTTAGAATCTGCTAATTTTGTTGTAAACCCTGCTATATTCCATGAAGCAATAAGTAATACATTCTCATTAGCCAGAAACAAGTTACTAGTCTGCTCAGAAACAGAGTCCAGTTTTTCACAGGGGGTACATTTAAAACTGTGGGTCAAAGTGTCAGACCTGTAGTCAGTTATTTCAATCAGTTAGAACCCCAAAACTATTTAACAGAAGTACTGAAGTGTCAACTATCCTAAGATGATCCATTGTCTGCTTTGGATGGAATGGCCTAAAGGCCTCACTCAGGACTGAATTATCAATAAAATTATTCTCAGCTTCAAAAATATCCCTCGGCTTTACCAAAAGCAAACCCAAGGAATTCAATATTCTATTTTTCAATAACAGATTCTCAGCAATCACAGAGTTCTTAACCCATATGTCAATCTGTGAACTATTTTCATGTCTGGTCACCTTGAGAATACCTCTCTCCCCAATTCTACCTTCAAAAATTTTCAGAACAAATTACAGAGAGTCCCTCAGAATTTGTCATTGTTTTCCCTAGGCATATTCTTAAGGTCAAATATGGTCAGAAGTAACGGGGCTTCCAAGAATCTTTACAAGGTACATTACAGGCATTAAAAGCTGACCTGTTGGGGAATGATAGGAACATTTCTTTATGAGTAAATCTCTCAACATTATATCATAAGTGACTGGCTACAAATGGAGAATGTACAGTTAATTCTACAGTAGTAATTATCCAGTACCATCAGTACTTCTACATACTTCACATACATTGTATCAATAAGTTCCAGTTGTAGTTCTCTATTAACAAAATCAATCAGAAAAACCTTAAGATTTTCATCAGGAATATTAGGCCATCCCTTTTCAGCTGTCAGACATAGTAAGGGGGCCTCCTTAGATCTGGAATCAGGTAATGACCTTACTTCAGTTGGTAACACACACTCATTTATGAAAGATTCCAAGTGAGTATTATGACTCATAGTGACCCTTTTAGTTTTGTCTAAATTTTTGTTAGACTCAACATGATAATTCTAGTTATTTCCTTGTGAAAACTGACAACAAATCTGTATCCCTAGGGACTTAATCACATCGTCTTACAGCTTCAACTGCTCCCCTAGAACATTTTTTCCTTTAAAAGTTTCAAAAGTAGTGGGCTCATCCAGCTGTTGAACGTTTTAAGGTTGGGATTATGTTCTACTGTCCTGTCTGGTTTATCAGTTTTAGATGTTGTCAAGAGAGCTGAAATTAGCTGATCAGAGGTTAGACTCTGAGGTAACTGGTCAACCACTTCAGGGGACATAAAAGACTTAACACTTCTTTCTTCTGAGGTTTTTATCCCCTTCATTTTATTCTTTTGTTTCTTTCTCTTTTTCTTGTTTGGTCTAATAGGAGAGTCAGGAAAGTCTTGCCGGCCTTTTGATGCACATGATACAACACTTGTATCTGGCTGAATAGAGTCAGATTGCATGGGAGGGAATATTTCATCTAGTTTAAATAAAATCATAGCAAGTTTTGCAGCATTAATTGCAATATCAAACCTAGAAGCTTCAATTTCATTCTTGAGTACTATCATTTGTTTCATTATTAATATATATTAGCTTCATGTTGTTTTTTTAGTGACATTATGATACTGTCACTTAAACTAGTAGGTAAGTACCTCATTTGCTCAGAAACCACTTCCTGCAGTGATGTGTTTTTATTATCAGAGATTAAAATATCTGTCCCTACTTGCTCCAACTCAACTTCCTGTAGCAATATACTGGACTTATCAGAGTTTACTACATTTCTCCCTAGAGGAGGACAAACTGTGTCATATCTGGACTGCAGAGATTTAATTCCTTCTATCATTTGTTGCAGCTTGACAGACATTTCCCTAAGCTCCTCCGCAGAAACAATTACCTTATCAGGTAAGGTCCTGGTTAAGGTGATATGTATAGGGCAATCAGATGGTTCCCTGCAGACATTATCAATTGGTAAACTTAAATAGCTGTTTTTGTTAGAGACTTCATTTTCTTCTGAAATTAACAGATTACCAGATTTAAAAGTTTCATTAGTAGAATAAAGTATTAGATCAGGAGTTTTCTGAAGACTGTTATCCAAACATAATTTACTCAAGAGGTCATGCAGGAGAGGCAATTAGGCTGACAACCTCCCTTTAGGGGTTGAAGTTTGTTCCCCCATTAGAGGACTTTTAGGAAGCAAATGATCTGTGATCTTAGTTTGCTTGGTTACTTGATATATTTTTTTGGTATTACTTAGCATAGTATGACTCACTAAGGGGGAGCAATCACCCTGTAGTTCTCTTTGTTGTCTTGTAATTACCATCATTTTTGGTCTGTATTGCAAAAATGTTAATACAAAAATACAGTACTAACAGAGCAAAAAGAAGTTATAATACATAACTACATAACATATCAACTCCTTCATCCTGGAGTATTCAGGGTGTTGGAATGTCCTGTACAGTCCTGTAAACCATACAATATCCTTGAAATAAGCTTTAGAGATTTAGACCTTACAGGATCAGATACACTGTCCCATAAGCTACTCCCAGACTTCAGGTGTCCATCAAAATGATTAAGAACTTCAGGGATGTATGTGCTGGTGTATTCAGAAACTAGCAGTTTCTCCACCCAGTCAGTCAAGGAGTTAGGTAGAAAATGCACATCAGATGTTGTCACTGCCAAATAAATATATTGGAGATTATAAAATCATCACTCTATGTAAAACGTTTTATACTGACAATCTGCAATAATTTTAATTTTAAAACATTATTTCCTTAATTAAAACTTAGTTCCACAATCCAGTGAATGAAATATTTAGAGCAAAACACCTACTAAAAATGAATTAAAAGGTACTACAGACCTGAGTAACCTCCTTTTTATGTTTGCTTGCACGCATGCGCAAGAAACATTATGTGGCAGCTTAGGAGAGAAGCGGGTTGTAGAGGTGCGGCACTGTGGTAGCCAACAGAGGCATTGCATTTGAGGGCTTGACATTGGTGGACAAATGGAGGCACAGTGTGCTGAGGACACTGGCTTCCAAAAGTGCCACCAAGTTGTAACATTTTTGCACAGCAATCAGGGGCCACCTCATCATTGCAGCATCAGCCATTCTGCTGCAATAAGGGAGCGATCCGTCATTGCAGGACGGAATGTTGCCTAGTGTAATATTGTTTGTGAATGTGGCAGCAAGATTCTGCCATGATTACAAACAATATTAAACAACCCCCAGTACCAAGGGGGTGCCAAATCCCCCTCAGCATCATGTGCCACCCCAAAACAGTTTTTGTTTGCCGATGGGGGGCCCAATCCCAGTTGGCTTCATTCCGACCCCTTCCAAGTGTAATTTGCCGATGGGGGAGCCCACTCCCTGTCAGCATAATGTCCCCCCAAAAACATTGGTTTTCTGCTAAGGAGGTGCCCAATCCCCCTTGGCTCTTGCCCTGCATGGATGTGCCGACAGGGGTGTCCAATCCCAGTCGGCTACAGCCCCTCCAAAAAAACACTCAGGTGGCATGCTGGGAGCCCACTCCAGCATGTCAAATGTCCCTGGTAAGAAAAAAAATGTCCCACAATGTTTTTTTCTTTTGGTTTTTGTTTATTTCCTGTAAATCAGAAATGGTCCTCATTGAGTCTGGTGGACCCACCCCCAACCCATGACCACCCTCTGCACACCCTGCCTCCCCACACCCCTCACCTCATACTTACCTCTGGTGCCCAGCACTTCAATCTTCAGTGGACTAGGAACACATCTGCACTCTTCAAAGCTGACCGCGAACTGAGGAAATGCCGGTAAGCTGTATAATGGCATAAATCGGGTTTTTTCAACTTTGGTGCATATCTCAGTAATTTTTGGGAATTTTGGCACCAAATTTTCAACATGGGGCTATTGGGACCCCTCCTCATGAACTCAGCCACTGTCATGAGGTTATTCATCCCGAAAGGTGATTTGCAGTCACTGTGCGGAATCACCTTTCCGAAGCGATTAACGAAACGACAGTGCCAGTGTTCATGAGGTGGGCTCTCAAAAAGTCTGTGTTGCAAATTTGGTGAAAAATCCAAGAAATGACTATTTTACGAGCATGTGTTGTGCAGTTGCTACACACTCTCGTAACTTTCCAAATGTGCAATATTTTCACTCCAGATTTTCAACATTGCAATTTTTCTGCACCTTTTTATGAACAGTACAGCTGTCATTTTTCACATCCTGGCTGAAATATGTTTTTGCACTTCCGGCACAGAATAGCATGGTCTCTGTGGGAAATCAGTGTTTGGGACACATTAAGACAATAATAGTGACACTGTTCATGAGCAGAGGTCCTAAAATGCCTATGTGGAAAATTTTGTGACAAAAGTCTATAAAATGACTGTGTTATGCGAGTGCCTTGCTCAGTTTCCATGCATGCATGTAACTTCACAAATTTGTAATATTTTCACTCCAGAGTTTGAACATTGCCATTTTTCCACACCTCCTTATGAACAGTATAGCTGTCTTTTTTCACATCCTGGCCGAAATGTGTTTTTGCACTCCCAGCCAGGAAAACGGGGTTACTGTGGGAAATCAGTGTTTGGGACACATTAAGAAAATCACAGTGACACTGTTCATGAGCAGAGGTCCTAGAGTGTCTAAGTTGAAAATTTGGTGACAAAAGTCCATAACATGACTGTGTTACGTGCATGCGTTGCACAGTTTCCATGTATGCTCAGAAGTGTGAGCATTTTCAATATTCCCACTACAGATTTTCAACATTGCCATCTCTTCATACCTCCCTATGGATGGTACAGCTATCATTTTTCACATCCTGCCCAATCTGTGTTTTTGTACATGTGGTGCAGAATGGCATGGTCTCTGTTGGAACTCAAAGATCGGGACACATTGACAAAATAACACTGCCACTCTTCATGACAAGAGGTCCCAAACGCTTTCATGAGGTGAGGTCACAAAAAGGCCATGTTGAAAATTTGTAGTGCAAATGCTGACAAATGCCCTGGGCATTAGGGTTTCTAACCATAATGTCCCACCCTGTATAGACTGACAGGCATCGGGGTGTGCCTTTGGATTGCTGACTGTACTGCTCATGCAATCCAACCCCCACCCTCCCAGCCACTGACAGGCATCGAGGTGTACCTTGGACTCTTTGGCCCCAGACTTCACCCCATTGTCCTATGCTGTACCCATTTCAGTGTATGTCCTCATGGAATGGGGTGACTGTAAAGCCAAACACCCCAAGGCATGCCTCAACATGTGTCGGTGTCTGAAGAATAGGGTGAGGTGACATGGCATGACTGTCATAGGTGATGACCCAAACACTTACCCCAATGCCTGTCCGTCTCTACAGGATGGAGGTGGGGTTGGTGTGAAGTTCAATACTTTACTGCCATTCCTATTCTGCATCTGTTTAACACCTGCATTTCCATGTTAATACTAGCAAGCAAACATCTGGCATTGATAAATGCTTGTTTTTATAGCAATTGCCTGTTAATTCCTGCTCACTTATACATTTTTTATCTCAGTTCACTTCACTCCATTTACTGAGCACACATTTTACCAAGTGCCTGTTTATTTATTTATTTAAGAGTTTCACTAGGAAGGCACACTAAACAATAAGCTGCTCATCTCACATTGCATCCTAGGGGGTTGGGGAGTTGGAAAGCATACAATAAAATGTAATCAACACAACAGTATACATTGCCAATATATGGGAATCAGATGACATACAAATAAGTCATAGGCAAACAACAAAACAGTATATAGTGCCAATTATGCATAGGGTACATTGCAAAGTAGAGAACAATTAATAAGCAGTAACAAGCAAAAAGACATTACAGTTGGTATACTGTATATTCCATTACATCATAGTGAACAGTAGGTCTGCAAGTCTGGTAAAAAGATAACTATTACAGCCCATTTAGATGCAACATGGTCTGCTCAGTTGCAGTTGCAGTTCACAAATAAATAATTGTGTAAGGCTGAGGAGATAAAGGAAGAGGAAGAAGAAAGGCAAATTGGGGGGGTTCCACAGTTTAGGGAAGCAGTAATAGAAGGCTGCCTGGCTGACAGTAGTCATATGGAATGGGACACCTGAGTAGGGAGGGAGGGAGCCAAACCAGAATATGGAGATGAATTTAACACAGTGGAGGAGACATCTTTTATCAAGAGATGGTAAAGCCAAAGTGTGGTAAAGTTGACAGTGATGAGTGAGGGTATGAGCATTGAGTGTGAAATGGCAGAAGGAGTTAAAGAGGTTGTCCAATCTGTCTAGGGAGGTCTTAAGTGTGGCACTGTAGACTACGTTGCAGTAGTCAAAGATGGGGAGGATCATCTTCTGGACAAGTTCATGCCTAGCCAGGAGAGGGAGGCAGTTCTGGTTCCTAAATAGTGCACCTAACTCAGGGTGCAGCTTTTTTAGGATGGTGTAAATGTGACGAAAGAAGGTGAAGTGTTGATCAAGCCAAACCCTCAGATATCTGAATGAGGAGATGTTCTCGAGGACCATCCCATTGAGGATGTGGAAAGTGGGTATGAAGGGGAGCCATGAGAGTCTCTGCCTAGTGCTGAAGGTCATGGAGACAGTCTTCTTGGCATTTAGGAAAAGCAGATGTGAGCAAAACCAGCATTGAACATTGCTGAAATTGTTCTGATACATATAAACAGAAGTAGATGTGCAGACAGAGAGCAAGTCATTAAGAAAGATGGAGAAGAGTATGGGCCCAAAATTGATCCCTGTGAGACCTCTGTGTCAATAGGGAGGGGTAAGGCTATGAAATCTGATATTCTAACTGACTGGTCCAACCTAACAGGTAGGCACAGAACCAGTTTGTGGAAGCTGCCGACAAGCCTGCAGTGGAGAGAGAGAGAGAGAGAGTAACAGGATAAAGTAGGAGACAGTGTTGAAAGCCTTGGCTAGGTTGACAAAGATGGCAGACGTGATTTGACCACTTTCCATTCCAGTTAGGATGGAGTCAGTGAGCCTAATCAGGGAGGTGGTGGTGGAGTGTTTTTTAGGAAAGCCAGATTTGAAGGGGATGAAAAAGTTAGAATGAGAGAGATAGGCAGAGAGTTGGGTAAGAAGTAAGTGTTTTTGCAGCTTAGCAAGGGTGGAAAGTAGGGATATGGGACAATTGTTCCCAGGGAAGGATGGGTCACCTCCCTTAGGGAAGGGGAAGAACAATGACATGTTTCCAGAGAAAGGGGATAGCTTTCAATGTGAATGAGAGGGTCAGTAGCTCCATCAGTGGGGCAGAGATAGCCATAGCAGAAAGATAAAGCAGCTTGGGGTCCAGCCCATCAGGCAAACTTCCTTTAGAAGGGTTTAGGGTGAGCAGGGCATCCAGGATGTCATAGGGGGTTGTATTAGTGAATGAGAAAGGAAGGGGCTGGAGATAGGTGTGTGGTGAGTAAGGGGGAGGATCAGACTGAGGAGATGGTAAGGAGGATAGAAGGGTAGAAGCACAGGAGTTGAAAAAATAATTAAATTCAGAGGTGACACTCAGGTGGTCAGAGGTAATAGCATTGTTTATAGTGAGAAAGGGGTTGGAGGAGAAGAAGGGGGAGGAGAAGAAAGGGTAAATGACTTTTCAAAATTTTGATGGGCTGTTTATGTTCGATTGAAAGGTTGAGGTAAATTATTCAGCTTTAGCCAAATGCGTGGCTTTGGTGCATTTGTTGTGAAGTTGATGATAGTTTTCATAGTCTTTGTGGAGCTTTGAGATTTTGTGCTGCTTTCAAGCTTGGTCCCTTGCTCTTTGGCGTGCTATGATTTCTGATGTGACCCACAGAAGGTGGTTCCCGTGGACTCTAACTTTCCATGGAGGGGCATGTTGATTCCAGACTTTGAGAAATTTAACTTTGAAATATACTGTGGCTACGTCAATCATGTTTGCTGAGGTTATAGGGGAGCAGTTTGTGCATGATAGGTCAAGTAGGAGTGGCCCAAGGTGCATGGATTTGTATGAGCGAGTCACTAAGTCACTTTTGTG
Organism: Neoceratodus forsteri; assembly: GCA_016271365.2. Lineage (NCBI taxonomy): Eukaryota > Metazoa > Chordata > Ceratodontiformes > Ceratodontidae > Neoceratodus > Neoceratodus forsteri. Next base: position 702,486,892 of record CM057455.1, read on the forward strand.
GGGGACTTCGGTACGGTGGATTCTGCATACTAGAATTTACACATATTCACTGCTAGAATCTATACTTAAAAACAAAGCAACTCAATAGGTGCTGTAGTAAATTTTTATGCAAAATACTGTGTACATGTAAAATACTCAATGCTACTTACTCATGGAAACAAAGCACACAACACTGCACAGAGAGACAAGGCTTGTAAAAGACTTACAAATGGCTTTTAAGTAACCCTTCTCACTGCTCACTTAGCCAAATAATGCAGTCCTTTAGCAACTATTCTAAAATACTGGTCTTATACAAAGACTGTATGCCCTTTGTAGAACTTTACTGGCTTACTGGCCGACCACAGCCTCAAGGACGGGCAGTTAAACAGAAATCAGCTTTGTTGCAATCTGACATGCAACTACAGTTATACACTCCTGGTTAAACAATTGAAAAAAAAATAAAATAAAAAAGCAGCTCAAAAAAGAAATCACTGGCTGAAAATAGCAAAGCCATGTTCGGATTGATTCAGGTAAAGAAAACCTCTGAAGCAAGACTGCAGCTTCAGCAGCAGCAAACTGGCATTGACAATAATGTCATGTAGTACTGAGACGCTTGTACCACATGCAGGTGCTTTATGAGGAGAGGTCACATGGTCAGCAACCACACGAAAACCTCAGACAATTAATTTTAAAGAATGTGAAAATAATTATAAAATGTAAGCTGGAATAAAATAAAAGCTAGGTTTACAGCCTTCCTGTTACAATATACAGGCTATCTTTTACCTAGCGACACCAGCCACAAGTGTTTTCCCCTGCTCCCCCACCTCACACAAAAACACATAGCAGAGAACAAGGGAAGCCCTTCCTTTTTGACAAATGATGAGACAGCAAAAACACAAATCGTAACCCAAGTATACAAGTGTCGATTAAAATGTTCCCTCAAATCATATCAGAGATGTAGATAGGCCACTCTCTGACTGTCTCCTGTTCTCTGGCTTTCTGACTCTCCGACTTCCACAGATTCTCAGTTTCTCCGGACCTCAACTTCCTGGTTACCGACTTTTTACACCACATTCCCCTTATTCCCCTCCTTGGTCGGGAACAAAATAAAAAGTCAGGAAGAAAGGGTAGCACCAACTGCCACTGTCCACTTCTTGCCCCTCAATTCTCAGGTCTCTGGTCTCTGGTCCCAGGTCTGAACTCCTTCCCGGTTTTACCCATGCGTAGTATGGCAGGTCACTCTTCACGCCTCGCACTCGGTGGATCTCTTCCATTCCTACTTCATTCCCAGAAGCAGAGGCTCCTACCACTCAGCCGTAACTGCAGAGGACATGAAAAGAGAAAAGCAGATGCCAGGAAACCAAGGCAAGGACAAGTTTTTGATTCTATATTCAAATAATGTCAGCGCTGAGAGTATGGCAAAGACAGCATACTTTTTCTAAACAAACAGAGAGGCATATAAACATGTATGACATGTTGAGAAAGTGCAGTTCTCCAGGTCAGACAGCTCGAAAGGATAGGCAGTGATCTAGTTTCTGCAGGAGACAATAACTATATAAATGATAAATTCATAAAGTATTCCCAGTGTTCCCGCATATGATCTCTTAGAAATGCAGTCCATGCAATGATGCCATCATGGGCTCTCTGTTTAATAATCCATTCTTGTATGTATTGTAGTGCCACCTGTAATGCCTTTGCATCTTCTGGATTTCTTATGATTGCTCCCATTCTACAATTGTCTGCAAATATGGTTAGCCATATATTCCCTTTGTCATATTGTACTGATGACACATACACATTAAACTAACATGGCCCCAATACCGAGCACTGAAGGACTCCACTTGTCACCACTGCCAAGTCAGACAGTACCCCCCCATACTCACTCTGCTTTCTACTTGAAAGCCATGAGTTAACCCAGTTAATAATGTTTTGTGTATTCCCATGTTGTTTAGTACCAGTATTAATTCAGAATGAGGAAGTTTATCAAACACTTTGGAGAAATCTAAGTACACCACAGCCACTCATTTCCCCTTGTCCAAAGCCCTGCTCACTCTATCATAGAATTCCAACATATTCTTTTGATAGGATTTTCCCTTTGTGAAACCATGTTGTAATTTGTCCACCAAATTCTCCTGGTCCATGAAATTAATTATATGATCTTTTAATATACCCTCCAAGTTTTTACACATGACGGATGTTAGGCTAACCGGGCAATAATTTGCCGGATCTGTTTTGGGGCCTTTTTTACATAAGGGAATAACTGTGGCAGTTCTCCAGGGGTCCACTCATCCTCTATCTATGGATGTCTGAAAGGTATATGCTAGGGGGAAAGCTATTTCATCCACCAATTCTTCTATCACTCTTGGGTGAAAACCATCTGGTCCTGAGAATTTGTTGGGATTTAACTTATTTAGTCTTGCTCCTACAATGTCTACTTTGATGTGGATTTGGGACTACTTATCTCCAACCTGTTTATACTTTTCTCCCGTGCTTGATTTTGGGTTGAATACTGTAGAAAAATAACTATTTTGTATGTTAGACGTATGTTTGATGTCAGTTATTGATTGTCCATCCTTGTCTGTTAGGGGCCCTGTGGAATTATTTGCTCCCTTCTTTTTATTTATATATGAATAAAATGCTTTACAGTTATCTTTAGTTTTGGAAGCTAGCTTTAGTTTGTAACCTTATTTTGCCTTTTTAATTTCTCTTTTAGTTTTTCTTGCTATTTCTTTGTATTTTGAGCCCCACACTTGTTTTTTGTTTCTTATTTTTCTACAGGTCTTATTCTTTTTATTTATCAAGCTTTTTATTTTGGAGGTCATCCAACCTGGTGATCTCCTTGCTTTACTATATTTAATTTTCCGGGGAATATGTTTGTTTATTTCTTGATTTAATATCATACTGAACAACTCCCACATTGTTTTTAGTGAGCTATTCACCGGTTCCTGTTTCCAGTTCCAATTGGCTAAGCTGTGCTTCATGTTTTTAAAATCCACCTTTCAAAAATTTAGCAGCATAGTTTCTCCTACATATTCTGGACTGATTTCATTTATTTCATAACTGACCATTACATGGTCACTATTTCCAAGTGGCACCATAGTTCTACAATCTTTTACTGTCTCTCCCAAGTTTGTTGATATCAGGCCCAAGGTATTTTGCCCTCTGGTGATTTCACTTACTAGTTGCTCCAGGCCTATGTGGTCAAATAGTTTTAAGTAGGTGTTCTCTGCTTTATTTGACCCTTGTAGAGTCTTCCAGTTAATGCCTGGTAAATTGAAATCCCCCATCACCAATAATCTATCTGGTGGACTGAGATTTTGGATTTGATTTTATAGGGCTACATTGTCCTCATATTTGGCTGCCAGTGGTCTATAACTTACTCTTAAAATAATTTTGTGGGTCTTATGTGGAGTTATTTTAACCCATATCTGCTCAAGGTCACTCACCCCTATGCTAATTTCTTCAGATTGGATATTTTCTGCCATGTAAAGTGCCATTCTGCCCCTTTTCTATATTCCCTCGACTTGCTGTAAAGGTTATAGCACTCAATGCTTTGATCCCATACATCATTATTGTCCCACCAAGTTTCAGTGATTGCACATACTTGGATTTTCTATATGACTAATATGTATTTTAGTTCATCAGACTTATTGACCAGGCTTCTGGCATTTAACAATATTCCCTTCCGTCCTCTGTTTAGTGAGACCTTGCCTATTTCAGATGTTGTGTTCTTATGACTGGACAGCACCTGCTCATTAACCCCCCATGTACTAATTTAAATGAGTCTGGATGATGTCTTTACATTTTTGGGCTACTATTCAGGTGCCTATTTTGTTCAAATGTAGACCACCTGGTTTAAAAAGTCTCTCGTCCCTGAAAGTGTCCCCATTGCCCATGAACACATAATTCTCTTGTGTGCACATTCTTCTTAACCAGCTCTTCAGTGTGTTTATAGCTCTCTGTTTGGTGGGCTGACATCCATGTACTGGGAGTATCCCTGATACTATAACATCCCCTTTTCTCCTTTTTATTTTGGTTGCTATATTCTCATAGTCCTTGTAAATATCATGCAAATTTCTTTTTCCTATGTCGTTTACCCCAACATGAATAATAACAAGAGGGCTTATTGTGCTTTTCATTAGACCATCTAATCATTTCCTTATATCACTAATTTTTGCCCCTGGGAAAGTGCGGACTGTAGTATGTTCTTTTCTCCCTTTACATGCAAGTGTGTCAGTCCCCCTTATTATGGAATCTCCCATTATTCCAGTATCTCTTTGTTTTGGGGATGTATATTGATATTCTTCCTTTCATGTATGTTGTGCAAGGTACCCTTTTTTAATTTCCTTATCCCTTTTGTTTACTTGTGGTAGATCTTCTGTGTCTTCTTTGATTTTTCCTACACTACTTTTTTGTATACACTGCCTTATTTCTTGAAATTGTGTCTTTTTTTGTACCATCTCTTTAATTTTATCTTCATTAGGCTTTGGGTCTAGTGGCTTAAAATGGTTTTGTAGCTCAACTGAGGCACTATTATAAGCTTGATCCCCCCCTTCATCTCCCGCTTTTTGGTTGAACCAATGACCATTTCTCAGTTTCAGGTTCTTTGGGACATGTATTAGGCTCTTGCTTATTTGTCTTCACATGTTTTGGGATAGCTAAGCTAGTTCCTTTATTATTACAAGGCGATGTTTCTAAGGCCATATTATCAATATACTGCTGTAGGATGCCTATTTTGTTATGCGCTGTGAGTCTTTTAGACACAAATCTCAATTTCTTGCTGCAGGGGTTGATTTAGCAGACATTTGTCACATATAAACTGAGGTACCTGCTGATCTATGGTATACATTAAACATACAGTACATATATTTCTTGTGAGCTCCATTTTACAATCCTTTGAAGTTCTACTTTACAGTCTCTTTAAAATGTCCTGCCCCAGCACTATATGCCAATTTAATATGTTTTACCTTTCCATTGAGGATAATATCATTCCCTGATCCCCTGACATCGGCTGCAGACACTGCAGACACACGCTCATAGTATGCTGCTCTTTAACCCCATGTAGTCTGATGAAGAGTCAGAAATAAGATCATGGAAAGGCCTAAAAGAAATGTACTATTACAGAGGCTGCAGTGCTTTAGACTAGAGCCTCCTCCATGAGAGCTAGGCAAATTGTAACTACTGCAGGCTGGTAAGGGCAGTGAAGCCTGAAAAATTAATTCTGGGAAAGAAATTCAAGTATTAAAGCCTATTTCTCTAGGATCCTTGAAAATGTGTGTTCTGTAATTCTGTAATTCAGCCTTCTATTTCAGAGATTCAGTCATTCCAGGACAGGTGCAAAGGTGATGAATTGAGGGCTACTTAAAGGGAGAAAGCTTTGCTGTAGCAAATATGCCTGAGGGCTGTGTGTTCATATGTGTGTGTGTGTGTGTGTGTGTGCCTATGTGCATATGTGTGTGTGTTTGTGTGTGCATGCATGCATGCGTGCTTGCGTGGGTGCGTGTGTGTGTGTAGCAGCAGCAACAGAGCTGAGGGGGAGAAATGAGTATCTCCTTCTTGGAACCAACAGCAGAGATGCTCCTATCTGAGGCACATAACAGCCAGAGATACAGTAGCCCCAGCATGGAATGTCCTGAGACACAGAGAGCAACTGTGCAAAGACAGAATGGTGTTAGCATAACTCTACTTTTCCTTACCTAACCCAATTCGGCAATTGCCTAGGTTGGTACAGTGGTAACCAGGGCCATCAGTAATAATACCACAGCCATATCCAGCCGTGGCCTTTAATCTCTGCCTTGAATTAGATGCCTCATGTTTAGCAGTGGCTAATTATAACTTGTGATGTCATTAATAGTGTCCGTGGCCACTTGTGTAATTGGCACATTACTGAATCTGGCTAGTAAGGCAATGAAATATGGCTTCAATGTGGAGGTAATGTTCCTGTAGACTATTGCATTCAGCACTGTGGAACCCAGCATAACAAGTGTTAAGCCAGGCATCCCAGTACATTTCAGTTGCTTGCAACAAAGTCCCTTCTACAGGAGAAGAGGAAGAAAGTCCCCACTAAACAGTGAAGTGGATCACTGGAGGCCTAAGCACCTACTGATCAGTTACAGTACTACCTGCAGAAGCCTGGTAATCACTGTAGGAACCATTGCGACATCTGCACTCTGACACCAGTTCCAGTGCAACAGTGGAAGAGAATCTTCTACTGACCTGCCATCTCCCTCTGAAGTCATAGAGAAGGTTCAAATCATGAACAACAGAAATATAAAAAGCTCCCTGCAATGATTACTTTAGTTAGTAATTTAGTAGGGTTAGGACATTAGTTAGTTAGTTAGTTAGTTAGTTAGTTAGTTAGTTACTAGTTAGTAAGTAAAGTTGCAAAGGACTGAGCAGGACTGTGTTTCTTTACAGCCGAATTGAAGAATACCATTTTTGCCTCAGAGCAATTTGGGATCCCAATTATATGCATACTGTAGTTTGCTCTTAATTTGGACTGCACCATTCAGTAAATACCTCACAGACTAGTCACCATCTGGCCAGCACCATTAATCATCCACAACTGTCTGAACAGTAAAAACTTTGTAGGGGTGCTCCCAGAGGCTGGGAACATACAGTATACTGGTGAACCAACTAGGGGTATTTTGCTGCTGTGTTGGCTGGAGGTATTGTTGGATTCCTACCAGTTGAAGTACTGAGTTTTATTTATATTACATTAATCCATTTATTTCTTCCCCAGATCTTTATTCTTGTTTCCACTTAACAAGCCTGTTTCTTTTTGCTTATTGTATTTATGTGTTCTGCCTGTTCTTCAATCATGTGTGTTGAGGGGTTGGGCCATGTTTGTACTGTTTCTTAAGGGAAGCACTCCTGGGTTTAGTGGTAATACAAGAAGGTGTTATGCTAAGTGGAGGCATGCTATGCTAGGAAGTAAAAAAAACCTGAAGATCAACTCAAGCCCAGTGCCCGCTTTCTTAAGGTTATAAGGTACATCAACAGCCATGCCACAAATCTTACTGATAGTGTTTACACAGACATGCCACTTACTGATGGCTGACTGGTGGATATCTCTCTACAGTACTATTCACATTAAACTGCATGCAAATTAATTAGTTTTACATTGCTTTTTGAAGCTGGAAAAGCATTGGCAACTTGTATTGTGTTGTTTTTCAACCTTTAACTAACTCAGTAGCAACTTTTATGAAATGTTGTATCACAAATGGAATCTATATTTCTGTCACAATCACAATGCAATGAAAAACTGACTGACAGCTCTTAGGCAACAGTTTTAACAAGGCTTTGTGCTTTATGCAGCAACACATACGCAACTCATGGAGAAATGCTAAAGCAACTAGTTAGTAAGGCAGTTTCATGTGAATTGTACTGTAGGACTGGATTATGCAAAATTGTCTCCCGAATGCATCTTCCATTAACAGTACAGTAGTAGTGTAGCCCTAGTGGCTACCAAAAAGATTATAGTTAGGATCACCCCCTGAAGAAAATTGATTATTGAAGCACCAGGGCTTGTCAGGTTGGGAAATCTGAGGCTAATTTGTATGCTTGCACTTTATTTCTATGACTGGCACTGAAATATGACTCAAAGTTGCATTTTATGTTGAATACATAAATGGCATAGTCAATGAAACACAGCAGCTGGGGTGCTTTTTTAATTTTGTGAATTAGGGTTCACCCTTTCTGGATGCCTGCCAGAGTCCATTTGCCTGTGGTAAAAAATGGGAGAAAATGTGCAGAGTTTTTTTAGAATCAGAGCTAAGACCTGTCAGCAGAGAGGATCAAGAGGCAGACTGTCTGTCTACCTGACAGGCCCCTTCAGTGGCCTGAGGATCCAAGGTATCAGATAAGAGGGGAGTAGAGATGGTCTAAACCATGAGTGATAGCCTTTTACAGTGTTGCTCAGCATCAGGTTCCATCATGACTAAAGATATCCTGATGCTACTGTCACATCCTGATGCTAAAGTCGTCAGAAGCAGCTAGCTGTAATGTTTGGTTCCACTGTTTTTAGATGCCATAAATATATATGATCATCTATAGGGTTGTTGAAGAGTCAGTAGGTGAAATTTTAGAGAAATGATGTTGTGCATGTGTATGTCTTCACAAGCCCTTTAACCTGCAGGCTGTAGTAGAGAGCTGATAAATTACAAGAAGAAATGCAATTGCAAAGCGATGGCCCTGATTATTCATGATGGTCTTTACCCAAGATACTGAATGGCATGATTAGGCATGAGGGAACCTGACACTAAGCATCACTGTATGGCTCAAGAGAAGGGACACCCACATAGGTGGACATGAGAGAAAACATTTTTGGAGTTATAAATGCTAGCGTACCTGTTTAATTATGGGAACAATTAATCAGAAATATGAAACAATGACAGAGATGTGAATTAAAGGCAGAGGACCCCCTAAGAGATCCACCTAGATTATGAGGGAGAGAAAGAGTGTGTGAGCCAGCTCAAGGGATAGATGTTTGATTTAAATGCTGACAACCCCTAGTGGATCCTCCTAGAAAAGTCAAAGAAGCATGTTAAGAGGTTTAGCAGAAGGGATTCTGGTTTAAGGATTCCAGACAATGATAGCTTTCTACCCATATACATCACACATCTCATCTAATGCTGAGCAATGACTGACAGAGAGGAACAGAAACATATATCAGTGTCTACATTCCAGGTGCACCATCTGCCTAAGTGTCGTCAGTAACATGATGTTCTGTCTGTCGATGAAGGCAGTGAAATAAAGTGACCAAAATGTCAGAGAAAGCATTTATTTATTTAAAATGTTTCACCATGAAAGGCACACTGAGCAACAAGTTGCTCATCTTACGGTGTGTCTGGGGTGGGGGGCACAAATACAAACAGCAATTGAACACCTATACAGAGTAATATGACAGACAGAAGTTCAGATGGGTTACAACAATGTACATATGAGTGCAGGATATATATATATATATATATATATATATACACATAATTAACTAAAGGTAACAATAACAAATAATACAATAACAAATAAATACACAAGTTGAATAGATCTAGCTATTACACTTACATTACATGTAGCATTAGAGTCAATCACCATGAGAGTCAGGGAATGAATGAATGTTAAATAATTGTGGAGACAGATCCCAAGGTGGGATAGTGTCTCTGAGATATGGTTAAACATGGAGGAAGGTGTTAGAGGGACTGGAGAGGGCGAAGTAGGAGGATGAAATGGCAAAGGGTTAAGCACAGGTACAATTTACAGAGAGGAAGTTATGAAGCACCAAGGATATGGAGTAGGATGATGAGGAGTGGCAAATCTGGTGTGGGAGAGCATTCCATAATTTAGGGAGGAGGTGAGTAAGAAGACTGATGGTGGATAGCCATTAAGCAAGAGTCATAAGATCAGAGGGAGTAGGCTGGCAGGGGGAGGGGGGATAACAAGGAGGCAAGGTAAGGGGGGAGAGTATCGAGCCAGAATTTGGACATGAATTTGGCACAATGAAGGAGTCGTTGGTTATTTAATGAAGGAAATGAGAGGGAGTGATAAAGCTTACAGTGATGAGTGAGGAGGGGGAGTCTAAGGCGAAATGACAGAAGGAGTTAAAGAGGCTGTCCAGTTTGGTTAAGGAAGACTTAGGAGTGGCACTGTAAACTACTTCACTGTAGTCAAAGATGGGTAAAATCATGTTCTGGACCAGTTCGTGCCTTGCAGGTAGTGGAAGACAGTTACATTTCTAAGAAGTGCACCAAGCTGGGGGCCAAATTTCCTCAATATGGCATCGATGTGGCCCAAGAAGTTAAGGTATCTGTCATGCCACACACCAAGGTACCTAAAGGAGGAAGTATCCTCAAGGATTGTCCCATCAAGAGTGTGGCAGGAGGGTAGTGAAGGGAGCCTAGAGAGTCTCTGCATTATGCCAAAGGTCATTGAGACCATCTTCTTGGCATTTAGGGATAGTTGATTGGAGCTAAACCAGAGCTGAACCTGACAAACTCATGCTGTAGTCTGGTAATCACATCATCAAGGGACTGACCGGATAGGAAGAGGACCATGTCAACCACATACATATGGATTGAGGTGGATGAGCAGGCCGAGGGGAGGTCATTAAGGGAAAATGGAGAAGGGACCCAGCACAGAGCTCTGTGGGACTCCTGTGTTAATGGGGAGGGGTGGGGATATGGAGTCACCAGTTCTGACAGATTGAGTCCTGCATAACGGACAGGCTCTAAACCAGTTGGAGGCCGAGTCAGATAGGCCTGTTTTGGTTAGGGTGTTTATAAGTAGGGTGTGGGAGAAGGTGTTGAAAGCCTTGGCAAGGTCAACAAAAATGCCTGGCTTTATTTGACCACTATCCATCTCTGAGAGGATAACATCAGTGTGTCTAATCAGGGAGGTGGTAGTGGAATGATTCTTCTGGAACCCAGGCAGGAACAGAGTAAGAAAGTTAGTGTCAGAGAGAAAGGACAAGAGTTGTGTAAGGACCAGATGTTCTTGAAGCTTAGCAAGGGTGGGGAGGAGCGAGATAGGATGATAGTTAGCAGGCCTGAAGGGTCACCACCTTTCAGAAGGGGGAGAACAACAGCATTCTTCCAGATCAATGAGATAGTAGCTGTTTCAAAGTAGTGGATGAGGAGTTCAGTGAGAGGGAGAGTGATAGCAGGAGCAGCTAGATAAAGCAGTTTCAGGTCCAAACTATTGGGTGAGCAGCCTTTGGAGGGGTTAAGGGCATACAAGGCTGCCAGTGTGTCAGAGTGGGTAAGTTTAGTGAAGGAGAAGGACATGGGTGGTGAGGGCTGGCATAGAGGGGGGAGGGTCCTTAATTGGGGAAGAGGGTAGAGTGGATAGGAGAGTGGAAGCACAGGAGGTGAAGCAGGAGTTAAATTTGGTAGCCATAGCTGGGTGGTCAGTAAGGAGGGTGTTGTTAATGTTAAGGAGAGGGATGGGTGGTGAGGAAAGAGGGGAAAAAAGAGAGTGGACAGGTTTCCAGAATTTTGATGGGTTGTTAATGTTAGCATGAAAGGTACTGCAGAAGTAGTCTGCTTTTGCAAGTCAGGTAGCTTTCATGCATTGGTTACACAAAAAGCAGTAAATGGCATAGTCACTAGGGAGTTTAGAGGTTTTATGTGTTTTCCGAGCTTGGTCTCTGGCTCTATGGCATGCCAAGTGTTCTAGAGTGATCCACAGGAAGTGATTTCCCCTTACCCTGGCATGACATGGGGGGTTGGGAATTTGTTATGAAAATAGTTGTATGCCATGTCAAAAGAATTTGATGATGTAATGGGATTCCAGTCTGTAAGAGTCAGGTCAAGCAGGAGTGGAGTAAGGTTCAAGGATCTGAATGAACGAGTGAGCAGGATTTTGTGGGGTGCCTTTTGTCTATGGATTTGACATACCAAGAAGGTTGCATGGTGATCACTTAATGCATCAGAAAGAATGCCAACTTTAACAACCCTGTGGGGATGGGACGTAAGGGCCAAGTCAATGAGTGGGTGATTACCAGTTTTATGGTTCAAGCGGGTGGGTTCCAGAATAAAAGTTGTGATAGGTTAAGTGCGGATACATCATTGTGTACCTTACTTAGGGAAGGGGATAGCCAATTTAGGTTGAAATCACCATTATATATACTTCACCTAAGGAAGTAACGGAGACTATGGAGTTGATGAGTTCAGTGGTAATGAAGGGTAGAAGGCCAGGGTGATGGTAGACCCCATTGATATAAATGGGGACTGAGAATAGGAAGGATAATAGTCCTCAAACTGCATTAATAGTCCCCAAACTGCTTGATTTAGAAGATTCAGTGTGGATAATAAAGTTCTTTTTTTTTTTTTTCAACAACTGTTTATTAGATTTGATTAATACAGGACATCCATTACAACAAAAAGAAAAAACAAAACAAGCACCTGGAACCCAGGGTACAGCCCAAAACTGGTTGTATGAACTATTTACAATCCCATATATGCACATACCCAGCAGGAGTCCATCCCTGAGCAGCAAATATATCAATAATGACCCCTGTATAGACATCTACAATCCTCATTGCCAAAAATACTATACTATCCGTAGATGTAGACTAAATAAGTAAACCAAAAACATTTCCTCACACATATATATAGAAAAAAAGGAGAGTGAAAGAAAAGAAAAGAAGGGGAAAAACAAGAAAGAAAAGGAATCCAAACAGGAGTCTAAGCCAACGTACTCTTATATTACCTCAGAGCACCAAACCAAAGGTGCGATCCAAAAGAAAGAAAAAGAGGGCACCTAGAGTTAGATCAGAGGTGGAGTCCTACTATATCCCCTAAAGAGAGAGAGAGAGCCCATCCCATTTAATCTCTGAAAGGCATACATTCTGGTTCCTCCAAAACCCTTACTAGGATCCCAAAAAATCTAAATAATGACCACTTTACCACCTCACATGAACCAAATATTAATTAACCCTATCTCTTTACCAGAGATAAAAGAAAAAACCAAGCCCTTACTACACCGAGGATGACAGACAAACCTAAAATGATCTCTATAATGAATAGATCGCTTCCAGAGTTGCCCACCTCTTGGCATATAACTGTTTGTTCCCCTCACTCCAGAGCTGCCTCTTTATCCTACCCAATATGACCAACAGGTCCCGCCCCCAGTGTGGATAATAAAGTTCTAGTTGTTTAAAGTGTTCATGGTGGATCACGTGATGAGCTGAGTCGAGTAAGACATCTTCTGAGCTGCTCCGAGGCCCAAAGCTACTTAAAAAGCTAAAAACTCCTATGGGATTGGTTGATATTGTTTAAAATATCTCCTTCTGACTAGTGAAGTGTTGCAAGACCTGATCGGCGGCGTCTTGAAAGCAAAAGAGGAGATTTATTGGTCCTGAACCACTGTATGCGGTGAGCGTCTGCGAGCTATGCTCAACCGCGCTAAGAAGTAGATATGGAAACCGAAACAGTGGAGCCCCTGGCAGGGAGGTCTCCTGCTTCCAAGCGGCCAGTCTTCTAATCTCCCACCCCCAATGAGCAGGAGGAGGTGGCGGGAGAACAAGGGGGGACCAAAGCAAATAATGAAGACATTTTAGAGATCAAGCAATTATTGCAAGGGCTAGTGGTAGACTTTGCAGCTGTTAAGCCAGCGCTGCAGTCTTTGGCCCAGAGAATGGGAGATGCAGAGGTTCGAATTGCATCTCAAGAAAGAAAGGTATCTGTAATAGAACAGGAATTGGTGTCAGTTAAAAAGCAAGTAAAAAAGCTTGAAGAGAGATTGGAGGATCAAGAGTCAAGAAGCCGACGAAATAACCTGATTCTGGCTGGGTTACCTGAGAGGGATGAAGGGGCAGATTGTGTTTCCTATGTTCAAGATATGCTGCTTAAACTGTTTGGCCCCACACCATATGGGGATGCCTACAATCTAGAGAGAGCACACAGGGCTCTAAGAGAGGTGCCACCACTGGGAGCTAGACCCTGAGTCATCATTATGCGTTTTCTCAATTATAAAGAAAAAGTTTTTGTGTTGTCTGCAGCAAGGCAAAATAAATCACTGCAGTGGAATGGAGCCACCTTGTGGATGTTTCAGGATCAGACACCTACAATTAGGGGAAAGCAGAAGGAGTATGTGGACATTAAAAAGAAATTGTACCTGGCTGGAATTAAATTTCGGCTCCAGTATCCAGCTACCCTGGTGGTTCGGGTGCAAGCCGGAGAGAAGAGATACCTTATGGCCAAAGAGGTGATAGAAGGGCTGCGTGTCGAGCTACCAAACATATTTAAAGCACCAAGCTGAGTTGCTTCAGAGGATACGGAGAGATACAGGGAATGTTTGGACTGGGGCTTCTGAACCATGAAGACTGTTACATTTAAATACAATTTGTTAAAGTCTGAATTTCTAACTGGTCAATTCGATAAAGGGATATTGAGTTGGGGGTGAAAGAATTGCTAAGAGGGTTAAGGACTCGATAAGAGTTAATTATGGGGAGGAGGATTTAATGTAGCTTACAACAGTATTGGGGAAGGAGAAAGATTCAAGTAGGAAATGAAAACAGGGGCATGGGGGCATAAAGAGGGACTAGAGACCCTGTTATACAAGGTGGAAGGGGTATGAGAACGGTATACTCTTTTGGAAAAGAAGGCTAAAATAGGGCGAACAGGCCCTGGGGTGGAATATACTAAGAGGGGCTAGTAATAAGGGATGTTAGCCGAGGTAAGGGTGGGAAGGGACAAATTCTAAAACATAGGATGTGATAAGGTGTGAGTTATTGATAAAGAGGGGGTGTATGTATGTCTGGTCTTTATATCTGAGGGGAATATGGAATATGGAGTGGAGAGAATCGCTCTTATTCTCAGGCTCTTCACAAGACATACCTACAGGGCTCCTTTGCCCATCCCCCTTCCTTCTTTTTTCTTTTTTTTTCTCTTGCTTGATGATTCTGGGGACAATCATTGCTTCTTGCCACCCCGACCATTTAAGAGATAGACAAGGGAGGCGGTCATCGAGTGGATAAGGATCTGAGCCAAGGAGTATAATGGTATCCACGGAGGATACTTGTGCTTGGGAGAGGGGGGCCCCCACTCAATCAAGAAATGCCTTAGCGCTTTGTTATAATAATGAAAGGGCTAGAGGAGCATATGGGGGGGTGGAGTGTAGAAGATGGAGAACGGGGCTAATTGGACAAAAACTGAAAAAAGTCATAACATAAAGGGACTATAGAGGGGAGATAAGGGTTAAGTTATGCTGACTCCCAGCAATTAGAAATGGAGAATTTCATGGTCAATAGCCCTCTGAGACGTGGAAGAGGTCACCCTTGAATGGCCTGTTAGGGGCGTTGGTAGAGAAGGAGTGGAAGGCTGAAGGGATGAGGGATTAGGTAGAGGGGATTATAAGGTAGAATGAATAATGTATGGTATAATAGGAGTTTTATCATATTTACAAAAGGATCCCGGAGAGAAGAAAGTCATGGAAGGGCAGGGGAGTAGTGAAGGAAGGAGCTCATTGATGACCCGAAGAATGGAAGGAGAGCTATCTAGGGATCTGGAGCAGGGATTGGGGGGATTGGGGTTAGGAAAAGAGAGAGAGTTCTGTAAGATGGAAATAGAAGAAGGAGGCTTAGACAGGGTTTTGAGAGCCAATAGTCCCAATATGAGTTTTTGACACGGTAAATGACGAACGTCCAACTAATTTCATGGAATGTCAAAGGACTCAGGGGTAGACAGAAAAAATTGGTAATTATAAGGCATTTAGACCATTTGGGTGCCCATATTGTTGCCTTACAAGAGACACATTTATTGACAGAGGAACTGAATAGTCTTAAATGTTTATGGGTGGGACAAGTGTATGGGGTGGGGAAGGAGAGAGCATCAGGAGAAGTAGCCATCTTAATTAGAAAATCCTGCTTGTACTGTGTGGAGCAGGTCGTTACAAGAAAAGATGGCAGATGGATCTACATTTCGGGCTTACTATGGGGTAGGGCCACCATAGTGGCTTCTATATAAGGCCCAACCCCCCCCCAACTCGGAATTTTTCGCTTTGATAGAGAGAGATTTAGCTGGCTTCTTGGGGCGAGCTCTTATCTTAGCAGGAGATTGGAATGCGTATGTTGATAACGGTAGGGATAGGATTCCGCCAGTAAGAGAACCACTGACAAAGGCTCAAATAGCTCTAAATAAGCTGTTGAGGCATCGGCCCTGGTGGACCCAGAACGAACACATGCTAAAGGGGACAATAATATGACATTCTATTCGACGGTGCATAAGACTCAATCCCATATCGACTTTTTCTTAGTCAATACGGAGGTACTGATGGTGATTAGGGAACTGTCAACGGAAGGTAGAATTTTCCAAGACCACTCCCCAATTAAATTAGCTTGGGAACCGAGGGCAGGCCCGCCTAGACCTTTTCGATGGAGATTAAGTGACTCCCTATTGAGGGACTCTGCAACCAAAGAGGAACTTGAGGGAACCCTGCTAGAAATCATCAAACAACAACTACCTACTTTGTTAAATAAAGATCTGGCTTGACCAACTTGCAAAGTGCTCTTTGCAGGAGCGGCCCATGATCTAGCAACCTGTAAAAATAAGCAGAGGAGGGCAAGAGAGGATTTTATTTTGAGGGTTCTTAGTTATTTGACACCAATGGAGGGATCTACGGAGGAAATTGATGGGGAAATTAGAAGTTTAAGGCACGATTTGGAGGACATTGTCCATGGCAAGATAGATTTTTGGTTAGAAAAGATTAAAGCTAAATATCTATTGCAAGGTAATGTTCCGGGACATCTGCTGGAGGCCAGAGTTAGGGAATGGGAGGTGAACAGAACGGTGACATCTGTTAGGCATGATGTGAAGCTTATAACAGATCCCCAGGAGTTAGCAGATGCCTTTGTGATGTACTTTAAAGATCTATACCAAATTGAGAATAGGGCAGGGGAGGAGGAGATTAAGGCATTTCTGGAGAAGGTACCTCTACCGGTGTTAGATCCTATTCAGGCTAGGGATTTGGCAGCTCCCATAGATGCAGCAGAGATCGTGGAAGTAGTCAGATCCCTTCCTGCGGGCAAGACAGCAAGACCGTATGGTCTTACAGCAAAATTCTACCAGACTTATATCCAGACTATATAGCCCATACTACAGGATCTTTATAATACTATAATGCAAGAAGGAGTGCCCTTCCCCAATCAGGCTTATATTACATTAATTCCTAAACCAGGCAAGCCTAAGGATGAACCAGGTAATTATAGGTCTATAGCATTAATGAAGCAGGATATTAAGATTCTCACCAAAATACTGGCCAATAGAATTTGGCGAATAGCGCCTACTATAATTAGCCAAGAACAAATAGGATTTATGCCGAGGAGGGGAGGTACATGACACTCTGAGGAAGCTCCATCATATCCTGAACTAAGCAGCAGACTCTCTATTACCTATAGCTTTAATATTTTTAGACTCGGAGAAAGCTTTTGATAGGGTCTCTCATTTCTTTCTTTTTGCTATAATGGAGAAGATGGGCTTCCCAGAGGGCCTTCTCAGGGGGATAAAAAACTTATATGTAGCACCGACAGCTAGAGTCCTGTGCAATGGTTACATCTCGCTGGAAATACAGTTAAGAAATGGGACTCGGCAAGGATGCCCTCTTTCTCTGATTTTATTCAACATTTACTTAAAGCCCCTGCTGAGAATGGTCAGCAAAGATAGGCAGATAAGGGGGGTTGAGATAGTGGGAAGGGAGTTAAAATTTTCAGTTTTTGCGGATGATGTGCTTCTGCACTTAAGAGACCCGGCGGTCGGATTTCAGAGGACAAGAGAGTTAATAGAGCGATTTGCTAAAGTTTCTAACTACAAGCTTAACCTAAGCAAAACTCAGATCCTCCCTCTGACACTGCATGTATATAAGGCGGATTTTGCCCAGTCACGAATCCAATGGGTGACAGATAAGATCAGATACTTGGGTATCTGGATCACAAGGACCAATGAGCTTGGGGACCAAAACGAATATGGAAGGGGCGTTGTCAGCTATTAAAGGAGACTTAGTAAGATGGAATAAGCTGCCTCTCAACTTTATGGCCAGGCTCAGGCTCATTAAAATGAACCTGCAACTGAGGCTGCTATAACCGGTGTATTTAGCTCCCTATAGTATTCCCAATAAATGGTTTAGATTGATTAAGAAGGTACTTTCAGATTTTCTATGGGATTGCAAACCCCCAAGGAAAAAGTATCATGATTTGCGATTACCTCCTGCTTTGGGAGGTATTAAGTTACCAGATCTCCAGTTGTACTACGTTGCTGGGCAGTTGGGTCTAATGGCTCGATGGGGTAGAAGTCTGGAGGGAGAAACGCATGTCCCAGATTGGTTGCATTTGGAGATGCAAACAATGAGAGAAGAGCGTCTCTCCCCAGAGGCGCCCTTATTTGCCAAGATAACTGCTTGTTTTAAACAAAAGTTGGGAAGCCCGATTGTGAAAGCAGCAGAAGACTGGTGGTCCTTATTGACCTCGGCCCAAAAACAGGACCAGATGAGGGCTCAAGAACAACCATTGCTGGGTAACCCCAATTTAGTTATAGGGAATAAGGTAATCAAAGGGAAATGGGCTAGATGGGTTTCGGGCCTGAATATAAAGGATGTCATTCAGGACAACAAAGTGGTTTTCCCAGCACAGTGTAACGGAATGCCCTTTTTTCACAGATTACAACTTACACGTATGCTTGAAGGGACATTAAAGAGACTAGGGGGCCTTTCTGAATGTACATTCAAGTGGGATGAGCTGAGGGAGATTGACTTGAGAACCAGGTCTCTATCGCAAGTCTACAAGATATTGTTAGATTTCTTTGGGCCACGCTCCCCTATTGCAGTACCATATTAGGAAAACAGATTGGCTCCTCAAAACATTAACTGGGCTAATGTATGGAATAATAGCAAATATATAGTGATACCCAAACATAGAAGTTTACAATTCTTTATTGCTTCCAATTTATATTTCACCCCTGTAAAACTTTGTGACAGAGGCCTTAGACAGACAGACCTGTGTTTTAGTTGTGAATCAGAAAAGGGAAACCTACTGCATGTGCTGTGGGATTGCAGCAAAATAGTACCCTTGTGGGATGAAATAAAAAAGCAGATGGATCGCTGTTGGACTACTCGGAATTTATAACACCAAAGATATGTGTCCTAGTGGACTTTTTGCGAATCGTTGGAGTTACACCTAGATATCATGTATCTCTGATAGCGGCAGTAGTTAAAGCATACGTGGTCCAGCATTGGAAAGATGACCAATTGTATGGGTATAGGCAGTGGGTGGGGGACCTTATTGGGGCCCTAGTTAATATTAAGAGGCACTTATATTCAGAGGGGAGGAAGGGGTTGTATGTTAAGAGGTGGGCAGTACTGGAGGCGATTTGCTCCCAATAAGGGTCGCATGCTTGGACATGGGTCTGTCTGTCAGGCTGCGGTTAGCCAACTTGCAGGCTGGAGTGAGTATAGGAACATGAGGTTGCTAGTGAGGTTAGAGGATTAGGTTTTTCCTGCGTATTTCTATGGAGGGGCAGGGTGTTGGTACGATTGTAGCAAAAGAAGACTGGGTCTGCTAGACGGATGGGGGGAATAGGGACTCTCTCTTTCCAGGGGGGCATGGAGGGGTGTCAACCTCTGAGCAATTATTAACCCATTATGATACTGGGTCAAACTACTTGATAGGCTGCAAGTGACATATTGGGAATGGGGGGAAAAGTTTGACACACAAGTAGACTGATGTACCTACAAAAGGGTGTTGTTGGATATGAAGCTAGAGTCGGAGGGAAGGACGGACACTACCTCTGTGCATGTACAGTATATAATTGTATTGTATATAGTTTACACAGTCAGTTTTGGGCTATGTGCCCTGGGATTCCAGGGGTGGTTTGTTTATGTCTTGTATCTGAAAAATGAATAAAGAGGTGATAAAAATAAAAAAAAGTGTTCATGGTGCCCTTACACCACTCCCTGTTCCATCAGTCCAGTAGAGACCATAGAAAGTAACCCTAACCATCCCCTCCTATGCTGAACACTCCCTTAGTAGTACTCGATCATCCTGATGTCAGTGGGTCAGCTACAGTAACATGGAAGGTTGGCCGTAGATCAGGTCCAAACACATTGTTAATTAATGCCGTGTACTGCAAAGTCCAAGTACTGCAGACTTTATTATGCTAGCACACGCTTGAAATGCCAGTTACTGGGAAAAGTAAAGGTCAAGCATTTTAGAACACTGGGCAATGTACTGTAGTAAAATTTTAAATACATTTAACACTTTAAAAATGAATCAGATTAAGAGGCTGGCATTTGATACTTGAGTGAAACTAGCTAAAATGGATACTTTTTTAGCTCTGGTGTCTTTTCCACTGGACAGTCAAACAACCTTTTATGAAATTAAATAGTAGTTGCTCTCATGATGTCTTCACTTTTCCAAATACCATATAGGGAGTGCTTGCTGGATCCTAATTTTAAAAATTATGTAAAGAGAGTAGTTCTTTCACTACTTATTGACTCAGTCAGCTATGCCTGTGCGTTTTGAAGCTCCAAAGTAGGTCTATGCTAATACAATTTCTGAAATATTTAGCCAAATATTAGCACTCAAGGGCCAAATATTTGGGATTTTGACTATTTTGTAGTTCTTGTTTAGTGCCGAGAAGCTGGAAAAAATGCTTTTCCTCCTCCACTGAAGACCAGGGCTAGCCTTATGACCAACCCTCGCCATTATAGTGTTTGCCACCCACTTCCCCCTCCCCACAGTCCCAGACTTGAAAATCAAAAAGTGCTCAATAATGCTGGCTACTGGCACTAGGCCAGGCATTGACAGTGTCATTTGTATGATACCCCCAGGCTGAACCCTCATCCCCCAAATCATCTTATAATACTTTGGCCCCCTCCTAATCCCAATCCATGATTTGTGGCTGCTAGTTGCTTATCAAGCTGGCTAGTCAGTCGGTCCCACTCCTATACTGAACCATGTCTATAGCTGTAGTAATGCCTTTCTCAATGGAGTTTGCAGGTGCATGATTGAGTGGGGATGGGGATGGGGCTGAAATTGTGTCATTAGTGATGCAAGGGAGACTGATTGGATCACTCTGCCTAGCTTCAATAATGATGAATTTGCGCCTCCTGTCCCAGCTGATCCCATACCTTCTTGCTCCATTGAGATTTGCATTAATACCGTGGAGAAGGTACACTGCAGTAGGGGGACTGACTGGCTACAGCACAGGACAAAAAAACTCCAGCACTGTCCCCCACAAAGAGAAAACAGTTACTGTCAAAATAAAGTTTGAAGTTGCATTTTATTACTTAATAATAGTGTGCATACAAGACCTCCCACAAGGAGCAAGGAGGGCAGCCCACACTTCCTACTGGTTTCACTGGAATGGCATCCTCAGGGAGTGGCAGCTGCTAGTTTGCATTGTGTTTTATATGCAGTGCTTAATGGGGACACCACATCCTAATACATACTGTATATGCTTGTATGACTATATTGTCTTTAAATAGACACCAATTGTTAATAATATTAAGTATCACTATACAGTACAAGCAATATCCTGACACTAAGGAATAAATAGCTATGTGTATATATAGCACTGACAGATAAATACTCATCATATTAGTCTACAGTACCCCCCAATGTAAAAACCAAATACACCAAATAGTGAAAAACAGACTGTAACCCAAAACAGAGTGCTAAACTGATACTGTAAGTGCATTTAAAAATCTTACTCAAGTTAGAAAAATCTTACATTCACATGCTGAGTCAAAACATCATATTTGATAGAGGGAAAAAAAACAAGATGACAAAATATATAAATGCTTAAGTTGCATAAGTGTTGGTCTGAAATGCATAGTAACATCTCTGTTATAATTTAATAACTGAAGATCAAGATTTATAGCATAAGAAATGGGATGTCATTTAACCATATCGATAAATTCTACAAATTCATCCTGACCAAACATTAATTCATTTCTACTTATGTTTCATATTGCATATTATGTAATATGATAGCAAACAGAATTAAAAGATGGAGGAAATATCTGAAAGGATTTTAATAGAAGGAGGAAATATCCCCCCCTTTTGTTTAATAAAAACATTTATTTTATTTGTTTCTTGTTTTTTCTTCTGAAGAAACCCCCAATTGCATTAGAATAATATAATGCCTAATCAAATGCATTCTTGGTAGTCAGAAGTGAAATATCTAAAACAAAAAAATTGTAAGTTCACTTTTTCTCAAAAAAGACAGATACATCTATCCCATCATTTACGCCTGGCATTCTAGTCCCTCACAAGTAATAAATCCAAAACACCTCTCTCTCTCTCTCTCTTTAATATTTGCATCCAGGTCCCCTTCCCTAGGACCAATAGTGATTTTCTCAACACCTAGAAATCCAAAAATATGCTGTTGTCCTGCATTTCATGTTTGTTGTAAATGCACTGACAAAGCATTAGGTTGATACCCACTGTGTGTAGAACTCAAATGCTCTACCAGTCTGTTCTTGAACATATACTTCATTTTTCCAACATTAAATGCTAGACATCTACATATGACTAGATATACTATGCATGTGCTGCTGCAGTTAAAAATTGTTCAGTATTGAAGGTTTTCTGGTTATTAACTGTTTTAAAAGTTTTGAATTGGTTATGTGGGAACAATAAATGCATCTGTCACAAGTAAAGGTTCCTTTGGACTGATTTGGTAACTAGTTTCATTTGTATGTTTCCTTCAAAGGCAGAAAACTGTGTACCAACATGTCCCACAAATTGGGACACCTCCTATATGTTATTTGTGGGGTAAGCTCACTATATCTGCTAAAGATGGCTCTGTCTCTAAAATATAGCAGGATTTCTGTATACGCTCTCTAATAATCCTGCTGTTGACACTATCAGCTTAACACACTGTTTTGGGTTACAGTCTGTTTTTCACTATGTGGTGTATTTTTTACTTTGCTGGGGGGCACTCCTGAGACTATCATGATGAGTATTTGTCTGACACTGTTATATACTTATTCCTTAGTGTTAGGATATTGCTTGTATAGTGATACTTAATATTATTAACAATTGGTGTATATTTAAAGATATAATATGGTCATACAAGCATATATGTATTAGGATGTGGTGAAGTGAGTGCCCCCTTTAAACAATGCATATAAAACATAATGCAAATTGGCAGCTGCCACTCCCTGAGGATGCCATTCTAATGAAACCAGTAGGAGGTGTGGGCTGCTCTCCTTGCTCCTTGTGAGAGGTCTTGTATGCACACTATTGGCAAGTAATAACATGCAACTTTGCACTTTATTTTGTCTGTGACTGTTTTCTCTTTGTGGGAGATAGTGCTGGAGTTTTTGTCATTTGCTGTGGTTTGTTGTCTCCTAGCACGTTCATTGCATTGGGGCAGTATTTTTGGGTTTGGACTGATTGGCTAGCCAGATTTATGTACCAGTAGGCCCCCCCCAGCCTGGTAATCATGAACTGGGCTGGTTTTATGTGATGTGGGTGACCGCGAAAGGGTGACCCACAGAAGAGTGACGTCAGGGCAACGAAAACAATTTCGCCACCCTGAAAACCCCAGCGCATGGAAAAATGGCACCGGGGACTAAAAGTACTTGCTTTCTGTGGGTGGGCTGCACCCCCCCACACCCCCTTCATGCAGGGGGCTTTGCCCTCCGCACCACCCTACTTAAGGATTCTCTGCTCCAGGGGGGTGCATGTCGGGGGGGGGGGTGCAAAAGTAAAAATAAATAAGATTCTGGGCCGGGCACAAGAAAAGCACAGTAGCGCCCGGATCCAGACCCGGAACCCCAGCACCACAAGTGGAGACCAACCCCTGATGCCACAGTGCAGCTCAGCAGCCGACTGCAGTGCCACCTCCTACATCCCTGCTGCCCCCTCCTAGGCCATGCTCACCATGCTCGCCACCCCAGAGCGCATGTACACATAGCGACATCCTGTCACTGGGGTCGCCCACCCCACCAAATCCAGTCGCCCTCCCTGCCCCCTCACCTTTCAGGCTTTTGCCCATATTGTGTCACTGTTTCGGACAGCGTTGTGATTCAGGCACCCACCTTACGTGCTACCACTGGGCTCCAGTGGAGTGGGGGGGCAAAAGTATTATAAGACTACTTTGAGAACTGTAGGAGAGGTCAGACAAGGGGGGGTAATATCATACAGGTGATGCTGATGGCTCTTGGCCTAGTGCCTACAGCCAACACTGGAGGAACATTTCACTTTTCAAGTATGGGACCACAGAGACGAGGGAGGGAGGTGTGTGAGAAAACACTGGATTTGGAGGTTGTGACTAGGAGACAAATTATGGCCACCTGGGGAGAATTATGTTTTTTTTTTCTCTTTTTTTATTTTAAATTGTATTCCCAAATCCTGAGCATAAATAGTGAATATAATTTAGTATTCAGTGTCCGATCATACTATTTGTGGCATTCAGAAATTAATATTCAGACAATGCACACCCTGCTTTAGAGTTGTGGCAATATCATTCCTCCACATGAGGACCTTGTATTTATTATTAATCATGACATTATTGTTAGCCAGTCAGGACTGCTTATTTCTAAACATTTCAGATGCTCTTATAACCAGAGGATATCTCATGCAAACAGTTTAAACATTCAGATGTTTTAAGTTCAGTTGGCATAGTCCAATACCTATATGGTATAGAGGCTTTCTCTTATTTTCTACACACCAAAGCATTTTTATGTTTGCTTGCACGCATGTGCAAGAAACATAGTGCCATCATCCGAGTTTTCAGAGGTGTGTCTCCCCCTCTTCCAATTCAGTCAGTGTGTTGGCAGGCGCGGCCCCATTCCTCCAATTCGTGCAGGAGCTGTCTATGACAGCTCCAAAATGCAGTGGCATAAAGTTGAAAGGAGGAGCTATGCTTCAGTGAGCAGCGATCAGATATTGCCTGCTCATGCGCAGCTGCCCCTACACACACACAAACACACGCACGCATACTGTGTGCTGCCCTCCCCATGCACACACTGTATAGCCGACGGGGCTGCCCAATCCCCTGTCAGCTGTGCTGCGCTCCCCCTCCAAGCCTTCCACATGCCACGCTGGGTGCCCACCCCAGCATGGCAACTCATGGTATAGCCAACGGGGGTGCCCAATCACCTGTTGGCTCCACTGTCCTCCCCCCCAGAGTACAGGGTGCCACGCAGGGAGCCCACTCCAGCATGGCAATAGATGCTATGGCCAACGGGGTTGCCCAATCTGCTGTCAGCTCCACGCCCCCCCAACCAGCCATCCTTGTGCTATGCTGGGAGCCCACCCCAGTGTGGCAAAATTCCCGCATCCTCATTTAAAAAAAAAAAACCTGTAAAGAAAAAATGGTCCCACGCAGTCTCCCTGCCCCCCACAACCCATACCCACCCACTGCACACCCTGCCTCCCCACACCCCCCTCACCCCATACTTACCTCCGGAGTCTGGCGTGACGATCTTCAGTGGACCGGGAACATGTCTGCACTCTTCAAATCTGACCGCGCACTGAGGAAATGCCGGTAAGCTGTATAATGGGATAAATAGGGTTTTTTCAACTTTGTTGCATATCTCGGGCATTTTTTGGAATTTTTGCACCAAATTTTCAACATGGGGTTTTTGGGACCCCTTCTCATGAATGCTGTCACTGTCATGGCATTATTCAGGCCCAAAGGTTGATTTCACAGTCACTGTGCAAAATCACCTTTTGGGACCGATTAATGAAATGACACTGCCAGTGTTCATAAGGTGGGCTCTCAAGAAGTGTATTGTGAAAATTTGGTGGAAAAATTCCAAAAAATGACTGTTTTATGAGCGTGCATTGTGCAGTTCCTATGCACGCTCGGAAGTTCTTGAATTTTCAATATTTTCACTCCAGATTTTCAACATTGCCATTTTATCACACCTCCTTATGAGCAGTACAGCTGTCATTTTTCACATCTTGCCTAAAATGTGTTTCCTTCGCCCATGTAGCACACAATGGCTCAGTCAATGTGCGAAATCAATGTATGGGACACATTAAGAAAATCACAGTGACACTGTTCATGAGCAGAGGTCTTAAAATGGCTATGTTGAATATTTGGTGAAAAAATTCTAAAATGACTGTTTTACGGTGTCGTGCACAGTTCCTATGCATGCTCATAAGTTTGCGAATTTTCAATATTTTCCTCCACATTTTCAACATTGCCATTTTATTACACTTCCTTATGAACAGTACAGCTGCCATTTTCATATGTTGCCCAAAATGTGTTTATGTAGCGCATAATGGAAGTTGTTACGCAAGCAATGTTTGGGACAGATTACAAAAATCACAGTTACACTGTTCATGAGCAGAGGTCTTAAAATGGCTATGTTGAAAATTTGGTGACAAAAGTCCATAAAATGACTGTGTTACGAGTGAGCATTGCGCAGTTTCCATGCACCCTCATAAGTTCATGACTTTGTGATATTTTCAGTCAAGATTTTCACCAGTGGCATTTTTCCACACTTCCTTATGAACAGTACAGCTGTCATTTTCACAACATGGCCGAAGTGTGTTTTCACACTTTCAGCGCAGAGATGCGTGGTCGCTGTGGGAAATCATTGTTGGGGACAGATAAAGAAAATCACAGTGACACTGTTCATAATCGGAGGCACCAAAATGCCTGAGTTGACAATCTGCTGTAAAAAATCCCCAACCTAATTATATTACGAGTGTGTGTTGCACAGTTTCTATGTACGCTCGTGACTTCACCAGTTTTTTAATTTTTTACTGCAGATTTGCAACATTGCCATTTTTACACCTCCCCATGAACAGTACAGCTGTCATTTTTTACATCCTGTTCGGAATGTTTTTGCACCTGTGGTGCTAAATGCCATAGTCGCTGTGCATAAGCAGCTTTTGGCTAACAAACTGATATTGCCACTGTTCATGATGTGGGGACACAAAAAAACCATGTTGAAAATTTGGAGTGAAAATACCAATGAATGCCTGAGGTATTAGGGTTTCCAACCATATCACCCAACCCTGTAGAGAATGACAGGCATCGGGGTGTGACTTGGGATTCTTGCCTGTAATGCTCATACCATTCCACACCCTGCAGCCAGTGACAGGCATTGAGGTATGCCTTGGACTCTTCAGCCCCAAAGTTCACCCCATTCTCCTATATCGCACCCATCTCACCATATTTCCTAATGGAATGGGGTGTGCATAAGGGCCAAAGACCCCAAGGAACACTGTTACACTTGTCAGTGTCTGCAGGGTGGGGTGTGGTGAAATGGCGTGGCTGTTATGCCTGATGACCCAAAGGCACAACCCAGTGCCTGTCACTCTTTGCAGGGTGGTGGTGGGGTTGGCTTTAGTTCAATACTTCACTGCCATTCCTATTATGCAGCTCTGTAACTTCTGCACTACCACTGCCAATGCCAGCAAGCGAACATTCGGCATTGACAAATGCTTGTTATTTTAATGGTACTCCCATTGTTTGCTTGTAATATTCCACGTCTTCTTGTCTGCATTTGTCTGGTCATCTATGAAAATAGGCAGTTAGGTTCAGAGCCTTACCAGATATTAATAAACAAATAAAATAAATAAATAAATTCAAGTTAAATTAAAAAAAGTAGCATTTATGTTGTTTATGATATGTTTCTATATATTTACAGTCCTGGCCTCTCTTATTGTTATGAGTGCTTTCTCAAGTCCTTCATATGCCAGAACTGCTCAGAATTACTTTGCAGTCCTCTCACCCAAAAGACTTGAGAACGCACTCTGATTACTATAAAATATGACATGACTGTACATATAAAGATAAACTGGAGGGCTGAGGATGGAAGATTCATATCAGTTCCTAACCTTCCAGAACCCCCTCCCAAAAGAATCTCATTAGAGATGGCTTGATTCAATTATTTATTGAACCAGGAGTGGCACACTAAGCTGAAAACTTGTTTACAGGTGCGACCTGGGAACACTGGGAAGTTAAGTGATTTGCTCAGGGTCACACAGTACGTAAGTGGGGGCTGTGGGATTCAAACCCAGGTCTTCAGATTTGCAGCTCAGAGCCTTAAACCACTCCGCAATGCTGCCTCCCTATGTCACAAAGTTAAATCATTTTTGAATTATTTAATAAAAAAGTGTTCTGTCCTTCGGCATGTGCAGGTTAAACATTAACATTCTATGGATAACTTAAATTTGGTGACAACAACAGGTTGCACTATATGAAATAGGTGCTCTACACTGATAGTAACTTAAATCAAGTAAAACACACAGTGCACCTTAAAAATGTGTCAGTTGCTTGCACTAAATCAACTGTCTGTTAATTACTGATCAGCTGTGTATGTCTGACAGCCTGACAAGCAGTGTTTAAATTTATTGTCTTACCCATAGTCAGTTAGGATAGCCATAATGCTAATGCCATCAGGGCCATCAGGATCATTTGGACCATCAACACAGACCCCAAAGAACATGTCTTTACTACATGGCTGCAGTATCCTGCTTCTATCCAAAAGAAAAAAAAGGTCTGCATCAGTTGCCCGTCTAGGTGAACTCAGTGCTGACAGCTTAAGTCAGGCTGCAGATGGTATCCCATGAATACAGCAACTCACTTATAGCAAGTCAATTTGGATGAGATAACAATAGCAATTGGGAAATGTGCTATGTGATATTAAGAGCACATTGTCAGTTCAGTACTATCATTTCAGTAGGGGGTCAGTAGGGAATACTTATTGTTTGATATAGATAGGCATTTGTTCATCAGACCAGTTCTGAGCTGGCCATCTGGCGTAGTGGTTACAGTCATCACCTGTGTGACTGGCAAACCTGGGTTTTGGAATGGCTCCCATTCTGCCCAGCCTCTTGACTTTGCTGCCCCCGCCCACAGATTGTCTCCTAAACATTTTCTCCCTCCCAACTTGTGTCCCCTGAGTTATCCCTGTCCCTCATCGTCATCCCTCCAGTGATGATTATATAAATTTTTTCTTTGAAATTTAATATACTTTATTATGTTAAAAACATACAAAACAGAACATAACACTGCAAGATACAAACCAACAATAAACAACAACAATCCCCCCATCCCACTCACCCCTAGGCGGAATGGATTCTGCTAAATTCTGACTAAGTACAATTGAATAATGAAAAGCACTTAGGGACACATAACATATTAGGAAAGCACAATTGTAAACAAAAGAGAAAAGCCTATTATAAAAGATAAGGCATAAAAAATTAAAACAGTAAAAATTGTAAATTATAATTTATAAATTGAGGTTGTTCCAGAGCACACTAAATCATATGCAAGGCATGTAACTTGCTACATTTCTTACTATAAGATGGAAGCCTATTGTGAATACTGGCTATCATCCGTTCAACACAGAAATTAAACAGGAGTTCCTGCAACCATTCTTGGTATGTAATTAAGGTTTGATCAAGATGTTGACACTCATTTCTTGCTGAATCAAGTTATTTATTCGATCATCACCAGAGTGACCAAGCCAAGAAGAAAGTGATGCCTTTCGGCACCACCTTATGTTTGATGAAGCCCGTTTAAACGGGTGAAATGTAAGGGTGGTGCCGAAAGGCATCACTTTCTTCTTGGCTTGGTGACTGGGGTGATGGTCAAATAAATAACTTGATTCAGCAAGAAACGAGTGTTGACATCTTTATTTTTTTCCTGAAGGAGAGGGGTGAGTGCAGTCTGCTTCATGGAACTTCTAAAGTATTTACTGAGGACTGCACCACAACCCAAGTGCTTGTATGGCCTCATTTTACAAATTAAGGTTTGATCAAGCCAATGATGAAGGACTACTTTTTTAACCAATAGGGAAATCAAAGCCAGGAAATATCTCCTCTCTTTTACTGCCATTTCACTGTAGTCCCCAATTATACAAATTTCTGGGGTGAAATCACTTTCAATGCCAAGAAGAGGGTCAGCTCTGGACTTAATCATGTTCCATAAAGGAGTCACTTTAGCATATTCCCAAAAAATGTGCAACAATGTGCCCTCAGCCTGACCGCACCTTGTACACAAAGAAGAATGTAATCTACCCATCTTACCTAACTTGGGAGGTGTAAAATAAATATTATGCAAAATATTGAATTAAATCAGATGTAATTTATCCTGGTAAATATAGGCATAACAATCCTCCCATAGTTTATGCCACCTAAAAGCATGTTGCAGAAAAATTGCATTCCAGTACAGGGACTCTCCAGTAAAACTGGGGAATAATCTAGGGAAAAAAAAATAGAATATAAATTAGAAACTGTGTATGACTGTGATTCTATGTCTATTGCTGATTGCAGGAACTCTGTAAAATTGGTGTCCCAAGGCATAGAACCAAACCAGTGAAGTAAAATATGGTGAAGCTGAAATGTCTTGAATACTACTCTTTTATCCAACTGAAAGGAAGAAAGAATATCCTGACATGAGTTTAATAGACCATTGTGGAGAAAGTCACAGACCCCTAACAGCAGCTAGCTGGAGCAACCAGGCATCCGTCAACACCTGGATCCCTACTTTAAAATTAGGATTCTGAAAGACAGGTAGAGAAACTTCTTTAGAGGACTTGTACCACATAAGGGTGCATAGCTGTAAATGAACATGCACAGAAGTGCCTATCACAGAGTCTCGAAGATCTGCAGGGAGAGCTTTAGAAGAGGTAAACAACATTGCCAAAGAAGAAAGACCAGCCCTATTAATCTGTTCTCTCTCCAGCTTGAGTCAAATGTAAGTGGGAACCCCTTCTTCTGGGATTTGACTAGACCACCTTAGGTATTTACTAGCATGGCTAGCAAAATAGTATTTAGAAAAGTGTGGAAGCTGAAGGTCACCAGACTTTTTTGGAGCTGCAACTCAATTATATGGTTATGCTAGGTGTCTTACCCAGCCAAATAAAGTCTGAAATCAACCTATGAAACCATTTAAACCATGATGGGGGGAGCCAGACATTAAGCATATTAATTGGGTAAAATTAGCAGGGGAGAACATTCATTTTAATAATGTTTATTCTTCCCCAGAGAGTCAATGGCAAGGATTTCCATTTCTTTAAATCTGCTGTAAAATAGCCAACAAGTCATCTAGATTGAGTTTTTTAAGTTATGTCATACTTCTCGAGAGAATAATAACCAGATATTTAAGTTGCTTGTGAACCCAAGATAATCCAAGAGATAGAACATTTGATTTGAAATGACCAACTTTTCTAAATTGAGTTTACAATTTGAAAGCAGAATATATTTCTTAATAGTAGAGAAAGCAGCTGAGATAGATACTTTGGGACTTGTCACATGCAACAAGATATCATCTACATCAGTAGATATCTATAAATTCCATGACCCTACCCTTACCCCCAGTCAGATCAGGATTACGCTTAAATTTCAGTATCAGGGGCTCCAAATACAGATTAAACAACAAGGGAGATAAGGGACATCCTTGCTGAGTGCCCAAATACAATTTCCTGTTGAGTTAAAGGTTCCAGTAAATAGGCCTGCTGACTTTCTTATAAAGTAAGAAGAGGAATATCTGCCAAATAGTCATGAATAATTGATATTGAGGGGGATTAGACATGGGCCCATACAGTAATGTATAATATATTTCAAACTCCTGAGCAATTTCTCTTGGTAAGGTTTTAATAAAATTATCCCCTTTGGATTTGATTAAGAAAATAATACAAGAGGCTTCCTGCTTCTGAAGGCGCAAAGCTTGGAGAAAGCCTGCTTTTTTACATAGATCTATTTAATTGGAATGTGTTTTGAAAATGGCATATTCAGCTTTCTCCCACAAAAGATCCACATATTTGCCATGGAGAGACAGCAGTTCACTGCAGAGGGCCTCCGTGGCCTGGGGTTTCAAAGATTTTTCTCTCTCCTTGATGTGGTTCAAAAGAGAAGAGGCCTCCTTCTCCCTGTGAGGTTTCCATTTGGTCTCCATTCATATAAATTTACCCCTAAGAAAACATTTGAAAGAGCTCCATTCCTCATCACCCCCTTCTACAGAACCAAGATTCTGATAGGCGAAGACCTCCATTTGCTCTCTAATTCTGTTAAGAACATAGTCATCCTTTAGGAGCTGATTGATTAATTACCAGGAGGTATCCCTCTGGATATTAGACACCAATGTAAGCTTTAACCAAACCATGGAGTGAGCAGAAAGGACCCCATGGGCTATCTCACAACCCAGCACTAAACTCAATGTTCTCTGACTAATACAAAATAGAGTCCATGCGAGAATAAGACCCATGGGCCAAGGTATAAAATGTGTACTCTTTATCTGTAGGGTGTAATATACACCAAGGATCACACAGCTCTAAAGAGTCAACCATGCCATGAATGGAGTGCTGGGCAGGAGACAAGCTGGCAAGTTATTTACCAGTCCTATCAAGATCTTGGGTGAAAGAGATATTCCAGTCTCCCCCAGTGATAAAAGAGTGTGTAAGGAATGAAGCTGAAAGAGAAGCCAATTCCATAAAAAGGGATGGGTTATCTACATTGGAGCCATAAACACTAACTAGTAGGACTTCTGTACGATCCAGAGTACCTTTAACAAAAATAAACCTACCCTGGGGGTCCATGAGACTCTGAGCACATTGAAAATTGACACACTTAGAAATTAAGATGGCTACCCTTCTATTGTTAGTACTGATTCCAGCAGCAAAAACCTATCCCACCAATTGTCTACAAAAAAGATTACCCGCAGAAGCAAGCAAATGTGTTTCCAGTAAAAAACACAATGCTATAATGTAACTTCTTCAAATGCTTAATGATTTGGTAACATTTGACTCTGGAACAAGCCAATTTTTTGCTCTACAAAGCATACATAATAGGATTAGCCATATACATGTCCCAAAATTATAACAAACTGTGGTGTCCCTCTGACTATAAAGCTAGTATACCACCCAGATACTGTAGTATCCACTATATCACCCTCCTGCAATCCCACCCCACTCCCCCTTCCAATAAACAATATCCCATTCAAACAGGTTTGAAACAGTAGAAATTAACAATGATTATGAAGAATTCCTTTACCCCAAACAGTATCATTATAAAAATAACCTACCACAGACTAAAAACTGGAACAAAGGAGGGCCCCCACAGTTCTACTACTATAAATAAAATATCCCCTAAAAGCACCAACAACCACAAAAAAATAAAGTCCCAACCCAAGCGACCACCCCATACAAACTATCTGGTGCATGAGGAATATCAGTTCCACAAATTGGCACCTCTTGAGATCCTCCCCCCCCCCGAGATCTCTCAACACAGTAATATTAAAACTTGCAAGAGGAAAACTGACAACATTGCCCACTATACATCCAGTTTGAATTACAATATAACAGAAGAAAAAACTGTGCCATAACCAGTCAACAGCAAGAGGAAGGAACTGCTGTTATAACTATACTTCTCTACTGGGATTAAAGAACTAGAACTCTACTACTGATATCTTCAATTTAGGGTAAAAACAAAACAAAAAAAAAGAATTAGTGTATTTGGCTGAGTTGGTGGAAGTGAATTGTTATCTGTGCAGTTATCCACTGTAGGTGTTTGTCTCAGGTGGCTGAAGGGAATTGTTATCTGTGCAATTAACTAAGTGTAGAAAGAGTTGTAAAGTAGGGGGAGTGGCTTAGCTAGAAGGAAGCCAGGTTAAAGCCAGATTTAAAAACTGCCCTAGATAGCTTCTGTCAGAGAACAGGCAGAGAACAGCAAGAGGAAGAAACTGCTGTTATAACTATGCTTCTCTACTGGAACTAAAGAACTAGAACTCTACTACTGGAACCTTCGATTTAGGGTAAAAACAAAACAAAAAAAGAGTTAGTATGCTTAGCTGAGTTGGCTGAAGTGAATTTTTATCTGTGCAGTTATCAAGGTATTTGTCTCAGGTGGCTGAAGGGAATTGTTATCTGTGCAATAAACTAAGTGTTGAAAGAGCTGTAAAGTAGGGGGAATGGCTTAGCTAGAAGGAAGACAGGTTAAAGCCAGATTTAAAAACTGCTCTAGATAGCTTCTGTAAGAGAACAGGCAGAGAACAGCAAGATGAAGGAACTGCTGTTATAACTAAACTTCTCTACTGGGACAAAAGAACTAGCACTCTACTACAGGGATCTTCAATTTAAGGTAAAAACAAAACAAAAAAGGAGTAATTGTATTTTGCTGAGTTGGCTGAAATGAATTGTGATCTGTGCAGTTATCTACGTGTTTGTCTCAGATGGCTGAAGAGATTGTTATCTGTGCAATTAACTAAGTGTAGAAACAGCTGCAAATTAGGGGGGAGTGGCTTAGCTAGAAGGAAGCCAGGTTACAGCCAGATTTAAAAACTGCCCTAGATAGCTTCTGTCAGAGAACAGGTAGAGAACAGCAAGAGAAGAAATTGCTTTTATAACTATCCTACTGGGACTAAAGAACTAGAACTCTACTACTGGGACCTTCAATTTAGGATAAAAACAAAACAAAAAAGTGTGTGTTTGGCTGATCTAACTGAAGTGAATTGTTATCTGTGCAGTTATCTAGGTGTTTGTTTCAGGTGGCTGAAGGGAATTATCTGTGCAATTAACTAAGCATAGAAAGAGGTGTAAAGTGGGAGGAGTGGCCTATCTAGAAGGAAGCCAGGTTAAAGCCAGATTTAAAAAACTGCCCTAGTTGGCATCTGTCAGAGAACAGCAAGAGGAAGGAACTGCAGTTATAACTATATTTCTCTACTGGGGATATTTTGCCCTCCTTCCCTCCCCTCCACCCCCACCCTAACCAGTTCTACTTTTATAGGCACCGGATTTGACTGACAACAGGAACTTCTTGTTTGGGAGCAGGAAGTGAGTGTTCACAGAGCCATGAAAGACTTACCATCCTAGAAGAAAATAAGTAGCTCTCTACCCACCCCTCCCAGCTGCTGGAGGTCTGACTCTGAGCAAGTAAGGAGACTACTGAGGAATATAGGAACTTCTTGTCTCAAAACAGGAAGATCAGGAGCTTACAAGGCACAGAGGCAGTAAGTAGGAAGAGAAAAAAAATTAATAACTAAACAGAGGAAAGAGTAAGTGTTCAAAACAACAGTTAAGGGTCCAGAAGTAAGACATGATGAGAGTGGTGCAATGCAGTGGCTGTGGAGAAGCAGTCTTCTCGGAGACATTCTGGAGGATGTGGTGCTGTCCCATCTGCAGGCACCTCTCTGGACTGAGGGAAGAGGTTGCTCATCTCCAAGTTGAGTTGGCCCAGATTTGGTAGACCTCCTCTCCCACCCAGGGACTACCAGGACCACTGCCATTGCCTCAGAGGTTGCCAAGAAAGAGGAGCAGTTGGACCACAGTGGGTTCAGGGAAGATAAGAGTGGTGAAACAGAGGCACATCCCTCCAGTTGTACCTCTTCGCAATTCATATGCCATTCTGGCAAGGTGTGGTTCCTCTATGGAGGCACCCACAGTGGAGACCAAGGAGAATGCTGGGAACCTCCACAAAGGAGACCCACAGGAGGGTGGCATGGGACACCACAGGGGAAGGAAACAACCCCTGGTGGGGGACTCCACTGTTAGGAAGGTTGAACTGGGGGAGGAAGGGGAGAGGGATGTAAGGTGCCTGCCTGGTGCCATGGCTTGGAGGGACAGGGAGAAAATTCTCAGGATTGCCAGAGCAGCTGCATGGAGGAGGGAGCTGAATGTCACTGTCCACCTAGGGACAAATGACCTGGCTGAGAAAGGGATCAGAGCAGTGCAGGAAGAGTTTTTGGAGTTGGGGAGGAGCCTTAGACAAGTAGCACACACGGTAACCTTCTCGGAGGTGCTGCCTGTCTATGTCATGGGTGAGGCTGGGGTGCTCCACACCATAGGATTCTATCAGTGGTCAAAAAACTGGTGCAGAGCTTAGGGTTTTGGCTTCATTTGGGACTGGGAATCCACCTGGAGTGATGCAGGCCTATACTGGTGCGATAGTCTGCATCTGTCCAGGAGGGGAACCAGGATCCTAGGTGATGGGTTTAAATGCTTCATTGGCAAGCATTTAAACTAGCCAAGGGGGGATGCACTAGAAAGGAGCAGGGAAATCCTGACTCCCCCAAAAAACTCAGGGTAATAAGTGAGGTAAATACCAAGATAGAGACATTGATAGGGAGAAGGGCAGGGATAAATGGAGAAAATGACAACAGCAATAAGGACAGGCATAGGCCAAAAAAGGGTAAGACCATCAAGAAATGGAGGGTAATGAGTACAAATGCCCATAGTCTGGGCAATAAGCTCCCAGAACTGGTGGCCTTGATGAAAGAGGGATGCCGGGATATTGTAGCAGTCACAGAAACATGGTACACAGAGAACCATGACTAGGATGTTAACATACCAGGGTACACAACCTACAGGAGATACATGGAGGGGAGAAGAGGGGGAGGAGTAGCTCTCTCTGTAAGGGAAGGGATAAAAGCAATTGAACAAATGAGTAAACAGGGAGGAGAGGAGACACTGGATCACCTTAGAGACTGGAAATGACACCACAATCCACATAGGGGTTGTATACAGACCCCCATCTCAGGGGGAGGGAATGGACAAGGATATGAAAGAAGGCATTCTTAGGATGGCAGAGAAAGGGGAGATACTATTGATGATGGACCAGAATATGCCAGATGTTAACTGGAGCACTATTGCTGCAGCCACATCCTAGAGCAGGGCCATTCTCAATGCCCTACAGGGGGCATGCCTTGGACAGCTACATTTTGAACCCACTCATGAGGGAGCAATCTTAGACCTCATACTCTCAAAGGGGGACAGTAAGAGGATCTCAGATCTAGAAGTGGGTAGCCATCTGGGAATAAGTGATCACCAAACAGTGTGGTTCACATTGAACTCAGCCACAGAGTCAAGCCATAAAAGAGCGAGGGCACTGAATTTCAGGTGTACTGACTTTGGCAATATGAGAGAGTGCCTTAGAAAAGCACTAGCAAACAGGCTAGAAGGAGGGGTGGAGCAACAATGGGGAAACATCAGAACTGCCATCACAGAGGCAACAAGCCTTTGTGTGAAGCAAAAAACTAATCAAAATGAAAGAAAAAGCCACTATGGTTCTCCAAATAGGTGGCAGGGAAGGTTAGGGAGAAAAAGATAGCATTTAGGAAGTATAAGGAAACATAGAAGGAGCAGGACGGAGAACTGTACCAGTTAAGGCACAGGGATGCAGGGAGGGAAGCCAGAATAGCAAAGGCCCAAAATAAGGAAAAGATAGCCAACTCATTTAGGAAGGGAGATAAAACCTTTTATAGGTACATCAGGGAGCGTAGAAAGACAAAGGGAGGGATGGTGAGGCTGAATAGACTGGATGGTGGATGGGCAGAGAGGAACAATGAAAAAGCAGGGATACTGAACAAGAACTTCTGCTCAGTATTCACAAAAGAGGAGGAAAAACCTAATCCAATTAACAGAAGCACTCTGGATAGGGGGTCGATCCAGTCCTTTTACAGCAGAAAGACTTCTGAAAGAACTCCTAAAACTGAAGGTGGACAAAGCAATGGGGTCTGATGGGATTCACCACAGAATTCTAGAAGAATTAAGGGGAGAACTAGTGACACCACTGACTACCCTTTTTAACAAATCATGGGAGGATGGTGTGGTGCCTGAGGACTGGAGGAAGGTGGATGTGATTCCCCTTCACAAAAGTGGGAGCAAGACAGAGGCAGGAAACTACAGACCTGTCAGTTTGACCTCTGTGGTAGGGAAAGTGATGGATTCACTTCTGAAGGAAAGAATTATTGAGTACCTAGAGGCCATTGGGGCACAGGACCCAAAGTAGCATGGGTTCACAGTGGGAAGGTCATGTCAGATGAATCTAATTGATTTCTTAGACTGGGTGACCAAAGTAGTAGACCAGGGAGGGGCTATGGACACGGTCTACCTAGACACTATCACGGCATTTGACACAGTCCCACATAAAAGATAAATAAACAAATTAACCAGCCTGGGAGTGGGTTCCAGGGTGGTAGCCTGGGTAAAACATTGGCTGGACAATAGGACACAAAAGGTAATTATAAACCGAGTCCACTCTGAAGAAAGGGGGGGTTACTAGTGGTGTACGGCAGGGTTCAGTACTGGGTACAGATATTTTTAATGTCTTTATAAGTGACATTGCAGAGGAATGGAAAAAAACTTGCTTCTTAGCAGATAACACAGATCTGCAACAGGGTTGATACACAAGGAGGTGTAGAAAGGATGTGAAGGGACTTGGCAGGGTTGGAGGAATGGTCAGAAGTATGGCAGTTTGGATTTAATGCAAAGAAGTGCAAAATAATGCACCTGGGAAACAAAAACCCAGGGGAAGATTACACAATGGGGGGGGGGGTAGTAACAACAACAAAAATGGAAAGGGACCTGGGAGTAACCATATCAGATGACCATAAGGTTGGCAAGCAATGTGAGAAGGTAGTAGGGAGGGCTGGGGGGATACTGGGATGTATAGGGAGAGGCATCACCAGCAGAAAACAGGAAGTTGTTATCCCTCTGTACAGACAGTTGGTGAGACCCCTCCTGGAATACTGCATCCAGTTCTGGAGACCCCATCTCCGCAAGGACATAGACAGGATAGAGGCGGTCCAGAGGAGGGCAAATAAAATGGTGCAGGGTCTGCAAGAGAAGCCATATGAGGAGAGACTAAAGCAGCTTAACATGTATACCCTTGAGGAAAGGAGGGAGAGGGGGGACATGATAGAAACTTTTAAGTACGTAAGTGGAATCGGCAAAGTCCAAGAAGGTAGCATCTTTCAGAAAAAGAGATGTGCAAGAACAAGGGGACACAATTTGAAGATAGAGTGGGGATTGCTCAGGGGCAATGTGAGGAAGTATGTTTTCACAGAGAAGGTGGTGGACGCATGGAACAGCCTTCCTGAGAAGGTTTTGGGGTCTAAAACTGTGAGAGAATTCAAGGATGCATGGGACAGACATATGGCAATTCTTGTGGGGGATAGGAAAAAATAGGCTGTTGGTTAACTAGGATCTGCAGCTTATCCATAGGAAGGGAAATAGGCAGACTAGGTGGGCTAAGCAGTCCTTATCTGCCATCAAAGTCTATGTTTCTATGTTTCTATTAACATGTAAAGTAAAAGATATCTGCACTAAGCAACAGACTATACTAACTACCCAAAGGAACATATCAGACCCTTGCAAAATGGCAAGAACTATCATTAACTATCCAAACAGGTATTATAATATAATTAGTCCAAGCAAGAAAAAGAAAAAGAAACCTGCCAAAAACAGGTCATCATAGTCTAACAGATTAACGGGACTGTATTGAGGAGATAAGGTGATGGTGAGGTGAAGAAGTTATTAATTTGATGCCTGAACATATCGTACAAAATTAAACAAATTATCCAAAACCTGGGCACAGAGAGCAAATCCAAGATGACCAGCACTGAATGTACACCTGGTAGAAGCCTGAACTTGTATGTGGTCCAGATAACTTCAGCTGCATTTCCAATCGGATCTCCTTAGTCACAGCTGGGAATTAGTGGAGGCAGATGCTCACAGCCAACCTAGGTAACAGGTACCAGTCAGAGCCCAAGCAGCCAGATATTCATTAAACAAGTTGAACTTCCAATCCACTCAAGAAGGCAGATGATGAAAGTCAAGGAGCCAATCTTAGCTTCCTGGGGGAAATTGTAAAAAGTGATCAGCGCTCAGAGCCTGGTCACTGGTAAGAGGCAAGGCATAGTAAAAATAACACAGAAATGCCAACCATATCCACAATCAGTGCAGTCACATAACAAAGTCTGAAACCCAGAGTCTGAAAGAATAATTTACATAAGCATGCTGGTCTCAGTCATGGTATCGCATATATTAAATGGATCAGGCAACATTGTATCCAATTCGATGAGAACAGCAGGATTATAGGAGAACAGCATAAATGTCCATTGAAGAGTACAGTTCAAATCCCAGGCAAGACACATAGAGGATGAAACAGACCAAATCAACAGACTTTGAACAAATCAGGGAACATATCCCTCACCTCCACATCAGTTTTATCGGTGGACTCAAAGGATTTCCAGCTACCTTCCACAAGTATCTTGAAGTGAATCCCATCCGCTATCAATTTGGATACAGTGGGGTGATGTGCAGCCCTCTTCTGCCACACAGAGCTCATCAAATCTTGTACAACTCTCAGGCACTCCCCTTCTCAAGAGACCTCCTTAAGTTCCTTGATTTTTCTCAGGAGATGTTGCTTATCTAAGAAAGTGAGGAACTTAAATGTAAAGGATCAGGGTGGAGAACCCTCTGGGGGCATGGCAGACTAATTCTGTGCAAACAGCACAGGGTTAAAGCCCTTGACATACTCCAGGACACCAAAACAAGAACATAGTTCCTGCAGCTCCTTCCCTCTAGGTCCTCCAATCTAGCTTCCAGATGACACATTTTTTTGTCTGAGCGCCACTAAATCAGGGTCCATCTTTGATTGCCAAACCTCCAGAAAGTGTGTTTGAGCTTTGGTATCCCCAACATGGCAATTGAGATCATTAACCGATATCCGGAGGGTTCTAATTTCTGTAGTTAGCCCTTGCAAAGCCTCCTGAAAGGGGGTAAATTCCTTCAGAAAATGGTCCTCTGATAGTGGTGATATCACCGTCACTGTAGTAGATAATGGGCCTGCTGAAGGTGTTTGGGCCTTGGAGCGTTTTGATGATTTGTCAGGCATTGGTGGTGGGGTATGCTTTGGTGGCACTATTTTCATTTCTGAGTCCATTCTTGAGAAAGGAGAACACTTTTCTGAGGTCTGGGAGAAAAATACAACATGGAAGCATTATTTTACAGAAATATCTGGCTATTAAAATAAAATGAAAACTGAGTTTCAGGTGCAGGAGGCAGGAGCCTAGTAAGAAAGCTGCTAGTCAGAGCCAAGCATCATGTGACTCCCCGTGATGGTTATATTATTGATAGGGAGGTGTGGGGAGCAAAGGTCACCTGGAGAAAAAGCAAGCGTGGCTGCACTGATTTTGGAGCATGCTGTAGTGCTCTTCATGGTTTTCCTTGATGCTGTTTTTCTTTTGCTGTTTTTTGCTGCCACCATTTTTTCAGTGCCATTTTCTTATAGAACCACTGCAGACATCCCCTGCAAGTGGCAAATGCTTGTTGCTGAACTCCAAGTGGCAAATCTGCCATAAAAAAGCTCCCTGAGAATTATGATAGCAAAAGCATCACAGCTGAGTACTGTTCACACTTGATTAATTGAAGCTTTTTAATGATGGTTTAAAACGTATATGAGGGACAGTTTAGTCCCTCATTATGCTGCAGCGTAAAGAGTTACAAGATAATACATTTGATAGAATGTGATTTAAAACAAGGATGTAAATAAATCTGCACTTGATTTTGTTTTACTTTAGAGCTGCAAGCCACATTAGGTCACCATTGAAAAATTAATTAAAAGTTTATTTTTTTGAGTAGACAATAATACCCACATAAATAGAAGTACATTGATCTGAATACTAAGATATTTTAATAATGAATAGGAAAATACAATGATATACATTAGGGAGTGGGTACTTAAGTAAAATTTTTGTCTTGCATAAAAAAATCTGGTGACAACAGCAGGTTGCACTATATGAAACAGGTGCTCTATGCTGGAAGTAACTTAAATCAGGTAAAACACACAATGCACCTTAAAACCCTGTCAGTTGTTTGCACAAAATCAGCTCTCTGCTAATTACCAATCAGCTGTGTATGGCTGACAGCCTGACAGGCGGTGTTTAAATGTAATGTCTTACCCACAGTCAATAATGATAGCCATAATGTCAGCACAGTCAGGGTCATCAGGATAATCTGGTCCATGAACACAGACCCCAAAGAACATGTCTCTACTACCGTAGTCACAGCATCCTACTGCTATACCCCCCAAAATGGTCTGCATCTTATGCCTTTCTTGATGAAGTCAGTACAGAGAGCTTTAGTCAGGCTGCAGATACCCCACTGCAAATCTGTACTCGGTCTTTTTACTTCAGAGGTTGTGGCCACATTAAGTCACCATTGAAAAATTAATTGAAAATACCATTTTTCCAGTGGACAATAACACCTGCAGAAATAGAAATAATTTGAACTGAATACTAACCTGTTTTAATAATGAATGGGAAAATATAAGGATATACACCAGGGAGTGGGTACTAAGTCTAATTTTTGTTTTGAATAAAAGGTTATGGTTTAATCAAATCAAGTAATGCATACATGATTCCAGATTGACTGATAGTATATAAGAATATTCAGGTGAAGTATTGTACAATATGTATCTACTCTGTATTTTAGATTGTCCTGTGGCTATGACCCCCCAGTCTGTTGTTTAATATGTAGTTGCTGACATCACAGGGCCCAACCCCTGTGTCAGTGTTTACAAGCCCCATGAACAGTGTGGGACACTGGAGAGCCCAACCCTAGTGTCCTGAAGTAGCTTTATTAGAAGTATTTGTTTCTGCAAAAAAAAGAAAACCATCCTGTGATGTTTTATTTTTGTTTTGTAAACTGAAATAAAGAAACAGGTCCCTTGTCTTTGCTACTGTCCCCATCCCCCCATCCAAACCCTCCCACTGAGCACCCAATACTTCCCCCAACCCCCCCTTACCCTATACGTACACAGCTGAGGTCCAACATTACAATCCTCTGTCAACTGGAGACATGTCTTCACTTGTGAATGCTGAATCAGGAGTGAGGAAAACAGATAAGTGTTGTATAATGTATTTCAATGGTGTTTTGAACATACATTCATAACTTGGTCATTTGTTTGGAATTTCTTTCACCAAATTTTCAACATGGCCTTTTTGGGAACCCAGCCCATGAACTCTGGTGGCAAAATGTCATTATTCGAGCATGGAAGGTGATTTTGCAGTTGCTGCACAAAATCGCCTTTTGGGCCAGATTAACATAATTTTGCCACCAGTGCTCTTGAGGTGGGGTCCCAAAAAGGCCACATTGACAATTTATTGAAAAAAATTCCAAAAATGACTAAGTTATGAGCGCACATTGAAATTTTTTTATGCATGCTCATAACTTTCAATATGTTGTCCCCAAATTTTCAACATAGCCATTTTTTCACATCACCTCATGAGCATTACAGCTGTAATTTTTGACATCTAGGCTGAAATGTGTTTTGGCACCTTTGGCATGGAATGACGTTTCAGCAGGGATTTGAAAATTTTCACCTACTGGGGTCATGAGGTGGGCTCATAAGAAGATTATGTTAAATGTTTGAGGTCAAAATATTTGAAAAAAACAAAGAATTTATAAAGTAATATTGTTTACAGGGATGTCCATTGCCCCACCAGGCACCATTTTGCCTTCCCCGTGCAAGTGAACTGAGTTTGAATGTGAACTCAGTGAGCCAGTTAAATGGGGAAAGGGTGATGGGGAAGGTGCTGCAGCAGCACCAGCCCCAGTCTGGGTAGGGATGCAGCAGTATTTTGGCGCTGGTGCGATTCCTTGTGGTGGGCCAGGGAATCTTCCACACAAGATATTGACATGCAAAACCGAGGCCTACTGGACCAATGCACTGGGTCAGGACTGTCTCCAGTATTGTATTTATGTCATTTTGTGCAGGTCCCAAAGTGTCTGTGAAAATGAGGATACAATTCCACTGTTAGAAAAAGAAAGGAATTAGTTACAAAAAACTGCATTAATGTAGCATTAGGGTTGAAGAATGCAAAGTGCATAAAGTAGAAAAATGGAAAAAAAAACAGAGATTTGGGTCTTTGCAGTATTGATGCATCAGTGGTGGGGTCTTCCTTGGGGTTTTCAGCCCTAATTCCCATCCCCTTCCCTGAGCAAATGAGGTCAGATGTGAAGTCTTCACGCAGGGCTCTGTGAAGAAATTCAACATTGGATAGAAGAAGGAAGAGCACATCAGCCTCCCCAGAGGTGCACCAGCCAAAAGTTCACTGACAGCAGAAGGGAAGAAAGTTGGGTACACACCAGAAGAATTGCAGACAAAACTTTTTTATGAAACAAATCAGGCAAATCTTTTATACACAGTATGCAGGGGGAGGAAGACTCACTTGCTAGGTTGATACGTTTCGGTATTAGTCTAGTGTTTTGCCATGCTG
The DNA here is from genome assembly GCA_016271365.2 of Neoceratodus forsteri. Classification (NCBI taxonomy): domain Eukaryota; kingdom Metazoa; phylum Chordata; order Ceratodontiformes; family Ceratodontidae; genus Neoceratodus; species Neoceratodus forsteri. The sequence continues at coordinate 702,530,331 of CM057455.1, forward strand.
TGTTATTTGTAATAAAAAAAATCACCCTCAATTCTTCTGGTGTGTGCCCAGCTTTCTTCCCTTCTTCTGTAAAGAAAACAATGACAGATTATGTTGGCCAAACTATATCATTATGAGGCACTAGCTTGGAGCTGTACCTTGTGCTTTGGATAGGAGGCATGGGCTGGGGGGGAAGGGAGTGAATATTAGTGTTGACAACTGCAATGAAGAGACCACCACTGATTCGCCACTACATCGGAGACCTAAAGCACTAATCTTTTTTTCATTTCCCTGCTTTGTGCACTTTGTGTTCCTCAACTCGAATGTCTGCATTAACACAGTTTTTTTTTCAATTAATATACATATATATTATCTACAGTGACAAGGAGGTCTTGTCAGACTAACCTGATAGTTTTCTTTGACTGAGTGACAACAGAATTGGATAGGGGCTGCCCAGTGGATTTGCTCTGCTTCGACTTCAGCAAGACTATCAACTATGTACCCCGCAAACACTTACTGAAGAAGATGGAGGAACTGGGTGTGGCTAAGGCCATAATAAACAGGATAAGGGGAAGCAGCTGAGGGTAGTGGTCAACAGGGTTAAATCAGAAGAGAGGGAAGTCACAAGTGGGGTTCCACAGGAGTCTGTCTTGGGTCCTGTCCTCTTCAACATTCATCAGCGAATTTGGTGAGGGGATCCAGGGAAGGCTGAGTCTCTTCACAGATGACACTAAGATCTATGGCAAGGTAGATAGTGATAAGGCAATAAAAAAAATGCAGAGACTTGCAAAAGCTAGAGGGGTGTTCAGGGGTTTGGCAGCTAAAATTCTGTGCCAAAAAGTGCAAGGTGATACACCTAGGGAACAAGAACCCCAGGACAGAGTACTGGATGGGAGTGGTGAGTCTCAGTACCATGGCTGAGGAACAAGACCTTGAAGTTATCATCATTGATTCCCTGAAGCAATTGAATCAGTGCAACAAAGCTTATAGCAAGGCAAATAGGATGCTTGGCTGTATCAGGAGGGGTATAGATAGCAGAAAAAGGGAGGTAAATCATCCCCTGTATAGATCCTTGGTAAGGCCACACCTGGTGTACTGCACCCAGATCTGGGGTCCTCACCTCAGGAAAGAAAGGAGTAGGCTCAAGATGGTGCAGTGGAGGGTAACAAAAATTATTCAGGGCCAGCAGGGCATGTCCTATGAGGAGTTCCTCAAGCCACTGAACATGTACTCACTGGAGATCAGAAGGAAGAGGGGAGATATGATAGACAGCTTCAAATTCCTAAAAGAAATTAACAGATTGAACTGCAGGGAACTATCAAACTTGAATACCAGCTTGTGATCATGTGGTCATGAGTGGAAGCTAACAGGAGGGAGGTTCAGGAAGGATGTGAGGAAATATTTTACAGAAAGGATGGTGGAGCAGCTGAACAGCCTGCCAGCTGACGTGGTGGGTGCAAAAACTGTTAGTAGCTTTAAGCATGGCTGTAACAGAATGAAGGTTGTAGTGGTTGCTCATGGTGTCATAATCAGGGAGGAGACTACAGGGGGAGTGGGAAGGGCTAGGACCCTGGAGCAACAGTAAGCCCCAAGGCTAAATAGGGAAGTTGGGCAGACTAAAAGGACCTTTGATCTTTTTCTGTCATCACTGTCTATGTTTCTATCTTTCTATATAGCAGGTCTCCACCCAGATGATGGTTGGCGTAATAAAAAAAAAAGATGGACAGTTGCTGGTTTACAAAAGACCCAAGTCAATAATAAGTGGTCAAGTTGATAGTAGCATTATCCAATATGTGTGCAAGTGTGTGTGTGTGTGTGGGGGGGGTTACCTCATTATGTGGCACTAAGCAGTTCAGTACCACAGTATTGTTTTTGTATGATTTGTCTTCACTGACAAAATGAAATTCAAACATGTTGTTACCCTTTAGATCTGCAAAGAATAAAAAGGATCTGGTATGGCCTGGATAACTATCTGAACTTTCTGTAACTCATCAGAACCTTTCAGAATCTTAGAATATTTTGCAGTTATCTCATCTCAAAAGAGGATTTTATGTGCAGCTTTTGAAAATGTGAAATATTCCACTGTTAAAACAGGGATAGCCTTTTATAAGGACTAAAGAAGTGGATTTTAGTTTTTATACTGTAAGTAATACAATTTGTGTGTGCTCACATAATGCAAAACTCTGGAACAGATCTGACACTGCATATGAATGCAACAAACTGAGGATGGATAGACTTTCTGTTCTAATCATAAAAGAAAGACGTTATTGAAATGCGTGAATAATCAAACTTTAAATCTATGGTTGGTAGTGAAGACAGTGCCAGTAAGACAAGAACACAAAGACCTACTATATCAGAAACATTTCTCACAACGCCCATACCTGAGGCCATTTTGTAGGGGTATGAAAATACATCTATGCAGCCTGAGAATTTGCATCCAGTGTCTGGATGCCTGCTAAAATGAACTCAAATATTTAGAGGATGTTGAAAGAGCAGAAGCCCCACCTATGACAGCTAAACCCCTAGAAGTCCCCTCCCAAATCTGGAGGAGTTGATGAAAAGAAAACCTTTCCCCATCCCCAAGTAATTTTGACCGATTCTGAAGTATTGATGTCAACGTGTAGACAGATTTTTACTTATTAGTATACAGTTTTTAAAAAGCACAACCTAGAAGTCACATTTCATAACTGGCAGATCATAATGACTTTAGGCAATTTTAGTTTGAGATAAGTATCCAGTGGGAACATTTTTGCACAGCATAACAAAGACTTTTATTAGTGATGAATTGTGTTTACCTGCATCTGAGACTTAAATTAGTATACAGTACCAGAAAATGCTTTTATTATATTTTAGTCAAGCTTGACTAGGGTAGCAGAGGGTTAATTTAATATATGACCCTGGGGCACTGATACAGTTAGACAGAAAATTACAAAGAGTAGTCACATAATATATGATGAGAGAAAGTATTACAATTGTAAGGGTAGAATATGACACAATAGGAGGATACGTCTGTGATGGTGTCGTGTTGCTGAAAAAATGATTACATACTTAAGTTAAACATGCTGTATGGCAGTTTATATAAAGAAGTTCCTAATACAGTATAGTGAAATAATCCCTTTTAATGTAACTCATAATGGGTGTTTGAAGCGAGACAGCTATGACCCAGATCATTTTCCAGCCCCTATATCTGCGAATGGGAATTTCACCCAGATGATCCCCTCTTTCTTTCATTCTGCAGTTCCATCCTCAGCTCCAGCCCTTATTCATCACTATTTACTTTACAATGACCTCTACCTTTGTTTGAGATTAGGCACCTTACCTACTGCTTCTTCTTTCTTGCCAAATTCTCTTTTTTTAATAAAATATGCATTATTAAATTTTCAAAGACAAAACATACAAATAAGAGACCAAACAATAGCAAAACCAAGGAAGAAAAATACAAGGCGAGCAAAACCTGAGAGAACAGTGAAGGGACCCCTCACTATATACTTTCCAACCCTCCCCCCCCACAACCCACCATGGTCTGCAGCATTTCTCAAATTTAAGGATGCACAAAACTATGAAACAAATCAGAGGGGTAAGAGTCTCATCTTGAAATAAAATGCAAGAGGTCTAGAAATGGTTGACGGGCAATCTTTGGGTCTTCCAGGGATAAAAGGGTACAGAGAGATTCCCAAATATCCCAAAACACTTGAGGTCTTTTCTTCACAGAGGTGATGTGCTTCTTCAGCTGGAGAGCTAGGAGCATCTCTCGATTCCACTCTAAAAAAGGCAGTAGAGCTTCATCCTTCCAGTGTCGTAAGATGGTTAGCTCAGCTTTGGCAGACACGATTGAGATGAAGGCTTTCTTGGTTTTGGGGGTGCCCTCAGGAAAGATACCCAATATGCAACTCATGGGAGTGAAAAATTCATCCAGGCGCAGGATGGGGTCCAAACCCTGTTGAATAGAAAGCCAATAGTGCTGGATGGCTGGGTACTCCCAAAACATGTGATAAAGGGATCCTATAGGGTGGGGACACTGGGGACAGGCCGAGGATACAAGCTTGACCATCTATTCAGTTTAAGAGGGGTAAAATACAGATCATGAATGATGTTGAATTGCATAACACATAGTTAGTCCTGCTTTATGAACCTGTATAAGTTAGCCAATAGGGATTTCCAGTAAGTTGAGTCTAGTGGGAGCTGAAGTGTGTGCGCCCAATAATAACAAACTCCAGCCGGTAAGTACGGGTCCAAATCATAGAAATATTTATAAAGGGCAGATACAGCTTGGGGATGCAACACTAGAGATACCACCCGGTAGCACCACATCCTTCTGTAAGAGTCTCCAAGGCTTGGGACCCAAAAAATCTAGGACCACCTCCTTTACCTGTAGAAATTTAAAAAGACACTTACTTGACAGGAGAAAATGGGTTTGTAGAGTCAGGAATGAAACAAAGTCATCACCTTCAATAAGGTCTACTAGAGTACAAGCCTGTAATTGTGGACAGAAGGAAGCGGTGATGGTACTTCGGGCAATCTGGAAGTGGGGGTTGTGAAATAGTGACTGAGATACTGCAAATTTCCAGGAAAAGGTTAGATATGACTGAAGTTGTGCCAAAGCCTTGATGGACCACCCTATCAGAGTTGAGTGAAGGGTATGGGGGGAATAAGGAAGGCCTAATGCAAAGCAAGCTACTGAGAGAACAGCCAGCTCTGCAAACCAGGCCTCTCTCCATCTCCAGCAAGAGAAGGAGGTGGTTCAAATTCTTTCTCTTTTCCTTTCTCCATCTCTCCCCTCTTCCTGTGAACTCCACTCTGCTGCCTCATGTTCCTTTCTGTCTCAAACGGCAAAACATTCACTTGTCAAGCTACCTCTATGCCTCATAAATAGTCCTCTATTCACTCACTCTGTCTCAAAGCTCCTTCATGGATCATTTTGCTCTTTCCTTTGCCTTCATCTAGCTGTTCATTCACCCTGTCTTTACTTTTTACTCTACTGTGTTTGCCCCAAGCTGGTTCATGCTACCATTTTCAACACTCTAATTCAAATTTACTGTTTCCCACTGTAAATTGCAATTCATTTATAGGCTACTGCTTTACTTTGCACTTTTGAACCAAATTGTACCTTTTATTTTTCCTTTTTGCACAGAATCTACCTTTTTATTGACTGATATTTTTTTACGTTTTTCTAATCTAACCATCATCTTAACCCCTTTCAGGGTCATTAATGGAAACAAGCTTCAGCTCAGTGTTCCTTTCATGGACAACACTTTTAAATAAATATATCTATTAAAAAATGCAGGATATTCAGGGGCAATGTGCATTGGATAGGGGCAGGCTCAAAATCTGAGCAGGCCCACATGTTAGGCTATTGGTAACCCCTCAGGGGAGTGAATCTATTTCAGATTGGGTGTGACTCAGCTCTCTGAAGGTTTGTCACAGGATCTAAATCCAAACCGGTTCACCAATCCCTACTTTTAAAACCAAATTTATTTTAATAGGTAGGTATCAAACATAAAAACACTGCCATCAACAAATGAAAAAGGAAACTAATACAGTCCGACAGATCCTCTCAACATTCAAGAGCTGTCTGATAAATGATTCATACAGATACACAGTAATGTAAAACTATTATGTACTACATCTGTAGAGTGCAAATAACAAAGCAAAAATTCAATTTTTAAAGTCTAGTGCATTATAGCAAGTAATCAAATAACAGATATCAATTGATGTCTCCATTAGCAAGATAACAAGTCTTAATCTCATAAGAGAAATAAGGTATGCATGGTTTCCCATCTGTCATGGAGGCTTTTGTGGGCACAATGTAGCTTTTTATTTTATTTGTTTTTATAATTTTTGGTCAGAACAGACACACTAAGCCAATGCTTGTTTCCAGGTGCGTCCTGGGACTAGAGGGAAGTTAAGCAACTTGCTCATAGTCACACAGTATGGAAGCGGTGATTGTAGGATTCAAACACTGTTCTCCAGGTTTGCAGCTCAGTGCTCTTAACCACTGGTAGGGGACAGATGACAGCATGGTGCAGAAGCCTTGACTGTGGGGCAGTACGCAGTGGGGCATTAAGGTACAGCAGCCCTGACTGTAAGACGGTATTACATGGTGCAGCAGCCCTGCCCATTTGGAGCAATGTAAGTGGGTATCAGGGTGCAGCAAAAAGCCCCACCTTTGGTGGCCTGAGGCACTATGGTGCGGCAGCCCTAACTGTGAAAGCAGGGGACCTGGGACTCTAGGGCTTAGCAGAGCACAGCAGCCCCAACTGTGGAGACAAGAACATAGGGCAAAAGGGTGTATTGGCCCTGACTGTGGGGGTGGGGGACAGAGGGAAGCAGGGTGCAGCAACCTCAACTGTTTGTGCAGGAGGCAGCAGGGTGCAGCAGCCCAGACTGTGTGGAGAAGACAGTGGGCAGTGGGTTGCAGCAGCCTCAAATGTCGGCAGGAGACAGGGAGCATGTGGGGCCAGGGAAAGGGGCAACAGAGCGCTGCTGCCTCAACTGTCAGGTGGGAGACAGATGCATCAGGATACCATACAGTATTTCTAGTTTTACACACACATGATGTATTTACACTCAGAAACCCTCAAAAACTGCATTTTGTGAGTTCATGCAGTACATGTTCCTAAAAAAGCAGAGTGTGGCAGACACCTGTTTGTCAATCTGATGTAAAAACCAAATTGTTCTCACATGAACTTACTTATGGGGACTACATCAGATACACTACTTCTACAGATTAACAAAATTGAGATTTATTTTATATCCATTAAACAACCCTGTGTTATATAGCCAGAAAACAATGCAGAGTGTTGATGAGAAACAACTGACAGCTGTGATACAGACAAGGTGATTTGTCATAAACATTCATACTATTTTAGTTCAGCACTGAAACTCAAATGATCAACTTTTTATGTGAACAGAATGATAGATTTTAAGCTAATCTATCTAAACACAAACCAGATGGGTTAGTAACAGACATGGGGCCATATATTCAAAACTTTGCCCTGGGGCTAAATTAGCACCAATCGGTGGGAAAACATAGCCCAGAGCACAAAGCAAGCTATATTCAATAGGAATAGCTTGGTGCTAAACCTGCTGAATATAGCAGTCTAAGGAAGCCAGACAAACTGGTCTGGGAGTGCAGGGAAAAACAGCCCAGGAATAAGACAGCACTGAATATAGCAACAGGGAAGTGAAACTGCAAATGCAGCTCATTAGACTCTGTATCAAGCCAGTGTTGCAGGTGGAGAACATTGTGTGTGATTGCACAGAGATGTCTCACATCTACTGCAAACACACCTCTCAACCAGCTGCCTCATAAATCAGGGACAAGGCTTAAAAAAATCAGGGACAAAGGTTGAAAATCAGGGACACATCTTAAAAAGTGGTGATATCCACTCAGGAAGCTGGTAGAATAAGTGGAGTAGTGTAAAATGCATTTTCTAAGGAAGAACATGTCTGTTTTACACTATTTTATGCTTACAACCCCCACTGTTTGGTCATGGAAACACAAATTTTCAAAGGAACAGAGTAAAACTTTGAGGTCAAATCAGGGACATCCCAGAAAATCAGGGACAATTGAGAGGTATGACTGTAAACAACAATGTAAGCCACGCACTGCAGAACTGTGCTATGCTGAAGTGAGGTTTGCCTGGGCCTAACCTGATTGCACAGTGCTAACACATTAACCCAGTGCAAACTGGTTAGCTCAGGGCAAACGGGAGCTATATTCAAAGCTCCCATGCAAATGAGCCTACTTAGGTAATCCGTGGGCAAGCAGATACATTTGCATCTCAGTAAGTGCTGCTTAGCATACATTAACATGCAGTTTGCCTTGTGCTACTGCATGAAGCACAAAGCTCCTCCTTTTGGTTGGAATGGAAGTACAGGCTGGACGCTGCAGGCCAAGACATACCCACAGCATCCCCTGTTGGTCGGAATAGAAGTACAGGCCAGAAGCAGCAGGAACTATGTGCTGCCAGGCACAGTCAGTGCATACATACCTCACAACCCCATGCCTCCTGAATCAGGGACAAGGCTTAAACAAATCAGGGACAAAGGACCAAAATCAGGGACACATCTTCTAAAGTAGAGATATCCACCCAGACAGCTGGTAGAATATGGGGCTTACTGCAAAATGCATTTGCTAAAGAAGAACAAGTCTGTAACTGTAATGCTTGACATTATTCTGTGCTTTCAATTGCTACAGTTTAGCCAAAGAAACACAACTGTGAGGAAGGACAGAATAATATATTGAGGCAGATTCAGAGATGTATCTGAAAATCAGGAACAGTTGAGAGGTATGCTCCTGACCCAAACACAATAGAATGAAGAGTAATGTCCCTGGTAGTCTAGTGGTCCCCCACCCGCCTGCATGAATCCCAACCCATTTGCTTTGAAAATATGTGTAATTTCCCTGGTAGTCTAGTGGTCCCCCCAACCCCTGCACAAATCCAGACCCGTTTGCTCTCAAAATATGAGTAATTTCCCTGTTAGTCTAGTGGTCCCCCCACCCCCATGCTTGAATCCTGACCCATTTGCTTTTAAAATATGGGTAATTTCCTAGTAGTCTAGTGGTCCCCACCCCTGCATGAATCCTGACCCATTTGCTTTTAAAATATGGGTAATTTCCCTAGTAGGCTAGTGGTCCCCACCCCTGCATAAATCCTGGCCCGTTTGCTCTTAAAACATGTGTAATTTCCCTGGTAGTCTAGTGGACCCCCACCCCCTGCATGAATCCTGACTCATTTGCTCTCAAAATATGAGTAATTTCCCTGGTAGTCTAGTGGTCCCCCTACCCGCCTGCATGAATCCTGACCCATTTGCTTTTAAAATATGAGTAATTTCCCTGGTAGTCTAGTGTCCCCCCAACCCCTGCACAAATCCCGACCCATTTGCTCTTAAAATATGAGTAATTTCCTGGGTAGTCTAGTGGTTACCCCCAACCCCTGCATGAATCCTGACCCCCGTCCGCGATCAAAGAATAGATTTCCCCAGTAGTCTAGTGGTCCCCCCATCCAGCTGTGCACCTCCTGGTACCCCTGAACACAGCATCCCTCTGGAGTTGGCGACCGGCTCAGCCCTCCTCTTTCCACCACGGCCGGCCGCCAACTGCAGTATTCAGGGGTCCCACTGTATTGAATAGGCACGCCTATTCTATACAGTAGCAGTCCTGAAAACCTCTTTCAGCGGCCAGCCATGGTGGAGAGAGGAGGGTTGAGCTGGTCGCCATTACCTAGTAGCATCGATGCTACCACACAGCGCTGGTGCTAATAAGGCTTTTCAATATTGCAGCCTCGTGCAAATCCAGCACTATTCCAGCACTATGGATTTGTGCTAGGCACAAAGGTTTGAATATCTGGCCCTTGGAGTGAAAACAATTAGCTCCACACACTGCTCTGACTGGGAAGTGCAACAGCTTCTTCAGTCTATCAGGGATTTAACTGCTGATGCAGCAGGCTAGACTGAAAATTATGTCATCACTCTGCAGACCTCACTGATAGGGACAGAAAAATCTTCACTGTTTTCAGTTACTGCAGAGCACGTTTACAGATGCTGATTTAAAGAAAACCACAAAACCAAACAGCATGACATTTTCAGGAAACACTAATCATGACACAGGGACTTAAATTCATATGAATTAAAGCTTTTATGAAAAATTTGGAAAAACTGGTTTGTTTGATCTTTAAAACAATGGGGAATGGGATAGATTTCTGATTTTTTCAGAGGCTCAGCCGTATATTAGAGTAATTAACTTCGTAAAAAGCCTCTGGAAGTTTTATTTGTTACATTTTAAATATTAAATTCCGCTTCTTCAGTTTAAATAAACCAATAGGCAATCCTCATTCAAGAGTGATGTGCTATTTTGTGATGATCAATGGGGCATGTTAACTCATGGCATTTGGTCTTACTAAAGGCAAGGAGGTATATACACAGTTAGTTCAATAGAACAAGGAACAGAGCCGGTTTGTTTGAGTGATAGGTATATCTGTACTCATGAATTTTGAAATACATTTATTTAATATTGCGTACCTGTAATTAAGATTTAAATGAATAAGCTCTATGGTATCTGCACAGATATTTGCATATTAATGCATTTTAATAATACTTGCACATTTTTCTTTATGCAATTTATTTAAGCAGCTCTGTGCGCTTGTGAAAATGTGTTTAAGTCAATTCACAAAACCATGTTTCATTCTTACTAGAAGAATCGGGGTTACATTAAGAGGCCCAGCTTTTTCTTTGATGTAGCTTTAGACCACCCCCATAGCTTGCTAATGCTTTTTCTTTGCTACTTCTTTTTACATTTGATGTGCCTGTGCTCCAAACATTTTGTAAAGAGTGCATAAGGATTTCGGAGGTATGTCACTGTTGAGCCCATTGCATTTCTCAATAGCAGGGGCTTGACAGTCTTAACCAATGACCACACACTGTGGTTGTGACTCCACTTGCTGCTTGCTGGGCAGAAACTTTGTGTACCAGAGAGAGCTTCAGTCCTTTGATTTGCATGAAGCTGTGTCAGCAGACGCTGTACGGCTTTTAACATCAGGAGCCTGTCACTCACCACCTTTACATGCAAGCTACTTCCAGCTTGCTCTGTTTACATATGCCAGCTGTTAGCCCCCCAAAACTGTCCATCGATGTCTATTGCTGGTGCCCCATTGACTCTCCCCCCACTCAACCCTCCATCTCAGCACCCCCTACCCCACCCACTCTACAAACAACACTGACACTGTGGGTAGCCAATCTCTCAATGTCACCACTTTGGAGTTGTTCTTTTTAAATTTTATTACATATATTCTGAAACAAAGAAAACTTTCCATTGATGTCTGTTGCTGGTGCCCCATTAACTCTCCCCCATATGACTAGCCCTCTAAGCACCCCCCCACAAACAACACTAATAGTGGGAGTGTTGAATCCCCTAGTGTTGCCACTTCATAATTTTGTTTTAAATTTTATTCCATATAGCCTGCAACAAAGAGAAAACCATCCATCAATGTCTGTTGCTGGTGACCCTGTGACTGTCCTCCTCACCCAATCCTTACTCTCACCACCCACCACCCCACCCCCCAAAAATAACACTGACACTGGGGGAGCCCTGCACGAGGTTAGTACCACGCACAACACTATGCCACATGGCTGATACAGTGCAATTCTTGCCATGCAGCATATCTTTCTTTTCTGTGGGGGGATCGACCCCCCACACACCCCCTTATGGGGGACTGTGCTCCCCAAAACCCCCAATATAGATTCTCAATCTGGGGGGGGTTCAGGTCGGGGAGTGCACAAAGATAAAAAAAAATTCTGGGACCGGGAATCAAACCCGGTCCCAGAAGCACTGCCTGGGTTCCTTGCTGTTGTGACTCAGTCCATTGAGCCACAGCAGCTGGTCAATGGAACCCACTCCCATCAGAGGTCTTATCCTCTGCCTGGGAAAGTGGGAATGGTGCAATACTGTATACAGAAGTATATGTGGTATTGCACCATTTGCTCACTACTGCAATGCTGTACGAGGTTAGCCATAATATCATACACTATTAAGCATGCAACATTATGACCTGGTAAGGGGGTGCCCAATCCCTCAATGTCACCATCTTGTGTTGTTTTTATTAGTATATAGCCTGCAACAAAGAAAACTGTCCACCGATGTGTGTTGCTGCTGCCCCTGTAACTCTCCCCTCACCCAACCCTCCCTCTCTGCACTCACCCCCACCCCCCCACAAACAACACTGACACTGGGGGTACTCAATCCCCCAGTGTCTTCACCCAAAATATAGAAAACTGTCCCTCATCATTTTTTTTAATAAAAACCCTGAAAAAAAGAAAACCATCCATCAATGTCTGTTGCTGGTGCACCTGTAACTCTCATGCACCCAACCCTCCCACTCAACATCCACCACCCCACACCCCACCAGCCCTTACGTACCCAGCGGGGGTCCAACACCATAATCCTTTCTGGATCACTGACACATCTTCACTCTTCAACGCCAGACCACAAACTGAGAAAATCAGGTATGCAGTTCAATGTATTTCAATGGGGATTTAAACTTAGCGGCATAACCTGGCCATTGTTGAATACTTTTTCCCCAAGTTTTCAACATGCCTTTTTTGGACCCTACCTCGTGAACAATTACAGTGAAATTAAGCAAATCTGTCCTGAAAGGTGATTTTGCAGTATCTGTGTGAGATCACCTTTCAGGCATGAGTTGAAAAGTTTCTCTGCCCTTGTTCATAAGGTGGAGTCATAAGAAGGCTATGTTGAAAATGTGGCATGAAAATATTAAATAGCAACAAAGTTATGTGTCTACATTGAAATTTGTGAACACAGGCTTGTAACTTTGGTAATTTTCAATATTTTGACCCCAAATTTTCAACATAACCATTTCTTCACAGCACCTCATGAATGTGACAGCTGTCAGTTTTCAAATCCTGGCCAAAATGTGTTTTCACATCCAGAAAGGTGATGTCGCATTCACTGCACAAAATCACCTTTCGGGCAGGAGTTGAAACTTTTCTCTACACTTGTTCATGAGGAGGGGACTTAAGAAGGCTATGTTGAAAATTCGGGACAAATATATTTAAAAAAGACAAAGTTATGAGCCTACCTTGAAACTTATGAATGCAGATTTATAACTTTGGTAATTTTCAATACTTTGACCCCAAATGTTAAACATAGCCATTTCTTTACAGCACCTCATGAATGTGACAGCTGTCATTTTTCGGATCCTGGCCAAAATGTGTTTTTATATCTGTGGTGCTGAATGATGTTTTGGTGGCGATGAATGATATTTTTGGTGGGGATTTGAAAATCTTCACCTACTGGGTCCTTTAAGTGGAGTATTGACTAGGCTATGCAGAAGATTTGGTGTACAGATACTGTAAAATGGTTATATTATGACTAAACATTACACTATTTCAGTATTCCTTCGTAACATCACTGATTTTCAATATTTTGACTCCAAACTTTCAACATAACCATTTTTCCACACCATCTCATAAACGTGATATGTCATTTTTAAAATGCTCAACAAAATGTGTTTTTGCACTTCTGGTGAGAAATGACATTTCAGCCAATATACTGTAAATGGTACATGTTATGCCTATGAGGTGAATCCTAAAACAAGTATGTTCAAAAGTTGGGGTAAAAAAAAAATAAAAATAAAAAAAATGTTTACCAGACATCAAATGTTCAGCATTGACTAATGCTTGTTAGTAGCTGAGGCCGTGTTTAATTAAAACTTTCAGATGAACTTTCCTACTTTTAAGATGAAAATAAGTTTTTGACTTTATATCATTTTATAAAGTGTTTTAAAGTAACAACTGCATCTTCTTAACTAGGATCTCAGAGACTCTGTTACTTTGCATAGAGTATAATTGATCACTTAAAGTCACCAAGTATTAGTTCTAGATATACGTTTGATATTTTTAGTGAAACTGCAGATGCAACAAATTAAATTATATTAAATTCTTAAATTTTAGGAGAACCTTGCCTATAACTCTACAAGTGGCTTCCTCACTGAATCAGCCCTATCACCTCTATCAGCCCATAGCAAGACATATACCAGTGCTTATCACCTATGGCTCATGTATTTCATGAATCCTGTTTTTTGTGATTGTCTATGTACTCCTATTTCCCTTCCCCACAGGACACTCCATAAGACAAGCAATTTTATATTGTTTAGTGTACCTTTCCTGGTGAAACTTTTCAATGAATAAATAAATATCAGCCTCCAACCTCAGGCCTGGTATTCTCTCTCCTGCATTTTTTCTCAGCAATAGATTTATACTAGCAATGAATATGTGCTCAAGATAAGTTGAGACATGCTATATACGCACTGATATTGCTTATCTCTTTTAATTCAGACTGGTTAGAGAGTGAGGCATTATTTTCAATTTTCCTCAATAGATTTAATGAACACTTAATGGATAGTGATCATATAATCTCCTTGTTGTCTGTTGAAAAAAAATCACTATATTTATTCTAATTTTAAGTACCTCAGACAATTATAAACATACAAAATGTGCCAGCAGATAGAGGCCTAGTGGTCTATCAAGTCCGCTCGAATGTGCAGCTAGCACCCCTTATTCTGCAGCTACCACTCCCTCCTACCCTCCAGCTCCCTTGACCCTCGCCCTTGCCCTGTCCCAGACCCTTTTGAAACAGCCCACTATTCTACTTCATACCACTTCTGCCAGTAACCCTTTTCACCCAGCTATCACCATCTCTGTAAAAAAGTGTTTCTTCATCTTCCTCCTGAACCTTCCTCCCTCCAGTCTCATATCATGGCCCTGGGTGTGCCTCCCATCCCTTACTTTGAACAGCCCCTCTGTACCTGTCTTGTTTATTCCTTTCATGTATTTGAAAGTTTCAGTCATATCTCCCATGTCTCTCCTCTCCTCCAGCAAGTACATGTTCAACTCCCTCAGCCTCTTCTCGTATGGTAGGTCCCCCAGCCACTGGATCATCTTTGTCACCCTGCACTGTACTACCTCTAATAACTTAATGTCCCTCTTCAGATACAGGCACCAGTACTGCATGCAATACTCCAGGTGCGCTCTAACTAATGATCTATATAGTGACAGAATCACCTCCACCTTCCCTGAGGATAAACCCCTAGCAATGTAGTATTTTGTTGTCCTTTGTAGTTGACTTCCTACATTGTGCTGAGTTGTTCATGGACCCCATATTGAGCACCCCCAGAACCTTCTCCTCCTCTGTCTCAGCTAACTGCACTCCCCCCAGTTGGTAACTCCTCCTTGTTTTTTTTTTGCCCAAAATGCAGCACCTTGCACTTTTTGGCATTAAATCCCAGTTGTCAGGTGTCTGACCAGGTTTCCAGCTTTGCCAGATCATCCTGCAATCCTTGCAGTCCCCCTAGGTCATCCTTCATTGCTCCCATCTTGTTTAGGGATCTTTACTGGAATTTATTAATCACATGTTCTCATATAACTAAAATATGAGAAAGAGGAGTAACACGATAGTTAGTGTGCCTTCTCCCTCCCTTGGTGAGGGGTCATTGAGAACTAAGATCCCAAATAGAAGTAAATCTGATCCAGCTGACTCTCTGATTATGATGGAGTCAACTAACTTAAAACTTAGTAAGAAAAAAAAAAGAAAATGAAAAGACATAAGGGGAAAAAGTTAGCCTTGATAATGCTCTGTCACTTATAACAAAACATAAAAAAAAAAACACAGGTACAAAGAAAGGTACAAAGAAAATGGGTACATTGTGATACTATTGCAACTTCTACTTCCTTGGCACTAATGGTGGCTCCACTAATAAAACAAAACACAAACCACAAAAAGTTCTAGTGAACCTTTTACTCCCCCCATCAGTTAGACTCTATTAAGAGATCTGTAATTAATTTTAATTCTTCTGACATACTGTAGAAGCTGAGAATATGCTCAAGAGAAACAAAGGATACACTCTGGAGATCTCTTAGATTTGGGGTATAGCTATCATAAACTTCCAACTCCTGTTACCGACAGATGGAATCAAATTAATATGGAATTAACCATGGTTAAAAATGTTTCCTGTAGGCAAGATAGCCTCCCAGCAGTTATTCAGGATTTACAGGAGTCTGTAGCTGGGATAAACGAGATTGCAGAGAAGACACATTTAGTTGAAAGGGAGAGGGATGATAGGAATCCTAGAAGACCTGTGACCTTTTCTCCATTTTTGGAAGATGATTTGGTTGAGTAACTTAAAGATAATCATACTGCTAGTGTACTGGAACAGCTGGTGATACTGAAAAATGATATCACTTCCCTGAGAGAGAATGAAGCTATAAATGCATGATGTTTAGAAGAGCTACTTGAATACTAAAAGAAGCAAGAAAAAGAGAAGTAGTAGTACAAGTAGTAAAATATTTTTTCATATACTTTCATATGAATAGGGATAACCTCAATTGAGTACAACTCATTTTCAACGAGGTACAACACAGTACAAAGTTTCCATAACACAGAAACACAAAGTTGTACAATGTGTACAGTTCAATCCATTAATATAAAATCTTAAGACAGAGAATATGTGTCAGGAGTTAACCCTTGATGTCAGCTTTAAGTTACAATTTTGATGTTAATTTCAAAACATACAGCATAATTCAACATTATAATGTTCCCCTACCATAATCAAGCTCTCAAACTTTTACCACTGTCCTTTGACCTATCCTACCTAATCAATTCTAATCACACAGTACACATCATTGCCATAAGTTACTCAACTCTATTCTTAACCATAATTTTGTCTTGCTCCAAGATTTATTCACATCACCCATTCGCGATTGTATTGGTATCTTGTTCCAGCCTTGTATTCTCCTATAGTATCCTGACTGATGACCAGCCTTCAGGCTACATTTAGGTAATACTAAATCGGGAACTTTAACTGTTCTAAGTGAGTCTAATTTTGTTCTGTAGATCAAATTGTCTGTAATGTACCCTGGGAATCTACCTGACAGATCCTCACATATAAAGGCCAATAAACATTCCTGGCTACTTTTACTTAAATACTGCCATCCCAACTGATTATATAAGTTACACTCATGTGTTTGCTGAGAGGCCCCTAGTACTGTATGTATCTTGCAAGACCACTGTGGCAGGCTTCTAATTTTTTAAGATCCCTTTTTTCCCCCAGAATAGAAAATGTCTCCATTATCAAACATGGAAATAATCATGGAGTTTACCACCCTTCTTCTAGCTTCCATACTCATAAGTGGTCTTGCCCTATATAATGTTCCCAGTCTTTTACCCACATTTGTGGTCAAATTGCTAATATGCATACTCCAGCTTAAAGAATTGTCCACCCACAAACCCAGATATTTGTCTGATTGCACCTGTTGGATCATGCCCCCCTCCCCAATGGTAACCAACATCGGGGCCAAGTTATCATGCCTATCACTTGTTCATCGGAACACTTTTGCATTCAATATTAATTTACTATCTTCTAAAAAGACTTGTAACTCATTAAATGCTCTCTGGAATTTCATCTGCATCCCTTCCAAGGTGCAATCTGATGTATAAATAACATTGTCATCTGCCTAAAGATGGAACATCACTGTTGGGTCTGAAAAACACAGTCCATTTACATGTATATTAAACAGAAGTGGTCCCAATATGGAACCCTGGGGGACCCCGATCCAACAGGCAGCAGACCAGAGACCCATTCACCCACTGATACCATTTGACTACTTCCGATAAGATATGATGTCAACCACCTCTGTGCCAAGCCCACACACCCTAGTGATGCTGCCCTGGACAGGAGGACACCATAGTCCCAGGAATCAAAAGCATTGGATAGATCTACAAATAGAGCACCCACCTGTGTCCTCCTGTCCAGGGCTGCCTGCACTTTCCTCACCACTTTAACAAGGGCCGAAGTAGTGCTATGGCACTTCAAAAACCTGATTGCATGCCATTAATTAAACCTTGGGAATCCAAATGTTCCCTAAATTTGGCTGCCACCAATTTTTCAAATAATTTAGATGTCTCAGACAGGGGTGAAACTGGATGATAATTACTCATCTCGGTCTTGTTACCCCCCCTTGAAAACTGGTATCACCTTCGACTGCTTCCATGCTAAGGGATACTCTCCTGTATTCAGTGATAGGTTAAATAGACATGCCAAAGGGTGAGCTATAACTGGTGTGGCATACTTTAACATCCTAGTTGGGATACTATCTAGGCCAATGGTCTTTGATGTATTCAGATTTAATAATTCTTTAATCACTGACTCAGCCATTATTTTTGAAAACATAAATGGTTTTATGAACCCCTGCTGTACCTCCTGGTGTATCGGGTGGACTCAGGAGATCTGTTACCCCCATTTTACTAAAATCATCACTAAACCAGTCAGCTACCATTTGTGACACTGGGATCATCTACCCTTCTATATTAAACATGGTAGCTGCATTATTTCCCTATCCTTTCAACAGTGTTAATTGTCCTCTAAAAATCCTTAGGATGCTGAGTACAATTTTTATCCAATAAGTGATAGTGTTTCTCTGTTTAGCATATCTGACCTCCCTAACATAAGAATTGCAGAGAATTTTGTAATTTTCCCAATCCTGCCTGTGACCACTTTTTTTAGCCTGGCCCCATGCCTTATCTTTAGTTATTGTGCTTCCTAAGTTCATTTGTGTACCAGAGGGCATTATTTTGTTTCAAGACCCTAGTTTTTATGGGAGCATGCTTGTTACAGATCATCATAAATTCACTCAAGAAATATTCCCATACTTCATCTATGGTAGGAATTAACTGAATCCATTCCCAATCAATACCCAGGTCTGTCATAAAATTATTGTAGTCAAATGTTTTAAAACTACGCCAACTAATGGTTCTATTTCTTTCTAATTTTAAGGGTTCATCCCTAGTACAGAAAATAAACTGATGATGTGAAACTGAGTCTGGCAAGACTCCACTTTTTATAATATTGTGTACAGTGTATGTAAAAATTAAATCCAAGGTCCTAAAAATTACATTTGGGACCATATTAATTCTTGTTGGCTCATGAATCTATTGAGTAAGTCCCAGATTTTTCTGTAATTCCACAAGTGGGTGGGACTCACTAATATTCAGCCAATTTGAATTAAAATCACCAGCCATCAGAATTTCATGGCAGTTGTTATAATCAAAAAGTATGTCCTGCAGGTAGTCAAAAACATGAGAATTTACCTTAGATGGACAATAGACCCCTGTTACCAGAATTTCCCTATTGTAGGGCAACCTTAGTTCTAAAGCTAGCAACTCCAAACCATCCAAGTCCTTATTTACAGCTATCTGAGTCAAGATTAAGCCTTATTGTCCTTAGATTAGGATCTCCCCAACCCTTTTACTTCTATCCTTGAGCCACACATTTTATTACTTAACCAGGTTTCAGTTATTATTACAACTTCTGTGTTGTGGTCCCTTACCCATATACTAATTAAGTCCAATTTACTCAATATGCTTCTAGCATTAAAACGGATTACATTAGATCCCTGCCCTGAGCCAATAGTGGCACCCAGTTTATTATTTACAGCAGGTTGCTCAAAAAGATTTTGATTTTGAGATTATTTACTTATGGGCCCTGGATCTGGGTGGACATCTCCACAAACCATCAAACTCATCAAGAGCAAACCCCTAAATATTCTCATATACCTGCTTTTCATGATGTGGCCTCATACAGCTTTCTTTAATAGCCAATTCGTCATCCCATAGTTCAGTAAGAAGCTTGTTTTTGTCCACATTAGCAGGAAGCCTGCTTATAAAAGGCACTACTGAGGCCATTTGTCAGCAGACTGGCTGTAATTAGAACATATTTTTGTCTACCATTGCTATGGCCAAATAATGTAATGTGTCTAACAAGAATATGCTCTTGCAGTGCCCTTCACATCTCTTTGTTATCCTCCCCTTCCCCAAGGTCTGAGATCAGGACAGAAAGAGTAAACTCAACATTTCAATTCTAAGCTACATTTTTTAACCCCTACTATTGGTGATAACAGTTGTATACATTTTTAAGAATCTGTTTTTAGCCAAGGCAAAAACCTATACCAGGGGAGAAACTACCTCTTCCTACATACTCAAAGTAGGACTTTAATCATTAGGTTACAAGAATCCCCTGTTGGTGTTAACACTATTGTTCTATCTACTTTCTGTGGCTGAGTGGTGCTCGCACCACTCATGTTACTCTTGCCATGGTGATCAGACTGTGCGTTGTGGGACTTTAAAGATGACTAGGCATCCTGCCCCCTCAGCAACTCAGACATTATTTGGTCTGCCACCAGACCCCCTCCAACCAGTGCATGTTAGGACCAATTGAGGTGCAAAGCAAGCAGTGCATGGATAGCAGTACAGATTCAAATAGGCAAACAGTTCAGGTAACAGTTCTCTGGTAAAGGGCAGCAGCTGTTTAGAAAAATGTGGAACATTGCATCAGATAGCAGCCCTTCCTGACAATTGCAGCTCTCACCTGCAGGAGCGTTAGATGTTCTGGGCACTTCCTCTGTGTAAGCCATGTGGCCTGGGGCTTTTAAGATGACCAGGTGCTCGCCCTCTTGGCAACTCAAACACTGTTTGGTCTGCTGCTGGACCCCCTCCAACCAGTATATGTAAGGACAAACTGAGGTGCAAAACAGGCAGTTCGAAGTAGGCTCTTTCATTATTTTTTTCTGAAAATGTAAACTCCCTAGAGTGCTGAAATGAATTAAGACCTGACTTCCCTTCAATTATATTTCCACAAAAGACTCAATCAAATCAGTTAAATATGAAAGGAAGGCAAAAGAGAAAGCATAAGAAAGAGACTTTCTCCCCCCAAATTGTGGAAATAGAATCTCTTAAAGATTAGATGGTTATAAATCCACTAGGAAATCCAGATACCACTAATCAATTACAGGTGTCATTTTCTACCAATCAGGAAGAAGATCTTCCAAGAAACAATCAGAATCCTCAATGAACAAAATCTGCCAATAATTGTCCTGCTTGCCTCTTGCAGGACTCACTTCAACACGCACTTAAATAAAGATAAGCAATGTAAAAATCTCCCTCTAGAATCAGAATCATTGCAAGGGGTTGAAGCTTTTACTAGGCCTAGAGGGGTACATGTGGAAGACAGAGAAAACTCAGAAGTTTTTTAAAAGTTTTTAAAAGTTTTTTTTAAAATTTGGTGTATATGATTTATAAAGAATTAGGTTTGGATATTATATATGAGGACATTGTGGATGTTATAAATTTGATTATTTTAATTGCACATTAAGGGTTGTGCATTATATTTGGAAAAATGCAGTCTGTTTAAAAAATTAGATCTATATATGGGTACATTTTTCCAAATAGGATGGATGACAATCAAATTGACTAAAGCAGAACTGATTGCAGATCTTGCCCTATACCCAAGTCTGGAAAAAATGTGAACTTATTCATAGAGAAATACAGTTATCATCATCTCTCTTGGTTGTCAAGAAATTGGGTTTTGAATCAAAGCCTGCTTTAAGTGACTTAATATTTAATCTTCTTGGAAACTTGCTGGGGATAAATTTTCCAAGGGAACAGATCTTCAATGTGCAGAGAATACAGACAGAAGGGGATGAGATTGATCAAATTAAAGTAATTTTAAATAATTATAAAACAGCAGAAGAAATTGCATGAAATTCCAACAAACTGAGTCCACTAGCAATCTCTATCATGGACTCAAGAGCTTTAGTTGAGAAATAATTAATCCTATTGATAGGGATGTGAATGTTCAGGATCAACCAAATAGTAAAACTAAAGATTGATGTATAATGTAGACACAAAAAACATATTTGAGCTACTGAATTCTCACTCTGATTGACACTGTAAGAAAGGTGATCAGAGCAATGACATCAGTTGACAGAAATATATCAAATACAGTATACTTCAGAACTCCCAGGTGAGAATAATGGATATATTAAACTGTGTACTTAGAATGTTGTGGGCCATATCAGTAAATTGCCTGACAATGATTTTACAACTTTTCATAAAGATTGTTATATAATCTGTTTACAGGAGACATGTCACTTAGGAGGACTGCAATGGGATTTTGACCTTAATGGCCATCATAACTCAAATATCTGCTTCCAAATCTGTGAAAATGGGAAGACTGAGTGGTATTCTCCTGACTGTGGTAAACATTTCTAGTAATCTTGAAACAATTTATTTTGATGATAAGAACAATTTATTTGGTATTTTATTAATAAAAATACAGGGGAGTCTGGTAATCACTGCAAATGTATGTATTCTTCCTTGTAACTCTGCTATATACAATAGTGACATCTGGGAAGAGATAGATACCAAAATGTCCCCATTAACAGAAAAAATATAATGTAAAGATTATTATAATGCAGGGCACAAATTTGAGAACAGGAGTGTTAGAACATTCATTAGACTTAGAATCCAAGCAATGATTGTAAGCTTTGGGCATTCCAACTTCAAAATCCAGGGATCAAAATAACTTTAGGAGTTTGTCAGGCTTTGTGGCTTTGATGGAGAAATTTGATCATATTATTTATAACAGAAGATTTCCCTTGAAAAGAATGATAATTGTTCATGTTTAAAATATAATGGAGCACTGTTAAATGATTATTTAATTTCCTCACCATATACATTTGATACATATTTAGATTTGAAAGTTATAGACAAGCCAGAAAGTGATCACATCTTTTAGTCATCTGGAGAAGAAGCAAAGCTACAGTTTAAACCCAGAATTAGGAAATCTGTGAAATCATAAATAGTAAGACAATTTTGTGGGGCAGAATTCCCCATTGTGAGAAGCAACATATTTTCCTTGAATATAAAACAAAGCTAATGAATGTTATGGATATGGATAAATAACCATTATATATTTATTACCAGTTATTAAAAATATATCAACCCATTTAAGACTCATGCCAAAAACATATTAATCCATGGAAACCAAACTATGAGGGCTGGTTCAGTAGAAATTGTAAAGGAAAAAAAAAAAAGAACTAGCAAAATTTGTAACAGAAGTTTAAAAATCTTCATGCGACAGAGCTGAACAAACTAAATAATAGAAGAAAAGTATATTCCATCTTTGTCCAATGTTAAAAAGAGTTACATTACAAAGATCTGTGTGGTAGTATGTTAGAAGCCATTATGCATAACAATGTTAACTTTTTTGGAAGCTTGTTGTTTCTGGTACAAAAAAAAATTATGACATACAATATGTTGTTAATATCATATCTTTGGTCTGGATGGCATAGTACAAAAATTCATTTTATCATTTGTCAGAAGTTGAGACACCATTCACTTGTGAAATCCTGATCCATTCTCTTGGATTACTCCTGCTGAAGTTGAAGAAATTATAATAGCTACTAAAAATAAGAAAACACCTGGACCTGATAATTGGTCTTGGGTTTTAAAAAATTTCTATAATAAAGCAGTTATGTATGTCTTTACTCCCCATTCATAACAAGGTAATTTTATAGTCCCAGTCTATAGAAAAGGGTCTAAATCAGATCCCCCAAATTATTGCCCAATCAGTTTAATGTTAACATGGCTAAAATATATGCAGGGGTCATATTTGTGGTAGTGTCAGTGGCTCAGTAGGTAGCACACTCACCTCTGAGGCCAGTAGATCAGAGGGCTGTGGGTTCAGTTCCCACATCTGGCACTCGGGTTAATATCCCAGTACTGACACTGTAGTGCAGCATGAGAGAGGTGCTGCACTTCTTAGGCACCGTCTTTCAGATGAGATGTTAAACCGAGCTCCCATCTGCTTGGATTGGTGGTAGTTCAGGTGGGTGCTAAAGATCGCATGGCACTTATCGAAAAGAGTAGGGGATTTCCCCTCATTCACTAAAAATACCACCAACAGCTTAATCTGGTTCAAGGTCAGTTGGTATTCATCTGTATCCCCTTCCCCCAGTCGTGCCTGAAAATAGGCAGGATTTGTCTAGTGCACTTACCCGGTCAACAAAAACTAAATAAATAAATAATAAATATTTAAAAGACTTACTAACTGTATTCATTCTAATAATATATCACCATTGCAAGCTGGGTTTAGGAAAAAATATGAGTACTATAACCCGATGTTTAATACTGCTTCTCTTAACTGAAAAATATTACCAAATATTACAAGGAGACAAAAATTATGTGTTGCATATGTAGGGCTAGATTTTCCAATGTTCTAGATCACTACATGCTCCAGTGAGCTAACAATACGGTGCATGGGGCTTGCAGTGATCTAAAGGGGTTTTCTATCCCGTGCAGCAATTGCCACAAGTCAGACCAACTTTTTCATGTGGCAGTCTTGGGGACCTGTTTTACAGAGCTTGTGCCAAATATTTGGTGCAAGCTGTTATAATTTGTGAAAACTGGCACAACTGCGCCTGAAATTGTATAGTTGCACACAGTTGAAGTGAACACTTTGGTGCATCACAAGAACCAAAGTGTTGGGGCACAGGGCAGGACACAAACCCTATGCCATGTTTTGAAAAGCCAACCTGTAGACAATACTGCTGCTTTTGATTCTATATCAAGATCTCTTCTATGGCAAAAACTTGAATCTTTGCAAATAGATCAGAATTTATTGGTTTTAATGAGACAGTTACTGTATACTCTAACACATGAGTTAAGATAAGATATACAATGGGACTATACAGACCATATTGAGGCTAATTGTGGAGTCCATCAAGGATGTGTATTGGTCCCTACTCTTCTCAATCTTTATAGATATGAGATTATTGAAAAAATCAGCTAAACATAGAACACAGAAGCATAGAATTTGATGGCAGGTAAGGACCACTCAGCCCACCTAGTCTGCCCATTTCCTACCTAATGGATAAGCTGAAGATTCTAGTTAACCAACAGCCTACTTCCTCCTACCCCCACTAGAATTGCCTTATGTCTGTCCCATGCATTCTTGAATTCCACTACTGATTTTGACTCCATGACCACATCAGGAAGGCCATTTCATGTTTCCATAACCCTCTCCATAAAAAAAAATACTTCCTCACATTACCTCTGAGCTGTCCCCCCCCATCTTCAAATTGTGCCCCCTTGTTCTTGCACATCTCTTTTTCTGAAAGATGCTACACTCTTGGACTTCGTTGATTTCCCTTGAGGTACTTGAAAGCTTCTATCATGTCCCCCTTCTCCCTCGTTTCCTCGAGGGTATACAAATTAAGTTCCTTTAGTCTCTCTGCATATGTCTTCTGGTGCAAACCATGCACCATTTTAGTTGCCCTCCTCTGGACAGCCTCCATCCTGTCTATGTCCTTGTGGAAATGTGGTCTCCAGAACTGCAGGCAGTACTCCAGATGGGGTCTCTCCAACTGTCTGTACAGAGGGATAACAACTTCCAGTTTTCTACTGTTGATGCCTCTCTGTACTCATCCCAGTATCCCCCAGCCCTCCTTACTGCATTCTCACATTGCTTGCCTACCTTTAGGTCATCTGATATGACTGATATGACTACCCCTGGTTTCCTTCCATTTCTTTTTGTTAGTATCTCACCCCCCATTGTGTTCTCTTCCCTTGGGTTTTTGTTTCCCAGGTGCATTACTTTGCACTTCTTTGCATTGAATCTAAGCTGCCATACATTTGACCATTCTTCCAACCTTGTGAAGTCCCTTTTCATCCTTTACACCCCATCTTGTGTATCAACCGTGTTGCAGATCTTTGTGTCATCTGCAAGGAGACATACTTTTCTTTGCAGTCCCTCCACAATGTGTCTTATAAAGACATTAAAGAGGACCAGTCCCAGTACTGAACCCTGTGGTACCTCACAAGTAACTCTCCTTTCTTCAGAGTGGACTCTGTTTACTATTACCCTCTGCATTCTGTTGTTCAGCCAATTTTTTACCTAAGCTACCACCTTGGGACCCACTCCAAGGCTGGTTAACTTGTATAATCTTTTGTGTGGGACTGTGTCAAATGCCTTGCTAAAGTCTAGGTAGGCCTTGTCCACAGCCCCTGCCTGGTCTACTACTTGGGTCACCCAGTCAAAGAAATCTATAAGATTCACCTGACATGACCTTCCTGCTGTGAATCCATGTTGCCTTTGGTCCTATGCCCCGCTGACCTCTAGGTGCTTAACAATTCTTTCCTTCAAAAGTGATT
Source organism: Neoceratodus forsteri (assembly GCA_016271365.2). NCBI lineage: Eukaryota > Metazoa > Chordata > Ceratodontiformes > Ceratodontidae > Neoceratodus > Neoceratodus forsteri. The sequence continues at coordinate 702,555,871 of CM057455.1, forward strand.
CCAGTATTTCCCTACCACTGAGGTCAAACTAGTAGGTTGATAGTTTCCTGCCTCTGCCTTGCTCCCACTTTTGTGAAGTGGAATCACATCTGCCCTCCTCCAGTCCTCAGGAACCACCCCATCCTTCCATGATTTGTTAAAGAGGGCACTCAGTGGTGTCACTAGTTCTACCCTTAGTTTTTTTTTAATTCTTGGGTGAATCCCATCAGGCCCCATTGCTTTGTCCACCTTCAGTTTTAAGAGTTCTTTCAGAAGCCATTATTCTGTGAATGGACTCTTATCAACCCCCCTATCTAGAGTGTTTCTTTTGTTTGGTTTAGGTACCTCCCCCTCCTTTTCTTTTGTGAATACTGAGCAGATGTATTTGTTCAGTATCCCTGCTTTTTCACTGTCACCCTCTGCCCACATTCCCTGCCCTTTATTAAGCCTCAGTATCCCTTCCTTGGTCTTTCATCACTCCCTAATTCTATACAAGGTTTTATCCCCCTTCTTAACAGAGTTGGCTATGTTTTCCTCAGTTTAGGCCTTTGCTATTCTGACTGCCTTCCCTGCCTCCTTCTGCTTTAACTGATATAGTTGTCTGTCCTGCTCCTTTTGTGTTTCCTTATTTTTCCTGAATGCCATCCTTTTCTCCTTAACCTTCCCTGCCACCTCTTTTGAGAACCACAGTGGCTCTTTTCTTCATTTTGTTTTGTTGATTTGCTTTACACAAAGGCTTGTTGCCTCTGTGATGTCAGTTCTGATTTTTCCCCATTGTTCTTCCACCCCTCCTTCTTGCCTGTTTGCTAGTGCTATTCTGAGGCACTCTGCCATTTTTCCAAAGTCAACCATCCTAAAATTCAACACCCTTGCTTTTGTATGACTTGACTCTACAGCTGTGTTTATTGTGAACCACACTGTTTGGTGGTCACTTATTCCCAGATGGCTATCCACTTCTAAATCTGAGATCCTCTCTCCATCCCCATTGGACAGTACCAGGTCTAAGACTGCTCCCTCCTGAATGGGTTTAACACTAGCTGTCTGAGGCATGCCCTCTGTAGCGCATCAAAAATCACCCTTTTCTTGGATGTGGCTGCATTAACATCTGGCATATTCAGGACTCCCAGCAACAATATCTCTCCTTTTTCCCACATTCTAAAAATTCCTTCTATCATTTCCTTGTCCATTGCCTCCCCCTGAGACAGGGGTCTGTAAACAACCCTTGTGCAGATTGTGGTGCCATTTCCTGTCTCCAGGGTGACCCATAGTTCCTCCTCCCCTCCCTGTTTACCCTTTAGTTCTGTTGCTTTGATTCCTTCCCTTATATAGTGAGCTACTCCTCATGCTCTTTTACCCTCCCTGTCCCTCCTGTAGATTGTGTGCCCTGGTATGTTGACATCCCAGTCATGGTTCTCTGTGTACCATATTTCTGTGATTGCCATAATATCCAGGTGTCCCCCTTCCATTAAGGCCACTAGTTCATGGAACTTGTTACCCATACTATGGGCATTGGTACTCATCACACTACATTTTTTGATGGCCTTACCCCTTTTAGGCCCATTCCTGTCCTTACTACCTTTGCCTTTTTCTGGGTTTAACCCTGTCCTGCTCCCTATCAATTTCTCTACCTTTGTGCCTACTTTGCTAACTACCCTCTTTTGTGGGGGTTGGAGGCTCGGATTTCCCTGCTTCTCTTTAGTGCCTCCCCCTTGGCTAGTTTAAATGTTTGCCAATGAAGCATTTACACCTATCACCTAGGATCCTGGTGTCCCTCCTGCACAGATGCAGACCATCATGCCAGTATAGGCCTGTATCCCTCCAGGTGGACTCCCAGTCCCCAAATGAAACCAAATCCCTCAGCTCAGCACCAGTTTTTCAACCAGTCATTGAATCCCATGGTGTGCAGTACCTAACCTCACCCATGCCGTAGACAGGTAGCACTTCCTAGAAAATTACCATGCATGTCACTTGTCTAAGGCCCCTCCCCAACTCCACAAAATCCTGCTGCACTGCTCTGATCCCTTTCCCAGCCAGGTCATTTGTCCCTAGGTGGATAATGACATCCAGCTCCCTCTCCCATGTAACTGCTCCCACAATCCTGAGGATTCACTTCCTGTCTCTCAAAGACATGGTGCCAGGCAGGCACTTTACTGCCTTCTCCCAAACCTTCCCCCAGTTCTACCCCGTAATGATTGAGTCCCCCACCAGGAGTTGTTTCCTTCCCCTATGCAGTCCCATACCACCCTCCTGTGGGTCTCCTTTGTGGAGGTTCCCAGAATCCTCTTTAGTCTTCAGTGTGGGTGCCTTCATAGAGGAACCACACTGCACCAGAATAGTGAATGAATTGTGAAGAGACACAACTAAAGGGATGTGCCTCTATTCCACCACCATCACCCTGCCTGAGCCCACTGTGATCCAACCGCTCCTCTTTCTTGGCAACCTCTGAGGCAGTGGTGGTGACCTGGGTGGTCCCTGGGTGGGGGAGGTGGTTTCCCAAATTCTCACCAGGTCAGCATGGAGTTGGACAACCTCCTCCCTCAGACCAGACAGGTGCCTGCAAATAGGGCAGCAATGTAGCCTCCAGAATGTCTCCTGGAAGACTACTGCTACACAGCCAGTGCATTGCACCACTCCCCACATGCCTGTCTCCCTTCCTATTTAAGTTGTTTGTTTTTTTAATGTGTGCAAGTGTGTGAGTGTGTCTACCCCCATTCAGTGTGCTGTGCCTTTAAGGATATTAACAGATGTATTTCCTCTGCACTTTTGGGGAAGTGATGTCAGAACCCCTGATATAAAGGAAATGATGTGCCTGGGTGGGTGGGGTTGAAGAACAGGGTGGGTGGAACTAAGCCTGTGCCCTTCTGAAACAATCAACTACAGCTCTGACCCACCACCTCGGTGAGTGCCTTCCTTCCTTTCAGACACCTATTTTTTACAGAGTTTAAGTAACAGGTCTAGTCACAAATGACTGCAAATATCCTCCTAGTTAGATTTTCTCCCTGGCAAATTTTTTAATTTTTTATTTTTGTTGACCGGGTAAGTGCACTAGACAAATCCTGCCTATTTTCAGGCATGACTAGGGGGAGAGGGATACAGATGAATGCCAACTGACCTTGAACCAGATTAAGCTGTTGGTGGTATTTTTAGTGAATGAGGGAAATTTGGACAGGACACCTGGGAAATTCCCCTACTCTGCTTCCTGCAAGCAGAGGGGACCCTTTTGCTGGTGCTTCCAAGATGGCTGCTGTTACAGATCCTGGTGGAGGTGGTGGAAATTCTGTGGAAGGCAGGGGAGCTATCCTTACTGATATGGAGACTGAGAATAGAGTGGTGAAGAGTTCTGCTGTATGCACACCATCGAAGCACTTTCAAGAAAGCCGTGGAGAATACCGCGCTGTGGGAGAGGCAAAAGCCATAACGAAACACAACATGGAGTTTATGGATGCTGTTGCAGTTCAGAATCAGGAAGTTGGTGGCCTGGATGATTAGCAGGATGATGAGCGGTGCACAGAACCTCTGATTGTGGAGGAGGAGGGTTCACTAGTTCCTGGTATGGCTAGGATGCCTTTCCAGCCAGAGGAGGAACGTGGAGCTATGCAGAAGTTAAAGGCGACATCAGAGAGCTTTCCAGCCAGGGACTGGAGCAAGGAGGCTACCCTGCTTAATGCAGGCTGGATGAGAAAAGATGGCAAATGGATTCCAGATGCTGAATGGCTCACTTTTTCACCAGAGGGCATGGCTGCTCAGGAGTCTCCAGGGCCAGTGCAACCTGACGAGGTGCAGATGGAGGCAGGTAGTGCTGCAGGTGGTGAGCCTTTTTTTCATGTTGGGACAGACTCTGGGGCTGCTTCAGGGTCATCGGGTGTTCCCCCCCTTGGAGGGAACAGTTTAATAAAGGTTCTCACTTTTCGGACCTATTTTGTAACAATCATTTGGAACAAGCCCCCAGATGGAACGCTGTCCGCCTTATGTACAGGGGGGGCTTCTGGAACCACCTGACCGTTTCTTCATGGCCCGCAGGCTACCCAAGGGATTGATGAATTTCCAAGCATCAGATATCTATGCCCTTATTAACATTCGAGGGGAAGAAACATTTGATATCAGTTTCAAATCCTTTGTAGGACTTGATAAATTTTGGCAAAAATATGATTCCCTCAAAACAACCCATTTGTGGACTCAATTTTGGGCAATTCCTATTACAGAACCACTGTTTAAAACTGTTCATGTTATGTTTCAAAATGAAGGGGTAAATGTGGGGGATATTTTGTATTGGCTTGAAAGTAAATGTACTGTCCTGGGTACTCATGAACCTGTCATTGATGGGGAGGGCATTTGGACAGGTGGTTGGAGGTTTAAAATAAAATTGCATATCGTGGGGGATTTGGTGCAACATATTCCAAACAGTTTTTTCCTGGGTAGGGATCAAGGTGTCTGCTTTTAACCTGGTCAGCCCAATGCATGTTACAAATGTGGAAGCCCACGTCACCTTAGCACTACTTGTGACAAAATCAAATGTGCCTTAAGTGGGGAACTAGATCATGACAGTTATACATGTTGCAATGTTTTTCACTGTAATTTGTGTGATACCCAGGGTCATGCATACCATCAATGTCCACATGCTGGCCAGAGCAATTCTGGTGGGTTAGATAAAGAAACCTTGATTTCGGATGCACAAGGCCACTTTAGGCCAACTACAGAGGAAGCGGCCTTCACTGACCCCAATCCTCCTGGTCCAGACCACATGGGTTCACCTCCCCCTGCGGGAGATGCATCTGATTCTTCTGGTATACCTCCTGTTGTTGTCCACCCACAGGAAGGTCAGGAGTGCATTGACCCTCTGGTGCTTGTAACTGCCCCCCCATCTGCCCCGGAGTTTCAGGCGCCTCATCCAAAATGAGTGACACGATCCCATGCCAAAAAGCTTGTTTTACCACCCCTTACTACTACACATAATACTTTTCAGGTTCTGCAGGATGTAGAAAGAGACTCTGAATCTGATTTATCATTTACCTCAGGGGTCTTATCTGGGATGGAGTGTGATGAGGAGGGAGGACCCGAATTCTTGCCATCTAAAAAGAAGTTGGGATGAAAACAAAAAAAAGACAAAACTTAGTTAATGCGCACTGGCTTTTTTGTCAATAGTTTCCTTGAATTCTTGTAGCCTCAAGAATTCATAAAAACACGTAGGGCTTTTGCACTTTTGTAAAACCTTATCTGCAGATATTATTTTTCTGCAGGAGACACATTTTTCTACCCTTACTGATGTCAATTACATCAAAAAATTGTGGTGTGTAGGACCCTCTTTTTGGTCCTTTGGCTCAGACGTTGCAGATGGAGTAGGGGTATTATTTTGTCATCCTTTCATTCAAGTTACTGGCTTGGTTGACATAGTCCCAGGGCGGGCCCTACTCCTAGACTGTGTTTGCCGAGGGTGTTTTCTCCAGGTCATTAATGTTTATGCACCTCAGGTTAAATCAGCCAGGGTTGCTATATTTTCTGACATACAACAATGTTTGTCTACCCCTAGGCATGTCATTCTGTGGGGGGGACTTCAATTGTGGATTGGAAATTAAATTTAAAGATCACAAGCAGTGTAAGATATATTGTGATTCTCATGCCTTGTTTAAATTATTGTCGACGGCATCCTTGACAGATGTTTATAGAACATTAAATTCGAATCCAGGATTCACTTATAAACCTGGTAATCTTGCAACAAGGATTGATTTTATTTTTTCTTCCAGATTTTTGTTACCTTATTCTTTTTTTTTTGGCCCCATGCAAATTCTTGGATTATTTCTTGTTACAAGCAAAATTTTCTTTAACTAAGATTCCACCAGCTTTTCCGGCCCTTCAGGCTAGGTGGAAACTAAACCCGACAATCCTTGCCACTGAGTGCTATCAGATATGTTTGTTTCAGGTTTTTGATAATCGGCATTCGGTAGCTGAGATGTATGATTCCTGGAGGGATTGGTGGATGGACACTAAAATGGAATTTTGGTGGGCCTCAAAGACACAACATTGTGCTACCCAGTCCGCAGATTACCTTGACTACTTAAAACTCAGAGCACAGTTCTATAAACTACTGTCACGGTCTTCAGTTTCTGATGATTTTGCTAAGGAATGATTGGCTATACTTAGACAAAGTATGAGGAATTACAATTGTGGCAAGGCATGCAAAATTCATGAAGACTTATCCTATGGGCTTTAGTCTTCACCAAGTTCAGATCCTTATTCAGAATGCAAACAAGCTTTGGATAGTAAACTTATGGAGTCTCTTTATGATTTTCAAGGGGTTCTACGCACTGCAGACACCGACATGCTACATATAGCAGGGAACTTTTTGCAATCCCAACATGGTACAGTTTTTCAGTCCACCATTTTATGGATGGATTTGTTTACTTTTTATCCACCTACCATAACTACCTCTAACTCTCTTATTCTAGATGCTCCAATAACACTGGCCGAGGTTAAATCAGAAATAACGCACTTATAATCTGGAGTATCACCTGGTCCAGATGGTTTAATTAATGAACTATACAAGCTCATGGCAGATGACATCAGTGTCATCCTAACTTCAGTTTTTAATGAGATTCTGGATTCTTCATGGATACCGGATAGTTTTTGAGATGTTTTGACATTTTTTTTATTTAAACAAGGGGTTAAGCACCGTATTGAGAATTGGAGACCGATCTGTTTATTAAATACAGATTACAAAATTTTTTCCGCCATCCTGTGTCATCGGCTTCAACAGGTTGCTCGCTTTTTAGTACACCCGGTGCAGACATGTTCTATACCAGGGAAACATGTTCAGCAGAATTTGACTCTATTACGGAACGTGTGTGAGTTTGGGTGCTTAGGAAAACTTTCAGGGTATTTACTTTCTCTGGATCAGGCAAAAGCCTTTGATAAGGTGGCACACGGGTTTTTATTCTATGTTCTCCAACGATATGGGTTTTCTGTTAAAACAAGAACCTGGGTGGCACTTTTATATAACAACGCTCATAACTTCCCAATTGTAAATCGTTTGGTGGGGGAAGGGATTCACTTTTGTAGAGAAGTGCGCCAGGGTTGTCCACTCAGTCCCTTACTATATACCTTTATTTTGAATCCTTTGGTTCGGGAAATCCTTCATCATCCACACATTTGAGGCTTAACTCTGTCCCTAGAGGTTCCACCTCAGTGTTTAGCAGTATATGTGTTTCATGCTCAAGGATGTAACAGAAGGACTAGCCGCATTACATATAGTGGAACGTTTTGGTTGGATTTCGGGAACATCCATAAATTATGAGAAAAGTGCTGTTTTTTTTTTAGGCAACGGGGTTTCTGTTTCCATGATTGGACAGATAACTGTTTCTTCAGGGCCCATCAAGATTCTAGGATATTTTTTGGTTCTGGAGATTTAAATGATATCAATTGGCAATCACGTATTGAAATAGAAGAAAAGAAAGTACAATTGTGGAAAAACTGGTCATTTTCTAAACAGAAACGTGTATTAATCATTAAAAAAATTTTACTTCCCTTATTTCTTTATTTGAGTTTACTTTTTCCTTTACCTAGGACTCAGGAGACCCACTTGTATAGTATTTTTTTTCAAATGTTGTGGGCTAGCACATTGAACCCAGTCAAATGGGATTTTACCTATCTTCCAATTAAGGTGGGAGGTCTAGGGATGATTAACCTGGTAGTCTTTTATTTTTCTTTTTTTATTAAAACTACTTTACAAGAATGGTCAACCGCAACCTGTCATCCTCGGGATGCCTGGACTATGGCTTTCCTCCAGGATTTCTTCTCAAAGTGGTCTACTTTAGCACCTATTGTAAAAATTAATTATAAAGTTCCCTCTTTTTTGCCAATAGTGGAAACTAAGCTTCGTGCGTGGAGGGTGGTTAAAGATGAGGTTTTTTGGCTTACTCGGAAAGGTCTTTATCAATATATAATGTCCCAGAAATTTTTGTTCAGGTGGATTTTCCCAGGTGTAACCCCTCGAAAGTACCACTAGCGCATTAAGTTCTTACAGATGGGCGGATTCTGGCTCGGATGTGGAATATTACGTGGTTAAGTTGCCATGGGAAGCTTGGGGTTAAGGGAAATTTAAAACATAAAGCTTTAACAGAAAGAAACTGCATCCGCATTGAATGCGTGGGTATAGAAGAAACCCAGACTCACTTTTTCCACAATTGTCCACATACAGTACAGTTTTGGTCTGCTTTGTCTGAGAAATGGGGTTGGGGAATAGCATGCCAGATTACATATGAATGTTTGGCTTTAGGAGAATATTCAGGATATTTTTCTCATTTTCATCCCAGCACTCTTCATGTAATTTTTGCTTGTATCAAGTTTTATCCTTGGCAAACACGATGTTCTTTTTCTATACAACATACCTGTATTTTACCTAGGGTAGTGATCAGTCAAATTGAGATGGCTTTACGGATACAAAAAGATTTTGAATACCGTCATATTACGAGTTCATTATTTTTTGAATACTGGAAACATGTTTATTGGATTTGAAATGTTTTGTTGTACTTATTTTTTTCTTTTCTTTATTTATATTGCTTTGTTTTGTATCTGAAATTTGTATAGTGATGCTTTATTTCCAGTTTTACTTTCAATTTGTTTCCATTGAGTATTTGTATTGAAGGTTTTTGGTTTTTGCAATAAGCAATTGCCCTACTCTTTTCAATAAGTGCCATGGGATCTTTAACATCCACCTGAATTACCATCAATCCAGGCAGATGGGACCTCGGTTTAACATCTCATCTGAAAGACGGCACCTCAGAAGTGCAGCACCCCCTCATGCTGCACTACAGTGTCAGTACTGGGATATTAACCTAAGTGGCAGATGTGGAAACTGAACCCACAGCCCTCTGATCTCCTGGCCTCAGAGGCAAATGTGCTACCTACTGAGCCACTGACACTGCTAATAAAATTTACACTAAGAAAAGTCAACACCAAAAAACAGAGAACCAAAACTTAGACTTCCATCTGTGTGTTTGTGCTGTAATTATGGGGATCAGGGATGGGTGCATGAGCTAGCACTGTGGGGCTTTTCACTTATTATTGGGGGATCAGGAGGCATGAGCAAGCTCTGCAGGACTTTTTAATTTTTATTGGGGGATCAGGGCATGATCAAGCCCTATGGGGCTTTTGTAGTATTCTTGGTGGATTGGGGGGCATAAGAAAGCCCAGTGGGGCTTTTATAGTATTATTTGGGGATCGGGGCATGAGTAAGCTCTGTAGGGCTTTTTATAGTATCATTTGGGATCGGGACATGAGAAAGCCCTAAGGGGCTTTTTAATTATTATTGGGGGATCAGGGAGGCATTATAAAAGCCCAGCTGGGCTTTTATAGTATTATTGGGGGATCAGGGTATGAGTAAGCCCTTTGGAGCTTTTCATAAATATTGGGGGATGTGGGCCAGCCCACTGGTGCAGAGGGAGGGCATCCATCTGCAAAGCCAAGTACCCATGTTCGGGAACGGACTTGGGACATTGTTGGGCTGACCGGGGGAAAAGGATCAAGCATCCTAGGGACCGTACTCCTTCTCTGGGGTGTGGGAGGTTGTGTGTCCAGCATGCTATGAACCCCTAGCAGAGACCAGGGGAACAGCAGTGCCAGCATGTCATCAGTAGGGGCAGGGCAAACACTGGCCATCAATGCATGTCCTCTCCTTGATACAGCTTACAAAATGCTGACTCCTGAAGTGTGAAGCTCTGCTCCACTGCCTTCATTGCCTACAGTGTCTGCTGGGTGGGGCCTTCTTCTGTGGCCCCATCGTGGGGGGGTAAGCCAGGGCAAGTTACTGTTGACCAGGGGGAAGGGGCATCTGCCTGGCATCCCCACCCAGGGGGGGAAGCCTGGATATACGGGAGGTGGTGTGGGTGGGAGCTGAACCCCTATGGGGGAGTCGAGGAAGCTGACTCACAAAAAAAAGAAATATTGGGGGATGGAGGGTGCTACATGTACTAGGGGTGGATGGGCTGTACATTGGCACAACCTTCAGTGGCCGTAAAATACACTTACACTAGCTAATAGCTGGTGTAACTGTACTTTGGCTGATATCCCCCGGGGATTGTTCCAGAATAGAAAAATCGGGGACTTTGCAACTGCCCTTCCAGAATGGGGTGCAACTGCTAGCGTAAACCCCCTAGCACCATATCACAGGGGGTTTATGGCATAAATGGTGGCTTAATTATCTTTGGCACAAGCAGCCTGCGACAAGTCACAGGCTGTTTTGCAGAAAACAGAGGATATGATATTCCAAAGCAGTCATGCATGGTGCAACTGAGATGTGCCAGTGCTACTGCAGAAGTGTGCCAAGGAGTGATTTTCAGTGGGAGATAGTGCTCAGTGCAAGTTGCAGTCTGCCAATGTGCAACCCTAATGAGGCCATGCGCAAGGGCAGGGGGCATGCCCTTGAATATGCATCACAGTGCGATATTCCACCCCGACCCATGGTGCAAGTGCGGCTCAACAGCCAGATGTGCCGAGCAGACATGAGCCCATAAATTCAGGGTGCAAGCAGGGGTACAGCACTTGCACTAGGGGTGAGAGTGATAGAGAGTGTGAGAGAGAGAGAGGGCAAACCACCGGACTGTGGAGGGAGGAAACAGTAGGAAAAAGAGAGAACGTGCCTGTGAGGGACTGGTGGAGTGGAACAGGCAGCAATAGAGGTGTTGGACAGAGGTGGCTGTGGAGTGTGAACCAGAAGGAGAAGCAGGTAGAGAGAAAGGCACTGCCCCATGGTGGCAATTAAACCACAGGAGCTGACCACCTGGGGGAGACAGGACAGCAGGGGCCATGGCCAGCACAGTCTTCCAGATGGAGTATGTAATGAGGGGAGTGAGGAGGCTGGAGGAGGAGTGTCATGACCATGAAAGGGCCAGTCAGAGATATGCCTGGAACAGGTAGCACCGTGCCTGCACCACTTTTGCGAACTATTCTGATATGGAGATTGTGGGCCAGTATCGCCTGAACTGGGTGATTCTGAGGCAGCTCTGTGGGCTGTGCAGTGAGGATATGCAGGCATCCACTAGACGGAGCCATGTCATGTCAGTGGAGATGAAGGTGACAGCTGTCATGTGCCTGCTCACCATGGGCACCTTCCAGAGACCAACAGGGGACACCACAGGCATAATCCAGTAGGCCACGTCATGGCTCCTCACGTAATTCCTCAACGCCCTGCTGCCACATGCTTCGGAATGCATCCATTTCCCCAGCACACAGGCAGAGCATACAACAACCATACAGGACTTCCACAGGGTAGTATGGATGCCTGGCATGCTTGGGGCCATTGACTGCACCCATGTGGGCATCTGCATGCCGCCTGACCCTGAAGGCATTGCATACATGAACAGGAAAGACTACCCCAGTGTCAACTGCCAGGTGGTGTGTGATGCCAGAGGGCACATAACCAATGTCCCTGGGAGTGCACATAACACATTCATCTTGCAAAGCTCTGCACTGTGCCACAGGTTCGAGCATGGGGACATCCCCATGGGCCACCAAGTGGGTGAGTATGGGATGACCATGGGGAGCTGGGAACAGCAGGACATGGGATGGGGTGGCCAGGGTAGGTGTGCTGGTTAGGGTGGCAGGGATGGGCAAGGGGCACAGCAACAAAGGATACTAGGCTAACTATGTACTTGTCCATACAGGTGACAGTGGCTATCCACTCAGGCCCTGGCTGCTCATCCCATACTGGCACCCATCGTCCCCAGCGGAGGACTGGTATAATGAGGCACACGCCAGCACAAGGAACCTCATTGAGCATGTGTTTGGGATGCTGAAGGCACTGTTCTGTTGCCTTGACAGGTCTGGCAGTGCCCTACAGTACAGCCCCTCGAAAGTCTGTTGCCTATTCCTGGCCTGCTGCGTACTGCACAACATGGCCATTGACCGTAGGATAGCTGTCGAGGCCGAAGAGTGGAACAGCAGTGGGGATGACAAGGGCAATGGTCTGGAGGGTGGTGGGCAGCCCCACCCTGGGCGGAGGGATCCCCAGCTCCAGAGGATGGCAAGCCAGCACCAGGACACAATTGCACAGGAGCTCTATGGTGCATCCAGGTAGGTGGAGCAAAACTCATGTAGTGGCCACACACAATGGTATGGTGCACAGGCATGGCACTGGACATGCACACACAAAGGCATGGTGCAGGGGTGGGGGAGGCAGTGCCACACAGCTACTCACATCAGCACACAGCACTGTACAGCAACACACATACACACACGCCCAGGTGCCAGCACGTGGCATGGATCAGCTTCAGGGAACTGGTGGTCAAGCACAACCAGTGCATGACTGCTCTCATCATGCCCATGCCACATGGACCAGCAGCTGGGCAGGCACGCACACAGGCAGCGTGTGATGCAGCGCACAGTTGCCATGACTGTGGCATGCACCCACACACATTACCCATGTGTGCACAGGGCAGTGGCAGCAGACTGCAGCCATGGCAGCACACACATCAGGTCTGCCACACGGAACCATGGCCACCACAGACATGGAGGTGGCCACGCCAGGGGCCGATCAGCAGCCACTGGTTGCTCATCGGCCACAGGGGTTGTACTGCGGGACCATGACTGGGTCCACACAGGGGTATGTAGGCACCCAAACAGGCCCATCCCAAGCATGCCTGGGATGCCTACAGCAGAGCCCGGCATTGACAGGGAGGGTGTCACTCACTGCTGGGTCTGTGGGGTAGACTGTGAACTACGCGGTGTCCGTTGCTGGTGGCCATGTTCTGTGGCAGCCAATGGTGCCAGACCAACCATGAACTCATTGGCAATGTGATCCAGGGATGCGGTCATGTCCTCCTGCAGGCACTGTATAGCCTCCAGGACCTGCATGGTGCCCCTCTTGTGCAGCTCAGCAACCTGGCGCACCTCTGTGCAAAGTGCACACACCCCAGCTACAAGCAGCACCTGTTGCTCCACAGAGGCCCACAGCAATCGGGTGTGCTCCAAGAATGAGTCAATGCCCAAGGGGGCCTGAGTGAGCTGCTGACCCACTGGTGATGTACAGCCATGCTGCACTGCCCTCTGCTCAGGTGGATGCTGCACAGCAGGGTCCCCATGGGGTAGGTATCTGTCTGGTGCCCCAGCAGTGGACACTGTGTCTGGCTGCCCAACATCCCCAGCTGCCTGCTGCTGCTACCCCTCTGGCCCCTGTACGCTGGCCAGCACCAAGGCGGATGCACCACCACCACCACAAGGCACTGCCGTGGCTGTACACATGGCAGCACCTGCAGTGGTAGGTGGCAGCTGTCCCACTGCCGACAGGCCACTGGCTGTGCTGCCAGTGCTGGTAGAAGGTGTGGGTTTCTCCCCCACAAATCCACCCATGCTGTCCAGGATGATGGTCATGTCGTCATTACTGTCAGACCCCGCCCCAATCTGTGTCTCCACTGGCATCCTGCTGAAACACAGCCAGAGTCTCGTCCAACACCAAGCCCAGGACATTTGGCTGGACAGCGGTAGTGTGCTGCAGCTGATTGGACCCCAGATGCCCATGGAGGTGGATGGCTGGTCCTCTGGGGCCAGGCCTGCTCCCACAGCAGCTGCTGGTGGCCCTTCCACTGCATGCTAGTGTTTCAGTGCTGTAAGAGAAGACAGAACAGTTAGTGCTGCATTGCTGCACTTCACCCGACCCCCCTCCGTCTCCCCTCCCTCCTTCCCCCCCTTGGACATGGCATACGTGCCATGCAGTGATAATCTCCCACCTGTCTGAAATCCACCATCTGGCACCCTGTCAAGGGTGCTACATCGCATGGTGGCCGTCATTCCTGCACCGTCCTGTGCCATGAGCTGTGGCACTTCTGCAGTGCCCCCCTCCAGTGGCTGACCTGGCTGTTCATATGGCCGCCACCTTCTCTTTGATGCAGTGTTTATCTGTGCCCACCTACTTCCTGAACTCCTGCACAGATGTCTAGTGGCTGCCCTGCTGGTTCACTGCCACTGCCACCTCCACCCAGGCCACAACCCTGGCCTGTGGTGTTCCTGTGGCACCACTCAGCAGTTGCTCCCTGTCGAGGTAGGCCTTGAACAGGGCATCTGCCTCAGCCTTCATAATGTTGGGCCTGCACTTGCAGACTGGCCCATGCTCCTCAGTCTCCTTATGCTTGGACATAGTGCTACCTGTGGACATGGACATGTGTGTCTGTGACTGCAGCTGCCCAACCCATCCACCCTCCTGTGCTGGCTGGTCCCACAGCAGGTGCAACTTGACCTCGGATGGTTGCAATACCAGTCCTGTGCTGTTATGTGGTGCCTTTATAGCATGTTGTATGCAAGTGAGCAGTGGCGCAGCGGTAATGACATGCTAATTTCCCCAGTGCACCATGCATTGGCTCATGAGCGCATTAGCATGTTGTGGCTGAATATCACGCACTTGATCCCTGTGAAATGGAGTTGTTCCTTTGCATATCTCAGTGCAATTCTGTGACATGTGCAGTGTGCTGCCCTGCAATGCACATGCGTTGGGTGCAGTGCCACCGCCTATTAGGCACTGTGCTCTCAGAGTGCCATAGGGGCCATGGCGCACTGTGCATTATGGCGTATATTGTGCTCTGGTGCACTGTGTGCCAGGTGACCCCTGACCCCTGTTGTGACCCTGTGGCCCTTGGGACTACAGCACCACATGCCGAGTGGGCCATGTCCATTCTGCACATCCATGGTGATGCGCAATTGGTGGACATGGCACATGCTGACATGAGGTGTGCATCCCGCACACGTTGTGCACATGTGCACCTCTGCCAGCCATTTTGTCCCTACTCCTTGTGTTGTGTGCATGGCGCATTGAGGTGTGTGATGTGCCCTCAACTGGTCTGTCTGGGAGCTGGTCAACCTAGTGGCCCTTGTGCACCACATGTGCCAGGGCTGTTCAGCTAGGAGCCCCTGCAGCAAGCCAGGATGGAGGTCTGGTAGGCCATCGCTGCAGGCCTGATATGGGACACCGGGGTGCAATGGACTGGTGAACAATGCCACCACTGGTATGGGGACATGTTGTGGAGGGACTCTGAGTGACTGAAGCAGCTGCAGGCATGTGTCCACAGGGGGACCATGCCATGCCCAGGTACATTGTCACAGGCTGCACATGTGCCCTACTGCTGTACTGTGGATTTGGCTGGGCTGCCTGACATGCTCTGTGGGGGAGTGCACTGGCAGCATGTGTATTGCAGGGTGGCATTGCCGGCCTCTGATAGTGCTGCACTACTGCCTTGTGGGACATGTCAGACTGGAGCACACACTGTGCACAGGGGTGGGGGTGGTGGGCACATGCTGTGATTGTTCTCTAATGTGTACCTGTCTTTGTTCCATTCCTAGGGCCTGAGAATCAGTGCTGTGCGAGAGTGTCAGGTGTACAGAGTGGGGCACAGCAGGCCGCTGCAGGTCCGACTGGTGGAGGAGGAGTGGCAGCAGGGATGGCACAGGTGATGCCACAGCATGCAGGTAGGTACTGTTGTATTTCTCTACTCAGTACTGGGTAGGCAGCAGGGGTGTGGGTTTGGCCATGGCCACCTGTACCATGTGCCATGTCAGCTGTGTGCTGAACACTGTGCGTGGTGTATGCCACTGTTGGGCAGCCATTACACACATGTACCAGCTGTTGCTGGAGTGGGTGTGCACCTGGCTGCTACTGGTGCTGCAGTGGTGCTGCTGGTGCCCTGTGCCATCTGTCTGTCACTGTGTAGTTGGGTTGACATTTGGCAGAGGTGTCCACCACTGTGTACTGTCCTGGCATGCTGGGATGCTGGCAGGCATTGGCCCACCCACTGTGGGTGGCCAGGGTGCCACTCCAGGGGTATGTGTCCAGTGCGCAAGGTGGGGAGGCATTGTTTCTTGGGACCTTGCACTGATCTCCTGTCCATTCCTTTCTCATAGGCATTCAGAGGAGGTTGTGGCTGCCCTTATATTGCTGCCTCTTACAGCAAATAATCCTCATCATGTCCACTACCCTGGAGGTGGCTCAGCAGACATGGCAGATGGTGCTCCAGGACAGACAACAGCAGAGGCACCAGGTGGCAGCCAGCCATGGCCGCCCATAGACCATCCCTACCATATCCCTTTTACCCCTGCCATCCCTTCCCCATCCATCCCCGTCCCTCTGTACAGTCCCTGTTCCCTGTCCCCTTACCTTGCTCTCCTTTCCTTTCCCACCCCATGCTATTGTACAGAGTTCCATTGTTTAATACAGTTATCCTGCTTACCTGCCTGTGCCCATGTCTGCTTTGCAGCTGGCATGTGAAGCCATGCTGCAGTGGCATGGTGGGTGACAGTGTGGTGTGCCTGTGTCATTGTGCAGGTCATGCATGGTGGTGTCTTGCCCCTTGATCAGTGGCTGTCCCTTGAAGTGGCCATGGAGTGGCTGTCCAGGATGTGTGACATGTGTGTTGGGTGCCATGGTCCAGGGTGTAGCTGGCTGGGGTCTGGGTGGATGGGGGCACAGCATGCAGTGGGAGGGTTCCAGTGGCAGCCATCCCTTGGCCATTGGTGCCACCTTTTCCCTGAGTCCTGTGCCATGGTGGTGTTGGGGGGATGCTGGCTGCCTGTGTGTGCCCTGTGGTTTGTGTTCACCTGTGCCCTGCCACTGTGCCTCCCTGGCACTGTCCCTAGGTGTGTTCCTCTGCCTGCCCCTCACTTTCCCTCTGCTGCTGTGCTCCCACCATTGCCTGGGGCAGGTCCTTGTGTGCCTGTGCATTTGTCTTTTTGTGCCCTGGCTTATCTCTGGTTGCACTCTGGTGCTGGTCTGGATGCTCACTGGCACATCCCTGGTTGCACTATTTCACAAGCCTGTTTGCTCCCTGGTTGCGCCATGGTGCATCAGTGCCATATTCAGCCATCTTGAGCTACTACATGTCACCATGTGAACCCTTTGAATATGGAACTGCTTGTGCCATGGCGCATCAGAGTTCTACTGTGCCGGACTTGCGCTGCTGTTTGGCTCAGTTCTAAATATCTGGCCCAGAATATTTCAACTCCTGGTGTAAATTGCTAATTGCACCATTTTTTTGGGCACAAGTCAATTTATGCCTAGTGTAACCCTTTGAGAATCAGGCCCCATGTTTTTTTGGGAAATGGGATGGGCGCTAAAAAGATCCCATTTCATTTAAATTATGTCCCTCTTGAGGTCATGGCAGAGTTTCCTAACTTGGAACTTACATTGAGCTCAAACACAAAGTGAAAAAAAGACATTCAAAATATACATTCCAAAATAAACATGTAAGATATGGCATTAAAACATATTAATAGGCTTTATGATAGGCCTAAAATAAATACCTTAATAACAACAGTAAATACTAACTTGATTAATCAAGGTATTTATGCACATGAAATCTGGGGATTTACTGAAGCTAACATTTTAGAAAGTGTCATTATAAATCTCTCTAAGGAGGCTTTAAAACTTCCTAAAGTTACTCTAAACCATTTAGTAGAGCAGAGATGGGACTAATAAGTGTAAAGTACACTATACATTCAAGGATATTAAAATTTTGGTTGAACATTTTTAATGGTAGTCAAGACTCTGTTGGCTGGGTCTCTTAAAGAGAAACATACAATAATAGAGTGTTCCCCTATGAAAAAAGTGGTTAAACCTGGAAATATTATTTCCTAAGGAAAATGGTTCCTTTTTCCTACAATACATAAGTACAGGACTTCAAATATATATGTCCTATGGAAAAGTTATTACCAAGAAGTTACAGGCTATCTCTAGACCAAAGGACCAGGCTATGCTAAACAACCTCTATTCAGAGCCAATAGGGCTGCAACTTAGAAGTTCAAGGTAAAATTATTGAAAATTTGTTTTTTAACAGTTTTACACCAAATTTTCAACATAACATTGTTATGACCCTACCTCATGAAGAAGGGCAGAGAAAATGTTCAACTCCTGGCATAAAGGTGATTTTGTGCAGGGACTGTGAAATCACCTTTTGGGATGTGAAAAAACATTTTGGCCAGGTTTTGAAAAATGTCCATTGTCACATTAATGAAGTGCTGTAAAGATATGGTTGTGCTGTAAATTTGGGCTAAAAATATTGAAAATTACCAGAGCTACAAGCCTGCATTCACAAAATTCAACACGGGCTCTTAACTGTTGTTTTTAATGCTTTTACACCAAATTTTCATTACGGTCTTTTTATGATTCCATCTCATGAAGTAGGGCAGAGAAAATTTTCAGCTCCTGTCTGAAAAGTGATTTCATGCAGGGACCATGAAATAACCTTTCGGGACAGATTTGCCTAATCTCAGTGCCATTGTTCATAAGGTGGAGGTCCCAAAAAAAAGGCATGTTGAAAATTGAGCCAAATATATAAAAAATGGCCAAGTTATGCCACTAAGTTCAAAACACCATTGAAATACATTGAAGAACATACCTGTTTCTTCAGTTGGCAATCCAGCTTTGAAGAGTGAAGATGTGTTTGTGGTCCAGTGAGGATTACAACATTGGACTATCGATGAGGAAGTAAGGGCTTTGGGGGTGCAGGGTGAGGGGTTCTGGAGACCCCATCTCTGCAAGGACATAGACAGGATGGAGGCAGACCAGAAAAGGGCAACTAAAATGGTGCAGAGTCTACAACAGAAGCCATACTAAGTAATACTAATGGAGCTTAATATATATACCCTCAAGGAAAGGAGGAAGAGGGGAGACATGATAGAAACTTTGATGTACCTCAAGGGGATCAACAAAGTCCAAGAGGGTAGCATCTTTCAGAAAAAGAGATGTGCAAGGCCAAGGGGGCACAATTTGAAGATAGAGGGGAGACGGCTAAGGGGCAATGTGAGGAAGTATTTTTTTCACAGAGATGGTGGTGGACACATGGAATGGCATTCCTGAGGAGGTCATGGGGTTAAAAACAGTTGGGGAATTCAAGAATGCATGGGGCAGACATAAGACAATTCTGGTGGGTGTAGGAAGAAGTAGGCTGTTGATTAACTAGGATCTGCAGCTTATCCAATAGGTAGGGAATAGGCGACTAGGTGGGCCAAGTGGTCCTTATCTGCCATCAAAGTCTATGTTTCTATGTGATTGGGCACCCCCAGTGTCACTTCTGTGTTTCTTGGGGGGGTGACCAGGAGGGTCAGGTGGGTGGGAGGGAAAATATAAACATACATTTAAAAAAAAAATAACCACACATGCATGATACTGGATGGAGGGTCCGAGGCTCTGTGTACTGACACTGGGGGATTGGGCACCCCCAGTGTCACTGCTATGTTTCTGGGGTGGTGGGGATGTGTGGGTGGAGGGTGTTGAGAGGGAGTGTCGGGTGGGCAGGAATGAAAATATTAACACATATTAAAAAAATAACTGCACATGCATAGTAGTGGGGAGGAGGAAGACCGAAGATCCGTGATCAGACACTGGGGGATTGGGCCCCTCAGGTGTCACCTTTATGTTTCTGGAGGGTAGTGGTGGATGGGTTCTGAAGGGGAGGGTCAGTTGGCCAGGAGGGAAAATAAATACATATATATATTTTTTTTATATACAGTATATAAAATGGGAAATTCATTCAAATCCAAATCCAGTGTTCGAATTGTGTAACACACATCACATGATCGTGCGTATATCAGAGCATGACAGCACACCTGCACTTTTACACCCCCTCCAAAACAATTTTGCCAGTTTATAAGATAGATAACCCACTCTTTGGTCTGCTGTTGCACTCTGATATACGCATGCCTTGGATGGTTGACACACTCGGCCTGCGCCTCATGTGCAACAATGCGCCACCAAGGCTTGTGTATACCAAGAGTGTGACTGCACACCTAAGAGTGGGTTATCTATTACATATATATATATATATATATATATGTATATATTATACATACAAATAATCATGAATGCACAGTAGTGGATGGGGGCACTAAAAAAAGAGGATTCCTGAGGGCAATACTGTGGGACTGGCACCCCTAGTGTCGCTATAATGTTTCTGGAGGGATGCTGAGAGGGAGGGTCAGGTGGGTGGGAGGAAAAAATATTTTTTAAGCTGCAGATAGTACGGTGAATCATGGATGCAGAGGTGACTGTGGTTCAACTCCAGCATGTTGTTTGGTTGGAATGAATGCACTGAGTCTCTTTTTGTTAGCAAGTGGTATGCAGGGTTATGCCCACTGCAGCCCTAAAAACATTACGGAATCTAAATAGTTCATTAATAATACCAAGGAGCGTTGTTTGAAACAATAGCCTAATAATATGGAGAATCCAAAATTATTGGAAATCAGAAACAAATTCAGGCTTGAAGCCTTTGATAGTAATATATTCACCTTGTGTTATAGTAAATGAGAAGGCTCTGCCTCCACTTTATGCTATTGTGGCACCAATAAACCTGAAGATATTTTACATGTTGTTCTAATTTGCTCATGGTACAGCAAAGTAAGAGAGAATTGGGTTGGGCAATATATTGATATTGTCTCTAACTCACCTAGATACTTGCTGGATCTTTTACTTAATTCAGAAAATCCACAAATGCTAGCCAAGCTGGCTGAATTTCTATTACTCATAGTTAAGATTAGAAAGAGAAAGAGCCATGGGGAAAACATCAAATGCATCACACCTCCCCTTGCTGTTCTGCCAGTTGAGTTTCACTATATCATAAATCCATTTCTCTGATTTTATTTATTCTTGGGTTGATCTTCTGCTATATTATGACAAGCACAACAAGAAAGCTGACAATAGAGGAATTTAATGGATGGCTAAGAACCTGGTGTTGTGCTAAAGGGTATGGGCTGTTGGGGGTGGGAGGGACCTGGGAGAATGGTAACCTCTATGCTAAGTACAGACTACACTTGAGTGAGGAGGGAAAGAAAGTGTTGAAACAGAGGATGGATGAGTACATAGAGGAAGCTGGAAATTTAAATTAGCAGTGGGGGGTGGCAATTGGGCAAGAGACACGCAGAGACCACAGGTTGGGAAACCATATGAGCTTACCCCCTATAACAGTGTCAAAGGACAAATAGTAAGTACTATTGGTGATGCTAGTAAAGGAGGGCAGGATGGGGGGTGGAAGATGGTAACCATTAATGCTAGGAGCCTTGGGAGGAAAACTGCAGAGTTACAGGTGCTCATGGCAGAGGGAGAGGTGGACATTGCAGCCTTCACAGAAACATGGGCCACCCAATACAATGACTGGGACATATCTGTACCAGGGTACAGGTTATTTCGTAGGGACAGGGTGATTGGGAAAGGAGGGGGGGTGGTACTGTATGTGAAGGAAGGACTGAAGTGTGTAAGGGAGGAAGGGGAGGAGGATAGCACAGAGTCACTTTGGATGCAAATCCAGGATTCCAAGAATAGGATTCTCAGAATGGGAGTGGTGTACAGGCTGCCATGTCAGACGGAGGAGTTAGACAAGGAACTAGCAGGACAGATCAGGCGGACCTATGAGAAGGGTAGTGTGGTGATTGTGGAGGACTTCAACATGCCAGGAGTGGACTGGAGTATCCCAACAACCAGGAACAGAAGGGAGCAGGTACTGCTGGATGCCTTCCACACAGCTTCCTGCTGCAAATGGTCAGTGAGCCAACCAGGTTAGGGAATACCCTTGACCTTGTGCTGGCAAATGGGGACTTTGTGGGAGAACTTACAGTGGAGGAACCACTGTCAGGGAGTGACCACCACTCAGAATGGCTCACATTGGTAATGGGCAAGGAAGGAGTGGAATCTGGCACAAGAGTGCTGGACTTCAGGAGGGCTGACTTTGGGAGGATGGGGGAAGTGGTAATAGGGTACCTGGCCAGAACTCAATCTAGTACGGACACTAACAAGAGGTGGGAGCTCATAAAGGTGGGGACAGTGGAGGCAACCAAAACCTGCTGCAAGGCCCAGAGCAAGAAGGCTAGGTCTAAGAAACCGAGTTGGTTGAGCAAGGAGGTCATGGAAAAGATAAGGAGGAAAAGAGCTGCCTTTAGGAGGTACAAGAAAGCAAGGAGGGGGAAGACAGGGAGGAGTATTTGACAGAATTGAAGGAGGTGACAAGGGCAGTAAGGAGAGCCAAGGCATCTACAGAACTCAGGCTGGCACAAGGCATTAAGAAGGGGGAAAAGGATTTCTTTAGGTACATCAGGGAGAAAAGGAGCTGTAAAGACCACATAGTAAGGATTAGGAAGGGGGGGGTTGGGTGGAAGCAGGGTGCCATAAGGCAGAAGCACTAAATGAGTACTTCTGCTCTGTATTTACTAAGGAGAAGAGGGGGGTGACACCCAAGGGGGGAGGAATGGCAGAAACAGGGGGGGAGAGGTTGACAGATGGGGAAATCATGGAGGGCAGAGTTCGGGAGGGTTTGACGGCACTAAGGGTGGACAAGGTGACAGGCCCAGATGGCATCCACCCCAGGGTACTGAAGGAGCTGGCAGAGGTCCTTGCAGGACCTTTGGCAGACCTATTTAATGCCTCACTACATTCAGGGTATGTACCTCAGGACTGGAGGATGGCTCATGTGATGCCCCTCCACAAGAGTGGCCCCAAGGATGAACCGGGAAACTACAGACCAGTGAGCCTCATATCCATCATGGGTAAGCTAATGGACACTATCCTGAAGGGCTGAGGGCTGGTGGCCCTCCTAGAGGCCAAAGGACTACAGGACAGCAGACAGCATGGCTTCATATGGGGCAGATCTTTCCAAACCGACCTGGTGGAGTTCTATGACTGGGTAACTAGGCAACTGGACAGGTGCCATGCAGTGGATGTCCTGTATCTGGACTTCAGTAAGGCATTTGACTCGATGCCACATAGAAGGCTGGGAAGTAAGTTAGAAGGCATGGGGCAGGTGCAAAGCTGGTGAGCTGGGTAGGGAACTGGCTTCAGGGAAGGCAACAGAGGGTGTTGGTGGGTGGGGAGCTCTCACACCCAAGGGTAGTGATGAGTGGTGTTCCACAGGGCTCAGTGTTGGGAACAGTATTGTCTGGGATATTCATTGCAGACATATCATTGTACATCAAGAGCAAGATCAGTATGTTTGCTGATGATACCAAGGTAGGTGCAGTGGTGGATGACCTGGGGGATGGCAGGGGTTGCAGGATGATCTGGCAAAGCTTGGAATATACTCAGACACCTGGCAACTGGGGTTTAATGCCAAAAAGTGCAAGGTACTGCATTTTGGGATGAAGAACCCAAGGAGGAGTTACCAGCTGGGGGGAGTGCAGCTAGCCCAGACAGAGGAGAAGGATCTGGGGTGCATTACAGGGTCAATGAACAACTCGGCACAATGTAGGAAGGCAGCTGCAAAGGCCAAAAAAATGCTGGGTTGTATTGCATGGGGTATATCCTCGAGGAGGGAGGAGGTGATTCTGCCACTGTATAGGTCATTAGTTAGACCGCACCTGGAGTACTGCGTACTGGCACCCATATCTGAAGAGGGACATTAAGTTACTGGAGGGGGTGCAGCACAAGGCGACAAGATGATCAAGGGGCTGGGGGACTTATCATAACAGAGGAGGCTGAGGGAGTTGAACATGTACTCACTGGAGGAGAGGAGGGACGGGGAGACATGATTGAAACCTTAAAGTACATGAAAGGAATAAACAAGGCAGGTACAGAGGGGCTATTCAAAGTAAGGGAGGGGAGTGACACCAGGGGCCATGATATGAGACTGGAGGGAGGAAGAAGGGTTCAGGAGGGAGATGAGGAGACACTTTTTTACAGAAAGGGTAGTGGCTGGGTGGAATGCGTTACCTACAGAAGTGGTATCCAGTAGAACAGTGGACTGCTTCAACAGAGGATGGGACAGGACAAGGGGGAGGGTCAATGAAGGGGAAGGGTGAAAAGGAGGGGCAGCTGCAGAATAAGGGGTGCTAGCTGCACATTTGAGCAGACTTGATAGACCTCTAGGCCTTTATCTGCTGGCAAATTTCATATGTTTGTAAGTATTTTTACAAATGTTTTTACTTATTTAAGACATAGAGTAAAGCTGAAACATACTTTTAATACCCTAGATTAGGTACTCCTTCTATTTTGTGACTACACGCTACAATGCATGATGGGGGTGCCAACCAGGCCTGAAACCTGTTACGTCCAATTTACATCTTTTTTTGACAACATTATCTAAGTATTTTTCATCTCTTCTGTGTCTCTATTGTTAATCTTATTTTATCTTATTGTAATTTTCTTATGTTATATTGATAGATTTTACTTGTGTGATTCTTTGTATGGTGAATTTTGTAATGACCTGTGGTTGCTCAAATAAATTACTACTACAACCCACAATGAGTAAACCTGACAGTACCTCTAGCCTTAGCACTGGAGATCAGAATACCCCTGAGAACAGCAGCCTGGGGCCCTTGTTTAAGTTCTGTTCTATGCTGTCCTGTCAAAGAAACTTCAGAGCCAGATATCAGTTCTAGTTCACTTTGCTCGGCCTGCAATGTTGCAATGGAAATAGCTGAATAAGCTCTGTGTATCATTATTGGTTAGCACTTATGACATAAAGTGATGGTTTGCCCAAGGAGCAAGGGTAGTACTGAAGAGAGAAATCATCTGCTACATGTTGTGCTGGTCACTCAGTGGGGGTGGTGGTCTTTTTAGTGCCTCATCATACAGCAGCATTCTTAACAACAAGTAAAAGGAAGGAGAGGAGAAGCGCAGGTCTCTGAAGGGCCAAAGAAATTATTTTTGTGCACGCACAATAGTCACTCAGATATTAATAACCACAATACCACTGAGATATGCACAGCATGAAAACACCTTAACCTAAGTTTGGGTAATACTTGTACATGTTAAAGTCTTTCACTGAATTCCGTCCCCATTCTGGTGATCATTTGGCCTAGTGGCCATAGAGCACCGTGGATTACCTTGTGTCCTAGGTAGTTGATCATGGGTGCAAGGCTGCAATGATAATACCTTGGTAATTGTCACTTTTCACCATGACCACTGGGCCAAGCCCGCTTCTGTGATCTCTGATGCATCACCAGTATTACAGTTTTCCCAATCCTCATGGGCCCCTACAACATTCTTTGCAGATGTTTACAATGGGCTGGATGTTCCTGCTGGATTTTGTGCTCTCAGGAAAAAGGATCTCTCTGTTTAGTTCCCCCCTCAACTCCTTGTATGCAGACTGTTCAGACACGAAAGAGGCTGGTCACTTAGGGGATCTAGAACAGTCACCAGAAAACCCCTCCCAGAGGTAGCAGTTGAGTCATTGGAGAGATGGATGAAGCATGAAGATAGGTTATGAAACAATGCTCAATTTCAGGCCTGAACATTCAACCCACAGCTTCAGCTTTCTAGTTTGGTAGATATTGTGAAACAGCACAAAGCTGTGATGTTTAACAGTGCCATATTTGCTTTCAGGAGCACAGCTGGGCAGCCCAGAGTCCAATAATAAAAAAAAAAAGGTTTTCTCGTGACTATTTAGCCCTTCCTCAGTGAAAAGCAGGAATCAGTCCCACTGATGGCATAAGCTAGCAGAGCATTTAAGGTTGGGCAGAAAATGTCAGATTTAGAGATGTATGAGGGCTTCCCTTTCTCATACTAGTAGATCTTGAGGTATTTCCATTTGGTGGCAAAACATTAATTGAAATGCTAAGGAGGTCAAATAAGCCTTCAGAGCAGATTCCACCTCTCTAGTGCCCAAAAGGGTGTACACCACCAGCCATGCAGCATGTGCCATTTTGAACCTTATTTCACCTGAGTGCAGAACCTTCTTGATTGTTTTGTAGGCCATCTCCCTATCTCTGACAAGCTCATGGAACTTATCAGTGTTTCAGCATCTCTAGCCAGCAGTTGAATGCATGTAGCACCAACCAAACATTAGTGAAATATGTAGAAACCTCCAGGAGAGTGACATTTATATTGTTCCTAGCTCCTAGAAAACTTTTTTGAGGCAATCATGTTTACCTTCTGGCTCAGGCAGGGGGATGGGTGGGCTGCCTGTTTTATAGTGCTTTGGAGGTTGAGGCCATGGTGGTACCTGTGGAACTATTGGGATCTCTGCTACTTCATTTCCAGCATTTCTTTGTAAGCTGCTATCATTTGCTCTTGTCCCCAGCTGCTGTATATCATGATTTACCAGTGAGTATTGTTTAAGAATTTTAAAAAAAGCAGGCGTACTGGAATTTGGCCACATTTTAGCCTTAATAGGACTGGAGCTATTTTGAGAGTGGCCTTTCACACTGAGCACATCACACGACTCCCCACCCATTCCTACTTTGATTATTGATAGAAATTGGTGGAAAATCTATACTAAGATAACTTGAGAGTTTGCAGACAAGTACAAAAAGTCAGGACATCCTATGTAAGGGTTTTCAGGTCGTTAACTGTCACTGCATCTGTCAATATCTGCAAGTTGAGTTGTTTTGCCAAACTGTATGTTACCCAAAGCACTATGATTAGAAACCCTTTTTCCTTGCTTTCAGGGATTAGGGGAAGTTGGAGTTTTTGATCTAACAATGCAGACTTCAGGATTCTGGCTTTTTTCTCTGCAGACCCTAGTGGTGTACAAACATTCAAATTTAGGAAAGCAAGAAGACCACTGGCCCATTGAGTACTTTCCCCCAACAACTAAGCTGTACTACTCTGTTACCTTTTTCTCTAAGATACTTATCTAGTTTGTGACCAAAGAAAGAAAGTGTCAGCTGACACCACTTGTTCTGAAAATCTGATAGAAGAGACCACCACTCATTCTCTGAAGTAGTTAGCTCTTCCTGAAAATTTTGCTGAATCTATCCCTTTTAATAGAATTGAATGCCTCTTTGTCCTCTGATACTTGTACATCCTGAAGATCTGCATTTTGGTCCTAAGGTGTTATCCCTTTCAGATATCTGAATACCTTAATTCCACCACCCCTGAATCTTCTCTTTTCCATGTTGAACAGCCCCATTTCTGCTGGTCTGTCCTCACAGTCCATGTTCTCCAACCTTGGTTGTGCTCTTCTGCATGTTCTGAATCATGTTAATATATTTCTTTCACAATAGGGACCTGCACTGTACATTATACGTCAGATCAATCAGATTAGTATTCTGTTCAAGAACATTACAATATCTCTGTTTGCAAAGTTTCTCTTAATGTGTGCTTGATTTTATTTGCTATGCTGGCCTCTGCCCCATACTGTTGCACCATTTAAATCTGTTGCTGATAATTAACCCCAGATGCTTTTCCTGTTGCAGTTCAGCAATTTCTACTACTTAGGTTGTATTTTTGCTTTTCTATTCTTCTCACATAGATGCATCACTTTGCATTTTGAATGTTGAAGTTCATCTTCCATATATTTGTCCTCTTCTTGGGCATGCCCAAGTCCCTTTGCATTTCATTAACTTTCTGCTGAGATGCACCTACCCTACATACTTTGGTGATATCAGCACAATTGACAACCCAGATTCTGGTGCCCACCTCCAGACCACTTTTAAATATTGAAAAACATCTCCTATAAAAAAATGCATGCATCTCTACTGGCCACTTGCTTTGATGTTGATAAGTTACCAGTTGTTTATTATAATCAGTCAGTTTCTCTACCAAATGAATTACATAGAGAATAATGGATGGGGTGTTGTACATTATGATTTTTTTTACACACCCAAGGTGTGTAATACCACACAAAACATGAGTGTAAAGTACAAGTGGTTTGTAATGGTACAACACACCAAGGGTGTGTAAAAACATTAATAATGTAGCATTCATACTTTAGTGTATATAATTGCTGGATGGTATAGGGCTACGTGGTAAAAAAAAATGGTTGTTGTCCTTTTTGTGGCACTTTGTTTCTGTGAGTGTGGGATGGCTGTGACTTTTACCTTCAGTTTGACTGGCTGACACCCATACCATAAGAACTAGACAGTTATTACAGAATCGAATCTGGTTAATATGGTGTCTGAAAGTGGTATTAGTCCTGTCAACAATTGGGTGCACCATTAATAATATATCGAGTAATACAGAGGTTTTCTATTTCATTAACTAGTTTCCTGTGTGACAGAGTGTTTAAGGATTTGCTGAAGTTCAGATACATAACATCCACAGCTATTTTCTCAACAAGATCCTAAATGACATTATCAAAAAATGCAATAAGATTGGTCATGCACATTTTCCCATTATAGAATCTATACTGCTCCATAGAGTGAACTTCAACTGCCATCCAAATGAGTGGCCTGGAACCAGGGGACTTAACCACTGGTGCTGTAAAACCCCACCTAGTGGAACCCCTCTGTCTCCTCTTCCGATTTCAATTGTTCCTCATCATCCTGAGTCAGTCATCTCAATCCTGTAACTATTTCAAGCACTCCTTTGTGTCCACTGATATTGAAGAGAACTTCAGTTTGCTGAAAGGGATGAACAAGGTAAACTGTGTGGAACTATTCAACTAGAGTAGTGAATCAGAGCACATGGTCACAAATGGAAGCTAGTGGAGGGAAGGTTCAGGAAGGACATGAGAAAGTTTTATTTACAGAGAGTGTCTGAGCCATGGACCAGTGTTCCAGCAGAGGTGGAAGGTATCAAAACCATTTCAAAAAGAGTTGGGACAGAGTTAAGTGCTTAGTAGTTACTAAGGAGATAGTAGTAAAACAGAGAACAAGGGTGTGTATAGTCTAAACAAAGATCACATATTAACAAATGGTCTTATGTCATGCTAGGGTGTTACAGGAAGATAGACCATTATTTCGTAATACTAATAGGTCATATTAAAGGCAGAAGAAGCAAAGAAGCCATTAGCACATACTGTATGTAACTTCTGTATATTAAAGATAATATTCCATTGTTGCTCCTCTAAGAATGTGTTTATCCAATTTTGCTTTAAATTTGAGTTTTGTCCTGCTAATAATAATTTCACTCTGCAATCTGTTTCATGGGTTCACTACCCTTTGAGTATAAAACTGCTTCCTATTATTTCAACAAAATGTTAATGTTTTAACTTGCAGCTGATTACTCCAGGCACTCACAACTATATTTTCTGAATTCCATGTTCATGTCACATAATAGATATGGGTCTTTGATGATATTATTCAAAAGTAAAATGTCTCCTCTAAAATGTTTGGCTCTTGTGACATAAAATGTAGTCATTCTCTTTCTTTTTCTTTAGTTTTTCAGCATCATGTAATGTGGAATGCTTTGTTGATACTTACATGTACATTTTGTTTGGGATTCTTTTAATTTATTAAAATTCCTCTACTCTTGCAACTGGTACAGCATTTCTGTATCTTACCTTCAGTAATACATCATCTCTAATCAAACACTATTCTACTAAGAGGCCACTATCACATGGGATCATCATCTGGACTATTCATGCTGTCACTTTGTATTCTGACAAACAGTCTACTGTAGCTATTGTGAACAAGTTTGTGCATCTTCCCCTGAAACCATCAACTGCCTGCAGAGATGAAATGGTTTGTCCATTCATCACCATTGCTCATTTTGATTATTTGCCTAGTGCTGACAATACCATACCAAATCATCTTTCCATTTTGAATTCCAGGCATTCAAACGCTAGCCCCTACAACAGATCTGAAAAATGTACACACTATCAGACTTCCAAGACCTAAAATGACATATTGTAAAATGCTATTTCTCTGAAGCCAATAACATGATATCAAAGCCTTGCTCCTAATACCAGAATAGCCTACCTTATAGCTTGAGCAAAATATCTAAACCTCAGAGATCTGAAAAACTGAACCTTTATCTTACCCATGTTCATCAAATTTTAGCATCTACTGCCTTCACGTCTCATATGTAATGCTTAACAATTTCTTCAATTAGTAATTCTGCCTGAATGCCTATCCCTTCTTGAGTTCTGTCATTACATTATTTGTACCAAATCACAGGACAATTGTACCAAAGTAACTCATCTGTATCCAACCAATTCATTTCTTTATATCCTGAAATCTTATCACTATCTTCAGTTCCAGCACCATCAGTCCATCAATCAATATGATGCTTCAGACTGCCATGACAAAGTATTATATAGTTAATAAGACCTGATAGGGCTATCCCTCCTGTGCAACAGTAGAGCTACCACTAAAGATGGTATCAAGCTAGATTTGGGAATGAGTCAGGAGCATCAGCGGGCCAGAGGGGGGTTGAATGATCATCCTATGGATTGCTGTCCTCCATTGGCATGGGGGACTGTGGACTCCAGATGTGTGAATGAGACCCAGTGGAGAGTGAGTGTACTCTGGCCAGGGACACACAAAGATGGGGTGGAGATGATGGTGGATGCCTGCAACATGTGTATAGAAGCAAACATGTCTGTGCTCTGATGTCATTACACATCCATATTTCCATGGAAAACGTATGGAGAAAAACCCTGCAGAGAGGCTGCACCATGAAGTCAGGGATCCAAGAACCACCGCACTGCTGAAACAACCCAGACGTATGTCTTGGATGGGGCTTTATGATGATCTCAGTCTCTACCTGAGGGAGGCCCTCCTTGAAGGGAAAGGAAAGTCATAGTTCCCCCAGACCAGATGCAATGGAGAGTGCCAAGGGAGGACTGGGCAGGGGATCTGTGGGCAGACAGGGGGTACATCTCTGCCCTGGACTGGAGAGGCAGAACAAGAATAAAAAAAAAACAAGACCTGCTGAATTTACTGCAGCAGCAAATCACTTTTAGTAAGTCATCAAACTTCTATATTGTATTGTTTCAGACTTCAAGACTGATCAGTAGTCAGATAGATTATTTGTTACCCATTATCTTACCTAACCAATAGAGTGCAGTCAACTGGTAGTCATTCATGTCCTTCCAGCAAAGCCTGTTCCTCTCCTAATGACAGAAAAGAAGTCCTGCAAGCAATATCCTAGTTCATATCTCAAACGAGGACTCTTCTGATCCATCCTGTCAACCATTAGGCATTGTAGTAACTACCATGGCAAAAATCCAGAACATGCTTCACCATAATATCAAACTCTTAGGCTTTCATAGAACTTATTTTACCCCTGTTTTGGCTCACAAAATAAATCCCCAGGTCTCAGATCAGTGCCCAAAATGTCTCTCACAGGGGTGCTCCTTTTTCCATTTGGTATGGGCATGCCCAAAAGTACTGATATACTGGGATAAGATAAACCGCTTGATTAATAGGGTTTTGGAATGTGACATTCCATTGAACCCAGTGGATGTCCTGCTGTGGGTATACAGAGGGGGAGAGGGTTAGATCAAAACTTCACATCCTTTAAGGAGATATTGGCTTTAGTGGTGGGCAAACAGGTTTTGGCACAGAATCGGATGGTGCAAGCAACACCCACCATTGCCAGTAGACCAAAATGTTGCTAAGCAACATGAATCTGGAGCATATTCAGTATAGGGTGTAGGGACGTCTAGATAGATATGACAAGATCTGGTCTCCAATGGAGAAGGCCTTGGGGAAAATGTGGTTTCCTCTATTTTAAGAAGGTAGTTTTAATGGAAATGTAATAGATACCCAGAATGCAAATCTAATAGAATAGCCTCAAAGAAATATTTAAAAAAAAATTGACATAGATATCAATTATATCTTTATGCTGCATAAAATATCTATTTTATTCTTTTATGCTTGGGAACCTGCACACACCTCAGTATATGAAGTTATATGTTCTGTGTATAATCATGCAGTCTGTTTTTTTGCTTCTCTCTGCCTACTGACTCTTTAATAAATAAAGTTAAAAAAAAAACTTTTAAACTGTTGGTTCCCTTTTCCTCAAGTTACACATCACACATACAGTACCAGTACTTTGTCAGGCTTATAGTCTCAACTCCTCTTGGAAAGGCCAGATGAGGGAATACCTGACACCATGGTTGTGCTCACAGGGTTTCATTTCCCTTTCCTGAGTGTATCAGATCCTCACATTTCCTTCAGCCTCACAATCGCTTCTGTTGGCATCTTTACTGATAGTGGAAATACTTAAAACGGAATCACTATAACACATAAGCACTACATATAGCCCCTTTCAATTTAAACTACAATATGTAAGCATGACCACTCTCACATAATGAAATTGCCATTTTATGATGGAAAAGTGGGACTAAAACAATGTGTATTATAGACTCATTTCAACTGCCAGACATTTGAATGTATTCACTCAAATGACATCCTATCAATCTGGTAAATGCATATGCAAAAGTGAAAAACTCATAAAAAACAACAGTTAACATCTAGAATTAGTCAGGCCTTGTCCATGTTTGTTCAACAATTGCTGCAGGCAGCATGGATTTGCATGTGTTATCTTCAGCAGGAAACTTGTGCAGGATGCACAGGTCAACCAGCTAACTGTTCCCTTTGGGGGAAATAACAGGAAAATTAAAAACATTTGCATGGAAAATATAACTTCCTTGTACAAACCTGAGTTTTGGCAGCCTTGCTATCTGGTGTTGTGACACTAACTTTGCAAGAAACAATTGCTGGTAAAGAAAAGTTGATGCAGAAGTGTGCAGTAAAAAGAATATTTCTGTACTTTCTTTTCTTTGCTTAGAGCAGGTTTTAAGGAAAATGTACGCTGTTGTATCCATATAATGCAAACGGTATTATCCAATAAACATTTATCACAGGCATCTCCTGAAATTGCAGTGATTTCATATCTAAGGGGCTGTGCGACTTTCCTAAGCAAAATATAGCTTCTGTGACTTATAGATTTATGACAAAATTATGTCATCAGCTTTTAAGAATGTTATGAATTGATACAGGCATGTGAATTTGTAACCTGATACAGTAGTTCTTATTGAATAATGACTTTTAACATGCATAGCCAAAGCTAGTTTCAAACTGACAAGCTAACATAACATAAATGTGTACCTTTTTGTAAACTTTAGAACAGTAGAACACCTTTTATATTTTATCTGATTTGGTTTCTTGTTTCAAACTTGGGATAAGTCTCAATAAAGCCCACAGGAGAAGCCAACAACTTTGAAATATGCAAGAATAGCAATGGGACCTCAGAAAAACTATTTAGTTACCAAGGATTTTAAATTCTTTTTAAAACCATCATTACAATATCTGTCAGTAGGAAAGGTTTAAAATATGCAGTACTGCTTCAGTTACTGTATGTAAATGAATCATCATTTGGAAGCTAGTTTCAGTCATTTCTCACTGTTCCTTATTTAGTTGTGTTGCTACTGTTTAATGTTCTTTTGCCCAGTCCACATTGTACTGTATGTTAATTCACTGTAAGGCAATTTTAATATTTAAGCATCCTTGAAACTGTATATTTTGTTATACTTATTTCCATATTATTGTATTATTTTTATACATTGTACTTTGTATCTTTTCTCTTCTCTTCTGCCTTCCCCAGGATGCATCTGGAATAGAGCTTATACCAGTCAGTATATATTTCCTGGTAAAACTTTTGAAATAACCAATAAATAAGCTGGCCCATCACACAGCAGCAACATTGCCACGCGTGATTCTGGTGACGTGGACTCTGATCCAGAGTGCACACTGGAGGGCCATGGGGGGAATGAGCTATCCAGAAGTGTCTCTGCACGGGGGGAAGGGGGTTACTGCAAAACTGTTGCCCGTGTGACTTTGGAACGGCTGACCTCAGCCAAGCCCTGTGTTTGAGTATTCATGCACTTGTGCTCAGAGGGATTTTCTGAAGTCTGGTATAGAAATCAGGTAGAATTTCTAGTGTTGGCTCCCATACAGTCTAACTGTGTTATCTCTCAATAGCTGGCTAAAAACAAATGTTTCTGTATGTTGCTACTGCTTTGGAGTTGCAGCTTCTTCTTGTTCCCCAGAAGGGCTCCTTCCTGTGTAAAATGGCAATAATGTTGCCTTGCAGAGTGACAACTGGCACAATTGCACCCTGCACTCCACAAGGTTACAGAAATGCCACCGTTAAGAGTGACAGAGGTGAGTGGTCACCAGAGGGTGAAAGAGGGCAGTAACAACAAAAATAAACAAGAGCTGTCTCTTGCTCTGTGGCAACTGGGACAGCCCAGGACTGAGCACCTGAATTTAGAGACTGAAAAAATACGAACAGTGCTTTGTGGCTGTATATATCATTTACTCTATACTGTACATAATCATATGTCATCATGCTGATTTAAGCTTATAAGGACACTTTTTATCCATTAGTTGGGGAATTGAAAGCTTTGATATTTATGAACAAGTCATGTTCTGGATTATGATCTTAGATCATGATTAAGGCCACTAATTTATGATGATTAAAATCATGAAACTGCCTTTTCAAGACTTGAAATTCCAGGAATTGTACCTGTGATAGTCTAACTTCAGTATTTTACCAATATTCTACTGTCATTCTTTTGGTATGTGTATACAAATAATTAGAATAAAAGAAGGCTCAATACACAGATCATCTAAATGAAGTAAATTGAAAATTGTACAGGAAGTAATTATAAGAAAAATACAAATTTTATATATTTATTGACCTGGTATAAAATGCTAAATTCCATGAAATTCTTTGTTTTTACTGGTGTAAAGGTAGTACAAATTCTGGACTTTGAGTTTTCTGGTAAAAACCAAAAAACAATGGCCTTGATCATGATTTCTCTTAATCATATGTTGATATTTGATGATTGACAATGATCAGTCAAAGCTGAGTTTCAGAAACATGAATGATGATTTAGCAATTCACCTGGGCAGTTATTGCCTGGTGCAGGGGATCAGGAAGACCCTCTTTCTTAGCACTTAGGTGGAACTGCTTAGCTGCAAATTAGCATAGAATGTTGTCAATGTCCCGCTGGAACTTTTCTGTCTGCTCAGGTGCTTAGGAAAGACAGACAACGAGCTGTGTGTACTCTACATGCATGTCAATATACAAGAGACTCAAACTTTAGTTAGGTTCTTGAATGATAAAGTACAGGATGGCACCATGGGTGACACCTGTACTGACTTGGAGGAGGGGGGAGCTGAACATCTTTTAAAACAACTTGGGACCTATCAGATAAGTAGGAGCTGAATCACCTCACCATAAGGTTGGTAATATTAGCTCTACTGTACTTGTTAAAAAGAGTGGTGTGTGAAAATGTGCCAAAAGTCATGGCAAGCTTGACAAAGCTAGTAGAGTTGATCAGGCTCAGGTGTATCCAGTTTAGTATGAAGTTTGTTAGCCTGAGAAGAGAGGAAACTGTGAAGTGGGATTTACAGAAGCAAGACTGAAAAGGTCTGAGAGAGGTGATATGTTCAAAAAAAGAGGAGGACTGAGAGTGCACAAGTAGTTCTTATAAAATCTATTTTACATTGAGGGTTATCTCCCGACCAATTGTAGCATGAGACAGTGTTATTCTGTGAAGAATGTTAATCAATCAGTTTATTGTTTGTCCAAAAAAGGACATCACAATAGTTTACAAGCAAAGAATAAAATGCATTAAAAGCACATCAAAGGAGCACTTTACCATAATAAATATTTTATAAGAGTTAGGCATGTGCAAATTCTGCAAATACATTATACAGTATGTCTTATCTGTGAGCGACTTAAACATTCAGGGCCAGATATTCAAAACTTTGCCCCAGGGCTAAATTAACACTGCCCAGTGGGCAAACTTAGCCCAGAGCACAAAGCAAGCTATATTGAAATGGAATAGCTGGGGGCAAACAGCTTCTGAATATAGCAT
The DNA here is from genome assembly GCA_016271365.2 of Neoceratodus forsteri. Lineage (NCBI taxonomy): Eukaryota > Metazoa > Chordata > Ceratodontiformes > Ceratodontidae > Neoceratodus > Neoceratodus forsteri. Next base: position 702,591,300 of record CM057455.1, read on the forward strand.
AGAAATGAGGCCAGACAAACTGGACTGGGAGTGCAGGGCAACCGTAGCCCTGGAATAACACAGCTCTGAATATAGCAACCAGGAAGTGCAAACCACAACATCAACACAGTGCACAGCAATGTGAAGGTAGGTAGAGGTGAACTATGTGGCCAATGTGTGTGCCAGCAAATGTGTGGACCCACTACAGCTGCAGGCAGCAGTGCATCTGAAAGTACTGTGTTCAAAACTGTATAATATTCCCCGAACTGTTTGCGCAGCGCTAACATGTTTGCGTGGGTTTAGCGTAAGGCTAAACCATTAGCCCAGTGCAAAATGTTTGCCCTGTGCTAAATTTTGCCATACTCAAAAGTGACATGCAAATGAGCCTGCTTAGGTAGTCTCTGGGCAAACATCTAGATTAGCATCTCATTATGCCCTGACTTGCTACAGTACACAGCAGACACTACAGTAGCAAGGGGGCCAGTAGTGTGTGGACACAGCACTGCCTATGGTGTGAAGGGCAGTGCTGGTGACTGCAATACACACAATAAAAAAAATCATAATTCTTATTTGAAATCCATGGCAATTTCCATCTTTCTTTCCAATATACCCAGAGATGTCTAAAGTAGGAATAATCAAAGAAAAACTGTGTCATGGATTCCTCAACTGCTTGACAAGCACTACAGGGGCAATTGAGCTGTTCCTGGGCCTTGTGCTTGTTATTATCCCATGGGCTGGATATTCAAAAGGGTTGCACCATGCGCAATAGGGTTGTGCCTGAGCAAGTCCAAAATTGTGCCATTCTGCCATATTCAGTAGGAGGCAGTTGCGCCCCCCCAAGTCAAGCTGAGCAACAGCGCAATGCTAATGAAGGCATGCTGAACCGGAGGGGGAGGAACCATGCATAAACTGCACAGCCCGATATTCAGCGGGCTGTGCAGAGTTGTGCAGGCACCACCCCCAACCTGCATCTGCACAACTTTGAGCCAAAAAAAAAGGAGTAAGTCAAGGGCCACCCACAGGTGAGCTGCCACATTGCAGGGCACAACACAGCAGCTACCACCTGTGGGTGGCCCTCAACCTACTTCCTGTGCCCCCCCTGCAGCCCAATCACGGGCATATAGTAACCCCCACCCCTGACTGGACCGATCATGGGCAGAAGTTCAAACATCCCCCACCCCCCCGACTGGCCGGTGCAGCAAAGTTTAAACATCCCCCACCCCGACTGGCCCAATCACGGGCAGAAATGCCTTCAACCCCAAGTACATATCCCTGGTGGTCCAGTGGACCTCAAGCCCGATCATGGCAGAAATGCATTCAAACCCCAAGGACCACCTACCCTGGTGGATCTAGTGGCCTCACCCACCCACCCACGGAGCCCCACTACCCCACTCCCCCATCAGCCGGGCGGGGGCAGCATCCCACCTACTTGCCGCTTCCTTGTCGCCGATTGATTGGCCCGGTAGGGTTGTGATGCTCATTGGTTCAGAGCAAGAGTTATCGGGCGTAGCCTATAGTACAGCAGCAGTCCAGATATGTGAATGAATCTATCTCATATCTGGACTGCTTTGTACTGTATGGGCTGCACGCCCATTGGCTCTTGCTCTGAACCAATGGGAATGCAGCCCACCGGCAGTCGTCGGGTGGGGTGGCGGGTGGCAGGCAGGTGGATGCTGCCACCCGCAGGCTGACGCGGAGCGGGTAGGGGGCTCCATGGTGGGTGCGTGGGGCTACTAGATCACCAGGGTGGGTGGTTCTTGGGGATTTGAATGCATTTCTGCCCACGATCAGGCTTGAGGTCCACTGGACCACCAGGGATTTGTACTTGGGGTTGATGGCATTTCTGCTCATGTTCAGGCTGTGGGGGCGGACGTGCTTTCACCTTATGCCCGCGAATCGGGCCAGTCGGGGTGGGGAGATGTTTAAATCTTTGGCCGTGATTGGGCCAGTCAGGGGTGGGGGGAATTTTTAACTTATGCCCACGATCGGGCTGCAGGGGGCATCGGTCCCCTATGGCTGCTGCCTGGCAGGGCACCAGGCACAAATCCTAGGGGATCGGCACACCTGCATGCACATTGGCACACCTGCATAAATAGATGCAAATGGCCCCCCCGTGCCGTGCATGAATTATGGCCCCATTTGCATGTCACCTTTTGAATATCAGAAGTTTGAGCATGGCGCAATGGTACTTGCGCCACCGCATCTTGAATGCTCCACCCTGACCACTTGCGGTGGTGAAGTTCCACTGCGCCATGTCCAGTGGCTGTGGCCTGGGGGTGATATTCAAAGGAGTTGCTCAATAGAGCAACTCCTTTGAATATCTCCCCGGCCACACCCCAGCGCAACTATTTTGTGTAGTGCAAGGGCTTGCGCCACAGAATAGCGCAGTTTGAATATCCAGCCCGGTAAGCCACAATACTTCCCACATATGAAAAGGTATCCTAGGGTTATTAAGCTGGGATAAGATGTGATTATTCTTTTCAGCAGGACAGTTTTAAAAATTGTGAATGTCCGGGTATATCTGGGGATAATAAAGGAGTAGAGGTGAGACCTTGATTTACAACAAATCTGAGAAGTGTTTAACCCCCATTTGTGTAATTTGGCTGCTGCTGGTCTTAAGAAACCAGGAATACTTAGTCTGGTAGTTATTTTTGGAGGAGATGTTACCCACTGTGACAAGAATGGACCAAGGGTGTTTGATATCCATTTAGCCCATAAGGGATCTGTTCTAATATTTAAGGAGATAAATAGTGTATTAAAAAAGGTTACAGGGTCAATCATTCCCAGGCTGCCCATTTTTGGGGGGAGGTAAGTAAAACATCTTTTAACAGGGTTCAACTTAGTACCCCATAGCATTTGAAAAAAGAAGCATATAACCAGGATTCTAACTCCACCCGTGGGGGAAAAATCATGGCTACATAAAGTAATCCAGCACTATAAAGTGTTTAAGAACATGAAACCTTTTGACTTTTGACCGTTTCCAACCATTCCACCTGGAAACTTTAGTCTCAACACCTTGTAGGGCTTCTTTCCACTTCTCAAAAGACATATTTTGCTGCCCAAAATTCACACCCAAAATTTTCAAGGGGGATGTAAATATCATAATACCATTCATATTTATGTCCATTTGGGGTACTGGGCAAACAAAGAGGCCATTACATTTCCCTAAATTGAGTTGTGAATTTGATAACCTAGAATAATCCCTAATTACCTGAAGTAGGGAGGGAATGTGTACATGATTTGACATAAATATTACAGTGTCATCTGCGTAAGTCTGTTCAAGAAGAAGATCTCCAGAAGTGGGATCCTTGAGCCCTTGCCACTGTGTTTCTTCATGAATTTTCCTCAATAAGGGATCTAAAGAAAAAATATATTGTAGGGGGCTCAAGGGGCACCCTTGTCTTACACCAGTTGTAATTTTTATTTACTTACATATGTTTTGTTTTATGATTGGTTGTACCAACACAGAAGAATAAAGTAGTTTTATCCAGTCAATGAATTTGGGCGGAATGCCATATTTTCCAAAAGTGGCAAACAAAAAGGGGTGGTGGACTCGGTCAAAGGCCTTACATTGGTCTAAAGAGATGATGCAACCATGTTTCCTTTGACAGGTCCCCGAAGAGTAGTCGACATATTTCCCGTTGAATGACCCGATAGGGAAATCAGCAGGTCGACCGCATTTAGCAGTTGGCTGCTGGTTTCTCATGGAACAAAGTGTTTTTTTCCGGGGTTTCGCCCCAGAACCACCCATGCAGAGGGCTGTGCCCCCACACCTCCTCCACTAAGGATTATCAGCTCCAAGTCAGAGCTGATTTGTTGGGGTGCAGGACCCCCAACAGACAGTGCCCGGTTCCAGTGGGTCCCCTACAGCAGCATGGCACTGTAGTCGCTGTGGGGGACCTTGTTGTTGAACTGTCGCTGTCGAGTGGGTATACCTCATTTGACTATTTTAATATTCAATAAGGTCTCATAATCATAAGAGGATAGTGAATCTTCCTATCTGGGAGCCCACAGTACTATGAAGAATGTCTTAATTCAACAGCTTTATTTTTAAGTCTATTATTTAATATTTGGGTAAGTATTTTAAAATCGGAATTTAAAATAGAAATGGGTCTCCTGTTCTGAATGCAATATCTATCCATGTATTTAAATAAAAACACAGTCAGACCAGAAGTAAATTGGGGGTGGAATGGTTTTAGCTGAAAAAAAGAAAAGACAATACAGCTTTTAAACAGGCTGCAAATACTAAAGGAAAGGTTTTGTACAGTTCATACGGTACCATCCAGTCCTGGAGAGGCTCCTAGTTTTAAAGAGTTTATTGTTTGTTCGATTTCTGATACTGTGACAGGTAATGAAAGCTCTAACAGTTGTTTAGAAATATCAAGTACAGTAAAATCTGACAAGTAAGAGTTAATTTGTTCCTCTGAGGGGATATTACCCATATTATAGGAGTGTAAGTGATCAGAAATAATTTTGTACATCCCTTCTTCTGATTCTGTCAGAACCCCTTTACTGTCCCTTAAGATATGCATTGAGATGTTTTTATTTTGGGTTTTAAAATGTTCAAATCGATCTTCTATGAGGAATTTTTGAGTGCCATATTGCAATTTAGCTCTTAAAGTTCTGGCTCTGTCATATTGCTAGTCTTTCATGTCATTTTTAATTTTTTCAATTTGAGGTCTATAATTATGTTTGGAAACGGTGGATAATGAATGTAAATATTGAAGCTGATTGCAGAGTTGTAAATATTATTTCTTTCCTTAGACTTTTCATAGTTCTGCAACCATACTTTAAGATCTTCTTTGGTGTCCAACCACTAAGAGCCTAGATCATCATATAGAAATTGAACCAAGACTCTAGCTTTAAGTAGCTGTGCTTTATCATTTTGCGCTTCCAGTTCTTGCAAACTAGAAGTATTCAATTTCCACCTTTTATGGTGAGAGGTGTTAGAGGGTTGTTGGGAAATGGTAAGTTTAAGAAACATGTGGTCAGATAATTCAGTGGGGATTATGCCTAAATCAGGAACTGGAACATTTTTTGAGATTAAAAAAGTGGTCAATGGAGGTGGTAAACTTCCCACTGTTATAAGTGTACTGGGGCCCTTTTCTTTTATTTTTCCCACAGTCCACCAATTCTGCTATTTAACAAGATTGTACAGTGCATTGGAATCACAATAAGATTTTTTTCCTTCTAAACCCTGCCTTGACTTGAGCAGTTCACAATTTAGATCTTCAGCAAGAATTATGTTTAGTGTAGTGGCCAGATATGGCTGGAGAAGATTAAATAAAGCCACTCTTTCAGATTTTACTTGAGGCCCACAAACATTTATAAAGTGCTATACCATGTGATCCCAGCTACCATCTATAACCAACAGTCTACTGGAATTACATACACCATTTTTTTAAGTGAAAAAGAGAAAGAATTATATAATATCCCTAAACCATCAGCTCTATCGGTACCGAATGACCAGAAGGAAGGTCCCCACAGCCACTCAGAAGAGAAAAGATGAGCCTGATCTAAGGTAGACATCCATGATTCCTGTATGAAACAAATGTTTATCTTTGAGTCAAGTAGGTATTAAAATACCTTATGCCTTTTGGAATTATTGATCAGGCTACATACATTCAGGGAACCTATGGTCAAATTAGCATGAGAAATGAGATACAGGAAGAGAAATCAGGACTTTTGTTTCCTCCTTTTTTCTTTTTCCCTTTGTAGTCAGGAGTTTCAGGTTTGGGTTGAGAAGGGTTGAGACTGTCAGGCTCAGCCAACTCCATGTCAGACACATCCCAAGCCATGGCTAAAGCAGCATAGGAGTTGGAAGTTTCAACTGGAGGCTCCTCTTGTGCTACTGGGAGGGTGCGGGGAATAGGTTTTGTATTCCTTGTTATTCTTCTCCTAGGAGTAGGAGCAGGTTTAGGAGAGGATTGGGAGGCATTAGAGTCCCCTGTAGTCACACCAGGGGGTCCTGGCAACATAATGGAGTAGAATAGCAATGGGGGGTGGTATTTTACTTTAGAGGTCTGTTCAGAGACTTCATCTTCCTAGATGTCTACATCTTGCTTATTGTCTTGCGGATGATGAGATGGTGATGGGGGTGGGGGGTCCTGATGCTCAGACTGATCTGTTGAGGCAGCATCTTGGGTATTTTGGATTAGTAACTAAGGACTGATCACAGAGGCCTTATTTTAGCTGCCCATGGGCACTCAGAAAAGACGTGTCCAGTTTCATCATAAAGGTAACATTTTGTTAGATTAGCACATTGATGACTGTTGTGCCCTACCTCCCCACAGTTGTCACACCTGGGTCTGTCACACACACTTGATAGGTGGGTTATTGCCCTACATGTTTAGCATGCTTGGGGCTGTCTGGCATAAAAACAGACTCCCCTGTCCCTGCCTAATAAAAAGGAATTTGGAATATGCTCTGTACCACTGTCATTTTGTCGCAGTTTAACTTTATATTTCCACCCCTAGTCCAGAATAACTCTCAATCCAGAATAGCTTCTAGAGAACTGAGTACTTCACATTTTTGCAATAACCAGTAGGTTATGGTCTCCACATGGACTCCCTAATTTCTGAACATGATTGTAACATATATAGTCAAAGTCTTTGTCAGAGGATCACCAAGAAGGGACTCCACAGTGAGGAGAAATTAACCTGGTTGTACCTTTGCCAGAGATTTCAAGTGCATATGAGGAACAAAAGCTAATATCATAATTATCTTCTCCTGATATGTTGATAAAAGTGAACACTTCCCCAGGAGAGAAAAGCAAAAATTCTTTAAGTAGTTTTTTCACCATGTAAAACCTATCTGGCCTATCTTCCAAGCCTCCCTTATACCTTATCTATACTGCGGTATGCCTAGGGGCTGACTCCTTTTTTTTATTTTAGAAAAAAAGTCTGATAGCAAAGGTCTTTGAGGATGGCCGTCCCCTTCATTAGCTGGTTCCTCCTGTGGGACGCTCTTATCAGTGGGGTGCACCGTTTCTGTTTTTTTGATGATGACTGAAGGCAAGGGAAGGGGGGATATTGTCTATTTTGGTTTAGATATATTTGCTGAGTTCTGAGGTTTTGAAAACAAAAGCCCTGCATCTGAATGAGGAACTTGTTTTTGTCCCTTTGAGTTAGTACTACAGCTCTGCAGTGGGCCATGATCGTGAGGCCCTGGAGCACATACTGGAGATGCTTGAGACAGGGGATCTTTATCCCAGTCAGAGTCGAGCAGCCATGTGCCATCAGAGAACTGTTGCCAACCTTCTTCTTTTAAAGATTTTTCAGGAGAATATTTTTGCAAAAGCATTACTGTTCTGAGGCTGAATTGAAAAAGAAGACTGGATTGCTAAAGTAACAGTTTGTGTTTTGGCTTTAGGTGACATATCTTCCACTGTATCATTGCTGCATGCAACAGAAAAAGGTGGAAGGTTCCTTTTAGAAAGGGTCAGAGCATCCCGTTTATTTTTATTTTCCTCTTTTTTTGGATTCTTCAGGCCAGGTCCTCTAGCCGAGAAAGAGAATAATGTGGCTCCCACTTGAATCAAGCCGTCAGCTTGGTCTTTAATGTGAGCGTCAGTGACATTTCTATGCAGTGATAGACTGGTAGGTATTTGTCCATAAAATTTAAAATTAGAGCGTGTCCATCTTTTCAGCTGGCTTCACCAGCTCAGATTCTGAGGAGGTTCCTTTGGCAGACACTGGGAGTGTTAATGGATTCAGATGAACACTAAAGAGAGTTGCAGCACTTTTATCTCTCTGCTGTAAGTCCCTGCTTTCCTTCCCAGGATTTAAACATGTAATTTCTTCCCATGGCTCTTGGCACCCACTTTTGCAAAAGATTTCACTGCCAGTCACCAACATAACAGAGCAAGAAATTAAAGGAGTTACCTGGGAGGTGGCAGGGCTGACATCAGGAATTGCATTTGAAGCCTTTGATGTTCCTGCATCACTGGAGCCTCTTGAAGAGCTGACAGCACTGCTGTGCCCTTTGAGAGGTGCTGATTCCGACTGCAGTTTTTGTTAGTCCATTTGAATCTGGAACTTTCCATGCTTGAGTTATAGCTCCTCATCTCTAAGTACCTTCATTTTCAGCACATTAAACTCCAATTTAGTTTTTACAGCATTTTGATTTGTATCCATTGAATCAAGGTCTATTTTACTTAAATCTTCGGTTGAAACATAAATGTCAACCACCATCTTGATTCAGCATTATCATCTCGGTCCCAACAATGGGTGTAGCCTCTTGCAATAAGAGAACAGAGGAGGAGGAGGCCTGCTCCTCTGTCTCTGCAGCACACAACACCTCCTGTGGCTCCTTCAGAGTGGCCATCTTGGAAGAGGCCAGCAATTCCCCTACTGGTGAGTAGGGGAATTTCTCTGGTGCCCTGGCCAAATTTCCTCCCATTCACTAAAGATACCACCAACAGCTTAATCTGGTTCAAGGTCAGTTGGCATTCAGCTGTATCCCTCTCCCCTGGGTCATGCCTGAAAATAGGCAGAATATGTTTAGTGCACTTGCCTGGCCAACAAAAAATAAATACATAAATAAATAAAATATTGTGACTAATAGTGTCCTGAAATACCCTTGAACAATAACAATATTTTTCCAAATCAATATCTCTTCTATTTATAGTAAAATAACTATAACTGATATTATAATCCCTAGTGTAGCTCACGTTACAAAGTTCTTCAAGTGAGGTTTTAAGGGAATCAATAGACAATCTTTGATTCCATGCACTGTTTTATCAACACTATACCAAGAAGATTGTCTTTGACTTTTTAGGATCTCTGTCATCTTTCTGTGCCAACCAGAACAGTTTCCCCTTTAAAGTGTCTTTAAATTGCATGGAGATGAGTATGTCCCCATTAATGTTATTCCAACTATATAATAGCTTAGTTTTATTGAGAATATCCATAAGGCTCTTCAGCCACTTTAATGAAATTCCTTTGTTTTGCCAATTTATTTTCTCCATTAAGCAGTGTTTCGGTAACATATTAGTTGAATTATTTATTATATGTAGCCAATAGCATGCCATTCTGAGTTCTATCATATGAGTTTTTTATTCTGCCTAATTCAAAGACTACCTTCACTGATGAAGTGGATATAGGTACTTGTAAAATGGATTTGTAGAAGTAAAGAAGTGGGGTATCCCAGTTGAGAGTTTTTGTGACCCCCAGACTTCAGATTCATAAAGTAAAAGGGGATATAATTTAGCTTCCCCAGCTCGGAGAGCAGGGAGAATGGTGTTGCCTCCATATTTATGACTAAAACAAATCAAGGCTTTGGCAATATGTTTCACCTTTATGCATTGTTGTCTGCAATGGGAGTTCCATTTGCCATTCGAGGTAAACTTAATTCCAAAGTAGATGTAGTCATTAACTATTTCTATTTTTTTGCTCTGTAACTTAAACCTACATTTGGTTCTATTGTTTCCAAAAAAACATAATGTTTGTTTTCTTGTGGTTTATTTTCAAATCCAAAGCTTTACATTTTCTTGCTATTTGATCTGTATGATTCTGGAGGCCTTTGCTAGATAAAGAAAATAAGACAAGATCATCAGCGTAGGCTAAAATAGGGCAAGTAACATTTGCTATTTTAAGTGGATCAAGAGATTCCAGCATATTAGACTATAATAATGAGTCTATATAAATATTAAATAAAGTGGGAGCTAGGCTGCAACCTTGCTTTACACCACATGTAGAGTTAAAGAAATCTGTAATATTTCCCTGACTATTGTATCTAATGGCCATAGTTGTATTAGTATATAATAGATATATGGGCATGAGAAGTTCAATGGAAAGTTTTCTATTGAGTTAGATATTCCAAAGTGTTATTCTGTTTACTGAATCAAATGAGAATGAGAAATCAATAAAAAGTGCAAAGATCTTAGATTTCCTAATTTGTATATATTTTTTATACTGGAATGTTTTCCCTGTGGTAGCACCAGAAGTAGTCTGGCCCTATGAATGATTGGAGTGTTACCATGCAACCATGTGGTTCACACAATAGGGAGGGGAGTGAGAAGAGAACTAAATGACTGGATTTGACTGTGACTTGCTGAAGGTTTTGAATTTGCTCTGAGTATATTGAGGAACGTCCCTGAAGCCTGGCAGGTGAATAAGTGGACTGGGCAAGGTGAAGTGGGAAACTGAGCTTGTTGAACCTATATTTGACCAGGAGTGGAGCGCCACCTGGAAACATGACTATACAACCAAAAGGGAACACCAAACAAAACCTGAGGTTGCTAACTGACTGTGCTGCTGCCACTGCAGTTCTGAAGCCTACCAGTCTCTCCAACCATCTCAGACTATAAAGCTCCATGCCTCAGGTATGCTCACAGCCTAAGACTGGGACTGCCAGCCAAGTAGTGGAATGGTCATGGCTTCTTGGTGCTAGCACCTGAGTAGACACCCTCATCTCCAACTTGTCTACCATTGGCTGCCGTGCTACTTTCAGAGACAAAGCTGAAAACAGCTTGGTGTTTTAATCTAATTTGCTCAGTATGGCTGGTTCTGGACTGACTTTTTGGCCCATCCACCCTCCCCTATCCCATAATAAATATGAGTGTGCTCCTCCCTTTTGTCAGATTCATACATCTTATTGGCTGGAGCCCTGCAGTGTCTTTTCTCACAGGTCCCTTAGGTCCTGGCTTCACTGTAACTATCCCCCATACTATCAGTGTGCTTTTTTAAGCCTGTAGTGTCTTCCCTCACTGGTCCCTTAGGTCCTGGCTGCACTGTAACTATCACCCATACTATTAGTGTGCTTTGTTAAGCCTTTTACTGCACCTCTTGTTGTTGGCTACATTTCTACCCTATTTTTAGGTTTCTCCCACCTTGTGGTCACCCATTTTAAGTGAAAATCTGTGCAGCCTCAAAATACTGTGGACACATCACCTGCCCCCAGTCTCCCTGCAGTCATACAATATGTCTTGCAACATTTTTGACTCACTCCTAATTTTTCTCTTTCTCATTCCACTTAGCTGTGATGGCACAACAGCCATAATTCCACTCACACACAACTGCATATCCAGAGACATCCCCTGGAGTATTGCACCGTACAGTATAGCACATCCCTGCTCACCAATGCATAACTCCCCAGATAATAGCCTATACAATCCTCAACTGGAGTACCCCTGCTCCTCCTGTTTCTCACCCCCTGTAGTAATCTTCCTATGGAAAACCCACATTTAGGAGACAGCATAAGGCAGAGAAACATCTTGCCCATTATCTTGCAAGAATTGCATTTCTACTATTACTACTTGCTGGGAATGTTCACCCAAACCCAGGTCCCACCACACCATCATTCATGCAAACCCACAAACTGGGTCCCTAGTGATTGCCTCCATTAATATTCGCAACCTGCTGCCCAAGCTTGATGACCTGCATGTCTGGGTGTTACAACATAAACCCAACATTTTAGCTCTTAATAAAATCTGGCTCTCCCCCAAGGTCCCTGATAATGCAGTATCCATCCCTGGCTTTGTCCTCTACAGGCTAGACCATATAGGTAAATGAGGCAGTGGCTGTGCCATCTATCTGAGAGATACCCTCAAAGGACAAGTCCTCCCTATAACTTCCCTCCACAAGAACTCTCAAATGCTGGTGGTCAAAATAATTATTGGACAGCAAGGTGAGTCTCTCACCATTATATCTGTGTATCTCCCCCCTCATGAACTAGCATCAGGATTTCAAATGGTTACTGACTTCCTTGACAATCACCCAGATTGCAGTGAGACAGTTGTTATGAGTGACTTTAATGTGAACTGGCTGGTACCCGAAGCCTGCCCATACAAAGACACCATTGCTGCAATAGATGTAACCCAAATGGTCTCTACCCCCACAAGATTCAACTATAGAACCTGCTGTAGCACCCTGCTTGATCTGATCCTCACCACCCACCCACCCTAGCAGAATCACAAAAACTGTAGTACTCTCTGACTTTATTAGTGACCACTCCCCAGTTATCTGCCAATGGTCAAATAAGGCACCCAAGCCAAAGCCCACTGTCTGCCACCAGTGTATACTAAAAAGGGAAGCTTCTCCAACTCCTTGCCACTCTCTCACAAATTGATTGGTCGCCCCTCAACTCCGTGAGCTGCATCAACCTTGCACTTAATTTCTTCATTACCCAGTCTGTGATAACTGCTCCCCTTTAAAAGAAGAAAAGCTAGATCCTTTAATAATACTTGGGTTACCCCTAAGCTAATCAGCATGATGAAGCACAGGCATAATCTTTGGCACCGTGCTATGGCATCTGGGCAACAACCAGACTTGCAACACTATAAAGCAGCCAGGAACCAGTGTACCCAGGCAATGTGTAGAGCCAAGCAAGACTATTACAAATGCGAACTAACAGACAAGTGGGGTAACAGCAAGCCCTTTTAAGAAACCATAAAATGCCTTACAGGAAAACCCAACAAATCCATGCTCCAGGATGATGGGGCTGTTTTATAGGATCATAAAGAAATTGTTGATACTTTCAGTCATGCTTTTACTGCTCTTGGCAGTGTATTTCCCAAAAGCTTTTTCGGTACGTCCAGCCTGCCAGGTCCAATGGTACGACCAACACTCCAAGGCTACCCCTCTTCTATTTCAGGAGAATATCTCTTGATGAATCTAGGAAATACCTTCAAAAAGTCCTAGTTAAACTTAGATTCAGTAGTGATTCCTTGGATCTTAAACCTTTCTCACTTTCCCTTGAAGCCCTCCTACTCCCTCTTACTAAACTTCTAAATCTCTTTCTCTCCCTCAGACAGTTACACCAGCTTTGGAAATTGTCCATTGTCACACCAGTATATAAAAGTGGTGTCAGGTCTCTGCACTCCAATTACCACCCTATCTCTATCTTACAATCACTTTTCAAGGTGCTACAATGTATTGTTGTGGACCTGATGTCTGAACACCTTCAGAAATATGATCTACAGTGTACATAGCAGCATGGCTTTCATAAGGTCCCTTGCACTGCCACTGCCCTACTTGAATTTACTAGTCATATACATAAAGCCATGGATACAGGACACTTACTTGGTGCAGTGTATATTGACCTAACAAAGGCCTTAGACACCATGGCTCAGATATTCAAAAGAGTTGAGCCACGCACAATAGGGTTGCGCCTGCGCAAGTCCGAAATTGCACCATTCTGCTATATTCAGCAGGAGGCAGTTGCGCCCCCGAAATCATGCTGAGCAACATCGCAATGATAATGAAGGCATGCGCAACTGAAGGGGGAGGAACCATGCATAAACTGCAGAGCCCTGTATTCAGCCCAGGCCATGCAGAGTTATGCAGGCGCAACCCCTTCTTGCGCCTACACAAAGTTACACCGAAAAAAAAGGAACACGTCAAGGGCCACCCACAGGTGAGCTACCGCATTGCAGGGTGCAACACAGCAGCTGCCACCTGTGGGTGGCCCTTGACTTGTTCCTGCCACACCTGGCGACACCTCCCCATGTCCCGAACACTGCCATCAGTATCCCCCAAGTCCAATATCCTGGTGTCCAGTGATCGTGAAGTAGCTCTGATCACGGCATATCTGTTCTTTCCCCCCGAGCAGCTCAGTCATCACTGTTAGTTTTCGACCCGTTCACATCCCGGATCACGGGCACACTTCGTTCATTCAGGGTCCAGTGATCGAACGGCCTGATCGCGACACCACCCCCAGCTTAGCCTGAGATTAGTGAGCCTTCATTTCACTCCACCGAGCCCCACCACCGAGTCTTCGTCAGCTGGGGCGCAGCACCCTGACCGCCCGCCACCCCGCCATCGAGCTGATACGCTCGGTATGAGCTGTACACCTATTGATCAGAGCATGAGCTATGCATGCGGTGCCCATAGCCATACTAGCGTCCACATAAGTGAATGAATTAATTCACATATTTGACTGGATTAGTACGGGTATGGTTGCATGACCATTGGCTCATGCTCTGAACCAATGGGCATGCAACCATACCCGAGCTGTCAGTTGGCGGGTGGTGGGAGGCAGGTGGGTGGTGCTGCCTGCCAGCTGACAGGGGAGTGGGGTGGTGGGGTTCCTGGTGGTGGGGTAGGGTCCACCAGATCACCAGGGATTTTGGACTTGGGGGGTGAGGAATGCCACCCGCGATCGGCTCCATTCAGTCCACTGACCACCAGGGATATTGGACTTGGGGATTACTGATGCCCGCGATCGGGCTAATGGGGTGGGGAAATACAGTTATGCCCATGATCGGGCTAATGGGGTGGGGATATAGTTATGTCCGCGATCAGGCTAATGGGGGTGGGGAAATACAGTTTTGCCTGCAATCAGGCTACTCGGGGAGTGATGGAGTACAGTTATGCCCGCGATTGGGCTAATCGTGGTCCACTGGACCACGAGGGTTGGAGACATGCATTGTCCCTTATGGGACATCCCGTGATCGGGCTGCAGGGGGCGTCGGTTCCCGATGGCTGCTGCCTGGCAGGGCGCCAGGCACAAGTCATCAGGGATCGGCACGCCTGCATGCTAATGGCATGCAAATGGGGCTGTACTCATATGGAAATAGCCCCCCGTGAGCCTTGCATAAATAATGGCCCCATTTGCATGTCACCCCTTTGAATATCGCAGGTGCTGTGCATGGCCCAATGGAACTTGCACCACCACATCTCAATGCTCCACTCTGACCACTTGCGCTGGTGCAGTTCCACTGTGCCATGCACAGTGGGGGTGGCTAGGGGGCAATATTCAAAGCAGTTGTGCCATAACACAACTCCATTGAATATCGCCCTGGCCACACCCCTGCGCAACTATTTTTAACGGTGCACAGGCTTGCACCACAAACTGGCACAGTTTGAATATCTGGGCCCTTGAGTCATCTGTTTCTATTTTATTCCCTATTTGCACTTGGGCTCTCAAATTAGGTCATGAAGTGGTTTGAAAGCTATCTCACTGATAGGAGCCAAAAAGTTAAGATCACTGATACTCTTTTCAGTAGCCTCCTGGTGCAATCTGGAGTTCCCCAAGGACCCATACTTGGCCCGCTATTATTCAGCCTCTTTATTAACAACCTTCCTGTAGCTTGTAAAAATAAAATGTTACTGTATGCAGATGATACTGTCCTATTTTCAACCCATTATGTCCCTGTCCTTCTCCCCCGGGATCTCCAGAAAAACTTCAGTTGTGCAGAGTCCTGGTTCAATCAACATAAACTACTGATGAATTATAAAACAAAAACAAGGCCATGCTATTCTATGGCTCCCACAGCAAATTCATAAAGGCCAGCCTTGCTATTCATAACAAACAACAACAACCACTCAATCAAGTACAGGAGTTTAAATATCTTGGTATTACCCTTGACTGCACACTCTCCTACAACTCGCATGTCCACCACATCTCTAAAGCCATTAACTCAATAATTGGAGTCCTCTACCACCTTTGCCATTGTCTGACCAATGCCGCCATGTGGTCTACAGTAACTATGGTACAAGTCACATTAAACTGTTCCTCCAATGAGTTGCTTTATCATTTCTAACTGAGTTGCATAAGTGTTGCTGGATTTAGCACAAAGTTTTGCACAAAATGTTCCTTAAGAGTTAAAATGCAGTTTTGCATTGCATTGTGACAGGACTACAGATGCATTCCATCTGAGCTGCAAAAACATTTTACAAACATTGCTCTTGAGCTGGTTAAGCACCGAAAAACATTGCAATATGAGTTGCCAATGCATTTCCAACTGTAAAAAACAATGCTAAACCAACTCATTGGTGAAACAGTTTAATGCAACTTTCACTGTAGCTCCATTCTGTCCATAATAGATTATGGGCTAGTATTCTAGAGCACTGCCTCAGATGCCATCCTAAAAACAATTAAAGACCTCCCTGAATAAGTGCTGCAGACATTTCACAGGAGCAGGTAAGCATACCTGCGACCCGTACAAACACTTTAACTGGCTCAATCTTTATGGTAGATTAGCCTTTCAGACCTGCCTTCTGGTAAAGAAGATCTGCCTTTGCCTCACCCCTCCAGCAACACATGCCTTCATGCAATCTACCCTTAACACACGCTTTACATGCAGCAAGCTCAAATCCACTTATCTTGTCCCTTTCTGCAGTACCTCCCAGGCTCAATGTGCCTTCTGCATCAGGGCAACATCCCTAAAGAGTGGTCTCCCTCCTGAAGTCATTGATGAGAGCAAGCTTGCCTCGTACAAGCGCAAACTGCACTGTCACCTAACTAACCTTATGAAGTGCGATTGTACCGACTAGGTCTGTGGGTTGCCCCTTCCATCCAGACCCCTATTACTCTCTTATTCCTATCCCACTCCTCTTGCTCACCACTCTACTCCCTTCCTCCATCAAGCTTGGCCCCTAACCCCGTGTACCTCTCACTCCTCAATTTTTTCCCTGTTACCTTACCTCTTTTTGCCACTGACACTGTTCTTCCTCTTGCCTCCCTTTCTCCCTCCTTACCTCCTCCCCTGCCACATATCATCTGCTTCCCTTCCCCACCATTGTACCATGTTCTATCCCTCTCCCTCTCCCTCTCTTTCTCCTTACCTCCTCCCCAACTATATATCACCTGCTTCCCTCCCCTCCTTGTCCCATGTCCTCTCCCTTACTCCTCACTTTCCTTATCTTGGTCCCCCTTGGGCCCCACTGAACTTCTATTGATTACACTTTATGACAATGTCATAGTTCTGACACCATTTTTCTTCACCCTGCCACTTTCTACACTGTACACTGCCCATGATGCTCATGGTGTTCACCTAATCCCCATGCAATTTTGCTTCTCAAATTCCCACCTTGATGTGCATCTCTTAGGATATGATTACCTGTAATCTGGTATTATGCCTCCTGAACCAACGGTATCTACTGTTAATGCCTCAGGATGTTAACTTTTGTCTAAGTATTACTGCATCTCTGTACTATGCAACCTGAACCAACTTGTATCCTACTATTTCTACCATATGTTTTTATGATGTTTAGTTTTTTCACTATTGTGTGTTTTAATTCATGCTGATGCAGAACCTTTGTAAAAGAACCTATGGTTCAAAGGTATGCATAATCCTAGTATTTAATAAATTAATAATTAAGTGCGCAAAGCAAAATATATTATCCGTAGTAGAAAAGCTGGCAAGAAAACCTGCTTGATAAATAGAAAGAGGGGAATTTGTTTGTAGCCAATGACTCAGTATCTGTAATAAGATTTTTGTAAATAGTTTGGAGCTAATGTCTAATAAGCTAATAGGTCTATAATTACCTGGTTTATAAAAGCTGTCCTTTTTTTAAATAGGGACTACAATATTTTTTGTCCAGGATGTAGGGATGAATCTTTGTGCTAAACACATATTAAGAAAGGATGTAAGCAGCGTGACACAAAATGTCATATGAGTTTCAAAGATTTCACTAGGGATTTGATCTGGGCCCTGCAAGTTATTATTTGTCAAATTTGATACTGTGTCTTTTACTTCTAGATATGATATATTATTCTATATTTACTAGTTTATCTGCTATAGGATCAGGAAGTCTTAATGGTGTTTCTTTACTGAAAATTATTTTGTAATGTTGAACCCACTTGTCCTTCAGGATATAGATAGCTATGGTTGTTTGAGTTTCACTAGTTCCCTTTGCAATAAGCGTCCACAATTTCTTCATGTCATTATTCTTAATAACGTTATACATGTTATACATGTTGATCCAAAATTTCTGTTTATATACATCTCCCTTCCCTTCCTTCCTTCCTTTCTTTCTTTCTTTCTTTCTTTCTTTCTTTCTTTCTTTCTTTCTTTCTTTCTTTCTTTCTACTTTTTGTATTCCATTCCAGTTTATTAAGGGCATTAAATGCTGTTACTGAAGGTTTCTTTTTAACTTCTTTAATTTGTCTTCTCAATTTATTTTTTTCTTTCTTATAGTCTAAAGCAAATCAAGTTTGTTTTGATGGAGCTCTAGAATCTTTAACATATTTTTTCTCTAATATCCACCTGAATTTGTATTATTATTTTTTATATATCCTGTGTAGTCACTAAATTATTACTGGCATCTAGTATATCATTCAGGTTTATTTCAGCAATAAATTAATCTATTATGTTTCATGTTCTTTCAGACAGTACTAATCTATTCTTTCCTTTGGGCTGTACATCTATAGGAGGCAGCACATTTCCTTATATATGATATTCATTTCTGTAGTTTCAAATTGGAGACATAATGGCACATAGTCACTTTCTGGGTGCATATTAATAGTGAGTGACTTGGAAAAACAATGATCTTTTGGAGCAAAAAGTATGTAGTCTATAGTGCTTTGTCCATTTGGTGCAAAATAGGTAGTATTTCCCTCTTCATCACCTTTTAATCTACCATTCAAAATTAGAAGGTTGTTATTTTCAATATATTGAATCATTCTTTTCTCTTGTTCATTAATATATTCATCCCTACTTGACATTTTTTCCGGTTCCCCATATTAACATGTTCCTGGAGAATTTCCAAGTTGTCATATTTAGTTATTCTAGAGTTAAAATCTCCAGCAACCAAAACTATACCTGTTGGGTATTTTATTTGTGCAGATTCAACATCTAAGAATAAATTACCCCACAATTACATACGTGCTTCTGATTGCATAGAGGGAGGACAATAACTATTAGTTATGCTAACCATATCAACTGCCCAAGTTTCCTGGAATAACAAAAGTACATGATTGCAAACAAATGATCTCCAGTCTGGATTGGAGAGTTTTTTGTTTGGGGGAACCATCAATATTCCAAATTAGACTATTTATAGTACCTATATTACTTGTGTTTATTGTGGAATTTGTTGAATTTTCACTGATTGGTTGTTTAGTCATATTTTCATCACTTCTGGGTCATTTTCAGTCAAAAACATTATCAAGATATTTGCTGTCTCCAATTTATATCAGTTACTTATAATTTCCTGTGCAAGTCTCTCCATTCCCACTCAAATAAAGAAAGTTTCATGCACAGCTGCCCTGCAAATGGCACATTCAGGGAAACTGTTTAAAATGTTAATATATTATTATTCAATCTTAATCAGTAATATATTAATGCCATCACACTGAGACCACTGCTAGAGTTGTAATAGTGGTCTCACTTACATCCTAAGGGTATCACAACTGCTCACCTTCAGTTCATAGTTCTTAAACAAACATATTCATCATACATAGAAGATCTTGGCAGTTGGAGTTCAATGCCAAAAAGTGCAAACTCAGAGCACCAGGATCGAGGGCAAGTGATGAAACTTGGGGGGGAGGATTAAGAGGAATGTGAAAAAGTTACTTCACTGAAAGGGTGGTGGACACCCAGAACAAACTGCTAGCAAAAGGGGTGGGGCTGAAAACAGTCGGGGGACTTCAAGTATGTGTGGGATAGACATAGGGGAATATTTGTAAATAGGCAATGATGAAGGAGGGTTGGTGGAGACCAGTTAAGGCTATGGAGAAGGACCAGACAGGGAGCTCCTGTGTGGACTGGGTGGGCCAAGTGGTCCTTTCTTGCCAAAAAATTATATTTTTCTATATGTAAGAATGAGCATGAGACCAATCTTACAACTGTAAGAGTGGTCTTAGTGGTGGTATTAACATACAGAATTACCTGACAGGTATTGGAAACAGTAAAGATTTGGAATGAGGCAGGTGTGACTCCCTGGAAGTTACCCCAAATAAGATCTATGAAAGTATTCTTAAGATAGCCTTATCAATCCCTGCAGTAGCTCTTAAGGTAAAATTGGATATGTTGCACTTACCTGCTATCACATAATCTAGTGTGTTAAGTTATTGGCTGAAACATTGTCAAATGCATATCCCTAAATTGTCATATAATTGTTTCTTAAACAAAAAAAAAGTAAATGTATGGAATTTGTTTGTGAGACCAACTGGCTCTCTTTTAAATAACGAAAGTAGTCTGTCATGGAGTTACAATAGCACTGGAAGAATAAAGAACCAAGAAGTGGTAAAAATGCGTAGTTTTTAAAAAGGTTATTAGAAAATGTATTGGAGATATTTCTATGCAGGAAGTCATTGCTATTGTAATGTAAAATAACTACATCCTCTCTATGATTAGCTGATAATGCCTAGATTTGTGGTTCAAGTCTCTACCTAGACAGCCTCAAACATGAAAATAAAAGACAAAACATAGCTCCATTTAGATTTGAAACATTTACTAATAATATGTTCACTGGAAGGTATAACAAGAATGATGATTTGTCTAGGAAATGTTAGCATGCCTCTGATATAATGATTCAAGGAGGAAGTGTTTACTTCCAATTATTTCTTTGTTAGAAATATCCTCATGAGATATTGGGCTGGATTTTCAAATGACCTAGATTGCTACAAGCCCTGGAGCACTGACGATATGGTGCATGGGGCTTGCAGTGATCTAATAGGATTTTCTACCCCATGTGGTAATTGCTGCAAGTTAGACCTGAAGACAGGTAATCAAGCTGGGCATCCTGAGGGTGGGTCCAAAGAGAATAAAATGGGTATGAAGTTGGCTGAGTAACAGGAGACAAAGGGTGGTGGTAAATGGGGTTCACTCAGAGGAAGGCACGGTGAGCAGCAGGGTGCCACAGGGGTCAGTTCTGGGTCCTGTCCTCTTCAATGTCTTTATTAGAGACATCACAGAAGTGCTGGAGGGGAACATATGCCTGTTAATGTATGACACAAAAATCTGCACCAGAGTGGACACATCTGCAGTGATGAAAAAAAAAATGATAGAAGACCTGAAAAAAATGGAAGACTAGTCAAGGGTACAGTAACTAGGCTTTAATGCCAAAAAGTTCAATATTATGCACATTGTGCATAGAAACCCAATTACAGCATACCAACTGGGGTAGTGGAAGTGGTGGCAATCACAAAACAGGAGCGGGACTTGGGGGTCATCATATCTGATGACCTGAAGGTAGCAAACCAGTGTCATAAGGCAGTGGGTAAGGCTAGTAGAATGCTGGAGTGCATAGGAAGAGGTATCACTAGCAGAAGGAGGGAGGGAGGTAGTGCTACCCCTATATAGACCAATGTTGAGGACCCACCTGGAGCACTGTGTCCAATTCTGAAGGCCCCATCTCAGGAAGGACATAGATAGGGTGGATGCAGTACAGAGGAAGGCAACCAAAATGGTGCATGGCCTGTATCAGAAGCCCTATGAGGAAAGACTCAAGAAATTAAATATGTAATCTCTAGAGGATTGGAGGTAAAGGGGAGACTTGATAGAAACATTAAAATACCTCAGGGATATTAATATGGTACAGGAAGGTGGCATTTTATATAGAAAGAGATGCTCAAGGACAAGGTGACATGATTTGAAACCGTAAGTGGGGAGACTCAGAGGTGATGTGAGGAAGTACTTCTTCACAGAAAGGGTGGCGGAGATCTGGAACAGACACCCAGAAGATGTGGGTAACAAAATGGTAGCAAAATTCAAGCATGCATGGGATTGACATAAGGGGACCTTACTAACAAGATGGGAGGGGATAAGGCAGTAAGATCAAGTAGGGTCTGCGGTTACACAGTAGGTAGGGAACTTTTAGGGCAGACTGGGTGGGCCAAGAGGTCCTTTTCTGCCGACAACAACTATGTTACTGTGTTTTTCTGGTCTGACTTGAAGAAATCCTGGGGGCCTGTTTTATAGAGCTTGTACCAAATATTTGGTGCAATCTACCATGCTTCATGAAAACTGTTGTAACTGTGCCCAAGATTGTAAAAGATGGTGCAGTTGCAGTGAAGGGTTTGGTGTACCACCAGAACCAAAGTGTCATGGTGCAGGGCTGCAGCAAGCCCTGAGCCACGTTTTGAAAATCCTGCCTATTGTATCTTATCTTTAAAATAATGTTGATGAACAGACATTGTTAAATTTAACAACATTCTTCTATGCTGCAGTTCTTTTAAGAAGAGGGAAATTACACAGTCGTTTATGTAATGCTGACAGCTTTATTGTGTCTACTGACGTGTGTATCTTTTATTATACAATGGCAAGAATCCTGAGCTCTGATTGGTCAGTGTGTGCCTGGGACAGTGATGCTATCTGAGTATAACATCACTGTATCAAGTCCAGGCACACACATAACAGAATGTCAGCAGTGAAAACAAGATTGGCCAGAGCCGATATGGCTGCTTGGAGCTGTCCAGTGCTGGCGCAATGCCGGATGAGACACTGCAGAGCTGAGCTGTCTGGTGCCTGTGGAGCCACATCAGTGGTGTAGAGTGCTATAACAGAAACACTGGAGACATACTATGCCATCCACAAGATGGTGGCAACAGTAGACCTGCCCATGCACAATACTCCTGCATGCACAGATTGAGTCACACTGCCATCTTGTATGCCGGTCGTCACTTCTGCAGTTACTGAAACAACATAGTGAAAGTAGTGCACCTGAGGGAGGGGGGCCAGCGAGCCACAGAGGGGAGCTCCATCAGAGGAGCAATGAGGACACAGAGACACCACTGGACTGCAGACCACATCAATATATGTAAAGACAAGGATAATTTCTGCTTCCTGTCCTTTCTCTCCTACAGTGATTGCAAAATGTCTGCAGAGCTCTGCCCATGCAGCCATAAAAACAACACCACATTCAGATTAGGGAGATAGAAAAACTAGCTATTTACTGTACCCACAATTCCTCACTATGTCAATGAGTATACAGGCTATTATATTTATTTATTTTATTTATTTATTTATTTAGTTTTTGTTGACCGGGTAAGTACACTAGACAAATCCTGCCTATTTTCAGGCACGACCCGGGGGAGGGGGATACAGATTATTGCCAACTGACCTTGAACCAGATTAAGCTTTTGGTGGTATTTTTAGTGAAGGAGGGAATGGCCAGACACCGGAAATTCTCTACTCTAGTAGGTGGAGCCTTTGCTGCTGGCTGCAAGATGGCTAGTTCGCATGATCCCTGGAGGAGATGGACGCTGTTAGCTCAGGGAGTCGGCCTCTCCTCTGTGCTACCTTCTCAAGAGGCCCCAGATGCATGTCTTGCTGTTGCTGATGTTAGTAACTACTATTTTTTAATTTGATTCGCTCTTCAAACGCATCCTAAAGAAGTTGTTTCAGTCTACCTGATGTGCAAAGTGGCCCGCTGCTCAGTTCCAGTCTTCAGGAGCAGCGTGAGGCATTAGTCCTGCAATTGCAGCTTTTAGATTCGGCATTGCAGAGTTTCGCGCAGGCACGCCGGACGCCACTTTCTTGTTCTCCTTCGCCGACGTCAGCATTGGAAAGCCCCAGTCGATGGCCTACCAGCGGATTCGCTTCTGTTCCTGCTGTGGAGAATTCTCTTCAGCCCCTGCTACTGCTGTTTCTCAGACTACTTCAAATGACCCACTTACCACCGACGCCGAAAAGCCAGATTCTGAAATCCCTGCAGCTATTCCCTTGCTCTGTAAGTGACTTAGCGCTACAACTGCTTCCGCTTTCATTTTCGGAGAAACCCACAGTATTTTTTTCTCAGCTCACAGGAACCTGGCTGGTCCAAACGAGGGGTCTTATTCCCAAAAATTAAATCTGGCCAAAATTCTGATTTAGACTGGTCACCAGAGTCAGCTTTATTACATGCTGGCTGGGAAAAGAGATATTGAAGGGACTTGGACTCCTGATTCTCAGGACCCTGTCTACATTAATATGCTTCAAAACTCTGCTAAGAATAATGACCTGAGCTCCAACAACCCCGGGTGTGACTTTCTTCTTCTACTGTTACTAGTGACACTATTGTTGTTTCTAAGTCTATTTCTACTGTACCTGAACCCACTACTGTTTTCTCAGGACCTACTTTGTTACCTACTGTTGCTGCACCTAAAAGTTCAACATTTAAACTTACTGATTTATTTTCCTCCAAAGCCGAACCTGCACCTGGAGGAATGCAGCACGCTTGCTTTATAAGGGTGATTAGAACTCCCACCAGATCGTTTGTATATAGCTAAACCTCCTTAAGGGTTCCATGAAGTTTTTTCTTCTGAGATTTTTGCCCTGATTAATATAGGTAATTCCAATTTTGATGTTAGTTTTAAACAAATGTCTGGGCTTGATAGATTCTGGGCCCAATATGACAAACTTCAGACTACACCCATTTGGTCCCCTTCCAGGCCATCCTCTCACCAAACCTGCCATTCGTAACATTACTGTTGTTTTTAAAATGAGGAGTTCACATTGAAGACATTTTATTTTGGTTAAACAAACGCTGTGAAGTCTTGAATAGGCCTACCCTAATCTAGACTCTGAACAGATTTGGGATGGCAGTTGGAAGGTCCGTGTTAAGCTTTTTCCACTAACACTGGCCCACTCGACATTTGCCTAATTTTTCTCTTTCTAGGTAAAGACAAGGGCTTCATTTTTACGCCGGACAACCCAAGTCCTGTTTTAAATGTGGGTCACGTACCCATTTAAGTTCGCTTAGGATACCCTTAAATGTAGCCACTGCTTTGAATACGGTCATATTGCAGCTAAATGTACTAATTAATTCAAGTGTAACTTATGTGATGGGACTGGCCACGCTGTATGGCAGGTGCCCTGGGCCTCTCATAACAGAGAAGATTGTCCTCTCATGATGGCATTATTACTATTGCTCAACAGTCACTTGCCCATAGTCTAGCTTCCTCTAATCCAGAGGTTACCCTCCTCCGTAGTTGGAGATGTCTCTTCTGTTCCAGTTTTCCAACCCTCTTTTCCTGTTATACCTACTCCTACTGCCATTGTGGTTTCCTGATACTACACCTGCTATTCCAGATATGGATATGCCTCCCCTCGGGTCAAGGGAGATAATTTTGTTTTACCACTGTTACCCATAAACGGACTAGGAAGGGTTTAGCTGTTGCTCTAGTCAGTAAGGAACCCCTGCACGGAACTGGCAAACCTCTAACAAATTTGCGGTTTTAGCCACAGATTTTTCAGACAAAGACTCAGGGGTGAGGATACTGATTCTCCTCTCTTCTTTCTTTCCCGGATGGGGGTGATAGGGCTGATACTGATCCCATTGCAAAACGTACTAGGCAGCGGTAATAAGGGTAAGTCACCACCTATTACTTAAATCCTGTCTTCCTTAAAGATCTGCCTTTTAAATGTGAACAGCATTAAAGGGAAGAGAAAACTAGGGGATTTTTAACCCTTTCTGATTTACAGTGTGACATTATCTGCCTTGTTGACACTAGATTAAAGACCCATGGGGAATTATTCCAGGCCTCTAAGGCATGGACTGCAGGCCCTTCTTTTGGTCTGTTGGACCTGATACTTGTGATGGGGTCGGGATATTGTTCTCCAGCTCTAATTTTACAGTCTCTAGACTTGTAGATATTTCCCTGGTAGAGCTTTGTTATTAGATTTCATATAAATCTGAGAGATTTCGTATGATTGGGACCTACGCTCCAAACCAAGGCTCAGAGGGCTTCCTTTTCACCAAATTAAGCCATACCTTTTTCATCCAGATTACCCTATGGGTCGGAGATTTCAATTGCGCTCACATCAAACAGATCGAGGCCTAAAGACTTCCAAGTTATTTTGTGACTCTGTGGCTTTAAATAGTGTGGTCTCTATGGCCAAGCTTGTGGATGTTTATAGACATTTCCATAAAACAGGTGGGTCAACTTTTTTAAAGGGTCCTTAAATACTAGGATAGATTTTCTTTTTATCTAAGATTTTGATTTTACTTTCCTGTACAACTGTGGCTACCGACCTTCGGATCACGCTGCTCTATGTGCCACTTTTTCCTGGGACTCTGCTCCTAGATGTAAGAAAGCCAGTTGGCGTCTTAATGATTCTCTACTTAATGACCCTCTTTTTCTTAAACTTTGGCACAAAGAGTTTACAGCTCGGTTGTCAGTAGTTGATTTTTATGATACTGGGATGGATTGGTGGGAGGAATCTAAGCTAAGCTGGAAACAGTTTTTTCAGAAGGTAGCGGCAAAAAAACAGAATACTAAATATTTGTCTTATCTGTCACTACGGCATCAGCTACAGCACCTATTCTCTTTAGCTAGCTCTACTACTCATGATTTTAGCTCTCAGATTAGTGAGGTCAGCGCTAAAATGAGGTTATCCAGTATAATCGTGCTGACTCTTTGGGGTCAGGAGGCTGTTTTAGCACTCATCTTACTAAAGGTTGTTTAGACCCGTTAAGGCCTGTAAAGATAGAGTTGAAGCTAAATTAATTACCTCTCTATTGTCTCCATCGGGGAGTTACTTAAGAAACCTGAGGATTTGCTTCACTGTGTTGAAAATTATGTTTTCAACATGTTTGGCACTAAAGCTGACCTTGACAATGCGGATCATTTTCTTCGCCACTGTCCTTACCTCAGCTGGACTCTGATCAAACAAGCTTTCTTCGTCATTACTGAACCAGAGGTCTTGCTGCCATTACTAGTTTAAAATCACATTCTGTTCCAGGGTCTGATGGCCTAACCCACATTTTTCAAGACTTTCTCTCTGATCTTGTTCCGTTCTAAGTATTTCTATAATGAGATGTTACATTCTGATGCCTTGGCTACTTCTATGAAAGACGCTTTACTGATTTTACTGTTTAAGAAAAAGGGATCCTTTGACATTACAAATTGGAGACCAATCAGTCTGCTTAATGTGGATTATAAGATCCTTGCCAAAATTCTTTTATCTAGAATGATTACTTTGGCATCACACATGATTAGCCCAACTCAAACCTGTGGTATCCCAGGCAGGCATCTTTCTGACAATTTGATTTTATTGAGAGAATTGTTTACTCTGGGACAACAAAATGCTGTAACAGGATGGATTATAAGTTTAGACCAGGAAAAGCATTTGATACAGTCTCTCATGAGTTCTTATTTCTAGCCCTGAAGGCTTTTGGGTTCCCGTATGCTCCTTTCCTGGCTTCGCTTATTATATAGGAATGTTGTAATCGTCCTAATGTGAACGGCTGGATAGGCCGTCCTACTATTCTGGCCTGGGGTACGCTCAGGGTGCCCGTTAAGTCCCTTATTATATACCTTTTTTATTGATACTCTTTTGAGAGCCTTTTTTCTTTGCCCACAGATTATTGGGTTGCTCTTGTACTCCCTCCTCTTTACCACTTAAAATATTAGCTTATGCGGATGATTTAATTTTGGCTGTGGATTCTTCCACTGAAACAAGAGGATATTGTTCAGGTTTTACAGGCATTCTCTTCTGTTTCAGGTTCTAAGATAAATTTTACAAAAGTATTTGTGTACCACTAGGGCATACTCTCCTCCCTAGTACGGGCCTTTATGCTGGTGTTTCTGTATCCACTACTGTTTTTTCGTATTTAGGTATTTTTTGGTTGTGATGATCCGGATATCTATAATTGGAATCTTGCCCTACAAAAGGCAGATAATGTGATTAATGGGTGGAAAAGCATTTAATTGGGAAGAAGAAACGGGTTGTGCTCCTTAAAACTCTGGTTATACCGATTTTCCTGCATCTTTGTTATGTGTTCCCCCATTTCCTATTTTCCAGATTAACGGGGAATTTTTTCAAAGGATTGTGGGGATCCAGGCTAAACCCCATTAAAAGACATATTACTTACAGACCGCTCAAGGAAGGTGGACTTGGTATGATCCACCCCGTTGTTTTTTTTTACAGCCTTTTTCTTCATTATAATTATGGGAAAGTGCTGAAACCAGGGACTGTTTTTTGGAAGCCCTATTTTTTAGCATGGTTCTCCCTCTGCCTTGATAACTGGCAAGCCCGTTATAAAGGGGTTATTTCCAAATCCCAACTGATCCCCTCTTATGGGAAAGAGAGTTTTAAGATGGCCTTGACCTGGTGTCTTCATCCTCAGGACTTTTGTATCTTATCTAGACCCCAACTATATGAGCGACTTTGGAGGTTGGAGGCTCGGGAGGAGATTGTTTTTCCGTTCTGCCCCTCTGGACGTCTCCCCTGGGTACTCCACCAACTGCTAAATCAACGGCTGCCATCGTATTTATGGGATATGGTATGGTTATGCAACTATGATAGACTAGGAGTTAACAACAATCATAAGCATAAAGCCTTGTCTTTGAGATATTGTCCTAGATCCTCTTGCCTCAATGTTTGTGAAACTCAGCAACATTTATTTTGTGAATGCCCCTTTTCTTTGGAAGTCTGGTCTACCCTATCTGCTAACTGGGCAGAACCCTTGTTGGCCTCTCTTTCTTATGAACATGTTATGTTTTGCACGAATGACCTGCTTAATAGAAAGTATCATGTTGACAGTTTATATATAATTTTTGCTATTATTCGTTATTATTTATGGCAAGCCAGATGTTTGCTAGTGTTACACCAAAAAACTATTTCCATTCATGAAGTATTTTGTAATATTAGGGCTGCTTTGTGTTCTGTAAAAAAGTCTGACTTCTTACTTTTTTCTACTTCGCAAGCTGTATTGTTTTGGAAACATTGTGATACTTTCTTCTGTTAACTGATTTTTGCCTTGTTTGGATTGTTTCTGTTTATTGAGTTGTTTTGTTTTTTTGTAATGAAGCCCACTTTATTACCAATAAAATTCCCACTCTTTCGATCAGTGCCTGGGATCTTTAACATCCACCTGAACTACCACCAATCCAGGCAGATGGGACCTCAGTTTAACGTCTCATCTGAAAGACGGCACCTCAGAAGTGCAGCACCCCTCTCATGCTGCACTACAGTGTCAGTACTGGGATATTAACCCAAGTGCCAGATGTGGGAACTGAACCCACAGCCCTCTGATCTCCCGGCCTCAAAGGTGAGTGTGCTACCTACTGAGCCACTGACACTGACTATTATTGACTGATATTGAGACTGATATTGCTGTACTCACTACAGAAATAGGAGACTACATCTCATAGTAAAGATATTTTGGCAGCTGTTAGTGTATACACAATGTTTCATTTTGAAAATAAACATCTGAGATCATATATTGTTGTAACCACTACAAAAATAGGAGACTGCATCTCCCAGTATGGAAAAATGGAAGACATTTCATATTGTACCCACATTGCTTTGTCGCATACATCTACATATTAGGTGCTGAGCTGCATTCACCACTACCAAAAGAAGAGGCTGCACTGCCGAGTAAGGAACATTTAAGTCAACTCTATAATCTACCCAGAATTTCTTGTTGCTGTATCTAAATCTTTACTGATCTTTGACTACAGAGATGTAGTAAACAGTGGCACTCTCAGAACTTCCCTAGCCAGACTAGACACCCTCTTCCATGTTTTCTGCCATTTTGCTCTTGACTGTCCCCTTCACACACACCACTGCTCCCTCTACCAGTCTTCTTCCTCACCCTTACTGACAGACACCTCTCACATTGTACCAACCTTGTTTCTAAATTGTGAATCAGTTCCTTCCCCCCATGTATCATCTTCCCTCTCTCCCTCTACCTTGTGCCTACTCCCTTCATAATTCTAACCCACATACACATGTCTGTCCATAGCAGGACCACCTCTATTGGCCAAGCTGCCTTCTCTCATTGCTTCCCTAGTCTCTGGAACTTCCTTCCCTCTACAATCCATAACACCGCCTCGCTTTATGCCATCTCCTCGCTTCTCCATGCCCAAACCTCCTCCTCTTGCAGATGTCAACCAACACCTGCTTGCTCACCCCTGACCTAATCTCATGACCACTCACTCCACCTATCTTGGCATCACCATCGCTATTTTAATAATACTCTCCTTTGCTGCTGAAGCCCAACATATATTGCTCTTATTGCCTGATCTTGTAACTGCTTACTTGGTCAGCCCAACAATTACTATATATACCACTTGTATTTGTATTTTGTAATTTTTTTTGTGCTTTCTGTTTATTGTTTTGAAAAATAAAACAATACAGTATACATACTCAAGTAAGATCCAAAAAATAGACAGCAAACATTTTGCTAACAAAAAACAATAAGTTGGATAACACAAATTATTTCTTACATTCTGGTACAAAAGGAGTAGGGGAAAATAAAAATGTAAATCATCTGTCCCAAAAGGTCCAAACCTTGTATATTCCCTATGTAACTGTATTTTGCTTGGATCTTGTACATCTTGTCTACTACTCTTGTACCGTTGCCTTGTCCACTTCCCCTGCCACCCCAGGATGCATCTGAAAATGAGTAAACCTGCTCAGTATGCTTTTTCAATAAATAAATAAATAAACAAATGTATTAGCTGTTATTCTGCTGTAACCATTACATTAAGATGCTATACTACAGTTACCACTACCAAAAAGGAAACTGCACTGCTGAGTAAGGAAACTCTAAGTTAACTGTATAATGTACTCAGAATTTCTTCTTGCTGTATGTAAATCTGCATGTTGGCTGCTGTACTGCTGTAACCATTACCAAAATAAGAGTTAACTGATTTAAGAAAAGGGGTCTACTTTATGTGAAAATATTAACATGAAAGAAAAACTGTATTTTAAAATGTATTTTCAAATATTTTTTCTTTGCTTTCAACAAAGGAGCCTTTGTATAATAGCAATAATGCACTCCAGGATGTGTGTCATGCTGAGATAATGTCATTTCTTGAGTGTTGAATACACTAACAATAAGCTACTCTACATGCATATATTCTACCAATTGCTTGGGCTGAGAGGAATCACTATTTTTTTAACTGTTTGTCCATTGGATGAGTGATTATGGGTGTTTATGTTGGGAAGAAATGTAGGTCACTAGACTCTAACCTGGCTTCATAGGAATAACATTATTTACATGCTGAAATTATTCAGCATTAACTAATGTCCTTCCTCCAATCCAATTAATTAACTGACATGTATACTTTTCCTTAATCTATATTTATATAATTAATAGTTGCAACTCATAGTATATTTTGATATGCTATTGCTGATACATTTTTATGCATTTTGTATGTTATAATGATGGCAACCTAAAGCCCACTAGTACTATAAGTAGTTCTTGCAACTTAGCCAGTACTTGTACCAGAAAGATAGGGTGATACTGTAGTTACTGTCAGAGGAGAGGTCCCCAACTTTGTGGAGAGGCAGGATTTTAACCCTCTTCCAAACCCTGGGTACATTGGTAGTGGGAAGAAAATGTTGTAGAGAGTAGAAACAGGTTGAGAGATTGTAAGAGGACAGAAGTATAGGAGCTTGGCATAAAGGCCACCAGGGCTGTTGTATTTATAAAGATTAAGAGATACCAGTGCAGAGAAGAACAAAGCAGTGGGAGTGGGGGTGAAAGAGTAGGATTGTGAAGGGGGGTTGATGTTGGTGGATGGAGAATTGAGGGGAGGTAGGGATTATGAGGTTAGGAGTAGACAGAGAGTGGTGGTAGTGAGAAGGTTATTAAAAGATGGCAACTTCAAGTGAGGCAGAGTTAGTGGTGCCAGTTTGTTTCATCACTGAGGTGTAGACTTGACGGGTCTGATAGGGAGTAAATGACCTTCCAGAATGTTGCTGAGTTGTGGAGGTTGTTCTGGAGGAACTTAGAAATGAAATAGTTAGATTTAGCCAGTCTGGCTTCAGTGCAGGTGTTGTGAAGCTGTTTGTACTCTGTAAGGCCTCTAGAGAGCAGGAGGAATTGCGATGGTTCCATACTGCATCCTGAGTTGTACGGCAGGCAATAAGGTCAGGGGAGACCCAGAGGAAGTTTCAATGTGAGCCTTATGAAGAGGGACATGAACATCCCATACTCAGAGAATACTGAATAATATTATAACAGTACTGTTATCTGTTCAGATAAGTATTTATTGTGACTTGAAGACTTTGTGCTGATTATTGTCCTGTTTTTACTGTTTGGACTGTTATTTTTCATTGTACTTTGCCCTAATCATATTTTTCCTCTCACTGGAGGAAAGGAAAGAAAGGGGAGACATGGTATAAATATTCAAATACCTCAAGGGTATCAATAAGGTACAGGAGGGTGGCATATTGCACAGACAGAGATGTTCAAGGACAATGGAGCATGATATGAAACTGGAATGGGGAAACTTCGGGGGGAATGAGGAAATATTTCATAATGAAAAGCATGGTGGATGCCTGGAACAGACTCCCAGCAGAGGTGGTGGGTACCAAAACTGTAACAGGTTTCAAACATGCATGGGATAGACACAGGGGGACCTTAGATACAGGGCTGTGTGGGGTAAGGCCAGAGATCAATTATGGTCTGTGTTGGCACAGTAGGTAGGGAATTTTGGGTAGACTAGGTGGGCCAGGAGGTCTTTTTCTGCCGACACCTTCTATGTTGTAAATGTAATGAATATTAATAATAAACAGCAGTACAGAAACTAGGGCTGCTTGGAATCTGAATCTCAGAATTAGAATTGTTGAATTCCAAAATTTTTCTCTGAAATTAAGGTTTCTAGAGTTGAAGGCCAAAGGTCCTAATTCCTAATAAAGGAACCAGAATCAGAATTCAGATCTGATTCTGATAAAGATTCTGCATCTGAATTCTATTTAAAACTCCCCCTTCCTGGCTACAAATGATTACAACTGTAATCAGGCACCAGTTGTCACTGACTCTGGGCTGTCCCCCTGTACAGTTGTGTTTGCTGGGCCAGTCTTTAATAGCAATGTGTTGAGGTGAGGCAGTGACAAGCATGTACCCTTCCTCTACATTTGTTGGACACTGCAGACTAAATGAAAGTGCATGTGCGCATGGGTACTAGCATTCACTCCATCTACCATGGCTGGACAAGGTGGCGGGAAGGCTTGTGCCAGACCACTCCTCACCTCACCTCACTACACTACTTTTAGAGACTGTCACAGCAAACACATGGCATCTTCAATTAGTCTATGCAGCATAATTGGGGCATGTCAGCCTATGTGGGATCAGTACATGAATGTATGAACATGTCTATGACTGTGTAGCATTGTATGGAACACACCATGCACTATGCTGATCTAACAACAGCCGTAAACCCAGATATGAACATTGGATATGTTGCAGTCCTGATCCCCCCAGAGCACAGGAGTTACATGGCATAGTTGAATGAGCACACTACAAGGATGTTTGTGTGAAAACATGTTTAATGACACATGTGCACAGTATTGTGGCATACAAATGATATGGGATTGAACATCCTGGAAAACTGGCATAACATATATCGTACACAACCACAGACATATGCCAAAAGAAGTGATGAGTTAAGAGAACGCTTCTTGTAGAGGTGGTATAGCCAAACATTGATTGGGCAAGCCCAGGATACAGTAGACAAAATAGTCAGGTCTGACTTGATGACGTACAGAACCAACAAGACATGAAACAATGATCAGGTTATGTTCATTACACAGTATTGTGCAAACACTGAGGTCATAGGGGAATGCTTAAACAAGAGTTGACATATCTTAGAAATGGAACCTGCATTGATGGAGACATCTAGTTTCCCCCTAGGGTGACCTATCGGTGGGGTCAAAATCTTAATGAATTTTAGTCACCAGTTTATTACCCTTAGAGAAGCCACAAATCCACGGCTGGCTATCAGCTCAGCCTAAAGATTGCTACACCTGTGGAGGGTATAGTATGTCTATTGCCAGCATATTAGTAAAATTAAAGTTTTTTGCACAGTGAAAAACAGCAAGGAATACCACATTGAACAGTTTATCAACTACTGCACTGAGGGAATGGTCTACCTTGCAACATGCAATTAAAAAGCCTTTTATGTAGGCAAAACTAGATGCCCTTTCAAAACAGGGTAGGAGAACATTTAATTTCAATTCAGCTAGTGGACACACATAATGCACTTGCACAGCATATTCAGGTAAATAAGTGTGGGGGGGGGGTCAACACATTTTCCTTCCAGAGAATTGAAAAAGTGAGTATTGGACCCAGTGGAGGTGATCTGGATTTATTACTTAGTAAACGAGAAGCTTTCTGGATTTAAGTCCTGGAGGTTTAAGAAAACCAGGGCTAAATGATGGAATACATCCATCCTTGTTTCTCAGAAAGATATAAATATACATCTATTAAGAACTGAATAGGATTGGTCCCTCTAATTAAATCTCTTCTGAGGTATCTTTTAGCCGACCCCCTACCTAAGAGTTCTAGATTATATACAGTTACATACAGATATAAGCAGTAATACAATTTACTAAGTGCCCCCCATCCAGAAACTGGACTGGTGTGGTCCTTATAAAATTTCATATAATTTCTACAATATCTTTATACAAATCTTATAAACTAAATGAATGCTCTGCTTCAGTGGAGACATATTTATTGACAGTAGAAGAAATTGGAATGTTGACTGCTGGCATCTGTATTTATTATTTTTTTCATTGCATGAAGTTAACATGACTTATTTTTGCCACTAAAAGGGAAAAGATTTACTAAAAATCTATAATGCAGAGGCGTAAGAGATCTTATGGAATTAAACGCTAAATTTTGAGCTGCTAATGAGATATATGTAAGTATATATACATGTAATAAAGTTTTAGGTCTCATAAGCTATAGATAAAATCATAAATGTATGTAAATCAACAAATTTATTAGGTGATTTTAAAGCAACTAGATTTTTAAGCACATTCTTATTCACCGTATTTACTTTTTTCTTGGACACTGAGGAGACAGGGTTATGTGATAAATTCATGTGTTTGTTATGATGTGATTTGTAAAGACACAAATTAAGTCTATCCCTTTAAAGGAGATAGGAAATTATTTTTGCATACTTAACTGCCCTCACATCTTCCTTTCTATGCCAGTAATGTATTTTGAGATGCTTTGATGATTTTTTGATAAATAAATAATGCAGCTTTGATGTGGTCTCAGATCTACATTGAGTTCAACTCTCCTCAACAGCTACTGCTCTTGATTTTCATATCTCTAAGACATCTTTGACATCACAGACTCCTATTCCATGCCATTAATCTGAATGGCCTGGAAAGGAGTTTATGATGTCATAGAATGTTCAGGCAGTGTGAAAACAAACAGTAGCAACTGCTGAGCAGAGAGAGATTGAGGGTAGTTAAAAAAGCAACAACATTATATTATTAATTTTATAAAAAAAGGTCAAAAGTATATCAGAATACTTGGTATCCAATAAAAGAATAACTAATGGGCATCTAGAGGTGTAAAAAAATGTTTCCTATCACATTTAAGAGATCACATATAAATAAGTGCCATGAGTAACTTGGGGTACTCCCTGATGTGCATTAGGGTGAAACTGGTAGAAAGGATTTACTGCAAGGGGTGTCTGCCGGCGTCCTCATTGAGAGGTATGGTGTACTTACTGGCTTTGGGCACTTTATAATAAAAAGTTGCTTATGCACTTTATGCACCAAATTTGTGTGTCTGCGTTTCTTTTGTGATTTTATTATTTTCCAGCATGGCCAGCTGTTGGGGTGGTTTCCTTGTTGTAATAACATATATCACACCAGTGATGCCTTGCCATAGTCTTGCATAGCAGTATGCTGTCATGTCAAAATGCAGCCAGCACTGTAGAAACAGAAAAAGAAATAAAGGAAAATCTCCAGAGCAAACATGGGACATCCACTAATGACCCCTGTGCTGCACAACTGTAGCACTATGGAAGACATCTCTGGCCACCACTCACTAACTGTTATCAGGTGCTGTGGCAGTTCCAGGTCGATGTTGACCTCATCATCACTGTTCTGGCAGAGTTTTATACTCATAAGCAGAGCAGGATCACCTACAAGAAAGCAAAGGGTAGACATGAATCATTCATATGATGGATGCTGCAGCACAGGCCACAAATGACTTGGTGCCATGAGCATTCCCTGTCCCCCAGCACAATGGTCATGATCATGGCCAATCAACCACACACTGTTCATGCCCTGTTCCCCTGCCCACCAGATATTAATTTATTTCAAATGTTTTTTTTTTTCAGGTAAGAATACTGAGCTGGT
Organism: Neoceratodus forsteri; assembly: GCA_016271365.2. Classification (NCBI taxonomy): domain Eukaryota; kingdom Metazoa; phylum Chordata; order Ceratodontiformes; family Ceratodontidae; genus Neoceratodus; species Neoceratodus forsteri. The sequence goes on from CM057455.1 coordinate 702,626,983, forward strand.
TACACCTTGTTTCCAGATGTGTCCTTGGGGAAGGGTAGAAGAGAGTGTAGACAATAAAATAACATACAATAAGTACAATAAATTAACAGCTGTGCAAAAAAAAACCTACAATTTTATGCAGAGTAATACAATACAATAAGTTCCCTATGGTGAAGTAAATTTGCAGATGATCAAGGGCAGTGAACAATATTCTTAAATAGAGTGGTAAGGTTGGGGGGGGGATTAAGGTGCAAAAGGAGGGCTTGAACAAGCTGTGGCTGTTGGGTGCTGCTGATGGGTGCTGCATGGGTCATAAATGTTGCTTGAGGGAATTGTAAAGCCTCAAAAGAGAGACTTAAGTGAGTAGGGATTAGAGGTAGAATGGAAGGACAGGGATGAAAGGACCAGAGCTTAGGGAAAGAATCAGACAGAACAGTTTGGCCAGCAGTAGATTTCCTGTTGGTAAAGAGAAATGGATGAGAGACAGCATAGTAGAGTGAGTGTGATGATATGGTGGGGGAGAAGAGAATCACAGTAATGAGGAAGGGAGTCAAGATGACAGGCTCCATGAGGAAGGGATAGTGTACCCCAAAGTGCCAGATCAGTTCACACTTTATTTGTCAATAAATCTACACTGCCTACAGCTATTGTTTTGCTGTTTTTTTTTCTTTGTTTAGTTCCACATTGACAGCCACAGATTCACTGCTACAGCCTTAGTACATTATTTAGTGTGTTATATAGACTTACACATTTGTCCTGTGATTTCAAATAGCGCTCAGCTGGGCAACAGTTATTAGTACAGCATATTAGTGCAACTCTCTAGATGCTGCCTTACCCCTTGTTGGGTATAACCCACATGTATCACTGGAATTTAGTACTACCAGATTTACTACTAGATTCAAAGTTTCTTTCAGTGGCCATTGTCATGAGTGTCACTAATCACAAAGATGAGCAGCATACTTCTAAAAGCACAAGTGGAACAGTGGAGGGGCTGAGTGGCCTGTCTAGAAGGTTTGGAAGCAGTTCTGACACAAAGAAAATTAATCCAGCAGCAAGGAAACCTCAATGCTTCTGCAACAGAAGCTGTAGTAAGTCTTAAAAGTTTATTTGTCAAACTAGAAAGAGCATCTTTGCAGGAGATTAGCTATTGACATAACATTACAAGCCTTGAAGAGCATTTAACAGTAGGTGGAGTTCATAGGGTTTAAGGGTGGTAAACGGCCTTCAGCCAGTCTGGAAAATCATCATCATAAGATTGAATGTGAAGAGACATCGACTGAATACACCGCCAAATTAATAAAGATAAAAGAAGACAAGCATAATTATGAAAAAGTAAAAGAAGAAATTGGAAGTATATAAGCTAAGTTATCTAATTACAAATACTTGCCTGAATTCACAAAAAAGGAAAAAAGTATTGAATATAGTTTGGAAAAAAAAAGCTCAATACAGCTGAAAGGAAAAACGATAACTCAAACAGGGATGAGACTACCTAAGTGATCAGATATTTAACTGGGAATGTATATTGAGCTCAAGAAGTAGGTGCAGACAAGTTAATCATTTCTAGTCCAGACCCAAATCCAGAAAAGGTTAATAAGCCAAATGTTGTAGAGAAAGACTTTAATATCAGTAGTTCAGAAGACTCATATATTAGTTCTGATACATTTAATACTGGATACTGAACAGTGGCTTTTTTAGAGGTCAGCCAGAACAAGCAGATACAAGAACAGACTGTGAAAAGTTTGGGAAAGTTAAGAAGGAAATAAAAGGTGGGATACGAGGGGGGAAAAGAGCAAAAGCGTGCTGAGGGATAAGGACAAAACAAACAAGAAGTCACCAACGTAAGTGAGGTACAGCCAACAGAACAGATTTCAGTATAGGAAAGAGGGTTGAGCTTCATCCCCTCCCTCCCCATCAACACATTCTAATTGGACGCGGACCTCTTTAAAATATTTTGAAAAATTAATTTAAGACATCATTTTGAGAGCAAAAAAAAATTGGGGAGAATCGGTTAATGATAAGACATCTATGGATAAGGAAGGTACAGTACATCCTTATCAAGTCAGAAAGAGTTAAGTTTTCTTATTTCAGCTTTGCAAGGGGAAACCCCAGAGGAAGCCATGGAACAGTATTTGAAATTTGAAGATCCAGACCAAGTGATCAATGGCCTTGCGAGTACTTTTGAGTTCACTCAGTGGTAGTTTATAGATGAAGACTTAACAGACATTTAATTTTCCAATGTAATTGTTTCTGATTCCACCAGTACTATTTTACCTGAGTTAGATACAGGGGGTTGGGACTACTACAGGCATTTGGAGAGGTGGACAATATATGAGGAAGTATAAAAATGATCACTTTAAAGTCCACTTTTTGCCCTAATTCACATGATCCAGTAATGCACATTTACCAAATTATGGTTAAATGTGACATGCAAAAATTACTTAATGGAGAGTGGAATTTGGGGAGAAAAAAATGATATGGTGGATGAACAAAAAGCAATATGGGAGCTTAAAAGCAATGAGAATATTATAATTTGTCATGCAAATAAAAGTGGTAACACAGTAGTGCTGGAGAGTAAGGACTTTCTTAGAGAAGAATATAAGATTATTAGAGGGATGTTAACACCTATGTAATGTATGGTAAGCACTAATTACCACCCATAATCAGCACATACACAGCTTTGTTATGCCACTGCTATGACATCTGAATGTTGTTAACCAATCTTCAGAACTTCTCAGCAGTGGCATAACAAAAAAGAATGTACCAGAGCTCCATCATTCTCACACATAGAATGCGACCACCTCCCTCGGTAAACAATTCAAAACAGGATTCCAACTGTGAGAGTTTACATCTACCAAGGCTAGCGATCACAATGGCAGCAAATATAAATAATGTGGGTGAATTTTTCAAACACAGGCATGTCATCGCTGATCAGGAGAACAAGCGAATGTTAAAAACAGAGTCTGACATATGTTTGGCAAAATCTTAACTGCAGATGTGCAGGATCAGTGTGGGATCACAGAAATGCCAGTAGGTGAACTAGACCTGCATCTCGCAGAGTTCATCTATAAAATCAAACAAAATAATGGTTCAGATTATGAACCAACTACATTAAGGGGCATCCTAGGTAACATAGACAGACATCTAAATTAAAAACAAATATGGGCATGCAATTTTCCATGGAAACACCTCAGACTTCAAGGAAACACTCACAACACTGTCAACCATGCAGAAATACTTAAAGAAACATGGAAAGGGCAGTAAACTTAACAGGGCTGATGATCTAACACCTACTGATATTGACAAACAATAACAGACTCGAAACCTTGACATCCACAGCCCAACAGTGCTCAGAAATATGATTTTATTCAATAACGGGCTATATTATGCATTAAGAATGGCAGAACATTGCAGCCTCTGCTGATCCGATCTAAGCCTGCTGAAAGACAGTGATGGACAGGAGTACCTTGAGTACTCTGAGAGGCAGACTAAAACCTGCATGGGTGAAAATCCAAGGGATATACGTATAGTAAAGCCAAGGATGTATCAAAACATAGCCTTCCCAGAAAGAGATCCCATCACTGCTTATGAGTTATACAAGCAGCAGAGGCCACCATCAGTGCTTACTCCTGATAGCCCCTTCTACCTAACCCCAAACATAAACTGTAATCCAAGCACTTCCCTTTGGTTCAGAAGCATGCCCTTTGGAGAAAACAAAATGCACTCTATAATGAACTCGATCAAGATGTCAGCAGGGCTTCCTATTGAATAGCGCATCACCAACCATTCCACCCACAAGACTGCAATTCAGTGCCTGGTTGACAGTGATGTACCCCTTACTGATGTCCAGTAAGTCTCTGGACACAAGTCACTTCAGTTCATAAACAATTACAGCCACTTCAGTGCTACAAAGCAGAAACGTATCTCGACCATCTTTGGTACACAAAGTCACACTGAGCACATTCTTCCATTAGCTAGTACTGCTGCAGCTTCACCATCAATTGCCCAAGCTGTTCAGCAAATAGTTCCTGAAGTATGAAACCCACCTTGTGATCCAGGAGTAAATTTCAGCTTGTTTGGAGCTGGAATAACAATAAATGTAAATAACTACTATGGCTCACAAAAGAAAAAGAGAGTGGCAGTACTCAGTGATTCCTCATCAGATGATGAGTAGTGAGTAATATGTTGTTTCATGTTGTTGTTTCTCATAATTGTCAATTACCTGAATTGTTAGTTAATTTTTTTTTGTCCCTAACAGATTAACTTCTATGGGTGCTGATCCGCATGGCCAAAACAATAACCGCGACTCCTTGGTTGTTTGGGTTCAAGAAGAGGATGCAGCATCACATACCATAATTCACAGCATCTCCTACCCTGCCCACGTGACTGCAAGAGACCAACTGGATCATTTCAGACTCTCAATTTAAATCCATACTTTAAATACAACATAGAAATGGACATTTCTTTAAAATAGATTTATTTATCTCACTTGCTTTACCGTGTTGTTACAAAACTAATTGGTATTTCTATGTATGCGCATTGCTGTACTGCAACAAAATACATTTTGGCCATTTGAACCTTTTACAGTAGTTCTGATTCATCAGTAAGGTAAGAAATACTAGAAACAAGTAGGTATCTTTGCAGATGACACAAGGATCTGCTATAGGGTGGATACGCAAGGCGGGGTGGAAAGGATGAAAAGGGGCTTGGCAAGCTTGGAGGAATGGTCAAATGTATGGTAGCTTAGATTCAATACAAAGAAGTGTAAATGAATGCAGCTGGGAAACAAAAACCCAGGAGAAGAGTACACAATGGGGGTGAGATACTGACAACAACAAAAATGGAAAGAGATCTGGAGGCAGTCATATTAGACAATGTAAATGTGGGCCAGCAATATGTGAAGGCAGTAAGGAGGACTGGAGGGATACTGGGATGCATAGGGACAGGCATCACCAGTAGAAAACAGGAAGTTGTTGGCTTTCTGTACAGACAGTTGGTAAGACCACATCTAGAGTACTGTGTACAGTTCTGGAGACCCCCTCTCCATAAAGACATAAACAGTGTGGAGGCTGTCCAGAGAAGGGCAACCAAAATGGTACATGGTCTGCACCAGAAGACATATGAAGAAAGACTAAAGGATCTTAAGATGTATAGCCTCTGGGAAAGGAGGGAGAGGGGGGACATAATAGAAACATTCAAATACCTCAAGGGAATTAACAACGTCCAAGAGGGTAGCATCTTTCAGAAAAAGAGATGTGCAAGAACATGGGGGCACAATTTGAAGATAGAGAGGGGATGGCTTACAGGTAATGTGAGGAAGTATTTCTTCACAGAGAGTGTTGTAGATGCATGGAACAGCCTTCCTGAGGAGGTCGTAGAGTCAAAAACAGTGGGGGAATTCTAGAATGCATTGGACATAAGGCAATTCTAGTGGGGGGTAGGAGGAAGTAGGCTGTTGGTTAACTAGGATCTGCAGCTTATCCATTAGGTAGGGAAATGGGCAGACTAGGTGGGCCAAGCGGTCCTTATCTGCTATCAGATTCTATGTTTCTAAGTTACAACATGTGAATGGGGAAAACAGTGTGTTTTTGACCATACACTATAAAATATAATGGCTGGGGGATTGGGAGATAACCACACAGGTAATCACCTCTCATAGTTGCTAGGGCTACAGTAAACTTCTTGATCTGCACTCTTGAGGTTTAGCATGTTGCTCTAACAAACCACTCAAGGTGATTACAGCATGATTATCACCCGATCCCTAGCCATTATCCATTATGAAGTTTTAGCAAATATTCCTACTAAACAATATAGTGAAACGTTGTTTAAATTCCTAGATTTGACATTGTTAAAATGAGACATCACAGAACATGAAAATTAGATTTTTGAGAATGAAACATCCAAAAACTGCGACTTTTTAATATTTGTCAAAAATTCACAAAATTGTAGTGAGCCTTCTAGGATGACCTATAGTCTCGGTCATAAGTTCATTAACAGAATTTATGTAAATTTGTTGACTTTTTCTATAACCAGTAGTCACCCCTCTATCATCCTATGTCTGAGATCATACTGAATTAATGTGCAAATTGGGAGATTTTGCATGGACAGATGCTTTCAGATCAGTGGGAGTTGATGTAAATTCACTGTACACTTACATTCCCCATACAGCTACTTTGGAATCTCTATCTCACTACATCAGAAGTGTTACCTGTGCCAGTGCAACAACACATTGTTTTTTGTTAAACTCAGTTGAGTTAATCTTAAAACATTTAGAAACATAGAATTTGACGGCAGATAAGGACCGCTTGGCCCACCCAGTCTGCCCATTTCCCTACCTACTGGATAAGCTGCAGATCCTAGTTAACCAGCAGCCTACTTCTTCCTACCCCCACTCCCTAGAATGGCCTTATGACTGTCCCATGCATGCTTGAATTCCATCACTGATTTTGACTCCACAACCTCCTCTGGAAGGCTGTTCCATGCATCCACAACCCTCTCTGTGAAAAAATACTTCCTTAAATTACCCTGAGCTGCCCCCCCCATCTTCAAATTGTGCCCTCTTGTCCTTGCACACCTTTTTTTGAAAGATGCTACCCTCTTGGACTTTGTTGATTCCCTTGAGGTACTTGAACATTTCTATCATGTCCCCCCCTCTCCCTCCTTTCCTCGAGGCTATAACATAACTTAATTTCTTAATGTTTGATTAGAAAATGTATTTACAAAAACAGGGTACTGTGATGGGGGCAACCATGGCCCTATCATATCTAATTTTTTTTTATTTTGGGGCTTTTGGGAATATTGTATTATTTTTTCTGATAATTCATTTTAAAACGTACTGTACACTGGTACAGGTACAGTGGTGATGTACTAATTTTGTAGCATGAAACAAGAAATTGCTGAAGAATTCTTGGAATATCTGAATCAAAACAATATTAATGTGTGTTTTAGTTCAACCATGAACAAAGATCTGGTTCAGTTTCTGGACCTAGAGTTGCTTGTTTTGGAATATGGAAAGGTAGGTCCAAAGGAATATACAGTAGTACAGTAAGCTGCAGGCAACAGCATTTTACATGCTACTAGTACCCACCCACCTTCAATGATGAAAAGCATCCTTTATGGGCAATATGTGTGACTATGTTGTAACTGCTTTTCTGATGCTGATTTTGAACAGCAATCTGATAAACTGATAAAGTGATTGCTGTGTAGGGGTTATGCAGAGAATTATTTATCGGAAGAATTTGCCAGCCAAAATCAAAATAAAGAAAAAGTGCTCACATTAAAACAAACACATGATAATGAAGTGTTGCTCCTCACTTTTGTACTCCAGTTCAATTAACTTTTTTCATCTGGATACCCTGATCAGGTGATTCCAGCACTGGCAGCTCCCCCTTGACCACAGGCATGGCTCTTCAAATCAGTTGCAGACAACTCCGTGGACCACTGCATGTCAGGCTCCCAGCCGGAGGCCCGGATCGGGTAACTTCAGCACCGGCGACTCCTCCTCAATCCCAGGCATGGCTCCTCAAGTGGCTGTAGACCCCTCCATGAACCACCACATGCCAGGTTCCCACCAGAGGCCCTGATCAGGTGACTCCAGCACTGGCAGCTCATCCTTGACCCCGGGCGCAATTCCTCAAGCAGCCGGGGACACCTCCATGGACCACCACACACCAGGCTCCCTGCTGGAGGCCCTGACAGGGTGGCTCCAACACCAGCAGCTCCTCCTCAACCCTGGGTGTGGCTCCACAAGTGGCTGCAGACCCCTCCATAGACCACAGCATGCCAGACTCCAAGGTACGGCAGCTAGCAACCCAGCAGCACCGGCTTGAACATACGGCTCTGTGGCTGACTGGGCAGGAAACTGGCGTCCATGCTGTCAATTGGTCGACTGCTGCATTGCTGTGCCCCATTGACTAGCTCAGTCCCCCAGATCTTTCTCTCTCCTGTATTCACTTTTTGAAGCTCCACTGCTGGGGAAGGTTCTCTGCTGCAGACCCCCTCTCCTCAGTGCACATTTTGGTCATTCCTGTGTTATTCTATGGAATAGTTTGCCTGCCTAAACTGGACAGTCTCATTCTTAAATATTACTTCCCTCTAAAAATTGTTGTAAAACTAACTCTTGTACTAGGAAAGTGGCCAGATTTATATTCCACTGTCTGATTATTTTACTGTTAGATTGTTTTAATATGTGAAAGCAGCTCCTTTTAGAACTAATTGTGCAATTTCTGTGACTTAAACTGTACTTAAACAACTGCATTTTAGAATGATAAAATAACTGCCTACTTTTTTAGAGTGATAAGTTATCTGCCTACTTTCTTACTCTTTCTTCTCCTTGCTTCCCTACTTTGTCTTGCTAACCCCCCCCCCCACTCCTGCCTAACTCATTCGCTGAGGCACTCCTCCTGATTAAGTGGCTTTCTTTTGTGCTTCTGTAGCCACTGTCTCCTTCTAGCTCCCCGCCCCCCTCCCACTTTGCTCATCTCCTCTCCTTAACTGTCAGTTCACCCTGTCTTCTTTCCTTTTGAGTCAGAGGCCCAGATGAGGCAACCCCAGCACCGGCGGCTCCTCCATGACCCTGGGTGCAACTCCACAAGTGGCCGAGGACCTCTCCATGGACCACCGCATGCCAGGCTCCCATGTACAGCAGAAAGCAACCCAGCAGGACCAGCATGAACACTCAGATATGGCTCAGTGGCTGATTGTGCAGGAAACTGGCATCCGTTTTGCCAGTTGCTCAACTGCTTCATTGCTATGACCCCATTGGCTAGCTCAGTCCCTCAGGACTTTCTTTCTCCAGTATCCGCTTTTTGAAGCTCTGCTGCTGGGGAAGGTTCTGTGTTCCAGGACCTCTCTCCTCAGTGCTCATTTTTGCTCATTCCTGTGTTATTCCATGGAATAATTTGCCCGCCTAGACAGTCTTACTCTTAAATATTACTCCCCTCTAGAAATTGTTGTAAAACTAACTCTTGTACTAGGAAAGCAGCCAGTTTCATATTCCACTGTCTGAGTATTTTACTGTTAGATTGTTTTAATATGTGAACACAGCTCCTTTTAGACCTAGTTGTGCAATTTCTGTGACTTGAACTGTACTGAAACTACTGCATTTTAGAGTGATAAGATAACTACCTACTTTTGTAGAGTGATAAGTTAACTGCCTACTTTCTCACTCTTTCTTCTCCTCACCTCCCTACTTCTTTGTCTTGCTAAACTCCCCACCCCCGCCTCACCCACTTGCTGAGGCACTCCCCCAATTAAGTTAAGTGGCTTTCTTTTGTGCTTCTGTAGCCATTCTGTCTCCTTTCAGCCAACCCCCCAACCCACGCTTTGCTCGTCTCCTCTCCTTAACTGTCAGCTTATCCCATCTTCTTTCCTTCTTAGCAAGAGGCCCTGACAGAAACATAGAAACATAGAATTTGACGGCAGATAAGGACCGCTTGGCCCACCCAGTCTGCCCATTTCCCTACCTGATGGATAAGCTGCAGATCCTAGTTAACCAGCAGCCTACTTCTTCCTAGCCCCACCCACTAGAATTGCCTCATGACTGTCCCATGCATGCTTGAAGTCCACCACTGTTTGTGACTCCACAACCTCCTCTGGAAGGCCATTCCATACATCCACCACCCTCTCTGTGAAAAAATACTTCCTTAAATTACCTCTGAGCCGCCTCCCTTCTATCTTCAAATTGTGCCCCCTTGTTCTTGCACACCTCTTTTTTTGAAAGATGCTACCCTCTTAGACTTCGTTGATTCCTTGAGGTACCTGAAAGTTTCTATCATGTCCCCCTCCCTCCTTTCCTCGAGGCTATACATATTTTTTTTTTTGCTTTTTACCTCCACGCCTCTTGTCTGCCCTTCTGCTCCTGTCACGGACCCCAGGACCCCCGGTCACGGATATAGCGACTCCCGGTCATCCCTGGCTTGCCCCCCAGAGGCCGGGGCCGCAGCTGGACCCTCCCCACACCGAACTGCGGCCTAATAACTGGTTGGGGGAACAGCTCCGGTGACCAATCAGGGCATCCCCAGGGCAGAGCATCATCTAGACACTAGGCGTGGAATTTTACGCCCCTTTATTCCCACCCCCGAGGAGGCAAAGACGTGCAATGATGCCAGCGTCTGCCCCACCTCTCTCCCCCCTGATGTAAGCGCAGCAGCGTGAGTGTCCCCCAGCCTCCGCTATGGGTCCCCATCGCACTGGTTGCTACCCCGAACCTCCCCCCGGAGAAGGAGAGCAGTCCGTCGGACGCTCGATCCTTCTCCCCGGCCAACCACTCGGCGACTCGGGTCGTTCCCGAACCTGGGTCACCGGCGTCGCAAGTGGAAATCCCACCACTGCACCGACGGGCCGGCCAGAGGCTATACATATTAAGCTCCTTAAGTCTCTCTTCATATGTCTTCCAGTGCAGACCCTGCACCATTTTAGTTGCCCTCCTCTGGACAGCTTCCATCCTGTCTATGTCTTTGCAGAGATTGGGTCTCCAGAACTGCACACAGTACTCCAGATGGGGTCTCACTAGCTGTCTGTACAGAGGGATAATAACTTCCTGTTTTCTACTGGTGATGCCTCTCCCTATGCATCCCAGTATCCCCCAGCTCTCCTTGCTGCCCTCTCACATTGCTTGCCCACCTTTAGGTCATCTGATAAGACTACCCCCAGGTCCCTTTCCATTTTGTTGTTAGTATCTCACCCCCCATTGTGTACTCTTCACCTGGGTTTTTGTTTCCCAGGTGCATTACCTTGCACTTCTTAGCATTGAATCTAAGCTGCCATACATTTGACCATTCCTCTAATCTTGCCAAATCCCTTCTCATCCTTTCCACTCCACCTTGTGCATCAACTCTGTTGCAGATCTTTGTGTCATCTGCAAAGAGACATACTTTTCCTTCCAGTCCCTCTGCAATGTCACTTATAAAGACATTGAAGAGGACTGGTCCTAATACTGAACCCTGTGGTACCCCACTACTAACCCCCTTTTTTCAGAGTGGACTCCATTTACTATTACTCTCTGTGTCCTATTCTCCAGCCAATTCTTTACCCAGGCTGTCATCTTGGGACCCTCTCCCAGGCTGGCTAACTTGTATATTAATCTTTTGTGTGGGACTGTGTCAAATGCCTTGCTAAAGTCTAGGTAGGCCATGTCCACAGCCCCTCCCTGATCAACTACTTTGGTCACCCAGTCAAAGAAATCTATCAGATTTGTCTGGCATGACCTTCCCGCTGTGAATCCATGCTGCCTTGGGTCCTGTGCCCCTCTGGCCTCTAGATATTTAACAATTCTTTCCTTCTGAAGTGATTCTATCATTTTCCCTACCACTGAGGTTAAACTAACAGGTCTGTAGTTTCCTGCTTCTGCCTTGCTCCCACTTTTGTGAAGGGGAATCACATCTGCTCTCCTCCATTCCTCGGGTACCACCCCATCCTCCCATGATTTGTTAAAGAGGGTAGTCAGTGGTGTCACTAGTTCTACCCATAGTTCTTTTAGAATTCTGGGATGAATCCCATCAGGCCCCATTGCTTTGTCCACCTTCAGTTTTAAGAGTTCTTTCAGAACCCTTTCTTCTGTAAATGGGCTGGTATCAACTTCTGTATCCAGAGTGTTTCTACTGTTTGTTTTAGGTACCTACCCTCTTCCTTTGTAAATACTGAGCAAAAATATTTGTTTAGTATCTCTGCCTTTTCACAGTCACCCTCTGCCCACCTTCCCTCCCTTTATTAAGCCTCACTATCCCTCCCTTGGTCTTCCTTCACTCCCTGATGTACCTATAAAAGGTTTTATCCCCCTTCTTAACTGAGTTGGCTATCTTTTCCTCGGTTTGGGCCTTTGCTGTTCTGACTGCCTTCCCAGCTTCCTTTTGCTTTAACTGATACAGTTCTCTGTCCTGTTCCATCTGTGATTCCTTGTACTTCCTGAATGCTTTCTTTTTCTCTTGAACCTTCACTGCCACTTCCTTTGAGAACCATAGTGGTTTCTTACCTTGTTTTGTTTTGTTTATTTGCTTTACACAAAGGCTTGATACCTCTGTGATGGCAGTTTTTATTATTCCCCATTGTTCTTCCACTCCTCCTTCCTGCCCATTTGATAGTGCATTCCTTAGGCACTCACCCATTTTGACAAAGTCAGCCCTCCTAAAATCCAGTACCTTTTGTCTTTGTATGGCTTGACTCTATTGCTGTGTTTATTGTGAACCATACTGTTCGATGGTCGCTAGTTCCCAGATGGCTACCCACTTCTACATCTGTGATCCTCTCTTCATCTCCATTTGAGAGAACCAGGTCTAAGATTGCTCCCTCTCGAGTGGGCTCCAATACTAGTTGTCTAAGGCATGCCCCTCTAGGGCATCTAGAATAACCCCACTCTTCGAAGTGGCTGCTGCAACTGCACTCCAGTTAACATCTGGCATATTCAGATCACCCATCAGCAATATCTCCCCTTTTTCTGCCATTCTAAGTATACTTTCTATCATTTCCTTGTCCATTTCCTCCCCCTGAGAAGGGGGCCTGTATACAACCCCTGTGCGTATTGTGGTGTCATTGCCGGTCTCCAAATTTACCCACAGTGCTTCTTCTCCTCCCTGTTTACCCTTTTGTTCTGTTGCTTTGATTCCTTCCCTTATGTGATGAGCTACTCCTCCTCCTCTTTTACCCTCCCTGTCCCTCCTATAGATAGTGTATCCTGGTATGTTTACATCCCAGTCATGGTTTTGTGTGTACCATGTTTCTGTGACTGCCACAATATCCAGATGTTCCTCCTACATCAAGGCCACTAATTCAGGAAGCTTGTTACTCAGACTACGGGCATTGGTACTCATTGCTCTCCATTTTTTGATGGCTTTACCTTCTGTTGCAGCACCCCCCACTGACCTTTCTATCTTGGTCTTTTCTCATTTAGTACCCTGTTTTGTAGGGGAGGCCGGATTTTCCTGCTGCTTATCAGTGCCTCCTCCCTTGACTAGTTTAAAAGCTTGCCAATGAAACATTTAAAACGATTGCTCAAAAGACTTGTTCCCTTCCTGGACAGATGCAGACCATCCTGCCAGTATAGGCTGGTGTCCCTCCAGGTGGAACCCCAGTCCCCAATGAAGCCAAACCCCTGTGCTCCACACCATTTTTTCAACCATTCATTAAACTGCATGGTGCAAAGTACCCTCGCCTCACTCATGCCATTGACAGGCAGCACCTCTGAGAAGGATACTGTTTGTGCTACTTGTTTTAGGCCCCTTCCCAATTCTACAAAGTCCTTCTGCACTGCTCCAATCTCATGATGAGCCAAGTAATTTGTCCCTAGGTGGACAATGACGTCCAGCTCAGACTCCCTTGCAGCTGTTCCCATGATCCTGAGGATGCGCTTCCTGTCCCTCCAAGCCATGGCACCAGGCAGGCACCTTACTTCAGTTTTCCCTGCTCCCCCCAGTTCTATCCCCCTAATAATTGAGTCCCCCACCAGGAGCTGCTTCCTTTCCTTGTGGTGTCCTCTGTCTCCCTTTCTGTGGGCCTCCTTGTGACAGCTGTCCTCAGCCTCCTTAGTCTCCTCTGTGGGTGCATCCATAGGGGAGCTATGCTCCCCAGAATGGTGTATGGATTGTGGAGTGGAACAACTGACTGGTGTGCCTCTGTTCCACCATCCTCACCCTTCCTGAGCCCACTGTGGTCCAACTGCTGTGTTTTCTTTGCAACCTCTGAGGTAGTGGTGGTGGCTCTTGTGCTCTCCTGGATGGGGAGGTCTCTCACCTACCATCCAGTGTGGCCTGGGGGAAGGTTCCCTTACTACTGTCCAGCATGGCCTGAAGATGGGCAACTTCCTCCCTCAGGGCAGAGAGTTGTCTGCAAATAGGGCAGCATCTCAGCCTCCAGAAAGACTCCCAGAAGACTACTGCCCCACAGCCATTACATTGAACTACTCCCCACGTGTTTATCTACTTTTTCTTTGTGTGTGTGTGTGTGTGTGTGTGTGTGTGTGATTGGTTTGTTATATAGAAATAAATATATTGTACAATGTGTATGCTTATATTGTCAGTGCAGTGTGCTAGAGAGGATATGACAGTGATATGCACCTTGCACTCTTGAGGAAATGATGTCAGAACCCCAGGTATAAAGGAACTATTTCCAGGGGTGGGTGGAGTGAGGGGTGGGAAGGGGTGGGCCTAAACAGTGCTCCCTCAAGAAACAATCAGCTAAAAGCTCTGACCCAGCACTGCGATGAGTGCCTTCCTGTCAGCAAGATGCCCTGCACAACAATTTGACAGAGAAAATACCCTGCTAATCAAACAGAGAAAATCCAGACATCCAACTCAGACACAGGTAACCCTCCCCAGCCCCAAAACAGCCTGGTGGTTTGTGCTCTGAAAGCGTCAGCCCAAAATAAGTCAGCTGTGCTTTACACTCTTCCTGCACTGAAAATCTTAAGAATTAAGCCAACTGATTGACCAGTGACACCTGTGATGTAAGCAGGCCTTTCAATGTAGGCAGGCTGAGGTCTGATTCCAAAACACAAAATCTTTCAGTGAAACCAGGGATAGAAACTTAACTACTCAGCCAGCAGGACACTTTTACAATGTTGCAAAAATATCCCTCTAAATCCTAGGTCTCAACCCCAACAATCAAGCAAATTCAGTTGTATCTCACTCCCTCTGGTTATAAAATTACTACACTTTTAATGGAATCCTGCAATTCTCTGCTTAATGCCAATAAGGAAAACAAAAAATGAAACTCTTTGTAGAAAGCGTAGCTCCCCTGTTTTACAATATTATGCCTTACCAAGTTTCCAGCTCCTGAATGAAGTTATAGTCTGTTCTTTGCAGTGTTGCAAGGTTCTCTGCTTCAGACAAATCAAAAGTCAGACTGACTGGCTTCTAACTGTGAAGGATGCCTAAAACAGCAGTGATGAACCCCACCCAGAGCCAACTGATTGACTAGTGACACCTGTGATGTAAGCAGGCCTTTCAATGTAGGCAGGCTGCTGTCTGATTCCAATACATAAAATCTTTCAGTGAAACCAGGGATAGAAATTTAACTACTCAGCCAGCAGGACACTTTTAAAATGTTGCCAAAATATCCCTCTAAATCCTAGGTCTCAACCCCAACAATCAAGCAAATTCAGTTGTATCTCACTCCCTCTGGTTATAAAATTACTACACTTTTAATGGAATCCTGCAATTCTCTGCTTAATGCCAATAAGGAAAACAAAAAATGAAACTCTTTGTAGAAAGCGTAGCTCCCCTGTTTTACAATATTATGCCTTACCAAGTTTCCAGCTCCTAAATGAAGTTATAGTCTGTTCTTTGCAGTGTTGCAAGGTGCTCCGCTTCAGACAAATCAAAAGTCAGACTGATTGGGTGACTCTAGCACTGGTGGCTCCTCCTCAACCCTAGGTGTGACTCCTCAAATGGCTGCCCACCCCTCCATGGACCACCGCATGCCAGGCTCCCATGTACAGCAAATAGCAACCCAGCAGGACCAGCCTGAACACTCAGATATGACTCAGCAGTTGACTGGGAAGAAAACTGGTATCTGTGCTGCCAATTGCTCAACTGCTGCATTGCTGTGACCCCATTGGATAGCTCACTCCTTCAGGACTTTCTCTTTCCTGTATCCGCTTTTTGAAGCTTCACTGTGGGGGGAGGTTCTGCGCTGCAGGCCCCCTCTCCTCAGTGCTAATTTTGTTCATTCCTGTGTTATTCTATGGAATAATTTGGCCTGCCCACCCTCCCAGCCCTGACCTGTATTAAATCCATCCAAACCCCTCCCTGTCAATCTACTCTTGCCAACAATTGACTGCTTTAGCCCGAGGTCCCAGCCTCACTACCTCTCCAGCAGTGCACAGATCTCTTCTTAAAACAACCTGGACTTCCAGAGTAACCACTTCTCCAACAGGACATAGAGTTCTTTTAAAACCAGTCTGAACTACTAGCCTACCCACTTGCACAAAAGGGCATAGGTCACCATTTTAGTTTACATAATTGTGCTAGCCTGTCCTAGCTAGTTTGCGCTTTCTAGCCTAAACCACTTTGCCTATAAGGTATAAAACATTAGCCTAAACCACTTTGCCTATAGGGCATAGAACATTATTTTAGCTTTCCTTTGAGATGTTCCTCCTAAAGCTAACTTGCCTCTTATCCCTGTGGTACCTGAATACCTCTACCCCCTAAATTGTACCCCAAACAACCTAAGTCTTTCCTTGTTCTTTCAGGTACCCCATAAATCCACTCAGTTCACTTTACCTGCACAAATATCCTATACACCTCCACTAAGCAACATGGAGATAAAGAGGCAGCTATACATGTACCCTCTCCCCCCTCCAATTACAAATTTAATCATTGTTTGCACTAAAGTGAATAGCTGTCAATACATCTCCAAAACCTATGTGAGTTTTATGTCCCACTTAAAATGGCAGGCACAAAGACTAGCCTATCTCATCTTATTAAAATCAGGTAATGTACACCCCAACCCAGGGCCTCTATCTCAATCTGATGCCCAATATTCACATCATAGTGGTCTAACCATAGCTTCCATCAATATTTGCAATCTGTTGGCTAAAATCAATTCTCTTCAGATATAAGTCACCCAACACCAATCCAACATTCTCTCAGTAGTGGAAACCTGGCTCAACCCATGCATCTCAGATTCAGCCTTTCAGCTGCCAGGTTATACAACCTTCAGGCTTGACAGAACTGGCAAGAGTGGAAGTGGCTGTGTAATATACATTAAGGAGCACCTCTGTGGGCAAACACTGCCATACATTACTTCCTCTAGCAGCACCCAATTGCTTCCAATAAAGACGCTATTCAGCCTTCAATGGAAATTACTCACTGTGGTATCTTTATATATCCCCCCAAGGCACATGACAATGGTTTCAAAGTAGTCACTGTCTTTCTATCAGCCCACTCCCAAAACTCTGAAATTTTGTTGCTAAGGAATTTCAATATAAATTGGATCTCCCTTGAAGCAGGCCCATACAAAGATGCACTAGCCTCAATTAACATCCCCCAGCTAGTAGGTACTCCCACATGGGTAAACTACCGCACTGGCACTGGTACCCTCCTTTACTGGTTGGTCATTAACTGCTCAGAAAGGATCAGTTAAGTAGCAGTAATCCCCTATTCAATCAATCAATCAATTAATCAAGTCTTTATTTATCCAGGCAAACACCATTGAGCAAGCTTATTTACAAGGTGGACCTGCATCACACAAGGTCAAGGAACAATGCATATAAGTACAGGTGTAAAACAGATCAATGTAGTTATACATAGAATATGGCATAATAAACAATAATAGGTAAAGATATAGCATTCATATAACATTCCTGTAAAATTCTATAAAAAAATTCCTGTAAAAATTCATATCATATTCAGGGAAAAAATGGAGGTCAGTTAGAAGGGAGCAGTCTAAAAAGGAAAAAGATGCATTATCAAAATAACAAAACCTCAGACATATCAAAACAGGCAGGAGGTAGAGGAAGTAGGCAAGCAAGGGTGGGGATGGCACTGGGACAGATTCAGTACAAGGAGCAGTAAATTGGCAGGCTGTGGACAAGAAGAATGGGCAAAGGTAGAAAGGGAAGAGTAGAGACACAGAGTTTATGAGAAATTAGGGGATCAATATGGGCAAGCATGAGGTTTATGGAAAACATAGGAGGGTGAGCAGGAGACAAGCAACAAGCAACAAGTAAGGGGAGCCAAAGCATCTACGGAACTCAGGCTGGCACAAGGCATTAAGAAGGGGGAGAAGGACTTCTTTAAGTACATCAGGGAGAAAACGAGCTGTAAGGACCACATAGTAAAGATTAGGAAGGAGGGGGGTTGGGTGGAAGCAGGGTGCAATAAGGCGGAAGTACTAAATGAGTACTTCTGCTCAGTATTTACTAAAGAGAAGAGGGGGGTGACACCTAAGGTGGGAGAAATGGCAGAAGCAGCGGGGAAGTGGTGACAGATGGGGAAATCATGGAAAGCAGAGTTTGAGAGGGTTTGAAGGCACTGAAGGTGGACAAGGCGCCAGGCCCAGATGGCATCCACCCCAGGGTACTGAAGGAGCTGGCAGAGGTCCTTGCAGGACCTTTGGCAGACCTATTTAATGCCTCACTACATTCGGGGTGTGTACATCAGGACTGGAGGATGGCTCATGTGGTGCCCCTCCACAAGAGTGGCCCCAAGGATGAACTGGGAAACTACTGACCAGTGAGCCTCACATCCATCGTGAGTAAGCTAAAGGAGACTATCCTGAAAGAGGGGCTGGTGGCCCTCCTAGAGGCCAAAGGACTACAGGACAGCAGACAGCATGGCTTCATATGTGGCAGATCCTGCCAAACCAACCTGGTCAAGTTCTATGACTGGGTAACTAGGCAACTGGACAGGGGCCATGCAGTGGATGTCCTGTATCTGGACTTCAGTAAGGCATTTGACTCAGTGCCACATAGAAGGCTGGGAAGGAAGTTAGTAGGCACAGGGGCAGGTGCAAAGCTGGTGAGATGGGTAGGAAACTGGCTGCAGGGAAGGCAACAGAGGGTGGTGGTGGGTGGGAAGCTCACACCCAAGGGCAGTGACGAGCGGTGTTCCACAGGGCTCAGTGTTGGGACCAGTGTTGTTTGGGATATTCATTGCAGACATATCATGGGACATCAAGAGCAAGATCAGTCTGTTTGCTGATGATACCAAGGTAGGCGTGGTGGTGGATGACCTAGGGGGATGGCAGGGGTTGCAGGATGATCTGGCAAAGCTTGAAACCTGGTCAGACACCTGGCAACTGGGCTTTAATGCCTAAAAGTGCAAGGTGCTGCATTTTGGGATGAAGAACCCAAGGAGGAGTTACCAGTTAGGAGGAGTGCAGCTAGCCCAGACAGAGGAGGAGAAGGATCTGAGTGTGCTCATTACAGGGTCAATGAACAACTCGGCACAATGTAGGAAGGCAGCTGCAAAGGCCAACAAAATGCTGGGTTGTATTGCAATGGGTATATCCTCGAGGAGGAGGAGGAGGTGATTCTGCCACTGTATAGGTCATTAGTTAGACCACACCTGGAGTACTGTGTGCAGTACTGGCGTCCATATCTGAAGAGGGACATTAAGTTACTGGAGGGGGTGCAGCGCAGAGCGACAAAGATGATCAAGGGGCTGGGGGACTTATCATATGAGAGGAGGTTGAAGGAGTTGAACATGTACTCACTGGAGGTAAGGAGAGACAGGGGTGACATGATTGAAACCTTTAAATACATGAAAGGAATAAAAAAGACGGGTACAGAGGGGCTGTTCAAAGTAAGGGAGGGGAGGGCCACCAGGGGCCATGATATGAGACTGGAGCGAGGAAGGTTCAGGAGGGAGATGAGGAGACACTTTTTTACAGAGAGGGTGGTGGCTGGGTGGAATGCATTACCTGCTGAAGTGGTATGCAGTAGAACAGTGGTCTGCTTCAAATGAAGATGGGACAGGACAAGGGGGATGGTTAATGAATAGGAAGGGTGGAAGGGAGGGCAGCTGCAGAATAAGGGGTGCTAGGTGCACATTCGAGCAGACTTGATAGACCTCTAGGCCTTTATCTGCTGGCAAATTTCGTATGTTCGTATGTAAGTGGGCTAAGGGCGATGGAAACAGTTGCATATTTCTGTGAAAGTTTGGGCGTACAAAGTCTTGAACACAGAAAGGCTAACAGGGGTCCTTAATTTCAAGGATTTCTGAACCTTATTCCAAAGCGAAGGTTGTTCGAAGCCTATAGACACTCTCACAAAGCTGGCCCTAGGCACTTTCAAAGAAATCAGAGAGCAGCTTCTTAAAGCATAGTTTTTTTTTTTTTTTAGTTGTTTACCAGGGATAGCACACTAAACTAGAAGCTTTTTTACAGGAGCGACCTGGGAGCACAAGGAGGTTAAGTGACTTGCTCAGGGTCACACAGTATGCAAGTGAAAGCTGTGGGATTCAAACCCAGGTCTGGTTTGCTGGATGTCACCAGACATAGTTGCCTATCACTTGGGGGCAAACAATCAGCAATATACTGTGGCAGTTTATTGGTGATAGCTCTGAATGTCCAAAAAGCTGCATTTCTATTACACCTATATTGAAAAGAGGTCCACCCCACAGCTGTATATAAGGAGCAGTGGTGGGTGGAGAAGGGGAGGACAGTAATGAAATGCAGAGCTCTGTGATACAGTATGTCCAGTTTTCCAAGGTACGAGGAAGTGCACTGGCCATAAATGAAGTCAGCATAGTCAATTAGGGAGAGGACGTGGACTGAACTAGTTGCCTCTTGGCCTCTGTGGTCAGAAGGTGGTTTATCCTAAAGAACAGGCCAAGCCTCTGCCTCAGCTTTTTCAGCAAATCCTGTATGTGTTCCATGAAGGAGAGTTTGTGGTCTGGCCAGACCCCCAGATACTTGAACTTAGTCACAAATTCCAATGTTTCTCCTAATAAGGTAGTGATGGGGGGGGGAGTACCAGCAATAGCAGGGAATGCCAAATGATTAACTGGGGAGAATAGCATCACTTTTGTTTTCTTGGCATTAAGTAATAGTTTTTTTGCTAAGGAGCTGGTACTGCAGCAGGTAGAAGTCAGTTTAGAAGTCTCTACAGGCAGCTTCAGGGGTTGAGCAGCTTATATAAAGCACCGTATAGTCTGCAAACAGGTGTATATTTGCCTCTTCAATGCCGACATCTATACTGTTGACGTAGATTGCAAATAGAAGTGGCCCTAAAATGGAGCCCTGAGGGACACTTCTTTTTAATGGTTTGAGGGGGGAAAGCTCACCTTCAGCTTTGACTTGCAGATGCCTATCAGTAAGGTAATCATGGAGGGCCATGGCTTGGATGCCGAGGAATATGGCCACTTAGATCTGTAGCTTGATCCCCAGCCAAGCTAATCTGGAGTAAAATGCAGGCATCCAGGGATAATTCCTTCCACACACACCATACAACGCCTCCGTAGCCACACCCAGACTGATGGGTGAGGAAATCTGTGCGATCAGGGTGTGGTCAATCGCATTGTAGCACCAGTCCCATACATGACTTGTCCCAGGATCTAGGGCTGTACAGGCCGGGAATTTTCATGTTAACACAGTACTCAGGGGCTCCAGGAAAGGCACCAAGAAGCAGTCAGCCACCGAAATGGGTACTCCCCGCTTCCAAGCAGCACCTCTCTCTTTGGGGACACAATGCACGTCTAAGCATTAACTGGGCCCTGCTCTCCTATGGCCTCCTCCACACAGCAAACAGGGGTCCCAACCACTGCAGCCCTGGAGCCTTCTACTCACACGTCTGATGTCGGCAACTCACTTCTGCATATAACAACCCTACTAGAAATCTTACTAACCAGGGTCAACCCTATCTCATCCATGCTGGCCGGGACCGTTGCAAAGATTCATATGCTAAATGACAAGATGAATGTGATGGAACAGAAATCTGAGGTTTTAGAGGGGAGCCAGGCCAGAATCTTGCAACGAATCCAGGACCATGAGGAGAAGCTTGCCATTCTCTGGTGTAGGGCCGAAGATCAAGAAAATCGTGGGAGATGCAATAATATCAGAATTATTGGCATACCTGAAGGGTTAGAAGCCACCAATACCAAAAGATTTCTAAATATTGAAATTCTGAAAATGCTGGGGGACAGATGGCAAGGTCCGATCAAGGTGAAAAGGGTGCATAGAATCCCTGGATGCCCCTGGTCCAGGAATCCATTACCGCGACCTATAATTGCTTATCTACTCAAATATTCTATGAAGGAAAGGGTGTTAAAAGTGGCTAGAGACCTGGGAGAAGTAACATTGCGGGGAGTAAAGGTTTCTTTCTTTCTTCAGAGACTTCTCAGCGGAGGTGGTGACTTGCAGAAAGGCCTTTATCCCCATCAAAAAGCATCTGGCACAGCATAACTTCAAATATGGCTTCTGCCAATTAGCCTTCCTGTTCATCTCCAAAGAAAGGAAAGACATCGTGGCTGAGTCCCCTTGGGAGGTAGAAATGTGGCTTTCTAAACACTGGCTGAGGCTGCCCCTGCAAACTACATCCCTCAGAAAGCTTTGGCACCCAGGCCATAGAGAAAGCAGTAGACGGAACCAACTTTCTGGCAACAGCTTTCAGAGGGACCAGAATAATAGCAGGACCATCCCCCAGGCTATTCCAAACTTCCCAAGTGGTAGCCTTACACAAGGGCGGACCTGAAAGGCAACCAGGGGCTCCTCATGCCTCCCCCCTCCCAGACCTCAGTAGGGACTTCTTCCCACCACTAGAATAAGATGTCGAACCCACAGTGAACTGGACTCATGTTTTGGAAGGTCTGAGGCAGAACCTCCAGCTAAACTAACCAAGGATGAAGCTCCATTTGACCAAACAGACTCTGTGGATATACCTGATGAGATGTTAATGGAAGCAGCAGCTATGGACTCTTGGGCAGACTTCTCCCCTGGAGCTGACGAGCTCTCTGCAGCCACAATACTTCCTATCAAACCAGGACTAATGACATTTGCAGAAGCCCTGTCAAAAGACAGACAGGACTCACAGGGCACAGCATCCGATCCCTCCCTGCATGAGGGATCTACTCCTCCAGATTGAATATCCCCAGGGTCCTCCCTGGTTTTTCTTTTCTCCCCTCCTCTACATTACAGACTGCAGTACCCCCCCAATGTGCAGGTTCATTACCTGCCCACATGGGAGCAAGGGTGGGCTCATGGGGTGTGGCTTTTCGCCTTTTTCTCCTGGCTCTGACTCCCATCAACTAGCCAGCCCCAGCATTAAGGGCATCCCAGAAGCAGGCATTGCGTCTTTACAGCACAACTTGCTGAAGCCCCCCCCCCACTCCTACACCCCCCTTTCTCTATTGCCCTTTTTGACATGGCAAGGTGCACTCTTTTCTCAGAGACCTCCCCTCTTATCATACAATATCACCCAATGGGTGTATCTCTAGAAGTACCACCACATCTTCCCCCTCCACCTGTTGGGGGTGAGGTCAAGTGTGATGTTTTCAACAACTGGACCCTGCCCTGCTCAGTACTCGAGCTGAAGGCAGGATGATAAATCCTCTCCATGACATTCGACCCACCCCCCTTTTTCTTTATATGCTCAAAACCTGGACGACCCGCCTAACTGTCTTAGGTGGCATAACAACTCATGATTGCCCATGCAAGACTGGGGAGAGAGCTTGAGGTCACTGATTGGCTCAACTCCTCTTTCTCCTGTATGGGTACTTGGTCAGCATGGCAGCGTGCTTCTCCTCATCACTGGTGAAGGATTTGCACCATTGTGCTTACACCACATCTCACTAGCTTACTACTTACACTGCTTTACAGTGCCTCTGTTAATTATTGGTGTTAGCAAATTATTAACTACTCTACTTTCCCCACATATTAGTTGGTTCATTTGTTAACTTGTTAAGTTTTGACTGTTCTGGATTCTTTGTAAACATTTATATTTGTGCTCTTTTCCTCTCCTGTTACTAGGTCAACCTCACTGTGTCATTCTCTAGCAAACTCACCCTGACCTATCTTGCTGATTAGCTGTATCAGGTATCCTGTCTGCTTACTTCAACCTAGCTACTTGGGATTCAGTGGGTAAGTACCTTATCCTTTCTACTCCTAAGTACAGCGGAGTTTTCTTCCTAAAATGGGGATGAAACTCATATCATGGAATGTGAAGGGGTCGAATCACCCCACCAAATGGTCAGTGGTTCATAAACATTTACACTGCTTGCAGGCCGATATAGCGTTTTTTCAAGAGACGCACCTCACTGCAAGAACTGTAAGATGGCTTAAAAAATCATGGGTAGGGGTAGTAATTGCCAGCTCGGCAACAAACAAATCCAAGGATGTTGCTATCCTGATCAGGAAAACATTTATTTATTTATTTATTTATACATCTGTTTGCAAACCTTTGAGCCAAAAGCTCATTTACAAAGGTACCTCATCACAAGAAATGACAAACACAGTACAACAGTGTGTTACAACAATGTGGAATACACAGTGGACACGGTGGCCACTGATGCCCAGGGTCACTGGATTGTAGCCAGATTTTCTTACCTGGGATGTCATGCAGTACTGGCTAATGTATATGGCCCCAACACAGACTCACCTGAGCTCTTCCTGGACCTATATCATGCTTTGGAGTCTCTAACAGTGGGACACCACAGCAGCCCTATAATGGTAGGGGGTGACTTCAACTTAACCAGGACATTTTTCTGGACAAGTCCAAGCCCACCCCACAAACTCACCCCAAGACAGTGGGCATGCTACAGGAAATCATTAAGGAATGGGGAATGGTTGATGTCTGGTGATGAGATCACCCTACCGGGAGGACTATTCCTTTTTCACATCAGCGCACGCAACCTACAGTCACATAGACTTCTGGCTTGCAAATGCATCTTCAGCACAAGGCATAGTATCCTCTAAAATAAATAATATCTTAATTTCAGACCATGTCCCCATCTCTTGCACATTCACACCTACTGGACAAGGGGGCACAGGCACCAGATGGAGTTGCAATCCCTTATTAATTAAGGACCCCACCTTCCAAAACATGGAAAAGGAGGTGTCTCAGGACTGCTTCACAAATAATAGGCCTGGGGATACCTATGTAGCTATGATCTGGGAAGCTTTTAAAGCAGTTTTCTGAGGGCACATTATAGCATTCTTGGCCCAAAGGAATAAGGAGAGGAGAGCAGAGCTTACCAAACTCCAAGCCAAACTGTCAATGAGGGAAGCCAAGTTCAAGGTATCCACAGCTGGAAGCCCAGACACAGCACATCTTCAGGAACTAGTTGACTTAAAATACCGCAACAGCACAATGCTTTACCAACAAGCAGAATGGACCTTGGCTAGGGCTAAACACACCTACTGGGAAGGGGGGACAAGGGTGTGAGGCTGCTGACCTGCTAGTTTAAAGAAACAACAATCTGCTTCCCACATTCATGCCCTTAGAAATGACAAGGCACAAGTAGTCACTGGCCCCAAACAAATTAACTAGTGCATGACACAGTTCTATCAACAGCTGCATCAGTCACACATGTCTCAAGAGCAAAGCCAGATAGGGCGCTTGCTAAGGGACTTCTGTTCTGGGGCCCACATCCCTCAACTTCCAGAGATAGTGAAGGACACACTGGACAGGCCCCTCACTGAGCACGAACTTAACTTAGTACTTTCACAGCTGGCTAAAGGTAAATCCCCAGGACCAGACGGCATGACCACTGAATTGTACCGGCTAATTAGCCAAGAAATCAGTG
Organism: Neoceratodus forsteri; assembly: GCA_016271365.2. Taxonomy (NCBI): domain Eukaryota; kingdom Metazoa; phylum Chordata; order Ceratodontiformes; family Ceratodontidae; genus Neoceratodus; species Neoceratodus forsteri. Next base: position 702,652,134 of record CM057455.1, read on the forward strand.
CCCCACTACTAGCAGCCCTACAGAAGACTCACTCAGTTGGCATCCTTCCACCAACTATGCATGAGGCTCTTATCACCCTTATCCTCAAGAAATCAGACGACCAACTGAACTGTACAAACTTCCATCCCATATCACTACTTTCAGTGGATACTAAGACAGTGGCCAAAATTCTTGCCAACCACATGATAGAGGTTATGCCATTGCTAGTGCACCTATCCCAGGCTGGTTTCACCAAGGGCAGATCAGTGATGGACAATATCTGTCTCATACTGAATTTGAAATGGCTAGCCCTCCACACTCCCACTCCCTTGGCAATGATTGCAGTAGACTTCTCAAAAGCCTTCGACTCTGTTGAATGGCCCTACCTCCACAAGGTACTCAATCTCTATGGCTTTGGGCCATATTTTAGACAGTGGATACATGTCCTGTACAATATGCCCACGGCCAAAATACTTACCAATGAAGACATCTTCCTGCCTTTCTCCTTACAGTGAGGCACTAGACAAGGGTGCCCACTTTCACCACTTTTATTCCTATTAGCACTGGACCCTCTTATTAGAGCACTCCAGGCTAATAAGGTGATCAAAGGCGCCCAGGTAGGGAATCACATATACCTAACAAATGCATATGCAGATGACCTACTCCTTACACTCTCCCATCCACGTGAGTCTCTACACCTAGTCCTAGATACCTTGCAGACCTTTGCCCATATATCCGGCCTCCAAGTAAATCAAAAGAAAACTAGTGTTACCCCGCTGAACGCGGCCTGCTCCAAGGACTGCTTGCAGGGTCTGGGGCTAGCTTGGGTTCCCCACACTCTGTCATACCTGGAAATTCAAATACCCTTTGAATGGGGACAGACTTGGGCCAGAAACTTTGCACCACTACTCAACCAGCTGACGACTGAAATAGCACACTGGCGACGCCTCAATCTTTCCCTTCCAGGGAAAGTAGCCACAATCAGAATGCTTCTGCTCCCCAGGGTAACCTATCTACTGAATAACTTACCAATAGCCCTATCAGATAAAATCTTTCACTCTTTAGATAAGCTGATATCGGGCTTTCTGTGGGAAGGCAAAAGACCTCAGTGGGGTAACCACAAATTACGAGCCCACTGGTCTTTGGGGCAGTTGGGCATTCCATGGCTACAGGGCTACCATTGATCTTTCCTTGCAGCCCAGGCTACCAAATGGTTTCTACCTATTGCTTCTCCCCCTGCACCTTGGGTACAACCTGAGGGGCAAATACTGTAGCACACCTCTCCAAGTCTACTCTTAACTAACACTACTATCCCCTCTCCCAAGATCACTCCGATCATGGCTGAAACCAGGAAAGTGTTGTTCCGTCTTATGAAGGTGGCTAAGACTAAGAACCAGAGTGCTAATCTACCTTTTCAGTACATTGGTTTGTGGCACAACCAACTTCTAAGGGTGGATAACAAACCCCTATACTGGCCCTTGTGGGAGAAGAAAGGGATATGCCTTGTACAAGACCTCTACTTGCCAGGTACTACCACGCTTATGTCATTTGAACAACTTAAAGCCCACTACTCATTGCAGTCCCAAGACTTCTGGAAATTCCTGCCGATCCGCAATGCAGTTCAGTCCCTGGACTGGACAGCTCTGGAGGACTCTAAATGGCATTGGCTATCCTCTCTGCACCTCAAGCCCTCCTCCCGGGGTCTGGCAGGTCAATTTTATATCACCTTACGTGAGGCACAACCTGACTGCACTGCTTCCCACAGGGAGGCATTGAGTAAGGAATTGGGGCTCCCCATAGCACCTGATGCCTGGTCCCACTGCTTGCGCTTAACACACTCCACTTACAAAGACTCCAAGAGCCAGCTAATCCAACTTAAGATCCTTTTTTGCTGGTATCGTACTCCAGCTATTCTGCATAAATGGGGGATTCTCCCACACTCACAGTGCTGAAGGTGTAAGCATGCCCCTGCCAACATTCTGCTTCTCTTTTGGCAGTGTCTGGATTTAGTTCCCTTCTGGTCTGCTGTACAAATGGACTGTTCTGGGGTGTTGGGGCAGCTCATAGATCTCTCCCATCCCATGCTCCTATAAGGAGATCGAGCTCCTTTGGCACACCTAGATCTGCAGCAGCAAAACTGGGTGCTGGTGATCCTGTAGGAGGCCAAAAGGCTCCTTTTAATTGATTGGCGACACCTCCAACCTCCCTCTCTCTCTCTTTGGCATTCAGCGATAGCCAGGCTAGCCACCTTTGAGAGACTTACTTATGCCAGTAAAGGACAGCTCAACACTTACAGCAGCAGATGGGGAGCTTACCTCAGTTCAGCATTATGCAAAGTACCCTCCCATTCAGGACCCTCCCACTCCGGTAATAACCAAAAGGATACCTACCATCAGTCTAGCCCAAGGGATGAGACATTAACCCAGACCTGAGCATAGCTACTTGAATTCCCCTGTTTTTCCACTGTACTAAGGATCAACTGTACTCCTCTATTCTCTCTCTGTCATTCCTTCCTTTAGAGACATCTCTACCCCTTGTGGCAGTTAAGATACCTGATAATGATAACTGTAGTCAGCATGTGAGTTTAGCTAGGAATTGGAAACTCTTTGACTTGAACTGTTTACATCAGATTTGTAATTTGATAGAAAAGCACTATTTCAATCACTTAGATATTGTATAAGATAGCAGTTTGCTAGCCCTCCTATTGTTAGGTGATACCATAACTGTATTAATAACTATTGTACCTTAAGATACCCTACTGGATCATTTGCTTTGTATGATTTGACCTGTGTGCTAATGAATTGTTGGAAAACAACAAAAAATGGAAACAATAAAAATTATTCTATGGTAAAAAAAAATAAGGTAATCATGAAACCAACACAGGGAGGTGGAATCCAGGCCTAACCTTTTTAATGTAGAGAGAAGCAAGCAGTGGTCGACAATGTTGAAGGCCTTGCTAAGATCTAGAAAAACAGTACAGACAAATTTTTTATTTTCTAAGTCATGCTGCCAGTCATTTGTTACCTTTGCCAGAGCCGTAACAGTATTGTGTTTAGCTCTGAAGCCGGACTGTATAGGGTTTAAAAGATTCATATTGTCTATGAATGTTCTCAGCTGGGCATTCACAATTTTTTCCAGGAGTTTGGCCAGAATGGGGAGGAGAGAAATCAGCCTATAGTTATTTAGATCGCAGGGATCCCCAGATTTAAATAGCCGGATGACATGAGCAGTTTTTCATAGGTGGGGGAGAGACCCCTGTGATAAGGGACAGATTGAATAGATGTGTGATTGGTACAGCTAGTACATGGTAAACAATCTTTAAGAAGTAGGGGTCAAAGGAGTCAGTGCCAGCACTTTTCTTGGAGTCCAATTGTAGAAGATCTTCAACATCTTTCAAGGAGGCAGGTGAGAAGGAAAAGACTGTATTTGTGGTAGTAGATTCTGGGAGTTAAGAAGTAATCTGAGAGTGTAGAATATATGCGGACAAATTGTTGAATGCTAGACATGCAGTAGCAAAATGGTTGTTGAAGGCCTGATGTATCTCCTTTCTTTCGTTGATAATGACATTGTCGAAAGTAATTTTTGAAGGGAGCTCATTTCCTGAAGTGTGTCCAGACAGTTCTTTTATTGTGAACCAGAATTTGGTAGGGCATTTTGAGGCAGAGTCTAGCTCTGAGCGATAGAAATTGGCCTTGGCTTCTCTGATCAGCTTGGTAAAGGAGTTTCTGGCTGTTTTGAAATGGCACCAGTCTTCGGCTGTACGTGATTTGCGAGCTTTTTTCCAAAGCATATCTCTTTTTAATAATGCTGTCTTAAGGTCTGCAGTGAAGTAACGACATGTTCTAGTCTTTATGTGGGTTTTGACCACAGGAGCATGGGTGTTAAGGGCACATGTTACAATTTCATGGAAGATGTTATATGCTGTACTCACTGATTTGGCTAGATAAAAGCTCTGCCAGTGCAGGGAAGCTTTCATTTCATTGATGTATGCAAATGGATCAAAGTTCCATCTAGACCTTTTGGTAGGGAACTTGGCTGTGGTTGAAGGTTTGGAGTCTGCTCTTACACCAGTGATGAAACAATGATCATTAACATCGGAGGAAAAAATTTCGTCATGAGAAAAGGAATGAGGTTTGCTTACCAGAAGGGCATCCAATAGGGAGCTATTCATGAGATTTTTCTTGTTAGTGCATGTTAGTTCATCGATAAGTTGTGTAAGCCCATGGAAGTTGCAGAAGGATTTAAGAGGTAGCGAACCATTGGACAGTCAGTCATAGTTAAGGTCCCCTAGTATGATTGTTTCAAGGGTGCCAACACCCATGATCGTCGAGAGGTGGGACAGGAGCAGTGATCCCACTGACGGGGGTCTGTAGCATCATATGACACAGAGAGCCATCAAAGGTGATATTTCAGTCTTGATGGACATGCATTCAAAGCCATTTGCAATTGAGAAAGCATTGAGGGTGGAAACCGTGAATCTATCCTTATCATAAATGGCGACCCCACTGCTCCTAGTCTGTCTATCGGCCCTGAACAACAAGTAGTTAGGAATATTGATCTCCCTATCTGGAGTGGATGGCTGAAGCCAAGATTCCGAGACCACAAGAACATCTGGTTCAGTGTGGAGGACCCAGGTCTGAACTGAGGTGAATTTTTTTAAAAGACTACAAGCATTAACATGCATAAAGCTAACTCCTTTGAGCCTTGTAAGTTCTGACGGTGATGAAAGGACTTTTGTAGGACCAGGACTGAGTTCAACATTGCCTGAACACAATAACAGGAGGAGCACGATTTTCCTCAAGGCAATGAAAGATGATTTGGATGTTCTAACCCTTCCATGACTAGTTGAAGCTTCGGTGCAGGGGTGCAGAGGCCTATTTTGTATACTGTGATGTCCTAGAGACACATAGCCTAGGAACCTTGCCGAATACCACCAACAGGTGTTATTACTGAAATGATGGGGTGGAAGTCCTTGTGTAGGCAACGAGGTGCTGGTCCCATTCTGAGATGGAATCTCAATTTGATGTGGTTATGGAAATGTAGGGGTACAGCATGAACTGTATAATGACTTGATATGTAAACAATCTTGGGGCAATGGGTACGGCTCCTCTTAAAAGTAGGAACTGCCTGGGGGTACATTACCAAGGGTATCGTACATAGGATGGTAAGGAGATGGAGCCATATCTCAACCATCATAATTACATTTGTAATATCAGGAAAGGAACTATAAGAAGATAAGCTGGCCAAGTTAAACTCCAAGAATCACTACGCAGCATAGGACCAGCTGATAGATATCAAGTCTTCGTGTAGCAGAGCGAGCTGGCCTATGACATAGAATCTAGATTACACTCCTTAGTAACGCCTTATAGTAGGTAGCAGAAAAACTGCCTTGGGTAACGGTTTTTCTCTTCTGCACGCCACTTAGATTCAGCGGCCTACCATGTCTATGGCCTGTGGACACCTATACGAGAGAGGAATTGGATAGGCAGAAGATGGGCCAATGACAATAGAGGGCAGGGTAGGAGGGTCTATGTAGTAAGGGCTTGAGAGGGAGTTGGGCGGGTGGGTGAAAAAATTTTGCCATACCTCTCAGCATGTGGAGTCCAAGCAAGTGGTCTTGGGCGTCGGCTATGGAAGCGCCGACTGCCTAGGTGACCACAGTTTCCTGCGGCGGCTGAGCTGGGAGCCCTGAAGGGTTCACTGCTGGGGAAGAAGAGAAAAATGAGGCAACTAACACTGGTGCTGGACAAAGGGCTAAGCTGTTCAGAGATAAAAAGCCAAATTTGCAAGAAAAGGGGAGCTATTTCCTTGGCGTCCTGTGATCTGGGTTGCAGCTACAGAGGCAGGAAAAGGGCTGTAAGCACTTAGGCACTAGAAAGGCTTTTAGCAGGAGGCTTCAGATTCTAAACAGACAGTCAAAATACAATAAATTCAGAATAACATTTAGCACTTTTTAGGTGAAAACAACTCCTTTTTGCCCCTTTTTGTTACATACAAAAAAGCAAGGAAGGGAGGAGGACCAATCGGAGCGTGCCTGAAGAAGGCGCTCACACTACGATTGGTGGGTGGCTTTGGCGTACCTCTCAGCATGTGGCAGCTGAGCTGGGAGCCCTGGAGGGTTCATGGCTCTCAGCATGTGGAGTCCAAGCAAGTGGTCTCGGGCAGCGGCTGTGGAAGCACCAACGGCCCGGTGGCCACGATTTCCTGCGGCTGCTGAGCTGGGAGCCCTGGAGGGTTCATGGCTCTCAGCATGTGGAGTCTGAACAAGTGGTCTCTGGTAGCAGCTATGGAACTGCTGGCTGCCCGGTGGCCGTGATTTCCTGCAGCAGCTGAGCTGGGAGCCCTGGAGGGTTCCCTCAGCAACCACTCCCCTATCCTCTTCACTTGGTCAAATAAGTCACCTAAAGTTCATGCCAAAATAATCACATCAAGGCTACTAAAAAAAGGAAAGCTTAATGCACTAAAATCTCATCTTAACAGTCAAGACTGGAGCTTCCCAAATGCCATGATGGATGTTGATGCTTCCCTTGAATATTTTATCCACAAATTTAACCAGTCCTGCGATATTTATGCTCCTTTCACAAAACAAAAGATCAAGGGCTCCCAAAACCAGTGGATCTCCCCTCAGTTTATTGATTTGATGAAGCACTGTGATCGGTTTTGGTACAAAGCTGGAAGTCCGGTCTCTGACATGGACGCCCAGGAGTACAAGACTGCCCTGAATAACTGCATGGCTGCAATTAGGAAAGCCAAATGTCAACACTTTAAAAGAGAGTTAGGAAACTGCATGGGGACAGCAGATGGTTTTGGGATAATATCTAGTCCCTATCAGGCAAACCTGACAAAACACCTCCATCCATAATAAATGTAAATGGAATTCCTTCCCAGGGCCCTTTCACCATTGCTGAAACTTTCAATAAGGCCTTCACAGACCTCAGTGGTATACAGCCACTGTATTTCCTCCACCCACAAAGGGAAAGCAATAGCTCTAACAACACTAATACCCAAACAGGCTCCCATCCTCCTTTCTACCTTAAAATAGTTACCCCCCTCAGTAGCCAAAAAATACATCATGAAGGTCCTTGGTAAATCAAGACCTAGCAGTGATATGCTTGATCTTAAGCTCCTTAAACTTACTTTGGGTGTTATTTTCTCTCCCCTCACCAAAATCTTAAACCTGTCCCTCATCACAGGCAAGTTCCCACAAATTTGGAAAGCAGTCATTGTCATGCCTGTGTTCAAAAGCGGTGATAGAGCCAACCACACAAACTATCGTCCATCTCCATACTTCCCCCTCTCTCAAAAGCATTGGAATGCATTATCTCAGATCAGCTCACTGAGTATCTTGGCAAACATCAACTGCAATGCAGACAACAGCATGGCTTCTGGAAACAGCATAGCACCTCAACCACTCTCATGGAATTTACTGGGTACATATATAGTGCTCTTGATCATGAGCTCCTGGTGGAGGCAACTTGTATTGACCTCACCAAAGCCTTCGATACAATTAATCATGAGCTGCTCCTAAGCCAGCTGTCCAACATTGGTCTTTCCCTGGAATCAGTGACCCAGTTCAGGATCTATCTTCAAGGGAGAGTGCAGAAGGTGAAAATAAATAACATCTGCTCTAATAATCTCTGTGTTACCACTGGGGTTCCACAAGAATCCATTCTAGGGCTCCTCCTTTTCAATCTTTTTCTAAACCAACTCCCTCAAGCAGTAGATGATCACGTATTGCTATTTGCCAATGACACTGTGCTCTACTCGGCCCACACAGAGCCTGCAGTGCTCGAAAGCTGGATGCAGTCCAGTTTCACCTCCACAGAAAAATGGTTCTCTGACTCAAAGTTACTTCTGAAATATAAAAAAACTAAAACAATGATTCTTGCCTCTGTCCACAACAAACACAGAACCCACCCTGTTCAAATTGTTAACAACCTCAACTCTGTACTTGAAATGGTAAATCACTTTAAATACTTGGGGGTAACATTAGATACTGTGTTGTCCTACTCCTAGCACATTGATCTAGTTGCAAAATCTGCAAATGCAAAACTGGGTTTACTATTTCATAACAAACACTACTTTACTAATGAAGTCTTCAGAATCGTAGTAACCACCTTTGTGCTGTCAGTCATCGACTACGGCCATGTGGTCTGTGGTGCTACAACTCCCAAGGCTCTTAAAAGGATCTAGACCACCCTCAATAAAGCATGTAGGATGGTTCTGGGAGTGTCCCGACTAAACCACACAAGTGAATTATACACACAAATTGGGTGGCTCAATCTGGACTGTCATATTCAGGACCAAATGTGCCTGCTCGCCAAAAAAGCTGCTCTTGGCCTAACCCCCCCTGGAGTACAGGATTTCCTCAATCAACATTACTCCTCCTCCAGATGTGCCAGGGGGCAGAAAGAACAAATCTTGAATATCCCTTTCCGTAGAACCATGCATGGCCAGCAATCCTTTGAATATTGAACCCCTGTACTGCTAAACTCCCTCGACGAAGACCTTCTTAAGGAAACAAAGCTGGGTCCTTGTAAAACTCTGCTTCATACGACCCTTATCCGTGTCAGTGATTGTGACTGCAGTGCCTATCACCTCCCAGTTAACCTCTTCTTAACCTTTCTAGCCCTCTATCTCCCTCTACACCTATCCTCCACCTTCCCTTCCTTTAATGTCCCGGTCATTCTTCTGCACACCCTCCCTTATCCCACTCCTTTCCCCCACTTCCTCTTGCACCCCTGTGTACTGTACTATCACATTCCTCATTCCTTCTACTGGTTAAAGTCTAAGCTACATTTATTCCCCTCCCATTCTACCTTCCCCCTCTTCCCACCCTGGTCCGTCCTTCACCTCTGTCTTCACCATTTACCCCTTAAATCCACCTCTTTCCTGTTTTACAACCCTTCCCCCACCTGTTTCCCCCTTACCTTTCCTTCCCAACCCTCAACTCATTCTGGACTGCTTATGCCCCAGTCTCTGCTGGCCCCTGTCCCCCTCTCCCTTATTCCTCTCCCATCCCCTAAGTAAGTCTCACCCTGGTGTCCTATTCCTTGTGGCCCACTAGCACTTACTGAGTCCTAGTACTCCTTCCTAGGGTCAAACACCTGATTGCACTCTGACAAAGGAACTGTTCCTTTTGAATCAATTCTGGCTGTTACAACTTACTTCTTTTAGATTGTAGTAAACTGTTTAACCTTGTACTCTGCTCTAACTGCAATAACTTATCATCTACTGTTCAACTATTTCTGTTTTTGTTATGAAATGTATAATGGCTCCTCCTCTTTTGTAATCTTTTGAAATCTTTCTTTGACATGGAACCTCTGTAAATGAGTCTCTGGCTCAAAGGTACTTCCTATACTGAAATAAATAAAAAATAAATAAATATAACTGACACTGGAATTCAAGACTATTTTATTAAAGCATTGGAACATTCAGGAAATTGTACTAGCACTAGAATTTTTTTTGAGAAACTCAAGGTATCTTTTAGCCAAGGGAGGAATTTGAAAGACATCCTCATGAGTGGATATTTGAAACAATACCCTACTACTAGGCCAATGTGGCTTCCAAAACACCCAAGTGGTTTTCACACCTTTGGTTGATACTCTGTTTGTAATATGGCTTTAGAAAATGGGTCTCATAAAAGCTATATGCTGATTGGCTAAGGCACCCAGGCACCAGTGCTGTTATTTCTTAACAATGCCCAGTAAAAATTAATTTCCAATTCGAGGTGCCCCATCAATTAGGTTATTATTGGGCACCCCAAATTTTTAAATTCAGTAGCCACCATGTTTTCATCTCACTTAGCGAGACATGCAAACAAACTCACTTAGCGAGAGAAACTGCAAATGACAGCCCCCCCCCCCGTAATTTTCAGTGTAAAACATTATTATTTTTTTTACTTTAACAGCTCTGCCGAATGTCAAAACCAAATGTGCTGATCTGCATAACCGTCCTCAGACACATTTTGCGGACCGCGAACTGTAACTATTTGCAACTTCCTACACGATCGCCATCTCCCAATCATGCTCACTGAGAGTTTATGCACTGCATTCTGGAAGTGTATCTTGATCTTGTGCCACTAAATGTTTTAAACTGGGCACAGCTTTGTAAAGATTCCTTACCAGTACTCCTGCCTCAGCATCACCATGAAAAATTTGCTCATCCTCCCATATAAACATGAGGCACACGTCATGTTTCCACAAACTACCACTCCCATAATGCAATCGGCGCCCAAACAAAAAGTGATGTGTCTTATACAACAGTGCCCTCCACTGGCTACTATAGGGACTACTTTGCCAGGGAAACATGTTATTATTATTTTTTTTTATATTCAGGCAACTTGTTTTAAATCTTTTATTTATTTCATTTGAAAAAGTTACATATGAGCCATTTTCAAAACATAATAATACTCTCCAGGGTGGGTGTTATGGGATAAAATGGACCTTCCAGGGGCTATAAGGCCTTCCTCCTGTGGCATTGGGCTTCATTTCACCCCGGGTGGTCTGTTATATCCCAATAATGCCCACCCTTTTGAGTATTATTACTAACATAGAAACATAGTTTTTATCAGAAGAAAAGGATGATTAGGCCCTACCACTTTGCCACTTCTCCCTGCCTAGCTATAGTGGGCGGTGTCTTTCAACACCCCACATGTGACATGGCAGTACATTTAAAGAACTTTGCACAACATTTAACCACTTTTGTGGTTTATGTTGTCATTTGTCCCTAAAATAAACTGTATGTCAGTTGAGCTAAGAGGGAATTGAAGATTCACATTCAGGAGCATCTGAGATATATATGTAAAGGAAGGCTAGAATCCTCTGTTGCCTAACACTTTGTACAGCATCATAATCAAGATACTAGAGTTTTGAAATTTAGAGTTCTAGAATGGATATCCCCCAGTGGGAGGGGGCAGATTACTGTTACTGTTAAAGAAGGAAAGCAAATAGATTTTTTTGCTTAAAAATCTTACATTCATTGGGAATGAATGAACAATTAGACCTAACAGTATTCCTCTAACATTCATACAGAACTGGTAAATTTACCATCCATTGCTGTGTCTTTTTTTTCAGATTAAGATAAATATCAAAGTGGATCTGTCCAAGATCCTGAGGCATGACCTGAGGTCCACCTGAGGTAATATCTGGATCAAATACACAACCCAGTAACCTGCACTAGGACTTACAATGAAAAGTCCTCAGCTCAGAGAATAATTCACAGTACGAAAAATTGTTTGAATAGTGGAGGGAGAGGTATCTAAACCAAACAATAGAAGCAATCTGGATGGGGGGATGATACCGGTCCATTCACAGAAGAAAGGGTCCTGAAAGTACTCTTAAAACTCAAGGTGACAAAGCAATGGGGCCTGATAGGATTCACCCCAGAATTCTAAAAGAACTAAGGGGAGAACTAGTGACACCACAGACTACCCTTTTTAACAAATCATGGGAGGGTGGTATGGTACCTGAGGACTAGAGGAAGGCAGATGTTATTCCCCTCCACAAAAGTGGGAGCAAAGCAGAGGCAGGAAATAGTGACCTATTAGTTTGACCTCAGTGGTAGGGAAAATGATAGAATCACTTCTGAAAGAAAGAACTATTGAGTTCCTAGAAGTCAGTGGGGCACAGGACCCAAGGCATCATAGATTCACAGTGGCAATGTCATATCAGGCAAAGCTAATAGATTTCTTTGACTGGGTGACCAAACTGGTAGACCAGGGAGAGGCTGAGGATGTGGCCTACCTAGACTATAGCAAGGTATTTGACACAGTCCCACAAAAAAGATTAATAAACAAGTTGACCAGCCTGGGAGTGGGTCCCAGGGTGCTACCCTGGGTAAAGCATTGGCTGGACAACAGGTTGCAGAGGGTAATAGTAAACAGAGTCTACTCCGAGTAAAGGGGGGTTACTAGCAGGGTACTGTAGGGTTCAGTACTGGGATCAGTCCTCTTCAGTGTCTTTACAGGTGACATTGTGGAGAGGCTAGAAAGAAAAGTATGCCTCTTTTGCAGATGACATAAAGATCTGCAACAGGGTTGATACACAAGGGGGGTGGAAAGGATGAGAAGGGACTTGGCAAGGTTGGAGAAATGATTAAAAGCACAGCAGCTTAGTTTCAATGCAAAGAAGTGCAAAGTAATGCACCTGGGAAACAAAAAATCCACAGAAAGAGTACACAATGGGGGGAGGTACTAACAACAACAAAAATGGAAAGGGATCCAGGAGTAGTCATATCAGATGACCTAAAGGTAGGCAAGCACTAAGAGAAGGCAGTGAGGAGGGCTGGGGGGGATATTGGGATGCATAGGGGGGAGGTATCACCCATAGAAAACAGGAAGTCGTTATCCCTCTGCACAGACAGTTGTTGAGACCCCATCTGGAGTACTGCATTCAGTTCTGGAGATCCCATCTTCACAAGGACATAGAAAGGATGGAGGCAGTCCAGAGAAGGGCAACTAAAATGGTGCAGGGTCTGCACCAAGAGCCATATGAAATGAGAGACTAAAGGAGCTTAATATGTTTACCCTAGGGAAAGGAGGGAGGAGAGGGGAGACATGATAGAAACATTCAAGCACCTCAAGGGAATCAGTAAAGTCCAAGGGGGTAGCATCTTTCAGAAAAGAGATGTGCAAGAACAAGAGGGCACAATCTAAGGATGGGTGGGTGGCTCAGGGGCAATGTGATGAAGTACTTTTTCACAGAGAGGGTGAAGGATGCATGGAACAGCCTTTCGGAGGAGGTAGTAAGGTCAAAAGCAGTGGGGAAATTCAAGAATTCATGGTACAGACAAAAGGCAATTCTAGTGGGAGGTAGGAGGAAGTAAGCTGTTGGTTAACTAGGATCTGCAGCTTTTCTGAAAGGTAAGAAAAATGGGCAGACTGGGTGAGCCAAGCAGTCAAAGTCTAGGTTTCTGTGTTTCTATATCAGAGACATCTGTTGTTATCTAGAAAGGAATTCAGATGTAAGATCAAATTTATGACCTGGGTTCCAGGAAAAAGAATCTACATTATTTATGCCAATTAAGTTATGTTCCCTTATGGTAGGCCATTTTGAATATAAACCAAGAAGGGGGTCCAGATTTTGTCAAATGTTTCTAGTTGATCATTTTTTATGTACCAAATCTATTCTCATTTGGAAACATCCAACATCAAATTTAGCCATGTTTCAAAAACTGGTGGGGTGTTCTCTTTTCACTTGAAAAGTATGCACTTTTTTGCTATGACAGAAGCTACAGAGAGGAATCTTGATTGATATAGGTCAACATAGTCCTTCAGTGGGTGTATTCCAAGTAATGTAATGTGAGGATTAAACATTAATGCTTTATTAAATACTGTTAACAGAACCTTACATATTTTGCTTCCAAAATTTGTCAAATAAGGACAGGAATATATCAAATGGATGAAAGTTCCAGTTGTACAAATGCATCTGGGACACTTATCCGAGACGGCATTATTGAATTTATGTAATTTTGAAGGGGTGTAATAAGTACAGTGTGTGGTGTTCATTTGTATTTGCTTTAACTTTGTATATTATACATTAATTGTATATGAGTGAATTATATTTTGCCACATTTCATCTGTGAGGTTTATCCCCATATCACTTTCCCATTTATTTTTTAGTTTATTTACATTATTCTTCCTTCCATCAAAAATTGTCTGATATTGGTGTGTTGGAGGTGCTGCCTGTCTATGGCACGGGTGAGGCTAGGGTGCTCCACACCATGGGATTCAATCAGTGATTGAAAAACTGGTGCAGAGCTCAGGAATTTGGCTTCATTGGGGACTGGGGGTCCACCTGGAGGGATGCAGGCCTATACTGGAGTGATGGTCTGCATCTGTCCAGGAAGGGGAACCAGGATCCTAGATGATAGGTTTAAATGCTTCATTGGCAAGCATTTAAACTAGCAAAAGGGGGAGGCACTGGAGAGGAGCAGGGAAATCCTAGCCCCCCCCAAAAAAATCAGGGTACTAAGTGAGGTAGACACCAACATAGAGATGTTTGATAGGGAGAAATGCTGGGGTAAAAGGAGAAAGTGACAAACGCAATAAGGACAGGGATGGGGCAAAAAGGAGTAAGGCAATCAAGAAATGGAGGGTAATGAGTACCAATGCCCATAGTCTGGGCAACAAGCTCCCTGAACTGGTGGCCTTGATGGAAGAGGGATGCCTGGATATCATAGCAGTCACAGAAACATGGTACACAGAGAACCATGACTGGGATGTTAACATACCAGGGTACACAACCTACAGAAGAGTCAGGGAGGGGAGAAGAGGGATTGGAGTAGCTCTCTATGTAAGAGAAGGAATAAAAGCAACTGAGCAAAAGAGTAAACAGGGAGGAGAGGAGGCACTGTGGGTCACCTTAGAGACTGGAAATGGCACCACAATCCACACAGGGGTTGTATACAGACCCCCATGTCAGGGGGAGGGAATGGACAAGGATATTATAGAAGGCATACTTAGGATGGCAGAGAAAGGGGAAATACTGTTGATGGGGACTTCAATATGCCAGATGTCAATGGGAGCACCTTTGCTGCAGCCACATCCAAAAGCAGGGCCATTCTTGATGCCCTTCAGGTGGCATGCTTCAGACAGCTAGTTTTGGAACCTACTCATGAGGGAGCAGTCCTAGACCTCATACTCTCAAATGGTGAGAGTGAGAAAATCTCAGATCTAGAATTGGGTAGCCATTTGGGAACAAGTGACAACCAAACAGTGTGGTTCACGATAAACTCAGCTACAGAGTCAAGTCATACAAAAGTGAGGGTTCTGGACTTCAGGAGGGCTGACTTTGGCAAGATGGGAGAGTGCCTTAGAAAAGCACTAGCAAACAGGCTAGGAGGAAGGGTGGAGCAACAATGGGAAATATCTAAACTGCCATCACAGAGGCAACAAGTCTTTGTGTGAAGCAAATAAACAAATCAAAATGAAAGAAAAAGCCACTATGGTTCTCAAAAGAGGTGGTGAAGGTTAGAGAGAAAATATAGCATTTAGGAAGTATAAGGAAGCACAGAAGAAGCAGGACAGAGAACTGTACCAGTTAAGGCAGAAGGAAGCAGGGAGGATAGTCAGAATAGCAAAGGCCCAAACTGAGGAAAAGATAGCCAACTTGGTTAAGAAGGGGAGAAAACCTTTTATAGGTATATCAGGGATCATAGAAAGACAAAGGGAGGGATAGCAAGGCTGAATAGAATGGACAGTGGGTGGGCAGAGAGGGATAGTGAAAAAGCAGGGATACTGAATGAATACTTCTGTTCAGTATTCACAAAAGAGGAGGTGGGAGAGGTGCCTAATTCAATTAACAGAAGCACTCTTGTTAGGGGGGTCGATCCCAGACCTTTCACAGAAAAAAGGGTTCTGAAAGAACTCCTAAAACTGAAGGTGGACAAAGCAATGGGGCCAGATGAAATTCACCCCAGAATTCTAAAAGAATTAAGCAGAGATCTAGTGACACCACTTCTACCCTTTTTAACAAATCATGGGAGGATGGTGTGGTACCTGAGGACTGGAGGAAAGTAGATGTGATTCACTTTCACAAAAGTGGGACCAAGACAGAGGCAGAAAACTATAGACCTGTCAGTTTGACCTCTGTGGTGGGGAAAGTGATGGAATCACTTCTGAAGGAAATAATTGTTGAGTACCTAGAGGCCAGTGAGGCACAGGACCCAAGGCAGTATGGGTTCACAGTGGGAAGGTTATGTCAGACGAATTTAGTTGATTTCTTTGACTGGGTGACCAAAATAGTAGACCAGGGAGGGGCTGTGGACATGACCTACCTAGTCTTTAGCAATGCATATGACACAGTCCCATGCAAAAGATTAATAGTCAAATTAACCGGCCTGGGAGTGGGTCCCAGAGTGGTAGCCTGGGTAAAATATTGGCTGGACAACAGGACACAGAAGGTAATTGTAAATGGAGTCCACTCTGAAGAAAGAGGGGTTACTAGTGGGGTACCGCAGGGTCCAATACTGGGTCCAGTCCTTTCTGATGTCATTATAAGAGACAATGCAGAGGGACTGGAAGGAAAAGTATGCCTTTTTGCAGATGACACAAAGATCTGCAACAGGGTTGATACACAAGGAGGCGTGGAAAGGAAGAGAAGGGACTTGGCAAGGTTGGAGGAATGGTCAGAAGTAAGGCAGCTTGGATTCAATGCAAAGAAGTGCAAAATAATGCACCTGGGAAACAAAAACCCAGAGAAAGATTACACAATGGAGGGGGAGGTAGTAACAACAACAAAAATGGAAAGGGACCTGGCGGTAATCATATCAGTGAAGCTTAAGGTTGGCCACAAATGTGAGAAGGCAGTAGGGAGGGCTGGGAGGATACTGGGATGTATAGGGAGCGGCATCACCAGCAGAAACAGGAAGTTGTTATCCCCCTGTACAGACAGTTGGTGAGACCCCATCTAGAGGACTGTGTCCAGTTCTGGAGACCGCATCTCCGCAAGAACATAGACAGGATGGAGGCAGTTCAGAAAACGGCAACTAAAATGGTGCAGGGTCTGCAAGAGAAGCCATACGAGGAGAGATTAAAGGAGCTTAATATGTATACCCTTGAGGAAAGGAGGAAGAGGGGGGACATGATAGAAATGTTCAAGTACCTCAGTGGTATCAATAAAGTCCAAGAGGGTAGCATCTTTCAGAAAAAAGAGATGTGCAAGAACAAGAGGACACAATTTGAAGTTAGAGGGGGGACGGCTCAGGGGCAATGTGAGGAGGTATTTTTTCACAGAGAGGGTGGAGGATACCAGGAGCAGCGTTCCTGAGGAGGTTGTGAGGTCTAAAACTGTGGGAGAATTCAAGAATGCATGGGACAGACATAAGGAAATTTCTGTGGGTGGTAGAAATAAATATGCTGTTTGTTAAATAGGATCTGCAGCTTAACCTCTAGGTAGGGAAATGGGCAGACTAGGTGGGACAAACGGTCCTCATCTGTCATCAACTCAGCAGGTGAGGGAACCGACCAGGGAGGCACAGGTACTGGATGTGGTCCTGGCAGACAGTGACCAGATTGGGGGCCTGGAGGTAAGGGACCCATTGGCGGGGAGTGACCATGCCACAGTCTGGTTCTGCCTGGACCTAGGAGGGGTAGAAGGCTGCACAAAGATGGAAGTAACCGACTTCAGGGGGGCGGATTTTAATGAAATGGGAAGGATCCTTAAGGAGCATTTGATGGGATTGGGTCAGACATGGACGCTGATAGTAGGTGGGAATCATCAGGAGAGGGGTGCAGGATGCTACCAGCACCTGTGCAAGAGTAAGACAAATGCGGTGTAGGCCCAAAACCCTGTTGGTGGACCAGGGAGGTCCAGGAGGTGGTGCGGGGAAAGAAAGCAGCCTATAAGCAATTCAAGTGCTCAAGGAGTGAAAGGGATTGAGGGGAGTACGAGCTGATGGCTAGAAGGGTCACTAGAGTGGTGAGGGAGGCTAAGGCAAGGAAGGAGCAGAACCTGGCCAGGGGAATTAGGAGAGGGAACAAGGGGTTCTTTAGATACATTGGGGAAAAACGAAGGGTGAAGGGGCAGATTAGCAGGATTAAATCAGGGGAGAGATGGGCACAAGACCCGGGGGAGCAGGCTGAGGTACTAAATGAGTACTTCACCTCAGTTTTCACCAGGGAAAATGGGGGTGCTGCATCATACATGGGAGGAGACAGAGATACTGAGGAGGGGGACCTCACCGATCAGCAGGTCTGGGGAGAAGGGGAGGCATCACTGGCAGGTGGGGGGAGGGCTAAGCAGGGAGAAGGGGTACCGTAAGTGGAAATCACAGCAGAGAGAGTGAGGGAAGCCTTCAGCTCCCTTAAGACGGAGAAAGCACCAGGGCCGGATAAATTACATCCCAGAGTGCTGAAGGAACTTGCAGATGTCCTGGCAAAACCCCTGGCAGAGCTTTTCACCATCTCTGAGGACAGGGTGGGTGCCCCAAGACTGGAAGGTGGTGCATATAGTGCCTATCCACAAGGGGGGATCAAGGGAGGTGGCAGGAACTACAGGCCTGTCAGCCTGACCGTGGTGGGCAAGGTGATGGAGGGCATTGTCAAGGAGAGGCTGGGGGACCTGGATAAGTCAGGGTGCCTGGATGATAGACAGCATGGATTCATCCCGGGAAATCATGTCAGACAAACCTGGTGGAGTTCTATGACTGGGTGACAAGTGCCTTGGACCTGGGTAGACCAGTGGATGTCCTCTTTCTAGACTTCAGCAAGGCATTTGACTCTGTTCCTCACGTGGGCCTGTTGGATAAGCTGGGAGAAATGGGGTGGGAACCAGATGATCAGATGGATAGGCAATTGGCTCCAGGACCCGGACCCAGAGGGTCGTAGTTGGGGATAGTCTCATCCCCAAGGAGGGTTATTAGTGGGTCCCACAGGATCAGTCCTTGGCCCTTCTGTTCAACACCTACATATCGGACATAAGGACAGGAATCAGGAGGAGATGAGTCTCTTTGCAGATGACTCAAACTGGGGGTGGTGGTGGATGGGGAGGGTGGCCCTACAGGGGGACCTGAAGGCTCTGGAAAGATGGTCTAGAAAGTGGAAGCTGAGGTTCAATGCAGGGAAATGCAAGGTACTCCACCTGGGGGCCAGAAACCCAGGTCAAGTGTACACCCTGGGGGGGGAAATTCTACAAGTCTCGATGGCTGAGAGAGACCTGGGGGTGGTGGTGGATGTCAAGATGAACAACCTGAGACTTGTAGGAGGGCAGCAGCCAAGGCCAACAGGATGCTGGGATGCATCGCTAGGGGGATCACCTCCAGAAGGAGGGAAGTGATACTCCCTCTGTATAACTGCTTGGTGAGGCCGCACCTTGAGTACTGCGTGCAGTTTTGGAGGCCACACTTAAAGCGGGACATTAACCTCTTGGAGAGGGTCCAGAGGAGGGCAACCAAAATGATTTGGGGCTTGGGGGACAGGACCTATGAGGAGAGGCTCGAAGAGCTAAATATGTACACATTGGAAGAGAGAAGGGACCGGGGGGACATGATAGAGGTCTTTAGGTACATGAAGAGGGTAAATAGGGGAGGAACAGTCGGGGTGCTTTGAAGGAAGGAGGAAGGGGCCACTAGAGGGCATGGGTGGAAGCTGGAGGGGGGAAGATTCAGGGGAGAAAGGAGGAGGTGCTACTTCACTGAGAGGGTGGTGGAGCCATGGAATGCACTGCCTAGGGGGCTGGTGGAGGCAGAGACAGTGGAGGGGTTCAAGAGGGGGTGGGACAGGTACAGGGGAAGGGTTCTGGAAGCAAAATCCAATGCAGCAAGAATATCCGGAACTGGGAAGGGAGAAGCCAGAGAAGGTGAGGGGGACAGCAAGGTCAGCACCCAGGTTAGGGACTGACCAAACGAGCAGACACGAAAGACTGTTAGGCCTATTCTGTTGGCATTTTAGTATGTTAGTATCAAAGTCTATGTTTCTATGTTTCTATAATGTAGAGATTAGTTTTTTGCTACCCCTATTGTTCTGTAGCACCTTTATTATTGTTAGAGCTTCCGTTATTTTAAGTGAAGATTTGCTTTTATTGACAAAACTTTTGTTTTTCATACATTGAAAATTTTGATCCAGAGGAAGATTAAACTGTTGATGCAGTTTTTTGAAAGACTTGATAGTGTTCTCATCAACTATCCTATCTAACTGAATAATTCCTTTCTCTTGCCAAACCTTGAAACTGTTGCCTAAAGTAGAGGGAGCAAAGTTATAGTGTTTAAAGACTGAGGTAAATTTAGTTAACTATCTGTGTTCACCCATTATTGTTTGGGCTTTAATCCAACAGTTATATGCAATTTCAGTTGTAATGCATTTTTGGATATTTTTTTATTTTTTGAAAATATGTTGAGTATAATAGGTTCATTAAGAGAAGATAAGGCTGTGCCTGAACTTCTGTTTGTGTCAAGGTGAGTGTGTGTTTTTCTCCCCTTAACTAATGCCAGATCTGAATAATTTGTGATGCCAAATAGTATATATAAAAGTCCAGGACAGCCTGTCCCCCTTTATCCTTTGGAAGTGTAAGTGTGGCCCAGACTATCCCTGGTTTGGATTACTTCCAAAGATATTTTCTTATGATAGAATTTAGCATGGTAAAGAAAGCTTGATGAATTTGGACTGCCAGAGACTGAAACAGAATGGGATTTGGAGCACATTTTTCATCTTTATAATATTAATTTTACCAACTAGAGTCAATAAGAGGGAATCCCATCTTTTTAAATAATTTTGTATTTCCAATAATAAATTTGAAAAATTAGCTTCATAGAAACCCTATAAGTTTTAAGTTATATGAACACCTAAATAGTGTATCTGAGTTTAGGTCTGAAGTACCTGGTATTGATCTGGGATTTTAACAATAATGTTCTTATTTAGTGTTAATAAAACTGATTTAACCCAATTAGTTTTATAACCAGAAGCATAGCTGAATTGTTGTGCCATTTCTATGAATTCTTCTACAGTTTTCTGGATCTGTTAAACACAGTAACGCATCGTCTGCACATAACCCTACATTGTGGACCCTATTCTATAGTTTAATTCCATGTATTTTATCATTTTCCCAGATAGCAATTGCAAATGGTTCCATTATTAGGGTGAAGATTAAAGGGGAGAGAGGGCATCCCCTGTCTTGTACCTCTATAGAATCCACATTTGTTTGATATGGTATGATTTGTACAGATAGTGGCATAGGGATAGTTGTCTAATAACTTAATCCATCCACTGAACTGTGTAACAAACCTCATTTTCTGCAAGGTAGAAAATATATATTGCCATCAAATTAATTGAAATGCTTTTTTATCATCTATTGCAAGTAATGTGGCATCTGATGAACTGTGTAGTGATATAATGTTAATAGTGTGTCTAATGTTCTCATTAAAGGTTCTTCCTTTTATAAATCCACTCTGGTCCTGATTAATAAGGGTGGTTAATATACTTTCCAGTCCATTGGCAAGAATTTGGGTGAATATTTTGTAGTCTGTGTTAAGCTGTGAGATGGGGAGGTACAATACACTGTTCAGTAGATCCTAGTCTTTTTTGAGGACTACCTAAATTATAGCATGGTTAAAGGAGACTGTAATTGTTTGTGTTGTAGTAAATGAGTTAAATAATCATTCTAGCTTCAATACTATCCACTCATTATATTTTTTGTAACAGGCTACACCTAACCCATTGGGGCTTGTGCTATTTCATCCTGTGTTATAGGTTGATCCAGAAGTGCTCTAATTTCTTCATTTATTTGGGGCAGTTCGATTTTATGTAAGAATGTATTGGGTTCCTGTGAATTTTCAATAAGTTGTGGGGTGTGTAAGTTTTGATAGAATTTAACAAGACAATCATTTCTTTCTTCTGGTTTGTTGACAATTCTGTTATGAAAATCTTTATTCCTATGATCATGAATTCTTTTTGCATTCTTTCAGTCTGCCAGGCTAGTAGTTTGAGTGGCTTGTCAACCAAAACATAATAATTTGATCTGGTTTGGGGTATCTGTTTTTCTGCAATTTCATCTGTTAATTGATTATACTGCTCCCTTTTTTGTACTGCCCTTTTGTAAATAGTATTATCAAAAGAGGTGCTATGCAGATATGACAGGGTTTGGATTTCTTTTTTTTTTTATTTTAGTCAGTGTTTTATTTCTATTCCTTTTTACACTAGTTTCAATACTAAGAATAATCCCTCTGCTATAGAGTTTAAATGCTTCCCATATATTAATAGAGGCTTGTCTTCTTCAGAATTATACATAAAAAATTCCTGGCAGTCTTTTAAAATTTTTTCATATGTCTGCTGTTTTGATATAATGGCTGGATCCATTCTCCACATTCTGGGTGTCACCTTCTGTTCTGCAACTTTAACAATTAAGATGCATGAGTAGTGATCCAAAAGGGCAATTCCTGTGTATTCAGTATTTGATGTGGTATGTAGTAAGGATTCAGAAATGAGAAAATAAAATCTATTCTTAAGTAGCATGGATGAACCCCTGAAAAAAAAAAAAAAAAAAAACAAGAATATGTTTTCTTGTCTTTATACAGTTCCCTCCAGGGGTCCACCAACCCTAGATCAGCTGTGAAATTATTGATTATTTTTCTCACTGATCTGTGGGACTTGTCCATGCCAGAAGTTGTATCATTTTGCTGCATAGCTACATTAAAGTCACCACCTATTATAAAGGGAACCTCAAAGGTAGCTAAAGTGAGGAACAAATCCCAAAAGAAAATTGGATCACTTTGATTAGGTGCATATATAGTTGTGCAGGTATACCTGAAATTGTACATTTGTACTTGTGTAATAACGAATCTGCCTTGTGTATAAATCATGTGCTTGGAGGCCATTGGAAGAGCTTTAGATTTATGTAAAGCTATCATGACACCCCTTGAGTTTCTGGAGTAATCTGCAGAATAGCCTGGGCTTCACTGGTTTATGAACCAAGCTGTTTCTTTTCTTTCACTGTAAGGTGAGTTTATTGAAGCATAATCATATATTATGTTTTTTTTGCAAATAATTTAAGACTTTTTATAGTGTGTTGCCTATTCTGTAACTCCTTCACATTCCAGGTTGCAATCTTAAATGTACTGCTCATAATTGGAATATATAGCCACACTTCTGTGCACCAACTGTATCACTTTATCAAATATTAACAAATGAAAAAAGAAATTCATGATTAGCAAAATGTTTAATGAGAAAAGAACAGCTGATCAATCAAAAGAAAGATAACTGGCTAAATATAGTGAAGAACCAACTTCAAGAATAAGCCGTCTGGAGAAATGTGCAAAACAAACAATCCAGCTAAATATGGCTTATACATATGTGTTACAAGTGTGGCATGTAATAAATCAAAGTAATTGGATATTGAACATATTAAAAATATGAGGGCTGCCACTTAGTTTGCAAGAAATACAAAAGAACACTCTTAAAAATATTATCTCCAGGCTGTACAATCAACAGCACATAGAAGCGTTATAACACAATACAGGTTTGAAACATTCCCAAGCAATATTTTGGAGGCTAGGTATAATAAAGAAAAAACATATAAAAAATTTCTATCGTCCCTTGTGTGAACATAAAGATCTTTACCATGTTATCCTAAGATGTCCCTGGTATAAATAACATAGGGAAAATATCTGGCTGACCACAGTATATTGTCACCTTATATGTATCAACGAATTACATTCTGGACCATATATTCAACTCAGAAAATCTTCAAATACTACAAAATTTAGCACTTTTTTTAATGAAAGTCAATATAATAAGAAAAACAAGATACACGGTTTTAACATGGAATAAAGTTAGGTATCATGAATTATGGTCTCTGTGTGGAAAAAAAAGTAAATGTTCTTGCCACTCTCTCATGTTTTAAAAATATATATGTACGGTATGTTTATATATACATATATGTAAAAATGAATGCTGGTAAAATGTAAATGAATGTGCAGTAGGATACAAATGTGTACATTATTTAAGCTATTGTATAATGATTTTAATTTCAACATTTATATGTGTAAATGAATGTTTTAACTGTTCTTTTTTTTTCTTTGTAATGGATTATGTCGAACAAATAAAGTTTAAACTGAAACACTTTATCACCCAACATTTTTATTGAATTACACTGTTTTCCTTGACCCCTACAATAATTTTAGTGACTGTTTCTATTACTGCATGAATATAAGTTGTATAGCAAGTTTGTACTAGGTCTCTGTCAGTATTGCTTTTAAAAAAATTTCTCTTCCCCCTCCCCCTCCCCCTCACATATAAACCCCTGAACAAAGCAACAAAAGCATCCCTTGCACCACCCCCAAATCTGCAGTGGTTGGTTAACCATCACTGCCCGCCGTGGGTGGCACCTGCCCTAGAGCAGAACCTTCCTTTTATATTCAGTCCAAAAATGAGCTTCAATCTATTAGTATCTATCATGTCTCTTTCTTATTTTCCTTCTTTTATTGTTTTCTTTAGTGTTCTTCTTCCTTTCTTTCCAATTAAAAAGAGAGGAAACAAGAAAAACAGTGTAAGAAGAAAAACTAAATTCTATGTGAGTTTTGCAATTCAAACCTCCTGAATCTATGCTCTACATGTCTTCTTCAATTGAGCTTTCTCTACCCTATTCCTTTTCTTCTTCCCATTTCCCCCTTCTACCCCCTCTCAGATTTATCAGGTTCTGTGCTTCATTTTATTTTAGTCAGGTCAAAACCTCCTAATTACTCATGATTCTGCCCCTGTCCATGTCCTGAGTTTGTATTTTGATTAGACTAAGCAGCCCACGAGGGGGATGGATAGGGACTTGTTCTAGTTCTATAATCTTGCTTGTCCCTGGTTCATTCTGATTTTTGTTTGCAAGATTACATGCTTCCATGGAATCCTCCAGGGAATCAAAGGTATGCAGCTTTCCATTTAAAACAAATCTGATCTTTGTGGGATACAGCATAGAAAATCTAATCCCCTTATTGTATAAGAGCTGCTTTAGCAGATAGAATAGTCTTCTTTTTCAGTAGTTTGTGTGGACAAGTCTGGATAGGCATTAAAGTTTTTATGCTCACATGTCAGACTCTTTGAGGTTCTAGCTTTGTGCAGGAAAGCTTCATGGTCTTAACACTTAAGGGGTTTGATACGGACCATAAGTGGGTAATTTGAATTGCCACTGAATCTTGAGTTGGCCCAGTGGGTCCTATCCAAAATAACTTAATCTTCAGGGTATTTTCTTCTGACTGCCTCAGTAATTAAACTCTCAAAAAAAGGGTACTGGATCCCCAGTACCTTCCACACCTTTGGGGATTTTACAGAGTGTTACGTTTCCTCTTCTGGCTTGATCTTCTTGTTCTGCTACCTTATGCTGCAGGGCTTTTACCTGTCTTTCTAGGAGCAGAAATTTACTAGTCATTTGGATAGTTGCTTCTTCAGCTTTAGCTACCCAGTTCTGTAGCTCATCAGTGTGTAGGGGGGGAGCTTTTCTAATTTAACATTCAGGGCATTGAGTGAACCTGTGACTGTAGCCAGTGAGCTTTTAATATCTCCTAGGACCTTAAGCATTTCCTCCTTGAAGTTTGTAACCGCTGCTAATACACCACCTAACTGTAGCTCATTTTCTTTAGAAGAATATTTTGCCCCTTTGTTTTCTAATTCTGATGCTTGTCTTTATTTAATGTCCTATTCATTTTATTTGCCATTTCCTTTTCTACAACAACTGTTTCATGTGGGACTTGATCTGGGTTGCTTGTGTCCTCTTTATTTAAATTATCTTGATTATCTTATATGTCTGTGTCTTTGTACTGTTCTAATGTTTTTCCAACCCCTTTGCTCACCATTACTGCACCCCGACTGCTGGACAAATCTGTACTGGCTTGTATTATTACCCGACAGTTTTTTTGCTTCAAGACCTCTCCTCTTTGCAAATTAGATTGCTGTAGTGAGTTCGGGCTCAAAGCACTCTGTGTTGCTGGACTTACTACCGCCTTAGTATTAAAATAATAAGAGATGTTGAGGCTGGCCCGGTGGCACTGAGGGCTGAGACACTGTATTCCTCACCTCATGCTACACTGGTGACCAGGTTTGGGAATGAGCCTGGATTGTCGGGGGTCAGCAGGGGAGGAGAAGGATTGAGCATCCATAGGACTGCTCTCCTTCTCTGGAGAGGGGGGTGGGATGCCTTGGTGGCCTAGTGGTCTCTAGCAGTGGCTGGGGGTTAGGGCAGGCCATGGGCGGACTTGGAGGGACGTATTGTGGCAGACGCTGAGATGGGGCACGTGCAGTAGCGTGTGAGCTCCTGTCCCTTGGCATCATTGCACGCCACATACGAGGAAGAAAAAGAGAAGAAAACAACCTTAGTGTGCTAAATGATGGCCAGCAAGCAGCACTGCTGGGCTGGACTTCAATCCTGGACGCTCCTCCTGATCTGGACCCCCCTGGATCCCATGGTGGTGGTTACATACCCACCACGGCAGATCGCTGAGCAGGACCAGAGGTAAGGGATAGAGCTTGGGATGCGGGGGCAGTGCAGGGACTGTGAGGTTGGGCCAGGCTAGTGGGAACCATAGGTAACACTCCCCCAGCCACAGAGGATATAAAATATGTATTAAAAAAATAAAAATAATCATTGATGTTACCTTTCACTCAGTGTTTCTTTGAGGGAGGGGAGGAACACAGCAGAGGAAAGCAGCATCAGTGGTGTATTGAATCCGGAAGACTCCACGAATGGTAGGCCATCTGCCATTTTGTCCGCGTGTTACCTTTGCCTCCTTATTCTTTTTCTTTTCTTGAAAATGTGCATCCAAGAGTTCTGTGACTCTTCTGACCGACTTTGACATACTGCACCTTGCTGCTTATGAGTGTTGACAAAACTCAGCCCGCATTTCTTAAGAAAAAGAGGGCATGGTTTGAATCAGTGTTCTGGCATTCTCAGTGAATGTGATCCAGCCAGGTGCTACGGCGATCTCTACATCTTGCCATCTTGGAATGCTCAATATATGACGTGGAGACATTCCTCACAGGTGCTCCCCTCCACTGCTGTATATTTACATATACTGTATATATATGTGTGTGTGTGTATATATATATACACACATATATATACACTGTATAAATGTTTTGTATTTTCTATTGTTTTGTTTTTAGGTGTCTTGGCTTGGATTGTCTCAATCTGATGTGGCTCTTGTATAGCCTAATTGTCTTATCATATCATTGAAAATCTTTGTCCATAGGAATAACATGAATAATTTTATTAACTGTGAATGGATTTTGGTCTCATACTATCAGAGTAATAATCATGCTGAAACACACATACAGCTTGTGTAGAGTCTAGGGACCTTATATACATTGAAATTCTTTCTTGAATATTTATAAATCATACAATTTGCAATGATTTGACATTGTTTAAGTTTATACTACCAGCTTTTTTGCACTACTTATACCTTCTTTCTATGTACTCCTCATATTCTGCGATTTACTCTTCTGAACTTCTGCTTCTGACTTGGATACACAGTGCTGTTTTTCTAATTAGTGCTTTTGTTAGGCTGGATCTCTGAGGAAGGGGTAGTATATCCCGAAGCACTGGAGCAGTTCATACTTTATATGCCAATAAATCTACACCACCTACAGCTGTTGTTTTGATTTTTTTTCATTTAGTTTCATACTGATGGTTCACAGCTGCATTACTACAGTGTTAGCATGCTATTTGATGTATTGCATGGATATGGCTGGCATCCCCAACCCACTGGACATGGGTAGCCCACCCTCACCATGCGTGCTCCCCCATCAAACCACTAGACATGGACAGCTCCCCTCTCCCATTGGACATGGCTCGATCACCACCTCCTGTGTGCATTGCAACTGAACAGTAATGTCCATGTTACACACCAGCAGGCACACAGACAGAATACACACACAAACATTATGTTGTGCAAACATATGGGTATTGATTGCAGAAAGACTGCAAATATACTCACCACTGATGGCTCCTTGAACCAGGCTGTGCCTTATCCATTATCACTGTAGTGGTCTACCCTCTTCAGATTGGCGAACAGTCTTCTGGTCTCCACCAGCCTCACTTAACAATGTGTCCCTGGCATCATTGGTGTCACTGGCTCCCTTGTCAGGACTGATCTCATGGAGGCCCCAAGAATGACTGCAACATCAGGAGATAAGATATAAGGAATACATACAATATAGCATCCATTCATTGCACATGACAGTAGGCTACACATACATTACATACTCGGGCAAAGTGTATGCCACCCAATAAATTACCATCAATGGGCTCATGCAAAAGAGCATGGATAAATGATGTCTCCTCTATCATTATCCTCTGTTCTTTGAAATTTAATTTCCCCATCCTGCAACTGTGCCTGACCCACTTCCCACTTAGCCTCTCCCAACCCCATTCTTTCTCCAAACTGTGTCTTCCTACTCCTTGCCCAGCTTCATTCCAAACCTTCTCCAGGCAGGCCTGAAACCAGAACACTGACTGTGTGTGCAGCAAGTAGTGCCCAGCCTTGTGGGGTCTGCACCCCAGAGAGATAAAGGTCTGCCTCTCCCCTTCCCTATCACTACCCCAATCAACCTTCCTATGCCTCCCTTTCCTCTCTCCCTCCCCATTCACCCACCCCTCCCACTGTGCCTCTCTTGACCACCTCTAGCTGGTGCCTCCTGGACCCTATTACCTCCTTCTGCCCACACTACACCTCCCCAGCTCTTTTCCTCCAGGTCCTGTCCCCTTGCATGGTTCTCAGCATCCTGATGGACATTCCCTCCTTCCCCTACTCTTTCACTACAGGTCTTGCCCCTTGCAGGGTTTTTATCTTCTTGATAACCCCTCTCACCCCCTACTCTTGTCCCCACCCACACCCACCTCCCCCACTACTCCCTCCTCCTCCCAACTGTGCCTCTGCCCCTTGCAGGGTTTACTGCATCCTGAGGGGACACAGTTCCTGGTTTGCCCTCCTCTCCTTCCAAGCTCCCTCCCTCCCCCTACTCTTTCCTGCCAGGGCCCCTCCATTGCAGGGTTCCAGCATCTTGAAGGGACCATTCTTGCTCCCCTCCTCTCTCTCCAACCCATCCTTCCTTCCCTGCCACTGCAGTAACTCTTCTGTCCCACCCACTCACCCACCCACCCTCCCCACCCCTCATGCTATGACCTCTCTTCCTCTAAATCCTTGAGCACTTAGCAACTCTCAAAGTCTGGCTTTTTGGATCTGGATCTGCACTTCTCACCCAAGAGCTACGTTACTACTCCTCCTGCATAATACTACCTGAGCTACTTCTGCACATTGTTCCTTTACCCCCCGCCCCCACTTAGGACTAAGACTTCTTCTCTCCCACTATGTCTATGCCTTCACTTTTCCATTTACCACTTCCTGTTTTCATTACCTTCTGTTGTCCTATACTGAACTGTTTTGCATTGTATCAGCACAACACTGTATGTACTTGATTTGAACTGTATGTATTTGTTTGTTTAGTATTTGTATTGCATTGTTTTAGAACAACACTGTATGTAATGAATTGCACTGTATGTATTTTGATTGGTTTGCTTTTGCTTGATGATCCTTCTATTATTTAACCCCCAACCCCAGGACACTTCTGGAAATGAGCTGTTTACAGCTCATGTTGCATTTCCTGGTGAAACCTTTTCAAATAAATAAATAAAGTAAAATACCCTATCTCTCTCCATGAGGCCAGGTCTCTAATACTCAGACTGGGTATGCTCCCTGCCGAGTCTGGCCCTTGTGGGGTTTGCATCCCAGACGGATGAAGGCTTGCCTCCCCTGTTTCCTTTCCCCTTTCTCTTTCCTCTCTTCCACTTCCCTGTCCTCTCCCATGTCACTCTACTCCTATATTCTCTTTTCCTTCACCTTTCTGTCTCTGCTAAGGGGCATGTCTACCTTCCCTAGTTTTTGACTCATCAATATTTATTTAATATGCGCTGGTCTTCACCTCACATCACAACTGGACTTTACATATCTGCAATTGTTATTGCAAATTGCAGCATGGTGTTTTAATTTATTGTATCTTTTATTATGTTTACCTCAGTTGTACTTACCCATTTCTCCCTCTCCCCAGGACACATCTAGAAACAAGCTTTTTTAGCTCAGTATGCCTTTCCTGGTGAAATTTTTAAAAATAAAATAAATAAATAATCTGCATGTTGTTAATGCTTAATTTTAAAGTACTGTATACTTTATTATCTGATTGTTTTCTTGAACTCCTCTTCCCCCCTCTCCCCAGGAGGCATCTGGAAATGAGCTGGTTTCAGCTCAGTATATCTTTCCTAGTGAAACTTTGGACATAACTAAATAAATACATGGATGTGTGCTGGTGCTTCTGACCATTGTGCCCAGGCTATGGCCATTAACCCTGCACCTTCGGCCGATGTGGATCTGCTTCCAAACATGATGCAGCATGCCCTTTGCGAGGGGCATTCTTTGTGGATTACATCCTACTATGTCCACACATTCCAGAAGGATGCAACAGTTGCACTTAAAGGAAAAACTTCCACATAATGACTCACTGCATTTTCATGTACCATGACCAGCATCACATATCAGGCATTGGTACTTTAAGGATGTTCCCTCACAGCTGATGCCCATCCTACTGTGGAAGATGGAGGTTGCCATGGATGCCAAATCCATTACAGGACTCACAGTACCACACATCTTCAGGCCCCATGTGTCCCTCAATGACATGAAGGATACACACTGCCTTGACAGGTTTTGTCTGGACCATGCCACCATCATCAAACTGTGTGCCCTTATTGGAGAAGGCTATGGCCTTCTACTAGCTGATGATGCCATATGTGTAACTAAGGTGATGTGTTCTCTTGTGTATTATGCCACAGGATCTTACCAGTGTTTTGCAAGAAACATGACATGGATAAGTCAGTTATTCACCCCTGTCACAACAGGGCCTAGCAAAGAAATGAGGAAGGCGGCTGAGGATGTAACAACCAGAGCCACGACAAGGGCAGCAGAAGCCTAAAAAACAATTGGAAACAGCGGGCTCATGAATGGCCAAAAAGGAAGAACAATCCTCACTCTAGGACATAATAAGAATCTGTTTTAATGTTTAAAATACCAGTACAGAAAGGGGGCAATTGCCCTGAGTAGAAACAATGGTAGCACATCCCTCTGGACGACGATGTTTCACATCATTATCAGACACTTTTTCAAGACATCAGCAGCTTGGTTATCAGCACTTTTATAGTAAAAGGACCCCTCTCCCCCCCAGAAGCAAGCAAAAGTAAACAAAACATTTAATGACATATACCACTCATGATGAAACTCTTTAAACATTAGGAACACTTTTCTACTAGGTGCTACCCTCATACATTAAAAGTGCAATGTCCTAAAGTGCAACTGTGAATAATAATAATATAAATGTAAAGTACAACCTCTATGTTTGAAATAACATTAAATGTGCTTAAGTACATTCTAAATAGGTGCATGTTTGAAATTTGCACATGCTAAACAAGGATTAAAAAATATACACATATATATTTTGTTCTTAAGTATTAACAAAAGCACTGTAAAAAACGTATTGTTCAAAGGCTGGATGCGAATGATTAAATTTGATCAAATTTGATAATGACACTGTTAATGTATATTTTTTAAAAAACAGCTGCTTCCAATTGTTTTTTCTACAACATGGCCTATGTCAGCTGACAGCTGAATGCTGACACCTGCTGGGGCTGCACACAGTTCACAAAGGATGTGCCAGATATCAGGGCAGACCAGGAAGCCTTCTATTGCCAACATGGTTTACATGGTTTACCAAAGGTCAGGGGTCCTACACACACACACACACACACACACACACTGTCAACTCACAACAATTAGGAAACCCCCATTAACAGTATGGGTACCATAACATGAATGTTCAGGTGGTCGTGAATGCTAATGGCTTCATCCCAAATGTGGGTGTCAAGTACTCAGGCTCCACAATAACTACATCTTTCAGCAAGCAAATCTATGGACACTTCTGGTTGCTAGCAGTAGACAGGGGACCATTTAGCTGGTTGTTGGGTAAGCACGAGTGACACAGATGAGCAAGCCCAAGCAATTAGAAAAGGTACTTTCCTAACACAAACACCAGGAGTGTAGCAGCATGGTATTCCTTACAAAATAAGTTTTGTGTTTGAAGGAGATGATCGTGTACTACATTTTCTTTTATTGTTCTTCATTAGGAAAGTGAATAGAGCCCCTCTGTAGGTGAGAAAGTTTACTATAGTTGAAGTCTAATTAACTGCCTGTGTCTTGTAAGAAATGCATTCCATATGGATGCACCTATTTTGACTTCATTTGGGTAATAAATAGATACTTACGGTATTACACTTACAGTAGGGAGCAACAATGGACTGATTTTCCCGATAGTAATGACACGATAACTGGAAATTTTAAGTTTTTCGTAAGACAGCAGTTCCAGATTTAAACAGCATTACATACCCTTTTATTTGTATACTGGCATACTGTATTTTCTTAAAACAGGACCACCATGGACCCTGAGGAAGTGGCCTGTAGGCAACTCAACATTGGCCGTTTTGTATTTCAGGTGGCTAATTCATCTTTGAACTATTAATAAAATATTATATTAATCCACAAGGAGCTCCCCACAAGGCAAGACATCTTGAATACCTATTTTGCAGTGACCTATAAAAAGCGTCTGGAAAGCATCTCGACTTTCAAGTAGATGAGAATTCATCACATGGTACATGTGGTGTTCATCATGCTGTCTTGTGCACAATATGACTGTGTCAACTCTCTACCTTGTACCCCCCACAGGTGACAATGCAGACACCTGGGACTACACTTGCTGATGCTATTCATGTCCTCAGTAAGGATGGATGAAGTGGCTGAAATTCACCTGTGAATTTATTTACAAATTCCATGGTATTCATGAAGTGTGAATGGACTAAGTTTTGAGCAGGTCATTTGCCATATTTTTGGTGAATTGATCCAAATGTGCTCCCAATGTGTCCACTTTGCCCCCCCCCCCAAAAAAAAAACAACAACCACTTCACAGCAGAAACATGGCACAATTTCAGCAAAGTCAGTGTTCCTAAGGTCTGCAGAAAATTCACAAAACTTCACAAAGATGAATTTTGTCCACTTCACAGCAACTTTGCTGGTGAAGTCTAAATTTGCAAAATCTCTAGTCCTCTGAAGAAGCATCTGAACAGTGGTACAATTAAGGACATGATGGAGTGTACCTTTGGAAACTAAAAATGAGGTTCAGATCTCTGGACACTCTAGATGGCATGATGATGCTTGCACTGGCCAGGTCTGTTGCATGTTTGTAGTGTGTGTTTCATGCTGCACAATAATGCTACAAGGAACACAGTACTGCTGCTACTGAACATACCTGCATGTGATGTCCCGCAAGAAGCAGAGAGTGATTGGCAGGAGCCAGTTGTGGACACCCATCCATGGGAGGCAATTGGTGGGAGAGAAGCACGTCATTGTGTATTGTACAGTATGTTCAGTGTAAGCTGTGTATGATGTGTCCATGCATGCATACTTCTGTACATTGTGTATACCAGTGAACACCAAGTGCATGGTGATAAGCTTTGGCACTGGGTGTCATGGATGTACTGTACCACCATGTAGGTGCATGTGTGTCCCTGGAGTGTGCAAGTAGTGTAATGTGCATTCTGTCTTGTTGATGTCACTGTGTGCATAATCTGGTTCAGAGTGACTTATGCACTACCCTCCACTTGATGGACATCCTCATACACTGGGATAGGTAGGCACAGACAAGGTGCCTTCTTTAAATGGCTCCTAGGGATACTATGGTGGTGGTGATACTGGCTGTGTATGTGATGGTGCCCTGCAGCATGTGCGATGTGTGCCTGTGTTAGTGTGTGCTCGTTCATAGTTCCATCTCTACTGGTACCAGTCTGTGAGGTGAGGTGCTGTAGGAAACCCTTCAGGTAACTGGCCACCCTCCAAATCTCTGACCACAGGATTTGCCCCTCTGTTGTGGGTGTCTTGAGCTGTACATTGTTTTCCATGCTTTCTTCAAGTGCTCCTTCTTACATCTCACCTCCAGATTGTATGTTCTAAGCATACTTGCTACAACACTCTTCACACCTTCTAAACATCTCCTTCTCTTCTGCATGTATCCTGATCACTTGGAAGCATGCTACTGTTTTTTAAGCGAAAAAGATGTTCCAGGACTAGAGGGCATGGGATGAAGTTGGAGGGAGGATGATTCAGAGGAAATGTGAGGAAGAATTTCTTCACAGAATGGGTGGTGGACAAGTGGAACACCCTGCCAGAGGAAGTGGTGGGGGCTGAAACAATCATGGGATTTAAGAATGCATGGGATAGACATAAAGGAATTCTGGAGGTCAGGGGTAAGGGGCAACAGACTTCTTGGAAAACATAAACTGAACTTACAAGCTCAAATGGGAAGACTGGGTGGGCCATAGGCCCTTATCTGCCAACACTGTCTATGTATCTATGTATCTATGTACTGTTCTTCCACATCCTAAAGGTGACGACCCTTCCACTCCAGGGAACTACAACCTATATCTCTTCTCCCTAGCCTTGCTAAGT
Organism: Neoceratodus forsteri; assembly: GCA_016271365.2. Lineage (NCBI taxonomy): Eukaryota > Metazoa > Chordata > Ceratodontiformes > Ceratodontidae > Neoceratodus > Neoceratodus forsteri. The sequence goes on from CM057455.1 coordinate 702,686,121, forward strand.
TCGAGGAGCACATGGTACTTGCACATCTCTCCTCCCACCTCACTTACTCCAGTTTCTTCACCCCTTTTCAGTCTGGTTTCTGGAAGAATCACTCCACTACTACCTCCCTAGTTAGGCTCACCGACTCCATCCTCTCCTGGATGGATCATAGCCTAATCATATCTGCCATCTTTGTCAACCTCACAAAGGCATGTGACTCAGTCTCACACCCTCATTTTCTTGACAAATGCTATTCAGCCGGGCTCTCTGACACTGTCCCAAATTGGTTCAGGGCCTACCTTGTGGCAGGAACACAATCAGTTCAGACTGCTGAATCTACATACCCCCCTCTCCCCATTAACACTGGAGTTCCCCAGGGCTCAGTGCTTGGAACTCTCCTGTTCTCAGTCTTCCTAAATGACCTGCCATCAATCTGTTCCTCCTCCTCCTCCTCCATCCACATGCATGCAGATGACACTGTCCTGTATACCTTAGGCCACTCTCCCACTGATGTTGCATCCAGACTCCAGCATGACTTTAGACAGGTATATCACTGGCTATGCTCAACTCAACTATTCCTAAATGCCAAGAAGACCATCTCTATGACCATTGGCAAAAGGCAGAGACTCTGTCAGCTCCACTCACTTCCATCCTTCCACACCCTAGATGGGACAACCCTGGAGGTCACCCCCTCCTTTAGATACCTTGGAGTTTGGCTTAACCAACACCTCAACTTTTTTGGACATGTGGACACCATCCTTAAAAAAACTGCACCCCAAGTTAGATGCCCTGTACAGGAACCAGAGTTGCATTCCTCTATCTGCCAGGCATGTATTGGTCCAGAAAACGATCCTCCCAATTTTCAGCTATGGTGATGTAGTCTATAGTAACACTCCCTAAACTTCTTTAACCAGACTGGACTTTCTCTTTCACTCCTTCTGCCACTTTGTTCTGGACACCCCCACACACACACACACACAAACGCTCACCACTGTACTCTTCCAATCTCTCTCATTCCCCTCTTGATGACAAGCATTATTCCCACTGTGCTAAATTTCTTTCCAAACTTCAGTTTGGCCCTCTTTCCTCCTACCTCTCCTCCTCTTCTCTATCTCTCTCTCCACTCCCCTTTCCTACGACTCGATTAGATCCTATGACACTCAGATCATAGTAGTCCCTCATAGATCATCCTCTGTTGGTCTGCTGCTTTCTCTTATTTCTCTTACCTCTAAGGGAGGCAGTATAGCATAGTAGTTAAGGGCACTGAGCTACAAACCTGGAGACCTGTGTTAGAATCCTATCATCCCCCACTTGCATACTGTGTGACCCTGAGCAAGTCACTTAACTTTCTTGTTCTCTCAGGTCACACCTGGAAACAAGTGCTGGCTTAGTGTGCCTTTCCTCGTTAAACAATTTCCTCTTTCCCTCTTACCATTTCCCCAAACTGTGGAACTCCCTCCCCCTTCCTATCCACCACACCTCCTCCACTTTCACCATTTCTTCCCTTCTACACAACTTCTTTTCCACTACTTGCAATTGCCCTTAATCAAACCCACTTCCCTTATTCCCTGTCTTCTTCAATCCTCCCTTGCTGCACCCCCTCTTCCTGACTGGCATCTTCCACCAAATGACACGTCCATGATGATGTGTCAACTCTGGTGCTGTCATTCATGATCACTGTACTCCAAGCCTACTTCAGCACCATTAGGGAAGTCCCAGCACCCAAATTAGAACTGTGACTACTAACCAACTTGCACTACTCTCGATTATGTGTGTAACTGCGTTATGTTCAATTTTTGTATTGGGTATACAGCAGCAGTTCCTCTTGCTAGTTACTAGTTGATACCCAGATTGCGTTTGTGACTTCTCTTTCCATTCAATGTACACATAATATTGTGATTATTACAGTATTGTCATCAGACTCGCTACCTTATTTTGCTTTCCCTGTATGCAGTATGTTACCCCTGCAGACAACAGTTAAAATGTGTGAAGCACTTACAAAATGTTAAGCTCTTATTGTATTATTCTACTCCTACTTGTAAATCTGAATATTACGATAAATATGAATGATGTTCCCCCTTCCCATTTCCCAGGATTCACCGGGAAATGAATAGTTGCTGCTTAGTATGTCTTTTCCTAGGGAAACTTTTCAGTAAATAAATTAATTAATTAAACACGCCGCTTGTTCAGAAGGAGGGTCTTCGTCACCACTGCCATGGTCAGGGTGCATCTATGTCACAAGTGGTTGTGGTGTCTGTGATAGGGTGATCACCTGCTGTTGGGAGGACCTATTCTGTGTGGTCTTGCTACTGATGTCAGTGCAGGAAAATCTGTGGCATGTGCTGGGTCATGTATGGCTGAAGAACAAGCCTGTGTGCTGATGTTGTGTGGTGCAAGCTGGCCAGTCATGTCAGTGCCCTCTTCCTGTATTGCTGGGTGGTATTGGTCTAGGGTTGTGATGTAGTGGCTGCAAGTGTATCTGGCATGTGTGGTGGAGATTGGGTAGGTGCCTGTCTCATAGGCCTGGTCCTCCACATAATGCTGGCATTAATAATTTTGTGCACTCCTGGCCAGATATGGTACTGCTATGGCATTGCTGTCATCTATATACAAGAGTTTGGGCAATCAGTGACTGCACATGGCACAATTTTGGTGTATACAGCATAGTCCAAGAAAACTCATCAGGTGGCATCTGCCATGCACTATTCGGTGTGTTTGTGCCACCATAGTTTTTGGGTATGTCCCCTGATTCCTCTATGCTATTGTCATCACCCTCCTTCTCAGATGATAGTGATACAGTAGGTCTGCTGTAAAGTCACACGTATGTAAGTAGTGCATGTGGTATTTGGGCCAACAACAATCAGTACAGGTTGGAGGCACCCTGCTAGCTCCCCTACCTATTCAGGCTGGGGTCCCACAGGGCTCCACCATGGGTCCTATCCTTTTTTCCATCTTCCTGAACAACCTCCTCTCTGTCTGCACCAACTTGCATATCCTCATGTATGCAGATGACACTGTCATCTTCACCTCTGGTCCCTCTATTGCAACTGGGGTAGACCCGCTCCATTTGGACTTCAGCAACATTCTGCACCAGTTCCAATCCAAGCAACTCAGAGTCAACAATAAAAAATTATGCCCATGACTTTTGGGATCAGTCAGAAACTGGCCAGAATCACTGCTCCCCCCAATTCTCACCACTCTGGATGGCATGCCTCCTGAAGCAGCTCAATCCTTCAAGTACCTTGGAGTGTGGCTAGATGGATAGCTTGACTTCTCAACCCATGTCAATGCCATCTATTCAAAATTCCATCCCAAGCTTGATGCCCTGTATTGCATGCAACAAAGACTGCTTATCTCTACATGTCTGCATGGAGCTTGTTACCAAAATGGTGCTCCCTCTCTTTGACTACACAGATGTGGTCTATGGCACCTCCACTTCCAATTTTCTAGTCAGACTGGTTACCCTCTTCAGCTTCTTCTGCCATTTTCCTACAAACTCCATCCCCATACACCCACCATTGTTCACTGTATTCAGCTCTATTTATCTACCCACTGCCCTATTGATTGTCAGGCTCACTGTACCTCCTTCATATCTAAATACTGTTTTGGTTCCCTTTCCACAAACCTCTCCACTCTCTTCTCCCAATCCCCCCTGCTGCCTGTTCCCTGCATTCAATGAACCATCACACTTTTGCTGTTCCTCATCCACACTCTTCTGCTGAGCAATCTGCCTTCTCCTATTGACTTCCCTCAATCTGGAACAAACTCTCCACCTCTCACCACCTCTCACCATCCCCTGGTTCACTCAGGCACCATCTGAAACTTCAACCCCTGCTCACCTGTTCCTGTTACTCTTCCTCCTGACACCATGGCTAAGCTTTAAGCATCATAGTAAACAGCCAGCTGCCTCCCTGCTCCTGCCTTGGTTTAACCTCCAAGCCACTACAGTTTCCTCCGTCCTTTACAAGGTTGGGCAATAACTCACTCCTCAGGTCAATCACCTGTTGTCAATTTTGTTTCTGTTCACTAAGTTTTGTACCTCTTCTGAATTTGAATTCACTAGGCATTCTTTTTGAGCTGCACTTAAGCAATAATGCCTGGCAGGGTGTGTGTCATGCTGAGATAACATCACGCCTCAGTTGGTTGGGCATGAGGCCGCAGGCCGAGTTCATCCAATACCTGAGATGTGACATTATCCCACCATGACACATACCCCGGAGGGCATTATTGCTACTATACAATGGATCATTCTTATACAGAATTTAACAAAATGAATTTTAAAGAATGTTTTTGTTAGTGTGGAAAAATATTTTTTTGTTTCTTAAGAGAAGAGGCAAACAATCAATTGACAAAGAAGGATCATCAAGAGGTTCACAGTGCTGAGACTAGACCCTTGATGTTGTACTGGGTTAACATCTTGGGTCCAGCCTAAGACTGACCAATCAGAGTCCAGGATTCTTTCTTGCCATTGTATAATGCATACTATTCCTTGGACTTGCACTTGCTTAGTATTTTTTCTTTTTTTATTTGTAATTTAAAGTTTATTCACACATTTTCCACCATAAACTCAGCATACAAAAAAGCTGACATAGACTCATTGATACATAGTAAAAAGATGCTGCCCCCCTCACCTCCCCTTACTGCAGTAACCCATCGCAGTGCCCGTAAATGCTGAGCCTCTAATCAAAAGGCCGTAAAAAAGCATTAAGCCTATTATAAGTTTAGTTTGGAACCAGAGAGATTAACGAGTAAAGGCGATCCCAAATTCTAGCATAAACTGTCAGTCTGTTATGTAGGCTGGCTATTGCTTTTTCTGTGTGCAAATTGGATAATACCTCTCTTACCCATTCCTGAAAAGAAGGGGAGGACCTGTCTTTCCAATGACGGAGAATTATTTTCTTAGCCTACAAGGCGACCATGGATATGTGAAACTTACACACCTTGGCTCTAATAGAAGAAAGGTCCCCCAACACACATACCACAGGGATAAAGTATTCTTGAAGGCCCAACAAGGGGTCTAAGGAAATTTGGATTGAAACCCAAAAGGTGGGAAATACTTGGACAAGACCAAAGCATATGAAAAAGTGTGCCCTCATCTTGCAAACATTTATTGCATTTATTGGAGTCTAAGTAGCCCCTCTTGTGGAGCTTAACCAGGGAATAGTATAGGTTATGCAATACATGATATTGCATGAGACACAGTCTATCCTGAGAGATAAATTTGTGACATGACTTCCAGAGAGAATACCAATCTAACTGCAGATGGGGGAAAAAGTTACTCCAAAATCTTGATGGTCCAAATGGGCCCCCGAACTTTTTAAGAAACAAAACCTGATATCATTTAGAGATTACACCAGAAGACCCAGAAAGTGAGGATACCTCGGGTATCAGAGAGGAGATGCTCTGAGAGGGAGGAGTACTCCCCAGGGTAATTATCAGTAAATGTCTCAACTGCAAGACTTTGAAGAAAGAAGAAGTCGGGATACGAAATTTCCTAACCATCTCCTCCACTGATAACCAATATCCCTCACCATCAGTAAAGGTCGAGAGCTTCCCCTCTTTGAGTTGAGGCAACCAAAGATGGGAGATTTGATTCTTGTTAATAGTAAATGATGGAGAGTTCCATTTAGACTGGGCCAGGTCCCGGTGGGGAGAATACTGCAAAAAGGAACACATCTGTAAGTAGACCTTTAAAGAGGTCCTTATTATGGGGCAATCTACAGCCATACTTACTTGAGATAACAGGAAAATAACGTGAGGGGGTCAGATTATTGGCCTTAATTCGTCCAATTCTATTTGAGCCGATAGGCTGCGCTTCCTCTGGGCCGAGAGATACCCACCACGAACATTTCACAAGGTGACTAGCCCAATGATATATAACCAGATGGGGGATCTGTAACCCCCCCTTCCAGTTTAGGAGCTGCCAGCTTATGGTAAGCCAGGCGGGGATACCTATTGGCCCAGATGAATTTAGTAAGAATACCATGAACCTTTTTGAACCAGAGTAAAGGAACAAAAGCATTAAGAAGGGACAATGGATAAAAAAATCCTAGAAAATACATTCATTTTAATTATATTAATTCAGCCCCACAGAGAGATAGGGAGTTTGGACCACCTCTCTAAGTCATGTGTAATTCCCTGCAGTAAAGAATCTAGGTTTTCCTTAAACCATACTAAGGGGTTACGTGAAAGTTTAATACCTAGATACTTAAAAGACCTGGCAGTCCAGCATAGCCCTAAGGGACTAAAATCAGTCTCAAAAACTTTGTGATTTAATGGAAATAACAGGGACTTACTGGCATTCAATTTGCAGTTAGACAAAGCACTGAACCTTGCCACTTCACATAGTAAGGCCGGAACAGAGGATACCGGATGGGACAAATGTATTAACAGATCATCAGCATATGCGGTGACTTTCACTTCATGCCGCCCAATGCTCACTCCTTGTATGGAGTCATTATTGAGAATGTTTTGGATTAGAGGTTCCAGATATAAGTTAAATAATAAGGGAGAGAGGGGGCACCCCTGTCTAGTACCTGAGTGGAGCGTGAAAGAGTGGGACAAGGCCCCATTTGCAGAAATTCTTGCCGAGGGTTTTTTATAAAGGGCGGCAATCCAGGAGATAAACAAAGAAGGGATATGGAAAGCCTCCAAAGTGTGAAACAAGAAATTCCAGTTCACACGGTCGAATGCCCTCTTGGCATCCAAGGAGACCAAGCCCACTGGGAACTCCGCATCCCTGATAGCTGAGAAGACATGCGACAAAGTGCGTAAATGATCAGAAGATAATCACCTTTTCATGAATCCAACCTGATTTGTACCTATTAACCCAGGAAGAACCAGTGCTAACCTGTTGGCCAGTATTTTAGAGAGAATCTTAACATCCTGGTTTAAAAGAGAGATGGGTCTATAACTTTGAACCTTATCAAGGTCTTTCTCAGGTTTGAGAAGCAGAACAATCAGGGCCTAGTAGAGCTACGGATCTGTCTCCTCCCCAGATAGGATTTGTTGAAATAAACGACTAAGTATTGGTACAAGAAGGTCTCAAAAGACCTTGTAAAATAAAGGAGAAAATCCATCTGGACCAGGGACCTTATCGGCAGGCAATTCGCTAATAACCTTAGTAATCTCCTCCTGAGAAATAGGGACAACCAGAGTTTCACTGCACCTATCAGGGAGAAGGGACAAGTGGGAACCTCTTAGATAACCTTGTATATCTTCTGGACAGGGAGAGTGCTCCATGTCGCTGTACAGTTCAGAATAATAAGCAGCAAATTCTTGAGCTATTTCGTTAGGAGACACTTTGAGAGTTCCGTCTGCTGATGACCTGATAGGCGGGATAAATCTCATTGACTCCTGCTGTTTAATACGCAATGCCAGTAAACGTCCCGCTTTTTCCCCCTGATCAGTGTATTTAGCTCTGGTATAAATAATAGCTAGTTCTGCTCTCTCTTGAAGTAACCCCAGATATTTATCCTTTAATTTCAGGAGTTTCTGAATATCCTCAGCTAGGGGATTAGTCAGAAGGTTTGTTTCCAGAAATCTGATTTGGGATAATAGGGATTTAAGGTCTTCCTCTCGCTCTCTTTTTCTACCAACCACCATGCTAATCAGTATCCCTCTCATGAAGGCTTTAAAGGCTCCCCACCAGATATCAGGTTTTACACCATCTAAAGAAAAATATTCTATTTTTTCCCTAATAAGTTTACAATATTTAACGTCTTTAAGAAGTTGATCATTGAGCTTCCATCTAGTTTCCCTGTTAAATGAATTGAGCAGTACCGAATTGCATACCGCTAGTGAGTGGTCAGAGATTGGGCCAGGTTGAATCGAGGAGGTCTTCACCCTGGGCAGGAAGCACTGAGAAATAAGTAAATAGTCGATGCGGGATTGTGAGCCATACACCATGGACCTAAAGGTAAACTCCCTAGAATCAAGGTGTAAAACATGCCAGACGTTGCAGAGCCCACATTGATCTAATAACTCCCTGAATGTCTTCTGCCTGGGGGTAACACCACCTAGGCCACTACCCAGTCTATCTAAGTGAGAATCAAGTACTTGATTGAAATATCCCCCTAAAATAATGTTAATGGGAATCATTGGGAGAATGATAGATATAAGTCTCACAAAAAATCCGGGGTCATCCAGATTAGGGCCATAAACACAGCTCAATAGAATTGGGACAGACCAGAGGGTGCCTCTGACCAAAATAAACCTACCCTCGGTATCTTTGATCACTTGTGTAGGAGAAAAAGGGATACTCCTGTTAATCATGAGCATAACCCCACAACTATTTGTTGTGTCCTGGGCACTGTAAATCGATCCCACTTGTTGCTTCCTTACTTGCAAAGCTTCCCCTTGGCAAAAAAGTTATCTGTGAATTAAACAGACTTAAGTGTTTAAGAACCTGAAATTGCTTATGTTACTTTCTGATCCCCTTAACATTCCAAGATGCAAATGTTAACTCATTTACCATCCAGAAGAGATATCAAACTGAAATAACTATACTTGGCACACGAGATGCAAATCTCCTTTTCATATATCCCCAGGGTTACTGCAGTAAAGCCCACCCTCTTCCCTAGCCCACCCAGAAGTAGATACCACCCATCCCCTCTAACCCCCCACCCTCAACCATGCCCCACCCTGCCACTCTCCCCCCCAAACTGTCACAAGCAACTTTCAGCACAGTACTGGTTCTAATCCCTCTACTACCGCCCCCGATACTGAACCTTGCTATTTAGCACTGTTGCACACAAATCACAGCCATCAGAGATCAAACCCTGTCAGTTGTACCCCCAACAAGAACAAATAGTCCCGGGCCTTCACCTCACTCCAACCAAGGCGTGGGTATAAGATAAAATAACATAGGGGGCTATGATAAGGCCATCTCATTGCCCACTCATTCATGGTATCCCAGATTAAAATCGGAGGCGCTGGATCCAGCAACACTTGGAGGGAGAAATGCCCCAGCTCACATTAAGAGCGAGAGTTAAAATAGGAAAGCTGAAAACGTTCAACCGGAGGAGAAGGTATAAAAGCTAACTTTCCCCACTACCAGTCAGTATCCGGTAAACAAGGCCTCCCTGAAAAATTGAGAGTGCTGCCTCCCAGCAAGCAGTGCCCCTGTTGAATCCCTTGAGAGTAGAGTTTCCCCGCAAGTTCCCAGAGGTAGGAATGCCCTATAGTGGTCGATTCCCTGGCCTGACCCAAGTGGAGGGCGAGATGGAGAAAGCCCAGGACCATCCCAGCAACAGCCCTAAAGGAAAAAATGAGAAACTAGCCCCCAACCAAACTGGGCCCTTTCAACCCCCAACAAAAATAGTCGCCAAAAAACCTGGCTCGCAAACCTCCCCCAAGAAGGCCCGAAACCCCAGTGTCCTTTGCACCAGACCACTATGGGCCCATTATGAAATGGAAAGAAAAGAAGGGACAGGCAGTTTGAGGTGACCCCCCCCAAGTGCACTGCAAACTATGCAGTCGTCCAGATCTTCACATTCTTAAGATTTCTCCAAGGAAAGAAAAACCAAAGTTTGAATTCTTGGCTCCGTGCGATAATCGATACTATGCCACCACCATTCAAGGGTCCTTGAAGAGATCAGGCAGCATGGACTTAAGGATCCTCAGGGTTTCTTCAGGGTCTTCAAAACTTTTCCAGGATCTGTTAGTTGAAATCTGTAGTCTAGCCGGGTAACTCATTCTGAACTTCAGGCCTGCAGCAATTAGCTTGGAAACAATAGGGTGAAACGCCTTGTGTTTCTTGCGGACCGAGATAGGTAGATCTTGGGAGATTCTCAGTTTACTATGTTCCCAGTGAACCTCTTGCAGAGCACGCACTTTTTGTAGAAAATGTTGTTTCTCCAGATAATTCTGGAACCGGCACACGATAGGGCAGGGGGATTCCTCAGGGGGTGGCTTAGGCTGTAAAGCCCTGTGGGCATGCTCAATAATGTAGCCAGAGCCAAATGGGGATGGGTCTGTCACCCACTCAACCAGTTTCTGAATAAATACCTCAACATTTTGGCCTTCTTCTCCCTCTGGTAAACCGAGAACCACTACATTATTTCTTCGGCTCTGACCCTCTAGGTCCTTGAGCTTGGCTTCTAAACGAGACAGTTTCTGGCGCATTGAAACCAGTTCAGGGTTGAGACTACCAATTCTTTTCTCAATAGAAGCAATTCGAGCTTCGTTGTCAGAAACAAACAATGAGAGCTCATCTAACTTTCTGGATAACGACTTCAAGTCCGTTGCCATATCCTTCATTTCCTCTCAAAAGGGTTTGAATTCCTCAAGAAATCTGACCAGCATTAAGGGTTCCTGATCACTACTTTGGCTCTGGAGATCAGAGCTAGAACTACCCGAGGCCCTGGATTTCTTAGGGGCCTTCTCGGGAGTTGCTGGAGGGGTATGCTTCTGTGGGGGCTTTCTTCATATAAGCCTTCATCCGCTTGAGAGATTACCAGACCAGATTGCAACAGCTATTGTACAGAGTAAAATCTTAGAACAAGAGAAAATTGCAAATTAAAACACCAAAATGAGCTAAATAAGAGACGGGAAGCGGGAGTTGCTTGAGGGAGCTGCTACTCAGCACTCTGCATCACGTGATCTCCGCTTAGTATTTTTTCTAATTTTGTAACTTTTATTTCTTAGTTTATTTGTTATTTCTTTTGTTGTTCAGTGTTTTGCCTCTATGTGTTGTAGTGCTGTTCTTCCACTGTTCCCTCCCCCAGGTTGCACCTGGAAATGGACCTTGACTCAATGTGCCTCTACTAGTTACCAATTTCCAAATAGATCATAAAAATAAATATTCGGCCCATCCTTCTCTCCTTCTACTGTTGCCCATTTAATGGTGACTGCTTCCATGTCCTAGAGCAGGGTGATGTCTGTTGATGCCAGTGGTCCCTGCCTGTGACACTAAGCAAACATACAGAAATACAAGGATTATCTTGTTTAAATATAGGACCTGGGGAAGAGGGGGTAGTTGAGGGAAAAGAAATACATAAACACAAAGTTATACGCAATAATTATACACAGAAAACCAAAAGCTACAATAAAATATAGACACTTTATGTACATACAACTATAATGCAATTATACAACATTTATATATGTCTATACAATAGCAGAAGTAGGCAAAACAATCAAAACTTAGGAATACATTAAAAGAAATGAAGATCAATGTCAGGTACAGTCACAGTATGAGGCAATTGTTTTTTGAAGTAGAGTTTATCTACAGCGGTACTGAACAGTGGCTATTTCCCAAGGTCAGATTGCTCCTGATTGGTTAGAAGGCCAGATTGTTCCCAAGGCCAGATTGTTCTTGGCCAGCTTTTTCCTCATCACTGTCCTCAGGAGCCACCTCCTCCCCACTTGTGCTTAATGGCTTCTAGTGATTTTGGGACAGAGTCAGCACCATTCATGGCAGTCTGGATCCTCATCTAAATCCTGATCTTCTTCTCTGATGGGATGCACAGCCCTGCCCATCAGACAGGGTGGCATAGATTGCCCATATCTCCATCACTGTTGCTGTTATTTATTTGACATTAAAATTCTGCACCCTATTGAGGGTGTTTCCTGTACCCTAATAAGGGTAGTTATAAAAATGTAGATGGTGTTCTTTTGGTGGGTCCAGTCTGGGACAGCTGAAGGATCCAACCACTTGGGTATTTGTGCTGCTCCACCATGTTCCATGGACCCAGAACTTCGTGGATGAAAAGCGATGCACACACCAAGGTTCAGAAAATAAAAAGTTTTATTACTGGTGACTAGATGGATCCTTTCAAACTCCCCTACCTAGATCATCTGTAAAAGGCTTCATCTCTGGATGGAGTAACATTACAAATAGTATAACATTTACGCATTCATGGGTTTGTTATGTGCAAACATGTGCAGGATAAAACTATAGTGCAAGGTGCCACACTGCTAAGAAACCCATTACTGCAGTACATTACCTCATTCCACCACAGTATATCCTGGTTTATTTAGTTGCCTTACTTTTCTTTAAAAAGATACAGAGGGTCTCTAGCGCAGATTTATCAGGAAAAAGTGCAATTTATTATAGGTTCTGTTAATATGAAATACTAAATCATTAGATGAACTAGGCTGCTTTCCAATACCCTGTCCAGAGGGACAAAACTTAAAGAGGATGGGAAATATTTTCTAACTGACAGTTGTTTATAAAGTTCTTGTTTTCAGAAATTATATTAATTCCTCTAAATTGTCCACGTTTAAATGTACCTGAATAAAAAGTGGTATTATAAACGGGATTTTGCATTGGTTTTTTTTTTGTTTTTTTTATGGGCAGCATTCTGTTACAGTTCTCTTCAAGGAACCTGTGATCTTGAGTTTTATCTATGTCACGGTTTGTGCACAGAACTCTGAGCAAGGTTCTGATAAGTCAACAGCTCATAATTAGCATTTGTTACAAGCCACAAATAGATGGGTGAAGTCCCTCAACTTTGCTATGGGAAGTATTTCATGTAGAACTCGAAATTCGAGAAATACTCTGCATTGTGACGCAAATAATTCTCAGTGCTGAGAAATGCGAAGTTGCCATTGAAACTTGTGGACTTCATGTTACTTCACCTGTCCTTTGCTTCTTAACATGAATTTTGCAATGATTCATGGGATGGCAGGTCACATGGGCTCTATATGGGTTTGCATGGCCTCAGTGCAGTGTAGAGTGTGTAGTGTAAAGCTGGAGTTAGTTAGCCCTCAGAGCAGTGTGCTTTAAACCTTCATGTTTAATTTCTCGGATATGTTGAATGTTAAACTGTGTGTCTAAAGTTGTACCCCCCCCGGTCACACTGGGAGATGAGCAACGTGTTGTTCAGTGTACCTTCCTGGTGAAACATTTGAATAAATAAATTAAAAATGTTCCAAAGACCTATTTACCTTTGGACTTTTTAGTCCAAATTTAGTACATCGAGTGTATTATTTCCTTGTGTGTCTGTATCATCAATCATTTATTGATTCTGTCTGAATTTTGCTTCTTAAATTAGTAGTTTCAATGTCTGTACTGAGAGGCAGTGCAGAATGTGCTTTGGGGAGGGGAGGATCTGTGGTGTACAAGGGAGCTCTACAGACAGCAGTGTGAAAGGCAATCTTGCCAACTGTTGTTGACTAGTGTTTAGTATTAGTGTGTTCAGTTGTGTACACAGTTAAACACAGTAATAATGCTAGTAATTTGTGATAATTTTGTGCTATTTGCTGTGCATTTTGTTCTGTCTGTTTAGAAGATTGTCTTATTTTACTGAACTGTTAAACTTTCTGTGCGTTACCGTTAGTCTGTATATGTGCCGTCAAGTCATACACATTTTATTATGCCACTGTACAAGCAGTACTGTTAATTTCTGAGCCCATCTGTATTATTGTTTCCTGCTTCTATCTAGCTACTGCTGTAAATATTACCACCCTCATGCAAAAGAAGCTATTGTTGTTCCACTTCTGTATGTGTGAAGAGCGTGGTTAAGGTCTTATGCCTGTGCTATATCTCTTTATTGAGACTTTTTCCATCTCAAAGTCCCTATTGTTGTTTCTTGGCTTCACAGTTCCCACACACCCAAAACCGAAGAAATATAACCTTGCTGTTACATTTCTCTCCTCAGTGTTTTGAAATTGTTGTCACTGTACTGGTATTGTGTGTTTCTCCATAGCATTGTGAGCACTCTCTTCAGTGGATATCAGAGCATTTAAACAAACAAAACACACATAATAAAAAAGTACCTATTGCTGTAATTTTTTGCATTGTACTGTCTCGTGAATTCTCTTGAATTTGTTACAGCAAACCACAAAACCAGAAAAATCACTTTTTGTGGTGCACGTGTTTCTTTTCTTGGTGACTGTCTGTGCAATATCTCTTTATTGCAACTTTTTCCATCTTGAAGTCCCTATTGTTGTTTTTTGGCTTCCCACCCACCCAAAAACCAAAGAAATATAACCTTGCTGTTATGTTTCTCTCTTCAGTGTGTCAAAATTGTTGTCACTGTATTACTATTGTGTGTTTCCCCATAGTATCATAAACACTCTTTCCAGAGGATATTAGAGCATTTAAGTGAATGAAAACAGACATAATAAAAAAAGTACTTATTGCTGTATTTTTTGTATTGTATTGTCTTGTGAATTCTCTTGAATTTGTTATAGCAACCCACAAAAACAGAAAAATCACTTTTTGTGGTGTGCATGTTTGTTTTCTTGGTGACTGTCTGTGTAATTTAAAAAACAAATGCCTGCAAAGAAACGGTCATGGAAGGATGTTTATGGCTGTGGCACTGCTGCCAAAAAGACTATTGCTTGTGTGCCTCCAAATGGTAGCAGTTGAGGTTGTTGTGATGTTGAGGCAGATTCATCAGGGGCTAGCAATGTTAAGTTTGGTCATGGACATGGTAGTACTAAGCAGCAGAAGGGAAAGGTAGTAGTTGCTGCATGTCCAGGGATTTCTGTGGCTAAGTTTTCTCATCCAAATCAGTGGCATCAATGCTGGTTGGAGATGCTTGTGACACTCTTAGTAAAGAGAGGGATGGCATTGTTGGTAACACCGGCAGTATTGCTACTACAACCCAGGAAAAGTTATCATGTGGGAAAAATGTTGTGGTGTCAGAAGACTTGAGGGTAGTCAATGTCCCACTTCGCAGAGTAGTAGAACCGCAGCCTGATCATCATAAGTCACATTCTCATGTTTCCACAGATCTTCATGTTAGGGTATCCAAAGAATCACATGGTGACAAAAAAAGTGTGGATGATCAGAGTGAGGTGGCGGTTATAATATCGCCACAGGATAGCATCGAAAGTGAAGTTGTGGTGATGATGATGATAATGATGCTAGTGACCATATATGGGAACCTCAGAAAAATAAATTTAAGGTGGCTGTAGGTGAACAGTCTATTTGTAAGTCCACCCCCCACTCAAAGTTCTTCTGATGCAGCTGTGTGTGGCTGATACTGAAGTCACATAGTACTAGATTGTGATGTTCAAAGTTTACATCACACCACACATCATGCATCACACCACCCATTTCACCTCCCAAAAAAAACTGCATTCCTATATTCTGCAGAAGCATCCCATGAAATGTAGGGCAGCCAAATCACTAGTTTGGGATTTTTTTATACAAGATGAAAAGGATGAAAAAGTGGCAATCTGCCAGCTTTGCCACGAACATGTGAGACGTGGGAAAAAGCGTAGCCACCTTGGCACTGGGGGCCAGCACACTCACCTCAAGAGCAGGCACATGGCACTGTGGACTCAGCACCAGAGGAAAGCTGATACCATAGTGGGCCACTCACCCTCATCAACCTTACTGAGTAAAGTATTCCTTTCACAAATCACTGTAAAAAGTAGCCATGTAGGTAAAGCTAGTGAATTAACACCAGACGATTACTACAGGCACAAGGAAGAGGATGACTTAAAATGTTCCAGTAGTGGTCAAAGTAGCAGTGGTGGTGTCAGTATTACAAGTCCATGTAACAGTCATTCTACTATGTCAACTCCTGTGCTTGACAATGTGAAATAATATCATTTACTGGATTGTCACCTGGGCACCCACCCCAGGTCAAAGCCACCCCATCCATTGCAGTTTGCAGAGCACAGATGTTTGGCACATCCCGGTCAAACCCCCAAACAATGCAACCAATGTTGCAGAGCCTTTCTGAGCTGCACACTAAATACCCACCAAATCATGTGGTTGCATGTGAACTCAATACTGCTGTAGTGGAAATGCTTGCAATTGACCTTTTGCCATTCTCCTTTGTGGAGAATGTGGGATTCCGTCACTTTGTGGCATGAGCATGGCCCAAATGGAAGATCCCATCCAGGACATATTTTTCTACCCTTGCTGTCTCTGAGTTATATAGGACTGTGACAGAGTCCATAGGGCATGCAATTCAGCATTCTGCATCACCATAAATACATTTAAGTATGGATATGTGAACAAGTGGCAAAACAGTGGTAGTTCCTATCTGTGCATTTCAGCACATTGAGCACAGCTACCTGGGGTAGTCTTTGATGCTGGTATGGGAAAGATCTGTAATAAGTCAGACTGTCATGGTAGCAACCTTCATGGTACTGGACAGCACGCCATGCTTGCAATGTGTAGTGTAGCAGGGTCTCATACAGGCAAGAACATGGTGGACTTGCTACTGACAGAAATCAATGAATGGCTGGCTGCACCCCCTGTCTCTAAAAGCTGGCTTCATAGCAAGCAATGATGGGTCAAATGTTGTTAAATTTATCAACAATGGTGGGTTTGTGAAGGTTCCCTGCATGGCTCACTGTCTAAATCTTGTAGTACAGGAGTTTTTGCAGTACTCTGAAATCAAGCAAATGCTGAATGTTGCACACCTCGTCTGTGCCAACATTTCACATTCTGGAAAGGACCATGACAAGCTAAGATAGCTGCAGATCCAAAACAGCCTCCCTCAGCACCACCTCAAGCATGAAGTTGTTATGAGATGGAACTCCACACTTTACATGGCAAAGTGCTTGTACGAGCAGTACAAAGCAATCTCAGAGTACCTTGTGATGCACACAAGCCGTGATACTTCTGGGGCATCAATGTCTCTGACAGCTGAGCAGTGGCAACTCATGGATTCAGTAATATTAATTTTGAGTCCATTTGAACATGCCACACAGGTACAGTAGTAGCCACAGACATTGCCAGCTATTTCCAGATATTTTGCAACATTTCTAAAGAGTTTCTCTCTGCTGCACCTACTGTGGTAATGCAGAAAGCAGGAGATTTCTCTAGAAATACCACAGAAATTTCAGGAAATAGCTGGTAAAAAAAAGAAATGTGGTAGCCGTGTTAGTCCAGTCAACAATGTAGAGAAAAAAATACAACAAATATGTTGCATGTGATACTTTATATTGGACTAAAAATCATTTTAAGACTAGCTTTCGAGAGATAAAGCTCTCTTCCTCAGGTCAAAGTGAAAACAGCTGAGCAGTATGACAGATATAAAGGTTGGATGTAGATTCAAAACCTAGACTAGCAGTTTACAGATCAAAGTATTGCAGTCAATTTGCACCTCTTACAAACAGGAAGACTAATTTTCACTGGAGTGTGTCTATTGGAGAGGAAATAGCTGGCAATGTCTCTGGCTGCTACTGTAATGAGCGGTGACACTGCATCCATTAGTCAAGCTATCTCACTGCTGTGTGCTGAGGTTGATATTGTTGAAACCTCAGTCTAGCCTTCATGTGGCTGGAGACAGGTCAAGCTGTGCATTAATGAAACACATACTTATAATCTTAGACACATCACCACTATTCGGCAATCTCCAGAATGTGGAATAGCCACAATGCTGGACTCATGCTATAAATGAGGCATTGCATCCACACTGGAGGGGTGGCATGATCAGGTTCAAAATCTCACTGGACAGCTGGTCAGATTGGTTTGTAGGGCACAGATGTCATGTGCAAAGTTCTGCAACCCACAGCATAACCAGGCTGAAGGTCATTGTGGTCACAGTGCCTCCAATAAGGTGGCAGAAAATCAAGGGCTGGTGTCAGCCACACAGTTGCCTATTAATCCTCTTTGGGATGCCTTGTCCCAAGTTGGAATTTGTGACCTAGAGGAAAAGGGTGAACAGGTGGATGACTCATCAGGACTGCAGGCAGCACAGAGCATGGCTGAGGCCCATTTAATGGAAAACAGGCATCTGACAATACTATACAATGCTTCCTTAACACTAAACATGACCCCTGAGTGCATTGCAAACCAGAAGAAGAAAATGTATATTTACCCTCTCCCCCCCATATCTTCACAGTATGTGATGACTGCCACATAGTGGTTTCCACCTCCCTCCCACCATCCCTCCACATGAAACTCACCTTTATAACTGGAACCCTGTAACTCCTGTATGTAAACAATCCTTTGGAAGTGAACAACAAATAAAAAGCACATGGGGCTATATTCTGGAGTTTCAGAGAGTCTGAGCGCAGGAGGAAATTAAAAGGAGGCATGTTTTTGGTATAAAGCCTACCTTCCAAGATATTCTCCTGGTCATGTTAGGAGGTAATACCAGTTCCTCACTCAAGTGAGGATGAGGTCAAGCATTCAATTCTCTTTAACAAAGTCCTCTCTTCGTGTTCAATCTGGAGATCGTAGTTAAGGCTGCTTTCCTTGCAGCCATTAATGATGGGTTCAAAACCAATGTCTCCTATTCTAATGCATTTTATAATCATGCCAGTAAAACGAGTATCCCCTTGTAGCTGTGGCTGTAAAGGGAATAAAACCCAGAGACTACCCATCAATGCAGGCCCTCTGAACAGAAACCTCCTGGTAAATCACAGTCATGTAACATAATAAACAAGCCAAAAAACAAACCCCATACAAAACAAAGCAGGAAAAAAAAACAAAGGAAAGGATTAACTCATCTGAAACCAAAGACCCCCAAAGTCAATATGGAAAGGAAAGAGAGCAGGATACATCGCATTAAAGAATCGTTCTATAATCTCACAAAAGTCAGAGTTTCTCATAGGTGTATACTGACCAAAGCAAAGCCTTCCCCTACTTAGTGAAGTTAGTTCCATTCTGGTGAACTGTTCAAAAAGCTAGAAGAATGTATTCGAATGTATTAGAATGGGCAATCTAGAACATCTCAGTGCAGATCACACTTATATTCTCTCACTACGAGCAGCCCAAACACAAATCACAGGACCAAGGCCTTTGGCGGAAAATTTCAGCTATTCTGAAAAAGGTTGGGCATCCTTTTCTTGAGTTCAGTCACAGTGGATTGTGGGTCTTCGAGGGGTATCCATTTGCCATCCAAGGAGACCTGCAGGTTCACAGGGTAGAGCATTCTGAAATGGATATTCACAGCCAAGAGCTTAGTTACTACTTCGTGGTATTCAGCCCTTTTCTGTCTTACAGATGGTGACAGATCTTGCGTGATGCATATTGCCGAACCCTCCCGTAGAAATTCTTTCAATTTCTTTACCTTCAGAAGTAGATGTTGCCTTTCTTAGTAATTCAGAAATTTAAATATGAAGGTTCGAGGTTGGGCACCTGGTGGAGGCATAGGTCTCAGGGCATGATGGACTCTCTCGACAATATACTCTGATCCAAAGGGCGAAGGGCCTCCAATTTTTGCCACCAACCATTGCGCAAACTGTACTGAGGGAGTGCCTTCTTCTCTTTCAGGGAGGCCTATAATGACTATATTGTTACGGCGGCTTTGGCCCTCTAAATCCTCAATTTTAGCCTCCATTTTTGCAGTTCTGTGTCAGGTAATTGCCATGGGTGGATTTACTTTTTCCAGTTTTTTTCAAGTGAAGTAATTCTTACTTCACAGTCTCCCATCTTTTGTTCAAGCTCCTCTAATTTATTTGATATCCCCTTCATTTCGTCCGTTAGAGATCTAACCTCATCTCTAAAAGGGCAAAATTCCTCCAGGAATCTGTCAAGAGTGAGGAGAGATTGGTCTGAAGATGTAGAGGTGTGTCTGGAAGGCTGTGCTGTTTGAGCCTTAGGCTTTTTCAGGGCCTTCTCCAGTGTAGCGGGCGGAGTATGGCGAGGAAGCGCTGAATGCATTTCTGCTTCCATTCCGCAAAAAAACTCTTCAGGCAGGTAGACTTTTTCTTCCCACTCATTCTACAGATCAAATTCAGCACTATGAAGAATTGAGTCATTTAAACTGCAGTGATTAAAGCTAGTTTTTCAGAGAGAGCGATGGGAGTACAATGAATCACTGCTACCCGGTCACGTGATCTAGGGCCGTAACCATTTTAATGGCCACTATCTTTCCTGCCAGAGTTAGTCAAAGTAATTTCCACCTCTCGAACTCCAGTTTGGTGCAGGCCAGCAGTGGGAGTATGTTAGCATCCCAGATATCCTCCAGCTTCAGGGGTACATTTATGCCCTGATATGTGATCTCGGCTGGGGCCCATAGTAAACCCATCTCCTGTGCAGTTTGTTGGGTACAGTACTCATTAAGGGGCATCATTGCAGTTTTGGCTTGGATTAGCCTAAGCCCTGATATCCTGGCAAATGCTTCCAGGAGGTCTAAGAGGGTTATTGAGAGAGCCACATCAGTCGGGGGAGGAGGAGTCATCATCATACATCAGAGATAGTACTATCAACCAACCGTATTCCCTCGGTCGTCAGGATGGTGCCTGATCGCTGCGGCCAAGGGTTCAACCGCTAACATAAACAGTAAAGGAGGCAGGGGGCATCCTGGTCAAGTACCCCTCTCTAAGGGAAACTGGGGGGAGACCACCCTGTTAGTAGTGACCCGGGACACTGGTAGGTTATAGATGGCTCTAACCTTCCCCCTAAAGCTCTCCCCTATTCCAAGGTGGGCTAGGGCTGCATCCAAGTAGTCCATCTCCAGGGAGTCGAAGGCTTTTTCAAAGTCAACTGCAATAGCTGCAGACAGTGTTTACAACACTCTGGCTACATGCATCAGGTTCAGCAGGGCTCTCAGATGGTCAGAGCTATGCCTCCCTGGTATAAAGCCCACATGGGAGAGATGTATTAGGTTGGACAGCAGGGGACTCAGGCATAAATCTTGCTGTCCACATTAATAAGGGAGATGGGATGTTAGCTGCCAGGGTTAGTGAGATCCTTTCCTTTCTTGGGGATAAAAATAATGTTGGCTTCTCGTATGGTGGGGGGCAGTATGCCAGCAGATTCAGTTTCCCTGAACACCTCAGTCAGTAAGAGGGACATAAGCTGGCAAAGGGCCTGGTAGAAATCTACCATGAATCCATCCCCACCTTGGGATTTGCCCCCCCCCTTTAGGTCCTTGGTAGCAGTATCGACCTCCACCACTGAGATTGGCACATCAAGTACTGTGGACTGCTGGTCCTAGAGCCCAGGAAGGGGGTTTCCATCCAGGAAAGGTTGAATCTCCATTGGTGTGGTAGGGTGTGAGGAGTGGTACAGCTTAGCATAGAAGGCAGACATCACTTGATTTACATCCAAAGTACTGGTTGCCAGTTCCCCCTTACCATCTCGCAGGTCTGGTATATGGCTGGCAGCTTGCTGTTTCTGGAGCTGGTATGTCAGTACCTTGCCAATTTTATCTCCTCCCTCCCAGAACATGTGCCAGAGTATAGCAACTTGGGCCTTCCTGTTTAGGAGTTGATTGATCTTGAAGTGTAGCCCCAAGATCTCCCAGCCGGAGGGTAACGAAGGGGAGGGTGAGATCATGGTCTTGTACTTGGCCTCTGCCAGTTCAAGTCTAGGTTCCAGGTCCACTGGTTTCTGCTCCCACTCCCTTCTTTTGGCCGCCGCATAGCCCATTATGCTGCCCCTCATGGTGGCTTTGAAGGCCTCTCACGTATGCCCCAGAAAGGTGTCGGATACAAGGTTGGCCTGGAGGAAGAGGGAGGCCTCCATCCTTGCCCAGGGGACAAACTCTGGGTCAAACATGAGGAGCGGGTCCAGCTTCCAGGAGCAGGAAGGGGTGTCAGACGGGCCCCACGCTAGAATAATTTGAACCGGGGTGTGGTCCAAGATGGATCTCGGGAGTATAGCAGAGTCCAGGTTGGACTGCATAAGGGACTGTGATGCTAGCCAAAACTCAAGCCTGCTATGTTAGGAGTGGGTTTCCAGGTGGTATGTGTAGTCTTGTACACAAGGGTGAAAGAGCCTCCATACATCCGTGAGGTCCAGGTCCTCCATAATGAGGTGCAAAGCCTTTCCCTGGTTCACATGTGCCTCTATACTTGTATCGTTCCATTCCAACTGGGATACCAAGGTCAAGTTAAAGTCCCCTCCCACCAGTAGAGCAGTATGGTGTGGTGATAAGGAGGTGAGGGTTTTGGCAAGTGCATTAAAGAACCTGGGGTCATGTTAATTAGGGGCATATATATTGCACAGCACTATAGGGCCAGATGGAATATCATAAAAGCCCATCACCCACTGCCCCTCTCCATCCACTCTGCTATCAGATAATTTCCAGGGCAAGGATTCTGTGCAATAAAATGGCCACCTCTCTCTTCTGAGATGCGGCCTCAGTGTGTATCAATTGCTGCACCCAGTCCTTCTCCAATAAAGAGTGGTCAGACCCAGAGAGTTTGGTCTCCTGGATGAAAGCCACCCGGGACTTGAGATGTTTGAGTTGGGAGAGGACCTTCTTTCCTTTGATGGGGGAATTTACTCCCCTGATGTTCCAGGTGTGCAGTACCACCTCTGCCATAGTGCTGTCTGGGGGGGAAGGCAGTGGGTAGGCCCCTTGTGAGTGAATCTGACTCACTGCCCCAGATTCAGATCACCCTCAGGGTAGGGGGCAGCTATAGTAGCAATACTGGAAGTAGTCTCTTCATAAACGTCAGAGACAGTTATGCGGCACAGCTATGCCTCTGGGAGGGTGCACCTTGGGAGTCACATAGACCGGGGTCCTGCTCTTAGAGCTACTATCTAACAGGGCTACTTAACAGTGCTCTACAAGTTTGACTCTCAGCAATAACAGTAACACAACTTCAGAAATTATGCAACACAGTACTATGTAAACACACTCAAATAAACAATCTGTATAAGGGTCTCTGACTGGACTGTGGCCGGCTGTGTCAGCAGCCAGTGGCTGATGCAGTCTACCCTGAGGAGTGGCTTAGTCTAAAGGGGAGTCTAAATATTGACCCAGCTAAGTAGGGTGCACTGAGACAAAACAACTGCCCCAGGCAACCATTTGTACAAGTGATGGGTGGTCAAGCTACTCTACTCTGTTTAAACACTAACTCCAAAAGGGAGAGACACCTACCAGAGCAAAAGGGTTCCCACTGAGTCTGTAGGCCAACATAAACAGCCAACCAGGGCCTGACCAGGGGGACCCTCACCTGGACCACGCTGAATCCCGGCCTCATCGAGGTAAGACCGGGTTGTCCTGCACCATCACGGTGGGATGTTTAAAGGGTTAGGCTCCTACTTCTGTCCAGGGTTGCCCAGTCAGAATCAAGAGCCCATGACCGTTCAACCTTCCTTCCTGGGAGGTACCGCTGGTTGAGAGGGGGAGATTCACAGGAATGCAGGGACATTAGGGTAGGCAGTAGGGTCTCCCGCACATTCCCTCCCTCTGCTGGGGGTGGAAGATCATGGATGAGTCATGCTGGATAGCTTGTATGTTGTGGCTTGAGGCCTAAAACAGAGGTCTCATTGAACAGGCAAAAGTTAGGGGTAGGAGACCCAAAATGAGGACCTCTGTGAGCCCCCCCTTCCCACTGGGGGAAAAGAATCACTGGGGTCTCAAGAGGATGCAGCAGAAGGGCATCCTAGGACACCCATGCCAGTGAGCTCCAAGATCCCCATTATATCTGATTGTTCAGACAGAAGGTGTGGGACCCCGCAGGGGAAGCGGGGAAGGTGTGGAGCTGGACAGTGAGTAGACTGTGGCCATGCTAAGCCAAACTGTGACACGCTTCTCCCTGAATGTGCAAAGGTAGGCCTAGCCATCGACACATTTCACCGAGGAGCAGCTCCTGCAGTCAGGAGGTAGAAGGCCTATATGGCATCACAAGTGTCCGGGGATCAGGGGGACACAGAAGGGTAGGTGCTGTGGCAGGTGCTTGGATACCAAGTAGGGGACATGCAGTGGAATAATGCAGCACGTCCTCATATTAAATTTTTAAACAGTACTGAG
Source organism: Neoceratodus forsteri (assembly GCA_016271365.2). Taxonomy (NCBI): domain Eukaryota; kingdom Metazoa; phylum Chordata; order Ceratodontiformes; family Ceratodontidae; genus Neoceratodus; species Neoceratodus forsteri. The sequence continues at coordinate 702,709,673 of CM057455.1, forward strand.
CCACCCCCATATCATATCACTGTCAACACCGTACAATAGTTCTGCTGGGTGATAGTTAGAGGAAGGGGCAGGAGTGAATGCAGACCTGCTCAGCATACAAATCCACCCCACAAAAAGGAGCAGGCTGTAGAAGGTGAGCGCTCACATCAGTTGCAGCATGGTGTGCTCACACTACTCCCTCCAGCTTCCATCCCACAATTTAATATCACAACTCCCATTATTCTTCTCATACAGGTCACCCTACAAAAATGCTGCACTTAACTGAAGGCTCCTAGGCCTGAAGCAACGGTACAGAAGGCATTCACCCTTCTTCAGTCCTCAGGCCAGGAGGCTTGCTTTGCACTCTGCGCTGTAGGACCACAGCAGTCCCCTGGGCCTCTGGAGCTGGGTACGTCACTGGAAAGTCCGAGGCATCCTCCCAGTCTTATGCATGTGGCTCCGGTTTGTCAGGGGCTTCCTCCAGTGTCCCAGTATCCATACCCTGGCAGTCAGTAGTCTCATTGGGAGGGGTGACCAGTGCCAGCAGGGAAAACCTGTTCTTAGTGAAGTACAGACCGGTCACCTCCTCTTCCACCGTTTCTCCAAGGCAGGTGGGTAGGGATTGTTTGGGTCTCTCCTCCATGCGGTCCTGCAGATGCCATGTGCCTCCTGTTGTGGCTGCTTTTTAGGGTTTTGTGGCCATGGCTCCCAAAGTGTGTGATGAGAATGAGGCTCTGGTGAGGGGGCCTGCTGGTCTCATTTGAGTGGGAACCGTCTGTCAGCATAGTCACTGGATCGAGCCGCAGGGGGGCCCTGTTCCTGGCCAGTCTGTCAATTGTTATCAGGACCAGGGAAGGTCTGAGCAAGAAAGGCAGCCATCACCTCCAGTGTAACAAACTGCAGGGAGGTGCCATTGTAAGTGGATTTCAGGATCGCCAGATAACGCAGTGAGAAGGGAATGCTCAAGTCATACAGTTTTCTTCTGGCCACGGTGAAGCCCTTCCGCCTGGCCACTAGCTCTTTGGAATAATCCTGAAACAGCTTTATGTGATTGCCATGCCAGTCCAGAGCTCCCAGGTCTCTTGCCCTGAAATGGATGGCCTTCTTTTCAGCAAACTTCAATAGGTGTGCCAAGATAAGTTGGGGTCTCTCCCCTGCAGCAGGCCTCAGTTGCAGAGTACGATGAGCCCTCTCAATCATGATCCTTGTACCAGGGGTTAGATTCCGAATGTCAGGGAGTGCATGCTGCAGGAATTGTGTAACTCACTCCTCCTCGCACCCCTCGGGAAATCCAAGGAGTCACAGGTTGCTTCTGCGATTCCAATTTTCCAGGTCATCCAGTTTGTTTTGTGGCCCTCGTATTTGGTCCACTTGCTTGCACAGCGTGAAGCAGTGTACTTGGAGGATTTCATAGGCATCATAGGTGCTACAGAGCTTATTAAAGACTTTCGTCCATTATAGCTTGCTGTCAAATTTACAAGTAACCCATAATGTTATTTACGCTAAGATGTTTATCAAGATGTGTCTTAAATATATCCATACTACTGCTGGCCACTACATCGATCGGAAGTTTGTTCCATGTCTTGGTCACTCTTACTGAGAACCATTTCTTTCTTTTTATTGTTCTGCATTGTTTGGCCTCTAACTGGAGGGGTGTATTATACACTTGGTCCCTAAATTTAAGGCCCAGTTGCTCCCACAATAGCATATCAGTAAGTGCCCTATAGATCATGCAAGTCTCCCCTTAACCTCCGGTATTCCAGGGAATATAATCCTAGCATCTTAAGTCTGTTATCATAGTCCATTCCCCTAACCTCCTTTACCAATCTTGTGGCTCTCCTCTGAACCCTCTAGAAAGCCTTGATAACACCTTTATCTCTAGGTGCCCAGAACTGCGTGCAGTACTCAACATGGAGCCTCACCAATGAGGTATACAAGGGCAGCATCACTTCCTGATTCCTACACTTGATGTGTTTATTGATACAGTGTAATACACTGCTAGCCTTTTTGATAACTTGATTACAGTGCAAATTAGGGCTCAGATCATTCTTAACTCTGATGCCAAGATCCCTCTCATCCTCTTCCACTCTTAATGTCATTCCCTCAGAAAGTATTGGGCCTGAATATTGTTCTTCCCAAAATGCATAACTGCATTTATCGATGTTAAATGTTAGTTTCTTGATTTTTGCCCAATATTCTAGTTCTCCCAAGGCTATTTGCAAGGTATTTCTGTCTTCTTGATTATTAACTATGTGGCCTACTCGAGTATCATCCACGAATTTTGACAACCATACTGCAGATGTTGTGTTCAAGGTGGAAATATAGACATTAAAGAGACAGGAGCCAAGCACTGACCCCTGGTGCACACCACTAGTCACCTCCTCCCAATTAAAGTATGATCCCTTTATGCATAAATGATGTTTCCTATCAGAGAGCCATGCCTTAATCCATCTATCCATCTTAATCCATCCATCCACGGTTGGGAGGCAGTATAGCGCAGTGGTTCAAGGCTCTGAGCTGCAAATCTGGAGACCTGGGTTTGAGTCCCACAGCCCCCACTTGCATACTGTATGACCCTGAGCAAGTCACTTAACAAGCACTTCCCTGTGCTCCCAGGATGCACCTGTAAACAAGCTTTCAGCTTAGTGTATCTCACCTGGTTAAACAATTGGAAAAAATTCTAGTTATCTTACCAGTAACTCCCTGCTTAATTAAGGCATCCACAATTTCCCCATTTGGAACTTTGTCAAAACCCTTAGAAAAATCCAAAAAGATGTCAACTGAATCTTGTTTATCAAGGGCCTTGCTAATTTTACCATAAAATTCTAGCAAATTTGTTTGGCATGATTTACCTTTGGTAAACCCATGATGTGTAGTATCTGTATTAGTAGCAAGTAATTCAGTGATGTGGTCCTTAATGATACCTCTCAGCACCTTTCCTGAGACTGCTGTCAAGCTGATTGGCCTATAATTTGCAACCTCCTGCCTGGATCCTTTTTTATAAATGGGCACCAGTGTGGCCTGTCTCCAAACCTTGGGGACTTGTCCTTGTTCATTTACAGATTTGGAGAAAATAGCTGTAACTGGGCCTGCCAATGAATCTGCCAGTTTTTTAAGGATTCGTGGATGCAAGCCATCTGGGCCCAGATCCTCATTTGGAATCAGCTTCTGAAGTTTTTGCTGCACTAATGTGATGTCAAATATCAGGTCATTAGCAAGGTTCTGGTCCAAGTGTTTTTTGTGGCAAACATTTTTGCATTAAAAAACCAAAAGAAATAATGATAGAATTGCTCTGCCATCTGGTCATTATTGGTAATCATAGTCCCATCTTGATTTTTTAGTGGCCCGATAGTCTTTCCACACCATTTTCTTTTGTTTACATATGTATAAAAGGATTTATAATTATCTTTGACTTTGCTTGCTAATCTAAGCTCATATTTACTCTTTGCACTCCTAATGCCTTTTTTAGATTTTTTTAGACATCTCTTATAATTATTCCAGCTGTTTGGCTACCACTTTGTCAGGCTTTACTGAATGCCTTGTTCTTTTTTGTAATAAATTTCTTGACAGCCGCATTCATCCATGGAGGTATGGATTTTCTACCCCTGTCATATTTCTTTATAGTTGGTGTATATGTCTGAGTCAAGGTGGAGAGTTTATTATTTAATATGTGCCACATACTAACATACTAAAATGCCAGCAGAATAGGCCTAACGGTCTTTCTAGTCGGCTCAATTGGTCAGCCCCCACCCTGGGAGCTGACCTTGCTGCCCCCCTTGCCTTCTCTGGCTTCTTCCTTCCCAGTTCTGGATATTCTTGCTGCATTGGATTTTGCTTCCAGAACCCTTCCCCTGTACCTGTCCCAGCCCCTCTTGAACCCCTCCACCATCTCTGCCTCCACCAGCCCCCTAGGCAGTGCATTCCATGGTTCCACCACCCTCTAAGTGAAGTAGCACCTCCTCCTTTCTCCCATGAATCTTCCCCCCTCCAGCTTTCACCCATGCCCTCTAGTGGCCCCCTCCTCCTTCCTTCAAAGCACCCTGACTGTTCCTCCCCTATTTACCCTCTTCATGTACTTGAAGACCTCTATCATGTCTCCCCAGTCCCTTCTCTCTTCCAATGTGTACATATTTAGCTCTTCGAACCTCTCTTCATAGGTCCTGTCCCCCAAGCCCCAAATCATTTTGGTTGCCCTCCTCTGGACCCTCTCAGGAGTTTAATGTCCCTCTTTAAGTGTGGCCTCCAAAACTTCATGAGAACAAAGAGTGCTGACCCCTCACCAAGCACTTGGTGCCAGAGGAGTATCACTTCCTCCTTCTGGAGGTGATCCCCTAGCGATGCAGCCCAGCATCCTGTTGGCCTGGCTGCTGCCCTCCTACAAGTCTCTTGAGTTGTTCATCTTGACATCACCACCATCCCCAGGTCCCTCTCAGCCATGAGACTTGTAGCATTTCCCCAGGGTGTACACCTGGCCGGGTTTCTGGCCCCCAGGTGGAGTACCTTGCATTTCCCTGCATTGAACCTCAGCTTCCACTTTGTAGACCATCTTTCCAGAGCCTCCAGGTCCCCCTGTAGGGCCACCCTCCTCTCCTCCCCATCCACCACCGCCCCCAGTTTTGAGTCATCCGCAAAGAGACTCATCTCACTCCTGATTCCTGTCCTTATGTCAGAGATGTAGGCGTTGAACAGAAGGGGCCTAAGGACTGATCCCTGTGGGACCCCACTAATAACCCTCTTTGGGGATGAGACTATCCCGCCAACTACGACCCTCTGGGTCCGGTCCTGGAGCCAATTGCCTATCCATCTGATCATCTGGTTCCCCACCCCCATTTCTCCCAGCTTATCCAACAGGCCCACGTGAGGAACAGAGTCAAATGCCTTGCTGAAGTCTAGAAAGAGGACGTCCACTGGTCTACCCGGGTCCAAGGCACTCGTCACCCAGGAAAGGGGTTGGTTAATGAAGTCAGTTTCCCAATCCCACTTGGCCATTTCATTCCTCATACCTAGAAAATTAGCTTTGTTGAAATTGTAAATGACAGTGCTGCCTATGTCATGACCCAATACTCCCATATAGTTGAATCTCACCATTGAGTGGTCCCTGGAGCCCACAGGAGGCACTACTCTGCAGTCTTGAAAGTTGCTTCCCATTTTACTGAGGATTTCTTCTTGGCTTAATGCTTTTTGCTCTGCAAAATCCAGCCTGGAGTCGAGGTTTGTTAGGGCCCTAGCGGTGGTATTGCTGGAGATGGTGAGCTCTTCCATCTGGCACATAATGGTGGCAAACATTTCCTGGACAAAAGGCTTGTGGCCTTCCTTATTGCTGTGTGCCATGTGGTGAGGCAAGCAAATCGGGTACAGACTGCCAACAGGCAGAAAACAAGAGCAATTCCCACCAAATTCAGTCAGGGCAAGACAGTAATGTTCCTACATTCTCCGGTCACTTTTAGTATTACCAAGCCTACAAGACACATTGATGAAAACGTAAGCAAAGATGTCAGCATTCAGATGCCACCCTGGAAATAATTCAATTTTGTGCAGCAGAAAGTGTAAGAAAGCCTTACTTTTTTGAATGTTAACATTGAGCTTGAGGCTGCAATTTTGAATAAGATTAAACATAGAACGTTTTGACTTATCTACAGCTATGGGAGTGAGTGAGAGGAGCACATCACTTTCTGATAAGAGATTTGCAAAATTCTACTTCGTGAAGTTGATGCAAGGTCAGGAACTTTGCACTTCGTGAAGCTTTGCAAAGTTCCTGACAGCCACACCAACTTCATAAACCTTTGTTTTTGTTTAAAAAAACATTTTCTCAACAAATATATATCCCCTCACACACTGTACCAAACCAACCTTCCTCCTCCCACCACCAACGTCAAAGATGTCAACATTCATTAATGTCATTACTAACATTTGCATTTAGCAAAGTGGATGTTTCTGCACCATGGGATGGTTTGTCTTCTTTGCTGGTCACTTAAAACAGATTTGTTGGTGGGGGGGGGATGGGGCATTCATTTTATTATCAGGGTTTTGTCAACGGGGGGAAGTGGGCAAAATGGTTTTGGTATACAGATGGGAGAAGGGATACATTTTAAGTCAGACAGACATTAAGAATGACTGGTGAATTTTGCTATGTGAGATGGAGGATGGGGTTTTCAGCAGAGTGTGACAGGGCATGGGGGTACAATAACTCTTAGTGGTAGGAGGGGGAGGATTAGTTTGGCACAGTGGGTGGGTGCTTTATATTTGTTTAGAATTTTTTTTTTTTTTTAAGAAAAAATAGGTTGGAGAAGTTGGTGCAATCATCTGAAACTTTGCAAAGCTTCATGAGGTGCAACGTTCCTGACCTTGAATCAGTTGTGCTTGTGAAGTAGAATGTTGCAACATCTGTTATGAGAGGGTGTAGTGTTCCTTTAACATTTTAAAAAAGTTAGGATTTCTTACAAATCATGATGCATAAAATTGAATTCTTGACTTGGTTTACTTGGTATTTGTGGGAGAAAAGAAGGCCAAAGTCCATCAATATTGTCCCCCACAATAAATGTGGCACATTAATTTATGTTTAAGTTAACTCGAAACCATTTATCTAGTCTTGTTTTACAAGTAATAAAGGAAGGTGAGTCAATTAGTTCTTGCGTCAGGGAATTCCAAAGTCTAGGAACTCTTGTAATGAAAAAGCTTCATCTTTTATTTGTGTTTGCTTTAGCCACATTGATTTGTTTATTATGTAGTCTATGAACAATATGTCTGTTACTAAAGTGTAGTCCAAATTGCTGCATTAATTTTTGGGATTGGTGGACTTTATAAAGGAGAAGTAGATCTCCTCTAATTCTTCTTTTCTGTAATGAGTGTAAACCTGTAATCTGTAATCTTACAGCATAATTTTTTGAGGCCAAGCAAGGGACCATTTTAGTTGCTGTCCTTTGAATTCTCTCCAATCCCTGTATATCTCTTAATAGATATGGGCTCCATAGCAGGGAGCTGTAATTCACATGCGGCCTTACATATGTTCCGTATAAGGGAACAATACATTCCTCGAATTTTGTGACGAAGGTGTACTTTATGCTTATGAGTACTTGATTGGAGGTTTTAACTGCCTTAATACATTGATCTCTATAAGAAAGTTTATTATCAATTACTATTCCCAGATCTCTTTCACAAACTGATATTTTCAATGGAATATTATTAAGTATGTATGTCTGTAAGTGATTAACTCTACCAAAATTTAATGTGGTGCACTTATCTATGTTAAAGTCCATATCATTTATATGGGCCCAAGTTTCAATCTGTTTTAAATCATTTATAACTGAAAGTCTATTTAATAGTGAATCAACCCTTCCTCCCAGCTTTGTATCATCTGCAAATTTTGAAAGAAAATTTGCAGATTTGATTTGCATATTTGAGATGAAAATATTAAACAAAGAAGGCCCAAGTACGGATCCCTGGGGGACCCCACTTGTCACTTGTCCTTCTTCCAATAAGGTACCTTGTATTTTAACTTGCTGACTTCTATTAGACAGCCAGTTGTCTACCCATTTAACCAACACAGGACAGAAGCCTAATAACTGTAATTTCATAATGAGTTTATTATGAGAAACTTTATCAAAAGCCTTATTATAATCCAAAAGGATCACATCTTGGGGGATGTTAAGATCAAGACCCTGACTTATATTTTCATAAAAGGCAATTAAATTCAAAGTACACGACTGACCTTTTTTAAAGCCTTGTTGAGTAGAATCGTTAAGTTTTAATAAATTCATTTCTTTTTCAAGAAGTGTTTTAATGATTTTTCCATTACCTTAGATAGAACAGATGTAAGACTAATAGGTCTGTAATTTTCAGGTTTGGATCAATTCCCTTTTTTGAAAATACTGTATGTATCACAATGGCCTTGTGCCAGTCTTTGGGAACTACACCCTCTTGAAGTGATTAGCTAAATATAAGAGACAAAGGGAGTGCTAAGGCTGTAGATGCTGCATGTAAAAATCTGGGATTAATATTATCTGGTCCAAGACTGGAAGTTTTATTTATGGATTTAAGTGCTACCAGAATGTCTGTTGAAGAAATGGTATAATTATAATTATCAGGTACAGTAGAAGAAACTAATGTTGATGTAACCTTTGAGGTAAATACTGAACAAAAATACTTACTAAATGAGTTGGCAATGTCTATATCTGTAGATAAAGAAGAATTCTCAACCATGAGAGGACCAATTTGTCTAGTAGAATTTTTTTTTTCATTAAGATATGAGAATAAGGATTTATGACTATCTTTAGAATGCACAAGTCTAAATTCCAAATTTCTCTTAGATAGCAATTCCTACCATGATAATCTGGTTCTCAGATTAGTGGGACTTGTATGTGCTTTACTGACTCTTCTGTGAAAGTAATACAGTCCATTCAGAATTCTGCAGTCAGGTTGATTTCTTCTAGATTTTGTTATAGTCATCTTATACTTCCACTGCCTGTTGATTAGAATGAGGATCCATTTCTGGAATATAAAGATCTGCTGACTAAGAAGGGGTGGGGGGACTCTCTCTCTTTTTTAGGGGATGCAGCTGCGTTTTGCTTGTCTGACCTTAGCAGCACTAGCTAAAATAAGCCAAATATATTTTGGGATACGCAACCATTTATCATGTTTTGTAATCTTGGGTTAGATTATGGCCTATCCTATCCTCCAGGCTGGATAATGGTCAGATAATTAGTAGAGGTATAGAACTCTCTATTGCAGCTGTGTATGTACATAGTTCTTGATGTACATAGCATCCGCAGCCAGTTTTGGGCTGGGGTGCCAGGGTTATGCCCTGGTATATATGTGTGTATGTCTTTGTGTGTTATGTCTGTGATATGTATGGAAAAAACCTAATAAACAAGTTTAAAAAAAAAGAATGAGGATCCATTTCAAGGTTGAATTTAAATTATTTACCCCCATTTCTCAATTATTTGACTATGCTTTTAATCCTGAGATTTAGAATTGCACACTGCAACCCTGGTAGTGATGAATGATGGCTTTCACAGCCAGTGCTAATGTCACATTTTAGTTGGCTGGCCAAGGGTTCACAGCTGTTGGCTAGCTGAGAGACTCCTTCTTCTGAAGCTGAGTACTTCACACCTGTTATATGCTTTTCCCCAGTTGGCTCCAGGGTTTAATTATGGGGCTTGTGAGGAAATCAGCTTCCCAAGGTGGTAGTGTGATGTGCTGCTGTCCCACCACTGAGCAAGCTCTTTAAGTCCTGTCTCAACATTTAACACAATTACCACCCTTGGTGCTACTTATTTGTAAGAGCTGGCAAAAATTTAAGTTCTCAGTTGAATTGCATAGAAAAAGAGAATTCCCAGTTTGCAGAATTTTGATGACATTTCATGAAATTCCATGGAATTTCATCAAGCTATTGTGAAATTTTTAAAATGTATTAATTTAGTATTAACTTGGCCATCTGTTGCGCTAAGGTCTGGACCTTGGCATGCTTAATGTACGGGTGGAGTTCCAATGATGTGCCAAACATCATAAAATTATGATGGATTGTCACAAAATTAAAGGTGCTGAAAATTTGTTTTATTTTTTTGTGGGAAAATTCATGAACATTTTATCTGCATATACCTTGGCCATCTGTTGGGTCATAGATCCTAAATGTAGCATGATTACTTGATAATAAGGGTTCTAACAATATGCCAGATATCATGACATTAGGATGGATTGTCTCAAGATCATAGGTGCTCACAAATCTGTCATTTTATGTTTTGTGGGAAATTTAATGAAAATGTGGATCTCCATATACTGTTCCTCAGCTGTCTATTGGTCCAGAGATAGTACATTTGGCATGATTACTTGATGGTAGTTGTTCTAAAAATATGCTAAACTTTATGACATTAGGATGCATCGTCTCAAAATTATACATGCTTAAAATACATCATTTTATTTTTTTGCAGGACATTTCATGACCAATTTAATATGCATATACAGTAACTCAGGCACCTTTGGAGCTAGACATGTGTTATTTAGCATGAATAACCTTTTTGGAATGGTAATAGAATCTTCTAAATATGACGAGAATTGGATTAGAGATGTTTAAGTTACAGGGGTTAAAATGTTTACTATGTAAATATTTGCAAAATGTGAAAACTGAAAAATGTGGATGTTTGTCATGTCTCTACTCTTGCAGGCATAGGTCCTGATTCTATAAGGTTGGCACAAGTCGCCACCAAACATGACTTGCACCAACCACAACTGTGACATTGACCCTGCACCCTATTCTAGAAGGGGCAGGGTCACCTCATCTAAGTCCTGTGACTTGCGACATGTGGCCAGGTATGCTGAACAGAAGGTGCACCTGGTGAGCATGTCGCAAGCTGCAAGGTGGTACACTGCAGGTCGCAAATGCCACCCCCCATGGCCAGCAAGGCACATTAGGCACCCTGCAGGGCTGCCCACACCCCCAGCCCCCCTGAAGTGTATGATGAGAGCCTCACAATGCTGCCCACACCCCTGTCCTCCCTAAAGTGTATGATGAGAGCCTTGCAGGGCTGCCCACATCCCCAGCCCCCCAAAGTGTACAATTAGAGACCCACAGGGCTGCCCACACCCCCAGCCCCCAAATCCCCTATTGCAAATTACCCAGCAGGGTGGTGCAGTCACCACCCCCACCCATGCCCCAAACCCAAGTCTCCACTGCAAATGCAGCATATACCCAGCCCTGGTAGTCTAGTGGCCCCTCACCCTGCCATGTGTGTCCACCCAGCACCCCCCAACTCATCCCCAGCCAGCGACTGGCACAGCCCACCTCTCAACTCCATGGCCAGCCACCAACTGAGTTCAGTTGGAGCACATACAGAAAAGACATGCTCAGGGACTTGGGTATATTGATGTTTGTCAGCAAAAATGTATTTAAAGAAAACTACTGTACATGATAAAATGTTTTGCCAACTTAGGAGCAAAGAATTTTGCATCTAGAAAGAAAGATCCTCAGTTCATCTAGTCTACTTGGTCTGTACTTTAGTCCCCAGTCTATCACTGGTAGGGCCTTTGCAGTGCTCATAACTTGTAGCTCTACTTTGTTAGTCGAGTGCCCCAATGTGACCCTTCTCAACCCTTCATTATTTTCACCATGCCCATATGTCTATCCCACCCTCTCTTGAAACTGCAACTGCCTTGATACTGACCAACCTCCAGACCTCTCACATTGCCTGAACTGTTGCTGGCAGTAAACTCTGTTTATCGTCCTCAGATATCTGAAAGTTTTAATCATATCCCCCATTTCCCTTCTGGTCTCCAGGCAGTTCTGTACATATTCTGGAGAACTGGTCTTATCTCAGAGGTCTTTTCCTGCTGCCTATGTATCACTTTGGTTGCTCTCCTCCAGACCAGTTCTAATTGATTTTTGTCCTTTTTAAGGTCAGTGTTCCAGAACTGCACTCAGTAGTCTAGTCCTGGCCTCATGAAGGAACTGTAGAGGAGCAGGGTCACTTTACTTTCATCTGCTAGGAAAAGCCATGTCTGAGCACTTTAGCATCCTGCTGGCTGTCCTATATGTCTCATTGCATTGTACAGTGTTCTGGAGGCTGCCACTTATGGTAACCCCCAGGTCCCTTTCCTCTGAGGTGTTGTCTAACCTGAGCCCCTATCCTTTTCCCCATGTGCATAGCCTTTCACATTTTGTCATTATATTTCAGTTGCCAGATCTTAGACCACTTTTCCAATTTCTCAGTGTTCTCTTTCATGTCCCTAACCCCTTCCTCACAGCGCACCTTGCCAAATATTGTATCTTAGTGTCTTCTGCAAAGACATGTATTTCGCTCTGGACCGCTTTTCCAATGCCACATAAAAGCAGACTAAAGAGCAGAGGATGCAGGATCACCCCCTGGGGCAACACACTTGTCACACTCCTAACTTCAGAGTGCCTTTCAATTAACACTGCCCTTTGGGTTCTTCCTAATTACCAGTGTAACCCCCCCAATGGTGGGGCTTACCTGCCACTCTAGAGCCCATCCTGCGACTGCTGCCATTCTTGTTTCTTTCTCTATCCCCTGGCACTGCAAACTGGTGGGGGATCAGAGAAGGACTCTTCAGTTGCAGCCATGAAGGCTGACAGTTTCTTCTTAGTGCTCCTCATGCCTGCTTGGTCACAGCCACAACCCCAGCTGAAATTAAGTCACCTCAGTATGCTCTGGCCCCAGAGACTCCAACACACATCAGGGCCCAGAGACACATTGGAGAGGAAGGACAAAAAGATGTGTCTGACACTGTATGTGCCTGGAAGCAGTGTGTCTCTTGGCCACACATCAAAGAGGACTGCCCTGTCAGCTGGAGACAGAGAATCAGCACCTGCAATAGGGTGGGCAAAACTCTGAGAAATGCCGGTGATTGATCAGATAACAAAGCACAAGTGTGCTCACAACTCCTGGAGTTAAGATTGTTTAAAAGAAGGGCAGGAGTCCTAAATATTAACTTTATTTGGAGCCAATGTTCCTCCTGATCTCAACCTCTGTCAATAGGTGGTTAGGGATGTGTAGTGATAGTATAATATGTTGATTATTGTTACTCCATTTTGTATGCTATTTCATGTAATGTATGTCATTTCATACTCCATTTTGTATTGTGTGACTCCATTTTACATGCTGCTTCATTTAATTGGTGTTTTGCTCTTTAGATAGCCTCATTATTATGTTTTGCTTCAGACAGTGTATTTTGCTGACTTGAAGGTCGCATATTATCAGGCAACCTGTTTTTGTAGTTTTGTTTAAACTTCTGCTTAGCTCATAGTGTTCTAGGCACCGGCCAGTGTTTGGAGCACAGTGACCTAGCAGGTGTGGGGGAGTCTGAGCAGTCATATGTGTGAATTTGCAACATCCTGGAAGCCGGCCAGCTTCTAGAATGTGGGAAAATAACACAATGAAGGCTGCACGGTTATTTTTAGCATAGAATAAGATATAAATGTAGCTTTCTCAATGCCTGGTTAGAAGCCTCTCCTGCAGGGTGGACGCATCACTGTGGGGCCAGTTCCCGGTTCAAGAGACTCCTAGCCAGGCTGACAAGTGGGCTTCCCAGCCATTGGAAGAGGGCTTGGATGATGCTTTATTGAATCGGTGATGTATCATGTTTTGCTTAATTGAAGTATATATTAATGCTGATAGTGATATTGCTGCTAAATGAAGTGTAATTATCTTTTGCTTGCAATAAATTGTGCTGATGTGTGAATGCCAAGTGTGATTATTCCTTTGTGACTCTTCGATTAGGCAAGATAATTTTGGCGTAGTCGGCAGGATTCGAAAATAAAATGTCTATTTTTAGGAAAAAGGATGAGTTCTTTTTTTTTAAAGGTGTATTAAGGCTCAAACAAGCAAGGGCAACTGCCCTTTGTACTTGTAATTTGTGCTTGCTGCAAGTATATACTGTTAGAGCCAATGATGGCTTTCACAGTTCAGTCTGCTTTTAGGAGAAAAGCAGTGGCTGATTAAGTGAAGTTAGATAAGCAACATCTAGAGAAAGAAAATAAAACTACTGTGGATGTACGCACAGTAGGTGATTACAGACGGGATGATTTGAAAATCCTCCCCCACCCCATGTTGCCTATCTGTGTAGTTTCAAGTTTTTCTGTATACATTTGATCCTAAACCCAAGTACTGGGGACCTCTACCAGATGGATCTCAACCTAGTACTGTTAGAGATTTTTGTTTGTTTTGTTTTTAAACTGCAAACCAGAGCTCTGGAAAAAGACTTGGTTTGGCAGGTTACTAAAATGGCCAAAAGTAACCTTTGAAAGGGTTAAAACCTTTGAAAGAGTTAATAGCTGCAGCGTTTGGAAATTATCACGAAGGTCCTGCAGTCAGTTTTCTTACTTAGACTAGTGTATCGGAAAAGAAGAAGAAAAATACCTTGGCACCTGGTAAGTCTGAATTTTTTTTTATTCAAAGTTGTTTTATATCTGTGTTCTGTAATTATGTTCTGTTGTCAAGGTTGCGAGATAGGATTGACTGCCTTCAGTGCACAACATGTTACAAAAAAAAAAGAAAGAAGAAGTTTCTTTGCCTCATAGCTGACTGTTTTAATTGGCTTTATTTTTAATGGAACATTTGTGCTGCCTAGATAGGGTCAGTGAAGAACTTTTGTTTGCTTGGAGCAGGTAGTGTTGATGGTGAAGTTATGACGTCATATAGATTGCAATGTGCAGAAAGAGTTGTAGTTGCAAGCAACGTGCCAAGCCACTGCTAGGTGAAAATGTAATGTGTTAACAGCTATAAATGGCTTTATCATACTTCTAGTTAAAACCAGAAACTTTTGCAAAATGGCAGAGTGCCATATTTTAGTTATGTGCCAAAAGGTGTAATCATGTTATACAAGATGTGTTCTCTTACAGATGATGTGTTTAAACAGTGTTTTGTTCTGGAAAGATTTGGCATGGCAATATGTATAAATGTGTTGGTTTAAAAATTATCAGTGTTACAAGACAGGCAGGAGGTAGCTATATATATCTAAACCACGTACAGTTTTCTAATGGAACTATGGGCATTACCTCAAGCAAATTGGTGTGAAACAATGTCAGTCTTATTTTGTGTTAAGTATTTCTTTTTGTGTATGTGTATGTGTGTGTACTGTCTTGGCTAGCAGTTTTATTGTGTAAAGATATTTTAATATTGGTGGTGTTCAAGGACACTACAGGAATGGCTGGGTTTGAATGACCCTTGCATGCACACTGTGACCTTTTGCACATTATTTGACCTTCTTGTGTTTCAACATTTTATGTTACTACCAGTTCAAACTTGATGTGTATTTTATGCCTAAAGCACAACTTTTCACACAAATGTATGTTTTCATGAAAGCACACCAAGAGTGAACCATGTAATTTGACTTTTTATTGCAAAACTAGTATTCTAAGTGAAGAGGAACAAACTTTTACAATTTTGAAAAAAGGACTATTACAGCTGTTTTTGAGTTTACCATCTACAGAGATACGTACGTACGGTATTACCATCAATCTGGACATTTTGTCATGCTTAGGATAAGGGAACCCAGGGACGCTTGGCTTCTTTTATCCTATGGAAATAATCTTGTTTTATTTTTAAACTGATGTGTGTTTGTTTTTGTTGTTTGTCTGTGTTTCACAGCTAACCTTTTTATTTGGGAGAGAAAACCACTTACAGGTGGGCATATAGTAGGGGTGTACCCCTAACATTGGATTTGGTTAAAACTGTTATTGCTCAGTGTCCTATATGCCAACATGGGCAACAAAGACCAATCCCTCATATTGTGAAAGGACAATTGGGGGAGAGCCTACGAAAATGGAAAGAGAATTTGCATGAAGCATTACAGATTTTAAATAATAGACCAATTGGAGAATCTGAGACCCCCCTTAATGCGAATGATAACTCCTAATTTGCAAGTGCAGGCTTACTCAACTACAGAAACAGTGTTATATTGGGAAATTACACCAGGAGCTCTGCCTCCTTGCAGGGCAACCCCAGAAGCTGCTGGACTTGATTTACATGCCCTTCAAGAATACAGAATAAACAGCAGAAACATTCAAGTGATAGAACCTGGTATTGGAATATAAATTCCACCGAGACATTTTGGTTGGATAGCACCTAAATCAGAACTAGCCCTCAAGGGAATACAAATTTTGGGAGGGGTGATTGATTGTGATTACCAAGGAGAAATGAAAGTAATTTTGTTGAATAGTAGAGAACAAAATCTGTTAATTCAACAGTATGGCAGAGTGGCTCAATTGTTAATTATTCCAGTTAACAAAGTGACCCTTACAAAGGGACAAGCCCCCACACTCTTAACAGCAAGGGGGGGATAAAGGTTTTAGATTTACAGGAGGTTTTAACAATGGTGCCAAAATATGGGTTACAAACCCAAATGGCCCTCCTGAACCAGCTGAGGTGATAGCCACCGGACGAGACAACACAGTGTTAATTATCAGGTCAGGGAAAAAAAAATGGGAATACGTGCCTGCACATAAATGTTATCTTCGAGAATAATGAAATTTGTGTCTTTCTAGGTCCAGCAATGGATTTTAAAAGGAATGCTGGTGTGTCTTATGGTCTATTTGGCAGAGCTAGTTACCCCTGGAGGAAGGATTCAAAGTGTTAACTGTAATGACACTGGTTGTAAAGGAACCTGGAGTTGGAAAAATGATACCAAAGATAGAACCCAGGGGAACTTTAGCTGCCCATCCGGACAAGTGTGTGGTACTGAACATGACATTTTCACCAGGGGTCAATCTCTGGATGACAACTGGTGGCTCAGACAATATGCCTACGAAACAGATGAAATCTCTTTGCAGAATAAGACTGCTATTAAATGCTGCAACTTACGAATAGTTGCATGGTGACTGTACAACATAGACTTGATTGCTGCATGAATCAAACAGACATTTTCAATGCAAGTATTACTTTGATTGACATAGAACCGTTATTCTGCATGAATGCTACTGCAATAACTAATAGAACTACTTGGGCAGATCACATTACAGTGTTGAAAAATCATCCTGTAATTAGCAATGATAGTATAGTTAAGGTTCCATCCACATGTACATCAGTAGCGCAGTGATATCAGAAAAATGTAATCCATTTTAACATAACGTTTATGTTTAGTAGAAAATGCAAATATAAAAGAGCTTGGTATGATATGCTATTAGGTGGAGCAGGGGCAGGCATGGGAATTTTAAATAGTGTGGATATAGAAACACTGACTAACAGGCTTCAGGCAGTAGGAATTGATGTATTTAGCTTAATTAACTTACAAGCTCAATGGATGCCAACTGTTTTCTTATCCCAAAGATTAACTTTGAATTATGATTTTGAGTTCTTGCAGTTATTTAATGCTTCACAGGTATGGGGAATGGGAGTAGCAGAAAATATTTCGCGATTTATTGATTGGACAGAATGCACAATGCGACATATGTATTCTATAATGCAAAGAAATAAGGCCCAGAGTGATTTAATGAGTAATAATGAATATGTATGGAGGACCGTGTTTAAATCATGGATTCCTAGTAATCATTGGATTGTAATGTCATCCACCACAGTAAAATGCACAGGTCCCCTGATAATGAGCAGAAGCTTATTTTGTATTGGCAGCCCAATATTTTAGATCAATCAAGATTGAGTATCTCATTAAATAAAATTAAACAGATAATTCAGGAAACAGATGTAATGCAGGCTCATTTGGCAATAAGAAATAAATCATTAGTGCAAAGTCAGGTGCAAACTACGATAGTTAAAAATAAAATGATTGATTTAAGTTCCAAGATTCAACAAGAGACTACTCATTATTGGTGGGATATTTTTACAGGATGGTCTCCATCAGCTACAAAAGTGTTAAATATTCTGATACATCCTATCATAATCATTGCTGTAGTGACAATTATCTTGCTTATTTGGACTTGTTACTTATCATGTTATATTCATAGTAATTTTGCTATGGTACCAATATCATACAAATCGTATTCACAATAATCAAAGGACCGAATGTAGTGATAGTATAATATATTGATTATTGTTGCTCCATTTTGTATGCTATTTCATGTAATGTATGTCATTTCATACTCCATTTTGTATTGTGTGACTCCATTTTACATGCTGCTTCATTTAATTGGTGTTTTGCTCTTTAGATAGCCTCATTATTATGTTTTGCTTCAGACAGTGTATTTTGCTGACTTGAAGGTGCATATTATCAGGCAACCTGTTTTTGTAGTTTGTTTAAACTTCTGCTTAGCTCATAGTGTTCTAGGCACCGGCCAGTGTTTGGAGCACAGTGACCTAGCAGGTGTGGGGAATTCTGAGCAGTCCTTATCGTGTGAATTTGCAACATCCTGGAAGCCCGGCCAGCTTCTAGAATGTGGGAAAATAACACAATGAAGGCTGCACGGTTATTTTTAGCATAGAATAAGATATAAATGTAGCTTTCTCAATGCCTGGTTAGAAGCCTCTCCTGCAGGGTGGACGCATCGCTGTGGGGCCAGTTCCCGGTTCAAGAGACTCCTAGCCAGGCTGACAAGGGGGCTTCCCAGCCATTGGAAGAGGGCTTGGATGATGCTTTATTGAATCGGTGATGTATCATGTTTTGCTTAATTGAAGTATATATTAATGCTGATAGTGATATTGCTGCTAAATGAAGTGTAATTATCTTTTGCTTGCAATAAATTGTGCTGATGTGTGAATGCCAAGTGTGATTATTCCTTTGTGACTCTTCGATTAGGCAAGACAGGATGTTAATATTCAGGAACAGAGGATTCTGGGGGAAAGAATGTGCAGTCTGCCTGGTGCCCTTTTAGCCATCCAACAGAGCATCAAGCAGCAGAAAGAGACAATTTATTTTGATTGATAGTCCCCTGGACCAATCAGAAGCTGTCCTGATCCCCAGAGGTTCTGAGGGCAGTTCCAAAACAGAGAATCAGCAGTTAGCTCTCACAGAGGGAGATGGACTTGGAGCTGTTGGCCAAAGTGACCTGAGAAAGCCTTCCTGGGGCTTTCACAGCCACACCACATGAGGTAAACTGAGAGGTTTCTACAACCCAAGAGGTACAGATTGACAAAAATACTGTAGGTTTGCTGCTTGTGTCAGAATGACACTTGAATTAGAAAGGGAGTAGAGAGAGGCTGTCTGTGCCTTTAGAGAAGAGGAGTTAAAATCATACTAAGACAGTACTTGGACCACAGCTGTCAGCTGACAGTGTGGACAGAGACTGTATGTGCTTTGCTTTTTGAGAGAGCCTGCATCAAGACTGCAGATAGTCTGTTGAATCAGCCACCCAGTACTACAGTTGGTACTGGTTAGTGTCTCACACTGGGGTCTACAAGCCTAGATGTGTCTGTGTAACACATGGCCCCTGGTTGTTAGACTTGTTTGTCCTGTGGAGGAGAGGGAGAGAGGAGTCAGAGAGGTCTAGACACCTGCTGATGCTGAAAGCCTGATTCAGGCCCAGAAGCACTTGAGACCTTTACAGTCAAGCTGATCTCCCCAGAACAAGTGATGATATGATCAATTGCACTAGCAAACCTGCACCTACAGAGACAGAGGAAGAGGAACCCAAGGTGAAGGGGAAGCTAGTAACACCAGAACTGTAAATATTCTCAGAGCTTGACCTGAAAGTGGGGATTGTATAAAGTCTGTCAGAGAATGTACAGATCTGGCCATCGGACCAGGATCTACAAATACCTCACTTTGAAGTTTGCCTTTGAATCAATTACATGGCATTTGGGCTTGGGTTTAAAAGCATTTAATCTGCTTAATTTTTCACCACTGTCAGCCAACCAGCTGCAGCACCAGCGGACCTGCACTGTTCCCACAGCTGGGTACCCAGGGAAGCACCATAGCTCCCTATAAAGTTTAAAGGGTTAAATAGTGATACTAGTGAGAAAAAGGTAGGTCCCCAGTCACAGGAGGGCTGGTAATACAAGAAGGTTACTGCACTGTATTTACATTGTCTGGTGGGGTGGGCACTACTGATTAAAATGTGTTATAGGCTGAGCATAGTCCATCACCTGTCTTTGGCCCTGGTTTCCTGAAGTTCATGAGTTTCTGTAAAATAGGCCTTGGTTTGCATTCCCCTATGTCTTGTGAATATCCTCCCAAAAATATTTTGTTGTTTATTTGAATTTCAGCTCATATGTATGTGACCCCATATATTTGCCTTATTTAAAGAATACCCCAAATGGGTGTGTGGGTTGAAAGATCTTGTTGTTAATAATATGTGTTGTGAAACAGTAGGAAATAAGAGGGTGATAGTGGTCTGCCACAGATGGCTTAGAATTTGTAAGTAAAAAGAAAACTCTCAATGATCACAATGGCACCATAATATACACCTTTTACGGTACAAAAAATACTTTATTTTAGTTATTGAATAGATAAAAATGTAACAAATGACATGGACTGCCAGTTCAACATTTCACAACTCATATGCTTTCTCAAAAGTCAATGTAATGCCCCAGTCCACATGTATATGACACACCCAATTAAACAGTTAAATATTTAATTAATACATCTTGTGTAACTAATCAATCCATATCAGTATTATGAATCAATATACACTTAAAACACAAATACAACTGGAACACCACCAACAATAAAAAAAGAGTTAAACACAGTTTGTGTATGTACATTCTTGCAGAAGCAACAATCTAATTGAACTAAATATACAAAAGACTCTAATTTACTTTCCAACTCTCCATCAATTGAATGATTTATTTTAAATATACCTTGCAAGCACTGTTGGAGCCCTGTTTAGTAACAGTAAGAGGGCGGGTAGTTTTTGCAACAAGTCCCTTACAAAACTACAACTTAGCTGCCGAATAAAGGGTGGTGTGTTTACACTACAGGGGCTGTTATTTTTAGTAGAAAGCACCTTTTTGAAGACTCTGGGCACAGAATACACTTTTGGGCACCTTATTACATTCTGCCTCACTGCATGACCCCTGGGCTACTTCTGGGTCACGGGATCATGCAAAGGTATGCCCTGCGACAAGCAGGGCAAGTGCTAGTGCAGCGCTCATGGAGATGTGCGCAGAGACATGTGCTTCTGCGTGTGTCTGCAGTGTCCACTGGGGCAGCAGGGGAGAAAGGGGACCTTTCAATATATATCTTTAACTAGTAAGTATTAACACATTAATATTGATACACAAAGTAACATCATAGACATGGATTTACCCACTAACTATTGTTCCTCCTGCCACATTTTTGGCTGGGGTGCTCAAATTGCCAACTTTGTCTGTGATAGATGTTTGTTGCTACAGACACTGCAAACCAAAATAACTTGATTACAAACAGCTAGAGCAGTAAGCCCAGAGACTGAGGCTCTGGAAGATTACACTGCTCTAATGTTGGGCCAGATAGTTCTCCCAGAGGCCCCAAATGTCCCAAAGGAAATCCCTGTCTCAGTAAATGACCCTTCCAACATCCCTGCTTAGCCCCTCTCACTTTCTGATGGAACAGACAATTGGTCAGTGGTTACTAAACACAAAACTAAATGCAGGGGAGGGCAAATATTTCATAGTGCACCCCTACTACCCTTATCCAACAGTTATGAAGCCCTGACTATAGAAACTGCAGTTTCCCAAAGCAGAGAATACATATGACCTCCTGGGAACTAACATTGCATCCTGCCCCTCATTTAAATGTCCTGCATTTAAAAATAAAGTGAAGGCCACTAAACAAATAGTGTCTCATCCTAAATTAGAGGCTACACCTACTAAGGTTTTAGAGGATAAAGCAACTCCTTCAAGTACAAAGACTGACCTCCAGACCAAAGATAGACAAATCTTTGTAATTAGAGACTCCATAATCAAACACACTGATCTTCCAGTTTGTAATGTGGACAAATTCAATTGGACATGTACCAGTCTAAGAGGGGCAAGAATTACCAACATTACCTCAGTGGTCAAAGAAGTACTAGTGGGGGCAGGTGATAACGCCATGTTTATTAGACATGCTGGCACTAATGACATTAATAGAGCCAGTTTGGGTGACCTCAAACATGACAACATTGCACTTAATAACATGCTGGCAGACAAAGATAGTCTTGTCTGCTTTTCAGAAATCCTACCTGTCCTGAGGGCAACAGATGCTATGGCAATTAAAATAAAAGCCTTTAATGACTGGCTTAGGAGATGGTGCCTCCAGCAGAGTATTTTATGCCTTGCACATTGGGAAAAATTTTACCAAAATAACCCCTTGTTCTGCTGGGATGGATTGTACCTTAGTTGAAGGGGTAGTACTCTGTTGGGCATGAGTATTCTGTCTGTCATCGATAAACTTTTAAACTAGAAGCTGTGGGGAGAACAGGTCTTTCTCCTGTTCTCTATAAAATTCTGTCAGTAATAACATTACTTGTGAGGTTCTTTACTTGAATGCCAGATCATTAAATTGGGTAAAAATGGCAGAACTTGAAGCCAAATGTACCATGGCTAATTATGGACTTATATCCATAACTGAAAAGTGGTGGGACTCTGACTCTATATGGGCAATAAGATTACCAGGCTATAAGCTTTATCATAGAGATCATTTAGGCCAATTCGGAGGTGGGGTTTGCCTATATGTTAGGGAGGATATAACTTCTTTTCAACTCCCCCAGACTAATGGTATTGAAACCATATAGGTTAATGTTCAGTTTAGGGGTCAACCGCAGTTACTGGTTGGTACTTGCTACAGACCTCCTTCAGCTAATGCAGAGTACACTTCTATGCTCCACAAGGAAATATTAGATATGGCTAGTAAAGGCAATATCTTAGTCCTAGGTGACTTCAATATGCCCACTATCAATTGGATCTCTCTATCGGGAAAAAGTCACTGGGAGAAGGATCTGATTTCACTCATTGTAGACATAGGCTTAGAGCAGTTTATCACAGAGCCCACTTGGAGGGATAATACTGTATATTAGATCTGGCTATATCCAATATAGGGAATAATATTTCTAATGTCTGCATTAGTGACCCCTTAGGTTCCAGTGACCATCATTCTATAACACTGTCATTAACTTTTAATACTGCTACAGCACCTAAGTCACTCACAATTCAAAAATTATGATAAGGCTAAATTTAATATTATTAATGAACAATTAAAAAAAAACATGGGAGGAAACCTTATCCCCTTTTTCATTGGAAAAAGCCTGGGAATACATGAAATCAAGGATTCATGAGCTTGAAGAACTTGTTGTCCCCACAGAAAAGAAATATAACAAAAAGGGAAATATTCCACTGTGGTTTAATAAAATCATTAAGAAACAAATCAAAAACAAAAAAAGGTTATTTTCTCACCTAAAAAAGAGTGAGGGTGCTAATAAAGAACATTATTACAATATTAAAATGCATTAAAACATTAGAAACAATCTATTTTACAGTCTAAAAATAAACTGGAGTTCTGACTGGCACACTGCAAAGACTGTCATAAATCTTTATTTTCCTGTCTTAAAGGGGCACTGTCAGCTTTTCCCCTCAGTTATTGTTTATTTTGTACTAGTGGCTCTCTAGGCACATATCTTTGTAAATGCTTTAGTAGAATACCCCTGCATAAAAGAAAACACAATCCGGGTACCTGTTTTTTTTTATAGATTAGCAGCCTTTCCATTTCATCCATCCCGTATTAAAATCCTCTGCCCATCTGAAGCAGATTGGTGGTGAGAAGGCACCAAGAATGCGCATCTACCGAGAGCGCTGTTCAGACATTCACATTTTATCATCCCTATCCCAAAAAACACATAATCCAGTGCAATATGTTATTTTGAGCGGTTCCTGGTATTTGTAACAAAAAACCGAGCACTCATTCAGTAGCAAACTAGTATTAAGAATCTGGTGCCGAAATCCCGTGCATGCGCAATAGCGGTACATTCTCACGCATGTGCGGGATCTGTCCACCGGGTGCTATTGTACATGCGCAGGATTTCGGCACCAGATTCTAATACTATTTTGCTACTGACGAGTGCTCATTTTTTTGTTACAAATACCAGGAGTCTCTTAAAATAACATATTGCATTGGATTATGTGGCTGTTGGGATGGAGATGATAAAATGTGAATGTCTGAACAACTCAGTAGAATGTTCTCAGTGCCTTCACACCAATCTGCTCCGATGGCAGGGATTTAATACTGGATGGATGAAATGGAAAGGCTGCTAATTTATAAAAAAACAGGTACACGGATTGTGTTTTCTTTTATGCAGGGGTATTCTACTAAAGCATATACACAGATATGTGCCTAGAGAGCCACTAGTATAAAATAAATGATAACTGAGGGGAAAAGCTGACAGTGCTCCTTTAATAACAAAAAAGGGAATAATAGGTACACAGGGCCCCTATCAGTAAATAACTCCTTAATATCTGCAAATAAGGAAAAAGTAGATGCCTTTAATACAAAGTTTTGTTCAGTTTTCACTACAAAAGATGACCCCAGTCTTTATCAGTGTTCAACCAATATAACCACAGTCTATCACATTTCTGAAACTGACACACTGGAAGACCTGCACTCCTTGAAGAAGACATCTAGTCCTGGACCTGATAATATTAGTACAAGATTCCTGTTAGAAACTGCTGAGGCCATAGCCAAACCCCTAACACTTATTTTTAATAAATCCCTCTGAGAAGGTTTAATACCTCATGACTGGACAAATGCCACAGTCATACCTATATTTAAAAAAGGCAATCATTCAAACCTGGAAAACTATCATCCTATAAGTCTGACATCTGTAATAGGTAAATTAATGGAGAAAATTATTTAAAAAAATATTGGAAAGGCGATCAATCTCCAATGACATAATTGATCAAACTCAGCGTGGCTTCAGACCTGGGTACTCTTGCACAACTAATTTAGTCTCCTTTTACAATTATATAAGTCTGGGATTTGATAGTGGGACTCCCATAGACGTTATACTGCTTGATTACAGCACAGCTTTCGATAAAGTGCCACATGGTAAACTCATCGATAAAATGTTGAATCTAGGCTTTTCTCAGGTTCTAGTCAGATGGGTCTCTAGTTGGCTATCGAATAGATGGCAGCAAGTTAGGATAAATGTTATCCTATCAGATGTATGGGGTCCCTCAGGGGTCAGTCCTTGGACCCACCTTGTTCAATGTGTTCATTAGCGATATGCAGGTCAGTGCTGAAAATCTCCTCTCTAAATTTGCAGATGACATTAAATTGGGGGGGGGGGCTGTATCACAGCTGCCAGTAGGACTATTCTGAGTTATAACCTAAAAGCTATTGAATCATGGGCAGTTAATAATGGGATGTTACTCAATTCTGATAAATGTACTGTGTTACATTATGGAAAGAACCTCCCCAAGCAAAGTTATTTCTTAAATGATATGCCCCTTAAAGTTTCCACATCTGAGAGAGATCTTGGAATTATTGTTAACAATAAGCTGTCTTCCACTGACCAATGCATTAAGGTAGCCAAAACTTCAAATGCTCTACTTACTCGCATCAAACAAACATTTGTTTCTGACCAAGGAATATATCATCCCCCTGTTTAGGACTCATGTTAGGCCCCATTCTGATTAGGGGTCCCCCTTTTGGAATCCCTATCTAAAACAAAATGTTGATAGAATTGAGAGGATCCAGCAGAGGGCAACAAAATTAGTACCCTGTCTGGCTAATAGTAATTATCATTCAAGACTGTGGGAAACTGGGTTATATTCTCTATAAACCAGGCAAACTAGAGGTGACTTGCTTTTATTGTATGAATTTCTTAATTCTCAGGACCTAATCGGATGGTGTGGCTTAAAATTCTCCAACAGAAGGAGTTCCCCACGGCTCCACAATAAACAAACTGATGTGGGAAAATCAAACACCAATAAAAGGTTATATTACTTTACAGTAAGAACCCCAAAACTGTGGAACAGTCTTCCACAATATTTAGTGGATAGTCAATCCATTTGCTCCTTTAAAAAAGTCTGGACTAGTGGATGGAGTCCAACATCTCTTGAGTTTAATTATTTTCCCACCATAGTGGTAGGGAACAATCTTGATGGGCCATAGCCTACTTTTGTCCTATGATACCAAGTAAACAGCGAAAAATATAGTTGTATTATTGTTCATCCCTTATACATTCAAGCTGCATGTTCCTCCTTTTTGCATTTAAAGAGCAGCTCCATACTTCACCCCCCCCAAAAAAAAAAACATTTAAGGAAGCTTTCCTGGCCGTGATTCGATTGTAATATAAATTTGACTTTATCTGTGCCATTTCATGTGAAGGTAAGGGATTGTATTTCCCTCCATGGAGTCCACTTACAAAACACTTTCTCTTCCATACTCTGAGACACACCCCATGCTAGCATATTTTGTGATGTCAGTAAAAGAAGAGTGCAAGGGAGCACTGCACAGAGTACAATGGGACCACATTTTAATACCTTTTTATTATACTGTAAAGTTATGACAGTAACAAATGAAGGCCACTGCTCAACTAACAAGGACCTTGTTAATTGAGCATGGCCTTCATTTGTCAGTGTCGGCACTCTACTGTGTAATAAAAAGCTGTTAAAAAAATGTCTCCGTTGTACTGTGCCCTCGTCATCTTTTTTTACTGACATCACAAAATGTGTTAGCATGTGTGTGTCTCAAAGTACAGAAATAGAAAGCGTTTTGCCAGTGGGCTCTGCAGAAGGACATATGATCCCTTCCCTCTGTGTATAATGGCACAGATAAATTAAAATTTATATTGCAATTGAATCAAGGCCAGGTAAGCTTCCTTATAAGTTTTTTTTTTTTTTTTAGTGGGGAGGTTGAAGTACGGAGCTGCTCTTTAATTGCTTCCATTTAGATGTTGATCACACCATTTTGCCAACACTGGCTATAATTGAGACACTGGACCCATCTTTACATTAATAGATGCCACAAGCTGGGACAAAAAGAACAGAAGTCAGACATTAGGAGACTCCTAAATAGTAGAAAGTCCCAAAAAAATACCACCTAGGCAAACAGAAAAAGGAATACAGTTGCTGTAAATTAGTCATCGTATTACAATTGGTACTTAGTGGAGATGTCTAATTAAACTCCAGCCCTGATAGTAGGAATTTATATTAAAAAAAAAAGATGAGATAAGTACCCTCCTAGGAAATCATGGGTTGAAAATAATTCATATTAATATACGTAGTTTACTATCAAAATTTGAATGCATTAAAAGACTGGATCCAGGAATATAATCCAGACATCGTGATAATTACAGAATCTTGGCTGAATAAAGAGTGTCAGATGTACAAATTAGCATACAGGGCTTTAATTCATGGTGCCATTATAGAAATGGGGGTAGGAGTTATAATTTATACAAATAACACTTTGGATGTTAAAAGGTATGCTATGGAAGTAAATTGGTATGGAGCAGAAGGAATATTGATGGAAATTAAAATGAAATTTAGTAAACCATTAATCCTCCTAGAAATGTATCAGCCACCAAAGTCAAGTTACCAGGTTTTTGAACAAATAGAGGAAATACTAGGAAACTATACTACTACTCACGAACTTATCTTAATGGGTGACTTCAGTGTTAATTGGAGAAAAACGGAAAAGTATCCTGAGATGATTAATTTGATGGTCATTCTTGGCCTAACACAGTTAATTAAGGACATAACATGAATAAATAACAAATCACCAGAGGCTTCTTCAGTTTTAGATCTAATATTTGTTACTAACCCAGAAAATTACCTGAATTCTGATATTTTACTAGATGCTTTGTCTGACCACCAACTGATCTATTGTATTAAGAAAATGGAAAAACAATTTTTGCCAGGGAAAATATTCATTTCTATGGATTACAAATCATTCGACTATGTAGATTTTATGATAGACCTTGAGAATGTAAACTGGGAGATAGTGAAATTAATTTCTGAGTTAAATGAAGTATGGGATTTCATACTTACTGAATTCACAACATTATGTAATAAACATGCTCCCCAAATCAGAAAGAACAATGCCCCATGGTTTAATCATAAACTACATAAAATAAAAAGACAGAGGGACAAATTATGGAAAATTGCAAAACAAACGGCTGACCCTGAATCCTGGATAAAATATAGACAACTTAGAAACTTGTATACAAAAGAATTGAGACAGGCAAAAAACATTTACTATAGATCCCAACTTTCCCACACTAGGGTGAAAAATCACAGTAAATTCTGGAATGCAATTAAGAATGTTCAGGGTTTAACACATACTGAATTCCCAAAAAGTTTTGAAATTAACAGGATTAGTGTACCATTGGGAACAAAAGTGGTTGATGAACTTAATGAGTTCTTTATAATGGTGGGTTCAGAAACATGGGATACTTTGAATAATAATGGAATGATAGGTGATACATAGCTAGATGGATTTTTAGGAAACACAGGAACTGTTCCAAATATATCTGAATGTATACATACTACATGTGACTCTGATACTGTGTTAACTGCTTTTGAATTTGCAAAAATTGAAGTATCGGATGTTGTAGAAGCCCTGTTGAAAATTGACTTACATAAAGCAAGAGGAGTTGATGAATTGCCAAATCTGTTACTAAAATATACTGCACCTGTTATTGCTTACCCACTAATTGACCTATATAATAGGTCATTAACGCAGTCTCATTTCCCAAGCATGTGGAAAATTGCTAAGGT
Source organism: Neoceratodus forsteri (assembly GCA_016271365.2). Taxonomy (NCBI): domain Eukaryota; kingdom Metazoa; phylum Chordata; order Ceratodontiformes; family Ceratodontidae; genus Neoceratodus; species Neoceratodus forsteri. Next base: position 702,737,719 of record CM057455.1, read on the forward strand.
AGTACCAATCTTTAAAGCTGGGGGCAATTATAGACCTATCTCCCTATTACCAGTTGTTGCAAAGATCGTTGAGGGGATGGTTGCAAAGCAGATACAGGGTTTTCTTGAAAAACATACAATTTTGAATAAATATCAGTCAGGTTTCAGAGCCAAGCATGGCACTAGTTCTGCACTTTTGCAAGTAACTGGAACCCTATCCAATTGCCTGGACAGGGGTTTATCCATGGATGCTATTTACGTTGATCTTTCAAAGGCGTTCTGTTCTATTCACCATGATATCCTTCTGTCCAGGCTTCGGTACATTGGGCTAGCAACTCAGGTGGTGGATTGGTTCCAATCATATTTATATGATAGGAAACAGTTTGGGGTAATCGATAACTGGAAATCTCAACTCCATTCAATAAAAATGGGTGTTCCTCAGGGTTCACTTTTAGGCCCATTGATGTACAACATATATGTCAGTAATATAAAGTTTTCTAATCCAGAAATTAAATTACACTTGTATGCTGACGATACAATAATCTATACATCAGGGGATAATCGGGATCAGATAGAGAATAAATTACAAAAGGCATTTGATGAACTGCAGGCCTTTCTAACTCTATCTAAACTCAAACTTAAAAAATCCCAATCTATGCTCTTTCATAAAAAAGTCAGTAGTCATAGACTTGAGTGGCCTTTGCAAATAAAAACATTAGAGGGATATATTTTAGACCAAATGGATAACTATAAATATCTAGGGGTTTATCTTGATTCCCTATTAAAATGGGATAAGCATATAGAACATATATCCAAAATAATTAATAGTCGGCTGGGGGCTTTGTACAGGATTAAACAGTACACAACATACAGAATCAGAAGTCACTTGATAAATACCACAGTGTTACCCTTATTGGATTTTGGTGACTTGATTTACTCAGGGGCAAATTTAACATTATTGGGCAAACTGGATATGCTATATAATAAAATGGCTCAGTTCATTATGATAACACCTAAAAGGACACATAGGGAGGAATTATACAAGGTACTGGGTTGGTTTACTTTGGGGGATAGGAGATCTTTGCATATATTGCTCTACATGGAAAATTGTTTCTCTATGAGAACACCAGGATATATAACAGACTGTTTACAAGAAAGAATAATTAATCCTAGTTTAAGAACAGCAAAAGGAGTAGAATATGTTTTACCAAAATGTAATACAAATTTGGGGAAGGGTCACTTTTTTATCATGGTCCTTCACTATGGAACTCTTTGCCAGTAGAATTAAGAATCCATGATGGAAAAAGGGAATTAGATCAGATCAAGAAATGGTATGGGCTAAATAGGGCAAAAATTTGATCAGGAATATAAAAAAAATCATAAACTCGAAACTGCAACAGTGCCTTATATGTTGTCTTAATGATATATTGTTTGCACTTTAGTGATTGCTGTCTGTTGACGTTGTAGTTTCCTTATTGTCTAGGATCTGTTTATGTTACATGTATGTATGGATTTATTACATTATGAATGGAATTGTAATATGCAACTGTATGCATTTTTATGGATCTCTCTGAAAATGATTTTCGACTCAGTTGAATAACCATTTCATTATTTATAATGAATAAACTTTTTACTACTACTACTACTAGACATGGTGCAGATTCCACACCAAAGCATGACAAAACCCAACTGATTTCCATCAGTAAACAGCCAAAGTTTAAAAATGAATATATAAACAGCACAGCCTCCACCTCGTCTCCCTACATGGTCTTCTCGAAAGAGGGAGTAGCCAGGGAGTGAGACAAGGGAGTCGAAGGTAGAGTCAGATAGCCAGGTTTCAACAAGGGAGATGATGTCAGGTTTGTGGACAGTGACTCAACATTGGAGTGAGTCAAATTTCTTCAGGAGACTGCAGATATTCATAGAAGCAATAAGAAGCCCAGGGGATCTAGTCAAGGAGTTATTGTGGGTTGGGCCAGGGTTGGGATGAATGTTCCCTGGCAAGAGTAGGAGGAGAAATACAGCCCTGGTCAGGGGGGTGTGGAAGGCATTTTTGTGTCGAGCGATATAGTAGGAGTGGGAGAGCTTAGAGACAGAAGGAGTAGGCAAAGATGTACAGGATGGGCAGGCTAGTACAATAAGTTGCCCTTAGGTGCAAAGGGGGAAGCTAGGTGGGGGACAAGGGGGAGGGTACAATAGGTTGGGGTGCAAGGAGATAGCAGAGAAGGAAGGAGGCGACTCTGGGGCCCCAGAGTAGGGGACCTGTGGACCCATGGGGACACCTGGGTTAGATGGAGGCCACGTGAGAAGGAGGAGGGAGAGGCATGACAAGAGAGGGTGGGCAGTCATCTTAGGATGGGTCTGCAGATAGCAATAATGAGATGGGTAGAAGAGGGTGAAAGGTCTATCCATAAGCGTAGTCGCCACTTTGCTACAGTGGTAGAGCCCCTGCCTCAAGTGCACAGGGTACCAGATTCAAGGCTTGCCTGGGGTGATAGAAAAGGTCCCAGGAAGGTGGCTGTGAACAATGGTCCAGCTGTGGCCCACAAGCAGTGTGCGGGCACAAAACTAGGGTGCTAAGTAGCGAATCCTAGTGGCCAATAGTATAAGTAGGCTAGGGTGGGGAGGAAAGAAAAAAATAGGGCCCAGGACCTACTAGTGGGGAGGAAAACAGTGGGGGGAGCAGAAGGGGCCAGAGATCTGAAATATAAGGTAGTAGAATGGAAGGGGAGAGAGGTGTAGGTGAGTAGAGAGTCTGCGGGATAGAGCAGGAGAAAGCAGGACAAGAAGGTATCTAGAGAGGGGAACAGTGACTTAGTGGCGAGCAGGTGCTAACCTGCAAATGGGAAAGTGGGACTTAAAAAACTGAACGGAGGAAGTGATGTCAGAGAGCAGCAACTATATAGGAAAAGACGCACCCAGGGTGGGTGGGTGGAGGGGTGGGCGGGGCAGTCGACAAGTGCAGTGTGTCGACGGGCTAACCCCCCTCACAAGGGTGCAGCTTAGAGGTACTTTAATTACCTCTAACAAGCACCAGCAGTAGTCCTTGCTCCTGGAGGGAGCACTGTTTGCTGCTGGGCAGTCTGAGAAGCTTCACACCTGTTCCTACCTGTGCTTCCAGCATTGTATACATGCCTTGTTCAACGTATTGAATTTGACCTTACTTAGGCTACCTTGTTACCTGTTTTACACTCTGTACCTATGTATCTTGTCTCCTACCCAGGCTGTTATTGTAACCCACCTGTCACTATGTGATTTTGTACCATTTGCCTATGATCTATTTGTAAACTGCCTGACACTATGCACTTACAGTATGTATTTTTTGAACTATTTGTAAACTGCCAGACACTAAGTATTTGTATTTTTTTTTCTCACCCCTTCCCCCAGGTTGCACCTGGAAACGAGTCTTGACTCGGTGTGCCACTCCCAGTTACCAAACTTTAAATAAATAAATAAAATTTATAAATTCCCATACCATGAATTTTCCCCCAGTGCTTCTACACTCAAATGTATCTGACCATTTCATTGCATTACAATATCTGCAGTGACCACAGGTATTGTTACCACTCAGGGGGTTGGGGGTGATTCCATTCTGGTCTTGCAAATGTGGACTCTGGTTTCTCCTGATAGCTACAGACAAGTCTATCCTTAATATTATGTCCATGGTTGTACACAAATCTGGAAGGTTGTGCTCTAAAAGGACAAAAGGACAAACAGACTCAGCAGATAGAACCTGCCAATTCTTTTCACACTGTTCTGAACTCCGTTAGACTGCATCAAGTATGTTGATACAAAGTGCAGTATCTGTTACCCTTTCATTAGTGACCTGGAATGCCTCCTGTAGTTCATATCTCTTCTTTAGGATCAACAGGCTCCATCTCTCACTATTGACTGCTTTCTAATACCGCTTGTCAATAGATCCTCGGCTGTAGCCCATAGTACAAAATCATTCACACAGTGCAACAGACTACATTGAAAAATCTTCATCCGGGCTGCAGTTTTTTCTTAGACAAAGAAATTAGCCTGTCGGTATATTAGAAACTGTATGCCAGGGGTGGCAACTGTCAAATTCCAGAAAGGAATTATGGCAATCCTTTTCCAGTACAAATCTGATCCAGTGCTCCCGTTATCATCCTTTACTAGACGGACATCCAGAAAGTTGATATATTCTCTGCTTTTTTTTATTCCTTATACTCCACAAATTCTTCCATTTTTTATCCTCTTTTCCTAGCCTTATTATGTTGTCTATCTTTATTATGTTGTCTATATAATGCTTATACCAACTGAAACAATAAAAAAGGGATTAACACTAGGGTCCCACATATAATTGTTCTCCTAAAGTTCCAGATAAATGGTAGCATAATTGGGGGTGAATGCCACCCCCATCACCATCCCTTCCCTGAATGTAATGTTACCTAAGAATGAAACAACATTACAAACAAAAGCTTTTTCTGCTGACAGAAGCAAAAGGTTCATCTGGTCCTCAGTATATGCATCAACCAAGGGCACTTAGTCCCCCATTGTGGGCATTATCTGTGCACAGTACAGTGATATCAAATGTTACCAACAACCAGTCACGTTCAATATTTATCTCATGCATTATATTCAAAACATTGGTTGTATCATGCAAATAGGCAGGTAAAGCACATGCATTCTCTTTAATACTGTACAGTATGTGCATCTACTGTATGTATTTAGGCAAGGGCTTTGTCAGACTACCTGTGTATACTAGATGTTATCAGCCAACCGGGTTGTGACACTGATTAATTATGGATGTCTGGCAATGAACTGAATATGTAGTTCTTACAGATAGTCAACTTTTAAGAATTTCTTCACTTTCTTTGTTATTACATGGTTTCTTAATGTACTCTCTATGTAAGCAATAATACGCAATAGGGTGGGCGGTATTGAGGAACACCAGACCACCCAGGGGCGTAATGAGGCCTGACCCCACAGACGGAGGCCTTTATAGCCCCTAGAAGGTCCGGTGTTCCCCAATACCACCCACCCTGGAGGGTATTATTGCACTTAGAAAATGGGTCACTATAATATGTGTGTTTAAAAAAAAAATTGTAATTTAATTTTGTAATGTGACTTTGTAATAAAATAGTTCCTCCACCTATACTTCAAGCTGTTTTTGTTTAACCTGAGGACTTTTTTCCGACTACAGCTTTAGTGATCTCCCCCCCCCACACACCTTGAAATAATTTAACTGGTGTTTCAGAGCGACCCCCCCTTCAGCATTTTTCCCACACACAGACACATTTATACATTAATGTACACAGTATCAGGAGAGTGACTGAGTGGCACAGTTAACAGCATTTGAAGCGATCATGGTCTGCTTGAGGAGAAGCAGATAGAACAAAGGTTTACCTTTTTTTTCCCTGCCCTGTGATTAATCGGGGAATGGTAGCCAAGGTGTAGCAGAGAAGCTGACAGCGGTCAATGCCTTGATTGTGAGGTGACCACTTCATTTTCACTATGATCGGACCTTCACCCAGACCTTCACCACCACACCACCACCACCACCCATATACACACACACACACACACACACACACATCCAGGAGATTGAGAGTTATGATGGAGGTAAAAAACATTTAATGCCACTACCGGTGCAGACTGTATTTTTTTAAGGAAGTAGCTGTATTTGTTGTGGTTGTAAGAATGTGAGCTGGGAGAGAGCGGGTGAGCACCACAATAAAAATCACATGGTTTTCTGGTGATGGGATGGCAAGACTGTCTGAGGGATATGAATTCCCTAAAGAAAGAAAAAATTAGGTACTTACATTAGGAATGGCAGTGGAGTTGTGGCCCTGGTTACATGTGTGCATGTGGGGAAGGGACTCAATTCACTGTTTCCTCTCAGCAGCGAGATCCATTTCTCGAGGGCTGCTGCTTCATAGGCCAAAGATCAAGTAGGATCTACAGTGATATTATAGGCAGGGAAAAATGGGTAGACTACAGTAGGTGGGCCAATCATTCCTTATTCATTGACAAATTCTATGTTTCATGTCTGCTGGCCCTTGTCCATACCTGATGCACTGTATTGAAGAATTTTATGAGGTTCATTTGGCATGACCTCACTTTCACAAACTCATGCTGTTTACTGTCCTAGAGACCATGATTTTCAAGGAAGACTACAACTGCTCCTTAATAATAGTCTCCAGTGGATTCCCTAGGAGAGAGGTCAAGCTGACCAGCATGCGTTTGTCTAGGTCTCCCCTTTCGCCGCTCTTACGCAGAGGTACATCAGTCATCCTGCTGTCCATTGGGACAATGCTTGTTGCTAGACAGCAGTTACAAAGATCTTCAAAGGGTGCTGCCACAGCCTGCCCCACCACCATCGCCACCTGGGGATGCAGCCTATCAGGTCCTGGTGGCTTCCTTACTTTAAATTCCTTCAGAACCTTGAGCACTCTGTCCATAGTGATTGACCCCACCATTGTCTCAGGCTCCCTCCTAACTTTAATGCTGCATTCCCATAGTGGCACTCCTCCCTCTACTGTGACTGAGCAGAAATACTTTATTTAATAAATCTGCTTTCTGGCCATCTTCTTCCACCCATATTCCCTTGTTTTCAGCATTTTAATTTATCCCTTGTTTTCCTCCTCTTCCTGATGTACTTTAAAATGGTCTTGTCATTGTCTTTCACCCCTTCTGCTATTCTTAACTCTGCCTCAGTCGTAGTCCTCCTTACTGCATTACTGGCTTTTTTTCAGTTTGCTAAGGTAGAGCTCCTTATTTACCCTTGACTGATCTGCCTTACACCTTCTAAAGACTGATTTTTAGGCCTGGACTGCCCCCACCCACTTCACTGGAAAACCAAATAGATTTCTTGTGCCTCATACACTTCCCAACCTGTCTATGGCATGCCTTAGATGCCTCTTGGATCCCCTGTTGGATAGCATTACATGTATTTTTCACCCTTCTAATCAATCTGATCCCTCGAGTCTCTTCCTAAATTCTTCACCCATTCTCTTAAAGTCTGCCTTCTAAAGTCTAACTACCTCTGCTACTGGGCTTCGAGAACTATGCTGAACAACTCTGTGTTGTGCCACTTGACCCAGAAAGATCTTCCACTGTTACCTCTCCTGCATTGTCACAGTTTGACAGAGCTACTGTAGGTCCAGTATAGTACCATCTTTAGTGTACTCTTCTACATGCCGTGTTAGGAAACTGCTTAGGAAGGAATTCACAAGCACTTAGTTCTGATTTCTTCTTGCCCCAGGAATGCTCCAGTCCACATTTGGCAAGTGAAATATCCTAGCAGAACACCCCCCACCCATCACTGCCTAGCTTGCTTATTCGTACCCTGTCCATCTTTTTTAACTGGTTGGAAGGCATGTAGTCCACTCTCATTTGGAGTTTCATATACCTCCAAATCATTAGCTGAACCCATAGGCCATCCCATTCCCTCACCCTAATTCCTTATCTTTCATAGCCCTGAAGCCCTCCCCGGTGCAGTGTTTTCCCTTCCTTCCCTTTTCCCTGTCTTTCCCGAGAAGATCACAGCCAAGGACTGTGAGGTCCTAGTCATTGTTGGATATCACCAATGTTTCTGTGATGGATATTATTTTTTATTCATGAATTACAATTATTTTATCAGGTATGCAATACAGAAAATCATCAAGTCTCTTTTACAGCTTTGTCCAGTCCTCAGCTGCACAGCCTGGAGGTTATTTTGTTCATGAGGCTTCTGGAGTTTATGTTTTCCATCCTCTCTGAGCCCTGTTTCCCTCCCATAACCCAGCTGTATACCAGTCCTTCCTTGTTCACCTTTTGAAACTTTTTGCATTCTCTCTTTCTTCTTGGCTGCTCTAATTCCTGTTCCCTGTGAACCTCACTGTGACATACCCTGTCTGAATTATCTAGTACTCCCAGATTGCTCCTTCTAGCTGGGGGGATTGATAGCTAGGTTTCTCTAATCTGAGTTTCTACCAAGGATACCCCAAGACACAGTCTCCTACTGCTAGTTTAAACACCCTAAAACGTATGCTTCAAACCTCTGCCCCCAATGCATTTGTCCCCTCTCTTTTCAGAAGAAGGCTGTTCAGTTTAAATAGGCCTTTATCCCTCCAAAAACACCCTATTCCCCCAAGAAGTGAAACCCCTCTTCCATGCACCACTCCTTCAATTAATTATTACACTGAAAGATTTTCAGCATCCTTGCCCCTCCCCTCCTGTTAACTGGGAGCACTCCTAGATCAGAAGCAATACACCTGCTCCAGTTCAAGGGGTCATTGTGAAGTAGAACATGATGGCCACCTTCCCCAGACTGGGACATGCTGCTAGGAGCAATGCTCCCCAGATTGGCAGCTCTGTCATGAGTGCCCCAAGTCTGCCAATGAACTCAGTTCACCTGCATAACAAAGTGTTGCACTGTTGCTGGATCACTGAGTGACCCTAATTCACCCTTTTTAAAAAGAAAATACGTATGCTAATTTACTTTTGCCACTTAAAACTCCTAGTCAACTATTCAACTGCTATGAGGGACTTGAAGTACTGTATAAAACAACATACAGTATCTTTAATAGTAATAATGGTTTAAAGAAAAATGTGTTGCCGTACCTCTTTAGTAGTTTACCAGACACATTAAAGGTAACTCAGTTTATACTTTTTCAGTTCTGTCTGCGGTGCAAGGTATCTCAACTACCAAATTATATGTGGTCTTACTGTAGCTGTAGTGAGCTTTTCTGGCATGAGAGAATCCAATTTAATTCCAGAATGTAGGAGCAGGATTAGTATAAGGTACTGGCAGAGAGCACTCAGAAGCAGGTACTGGCATTGACTCACCTACAGTAAGTGCAAAATGAATAAGCCCTTGTCCTTTGTCAGAGATTAAGAAAATTAAATAAAATCTGCCTCAAAGATTAATGTTTCCATTTAGGAAATGATTCCTCTCCAAAGAAGCTTACATTGATTAAGCAATAATGCACAACAGGGTGTGTTTTGTGCTGGGTTAACATCATGCCTTGGATGGCTGGGCACGAGGCCACAGGCCAACATCCAAGAAGTGACATTGTTCCATCATGACACACACACCCTGGAGTACATCATTGTGATTATACAATGGCTTGTTTGTTGAAAACAAAGAAAAAGATTAAAACATTCATTTTGAAAATACTATACATTTTCACTTAATTTTTTCTATGTGCAAGGTATATGTACAAAAAAGCCCACATTTTCTGTTTTGTCAGTAGGTGGTGCTATTGCATGCTGTTGCACTGTGTGTGAATCTCATGCACTGATTCCAGGACAGCGTACTCTGGCGCAAGCTGTTACACCAAACCCCATGGCATAACTCGCAACTTGCGCCATGCGATATGCCATGTGTGAGTCCCGAAGACGACCTGCACCATGCCGTATGCAGGTTGTGCCAAGTGTGGGTTATGCTGCCCACTAAGCTGCAACCCACGACACCATGGTGCAAGGAAGGTTACAGCAGCAACTATGCCCTATTCCACAAGGGCAGCTGCTGTAACCCACCTACGTGTTTACAGGAGCCACATTGGCACAGCTGAGTTAGGACATCTCGGAGATGCTCTAAGGGACATCTGTCAGTGCCATCCAATGGATGCCCACTATGCAGTGCCATGGCAAAGACCCTGCTGTGGTACCCGTACCCCCACAAACATTTCCATGCCCCCACCCCCCAACTGTCGGGGACCGCGGGGGTCCTTTGTGTAATCTGCCCCCGGACTCCTGTGCCCCCTGTCCAGCCCCCACTATGCCCCCTGGTGCCTGCCATGGTGTTCCGGGATGGGGGATCTGGGGGCAGTGTGCAGCAGAAGCTGTGGGCTTGTGGCATGCAGGGCTGTGTACCATGCCCATGGTTGTAGCCGGCAGTGCCGCAAGTCACAGGTTATGGTGCCAGGACCCTGCCTCTCAGAATATGGCACAGGATCCCCGGCACAGTGGTGACTGTTGCAACTCGCATACGCATGCAAGTTGTGACAGTCATCCTGGAATCGGCCCCTGTGTATCCCTCACTCTGCTCTCTCCAGAGCCCTGTCTCTTCCTTTTTATGTTCCAGATGTCATCTTCCTCCCTAGAAATAATATGAAAACAGCTGAAGCTGCAGTAGTTTTTTTTTTAAATTGCAGTTTTGAGTGGGACCACAGAACCAGGATATCACCAATCGCAGTAAATTTTGCAATTCCAGCACTGTGTTCATGGTGCCAAAGGGGTATAGCAAAGCTGATAACAGAGACAGTTTCTCTCAGTTTGATTATTGCAATATGGGAGGTAGTCAGTGTGTGAGAAAATGATTGCTCAGTCGTGCAAGGGAGGAAAGGTGTGCACTGCACTTGTCAAACCATTCTGTCAACCATTGGTTAAGTGAAGCCAATCACACTGATGGTTTCACTTTTGTTTTAAAATAAGTGACACCATTTTGAAGACATTTTACAGCACAGTAAGGTTCTTGTTTGGAGAAATGGAAACGGTATTAGTAATGTGACAGAATAGGAGACAGAGGTTTATGTTTTTTTGGTGATTCATGAATTACTGTACTGCTGAACTCCAGAGTGGCCATTCTAAGTGTGGGCAACTTGGACATGGCTTGTGAAGTGCTCTTTTTTTTTATTTCATGTGGTCGTGTGTGCTGGGACTTGATCCATGATGTTGTGCAAGGCTAACATCATGGGTTAAGGTCTTAGCTGACCAATCAAATGTTTCAGTATTTATTCTTGCATTGCATAATTAAGCAATAATGAACGAACAGACAGTCATTTCCTGGGGATTAATGACTGGCTGGGGGGGGGTATGGAGGCCCAAGGTGCAGCTGAGGGCTAACTTCCACCGACTGGTTGTTAATACCAGGAAATGACATACTGTAAGGTCATTATCCTGATTATAAGTCTAATTGCAATAATGACCTTTGTTTTTATACATTTATGTGTATTTCTGTTTTTGATTTTTCTGTGAGACTTCTGGGTTGTGCATCTCCTAATGTCTCTCAGCAGTTAGGTGGTGGCATATTAGAATGGTGCTGTTCTTTCGCTGTGGTTCCAACAAATTTTTCTCTTGTGCTGATGGCCACTGCACCGTGTTCATTACCTATACCATACAGTGAAAGCAGCCATGAAAACACTTATCATTTTGCCGCCGCTACTGTCAGCATGAGGGGTGCAATCAGCCGTGTGGTTGCTGTGTCAGTCACTTCTAAGAGATTTCAGATCAGTGTGACAGCCAATCAGTGAGCTAATTCAGCTAATGAATAATTAATTAGACTTATAATGTGTGTTGTGTGTTTTTGGCACTACTTTCAGCTTTTGAAATAATCAGTTAAGCTAAACAGGATGCGCAGTATGATAGGGATGTCATCATTCCTTGGGTGCATGATGAGGCATGTCATGACACTTATTACCACTGCACCCTAGAGGTGACAATATGCATACAAATCACACCCAGGATTATTTCTATTTTAAACTGGATCAATTTAATTTAGAAAATCACATAAAATATATATTTTTGGTGCTCTCCCAACCCCAGTCCCATCTGAAAAGGTGCATTTTTTTATTGTCCTATAGAAGTTACTGTTGCGCATAAGTTCTGCATATGGTAGGCCGAGGACACAATTATGACAGACTGTTCTCCTGACTACTGACCTCATGGCAGATGGACCCAGGGTCAGATGATGAGCAGCACTAACCCAGAGTCAGTACTTTTGTTTCAACATATCTGCTGAACAAGTCAGCTTATCAGCCAGCATAGCCATGTTGTTAGGCACAGGACTGATCCAAAATATCTGGGTTTGAATCCTGATTCCACTACTTTTTGTCCTTAAATTCCATTACAGTGGTGAGCCATAGTGTTTTTGGTGGTGTTGCAGTTGTAAATTTACATTAATGAGAGATAAGTGCCTGAAAGAATATGTGGCAGTACGCTATTATCACAGTACACTGTCAGTGAACCAGAACAGCAGTAAACAGAATTTTGGTTAGACTGCAGCTGGATAAATGCTTGGTGCAACAATAAGGCTGGAGCCAAGAACAGGCATAACTATTGACAGAGCCTTCATCAAGGGTTGAGATGTGGCTGTGTTAGGAGTCTTTGGAGAGGTTAAGAATGTTATTGTATTTTTATCTGTTGTTTTATCTTTGTTGTGCTTTGTTAGGTGCCCAGATCCTCAGGGAATGGGTGCCCAAGAAATAAAAGTTGCCTTGCCTTAAGAAGGGAACATGTGTAGCTGTAGCTGCTTAATCAGCAAGGGTCAGAGTGGCAGCACTAAGATGTGCTGTATGAACTAGAGGGTTTCCTGGCCACATGTGTTTTGTAGATGTGTATGGTGCTGACAGCAATGAAAAGAGGACTATGGTTTAGGAGTGGAGCCGAGGCAGCCATGTTTGAGAAGGGCACAAATGGTGCCAAAGTGGCAGAATCCTAGAAAAATATGTAACCCCTTCCTGCCTTTTATTTGGTGAGGGGGTGGCTTACCTGAACTGTCTGCCTAGCCTTGGACTCTGCCCTCCTTTATACTCTGTTCTCCCTGGCCCAAGGACTACTGATTGAAAGGGGACTGGAGGGGTATTCATAGGGGTGAATGCACCATAAGGGACTAAGAACTAACTGTGTACTGTGTCTTTAAGAGGAGAGCTTCAGTAGTTGCAGCTTGTGTGAAACATGTAGGAAGGACTTACCACGGGGGGCACAGACAGGGTCCCAGCTAAACAGATCACATCCATCTTAAACCTGGATAATAAGGCAAAGGAGTATCTATCAACCCGTGGAACTGTTTGTTTCTAAACATGTGTGTGCTTCTGGTAACAAGACTAATGTTTAAAACTGAATAAATCAGAGACTCTGCCACCATCTTGGTGCAACCCCTGACACTGCTAGCAGCTAATCAGTGTGCAGGGATAGCATCATATGATAGGTCTAAGATTTATGGGAGAAATCTGTACTATGTCTTGGCAACTTTTCATTTGACCTATAAAGGTGTTGAGTTCCTGTATTGACAGATTTATTGACCAGTGGGACACTGCCTTGACCTGGCAACAGAAAAAAGGCAGTATCAAAAGCCAGTTCCATTGGGATCATTTGCAAGAAAGATTATGGCTGTCTCTCTAAGAGAAAAGAGGGCTAGTGCGTGTGTTTTGATACACTGTAGGAAACCTGCATACTGTAGGTTCCTACACCGAGAGGAGGAAAATGAACTGAGTGAGGCTTCATAAGCATTGTTTCATTGCTAAAAGATTAGCCAAAGCTATCAGTGCCCCTGCAATCACCTCTCTCAATGGCACCCCTCTAAAGATTGTCTCCTCATACAAGTATCTAGGAGTCTGGCTCTACTGAATGTTAAATTTCACTATCCACATTGATTACACGGCCACTAAACTCCCCCCTAAGCTTGGTATACTATACCGTAACAAAGACTCTCTCTCCCTCTCCCTGTACATAGGGAACTTCTAACAAAATGATTAAGCCAGTCTTTGATTACGCCGACATTGTTTACTGCACTTTATCCTCTACACCACTCTGTCGACTTGATTCCCTCTACTATGCCTTCTGTTGTTTCACCTCCAACTCTCCTTACAGATCCCACCACTGTTCTCTACTATCCTCTCTGAACCTCCCTCCACTCACACACAGGCGTCTCATCCATGCCGTATCCTTCATTTCCAAATTCTGGTTCAATCTGCTCCCCACATGCATCACTTCCCTCCTGTACCCTGCCCCAGCCTCAACATGCTCCCTACGTTCTAGGGACTCACACTCTTTCTCACTCCCTACTCCATCCTTGAACATGAGCAAATCATCTTTCCACTATCATCTCCCTTCTCTGTGGAATATTCAGTATCCACTCTTACACAACTCTTCCGCTTACTCCTCTGTCAAATCATTGCTCCATCTCCTACCTTTCCCTACTTGCTTTCATATCACCTCTTAGCACTTGAAATGTTTGTCCCCTGTTGTAACAACATTGATTTTATGTTACTCTGTACCATGTACAGTTGTCTTATTTGATTTGAAATGTTTGTTCCTTGTTGTAACTACTCCGACCTGTGATACTCCATTCCATGTACAGTTGTCTCTCTGTGTAGCCTGTTTTGCTGTATTGTATTCATTGAAATATTTTATTATGCTTACCATTGTGTCATTTTGAATTGAATGCCTTGTACTATATACTGTGATTCCCATGCTCCCTGTCCCCTTGGTCGCACCTGGAGATGAGCCTTGGCTCAGTGTGCATTTCCCGGTCACCAAATGTATAAATAAAAACAAACCTGTGTTTATCTTTGGTGAAAACTCAGACTTCTGTTTCTGTGAAGGACAATAACTTCAGTGTGAGAAAGATTTATCACTGTCTACATCTTGGGGGTAGCCATGAACTGCATGTGGTCTGATGTGTATTCGGAGACTATTTATATTTGTCCAAAGCCTGCAAATCCAGTAGCTCTGGCACCTGTGACTGTTCCTTAGAAGTCTGCAAGAAATGGCCAAGCCGGTCTGCTATGAAGCCAGCTCTTTCTGAGCTGTATTTGTCTCTGTGCCCTGAAAACTCCAAAAGTACAGCCTGAAAGCACCACTGTCTGACAGCACCCAAGAATTGGTATCTTTAGAACTGTTAGAAACCTCAGCATTTGCCCTACAACTTGAAGATTCCAAACAGTAGTCCACCAAAGTTGTTGTTTCAGACATTGGGCCAGGATTACAGTTTTCTTAATTTAAACAGCCATTTTGTCAACTGCATAGTTTGTGGGGTTTGATTTAAAAATAATTATCTGTTTAAAGTGCACTAATGCCGGCCAGCCCGCGGCAATGTTTCAGGTCTGCACCTAATCTGGGTACCCGGGTAGACTCATTTAGGGACACTGGTACCAGTGAAGAGGGGGTTACAGTTATGTATTGCAGCTGGGGGTGGGCACTATTGTGTCATTGTTCATGGTTCTACCAGTTTGTCAAATGATCACACTGCCATTTATCCTTGCATTTCCATTTCCCTTTTCCCCTGCTAATAAATCCTTTACTGTTGTTGCTTAAACTTTTTGTGAACATATCATTAGCTACAGTCAATAAGTGCATGCAAGATAAAATACTGCCACTGTTTATGGCATTCCATGTGTGGGGTGGCTGGAAGAGGAGGTGGGCAGGTATAGCATCCCAGGGGATTGTACTAAGCAAGTATCTGGCCCACTAAACCTTACTCTGGGTGGAGCTACCACACTGCTTATTTTATCATTGGGAAAAAAACCCAGCCATTATCAGAACAGAGCCCAGGCCCCTCAAACAGTATCGTGGTCATCAGGCAGCGGTAGTAGCCCATGGGCACACAGCACCAGGGTAACACATAGAAAACCATTGGCAGAAAAGAACCACTAGGCCCTCCCAGTCTGCCCAAGGGTTCCCTGCCTGTTGTACCTCTACAGACCCTAACTTGTCTCCACTGGGGACCCTCCCTGTTTTGATGATATGCCCTTGTGCCTATCAAATGCATGCTTGAAGCCTTCCATTGTTATAGCTTCCACAACATTGACAGGATGTCATTTCAATACATCAGCTACCCATTCTGTGAAAAAGTATTTTCTCACATCCTTCCTGAAATTTCTCCCCTCCAGTTTCATTGCATGTTCTCCTAGTTCTGAAGCTCATCCTATTTTGGAAAAGACCAACTCCCTGCACTCGGTTCACCCCTGTGAGGAATGTGAATGTCTTGACCATGTCACCCTTGGCTCTTCTGTCCTCCGGAGTGTACACAGTGAGACTTGTCAGTTTCTTCTCATAAGGCCTCTTTTGCAACCCCTACACCATCTTGTCTGCCCTTCTTTTTTTTTTGAAATTGCATTTTTTTATTTTACATTTTTGATTTGACAGTACAGACAAAGATACAATAAACAAAAAAAAGAAAACACTAGGGGAGAAGGAATATACATATAACACAGAAGGATAACATTAACTCTTGTTTGCCCTTCTATGGACTACTTCCATCCAGTCTATGTCTTTCCTGAGATGTGATCTCCAGAACTGGGCACAGTATTCCAGGTGGGGGAGAAGCAGAGAGCGGTACAATGGCAGCACATCCTCCTCCTTCCTCGTCCTTCTCCCGGTGATGTCCCTGTCTATACACCCCAGTATCCCACTAGCCCTCACCACAGTCTTATCACACTGCACTGCCACCCTGAAGTCTTCTGAAATAATCACCCAGAGATCACTTTTCTGCCTAATGACTGCCAACTCCTCCCCTCCATTCTATACTCAGCACCAGCGTTCCTGAGCTCTAGAGGCATGATGTACTTTCTGGCAAAGAACCACATCTGCCATGCCTTCAGCTTTTCTTCTAGTTTCTGTAAATCCCTAGACATTGTCTTCACTCCCTCCTGTATGCCCACTCTATTGCAGATCTTGGTGTTATCTGTAAAAAGACATACCTCATCTTCCAGTTCCTCTGCAATGTTCCCTATGAAGATTTTGAAGACCACTGGTCCCATTACTGAAATCTGTGGTTCCCCGCTGGTCACCCATCCCATCCTTACTATGTGTGGCATTTACCACTGCCTTCTGCCTCTTATCCATTAGCCAGTTGTGAACCCACATTACCATTTTGATTCCCATCCCAAAAATGGTCAGTGTGTCAATTTATTTATTTATTTAACAGACTTTAGAATGACAACCTTTGAGGCAGGGACTCATTTACAAAGGCTCCACGTCAGAAAAACAAACATAAACACTTAATACATATAGACATAGAATGGCAGCTAAAGGTTACAGTTTTTTTAGTTATACAGTATTGCAGAATCAAGATCAGCTAAACATTGCATTGAACGTGTTACCGACAGCTGCATTTTACAGTTTTCAAGAGAACAATAAGTTTGCTGATAGAGGGAAGGAGTAACAGGTTTGATATTTACAGGGAAGTAGAGAATTAGACAGATACCTTCTGAGTGCAGACAAAGGAGGCATTATTAATAAGTAATGTTTGGTAGCCCTATCGGTAGGAACTCAGTGGCGGGATGGTCCTGTAAGATGATAGATAGATGACCTAGCACTAGCTGGTACATTGGCGGCGCCGTGAAGCGAGAATGTGCTCTTTGATGGCTGACTTGAAAGGTCCTAATTTGGAGATGGAGGAGACGTCAGAGGGGAGTTCATTGTACCAGACTGGGGCCCTGTGTGGGAATGACCTTTGGGCTAAGGAGGTTCTAACCCTCGGGACGGACCACACCTGTCGGTTGGCAGTGAGGGTGTTCACCGAGGCGTGGGAGGATAGGAGAGAGGCAGAAATCCCCAAGGGGGTAAGCCCCAGGTGTAATTTCTTTGTGAGGAGACATGTTTGATAAAATAGCCTTTCATCCAGGGTAAAGAGATTTGTCAGGGCATATAGGGTACAGGTAAGGGTACGCTTGTCTGCCCCGGTGAGGAGTCTGCATGCTTTGTTTATGGCAAGGTGGATTTTCTTAAGGGCTGTGTGGTCAGCAGCCGAGTAGATAGTGAGCCCATAATTGACTAGGGAGAGGACTGAGGAGGTGAAAGCCAGATTAAGGGCTTCCAGAGGTAGGCAATCCTTGTACTGATACAATAGGCCTATATGGACATTTATGGCTGACGACGTGTGTGGCAGTAACGAAGGCCTTGCTAGACAGACTAGTCTAGATAGACTACATCCACTGCGCTCCCCTGGCCTATTTCCCTTGTCACAGAGTCAAGGAAATCTGTCAGATTCTTGATTCCAAAGTGGTAGAATCCTAAAAATGTAGGAAGAATGGATAGCCTGAGGTACTTTTTCATGCTATGACAATATAATGCTAGATAAAGACATCTCTGTTTTGTGTTTTTTAGCCTGCTTTTTTGGTGTTTTGGATCCATGGGTTCGAAATGCATCAGTGAATTAAAACTCAAAGTTCAGTCAGGTTTGACAAGTTCATCCAGCTGAAATCAAGCTGAACTTCCAGCTCAAATCAGGTTGAACTTTAGTTGCATATTTCCAGAAAGTTCAGTTACATTTGGGAGAGGTGAACACCTGAAGTGAGATGTGTAGGACTCTTTTTCTCAAACTGAACTCTGAGCGCTAAGAACCAATCACTGCAATAAACAGTGAGAGTTCTTTATACAGTATATGATATGCAGTCCCATCTAGATGTGTGTAAAGTACTTAACATATCAATGCCTTACAAGTGCATGCTCACTACTGCCCTCTAGTTACTGCCATATTGTTACTTCATTTAACATTTGATGCAGTACTCCAACCCCTCACCAAAATTCTTAATCTTTCTCTCTGTCTCAGTCAGTTTCCCTCCCAGTGGAAATCTACAATAGTCACCCCTGTTCACAAGAGTGGTGGCAGAACGGCCCACGGTAACTATCGCCTCATCTCTCTCCTTCCCCCTATTTCTAAAGCCCTTGAAAGAATAGTGAACAATCACATCTCTGAATATCTTGCCATGTAAATTCTGCAGTTTAGCCAACAACACGGCTTCAGGAAGGACCACAGTACTTCCACAGCCATCCTGGAGTTCACTAGCTTTATACAGAAAGCTCTGGACCGGGGTCACTTGGTTGGGTCTGTGTACATAGACCTAGCAAAAGCATTTGACACAGTCCACCACGGCCTTCTCTCTGCCTCCCTCTCCAGCTGGGCCTATCCTCTGATGCTACCACCTGGTTTGATAGTTACCTCTCTGAGAGGTCCCAGAGGGTTACAATCCCAGATACCCTCTCTTCCAGTAAGCCAGTTCACTCAGGGGTTCCACAGGGGTCAATTATTGGCCCACTCCTGTTTAGTTGTTTTCTAAATACCCTTCCCCAAGCCTGCTCTAGCAACCTACTCCTCTACGCAGATGATGCAGTTATTTTCTCTAGTCACTCTGAACCCCTTATGCTTGAACAATGCCTGGAAAATAGCTTTACACAAATCGAGTCCTGATTCTTTCATAAACCTATCAATTACAAAAAGACCAAAGTAATTCTGTTTTCAAACCACCAGAATAAACATAAAGGAGTGTCACTAAACATCTAAAATAGTCAACTCTCATCACTTGTGCAGGTTAGGATTTTAAATACCTTGGAATCACCTTAGACTCCTCCCTCTCCTACCAACAACATATTAATCTGATTTGCAAAGCAGTAAACATCAGGATCAACCTGCTCTACAGGCACAGGAGCTGTCTGACAAACAACTCCCTCCGCATGGCTGTCACTAGTTCCAGTCTATCCCTAGTGGATTATGGTATAGTAATCTATAGATCTACATCTGACACTGCTTTTAAAAGAATAATGCTCTCCCTCAATAAAGCATGTCGCCTCATACCAGGAGCACCAAAGCTAAGCCATACCTGCGATCTTTACAGTCAAGTGAACTAGCTAAACTTTAAGGGTAGGCTTGACTATCACACCTGCCTATTGGCCAAGAAGCTTACTACCTCACTGTCCCCTCCCTTGGTCCAGCAGCTCATCTCCTCTGCCTCTACCCCTCATTCTACTAGGCCCTATACATAGTCCCTTTCTGTAAGACATCCCTAGGGCTGCGAGTGTTCTTCCACAGTGTCCCTGTCCTGCTCAATGGCCTGCCTCCTCTGGTTTCCTCTACAGTTAAATTGGGCCCCTTTAAAACTAAACTTTACCAGCACCTACTCTCTGTGAATAGTTGTGACTGCTCCTAGCTTTTACTGATCAATCTGGAACTGCTCATGGCTTGTCCCTCAATTTCTCCCTGCTATTCCTCACCTTAACGTAATCTAATTTCTTCCTTCCTACTCTGTTCCCCTCCTGTCCTTTACTCATCCTTTACCTGCACTATTTCCTATTCCTCCTTCTCTACACCTCACACCCCACTTCTCAACTTTTCTCCCTACCCCCCAGCTGTCTCACAACTCTCCTTAACTGACTTCCTTCTGGTCTCCCTTTCTTTTCTTTAATTTCCTGTCTGTTTACACAGTTAGCTAGCACTGCCTGAACCATGTGTGTTTCATTATCATGTACTCCACCCTTAGTTATGATGCACTTATGTACAATGCACTGCATTACTTGTATACTCTTATCCTATGTATAATGTACCATATTCATTTCCTGTAATGTTTCATATCCTGTTCTAAATCTACTTGCCGTGTTTGTTTCTTTGCCATGCACTCCGCCTCATTTATGATGCACTTATTTATAATGTACTGTATTATTAGTATAATCGTATCCTGTGTATAATGTACTGTATTAATCTTCTGTAATTTTTTGTAACCTGTCTGTTTGTTTATCTGACATGTAGCTTTTGCAAATGTGTTTTTGACTCAAAGGGCTATAATTCCAAGAATTCATTAAATAAAAATAAATAGGACTGGGACGGAATTACATGTAAATTACATTTTAAATCATCTACTTATTCCTGATAAATCTGAACCCTGCCTACAGGGCTGAAGAGTATAAAAGACTACTCTACCAGTAGGCTAAAAGGCCAGCTGTCTTAGCATAGCATACCATAGCTAGTAAGAGTCTAGGTTATGATCACCCAAGTTAATTAGAGTCTCCCCACTACTGAGAAGCTTGTCCTCAAGATCAGTGCTATTATTGTGGTGCTCCAACTGGAAGTAGCTCTTGTAGTAGGTTGGGTTCAGGGTGGATTCAGGACAGAACACATGGGCTCCACTCTGAAGTACATTACATGTTAAGGCCATATACGTCAGTGCTCACTATTACCATCTGAAGGCATGTCACTGAATAGCACATGAAAAACATTTTAAATTATACTCTTTCCTCTGGCTACAATCAATCACTGCAAACAGGGCTAAAATGTTTGAAGGTCAGAACTCCACAGGTAAGCTAAAAGATTGACTGCTTTAGCATACCTTGTAGGAATCAGGGATATACTCAACCAGCTTCATTACATCTGACACCTGCAAACAACAAAGTTCTAAAGTGTTAACAAATGGTATCATCAGTGCATGCTAGCAGTGAGAAACAGGTAGAAATATCATATCAAATGCAGAGTATAACCTCCCACCTAATGGAATTTCCCTTTTCCCTAAGTGGTTACAGCTGCAGGGCTCTGGTTTGATTAGCAGCAGAGATTCTTGGTTAGTCTATTCAACAGATGACCCATTTGAAAATGCAACAAATGTGTTGGCCTTTTCTGAGAAACAACAAAGAAACTCATTAGGGGAAGGCAGCTGATAAGTTAGTTCAGAGGCTGAGAGAATTTAGCATTGCAGGAAATATAGCACAATGACTGGTTCTTCTGGTAGTGGTGAACGAAACAATATCAGACTGAAAGGAAGTCACCAGTGGAGTCATTCAGGGGTTGTTATTGGGATCCTTAAAATTAAATATGTGTATTGATGCCCAGGAGTCAGGGGTCTAAAATAAGTTAAATAATGTGTGAATAATGCAAAGCTAGTGAGGGAAGGAGGCTCAAGGGAAGAGGAAGATTTAATCCAAAATCCTGTCAACATCTTCCTCAGATGTGGTGGCCTGAACTGCACACTAGATCCAAGATGGAATCTGACCAATGATGCGAATATAGATATATATATATATATATATATATATATATATATATATATATATATATATGTATCAATCTTCTTGAGCTACACACCATCATTTCATTTGCTTTGCATGTTGCTGCCCCATACTGTTGCCCCGATTTAAAGATGTTTTTGGTCATTACCAACAGGACTTTTTCCTGCTGAGTGCCAGTAATCTCTGTGTTGTTTAGGCAGCATTTTGTTTTCATATTTTTCTGATGGAGATGCATAATTTTACATTTGTCAACGTTGGGGCCAATTCTACAAAGGTTACGCATAGTGCAAAGTGTCTTGCATCAACAGGAAAGATGCAAGTAGTACTTTGCGCCATGAGTTGTGACATGTGGGATTCTGCAAAGGAGCTTGAGACATGATACAGGCTGCATGTACCAAAGTGGACTTACGTCACCATTTGCGCCATACACCCCTCTGCCACATGATGCAAGGGGGTTTACGGCAGCAGCTGCACCATATTCTGTAAGGACTGCTGCCACTTCCCCTAATTTGGGATTCTGAAACAAGCCCCAGAGGACATCTATCAAAGTACATTTACACCAGCTATGAGCTGGTGTAAGTGTACTTTGTATCCACCAAGGGTTGCGCCAATGTGCCCCCAATGGATCCCCCATAGGCAGGCAGCCCCCACAACTCCAAATCCCCAATAACAAATAATTGTAAAGCCCTGCAGGGCTATTGTCCCCCCAAATCCCATTCCCCAAGAATAAACCAAGCCCCACAGGGCTATTGAATCCCCCAAGCCCTGAACTCTGAGCATTGCATAAGAAGCCCCGCAGGGCTAGTGGACCCCCTCAGCCCCAATCACTGAACCCCGATATAATGTCTTGTCAACCATAAAACTAATACAAAAAACATTCCTGCATCCCTGTTAGTCCTGGTAGTCTAGTGGCCCCCACCCAGCAGTGCCAGACCACACCACTCCTCCCAACCCATATCCAGCCAGCGACTGGCACAGCCCACCTCTCACCACTGTGGCCAGCTGCTGACTGAGCTCTGTGAGTACATACTGCTGTAAATAGTACATGCTCAGTGAAAGACAGTTGCTGTCATCCACTGAGCGCCTACAACATTATGTACAGTACATACTTATAGCGGAGCTCAGTCAGTGGCTGGCCATGGCAGTGAGAGGTGGGCTGTGCCAGTTACTGGCTGGGTATGGGCCGGGGAGCTGGGTGGTCTGGCATAGCCTGGTGGGGGGCCACTAGACTACCAGGGCTAACAGGGATGTGGGAATTTTTTTTTGTATTAGTTTTACGGCCGACAAGACATCATATCTTTCTCTAGACCTATCTTTTTCTGGTTACACCCATTTCTGTCTATCAGTGTTGTACTGTTACACAGTGCTTGCCCTTACAGGTTCTCTCTACTCTGTCTCCCTACATGATCTACATTCATGTTTTGTTACTCCTGCTGAATGCTATTCTGGCACAAATCTGTGCTTATTTCTTTTAGTGTGTAACTGTTTCCCTGAAGCCTTGCATTATGTTATGCTGTATTTTGACTACCTGTGTTATTGGTCATTTATGCTGTAACTGTCCTGCATTTATGTAATGTTTACCAATATGCTGCTTGACAACTTGCATTATTTGTTTATACTGATTTGACCTTCCTCTGTATGTAATTGTCTTGCTCTCATGAATGATACCTGTCTGTTATATTTGTTGTACTCTCCCAGGTCATGCCTAAAATTAGTCAATTTTTGACTAGTGCACTCACCTGGTTAACAAAAACTAAATAAATATCATGGATCAGGGATTGGAGGGGGGTGATAGCCCTGCAGGGCTTCTTTTTCAATACTCAGGGTTCAGGGCCTGGGGGTGTAATAGCCCTGTGGGTCTTTGTAACATTGCACAGTGGGAATCAGGGCATGAGAGGGGCACTTGCACCCTTCCACAGTCAATGCTACAGGCTTGTGTCCACCCCTTCAGGTACATCCTCCATTTGGCATGCTGGTAGGGTTGGCGCAAGTCACTGGCCTCAGCCACGGGGACCCTGACTGATACAGAATCAGGTTTGGGGTCTCTGGTGCAATGGCATTTGGTGCAAGTTGCCTTTGGCACGACTCGCGCTAGCCCTTTGAGAATAAGACCCATTGTGTTTAATCTGCTGTTTTCTTCCCTTTTTCCGTCCATGTTCAGGTACCTCTACATTTCATTAATCTCATTATTTTATGTAACTACCCTTCTTATTTTGGTGTTATTCATGAAAACAGTAAATTATCTGATGGTACCCACCTCCAGATCATTTATAAATACTGTATATCAAACAATGTTGGTATTAGAACAGAACCTTTTGGGACTTGGCTGGTCAATTGTTTCTATGTGGCTAGATTGTTATTTATTATAACCCTTTGTTTTCTGTGCTGCTTCATGTTTGTAATACATTTCATTGTACAGTCTACTCTGCCTAAGATCTTCATTTTATAAACAAGTCCCTCATGTCACACAGTGCTGAAGGCTTTGCTGAACTCCAGGTGCACAACATCTAAAGGTTTCATCTCTCAAGCTCCTTACTGACATGATCAAAAACATTGTAATACAATTGGTCTGGTATGATTTCTCCTTGCAAAATCCACACTGGATCACCAAGTGTGCTTCTTTGTAAGTGTTCAATAATTCTATTTCTTAAGATTGTCTCAAGCATCTTTCCTGGTAGTAATGCTAATCTGACTAGCCTGTAATTCCAAGGCCCAGCCTTAGAGCCTTTTTATGGCTGCAGGGGGCAGAGCTCTGAGGACATGTTGCTATCACAGAAAAAGCAGTCACTCACCAGATCCAAATGAACAAGACAAAATGTTGGAATTGAAGCACTCAACTGTCTCCATTCAACACACCAGTCCCACTGCACTATTTTTCCCTCTCTCAGTGACAGCACTACTGCTGCCCGTCACTTCCACAGAAGCCTACCATGCCCAAGATGGCCACCGTAAGCTCAGTGCATATGCACTAGTCTGGCAGCCATGATGTGCATGCATGAAACAGTCCCCCATGCCCAGGATGGTGACATGATGTCAGTGAACATACGCAAATACCATGGATGTGAAGCGAATACACAAAACAGCCCACCATGCTCAAGATGGCTGCTGTGAGTTCTTTTCAAATGTGCAAGTACCACGTCTGCAATGTGCATGTGCAACTATTGCACACAGCAAAAAATAAGTTGCTAAATCAGATAGAGGATACTTTTTGTCTCTATCAAGGCATTACCATTTATTCCTGCATTCTAGGCTGTCCCAGTTTAAGTTATGTTAAAATATATAGTACTAGGCACTGTAGCTAGCTGTTACTGTGCAATGTGCTGTTTTGTGATATGATATAAGGTCATTTGCTGAACATTGGCATGTTTATACTAAGCCTTGTAAAGCTTTTAAGCAGTGCTACTTCCTGTGCTACATGACATATATCGCACATGGCAATGATGTACTGAAAATATAGAAGTAGCGATGATGAATGAACAGACTCCAAACCTGACAACAGATGGATTGGGATATCACCATTTCCCCCAACCCCTCTTCAACACTGTTGGATTTTTTTCTAATTTGTTTTCAGTTCAGCAGAAGACTATGAGCCTGTTGCCCTACTAGTTGGTACTGTTACTTTGTATGTAGCAACATTTTTTTCATGCTGACACCCAAGGGAACTGAATGATGGTACAGCTGAGCGTCAGTGTAAAAGAATAACAAACTTTAGTAATGCAGCTACAAAACTGTTGTGCCCATGGTACCATGCAGTGCAGGTTTGTAATGGCTTTCAAAAACACGTCTCCCCAAATCCTTGACAAGTACTAGAAAGTGCTGACTATATAAAGAACTCCAGCAACATAATTCTCATGGATAAACAGAATGATACATATTTTCTAGACACACATTAATTGGAATAAATACTGTACAGTGCATACAGAGGGTACACTAGTACAGACAGCTCATAATAGAAGAAGTGAGCAAAACTAGTTTTAAATTAAGGAACCAAAGAACCAGCTTTTGGAGGGTAAGTCCAGAGCTGAACATTTCTGTATCTGTTTATATACAATTGATTGATTTGCAGGACACTGTAAGTATATATGCCATAACACTTCAATTTCTTGTAAAGAAAGGGAACTATCTCATAAATGATTGTGCTGATGCTCCAGCACCACACAGACATGTAAATTTGAGCAGCAGGGTTACTACTCAAGCGGCTGTAGTGGCTCTGACCAGAACTTGTTCTGAATATTGGTACCACATGGGTCATCCTCCAGTCAGCAGATACACACACAGTCCTTAATGATTCATTGAGTATTATTGTCATTGGGATAGGTAGTTCCTTGAATAGTTCCTTCAGCATTTCTTGGTGTATTCCATCAGACACCATTGCCTTCTTGTTGTTTACCATCCTCAGTATTCTTTCAGCCACTTCTGGTATCACACACATGTCTTGTAGTGTGTCCTGTTACTCCTCTGTTAACAACCTATACACTATCTGCTATCATCCATCACTTTCTACTATATATACAGAGATAAAATACTGATTTAGGCAGTCAGCCATCTGTTTCCTCTTCTTGATTATCTCACCACAATTTATTTATTTACAGAAATTTTGGAGAATACCTTTGAGCACAAGTGCTCTTTTACAAGGGTGACGTGTCAATAATAGAGATTACAAGGCAACATAAAAAATACATTATCTGGTAGCCCTCCATATCCCCTTTCCTGGAAAGAAACACACTGACACATGTCTTGGAGAAAATGGTCATAGCCATGCATTTATTGAGTACTATTCCAGGTAACAGCAGTGAATGCAACTGGCAGGATCAACTACCCTGTGGTCATACTGGGTGAAGGCTGAACAGCCACCCCCCTTCATGCACCATTTGCCTTACAGTATAGATATACCTGCTGCAGGTGGACCGTGACCCCTCCCACTGGTCTGGATGTTCTGGTCCACCTCCATGCCAACCAGAGGGTGTCATGAGCCTTTCAGAAGAACTCGGCTTGTCACCTCCCACGTACCACTATGCCCTCTCTTAGTGATCCTCCCAAGATGCCGCCATGACTGTGACAAATTAGCATTCAGAATATCTTGACTATTTAATTCTCACCTATTTAGTTTCTCCAACTTCTACCTTGATTTAATACCCTATTGGAGGAGGTGAAACACATGGTAAAAACCCTGCTACAGGGAAAACCAGGAAAAGCCACTCCCTGACCCCTAGAGCAGTCACCCATACTGGGTCAGAAGAGAAGCCCTAACTCCCTGACCCCCACAGCTCTGCTTTTACTAGGGTTGGTTGGTAACCCCTGAAGGGTAAGAGGAGAAAGTGGATGGATAGCTGGCTCATGCCAATAAATTCCTCTTTCTCCCTACCCCCACAGGATATGTCCCCCTCCTAAGTGGGAGGTCCCTGGTGGTCCCACATCAAATCCCTGGCCTAGCTTGAGTCCCCCGGGACCACCTCTATCTTCCCCCCTTCCCTCCTCCTTCCAGGGGAGGATGGCCCCAGAAAAACTACTGCTGATGCCATCTGTTGAACCTCTGTATTATCTAGTAGCCCTTCATACACCTTTCCCAGAAAGAAACACACTGACACATGTCTTGGAGGAAATGGCCACAGCCATGGGTTTATTGAGTAATATTCCAGCTTACTGTAACAGCAGCGAGCACATCCGGGATGATCAACTACCCTCTGTTCGTACTGGGCCAAGGCTGTACGGCCACCCCCATCAGGCGCCGTTTGCCTTGCAGTATCTATATACCTGCTGCAGGTGGACCATGACCCCTTCCCTGGGTCCGGGTGTTCTGGTCTGCCTCCATGCCAACCAGATGATGTCACATGCCCTTCAGAAGTACTCGGCTTGTCATCTCCCTCTTACCAATATGCCATCTCTTAGTGATTCTCCCAAGACACCACAGGATGGACAACATCTGAGCCCCCAAGCCTCCTGCTTACCACTTCCTCCAAGACTTTCTCCAGTGCTCCTAGCCCTCACTGCAACCCCTGCTCAGTCAAGTGCCCCATCTCGGCTACCATGATTTGACCAGCAGCCTGAATCTGGCTATGTTTCACCACGGTCCCCCCAATGTTCGCATTACTGCAATCATCTCTGGATTGACCCAGATGCAAGCCTTGTTGAGAGGGGTCACCCCCTTCCCATTCGGCCAGCTTGACCTCTGGATCAGCTGGTACCAGATGAAGATGGTCTGAGGCCACCAATCCTTAATGGTTCAAATGTCCTTCTTCATGGCCAGCAGCAAATCCACTGTCTTCTGACTTCCCAGGTCTTCCCCTCCAAGGTGAACCACCAATATCCCCAGGATTCGCGGGTCCATTCCTCCACTCAATGCAGGGGGATCAACTCATCCCAGCGCATGCATTCAGACCCCAGCCATCAGATCTGACCCATTGGAAGACCCTTGTTATGTAGCAGCCTTCCTGCCCCAGCCGCCACTCTAGATGCCGCTTGTTGTGTGAAGGCCTGGCCATACATCCAAATTGAACCATTGATTCCAAGGGACCCTGGAAGAAATAGAAAGCCATTATAGCAAGTGTGGGTGCACATACCTCAAGAATGCTTGGGACCTCCAGGGCCCCAGATCCTGTATCTGCCCATCTGCCTACACCAAGCTCCTAGCATTCGTGGCTGCCCCAATCCTGAACAAGTGTGTACCACACTCCTTGAGGTTCAGCGTCACCTCCTGCACTGCCCGGGTCAGGACTGTTCTAAACTGGTAGACTGTAATGGGCCTGCCATCCTTGTGTTGGAAGAATGCCTTGCCTTTTTTGGGACTTGCAGCTGTATAAGTCTTCACTCTTTCCTGAATCCTCCAGGGCACCCCCGGTGGAGCCCATACCAGGCACCAGTGGCCCTTCCGCTCCCGGTTGATTTTGCTCCTGCAAAGCCTTACCCATACACCATCCTCAGTTGTTACAATGTCCCCTAGGTCCAAACCAATGGCCTTCAAAAACTGGTTGGGCTGCATTAGCTCCGACACCCTGAAAGCCCCACAAAAAGCCAACAGAAACATGGTGTCAAACAACAGCACCTCGAATGGGGTCCAGCAGACTTTGGGGAAAGCCCTTCATATACTCTCCAGGATAGCAGGGGTGATGGGGCGCCTTGTGTCTTGTTGAGAATCCAGTGACTTCCCCCACCCTTCCAGCACCTTATGCACCTTGAAAACCTTCATGCTGTCGGTAACCCCCAAAGTGCTGGAGAACCAAGGCAGGACAGCAAGACGCCTGTCCACCACCCATGGCATGTCCCCATTTTGCTGAGACAGCATGATAAATGTGCACAGTTGCTCAACAGAAATGGGCCAGTCCTCTAGCCAACCGTGCTGCGCACACATCCCCAAGTAGTGTTCCACCCCTTTTCTATATATTTCCTTCATTTTTAGAGCAATGTAATTACCTATACATTTCCAAGTCAAGATGTCACCACGCTCCGTAAGAAGGGGGGTACTGCCCGTGGCTGCTGCTCCACTGCTAGAGCCATCTCCCGGAAACATTGACACTGTGAAGAAGACAAAGCATCAGCAATTCTGTTGTGAACCCCGGGTATGTGTATGGCCTTAACGTAATGTTTAGCAGCAAGCTTTTTAAATGGAGATGCCCATCCAGTCCCCTGCATACTATGTTAAATGATTTCTTTTTTTCACGGAATTCCTCCAGTGCCCTCTCAGGTACCAACTTTGTGGGACGCGCTTGGTGAGGGTGCCAAATGATTCTCTAACTCTCCCTGGTCGCCTTTCCTTATTCAGCTTGTCCCAGGCTATCTGAGGATGATCTCACACTGATCTCTGGTTCTTGGCTTCCTGGCCCCCCCCTTGGCCATTGCACTGAATTCTGAAACCCACCGTAAACCATCCTCCAGCAGGTTGGCAACCTCCCTGTCTGGGTCCTGGCTGTGCCACAGGCTAATCCAGTCCACCCTTACTGGGGTGGGCAGGTATGCTACCCTGTGGCTTCCCTGGCTTCCTGATCATTCTTCTGAAACCTCCTCTTGGGGAGCATGGTGAGGTGCACTGAATGAAGGGGTGTTGCAGTCCACCGACCATGCAGATGTGCCAAAAATGGCATGACACCTGATTGAACTTGGATTGGTTGTAGCCATAGCTCACCTGTGTTGGTGTTGTCCCCCCTGCCTTCTGCACAGGGGCTGGCCTCAGTGGCAAGGAGCTGTCTGTGTGCACAACCCCCCCCAATGCATGACGTCCTCCCATATGGTCATGTCCATTGTACCCCACCCCAGGGTGCTGTCCTCCTGGTGCATCCTCCTCCTAAACTCCTCATCATTCTCCAGTCAAGCCATGCCACCCTTCCTCTAGTGCTTGAGTATGATCCGGTTCTGATAAGTAAACAGGCCCACACCTTGGTCCCTTTCTTTCTGAAGGGTAGTACCCACAAAGATGGGGAAGGCCACAATCCAGTTGTCAAAGGTGTGAGGCACCTTTGGGGGTTTCCTTTCAGACTCCTCACCCTTCTCCTTCTTCTTCTTTTCCTGCTGTACTGGCCTGTTAAGCAGGGAGAACATGTCCACATACTATCTGTTCCTAATTTGCTGTCTAACCTTATCAGTGAGGTGGGACCCCAACTGCTTGTCTATCCCCATATAGGAGCTAGGCTGTGATAGAGAGGGCTCAGCAGAGGGTGGTGCAGGAGCATCTACAGGCCCCATACCTGAACCCTGTTCCCCCACCTTCTCTACCACAGCCACCATCAGGTCCGGTAGCTTGTACAACTTCTGACCCAATCCCACCTGCACTAGACTGTCCTCAGGGGTGTCCCCTTGGGTACATGCCTCCCCAAGGGTGGCTCACAGCCCAATGGGCCCAGCCTCAACTGGAACATCTACGTCTTCCCTGCCTCTCCCTTCGGGCTCCCCTAGCTCAGGTCCCCTGACCCCCAGGGCCGCTTTGAGTACCTTAAGCACATCGCAATCACTCAAATGGCTTACCTCCTCTCCTTGCTTACCTCTCACTGGTGGCCTGGGTACCTTGACCGGAGGCACCACCCGCTCTCTGGCCAGCCGCTTCTTCAATGACTCCCCTGCAGCTGCTGAAGTCGATGGACCTTTCAGCCCCTCCAGGCATGCTTCCAGCCATGATGCCCTCTTCCTGTGGTACATCTCTCACATCTCTCACAACTCTCTATGTTTCTATGTTTCTCTCACAGAAGGCCTGACTTCAGGTCCTCCGTGGGCTTCATCGACAGCTTCCTCTGGTGGGCTGACATGTTGTCTGTAAAACACTAAAAGGCCCCATCCCTGGAGCTCTATTAGCAAAGGACACTCTCAGGGTTACACATCGGTGGATATAGGAAGCAGCAGCCCATTCCCACCCCTGCCCCAGCCTGCATTGTGGGTGGGGTTGCTTGGCTCTGCTCATACTGCTGCACCAGAGCTTATTGATTTATCATTTATTTATGTGTGTTTCATAGCTCACTGCTTATGTAACATATAGTTGAATGATGAATATGATTGTTGGATACAGAGGCCAGTATAGAGAAGACAATTTTTACTAGGTAATAGTATAGAATGTATTGTGCTTAGGTACTTGGATGCTTGAAATGAGTCGTTTAGATAATATTTGAAGGTTTTGGCCTTCCTCTGTATCCCACCTGTAGGAAGGAAGCTTGGATTAGAATTATAAAGCCCCAAAAAGGAATAAATATCAGCGATTGTTCTATAACTGAATGCTGAAGAAGTCGTGCATGCTTAATGATAAGAATAGATGATCACCTCCTCCAACTCTGGAGAGTGTGACCAGTAGCACTCAGGATAGGAAAAAACCCCTTGGGGGGAACCTCTGAGGACCCATGGCTACTGACCTGCCCATCCTTCTGGGCATACTAAAGGAGACAGATCCTAATTAAACTAATTAATCAGCTAGATCTGAATTCTAATTTATAGAATTCAATCCATATGAATGAAGCTTAAGAAAAACTGAATTGTAAATGTCTAGTAAAGAAATTTCTTTTTAATAAAGTCTGAGTCCGAGAATCCATGGATAATTTGGAATGATGGAGAGCAGATATATTGAAGAACCGTCTTCCATACTTCAGTTGATAGAGGGCATAATCCATGGAATTGAATGATGGTGGATGAAGTTGATGACTGACGAACTCAGTATAGGATACCAGAAGATAGTTGCATCCAAACTTGTGTGATACGAGGCATGAGAGAAGGCTTGAGGCCAGGCTATCGAGTGATGAATCCAGTTCTGATAAGAAAGTATAGTCTTTAGGAATTGAATGAAGGCAACGGCTGGAGGGTTGAGGTCGAGTACTGGTAGGCTGTATAGGATAATCGGAGACACTGATGCAAGGTTATGAAGCATCCAAGGAGTAGAATATGGTGAGCCCAAAAAGGAAATAAGTCAATTGAACTGTGAATCTGGAGTGAGGTAGTAGGAGCAGGATTGCAGCAATGAAGAAAAATGAGAAGGAACAGGACATGGCAACCAGCCCCTGAGGAAGCGATCTGAACCGACAGCAGATGAGATAAGTGAGAGGCGGCTGATTCCAGCAGGAGAAGCGCAGCCGGACCCAGGAACATCTGCTGGCAGAATTTGAGCGAGGCAGTCCTTCAATGAGCAGGAATCCATCAGCTGTAGAGGTACAAAATGCATGGAAGAGACCAATGTTGAAATATGGCAACTGTACGAGGAATAATATCGAGAGCTGAGGTATGCAAAGTTCGATGCATGAAAGCAGACGAGACCCAAAAGTCTGATGGAAATAATTGGAGAAGCGGAAGCCAATGAAGTAGCGATGTCACAGGCCTGAATGCGGTAGAGCACAAGCATGATAATGAAAATCTGCAGGAGACGTCAACTGAGTCCTGGAAGGAAGCAGCAGCAATTCCATGACTGAGGCAACAGGTCAAAACATCCAAGAGGGCAGCCCTGGAAGCTGCTGAATGAGCACTGAGGTAGTCTGATAGGTTGAGTGAGAAGGACCAGTCACTAGTCGTAGAAGTAGGAGCTACTAGACAGGCAGGGAGAGCAAGAGTCGAGATGCTAACTGAATGTCCTGAAAAGGGGAAGTAGAAGAAATTCCATGGCTTGAGGCAGCAGGAGCAGGTAGGCATAAAGTAGAATGGGAATCTCCAGGCCCCGAGCTGGGCGAGGCAGAAGTAGAACAGAAGTAGATGAACCTCCCAGCCTGAAGGGTGAAGGCAGGCCAGAGAAGCAAGCGAATAGCAGGCAATCCTCCCAGTCTGATGGGCGAAGGCAGGACATAGAGGCAGAGGAATACGAGGCAAATCTCCCAGCTCGAAGGAGAAGACAAGATGTAGAAACAGGCGATTAGTAGGGAAACCTCCCAGCCCGATGGGCAAAGGCAGGTCATAGAAGCAGGCAATAAGTAGGCAACAATCCCAGCTCGATGAGCAAGGCAGGTAGCAGAGCAATCGTATGTAATGCAATGGAAATGTTGAACTGTAAGTAATGCAGAGGGTCATTGTCTGACAAGGAGCGGTCGCAGTAAATATGGAAACAGGTAGACTGATGCCAGGTCAGGAGGAGCACAATAGAATGTAATGCAGTTTAGTCATGAGGACCCCAAGTCTTGGAGGGTGAGTTGTAATAGGAAGCATGCTGCACAATGTACACATAGGAGTAGAGAAGCAGAGCAAGTGTCCAAAGAAGAGATGAGGAATGGTGACATACCAAATTGAGAATCCAGAGTGAGGAGCTCCATGGCTGTCTGCTGCAGCAGCAGGGAGGCATATAGTAGGAGAAACGAATCAGTAAGCTCCAAGCTGATGAGTGGAGTAGAAATAGTGTACCTGTAATCTGAAGGGTGGAGCATGACATAGAAGTATTCAAATATGAATAGCAAGACTCCACTCAAGACATCCGGGAACTGAGCAAGGTGATTGCAAGTCCACAGAAGCTAGCATAGGCAGCCAAGCCTTCGTAGGGCAGCTGCAAGAGAAGGAGAGGGAGATCAAGCCCCATGCAGGCCAGCATGTGCAGTTGGTACAGCAGCAGTACTTAGTATGCATAGGAATTGGTAAATTAACAAGCTTGAGCACAAGGAAGCATGAGGTATCATGCAGGCAGAGCTAGCAGCGGCACGCAGCAAAGTCCTTCACTTGAGCCAAGTCCACGAAGCTTCCCAAGATGAGCGACCAACTGGCAGGTCCAGATTTGTAGAGGCAAGGGCCAAGGTAGAAGCAGAACGAGCCGAGGAAGGGCACCCCACAGGAACATGCAGGCTGCACAAGTGGAGCGAATTGGAAGGAAGCCGAGCAACAAACCGAGCAGGCACCTCGGAATCCAAACATGTGGCTAATCGGGCAGGCAAAGCTGAAGGGAAGCACGTCTGAGAGGCAGCCGCTGAATGAGATGCCAAGTACTGCAGTGAGGGTGTTTGTACATGGAATCGAGAGAGCAATGTAGCGTAGGTGGGTGCAAAGTGCCAGAGCAGGCATTCCGTGCGGCGGCAAGGTAGAAAACCTAAAACAACTGGAGAAGAAGAATAAGCGGCGATGGACTAGGCGTGGAGCCAGGCTGCCTGAAGGGAGACGACCAGAGGATGAAACAGGAGAAGGGGGGCAGGTAGAGAAAAAACAGCAATGTAGAATGGAGCAAAACGAATACAGAACACCCACAGGGAATGAAACAAACAAGGGGGTGGGGGGAAACCAGGAAACGCAGTAGAAATGGAGCAGGTAAAACAAACAGGCAGAAGGAGAGAAGCGAGATCTAAAACAAACAGAACAGGGAAGAGAACAAACTGGGGAGGAGAGACAGGAAAGAACAAATGACAGGACTGACGGGAGGGCAGGCTCACAGGCAGCCATGGACCAGTAACGACAGAGCAGCGAATGCGACTCTCTCTAAGCAGAGTGGGAGACAGCTGCTTTGTTTAAATAGGCTGTGGGGGAGGAGCTCTTCCCCCACATAATCCCAGGCTACTCCCTGCAATTATTTAGTTATTTATTTAAAAAAAAAATGTTTTATTTATGTTCATCCGAAAGAGGACTCCCCGTGCCCACTCACTTACCATGACCAGCCAGATCCCAGGCCTCCTTACAAAATACCACTATGCTGCTGGCCATCTGTTACAGTGGTAGTGCTACTGCCTGTTGTGCTGATGACCAGGAACACACATTTTACGTCAGAGGTTCAGCTGGGGGAGGTGCAATAAACATCCCATGGACAGCTCTCCTCCTCTGTGGGGGGGGGGTTGTGGCTCCCTGGTATATAAGCAAAAACCAGTGGAGGCAGGGTGTACAACAGGTAAGACCACTCTTCAGAGGAGGATGGGTGATCGCAGATGTCTGCTGGTCGGGTATGGGGACACACCTGACCTGCACTGATGTCATTGCACATCCATGCCTCCTGGGCAACTCACGAGAAAAAAACCTGGGCTGGCTCAAATGTGAAGCAGCCGGACCACCACCCAAATAACACTCCAGGTGGAAGACTCAACTGGGGCCTCTGGTATATCTCAGTCCTTCCCTTTGGAAAGCCTTACTGTAGGAGGAAAGCTGTGGGTCTTCCAGTCTGGGCAGCCTTGGGGGGAGATGCCAGGTGTGAGGTCTTGGCACTAAAGATGGAGTACATCCCTCATGCTGAGTCAAGGTGGTAAATAGTTAAAAAAATACCACTATGCCATGTGTGCAGAGTTAACCTCATTTACATGGGCACAGTGGTGTATTTATCACAACTGTGCTAACCACTTAGTGACAAAGCAGCAGCAGCACTGATAGAAACATAGAAAACAGAATTTGCCAGCAGATAAGGACTGCTTGATCCACCTAGTCTGTCCATTTTTCCCTTTCTATAGTATCACTGCAGATCCTGCTTGATCTCTGACCCAGTCACAAACTCCCCTTCCCTTTTCCTAAGATTCCCTTATGCCTATCCCATGTATTCTTGAACTACACCACTGATTTTGCCTCCACTATAGTACCTCCACAGGAATACTGTTCCAGGAATCCATCACTCTTTCTGTGAAGAGGTACTTCCTTATGTTTTTGGATCTACCTCCCTCCAGCTTCTTATTGTGACCCCTTTTCCTTAAAAAACTTTTTTTCTGGAAAATTCTTCCCTGCTATACCTTATTTACCCCATTAGATATTTAAAGGTGTCTATCCTATCCCACTTCTCCCTCCTGTCCTCCAGGATGTGCATATTTTGGTCCTTACATCTATCCTAGTAGGGCTTTTGATGCAGACCCAACACTATTTTAGTTATACTTTGGATTGTGAGATAGAATAAGACAAAATTGTCCATGCTGTGTCTAGCTCATAATTAAATAATAAATCCCTTAGAACTGGAAGGGGACAGGATCAGATGTGTTCCAGGACAGTAGCTGCTGCTGCTGTTGTTTTCACAGGGTTCTTGTGGATTTTACTTGGTAGGTTAGTTCT
This sequence comes from Neoceratodus forsteri, assembly GCA_016271365.2. Lineage (NCBI taxonomy): Eukaryota > Metazoa > Chordata > Ceratodontiformes > Ceratodontidae > Neoceratodus > Neoceratodus forsteri. The sequence continues at coordinate 702,773,527 of CM057455.1, forward strand.
TTTCTTTCTTACTTCTAAGGGGCTAGCAGGGTATTGTTTTTGGGGATGCTGGATGTTTGTAAACTGATTTGGTGGCTGTAAGTGGGGCTCTTTTGTGGATGTTTCACTGTGTAACAGGCTGCGCTTGGTAGAGGCCTATTTCTTCTGATTTCAAACCTATTTGGTGGGATTTGCTTGGAGATGGTTATTTGAATTGAGACCTATATCTGCTAATTTCAAGCCTATTTTGATGTGGTGTTAGTGAAGCTGATTAAACTGGAGACCTGTTTCCTTTGGCAGCAAACATATTTTGGGGGCTTTGACTTGAATTTTGATTCCTTGTGCTGACTCCATTAGCTGTAAAGGTTAGTTCATAGTGGGGAGGGGTGTAATGGTCTGGCCAGGTCTCACTCAGCCAATTGACTGGAGGCAGGCTGAATCAGGTTGAGGTGCTAGCTGCTTTGTCTTCTCAGAAAGAACTGGAAGGGACAGGATCAGTTGTGTTCCAGGACAGTAGCTGCTTGCTGCTGTTGTTTTCACAGGGTTCTTGTGGATTTTACTTGGTAGGTTAGTTCTTTTCTTTCTTACTTCTAAGGGCTAGCAGGGTATTGTTTTGGGGATGCTGGATGTTTGTAAACTGATTTTGTGGCTGTAAGTGGGGCTCTTTTGTGGATGTTTCACTGTGTAACAGGCTGCGCTTGATAGAGGCCTATTTCTTCTGATTTCAAACCTATTTGTGGGATTTGCTTGGGCCTGGTTCTTTAGCAGCAGGGCTTGGAGGGGAGACACAGGCTGATACACTCTCTTTGTCAGGTGTCTGCTCAAGACCCTCCTCCCCACCCTCCCTCCCAGAAGTCTGCAAATTTATAGGAGAAAACCTGCCCTGCAACTGGAGGAAAAGGCTGCTGGTGCAGCTCATGTAGTTCTAGCCACTGGGGTTGGATTTAAAGGCTGGGAGAGAGGAGCTTGGGAGTTGTTCATTTCCTTATAAGTTTAATGTGTTGTACTGCACCTAGTAACAGAGTTACTGGTGTACAGTGGACTGTCTCTAAGATTAGTGGGTGACCTGATTAGGCAGTAGGGGTATCTTGGACTAGGGGAACCTTGGTGGCACACCCAAGGAAACCTATTTGGTAGGGGATGGAACCACACATCATTAGAGCTGCATCTTGGGAGGGTGGTGGGGTGCACAGGTGTGGAGCAGCCATGATTGGACTGGGCTTGGAAGTTTGGTGGTTGCCCAGTATGCTACCAGCTAGCACAGCATAGGGAGAAGGTTGCGGGGATGAGGAGAAATCTGGGGGAAGGGGGGTGGTATGGTTGGGGAAGGGGGCTGGAAATCTCCCACAGGGTTGCACCAAGCACTGGGGGTGGGGGTATAGGGAAAGGAGTGCAGGAGAATACTCAGGGGTCACATAGGGACCCTGGCAGAGGGTCAAGGACACTACCAGGAAGCAGGCAGGTAACTGGGGACCCTCACAAGCGGGGACGGAGGGACAACATTCTCAGGAAGTAGGCAGATGGCCAGGGCTGGACAGAAGGAAGCAAGGCGGGAGGTGGATCAGACCTTATACTCAGTAACGCTTCAATTCTGTTTCTTCTGCTCAAGGATGGGGGTGATGAGCCACGACAGAGGTGGTTAGAGACGGAAAGGGTGTGGGAGTGGGAGGCAGGAGGCAGGTGCCAGATAGCAGGAAGAACAGGGGGGGACCTGGAATGCAGGAGAATGGGGGGAGCAGTGAATCAGAGCAGGAGGGGCAGGGGGAAGAGGGAGGAAAGCGCAAGGAGAAGGACCAGTTGGGAGGAAAGGTAAAGGAGAAGGACCAGAGGTACAAGGAGGATTCAGTAAAGGGAGCTGAGGGTTTAGGCCAGGGGAGCACGACGAGCAAGGAGGAACTAAATGGAGACAGGAAGGAAGGAGGATGAGTCAGGCTAGTTTAGCAGATGGGGGGAAGGACCAGTTGCGAGCAGTGAGGGGGAATTAGCAAGGTACAGAAGGATACCTCAGGAGGAGGAGAGGCATTGGAGGGGAGGAGGGCCATGGTAAATAAGGAGGGGTGGTATGTGGCACCCAGATAGGGGAGGAACAAGGAGCCAGCTGGGTGGAGGGCCGGTAGAAAGGATGAGGGACATGGAAGGGGGAAATGGAGGAAAAGGAGTGGTCAGAGTGCTCCTGCTGGGGATTCTATGATCAGGGTATCAAATGGGAGGGGAGGAGAAGCCTGGCCAGTTAGAACAAGATGCTTCCCTGGACTAACGGTGCACAGGGCTAGCACGAGGTATATCCAGCTGGCAAGACTGTGGGGTTCCCCAGACATACTGAGTCCACCTGGGTACAAATGACATTGAGGGAAATAGCGTAGCCAGAGATACAGGCAAGATTCAGGAGCTCGCCAGGGTCTGTCATGACATAGGGATGCACAGTTTCCTTCTCAGAAATTCTGACAGTGCCAAGGGCCAGTGGGGAACACAAAGGAAAATTAGGAGATAAACCAGTGGCTCAGGGAGTGGTGTGAGGCCAGAGGGTATGGGTTGATGGGGATTGGGGAGACCTGGGAGGATAAGGAGCTGTATGCTAGAGATAGACTACATCTCAATTTGGAGGAGGGAATCCTTAAGTTGAAAATAGAGGAGTTCATTGGTGAAAAGTGGGGTTTAAACTTGTGAAGGGGTGGGATGGGAGAAAGGCTGTCAAGGGGTGCCGATAAGGACGGACTCTGTCTCCACCCCTGGGGACCAGGAGGATTGCAGGAAAAGGCAACTGGCAAAGTGTAGACCAGGAGGAAACAGAATCCCCATGGGAACACGAGCAGGGAATGGAACTATAGGAAAGGGTGGAAGGTAGTCCTGTTAAATGCCAGGAGCTTGGGCAATAAAATGCCTGAGCTCCAGGCGATGTTAACTGAGGGAGCAGGTGGATGGCATGGTCACTGAGACTTGGGCCACTGCAAGACATGACTGGGACCTGAACCTGGAGGGTTACACTATGTTCAGGAAGGACAGGGGAGGGAAGGGAGGAGGGGTAGCAATGATGGTCAAAACTGCATTGGCATAGGGGAGTAGAGGAGGCGGAGGGAACCGTGGGAGGCGACGGTCACCTTGATAAGGGGGGCAAGAGAGTAAAAATAGAGTGTGTGTATAGACCCCTGCCCTGGGCGGAGGAGCTGAGGACAGTCTGGTGGCAGATGTTAGAGACACTGCAGACTGGGCAGAGGAAAGGTGGTGGTGTTAGGGAACCTAAACATGCCAGGAACAGACTGGGAGATCTATGACATCCTCTGTGACCAGGAACAGAGGTTGTTGGATGTCTTTCAAGACGCTGCCTAACTCAGCAGGTGAGGGAACCGACCAGGAGGCATGGGTACTGAATGTGGTCCTGGCAGACAGTGACCAGGATTGGGGGCCTGGAGGTAAGGGACCCATTGGCGGGAGTGACCATGCCACGTCTGGTTCTTGCCTGAACTAGGAGGGTAGAAGGCTGCACAAAGACGGAAGTAACCGACTCTTGGGGGGGTGAATTTTAAGGAAATGGGAAGGATCCTTAAGGAGCATTTGATGGGATTGGGCCAGACATGGACGCTGATAGTAGTGGGAAATCATCAGAGAGGGTGCAGGATGCTACCAGCACCCTACGCAAGAGTAAGACGAAAAATGCAGTAGGGCCCCAAACCCTGTTGGTGGACCAGGGAGGTCCAGGAGGTGGTGCGGAAGAAAGCAGCCTATAAGAAATTCAAGTGCTCAAGGAGTGAAAGGGATCGAGGGGAGCAGAGCTGATGGCTAGAAGGGCCACTAGAGTGGTGAGGGCAGCTAAGGCAAGGAAGGACAGAACCTGGCCAGGGAAATTAGAGAGGGAAAAGGGTTCTTTAGATACATTGAGGAAAGGTGAAGGTGAAGGGGCAGATTAGCAGGATTAAATCAGGGGAGATGGGCACAAGACCCAGGGAGCAGGCTGAGGTACTAAATGAGTACTTCACCTCAGTTTTCACCAGGGAAAATGGGGATGCTGCATCACACGGAGGAGACAGAGAGATAATGAGGAGGGGGGACCCTACCGATCGGCAGGTCTGGGGAGGGGGGCATCACTGGCAGGTGGGGGAGGGCTAAGCAGGAGAAGAGGTACCAGAAGTGGAAATCACAGCAGAGAGAGGAGGAAGCCAGCCCCTTAAGACGGAGAAAGCACCGGGCCGGATAAATTACATCCTAGAGTGCTGAAGGAACTTGCAGATGTCCTGATGAAACCTCTGGCAGAGCTTTTCACCATCTCTCTGAGGACAGGGTGGGTGCCCCAAGACTGGAAGGTGGCATGTAGTGCCTATCCACAAGGGGGATCAAGGAGCTGGCAGGGAACTACAGGCCTGTCAGTCTGACATCGGTGGTGGGCAAAGTGATGGAGGGCATTGTCAAGGAGAGGCTAGGGGGACCTGGATAAGTCAGGGTGCCTGGACGATAGACAGCATGGATTCATCCCAGGAAATCGTGTCAGACAAACCTGGTGGAGTTCTATGACTGGGTGACAAGTGCCTTGGACCTGGGTAGACCAGTGGATGTCCTCTTTCTAGACTTCAGCAAGGCATTTGACTCTGTTCCTCACGTGGGCCTGTTGGATAAGCTAGGAGAAATGGGGTGGGAAACCAGATGATCAGATGGATAGGCAATTGGCTCCAGGACCGGACCCAGAGGGTCATAGTTGGTGGGATAGTCTCATCCCCAGGAGGGTCATTAGTGGGGTCCCACAGATCAGTCCTGGGCCCTTCTGTTCAACGCCACGAATCTGACATAAGGACAGGAATCAGGAGGAGATGAGTCTCTTTGCAGATGACTCAAACTGGGGGCATTGGTGGATGGGAGAGGGAGGGTGGCCCTGCAGGGGACCTGGAAGCTCTGGAAAGATGGTCTAGAAAGTGGAAGCTGAGGTTCAATGCAGGGAAATGCAAGGTACTCCACCTGGGGGCCAGAAACCCAGGCCAAGTGTACACCCTGGGGGGGGGGAAATACTACAAGTCTCAATGGCTGAGAGGGACCTGGGGGTGGTGGTGGATGTCAAGATGAACAACTCTGAGACTTGTAGGAGGGCAGCAGCCAAGGCCAACAGGATGCTGGGATGCATCACTAGGGGGATCACCTCCAGAAGGAGGGAAGTGATACTCCCTCTGTATAACTGCTTGGTGAGGCCGCACCTGGAGTACTGCGAGCAGTTTTGGAGGCCACACTTAAAGAGGGACATTAACCTCCTGGAGAGGGTCCAGAGGAGGGCAACCAAAATGATTTGGGGCTTGGGGGACAGGACCTATGAGGAGAGGCTCAAAGAGCTAAATATGTACACATTGGAAGAGAGAAGGGACCGGGGGGACATGATAGAGGTCTTCAGGTACATGAAGAGGGTAAATAGCGGAGGAACAGTCAGGGTGCTTCGAAGGAAGGAGGAAGGGCCACTAGAGGGCATGGGTGGAAGCTGGAGGGGGGAAGATTCAGGGGAGAAAGAAGGAGGTGCTACTTCACTGAGAGGGTGGTGGAGCCATGGAATGCACTACCTAGGGGGCTGGTGGAGGCAGAGACAGTGGAGGGGTTCAAGAGGGGGTGGGACAGGTACAGGGGAAGGGTTCAGGAAGCAAAATCCAATGCAGCAAGAATATCCGGAACTGGGAAGGGAGAAGCCAGAGAAGGCGAGGGGGACAGCAAGGTCAGCACCCAGGGTGGGGACTGACCAAACGAGCAGACACGAAAGACCGTTAGGCCTATTCTGCTGGCATTTTAGGATGTTAGTATTACGTCAGTTTTCCATACAGTTGTCTAGGACCTTCATAAATGTTATATTGTTATTATTTATCAGTTCATCTGGTATATGGTTCCAGACTCTCATCACCCTTTCTGTAATTTTATTTTTGTTTGTTCATCATAAAATGCTCCATTTTGGCTTGTTAGCATACGGTGACCCAGTAAGTTTTGGCTCTTTCATTAGTTCTTTGCCTTTATGTACAGTGTATAGCATTAGCAAATCACCCCTTGTTCTTCTGCACTCCCATGTACGAAGCAACAAGTGAGTCAATCTTTCTTCACAGCTTTTAGTTTCCAAACCCTTCATTATTTTTGTTATTTTATGTTGTAATCTTTCCAATTTCACACTTTCCTGATTGTTAATCCACCGTTATGGTTGTGACCCATAATCTATAATTGGCCTAACATAATTTCTATAACATGGCAACACTATATTATCTGTTTTGTGACTGAACTGTCTTCTAATATCTGCTGACTAATGTAATAAAATATCTCTGGTTGCTACCTGACATGGTACTCATGTACCTATATTTTGACAACTGTGATCTACCTATTACCAAGCATGTACCACCAGTGAATGCCTGTAACACTGGTTGCTTTTTTAATCTAAGCATTATGTACTGTACTGTTTGTTTGCTGTGATGTATTGCTCTCTTGATGACGTGCCTTTGTAAATGAGACTATGACTCAAAGGTCTGTAAACTGATGATCTAATAATAAATAAAATAAACTAATGACATTAAGCATATTATTTACTTTAAAGTAGATTATATTAACTTGTTTCTTATTACTTAGGTCATTAGTTATGCAAAAAACAGATCCTTTTCATTCTCAGTAACACCTAACCTGGTACTGTTTATATAATATGAATGCTTTGGTTGCTCCTTCCTAGGTGCATCACCTTGCACTTGTCATAATTAAAGGTCATACTCCATTCCCTTGCCCAATTGGCCAGCCTATTTAGGTCTTGTTGCCGTGCAGTTGCATTGGTATAGGTTTTTACTTTGCCTCCCAGCTTTCTGTCATCCATGAATTTGTTGCAGAAATGTTGAATGTTGTTTTGGATGTTGTTTCCCAGGTCACTAATAAACAGCCCAAAGAGTATACTTCTATTGACCACCTCCACTGTGTCTATGTCATTCCATAGATGTGATCTCCAGAACTGGACACATTACTCTAAGTGGGTCTTACTAGCAATCTATACAGAGGCAATACTGCCTTCCTCTTTCTTCTGGTGATACCCATCTCTATGCACCCCACTATCCCACTAGCCCTACCAACTGCAATGTCATACTGCCTGACCACCTTTAGGTCATCCAATATGATTACCCCAGGTCTCTTTCCTGCTTGGGGGTCATCAGTATCATTCCACCCATTTTGTACACTGCTACTGGCTTTCTGTGCCTCAAGTGCATTAATTTGCACTTTTTCACATTGAAACCCAGTTGCTTTACCCTTGACTACTTCTCAAGGTTTCTCAGGTCTCTACTCATTCTTTCCACCCCCTCTCCCAGAGTGTCCACCCTATCATCCTATTGCAGATTTTGGTGTTATTCACAAAGAGGCAGACCTTCCCTTCCAGCTCCACTGCAATGTCACTTATTAAGACATTAGAGGACCAGTCCCAGCACTGATCCCTGAGGCACCCTGCTGGTCATCCTCCCTTCCTCAGAGTGATCTCTGTTTACCACCCGCCTCTGCTACCTATCCCCTAACCAATTTCTTACCCCAATAGGCTGTCAGTTATGCTGTATCCTATTAGCATACTGACAAGTCTGTTAGCACCATGCTAATGGTTTGAATATGAGAGCCACACGGTATACCATGTACAAGGCAACCATGATTGAGCACTTTTAAAAGGCCTGACTCAATCATGGCACCTGTGCACAGGGCTACCTGGCAGAGGGGCAACCAGATGGGGGTAGGTGAATATAGCGATGGGATGTTGCTATGTACACATGCGCCTGGGCATGGGTGGGGAGGGATCACACCATGCAATGGGTGGAAGGGAAGGAAGCAATGGTTTGTGAGGTGTAGTATGGTGGTGGGCTGCTGAGCTGGCCATGTGACATGGTGGGTTGGTGGCAGACTGGGGTTCAGGAGGGTGCTGGGTTCGGTTCCTGGTGCACTCACGTTTTTCTGCAATTTTTTTTCTGTTTTGCACACCTCCCAGACATGCACCCCGTTGGAGTTGAGAATCCTTTAGTAGGGTGTGCAGAGGGCATTGGGGGGGTGCAGTCCCCCACATAAAATAAAAAAACTAAATCTTGGGTGCCCTCTTGCTGTTTGCCAAGAGTGTACATTGCTGAAATTCATTTTCGGATATACACTCACCCAAACGGCGATTGCTATTCTGTGATCACCGTTATCACATAGAACTGGCTACAGTCTTTTCCTATACCACCTTGCTGGTGGCTAATAGTCAGAATGCAGAATTTAAGGCAATGCCTAGAAACCATATGGTACAATAAAAGCAGACTCTTGAGTACTAGACCCTCAGCATTTCCACAGCTGAAACAATTTCAGATGACCAATCACATCAACAACAATAACAATACAGAAACCTTTTCTAATGTCTCAGACAACAAATAAAATAATAGTTTAGAAATCAGTTCAGTAAAAACAGCAGTTTATGGCACAGTAAAGCAGCTGTCAAGAAAAAAATAGCTACCACAGCATCTGTCACTGTCTGGTTCTCTTAGTCACCTTGTTATAATAAATAATTGTTGACAATGGCTTGTTTCTAAGCTATCTGCAGTTTGTTGTTACCCTCAGGATCACATTACATTGCAGGGACTTATGCTGGTAGCTGAAAATGTTAATAGTGCTATATCTATTTCTCAATACTCACATAATTGTAAATTTGTTTGTTTATTTATTTACTTACTTATTTTTGAGGGCTGGGCAAGTACACTGGATCAGGTGTTGTGCTTTTACAGGTGGTAATAAAATCATGCCATATTGAGACTAGGGTGAACACAGAGACTTCAAGCATCACACATTACATTAACAGTTGCAAAGGTAAATCATGGCTAACAATCAAGAATTGCATTGGCAGTTAGAATTATTCATTACATATTATTATTCATCATTGTGTGCTTGGGCAGCTTTCCAAAACAGTCAGTAATCTAGCAAAACAGAGCTTGCTTTCAACAACCTGTATTTTGCAATCTGTTCCCTACAGGCTGAGTGCAGGTTAATACAAGCATACTGTATTGGCCCATTCAGTAGAGATTGCTTATGTAAACGGAAACTTAATTCTGATTCCCTGTTTCTTTTAAAAAGTGAAAAATGGACTGCCCACCATACTGGTGTTACAACACAAAAACACATTTGCTTACATTCCCTTAAACAACTCCCACTGCATCATTCCTGGACTTGGGAACACCCACAATACAGTCTAGCCACCCATGATGCAGTGGGAGGAGAGAAGCCTATCAAATCTTGACTGACTAAACTGTTTGGGGCTTTTCCTAGTGGTCTAGCAGTATGTAATAAGAGTAGATCAAGGATTTGACTGTTACACGAGGTCCCTGCACCCTTATTGGTACCCCCAGAGGTACACCGTAGACAGCTAGTGCTTAGGCATATGTTATACTAACATATAGGGCTTAGGGCATCTACCGTACAAGAGTAGATGTCAGGATATGTATGCATATTATTGTAATACACTTTGCTTTCTAATACATATATATACTTCTGTGTGATTCTTACAAGATGTTAGGACATCTGTGTCCTTGGAATTATTATAAATATATGTTGGCATTGCCACCTTTTGGTGATTTGTACTACTACACTGAGTTATGTAAGACTCTGTACACTGTACTCTTTTGTTTTACAAACTGATGACTACTACAAAATTGTATAATGTTATCTTGGACCATGGAGCCACCTCTAATTTAGCCAATAGGTCTCATCTCTGTAACTAGAAATGTTTCTATCTTACAGTAACCATAGTAATTATCATAGGTATATAATGTGAGACACTGAGTCTTATACCTCAGAGACCCCAAGAGACAAGAAGAAACCTCGAGGTATAGGGAACGATTAGCATTGGCTCCCGGTTTGTATTGGTAAAAATGGCTTAGGGCAACTGTGATTTATCCTTTTGGTAGTAATAAACAAGTTTATTATGCTAATGCATCATGTCTGTGATTGCTTGCATTTCCAATATTGCCAAGAACCTGAGAGTGAGGTTTAGGCTTCCTGACATGACACAAAACAAGGTTAGGTATCATTACACCAATAGCATGCATTTCAGTTCTATTAAGAAAAGAAACACATGAAACAACTAGCAACATCAATGCATTTTACAGAACATAATCAATCATAAAATGCGACTTTTACCTAGAAATAACATGATGCAAAAAGGTTGACAGTGTCCATTTAAACCACATACAGTATCTTAGTTTAGGAATGAAGTAAAATAAAAAGAAAAAAAATGTAAATATTGCCAATACTTTTGCTGAAACTACATTGTTATTTAAAAAGTACATTGTTAGCCAGCTAACATATGCTGCTACTGTCTTCTCAGTTATAAAACTAGGTAAAAAGCAGAGACCCACTGAAAATTCGATTCTGCATCTTCACTGAGTTGTCTTTGGTATACATTTGTAAAAAATAAAATAATAATTCATACATATGAGGAATATGGAAAACAATAAAAATAATTATGCCCCTCCCAGATTATTACTTCTCCAAGATACTCCACATATCTCCATTGCAAATTTCAGCTTGCGGAAAATAATTATTTTATTCACATAATTTATATGATATGGAAAAGGTGAAGAATCAGCATTAAAAAAGAAAAGATATCCTGTACAAAAGGCAGCATTCATTTTCCATCCCATATCTGCATCATCTGTTCTTTCCCATTAGTTTAGCACTTACTTCACTAAAAAAAAAAGAGAACGAGAGATGACTTGGCTACATATAGAAGAGAAACTGTTATTTTCCATTACAGCAAGAGAATTATATTTTGAAGGTGATTTCAGTTTTAACACATTTGATATTGTGAGAAAAATTACCTGCAACCTTACTAAAACCAAATTTGTGAAAATGCATAAGATAGAAGAATTATGTTGTGCATCATCAGTATGGTGTACAAACCAATCTGAAAACTCATGCATTCATAGGAATGTGAAAACACAGGTATTAATTTAGTAGTGGATCTATATAATTATAATAGATTTCTGTGATGGTGAAAAATGAAAGATATATATGGTGTTCCTGCTGAGATTTCATCTATCTGTCTGTCGACCTCTATTGGGGACATAGATAAATAATAGATATAAGTAATAGGTACAGTAAGTGTGATGTATGGAGAAATATACCATTAAGGGAGGCTAATTAGCTCAATAACCCAAGAGCTTGAAGGGTGAGAGGGATTATGAACTATATAACTTCCCAAGATGGCAGATTTCCATATAGCACAGTTACCTTTTATTTTATAAAATGAATTAGGATGGTCTATTTATCTTTAGATTTCCTTTGTGATCATTTTCTGGCTTTGCCTTTGTGTTTTGACTTGCTATGTTTTCCATAGAGTAGTGTCCTCCTACAAAAGGGGTAACCCTGTGTTGATCTATTTTTTGGTTCAGGTCTAGAATGGCACTCAGAAGCATTGTGGCATCTGCAGTATGGTGCAGCATTGAGTTTGCAGGCAAGGCATTCTGCCATGGACCAGCTGGAAACCAGCATCAGCAGCATAGAGCTTCAGTAGCATAGAAGCAGTAGCATGGAGTGCTCACACATGAGAAAACTAGAGCATCATTGTAAGTGGGTCTGGAGGTAGGTGCTGGGTTAGTGACAGGGTTTTTAAGCAAGGGCACTTTTTGTAGGTAGTTGTTTTTTTTGTTGTTGTATTTCTTTTTTTTTTGTATTTCTGCTGGTACATAGGAGCTGTTTTTGGGAGAGGTTGTGATTTTTTTATGGTGGATGTTTCATGTGTTAATAAGATGGTTATAACATGTATTAATATGGTTAAACTATGGTGTTTTATAGAGTGTTTGCCAGGAATTATTATGTTATTACATCTGTAGGCTGTTAATTTAGTAGTAGTTTAATGAAATCTTGTAGCTTATATTTATTTATTTAGTTAAAATTTGGGGACTGGGAGAGGCATACTGCGCCAAAGCTTATTTCCAGGTATAACCCAGGGAAAGGGGAAATGAGGAAGAGCAGAAGTACAACTGAAATTACAAGTACAAAAGTACAATTTTGAGGCTACAGCTGAAGTTTCAAATATAATTTGGATTACTGTAGTAACATTACACAATAAATAAGAACATATGAAGCATGAAAGTACAATGATGAGATAGATGTGAACTAATCCTTGGATATTATTCAACTAAATTGGCATGGGCAAAAACCAAAAGAGGTAGCTTGGAGGAAAAGAGAGAAAAAGGTGGAAAAAAAAGGAAGTACGGCTAGTTAAAGTGAGCTAAAAGCCTACAGACAGGGGAAGGGTTAAAATAGAGCAACAGACTGGAAATGAGGAGGAGGATGGTCAGAAACAAGGAGCAGGGTGAATTTGGGAGAGAAGACTCTTTAGATTGTGCAGAGAGGACGTTAGATGAATGGTGCTTGGACTAGAGTTCCAGAGGGATGGTAGACAGAAGGAGAAGGCTGCAAGCCCAGAACAAGAAATAGGATGGGGGGGAGAGAGAAGGTACAGAAGTCCCTGAAGTGAAGCAGGTAGGAAGAAGGTGACGAGGGTGAAAGTAGACACGAGAGACAGGAGGGGAAGGATCCAAGCCTGAATTTGGAAATGAGGGTGGTGGCATGATGCTGTTGTTGTAAGTGAAGAGAGGGAAGGGAAAGATAGTAGAGGGAGCAATGGTGTGTGCAGGGTGAGGCATTCAAAGGCAAAGTGGCAAAAGGCACTAAAGAGGGTGTCCAGTCTAGAGAGGGAAGTGGCAGGGGTGGACCCAAATACCACACCTGCATGATCAAAGATTAGGTGTATAATTTTGGTAAGTAGCTCTCGATGGACAATAGGAGAGAGGGATTCTTTGTTTTGATATAAGGAACCTAGCTTGGGACAGAGTTTAGAGTAGATGTACTCAATGTGGGAAGAGAGGTCAAGTCAACTGTCCAACCAGACACCCAGATCTTTGAATGAGGAGACTACATCAAGGATGGAGAAGAGAGGAGAGTTTGGAAAGCTTTTGAATGGTACCAAAGATTATAGACACATGTATTTGCATTAACCTTTATCTGGTTTGCCTGGAACAAATGAAGAACCCTCCAGAAGTCAGACTGTAGTTGAGTAGCCATCCCAGGGAAGGAAGGACCGGAAGCAAAGAGGACAGTGTCACCAGCATACAAGTGGATTCAGGAGGAGGCACAATCAGAAGAAAGATCATTAAGGAAAATTGAAAACAGGACAGAGCCTAAGATGGAGCCCTGAAGGATGCCAATTTAAATGGGGAAGGGGTGAGATAAGGCGTGTCATGCCTGGACACATGTGTGTGGCCCAGTGAGATATGACCTAAACTAATCAATGACATGAGTAGCGAGACCAGTAGAGAGAAGCTTGGATAGAAAAAGAGGATGGGAAATAGAATTAAAAGCTTTGGCCAGGTCAATAAATATGGTAGCAGTGATGTGTCCCCTGGTCCATGCCAGAGAGAATGTTGTCACTGACACAGAGGAGTGAAGTAATATTAGAGTGTTTTTTTTTCTGAAGCTGGATTGATTTAGGGAGAAGAAGTCTGTAGAGTTAAGAAAATCAGTTAAACAAGAAAGTACTAAGGACTCTTATAATTTGGCCAGGGAATGGAGGAAAGATATCAGTCTGCAATTGTCAGGAGAAGAGGGATCGCCCCCTATATCAAGAGGAATAACCCTGGCAGCTTTCCATACCTGAGGAATGGAACCTACACAGAAAGAGAGATTCAGCAAGTGGGTGAGAGGAAGGGTGATAGCAGGGGCAGAGATATGGAGAAGGTGGGGGTTGAGGCAATCTAGGCTGGATTATGGGGGTTGAGTGAGAGGAGAGCATGAAGAAGTTCCTGCACAGAAAAAGGAGAAAAGAAAAATCCAGTAGATGAGGAGGAAGCAGGAGAGGCAGGGAGCATAGGCACTAGGTTGGAAGGGAGAGCACAGGTGGTGAAAAAAGAGTTGCGTATTGAAGCTATGGAAGTAGGGTCTGAGATGGGATAACCATCAATAAACGGGGTGGGGGGAAGTTTGGGAGGGGGATAGAAGAGGGAGTGAAGTGTCTGCCAGACATTGGGGGGTTGTTGAGGTTATGATGAAGGGCTATTTTGAAGTACTGGGATTTCCCCAACCTGATAACCTTAGGACACATGTTTCGTAGGGAGCTGAAGAGCCAGAGGTCAAAGAAAGAGGGAGGATTTGTAGCACGCTCAGGCAGCATCATAGACACATAGAAACATAGAAATTGATGGCAGAAGGGGACCGCAAGATCCATCTATTCTGCCCAATATGGGTAACTGTCCCCTCTTTTATCCTTTCTGTGAAATGATACCTTTGTGCCTGTCCCAGGTGGTTTTGAACCCATTGGTTGACCACCCTCTCAGTGAAGAAGAACTTTCTAACATTGGTCCTGAATCCCCCCCTTGATCCTCATATTGTGTCCTCTATTTCTGACACTTTTCTTTTCCTGAAGGAGCTCCTGTAGTCATTCCTTATTTATACCCTTGATATACTTGAATATCTCAATCATTTCCCCCCTCTCCCTCCTCTGCTCCAGGGAATACATGTTGAGCTCCTTCAACCTATCCTTATATGCCATTTGATGCACCCTGAATCATTTTTGTGGCTCTCCTCTGCACTGTCTCAATCTTATCAATGTCTTTTCTAAGGTGCGGCCTCCAGAACTGTATGTAGTACTCCAGGTAAGGGCACACCAACATCTTGTAGAGTGGCAGCACCATCTCCCTTCTGCGACTCATGATTCCCTTCCCTATGCAGCCCAGCATACCACTGGCCTTTAGTGCTGTCTTTTTGCACTGCTTCACCATCTTTGAGTCATCTGAAATAATGACTCCTAGGTCTCACTCTTGGTTGGTGCAGGCCAGCTGCTCTCCTCTCAGGTAGTATCCCACTTTGGGGTTTCCCTTGCCTAAGTGCATGACGTTCCACTTTTTGGCATTGAACTTCAACTGACAGGTGTCTGACCATTCCTTGAGTTTCCTCAGCTCTGATTCCATGCTCTTGACCCCTTCTGGGGTGTCCACTCTGTTGCAGATCTTGGTGTCATCTACAAACAGACACTCCTTCCCATCTAATCCATTACTGATATCAGCTATAAACACATTGAAGAGCAGGGGGCCCCAGCACCAACCCCTGAGGCACTCCACTAGTCACTTTCCTCTCAGTCGATACCACTCCATTTATCTGCACCCGTTGTGTTCTTCCCTTCAGCCAGATGCTCATACAACCCACCATTTCCTTACCTACGACAATGTGGTCCAGCTTCTTTACCATCCTTCTGTGTGCAACCGAGTCGAAGGCCTTACTAAAGCCCAGATAGACCACATCCGCCGCTCCCTCTTGGTCCACTGCCTTCATTACCCAGTCAAAAAAGTCAACCCGGTTTGTCTGGCATGACCTTCCAGCCATGATACTGTGCTGTTTTGGGTCCTGTTGCCCACTGGATTTCAAATGTGCTACTATCTTTTGCTTGAGCAGTGTCTCCATCATTTTTCCTACCACTGATGTGAGGCTCACTGGACAGTAATTTCCAGCCTCCTCCGTACTCCCTGATTTGCTAAGTGAGACCACTGTCACCCTCTTTCTGTCTTCAGGCACTGTCCCACTTTCCAGTGATTTGGTGAAGAGCTCCTCCAGGGGCACTGCTATCACACTCCCCAGTTCCTTGAGGACTCTTGGGTGAATCTCATCTGGCCCCATGGCCTTGTCCACCTTTAATTTATTTAGGTTTTCCAAGACTTGTCCCTCTGTGATGGGGCTCAAGTATTCCCCTGGCCTTTGGGTGCAACTACTTTGCAAGTTTGGGCCATCTGCTGCATTCTCCCTAGTGAAGGATATCAGGACTTGTAGAGCTGTATGACGTCCACTGATATCCAGGGCTAGTGGGATCATCTGGCCCTGCACCTTCCAGAAGGGGCATGAGCATTCCAGACTTTGTGTAGGTAGTAGCAGAAGAGAGTGAGAGAACATAGCCAATATCAGGGGCAGAGTATATGAGTAACCAGTTAGAGGTTTGAAGATTGTGGAGGACAGTGTCAGTATCAAGCAATCTGTAAGACGCAAGCTAGTGGTAAGTTATGGGAGAGTGGGACATATGTACCTTACAGACACAATATGTCATATAATGGTTGCTGAAGGCATTAGGGAGAGTGCCAGTAGCAACTATATGGTGAGGGTGAGAGGAAAGCACTCAATCTAGGAGAGAGTGGTTTAGGGAGATTGGGTTGGGCCTAGTGGGGTCCTTAATAGATTGATTGAGGTTTAGGAACTCTTATCTTGTCAGTGAAAGGCTTAAGGGTAGGAGAGGTCCAGTTAAGATTAAAATTACCAAGAAAAGTTAGTTCACCAGAGAAGGCAAGGGATACAAGGGAGGAGATATGTTAACAAGGGAAAGAGGGAAAATTTTAGGAGATGCATAAATCACAGCAACAAAGATAGGAAGAGAGGAGAGGAGAGGTAGGTTAGACTGACAATGAGGAGCTTGTGCTAGGAGCTTACACCGTACCATCATGCATGTCTTTTATATTATTAGTATATATTGTCTCCTACTCCCTTCCCCAGGTCACACATGGTAATGAGCCTTGGCAGGGCTGAGCTATGTGGTGGTTGATCATTCAGGAGCTGTGTGTGGTTGGGCATGGAGTGCAGTGCACTGGGGAGCAGTGTGGTTTACAGTCAGGAGCAGCCTTTTGGAACAGCATGGTTTGTGGTCAGGAGTGGCTTTTTGGACCAGGGCAGAAGGAGGTTGGGAGCAAATGAATGGCAGCAGTGCATGGAAGGCTTGCATTTGAGGCTAGAAGATTTGAGGGATAGCATTGCTTGGTGAGTGAGATGGAAGGGTGGGTGTTGAATGAGTTTTTAGTGTAGGGTAGGGAAGTTTTTTGCAGTAGAGTTGTGGGGAATTTAGGGTGGCTGTTATAAGTGTTAAGGGGCTTGCTACATGTGCTATTAAGGGTATTATTATATGTGTTTTTAAGGGGATTGTTACAGATGTTATTGGGATAGTTTGTAGTGTGCTAGTATTAAGGTAGTATTATTGGCAGCACAGTACATTAATACAGTAGTAATTAGCTGCTTGGGTTCATAAACCGTTTTTTTTTTTTCACATACAGTAATTGAGTATCATATTACACAAGCAAATATATGAAGGCATTGTCAACAGAATGCTGGCCAAATCAAGTAATATCAATATAACACGTGTATATGAACATACAAATGAGCCTGCAGAAAAAGGCCTTGTGGTCTATCATGTCTTCTCAAGTTTGCAGTCCCATAGTGTCTACTGAGGGATCCTCCTCCTGTTATCTGTTCCTGTCTCCCTGCTGATGTCCTCCCTCTCTCCACTCCCCCTCTACTACATGCAACTTTCCCCTTTGTTCTGTCCCAACCTCTCTTAAAGCTGTCCAGTGTCTTCAAGGAGAGTATTTCTTCTAGCAACTCATTCCATTTAGCTACCACCATCTTCGTAAAAAAAGTGCCTCCTCCTTTCTCTCCTGAATCATCCCCCCAACAGCTTAAGGCAGTACCCCCTAGTGGTCCTGTTCTCTCTAAGGCTACAGAGACCCTCAGAGCTTACCCTGTTGAAACCCTTAAGGTACTTGAAGGTTTCAATCATGTCACCCCTTTCCCTTCTGTCCTCCAGGGAGTACATGTTGAGATCTCTGAGGCTGTACTCATTTGATTTGCTCTACTTTACCGGATCATTTTGTTTGACCTTCTCAGAACCATTTCCAGTAGGTTGATGTCCTTCTGTAGGTAAGGGCACCAATACTGCACACTGTACTCTAGGTATGGTTGTACTAGGGATCTGTACAGTAGCAAAATGATCTCCACTTTCTTGCTGATTATTCCTCCAGCTATGCAAACCAACATCTGATTCTCTGTGGTTGCTGCTTTCCTGCAATGTGCTGAGCAGTTCAGGCACTTATGATGATCACTCTCAAGTCCTTTTCCTCCTCTGTCCTGGTAACCAGTACATCTCATCAGCCAGATTCGGTCACCATGTTCTTCACCCCCAAGTGCATTACCTTGCACTTTTAGTCATTGTATCCTCCTTACCATATTCTAAATTGTCCTGCGTATGTCTTCCTCCATTCCAGTCCTCCCTATTACTCCACCTATCTGCCTCTTCACTTGTTCCTGCTTCTGATGACTCCTGAGTCTGCATTTCAAACTTCATGCATAGGTATTCACACTGTCAGAACTTCCTATGTATATGTATCTGTAATTTGTAAGTGTAACTGTAAATGATGTAATTGTAATTGTTAATGATGTAAATGTAATCATCGTATCTGCCCTGTCATTGTCATTCTACTGCACTTCCTTGGTCACCACTGAAAAAGAGACCGTACTGTTTCAGTGGGCTCACCTGGTTACCAAAATTCAAATAAATAAAAAAACAGTGCTCAATACATGGCATGCAATTTGCTCTTGACAGAATTAAATAAATGGTACCACCCCTAGTGCTGCAGTGTATACCAGGCTCACTATCCAGAGGACGGGGGGTGGGGGTGCTTACAAAAACAACATTTCTATTTACTCCAGCTCTGGGGAGATGATGCCCGGCATATGCTAGATGTAACTTCTGAGGGGGCCCAATAACACTTGACACCAGGAGCAATAATTTGAATGTCCACAGCTGTAACTGGGATTGTGTAGTATGGCTTTATTCACTGATGTTACACAAAGCAAAGGTGGTCCCTCAAAGGCTTGTATGTAGAACAATGAACAGGGCTAGGCAGAGCTGTTTTCCACACAGACCATTTTCTAGAAACTCTGTTTTTCCTTTCCCTGAGGGTTCTCAACATTCTCTCTCTCTCTCTCTCTCTCTCTCTCTCTCTAAGTGCATTCCTGTGGGATGTGCCATGCACTTTACATTTCCAAATTACATTTTCATTTCTCCAAAGTGTATACCTGTGGGATGTTCCACACACTTAAAAATCCTCCTGGTGCTAACCTTTGCCCAGGGAAAACTGGTGCCCATCCATCAACCAGTTAACCCTGCTTGAAACTCCAGATGGTAACCCACCCAACCTTTGCTCCAACCAGCCTCTGCCATTCCTTCAGGGTTATACCAAATGAGCCTCCAATCCCCACTTAATTGCTAAAGACTCCCATCTTCAAATGTTCAGGCTCAGTACATTTGTGGTGAGTAAAAAAGGTCTTGACTGGTGTATTCTAGCTTACTCTGGGCACATACACCTCAGACAACTTCCTACTTTAAAATTCACATTCAGCACATTTGTGGTAAAAGGGGTCCTGACCGGTGTGACATAGCCTACCCTGGACACACACACTTCAGACAACTCTCTAAGAGAACAGTCTATTGTCTCTGTACTCACAGTTTTGTTGTTCCTTCTTCACAGACATGGAAAGAACAAAAAGCACCTCTTTCCTCTCTGGTAGCTTGTCAGATCCTCACAAATCGTCCTCCCTTAAGGTAGCTGACACTCTTCAGGACCTTCAGGGGATTGCATCTTGGATCCACAAGCAGCAGTCCCTCTCACTCTCACTGAAATGAAGCTATGGAATCCTACAGGCAAATGATTTCCACCACTTCACTGGCAAGCTGAGGATTTAACTTCATTAGGGTAAGAAATTACCAGGACTTTCTTTTCTGAGCCCCGCTTTGCACTTAAATACTGTATCTTTGCAACTGTTATACGGATTTGCACAAAATTTTACACGTGCAGTCTCGGGGCTGGATGGGTGGTTGGTAGGTGAAGCTCTTGACGTGCCAAGTTTATTTCTGGTCGGATGTGCAGATTTCAAGATGCAGATAGTGAAAAATAAAAAAAATTAAAAACACCGTTTTCTGTTTTTTTGTTTTCATCGCCTTGCACCCAGATGGTTTGGAATTTTGGTCTGACGTTTTCAGGGTAAAATTGGCTTGTCCCACAGATGTGCATTTCATTGGTCTGGTGAACAAATATTAATCCATTCCAAAGTTATTACATTTTAAAATGTCAGTTTTGAGCATGCTCTGTACAGTCTTTTGGATAGCTGTTTGGAACAAAAAAAGAATTTTGTCCATACAAAAAATTATCCTTTTTCATATGAGGCCAATCCATTTTCGTGAGGACAAAATCCTTTTTGTATGGCTGCCATTTTCTTATTTTTATTTAAACTTACAAATATTTAAAGTACATAAAATGATGTTGTTTAAAAAAAAACACACCTGGACCTAGCTAAGTGGGACACATCTAGCTAGATTTCGTTTTTTGTTTGTTTTTAAAAAGTTGCCAGAAATACATTTTCTGGGCATCTAAAATCTGGAGTGCCCAGCTTAGTGAGAGGAGCCATTCACCCATGTTCTCTGTATGAGAACAGCAGGACTTTCTTGAGTTCTGCAGCTTCAGGCTGCTGTGAGAGCAGTGAGCCATCATTTCCCTTGTGTCTAGTTGTGTCCACACCCTCCCATCACTGTCCAATTAGGTAAGCTATGTTTTCCTGGTGTCTAGTGGCATCCCCTACACTTCAGTTGCCAGCTCCATATTTAAATAATGTTTCTCTGTTGTCTAGTGGCACTCCCACCCTCTGATCAACATCCCCTTATTGATATAATGTTTCCCTGGTGTCTAGTGTCACCCCCACTCTCACATCACCATCCCCATAGTGATATAATGAATCTCTAGTGTCTGGTGGTGCTCCCTGACCCTTCAATCACCATCCCTTTATTGATAAAATGTATACCTTGTGTCTAGTGGAGTTCCCCCAGCCTCCCATCACCATCCCCTTAAGTATTTATTTTCTTGGCATCTAGTGGTATCCATCCCTCCTATCACTGTCCCCATATTAATGTTACATGTTTAATTAAACCAGTAAAAAAAGAAAGCGGTCCCTCACTGATCTAACACCCCCACCCCAACCTCTCACTCAGCACCCACCACCCTGCACTCCACCTATACCTGCCACACACCCTCACTTACCTGAACATGTCACAGGGCAAAAATCCGATCTCTGATCCAAGACATGTCTTGCTGCTGGAGCCACCAACTGAAATATGAGAAACTATGGTAAGTGCAGTTCAATGTATTTCAATAGAGTATTGAACTTTGATGCATAACTGTGTCATTTTTTATATATTTTGACCCTAAATTTTCAACATAGCATTTTAGTGACCCCACCTCATGACCAATGGCTGTGGAATTATGCAAATCAAGCCTAAAAGGTGATTTCACAGTTGCTTGGTGTAGTCATCTTTCAGGTAGGATTTTGACATTTTCACCACCCTTCTTCGTGAGAAGGCCATGTTGAAAATCTGGAGTCAAAATACATAAAGCTAGCAAAGTTATGTGCATACATTGAAATTTTACTATGCTTGCTCATAGTTTTGGTAATTATAAATATTTTGACCCTAAATCTTAGTCATTTTTTTCAGCTGTCATTTTTCAAATCCTGTTCCAAATGTGTTTTCCCAACTGTAGTGCGAAATAACATTTTGATGCTGCAGAATGACATTTCAGCTTGGATTTGAACATTTTCACCACTAGATTCTTGACTGGGATAATAAAAAGGCTATGCTAACAATTTGGTGCACAGATATGGTAAAATGTCCAGATTATGAAGGGAAGTTGCAGTATATCAACATTCATTCATAACTTCACCAGTTTTCATTATTTTGACTCCAAACTTTCAACATTGCCATTTTTCCATACCACCTCATAAATGTAATGTGTCATTTTTTTAAATCCTGGATGAGATGTATTTTCACACTTCTGGTGCAACGCGATATTTCAGCCAGTATATTAGAAATGGTACATTTTGCATTTATATGGCAAATCATAAAATGAGTATCTTGAAAATTTGAGGTCAGAATTGAAAAAAAAAACATATAATTGTTAACAAACATTTTGTGTAGTGCCACTCTTGACCCCAATGGGTATGCATTGTGATCCTGTGCTGGTGAGCTCAGTTTGGAGGTAAGCTCAGTAACCTAGCTGGTTGTTCTCATGGGCCTAGGTACTGTATAGTGAAGGCAAATGTCCTCTTGGCATAGGGACCTGGACCTCTGGACCTCTCAGTGGCAGGGGGCCCTGTACATTGGCTGAGAGATGCACTGTTTACCCTGTGTATCTGCATCTGCATCCACATGGAAACACAAGGACCACAGGGCACTGCGCTTCTGCAGCCCACCAGACAGCCCCATAAATTCTTCACTTCTGTAGGTGGACTGAGTCTTCCCTTAGTACAGGGCATCGGGTCTCGAAGGAACCTGTGTGAATGAATATATGACTCCACTTTCTCAAAAAAAAAGAAAATTATTTGCAAAAAACTTTGTTAATGCACCAGTTAGGGTAACAAAACCAAAAAAGTAGGAAATGTAGTGTTAGGGTTCCCAACCCAACCCCACCCCCAAGCAGCAAAAGGAAAAAATATTGGAGTTTTGGGTCTCTGCAGTATTGGTGAAATAGTGGTGGGGTCTTCCTTGGGGTTCTTAACCCTAATGCTCACCCCTTTCCCTGAGCAAACAATGTAACACATGATCTCCTTTCTTCAGGCCCTGTGTGAAGAAAGCTACAACAAATTGTGTTGGCAACATGTGGTGAGACATACTTCTCTACCTTAGAAGAGTGTATCACTATGAGGCACTGTCTTGGACCTGTACCTTGTGCTTCAGACTGGAGGTTACTGTCTGGGGGAGGGGTGACCATTACAGTACATAACTCCAAGCAAGATCAGATGATTTAATTGATTCACCAATACTCCAGAGACACCAAACCCTAATGTTTTTTTTTTCATTTTGCTGCTGGGGGGGGGGGGATTAGGATTGGGAAATCTACCACCACATTTCCCTGCTTTTGTGGCATTAAGTTATCCTAACTGGTGCACTAACAAATTTTTTTTGCATTAGGTTGATCTGCTTTGCTTTAGGATAATGTGAGCTGTGTTTTGTGCATAGCATGTTTACTGTATTTGCTTAAAGCAGCAGTGCAATGAAAAATGTTTTTCCAAAAAATGAAGATTCAGCTAAGGTTAGGAAAAATATTTGCATACCTGTCAAATGTACTTGTCTTAGTACCTTCTATGCTGTCTACCGTGAGCCTTTTTGTAAATTTTTTTATCCTAACCCTTGCAAGGTCTACAGTGCTATGTCTATGGAAAATGTGGTGGACATCCTTTTTTCTTGAGAAAAACTATAATAAAACATTCATAAAATCCTCAGAATTTGGCAGAATTAGAAAAGTGTACCACCAAATGAAACTGGAAGATATCTGGAATCATTTAAAGTGGAAAAAATGGTAAGGTCAATTTTTTTGCCCAATTTCATTGCATTGCTGCTTTAAGTTAGTATGCTTCCATACTGTAGTGGTCTTCCTGCCATTGTGTGCCCCT
The DNA here is from genome assembly GCA_016271365.2 of Neoceratodus forsteri. Lineage (NCBI taxonomy): Eukaryota > Metazoa > Chordata > Ceratodontiformes > Ceratodontidae > Neoceratodus > Neoceratodus forsteri. The sequence continues at coordinate 702,796,798 of CM057455.1, forward strand.
TGATGGTTTTTCCATTGTGTGGTGGTATTTTAAGGGCTGCCTAGTTCTGCCACTTTCAGGTTTCCATAGTGTAGTAGTTTCCTATAAAAGGCCATGTGTTTTCAATGTGTCTTTTATTAATTCTTTTTCAGATGGCAGAGAAACAGCAGCATGGGAGGGAGCAGAAAAGGTAGTTAGTAAGTGATTTGGAGGAGGATGACTTAGTGCAGTGTATATTAGGGACACTTTCTTTACACAAATTAAATTTGTTTAACAGGTATGTAGCTGTTTGGCAGTGATAGGGGCTGATATTGTACAGTTTATGTTAGGGTTTTTGCAGAGGATGCAGTTGGGGCAGTTGTTAGTAATGTAATATATGTAGTTTGTAGGTTGTTACATGTGTTATTCAAGAGGTTGTTACACATGTTAATAGTGTTGCAATAATATATATATATATATATATATATATATATATATAGTTTCTGTACATGTAATACTGAATAAGTTGTTCATAATATTGTAATAATATATGTAGCTTCCTAAGTAGTATTAATTTCTATCAGATATTGGGAAATATCTGATGGTTTTAAAAAAGGGAAAAGTCCATGAGAAGAGTCCATTTGGCTGTGGTGCAGCTACATATGCAAATACAAGACAAAAATCCATCAGACTGTCCATGGGGCTGCAGAAGTGCAGTACCCCCTGGGCTCTGTGCTTCCACGTGACTACAGATACAAACAAGTAGGGCCATCCAGGTCCATCACAAAGGGAAGAGTCAGTCATGGTCCTGAGCTTCTGTGCCTCTATGGATGCAGGCATACAGGGCTCTCTGGGCCCTGTAGCAAGAGAAGAATCCACTTTACCATATGGTTACTTTTTCCCCCACTAAGGTACCTTTCAGTGACATTATTTTCATTGTCATACCTTGCACTACTGAATATTTCACTTTTGAATGTTTTCATTAACAAACATTTTCACTTTCGCGAGAATTGCTTTTATGGCAGAGTAAAAAAATATATGAATGTGAAAAGTTGAGTAGTGAAAAATATGAAAGTGAAAATATTTTTATTGAAAGGTACATTAGTGGAAACAAAGTAAACATATAGTGAATAGGATTCTTCTCTGTGCACAGGGTCCAGAGGGCCCTGTGCATCTGTATACATAGGTGCACAAAAATGAAGAACCCAGAGAGCCCTGCATTTCCACAGCCAGATGGACACTTCCTTTGGCACAGGGCTTAGATGGTCCTGCTTGTCTACATAGGTAGTTGTATAGAAGCACATGGCCCAAAGGGCACACTGCCCCACAGACAACCTCATGGATTCTTGTCTTGGAGCCCTGCACATCTGCATCTGTAGCTACACTGCTGCTAGACAGAGTGTTTCCTTGGTGCAGGGCCATACAGTCCCACTCCCAGCCTGGGGAGGGATGGTGAAGTGTTAGCCACATGGGCAACAAGTGACCATACTACCCAGAGGGTCCTGCACCTTGGTAGCTGCATAGAAGCACAGGGTGTAGAGAGCCCTGTGCATCTGCAGCCAAATAGATTCTTGACCCTACACATTTGATCTATAGCCACATAAAAGCACAGAGCCCAGAATACCCTGTATTTCTACATCTCCCAGCCTGCCTCATGGTTTCTTTGTGTTCATAGATGCATGGTTCCACAGGAAGATGGATTGTCCCCTTGGAGTAGGGCCCAGATGGCCCTACATGTCTCAATCTGTTTTTGTAGGTCTCAAAGGGACCTGCATGAAAGAGAATATGATTCCAGTATCATAAAAGGAAGGAAATTCATTGCAAAAAACTATGTCAATGCAGATATTAGGGCTGAAGACTGCAAAGCGTACAAAGTAAGGAAGAGAAAACCATTAGGGTTTGCAGTCTCAGGAGTCTTGGTGAATTGATGGTATAGTGTTCCTTGCAATTGTCAACCTCAATGCAAACCCCCTTCCTGAGTAAACAAACATGATCTCTTGCTTCACACAGTGCCTACAGAGTTGTGAGAAAAATGGGACATGGGACAGTCATAAGGCAATTCTAGGGGGTTGGGATAGGAAGAAGTAGGCTGCTGGTTAACTAGGATCTGCAGCTTATCCATCAGGTAGGGAAATGGGCAGACTGGGTGGGCCAAGCGGTCCTTATCTGCCATCAAATTCTATGTTTCTATGTTTCTATGTTCAAGTTATTATGGCCTCCATCTTGATTTTTTTTTATGGAAAATGCAAAAAATGATGATTTAAAAAAAACCAACAGCTGCACCTAGGTAAACAAGTTCCATTTACCTAGATTCTGGTGTTTGTTTTTTCAAGGTAAGCCTAGAAATATGTTTTCTGGCACCCTAAAATCCTGGGTGCCCAGCTTAGTGAGAGCAGCCATTTTTGAGGTTGTAGGTCAAGAATTAATCTGTCACATCAAAGTGATGTGACAGGAGAAATTTCGTCTTGCACCCAAAAACAATGAAATTTACATGCTGATTGTCCCCCCCGGCTGCTCAATTAGACCTTCCTCATCCTTTCCAATGGTCTTGCTGTATTGTCCCTCCCCTCACAGCTAATCTAGCACTCCCTTGTCCTACCTGATCTTCTTTCTCATAATTTAAATTTATGTTCCCTTCCCTTCCCTCCCAGCTCAGCCAGCCCTCCCTTGTCCTTTCTGATGTTGATTAAAAATGTTTTTTTAAGTGGACCAGGTGCTCACCCTTAGTACTGCTCACAACTCCTCCCCCTACATATAGCCTATCCCCCCAAAGAGCACCTATACAGAAGTGACAACACCTGAACACTCTGCTGAGACTGAGGTGCCCAGTCTCCAGTGTGGGGTAAGGTCCCTCTGCAAAAGTAGTAAACTATCCTTTATTGATTTTTTTAGTTTAAAATTGAAAAGAAGAAAATAGTCCCTCATCAATCTTACCCCCCAGCACAAACCCCACTCAGCACCCACAACCCCACACACCCTCACTAACCTAAAGAGGGTCCCACATCATAGATACCATCTCTGATCAGAAAGACATCCTCCTCCTGGAACTGCAACAGCAAATGAGAAAATAAGGTAAGTTTAGTTATTGCATTTTAAAGCATTTTTAACTGTTACTCTTAACTTTGTAACTTTTAACTTAAGATATGGCTGTGCACTGTATAAAGGGGATAGTAAGTAAGTTGTAAACTTTTTAGCTGATGTTGCTTTGGGATATCCCACCCATGTGCATGATGTCTCTGTTCGAAAACATGCATGTGGAATTTGAGTTCATAAGTAGGAGGCATGCTTGAGTGCCTTTACCATGGTTGGATGTACTTGGAAAACTAATAAAAATTTTATATGATAAAAAAACCTTGTAACTTTTAAATATTTTTTCACTTAATTTTCAACTTAGCCTTTTTAGGACACCACCTCATAAATGGTAAGTGACACTTTGTTTAAATCTGGCTCAAAAGGTGGTTGCAGTCCCTACATGAAATCACCTTTTAGGTGAGATTTCATAATTCTCACCTATCCAGTTTGCAAGATAGGGTCATAAGATGACTATGTTGAAAATTTGGTGGAAACATGCACTAGACTGGCAGTATAGCCTAGCATTTACAGTAACAATCTGTGAATGAGCTTGTTGGTAGATCCAGCAGGCCTGGGTTTGATTCCCACAACCTCCACTTGCTTACTATTTGACTCTAAACAAGTCACCGAACCTCCCCACTGCTCCCAGGTCACCCCTGAAAACCAGCACTTGTGCCTTGTGGGCCTTACCCAGTTACAAAAGAATAAAGGTTACCAAGTTATAAGGGGACATTGACATATTTCAGCATTCACTCATAACTTAACTAATTTTCAATATTTTTCCACCAAACTTGCAACATTGTCTTTTTGGGCCCCTCCTGATGAACAAGGTAGGTGCATTTTTTCAAATCCATGCTGAAAGGTGATTTTCCATTCCCTCTGCAAAATCACCTTTCTGGCATGAATAGAAAATTTTCACATACTGGGTTCATTACATGGGGTCATAAGAAGACTATGTTCAAAATTTAGTGTCAGAATTTTAAATAACAATAAACTTATGAATGTATATTGAAATTATTCTCTTCTTGCTCATAACTTTGGTAGTTTTCTATATTTTCACCACAAATTTTCAACATAACCATTTGTATACCCACCTCACAAATGTGACAAGTGTCATTTTTCAAATCCTGACCAAAATGTATTTTTGCCCTCATGGTATGAAACTACATTTTGACCAGTATTGAATACATGCTACATGTAATGTTAATTAGGGGGAGTCTTGTCTATACTGAAAAGTTGGGGTCAAAATAAAAAAAAAAGAAATTAAGAAATATATGTAATGCCAAACTTTGCCTCAGTGGGTACTGCTTTGTGATCCAATGTCAGTAAGCTAAGTTTGGGAATGAGCTCAGTGAGCAAGCTGGATGGGTTGAGGCTGGAGGGATGGTGCTGTCATGCAGCACCACTATACAGCTTGGCAAGGGAAGGTGCAGGGTTTCCTGCAGGGGCCCAAGTAACATATAGTGAAGAAAAGTCATCTCCTGGCATAAGGCCCTGCACCTTTGTACTCATGAGTGCCAGAGGGCCCTGCACATTGTCTGCCAGATGGCCTCTTTGCCTTGCATGTCTCTTTCTATAACATCAAGTAGTGGAGAGCCCAGAGGACCCTGCATTTCTGCAGTCCAACAGACAGCGCTACAAATTCTTGACATTTGTTGCCAGAGACAGATGGACTTTTCCCTTGGCACAGGATCCAGAAGGTCCTGTACATTTGCACCTGTTCATCCATGTCCCTCTGGGACCTGTGTGAATGAGGATACGATTCCATTGCCTCAAAAAAAAAAAAAAAAAAAAAGAAAATGATTTTTTAATAACTGTGTTAATGCACCAGTTAGGGTTCAACTTACTGCCACAAAAGCAAGGAAGTCTATGTTGGAGTTTCCAACCCTAAATCCCTCCCCAAGTAGCAGAAGGACAAGCCACACAAGTAACCGCAGCCAACCATCACTAGGTAAGACAAACAACATACAACTGTTTCCAGATGACACAAATGTAATAACACTGATGTGTTATCTTCAAGGATTTGAATCTGCATCTGCAGAAGCACAGGCCTCACAGGGACCTGTGCTTCTGCAGCAACAACTGTGTGTTTATGTCTTATAGTGTGCAGGAGTACCTCTGGCTGAAGAAGTGTGGACACCACAGGGGCTTTTACTTCTGCAGAAAGAAGTACTTTTGCACTTGAGTATCATCGATTTCTATATTCAGCTGTGGAAGTGCAGGCCTAACAGGGCCTATGTATCTGCAACCAGAATTCAGTTTATATGTCTTCACCTGTGGCTGTAGAAGCACAGGCCACCTCAGGGGCCTACACTTCTGCAACCAAAAGTATGGTTGCAAGTTTGGTATTATACAGTTCATGAGGCCTGTGCTTCTGCAACCAGAGGTTGGTGTGTAAGTCTTACACCTGTGGCTGCAGAACTGCAGATCCCTCAGAGGACTGCACTGTTTCAGCCAGAACTGCATGTGTAAGCCCTGCTCATTTGGGAGGGCTTATTGCTCACCTTTAGGGCCCCATGGTGTGTATGGAGTTTGGTGCACCGTGAGGCGTATTATCTGCTGGCTGCCACTTGGGGGCTGCAGATTAGGGCATTTTATATATATATATATATATATATATATATATATATATATATATCTATATATCAAATCACACATGCCTCCATAACGTAAAGCATCATGAGCTGCATATGCAGATCACCACAGAATATTATGCTGGTTCAACTTTAAGCAGAAATGCATGGTGCTGAAAGGCCTCTCACACAGTTTGCAATGGGTGCCAACAGAAGACACAGGCGTGTTTCGTCCTACCAGGACTCATCAGTGTGCCTAGTCTGTTTGACACCCCAGTGGAATGAATCAGCTACCTTAAGATGGTCTATGTGGGTTATGTTGTGGTGAGCCCAATTAAAACAAAAAACAAGTTCAAAGACAAAGAACCTTAGCGCGCAAGAACTGAGGCAATGGTTACCCCAAAGGTCAGTGGCTGGGAAGCCAAGTTTCAAAGAAATACAAAATCACACATGCCTCCATAATGCAAAGCATCATGGGCTGCATATGCAAATCACCACAGAATATTATGCTGGTTCAACTTTAAGCAGAAATGCATGGTGCTGAAAGAGGCTTCTCACACAGTTTGCAAAGGGTGCCAACAGAAGACACAGACACGTGTTTTGTGCTACCAGAAATATATATATATATACACACACACATATATATACAGCTGGGGAAGATTAGGGGACGAAATCATCAGGCACTGCCACAGGGCAGTTGGAAGGGGGATTATCTTTCTCTTAGGCAGGACAGCAGCTTCAGCGGTGATGCCCCAGGACCCTGGGTGGGGCATCTGAGGGAGGTGAGTAGGCAAAGCAGTTTGAAGTCATTTTGGGTCATGGGCCCCTGGGGATTGGGTGGTGAGAGCATCAAGGGAGTGAGTTTGAGAGTAGGCAGAGTAGCACCCCCAGGGACATTAGGCCCCATCATGTTAGCGTTAGTTTCTATAGCTGTGGGCCTGCAGAGGTTATGACAGGTTCTCTGCAGGGGGTCGGGGGCTGGTGGCAGTGGTTCTGACTTTGTTCCCCACATGGTAGGGCAGCTTGTGGGTTAAAAGATAGGAGTGGGTGTGGCCTTTACTCTAATGGGGCCTGTTTTGAGGGGAAGGTCCTGAGGCTCTGAGTCTGAGTCCTGGGGGGGGGTCCTCAGTGTTGGGTGAAAGAGACCCACATATACTGAGGTCTTTTAGGCCATGGCTCAGCTTGCTGCTCAGCATCGGCCACACAGAATTAATTTAAAGGGATGGTGTCACTGTGACTGTTGTGGGAGGTTCAGCTCCAGTAAAGACAAGAATTTGAAGCCAGTTAAGAATGAGAGACAGGAGCCATAGTGACCACATCAGTGCAGGACAAGGAATTGGGCCAAAACTTTGAGTCAATGAGTAATGTACTGCTGATGAACTGGCAGGCTGTGAGAATGGCACCCCATTTTATGGACTAGCTCAGGAGTGGCAGAGGAGCTCATTGGTCCTCTGGCAGAGGTGCTCGTTGAGAAAAGAAGAAAGGAGCATCTGGGGAAAGAACATCTGGGAGAAGCCCTGTTTGGTGGAGTGAAGCTTAAGTCAGGAACTTACCATTGCCAGTGGTTGTTATGGGAGCTTCACGCTTCTGGTTCTTAGAAAAGTAAAGTGCTTGCTGCTGTAGCCCCCTATTTGAACAAAGTCTCATTTCCTAAGAGTGCCCAAATAGTGTCTCACTATGTAATCCATTATGTAAAAAGGTTAGCCCGATGAAGCTGTGTAAAGTCTTTTCTTTTAAGCAATTTTATTTATTTATTTATTGAAATGTTTCACCAGGAAGGCATGCTGAACAAGTTGCTCATCTCCCAGTGTGACCTGGGGGGGCGGGGGGTAGAGGAAGATGAGGAATTGAATACAGAGAATTAGTACAAATCATAGGTAACATAAAATATACATATGAATACATACAAATAAAAGAGTGTAAACTGTACAATGAGTAATAAAAATAAAAATAGTGGAGTGCTAGCAGTTTTGAGGGGTAGGGGAACAAGGACTGAATACAGAGATTTGGTACAAAACATAGGTAGCATAAAATATACATGTGAATACATACAAATAAATGCAAGTAGACTGTACAGTAGGCAATAAAATAGCAGAAAGCTAACAATTTTGGACTAAGGAGCTGGATGGAAAAAACAACTGAGACAGATACAGTAACACATAATTTACAATAGAATGCAAGTGTTAAATAACTTCTAAATGCATAGGAAATGACTGAATGGACTATATAGTAATATGATGATCTAGGGCAGGTACATGAGGAGAGCTTCAGATAGTGTTAGTTGCAAGGTATATCCAAAGGGCAAATGGTCAGCAAGTGCAATAGAAATTGGAGCAGACATAAATAGGGCAGAGGAATGGAGGAGGGAAAGGGGTGCAGAGAAAAGAGTTGGGGGGGGTAGGGGGAAGGAGGGTAGTAAGGACCAGCCCTATCAGGATGATACCACCCAATCATGGCAAGGGAAGAGGAGTGGATGAGTGCATAGTGCAGAGAAGAGGTAGGAGGAGGCAGTAGAGGGGTAGGTTGAGGGGGGTTGGGGAGGAGGGAGGCTTGGCCAGTCCAGACCCCTTCAGGATTCTGAGAACCCTGCCAGGGGATGAAGCAGGCATGGGAGAAGGTGACACTAGAGCATATTGGTGAAGAGACCAAGGAGGTAGGTGGAGAGGGTAGTAGCGAGTAGTAAAGAAGGGGGAGAGGACTATCTGTGAGCTAGATACCATGGGGGCTGAGAACCCCATCTGGGGTCATGAACAGTCAAATGTAGGAGATGGGGAAGTGTGAAGGAGAAGGAGGAGAGAGGACTGCCAGGGACTGACCCCTCCAGGATGTTGAGTACCTTGCCTGCATAAGGCAGAGGTAGAGCACATCGGGAGGGTATCAGGGAGGAGGCAGTGAGGAGAAGGGTTAAGAGGGAGGTGGTAGAGAGGTGGATGAGGGGAGGATAGAGGAGGAGGGAGGAATGACCTGATCAGTTCCAACAGGATGCTAAGAACCTTGCCAGGGGCTGAAGCAAGCATGGGAGAAGGTGGCTTTAGGGCAAATTAGTGAAGAAATGTAGCAGGTAAATGCAGAGGCTACAATAGGGTAGTAGAGAAGGGGAGAGAGAGCTAACTAAATACATACCCTGCGGGGAGAACCCCATCAGGGAACGTGAACAAATGTCAAATGGTGGAGAAGGGGAAGTGAGAAGGAGGAGGAGGAGAGAGTACTGCCAGGGTCTGACCCCTCCGGGATGCTCTGTACCCTGCCTGCGCAAAGCAGAGGTAGAGCACAACAGGAGGGTATCAGATAGGAAGCAGAGAGGGGGATGGGGCTCAAACAGCTCTTTTCCCCACAGGTAGGAGGCAGTGAGGGGGAGTGGGTTCAAACATGAGGGAAATGTGGAGGACAATTAAGGTGAATTATAGCAGGAGCAGTTAGAGTAGAGGAAGTTGTGTAAGGTTGCACCAATAGAGCAGAAGGCGGAGGAGTGGCGTAAGTGAGGAGGGAGAGAGTTCAAAGTTTTAGGGAAATGATAGGAAAAGGCAGACTGTCTGATAAGTGTGGAATAATGAGGGACCACCAGAGTAGAGATTGTCTGAAGATCTGAGGGAATGGGGAAGTTGGGGGTTGATAGAGAGGTGAGGAGGTAAGGAGGGAGTTTGCCCAACCAGTATTTTGAGATGAATTTGGCACACTGGGAGAGGCATCTGTTTGCGAGCTGGGGAAAAGGATAGAGCATGATATAGCTCACAGTGATGGGTCTGAGCGGGGAGCATCAACCCATCAGTTGGGATCCCTGTGCCCTGTTAATCATTTGTGGGCTCAGGAGAATAACCCTGATTTGTTTGGGAGAAACTGGAGTCCAGTGTAAATTATTTTATTGAAGGATCTAAATGAAATAACCAGTCCTTTAGTTTCCAGGGGTTCCGTGGTTTCCCCTGGTGTCTTGAAGCAATCAAGTTTATCCTGCACCCTCCTGCTATGTGACTGGTGGGTGAATATCCGAGAAGCCCGAAGATGAATTGGGGTCCACTATCCTGATTCCAGCTGCAGGGAAGACAAATATCGTTTGGGGCTCTGAGATGGGTAGAAAGAAGACTTCTCAAAATGAGAGAAAACCATTTCCATTGCTAATGATATCTAGAGAAATGCTGATGAGATTCTAGGTCTGGGACCTCTATCCCCTGAACATCTGGCCCCTATACATTTGGGAAGCGGGGCTACAGAGTGGGAGCTCACCCGGGATTTTCTCACACTGCGAGCAGCAAACTTTAGCCCCAAAATTCTGGAGCGGAGGAGCTGGTGGGACCGACCACTTTTGGCCAAGGTCTTGTGATGAAATAAAAATAAGGTTGGTGGCATGGGGTAGGCCTAAACAGATGGCTAGGCCTCAACCCTCTCTCTGGTGTGGTGCTTGTGCATGACTAGTGGGCCACATGCACATTTTTCAGCTCTCTGATTGACTGGTGGGGGCTTGAGAGGAAGAAGGATTTTACCTCCGGGCCATTTTGTGAAGACGATTGGCCAGAGTGGTAACTTCTTAAATTTCTTTGGAGATTAGAGAAGTAGAGGTCTGTGTTTGAAAAAGAATAACTTTGTTGCCCCCCTGTGGTGGAGAACTGAGTAAAGGGGTGGGAGGCTATCTGATGGATCGAAGTTATAGAATGGCAATCAGAGGATTTAAATTGGAAGAAGTTGCCGGTCCGGTGGCGTGCAGAGTTGAGGTGCTGGACACCACACCTCATGCCACACCAGCGACCCATGTTTGGGAATGAGTGCAAGCCACTGGGGGTTGACAGGGGAGGAGAAGGAGCAAGCATCCCAGGAACTGCTTTCCTTCTCCAGGGAGGGGGGGCACCTGTAGTTGGTGAATGACTGCCCCCTAGCGGAGGCTGGGGGCAGAATGCTAATGCTGACAAGGTGGGTGGGGATGGGACAGGAGCCTGGAGAAGTGCACACACAGAAGCATGTGCATTGCCACCACTGGCGTCATTGAATGCCCCATCCCCAAGGGGAAAGAACAGGTGAAAATGCAGTCGCATGGCTTGATGGCTATCTGGGGACGCGCTTGGCTCCGAGGGTGTCACTCCCAGAGAAGACTGGATCTGGACATGGCGGTGAGTATGGGGGCTTGCCACCACCCCACTATGGGGGGCAAGCCTTAGGGATACAACTGGGGGTGAGGGCCTTCAGGGTAGCTGTGTATGCACCAGGATGGCAGCCAGATGTGTGCCAACCAAAGGAGAGGAAAAAATAAATTGGAAGAAATTGCTCCCCCAGAGGAACCATTGGCTACAGTTCCTGCTTTGCTCCCTGACATGGTTGTGGAACTCAGGAGGAAGAGGACAATCAGATGAACATTGTATTCATTGTGGATATAGTGGGAAGATGTAATAAGACCGCCTGCATGCTGACAGTAAAACTATTACTGCTGTAAACTGCATTACTCTAAATATTTAAGTGACTGTTGGTAAAATAATCTGTTTCCTACTCTGACTAATTATCTCTACCTCTGTGCAGCCAGTTTAAACTTGGCACCCTCTCCTCCGCTTTGCTGTGCTACTTAACCCCTCCCTCTCCACCACATCTGAAAAGCCAGTTTTAAACTTGACGCTCTTTTCTGTTGCTGCTTTTATTACTCCAACTTCATATATTTTTTGCAACTAAGGCTCCCTCAAATTGTTAAAACTGCATTAATTAATTAATCCAACTGCATTTATTTTTTGCAGCTAAGGCTCTTTCGAATTGTAAACTGTATTAATTAATCTAACTGCATATATTTGCAACTGAGGTTCCCTCAAATTTTACTGCCTAATTAATAAATAATTTTTTCTTGTCCCATCCTGACCTCATCCCTGCCCCTCCCAGATATTCTCCATTTAGCATAATTCCCTCTCTTTTGTATAAGGCCTTGTTCAACACAGCTCCTGCTGGCAACCTGTCTCTGCCTCCCCTGCCCAGCCCGCCTCACTTGTAATTACAGCTCCTTTGTGAGCCTATTGTCTAAAACCTCTTTCCTCAAAAGCTCCTGCTGGCAACCTGTCTCTGTTTTTCCTCAACCCACCCTCCCCACTTCTGTGATTGCAGTACCTTTGTGAGCATTTACTTTAAATATAACCTCTGTCTGCTCTTTCTCCCCAGGTTGTGCAAGCCCTTGGTCGGGATCCATTGCTGTGGACTGCTCCCTTTGGTGGCTCCGTTTCCACCAACCTGCCACCTAGTTCTGATCTGCAGCTGCAAGGTAAATGGGCTCTTCAGCTCTGCTCCACAGCAGTCTTGCTCAGTGGATCTTCCCCGCAGATGCTGCACGCTGGCTTCCCACCCACTTCCCACCTGCCCGCCCTATCTGGTCTCTGTCTTATATAGTACTTGAGGGGCCACGTGGTTTACTGCTGTAATTTACTAACAGTCCACTTCCCCATCAGCAACATACACTCATTGTCTGCTAGAGGCGTTAGTTCAAGCACTCTAGTATGTTAAGAGTTCCAGTCTCTGTTCAGCACAATTTACTCCCACCTTTCCATTCTTAACTAGCCAGCCCAAAATGTGTACTTCCTTGGGTTCCTTCCCTTCCCTACCTCCAACTCAGAACCTTTGTTCTTCTCTACCTCATACTTCTATTTATCCCTATCCCTCTGAAGACTTACATAGGCAACTCACCAGGAAGTTATTCTGCTAATATTTTAATGCAGAACCTGAACATCTCCCCACTGAGTGTAGTCACCTCCTCTCCTTACTATCTCAATGAGACCCACTCCTCAACCATACCCTGTGCCTCGCTTACGTCTATCCCCTCCTACTTTGCTACATTAGGGAAAGAGAACATTGTTTAACCAGGAGTAGCCCACTAAGCTGAAGCTTGTTTCTAGATGTGACCTGGGAGTACAAGGAAGTTAAGTGACTTGCTCAGGATCACACAGTATGCACCTAGGTGGCTGTGGGATTCAAGCTTAGGTCTCTAGATCTACAACTCAGAGCCTTAACCAACTGCACTATTCTGCTGCCCCCATTAACCTCCCTAGCAGTTCCAGTCATGCACTCTTATCACCATATTATCCAATTTGCATCCCCCTCTACAAAGCCCTGGTACAAAACCCCTAAGCTCCATTATATAATTATTACAATCCTCCTCTTAATGAGGACATAAACCCGAATCCAGGCTCCCCTCCTGTCACCCCTGTCACCCCTCCGACTCCAACTCTACCTTGCTCCTCTGCCGCAGCCCATTATATGCATAACCTTTCCCACAGTCTCAGGATACCCCACCTCAACATTAGGAGCCTCCTGCCTAAACTTGCCCTACTGCAACCCTTGTTCTAACCCTTGCCCCAGATTTCCTTATAATATCTGAAACCTGGCTCAATAATAAGATCCAAGATCATTCAATCTCCATACCAGGTTATAATATCACAAGGCTAAACTGTACTGGTAGGGGAGGAGGTGTAGCAATATACACTGCCTCCCATATCTAGTTCACCACCGTACTAAATACCTCAGCCCCTGCTGCTTATGTGGCTCTGGTCTTTAGACTCCCCCTCCCCCACTCAATTGTTATATATGTGGCAGGTCTATACTGCCATCCAGGACTACCATCCTCTACCGCTACTAACCTCCTCACAGAACTAACTACTGTCTCCTCTAAAGGGGAGTTGTATATCCTAGGTGATTTTAACTTAAACTGGACCGACACCTCCCTAAGTGAATCACGCAACACTATTGCAGCCCTTAATCTAACACAATTGATTACTGAACCAACTCACCTTAATCCAAAAATTGGTAATCACATGCTCATCGATGGGGCTCTCACTACCCACATACATAGAGTCATTGACTCTGGCCTCTTCCCAGACTCGCTAAGTGATCATCACATGACTTACTTGGTCCGTAAAATATATCACCCAAAAGTGCCCCATAAACTAATTGTAACCCAAATATACAAGTCCCTTGACCTCTCCCACCTACACCAGGACTTGCACCAAATAGTCTGGTCCCCTCTCTACTCATCACGCTCAGTAAATGATGCCTTGGACTTTTTCCACACTCGTTTTCTTGCCACCTGGCATAAACATGCTCCTTTCAAACGCATCAGGGTACGTGGCAACCATCTCCCTTGGATCACACCAGAACTACTGTCATGTATGCGAGCACGTGACTGTGCATGGCAGAAGCAAAAGGCCTCACAATCCCAAGCTGACTGTGAGCATTACCGGGCCCTAAGAAACTCCTGCACTAAAGCTACTGGCCTTGCTAAATCGTAATACTTTCACTCTACTTTCGAAGTCAACTTAAGCAACCCCTCTAAATTTTGAAAAGTGGTACATTCACTCTTCCCCCCCCATTGAAACCACAAAGCCCCCCAATCAATGTAAATAACAAACTAACTTCTGACCACACCTGCGCTGCAGCTGCTTTTACCTCATATTTTACCTCATGTGCTTCTGCCCTCCTGACTTCTCTGCCTCCTACACCTGCCCTTAATAATACCTCCACAAACCCCATATGCCTACATCACTTCTCCTTTGCCCCAGTCACCTACACAGACACTCTAAATACTTTGTTAGCACTCAACCCATCTAAGGGCTCCTCCACAGATGGCCTTGACCCAAAGCTTCTGTTCCTATCTGCAAATGCTATCGCCTCCCCTCTTTCAGCACTACTAAACCTCTCTTTCTCATCTGACACAGTCCCTCTCTCCTGGAAACATGCAATGGTTCTCACCTTACCTAAGGGATATGATTCATCCTCTCTGGGGAGCTATAGGCCCATATCACTCCTCCCTATACTGGCAAAGCTTCAGTAACACATTGCTCTTTCCCAGCTCTCCTCCTTCCTCATGGATTCTGCCTTTTTCTCCCCCTATCAATCTGGTTTCAGAAAAAAACACTCTATCACCACCTCTCTGCTTAGGCTTACAGGTGTGGATGATGGGCAAATAACCTCAGCCATCTTTGTCGAGCTTACAAAAGAATTCAACAAGGTCTCCCATCCCCCTACTTTTAAACAACCTGTCCATGGCAGGGTTGTCTGACTCAGCCTGCAGATGGTTCAGCTCCTATCTAATATGTAGGACACAGTCAAAATTGGCAATCCACCTCCCCTCCTCTTCCAATAACAACAGGTGTCCCTCAAGGTTCAGTCCTTGGCCCCCCCTGCTACTTTCCATCTTCCTAAATGACCTCCCATCAGTCTGTATCTCCTCCTCTATTGGCATGTACACTGACGATACTGTCCTTTTTTTGTCTGGCAACTCTCACTCTGATGTCTCCAGCTAGACTTTGGGAAAGTTCAGCTCTGGCTAAGCTCCCATCAGCTTTTCCTTAATGCCAGGAAAACGGTCTCCATGACCTTTGGCACTAGGCAGAGAGTCTCTAGGCTACCTATATTGCCCTCCTTCCACACTCTTGATCAGACTATTCTAGAGGATACCATCTCCTTTAGATATCTGAGGGTCTGGCTAGACCAACACCTCAATTTTTCTGGGCACATTGACTCTATTCTAAAAAAAACTGCACCACAAATTAGGCACCCTATACAGAAATTGATGCTGCCTACCCTTTCCAGCTAGACGTGAGTTGGTCCAGAAAATTATTCTACCCATCTTTGGCTACTGTGATGTAGTATATAATGCTGCATCACTGTCTTCTCTAACCAGACTGGATTTCCTCTTTAATACCTTCTGTCGCTTTGCCCTAGATGCCCCTCCACTCATTCACCACTTTTCCCCTCTATCGAACCCTTGGCTTTTCTTCTCTAGCTGACAGACGTCTAGCCCACTGTTTGAAATTCACCTCAAAATTCTGGTTTGCCTCCCTTCCCTCTCCTCCTTCCTATCCACAACTTTGGTATCTCAGTCACAAGGACTGTTTTCCGTCTGATCTAGTGACTCATGTTCCTTGACTATCCCATGCTGGTCCACTTCTATAGACCATTCAGCCTTCTCTCATAGGTTCCCTAATTTATGAAACTCCCAACCCCTTCAACTCAGGCACCCCTCCTCCCCTTGGTCCATCTAGACCTTCCTCAAAAACTTCCACTATCCTGCCTAAAGCTGCTCCTAGATCCCCACCACACACACACACTCTCTTGCCCCAGTGTCTTTCAACACTTGGATCAAATTGTATGTAAGCTCCTAGTTGCTATGTTGTATGTTGCAATCAGTTCTTAAGTATAAATTGTGCTGACAGTGACTGTGCTCTGTTTTCAGTGCTTCTAGTCTTTATTGCTTATTAGCTCACTCAATTGTTATACTTTAATTGGATTTCATGTATTTGTTATTTTGTTGTTTCGCATCCCTTTATGTTGTAATTTTGTCATGGTATTTTACTGAGGCCTGCTATGTGTATCCCAAATGTATTATGTATTCTACTGATGTATGTTTTGTTAAGACTACTGTACTCCCATGTCCCTTTTCCCCCAGGGCACTCCGTAAGATGAGCAATTTAATATTGTTCAGTGTGCTTTTCCTGGTAAAACTTTTCAATAAATAAATAAATAAAATAAATAAATGCTCAGTTTGCCCTTGGAAGAATATTTGATTGTGCCCTGCCTGTTTTTCATTGGGGATATCCCTGTAGTGCTTTGGGAGGACCATCATCTGTATGGTCTCAGGGAAGTGCTGAGGTCAGGGTTATTTAAAGACTCTCTTTGTAAGATTGAGAACCAGAAGAAAAAATGCCCAAAGATCCTTGCCTTGATGTGGTGGTGGAGGCAGTAGAAGAGGAGGTGAAAAAGGGGGGTGGTGAGGAGCCACAACATCTGCCCAGTTCCTCACCACTGGCTGCCTGCTATCCCCATGGCAAAGGGAGGGCAGGGGCCTTTGAAGTCTTTTAGGTGCCCCTCCCCAGGGCCCAGAGGGTCCCCGCCAGAGTCCCTGTCCAGTGGCAGCTCTCAGCACCCTTTAATAAAATCAGAAGCATCTGCATCTGTGAAAGCTCAGCCTGTAATTAAGTTGGGAATGGCTGATGTATCTGTGGAAAGAGAAGAGATACTTGAGGAGACTGACTTTGATGAGGAGAAGCACCTTTAAAACAGATTTCAGTTTGCAGATTATGAAATCCAGTGAGTCATTCCTGGGCCATTTCACCACTCTGTAATCACTCTGGCTGACAGAACCCCACGTTTGTCTATACGTGCAAAAGCCCTTCAGTCCAGAATGGATGAATTAAACAGAAGTGATCCTCTTAATGCTGTTCACAGGAATGGAGCATGATTGGAGACAGGGCTAGCCCACAGGACCAGTGTGAGAGAACTTCCAGAATGGTCCCAGGCAGAAAGATGGATCGGAGATTCCATTTGGAATATCCATCTGCAGACTACCCATATGTGTCGGAGAGAATGTGAGACATAATCAAGGAGATGAGAGAAGAATGGGTGTACAAGGAACAACTTCAGAATTTGAGGTCCAGGCCTGGACATGGAGGATGACCATCCCAGGAACTATTCAAAAAGGCATGAGCTATATACCATACTGCACCTTGGTCTGGACTAACTTTGTTTAAGAACTTTGCTTTGGTGCAGACTTGGAAGGATGCTGTATGAAATATATTGTTGCCAAGGATTTGTTTGGAGATTTCCTAAGGAAGTTGGATTCTGATTTCCATTTTCCACCAGGTGGAGGTCCTGCCATTTAAGCCCTGAGAGAGACTTATGGACTGTTACAGGAAGACTGCTCATCGGAGCAGGTGCAGGGTAATAGACTGTGGTGACATACAGGTTGATGTTAAAACTGAATAACTTTCTAGTAAAAATAAATGATTCTGGTTCTGAATTTAAAAGTTACAGGTTTGAAAGTTAAAAGTTTAAGGTAGGGTATTTTAGTGCAAGGGAGATAGGGATGCCTGGGAGGGCCCCCTTTTGATCAATTTTGGTAGGTACCTCTTCTGGCAGGCCACAGAGTGTGCATACATGGTTTGTTGGATGAGGCCTGCTTGTCCCTCTACCACCATTCCTAGGAGGGAATGGTTTCTTGAGTGGGGGCAGAGTGTAAGCCCACCTCATTTGGGAGGGCTTATTGTTCACCTTTAATGACCCTTTCCGGTGTGTAGGGAGTTTGGTGCACCATGTGGTGTATTTTCTGCTGGCCACCACTTGGGGTAGCAGAATAGAGCCTTATATATAGGGAGAGCTCAGGGAGGTTGGGGGAGAGATCAGCGGGCACTGCAGCAGGTCAATTGGAAGGGGGTCCCCCCTTTTCTTAGACAGGACAACAGTCTCAGTGGACATGTGCCAGGTCCCTGGGTCGGGCATCTGAGGGAGGTGAGCAGGCAGAGCAGTTTGTGGTCATTTTAGGTCATAGGCCTCTGGGAACTTGGTTATGAGATCATCCAGGAAGCGATCTTGAGGGTAGGCAGAGTAGGACCCCGGGAACATTAGGCCCCAGGATGTAAGTGTTTCATGAATATCATTATATGTTATGTGTACAGAACACTGTGTGTGCTTTTACATGTTTTTGAACAAAAAGTTTTATATTTGACACATTTGCTTGTTTAGCACTGTAGCTTTAAGTATCCCATTTTTATAGGGTGGGTTTGCTCATGCATGTCACACCTTAAGAAAGAGTCCAGTGGGGCTCAAAAATGTTTGGCGGTGTCAGGTGTTGGCTTAGTTTTATCTTGAGTAAATGCAGTTTTTGTATCAGACATTCAACAGTCTGGAATGATTTGTCCAAGTGAGGGTTTGAACTCTGCTTTTCTTGCTTTGGTCTATAGTACATGTATATGTAGATAGAAAGAATGGGCCTTTATTAAGGAGATAATGTTCAGTTTATTTAAATTTTATAAAGTTAAAGTAAAAATGTTTCCTTTCTCCTGCAATTCCAGCCTCTTCTCTGGATCTGTCAAGATGTGTTCCTCTTGCATGACCTTCCACCTGTGACTTCTCCTTTTCAATACCTGTCTCCATGGCACCTTGTTGTTCAATTGTTCCTTCATGGTGGCAGTACAGATGGGTGAAGTTGGTTAAATTCACTCCATGAATTAATCTGCAAATTTAGTGCAATTCACAGAGTGCTGATCAATCCAAGAAGTGTGGAATTTTGCCACCAACAGCAGAGTTTTTTCAGTGAAGTGTGGAATTTCACCCATGAATGTGTACATACAGTACACACTCATTGACAGCTCAGTTGGTGACTGGCCATGGTAGAGAGTGGAGGGCTTTGCCAGTCACTGGCTCAGGGATGGAATGGGGGGAGTGGGATGGTGGGACACTATCTGCCTGGGTTGGGGAGTGGAGGGTCCACTAGACACCAGGGATTGAAACCTGTTTTATGAAGAGGGAGATCAGGGATAGGGAGGGCGTATGCTAGACCACCAGGGAAAGTGCTATATTATAGGGGCAGACTGGGGATATGGAAGGGGAGCCACTAGACCACCAGGGAAAGAAATATAAATGTATATGGGAGATCGGGGATTGGATGGATTGTGCTTGGTTCTTACATTGTGCTGGTCACTGTCCATGGGCACAGCTGCCACCTGATCGCACCAGCAGCTTGTGGCAAACCTGCCAGGTGCGCCATCTGTTTGGCACATGGCCACAGTTGCTGCAAACTGTTGAACTTTTTCCACTGGGACTCTACCCAATGGTTCTATGTGATAATGGTGAGTGCCGTCCAGCGACCCACGTTATTGCGACGTCAAGGCGGCAAAAACAATTTCTCCACCCTGACAACCTCGGTGCATGGAGGAATGGCACTGGGGACTCAGTATTTTTGCTTTCTGTGGGAAGGCTGTGCCCCCCATGCACCCCCACATGGGGAGCTTTGCTCCCCACACCCCTGTATTTAAGGATTCTTAACTCCAGGGTGGTTCATGTTGGGGGGACGAAAGCAAAAAAAACAAGTTTCAGGTCGGGCGCAACAAAACTGCAGTAGTGCCCAGATCTAGACCCGAACCCAGAACCCCACACATCGCAAGCAGAGGCCAACCCCTGATGTCACAGCACAGCTTGACAGCCAACTGCAGCACCACCCCTTACATTCCCTCTGCCCCCTCCCAGGCCATGCTCACCATGCTCACTCCCCCCACATGTGTGTGTACATATAGCAACATCCTGTCGCTACAGTCGCCCACCCCATCACATCCAGTCACCCTCCCCCCTCACCATTCGGGCTTTCGCCCAATTTGCATCACCATTTTGGACGGTGCTTTAATTCAGGTGCCAATGTCACAGGCTACCCTACCCAATAGTGAAACGGGTGCAGGGTGCCTGGCACACTGGCAATTGGCACAAGCTGCTGTTAACGAAACTTGCGTCAACCTTTGTGAATCGAGCCCCAGAAGTCTACTTCTCTACCCATATTGGAACTATATAAGTTAGCAATAAGACACAAGGGATGTCAAGTCAAGTCAAGTCAAGTCAAATTTATTTAAAAGATGCCCAATCCCGGAGGCTCTGGGCGCCGTACAAATTTTTAAAAGAACATAATACATAGAATAGATGAAATAACAAATAATGAATACATCATAGTCTAATGTAGTCTAAGCATCAAATGCCTGAGAGAATAGAAAGGTTTTCAGGCGTATCTTAAAGATATTTACAGTCGAGGCCTCTCTGACCAAAGCTGGTAATAGGTTCCATAGGGCGGGAGCCGCAACGCTAAAAGCTCTATCACCGGCTGACTTCAGCCTCACCCTAGGAATGGTCAGGAGGCCACTACTGGAGGATCGAAGAGGGCGGACTGATGGAACAGGTGTCAGGAGGACTGACAGGTAACCAGGGCCCTGCCCGTGTAGGGCCTTAAAGGTGAGAAGACCCACCTTAAAGAGGACTCTCCACCTGACCGGCAGCCAGTGCAATTCACGCAGTACCGGTGTAATATGGCAAAATTTTTTCTGCCCAGTCAATAACCGGGCAGCTGCATTTTGCACCAGCTGCAGTCTGCGGAGAAGTCCTCCTGTGACCCTGAGATAGAGCGCATTACAGTAGTCCAGCCTAGATGTGACTAAGGCATGTATCAAGGTAGGGAGGTCCAGAGACGGAACAAGGGGCCTAATCCTGGCAATGTTTCTGAGATGGAAAAAACAGGTACGAACCACGGAAGATACTTGAGTCTCCATGGTCAGGTTCCTGTCCAGAATCACTCCAAGACTACGCACCCTAGAGGAGGCCTTCAATGAGACAGCCCCAAAAACAAGTCCAGTTGCTGAATCAGAGACCGCCATATCATGAACTCTGTTCGACTCCACTACCAGTACCTCCGTCTTGTTAGGGTTCAGTTGCAACCAGCTGGAGGCCATCCAGTCACTTATCTCGGTCAGATAGATGTTTAGCACATCCACTGCATTGGATGTTCCTGGGGCAAAGGAAAAGTATAGCTGAGTATCATCAGCATAGCAATGAAAACTCAGACCATACTTCCTAATGATCCCACCCAGGGGCAGCATGTACACTGAACAACATTGGGGCCAGCACGAACCCTGAGGACTCCGCAGAAAGGAGATTGGGTGTAGATGAGGAATTACCCATCGTAACCCATTGCCTCCTGTTTGTAAGAAAGGACTCAAACCAGTTGATGACAGTACTGGTGAGTCCACAATCCCTAAGGCGAACTAGCAACACACAATGGTCCACAGTGTCAAATGCCGAAGAGAGATCGAGAAGAACAAGAATTGTCCTGTCCCCCCGATCTCTAGCCCTGAGGAGATCATTCTGCACCCATACAAGAGCAGTTTCTGTGCTATGTCTGGTCCGAAAAGCTGACTGGAAGGGATCGTACAACTCGTGAGTCATGAGGTGCTCTTCCAATTGAAGCGCTACCACCTTCTCCACCACCTTCCCCAAAAATGGGAGGTTGGAGATATGACGGTAATTCGCCATGATCTCCAGGTCCAAAGATGGTTTCTTTAAAAGGGGTCTCACCAGAGCCTCCTTCAAGGCATCCGGAAAGACTCCCTCAGATAAGGAACACCGTGCAATCATGGCGAACACCGGGCCAACAGATCAACGCATCTCATTAAGAGACGCGTTGGCACTGGGTCCAGTTCACAAAAGGTATGCCTCAAATTGGTTGCTACCTCAATAACCTCACTTGCCTCCACTGGTCTAAACTCCCCCCAACTTGGCGGAGTGCACTCAGAACACATCTGACGACCACTGTTAGCTATGGTATTGCTAGCTGAAGAGGCATCCCGCCGGATCATGGACACCCTGTCCGAGAAGAACCGAGCAAACTCCTCACAATCTTCAGTGGAAAAAACTCTCCTAGGCTGCAGGCAGACAGGATGAATAAGTCTGTCTACAGTCCAGAAGGGTGAAGCTGGTCAATTCTTCCCGGCAGCAATCTCCCTGGACAGGAACACTGCCTTCTTACGATTGATTGCCTCCTGATATGCACGATAGTGCACATGAGACCAGTCTGTCCACCTCCAGGCGGGATCCTCTCCAGCAGCGCTCCAATCTCTGACCCTTCTTCTTCATCTCCCTGAGGTCCCCATCAAACCATGGGGACCTCAGGTATCAGGTTCTGGGTCGTACACGGACAGGTGCAAGGAAGTTGATGGTGTCAGAGAGCACCTTATTATAGGTGTCAACCCCGGCACCAACTCCTCTGACGCATGCAGCACCCACACTAGATAATTTAGCTGCTGCCAAAAAACCCTCAGGGGTAAGACCCCACAAAGGGCGACAGCTAATCATCTCAGCAGGGGAGGGGCTTATGGCGGGAGCCCCAAATGTGAACTTCACCATGCAGTGATCGGACCAAGAAACCCGATCAATCCCGAGATCAGTGATCTCAAGCCCCAGTGAAAACACCAGGTCCAGCATGTGGCCATCCTGGTGGGTGGGTGCGGCAATGACCTGCGTCAGTCCAAGAGAGGACATGCTCCGCAAAAAGTCGCCACCGCATCTTTGATCACTATCATCCACCCAGACATTGAAATCCCCCAGAAAGATACATCTGGGGGATCCCAATGTTTCACCAGCATTGAACTCGGCAAACTCCTGCAGGAAATTCCCCATCAGGCCAGAAGGGCGATAGATGAGGAAAATCCTGCAGCCCATGCCGAGACCACCACAGATAGCCACACACTCAAAAGAACCCGGAGCTTCCACTGGGTGCACGGTGAAGGTCAAACCAGATCTAAAACAGATGGCTACACCGCCACCCCTGCGATTCACTCTGGGGCAGTGTACCACAGTATACCCGGGAGGGACTGCAGCCTCAAAAATAGGGCCTGCATCATCACCCACCCAGGTCTCCGTAATGCAAGCCAGATCGGCCGAAGAAATCAAGGCGGCAACAATTGCCGTCTTGTCCCTGATCGACCTGGCATTGCACAACACTGGCCTCAGAGGATTGGAGGGTGGTGCAGCCCCACAGGCTACCTGGCCACTCGGACTGGTGTACTCCCTGGGGATGGGCACCAACCACGTCTGGCCTCTCCCAGATGCCCGTCACAACCCAGGGCGCCTCCTGGACCTAAGGATCTCAATCCTACCATCACCCACAGACTGATCACCTCGCTGCCAGTAATCAACGTAACTCCCTACAATCCCCACTTCCTGACAACGTCTAGCAATAGTATCAGACACAGAAAGGGGGATAGAGGGGCGTAGACCATAAAGCAACCAGTGGCTATAGGTAATCCTAGTCCCCATAGATCTTCCCACATAATTCTTAAACATTTCAAATAAAAAGCACAAGCTGCTATTTAAGCACTATAAAATAGCACAAAATAACAACCTAACCTACATTAAACTAATAAAGACAATACTAAAATAGGCTCCACCTTAATATATCTAAACACGATTATATAGATAAAAATACTTAACTTAGCACACATTAAAACATATATAAGCAACCCATTTCTCTTCCCCATTTGCAGACAGATATTCCAGTACCGAGTGGCGCTCACACCACTCTGGCCTTTCAGCAGCTTGCGGTACTTTTATTCGCGGCAAGTCTCCGCCCACAGAGTCTGCCTACATAATTAGAGCTCCCCATACTCACACCTCCAGCCCGGTGTCACAGGGCAAGGCAGCCTGCAGCACAGCCTCTCACGCTGTGCAAGCCTGCCACCGGAGGACCAACGAGCAGATTGCAGGGAGGCTGTAACGTTTAGGCAGAAGTCGAAGAGAAACAAACATCCACATCAGCTGCTTACGAGTGGCGTTCCAACACTGGCAGGACACAGTCTGCACACGCAGATTTAGCGCTTGCGAGCTGCGCTTCCCTTTATTCGTGGCAAGTCTCCGCACCCACAGAGAGTCTGCTCATATAATTAGAGCTCCCCCGTACTCACACCTCCAGCCCGGTGTCACAGGGCAAGGCAGCCTGCAGCACAGCCTCTCACACCATGCAAGCCTACCACCGGAGGACCAACAAGCAGATTGCAGGGAGGCTGTAACATTTAGGCAGAAGTCAAAGAGAAACAAACATCCACATCAGCCACTTACGAGCGGCGTTCCAACTCTGGCAGGACACAGTCTGCACACGCAGACATTTCTAATGCACAGCCAGGGGTGTGGCGAGGTAAAGGGCTGCAGTACGAGTGCCTTCAGCCCCTGGCCATGCATTGAAAATGTCTAATACTCACCACCGGAGTGCCTTATTGTGCTTATAAAATGGGCTTTAAAACAAAAATAAAAAATCTAAGAAATGTTTTAAGTTAAAAATATTGAAAAATGTTGCTAATAGTATAATAAGATAGTTCCCTCTGCCTGCATAAACTTGAGTCTTTTTTTTGCTTCTTTGGCCATTGACCCACTGGTGTCTTTTTTTTTATTTTGCTTTTGGTTTGTGTGAAACACGGCTGGAGAAAAAAGAAGCAGAGCCAGTATGATGGCAAGGAACGAGAGTACTAAGGTTGTCATTTTAGCACTTAAATTGCAAAAAAAGGGGTGATAATTATAATGTTGCTTTTCTGAATGGGCTGCCTTTCCTTCTATTTTTCATCCCCCCCACAGACACACATGCTTATAAACATTTTTAAGAATGTAACTATATTTTAATAGTAACTTATGGAACATCCGGGATTCAGGTCTCTTGGTGTGCTAGAGAGGGAGAGCGAGAAAGAGTGAGTGTGATGGGGGAGGGCAGAGTTGGAGACCATAGTTTTCCATTGACGGGAGCAGAGAATGGGCTGAACAGACAAACTTGACACTGATAAGATCCTTCAGCCATACTGTCTGCAGTAGGTGGCACTGTGATGGATAGAGTGGAATGGGAAAGCACACTGAGCGAGAAGCAGACTGAGGTTGGGAAATGTAATATAAAGAGATACAGAAGTTTGTGGGAGAACAGGAAGTGTGACCATGATCATTCACTGATGGTAGTATTTTAATATCTCTAAAAATATATCTGCCTATATTATTTTTTCTTTTTATGTAATCACTGACACTGGAGTAAACTAGGGCAAGCTAATGAGTGGTGGGAGTGAGGATGGATAGATTGGCTGACAGTGAAGGTGGGGTGAGCAAGGAAGCAAGGTAGGATCACAGACCACCATTTACTTTCCATCACTACGGTTCTAGGGGAAATGCGTGAGTAAGCTCGAGCATGATTGGAAAAAAAAAAACATGAAAAAATATTTATTACTAGTAAACTGTTTCAGGAATACTTGTTTTTTTCTTGTATATATCTATATACTGGAGTGGCCTGAACAAAAGTCAAAGCAAGCAAGTGGTGAATGGGCGGGAGTCACAGTTTGTAAGACTTACTTGTAAATCTGTTTAAACGGAGAGAAAAAAACATTTTAGAACTGATGGATATTAAAATAAATTTTGTTTATTGGGCCTCATATTCCTTCAGTTTAATGTTTATTACATGCCATTGACTGAGTGTTAGGGAGCTGGGGGAAAGTCTCACAAAGGGCAAAAAATAAAATGACTGATTTTTTTTTAACATTCTGAATTTACTGTTAACATTCTAAAGAATTACACAAGGATTTCTATCAAATCTGGCATCCAGCTGGGCAGCACTTGTTTTTCAAATGACCAATCAGGATGCAGGATTTTCCCTTCCCATTTTATAAGTGGTATTTATTTATTTATTTATTCATTTATTAATTTTATTTATGTATTTATGTATTTATTGTCTTGACTGGGATGTTAAACAAAACTATGATTCTTAATAAAATACAGTATAACCTGGAGAAACAAGCAGAAATCACTAGTACTGACTGGAATGAACTAGTTAACTTTTTACCACTGATGTTAAAGATCTAATGGTTTTAGGGTTATTAGGTAAGATTTGGGTGGATGTGGAATAAGAGCAACATTCTTCTTGCTGACGATTGCAATACTAACTCTTTCCTTCTGTTGATGATTTTGTTCCCCATAGGACCTGCATTTGAATATCAGTGCCTGTTTCCTGGAACATCAGTTTATATGCTCACCTCTGCTCTTTACCTGAGGTAGAACAGATGGAATAGTATTTTGAGATGAATTCTGATGTTCTCACCTGTATGCAGTAACTGTGTTTCTTGATTTGTTGTTCACTCCCATTACTACTTATGTGAATGAAATTAATTATTTTAATGTTCATTTGTATTTGAAAATCTGTAAATCATTTTAAAAAAATTGTTAAACATGGGTTATGCTCATAGCAAAATAGATGCCACTCTGAGGGAGGTGAAACCTGTTAGTAAAGAGACCCTTACACAGAGACAGAAAGACACAAAAGAAATGAAGATGTTGGGCCACCTCATCTTGTGACTATGCACAGTATACAATTTTTCAGGGTGAGAGAAATTATTGAAAAACATCCCAGTCTCCAACATAGTGATTCAAATCTCAGAACAGTTTGTCCAGAAACCAATAGCTTAGTATATATGAAGGCCCAGAACTTGGTATATGAACTAATTTATTCATTGCAGCCCTTAGGTACTCCTTAGAATGAGGTAAGTAACAGGTTGCCCCCTTTACTAGCAGAATATTTTAAGGTGGTTCCTTAACATTTTGTGCAAATATTAGGACAGTTAGAGTATTTGTGACTCAGCGCTCTGGTATGGTGTGGGTATTAAGCATTTCTGTAAATGTATTACCTTACCAATGCCCAGTCAGTAGTGAAGTACCTCAGGGCTCTGTCCTAGGACCCATCCAGTTTAATTTATATATTAGCAACATGCAAATTAACTCTAATAACTGGCTAGTCAAATTCGCTGACGATTCCAAACTTGGGGGGCATGAACAGCCGATACATTTATCTAGCCTTGTTTCTGATTTAAATGCCATTGATTACTGGCCCTGCACAACGGGATGGAATTTAATGTTGATAAGTGTGTCGTTCTTTGCTTTGGTATAAAAAATCCAAAAAAACATATATTAAATTAACAATACACCACTAAAGGCATCTAATACTGAGAGAGACCTGGGAATTCTTATTAATAACAAATTCACCACCCACAATCACTGCCAAAGAATCACTAAGATGGCTAATTCCCTCCTTAATCAAATCAATCACTCTTTTGTCACCAGAACAGAGCAATGTTTAATACCCCTATACAGATCTCATATAAGACCCCATTTAGATTACAACTCACCTCTTTGGAATCCTTATTTAAAAGGTGACATGATACAACTGGAGCGTGTCCAGAGACGGGCAACAAGAATGGTGTCTGGTATGTCCCATAGACCTTATTCCGAGAGACTACAGATCACAGGATTGCACACTCTTCAGAAGAAATGTTGTAGGGGGGATATTTTGTTTCTTTACAAGGTTCTACAATCTCCAGAACTTATGACAAACTGTGTACTAATCTTTTCTAACACCACAAGAACACTCAGGTCACATAATAAATTGCAATAAAAAAGGCAAACTCCAACAAAAGGAATACATTTATAACAATCCGGGGATCTAGACTATGGAACTCACTACCACCAGACTTAGTTGACCTTAGTAACTTTGAAACACTTAAGAAACATCTGGACATCAGGCTTACTACAAACTCTAACAATATATACTAGCCCACACTGTGTGGGGGAAAAATCACAATGGGCTTCAGCCGTCTTTTTTTCCTGAAATAAAACTTAGTAAACTTGTAATGTACAACTATGACTATTTATATCTCCTCTTTCACCTTCTACCGCTTCTATTTTTACTCTATATTATGTAGTGCTAAGCCTTTTTTTTTTCATTATAATATTGCAACTGTCTAGTTTAGGTCATTAACCCATAATTATTATATTACCATTGAATAGTCTTTTTTTTCCTCCTTTGTTAGATGTTATGCTACTTAGTTTATCATTTATATAATCTTATGTAGTATTGTTATAGGGTATACTTGTTGTTTGTTTATCTTTTAAATACTTCAATAAAAAGATTACCTGCAAAAAAAAAAACTTGGTAAACTTAGTATTACATCTGGGGTAATCTAAATGGCCATTTGTTCTTGTCATGTGTTTCATATTGGCAAAACATCAAGAATGTTTAAAATCCAGGTTCAGGAGTGGACCTGGGAACCAGAGGGCAGGTCAGGGGGAGGATGTCTGAGTGTCCGATGGACCGTTCAGCTCCTCCAGGGGGGAGGGAGGCACACTGGTTTCAGGGCAGCCTGACCTCTGGTGACACCCAGATGTATTGTGGCCCCAATGCCCAGCACAGTAGGGGGAGCGTGATGGATGCCGGTGTAAGTCATGACGTTGTGTGGCACATCACACTCAGGGGGTGTACACCGAAAAAATGCCTCTCCGGGTGCGACACTAACATGAGGGCCCAAGAAGGTCCTCACTTGCTCGCAGCTGCAGTACCACTGTGAGACCCCAACACAGACTTGTTTTCAAATGGGGAGGGGGTTAAGGAAGAGGCCTCCACCATGTCCCTGTGTGGAGGGTAGGCCAGGACTCCATAGGAGGTCTCCAGTGGGAAGTGGAAGCCAGAGCAGGTTAATCAGGTGACAGGAAGGGGCAGGGGAAAAAATAGAAAGTAAGAAAAAAAAAAAGAATGTTTAAAATCCACATTGAGGAAGGACATTTAAAAAAAGAATCTGGACACTGCTTTGGCCAGCCATATCTGATCCTTACAATCGTCCCATGTGTTCAAATTTTTTGCCACTGACAATTTAATATTATGCAGAGAATTGATAAGGCTGGATAAAACCTGATAAATAGAAAAGCAAGTCACTTTCAAACTGAGAAACTAATTTGGAAAGAAAAGTGGCACATGGGGTTAGGCCCCAAAATGTAATCATGGGAAGGATCCTACTGTACACCTCTCAACCAATTGTCAATCTGTGTGGAACACTGACACCCAGAAATGTGGGAAAATGAGGAACACAGACTTTCGGAATATGGGTCATATCATCAAATATGTAGCCATAAAGTCTGAGCACTGTGAAAACTAATGCCTTGACTGGTGCAAGTTTAATTTGGCCGTAGTAATGTGAAGTGTTATGACTTTCAGTTTTAATGTCTGAGTTTATAGCACCTTCTCTGTAATAGTAGCACTTTTTCCCATGTGTGGCACATGTGGGATAGTACAATTATCGGTGTTAAAGTGAGGGATATCCCTTGTAGTGTGAGACAGTTGAGAGGGATGGTGGTGAGTTTGGAGAAGGCAGTTTAAAACATATGGTATAAAGAGTTAAAGTGGGGATCCAGCCTGGTTAGGGTGGTTTTGGGTGCAGCACTGCAGAGCACACATGCATAGTCACACCCTTAAAAAACCACGGACACATCAACAAGAACTTTGAAAAATATAATATTTGGACACAACCCTGCTTATATTTCTCATTAGCTCTGTTTTTCTTATCCCCATTATTTATTACTGAAGTCATATGCATGCAAACAGGAAAGCCGTTCATTGAGGGTTCATCAGCTCCTGTTGCTTCTTCCCAATCTGATGTCATAGTACTCTTCTTGTAACATCACAGTTAGTCACATAGAAACTGACTGTGTTGTCACAACAGAGCATTATAATTTCAAGTAGGGAATAAGCAATAGAGGCAGATGAACTCTGAATGATCAGGGTCTTGTTTTCGGGGGAATTTCTTCAGTTACAAATAATGGAGAGGGGTCATCTGTAGAAGATATATGAAATACAGGCTGAATTGTGTCTAACTAGTATTTATTTATTTTTTTAACCAGGTGAGACACACTAAGCTAAAGCTTGTTTACAGGTGCCACCTGGAAGCACAAGGAAATTAAGTGACTTGCTGAAGGTCACACAGTATGCAAGTGAAGACTGTAGGATTCAAACCCAGGTCTCCAGGTTTGCAGCTCAGAGCCTTAAACCACTGTACTATACTGCAGTGTTTTCAGGCACTATTTTAATTTTCCCAAAGTTTTCCTAAAAGCTTTAGCTGCTCTTTAAGGATAATCTTGAGGATGATTTAATGTCCAACTGTGAAGGGAAGGCTGGACTTTTTGTGATACAGCATGCTGCATCTGAAGAAAAGGTATTTTCCTTTTTGTAGTTAGAGAAATCAAGGCTTTAGTACAGTTGAATTCCAAAATAATTTATAGAGCAGACTTTTACAAGGGGCAGCAATCCAGAGTATTGAAGAATGTACTGGGTAAAAGGATGATGCGTCTCTGTTAGTGGGCAGTGGCAATAAAGGCCATTCTTTTAGCATTCAGAGAAAGTTGGTTCGAAATCAGAACAGAACCAGCATTGGATGTTATCAAAATCCTATTGGAGCACTTCGTCCAACTCAGTGGCTGAGGAACCACAGGCACAAAGTGCATTGTTATCCTCATACACATAGATGTGTGAGCAGACACTGACTGAGAGGAGGTAATTCAGGAGCATCAAGAACAGGATGGGACTCAGGATAGAATCTTGATAGGCACCTGATTTGATCAGAGGTGGGAATTATATAAAAGGAATGACAGTGCGTAGTTTAACAGGTGGGGGCCGAACCATAAGTCCTAGAGGTTAGATAGGCTAGCCCCTTCAAGTTTTTCAAGTAGGATATGGTGGTGGACTAGAGTGCTGCAGGCTTTTGTAAGGTTGACAAAGGCAGCTGAGGTGTATAGACTTGATTTATCCCCTTCAGGATAGAGTAAGGGAAACCATAGAACTGAAACATAGACACTTCAATTTTGACAGCAGATAAGGACTGCCTGGCCCACCTAGTCTGTCCTTTTCCCTACCTACTTAAACTCCAGATCCTACATGATCAGCAGCTTACCCTCTCTTCCCTATCACTAGGGTTGCCTTCTGTCTATCCCATGAATTCCTGAACTCACCAATCATTTTAGCCTCTATGACCTCCTCTGGGAGGCTGTTCCATGCATCCACCATCCTTTCTGTGAAAAAATACTTCCTCACATTACCCCTGAGCCCTCCCCAGCCTTATATTGTGACCCCTTGTTCTTGCACATCTCTGTTTTTGAAAGATGCTGCCCTGGACCTTGTTGATTCCCCTGAGATACTTGAATGTCTCTATGATATCCCCATCTCCCTCCTTTCCTCCATGGTATACATATTGAGGTCTTTCAGTCTTTTGTCATATGCTTTCTGGTGCCTTCCTTTCACCATTTTTGTTGCCCTTCTCTGGGCCATCTCCATTCTGTCAATGTCCTTCTGGAGATGTGGTCTCCAGAACTGAACACAGTATTCCAGATGTGGCCTGACCAACTGTCTGTATGGTGGCATCACCACCTTTTGTTTTCTACTGGTGATGTCCCTCCCCCATGCACCCCAGCATCCTTCTGGCCCTCCCCACCACCTTTTCACATTGCTTGGCCACCTTCAGGTCAACTGTTATGTTTACCTCAGGTCCCTTTCCAGTTTTATTGTTGTTAGTGTCTCCCCCCCACCCCCATTTTGTATTCCTCTCTAGGATTCCTGTGGCCCAAGTGCATGACTTTGCACTTTTTTGTATTGAATTTAAGCTGCCACACTCTTGACCACTCCCCCAATTTGCCTAGGTCTCTTCTCATATTTTTTTTTTACCCCATCTGGAGTTCTACCCTATTGCAGATGTTGGTGTCATCCACAAAGATGCTTACCTTCCCTTCCAGCCACTCCACAATGTCACTAATGAAGACATAGGGCATCAAATAACTGTACAGGCATGAGACAAAAAAACACATATTAACATATTAAAATACAAACAATATTCATAAATAAGGCTTTAGTTCCAATTTCTCATTCAAACCAGGGGGCAAAGTGCATTCAGAGTACATAGCCATCTACCCTCTCTCTGCAACAATAAATTCTCTATATCGCCACCCCTGGGATCCAGACCACTATGCCTTCAACTTTGTGAACTGTGCAAAATCATATGGATGGAATAGAACTGTGAGGAACTGTATGAAGTCCTAAGGAAACAAAACCTACAGATGCAGGACCTTGTTTTCTTGAGGGTCTGATGCAATAAGAAAAGTCTGTGTTTTTTCAAAAAGGATTTAGACTCTCGGAATATAAAGCATTGTGCACTTTGAAAAAGCCTTGGGCTTATTTGGTGTTTTTGGGCTGCAATATTTGCACATTTCAGACAAAATGGATAGAATGGAATGAAGGGATTAAATACAAGTAAAAAACACTTGTGCAATTTAAGGACTGTATAATTTAAAGTTCTGTCACCTCACAGTTAAGTGAAGCAGTTAGAATTAAATGAGCTTGTACTTTACTCAGGCAGTCCTGCATTTCTGTTGGTCTGCATCTTTTCATGGGCATCATTAAGGAATTAGTTTTAATGAGATAGTAATGTGGCTAGTATGAAGTGTTGGTTTGTTTCCATGGTAAATGATTTCTGAATTGAAACAAATGAATTTGTACCATGGCAATTGATTATTCAATGAGGAATTTTAACTGATTTGTATAACACTTTGTATTGAGCATTCCTCACATGTGTAGAAATTATATAAAATGTGTTGTCTGTCTATAAGAAACAGATCCCTTGATAAAGCTCACACAAGGGTGTGAAACAATTGTTGGGTGTTTCTTTTTTACCCTGTGGATTTGTACTCTTTGTCTTCTATGATAAAGCCTACATTTTAAACTTAAGTATATGACTTGTGGACAATCCAACTCTGTTTGTATTTGAGCGAGGTCTTTTGTACTTTTGTATACATGCTGTTTTGACCTTATTCTCTACTACCTCCAGGCAGCTGCACTGTTTTGGATTTATTCCATGATTTTCCCCACCACTGAGGTCTACCTGACCGGCCTGTAACTTCCAGCCTCTACCTTGCTCCTGCTTTAGTGTAGTGGGTAGTGGTACCACATTCATCCTCCTCCAATCCTTTGGTACCACTCCTTCCTCTAGTGATTTGTTAAATAAGGCTGTCAGTGATGCCCCTAGTACCTCCCTGAGTTCTTTCAGTATTCTGGGATGCATCCCATCCAGTCCTATTGCCTTGTCCATTTTTAGTTTTGAAAGTTCCTTAAAGGACTCTGTCCTCCATGAATGGACTGGTCCCCCCCCCCATGTGTGTTTCTACCCCCTAATTTTGGTCCCTCCCCTTCCTTTGTAAATATTGAGCAGAAGTATTCATTTAGAATTTCTGCTTTTTCTAGGTCCCCCTCTGCACACTCCCCCCTCCCTTTATTCAACCTCACAGTCCCTCCATTGGTCTTTTTCCTTTCCGACATACCTGAAGAAGGTTTTGTCACCTTCTTTTACTGATTTTGCTATACTTTCTTCAGTTTGCACCTTTGCACACCTGACTGCCTTTCCCACCTCCTTCTGCTTTGCCTGGTACATTTCCCTGTCTCCCTCCCTCTGTGTTTCCTTGTACTTTCTGAACGCCTGTTTTTTTCCTAACCGTCCCTTCCACTTTTTTTGAAAACCATAGTGTTTTTTTCTTTCTTTTTTCTTTTTTCTTTTACAAGCTTTACACAGAGGCCTGTTGCTTCTGATGTGGCTCCTTTAAGTTTCTCCAACTGTTCCTCCACCCCCCCTCCCAACCTCCCTCCTGATCAGGATTCTCCAGAGGTGTTCCTCCATTTTTGTAAAGTCTGCCCTCTTGAAGTCCAGGACCTTTACTTTTGAGTGACTAGTCTCTACTACTGTCTTCACCTTAAACCACGCAGTATGGTGATCACTGGACCCCAGATGGCTGCCTCTGATAGATCTGTTATTCTGTCACCATTTGTGAGAGCCAGGTCTAGTACTGCTCCCTCTCATGTGGGCTCCTTCATCAAATGTCAGAGGCATGCTCCTTCCGTGACATCCAAAATATCTCTGCTCCTGGTAGTGACTGCTGCATATGTGTTCCAGTTAACATCTGCCATGTTTAGGTACCCCACCAGCAACACCTCCCCTTTCTCTGCCATTTTGTGTATGGTTTCCACTAATACCCTGTCTATTTTTTCCCTTGTGCTGGAGGTCTGTAGACAACTCCAGTGAGGATGGTGATGCTATTTCCTGTCTCTAATGTGACCCATAGTGCCTCTTCCCCTTCCTATCATCCCCCTAAGTTCTTTGCCTTGTTCCCCTTTCTGATGTACATAGCCAATCCTCCCCCATTTTGTCCTCCCTGTCTCTCCTGAAGATTGTGTACCTTGGTATGGTAACAGCCAAGTCATGGTTTTCTGTGTACCATGTTTCAGTGACTGTGACAATGTCTAGGTCTTCCTCCACCATTGAGACCACTAGGTCTTGAATCTTGTTTCCCAGGCTCCGGGCATTTGTACACCTGACTTTCCATGTTTTGATGCCCATGGCTGTACCAGCTCCCTCCCATCCTGATCCCTATGCCTTCCCTCCATGCCTTCCCCAGTATTACCTCCCTTTCTGTTTCCTTTTGTTGCTTCCACAGCTGTAGTATCAACCTGTTTGTCTACCTTTCTCTGTGTGGGAGGTGGGGGGGGGGCATTGTTTTTTCCCTGCTTCATTCAGCTAGTTTAAATGTGCCTTTCTTGGATCTAGTATCTGTCTGTTTGTCTACCTTAACCTGTGTGGAAGGGGCAGTTGATTCTTTCTTACTTAATTCCGCCAACCCCTTGGCTAGTTAAAATGTTTGCCAATGAAACATTTAAACCTCTCACTAAGGATCTCGGTCCCCCACCCAGATGGATGTAGGCCATCCCTCCCATACAAGCCTGCATCTCTCCAGGTGGTCCCCCAGTCCCCAAGAGAAGAGGCAGTGGGGTTAGACTTACCAAAACCAGACAAGAAAGGGCAGAAAAAAGAAGATGAGTCAGGAAAGAAGAGTTGGGGAAGTAGTTGTTCTAGTTCCAATGGGTGGAAGGGGACAAGGCAGCAGATCCCCGGGTTGGAATGACTCTCTACCTTAGTGGAGGTGGGAGCTTTGGCATGCTTCTTGGATGCAGAAACAGCAATTCCAGGAGTGGAAAGGCAAAAGAGCTTAGAGGATTGTAGTCTCTGAATGGGTTGGAGGACAATAAAGCAGAGAGGGTGGCAACCATGGAGACTAGAAAGAAGAAACAGCAGGGATTGGGGAAGAGAAAGGAGGGGACCGGAACTAGGTTGAGGTGGGACAATTGTTAGGCCACCAATTCTTGAGTTTTTGACCAAAATGCTATATTGAACACATGACAGCTGACCTACCATGTCATTTAATTCTTCAATGAACACTCGTTTATCACTACCATGCAGTATGTATTGTATTGAGTGGCTTGGGCTTGTTTACAGACTAATATCTGAGTTTGCTCTGCACATCAGCCCCTCACACTCACTGAGTCTCCCATGGCAATGCTGTGAAATCAGATCATGTCCCTGAATCCAGCACTGATAAGGCTGTTTCTTGTCTAGTAATTTGAGGAATGGCCCATTAAAACAAGGGGCCCTCAGAAGGTATAGAACCATATTTTCATTAATTACTTCTTATTCTTATTATTGCCATTATAATTAACAATGTTATAGTGTATGGTAGAACATTATTATGGCCTGAATTTGGATGAAAGCTATGCTTGATGTGATGTCAACTTGCTGTTGTACCATCTTGAGTATGTCACATCGATAGTACAACAGCATCAGATGCGTTTGCGCATGCCTGTCAGTAAAGCACTGCACTCGGGAAACAGCCACGGTGGTGCAACATGCACCTGAAAGTGATCAGTGGCTATTAAAAGAAGCCAAAATAAGGGCATATTATTGATTTACCTTTGCTTGCTAAACAGCTGGCATGTGTAAATTTAAAAAAAAATTAAGTCTGGGGATGGAGGGACCAGAGATGGAGCTGACCTCATTCTTTGGTTGGGGGGTTGGGCAAAGTCTGAAAGCATGTCACAATGCTTCAGAAGTGAGCATTCACCGATTACCTGTTGCCCATAAACAATAAAGACAATGTATGGGCAACAGTGAACAGCAACGCTAAGTTCACTTCTCAAGGTTGTCTGACAATTGAAAACCTCTCGAGCTTCTCTCTTGAGGTTTACTTGGTTATCATGACAACCTTTCAAAATGAACACAGTGTTGTTGTTCACTGTTGCCCATCCATTATTCTCCATATATTATGCACTTCAAATATGGCAACTTACCTGATGGTGACCCAAATGGAAGCAGCTGTAAATAGTTACTAACAGCACACCACTACGTGATGTAGTCTTTGCAGAAAACTGGATCTTGGGAGTTAGGACTGAAATGTTTTGCAGTGAAACTACACAAGTCACAAACCAAATATTTTAGAGCAGATTGCTGAAAATTAAAATGATAGAACATTTCCTTAGAAAACACATCGGAATACCTCCTAGGAGGTAAGAGTTGTCCTTCTTTCTACAGTACTTTTCTTTAGTGAGAAAGCTAAAAAGGCGGCAATATGGTCTACACAAGCCTTACACTGTGACTGTAAGGAAACAAAGAGCATTTTCATTATTAAAATCTGAATTCAAATGAATGGAAACCAACAATTTCTGAGTTTGTGCAACATATTTTTAAATACATAATGGCCATAGTTTACTTTAGATTGTACTGTAGATGTATTTGTCTCCTAGGGAAACATCACATACGGAGATTAAAAGATAAACATTCTGGACCGTACTTCATGTGACTATCGGGCCACCACAGTAGTATACAGTAAGATAACATTGCAAAGCAGAAATGTGTTACATGGATATGCTGTGTTTACATAGCCCTTACAATAGCTGATTAACCTAAGTTGAATAGTTTAAAGCCAAGGTCAGCTAAGGCGTGCTTTTCTTACTAATTCACATATCTGGAAAACACGCTGGAGTTTCAAATTGTCTAAGGGAGTCATTCAGGGCCTGTGTTTCAGAAGGATAAAACAACTGTGCTACTACTGATCAGACTGACACATGTAGTTTAGGTCTGTTTTTACAGGCTTGTTTCCAAGGAGTTACATACTTAAAATGTAATATGCAACTCCCATGCAGTATGCTCCTTGCTTTGTATACCATTAGCTCTTGTGGAACACTCTGCCCATTCAACATCGATGAAACAAAGAGTTCCCTTTGTGTACAACTGCATTCAGTGAATGAATGTTGCTGAGGGATTTTTACTTCCTGTAAAAGAGTTTTAAAATATTTAGTTTAACATGCAATTTTTTCTTGAAATATTTGCATACCGGCTATAGGCAAAGTAATGTATTACATCTACTGTCACTCTCACTTTGAAAAGAGGATGATGGTCACTGATAATTTTCTCATTTTATTCCTCTCTTGTCAAATCTCCCACATGAGCCCACCAACTTGGTCCTCCAGTAGTTCGACTAACATTATGAAATATTAAAAAAGTGGGGAAATGTGTTTTACTTAAATATCCAGATTTATCTATACTACTGTCTCTTCCCATGAACTAAAGCATCTCTTAAAGCAGCAGCACATGACTACAGTGAAAATTTCAACCCATTTTTTTAATTTTTATTCTATTTTACTTTGAGCCTTATCTCCTGACTTGAATGATAACCTTCTTTCCCAGATTTGAGTCTGCTTTAGCACTTGTTTTCACATTTGAAATTATGAAAGGAACGTTCCTTTTCAAATGGCTTGAACCACGCCTTTGTCAGTATGCTCAGCTCATATTGTACACCTGCTGTTCCATAAGGTCTGGGAGCAGTGTTTGCAGCATGCTAGTTCATTTTATTCACACCAAAACTAATCTTAAATAATGGGTGTTCAAAAACAGCATAGAATACTTCTGACAACCTGGTCCAAGCCATATCAAAAGGAGAAGTCCTTTTATTATTTCAACTGTGAAAAAATAGAGGTAAAACAGACTCAAGATGTG
Source organism: Neoceratodus forsteri (assembly GCA_016271365.2). Lineage (NCBI taxonomy): Eukaryota > Metazoa > Chordata > Ceratodontiformes > Ceratodontidae > Neoceratodus > Neoceratodus forsteri. Next base: position 702,834,419 of record CM057455.1, read on the forward strand.
AAAAAATGGTATCATAAAATTCAGGTGATAAAGGGCAATCTCAAATAGAAAAAAAAAAGTTTATGTCAAATTTTTCACCTCTATCATGCACTACTGCTTTAAATGATATTCTGTTCTTATTTTGAATTTAGAAAGTCTTCTCATCAAGGTATCCAAATTTATGTTAAAGATTTAATCCCCATGGTGGTCCAATTCTGCCCTGGAGAACACATTATATTTTCAAAAAAAATGTTCTTGATGATATCATGGGAACTGTGTGAGAACCAGTTTGAACAGGATTCATGAAGCCTTCCGGGACTCAGTCCCATGGCTCAATTTCATTTGAGGACCAAAATCTCCACAACTGTGGAGATTGCTATCTGCAGTGCAGCAGTTGCAGATGATGTTACTGCTGTTCCCACTGGCCATAATAGATCTCAGCAGCTGCAAAGATGTCCATGGCAACACCACCCACAAGGCATCATAAATCATGGAGCCTGCTGTAATCTGGCTCCTTCTTTGTGAATACCCACAACTATGGGACAACTTTGGAAACCTACGGGTCCACAAGTGGCAGCCACCTTGCACCGGGTTTGTCCCGCAGCTGTGGGTATTTCAGCCATTTTGTGAATCATGCCCCGCATTGCCAAACTGGTTTAAAGGTGAAAAAAAGCCTATTTTCTGCAAGCACATATTTTTCATTAACAGAATTCACAATGAATGCATTATTTTTATTGGCCCAGACTTTTGCTAAGAACTAGAGAGCAATGTTTCCATTAAAGCAACTTCTTATCATATTTCTTTTATTGTTCATTTATCCTGGATAGTCCAACTGACACGCAACATCTCATTAGTAGTGATGAAGTTCCATTTCTTTAGAATGTTAAAGTTGGCTTGCCAGAAACACAAAGAGTTCAAGTGTGACTTGATAAAAATCTCACACTAAATCAGTGGTTGTGGTGATATTAAAGCCTTTACTCTCATGTTTCCCAGCTCATTGCTCTAACCACTATACCACAGTTGTACAATGTATGAAGTTGTACCACTCTCTGAAGTCCCATGAGTTTAAGTTCCTGGATTTAGTTGGGGACATACAGTTGAGGTTATACAAAAGTTCACAGGTATTGCAGTACAACATGCAGTATTTGTGACCACAAATATGGTGCAGATTTGCATTAGTACCTGAATGATATGTTTTGCTGACAAAAGTTTGCCACTGCAAACACTACATTGTGCTGTACTAGCATTGAACTTTCGTGTAACTACCATGGTAGTAGGAAGACCATATGAACATACACACATACATACAAAGAAGGCAGCAGAGTAAAGCAATTTGGTCTATCTAGTCTGCTCATATTGCAGGGCCTGAGCTTAAGCTACTGATCTGACCCCTTCATAATCTTCCCATCCTTTTCATCTGCCCCTCCCATGACCCCTACTTTCCCCTTATATCTGCCCTAGCCTATCTTGAAGATGCCCACCATCTTCAACAAGATCACCTCTTCTGGCAGCGCATTCCAACTGCCCACCACCTTATCCATGCAGAAGTGCCTCCTAAACTCCCCCTAAACTGTCTCCCTCCAGCTTAAGACTGTGATCCCCTCATGTTTTAATTGCCAGTTAGCTTAAAGAGACCCACGTTATCCACCCTATTTATCCCTTTCAAATACTTGGTGATCTCAAACATGTCCCCTCTCTCTCATCTCCTCCAGGGAGTACATGTTCAGGGCCCCCCATTCTGTCCCTGTATGCTTTGCACTGCTGACCGGCAATCATCTTTGTTGCCCTCCTCTAGACCATCTCCAGCAGGCTATTATCTTTTTTAAGGTGTGGGCACCAGTACTGTACTCCATAGTCTAGATGTGGCCTCACCAGTGACTTGTACAAGAGCAATGTAACCGCCTCCTGCCTACTGCTGATCCACCTGGTTATGCATCCCAACATCTTATTTGCCCTTGCTGCTGCTTTCCTGCACTGCATCAAGTGCTTCAGGTAGCTAGTGATCATTACTCTAAGATCCTTCTCCTCCTCCTCTGTTGCAGATACCAGGACCTCTCCCAGTTAAAACTCCATCCTGGGATTCTTGGCTCCAGTGTGGATAACTTTGCATTTCTTTGTATTGAAGCCAAGTTGCCAGTTCCCAGACCGCCTTCAAGTTTTTCAAGATCTTCCTTCAGGTCTTGTATCCCTTTGGCCATGTCCACCCTCCCACAGAGCTTGATGTAATCTGTGAAAAGGCATATTTTGCCCTTAATGCCATCCCCAATATCAGTAATAAAGAAATTGAACAACACTGGCCCTAGCACTGAGCCCTGTGGTACCCCAATGGTAACCTCCCTGGTGCAAGATAATGCTCCCCCATCACCACCATTTTCCAGGTCCGGTTCCCCAGCCAGTTTTCCACCCATCTGGTCATCTTTTCCCTACCTCTGAGATCTGCCAACTACCTGAGCATCCCATTGTGGGGTGCAGAGTCAAAGGCCTAGCTGAAATCCAGGAAAAGAATGTCCATGGATTGGCACCTGTCTACTGTCCCTGACAAAGTGTGCATGCTCAAAAATGATCGGGCCTTTACCTATGTGTGAGGTAAAAGTCAACACCTGTGTGGCACTGCTTGGCTTTGGGCTTCAAAATATTGTAAGTAATAAACCTTTCTGGATTATTGTGGAGGCTGGTGCTATGCTATTCTGTTTGTACTGTTTTTGTGACCCAGTAAGAGAAGTCAGTCAGATTCATTTGACACAACCTCCTTACCATAAACCCATGCTGCCTTGCATCCTGAAGACCATGCTTCTTTAGATACTCTATCAAACCTTTCCTTAAGTATGGTCTCCATGAGCTTACACACAATTGATGTCAGACTGACTGGTCTGTAATTCCTTGGATCATTTCTAGGACTGCCCTTGCGGAGGGCCACTACCAGTGCCATTCTTCAGTCCTGCGGTACCATGCCTGACTCCAGTGAACTAATGAACAGGCCTGCCAGTGGCTCCGCGGTATTTCTGCCAAACCACCCTTGGGTGTATTCTATCCAGGCCTGGTGATTTATCTACCTTCAGTGCTAGTAGCCCTTTCCTGACTCTAGCCCCCTCTGCCTCCACATCTGTGCTCCCCTCCCCCATTCCCCTTGTCTCCCTTGTTGGCACTGGTCCATCTTTCTCTCTCACATGAAGATGGAGCAGAAGTACTCTTTCAGCACCTCTGATTTTTTTACCATTCTCCTCCACCCACCCATCCCTTTTCCATAGCCTAACAATCCTGACCTTTTTGTCCCTTTTCTTGCCTATATAGAGATAAAAGGCCTTCTCCCCCGTCTTAATTCCTTCTGCTAACTGCAGTTCTTTCTGAGCCTTAGCCCACTGGACTACTTTACTTGCCTCACTAGCCATCTTTAGGTAATTCTCACTGTCCTCCTCTATCTTGGTTTTCCTGAATCTCCTATGGACTAACCTCTTGTCCCATACTGCCTGGGCAACCTCAGTACTAAATCAGCTGGGTGCTATGTAGGCATGGGCTACCTGCTGGATAGCTGGGTTGGGTAGTGCGGGTATCTCCTTTTTTTGGCCAGGTAGGGTAGTTTGGGTAATGTACTACCCTACCTGACATAACAGTGAAATTTTCGGGTTGGGTAATTTGACATGGGTAACAGACAGAAGACTTGTAAACAAGCATTGAGGGCAGCCTCTGTGGTCCTTCATTGAGCTACAGCAGAATTGGAGCACATGAGACTGGGCTGACACCTGTTTGGTCAGTGGTGTCTCTGCTCTGTCTGCTGTGAGTCCATGATGCACAATCCAGCTGGCAGCTGTGTGTGTGTTGTGATTATGGAAGCAGCTCCAAGGGCGCTGACTCTGCATCACAATTCATGTTTGAGAGTCAATGACTTGTTTTTAAAAGTTGATCAACATGAAAAAACCTACACTACAAGGAACAAAGGGAGAAACAGTGGGGCAATAAGAAACAATGTCAGCCAAGGGGGGGAGGGTCAGCCTCAGTTGTGGAGGTGGTGCTGGGGACTGGGGAAAGAACAGAGTACGAGCATGGTGGGGGGGACATAGACAAAAACAGGAGGCACTGGGCAGCTGGTTTGAAATTAAAGTATATAACACTGTTTGGTTTGTTAGGTACCCTTGAGTCCTGTCATTTATTACTGTGACATACAGTAGCTACATTGTCTCTGCAGCATAGTGAAAGCCTTTTAAGGCTGTATTACATATGAACATATGAAACTGCCAGAGAAAACAGGTCATAATGGTCTATCAAGTTTGTTCGAGTATGCAAAACAGTTTATTTTATTGTAGCTGCCTACCCAACCCATTTCCACTCCAGACTCATCCTCCCCCACCCTCATCTCCCCCTCCGCAACCTTCCCACAGATTTGACCTTCCCTTTGATCCTGTCCCACCCCCTCTTAAAACTGCCCACAGTTTTCAGTGAGATCACTTTTTCCGGCAATTCGATCCACCTTGCCACCACCCTTTCTGTGAAATAATGCCTCCTCATTTTCCTTTTAAATCTTCCCCCCACTAATTTCAGACTGCGTTTCCTTGTGGAACCCTCCCCCTTTAAGTTGAAAATGCCTGTGTTCTAACCTTATTCATACCTTTTAAGTATTTGAAGATTTCTATCATAACCCCCCTCTCCCTTCTATCCTCCAGGGAGTACATATTGAGCTGCCCCAGTCTCTCCTCACAGGGTTTGTCCCTCAGGCCTTGGATCATCATGGTCACCTTTCAGTGTACCCCCTCCAATAGTTTGATGTCCTTTTTTCAAATACAGGCACCAGAACTGCACACAGTACTCTATGTGTGGTCTCACAAGTGACCTGTACAAGGGCAGGGTGACTTTCTTTTTCCCTGAGGTAATTCCTCTGGTGATGCACCACAGCATTTTGTTTGCTTTGGCTGCTGCTCTACAGCACTGCACAGAGTGTTTCATGCACCCTGTGACAATCATCCCTAGATCCTTTTCCTCCTCTGAAATGGATACCCGTACTTCTCCCAGCCAACAGCCAGTTCCACGGTTCATGGCTCCCAGGTGCATGACCTTAGACTACTTAAAGCATTTAATTACATTTTTATTTTATACTGAAAAAGCCTGTGAGCAAGAATGCCCATTGTCACAAGCATCCAGTTATGATCAAACAAAACTTACAATTACAGGAAAAAATAACATCAATAACAATCATTCAAATACATAGAAATAAAATTAATTCAAACCTATACATACAGAACTAGACTATAGATAGTTTTTGAGGGACCTTTTAAAGGATGATATCTCTGTACAATTGACTATAAAACTTGATAAATTATTATAGAGTTTTATGGCCAGGAAATTCATTGAGTTTTGAGCAAAATATGTATTGTACAAAGGAATTTGAAAGGAGTTTCTGCTTTGTGTTCTTGTGTTAACAGTACTAGCATTTTTAGGAAATAATTTAATAATACAGTAAGGTAAATGACCAAGATAAACCTTGTGCAGAAAAATCAATGATTTAAAACTAAATGTATCAGATAATGATAAATAACCAAAAGGCCTATAAAGCTGACAGTGGTGCGTCATTCATGGAAGACCAGTGGCAAAGCGAGCAATGCTATTAAAGGTGGACCTAAGTTTAGTGAGCATTCTATCAGATGAATAAGAATAAATTATTGAACCATATTCCATAACGGAAAGTAATAAACTGTGAGTAAGGATTGACCTAGTATTAGAGGTAAGATGTTTGTTAGTCCGATATAACAACTCCAAGCTTTTATGGAGTTTATCTATTAAATGTAATATTTGTTGCTCAAAAGTTAAATGAAGATCATGAAGCAGACCTAGGTATTTAAATTCAGTTACCTGTTCAATTTGGTTTCCAGCATTATCATAAAGCACAAAGTTGTTAATAGGAATTTTTCTTAAACTTGAAAAAAACATTGACTTTTTTAGAAGACTTCAAAACCAGTTTATGTGTATCACCTGAATAAGGATGCTCAACTCCATGGGGTACATGTCGGGGAAGGGGCAAAATCCCTAAATTGTAAAAACCTTAAGTGTCACGTCCACAGGCAGTGGCAATATGTTCATGCACCTGGTCCCAAACCTTGTACCTGCTGCACCTGAGCTAGCCACCCACATCACCACACCACATGGCTAGTTCTGCATCAGCAGGTACACCCATCCCTCAAAACCCATTTCATGGCCCTCCCCTCCCCTTCCCCTCACTATCCCCCCTTCCTGTCGGCATACACTACTGTAGCAATCATGTACAATCGCTATCCTTGCAGGGTAGCCCATGAGTATAGTGCTCAATATGAGTCACCGTTTTGACATGGCGCCCTTATTCCGTCTCTATACTCAAGGTATACCATCTATATACATACTGCAGCAACCATTCTTTAGGTAGTTAGGTGTCCCACTGAATCTCAGTTCACACAGTGGACTGTGTAGGAGGAGGAGACCCTCTTCTGAGGCTCCTGCCACAGAGGCAAGCTATGGGGGTAACTGTTAAATTGCCGGGACCAGGGAGATCAGGGAACACAGACCTATATTCCAACTTGCCAATCACCACATCACTAATGGTGAATGTTTTTGTATGACTAAGATTTATAAAGTTTCCCATGCCATGGAGGTGAAAATCTTCTGTGCATGTCATTTTAAGTCACAGTACAGTATGCAGTTTAGAAAAAAAATAATTTGTTACCAGACTGTATATCTTTGTGTTGCTCATGTTTTAGCATGGTGTATAAGCATTTTGGGGTCACTTTAGCCACAGTTGCTAACATTTTCAAAATCATAGGAGGAACATACAGTAACAGTAAGCAGTTTTAGAATGATTTGTGTGTGGGGGGGTCCTGTTTCAAGGATGCTTGGCAACTTGCACACCACAAAACATTGTGTTAACTCATCAGCTCTTGGGATGCCATTTTGAATTAATGCTATGCAATGGGGGGTATGGGGGTTACTGGCAGGCACGAAGGAGGAAAGGGACATTGAGGGTATCATATCTGATGACCTCAAGATAGTACAGCAGTGTGACAAAGCAGTGGCTAGTGGGACATTTGAATGCATTGGGAGCAGTATATCCAGCAGAAGAAGGGAGGTGGTGTTGCCACTGTATCGCTCGTTGGTGAGCACCCAAGTGGAATACTGTGCCTAGTTATGGAGGCTGCACCTCAGAAAGGACACAGGCAAGGTGGAAGCAGTCTAGTATAGGGCAACTAAAATGGTACAGAGGTTGCACTGATAGCATTATGAGGACAGACTGAGGGGTCTCAACATGCATGCCCTGGAAGAGAAGAGTGAGAGGGAACATGATAGAGACCTACAAGTACCTCACAGGGGTGAGCAGGGTGAAGGAGGGAGTCTATTTCAAATGAGACAGAGAGAAATAGAGAGAGAGAAAGAAATGGAACCAGAGTGCATGTGATGAAGCAGAAGGGTGTTGAAGTTTAAGAGGAATGTGAGGAAGTATTACTTCACTGAGGAAATGTGGGTGCCTGGGATAGACTGCCAGATGAAGTGGTGGCAGTGAAAACAGTAGGGGTGTTCAAGCATGTGAGGGATAAACATATAGAATAATGCATGGGGAAGTGTGGTTTATGATGATTTTATGCACACCTGAGGTGTGTGATGCCACTCTGTAAGTTTATCTGGGCATCACACACCGAGGGTGTGCATAAAATCCTCATAAACCACACTTCCCCATGTTTTATTTTTTATATTTACTGGTTACTACTGGTTAATTCTGTAATTAGGAGATTAAATCACTTTCTGTGAAGAATATTTATTTTAGTTAAATGGAACAGAGGAAAAACTGTAGATCAACAGGCAATAAATATTGAACAACAGCTGAACCTTTTTGTATGTACTATTCAATATCTTCATCAGTGACATTGCACAGGACCTAGAAGGCAGAATTTCACTGTTTGCTGATGACACGAAGCTCTGTAACAGAGTAGACACACCAGAGGGTGTAGACAGAATGAGAAGGGACCTGCAGAAACTTGAAGAATGGTCAGGGGTTTGTCAGTTGAAATTCAATGCAAGGAAGTGCAAGATAATGCATATGGGGTACAAAAACCCTGGTACAATATATCAGTTGGGGGGTGAGGATATAGCATGCACCAAGCAGGAAAGGGATCTTGGGGTTATCATCTCTGATGACCTCAAGGCAGGGAAACAGTGTGACAAGGCAGCAGGTAAAGCAAATAGGATGCTGGGATGCAAGGCAGGGGCATCACCAGCAGGAAAAGGAGGTCATAATTCCACTATACAAGACACTAGTGAGGCCACACCTGAGTACACTGTGAAGTTCTGGAGACCTTACCTACGTAAGGACATAGACAGGGTAGAGAAGGTTCAGAGGAGGGCAACAAAGATGGTGCATGGATTGCATCACAAGTCCTATGAGGACAGGTTGAAGGCACTGAACATGTACTCCTGGAGGAGAGGAGGGAGAGAGGGATATGATAGAGACATACAAGTATCTTACAGGAGGAACAGGGTGCAGGAATGCACTATTTTTAAGTGAAAAAGATGTTCCAGGACTAGAGGGCATGGGATGAAGTTGGAGGGAGGACGATTCAGAGGAAACGTGAGGAAGAATTTCTTCACAGAACGGGTGGTGGACAAGTGGAACACCCTGCCAGAGGAAGTGGTGGGGGCTGAAACAATCATGGTATTTAAGAATGCATGGGATAGACATAAAGGAATTCTGGAGGTCAGGGTTAAGGGGCAACAGACTTCTTGGAAAACATAAACTGAACTTAGAAACTTAAATGGGCAGACTGGGTGGGCCATAGGCCCTTATCTGCCGACACTGTCTATGTATCTATGTATGTATGTATCTATGTGAATAGTTTCCTCAAGGTATTTATGGAACAGTGCCATGTCACTTTTTTTTAATGTATTTTTGTTTTCCTGGTCCTTGATAAATTTCTTCCTTTACACTTCACTGGGAGTGGCTAAACAGGATGTGGTTGCCATTATTTTTGTATTTTTTTGGGGGAGAGTTTAAGTTAAGCTGTGGCCATTTTTTTCTTTTGGACTGCCAAGAATCCTGTCTTTAGCACTGGTGTTTTTTTGTGAGAAGCTCGAGCCAACCGCCAGCACAAGGACACCTTCTCGGGGAGGCACAGGGAGATTCGTGCCTGTCTGCCTTAACTGTGGTTACAGAACTCTGGAAACCACAGGTGTGGTTTATGGAGTTACCAAGAGTCTGCCTGTGATGTGTTACAGTATATAACCAGTAAATATATAGTAGTAAATAGTCAGGGATGGGGGAGAGTCACTGGAGACAAGTTAAGGTCTGTGGAAACATACTAGGCAGGGACAACAGGGCAGGTTGGGTTGGAGAAGTGGCCCTTTTTGATGACAAACTCTATGCTTCTATGTTCTGTGTTTCTATGAAGTACAGCACCTGAGAAGCATCTCAGTACAGGATCCACTGGAAGAAACAGTCCCAATTCTTCAGTACTGAGACACTGAGGCTTTGTGATCTGTAATGCTACTGTGTTGTATAGTATAGTAAATTGCAATTTATATTTGTTGGCTAGTAGCACTTCACTTTAATAAATGTGCTTTATAGAGTTAAAAAGTATATTCTGTCTGTTCTCTCAGTTTATGTTAGTGTCACTCTATGTTTAGTTACTGCTGTTACCTTAAAAGGCACTGTGTGCCTGCTTCAGGGCATGACTGCAGTGGGGATGTAGGAGGTAGGAAGAGGACCAGGACTGGCACAGTGGGATCCCCAGCGGTGGCAACACAGGACAGATTTGACCTACTGGCAGAGTTGGTACCAGATGACTGTTGAAAAGGATAATGCGGTCAATACCTACATGTGGAGGGTTACATCCTACATGAACATACAATGAGGGAGAGGTTCAGGTGGAGTTAGGAGGAACAAGAAGTGCGTCCTAGTCATATGGGATTCCAACATTAGGTGGACAGGGAGGCAGATGTGCAACTCAGATATCCGATCTGTGTCATCCAGTGGTGACCACAGTAAAAGCAGTTCTGTAGTTGTTGAGGCTGACCAAAGCAGGAGATTGGAAGCAAGCTATTGTGATGCACCTAGGTGCCAATGACCTGGTGGGTAGCAGTGTAGAACAGGTCAAAGGTAGGTTCAGGGAATTAGGCAGTAAGCTTAAGATACTTGCAGATATGGTAGCCTTCTTGAAGATACTGCTGGTGTCACATGCAGGAAAGGGCAGAAAAGGACAAAATCACAGACATCACCATGTGGCTAACTGGTTGGTGTGATGAGGAGGGGTTCCACTACTTGGGGAATCTAGATCTTTCTGGGACAATATCTGTCTGTTTACAAAGATTACCTGCATCTGAGCAGAGGGTGAACAGGTGTGGAATGGTAGAAACTAAATTCTAAAATTAATACATTTTTAAACAAAGGAAGATGTAAGTGTTAAAGTACACTTGAGAGCACAGATAAACAAAAAGAGTGATGATGGCTCTGTCATAGCTGGTTCTTACAGTAATACCCATAACTGACACTGTTGTTCAGTACAAAGGGGGTACAGCACTGCTGAGGTGGTATCCTTTGGATGAAACATTAAACCAAGGTCCCTTCTGCCAATCACTGGTCACTGTCCAGGTGAAAGTTAAAGATCTCATGGCACTTATCGAAGAACAGTAGGGGAATTTATTATTGGAAAAATTATAGCACAAAATTCATGCACCACTGTAAACAAACTTATATCACCAATCTGTACAAAAGAGTCCCAATCAAAAAATTGGAAACAAATCATAAACATCAGAAAAATAATGGTTAAGTAAGGAGGTTCTAGCAGTTCAGTTTCTCCAGGGAGAACTTAACTGCCCGTGAGAACATCAGAGTCTATCTTTCTCATAACAAGATCGGATGTGATCTTGAATAGTCAGAATCAGTGCCTCCTGCGTCAAATACTATTACTGTAGTAACAGGATACTGGGAAGGTGGGGTGGGAGGGGCAGCAGTGAGATGAGGGGCTAGCTGCACACTTGAGCAGACTCGATAGACCATGAGGCTTGTTTCTGCTAGCAATTTCTTATGTTCGTTTGTTCGTATGTAGTACACATCTACACCTGGCCTGCCAAATCATAAATTAAGTGACTGCCAGAATCACTCTCATTGTGCTCTAGGGGTATATGAATGTTATTCCCCTTAATGTGATTCATTTCACTTCCCCATACCAGCTGAAAGAACATGTTTGGAATTCTGACTACCAACTTTAGGAAGGTGGAAATACACAACTTAAAAATAAAAAATAGGCAGCAACATTTAACTAGAAAAAAACTTTTATTTTTTGATAATGACAACTGTTTCCATACAGCAACATGATGTTTCCCTTCTTGGAGTGTCTGTTCCCAATTCCTTTTTGACATACTGTATCTGTTGTGCCAAACTCAATAGAGACTAACAAATATGTAAAGGAGACTGGAATTAGGCCAATTACAGACAAACTTAAAAAAACTGAATAGCTTAAAAAAGAGTATTACTTTTGAACAAATTAATCCTAACTCCTGATACAGCTGGTACTCCTTCAAAGTCTGACAAGCCAAATCACATGAACTCAAGTCTGCCAAAAAAGAAACAGATATCATCTGCATACGCTTTTAGTTACTGTATATGGGGACACCAGATGGGAAACCCCAATCCCCTCAGTGGTTTTGTACAGTGAGAGTCTAGGGATAAGAAATTCCAAACCCAAACATTCACAGTAGCTCAGTGGGCACCCCTGTTGTACCCCCTCATTACAGCAATGTTTTCAATCAAAAAAAACATGTATTATAGTCTGAAATGAGGCTGCCCCATATAGAAGCCAAATCCACCATATAAATTTCTCAGGTATTCCATGGTACGCTACGGCCTGAAATAGAAGTTAATGAGGCACATGATCTCTTTAATCTCTTTCTCTTAGTCAAGAATCAAGAGAAAACTTAAGAGGGAACCTAAGCTACTTCTGGCCACAATTTCATGCATAAAAATCAAGTTGTCATTCATAGGAACAGTGCCAGTGTGTTCAGTTAATATTAACATCTGAGAAAATCTACTTAATTTGACATGCAAAATTTTGTTAAAATTTTTTTATCAATATGGTGAGGCTGAAGGGGCATCAATTCATTATGAGTGGCCTATCCCCATCCTTTCTTTTTTTTGGTCCTTCCCAACCCCTCTGCCTGGCTACTGCATAAGACCTTCAAGGTAGCTCCCGGTCCCCCAAGTCACCCCCAACCACCACCATCCTCGCTGTCCCCTGTTCTGTTGTGCCTTGGGAAACCCAACGTATCCCTTCATTGGGGTCTCCTAGGGCCCTTGGGAGGGGATCTGGGCTCCAGATCCATTTCAGGCACATGACATGGATTGGCTGAGAAGGCTGTCTGCCAGGGCTGGGTGGCAGGAGGTGAATCGGGAGACAGTCATCCGTTTCAGCCAAGCAGGAAGTTTCTATTTTCTCCCCCAATCCACCTCCAACCACATAGCAGCTGCATGATTGTGATGTTCTGGGAAGGACCCATGGTGGCACGTGTTCACCCATGCCGCCAAGTGCGCTTCCACAGAGAACCACCAGGAGCGGCATGAGTAGTGGTGCAGGTTGCGCAGTCCCACCCAGGGAGGAGAGCATCTGAGTGGACACCCATAACCTTCCCTGCCGGTCTCTGCTCCTGTCATCCCAGGTGGTAGTTAACCCAGGTTTCCAGTGTGCCATGTGATCCCCCATCATTTGGTGCCAAAAAGCTGGCCAGAAATCTCCATTCATAAATACAATACCATCCGGGAATATGAAATATTGTTTGACAATTTCTAACTATCCAAGATATTCTTAAAAACCTTAACCAGAACCAAACTCAGTTCTGAACTAAAAGTTGTGTATAGTTCTGCCCTCAGACCATCTGGCCCAGGTGAGGCATTAGAACAGAGATTAAATTGTGGCTAAAACCTCATCTAACTTAGTGGGAGCAGTTAGTTCCATGCATTCATTATCAGACAAGAATTCCAAATTAAATGACTTAAGGAAAGTCTCTAAATCTACATTCACAGAACTATATGTGCCAAAAAAATCAGTTAGAAATGTTTGTACTATACATTCCATTTCACCTCGGGCTGCATGCTCATCTTCCATAGAATCCTTAAGAAACAACATCCTTTTCATGAGTTCCTATCCTGGCATCCCTTGAAATGTTATTGGACTGTTGTGTCCCCTGGGCGCCAAATTTTAACTCCACCTTTAATGATGCTTCCCTAATGTATTGGGCTTTACATAACTCTGATTTAATGTGTGCAATTTTGGAAGAGTAAGAAACTTTTAAGAGTATACTGCAAGCTAATTAGGTTTATGAGCTGTTTCCTCAGTTGTAGATAATGAATATATGACTGGTCTTCTGTATGCTTTGAGACTGAAAACACTCTGTACAGTTCAAGTCTGGTTCCATCCTGCCAGAAGACCATGGAATCAAAGCAACAAGCCATAGGGACCCTTACCTGCAGCACTTCTCTACAGGCTGCCCTACCTCCTTGTCCTCCAAAAGGGTAGTACTTTACTAATTGCCAGGGCCCATTTTCCTACAAGAACATCCCCTTACCTGAATCTTAAGTTCAGCATGGTCAGAGATTTCAGAAACCTCCACTCTAGCCTCCTGAATATCTAATGGAGCAGACAGAAAAAAATAATATTTCCTGGAGGAAAGGGAGCCCCAGAAGTAAGTATGCCCACCTCTCTGGTGAACTACCCTAGAACAGGGGTTCTATAATGGTGAGGCCAGCCTCCCTGGGGAGGCCCCAACCTGTTCCAAGGGAGGCTGAAGCAAGTCTGAAAAAGTACTGTATTTAAATTTTGGGTTTTATATATTTTTTTGTGAAGCGATGAAGCAAAATGAAATAGGATAATAATAGTAGGTGAATTTTATGGATTTATTTTCTAATAGATGACAAGGGAAGGTGAATGAGCCAAGGCTCATTTCAGGAGTACCCGGGGAAGGGTAGGGAGTGAATACATTTCAAAAGGTAACTGCAAAACAATCAAGGAATATACAATGATCAATAGTGCAAATACATATGAATAAATTAATAATGAGTGGTGGTAATTGATCAATTTGTAAACTGATGGCAGAACAGCTCAAATACAAGGGTTGAGCATAGAAGTGCTAAGAGCAATAGCAGGAAGGAGCAAAGTAATTCCCGAGGTGTTGCTTAGGAGCAGAGAAGGAGGGGAAGAGGCAAAGTATGTAGGAAGGTTATTTCATATAGAGAGGAAACAGAGGAAGTAGTCTGACCCATGAAGGTACTGCAACAAGGGGTTACAATGGTTCAAGAATGAAAATAGCAGAGCAAGTAGGTTAGCTTGTGTGTGTGTGGGGGGGGGGTTACAATAAGCTGAATAATAATATTTGTTTATTTTATTTATTTGTTATTCAGATAATACCTTTGAACACAGGAGCTCTTTTTCAAAAGTTCCAAGTCAGTATAAGACAAAGAACTGAATGTGAGCCAAGTACTCAAAGGGGTTTCAGTTTAATATGGTGTACTGCGCAAAGTACAGTATGTTATTTTTCTTTGGGAGGGGCCAAGATTATTTCAGTTTTTGGGGGAGGCTCAATATTTTTTCCATGGATTTGAGGAGGCTCACTGTGACAAAGTCTGAGAACTATTGCCCTAGAAGCATCTTTTAGATCAGCTGACTGGATCATATTTAAAAAAAAAATTGGAACCACAGAAGTTATCTGTTTTCCTTGTCTTGTCTTCAAGGGAGCATGGACAATTAAAACCCTCTCATAATACTGTTTTAGTAGTAAATAAATGCGGTTCTATTTTCTGGAAAAGCTAAACCTCAGTAACTTTCATTTGGAGAACATAAACCACACCTAACCTAATGGAATTATTATACCATTCCAGGCCTAAAAATAACACTCTTCCTAGTTCTATGTCACTTAATTTTGTGACTTTCATGTCCTGGGATTGAAACTGAATCCCTGTCCCTGAGCACTGGTCTTCCCCTGCAACCAAACCAACAGTCCCCACACCCAGTTTGATTTTGCATGATGTATACCAAACTGTTTTGAGCCTAGTGTCCTGCAACAGGCAAATATGAGAATCTGAGTCAGCCAAGGCAGAACATGTAGTCAGTCTCCTTTTATTATTCTTGAGGCTATTGACATTAAGAGAAGTAATAAGGATCTTGGGCCCTATGCACAAATGCATGCGGGAATGTGACATACAGGCAGTGCGCAGCTACGCGGTGTGCAGAAACACGTGGCATGCACAAAGAGAAACGTGGCCTGTGCAGTGGCAGTGGGCAGCACCATACAAGGCACAGAGTGGAACACACAGGCAACAGAGGATGGACCCAGCCATGTGGACCCGCCCCGTGACCCCAAAATATAAGGACATTCGTGCCACCCACTGCACGGACATGGAAGTGAATGCTGAAAGCACTGGAGGAGAACTACAAATGACAGAAGGAATCAAGGGTCAGTGTGGAGCATGGCATGCAGAGCAATGCAGAGCAAGAGCAAGAGAGGCAGACAGCAGGGCCAGCACCTGGAGGTGCCCACGGCGGTGGAACTGGATGACCCCAGTCCTCAGACTTCACTGGAGCACAGGCAGCCACTATGGTTAGTGAAATCGGTGCCAACCATGACAGGCTATACAATGCACTTGACCCGGCCGACCCCATGGAAGTGAAGGTGTTGCTGTGGCTAGAGGTACAGGCTGCCATGAATGCTGCATGGCCAGATGCCAGGACACTAATGGCAATTAAGTACAGGTGGCATGACCTACTGACAGCCATGAAGACACCAGCTGGGTGCCAGAGCACGTAGACAGTGTGGCACAGGTTGTGGATCACCTGCACCAGACACACAGCTCACACCCATAGAACTGATGGTAGAGGACATGCTAACCACCATGAGCATCCACGTAGTGGATGAGTGTGTGGACACACTGGCCAGTAGATATTGCACACATACACAGCATGCCCTGATGCAGGAACGGCAGACCGCATAATGGCTAATGATTTTCCCCTGTGCTAACAGAGCATGCCAGGGATGTCGTATATGGTGGCAGTGCACCGGCAGGGCTGCCTCACATCACAGCCACAGACACATTGTGAGGACAGCTGGGGGGGGGGACTAAACTGCAAGTGAGTATGAGGTGGGTACTGTTGTGGACACATTCCAGGTACAATGAGCAGTTCAGTTAACACACCCTCCCACCTACCCCACAGGGCAAAGACAGGCAGCTGATGCAGAGCTGCCGGACACAGCTGACGGCACCACCACCGGACACAACAGTGAGAATGTGGAGACCCCTATGGAGCTGTATGGTGACAACAGTAGTGAGAAGTTCCAGAGTGTGACGCAGAGAGCCGACCAGCAATGCCAGCCCATGAGCCACTGCCAATCAATAACCAGGGTGCCTGTGTGCGAGTCGCACCATGACATGTTGTGGGGGTGCACACAGCAGCCAGTGTGGACATGGGCAGTGGTGACAAGGGCATGAACACCTGACTGACAGGGTGCAGCAGAGCAACCCAGGCCGTGGTGATACATCATCCACAATATCATGAGCTGTGGCAGCTTGAGCTTGATCACCTTGAGGCCCATCGTCGGCACATAGAGGCACTTGTGGAGCTCACCAGTGCTGTCCATGCCATGGGGCGTGACATAGCAAGGATTACAGGGTTCCAGGAGTGAACAGAGGACACTTTTGCTAGCTGAGGAACACTGCCATGGTGCCTTAGCACTGTCCCTAGCCCAGCACATGGGACAGCTGAATGTGGGGCCACAGACAGCACGATACAAGTGTGGGGGGACATTGGCATAGGAACTGGAGGGCATCCCAGTCCAGATGTGGTGGCTCACAGCATGAGCACCGACACTGACGATACCATGGAGACAACTGGTGTGACATCAACAGACATGGTCATTGGGGACAGCAAGGCAGGCGATAGCTGGAGCAATGCCCAGAACATGGATGGTGCCTCGGAGTTGGACACAGAGAATGCCATTGACACACTGCCCACACCATGGTGCCAGGGCCATGGTGGTGGAGCACTGGGGCCCACATGCTGGCAGGAAACATGGGCCACGGCTTGGGATCAGGCCGCCGCCCCACATGGAACACCATGGACATGAGCGGACAGGACCATGGCACATCAGCATGGGCACAGACAACGCATGACGGGGTGGGGGATGCACATGCACACACATGGGCACACACAGACACACACACACACACACACACACACACACACACACATGATCACACACACTGGCACGGTGGTATTACTTGAAGTGACACAGGGTGATGGGAGGCACAGTCCATCGATAGCACACATACATGCATACAGGGTTCAGGAGTGGTGGGTGGACCCCTGTCTGGCTGGCTGGCTACCTTGCCATGGTACGGGGGGCTTAATGGAACAGCACAGGTGTCCCACCAGTAAACACCAGCCATGTCACCTGGCACTGCTTGCACGCACCACAGCCACAATGGGGATGAAATGCACCCTCATTAGAGCCTCATCATTGAGTACATGTGAGATAGTGCAGAGACACACTGGGGTGTGTGCCATTCTGGATGAAATAACAGCAGCCATTAGTCAGGCATGTCCACCCAGGGACACCAGAGTGGCACGTCCAAAGGGGCTTGCATCTCAGTGACCCATTTATGACCACTGCACATGCAGCATGGCCTGCAGCTGTCTCCTGCCCATGTATTGGGTCATCGGCAGGCTGTTCCAGTGGCATATCAGGCAGATGGTAGTCAGGCATCAGCACGCCATGCTGCATGGCCATTTTGAGCAGCATCATGCATACCATGATTACACAGCAGGTGTTTCATGGACTTAGCATCACGGTTCCCCCAGTGTGATCTAGGCATCTGAAGTGCATCTTCAGTATACCAGTGCTCCTCTCAACAATGGCCCTTATCTGACAGTGCGCTGTGTTGTATGTCACCTCTGCAGCATCCGCAGGTGTCAGAAGGTATGGGTGCAATGGATATCTACTATCACCCATGGGAAATGGGGAGAGGTTAATCATGGAATGGGGATGCTAGTGACAGACTTACATTAGAATGGTACACATACCCCACAGCCACCTGTCCATGCGACCTGTATGAAGCCACTCACCAAGACCCAATGCATCCAATATATAGGAGTTGTGGCATGACCCAGGAATCCTGATACACACCTTGGTGAACAGGCATGCCATGTCACACACAACCTAGCAGCTGATGCTATGGAAGCCTTTGCAGTTGTAGTAGGTCTCCTCAGTGACAGAGGGCATCAGGATGCCAATGTGCATTCCATCCACAGCACCAATCATGTTCGGCATGCCATGCAAGGTGTTGAATGCCTGCTTCATGACACAGACCTCCCTATTTGACATTGGGAGGCATGTATGTTCCCACATATGCTCTAACAGTGCACCAGTGACCTGTGCCAGTGCCCTGGACATGGACGACTGACTCACTCTGATACCATCGCCCATGACACGCTGGAAGGGACCCATCACATGTAGTATGCCAGTGAGCATATTTTCTTGGTCTTGATGGACATGGCCATGGAGTGGCTTGTCCATGAACTGACACAGTCACAAACTAGGTTACAAAGTTGTATGACCATTATCCATGGCAGCTGGAAACGTTCCATGCAGTGTGTGTCATGTAGCAGATGACTGTACATGAATGGATGGAAGACTCACTCCCACAGCTGTGGTCATCTACCTCTCACATGCCCTTTATTCAGCAGGTAAATGTTCAGGAGCAGTCCAGGGCACATTCTGCCATCATTCAGTTTATGGCTTGTACATGGGACAGTGCCCGATTATGGTGTCACATGATATATGCATCACACAGGCTGACAGTGGTCTGCCTGTTTCTGCGTATGCACCGTGCATGGTGTGCCTGGTGTGTGGTGTGGGATGCTATGCAACTATCCCGTGTGATGACCGTGACAGCACTGTAAATGTATGCCAGGTACGTGCCATCCAGTGCTCACCACCAGGTGTACATGTGCTACTGCATTGCACCAAGTGATGGTGTACACACAGCTGCCAGGGTGTGGCAGTTCCAGGCCATGTGGATCATGAATGCCCATACCAGTCACATGGGCTCTGGTAAGGCACTGGGTACACCCCAACAGTGGCTGCTTAGTGGCAGCCGTGCAATTGCCGTGGGCCATGACTGGCGTTGTCACTGCACAACCGCAGGTAACATGGCGTAGGAGTGTCCATGGGTATGCTTTTGTGCCCCTTCCCACTAACACAGTCTGCCTTTTCCCCATATTGTACCAGTGCATGCGTGCCATTTGAGACATCTGCAGTCCAAATGTGCACAGTGCCTTGCAGCTGCCGTTTGGTTCCACGGTGCACCGTTGCCCCCATGGGATTGTTGTACTGTCCAGGGACATGCACCGGTTCATACTGGCCTGACTGTGCCCTTGCCCTACACAGCCATGTGCACTGCCAGGCATGCACTAGCACAGGTCTATATACCATGGAGCACAGTATGCCAACATCTTGCTGTCCTGTTCAGTGTGTTGGCACGTGCTTGTATTCCATCCTACATGGCATCACCTGCAGCATGCATGATCAGTGGCATGGGGTGGACATGTGGGGGTGGCATGTGGCAACTGCCACAACATGCATGTGTGTGTGGCATGTGTGGTTCTGTGTGGCATGTGCACATTCAGTACAGGCATGGTATATAAGTGGCATAACCATGCCTCACCACATCGCACTGACACCATGGAGTGTTACCCACAGGAACTTTGGCGTGTTGCCGAGTAGGACTACCCAGACAGCAGAGATTATGGGAATCTCTGGGCCATGCAGGCCTTTACATCAGTGAGTGTGGCATGCAGGAGGCATGTTTCTGTAGGCAGGTGGTGGTGGGGAGTCGCATCTGTACATGCCTGTTTGTTTAACTGCATTCTGCTTTGCTGTCACCCTCCCCTTCCCCTTGCAGGACACCACGGGCATACTGAGGAGAGATGAACTATGGCAGCAGCTGCAGCAGGATGGGGTGGCAGTCATAGTGGTGATGCTGAGGGCACTGTACCACATGTGGTGGGAGCACAGGATGCCCAGGTACCTCTGGAGGACAGTGTTGGGATGCGCAATCCACTATGAGGGTGAGCAGGGTGACACAGAGCCAAGGACTTTGTAGCAGGTCATGGTTCCATTCCAAGTAGGTGGCCCTTATCTATTCATCACTCTGTACCTCTGTAGTATACCTGTTGGTGTTGGGGGATGGCCCATTTTTTGGGATGTGGTGTGCCTCGCATGTACGGGCTGACGGTGGTGCCCACATCCCATTGGTCATGCATGCTAGGCGTTGTGTAGCGGTGGTGTTACAGAGCTGCCCATCACTGGCATGTGTGGATTTCCCACTGTTATGGCCATCTGGTGACTATGGTGGTCATGACTATGCGCTAAATATAGTGGCCGTCTTGAAATAGTGGTGCTCGCCCACATGCCGGGGGGTATAGAGGCTATCACTCACATGGCACACTGTACAACGGCGGTGCACATTTTGGCATCTCCCATCTTCTGCTGGCAGCATGTCTGCCTCAGCCCTGGGGGAGGGAGGTGGGATGCACCTCTGTGTGTCCAGTCATCACATGGTGGGGGGGTCATACTCCTGCACACGGTACTAACTGTCACATTCTCTCCACAGTGCTACAGGGGACCCATCAGGTGAATTGTGCTGTGGCAGGTGGAGTGGCTGAAGCCTGCAGAGGAGTGCAGCAGCAGCAAGGAGGAGCATCAGCCATTAGTGAAGGCACCAGGCCATGGAGTGCAGCAGAACCCATCACAGAATGATCAGGCCCAGGCGGGGCCATCTGGATGTGCTTCAGCACAGTGAGAGGGGACTGCCATTGTGGATGTACGGCATGGAGGTGGCATTACATGGCACTGTGTCATTCAGTTTTCTCTGCTGTGAAAATAAATATTTGTCCACTATTCCCTGTCTGTTCACTGCCTCGTTTGTTTGTGTGTGTGTGTGTGTGTGTGTGTGTGTGCCTGCAGAGTCTTTCATCTGACATGGGGGGGAGTCCCTGCAGCAGCGTTCGGCTGCTGAGCCATGTTCAGTACCCTGATCCAAACCTGCTTGCTGGGGCTGCTGTGCCTCTTTACATGGTATGTCGTGTGCACTGCCCTGCCCTGTTGGTGGTGCCGGGAGGAGGAAGTCTGGAGCACACCCGCCTGCTGGGGGGAGATTTCTGCAGTGTCATGTGTGTGTATGTGTGTATGCCTGCAGAGTCTTTCATCTGCTGTGGGTTGGCTGCAGTGGCTTTCAGCTGCAAGGCCATGTTCAGTTCCCCTATCCAGACCCACCTGCCGGGGCTGCTGTGCCTCTTCGCATGGCATGTCATGTGTATTGCCCTGCCATTCTGCAGGTGTACAGGTCCCTGTCTGCTGCAGTGGCATCCTATGCCATACATGTTGCCCACAACAGGTATCATGCCACATGGGTACAGATTTCCGGCAGATGCTGCAGCTTATGGGGGCACATATGGTTGCATGTCCATCTGGTGACTGGCACACTACAGAGCCATGCTGGCACACATGGCCATACATGTTAGGTGCTTGTGGCATGGCATGTGGATGGTAGAGTGTCCATGGCAGTGTGCACATAGCAGGGTCATGTCAGTGCCCTCTGCTATGGGCCTGTCTTATGCCCATTTGCTGTTGTTTTGGCTTCTGCTGGTGCATAGCTTATGTGGCCATTTACTGCTGCCCCAGGCCACACGTATATCTGTGCGCGCCATGCGCCATCTGTATATGTGCCTAATGCATGGTCATGCATGGGTTGAGTACTCCACTTTGTGCCTGGTATGCAGCCCTGCCCCTGCATGGACTGCGTGTGGGCAGGCAGCATAGCTGTGCATTG
Source organism: Neoceratodus forsteri (assembly GCA_016271365.2). NCBI lineage: Eukaryota > Metazoa > Chordata > Ceratodontiformes > Ceratodontidae > Neoceratodus > Neoceratodus forsteri. The sequence continues at coordinate 702,856,275 of CM057455.1, forward strand.
CTGCTGTGCGCGGTGCCTTGCATGCATGTCATGCATGCCACACCTGGCTTGTATGCATGCATGTGGCATGTATCCACCCTGTTGGCTATACACGTGCCCTGCACATGCCACGTGGGATTTGTGCATAGAGCCCATTGTCAGGTAAATGCATAATCAAGAATACTAAGAGAAGAATAATGGATGATGCTGTCATCATTTATAAGAAAGGGAGTCCTATTCCTATTAGTCCTTTTTCTGGAGCAAGACAAATCTGAGCGTGAACCACCAGTATCAGAAAGATCCTTCTAAAAGGATATAATCAAAGAAGTTTCAGAGTCCTATTCTTCACCTCTGAGTCCTCCCTTGGAATCTGAAGGGCTGACAACTTATTCTGCATGGAGATGATATCCCTCTTGGCCTTTTTGGATTTGGGATAGAGCCAAGCACTCTGATGGTTTCCTCCAACCACCATAACATCCTGGTTGGGAAGAGGAGGTGGGGGCACAATAGTTCATACTTCCATGACATCCTGATCCTGGTTGTGGTCTTGTAGTACTACTCTTTAGGTCTGATGTACAGGGGGAGAAGGCAGTGGAATTTTCTCAGAATTTTCACTTGGCAAATTCTTATCTCATTTAGTTGGAATGGTTGGAAGTGGCCTAGGTGCGGTCGGATGCCTTGATGTGGAGGCAGGGTCAGAGTCGGGTTGTCCCATCTCCTTCCTCTGTGCAGATCTGGTGGACATTGATGGCTATGGCTATGGTTCCCACTGTCTGTTATGCTGTAGGTGGTCCCATTGTGCCTGTTGTACCATTTCCTTCTGGTTGTAGAAGATACCCTTATTGTGGGCTGCCCAATGACACTGGATGTAAGAGTGTCCAAAGAATTCACAAAGATTACATTTCATTGGAACTGGACAATACAAGCTGGAGTGTCCAGGTTCCATACGTACTGTAACTTGCAGGTCATTTCATCACAAGCATTGTTAAAATGCCCTGGGAAACCACACCAATGACATGTTTCAGGCTGGCCAGCATAGAAACAAAAAGGTCTCTCCCTCTCTCTCCTGATGTAAAAACTGCTGGATAAATGTCGGGTGCCTTGACCAGAGGTTCTCAATCTGACTAATCTTCCATTCCCTGTGCAGATATGCTCAGTATCCAGTATAGGAATTGGATGATCCAGAACATCAACTTTTTGCTTGACCCAGAATAGAATATCTAAGATATTTATTCCGTCATTCCTGAAAAGAAGAGTGAATATTTGGACTTTGAGCTTGGTAAGAGGAATAGCTATAAACAGTGTTCAAAGTGAAGAGAGTTTGACTTGATATCAGCTCCAACATCTTCAAGCAGTAGTAGAGTTTTAAGACTAATATCAAAATGTATGTCACCAAATAAGTGGATGACGGCATAAATACCAATTGTTGGAAACTGTAGTGATTCTTTTTCACCATATAGACTCTGTCTAGCTGTTTTTCTAAAACAACAAAAACAAAAAACCCAGGCACTAATAGTGAAAGAGTGATGCACCAATCATGAATAAGCACAAAAACAGAAATGACAAAAAGCATGGTAAGTAAAAAAGATTTACGAGTCAGAGTTAAAGTGAACAACTAGGTGCTGAATTTACTCCTACCAATCAAGTGTACCATAATGTGCAGCATTTCATTACCTGTCACCCCCACCCCCATGTTGTCTATGCCCTCTGGTGCCCCTTCCTAGGCTTTATGTAGGCAGAACAACATGCCCTTTAAAGGACCATATCCAGGAATATGTCCATTCCATTATCAATGCCCAAGGTAATATCTCTGTAACATAAAAACATAGAATCTGTCAGTAGAAAAGCACTGCCAGGCCCATCCAGTCTGCCCGTTTCCCTTACCTGTACTAGCCGCCGGTGCCAATAGTAGGTCACCTGATTTAGCTATTCCTTCTCATCTCTATGGTCTCATTATTCCTGTCCCATGTATGTTTGAACCCTGCTATACATTGCTTTCTCTCACCACCCTCTAGAGCAGGCAATTCCATGCACCCACCACCCTTTCAATGAAAAAGAACTTCTTCCCATTTCCCCTTATATAGTCCCCCTCCAACCGCATGTCATGCCCTCCTGTTCAACTTCTAATTTTAAACTGGAAGATATTTTCCCCTTTCACCTTATTTCCACCCTGTAGGTAAATATTGTCAGGTGGTAAACAAAGTAGATCTATGTACATTTCTTTTCATGGGGATTGATCATGTGCCTGTATCACCATGTGGTGGTGACAGAACTAGAAAACCACTGAATTGGAAGGCAGACTTCTCTTCAAACTAGGATCCTGTGTGCCTTATGGTTTAAATGATGATTGGGAAACTGTCTTGTACCTTGAATTTAATTGGGTCTCTATTATATACACAGATTTCCCCTTACATGTCCCTCCTGTTGGATTTATATAGCTATATTTTAAAGGCATGGTAGCACCACTATAGTCAGGGTTGGTACTGCACTTCAATGTTAAATTCAAAATTTTACACCTTAATAACTTTGGCGTACTTTGATGAAATAGTCCAAAATGTGGCAGCTTGGTCATTCTACCAGAGTCTCAAGACATGAAAAGTTTTGTGATGGCATCTTGTATGGTTTTTGAGATATAAAGTGGTAAAAAACAGAAAACAAAACTTTTTTCCCCAATGGTTAACATGGGATTTTTTGCCATCATCTACAGCCTAGATGGAATGACATGTTTCTCTGAAATTTTCAGGGATAATGGAGAATGTGCAAAAAGTGTGCTTTTGGATGGTTTGGTAGAAAAATATTTTATGATGTTTGTGATAGCCACAAGATAGGCATGTAAATGACAACTGTTCAAACTGTTAATTGTTTAGCATTTACTATTCATGCTTAGAGAAATGCTGTTCCTGATGTCAGCCATCTTGTTTTTTTCCCCATTTTAAAAATGCTTTTCTACAGAAGCACTGCTCAATAACAAATGAACAAGACCTGTATGTAGGTCTCTTTCACATGCTTTGTTATATTTTTTCTTACAGTTTAAAAACATACAGGGTAAGTGTCTGTTTGTGTGGGAGAATCATTTTGCCTATTACTCACTTATGTAAGAATAGTTTGATCAGAAAATAATCATTCAGTCCTTTTCACAGTTGGACCTTTACTGTTCAATTGGAAAAATACTGTGAACATTAAAGGTCCATAACAGTTCCAACTGTCAAGCTGACCCAATTCGAATGGGAGCTAAAAAGAATGCTCCTATCTAACACCAGCTGTGGCTGCTTCCATCAAGAAACCCCCCACTCAGTGTCACTTGACACTAGCAACACAACCTAACCCTAACAATACGCCTCTCTGATCCCTGCTCTTATATTTACTGCTTGTGCCATAATGCACACAAATATGTCCCCAGCCAATGCCCCACAGGGCTGCTACCAATATTCAGCACCTTTGTTGCATAAGACAGTATCCAGTGAAGATGGCAACTGAATATGAGTGACCGTCAAAATGGCGACTCATATTCGGGACTTACCTCATGGGCTACCCTGCAAGGGTAGTAACCCTATGTGAATGTGAGCATAGGGAAGAGTGACAAGAAGGAGGGGATAGAGAGGGGAGGGATGGGGAGAGGGTTTGTGAGGGGGTAGTGTACCTACAGCAGCCGAGCTAGCCATGTGATGTGGTGATGAGGGTGGCTAGCTCTGGCACAGCAGGTACTGAGTTCGGGGTTGGGTGCAGGAAACAATTTGGCACTGGCCACTGCTGAGTCTGTTTCTTTTGTTGGAGTCCGGAGTGTCACCCCCTCCCCAACATGCACACCCCTGGAGTTGAGAATCCTTTAGTAGGAGTGTGTTGGGGGGGCTGCAGCCCCCCCCACCCTGCATAAACACTCAAACTCCTTGCTGGATGTTTCTTCACCGGCATGTGTATATCGCCGATTTGCTTTTCAGCAATATACACTCGCCATAATAGCAATCACTGTTTTGCAGTCACTATTATGACATGGAACCCCAGTAAACTATTATGCCACTCGAAATTAACCTTGGTTTTGTATACCCAAATGTTATGTCATCAACTTTATATTGTTACTGATTATGATTATGACATCATAGAGGCAACAAGTCTTTGTGTAAAACAAATAAAGAAAACAAAGCGGAGTAAAAAACCACTATGGTTCTCAAAAGAGGTGGCAGGGAAGGTTAAGGAGAAAAAGGCTGCATTCAAAAAGTATAAGGAATCACAGAGGGAGCACGACAGGGAACTGTATCAATTAAAGCAGAAAGAAGTAGGAAAGGCAGTCAGAATAGCAAAGGCACAAACCGAGGAAAAATAGCCAACTCGGTCAAAAGGGGATAAAACCTTTTATAGGTACATTAGGAGCATAGAAAGGTTAAGGAGGATAGGGAAGATTAATAAAGGAGAGGGAGGTGGGCAGAGGAGACAGTGAAAAGGCAGAGATACTGAATGAATACTTTTGCTCAGTATTCACAAAAGAAGATAAGGAGCAGTTACCTAAACCAGACAATAGAAGCACTCTGGGTAGGGGGGTTGATACCAGTCCATTCACAGAAGAAAGAGTCCTGAAAGAACTCCTAAAACTCAAGGTGGACAAAGCAATGGGGCCTGATGGGATTCACCCCAGAATCCTAAAAGAACTAAAGGGAGACCTAGTGACACCACTGACCACACTTTTTAACAAATCATGGCAGGATGGGGTGGTACCTGAGGACTGGAGGAGGGCAGATGTGATTCCCCTTTACAAAAGTGGGAGCAAGGCAGAAGCAGGAAACTAGACCTGTAAGTTTGACCTCAGTGGTAGGGAAAATGATGGAATCACTTCTGAAAGAAAGAATTGTTGAGTACCTAGAGGCCAGCGAGGCACAGGACCCAAAGCAACATGGATTTACAGCAGGAAGGTCGTCAGACTAATCTAATTGATTTCTTTGACTGGGTGACCAAAGTAATAGACCAGGGAGCGGCTGTGGATATGGCCTACTTAGACTTTTAGCAAGGCATTTGACACAGTTCCACACAAAAGATTAATAACGTTAACCAGCCTGGGAGTAGGTCCCAGGGTGGTAGCCTGTAGCGAACTGGCTGCACAACAGGACACAGAAGGTATAGTGAATGGAACACATTCAAGAAAGGGGTTACTAGTGGAGTACCCAGGGCTCAGTACTGGGTCCAATCCTCTTTAACATCTTTATAAGTGACATTGCAGAGGGTCTGAGGGAAAGGTATGCCTCTTTGCAGATGAACACAAAGATCTGTAACAGAGTTGATACACAAGAGGGGGTAGAAAAGATGAGAAGGGACTTGGCAAGGTTGGAGGAATGGTCAGACATATGGCAACTTAGATTCAATGCAAAGAAGTGCAAAGTAATGCACCTGGGAAACAAAAACCCAGGAGAAGAGTACACAATAGCAGGGGAGGTACTAACAACAACAAAAATGGAAAGGGACCTGGGAGTAGTCATATCAGATGACCTAAAGGTGGGTAAGCAATGTGAAAAGTCAGTAAGGAGAGCCAGGGGGATACTGGGATGCATAGGAAGGGGCATCATAAGTAGAAAAAGGGAAGTGGTTATCCCTCTATACAGACAGTTGGTGAGACCCCATCTGGAGTACTGTGTGCAGTTTTGGAGACCTCATCTACGCAAGGACATAGACAGGATGGAAGCAGTCCAGAGGAGGGCAACTAAAATGGTGCAGGGTCTACATCAGAAACCATATGAAGAGAGACTGGGAGAGCTTAATATGTATACCCTTGATGAAAGGAGGGACAGGGGGACATGATAGAAACATTCAAGTACCTCAAGGGAATCAACAAAGTCCAGGAGGGTAGCATCTTTCAGAAAAAGAGATGTGTAAGAACAAGGAGGCACAGTTTAAAGATAGAGGGGGGACGGCTCAGGGGTAATGTGAGGAAATTCTTTTTCACGAGAGAGTGGTGAATACATGGAACAGCCTTCCTGAGGAGGTCGTTGGGTCTAAAACAGTGGGGGAATTCAAACATGCATGGGACAGACACAAAACAATTATAGTGGAGGGTTGCAGGAAGCAGGCTGTTGTTTAACTAGAATCTGCAGCTTATCCAGTAGGTAGGGAAATGGGCAGACTGGGTGGGCCAAGTGGTCCTTATCTGCAGTCAAAGTCTATGTTTCTATGTTTTTGATGAGGCTTTGTAAATGAACATTTTGCTCAAAGGTGTGCAATGTATCCTAGTAATAAAAAAATAAATAAAAATAGCTCCCTGGTATCTAGTGGCAACCCACCTGCCAATGGCTGTCCTCATAATAAAGAATATTTCCCTGGTATCTAGGTAAGCAATAATACCTGGTAGGGTGGGCATTATTGGGAAATACTGGACCACCAATGGGCATAATGAGGCCCAACGCCACAGGCAGAGTGCCTTATAGCCCCTTGAAGGTCCAGTATTTCCCAATAATGCCCATGATGGAGGATATTATTGTGCTTAGAAAATGGCCATGTTTGTAAATTTTAATGAATTGGTAAAATAAGACAGAACTTGAGTGTTAAATATTAATATAAATACAAAAAAAACTTGTTTCAAAATGTAGTCCACAGGTTGTTACAGGTCTGTTACCCCTCCCTACAGAGCTGTTCTGGTGGATTATCATCCCTCCTCCCCATCCACACACAGACCTTACCAACATGCACACACACAGAGTGCCACAATAATAAGAAAAGGACTGGGTACAAGAAAACCTTCTTAGCAGTGTTTGGACTTTTTTTTTGTTACGCTGCACTGTTGCAGCATTTTTTTTTCATTTCGTTGAGGTCAGAGCTCGGAAGATCTCTGTGAGCTCGCGACTTTTGACCCTAATGGATACGGACTCAGCATCTGCCGCGAGGGAAGGGCGTGAGGTAAATTGTTTCTTTGTTTTATTTGTGAAGACTCTGAATTAGAGAAGGGTTACTAACTGTGGAGATATTATGCCATGGGAGAGTTGTGTGCTGCTGCTACCATGATCGCGACTGACTGGCTTTCTTTGTGTTTGCGGTTGTCGTGTGGTGCGAGAATGTGGTTGGGAGAGTGGTGCCATTGTAAAAGAAAGACAGCTGTTTTCCTCTCTTACCCTGAAGAGAAGTTGAACTGGAGTTCTTGGTTTTTTTGGGAAAGGAGCTGGGACTCAGGGAACAGTGTTGGGGTAGGGGGGCAATTAGTTTTCGCTAAGCAAGAGAAAAACATGGCAGGGATTTTAAATTTTATCTGGTGGTTTCAGCCAATGACAAAACAGGCTGAGCACCCTTGCACAAGGGTATGTGGTAAGGTAGCAGTTAGGCTGGTACTAATGTGTTGCTGGGCATCTATTGAAAAATAAATGCCCAGCTTGGAGGTGATATTAGCCAATCAGCATTGAGAATCCATTCTTGCCATTTCATAATGGTATATAACAGATATTTAAAATGCAACTGCAACTACACAGAGAAGACAGTTCCATCCCTATGGCAACATTTTTCTTTTTTGAAATCCTCATTTCCTTTCACAATGACAGTTGGTTAGTTTTACCTTTACACATGTTGCTGCATCTGACAGTGACACTTAAGACCCAGCCCGCATCAAAATACAAAAATAAAATTTCACTGTTTCTTACACATAAAATTACATCCTAGTTAACAAAAAATAACATAACAGTTAATAAATGAGCTGTCATGCATAGATAAACTATTGCAAGTTTTTGTAAACATAATATGCTGTGTTCACTTGGAGAGATGAATCAGAAAATGTGTGAAACGTACTAAATCAAAATTTCTCCAAAAAATCACTGACATGTACCATATCTTTTCATCAGTATAATAATAGCAGAATTATATTATAGATAATATATGGGTGTGATGTTACTGTAAGAATGTGATTTTTACTATGGGGGGTAACAGTATTTGTGTGACCGTGATAACAACATGTCTTTCAATAACAGCTGAGGGCAAAATTAGAGTAAATCTGCTGGGATAAAGTACGCAAGTACTATTTGCAAAGTAAAATCATAGTGACTCACAAACCCAGTGTGTACAGATATACAAATCCACCAGATTACATCAAAATCAACACCAATTGGACCCAACAACAATGTGCAACTGTATCTACACAGTGCGGCTGGTTCAATCCCCAAAGCAGCATATGGTTTGATTCCCATCAACTGCATACTTCTATTTTGTTTGCTGAAACACAAATTTCCTTTCATGATGACATGAATTTAGGAGTTACTATGAGTAAATGAACATGTCATATTCATATCCAAGTCACATCCATTGTGTGCCACTCCTAAAGAGATACACATACATGAATGCTGCACTGCATCCATATTCCAAAAACAGAAACGCAACCTTTCCTCCACACTCAGCATCAGGGCAATAGTGCCTGAATAAATGCACTAAAAGGAAAACTGTAGGTTTGGCAGAAATGTTTCTGCATTTACATATGAATTAAAATTTTTTAAGAACTGTTAGACTCTTTCTTCTGATGAAGTCTAGACAGTTTTCATTTCATGTTGTTCCTTTCCAATGAAATCTACCACAATTACCTGATTTTGGATGAATTTTTCTCTCACAACTTTTCTCTAAATAAACACGGCTATGGCTGTCAGTGAACAGGGAGAAACAGCACTTACAGATAGCCCAGTGACAGATTTTTGAATTTTGCTCATGTTTCACTGATTACTGTCTATCATGTTTTCACTTGTATTCCCTGGTAGTCCAGTGATCCCCCCCACCATTCTCGGGTTACAGTCCCCATTCTGGTTTATGTCCCTGGTGTCTAGTGGCACCCCCTCCCCCCATTGGTGTCTGTCTGTTTTTTTTATTTAGTATGCTTTCTTTCACATGCTGCCCAGTAGCTCTGCTCCTGCTCACTCCTGGACTCCTATCATGTCCCCCCAGGACTTATCTCCTCCTGGTGATACCCACTGGAATACCCTCCAGGGTGGGGCCACCTCACTTTCATGAACCAGCACAATGACGGGAGAAGGATGCTGGCAGTAGTGCCTACTGGCATTGCCTCCCTGGCTTGCCCCCCAGTATGGGGCATGGAGTCGAGCCGGATATAAGAGCAAATGGGATAGGTCAGCTTTGGGAAAGTCACGGCTGGCGATCAGGCCGGGGAAAGTGGGGCATCATTATGCAGCCGCTATTTGTTGGTTTAGACCTGGGGGCATGGCATGAAATGACATGAGGATGCAATCTGCACTGACATTTGGCATGCCCCAACAGCAGCTCAGGCACTAGCCACTGCTGTCCCCTAGCCTCCACCAGAGGTCAGTTCAGGGCTGGAAATATATTCCTCTCTCCCCCAGAGAACAAGAGCAGTCCCTGGGCCACTAAATCCTTCCCCCCCCGGACATCCATCTGACTCCCAAGTCAATTCCCAAACCCAAGTCATCAGCATCTCAAGTGGAAATCCAACCGCTGCACTGGCAGGCCATCTGTCAGTGTCCACCCCTGAAATAAAGAAAACCATCCCTTGATGTTTTTTTCCTACCAAACAAAAAGGTCTTTCATCTATCAGCCCCGCTACCTCCCACTCAGCACCCACCACTCCACTCCACTCCCCCCAGTACACATCCACATATTCTCACACACCTGAACAGGTCCCAGGTTTGAGATCCACTCTCCGATTGAAGACACATCTTGCTGCTGGAACCGGCAACTGCAATATGAGGAACTAAGGTAAATGTGGTTCAATGTCTTTCAAAGGGCTTTTCAACTTTGATGCATAACTCATACATTTCTTGACATTTTGGCACCAAATTTTCAACATGTCCTTTTGGGGACTCCTCCACATGAACAATGTGACTGTCATTATGCAACTCTTGCTCGAAAGGTCACTTGGTGAATTCACCTTTCAAACAGGATTTGAAAATTTTTCCTGCCATTGTTCATTAGATTGGGTCATAAGAAGGCTATTTTGACAATTTTGGGTCAAAATGTATAAAAATGCCAAAGTTATGATCATTCATTGCAATTTTCCTACTTAAGCTCTTAACTTTGGAAATTTTAAATATTTTGATACTATATTTTCAACATAGACATCTTATTACCGCATTATTATGTCACAGCTGTCATTTTTCAAATCCTGGCCAAAATGTGTTTTTGTACCTGTGGCACAGAATGGCAATTCGGTTATGCAGAATTACGTTTTGGCAGGGATTTGAACATTTTTTGTACCAAGTACATAAGGTAGGGGTAATAAGATGGCTATGCTGACATTTTGGTCACTGCTGTTCTATAAATGTAAACACAGGGCCCTTCCATAGATAAATACATATTCACATCAATGGAGGCATTGGAGCACAGGGCCCTTTGGGTCCTGCTCTCCCACAGGCAAATAAGACTACAATTACACTATCTCAAAAAGTAAGGACATGAATTGCAAAAAATGACATTAAAGGGAAACACTGGAAAAGGCACAGCTTTACCCAGGCACTACAAAAATGCCTGACTAGTGTTTTCAAACAGTAACATTTTTTTTTTAATTATCTCCAATTGCATTTTAGTGATTTAAACAGTAGCCTTCAACGTTCACTTTCTATTGCTGGTAGCCACCATCTCATAAGTAACAGTGAGCTTCCTGAGCTCACTTTATGATAATATGTCTTGCCAACCAATAACAGAGGTCAAACAGACATATTGGCATAAATTGAGCTCAGGAAGCTCACTGCTGCTCATGAGATGGTGGCTGCCAGCAACAGAAAGTGGAAGTTGTGGGTAACTGTTTTAAATAATTAAAAAAAGTTGATACTGTCTGAAAGCACTAATTGAGAGTTTCTGTAGTGGCTAAGGAAAGCTGTATCTTTTCCAGTAGTTTCCTTTACTGCATTAGTTAGAGTTAAAGATAAAGTGACAAATGTAGGAAAACATGACATTAGGGTTTCCAACCTTAAAACACCTCCTACACCCCTGAAATGAATGAAGGGAGGAGTCTTCCCAGGGGTTGTCAACCCTAATGCTCACCCCATTGCATTAATAGAAAAGCTAAGATGTGATGGTGACAGGTGTGTATGTTTTGTGAGTGCATACAATGGTGTTTGTCACATTATCTTCAACCTCAACTGATGCATTAATGGCTCTGTGCATGAAAAGAGGTTACCAATGGATTCTAAAATTTGTAATGTAGTACATATGCAAGATTTTGAGTATAATACAGTCATTGATATGGGCTTTTTAAGTACCCTATGTGGAGAGATACATAAGATAACATTAATGGAATCAGATCATTCCATATTTAAAAAAAATCACTTTCATCATTCAAAATGCATGCAAATTTGTGTACTAATTTGTGACATAGCTACTCATGTGTGCGAAATAGTCTCTTAGTGTCATTTAACTAGACTTTTATGGCAATAAAAATATTTTTGTAACTAATTCTAGGTTTACTAGGTAAGTGAGGACAAAAGGAAGCCATGAAGCCTTTCTTGATTGTCCCCCACATGTGTGGGAAATTACATTTTGTTGTAGTTTTTGGAGAACAAATGATCTACACCCTTTTTAAAGGATTCAAAGGTATTACAGTCTACTAGCTCTTGTGGTAGCTGGTTCCAGAGCCTTGGTGTTCTTACCAAGAAGAAATGATGCCTCCTGTTTGTTTTTGCTTTACACACCATTAGTTGTTGATTGTGAAGTCTAGGTACTATTTTTCTTTGTGTTTTAACAATACCACATTTGTCCATCATAGAAGGTGATTTGAGAATTTTATATAAGAACAGAAGATCACCTCTGGAGCGCCTAAACTCCAGTGAATGTAGGCCTGTTTTTTGAAGCCTCTCTGGATATGGTAGTGCTGCTAAATGGGGCACCATTTTTGTTGCCCTTCTCTGTACTCTTTCAATCACTTGAATGTTCCTGACCATGTACGGACTCCACACTGGTGACCCATAATCTGTATATGGTCTGATGTATGCTTTAAACAATGGGATAATACATTCCTCTGTCTTAGATATAAACGTACGGTTAATGTGCCTAAGTAGTGAATTAGTGGTTTTAGCTACATGAATACAATGATTGGAGGAGGATAATTTGTCATCTATCAGGATGCCCAAGTATCTTTCACATATTGAAGATTTAATGGTAATATTATATAGTGTATACGTTTGTTTGGGATTACTGTAACCTAAGTGGAGAACAGAACATTTGTCTATATTGAATGTCATTTTGTTTTTCTGTGCCCAATGCTCTAATACTGAGAGGTCGTTTACTAATAAGTCCATATTATAGTCAGAATCCACCCTACCACCTAACTTTGTATCATCTGCAAATTTTGAAAGTATGTTCCTGAGCTAATCTGCATGTCTGAGATGAAAATATTGAATAGTACTGGGCCCAGAACTGATCCCTGTGGCACACCACTGGTCACAGCCATATTACTGGAATAGGCACCATTGATCCTAACATGCTGCGTCCTGTTGGTTAACCAGCAATTGATCCATTTTATTATGTTACAAGAAAAACCTAGGTCTGATAGCTTAGCTAGGAGAATATTGTGAGTAACCTTATCAAATGCTTTGCTATAATCCAGGAGGATGACATCATGGGAATCTTATTGTCTAGTTCTTGGTTGACCATATTGTAAAAGGCTCTTAAATTGGCAGTGCAAGAAAAGCCTTGCTTGAACCCATATGGTGAGTGGTCAATAATGCCTAGAGTTTGCATTTCTGCCTCTAATATGCCTTTAATAATTTGTTCCATTACTTTACATGTGATGGAAGTAAGGCTGATGGGGCGGTAATTACTCACTATGGAACCTTTTTAAGTATAGGCACAACTGTAGCAGTTATCCAATCAGATGGAACGGATCTTTCCGCTAATGATTTATTAAAAATAGTGGAAAGTGGTGCGGCAATATTTTCAGCTGTTTCAACCAAAAATCTAGGATTAATTAAGTCTGGTCCACAGCTAGTTTTTGGTTTTAAATTTTTTAACAAGGAAACTACTTCAGAAATAGTTATGGTGTGGTTATTTTCAGTAGAACTTGATATGATAGTATTTGTATTAATTATGACTGTATGATTTGAGAATACTGATGCAAAATAGGTGTTAAATGTGTTGGCTGTCTCTCTACCAGATGTAATGGTGTTTGGGCCATTGGTCAATGGATCAATTTGTCTGTTACTGCCTTTTTTACTATTGAGATAAGAAAATAGGGATTTGTGATTATCTTTGGAATGGGCTATGCGGAACTCGAGGTTGCATTTTGCCTTCCTGATAGTCCTTTTTAGTTCTTTATCAGCAGTTCTGTATTGTCCCAGTATGAGTTCTTTTGTGCCTGTTGAGCATTTTTTTAAATGAGTAAATAGTTTTTTCTTCTGTTTGATTTTCCTACGAATATCATTATTTAACCACAAAGGAAGTTTACCTTTATTGTTATATTGTATCCGGGCTGGAATATAAGCTTTTTCTAGGTCTATTATCTTGTTTTTAACAAATACCCAAGAGTCTTCCAGGGTTAAAGGTGATAACATTGTTTCCCATGGGGTATTTTTTAGGCTGTTATTTATTGCCTCAAAGTTGGCTTTGTGGTAGTTATAGACCTGAGCATTATTAGCTATTATGCTAGATTCATCTGTAGATCAAATACAATGGTATGGTGGTCATCATTCCCTAGTGGGTCTGATATTGAAAGATTTAAGACTTTGTCCTCAATATTGGTAATCACAAGGTCTAATATATTGCACCCTCTTGTGGGTTCTTGAACACTTTGCTCAAGCCCTAATTCATTGATTGTTGAAATAAAAGTTTTTTCGACAGCTGTTGTGCCGTTAGTAGTAAACCAATTTATGGATGACATGTTAAAGTCTCCCTGGGTCAGGATATCACCTTTATTCATCATGTGGCTGATGTCCTGTATTAATATGTTTGTATATTCTGAATCAGAGGATGGGGGGCGATAACATGTACCCAAAATTAATTGTGGGTGTCCCTGAAACTGAATGGCTATCCATATACTTTCCATTGGTGAAGTATGTGGGTATTCATGTGAATGAATTATGTCTTTAATATAAAAACATACACCACCTTGTTTTTTGTGAAATATGTCTTTTTGGTATAATTTAAAGCCCAGTATGTCTTTCATCCAGGTTGAATCTGGGTCCCACCATGTCTCTGTTACTGAAATGATGTCAGTATCCAGTAAGTGAATTTTGGTTTCAAGCTCGGAGATTTTTAACAAGTTTAAGGACCTTGCATTAAGAGATAATATTTTGCAAACCTTAAGATGTTGGAGGCTTATTTGCTAGAGTCTTGGGTGTCACCCAAAACTCCCCCCTTGATGTCAGTTTAAACAGCTGCTAATGTGTGAGAGAATTCTCCTGCCTAAGATGGAACTACCTCTGCTGCTCATGTGGAGCCCATCCCAACAGAAGAGAGAAGGGTTGTCTACAAACTTTTCCCAATGTGTAAGGCGTTTTATTTCCTGTGATGAACACCATTTCCTCAGCCACTCATTGTAGGATTTAATTCTGTTAGTAACATACTCAGTAACTCTTGGTACTGGCAAAATCTCTGAAAAACATATTAAACAACCCATTTCAGTCAGGATGTTGTTAAGGCAGATGGTATTTAACTTCATTTGGTTTAGGTGGCATCTATTGATATCATTTGTACCAGTGTGTATTATTACTAGGGGGTTTGCACCAGAATGTTTCAGTATGTTTGGAGCCATCAAGGTTATATTGGGTATACCTTCTCCCCTGAAGCTGGAGCAGGTATGTTTACTTTTATCTGGATTACACACCGTCCTATCATTGTGCTTAATAATGGAGTCCCCTAATACAAATACCTGCCTGGGAGAATTCACCTTGCTAGTTGTTGTTCCAAGGTTAGGTGTAGTCAATTCTAGGGGACTGGGCTTTTGTTGTTGGATTTCACCTCCATCTGAGTGAGTGTAGGTACAGAGGTAGAGATATTTTTTTGCTGGTGGTCATAAGAAGTGGGGGTACCTAATGAGTCTGGGTCCAGAGTATCATCGTCTGATGTTAGGACCTCAAACTTGCTATGTGTCTGCACCACTGGGGCACTATTGAACACTTGGTCACCCCTGCACTTTGTTTTACCTTTGGGGACCTGTGGCCATGTTTCATCCTCTGGGTTGGGTACAGGTGCTGATACTGAAGTGGCTACTGAATTTGTTGGTTCTAGTACTGTATTAGTACCACTACAGGGGATAGTAAAGAGATGCCATTTCATCAATGTATGACTCTAATGAGTGTAAGTCTGGGCCAGAGGGGCTTTTAGTGTGCAGAAGGTTTAATTTGTCCTGTAATACCCTGAGCAACAGACATCTATCGGATACAAAATTCTCAATTTGTGGCCCAATGGCATACATTTGACAACTACCGCACAGATTTTTGTGGGTCCCCATATTATGTTATGTCTGGCCACACACTTTCACTTAATGTACTCATGGTCTACCTCAGACCCTTCCTAGTGTCTATACTATTTGCTACTGTTGTGAAAGATATGTACACAGTTGTAATTTGTCTGACCTACCTCCCTGCTGACCCAGCTGACACAGCAGACATGCGCTGGAGTCTCCACGCGTGAATATGTGTGCTCGCTCCACTCATGCTTGCTCCACTCACTGGAGCTGTGCCTTATGAGTGGGGGGAAACAGGAAGTAGTGTGTCACTTCCTGCCGACCTCTCACTCCAACACAGAATGTTTTAAAGTTCAAAACAGTTTGTTTTAAATTCAACACAGTTGCCACCTCATGTGGTGGTCTTAATATGCTGTTTCTTCACTTCCCCTGCAAAAAAGCCAACTAGCAATGAAGGTGCTGTAACTGGGATGTGGCTAGGTCCTCCACCTTCCCACACTGCCTTTGGGCAAGCAGCTAAGCACCTTTTGAGACAGAATGTCTCACTTGTTTCCAAGGCAACCAGAGGCATGTACTGTTCTAATTAAAGTTTAAAATGCTGCAAAGTTAAAAGAACAAGCCAGAGTCAGACAGAATGTAGGAAATAGTGCAGACTCCTGTGCACTCTATTTATCTCAGTGTCCTGCTCTCATTTATCACACTTCGTTATTGTGCTACCATGATTTCCACCCACCTCCCAGGGCCCTAAAGATGTGGTCTTGCGTGTAACCATTAATGTCCCCATGTGTTACCTCTGAACTTTTGTAATAATCAGCACTCTGGTACAATTTGTGTTGTATTTTTGTCCCCAGGTTACTTGCTGTATTTGTTTAAAGTACTACAGTGCAATGCCCTGTTTCTTTAAGTACACAGCATGATCACACGCTGTCCCCTTTGCTCACCTGATCCTTTCTTGTCCCCCACCACTGGATGTTCACATGTGACAGCAGGGACCCAGGGGAGCCACTTGAGAAAACATCTGGGCACTTATATCAGTGTGAGATTGGGGCAGGCCATGGGGGGATTAAAAAGACAATTCCTTGCAATTTCTAGCCCTTTCCTGTGATTGACTGTCTTGTCCTGAAGAGCTCTTGTCCTCATGTATGACCTTTGTTTCATCACTATCCTCACTGCAGCAGGTAAATACCGATCATGCCTGCTGCCAAAAATACTGTTTTTTATTTTTAATTTTTTACTAGTTTTGAAAATATAAGCGAGCTGTTGGCAGGTGGGGTTCATTAACAGTGCAGATGGACCCACACCCTGGATTTCCCTTTTTGCCTTCTTGATTTGGTGTAAGGGGTAACATTTGAATTAAAATGTGAATTTGGGACCTTAAACTTCTTAATGTTGTCTTCTTGAAGGAGTTGACAAGGTGGTTGTATAGATCAATTTTCTAAGTTATTATGCTTTATTTTAAATGCTCTTTTTATGTTGGGACTGTATTTCACATGCTGCTGTTACGGTCAATTTTAGGGAGGGAAGGAGATTGAGTGGAGTGTCTGGGATTAGCAGACTGCACTATTTGGTTAGTGGGGAGGGTTTGGTACCTGTATTTAATCCTTGGCTCTTTATTTTTGGGATACTGATATTTATTTTGGTTTTTGGTTCCAATGCTCTATTTTAAATGTGCTTTTCATATGTTGGCATGATATTTTACATACTGCTGTTACAACGATTGTTTTTCTTGGGGTTTGTTAAAAAGATTGATTGTGATATCTGATATTTATTGTGTTTTTTTAAAAAAATACATATTTTCTGTATTTACCTGGGCACTAACAGTACAACCCACCAACACTGAATGTGCGTTTCTTCCTACTAAAGAGTTGTATGAGCACTGTAGCTCAGTACATCCCACAAATGTGAAACACTGCCCCTTAGAATATGAAACATTTCATCAAATCTGTTACTCAGAAGCCCAGACCACTGTTGAAATGTGTGCCTCTGTGTTCACAAAGTTTGCAGTTAAATAAATAATACATTTTTCATATGAACTGCTACGTATTTTTGCTTTATAATGTAGTTGAACATTGGACAAACCCTCTCAATGTGTAACAAGGGGCTTTTGTGATTAAAATGAGGAACTGTTCCTCATGATGCAGTACAGCTGAGAGGTGTGGCTTGATCAGTTGTGCATGTTAGTTTGGTGCGCCCAAATTAGGCAACCACAAATTTTATTCTTTCTACCTTATTGATTCTCCTTTGGGTCCCCACCTGTTGGCATCTATCTTTCAGCCTCTCACCCAGCCCCACACTTTGACATCAGGCAGCTAACCTCTTCTTCCCCAACAGTTTACTTTCCATGGCAGGGTGGTGAGGACCCCCCCCTTGCTCAAACTCACCTTGACTAGGATTCAGATTCTGTGGGGTGTCATTCAGAGTCGGGGCCTGCAGCAGGTGGCTATCATCATCCTGCTTGACCTGGGACCTATTTTTTCTTGTCCAGTGTTTCGCCATGGGTGGAGCGTGCAATGTTGGCAATGGCCATGCAGTGCATGCTTCCACCCATGGCATGCTGGTAGGTCGCTAGCATAGTAGTAGGTAAAGCACAGATGCCTTAGTCCTCCATGCCACTGGGCTGGTGGCAACCACAAATTTAGGTGAAGTGGTAGGTTTGCCTGGCATGATCTTGACATTGGTTATGATGGGCTATTGCATTGTATAATGTGTTTGTTACTGGCTTCTTTATTAGTGGGGTGCACCACTTCTGTTTTGTCATTGTGCATCACAGGGCACCCACAGCATTTTTTGTTAATCTGGGTACTAAACCATGTGGTCACTGATTTTTTTTTTTTTTTTGAGGTGGGTTGGTGCACTATTTGGTCTATGTGTATCAGGTCTGATGACAGTTTTTGACTGAGTCCCTGTGGTATGTTTTGTGGTGTGCCTCCATTTTTGGTCGGTAGACGTCTGGAAGCATGCTTTCATTTTGTTTGCAGATGGCTAGATGCGTGCCTCCATTTGCTTGTAGGTGGGTGTATGCTTCCTTTAATTTTATTTGTAGACGGGTGGATGTGTGCCTTCATTTTGTTTTCAGATTTGTGTATGATTATCTCCATTTTGATTTGCAGATGGGGGGATGCATGCTCCAATTTTGTTTGCTTATTTGTGTATGATTGTCTCCATTTTGATTTTCAGATGGGTGGATGCATGCCTCCATTTTGTTTGCAGATTTGTGTATGATTGCCTCCATTCTGATTTTCAGAGGGGTGGGTGCATGCCTCCATTTTGTTTATAGATGGATGGCTGCATAGCTTCATTTTGTCTGCAGCTGTGTGCATGCATGGCTTCTTTTTGTTACCGGATGGGTGTAAGCTTTCTGCAATTTTGATGGCAGACCTGTGGATGACAGGGTTCAGTATTTTCCTTTTTTTCCTTTTTGGCAGATGGGATGATGCATGGCTCGTATTGCGTTTATTATGTTTTTCTCATTTTTTGTCTTCACTTAAGAAGTGATTTAGTAATTTGAACAGCTTTGTTAGTAAATTTGTTATTATTTGAGAATTGGATTAGGATTTTGGTATTTGAAAACCAAAACATGAACAAAATGAATTTGTTTATTTAGTTTTTTTAGCTTGGACACCACCACCATGGTAACCCTACCAGCTATTTTGGTTTAAATTTCAAAATCACCAAACAGCTCCAGATATGCACTTTTTATATTCAGACAGGTAGCTTGTACTGGGCTGGTGATCTTGGCAAGACCTATTTTGTGTGTGACTATGTCTACAACCCCGGCCCCACAAAAAAACAAACAGTTACGCATATTACACATGTATTTGCTACACCATCACACAATTACCTGTTCATGCACAATTGAGTTGTATGCCTAAGTAGGCAACAACTAATGTTGGTGGGGTGGCTGGTTTGTGTGCTGTGATTCAGATGGTGTTTGGGTGATGCTGCTGCATTAGCTAACTTGTCTGGTGCTGCCTGCAGTATTCTATTTTTTGCACTTGTGGATTTTCTGGATGCATTGCAGGGCAACCATAGCATATTGTTAATCATAGCACAAAACCATATGGTCACTGTTTTTGGAGGGGTGACGCTTAATGTTAAAAAGTACTCTCCCCATACTGCTTGTTGTGGGGCCTTAATTAGGAAACATTATTCTCTCGGCCATATTGGTCAGCCATAGCATACGTGTGTGGTGGGTTTACACAACTTTGCCTAGCCAAAAAAAAAACTTACTGTGAAAACCAACTATATTGTTTTCTGCAGGTGTTGTCTGTGTTCGGTTTACATGGACAGTCCATTATTCAGATGATATGGACTGATGATGCCCTGATTAGAATGCATACTTTAATGACAAACTTCCTTGAAAGATTCCATCAGGTATTTAGCAGCATGCCTCCATACTGTCTGCAGATGGGTGGTGAGGTGCCTCCATGTTGCCCACAGATGGGTGGTGGTGTACCTTCATGTTGTCTATAGATGAGTGGTGGCATGCCTCCATGTTGTCTATAGATGAGTGGTGGCATGCCTCCATGTTGTGTGCAGACAGGTAGTGGTGTGCCTGTGGTGCTTTAAAGTCCCCTGTTACGTGTGCAGCCCTGCTTTTATGTCCCAAGTTACATGAGCAGTCCTGCTTTTATATCCCCTGTTACATGTGCAGTTCTGCTTTTATGTCCCCTGTTACACGTGCAGCCCTGCTTTTATGACCCCTGTTACACATGCAACTTTGTGGAGGCTTCTTCTCAGACCCCAAAATTGGAGTTATACCACACCACACTACATTTTTATGTTGGCAAGCTTGCGCAGCCAACATCTTGTGGCAGTGGGGATTTGGAGGCATGGCCGCTATTGGGCGAATGCAGGGCATGCATCAGTAGGTGCGTCCCTCATTTCCCAATCAGCCTGCATGCCAGTACCACACCATGCATACTAATGTGGTGAGCACATCTAGTGAAAAGTCAGCTGCAATCTGAGAAAAGCTCGTCAGATGCAGTGGACCCTTCCTACGTGCTCGCAACATTGTCAGCATGGTGGGCGGCAGCCCAACTTCTGACTTCAGGGGTGCCCAATCCCCCAGCTGGCTTACTCTGGCTGCAAAAATTTGCTGACGAGGGAGTCCATTCCCCATCGGCATAAAGCAGTTCCCCCCATTTCTTATATGCCAAGGGGGCTGCCCAATCCCCCTCGGCTCTTGCCCCCCCCACTTTCCTTGTGTGCCAATGGGGGTGCCTAATCCCCGTCAGCATAAATGAACCCCCTTTTGTTGTATGCTGACGAGGGTGTCCAATCCCGCCGGCTGCAGTAACCCCCAACAGTTGGGTGGCATGCTGGGAGCCCACCCAGCATGCCAAGTCCCTGAAAAACTGTCCCCACGAATGTTAGGTTTTTTTCTCGCAACGTAAAAACATTCCCTCGTAGTCTCCCTACCCACCACCCACACCCAACCACTGTGCAACCTGCCTCCCCACACCACCCTAACCCCATACTTACCTCCAGAGTCTGGCGTGATGATCTTCGGTGGACCGGGAACACGTCTGCACTCTTCAAAGCCAACCGCGAACTGAGGAAATGCCGGTAAGCTGTATAATGGAATAAATAGGGTTTTTTTCAACTTTGATGCATATCGCAGGCATTTTTTGGAATTTTTGCACCAAATTTTCAACATGGAGTTTTTGGGACCCCTCCTCATGAATTCTGTTACAGTCATGATGTTAATCGGTCCTGAAAGGTGATTTCGCAGTCACTGTACGGAATCACCTTTCAGGACTGATTAATGCAAGGACAGTGGCAGTGTTCATGAGGTAGGCTGTCAAAAAGCCTATGTTGCAAATTTGGTGGAAAAAAAAAAAAAATGGCTGTTTTACGAGTGTGCATTGTGCAATTGCTACACAAGCTCGTAACTTCTCGAATTCACAATATTTTCATGCCAGATTTTCAACATTGTCATTTTTCTACACCTGCTTGTGAACAGTACAGCTGTCATTTTTCCCATCCTGGCCAAAATGTGTTTCAGCACTTCCGGTGCACAATACCGCGGTCACTGTGGGAAATCAGTGTTTGGGACAGATTACAAAAATGACAGTTACACTGTTCGTGAGCATAGGTCCTACAATGCCTATGCTGAAAATTTGATGATGATACTTCCTAACATGACTGTGTTATGAGTGTGTGCTGTGCACTATGCACGCACGCTCATAAGTTCATGAATTTATAATATTTTCACTACAGATTTTCAACATTGCCATTGTTCTGCACCTCATTATGAACAGTACAGCTGTCATTTTTCACATCCTGACCAAAATCTGTTTTCGCAGTTCCGGCGCAGAATAACACAGTCGGTGTGGAACGTCTATGTTTGAGACACATTATGGAAATGACAATGACACTGTTCATTAGCTGAAGTCCTAAAATGCCTATGTTGAAAATTTGGGGCTGACAGTCCATACAATTAGTGTTTTATGAGCATGCATTGCACAGTTTGCACACACACTTGTGACTTCATGCATTTGTAATAGTTTCACTCCACATGTTCAAAACTGGCATTTTTCCACACCTCCTTATGAACAGTACAGCTGTCATTTTACATATCCTGCCTGAAATGTGTTTTTGCACGTCTGGCGCAGAATCGCACGGACACTCTGTGAAATCAGATTTTGGGGCAGTTTGAGAAATGATGATGACACTGTTCATGAGCAGAGGTCCTAAAATGGCTATGTTGAAAATTTGGTGCTGAAAGTCCAGAAAAGTCCAGAAAATGACTGTGCTGCAAGTGTACATTGCACAGTTTCCATGCAGCCTTGTAACTTCGTACATTTGCAATATTTTCATGCCACATTTTCACCATTGGAATTTGTGCACACCTCCTTATCAACAGTACAGCTGTCATTTTTCCCAGGCTGCCCAAAACGCGTTCCCACAACTGTGGCGCAAAATGGCATGCTCGCTGTGGGAAATCACCTTTTGGGACACATTAACAAAATCACAGTGCCGGTGTTCATGAGGGGAGGTCCCAAAATACCTATGTTGAAAATGTGCCTAAAAAACTCCCACAAATAATTGGGTTGTGGACGTCTGCTGTGCAGTTTGTATGCATGTTCATTGCTTCACCAATATTTCATATTGCCACTCCAGATTTTCAACATTGCCAGTTTTTACGCCTCCTCATGAACAATACAATTGTCATTCTCCACATCCTGCCCAAAACTGTGTTTTTGTCCCTCTGTCACCAAATGCCACAGCTGCTGTGCAAAATCACCTTTCAGCTAACAAAGTGATTGTGCCGCTTTTCACGAAGTGGCCTGACAAGCAGCCCATGTTGAACATGTAGAGTGAAACTACCACTACTCACCTACGGTGTTAGGGTTTCCAACTGCAGCACCCCACCCGGTACGGACTGACAGGCATCAGGGCTGTGACTTGGGATCGTCGGATGCATTGCTCATGCCATCCCACCCCCCCAATGCCCACCCTGCAGCCACTGACAGGCATTGTGGTGTGTCTTGCACTGTTCAGCCACAGACTTCACCCCATGCTCCTATACTGCACCCACGTCAGCGTATTTCCTTATGGAATGAGGTAAGTATAATGCCCAAAGACCCCAAAGCACACCATGACACTTGTCAGTGTCTACAGGGTAGGGTGAGGTACAGTGGCATGAGCATTATACCTGATGACCCAAAGGCACACTTCACTGCCTGTCACTCTCTACAGGGTGGGGGTGGGGTTGGTGCCACTTCAATACTTCACTGCCATTCCTATTATGCTACTCTCGCTCCACCACTGCCAATGCCAATGCCAATGCCAGCGTGACAACATTTGGCATTGACAAATGCTTGTTATAAGGTGAGTCAAAGTATTAAGAAATGTTTATAATAATCGTTATATTACAGAGTTTAAAAAATGACACTAATGTCACACTTTGGTAGCCCTTTTTCATGCATAGACCCTAATGTATTTTTTTGTAATGTATATAGAGGATACATGATGGGCAACTGTGGAATATGGTAAATATTTGCATGCGTGCAGAGTGATCTTGGATACTATTATGAGTGGCTCCACTGCCAGTAATATTATTCAGGTCTCTGCACAAATATAAATATTTACCATAATACACAGAGTCACACATCAGGAGTGCTATTTATACAATAGGGTCCCCGAATGTGTTTAGACACAACTGCTTTGGCTTGCTGCTCAGTTTATTCCTGGCTATTTTCTGCATTGCATGAGAGAGGTTTATTCCTGGCCATTTTCTGCAGTGCACGGAAGATAAGTGGAATGTCATTTGTGCCAGGTAATGTCAGGTGTTTTAAGTAATTGTAAATGTGTTTAGGGAACAGTTTAGCTGAGTAGAAGGTGGTGTACCTGGAATGGATTATTTTACTTGTGATGTATCCACATAGCAGTTTATTTTCAGTTATTCCACTGTGGATATGTCATTGTTTAGTTATACAATGGGAGTGATTTTATGGGTATATATTCAATGATATATACCTTCACTCCTATTGTATAAATATATTTATACAATAGGGGTGAGAGCAATATCTGTGTGATAGCATTGTGTATTCTCACCACAGTTTGATAAATTCTGACTCACATCACCAGTGATAATATCTTCCATTTATACACACACTCCCTATGTCAGAGCCATTTGTTATCACTGTGGTGACAGCTATGCAATCACATACCAACTACCTTGCTGCCAGACATACTTTTCTGCAAAATTAACATAGAAATATTACCATCACCTATATGCCACCTGCTGCTCCTAGAAACCCACAAATTCTCCATGCATTCACAGTTGCACAGACGCTGAGACCTCACACACCTACAAGACAGGAGAAAGAGAAAGCCATTACAATTCAGAAAACATGGATCATCCAAAATTAAGTCTTCAACCTGAAGGATCTGAACCACCTAGAAAAATTAACAAATTCACATTAAAGAAACATTACAAGAGAAAAATATAGAAGAAGAAATTATAGAAATATGTACTCAATTTGAAAATGACAGGGAGCCGCTGCTCAATCCCAACACTGTGGATGAAGTCTTTACAATTCCTGAAACATGGGTGAGCGAGTTGACAATAAGAAGAAATTACTACGTAGATCCTAACTACATTGACCAGTATATACAGAGTTCAAAAAATGAGAACACCCACAGAAAAACTATTGCTGACTTCACCTTCACAGGTTCCTCAGGAGTGAAAAGAATATCTTTGAACCTATTGAGACATTCCAGCTGAACACTTGGACCCAATTCTCTGCAAATATTTCATTTCTTCTCACAAAGAAGAAGGTTCAGATTATGAACCACTCAGTATACATGCCCATTGCCAAAGCTTTGAGCAATATTTAAAGGAGAAAAACTATCCCAACTCCTCATCCACATCTACTAAATTCATAAAAACTAGACAGGGCATCCTATCTGAACAGAGGCACTTACAGGAGCATGGTAAAGGAAATAAACACAAAGCGGCAGATGAGTTAACTAATGTTATAATAGATAAGCTTTATGATTTCAATTTCTTGGGACCACATAACTCCGAATCACTTCTTAATTCAATGTGGCTCACTGTTGCAATGTTTTTTGGTATACAGGGAGGAACACAGAGACATGTAACATGAAATGGGGAGATGTGTCCATGAAAAAGGATGACCAGAATGTAAATTTCCTTGAATTCTCAAGGAAGATACAAACTAAAACAATATCTGGGTCAAATCCTAAAGCTTTTAAAACAAACAGTGTATGAAATTAATGACATGAACAGATGCCTAGTTAAAAAATATATGTTATACAGCAGCAAATGTCCACCAAAGGCTAACACTGATGAAACTCCATTTTTCCTGGCTATTAACTACCCCATGAAGGCAGAATATCCCACTTATTGGTACAAAAGCCAGCCTTTATAAATTAATCCAATCAACTAAATTCTCTGCAATATGATTGAGAAAGCTGGCATACAAATAGAGAAGTGGCTCACTAATCACGCCATCAGGGAACATTTAATATAAAAACTGAGGGCTAGCAACATTGCCCCCACTGACATTATGCAGGTGTCGGGGCACAAAAAAGTGCAGTCGCTTAATGAATATGCCAAGTTAAATGAGGATAAACAAAAGCACATTTCATATATTCCAAGTAGTGACCCTGATGCAAAGCCAAGCAAATCAAAAATATCTGCTGTCCAGCTACCCAAAGTGAAATCGCACCCCTAACTACTTAGACAACATTCTGCCTGTTTCAACCACCCAACTATCAATGCGGAGCCCATAACTTTTAATATTTTTCAAGGTGAGTAAGGCACATGTGAGATATTTTTGCAGTCATACATATTTTTGTACAATAACTAACCCTCTTGTTATTGTTTTTGAATAGGTCCACAGTATGAGAAGATGTTGAAGAAATGGGTCAGAGTTATAGAATCAGACTCCGTCTCAGACTAGCAGCTCTCATTGTACCCCGAAGAAATATCCAGAGCCACACAAACAACTTCACACCACTACCCAAACTGGATACAATGTTATACCTCCAAAGATACAGTATGTGTGATCTGAAAAGATATCTGATATTTTTTTTTCTTTATGCATCACGGCGTTGTTTGACAAGCAAAACTACTCCAGAAATCGAAAGTGAAGTATGCCGACTTTCAAACAACAGAAGCAAAACGGACATGTAAATAAATTCTAAAAACACCATATTAAGCAGTACACTACTGTACAACTAAAAGAAACTGAACATAAAAAAATAAATGAAGACATATGTAAACCCATACAAATGGGAAATGTTTTCCCCTGTAACCCTGTTCAAAAGAACAACAAACTGAAGTCCGGCTCACTTGAAAGCAACACCCAATGAAAACTCACAAACACACAGACCATAACCAATCACAAGAAACCACCAAAATAAGCAACCAATGAAATAACACACAAACATCCCATTCATGCTTGCAACCAATAGCAATACAAACAGTCCCATTCACAAAACATAACTTAGTAACCTAAAAAGCAAACACAGATATATTTTATTTTTGTTTAATAGAATCAGAATTACAACATTCTGAGTCAGGGACTCATTTACAAAAGCTCTTCATCAAAAAACAGAGTACAAAACACATGCAAACACAGCAAACTAATTACACAGAGAATTATAAGGGAATAATTTTCATACATGTACATTGTAACAGTGAATGTACATAGTTACAATGAATAAAGTCCAGCATGTTAGAGACACTCTATGTAAGTTCTATACAATGTGGTAGTTAAATTACAGATATATATATATATATAGATATTCTATGCAAAAAAACTTTGCTAATGCATCAATTAGGGTTCTTCTACAGTAGAAAAAGTGAGAAATTCAATTTTAGGTTCCCACCCTTGCACCCCACCCTAGCCCACCCCCACCAACAGGCATCGGGGTGTACGTTGGTCATTGGCCCTAAATCTCACACCATCCCATGTATAAACAAGCTGAGGTGGTGTAGTGTAGGAGAATGGGGTGAGAGTTAGGGCCGATGACCCCAACCCACACCCCAATGCCTGTTGGTGGAGGCGGGCTGGGTGGGGTGCAAGGGTGGGAACCCTAAATCGAATTTCCTCACTTTTTTCACTGTAGAAGAATGCTAACTGATGCATTAACACACATTTTTGGCATAGAATTTCCTTTCTTTTTAAGAAATAATAAAAGTAGAAAGTTGTGCAACTAGTATGCGTTGGGCCACATGACACAGCTGATGACTAAAAAGTACAGTGACAACAGCACAACCAGCCATTAAACAAATATGAATGTAGTAGAACAATAGAAAATGCTGTCCACAAAACATTAAGTGCACCATGCAATCTGTCCGCAAAAAATAAATTGTCCAAGATGTAAACACTGCAATTCACATCTACAGGACATCCCGTCAACACTCTCTAAATTTCAAGTGAAAAGACCAAACCAACTCCGAGATATAACATGTTATAGTTTGAAATTTTCATTCATCAGACTGGCACAGTTCCACACCTGTTGACATCTAACACACACAACAACTGGCAACTACATCCATGACACTAAGGCTAGGTATCCTATCAATTTCAAGACACCACCACAAGCAAAACACTGTCCACAGAACGTAAACTGTGCCATGCCATATCTCCAGCAAAACATTTTATCCCAATACATAATCAGTGTGAGTTACAAGCACAGGACATGCCGTAAACACCCTCCAGATTTGAAGTAAAAAGTCCAAACCATTTCTGAGATATTCAATCTTAAAGTTTAGTAAAATTTCCCTATCTATTCCATTATAAAAAATCTGTCCATCTTATCCTGCCCTCACGATCAAAGATGGCGATCAAAGAATCTCACGATCAAAGAATTTGCAGGCTCACGAATGAAGAATAAAAACTTTTGTAATTTACAAAATTTAAAAAATTGCCATAAACCACCTCCATGATTCGACAGAATGAAGCCCCCTGAGCAAAACCCAACCCCATTTGACTTCCTAGGGCACCCCTGGGCTGAGAAAATAGATTTTTTAATCCAGCCATCTCGTCCTACCCTCATGATGCACAATCGCGATCAAAGAATCTCACGATCAAAGAATTTGCAGGGTCACGACCAAAGAATAAAAACTTGTGTAATTTACAAAATTCAAAGAACTGCGGTAAACCACCACCATGGTTTGTCAGAACAAAGCCCCCTGAGTAAAACCCACCCTCATTTGTTTTCCTAGGACCCTGAGCTGAGAAAATTGATTTTTTTTATCTGGCCATCTCATTCCTCACTTGCAATGCATGATCGTGATCAAAGAATCTCACGATCAAAGAATTTGTAGGCTCGCGATCAAAGAAATTGCTCACTCGCTAACAAAGAGCGAGGGACAAGATGGCCAGATTTCAAAATAGTTTTTTGTAGCCCAGAGGTGCCCTATAAAGTTATATAAGGGTGGATTTTGCTCAGGGTGTTCGTTCTGCCCCATCTAAATAAAAAAACATTATTTTTCTTTATCTCTGGTAGTCTAGCAGCCCCCTTCCCATCACGGTAATGTACATAACGATGTCTGTATCCCTGGTAGTCTAGTGGCCCCCACAATGAATATCTTATTAATATGTTTTTTTTTAATCTGTGGTAGTCTAGTGGCCCCCCATGTGTGTTTATTTATATCTTTTTTTATATCCCTGGTAGTCTAGTGCCCCCCCCGATCTGGACTTCATTATCATTATTGTTGATATTCCTGGTAGTCTAGCGGTCCCCCCATCATAATAAAATAAATAAGTATGTTCCATGTCCTGGTAGTCTAGTGGCCCCCCCATCCAGCCATGCCAGCCCACCCAGCACCCCCCACCCAATGGGGCTCAGGGATCATTCCACCAGGAGCACTGCAGCCTCACTTGCAGCGGCAAGGGACATTCCCCTACAGGATGTCTGGAAAGCAGCTACCTAGAAATCTACGCACACCTTTGTCAAACACTACAGTTTGGATGTGCAGACCAGATCTGATGCCAAATTTGGCAGGGCAGTTCTGCAGAGCCTCTTTCCTAAGTAGGTTCTCTGCCCACCTCCCACTTGGTAGTCTGCAAAAAGTTACTGATGCTAAAGGACTCCTGGGGTAAGAAGAAAAAATTACTCAACACAGTAATTTTCTTTCTTCCATGGGGTCCTTTAGCATCAGTAAGCTCCCAGCCTTCCTCCCCGGTTCACCTGTTGGAGAAGGACTCTTACGTTACTTTTTACCAAATTTGGCATTTGTTATTGATTTATTTTTACCTCGTGTTGCTGTTTCTATTTCTACTTTTAGACATTTGCATGTTTTTTGAATCCTGTTAAGTCTTTTTTGGGGCATTTGCCCTCATTTTTCCTTGAAAAAATTCTGAAGCAGTCAACAGCTCTCATTCAGTTCACACCCCCTCCTGTCTTTTGATTGGCTGGCCTTATGCTTATTAAAAAATCTCTTAAAGGCACACCTCCGGGGCAATTGCACCTAGCCAGCTAATTTCAAGTGTCTGTTTGAATTACCACTGCTAATATACGGTCAGCGGCTGGCCGTGGAGGTGAAGGTGGGCTGTGCCAGTCACCAGCTGGAGAAGGGTGGGGGGTGCTGGGTGGGCTGGCATGGCTGAGTGGGGGGGTGGGGCCACTAGACTACCAGGACATGGAAAATGCTAATTTATTTTATGGTGGGGGGACCACTACACTACCAGGGAAATGAATAATAATGATAATGAAGTACAGATTGGGGGGAACTAGACTACCAGGGAAATGAAAAAATATATAAATAAACACACATGGGGGGCACTAGACTACCACAGATAAAAGAAAAACATATTAATAAGATACTCATTGGGGGGGCCACTAGACTACCAGGGACACAGGAATTGCTATGTACATTATTATGATGGGGAGGGGGCCGCTAGACTACTAGGAATAATGAAAAGTAATATTTTTTTTATCCAGGTGGGGCAGAACAAAGCCCCCTGAGCAAAGCCCACCCTTATATAACTTTGTAGGACACCCCTGGGCTACAAAAATGCATTTTAAAATCTGGCCATCTCATCCCTAGCTCGCGATGCACGATCGCGATCAAAGAATCTCACGATCAAATAATTTGTAGGCTCATGATCAAAGATCATTAGAGAGCCACGAATGAAGATTTTAAAAGCTAATAACTCTATTTTTAGACCAATTTGGATGGAACCAAAGGCATGGCTTGATAGATCTGGGCCCTCTGAGTAAAACCCATCCAAGTTTTACTTCAGAAGTGACCCCTGAGCCGAGATATTTGTGTTTTTCCGATTGGAAAACTGAAAACAAGATGGCGCACCTCGCTATCAAAGAATTTGAAAAATTCTCGGGTACAAAGATTCTTGAACTGTGAGGCTGCAAATTCTTTGACTGCCAGGTGGACCAGATGACCAGAACCCCATTCTTTGTTCACAAAACATATACATTTTCCCATTGACTTCTAATGGGAACTTAAAAGTAGCATAACTTCTGAATGCCTTAATATTTTTTCACCAAACAAAAAGTGGCATGTTCAGCCACCAAAGCTCTTTCAAATGAGCCATCTCACAGAGTGGCACACCACACAACAGCTGTGCAGGAGCACATCCAAATTCCCAAAAGCTGCCTCCAAAAATGGATCATTTTGCATTCTTCAGCACTTTCATACACAAAGACCATAAGTCTGACCAAAACACAATTTGGCAGATTAAGAGATCTACTGCGTGTACCACATTTCAGGCAAATCTTTTGAACGGGTCCAAAGTTATTAATGCCCAACAGTGAAAAGAGTCCAACATGGGAGAGACATTCTATGTAGTTCCTAAACAATGTAGTAGCTAGAGTATCATAGAGCAAGCAAGACACTATAGTATCAATGCTGTACTACAACTAGCAGATAGCAGGTAGATGCTAATGGCAGACAAGCTGAAACACTTGGGCAGCAGCTATGTGCTGTTACAGCTGCAAGTGGAGATGAGGTGTTGTCTGAGGGCTGATTTGAAAGGCCCTAGTCTTGGTTGAGTGGTGATAGTGGGGGGGAAGGCATTGCTCCAGGAAGGTGCCCAATAACGGAAGGATCTTTGCTCCAGGGACGTCCTGACCCTGGGTACTTGAAATGTGCACTTGCTAGCATTCTGGGTTGAGATAGCCAGGATGAAGGGGGTGAGGATGGTACTTAGGCCTGGGGGACCAAGCCTGCAACAATGTTCTTGGTTAGGAGGCAGGTATGGTAGCGCAACTTCACCTCAAGGTTGAGAAAGTCAGCAAGGTCATATAAGGTGCATGTGTGGTGAGTCTGCAGAATCCTGTAAGCAAACAGAAGGCTTTGTCCATGGACAGTTTGATTTTACTGAGTGTGGTATTATCAGCTGTACCATACACCAGTATACCGTAGTCAACTAGGGACAGTACAGATGAGGTGATGGCCAGTCTAATGGCTGCTGGTGGAAGGCAGTTCTTGTGGCAGTACAGTAAGCCAATACAAGTGTTTATGGCTGTGGTGAGGTTGCAAGTATGATCATGAAAGGAGAGGGAAGAGTCGAAAGTGACATCCAGGTATTTGCACGTTTTTCCCTGCTCTAAGGGAAGGAGGGAGCCACACAGGATGGTGAGTGTGGTGTCCTAGATTTGCTTTGGGAGTGTGAGAATAGCGTGTGCTCCATCTTTTTTATGTTAATTACTAGTAGTCGGCACAGAATCCAGGATTCTGTCTGATTAAAAAAGTGTTGAAGGGCACTTTGAAGGAGGGAGGGGGTCTGGTGGGATGTGAAAAGAACAGCATCATCTGCATAGAGGAGCATTTTTTCATTGCAGGAGCTGGGGAGCGAATTGAGATACAGACTGAACAGCAGTGGTCCAAGAATCGAGCCTTGCGGGACACCCGAGTGAACCTCTCACATGCTGGAGAGGGTATTGTTAATTTTTACACACTGTGAATGGGCAGTGAGGTAGTTAGAGAACCAGGGCAGGGCCATGTGCAAAAGCTAGCTGGGAGAGTGTGGATATAAGGAGTAGGTGGCAGATGGTATTGAAGACTTTCGATAAATCAATGTAGACTGCCCCCACAAGGTGACCTTTATCCAGAGCAGTGTGTAAGAAGTTGGAAAACTCGATAAGTGTGGTAGTGGTGCTATGACCCCTGCAGAAACCATGTTGTTCAGCACAGAGGAGCTCATGCTTATCAATGTATTCAGTAACTTGGTCAGCGACAATTAGTGGTGGGCGAAGTGGCCAAATTAGCTCAGCAAAGTGACATCTAGATAGCAAATCCATTGAAGTACCCACAACATGACCAGTACTTCACATCATAAACTGGAATGCAAAGTCCATTGAAAACACTGACTTCACATTATTCTGCCTTCCCACTTCTCCACCAGTTTTAAGGCGAAGTACATTGAATTCAATGTACTTCGCCTCACTTTACTTTGTTTTTGAGCTCCAAAGGCAAATTTTGTAGTGCTTCATGGGATTGCAAATCACATGGGCTCTTGATTGGTCTGCACAGCCTCAGTTCTGTGTAGTGTGTGTGTAGTGGAAGATGGAGACAGTTTCCTGTCAGAACTCTGCTATTCAAATCCTCTAAAAGCTGTTAAGAAAGCCTTTTTGAGCTATTTTTGTTTTGCTCACAGTTTAGTATATCGATTGTAGGAAACCCTCCTGTGCTCATATCATCAAGTGTTTATTGTTTGTGTGTGGATTTTGAATGTTAATTTCGAACAGTCAGTATGTGTACTGTGAAGTGTACCTTGGGGTAGGGGCTTATCTGTGGTGTAGGTAGATTAACTGGGAGAAAAAGGCAGTCTTTCTGTTTTGGTTATATTTTTCTTGTATAACTGTATTAATGTACACACAGTAATATTTTCAGTAATTCTTGACATTTTTTTTGCTGATTGATGTGGTGCAGCAATGTATAATTTCAGTTTGTTTAAAACATTTGGATATATTACTAAAGGTTTTCAATTTGCTATGGATTACTTGTAGTGTGTGTGAGTGTGTGTGCGATGCGTGCCATTAAATCAGACACCTTTTAATGAGCCACAGAGTAATTGCAGCAGTGTGAACCCGCTATCCACCGCACTTGCATTAATTTTTTATACTGCTTGTGGTATCTTTACTGGTAGTGGACTGTTACTGCCATGCACTATCCCCCCCAACCAGAAAAAGGAATTATTTTCCAGGTTTGGATTCGTGACTTGTGAGCACTGGTTAGGTGTTGTTGTGCCTTTGTGTCTGCATCTCTTGAGTGTGCAGTGCAATCTTAATCTGTCTGTGCATTGCAGTAGACCATTAATTCTGGGAGACTACATTTCTTGTTACACTCTCATTTCACTTTGTCAGCACTGGGGAATTTTCTGGACACAAGACAGTAGCATTTTGGGGATGCACATTAATTCTGGTGACTGTGCATGACCACTGCACGCATGACGGAGTGCACAATTAATTCTGGAAGACTTGCTTTTCTTGTTGCACTCTCATTTCACTTCTTCAGCACTGAGGAATTTTCTGGACACAAGACAGTAGCATTTTGGGGATGCAAATTAGTACTGGTGACTGTGTGTGACCACTGCACACATGACTGAGTGTGCCATTAATTCTGGCTGACTTCACATTACTTGTTACGCTCTCAATTCACTTTGTCAGCACTGGGGAATTTTCTGGACACAAGACAGTAGCATTTTGGGAATGCACATTAATTCTTGTGACTGCGTGACTTCTGCACGCATGATATCTGAGTGTGCCATTAATTCTGGAGACTGCATTTCTTGTGCTCTCATTTTACTTCATCAGCACTGAGGAATTTTCTGGACACAAGACATGAGCATTTTGGGGATGCATATTAATTCTGGTTACTGTGTGTGTGAAGGGCTGCCAATATTGTTGTCACTTCGTCATACTTCGCGTTAAGGCAGAATGACAAGGCAAATTAATAATTACAAGGCAAAGTGAACCTTTTGCATTGGCCACTTCATGTAGCAGGGTGACAATGTGAAGTGCCCACTTTTTGGGCTCTTCGCCAGTGAAATTTAAATTCACTGCATCTCTAGCCACAATCTTCTTCAAGACTTTTGGGGGGGGCAGTATTGAGATTGGTCTGTAGTTCCCGGGGGTAGTGCGTTCCCTCCCTTTGTGTATAGGGGTGACCACCATGGTCTTCCAAGCATGGGGGAATTGGCCATGGCAGAGTGAGTAGTTGAGAAGGCTAGTAAGGAGAGTAAGGACTGAATCAAACACTAAGCAAAGCAGTTTTGGATCCTGAGTGTCATTACTGAACCCAGTGCCACTGATGGCTTTTAGAAGGTAGGGTTTGGCCTCCAAAGGTGTGAGGCGCTGAAATGGAAGGGGGTGGTGGAGGTGGGGGGAGCAGGAACAGGACTAAAGAAATTTGCAGGCAGGACTGTACTGAGGTCTGAGAATGCTTCATTGACTGTATCGGCAATACTCAGTGGGTCTGTGGAGAGCGAACCATTGACATCTAACTGGGTGGGGGGCGGTGACTTGGACTTTCCATTCAGCTCCTTAATATTATACCAGAAGTTCTGGGCAGATCCCCAGGATGAGGCTTGGGTGGATCTGTAGTAATCTGATTTTGCTTTTCAGGTGGTCCAGGTGTATTTATTGCATGCCGCATTATAGGCTTGCCTATCGGATGGCTTGCCAGCATCAATCGCTCTGTGCCAGAGGTTATCCCTGCTCTGCAGCTGGCTGAATAATGCTGGGGTTATCCATGGGAAGTTATGTTCCTTAATAGTGGATTTGGTAAGGGGGGGGAAAATGTCTCATGCCATGTTTAAATATTGTACGAAGTATCTGAAGGCAGAGTCCACGTCAGGGGCTAGGGATATTGGGGACCAGTCCCAGTTGACCAGGTGCTCCCTAAATTGTGCTAATTTGCCTGGGCATAGGTGTCATTGTAGGACTATTTTTGGTACCAGTTTTTTCAACTTACAAGACCAGAAAAGGGTGACAGGAAAGTGGTCACTGAGGGCATTGAGTAGCATGGTGGTGCTGTTGATTTTGTGTGGTCTGTTCAAGAGGACAATGTCCATCAGAGTGGCAGTGCCTTTGGTAGGGTGGTACCAGGTGGGAGCGGATACCAGCTTTGTGAGGTTGAGGGCTGCAATGGCATCCTTGGCTTGGGAGGCAGTGCTGGAGAGCCAGTTGATGTTGAGATCATCCATCATGATCAGCTTGCAGGGCAGACTGGCAAGGTGCTCGAGTAGTGACTGTAGTGCAGGGTACTGGTGTAGAGGAGGGATTTAGGCAGCCATGAATATTAGTGAGGCTCTGAAGGCACCAATGGTGATTTTTAAGGAGATCGTCTGGGCACCATGCTCCAGGTTTGGTGGTTGGAGGGCAAACCCTTCCAATGTGTCACAGAGGTAAATCATGTAACCACCCCCACATTTCCTAATTCTATCCTCCAAAAATAGTGTGTAACCTGGTAGAGTAATAAAGTGATCAGGGGTTTTATTTGATAGCCATGTTTCCATGAGTGCTAGGATATCTGGTTGGTGTTGGGAAACCCAGCCCTGTAGATCTGCAAATTTTTTAAGAATACTGCATATATTCATTGATGCCATGCGTAGCCCAGAAGACGAGGGGGAGTGGTTAGGTCTGGCTGCTGTGGGGCCTGGGTTGGGGTGGATGTTGCCCGACAGTAGTAGTAGAAGGGAAAGGAGCCTAAAGAAGGCTGTGTGTTTTCTGCAATGGTTGGACAGGACAGCGCACATGCCCTGACCTTGGAGGGCTATAGGAGGGGTGAGGGACCGGAGGTCTGGGATGGCCAGATAGATGGAGGGCCATGGGGCATCAAGTGAGGGGTGGTGAGTGGTCAGATGGGCTGGGGGTGCAAAGGGGAGTGCTAACCTCTGAGGAAGGACTGGGGAGTGGTACAGTGGGCAGTGTGTGTAGGTGGATAGGCAGGGGTGTGGTACCAGCCAGGAGTGGGGGGTGGCTATGTTGAGTGACATTAGTATGAGGAACATCAGTCTCATAGACACCTGCAGCATTGTAGTGATGGTCATGGACCGAGGTATGAGAGGTCCTTAGTGACATACTGAGATGTGGTGACCACATTGGAGTAGTGGCTGTGTCACTGACTCTGGTGCAAAAGGTGCGAGATTCAAGTCCCAGGTCTGGAAACTTGCGAGGGGACAAGGGTAAGTAGGGTGTGCAGGGTGGAAATGTGCATCCAAAGTATGTGGCAAGTGGGGGTGTTAGAGTAAGGGCCACCAGTGACTCTTAGGGGGCATTTGGGTACTGCAAGCAGGGCAGTGGAGTTTGGGCTTGTAGTGTGGAGGAGGAGTAGAGATAGTCAGCAGTAGAGAAGGCTAGAAAGGTAGGATGTTGTGGGAGGTGACTCAGCACTGCCATGTGGTGGCAGGAAAATATAATCTGCTAATAGCAAAAGAATACCAGAGACCACGATAAATCCACTCAATAACACAACTATAACTGCCATAAATGTGTCCCCTATTGTATAAATCATGCACATGATGTGCAGTCATTTGATATGGAAAATATTTTCATGCCTGCAGAGTGACTGCAGGATACTATCCCTCATGGTTCCGCCACTCCTGAGTATCCAGAGGTCACTGTACATGCATGAAAATATTTTCCATATTACACTCCTGCACATCATGTATCCCATATTGATATAGATAGATAGATAGATAGATAGATAGATAGATAGATAGATAGATAGATAGATATAACAGAGACAGAGATCTATAGATATATATAATAGCGGTACAATAGCGCCTCTGTAGTTAGGGTTCAGTAGCAGTTTCTATGTTAAACCTAAAACTTTACACATTAATAGCTTTGCAACCGATC
The DNA here is from genome assembly GCA_016271365.2 of Neoceratodus forsteri. NCBI lineage: Eukaryota > Metazoa > Chordata > Ceratodontiformes > Ceratodontidae > Neoceratodus > Neoceratodus forsteri. The sequence goes on from CM057455.1 coordinate 702,892,882, forward strand.
AATGGATTTGCACAAAATTTGGTATGCGCTGTCCTGTGGGCTAGATCTCTTGATATGGCAAGTTTTATTCTGGTCAGATATGCGGATTCAGAGATCCAGATAGTGTAAAACTATTTTAAAAAAACACCCTTTTTTGCATTGTTTTCCTCATTGCATTGTGGCCAGATGGTGAGATATTTCTGCATGATTTTTGTATGGTATAAAGAACTTTGGTAGCAGAACAGACAGTGAAAATGTGGTGCAATAATATTATTCTGTTAAAAAGTTATTATGTTTCTTAGTTCCATTATTTCCTATTTCTCAACATTTCAATCATTAGGACAGATGTCTTTGTTTTTTAAAAAGGATTTGATCCCATGAAAAAGGATTGACTCTTGTGAAAGTATTCCTTTTTTGTGAGATCACAATCCTTTTTCGTGAGTCTCCATCTTGTTTTCTGTTTTTTCAACAAAAAAATTAAAATGAAAAGCACCCAAAATGAAGGGTGACACCAACACATGTATCTTGTTCAGCAGGACTCATTTGGTAGACTGTGAAGTTATTTGTTGGAAGATCAACCTTGCAATGCCTTTTTATAACATTTAAAATCCTTTTTCATGACTCGCTTAGATCCTTTTTAACTAGCTAATTCCTTTTTTCGAGGTGATTCCTTTTTCATAAGCTGATTCCTTTTCTGTGAGCTCATGAAAAAGGATTTTACAGACTACTTTAATGCATAATTCAGCCATTATTTTTAGATTTTGACCCCAGATATTCAACATCACCATTTGGGGACCCTACCTGATGAACAATATGACTGTTGTTCAGCAACTCCCACCAGAAAGGTGATTTTGACGGTCAGTTGGTGAAATCACCATTCCAGTGGGATCTGTGTAATGACAGTCATGCTGTTCTCTAGGTGGGGTCATAAGGCTATGTTGAAAATTTGGGGTCAACATTTCAAAAAATGGCTGCATTATGGTCATTCATTGCAATCTCACTACACACACTTGTAACTTTGCAAATGTTCAATATTTTGACCCCATATTTTCAGCATGGTCTTCTAATTACCCCACCTCATGTATGTCATAGCTGTCATTTTTCAAATCCTGGCCAAAATGTGTTTTCTCACCTGTGGCATAGAATGGCATTGCAGTCACACAGAATTATGTTTTGGTGGGGATTTGAAAAGTTGTGTACTAGGTACATGCAGTGAGGTCATAAGAAGGCTATGTTAGAAATTTGGTGTCAAACTTATGTATGATGGCATAGTTATGACTATTTGGCTCAACTTCACAACGCCTGCTTGTAACTTTGGTAATTTTACATATTTTGAGCCCACATTTTCAACATAGCCCTCTTATTACACCACCTCATGTATGTCACAGCTGTCATTTTTCAAATCCTGCCCAAAATATGACTTTTTTACACCTGTACTGCTGATTGGTGTTGCACTTGCGCAGAGTTACATTTTGGTGGGGATTGCAACATTTTTGGCAGTGGCAACATGAAGTGGGATAATACCATGACTATGGTGACAGTTTGGTGACTGCTGTGCTATGACTGGAAGTGCAGTGGTCAGAGATCTCTGTGCTTCCACAGCTAGACACAGATATACATCCATGGAGGGATGGGAGTGCAGGACCCTAAGGACTGTGCACTCCCACAGTACAGTAACAATATGATTATTCTATCTCAAAAAGTAAGGAAACACATTACAAAAAACTTTGTTAATGCATCAGTTAGGCTTAAAGCAGCAAAAGTTGGGAAATGTAGCTTTAGGGTTTCCAACCCTAACACCCCACCCCCAACCTGAACACATTAAGAGGCATCAGGGATGGCACTGGGGTTGGCAGCCCTAATGCTTACCCTATTCCATTAGAAAATAAGCTGGGTGGGTACAGCATAGGAGAATGTGGTGAGCATTAGGGCTTCCAACCTCAGTGCTGCACCCTGATGCCTCTTGGTCTGTGCAGGGTGAGGGTGGGGTGTTAGGGTTAGAAACCCTAATGCCACATTCCTTTTCACCATTTTACTAACTGATGCATTAATAAAGTTTTGCAATATATATATATATATATATATATATATATATATATATATTGCAGAAAACTTCTTTAATGCATCAGATAAGGTTGAAGCAACAAAAGTAGGAAATCGGGCATTGGGTTTCAAACCTAACACCCCACCCTCCACACTGCAACAGGCATCAGGTGTGCCTTGTGGTCAGTGGGCCTAACTCTCACCTCATTCCATGTGAGAGAAACTGAGATGGAACAGTATAGGAGAATGGTGTGAGAGTTAGGCCTGCCGACTCAAGGCACCCCCAGCCTGTTGTAGTGTGGAGAGGTGATGAGATAGGGGTGTTAGGGGTTTGAAATAATCATTCCTACTTTTTCTTCAACAACTGATGAATGAAAATGTTTTTGCAATGAATTCCTTACTTTTTGAGAAAGTGTAGTCTTACCCTTTTATGTTTGTGGGAGCACAGGTCCCAGATGGCCTTGTGCTCTTATCACTTTATGTGTGTTGTGGTTGCATCTCCCTGTAGGAGCGCACAGCCTGAACTTATTAATGTGCAAATATTTGGTATATACACTGTATATATATATATATGTGTGTGTGTGTATATATATATATATATATATATATATATATATATATATATATATATATTATGGTAGCATGGTAGTGCTACCATAGTTAGGGTTGAGGAGCCATTTCTATGTTAATCCCCAAAACTTTGCACCTTTATAACTTTGCAACTGTTTCACAGATTTGGCTGAAATTTGGAATACACAATCAAGAATCATAGGCCTTGGGATCTGCTAAGTTTCGTACTGGTCAGATATACGGCTGCAGAGTTATTAAGCATGATCTGTGCTCACGTTTACGCTTTTTCTGGAATTCTACGGTCGTGGCTACAGGTCATACGGTTTGCACGACTGACCCAAAATCTTCAGGGAACGTGTGGCTAGGGTCCCCAATGTGTCTTTTGAAGATTTCGTGAAAAAATATTAAACGGTTCAAAAGTTATTCAAAAAACAGTTTCCCATTATAAGTCAATGGGAAAAGTTAACAAAAAGTTCGACAGTGTAGCAAATGGATTTTTACTTTCGCAAATGGGCCTGTTACTTTTGCAAATCGGCCATTTTGTTTTCAGTTGGTGATCAGAAAAATGGTTGGCATTTAAATGTGGGACCCTCTAGAAACCTAATTCTTTTTGTGTTCACCTAGTCGGACCCTGAGGATGCTTGTCATGTCTTTATTTTGTGGTAAAACACCCCAGAAATATGTTTTTCAAATTTCTGGAAAAAGTACTTTCGCAAATTACTTTCGTGCTCATGAAAGTGTCGAACTTTTTTGCGAAAGCTTTCGCAAATTGCGACAGTAGTTTTCCATCTGTGGGAAAGTGACAGCGATTCTTTGGCACTGCGCTGCAAAAGAACTGTTGGGAGTTTTGGGCTGAAATTTGGAGGGAACGGAACCAACATCTCACAGATGTGCCTTTCAGTATTGAATTGAAAAAATATTACATGGCGGCAAAGTTACAGCACTCCAAAGTTGACGTTTTTTCCCTTAGGATTACATTACGGCGCCCGACGCATTACAGAAATCATTTGGATCCCTGCTGCAAAATAACGGTTTGGTGTTTTTTCCTGAAATTTGGAGGGAAGACAGCCAACAACCCACAGATGTGCCTTTCAGTGGTTTGGTGAAAAAATATTACAGGGAGGCAAAGTTATGGTGCTCCAAACTTCTCTTTTTCCCATAGGATAACATTACGGCGTTCACCGCACCTTTCAGTCCCGTATCTCAGAAGCGGTGCGAGATACGGACTTTTCATCGGAAAAGTGCTTAGCCCCCTAATGGGGGCTAAGCACAAAATTAGCTAGGACAGTTGTAAATAATTCGAGTTTTAAATTTTTTTTCTATGTCGTACGGTTCCTGAGATATAACCTATTTAGTATTCCAAGTCCTCATTTTCTGCTCTGATATCCATTATTATGCATATATTCTTTGTACTCACTGTCTTTCTCTATGCAGCTTTTGGGGAAAACCAGCTGTGCGCTTACATTACTGTTACTGTTGCCCTTTCTGCTTGCGGTCCTGTACCTATTTCACTTACTGTTGACGTCTGCGCCACCATGTGCGTTATCCTTGGCGTTTTCATTTTCGGTTGCGTTTCTGTTATTTTTTGCCATTTGTGTCTACAGTACTGTTTCTCTTTCTGTTTTAGTTTGCGTCACCATGCCCATTGAAATTTCCATTTGCAGGCACCATGTTACTATGTGACAACACATCACGTGGCAGTCCGTTCCCGTCTACGCCACTGTGTACATTACCCTTTGTGTTCTCATTCGCGCATGCGTTACCATGTGTGCCACTGTTAGCGCTTCTGTTTGCATTGCTATTCCTGTTACTATGCCTCAAGACATCACATGGCAGGAGCGCGGGGCTAAAGACGCACTCCCAAACCCCGATGCTCCTGCTGCTGCATTACATTCACTATTTCTCGTTATCATTCTCAAAGAGAAATTAGAGGCAAAAACTCTGTTTAATGCATTAGTAGGGTTGTTCCACGGCGACAAAAGTGAAATTCACTGTTAGGGTTGAAACACCCTTGGACCCCTGCCACCCCCAACCGGCATTGGGTGTGCATTGGGTTGTCGGTCTAACTATCATCCCATTCTCCTATACTTCTGCTGCTTTACACATGTGATGGGGTGAGAGTTAGCTGATGACCCCAATGCACACCCCAATGCCGGTTGGGGGTGGTGGGGTCCAAGGGGTTTTCAACCCAACAGTGAATTTCTCTTTTTGTCGCTGTGGAACAACCTAACTAATGCATTAAATGGAGTTTTGTGCCTCTACTATATATATATATATATATATATATATATATATATATATACACACACACACACACACGTATATTATAGTGGCACAGTAGTGCCACTATAGTTATAGTTGAGTACCCCATTTAAGGTTAAATCTGAAATTTGGCAGCTTGATAACTTTGCCACCGTATGACGGATTTGCCTGAAATTTGGAATGCACAGTCTGGTCCCATAGGCCTCTGGACCTGCCAAGTTATGTTATGGTTGGATATATGGTTGCAGAGCTATAGAGCACCAAAAAAATGCATAACTTAAGCATTTTTGTGCATTCTTTGCTCACAGCTACAGCCCACACAGTTTGTGCAACTGGCCCCAAACCTTCAGGAAAAATACAGCCGTGGTCCCTGATGTGCCTTTCGAAGATTTCATGAAAAAATATTAAATGGTTCAAAAGTTATTCAAAAACACTTTTCCCATTATAGTCTATGGAAAAAGTTAAAATATTCGAAAGTGTCAAATGCAGCTTTTACTTTCACAAATGACCCTTTTACTTTCATGATTCAGCCATCTTGTTTTCAGTTGGTGGTCACAGAAATGCTTGGCATTTAAATTTGGGACCCTTTAGGGACACAGTTCTTGTTGTGTTCACCTAGTCGAGCCCTGAGGATGCTAGCCATGTCTTTTTTTGGGGGAGTAAAATACCCCAGAAATATGTTTTTTTTTTAATTTTTGTAAAAAGTAGTGTCGCAAAATACTTTCGAATATGCAACACTTTTGTGATTTTATTTGCGAAAGTGTCGTGATTTGCGAAAGTACTTTGCAACACTATGCCCAAAACAATAGGGAATGTTTGCCACCCTGCTGCAACAGAACGGTTTGGTCTTTTGGGCTGAAATGTGGAGGGAAGAAAGCCAAGATCCCAAAGATGTGTCTTTTGGTAGTTTGGTGACAAAATATTACTGGGCTGCAAAGTTACAGCACTCCGAAGTTAGTGATTTTCCCATAGTATTACATTATAGCATCCGCCGTGCCTTTCGGGGCCCGTATTTTGAAAACGGTTTGAGATACAGACTTTTCATCAGAAAAATGCTTTGTCCCCCACAAGGGAGCTAAGTACAAAATTAGCCTGGAAAGTCATAAATAATATGAGATTTTAATTTTTTTTTCTACGTCATACGTTTCCTAAGATATAAGCAATTTAGTATTCCAAGTGATCATTTTCTGGTACGAGGGCCATTATTATGGCCACATTCTCTCTGTTCACTGTGCTTCTGAATGCAACTTTTTGGGACAAAAAGCATTTGCGTTTGCGTTACTGTTAGCGTTTGCGTTTAAGTTTCCACTTGCATTTCCATTGCTATTTGTGTTACCGTTAACGTTTGCCTCAACGTATGTGTTACCATTTGCATTTGCTCTTGCGTTTGCATTACCGTTTGCATTACTGTTTCCTTTTGCATCACCCAGTTCATTACTGTTTTCATCACCCTTACTGTTTGCATTTGTGCTTGCGTTTGCGTAATTGTAACCATTTGCATTTGCATTTCCATTTGCATTTGTGTTTCTGTTACTGTTACTATTAGTGTTTGCGCTTGCATTTACATTACCGGTTGCATTACTGTTTCCTTTTGCATCACCGTTAGCTTTACTGTTTGCATTTCTACTTGTGTTTCCGTTGACATTTGCGTTTGTGTTAATGTTTGCATCACCATTACTGTTATCATTAGCATTTCTGTTCATGTTACCGTTAGCTGTTACCTTTTACGTTTGCATTTGTGCTTGCATTTACTTAACCTTTTGTGTTTACATTTTCATTTGCATCACTGTTAGTGTTACCATTACAGTGTGCATTTACAGTACTGTTACTGTTTGTGTTTGCTTTTGCACTTGCGTTTATATCACTGTTAACGTTTGTCTTACTGTTTATGCTTGTGTCACCATTACTGTTTGAGTTTGCGCTTCCGTTGTTATTAACGTTTGCTCTTTCATTACCGTTTAAGTTTCTGCTTGTGTTTCTCTATTTGCATTATTGCTTCTGTTTGCATCACCTTTGGCATTACTGTTTGTGTTTGCGCTTAAACATCACATTCTTTGTGTGATTATAACTCTACAACTGTTGAATGGATTTGTGTGACATTTGCAATACTTTATCTACTATGGTACTTCAGTGCATTTACCAATTTTCTTTTGACATCTGCATAAGTTTTTTGCACAATGATGCACCAAAAATGTATTTTTCGGGACTTGTATGCAGTTTGACGCTCATGCTGTTGTGCAACCGTTGAAGAGATTTGGATAAGATTTGGTATACATGGAGTGGAATGGAACATCTATTTATTTACCAATTTCTATTTCACTGGTAAGTATGGTTTTTGCACAGTGAAGTGCAAAAAATACAGTTTTTGTTATTTTTTTGCACTGACTTGCGTGATGCATAGCGCACCCACTCTGAGGTTTATTGGTCTGAAACTTGGCATGTAGAAATCCCTTTACTGAAGGAACATGCCAGTTTTTATTTGGTGAAAAAATGTTTCATTCCAGAGGTATTGCCATTTCAAATTGGCAGCCCTCACAGTTAAAAATTTTTTGGCCACCAGGCCTGCCATTTTAGCTCATTTTCGACGCGAGTTCTGCCATTTTGTGGTCGAAGACTTCTTAAAGGTGCACACAGTTTAAAATTGAATATCTCTTGAATGATTTGTTTTTTTAACGTGAAATTTGGAGAGTGTTGAGTGGATGTCCTGGAGATGTTAATTATGCTGTTTATATGTTGGGAAAATAATTTGCTGCAGAAATACTGCGTGATGCATGTAACATTTTCTGCATAGCATTATGCATGGTATTAGTGGCTTGAAATTTATTGCATAGGTAGCCCTAGTGGTACGTAGGTGTCTTTCAGTGGTTTGGTTCACATCAGTCTTTGTGCTGTTATCTCGGAAATGAAGCAAGATACAGACATTTTGCTACTGTTAGCTCACATCGCCTTTGTGCCATTATCTCAGAAAGGAAGCAAGATACAGACTTTTTGCAACTGCTAGCTCACGTCAACTTTGTGCTGTTATCTTGAAAACGAAGCGAGATACAGACTTTTTACTACTGTTGTCTTAGATCACCTTAGTGTCGTTATCTCGAAAATGAAGCGAGATACAAACTTTTGATTACTGTTGACTCACATCACCTTTGTGCCGTTATCTCGGAAATGAAGTGAGATACAGACTTTTCGCTACTGTTGATTCAGATCACCTTTGTGCCGCTATCTTGGAAATGAAGCGAGATACAGACTTTTCGCTACTGTTGCCTTACATCAGCTTGCTGTTACCATTTTCGTTTGCATTTACATTTGCGTTTCCCTCACCATTTGTGTTATGGTTTGCACTTGCAATTCTGTTACAATTTGTGTTTCTATTTATGTTTGCGTCTTTGTTACTATGACTGTTAGTGTTTGTGGTTACATTACCATTACCATTACCGTTGAGTTTCGCATTTTCATTTGCATCACTGTTAAATTACCATTTGCATTTGTGATAACAGTTTCATTACCACTTGTGTTTGTATTTCCATTTGCATTACCGTAACAGTTACCACTTGCGATTACATTAACATTTATGTTGCTGTAAAAGTTACCATTAGTGTTTGCGATTCACTCACTGTTACCGTTACTATTACTGTCATGACTGTAAAGCAGACATAGGCAGGATGATGAGAGCATGGGGTCCAAAGGACCCCGTACTTCCACCACCACATTCCATTCATTATTTATATTGCACATTCTCAAAAAGAAGGGAAATTCATGGCAAAAAAGTCCATTTAATGCATCAAGTTAAGGTTGTTCCACAGTGATGAAAGCAAGGAAATTTGATGTTAGGGTTACCACCCCTTGCCCCCCACACCCACCCTGCCCCCACCAACAGGCATCAGGGTGTGTGTTGGGTTCATCAGGCCTAACTCTCACCCCATTCTCCTATACTGCACCACCTCAGCTTCCTTACACATGGAATGGGGTGAGAGTTAGGGCTGACAACCCCAATGACATACCCCATCAGCTGTCAATCTTGGGATGATGGGCAGGTCCACGAGCGGGGGATGAGGCAACCCTAAAGATCTTATTTCCTGACTTTTTATGTTTTAACCCTAAATGATGCATTAACAAAGTTTTTTTTTGCATGGAAATACCTTACCTTTTGAGATAGAATAGAAAAGTAGAAAGTTACACTTCAGGCCCCATGCTCCCAACAACTTGCAAATTCTTGCATAAGATAGGAGTATAACTACTGAATATCATATGTATTGCTGGCAGCACATATGGGTGGGAGTGTGGGGCCCACCACCTTGAAGAAACCAAAGTTTCAGTTATCAAAGTGGCATAATTCAACACCTGTTTACGTGCCAGACACCTAACCACTACAAATTATTTCCATGGCAGTAACACTAGGCACCCTATAAATGTGAAGCCAGTATCACAATGCAAAACACCATACGCAAAACATAGAGTGTGTCATGCAATATGGGTGCAGCAAATGAATTTTCCAACACCTAAACACCATAATTGACATGGACAGCACATCCCCTCAACATGCTCCAAATTTCAATGTAAAAGACCAAACTGTTTCCGAGATATAAAATGTGAAAGTTTCAGATTTTCATTCATCGCACTGGCAGAATTCCACACCTATTAACATGTTACACACCTAATGACCAAAAAGTACATTCATGGCATTAAGGCTAGCTACCCTAGTAATTTCAAACCACTACCACCATGGAAAATGCTGTCTGCAAAACAGAAACTGTGCCACACAATATCTCCATATAAAATGTATTGTCCAACACCTAATCACTGTAATTCACATCTACAGGACTTGCCATCAACACCCTCCAAATTTCAAGTTAAAAGACCAAACCATTTCTGATATATTTAATTTGAACAAATTTTTAAATTGTGCTATCTGGTCCCTCCAAATCTGGTCATCTAGTCCCTCCCTCACAATCAAAGATCACAATAAAAGAATCTCGCAATCAAAGAATTTGCAGGCTCATGATCAAACAATTTGCAGGCTCATGATCAAACAATAAATAATGTTAAAACTCAATTTTTAGAGAAAAACACATGAAACCACAGCCATGACTCGACAGAAGAAAGGTGCCTGACCAGATCCCACCCTAGTTTGACTTTAGAAGTGACCTCTGTGCTGATAAAATTTAATTTTTCATGTGGCCATCTAGTCGCACCCTCACGATCAGAGATCACTGTCAGAGAATCTCGCGATCAACAGATTTGCAGGATCGCAATCATAGAATTTACAGGGTTACAATCAAACAATAAAAATGTTAAAAGTCTATTTTTAGGCAGAAAGCATGAAACCACAGACATGTCTCAATAGAACAAAGCCCCCTGAGCAAAGCCCACCCTCATTTGACTTAATAAGCCACCCCTGAGCTAAGAAAACTGATTTTTTCAACTGGCCATCTAGTCGTACCCTCATGATCAAATCTTGCACTCAAAGATTTTGCAGGCTCTCAATCAAAGAATTTTCAGGCTCATGATCAAACAATAAAACATTTGAAAAGTAAATTTTTAGCCAGAAATACATTAAATCACAGCCATTATAGTCAATGAGAAAAAAATATCTGCACCTCTTGAAAGCTGCTGGCAGTACATTTTACTGTCACAAATGCCCTCAGTAGTATTATGCCACCCCTTTCTTGTTTTCAGTTACTGGTGGAGATAAACAGCTGTAATTCACAAGTTACTAGCACTAGGTAAACACCAACAGTTGTGTTTACCTAATCAGGGGCCAAGGAACATGATCTTGCCATTAGATTTTAAAAATAATGGCCGGAAATATGTTTTTGAATATCGGACCCCAGGTATGTTTGCAAATGGTGTGACACTTTTGCAAAATTTGAGAACGTTTCGTGCCATTCTTTCACAAAATTTGTGAAAATTGCCACAATTTGTGACACTACTTCCATTAACAAAACATCAGCCCCTGTTAAAAAAAAAACAGTTTTTCTGGCCACTTTTTGGGCCAAATAATGATAGAAACATGTTCCTCTGCTCCCATTTAGGTAAACAACTGTCAGTGTTTACTTGATAAATGGAGTTTTTCTCCTTTCAATGTCTGTAAGGGGGCAAAGGCAGGATTTATTAAATAAAATAATTTCTGCTAACACTGGGGTGCCCAATCCCTATGTCAGCAGCAGGAATTATTCACCCCTACTAGCCACTGTGGGACACTGTGTAGCCCACTCCCAGTGTCCTGAAATTATTTTTTATTATGCCATTGGGTTGCCAAATCCCCATGTTGGCTGCTGTCATCTGCCCCCCCTTTGAGCCCCACCACAGTGGTACACTGGACAGCCCACTCCCAGTGTACCAAATTATGTTTCTTTCACTTTTGCCAACATTGGGATGCCCAGTTCTTATGTTGGCATTACCATCCAAGTATATGGGACACTGGGTAGCCCACTCCCCGTGTCCCCAGTTGCTGGTGTAGTCCCTGTTGTTCTGGGACAATGGGGAGCCCATCCTCATTGTCACAATACATGCATTTATATACATATTAAAAAAGAAAACCATCCCCCAATGTCTTTTCTTTTTCCCTAGAAAAAAAGGAAATGATCACTTGTTGTCTCTCCCTTCCGTACACTCCCTCTGTGCACCCACCTCTCCACACACCCCCTTACTCCATACTTACCTCTGGAGGTCAGCAGCTGCAATCTTCTGTGGACCAGGGCACATCTGCACTCTTCAAAGCTGAACTGCAAACTGAAGGAATCGAGGTAAGCACTGTATAATGGCTGTCTATGTTGTTTTGAACTTCTGTAGATATCTCGGCCATTTTTTAATGTTTTGCCCCTAAATTTTTGACATGAGCTTTTTGGGACCCCACCTCTTGAACACTGTTACTGTGATCTTGTTAATCAGACCCAAAAGGTGATTTCACAGTCACTATGCAGAATCACCTTTCAGGATCAATTAACAAAATGACAGTGCCAGTGTTCATGAGGTTAGGTCCCAAAAAGTCCATGTTGAAACTTTGGTGCAAACATTCCAAAACATGACTGCATTTAGAGCATGCGTTGTGTAGCTTCTACACACACTTGTAACTTCACACATTTTTTATACTTTCACTCCAGATTTTTAACATTGCCATTTTTTCACACCTTCTCATGAACAGTATGGCTATCATTTTTCACATCCTGCTCAGAATCTGTATTCATACCTGTGGCGCAGAATGGTGAGGTCACTGTGCAAAATCAACCTTTGGGATAGATTAATGAATCACAGTGCCAGTATTTATGAGAGGAGGTCACAAAAAGCCTATGTTGAAAATTTGGTGAACAAATTCCCCAAAATGACCACATTATGAGTGTGCATTGCACAGTTTCTATGCAAGCCCGTAACTTCACCAGTTTTTAATATTTTTTCCATATTTTCAACATTGCTATTTTTCACACCTCCTCATGAACAGTATACAGCTGTCATTTTTCACATCCTGCCCAAAACATGTTTTTGCTCCTGTGGCTCAGAATGGCATGGTTGCGGTCCGAAATCAACTTTCAGGACAGACTAAAAAAATGATAGTGCTAATGTTTATGAAGTGGGGTCCCCAAAAGGCCATGTTGAACATTTGGTGAAAAAATTCCTGAAAATGCCTACATTACGTGCATCCATTGAATTTATTCTACACACACACACAACTTTGTGGGATACTATTATACTATCTCAACAAGAAGGGGAATTCATTGCAAAAAAGCTCCATTAATGCATCAGTTAGGGTTCATAGTACAGTGACACAACTCTGGAAATTCAGTGTCAGGGTTACCAACCCTACCACCTCACCTCCAACCCCACTCTCCACACACCAGTAGGCATTGGGGTGTGTCTCGGGGGCCACTGGCCCTAACTCTCTCTCCATTCCACGTGTAAACAAACTGAGATGGTACAGTATAGAAGAATAGGATGAGAGTTAAGCCCAACAACCCCAAGACACACCCCAATGCCTGTTGGCTTGTGGAGGGTGGGGTGGGGAAGAGGTAGTAGGGCTGGTAACCCTAACACTGAATTTCCAGACTTTTGTCACTGTACTATGAACCCTAACTGATGCATTAATGGAGTTTTTCTTTACAAAGAACATATATATATATATATATATATATATATATATATATATATATATATATATATATATATATATATATTATAGTAACACAGTAGTGCTACCATAGTTAGGATTGAGGAGCCATTTCTATGTTAAACCCAAAATTTTGCACCTTAATAACTTTGCAACCATTTAACAATTTGGCTGAAATTTGGAATACATGATAAAAAATCATAGGCCTTGGGATCTGCCAAGTTTCATTTCTCGGATGTCTGACTGAAGAAGTTATTAAGCATGATCTGTCATGCGTTCGCTTTCTGGAATTCTACAGTCGCACCTACAGGTACGTACAGTTTGTGCGACTGGTCCAAAATCTTCAGGGAGCATGCGGACAGGGTCCCCAATGTGCCTTTCAAGATTTAGTGAAAAATATTAAGCGGTTCAAAAGTTATTCAAAAACAGTTTCCCATTATAAGTCAATGGGAAAAGTTAAAAAGTTCGACAGTGTCGAAATGCACTTTTAGTGTCGCAAATGGCCCTGTTAGTGTCGCAAATCCGCCATCTTGTTTTCAGTTGGTGATCAGAAAATGGTTGGCATTTAAAATTGAGACCTCTAGCAACCTAATTCTTTTGTATTCACCTAGTGGGCCCTGAGGATGCTAGCCATGTCTTTATTTTGGGGTAAAACACCCCAGAAATATGTTTTCAAATTTCTGGAAAAGTAGTATTTACAAGTAATTATCGCACTTGCGAAATGCCATAAACTTTTGCGGCTTTTCGCAAATCACGACACTACTTACGACACTATACCAAAATAACAGTAATTCTTTGTGCGCGCTGCAAAAGAATGGTTGGGAGTTTTAGGCTGAAATTTGGAGGAGCGAAGACATCTGACAGATGTGCCTTTCAGTGTTGTTTTGAAAAATATTACAGGGCGGAAAAGTTGCGGCACTCCAAAGTTGACGGTTTTTCCCATAGGATAACATTACGCCCCAAGCATTGCAGAAATCCTTTGGCACCCTGCTGCAAAATAACGGTTTGGTCTTTTCCTGAAATTTGCAGAGAAGACAGCCAACAGCCACAGATGTGCCTTTCAGTGGTTTGGTGAAAAAACATTACAGGGAGGCAAAGTTATGGTGCTCCAAACTTTTCTTTTTTTCCAATAGGATAACATTACGGCATTCGCCGCGCCTTTCAGGGCCCATATCTCGGAAACGGTGTGAGATACGGACTTTTCGTCGGAAAATGTCTTAGCCCCCTACTGGGGGCTAAGATACAAATTAGCTAGGACAGTTGTAAATAATATGACTTTTAAATTTTTTTTCTATGTCATACGGTTCCTGAGATATAATGTATTTAGTATTCCAAGATCTCATTTTCTGCGCCGATACTCATTATTATGCATACATTATTTGTACTCACTGTCTTTCTCTATGCAGGTTTTGGGGAAAACCAGCCTGTGCGCTTACATTACTGTTACTGTTGCCCTTTCCGCTTGTGGTTCTGTACCCGGTTCACTTACCATTGACGTCTACGCCACCATGTGCGTTATCCTTTGCGTTTTCATTTGCGCTTGCGTTTCTGTTATTTTTTGCCATTTCTGTCGACAGTACTGTTTCTCTTTCTGTTTCACTTTGCATCACCATGCCCATTGACATTTCTGTTTGCAGGCACCATGTTACTATGTGACAACACATAACGTGGCAGACCATTCCCGTCTATGCCACCATGTGCGTTACCCTTTCTGTTCTCATTCACGCTTGTGTTACCATGTGCGCCACTGTTAGCATTTCTGTTTGCATTGCTGTCCCTGTTAGTATGCCACAACACATCATGTGGATGGAGCTCGGGGCCCTCGGCCCCGCTCCTGCCACCGTGATAGCGGGTGGGCCAAGGCCTGCCGCTGCATTACATTCACTATTTCTCATATCATTCTCAAAAATAAGGGAAATTAGAGGCAAAAACTCCATTTAATGCATTAGTTAGGGTTGTTCCACAGTGACAAAAGTGAGAAAATTAGCTGTTAGGGTTGAAAACCCCTTGCACCCCACCCCTCCCCAACCGGCATTGTGGTGTGCATTTGGATCGTGGTCCTAACTCTCCCCCCATTTTCTATACTTCTGCTGCTTACACATGTCATGGGGTGAGAGTTAGGGCTGATGATCCCAATGCACACCCCAATGCCACCATCTTGCGGTCATCCTTTGCGCTTTCATTTTGCCTTGCTTTCTGTTACTTTTTGCCATTTGTGTGTACCGTACTGTTTCTCTTTCTGTTTCACTTCGTCACCATGCCATTGACATTTCCATTTACAGGCACCATGTTACTATGTGACAAGACATCCGCGTGGCACACCATTCCCGTCGTCACCGTGTCGTTACCCTTTCTGTTCTGATTCAACGCTTGTGTTACCATGTGTGCCACTGTTAGCATTTCTGTTTGCGTTGCTGCTCCTGTTGGTATGCCACAAGATGTCATGTGGCGGAGCACGCAACCTTTGGGCCCCAACACTCCCGCCACCACATTACATCTACTATTTCTCATTATCATTCTCAAAAGAAGGGAAATTAGAGGCAAAACTCTGTTTAATGCATTAGTTAGGGTTGTTCCACAGCGACAAAAGTGAGGAAATTGCTGTTAGGGTTGAAAACCCTAACTCAATCACCCCCAGCACCCACACACACACAGACACACACACATTCAAGTATGGGGAGGACCAAGTCAACACAACCAATGACAGACATCCAGCAGCAGGTGACAGAAATAACAAACAATTGTCTAAATGTACTACGAGACATCCCCACCCACCTGACCAGGTACTGCATGCTCAGTGGAGATCAACAGCAAAACTGAGGCCATGTACACCAAATGTACACATCCCTGATTGCAGCTGCACACAACGTACCGCACTTAGTAGTTGCATGGCCTTACCTACCGATGCCCCACACCAGACCACACCACTTGTGGTGGGCCACCTGAGCAATAGAGTTCAGCAAAACCAAGGAGTTGTACAGGTATAATATCTCTAATTATAACAAGGGTTTGAAAAATGCAGCTTTATAATTGACTGTAAACATTGTAACAGCCTTATGTTTAGTTTTTATTAACATACATGTAGAGCCTAACCATATGATGAACATGGTTTAATGTTGTTTAAAAAAACAGTTTTATTATGGTAGCAATAAGCCACTCCCAGGTATTATGTCAATGGTCAGTTTATCACTGTCTAGCGACATGTGGCACTCGGCTATGCCTCATTCAACACTAAACCCTACAAGGTGATTAACAGACCATTTAACATAACTGTTGGTCATGCCTTATTGCTTAATTGTCTTTATGAGTAGATACTCTCCCTCTGCTAGGCACTGCAGCAGCTTTGCAACACAGTGTCCCACCCAGTTACACCATACACTGTCTAGTTACGGGAGAATGGCTGTGAATATGAACTTATGAGGATGAACAGTGTAACTTGATCATTACAGTCATCTAAACCCTAGTGTGATTATAACTGACAGAGTCAGTGATAGAGGATAACCCCTGCTGTCCTAGTACACTTACCCCATTGTGAGTTAAATCAATACTAAAAGACATTCTGTTTATATCTACACCATACCTACTTGATTCCTGTTGTACCACAATTAACATAGTTATCACTTTGATAGCATCAGTGACAGAAGTGTGGCAAACCCAAACAGTAGGCATACAGCCTGAGTATGAAACAACTGTTAAAAAATCACACTGTGTCCATAAGTGGCATAGATCACTCATTGCAACAATTGTAAATGTATTACTATTTGAATAAGTTAGTCATCACAGATGCAATGAGATTGTCTTTATCAGGTACAACATACTCAGTAAGTACCTACAGGAAAATCTATCCTATATACAGTGGCGTGAAAAAGTATTTGCCCCCTTCCTGATTTTCTCTATTATTGCATATTTGTCATACTGGATGTTTTCTGGTCTTTAGAGAAAATGTAATATTAGATAAAGGGAACCTGAGTGAACAAATATCACTTGTTTTATTTTTTAATTTCACTTATTTAATGAAAAAAAGTTAACCAACACCAACTGGCACTGTGTGAAAAAGTAATTGCCCCCTTACACTTAATAACTGGTTACGCCACATTTAGCTGCAATGACTTCAACCAAACCGCCCTATAATTCAATATTAGTCTTTCACATCGCTGTGGAGGAATTTTAAACCACTCTTCCTCGCAGAACTGCTTTAATTCAGTAATATTTGTAGGTTTCGAGCATGAACTGCTCATTTCAGGTCCTGCCACAGCATCTCTATTGGGTTTAAGTCTGGACTTTGACTAGGCCACTCCAAAACTTTAATTTTACTTCTTTTTAGCCATTCTGATGTGGACTTGCTTTTGTGTTTTGGATCATTGTCTTGCTGCATGACCCAACTACTCTTCAGCTTCAGCTGATGGAAGGATGAACTGGACATTCTCCTTAAAAATTTTCTGGTACAGAGCAGAATTCATGGTTCCTTTAATTATGGCAAGTCATCCAGGTCCTTAGGCAGCAAAGCATCCCACACCATCACACTACCACCACCATGTTTGACTGTTGGTATGGTGTTCTTACTGTGGAATGCTGTGTTTGCTTTACGCGAGACATTATGGGATCCATGTCATCCAAAAGTTCCACTTTGGACTCATCTGTCCATAGAACATTTTCCCAAAAGGCTTGTGGATCATCCAGGTGCTTCTTGGCAAATGAGAGATGAGCATTTATGTTCTTCTTGGTTAGCAGTGGTTTCCGGCTTGCTACTCTCACATGAAGTCCATTTTTGCCCAGTCTCTTTCTGATTGTGGAGCCATGAACACTGACCTTAGCTGAGGCAAGAGAAGCCTGCAGTTCTTTGGATGTTGTTTTAGGATCCTTTGAGACTTCTTGGATGATTTTACGCTGTGCCCTTGGAGTAATTTTGGCAGGCCGCCCACTCCTGGGAAGATTCACTACTGTTCCAAGTGTTCTCCATTTGGAGATTATGGCTCTCACTGTGGTTCGATGGAGTCCCAGAGCCTTAGAAATAGCTTTGTAACCCTTTCCAGACTGATAGAGGGCAACAAATTGTATTTTGATCTTTTCAGGAACTTCCTTTGATCATAGCATAATGTGTTTGTTGAATCTTTGTGCTGTAGCGTGACTCTGATGGTAAGGGTCAAAATAAGTGAGGTTTATATTGAGCAGGGCTGGCTGTAATCAAGCCTGGCTGTGTTCAATCAGCTGACTCTAATTATCCCTTTAATTGGGTTGATTTAACTAGGGGCAATTACTTTTTCACACAGTACCAGTTGGTGTTGGTTAACTTTTTTCATTAAATAAATGAAATAAGTAAAAAAGAAAAAGTGTTATTTGTTCACTCAGGTTCCCTTTATCTAATATTATATTTTGTCTAAAGACCTGAAAACATCCAGTGTGACAAGTATGCAATAATAGAGAAAATCAGGAAGGGGGCAAATACTTTTTCACGCCACTGTACATCTCCGATACAGGAACATCATTGTTGGCTCAGTAGTGCTATGATATTTAGAAGTTGCTTGGCCTGATCCATGCAATTACAATGTTTCTTACAAAGAATACTTACTGCATCTTTAGTATTGAAACACACTGAAGGTCTATGTATGTACATCAGCAGTACACCTTCATCAGTAAGAATGCATGTGATACTGGCAGTACGAATTTCACAGCTTTGAACAGGCAATGTTTTTTCATACGTTTACATCAGCCTCTCTATGTTGAGTAAACCATTGCAGTAAATATACTACTATGTAAATCACCTACTAAATGTATCACTACTTCTATCTTGAGCATGCTAGTGTCTTGTAGTTAATTTATGTGCTTCTCTTAATTAATGTATACTCACTAGTGTTAAAACTTTTCACACTGTCATCATGCACCTTCAGCATTTATATTGAATAACGGCACAGTACCAGTTGTGGTGTGGTGGGCAACGGTAGATAAGGCCATGCAACTACTAAGTGTAGTACGTTGTGCAGCTGCAATCAGGGATGTGTACATTTGGTGTACATGGCCTCAGTTTTGCTGTTGATCTCCACTGAGCATGCAGTACCTGGTCAGGTGGGTGGGGATGTCTCGTAGTACATTTAGACAATTGTTTGTTATTTCTGTCACCTGCTGCTGGATGTCTGTCATTGGTTGTGTTGACTTGGTCCTCCCCCATACTTGAATGTGTGTGTGTGTGTGTGTGTTGTGTGTGTCTGTGTGGTGCTGGGGGGTTGAATTCGGAGTTAGGGTTTTCAACCCTAACAGCGAATTTCCTCACTTTTGTCGCTGTGGAACAACCCTAACTAATGCATTAAACGGAGTTTTTTGCCTCTAATATATATATATATATATATATATATATATATACACATACACTATATATATTCTTGGGGTGCAGTTGCACTGCTCTAATTAGGATTGATTAGGCAGTTTAATGTTAAACCCCAAATTTTGCACATTAATAACTTTGCAACCATTTAATGGATTTGCAAATAATTTGGAATGCATGGTCTTGGATGGTAGCTCTTTTGATATGCCAAGTTGCATTGTGTGCAGCAAAGTGCAAAAAACACATTTTTCCCTTTTTTTTTTGCCCATTTTTGCTGATTTTTTCCCAGCACACTGTGGGCACACCATTTGGAATTTTGGTCTGTACGTTTCAGGGTAGAAAGAGGTTGCCCCAAAGAATAATCCAGCATTAGGTTGGTGCAAAAATACTAATGTGTTCCAAAGTTATTTAATTTTGAATTTTCAGGTTCTGAACATATTCAGTTCAGACCTTGATTTATATGTATGTTTTGTGAAAGAGAATTGGGCTCAAGACCAAGGATTTTGTCACCTTGTGAATGGGGATTTATAAAATCACCATTCATGAGGAAAAAAATCACCTTTCATGAGCTGCCATCTTGTTTTGCTTTTGCCCTACAAATAAAAGAATATAACTTGTCCCACATATGTGTTGTGACCGCATTAAAATATGGGGTTTTGTTTAGATCGACACCCTGTACAAACCCATGCCTTTGTTTTGCTTTGTTTGTCTTTAAAATGGCCAATTTTACTTTTTAAAATCCTTTGTCATCACTCGTGAATGATCCTTGTTTGCGAGGTGACAAGATCTTTGTTTGTGAACTAATCCTTGTTTGCGAGCAGTCAAAATCCTTGATCATGATTTCTGGACAAGATGGCCCTATCTCGTCAATAAGGATCAGCTTGCCAACAGGGATTTTGTCAGTTCACGAAAGGGGATCAGCTTGTGAAAGGGAATTTTGACAGCTCGCAAAAGGGGATTGTTTTTTTGAATCCCCTTTCATGAGCTGTCAAAATCCACTTTTATGAGCTGTCAAAATGCCTTTTTGCAAGCCAATCCTTGTTTGCAAACTGTCAAAATCCTTGATCACGATTTCCAGACCAGATGACCCTTTATCACAAAGAAGGATTGGCTGACAAACAGGGATTTTGTCACCTCATGAAAGGGGATCTCCTGGCAAAAGGGGATTTTGACATCTTGCGAAAGGGGATTATTTTTTAATTATCTTTCACCAACTGTTAAAATCCTCGTTTGTGAGGTGTCAAAATCCCCATTCATGAGATGAAGACCAGTTGGTCAGATAGGGCCATCTGGTCCTCATCCCAAATCACGAATGAGGGTGGCCTCAGAAATGGGGATCCACAATGGTGGATCACTTATTCTTTAAATGCTGATATTGGGGTGCCCAATCCCCATGTTGGCATGTATCTTCCCCTAACATTAATATGGCACACTGGGATCCTATCCTATTGTGCCAAATATATATTTATTTTTTTATTAATATTAAATGCTTCTGACACCAGGAGACCCACTCTCAGTGTCAGATGATGCCCCCCCAAAGCCAGTACCATTGAATTGCCTACACAGGGTACCCAATCCCCATGTCAGCATGTATCTCACTCCCCCCACACTAATATGGCATGCTGGGAGCCCACCCCAGTGTGCCCAAACATGTTATATTTTTAAATATCTGAAAATAAAGAAAACCATCCACCAAAATCTTTTATTTTTTTTAAACCTGAAAAAATAAACGGTCCCTCATTGTCTCCCTGTCCCCCTCCCCAAATCCCCTCCCTCCACTGAGCACCCACCTTCCCGCATCCTCCCCTTACCCCATACTTACCTCCAGAGGTCAGGAGCAGTGATCTTCTCCAGATTGGGATACATCTCACTCTTCAAAGCCAAACTGCAAATTGAAGAATCAAAGATAAGTGCTGTATAATGACAGTCAATGGGGGGGTTCAACTTAGGTTGATATCTCAACCATTTTTAGGAATTTTGGCACCACATTTTCAACATTGGGTTCTTGGGACCCCACCTTGTGAGCACTGGCATTTCATTTCTCAGTCCCAAAATGTAATTTTCCAATTGTGGCATGGAATCACCTTTGTGGACAGATTAATGAAATGACAGTGCCACTTCTCATGAGGTGGGGTCCCAAAAAGTCCATGTTGCATATTTGGTGCAAAAATTCCCCCAAATTACTGCATTATGAGTGTGCGTTGTGCAATTTCTACTCACACTCGTAACTTCTCCAATTTTTCATATTTTCACTCCAAATTTTCAACATCTCCTTATGAACAGTATAGTTGTCATTTTTCACATCCTGCCTGAAATGTGTTTTTGCATCTGCTGCACAGAATGGCACGGTCACTGTGCATAATCAACTTTCAGGATGGAATAACAAAATTACAGTGCCACTGTTCATGTGGGGAGGTCCCAAAAAGCTCATGTTGAAAATTAGGTGTAAAAATTTCAACAAATGATCATGTTACAAGTGTGTGTTGAGCAGTTTCTATGTATGCTCAGAACGTCACCAATTGTTCATGTTTTCACTCCAGATTTTCAACATTAGCATTTTTTCACAGCACCTCATGAATAATATAGCAGTACTTTTTAAAATCCTGCCAAAAATCTTTTTTTGCACCTGTGGTGCAAAATGGCGTTCAGTTGCTCAGAATTACATTTTGAGAGGGATTTGAGAGTTTTCTGTACTGGGTACATGTGGTGAGGTGATTCGAAGGTTGTGTTGAACATTTGGGGTGGAAATTTTTTAAGATGGCACAGTTATGACTATTTGTTGCAATTTCACTAAGCCTGCTCTTAACTTAATGTGTGGAAGCGTAGGGGACAGAGACCCGTGTTTCCACAGCTACATACATATATGCATCTGAGTAGGGATAGGAACACAGTGTCCAGTGGACCCTATGCTCCCACCATGACAGATGAATACTGTTGTACTATCTGGATGGAGGGATGGGAGCACAGATTCCAAAAGACCCTACACCCCCACTGTAAAATAAAGATACTATTATACTATCTCAAAAAGAGAGGAAACAAATTGCAAAAAATGTTGCTATGCATCAGTTAGGGTTGAAGTGACAAAAGTATGGAGATGAGGCATTAGGGTTGAGCCCCTAACCCCATCAACCCTACCACCCCACCCACCATCCTCCACACACTAACAGGCATTGGGGTGTGCCATGGGATTGTTAGGGTTAACTATCACCCCATTCTCCTATACTGTACCAGGTCAGCCTGTTTACACATGAAATGGGGTAAGAGTTGAACCTATCAACCCCATGGTACACCTTGATGAATGTTGGTGTGTGGAGGATGGGGAGTGGGGTGGTAGGGTGGGTGGGTTAGAGACTCAACTCTAATGCCTCATTTCCATACTTTTGTCACTTCAGACCTAACTGATGCATTAATGAAGCTTTTTGCAATATATATATATACATATTTTTATTGTTTTGCTAACCAGGTAAGGCCCACTAGGCACACATGCCTGTTTTCAGGGGCAACCCAGGAGCACCTTTCTTCTTTTTCTTCCTAGGTTTTGCCTAGATTAGCAGCCCTTAGATTTGTTTGTTCTCACTTATTTGACATTAAGATGACTTAGTAGCAAGCATTTAGATATGGATTCCATATTGAATATTAATTGAGGATTTTTGAGGATTTACTTCGTCCCTTTGCTGTTATTTTTTATGGAATTGAGTTATTGGTATAATATATATCTATATATCTATATATAGATATATATATATATATATATATAGATATATATATATATACATATATTTTAGAGAGCTATTGTACTTTAAGCTCTGGGGTTTAATTTAATGGTCAGTAATTTAAATTTTGTTTTTTATTTATTTGCATTAATGTATGAAATTTGGATACTATTTCTGATAACCTTCTGGTGGGGCTACTTTTAAGTCTCTGAATGAAATTGTTGTATTTTCCTTTGAAACATTTCTTTAACTGTGAGACTGGTTACCTGTGACACTGGATCCTGAGGAAGAATCAGTGAGATTTGAAGCACTGGGGTGTTATGTTTGCAACTCCTTTACTCAGCTCCAATAAATTCAGCACCAAGTTTTTCACTTTAACAAAACTTATAAGTCTTTTTTGAGCACCAACATTTTTGTCACTTCTTCTAAACCACCCCTGTATTTACGGCAGACTGCATTTTTTTTATTTTAGTTAATTTACCCAAATTAGAAAATTGATCAGCCATTCAAAAGGGGGCCTCCACATCCTATGACTGTAGGACCTCTGACCCTCCTGGCTGTTGCCTTGCTTGGTCTGCACCCCTGCTGGCTCCATTACCACCTCCGATAGGGTTTTGAGCCTTACATTCTCTGGTCTGATCCCTAGCATTTGCCTTTGGTGCCTGATTCTCCTGTGTACTCTTGGTAGTATTTTCCTGTAAAATTTGTTGTACCTGGGGTTCCTCCAAGACATCTCCCTTTCATCTTTGCCATACAAGTCTGTGAAGGAGGCAGCAGAAAGTGTTGATCTGTATGTGGCCAGCATACCACATGTGCAACATATGAACAATGGAAGTGGAGCAGCACATACTTTTAAGTGGACCCAGAGAGGGCAGCCTAAAGTAAATCAGTCTGCTCCAAGCCCAAAACAGAACTCATCAGTTCTAAGGGGAACAAGGAGCTGAGGGCAAAAACCAAAAATGCTGGATTTGCCAGAAAGTGGGGCATCTGTCCTATGACTGCCCTAAAAACATAAGCAAAGGTAAAAAGCCTGGGGGAGGGGGTGATCAAGACAGTACCCAGCAGATAGCAGCCTGTGCAAACACTGTAGTGACACCAAAGTACTCCATGCATGTGCACCCTATCTTAACTAATAGGACAGTAACACAGAGATTGAGGGACACTAATGCCTTCCACTCCATGGTGAGGCAGAATTTGATCCAGGTGGAGCAGATTCTGCCAGGGCAGTTTTCCAAGATTCAGGGAGTCACGGGTCCAGTGATCCAAGTGCCAATGGCTAGTGACTTCCTGAGCTGGGAAGGTGGCCATGGGGTACAGGATGTGGGAGTCGTACCTGATCTCCCCATGGATGTGATCATGGGGAATGATTTTGACCACAGGGAAAACCTAGTGTGTGTTACTACCTGTAGTCAGGCAAGAGGGAAAGCATCTGAGGCTGAGGAGGGGGTGACACAGCCTGAGGAAGGAGCTAGTGTGGGTAAGGCGATAGCTAGAAGTAGCAGCCCTGAGCCCCAGATGGAAACAGAGGAGGTATCAACCAGGAGCAGACTTCCTTCTGAAGGGGAGTTGGATAGGGTTGGATGGGAGGACCTGGGCAGAGCTCCCCTGGCTGATCCTACCCTCCAGAAATTGATAGAGATAGCAGATAATGCTGAGGACTCTTGGGGGAGCAAAAAGTCAGTTTACTAGGAGAATGGACTATTGTACAGGGACTGGAGAGTACACCACAGATGGTGCTAGAGGGAAAGGCACTCTGTCAGCTGGTAATTCCTCTGGGACTACCACAAGCAGCTTTTTGCCCCGGCCCATGACATCCCTTTTTCAGGCAACCTGGATATTAACAGCATAAAAAGGTGGTTCACCAACAACTTCTCTTGGCTGAGTATTTTCACAGATGTGACAAATTGCTCTCAGACTTGTCCACAGTGGCAGATGGTGGGAACAGTAGGGGACAAGGCTAAGATGAATTTGGTGCCCCTGCCTAGTATTGCTGAACCCTTTAAGAGGGTAGCTGTGGACATAGTGGGGTCCCTTACCACCCCAAGTCTAATGTGCAAAAGATACATACTGGTTGTCATGAACTATGTGACCAGGTACCCTGAGGCAGTGGCCATGTCCTCCACTGAGGTAGAAAAAGTGGTTGACTAGAGCCTGGGAATCTTTAGCTGAGTGGGATTTCCCCAGATTACTGTATGTCAGACCAGGGGATAAATTTCACGGCATCATTATTTATTATTTATTTATTTATTGAGCAATTGGAATTACAGAACTTTGAGTCATAGACTCCTTTGTAAAGGCTACATGTCATAAATTACAGAATAAAGAATTCCAGCAACAATGAAAAGGAAAAGCAAAAAAACAACAATCTGAGGGTAAAAGCAGACCCAGGGTCAGAGGATACATGTGTTACAGTAATAAAAATTCATGAGACAATAAAACAAGAAAACATCTTCATTAACTTGATAAGTCACACAGGCAGACCGTCTAGATGAGAAGATAGATAGATGCCGGCCTGGTGGCGCTGAGGGTTGAGGTGCTGGATGCCACACCTCGCACCACGCTGGCAACCTGGGTTCGGGAATGAGCACGGGTCATCGGGGGTCGGCCAGGGCAGAGAAGGATAGAGCACCCAACAGCAGCTCTCCTTCTCCGGGGGGGGTAACTGCAGGCTCACACTGCAATGCCGCCACCTAGGGGAGCCCGGGAGGATGGTGCGGTAGGTGGAGCAGCAGCCAGCAGATTGGGTGACAGTCGGCAGAGGGGTGGAGCAGGAGGTATGTCTTAGCGTGACTCCTAGCTCATAGCCCCTCATTGCATGCCGACGTCAGGGGGGAAAGAATCAGGAAAAACACCTCGTTCCCTCCTAGGCAATGACGCCTCCATGGGACATCTCCGGGGCTCATCGGACAGACTCCGTTGTGCCAGATCTGCACACACATACAGAGAGCTGGTTTGGAGAGGTAAATGTCAGGAATGTTTTCCACCCCTCCCGGGGGGTACACCGGGGGTCTTCTAGGGGATTGTGTGTGGACGAGGCACTCTAGGGGCAGATCATGACGGGGTCTGGGAGGTCCATGGAGGACATCGGAGAGAGTGGAGGGAGGAGGCAGGCAAGGAGCATAAACACAAGGTTAAAGAAAAAAAACAAGAGAGATAGAGAAGAGAGGAAAGGAGTGTAAGGTGGTGTACAAGAGAGGAGGTGAGAAAGCTAGGTGCAGTCACAGGCTGAAGCCACAAGGACCAGCTTTCTGAAGTTGGGCTTGAAGGGGACTAGCTTAAGTTCAAGGGAGATAGAAGCGGGAAGTTCATTCATCCATTGAGGGGCCCTGTGAAAGAAGGTTCTTTCAGCCCAGGGATGTCCTACAGCAGGGGACAAGGAGATAGGCCTTGGAGAAGCTTCTGGAAAGCCTTGGGCTGGGAAGCAGGCTGGATTAGGTAGTGTAGCCCTGGTGGGGATAGTTTGTTTGAAATTTTTTTGGCTAGAAGGCATGTGTGGTATTTAAGATGACCCTCAAAGTTTAGCAGGTTAGTGAGCCTGTAGAGTTCACATGTATGGGTCCATCTGTCGTAACCCACTGCCAGTCAGCAGGCTTTGTTCAAGGCAGTTTTGATTCAATGGAAGGCAGTGATGTCCGCTGAGCCATATATAACTATTCCATAGTCAATCAAGGAAAGGACCAATGAGAATACAGCTAGGCAGAGTGCCTCAGCAGGGAAGCTGCATTTGTGTCTGTATAGAAGTTCAATCTTAGTGTTGATGGTGGTGCAGAGGAGGTGGATGTGTATATGGTAAGTAAGCGAGGAGTCTAGCGTGATGCCCAGGTATTTGGAAGACTTTACTTGTTCCAGAGGGGAGCCCTGGTGAGTAAGAATGTGCATCAGGAAGTCCATGTGTAAGTTTTGGTGATGAGTAAAAACCATGGTCTTGGTTTTGTTTATGGTTAATGACTAGTCAGTGTGCTGTAAACCAAGCTTCGGCTATGGCAAAAGAGTTCTGGAGGGCTTGTTGAAGTTGGGAGGGGTGAGAATGGCTTCAGAAAATTATGGCACCATCTGCCTAAAGTAGCAAATGACCAGGGCAGGTGCTAGGCAGAGAGTTCAAGAAGAGACTGAAAAGGAGTGGTCCCAGGATGAAACCCTGGGGCACCCCTGAGTGAACTGGTAGGCTGGAAAACCAGGTAGAATTGATTTTGACCTGCTGGGATCTGTTGTTTAGATAGTTCTTAAATCATGAGGTGGCTTCAAGGGTAAGTCCTAAAGAGGGAAGGAACTGGAGGAAGAGGACATGACTGACAGTATAAAAATGCCTTGGACAAGTCAATGTAGACAGAATCAACAAGATGTCCACATTTGAGAGCTTTGTGGGTGAAGGTGGTGTATTCCTGGAGGGCTGTGGTGGTGCTCTGACCCTTATGGAAGCCATGCTGCTCTGAACAAAGTAGGTTATGTTTTGACAGGTAATCGGCGAGCTGATAGAAACATAGAAACATAGAGGTTGATGGCAGATAAGTACCGCAAGGCCCATCCAGTGTGCCCATTATTTCTACCTTATGAATGTGCCACACACCTTTACACTCTCAATGACCTATCTATCCATATTCATCTGTATTTCTCCCTTATGCCTATCCCATGTCTGTTTGAAGCCCTGTACTGTATTCATAGCCACCACTTCCTGAGGTAGGCCGTTCCATGCATCCACCACTCTTTCTGTGAAAAAGAATTTTCTCACATTCCCCCTTAATCGGTCTCCCTCTATTCTCATGCTGTATCCTCTTGTCCAACTATTTTTCTTATATTTAAACATGTTAGACTCTTTCACCTTGTTAATGCCCTTAAGGTGTTTGAATGTTTCGATCATGTAACCTCTCTCTCCCTCCTTTGCTCTAGGGTATACATATTGAGCTCCATTAATCTGTCCTCATATATCTTCTGATGCAGTCCCTGCACCATTTTGGTTGCCCTTCTCTGGACTGCCTCAATTTTGTTAATGTCCTTGTGAAGGTGTGGCCTCCAGTACTGCACGCAGTACTCCAGATGGGGCCTAACCAGTGTCTTGTAAAGAGGGATTATTACCTCCATCTTACGACTTGTGATACCCATACTAATACACCCTAACATCCCCCTAGCCTTACCTACTGCTTTAGAGGTCTGCTTGGATGATTTCAGGCCATCGGTGATGATGATGCCCAAGTCTCTTTCTTCCTTTGTGACTGCCAGCAACTCCCCCCTCAGCCTATAGGTGGCTTCAGGGTTTCTCTTCCCTATGTTCATGATCTTGCACTTCTTTGCATTAAATCCCAGTTGCCACTCTTCTGACCATTTTACTAGTTTATCCAGATCTCTTCTCATTCTGCCCACCCAATCTGGATCATCTACTCTGTTGCAGGTCTTGGTGTCATCTGCAAACAGACAAGCCTTACCCTCTAGTCCATTAGGAATGTCACTAATCAAGATATTGAAGAGGACTGGCCCCAGGACTGATCCCTGAGGTACCCCACTTGTGACTTGCATCTCTTCTGACTGTATACCATTTACCACCACTCTCTGTTTTCTGTCCGTCAACCAGTTTGCCACCGAGTTGACCAACTTCTGACCCACCCTGAGCCTACCCAGCTTATTTATCAATCTTCTATGTGGAACAGTGTTGAAAGCTTTGCTGAAGTCAAGGTAGGTGACATCAACTGCTTCCCCTTGGTCCACCACTCTGGTTACCCAGTTAAAGAAATCTATGAGATTAGTTTGACAGGACCTTACTTTTGTAAACCCACACTGTCTTGGATCCTGTGCCCCTATGGATTCCAGGTGTTGCACTATCCTTTCCTTAAGGAGTGCCTCCATAATCTTGCCCTCTACTGAGGTAAGACTGACTGGCCTGTAGTTCCCTGCCTCCTCCCTGCTACCACTCTTGTGGAGCAGGATCACATGAGCCCTTCTCCAGTCTTCTGGGACCTCTCTTGTGCTCAGAGACTCATTAAACAGTTCTGCTAATGGCTCTGCTAGTTCCACCCTTAACTCCTTAAGTACCCTGGGATGTATGCCATCAGGTCCCATTGCCTTGTCCACCCTGAGCTTAGCGAGCTCTTGTAGGACCCTTTCTTTTGTGAAGAGTGTAGTGCTCACCTCCCTCCCCCCCTGTGTCCATGGTGCTGAGCTGTGGACCCTGCCTTACCTCCTCTTCAGTAAATACTGAGCAAAAGTATCTATTTAGGATAGATGCTTTTACAGGATCCTCCTCTTCACATGCCCCCTTTTCTCCTTTGAGCTTAGCAATACCCCCTCTGGACTTTCTCCTTTCACTAATGTATCTATAGAGAGCCTTGTCACCTTCTTTTACTGTTCATGCTAGTGTTTCCTCAGTTTGGGACTTTGCTTGCCTTACTGCCTTCCCTACTTCCCTTAGGGCAGTTTGGTATGCCTCTCTGTCTTCATCCCACTGTGTTCCCTTATATTTCCTGAAGGCCAGCCTTTTGGCTCTGACCTTTTCTGCTACTGTATTTGAGAATCCTTCTTCTTTTGCACTTCCTTTTCTGTCTAACACAATGGGATGTTGCTTCAAGTATTGCATCCTTAATGCCTGCCCACTTTGCCTGTACCCCCTCACCTGCGTTTTTTTTTGCCAGAGCTAGCTTAACTCTGTTGGCCATCTTATCAAAGTCAGCTCCTCTGAAGTCCCATAGTTTTGCCTTGGAATGGGATGATTTAGATGTAGTGGCCAAAATGAACCATACCATGTGATGGTCACTGGCCCCCAGGTGACCTTCTACCTGGAGATCTGTGATTCCTTCCCTTTTTGTCAGTACTAGATCTAGGATAGCCTTGTCTCTTGTGGGTTGTTGTACCAGTTGTTTGAGGCCCTCATCCTGCAGGGAATCCACCATGTGTCTAGTTTTGGCAGATGTTCCTGCTGGTATTGACCAATCTGTATCCGGCATGTTGAAGTCTCCCATTATCAGAACCTCCCCTTTAGCTGTCATGTTTTGTATATCTTCTAACAGTAATGTGTCTATGTCCTCTCCTGGTCTGGGGGCCTGTAGACAACCCCAGTTCTTATGGCTGTCCCATTTCCTGTTTCCAGGGTGACCCACAGTTCTTCTGGCTCCTTATGTATATTCTGAATTTCTGTAGCTTTGATATTTTCATTGACATACAGGGCCACTCCACCCCCTTTTGCACCTCGGTCTCTTCTGAACAGTACATAGCCAGGTACTGAAGTCTCCCAAGTGTGGTTACTGGTAAACCACGTCTCACTAATTGCTACTATGTCCAGTTTAGCCTCTGACATTGTGCCTGCAGGTCTGGGATCTTATTTCCCAGGCTGTGAGCATTGTGTGCATGATTTTCCATTGGCCAGATTTGGTGTGTCTTAGTTGTTGGGTGAGGTTTGGCTTTTCCCCTGGCGTCGTATGGGGGAGAAGGACCTTTTTTCTTACCTGGTGATGCAAATGAACTGCAAACATGCTGAATCCCTGTTTGACCACTAGCTGAGGGGGGGAGGGGTGTTCTTCCCATTCGACGTACGGGGTGCTGCACCCCCTCCCCATTTGCTAGTTTAAATATTCTGCAAAGATGTCAAACTTCTGCCACAATGCACTGACTCCCTCCTTAGTCAGATGCAGTCCATCAAATTTAAAGAACTTTCACGCCAAGAACTGTTGCCAGTTCCATACAAATCTGTGTCCTTTTTCCTGGCACCAGGCCTTGAACCACATGTTTAGCTCCCCTATCTCCCCTTCTCTGACCTTCTGTCCATCCGCCCACCTCTCCCAGACTGGAAGGATCTTAGAGAAGGAGATGTCAGATGAAATAGATGATAGTTTGCCACCCAGCCTGGTCAGGTGTCCCTTGGTCTCCACAACTAACCGGCTGGCAAGATCATTAGTCCCTATGTGTACCAGGACATCAACGTTTTCTCCTGCTTTCTGAACAATTTTAGCAATGCAGTCAGTGTCTCTCCACGCTGATGTACCTGGGAGACATCTGACAATTACCCCTGGCTGGAGATGGGTATCAGCTCCCCAAATCATGGAGTCTTCTATGATCAGAAGTTTTTTGGATTTCCTTTTTGCTTTTTTTGTTTTGGTTCCTGACTTGGGTGAGTTTTGTTGTGCTAGCTCCTGTGCTGCAGTGTCCTGCTCTGCAGTGTCCTCTGCCTCTTTGTTTGATTTCGGAGATAGAGGCAGATATCTGTTTGTAGTGTTAATATGATTTTTGGAGGTAATATGTTGGAGAGCACAGAGTGATGGGTCACCCGATTTACCCCTCCTAACCACCTGCCAACCTCCTGGACCAACTACTCTCTGTGGTTGAGGTTTTTCCTGTTGTATGTTAGGGAAATGGTGGGTGGTTCTTATAATGTATTTCTTCTTGAATATGAAATTTGAGGTGCGCAATCTCTGCCCATGCTGCCTGGAGCTGAGCCCTAAGATCTCCAATGGCCCAGCATGTAGGACAGTGTCCTAAATCTTGTAAGACTGTCCTTCTGAAAAGTGTTCAGCAGTACCTGCAGTTAATGATATCCATTCCTGATAAGATCTTCAATAATTCTTTCAAGAGCCTTGGAGGAGACGGGGAAGAATGGAGATGGGGTGATAGTTGTTACGGACTATCTGGTCACCACTTTTTAGAATGGGGTTATGACAGCTTGTTTCCATAGGGTGGGGGAACTGGCCAAGGCAGAGGGAGAGATTAAGAATTTTTGTGATTGGGATAATGACTGTATCGACAGTGAAGTGAAGAAGTTGTAGATCCAAAGAATCCCCACTGTGGCGAGACTTGCTCAGGACCTTAGAGAGGTTGGATCTGGCCTCAAGGGTTGATATGGCCCCGAAGCAGAAAGGTGGGGTGTTACCAGGAAGGCGGGGAGTAGTGGGGAGCTCAGTGGGGTCAAAAAAGTTAGGGGGGAGGACACTGCTAATGTCAGACAAAGTGGAATTTAGGGCATTTGCTATCAGCAGGGGATCCTGGTTAAGGGAACCATTTACTGCGAGTTGAGGGGGGGGGGGGTACAGTTTTCCCATTTAGTTCTTTAATATTATCCAAGAATTTGCATCCAGAGCCCCAAATGGAAGAGAGGGCATGTTGGTAGTGGGTAGCTTTGGCTTGATGAAGAGCCCAGGTACAATTAATTCTGGCTTCCCTGTACTGTTGTCTGTCCAGGTGGAGCTTCGAGTTGAGGACTTTGCACCAGAGGTTATCCCATTGTCACATTAGATCTAAAAGTGCCTGCAAAATCCAGGGGGTGTCATGACCTTTTGCTATCATTTTAGAGAAAGGAGCAAAGAGGTCACAGGTAGCATTGAAAGTGGTGATGAAGTGGGTAAGGGCACTATCAATGTACTGAGCAGTGTCAATGGGGGACCAATCGCAGTTTAAGAGGTAGATTTTGAAGCGGGACAGAGAACCTTTTTTAGATGTCAAAGGTAGGTAACTTTGGGGGGTGTAACTTGTGCCTTGTTTGACCACCAGCAGAGTACTGGAGAATGGTCACTTAGGGTGTCTGGGAGTACCATGACGCTTCAGAGTCTTTGAGGTCAGTTAGTGAGGATGAGAACCAGGAGGGTAGAAGATCTCTTTTTATGATTGAGTCTAGTAGGGGACTGGGTGACTTGGGTGAGGTCCATGGCCATGTCTGAGTCTTTAAAACTGGTGGATGAGGGCGATAACCAATTTACATTGAAATCCCTCATTGCAATGATCTCACTATTGGGGTGTAGTTGGGAGATGCAGTTGGTGATCGTGTTGATAGCCAGCTCTTGGTTGCAAGGTGGAATGTATGCTGTCATAACATATATAATTTTGCTAGACTTGCCCAGTAATAACTTGACAGTCAGGGTTTGGGCCCCATGGGGGGGAGGAAGGAACGACCAGGGCTTGCAGGGATTCCCTTATGTATAGCACACAACTGCCTCCCCTTTTGACCTGCCTGCCAGCCCAGAAGTTAGAGTAGCCATTAATAGCCACAGACAAGTCTGGAGTGCCTTGGGAGAGCCAGGTTTTGGTCAAAGCTAGGATATCAGGCTTATGTTGTGCCATCTAGCCATGGATAATGTCATGTTTTTTTGCAGACTGGAGATGTTTAGGGTGGCAAACAGGAGACCACTTGCCCTGTCACAGTTAGCAGATGCAGGGGAGGTGGTCCCTGGTTAGGGTGAACATTACCTGATAAGAGAAGAAGTAGTAGGGCATGATGGAGGAGGGCAACCTGAAGTAGTTTGAATTTTGAAGTTGGGTGGTGTTGGAGGAGTAGAGGTTTGGATTCAACCATAGAGCTGGGGAGGGCATGAACAATGTGTGCTAGGAGGAGGGGGTGTGGCTGGGTGAAGAGAAGGGGGGATAAGGGTCCGGACAGGGGGGTCGAGTAAGTTGAGGGGAAATAAGAGGCAGAAAGGAAATAAAAGCTATCAGAAAGACAGCATTGTGTGGGTGGCAGATAGCAAGTAAGGGGGGAGGAGCCTGAAAGGGTGAATACAGCAATGAAAGCAGGGTGTGAAGGTAGAAAAGAGAGTGGGTGGGAAAGCTGGGGAGATAAGTAGTAAGACAGGAGAGAATTACAAGGTCAGACTGCGATGGCACAGTGGCAGGGTGGCCGGCTTTAGTGCAAAGGGTGCAGGGTTTAAGGCCAGGCAGTGGAGGGAAGTGGTGTACTAAGAAAAGGGGGGGGAGCTGTGGGGAGGAGTGGCAGGAAAATGAGTGCACAGGTAGAGAGGAGGATAAGTGGGGGGGAAGCAGGCGGAACTGAGAATCAAGCAGTGCAAACCTGACCCCTAGTGGCCAGTGATGATGGGTTGCTAATGGAGAAACAGACACTTAGAAAAGTTCTGGTCACATGACTAGATGACTTCAATAAAAAGAGGGATGTCCTCGGGTGGGGGAGGTGGCTGGAGCAGGTGGGGAGTCGATGCACAATGTCAACTGGTACACACACCAGGCAAGCACAGTAATGAGAGGTGGTTAGCCTTTATCTTTACAGGCTAAACCCCTACTATCTCTACCACATAGCTGATCCGTTGGTGTGTTGGACTTTGGTTGAGGGGTTCCAGCAGGACACCTAAATGTGGAGATAACAAAGAAGAGATTAGATTACACATCTCTGGTGGGAACTCTGACCAAAGACAGAGACAGCCAGACCCCCACTGCACATGCACGCACAACTGGGGTTGAAGCAGAGAGCTAGAGAAGAGCAGGAGGAGAAAAATAGCGTTCTGTGAGTACTACAGTGGCTCAGCAGAAGTCAGCAAAAATTAAGCAAATCCCCTTACAAAGGTAATGTGCAGTGCTAGCTATGGCACTCGGTCCCACAAAGGCAGCAGTGCACAGTCTGACATGCAGTAACAAGGTACAATTACCATACGCAATTTAAAGTAACCACTAGTAACCCCTAAAACCACTCTGCAATCATAGAATCATAGAATTTGATGGCAGATAAGGACCGCTTGGTCCACCCACTCTGCCCATTTCCCTACCTACTGGATAAGCTGCAGATCCTAGTTAACCAGCAGCCTACTTCTTCCTACCCCCACCCCCTAGAATTGCCTTATGACTGTCCCATGCATGCTTGAATTCCGCCACTGATTTTGACTCCACAACCTCCTCCGGAAGGCCGTTCCATGCATCCACAACTCTCTCTGTGGCATCTTCCTTAAATTACCTCTGAACACGCCCCCCTCGATCTTCAAATTAGCCTCTTGTTCTTGCACACCTCTTTTTTGAAAGATGCTACCCTCTTGGACTTTGTTGATTCCCTTGAGGTACTTGAACATTTCTATCATGTCCCCCCTCTCCCTCCTTTCCTCGAGGCTATACATATTAAGCTCCTTTCATCTCTCTTCATATGTCTTCCGGTGCAGACCTTGCACCATTTTAGTTGCCCTCCTCTGGACAGCTTCCATCCTGTCTATGTCTTTGCGGAGATTGGGTCTCCAGAACTGCACACAGTACTCCAGATGGAGTCTCACCAGCTGTCTACAGAGGGATAATAACTTCCTGTTTTCTACTGGTGATGCCTCTCCCTATGCATCCCAGTATCCCCCCAGCCCTCCTTGCTGCCCTCTCACATTGCTTGCCCACCTTTAGGTCATCTGATATGACTACCCCCAGGTCTCTTTCCATTTTTGTTGTTGTTAGTATCTCACCCCCCATTGTGTACTCTTCCCCTGGGTTTTTGTTTCCCGGGTGCATTACCTGATTATGAAAAATTGACTCTCCCATATTGTCTGCATTTTATTTTGTCAGACTAAGACACGTGCAGTACCATCATTCGCTGCCTGACTTTGTACTCCTAGACTCTGGCCCCACAGTCATACTAGGATTTCTGCTGCTGTTGTGCAGTGATTAAGTGCTCCTGGGCTAAACACTTCTGTGGTAAAACATTCAGGCCTGTTCTGCTGATTTAGGCTCCTGGAATGAGCTCCTAGACACTCAAGTCCAAACACCCCAGGTAAGCACAGTAATGAGAGGGGGGTTAGCCTTTCCCTTTACAGGCTAAACCCCTGCTGTTAATGACTAGTCTGTGGGAGAAGTGCAGGGTGAAATAGCTCATCCCAAAATGAATGACCTGGTTGAGCAGTTCAGTGGAACCCCCAGAACTATGCTCAGGATATTTACTGACCAGCACATGAGGCAGTGAGGGAGTGAGACAAATGTTTGCCCCATCTACTGTTTGCATAAAGGGAAGTCCCACAGGAGTCCACAGGGTTCTCACATTTCAAGATCCAGTTTGGTCACAGAGTGAGGAGCCCTTAGATTTAATCAGGAATGAATGAGAAGGTAACCTTGCCTCCCAAGGGGAATCTGTTGTGGAGTGCATCCTGAATTTCTGGACCCAGCTTAATGAGCTCATGAGACTCACCCAGGAGCACTTAATCACTGCACAACAGCAGCAGAAAGCCTAGTATGACTGTGGGGCCAGAATCTAGGAGTACAAAGTCAGACAGCGAATGATGGTACTGCACGTGTCCTAGTCTGACAAAATAAAATGCAGGCAGTATGGGAGAGCCAATTCTTCATAATCAGGATGATAAGGCAGGAGGACTGCCTGACAAAGGTACAGACAGAGGGTATATCATGTTAACATGACAAAGCCCTACTATGATAAGGAGGAAATGGTCCTCACTGTGTACAGAATGCCAGAACAGGAAAATGAGTCCGACCCCCTGGTGGACATCCTTGGGGAGGTGTGGGAGGGATCCTCAGTGGATAACCTCACCATCTCAGAGCAGCAGACACCAGCGGGGGCATAGGAGATGGGGAGGGTGCTGCAAGCATTCAGGAAAAGGTTCGTGGGGAACAGGGATACACCACAAAGGCTGAACACCATGTGGACACTGATATCCAAGTGCCGCTGAAGCAGTCCCCCTATAGGGTACCAGAGGGAGTTAAGAAGACCATGCAAGAGGAACTCAGGGAGATGCTGGCTTTTGGAGTGATCCAGTAGTCCAGTAGCTCAGGCACCTCACCTGTGGTCCTGATCCCCAAGAAGGATGGTACCACATGGTTCTGTATTGACTGGAGGCTCACCCACAGCATGGAGTCAAATACCTATCCCATGCCTAGAATTGATGAAACATTAGAACAGCTGGGGGGAGCACAATTCTTGACCATGATAGACCTGGCAAAGGGCTACTGGCAGGTACCCCTAACCCCTGCAGCCAGGGAGACATCTGTATTTGTCACCCCATTTGGCCTATTTCAATTCCAAGTAATGGTATTTGGGAGAAAGAATGCACCTGCAACCTTCCAGTGACTTATGAATTGCATTCTGTCTGGGGCAGGTGAATGTGCACTGGCATACATGAATAACATTGCCATTTACAACCAGAAATGGTAGGATCACATCAGGCACATGAGGGAGGTGTTCTGTCAACTGAAGGCTGCAGGATTGACAGTTAAGGTGGAAAAATGCCAAGCAGGCATGGCTGAAATGTCCTACATTGGACAATGGGCAGCAGTGGATGCATCTGTCCAGAGCCATTGAAGATTGATGCCATTCAGCCTGGCCCAACCCTGACATGAGGAAACAGGTAAGGGCATTTCTTGGGACAGCAGGGTATTGCAGGAAGTTTGTTCCTCACTACAGTGATGTGGCCAAGCCCCTGATAGACCTAACAAAAAAGAAAATGCCAGAGAAAGTTCTCTGGACACATGCCTGTGAATCTGCCTTCCAACAGTTGAAGGAGACATTTTATGGGTCACCCATACTTGCTAGCCCCAGTTATGACCTCTGGTTCATCATGCAAATGGATGCCTTGGACCATGGACTGGATGCTGTCCTGAGCCAGGTTACACCACAGAGGAGGATCACCCCATAGTGTATCTGAGCTGAAAGCTTCTATCCAGGGAGGCTTCTGACACAATTGAGAGGGAGTGTCTGGGGATAGTGTAGGCCTTTCAGAAGCTGCAACCATATTTCTATGGGTGGGAGTTCACTGTGGTCACACATCATAATCTCATGACGTGGCTCCATAGGACTAGTGGAAGACAAAATACAAAATTATTGCACTGGAGTGATACTACAGTCTTACATGACCATCCTGCACCAAAGTGATGTGCAGAATGCCAATGATGATAGACTGTCGAGGCAGGGCTAAGTAAATGTCATAGTCCTTTTGGTGCTCCCAAGTCTGTACATAAATGGCAGTGTCTCTTGAGGGCCACTCAAAAGAGACATGCCTTCATTTTCTGGGAGGAGGGAGATGTGAAGGGAAATGTGACAAGATTTATTCTTTTTCTGTTAGTTTAAATATTCATCTGTTACAGGTTCTGTTGAAATTGACACAAGATGGCTGCCAGGTCACATGTACATGCAGCTAATGAGAGCTGGTCACCCACTGTGTAGGGGTCAACATTTTCATGGGAAGGTTAGCAGTAAATGCTGACAGGATAAGTGTGGAGGAGACATTTATGTTATTTAATTTTTTGTTTACCAGGTAGGTGCACTAGCCATAAGAATGACTATTTTCAGGCACAACCTGGGGTGGTTACAAAGTAGGTAATAACAGTGCAGAAACAGAATATATAGACATGGGGTACAAAATTAACTGTACTGTAGGTAGCAGAAAACAGTGCAATAGAACAGCATTTCAATAGTGGCAAACAAAATCATATGGTATGTGTCTTGCTGAAGCAATGTCGCAGAACAGCATTTCACAGTAGTTCCAGTACACTCTCGATTATCCCACCTCCGTTTATCCGCACTCCCTATCTAACGGATGATCGGATTGTCCCCCACACACTGTGAATTTTTGCAGACCTGTACCTTTCAGAATTCTGAAATGATGCAACACAACTGGAAACATAACTGTAAAACATTATAGCAAAGTCTCTGAAATCTCTATGAAGGCTTTTATTTGTATAGAATTTAAAGGCATTGTTTCACCCACCCACCTTCCCAAGCATCGTGTGCAGTAGCTACTCCAGCATCAACATGCTCATTGTCCACTACAGAGGCATATTTCCCCAGCCCTACTAAGGGTAGCTCGAACAGCGGAACATGACACCATCCCTCCTCCTGCCTTTTATATAGAACTGAGATACTATCTGTTCTTCATCAGCTCACAACCACTACAGCTCCCGGTCATAGTTTCAAAAGAAATGCTGTGAAAAAAAATGTACTTCTTTCACCAGTTACACTGCGCTGCACTCACACTTTCTCTCTTAGTGCCTTTCCCCAATTCTAAGCAGTATGACCCAGGAGTAAAACTTTGGGCTGGGGAGAAAGCATGTTAAAGCTTTTTCCCTGCAATGACAGTGCTAGTCACTCACACTTGATGTCAAGTAGAGTGCTGTTATAGACCACTTCCTGACTCTTCCTCACCACTCAGGCCACTTCAGAAAACAATAACAATAATACAAGTGAATTCTCGTTTATCCGACCTCCAGATTATCTGACCATTTGGGATGCCTCTGAAGGTGGTCGGATAAATGAGAGTGTACTGTAATTCATTACATAAGGTGTGGATCTTACAGCAAGAACAGAGCAAAGGTACAATTTAGATACTGAATACATTCTAATTCAGTGAATAAGTGCAGACAGAAAGGACATGAGGAATGGTATGGCAGGAGGCAGACGATTAGAGCTTCTAGGGACATGGTAAACACATCAAAACACAACAAAAGGGAAAAACAAGACAGGAATAAATGCAAAACAAGTTAGGACAGAGGTGGAAGACAATAGTGAAGGCAAAAACAGAGGGAAGGCAAGCCAGTGCAGGATAAAGGGAGAAGATGAGGTGGACCATTGGATTGGACAGTTGAGAAAAATTGAGCATTGGTGAGAGGAAGGAAAAACATGGAAGAGAGAAAGGGGATCAGTGTAGTTAGCAAAGAGAAGAGTATAGAGACAGGTATAGGTAAAATAAGGGAGGGTTGAAACAAGAGCAAGAGCTGGAAGTAGATACTAACTTATGAAGTTTATTTTTAAAAGTAGCATGAGTCGGCAACTCACGGATAGCCTGAAGAAGAGAGTTCCAATAGAGTGGGGCAGAGTGAGAGAAAGCACAGGTACCCTTAGAAGTTTTGCATCTCGGTATGCATAGTAGAGATTTGTTTTCAGAGCATAGATCATAGGAGGAAGATTGAGGGAGCAGCATGGAGGAAAGAGATGAAGGGGTCTGTGATCTCATAACAGTGTCCACCAGTGAGCTAAGGGAGAAAAGTCTGATGGTGGAGGAGGAGAGCCTATTTAGGTCAATATAGAGCTGACAGTGATGTTTGCAATGTGGGGATGATGAAGCATATCAGCAAATATTATTATAGGTTGTGTCCCATTTGTGAAGAGTTGTTTTTGGAATGAAAGCATAAGTGGTGACACCATAGATGAGAGCAGGAAGTAGGATGCCATGGGCAATAGCCATTTTGGCAGATGGGTTAGGATGTAACTGGTTTTATAGGCAATCCTGAGTTTGGCATTTATGGACTTGCAGGTAGCTTGGATATGGAGGTTGAAATCAAGGGACTGACTGAGTAGAACACCCAGCCATTTGAAAGATGACATGGTCCCTATAGTGGAGCCATCAGAGCAGGATACTTGGAGCTAGTCTTGGCCTGATCTATGTTTTGAGGCAGAGCCAAAGAGCATGGCTTGGTTTTGCTGATGTTAAGAACAAGTTTATGTGCAGAGGTCCACACTTGGATGTTCAAGAAATCAGAGGAGAGTTTGAGGCTGAGGTCAGTGGTATGTTTGGAGCTTACACAGAGGACAAGATCATCTGCATAGAGGAGGGATGAGCAGGAGTGAGTGTCCCTAGTAATGATGTTAATAAATAAGGAAAAAAGAAGGGGGCCCAAGATGGAGCCTTGGGGTATTCCAGTGTTAATTGTTGTCTGGTCAGATAAGACAGAATTAAATTTGATGACTTGTTTCCTATCGGACAAGTAACTGTTGTACCAGGCAACAACCATCTAAGAGAAACCCATAGACTGAAGAGTGGTTAAGAGTAAGGGGTGATCAACCAGATCAGAAGCCTTCATCAAATCAAAGAAGGCAGCTCCTGTCAGAAGGCCAGAATCAATGGCTGAGATGGTATCGCTAGTAAACTTAAGAAGGGCAGTAGAGGTACGGTGTCCCTTATGCTAACCATATTGTTTATCTGAGAGGAGGTTGTTTTTAAGGGAAACTCAATTGTTTGTGAGGCAACCAGTTTTTCTAGGATTTTACTTAGGACAGATAGGATGGCAATAGACCAGTAGTTGGAAATGTTTTTGGGGGTCACCTTTCTTAAAAACTGAGGTAACACGGGAGATTTTCCAGATGTCAGGTACTTGACTATTGCAAAGAGACAGAGTGAAAATTATAGCCATAAGGGAGACTATAAGACGAACGGCAATTTTCAGGAGCCTGGGTTCCAGACAGTCAGAGCTGATACTGATACTGTCAGAGATAGTATTTAGCAGTTTTAATACCACGGACCAAGTTATGCCTTTAAAGTGAAAGGGAGGGGTCAGTACCTTGGAGCTGACAGCAGAGCAATGGTTGATAGGTAGTGAGGAAGAAAAAGAGGAAGTGTAGTTGGATAGTGAGGAAGAGAAAGAGGAAGTGTAGTTGGATAGGTCTGAGAAATGCTGATTAAAAGAGTTTGCAATGTTAGTGGGATCATTACAGTGAACTTCATTTAGGACTATGTAATTTGCTGTCCTGGAGTGTTTAGCAGCAAGGAAGGCTTTTACATGCAGCCAGAATTGATTAGTAAACCTTTACAATAGGAGCTTTTGGCATTTCTAATTTGCTTTTTGCAAGCATTACATTGAGCCCTGTAGAGATTGTAGTCAGCTGGAAGACCTGAAGATGTAAAG
Organism: Neoceratodus forsteri; assembly: GCA_016271365.2. Classification (NCBI taxonomy): domain Eukaryota; kingdom Metazoa; phylum Chordata; order Ceratodontiformes; family Ceratodontidae; genus Neoceratodus; species Neoceratodus forsteri. The sequence continues at coordinate 702,934,154 of CM057455.1, forward strand.
CACCTCCAGCTTTTGTCCCTCTCATGGACTGAGGCAAGCAGTTCCCTATGCAGCTATCTAAATTGTTTACCCCATACACAACACATGATCAAAGGGGTATGCCTATCATGAAGAGCCCAAAATTCTGTATGGAAACATGTTAGAGCAATCTGAGCATCTTGAGCAAGATATAGGCTTGTACAATCAATTAGGGAGACTTCATGAAGAAACTTGCCCCGGTCAAAACTGGTGAAGTTTCAGAAGGTAATATAATATGAGGTGGAGGGGGGAGAGAAGGACCAGATAAGGGACTCCAGATACAGAAAATGGGGCAGTGATCAGTTATAGAGTCAGCAACAGTGCCAGCCACAGAGATTTGATCAGTCCAATTCATTAAAATCCAGTCGATCAGAATGCTGGAGTTAGACTGGGATGTTATTCTTCTGGGCTCAGTTACAAGTTGATGCAGATTATGACTTTCAATCAAGGACAGAAGGGAGCTCTGGGTTTTGCTCATCCAGTTGAGATTAAGGTAACCAAGAATGATTACTTAATTATGACCCGTGAGTTGGGTGACATGATCAAGTAACTCTTCTAGGCCAGCAGAGCCACTATGGGGAAGGTTGTAGACACAGACCATGTATGGTTTTATTGCTCCTAGGGTAAGGGTGGCATGAAGGGAATCACAAATAGAGGAAGTGGGAGTAGGAACAACAGAGAGGTTGAGATGATCTTTGTGGAATAGGGCCGCCCCACCCTCCCCCCATTTAGAGTAGAGTCTATCACGCCATAACAGGTTATAGTTGGGTATGGTACAGACAGAGTCTGGGATGGATGATTTAAGCCAGGTTTCTTATATGCAGAGGAGGTCAGGTTTATAGAGAGCAATCCAGGCATCAAGTTCAGCTAGGTTATGAACAAAACCCCTTTATATTATGTTGAGCTATATGGAGCCCTCTAGTATTGCTGAGTGATGCATTGGTGTAAGAGTAATGTGTCAACAGGCCAGGGTTTAGTTCGATATCCCTAGACACAATGAGGGCCAGGAGAAAGATATACCATAATTTATGATGAGCCAAAGGAGGGAGAGAGGGATAGCAAATGAGATAGGAAGCATTTTTTATAGGCATATGCAGCAAGGTAGACAGAAACTCTGTGGAGAAAGGAATGGAGCCTGGAGAAAGAAGGGGAGGCACGAATTAAGTGCAGGCAGTTTGGGAACGGCTTGTCTTAAACAAAAGATTAGGGCAGGGCTAGAGAAAGCAGGGAGGGTCACGTGATGGCAGCCTGAGCGGTAGTCGCACTCTGCCGGAGCTCCGCCGATCGACCGCTTACTTATTTATTTTAACAGCGACCTAGCATTAAAAATACTTTACTTTTAGTCAGGTGAGTTTTTTTTCATGCTGTAGCTGCTCATCGAGCTTAGCGATGGAAGGTTTGTAAAAATGTGACGAGCTTTTCGCCTCCGCAAAAGCCGAGAAGCAACAGGCGCAAAGAGAGCTAGGCAGCAAGCTGCTAGCCTGTCACAGCTCCCCATTGTTGACTCCCCGCTCATGGAGGCAACATTTCTGGAGACCATGAAACCCCTGCAAGCCTCCATCTCTATCTTGGCTGGGGATATTCAGGAGATTAAAAAAGCTGTTGATTCTCTGTCAAGAAGGATTGGGGATGCAGAGGTCAACATAGCCTCTATAGAAAACAGGCAAGTTGGAACAGATTCAGAGATTGTGATGGCAAAAAGGAGAATCAAGAAGTTAGAAGATAAACTTGAGGATTTGGAGGGGCAGCAGAAGGAACAATTTGGTTGTTATTGGCATACCTGAAAAGAGGAAGGAATGCTCCATTACATTATGCAAAATTCTGCTTCAAAGTTGCAGGTTCTCCTCCCGGGGGGAGACTATATAATAGAAAGAGCACATCGAGCCCTGCGCCCTCCTCCTGTACAGGGGCAACCTCCCAGACCTCTGATTCTGAGATTTCTTAATTTTCTGGACAAACAACACGTCCTGGACAGAGTTAGAGGGACAAAGGAGCTTTTATGGGAGGGCAAGCGAATCCGGATTGTACAGGATTTGCCTCATTCTGTGAGGATCAGAAGACAAGAGCTACACCCTATAGTCTCCAAACTTATTGCTGCATCGAAGCCATTTAAGGTGAAATATCCTACCATATTAATGGTATCTCATGAGGGGAAATGGTTGTCCTTCGAGTCACAGCAACAGGCACAACAGGAGCTACAGCGGATGCTACCGGATCTGTTTAAGTGAACTCACGTCTTACTCATTTGTTTGTGTTGGACTCTCATTCATCTGTTTGTGATGGACGTATGACTTGCGATGTTCTGGACATAATCTTCTTGATCGTAGTATAGGAGTGATTTTCCTTCCCCTTCCCCCCCCCTTTTTTTTTTTCTCTTTTCCCCTCTGGAATGACCCGCTCATACTGGATTTTTCTTACAGGGACGAGGTTGGACTTCCGAGTTTACAACAGGTATGGGCCATACTAACCCGTAGCAAGTCAATTTATCTGGTCCACACTCCAAGCAGCAGAAGAAATAACATAAAAGCAAAAGGAAGAAGAACAAGGAGAGAGGAGGAAAACAGTGGAAGCTAAGAACGAAAGAAGACGTTGAGGGGTCCCCCCCCCTTTTTTTTTTTTAATTTAACCTACTTTAGTGATGAACATTTATTGATGAACATGGGGTTCACATATTGTAATCTGGTCTGCTGTGGGACAGTTTCCCATGGGGCGGGTAGGGGGCTCGGGTGGGGAGTGGGTGATAATCAGCTCTGGGCTGTTTGGATGTATATCATGTGGCAGATTAGTTTCAGGAGTGCAGATTTTGGGAACTGGGGTCATGCATCATGAAGGGCGGGTGGAAGTTAGGAAGGTTTATTATAAGGGGGAGGGAGGGTTGGGTGGGGAGTTAAGTGGAGGAGGGGTGATGGGGAAATCAATGCTTTAGGGTACATAAATAGGTGGTTCTCTTATTCTTTTGGGTGCTTGTATTGTTCAGACAGTGGTTCACACTGTAATACCCCATACTATTTCTCAGAGAGGTCCTTTTTATAATCTTTATTAGCTCTATGACTTTACCATATAAATTTGTCAGCTGGAACATCAAAGGAGCCAAGGATAGGGTCAAGAGGCAGGTGGTCTTAAAACACCTCTTTCACCTGGGAAGCAAATTGCGTTCCTTCAGAAACCCATTTAAAAGAGCTGACCTTCACTATTTTAAAAGAATGTGGGTAGCTCAAGTCTTTGGTGCTGGGGCTTCATCTAAGAGAGCTGGGGTGGCCATCCTAATTGCAAGAAGGTAGCCTTTAAATTGGTACACCAGATGTTGGGACCGGAAGGCGTTTGTTCTTATGCAAGCTATATTAGCATCTCAACCGGTGGTTTTGGGCTCGATCTATGGTCCCAATTGTGAATCACCTTTATTTTTCAAGGACCTTTCCCACAAAATGGACTTAGATGCTCATAATATCACCATTCTTGGAGAGATTGGAACTTGGTTCTTCAAAATGATTTAGATACGTCTTTATAATGGCGTAGGGGCCTTACCCTACTCAAGAGCTCTGAAAGACTTTATCAATAAATCAGCCTTAGTCGATATCTGGCACTTATTCTACCCTGAAAGGAGACAGTACTCTTTTACTCTCCAGTACATTATTCTCATTCGAGAATAGATTATATTTAGTTAGCTCATCTACGGTCCCCAACATGTCTCAGGCAGAGATCTCGGTAAGGGTGATTTCAGATCATGCCCGGTCAGTGTAATGTATAGGCCCTTTCCAGAGATTCGTAGATCTACACAATGGAGATTAAATACCCAAATTATAAAAGAAGAATGTTCCTAAGGAGCATCAGGACTTTATTGTACACTTTATGGTGGACAATAGAGACTCTATAATCCAAAAGACCTGATATAGGCTGCCTTAAAATGCTCATTAAGGGAATTAATTAAGATGGCGTCTAGGAAGAAATGGGAGCAGAGGATAGGTTGAATTCTGTGTTATCTTCTATTCAAAGTATGGAACACAGTTTATCCGTACCTCAACCGAGTCAGAATGGGTCAAGTTACACCAATTGCAGGCCCAGTATTCGAATAGTTTTCAACAAGCAGAACTTGCTCTCTCGAGCTAAGTTGCAATATTTAGATATAGGGAAAAAGCTAGCAAACTCCTAGCATGCGCGTAAAACAAATAGACTCAGCTCAATATATAGTGAGTGTTCGAGTAGGTCAAGGGGATCGGATTTGTACAGACCCGAGAGAAATATCAAAAATATTTGGGGAATACTTTCAGAAATTATATGCACAGGAACCTGATTCTAGACCTTCCGGTTCTGAAACTGCAGCATACTTAAATGAAGCGGACTTGCCAAAATTATCAGAGGCCAAGTCCAAAATCTTAGAAGCACCAATTGTAATCTCTGAGATACACCAGGTTATCCAACAGTTGCCTGCTGATAAATCTCCAGGCCCCGACGGTTTCCTGAGTAATTTTTATAAAGCTTTTCTCCCAGATATCTCGCCAATTTTACTAGACACTTTTATGTTCTGGTCTAATTCTGGTATTTCTGACTCGGGCTTCTTGGAGGCCACAATTTCCCTAATTCTAAAACGGGTAAGGATCTCGCTAGTTTAGACAGCTACGGCCAATATCTCTTCTTAATACCGACATTAAAATACTTGCAAAAATTTTGGCTAATAGTTTGTCTAAAGTGATGGACCGCTTGTGTGCAGGGAACAAGTGGGTTTCATGAAAGGAGATTATCCCATGACCATATGAGAAACTTATGCATCTTATTGCAGTAGCTAAAGATTCCAAAATCCCAGCTGCACTTCTATCACTCGATGCCGAAAAGGCCTTTGATCGAGTATCCTGGCCTTTTTTATTTGCCACTCTCTCAGCTTTTGGTATACCCCCAAATTTTTTAAGTTGGATTAGAATTTTATATTCTTGTCCATCGGCGAGTGTGAAATGTAATGGTTTATTGTCACCAGCCTTTAAGTTGGAGCATGGTACTAGACAGGGCTGCCCTTTGTCCCCTTTATTATTTAACTTGTATTTAGAGCCACTGCTGCGTAGGCTTATGAAGAATTCTTCTATCAAAGGCATACAAATAGGGAATCTAGTTATGTATGTTGGCATACATGAGCAGCGTGCTATTACAATAGAAAACCCAGGATTTCGATCCACCTATACTAAAAGAGATTAATAGTTTCTCAGAGTATCTTCATATAAATTGAACTGCGCTAAAACCAAAGTTTTTCCTTTAAATCACCTCACGAGGAAAGCAGACTTGCAGGACTTAGGTGTTGCATAGGAAACAAATCCATTACATACTTAGGTATAAACATCAATGCAATTTCACTCAAATGCTCAGAGATAATCTAGGCACCATAGTGCAAGAGATCTCGGAAGATCTTAAGAGATGGGGCACAGTTTCCTTATCCTTATGGGGCAGGTTGAATCTTATAAAGATGATGGCTCTTCCAAGGATTCTTTATCCTTTAGACATGCTAGGAGTCTACCTGCCAAAGAATTGGTTTATTAAGCTACAGAAGATATTCAATTCCTTTTTGTGGCAAAGCAAAACAACCCGTCGATCATATTTTAAACTTACTGCTCCCAAACTTAAAGGTGGTTTAGCCGCCCCTTCCCTCTTTATGTATTACCTGGCCCAACATGTCAGTAAATTGGCCTTTTGGAATTGGGATCAGACTAGAGCAACTTATACACCTCTCTGGTTGGATATTGAACAGGGTCTGGCGAAGAGGGCTAAATGTTCTTTATATGCATTGCTGTTTGTCCCTTTGGCTAGTCTACCAAGTCTCTCAAAATAACCCTATGGGATGGTCTTTCAGGGCCTATCACCAGTTACAACATTATTTTGGTGCCCACTGGTGGTTATGGGCTCCCAACCCATTAGATAATCCACAAATTAAAATTGGTGGCTCTTCTATATCTGTAGCTTTTTGGCCTCAGATAAGCAAATTGACTGTAGCTGATTTTTGGGATCAGGATAGGCTGTATGCATTTGAGGTCCTGAAAAAAAAACTTGGGCCTCACGGATTTGGATTTTTATAAATGGCTACAGCTTAGTAAGGCTTTAACCCAGGTCTTCTCTTCGGCTTTCTTGGCTGATAAGGGAAGTGTAAATGTCCATACGCTCTTAAAGACAGCGAAGCAACCACACACAGTAGCCAAGGTTCGCAGACTTCTCCAAGAATGGGATCACAGACTCCCTTCCGGAATATGTTATTATTGGGTGGAGGTCTTGAATATAAGTGCCTCCTCGAAAGTCTGGATAGCACTTTGGAGCACAGCGTATAGGTATATTAAGCAAGACAGGCTAAGATTGATACATTTCAACATTATGCATCACTTATACTTGACTCCTACCCATTTATTTAGAAGGGTGTGCTTAGTTCACCTCTTTGTGGGAAGTGTAAAAAGGAAGACGGAACCTTATACCACTTATTATGGTTGTGCCCTGAGATTCGAAGTCTTTGGAGAACTGTGGGTACCCTGCTTGGCCCAATCCTTGGCTCATTCAGAATGGATACCCCAAGATTTGTTTACTGGGTGCTTTCCCTGTGACCACTCCCAAAGCTTGGAGAGCACGTGTCTCTTTGGTTTCAGCTGTAACGAAGTTGTTAATCCTTAGATATTGGGCATCGGACAAGGTCCCAACATTGGTGGAGTGGCACAGGGAATGTGCTTTGGCTATACAACTTGAAAAACACATAGCAGGTATCTGAGGTAAGCGAAAGTACTTTATTATCTTTATGGGGTTCGTTGGAGCATTTTCTGTTGACCTGGAGTCCGTCAAACTGAAGTTTTGGATCCTCAAGCAAGCACCTTTTATCTGTTGTTAATCTGTACTGACCTCTTATATGTCACAGTGGGGGGTGGGGAGGGTTATGGGTTTTGGATATTCATTGTAGATTGTTTTTATTCCCGTTGAAAGCGCGATGCCCAAAGTCTTTATGCTAGAATCAAGATTTCATGCTTTCGGTGTAACACCAATATAACTGTGTGTTTGTAATAGTGATTGTTGAAAGAGTAATAAAAGTTTCAATTAAAAAAAAAATGATTAAGTAAGACCTAGGAAAACTGAAAAAAAAAAAGAAAGCAGGGAAGGCACTTATCTTAAACAAAAGAAGCAGGGAAGGAAAAGGATACTGAGCACAGTGGAGAAAACAGAGCAGAAAATACTATAGACAATGTACTAAAATTAACAGCAATCACTAACAGGCTAATGTAATTCTATGAATAACAAGACATTTGACTAAATCTTAAATAGCTCTAAAAATGGATTAAACTATTTTGAGGAAGCAATAGAGCAAATGAAATAAATCATAGAAAAGCTGAACAAAATTGATTTGAAAGCACAAGTTATATGCAGCCAATTCCAGATGGGGCTTCAGCCACAGTAATCAGTTGAAAAAAAGGCATGAAGGATTTAAAAGTTATTTCTTTGTTCACTTACAGCTTGCTTGCCTCCAGTCGCCAAGTCCATACCTGTAGTTTCAAGTGGCCAAGATTCAAACCACGCTGGTGGTTCGAATCGAAGTGGTATTGAGGCAAATGCTTGCATGGGTGAGAGCAGTATGCATGTGGCAGAACTGCAGCTGCTCACTTATAGAGATTGGCTTCCAGGCTGGCGGGTGGGCAGCTCTGAAACAAGATCACAGGAGTGCAACTTGGGAGGAGGAATCCAGCCCTTAATAGGGCAATGGAGCCTGCAGTTTCAAGCAGCCAAGACTCAAACCATGCTGGTGGTTTGGATTGAAGTGGAAAGTGGAAATGTGGCAAATGCTTGCAGGGGTGAGAATGGTCCACATGTGGCAGAACCACAGCTGCTCAATTAAGCCATAATGCCAGCGGGGAGTCTTTCCTGGGATATGTTCCCATGTCAGGCAATGGACCCAGGTGCATGTCATAAAAGTACCTCAAGAGATAGTGAGGAAGGGCTAAGGAGATGAGATCACACACACACACATACACACACACACACACACACACATGCACACACACACACACACACTCTCTCACATGGGTGGGGATACTGAGGGCTGCCACTCTAGGAGAGATCACTTTCCATAGCCCAGGCACATAAAAATAGAAGAACAGAAGATCCCTCTCTCTCTCCCTCTCTCTCTCTCTCTCTCTCCTCTCCCTCCCTCTCCTCTCTCTCTCTGTCTCTCTCTCTCTCTCTTCACATTTGACATCTGAAGAAGGGGGGTCCTTGCTGAAAGTTAGCTTGGTAAGAAAGCACAGCCTAGGGGGAATGTTTTCTGTAGCTAGCTGCAGTAAATAGATATTAGGTGAGGCTAAAGTTTGAGGTTTGCTGACGAATCATCTGTCTAACTTACTGTATTTTCTATTCTCAGTAAACGTGTAAACCTTTTGTCTTACTGTAAATATGTCCTGTTTGTAAATACCTGTAGTATCTAGAGATGGGCGAAGTGGCCCCAATTCATTCTGCTAAGTGATTTGCGGTGTGAAGGCGAATTCGCAGAGTGCTCCGCAATGCGAAGCGGAGTACTTCGCATTATAATGGGTAATGCGAAGTCCATTGAAAACAATGACTTTGTGTTGCTACGCCTTCTTAAACCACTACTCCACCAATTCTTAAGGTGAAATACATTGCAAACAATGTACTTCACCTAACATTGCCTTGTTTTTAAGCTCCAAAGGCGAATTTTGCAGTGATTCATGGGATTTCAGGTCACATGGGCTCTAGATTGTTCAGCATAGCCTCAGTTTGGGGTAGTGTGTGTAGGAAGCCGTAGGAGACAATCTGATCTGAGAGCTCTCTGTGATTCAAACCTTTTAAAAGCTGTTAAAAAAGCCTTTTTGAGTCATTTTTTTTGCTGAAACTTTAGTTCATCGATTATAGAAAACCTTCCTGTGCTCATATCATCGAGCGTTTATTGTTTGTGTGTGGATTTTGAATGTTAATGTACAACATTCATTCTGTGTACTGAGAGACAGTGGAAGTGTGCTTTGGTGGGGGCTTATCTGTGGTGTAGGTAGATTAACTTGGAGAAAAAGATGGTGCTTTCTGTTTTGGCAATATTTTTCTTGTATAACTGTGTTAATGTACACACAGTAATATTTTCAATAATTCTTGCCATTTTTTTGCTGATTGTTGAGGTGCAGCAGTGCATAATTGTAGTTTGTTTAAAATATGTTGTTATATTACTGAAGTTTTCAATTTGCTACGCATTACTTAGTGTGTGTGTGAGTATGTGTGTGATGCGTGTCATCAAATTACACCTTTTATTGTGCCACATAATAATTTCAGCAATGTGAACCTGCTATCCACTGCAGCTGTATGATTTTTGTACTTCTTTGTGGTATCTTTACTGTACTAGTACTAGTGACTGCTACTGTACCAGTGCAGTACACTGCCCCCTCCCCACGGCCTGCCCCAACTGGCAATGGTATTCTTTTCCAGATTTGAATTTCTGATGGTGAGCACTGGTTAGGTGTTGTGCCTTTGGGTCTGCATCTCTTGAGTGCACAGCGCAATCTCAAACTTTCTGTGCATTTGCACCTCTTTAGGGCCCAATCTCCATCTGTAACTTAAGTCACAGTTGTTTCGTTGGCTTCCCTTCAGAGTACTGGACAGGTATGGGGCATAATTCTGCATGAACATTGTACTCATTAAAATGCATTTTTAAGTCAGGACCATCATCACGAGTCACTCGTGCTACAAATCATGTTCTTCATCACCACAGTCACAAATGCAGTCACAAATCATGATTCATGATCATGTCACGAATCACAACACTAATTTTTTTGACTAGTTACTTGGATGTATTGTAAGCATGTTTTGTAGTATTTCTCAAGGCTTCACCACTCCACCATTGTACTCATTAATAAGCATTTTTAAGTTGGGGAGTTTTGTGCTACAGCTTATTGGGGAACTACAGCCATAGGCATTAGCGTTCCTTCCCATACAGCATGTGAGTTACAGTACTGTAAGTAGTGGTGGGCAAAGTGGCTCCAATTTGCTCCGTGAAGTGATTCACTGAGTAATGCAGAATCCACGGAGAACTCCACAATGTGAGGTGGAGTACTTCACTTCATAATGAGGAACATGAAGTCCATTGAAACCAATGACTTTGCATTATTCTGTCTTCTCCAAACCACTTCTCCACCAATTTTAAGGTGAAGTACATTGAAATCAATGTAATTCACCTCACTTCACCCTATAATTGAGCTCCAAATGAAATTCTGCAGTTATTCATGGGATTGCAAGTCACATGGGCTCTAGATTGTTTAGCACAGCCTCAGTTCTGGCCTGGGTTGTGTGTGTGCAGTGCTAGCTGGAGACAGTTTGCTGTCAGATCTCTACAATTCAAAACCTCTAAACACTGTTTAAAATGCCTTTTTGAGTAATATTTTTTGCTCAACATTTAGTGCATCGATTGTAGGAAACTCTTCTGTGCTCATATCATTGAGTGTTTATTGTGGTGTGTGGATTTTGAATGTTAATTTAGAACAGTCAGTCCATGTACTGTGCTTTGGGGAAGAGGCGTTTTTGTGTTGTAGGCAGATTAACTGGGAGAAAAAGGCAGTCTTTCTGTTTTGGTTATATTTTTCTTCTGTAACTATTAATGTACACACAGTAATATTTTCAGTAATTCTTGACATTTTTTGCTGATTGTTCTGGTGCAGCAGTGTACAATTTGTCTGTTTAAAACATTTGGTTATATTACTAAAGGTTTTCAATTTGCTATGCATTTCTTGAGTGTACGTGTGAGTGTGTGTGTAATGAGAGCCATTAAATCAGACACCCTTTATTGTGTTACAGAGTAATTGCAGCAGTGTGAACCTGCTATCCACCACACCTGCATGAATTTTTTATACTACTTTGTGGTATCTTTACTAGTAGTGGATTGTTACTGCCGTGTACTAATCCCCCAACTGGCAAAATGTATTCCTTTCCAGATTTGGATTTGTGACTTGTGAGCACTGGTTAGGTGTTGTGCCTTTTTGTATGCATCCCTTGAGTGTGCAGCACAATCTTAATCTGTCTGTGCATTTGCATGGCACCATTAATTCTGGGAGACTGCATTTCTTGTTACACTCTCATTTCACTTCGTAAGCACTGGGGAATTTTCTGGACACAAGACAGTAGCACTTTACGGATGCACATTAATTCTGGTGACTGTGTGTGACCTGACCACTGCACGCATGACTGAGTGTGCCATTAATTCTGGGAGACTTTGCATTTCTTGTTACACTCTCATTTCACTTCATCAGCACTGGGGAGTTTTCTGGACACAAGACAGTAGCACATTGGGGATGCACATTCATTCTGGTGACTGTGTGGGTTGGATGCTGCCAATATTGTTGTCACTCCACCTTACTTCACATTTAATGCAGAATGACAATGCAAAGTAATAATAACAAGGCAAAGTGAGCCTTTCCTATGGGGCACTCCACGTAGCAAAGTGCCAGCGCGAAGTGGCCACTTCGCGTTCACTTCGCCAGCGGATTTTAAATTCACTGCATCTCTAGTAGTATCTTCTAGTAAAGAATCTATTTTGAGAGAACCAGTGACTGCCTCGTTATCGACAAGTAATTGTTATTATTTCTGCTGAACACTGTTTGCAGTCCGTCTTCGAAGTGCACTCTACCAATAATTATTGTGTTGATCTTCCTGACCCTGAACATGGCAAAAGTGTTTTCCTGATTTACTCAGGTGGTGGCAGAATATTAGAAGTCCCTGACAAAACTGCCCTATAAGCTGGGATGGATTTTTGTCACACTAAACCTTTGAGTATTGTGAACAGATACATCATTCTGGTAGGAGTTCTGCAAACAAACTGTCACCATCCTTACAACCTCTGATTGAGAGATTTGCCTTTGCTGGATGGTAAGAACACACCTTGCTTGCCACAAAGAGTATTTGCAAGATACAAAACAGAGACATATGTTACTTTTTTGAAATTTAGTCCATCCACCTGGATACATTCCAAAGGACCACTTCAGAATAGGTGACCTGGCTAAACAACAGTTTATGCCACATGATGCCTAGAATCTGCCACAAATGTTCACCATAAAGGCAGTCTAACAAAACATGGCTTTGGATCTCTAACACCACCTGGCAAGAAGCACATGGATAGCTCCTCTCTTCCAATTTCTTACGACTTAAGTTGTCCCTAACTGCTATTTTTCTGTGAACTCCTAATCACACCTGGTCCCACATTGATCTGGGAAGTTTATGGTTAATGAGTTGACAAGTGGCCTCAAACAGGTTTTGCTGTAGTCAATATTTCAGTTCCAGAGAGGGTGAAAAATTGCTACAGTATGTATAATCATTCTACATACATTTTTCTCAAACTGACCTACCATATCTGCTAATGAGAGATTCCATTTACTAATTTTCACAAACAAAAATCGAATTTTTGGGAGTATAATAGAGGCAAGGGTAGTGGAACTTTCCCGCTGTCATGCCAAAATTTCCCCAGGCAATAAAACATGTCCTTGTAATCCTCCCCCAGAACACACCTCAAAACAATTTTCACAGCTTGGTGTGCCTTTCCTGGTCACAAATTACAAAAAAAAAAAACAACACAGAAACATTGGCTAATTATAAGAATATCACTGAATGGGCAATAAATGTCACAGGATATGCTTTAATGAGCAAGGCTAGAGAGCATGCCATGGGTGGAGGAATGGCAGTGTATGTTAGAGAATCCACAAGATTCTTAGAGTTTAATTCTATCTCAGGAGGGTAGGCAGTGGAATCACTAAAGATTGTAGCTGATGGGAGAAAAACATAGGGTAGGAGTAGCCTAAGGCTGCTTAACCAGATGGCTGATGGATACAAGGTGCTAGATATGACACTTTTCTAAGGAAAAGTTTTAATCATGAGAGATTTCAAACACCCAGAAGTTGAACAGGACATACAGTACAGGAGGCAAAGAGATAAAAGGCCAGAAGTTTGTGGAAGACTTGCATACCTGTTTTCAAACCCAGTGGGTGAGGGAACCAACCGGGGTGATGCAAGCTTAGATCTCATAATATCTACCAGGACATTATTATTAAGATTACAGTAGAGGACCCTTTAGGACTGTGTAACCATTGCACTGTGAAGTTTAACATTGTGCTGGATGTCCAGTAATTGAATTCCAGCACTGTGGTCCCTGATTTTAGAAAAACAGATTTTGAAATCATCATGTACCTGGATTTCAGCAAGGTCTTTGATTCAGTGCCACATAGGAGACAAGTGAAGAAGCTGAGGGCCCTAGGACTAGGGGAAGGATAAAAAGGAAGATAGGGAAATTGGCTGATAGATAGCACTTAGATGGGCTTTGGGTGGAAAATTGTATGACGTTAGGGAGGTAACTAATGGGTTGCCTCAGGGGTCTGTCCTGGGGCTGCTACTCATTAATATAAACTTAAGTGATATGGGGGGGTGTTTGGTAAAATGCATCTGCAAACCACACAAAATTCTATAGAAGAGTGCACAGTTAGTTGGGAATTAGTAGCATTATGAGGGATGTAGAGGAGCAGAAAAAGTGGTTTAGTATTTGAAAATTGAAATTCAATGAGAAGAAATGTAAATTAATACACACTTGTAGCAGAAAGCCATATATGGATGATTGTAATAATAAAGTAATGTTGGAGCACTAAAAAAACAAACGGAACCTGTGGGCAGATATACTGTGAATTTAAACCTTGCTGGTGAAGTTGGTGTGAAGTTGAAAATGTTGTACTACACATAGTTTAGGGAAGTTTCCAACTTATTTCCCACCTTTGTTCAGTGAAGGTTTTTTTTAACTTTTTAAAAAAGTAAAACTATTTTTAAGGGTTGGTCCAGTGGTGTGGAGAACTAAGGCATTGAGCATCTAACCTTCTGCCATGCTGGTGACCAATGTTCAGGAACAAGTATTCCAGGGACTGCTCTCCTGTCCTCTCATAGGGTGGGGTGGCCAGTCATCTTGTTCTCTGACTGCCACCAGGTAGAGGCCAAGTGGTAATACAGGTTGCGAACGGCTTAAAGGGAGGGGATGCAGTCCTTCAGGACATTCATACCTCCATGCACACATATGCAAGCAATAATATCCAACAGGGTGGGCAGTATTGGGCAATACCGGACCACCCAGGGGCATAATGAGGCCCAACGCCACAGGCAGAAGGCCTTATAGCCCCTGGAAGATCCGGTATTGCCCATACCGCCAACCTTGGAGGGTATTATTGCACTTAGAAAATGGGCAATGTGTGAAATCTTTTTATAAAATAATTTAAAAGTGGCACAAATGTGCTTAAAAAAGTAGTGTAAATTAATAGAAATTGTTTTGTTGCAAACTAGTCCCTGTAGTGGTATAGCTGTGTAGCTGGCAGAAGAGGCACTTTTGTTTTGCATGCTGTTATTTTCTGTGCCTTTATCTGCAATCCTCCTACAAATGGGGGTTCCTGAAAAGTCTTCCTTGAGCGTGCCTAAATGCTCACTGCCAGGCTGGTGTCCTGAGTTTTAGCAGTTTAAATGTGTTTGCCAGAGAGTGCCTGTATAGCCTCTGTGTACTGTCTCTTTAAGAGCTGCCTGGTTGCAGTCATAATTAATCTGAGATGGAGCTCTGTTAGAAGATGTACTTGTTTGCTGATCATTTGTTAGAGTAGTTAATAATATTGTGGTTTGTTCTAACCTGCCTTCTTTGCAGCATGGACAGTTCTGTTTGTTTCCATCATCTTGGTCCTGGACTGTCAGAATGGACCAATCAGTACATTTGGCACTCTAAAATGGAGCCTGCCTAAAGGGGCTTGGTGGGGCCAAAACTTGTAGGAATTGTAGTTGTAGGCTTTTGGTGCCTAAAATAACCCAGAGGGGGAGCCCTTGTTGTGACTGACAGACATATCAGCTAACCGAACCTTTTGGATCTTGGGGGAAGTCCCATACTGCTTGCAGTTTCAGTTAGATCTGAGTTGGGAAGTGAAGAAGTAACAGTTCGAGACAGTTCGAGCAGCAATCCATAGTGGATTCGCGTGGCAGAACTGTGGAAAGGCCTGAGTTTGGCCTACATGCCTGCCTGCTGTTCCTGAGAGGGAACTTGTGTTTTTTTTTCTGACTGAATCCGAACTTGGAGAGCGAATTAAGCCACTGAATTGTGACCAGGCTTTAACCTGAAGAAGACCGAAGACTTGCTGAATGCGATCAGCCTGTCAGGACTTCCAGCTACCTCTGAACTCCTGGATTGTGCAGAGACTCTGTAATTGCGACCTGAAAGCCATTTCCCTGGTACAGTGGAATTTCCTTACATGTGAATGTGCTGTGTGCTTATAGTGGGTCGTGATTTAGTTCCCCACTGTGTATCTGAACTCTGTTTTGCTTGCTGGAGGCTGTATCTAGCTCAATGGACCGAATCCGTATCCATTTCCATTTGCCTGGACCCTGCTACACTGTCCCAGCCAGAATACCTGCTACGCAGAGAAAGTCAACAATGAGAGACTGGCCTGGGGATCAGCCCCCTGCCAACACCTTGAATAGGAATGACGCCTTGGTGAACCGTGTGGGCCCTGCTTCTCCAGGCACTCCAGCTCAACAGCCTGCAGTCTCGATTTCGCCCCGCCTGTGTCCAGTATTGGGTATCATGAGTAAACATCAGGGTACAGTAGCTTCCTGCAACAACAGCTAAATCTAAAAGTGCTGTCATCTGATTGTCTTGTTGCCTTTTCTTTCACGAACTGAGCCCTCTGGCTCTGGATTACACATAGTGTGTGTTGTGCATGTTGCTTTCTTCCATCATAGGGCCCCAACCAGCTGCAACGTTCCTGGCTAGCCCACCATTTTTCTACCTGGGTACCCAGAGTGTGTAACTGTGTAGGGACTCTGAACTGCATGCATAACTGTCTAATTAATATAGCTTTTAAGCAAATTAACCTGATTACGCCTCTCCCTTGTTCAAGTCCCCTGAATAAATCAGATTTAACTTTTTTGCATTTAACCTGACTGTAGTTCCAATTTGTGCCAAGAGTATTGTACTGCTGTTATTTGCTGTGCTTAACCTTGTTTTACAGGAGGTCCCCAGGGTCAAGCTAGAGGAACCAGCCCTGGTGGTAAGTGCAAACAGTGTGGGTAACTGCCTGGTGAATAAGGGTCATTGTGAAAGTGATTATTGTGTACTGTTCAGGCCACTGGAAGGAGAAAAGGGGGGTTATAGTGTCCCAGAGGGCTGTGCCCAGGTCAGCTTGACCACCACCAACCCTGACCTCTGGGTGGAGGCACCCGTATTAGAACCTGGCCCCTTAACCTGCAACTAGCCAAGCAGGCAGGGGTAGTAGCCCTTGGGATAGTGCCACCTAGGGGTTACATATCCCTGCTTGAGAGGTCTTTGCCTTGTGTTCCCTTTGTTTTCGGAACTGATTCTACAGTCTTCTCTGTCATTCTGTGGCTGTTTTTCTTTTGTAAGAGAGACTGAGGTGGGGTGAGACTGTCATCAGTGGCACGGTCGGAAGAAAGCATTTCAAGCCAAGACTGTATTTAGAAGCTGCTGCATGTCCTCCTACGTCAGGCGGGAAGTGTGAGTGAGAAGTCTGTGGGAGGAGAGAAGGAGATGCCAGCAGGCACTATTTTCTGGCAGGAATGATGAATGTAAGATTTTTAAAACATGTAAAGGATTCCAGCCAGACTACTCAAGTCAGATGGTCAGAGCATTTTACTGGCTCGATTTATTTATGAATGACAACGGGCTATGGGGGGGGTGGAGCAGGACTCCGCTCGAGTGAGTGAAGGAGTTCAACTGTGTGACACTATTAAATGGTTGAGAATTAAAAAAAGAATGTTCTGTGGACTAAAATGTTTCAGAAACTGGAGAAACTGTCTTGGGGTGAGAGGGTCAGACCACGTATTTAGGGGACAGTAACACTCGCTAAGCATGGAAAAAATGTTGGCAATTTTGAATTTGGTGAATATCTTTTGCCCAATGAGTAAGCAGAGTGGGCAAAGGGATATGTTAGGTGGTGATGGGGTCAGGTGAATGGCACTTTTTATTTGCTGAGCGTCTACTGAATGTTAATGTACCCCCTGGCAGCCAGTCAGAGCCAAGCAAATAAACAGCTAATTTTCTAATGATGAACAGCCATGGTAGGGGCTGCGAAGAAAATAGAGAAAAGGATCCAAGGCTAAATTACATCCTGCACATCTCCCCAGGCCTACACCGCCACCTGGATGGTTGAAGCATTCTGTATTTGGACTCGGGAAGAGGAGGATGACTCTTCATCATCTGGCCCCACCATGAGAGGCGGGCCAATCTGTGGGGGTTCCACTCCAGTTAGCTCCTTGGAAGGTGAGTAGTGGCCGAGGGGAGGCAGAGACAGGTGCAGAAGCACCACCCAAGGAATAAAAAGCTATATGGAAAAAATAAATATTTTTACATTCCAAATCCACCCTCCACCTGCTGTGCACAGATCAAGCACCCCTTTCCAACTTTCAGATAATTTTAACACCTCCCCTCTACCCAGTTATCCACTGGTGCCCACCTCTCTCCTTTCTCCACAGTCTGAGTGAAGTAATAGGTGTGTAACATTGAGGTGATAGCTGCCCCACTAACCACATGATGTGTAACATAGAGCTGCTTGCAAACCACTGACAGTCTTTTTCAACAGCTCACTGGAAACAGGTGTTGTTCTAGAGAATGGAGAAGAGCAGATATGATCCCTCTCTCATCACCAAACACGTTGACAGCGCCAGGATGCTACATCACAACCACCACATGTGACAAAAGTTGGGGAATACCACAAGATGTTCCAAATCCACTAGAAATGGAAAGTGCACTAAGGACACAAAATGTAAACAGAGTAATTGTGCAGCAAGCGGGACTAACTGGGGATGGAAGGCAATGTGCATTAATGCTCGTAGCCTTCCAAACAAAATCCCAGACTTCACTGCCATGATTCCCAAGGCCTTCCTTGACTGGGTCGCTGTCATGGAGACTTGCTTCATGGAGAACCACACCTGGGATGTTGCTATCCCTGGATAAACTCTCTTCAGGGGAGACTGCAAGGGAAAAAAAGTTTTGGGGGAGTGGCTATGTATATCAGAGATGGAATTAATGCAACTGAAATCCAGAGACTGCACATCAATGCAGAGGCCCTATGGATCACTCTGGGTGCTGGTAACAGGGATCCTATCTGGGTAAGAGTCATCTACAGACCCCCTACCCAGGAGACAGAGAAGGATAAAGACCTCCTGGAAAACAAACTGAGGATGGATGACAAAGGCAAGTTACTACTGGTTGGGAACTTCAGTCTACCAGATGTTGACTGGTCCATCACTGCCTCCTCAGAGATGAGTAGAGAATTCCTCATCACACTGTTTAATCAATTGGTAGAGTCCCCCGTTAGGGAATCTGCTATTTTGGACCTGGTACTTAAAAACAGTGCCAGGGTTTCAGGCGTGCAAGTGGGGATCAACCTGGGCACCAGCAACCACAGGTCAGTCTGGCTTATGATTAGCAACAAAGAGAACCCTTGTCACATCAGACTCAGACTGCTTGATTTCAGAAAAACAAATTTCCCAAAAATGAGGGAAAGTATTAAATAACTGCTGGTAACCGATGCCACAGGGAATGTGGAAGACATCTGGATAAAACCTATTAGTAAACACTGCCTGTGACTGCTCGACTAGATGCTACTACTTGGATGTGTGTTCCCTACTGGCACTTAAAACCATTTGACCCTTGCATCCTTCTTGGCATATTTGGCCACATCTCTCCTTGCTCCCCAAACTTCCTCTCTCCCTCTCTTTTCCCCTGTGCTTCTCCACTCTCTCTCACCTCCCGCCATCCATTCCACTCCCTTTCCTCCCCTCCTTTCTCTTCACTTTCTCCTCACCTCCACCCCCACACTTATCTCTCCTTACATCCCTAGTCACATCTACATGGAGCATATTTCCTATTGACACTTAAACTGGTTGACGATTGCCTCCCTCTTGACATAGTTGGCTATTTCTTCCCTGCCCCCCCTTACTTTCCTCGCACTCCCACTCCTCCCCTCCTCTGTTTCTCCATTCTCTCTCACCTCCTTTCCCTCCCTTCACTTACCCTTTCCCCTTCCTACACTCCCCTGTCTCATCTCCTCCACCTCCTCAACTATCTTTCCCTCTTAATCCTTCCTCACCCCTTAGACTAGGCCTCACGGGCTGATTCTCAACTCTGTTGTTATGTTTGTACTGCCCCTGATTGTCTGCATTAGCTTGCCTAACCATTTGCACTCTGGCATACTTTGTACAATGCCATTCAAAACTGTAACTTTAAAGTCCTCACTATTCTATGTTTTACTGCGGTACTGTCTTTGTATTTCCTACCTGACATTGTAACATTTTTAAGCGCTTGTCACCTGGTGACAATCTTATTGTAACCTGCCTTTGCAATCACCTGATGTGGAACCTCTGTAAAGAGCTTTCAGCTCTAAGGTGTCAATCCAAGAATGCAATCAATAAATAAATAAATAAAACTGTAAAATGCTATAATTACAGTTACGGCCCAATGCACAAAACAAATAAACAGATCCAGAAAATCAAAGAACCCACTCTAGTTTTCCAAAGAGGTGGCTTATAGAAAGTACAAGGAGACCAAATCCAAGAAGGATAGAGAAGAATACAGGATTAAACTCAAGGAAGCAGGAAAAGCAATTAGGGTAGACAAGGTCCAGCCAGGCAGAGGAAAGAATAGCACAGGGAGTGAAGAGTGGGGGGGGGGACAAAACATTCACTTGTTATATACAGGAAAAAAGAATGAGTAAGGAAGGAATAACCAGGTTAGCAACTAAAGATGGACAGCTGGTGGAGAATGACAAAGACAAGGCAGAAGTACTCAACACTTTTTTCTGCTCGGTCTTCACCCATGAAGACAAAGGCAATGGTCCAGCACTAGCCAAGGCACATCTCCACAACAGAGGAGTAGACACCAGCCTCTTTACAAAAGAAAGGGTCCTTGAGGAGCTGTCAAAATTAAAGGTGGACAAGTCAATGGTGCCAGATGGAATACACCTAAGAGTTCTGAAGGAACTTTGGGAGAAGATTGCAGCCCCACTAGCCTAACTATTTAACAAGTCACTTGAAGATGGCATAGTGCCACAGGACTGGAGAAGGGCCACAGTTGTGCCATTGCACATGAGTGGTAGCAGAGCGGTAACAGGAAATTACCACCCCATCAGCCTGACCTCAGTGGTGGGTAAAGTAATGGAGACATTGCTTAAAGAAAGAGTAGTGGAGTACATGAAAGAAAGTGAGAAACTTGACCCAATGCAGCATGGCTTCACAGCAGGATGCTCATGCCAAACAAATACAGTATGATAGAATTCTTTAACTGAGTTACAAGAGCAGTGGATCAAGGTGCGGCTGTGGACGTAGTATGACTGGATTTTAGCAAACCTTTGATATGGTTCCAGACAGAAGGCTAGGAAATAAATTGGAGCAAACAAGTGAAGGTCAGAAAGTGGTCAACTGGATAAAAAGCTTGCTACAGGACAGGACTCAGAGAGTTATAGTGAATGGTACCTTGTGACAGGAAGGGACAGTAACCAGTGCCGTTCCACAGGGGTCAGTGCTTGGCCCAGTCCTTTTCAACAGACTCATCAGTGACATCACTTAGGGACTGAAAGGGAAAGTCTGCTTGTTCACAGATGATACAAAGCTCTGCAACAGGGTGGACACGCAGGAAGGGATTCTAGGAATGGAGGCAGATCTAAGAAAGCTGGAGGAATGGTCTAAGAACTGTCAGCTGAGATTCATCATGAAAAAGTGTAAGGTAATGCACTTGGATAAGAGGAACCCAGGAAATAACTATGTCCTGGAAGGGCAGCAATTGAAAAAGCCGAAGATGAAACGGGATCTAGGAGCTATGACACTGGATGATTTAAAGATAGGAAAGCAATGCGAAAATGCAGCATTAAGGGCAAGTGGCATCCTTGGATGCATAGGTAGGGGTATTACTAGCAGAAAGCATGAGGTAATCATCCCACTCTATAGGTCCTTGTTGAAGCCTCACTTGGAGTACTGTGTGTAGTTCTAGAGGCTACATCTTAAAAAGGACATAGACCCTCTGGAATCCATGCAGAGGAGAGCCACCAAGATGGTCCAGGGGCTACACTACAAACCTTATGAAAATAGGCTCCGCCAGTTAAATCTATTCTGCCTAGAACAGAGAAGGAACAGAGGATACAGGATAGAAACAATTAAATTTGTTAAAGGGATAAACACAGTATATACTGGTAACCTCTTTCAGGAAAATAGGACTGCAGGTACAAGAGGGCACAACCTATGCCTGGTTGGCGGTAAATTCAGGACCAATGTTAGGAAGTACTTTTTCAAAAAGAGGGTTGTAGACTCATGGAACAGTGTGCCACCTGAGGTGGTGGTGGCTAAGACTGTCAGAGAATTCAAATGGGCATGGGACAGTCAATGTAGTCACCCCAGCAGTAGATGGGGGGGTAGACATCTCAGTCAAACCAGATGGACCACACAGTCTCCTTCTGCTGGCAGATTCTTATGTTCTTATGTGAGCAGCAACAGGATGGAAGCTAGTAACTATAGGACAGTCAGCCTCACATCAATGGTGGAGAAATTAATGGAAACCCTGTTAAAGGAAAGTTTGGTAGAGCAACTTGAATCCAGTGAGCTATGTCACCAAAGGCAGCATGGATTTACAGGGGGGGGCATGCCAATAAAATTTGATTGATTTCTTTAACTGAATGACCGGAGAAATAGACCAGAAGAGGGCAGTGGATTTGGCTTACCTGGATAGACCTGGGTGGGCAGTGGATGTGGCCTATCTGGACTTGACCAATGTCTTCAACACTGTGCTGCACAGGAGATTGATAAAGAAATTGAGTAGCCTAGGGGTGGGATCTAAAGTGGTGAACTGGGTAAGGAACTGGTTGTCGCAGGTACATGGGTTGCAAAGATAACACAGGACACAGTTATTGAGTACAAAACACCCGGAAGCACTACAGGTTGCTGACAGCAACATTGCTGACATCCACCACAGTGACACCTGGAAACCACTGCAATCAACCCCCGTTGCACACCAAACCGATCACCGTCAACCCGACACTGTAGCTGCAATGGACACATCAATGGAACTGAGAGGAGCACGGCCACTGCAACAATGCACCGGCAATGACTGCCACTGCAGCAATGGACCCAACAACATGCCCCCCCACCCATGGAGGACCTGATGGACAGCTGAGCGACAGGTTTGGGATGTGGACAGGGCCACCTGTAGGCACAGCATAGGCAGGGGACGGAGCACATACACTACAGGAGATAATGGTGGCCCATCCAGTGCACCCAAGTCTGCAGCTGCAGCAGTAGTGTCTGTAGTCACCACCAGTGCACCTGCTGCCACTGTGGGGAGTGTCAGCTGCTGTAGTGGGTAGCTGTTGCGGGGGTCGGGTGTTTGGCAGTCGCTACGCCGGTGTCAGAATTGTGGTGTCACTTTGACACCGTGCTTCCAAAACACCTGCAGTGTGTTTTATTTTATACAAAAGCATCAAAATACAGAAATAATAAATAAATAGAAATAAACAGTTCAAACTAAACTAGAAAATAAACAATAGCTCAATGCTATTCCACCTTATTTCAGGTATCTTGATAAAACAATACTCAGCTTTTTATTTCTGCTTGCTTGAGATAAACTCCTGTTTCAGGCACAGGTCCTTCTCTTTCCTTGTCCTCAGGGAAGTGAGACTGGCTGGATAGCTAATCTGACTGTTGGTGTTTGAGGTGGGCTTATATAGCCCTCCCACTTATGGGAAGCTCCATCGCATAACCTCCAATTAGTTCTAGAATGGTTCCTAAATAGGGAAACTCCTACTCTGTTACATAATGATGGAAACTCCTCTATTACATAATGAGGTCTTAGCTTACAGAGTATAAATACAGCCTTCTAGGGGCAGCTGTCCCCATATATGAAATCCCCTTCCTGAGATCTTACTTATGGGAAGTCCCTTGTTTTCTATATAAGCAAATAGTGCAAACATTTATTGTATTTATACATGTGTTCTATTATTATAGCATGTACACTAGCCCTTTAATTTATATCTCAAGGCTCTATATATAATGGGGCTCCTTTAGAGACCTGCAGTGTCTCTTTATTCTTTCATTTGTTTAATTTATTTATTGTGTTTAGTTTATCTTGCAGCCCTCTCCTTATTCTGAGGGCTACTCTCTGTAAAGCATTTCCATACATAGGGATATTCCTGTTCCTTTAAATCATTTGTTTTCTATGTTGTAGCAGAGCAGCAGACTGCTAGGCAGTCATTGCCTAGCTGCTCTGCTTTGGGGATCTCTATGGATTTGGTAAACCTATACTCTAGCAGCCTAGATTGGCAGCACACATGCTATGGACTCCTCCACGGCTAGCTGGCACCATTCTACAGCATATTTTATACAAAGCAAGCAGCCAGGAGTCCTAATAATACAGGAGCATCTGTAATTATTTACATAAATATCGAGTGGCAGCAAAAGTAAAAGAAAAGTTTGCTGCTCAGTACAAGCAGCTCTTGCTTCGATGCAGGATTTCTTTGGCATATCATTCTACATAACAACGGAGTGACAGCAAAATAATTCAAACAAAACCATAATGCTGCTTCGTTTGTATCCATAATCCACCTATCAGAGTGGACGTTATTTTGTATATAACTGTCATTTTAAACATTTCCAAACATTCCTGCACCCCATACATAAAAATGGCATAAGCATTAATTTTATAGAAACATAGAAAGATAGACTTTGACGGCAGATAAGGACTGCTTGGTCTACCTAGTCTGCCCATTTCCCTACCTACAGGACAAACTGCAGATCCTAGTTAACCAAACAGCCTATTTCTTCCTACCCACCACAAAAATTGCCTTATGTCTGTCCCCTGCATTCTTGAATTCTCTCACAGTTTTAGACCCCACAACCTCCTCAGGAAGGCTGCTCCATGCGTCCACCACCCACTCTGTGAAAAAATACTTCCTCACATTGTCCCTGAACTGCCCCCCCATCTTCAAATTGTGTCCCCTTGTTCATGCACATCTCTTTTTCAGAAAGATGCTACCCTCTTGGACTTTGTTGATTCCACTGAGGTACTTAAAAGTTTCTGTCATGTCCCCCCTCTCCCTCCTTTCCTCAAAAGTATACATATTAAGCTCCTTTAGTCTCTCCTCATATGGCTTCTCTTGCAGACCCTGCACCATTTTAGTTGCCGTCCTCGGGACTGCCTCTATCCTGTCTATGTCCTTGCGGAGATGGGGTCTCCAGAACTGGATGCAGTTTATGAAACACTTTATTTCAAAAAATGCACTTTATTCAACCAACACCTTATACTGTATCTCTTCAAAGGCACTTTATATCTTTCACCATTAAATGTCATAAATGCACCTTATTTCATTCCTGCCAACTAGCTTTAGCCTGGTGCATGATTTTGGGGAGTTCTTGGTGAGGGATGGAAATATGGAAATTAGAACTAAAGGCAGTAGGAAAAAGATTTAGTAAGAAATAGAAAAGACTGCCTATGCCAGGGGCTGAGAAAGGTAAAGTATAGCATAGGAAGATACTGTTGCACAACAGGTTTCAGCAGAAAAAAGGAAAAGATAAGAAAGGCATCCCTCCACTGGGGTTATCAGACTGGCAGAACACAGTTCTGCCACACTATTCCCTCTTTAAGAAAAAAACAGTAACTCTTACAGCACTGGTTTTAGCAACAAACCCCCAGAATGTATATACATTCCGTTCTGATGGGGGTTTGGGTTGGAGCTTCCACCCACCCATGCTTTAGAATCTCCACTCCAGGGTCCCTTTACACAATAAACAAATTACAGTACAGTCTTTACTATACATACTGTAATTACTTCATTACCCTGGGGTTGATAAATTTGTATTATTAACAAGGCCCCTTGAATTCTGCAATTCTGCGGTTGCAGAATTTTCAGCAGAATTTGCATCATGCCGCAGAATTCATCTAGTGCCGCATAATTCATTGTTTTTGGTGAATTTTCATTCAAATATACAGTTTTTCCATAGTGCCAGGCTCCTGTATCCATCTTGTTTATCCTGAAGCCCCTCCTCTATGCTTGGCAGGTGATGTCATCTATGACATCACATCATATTTTAGCCAATGGTGGGACTGCATTCTGCCACAGAAATGAATAAATCATGCTGCAGAAATCAGAAAATGCTGCCACAGAAGCCTAGGAACCCTGCCACAGAAATCAGAAAATCCTGCCGCAGAGCACTAGGGGCCCTGATTATTAACCATCATAGTATGGTCTCATAACATTTCATTAACACATTATATATAATTACATTTCAAGTTTCATTTGTCTGGACCACATCTGCACTGGATAAAAAATCAGCATTTTTATGTTGGCTTCCTGACCTATGCTTCACTGTAAATTTAAAAGGCTGTAAGGTCAGGTACCATCACATAATGCGGGCATTCTGGTCCTTCATCTGATTTATCCAACACAAGGGGTTGTGATCAGTGAGAAGGGTAACCTCAGTGTCCCATAAATAAAAGCGTAAACCTTCTATTGCCCCCTTAATGGCCAGGCACTCCTTCTTGATGGTAGCGTACTTCTGCTCCCTGCCATGTAACTTACGATTGATATCAATTATGGGGTGGTCTTCTCCATCAATGGTCTGATTCAGGACAGCTCCGATCCCTGTCTTGGAAATGTCTGTATGCACTTCAAAAGGGAGACTAACATCAGGGCACCTTAACACAGGGGAAATGCACAGGGCAGCTTTGACAGCCCTAAATGTCTCATCACAATCAGAGGTCCACTTGACAAGGTTCCACATCTCTTTTTGGTCAGGTCAGTCAATGGTGTGGTGATGGCAGTGAAGTTAGGTATAAACTCCTGTAGTGCCCTGCCAGGCATAGAAAAGACCTGACTTACTTTTTGGTTTTGGACACAGGGCAGTTGGCAGCTGCCTCAACTTTTTCAATTTCAGATTGCACACTCCCATTCCCTAGTAGAAACCCAAGGTACCTGGTTTCTGACATAGCTAAGGTGCACCTGGCAGGGTTTATAGTAAGCCCTGCTTTCTGTATGGACCTTAACACAGTGGTCAGCTCTGTTTTGTGCGATGACCAATCTGGACTCTGGATGACTATGTCATCCAGAAAGGCAGCACAGTATGCTGTACGTGGGGTCAATATCCTGTCCATTAATCTTTGAAAAGTCACAGGGACTCCGTGCAGATCAATTGGCATTGTGGTAAATTGGAATAAACCAAGGGGCATACTGAAAGCTGTCTTCTTTCTAGATTCAGGGGCTAAGGGAATCTGCCAATATCCCTTGGTCAGGTCACGTGTGCTGATGTACTTCGCATACCCTATTTTATCTATGATGTCATGTATCCTAGGCATGGAGTATCCATCAGAATGGGAAATATTGTTGACCTTCCTAAAATCTAGGCACAGCCTAATGCTGCCTTCCTTCTGTGGAACCACCACTATGGGTGATGACCAGGCACTAGTGGAGGGTTCTATAATGCCCAGTGTCTTCAACTTTTCAATTTCTTGCTTTACCCCTTCCCTGACTTTCTCAGACAACCTATACGGTTTCTGTCATATAGGTCCAGACTCGGTTGTAATGTGATGTTATACTCACACTGCTCTACCCTGTATGCTTGTGAAGGTGGGTGGAAAGGATTCAATCAGGTGTAGGATTTCCTTTTTCTGTTGGGGTTCTAGCTTAGGGTTCACCTTTATAGCAGAAAGTTTTTTCTTCCCCTCAAGCCTCTGGTACACCACCTCAAACTCAGTTTCTTCTTTCTCTGAGTGTATGTTTAGGGTCCTCAGGGCTTCTTTTCTTTCTATCCACTTTTTCAGAAGGTTAGCATGATATATCTTTCTCCCAGAGTACTTATCAGGGGTATCAGCTTCGTAGACTACAGGCCCTGTTTGCCTCAGAATCAAGTATAGCTCTTGCCATTTCATCAATAACTTGTTCTGGGTGGTGGGTAGCAACAACACCTTCTCTCCTGCTTTCAGTTCTTTCTGTTTACAGTGGCTGCATAGTATGCTTTTTGTTTGGTTTGATAGCTCATGTTGTTTGCATGTGCCTTTTTCATATAGTTGACCAAACTTTTACAGAGTTGGACCATGTACTCTGTAATGTTGGTATGACCCACTTGTGTACTCTCTTCCCAGAACTCCTTGACCATGTCCATTGGTCCTCTGGGATTCCTGACATACAAAAGGGAGAAAGGGGAGTATCCTGTAGTGGCTTGCAGGACCTCTCTGTAGGCAAAGAACAAGAGTGGGAGGTATCTATCCCAGTCCTTTCCCTCCTCATGCAATAACTTTTTAAGTATTCTTTTTAACATCTGGTTGAACCGTTCATTCACACCATCAGTTTGTGGGTGGTAGGGCATTGTTCTTACTGCCACTACCCCCAGCAAATGGTATAACTCCTTTAACAGAGTGGCCTGAAAATGACTGCCTGGTCTGTAAGTACCTCTTTTGGGATCCCAAGATGGCTGAACACTTTAACAAGTTCCTCTGCAATCCAGGGAGTGGTGTCAGTGTGTAAGGGTATGGCCTCAGGGTACCTTGTTGCATAGTCACATATCACTAAGATATATTTATATCTTCGGGCATTCTTTTGCAAGGGGCCTGCAATGTCCATCACCATTCTTTCAAATGGCATGCTGACTCTGGGTAAGGGCACCAGGGGCACTGTGTCTTTACAGGTAACCTGGGCAACCTTTTGGCACTCAGGACAGAATCTGCAGTACTCTGCCACCTCCTTGTGTATATTTGGCCAAAATAAATGCTGTAAGAGCCTATCAAGGGTTTTATCCCTTCCAGCATGACATGCCCATGGTAGATCATGTCCTAAGTATAATAATTGGTTCCTAAAGCTTTTAGGAACCACCAACTGCTCGGTCTTTTCATCCATTCTTGGGTTGTTATATACTCTATACAAGATATCATTTGTACATTTAAATACAGGTGCCCTGGGTGGTTTCCTATGGTTCACCTGCTGGAAAAATTCAGCAATTGTATCATCATTGCGTTGTTCTTGGGCAATATCACATTTCACAAACAATTTGTCCATAACACCCACATCATTAGGCAGTCCATTTTGAACTCTCCGGCTCCTTTGAGCTCTTTTCATCTCCCTTTTTGTTTTCTGCTGGGTACATGGTGTGTCAAGTACATCCCCTTCAAAAGGAAATGTGTCCCCCAGATTCTTTGCTCTGGTCTGTGACCTGGTTGTTACAGCTGTCATATTCCCAGGGATTACTAAGGCTGAAAATGTGGATAGTCATGCCCAATAACTACTGGTGCTGGCAGTTTTGGAACTATGCCCACCATCATCTCTACCTCCTGCCCATCAACATTCATAGCCACTGTGGTAGTCTGGTACCTGTGAGTGTCTCCATGTACACAGGTGACACCTGTAAACATGTTCAGCATTGGGGCCTTCCCTAGTACATCAGGGTGCACTAATGTCTGTTGACTACCTGTGTCGATTAACCCAATCATGTTCTTTTCCCTGATAGTGACAGTGTTGGCAAAGTTACCCCAGTTATATACAGCAAGATGGTTTGTGTCATTCTTCTTCTTTTTATAGTAGAAGTGTTCAATATGCCCTTTACAGTTACAATACTGGCAGATAATGTCTGGGTTATAGGGCCTTCTTTCTCGGTTATCCTGTCTACCTGTATTTCTCCCAGGAGGACAAGATGGGGTAATATTAGAATGTTGTACCAGTTGCTGGGTGGAAGTGATGGTCAAGTCCATGGTCCGATATCCTCTCTTTGTTGGCTGTCTGGCCACCAGGTAATCCTCCACCAGGGTAATTGCAGCCTTCACTGATTCGGGATGATGTTCCCTCACCTAGATATGGACCTCGGCAGACAATATCTGCAAAAACTGTTGCATCACAACTGACTCAGTTATGTCCAGTATTGTCTTCCCCTCTGGTTGCAGCCATTTGTTGCAAAGTTCATTGAGACGGGTGAATGTCTCTCGGGGGTATCGTCCCTCGATGCTTAAAGGAGCAGAAATGCTGCCTGTAAGTCTCAGTATTAATGTTAAAATGTTTCAAGATTTCCTTCTTGACAGTGCTTTGTTGGTCCATGTGACTGTAGGCCAGTTGTGCTCAACCCATCAAAAAGGGAGCCAGCCTGACCACCCACTGATCTGGAAGCCACCCACAGACCTTCGCTTCTCTCTCAAAGGTCAATGTCATCAGTAGCTGACATTTTTGTTAGTTTTATGTCTTTAGGGCTGGCATGTGTACCTTCAGCAGATTTATTGATCCCAATGATTTGCAGGGCCCTCAGTGTATCTGCCCAGTGCTCATCCTGCCATCTTCTTTCCCTGTCTCATGCCAGCTCCATTTCAATTTGCTTTCTGGCAAGCCATTTCAGCAACTTGCCCATGTCTTCTGGGGGTTCCTCGATCCAGACCTCCTCCAGTTCTTCCTCTTCACCATCCTCATCACTGTCTTCTCCATAGGAGGTCATCGATTTCCTCCCCAGTCTGGCCCTCTGTGTCTTTCCAAACTCCAGGCCAGGGAACAACTGCTCACTAGTCAGCTCTGCCTGTGCTCTGGTCAGAGTGGGCCGTGCTGGTGTAGTCATCTCTGAAACATAGAAACATAGAAACATAGACTTTGACGGCAGATAAGGACCGCTAGGCCCATCTAGTCTGCCCATTTCCCTACCTACAGGATAGGCCGCAGATCCTATTTAACCAACAGCCTATATCTTCCTGCCACCCACAAGAATTGCCTTATGTCTGTCCCATGCATTCTTCAATTCTCCCACAGTTTTAGACTCCACAACTTCCTCAGGAAGGCTGTTCCATGCATCCACTACCCTCTCTGTGAAATAATACTTCCTCACATTGCCCCTGAACCGCCCTCCTTCTATCTTTAAATCGTGTCCCCTTGTTCTTGCAAGTCTCTTTTTCTGAAAGATGCTACCCTCTTGGACTTTGTTGATTCCCTTGAGGTACTTGAAGTTTCTATCATGTCCCCCCTCTCCCTTCTTTCCTCAAGGGTATACATATTAAGCTCCTTTAGTCTCTCCTCATACGGCTTCTCTTGCAGACCCTGCACCATTTTAGTTGCCCTCCTCTGGACTGCCTCTATCCTGTCTATGTCCTTGTGGAGATGGGGTCTCCAGAACTGGACACAGTATTCAGATGGGGTCTCACCAACTGTCTGTACAGAGGATAACAACTTCCTGTTTTCTGCTGCTGATGCCTCCCTATACATCCCAGTATACCCCAGCCCTCCCTACTGCCTTCTCACATTGCTTGCTAACCTTAAGGTCATCTGATATGATTACCCCAGGTCCCTTTCCTGTTTTGTTGTTGTTACTACCTCCCCACCCATTGTGTATTCTTCCTGGGTTCTTGTTTCCCAGGTGCATTATTTGCACTTTTGCATTGAATCCTAGCTGCCATACATCTGACCATTCCTCCAACCTTGCCAAGTCCCTTTTCATCCTTTCCACGCCTCCTTGTGTATCAACCCTGTTGCAGATCTTTGTGTCATCTGCAAAAAGGCATACTTTTCCTTCCAGTTCCTCTGCAATGCCACTGATGAAGACATTAAAAAGGACTGGACCCAATACTGAACCCTGCTGTACCAAACTAGTAACCGCCCTTTCTTCAGAGTGGACTCCATTTACAATTACCTTCTGTGTCCTGTTGTCCAGTCAATGTTTTACCCAGGCTACCACCCTGGGACCCACTCCCAGGCTGGTTAATTTGACTAATAATCTTTTGTGTGGGACTGTGTCAAATGCCTTGCTAAAGTCTAGGTAGGCCATGTCCACAGCCCCTCCCTGGTCTACTACTTTGGTCACCCAGTCAAAGAAATCTATTAGATTCATCTGACATGACCTTCCACTGTGAACCCATGCTGCCTTGGATCCTGTGCTCCACTGACCTCTAGGTACTCAACTATTCTTTCCTTCAGAGTGACTCCATCACTTTCCCTACCACAGAGGTCAGACTGACAGGTCTGTAGTTCTTGCCTCTGTCTTGGTCCCACTTTTGTGAAGGGAATCACATCCGCCTTCCTCCAGTCCTCGGTACCACACCATCCTCCATGATTTATTAAAAGAGTAGCCAGTGGTTTCACTAGTTCCTTCCTAATTCTTTTAGAATTCTGGGGTGAATTCCATCAGGACCCATTGCTTTGTCCACCTTCAGTTTTAGGAGTTCTTGCAGAACCCTTTCTTCTGTGAAAGGACTGGGATAGACCCCCCTATCAAGAGTGCTTCTGTTAATTGGATTAGGCACTTTCCCCTCCTCTTTTGTGAATACTGAGCAGAAATATTCGTTCAGTATTCCTGCTTTTTCACTGTCCCCCTCTGCCCACCCACCGTTTATTCTATTCCGTTTCACTATCCCTCCCTTTGTCTTTCTACGCTCGCTGATGTACCTATAAAAGGTTTTATCCCCCTTCTTAACTGAGTTGGCTATCTTTTCCTCAGTTTGGGCCTTTGCTATTCTGACTTCCCTCCCTGCTTCTTTCTGCCTTAACTGGTACAGCTCTCTGTCCTGCTCCTTCTGTGTTTCCTTATACTTCTGGAATGCTATCTTTTTCTTCCTGACTTTCACAGCCACCTCTCTTGAGAACCATAGTGGCTTTTTCTTTCATTTTGATTTGTTTATTTGCTTCACACAAAGGCTTGTTGCCTCTGTGATGGCAGTTTTGATAATTCCCCATTGTTGCTCCATACCTCCTTCTAGCCTGTTTGCTAGTGCTTTTCTGAGGCACTCTCCCATCTTGCCAAAGTCAGCCCTCCTAAAGTCCAGTACCCTCACTTTTATGGCTTGACTCTGTAGCTGAGGTTAATGTGAACCACACTGTTTGATGGTCCCTTGTCCCAGATGGCAACCCACTTCTAGATCTGAGATCCTCTCACTGCCCGTTTGAGAGTATGAGTCTAAGATTGCTCCCTCACGAGTGGGTTTTGAAACTAGCTGTCTAATGCCTGCCACCTGTAGGGTGTCAAGAATGGCCCTGCTCTTGGATGTGGCTGCAGCAAATGTGCTCCAGTTAACATCTGGCATATTCAGGTCTCCATCAACAGTATCTCCTTTCTCTGCCATTCTAAGAATGCCTTCCATCATATCTTTGTCCATTCCTTCCCCTGACATGGGGTCTGTACACAACCCTGTGCGGTTGTGGTGCCCTTTCCAGTCTCCAAGGTGACCCACAGTGCCTCCTCTCCTCCCTGTTTACTCTTTTGTTCAGTTGCTTTATCCCTTCTTTACATAGAGAGCTACTCCTCCCCTCTTCTCCCTGCCTGTCTCTCCTGTAGGTTATGTACCCTGGTATTTAACATCCAGTTATGGTTCTCTGTGTACCATGTTTCTGTGACTGCTATGATATCCAGGCATCCCTCTTCCATTAAGGCCACCAGCTCAGGGGCTTGTTGCCCAGACTACGGGCATTGGTACTCATTACCTCCATTTCCGATGGCCTTACCCCTTTACCCCATCCCCTGTCCTTCTGCCTTTGTCACTTTCTCCATTTACCCTGCCTTTCCTATCGACATCTCCATGTTGGTGTTTGCCACACTTACTACCGTGATTGTTTGGGGGCTAGGATTTTCCTGCTCCTTTCCAGTGCCTCCCCTTGGCTGGTTTAAAGCTTGCCAATGAAGCATTTAAACCTATCACCTAGGATCCTGGTTTCCCTCCCAGACAGATGCAGCCCATCATGCCAGTATAGGCTTGCATCACTCCAGGTGGACCCCAGTCCCCAATGAAATAAATCCCTGAGCTCCCACCAGTTTTCAACCACTGATTGAATCCATGGTGCGGAACACCTAGCCTCTCCTATGCCATAAATGGGTAGCACCTCCGAGAGGTTACCGTGCATGCTACTTGACTAAGGCCCTCCCAATTCCACAAACTCTTCCTGCACTTCTCTAATCCCTTTCTTAGCCAGGTCATTTGTCCCTAAGTGGACAATGACATCCAGCTCCCTCCCCTGTGCAGCTGCTCTGGCAATCCTGAGGATTCGCTCCCTGTCCCCCCAAGCCATGGCGCCAGGCAGGCACTGCCCCTCCTCTCCCTTTCTTGCCCAGTTCTACCTTCCTAACAATGGAGTCCCCCACCAGGAGTTGTTTCCTTCCCCTGCAGGGTCCCCTGCCACCCTCCTGTGGGTCTCCTTTGTGGAGGTTCCCAGCATCCTCCTTGGTCTCCACTGTAGGTGCCTCCATAGAGGAACCACACTTTGCCAGAATGGCATAGGAATTGTGGAGAGGTACAACTGGAGGGATGTGCCTCTGTTCCACCACTCTCACCCTCCCTGAGCCCACATACCACTGTGCCATGAGTTATCTTGGTGTCAGGTCTGACACCTAGTGAAATCCACCCTGCAGCTTAGGACTTTCAGAATCCTACTTCAAAAACCATATGTCACAGGTACATGGGTTGCAAGGATAACACAGGACACAGTTATTGGGTACAATACACCTGTAATGTGTTTTATTTTATACAAAAGTATCAAAATACAGAAATAATAAATAAATAGGAATAAACAATTCAAACTGAATTAGAAAATAAACAAGAGATCATTGCTATTCCATCTTACTTCAGGTATCTCAATAAAATAATACTCAGCTTTTTTTTTCCTGCTTGCTCGAGATAAACTCCTGTTTCAGGGACAGGTCCTTCTCTTACCTTGTCCTCAGGTAAGTGAGACTGGCTGGATAGCTAATTTGACTGTTGGTGTTTGAGGAGGGCTTATATAGCCCTCCCACTTATGGGAAAGTCCATCCCATAACCTCCAATTAGTTCTAGAATGGTCCCTGAATAGGGAAACTCCTCTTCTATGATATAATGAGGGGAAATTCCTCCTCTATTACATAATGAGATCACAGAGGTTAGCTCACAGAGTATAAATACAGCCCTCTAGGGGCCATTGTCCCCCATAGGAAATCCCCTTCCTGAGGTCTTATTTATGAGAAATCCCTTATTTTCTATATAAGCAAACAGTGCAAATATTTATTGTGTTTATACATGTGCTGTATTATTACAGCATGCATACTAGCCCTTTGATTTATATCTAAGGGCTCTATATATAATGGGGCTCCTTTAGAGACCTGCAGTGTCTCTTTATTCTTTAATTTGTTTAATTTATTTATTGTGTTTAGTTTATCTTGCAGCCCTCTCCTTATGCTGAGGGCTACTTTCTCTGTAAAGCATTTCCATACATAGGGACATTCCTGTCCCTTTAAATAATTTGTTTAAAAGGGATCGACGTCTAGCTTACTGTGTGCAGTTCCCTGACTCATAGTTAGCCTCACTCTAATGCAAGAGCACTACATCCATAGTTTTCTACTTGTTTCACTTCACCTGACACTAGGGAGCTATTGAAAAGGTTGGTCAGTGGGGCTGCCAGTACTTCTGCCAGCTCATTCAGCACCCTTGGATGCATACCATCTGGCATGAGAGATATGTCTGCCTTAAGGACCATTAGTCCCTTGAAGACCCTGTCATCTGTGATCAACTCCTCTTGCATCTGTACACCTTCCCTTTGCATATCCTACCTTGTGGTATTGGTCCATCATTCTCTTCAGTGAATACTGAGCAGAAGTATTTGTTCAATACTTCTGCTGTTCCTCTACTGTCCTCCACCCACTCAATCCTTTGCCTCAGATTGACAACACTTTCCTCCATTCTCCTTTTGTCTCAGAAGTATTGAAAAAAGGTGTTGTGAGCTGCCTTGGCTCCCTCCTATATTCCCAACTCTGCTCGTGCTTTGTCCTTTCTCACTTCCTTACCAGCTGACTTGAGTTTGTTCACGTTGTCCACTCTGTCCTCATCTGGCTGCATCTTTCTGCATCTTTTGAAGGAAGTCCTTTTCTTTCTTTCTGCACTTACTACCTTCCCTGTGAACCAGAGGGGTTTCTTGAGTTTATTCTTCTTCTTACCATTCTGTTTCAGAAAGGTGTTGGTGACTTCCTGGATCTCTTTATAACGACAAACCAATTTTTTTTTCAAACTTCTCCCATTGCCCACCCCAAACTCAGCCAGGCGTGTGCCCATTTTGTTAAAGTTTTTTTTTTTTTTTTTTAATCTGGTCCATATTTTTTAATGTTCAGTGGCAGGATTCATGAAAAAGTGCAAATCACAATGCAAACTTTTGCATTGCACCATGCAGTTGCCCAGGTGCTTAAAAATGCTATACACAGGCGGATATCGCAGGGTGCTATCTGACTGCGAATAGGGCTTGGAAGAGGTAGCAGTAACACCCATACCACTACCTCTAACCCCAGTAGCATTGCCCCAACCTGCAGGACTTGAAATGGCTCTGCAAGAAATAGTGCTGGTGCCGCAATTTTCCATTCATGAAGGCATCCATGCAAATTAGCCCACTGGGCATGCAACACACTAGGTATCCATTTGCATGCCCATCATAGGTCCATTTACATGGCCTGTGGCGAGGAAAATGTGCCCTCCAAGTGCTGATCACCAGGCGACACATGTATCCCTGGTGGTCTAGTGTTCCACCCCCAACCCGTTCTCTGATCGTCATCCCGTACGTGAATCTAATATTCCCTAGTAGTCTAGTGCTGTCCTCCCTTCTCTCTGATCCCTAATCACCAGTCCTGTGAATGTCATAAAACACCCTGGTAGTCTAGTGTCCCTCCTCCCTCCCCAATCCCTGATCGCCAGTCCCATGAATGTAAAAAGACACCCTGTTAGTCTTGTGTCCCTCCCCCCACTCTGATCCCTGATTGCCGGTCCCCAATGGTAAATACTGAAATCCCTGTTAGTCCAGTGGCTCCTCCCTGTGCTCTGATTGCCATCCTGTAGTAGAAAAATATAATCCCTGGTAGTTTAGTGGTCCCTCCGAACCCCCGAACCCCGTCCCATGAAATATGCAAAACTGTAATCCTGGTGGGCTAGTGGACCCTCCCAACCCCCACCTGTCAGACAGTGTCCCCCACCCTGCTCCGACAACCCACTTCCCAGCCAGTGACCAGCAAAGCCCTCCTCTCACCACCACAATGGCTGGCCACAGACTGAGCTCTCAGTGAGTGTGTGCTGTATACA
This sequence comes from Neoceratodus forsteri, assembly GCA_016271365.2. Lineage (NCBI taxonomy): Eukaryota > Metazoa > Chordata > Ceratodontiformes > Ceratodontidae > Neoceratodus > Neoceratodus forsteri. The sequence continues at coordinate 702,970,200 of CM057455.1, forward strand.
GTATGGCTTATTGACAATGATTGACAGCTCAGCTTTCACAGGACAGGGTTCAGGAATGGAGAGGGACCACTAGACTATCAGGGATTATATTTTTCTACTGATGGTGATCAGAGCACAGGGAGTAGGGGAGAGGCTACTGAACTACCAGGGATTTCTGCATTTACCAACAGGGACCACGATCGAGGATCAGGGAAGGTGGAGGGACACTAGACTACCATGGTGTTTTTTTTACATTCATGGGACCGATGATCAGGGATCAGGGAGATGGTAGGGACACTAGACTACAAGGGAATATTGCATTCATGTACAGGGTAGTGATCGGGGGATGTGGATGGAGGGACTTCAGTACCTCTGCCAACCACTAGAGTTGCACAGAATACCACCAGGTCTTGGTCAGTAGTATTTTGTCCACTCAAGGGCCTTTGCAAAAAGTCATTGCATGGGGAAAAATCTTTGTGAATGGGATTGCGGGGATATGCAGGTCCCCCCCCATTTGCACTGTGGCCCCCCCTCACAACTTTGCCCCAGCACAAACCCAGTTTGCAGGTGCAAAATGGGCTTTATGAATACCTCTATAGTGCAAAACCCAGTTTGCACAGCGCAAACTGGGTTTTCACCAGGGCAAAGTTTTGTGAATCTGGCCCATGGACTTATTTATTTATTTATTTATTTTAAAAGTTTCACAAAGAAAGTCACACTGAGCTGGTAACAGCTCATTTCCAGATGTGTCCCGGGGGATGGGGGAAGGGAAGTCTACAATACAGAATGTGCAGGTGATAATACATAATGTGAGGTGCAGAAGTAATAAAAATAAAACATAAAATACTTACAAGAAAATAAAAGAAACAATACAAAGCAGAGTGTAATCACATATCAGGGTAACATAAAAAAAGATGAATAATAATGCAATTTAAGTTACAAGTGCTATATAATAACTGATAACAGTGCCAGATGGTAGCTGATTACCACCCCTACACTGTTAAAGCATGGGAGTTATCAATGCCAGTGTAGGTGGTAGACTTAGGAGAAAAATATAAACTGGATAGGACTACTACGAACATACAAAATTTGCCAGCAGATAAAGGCCTAGAGGTCTATCAAGTCTGCTCGAATGTGCAGCTAGCACCCCTTATGCTGCAGCTGCCCCTCCCTTCCACCCTTCCCCTTCATTAACCCTCCCCCTTGTCCTATCCCATCCCCTTTTGAAGCAGTCCACTGTTCTACTGGATACCACTTCTGCAGGTAATGCATTCCACCCAGCCACCACCCTCTCTGTAAAAGTGTCTCCTCATCTCCTCCTGAACCTTCCTCCCCTCAGTCTCATATCACTTGGCCCCTGGTAGCCCTCCCCTCACTGCCTCAGACAGTCCCTCTGTGCCGTCTTGTTTATTCCTTTCATGTATTTAAAGGTTTCAATCATGTCATCCCTGTCCTCCTCTCCTCCAGTGAGTACATGTTCAACTCCTTCAACCTCCTCTCGTATGATAAGTCCCCAGCCCCTTGATCATCTTTGTCGCCCTGCGCTGCACCCCTCAGTAACTTAATGTCCTCTTCCAGATCGATGCCAGTACTGCACACAGTACTCAGGTGTGGTCTAACTAATGACCTATACAGTGGCAGAATCACCTCCTCCCTCCTCGAGGATATACCCCTTGCAATACAACCCAGCATTTTGTTGGCCTTTGCAGCTGCCTTCCTACATTGTGCCGAGTTGTTCATTGACCCTGTAATGAGCACCCCCAGATCCTTCTCCTCTTCTGTCTGGGCTAGCTGCACTCCCCCCAGCTGGTAACTCCTCCTTGGGTTCTTCATCCCAAAATGCAGCACCTTGCACTTTTTGGCATTAAACCCCAGTTGCCAGGTGTCTGACCAGGTTTCAAGCTTTGCCAGATCATTTTGCAACCCCTGCCATCCCCCTAGGTCATCCACCACCGCGCCTACCTTGGTATCATCAGCAAACAGACTGATCTTGCTCTTGATGTCCCATGCTATGTCTGCAATGAATATCCCAAACAACACCGGTCCCAACACCAAGCCCTGTGGAACACCGCTCATCACTGCCCTTGGGTGTGAGAGCTCCCCACCTACCACCACCCTCTGTTGCCTTCCCTGAAGCCAGTTTCCTACCCATCTCACCAGCTTTGCACCCGCCACGTGCCTACTAACTTCCTTCCCAGCCTTCCATGTGGCACAGAGTCGAATGCCTTGCTGAAGTCCAGATACAGGACATCCACTGCATGGCCCCTGTCCAGTTGCCTAGTTACCCAGTCATAGAACTCCACCAGGTTGGTTTGGCAGGATTTGCCACATCTGAAGCCATGCTGTCTGCTGTCCTGTAGTCCTTTGGCCTCTAGGAGGGCCACCAGCCTCTCCTTCAGGATAGTCTCCATTAGCTTACCCATGATGGATGTGAGGCTCACTGGTCTGTAGTTTCCGTTCATCCTTGGGGCCACTCTTGTGGAGGGCACCACATGAGCCATCCTCCAGTCCTGAGGTACACACCCAATGTAATGAGGCATTAAATAGGTCTGCCAAAGGTCCTGCAAGGACCTCTGCCAACTCCTTCAGTACCCTGGGGTGGATGCCATCTGGGCCTGGCACCTTGTCCACCCTCAGTGCCTTCAAACCCTCTTGAACTCTGCCCTCCATGATTTCCCATCTGTCACCCTTCCCCTGTTTCTGCCATTTCTCCCACCTTAGGTGTCACCCCTCTTCTCTTTAGTAAATACTGAGCAGAAGTACTCATTTAGTGCTTCTGCCTTATCTCACCCTTGCTTCCACCCAATCCCTCCTTCCTAATCCTTACTATGTGGTCCTTACAGCCTTTTCTCCTGATGTACTTAAAGAGTCCTTCTCCCCTTCTTAATGCCTTGTGCCAGCCTGAGTTCCGAGATGCTTTGGCTCCCTTACTGCCCTTGTCACCTCCTTCGATTCTGTCAAGTACCTCCCTGTCCTCCCCCCTCCCTGTTTTCTTGTACTTCCTAAAGGCAGCTCTTTTCTTCCTTATCTTTTCCATGACCTCCTTGCTCAACCAGCTCAGTTTCTTAGCCCTAGCCTTCTTGCTCTGGGCTTTGCAGCAGGTTTTGGTGCCTACACTATCCCCAGCTTTATGCGCTCCCACCTCTGGTTAGTGTCCGTACTAGATTGAATTCTGGCCAGGTACTCTTTTACCACTTCCCCCATCCTCCCAAATTCGGTCCTCCTGAAGTCCAGCACTCTTGTGCCAGATTTCACTCTTTCCTTGCCCATATCCAATGTGAGCCATACTGAGTGGTGGTCACTCTCCCTGACAGTGGTTCCTCCACTGTAAGTTCTCTCACAAAGTCCCCATTTGCCAGCATAAGGTCAAGTGTATTCCCTAACCTGGTTGGTTCACTGACCATTTGCAGCAGGAAACTGTCCTGGAAGGCATCCAGCAGTACCTGCTCCCTTCTGTTCCTGGTTGTTGGGGTACTCCAGTCCACTCCTGGCATGTTGAAGTCCCCCACAATCACCACACTACCCTTCTCGCAGGTCCTGCTGATCTGTCCCTCTAGTTCCCTGTCTAACTCCTCCTTCTGAGATGGTGGCCTGTACACCACTCCCATTCTAAGAATCCTATTCTTGGAATCCTGGATTTGCATCCAAAGTAACTCCGTACTACCCTCCTCCCCTTCCTCCCTTACACACTTCAGTCTTTCCTTCACATATAGTGCCACCCCCCCACCTTTCCCAATCACCCTGTCCATACGAAATAACCTGTACCCTGGTACAGACAGGTCCCAGTCATTGTATTGGGTGGCCCATGTTTCTGTGATGGCCATGAGAACCTGTAACTCTGCAGTTTTCCTCCCAAGGCTCCTAGCATTAAGGGTAACCACCTTCCACCCTTTCCCTCCCCCCTCCCATCCTTCCCCCCTTTCCTAGCATCACCAATAGTACTTGCCATTTGTCCTTTGTCACTGTTATGGGGGATAAGCTCATATGGTTTCCCAACCTGTGGTCTCTGCATATGTCTTCCCCAATTGCCACCCCCACTCCTAGTTTAAATTCCCAACTTCCTCTATGTACTCCTCCATCCTCTGTTTCAACACTTTCTTTCCCTCCTCACTCAAGTGTAGTCTGTCCTTGGCATAGAGACTACTGTCCTCCCAGGTCCCTCCCCACCCCCAACAGCCCATACCCTTTAGCACAACACCAGGTTCTTAGCCATCCGTTAAATTCCTCTATTCTCAGCTTTCTTGTTGTGCTTGCCTTTGGCACCGGAAGTATCTCTGAAAAAGTTACTGATCTTCCTGCCCCCTCACATACTTGTACTAGTTCCTCAAACCTCCTCTGGACTATATCTACTGTCTTGTCAGCCAGGTCATTTGTCCCAAGATGTATAATTAAATGAGACTTGTCCCTACCCCGTCTAGCATATTTCAGAACAGATTGTCCCACCCTTTCCGCTGTCATTCCTGACATGGCCTCAACCCAAATGTGACTATGCCTCTCCCCCTTGCTACCCCACCTGACTCCTCTTAGTATTGAGTCCCCCAGCACTAAGATTCCACTTCTCTTACTCCCTGCTTGGTTCCATTCATCTCCCTCTCTCATTTCCAGCTCCTCTTCTTCCTCCTGCACATTATTTCCCCCTTTTGCCCCTGTTGCAATTCTCTGAGCGGAATTTCCCCCTGCTCCAGTTTGGTCCAGGCATTTATCAATTACTCCTCTAATTTCATCATTTCCCTCCTCCACCTTCTTCCTCTCTAGCAATGCAAAACTATTTTCTGAAGACCCTTCACAAATGCCTGCTCCCTCTCTCTTCATAGTAACCTGTTCTCTCCTTTCCACTCCATGACTTTTGCCACTTCTTTGCCTCCCTCACAAGTCCCTCCTCCTCCTTCCATTTGTCTTTTGTCTCCTGACCTGGTTTCCCCGGCAATCGTTCTTCCTGGCCTGGGCCCCTTTGTCTCTGCTTCCCTTCTTCTGACCCTCTTCTCACCACTGTTGGCTTAAATCGCCCTCCCACATCTCCCCTTCTTCCTCCCTCCAGTACTGGGCTAAACCCACCCTCAATCTGCCTTGCCTGTCTTAGTTCCTCCTGCAGACCCTCAATCTTCTTTTCTAAGTTTTTCTATGTAGTTGCATACTAAACCTCCTCCCACACTCCAGGCAATTTTTAGAAAGATTGGTGCACCGCAGTTGTTGCAGCCTACCACCCTACCCATTGCTGTTGTTGCCCACCAACGACCTCCCACCCTTCCAGATGCAGAATACCAAACACTCCCCCAAGTCTCCCCTCTCCTCCCTCTAACACTGCAAGATCATTCTTTTCTTTATTTCCCTTACCTCCTTTGTTTTACACATTTAGATATATTGAGCAACTGCTTTTTATATTCCTATCCTTCCTATCCACACTCAAAAAGAGACTTTAAGTAGCCATTGCACAGCCTTCTTCAAACTCCTACTCCTCCTTTCCCCAATGCAATATCAATGTGAAGAAGTAATAATGAAAGCTCCTAGATTTGCATTTACTTCCCTTCCACTGAGATAGCAGTCACCTCTTCACTTGCTGCTGTTCCTTTCCTGGATGTCTGCTTCTGCTATGACAGGTGCATATCCTTTGCCCATTTGAGGAAGTGATGTCAGAACCCCTGGTATAAAGGAAATAATGGACATGGGGTGGGACCAGCCCAAGTCTTCCAGAAACAATCAGGTAGCTGAGGCCTCTGGTCAGACCATTAGCACCCTTCCCCCACTCTGCACTAAAACTTTGCAGCTAGTGAAGCCATCAACAATGAATCACAATTCTACTCAAAGCCCCCCAAATAGGTTTGCTACCCAAAGAAACAGGACTCCAATTCAAACAGCTTCACCAACAACACATCAAAATAGGCTTGGAATTAGAAGATATAGGTCTCCAATTCAAAGAAATAGATCCAGTTAAATCACACCAATTATATTTTAAAATAGAAGAAATAGGCCTCCACAAATGCAACCTGCCACACAGTGAATCATCAAACAAATGAGCCCACTTATAGCTACCAAAACAGGTTTCAAAATTCCAAAAGCCCCAAACAATACTCTGCTAGCCCCTTAGTAGTAAGAAAGGAAAGAAATAACCTTCTACCAAGTAGAATCCACAAGAAACAATGTAAAAACAACAAGAAGAAGCTACTGTACTGTAGATCTGATCCTGTCCCCCTTCTAGTTCCTTCTGAGAAGCCAAAGCACTGATTTAGTTTCAGTTTAGCCTAAGGGGATTCGGGAAATTGCTCACAACCCAGGGGTGGGTGGCTGGGCAAAAGCAGACAAGAACAAAAGTGAGGAGGGAATACAGTGGTAGGGGGTCAGGCACAGTTGCAGGAAGGTAAAGTAAAATCACAAAGAAGGGATCTGAGGGAGAAGAAGGATGAAGCTGCGCAGATAGACAGAAGATACGACCAGAGCTCAGGAAAATGGCTACCTATATAGTCAACCTCACTTGCACACCTACGGTATTCCTTCACTAGGACTGTGGGGTCAGGGAAGCAAGGAGGTGGGTGCCAGCAGTGGGCTGGGTGGGGGAGATATGTTAAAATTATCAAGGATATTGGTGGGGATGTTTGATGTGTGTACAGGGGCCGGAAGATCTTGAATATATAAAAAAGTGTTTTTTGTTTGTGTTTAAGTGCAGCACTTTGTGTATTTCTTTGCAAAGTGTTACTTCACCCAGTGAAAATAACATGTAGTGCTACTATGCACAGACTTTACAGGGTGAAGTAGGCACTTTGTCAGGTGAAGAACTATGTGAAGTGGAGTTCCCAGTACACGAAGTCGGGAAACTTTGCGAAGATTTTTGCTAAATGAGGTTTCCAGACTTCGTAAATCTCTACCTGGGGTAATACAAAATAGTCTAAAAACCTCTTCCCAAGTCAGCAAAGCACATAGGAAGGCAAACAGTATGCTATGTTGTATAAGGAGGAGCTTCACCAATTGCAGAAGGGAGGCAATACTGGAGTGCTGTGCACAGTTCTGGTGCCCAGATCTAAGGATGCACAGAGATAGGTAGAAACCAGACAAAGAAAGGCAATAAAAATTATCCATGATCAGCACAATAGGTCCTATGACGAGTCTGTAGATTCTCAGTATACAGAATACTGGATGGGTAACTACAGTATGCTCAAACAGCCTGTGTTGCCGCAGAGGAGTTCTGATTACCTTTGATCTAGAGAGTGAAGCGCAAGAGGTCCTTAGGAATCATAACCCCAAAGTGGTAGCTCAGGCTGGTTGTACATAGAGTTGCATATCCAGCATTTTATATAATGTGTACTACAAATATAATTAAAAAATGATCAGCTGCTGCCATACCCCAGAACCACTGCAGCTATTGTAACAGTTCACATTCTCTTTCAACTGTTTGATGTATGTGCAGAAATTCAATGAATGGAAAGCAGGTGTCTCACAGATTTCTGAATCAGCAGGAATGCTGTTGTACCACAGAAAGGTACAACCACATTCCACAACCTTTGAACTGTGATGCAACAAAACATCTCAGCTGGTGTAGAAATCTGTACAGAACAAGCCCTCACTATGCGCTCAGGCCCAGATATTCAAACTGCGCCACAAAGTAGCACAATAGCAGGAGCAGGCACAAGTCCATTGCACCCATGCGCAACATGCGCGATATTCAAACACTGCGCAGGTCAAGATGTGCTTGTGGCACATGATTGAATATTGTGCCAACTGTGCCATTGCACAACCAGGGATGTGTAGTGGCGTAGGACAGATGCGCAATAGCACAACCAGGGATGCTCAGTGGAGCAGGGCAGCAGTGCAACAGCACTACCAGGGATGCGCAGGGACAGGATGCAGGGGCCCACCACCCATGGTAGAGATGGGCAGAGGAGCACACAGCAGAACAGACATGGCCCCCCACACCCTATGCACTGCACAACTGGAAGAGAGCTGGAAGAACCACTGGCCCATGGACACCAGCAACAAACCCACAGCTGGGACATGGTGCCCCAGCACACCCACTGGCAAGCTGTGACGTTCACACATGGATGTCCAGCCACCCCATGCCACACCATCCCACCAATGCAGAGCACACCCTGCACTACGATCCCCATACACCCTGCCCAGGAGTAGCGCCCAACAGTGCAGGGCATCCTATGCATGCCACCACCCCCACTGTGACAATGCAAACCTGTGCACCACAGTACCATGCAAGGCAGCCCCACCATGAGCACCTTGCAGTGGGCAGCAGCAGACAGTGATGCAACAACTGCATACACAGTGCCACCCTGCACGTTCCCCCCGAGGTACAGCTGAGAGACCGAACATGTGTCAGCACACGAGGTACCCCACACATGACAGGGCATGCCCCGGACCCCACCACCAGTGGTACAGCACCCTGCACACTCCCAAGGATACACCACATCCCAGCACTGGCCACAACAGCCAGCACAGACACCCACAGTGGTGCATGATGCATGCGCCACACAGGATGCAACACAGTGCATGGACATATGCCCACCCATACCCAAGGGCACACCAACACAGGGGCACAGTAGCGGGTCAACCAAGCCCCTGGCATGTGGCCAGGGCAGCCGTGTACACATGGCCAGAACCCCTTGATGGCACAGGTGTGCCAGCAACCCTGTGCAGGCACCCCAAAGCTGTACGCCACCAGCATGTGGCCTGAGCACAAGTGACAGACAGTGGAGCACATCCCCTGCAACAATCACAAGTGACAGCATTGAGGTGGGACAACAACAGCGGAGGCAACAGTGCCACCCGAGGCAGACGTGCACCACAATGGTGACAGGAGGCAACCCGGCATTGTGCTGGGTACAGTGGCTGTCCAGCATGGGCAGCCACCACTGACATGCCAGCAGACTGTGCAGATCATAGACATGCAAGGGTGTCAGCTGCACAGGCCATGGACGGTCTGACAGGGGTGCCTTGGACACAGTGCATGCACTGTGTACCACTGTACACAGTCATCCAGTGCACAGGGAACAACATACAAACCACAGACAGTGACTGAGAGCTACGCCCACACCAAAGTCTCCTCCCATACGGACACACACACACACACACACACGCGCCCATGACAGCACCACCCCGACGCCATGCACACCATTGCAGCTGAGCAACTTTAGACTACTGCAAATCAGAGACCACCACAGTAGGCATAACAAAACAAACGTATTTTAAAAGTTAAAACAAAACTATATACAACTGTGTGCAATCATTATGGGGTGAGGGCCACAAACCAGGTGGGGGTGGGTAAGGGTCAGGAGTGAACATATGGGAGAGGGAAGGAGGGGTGTGAGGGTGGGTCCAGGGGGGTAGGTTTCATCCTGGGGCACATGAACTTCAGCGGGAGCCCCGCTTCCCGCTCCGGTGGCACCTCCTGCCATGCCTCCTGCGGACTCCGTGTTGCTCCACCCGCTGCAGAATCTCTAAAGAGGCCCGGGCCACCTGCAGCAGCTCCTGCACTGCCCTCTCTATCCTCATCATCTGCCGTCCACCTAGGACAAGGGAGCAGAGTCAATAGGTATGAATGCACAGCCCCCTGCAGCCCACCCATTGTGCATGGCATACAGCTGTGGGACACGCCCCTGTGATGGTGTGCGACCACCCACAGTGATTGTGTCCACATGATCTGCCCACCCAGGCGCACACAGCCATGTGGACTGCTGCACACACCCACCACCCAAGTCCCACACAGCACCACCATGGCTGTACAGTGACATGGCTATGCGGTGCGAAGGCAGTGGCACAGCCATGTACCCGGTGCACGCATGGACCACCAGCACTGCATACCCAGACATGCAGTGCCACTGGACAGTGCTGACTGTACCATGTGGCGTACATGGCAGTGGTGTCAATGGATAGTGGCCATGCCCCACCACCTGCCCTGCTACACAGTATGAACAGAATAACCTGGATGAAAGGCACTCACCATCATCGGCCTGGTCCTGGCGCTGAACCATGATGGGACCTCCGGCACGTGGATGTAGCTCCCCTCCTCTCAGTTCATGTCTCTGTCTGTCCTCCCGAGAACGGAGATGCTCATCAGGGCCTAGGGTGCAAACATGAAGAGAGAAACATCAGTACAATCCAGTAGCAAAGGCCCCCCCACCCCGGGTGTGTGCAATCCTACACAGCCGAACCATTCGCCCCCCCACACCACCACCACCACCACCACTGCCCACACTGGATGGCCCAACCCCCCTGTGTGGTGGACACATGCCCACCATGATACCCGTACAGATGCAACCAGTGTATGGATGGGGCACCTACCTGGCTGTGGAACAGCACCTCTTCTGGTGCGTGCCCGCAGGCAGGCAAGTCTTTCCGGGTCCCTCCGCTGGAGGTCCCCATACTGGTGTCGACACTGCTCTGCTGATCGGTCCATCCCTGTGGCCTCCTCCAGTGCCACAGCCACCTCCTCCCACACGGCACTCCTGGCCCTGTCCAGGGGTGCATCTCCAAATAGAGCACCAGCATGGGGCTCCACTAGTGCCACCAAATTAGCCATTTCAATCTGGCTCCACACTGCAGCCCTCCTACGTGCCATCTCTGAATCTGCTCGGATTCAAAATGGTGCTCCCTAGCACATGTCTGCCATGTGCAGATGCTGCACGGTACAGCGCTGCCATTCCCCATCGCACTGTCACCGAACAGTGTGATAGGGGTGCACCCATGTGAACGCATGGTGCCTAGAGGGCAAAGGTCGGACACAGGGTGAAGGGTCTCTCGTGCATGGACTGCAAAGCGCGATTGGTGGTCCCCACGTGTAGCACGGTAGGGCACCTGTGTGGGACTTCCTGTAGTGGCCTACCACTCTTTGGCACCAATGCACCTACAGTGCTCCAGGGCAAGGGAGCCATACATTTGAACAGTGCACTAGCGCCACTGGCACAGTGGTGGACGTGCCCTGCACTGCCCCCCCCGTGCTCAGCACATCAGCAGCACTGCAGGCTTCAGTGTCAGCACCCTGGGCATGCGCCATGTAGTGCCTACTACGCATGTCACAGAGCTACGCCTGTGTCTGAGCATGTTCAACATGATTGCACAAGGCGCAACAGCGCGATATTCAGATGGCATATGCAAATCAGCTCATCAGCAATTCCATGGCACAGCTACTGCATTAGCATCCACTTAAATCTGAGCCTCATCTCATTTGCATGTGTTGAGCTATATAAATGTGACATGGGGCTGCAGAGGCCATAGTCTGGTACTGCAGTCTATTGTGGTGGGTTGCATGCTGTTTGCCAGTGTGGACTGTGGTGTGTGGGAGATGCATGGGACTGCACATTCAGAGGTAACACCTGTCATTATCACAAGATCAATAATAACTGAACGTGAGGAGGAGAAGGAGGAGAAACAGAGATGTTGGAGATGGAGGAGGCCCAACTTCACCCGGGCAGAATCAGATGCCCTGTTTGAGGCCTACCTTGACCAGGAACCGCTGCTCAGCAGACAGTGGGGAACACCACAGGCCCGTGCTGTGGCATGGGATGAGGTTGTGCGTGCCGTCAACCAGCATGGCAGCCACCAGCGGTCCATCCAGGAGTGCAAGAGGAAGGTGGGCACGGATAAGAGGAGGATAAAAGATAAGGTGGCTGCCATCAGGGCAGCACATGCTGTGACTGGTGGTGGACAGCCAGCTGTGCCATGCCTGATGCCACAGGAAGAGCTGGTGGCTGGCAGCATGCGGCGTTGTGCCCTAGTGGTTCCAGGTGGTGGCTTCCAGATGGGTAGCAGCCCGTCACTGCATGGTAGGTCCCGATCTGTCACTGTGTGGGAGGTGGGGGGAGAATGCCCCAGGGTAGGGCAGAGACATTACTGCTACTGTGTTCCCTTACAGCTCCTGTGCATCTACATGGGTCAGTGGTGGTGGGTTTGTCCACTGAGGGTGATACCCTGAACACAGAGGAGCACCCATCCACCTCCACAGGCATCTGAGGGTCAGAACAACAGTGTACCCGCCTGTCTGTCCGGACTGAAGTTGGTGGTGCTGGTGCGGAGGAGGCCCTGCCCATGTCCCAGTGTGACAGCGTTCATGGATGCCAGCATGCTGTGACTCGGACTGGTACCAGATCCATCACCAATGATGATGGAGCTCACATCATGGACAGTGATAAGTGTGGGCCACAGGATGGTCCCACAGCAGGTAACGGCATAGGCATAGCCATCAGTGGTGCCACCGTGGAGGCCTGCATGACATCACAGTCCCAGCCTGTGCCTGTCTGCACCAGTGGGGCAGCACTGGTGTGCGTCCAGGCTGGTGGTGCTGTTGCGGCCACTACGGTGGCACCGTTGAGTCCTGGTGAGCAGAGGCCAGAGGGGAAGTGTCAGCAGTCGGCCAATGGTGATGGGGGACAGTGTCGGGGGGCGGCGTCAGTGCACCGCATGTGGACATTCCCCAGCATGGCTCTGGTGTGCAACACCCATCATCAAGGGGTGATGCCCAGCATGGCCAGGGACACCATGAGGGACATCATGCCGATCCATCGGATGACCTCTTTGATGAACACAGCCGACTACTCCAGGCTTCCATGGATCAGCAGTCACAGCTTGTCAGGGTGGTGGATGCACTCAGTGCGGTTCTGCACCAGGCAGAGGAGCGGTGCAGCAGAGACCATGCTCTGCTCCTGGAAGAGATGGCCCGGCAGCGGGAAGATGTGACTGCTGCCATTGACAGGCAGACACGAGCATTCACAGCTGTCATGGCCACATTGGGCACACAGTTTGTTGCCCATGCACCGCAGACACCGCACAGTGTCATGTCCACCCCCCGTTCCCGGTGGTGTGTGACACCCTCCATGTCGACACTGGGTTCAGCTGTGGGCATCCCAAGCATGCCTGGCACAGGCATGTTCGGTGAGCTGCAGACCCCTGCTCAAACACGGTTGCGTTCCCGCAGCGTCACCCCTGGGGGACCATCAGTACCACCCCATGAGGCCAATGGTCAGTCTGTCAGGGCTGGCAGATCTCTGCAGGGCCACCCACGCATCTGTGGCAGCCGTGGCACTGTCCTGCATGACTGACCTGTCTCCCACCATGGCTACTGTCTGACGCTGCCCTGTGTGCAGTGTGTTGTTCAACGTGTGATGCATGGGTGGGGTACCCGGCCCTGCACACACACATGGTCCATGTGCACACCATCCCAGCTTCTGGCCACTGTGGCGTGTGCATGATGATGCTGCGTCACGCTGTCCACCACTGTGCAATGGTGCCCAGTGTCTGAGACCCCCACAATGACAGGCACTGGGCATGGTCATCTGTGGACCTGTGTGTGGCTAGGGGTAGCAGATGGGGTTGGCGTACCTTCTACCTCTTCTGCATGTCTTGTGGGTGTGTGTGTGCGTGTGTGTCTGTGTCTGTGTGTGACCGCGTGTTGTGTTAGGCCTTGCCCATCCCTGATGGCATGTGTGGTTCCACGCTCAGCCAATTCCCTTGCCACCATGCACCCCTGGGGTGCGTCCATGCGAGTTTATGGGTTGTGCCCTTGACATTGGTGGTTGCACATGGCCCAATGACCTACCTGGATTGGTTGAAGTGCTCCTCTGTGATGGTGTCCCAGTGCAGCTGCGACATCTGGATCAGGTGGTGGTCCCTTTGCCCAAGGGGGGGCTGCCCATCACTGCCTGCACCGGCATCCTCATCGTCCCCATCGCTGTCCCCCTATTCAACCTCTACAGCTATCCCACAGTCATTGGCCATGTTGTGCAGGATGTAACAGGCCAGGAATAGCCCACAGGCCTTCAATGGGCTGTACTGTAGGGCACCGCCAGATGTGTCCAGGCAACGGAAATGTGCCTTCAGTATCCTGGACACCCACTCTATGACATTGCATGTGGTGGCACATGCCTCATTGTACCTTTGCTGTGATGGGGTCGCGGGCTGTGGGTATGGTGTGAGCAGCCAGGGATGGAGTGGGTAGCCACTGTCACCTGTGTGTAAAGGGTGGACATTAGTATGGTGGTCAGCATCACTCTGCCATGGGCCGTCAAGGCCGGTACCCATGGCACCTCTGACTATGCCTCCCCCCAAATCCTTGTCATCCTGCGTGATTTGCATACTCGCCCACTAGGTGGCCAGTGGGGATGTCCCCACTCTCGAACCTGTGGCACAGTGCAGACTGGTGCCAGATGAAGACATCATGTGCTCCCCCAGGGTGCGTGGCACAGACATTGGTTATGCACCCCCTGGCATCGCACACCACCTGGCAGTTGATGCTGGCATAGCCCTTTCGGTTGATGTAAGCTGCACCTTCCGTGCCAGGTGGTGTGTGGATGGCCACATGGGTGCAGTCAATGGCCCCGAGCATGCCAGGCATACATGCTACCCTGTGGAACTCTTGTATGTGTGCTGTGCACTCTGCCTGTGTGCTGGGGAAATGGATGTACTCCACAGCATGTGGCAGCAGTGCACTGAGGAATTGTGTGAGTAGGTATGAAGCGGCCGACTGGGTTATGCCTGTTGTGTTCCCTGTTGGTCTCTGGAAGGTGCCCATGGTGAGCAGGCACATGACAGCTGTCACCTTTGTCTCCACTGACAGAGCATGGCTCCGTCATGTGGTGCCTGCATCTCATCACTGCACAGCTCACAGAGCCACCTCAGGATCACCCAGTTCAGGCAGTACCGGCCCAAAATCTTTGTGTCACTGTAGTGCTTGAAGGTGGTGCTGGCTTGGTACCACCTGTTGGGGGCATACCGCCGACTGGCCCTTCCATGGCTGCACCCCCCTGCTGCCTGCCTTCTCACACCCCTCATTACCGCCTCCATCTGGAATGTGGCACTGACCATGTCCCTGGCTGGTGTCCCCCGCCGGCAGCTGTTCTCCCATTCCCCCCGCTGTCCTTTGTGTTGCTCCCCCTGCACCAGGTACACTTCCTGCCTTTGGCTGTCCTGCCTACTGCCACTGTCCTCACTACACTGTGGCACTTCCCCATCTCTCCTGCACAGTGCCACAGGCTCCCCACTCCTGTCCTGTTGCTGTTTGTTCCCAGGTGTGCCCTGTCCTGCTCCTGCCCAGTCCCACTCACTGCTTCCCTGTTTCCTGCTGCTGTCACCTTGCTCCCACCTCTGGCTTCCCTATAGCGTTCTTGCACTTCTCTCTTGTTCCTTTTTATTTTGGATCATTTCCGCTATCGCGCAACTCCCGTTCTCCCCTATTGCAATGGCGTATGCTGCTGAATATCGCGCTGCCCATTTATTCATGGTCCTCCCCTACAGTTGCACATGCATTCATTACCATTAACGCTCTTGCGCATTGCAACTAGGTGCAGCTGCCTCCCACTGAATATCACACAATCCACGACATTTTTGACTTATGATTCTGGTTGTGCATGGCGCAACCCTTTTGAATATCTGGGCCACTATGTACAGTACTATATTCTCTGGAGGACAGAAAGGAGAGAAGTACTTGATAGAAACATTCAAATACCTACAGCTATACAACAAGGTCACCTCCATAGTGTTGCTCATCCACAATGGGGCACAATTTCAAGCTGTAAGGGAAGAAATTTATAAAGGATGTTTGGAAGCATTCTTATTTACAGAGCAGTTGTTGAATGGATGGAAGATTCTGTCAGGCAGTGTGGTCAATGCTTGGACCGTAGATAAAATCACAGCAAAATGGGACACCTATAAGGGAGTGTTTAGGAAGTAATATATCATAGAACTTCAGGACAGACTTTATGCATGTATAGTCTTTTTCTGTCCTTATTCTTCTATGTTTCTATACTAGCTTCCTATTAACGGTTAACTGCTTTGTTGATTGGCAAACAAACTAGACTGGTATGCTGCTGTCAGAAGGCTCTCTGAGGTGCTAAGAGTTCTAGTTCTGCTTCAGACCACAACTGTGTCAATCATTCCATTCCCTCTTTGGCAAAGTTTAAAAGAGTTTGTAATCTAGTCCTTAAACCTCTGCCACCAAGATAAAAATTTGCAGACCACTATCGAGGAGGTAATTGTAAAATCTAATGCTTATGCTCATTGCATCAGACAATTCATTCCTGCTTGGTAATTCCTTTCTGGTGGGCAGCTGCCTCCTCCAGATACTGAACAACTTCCCAAAGCAGAGACAAGTACATTGGTGTTTGTTGTGGCTATGTTCATGCCCTGTCTAGCTCTTGAGGTCTCTCTCTCTCTGGTCTTTGACCTCTTGCTATGGAAGTCCTAATCTAGGTTTATGATAATCCACTGCTTTTTGGTAGTACAGTGTTATGTTATCCTTCATTCTCTGGGCCTGACCCATCATGATCTACAGTAGACTTGGGGTTCAGTATGATGTTTACCAATAATGGTTCTTCACTTGGTCTTTGCTGGTTACCACTACTGGCAGTAGATAGTGCTTTTAATGTGGTGGGCTCTGACATTCTTCTACTCTGACACTCAATATTAATACCCTTGGTAACAACTTTGGGTTCCCCCACATCACAACTCTTCTTTATTTACCAAGTCTGTTCTTTAAAGCCACATGAATTCTTACTCCTAAAGATCACTGAGAGGTTCTTTACCTGCTTCCCCATTGGTTTGATTTGCCATTCCTTATCTTTTTATAGAGTACCATTTGTGTCTTTTTACTAATTGCCCCCAAGGAGCCTTACCTGCATCAAAGTTACAAGCTGCAGACAAGTAGAATTTTTTTACGTCATTGTAATAGGGATGGAAGGGATCATAGTTAGGCTCTGTTAAGATGAAAGAATGATCCCTTCCTCTTCCCAATACTGAGCTCACATGTTTTGTGATGTAATAGTCTGGAGAACAACAAGGCATGTTTCATAGATCTCTATGGACTGTTTTTTAAACTACAATTTTTTTATATTTTAGAGCGCCAATTTGAACAAATAATTTAACAAGGTCTACTTTTTGCATCTTTCAATGTCGGTGGAGGTAGGCCTCCTTTTTATGTTGTCTTGCACATGCGCAAGCAACATCTTGTGGTAGTAGAAGAAATGCAGAGGTGTGTCAGTGTTGGAGAATGCAGAGCACACAATTAGCCAGCATGCTAGTGCTGACACAAGAATTAACTAAAGTGCCACCAACTTGAAAGAAATGTGCTGCTGCAATTAGAAACAAGCTCGTCATGCAGTGGCAGAGGTGACACACCTCCTTTATGAGCCTTTCCTGGTGAAACATTTCAATAAACATGGCAGTGGCACACAATCCCAAAAGAAAGCAGCCCCCAAGTGCAGTCCCCATGTTGGCATGTCCCCCACCCCCCACATTGTGTGGCAAACTGGGGGCCCACCCCAGTGTTCCGCTACTCACACAAAGCCGACCATGTCAGCATGTTCCTCCATCCCCCATGCCCATTTTGTGGCACACTAGGAGCCCACCCCAGTGTGGCCAAAATCCCCCCCTGAAAGTCATGAGGCACACTGGGAGACCACCCCAGTGTGCCCAACATTTGTTTTATTTCACCTGTAAAGAAAGAAAACAGTCCTGCAATGTTCATTTTTTTTTCTGTACCTGGAAAAAAGGAAACAGTCCCTCGACTTGTCTGAAGCACCCCTTCCCCCAACCTGCTCCCACTCTCTGTGGATCCCACCTCCCCACACCCTCCCTCACCCCATACTTAACTCTGGAGGTCTGGCGCTGCAATCTTCGGTGGAGTGGGAACACATCTGAACTCTTCAAAGCCGAACTGCAAAATGAAGAAATGCCAGTAAGCTGTATCATGGCATCAATGGGGGGGGGGCAACTTAGTGGGATATCTCAGCCATTTCTTTGAATTTTGGCTCCAAATTTTCAACATGGGTTTCTTGGGACCCCACCTCATGAACACATGCACTGTCATCTTGTTATTCAGTCCCGAAAGATCATTTTGCAGTCACTGAGTAGAATCACCCTTTGGGACTGAGTTATGAAACGACAGTGCCACTTTTCAAGAGGTAGGGTCCCAAAAAGCGTATATTACAAATTTGGTAAAAGAATTCCAAAAAAATGACTGTGTTATGAGTGTTCATTGGACAGTTTCCACGCACACTTGTAACTTCGACAATTTTTAATATTTTCATGCCAGATTTTCAACATTGCCATTTTGTCACACTTCCTTATGAACTGTATAGATGTCATTTTTCACATCCTGCCTGAAATATGTTTTTGCATATCTGGTACACAATGGCACACTCGCTGTGGGAAATGGACATTCAGGACAGATTAACAAAATCACAGTGCCACTGTTCATGAGCAGAGGTCCCAAAATGCCTATGTTGAATATGTGGTTAACAAAATCCCCAAAATAATTGCATTACTGTTGTGCATTGAGTAGTTTCTATGCACACTTGTGACTTCATCAATTTTTCATATTTTCAGTCCAGATTTTCAACATTGCCATTTGTTACATCTCCTCATGAACAGTACAGCTGTCATTTTTCACATCCTGCCCAAAATGTATTTTTCCACCTGTGGCACTAAATGTCGCAGTCACAGTGCAAAATCACCTTTCGGCTAACAAACTCATAGTGCCACTGTTCATGAAGTGGGGTCAAAAAAAGCCCATGTTGAAAATTTGGAGTGAAAATACCAACAAACACCCAGGGTATTAGGGTTTCTAACTGTAACGCTGCACCCTGTAGAGATTGATAGGTGTCAGGAGTGTGGCTTGGAATTGTCGACTGTATTGATCACACCATTCCACCCCCACCCTGCAACCAGTGACAGGCATCGAGGTGTGCCTTGTACTCTTCAGCACCAAAGTTCATCGCATTCTCCTATACTGCACCCATCTCAGCATATTTCCTTAAGAAAGGGGGTGAGTATAAGACCCAAAGACCCCAAGGCACACTGCGACACTTTTTGGTGTCTGCAGGGTAGGGTGAGGCGAGGTGAAATGGCCTGAACGTTATGACCGACGACCCAAAAGCACACCCCAATTCCTATCAGTCTCTGTATGGTGGGGGTGGGGTTGGCATCAATTCAATACTTCACTGCCATTCCTGTTATGCATCTCTCTAACTTCTGCACTAGCAATGCCAATGCCAGTAAGACAACATTCAGCATTGACAAATGCTTGTTTTTAATAGGCAGAAAAGGTGGTCTTTGATGTTTTATTTTCAGTTTCACCTTTTACCTGTCCATTATTGCTTTTAGCTTTAAAATTTCCCTAACACAAGAAATGTATTTCTGCACACATTTTGTACTCTTTAATCTCTCTCTCTCTCTTTCTCCTCCCTCCTCTCTCTCCTCCTCTCTCTCTCTCTCTCTCCTCTCTCTCCTCTCTCTCTCTCTCTCTCTCTCTCTCTCTCTCTCTGTCTCTCTCTTTCTCTGTCTCTGTCTCTCTCTCTATTATGGCTACTGGTACAAACTGAGTACCTGAGCCATGTAGGTTGCTACCTAAGAAGTACTGTAAACATGTATTGCCATGGCACTTAGTTATCCTCTAGTTGCTATTTGGAGACAAATGCCATACGTTCTTAGTGAAACCTAAGAACTAAGTGAAATCTTAAGGCTTTTGTTTTCTCAAAAATCATTGAGTGTAAATGGGAAATCTACACTGATTTTGAAACTAAGGTAACAAATGATCACATTTGCCTATGATTCTCTGGCTGGGCATTTTTACGGTTCTCCACAATATCCTGTAAACCTTTGAAAAATAGTTTGTGACCTAAAATATTTATTATTTTAGCAACATGCTTCCTTTGATAGAAATGGTTTACACAGGCATACTGTGAGGGAGAGATTAAAAACTGCTTTGAAGAATCCAGAGCAAGATAACATTGTGATGAAGACTAGAATTTCATAATTCTGTGTTGACAAATGTGAATGCTATTAAAACACTCTGTAATTCATGCTCAGTACATGGATATTACCTCAGATACCTTCTGTAAGCATGGACTTTTTTCTTCTTCTGTTGTTTCTTAATCCTTGTTTTAATTCTCACATGAAAAATGTTGTGCCGATTATTTATTTTTCCCTGTATTATGTTACCTGCCTTCTTATCTTCTGTTATGCTACCCGTCCTAACCAGGACCTCTTTGTAAATGAGCAATGCTCAATGGAGCTTTTCTCCTGGTAAAATAAATGCAAATAACAATATGGATTTGTTCATAATCAGACGTTAGTAGAATCCTTCCTCAAAAGTCAGCACTCGGTAATGTGCAAACAGAGTTTGAACTGCACATCCCAGGTACCACTCCAGTACCTCACAACTGAATCACTCAAACATCCAGATCAATATATTTCTTCTGTAAGAATCAATCACTTCAGTTCTCACTGTGCAACATTTTGGTTTAATTTGTGATTTATATTTTTATATTTTTCATGTCATGCAGCTCTGGACCCAACTAAGAAACCTCCTTCCATTTCTCAAGTGCCTCTTTCCCACATTTGTAATCCCTGGTACCCAACACTTCCTACCTGCCTTTGCTCTGCCCCCAAACTAGCCAACATGACAGCAACCTCTTGTTTCACTAAAAGGTGTGATCTTCGGTATGATGCACTTCCTCTGAGGAGATACTGGGTTTGGTAAGTGGGAGACCAGAGATAGGAGACAGCAAGGAAGATGTGGTCCAGGCAGCCCTTGCAGGTGTAGTAGAATGAGTGAACATGATCTGTTTCTGATTTGTCCAATATATTTATAGCCCAAAAAGTCTCCCTACTTGCCTCATGAACTGTAAGGGGATGGCTTAGGAAAGTGCCACCCTCTTCTAAGGATTCCTTGCTGACTGTACTCTGGAGGATGATGGACACATCCATATCTGTCACCTGCAAGTGGGCAAATGCTGATATAACCCCACTGTCAGAGGAACACATTATTCTGTCTATGTGGCTACCATTCCTCTAGAACACTAGGGAACAACTGTTCAGGGAGAGAAACAGTCTTTCTTTCCTGAGGTAGAAGGTATCAAGTGAAGATGCACAAACTAGCCTCAGCAAGACTGCTCCAGATGTCTCAACCTCAGCGCATGAACCCAGATTGCTTGGATAGCAACTGGTATTGTAACATGACAGGAATCAGCAACCAGCAATGACAGAAATCCATTGGCTGAAATGCACCAGGTGATGAAAGTTGGAGCAGGGATTGATCAGTGATAATGCCCGCTCCCACTCAATAATCCCCATCCCAGGTAGCAGTACCTGACATCGCCACCATGAAATGTGTGATTTGGCAAAAATCACACAGCACAGGAGGGAAATATGCTGAAAAACTGAGGCAAGATACAGAACAGAATACCTTTTCAGTATCCCATCCACCCAGCCAATGGTCAGTGACAGTCGCAAAAATGCAACTACTGATAAATGTGTAACCCACCGGAAAGTATATCCACAGCAGATATAGCAGCCCCTATAAGTTCAGCAGGTGTAGAGTTCAGGTCACTGTAAAGCTCAATTAGGAAACCTGGAAACGAGAGGTGCAGGAGTTGGAGAATCACACCATGAACCCATAGAAAACCAAGATACAAAGATATCTTAAAAGCAATGAACAGTAAGTGATTAAACCAAATAAAAGAACTACAGTAATGTAAATATTTACATCTAAAAAGTTATAAAATGTGTACTTGCTAAGAATCCGTGCAAGTTCAATCACAGTTTCTCACAGGATGGCAACAATTCCACAATGCAATTCATCTCAGAAATGCTGTGGATGCTAAGAAGCAATGTCGGGGCTTCTGGATGGAAATAAAACAATGTTGTCAAGCAAAAGGTAAATGAAAGCACAATTGTAGTATTTGTGCATGTGAAGGGAAATAATCGCCATGTCGAAAATGTAACCACGTTAGTATCTTATTGAATGTTTTAACCGTCATTGGAATCATGAGCACTACTGTATATCTGTCTGTGCTCATTGAGTAAAGTAGTTGAAATAGAAAAAAGTAATTCTGTGTTTTAATGTTCTGTCACAGTAACCAACAATACTGCTGAGAAACTGTCATGTTACAAGCACATTAAGCGACTCCGAAGTCGGCTTCTACAGGAGAATTAATGCATGGTTGAGTGGTTGTAGGCACTCGGCCTTCGGCGTCGTACAATTACCCCCCTTCCCCAACCATGCATTACTTCCCCAGTAGAAGTCTCCTTCATCGTGGTTTAACGCTTACATGATGCCTCTGCAGTGCTACAGCTACAGTGTTTCTTATTTTCATCTGCAGTTAGGTCCAGCTATGCACTGGTTCTGTTTTTCTCTAGCACTATTTCATGATCTCATTTTTCAAAAGATTTTTGTGCAGTTTTGCTAAATACGTGTTTCCTTCTCTTTTTGATGTCATCCCCTAAAAGGAACCTGTAAGTTAGTTTAATGCCCTATAAAGCCTTTAAGGAGCCTATACTTTTTGGCACATACCTGCTGTGAACATCTGGACTATTTAGGTCTGAAACATTAACTGGAAAAAAAATGTTAATGCATGCTACACAATAAAGCTCATATCATACAGGCAAGCCAGATGGGACAAATACAACATCCCAACTAGGACATTATAAACAGTTAAAAAGGTTAAGTCCTCCTCCAACAGATCTGATTCTTGGTTCTCATGCCAAGGGACATTGCTAGGGGAGAAAGAACCATTAGACAAGTCCCAAATTAGATCACGAAGGTAGTGAATGCAGCTTTCCATGTTCATAAGCAAATGGAATTCACATTCACTCTGGCTCTGGAAGCCACAAATGTTCTAACAGCTGATTTGGTTCCATCTGCAGTATCTGGGCCAATTCTAGTTCCACAACTAATGCCCTTCAGATGATAGTTCTGGCTTCAGCTCCCTAGGTCACATAGCCAGATATGACTCCAACTACAGAATAGTTTTAGGACCCAGAGATCCAGGCCTAATTCTACTGGACTCATGGGGAGTGGATTCAGTAAGACAAGGAGTCTTTCTTTGTCTTAACCCATTTCAAGTGCCCAGTACTGAATCTGTCTTCTCAGCTTCATCTTCTTCATGTTTTTAACTAAAAGGCAAAAAGACCATGGCACAGTATCTCTCTTGACTCCAGTTTTGGTCCTAAGCACCTATCTTATGACACTTCTAATGTCATAATGCAGCTAATTACAAGACAGGAGGTCACAGCAAAGTGGACCCAATCTCCGCAAAGACATAGACAGGATGGAAGCTGTCAGGGAGGGCAACTAAAATTGTGCAGGGTCTGCAATGGAAGACATATGAAGAGAGACTTAAGGAGCTTAATATGTATAGCCTCAAGGAAAGGAGGAAGGGGGGAACATGATAGAAACTTTCAAGTACCTCAAGGGAATCAACAAAGTCCAAGAGGGTAGCATCTTTCAGAAAAGAGGTATGCAAGAACAAGGGCACAATTTGAAGATGGGGGTGGCTCAAGGTAATGTAAGAAGTATTTTTCACAGAGAGGGTTGTGGATGCATGGAATGGCCTTCTGGAGGAGGTTGTGGAGTCAAAAACTGTGGTGGAATTCAAGCATGCACGGGACAGTCATAAGGCAATTCTAGGGGGTGGGGGTAGGAAGAAGTAGGCTGCTGGTTAACTATGATCTGCAGCTTATCCATTAGGTAGGGAAATGGGCAGACTGGGTGGGCCAAGTGGTCCTTATCTGCCATCAAATTCTATGTTTCTATGTTTCTATGTCCCTTCAGGGTCAAGGTCTGCCTGCTGTGACCCCTTCCTTTTGAAGGATTCCTGTTCATTCAAATGCAACTAAGCATGTGCTTTCTCCAAATCAGTGGCAGCTATGAGATGATTTTGTTTTGGGCTCTCAGGAGTCTGCTCAAGAAGATCCATATGACTCTGTGGACACCCTGGACACCACCCTCATGCATCCTTCTTCCTCGATTTTGCAAGTAGGATTGTCAATGATCCTTAGTAGTGCAAAAGTCTCCCAAACTTTTCTTAATGATGAAGTTTAAAAACTATACCAATTTAGCAAAGTTTCCAAAGTTAAATGAAGAGAGTTGGGGCTTCCTGAAGTAGCACAAGAATGAAACTTCACTGGTGAAGTCCACAGTACTTAGTGATGTGTGAGCCACTGAGGATGTCACATGACCATGCAAAAATCTGGTCAAATGGTACATTGTTGAGGGAAGTTAACCACATGACCTCATGTACAGTTAGCAGTCCTAGTAGCTTAGTGAGAGATTTACTGTAGGATCTGTCCATTTACACACTGAAAAGAATCAGTCAGAAACTGAAAACTGGCATGAAGTACAGACATTGCTTGATCAGCTTGTATGCTAACTGCTTAAAGATGTGATTTGAAGTAAGCTATATTAAAATAACAGGAAGTGCAGATAGTGAGGAGGAAGGACCAGGGAGGGAGAGGCAAGGTTAGTAGCGTAAACTGAGGACCCTGCAACACAAACAGATTGAATAGACCAAATAGCCTTCTAATGCTGGCTTCTTCGAATATTCGTATGTTCATATGTATAACCCTTTTGATATCTTTTCGCTCTCTCTCTATATATATATATATATATTAGAGGCAAAAACTCCGGTTAATGCATCAGTTAGGGTTGTTCCTAGCGACAAAAGTGAGGAAATTTGGTGTTAGGGTTGAAAACCCCCTTCCAGACCTTTAACCGGCATTGGAGTGCGCATTGGGGTCATCAGCCTAACTCTCACCCCATCACATGTAAAGCAGCGAAGTATATAGGAGAATGGGGTGGGAGTTAGGACCGATGACCCCAATGCACTCCCAATGCACCGGTTGAAAATGAGCTGGGGTCAAAGATGCTAACACAATTCCTCACGTTCGTAAACAACGGCTCACCATCAGCAATTTTGCCTCTAATTCCTCTTTTGAGAATGATAGCGAAATAGTAGATATAATGCAGCGGGCGGAGCAAGGGCCCCGCACTCCCGCCACATGATGTCTTGTGACATAGTAACAGGAACAGCAACACAAACAGAAGTGCTAACAGTGGCACACATGGTAATGCAAGCGCGATGAGAACAGAAAGGGGTAACGCATACGGTGGCATAGACTGGAACGGTCCGCCACGTGATGTCTTGTCACATAGTGACATGGTGCCCGCAAATGGAAATGTCAATGGGCATGGTGACGCAAAGCAAAACAGAAAGACAAACAGTACTGTAGACAGAAATGGCAAAAAATAACAGAAATGCAAGCGGAAATGAAAATGCAAAGGATAACACACATGGTGGCGTGAGCGTGAATGAGTAAGTAAGCAGATACGGAACCATAATGAGAAAGAACAGCAGTAACAGTAATGTAAGTGCACTGGCTGGTTTTCCAAAAAGCTACATAGAAAAGACAGTGAGTATAAAGAATGTATGCATAATAATGGGTCTCGGGCAGAAAATGAGGAGTTGGAATACTAAATAAGCGTATATCTCAGGAACCGTAGAGAGCGTGAAAAAAAAATTAAAAGTCATATGATTTATGACTTTCCTAGCTAATTTTGTACTTAGCCCCGGCTGGCAAGATGACCATTTTCCAACAAAAGTCCGCATCTTAACCGCTTCCGGGATACTGGCCCTGAAAGGCGCGGCAAATGCCGTAATGTTATCCTATGGGAAAAAAAGAGAAGTTCGGAGTGCCATAACTTTGCCTCCCTGTAATATTTTTTCACCAAACCACTGAAAGGCACATCTGTGGGATGTTGGCTGTGTTCCCTGCAAATTTCAGTCCAAAAGACCAAACCGTTATTTTGCAGCAGGGTGCCAAAGGATTCCTGTCATGCATCGGGCACCATAATGTTATCCTAAGGGAATAACCATCAACTTTGGACTGCCATAACTTTGCCACCGTGTAATATCTTTTCAATAAAACACTGAAAGGCACATCTGAGAGATGTCAGCTGCGTTCCCTCCAAATTTCAGCCCAAACCTCCAAACCGTTCTTTTGCAGCGTAGTGCCAAGAATTACTGTTATTTTGGACATAGTGTCGCAAAAGTAATTAAAGTGATTTGCAGCTTCTAAAATTTGCGACACTTTCGTGAGTGCGACACTACTTTGAAAGTACTTTTTCCAGAAATCTGAAAAACATATTTCTGGGGTGTTTTACCCCAAAATAAAGACATGGCTAGCATCCTCAGGGCCCGAATAGGTGAATACAAAAAGAATTAGGTTGCTAGAGGGTCTCAATTTTAAATGCCAAGCATTTTTCTGATCACTAACTGAAAACAAAATGGTGGATTTGCGACAGTAACAGGGACATTTGCGACACTAAAAAGTGCATTTGCGACACTGTCGAACTTTTTAACTTTTCCCATTGACTTATAATGGGAAATTGATTTTGAATAACTTTTGAACCGTTTAATATTTTTTCACGAAATCTTTGAAAGGCACATTGGGGACCCTGGCCGCACATTTTCTGAAGATTTTGGGCCGGTCACGCAAACCGTGTGACCTGTAGGCGTGACAGCAGAATTCCAGAAAAAGCGTAAATGCACGCGCAGATCATGCTTAATAACTCCACAGCTGTGTATCCAACTGGTACAAAACCTGGTAGATCCCAAGGCCTATGGTTCTTGATTGTGTATTCCAAATTTCAGGCAAATCCGTCAAACGGTTGCAAAGTTATTAAGGTGCAAAATTTTGGGTTTAACATAGAAATGGCTCCTCAACCCTAACTATGGTAGCACTGACCGTAAAAGCACAATATATATATATATAAATATTATATATATATATATATATATATATATGTATGTTTACAGTATTTACTATGCTTACTCTGAGTGTTCCTACAGAATCTGTGAGCTGAGGTTGGAGAAGAGGGCTATTGTAATCCACCACTGAATTATCCCCCAGGTTTTATTGTTTAAATGAACTGGTTTTCTTTTTAGCACTTTGGATTGTTTCTTTCAGTTTCTCTGTTGACTGCTAAGTGCTGAAATCTATAGGCCGGATTCTAGAATCACTCTCGCACATGTCGCAAGTTTCAGCATGCGAGGGGTGCAGTTGTGACATGGACCCTGTGCCCAATTCTGAAAGGGGCAGGGTCCCCGTTGCTAAGTCCTTCAACATGCACCAACTGCACAGGTACACCAAAGAGAAGGCATACTTGAATGGTTGGCCACAAGCCTGTCACATGCACACAGGCAGGGTGCATATGACCCCCCCAGCCCCAGTCCCCAAGCCTGAAAATTCCCGCAGAGCTATGGGACCCCCTTGCCCCAGTCCCCAATGAGTACAACAAAGCCCTTCAGGGCTATCGGACCCCCATTCCCCCAGTCCACCAATGTGTAAAGCAAAGTCCTTCAGGGCTATTGACCCTCACATCCTGATACCCATAAGGTATCAGTAACAGCCCTGCTGGGCTGATCTCGCCCCCCCAAGCCCCGATGCCAGCTGCCGCCAAATGGCACATCCTGTAAAAACAGAATTAGAAATAAATATACATGACCCTAATCCATAATCCCTGGTAGTTCAGAGGCCCTCCACACACAAACTCGGCAGTGGCAGTACCAGACCACCCTGCACCCCCCTACCCAGCCGGCGACTGGCACAGCCCACCTCTCACCATTGCTGCCAACCACTGACTGAGCTCCATCTGAGTGCATACTATATATAGTATGTGCTCAATGAATGAATAACAGTTCATTCATTATTACTACTATATACAGTATGTGCTCAGCAAGCTCAGCAAGAAACTTGGCTGTGGTAAGAGAGAGGTGGGCTGTACCAATCACTAACTAGTGAAAGGGAGTGTCCCGAACAGTCTAGCACTGCCAGAGTAGAGATGAGGGCCATTAGACTACCAGGGATTATAAGGGTTGAGGTTTTGTATTTTATTTCTATTTCTATTTTTACAGGATGTGCCATTTGTGGACAGCTGGCATCAGGGCATGAGGGGGGCTGTGAGTAGCCCTGTGGGGCTTTAAATAACACATATGGGGATCGGGGCTTGGGGAGCTGTGAGTAGCCCTGCAGAGCTATTTTTCAAGTACTGGGGGTTGCAGGCATACTGCAACGCTATGGGGATTTTTGGTATTGGGGGAGGCATGGCTAGCCCTGGGGGGGACAGAATTAGCCCTGTGGTGCTTTTGTGTTTTGAGGTCAGGGCAGTGTTGGGAGGGAGGGTGGCATAGCATCGGGAGGATGGGATGGCTGCACATGCAGGCAACCTCCGGGGGCATAAGTACATTTATATCAGCTGTATGCTGGTGTAACGTATGTTGACTGTTTTCCCCGGGGGTTGTTGCAGAATAGCACCCTGGGGGAGTTTGTTACTGCCTTTCCAGAATAGGGCACAACTGCTGCCACAAACTCCCTAGTGCCTTGTCGCAGGGGGTTTAAGGCATAATATTTGGTGTAAGTCCACTTTGGCACAAGCAGCCTGTGGCATGTCATAGGCTGTTTTGCAGAATACCATATGTCGCAACTGCTGGTGTAACTTGCTACTTGCACCATTTATTTTGGCGCAAGTCAAGTTATGCCAGGAGTAAGCCTTTGAGAATCAGGCCCTATGACTTTGGAAATGAGCTAAGGCTGGGACTCCTTTTCTCCAAAGCTAAGGTAGCCCCATTTTATTGTTTAGAGAAATTGTTTTAGCAGTGCAGATTTTTTCCTGGTTACTTTGCAAACTGCTGATTCTGCTTGCCCACATTGTGATTTTTAGTGAGATGAGGTTGGGGCTCCCATGTTATTGCTTTGTGAGAATGTAAGTTGTTGGTGTGTACTGTGATGCCACCAATCATGCTCCACAGCGGATGCTCCTCCCAAACTGTATCTGAAATGCACAGTTTCTGTTTTTAATTAGATTTTAGGCACACATTTGTTTTACAGTTTCTATGCTGCATGATCATCACTCACATTGCTGGTGATACAGTGAAGGATAGAGGAAAGGATGGAACTGGCACAGGTCATGGCTCAGGGACTCACTATTAGGATAAGAAAAAGAGATTCTCAGATGTGACAGGTAACAGAAGTCACAATTCATAAATGAAAAGCAATGCCAGGCAGACAGTCACTGACTTGACTGCAGTGATTGTGAGTAATGAAGACAGCTAATAGTGAGCCACAGCCCACCCCATAGCAGTAAAGTAACAGCAGACATGGAAGTGAAATCAGGAGGGGCAAGTATTACTGAGGACGGGGGTAGGGACATGTCTGTGGGAACCACTAAAGAAGAAGTAGAGGTTAATCAGGATGACAAAATAATAAGAGAAAAAGATCATTCCTGGAAACCTGAGTCACCCCATAAAACAAATCAAAAGAGTGAGTAGCTGATTCTGCTCCTCAGCATTAAGGAAAGTGTAATAAAAAAGTTAAAATTACCAATATGGTGTAAACATCCAGTCAGTTGAAGATATCCAAAAGTCAGACACAAACAAATAAAGAAGATGAGACACGAGCATCAAATCCAACAGGAGTGATGTGCAGCCTGTCAGCATAGCTTTCTGTGATTATCTTATTATTGATCTTTCTGTTGTGATCTGGGCAATATGCCAGCTATGCAAGGCATGTGTCAGGCATGGTAAAGGGGGGCACATTGTGAGACTGGTGGCAGCATACCCACAATCACATGGTAATCTGTGAAAAACACCACTGAGGGTGATCGAGGTGTGTTACACGGAGCACCCATTCTTTAGCCACATTTGCAGTGTGGGTAGAAAAAGAGGCATGAGAAGATGAAGAGTGGGAGGTGGATGATGAGAAGGAGGAGGGTTATTCAAAAGAATTTGATAAGAGCCATACTCCGCTTTGACAAGAAATTTGTCAAACGGCATTTCAGCGACAGCACAATGTCGACAGTTGGCATTGTGCCGTCAGTGAAACAGAATGTGTTTGGCGGAGGGCTTTACCCCCCCCCCGCACCCTCCACAATTTATGATTATCATCTCCGAGCTGGAGTTGTTTCAGGGAGGGGGCACACACACTGGAGAAAACAGTGGTGTTGGTGTACCGTGGACCATTACATCAAACTGCCAATTTTGTCACTGTAATGGTCTTCTCGGAATTACCATCGATGTTTCAATTATATACGCTATACTGGCATTTCTGAAAACTGGAATGAAAAAAATGATAATTTCTTTGTCACAACATTGATTGCTTTTAGGTGCTCAGACACATACCTTTGGTGGAAAAGTGGTGAAGAAAACAATGATGTTTCAGATAAAAAGGTAATTCAGTAAATAATAGTGAAGCTCCTGCAATGCCATATAAAGTTTCTCCATAATAATAACAACACAGTGGTCAAGCAACTTAACGTTGCTACATCAGAAAAGACTGAAGCTGATCTCTTCCCCTACTCTTTTGATGACATGAGGAATGTAAACTTCAGGAACTTGACGTCAAGGGCTTGTCCAAAATGGAACATACCTTTCCATGCTTATTGTTTGAAGCAAACTATGCCAGATCTCGGTGATGCTGTTGTATTGTACATTCTCTTTCACATGCATTGACACATTTAGCAGCTGACACAGTGCACTTAACCACTGACACTGATATGCTGAGCAGTGGGATCTCTTCTGAAAAGTCTTTTACATGGATAATGGCACATTTGGCACAACTGCTGGGTTTGTATATGTCACAGTCTCTAGTAATTACACTGGATCCCATGCCTGATGTTTTGGGGTAGCATATTGCATTCCCAAGCTAGCAACCCAGGCTCAGGTGTGGGCTCAAAGAGCTGTGTCAGGTGGCAAGGAGTGGTATAAACTGCTCAAATTATGTGAAGCTGATCAAGTAATGAAAGGGAAGGTGGCAACAGAGTATGGGTACTCCTTTTCATACATGCCTGGCTTGTTCTTGTGGGATGTGGAAGTAGGTGTCTTCCTACATTAGGCTAAATACTCTCTCACAGGAAGGGACATGGAGGTGTACAGAGAGTACATAGAGGAAACTAACAAGTTCAAGGTTCAAAGGTTTCAAGTTTTAATTTTATTTGAAAATATGCATAAAACCATTACATAAAATAAACTATTAGATAAGCCATAAACAAATTGTGCCCTTTCTTATAGACAATCTTACATAGAAACATAGAAGCTGTCAGCAGAAAAGGACCTCCTGGCCATTATAGTCTGCTCTACATCCCCTATCTACTGTGTTACCGTAGACCCTATTTGATCTCTAGCCTTACCCCCCAACCCAGCATTGTTACTAAGGTCCCCTTGTGTCTGTCCCATGCATGTTTGACTCCTGCAACCATTTCAGTACTCACCACCTCTTCTGGGCAGCTGTTCCAGATGTCTACCACACTTTCTGTAGAGAAATATTTCTTCATATCCTCTCTAAGTCTCCCCCATCCAGCTTCATGTCATGCCCCCTTGTCCTTGAGCATCTCTTTCTGTGTAAATGCCTTACATTATCCAGTTAGCAGCTTCAAATTTACGAAACCACACCATGTATTAAATTATACTATATCTATATCTATATATATATATATATATATATCATAGTGCTGTGGTAGCACCACTACGGTTAGGGTTGAGTAGCCACTTTAATGCAAAACCTCAAATTGTTCACTTTAATAACTTTGCCACCCTACTACATATTTGCCTGAAATTTTGCATGTGTGGTCTGGCACCATAGATCTCTGGATATGGCAAGTTGTGTTACGATTGGATGTACGTTGTAAAGCTACAGAACGCCAAAAAACACAACAAAATTGACTTTTTGTGCGTTTCTTTGCTCGTTCCTACAGCCTGCATGGTTTGTCCGTTCAGTCCAAAAACTTCAGGGAAGATGTGGCCTTGATCACTGATGTGTCTTTCAAAGATTTGGTGAAAAAATATTAAACCGTTCAAAAGTTATTCAAAAAACAAATTTCCCATTATAGTCAATGGCAAAAGTTAACAAAAAGCATGAAACATTCGGGAGAGGCTCTTTTTACTGTAGCAAATGGCCCTTTTACTTTCATGAGTCGGCCATCTTGTTTACAGTTAGTGACACAGAAAAATGTCTGGCGTTTAAAATTGGGACCCTCTAGGTAAACACTGATTGTTGTGTTTATCTAGTCGGGTCCTGAGGATTCTAGCCATATCTTTTTTGGGGGGTTAAACCAACCAGAAATACATTTTTACACTTTTTTCAAAAAAATACTTTCTCAAAATACATTTGCAAATGCTAAAGTTTCGAAATTTATTTTGCAAAACGTTTGTGATTTGTGAAAGTATTTTGCAAAAGTATGCTCAAAATAACTGCAAATCTTTGCCAGCCTCCTGCAACAAAACGGTTTGGTCTTTTTAGCTGAAATTTGCAGGGTGGCAAGCCCTGGTCCCACAGATGTGCCTTTTGGTTTTGGTTCCAAAACATTACAGGAGCCCAAAGTTACAGCATTCTTAAGTTCAGCAATTTTCCTGTAGGATAACATTGTGGTGTCCATGACGCCTTTCAGGGCCCATATCTCGAAAACAGTTTGAGATACAGACTTTTCGTTGCAAAAGTTCTTAGTCCCCCCTATAGGGGGACTAACTTTAGAACTAGGCTGGAAGGTCCTGAAACCCATGAAATTTGAATTATTTTCTACCTTGTATGGTTTCTGAGATATTTGAGATTTACTGTTCCAATTGCTTATTTTCATGTCCGAGGACCACTATTACACCCACAGACTTCGTATTCACAGTGCTTTTTGCGGCCTCTGTCTCGGACACAATGCGTGATATGGATTCGGTCGACTTAAAGTTGTGGGGACTAGTCACTCTCATACTTATACAACCACACTTAAATTTTTGTACTGCCTGCTACGGTTCCCCAGATATGGGCAAATTAAAGCTAGAAGGCTTCCTTGCCCTGCAGGGCTGCTGTAAGGCTCTGTGCTTATGTGTAAGTGGGAGTACAGGGCCTGGAGGGCCCATGCTCCCATAAACACATATCATTATGTAGTTATGGACAGCTTGGTGAGATCATGGGGCCCTTTGCACTCCCACTAACACATACCATTTACTATTTATATTACAGTTTGTCAAAAAGAAGGGGAAATTCATTGCAAAAAACTCCATTAATGCATCAGTTAGGGTTGTTACCACAGCAACAAAGTGTGGAAATGTGATGTTTGGGTTACCACAACCCCACCCCCATGCCCCCATCCTCAAACCCCTAACTCCACATTCCCCCCACCCCCACCTCCCCACCACACACACACATGCTGTATATGGAAGACACATGCCAGATTGTAAGACATGATATCAGTCAGTCACATCTGTAAGCACAATAATCACAACACTGTACTACTTTCACATAACACTATGTTATGAAACACAAATACAGTATGATCTACTCTATACTGCCTGTACTGCATGATGACACATTATAGCTGGCATATCTTTCTCATAAAGTGAAACTTAGTTTGCACAAACTTTCTAAATATTGATTTTTATGTGTCATAATTCAACGATTGGCTCGCTGCAGTTATTGCTGCTACCACATAGTCATTAGGTAGTGGGACAGACACAGCTGGCACATACATAGTACTTTTCACATACTACTCAGGTATGAAACTAGCACCATCACAAGTTGCAATACTGCTACATTTCCTGGAAATACTCATTAGCACCATGTTATGGTTAGCTTTTGATGTTACAACTGTTGCTGTCACATGTTGCTTGCAAAGTATACTACAAAATATTACTGTCATTATTATTACCATTTCTTATTAGCACTGACTCACTCTATCAGAAAAACATTTGCGAATATCCACTGCCTGTTGCTAGGGTTATCCAAACTCTTCTTTCCAATACAGCTATCTATAGATAACATACTGGCCCAGATATTCAGAAATGCAGCAAAGGCCAGCGCAAGTCCAGCTCAGCACAAATCCAATGCGCCATGGTGCAACAGGAGCCATATTCAGAGGTTGCACAGGCTGAACTATTTCAGCACAACCTGGCTGAATATGGCAGAGTTGCGCCATGGTGCAGAGTTGCACCATGGCACAAAAAGAAATGCTCCAGCACAACTGTGGGAGCAGAGCAGCAGAGCAATAGAAGGGGACATGGCACAGAGAAAAGACCCAGGGACAGAGCCAGGGAAGCACAGTGACAGGCCACAGGAGGTCTCCACCAGCAGGGCACACACAGGCACCCAGACATCCAACCCCAGAACACAACAGTGGCACAGATAGCAGTCAACAGGATGTGCCAATGGCCAATGGAGGGCCACCAATGGAGCTCCCCCCGCAGGCCACTGGCCGTGCCCCCCCAGACCATAGCAGGCCACACCCAGGACCATGCAGCCAAGCACACACATGTCACACAGGCACACAGGAAGCCCACACAGCAGGCACTGAACATGCTGGATGGCAGGTGGCATGGCAGACCACATGGGACAGGCCGCACAATGCCAAGCAGGGGCCCCAACACAGTGTGCAGCCAGTACCCGACCAATGACTGGGGCCCTATTCCACCACCATGCACACACCCGCCACACACCCTGGACAGCCGCCCCCATGGGCACTCCAAGGCACAGCCACTGACCCAGGGAATGGACACCAATACAGTGGGACACACCACAGCACACAGTAGTGAATCACAGAAGTACAACTCGCACCCCCTAACATGCACACCACATGGACAAGACACAGGGCCACTGCAGCATGGCTCGTCTTGCCACCTGCAAAGCAGACACAGACACAGGCAGGTAAGCAAAATAGTATATGTATTCTGAGAAACAACTATGTACAAGAACCAGGGGCTGGAACAGGGGAGGTATAGCAAGGGAAGGGGACAGGGAACAGGGACTGTACAGTAGAAGGGGGGGACTGTAGGGGGAGGAACAACAGGGGAAACAGGGGAAAACACTGGCCACACTAACAGCAGACATGTCAGGCCGCCCTTGTGATCTGACGTTGCCTCTGATCTGCCACCAGCATCCATCTCATCTGGACAACCGCTTCAAGGGTCAGTGAAGCCACAAAGATTACCTGGTGCAGCAGTCTCATGATCATGGACCATGGCAGTCATTGTCACCCGGACACCTAGAACAAGGGACAGGACAGGTGATCAGTGACACTTCCCAAGGAACCATACCCATCCACAGTGCACAATGGGCAGCGGGTACACACACCCCTGGAGGGCCTATAATGGCCACCCGCAGAGGGGTTGGCCAACACTAGCCAGCAACTTGGTGCACCACGACATTGCACAGAGGTGGTCCCTGCCACACAATGGCCACACGACTGCACAATGATGATCACATGGCACAGTGCACTGGCAGCACCACAGCAACAACAGTGGCAGCCGGGTGCAAGCCCACCCCACCAACAGCCAGCACACATGTCCAATGGACGCGCCACAGTGGCATGTACCACGCACAGTGCAACACACACAGCTGCCATGGCACATGGCACAGGCAGCCATGCCCACACCCACTCACCCCACCTCCCCCCATGTACAGTGCAAAAGACCATGACAGTGCGTACATGCCCTCTGTGGCCCTGCTGGTGCCGGTCCAGCTCCACCACACCCCACTGCTGCCTGCTGTACTGCTGCAGCCTGGGCCCTCCAACGGTTGTCAGGTCCTGGGAATGGAAAGAAGACAGGTGCACATCAGGAACTGACCACAGCAGCTGTCCCCCAACCCCACCTCTGTGCACAGGGTGTGCCTCAGCTTGATACGTCCTGCATGGCTGCATCACAACGCAAGTGGAAGCTGGCAATGCCACCCCAAGATGCACACAATGTCAGTGTACCACCCTGCAGGGCATGGCAGGCAGCCAAGCCAACACCACAGTACAGCACCAGGGAAGACATGCAACATGGGATGACTTACCTGGCTGTGGCACAGCACCTCACTTGGCATTTGCCTGTAGCCTCCTCAAGCACTCTGGGTTCCACTGCATGAGGTCCCTATAGTGGTGGCAACATTGTTCCCCAGTCCTGGGTACCCCGTCCTGTGCTCCAGGCTGTTGGCTATGTTCTGCCACATAGTGCCCCTGGCCTGCTGCAGGGGCACCTGCCCAAAGAGCTGAGGGGTGTGGGGCTCCATGCAGGCCACTAAGTTGGCCACCTCAACTTAAGACCAATTCTGGGCCCTCCAGCATCTTGCCTGCGCCATGGTCAGCTCAACGTGTTTGGCAGCGAAAATGAAAGCAGCAGGTGCACGAGTCCACACCATGCACCCACCACGCGATGCATGGGAGCATGCACAGTGCATGCCCATCATACAGTGCCGGAGATGCACGGAATAGGCATGGCTATGTGGGGTCACAGGGTCAGAGGTCTGACCCAGGGGTCAGGGGCAGACAGGCATTGCATATGTGCTCAATAGAGCACGGCATCCCATGCACGGCCATACACGTAGCTGGCTCATACACAACATGCACAATGCCACTGCATTGTGCTATCTGCACATGGTGCACAATTGACACCATGATGCCGTGATGCGCATGGGCACTGCGGGCCTGCGCACCATGCATGCATGCATATTGCATCATCATGACTTGCTCCGGTGCAATCCCATTGCACACAGTGCAATATCATGATATTCAGACACCACATGCAAATGAGCTCATCAGACAATGCGTGGCACAGTGGCTGCATTAGCATGTCATTACTGCTGTGCCCAACCTCATTTGCATGCATTGTGCCTTATAAGTGCCATGGAACAGCACAGGCCATGGACAGGTATTGCAACCTTGATAGGTAAGTTGAGCATGCAGCTGCAGCTCACTGGGAGCTGACAGCACAGCATGGTGGGACCGACCAGGGAGATGCTGCCACTGTCACACTGTGCTGTCCATGTCCACAGGCAGCAACATGTCAGCACATGAGGAGGGCAAGGAGCAGGGGCCTGCACAGAAGCACATGCCCAACTTCCCAAAGGCCAAGACTGATGCCCTGTTTGAGGCCTACCTGGACAGGGAGCCCCTGTTGAGTGGTGCCATGGGCACACCACAGGCCAGGGCTGGTGCATGGGAGGAGGTGGCAGCCTACATTAACCAGCATGGCAGCCACCAGTGGTCTGCACAGGAGTGCTGAAAGAAGGTGGGAACAGACAAGCGGCAGATAAAGAAGAAGGTGGTGTCCATCTGGGCATCCCGTACTGCCACTGGAGGAGTGCCTGTGGATGCACCCACACTAATGCCACAGAGGAGGGGTTGGTGGCAGCCACCATGCACCACACCATGGTGGAGGGTGTGCCTGGAGAAGGATTCCAGATGGGTGGCAGCCCATCACTGCATGGCCAGTATGTCAGCCATGCACAGCTGGTGGCAGAGAGGGTGTATACATGGGTATGCTGGCGTGCAAGTGGCCGGCATGTATGTCATGTGCATGTTTGCACACCCACGTGCATGCCATGCCACAGGACACATGCAGTGGCAGTGTATGGGGGGCATACATGGGCATTGCATCACTGATATGCCTTTCTTTTTCTTGCAGCACTAGCACGCCTCCATGCAGATGATGGGGCGCCAGCAGTGGCAGCGACTGTGAACTCTGGTGGGGCCCCAGAGGACCAGCCGTCCACCTCCACCAGCATCTGGGGGCCCAACAGGCTGCAGCTCAGCACCACGGTGCAGGCAGATGTCCTGGACCTGTGGTTGGACAAGGCTATATAGTGTTTCTGCAGGATGCCAGCCTTGGTGTCCTATGTGCAGAGACATAGATCAGGGCGGGGTCCAACTCTGATGACGACATCACACTGATCCTGGACAGCATGGGCAACATTTTGGATGAGATGCCCCTGCTGGCATCTGACACAGGCACCACGTCCAGCGCTCTGCCAGTGGCGGAACAGCTGCCTGCCACCACTGCGGGTGCAGTGGTGTGCGCTGCCCTGGCTGTGCCCTGCAGTGGTGGTGGTGCAGCTGTGCAGGTGATGGGTGGTGAACAGCAGCTGGACTTGGTGACAGCAGCAGGTTGTGGGTGCCACCAGGCAGCCGGATGCAGGGTCTGCCACCGGTAAGCCTGCTGTGCCTATTCCCCCTGCAGACCCCAGAATGCAGTGTCCACCAGAGAGGGGGACTGTGCAGTGTGGCCGATCACCACATGAGGATCAGCATCCTGCTCTGGAGCCCCAGGATGCCGACTGGCTGGCTGAGCACACCCATCTGCTGCAGGCATCCGTTGAGCAACAGGCGCTGCTTGCCACTGAGGTGCATGCACTGCATGTGGAGCTGTACCAGTTAGCTGAGCAGTAGGAAAGGGGCACTGTGCAGATCCTGGTGGGGTTGCATCACATGCAGAAAGCTATGACTGCATCCTTGGATTGCATTGCCAGTGCGATAGTGGATAGCTTTGCATTGCTGGCTGCCACAGGGCATGGCCATGCACAGGTGACCTTCCACAGTGCACTGTCTACTTCACGTACCTGGTGTTGGGCGACCCCAACTCAGTCGATGCCAGTCTCTGATGTAGGCATCCCAGGCACGCCTGGGGCTGGCCTGTTTGGGTGCCTGCACCCCCCCCCGTGCAGACGCGGTTCAACACCTGAGGGGCTGTTGCAAACCCCCCACATGGCTGATGTGCAGTCTGTGGCTGCCTATCAGCCCCAGCATGGCCACCCCCATGGCCATGATGGCCATGGTTCCATGCAGTGGCCCTAATGTGTGGGCCACCCTGACCGCAGCGACACTACCTGTGTGCATGCTTGCCTGGCCGCTGGACTGTGTGGTTTGGGCATGATAAGGGAAGTCTAGCACCAGTTGCACCTGTGCACCCGTGCAATGCATCTGATCCATGTCACTTACCAACACCTGGGTGTGTGGGTGCATGTGAGTGTGTTGGGGGGTGTGTGTGTGTGTGTGTGTTGCTGTGTGTGGTTGTGTGTCATTGACTCCCCTACCCATAGTGTTCCTGTCCGATGGTGTCCCAGTGGTGTCACACCTGCTGAAGCAGCCAAGGCTCCCTCCTCCCAGTGGGTGGTTGTCCACCACCCTCTGGCCCATTGCCTCTGTCATCCCCACTACTGTCACCCTCATCAGCCTCGACAGCTGTTTCACAGTCAATGGCCATGTTGTGCAGTATGCAGCAGGCCAGGAATAGGCACAGACTTTCGAGGGGCTGTACTGTAGGGCATCGCCTGACCTATCTAGGCAATGGAACCATGCTTTCTGAATGCCAAAGACACGCTCAATGATGCTGGACATGCTGGCGTTTGCCTCGTTGTACCATTCCTCAGCTGGGGACAACAGGCACTGGTAGGGGGTGAACAGCCAGGGCCTCAGTGGGTACGAGCTGTCACCTGTGTGGAGATTGACATGGTTAGCCCTCTGCTATTCTCTGCTGCACCCCTTGCCTGTCCCTGGTGCCCATGCCACCATGCACACCCTGCCCAACTCCATCCCCAGGTCTGCTCTGCCCATCGCCCCTTGCCCATGCCATACTCACCCACTAGGTGGCCCATGGGGATGTCCCCATGTTCAAACCTGTGGCACAGTGCAGAGCTGTGCCAGATGAATGTGTCATGTGCACTCCCAGGGTGTGTGGCATACACATTGGTGATGCACCCCATGGCATCGCACACCACCTGGCAGTTGACACTCAGGCTCCCCTTACGGGTGATGTATGACATGCTGTCATGGCCAGGTGGCATGCGGATGGCCATGTGGGTGCAGTCAATGGCCCCAATCACGCCAGACATACATGCAACCCTGTGGATGTCCTGCAAGGTTGCTGTATGCTCTGCCTGAGTGCTGGGGAAATGGATGAATTCCAAAGCACATGGCAGCAGAGCATTGATGAACTGTGTGAGGAGGTAGGACATGGCTGACTGGGTGATGCCTGTGGTGTCCCCTGTTGGTCTCTGGAAGGTGCCCATGGTAAGCAGGCACATGACGGCGGTCACCTTTGTCTCCATGGACATGGCGTGGCTCCGTCTGGTGGGTGCCTACATCTCTTCACTGCACAGCTCACAGAGCTGCCTCAGAATGGCCTTGTTTAGGTGGTACTGGCCCACGATCTCAGTGTCACTGTAGTTCTCAAAGGTGATGTGGGCACAGTACCACATGTGCCAGACATACCACCAACGGGCCCTTCCTCGGCCATGTCACAGTTCCTCCTGCCCCCACACACCCCTCATTACTGCCTCCATCATGAGGGGCACACTGTCCATGGCCCCTGCTGTCCACTGTCCCCCTGGGTGGTTGACTGCTGACTGTGTGCCACCCTGGTGCACTGCTTGTCTGCGTGTGTGTGTGTGTGTGTGTGTGAATGTTTGTTATGTGTCTCTCTCTCTCTCTCTCTCTCTGCCCCTCTCTCCCTCTCCAATGCCACCTCTGCCTCTCTCCCTCCGTGTGTGGACTTTGATCTGTCTGTCTGTCTGTATGTGTGGGTCTCTCTCTCTCTCTCTCTCTCTCTCTGTCTGTCTCTCTCACTCACTGCCTCTCACTCACACCCTTGGCGCAAGTGCTGTCTGTATGTTTGTGCCCTGTGTTTATAGGAACAAGTCTGCTCGGAGCAACTTCGAGTTGCTCCACACTTGCGCCATGGATTCATGATTGAATATGCCACTGTGCTGGATATGCATGGGAACGCTCCCTGCTCTTGCACCTGCATTCACTATAGTTGCACATTGGCACAATGGATTTTGTACTGTGCACTGGTTCCCACTGAATATGGCTCCTTGGCATAATACCACACTCGCGCAGGCGCAACTCAGTTGCGCCATGTGCAACTACTCTGAATATCTGGGCCCCTGTGTGTTTCATCATTTCTTAACAATTGAAATACAGGCATCTGCTAAAATCTTGTTATTGATATTCGTAAGAAAAAAATGCTTACTGTGGCTCATCTCCCATGGTGCCCAGCAGGCGTGTATACTCACAAGGCACTCTGACGGCAGCAGAACTCATACAGTTGCTGGACAGTGATGATGGATGTGTCATGCACTGCTTGCATGTATGTGTGTGTGTGGGGGGGGAATGCGGAGATAGGGGTTTGAGGATGGGGACATGGTGGTGGGGTGGTGAAGTGGTATCCCTAACATTGCATTTCCACACTTTTGTAGCTGTGGAAACAACCCTAACTGATGCATTAACATAGTTTTTTGAAATGAATAGATAGAGAGAGAGAGAGAGATAGATAGATAGATAGATAGATAGATAGATAGATAGATAGATAGATAGATAGATAGAAGTGTAAAAATTGTACTATCCCTAAAATAAGCCCAGTAAATCCTTAAGATGTACAGCTGGTTTTGAATCCCAGTATGCCACCTGGTTTACTGCTATTAACTTATTTTATTTAGAACTATTTGTGCAAAACTGCCGATACTGTGTAACACTGGACCTTCTCCTATTCTAAGCAAACTGACTGCTTTTTCATTGTTATCTTTTCCATGTGTTTTATAAACAACTGCAACCATCTGACTCTTTCCTTTGTAAATGCTACACAATCAAATATTATGTGAGAGACTGAACATCTGATGTTTTGTTTACAGATGCATGGATTTTGTCATTTTCTGATGTGCACATTTTTCACAAAAAAGCTAATATTTTTCTGCTTTAAACTTTTCTTTAATTCTTTTTAATAAACAGTATTCATTAGACTCATGTAATAATGCTTGATCTTTCTGTATTGCTGCATCTATAACCCTTTGAAAAGCACTGCTTACAAAGGCATGAATATTCCCAGATGGGTTAAACGTATAATCTCTTTCTAATCCATGACTATTTAGTATTTGGTATAATGAACCAAACTATTTATCTCTTTTTTTATCACTCATGGCATCAGTCCAGCAATTATACATAAGGCTTTTAGAGGAAGATAAAATTATTTCCTGCCAGAACTTTATACTGTTTTTAAGTGCTCTAGTTTCTAATGCTGGGGTTCCTGTTTCTGCCTTAACAACTGAACTGGAAATATGTCTGGGTATTCCAATTACCAGTTTCAGAAATGAATTCTGTATTGTCTCTAGGTCTCTCATATTTGAACCAATACTCCAAATTATGGCTCCATACTCTGGCCCCTATGCACAAAGGAGTAGAAGGTATGTGCCATTGGTGTGTACCCTGCCCGCAGAGCTCCGCACTTGCAGACAGGTGCGCACCTGCTGGCATGCATGACCATCACCCACCTGTCTATGGCCTGCCTCCCCAGTGTGCAGGTTCATGGGGGGTGGTGTGGAAGGGTGGACCTGAGCAGGCATCCAGTCAGACGCCCCACCAGGGTCCCATAGTGGATCCCTTTTGCCTATGGGGCTGGTGCAGAGCAGAGGAGTGGATCTGTGGCAATACTTGTAATGTTAAAACTGACCAGGCTTTCACCCAATCTGCTGCCTCAGCCCTCCCCAGCAGCCAAGTGGGCTGGGGCTTCAAGGAGGACCCTTTCCCGGTCTCACTGCAATTGGTGGGTGAAGTCTGCACAGTGGGTTATGGCAGGGTCCCATCTGCCGTAAACTGTGCCCCCTATACCTGGCACTATGCACTTTAGTGTATGGTGCATAGTGCAGGCCTGCCACTAACTCAACCCTGGTGCATTGCTGACCACACGGCCGGGCGACCAGTCATGTAACTGCCTTGCTAGTGATTTGTGAATGCCACCAGGGGTCTGTGGCAGCCTTGTTGTGCAGCATTCCAACTTAGGGTTGACAACGTGCTTCAGATACACGGCACGTAGGTACTCCTATTTTTTGTACATAGGGCCCAATATTTGCATGTTAACCTTTGCATCAAAGCACCTTTTTTGTGCTGGGTATGAATTGGTTCCAAAGGTGTTTGTGAATCAGTTTACAGCTACTATAGTATTATTCTGGAAGCTATTTCTTTGGTGTTATAAATATGTTTTTTCAAGCCCAAGTTATTTTTCAAAGGCAATTCCCAGGTAGCAATTGTCTTTTACAATCTCAAATTTAACACCCCAATGTTCCAATCTGTGTTATTATTTTTTTTCATTACCATTTCCAGATATCAAGATCTTAGATTTTTGTTAATTGATTCCCAAGTCTAGATTCTTCAGGGAATTATGAAGAGCTGTTAAACTTTTTTTTAATCCAATTGGTGTTTGGGATATAGTAACTGTGTCATCCACGTACAATAAAATTTGGATTGACAGATTGTTCACTTTAGGGGGATGAGTATCTACCAGTCTTAGGTCTTCAACTATTGTCTCAATTTATAAATTCAAAAGTGCTGGGGACATTAAACTGACAAGTTGGTTGTGAGTGTGGTGAGTAACTAGGAGACAAAGCACAGCTTAGGGATGCAGGAGGTCATCATCAACACTAACCCGGAGGGACTGCAGAAGGAGTACTATATCACTGTGCCCTGTCCAGAAGGAACCACAGTGAGAAATCACACCCTCATCATCACACTTAAAGTCAGGCTGTGGAGGATCAGCTAGTATTAAGAAGATATCATCGCCCATGTGCTCTCAGGGCTGACTGCAGTTTGTTGTTCCCTTGTTGGGGGGGGGCATGTTGCAGATCTCCAGATGGAGGGACCCATCAGTCCTGCAATTTCTGTGCCTGTCCCTTTGTTGGGGGATAAAAGTATTTCCAGTTCCATGTGTTCTGTTGGGGAGGGGGATGAAAAATGGTGCAGTATGACTTTTTTCTTTCAAGCATGATTATATATGTAGCCCCTACCCGGCCTGGTGGTGCTGAGGGTTGGGGTGCTGGATGCCACACCTTGTGCCACACTGGCAACACGTGTTTACAAATGAGCACAGGCTGCTGGGACTTGGCAGGGGGAGGGTGAGGATTGAGCATCAAGAGGACAGCTTTCCTCTCCCAGGGAGGGAGGACTGGTGCTCCTGCCTAATGACTGCCCCCAGGTGGAGGCCTGAGGGTAGTGCTAGACTGAGGTCACCATGGAAGGGAGGGTGCTGTGGGGCTTCTGCGGACACGTGTGCGCCTCCATGTATGCATGTCCTGCGTGCTTACCCCAGCAACTGGAAGGG
The DNA here is from genome assembly GCA_016271365.2 of Neoceratodus forsteri. Lineage (NCBI taxonomy): Eukaryota > Metazoa > Chordata > Ceratodontiformes > Ceratodontidae > Neoceratodus > Neoceratodus forsteri. Next base: position 703,013,822 of record CM057455.1, read on the forward strand.
AAAAAATGGAGGAAAAACACCCCCAGCTGTGGATGATGACTAACCTCTCACAGGCTCTGCATCCAGTGACTGGCAGGGTAAGCCCTGGTGATACCAGGGTGACGGGGTTGGTGGGGTCAGTTAGAAGGGGGCAGCTGGGGGCAGGCACAGGAGATAAAAATGCATATAGAAAAACAACATGATCATATATGTAGCCGAGGACACAAAAGAGACTGCCTTGGATTGGGACTGGATCTCCTTCATGAGGCTCCACCTATTGGAAGCAGGCAAGATGATAGTGACTATGAATGACTTTGTTGTTTACCCCATAATTACCCATCCATATTTTAATCCCCGTTTGTTCTACAGTATGCAAAATGTAAAGTTTAGGGCCATGCTATGTATACTGTGTGGTTGTAATTTTTTTTCAGGAAAGAAGAAAGAGTGATGACCAGAAATTCTGTGGCAGAATGGAATGGTTATGCATCAAAGAGGTACTGGATGTTGAACGATATGAATATGTACAATATGTGGTACAGTGGAGCCTGCCAGGTTGCAGCACAATACTGTAACATTTTGCAGCAGAGTTACTATAGGGAACAAGGGACTGTAGTTGCCAGAGTGAAGACAATGGCAGATGGACTGCAAGACCTGCAAGGAGTAGCAGGATGCAAAGCCCAGCTCTTTTGCACTTGGTTCAACGATACTCATGATAGGGTTATGTGGAAATGAATTGCTTACATTTGTGCACTATATCCAAGTGTAAAAGAGTGCCATGGAAAGTACTGCAAACTTTGAAGGTGAGGCACTCCTGCTGGTTGAAGCAATCTGTTAGGTACTCCAAGTGGCTTGGCCAAGAACCAAAATTACAGAAGTGTTAAACTCTTTCCCAATCAGTTATATCTTGGGGTGTGACATTTTTGTATATATACTATCTATGTCTGCTGTGTGTACGTATTGTGCTGGTCACAAGTACAGAGCAGATTAGCTACCTGTCTATTCTGGGGCACAGGGAGGCCAGCACATGGCTCTTCTTATGCAATGTGTACAGGTACTGTATTTTGAGACCTTGCAAGAATCAGTGGAGATGTACCCTGCAAGCCTGGTTACCAACAGGTAAAGGTGAACAGAGGCACTGAGTCATAAAATATTCTAGTCTCCCTTCCTCCACCAGTGCTGGGCTGCTGAGTAAATGTGTATGCCCTAGGCATGTGCATTGCAGTGTAGGGTAGTTAAAATGATTCGGGACCACTAGGGCAGATTCTACAAGGATCAACGTAGGGCTCTGAACATATACAGTACTCCCTAGAGACCAGAAGGGAGATGGGAGAAATGCTAGAGATCTTGAAGTTCCTAAAAGTAGATTATGAGGTACACCACTGTAATATTCAGTAGAAATTGAAGATCAAGAGCACAGGGACATGAGTGGAAGCTACCAGTGAGGAGATGCGGGAGGGACTTGAATAAGTTTCATTTTACAGAGAGAGAGAGAGAGTGTTTGAGTCATGGAACAGCCTATCAGCAGTGGTTGTGAGTGCAAGAACCATTAATGTTTTCAAACACAGCAGGGACCGAGTAACAGGATTAATAGTTAAACAATTGGAAGCAGTAGGGCGGGGATATAGATGACAATAACCCTGACTAGACAACAGGTTTCAGGGTAGGATTGGATAAAACAGAGAAGACTGGATGGACCAATAATCTTTTTCTGTCGACATTTTCTATGTTTCTATGTGCTCAGTATTTGCACTGTTGTTGGCTGATGCCTTCCCCTCCCACCGCAAATAAGAGGAATAGCCGCATGCACTAGTTCAGTCTTGCCTGAGCTGATCTCTGAGCCTATGCTTAGATGAGTGCAGTTATACTGGTCCACTGCAGAGTATAGGGGAAGGAGAGACAAGTCAGCATTTCTTCCCTCCAATGGGATAGTAGTGTGCACTGTATGGCCAGAAGCAACAAGGAAGATGAGAAACAGATTTAGAGAACTGGCACAGGAGATCAGAAAACACAATGAAAGCAAGAGAGATCACAGAGGAGATTATGAAAACAGAGAACTGAGAGTCCTGAGGCCCTGTGGTCTCACTAGCAAGAAGATACGGATGAAACAGTGTGGGATGGGCTCCCCAATGGATTTTCTCATGGTTTGTGAGGGCTCACGGTATGTATCTGTGCCCCAGAATGTCTCAAGAAGGTTTACCCCACAGTGAGCTAGGACTTAGGATAGGTTGCATGGAAGCCTTGGGAAAGTTATCAAGTTGCTATCATGCCTCCCAGGGAAGAAAATGACACCAGACCCCATAGCACCAGAGAGTGGCTCATTGTAGTAATATAGAGCAATGCCTGCTTCAGTGTGTGGCAGTTGGGAATATCTGTAGGGTTGCATGCAAATATTATGGGCTGTGGGTTATGTGTAAAGTCTGAGAGTCCCTATAACAGAGGCATTATGTAAGCCCATGAAAATGTTTTATTGTACAGGGTAGTTAAAAATGCTTAGAGTGCTCTGTGTAATTCAAGAATTCTGGTAGAAGTCCCCTATGTATTTTTGTCCATGTAACAATAGTGTGTCATTTGTGAACTCTGTGGCGCTTTGGGGATAATTAATGTCTAATGGGCTTGACTATACTTCCCTGGAGTGGGTAATGGTATTTGTACAGAGTAAATAGTATATTAGGTACAGTAAAACATTTTTGGTTTGCCCCTGAGTCAACGACAACAAGGCACACCCTGACGCCTGTTGGTATGTGGAGGGTGGGGGTGGGATGGGGTGGTAGTGTTGAGAGGGGGGTTGGGGTGAGGTGTTAGTGTCTGAACCCTAACACCACATTTCCATACATTTGTCACTTTAATATGAACCCTAACTGATGCATTAACAAAGTTTTTTGCAATGAATTTCCTTACTTTTTGAGAAAGTGTAATCTTACCCTTATTTGATTGTGAGAGTGCAGGACCCTCCTGGCCCTGTGCTCCCATGCATTATAGAAATTGTCCCTGATTTTCATGTAGAAGTGCAGGGCCCTTGGTATCCATGTGTGGGCACGCAGGACCCTATGGGCCCTGAGCTTCGATCTATTCATAAGTGTAGTCACATTGTAATTAATCCTCATCTCCCTATTAGAGCGCAGGGCACTCAGAGCCCTGTGATCCCATCACTCCATAATGTTATCCATATGTGGGAGTGCAGGGCTCTCCAGGCCCTGCTCTCCCACCTATCCATATGTATTGAGACATTGCAATTAACCCTTGTGTTGCCAGTGGTACAGTATCACAGTCACTATAGAGACATTGATAAATATTTCCACTGCAGTTGTAATCATGTCCTGGCAACATGCATAGCTGCAGTGTACTAAGCTGCGTTTCACAAAAAATCAGTATCTCAAAGCGTTTTCGAGATATAGCCCCCAAAAGACAACAGACTGCAACAATGTCATCCTATGGGAAATTTCTAAATTTCGAAATGTTATAACTATGGAACCCATGCAAATGTTATCACCAAACCAGCAAAAGGAACATCTATTGAGCAAGACCTTTGTACCCTGAAAATTTCAGCCCATAAGAGCAAACCATTTGTTTGCTATGCTGTGGCACAGAAACAGGTATTTCTGCCAAAGTAGTGTCACAAATTGTAACACTTTCGCAAATTTTGTGACAGCTTTTGTGAAACAGTGTCGCAATTTGTGACACTACCAAAATAATTTCACAAAACAGTGTCGCAATTTGCAAAACTTTCACAAAAGTAGTGTCGCAAATTTGTGACACTACCAGCAGTCAAATTAAATAAACATATTTCTGGGTGTTATATGTAAAATCTAATGACACTTTTTCCCTGTCGCTAACTGAAAACAAGATGGTGGCAGCATGACACTACTGATCCATTTGCAAAAGCAAAAAGTGCTTTCGCGAAAGCAGAAACTGGTTTCACACAGAACATCTAATTTTTCCCATAGGATATAATGAGAAACTTTAAAGTTTAATAACTTTTGAATGGATTAATATTTTATCACCAAACCTTCAAAAGGCACATCTGCAACCCAGACCTCATATACTCTAACACTTTCAGACCACACCACACCACAGACCACACCACCAATCCATTTCGGAGATGTGGTATGGGAATTGATTTGCACCTAAATGGTAATTTTCACCTTTTTATTTTCTGTCCCATGTTTATCCTTCCGGCAGGCAGTGGCTTGTGTCAGCCATCCAACACCAGACTTCCACAGTCATTCAGGGTATCTCTTCTTCTACCCCAGCAGAACCACTTGAACTGATGCGAGGGGTTTCATCCAGCCACAGCCTCCATTGTTTCCACCTTTTCTCCCCTTGTTCCCCAGAGCCTCCAGACAGGGTTGGCTTCTACATGGAGGCATGCATGCATGCCTAGGCCGGGCCTGCCCTGCTCCACCCATCCCTGGACTAGAGCCCGGCTCCATGCCCTGCCTGCACCACCATCATGCCTCCATGTGGTGGCGGTCAAAGGCCAGGAGAACCAACCTCCCCTATGCAGGAGAGGAGAGCTGCTAGTGGCTGATTGATCTTCACCCGGCCCTCCCCCCGGCTGATCCCTGGCATCCAGTACATCCGGATTGCGAGAGGTAAGGCATCCAGTGCCTCATCCCTCTATGCCACTGGGTTAGCTAATTTTCAAATTTTTTTTTACACTTCGCATCGCCGCAACTGTACATCTAAAAGGAATTAAACTTGCCACATCAAGAGATCTATGGCACCTGACAGTGCATGAAAAATTCCGTGTGCATTGATCATACAGTTGCAGAGTTATTAAAGTGCAAAATTGTGTACCCTAATTATACTGGCACTACCTTGCCAGTATTATATATATATATATATATATGTATTTATACAATGGGGTGAGGTATCTTACACACAGTGATGTAAATCTTGGTAGAAAATCACACTGTGAGTTTTTACCAGGAATATTATCACAGTGTGATAATATTTTACATTAGAAAATGGGCTTGAAAAAACCCAGGCTCTGATTGGCTGATAGCCCTGACAAGGTGGCCATCTATCAGACAACAGAGCCCTGGTATTAAAAGTGCCAGACCCCAACCAACCTGATTACATTCAAAATAACTGAGCTGACAGAACATTGAATTTTAAACAGACACTATTTTTTTTGCTCGCTAGTGGGACAACTGAACAAGCCAGCCCCCCCCCCCACATCTGAAGTACACTGTAAGTTAAAAAAATAAAACAGGAGCTTAACATGTATGAAACATTACCCATAAAAAAATAAAGGAAGGAAACAACAAAAAAAATTAAGCCATCCAACCTCTCACTGCCAGCAGTAACTACTCGCGCCCTCACCCTCCAAACACCGGATGATGAATTAGGTGGCATGCTGGCAGCCTGTCTCCATCTCTGGGAAGACTAACTTAGTCAAGTACCAGCACCAGCTTGTGCTACTGTACCATTCAACATCATAACGCCCCTGCCCACGAGCGACTTTCAAACACTAAGCACTCACGTGAGGCAGTCAGGAAATGGAAAATAGTGAAGTTCCTCACTGCATTGCCAGACCATAAGTAAACAGACAACCGCTATCTGCATCTGACCCGGTAATTATTTATTTTTCTGCTACCAAGCTCGACCTCCTTGAATGCAGGTCCCATTTTTTCAACAAACTGTCACCCTGCATTTTAAATTCCCCCGCAGTGCTAAGGAAAAAAAGCAATAGTTCTTTTCAAATAGGCAGCACAACCGCATTCTTGGTGCTATTATCACACTGTTTCCCTTTACTTCTCCCTGGCTTGCCCTACCTCCACATTCACCGCATACAAGTACAAACATTAAGAAAAGGCAAAATTTAAGCCTCAGCAGTGTAAGGACTACCACGTTCAAATCTTCTCCTTGACGCCTTGCCCGACCCTGCTGCTCTTCAACTTCATCTCCCACCAGATCGCTCTGCAACAAAATCCATTTAAATCAAACACCATGGGTTGGAGTGATAGGGAACGTGTTCATCAAACAACGGGGCATGGCTAAATACAGCAGCCTAAATTGATGTTCAGATTTTAAACAGAAACCAATATTTTTTCACTCTGAGCCACATAGGTTGGGGTAACCATGACAACAAACTCCAGAAGGCAGAACTTGGGGTTTAATGCCAAAAGTGCAAGGTGCTGCATTTTGGGATGAAGAACCCAAGGAGGAGTTACCAACTGGGGGCAGTGCAGCTAGCCCAGACAGAAGAGGAGAAGGATCTGGGGGTGCTCATTACAGGGTCAATGAACAACTCGGCACAATGTAGGAAGGCAGCTGCAAAGGCCAACAAAATGCTAGGTTGTATTTCAAGGGGTACAGTATATCCTCAAGGAGGGAGGAGGTGATTCTGCCACTGTATAGGTCATTAGTTAGACCGCACCTGGAGTACTGCATGCAGTACTGGCACCTATATCTGAAGGGGGACATTAAGTTACTAGAGGGGGTGCAGCACAGGGCTACAAAGATGATCAAGGGGCTGGGGGACTTATCATATGAGAGGAGGTTGAGGGAGTTGCACATGTACTCACTGGAGGAGAGGAGGGACGGGGGGATATGATTGAAACCTTTAAGTACATGAAAGGAATAAACAAGACAGGTACAGAGGGGCTGTTCAAAGTAAGGGAAGGGAGGGACACCAGGGGCCATGATATGAGACTGGAGTGAGGAAGGGAGGGAGGGAGGAAGGTTCAGGAGGGAGATGAGGAGACACTTTTTTACAGAGAGGGTGGTGGCTGGGTGGAATGCGTTACCTGCAGAAGTGGTATCCAGTAGAACAGTGGACTGCTTCAAAAGGGGATGGGATAGGACAAGGGGTGGTCAATGAAGGGGAAGGGTGGAAGGGAGGAGCAGCTGCAGAATAAGGGATGCTAGCCGCACATTCGAGCAGACTTGATAGACCTCTAGGCCTTTATCTGCTGGCAAATTTCGTATGTTCATATGTTCATAACTACAAAAGCTCAAGTAGGACAAAAATCCCAGTTCAGAAAAAAAACTACAGTAATGCAGTGCTGGTGGAGAAACCACTTTTTTACAAAATAAATAAAATACTTAATTCTTTGAAAATTTTAACATGAAAATCGTTTTTAATACATATATAATACAGTGGCCCATTTTCTAAGCTCAATAATACCCTCCAGGGTGGGCAGAATGGGTAATACTGGACCTTCCAGTGGCTATACGGCCCTTCGCCTGTGGCATCGTGCCTCATTACGCCCCTGGGCGGTCTGGTATTGCCCAATAGCACCCACCCTGTCAGGTATTATTACTTTCTTTATACATATTGTGCTTACCTCACAGGCTGATATTATCACTGTGCTGATGTCAGGCTGAAACCCTGCCTAAAACAATCGCTATCCTGATCTCTTAATTACATTCTGACCAATCAGAAACTCAGCTGGACTCTGCTGAAGTAGATATCATCACTCTAGGCAGGTTTCCCTAACACAGCAATCAGGAAGGAACTCCACCAAACCCTTAGTAGCCTAGGAAACTAATCAGTATATCAGTTCCACCTGCAACTCACCTGCTAGCCCTAGAAAAGCACATTGTGTTCCTGCAGAGAACCAAACCAAGCTAACAGCAACCAGTTTCATACTAACCAGAAGCCAAAAAAGAGCAAAGCCTTTCACATCCATGAATACCTCAACTACCATACAGCCTGCTTCATCCCAGATGGCAAATTAGTGTTTCAGCTTGTTTTAGCAGGTTTCTTTTTTTGTCCTGTGTCTTCTTTGTTTATTCCACAATATAAAGTGAACAAAAAAAAAAAAAAGATTCTGGAACCCCTATTATATAAATCGGACACATGATGTGCATACTGTAACAGTCGTTCACAAATATGTGAATGAATTCATTCACATATTTTTTAATGACTATTACAGTATGCACTGCCAGCTCATTGGTCCACAGTGTGGACCAATGGGCTTGCAGCTGACACTGTAAGCTGTCATTTGGTGGTCAGCCACAAAAGATTGCGGGTGGGTTTGCTGCTGCCCACCAAAGACAGGGGAGCTGGGTGGGCTGTGGTTCCTGTGAGGGTGGGGGGGCGAGGGTGCCACTTGACCACCAGAGAAATAGTGTACATATATGATGGGTGATCAGAGCTATGGGAGGGTGGGGGACCACTAGACTACCAGGGCCATAATATTAGTTTATGTTGGGTGATCGGGGTTAGGGGCAGGGAGCGGGCAACCACTGGACCACCAGGGATTTTTTTTCACTTTATTTGAAGGTGACTTGGGAGTCTGGTGGGGAGGGGGGGTACCACTGGACCACCAAGGATAATTCCGTTTTTGCTATGATGGTGATCAGTACTACGGGAGGGGAGGGGATACCACTAGACTACCAGGGAAGCATTGTATCATTATGTATGGTGATCAGGGCTCCAGGGAGGGAGGTGAATACCACTGGACCACCATGGAGTTTTGTGGGTACTTGAGAATGGTGTTCTGGGGGGAGCCACCCATGGCTGGCAGCCACTGTGTTGCGCCCTGCACTACAGTTGCCCACCTGTGGGTGGCTAGCAATTGAACCTTTTTGTACAGACTCAACTTTATGCCCAGGTATGGGGTGCATGTCTAGGTTGTGCCAGCATATGCGCTGCACATCCCGGGCTGAATATTGGGTTGTGCCACATATGTATGGCACGCCCCCTGGAGATGTGCTGCATACATTATCTTTGTGCCCTGGTGCATGGGGAATTGTGCTGTACAATTCCCCCCCTTTGAATATTGCCCAGGGTGCATTTCTGGGGTTGTGCTGGCACAACTCAGTTGCACCAGGAGCAACCCCTTTCAATATTTAGACCTGAGTCTTTGCCTGGTAATTAACTTCTGTAACCTCATCTTGTTAAGAAGCATTCTATTTCTCACAAATTGTATCAGAACTTTGTCAATTTCCTTGCAGATGCAACAAAATAGAACATGGTGTCCCAGAACTAACCTCCTGTAGACAGCTCTGCAAATGAGCTTATACTGCATCTCAAGGTTAACCCTCTGAGTTCCAAATAGCTGTTTGCAGTCATTTCAACAATACTGCTATATACATTTTAAAACCAGGGGATCTCAGTTTCACATACAGATTCACATACAGTTTTATAACGGCAGATAAACATGGGGGAAGAAAAGACAGAAACAGCAAATGAAGGCAGAGAGATAGTAGGAGGTGGAGAATCATGACACTGTCACAGTGATCAGTTCCTAGGTCTCACAAGAACATTTTTTTGCAATCAGACAAACAAGACAGAAAAGGAGAGGATAGAACAGATCCTTGTGCTTAACTTTTTCTGTGTAACAAATTGGACAGGGCCTTATTCAACACTGTTGCAAAGCATTCATTCACAGTTTGGAACACTGTCTGGTTAAAGGAGCTGCCCAATACCTTGCTCAATCTACTTAAGTTTGCCCAGTTTAAGAGAGCACTACAGGCAATCTTAACAGTTCAATACAACTATAACTGCTAATCATCCTCCCTAAAGTCTTGCCAGCTCCTTGCAGTTATTTTCATTTTTTGACATAACCAGTCACTCGAGGCTGACTTCCCTGAAGAGATACTGTGAAGTTTTAATATGCTGGCGAAGATACGGCAAAGTTGCATCTGCAGAGCAAACTGCAAAGTTTTACTATTAGCCTCAAATTCGCCTATGTGACTTCTACATTTTTTGGGGGGGGGGGTTTACCATGAACAGCAGAAGTTTGCCCATGAATGGCAGAATTTTACCTGTGAATGGTGAAATACTGTCATTTGTGGTGAAATTCCACCATTCACCAGCAAAATTCTGAACTTTGAGGGTGAAATTCTGCACATTTAGTGGGTGAAATTTTGCACTTCGGAGATCACTCAAAACTTCAGGAATTGTACTAAATTAGTGAATTAACTCATGGATCAAAGTTTCCCCACTTTGCCCATTTCTACTTCTCTGGGTTTTTATTGACACACCAATTCCCAAACACTGGCTACACCCAATATCATTAAGGTAAGTATTGTGGTTCATATTGCAGTTGAATAGGGAACCGGGACATGATGCCCATGACAGTTCTCATCAAAAATCCTTATGCAAGATCATTCATCATACTGAGTAGCCAATTATCCAGTCTAGATTTGAAGATTTCTTTATTTTTACTAATGATAATGTGCAGTGGTAGGATATTCCATGCCTGCACAACCCTCTGAGTGAAAAAGTATTTTCTCTTTGTTGTTTTGTATTGAAAACTGCTTAACTGTAGTGGATGCCCTCTTGTTTCCTTTGTGTTTTGCCTAAAATTAAAACCCATTTCCCTAAAGAGAACTGGATCATTTACCACATCACACATAAAAAGTAAGCCACCCCTGTTTCTCCTTGTCTCTAGTGACATGAGTTTTAATGATTTAAGTCTATTTTCATAGTCAAGATCTTTTAGGCCAGTAATATGTTTAGTGTATGTACGTTGAACTCGTTCTATATTTTTACTGGCTAATTTATGTTGAGGTGACCAAAGTTGGGAGGAGTAATCGATGTGGGGTCTGACATACACCCTATACAGTGGTAACATTACTTTAGCATCCCTTTTATTGAAGTTAATTTTTATTGTCCATATAATTCTGTTTGCCTTTCCAATGATTGTATTTGCTTTTTCAGTAAATTTCAAATCAAGTGAGACAAGAACTCCCAAATCCCTTTCAACAAGTGTTTCAGTCAAGATGGTGTCCCCCAAGTGGTACTGATACTTGATGTTCCTGTACCCAAGCTGCATAACTTTACACTTTTCTATGTTTATGTCATACCCAAAGTTTTTGTCCAGTTCAAAATGGCGTCCACGTAATTTTGCAAGGACATGATATTATCCATGGTACTGCAGTCACCCCTAGTTTTAAATCATCTGCAAACTGTATATTGTCATTAACTATAGTGCTGTTAATGTCAGTGATCAATACATGGAAGATATACAGTCCTAATACCGATCCCTGTGGGACACCACTTGATACCTGTGTCAAATCTGACACTTGTCCATTTATCACTGCCCTCTGTGTCCTCTCCTCCAACCAACTCTCTGTCCATTATATAATTTTGTTAGATACCCCTCTTTTTATTAATTTTCTAATGATATGGTCATGAGGTACCCCATCAAAACTATATATATATATATATATACAAATATATACATATATATATATATAATATCTTAGGATACTTTGTTGTCAATCCTTTTACTAAATGTTTTGTAGAAGCACAATAAGTTAGTTAGGCACAGTCTTTTCTAGACAAATCCAAGTTGTGCACAGTCAGTATTACCCTAACTTTTATACAGTCAATCTTTTATTATTGCTTCCAGAAATTTACCTTCTAAAGAAATAAGGCTGATCGGTCAGTAGTTTTCTACCTTGGTCTTATCCCCTTTTATAAAAAAAACTGGGGTGATGGTTGCTGTTCTCCAGTCCAGTGGAATGACTCCACCATTTACACTACTTTTGAAAAGTTTTCTAAAAAGTGTGATAAGGTGTTGGGACATTAGTATTATCATTTTTCTGTGATGTTATCAGGGCCAGTAGAACAATCTTCCTTGATGGTTTTGATTTTAGCTGATATTTCTTCCTCAGTAACAATGAATTTATCTCCCAAGTTGTTATCAACATCTTGGGTTATATTCTGTTTTCACCATATATGCTTCCAAAATAGTTATTGAACATGTTGGCCATATCTTTTGGATCCTGTACAAATGATTTATTTTCTTCAAGCAGTCCTAGCTTAGTTGTTTTTTGTTTAAAGTATTTATATAAGTAATGCACAGGTAATTTCTACATACATTTTGAAAGACTTTACTATTCATCCCTGAGTTCAATAGTGCACCCTTTTTAAGCAAGATTCTTATACTAGTTAAAAAAAAAACAGTGTACCTGCTGCTTTACACGTGTACACAGTAAACAAAATTGTGGAAGCCTTGTACTGTAATCGAGTCAACCTTACAGCTGATGCTAGATGCCTCATAGTGGCAAGCTCAGTACTGTTACTAGGTGACTATGGACTCCCTGTCTGAGCAACTGCTTGTGACACAGTTCTCAGCAGAATAAGTTTGTTCTGTAAAAAGGCTCTTCGTTTTGTGCTGAGGATCGACAAGCATATCTGCAGCTGCACCCTCTACACCCAAATAAATTGATTACCCCACCTAGCACATTTAAGTTCCAGACATGTTTGCTAGCCAAGAAGGTGCTACTGTGCCTAACTCCACCCCCCCCAAGCCCTAACTCACTGCTTCTGCCCTGTTGGCAATCTCTAAAATAGCAGGAGCTGGCTCAGACCACCTTTGAACTGCTGTTATGCTGTACTCAGCTGGGCAAGTATTCATTCACAGTCAGGGCAACAGGCAGATTGAATGAGCTGTCTGATAGCTTGCTAAATCTACGTAACTTTGACCAGCTTAAGTGAGCACTACAGACAACCCTAACAGTTCAATGCAATTGTAACTGCTAGTCATCCTTTCTTTTTTTTTTTTGGAACTGTATTTTTGCTCCTCATAACCCCACTGAACTCTCTCTGGCATCCTCCTGGGTCTTCAGTCTCTACCTTCCTTTGTGACCCAACCTATCTCCACCCCAGCCTGGCACATCCCTTGGGTCTGCCCTCTGGGAAAGTGTCACCCCCACCCAGGGTGCTATTTCTATAGTATTAAGCTCTGGGCCAGGGAGGGGGGAGGCAGCGTAGAGCAGAGCCCTACTCTGAGAGTGTGGACCAGGCATGGGAGGCACCTTCACCTATCAGTGGGAGGAAGGTATTTGTATTTTTAGAACCCCTGTGGAGCCCAGCCAGCAAGGCAATGTATTGCTGTGGCTCCACCCTCAGGCATGCGCCACACCACTACATTCGGCTACCTCCAGCTGCTTCCAGAGGTCGCTCTCTGAGTGAGCATTCTCCCATGCCCTTCCCAGGAAGAGCGAGCAGTCCTCTGGACACTCAATATCTTCCCTCCCCTGCTGACCCCCAACAACCTGGGTTTGCAACTGTACCCAGGTCACTGGCATGGAGTGAGGTGTGCATCCAGCACCTCAACTCTCAGCACCACCAGGCTGGCCAACTGCTGGTCATCCTAACTAAAGTCCCTTCCAGTATACTATCTGAACTCTGTCAAACTCTGACTCTGAGGCCAAGTACCATCACTATGATTGTTCTACACTGATTCTGTCTACCTGCCCTGTTGTAAAATTGTATGCCATTGATTCCAGCCTATTTATTTGTATGTGTTTGACCACATTTGTACATGTATGACTTCGTTCCACTAGAACTCGCTGATTTTATTTGTAATGCAGCTTTGTAATCTCTGTTATTGACATGGAACCTTTGTAAAAGAGCACTTGTGCTCAAAGGTACTAACAAAAATATTCAATAAATCAATAAATAAGCAACCATGTTGCCCCTTTTCCATAGTATTTTAATAAGTAGTTTAGAGAGAGCAACTAAATATAAAGTTAATGCATATTATGGTTCTACCCTTAGAGAAAAGAAAAATACTTACTCGAAAAGCTTTTTAAATAGACCAGTTCAAAGGCACTGATAACAGTTATGGTCTAAATGAGAATATTGACTGGTTACCTTATTATATAAACACTGAGGCATTTGTGTTTTTTGTTTTCCTCTCTCAAATCTCTCTAGACATTTCTAGCATTCTCTTTTCCAGATAGTCCATGTTGGGGACAGAACCATAATTATAGTGGTGCAGTAGTGCCACTATAGTTAGGGGGGCTGATGAGTTCTATGTTAAACTCCATTTTTTGTTTGCTTCTTGTAGAATAATGATTTTACAGATTTACATAAAACTTTCAGTATTTGTTGTGCATTATAGAATCTTCAATCCCTGAAAGTCTCACATAAATCTGATTTGCATTTTTAGAGATATTGAAGTGTGAAAAAGCTGTGTTGTTTTCCATTGACTTCAATGGTGTTTTTTTTCAGAATTGTTGCTCCTCTTGACAAAAAACTGTAACTCTTTAAATAGCACAAGGAAAAGATCTAGCAATTCTGATTGATGATGAACTGGAACTAAAAGAACATTGTACATCAGTAGTGGTAAAGGCAAACAGAGCCATGGGAGCAAGCAAGAGAAATATAACAAACATTTGTCAATGCCGAATGTTGTCATGCTGGCATTGGCTTTGGTAGTGCAGTGTGGAAACATATTTTGGGCAGGATGTGAAAAATGACAGCTGTACTGTTCATAAGGAGGTGTAAAAAAATGGCAGTGGTGAAAATGTGGCATGTAAATATTGCAAATTTGCGAAGTTACAAGGGTGCGTGGGAAATGCGCAATGCGCACTTGTAGCACAGTCATTTTATGGAGTTTCGGCACGAGATTTTTCAACATAGGCATTTAGCACCTCTGCTCATGTACAGTGTCACTGTCATTTCCTCAAACTGTCCCAAAAAGTGATTTCGCACAGCGATCACGCAATTCTGCGCCGGACGTGCGAAAACACATTTTGGGCAGGATATGTAAAATGACAGCTATACTGTTCATCAAGAGGTGTGGAAAAATGCCAAAGGTGAAAATCCAGAGTTAAAATAGTACAAATGCACAACGTTATGAGCATGCATGCAAACTGTGCAATGCACGCTCATAACACAAAGCCAATCAGTTGGATCAATTCACATATTTGGATTGTGTAGTATGGTACAGGCTGCACGCCCATTGACTCACGCTGTGGACCAATGGGCGTACAGCCCTTCCATATGGTGTCAGTCGGTGGGCGGCGGGCGGCAGGTGGGTGGGTGCTTGTCCACCGCTGACCGGGGAGCGGGCGGTGGGGCTCAGTGGGTGGTGGGGCGGGGTTCCACTGGACCACCAGGGTTATGGAATTCTTTTATTTAAACTTATGCCCGTGATCGGGCTGTGAGCGTCCACTGGACCACCAGGGATATTGGAATTCTTTTATGTAAACTTATGCCCGCGATCGAGCTGCGAGCGGCCCACTGAACCACCAGGGTTATTGGAATTCTTTTATTTAAACTTATGCCCGCGATCGGGCTGCGAGCAGTCCACTGGACCACCAGGGATATTGGAATTCTTTTATGTAAACTTATGCCCGCGATCGGGCTGCAAGCGGTCCACTGGACCACCAGGGATATCAGACGGTTATTTAACTCAACATATGCCCGCGATCGGGCAGTGGGGCACATTGCCGTGCTGTGCAGGGGGTGTCGGTCCCTGACGGCTGCTGCCTGGCAGGGCGCCAGGTGCAAGTCGCCAGGGATCAGGGCACCTGCATGCAAATGGGGCCATAATGACATGCTAATGGCCCCATTTGCACCTTGCATGCATTATGGCCTCATTTGCATGTGCACTTTTGAATATTGGTTGTTGCTACGCGTCAATGGAACTTTCACTTAGCGCGATCCCACTGCTCCCTCTGGCCACTTGCGCTGGCGCAGTGCCACTGCACCATGTGCACTGTGGGTGGCCAGGGTGAGATATTCAACGCTGCTGTGCCATGGCGCAGCTCCATTGAATATCACCCTGTCGACGCCCCTGCGTAGCCAAGTTGCACTGCGCCCAGGCTTGCGCCACAGCCTGGCGCAGTCTGAATATCCGGGCCCATTTGTAAAGGTTTGTAACCCTCCCTTTTCATAATGTTTTTGTGAGTCACTGTCCTTACATACCTGTAGATGTGTACTTTAGCCAGAATTGTATTGAAATAAAGCTGTTTTTTTAACTATGATAATTGCCCCCATTTTCCTTCATGATGCTTATTCTGTTGTGACTTTTCTTTCCTGTTCCCGAGGCTGTGTGCTGCATGATGATGTAGTTTGGTGGCTGTCACCAAACTCTGTATAATAGCCTTATTTCCCAAGGATCCTTTCCTGCTTAAACTTCTGTCAAATTGCAGTCATTCTGCACTTATTTTGATATTTACAGTGTTCGACTTCATTTATGTAAAAAAAAGTGTCCCGTCTCTCATTGTGTCTCAGCTAGCATTTATTTAGTTTCCTCAGCTATTTAACTGTTATACTGAATGATGTCATTCTGTGACAGTTTGTCTAAAATTCACAAAAGCAAACAAAAAAAATACATTAAACCTGAGCTAAACAGTAAATAGGGCAGCAGTGATGAGAGCAAACAGTATACTGGCATAATGTTGTTTCTTTGTTACAGGGTCACAGCTACACAGATACAAATTAATATCTTTACTTCAAGAAATATAATAATTTATAGAAATACATGGTCGGGTGGGGGTTGCCTTTCAGTAATCACAGCCTTATACTAACTGTGACACTCATAGCTTGATTTAGGAGTTATCTGCTTCAGCAGTGTTGTCTTATGTCAATTAAATTTTATTTAGTTAAGTTTTGTAACTCTGTACATATTGGGGTGAGTGATCTCATTTGCATGGGGGTCCTGCACAGATCCTTTTACATTAGGCTAATATTGTAGTATTTTGTGGATATGTAGATATGTTAGACCTCTGGTCTTACACATATACTTTATATTTACTTCTAGTTACCTTATCCTGGGGAGGATGGCAGGTTTATTTCATGGTAGTTCTATCTAGTATCCTTGGAAATGTTACTATGCAGATAGTAGTATGGTTAAATAGTGTTACATTTTGCTCTGTAGGTATTAGGAGACATAAGCCCTTTTACTTAGTATTTCATGACAAGTTGAATTCCTTTGGGGAACAATTGCAGTGACTGAAGTTAATATAGGTTCACTAGGAGAGAGAGAGAGAGAGAGAGTGTGTGTGTGTGTGTGTGTCTGTGGGAGAGAGATAGAGAGAAAAGTTGGGGGGGAGAGAGAGAGACAACATCTCCTTTAAGCTATGTATCTCCCCCACCCACATTATGGTGATGTGGGGTGGGTTAGGTTGTATTGTTTGTATGAAGAGGAGGAGAGAAATTACATTTTTATCTCTTTTTCAGATTCCTTAGACACTTGTGGTACATCAAGTTTTTACATTCTCAGTATATATTGACATCAGTACATATCAGGCTACATGGTCTTAATTCCTTGAGGTTCCTCAACTAGAGTTTTTTATTTGACACTTACAGTATATTATCAATTTATATTTCAATGATCATTTATATAGTCCTGAGGTTTTTGAAATTTCTTGAGCCTTATATCTAGCTTGAGAGTACAGCTGGGTGACAGGTCCAGCTAGGTGTTACACATCACACAGTGTGCACTGATGTTTTTAAGACAACTTTACTGGTAAACTCTTGTCTATAATGCAAACATTGAAACTTCATGAGCCCTATAACAATCTAAGTTTGTCTTTAATCTGGGTGGGGGTTGCCTTTCAGTAATCACATCCTTATACTAACTGTGACACTCATAGCTTGATTTAGGAGTTATCTGCTTTATCAGTGTTATCTTATGTCAATTAAATTTATATGCAGTAGGATTCTTTGTATGTGTGTTCCACCAAGCACGTCTGACCCAAGGTTCTTTCTGGCTAAAGGCAGTATGGTACTGTTTAACTTCTCTGACATCATCTTCTGTTTCTTTTTTTTAATGAGTTTTTTTTTTAATGAGTATTTTAAACCAATGGGGATTTTTTTCTGTTTTTCTCTGCATTATCTAGCTGTTATAAGTATTGTATTTTCTAAACAACTGCTATGAGCTTCTGAAGAAGGACTGGTTGGTCTGAAAGCTAGAGCACTTTGTTCTTGTTGTTACATCTATGTTGGTCCATTAAAAGGTATCAAATCATTTGCTTCTGGATCTAGAAATACATGGGTAAGAGGCAGCTGTGGGAATTAACTTCAGGTCTGGTAGAATATCAGATACGATTTCAGACATTGGAACACTTCTCAGAAACAGTTCTCTGTATATTACATGTAACTGTTTCCGAGAACTGTTTTTGATGTCTGAAATTGTACCTGATATCATAAGATATCATATCCAAAAAGTTATGCATTGCCCTTGGGTGGAGGATCTGTTTCACTTTGTTCTGGGCTCATCAGCATGAGCTCCTGCTCTTTAATATTTTGTTCAGTAGAGCCCAAAGGGTTTACAATCAGAGCTTCCTCTGTGTTTGGCAGATTCTCTCTTACCAATAGTGATTGTATGGTATAGGTTACTGAAAAGCTACCAAACACAAAAGAAGCCAAAAGAAAAGAAGTTGTGTTCAGAGAAAGAGAGTGGTGCACATGTATAAATTTAAATATCTTTTGAATTCCATCCCAAAGGTTAACAATACAAAATTTATTTTGGTTCATGCATGGTTTTACCATGCCACAGCAACAGCGGACACGGAGACATCCCCAACAGCGAGAGCAGTATTGCCGAGTGTCAGCAATGTGGTGTCAGGGATGTCTCCATGTTTCCATTGGGGGGCTGCACCACCCCAAACCCCCATGTGGTGGGCTCTGCCCCCCCACGGCCCCTGGTCTCTAGGATTCCAACTCCGAGTCAGAGTTAGACTGGGGGGGCAAACACCCTGATAGGCAGTCCCCTGACCATGCAGAGACCATCACGCATCACAGTGACATATGGATTTTGCCCAAATACTGTTGCTGTGATGGTCTTCACCATCGGGGAGTCGCTGTAGGTGATGGGATACCAAATTAAGAATGTCCAAATGAGTAACATTTCAATCTGCCAGCATTAATATGGATTCCCTCTGTATTTCGGCGCTCTCATCTGTCCCTGCATATTCAGCCAATTCTGTGGCTTCCCTAGTGCATCTGTCCCTGATTCTGACTGCTGTTCCTGCCTGGCAACTTCACCTGTTTAATGAAATGGGCTGCTGCTTGTAACCTCACTGGCTTAATTCTACCTCATTCTCTTACCCATGTCCATTTTCCAGGGCTCAGTACAGATGTTAGGGAAGGTGCAGGGACATTTTGCCTGCTAGTATAGCTGCCATTCTGTAGTACACTGGCATAGTTCAATTTTCATCCCTACTTCAGTTCTGGCTGTGTTAAGGTCCGTGACATATGTGATTGTGCTTCTCACAAGCTCTCAACAGTGGCTATCTATCTGTAACCCCTCAAAACATGTCCACCTCCATAGATTGTTGGGTCAGTGGACATTCCATTGGAGTGTACATCTTTTCACATAGACAGACCCTGAGTCAGACTTTCCACCATAGTGACCAGATCGCTATGTACCTCTCTGCAATCCTCTGTACACCAGCTGGTTCAGTCTGACAGCATCGTGAATCACTGACTGTGCCTAAAATTTACACTGGTTCTCTACACCTTTTTCATGGATCTCCAGATCTTTGGGGAACAGGCCCTTGGACATCACAAAACACCTGAGTGAGGAGTGGGGCTGTCACTCCAGGAAGTGAAAGGGATTGGTCAGCTGGCTCCACCGAGCCCAAACACTGTCCCTTCAGTTTATTTATTTATTTAATGTTTAGGATTCAATACCTTTGAACTGGATGCTCGTTTACAAAGGTTCTGAGTCAGACATGCAACAGGAAAGTAAAGCAATGCAACTTTATTTATAAAATAGCGCTATTCACCCAAAGACCATAATGCTAGCACAGTAAATGATAAAAATCACAGCTAAAAAATTCATCAAGAATTCTTAAATATCAACATCAAAATTACACAGCATCAGAAAAAGCAAGATTGAACAGGTATGTTTTCAAAACAGATGTACAGTACACAAAATGGAGGTACAAACAGGATCATAGGTGACAACTCTATTACAGGAGATATTTAGGAAAAATAACCATCACATTGGTTAGAATTTACATATAAGTTGCAAAAAACAAGTGATATTCACAAGTGCCTAAAATATTTACAACACTTTAGAAGTGTGATACAGCCCTTCATTGTAAAAAAGACAACGGTTCAGGGCTAAACCCAGGTTCGGAGCATAGGAGGTTAGAAGCAGCCTGAGGTGGCTTTGTGCAGGGAAAAACATAAGGGGAATGTGGACATGGGGGGCAGTGGGTGTGGGTAAGTACAGAGAAACAGGGGTAAAGACATATGAGAGAGAGGAAAACTAGAATGGGCTCCCCCGGGCTTAAAGAGTATAGCCACAGCATGACTCACTGGCAAAATAGGAGTGTAGCCTATGTTTGAACTGACTAATCTTTGCACAGTCAGTTACATCAGCAGGAAGGTCATTGATTAGCTTAGGTCCCTGATAGCAAAGGGTTCTTTGGGCTAATGATGTGTTCCTGAAAGGCACCAAAAGTCCCCCCTTTAGTAGTGCTTCTGGTGTTAGCAGAGGGCTGAGTGTACTGAAAGAGGTTTGAGGTGGTCTCAGGTGTTTGCCCAAAAAAGGATTTTTTCACCAGTAGGCAAGCTTGATATTTAAAATGGAAATGTAGGGGGATCCACCCTGTCTCAGAGTATAGAGTACAGGTGTGCCAGGTAAGTAGCCCCAAGAACCAGCCAGCAGGCTTTATTGAGGAGATTTTTAACTCTTTTTAGCACAGAGTCAGATCCGGGCACCATAGATCACTAGACCATAATCTATGGTGGATAGCACCAAACTGCATGTTACCAGTTTCAGCACCTCAGGGGTCATTGAATGTCTGTGGCGACAGAGAACCCGCAGCTTGATGCTGGCTGACTTTACGACATGGTCAAGGTGGGCAGAGAAGGTGAGCGTGTCATCAAGGTGTACACCAAGATATCTGAAAGTCCTAATCTGCTCCAAAGTATGACCTTGGTGGCTATGAAGCACAAGTTGGCTATATTTACTCTCAGTTTTTTTATAGTTCAGGAGTAGTTTGTTAGTAGTGAACCATGATTCATGCAATTGAAAGTTTGCTTGCAGCTCTGCAGTAATTGTGGTTAAGTCACTGCCAGGAATCAAGATTACCACATCGTCTGCATATAGGACCACGTGTGCCGAGCATGCTGTTGGCAGTGAGTTTATGAAGAGACTAAAGAGTAATGGTCCCAGAATTGATCCCTGAGGGACCCCAAGGTTCACTTTCCTAGGATCTGACAGGGAGCCATTTACTCTCACACTTTGAGACCTACTAGAGAGGTAGCTGTCGAACCAGGTAACAGTGTCTACTGACAAGCCAATGGTTGATAGGCATTGTAATAGCAGCTGATGGTTGACAGTGTTAAATGCCTTGGTGAGGTCTAAAAAGATAGACCCCACTGCCAATCCATTGTCCATTGCTTTATAGAGTTGTCCATTGCTTTATAGAGCTGGATGGAATAATCGACCAGGGCTGTAATGGTTGAATGCTCTTTATGAAAGCCATGCTGTTGTAGGGATAAGAGACTGTATTTCTTGAGATACTCTGTGAGTTGATCCAAGATCACTCATTCTATGGCTTTGGAGAGTGGGGGCAGTATGGAAATTGGTCTATAATTAGCCAGGTTGGTTCTATCACCACTTTTGAAAACCAGGGTGATGAGTGCTTCCTTCCATTTATCTGGGAACATTCCCGTGTTTAGGGATTTGTTGTAGACTTTGGTGAAAGGTTCCACCAACTCATTTAATGTGAGGGCAACCAACTTCATATCTAATTGATCACTCCCCATCATAGTCTTGCCTAGAACCCGCCTGACATACTTGATCATCTCAGATCTGGAAATCTGCCTAAAATAGAATGGTGGTATATCCGGATGAGTTGTTGCTGAAGCAGCAATGCTGGTGTGCTGACAAGGCAGCTGTGTGTCAAGGTAATCACTGGGTAGAACAGTGTTCAGCCCAGTGAAGGCCAGGTTGAAAGCATTGGCTGTTTCACTTGGTTCCTGTAAAATCCCTGTCACTGTTACTATAAGATCTGGAGGAGCCTTTGACTCCCTCCCTATAAGGGCTTTCATTGAGTTCCTGAACTCCTTACCATGTCTCCAGTTCTTACGTAGCAGTTTTTGTAATAGGAGACTTTGGCTAGTCTAACTTGGTGTGTGCATTTGTTTCTGGTAGCCTTATAGGCAGTGATGTCTGCCAGTTTACCAATTGCCTTGGCCTTATGCCAGATTGTCTCTCATTCACATGAGATCCAGGAGGGGCTAGTGAGCCAAGGCTTTACAGACCCTTTTACCTATCTGATGTTGGTGGGTGCGAATATGTTGCATGCTGACATGAAGGCAGAGCAGAAGAAGTCAAGTGGATGATTACTATCTGTGGCTGCATCAATTGGGGACCAGTCAATTTCAGATATTGTCTGAATGCATCCAACAGCCGAGCTTGCAGTGAGCAGACTCTACTGTGCTGTGGGGTGCATTTTGTGAACCTATTGGTCCAGATGCACATAACTGGGGAATGGTCACCCAGGGCATCAGAAAGGACTGAGATTTCAGAAAAGTGGTCTGAGCAGGAGGAGGAGAGGAGCCAGTCAATAAGTACGCTGGTGCCTGTTTTATAGTTTTGCTGTGTGGCCTGCATAACCAACTGGGTTAGATACAGGCTTGCTATATGATCTTTTACTGTAGCTGCTGCCTGGGATTGCCAGTTGACGATAAAGTCACCAATTACTATCCATTCCCAGTTTTGGTCAAATAGTCCTTGGTTGATTACGGACTGTTCAACTCCCACTTTTTGCCTACCTGGTGGTATATATACCATTGTGAGCAATAATACTTTGTTTTGTTGACCATTTGAAAGTTTGTTGTTTAGGATTTGCACATCTTTGGTGTGCAGTCTGCTAGGCAGAATGAGGCCCCAGATGTCATTCCTGAGATAAACCAGACAACCACCTCCTTGTTTAGATTGCCTGTCTTGACTGAATGATTTGTACCCGTCCAGTGCAATTGTGTCATCGTTGATTTTTTGTGATAGCCAGGACCTCATGAGTGCAATTACATTGAGTTTAATTAGTTCTACCCATGCCTGGAATTATGTAAGTTTGGGCATTAGGCCCCCAATGTTTAATGAGACAAATTTGAGGTGCCCAGTCTTAGGCGTGGTGCCCTTATACGGAGGGCCAGGATTTGGGTGAACATTGCCTGATAGGAGCAGTATTATTAGAATCAGTTTCCTGATGTGGCATGACTGGAATACCCATTTGGATTTGATAGGATTTTGTTTACCATCCCTGGGGCGGGATGCGGCTACATCATAAGCAAGGCTGTGTAGAAATGCAGCTACATGGAGCACTAGGGGTACCAGTGGAGTGAAAAGCTGTAGCTTAAGTTTGAGAGTCAGGTAAAGGTGGGTGTTGGAGGATATCCCCGTTGACTTCCTTGACTTGAGTAGCAAGCTGTCTGATAGAGTCGGTTGCTGTAGAGGGGGCCCATCAACGGTTCTGTCTAGTTGTGCACCCATCCATAGGACTATGAGTATTGCAATAAGTAACTTTGTTTTATATGATTGGGGGATAGTCTCAGTAGTTGTTCTGGTTGTAGTAACTGTCAAAGGCTGTGGGGTAACAGATGGTCACATGATGTCTGTAAAACCTCAGCTTGAGGATATTTATTTTCAGAAAAACAAAATAAAATTAACTTATTCGACAAAATAAACCAAAATGTTATTGAACAACAAAAATAAATCAGCAGGCTTAAATTCAGCACTCTGAGAATGAGAAAATCTAAATAATCAGTTTTCAGTACTAGAAACCACTAGACTGCTCAGGTGTTCTACCTTCAACACCCTTCTTCACTCTGACCAGTCTATCTCTCTGAAAAGTATATATAGAGGGCTGGACTAAGAGATTGGTCCACCCTGTCTGTCAATCAAACATAAATTGTATTCTTTATTTACATGTACTCTTCATAACTTTCTACACCCCTAAACCTTTTAATAGAACATAATAACAGTCTCCATGGTATTGAAAACAAATAAAAAAATATCTGAATCCAGAATTAATTCTGCAGACTCGTCAGTAAGTACCTCCCCCAGCATGTCCTCATATAAAAAAAGTAACAAGAGGCTGGCCGGCTCTATAGTACAGGACTGCTGGAGAGGTTTTACTGAGGACATCAGCATTTATGCAAAGTCTGCAGAAAAAACAGTTATGAGAAAAAGCAAGCACTCTTTTGAATTTGCTTCGCTTGCCCAGGAAACCCTAATAGCTGCTCGTAACTCCGTAAGGTTTGTGCATGAATAAAACATTGTTATTTCATAAAACACAAGTTTGTTAGCTGTGTGTGACTGCACATTTTCAAGAGGCAGCAACCAGAGTTTTAACTAAGAAAGACGCACTATAGAGAAGCAGTGACTTCCTTTCTTGACTCTTTTTGCTGGCTCAAACTTCAATATGCATACACATAAATATCCCAAATATAGCATAACCTTTATTGCACTGTACCCTGTTCTCTGGCTGTACAAGATAATAGCAGAGGGAGAACTTGTTACTAAGCTACTGTATCTGTTTTCCTGGCGGGGGTAATTTCTTTCTTTCAGAACGTGTTTTGTTTTCACGGCTGTTTAGCGTACTACAATAGCTAAGATTAAAACCCCATTGTCACCAGCTCGTGGAGAAAGGAACTTTTTTACCTATTCTTTCTAAGCTCCATATGCAAACCTGTGCTATCTGTACTATATGTTGCACCTAATATACTTGGGGGGAAGGGTTTACTAGATCTGAAGGCTGGCTTCCTTTTTTCTGTAAAAATGGCTAGTTCTGTATTTTATTATAACATAAGCCTACAATAAGAAAAGTAGGAAAGCCTGAAGTTATCCTGGGCTCAGCTTGTAACATTTAGCTGTCCATGTAAAGAGGGACTGTCAGAGGACTAACGAGATGAATGGAGAACAGTAATTAATGGGAGGCCAGTCCATTAAATACATAAATATGGACACAAACATACGAACGTAGAGACAACAACGCATTCGATACAGACATGGAACACTTCTGACAGACCCAAGATTTTATTGAACAGGGGCCATTCCATATACTCCTACCCCCTTAAGACAAAACCAGTATCTTGATTTTGTTAGCTTTCTATAATACACCTGATAATCAGATCTCTCACTGGGAGAGATAGAGCCATAGCCCACCCTCTCCTAAGGCTCCACCTCAGTGTCCCTATCAACAAAATCATCAAATTATAGTCAAGAGTTCTCTTCCACAGTTCCTTTCTTCTTTACCCTGAGGTCTGATGACAGGTGTTTACTCATATCTGACCCATATTTGGACATGTAATCTGCGTTACAATGTGCAGTCTCTTGACAATGTTTAATCGTGAAATGATAAGGATGCAAAGACAGATAACCACGGCATGATCCATGGATTTCTATACTTCATGACATGAAGCCAACATAAAGGATTGTGGTCTGTCCATAACTCAAATTCAGCTCCCCATAGATAGAACCAGAGTACTTCAATAGTCCACCTTACCGCTAAACACTCATTTTCTATTGTGGAGTAGCACGTTTTCCTTTCATGGAGTTTTCTACTCACATAAAGGATAGGGTATTCCTCTCTATTAATAATTTGTGTCAACACTGCCCCATACCACAATTGGAGGCATCTGTTTATAGTATAAAAGACTGTGTAAAATCAGGGGTACGTAACACCAGTGAGGAACATAGCCTAGCTTTAACAGAGCAGAAAACTTCTTCACATTCAGGGGTCCATACTATTTTTTTCTGGTTTGTGTTTCTTTATTAAGTCTGCAAAGGGACCAGCAAATGTAGAAAAAGTAGGGATAAATCAACAGTAATAGCCCGCTAGTCCCAGGAAGGATCTTACATCTTTTTTTGTGATTGGCCTAGGGCTATTAGCTACTGCATCCACTTTATTTATGTCAGGCTTTATCTGACCTTTACCAATTTGAAACCCTAGATATTTAGTTTCCTGCATTGCTAAGGTACAATTAGCAGGGTTGATGGTTAGTCCGGCTGTTGCAATGGCAGATAATACCAAGGAGAGATGATGTTTATGCGCTGCCCAAGAAGGGCTAAATATCACCACATCATCTAAGTAAGACACACTGTAAGTGGCAAGTGGTGTTAAAATCTTGTCCATTACCCTTTGAAAGGTGGCCGGAGCACCATCTAGGCCAAAGAGCATTACTGTAAATTGGAAAAGACCTAAGGGGGTGCTAAATGTTGTTTTCTCCATGGCATCTGGATCCAAAGGAATCTGCCAATAACCTTTGGTTAAATCTAAAGTGTTGATATACTGGGCATTACCTAAATGGTCCAGGACGTCATCAATGTGTAGCATTGGGTAACTGTCAAATTTTGAAACAGCGTTTAATCATCTGAAGTCTAAATAAAGATGTACCCCTCCCTTTTTTTTCTACTACCACCATGGGGAAGCTCCACTCACTATGAGAAGGTTCTATAATGCCTAGTCCTGCATTTTCTTTATTTTCTTTCCCACATCTTCCCTGACCCTCTCAGGGACCCTGTAAGCCTTTTGTCTAATAAGTACATCTTGAGTCAGAGAAATGTGGTGAGTCACATTCTTTGCTCTCCCAGGGGTCCCTGTAAAGGTGTCTTTATATGTCTGTATTAGCGTATGGAGTTCCGCTGCCTGATGGGGTGCCAAATTAGGGTTGATTTTTAAGTCAGCTATTTCCCCTGAATTTTCCAAATGTTGGTATGCGATATTCAATTCACTATCAGTCAGTTCAGGATGAATATAGCCTCAGAACTGAGTGGTCCTGTCTACCCATTGTTTGAGCAGATTAGCATGATAGATCCACTTTTTGTGTGTTCTGTCATGTAATTCCACTTCATAGGTGACAGGTCCCATTCTCCTAGTTATTCTATAGGGACCCTACCACTTCATAAGTAGCTTGTTATCAGATGATGGTAATAATAACAAGACTTTGTCACCTTCTACAAATTCCTTCTGCTCTGTCCCCTTATCATATTATACCTTTCAGGTCTTCTGATGTCTTTGATTGCTTTGATGAGCTTTCTGCACATATGTCGCTATTCTCTGCCATAGCTGCTGCAGATACTCAATAGGAAGTATGCTTTTAGGTGTTTTCCCTTCTTCCCACTCCTCTTTGATTATATCCAGGGGACTCTTGGGGTTGTGGCTATAAAGTAACTCAAATGGGGAAAAATCTGCAGAGGCTTGGGGCACCTACCTATAAGCAAACATTAAATATGATAGCTAGGTATCCCATTTATTCCCCTCCTCCTGCACATATTTCTACAACATTTTTTTTAAAGTTTGGTTGAAGTGCTCAACCAGGCCATCCGTTTGCAGATGGTAAGGTATAGTGTGGATGGCCTCAATGCTTAATGTCTGGTAGAGACACTTCAACACAACAGAGCAGAAATTACTGCCTCTGTCTGTGAGAATTTCCCTAGGAATGCCCACCCGGCTAAAGATCTTAATTACTTCATCTGTAATCCTAGGGGTGCTGACACTGCAGAGGGGGATAGCCTGAGGGTATTTTGTTGCGTAGTCATAGACTACAAGAATGAATCAATTACCCTTCAAGCATTTAGGTAGGGGACCAACAATGTCCATGGTAATTCTTTCAAAGGGATTTGTGATGAACAATGGCATTGGTAGTAAAGATACCCTGTCCTTCTTACCAAGTTTGACAACTTTCTGGCATTCACAACAACTCTTGCAGTATTCCATGACTTGTTCATGAATGCCAGGCCAGAAAAACCAGTATAGAAGATGACTAAGGGTACAATCTCTTCCCAAATGCCCTGCCATTGGTATGTCGTGAGCTATTCCTAGCAACTGTTCCCTATATATCTGGGGAACAATTGTCTTTTGCAAGGTATATCTTCTGTTACTGCTTTATTTTTCTCTGTAGCAGTGTTTCTTATAGGGTATATCTTCTGTGAAATTATTACAAGTGGTGCTTTACAGGTTTTACAGTTTTATCTATCATTAGGATAAGCTTTCAGGGTTACTGCATTTGTTGCTGGCTGATTGTTTTTGCTCTTACCTCCTTGTTTCTTTCATCAATGGTTCTTCTTTTTTGGCAGGGGATGGGCCCAGCCACCCACCCCCAACCACCCACACTACACTCCTTTATAGGGCAGCAGAGTCGGACATTTCCTGTAGCAAAGCAGGAAGGGCGGATCACAGGGTATCCACAGTGACCTCTTTTACAGGGGCACTAGTAATTTAACTTGTTATAACAAGTTATACAAAAACAAATAAACAAAACACAAAATCAAACTTTTGCTTTCATTTTCTTCCTTCTAATTACTCTGACCAGGTTATAAACCCAGCAACTTATCTGGAATGGATATCATTAACTGCAGGTACTATGGAACACTTTTCAGAAGGGCAGTTTTACAGAATTTAGGACACTGTCCTACATGCTGGGCCACTGGAGATCCAAGGGCTCAGCTCCAGGCAGTACATGCAGAGATTGCATGCCTCAAATTGCATATTCAAGAGGAAATATATTATAAGAACTGCCTGCCATTTCCCCAACATCCAACAGAAGCACCTCGACCGCAGAGGGTAGTTGGTCCAGGAGGTTGGCAAGTGGTTAGGAGAGGCAAATCGTGTGCCCCATCACTCAATGCTCTAAAACATATCACCTCCACAAACCATATACAAACTACAAACAGGTATCTGCCTCCATCTCCAAAATCAAACAAAGGGGCAGAGGACACTTCAGAACAGGACACTGCAACACAGGAGCTAGCACAACAAAACTCACCCAAAACAGGAACCAAAACAAAAAAAGCAAAAAGGAAATCCAAAAAATTTCTGATCATAGGAAAATCCATGATTCAGGGAGTTGATATGTATCTCCAGCCAGGGGTAATGGTCAGATGTCACCCAGGTACATCAGCATGGGGAGACACTGACCACATTGCTAAAATTGTTCAGGAAGCAGGAGAAAACATTGACATCATGGTACACATAGGGACTAACGATCTCACCAGCTGGTCAGTTGTGGAGACCAAGGAACACCTGACCAGGCTGGGTGACAAACTATCACCCATTTCGTCTGTCATATTCTTCTCTGAGATCCTGCCAGTCTGGGAGAGGGGGTCAGATGGAAGAAAGGTCAGAGAAGGGGAGATAAGGGAGCTAAACATGTGGTTCAAGGGCTGGTGCCAGGAAAAAGGACACACATTTGTGGGGAACTGGCAACAGTTTTGGGAGCGAAAGTTCTTTAAATTTGATGGACTGCATCTAACTAAGGAGAGAGTCAGTGCATTGGGGCAGAAGTTTGATGTCTTTGCAGAATATTTAAGCTAGCAAATGGGGAGAGGGGGGTGCAGCACCCCATATGTGGGATGAGAAGAACACCCCTCCCCCCCTCAGCTAGTGGTCAAACAGGAGTTCAGCATGTTTGTAGTTCATTTGCATCACCAGGTAAGAAAAAAGGTCCGGCTCCCCATTTAACGCACAGGGGAAATGCTGGACCTCGCCCAACAACTAACACACCGAAATCTGGCCAATGGAAAATCACATACACAAATACTCACAGTCTGGGAAACAAGATCCCAGACCTGCAGGCAATAATGATAGAGGCTAAACTGGATATAGTAGCCATTAGCGATGCATGGTTTACCAGTAACCACACTTGGGAGACTTCAGTACCAGGCTATGTACTGTTCAGAAGAGACCGAGGTGCAAAAGGGAGAGTGGAATGGCCCTTTATGTCTATGAAAATATCAAAACTACAGAAATTCAGAATATACATAAGGAGCCGGAAGAACTGTGGGTCACCCTGGAAACAGGAAATGGGACAGCCATATGAACCAGGGTTGTTTACAGGCCTCCAGACCAGGGGGAGAACATAGACACACTACTGTTAGAAGATATACAAAACATGACAGCAAAAGGGGAGGTTCTGATAATGGGAGACTTCAACATGCCAGGTACAGGTTGGTCAGTACCAGCAGGGACATCTGCCAGAAGCCGTGGTGCCTTTCTCTGCCGTCACATTTCTCTGTATTCTGTATAACTAGACACATGGTGGATTCCCTGCAGGGGGAGGGCCTCAAACAACTGGTACAACAATCCATAAGAGACAGGGCTATCCTAGATCTAGTACTGACTAACAGAGAAAGGATCACAGATCTCCAGGTAGAAGGTCACCTGGGTGCCAGTGACCATCACATGGTATGATTCAATTTGGCCACTAGAACAAAGAAGTGCAAAGAAGTGCAAAGTAATGCACCTGGCAAATAAAAATCCAGGAGAAGAGTACACAAAAGCAGGGGAGGTACTAACGACAACAATAACGGAAAGGGATCTTGGTATAGTCATATCAGATGACCTAAAGGTGGGTAAGCAATGTGAGAAGTTGTAAGGAGAGCCAGGGGGATACTGGCATGCATAGGGATGGGCATCACAAGTAGAAAAAGGGACGTGGCTATCCCTCTATACAGACAGTTGGTAAGACCCCATCTGGAGTACTGCGTGCAGTTTTGGAGGCCTCATCTACTCAAGGACATAGACAGGATGGAAGCAGTCCAGAGGAGGGCAACTAAAATGGTGCAGGGTCTACATCAGAAACCAGATGAAGAGAGACTGAGAGAGCTTAATATGTATACCCTTGATGAAAGGAGGGATGGGGGGACATGATAGAAACTTTTAAGTACCTCAAGGGAATCAACAAAGTCCAGGAGGGTAGCATCTTTCAGAAAAAGAGATGTGTAAGAACAAGGGGGCACAATTTAAAGTTAGAGGGGGGACGGCTCAGGGGAAATGTGAGGAAATTATTTTTAACAGAGAGAGTGGTGGACGCATGGAACTGCCTTCCTGGAGAGGTTGTGAGGTCTAAAACAGTGAGGGAATTCAAACATGCATGGGACAGACATAAGGCAATTATAGTGGGTGGTTGCAGAAAGTAGGCTGTTGATTAACTAGAATCTGCAGCTTATCCAATAGGTAGGGAAATGGGCAGACTGGGTGGGCCAAGTGGTCCTTATCTGCCATCAAAGTCTATGTTTCTATGTTTCTATCCCATTTCAAGGCAAAAATATGGGACTTCAGAGGAGCTGACTTTGATAAGATGGCCAACAGAGTTAAGCTAGTCCTGGCAAAAAGAAATACAGGTGAGGGGGTACAGGCAAAGTGGGCAACCATTAAAGATGCAATACTTGAAGCAACAACCCATTGTGTTAGTGAAAAAAGGAAGTGCAAAAGAAGAAGGAAACCATTTTGGTTCTCAAACACAGTAGCAGAAAAGGTCAGAGCCAAAAGGCTGGCCTTCAGGAAATATAAGAAAATGCAGCAGGACGAAGATAGGGAGGCATACCAAACTTTCCCAAGGGAAGTAGATCCAGAAGCAAATGATTTGACACCTTTTAATAGACCAACATAGATGTAACAACCAGAACCAAGTGCTTTAACTTTCGGACCAACCAGTCCTTCTTCAAGAAGCCAATGCTGCATTGAAGCTGAAGAAACTGTCGGTCCAGCAAGCACCGGTTCATGAACAGCATCTATGTTGGTCCATTAAAAGGTATCAAATCATTTGCTTCTGGATCTGTTCTGCAAGGATCAATACGGCTAATACTAAATCTAGATTCCAAGGGAAGCAGGGAAGGCAGTCAGGCAGGCAGGCAAAGGCCCAAACCGAGGAAACACTAGCACAAACAGTAAAAGAAGGTGACAAGACTTTCTATAGATACATTAGTGAAAGGAGAAAGTCCAGAGGGGGTGATGCTAAGATCAAAGAGGATAAGGGGCATGTGAGGAGGAGGACCATGTAAAAGCATCTATCCTAAATAGATACTTCTGCTCAGTATTTATTGAAGAGAAGGTAGGGCAGGGCCCACAACTCAGCACCATGGACACAGGGGCGAAGGAGGTATGCATTAGTCCCTTCACAAAAGAAAGGGTCCTACAAGAACTCGATAAGTTCAGGCTGGACAAGGCAATGGTACCTCATGGCATACAAGGCTAAGTGTTGGGACCAGTGTTGTTTGGGATATTCATTGCAGACATATCATTGGACATCAAGAGCAAGATCAGTCTGTTTGCTGACGATACCAAGGTAGGAGCAGTGGATGACCTAGGGGGATGGCAGGGGTTGCAGGATGATCTGGCAAAGCTTGAAACCTGGTCAGACACCTGGCAACTGGGGTTTAATGCCAAAAAGTGCAAGGTACTGCATTTTGGGATGAAGAACCCAAGGAGGAGTTACCAGCTGGGGGGGAGTGCAGCTAGCCCAGACAGAGGAGGAGAAGGATATGGGGGTGCTCATTACAAGGCCAATGAACAACTCGGCACAATGTAGGAAGGCAGCTGCAAAGGCCAACAAAATGCTGGGTTGCACTGCAAGGGGTATATCCTTGAGGAGGGAGGAGGTGACGCTGCCACTGTATAGGTCATTGGTTAGACCGCACCTGGAGTATTGCGTGCAGTACTGGCGCCCGTATCTGAAGACAGACATTAAGTTACTGGAGGGGGTGCAGTGTAGGGTAACAAAGATGATCAAGGGGCTGGGGGACTTATCATACGAGAAGAGGCTGAGGGAATTGAACATGTACTCGCTGGAGGAAAGGAGGGAAGAGGGGACATGATTGAAACCTTTAAGTACACGAAAGGAATAAACAAGATGGGTACAGAGGGGCTGTTCAAAGTAAGGTAGGGGAGGGACACCAGGGGCCATGATATGAGACTGGAGGGAGGAAGGTTCAGAAGGGAGATGAGGAGATACTTTTTTAAAGAGAGGGTAGTAGCTGGGTGGAATGCATTACCTGCAGAAGTGGTATCCAGTAGAACAGTGGACTGCTTCGAAAGGGGATGGGACAAGACAAGGGGGAGGGTCAATGTAGGGGAAGGGTGGAAGGGAGGGGCAGCTGCAGAATAAAGGGTTCTAGCTGAAGATTTGAGTAGACTTGATAGACCTCTAGGCCTTTATCTGCTGGCAAATTTCATATGTTCTTATGTTCGTACATCCCAGGGTACTAAAGGAGCTAAGGGTGGAAATGGCAGAGCCATTATCAGAACTGTTTAGTGAGTCTCTGAACACAGGAGAGGTCCCAGAAGACTGTAGAAGGGCTCATGTGATCCCACTCCACAAGAGTGGTAGCAGGGAGGAGGCAGGGAACTACAGACCAGTCAGTCTTACCTCAGTAGTGGGCAAGATTAGGGAGACGCTCCTTAAAGAAAGGATAGTGCAACACCTGGAATCCATAGGAGCACAGGATCCAAGACAGTATGGGTTTACAAAAGGAAGGTCCTGTCAAACTAATCTCTTAGATTTCTTTGACTGGGTAACCAGAGTGGTGGACCAAGGGGGAGCAGTTGATGTCACCTACCTTGACTTCAGCAAAGCTTTCGATACTGTTCAACATAGAAGATTGATTAATAAGCTGGGTAGGCTCGGGAGGGGGTCACAAGTTGGTCAACTGGGTGGCAAATTGATTGACAGGTAGAAAACAGAGAGCGGTGGTAAATGGTATACAGTCACAAGTGGGGTACCTCAGGGATCTGTCCTGGAGCCAGTCCTCTTCAATATCTTCATTAGTGACATTGCAGATGGACTGGAGGGTAAGGTTTGTCTGTTTGCAGATGACACCAGGATCTGCAGCAGAGTAGATGATCCAGATGGGGTGGGCAGAATGAGAAGAGATCTGTATAAACTAGCAAAATGGTCGAAAGAGTGGCAACTGGGGTTTAATGCCAAGAAGTGCAATATCATGCACATAGGGAAGAGAAACCCTGAAGTCACCTATAGGCTGGGAGGGGAGTTGCTGGCAGTCACAAGGGAAGAAAGAGACTTGGGTGTGATCATCACAGATGACCTGAAATCATCCAAGCAGATCATTAAAGCAGTAGGTAAGGCTAGAGGGATGTTGAGTGTATTAGTAGGGGTATCACAAGTCAGAAGAGGGAGGTAATAATCCTCTTTACAAGACACTGGTTAGGCCTCTATCTGGAGTACTGCGCGCAGTACTGGAGGTCACACCTTCACAAGGACATTAACCAAATTGAGGCAGCCCAGAGAAGGGCAACCAAAATGGAGCAGGGACTGCATCAGAAAACATATGAGGACAGATTAACTGAGCTCAATATGTATACCCTAGAGCAAAGGAGGGAGAGAGGTGATATGATTGAAACATTCAAACATCTTAAGGCCATTAACAAGGTGAAAGAGTCTAACATGTTTCAGTGTAAGAAAAATAGCAGGACAATAGGACACAGCATGAGACTAGAGGGAGGCTGATTAAGGGGTAAAGTGAGGAAGTTCTTTTTCACAGAAAGGGTGGTGGATGCATGGAACAGCCTACCTCAGGAAGTGGTGGATATGAATACAGTGAAGGACTTCAAACAGGCATGGCATAGGCATAAGGGGGCAATACAGATGAGTATGAATAGATAGTCCATTGACAGAGCAAAGGCCAGTGGCACATTCATAAGGTAGAAAAAGAAATGGGCAGACTGGATGGGACTTGCGGTCCTTATCTGCCATCAACTTCTATGTTTCTGTGTTTCTATGTTTCTACCATAAGTTGTTCTACCACTTCCCTGGTCCGGGGGTTGGTGCATATTCTATATAGGATCCCTTTTACTACCTTAAATTTGTCTTGTTGGGAATCCTCTGAGCCCTGTGGAAAAAAGATTTTAGTGTCATATCATTCATTTGCATAGTCTTAAATTCTTCAGAATCATAACCCTGTATATTTTTAATATCAACAGGTAAGGTACCAACATTGCATTTATTCAGTGTCCATAAGTCTCTCTCTTTCCTCTTCTGTCATTGGGGTTTTCTGTCCTTGCCTGTTGGCCCACACAGGTCTTCTTCAAAAGGAAAAAGCTGTCTCAATGTATCCCCTTTCTGGGCCTGGACCTTAGTGATGATAGCACAGACATTGGATGTTAATAGTGATTGAATCTGGGAATAATCATGGCCAGTACGAACTGGGACTGTGAGGTTGGGTACAATACCCACCATTAATTGTTGTGATTGTCCTTGTACAGTAATAACAGTTTCTTGTAGAGGGTAGAAGTGTACATCGCCGTGGATGCAGGTCACCCCGGTTGTTGGCCCTCCTGTCCCTGGAAGACTGTTCAATACCTTGGCTTGAACCAGAGCTTGTTTTCTTCTGGAATCCAAGAGCCCTGTTACTGTTTTTTTTCCAATCTGGACTGGAATTATGTACTGGCCCCAGTTTGCAAGGGCCATATGTACAGATTCAGTCCTTTTCTTTGTGTAAAACTGGGCTATGTGTCCTTTACAGTTGCATTCCCAACATATTATGTCTGGGTTATACCCCCTTCCTGGTCTGTTGTTATTTTTAGTCCCAGAATTCCTAGAATTACTGTTATTTTGCACAGGGTTAGTAGAGTTAGGTCTTACCGTGGACTAGTGGGTCATATGGGTCACTGTTCCCTTCTGTTTGTGAGGTCTGGCTATGATATAGTCTTCTGCTAACCAGATAGCCACATCAGACTCCTCTGGCCGGTGCTCCTTCACCCAGAACTGAATGTTCTGTGGAAGGAGCCTGATAAATTATTCCAATATGATAGATTCCAAAATCTGGTCCAATGTACAGGTGGCTGGTTTTAACCACTTGATGCATAAGTCCTTCAATGTGTGTAGGCATCCTGAGGGTTGTCAGCAGTATGAAATTTCTATGACCTGAACCTCTGCTGATAGGTTTCAGTGTTTATATCATATCTTTTGAGAATAGCTTGCTTTACCCAATCATAATCATTAGCATGGGCAATATCCACATGACCTTAAGCCAACTTGGCATTACCAGTAAGATAAGGGGCCAGCTAAATGACCCATTGGTCCCTCGGCCAAGCACAAGCCACAGCCACTCTCTCAAAAGTGATGATATAGGCTTCAATATTGTCAGAGTCTGATAACTTTACCATCTTAATGTCCTTCTGACCCCCCCCAAGGGATGCAGGTGGTCTGCTGGTGCCCAGGGCCTGTATGGCACAGATTGTGTCTGTCCATCATGCTTCACTTTCTTTTCGGTCTCTCTCTGCCTCTCTAGTTCCACCAGGCATACACACAGCCATCTAAGCAATTCATGGGACTCCTCAGGGGGGACTTCCTCCTCTGACATTCCCCCACTAGCTTGAGCCACCTCCTCACTTTGCTCTTCCTCCATCTTCAGTTCCCTTGCTGTTCTCTTTGCCACTTTTCTTCTGACCACCAGATCCAAAGTTGGAAATAATGAGATCTGGTATTTTGCAGTTACTGATCTCGTGGCCACACCAGGATGTCGTTTATTGCCTGCCTTCTGCTGCTGCATCGGTTGTCCATAAGGGCCTTAGTACAGCTGCCATCATATGTAAAAGGCTGTGGGGTAACAGATGGACACATATACTGGAATGATGTCTTTAAAACCTCAGCTTGAGGATAATTATTTTCAGCAAAATGAAATAAAATTAACTTATTCGACAAAATAAACCAAAATGTTATTGAACAACAAAAATAAATCAGCAGGCTTAAATTCAGCACTCTGAGAATGAAGAAAATTAAAATAATCAGTTTTCAGTACTAGAAACCAGTAAACTGCTCAGGTGTTCTACCTTCAACACCCTTCTTCACTCTGACCAGTCTATCTCTCTGAATAGTATATATAGAGGACTGGACTAAGAGATTGGTCCACCCTATCTGTCAATCAAACATAACTATTTTTCTTTATTTACATGTACTCTTCATAACTTGCAACACCCCTAAACCTTTTAATACAACATAATAACAGTCTTCATGGAATTGAAGACAAATAAAAAATATCTGGATCCAGAATTAATTCTGCAGACTCATCAGTAAGCACCTCCCCTAGCATGTCCCCATATAAAAAAAAGTAACAAGAGGCCCGCTGGCTCTATAGTACAGGACTGCTGGAGAGGTTTTACTGAGGACATCAGCATTTATGCAAAGTCTGCAGAAAGAACAGTTATGAGAAAAAGCAAGCACTCTTTTGAATTTGCCTCGCTTGCCCAGGAAACCTTCATAGCTGCTCATAGCTCAGTAAGGTTTGTGCATGCATAAAACATTGCTATTTTATAAAACACAAGCTCGTTAGCTGTGCACGAGTGTGCATCTTTGAGAGGCAGCAACCGGAGTTTTAACTAAGAAAGCTGCACTATTGAAAAGCAGCGACTTCCTTTGTTGACTCTTTTGCTGGCTCAAACTTCAACATGCATACAAATAAATATCCCAAATATAGTGCAACCTTTATTGCACTGTACCCAGTTCTCTGGCTCTACAAGATAATAGCAGAGGGAGAACTTTTTGCTGAGCTGTTTTCCTGGCAGGGGTAATTTCTTTCTTTCAGAAAGTGTCTTCTTTGTTTAGCATACTACCATAGCTAACACTGAAAATATCCCCATTGTCACCAGCTCATGGGGAACAGAACATTTTTCCCTATTCTATCTAAGCTCTGTACGCAAACCTGTGCTATCTGTACTATATGTTGCACCTAATATACTGGGGGGACTGGGGTTACTAGATCTGAAGGCTGGCTCCCTTTTTTCTGTAAAAGTGGCTAGTTCAGTATTTTATTATAACATAAGCCTACAATAAGAAAAGTAGGAAGCCTGAAGTTATCCCAGGCTCCACTTGTAACATTTAGCTGTCCATGTAAAGCGGGACTGTCAGTGGACTAACGAGAAAAAAGGAGAACAGTAATTAATGGATGGCCAGTCCATTAAATACATAACTATAGACACAAACATATGAATGTAGAGAGAACCATGTATTCAATACAGACATGGAACATTTCTGACAGACCCAAGATTTTACTGGACAGGGGTCCTTCCACAGTAACCAGTACTGATTAATGTGTAACCAAGAACGAGGAAAAAAAAATGGGTGAGGCCTCTTTGAGAGAGCACTGTAGAATGAGACCAATTAGGAGGCAGGAGGCTGAGACTTGCCCCATAACAAGCATTCAATACAGGTCGGGGTGGGGTGGGTGGTGGGAAAATGTCAATCTGAAGTAAAATTCAGACTGAAGTAAGGAGCACTAGAAAGGCACTTCTAGGCACAAGGAATCACCATGCCTCACTGTGTCATACAAAAGATCTGTGGATTGTGGACCAGATTGAAAATAATTGCAGTAGGGGATAGAAGCTGTTAACTGACAGAATGTGTACTGAGCAGAGTAGTATGATGGCAACATCTAGTGGAGCAATAGAATAACCTGCAGCTGGGAAACAGAGCTGATAGAAATAAACTCTGCAGGGCACTGCCTCCAACATGTGATGACCTGTGGGTATATAAACAATGCCAGCTAAGGGTGGGAGGGTATTGGGGGGCAGGCAGGGAGCCACTGTGCAGCAGCTAAAGGGAAATGTCTAGCAACAAGTACAGCAGGGTCAGGCAGAGATATGTCACCACATCACATTTCCTTACACTACCTGATGGGCTGCAAAAGTGAAATTAATTAAAAAAACATGTACTACGAAATGAGCACCGCACAGAATTCAACCTTCCCAGATTAAATTAAACTGCCCTGATATAATTAAAACTGCCCCAGTTAAAATAAGGCTGCTAAAGTGTGCTTTAAGCTTAAAGAACATGTGCAAACAAATGTGAACTGTATTTAATTAAAGCAGCCCCAGGAACAAATTCCTATATACAGAAGGAAAATGAATAAAAACTGCACTGGAAAACAGCTCCAGTACTTTGCTGCACACTAAACAAGGTAAACCCAGTAAACTGGATTAAATCAGTACCGAGGATCCCTAAAAGGTAAACTCAGTAAATGGAATTAAATCAGCACCGAGG
Organism: Neoceratodus forsteri; assembly: GCA_016271365.2. NCBI lineage: Eukaryota > Metazoa > Chordata > Ceratodontiformes > Ceratodontidae > Neoceratodus > Neoceratodus forsteri. Next base: position 703,052,244 of record CM057455.1, read on the forward strand.
ATCCCTAAAGGAAATTAAGTTACTCTGGAGCACTATGGTAAAAGAAACAGCACCCAGCTATCACAGAGTACAGTGTCTGAGAAACCAAGATGGCATTCAAAAAATGCACCAAATTAAAATTCAGGACAGGAGCTGAGCATTTTCCATCTGTGTCTTTGTTCTGTACCTAGAATGCGGAAGGTGGTTCACAAGCAGCTCCATGGGCAGAATGCCCCAAGGTAGTTAGTTCCTTCAGTTCCTTACATGATGACAAAAAATTTAAAAAAAAGAAAATGAAAAAAAAAAAGATTATTTGGTCAGATGATTTCCAGGGAGGTAAGGGCTCCTTCAGTAAATTTCATGTATTCAAGGCAGATTCCTTAAAATGTTGTTCAACAATTTTAGCTATTAGATGGCCCTTTAACAAAGAAAACAGAATAATCAATTTAAGTCTTGTAAAATTTGTCTATATTCCTCAAATAAAGTGTGCTGTGAAAAATGTGCTCACTGTTTCTTCTCCAACTTCTAGCTGGGGGTGAACCTCTGCCTCAGTGTTCACAAATCTTGCTAGGCTTCAAGTACAAATGTTCCCTGCTCGTGTTACCAACAGTAAACTAAAGAAATGGAATTCTTCGAAAGTCTAGGGAAAAAAATCAGGGGTGGGGGATGAGACAAAGAAAAACCATTACAGAATCAACTTGGATGGTACAGTGAGAGAAGTGAAAGTTAAAAAGGATGTTAGTGTCAAAAATATTATCTTAAAACCCATGATATGTGTCTAACCATGTTTCAAATGCCCAGTAATTACCATTTATTTTCAAAAATCAACATATTTTTTACTGGGTATCAATGATAAGGCAAAAAAGGAATTATTGTTTTTCCTTTATAGAATAGCAGATACAATATTTCAAACATCATGAACAGTTCTCCAAAATAATTCTCTGTACTACACTGAGAACTGTTTCCATGAACTGTCCCCAATGTCTGAAATTGTATCTATCTATCTATCTATCTATCTATCTATCTATCTATCTATCTATCTATCTATCTATCACTATTTGTCTGTCTGTCTGTCTGTCTATCTCTCTACATAGCTAATATATGGCTAGACTGTCTATTTTTCTTTAAACAGTAATGCAATGTTCACAGGTTGTCCCTTAAAGGCGATGGGAGAAAAAAAAAACCTTTTCATTAGAATATTAATCATAGAAACATAGACTTTGACTGCAGATAAGGACCGCTTGGCCCAACTAGTCTGCCCATTTCCCTACAAACAGGATATGCTGCAGATCCTACTGTAGTTAACCAACAGCCTATTTCTTCTTACCCCCCACAAGTATTGCCTTATGTCTGTCCCATTTGTTCTTGAATTCTCCCACAGTTTTAGACCCCACAACCTCCTCAGGAAGGCTGTTCCATGCGTCCACCACCCTGTCTGTGAAAAATACTTCCTCTATTGCCCTGAACCCCCCCCCCATCTTTAAATTGTGTCCCCTTGTTCTTGCACATCTCTTTTCCTGAAAGATGCTACCCTCTTGGACTTTGTTAATTCCACTGAAGAAATTAAAAGTTTCTATCATGTCCCACCTCTCCCTTCTTTCCTCAAGGGTATACATATTAAGCTCCTTTAGTCTCTCCTCGTATGGCTTCTCTTGCAGACCCTGCACCATTTTAGTTGCCCTCCCCTGGACTGTCTCTATCCTGTCTATGTCCTTGTGGAGATGGGGTCTCCAGAACTGGATGCAGTACTCCAGATGGGGTCTCACCAACTGTCTGTACAGAGGGATAACAACTTCTTGCTTTCTGCTGGTGATGCCTCTCCCTATACATCCCAGTATACCCCCAGCCCTCCCTACTGCCTTCTCATATTGCTTGCTAACCCTAAGGTCATCTGATATGATTACCCCCAGGTCCCTTTCCATTTTTGTTGTTCTTACTATCCCCCCTTGTGTAGATTATGTATCATCTGACTTGTTTATTTTGCTGAATGAACAGATTGTTGCCTAAATCATGTGTGTGGTGTCTTTTAAATTGTTTTTATGACCTCCCATGATGGCACAGTGACATTTACCAGATTCAGTCTAAGTGAATGCATGGAAGCTTATTCTCACTGATGTTCAAAGTGGAGTCTTGTCAGTGTATTCTTGTTCTGATCAAAAATGGCTGAATCTTGCCTGAAGTTAATCAAAGAGACAGGGACACCACAGGTGGGTCTGAAAGTAAAGAAAGTGGTGGATTTTATGTTCTCCAAGATACAAGTAGTACAACCAACGTGTGATCGATGCAGCTAGAGTAGCAAACCGAGCAGCTGTCATTCAGCAGATCACCTCACAGCCCCTGTTTGTGCTGGAGTGTAATTATTCTCTTCAGCCAAGCTGTGCAGTGAAATTTGACAGCTGTTATGAAAGATATTCACCTGTAACAGTGCTAACCTATTTGCTTAATTTGCTAACGCTCACTCTCTATGATGTAATGCTGATTGATACCTTAGCTGTGCTGATGATACTGAGAGTAAGACAAAAGGGGATCAGGCAGTGAGTTTTATGCCAGGTGTAAATGGCAAGTTTATTCTGTGGAAAAAAGGACAGCACTGTTGAGATGTACTGTGCCATGTTTTATCAAAAAATTACATTAAATGTAGATTTTGACATAAATTAGCAGCTTAATTAAGATAGTGCTGATTGTGATATTTATTTCAGGGTAACAGTATTATTTAAATTTTGTTTTCTTTTATAGCATTTTTTTTAATTATGATTTAATTTAGCTGCAAACTGAAAACAGAAAAAAAATCATAGCACTCACCAACAATACTGCCGACTAAGTGTCCATTGGTATAGAGGAGCTTTTTAATTTTTTTGTACCACAGAATTAATTATAGCCCCCCAATTTTGTATGTTAAAACCCCCAAAGTTATTATTGCTTTGCTTGTGTACAGTTAGAGAATTTAGTGCAGGCAAGAATTACAGTTGGAACTGTGTGTCAGGAGCTAATAAATTTATTGATACTAATATCACTGCTATGTGGAACTAGCTTTATAATGAACACATTTTCAGTGAGTTATATACTTGCTGTATGCAGTGTGATTACTGTCACTGGAATGGAAAGATCTGTCCTGCAGCTGTTCTCTTCTGATATTGGTGAGTGTGGTGGGGGTGAATTGGAAATAAAATCTGACAATCCATTTTGAGTTTTATTCACATGCAGATGCACGTTGTGCATGATGAAAAGTATGACAAAGATAAACAGTAACTCTAAATACTTTCCATAGGTTTGGAGCAGTCAGAGGGGTAAATTGTAAATGTTAATGTACGACTGTCACTAGTTGCAAGGTTTGGGGTGTTGAGATCCACTACCTTTATACTCCTCACCACAGCAATACTGTGATACTCAGCTCTGACAAAGACAGCCACATTAAAAGAGCTGAACAGTCAGTTCAGCTGAGTTATTGAAGTATTTCCCAACAAGGATCTGTCAGCTCATATGAGGAAATTAGAAAAGGAAGTTCCCAGCCGATTTGGTGTGCACAGGGCACTGCACTAAATTCTCCCCTAACCACATGTAAGCAAGGCAATAACAATTGGGGAGTTTAACGTACATTTTGAGGGCTATAATACCACAAAACCTGCATGTCGAGGACACTTAACTACATCAGTGGGATTATCAGGATTAGAAGCTGTTTTATGTGTGTGAGGGGTGCAGGAGTATTGGAGATAATTACATGTAAATTAGGGAACTTTTATCAAATGCAGTGCAACTCAGGAGAACTGTGGAACATGAATATAAAGCAAAGCATCTTAAATCTCCTGTCAGAATGTGAAAACGCACTAACATTACTGATTTATGATGGGCTAACAGACTGTACTAAGACAGATCACAACTGTCACTTCTGCCACGTGCAGCTATTCAAATGCTCATAATTTTTTTATCAGAACATTTGCTTCATAGAAAGAAAAATTAACATAACAGCATTTATAATTACATTAAGTTGCATTTACCTAAACAGACACGATGATTTCATGGACCGGAAATCACGTTACCAAAAAAAAAAATTCTGTAGTGTATTTCAAGTATGAGTAAGGAGTCTACTAGATCAGGCCTCAGAATGACACAAGCCCTAGAAACAGAGTGCTTGATTTTCAAAAGTCAATGAATGGCGAATGGTGCTTGCGCAAAAAGACTGATACAAGGGGCCCCCATCCATCACACCATGAGACAGCCCACATTGTCAGTCACACCATGCAGACACACAGATGTGCCAAAATGGTAGCTAGCATGTGAGGGATGCAAGCTGTACTATCCCCTTCTTTAGGACTCTGGTAGCTGGCCAGACCCACCAGGTCTAACAGTCCCTGTGCCACTCCTGCAGACAGTGCTGGGTGAGAGCATGGGTCTGCCTCGTGTTGAAACTAGTGGGCATCCCTGACTAGCACAAAGGCAGTGAACTGTAGATGTGCAGCTGTGTACTGACTGCACCATACCTATGTTCATACTCGGTCCCCTATTATTTGCATTGACTTCTGCACATCCAGACTGTGCACTGGGTGGCATTCTGACATATGTCCTGCTGAGTATGGCATCCATTGGTGTAGAGTACACACTCCCGAGGTTGCGTTCATCCCCTAGCTGTTCCTCTAACCTGTCCGTAGTCCTACCATTTCATTACACAGGCTAACTACAACCAGACACCTGTGGGTTCCTGGGTCTTGTAATAGTACCCTTATCTGCTGTCTTGTTGCTTGTACCCATTCAGTCATGGCAACCCGTGTCTGCTACCTGAGACTCCTACTTACCCTTTTTCCATGTGGTGCTGTGCTGTGGGAATGTCAGTTCATGCCTACATGTGGCACGCTTCATCAAACCCCTCCAGTGTGCTATTTACTTGATGCATGGGGGAGGTTGTGGCACCTGTGGGTAGTTTGGCAACGGGACCCCTTCCTATACCAAAATTTGGTTAGAGTCCATGGCACACTGGGAGTCTATGTAAGCTGCTGTTTACTGCAGCTTGCCTCAGTCTAAGGGCCACTTTCAAAATCAAGCGTAGAGAATGAAAAAAATGCTCCCATTTTATAGACCCATACAGACTATTTCTAACAAAAAATTAACACCATTAGTTTAGCGAAAAGAAAACAAAACACACACACACATTGTTTTGGAATGTAGAACTTTATTAGACAAATCAAATAAATGAAAATGTGTTTCCTATCTCCTTAAATTAATGTTCATAAAATATAATCATAGTAAATACGTCAGGGTAGTGAAGTGTACTTAAGTGTATGCAAACTGTTCCTGATTATTGAAAAAAAAACAGATAAAATTGCAGCTGTTTTTTCATTCCTACACACACACACACTCATGATATGGAAGAGTGAAATGAATGTGGTAGAAGAAAAAATGAGTACCAGTATGTGTTATGAAACAATCAGTTTTACTGCTCTGTTAATTGAAAGATACAGCTTATAATATGAAAACTGCATTGGATTGCACAGAGAAACTCTCATATTTATGTGAAGGTGTTACCCACCAAATACTAAAATGACTCAATTTGAGACAGTAGACATAAAGACAGTGTAGGTCTTCAGGGTAAGGTTGAACAATTTTCTGCTTTCCATATGAATTGCGTGGTACCCTGGGCAGTAGGGTGGTAAGAATTCCCCATAAATTAGTGCATGTTTGTGCAGCATAATTGGTCCTTGCTTATGAAGGGGGAGGGGTTAGAGTGCCTGTCTGACCTTAAATATAATAGCTATAATGGTACTACCTCAAAAAGAAAGGAAATTATTTGCAAAAAAACTATGTTATGGCACCAGTTAGGGTGGCTTAATGCCAAAAAAAGTCAGGAAACTGAGTGTTAGGGTTTCCAACCCTAACTCCCCACCCCCACCCTTCAGGCAGCAAAAGGGAAAACAATTAGGGTTTCACCTCTCTTGCATCTTTGCAAATCAGGCATGGATTGTGCCATGAAGTTGTCAACCCTAATGTTCACCCATTCCATCAGTAAATAAGCTGAAAATGGTACAGTATATAAGAATGGGGTGAGCATTAGGGTTGACAACTCCAGGGCACAAACCATGCCTGATTTGTGAATTGAGAGAGAGCTTCACATTGAGGGACTGTTGGTGGCACTGGACACCTGGGAAGTGTTGAAGGCATGTGCTGGAAGGTTGGAGGCAGTAGTAGTGGTCTATAATATGGCCATTACTGAGGCCTTTGAACTTCTAGCTCTAGTCCATGTACTCCTATTGGTGTCACGCCTTGGCTCACCTTTATTTGATGGGAAGTTGAGGGTGATGAAGACCAAAGGGTAAAGGCTGGAGTATTGTTGGAGAAACTCCAGGGCCCAGGAGGATAAACTAGCTCTGATGTCTCATTACAATGAGTATCAGAAGTAATCATCTATAAGAAAGTGACTTTTCTGTTAAGGGAGATTGCTGCTGGGAAGAACAGACCAGCGTAGCTCTTCCTGATGGTGTACAGGCTTTTACACCCAGCCTGTCTAGAGCACATTAGGGCCTTTTCACTCGCAAAGTGCAAGGAGTTTGTTTGGTTCTTCTAGGATAGGATGTCCTACATTAGGACTGGGATCTCTCCAAGTGGACTAGTTCAGCTAAGCAGGGTAGAGCCCTGGAGTCAGGATTAGGCTCAGTGTTCCTGGTGAGAGTGTTGATCTATGACGGTGAACAAGGTATATGAGGTGATCTCTGAACCATGGCCAACTTTTTGTAGTCTGGATCCAGGCCCAACGTGACTACTACTGAGTTACGTGGGGCAGTTGGGTCCAGTTGTTGCCAAGATTGTCCGGTGTTCTTTGTCAGAGGGTTTTTTTCCAAGGCATTGAAAAGTGTTGAAAAAGCCATCTTTGGACCCAGACGTCTTGACAAACTACCATCCTGTCTCTAACTTTCCCTTTTAGGAATGGTTACTGAGAAGGTGGTTGCATTGCAGCTCGAGGCACACCTCAGTGCTTTTAACATCTATGAGCCACTCCAGTCTGGGCTTAGGGTGATCCATAGTACAGAGCCAGTGCTGGTCCGGGTGCTTAATGATTTGCTCAGGGTGAGGGATAGGGGAGAGCAGTTAATTCTCATTCTCTTCAATCTCTCATCAGCATTTGATACGGTGGGCCATGGATTGTTGCGGGACTGACTCAGGAGATATATAGGACTCACCGGCAAGGTCTTCAGCTGGTTTGAGTTCTATCTTAAGGATAGGACTCAGAGGGTTGTGATGGGGGAATACTCCTCATGCCCAATGGCTCTGTCTTGTGGGATTCCCCAGTGTTCAGTCTTGTCCCCTATGTTGTTCACAGTATATATGCTGCCCTGGGTGAAATCAGTACAAGATATGGGCTAGGTTTCATTGTTATGTCAATGATACCCAGTTCTACCTATCTTTAGCACCTGGGACACAGGATGCAGTCAATGTGCTAATTGTGGTGAAACTGGAGGGGTGGTCAGGCATCTGGCAGCTGGATTTTAATGCCAAGAAGTGCAAGGTGATGCACATGGGAGCAAGAAACCCAAAGGCCAGTTACTGGTTTGCAAGAGTTAAGGTAATGATATCTGAGGAGAGAAAAAAGACCTTGGGATTATGGTCGGGGGAACATGAAGCACACAGCGCAATGCAGAATGGCAGTAACCAAAGCTAACAAAATGCTTGGCTGCATTGCCAGGGGAATCACCTCAAGGAGGGAGGACGTTATTTTTCCACTGTACAGGTTGTTGGTGAGACCACACCAGGAGTACAGTGTACATTTCTCATGTCCCTACCTGAAGAAGGATATCCAACTTCTGGAGGGGAAACAGAGGATGACTACCAAAATGGTCCATGACATAGGGGACAAAACTTAGGAGGAAGACTGAGGGCACTGAACATGTATTCCGTTGGGACGGGACATGACTGATTGCTTCAAATACCTAAAAAACGTCAACAAATTCAGCAGGGAAGGCATCTTCAAACTATGCAAGGAGGGTAAGACAAAGGGTCACAAACTGAAACTGGTGGGAGGCAGATTCAAGAAGGAAATGAGGAGGCATTTTTTCATTGAGAGGGTGGTGAAGGGATGGAATGAGCTACCACAGGAGGTGGTGGCCCTAAAGACAGTGGCCAGCTTCAAGAGGGGTTAGGACAGGGTCAAGGGCAGGATTAGGACAGCATGATTTGTGGGTGAGAGGTAGGGCAGGGGGCTTCTCCCAGCTGCACACTCAAGCAGACTCAATAGACTGCTATGGCCTGTTTCTTTAGGCAACTTTGTACGTTCGCACTGTATGTTCATAAATAAATGCTTGTCTGAGATCCTTTCCTGGATGTCATCAAGCTGGTTGAGACTGAACCACGAGAAGACTGAGGTACTATTTGTAGAGTCAGGTTGAAGGGCAAGAGTTGAAATTTATGAGGAGGAGACTGGTTTTGCACGGCCCTTCTTGGTTATTAGCCTCCACCAAGGTGAAAAATCTGGGAGTCATTCTGGACAATAAGCTAACACTGGAGGCTCAGGTAGTAGTGGTTGTCCAGAGTGGCTTTTATCATTTATGGAATATCAACTAGATTAAGCCTCTTGTCCCACCTAATGATCTGGCCATGATAGTGCATGCATTCATGACCTAGGGACTTGACTACTGCATGCTCTTCTCCTTCGAGTCAAGGGGGAGTGCTGAGGTGCCTGCAGCTGCTGCAGAATGCATTGGCCTGGCTACTGGTGGGCCTTTAGAGACCTTTTCATGTGTCACTGGTGCTTCGCGAACTGTATTGGCTACCTGTGAAGTGGTACACCTCCTTTAAAGTGTGTCTTCTGACCTACAAGAACCTGCATGGGATAGGTCCAAGCTACCTGTCAGAGCTCCTGCTTCCTCATGTCATTAGTCGCCATTTCTGTTCAGCTGAGGAAAGTCTCCTGGTAGTCCCGAGGGCAAGATTAAAATCATTGGAGAGCTGGTATTTAAAGTTGCAGCCCCAATCATATGGAACTCCTTGCCTAGGACTTTGAGGCATGCCCCTTCAGTTAAAGCCTTTAGTCTGGGTCTGAAAACTGTTTTGTTCATATAAGCATTTGGGGATTAACTGGGTATATTAGCTGTAAGTATTTAAATTTGTATTTATTTCTTTTATTTATATTTAACAATGTTGTGAGTGTGTTCTATTTTATATTTGATGTTTTACTGTTTTTGTAATGGTGCCCTGGGCTTCTAGAGAAGAGTGCCACAAATAAATAAGACTACTACTACTACCACCACCACCCAGGAAACCTCCTTGCTATGGTTATGATACACAGTAACTTTTTCATAATATGCTCAACAATTGTGCCTTCTGAATTTGCATCATATATTGTATGTTAAAGGAATCAAAGTGGTTTCACTATACCAGACAGAAGAATTAATGCAGGAGGTAAACTAGAATGACACCTTGAAGACAAAGTATGCTAACATTCAGCCTAGGAACATGTCGCAGATGCTCTGCATCCTGTTTGCCTTTTAAAACCTAAGTAACAGATCTCCAGTGTTGCCACAGGGTGCTGCTGTTTAATGGTTCAGGCTGGACCCTGAACATGCATGTGTGCTCAAACACAGTGCATTCGAGGATGCCATCCGGTTATGTCACATGCATGCTATGCTTGGTTACTGGTCCAATTCCCACAGAGGATCCCTAATCAGGGCTGTATCAGCATAGGCAGGATGCTCTGACATGGATACTCTTTTGGAAATCAGCACTCAACCCAGCATGCTGAGTGGGGTAAAGAAATCAAATACTTTAAGAGCTATTTCTTAAACATTTTAGGAGGGCTTTATGACAAAAAGTACAGATTGAACCATGAAAGCTACTCATCAGAAAGATAAACTATTACACAGTGGCAGAAAAGAATCCAGGGCTGTAATTGGTCAAGCTGGGACTGGATCTGTGATGTTATCCCAGTACAACATCACGGATCTAGTCCCAGTGCACAGATGACCACATGAACCGCTACGAAGATCATGCCACACAACCGACATCGGTGATCCCTGCTCGGCACCCGCTTGAATAATTACCATTTCAAGCCACTGTCACTCTTTTAAAACCTCCCTTCCAGAAAAGAAAACTCTTTAATCCCCCAACACACAAAGCTCAAACAATAAAATTTCTCCTCAATGTTTCTTCCCCAAACCCAGCGGCTTTACTTAATCATGGAGGCCATAACTACTGGTCACGCGGTTCACTTACGTCACTCGGTTCATGGGGATAAGGGTGCTGTGAAGTACTGCAACATTTTCCAAAGCCACACAAAGCAACTGTGCACAAATCTGCTTGCTCACCTAGGAATCTCTGTGTTCCCTGACCCTGATTTAAAAAAAATGTTTAAAATCTAAAAGCTGTACCACAACAGCATTGCAGTAGCTCCATTCTCCAATTGGCTTGGTAGCCATGCTGTTTGGCTCACTGACAGCACTGTGGTAAATTTACTGTATGATCGGCTCGGCAGCCGCAGTACTTAAGTTCCAAACATGGCTACATTCTAAATATCTCAAAAAACAGCAACAAAATAGAGAAACAGGGGCAGCATGTGGTGTATATGCCACAATAACACAGGGACAGACTGAAACCTATATGTGGTCAGAAATGGGAAGCTGTAAGGAGGGAAGCAACAGGCATGTTACACTGGCAGCACCATCTAGTGGCCAAAGTAGAAACTGTTGATTTATTTTCCAAACATATCCTTCCACACACAAAAAATTAAAAAAAAAAAGAAAAAAAAGTTTTCTCTCTTTTCTTCCTTTACTTAAAATAAACCATTGTATAAAAGCATTAATGTACTCCAGGGGGTGTGTTGTGCTGGGATAATATCACTTCTTTGGTGTTGAATGCACTCTGCCTGTGGCCTTGTGGTTCAACCACCCGAGGCATGATGTTATCCCAGCACAACACACACCCTGTCGTGCATTAGTGCTTAAGCAACCAAGGTCACCTCTCCTCTTTGTAGTGTTTTCAATGCTTTAAAGTGATTTATGGAAGGTTGCCATAGCAAATGGGTGTAGTAACCTGTAGGAGTTCTGAATCAATCTCCTACCATTCATCTGCCCAAAAGTACTGTTTTCCATGAAAAAAATATTTTATTTCTGTGCCCTGTTTCATTTGAATAGCCCTGCTTCTTTTTTTCTCAGTGCTACAACCCCCAACCTTGTCATCATGGAAGGGAAACAGGGTTTTAAAAGGGACACTATCAGTTTTTAGCTGACACTTTACATTGTTAGCAAGTAGCTGTATATAGCATTATAACTTGTGTAGAAAGATTCTAGTGATTTGATTGGTTAAAAACAGCTCAGAGCCATGTAATTATTGACCCATAATTATACTCCTGAACTACTTACAGCAATTCAAGCCCTATAACATAAACATAGAAAAGTATCATTACACTCTCACATTCTAACAGGAGCTGTCACTTCAAATCTGCCACTTCATTAGCAGGCAGTAACTGTGAAACAACATCTACACAGAATGGCAAATCATCTTTTTGACCTACTTGCATCACAAAAACATTTTCCAGAAGCTTTTCTACAGACTGTACTGCTATAAACAGTACCGAAATAGGTGATTGCACTTTGATTAGGGAGACAGAAAAGTTAGCTATTTACTGTACCCACCATGCCTCATTATGTAAATTAGTACGCAGGTTATTATATTGTTGTAGTCACTCAGAAATAGGAGACTACATCTCTCAGTAAAGAAATTTTGTCGGCTAGATACTGCATGCACAATGCTTGTTTTGAAAATAAACATATGAGATCTTAAATTGTTGAAGGCACTACAGAAATAGGAGACTGTACCTCACAGTAAGGAGAATGGAAAACAACTCCTTATTGTACCCACAATGCCTTGCTATGCACATCTACATATTAGATGATATACTGCAGTCACCACTACCAATATAGGAGACCTTCTGAATAAGGTATATTAAGTCAACTTTATAATTCACCCAGAATTCCTTGATGCTGTCTGTAAAACAGCATAGTAGCTGTTATACTGCTATAACCATTAGCAAAATGTTACTCTTCAATAGACTGTGCAGCCAGTGAAAGTGATTGATGGCTACTTTGCATGAGATCATTCTGGGGGCATGGCCACAAGCTAGCACTCAGAGAAAACTGGAGGGTAACCAGAAACAAAGCACTGGTAAAACATTAAAGAAAATGATAATGACAGATTGTTTTTTACAAAACAAATTGCAGCTTTAACATCTGAAACATTGCTGGCAATGGCATACTATGTGAAAAAGGCATTTGGGGGAACTTCCATGAATTACTTTAATAAGGAGGTGATTTTTTTTTATCTCAAAGTTTAAGGGTGTGGATGATTTGAAAGCGTATCAGAGATTATATTTAAAAAGTGATTTCAGTGAGTGAACACTAAGGATATATATATATATATATATATATATATATATATATATATTATATTGTTTTAATTTGTGAACAGTGAGTTTAAATAAACATGCACAGGATATGGTGGATAAGAGGTACAAAATGTTTTCTTATTAATGAAACAGGCATCATTATTATGAAACAGCATATTGAATGATTTCAGTACACAGTTTCCTACAAATCATTTTTACACCAGAGGTATATAAATTTATATTAGTTTCAAAAAACTTTGTTAATGCACTAGTTAGAGTAACTTAATGCCTCAGAAGTAGAAAAATGTGATAATAGGGTTTCCAAATCTAACTCCCCACCCCACCACCTAAGCAGGAAAAAGGAAAAAAGATTAAGGTTTTGGGCATCCAAAGTTTTCAGGAGTCAGTGGTGGGGTCTTTTTTGGGGTTGTCAACCCTAATGGAGGGCAACTAAAATGGTGCAGGGTCTGCACCGGAAGACATATGAAGAGAGATGAAAGGAGCTTAATATGTATAGCCTCGAGGAAAGGAGGGAGAGGGGGGACATGATAGAAATGTTCAAGTACCTCAAGGGAATCAACAAAGTCCATGAGGGTAGCATCTTTCAAAAAAAGAGGCATGCAAGAACAAGAGGGCACAATTTGAAGATGGGGGGGGCAGCTCAGAGGTAATTTAAGGAAGTATTTTTTCACAGATAGGGTTGTGGATGCATAGAACGCCCTTCCAGAGGAGGTTGTGGAGTCAAAATCAGTGGTGGAATTCAAGCATGCATGGGACAGTCATAAGGCCATTCTAGGGGGTTGGGGTAGGAAGAAGTAGGCTGCTGGTTAACTAGGATCTGCAGCTTATCCAGTAGGTAGGGAAATGGACAGACTGGGTGGGCCAAGAGGTCCTTATCTGCCATCAAATTCTCTGTTTCTATGTTATGTTTCTAATGATCACACCTTCCCACAGCCTGCAGCCTACTTGCTGAAGCACAAGGTAAAGTTGCAAGCTAGTGCCTTATAGTGATACACTGTTCAAAGGTGTAGAAGTATGTCTCACCACATATTAACAGCACAATTTGTTGTAGCTTTCTTCATGCAGTGGCTGCAGGAGATCATGTGTGACTTTGCTCAGGGAACAGGGTGGGCATTAGGGTTGACTACCCCACAGAAGACCCCACCACTGATTTTTCAAGACTCTGGAGACCCAAAACCCTTTCGTTTTTTTCCCTTTGCTGCTCGGGGGGTATGGGTGGGGAGTTAGGGTTAAAAACCCTAATACCACATTTCTCCACTTCTGTAGCAACTATAATTGATAGTTAAATTATCATAACTGGTGCATTAATAACATGTTTGCAAAGAATTTCCTGGAATCATCTTCATTTACACAGATCCATTTGGGACCTTTGTGAACAGGTACAGATGCGCAGGAAGCTTTGGGCCCTGCACCATGGGAAAACCCTGTCTGCCTACAAAACTGCAGGGTTTGCCACATCTTCCCCCATCATAGAATGCAATTTAAAATGATCAAAGTTATGAGCAAGCAAATAAAAATTAACGTTGTCATTTTTCCATATTTTGACCCCAAATTTTCAGCACAGCCTTCTTATGATCCCATCTCATGAACAAGGACAGTGAAGATTTTCACATCTCGCCTGAAAGGGGGTTTCATCAAGTGACTTTGAAATCACCTTTTGCACCTGATTTGCATACTTAAACCACCATTGGTCATGTGATGGGGTCCCAAATAGGCCATACTGAAAATGTAGCATAAAAGTATGCAAAAATAAGAAAGTTATGAATCGAAGTTCAAAACCCAATTGAAATACTGTACATTGAACTGCACTAAGCTTAGGTTACATAAAAATATATTGTCGCAAATGACATATCACACATTGCGTGTCATGATAGTTTGTTTTAAAGTTTGCATTTTTCATTTACCTAAAAATGCTTATGACTCTAAAACCATATAATATTTTTTCAGGAAACCTTCCTAAGGCACACCTCTTCAACCCTGAACATTGGGATCATGACAATTCACTTCTGACATTATGCTCCTGTTAATCTTGCTCCAGACATCTTGCCCCCATGTCATCCCACTCCCATCACAACCTGCCCCGTGACAATTTACTTCTGTGAACGGGAGTGTACATTTTGATATTAGTTTCTGCGCTTAACTTTTGGACTACATCTGGGCAGAAGGAACTTTGGAGGCAATCAGGTAACTGTACTGGGTTTGGGGTGCCTGTTGCGGGGGGGGGGGGTTGGTGTCTGTAGTATCCAGTTACAGTGGACTCAGTGTTTCTCCAGGCGGTTTCCAAGGTGGTGAAGGATCTGCAATCACCAGAGGAGAGTGAGCACGTATAGTCTATAGAGGAGAGTTAGGGTTGGGTATTTACAGCTGGTGGCATCCTAAAGCAGTGCATAAAACCAAACACTCTTGGATTTTCTGCTGCTGGATCCCAGTGGTCAGAGATGTGTCTACAGACTGTTGTTGAAGTCAAGGGGATTTAAACTTTATTATTTCAGTAGTAAATACAAATATTTAAAAAGTTAAAAACACATGTGGCACAGGACATTAGTAGTCAAAACTTTGTGCCACACCTTGCAGGGATTTCTTGGTGGTTCTGTCAGCACATTTTTCAAGATGTATGCAAGCCTTTCCATGTTGTCACAATACTCAAGTTGGGACTCTGCTGGAGGATTTCCAGCAACAAGCTGTACTAACAGGACAATCAGGAGCTTAAAGGGCACACAGGCAGAAAGTAAGGAGAAAGAGAAAAAAAAAACAGAGGAAAGAGTAAGGATTGCAAACAATTAAAGGGCCAGAAATAAGACATGATGGTAGTGGTGCAGTGCAGTGGCTGTGGAGCAGCAGTCTTCCGGGAGACGTTCTGGAGGATGCGGTGTTGTCTCATCTGCAGGCACCTCTCTGGGCTGAGGGAGGAGGTTGCTCATCTCTAGGCTGAGTTGGCCAGGATTTGTGGGACCTCCTCTTCCATCCAGGGACCACCAGTGCCACTGCTGTTGCCTCAGAGGCTGCCAAGAAAGAGGAGCGGTTGGACCACAGTGGGCTCAGGGAGGGTGAGGGTGGTGGAACAGAGGCAAATCCCTCCAGTTGTACCTCTCTACAATTCCTATGCCATTCTGGCAAAGTGTGGTTCCTCTATGGAGGCACCCGTAGTGGAGACCAAGGAGGATGCTGGGAACCTCCACAAAGGAGACCCACAGGAGGGTGGCAAGGGATCCCTCAGGGAAAGGAAACAACTCCTGGTGGGGGACTCCATTGTTAGGAAGGTAGAACTGGGGGAGGAAGGAAGAGGAGGTGTGCCTGCCTGGTGCCATGGCTTGGAGGGACAGGGAGAATCTCAGGATTGCTGGAAGCAGCTGCACAGGAGAGGAGTTGGATGTCATTGTCCACCTAGGGACAAATGACCTGGCTAAGAAAGAGATTAGAGAAGTGCAGGAAGAGTTTGTGAAATTGGGGAGGGGCCTTAGACAAGTAGCACGCATGGTAACCTTCTTGGAGGTGCTGCCCATCTATAGCATAGGAGAGGCTAGGGTGTTCCACACCATGGGATTCAATCAGTGGTAGAAAAACTGGTGTGGAGCTCAGGGATTTGGCTTCATTGGGGACTGGGGGTCCACCTGGAGTGATGCAAGCCTATACTGGCATTATGGGTTGCATGTGTCCATGAGGGGAACCAGGATCCTTGGTGATAGGTTTAAATGCTTCATTGGCAAGCATTTAAACTAGCCAAGGGAGGAGGCACTGGAAAGGAGCAGGGAAATCCTAGCCCCCCCCAAAAAATCACAGTAGTAAGTGCAGTAAACACCAACATAGAGGTGTCAATAGGGAGAAGGGCTGGGGTAAATGGAGAAAGTGACAAAGGCAAGAAGGACAGAGATGGGGCAAAAAGGACTAAGGCCATCAGGAAATGGAGGGTAATGAGTACCAATGCCCATAGCCTGGGCAACAAGCTCCCTGAGCTGGTGGCCTTGATGGAAAAGGGATGCCTGGATATCATAGCAGTCACAGAAACATGGTACACAGAGAACCATGACTGGGATGTTAACATACCAGGGTACATGACCTACAGGAGAGACAGGCAGGGGAGAAGAGGGGGAGGAGTAGCTCTCTTTGTAAAGGAAGGGATAAAAGCAACTGAACAAAAGAGTAAACAGGGAGGAAAGGAGGCACTGTGGGTCACCTTGAGACTGAAAAGGCACCACAGTCTGCACAGGGTTGTACAGACTTCTGTCGGGGGAAAGGATATGATAGAAGGCATTCTTAGAATGGCAGAGACAGGGAGATACTGTTGAAGGAGACCTGAATATGCTAGATGTTAACTGGAGCACATTTGCTGCAGCCACATCCAAGAGCAGGGCCATTCTTGATGCCCTGCAGGTGGCAGGCCTCAGACAGCTAGTTTCCGAACCCACTTGTGAGGGAGCAATCTTAGACCTCATACTCTCAAACGGGGGCAGTGAGAGGATCTCAGATCTAGAAGTGGGTTGCCATCTGGAAACAAGTGACCATCAAACAGTGTGGTTCAACTCAAACTACAGAATCAAGCCATACAAAAGTGATGGTGCTGGACTTCAGGAGGGCTGACGTTGGCAAGATGGGAGAGTGCCTCAGAAAAGCACTAGCAAACAGGCTAGAAGGAGGTGTGAAGCAACAATGGGGAATCATCAAAACTGCCATCACAGAGGCAACAAGCCTTTGTGTGAAGCAAATAAACAAATCAAAATGAAAGAAAAAGCCACTATGGTTCTCAAAAGAGGTGGCTGTGAAAGTCAGGAAGAAAAGATAGCATTCCGAAGTATAAGGAAACACAGAAGAAGCAGGACAGAGAGCTGTACCAGTTAAGGCAGAAGCAAGCAGGAGGGAAGTCAGAATAGCAAAGGCCCAAACTGAGGAAAAGATAGCGTAACTCGGTTAAGAAAGGGATAAAACCTTTATAGGTACGCTGAGAGCATAGAAAGACAAAGGAGGGATAGTGAGACTGAATAGAATGAATGGTGGGTGGCAGAGGGGACAGTGAAAAAGCAGGGTTACTGAATGAATATTTCTGCTCAGTATTCACAAAAGAGGAGGGGAAAGTGCCTAATTTAATTAACAGAAACACTCTTGATAGGGGGGTCGATCCTAGTCCTTTCACAGAAGAAAGGATTCTGAAAGAACTCCTAAAACTGAAGGTGGACAAAGCAATGGGGCCTGATGGAATTCACTCCAGAATTCTAAAAGAATTAAGTGGGGAACTAGTGAAACCACTGGCTACTCTTTTTAATAAATCATGGGAGGATAGTGTGGTACCTGAGGACTGGAGGAAGGCGGATGTGATTCCCTTTCACAAAGTGGGACCAAGACAGAGGCAGGAAACTACAGACCTGTCAGTTTGACTCTGTGGTAGGGAAAGTGATGGAGTCACTTGAAGGAAAGAATAGTTGAGTACCTAGAGGCCAGTGGGGCACAGGACCCAAGGCAGCATGGGTTCACAGCGGGAAGGTCATGTCAGATGAATCTAGATTTTTTTGACTGGTGACCAAAGTAGTAGACCAGGGAGGGGCTGTGATGGCCTACCTAGACTTTTAGCAAGGCATTTGACACAGTCCCACACAAAGATTAATAGTCAAATTAACCAGCCTGGGAGGGTCACAGGGTGGTAGCCTGGTAAAACATTGGCTGGACAACAGAACACAGAAGGTAATTGTAAATGGAGTCCACTCTGAAGAAAGAGGGGTTACTAGTGGGGTACCGCAGGGTTCAGTATTGGGTCCAGTCCTTTTTAATGTCTCCATAAGTGACATTGCAGAGGGACTGGAAGGAAAATTATGCCTCTTTGCAGATGACGCAAAGATCTGTAACAGGGTTGATACACAAGGAGGCGTGGAAAGGATGAGAAGGGACTTGGCAAGGTTGGAGGAATGGTCACAAGTATGGCTGCTAGGATTCATTGCAAAGAAGTGCAAAATAATGCACCTGGGAAACAAGAACCCAGGGGAAGAATACACAATGGGGGGGAGGTAGTAACAACAGCAAAAAAGGAAAGGGACCTGGGGGTAATCATATCAGATATCTTAAGGTTAGCAAGCAATGTGAGAAGGCAGTAGGGAGGGTTGGGGGTATACTGGGATGCATAGGGAGAGGCATCAGCAGCCGAAAACAGGAAGTTGTTATCCCTCTGTACATACAGTTGGTGAGACCCCATCTGGAGTACTGCGTCCAGTTCTGGAGACCCCATATTCGCAAGAACATAGACAGGATAGAGGCAGTCCAGAGGAGGGCAACTAAAATGGTGCAGGGTTTGCAAGAGAAGCCGTATGAGGAGAGACTCAAGGAGCTTAATATGTATACCCTTGAAGAAAGAAGGGAGAGGGGGGAAATGATAGAAACTTTTAAGTACCTCAGTGGAATCAACAAAGTCCAAGAGGGTAGCATCTTTCAGAAAAAGAGACGTGCAAGAACAAGGGGACACAATTTAAAGATAGAGGGGGGGTGGTTCAGGGACAATGTGAGGAAGTATTATTTCACAGAGAGGATAGTGGATGCATGGAACAGCCTTCCTGAGGAGGTTGTGGGGTCTAAAACTGTGGGAGAATTCAAGAATGCATGGGACAGACATAAGGCAATTCTTGCGGAGGATACAAAGAAATAGGCTGTTGGTTAACTAGGATCTGCGGCCTATCCTGTAGGTAGGAAAATGGGCAGACTAGATGGGCCAAGCGGTCCTTATCTGCCATCAAAGTCAATGTTTCTATGTTTACTATCTCTGAGTCTCTCTTGTTCTGGATTCCTTGGAAGCCATTAATAATTTTCCATATGGTGCGGTGCGCCATACAAAGAATGTTCTGCATCCCCCCTATGGAATGCCTCCACTGCATTGTTAGTCTTTGCTCTTTTGTTCTTTACATTATCTGAGTGGTTCCATAGTTCAACTGAGAAGTGTGGCTGTCTGCATCCATTGACCCTGTAGTTTCTCCTGCCAATCCACATATCTTCAAAATAATCTATTACAGTCCACGCCACATAGCGCGGACATGCTTAACAAGGACAATCGGTTACTGTGGACATTTTCAAAGAACCAAAGCCCTGTCCTATACTTTCTGTTTTAATTCCTGCCCTTCATGCAGACCTAGTATGCCAGCAAATATGGACATTGCAAGGAAAATCAACAAACTGTCTCACTGGTAATTATACATCTGTTTGTACCTAATGCGGTTGATTCAGTGGCCATTCAACAAGCTGTTAATTAGCTTGAGAACTGAGTTCCTGACTGAAAGCAGTACACTACTTAAAAGGCACTATGTGAAAGAGATGCCCTCCTGTGTATTTGAGGAGATTGATGGCAGTGGTGAATTTACTGCTGCTGACTGCATCAAGAAAATTAATCTTTTGGATGCAGTCCGGATGGTAAAGAAAGCTTGGGACAGTGTGACACCAGAGACAATTCAGAATTATTTTGCAAAGGCAGGATTCAAACCTGTGGAGAACATGGAGGAACTGCAGGCACGTACCCCTATTGAAGAGCTGATCTCACAACCGACAGGCCTCACAGAAACCGATTTTGCTTCCTCGTGTCACCTAGGTGATAAAGACGATGAAGTTGATCAAGGCGATGAAATAGCAAAGGTACTGGAGGGTGTGCAGTTTTAGAGCCAGCAGGACCAGGAAGTAGAGGAACCAGAAGAGCCAGAAGAAGATCCTGATGAGCTAGAGCAGGAGCTCCCACCTGTAACAGCAGCTGGGGTGGGCACAGCTCTAAACATACTTCAGAGAGCCATGGAACAGAGCAGCAACATAACACCCGATTGGAACCTGTTGGCAAGAGTTGAAAGGAGTTTCCGCCCATATGCTACAAGCACTATGAGACAAACCACTATTGATAGTTTTTTAAGCAAAATAAAGAATGAATGAAGAAATAAAGATGTGGGGCCCTATTCTAGAAAGCAGAGTTGCGACTGATGTAAATTATGCAAATGTGTAACATACACCAATGCAGTTGCGATAAAACAGATACGTCACATTCTAGTAAACACAGCAGGTGCGACAGGGCACAGAATGCAAAGTTGCACCTATGACATGCATCATAAAAAGGTACACATGCTGCAGGAACAGCAGCTGGAGAAGAGCAAACGCCATGGATGAACAAGCACTGCGGAGTGGGAGTCAGAAAATGGTGCAAAGAGCCGCAAGGACACAGAAACAAAAAAAAAAACTTCTCCCATGAGGAAACCAACATCTTCATTGAAGGGGTGCATGCCAAGGCATCCTTACTGCTCAGCAGGGGTGGAGAAAAGACATCAAGGGACAAGAGAAAGCGTGCCTGGGATAAGCTTGCCAGAAAGGTGAACACTGTGGCCACAGAGAGGTGCACAGCCCGTGACTTCCAGAAGTAGTAAAGTGATGTGAAGCAGAAGTTCACTCACAATCAGTACAGTGCCCAGGGCACTGGAGGTGGACCAACACAGATACAGAAACTGACAGCCATGGAGCAGCTGGTGGCCACACTCCTGAATGACCGCATCATCGGCCGGGACACCAACCTGGATATCTACTGGATGCAGCCAGCCAGAGTTAAGTGGAGAGGGTCACCAACACACAGCAGTGTGCATGGACAAGTGCGTGTGTATGTGTGGGGCCCACACAGGGACCACCCACAACACAGCAAATGACCATCCTGCACTCTCCTCACAGGTACCTCAAGCCAGGTGGTGACAACCACACAACAGGGACCCCAGTAGGAGGACACAGACCTGGAGGACAGAGGCAGTGACACCAGCAGCCCCACATCACCAACTAACCAGGAGGACTCCAATGCCATTGAGGAAAATGCAACCACAGCCATGGATGCCAGTGTGGGCAGTGAGGAGGAACAGGACGGTGATGTGCCAAGTGGGGTGAAGAAGGCTGGAGAGGAGCATGAGAACACACAGATGCCCACACAAGGGAGCAAAGGGGACTGCAGCACACCAAACTCCATGGTGCCCAGGTAACGAGTGAGGCATTGTTCCAGGGACATGGTGCACACTCACCAAGCCTCCATGAGCTCAGCACAGACAAGTACAGTCCCCCAGCAGTGGAAAACTTATAGGACCAACCTGATGAGGGCAGAAGGACACAACTGCAGGACAGTGGTACACCACAATATCTGGTAGAGTACTGTGAGACTGTCGAAGTGAAGCAGGCAGAACTGACAGGGGAACTAGCCAGCCTGCGGAACAGCATGGATGTGCACCACAACTGGCTAGAGAGGCAGTTGTCTGAGATCCACAGTGCCATACAGGCAGGGAGACATGACAGCACCACAGGCATAGCAGACATTGCATTGGCCCTGCAAGGCCTAGTGCATCAGGCACACCTGCAGTGCACCGCCATTGTAGAGCAGTACATAGTACAGCAACACCAGCACATGGAGGCCATGACAACATCCCTGCTCACCATAGCAAATGCACTGCTAGTCAGACAGCAAAAGGCTGCAACACACCCACCACACATGGCAGTGATGTAGCACCCAACACAGCACAGGACCGAGCATCCTGCAGCACCATGGCAGTAGCAACACAGACACCTGCGGACCTACAGCAGGGCAGCGGCCAGCAAGGGCACCATATTCAACCAGAAGGCACAGATACCCAAGGGGAACACAGTGCTGGTCCACTGCAACACACTGTGGAATAGCCAGAGTCCTGTGTTTTCTCCGATTCTGTGGTTGCAGTAGTGGCCGCAGAAATCAGGGCTGACTGCAGAAATCAGTGCTTGCTGCAGAAATCAGGAAAACCAGCCACTCAGCCACAGAAATGCTAGCTATGCTATGCAATCACACAAGGCAAGGGCATAGCTATTGATGTGTTAAGTATGCCATGGCAAACATGCTCATTAGAAGGGGCAGCAAATGGGTGCTGTCTACTACAAAGCTGAAAAGCTAGTGGCTGCATGGCATCTTGACTCATACTGGCTTTTATTACATAACTCCTTCCAGCCAGTATTGTGTGTGTGTGTGTGTGGGGGGGGTGACTGACACAATAGTAGCACAGCTTGATTAGGTCCGTGGCAGTTATGATTTGCTGCTGTGTAGGTGTGGGTAGCTCAGCCATGTTAATTTTTCATTGTGAGGCTGCTCATGGTGCATGCTGAATCCTTGGAAGATGAATTTGGAAGGAAGAGCTGGAAGGCAAGTTGTAGTCAAGAAGTGAGAAGATTCAGTGGTAACTGTGGAGGTGGGACTGATCTCAGTGTGGTGACAGGCATTGGAGGAGGAGCTGATTGCAGAAACATAAGGCTGGCAGCAGACTGAGCAGAGGACTCGGTCCCCATTGGTGGACATCAATCACAGTTTTGATTTGTGGGCTGCAGTTCTGTACCTGCAAGTGTGAGAGTAATTTCTTGGCAAATCTGAACCTGCAGCCTAAGTGGCGGCATCAAGCTCAGTTCTTAAGGAGGGTCAAGTTGCCCAGCTGCAGCAGAGTTGGGGACCAGTATATACTAGAATTGGAGCAAACAGGTGTGGAAAAAAATCGGAATGGAGAGTTTGATTGCTGCTATACATAAGTGAAATGAGGGTCACTGGCTGAAGAACACCACCACCTCCTGAGTTGTGAGGAGAAGAGAACATGCTAACTAAGGTTACTCCAGCTTAATAAGAATGAGTCGCTTGCATTTTTTTAGTGTCCCCCAAAAGAAAAATCAGGAGTCGACAAATCCTACAGACACTGCAAGTTACACCCTCCTTCTCTATTATAGGAAGACAATCCTCCCCCCCCCAAAAAAAAACAAAAAAACACAGATTTGTACACTGCACTCAACATGTTTGTTGCAAGGCAGTTGGAGTATACCTAGTTTGCAAAAATAATAATTTAAAAGAACATTTATCAAAATCAGAAAAAAAATGGCCTTCAAGTTGGAGCATCTTTTTATATCTGCTAACTGTAAATATAAACCAGAAGAAATCCAAGCAGGTTTTGCCTTCTGTGTAGTTTCAGCTAAGTGTGTATGTCCTCCTCTGATTATAACCTAGGAGAACAGCAAAGGGCACCAATTTCCAGAAGAACAGATGAGCCTTCAAATTCGGGGTTGGAGGGGAAAATTCTTTAAAAGAGTACACTGATACCCATGGCTGTGCCAGGTTTGGGTTACTGCTGTTTAATATTTGTGACAAGAAGACTACATACTGTTAAATGACCTGCTGTTCCACTTTAAGTGTAGCTGAGTGGGTGCACGAAGGCAGTCAAAGGGTTAACTAAGGCTTAATCCCTTTGAAGGTATGCTGTTTAGCCACAATTTATCTGCCGCAGAATAGCCGCAGAACCAGCAGTTGTTCTGCCACAGAAAGTATGATGGCCTGCCGCAGAATGTAGGTCCACTTTGCCGCAGTAAATATGGGGCCCTGGGAATTGCAACAGAAGACCGGTGCACCCACCACAGCCAGAGCTGCAACAACCACCACATAGCCTGGCACAACTGACCAGTAGGCAAACCCCCAAGAGTCAGAGCAGCAACACTCAGGGACTGTACACCAGACCAGGAAGCATGGCAGGAGGCCAAGGTGTAAAACCAGTAGTACCTCCAGTGCAGGGACACAAAACGGTGTGCCATAGGAGGCATCTGATGTGGGACTCAGGTGAAGCGCATGGGTACAGTAGTTACAACTGCCATCCACAACACCCGACAGCAGTGGCAACAAACAGAGAAGGCCAATCTGCACAGAGGACAGTGTGGCCACATGAGTCACTCAGCAACCACTACCCTCTCAGTGTATCCCAGTGATGCTCCCTTATGGACTGTGAATACGGTGCAGGGGTGCACACATGTGTACTGGAATGCCACACGGTGCTGCAAACAGAGACACTGGAACATTTCTGTAGGGGGGGGTTGTGGGCCCAATGGGATGTAGGCCAGCATTCACAGAAGCACAGACTGCACCTGACACTGGTGGTGGTGGTGGGGGGGGGGTGTACATATGAAAGGAGACCTGCACTGTGCACAAGTAAAGCATGAACACCAACCAAACTGTTGTCTGTCTCTGTGTGTGCTGTGAATTACATGTACCCATGCATGTGAGCCACTGGCAGATGGAGGACAACAACCACAATGGGGGGACAATGCATAGCTGGTGTGTATGCAGAACTGACCCACCTCATTGCATGGCAGTGGACAATGTGCCAATGGGGCTGGGGGGCCTGTGCATGTGCATGCCATACGTGTGTCTGTAGTGCATGACATGATGAGTGTAGGAACACATCATGACCAATGGCATGGGTGGCACCATGTGAACATGTGTGATTGTAGCCACTCACGACAGAGTGACCACATGCTGGACAATATGCGCAGTGTGGAGCTGCACCGGTAGCAGTGCCATGGGTGCATGGGCAGGTGTATGTGTGCAGCTCAGCACATCACCATGAACAGGCCAGACAATGTGATTGTTGGGTATGCATGTCACTGTGTCGGCCTGTTGTGGTACTCCACATGTGTGTGTGATATGTGCTGCCATGGGGCGAGTGTTGCTGCACTACCATACCACATGTTCCTGGTACAGTACATGTGTGAGTGTGCTGCAGCATGAGCACATGCTAATGTGTGCTTCACACATATGCTGCTGTGTGCTGTGGGAGTGGCTGGAGTGGATGCCATGTACTGCAGTGATGCTGGGCTGTTGGTTGATGTTGGCAACAAAGCATGGCTGCACCCCCCAGTGTGGGCAGCCATGCGCACCGCCAGCATGCCTGCCACTGCAGGGGCCACATGTGTGTAAGTGTGAGTGGTCACATGGAGGCACACACGTTGCCCTGCACCACACACCACACACATGTTGCCAGCTGTGCTACACACACACACACGCACACACCAGACCATGTATCAAGCACAGCACAACAGCCATGGACAACAGCACTGGAATGGCCACAATATGCAACTGGAGATACCTGCATGCCCATCTCAGGAGCAGTGCATCACACTGTAGCTGCACTGCGCACAACCACCAGCCTGCCAGCCACACACACACACACACACACACACACACCACACGCAGTCAGGGTCAGTACTTGCCTGGGCCCAGACACTGTTGTTCGTCCATACCATAGCTGATGGGAAGCAGGCTGAACACATGGGTCTCTGTATACAATGCACACCATGTCACCACCCTACCATGATGCTGTAGCAACCAGGCACTACACACCGGCCATGGCCACTGGTTTATGGTCACAGTGGTACCACTGCAGGTATGCAGCACCGGGAGGCACACCTCTGTGGATGGGCTGTGGAGTACAACCCTACAACAGTGTGCCAACGGTGCCACCTGCTGGTCAATGGATGCAGGCAGGTGTTGTGGAGCCTTGCAGGACAATGGGTAGCAGTCTACCACCCTTGCATTCACAGGCAGGGGTACATAGCACACTGCAGTGCACTACTGGCTGTGCACTGTGGAGTGCTGCACTGTACATACTTGATGTGCCTACAGATGTGTATTGTATATCAGACAGACAGGTACCATACATGGGTTGTAGCAACACATTCATCAGCTCTGCAGACTGCATGCATGTGGCCACATGTGTACAATGACAGACACACACTGGTATGGCCCGTCAAGAAACACCCATGGACACAGTGGATACAAGAAGTGTTGACAGGTGTATTAGCAAACAGATGTATCAGTATGAACAAATGTGATGCCCACTTCCCCCTATAAAATAACTACATACAGTAACAAACCAGGTCCCACTAACAATCAGTATACCACACAGAACCGCCAACATTCCACTTATGCTAGACCTCCCAGCCCCAACAACATGGTAACAGGTAACAACAACAGTCCCCACTACCCTACCCAGGAGTATTAAGCACAATGAGACCTATTCACGGTCCCCCCACATGCACTACCCCATATGGACATCTGTCCTGCACTGTGTGTATGTGCTCCTTACAGTACACTGGACACTACTGTTCCCATAGTGCAGTAAGAAGGGCACTGAGTGAGCCGTGCAGCCTGGCAACATCAGCTATGATGGCCCCAACAATGTCCATGAGTAGCATGTCCTGGTCTGTGAGCGGTTGTACCTGTGCATGCCAGCCCACTTCCTCCACCGCTGCATCCACCGCCATATCCACAGCTGCACCACTGTGTGGTCTGTCCACAACACTGGGTCCTGCCTCATCCATGTCTGCATCGCACATCTCTGCAGCCTCCTCCTGCCTCTGTCTGTGCGTCATCATGCCTGGATCCTCCCACACAGCATCATCTTGCAGGACTGTGCCATCATGGTCCTCATTGTCACAGACATCTGCTTCCATGGATGCCCCACCAATGACTGGCCCACTCATGTCCACCATCATATCCTGTCCCACCTTGGGGGCATCCTCTGCCACTGCAGCCAGTGATGCCATGGGCTGTGCCTGTGCACTGACAGACACCTCCACCCGCCCATCATCTTCATTCTCTTCAGATGTTTCCAGTGACAGTGGGTGGACGCTCCTCCACATATGCCTTGTTCTCCGCTCATATGCAATGGCATCCTGGTGCTTCTGGTATGCCATGGCTATGAGTAGTACCCAGTATCGTGCGGGTAATGCCGGGTACCCACCTGTGTCAGGGGACCGTGACATCTGTTAGTCTCACATGGCAGTGGTCACTCTGATGATGGTACATTTGCTGGCAGAGTGTCCATGTGGCATGCTGCACACATGTCCACAGGGGCACCTGCCCAACACATATCTCGGTGGTGGTGTCTGTGCCATCCATACTGGTGCCCATGTGGCTGGCCATGGTCTGGCTTTCCCCCTGCAACCTCATTTCTGGCATTGCTCCATCCTGTAGCATGAAATAGTGACACAGGTTAGTGTACCTTGCACATGCACACATTCATGTACCCTTGATGAGTGTCATTGCATAGACTAGGAGCTATACTCACTTTCCCTGTGTGTAACACCGCCTCTCATCTCAGCATCACATCTGGCCACCATGTCCATCATGCGCACTAGTATTGGCCTGTCCATCCTGTAGAGGTCCTGCCATCTGTGATTTAACTGCTGAATGGTCCTCCTGACACCTGTGACCTCCTGCAGGAGTGCACAGATGGCCCTCCACACCCTGTCCCTCTCCCTGGGAGGGTGTCCCCTGCACCCTGGTGGCAGCAGTGTGGTTTGCCACTGCTGCACAAGGTTCACTAGTTGTGCAGTTTCAGCTGCACTGCAGATGGGCACCCTCCCAATCAATGTGGACATTGTGAGGTCCCTGTCATACCTGTGCACACAATATAACCGATCTCTGAGCACTGTCTGCTGTGTGCAGGCTCCTCTGTCCCTATGCAGGCCTATAGTGTCATTACATTTTGACCACACATGGCTAGCACATGTGCTGCATGCGCTACATGTGTAGGCCACAGACGTGTATAACTCCTATGCCTACCGCTTATGCATAGTGCTATTTTCCATGTGTTTGCTTTTTAATGCAACTGTGTGCACATTGCATAGGTCACTGTGTGTACATTATCTATGCATCTGCACAGTGTAATACCGGTCCTGTGAACTGGTGCAATTCCCTTGCACTTGTGTCATTTGCCCTCTGCAGATCGCAGCAGCACTGGTCACTGTGTATGGCCACAGGTGCATTGTGCTGCTATTCACCATTATGCAGCATGCATTCATGCAGTGTTCTGCCCTGTGTGCACACACCTGGCCTGTATTGGGGTGTGCATGTCATGTATACAGTGGTGGCAGGGTATGGGATGCTGTAGGTTGTGAAACATGCGTGCACTACTCCACTGTGTTGAGGCCCACCCACTTCACAGGGTGATTGGCCTGTTGGCTGTGGATGGGCCATGTGGCATTGCCCACTTGTCCTGGATGGGTGGTCTGTCCACCAGCTGCTGGGCACAGGGTAGGGGCACTGGCATGTGTGTACAGTCTCACCCTCACATGTTCCCAGCACCAGGCAGCATCTCCGACTGCTGTTCTTCTCTCACTGTTCTGCCTTCCTATTGCTGCCAGTGCACTTTGCCTGGTGTTACTGGCCTTATGCAAAGTGATGGTCGATCAGCTTATGTCTTGCACATTTTCCCACATGGCACAATGTGGCATGGGCCTGCAGCTGTCTCATGGGCCTAATTTGCTGGTGTCCATCCATGTCATGGTCCATTTCATCCAGGTCTGGCAGTGGTACATTGCTCCTCAGTGCAAGGTTGTGCAGGATGAAGTACACGAGGAACATCTTGCATACCATCTCAGGGCTGTACTGGAGTGCGAGCCCTGACCTGTCCAGGCACCTAAACCATGCCTTCAGGATATCAATAGTGCATTCTATCACTGCCCTTGTCGCCGCATGTACGTCATTGTACCTGTGCTCTGCAGCCATGTGTGGATGGCGGAGGGGTGTCATGACCCATGCCAGCTGTGGATATCCACTGTCACTTGTTGGGAATGAGGGTACAATGTCACTGTACTGTTGTGGTTCACTGACATGCCTGTGCAATTGTGTGGCCCCTGTGTGCCGGTTGTACCTACCAAAGAGCCAGCCACCTCTGATGTGTCCAGACCCAATGCATCATACAGCCCAGAGTTCTGTAGTATGCACGAGTCATGGCAGGACCCAGGGTACTGCGCCACAACATCCAGGATCCAACACTGGGCATCACACATGACCTGCATGTTCATTGAGTGTATCCTCTTCCTGTTCACGTAGACTTCTGCCTGCCCTGGTGGTGTCCTGATGGGAACATGTGTGCAGTCAATTACACCTACGACATGCAGGAACTGTGCCATCTCTTAGAATACCTGCTTGACAACCCACTGCTGCTGTTCTTTCCATGTGAACTGGATGTACATGTCCACACGCTGCAGCAGTGCATCCACAAACTGCCTGAGGCATCGTGACATGGCAGGCTGCAAGTTGCCAGCTATGTCACCTATTGGGGTTTGGAAGGTCCCTGTGGCTAGGCAACACAGTGCTGCTGTGAACTTTACCTCCACAGGGACTGGGTGCACCCTATGGATGGTGCTCTGGAGCTCTTCCCTGATGTCTTTGCACAGCTCAGCTATGATTGCACTTGGCAGGTAGTAACATGCAATACACTGCTACTCTGTGTGGTCTAGGATGACATTCTGGGCCTGTATACATGTGGTGCACTGTGTCTGGCCCTTCTTGGCTGCTGTTGTGGCAGCCTGTTCCCTTGATCCCTGCCATCACGCATCCTCTGCCACGCACACACCTCCTCTCTGCTGCCAGGAGTATGCCCAGTAGGGCTGTTGGGGCTGCCATTCCTCTCTTGCTCACTCGTGTCCACTGCTTGCTCTACAGTGTGTCTCTCCTGTGTATCTCCTTTGGTGCTTTTTATACTGTGGTAGGTTACACCTGCTCACACCTGGTGTAACTTCCGTCAATATCTATTGGCCCATCTTGTCCTTCCCTGCTTTCTAGAATAGTATTCCTGCACTATCACCTGCTTCTTTTGGTGCAACTCGGTCTATGCATATGCGTATCTAGGGATTTGTTGCAACTGCGGTGTAGGGTGCATTTGGTGTACAGGGTTACACTATGTCACACCTGTGTGTTCTAGAACACCACATGTTGCAACTGCTTGCATAACTTGCTACTTGCGCCATTTGTTTTGGCGCAAGTCATCTTACACCAGGCATATCCCTTCTAGAATTGGGCCTGTGATGTTTTACCCTCCTTCCCTAAACCAGAAGTACTGTATACACAAGCACTGGAAACTACCCTCACCACACACCACCTTACCTCACGCCGCAAAAAAGAAATTAAATAAATAAATAAAGACATAAGGCAGATGCTTTTACCCACTGTCTCCCACCCTAATATATTAGCAGCAAAACCCACAAAGGGTGACAAAAAAGCATACAGTACATAAGCTGCGGTCAGAAATGTACATTGCTGAACATGGCTCATCAATAATAAACCTTCTGCCACCATCTGCCAGTAACTGTGGACATCGGCTAATGCAGACAAATTTGCAAGTAGCGATGTGTCCACATAAAATGGCTTGTACTGTATTGGCTCTAGTTCAGGTGGAAAAACATGCAATTCATCAGTTATCTCTACAAATTTAGAGACAACGTTTTCTGGTGGATAGAAGGCAAGTGCTATTAAATATTTACACTTCATTGCACATTCTGCATCTTGACAGTATCTGCCAGCCAAACCCTCACCCTGAATTTTGCAATAAATGCACTGAGTAAAATAGAAAAAAACAGCCAATCTGGCCAGTCTGGGGAAATGCTGACTTGGATGCCATCATGGTTTTGCATTCAAAGTCAGTCATAACCACTTCTGGGTTAAGCATGGGATTTAGGTCTTTTAATACACAGAGCATAAGCTCATAAGTCTCCCTTTGTTTGCCTGGCAACAGTACATAGATGGCTGGCTGCATGTTGCCAAACGCTCCCCTAGAATGACATACATTTGTTGGAATAAAGGTGGAGCATCATTGAAAGTACCATCTGCATACCAGTTCTTGGCATGGTTTAGAAATCGTAAATTCTGCTCTGTGCCAAATATTAGGACTCTGTCTGATCCTGGACCACTGACATGCAGCAACAAAATTCAAAATTACCTCGCTAGAGTCAGGCTAATATGTTTTATACAGTGCTGACATCAAAAGTTCACTCAGGTCTTTCAGACTGGGGGAGGGGCGCACCATGTACTCTAACCCTCTATATGGTCCTTTTTAGATTTTTATATATAATTTTTCCCTGAGCAGCAAGAGACACATTCTCCTTGGCATGAAGAAGCACCTGAGCAGTGGTGCCCTGCATTGCAGCTGCCCTCTTCTTCACATGGTGAAGTGTTTCCCCTTTTTCTACTGCAGCAGGATCTGGTGCATGTGTGTGCTGACTGAACAGATACATAATAGTGGGGTCGTCATAGCTTGTTGCGTGCACTCTAGCATTGCATCCCTTGGGCTTCTTTACAGCATTTTCGCACTACCTTATAGCCTTACCCTCGAAGCCTCTTTTGTGATGTTTGTAAATGTAGTTCAGGACATCCACAAGCTTCTACTTTTGACATTCCAACACTATGAAAGGGCTGTCATGTTGCCAAGAGTACAAAGCACAAAGGAGTATGTGTTTGCTTTTGGGCTGCTTCATTGTGCAGGAACTGATTGTATAAAGCTGGTGATTAGTAGCAGAAGATTACAATGATTACAGTGATGCTGGCGATAGGTGTTAGTTGCTTGAACCACCTGAACCACTCGAATCATGGCACCTGATTAAGTTATATATATTTTTTTACTATAAAATTTAAAAGATATTACCACCTATTGCAAGTGGTAATTTTCATGATTTACCTCTTTTACTGAAAAAAATACTGATCATGTCGGCTGCCATTTTGTCCTCTTTCTAAGTTCACAAACATTGCAAATGCATAAAAATCATCTTTTTTTGATAAACAAACACATGACCCTAGCTCAACAGGACCCTTTTAGCTAAATTCTGCTTTTTTTTAAATTCCGGAAATATATAGAAACATAGAAACATAGAGGTTGATGTCAGATAAAGACCGCAAGGCCCATCCAGTCTGCCCATTTCTTTTTCTACCTTATAAATGTGCCATCGGCCTTTTCTGGGCACCTCAAAATCCAATCTGACTGGCTAATCTATCCAACTAATTATAATATTTGTTAGGCTGACCAGAATGCCCTCATCTGGTATTGCTTATTTTTCCCCTCTCCCCTCCAGGATGATCAACCTTCCCATTCCCAGTGTATAATAAATGACATTCTAAGCTGACCAGGGTGCCCACCCCTAGTACCACTTGTCTTAACCCTCCTTAAACTCCAAGTTTCCCACCTTTGTTCCCATATTGTTGGTGGCAGCACCAGAGTACAACCCTTGGTGCTGACAAACATAGCCCAACATTGGGGTACCCAATCCCCAGTGTCATAATATCCAAGTCATGTCCCCTGTAAAGAAGAAAACCATCCCTCATTGTTTTTTTCACTGCAAAAAAGAAAATAGTCCCGTGCTGATCTAACTCCACCACCTTGACCTCCTTCTCAGCACTGACCATCCCACATCCATACCCCAACCCCCATGCACCCTCACTCACCTGAACATGTCCCACAGTGAAGATCCATTCTCCAATTGAAGACACATCTTGCTGCTAGAATTGGTGAGTGCTATATGAGAAACTAAGGTAAGTGAGGTTCAATGTATTTCAATGGGGTTTTTAACTTTGATGCATAACTTTGTCATTTTTTTATATTTTGATCTGAAATTTTCAACATCGCCTTTTTGGACCCACCTCATGACCAGTGGTAGTAGAATTATGTAAACCAGGCCTGAAAAGTGATTTCAAGGTTACTTGGCAAAATCACCTTTCAGGCAGGATTTGAAAAGTCTCACCAGATTTGTTCATGTTGGAGGTATGCAAAGGCTATATTGAAAATGCTGGGTCAAAATATGTAAAATGGCAAAGTTATGAAGGTATGTTGACATTTCTCTATGCTTGCTCATAACTCTTGCAATTTTAAATACTTTAATCCCAAATTTTAAACATAGCCATTTTTTCATGCCTCCTCATGAATGTGACAGCAGTCATTTTTAAAATCCTGGCCATGATGTGTTTTCACAACTGGGGCACAGAATCAGGTTTTGGTGGCACAGAATGATGTTTCAGCAGGGATTTGAATATTTTCACCCACTGGGTTCATAACGTGGGCTAATAAGAAGGCTATGCTGAACATTTGGTGTACAAATATGATAAAATATCTAGCTTATGACTGAAAATTGCAGTATTTCAACCTTCACTCATGACTTTGCTCATTTTCAATATTTTGACTCCAAACATTCAATATAGCAGGCCACACCACCTCATAAATGTGACAAGTTTCATTTTTTAAATCCTAGGCAGGACATGTTTTCACACTTCCAATATGAAATGACATTTCAGTCAATGTATTACAAATGGTACTTGTCATGTTTATAACACAAATGATAAAACAAGTATCTTGAAAACTTGGGGTTAAAATTTACAAATATATATATATATATATAATTGTTAACAAACTTGTGTGGATTGGTAGTCTTGACCCCAGTGGGCATGCTTTGCTGCTGAGCTGAGTTCAGGAGTGAGCTCAGTGAACCGTCTGGATTGGCTGAAGGTGGGAGGATTGTGCTGTTATGTGACATCCCCCAGACAGGAAATGAAAGGTGCAGCACTGTCTGCCCAGGTCCAGATACCATTTAGTGAAGATAACTGTCCTTTTGGCACAAGGCCCTGCTTCTCTCCACCTATGGGTGGTAGAATGTCCTGTGCATTGGCTGACAGATGCACTCTTTGCAATATGCATCTGTACAGTATCTGTGGCCACATGAAAGAACAGGGACCACAGGGCCTTGCACTTTCACAGCCCACCAGACAGCCCATGAATTCTTCACATCCATCACTGTACGGAAGTGCTGGGCCTGCAAGGGTCCTGCACTTCTGTTGACAGATGCAGTCATCTGTTAGCAGACAGCATCTGCATCTTTCCTTGCAGGTCCCAAATAGACTGGAATGAGTGAGAAGATGATTTCACTATCTCAAAAAGAAACAAAATTCTTTGCAAAACTGTTTGTTAATGTACCAGTTAGGGTAACTTAACACTAAAAGGTAAGAAAATGTGGCATTAGGGTTTCCAACACTAACATCCCCTCCACACACACACTCTGCAAAATGAAAAATACCTTAAGGTTTGGGGTCTCTGGTGCCTTGGAAAATCAGTGGTGGTACAAAAGAAGCTCAGTGGGCAGCTGGCAGCATCCTTGGTGGAGCTGTATAACGGCTCCACTGACTTCAGACAAAGTTCTGAGGTACTGGAGACAGGAGCATGTAGTTCCCCTTCAGAAGAGGGGTGATGGGGGACTCAGAGAACTGTAGGTCACTGAGATCGACTTCCATCATAGGCAGGATACTAGAGATCATCTTCAAGGAGACTATAGTGGAGTTTCTTTAGAAAAACAGGCTGCAGGATCCTAAGCAACACAGTTGTGTTAAGGGGTGATCCTGCCAGACAAACCTCAATGACAGCCTATGGATATTCTACACCTGGACTTCAGTGAGGCCTTCAGCTTGGTTCCACATAGGGGATTAGTGAAAAAGCTGAATAATTTGAGATAGAAACTGAAAATATCTGGGTAATAGTTCCACTTGTAATGCTTCTTCTTTTGTGCTCCCGTAGTTGCCTACTTATACAAAAGTTCCATAATAGGGGAGCAATGTTTTTCAATCAATGGATTCTCACTCCAAAAAAGGACTGCAGGCCAGTTTTTCTTTATTTCATCCCCCAACGTTTCATTCTGTGGGAGCTTGTTCATGGGGTTTTATATCTGTTAAAAACATTTTGAGTTCATGTTAGTTTATGTTCTTTTCATGTACATTCTTAATTAATTTTGATGTACAATTTATGCTGATATTTACCACCTGAACTGCCTCTCGAATAATACGTTAGCATTCTTTTCTGGTTCTGCTGCCTGTGAACATACAAGCACATTTGTTTCCATCATTAGTTGTTCTGCACCTTAAATCTTTTAACATCCCTTCACCTCCATACTGTGAGATAAAGCCAAATGTGTTAACTTCTGCTATGCCTGACACTCATTATCCAGGCACATACCTTAACTGGCACTGGTCCAGTCATGTCAAATCTTAGCACTTTAAATGGGCTGAAATTCATTATTTCACTTCCTGCAGAGTTAAAAAATATATCCAAATTTAGATTATGATTTTACTGTAGTATTGTCCAATTGTTTATCCCCCTACTTGGCTGGACATCTCTTTTAGTAGTTCTTTACCTCATTCATGTTTCTGTTTGAAAATACAACTCAGTTTTCTGTGTATTCTGTGATCAGCATTTGTTTCTAATCAAAATGGCACCCGCACCCAGACACTATCACTTGTAGCTTCTCTGTGCTCTGCAGTGCTTTTCCTCTTGAGCCCTCTTGGAAAATATTGCTGTGATGATGCAGCATCACATGCAACTATTGTGCGACAATGTGGGTTGCCATGCGACCTCACACTCTGTCCTGGGGGAAGATGCAGGTTCTCCAAGGGGGCTCTATAGTGGCTATGTTTCACGGTATGTGGTTTACATTGTTTAACAGGATGCTAGTTGTTTCCAAACTTGCTGGTGGACAGGAGGTCTACCATTCTAAATACATATATTACTTATATTATTATTCTATTATCCCCTGAGGGAGAATCTTTCAGTCCAGGGGGTATGAGGGGCAGAGCCCTCCACAAAAACAAAATTGGCACTATTTTTACCACACAGTTCTTGACTGCACTATTATTGTCAGCAGTGCCAGAGATATGAAGAAAGACCTAGAGAGACTGAAAAGGTAGTCAGGGTCTGGCAGCTCAGGTTTAATGCAAAGAAATGCAACCATAGGAGAAATTGAAGGACAGATTATTGGCTCAAGAGAGTAAAGCTTCACTGTAACATATGAGGAAAGGAATCTGGGTGAAATCACTGAACACCACTTAAAGGTACAGGCACATTGCAAAAAAGAAATATGGGAAAATGAACAGAATACTAGGCTATATAGGAAAGGGGTTCTGTAGGAGAAATCAGAGAGTGATCCTGCCCTTGTACAGATCTCTGGTGTGACCACACCTCAAGTGCTATGCTCAGTTATGGAGTTCTCACCTTAAGAGCGATAGGATCAGATTGGAGGCAATGAGAAGAAGAGCAACCATTATGATTGTAGGTCAGCAGGAGAAGATATACATTATGAGTGGAGATTGTGTAACCTAACCTGAACATGTACCCTCTGGAGAACAGGAATAATAGGGGACATGATTGAAACCTTCAGGTTTATGAAGGGCATCAACAAAGCTGACAGCCAGTATCTATCAAGCCAAGTGCAGGTTCCACTACCAATGGGCATGAATACAATCCTCATAAGGGGGAATTTCAGAAGGGATGTGAGGAAGCGTTTCTTCATAGACGGAAAGAGGAGGGGAGGACATTAGCCTGAGGAGGTGGTGAAGTTGAAAACTGTGGAAGGCTTCAACAGGGGGTAGAGCAAATACAAGGGAATGGTCAAAGGAAACATGATCAAGCAGAAGGGGGTTCAGCACTACCAGTCAGAGGTGCCACAACACATGCACAGCAATAGGCTTGTACTGCTGGATAGGTAGCACCAGAGCAGACTGAATGGACCTCAATATTTTTCTGCCTGAAATATTTCACAGTTTCTGTGTTTTTTACTTGAAGTTAAACCAAATTTGCCAGTGGCTTACATCTCTCATCCATATGCCCCAACATATTTCCTGAAGTGTTATCAAGTATTTTCCTTTTTCCTGTGTGATACAATGTCCTTCTTAAAAATTGCATTTGCAGTTTGCAACACCCTGGACGATGCAAAGGACAGATGTGACACTCTTCAAGATGATGGTCCACACAAATCTGCTTGCCTTCATTTGCCTGCACATGCAGCAAACAAAAGGGCTAGCATCAATATAAGCTGCATAAAAAGTTTTATTTGTAACAAAATATAAAATACAAATAAAACGTTTTATGTTTCTTGTAATGGTGGGACCCCTTTTGTTTGTTGCTTCTGTTTCTTGGCAAGGCACAGTAGTTACCTCTGGAGTAAATCATTGTTTCAACATTTGCCTGCACATTCCTACTTCACTTAGGTATAACAGTTAAATGGGACTCAGAAATTCCGCTGGAGATGAGTTGAGTAACAAGGAAGGGGTTTTGTTTGGGAAGACAGAGCTGATTTTCCATATGTCATAGTCCACCAGTGTCCTTGGCAGAGTATTAGGGAGGGTAGATATGATTGGTCATTTCCTGGAGGTGTGTCCATGTCCTGTTGTGTTGTTTAGGAGGTGGCCCTGTAACCCTGGCATGTGCCCCAATTTGCTCTCCACCTTCAGTATGCATATACAGTCACATATACATATAGATAGACTCAAGACATCTCAGCCAGCTAGTATTCAATATGGCAGTATTGTGGTGGTTGTTGTCAGTGTGTATAAATGTGTGCCTGGCCCTTTAAATACTTTGCAAGTAGCTGATGAAAACATAAGTCATGATTTCAGAGCTTCAAACAACCAATCTCAAATCATCCCCATGTGACTACTAAACTCTTTGAATATGTCATGTGGGTCCACATTTCTGCTCACAATACTCAACCATGTAAGATGGTGTACAAATAATTGAGCTTTATTTTATGTGTTTCAGTTGCAACATCAACTCACTCACAAGACAGGCATAAAAAGTGGTTTCAACTACAGAACCCTTAATTTTTGATTCAGTGTTAATCAGGGGCACATAACTTATAATAATATTGTGGTTGTTTCAGAAACTGAGAAACCTAATGTTCTCTGATTCATAAGAGCAGATTATCTAAGATGACACCTTTATGTTTTTTAATTTCTTTCCATCGTTCTCTTGG
The DNA here is from genome assembly GCA_016271365.2 of Neoceratodus forsteri. Lineage (NCBI taxonomy): Eukaryota > Metazoa > Chordata > Ceratodontiformes > Ceratodontidae > Neoceratodus > Neoceratodus forsteri. The sequence continues at coordinate 703,089,967 of CM057455.1, forward strand.
ATGCAGTTGATTTAAGAATATGGGAACTGCTGCAGGTAAATTTAAACAGAAAAATTAAAGAAACAAGTCAGCAATTGTTAGTGGGAAGTCTACAATACTTCATTCTCAGAATTATTCAGAATTAGCAGTCATGTGGGAAAGGGAATAGCTATCATTTAGCAGTTTTTGGCAACTTGAAAACTGTAGTAAAATTATAAGCATGATTGACCTAGAGAAATGTATTTATATAGTCACAAATATGACAGGATAGAGACATTATTTTGTTTTGAAATTTAGCTTGGCTTGAAACTGATTTTAATTCCCTGAACAGTGAATGACAGCTCTTCCATTCTCTGTAAAATAAGGGTGTCAGCCTGATCAGTGATTTAGTTCTGAATCTCAGAGCTCTTTGTACTATCCACCTAAGTGCAGCTGAGCCCATCCTTTTAGTCTCCTACAGGCACATTAACTGTCATTTGAATAAATTGTTCTGACAAATAATTGGAACTCAAACCAAAAGCAAAATCTAAAGCACAGACAACACATAGAAATTTAACTCATTAAAGGGTCACAGCAGCCTTAAAAAACTGAGATGAGACCTGGAGTGAAGTGCACATGTTTTTTGGGTTTATATTATTTTATTATATTAACCTCAGCCATTGAGGGAGTGAGAATGATCACACAAAAGCGTTTATTTGGTGACTTGTCTTGAAAGGTTAGAATAGTAGTCCAGAGCCAACTTCAGTTTGGCTTTGTTTGGGCCTGAACATTCAGTGAGACTTTGTCAATTCAGTGAAACCACTTCAGCCACTAATGCAGTAATTGGCATCAGGTAAAACAGATTATTAAGAGGGGAGGGGGGTTAAGCAGGAGCTGCTGGCATGCATTGGCTGTGGATTACTGTTTGTGGCCATTTGTCATTGAAAATATTATTTAGCACATGTGATTACAAAAGACAAAGGTATTCATAAAACACATAAAAGTTATACATATAACATTTTCCCACATCACACAAAGTGCACTCTAATAATGTGTTCCCTTCTATGTAAAAAGGCAATTATGCAAGCAATAATACCCAACATGGTGGGCAGTACTGGTCAATATCGGACCACCTAGGGGCGTAATGAGGCCTGATGCTGCAGGTGGAGGGCCTATATCCCCTGGAAGTTCTGGTATTGCCCAATACTGCCCACCCTGGAGGGTATTATCATGCTTAGTAAATGGGCTATATGTAACATTTTTATGAAATATTTAATAAATGAAAAAAAGTAAAAAGAATATGAGTAAAAATGAACTTAAAGGTGGTTTGTTGGTAAAAGTAGTCCCTCTACTAGTATACTTACCATATCAGTAGAGGGCAGTAGTGCATTTCACAGTTGTTTAGTTTTTTTATTGCTGTGTACACCATGTTCCCTCCTTGGCAATTGAACCATCAACCCCCCCCCCAATAGAAATTATCTTTTACTACTGTTGACTTAGTTAAATTTTTTCCTTTTTTTCCCTTTGCCTGGTGTTGTGATGCTGGTCAACGAGTTCATTGTCGAACCAGCATCGTAGAGCATTACAATGACAATGATGTTGTTGTAAGACTGTGAACATTATAATATGAAATCCTCAATAAAATATAACTTACAAAAACAAAAACAAAGCAGGCCAGACCACCAGAGGCTCTACTCACTTTATGATCTTTCTTAGCTGGTACATCAGGTAATGCAAAATTATTAATATTAATGTCCTGGCCTTTTAAATCCCAGCTCTTCTGAAAACATGTAATATTGAGAAGGGACAGAATTCAACCCAACCCTGATCTCTCCATTTAAAGCCAAGAACAACAATATTTCAAGAAATTAGGTGATCAGAATAGCCCTCACTATTTTTAATTGGGTTACAGAACTAACCAAATTAGTAATTGCTTTGTTTGATAATCAGTGATAGCCAGCTAACAGATGGAACCTATTTTTATTTATTTATTTTATTTTTATTTGTGATTTTGGAATTTACTACCTTCGAGTTAACGATTCATTTCCAAAGGCTCCATGTAATAGGAAAAACATATGAGACGTACTGTACAGTACAAACAGCAGTCTATTTGTAATGGAAATACTATAAACAACAGAATGGTTAACAGGACGTGAGTTCCACAAGATCCTGCTGTGATCGAAAGCAGGTGGGTGCTCTACGAATGGTTGCTACCCCAAACAATCAACAGAAGTCCACACATACAGCACTTCAGGCTAGAAAGTATGAAGAAATCAAAATGTATTCAAGGTTCTCAGTCCCAAACCCAGCACTTCGGCAATAGCCTTCATCAAGGGGTGTGTTTTAAGATACAGAGACACATATTCTTATAGGTCCGTACCTCCATCACAAACACCTGGAAGTAATTAATGGGACAAAAGTAATTTCAATTCATGTTGGTTTTCAGCTTAAACAAAAGATATATAAATTCAACTAAATATTAACACATAAACTTCACATGAGTCTCTTTTCTTTTATCAAAACAATATGTTGTTAGCATGTCTAAAAAATATTTTTTTATATCAAATAATTATTTATAACACATATGTAATTTAAATCACCATTTTTACATGATAGTTTTTCAAAACAAGATTACAACAATTTACTTGTTATATTTCTCTTTCATTTATTTGTAAGTGCAATTTTCACATATGGTGTATGGGGAAAAGATAGAAAATACCAGCACTGTGATCACCCTATTTCCAGAGCTCTGACTCCAGGCTCAGTTGCTTAGGTATTAGTAGAAGGTCCTCTGAGAGGTAGCCAGCAAGAAAAAAAATCTGTAAAAAAGAGAAAGAAAGAAAGAACATTATTGCATTAGTGGAAGGTCACAGAAACTCGCTAATGGTCAAATTATACAATTATCTCATATTTAACTGTTTGTGCACTACACGGTTTCTAAATGAATTTCAAGCCAATGCAGTTAAGGAACATATGTAGAAACATAACAGATAAGTCCCGAGACACCAGACCATAGGGAGCTCATGCCATTAAAAACTGAAATCTCATTATAATTAACATTTCCTCCTTTTCAGAAATGGCTTGAGATCCCATTGCTCATTAATGCCATCTGACTTCCCACTCTTTAATTTGTAGATCCACTCACTTTCCTTCATAAGTAATAGGTTCACTTTATCACATCCATATTTCATGGGTGCAACCCATTCAATGCCCATAAACTTAAGGCCTTGTTCTGAGGAGTTGTGATGCTGTTAAAAGTGTAAGTCCACTGGTGTGTCTGTTTTTTTGTTTATATTTCTGATGTGTTCCTGTATGCGAGTTTTGAGCATTCTTGTTCTTCGTCCAATAATATCTTGTTGCAAAGACACCATACTAGGTAAACCACAAAAGTTGAATTACATATTATGAATTGTTTGATGTCAAATAGTTTCCCTGGGCATGCTGGATTCTCAAATTCTTTACCAGTTTTGCTGTACTTGCATACATTGCATTTTAAACATTTAAAGCAACCATCTGGTTTCTTAGGGATCCAATTTTGTTTTTGTTGTTGCTTTTCCTGGGTAACTCCGCTGTGGACCATTTGTCTTTTATGTTTAGGGCCCCACTGAATGTTACCCTTGGTTTGTCTCCCACTGCCATTTTGACTTTTCTGTCACCTAATAAAATAGGCCAGTTTTTGTATATTATGTTGCCTATATGTCCTGAATAATTATTATATTCAGTGACAAATATAATATGTGGGTCTACTTACAGTTTGTTTTTTCTTCTTTAACAGATTCTCCCTAGGCCTAGCTTTTGCTTTTTCCAAGGCTTCATTTAAAACTGCAATGCTATACCCACATGACTCAAATCTTTTCTTAAGTGTCTCTGATTCCTTCAAAAATTTACCTTCATCAGAACAGTTCCTTTTTAAATGCAGGAACTGATCAAAGGGCACAGAGATAATCAATCTCTGTGGATGCTCACTGCCTGGTTTCAAAACTGAATTGGTCGCAGTTTTCTTCCTATAACATTTTGTTTGTATTTTTTCTTCAGGCACACTCGGTCTGTTTATTGTAATGTTTATTGTAATGCCCAAGAAGTCTATTTTCTCTGAATCTTGTGTATGTGTGAACCGTGGGTTTTTATCATTGATGTTTATCCATTCCATAAATTAATCTATGCCATCTTCCTATCACATACACAAGATGTCATCAATAAAATGCAGCCACAACTTGATGCTTTGAAAATGTGGGTTAATGTGTTCATGCAATACAGTATGTATGTCTCTTCGCATTTTTCAAGAAACAAGTTGGCGTATGACAGTGCCATGGAGGCACCCATGGATGTGCCACAGGTTTGAAGGTAACAGGTGTCATTGAATTCAAAATAATTATGTTCCAGAATAAAGTTTAAAGTATTAATTAAGAAGTCAACTGGCATATGTTCTTTGTCATTGCTATTTTCTTGAAAGTATCTACAGGCATTAACACCATCAGTGTGCTGAATACTGATGTATAAAGACTCTACATCAATATGCAGCCATGCCATTCCTGTATCCCATTTGAACTCATTTAATCTGTTTAGCACATCTGTTGTGTCTTGAATATGTGATCTTAATTTCACCACTTCTCTCTGTAGGAGAAAACCTATAAATCTACCCAATTTCTTAGTAAGAGAACCATTTACAGATATAAACGGTCTTCCAGGTGAGTTAACCATATCCTTGTTGATCCTGGGAGCATTGTGGAAGTGTCCGGTGACTTACTCTCAGTCTGTGGCTGTCTGAACATTCTTTATGTACCAGGAAAGAGAACCATATGGTTTGTGTTAATATTCAACCCTGTGGGCTGCAGTATGAACTTATAAGGCTAAGAAGAAGCCAGTGAAACTTAACAGTAACAGTGCAAGCAGTCAGATCATGTCACAGGAGTCTAAAAATGGCAACCTGGATGTGGATTATGTTTGGGAACATACAGAGAGTTTAGCGAATAAATGGAGGAAAGCCCAGGAATGTCTGCAGGTCAGCAATGATGTGTCTGGTAATGGAGAGGTTGGAACTGCATTGTTCAAACTTGAGAAGCTATTAAAAAAGGAGATTGACATTGCTTATGATATTATGACTTTAGAACAATACATTTCAAGGGAACAAGCTCCTAGAAGCTTAAGGATTACAACAGTGCCATCACATGGACTTAGTGAGTTTGACTTTAAAGATGAATGGCTGAAAGCTGCACCTGAATGTTCATGCATTATCATTGAACTGTTGATCAAATATGACATTAAGAAATAAGAGAGCCTAAGTATTGAAATTGCAAATGCAAAGGAGTAAGTGCTCAAATTAAAGAATCATCCAGGTTATAAGGAACAGGATGCTCTCCTCAAACAAAAATGTAATAAATATGAGTCAGAGACAATAGAGAAAAAACAGAAAAAGCTATTGAGGGACAAAGAAGATTTTGAAAATGATCGGATATTCACCTGGAAAAGAACCTGGGGCAGAAGCAAGAGTGGTCAGAAGGTTAGATTTAACTTAAGAAATCACAGTAGGAGTCAAGAGCCACAAAAGAAAACTTTTTTAGGATGAAGAGAAGAACCTGGGACTTCAACTTCAGAAAGAAACAGGGAAACAGAAAGACAAGAAGAGGAACCAGAGGGAAGGGAAAGAAAAAATCAAACCCATCTCAACAAATGGAGCATCAGAAATAAGCCCAAGAGCAAAAGTTACAAATAATTAACCTATCACATAGGCAACTCACAGTGAGTGAGTCATCTGTATTAAAGAAGAGATTTTCTTTTGTACCCATCCCCCTTATAAATCCATTTCAAATCAATGTGGAACTGTTTAAATTATTTCAGAACATAAGACTCAAATATTCTTATTATAAGAATATGGACATTGAACAAAATTTAGAAATTGGCCTAACAGAGGAAATACTGGGTGAACATTTGGAATTTGTCATTAGAGAAATAACAAAGAGAATGTAAAGCAAGACAGGTCATAAGATCAAACAGTGCTAACACAGAAGAAAGCAGTTTCCCCATCAGCATAATAGATTAACTGAATTTGGAGGACTTGGAGGACCTCTTATGCTCTGAGAGAGATTTGGAAATAACAGGTACCTCAAGTATGAAGGAGAAAAACTATGCACATGAAGAAAAAGGAATTTCAGACCTGACTAAATTCATACCTGTAATAAACAATCCCACTATTTTGGCATTTGAAAGAACCATTGAACATCAGGTAAATGAATTTTTGGCAGATGTGAAACCTCCAAAAAATAAAAACATGTCAGCAGGGGAATTTTTAGCATTAAAACAGCTATCAGGCTATGATGACATAGTACTGAAACCAGCAGACAAGGGGGCAATGTGGTGGTTCTTGATAAAGAACATTAAGTTCTATTGTTATGGGTCTTTTGGAAAACACAGAAAATAACCAGAAATTGAATAACAACCCTAGAGATCAATTTAAAATGGAGCTTTATAGATTGTTAAATGAAGCGGTGGGTACAGGTGAAATAAGTTAACAAGAATATAAATTTATGTGGAATGAATATCCTGTTACAGCAGGTATTTATTTTCTTCCCAAGATCAACAAGGATATCATTAACCCACCTGGAAGACCCATTATATCTGGAAATGGTTCTCTTACTGAGAAATTGGGTAGATTTTTAGATGTTTTTCCTACAGAGAGAAGTGGTGAAATTAAGATCACATATTCAGGATACAACAGATGTGCTAAACAGATTAAATGAGTTCAAATGGGAGACAGAAATGGTATGGCTGTGTATTGATGTAGAGTCCTTATACACCAGCATTCAGCATACTGATGGTGTTAATGCCTGTAGATACTTTTCAGAAAATAGCAATGACAAAGAACATGTGCCAGTTGACTTCTTAATTAATTCTTTAAACTTTATTCTGGGCCATAATTATTTTGAATTCAATTGCACCTGTTACCTCCAAACCTGTGGCACAGCCATGTATGCCAACTTGTTTCTTAGAAAATGGGAAGAGACATATTGAATTAACACATTAACCAATATTTTCTAAGCATCAAGTTGTGGCTGCATTTTATTGATGATGTCTTGTGTATATGACAGGGAGATGGCATTGATGAATTTATGGAATGGATACACATCAATGATAAAAACCCACGGTTCACACATACACAAGATTCAGAGAAAATAGACTTCTTGGACATTAAATAAACAGACTGAGTGTGCCTGAAGAAAACATGCAAACAATATGTTACAGGAAGAAAACGGCAACCAATTCAGTTTTGAAAGCAGACAGTACACATCCACAGAGATTGATTGACTCTGTGCCCTTTGGTCAATTCCTGCATTTAAAAAGGAACTGTTCTGATTAAGGTAAATTTTTAGAGGAATCAGAGACACTTAAGAAAAGATTTGAGTCATGTGGGTATAGCACTGCAGTTTTAAATGAAGCCTTGGAAAGAGAAAAAGCTGGCCTAGGGAGAATCTGTTAAAGAAGACATAAAAAACAAAAACTAATGGTGGACCCGCAGATTACATTTGTCACTGAATATAATAATTATTCAGGACAGATAGGCAACATAATACACAAAAACTGGCCTATTTGATTAGTTGACAGAAAAGTCAAAATGGCAGTGGGAGACAAACCAAGAGTTGCATTCAGTGGGCCCCCCAACATAAAAGACAAATTGGTCCACAGCAGATTCACCAAGGAAAAGAAACAACAACAAAAAAAATGGCTCCCTAAGAAACCAGATGGTTGCTTTAAATGTTTAAAATACAATGTATGCAAGTACAGCAAAACTGGTAAAGAATTTGAAAACCCAACATGCCCAGGGAAACTATTTGACATCAAACAATTCATAATATGTAATTCAACTTTTGTGGTTTACCTATTATGGTGTCCTTGCAACAAGATACAATATATACTGGAAGAACAACAAGAATGCTCAAAACTTGTATACAGGAACACATCAGAAATATTATAAAGAAAAAAACAGACACACCAGTGGGCTTACACTTTTTATAGCATTACAACTCCTCAGAAAAAGGCCTTAAGGTTATGGGCATTGAATGGGTTGCACCCATGAAGTATGGAGGTGATAGAGTGAACCTATTACTTGTAAAGGAAAGTGAGTGGATCTACAGATTAAAGAGTGTGAAATCAGATGGCATTAATGAGCAATGGGATCTCAAGCCAAAAGAAGAAATGTAAATCATAATGAGATTTCAGTTTTTAATGGCATGAGCTCCCTATGGTCTGGTGTCTCGGGACTTATCTGTTATATTTCTACATATGTTTCTTAACTGCATTGACTTGAAACTCATTTAGAAACAGTGAAGTGCATAAACAGATAAATATGAGCTAATTGTATAATTTGACCTTTTGCGAGTTTCTGTGACCTTCCACTAATGCAACAATGTTCTGTCTTTCTTTCATTTACAGATGGCTCTTCTTTGCTGGTCACCTCTCAGTGGACCTTCTACTAATACCTAAGCAACTGAGTGGATCCCCATTTTAACCTGAAGTCTGGATTCAGAGCTCTAGAAATAGGGTGATCACAGTGGTGATATTTTGTATTTTCCCCCATACAGCATATGTGAAAATTGCACTTATAAATAAATGAAAGAGAAATATAACAAGTAAATTATTGCAATCTTGTTTTGAAAAACTATCATGTAAAAATGGTGCTTTAATTTGCATATGTGTTATAAATAGTTATTTGATATAGAAAAATATTTTTTAGACAAAGAAATAAAATAGTAGATATCTTTCAACACAGTTTTGTGACTGAAAGATCAGTTTTGACCAACCTACTACATTTTTTTGAACCAGTAAGCGTTGCCTTGGACTTGGGGATTCCGGTAGATGTAATATTTTTGGATTTTTCCAAAGCTTTTGATAAAGTATCACATAAAGTCTTACTACAAGAATTGGTCAAAATTATGTTGCAACCTAATATTATAAACTGGATACAGTCATGGTTGGAAAACAGAACTCAACAGGTATCAGTCAAGGGTCACCTGTCTGTGATCGGTGTGGTGACTAGTGGTGTTCCCCAGGGCTCCGTCCTGGGTCTGATACTGTTTAATATTATGGTCTCTACACTGCCTACTACTGATAAGATATGGGTCGCAAAATATGCTGATGACTGTAAAATGGGTAGTTTGGTAAGCACCTTTCATGATAAATGCTCCATACAAAATCATATAAACAATCTATCAAACTGGGCAAAGGCTTATGGTATGTTTTTTAATGTTGACAAATGTAAAGTCTTACATTTGGGCAAAAATAACATCCCCTTCAATTATTCCTTAAACAATGTTTATCTAAAAACTATTTTGGAAGAAAAGGATTTGGGTGTCATAATCTCAGATAATTTAACTTTCGAAAAAAATAATATAATTAAAGTTAAAAAATGTAATAAAATAATTGGCTCTATTTTAAGAAATATCAAAAGTAGAGACTCCAAGGTTATTATGCCACTATACACCAGTCTGGTACGTCCCCACTTGGAATACTGCTCTCAATTTTGTGCACTAACTTCTATAAGGGGTTTAAAACTTGCTGAGGGTGTTCAGCGTAAATTCACTAAAAAAGTATCATCTTTACATAGTAATAGTTACGAAGATATATTAAAAAAACTTAACCTATTTTCTGTAAAATACAGACAAATAAGGGGTGACTTAATATTGGTATATCAAACCTTGAAAAATGATTATTTAAGAACCACAATTGGACTTACTACTGCCTCCAACATCAAATCAACTAGGAGTCATGGTTATAAACTCATTGGAGAGAAAAATGTGTATCCACTAGAAGGAGTCTATTTTTCACACAGAGAGTAGTGGGTTTGTGGAATAACTTACCTGTAAGTGTCGTCAATAGTGATAATTTAAATACCTTTAAGCAAAGATTGGATAAACATATGGGAAACAAAAAATTTGATTTTCACCCATAGGACATATGGGTGGCGAGCATACAATGGGCATCCTTACATATGCCTTCATTGCTCGTACACACTTCTATGAACCTATGAACCTATGAACATGCTAACAACATATTGTTTTGATAAAAGAAAAAAGAATCATGTGAAGTTTATGTGTTAATACATAGTTGAATTTATATATCTTTTGTTTAAGTTGAAAAACAAACATGAAGTGAAATTACTTTTGTTCCATTAATTACCTCCAGGTGTTTGTGATGGAGGTAGGGACCTATAAGAATATGTGTCTCTGTATCTTAAACCACACCCCTTGATGAAGGCTATTGTCGAAGCACTGGGTTTGGGACTGAGAGCCCTGAATAAATTTTGATTTCTTCATACTTTCTAGCTTGGAGTGCTCTATGTGTAGACTTCTGTTAACAGGAAGTGAGAATACACACAAGGGCCTAGTAATCTTACAACAGCTGTTTGTACTATATAAATTCCCATGCTGTCCAGAAAACTACACTTAGCCAAGACTTTGTCCATAATGTCATGAGATCTAAATGTAACATCTACCTGAGCTCCATCAAGATCCTCCCATCTTTTAGCACCAATTACCCCCTTTCCCCAACAGTATTTGGAGACAGGTTGAAAAGAAAGCACAAATTCACCTTGTTAGTCTAAAGCTTGTTTCACCTGAAGGGTCTTTTGATCCCAAACAGACTCAAAGTAAATGGAGAATTACTGCGAGTGGAAATGTACACTGTGACCTGACTTCTGCCTGTTTAGATATGTTAGAATAAGATTAACATTTTCTTACAAGTGCACTTTGTTCAAAAAATTAATAGCAACCCAGTGTGCCTACACACGATTTGCAAACAATCTAAACTATAATCTTCTTTTATAACAGATGTCTCATGAATATCTCCAGTATTAAACTGGAGCTCCATTTACACTTTAAACAATTGTATAATGGAGTGCAATTGAGTAGTATCTGCCACAAGGAATGACAAAGCCATCCTCCATTGAGAGGGGACAAATCCTCAAATAATTGTCATCTTTATTAGAGGCTGATCTATGTAAAAATTGGTATATATATTAACCTTGCCCAGTAAACAATTGCCCACATTATCAGAGACTGACGTGGATGGCAAAATGTAAGGGTCCCCAACTTGATTATTTTTTTCCTTGATTTTGTTTGAAAAATTAATAAGACATGATATATCACTAGAATCTACCCTCATATCAACCTTTTTATTCTGCTTATTCAACATTAAATCCCATTCATATTTAATAATAACCAAGTCTGCACAGGTTGCATGCAACGTGTCTACTGAAGAGTTACCCTCACAGTAACATGAACCTTTGGCCCAGTACCTTTAGATGTAGGACTTATCTCTTCCCTCATTTTATTACTTGGAGAATTCAAGAAACTACACCATTAATATTTTCAGGGGTAGAGTTCACCACCAATGACTGACTCTGAACCTGCATTATAGATTTGTTCTTTTTTCCTAACCATCTTCATCAGAGACTTTCTAATTTTTTTCTTTCATTATCAGTCTTACTCCTTTTCCTTTTTTCTTTTGTTATTGGATTTATCCCTAAAAGAGAGAACTGCTCAGGAAAGACTATACAACCAAAATCAGGCTAAGTAGACACTATAGGTTGATCCAGTCCTACAGTTTCTGCTGAGGAAAACTCCCTATGTGGATGAATTAGATGAAACATCCTAAGGATGTCATCCATCCTAGCACTATTAATGGCCATGTCTTCAATAAAAGTGTCAAAGTCATTTTGGCATATTGATTGCTCATTATATTAATGATATCCCCTCTCAAGTATGAAGGAACATACATAGGGGATTGCAGTTTATCATTATGTGACTGAAACACTTTCTGGGACTCCACGCTGTTTGTTGCCACTAATACAGACTTGTTCTTCAACTAGGATAGATCAACATTAGCATTTTCCCTTTTCTGAGAATAGATACATAGATACATAGATGCTGTTAGCAGATAAGGACCACTAGGCCCATCCAGTCTGCCCATTGAACAAGTTGTTTTGCTAATTTTTCAGGTCAGTAATAGTATTCTGTAGGTTTGTGACAGTCCCTGCACTCATGACATTAGCGATATTGTCTGATTCATCATTAATTTTTTTTTACCTGATTCCAAATGGGAATCAAAGGGTATGGGCAATTGCAGGTAGCTATTTAAATTATAATCAAGCCTGCTGACAAAGGGGGTGCGATAGTTCTTTGGGACTATGCTAAGTTGAAAAAAGAGTGTTTAAGACAGTTGGAAGACAGGAAAAGGTACTTGAAAATAGACAGAGACCCCATAGATGAGATTAGAGAAGACATAAGAGATCTATTAAACCAGGCAGCAGATATGGGCTGGTGTGTGGAAGAGGAAGGTACTATGTTATAGAAACAGACACCTAGGATACCTTTATTTTATGGTTTACCGAGAGTACATACAGATTTATATAAACCACCAGGGAGACCTGTAGTCTCGGGGACAGACTCAATTCTGGAACCTTTGTCTAAGTACTAGACTTTCATATCCACAATGGAGTAGGAAAGAAGGGAACATATATTAGAGATTCTAATGATGTTATAGATATTATTCTAAATATGAACAAAAATATAAGGAACTGGGATGCTAAACGTTTAGTCAGTTTTGATATAAAATACTTGTACACAAGTACTGATCATTAAGAAGGACTGAATTCACTTTTAAAAGAATTACAATGCAGAGAGGATTTACATCCAACAAATGAATTTCTAAATAGGCTAGCAGAAATAGTTCTGAAGCAAAATTATTTTTAGTTTGAAGAGAGTTTTTTTTGTACAAATAAAGGGGGCAGCAATGGGGAGCACAATAGCTCCCTCATATGTTAACTTACACATGTGGGAGTTTGAAAAGACTCACATTTTAGAACAATGGAACAACATATTTTTTGACAAGATTATTATTTGTAAAAGATTTATAGATGATATCTTTATGGTTTGGCAATGGAGTGAGGCAGAGCTGAATGACTTTTACACATATTTGAATGGTTGAAACACCAATTTAATTTTGACAATGACAATGAACAAGGAAAAATAGCATTCTTAGATTTAAGCATTTATAAGGGAAAGAATGGGCTAAAAAACAGTCTACACAGGAAGGAGACTTCAAAAAATACAATACCATATTACAGTAGCTACCATGACCCTAACATAAGGAACAGCATACCTAAGTCACAATTAATACGTGCAAGACAGAATTATAGTGAATTGAGGGACTATCAGAGAACAGTAGAGGAGATAGTCCAAAGATTCACAGATTGGGGCTATAGCTTAGGTCAGGGGACAGAGGAACAAATAACCTCACACCCTAGAGCAAGATATTTGAAGAAATCATTGATACCAGATATAGGAGACAGAATAGTGTTTTCAACACCATACAACCATTTAAATGAGAAGATTAAGGGAATTATAATAAAAAATTGGCATATTCTACATACAGGGGGAGTAAGGAACACCAGGTTTGCAAACACCCCATTTTTCACTTCACGAAAGAACCAGACAAAAAGGGACTGGCTGGTCCACACACAACATTATATCCATGGCATTAAAAAGAAACAATTATTGATTGGTCCATTGGCACCAGGCAGTGCACCATATGGCCACTGCTTTCAATGTGGCAACACAAATAAGTGTAATTTGAGAATCCATACATGTATAAGAGATACCCTATTAAACAACACATCAACTGCAAGAGTGATTGTATGGTTTATTTGCTCCATTGTCCCTGTGATAAACTATACAGTATGTGGGGAAGACCACAAGAGAACTAAGTAAGTGGATAAGCGAACATAAAAGTGACATATGTTTGAAGTATGAAAATTCATCGGTGGCTAAACATTTCAATGAAGTGGGACATTCAGCCACCTCACTTCATTTTGTGGCTTAGAACAAGTTCCTGTACCAACAAGTGGAGAAGTCCACTGGGACACAGTGCTAAGGAGATGAGAAGTTTATTGGATATTTACCTTAAATTGTTTAGACCCCAGTGTAGGTCTAAATGAGGACTGTGCTTGGGAACTTTATTACTGATACTAGATTGTTCTTCATTAACTTATGGACTTGAAACCAGATTGTTTTCCATTGATTTATGGACTTGTCACTGGATTATGGAAGCTATTGTGAACATGTTTATGTGCGCATTATGAAAGGACAACATTGGTTATTTAGTCATTAAAATCATTTCCATATTAATTTGATAAGTACATTTTGTAAAAAATACCTTAAAAGTGTATGTTGTAATATGGTTTTGCTCAACAAGATATTCTCTATACATGAGGGATAAGGAAAAGAAGTGGAATAATAGTTAAATTAGGATAAGGAACTAACACACTGAATCCTTTCCCTTTCCCTTTCCTTTCGTTTGCTCAACATATACTACTCCCTCCAAACCCCCTTTTTATGAGTTTAGATTTTAATTTGATGATCAGAAAAGAATCAAAAATCATTTAAAATGGTAGATACATTAGAGAATATATAGATTTATAAAACCGACTAAAAATGTAAAAAGAAAACATTTGGGAACATTTATCCCAGAGTGGGGTGTGAACCGCTGAAGTGTGTGTGTCTCCCTGGCTCAGATTCTCCATGTTGGAATCTATTTGACTGAACCACCAGGGAACACACTGAACTGTCCACTGGACAGTTAACAGCAACACAGTGGTGCGGAGCCTTCGTGATGTCATCCGTAATGTAGGTAGCTCCCCCTACCTTCCGCAGGACTTAAACTGCCATGCCACCATCTCATCATCCCAGGGTATGTGTTATTCTGGAAAGATCAGGAGGGAAAGAAAGGAGGGAGTGGCATTGTATGTCAGAGATGACATATGTGCAACAGAAATCCAGGGAAAACACAGTAAAGCAGAGGCCCTTTGGGTTACACTAGGAGCCGGTGACAAAGCCCCTATCTGGGTAGGAGTCATATACAGACCCCCATCCCAGGAGGCTGACATGGACAAGGAACTTTTGGAAACCATCTTGATGATGGTGGACAGGGGTGAGTTGTTGCTTGTAGTGGACTTCAATCTACCAAATGTTGATTGGTCCTCATACACAGCATCCTCAGACCAGAGCAAACAGTTCATTTTTGCACTAAGAGGAGCAGGTTTGTGTCAACTGGTGAACTTGCCCACCAGAGACAAAGCAATATTGGATCTAGTGCTGACAAACAGCACAAGGGTCCAAGAAGCAGAAGTGGGAGCCAGTCTAGGGACCAGTGATCACAGTTCAATCTGGTTTACTGTGAACACTATGGAGGAAAATAGTCACAGCAAAATCAAGGTACTAGATTTCAGAAAAGCCAACTTCCCCAAAATGAGAACTATGATTGCATTCATGCTAGAGGGAGGAATCACAGGAGATGTAGAGGACTGCTGGAATACTCTGAAGGCTGTTCTGCATACAGTAACAACTGTATGCACTAAGCAGATCAGCAAGTCCAAAAGAAGGAAAAGACATCTCTGGTTCTCTCACAAAGTAGCATCCAAAATCAAAGACAGAAAAAAAAGGCTTTTTCACAATTCAAGCAAACAAAGCATGAAGCAGACATGGAAGAATACAAGAACAAATTAAAAGAGGTGGGGTAAGTTGTTAGAAGAGCAAAAGCACAGATGGAAGGGAAAATAGCACAGGGTGTTAAGGAGGAAGACAAAACCTTCTATAGATACAGAAGAAAAAAAAGAAAAACTATGGGAGGAATAGTTCGACTAGCAACCATGGAAGGCAAGATGGCAGAGAGTGACAAGGACAAGGCAAAAGTGCTAAAGGAGTTCTTTTGCTCTGTCTTCACAATAGAAGACAGTGGCAAAGGTGCTACACTGAGAAGGACAAAGGAAGGTACCCGAGGAGCAGATACTAGCCCCATCACAAGGGAGATGGTCCTAAAATAGTTTAATAAACTGAAAGTGGAAAAAGCTATTAGACCGGACGGCATACACCACTGGATACGGAAGGAGCTCCAAGAGGAACAGGCCACACCACTGGCTGAGCTCTTTAACAAGTTACTACACAGTGGGAAAATACCTCAGGACTGGAAACAGGCAACCCCTACTGCCCTGGCAGTTTGACCTTAGTTGTGGGGAAAATGATGGAGTCACTACTAAAAGACAGGATAGTGGCATACCTAACAGATATTGGAAAAATGGACCCAAAGCAAAATAGCTTCACAGCAGGATGTTCTTGCCAAACCAACTTGATCGACTTCTTTGACTGGGTAACCAGAACATCGGATCAGGGAAGGGCATTGGCCATTGTATACCTAGATTTCAGCAAGGCCTTTGACACCATCCCTCACAGAAGGCTAACCAACAAGCTGGAACATGCAGGAGTTGACCAGAAGATGGTCAGCTGGATCAGTAACTGGCTGAATGATAGGACCCATAGAGTGCTTGTCAATGGATTATTGTCAAGGGAGGTTAGGGTGACCAGTGGCATCCCACAGGGATCAGTACTGAGGCTTATCCTATTTAACATATTTATAGCAGACATAGAGAATGGACTAACAGGGAAGGTCTGCCTGTTCGCAGATGATACAAAACTCTGCAACAGAGTGGACACAAGAGAAGGATCAGACAACATGGAATATGACCTTAGAAGGATACAGGATTGGTCCAGGGACTGGCAGTTACAACTTAATGCCAAAAAGCATGAGGTAATGCACTTTGGAAAGAAGAACCCTGGAAAAAAGTACACACTGGGAGGACATCAACTTGAGACACAAATGGAGCAAGATCTCGGCATAATCATCACTGATGACTTAAAGGTAGGAAAACAATGTGAGAAAGCAGCACAGACAGTGGATGGCATCCTCACATGTATAAGTAGAGGTATTTCTAGTAGAAAGAGGTTATCATGACCCTCTACAGGTGTTTGGTGAGGCCACACTTAGAGTACTGTGCTCACTTCTGGAGACCTCACCTCAAGAAGGACATTGACCATTTGGAAATGGTGCAGAGAAGGGCTACTAAGATGATACATGGACTGCATCACAGGTCATATGAAGCAAGACTCGGGGAGCTGAACCTATACTCCCTTGAGGACAGAAGAAATAGAGGGGACATCATTGAAACATTTAAGTATGTGAAGGGATTTAACACAGCTCAGACAGGCAATCTATTTCAACAGAACATGACAGCACACACGAGAGGGCATGACATGAAACTGGTAGGAGGAAGGTTCAAAAGCAGCCTCAGGAAGTACTTCTTCACAGAGAGAGTGATAGACCCATGGAACAGCCTGCTCCAGGAGGTGGTAGCATCAAAGACAATCAGGGAGTTCAAACTCACATGGGACAGACATAAAAGACAAGTTACATCAAAGGCTACATAGGGAGGGGGGTAGTTTCTATGGCAGACTCGATGGATTGCACAGTCCCCATCTGCCAATGTTTTCACATGTTCTTATGTTGTGCAGTCGCCAGATACTCCCTCATCTTGGGATGGGATTCTTGTGGTGCAGCAACCTCACAAAGTGAGTATAGGTTTTAAACTTTTTTTCAGAAGTGAGTAAAACTTGGAGGAAAGTGATTGTAATTAACAGCCTGATTTCTTTTAGATTCCTGGGTCAGAAGCAAGTGATGCTTCTTTAGAACACTAAAGCCACATAGGAAGGGGCCAGAATAATCATTGTGCAAACTATTGAAGGTATGTCCCTTTTCCTAGCAGAGTAAAAAGTTCAATTTGATAATGAAACAACAGGGGACTTTACTAAAATGGCATATCTTTATATTTGAGAGGCTATAAATTTGAACACAGAGCCCACAGGCCTTTTGAAGTAAAATCTTTGGTGGAAAGTGGGTGAGCACTGAACAGATTTCAGTTATTTTTTTTTTAATCTGAAAAGGGCATTATACAGAGCCAGGGTATAAAGATATTATCCAATTATTTATCTAACAGATACAGTAACCTGAAGAGTCTTTACAATATAAAGTGTTAGAGAAGAAATACAACTCATGATACAGGGGTGAGCATGACACTGTGCTAAGAATGTTTCACATATCCAGCATGGATTTAAAGACACAGGGCCAGATATTCAAAACTTTGCCCCGGGGCTAAATTAACACTGCCCGGAAGAGAAACTTAGCCCGGAACACAAAGCAAGCTATATTCAAAAGGAATAGCCTGGTGCAAAAAGCTTCTGAATATAGCATGGGAATGAGGCTGGGCAAACTGGGCTGGGATGCAGGGCAAACCTAGCACTGGGATAAGACAGCTCTGAATATAGCAACCAGGAAGTGCAAACCACAACAGCAACACCGTGCACAGTGACATGAAGGTAGGTAGAGCCGGGCATGTGAAAGTACAGTGTTCAGAACTGTATAATATTCCCTGAACTATTTGCGCAGCACTAACATGTTTGTGCGGGTTTAGCGCAGGGCTAAACTATTAGCCTGGTGCAAATACATTTGCCTGGCACTAAACTTTGCCATATTCAAAAGTGACATGCAAATGAGCCTACTTAGGTAGTCTCTGGGCAAACATCCTGATTAGAATCTCATTATGCCCTGATTTACATGCAGTTTGCCCAGCATTACTGCAGGGTCCCACAGCTCCATCTGTAGGTCAGTCTGGAAGTACAGGGGCTGGCCAGGTCTGACCTCAGCTCCACCTGTAGGTCAGTCTGGCAGTGCATGACGATAGCTGTAGGCTGCATGTAAACCGTACAGCATAGCATAGAATATTGTACCCAAGGGGACAACACACAGCATAGGCACAGATGGTGGTGGTGCTGCATGCAACTGTCACACTGTAGGTCATTCTACAGTACACAGCAGACATTACAGTAGCAAGAGGGCTAGTAGCGTGTGGACACAGCACTGCCTATGGTGTGTATGGCAGTGCTGATGACTTCACTATACACAGTGACAGGCCCAACATGCAGGTGTTTACTGACAGTGGACATTAATGTTATGCTGTTGTGTGACCCACAGATGCTGCACCTCTGGCATGGGATGCTCATAGTGACATATACATGCCCGGCTTTGTGTGCTGTGGTAGTTGTACAGCTGTGCGATATGTGGCCGGGGGGCGTATATTATCAGAAAGGCACACTGGTGTTGGGGTATGCCCAATACTGGCCCATGTGCACTGCATGATGTGTCCCAGCCTTGTGGCCACACCTGGTCTGTGGCACAGCTTGGCCACCCATACACTCTTCCCTCAACATCCACCATGCCCACAGTGCTGCATGTGTGTGCTGGCATCTGTTGGTGTCCACAGAAGAGTGGTCCACAGGTGTGTGCTGTATGGCCACACTGCCATGCTGTCCACTGGTGGCAGGGTCACCACTTACTGCCTGGCATGGCTGGGACTGGTGGGAGATGATGGCATAATTGTGATGCCATCAGCGAGCAGCATATTTCCTCTATGTCTGGCTTTGTCTATGTGTGTCATATTTATTTGTTACGGTCACGCAAAGCTGCCCAAAAGCCATGCAAATACAGTGCAATGCCAAAATGTTGCACAAAGCTGATTGCCCAGGGTTAAGAATACTGTTTCCTGGGTGGTATGTGCACCACACTGTCGCGCTAAGTCATGCAAAACCACTTTGCGAGGTGCTAGTCGCTGAATATAGCATTGCACCTGTATTCATGTACACACATCCACAGTTTGCCACTTGCATACATTATGATTTTGCCCGGCGCTAATGCAGTTTGTATGAGTTATTTGGCCTTTTGAATATAGCAAACCCATGCTAATCCCACGCTAAACCTGCGCAAACTTTTTTTTACCTGGTGCAAAGTTTTGAATATTTGGCCCACAGTGTATTAATTTAGTGGTACATTTTATTCTGTTCCTGGTTTTATCTAGGAAGTTAGGGCACATGACAAATTTGCAAATAATTATATGGAGAGATGTGAATCAAGCATGGTCACAGTGTATATAATAACATTATGAGAATTATTTGTTTGGGTACACGAGTGGTGAATAATTGGAAATGTTGTCGAAATGATGCATAGAATGAAGGAACTAGACAATATTTTTTTTGTATTTATTATAGAAACACAGTAATGGCCTGATGAAGTGCTGGAGCCATGAAACTGTTGCTCTCCTCTGATATGTGTCCAATAAAAAATGAAAAAGTAATTTAAGACAATTGCTTGCAGTGGAGTTCATCCTTCTTATTTTCAAGTATTTAAAGGTACCACAATGTCAACTTAGTCTTTATTCTGCAATCCACTAGCCAAAACCTCAACCCAATCCTCAAACCTAATCTCATCCAAGTTTAGGACTTGACATCTTAAAAGTGAGTTTGGTAAATTAATAGAGGCTGGATTGTTAAATTGAGCTGGTTCATTACTTAGTTAGCTGGCAGTACAAGTTATGTGGCCATGGCTCTAGCTCATTAAGCTGCTATTTGATTTAGGTAAACTATTAATAACTGGAATTCCCCTATCCTTAGTCACCAAGTGCTCAGTTATTTTTGTTTGGTAACAAGTATCCACAAAAGGGCAATTTTTGTATTCAGTTTTGTATTTCATAAGATTAACCTACTCCATTATTTTTGTTTGGTCAGAAATAGCCACAAAAGAACACTTTTTTAACTCTGTTTTTTGGATTTCAAAAGATTAACTTCAGCTAAAGTATTTGAAGAGTCCAGTTTTAACATTGGACAAGCTTTTTAATTTTCTCACTTTTTTTTACTAAAATCATTAGCACAATTCAATTATATATCTACCACTTGTGTCTGTATTGCTTTTGACAAAGTGTTGTCTGAGTACCTTTGTGTGAAAAAAAATTGCTACACACATTAAACTTGAATTAAATGGTGAAAAAACCTGATCTTCATTTTCTTTGAAACCACTGAATGCTGTACTCTTAAATAAGTTCATTTTTTTTGTTTTCTACATTTTTCTTTCTCCAGCTTCTTCTCTTCCTCCTTCCCCTTCTTCTTCTCATTTTATTCTTGTCTTTGTTTTCTTCCATTCCCTGTAATTCGGAGTATGCTACTTATTTTTTTATGTTTTGTTTTCTGTACTGAGATCTGATTGATGTGGATGTGGTCTTGAGGGAGGTTTCCAGGCCTGCTGAAGTGGAGGGCTATAGTTTTTATCAAAGGCTTCTTCAGCATCTTCATGGTCATCAAACATGGTGAGTTTCCCATTCACCACAAACCTTAATTTAGCTGGGTATAGCATTGTGAACTTTATCCCCTGGTCATACAGCTTTTTTTTAACAGGGTTAAATAGTTTATGCTTGTTCATTGTTTCATTTGAGAGATCTGGGAAAGCATTAACACTAATATTTTGAAACCTTAAGCCCCTTTGTAGTCTTGCCTTGTTTAATACTGCTTCTCAGTTTTGATATTTGTGTGGCTTTACCAGAACTGCTCTTGGGTAATTTTGGCTTGGATTCGTAAAGCGTGGATCCATTCTATGAGCTCTGTCCTGGTCTATCTTTTGCCCTGGCTATTGTTTACCCATTGCTTCTGTAAGCAGTTTCTCAGAAAAAGGGGAGAGGGTCCCCAGTGCCTTCTAGACCTTCTGGTACATTATGTATTTGTATATTGCCCCTTCTAGATTGATCTTCCATTTCCACCACTTTTTGTGTTAAATTCTGTAGTTGTTTATCAGGAAGAGTTTGGGTTTTTCGAATGGGGCCTTTTATGTCCTCAATTGTAGATACTGTATCCTCTAGGCCCTGAGTTTGTATAGTTAGACTTGTGAGTTTTTCTGATAAAGTATTAAGGGACATAGATGTGCCATTAATTGATGTATTAATTTCACTTAGGGCTTTCAAAGTTTCTGTCCTTAGTGAAATTACTGCCTCTATAATGGTTGGGGAGTCTTCAGACATTTTTTTAAATCCTTTAGGATCTGGGAGAGTATCTGAGTCTGTTCCTGCTTGCTCCTTAGTAAAATCCCTGTTTTGATTTTCAGTTTCCCCTAGGTTGCTTGGTCCGGCTGTTGCCTCTGGGATACTGTCTAGCGCTCCCTTGTTATGAGGCCTGTCATATTTAAATTCTGGTCTGTCAGGTTCAAGTTCCCTCTCCTTCATTTGGGATTGGGACTGGTTCTGAGGCATGTTGTCAGAATTAACAGTTTTAGGTGAGTCAGGGTCCATTCTTTTGTCTGGCTGTTTACAATTGCATAGAATCTTTCCCAAACCTCTGGGATCCCTCTGTAATCCTTCTGGGGTTAAAGAAATAGGAGAGATAGGTGTGTCCCCAATTAAATACTATTGAGAGCTGTTGGAGAGAGAGTAAATTGTGCAGGTACTTCTAATACAGGTATTTCTGCACTTTTGTCACTTCCCTTTGGTTTGTTTTTCCCCATTGCCTTGTAATTTCTCTCACTGTCTGTGTTTATTTAAACATGCCTAAATAATCTGCCCCATGACCAGTTCAATAGGCTGCTGGAATCTCATTAGATTCACAGCCATGAGGAAAGAAAAGACACTAGAAAAGAGACTAAAATTTCCTTTGTTCATTGTTTCCCCCCACTGAGCCGATAGGTCATGCATATGCCTTTTCTTGAGCTTTGCTGGAAAGCAGCTCACATTGTGGGTTTATTTCTCTCCAAAAAGTGCAGATGAGTTTAGTTTGCCTAGTCCTGTGTTCCAAATGCATCTTCTATATTTGTAAACAGCTTAACTGGATACAGAGGCTTATTGTATGTTTTTTTT
Organism: Neoceratodus forsteri; assembly: GCA_016271365.2. Classification (NCBI taxonomy): domain Eukaryota; kingdom Metazoa; phylum Chordata; order Ceratodontiformes; family Ceratodontidae; genus Neoceratodus; species Neoceratodus forsteri. The sequence goes on from CM057455.1 coordinate 703,112,528, forward strand.
CCTTATCTTACCAACTTAAGTGGGTATTCAAGCTCATGCTGTTGTAAATTTACTCATCAGCTCAAGTCATCTGTCAAATGTGCAGTTGCTTATCATGGTAGGAGCTTAGTTTCAGGAATAGAGGAAAAGACAAAAGAAAATATCCTGACTCTCCTTCATTTTTTTCTAAAAAGGTGTGACTCTTTTCTTCTCTGGGTTCATGACTGACTGCATAAATTTTATGTAGCCGTGTGGTACAGTGCAAATTACAAACTTGTGTAAGTATAGAGAGAAATAGTAAACAAACAAACAGAGTGAGACTAAAGTGGAGAAAGGTCAGTTTGGGGGAATACTTCACATGCTGCTTCTTAGTCTGGTGCAGGTGTCCAGTATCTTGCTCAGCTCCTAGAAGGTGGAACTGATATCATACCCCTTTGGTCATGAGTTTTAACCATTTTGAGGAAAACTGCATAGACGTAAAGCATGAAAAGACATTAAGTAAGAACTTACTTAATTCAATATAATCTACAAAAGTAGATAATGGACTATGAATAAGATCCAAAAAAGGGAGTTAACATTTAACAAGTCCTCAAACAAGCACACTGAAATTGTGAAAACTGTCACCAGTCCTTTATAAGCTACAAAATGTAGTGGGAGCTCAAGAGAAAATTCTGTATAGCAGTGCAGAAGCCTTCTACAAGGGGACTCATGTTTTCCATTTACTCTAATTCTTCTGGGCTCCCACGCTTTATTGTAGTAACACTTCATCTTTTTGTGTCTAAGGATCATGGAATGTCCTCAAATAGTGATATCAATAGCAGGACAAAGCACTACAGGCATGAATTCAGTAAAACAAAATTTAGTCACTGAACCAACTAAATGATAATTACAGGCTCAAAATAATAGTTCACACTACTGACATATAAATCAGTCAAAACTATATTAATAACATGCTTTTTTCTTGATACATCAAACAAATAATGAATATGAATACAAAAACTAATATAAAGCTTTAGTAAGTTAATTAGTTATTTAACATTTCTTCTAAAAACACAATATGTTGAGAATATAAAATTGCAATATTCAAATAAAAAAGCAAAGCTTAATAAATGTAATCTGCCATCTTAATTAAGCAATAATGATTGAGAAGCCAGTCATTTCTGAAGGATTAATGACTGGTGGGGGGGGATGGGTAGCCCGAAGCGCAGCTGAGGTCCACCTCCCTCCAGCCGGTCATTAATTCCAGGAAATGACCGGCTTTGAGGTTGTTATTGTGATTATACATCTAATCTCAATAACAACTTTCTTTTTTCCCATTTATTTTTACCACAATTCAACTTTAAAGTAGAGAAGCATGAGCCATGCATGTCGCACAGCGTCAGTTGGCAGCTGGATCAGTCATTTCTAAGACATTAATGATCAATCCAGTAGCCAATCAGGAGCCTCGATATGCTCATGAATAATTAATTAGACTTATAACCTTTTATAATTAATAACCCGGAGGCAGAAAGATAAATAACTGTCCAACTGTATTGCCCTGTGAGCTCAGTAAACTCAGATATACAAAATTCTATTTTACACTTAATTCTTAGTTTATTCTTTTAATACAGTAGATGCTCCTTAGTGAGCCACTTTTGTTTTATTTATTTATTTTAGTCTTTGGCAAATGGGCAGAGCCCACTAGGCACATGTGCCTGTTTTCAGGGGTGATCTAAGAGCACTGGGGAGGTTTAAGTGACTTGTTCAGAGTCACAAAGTGTGCAAGTGGAGGTTGTGGGAATCAAACCTAGGCCTGCTGGATATACCAAGCTCATTCACAGCTTGTTGCTCTAACCTCTAGGCTATACTGCCAGCCATCTCAACCCATGTTCAGTTACTGAAGCACTGTTTTTGGTTCCCCTAGTGACACATTCTTATGGTAAAATGCAAAGATGACACTATCTACCAAAAATTTGAAATGAACTGACACCTGAGATTCGGAATGCAAAGACCCCAAATATTTTTAAGACAAAAATTGATACTACATGGTTGGATACTTGTACCTGCTTTAAATGATTGTGCTTTAATATTTTTTAACTACCTTTCTATAGTGTATGTATATAGTGCTTTGGCAATTGTATAGTTACTTATATGTATTGTCCTGAATACTGTGTTATGTAGGCAACCTCTTAAAGCTCAGGACAACTTTGTTAAATAGGGCCTCTGGTCCTAAAAGTTTTCATCCTGTTGTAAAATAAAGGTTATTATCTACCTGTCTTATCCATCTGTTATGCCTCTCCCACAGTGTCAACAAGCTCTCAACTTATATTTTTTCTTGAGTTATACTCAGCTTTGCATATAACATATGATGCAACCAGGGAAAGAATGTCAGAGCTTGTTAAACACTTAGCCCCATGAGCACTGTGAGCTGCTCAAATCAATCTTACAAAAGATTTCTAGTGCTTAAACAGCCATAAATAAATAATGAACCATACTCCTATCACAGATTTTTTCTAAAATCTTTCAACACATAAAAATATTATAGGAAACAATTATTAGAGCAGGCTAATTCAAACAAAAGCATGCAATACATACTAAGGGCTTCCAAACGTTATGCTACTTTCCCCATCAGGTGCTGAATGTGCTCTGCACATACAGGGGTTTTGTCCTGATGACATCTAACCAAATGAGAGTCTAATTAGATCTCCTTTTAAGAGACATGCTCAAAAGGACATAAGAAAAACACAGATAGGAATAAGTATGAAGGAACACATATACCAGTTAATCAGCTAAATACATGAATCTCTTTACTTGCTCAATAATTTAGTTTGCATTGTTATTTTGTCAGTCTTAGTATAATTAAAGTACTGAGGTCCAAATCTTAAGAATTATCCAATGTGCTCTGCAATTAATAACAGTAGCAATTAATAATCAAAGAAACCAGACATGTTAAATAACTACTACACAAGGCACTAAATGTACAACTGTGCTCTTTGTTTACCTATAATATGATTATATTATTTATTTTGCATTTATTTACCATTTATTTAACTATTTAAAAATAATAACCTGAACATCATAATGTCACAACCACAAAAAAAGCACCCCTAAACAAATCACTGCAACTATTTTCAGATTCATATAAGTTGTTACTAGCCTTTACAAACAAAAACATAGAATAGTAAAAATGGCAACCAAAGCCAATGCCAGTTATGCCCTTAGAACAGATTTCCCCACACTCACTTTCCTATCCTCTTACCATCCACTACCTGCTACCTGCAACCTTGTAAGCCTGCGTTAACCATACCACCATACAACTACACTTCAAAGAAGTGAAGTATAAACAGAAGGTTTACAATAGTGACACAATGCAAAACATATCAAAGAAACAGAGGTATAAGGCATTAAAATAAAAATGAGAGGAAATGCAAGAAAATGCAAAAAATAATCTTAATCCAGACAGCTGCAGATGTGTGCTCCTCATTTGTCTGTCCTCATACCACTGTTTGTTGTGGTGTAACACAGTATACAGTTAGTACTGTATGTCTCCTGCATCCCAATGTAGAGCTACTGTACAGTAAGTGTTAGTATTCATTGCAGAGCTCAAGGATCTCTCCCCCCCCCCCGAGTCTCTGTTCAACCTCATGTCAATTACTACCTTCTAACTGTCCCCATACTGTTAATTTTCAAAATTTATATATCCCCCCAAATAAAAGGTGTGTAGCACATCCAAGAAGATAAACACAAATTTAAAGGTAATACATGTAGAACATTTCATTTACTGTACCTTTTCAGTGTTTCACCATACATAGATGTAGAGTTTTTCTTTATGTTTCTTTTTAGTTTTTTTTGGGGGGGGGTAATATTTTACAATTTTTTAAAATGTTTTTACATTCATTAACTAAAGTCGCAGTTAAGACAGCTGCTGCCTGCTGGCAGCTAAACTTGTAATCAACAGACTACATGTGGTTACAATGAGACTGAGGAAGTTGCTCTTCTCTGCATGGCCATCATTGATGACTTATTTGGTGTTGGGGTCATTGCAGTCATCTCTTGATGATGACTTGAGAGACATGGCAAGTTTTATTTAACATAATGATCTGGTGTGAGTCATGTATAAGACATGATCACATAGAGCTTGCTAGTGAAGAAATTATAAAATATGTACTCTCTTCAAGATAACTTGAGGTTGAAGTATGAGTCATAGTCCTTGTGCTGCTGGGAGTGGTGAGTGGAATGTGACACTTCTGGTGCCAGTTGGAGTCTGGGTAGATTTGACAGCAGGAGGTATAGGAGTGGAAATATCAGATATGACTTGTTGAACATGACAGTAAACAAATGGATACAGTAACTGAAGTTTATCCATGGTAAGTTGCTTCTGAGGAAGGCAAAGAATTCAATAGTTTCTGGATCTAGCCTGAAGCAATGTGGTGAGGCAATATCACCTGTTGTGTGAAAAATCTTTCAGTCTTTCCAAATCAACCAATATTAAAGGGCATTTGAAAAAAAAAACAGCTTTGCCAGAGCAGGCCAAATGACTTTACTGTCTTACCAGAATTTGATGGGATCACTAGTTCAGCTAGACAGTAGCTCTACTAAGTAAGTATTCAACTTGTGCTAATTATAGAAACCTAGAAACTCAGGATCTGATGGCAGACAAGGGCTGCCTGGTCCACCCAGTTTTCCCATTTTGTTTTTTTTTTGTTGCCTTCATTTTTGCCATAGATCCTATTTGATCTGCAACTCTTTCTCTCTCCCTTCCTTACCTCTATGATTCCTGGTGCCTATCCCAGGCATTTGAACCCCATCATTGTTTTTACCCCCTCCACACACTCTTCCACTGGAAGGCTGAAAAAGGAATCCACCACTAATTCTATGAAGAAGTACTGTATTTCCTCACATTCATCTGAATGTACCCCCATCCAGATTTATAGCATGGCCAATTGTTCTAGAGCACCATTTTGTCTGAAAAATACCCTCTTCCTGCCCCTTATTTTGCCCCTTGAGGTATTTAAAGGTCTCTTCCATATCCTGCCTCCTGTAAGTATTTGAACATCTCTGTCATATCCCACCTCCCTTCTCTCCTGCAGGGTGTACATACTGAGGTCCTGTAGCCTCTCCTTGTAGAATGTTTGATGCAGACACTGACCATTTTAGTTGCTCTCCCCTGGACTGCCTTCACTCTGTCTATGTCCTTCCAGAGGTGTGGTCTGTAGAACTGGACATGTTACTCAAGGTGGGGTTTTACCAGAGATTTGTACAGGGGCAATATCACCTCCCTCATTCTGCTGGTTACACCCCTTCCTATACACCCCAGCATCCCATTAGCCCTCCCAAAAGACTTGTCACACTGCCTGGTCATCTTTAGCTCATCTGATATGATGACCCTTAGGTCTCTTTATTGCTTTGTTGTTGTCACTAACACTCCACCCATTCTGTACTCTGTCCATGGATTTCTGTGCCATAAGTGCATTAGTTTGCACATTTTTGCATTACAACCCAGCTGCCATAGCCTTGTTGACTCCTCTAGTTCATTTCCACACACCCCCCCCGGAGTGTCCACCCTTTTGCAGATCTTAATGCTATTCACAAAAAGGCAGACCTTCCCTTCTAGCTCCTCTGTAATGTTGCTTATAAAGGTATTTAAGAGGACCAGTCCTATCACTGAACCCTGAGGTACCCTGATGGTTACCCTCTCTTCCTTTGATCAGACTCTGTTTACCTTACCTTCTGGCTCCTACCTCCTAACCAATTTCTTACCCAGTTTATGACATTGTTACTCACCCCTAAGCTACCCAGTGTGCTTACTAGTTTACTATGTGGAATGGTGTTGAACATTTTACTGAAATCTAGGCAGGCTACATCCACCACTCCACCCTGATCTAACTCTTTGGTCACCCAGTCAAAGAAATCTATCAGTTTTGTTTGGCATGACCTCACCCTTGTGAATCCATTTTGCCTCAGATCTTGTAAACCACTTGATTCAAGATATTACACTATCCTTTCTTTCAGCCGTGTTTCCATTAATTTTCCATTAGTACTGTGAGACTGACAGACCTATAATTGCTAGCCTCTTCCCTGCTACCTCCTTTATGAAGTAAGACCACAACTGCCCTCCTCAAGTCCTTTGGGATCTCTCCAATCTCCACTGTCCAGTGATATATTAAATAGGACTGTCAGAGGTGCAGCCAGTACCTCCCTGAACTCCCTCAACATATTTTGATACACTCCATTTGGCCCCATGACTTTGTTTACATTCAGGTTAGTGAGTGCCTTCAGGGCGCTAGTGAGATATCTGTGATTTCCTCCAAGATGTCTGAATGCTATTAGCAGTCAGTGTTAAACATCCTTAGATATCCTCTATTGTCTATAGATTGTAAGTATTCAAGTTGTCTTCCATGTCACCTTGACTCCAGCACTGGGATATACAAAGTTGATCATAGAAGAGGGGCAGTTTGAACAAGAGGAAGAAGACTATTGGTTGTTTCTTCACATTGTCTGTGCTTCTCCATTTGAAGTGTACACAACAGTTTTTGCTTGATATAGTTGATGTTTCCAGGGGAATGCACATATCTTTATATCTGAGATCCAGTAGTGAATCCATGTTAAATGGTGTGCCTTATCTAATGCTTTCAAATCAGTTTGCAGTTTGTCTGAAACAACTTTGCCTTTTCCTTAAACAGCATTGCATCCTGCTTGTACTGCTAAGGAGATGATTCAGATGAACTAGTGGTGTCATCACAAACTCATTCACCAGCATGATCATTACTTTCATTCTCAAACCACCACCAGTGAAACTGCCTCTGTGACCACCACCACTTGTCTTGCTTTGTTAAGGTGCTAAAAATGATCTTTTCCCACTGTTACACCATAGCCAGCAGGCTGACTGTATGTGAGACTTATTCTGACAGTAATAAAAAGACTGGAGCAAGACTTTGAGTCCACAGTTTCCTTTTTTGTGGTGCTAACCTCCCCACACTTTAGTGAGCTTGTTTGTTTTTTGAAATTGCATACACTCCTGAGGTTGTGCATGAATCCATTGTGTGAGTCACCCCTCTACTTTGTTTTTCTCAGTTACGTGGGAAAGCCTTACCTTTAAATACTGGCATAGCTCTCTACTATCTTAGTGGGTAGGGGGCATTAAGGTACCTGAATGACAAACAGAGATAGATCTGCAAGCTTCTGGTTTGTGAAGGGGCTTTCATCATCAGATGCAGTAGATAATGGAAACTAGCTTTGAGAAACATAGAAACATAGATTTTGACAGCAGATAAGGACCGCTTGGCCCACCCAGTCTGCCCATTTCCCTACCTATTGGATAAGCTGCAGATCCTAGTTAACCAGCAGCCTACTTCTTCCTACCCCCACCACCTAGAATTGCCTTATGACTGTCCCATGCATGCTTGAATTCCACCACTGTTTTTGACTCCACAACCTCCTCCAGAAGTCCATTCCATGCATCCACAACCCTATCTGTGAAAAAATACTTCCTTAAATGACCTCTGAGCTGCCCCCCCTTCTATCTTCAAATTGTGCCCCCTTGTTCTTGCACATCTCTTTTTTTGAAAGATGCTACCCTCCTGGACTTTGTTGATTCCTTGAGATACTTGAAAGTTTCTATTATGTCCCCTCTCCCTCCTTTCCTCGAGGCTACATATTCAGCTCCTTAGGTCTCTTCATATGTCTTCCAGTGCAGACCCTGCACCATTTTAGTTGCCCTCCTCTGGACAGTCTCCATCCTGTCTATGTCCTTGCGAGATTGGGTCTCCAGAACTGCGCAGTACTCCAGATGGGGTATCACCAACTGTCTGTACAGAGGATAATAACTTCTTGTTTTCTACTGGTGATGCCTCTCCCTATGCATCCTAGTATCCCCAGCCCTCCTTGCTGCCCTCTCACATTGCTTGCCCACCTTTAGGTCATCTGATATGACTACCCCCAGGTTCCTTTCCATTTTTGTTGTTGTTAGTATCTCACCCCCCATTGTGTACTCTTCCCCTGGGTTTTTGTTTCCCAGGTACATTACCTTGCACTTCCTAGCATTGAATCTAAGCTGCCATACATTTGACCATTCCTCTAACCTTGCCAAGACCTTCTCATCCTTCCCCCCCACCTTGTGCATCAACTCTGTTGCAGATCTTTGTGTCATCTGCAAAGAGACATACTTTTCCTTCCAGTCCCTCTGCAATGTCGCTTATAAAGACATTGAAGAGGACCTGTCCTAATACTGAACCCTGCGGTACCCCACTAGTAACCCCCCTTTCTTCAGAGTGGACTCCGTTTACTATTACTCTCTGTGTCCTATTCTCCAGCCAATTCTTTACCCAGGCTGTCATCTTGGTACCCACTCCCAGGCTGGATAACTTGTATAGTAATCTTTTGTGTGGGACTGTGTCAAATGCCTTGCTAAAGTCTAGGTAGGCCATGTCCACAGCCCCTCCCTGATCTACTACTTTGGTCACCCAGTCAAGGAAATCTATCAGATTTGTCTGGCATGACCTTCCCACTGTGAATCCATGCTGCCTTGGGTCCTGAGCCCCTCTGGCCTCTAGATACTCAGCAATTCTTTCCTTCAGAAGTGATTCCATCATTTTCCCTACCACTGAGGTTAAACTAACAGGTCTGTAGTTTTCTGCTTCTGCCTTGCTCCCACTTTTGTGAAGGGGAATCACATCTGCCCTCCTCCAGTCCTCGGTACCACCCATCCTCCCATGATTTGTTAAAAGGATAGTCAGTGGTGTCACTAGTTCTACCCTTTAGTTCTTTTTAGAATTCTGGGATGAATCCCATCAGGCCCCATTGCTTTGTCCACTTTCAGTTTTAAGAGTTCTTTCAGAACCCTTTCGCCTGTAAATGGCTGGTATCAACTTCTGTATCCAGAGTGTTTCTACTGTTTGTTTTAGGTACTCCCTCTTCATTTGTAAATACTGAGCAAAAATATTTGTTTAGTATCTCTGCCTTTTCACAGTCACCCTCTGCCCATCCTCCCTTTGCTTTATTAAGCCTCACTAGCTTCTCCCCTTGGTCTTCCTTCGCCTCCCTGATGTACCTATAAAAGGTTTTATCCCCTTCTTAACTGAGTTGGCTATCTTTCCTTGGTTTGGGCCTCGCTGTTCTGACTGCCTTCCCAGCTTCCTTTGCTTTAACTGATACAGTTCCCTGTCCTGCTTCTTCTGTGATTCCTTGTACTTCCTGAATGCTTCTTTTCTTTTGAACCTTCACTCCCTACTTTGAGAACCATAGTGGTTTCTTACATCGCTTCACTTTGTTAATTTTCTTCACAAAGGTTTGTTACCTCTGTGATGGCAGTTTTATTATTCCCCATTGTTCTTCACCCCTCCTTCCTGTGACTGCAGAGTGCATTCATGGCACTCACCCATTTAGCAAAGTCAGCCTCCAAAGTCCAGTACTTTGCCTTTGTATGGCTTGGACTCTATTGCTGTGTTTATTGTGAACCATACTGTTCGATGGTCACTAGTTCCAAGATGGCTACCCACTTCTACATCTGTGATCCTCTCTTCATCTCTATTTGAGAGAACCAGGTCTAAGATTGCTCCCTCTCAAGTGGGTTCCAATACCAGTTGTCTAAGGCATGCCCCTTGTAGGGCATCTTGAATAACCCCACTCTTTGAAGTAGGTGCTGCAACTGCATTCCAGTTAACATCTGGCATATTCAGATCACCCATCAGCAATATCTCCCCTTTTTCTGCCATTCTAAGTATTCTTTCTAACATTTCCTTGTCCATTTCCTCCCCCTGAGAAGGGGGTCTGTATACAACCCCTGTGTGGATTGTGGTGCCATTGCCAGTCTCCAAATTTACCCACAGTGCTTCTTCTCCTCCCTGTTTTCCATTTTGTTCTGTTGCTTTGATTCCTTCCCTTATGTAAAGAGCTACTCCTCTTCCTCTTTTACCCTCCCTGTCCTTCCTGTAGATAGTGTATCCTGGTAAGTTTATGTCCCAGTCATGGTTTTGTGTGTACCATGTTTCTGTGACTGCCACAATATCCAGATGTTCCTCCTCCATCAAGGGCACTAATTCAGGAAGCTTGTTACTCAGACTACAGGCATTGGTACTCATTGCTCTCCATTTTTTGATGGCTTTACCTTCTTTTGCAGCATCCCCACTGACCTGTCTACCTTGGTCTTTTTCTCATTTAGTACCCTGTTTTGCAGGGAGAGGCTGGGATTTTCCTGCTGCTTATCAGTGCCTCCCCCCTTGACTAGTTTAAAAGCTTGCCAATGAAGTATTTGAAACCTATCATTTGCAGTGGTCGTGGAACCAGTTGACTTCTTGGGACTGAAAAAACACAGTTTATTTGGATTTACTATCACAGCCCCAATCTTTCTCTTGGCCAGATCCCAACACCACCACTATGATTCCCAGTCCCAGCTCATTCTCCAGCACCATAACTGACAGAACTGTCACTTGGTGGAACTGTTATGGTGGCACCCTACTCTGCTCCTTTTCTTTCCCCTGCATCCCTTTTTCCTCCTGTTTTTTTTCTCTTGACTCCTACAGCACACAGTGGTAGACACAATCCTCATTGCCCTCACTGAAAGACCTGAATCAGCCTAATTCACTTAGTTTTCACACACAGCAAACAAAGATGCATTTCTGTACCACACCACCAGCGGTCAAGTATTTGTTGAGTAAATCCTTCTAACACCCTCCTGCATTTTTCCCATCTGCTAAATGTGTTCTGTACTGATCCTGCTAAAGGGGGAAAAAGAGAAACATAAATAAATATGGATTTCTGTGCCTTCTACACCATTAGCATTCAGAAAAAAGTGAAAGAAATCTTTCACAGATCCATCTGCACCTATCCCAGTCTCCTAAATTAACTCCGCCTGCTCCTGCTGCGGTCCTGCAGCTTCTGGTGCAGGCTCACAGTGTGCAGTTTCTCCTCTCTTCTGCAGCATGGTTTTACTAGCCTGTTTGCCCCAAAATTGCAATTTAATTGAGTAAATTAGCTAACTGGAATGATAATGCATGATTTTCTGATGATTTCTAAAGTTTTCTGATGAAACGTCACCGCTGTACATAAATGGAGCTCCTTTCCACATGCAGGTCCTTTCCTTCTGAGAGCTATAAATGGCAGTGAGATGTTCACAGCAAAAGGAATTCTCAATCTTCAGCATCACTGATTGGCTTGTTAAGGATGTGTGGCTTGCCAAAAACTTGGACATGCTCAGTGCGTGCTATATGCAAAAAAGTATGTCAAGACATTGATGTGAAACTCAGTTGTATGTCTGGCTGTCGGGTTTGTGTAGTGATTGTGTAAACTGTTCACTTTGGCCTCTTACTGTATATGTCATCTCCACCCTCGAAGAGAAGCCATGCAGGGATTAGGCTTAAGAAAATGAGAGGGCTCATCAGGAGATGAAAAGTGCCAGTGGAGGGGAAGGATGAGGATGAATAAAAACACCTAATGATGGAGAGCAGGGGCATTTGGGGTATTTACCAGATTAGGAGGTGTGGTCAGACAGCTGTAGAACTATAGCCATTAGCCTTTCATTTCCTTCAGAACCTGATTCATTTGATTCAAAAATGCTGAATTTCAGCATGTTCATCAAATGTAAATTCAGCACCAACTGTTCATTAATAATTGATACACTATTAGTATGTACAGTACAGCCACATACCTGTATGCATCATAGAGCTGGATGGAAGTTGCAAATTCTGCTTTTGTGAAACGTTTGTATAAATTTCATAAATCTCCTGAAATTTTTGAACTTTCACTTTGGCCAGATCAAAATCTTTTGAATGTGTCTTGCAATATTTGTATTGTTCCACAGAATTTTCTTGCTGAACTGTGGAATAATAAACATGAACTGTGGAATGACAGTTCTGAGAAATTTTATTCTTCAGACATTCTAACATACGAAAACATCAGCAGATAAAGTTCCAATGGTCTATTAAGTCTGGTTGAGTGTGTAACACAGTTTACTTTACTGCAGCTTCCCCTTCCACAGTTCCCCTGCTTGATCATCCCAGTCCACCAATCTCCCTAGTCTACCTTCAGTATTGACCTTAACTTTGATCCTGTCCCACCCCCTTTTAAAACTGCCCACAGTCTTCAACGAGATCACTTCGTCTAGTAGTTAATTTCACCTTGCCACCACCCTTTCTGAAGTTTAATACGTCATTTCACAATACATGTAATTATTTCACAGTTCAGTGATCAGTTCTGCGGAATTTGTTTCTGCAGTGTAATTCATTAATCCACAATTCATACATTCATGCCACAGTTCAGTAATACACTGAACTGTGGAATGAATGTATATATTTCTGATTAAGGTATTAAACTATGGAATACAATTCTGCAGAACTGACCAATGACAGTGATCAGTTCTGTAGAATTTCATTCTGCAGATTAGTACAGTAATCCACAATTCATATATTTATTCAACGGTTCTGAGTTGGAATTTCCACAAAAGTTGCCAAAGTGCATTCTGAAATTTTGCAAGAGTGAAATTCTAACTTTTGCTAAAATTCGGCTAGTGGAAGTTTAATTTTACACAGCCCTGATCATCACTGCTCCGCTCTGGGCTGGAGGAACCAGCACGTCTAGGTGAGAGCAAATTCCATCTCTGTATGTGTTGCTCCATTTTGGCTCCTTAAAGAGCTGCTGACATGTCAAAGAAAACTTTGAAAAACATAATATTTAGGTATAATTCAGTTTGCATTCCATATATAGCCTATAGATTTCTCTTCAACATTATTTATTACTGAGGACATTTGCATGAATATATGATCTTTATACCTCTAATTTCATATGCCTTTGTAGCTTACTCCCTACTTCAAGTCATAATCCTCTTTTGTGACATCACAATCAGTTACCTTGGGAGTAACTGTGATGTCATAAGCAGTGCATTATGACTTCAGGTAGAAAGGAAGCAATAGGAATCGATCAGCTCTTCCAGAGCAAGCAGCCTATTTTGATGCAGATTACATCAGTAATAAATAATGGAGGGGAGGAACACAGAACTAAGCTGAACTGTGTCTAAATGTTATGATTTGTAAAAGTTATCTTGAAGGTGTCAGCTGCTCTTTAAACAAAGATTATTCCTATCACTGAAGTGTGTGTAATTATTCTATAGTATGGAACATTAATAACCAGAAATGTAGGTAACACAATCAAGCTCATTTGACTTGATGTGTGATCCAGGTAGCCATGGGTAAAAAGCTGGTGTATTTTCTACTAGTGTGCCTTATGCCGATGCTTCCATTTAGCCAATTCTGCATGTAAGATGACCAAGGCTAATTTTGAACACCCTTACATTTTTTTCTTCAAAGGTTTCTGTATTAAGGCTGCAATTTGTTTTTATCAAGCAAGAACCAGGCAGCTCATGATACTTCTTAGAAGTATTTGTCTAAAAGGACATTTCCTGGCAGACAAAAGGCTATGGGATTGTTACATACAGAAAGTAGCCAAGTTTGCATGTACTCGTCTATTAATCATTCGGTTTAGTTAATGATCTACAGAAACACATACAGTATGTATAAGTGTTTGAACTAAAAGTTCAGTGGACCATTGGGAGACTTTTACAGAAATGCTTTGGCAGAAGAGGAAATGATTGTTAGGCTATGATTGTAGTATGACAGGTCCTGAGTACTAAGGGATTGTGGGAGGGCAGGTACTGGGTATATTTTACTGAAGTAGCAGAGGGAGTGACTACAGCTGCTTGAGGATAGTATGCTTGGATGCTTGTGCTACATAGGTTGTAGATTTGACTTATACAGTCTCCCTGTTATAGGGACTACTAACATTCTGAGATGCTGTGAAGACACAGAAACCATTCTGAGGGTGGGTTCTATCCCTAGAGATGTCACAGGCCCTTGGACCAAAACTACCTTGTGGAAGAAGGCCAGAAGTTGAGTAAGGATGGACATGCCACAGGAACAGTAGTAAGGAAGAGTGGAGCAAGACAAAACAGGCATTTGAAAGATGTTTGGGACATGAGTGGTTAGGTAACACTTGATGGGGCATTGTAAAGCATTGCATGTTGCCCCACTGAACTATGGGAAAAAAGTGTTTAATTTAGTGAACCATCAGGTGACTAAGAAGTCATTGTTAGGTACATTAGGGACTGCTTGTTAGGGCTTGGCTGACGGTAGGATGATAGATACTAGGGTGTGTGCAAAGTGATTAAATGTCACTATGTGTAGGGTTAGGCAAAGTGTTACTACAGTACAAGTCACATTAAACTGTTCGTCCGATGAGTTGTTCTAGCATTTCTGATTGAGTTGCATAAGTGTTTCTGGAATGAGCACAAAACCATGCACAAGCTGTTACTTAAGTGTTAAAATGCAGTTTTGCATTGCATTATGACAGGACTACTGACACATTTCAATTGAGTGGTAAAAACATTTTACAGACATTGCTCTTGAGCTGGTTAAACACTGAAAAACAATACAATATGAGCTGCCAATGCATTGGCAACTGTAAAAAACAATGCTAAACCAACTCATTAGTGAAACAGTTTAATGCACGTGTACTGTACTGTGCTTGGCCCTTCCTGTAGTGCTACAAATAGCATAATGCAAACTTCATCAGGCATAGACTATACAATATGACAGTTCATCTGTGAAATGTCACTTTGCATTACACTTTGCCTGGTGAAGACTCTACTGAGAGAAACTTCACTAGCAAAGTTTGATGAAGTGTCAACTCTTAGTGCCTTATTAGGGCTCACCATCAAAATAAACAATTTAATCCCTACCCTACACTATGTAACACCCAAAACTCCACCGTCTTTCCCTCAACCCTGACCATAATCAAATAAAGTACCTCCCAGCCCCATCCCCTGAGGAACTCATGCAGTGCACCCTCCCCATGCAACAAAGTAAATAACACACCTCCTTCCCCAGCCCACCCACTTAGCACCCTCCCACCTTCTCCCCCCCAGTTTTACAAAAAATGCAACTTTCCACTCAGTCCACCTACTCAGCACCCATCACCCTCCATCTTGCATGCCACACAGATTGGCAGCTGAGTCTGGGCAAATCCAAAAGAAATGATACAAAATTAAATTAAATGAAAGAGGATGGTGACTAGTGATGGGTGAAGTGGTCCCAATTCACTCCGCAAAGTGATTTGCGGAGTGAAGGCGAAAATGCAGACTGCTTCACAATGCAAAGTGAAGTACTTTGCGTTATAATGGGTAATGCGAAGTCCATTGAAAACAATGACTTTGCATTACTCTGCCTTCCACTTCGCCTTGTTTTTCACCTCCAAAGGTGAATTTTGCAGTAATTCATGGGATTTCAGGTCACATGGGCTCTAGATTGTTCTGCATGGCCTCAGTTTGGGGTAGTGTGTGTAGGAAGCTGTAGGAGACAATCTGCTCTGAGAGCTCTCTGTGATTCAAACCTTTAAAAAGCTGTTAAAAAAGCCTTTTTGAGTCATTTTGTTTGCTGAAACTTTAGTTCATTGATTATAGGAAACCCTCCTGTGCTCATATTATCCAGCGTTTATTGTTAGTGTATGGATTTTGAATGTTAACGTACAACATCCAGTCTGTGTATTGAGAGACAGTGGAAGTGTGCTTTTGGAAAGGGGTGTATCTGTGGTGTAGGTTGATTAACTTGAAGAAAAAGACAGTGCTTTCTGTTTTGGTGATATTTTTCTTGTATAACTGTGTTAATGCACACAGTAATATTTTCAATATTTCTTGCCTTTTTTTGCTGATTGTTGCGGTGCAGCAGTGCATAATTTTAGTTTGTTTAAAATATGTGGTTATATTACTGAAGTTTTCAATCTGCTGTGCATTACTTAGTGTGTGTGTGAGTATGTGTGTGATGCGTGTCATCAAATCAGACACCTTTTTATTGTGCCACATAATAATTTCAGCAATGTGAAGCTGCTATCCACTGCAGCTCTCTGATGTTTGTACCTCTTTGTGGTATCTTTACTGATTCTAGTACTAGTGACTGTTACTGCCGCAGTGCATAATTGTAGTTTGTTTAAATATGTGGTTATACTACTGAAGTTTTCAATTTGTTATGCATTACTAAGTGTGTGTCTGAGTATGTGTGTGAAACGTGTCATCAAATCAGACACCTTTTATTGTGCCACATAATAATTTCAGCAATATGAAGCTGTTATCCACTGTAGCTGTGTGATTTTTGTACTTCTTTGTGGTATCTTTACTGATACTAGTACTAGTGACTGTTACTGCAGTAGTACAGTACACTGCCCCCCCATGGCACACCACAACTGGCAAAGGTATTCTTTTCCAGATTTGAATTTTTGATGGTGAGCACTGGTTAGGTGTTGTGCCTTTGTGCCTGTATCTCTTCAGTGCACAGTGCAATCTTAATCTGACTGTGCATTTGCATCTTTTTAGGGTCCAATCTCCATCTGTAACTTAAGTCACAGTTGTTTCTTTGGCTTCCCTTCGGAGTACTGCACAGGTGTGATGCTTAATTCTGCATGAACATTGTACTCATTAATATGCGTTTTTAAGTCAGGACCATCATCACGAGTCACTCGTGATATAAATCACGTTCTTCATCATCACGGTCACAAATGCAATCACAAATCACGATTCACGATCATTCACGTTACAAATCACAACATTAATTTTTTTCTAGTTACTTGGATGTATTGTAAGCCTATTTTGTAGTATCTCTCCAGGTTTCACCACCCCACCATTGTACTCATTGATATGTGTTTTTAAGTCTGGGAGTTTTAAGCTATAGCTCATCAGGGCCCGGGGAAGTACAGCCATAGGCATTCACATTTCTTCATCATCATGGTCACAAATCATGATTTACAATCACATCACGAATCACAACATTAATTTTTTTTAGTAGTTACTTGGATGTATTGTAAACCTGTTTTGTATTATCTCTCCATGCTTCACCACCCCGCTATTGTACTCATTAATATTTGTTTTTAAGTCAGGGAGTTGGACAGTGTCTACAGTACATACACAGAGTGGAAAGAAGACTGACTGCACACATGCAGTTTAGCAAAGTATACTTGCACTGCTCAAAATACAAAGTGTCACGCATATGGAAGACAACACAAAAGGGCATAATTACATACAAGGGTCAGGGATGGTGGAGGAATACATTTTATAACACAGCATGGAAGGTGTGGGGGGGCACATGGTGTAAGAAAAAAAAAACTAATGTGGGATCCCATGGTGATCCAGCAGCAGTTCCAGCATGGACATAATTTGCAACTGATGTTCCTCTATATGATCCAGCTGCTGCTCCACAGCACTCACCCTCTTGTTGTTCTCCTCAATTGCACTCCAGAGAACTGCCAAGTCAGCCTGTGTTACACTCAGTTTTCTGGGTTCCACACTTTCTACAGGCTGACCTGCTGGTGGGGGTGCTGGTGGTGGGGGTGGGGGTGCTGGTGGAGCAGCATGCTGCAATGCACAGCTGCACCCTCTGCCACAGAATGGCCAGCAGGTTCAGGCATGGTCTGTTCTGTGGCAGCCTGCCACTCCAACTGCTGGTGATTGAGCATATGGGTGTGCTGGCCCCCAGTCCCCAGGTGAGTCCCCCCGGGAGCCACGGCGCACCTCCACCATACATAGGCGGCACTTGACCACACTGCTGTCCCCCCAACACAGTCAAAAAACTGCCAAACAACAGAGGTGCAGGGAGAACCAGGCACAGGTAGGGGATGGCCAGATGAACTGGCAGCTGGCTGGTCACGGTGCTGAACAGGGATGGGGTCCACACCTGGGCCTGGGGGAACTGACACATTCTGCTCCAGAGGACCTGGTGCTGGACTTGGTGGTGGTGGTTCAACTGCCTCAGAGTCAGGACAGGAGGTGGTGCTGGTCCTGCTTTTTGGGGGGCACTAACAAGTTTTGAGCGGTCCAACAGGAATAGGCGCCCATGCCCTCCACACATGTGCATGGTACGATGCTTACCTCTACCATGCTCTCCCAGAGCTGCCCCTGCCCCAGACATTCCCTCACCCTGGTCCATCTCTCCTACTGAGCTCCCTCAGTCTGAGCAATCACTACTCACACTGTCACACAACACACACACAGTCACACAGACACAAACAACTAACTACTTATTAAGGTAAGAAAAATAAAATTTACAGGAAGAACAAATTAAGTTAAAAAGAGTACAGAAAAGACAAAAAAATGTAGCTTATAAAAAAGCTGTTGGGTCTAAATCAAAGTTTAAATCTCCTTCTCACTCTGATCTAAAAGTATCAGCAGTCACAAAACACACTATTCTCTCTCTTTCTGCACAGGAGAAAGTAAAAGTGTCTGCGTGTATGACTCACTTTCTTCCTGCCTAGATAAAGAGCATGTGACTTACAGTACTGTCAGTCATGTGATGTGTGGAGGGCTGCCAAATCTGAAACACCAAGTGGATAACTTAGAATCATAATAAAGAACGCAAAGTCCATTTAAAACAATGACTTCGCCTTACTTCGCATTGCCATTCTGCCTTAATGCGAAGTGGTAATGACAAGGCGGAGTGAGCACTTGGAGTGGCAATACGAAGTGCCCACTTCACGTTCACTTGGCTGGCTGAATTTAAATTTGCTGCATCTCTAATGGTGACTGTCACAGACCCTCATCTCACCACCTAAGCCAACCACAATTCGAATGAATGTGAGTGCAGGCTTAACAGTAAGTGTTAACTCCCACTTATTCAGATGGAGGCTGGCTGAGGTGGTGAAAAAAGGGTCTGTGCCTGTCCACATCTGTCTCCCTTCAATTTAATTTCATGTGATATTTGTTGGGTTGGGTGGGTTCATTCAGTTGCCACTATGTGTGGCATGGGGGACAGTGGGTATAGGATGCTTAATATGTGGGCCAGGGAGGGAGGTATGTTACTTACTTCTTCGCAAAGGGCAGGGGGAGGAAGGGTATGCAGCAAGGGGTCTTCGGTTGTGGGGGTGTGGGGTAATTTACATGAAGATGAGCAAGGCCAGAGAGAAGAGTGATTTTTTGGGGTATGCTAGCAAATGACTGAGCCAGATCCAGGGTGTTGAAGTGCAATGGCTGAGAAAAATGCAAGGATATGGTTAGTGGAAGCCGGCACCTGCTAAAATCACTTGTAAAAACTACGAGGTATACGTACTCTGTGCTCTGTACTCACAGTTAGCATCTATGATCTAGGAGAGGTTGAGTATCTGTTAAAGCATAGCCTTTATTTTTTCCTTTAAAATAAATTATATCTTAAAAGGCTCATGAACAACCATTCAACCCACACAATGCATAAATATCAAAATCCAGTGAGCACTCCTAAAATGTTACCAGTCCCTAATGTGTTTCACTCTTGAATGTGAGATTTATCAAAGGGCAATCAGTGCTCCTAGTGGTAAACATTAAAATCACCAATCTTAAAGACACAGTATCAATTCCTCACCAGTGTAATGAGTTCAGTTCTCAATAAATATGTCCACGTTATATAGTACAAAACTGTTAAAAACATGACTTAGGCAAGGTAAAAACAATTGTTACAGATATTGTTGCTTTTTGCATTTACTTTAAGGGATACACCATGCACTGTACTACAAAGCACAGTGCTAATGAGCCCAAGAAACCCTAAAACAGAAGAATAGTTGGGTCCGTCACAAAAATGCACACCTTTAAAAAATTAAAAATACCAGAAAGAATTACTTAAGCAGTTAGAAACTACAAGTACAGCAGGTATTCCATCCCCTGACAGCAACTTGTCACTTCAAATTCAGCACTATTTGTCTTTTTAACAATATCAGAGGGAGTTCCCTATTTTTTAAGAAAGGGTTTAATCTCTGTTTTATCACTGAGCCATTTGTTCTCCATTGCTCTAAGTGAAAAATTTCAATATTGCACTCTCTTTAACAGTAAGTTATCATAGTCATTCACCTCACATTAAAAAACATTGGTTTCTCAATACCTATAAATGTAAAAGAGTGTTGGGTCCCATCTCTAGATCTTGCCTCAAGGGTAGCCTAAGCATTCTTCATGTCTCCCCCTCCATAGATTAGATGTTTTCCAATTCTTAGCTTAAAACTGTGTTTTGTCTTGCCTGCATAGAAATGCCCACAGTTGCATTCTGCTAGGTAAACCACTCCAGTTGTAGAGCAAGTAATAAACCCTCTGACTGCTGCTTCTCTCCCTGTTGCTGGATTCAAAAAAACTGTCAATATTCTTAACTATCAGGCAAAAGTTGCAGTGTCCACACTTATGATATCCACTTTTTCTATTTGGAAGCCACATGGCTGGTTTCTCCTCTTGTGGTTGAACAGTATGAACTAAAATGTCTTTAAGATTTTTATTTATTTTATAGATCACTCTAGGATATCACACATTAAGATTTTTAAGACCAGAGTATTTTTTTGTCAGATGTAAGTGTTTTCTTATTACATGTATGTTAGCCACTAGTTGTGATTTGGGATTGTATGTGGATATAAAGGACATCTGTAGATCTAGACTCTGGGTTTTCCTTTTCTCCATGAGAACGGTTTCCCTGGGAATAGCATCTACCTCGCTCCTTGCTGATAGTATTTGGAGGAGGGAAAAACAAAAGTAGGTGGCTGGTGGGTGATAATATACTAGAAATTGTTACTAACTATACCTACTTAGGACTTGTATTCCAAGAAAACTGTACATGTGTGGTCCATACTGAGATTATTAGACAAATTTAGGTAGACAGTAGCAGGTCTAATCAGATTTAACTTCAAATATGGTGGATTCTCAATTAAACCTTTGATACAAGTAATCAAAACAAAATTTGAATACCGACTCTTATATGGAGCCAATGTTTGGGAAGAAAAAAACACCAATAAACTCATGGCACCTATCTATAAAACTCTACAGAGAGCACTGAGGTTGGGTAGTTATTATCCAGCAGCCTACCTAAGGTTGGAGTTAGGTCTAATTAATATTAATGCATCCATTGAAAGTAGAAGGGTTAATTATTGGATAAAATGCACTAGGTTAGAACTAAGTAAACTGGCCAGGCAGTGACTCAATAAAAAGGAGAGATGGCATGAAATAGATTACAAATACGAATATTGGTTTAACAACATAATTACATTGTTAACAAAACATAAACTAACCAGTCTCAGGCAGGCTGCTAATAAAGGAATTACTATAAGCCTGAAATATAAGAAATATGTTTTAAAAAAAGATGGCTAGATTTTGAATTAATGATGACTTAGAACATATAATGAGATCACACAATGCTAAATGGTTTACAAGCAACTATTATCATGGCTATAAACCATATTTAGATATTATAATGGAACCTAGATATAGACTTGTGTTTTTGAGTTATAAATTTGAACAGTTTCATAGTAATGTATTGGCCTATAGATACAAAAGACCACGCATACAATCTTCTGACTGCGATTGTGGTCTCAGAAAGAAAGAAAACTTAGTACATGCACTTTGGAATTGTAGATGGTACTCAAAGCAAAGGTCTTACTGGTTAGGGCCTTTTGTTAATAATATTTATCAGATGGATACACTCCTACTCACTAACATGCTTATTCATACAGAAGATGCATGATCCCTAGATACCAGTCCCTGGTAGTCTAGTTGCCCCCCACACCAACTGTATCTCCAATCGCCGGTCATCCAGGATAGCACCCCTATCTGGTGATACAGTGGCCACCCTACCCTCACAGGCCCCCCTGCCCACCCAGCACTCCCCACTAATGGTGGGCAGCTGCACCCCACCCACATACCACCTGGCCTCCAGCTGAATGACATCGTATAGAAACATACATAGAAACATAGAATTTGACAGCAGATAAGGACCGCTTGGCCCACCCAGTCTGCCCATTTCCCTACCTAATGGATAAGCTGCAGATCCTAGTTAACCAGCAGCCTACTTCTTCCTACCCCCACCCCCAAGAATTGCCTTATGACTGTCCCATGCATGCTTGAATTCTACCACTGTTTTTGACTCCACAACCTCCTCTGGAAGGCCGTTCCACGCATCCACAACCCTCTCTGTGAAAAAATACTTCCTTAAATTACCTCTGAGCCACCCCCCATCTTCAAATTATGCCCCCTAGTTCTTGCATACCTCTTTTTTTGAAAGATGCTACCCTCTTGGACTTTGATGATTCCCTTGAGGTACTTGAACATTTCTATCATGTCCCCCCTCTCCCTCCTTTTCCTCATGGCTATACATATTAAGCTCCTTTAGTCTCTCTTCATATGTCTTCTGGTGCAGACCCTGCACCATTTTAGTTGCCCTCCTCTGGACAGCTTCCATCCTGTCTATGTCTTTGCGGAGACTGGGTCTCCAGAACTGTACGCAGTACTCCAGATGGGGTCTCACCAGCTGTCTGTACAGAGGGATAATAACTTCTTGTTTTCTACTGGTGATGCCTCTCCCTATGCATCCCAGTATCACCCCAGCCCTCCTTGCTGCCCTCTCACATTGCTTGCCCACCTTTAGGTCATCTGATATGACTACCCCCAGGTCCCTTTCCAATGTTGTTGTTGTTAGTATCTCACCCCCCATTGTGTACTCTTCCCCTTGATTTTTGTTTCCCAGGTGTATTACCTTGCACTTCTTAGCATTGAATCTAAGCTGCCATACATTTGACCATTCCTCTAACCTTGCCAAGTCTCTTCTCATCCTTTCCACGCCACCTTGTGCATCAACTCTGTTGCAGATCTTTGTGTCATCTGCAAAGAGACATACTTTTCCATCCAGTCCCTCTGCAATGTCGCTTATAATGACACTGAAGAGGACCGGTCCTAATACTGAACCCTTCGGTACCCCACTAGTAACCCCCCTTTCTTCAGATTGGACTCCATTTACTATTACTCTCTGTGTCCTATTCTCCAGCAAATTCTTTACCCAGGCTGTCGTCTTGGGACCCACTCCCAGGCTGGCTAACTTGTATAGTAATCTTTTGTGTGGGACTGTGTCAAATGCCTTGCTAAAGTCTAGGTAGGTCATGTCCAGAGCCCCCCTGATCTACTACTTTGGTCACCCAGTCAAAGAAATCTATCAGATTCATCTGGCATGACCTTCCCACTGTGAATCCATGCTGCCTTGGGTCCTGTGCCCCTCTGACCTCTAGATACTCGACAATTCTTTCCTTCAGAAGTGATTCCATCATTTTCCATATCACTGAGGTTAAACTAACAGGTCTGTAGTTTCCTGCTTCTGCCTTGCTCCCACTTTTGTGAAGGGGAATCACATCTGCCCTCCTCCAGTCCTCGGGTTCCACCTCATCCTCCCACGACTTGTTAAAAAAGGTAGTCTGTGGTGTCATTAGTTCTACCCTTAGTTCTTTTAGAATTCTGGGATGAATCCCATCAGGCCCCATTGCTTTGTCCACCTTCAGTTTTAAGAGTTCTTTCAGAACCCTTTCTTCAGTAAATGAGCTGGTATCAACTTCAGTATCCAGAGTGTTTCTACTGTTTGTTTTAGGTACCTCCCCCTTTTCATTTGTAAATACTGAGCAAAAATATTTGTTTAGTATCTCTGCCTTTTCACAGTCACCCTCTGCCCACCCTCCATCCCCTTTATTAAGCCTCACTATCCCTCCCTTGGTCTTCCTTCACTCCCTCATGTACCTATAAAAGGTTTTATCCCCCTTCTTAACTGAGTTGGCTATCTTTCCTTGGTCTGGGCCTTTGCTGTTCTGACTGCCTTCCAGCTTCCTTTGCTTTAACTGATACAGCTCTCTGTCCTGCTCCTCTGTGATTCCTTGTACTTCCTGAATGCTTTCTTTTTCTCTTGAACCTTCACTGCCACTTCCTTTGAGAACCATAGTGGTTTCTTACATCATTTTGTTTTGTTTATTTTCTTCACACAAAGGTTTGTTACCTCTGTGATGGCAGTTTTTATTATTCCCCATTGTTCTTCCACTCCTCCTTCCTGCCCATTTGCTAGTGCATTTCTTAGGCATTCACCCATTTTGGCAAAGTCAGCACTCCTAAAGTCCAGTACTTTTGCCTTTGTATGGCTTGTCTCTATTGCTGTGTTTATTGTGAACCATACAGTTCGATGGTCACTAGTTCCAAGATGGCTACCCACTTCTACATCTGTGATCCTCTCTCCATCTCCATTTGAGAGAATCAGGTCTAAGATTGCTCCCTCTCGAGTGGACTCCAATACTAGTTGTCTAAGGCATGTCCCCTGTAGAGCATCTAGAATAATCCCACTCTTCTAAGTGGCTGCTGCAACTGCACTCCAGTTAACATCAGGCATATTCAGATCACCCATCAGCAATATCTCCCCTTTTTCTACCATTGTAAGTATACTTTCTATCATTTCCTTGTCAATTTCCTCCCCCTGAGAAGGGGGTCCATATACAACCCCTGTGCGGATTGTGGTGTCATTGCCTGTCTCCAAATTTAACCACAGTGCTTCTTCTCCTCCCTGTTTACCCTTTTGTTCTGTTGCTTTGATTCCTTCACTTATGTAAAGAGCTACTTCTCCTCCTCTTTTACCCTCCCTATCCCTCCTGTAGATAGTATATCCTGGTATGTTTACGTCCCAGTCATGGTTTTGTGTGTACCATGTTTCTGTGACTGCCACGATATCCAGATGTTCCTCCTCCATCAAGGCCACTAATTCAGGAAGCTTGTTACTCAGATTATGGGCATTGGTACTCATTGCTCTCCATTTTCTGATGGCTTTACTGACTGTTGCAGCATCCCCCTGACCTTTCTACCTTGGTCTTTTTCTCATTTAGTACCCTGTTTTGTAGGGAGAGGCTGGGATTTTCCTGCTGCTTATCAGTGCCTCCCCCTTGACTAGTTTAAAAGCTTGCCAATGAAGCATTTAAACTGATTGCTCAATAGACTTGTTCCCTTCCTGGACAGATGCAGGCCATCCTGCCAGTATAGGCTGGTGTCCCTCCAGGTGGAACCCCAGTCCCCAATGAAGCCAAACCCCTGTGCTCCACACCATTTTTTCAACCATTCATTAAACTGTATGGTGCAAAGTACCCTAACCTCACCCATGCCATTGATAGGCAGCACCTCTGAAAAGGACACTGTGTGTGCTACCTGTCTTAGGCCCCTCCCCAACTCTACAAAGTCCTCCTGCACTGCTCTAATCTCATGATGAGCCAAATCATTTGTCCCTAGGTGGACAATGACATCCAGCTCAGACTCCTGTGCAGCTGTTCTTGTGATCCTGAGGATGCGCTTCCTGTCCCTCCAAGCCATGGCACCAGGCAGGCACCTTACTTCAGTTTTCCCTGCTCCCCCCAGTTCTATCCCCCAAATAATTGAGTTCCCCCACCAGGAGCTGCTTCCTTTCCCTGTGGTGTCCTCTGCCTCCTTCCTGTGGGCCTCCCTTGTGACAGTTGTCCTCAGCCTCCTTAGTCTCCTCTGCGGGTGCATCCATGGTGGAGCTATGCTCCCCCAGAATGGTGTATGGATTGTGGAGTGGAAAAACTGACTGGGTGTGCCTCTGTTCCACCATCCTCACCCTCCTGGAGCCCACTGTGGTTCAACTGCTGTGCTTTCCTTGCAACCTCTGAGGTAGTGGTGGTGGCTCTGGTGCTCCCTGGATGGGGGAGGTTCCCTTCCTACTGTCCAGTGTGGCCTGGGTGAAGGTTCCCTTAGTACTGTCCAGTGTGGCCTGAAGATGGGCAACTTCTTCCCTCAGGCCAGAGAGTTGTCTGCAAATAGAGCAGCATCTCAGCCTCCAGAAAGACTCCTGTAAGACTGCTGCCCCACAGCCATTACATTGCACTACTCCCCACATGTTTATCTACTTTTTCTTTTTTTTGTGTGTGTGTGTGTGTGTGTGTGATTGGTTTGTTATATAGAAATATATATATATTATACAATGTGTATGCTTATATTGTCAGTGCAGTGTGCTAGAGAGGATATGACATTGATACGCACCTTGCACTCTTGAGGAAATGATGTCAGAACCCCAGGTATAAAGGAACTATTTCCAGGTGTGGGTGGGGTGAGGGGTGGGCAGGAGTTGGGCCTAAACTGTGCCCTCATGAAACAATCATCTAAATGCTCTGACCCACCGCTGCGATGAGTGCCTTCTTGTCAGAAAGATGCCCTACACAACAATGACAGAGAAAATACCCTGCTAATCAAACTGAGAAAAATCCAGACATCCAAGTCAGACACAGGTAAACCTCCCCAGCCCAAAAACAGCCTGGTGGTTTGTGCTCTGAAAGCAGTCAGCCCCAAAATAAGTCAACTGTGCTTGAAACTCTTCCTGCACTGAAAATCTTAAGAATTGTAACAAAAGTAAAGCTAGATCCACCTCCCTCTGTTGCTTGAAAGACTGTCTTTCCTGATAATTCTAAGTTCCTTATTTCATCTTTCAGTTAGAAGTAGCCTCCACCTGCAGAATATCTGCTACAAACCAAAGACAATTGTAAGGTTCACCTCCCTCTGTTGTGAGCACAACTCGCTTTCTTGCAAATCCTGTGTTCAGTATTGCAGCTTCCAGCCAGAGGTAGCTTCACCTGAAGAATATTAGCTGTTCTGATGCGTTTGCTATAAAGCTCTTGCTTATAATACTGTTGTTCTCAGGTCTGTAAGACTCTTCCAAAGCTATTGACTGATAAGTAGCTATGATGTAAGCACTTCCTGACACAGTCTGTTCTGGCCTTTTAAGGTACACACAGATAAACACAAAAAACAGTTTCCACCCCCAGGGCACTGTCTGGGTCAAATACACAGCCTGTACCTGCGCTTACTTCAGGACTTATGACAAATTCTTAGCCCAGGGTTTAAAACTTTTCCTGCACTGAAAATCTTAAGAATTGGAACAAAAGTAAAGCTAGATCCACCTCCTTCTGTTGATTGAAAGACTGTCTTTTCCTGATAATTCTAAGTTCCTTATTTTACCTTTCAGTTAGAAGTAGTCTCCACCTGCAGAATATCTGCTACAAACCAAAGACAATTGTAAGGTTCACCTCCCTCTGTTGTGAGCACAACTCGCTTTCTTGCAAATCCTATGTTCAGTATCGCAGCTTCCAGCCAGAGTATGAGTTGTAATCCCTTTGACCCACACTGTGGACCAATGGGCTTGCAGTGCATACTGTATGTCACACACAAATATGTGAATGAATGACACTTCATTCACATATCTGTGTGACATGTACAGTATGTACTGCAAGCCCATTGGTCCACAGTATGGGCCAATGGGATTACAGCTCATTCTGTACAATGTCATTTGGCGAGCATCTGGGTGGTATGTGGGTGGGTTGAAGCTGCCTGCCGGTGATGGGTGGGTGCTGGGAGGGCAGGGCATTCTATTTTTAAAACAGAGTTAAGTATTTGATACATAGCAGAGCAAATTACTTGCAATGTGCAAACTTTGTGTTAACTATTCATAGAACAATGTTTGGCTCTTTCTTAACAATCTGCCAGTGAAGTTTAAGTTTGCAACCATCTGCTAAGGTAGATTAGGATGACAGGTACTGCCAGGAGTAGTTAAAGGAACGAGTGCAGTTGTCATAGGGTAGTATGTTTCAATGCTTGTGCAACATAGATTGTAGATAAGGTGCATGCTTTCTTTTCTTATTGCAGGGACTATCACCCAGTTAAGACGCAGAAGTCCTCTTGAGGAAGGTTCCACCCCAAGAGGAGCCACAGAGATTATGTCCCCTTAGATCTGCAGTACTGTCTCTATGGGAATAATGCCAAAATAACAAATTAAATGACTGAAGACAGACACTTTCTTTAAAAAGTGAAGTGAATGTTGAGCAATACATGCAGACACACTACCATCAAAAATGTAGGACCAGCATCTAGCTACAACTCTCAGCAGCATTTCGGTATTAAACTACTGTTATTATGATATTTGGCAAGGAGGAGAGGAACCCCCCATTGAGGAATCCCCAGGAACCAAGGCTAAGGTCACTATCCATCCAGGCAAATGAGTACAAATTATAAGTAATTAAAGACGTATCTAGGAAATGCGGCTCTGATGAAAAGGATGCTAGATCTCTGCTGATTGAAAGAAATACACTCCCAAACATGCTGCATAGCTGTCTGTAAACTAACAGTATCCCTACATGGAAGGACCCCATCTCTGGTGTGGTGCTTGGAGGCTGAATCCTAGTGCCTAAAGAATGATAGGATTATTGATGAAACACAGTGGAGAAAGATGACTTATTAACAGCTGCTCCTTGATTCATTGTCCAGGTATGCTTCTTTCACAACAAGACCACAGGAGGAACAAACCCTTCGGGGCAAAGCCCAAAAGAAACAATGTTGGTGCCAATCCCTTCTTGAGCACAGCACAAGATGGATGATTCCTTGAGGAAGAGGAAGAGAGCCCTTGAGGAGTAGAAGAGTGTTGTAATGAGAGCACATTAGTTTTTGTGGAGAATGAGTTTGTAAAGTCAGCAGGAGATGAGGTGAATCCCTGAATGCTAAAGGTTGGGTATAAAGCTGAGATAGGGTAGGACATTTGAGAAGGCAAAGCCTTTGTAGGTAGTATCATATGGAGGGTGATGCCAAGTATGGGTTGCACAGAATAAATGCTGAGCCCCATGGAGAGGCCATGGATAAATAACTGGGCAGGCAGATGGACATAGCAGTAAGGGTAAAGCAGCAGCTGATGGGGCTCAATCTAGGAGGAAGAATACAAATCACAAAAAGAGGACATGGCCATGAAAAGTCACTGTCCTGAGTACAGGCAGGGTCAGCAAGGTGAAAGTGAGGCAGAAAGTGAAGGTGGTATGGGACAGATAAGCAGGCTGTTGCTAAAGATCTAGAAAGCAGAGCAGGTGGGAGAGGGCAAAAGAGATAGGAGCCACAATCACATGTGACCGTAAGCAGTGGGTAGACAGCCAAGGCAAGCAGGACAGAGGGGGAGTAAAGGTATAGGATGGAAAGTATATGGCAGAGCTGTGCAATGTGCCAGCAGCAGGGACTAAGGTCATCACCAAGAGAGAAGCAAAGACACATGTGGACAGGCCATGGAAGTGTACCCCTCATGGGTTGGGCTTACCTCATTTGCTCCCTGGGTGATGTTCTGCCCTCCTGCTGTTCCTGGGTCCTGTTTGGATCACTTATCTGCTTCTGCCAGTAACTGTGTGCCTGTACTGTTGTTGGGGACTGGAGCAGCAATGTTTTAAAGTAAAATCCCCAGCTCTGTGGCACAGTTTAAGTGAGCACTACACAGCTCAGTGTGTGTACATTCAAGCTCGTGCCTGCTTGACTGTGCGAGCTGCAGTAGTCTGCTCACACTTCCTAACAGTGCTGTAACACTCGTTGTTTAAAGCTGCTCCAGTGGCTTATGCATTAGTCCTTTTTGTGTGGTCTGATGCCTTGGGGCTTTCAGAAACATAAGTGGGGGTCTGGAAGCACAAAGTTGGCAGAATCAAGGAATTTGTAAAAGCACTCAAGTGCTATCTCTTTAAGAAGCAGCACTGCTGCTATTTCTGTGTAGCTGTACCTGCTTCCTAGGGGACAGTGCTACAGCACTCACAACAGACAAAGAGAGTCCCTGCAGAGCCCTACTCTGCCACCAGACACCAGGGCAGAGGGGCATCTATCAGTCAATGGGGACCTTTAATGTTAAAACAGTTCAGGAGCCCTATCAAAGTAACATAAAGGTGGATCTCTGCATAAACTGTCCTGAAACAGTCATCTTTTTTACCTATGACAGCACAAGTAGCCAATGGGAGATCAAGGAGTCCAGAGGACTACAGCAATGGTTCCTCGGAAAAAAGGAGCAGACTGTGAATTGGTTCCTTTTCATCAGCCAATCGGGAATCGCGTGAACATTCTACATATTAATTTGTGGATGGACAGCCTGTTTGACTAGTGGTATACTGCCCTGATCTCACCACACCCAGAGGGTAGTTCCATTTTGAGACAGTCTGCCTGGAGCTCCCAGAGAGTGAGGAGTGCTCAGATTGTGTTCCTGCCAAACACTGGATGCCTGCCTGGGGTGTCTACAGTCAGTAGCCCAGGAGGTGCTCTGTATTGCATTTCAATATATGGAATAAGCATCTGACCAGAACCAAAGTGCTGTATTTTGCTGAACAGAGCCAGAGCACCTGCAAAGTGCTAAAAGACTGTATTTGCCTTTAGTGGACTTCGTGCCACAGCTGCTAGCCTGCAGTGTGGCTGAAGACTGTGTT
Organism: Neoceratodus forsteri; assembly: GCA_016271365.2. Taxonomy (NCBI): domain Eukaryota; kingdom Metazoa; phylum Chordata; order Ceratodontiformes; family Ceratodontidae; genus Neoceratodus; species Neoceratodus forsteri. Next base: position 703,142,522 of record CM057455.1, read on the forward strand.
TCTGAGATCCCAGAGGAAATTCCAAGCCAGTGGATGGTCTGGGGAATTGGCTGGTCAGTGCCACCGCTAGGTGCTGGCGATCATTTCACCCTTAGGGCTGAATGCCAGGATGGGTGGGTGAGGCATCCAGCCCTGCTCCCTATGACTGGTCCTTCAAGTTGTAAAGACAGAAGAAACATCAATCCATACAGACATTCAAGACCTGTATCCAGGTCCAAAGCATCCTGGAGCTGCAGTCTGAAAGATGTACAACCTGGAAAGATTCAGAAACTGGTAACTTCCAAACCATGAGTATCTTCAGAGCTTGCCCTGCTCCTGGTGAATTGTACATACTGTAGTTTTCCCCAAGGCTACCATTTTGTCCATCTAGCCAGGAGTTACAATTGTGTTCTTACATAAAAGCCAATTTCACAATTGCATGGCCTGCTGGAGTTTGGGTTACCTAGTGTTTGTTTAAAGTGTACCTATGCCGGCCAATCAGCATCACCACCATCAGACCTGCACCAATTCAATGGCTGGGTACCCAGTGAAGACACTGGGAACTCATACTTGGTTTTCTGCAGAACTGGTACCAGTGGGTTTATGTGATAACAGTGAAAGCCTAAAGGCGATCACCGTTATCACAAACTCAGAGTGCTGAAAATTTATTTTGGTACTCTGATACCTCGGAGCACAGCAAAACAGTGATGGAACTTAGTTTTTTAGTGTCTTATGGAGGGCTGCACTTCCTGCACCCTCCTACTTAAGGATTCTCAACCCAGGGGGTACATGTTGGGGGAGAAAACATTTTTTAAAAAAAGGTTCAGGCCAAGCGCAACAAAAATGCACTACAGCCCAGATCTGAAACCAGTACCCTGCCCAACAATGCTGCCAACCCACCCACCACACCATGGGGTCAGCTCGGCAACCCACCATGACACCACCCCTCACATATCCTCCCACCCCCTCTCTGTGTTTGCTCGCTTCCCCCATTCGTGTATGTATAGTGACAGCCCATTGCTATATTCGCGGACCCTCCCCCCCAACCGGCTACCCTACCCTACCATAGCCCTGCAGACATGTGCCGAGGATTGGGTCACCGTTATTGTAGGCACACAATTGCCGACGCTAATATATCATGCTAATGTACAAACGGGGAGGAGGGCTGTACTGTTTGTATGCTGGTGAGAGTGGGTACTGTGATTGTTACTGCTTATTTTTAAAAAGTTGAACAGTTATTTATTACTGTATCTCCTATCCCCTATCTCTACCCTATTTAATAAATTGTTATAATGTATGGTAGAATGTTGTTATATGGTGAAATCCATCTTTTTATAATGTTGTCATACCATCGATGTGACGTCATTATGTTGCTAACTCATCGATGAAATGTCACATCGATGGTATAACAATGTGGATCACTCTGCGCATGCACACTACATGGACTGATGGCCTTCTGAAATGTCCATGGCATCAAGGAGCGGTGAATGATAACAACAATAGTAAGGATCCTGTTTAATTTTTTTTAATTATCAGGACTATACGCTATAAAATATAATGTATGGTCCATATATTGGCAACCGGTTTGTTTAACTGTCTCAGGGTTGCCATGCTGAATTTAACCTCTTGAGCTTCACTCTCGAGGTTTACACAGTTGACAAGCAACCTCTCGGCGGGTAACAAACTGATTACCAATATATGGCCATACATTATCCTTTATGTTATTCGTTCTAAATTGTCTCATGAACAAATTATTTGTGAGTATATCATTTGTGAGCATATTCTTAGAGCTAGCTAAAAATTGCAGGTGCACTGAAATATTGCAACTGTGTTTGATATTCCATGTGTGGGGTGTCTGTGTGGGGAGGTGGATAATTATGGCATCCCAGGGGGTTGTACCACTTTATTGCCAGGCACACTTAAATTTAACTCTGGGTGGAAGCACCATGCTATTTGTTATCTTGTTGGGAATGAACCTCCCATTCAGGAAAAATAGAGCCCAGACCCCTTAACCTTGTAACTGTAACATTCACAGCAACCAGGTTACAGAAGCATAAACAGAAACAGACACATGTGCCAGGAACTAAGTAGAGAGTAAGGGAAGAGGAGGATGGTTGAAGTACACAAGAGTGGTAGCAAATGATGGGCAAAGATGGAAGAAGTTACCAGTTGTGGGAAGAAGAGAGCATGGGATGGCTAGCAGCAGCTGCAGGAATTGGAACTGGAAAATGTAGGAAGGGTGGGGCAGAGAGAATAACTAGCAACAATACATGGGCACCCAAAGTATGCTTAGGACATGCACAGTTAAATATTGCTTAATGGGATGCATGAAGCATCACCCACTGCCCCGCCAAACCACAGTCAATATCCTTTAAATATACAATATGCACTAAGGACCTAATCCACAAAGGCTCTGATTGCCTTAGATGGTTGCATTGCACAAGTGCATTGGGTCTTTAATTCCAAATCTATGGAAGTCAGCCAGATGCAATACACAGTGTGCATCATGTTCTTTGCAGATATGGCTTGAAAATAAATCTGCACTGCATAGTGACTGCACTCTGCATGGGGCTGTTTCTGGACATGCAGATCATTAACATGTGTAGATGCTGACTCTCAGCACAAATTAGGCATTTGCAGTTGTGGATATCAGGACCCAAACCTGTGTCACCAGGGGAACTGTACTAGTAATGGTACAGTCCATAATAAAAATGCTTAGCTACTATTTATTTATTTATTTGAAAACTGGTAACCAGGAAAAACATACTGAGCCAAGGCTCATTTCCAGGTGTGACCCAGGGGGAAGGTTACAGGAGTAATAAGTGAAACAGAACATACATGATGCAGATAAAGTGCAGACACTTAGCAGAATGATCACTTAACTGGTACAAATGAGGAACTGTACTGAACATTTCAAATGTACTTGTAATTCAAGCATAAAATATATTTTTCTTGTATGTTAGAAGTATATGCTCAGCATCTCAAACTGGCCAATCTGTGTGCAAAATATATCTGATAAATGTATTTAATATTAAGCATGCATATATTTATTATAGATGCAATATATGTGTTTCATATATTTTATTTCTTTCAAAGGTTTCATGAGGAACTACATACTGAGCTGGTAACAACTCATTTATAGATCTTTAAGGGTGGTGGGGGGAGAGGACAATAAAGAAAATTAAGAACAATGATACAATAATAACAATAGTAGGTGAACAAGTATCATAAACAGCAATTGTGAAAAGACAAGGACTGCAAGGAGTACATGTGCTAGAGGATAACTGCATTTGCAATTACTGTATAATAAAGTGCTGGAGATGAATAACATTTGCAATGTGCAGCGGCAACACTGAGTTAAGGGTGAGAACAAAGGCTGTTGATTGGGGAGAGTGATGAGTAGACTTTACTAGTGTAGGGTGAAGGAGGAGTAGAGCTGGAGAATTGTGAGCAGCAGGCTAGGAACCAGAATCAGGGGCAACTGCAAGAGTGTGTAGTGAAGTCATGCAGGAGGGGGGAGAGTGAGTAGTGGTAAGAAATAGAGAGGGTGGTAATGGGAAGAACTTGAGGAAATGAAGGAGATGGCAGCTTGAACAGCACTGGATTTCCTTAAGGGATATATGACAGAAGGATAGCCAGAGTTTCAAAGAGGTAGGAAATGGTAGCAGGGAAGAGAGGAGGGAAGAAAGGCAGGAAAGGAGGGAGCTAAGCTAGAATTTAATATTTAGACATGGAGGAAGCAAACTGTGTGAGATATCTGGCCTCGAGGGATGGAAAGTAGAGGGAGGAGTACAGAGAGCCATGGTGGGAAGGGGTGGCAGCCCAGAGGAAAGCAGCAAAATAAGTGAAAGATGGGATCCAGCCTGGCCTGGCTAGACATGGGAGCAGCATTGTATACTATGTCACCATAGCCAAAGATGGGGAATGTCACCTTTGAGACTATCTCAGTGTGCAGGAAGCTGGATGCACCCTTTTTTCCTGTAAAGCACACCAAATTCTGAGTGCAGCTTCTTGTGGATGACATCCACATTCACTGAGAAACTGAGGTGCCAGTCCAGCCAGACCCTGAAGTTCTTGAATGAGAGGACATCCTCAATTGCTGCACCATCAAAGGTATGGAAGGATGGAAGATGGGTAAATCTCCTGAGGAAGCCTCGGTCAGAGATGATACATGGGGTGCTAGCACAGTACTATTCATGCAATGGCTGCCTTGTTATAAAATAAAAATATTTGCTATCTGCTCCTGGTGTGTACCCATCTCCATTTTTTTGTTTTGTTTTTGTACATATCCCTGGTTGGAGCACCTTTACATGTGGAGGTGTGTATCCTTCTTCTGCCCTGCTACTGGGGAGAGGGGTGAGACTAGTGAGTCTCTGCCCAGTGCCAAAAATCATAAATGCCATTTTTTTGGCATTGAGAGGCAGCTGATTTGCCAGGAACCAGTGCTGGATGTTAATAAAATCCAGTTGGACCCTGGTCTTGAGGTCAGAGACAGAGGAGCCAGAAGCAAAGAGTACTGTGTCATCTGCATATATATGGAGGGACACGGAGGAGCAGGCAGTGGAGAGATCATTAAGGAAGATGGGGAAGAGTGTTGGATGGGTCAAAGATTGATCTTTGGGGGGGGACACCAAAGCTAACTGGGTGTGGGGAGCTAGGGTTTCTCCAATCTGGATAGCTTGAAACCTGCACTCAATGTAGGAGCAAAACCAACTGACTGAGGAGTCAGAGAGCCACACAGCCTTAAGTGTGCTCAGGAGAAGGTGGTGGGAAACAGTGTTGAAGGCTTTCACCAAGTCAACAAAAATGGTGGAGGTGACCAAGCTTTGATCCACGCCAGATATAATGGAGTCAGTAACATGGAGCAGGCAGGTGGAGATGGAATGGGACTTCCAGAATCCAGACTGGAAAGAAGTGAAGAAGGAAGATGAATCAAGGAAGGGGGAGGGAGGGATGAGATAGCATAAGGATCATGACTCTTAGACAGAGTGGGAGCACAGTGATTGGGAGGTAGTTGCCAGGAGAGGTGGAGTTGCCCCAATTGGGAAAGGAGGATATTTCCAATCTAGACAGATTGAGACCTACCTCAATGTAGCAGCAGAACCAATGACTGAAAAATCAGAGAGCCCCACAGCCTTATGTCTATCCAGGAGGAGAAGGTGGGCAACAGTATCAAAGGCTTCGGCCAAGCTGACAAAAATGGCAGAGGTAACCAAGCTGTGATCCATGCCAGATATAATGGAGTTAGTAAGCCAGGGGAGGCAGGTGGAAGTGCAGTATGACTTCTAGAAGCCAGACTGGAAAGGGGTGTAGAAGGAGGATTAATCAAGGAAATAAGAGAGCTGAGACAGTACAAGGAATTCTTGGATCTTAGCAAGAGAGATGAGCAGGGAGATAGGGTGGTAGTTACCAAGAGATGTCAGTTGCCTTGTTTGGGAAGGGTCATGACTGTGGGCTGTTCTCAAGTGTCAGGGATAGAGGCTAAGGAGAGGGAGAGGTTGAGAACAGAGGTAATAGGTAGAACAATGGTTGGCACAGAGAGATGGAGGAGTTTGAGATAAAGATCATCAGGGCTTACACCTTTATTTGTATAAAGTGCCAAGAGGGCTATAAGTAAAGCAGATGGAGTAGTAGGAGAGAAGGTACAGTACCTGTATCTCCAGCAGAAGGAAGGAGGAAATGATGCCACCTTAGAGAACATTGGTGAGACTTCATCTAGAGTACTGTGTCCAGTTCTGGAGGCTGCATCTCCAGAAGGACATAGATAGAGTAGAAGGGTATGCACAATGACAGCAACATTTCAACAGTGGGGTCCGCTACAGTGACAACAGTGCCACACTGCTGTAGAAAACCTTCTGGAACCTGGCACTGTCTGTCGGGGGTCCTGCACTCCCCTCCCGATTCAGGTCCAAACTGGAGTTGAGAATCCTAAGTGGGGGAAGGGGTACAGCAGACGCAGCCCCCTGAAGAAAACACTTGTTTTTCTAAGAAACCGGCAGCAGACTGCAAAATGCGGTCAGCCTGCCAGTTTTGTTGTCTAGTCATTCGACAAACATTTGGCGAAGACTAGTCATGGATCCGGGTAGAAGCAGTTCAGAGGAGGGCAATGAAAATGGTGCAGGGGCTGCAAAAGTCATATTAGGGGAGACTGGAGGATCTCAGTATGTATTTCCTGGAGGGGAGGAGAGAGAGGGGTATATGCTAGAGACTTTAAAATACCTCAAGGGTATAAATAAGGTACAAGAGGGTAGCAAAAACAAGGGGCCACAATATGCAAATAGAGGAGGGTAGAGTTAGGGGTAATGTAAGAAAGTATTTTTTCCAGAAAGGGTGGTGGATCCATGGAACAGCCCCTTGGCAGAGGTTGTAAGGGCAACAATGGTAGGGAATTCAAAAATACATGGGGCAGACATACAGGTCTAGTGATAAGAAAGAGAGGGTAAGCCATAGATCATTTAGGATCTGCGGTATATGAAACAGGTAGGGGAAAATGGCCAGATGAGGTTGGCCAAGTGGTCCTTATCTGCTGTCAAATTCTATATTTCTATGTTTCTATGTTCTAAAGAGAAGGGATTGTGTAGAAGGATGGGGTAAGGGGAGGGGAAGAGGAAAGCAAAGAGAGGGTACAGTAGGTGAATGAGCTGGAAGCAGAGGCAACAGAAGACGAGTCAAAAATAGGAGTGTCACCCAATTTGAAAACCGGGCCAGAAGACTGGCCTGGATGGGAGAAGAAGGTGGTGATAACCTTCCAGAACTTATAGGGGTGATTATGGTTGCTCTGGAGCATGGATGAGAAATATTCAGACTTGGAATGCCTGGTAGCTGCAGTTGAGGCATTACAATGAGTTTGGTACTTGATTAGGTTGGCAGGGGAGTTAGAAGGCTTGTGGATCCACCAGACAAGGTCCTACATATGGAGGCAGGCCAGCAACTCAGCTGAGATCCATGGGATGTGGGAACATCTGGCATTATTTTTTCTTACAGGGGTATAGCGATCCCAGGCTGACATAATTATTGCATTGAAATAATGAAGGGTAGTATTTATGTTTCTGGATGAAGAGATGGGTGACCAGTCAGTAGCCACCAAGGTGGCATGGAGGGAGGACAAGTCCAGCAACCTGAAGGACTACAGCTGAATGAATTTATTGGGGCTTTGGGAAGCTGAATTTTGCACATGCAGCAGACAATATGTTAGTCACTGAAGGCATCAATGATGGTACCAACATCCACAATATGGTGGGATTGGGAGTTGAGAACCCACTCCAGAAGAGAGTGTTGAGCAGTCTATGATTATGCCAGGTTGGGTAAGTTGTCAGTTGAGTAGGTTGGAAGGACTTATATTAGAAAGGGGAAGAGCCAACTGAGGTTAAAATCACCATGGATAAGCAGCTCACCTAAAGAGGCATGGGAGGACACAGTGGTGAGGAGCTCTGTAATTGAAGGTGGAGACATGCTAGGACAGCAGTAGGCACCAGCTATGGATATGTAGACAAAAGGAGAGGTAGAACTCGAAGAGGAGCAACTTACTGGTAGAGGATGAGGTAATGGAAAGTACAGGCTCAAACTGGATGTTAGAAAAGCAGTAGATTGCAGCTCCACCATACTTCTTGGCACAATCCTGCTGGATGACTCTGTACCCACTGATGGCAACTGCAGTATCAGGGATCTTGGAGATAAGCAAGGCCTCAAGATGACCAGCACCTCAGGCATGAGATTGCCCATGATCGGTTGCAGGATATCAGTCATTGGGAGGAGGATTCAGATGTTGATATGGATCATTGTCAGTTCTTTGTGGAGGTGAGAGATAGATGACTGGGTAGGGCTGGGACTGAGCTCAGTATCACCTGCCACTAAAAGCAACAAGGATACAAGGAGCTTGAGGGACCCTATGAGTCACTTATATGGACAGGAGGGGGAGTGGGGAGGACTAGAGCTATAAGAGGAAATGAGGCACCTGAAGGCTTCAAGTTGAAGCCAAGCAGAAGGGAGGAGGCCACAAACAAGGATGCCAGGGGGAAGGAATAGGGCAGGGGAGGCTGGAGGAAGGGTGGATGGGTGAAGGGAGGGAGATGGAGGGGGCAGGCAAGAATAAATAGTGGGAGAGAGGCAAAGGAAAACAGAATGGGAAGCAGTGACAGTGTTAGAAGTAACAATATTGGAAGGAAAGTAAGACATTCTCACCCTGTACTTAATTTAGGTGGAGATTGGACAGTAAGTTTTACCCTGGAAGAGAGAAAGCTGATTTAATAATTTGGGTAGGGGATGTGAGCTACATTCCGATAGGGAGGAAGCCTATCTGAGACAGTAGTGGGATGAAGGCTTCACCCAAAATAGAGAGTCTAAATTTACCAATTGGGAGGTTGCAGGCTTCACCTACAGTAGATAATGAGAAAATCTAGAATTAAACAAAATGGAAGATGGAGGCTTCACCCAGATAGGGAAGAAACCTAAAATGTAACAATTGGGGTGTGAAGACTTCACCAAGATAGGAAGGAAATCTAAAATTTAACAATTGGGGGTTCAAGGCTTCACAAAGATAGAGAGGAAACCTAAAATCTATAAAAATTTGGGGGGATGATGACTTCATACAGATAGTGAGGAAACATAAAATGTAACAATTGAGGGAGGGGGCAGGCTTCACCCAGATAGGGAGGAAGCCTAACAAACAATTAGAGAGGATGTGGACTGAACTCAAATAACTAAGTATTTGGGGAGGGAGGTTGCACAATATGCTGTTGGCCCTGTTACTCAGCAAAGAAGATCAGACAGGAAGTGATGACCTGTGGGGAAAACAAATACAGTGCAAAGCAAGGAGCAACAAGTGGGTGAAACACATTTCAAAGTTGACAAGACCCCAGCTATTTAACAGTGCAATATGAATATGCAACAACACAACAGTCCAACTCAAGAAGCAGTAAACCAAACAGTAACTCCAATTACTAAGCAGTACACAATATGTAATAGGCAACAACGGATACAAGTACACTTACAGTCTGCAGCGTGGAAGTTGGGAAGAGTACCTGGTGTCTTAGCATCACCATATTGTGACTCCTCTTGAGGACTTCTGCTCCTGCTGTCCACTTGTACTGGGACCACTGCATGCTGGGACCCTGGGAGGTGAGTAGCAATAAAAGGGCAAAAGTCCCACACTCAGATTGTTGCTCCTCCACTGAATTGGTTGGGGAAGCAAGTAGTCTAAGTGGTTTGCAGGTGAGCTGGTACAGACAGCTCTTGCTGTGGTGGCTCTTGAACCCTGCTGAAGGCAAGACAGCAACTGCTGCCCTGACTGGGCAGCCTCAACTGCAGCCTCTGAGAGAAGCTGTGTGGCAAAAGCTGTGCTGGACCTGGAAATAGAGCAAAAGTCCTGCCCTCAGTCTGTCACTTCTGCACCCAATTCATTGGGGGAGCAAGTGGTCAAACAGATTGGAGGCAGACTGTCAAGGGAAGCCTTTTCTGTGGTGGCTTGTGACCCCTATAGGAAGCAAGATAGCGACTGTGGCATCCCTGAGGCCTGACTGGGTCAATCAAGCTGCAGCGTCTGAGAGGAGCAATGCTACAAAAACTGTGCTGGACCTGGGGATAGAGCATAAATCCTACCCTCAGTCTGTCACTCCACATGCCTGATTGGTCAGGGGAACAAGTGGTCAAACTGGCTTGCAGGTGAGCTGATAGGGGAAGCCCTTGGTTTTGTAATTCATGGCCCTGCTGGAGGCAAGATGGTGACTGTGATATCCCCCAAATGGGCTTCCTCAAGCTATGGTATCTGAGAGGAGGTGTGTGACAAAAGCCACACTAGACACTCAGTTTGTCACTCCTGCACAGAATCAGTCAGGGATCAAGTGGTCAAAGTAGTTTGCAGGCAAGCTGGTGGGGGAAGACTTTGCTGTGGTGGCTGGGGACCCCTGCTTAAGGCAAAATGGTGAGTGGTGTGTCTGCTGATACACCATAAAATACTTAATCAATCTTTCTTTCTTTCTTTCTTTCTTTCTTTCTTTCTTTCTTTCTTTCTTTCTTTCTTTCTTGTTGACACGTGTCTAAAATATTTTGTAAATATAAACATTGCAAAAATATCTTAAAATGCCCAGACAGAGAGCATATGAAATGTAATGTATCTTTAGCTGTACATTTGGAATCCATGTTATTGGTGACCATTGAGATATTCATACTGAAATTATCATTTAATAATGCACCTTGAAATCAGACATACATTTTACAGTACACATATACATCCCCATCTGATGCTTAATAAAGACCCAAACTGATATTTATACTGCCCCATTTGTTTCCCTTTTAGGTAGGTGTGATTTCCAATATACACTTGGTTTATTTTATGTTTTTTACCCTCTGGACTGTAAGCTAATGTAAATTCAAAATAATTTTAAAAATAGAGATTGCCATGACATAGGTTGATAAATTGTGCTATGGAAATAAGCAGGGTCCCTAGTGCTCTGCGGCAGAATTTTCTGATTTCTGTGGCATGAGTTATTAATTTCTCTGGCAATAAGCAAATTAGTTATGCAAAGGTATACACAATACCAAAGTAAGCTTTTACAAAAAAAAAATTGTTAACATATATAAAGAACACACATTCTAAATATATTCTCACCTACTGTATCTTTTGTGAAAACATGCATACTTTACTGTTAGAAAACATGTTTAAATAATATATTGAATATGCAGTATATTCAGAAACTGTAAGTCTATGTACTGTATATACTAAAGATAGATGTAAACTAACTATATCAAACCTGCACCATGGGGCAGTAGAAATGTGGTGCCAACAGCCCTGTCCAGATGGTGAAAACCAGAGGAGAGGAGCAGGGAAGGAAACACACACCAGGGCAGCATAGGTGCCCTGTGAATGGAGAGCCATGTGTATCAATGCCAGACATCTGGGCAATAAGATCCCAGACATGGCAGCGTTCATGGTTGAGGCGGACTTGGACATCGTGGGCATCATGGTGACATGGGGTCAAGAGGGCCAGGACAGGGACATGGCAATACCAGGGTATGCACTTTGTAGAAAAGATAAGGTGGATGGGGGGGTGCCCTTTATGTAAAGGAGCACACTAAGGCTACAGAATTGCAGGGTAGGTGGGGGGGCTGCGACTTTATGGGTATCATTGAACACTGGGAAAGGAGAGGTTATAGGCCACAGGGTGTTATATAGGCTGCCAGTGCAGCAGGATGTGATGGATGAGACAATGATGGAGGAGATACAGAGGATGGAAAACAAGGGTGAGTTGCTGCTGATGGGGAACTTCAACTTGTCGGATGTGTATTGGGGCATACCATCAGCAGCATCAGCCAGTAACAGGGATATAGTGGACTTCCTACAGGGAGATCTCATGAAGCAGCTGGTAAGGGAACTGACCAGGTAGGGGGAAATCCTAGATCTAATCCTTACCAGCGGGAAATGGCTGGGAGAGATATCTGTAAGTGAGAACCTGGGAACGAGTGACAGCAGTACTGTCTGGTTCACAGTAAAAACGACTGCTGAGGTCCATAGGCCCAAAGTAAAGGTGCTAAATTTTCAGCATGCAGACTTTTGGAAAATGAGGGAAGTGTTCAACAGGCATTAACAGGGGTGGCGAAACTGAGGGGAGGTGGAGGAAAAGTGGGGTCAAATTAAAGGGCAATAGTGGAGGCCACTAGACTCTGTGTCAGGAGGGTGAATAAAATTAAGAAGAAGAGGAAACAACTTTGGTTTCATAGGGAAGTGGCAGAGAAGGTCAGAGCAAAAAGGAAAGTGTTTAGGAGTTACAAAAGGCACAAAGGGGGAGGAGGATAGGACTACATAGCAGGAGATGTAGAAGGAAGCAGGTAAGGAAGTCAGGAGGGCAAAGGCAAGAACAGAAGAGAGAATAGCCAACATGGTCAAGGAGGGGGATAAATCCTTCTTCCGGTATGTGAGCAAGAGGAGAAAGTCAAGGGAGTGGATAATTAGGTTAAAAATGGGGAAGGGGAGTTGGTGGAAGATGACCGTGGGAAGGCAGAGATACTCATAGCTATTTCTGCTTAGTCTTCATGGTTTAAAAGGAAGGGGAGTTTAAGAAAATCAGGGCACATGAGGAGGTGGGAGGTTCACTCCAGTCTGTTCCAGGTAGAAGAGGTTCTGAGGGAGCTAAAGGGGTTTAAGGGTGGATAAGGCAATGGGGCCTGATGGGGTGCACCCCAGGGTACTTAGCAAAGAGCTACCAGAACCTCTGACCAGCCTCTCCAATGCATCCTTGGAAACAGGGGAGATCCCTGCAGACTGGAGAAAGGTGGATGTGGTCTCCCTTCATAAGGGGAGGACAAGGAGGAGGCTGGCAACTACAGGTAGGTGAACTTAACATTGGTGGTACCCAAACTCATGGAGAAACTGCTGAAAAAGAGAATCACTAACTACCTTGAAGCCAGTGACCTACATGACCAACAGCAACATGGATTCACTGAGGGAAGGTCATGTTAAATTAACTTAATATAGTTCTTTAACTGGGTTACCAGAGTACTAGATTGGGGGGAAGGGATCTTTAGACATTGCATATCTTGACTTCAAAAAGGCATTTGATTCTGTGCAACATGGGAGACTGCTGCACAAAATGAGATGTTTTGGGCTGGGGCCACTCATGGTTAGATGAGTGCAAAACTGGCTGGAAGGTAGAAGGCAGAGAATAATTGTTTATGGGGTACATTTAGAGGAGGGTAGGGTCACCAATGGGTTACCTCAGGGATCTGTTGTGGGGCCATTTCTTTTCAAAATATTTATAGGAGACATAGCAGAGAGGCTAGAGGGAAAAGTGTGTCTGTTTTCAGACAACACGAATGTCTGTAAATGAGTGGATATGATTGAGGGGGAAGAGATCATGTGCAGGAATTTGGAGAAATTGGAGGAATGGTCAAAGGAATTGCAAGTGTCCTTTATCTGCTACAGCACGTACTGGCGCTGATATATTTCTAGTCTGCAAGAATTGTTTTAAATAGTGGTCTTAGTGCCACAGAGCTTTCTTTCTTTGTTTTACTTGTCTCGAGTACCTTGAATTTTACACGAGTCCTGCTGAGTTAATACAGGAAGCAGTAAGAGTGAGTGTGTAGTTCAGGGACCAGTACCTGAACTACAACTCAATACCTTGGCTATTAAAGTTTTTAATTTAAGAACTTATTCAACTCTCTCAGGCTCACCAGTATTACAGATGAGTGATGTTCACCAGCTTTATTGTTAAATTTGGCATTTGTGTGTTTATGCACACAGCGACTCCCAGCTTGTACTTCCGGGTCAGCGGAGACATTTTAAAATGCTCTGCAGTGAGTATGGCAAGTATGAGCAGGGCAAGCATGTGTCTCCATGTGCGAAGACGTGCGCAAAGACACGTCTGTTGTAGCGTGTATTTTGGCATGTTTGGGCAGGTTTGGGCAACAGAAACTAAGGGGTTTAAACTCACATACAGGGGAAGTCTAAGCAAAAACAGGTAGTGTGACTGCATCTTGCAAAATATTACAGAACAGGAAGACAGCTATTATTTTGGTCTATACACATTACTTTAGAATTTAGTCATGGAGTGCATTAAGACTATAGATGGAAAGCTAGGTGTTAAGTGTGGGTCATGTGCAATGTTCTTAATCTTTAATAAATAACAAGAATTGACCCAACCATTCAACTGTGAAAAATGTGATCTTAGAAAACTGCTGCAATATGAAATCAGTCTATTTAATGAAAGACTAACACAACTAGAAAAAAGTCAGATGGACATGGGAGCCAAGAGCACTTCATCCATAGGGGTTAACACCGATCTTGTTTATAAAAATAAGATAAATGATCAACAAGTGGATAACATAACCTGTTTTGATGCAAATACAGACAACAGTAGACAAACACCATTTAAGGACCTATCCTATAAAAAAAGACTGCGTGAGGAAGACACGACACCAACTTTAGATGAAGTGTGGTTTCAGTTTCAAGGCACAAAAGCCTCAAAAAGAGGGAGAAAAGCTAATCACTATCAAATCCCTTTATCAAATTTTTTTGATCCACTGAATTCTATTTTTAATGAATCTGTCCGATTAACAAGCGATAACCAGCGTAATACAGGATTGATTACTTCTGTATTATCATCAGTAGAACACATTGTAGCTCAGGCAAGTAATGAAGGCAATAACATTGGCCAAATGCAATCTAATAGGGAGGAGTCATATCAAATCCAACCATTATGTTCACATTTAGATTGAACAACAAACAGGAATCTAATGCAATTAGATCCCCCAATGGAGTTGGAAAATGAAGCTATACGACAAGTAGTCGTCATAGGTGACTTCATCAAAAAACACCTAGATTGACCAATTTGTAATCCCGATAACTATAATAGAACAGTCTTATGTTACAGAGGTGCTAAAATTAGGGATTTAACAGTCAGATTAGACAACATACTAGCTAAAACAGGTGAAAATCCATTGGTTAAACTGCATGCAGATACAAATGATATTACAACCCACAATTTACATAAAATTAAAGAAGATTTTGTGTCCATTACTAATAAACTTGTTGAAAAAAAACTATTCTATCATAATATCTAAGATTCTACCTATGCCTAAAGCCTCCGAATTTTACATGAACAAAATTAAATCCATAAATAGATGGCTTAGAAAATGGTGTTTCGCCCAAAATATCAAATGCATTACGCATTGGGAAGAGTTTCATAATATAAACGAGTACTAGTGTGCTGATGGGTTACATCTTAGCAGGAAGGGATGCTACATTTTGGGAAACAAATTTCTCACCAATATTAATGCAGCTTTAAACTAATTTCTGAGGGGGGAATGTGTGACCTTACTGTACCACTAACCAAAAAGATCTGAACTAAAACAAGAGCATGTGGTTTCAAAGCACTGGCACAAATAAATAGTACATCAAAAAAGCCAGCTTCAATGGTGTTGCTAAATGCTAGAAGTCTAAGGAACAAAATTGATGAATTAAGGGATTCACTCATAACAAATCATATTTCAATTTGCAGTGTAACTGAGACATGGTTCCAAGATAGTGATTGGAATACAGATATTCCTGGCTATATCAAAATCTATAAAAACAGGAAAGATAGAACTGAAGGAGGTATAGCACTCTATGTAGATGAAACCTATAAAGTTATGGAATTAAATAATTTAGTCAATACCACATTCAAACTACTTTAGGTTAATATTCAATTACCCAATAAATTATTAACTATAGGGTTCAGTTATCGACCTCCTAATTTAAACGTAACTGAAACCAATACATTTCTGGATGATCTAGAAAGTATTAATGTTGATGGAAGTTATATTCTGATGGGTGACTTTAATTTTCTATCCATCAACTGGGACTTACTTGAGGGGCAGGGCTCTAGTGAAAACAGATTTATTAAGATTGTTATTACAAATAATTTTGAGCAAATAGTTTAAAAAAACTAGAGGGAACAGGATTCTTGATATCATTATTAATAATATTCAAATAGATCTACCTGAACCTGAAATCTTACCTCCATTAATGGGATAGAGACCACTTAATAGTTAAAACCAGATTTGAATTTAAAAATCTTAAAATTAAAGGCACAACCTCAGTTAAGAATGTTTATGCTGTTGATTATAAAGAAATGAATGAGTGGCAAGTAACTTGGGATTGGCAAACTGAGTTTTTAGATCAAAATCTGGAAAATACTTGAGAAATTATAAATACCAAAATTAAATACTGTATATTGAGATGGGTTCAAAATAGAAAAAAATATAATAACAAAAGACTGCCCTTATGGTGGAATGCAAAAATCTAGAAACTTATCAATAAAAAGAAAATGTATAAAACATATAACAAATCCCATAATAAAAGAATGAGGGACAGATATAAATCAATATCTAAAAAACTAAAAACCAGCATTAGGAAAGCTAAAGCAGCATTTGAATCAAAATTGGCATTAGATACTAAAGACAATAAAAAACATTTTTTTTAATTATATTGGATCCATGAGGGGTAATCAAAGTACTGTTGGCACCATAAAAACATTAAACAATGGCACTATTAGTGATGATAACGATATTGCTGGTGAACTTAATAATTTTTTTCTAAGTATTTTCCAACCTAAAAAACATATAATAAATATACCATCATTAATACATAATAATCTTGTGGACTTCAATTCACAAGAAGTTTTATCAGTTATAAAGATGATTAAACAAACAGCTCTCCAGGTCCAGATGGAATACCCTCAAAATTCATAAAAGAAGTGGCCTTAGTATTGTTGGGCCCCTTAACTTAATTATTTAATAAATCCATTCATGAGGGTAAAGTCTTAACTTCTTGGACTGAAGCAACTGTGACTCCTATATTTAAAGGTGGTGATAGAACCAGGGTTGATAACTAAAGACCTATTAGTCTTACTTCCATAATTGGGAAGTTAATGAAAAGGTTATTACTACATTGAATAACAAATCATATGCAAGAAAAAGGTTTAATGGATATCACACAACACATTTTTTTGTAAAAATAGATCTTGTCTTACAAACTTACTTTAGTTTTTTGAGCCTGTTAGTTCTGCTATTAATAAGGGACGTTCCATGGATGTATTATTCCTTGATTATAACTAGGCATTCAACATGGTGTCCTATAGAATCCTAGTTGAACATCTTGATAAGATTGAACTCCATCCAAATATAATTAATTGGATCATATAATGGCTACACAGCAGGAAGCAGAGAGTTGTTATTTGGGGATTCAAATCTAGCTATGGTACTGTTACCAGTGGTGTACCACAGGGCTCTGTTCTGGGCCCCATCATTTTTAATATTCTTGTATCATTCATGTGGACAAGCAATTCTGCATGGATGTATAAGTATGCAGATGACTGTAAAATTGGTGTGATTATTACAGATCATAGTTCTTGTGTGCAATTTCAAGAAAATATAAACCAACTAAGTAACTGGGCTGAAGATTCTCTCATGAAATTTAATGTGAGTAAATGTAAACTTATGCACATTGGACATAATAACCCAAATTATAAATATACTTTAATCATATTTTGGAAACAACTACAATGAGAAAGATTTGAGTGTTTTTATCAGTAATGATCTTTCTTTTGACTTACACACTAAATATAAGGTAAAACACT
This sequence comes from Neoceratodus forsteri, assembly GCA_016271365.2. Lineage (NCBI taxonomy): Eukaryota > Metazoa > Chordata > Ceratodontiformes > Ceratodontidae > Neoceratodus > Neoceratodus forsteri. Next base: position 703,159,609 of record CM057455.1, read on the forward strand.
GTCATAAAATATTGGGTTGTATTTTCAGAAACATAAAAAGTAAAGAAGCCAATGTAATTATGCCACTCATAAAAAAATCCTGTGAGACCACACATGGAATATTGTATTCGAGTTAGTGCTCCACAAGCAATAAAGGATGCAAACATGACAGAGAGAATACAAAGGAAACCTATGAAAAGAGTTAAAAGAATGAGTAATTTAAGTTATTCAGAAAGACTACAAAAACTTGGATTATATTCTATGAAATACAGATGGATCAGAGGTGATTTCTGTTTGGCTTTTAAAACCATGAATGATAATTTTTTGTGGGAAACTATAGGAATTACCTATGAAACAAAAAATAAACACACAAGATCGCATAAGCTACAGATGACTGGAGAAAAAAATAACACTGTGAAAAGAACTAAATAGTTTACACAAAGAATAATATCTAGTTGGAATACACCACCACCAAATATTGTCGGAAGTGACACAATTGAGACTTTCAAAAATAGAATTGATACCTTTATGGGTACTGCTAAATATGAATACTACTCATAGGATGGGTGGCAAGTTCTCTAAGGACAACTGCCTGACTGAGCTTGTAAACCATACTATGAACCAATGAACTATGAACCAATGAACTATGAACACAAAAAAATGCAAAATCATACACTTAGGCAAAAATAACCAGGGTGTGGAATACCGTATATGGAGGGCATGCCCTAGAGGTTATCAAGCTGGAAAGGCACTGGAGCATATTCATTTCACGGGACCTAAAGGTGGTAAAGCAATGTGAGAAGGTGGAGGTAAGGCAAGTAGCATGCTGGGTTGTATCAGTATTGGAATAGCTAGCAGGAAGAGGAAGGTCATCATGCGCTTGTACAGGCAGGTTGTCAGGCTGCACCTTGAGTACAGGGTCCAGTTCTGGAGGCCATACCTCAGGAAGGATGTGGATAGGGTGGAGTGTGTACAGAGGTGGGTGACAAAAAATGGTAAGGGGACTTAGTCATCTGCTATATGAGGAAAGGCTAAAAGACCTCGGCATGTACTCCCTCGAACAAAGAAAGGAAAGGAGAGGAGAGACATGATTAAGACCTTCAAATATATCAAGGGTATTAATAGGGTACCAGTAGGGGACATCTTCCAGCTAAGGGAGCAATCAAAAACAAGGGGGCATGATATACAGATAGATAGTAGGAGTGAGGTTCAGGGGAAACATTAGAAAATTCTACTTTACGGAGAGGGTGGTGGAAAACTGGAACAGACTCCTGGAGGAGGTGGTGGGGGTGTGAACTGTGGGGGGTTCAAGAGGGAGTGGGACAGACACAGGGGTCTGTTGGTTCTGGGGAGGGGGCAGGTGGAAGGCAGCAAAGTTCTGTTGGCTTGCTAAGCATACGGGGCAGACTGGATGGGTCTGGTGGTCCTTTTCTGCTGACACTTTTTTATGTTTCTATGTTTCTTTATACAACCATATTTATTAATAAAATATATTAATTTACTAAATAAAACATATTTGAAATGTATCATCGGTATACAATGAGAATAAATAACACATAATATTCCTGATATCTTCCAGATGTATATCAGGCCAAAACAGTTTTTAACTGTATATGAAATATATCTCAGAATATTTATCTCTAATATATTGAAAATAAATGTTTACTAAACACATATTGTAGAAATTACCATGCAAAATTACACTTGCATACAAATATAAGATTCTTCATTAGAGAGTTCATAAAAACATTACAAAGTAAAATAAAAATTTAAAAAACTAATTTTCTTCATAGTGTAACAACAAAACAGCCAGTCTACTGGTGCAGCATTACAGCTACTGTGTGTGGCACCAACAATCTAGGTTTGGGACTGAAATTGGGTTGCCAGAGGGTTGGCTGGGGGGAACAGAATCAATCATCCAGTAGGACTACTCTCCTTCTCTGGGGATGGAAGGCTGCTGCACTCAGTGTAGTGCTGACCCCTAGTGGTGGATTGGGGTCAGGCACACAGAGACAGCAAAGTAGGGATGGGATAAGAGGTGGGCACTGACATTCTGCATATGGATGCACACATGGGCACGTCAGGGTGGTATTGCACATCTGCCCTTGAGAACATATGGGTGGAAGAAAAGCATGGCTTGCCAGCATGAAGGGACCTGACCCTTCACAGGCTTCACACCCGGTTCTGTGGTACGCCTCCCATCTGAACATCCTGATACAACCAAAGGGGGGGGGGGTGATAAGCCATGGAGAAGATGAAAAGTTGAACAGTAGTTTCAGTTTAGTTTATTTGTTCAGTCTTTAAACATGATTATCACAAAATACAAAAACAAGAATATATACAATACACAGAGACAGAAGAACATAAATACAATAAATATACAAGGGGACCAATTTCATACAAAGCTGTCCAGATCTATCCAGTAATGATGTACAGTGGAAAATTTACAAGATTTAATAAAATTCTAAAATTTAAATCAATCACTAATCCTAAAAGCAGGATAATCTCTTTTTTCTTATTTTCCTAATAAGGTATAGGAATTTCCCAACATTATGTATAAACAGGAGGACCAAGACTAACTCTGTTTCACTAATGGTGAATATAGAAGTAACAATTGGTAATAACCTCTTATATCTAATTTTGTTGTACCAGGGCACTTCAGTAACACATGTGCTAAATCTTCTCTTTCACTTTGGTTACATTTGCACAGAGTTTCATTTATATCCCTGGATTTTTTATATAAGACAGTTTTAACATTGGATTCAAATGCCCGGATATTCAGAAGGGTTGCGCATGAGGCAACAGTGTTGTGCCATGCACAACCCACTGATGCCCCCCGGCATGATATTCAAATGGGGATTGTGCATGGCACAAATCCCGATGCGCTGGAGCGCAGCAGTAATGTATGCGGTGCAGGTAGGGGGCCTGCCCATGCATACTATGCACATCCCGACATTCAGCCCGGGATGTGCTGAGTCCATGCATGTGCAACCTCTACTTGCGCTGCACACAGGTGAGCCAAAAAAAAAGGAACAACAGCTGGCCACCCACAGGTGAGCTGCCATATTGCAAGGCGCAACACGGCAGCTGCCACCTGTGGGTGGCCACCTGAGCTCCAGCTGCACGTTCATGGTGGCGCCCCCCCATGCCTGATCATGGGCATCCATGTAAAATAATATGTCCAATACCTCTGGTGGTCCAGTGGACTGCTTGCAGCCCGATCGCAGGCTTCAGTATAAAAATATCTGTCCAATATCCCTGGTGGTCCAGTGGACCACTCGCAGCCTAATCTCGAGCATGTGTGATAATAAGGAGCTCCATGGTACCTCCTGCCTCACTCTCCCACTGAGCCCCATTGCCCCTCCCCGGTCCAGCGGCGGAGGCAGCCCCTGCCGCCCCACTGCTCGCCAACTGACAGTTGGCTGCGCCATTGGCCGACAGTGTGAGCCATGGGTGCAAGCTCAGATTGCACTCAAGCACAGTCCAGACATTCGGCTCTGTGGTACGGCACAGGCTGCATGCCCATTGGCTCATGCTGGGACCAATCGCGCACAGACCTCGTCACACTGTCAGTCAGCGGGCAGGTAGCAGGAGGGTGGGTTGCTGCCACCCGCCGCTGACTGGGGAGTGGGATGATGGGGCTCAATGGGTGGTGGGGAGGGGGTACGGTTGAGCTCTCCTTATTATCACTTATGCCCATAATTGGGCTGTGAGCGGTCCACTGGACCACCAGGGATATTGGACATATATTTTTACACTGAAGCCTGCAATCGGGCTGCAGGCATTCCACCGGACCACCAAGGATACTGGACAATTTATTGAATCTACATATGCCCGCAATCGGGCAGAGGGGCGTATTGCCACTCTGTGCAGGGGGCTGCCTGGCAGGGCACCAGGTGCAAGTAACCAGGGATTGGCGAACCTGCATGCAAATGGGGCCATAATGACATGCAAATGGACCCATTTGTGCCTTGCATACATTATGGCCCAATTTGCATGTGCACTTTTGAATATCGTGGTTGTTGCGCATAGCGCAATGGAACTTGCGCTAGCGTATCCCCCTGCTCCACTCTAGCCACTTGCGCTGGCACAGTGCCACTGTGCCATGCGCACTGTGGGTGGCAAGGGTGCAATATTCAATGATGCTGTGCCATGGCACAGCTCTGTTGAATATCGCCCAGTCAACGCCCCTGCGCAGCCATGTTGCCCTGCACCCAGGCTTGTGCCACAGCCTGGCGCAGTCTGAATATCCGGGCCAAAGAGTTTAAGTTTGAATCTTGTCAAATTTCTGTGTACATTAGGGTCCTCTAAGACACCAAAATAAAACCTAAATCTATGTGAAACCACATTGTTTGAATACCACTTGGCATATCTGGAAGCACCAATGCAGGCCAAGTCGATATCCCTGTAATATTGCTCAATTTTCTTTCTAACATAGGGTCTGTAATGTTCACTTAAACTAATATTTTGTTGCCTATATGATATAAGAAAAGAAAATAATGCTTATCCAGGAGTCTGTTCAGATGCTGAAACCAATCTGAACTCTTAGAACCCCTGATTTTCCAGTCCACTTTTTCTAAGAGGCAGCATTTACCCAACTCTAATTTGGTAACCTCAATACTCGAACACAATAGTTGATAAATCTGGTGTCAGCACAGGCTTGAAGCATTGTCAAGCCCAGTTCAGCTCTAATAAAATAGGCTGGCACTGGTTTTTGACAGCCCATTACATTTCTTAAAAGTTTAATAGCTGGTTTTCCTAATTGGTCAGTGAGACGTAATCCCCACATTTCTACACCATAAAGGGTTTGAACACTGAATTTAGCTTGTAAAGCACAGAGAAGGGGTCTGAAAGAGTGACTATTGTAGGCATGATTGAATCTTGGCAGAGCCCCTGTTGTTTTTTTGGGGGAGGTATATGTTCGAAATGGCGAGTCCATGAGCCATTGTTAGTATAAAAACATCCCAAGATATGGGTAGTTGGTAACAGTTTCCAAAGTGCTACCATAGAGTTTTCATTGGTACTTTATTTTCCAGGTGCTAATAACCATGACATTTGATTTCCCCAGGCTTATCTTTTAGGATAGAGAGTCTGAAATTATGGCCAAGAGATCTATTTTTTCTGCAGGCTCGATACAGTAAGGGAACACAATATCAAATCATCGGTGTAGGCAAGGGAGGAACAAATATCTGTTCCAATTTTGGGTGAGTCAGATTTTAGAGCCTGCAGTTCATTTAGTAGATTGTCCAAATAAATGCAAAATAGCATCAGTGCCAAAATGAATCATTGCCTTATGCCTTTGTTGGTCCTAATACTATTCCTTCTCTTATCTGTGCCCAAGTATTTGAGTATAAAATTCTGATGCTGTTGACAAGAACTGGGGAGATGCCATGGTTTAACATTATGTTCTAAAGGGTTGCCCTATTAGTTATATCAAATGCAGAGTTATGGTCTATAAAAGCAAGATAAAGTTTTTGTTTTCTAACTATGACATACTTTTCTATTAAATGAGAAAGTATGAAGCAGTTATCAAGGATAGAGATGTGTTCCCAAAAGCCTGCTTGGGCAAGTTGGACAATAAGTTCATATGGAGCCGGTGTGATGGGGCTTGGGAGTCAGTCCCTGATGGTGGAGCCAGCCTAGGGTGAAATAAGAGAACACTAACTGCAAAAATAACTCACAAACAAAAAAAAACTAACAATAAGATATATTTAATATATGTGTGCCAAGTATAAGACATATTGCTTTGAATTCAAAATATCTGGAAAAATGTATATATATGTGAAATATGTTTAAGTTGTATTTAGATATCGTCAGATATAATTTACAAAAATATAGTTTTTTTCCATATAGGCCACTGCACATATGTACACAGTATCAACTCCACCCCCTTCCCCAGTAACAAGGACATGGTCACTTAGTGAAACAAAGCAACACACACACACAAACACACACACACACAAACACACATATTCAAATGTTCTTTCTTTTTATGTTGCTTGCACACATGTGCAAGAAACATAGTGCCATCTTCCGAGTTTTCGGAGGTGTGGCACCCTCTCTTCCAATTCAGTCAGTGTGTTTCCAGGCACGGTCGCAGTTCACCAATCACTGCTGCAGCTGTCTATGACAAGCTGAAAATGCAGTGGCATACAGTTGAAAGGGAGAGCTCTGCTTCAGTGAGCAGAGCTCCCCCCCACACATGCAAGCACGTATATTGCGGGTGATGCTCTCTCCCCCGCACACTTTACGGCTGATGGGGTTTCAATCCCCCGCCGGCTCCATGCCCCCCCACAAAAGCTGTCCAGGTGCCACGCTGGGAGCCCACCCCAGCGTGGCAAAAACTCTCATAGCCGATGGGGGTGCCCAATCCTCCATCGGCTCCACAGCTGCAACCCCTTCCCAAAGCTTTCCTGGTGCCACGCTGGGGGCCCACCCCAGTGTGGCAAAGCTTGTTATAGCCGACTGGGGGTGCCCAATCCCCTGTCAGCTCCAGCTCCCCCAAACAGCCTTTCAACTGCCGCAAACATTCCTCGTCATCATAGTAAAAAAAAACAACCTGCAAATAAAAAACTGTCCCTCGGCACTTCTCCCTGCCCTCCTCCCACAACCCCCACCCATCCACTGCACACCCAGCCTCCCCACACCCCCCTCAACCCATACTTACCTCCAGACCTCTGAGCGACGATCTTCAGTTGACTGGGAACACATCTGCACTCTTCAAAGCCGACCGTGAACTGAGGAAATGCCAGTAAGCTGTATAATGGGATAGATAGGGTTTTTTAAACTTTGCTACATATCTCAGGCATTTTTTGGAATTTTGGCACCACATTTTCAACATGGGATTTTTGGAAACTCTCCTTATGAATTCTGTCACTGTCATGGCATTAATCAGGCCCGAAGGGTGATTTCGCGGTCACTGTGTAAAATCACCTTTCAGGACTGATTAATGAAATGACAGTGCCAGTGTTCATGAGGTGGGCTCTTAAAAAGCCTATGTTGCAAATTTCGTGAAAAAATTTCTAAAAATGACTGTTTTACAGTGTGCGTTGTGCAGTTCCTACGCACACTTGTAAGTTCGCAAATTTTTAATATTTGCACTCCGGATTTTCAACATTGCCATTTTACCACACCTCCTTATGAGCAGTACAGATGTCATTTTTCACATCGTGCTCAAAATGTGTTTCCACGCATGTAGCACACAATGGCCCAGTCGGTGTGCGAAATCAATGTATGAGATGCATTAAGAAAATCACAGTGACACTGTTCATGAGCAGAGGTCTTAAAATGGCTATGTTGAAAATTTGGTGAAAAAATTCCTAAAAATGACTGTTTTACGAGCGTGCGTTGCACAGTTCCTAAGCACACTCGTAAGTTCACGAATTTTTAATATTTTCACTCCAGATTTTCAACATTGCCATTTTACCACACCTCCTTATGAGCAGTATAGCTGTCACTTTTCACATATCACCCAAAATGTCTTTCCATGCATGTAGCGCACAATGGCGCAGTCGGTGTGCGCAATCAATGTTTGGGACAGATTAAAAAAATCACAGTGACACTGTTCATGTGTAGAGGTCTTACAATGGCTATGTTGAAAATTTGTTGAAAAAATTCACAAAAATTACTGTTTTACAAGGTTTTGTTGCGCTGATCCTACGCACGCTCATAAGTTTGCAAATTTTCAATATTTTTACTCCAGATTTTCAACATTGCCATTTTACCACACCTCCTTATGAGCAGTATAGATGTCATCTTTCACATCTTGCCGAAAACATGTTTCCACCCATGAAGTGCACAATGGCGCAGTTAGTGTGCGAAATCAATGTATGGGACATATTAAGAAAATTACAGTTACACTGTTCATGAGCAGGGGTCTTAAAATGGCTATTTTGAAAATTTGGTGAAAAAATTCCTTAAAATGACTGTTTTACGACTGTGCATTGCGCAGTTCCTACACATGCTCATAAGTTCGCAAATTTTTCTTATTTGCACTCCAGATTTTCAACATTGCCATTTTACCACAGCTCCTTATGAGCAGTACAGCTGTCATTTTTCACATGTCGCTCAAAATGTGTTTCCGGGCATGTAGCGCACAATGGCGCATTTGCTGTGCAATCAATGTTTGGGACAGATTAAGAAAATCACAGTGACACTGTTCATGAGCAGAGGTCTTAAAATGGCTATGTTGAAAATCTGGTGAAAAAATTCCCTTCAGATGTTCTGCAATGTTACTAATAAAGACATTGAACAGGACTAGCCCCAAGACCGATCCCTGTAGCACCCCACTGGTCACCCCCTCTCCCTAGACTGCACCCCATTTACCACCACTCTCTGCCTCCTGTCTGTTAGCTGGTTTCTGACCCAGTTTACCACCCTTTCCCCCATGTCTAGCCTACCCAGCTAGTTTATCAGCCTCCTATATGGGATGGTGTCAAAGGCTTTGCTGAAATCACAGGTAAGTGTGTCCACTGCCCCACCCTGATTCATTTTCTTTGTCACCCAGTCAAAGAAATCAACCAGATTTGTCTGACATGATGTCCCTACTGTGAATCCATGTTGTCTATGGTCCTGGGCTCTGATGGCTTCTAGATGCCCCACTATCCTTTCCAATTCACTCATGTTGAATGACTCAGTGAACATGGCTGCCAGAGGTACTGCAATCTCCCTTCGCAGTTCTGTTGATATCCTTGGGCGTATGCCATCTGGTTCCATCGCTTTGTCCACCTTCAATTTAGTGAGCTCCTGCAGGACTCTTTTGCCTTTGAATGGACTATTGTCCACCTCTTCACCCCCTTGGCAACTGCTGTACTGCTGTGGCCCTTGCCCCTCCCACTCTTCTGTGAATACTGAATGGAAAGACACCATGGATGTCTTAGGAGGAAGGCATGGAAATATCACTTCCAAATACCTAAACAGCACATACAAGCAAGCAACATTTGGCATTGACAAATGCTTGTTTTTCTTTCTTTCTTGTCTTAAGTTACAAGGTGACAGTACAGAGCAAGAATAAAACAACCACAAATTAAATTAAGTATGCAACAAGACATGCTAAGGTGTGTAATTAGGCTGTAGTAATTGCACAGCTCAAGGGTATTGTTAAGCATGAGGCACTTGTGCCGACTGCTTTTAAACCCCACAAGAGCAAAGTGCAATTATTACAGCATAATTACACATCCCTGAAGTGTCTTATCACACTTATAATGTGTGTAAGAAAAATCACAGCAACTGATTTTTCTTATACAAGTTATAAAGTTACAGTAATTTTTCTTTTAGGGGAAAAGTACTGTAAAACAGAAAATAAAAGATCCTCTCAAGAACCCTATGGATCCCACAATGTTTCCCTCACTTACTGCGAGAGACAACAGCAATGTGCTAGAGCAACGATTTCTCGGTACCACAATGGATACCACTGAGAGTTTTAATTCATTTATTTATTTTGTTCATTTTAAATTATGACTCAGCGCAGCTCCCTTGATGTCTTGAACAGGCGGCTGTCATTATGACTGTTCAACGTTCAAAGTGATGTGCTCAAGCAGTGCTCTGTGTGACTCCAGGAGTGTAAACGTCAGATCAGGATTTGTGCTGTGAAGCGGCTGACACCTTGAAAGAAGTGCAGGAGTGAAATTATGGGCACATAATTACACAGCTATAGTGGTGTTTCAGCCAATCACAGCACAAAATTTTCCTTACACATACAAAAAAGTTTAACAGCGCAATTCACTGATAATTGCAGTGGGGCTGGCAGTATAGCCTAGATGTTAGAGTAATGAGCTGTGAATGAGAAGCTGAGAACCCCTACATCCTCCATTTGTGTAGTGTATTACTTTGTGCTAGTCACTTAAACTCATCGGTGCTCCCATGTCACCCCTGAAAACATGCACTTGTGCCTAGTGGGCATTACCTACTTACCAAAAATTAATAACACAATTCTTCACAACAATGTGCAAATGGTAGCATCTTTCAAAAAAAGAGGTGTGCAAGAACAAGGAGGCACAATTTGAAGATGGGGGGGCAGCTCAGAGGTAATTTAAGGAAGTATTTTTTCACAGAGAGGGTTGTGGATGCATGGAACGACCTTCCGGAGGAGGTTGTGGAGTCAAAAACAGTGGTGGAATTCAAGCATGCATGGGATAGTCATAAGGCCATTCTAGGGGGTTGGGGTAGGAAGAAGTAGGCTGCTGGTTAACTAGGATCTGCAGCTTATCCAGTAGGTAGGGAAATGGGCAGACTGGGTGGGCCAAACGGTCCTTATCTGCCATCAAATTCTATGTTTCTATGTTTCTATGGGTGATTGTTTCAGTAACTGGGGCCTGGCATACTCAGTGTTTGCCCACATGCCCCCCCCCAAGCTACACACCTCTGAACAAAATCCTGGTTACTGGGATGCAGCATGTCTTGTGGCTGTTCACATGGAACTCTTTACTGCTTCATGTCTCTATCCCTCCTGTTGTACCAGGCTATAGTTGTCCCACTGGTGGGCGCTGCTGTGGGACTTGGCTACAACATGCACTAATCCTTCAGCCCAGGCCAATACTATGTAACCCACTTAGTGGCAGGATCCTCTGTGGTAGTAGTGGTTGTAGATTCCTCCGGTGCTCTGACCAGCTTTCCCCTGCAGCACTAAGATGTGTATGGGAGTCACAGCAGGAAGGGAGTTTAGCAATGACACAAGAAGGTGGCCATAATTACACATGACATATACCCTGAGTAACAGGGATCTGTAATGGTCCACATATGACACAGGTACCTGGAGTGGCTCCACCACCATCAACACACATACACCCTGTCCTGGTACATGTAGACATGGCCCTATAGAGTAAGGGTGTAAAGGATGTGAATCAGTTTCGGTACTTGCTTGGAATGTGGATTGTACCTCTTTCCATGTGCCATTCTGCATTGATAGTCAGTGGCCCAGTGGGCATGTACAGGACCACTCAAAGCACAGTGGCCACACATGGACCAGTCCCCCCTTTATTGTCACTGGCCCAGCCCTGTACTATGGGGGCCTTAAAGGGTGACCTTGTAACTGTGTCCCCATTGGTGCATGCAGATGTGGGCTACTGTACACACTGTGTGCACTGTGTACTTGGACATGTACAACACCAGCGTGGATATCACAGCCATCAGTGTCAGACTATGATCATCTGTTCCAGTTTCCTGATGAATGTACTCCTACTGAAAATGGAGCAGGATGGAGGACTGATGCTAGCAAAGGCATATATATCTGTACATGCTCAGACTAGATTGAGGGTGTCTAACAGAACAGCAGTGTATATGCTGGCTAAGGTTTGATTGGAGGACCATAGATGGCCTGTCCACACTACTGGCATTACACTGACAACAAGGACCTTATGGAGACATGACTTTGATGTGCATAGATGGGTGTTAGCAGGAGTGGCATGCTATGCCAAAAGATCTTTTCAGTGTTTTATGGGGATGCCACAGGTATGAGCAAGGTATACAGTATGTGACCTAATGCTTCTGGCAAGTCACTAGAGCACTGCTTCAGTGTATGAAGGACTATGCTCAAACACTAAGAATGATCCAGGAGCATCAAAACAAAATGCTATTTGCTAGAGTGACAAATCTGCTTGAGGCAATTGCTTGTACCCATGTGGTTATAGTGCTGCTCTCTGAGTATGGACAGGTGTATCATAACAGAAAGGTATTCTACAGCATGAATATGCAGGTTGTATGTGATGCAACAGGAACCATCACATAGCTGTGTGCAAAAGTCCCTTAAACCACATGATTCATATATCATGGCACGATCATGGCTGTTGCCATATCTTCATATCATGGAACAGGATTGGGGTGGTGATTGGGAACTACACATAGGGATGCCATGATCCATGCCAATGTGTGTACATCTTCCAGATTGGCCCACATTGCCCATTTATGTTCCCCAAAGTGATAACAGTTATCCCTATGACCAACCCAGTTCAACCTGTTGCTAAATCCTGAGACTGAGGCACAGTCACTGTATGATGAGGTGCACAGACACATAAAGGGGCATTTCCAAACAGGTGTTTGGAATGCTGAACATGAGAGTCAGGTGCCTAGGCATGACTGGAGGCACACTATTGCTGCCCCTGGCAAGGTGTACTGTATAAATTTTGCATGCTGCATGTGGCATGACATAGGTATGTGTAAATGGCTTCATGTACTCCAGTATGCAGATGTTCCAGATGCTGGTGAGAGCACTAAGACAGTGCCATAAACTCTGACCCCTGCTACAGAATGGCCACAGTGTACCAATCCGGAAGATCAGGGTGGGGTGGTGGATGCCTACTTTATTTAGGGCATGCTTCCCCAGTCCATTCTGCAGGACTGTGGGAAGAAACCTTGTGATGTGCTGTGCCAAGAAATATGCAAGAATTAAACATGTCGATAGTATGTGCTTTACAGGTATATGTCACTGTGCATGTGCAGTGTGAATGAACAGGAAGGCACAAGACCTGGGACTACTCTGCTAGTGTGGGATTACAAAGACATGCTTTATACTGTGTTCCACTCTTCAACTGTTAACCCCATGTTCTAGGGGGTTTCTCTGTGTCCTGTTTGCTATTACCCTCTGGTGGCTCTTCACCACATCCATCTTGCACAGTTCTTGGTACCACATTCTCTGGAGGTGAAGCAGACAGAATGTTCTTTTGACTGGATATCCCAGAGGGACTCTACTGCAAGACTGGGTGTGCAATTAATAGTTGTGAAATCACTCTTAGGCCTTTGGCAAGCAGACCTGATAGTTGAAGCCCCCCTTCCACCACCTGTCTGAGTGTGCCCATGTCACTATGCAAACCACTAGCTCAGTGGTCATGGTACCCATCTGGGTGTGGATGGCATTGTGGTGGGTCCCCAGAGTGACAAGCACTGTTCACATCCCACCAGATTCTCTGCTCAACTGGTGTATGTCCTGTTGGATATCCCATGCTGCCTGAGTCTTTTCTAACAGCCACATGTCAGAGTGTAACCTTTGACAAACCTGTTGCTATTTCCTGTGGGTGCTGCCATGCAACATGTTTGTCTCTCATGAGTGTCAGTACTGTTGTTATCATGCAGTATGAAGGTATCCCATTGTGTGCTTGGTAGGGACACAAGTAGGCTTGTGTTCTGCATGCTCCAGATAGGGTCTATCAGTGAAGATGGTGCTGGAGGTGGGGATGATGGTGTGGCATATCAGACTGTGTGGCAGGATGAGATAATAACCCTGAAGACAGTTCCATATTTCTTTTCACACTGTACTGTTCGATTTCTTATCTGGCTATCCTTACATTTCATGACAGGGTGGCCAACCTGTCATTTCTTTTAATACTGTGCTATCCTTTTATCTTTAAAATAAATTCTGTCTTCATGAATTAAAAATCAGCCACCCTACATTGTATTCCCCAAGAGTTTTTGTTACCTCTACAGAAAAGTAGCTATAATGTTAAAAGGTAAAGCTTGTGGAAGTAGCACTGGTGTTTACAATCACTCGCTAATTAGGTGATCATGCGCACGATCGCACATTCATGAAGGAACTATGCTCTCAATTGCACAGTCCAAATAATTTAGAGCCACAAAGTTCTTCAGAGAAGGACCGCATGCTAAAGTAAAGCATAGAAGCAAGCGCGGTACTAAAGATGCATCAAGAAGCGAGCAGGCTGTTACTAAGGGAACAATAAACAAACCCTGCAGCCGCTCGCTCTTGCATAAGAAAATAAGAAAATGTTCTTTTTTCTTCTGTATAAATGTCCCTGCTTGTGTGATGGTTACAGGCTTGTGGGGAGGCTTGGCAGCGGTATTTAGGGTACAAAGGCAATTCTTGGGGGAATAGCCTTAACAGGAAGGGAGACAAAAAGTAAAGCCAACAGCTGAAAGAAAAGCTGATGGGTGAAGTTTAAAAAGGAAAAACAGTTTGTAAACAGTATCTGGACAAGATTAAAGGATTGATATGAGTATTAAGCTGGGGAAATGTGTTGTGTAAATGAACATTGCTTGGGGAAATAAAGTAGACTTGTTTGTGGGGAAAATAATAGTATTTTTTTGATTTCTTCTTTCTGAAACTAAATAAAGAATAATAAAAATCTCCTACTTAACAGGGCAAATAGATGAAAAAGCGCACACCCAGTAGGTTTATCTCTATGAAGGCTGTAGAGCTTCCACATTTTGAAAGAATTAATATTTATGTATTTTCTTTACCTGAATTAGCCTTTGTAATTGTGGGAAGGTCATCCTGTAGGCAAGGCAGCCCAGCAAATGGCTGTTTTTATAGAAGAGTCCTGGTGATGTTACAAATAAGGGAGGAGCGTAGGAAACCCTGATGATGATGCCTACATAACTAATTAAGGTTATTTTCATTGATACACAATGTTTTATTTAATTTAAACCTTTTATATGGAAGGTGGGTGAAACTGGGACATATTTTAAGGAACCCATAGCATGGTGAACCTTATCCTGAGGCTAAAATTAGGATTTTAGAATAAATTAGCTGGTCACATGTTGATGAGGTCATCAAGACTGTACTATCAAATCCTTCCCTCTAGAGGGCTTCAGGTTAGGGAAAGTTGGAGGCTAGTCAGTATCTCCTGACTAGCAAGGAGTGAAGGGGTGTGAGTGCTTACACATCTAAATATTGAACTAAGGATATTGTATATACAGAGAAGAGAGAGGAAGTCAAGAAGAGGACTTGCCTAGATTATGAACTTTCTTTTTTCGTTAGTGTGAAGGATTTAACACCTGATTATTTTTCTTTTCTGTAAATATCTGGACTTTTATATCATTTTGGATTAATAAAATGATAAATGCTGAAGTAAGCATTTTATATGCACTATAAATCTTGGCTGTGTCTGTTATTAGAACCCACACGTCCACAGACTGGTGTCACTTGCCCTGGTTGGTGTTCTGGGGGTGAGTGTGTGGTCCATGCCTGTCATTTCAGAAGTGATCTACTGGATGTCATTTTGCTGTCCACCAGTGTCTGTGTTGGTGGCATGTCAGGTACAGTCTGATTGCTATTGTCCTATTGGGGTCACAACTTTAACATCTGGTTGTGTGCACTGGCCAATAGGTTTGCTCTCTTCATCTGTGAAAAGTGAAGTATGCATATGTATTACTACATTAGATGCATTAAACAGTACATTTGGTATTACTGTGTGGTGCTAACCTTTGTATACTCGTGGGTCCACCATGCAAAGTAGATAGGTGGACCAGCCTAATTTTTCAATTTACGATGTAGAGAATGGTATTTCTGTAGATTCCTGTATAGGTAGACCTCACCTTTCAGAATTTGCTTGTTATCCCAGAGAAAACTTTTGGATGGCCCCTCGGGAGGCCTATTTCTGATTTTGGACATTGTTGGCCATCTGGGCCCCATAGGTCGGCCTAGCAATGCCCGATTTACAATTCCGAGGTGCCATTTTCTACATTTATTGCCATGCCAATTTGGATGGAACAACTTAGAAAATCCAAAATGGCCACTAAAATCCAATACGGCCACCATATCATTAGTAAACGCTCTATTCACTAATGATTTCCAAATCTCTAGCTTCCAAGATACCAATTATCTATGATTCTTGAACAGGGAGTTTATTATTATTATATTTAATATAAACACTTACCAAATTAATATAATAGAACATAAATATAAATAAATGATGCATAATGCATCAATCTGCTTGTTAGTGCCATTAACCAAAATTGCGTCCACTCTGTGAGAATTTGTCACTTTGTTCACAGGATAGCAGGGCATGTTAATGTATGTTGTTTGTCTGTTTAGTTTGTATTTCTAGTTTCTAGTTTTTAATTTTAGTTTCTGTTTCAGAAACATGGATAGCCCTCTAGCTGTACCAGTTGGATTGCTCAATCCATCTGATATGGCTACCTGTGTTCTTTGTGAGAACCAAATTAGCGATACAGAACTGCAACATATATTACGATAGAATGGGCTGAATACCATCAAGGCTTTTGCAGAGAAATGTTCTGTCATAAAACCAGCTTCCAAGTATGCCACAAACTTCAACCTCATATGGAATAAAATCCATAACCAACTTTCCCCCGGCCCTGGAGAAACAGACCTACCTGTTCATACAAGGTGTCACTAAAATTTCACAATTGAAAGGAAATTAAACACCAACTCAATGAAACAACTTTCTTCAGATTAATCTTCTGAAGCTGAATTCTCAAGCATACTCAACCCACAGATGTCCAGTAGCAGTGAAGCGGTCCATTTAATTAAATGTAAAAGGAATTTGTTGGAATTTAAGAAAGATGAGACCTGATTCATCTGTGATAAGAAAAGGAGAAGGAGAGGAAATACAGAAGAAAAAACTCGAAAGAGTTGAACTTGAAGATGGAAAGATTACATTTCCTGTAAGCATGTTACACAATGAAAATTCTGATGATGCTATTTTGTCTGGTGCAGCCAAATGTTTGAAGGTTGCTACTGCCAATGTTGATGTCTTTGCTGAGGACATCAAATACGATCAAAGTTGTTACAACACTTTTGTCTATGGTGGCAAATGAAAGAGACAAACACCAGGTGGGTTGGAAAGTATTCACACAAAGAGTGCTGAAACAGAGTTTTTTCAAATCGTGAGAAGAAAGGTTGCTAAACAGAAATGCTGCTATTTCCTCCCAGAATTACTGGAGGATCTTCTATGAATTCCAGGATGTAAACAAGATGCTAGAATAAATCACACATTTCAGCTGAAGAAGCTTATCAGCAATGAATTTGGAGATGAGATAGGTTTTACTGTGGGGAAGGGAATGCACTGGAATCCTCTCATTCTTCACTCAACAAAAGTAAATCCACTTTATTCTTTGGCAACTCTGAGAGGAGCTGGGCTCAGAGATAGTGACATCACCAAGGCATTTGCAAAGATGATCAATCGAAAATTGAAAGACAGACAAATTGAGTCACCACAGTTTCCTTTGGCACATGAAGACTTGCTTTCTGAGCTTGATAATTATGAACCTATTCCAGAAATCTTCAATGCAATAGCTCTCTCTCTATAAGCCCTTCTAAGATGATTAATGCTCTAGGTTATGTGACCATCCCAACAGAAATTCAAGCTACCAAGATATGGTCCATTGCTAGTGAACGGCAATGCCTCATTACTAGAGAACATTCTCCAAAGTCAATAGTTCTATCCATGGTCATTCATCATCTCACCAGAAGTAAAGAAGCAGTCAATCTTCTACATCGTTCGGGGGCTGGTACTTCTTAGACAGACATCAGAAGACAAAACAAGAAATTGGCCCATGATAGTAAATCTGAGGAAAAAAAAGCACCGCACATGATTCCACCTGGACAACCGACTCATGTCACAATTGATAACTCAAATGGTAAGCAACAGACATTAGTAGGAGTCTCAACAACACATGACACTAACTCAATGATTTACATACCCCAAATGTTGCTTCCTGCTGTCATCTATGATTTCCCAGTAAAAGAATAGAACATTCCAAGCATCTCAACAAGAGAAGTCCAGGAAACTTTTGAGAGCTCAGAATCTATTGACTATGGGGATTACAAAATAGGAAGGAGAACCCCCCCCCACTGATCGTCCCATCATATGATAAGGATGAAAGAAGGACCAAGCTTGATCTTCGTTTGAGCAAAGATTGTATTTGGGCTCTGACAGCAAGCATTGAATCTTCCAGAGAAAATGAATCCCTACCATTCCTAGGATCATGGACAGCTTTCAATAAAAAAGCAACATCAACCACTACTTTCAAATCCAAAACTGATTTCCTGCCTGTTATACCATGTGAACCAGATGATGCAGTTTGCAAATATTACCCTGATTTTCTCTTGGATCTAATGGGTGACCTACAAATTGACCACATCTTCAGCCATAGTGATCATGCAGTTTTCTACAAAATTGCACAAATAATGAGGAAAGAAGAAAAATATACAAAAGCGATTAATTTGATGGGACTGATTTCATGAACTGATGGTGAGGCAGAAGATTCTCTACAAGTGATATGCTGCTATGGGACTTCATGACTGGTGGGTTCAGGTGGGGATAATAATGGATGGATCTATTGACCAGGCCTTGGAAGGGTGCCACTATTCTAGATCAATGATGTTACATAAACAGTACCTCAAAGCTCTTCTATGATTCATGGGATCCAAGATTCATTGCTTACTAACCAATGGACTACAAGAAAAGCTCATCAACATGAGAAGATCTGTATCGGCAGTATCCCTGAATCTTGTCCTCTTGGATGAATCTTACCCTGAAGTTCAGTCATGAATGCTGGAAACCTCTGGCACCATGGGACAGTGGGTGACAGTCTACATTGGTGACACCAGCTCTCTTCTCATCCAGGTCACTGCATACAGAGATAAGAATCTAAACTTGCATCTACAGGCTCAAAAAGATATTCTACATTTACTGTTTGCATTCAACCATCAAAACTACTCTTGGTATTTGACGTGGCATCATGTAGACCTCATCAATCTGAAAACCATCAATGAGAAAGCATAAAATGAACTGCAGGAATATGGCATTGGGGCTAGTTTGTCCAGTTAGGTGTTCTTCATAACCCCTGGTGACCAAGTGACTGAGGTCTCAATCAAGATAAGGGGTGGACCCATGAGGCAAGGGCAAGGCAAGGCAAATTTATTTAAAAAGATGCCCAATCCTGGAGGCCCTGGGCACCATACAAATAAATAGACATATATTCAAAAAAGCAAAATCAATAAAAAACAGAAGATAAACATATGAACATATAGGTAATTAACTCTACATAAAAACAGTTCTCATAAATATTAAACTAAGCATCAAATTACCAATAGCTGTGGTCTGATATGTAGATGAACAGCTTAATCCAGAAAGGTCTGGGTGAATAGATGGGCCTTAAGGTGAGCCTTGAATACCTTCAAAGTAGGGGCCCCTCATAACCATTTATTTATTTATTTATTTATTTGCTTTTGTTAACCGGGTTAGCACACTAGACAGCCAATTGCCTATTTTCAGGTGCAACCAGGGAGAGTTACAGGTGAGGAACTTCATACAGGAACAGTTGAGGAATCAAAAGAAATACATAGGAAAAAACAGGCATTTCAGGGCTGGCTGTAAGCAAGGTGGCAGAAAATTCATACAGTAACAGTTGGGGAATTGAGAAGAATACATAGGAAATAAACAGGGTATGACAAGGCTAGCTCTAGAGCATGGTTGGCAAGAGGTCACACATGGACAGTTGAGGAGACACGTAAACATACCTAACGTAACATGCATTTCAGACTGGCTTTAGGACAAGGTAGGCACGGAGCATAACAAAAAGGCTGGGACATAAATGAATATTAATTAGGAGGTGAAATAGTGGAGTAGACAGAAGCAAAGACAATAGTAAGTGCCTGTGGGGGGTGCCCATTGGCATGGGGTTGGGACAAGGTTTCTAGGCAGGGACTGGAGAAGAAGTGCAGGTGAGGCTGAGGCTGAGGCTGAGGCTGAGGCAGAGGCTAAGGCCCCCACCCAACTTGGCTAGAGGGAGGAGAGGCGCAGTGGAGTAGACTACAAGGAGCAGGGACGGGGAAGAAGGTTTCAGGAAGTTCCAGAGGGAGCCATGAGGGGCAACAAATTCCACAGGATGGGGGCGGCAGCACTAAACTCTCTGTCTCTGGCTAATTTCAACCTCATCCTGTGAATCACCAGGGGGCTTCCACATGAGGAATGGAGGGGGAAAACTGAGAGAGCAGGTGCAAGAACATCTAACAAATAACCAGGGCCCTCACCATGTAGGAACTTATAGGTGATAAGACCCATCTTAAAGAGGATCCTCCATCTGACTGGCAGCCAGTGCAGCTCATGCAACACCAATGTAATACGGAAAAAGTTTGGCTGCCCAGTAAGTAACCAGGCAGCTGCATTCTGCACTAGCTGCAGTCTGTGGAGAGATCGTCCCATGACCCCGAGGTAGAGCGCATTACAGTAGTCAAGCCTTGTTGTAACAAAGGCATGTATCAAAGTGGGGAGGTCCAGAGGCAGACCAAGGGGCTTTATTCTGGTGACATATCTGAGGTGAAAAAAGCAAGAGTGGATGGTGGAAGATATCTGTGCCTCCATCGTTAAACTTCTATCCAGAATGACACCAAGATTTTGCACCCTAAAGGAAACATAGAAACATAGACGTTGACAGCAGATAAGGACCACAGTACCTGTCCAGTCTGCCCATTTCTTTTTTTACCTTATGAATGTGCCACCGGCCTATACCCTGTCAATGGCCTGTCTATTCATACTCATCTGTATTGCGCCCTTATGCCTATCCCATGCCTATCTGAAGCCCTGCACTGTATTCATATCCATCACTTCCTGAGGTAGGCTGTTCCATGCATCCACCATCCTTTCTGTGAAAAAGAACTTCCTCACATTACCCCTTAATCAACCTCCTTCAAATCTCATTCTGTGTCCTCTTGTCCTGCTATTTTTCTTATATTGTAATATGTTAGAATTTTTCACCTTGTTAATGTCCTTGAGGTTTTTGAATGTATCGATCATATCACCTGTCTCCCTTCTTTGCTCTAGGGTATACATATTGAGCTCCATTAATCTGTCCTCATATGTTTTCTGATGCAGTCCCTGCACCATTTTAGTTGCCCTTCTCTGGACTGCCTCAATTTGGTTAATGTTCTTGTGAAGGTGTGGCCTCCAGTACTGCATACAGTACTCCAGATGGGGCCTAACCAGTGTCTTGTAAACAGGGATTATTACCTCCCTCTTACAACTTGTGATACCCCTACTAATACACCCCAACATCCCCCCAACCTTGCCTACTGCTTTAGTAGTCTGATTGGATGATTTCAGGTCATCTGTGATGATGATGCCTAAGTCATTTTCTTCCTTTGTGAGTGCCAGCAACTCCCATCCCAGCCTATAGGTGGCTTCAGGGTTTCTCTTCCCTATGTGCATGATCTTGCACTTCTTTGCATTAAACCCCAGTTGCCACTTTTCCGACCATTTTGCCAGTTTATCCAGATCTCTTCTCATTCTGCCCACCCCATCTGGATCATCTACTCTGTTGCATATCTTGGTGTCATCTGCAAACAAACAAACCTTACCCTCCAGTCCATCTGCAATGTCACTGATAAAGATATTGAAGAGGAATGGCCATAGGACTGATCCCTGAGGTACCCCACTTGTGACTTGCATCTCTTCTGACTGTATACCATTTACCACCACTCTGTTTTCTGTCCATCAACCAGTTTGCCACCCAGTTGACCAACTTCTGACCCAACTAAGAATACCCAGCTTATTGATCAATCCTTTATGTGGAACAGTATCGAAAGCTTTGCTGAAGTCAAATTAGGTGACATCAACTGCTCCCCCTTGGTCCACCACTCTGGTTACCCAGTCAAAGAAATCTATGAGATTAGTTTGACAGGACCTTTGTTTTGTAAACCTATGCTGACTTGGATCCTGTGATCCTATAGATTTCAGGTGTTGCACATTCCTTTCCTTAAGGAGTGCCTCCATAATCTTGCCCACTACTGAGGAAAGACTGACTGGTCTGTAGTTCCCTGCCTCCTCCCTGCTACCACTCTTGTGGAGCGGGATCACATGAGCCCTTCTCCAGTCTTCTAGGACCTCTCCTGTGCTCAGAGACTCACTAAACAGTTCTGATAACAGATTGTGATGGGGAATTTCTCCTCCACCCCAGCCCCCCTAGCTTGCGGAGTACCTCAGGGATTGGTGTTAGCCCCAATGTTGTTCACAGTGTATATGCTACCCCTGGGGGGGATCGTTAGGAAGTATGGCTTGTGTTTTTTATTGCTATGCTGATGATACCCAGCTATACTCATCCTTTGCCCCAGGAACATCCAACACAGTAGATGTGCTAAACAGCTGCCTTGTTAAGATCAATGATTGGATGGCCTCTAGCTGGTTGTGACTGACCCCAATAAGATGGAGATATTTGTGGTGGAGTTTAACAGAGTGCATGACAGGATGGCCTCTGGATCAGAGACTGGACTTGTTCTGGGATCTGTTCCATTGAAGGCATGGGATCAGATTCACAAGAGATGCTACAGGGAAAGGTGTATCAGCAGTACCTCGACAATAACGACAGCAAAACAGATCATATACAGCATTTCAATGAGTATGTTAGACAAGAGGATGTAAGAAGAAACATATGATACCCACTTACTATCAGCAATGGCAGAAACACCCATACTGTATACCCAGATTCAGAAGAATTCCAGTTTTTCTGCAACCATGATGAGGCAGATATGAGGATAGTGCTGCATTGTGCTCTTGCGAAAGGCCCAGCTGTCATCCGAGCCAGTGATACAGACATCCTCATCCTGATGGTTTATACTTTCACAAAGACCCTTGCAGATTCATCATGGATGCTCCAAATCAATCCCGACATATTTGTAAACATAGGATATATACATGATCACATTGGAAATGCTGCAAGTCTCAATTTGCCAGCATACCACACTGTCTCTGTATGCGATGCAGTGAGTTATTTCGACAAGGTATCAAATAAATTAGTCTTTCAACATTTGCACAGGGTTGAAAAAAGAATAAATCTCCTTTCCAGGCTTGGGTAAAGCACATATGCTTCACAAGACACTGAACAAAACATCAAAACCTTCATTCAACACTGTGTGTACAATGGTACAAGAGGAGAGGATCTGGTAGACACACGAGTAAGGCAATACAATAACCTGAAAGGGAAGACTATGCAAATGATTCTACCAGACCCAGCAAGCCTATGTCAGCACATAAAGAGAGCAAATCTCATAGCCTACTATTGGCGCCACTGAACAGAGCCAGAAAGTTGACCCTTGTTTGTCAGGACGGAAACAAGAGGCTGAAACACTGAAACCTGCGTGGTTCACTGGGTTTCAGTTACCTGACATCCTACATCATAGAAGGAAAGGTGGAAGGTTAGCTGACCAACGATGTGCGGCTGAAGGAGATTAGGCAGACGACGAAGTTGAGTCAACATCTCAAAGACACAAAAAGAAGAGCAAACAAAATCCTTCAACCACAGTGCCAATGACTGATTTTGCAGGAGATGATGACACTGAAAATGATACATCGTCAGCCAAAGAACAAACTTCTGTGCATGAACCTTCAAGTTTCGATGTGAATATGACAGTTAAGATCCAGAGTGGTCTTCTATATAATGACTTCGAAACTGGACATTACATCTAAGGTGTACTGGTGACCCAAAATACTCATAGCATTCGGTCAAATCATTGATAAAATTACTTAACTCTAAACAACAAATCAGCACATACAACATTTAGATTTTAAGCATTACTGTATGTACTTCAAACTATTTTATCAGTAAATTGCCTTGTAAATTCAATTGTTTTATGTAGTATTAATGTGTGGATTTGGTCCTGTGTCTAATAGGGAGCCTCAAAGCAATATATAGATGCCATAAATGTTCATAAATAAATGTTCAATATATAGATGTTCATAAATCATTGATAATTGATATCTTGGAAGCTAGGGATTAGGAAATTATTAGCAAATCAAATATCTACTAGCGAAATGGCGGCCATATTGGATTTTGGTGGCCATTTTGGATTTTCTAAGTTGTTCCAACCAACTTGGCATGACACTAAATGTTACACCTTGAAATTGTAAATCGGGCATTCCTACGCTGAGCTATGGGGCCTGGAGGGCCCACGTCCAAAATCAGAAATATGTCCCCGAGGGGCCATCCACCAATTTTCTCGGGGATAACAAGCACATTCTGAAAGGTGAGGTCTATCTACACAGGAATCTGCAAAGATACCAACCTCTGCATCATAAATTGAAAGATTTCACTGGTACAGCTGTCTAAAGGGCATTACATTGGCCTCTTTCTGTGTGTCATGGTATAGGGTGTATATCTATCAGCATCTTTCTCAACACTATGGTATTGCAAGTCAACACCTGTGGGATAGTGTCATCAATTAGTAGGTATATGGTTTCAGTGTAGTATATAGTGTGGAGTAGTACTATGGGATACTCGCCTTCCATTGTGCTCATGACATCCTTGCCATCAATGTGCTGCTGGCTGAGGGTTACAGGCCCTAACATCCTTGATGGGGTTTAACTGAGGCTCATTATCAACACTGTATGACCCTCCACCTATTGACAGCTACATCTTGTGGAAGCAAGATAGTTTCTTCTTCAACACGCTATGGGGGTGACACAAACTGTGCTTAATTGCACTTATTGTGGAGGCTGGTACCAGCTGTACTGAATGTGGCCTATATACCCCCTCCCACCACCTGTTTGTGGACCAGCGTACACTGTATGCCCCAAAAGCATATCAGTTTGAATAGTCATGGTGGACCTCTGTTGCAAATATTGCCCAGTTTTTTAAGTTTGAGGCCCTGAAGGGAAGATGCACTATACAACCATGTCTACCATGACCTCTCATTCCACATCCTGTGAACAGCAATACCAGTACTGGCAGTTCCACTTGAGCATCCTTGCTCCCCTTATGCCATGGGTATGCCTGCCATGTCTCTATTCTAAGCTGATATTTCCACATTGGCAACTGCAGGGTATTCATTCTCCTTACATGGTGGGGTCAATGGATGTTATCTGGGACTATCAGTGTTTTTTTGTGGATTCAGGCTCTTTGTTCTCCATGCCTCTATGCATACTGATGCTTACCTAGTGAACGCTGTAACCACTTTGGTGAACTGGGTGATGTGTGTGGTTCTTATGCAGTGCATAGTGTGAAGCACATTTTTCACAAATTTTCTGAATATCCCAGTCTCCTTTGTGGATTGGGCACTTATTATCTTTAAACAGAATGTAAACATTTTTGATCTAGGCTTAGAAATGTGGCTGCTGGTAGTTCCTCCAAATGTACTGTACAATTGCACTTGCTACTGAATTTGGTATTGTACTTTGCATTTGCCACTTTAACATTATTGTATTTCTTACCATCCTGTAATCCCCCCAAAAAAACCTAACTAGCACCTGGAAACAAAATCTGGCTCAGTTTGCATTTCCCAGTCAATTCATTTTAAATGAATGCATGAATAATTTGCAGCATTCCCTAAATGTATGTTTATAATATGTGTCTGTATTAAATCAACTGGATGAGTGCTTTACATGAGTATGGTACAAAGTCTGATTTATCCAAACATTTACACTAAAGATATAAAACTCAGGGACAGTCTAGAGGTGTTGTGGAAGCACATTGTTCTACTAGCTGGGAGACTAGGGTTTGTGTTTGAGCCCTTCAGTCCCACGCTTGACCTGATGGAGGGCCAGGTATCATTATGTAGGTTACGTGCCTGGCTCCAAGTGGGTAGTGAAGACATATTCCTCACAGCATTCATTGATCCATTCCCTGTGAATTGCAGAACAGCACAGGATTTTGGCTGTTAAGATTACCACCCAATGACCCCTTCTATCTGTAGAAAGGATGCTGACTAGGCCTCTTGGGGTGGGGGACAGGATGAGACATAAAGGAATCATGGGGTCAAAAGAATAATTAGCAGAAATAATAGCCAATGTGTCCCAAGTCCCAAAAGGAATAAGAATAGAATCAAATCAAAAGAACATGCAGATTATGCTGGTGAAGAAAGGTTAAATGTACATTACCTCACCTGATTTTGACTCCATAAGAAATGACACTGTATGGCTTTTAGAAGCCCAGACATGAACCTTAATAGATCATTGGTTGGTGTACAGTAAAGAAAAAAATGTATAGTAAAGGAAAGGTGGAAGGCAGCCCTTGAACTTGGTATTGTGGTTTATCTATCCCCTCAGCTCTTGAAGTGCATGGTCATGTCCTGGCTAACTTTCAGACCTTGAGGGCTATTGGAAATTCCAGAGCAGGAGGGGCCCCTTTGATAAGTTGGCAGTTGTGGTTTTGTAAGGGGAAATGAACTTCCTCCCATCAGCTATAACTAGATATTTTCTGAATGAATTTCTGTGTAATAAATAACCCGAAACATTTTCTACTTCTGAGTCATTCTTTTATCTTTCTATTACAGGTGTAAGGCACAGGTCAAAACCAGGTCAATCAAACCACATATCATACAGTAATAGTAAGAGGAAGAGAGCCCAAAATGTAGGTAACTGAGATAAAGTACAGTATTTTCAAACTTGGCTCTGTCTTTAGTACACTATACAGTAGTTAACTACAGACTAAAAGGCTAACAAATGGTGCCCCTGTTTAAGATAAACTACCCATTGCCAAGGGAAAACCTGATCTTAAATGAGACCTGCACTGAATCTGTAACCTATTTTCCCCTTTAGAAGCTGTTTTTAAATGTTGGTTCCAGTTCCATTATTGTTCTACCTAAACATGCTATTATTATCCTCAGTGGTTGTTTATTATTTAGACTCTGGTGTTATTTTAAAACAGTATGATTAAGGTTTTGTCACTCTGAGCCACATAATTCTATAGTAGAACATGGTGGCATTATGCCAACAATGGAAGAGCTGAGCAAGGAACATAAAATACATGATACAGTTCTAAACCAACACTTATTATCTTTGTATAAATCAGAAACACACACTAGGATAACTACTGTAAAAAGCCAGTCGAGACAGAAGAGTAACAAAATTGGAAATGTTTATTTATTTATTTACTGAATTTTGTTGACTGGGTTGACCCACTGAGACCAAAAGTCCCTTTTTCGGGGATGACCCAGAATTAATTACATGTATGTAAACACAATATAATAGAAGTAGGAAGTCAATAAGCAGTGCAAGCTATATCAACAGAATGAGTAGAAACATAGGGTCAAGTGATTGCAAGACATTGGATCGTATAATGTATAACTTGGTGCTAACATACAGTTAAGTCTTTGGTAAATGGAGAAAAAGGCAAAAGCAGTAAGGACAGGGATGGGGAAAAAATGGGTAAGGCCATCAAACAATGGAGGGTAATGAGTACCAATGCCCGTAGTCTAGGTAACAAGCTCCCTAAACTGGTGGCCTTCATGGAAGAGGGATGCCTGGATATTGTGGCAGTCACAGAAACATGGTACACAGGGAACCATGACTGGCATGCCAACATACCAGGGTACACAATCTACAGGAGGGACAGGAAGGGTAGAAGAAAAGGAGGAAGAGTAGCTGTGTATGTAAGGGAAGGGATCAAAGCAATGGAATGAAAGGGTAAACAGGGAAGAGAGGAGGCACTGTGAGTCACCTTAGAGACAGAAAATGGCACCACAATCCGCACAGGGGTTGAATACAGACCCCCGTCTCAGTGGGAGGAACTGGACAAGGAAATGATAGAAAGCATCATTAGGATGGCAGAAAAAGGGGAGATATTGTTGATGGGGGACCTGAATATGCTAGATGTTAACTGGAGCACCTTTGCTGCAGCAACATCCAAGAGTAGGGACATTCTCGATTCCCTACAGGGCATGCCTCAGACAATTAGTGTTGGAACCCACTTGGGAGGGAGCAATCTTATACCTAGTACTCTCAAACAGGGATGGAGAGAGGATCTCTGATCTAGAAGCGGGTAGGCATCTGGGAACAAGTGAACACCAAGCAGTGTTGTTCATGATATACACAGCCGCAGAGTCAAGCCATACAAAAGTGAGAGTGCTGGACTTCAGGAGGGCTAACTTTGTCAAAATGGGAGAGTGCCTCAGAAAAGCAATAGCAAACAGGAAAGAGGGAGGGGAGGAAGAACAATGGGGAAACATCAAAACTGCCATCACAGAGGCAACAAGCCTTTGTGTGAAGCAAATAAACAAACCAAAACGAAAGAAACAAAACACTATGGTTCTCAAAAGAGGTGGCAGGGAAGGTTAGGGAGAAAAAGATAGCATTCAGGATGTATAAGGAAACCCAGAAGAAGCAGGACTGAGAACTGTACTGGATAAAGCTGAAGGAAGCAGTGAAGGCAGTCAGAATTGCAAAAGCCCAAACAGAGGAAAAGATAACCAACTCTATTAAGAAGGGGGATAAAACCTTTTATACGTACATTAGGGAGTGAAGAAAGACCAAGGGAAGGATAGTGAAATTTAATAAAGGGGAGGGTGGCTGAGGAGAGGGACAGTGAAAAAGCAGGGATACTGAATGAAAACTTCTGTTCAGTATTCACAAAAGAAGAGGAGGGGGCGGTACCTAATTCAATCAATAGAAGCACTCTGGATAGGAGGGTTGATACTAGTCTTTTCACAGAAGAAATGGTTCTGAAATAACTCCTAAAACTGAAGGTGGATGAAACAATGGAGCCTGATGGGATTCACCCCTGAATTCTAAAAGAAGTAAGGGTACAACTAGTGACACCACTGACTACCCTTTTTAACAAATCATGGGAGGATGGTGTGGTACATAAGGACTGGAGGAGGGTGAATGTGATTCTACTTCACAAAAGAGGGAGCAAAGCAGAGACAGGAAACTACAGACCTGTTAGCTTGAACTCAGTGGTAGGGAAAATGATGGAATCACTTCAGAAAGAAAGAATTGTTGAGTACCTAGAGGTCAGCAGGGCATAGGACCCAAGGTAACATGGATTCACAGTGGGAAGGTCATGTCAGATGAATCTAATAGATTTCTTTGACTGGGTGAACAAAGTAGTAGAACAGGGAGGGGCTGTGGACATGGCCTACCTAGACTTTAGCAAGGCATTTGACACAGTCCCACACAAAAGATAAATAAGCAAATCAGCCAGCCTGGGAGTGGGTCCCAGGATGGCAGCCTGGGTAAAAAATTGGTTGGACATCAGGACACAAAGGGTAATAGTAAATATAGTTCACTCTGAAGAAAAGGGGGGGGTACCAGTGGAATACTGCAGGGTTCAGTCCTGGGTCTGGTCCTTTTTAAATGTCTTTATAAGTGATATTATAGAGGGCCTGGAAGGAAAAGTATGCCTCTTTGCAGATGATACAAAGATCTGCAACGAAGTAAATACACAAGGGTCGTGGAAAGGATGAGAAGAGACTTGGCAAGATAGGAGGAATGGTCAAAAGTACGACAGCTTAGATTCAATGCAAAGAAGTGCAAAGTAATGCACCTGGGATACAATAACCTAGGAGAAGAGTACACAATGCGGGGAGAGGTATTAACAACAAGAACAATGGAATGGGACCTGGAGGTAGTCATATCAGATGACCTAAAGGTAAGCAAGCAATGCGAGAAGGCAGTAAGGATGTCTGGGGGGACACTGGGATGTATAGGGAGAGGCGACACCAGTAGAAACCAAGAAGTTGTTATTCCCTTTGTACAGACAACTGGTGAGACCCCATCTGGAGTACTGTGTGCAGTTCTGGAGACCCCATCTCCACAAGGACATAGACAGGATGGAGGCAGTCCAGAAGAGGGCAATTAAAATGGTGCAGGGTCTGCAACAGAAGCCATATTAAGAGAGACTAAAGAATCTTAACATGTATACCCTTAAGGAAAGGAGGGAGAGGGGGTACATGATAGGAACTTTCAAGTACCTCAGTGGAATCAACAAAATCCAAGGGGGTAGCATCTTTCAGAATAAGGGATGAGCAATAACAAGTGGACACAATTTGAAGATAGAGGGGGGACAGCTTGGAGAAATGTCAGGAAGTATTTTTTCACAGACAGAGTGGTGGACACATGGAACGGCATTTCTGAGGAGGTCATGGGGTCAAAAACTGTGGGGCAATTCAAGAATGCATGGGACAGACATAAGGCAATTCTGGTAGGGGGTAGGAAGAAGTAGGCTATTGGTTAACTAGGATCTGCAGGTTATCCAATTGGTTGGGAAATGGGCAGACTAGAAACGTAGAAACATAGAAACATTGACTTTGACGGCAGATAAGGACCGCTTGGACCACTTAGTCTACCCATTTCCCTACCTAGAGGATAAGCTGCAGGTCCTGTTTAACCAACAGCCTATTTCTTCCTACCCCCCACAAAAATTGCCTTATGTCTGTCCCACGTATTCTTGAATTCTCCCACAGTTTTAGACCCCACAACCTACTCAAGAAGGCTGTTCCATGCGTCCACCACCCTCTCTGTGAAAAAAATACTTCCTTACATTGCCCCGAGCCGTTCCCCCTCTATCTTCAAATTGTGTCCCCTTGTTCTTGCACATCTCTTTTTCTGAAAGATGCTACCCTCTTGGACTTTGTTGATTCCACTGAGGTACTTAAATGTTTCTATCATGCCCCCCCCTTTCCTCAAGGGTATACGTATCAAGCTCCTTTAGCCTTTCCTAGTATGGCTTCTTCTGCCGACCCCGCACCATTTTAGTTGCCCTCCTCTGAAGTTCCTCCATCCTGTCTATGTCCTTGCAGAGATGGGGTCTCCAGAACTGGATGCAGTACTGCAGATGGGGTCTCACCTACTGTCTGTACAGGGGGATAACAACTTCCTGTTTCCTGCTGGTGATGCCTCTCCCTATACATCTCAGTGTCCACCCCAGCCCTCCCTACCACCTTCTCACATTGCTTACCAACCTTAAGGTCATCTGATATGATTACCCCCAGGTCCCTTTCCATTTATGTTGTTGTTACTAACCCCCCCCCCATTGTGTAATCTTCCCCTTGGTTTTTGTTTCCCAGGTGCATTACTTTGCACTCCTTTGCATTGAATCCAAGCTGCCATACTTCTGACCATTCCTCCAACCTTGCAAAGTCCCTTCTCATCCTTTCCATGCCTCCTTGTGTATCAGCCCTGTTGCAGATCTTTGTGTCATCTGCAAAGAGGCATACTTTTCCTTCCAGTCCCTCTGCAATGTCACTTATAAAGACATTAAAAAGGACTGGACCCAGTACGGAATCCTGCGGTACCCCACTAGTATCCCCTCTTTCTTCAGAGTGGACTCCATTTACAATTGCCTTCTGTGTCCTGTTGTTCAGCCAATGTTTTACCCAGACTACCACCCTGGGACCCACTCCAAGGCTGGTTAATTTGGCTACTAATCTTTTGTGTTGGGCTGTGTCAAATGCCTTGCTAAAGTCTAGTTAGTCCATGTCCAGAGCCCCTCCCTGGTATACTACTTTGGTCACCCAGTCAAAGAAATCAATTAGATTTGTCTAACATGACCTTCCCGCTGTGAACCCATGCTGCCTTGGGTCCTGTGCCCCACTGGCCTCTAGGTACTCAACAATTCTTTCCTTCAGAAGTGATTCCATCACTTTCCCTAACCCAGAGGTCAAACTGACAGGTCTGTAGTTTCCTGCATCTGTCTTACTCTCACTTTTGTGAAGGGGAATCACATCAGCCTTCAACCAGTCCTCACTTACTGTACCACACCATCCTCCCATGATTTGTTATAAAGGGTAGTCAGTGGTGTCACTAGTTCTCTGCTTAATTCTTTTAGAATTCTGGGTTGAATTCCATCAGGCCTCATTGCTTTGCCCACCTTCAGTTTTAGGAGTTCTTTTAGAACCCTTTCTTCTGTGAAAGGACTGGGATCGACCCCCCTCTCCAGTGTCCTTCTGTTAATTAGATTAGGCACCTACCCCACTAGGTGGGCCAAGCCATCCTTATTTGCCGTCAAAGTCTACGTTTCTATGTTTCTATGGTTATTAGGATATAGAAGAGCAGGTATTTTTAGCTCAGCAACAACAAGTCAATAAAACAAAAAAAATATAGATCAAATAGAAACAATTTGACAAGTACATAGACTATGCTCAAGGAGAAATGTCTCGGGGCCTTTTTTAAAGTCACCAATGGAGGAAATGTTTTGCAGTGTTACCAGATGGGCATTCCATTGAGAGAGGACATAGAAGGCAAAGAATCTCCTGCCCAAATAAGACCATGTACTTGTATCTCAAGTATGTTACTAAAGGATGAACAAAGTGTCCTCATAAGAGGTTTTATTGTCAGTACATCACTGAGGCTGGGGGGAGGGTAGCCCCTTTAACTAGTTTTGAATGCAATGCAGAGAAGGAGGTACCTGAATCTCCCTTCAGAAGAGTAACAATTTAAGAAGACATCACAGTGGAGCTCCCTTGATGGGCACCAGCAACAATCTGACCGGTTTTGTTGTACAGAACAATTAGCTTATTTACTTCACAACATCTTAGGAACTGCTAAATTGGTGTACCATACAGTAAAACTGATAGCACTGTACTGTTGGCAATGGTATGCCATAAAATCATTGTCAGATAACTACTCAGATGATAAAGTAACTCAATTTTCTGGGTAAGAATTTTGAGATATGGTCAGCATGTTTCTCAAAGGAGATTTCCAGGTCCAAATGTATTCCAAGATATTTAGTGGTGT
The DNA here is from genome assembly GCA_016271365.2 of Neoceratodus forsteri. Classification (NCBI taxonomy): domain Eukaryota; kingdom Metazoa; phylum Chordata; order Ceratodontiformes; family Ceratodontidae; genus Neoceratodus; species Neoceratodus forsteri. The sequence continues at coordinate 703,191,723 of CM057455.1, forward strand.
CCACCACCTCAATCGAAACACCAGTGGTTATAGCAATAGCTAACAAATGTTGTGTAGCAGTACCAAAATGCCTGGAGCCACACAGTATCACTTTGGCTTTCTTTGTGTTTTGTACTAGCTTGTTACTAATGAACCATTTTCTAGTTCCCCGAAATCATTAGCAAGTTGACTACCTATCCGAGCAACACTACCAGAGCATCTGTACAGCATGGTATCATCCACATAATGTAGCACATTAGCTCTACCTCAGTTACTGGGCAAGTCATTAATAAATAAGGAAAACAGAAAAGGACCCAGACTAGAGCCTTGGAACACATTGTCTGTTATGGGCCTTTGTGTGGATTGTAGACCTGTCTATGTAATCTGTTGAGATCTATTTGCCAGGTAATGGGAGACTACAGCAAAACAGACTATGGAAACCAAGCAGTTTTAACATAACTAACAGGAGGCTGTGATTTACTGTTGATAGCCCATTGTTCATAGATACGAGTATATCAGTCAACATCCTGATCAGTGCAGCGTCTGAGCCAGGATATTTCCTGAAGCCATGCCCCCTGTCTGTCAACAGTTGGTGCTAGAGATGGGTGGAATCTGCAAATTCTGAATTCATGGAAATTTCATGGAACTTCATGGACATTTCATGGAACTTCACAAATTTGACAGATGTTTCTGAAATTCTTTTTTTCTTTGCTTTTTTTCCCATATTCTTTTATTCCTCTGGAGCTGGCAGGCAGGCTCACCCCCCCCCCCTTGGGCTCGCATCCATGCCTGACCCATGTCCCCATCACTGGGAAAGCAGTAAGGATCTTCATGTAGCCTACCAGCTCCATTTTTCTGGTTTCTCCCTTTCCCTGTTGTGGACACACATGCACACATAGAGGTGCATGCCTGGTGCATTCCCACAACATTCTCCCTCCGTGCTGCCCACCATCTGACACTGCCACCAGGCCTCCAGTTGGTGGAAGTCATATGGTGACAGTGGCAAGATCCCTCCCTGGGAGAGGAGAGCTGCCTTGTGGCTGCTCAGTCCCATACCCACCCTCCACCCCATCTGACACCCTAATGACCTGTGCCCATTCCCAAACCTGTGTCACCGGCATGGCATGTGTGAGGTATGATGTCTAGTGCCTCAACCCTCAGTGCCACCGGGCCAACAGATTTTTATGAAATTCTGACTTCAGCAAAATCCAAATCTTCCAAATGTGTTTCATGAATTTTCACCCCTTCCACAAACATTTCTGCCTGAATAGCAGATAATACACATAAACTGTGAATAACAGTTGTGTGAGGAATTTCATTCCTCTATTGAATACATTGGATAATTTCACAGTTCAGAGAACAGGTCTGCTGAATTATTTTCCACAGTACAGTACATTAAACTGTAGCTCGTACCTCATTCCACAGTTCAGTGACTCACTGAACTACAGAATGCATGTATAAACTGTGAATTAATGTATTAAATGAGATAACACATTTAACCTTTGATTATATCATTTTTATTGTGCTGACAATGAAAACTAAAAAAAAAAAACATGAAGAGTGATGTTACAAGTAAAATATTGCTATTCAGTAGGTCCATTTCTATACTTGCATACCAGTGCACCCGAAACTCAATAATCAAGGTCACTGTTTTTCGGTTTTTACTGGAAAATCCGGTAAAATTCCAGAATTAGGGCTGCCTGAAGACCGGTAAAAACAAAGATTTCATGGAATCTGGCATTTTATATCAGATCAGTAGATCTACAAAACTTGTGTTTTTCCTTTAATTCCTTCCTGTACTGTTTTCAATTTGCTCTATTTAATGCTCTGTATATTAAGCCTTCTTTAATTCTGATTACTTATGCACACACTAAAAGAATGATAGCAGAAACCCGGTAAAATCCAGAAATTAAAGTAACAATCACCGGTGTAATTCCGGAATCTGAAGTCTTGAAAACAGAATTTCATTATTTTAATCACCGTGAATCAGTGGCCTTGTCAATAATTAATGGATGATGGGGCTGTTCATTAATAAGTAGGACATCAGTTAAATAAATTATTTCCAATTTGTATTGCAAACAAGATCATCAATAGACTATTGTAATTATTATATATTAACATATTTCTACTGCTGCAATTGACAACATTAATTCACATGTCAGAGGTTCACAAATGGCAAGTTAGCATTTCACACAAGTTGCACCAACGTACAGGTCTCTCGAGAGAAGTACTGTATGGGTACACACACTCTGATTTTTGGCAAGTACTTTTATATAAAGTAACCAAGTGCTTTTAGTGCATCATACAATAGCCAATACAGACAAACAATGCTGCTTATAACCACTTGCTTCATTTGAGGTATAGTCTTTCATATCACTAGTTTAGAAGTAGCCTCCTGACCACCTTTAAATCAATTCATAATCATGTGGCTTTAGCCACTACTCTTGAACAGCACATCATCTATACTGTCACCATCAGATTAAATAAAGATTGCTGGCTTTGGCTTCTGGCAAATATTGCTCCAAGGGAAAGTAATCAAGGACTTTTAACTGCTCTTAAGAATCCCATTCTTTTTGACGTTTTTGTCCATTCATCCCTTCTGCCGTTACCTCTTAGTCAACATGATGTAGAATGTGCATATCTTTTGGCAGCTTACTTCACCTTCTTCAAAGGTTGACGCTCTGAAGAAGGTGAAGTAAACCACTGAAACATAAGCACATTGTACATCATGATGACTAGGAGGTAACAGGCTTCTTGTGCTCCTGACCAAATGTTGTGTGTTTTTTATTCAAGTTGGCTCAGTGATAAGTTGTGTGAGCTGGGCCCCCAGAAGGACTGCCTTTAGCACACTCTCCAACTCAGAGACCCAGTTAATATTGAAATCCTACAAGTACTACTAACTCACCTAGAGGCAATTCATAGAAATCCTTAATGATGGGAGCAAGGGTGGAATCTCCCACCTGTGTAGATTTACATGTACAAACCAAATATAGCAGCGTCACACCCCCAAGGAGTAGATTAATTATAAAAACTTCACTATCTGAATTTTCTATACCATTGACAGTTATTAGTGTGGGGTGGAGGGAAGATCTAGCATACAGAAGGATTCTATCATGTCTGAAGGTGGAGTACTCTCCAGGGACAGTTATAAGTGTGGCATAGAGGGAAGATCAAACATGGAGAAGGATTCTGTCCTGCCTGAAGTTGGAGTACCCTGATAACTGTACCTCATGGAGGAGAATGAAATATTTTAGCCAGGTGTCAGAGATGGCAACTATGTCTGGGGCAAGCAGGTCAATCCAACCTTCTAGCTCTTGGATCCTGGGCTTAAGGCTGCTTACATTCATGTACTGTATTCTAACTTGAAAACCCTTTTTGTGGTCAAACGTATATCACATAGGGAGCAGACTCTGTGATTTGGAGGAATGGGACCAGGATTCAGCTCAATATCTCCAGATAGAAGTAGCTGGAGAGAGGACAAGGCCCTACAGAAGAGCATAGGACATATAGTTTAGCAGAATTTATCAAAAATCGTTCAAAATATGAAAACAAGTATGAAAATTAGAACATAGGTAGGTTTTTATGTTTTCTTTAAAACAAAAACAGAAGACACATGATCTGATGAGATTAAGGGGTCAAAATACAGTTAATGTACAATTACATGAAAAAACCAAAAAATGTGTACATTTGACTCACTGATCCACGAATATGTTTCCAGATTTTTACAACTTATACCAAATAATCTTTTATACTTTACATCATTACTTTAAACCAAGCATGCAAACCTTTGGTTTGAAATTAATCTTGTATTGTGAGGAAAAATATTCAAAATTATTGTACATTTTGAAGTATATATATAACTGTGATGTAGAGATGTGCAATCATCTAAAGACATGCAAACACTGATTATGTTATCTTTAAACATATGTATTACAGATATATCTTTAATGATAAACTTTTAAAATGATTGCTTGAAGTGGTAACGAAATGGAAATAGCATATGTTTACAGTCTCTCACAAAAGTGTATTTCACACAAATAACATTCTGTGATCAAACATAATCAGGTTACAAAAGGTCAGTATTAAATACCTGTTATTGTTAAGGGATGAATGACATTAAAATGATCATGCTTGTCTACAGAAATTATTGAAATACTTAATTATCACTATCATTGTCTCAGTAGCATGATCCTGCACAAGCACACAGATCAGTGCATGGAAGTGAGGCACTGAAACATTTGCATAGTGGTCTGCAAGCCTTTCTGCAACTACATTTGATCAACTCTATGCATGAAGCTTGAAGCCACTACCCCACAGCATTCCACTGGATGATTTTCATCTACCTTCCATAGTTTCCCTGCAAGTAAATACAAGAAGATTACTAAATAATTACAAGAATGTTACTAAACAGAATAATTACAAGAAATTGATGACCTTCCTACCATTGATACCACTGATATCAAATTTCTAACATGAAGATTATATGATGTATAAATCTATGTGGTGGTGAAACATGCCTTTGACGCTAACAGCTGTAGCTGGGGTATGTTTAAATAAAAACCTCATTTGCAACCCTTAAACACTGCTGGATCGCTGGGGTCTGGCTGTTATATGAAAGCCCAGACAAAATCTACCTATAGGCCAATTTGCACATTTTTTCAAATTTTGAATGATTTTTGTACTATTTTGACCTTTCCAACAAGGTTATTAGAGTAACGTTAACCATAGCTTCCTGCAGGAGGCAAAATAACTTATAACAGTTGCCCTTGCAGTATAGACTATAGAGTATGAATTGGAGCAGATCACCAACACGTACCTAATAGGGGAGAGATGGGAGGTCTCCATACTAGTATTTAGAAATCAGCTTCTAAAGGGAAAAATGCTTTACAGGTTTAGCATAGTTATCTCTTAAGAATGGATTTAGTGCATCAGGCCATAGTAGCTGGCTGATGTACTGTATTTGACTGCTAAACAGGAGACGATCCCTTGTATCAAACATTCATCAAAAAACACTATGGGCTCTGTATTCATAAATTTGGGTTTGTGCTTTGCAAAAAAATACTTTCCCACACATGGACAGTTCGCTTTCTTGTGGACAAACTTGATTGACTTCTCTGACTGTGTAACAAAATGGTGGATAAAGGGCTAGCAGTGGACATCCTGTACTTAGACTTCAGCAAGGTGTTTGATTCTGTGCCCCACCAGGGATTAATCAAAAAGCTGGTGGATCTGTGGGTAGGAAAGAAATTAACTGGATGGGTAGCTAGCTGGCTAGAAGACAGTACCTAGGGTGTTGTGGTGGTGGATGAGCTCTCAAGTGTAAGGAACCTCTGCACCTGCTCACCAACAGGGTCACACAGGGCTCTCCATAGCCCAGTGCTGCTTAACGTCTTCATTAATGGCATTGGAGAGAGCATAATGGGAAAAATGTGTTTATTCATGAACAGCACCAAGCTCTGTGGGAGGGTGGACACAGCAGAGGAATACAGGACCTAAGGGGATGATCTGGCAAGGCTCGAGAGGTGGTCTGGAATCTGGTATCTTGGCTTCAATGCAAAGAATGCAAGGTTATGTACATTGGAGCTAAGAACCTGCAGATGGCATATAGTCTGGGAGTAGTCCTGGAACTAAATCTGAAGAGGAGAAAGACCTGGGAGTGTTGATCACTAGTGATCTGAAGCATTCCATGCAATTCAGGAAGGAAACACAAAGACAATAAAACATTTTGGGCTGCACTGCTTAAGGGATCAGAGGTAGGCAGGAGGAGGTAATATTGCCATTGTACAGGTCACTGGTGTGGCCACAGTTGGATTACAGTGTATAGTACTGGTGTCTATATCTTAAAAAAGATACAAACAGGCTGGCCAAGTGGAGCAGAGGGCTGTGGTGTCTTGAGCACCTTACCTCTCCCATGCCAGTGACCTGGGTTTGGGAACAAGCTTGGGCCACCAAGGGTCAGCTGGAGGAGAACTGGGAGAGGATTGATCAGTCACTTGGCAGCTCTCCTCTCCTGGATTTGGGAGGCAAAGCTTTCCACCTCTTGGCTGCCATCAAATGGAGGCTCTGCAGCAGTGCCAGGCAAATGGATGGGGCTGGCACTAAGTGGAATGGGGTCACCAGTTCCAGTGTACATGCATGCCTCCACAAGCATGTGCAACCATGTCGCCAAGGCCCTGGAGAGATGGGGGAAGGGAGACAACTGGGGAAAAGGCACTATGTACATGATGGCCCTTGACAGTCTCTCAAGTTCTGGACCATGTGGATCCCTGCTGGCACGATAGGAGAGGGAGTGGCAGATGGGACTGGGAGACCCCAAGTCAGGGCTTGAAGGCAAGCTGAGGTGGTAGTGGGCAGCAAAATGTTTGACGAAAAAAAGGCAGACATAAACCTACTGGAGGTGTTCAAAAGGAGGGCAACAAAGATTTTTTTGAGCCTGCAAGGTAGGACATATGAGGAGCGAGAATAAGGCCCTGAATATGTACTCCCTGGAGGAGACGAGGGGAGAGGACATGATTGAGACTGTCAAGTATTTGAGGGGTATAAATAATGTGGACAAAGGGAGGTCTCTTCAGACTCATTTGGAACAAAACCACGAAGGAGCACTGGCTTAAGTTAGAATGAGGGAGGCTTAGGATGGAGTCCAGGAGGCATTTCTGCATGGAGAGTGGGTGGCAGGTTGGACTGGGCTTCCTGAGGAGTGGTATTGCTTGAAACAATGGAGAGCTTCAAAAGAAGCTGGGACAGGGTAAAGGAGAGAGTTAAGGTAAAGAAGGGGTAGACAGAAGGAGGCGATATTAGCTGGGAGCACACTGTCCTTAGCTGGTGCTGGGGACCTTCAAAATGAGCAGACTCAATTGACCAAAAGGCCTTATCCTGCTGGCATCTTCGTAGGTTCATATGACTTAGTTTTTTTTTTTTTTTTATGTCTTGTAGCTGTCACGAAAGTATTGTATCACTACTTGTGGGATGTCTGCTGAACTTTTTAATAGATGTACAGTATCACTATATAGCATACACAGAGGTTTTTCACCAAACCAATGCCGGCTTGTTCTTTGGAGCAAGCTATTTCTACCCTTTCAGGCCACAATTCCAAACGGCGTGTACATAGTGAGACTCCAGTGCTGGTCACCCCTGCCAGACCCAGGGTGATAGAGTGGGCATAGATTACTAGGAGTGGCAGAGAGGTCCATTAGACTACAAGGAATGTTTGTTATAATAAGTATGCAGTAAGTCATGAGGGTGTGTGCATTAGACATTTCTAATGCACAGCCAATGGGGTGGTAAGGCACGTCCCCACAGGTCAAGTGCCTTCAACCCCTTACCGTGCATTAGAAATGTTTAATGCTCATCCCCAAAGTGCCTTATTGCATTTATAAAATGGGGCTAACTATTGCACGATAGAACATGTAACATTTACAGAGTAAAATTGTAAAAACTGTAACATTTTTAATATATTTAATGTAAAATAGTTCCTCAGTCTGCATTAGGTTTCACATTTGTTTTTTGAACTGAGGATTTTTGACCTATTGTAGCAGCTGTAGTTACTGTTTTGTCTGTAGTTGTCATGGCAGTCTCTACACACACACATATACACACACACGCACACATACAAAAATTAAAAGCATCTGCAGTTTACAAGCCATGCTGACAAGTGTGGGTTTGTGAAGAGTGCTTCTCTGTACCTGAAAGTGCTATCATCAGGATGAGCAGTGCAGGTAGGTGATTGAGAAATGAACCAACAGGCAGCTGGAAAGCCATTGCACAGCAGGGGAGATGCAAACAGTGAGTTAAAAAGCAAAAAAAAAACCAAAAAAAAAACTGCTGATCTGCCTGTCTTCATATCCTTATGTGGTCTTTCAACTTCTTTGTCAGTGGAAGATGAATGGTGAAATGGAGGGTGGCATATGAGGTCTGATGATGTGGGGGGGGTGGAGAACACAAATTGTAGTAAGTGACTGTTAGCAGTCAGGGAAGCATGTGGGAAGGAAGACTGAAATGCAAACCAGAAAGAACCACATGTTAAAAAACTTTAAAATTAACAACAATGTGTTTTGTTATACTGGTGAATGAATTTCAGTGAGTGTTTGAAAGGGGCAGGTGGGGGTGAGTGAGGGGTGAGACCAAGTGATGCCTGGAAGTGAGAGGCGGTCATGAGCGAGTGGCAGGTGTGCGGCAGATCTCGTGTGAGAAAAAGTGAAAACACAAAAAAATGCTTGGAAATCAGTTTTGAGTAAGTACATACATGGAAATTTTGAAGCCAAGCAGCTGTTCTGCATTGTAGGGAATTAAGCAGGCTGTGACAAAGTCTCACTTAGTTGAGGGAAAAAAATGGCGGATGTTACATTTGTCAACATTCTAGTGGCAAAGCAATTACTTTCATGCCCTGCATCATGCTTGCCAGCACTTGTTTGTAGTTGTGCATTAGACACTTCTAATGCATGGCTAATGGCCAATCAGGATGCAGGATTTCCTCTTCCCACTTTAGAATTCCCATTACTAACAGGGATTGGGTAAGGGAAGCCACTAGAATGCCAGGGATATTTGCCATAATAATTCACATTACCAACAGGGATCAGGAGAGGGAAGGGGGCCACTAGACTAGAGATGGTTTGATTCATTGTTTTGCCCTTCTTTTTGCCTCCAGTCCAAAGCCCCCAGTGTTCTTTACTTTTTGTCTGCCTAACATCATCAATCCTCTGCCCACCAGACTTACCACTGGCACCATCAAACACAACCAGACCCCCAATTCATGTCGCTGGCCCCTGGCTCCAGGCCTGTGTCTTCATAGGGGGTCCAAACCTCTCCTAGGCAGTGAAAAGGCAGGAGAAGTGCCTGGTGCAATGGGACCAGGTCTCTGGAGAGTGCATACTGCCTAGCAGCATCAGGGGCATGCAGGGTCATATAATGAGAAAGCAGTCTTCTAGAGCAACCAGCCATTTCTCCTGTTTTCTGGGGCCCTAAGTCACCTCACAAAGTACATCTACTATGGCATTCTTGGGTGTTATGTGCTTGATATGTGGTCACCCACATCATGCACACTTCAGAAAGTCATTCCAAGCATGGGCAATGTATGATTCCTCCCCCAAGGAAAGTATATGAGTGAACACTCTGCCATCTTCACTGCCAACCTCCACTTCTGATGTCTGGGCTTGGGGGTGAAAACTCGAGCCACCAGCATGTAGTAGTGAAGCCCAATCACTCAACACCATGGAGCCAGCTTAGGGTTTCATTTCAATGTAACATGCCATGGGGGTGTGGTGGGAGAGGACATTAGAGGTGTTTTTTTTCACTGAAAGATGGCACTAGAGGAGCTGGGGGTGGCAGTGCATCACTGTACATGTTGTAAAGGTAGGATTTTGGAAGCTTTAAAATAGAGTTATGCAAACAGCCTGTCACCGCTTCAAAAACCAATGACTATACCAATATACACTCTATGTATTCATTTGCATTGGCATATGGTATCTGTTCACAATACCATGCTAACCCTGGAAATTAATCAAGTTTTTCTTTGTTTATCCCACCAGTGACAAGGTCTTTTGACTGCAAAATGTAAAATGCTTCTGCTAAGTTATCGTATTCACTGTTCATTGTTCATTGTTCATTGTTCATCAACCTGAAGACGAGGTCTTCAACCACAACATGTACAAAGCTTCTGCAAAGTATTCTAGTTCTTAAATTGTATAATATCATTCAAACCTGGGCAGCAAAAGCAATCCCAAACTGTAATCTACCCAAGCTTGGATTAATGTCCCCTGTCTTCCTGTTATCTCCTTGGTACCTTATTACTACTTATTTGTTGTTATTGTCTGTTTGCCCTGATGTGGAGCCTTTGCAAAGGAGTCTCTGACTCAAAGGTTGTAATTCCGAAACTTTAAATAAATAAATAAATAAATAAACACATTAGCAGTGCACTAAGTGTATGATGGAATATAGCAGCAGCTATGCTAAGAGGTTAATGGCTGAGCTATTCACACTTAGCATAGCACTAATCCTGTTAGTGTGGCACTAACCTTTTGAAAAGCTGGCCCTATAAGACTGATAAGTGCTGTAAATAAGTAAGAAAAATCTTTGTATTTTCTCTGAATCAGACAATTAAGAGCCAAGTTCTGTTTTCAAAGTCACCATACAAGTGGTTTATAATAATAATTTTATATTTAAGATATGAAAACTGGAAAAAATAAGAATAAACTCCATTTTGCATTTAAGCAATAATACATAATAGGGTGTGGTATATCATGAGATATCATCACGCCTTGGGTGCCTTGTGAGGCATGAGGCCACAGGCCGAGTGTCTCATGCACCCAAGAAGTGATGATAGCCCATGATATACCACACCCTGGAGTGTATTATAGTGATTATAAAATGGCCCTAAAGTGTATGTAAATGGCTCATCTTGGTAATCAGTTTTAGACCATGATAATACTATGAGATATTGTCACGGGTCAAAGTCTGCTTCAGCCAATCTGCTTCTGAGATTTCTTCTCTCCATTTTATAATTTTAGTTAGATGGCAGAAGTCACTGGAAAACTACAGTATAGGCGTACTGCTTCAGCAGGTAGAGTAAGAGTGGAAATGTTCAACAGACATGGGGAAAGACTGTCACTGTTCTACTGCTCACCTTCTTTCAGATTGTCTTAACACCTTCTCATTACATGTGAATGGAAATAGTGTTATTGTTACTGTTATAATGATTATTATTATTATTATTAATTCCTTGATAAGCTGTGGAAATTCATGATGAGCTAGAAGTTTCACCTTTAGAATCAATTGAAAGAAATTGAGAATGACCAAAATGTCACTGTATTAAGTAATTTATTAGAACATACTTTGTTTTGGGGGGTACTGTAGTTGTTGACAATTTTAAATTCATAAATTATACAATTTCATGCTCACACACAAGGCATGCAAGCAGCATTTTTAGAGTATTGCCATTTTCCAAGCAGGCTTGAGTGTATACAATCTGTCATGTTTGGGGTAGTTTGGCTGGTGCCACTACCAATGTAAAAGAAGAGTTTTGGATGTTTTTGTATCCACTCCACAGGTATCCATTTCATGTAGATTCAGTCTGATTATAAGTATCCAAGCCTGTTCAGAAAACTGCCCACAGTAAACCACATTTTAGAAATCACACTCCTTTTAGAAAGTTTCCCTTGACGTAGTTTGCTCCTGAGGCAAAACCCTGTGGGAGTTAAAAAGACAATGCTCACACAGTTGGGCCTGTGGATGGAGAAGCTAATTTATACATTCTTGTGTCCCAACAATGAATGACTGATTAAGGTACAGCATGAATACAGGTACTGAATTTAAATTGATAATGGAAAGCTGTTTCCTTAAACATAATTCCTAGCATGCTAAACTGTGCTCTAACTAGCATCACAAGATCATAGGATTCTGGTGACACTCTGGCAGGTGCACCTGTATCAGATTCAGGCCACTTCTCCCCATCACAGATGAATAGGGCACACCAGTACTTAAAGTGACAGTGCTTAATAACAGTGCAGGACTACAAAAAGTGCATAATAATTTAAAATCAGTATCAAACAGATCCTACATTGTTTGCTTACACAAGAGAACTGAACAATTCATTTAAACTTATATCAGTCCTACTTTATAACTGTCTAGAAAAAAGAACATACATAAGCACATAGTTAATAAATGAAGTACTATATGGAACATACTGTGTGTTCCATACAGTATTTCATTTATTAACTATGTGCTTATTTATGTTCTTTTTTCTAGAGTGCATAGGAATACCTTGTGGTACATCAGCACATTCCATTGAATACTAAGAACTGTTGGTTATAGCACTAAGATGAAGTTCCATTCTTCGGTTATAAAGTAGGACTGATAAAAGTTTAAATTAATTGTTTAATTCTCTTGTGTAAGCAAACACTGTTGGGTCTGTTTGATACTGATTTTAAATTGTTATTATGCACTTTTTTGTAATTGGGCACTATTATTAAGCACTGTCACTTTAAGTGTTGGTGTGCTGGTATGTATTAAAGGGTACACCTAGTATGCATTGGTAGCCTCCTGATAACACAAGGATTGTGAAACCAGTAGAGAGTCATTGAACTGATGCCCATGGCATGTATTTTTGTATTGTAAACATGAAAGCTGCTTTTTATTTGGTCTAAGTGCTTGTGTGGTGTGGATATTTGTTTTGTGCTATGTTGATCCTATTATATCCAACACATACCACAACCTTCTGAGCAGTTTTGTTGTTTGCGCTTGGCTCAAGGGTGCCTTTCCCAGTTATCAACTTTTAACTAACTAAATAAATTATTGTCAAGCCACTACTATTTTACTTATGAATTAACAAAAAGAAAATGGACTCCTGATGACTGCAGAAAATTTATAGCCTACCTGACATACAAGGACACTGTATCTAGAATAATCTCAATGAGTCCCTAATCAGGGCTGCAGCTATGAATGTTAGGGCCCAGGACAAGTCAATTGAAATGGACCCCTGTTTCCCAAACCAGCTAATGCCAGGGGTAATGCCAGCTCCTCAGGTGGGCCCCTCCTGAGCTTGGGGCCCCGGGAAACATCCCTACTTTCCCCCCATTACTGCAGCTCTGCCCCTAATTGTCCATGTTGTAGTTTAATTTTTATTAAGTTTTCTTCAGCCAATGAAGCTCCACTGTTTGCCATCTTGCTGTGCTGGCCACCAAACCAGAACTGACGTGAGCTCCTGATTGTCATATCAGAAGATGTCCTGACAGCCCATTCATTCAGCGGTAAAAGTGAATCAGTGCTGCCTGCCTTGTTCTCTGAAGACTGCTTCAGTAGTATTTATTGTCAAGCCACTAATATTTTACTTATGAAATAACATAAAATAAAAAAAGTTGCCTTTGCTTGTGCTTTATATTCTGTGTTTGCTATTCGAGAAATTGCTAAGAGCTGTCAGTGTCTGCATGCATTAATTCTAATTGATAGCTATTCATCCAGTTCTTTAAAAGTTACTGCTCTTTAGCAAATAAAAAAAACAGCTAGCACATGTAAAATTTAGATACATTTTTATTGTTGTTAACTAATGTTTTGGCCATAGGCTGTGTTCCTACTCATATATTTTTTAAGTACTGTACCTATTTGCTCTGCTGCATCTCATTCTGCACTGTTACTATCAGCATGTTTCAGTTGTGTGTACTGTACTGAATCTGAACTACTGTAAATATATCAGTATAGTGAATGGAGGAACGTAGTTGTGTAAGGAGATCCATATACTTTAAAAAGTTTTTCTGTTGTAGTAGTGACGTAGCTACTAATGCAGAATCACTTTTTGTTCTGCATTTCAGCTACATCACAATGCAACCATCACCATCAGTGCTGTGCATAAGAGAGTGGGCAGTTTAAGTGTTGCATGGGTGAGGTGGCCCGTGGGTGGATGCCGGTGAATTGCAGTAAGTGGAATGTAAGGACTGCTTGTGTTGACACAAAAAGTAAGCGATTTTGGATGTTTTCTTATCATACACTATATAGAATAATGTATGGTAGCACCAATACACAACTACACTCTTCTTGCACCTTGTGGTTACCATGAGAACAGAGAGACTTCTCGAGCTATGATCTCGAGGTCCTTGAAGTCATGGTAACCATTTGGTGTAAGAATAGCATTGTTGTGTATGGGCTACTATACACTATCATATACATTGTTGTCCCTATTTTTATTCTAGTTATTTTTCCTTTTTTTTCTCCCCCTGGTAAGCAGGGCCTCCATCTGGACAGACCCGCCCCCCTAGACCCATCAGCCAGCTTCCCATGGACTTACTGGCTTCTCCCCCGTCTGTTCCTAGGGCTTTTCCTCTGTGGCAGGATCCCCAACTGCTGCAGACAAGGGTCTAGTTCTTGGGGCTGCTGCCACACCACCACAGTACAGACTCTGTGGGGGGGGGGGTCAGACCTTCATGCTGCTGCAGCCAGCCCATTTTCCTTTTCTTCCCTCCCTCAAGATGCTGGCCTTGGGAATGACATAATCACACAGGCAAGCATGGTGCATGTCATGTGCCAGCATTAGAGGTGGGTGAAGTACTCCCACTTCACTACACAGAGCATTTTGTGTATTATCCCCAAATCCATGTAGTGCTCCAAAAAGCGAAGCAAATTACTCTGCCTATAAATCTGAACGCGAAGTGCATTGTTTCTAATGGACTTTGCATTACTTCACCTTGTATTACAGCCTTCCCCTTAATTTTAATGTGAAGTGCCATTGATTTTAATGGACTTCACTTTGCTTCGCCTGTTAATTGCTATTTGAGGTGAATTTTGCATTGATTCAGGGGATGGAAGGTCATATGGGCTCTCTGTTGTCTTGCACAGCCTCAATTCTGTGTAGTATATGTAGTGGAAAGCTGCAGACAGTTTGCTATCACAGCTCTGAGACTCAAACCATCGAACATCTTTAAAAAAATCACTTTTGATCCAAATACAGAGGCTGCAACAGCTGGCAGCAGCCATATTTTGTCTGGGGCCATCCTCTGATGATCCTGGGGGAGCATCCACAGGGTACTTCCAGGGTGCTGTCAGTCCCCATTCAAGGTGCCCCTGGTTGATACTGGGGTCTTGATGGTTCTGTGGGGCTTTTGGGGGGGGGCAGAGCTCACACTGCCCTCCTGGAGCACAAGGCTAATAGTAGGGAGCTGGAAGACGTTCTCGTGATGGAGAAAGGGGGGCCTGGGTGAGGCTTAGGGAGAGAAAAATGGACCAAGGGGGGGGCAGATGGCCAGATCCAAGTGCTGGGGTGAAGTAGGTCACAAGCTTTGGAACATGTGCTCTCATGTTACAATAAAAGCTTTTGTTTCTTCCAGGGCCCCCAGAGGGCATGGGGGTGATCTGTACCTGTGGTCAGGCCTCCATCCAGCAAGCAGCAGCAATAGTGGTGGCTGGGGCTAGTGGGCAGCCACAGAAGAAGGGTTATCTGAGTGTCTGCATCCGATGGCTGGGGTCAGAGCACATGTGCTAGAATGAGTGACTTCCCCAGTTGATGGAGGAAGGGAGACCCAGCGCATTCCAAAGATGGTGGTGATGCATCTTGGAGGGGAGAGTGGGGCAATGAAGGAGGACTTTGGGACCATTAGGGGGTGGTGGCCGCATACCTTGCTCATCTGGTCCCAGTTGATCCAGAGGTCTAGCTGGCTGAACATGGAGGGGGTGACCCTGCTCAACAGGGCCGGCCGGTGGATCAACAGGGAGATGAGGGAGGTCATGCTGGAATTAGGGGGGACTGTGATAAACATAGTCAGATATAGGCATCTGGTCATGGTAGCCAAGATGGGACAGTTGACCGAGAGGAGGTTAGACAGCTGGTTAGGAGAAGTGGAGCGGGTCTTGGAGGAAGTGGTACAGAAGTCAGCTTGGGGGGTCGGACATTGTCCATCCTGTGGCATCTCAGGAGGATCACTTTGACATGGAAGGGTGGTGGGGGGGTGGCAATCTGAATTCTGAAGGGCTTGTGACCCCCACCCCAGTTGGTGTGGAGGTGGAAACTGATTACCCTGACCCGGGAGAGGGTCATGGTCCACCTCCAGCAGGTACAGCTATACTGCAAGGCTAAAAGTGCCTGACGGGGGTGGCCGAACAACCTTGGCCATTATGACCACGGGCAGTGATCCTCCTGGGTGTGCACACTGCTCTCAATGTGGATTGTTAATCAATAAATGCATGGCTGTGGCCATTTCCTTCAAAACATGTGTCTGTTTTTTCTTTCCAGGGAAAATGGGGTATTTATGGATGGATATCAGATAATTATTTTGTTCCAAATATAGTACATCGACTTTAGTACACCCTCCTGTGCTTAGATCATTGAGTGTTGATTGTTTTTTTTGTGCATTTTGAATGCTAATTTAGAATATTCAGCCTGTGTACTGACAGACACTGTTGAAGTGTGCTTTGGGGGAGGTGTGTATCTGTGGTGGAGTGAGATTCACAAGAGAAAGGCGGTCTTTCTAATTGTTTTGTAGTAGTAGTGTGTGTGTGTTAGTATTTGTGTATTTATGTACACACTGTAATACTTGAAGTAATTTTTGATAATTATTTTCTGTTTGTTGTGGTGCAGTGCATATTTTCATTCTGTTTAAAACATTTATGTAGTATACTGCATTGTTAAATTTTCTGCGCATTACCTGTAGTGTGTGAGTGTGTGTGTGTGCCATCATGTCAAACATATTTTACTGTGCCACACACTAATCGCTGCACTCTAAATTGGTTATCCATCTGTGGTATTTTTTACTGCTTCCTTCTATCTAGCTAGTGGACTGCTATTGCAGTGCCCCACCCCTCCAACCCGCAAAAGGTATAATTTATTTTTCCAGTTTGGGATTTGTGTGATCACTGGTTAAGGTGATTTTGTGCCTGTGCGGCTGCATCTCTTCATAGTGCGCAATCTACATCTGTGCGTTTGCATCTGTTTAGTGCCCAATCTGCATCTGTAAGCCACAGTTGTTGTTTTTTGGCTTCCCATCCACCCCAAATTTCAGAAATTTCAATTATTGTGAATTTTCTATTGTAATCCCAAAAATGCCTGCAAAGAGACGTGCATGCAAAGATCCTTCTGGCCATGGCACTGCTGCTGTGGTAAGAGTGGCCGTGGGCCTGGTAGTATGCAGCAGAAGTGCATAGTTGATGCCAGTAAAGGGATTTCTCTGACTATGTTTTTCACTGCACAATCAGTAGCTTCAATCACTGTTGGAGATGCTGTTGTCTCCGCTTGTGATAGTGAAGTTGCTGATGGCATGAGTATTGCACAAATTTCAACCCATGACAACAAGTTAACTGGTTTCCGAAATATTGATGAGTCTAAAGCTTAATGTGTATAATCACAAGGAAAGGGAGGGGGCATGATAGAAACAAGGGAGCAACATTTGAAGATAGAGAGGGACAGATCAGGGGCAACATCAGGATTTATTTTTTTCATGGAGAGCGTCGTGGGTGCAAGAACAAACAAAAACTAATGATCAATGTTATGGTGTGAGAGCAGCAGCTGAAGCATGCCCATTGTTTGGAGTTGGTGCACTTCCATGTGCTCCAACCACTGCTCAATGCTGTCAATCCAGTGGTTCACATGGTCCAACTCACTCCACATCAGGCCCAAATCGGCATGTGTGGCAGGTATTCATGCAAGATTGCCACCATCACCTGAAGGTTGTGGAGCAGCCTCTTGCTCCATGGCCCACCCTTTCTTGACACCACATGCAGATGGAGGCCATGCTGCCACCTGTTGCCCAGCAGGGCCAGCAGGTGCATTCCTGTCCTGTTCAGCAAGCTTAGTCTGCCAATCTGCATGGTGGTGGTTGTATATGTGGGTGTGCTGACCACCTATGCCTAGATGACTTCCTTTGGGGCCACAGCTGACCACCTCACCACACAGATTGCACTTCACTACATTGGTGTCCGCAGGCAGTGTAGTGAAGACCTCCCACACTAATCAGCTGTAGGGAGGCCCGGGCACAGGTGGGGGGGCCCCAAACGCTGTTGCTGGCTGCTGCTGGTGCCCAATTAGGGACGGGGGTTGGGAAACCTGCTGCTGCTGCTGCTGCTGCTGCTGTTGCTGCTACTGCAGCAGCTCATCCTTCACTTCCTGCTGAGTCCCTGGCACAGGGGCCATGGCAGGTGGTGGCACTGGTGGGGGGCGCTGGTTGGTGCCACTGGAGGTGGTGATTCCATGGCACCATTACCTCCTGCTTCAGGGAGGGGACCACTAGCCTGGAAGGTGCTCCATTTCAGAAGCAGGGTTTATATTTTTTGCTATCTCTCTGTCTCCTCTCAAAGCGGGGTTTATGTTTTGCTATCTTTCTGTCTTCTCTCAAACACAGCTCTTTCTCCCACACTAGGTAAGACGAAAGTGAAAGTCTTTCACTCTCTTGCATGATTAACATCCTGCCTGAAGCATGTGACTTGCAGACTGTGAGCCATGTGATCTGTAGGCTGTTACAATGCTCACTCACTCCACCTATAAAAGAAAATAAAGCGAAGTAACCTGGAGTCATGGTAACGTGAAGTAATTATGATGTGAAGTGGCAAAGTACTGTATTTCAATGGGCACTTCGCATAGCTATATGTCAAGGCAGAGTGGGCCATTTCGTCTCTACTGCACTAAAGAAGTTAAACTTCCCTGCATCTCTAGCTGGCATCTTCCATCCCGAAGAGATGCTCTTGGGTGTACTGCCACCTGTGGTCACCCCAGGTGGCAGTCGTGCACCTGAACTGCCTACCCTCCATCCCTGTAGGAGGAAAACATCCTGTGGGATGCTTGATCCTCCTCTCCCTGAGCCAGCCCCCATGACTTGGGCTCACTTCCAAAACTGGGTCACTGGCATCGCAAGCAGTATCACTATGACTGCACCAACAGCTGGCCTCTAGTTATTTGTCTGAGACTTTATATTGGTTCTTGGTATGTCAGGCTGCACAACACAATAGCTCACTAAGGGTCATATCCTGCTTCTACTGGCCTGTGTCATGAAGTGAGCATAAACAATGAGGACATAAAAAAATTACCAGTATCACCCCACACACCCCAACTCCTGTGGACTGACCACTCAGTAAAAAATAACTTCATAAGAAGAGGGACAACTCTATTGCTATACATAGATTGGATTCTGTACAGTAAAAATATTTAGGACACACTGATACAAGCAGCGCAGTATGAGATGCAGCAAACTGACTCTATTCTCTCTAGCATGGATCAGGGATGCATTACCTCTGCTGTCTTCATTGATCTGGTTAAAGCCTTCGACACTGTTGCCCACTTCCTTCTTCTCAACAAGCTTGCAGTGGCTGGTCACTCTGAGTCTGCTATTAGCTAGTTCCATTCCTTTCTCATGGGCAGGTCCCAATTAGTCAGGATTGGCCACCCCCCCCCATAAACATGTTCTCAGAACAATACTCTTCACGATATTTCTAAACAGCCACCCTGCTGCCTGCTCATCTGCAAACATTCATATGTACTTGGATGATACTGTTTTGTATGCCTCCGGTACTTCCCCTCTGATGTGGTGACCAGCCTCCAGCTTGATTTCAGCAATGTCCAGTGCTGGTTGTGTGCAAATCAGCTGTCACTAAATGCCAAAAAGATGGTTTCTATGACCTTTGGCTCTGGGAAAAGCTCACTAGGCTTACTGCCACCTCTTCCTTCCATACCCGCAATGGTTTCAATCTAGAAGATGCCTCATCCTTCAAATATTTTGAGCTCTGGCTCAACAGGAACCTTGATTTTTATGTTCATGTGGACACTATCCACAAAAAGTTACTTTCCAAACTAGGAGATTTGTATAGATGCTGTAGCTGCCTTCCCTTGTTGGTTCACTGTGAGATCGTCCAGAGACAATCTTCCCAATCTTTGACTTTGGGGACATAGTCTGTAGTACTGCCCCCAAATCCACCCTTTCCAGACTAGACACTCCATTAAATTCCTTCTGCTACTTTGCTCTTGCCTGTCCATCGCATACACACCACTGTGATCTCTACATCATTCTCTCCTTCCTCTCTCTTGGGGACAGACACCTTGCCCACAGTGCCTCTTTAATTGGTAAATTCTGGCTTGACTCCCTGCCACCCAACCTTCACTCCCTCCTTTCCATCCCTCCTATCCTCTCCTTCTTTCTTCTAAACTCCCCCATAGGACCCTTAACCTCCCCTTCCTGTCTTCCATAGCAGGATGGGAAGCTTTCTCATCACTTTCCATACATTTGGAACTGTCTCCCCTTAGATATCCACTATGCTCTGTCTGCTCATTTGTTCTCCCATCTCCATAGGCTCTACATTTCCCCCTCCTGCAATTGCACATGACTCACCTCCCCTTCTTTTACTCTCTGCCCTTTCCTCTTTTCATTTTTTCTGTTGCTCAGCTACCTTCTCCCCCTCTCTAGACTTGTCTCTGCCTGTAACATTAGCTTGGTTTGTGTCAGGTAGTGTTCATTTCCCTGGGAATTCACTCCTGTGGATAAGACTTGCCTCCTCACCTCTCTTTCTCTTAAATCCTTCCCTTTGCTATTTTTCTACCTCCACCCTCTTTTCTCTTGATTCACCTTTTATCACCTGCATTAACAACCATTTTTCTTCAGTTTATCCACTTCCATCTATTTATTCCATTATTTTGTCCACCAATTCCTTCCTCTATTTGCTCCCCCCTGCCAATCCCCTTGCGGGGATTTCATCCTGGAGGGGTGCAGGCCCAGTCAATCCCTTATTTGTTCCCCCTGCCAATCCCCTTCCAGGGTTTTACATCCCAGATGGGTCGAGTCAAATCCATCCCTTTTCTACTTCCCTCTGCCAATCCTCTTGTGGGATTTACATCCTGGAGAGGTGTAGGGCAATCTGCTCTCCATTCTTGTCCCCCAATCCCCTATTATGGCAAAGTCTTCGTACTTTTCTCCCAAGTATTACATCATAAATATATCTATGTTATTGTTTTTTGTTGTATGTTTATGACTATGTTGTGATTACTAAAATGTTTGTTATTTTTGCCTAATTGTTATACACAGACTTGTTTTATGTATTGTGTTATGTTTCTGTATTCTTATTGTATCCCCTCTTCCCCTTTCTTCCAGGATGCATCTGGAAACAAGCTATGTTGCTCAGTATGTCTTTCCTGGTGAAACTTTTCAAATAAATAAATAAAACAAATAAATAAGTACAGTACTAAAAATACTAGTAGGAACACAGCCTAGGCCAAAACATTGGTTAACAACAACAACAATATACATAAAACTGAAATGTGGTAGTTGTTTTTTTATTTGTTAAAGAGCAGTAACTTTTAGAGAACAGGATGAATAGTAGTCAATTAGAATTAATGGTGGCAGACGCTGAAAGCTCTGAGCAATCAGGATTTCTTGAACAGCAAACACTGACTATAAAGCACAAGCAAAGGCAACTGATTTATTATTTTAAATGAATTCATAAGTAGAATATTAATGGCTTGACAAAAAATACTACTGGAACAGTCTTCAGACAACAAAGCAGGCAGCACTGATTCACTTTTCTCACTGAATGAATGGACTATCAGGACACCTTCAGATATAAGGATCAGGAGTGCTCATCACTTCCAGTTCAACGGCCAGCACAGTGCAGTGGCAAACAGTGGGTCTTAGTCAGATGGAGAAATGTTAAATAAAAACAGAACTACAACATGGGAAATTAAGGGCTTGTTGCAATTCTTCTAGATACAGCATCCTTGTATGGCAGGTAGGCTCAAAATTTTCTGCACTGTTACCTCCGAATCTGTCTTTAACAGAAATCATTCTGGTCCTGCTGCCTACCATGGAATCAGAAAATATGATGTCATTTTGCGATCTCAGTTGCAAATATTGCTGCCGATGGAGGAGTGGGGCGTGTAAGTTTACCATGTGCCACACAGATATGTGATGTCAGTACCACTCGCAGAGGCACATACAGTGTTGGAATTACAGGGGGGCTTGCCAGGTCTCTGCTTCAGTAGCTCTAAAGTGAGCCCTGGCAGCTCAAAAAATCACTGCCATTGACATATAATGGGAAGGAGGTCTTAATTTAAAGATAGGACCTTTATAGGCCCCCCCTAGCTCCCAATGCTTATACAGTATAATTCCAACACTGGGCGCATATTACTTTCCATTGTTCTTTTGTTTTCTGGGACTGGAGAAATTGGAGGATGAAGTGCTTGTTTATGTGAAGCACTCTTTTGCAGTTGGGGGGAGAAAGTGATTCCATGAGAGGCTGCAGTCACTGGTAGTGGAGCATGGACTGGTGCACTTGGTCAGTGTGTGAACATTCGAAGCCACTCAGAGGTGTAGCATGGTTGGCATAGGCCCTGGTACAAGGAATGAAGATGGACCCCCTTCCATGAAAAGGAATGAAGATGGGCCCCCCTGTGAAAGGAATGAATGGCCCCCCTGAGAAAGGAATGAAGATGCCCCCCATGAATGGTTAAACATGGGTAAACTTTCAGTCAGCTAGTGAAGTGGCCTTTTCCGTGCTTTTTGCTGAGAGAAGACATCAATTATTTTGGAGACATTTAATTTCCTCGAGCATTCATTTTCTATCGATAAAAGAGTGAGGCTGCCGAATCATTCTTGTGCCATTGTACTTCTTAAATAACTCTTGATAAGTATTAGTTTAGAAAATGAGTGCTCTGCAGTTGTCACTGTTACTGGTATTGTCATAAACAGTTAATTATGCTTAACAAATGTCCAGAAAACTTGAAGCAAAAGCTTGGTTTTCAATCAACAGCAGTTCAGCTCCTTCCTTCACTGTAGATTTTCTTGAAATGTCTGATTTCTGACAATATCTAAATGACAGTAGTTGGCCTGGGAGTGAGGGTGACAAGTCAGATTCATATCATTTGACCAGATTTTCTCCGACAGCATATAACTCATTTTTAGTAACTGAAGTCAGTGTGGAAGGGAGAATAGCCTTAAATGTGGCCACCACTGCATTTAAACCTTCAAAGTGTTGTTCCAGTTGTGAGATGGCTCTGCCCAGTGTTGCATAAAACAAAGAAACTCTGAACCTTTCTTCTGCAGATGTAAGCCAATGGTCTTCACAAAGTTCATCGTGGAACCGTTTTACTCTTTGCATGCGACGCTCCTCAAATTTCTCTGATATTCCCCACACTTTGGCCATTCCTATGGCAGTTTCATGAAAGGTTTCAAATTTGTTTCTGGATTCCTGCAAACTACTGTGGGCAGTTTGAAGAAGTGTGGTGGCTTTGGTCGGGTCGTCTTGTGGTGACTGCAGCAGCTTTGAAACACAGTTGACAGATTCCAAAATTTTGGTGAGCAGTATAACTAAAAATACAAATCGGAACTTCTCAATTTTCAACTTCAGAGCTGTTGCCTCTGTGATTTCTTCTTTCTTTGTACTAGTAAGTATTATCTTGGATGATGCTTTATGGACATCCATAAAATATTAACAAAGAGACACTAAGGAGTCATACCATGATGACCATCTGGTTGGGCATAGTCTCTTTAATGTGACATTGGAGGAGGACATGAATGATGACAGCATGTGTCAATGCTTTATGCTGTGTCCAAAGAAGGTGTACAGATTTTCTACTGCACCAAAGAAGTTCCTCACTTCAGGTAT
Organism: Neoceratodus forsteri; assembly: GCA_016271365.2. Classification (NCBI taxonomy): domain Eukaryota; kingdom Metazoa; phylum Chordata; order Ceratodontiformes; family Ceratodontidae; genus Neoceratodus; species Neoceratodus forsteri. The sequence goes on from CM057455.1 coordinate 703,214,754, forward strand.
ATCTGACAGGGCATCATTCAGGACTAAATTCAAGTTATGAGCAGCACAGTGAACATAGGTAGCTTTTGGTTGTCTAGCCTTAATTCTTGCTTGCACACCTGCATATGTGCCGCTCATAGTTGCAGCCCCATCATAACTTTGGCCTCACAGTTTGGATATGTGCAACCTATTATTTTCAATATTATTAATAATCATCTCTTCCAAGCCTGCTGCTGACTGGTCCTCTACTTTCACAAATCCCATAAAGACTCATTAATGTTTATGTGGTTTCCCACTTTCATTGGTATCAATGGACACATAGTGGATCACTTGACTGAGCTGATTCATTTTTGCAATATCCTGAGTGGTGTCCATAATGACAGAAAAGAATGAAGAATTATTGACATCATCTATTATTTCGTCCTTGACACAGTTTGAGAGTATTGCAAACAATTCATTCTGTATGTCTGGGCTTAAATATTTCATTGATCCCTCCAGCATACTTACTAGCTTTTCCAGTACTGGATTATTCTTTGCAAGAAGTGTAATAATGGAAAGAAAATTTCCACAATTTGCATTGGACCTTATATTCTCCCTGTGGCCCCTGAATGCCAAGTTAGACATGGCCAAAGTCAACGTAACGTTGATAATTCTGTCAAGCACTTGCCCCCAGTAGTTAACTTCTTTCTTGAGGGATTCTTCCAAATCTTCTGTTAATGTTCTGTGCCAACTCCATTGTTCCAATACAAGGCAGAACTGTAGGTGCAGGGTTGAGTTTTCATGCAAGTCTATTTTTGCTGACAGATGGCACCAATCACATACTCCATTCACCCATGTAGCATTAGCTCTATCGATTTTGGTATGAAACAGCCAACAAGCCTGGCAATATACACTGTCTAAGGTTGGTGAGTAGCACTGCCTTGTGCGCTGTAGTTTAACACCAGCTTTTTTGACCTTCTCATAGTAGGTTTCGGAAAAACATCTCCCCTTCTGAAGAGGATCATGTTGAAATGGGCATGATGGTCAGCATGGCTCATGAGATATTATGAACTGCTTGTCTTGAGCACTGAGGGGCTCAAAAAAGTGTGCTTTGTTGGTGAGGAACTTTTCTGAAGCTAGACTAACAAGATGTGTATCATAACTTTCAATCATTGCTGAGGAAGCTTCACCAGGAGGACCATCTCTCACTTCACTGCTGTCTACACTGTCACTTATTACATTATCATCATCATCATCAACCTTTGTATCACTACCAGTATCATGTTCATTAACACACTGATGTGTTCTTCAGTGTTCAGACTTGGCACTGAGACACCCACATCATGATCAGTATCCATATCCATAACCTGGCACACATCACTCTCTTTCAAAGGTTCATCTCTATAAATCTCACTGTCCTTCTTGGGTGTGTCTGCACTGTCTTTCTTAAAAAATGTGGACATTTTAGGTAACTTCTTTAATTTCTCATCCCTCTTTTTGCTCAGCTTTCTCTTTGCTGCACCACTAAGATGCTTAGATGGAACACTCAACATTTTTATACTTAAAACCTTATGAAAGCTACCTGGCACTGTCTGGCTAAATGTATTCATACCTCACTCATGCACTACAATGATGGTAGGAGACAGGTTTACAGTGACTGTTACAGTGAAAGTTCAGTTTTACAGAATATTGGACACTCAGTTACAATTATGTCTAATAAAACTGATAAATAATGTGTTGTGCATTTTCTTCATATGGTGGGGGGGTCAGAGGTAGGGGCATGAGACTAAGGAGTAAATGCTTGTGCTTAACTTTATTTTACTTCAAACAGCCTTTTAACTTGTGATTTTTGGGGGGATGGGGCGGCTTTGAAAAAGCTGTTTTCTTTGCAGTTTCTTCCACCCACCTACTGTGCACTGCCACTTTTCCCAAACTCCAAACTGTCCCTCCCCACACCCATCCATCTTCTCCTTTAAAAAGATGACTTATTTATTTATTTATTTATTAGCTTTTGGTAACCGGGTAAGTGCATTAGGCAACAAACCTGCCTATTTTCAGGCACGACCCGGGAGAGTACAGTACATTGTTATACATATTACAGTAGTACATGATGACAATCAGGGTAAACATAAGACAGCAGGAGCAGTTAACAACATACATAGGTGATTAGAGCAGCAAAATCAAAATACAGTGCATAATAAGTGACATATAGAACAAGAATAGGCTTGTGTTCATGCCGAAGGCCGGCAATAGGGTGAAACAGATTATGAGCAATTGCAGTGTCTTAAAATGCTTTCTCTTTTTTTAAGCCTTTGAAAATTCTCTCTGTAAGTGTTTATCTTATAATCTCATCAAACTCATATGTTGCACACACCACAAGTTTCTGTTTATTATTTGCTTATGCAGCAGCAGTACTGCACTTACTGTTAACTAGGATCTGCAGCTTATCCATCAGGTAGGGAAATGGGCAGACTGGGTGGGCCAAGCAGTCCTTACCTGCCGTCAAATTCTATGTTTCTATGTTTCTATGTTTCTATGTTCCCCAACTAATCTCATCCATCTGGCCTTTTTCTACTTTACTTTATCAAATCTCCTCCTCTCCTCAGCTTGGTCCCTTCTATTGTCTCTCCATCTCAGTTCCCCCTGCTGTCTCAGTATATAGTATACCATGGGTTCTGTAACTCCAGTAGAGTAATTCAATTTTTTACTATGAGTGACATATATGCAGGTGTGCAAGCAAGTTTCTTTGCTTTGGCTTTCAATATGGGCTTTGTTAATTGCTGTCTTGCATTATTAGTTTAGAACAGTTTCTCGTTCTTTAAGAAATTCAGAGTTTCAGTCAGACTCCCCCAAACAGCCGCTTGAGTATCTTATCTCTTTCTGTAATTATTTTTATTTTAATGTATAATGCAGCATCAACACAACAATTCTGTTATTCCCTAACTAATCACGGCCTTTTGTTTTGTGATTCCAGGCCAGCAGAGTAATTATTTTCTTTTAGCAAAAAAAACTCTGCCTTTCCTTTCTTTGCTTTGGCTTTTTGGGAAGATGGATTTGCTAATTGCTTGCCTTTAAACCTGCTCCTTTCAATCAAACTCCCCCAGCCAGACAGTTGGGTCTCCAGTTATGCAGTGTCTCTGTATTTAATTATTTTTTTATTTTATTTCATTCATAAAACTAACAGGACCACCACTGCCAGCGTCTGTTGCTAATTTGCTCAAAGCGGACATCTGCCTGCAGCACTTTCTTGCTGCTGCTCTTTATGTCTGAACAGCCTTTTATTTTACTTGTACTGTACTTCTACTTGTTCTCCAATCTTATCTCTCCTTAGCTGAGCCCCCCTTTCATCATTATTCTCTGGCAGTCTGTCCCATGAGAGTACACAGTCCCCGTCCCCTTCCCTGTTGTCTCTTTAATTTAGAGTTCCAGGAGGAAGACCACTAGTGTTGTCTGTCCACTGTCAGCTTCTGTTGCTTTATTGCTTATTTGATTTTGGCTACTCAAAGCACTAAAAGCAGCCTGTAGCCACTAGAAGCAGCAGCAGCACTTATTGCTTCTGTCTAGTCTGTGTGACTCTGAACCATTTATTTGTATTTTTTTGTACAGAGTACTTTTCCTCCAGTAATCTTTTATCTTTATTCTTTCTTTCTTAACTAATCTCTCTCCTCCTTAGCTGAGCGCCACTTTAATTATCATTCAGACTGCACTGTCTGCTCTGGCCCAGACAGCCCTGTCTCTCTGTGACTGTCTCGCTCTATGTATTATTTTCTTCTAAATAAAACTTCCTTGTTCTCTCCTCAACTCTTCTCCATCAAATCTTAATAATCTGATCTCCTCCTTACCCCCCCTTCCCCAGAATCCCTGGTACAGTCCCTTGTTGTCTGCTCTGGGCTGGCCCAGACACTCCCTGCCTGAGGTGTCTGTGACTGTCTTTAAGTATTTTTTTTTGTAAACAAAACATCCTTGTTTGTTCCTTCCTTCCTTCCTCCCTCAGTGAGCCTCAGTTCACCAACTAAATCTCTCCCCAGCCCCTCAAAGGAGAGTCTCCTCCTGTCTCCTTCCTTTTAATTTCTCCCCGAGTCCCCAAGTCCCCAGGTCCCCAAGCAGCAGAGGTTCAGGCCTGCCGCCTGCCTCATCCAGCCGAGCCAGGCACCAGCCCAGTGGCCTCAAGACCCACAGGAAATATGCGGTGCCGTCCTGCTGGCACAATCAAAATAAATTTAAATTAATTTATTTTTTTCATAGCCGCCTAAGACAGTGAGTCTAATGAAAGCTGGAACAGGCTACAGTGCAGCAGAAGCACTGCACAAAAAAGACAGTGATGATAAATGAATCCTCCAGTGAAGAGGGACACATTACAAATCTGTTTGCAGTCAGAAATAGCAAGAAATGGTGGATTGCGCTTCTCTGACTGCAGCTTCGGAAGAGCGGCTGCTGATGTAATGATGTCTCTCCCCACCTCCTGCCAGTCCCAATACTGAGTTGCAACAACCTGACTGGTAACCAAATCTGGCAGCAGCAGCACTGATTCACCAGTTCACTGCCTAATCTGTCAATCATCATGACAGACAGGTGACTCTGGCAGTCTCTCTGTCCTCCTCCTCCTCCTCCTCAGCTTGCTAGCTTGCTGACTCCTGACTCTTCTTGGCAGGGCTGCTTGCTCCCAACTAAGGGGGCCCATGTGGTGTAACACTAGCACAGTCACATGGGTGCTAGTACCTAGCATATGCATTTATTTTTTTACATTTTTTTATTTATTTACCAGATTTTGGGCTGACCAAGGGGGGCACGCATGCACCTCAGCTGTCAAACTTGGCACACACACCATCAGAGGGAGCAGCTGAGCAGACTGGCGAGCCTGCTGCTGCAGAAGAGCACTAAAGGGAAGGGGGATTATTGCAAGGGAGGAGAGTGGGGATTGGGGACGGAGTCATCAGGAGAGACAACGAGACTGACAGGAGAGAGAGAGAGAGAGAGAGAGAGTCAGAACTTACTCAGGAGTGCGAGTGCCACCTGCAGGACAGTCTGGTTAGGTAAATAATAAAAAAAAATGTTCTATGAAGCCAGGCGGTTAATCTGGATGGCCCTCCCTAGTTCATGGGCCCTAGTGCAGGTGCATCACCTGCACACTCCATTCCTACTCTCCTGAAGCCGCTCTCGGGAGTCACTCAAAGCAGTACTTTTGAAAAAGAAAAAAAGAAAAAGTCATTTTGATTTACTGTACCAGTAATGGAACATTTACGCGGGGCAGCATGTGGAAATTAATGATGCGTGACATGAGTGGAGGGAGCTTGTGCCTTATATGCAGTGATATGAACTGATAGTGAAACATGTTAAAAGGCTATGTTTGTGCCAGGACTAGATATAGTGATGTTGCACTGGGATAACATCACTTGTCTCGAGGGCTCACTGACCAGTCAGAGGACAGGATTTTTTTCTTGTCATCGTATAATGGTTGTTTAATCCTAACTAGTATATCTTTTGAATTAGCTGATCTCCTATAACACATACTGAGTACAGTCCCCAATATGTCATGAAGAAAGGGATCATAGCTCAAAACAGGCCACCGATGCTTGCTACCATTGTATCAGCTACTTGGTAGGTATGCATAATGCATACTGTAGTTTGTTACATAGTGGAATCTGCACTATGCTGTCTTCTGTTTCTGGTGTTGTTATTTAAAAATCAAATCCTCCCTATTTTTTGATCTGGCAAATTTGGTGGCTTCAACAGCTAATTTAGCACCATACCCCCACTCTAAAAATCCAGCGGTGAGATCATCACATGCTGTGGTGCTTGTTTTGGAGTACAGAAAGAGTGTTCAGTAATTTTCATGGAGGTGATTACTATAACCTATTGCTTAGGAGTGAGACATTTTGCAGGGCAAAAGAATGGACTCAACACAGGTTATGATCTGGGGTATTTTTTAAAAAAAAAGTCTTGGCCCATGTGATTTCTGTCCTTTCAATTGGTTTAATAATATATGTTTTTGTCTTTTATTGAGGGATGATGGATTACAAAGGATAAGGAAAAAGAAGAAAATCATTACTGAAGGTGATATATTGGGACTTCTTTTAATATTATTATATCTGGGCTGTATCCATATTTATATATGCAGAGATGATTGTAGTCCCATTTTTACCATGGTCATGGATTGGTAATTGTATTTATCATAATACTAGGTAAAATATTTTTTTTTATATAATGTACATATGTATAGATTCACTATTGTTTTTCCTTTTTTTATGTCTCTATCCTTGTCCCTTGCTACATTTTAGAAAGTTTCTCTACTTTTTCATCTGCAGTGTAAATATACCATTATCTCTGTTAGGGATGGGAGAACTCAGTGAAGTTCTGACCCTTAATAAATAAGAAACAAAACACGGTGATGTTCTGATTTGTTTTGATTAGTTCTGATTTATTGACAAATATTTGAAAAAATGCAAAACAAAATGCACGGAAGCGGCCAAAGTTGGTCACATTTGACAAAGAGGCCCAAAGGAAATAATTTAATGGATTATTTGTACCAAAATTAATGTACAACTGCTAAATAAAACAAGCATTTGTCATTGCCGAATGTTGGCTTGCTGGCATTGGCATTGGTAGTGCAGGAGTTAGACAGATGCATCAAAGGAATGGCAGTGAAGTATTGAACTGATGCCAACCCACCCCCACCCTGCAGAGAGTGACAGGCATTAGGGTGTCCCTTTGGGTGTTTGGTAGTGCAGTGCCGGAAAACATGTCGGGCAGGATGTGAAAAATGATAGCTGTACAGTTCATAAGGAGGTGTAAAAAAAATGACAGTGTTGAAAATGTGGCATGTAAATATACCAAATTTGCGAAGCTACTAGGGTGCATGGGAAATATGCAATGCACACTTGCAACACTGCCATGTTATGGGCGTTCAGCACCAAATTTTCAACATAGGCATTTTAGCACCTCTGCTCATGTATGGTGTCACTGTCATTTCCTCAAAGTGTCCCAAGAATTGATTTCGCACAGCAACCACGCTATTCTGCGCCGGAAGTGCGAAAACACATTTTGGGCAGGATATGTGAAATGACAGCTGTACCGTTCATCAAGAGGTGTGGAAAAATGGCAATGGTGAAAATCCAGACTGAAAAACCATCGTGCATGCAATCTGCCAACGCACACTAGTAACACAGTCATTTTATGGAGTATCATCACCATATTTTCAACATAGGCATTTTAGGTCCTCTGCTCATGAACTGTGTCACTGTCATTTTCATAATCTGGCCCAAACAGTGTTTTCCCACAGCGACTGCGTTATTGAGCGCCGGAAGTGCGGAAACAGATTTCGGGCAGGATGTGGAAAATGACAGCTGTACTGTTCACTAGGAGGTGTACAAAAATGACAATGCTGAAAATCCAGTGTTAAAATATTGTGAATGTGTGAAGTTATGAGCCTGCGTAGCAACTGCGCAACGCACTTTCGTAAAACAAGCTTTTGTTGGATTTTTTCCCACCAAATTTGGAACTTAGGATTTTTAAGAGGTCACCTCATGAACACTGCCACCGTCATTTTGTTAATGGGCCCTGAAAGGTGATTTCATGCAGTGACTGCGAAATTACCTTTCGAGGCTGATTAACACCATGACAGTGATAGAATTCATGAGGAGGGGCCCCAAAAACCCCATACTGAAAATGTGGTGCCTAAATTCCAAGAAATGCCTGAGATATGCAGCAAAGTTGAAAAAACCCTATTCACTCCATTATACAGCTTACCGGCATTTCCTCAGTTCGTGGTTGGCTTTGAAGAGTGCAGACATGTTTCCAGTCCACTGAAGATTGTCGTGCCGGACTCCGGAGGTAAGTATGGGGTGGGGGGTGAGGGAGGCAGGAGTGCGCAGGGGTGAGTGCGGGTGGTGGAGGGCGGCATCGAGACTACGAAAGATGGTTTTTAGTTTTACAGGGGAAAAAAAGAAACCATCACGGGACAGTTTTTTTGTTGCAGGGCATTTGGCATGCTGGGTGGGCTCTCAGCGTGCCACCTAACTGTTTTTGGGGGCAATAGCCAGCGGGATTAGGCACCCTCGTCAGCTCACAACATGGGGTGAGGGGGATAATGCCGGCAGGGGATTGGGCACCCCATTGGCAAACAAACAGCGGTGGGGGGGTGAGCCAGGGGATTGGGCACCCCGGCATTCCAACAACTGGGGGAATGGTGATGCCAGCGGGGTGGGCTCCTTGGCCTGCTAGGCTGTCAGGGACCAGGCGAGGAATTGGCACCCTCGGCATTTCACATTGGGGTATGCCCGATAGGGGGTGGGCTCCCTATTGGCACAGTAAAACAGCGGGGGATTACCAACAGGGGATTGGGCACCCCAATGTCGGCCGGCCGTCAGCAGCTCACCACCACCATGCTGATAATGGTGGTAGCACGCAAGCAAAGGGTCCGCTGCGTATGAGGAGCTTTGCTCAGATTGCAGCGGACCTTTGCTTAGATGTGCTCACCCCATTATGTATGCATGGTGTGGTGCCAGCATGCAGGCTGATTGGGGAATGAGGGACGCACCTACTGATGTGTGCCCTGCATTCGCCCAACAGCGGCCGCATCCCCAAATCTGCACTCTCCCAATATGTAGGCTACCACCTGTGGCAAGCCAACATAAAAAGCAATCACTCACTACTAGTCCCTTCATGGCTGGCCTGTAATGGTGGCATATCCTGTTCGGGTCCTTGACATGAGTGTGCTGGGAGTGACAGAGAGAGAGATGGAGAGATGGAGAGATGGAGAGCTGGAGAAAGAGAGAGAAAGAGAGAGAGAGAGAGATACAGATGCAAATACCTACAGTATATCATTTGTATTCTAACCTGTTAAAAAACTAAGATCTCTCTAACTAACTTGATGTCTTTCTGATGATTCCCTCCCACACCCACAGGCCAGGGACAAATGTCAACTCATGACTATACACAGCTCACCGACAGCACAGCAGTCCACCACCACTTCCTTCCAAGATTATCTGACTCCTACAGTACAGTTACTGTTAAGTGACCAAATTCAGCAACTGTTAAGTGTGCCTCAGAATTTGAACTGAAGATGCAGACACATCTGGTGCATAGCCGCATGCAGCACAGTCCCACACCGGGGCTGGTTAATGCTTATACATAATGGTCCAGATATTCAAAAGGGTTGCGCCATGTGCAATAGGGTTGCACTAGCGCAAGTCTGAAAATGCGCCATTCTGCAATATTCAGCAGGATGCAATTGTACCACCGAAAACATGCTGAGCAACAGTGCAATGATAATGAAGGCATGTGCAACCAAAGGGGGAGGAACCATGCATAAAGGGCACAGTGTGATGTTTATAGACTTGTGCAATTTGCAACAGTGGAGCAAGCGGAAGTTGCGCCACAGCGGAAATGAGCCAAAATAAAAAGGAGCAAGGAAGAGGTGCAAGAATGCTACAGGGAAGCCACATGACGCAAGGGGAGAGACAGACACAGGAAAACTGTGAGAAAGAGGGCAGGCCAGGGAAAACAAACTGCAGAAGAGAGGCACAGGGAAGGTGTGTGGAGCCACACATTCCAGAGGCCAGCACAGACAGGTGTTCCCGGTGCAGGGGAGGTAGCAGTCAGGACAGTGGGGGGAATAAAGCAACAGCTGCTGGGGGGGGAACACAAGCCAGGGACATGGCCAGTGCCACATTCCATATGGAGGCAGTAATGAGGGGAGTGAGAAGGCATGCAGCAGGGGGACGTGGCCGTAGAAGGGCCCGTCGGCGGTATGCCCCCAACAGGCAGTACCGAGCCCACACCAGCTTTGAGCTGTATACAGATACTGAGATTGTGGTCCGGTACCACCTGAACAGGGCAATACTGAGGTGGCTCTGTGAGCTGTGCAGTGATGTGATGCAGGAACCCACATGATGGAGTCATGCTCTGTCAGTGGAGACAAAGGTAACAGCCTGCATGTGCTTGCTCGCTACGGGTACTTTCCAGAGACCAACCGGGGACACCACAGGCATAACACAGTCAGCCTCGTCACGCATCCTCACCCAATTCCTCAGTGCAGTGCTGCCACATGCTGTGGAGTACATCCATTTCCCCAGCACTGCGGCGGAGTGCACAGCAAACTTTCAGGAGTTCAACAGGGTAGCACATATGCCTGGCATGCTAGGGGCAATAGACTGCACCCATGTGGCCATACGCACACCACCTGGCAAGGAGGGGGCATCATACATGAACTGCAAGGGCTATTCTCGCATCAACTGCCAGGTGGTGTGCGATACCAGTGGGCGCATCATCAATGTCTGTGCCACGCACACTGGGGGAGCCCACGATTCATACTTCTGGCACCAGTCAGCACTGTGCCACCGATTTGAGAGTGGGAACATCCCCACAGGACACCTAGTGGGTGAGTATGCAAACCAAATGGACATATCGTGGGCCTGGGTGGCATGGCCAGAGGTGCCATGGGTGTGGCCCACAGGGCTTGGGGCAGGCCGAGGCTGAACACGAAACTAACCTCCACCCTCTGCACACAGGTGACAGTGGATACCCACTCCGTCCCTGGCTGCTCACACCCTACCAGCTGCCCATGTCCCCATCACAGCAATGTTACAATGAGGCACATGCCACCACACCCAATGTCATTGAGCGGGTGTTCGGGATGCTGAAGGCACATTTCCATTGCCTGGACACCTCTGGTGGTGCCCTACAGTACAGCCCCTCAAAGGCCTGTGGGATATTCCTGGCCTGTTGCATCCTGCACAACATGGCCAAAGAATGTGGGATAGCCATACAGGTCGAAGAGGGGGACAGCAATGGGGACGATGGGGAAGCCAGTGATGATGGTAATGGGAGGCCCTCCCTTGGCAGACAGGACCCCCGACTGATCTGGCCTGCACAGCTGCACTGGGACACCATCACAGAGGAGCACTTCAGCCAACCCAGGTAAGTCATGGTGCCATGCGCAACCACCAGTGGCTAAGGCACAACCCACAAACAAGCATGGAAACACACCAGGGGTGCATGCTAGCAAAGGATATGGCAGGGCACAGAAGCACACACACACACAACTAGGGATGGGTGAACATCAACACGCCACATGGACGGACACACACACAAGCACACACACAATGCACCAAATGTGCACAGAAGGCAGAAGGAACACCGAGCCAGAACGCCAGCCCTAGCAACACACATGTCCACAGGCTACCATGTCCACTGTCTGTCCATTGCATGTGTCAGATGCTGGGCACCATCGCACTTTGGTGTACAGCACAATGCAGGCATCATCATGCACATGTACCTGTGGACAGCAGCCAAGAGGGCACGCAGGTGGACCGTGTGTCTGCATGCAGGGCCGGGCACCCACCCGTTCACTGCCCACTAAAACACGCAATGCACACAGGGCAGCACCAGACAGTGCCCACGCTGGGAGACAGGTCATTCTCATGGCACAGTGCCACGGCCACCTCGGATGCATGGGCAGCCCCACTGAGACCTGCCAGCACTGGCAGACTGACCATGGGCCTCATGGGGTGGCACCGATGGTCCTCCAGGGGTTCCACTGTGCAAATCAGACCATGCCAGCGCAGGGGTCTGCAGCACACTGAACATGCCTGCACCAGGAGTGCTCGGGGTGCCAACAGCTGAACCTGGCATCGACAGGGTGGGTGTTGCATGATGCCAGGAATGGGGAGTGGAGAGCGCACTGTGTGGTGTGAATGACGCATGGAAACCTGACTATGTGCCCATTGTGGCCATGACAGCAATTAACAGCTGTGCAAGCCTGTCAATGGCAACGGTCACATCCTCCCACAAATGGCCCATCTGTGACACGATCCTATTGGTGTCCCTACTGCGATGGTCCTCTGCCCACTCCAGAGCCATGCACAGTGCCTCCACGGATGTTGCAAGCCACTTCTGCTGCTGGACCAATGCCCGCAGTAGGCGGGTGTGCTCTTCAAAGAGGTTGTCTGCCTCCTCAGTATCCTGTCCCTCAGAGTGTGCACAGGCCTGATGTTCAGCACCTCTTGAGGGTGGGTGCTGTACACCAGGACTAGATATGGGCAAGTCCACAGGTGGTGCACCGACACCACCGCTGAACCCAGAACCCCCAGTCCCGGTGGGCGACTGCTCCTGCTGCCCCTCCAGCCGCAGCACCCAAGGGCTCAGTAGTGCCGCCGCTGTGACTGCAACAGTCCCACTGTCCTGACCAGCCAACGGTGCTGCTCCACTGGTGCTGACAGGCACAGCCTGGGACTGTGCTGACATGCTGGCCCACACGGTGGCACCAGCCAGATCCATGGGAGCGAGCTGACCTGCTGTGTGTCCATTCTGTGGCACACACGTGTCACTGCCCATGACGGTCATGTCTTCACCACTGGTGCAGGTCTCTGCCCCAGCCACAGCCATGGCGTGCTGGCATCCTTGGATGCCAGAACGCTGAGACACAGGAAGGGCTTCCCCCATACCTGTCTCAACGACATCAGTGTGGACAGCCAGGTGGCCCCACTGTCGTGCTGATCCACAGAAACCTGTGGAGGTGGATGGTCCAAACTCCGACTCTGGCTGACTGTCCTCAGTGGACAGGCCCACCAACGTTGACCCATGCAGACGATCAGGATCTGTAAGGAAAAGCAAAGTTACGTTACTGCGTGTAACCTACCCGACCCCCCCCCAAGGCAGACCATAGCTTACCATACACAGATGGGCCACCACCTGTCTGGAAGCCACCGCCTGGAACTCCCTCTATGGCACTGCGGTGCATGTTTGCAGCAAGCCTGTCCTCTGCTGGTGTGAGCTGCACCACCTCCGGCTGTCCCCCACCTGTTGCAGTACATGCCGCTCTGATGGCAGCCACCTTCTCCTTCACCCTCCCCCTGCCAGTACCCATCTTCTTCTTACACTCCTGCATGGAGTGCTAATGGCTGCCATGCAGGTTCATGGCATGTGCCACCTCTTCCCATGCAGCAGCATGGGCCAAAGGGGTGCCCCGCCGTCCACTGAGCAGTGGCTCCTGAGCCAGGTAGGCCTCGAAAGTGCCTCAGTCTCGGCCTTCATGAAATTGGGCCTCCTCTTCTGCCCACCATCATTGTCCTCCTCACCCAGAACTTGCTCAGTCATTATTCAGCCTGTAAGGATGGCAGTGGTTACCTGTGACTGTGCAGTCCACAGCATGTCCCTGAATCAACAGTCCACACTCCCACACAGCAAGCAACTCACCAATAAACTGCAGTAACCGACTATGGCCACTGCAGCACTTTGTCGCACCTTTATAGCACAATCCATGCAAATTAGGTGAGGAGCAACTTTAATTAGATGCAAATTGTGGTGCTGCGCCATTGAAAGGCTGATTGGATGATTAGTATATGATGGCTGAATATCGATTTTGCGCTTTGCACAATTGTGTTGAACATGCTGAGCCAATGGTGCAGTTCCATGGCATGCGTAGTACACCTCACTGTGCATGCCCAGGCTGTTGACTCTGGCATCTGCCGTGCTGATGATGTGCTGTGCATGAAGGTCAATGCAGGGCATGGCCACCATTGTGCCAGTGGCGCTATAGCAAAGGTCACTACATGGCACTGTGACAATGGGCCTCCATAGGCGCAATGGCACAACTGCCCGATAGTCCACTGTGGTGCTGGCAAACAGGCAACCAATCGCGCTATACACATAGTCATCCAATGGTGCTGTGTGTGGCCTTGCGCCAGAGACCCTTGACCCTGTGCCCGACCTTTGCCCCCTTGGCGCCATGCTTCAGGCATGGGTGCACCTCTATCACACTGTTTGGTAACAGTGCAATAGGGAATGGCAGCGCTGTACCACGCAGCATTTGCACATGGGGTACAACACTGCAGAGTGCCATATTGCCTACTATAGCCATTGAGATGGCACGCAGAAGAGCCCTACAGTGGACTGCCATAGAGTTGGCCAACCTTGTGGCTATTGTGGAGCCACACCATGGGCCTCTGTTTGGGGAGGAGCACCTGGACAGGGCCAGGACCCAGGTCTGGCAGGAGGTAGCCACTGACCTGGAGGAGGTCACCGGATGGAGGAGGACCATGGAGCAGTGCAGGCACTGCTATGGGGACCTCAGGAGGAGGGAGCTGGACCTACTAGCCCGTCTGTGGTCGTGTGCCAGGAGAGGCACGGTGCCACTTCCAGGTGGGTGATCCATCTACGCACTTGTATTGTCCATATGGGTAACAGTGTTGTATGTGTCCAGCATGTAAGGGAGGGCTAGTCTAGGGTTGGCTGGTGGTGTTTACAGGGTGTGGGGTGGGTGGGTCTGGCTGGGTGGGTGGGCACACACATTGGGGCAGGAGGACTTTGCTTCGGGATTGTACTGATGTTCTTCTCTCCTTGTTTCCCCTACAGGTGTGGACGAGCATTGCTGGATGAGGGAGGAGCAGCGGAGGGAGGAGGACAGAGTGACCAGGTGGGACGGAGACCATCACCGCTGACCTGACCAGCCCGATGAGGGTGAGTGCCATAACTCCATGATTACTATTGCATGCTGTGTAACAGGGTGGGCAGCGGGGCATGGCCACCATCCATGGACACCACTGCCATGCATGCGACTTGTGACAGCCAGCACAGTCCAGTGGCACTGCATGTCTGGGAGTGCGTCAGTGGTGGTCCATACATGCACCGGGCACATGGCTGTGGCACTGCCTTCACACCACATAGCCACATTACTGTAAGGCCCTGGTGGTGCTGTGAAGGACATTTTTGTGGGTGTGTGCAGTGGTCCACATGGCTGTGGCTGCCTGGGTGGGCAGGTCTTGCAGACACAGTCACTGTGGGTGGTCACACACCATCACAGAGGCGTGGCACATGGCTGTATGCCATGCACAATGGGTGGGTTGCAGGGGGATGGACAGTCACACCTATCGACTCTGCTCCCTTGTCCTAGGTGACCGGAGGCTCCTGCAAATTCAGCAGTCCATTAATGAACTGCTCCAGGTGGCCAGGGAGACTCTGCAGCTCCTCCATCAAATAAACCGCCATGGGGTCAGGAGGAGAAGGAGGAGCAGACATCAGCACCAGGAGGAGGAGGACTGAGGCAGCCGTTAATGTCCCCATGCCTCGACTACCACCTTCCCCCCTTTGACCCACCCTCACACCTCTTCTTCCCTCTCCCATATGTTCACCTCTGCCACTTACCCACTCCCACCTTGTTTATGTCCCTCCCAAGTTTGTACAGTTTTGTATATAGTTATTTTTGATATGTTTCAATTCAACTATTTTGATATGAATACTGTGGTGGTCTCTGATTTGCAGCAGGCTATAGGTGCTCAGCTGCAGTGGTGTGCATGGCATCTGGGGTGGTGCAGTCATGGGTATGTGTGTATGTCTGTGGGGAAGTGACTATGGTGTGGGAGTAGCTATCAGTCAGTGTCTGCGGTGTGTGTGTGTGTTGTTCCCTGTGCATTGGATTACTGTGTGCAGTGGTCCATGGTGCATGCTCTGTTTCCATGGTGCCCCTATCAACCCATCCATGGCCTGTGCAGCTGACACCCTTGCATGTCTGTGACCTGCAAGGTCTGTTGCCATGTCACTGGTGGCTGTCCATGCAGGGCAGCCACTGTACCTGTCACAATGCTGAGTTGCCTCCTGTCACAGGTGTGGTGCATGTTTGCCTCGGGTGACACTGTGGCCTCTGCGGTTGTTGTCCCACCTCCATGCTGTGGCTTGTGTGAGTTGCAGGGGATGTGCACCACTGTCTGTGACTTGTGCTCTAGGCATATGATGGTGGTGTATGGGTCCACAGTGCCTGCGCAAGGTGGCTGGCACTCCTGTGCCATGGAGGACTGCAGGCTGTGTGTTCACGGATTCCATGGACCCACACTGGGGGCTTGGTTGCCATGCTACTGTGTCCCTGTGTTATTGTCCCCTTGGGTATGGGTGGGTGTTTGTCCCTGCACTGTGTTGCATCCAGTGTGATGCATACTTCAACACACCACAGTGGGTGTCTGTGCTGGCTGTTGTGGCCAGTGGTAGGTCAGGGTGTGTCACTGGACTACTGTGCAGGGTGCTGTATCACTGGAGGTGGTGTCAGGGGCATGCCCTGTCCTGCGTGGGGTACCTCTTGTGCCAATGCATGGTCAGTCTTTCAGCTGTGCCTTGGGGGGGATTGTGCATGTTGGCACTGTGTCTGCCATTGTTGCATTGGCATGTGCTGCCACCCACTGCTGGGTGCTCATGGTGGGGCACCCTTATGTGGTTCTGTGGTGCACGAGGTTGCAATGTCACAGTGGGGGTGGTGGTATGCATGGGGTTTCCTGCAGTGGTGGACACTGCTCATGGGGGGTGTCTGGGGGCCCTGGTGCAGGGTGTGCTGTGCACTGGGGGGGATGGTGTGGCATGGGGTGGTCTGCCTTCCTTGAGCGGCAGTCTCAGCTTGCTGGTGGGTGTGATGGGGCACCATGGCCCAGCTGTGGGTTGTTTGCTTGTCCCCATGGGCCAGTGGTTATTCCAGCCATCCCCCAGTTGTGCTGTGCTTGGGGTGTGGGAGCACGATGTCAGTTCTGCTGTGTGCTCCTGTGCCCATCTGTGGCATGGGTGGTGGGTTCCTACCTCCCTGGTTGTACAGTTACATTGCTCTGCAGCTGGAGGGCTCCCTGCTTGTGCTATGGTGCCTCTGTACTGCTCAGCTGGACATCCCTTGTTGTGCCATAGCGCATCATATCTGCTTAGTTTCCCCTCCCTAGTTGCGCTAAGGTGCAGGTTGTGCGATATTCAGACGTTAGCAGTAGACACAATTTGGCTTGCTCCTTTTTTGAATATCATCTCTGTTGGGCATGGGCGTAATGGACTTGTGCTTGCTCCTGCTATTGCACACTTTTTGAGCTCATTTTGAATATCTAGGCCAGTGTGACATGATGTATTATAAAACTAATGATAACGAGGAATAATGGGAAATGACTGATGATGATGACTTTTAAGTGTAGTTGTATTTTACTTGTATTTTAGTGTAAACAGCCACCTATGAGTCACAATGTCAGATTTAATCCCCCAGGCTACCCACAGCCAGCAGCACAGGCGTATCAACTTGTATGTTGTTTGTCCAAACAGTATTTTTTTTAAATACATGAAATCATAAATAAACATTAACAAATGATCATGATTGGATGGCACAAGTCAAAGATTTATGTACCAGCCTGTTGCCCCTGTCCTGTACACAAAGCCACACAGAAGCCAGGGGAAAAAAAAAATTGGATTTCTGGGACTGTTACATTTCTCGTGGGCCCCCCATGCAGACTACCTTCTGCTCCCCCGTCTGGATGGTACAAGTCAAAGATTTTTCTTGCTAGCCTGCTGCCCTTGCCCAGTACACACAGCCACACTGAAGCCAGAAAAAAAATAATTTTGGATTTCTGGGACGGTTACATTTCTCATGGGCCCTGCTGCAGTCGCTCTATCTCTCTCTCTCTCTCTCTCTCCCCTCAGGATGGCAAAAGTCAAAGATTTATTTTGCCAGCCTACTGCCCTTGCCCTGTACACACAGCTACACTGAAGCCAGGGGGAAAAATATTATTTGGGATTTCCAGGACTGTTACATTTCTTGTGCCCCCCCAGCCTCTCTGTCCTCTCTGGATGGCACAAGTCATATATTTATTTTGCCAGCCTGCTACCCTTGCCCTATGCACACAGCCACACAGAAGTCAGGAAAAAAAATATTTCAGATTTCTGGGACTGTTACATTTCTCATGGACCCTTCCTTCGGTCTCTCTCTCTCTCTCTCCATTGGATGAAATTGTGAATGAACATTAACAAATGATTGTGATTCATAATTGGATGGCACAGGTCAAAGATTTATTTTGCCAGCCTGCTGCCCTTGCTCTGTACAGACAGCCACACTGACAAGCCAGGAAAGCAATTTTATATGGGATTTCTGGGACTGTTACATTTCTTGTGGGCACCCCTGCAGTCTCTTTCTCTCTCCCTTCTGGATGGCACAAGTCAAAGATTTATTTTGCCAGTCTCCTGCCCTTGCCAAGTATACACAACCTCACTGAAGCCAGGTAAAAAAAAAAATTATTTGGGATTTTCTGTAACTGTAAAATTTCTCTTTGGCCCCCAGTAGTCTCTCTCTCTCTCTCTCTCTCTCTCTCTCTCTCCCCCCTCTGGATCTGGAATGACACAAGTCAAAGATTGTTCCAGCCTGCCCTTGATCTTGTACACAGCCACACTGTCTGAGGCTAAGAAAAGAAAACAACTTTCATTTGGGATTTTCTGTAACTGTAAAATTTTTCTTGGTACTCCAGTAGTCTCTCCCTCTCTCCTCTGGATCTTCTGCAATGGCACAAATCAGAGATTTTGCCAGCCTGCCCATACTCATGTACACAGTCACACTGTCACACTGTCTGCCTTTTGCTTCCTCCCTCTCCCGGCAGCCACCCAGGCCTCTGCTATCTTTCCAGTCCCTCTGAATTCCTAATTTCTCCAGTCCCAACCCATCACCCTCCCTCAATTACCAGTTTCACCCCCACCCCAGTAAGTCTCCTTTAGCTTCCCTAGTTTCTCTTCCCTCCCCTCAAAAAATTTATATTTTTTTTATATTTCTGTTTTCTTTTTATTTTTGGCAACTTCTTCTGGCAGCTCTCTGCTATAGTGAGTGAGCAAGGTGCTCCTCCTACCAGCCTCCTCTCATCTGGGCTGCGTTGCGCACTCAACACAGTTATATACCTTGAGTGCATTACGTGACCATCTGTTACCTGATTGGATGCCACCAGCCACCTGTACATGAAGCAAGCATACCGATGGCATCCCCATGCCAACAATACACAAAATGCACAAATGCACTTCCGATGACCCGGCAGCAAACTTCTGCAGTGAAGTCTGTATTTATGTGGGTCTGTGGATTGTGGATTTGATCCAGGGGTACTAGCTCTCCCATGGAACAGTCTGCCCAGCCCTAAACTCTGTGGGACACTTCTTTGATAAAGCATATTACCAAGACTGGCAGAATCTTTAAAAAAGGGTTTCTTTCTACTTGTACTTCAAACCTGCTGTTCTGTACTTTAACTTTAAATGTGATTATGGGTCTAATAAAAGTTGCTCTATTTAGATATCAGGAGAGTGTCTCATGTTCTATTCTAGGCTGGAGAAGAGTGTCGTGACTTTCATTTGTCCTAGATTGTCTACATTAGAGGCACACCTGACTTAGAGTGTGGTCTCTTCTGTTGCTTCTGACTGTTTATTAAGTTTACACACAGGTTTTACAAAAAATGCTGTGTAAGGATTTAAAGTACAGGTTCCTAGCAAGCTATACACTTGTTGTATGTCAGTTTTACCAGACACTTACAACAATGGTGATCCAGACTGAGTCCCCCTAAGTTTTCTTAACATCTTGTTAGCTGCAGAGTGACATCAATCCTTTTCTGCAGTGTGATACAAGAAACTCTACCAGACAAGTGATTATTTCAGAATCACTGAATAAAATCTTCCATCCATTAGAGAGACTGAGCCCCATATTCAAAAGTCCCAGGCTGCATCGCGCAAGTGTGTGCCGTGCAACAGAGATACGCCGGCACAAAATAATGACAGATTCAGAAGATGAGCAATGAAATGTGATTGTGCACATCTGGCTGAATGTCCTGAACATGCATGATCATGCAGTGGGAGATGCAAGGCATGGCAGGTGACCTGAGCCCTATGCAGTGCATGGGGAAATGTGCGACAGGCAGCCACATGCCTGGTGTGCAGAACTGCAATATTCAGCTGGGATATGCAAATGGCCTCATGGAACATTCCAAGCCCATTACCCTCATCTGCTGCTCATTACTGGAATGTATGCAGGGCATTTTCATATCCTCGAGCATGCTCAGTTCCAGCTTTGCAGAGCTGACCCACCACCTCGTAAAGGTGAACAGGAGATGCTGCAGCCTAGCAGGCAGGTGTAATGGAATGTTTGTGTGAGGGTGGGTGGACTGAATTGGCCTGGGTACAGTGCTATTAACAACAGCCATGTACAGGCTCAAACCAGGGTACAGTGGGCCCACCTAGACAAGCAACAGGGGAAGGCAGAGGGTGACACAGTCTGATTAGTATACCACATGCATGTGATACATCAGCTCCATGTGCATTGTACAGTCACTGCAGTGCCCCCACACCCCCAAGTATGAGAGGAACATTGTGATGACTGCAAGAAATGGCAGTGTGCAAAGGATGACCAGGTACTTGAGTCAGTGAGTCCCTCCTGTGTGCACCTATGGTGTTCCACCATGGGTGTGTACCACAGGTCAATCCCTGGCCTGTGCAAGGCTGCCACACATATGACCAGACTACATGGGCAGCAATTCCCTAGACATCACCCTGGGTGCATACCACCACTGGGTGGTGCCCTGCAGGCCATATGGTTGCAGGCCATGCCCGACGGTTCATGTGCTGCAGTGTAGCCATCTGCTCTGCTGGTTTTCTGTAGGGCACTCAACAGCACTGGCATGTGGCAGCTGGGTGTCTACATCCTGGGTGCAGTGTACGGGATGGTTCTCTGGGCAGTGCCCATGGTGTGCTGGCACCTGGGTACTTCCACCCTGTCATGGCTGCTGTGTATGGATGCCTGGAGCATGTCCTGCTGCATCTCCAAGGGCTTTCTCAGGATGGCCTGTCTGCAGTTCCGTAGCCTTCATGTGGGTTGGTGGAAAATTTAAGCCATCCGTTTGTCTGCCGATCTTAGCGCAGAAAATTTTTGTGGTGTGTGGCAGACGTGCCACACATTTTGGCCCCTTTTCTTGTGTGCATATATTATTTCTGTGAGATCGCATATTCAAAAACCTGTGACACATCTCTCCCTTTTGAATATCATGCTTCTGCGCATATTTTCGGATGCACCGCACATCTCCATTTTGGGTTGCACATCTCCTTTGAAAATGTGGGCCACTGTTAACATTCTTCAGAAAACTATTAGGGCAAAATTCTTGTTTGAGGAGTATGTTCAAGTAGGCTGTGAACAGTGGTTGAAAGTGATTAGTATTTAAGAACATTAGTTATCAAGCACAGAAACTGATATTTTGAATAAAGGACTTTCTTTTGTGCCATCAACACATAGAAATAAATTGTATACACTTATTGTTTTACATAAGCATTGTAGGTGCTTAAAAAAAAGTGAGATATCACACAAAGGAGGCCCAGAATGTGATTGTAGTACCATCTAATGGCAATTACGGTGGAAAAAATGTTGGGGGAAAAAATCTCCATTTTTCCAAGAAAGGAGCCAGTCACCAAAGTTTTCCAGAAGGCATGTGAAGGAGACTAATTGAACTATATTGGAGAAACTCTGAAGCCCAAATTCTAAGCATTTTGAGATAAAAAACAGAGGTGCAGGATCACTTTCAAACCAACGAAAACATACTGGGTGGGATATAGAATAGAATTTGATGGTAGATAAGGACCGCTTGGCCCACCCAGTCTGCCCATTTCCCTACCTAATGGATAAGCTGCACATGCTAGTTAACCAACAGCCTACTTCTTCCTACCCCCACCCCCTAGAATTGTCTTATGACTGTCCCATGCATTCTTGAATTCCACCACTGTTTTTGACTCCACAACCTCTTCCGGAAGGCCATTCCATGCATCCACAACCCTCTCTGAGCAAAAAATACTTCCTTACATTACCTCTGAGTTGCCCCCCCATCTTCAAATTGTGCTCCCTTGTTCTTGCACACCTCTTTTTCTGAAAGATGCTATGCTCTTGGACTTCGTTGATTCCCTTGAGGTACTTGAAAGTTTCTATCATGTCCCCCCTCTCCCTCCTTTCCTAGAGGCTATACATATTAAGCTCTTAAGTCTCTCTTCATATGTCTTCCAGTGCAGACCCAGCACCATTTTAGTTTCCCTTCTCTGGACAGCTTCCATCCTGTCTATGTCTTTGTAGAGATTGGGTCTCCAGAACTGCATGCAGAACTCCAGATGGGGTCTCACCAGCTGTCTGTACAGAGGGATAACAACTTCTTGTTTTCTACTGGTGATGCCTCTCCCTGTGCATCCCAGTATTCCCTCAGCCCTCCTTACTGCCATCTCACATTGCTTGCCCATCTTTAGGTCATTTGATATGACTACCCCTTGCCCTTTCCATTTTTGTTGTTGTCAGTATCTCACCCCACCACTGTGTACTCTTCCCCTGGGTTTTTGTTTCCCAGGTGCATTACCTTATTCAAAGCAGTTGCACATGGCACACCTGCTGAAATGCACCAAGGAGTGATATTCAATGGGACCCAGTGCACAGCACAAGTTGCAATGCACCAATGTGCAACCCTAATGAATGCATGCACAAGGGCAGGGGGCATGTCCATGAATATGAGGCACAGTGTGATATTCAACCCCCGACCCATGGCGCAAGTGTAGAGCAACATCCAGATCTGCTGAACAAACTTGAGCCTATAAATACAGGACACAAGCACAGGGACAGCACTTGCACCAGGAGAGAGAAAGAGAGAGAGAGAACAAGAGAAAGAGAGAGAGAGAGCAAGCAACCAGACTGTGGAGGGAGGGAACAGAAGGAACAAGTGAGACAGAGCCTGTGAGGGACTGAGGGAGTGGAACAGGCAGCCACAGGCATGTGAGACAGAGGTGGCAGTGGAGTGTGAGCCAGGCACAGGGGAAGCAACAAGGAGAGCCATGCAGAGAGAAAGGCACTGCCCCACAGTGGCAAGCAGACCACAGGAGCTGACCACCAGGGGGAGACAGGACAGCAGGGGTCATGGCCAGCGCAGCCTTCCAGATGGAGGCTATAATGAGGGCTGTGAAGAGGCAGGAGGAAAAGTGATGTGGCCATGGAAGGGCCTGTTGGCAGTAAGCCCAGAACAGGTGGTACCATGCCCACATCACCTTCGAGAGCTACTCCGACACGGAGATCGTAGAGCTGTATCACCTGAACCAGGTGATTCTGAGGCAGCTCTGTGAGCTGTGCAGTGAGGAGATGCAGGCACCCACTAGACGGAGCCATGTCCTGTCAGTGGAGATGAAGGTGACAACTGTCATGTGCCTGCTCACCATGGGCAACTTCCAGAGACCAACAGGGGACACCACAGGCATAACCCAGTCAGCCACATCATGCCTCCTCACACAATTCCTCAATGCCCTGCTGCCACATGCTGCAGAATACATCCAGTTCCCCGGCACACAGGCAGAGTGTACAACAACCATGCAGGACTTCCACAGGGTAGCACAGATGTCTGGCATGCTTGGGGCCATTGACTGCACCCATGTGGGCATCCACATTCCACCTGGCCCTGAGGGCATAGCATAAGTCAACAGGAAGGTCTACCCTAGTGTCAACTGCCAGGTGGTGTGCGATGCCCAGGGGCGCATAACCAATGTTTGTGCCACACACCCCAGGAGTGCACATGATACATTCATCTGGCACTGCTCAGTGCTGTGCCACAGGTTTGAGCATGGGGACATACCCACGGGCGACCTAGTGGGTGAGTATGGGATGACCATGGGGAACTGGGAACAGCAGGCCATGGGATGGGGGTGCACTGGCGCAGGCACCAGGGATGGGCAAGAGGCACAGCGACATAGGACACTATGCTAACCATGTATTTTTCCACACAGGTGACAGTGGCTACCCACTCAGGCCCTGGCTGCTCACCCCCTACTGGCCCCCATCGTTCCCAGCAGAGGACCATTACAATGAGGCCCTCGCCAGCATGTGGAGCATCATTGAGCATGTGTTTGGGATGCTGAAGGCACAATTCTGTTGCCTTGACAGGTCTGGCAGTGCCCTACAGTACAGCCCCTAGAAAGCCTGTGGCCTATTCCTGGCCTGCTGCATACTGCACAACATGGCCATTGACCATGGGATAGCTGTCGAAGCCAAAAAGCAGTGGGGAAGATGAGGGCAATGGGCTGGGGGGCAATGGGCAGCCCTCCTGGATGGAGGGATCCCCGGCTTCAAAGGATGGCATGCCAGCACCAGGACGCAAAAGCACAGGAGCACTATGGTGCACACAGGTAACACCCATGCAGTGACCAGACACAATGGTATGGAACACTGGTATGGGCGGGCATGGCAATTGGCATGCACACACAGAGGTGTGGTGCAGGGGTGGGGGTGACAGTGCACACAACCACACACAACAGCATGAACACTGCACACACACACACACACACACACACACACCACACACACACACACACACACACACACACACACACACTCACACACACACACACACACACACACACACACACACAAACACATGCCAAGGCACCAGCATGTAGTGTGGAACAGATGCAGGGTGCCAGTGAACAGGCAGTGTGCAGCATGACACACAGTTGCCATGACTGTGGCATGCACCCACATGCATCACCCATGTGCACACAGGGCAGTGGCAGCAGACTGCAGACAGGGCAGCGCACACATCAGGTCAGCCACACGGAACCATGGCTGCCATGGACACAGGGATGGCTGCACCAGGGCCAATTGGCAGCCACTGGCTGCTCAATGGCCACAGGGGTGTATGCAGCTGTCCCCCAAGGGTTGTACTGCAGGAACATGACCGAGTTTGCGCAGGGGTGTGTAAACACCCAAGCAGATCCACCCCAGGCATACCTAGGATGCCAACAGCAGACCCTGGCATCAACAGGGAGGGTGTCACTCGACGCTGGGTCTGTGGGGTGAACAATGCATTCTGCAGTGTATGTGGCTGGTGGCCATGCCCTGTGGCAGCCAGTGGTGCAAGCCCAACCAAGCTCACATTGACAATGCAATCCAGGAATGCGGTCGTGTCCTCCCGCAGGTGCTGTATAGCCTCCAGGACCTGCACGGTGCCCCTCTCACGCAGCTCAGCTGCCTGGAATACCTCTGTTTGAAGTGCATGCACCTCAGCTACAAGTAGCACCTGTTGCTCCATGGAGACCTGCAGCAATCAGGTGTGCTCTGACAATGGGTCAGCACCCAAGGGAGCCTGGGCATGCTGCTGTCCCACCGGTGGTGTATAACACACTTCACAGCACGTCACTCAGGTGGACACTGCACAGCAGGGTACCCATGGGGTAGGTCACTGTCTGGCACCATGGCGGTGGACACTGTGTCTGGCTGCCCAACATCCCCAGCCATCTGTCACTGCTGATCCTCCTCCAGCCCCTGTATGCTGGCCAGTGCCTGAGCAGGTGCACCACTACCACCACATGGCATTGCCATGGCTGTGCACATGGCAGCACCAGCAGCAGCGGTGGGCAGCTATTCCACCACCAACAGGCCACTGGCTGCCCTACTAGTGAAAGTAGTAGGTATGGGTGTCTCCCCCACAACACCACCCATGCTATCCAGGATGATGGTCATGTCATCAGTGTCAGACCCCACCCCAATCTCTGTCTCCACACAGAGTATGCCATGGCTGGCATCCTGCTGGAACACAACCAGGGCCTCATCTGACACCAAGCCCAGGACATCTGGCCAGACAGTGGTGGTGTGCTGCAGCCAATCGAGCCCCAGGATGCCCATGGAGGTGGATGGCTGGTCCTCCAGGGCTGAGCCTGTGCCACAGCTTCTGCTGGCACCCTTTCCTCTGCATGCTGGTGTGCCAGTGCTTCAAGATAAAACAGATGTGTTAGTGCTGCAATTCCAGCAGCCCCCCCCGGGCATGGCATATGCACCATGAAGTGATAGGCTCCCTCTTGTCTGGAAGCCACCACCCCGCACACCCTCAACAGTGCTGTGATGCATGGTGGCTGCCACCAGCTCCTCCTGCACCATGAGCTGTGGCACATCAGCATGGCTCCCACCAGTGGCTGTCATGGCTACCCATATGGCAGCCACCTTCTCTTTTATGAGACATTTATCAGTGCCCACCTTTTTCCTGGACTCCTGCACAGACCACTGGTGGAAGCCCTGCTGGTTCACAGATGCTGCCACCTCCACCCACAGCCACAGCCCTGGCTTGTGGTGTGCCTGTGGCACCACTCAGCAGTTGCTCCCTGTCAAGGTTGGCCTCAAACAGGGCATGCTCCTCATTCTCCTCTTGCTTGGATATGGTACTACCTGTGGACAAGAACATGTGTGTCAATGACTGCAGCTACCCACCTCATCCACTTTGCTGTGCTGGCTGGTCCCACAGCAGGTGCAACTTTCCTCAGATGGTTGCAATACTGGTCCCTGGCCTGTGCTGTTTTGCGGTGCCTTTATAGTGCATCACGTGCAAATGAGCTGTGGCGTAACAGTAATGACATGCTAATTTCCCCAGTGAGCCGTGCAGTGGCTGATGAGTTCATTAGCACGTGGTGGCTGAATATCACACACTTGTTCCATGTGCAATGAAATTGCACTGGCGCATCTCGAGGCGCAGTGCCATGAGGCTTTGCTACCACCTATTGTGCACTGCGTGCTCAGAGCACTGTGCGCCATTGCCTCTATATCACTCTGGTGCACTATGCCCCATATGACCCCTGATCTCTGTTGTGACCCTTGCCCCTTGGGACTACACCACCACATGCCAGGTGGGCCACACCCATTCTGTGCATCCATAGCAATGCGTAATTGGTGGATGTGGTGCATACTGACACGAGGCATGCATCCCACGCATGTTGTGTACACGTGCACTACTGACCGCCATTTTGAGCCAGCACCTTGCGAGGAGAGGATGGCATGGTAAGGTGTACAATGTGCCTGCAACTGGTCTGACCTGGAGCTGGTCAACTTTGTGGCCTGTGTGCAGCCACATGCACCTGGGCTGTTTGGCCAGGAGCCCTTGCAGCAGGCCAAGACAGAGAACTGGCAAGCCATCTCTGCAGGCCTGATACAGGATACTGGGGTGCCACGGACCAGTGAACAATGCCACCACCAGTACAAGGAGATGTTGCAGTGGGACCCTGAGAGACTGAGGTAGCTGCAGGCACACGTCCGCGGGGGGGGCAAGCCATGGCCAGGTAAGTCGTCACATGCTGCATGTGTGCCCAACAGCTGTACTGTGGTGTTGGCTGTGCTGCCTGACATGCCCTGTGGAGGGGGTGCACTGTCAGCATGTGTATTGTAGTGTGGTATTGCCAGCTGCTGGGTGCATTGCAGTACTGCCTTGTGGGTCATGTCGGACTGGAGCACACCCACTGTGCACAGGGGTGGGGGTCATGGGCACATGCTGTGGTTTTTTTCTGATATGTTTCTGTCTGTGTTCCATTCCTTGGACCTGAGGATTGGTGCCATGCAAGAGTGGCAGTGGCACCTGGCAGGGGGGGAGTAGGCCACTGCGGGTCTGACTGGTGGAGGTGCAGGTCTGACTGGTGGAGGTGGAGTAGCAGCAGAACAGGCACAAGCAGTGCAGCAGTGGGCAGGTAGGCACTGTTGTCTTCCTCTACTCAGTACTGGGTAGTCAGCAGGGGTGAGGATTTGGCCATGGCCACCTGTGCCATGTGCTGTGTCAGCTGTGTGCTGCATACTGTGCGGTGTGCATGCCACTGTGGGGCAGCCATTGCACACATGTACCAGCTGTTGATCGGATGAGTGTGTGCCCGGCTGCCACTGGTGCTGCTGTGGTGCTGCTGCTGCTCTGTGTCAACTGCCTGTTGCTGCGTGGTGAGGTGGCCATTGGGCAGCAGTGTCCACCACTGTTGACTGTCATGCCATTCTGGGATGCTGGCAGGCATTGACCCACCCACAGTAGGTGGCCAGGGTGCCACTCCAGAGGTGTGGGTTCCCACGGCCCCTTGCACACAGTGGGAGAGCATAGTTCCTAGGAACCTTGCAATGATCACCTGTCCATTCCTTTGTCATAGGCATCCAGAGGGGGTTGCGGCTGCCCCTGTATTGCCGTCTCTTATGGCAGATCATCCTGATCATGTCCACAACCCTGGAGGTGGCACAGCAGACAAGGCAGATGATGTTCCAGGACAGGCGACAGCAAAGGCATCAGGTGGCAGCAGGCCATGGCCAGCCATAGTTTGACCCCACTATTTCCCTTTTACCCCTGCCATCCCTTCTCCTTCCACTCACATTCCACTGTACAGTCCCTGTCCCCTTCCTTCACTCTCCTACCCTTTCCTACCCAATTCCATTGTATATAGTTGTGTTTAATACAGTTTTCCTGCTTAACTGCCTGTGTCTGTGTCTGCTTTGCAGCTGGCGTGTGGAGCCATGCTGCAGTGGCATGGTGGGTGTCTGTGTGGTGTGCCTGTGTCATTGTGCAGGCCATGCACGGTGATGTCCTGCCCCTTGGTCGGTGGCTGTGCCTTGGAGTGGCCATGGCTGGCTGTCCAGGATGTGTGGCATGTGTGTTGGGCACCATGGTCCAGGGTGTTGCTGGCCACGGTCTTGGTGGGTGGGGGCATTGATGCAATGGGGGGTTCCAGTGGCAGCCCTCCCTTAGCCATTGGTGCCACCTGTTCCCTGTGTCCTGTACCATGGTGCTGTGGGGGGGGGCTGGATGCCTGTTTGTGCCCTACTGTTGGTGGTCACCTGTGGCCCACCACTGTGCCTCTCTGGCACTGTCTCCAGGTGTGTTCCTCTGCCTGCCCCATGCTTTCCCTCTGCTGCTGTGCTCCCACCATTGACTGGGGCTGGTCCTTGTGTGCCTTGGTCCTTGTCCCTTTGCACCCTGGTGCATCTCTGGTTGCGCTATGGCACAGGTCTGGTTGCTGCCTGGCACACCTTCGGGTGCACCGTGGTGCATCCCTGTGATTTTCAGCCATGTTGCGCTGGCACAAGTCACCATGCACAGCCTTTGAATATCACACTCATTGCACCATGTCGCATTGGAGTTGTACTGCTCCAGACTTGCACCGGCATTTGGCACATTTCTGAATATCTGGCACAGTGTAAATAACAAGTCCTCCAATAAAGGTAGCAGTATTCTGGTCCTTAATAATGAGAACTACAATGTAGAAGGTTTAAGGCAAATGATTTGCTTTGTCTGAAATTAGATTCAAATCCTGCTACAAAATTTAAAAGCACTATTGGTGCAGAAGTAATTTCTCCCGTGAAAATAGTTTCATTGACAAATATATCAGGAATTTTCTAGTGACTAGTTTTCTTGTTATGCTAATGCTTTATGATATATAAATCATTGGCTAATCCTAGGGATGGGTGGGGCGGCTGTGATCCGATTCTGATTCTGGGTCTGATTTTTTTTCTGAAAAGTTCTGATTTACTCTGACTTGATGAATTGTAGACCTGTTTTAGTCTATTTTACTATGAGACATGCATAAGTATTATTCTTTTAGATCCCACTGTTAAAAAAAAATAATAAAATGTAACCTTTTTTAAAAAATGTTTGTGTTTGTATTTGTGTTAGTTTTTTGTATCATTTTTCAAGGTCAGCAAGCAGCCAACTGCAATAAAATAAATTGACTGTTATTCTTGCCAATGCTGTGTGTCAGCCACCACATGACATTTATAGGAAACAGTGAGCTGGATTTACAAAACTCTTGAAAATCCTGCAGCTGTGGAAAAACTTTGGCACAAGTAGGCTGCCATTTACGGAACCGCAATTTCTCCTGCAGCTATGGTATTCTCAAAAGGGGATCTGGAGTATGACTGGGTCAATTTACAGCAGCTTGTAGGTGGTATTGCCGTGGAAATCTCTGCAGCTGTGGAAAAATGTTATGGCTGGTGGGACCAGCCATAACATCTTCTGCAGCTGCTAAGGATGTGAATAGCAGTCTCCACAGCTGTGGAGACTTCAGTCCGCAACTGGAGTTGCGATGTGGGACTTAGTCCCAAACACTTTTGAGAATCCAGCCCAGTCTATACAGGTCATTTGGGGATTTGCAGTGGAAGGAGATAGTGTGTCAAAAGTCAGTCAGAAAGAGAGAGAAAGAGAGAGAGAGAGACCAATGAATTCAACAGCAGAAAGACAACAGCAGAGTGCAGACCTTCATTGAGTCTGGCATGCTTTTTGATGGGAGATAGGCAGCATGAGCAGGATATGTAGTGGGGCCCCAGCCATCTCTCTCACACTTTTGACTTGTGATGTTATTTTTTTTATTTGTAATTATTTTTCTCACCTACTTAGTGTTATAGCAAGCATCATGGGCCCCAAACCACCCCACACACTCCTGCCTGATTAATTATTTTTTATCACTTGTGTTTTGTAACTTTTGTGGTTGATCTTGCCCCCCAACCCCCACCTAGCACTGCAGTTTTTGAATACATCCTACAAGTTTCCACAACAAACAATTACGGTCAATTTTTTGTATACTGCTATTTGACCCCCAGCTACCACCTACTCCTACCATGCAGCCCACCTTCCAGTACTCAGCCCTGTCACCACTCCTTCCCATCATGAAGCTGGTGGGGAACCTGATGACCACTGAGGCTGGCACTCATGGCAGACGTATGTGAACATAGGTGTTTTTCCTTTGTGTTACCTCCTTGGTCCCATCCTCCACCCCAGATGTCCAGTAATTCACTGTCTGTGTCCTGTTTGCATTTTTTAATTGCTGAATAAACAAATTACTCTCCATCCGGGTTCCCAAATTGAATGTGAAAAACACAAACAGCAATACATACAATGTTATATACACCCTGACCTCCGAAGAAGGAATTTTATTTATTTGATCTTTCTGTTATGCTTGGTGACCTTTGTCCTCTGAATTCAAAGAATTAATGATTAAATTAAATATCATCACTACCGTTTTCAAACACCAGCAAGGAAGCACCCTTATTAGGAGACACCTGTTGCAGCTGTTCATCATTATTGCTTTTATGTTCTTGCCAATCTTCACTGAACTGGTAAGAGAATTTGCTGAGACTGACTTTAAGAAAGATAAGTTGGTATACATTTTCAGGAGTATGCCTTGTGCGACCATCTCAGAAAACATTTCCAGCTGTGCTAAATATATGCCCAGAGTAAACACTATTGGGGGGCAATTAAAAAGCTCAATAGCAAAGGCAGATAGTGTAAGCAAGACCTTTTTTTCCCTAGCCAGTGCTCAAAAGGGTCATCAGTAATATTAAAGAATGGTTCTTATAAATTGACATCCAGAATGTTAGACTAAGACAAACAAGACAGCTCCATGACAGACACTTCTGGAATGATCAATTTCCATGAGTTTTGACCAAAAAGTGTGACATTCATCTGTGTGCTTTTCAGAATGACATGCCTTTTTCCAGAGCCATGAAAGAGGACTTTGTGCAGGACTTCCCAATGTTAATGAAGGAGTACGTGGTGGTATTAAATGGAAATTACTGCTGTCGCCAACAATAGATGTTGCATCATCAGATGCTGCATCAGCATCACGTGATTCACATGGTATTGTCAAATACGGTCCCTGCCTTTTCCTGTGCAATTACTGAAATCAGCATGTTTTTGTATTCAAGATAAGCGTCACCAAGATTTTAAGGAGGCAGCTGTTGCAATTTATAACTGAGGGGCAGGAAGAATGGAGAGAAAACACATTTGTTTGATATTGTGAAGTCTTCTGCAATTTTGGAAATACTGTATCAATTGGTCTGTAAAGGATACACCACATTCGTCTCTTTTTTTGTCAAATCTTCTACACAGCCTCCTGATTTATGATGGTAATGACTTGGCTTAGATTAGCACTCTCTTTGCTAATCTGTCAAGTTGCTTCCTCAAAGGGAATGAAGATCAATGTAAGAAGCTCCATGAGGCCCTACTGGAATGAATTCAGCATACCATCCGCTACATTTAAATGTTGAATTCCATCTTGTCAAAATATTTTGTTTTAGTTGCTGTATTTGCAAGCTGTTTTATTTAGGGCAGCCAAGATGCCATGTGATTTTACCAAGTGACTAAAATGAACACAGATTTTCTTTGCAGCTCCCACTGCGTTACTATGCTGTTGTCACTGGAAAGGAAAGCTCGTATTAACAGATTTAGTAAGTGCACAAAGCACAGATTGTGAGTGAATCCACCACATTTCAATGCACTAACAATATTAGCGCCATTGTCTGAAACTGAAACTGCAAATTCAATAGTAAGTCCCAGAGGCTCTAACCACTCAGATATTTTGTCATACAACTCTTCTTAAATTTTGTCAGTGGTGTGATGCTTACAAAACATGCTAACTCAAAGAGCTACCACTCTTTGTCTTCCTTCCTGTAGACTGCTGCTTGTGGTGGTGTTTGAACATGATCATTCATGACATCCAATGTGCTGTGATGCGCATAGTGTATAAGCAGTAGTTTGAGAACTCGTCCGCATGTCTGTGGTCAGGTGAACAGAACCACATTCACTGCCCTGAAGAGCCAATTTTATTTTACTTTGCATACATTCATACATTTTTGGAACAGCAACAGTCACAAAATAGTTACAGCTTGGTATGTTGTAATGTGGAGCAACATATTTTAAAAGGGCTCTAAAACCATCATTCTAGACCACAGAAAAATGGTTGCAGGTTCATGGCAATAAATTTAGCTCTTAACTGATTAATGTTTAATGTGACTTGATGTGATCTACTGTAGAAAGTTTTTTGTTCAATAATCACAGTAATGGTCTACTGTTTAGTTCATGCAGGAGGGCAAAAACCATGGGAGTGCAGTGGTTTGGCGTCATTGGGGACTGGGGTTCCACTTGGAGGGACACCAGCCTATACAGGCAGGATGGTCTGCATCTGTCCAGGAAGGGAGCAAGTCTTTTGAGCAATCGGTTTAAATGCTTCATTGGCAAGCTTTTAAACTAGTCAAAGGGGGAGGCACTGACAAGCAGCAGGAAAATCCCAGCCTCTCCCTACAAAACAAGATACTAAATGAGAAAAAGACCGAGGTAGAATGGTCAGTGGGGGATGCTGCAACAGAAGGTAAAGCCATCAAAAAATTGAGAGCAATGAGTATCAATGCCTGTAGTCTGGGTAACAAGCTTCCTGAATTAGTGGCCTTGATGGATGAGGAACATCTGGATATCATGGCAGTCACAGAAACATGGTACACACAAAACCATGATGGGGACGTAAACATACCAGGATACACTATCTACAGGAGGGACAGGGAGGGTAAAAGAGAAGGAGGAGTAGCTCTTTACATAAGGGAAGGAATAACAGCAACAGAACAAAAGGCTAAACAGGGAGGAGGAGGAGGAGGAAAAGAAGCACTGTGGGTAAATTTGGAGACAGGCAATGGTACCACAATCCGCACAGGGGTTGTATACAGACCCCCTTCTCAGGGGGATGAAATGGACAAGGAAATGATAGAAAGTATACTTAGAATGGCAGAAAAAGGGGAGATATTGCTGATGGGTGATCTGAATATGCCAGATGTTAACTGGAGTGCAGTTGCAGCTGCCACTTCGAAGAGTGGAGTTATTGTAGATGCCCTATAGGGGGCATGCCTTAGACAACTAGTATTGGAGCCCACTCGAGAGGGAGCAATATTAGACTTGATTCTCTCAAATGGAGATGGAGAGAGGATCACAGATGTAGAAGTGGGTAGCCATCTGGGAACTAGCAACCATCGAACAGTATGGTTCACAATAAACACAGCAATAGAGTCGAGCCATACAAAGACAAAAGTATTGGACTTTAGGAGGGCTGACTTTGTCAAATGGGTGAGTGCCTAGGAATGCACTAGCAAATGGGCAGGAAGGAGGGGTGGAAGAACAATGGGGAATAATAAAACTGCCATCACAGAGGTAATGAGCCATTGTGTGAAGAAATAAACAAAACAAAACGATGTAAGAAACCACTATGGTTCTCAAAGGAAGTGGCAGAAGGTTCAAGAGAAAAAGAAAGCATTCAGGAAGTACAAGGAATGCAGAAGGAGCAGGACAGAGAACTGTATCAGTTAAAGCAAAGGAGGCTGGGAAGGCAGTCAGAACAGCAAAGGCCCAAACCAAGGAAAAGATAGCCAACTCAGTTAAGAAGGGGATAAAACCTTTATAGGTACATCAGGAGCGAAGGAAGACCAAGGAGGGATAGTGAGGCTTAATAAAGGGAGGGAGGGTGGGCAGAGGGAGACTGTGAAAAGGCAGAGATACTAAACAAATATTTTTGCTCAGTATTTACAAATGAAGAGGGGAGGTACATAAAACAAACAGTAGAAACACTCTGGATACAAGTTGATACCAGCCCATTTACAAAAGAAAGGGTTCTGAAAGAACTCTTAAAACTGAAGGTGGACAAAGCAATGGGGCCTGATGGGATTCATCCTAGAATTCTAAAAGAACTAAGGGTAGAACTAGTGACACCACTGACTACCCTTTTAACAAATCATGGGAGGATGGGTGGTACCCAAGAACTGGAGGAGGCAGATGTGATTCCTTCACAAAAGTGGGAGCAAGGTAGAAGCAGGAAACTACAGACCTGTTAGTTTAACCTCAGTGATAGGGAAAATGATGGAATCACTTCTGAAGGAAAGAATTGTCGAGTATCTAGAGGCCAGAGGGCGCAGAACCCTAGGCAGCATGGATTCACAGTGGGAAGGTCATGCCAGATGAATCTGATAGATTTCTTTGACTGGGTGACCAAAGTAGTAGATCAGGGAGGGGCTGTGGACATGGCCTACCAAGACTTTAGCAAGGCATTTGACACAGTCCCACACAAAAGATTAATATACAAGTTCACCAGCGTGGGAGTGGGTCCCAAGATGACAGACTGGGTAAAGAATTGGCTGGAGAATAGGACACAGAGAGTAATAGTAAATGGAGTCCACTCAGAAGAAAGGAGGGTTACTAGTGGGGTACCGCAGGGTTCAGTATTAGGACTGGTCCTCTTCAATGTCTTTATAAGCGACATTGCAGAAGAACTGGAAGGAAAAGTATGTCTCTTTTCAGATGACACAAAGATCTGCAACAGAGTTGATGCACAGGGTGGGTGGAAAGGATGAGAAGGACTTGGCAAGGTTAGAGGAATGGTCAAATGTATGGCAGCTTAGATTCAATGCTAAGAAGTGCAAGGTAATGCACCTGGGAAACAAAACCCAGGGAAGAGTACACAATGGGGGGTGAGATACTAACAACAACAAAATGGAAAGGGACCTGGGGTAGTCATATCAGATGACCTAAAGGTAGGAAAGCAATGTGAGAGGGCAGAAGGAGGGCTGGGGGATACTGGGATGCATAGGAGAGGCATCACCAGTAGAAAACAGGAAGTTATTATCCCTCTGTACAGACAGCTGGTGATACCCCATCTGGAGTACTGTGTGCAGTTCTGGAGACCCAATCTCCACAAAGACATAGACAGGATGGAAGCTGTCCAGAGGAGGGCAACTAAAATGGTGCAGGGTCTGCACCAGAAGACATATGAAGAGAGACAAAAGGAGCTTAATATGTATAGCCTCGAGGAAAGGAGGGAGAGGGGGGACATGATAGAAATGTTCAAGTACCTCAAGGGAATCAACAAAGTCCAAGAGGGTAGCATCTTTCAAAAAAAGAGGTGTGCAAGAACAAGAGGGCACAATTTGAAGATGGAAGCGGCTCAGAGTAATTTAAGAAAGTATTTTTTACAGAGAGGTTGTGGATGCATGGAGCGGCCTTCTGGAGGAGGTTGTGGAGTCAAAATCAGAGGTGGAATTCAAGCATGCATGGGACAGTCATAAGGCAATTCTAGGGGGTGGGGGTAGGAAGAAGTAGGCTGCTGGTTAAGTAGGATCTGCAGCTTATCCAGCAGGTAGGGAAATGGGCAGACTGGGTGGGCCAAGCGGTCCTTATCTGCCGTCAAATTCTATGTTTCTATGAAGCTGTAACTTGTCCAAGTATGTTTGTCAATGAAGTAAAACATGTTTTTTTTCCTGCCCTGTCTCTCAATTCCTTCACCATTACTATTGTTTCTAGGATTATTTTCATCATAGAAATTTTTTCCTTGCTCAGGACTGCTGCCTTCCTGAATGGTTGGACATGTTCTTTGCAGATGCCTTTTTAGCGATGTTGTCCCGAACTGGACCCACACTTTCCCCCTGCTAACTTCCCAATGACAAAAGGTGCAGATGGCAAAAAATTCATTTTTGGGACTTACATGAAAATAGCTCCACACAACTTAGGTGGAACATTTTGTTATCATTCCAGGAACTGCAGCAATTTTTGTGGTAGTTCTTTCTGATCCTGATTCATGCACACTGTGGCTGTGTCAGGGAGAGCTACCATGATTATAGATTGTTTTCCACTACTGGCTGTGGCTACTAGTAGTTCCTACTGTATGTGTTTTTTTCCTTTTGGATGGGGGAATCCAGGTGGCATCCAATACCTCATCAGTATCGCATTCTGATTCATCACCTTTGAAAGAGCATAACTGATACATTGTGATTTTGATCTTCTTCTTGTACATTTACAACCTGTTCTTTATCAGAAGCTCTGCTTCCTGATGAATGAGCCTGACATGCATGAGTGGCATATTGTTGGGTATCACATCTAGTGGTACTAGACAGAGACTTTTCCTTAATCATTGACATGCTAGGTCTAACTGTTTTGGCTACCTGTTTTTGTACTTTACTTTGATCTGATTTTTCAGGCAACACTGACAGAGCTGCATTACTTTGATCTAGGGTTCAGTAACATTCTTTTCTTTTTCTGGTTGTGTTGCTTCATCTTTTTCTGGTTGTGTTGCTTCACTTTAATCAATTGTATTAATGATATTCTCAGCAGTGAATTTCCCTTTCTTTCTGAATTTGTTTACAGAAAATATTTTTATTGTTACATGTACCAATTTCAGCCAAACTGCAGGTATTGGCTACATGTTCCATTTCTATAACAGAATCCAATTAATTCTGAATCCATTTTTGGGGCCCAGCATAATTACTTACTTAGCAGTATTAGTTTGGATGCAGAGATGGGCAACACAGCATCTGAGATGTGGCACCCCCTCTCAAAATCTGTGTTGCACTATCTGATCTAGCAGAAGTTGAGTCACAGAGATGGGCAACACAGAGTTTGAAATGTGACACCCCCTTTCACAATCTGTATGGCACTATGACCTAGTAGTAGTTCAGTCATAGAGATGGGCAATGCATAGTCTACGCTATGGCAGTATGACCTAGTAGTAGTTCAGTCACAGAGATGGGCAACACAGAGTCTACAGCAGTATAACCTTTCAGGGTAGCACAGAGATGGGCAACACACAGTTTGAGACATGGGGTGACACCCCCTTCAAAATCTGTACTGCACTAACCCCCCAAAAAAATTACTGAGGCACTGTGACCTTCAGACATAGTTCTCCTGTCCTGTCTGACTCTGCACCTCCCCTTAATATTTTTTCTGCACTCTGTTGATGTCTGCTGTTGAACATTTTGTTACTGTGGAATCTGCATTGTCTGCACTCTGCTGTTGCCTGCTGTTGAATTTGTTAGTCTTTCTACTCTCCCTTTCCCTCTCTAACAAAATAAAAAAACATTTTGTTTCATTTTTGCCAGTTTTTTTTAATCTCTCTGTACAGACACACATACACACACACACACACAAACACACATCTGTCATCTTTGAATGCAAAGCCCCAAAAGTGCTCAATACACTGTTTCCCTGGGATGTCCTGTGGTGGCTGCCACTCAGGATTGGCTGGAACATCACTTAATCACAGAACAGAGACCCTCATTGGTTGGCTGCCTTCGGTGCCCCAGGATCGCAAGTGTTTGCTTTTTGGTCATGTGATGGTCCAGGGACTCGAGATTATTCATCAGCGTTCGGGGGGGAGAATGCCTTTTTTATTTCTGCCCCATCCCCTGCCTTTTCCATGCAGTGCTGGTTGTGAGATTGTTATTTCCAAACTGGACTGTACTTCTGGACTGGGCTAAACTGGCGATTCAGGTCAAGCCATGAAAGGCTTGGTTTTCCTTGTCAGAGCTGAGTAGGCCCAGTCCAGGGGGTTCAGAAGTGTGGCAAAGCCGGTTCACCCATCCCTATCTAATCCCTCAGGTAGACCTATTATTAATGGTCATGGGTCTATATTGGAGCCTTTGACAAAATATGTGGATTTATCAATCCATTAGTTAAAAATTTTAGGTCCTACAAAAAAGACACTAAAGACATCCTAGGGAATTTGTATACTATGGAATAGGAAGGAAACATAGTATCATGTAACCATGGACATTGAGGCCCTATAAAGAAATATACCATGTTTCTGTCTTAAGCTACGTAAGTTTTTTAAGTGTTTTTTTTTTTTAAAGTGTCCAGTTTCCCATTAGCAGCTTATAAAGTTCTGCCACTAGAGGGACCTTCATTTGTTCTAAACAACTCACAAACGTAGTGGTGCTCTTCATATTGTTCCATTCCACCTGAGCCTTAAATAGTGAACATGCACTGCTACTGATCCACAGAGTTTACACATGTGAAGCATAGTAGGACACCTTATAGACCAATATCCACTTGATTCCACTGCTAACATCGGGATCGAGTGCAGAGAGCTGAAGCCACTAACTATAACCTCCACTAGCTACAGTCATGACTCAAATTGTGCTCCCTTGTTTCATTCTCAATACCTAAGCACAAGCACTTTTTAGGATTCTCTGGTGTCCTACCTACCATTGATGGTGACTTTAAGTTAGCAATTACCTAACTTCAGCAGACCAAAGAAATGCATAAGTAAGCTCCAAGTCACCTTCATGTTTATGTCAAGGAAAGTAATGTTTTACTGTTACTTTTGTCTGGGAATGTGCACCCTAACCCTGGCCCTAGGGCTGACACCAGCACTAAAGTGTCAAAGGTAAGTGGCCTTACAATTGCAGCTATGAATATTTGTAGCCTGCTTCCTAAGATGGCACAGCTTCAGGCCTGGGTTACCCTGCATACCCCTGACAACATTTGCCTCATGAAGACCTGGCTAACTCCCCAGGACAAGGACAGTGCAATTGTCCTGTCAGGCTAGCAATCCTTTAGAATCAGTAGGAATAGCAAGGGGGGATGCCTTATATATATATATCAGGGATACCTTGTAAGAAGTGGTTTTCCTGTTAACTGCCATGACTGAGGATCATGAGCTACTAATGGTAAAGCTCTTATTTGGTCCCAGAACAAATCTCTAGTCATTGTGTGTGTCTATCTCCCATTCAAAAAGCTTGCTGAGGGACTTCAGAAAGTCCTGGGAGCCATAGATGGCATCTCAAAGAGCTGTGAACTCATTCTTACAGGGGACTTCAATATAAATTGGCTCAGTTCCAGCTCGACAAAACTGAGAGACATAGTGGGTTGCTCCTATCTCTTGCAATTAATAGCTGAGCCCACATGGTTAAACTACAAATCTGGAAAACACACTCTCCTTGACTGGCTCCTCACAAGCTCACCAGATAGGCTCACTGACATCTTGGTGCTCTCAGGTACATTGACTGATCACTCCCAATTTATCTGTAGATAGACCATAAATACAAAAAATCCCCACCTAAGCTTGTGGAAAGCAAAGTGTTGCATAAAGGGCAGCTTGCCTCCTTGAAAGAAGCCTTATCCCAGATAAACTGGTCACCTTAGACTTTTGTTTTATTTTTTTATTTATTATACTTTATTGAATGTATAGAACATACAAACATGTCATGAGAACAATGATACGATAAAGTTGACCATACATACCCCTCCCAGAGGCATGCAAGCCTCCCCCTCCCCCACCCTCCAATTAATCCCATCCACCCCCTTCCCCCAGAGCAGCAATTGACCAATATGGCAAAGGAGCATGCTAGTCAAACAGATGATATACGGATTAATGAAGGGAGAGAAAGTATGAGCTATCAGGCAAGTCTCTCTGAAACACTTGGTACTGTAGTATTTACTTGTTACCATCAGTATATAAGGTGTACATTTTGCCACATTTCCTATCAGAGGCCTTTAAATTAGATCTTAGATGGGCAATCATGTGCTCTACCTGTAAATTAGAGAGTAGCTCCTGTAACCACTCATTATAAGAAATTGTAGTTTGTTCCATCCAATGTCTGAGGACTACTTTTTTTAAAGATAAAGAAATTAGAGCCATTAAGTATCTACGTTCTAATATAGGAACTGAAGCCAGATTCCCCAGGACACAAATCTCCAGCTTAAACAATCTCTGTATTTCAAGCAAGGGATCAGCCCTGCATTCCATTAGCTTCCATGAAGGAACTATCCTAGGACAGGACCAGAAAATGTGAAGGAGAGAGCCTTCCTCACTCCCACCACTGGTGCAAGTAGAAGTCTGGGAGTGCCCCATTCGCACCAGTTTTTGTGGTATGTAATACATGTTATTCAAGATATTAAACTGAATGAAGCACAACCTATACTGACCTACATAGCGGTATGTACCTTTCCATATACTCTTCCACTGCTGTAGAGAGAGATTGAACACTTTGTCCCAATATGAAGAGGATCCATCGATCCCTGGCACATACTGAGAGAAAAGCACTTGATATAGAGAGGACACTTCATGTCTTTGAGACACGAGGGGAATACAGGCTGAAAAAAACTCTGAAAAATCATTGGTCCAGGAGCCCAGACCAAACCACTGTATTAATGCATGTCTTAGTTGGAACACCTTAAATATATATCTGTGATTTAGGCCAAGCTGTTGCAATAGTGCATCTGAGGACCTTAAAACACCTACCTCAAGCAGATCCTTAACTGTCAGGGATTCCAGAACAGGGAGCCAGTCCCTCTTGATGGGTTGTCCACCTATTTTGAGGTTTGGGTTACAGAGAACAGGTTAAGAGATGTCTTTCAAAATGGAAGATTTTACCAAGGCCCAAAACTCTGAATACACTTTAAGTGAAGAGCCCATAACAGAGTCCTTTACTTTAGTGGGAAGATTAGCCCATGGAACATACCGCAAGGAAGGCAGATCCAGACCATTCTGTTGCAATAGGGAGATTTCCAGGTCCAGCCAATGGGGTCTATAGCTGACTGGCAGCTCAGTGATGGAGGAAAGAAACCACTGAAACAATTTACTGAAATGACTGGAGAAATAACACATCAAAAAGCGGGGAAGCTTAATGCCTCCTTTACATTCTGCTCCAGATATAAATTAAAGAGAAGAGGCAAAAGTAGGCATCCCTGACATGTACCAGATCCAAGAGGGATTGAGGTTGAGAAAACACCATTACAGTAAACTTTAGTGGTTGGAGAGGAATACAGAATTTGTACCCACCTGATAAAATCACTTGGGAATCCAAAACCCTCAAGAGTTGCATACAGAAAAGACCAATCCACTCGGTCAAAAGCCTTCTCTGCTTCCAGGGACACCAAGGCCTGAGGGTCATTGGTGCCCCCAGATGCAGAGAGGATAAGTGACAGTTTCCAGAAATGGTCCAAGGAAGATCTGTTGGGTACGAATCCCACCTGCTCATGGGACAAAAGATCTTCCCATATAAGGAGCACTCTGGCAGCTAAGATTTTTGCTAAGATTTTAATATCACAGGTGATCATGGATATGGGTCGGTAGTGGCTCACAGACTCTGGGGGGTTGTCAGGCTTTAGAAGCACCACAATGAGTGCTTCCAAAAGACCTGGATCAGAGATACCAAGCTCATGAATATATGCAAAGAAACAAGACAAGAGAGGCAACAGCTGCTCTGCAAAGGACTTGTAGAAATTAGGGGTCAACCCATCTGGACCTGGGGGACGTATCCGGAGCCAGGCTGGCTATAGACTGTTGAATCTCCAAGATAGAAATGGGTCTGAAAAGCAGTGCCTGTTGATCCTGATTTAGACATGGTAAGTGGCATTGTTGGAGATTGGATACCAAGTCTGAATGTGATTTGCCAGAAGAACAGGAACCATATAGCTTGCCATAAAAAGTAGCAAATTTCTGGGTGATTTCTCATGGAGAAGATACTGTACAAGGGACCCTTCCTTAGCACAAATTGCAGTTATCAGCTTGGAGGACACAACCTGTTGTAGTCGGAGAGCCAGTAGTCACTCCGTCTTATCTCCCTGGTCAATATATGTCGCTTTAGTTTTTAAGAGGGCATACTCTGCTTTCTCTTTCATCCAGGCTGCATATTTACCTCTTAAGATTGTCAGCTTCTGCAAGTCCTCTTCTGAGGATTGAGGTGGATTACCAGTGAGCTATTCGAACTAATGAGAGAAAGGAATAACCTATGGAGCAGGGCCAAGGCCATGGGGGGATCAACGACATCCAGAACTGCAGGGCCGTGAGGAAAAGATGCACCCACCTAATACGGAGTGCCAAGGCAGACTATTATAAGAATCAACTTGAATGCAGCTGAGAGGGATGGAAGGCATTTCTGGGACAACCTTAAGGAGCTCATAGGAAAGGAAGTCAAGCAACAACCTTTAGTACTTAATATTAATGGCTCCAGTTCTATGGACCCACCCACCACAGCACAAGAGTTTAATTCTGCATTCATGGATACAAGCTCCATCCTTCCTGATAAATACTTGACACCTATGGATGTGGATCTTGAAAACATACCCACGAGTGTGCAGCACCCACAATTCTATTTCAGACATGTTACAGTCAAGGAAGTCATAGGCTACATCAAAAAGATCTTAGGAAAGACTATGATTGGCAGTGACAGTATCAACATGAAACTGGTACCTCAGGCAGTGAATGTGCTTATTGTTCCCATCAATAACATTTTTAATAAGTCCCTAACCCTGATTAAGTTCCTCTCCCTCTGGAAAAAAGCACTGGTCACCCCATTTCACAAGAGCAGAGACAGGATATGCACAGCTAGTTATAGGCCCATCTCTATCATCTTCCCCCTATCTAAAGCACTAGAGAGGGTCTTAGCAGACCAAATCATGGAATATATCCAGAAATACCAGTTGCAGTGTCCCCAGCACCATGGTTTCAGAAAAAAACACAGTACCGCCACAGCTCTGGCTGAGTTCATGGATTACACTCACAAGGCTATAGACGAGGGTAAACTGGTTAGATCCATCTTTACTGACCTGACAAAGGCATTCAACACGGTCTGTAACCCCCTCCTTCTCAAGGAACTATGGACCCTTGGAATGGCCTCCAACACCATCCAGTGGTTTCAAGATTACCTATCCGGAAGGTCTCAAAGGGTCAGAATTGGACCAACAGTTTCTACCTCTTGGGACACTGTGCTGGGAGTTCCACAAAGGTCCAAACTGGGTCCATTGCTGTTCAGCCTCTTTTTGAATACACTCCCAGAGGCAGACGCCAGCAAAACTATCCTCTACACAGATAATGCTGTGGTACTCAGCAGCAGTGCCCACATTGAGACCCTGCATGCTGAGCTGCAGTCCATCTTCCAACAACTGGAGGTCTGTTTCAGCTCTAATAGACTGTTACTCAATTACAAAAAAAACAAATCCATGCTCCTTTCTAACCCTCAAGCTAAAGAAGAGGTACCCCCATACTAACAGTTACAGACAACAGGTTGGCCCCTCTAGAACAGATTCATTCCTTTAGCTACCTAGAAGCAATAATAGATGATACTCTCACACATGGCCAACATATTGACCAGATTGTGAAGGCAGTAAATACTAAACCTGGGGTACTTCATTTGCACAGGAAAAACCTCACTGCCAATGCTCTCAGGCTCTCCATAAACAGCTCCATTCTCTCCATGGTTGACTACTGTCTGGTGGCCTATGGAGGAGCAACTGATACCACCCTCAAGTGGGTAGGCACAGCTCTAAACAAGGCCTGCAGACTGTTACTAGATGCTGACCAGCTCACGCACACCTGTGTACTCTATGAGAAAGCAAACATATTAAGCCTCAAGAATAGAATCTCATACCAGACGTGCCTCCTAGGTAGGAAAGCCATACTAGGCATAACTCCTTCCTGTATCACTGACCTGATTACCTTAATCAACTCCATGTACAGGACTGGGAATAAAGAACTACACCCATTCTGTGTCTCATTCCGAAGGACAGCTCTTGGACAAAGATCCTTCTCCTACCATGCCCCACTATGGCTTAATGAGATCCCAGCTAACACTCTAAATTCTGCTAACCCTAGAACCTTCAAAGCTGAACTTAAGCAGTTTCTACTGAAAAAGAATGTCTGTGAGTGCTAAACTGTTCAGAGTGGGTCTCCAGAGCCTGCAC
Source organism: Neoceratodus forsteri (assembly GCA_016271365.2). Taxonomy (NCBI): domain Eukaryota; kingdom Metazoa; phylum Chordata; order Ceratodontiformes; family Ceratodontidae; genus Neoceratodus; species Neoceratodus forsteri. The sequence goes on from CM057455.1 coordinate 703,258,514, forward strand.
CAGCCCTGCCTACCAGCAGCTACTCATGGATTCAATCACACAGGCCACTGCTCCCCACTCTCTACTCCTGCTCCCCAGACTCAGGTACCTCATACTCCATAACTCTTATTCCACTTATTCTCTTGTTTGTCTCATGCCTCATTGCCCCTCTCTTTCATTCTCTCCCACCCTCCCCTCCAACCCCCTTTTCTCCATCAATCTCCACTCTCATGATACCTTCCCTCCCTCGTTTGGTCTCTCCCTCTTTCTCTTCTCTTCCTCCTCCCTCTTCCTCCCCTTCCATCTCTCTCTAACCACCTTCTCCATCCTTACCACACACTCTCACATGCACTATCCCCAGTTCCTCAGCTCCAAAGCTGTAATGCAATGTGACAATGCCCCTCCTGGGCTGCTCTATCCCCATGCTCCATTCACTAACCACTCTCTACCCTTCCTACATTTTCCTGTCTCTCATATACTTCCTTATGCCATGCAGCACTTAGTATTAAACCCTTAATGAAACTCATAAGAAACTCGTGGCTGTGTTCTATGTTTTGGCTACTTCCTGTACTGTTAATTCAACTATGTCTGTATTTGTACTGTGAATTCAATTATGTCTGTATTTGTACTATTTAACGAATGTGGACCCTTTGTAAAAGGGTTCTTACTCAAAGGTTGTTTCTGAAATTCCAACAAATAAATAAATAAATACAAAATACCACCTTAGGAAGGCCTCCATGCTATATAGAATTTTTGCAGTTTGTGTCTTGTGGGTGCTCTTCCTCCCATCCATTTTTTTGTTGAAACTTTCAGAGGTTGTTTTAAAATGTAATTCCTTTCACATTCCTCAATTACCACTATTTACAAATCAAAGACACAACCATGTGGACAAGTTGTATCCCCAGTTTGTCCATTCTCTATGTGGTACTATGGGAACAAATGGCAATTCATAATTTATTTATTTGAAAAGTTGTAACCAGGAAAGGTACACAGAGTCAAGGCTCATTTCCAAGTGTGACCTAATGGAAGGGTTAAAAGGTGAAACAGTGAAACATAATACAAGCACACAAAGTCAAAAGACAGCTTCCCAAGCAGATCTGTCATCATATTTATAATGACATCTTAAAGTTTAATATTATGCAGATTAAAAATTTCAATGGAAAAGATGTTTTTTGGTACTTTGTGTATTACTTGTGAATTTTTCAGTATGATGTTTATCTTAATACCCTATATAAGGCAAAAAATAGAATGTGCATTGTGTCTTCATGACCCCTCCTTTTACTGCCCTTTCCTCCTCATAATCCCCCCCACACATACGCAACCCACCCTTCATTCCTCTTGTTTTTTTTTTCATGTGTATACATGATCATGATATTTAGTAAATGCATCTTTGTAACATAACATTCTTAAACTATATATATAATACTACCTGTACTTAATATATGGAGTTGTTTTTGTGTGTTGAGTCCTGCCATTAATTGTTTGCCTGGTTAGAAGATTGGTGCAATATGTGAAGAGTGCTTTTTAACTGTTGTCTAACCATGATTTACTACATGGCTACTTTAAGGGAGCACTTTGAATACTGTATCACCTGTGCAACAACCTCACCTTGAGAAACCACTTGTGTCAGAGCAAAAACATTTGGTCACTGAGGGAGGGGTATGTGGATTACCTCACTGCTGCTGTGTGTTTTTACATCGATTAAAAAGTTATCCTACAAAGCAAATTGGAAGTATGTTTACTTGTCATGGGGAAACCGGGAAGCAAAGTTCCTTTGTTTCTGTGAAACATAATACAGTACATTTTTTGATACAAAACATTATTTGGTACAAAACAAAAAGTACAGCTACAGTACAGTAAATAATACTTCTCTGGTACAAGCACTGAACAGATTAAAGTGCAAGTTTTCATATAGTATGATTGTGCAATACAACTGCAAGAGGAAACCTGAAACTGAGCAATAAAATATTACAAAAACAAGCTATGCAGTGCACTAGGGATCAGTTTGGGTGAGGAGAACTGACATCCTCAGATACCAATAATCATTAGGGGGATCTCCTACAGGAAACAGGTGCATGTTGGTGGTGGGGGAAGTTTCAACAGCCACCTGAATGAGCCTGAAGAGGTGAAGTGGCAGAGGGATAAGGGGGAGCTGGTTCCAGAAAGTTGGCAGGTGGTAGGAGAAAGCAGATTGACCAGCAGAGGAATGGGGATGGGGATGGGGATGGGGAGCAGAGAAGATTCTCTGGTCTCTGGCATAGAAGGAGCATGGAGTGGGGGGACTGGAGCATGGAGTGAGGAAAGGTAGGAGATGGGAAATAAACCAGTATTTAGAGATAGAGGAGGTGCAATGTGACTGCGATGTGATGATGAGGGAGGATGGTAAGGAAGGAGTAGAGGGAGCAATGATATGTAATAGGAGTGCAGGAAGGCATTGCAGAAGGAGTCCAGTCTGGCTAGTGAAGAGGAGGGGGCAGTACTATATACCACATCTACAAAATCTAAAACCAGGAGCACCATTTTTGTGACCAGTTCACAGCAGCTTTGTAGGGATTCACATTCTTTGTTATGGTACAAGACATCAAGTTTAGGGCAGAGTTTGATATGGACAGCATCAATTTGGGCTGAAAAGTCAAGCATGCTGTCAAGCCACACTCAGATTTCTTGAAGGATTGCACTGCTTCAAGGGGTAGCTATCCAGAGTGGTGAAGACCAGAAGCCTCAAGATCCTTACTAATTTTTGGCTGGTACCAAAGTTCATTGTCATCATTTTTTGGAAGTTGACCCTGAGATGGTTGGAGCTAAACCAGTGCAGGACATTGTGGAAATCCTGCTGGAGTAGGTCTTCCAGAGAAGTGATAGAGGTAAAGGAGGTGAAGATGACTATGTCGTCTGCATACATATGTATACAACAGTTGGCACAGATGGAGAGGAGGTCATTCAGAAAAATCAAATATAGGATGTGGCCTTCAGCTGATCCCTGTGGAACCCCAACCAGGATGGGAAGGTATGATAATATGCCTCCAACTGTTGCCGACTGTTGGTGGCCCATTAGGTAGGGAACAGAACAGTGGGAACTGAGAGACTAGCTGATCTCAGATAATTCAGGAGGAGTCGGTGGGACACTGAGTCAAAGGCTTTGGGCAGATTGATGAAATTAGTGGCTGTGATGTGCTCCTGATCCATCCCAGAGAAGATGGAGTCAGGAACATACAGTATGGACGAGACAGTGGAATGGTGCTTCCAGAAGCTAGACTGGAAGGATGAGAAGAAAATGGAAGATATGAGGTAGTTAAAAAGTCTGGAGTAGACTAAATTCTTTTGCAACTTAGCAAGGAAAGGGAGGCAGGAGATAGGGTAGAAATTAAAAGGGGAGGAGGGTTCACCCCTTTGTAAAGTGGGAGAGTGTTGGCATTCTTCCAAGAATGAGGAACAAAGCAGAGGAAAAATTAGTGGCTGAGCTGGTGAGTAAGTGAAAATGCAATTGCAGGTGCTGAAAAATGGAGAAGTTTAGAATCAAGCCCATCATGACTGGGTTTAGACTGATTGAGGGAGGAGATGGCAAACAGTGTTTCTTGAGTGGTTATTGAGGTGGAAGTGAAAACTAGGGGAGGGTTGGGTGAAAGGAATTGGGAGGGTGAGAGGAAGAAGGAGAATCTGTGGAGGTGGAGACGGGAGGGCACATGTGGTGTATAATTCATTGAAATGAGCAGTAACAGTGGAAGGGTCAGACACAAGTGAGATATTAACCATGAGGCCAGGGGGGGTGCAGACTGGGTAGGGGTGATCATAAAGGGTGAGGATTACCTATTTAGAATCTGGCTGGGGAGTTAATGCTGATCTTGAGGATGGCATGGAAATAAAGGGAATTCGCTTCCTGTACTGTCTTAGTGCAATTGCTTCTCAGAGCCCTGTGTCAGGTGAGATAACAGGACTTCCATAGATCAGTGGTTTCATTGGAGATCCAGGGTAGAGGTGATGATTTGATCCTGGATTGCCAGAGGAGGCTTGCAAATTTCAGACTGAGAAGAATTTGGAATGGAAAAGGGAGAGGACCACATCAATGTCTAAGGCCTGGGGATGTTTGACCAGTCTGTTGCATCAAGGTTGCTCAGGAGAGTGTTAATGTTCAGCAAATGGAGACATCTGGACCATATGTATTTTGAGGTAGAGGAGGATGCCAAATCTTCTGACACAGAACTCCATGCAGTGATGGCTAAAAGAGTTAAGCAGGATACCTGGTGCAATCATGCAGTGGGAGTGGGAGGACAGAACCCAGTCCTACAAGGTGTGGTTGGAGGTAGGGGAATTGAGTCTTGTGGAGTAAAAGACAATCTGGGACAAATTTAGGGATTCAGTCCTCTGGGCTGGATGAATGTAGCTCTATAATGTAGATTGAAACCCATGTTTCTCCAAGCTTATTCTTTGATGTAGGTATATTGATGATGTTCTGGCTGTGTGGCACAGGAACTTTGAAGAGCTGCATCAATTTGAAGAATATTTACATGTCACCAATTCAAATTTAATAGTAGTAGATTTTATTTGTTATGGCACCCTCCCCACTCAGAGAACTGTGCAATACATAAAACAGCAAAACAGACACAAATTCAATGAATAAAACAGTATAGGATTAAAATGAGCTATGTAAATACATAGATAACTAAGCATGAAGTAGGTTAATAAATTAACAGAAAGTGTGACAAATGACCTGTTCAGGTAACATCACAATCATTAAAAATAATTAATTTAAAATCCTCTCTTAAAGGCCTCCCATGACAGGCCTCTCTGAGAGCTCTTGTGAGTGTGTTCCAAATAGCCATGGCTCCAACAGCAAATGCCTTGTCCCCTGAAAATTTCAAATGAGACTTTACTGTCTCCAAAAGACTCATTTTGAAGCATTGGAGAGGGTGACATGGCAAGGGTTCTATGTGATAATGGTGAAAGCCTAAAGCTGATCGCCGTTATTGTGCAGTCAGAGTGCCAAAAACATTTTTGGCACTCTGACACCCTCGGCGTACAGGACAACGGTGCTGGTGACATATACTTTAATGCTTTCTGTGAATGTAAACACTTAGGACAAGAGAATAACAGTAGTGAGAACTGAGTTAACTAAAGATTTTTGCTGTTGCAGTTAGCACAACTACATAAAAAAGAAAAACATGGGGGCTGCACATTTAAAATGAAATAAATATTGCTAACTACAATCAAGGTAAGCAAGAATTACCCCTTATAAATTGAATAACTAAGCCAGTATGTGCTTAGGAATCTGTAACAATGTATATATCATTAGAATAAAATAAAAATGTCTTCTCAGGTAATGAAAAAAGACTGAAAGTCCAAAATGAATAGACTACAGTGGAAATAAAAGTCAGAGGTGAGACTTTATTTTTCTGAAATGATTGTTTTAAAGGGAATGGGGTAAATAAGTTTAAAGGCATAAGAAGTGCTAGCAAAGAAATTTAGAATTATAGATACATATAATTATAAAAAATATGTTTAAGAGAATTAAGTACTAAGACCAAGGTAAAAATGGAAAGAGAAACAAAGAGACTGCAGTTACTAAAGATAATGTTGCATTACGTATAAGTTTGAAATGGAATTTGAGAGAAGAAAGGGCAAAGAAAATTTTGCATTTAAAAAACATAAAGTTTATAAATGCAAATTTCATATTACTATAAATAAATATGAAGGGGAACACAGTAGGAATATATTATGAAAGAACATAGACAAAACTGATAATTATTCAGAGGTAAAAGCAATTAATTTTGGAATTTTCTTTCTCCCCATTTCCCCAACAAAAGAAAGAAGAAAATATTAAATGACAAAAGGAGAAATAAAATTGCTGTATTATTAAGATTTGTATGCACCTGATTCAGCTAATACAGGTAATTTGGTGACTTATCCATTCCAAATTGTTAATAGCAATTAAAAAAATAAAAATAAAACTATTCATGCAATAGACAGAATAAAAATGTCAAAGAATGCGACATTTGTAAAGAATTTATCTGTTTGATTTAGAGCCATTATTCCCTGATGAAGAGGTATGCAAACCTTGAAACATTAGACATATAAAAAAGAAGTGATATTAAATGACTGGAAAATAATGGACTGAACACAATAAATATTCTTTGAGAGATTTTCAAAGACTAAAAGAACTTTTTGACCCAGAACTGATTGTTTTATGTATCTCTGATCCAGAACAAGAAGGGGTCTATGGACTAAATAGAAAAACAGGATATTGGAAAATCTGGTAAATAATTTTATACAAAGTACAGCAGCAGCAGAAATACATCTGTGTCTGGTGATCTGATGATGATGTCGGTTGAGGATGTTGATGCCACTGCAATAAAGCAGTGAAACAATAGAAGGAAGCTGTGGTACAGGGTGGCTCTGTTTTGTGATTCCATCAAGGTTTGTCAAAGAGATAGCTTTCCTCACACACAAAAAAGATTTGATGACCCATTAGACTTGGCGCATATGTTTCCTTTTGCCACTCATTGAGAAGAAGCTTGATCAAATGTGTCTTGTCATTGTGAAAAAGGATTTACAATCTCTTGGCACTTTTGTTGATGTACCTTTCATCAAGTAAGAATCTGAAGACCCTCTTCTTCTGCATTCAGCTGACTCTATGGAATTATATTTATAGTTGTCTGTTACAAAGTCCAACCATTGTACCTTTAATAATGCACTGAAGACCATTTCAGCTAGCTCCACACATATCTGCAGCAGACCAGTCATTTACTGGAGAAGTGCATTACCATCACAGATGTAAACTTTGTCTTCATGGCAATTCATTGTACTGAGTGCTTTCTCATCTTCAAGTTTGTGAAGAAGGGTGGATTTCTCTGTCTTCACTGGTAGGCTATCTGAAGTTTCTAATGACCATGGCAGTGGACTCAATGGATATGAGAGAGACTTCTCCTTGCTAAGGTTGTTTTTCTGTTCCGAAAGCATTAGAAATTGCCCAAAGAGGTTTCTTTGTGCAGTCACCTGAACAATCTTCTTTTGTTTCAGAGTTTCTTTGACTGCTGTAGGGAAGCAAACATCTTTAGTGACTGATTTTTCAAGGATGCATGAAAAGGAACTGTTTTATCAACAAGCCTTGTCTCCACAAATTATTGAAAGGCTTCTTTTCTCCTTTTTTAGCACTGAGCAAGTCATTTTCAACATCTCTTGGGACTCGTGCACCTGATGAGAGACAGAATAATGCCGCTTTGACTTCTATCTCACAAGGATTTATGAAGTTTCTGAATGCATTAATCAGCTTCTGTACATCCTTCTTACTCCATGCCATCTCTGCGGGTTTAGCATCTTTGTGATAGTACTCCTCTGAGTCTGCCTTTCCAGCAGTTTCAAGTGTGGTAGTCACATAGCTTGTTCGGGCATGCCTTGTTACACACCACCAGTAATAGGCTGGATAATTCCTGCCGAATCCATCAATACCTCTACTGGACTTGGCATGTCAATTGATTGTATGTTCTATGGCCAGATTAACAGCATTTCTTGAAGACGGCACATTGGATCTATACACACTGAGCCCACCATTTTGCAGCAAGACATTGGCACAGTATCACATCAAGATAGTGAACCAAAATGAGTGACTCATAAATGAGCACATAATTTTGGTTGCTTTCAGGTTTGACGACTATGAAGGGATAGTGAAGGAGGGAATGGCAAAGAAGGATGGGGAAAAACAGTGAGGAGAGGGAATAACAATGTGGCAGAAGGAAGAAGGAGGAAGTAGGATGGCCTAAGTAGGGACATGTAGTGTGATGTTGTTGAGTTACCCATGTAGTATAGTGTCTAGGGACACTGTCTGCAGTGGTGGTGGTTCTAGTTCAGGACTACATACAGGTACCATATTTTACTTTTGGCAGGTATTTTTTTTAATTTTTAAGTTATGTCCATCCTCGGTCACTCATCTTTCCTCCATTGTTCTCCCACCCCGGGAGATTATTGTAAATGTTTCGGGGTGCAGGGATGTAGCCCCCTGTATTAAACATTGATTTACATATGCACTGATTTTGTATTTGGTGTATATGGTTGTGTGACAAATTGGTTTTCACCAGGATGTACTCAATTTTTTGCAAGTTGCTCAAAATGGTTTGCTTTTATGACATGGAACCCATCAACTCAAGGATAAGTATGCTCTAGGTTCAGAAGTATCAGAAAATAGACAGAAAGATATCTTACATAGTTTTGGTTATCCTGGCTAAAAAGCAGAGTGCAAAGTTGTTCAACACATGCTAGGTACAGGTCAAAGTTGTTCTCCTTGGTAGCACACAGAAACCTAAGCATCAGCCAGATTCTGACCATGTACTTAATCCAAAACTGTGCTGTCTTCCCAAGTTTGCCATGCCTCACTTTCTCTTTAAACTTGAAGTACTTTTTGCACAGTTGGTGAGAAGAGTCACTGGCAACTGCCTCACATAATGTGTCAGACCCTAATCTTTCCACGAGCCTTTTCACCTCTTCCTTGGCCTCTCCTATCAATGCCTGTACATCAGTGCTGTTTTGGAATGATTGAAAAAGAAAGCATTCAAGTGTCTCAGGGGTAAGCTTATGCAACCGCATGGCCCTGTTGTAGTGCTTACTACTCAATACTTTTTCAATAGAGTCACTGGCACATGCCTCTGACTCAGTGATGATGTAGGCAAAGTCAGTACCATGTAGCAATTTCCCAAGGTCTCCTAACTATGAGCAAATTATGTGGAAAACATCAAGTCACACAAAGACATTACTGAACTGGCATGCATTCTGCAACACAATAGCATATGCCTTCTTTGCAACAGCAAAATCAAAAGTAATAATGGTGTACTGTTGGCCAAGCTTTCTGGTAACATTTTGTGATACCCACAGTACATGTTGAACAGTGAAGTTCTCTGTAGCAGAAGAGTTGATTGGTGCCATGTTGTCAACATTTGTTTGCTTTTGCAGTGATCCTGACTGGTCCCCTGTGGAAGATAGCCAGCCTGTACACCGAGGAACATATTGTGTTCCATCTGCCTCTGCAGAAAAACTGCATGAAATCTGATACACAAGCTTGGTTCACAATCTCTGGAACAGAGGTGGCAGTCTAAACTAGTCAAGTTTGGCTCAACATGTTGCTTAACAAAGCATGGTTCAAGCTCTTGAGGCTTGTACTTAAATCGTTTTGCTTTTGGGCTGGCTAGATCCCATATATGTAAGTAGGTATTCCTCTGCCTTTTTCTACATTACAAAACCATGAGTTGAATGTGTGGTGCCAGCACCAGAAGGGGTTTCTTCATTAAGACTGATATTGTCCCAGCAAAAATGCATCACCATATTTCTGTCAATATCTATGGTTACAGGTAGAGTGCTGCCACTCTGAATAACACTATCACACATAGCAGTTTCTAGCTCCAAAAGGGTTGAATAGGCCACACAGTACCTGAAGTGGTTGAGGATACTCATGATTTTAGCGCTACCAGTGATGTGTCTTACAGTCATTCCTAGGAGGAGATGTTTTGGCATTTTCCATTGACCACAGCTCACTGCATAGCAATTATAGTATCTTGACCAACTGAATTCACCAACCTCTCTTCTTCTTGAGGTGTTCATAGATTTAGATCAGCCAGAAATGAGGTGAGCCAGAAATTTTACAAGCACATCTGGGGGTGAGATGGTGTTGGAGAGCAGGAAACCTGAAGAAGGAGGCCAGGGAAGCTCCTGTGATTCCCTAAAGGAATCTATGATGAGACAACACAAGAGTCACTGCTTCTTCAAGTCTCCTGTCATCTGATGCAGCAGATTCAAATGCAATCTCTGTAGCTTGATCAGCTGGGAGCTCATCAGAGTAAACAAGTTCACTTACAAAGTCTGGCTGCCAGAACCTTATCCTCTGATCAAAGTGTTTGATTAACTTGTTTTTCAACTTGTCTGTTTTGTAATTAGGATTATAGAATGCTGGATAATGAGCCTGCATAAACAAACAGTATCTCTCATGTAACATTGTCATTCATTCAACCTGTGATACTCTGATGATATTCTTTTAAATATATTTGGTGATATACTTAAATGCCTTTTTGTGGGCTCTGATTTGCTCAACACTTTCACCAGTTTGGTCCTCTAGTGCATTTCTGTCATCTTTCCTTGTATAATCGTGGCAACAAGAGTTGTGTAAATGAGCATCCCTTGCCTTAAATTAACATCTTGAATGCTGCATAGACGATTATCACCTTGTTTCACCTCTGCTACTTTTTTGATAGATAGCTCTGCAGTTTTTGTTACATGCAGCATCAGTTTTTCCTAGTTTTTGTCTTCTTTTTTCCTCCAGAAATCCACTTATCTCTTTTTCCACATATAATATACTGGTTTGAAGGAAATAGCACTTGAGAGGGTGTTTCAGCTCCTCTCCATTGGGAGGTTGAAGGCTGTAGGTCATCTGTGTCATCATCAACGTGACACTTCCTTTTCCTAAGTCATTTGACATTTGTAAATTACTGGTAGCACTGTCTGTGATACCCATGATGCATGTAATCAAGTTCAACAGGTATGTTCTTGCATATGTAATCGAGTCTGATAACTGGGTCATCACACAATTGTCTCCTATGTGCAACCTCTTCAATTTTGGACTTACTGGTCAATGTCAAAGGTCTTATTATTATATCAGACTTGTTCTTGCTGTTGTGAATTATGCATCCAGTGAAGCCCACCAGGATGAAGCGCAGCAGTGCAGAATTCTGCAGTAGAGTTACTGCAGCAAACAAAGCAATTTCAATGAGAGCTAATCCCTTTTAACATGCACTAAACCTGTGACACTGTGCTTCATCCTGGCGGGCTTCACTGTATCTTCTCTGCAGTATGGCAACTTGTCCGCATCAACTTAAATGCTTTTAGTGCTACAGGATGTTTGTCAGCCATGCTGTCTCAAGTCCTGAAAAAAGAAATACAAATTATTTTGCTTTTTCCAAAATTATTTTCCACTAATACAACCATTTCAATATTCATTGATGCAATAACAATTTCATAGAAAATATCTTTATATCTCCCTATCTACTGTTTATTTGATTTCCAAAACTGTTGGGTCAAAATTGTGACTATGATTGCATTGCTATTGACGTCATTGAACCTCTAGATTATATTCATACAATAGAAAAATTAAAAACCTTTTTATTGATACCCAATTTGCCATTATTTTGTGTCACATACTTAGATTTACTACATGAAAAGCTATCCCTACCCCTTCATCATTGCCTTTCAGTTCCTATGAAAATTGATGATACATAATACCCTGTACCAAACAGAAGCTACATCAGCAAATGGCAAACAAGTAATTTCCAAATTGCTATGATACAAACTTTTCCAAAATCATAGTCTTGAAAATTCCCAGGTGGGGGAAGGTTTCACTGTCTAACCCACAGACTATTTGTGGAGTGGCACTACATGTGCTGTTCTCCATTCCTCTGGCACTACTCCTGTATCTAGAGAACTATTAAATAGAATTATCAGTGGACCAGCTAATTCCTCTGCCAATTCCTTGAGTACCCTGTAGTGTACCTCATCAGGGCCTGGGGATTTATCCACCCTCAGTGCCATCAATTCCTTCTTTACACTCTTGATCCCAATGAACCCTATTAGATTCACCCCAGTTCCCTCCTTTCTTATACCTGACTTTGGCACTAGTCCATCCTTTTCTTTCATAAAGATGGAGCAGAATTATTTGTTTAATGATTCTGCTTTTGGCCTGTCTCCTACTACCGATTCATCCCCTTTCTTAAGTTTGACAATGCCATCCTTCTTGTCCCTCTTTTCTTTTATATATTTAACCCTTAGGCCACTGACTGAATTAGAGCATATAGGAATTTTGGACTGATATATCCGCAGCACAGCAAGGGTTAAAGAAGGTATTTTCTCCCTTCTTTATCCCCTCCGCTATCTGGAGCTCTTTCTGCACCTTTGCCTTCAGTACCTGTTTTTTTTGCTAGCTTGGCCAGCCTTTGGAATTCCTCTTTATCCTCTATGCTAGCTGTTCTTTTGCTTTTCCTATAGGCAGCCCTCTCTTCCCTTACTATTCTAGCAACTTCCCCACTGAACCAGTTAGGCTGGCTTGCCCTTTTTTTCCCATTCATTTTTATGCAACTGCATGTTGCTTTCTGAATGGCTTCCTTAATGGTGTTCTATAGTGTTTCTACCTCCATTCCCTCAACTATGCTCCCCAGGTTCTCCCTAACCATTTCTCTCATTGTGTTGAAGTTCCCTGTTTTGAAATCCAGTACCCTAGCTTTGTTGGGATATCTTCCTTGCCCATGCCCATCTTGAACCACACTGTACTCTGGTCAGTTCCAACTAGAGTTTTTCTAATGTCAGTTTCCTAAACATGCTCCCCATTAGTAAGCATTAGGTCCAGGATTGCTTCCCTTCTGATGGGTCCTGTCACACACTATGTCAGGAAACCATCTTCTATTGCATTAAGGATCATTTGACTTCTGGCACAGGATGTGGCAGGAGTGTCTCAGTCTATTTTGGGCAGGTTAAAGTTGTTTGTCAACACTACTTCCCCCTTCCCTACTACATATGTCAATTGCTAACACAGCACTTGGTCTATCTCCTCACCCTGGTTAGGAGGTCAATATACAAATCCTAACCTAATCTTCCTGCCCTTGTTGCTCTGGAGCTGCAGCCACAATGTTTCACTGTTCCCCTTTTCCATCTCCTCCTCCCTTGCACACATTATCCCCTGCCTGATATATGCTGCAACCCCCATCCTTTCCCTGCTCTCTATCCCATCTGTATAGGTTATATCCTGGGGTTGAAGGGTCCCAGTCATAATGTACTGTGGCCCAGATCTCAGTAATGGCCATTGTGTCTACTTCCCCTTCTGTTAAGAGGGTGTGCAGCTCCACCATCTTGCTTCCAATACTTTGTGCGTTGAGTGATACCACCATCCACCTTGTCCCTGCAGTACCCTTCTTTTTTGGCTTCTCTAGGCTGTACTTGTCAGTCCCCCTCCCCTCCTCCCCATTGTTTGTTTTTTTATCTTTTTCCCCACACTTTCTACCATCCCTGCCTTCATAGGCGGAGGCTTTCTTGCCTCCCCTTTTCTGCCTACCCCGTTAGCAGTATAAACCCAAGTCACTTGACATATATTTTCCCAGATTATCTTTTAATGTACTTTTCCCCTCTCAATTAAGATGTAGTTTGTCAGGATTGTACAGTGCTTTATTTGACCATGCAACACTCCCTTTACCTATAAAACTGTACCCCTCTTCTTTGTACCAACCCACAAGCCATTCATTGAAGTCAATGATTTTCCTTTTTCTTGCTGTACTGGCCTAGGCATTGGGATTATTTCATAAAAAGCCAATAAGATTACTGACTTACCGCGCAACTTTGCTATAACCCTAAATCTATCCTGAACCACCTCCACTTCTTCCCCAACTAAATTGTTGGTACCAATGTGCAACACCAGGTCTTGTTTCCCCCTTCCTCACTCAACAGTTCCTGGACACTAAGTGGTGTTCTCCTTGCCTCCATCCCTGGCCTGCTAGCTACTATTATCCTATTGTGTGGATCCTCCCTCCTTCCCCATTTTATGCCTTTAATAATTAAGTCTCCAAAGACTATTCATTTTCTGCTGCTAAAGTGTCCATCCCCTGCTACTGTACCTTCTCCTCCCTTTTGATGCTCCTACCCTCTGTCCTTGTATCTTCTTGTTTCTGCACCTCAGGTGGTGTGCACATTTCAGAGCCCCTCCATCCTTGCATCCTTACTCGGACTCAATCTTTCTAACAGATCTCAATGAAAAGAAAGACTGTAAGTTTTTAGTGTTTGGGGAGGTAAGGAGGTCAAGGGGCTGTTTTGTTTTTATGCTGGGAGTTTGGTGAGTGGGTGGTTTTGTGAGTGTGAGTGTATGGGTGTATGTTTTACCTGATTGTTAAAGTTTGAGGGTTTCCCTTTTTGTCGTTGCACTCTTGTATTCCATCTGGTGCTGTCTCGGGACTGGTCTTTCCAGCCTAGGAGATGTGTTGGTGACGTGGCCCTCCCCGTATTACCTATGCTGCCTCTCAGTTCCTTGACCTTTGTCCTTTTACTGACCTCCAGTTTCTGGTACTTCAGCGAGGCACTGTAGGGAGGTCATTATTACTAGGAAGCATTTGGTCTGTTGGGTGCCAAAGGCAGCTGAGATGGGGATGGTGAGCAGCATTGAGGCTGTCTGGTGCGGGAGATGCCCTGGATACAAACAGAGCCTCAAGAGAGGCCTGACATGTTTGGCCTCCATACCCAGAGCTCCCATTGGGTGGACTAGTTAGGTAGCTAGAGGACTGGCTGTGTCCTCTAATCCTCTTCGGGCAGTGCTTTGTAATGCCAGGTCAATGAGGAACAAGATCGCTATTTTTGCGGACTTGATTACTTCTGCTGACCTGGCTTGCATCATGGACACCTGGTTCAGTGATGATGTGGGCCCTGTTTTTGAGACTGCCATTCCCGCTGGGTATACTGTGGTGCACTGTCTGAGGAAGGATTGCAGGGGTGGGGGAGTGGTAATCATTTTTTGATCCAGTCTGGGCTTCTTGGTTTACCCAGTTGTTGCACCCAATATTTTGAGTGTGTCATCGTGCATGAGGGTAAAGATGCAGGTTGTAGGATTTTCCTCATTTACTGCCCTCTGGGGCAGGAGGGGAATTCCTTCAGGAGGTAGCGGACTTCATCATCGACCAGGTGTTGGCATCCCCAGGTGTTTAATTCTGGGGGATTTCAATGCTTGGGTCAATGATGAATCCTCATATCTTGGTTACGACCTCCTCCAGTTGATACAATCACTGGGCCTGTCACAAGTGGTTGCTGCTGCTACCCATCAACATGGCCATACACTCAGTCTGGTGTTCCAGCTCAGTCTTGAGATTGACAACCTCAAGACTGGTCAGGTTATTTGGTCTGACCATTGCACCATGAAGTTCAGCTTTAGGGCCCCTTCTGAAAGTCCGTCCCCTGTGGAGATGGTCAGCTATCGCTCTTCAAGGGGTGTTGATCCAGAGGGACTATTGGCATTGGCTGACCTATCTAGGGTTGATGCAGCATGTGCGATTGGCACTGGAGATGCTGTGGCCACCCATTAATAGGGTGGTCGCTGAAGGTCTAGATGCCATTGCACCAGTCTGTATATGACCCATATCTTCTCACTTGAGATCCTCTTGGTTTAATGTGAATCTCAAGATGATGAATATCAGGGGTCAGAATTTTGAGCATTGCTGGCAGAAGACCCGGCTAAAGGCTGAGAGGCTGGCCCTATGTGCTCACTATGTTGAGTAACAGGAATCAATTTCCCGTAAGAAGGTAGAATATCTGTCCAGGAAAATTGCCGCTGGAAGAAACAGACCTTTTCAGTTGTTTCTGACCATGGACAGGCTTTGACATCCTGCCTCTCTCCACCTGAAAAAAGCTTTTTCAACCACTTTATGTGAAGAGTTTGCTTTGTTTTTCTCCAACAGAGTGTTGGCCATCCAGTCAGGGATTCCGCCAGGGAGGCTTTTGCCATGCAGTGGTCAAGTTATGAGTTTCACAGGTACTTTGTCTGCCTGGGAGGAGTTTAGGCCAGTGGAGGTGTCTGAAGTGACTAAGGTGATCTTGGAGCTGAAGCACACCTTTTGTGAACTGGACCTTGCACTGATGCGCTTCTTAATGGGAGGTGTCGATGTCATTGGCCAGGTGTTTGCCAGGATTGCCAGGTGTTTGATGGCAGAGGCAGTCTTCCCAGAGGCTCTGAAAGAGCACTGGTGAAGACCCTCCTAAAGAAATCTTCCCTCAACTCAGACAACTTGTTGAATTACCATCTGATCTCAAACCTGCCATTCCTAAGCAAGATTGCTGAGAAACTGGTGGCACATCAGCTAGAGGATCACCTGGTGTCCTCAGATATCTATGAGTCTTTCTAGTTGGGTTTTCAGGCTAGATATAGCACTGAAAAAGCTCTAGTGAGAGTGCATAATGATCTGCTCAGGGCTAGAGATAGAGGAGACAGGTCAGTTCTTGTGCTCCTCTATCTCTCTTCAGCTTTTGACACTGTGGATCACGTCATGCTTCTTGATCAGCACTGCGAGTTTTGCAAACTCACTGTTATTGTCATCAAGTGGTTTGAGTCCTATCTCTTGGACAGAGTGCAGAGGGTGGTGATGGGGAATTTCTCTTCCTCCCCAATGCCTGTGTCTTATGGAGTACCTTAGGGCTCAATCTTGTCACCAATATGTTTCACAGTGTACATGCTGCCCCTGGGTGAGATCTTTTGACAATACAGCATGGAGTTTCACTGCTATGCAGATGATACCAAGCTGTAGTTGTCTTGTGCACCCAGAACATTGGGAGCGGTTGAGATGCTTAACAGCCGTCTGGCTAAAATCAATGATTGGATGGTTTCCACCTGGCTAAGACTCAACCCAGCCAAGACTGTGGTACTGGTGACCGAGCCAGGTCACGGGCATGATGGGTTACCACCAGGGTCTGACTCTGGAATTGTTCTGGGATCTACTTTGTTGGTGGTTTCTCTGAGGGTGTGAAATCTGGGTGTGATCCTTGATTGCAGACTGACCTTTGAAGATCAGGTGTCAGCTGTAGTCAACAGTGGTTTTTACCACTTGTGGAACAGTGCCCGGATTAAGCCCCTCATTTTGCATGAGGACCTGCCGACACTAGTGCATGCCTTTGTGACTTCTAGGCTCGACTACTATAATGCTCTGTAGTTTGGCATCACAGGAGGGACCCTCTGCAGGCTGAAGCTAGTGCAGAATGCAGAGGCCCGGTTGCTGACAGGCCTTTCTAGGTCTAGTCATATGACTCCAGTCCTATGTGCTCTGCACTGGTTGACAGTCAGGAGGAAGGTCCTTTTCAAGGTGGATCTTCTCACTTTAAGGTCCTATATGGGCTGGGTACTGGTTATCTCTCTGAACTCCTGACACCCGTGGCCTCTACGTGCTTCCTCCGGTCCTCTTCGAGGGGCCTCCTTGATGTTTCTAGGGTTCGACTCAAGACCTCTGGTGATTGGGCATTTAGCATCTCTGGACCAACCCTCTGGAAATCATTTCCATCTGCAGTCTGGGAGGCTCCCTTGATTGAGATATTTAAGGGGAGGCTAAAGGCCCACCTCTTCAACCTGGTGTTTGACTGTTAACATCTTTATTTTAGTTTTGGCCAGTTTCCCAAAGACTGATTCCTGAATCCCTATTTTATTTTATTTTTTTGTATTTTAATTTTGTAACAGTTTCAATGAGCTTTTATTACATTATAATCAACTGCTGTCTGTTTCCGTCTGTGTACAGCACCTAGAGCCTCCAGGAGTGGGTGCCTTATAAATAAAATTGTCTTGCCTTGCCTTGCCTACTCCCTTGTGGTTCCCCTCCCTTTTGTTCCTTACTTCTAATTTGCCTTTTTCCTCCTTACAGGTAGGCATTCCTTGGTAACTCATGCCTTCCTCTTTGCTTTCCTCCCCTTTGTCATCCCCATGCTCCTTCTTTTACTCTCCCCTTTATCCACAGTATCTGTTTCTTGAGTATTCCTAGGTGCTGTCTGCTCATTCTCCCCTACCTCCCCCTTCTCCTTCCTAGCTTCCTGAGTTTTTTATCCCCCTACTCCTCCCTCTGTCCATTGACCCCTTTCTGCTTGCACCTCGTACCTATTAGAAGTAGGTACCTGGAAGAGCAAGCTAGACTGTACTCCTCTTGTTCCACTTAAGTTAACCTTTCTCTATCCCCTCCTTCCTACTATTTCCCAATCCTCCTCCTCGCTAGCCTTAAAAATCTTGTTCTGCTGGTTCTTCCCCAGTTCCTGTATATTTCCCATTATTCCAGCCCATACCTCAAGTTGCTGTTCCTTGCTGCCTTACATCCTTCTCTTGGTCTCCTCTGATATTCCTGTCTCCCTGTACCTAACATGCCCTCTATCAGCCCTGTAAGCAGTCTCATTTCATTTCTTAAATTGTCATATCTCCTGTATACTGAACATCCTCCTAGATTCCATAAGGCTTCCATGAACACTGCAGCACCACAATGATTGCATCCCATAATTCTTCCCAATCTGCCCTGCTTAGATAGTTAAAAAAAGTGTCCAAAGCACCCGTAGCACCAAACAAACACACTGACCAGGTGAATACCAATCATGTCATTATTTTAATATGATGCAATAACTGGCCAAATGGTGGCTTAAAAGCGAAATAAAAAACTAACGTTTCTCCTGGTGTGCTGCCAGGCTTCTTCACAGTTATACATCACAAGAAAAAAGATGCATTTTTGTACAAATTCAAGCACTCATGTGATTGTTAAAAAAACAATCAGAAACATCTGACAGGTGAATACACCCACCTTCACATTTAAAGTGCCAAGTGTCTTAAATTATACATATTTTCTATTAAACTTGGGACAGTTGCCTGCAGCATAAACTTGTGTTTGTGTGTGTGTGTGTGTGTGTGTGTAAATATATATATATATATATATATATATATATATATATATATATATAAACACTCAGATAAATATACAAACAATTTGACTGCAGTAATGAATTTTATGTATAACATAATAAATAAACGTTACATATTTTTCATTATTTATCATTGCACTCAAATATCTAATTTTTTAAGTAATTTTTTATCTGGTGTATTTACAGCATGTGTGTTATACTATATGATTCTGAAACTGTTCCAGGCACTATATAATTTTATGTTAATCCATTACACAATCAGATGGCTAAATACCTTGTTCACATTCCTCCCAGGTGACTGTCTCTTATACATATTGACATAAAACAAGCTGTTGTAATGTTTTATCTATCACTACCGTGGTCACTGATCATTACACAACTGACGAGATTATGACTCCCTCATTTTTAGCATTTATATTTTTCAAAAAAGCACTCAGATCAATGCTGTCATTGAGCCCTTTATTCTGATGGGCTCCCAAATCAAATATCCAGTAGCTCTCCCTCTGTCATATAAGTTTATTCAAGTTACCACCTCTGCTGCCTATTTTCACTAGCTCAATGCCTACAAAATGGATGTTATATTATTTGGTTTAATTTCCTAATACATGTTTGGCAATTGTATAGGATAAATCACCTTTTTCTAGTGCGCTTACATGCTCCCCTATCCTTATACAAAATGTTCTAATTATGCAGCCTATGTAAAAGGCCCACAGCTAAAGACATTCATGTACACCACCCCGCTGCTATCGCATGTGATCAGTTCCCTCATCTGTATGTTCTTATTAGTTACCAGGTGTGTAAACTATTTGTAAGTCTTTACATATTTACAAAAACTGCTCCTGCCACAGCCCTGTGTACCAACTGGTGAAGGGACAAGTAACATTTGCTTTAGTGGTTCACGGCCTGGCATTATGTTACTGACCACTGTGTCTCCAATGGTTTTACATTTATGAAAGACTACAATAGACTCTATTTCACTAATCAGTTAAAGCTTGGGCTCAAGCTGCAATATTGACCAGTTGCCACTAATAATTTGTTTTACCATTTCAGCTTTTCTTGAAAAACTTGTAACAAAAGGACATCCCTGTTTGTTATCATTGGTCGTGTGGGCATATTGTAGTGTGTGTTCCCTGTACATGTTATCCACCTTCTGAATCGCTGTTGCTATGCAATGTCTGCTATAGCCCCGTTCCTGGAAAAATGGTAAAACAAATTATTAGTGGCAACTGGTCAATATTGCAACTTGAGCCCAAACTTAAACTGATTAGTGAAAAAGAGCCTATTGTAGTCTTTCATAAATGTAAAACCATTGGAGACATGGTGGTCAGTAACATAATGCCAGGCCCTGAACCACTAAAGCAAATGTTACTTGCCCCTTCACCAGTTGGTACACGGGGCTGTGGCAGGTGCAGTTTTTGCAAATATGTAAAGACTTGCAAATAGTTTACACACCCGGTAACTAATAGGAACATACAGATGAGGGATCTGATAACATGCGATAGCAGCGAGGTGGTGTACATGAATGTCTGTAGCTGTGGGCCTTTTACATAGGCTGCATAGTTAGAAAGTTTCGTATTAGGATAGGGGAGCATGTAAGCGCACTAGAAAAAGGTGATTTATCCTATGCAATTGCCAAACATGTATTAGGAAATTAAACCAAATAATATAACATCCATTTTGTAGGCATTGAGCTAGTGAAAATAGGCAGCAGAGGTGGGGACTTGAATAAACTTGTAAGACAGAGGGAGAGCTACTGGATATTTGATTTGGGAGCCCATCAGAATAAAGGGCTCAATGACAGCATTGATCTGAGTGCTTTTTTGGAAAATATAAATGCTAAAAATGAGGGAGTCATAATCTCGTCAGTTGTGTCATGATCAGTGACCACCGTAGTGATAGATAAAACATTACAACAGCTTGTTTTATGTAAATATGTATAAGAGACAGTCACCTGGGAGGGGTGCAAACAAGGTATTTAGCTGTCTGATTGTGTAATGGATTAACATAAAATTATATAGTGCCTGGAACAGTTTCACAAGCATATACTATAACATACATGTTGTAAATACACCAGATAAAAAATTACATAATAAATGAGATATTTGAGTGCAATGATAATGAAAAAAGATGTGATGTTTATATATTATGTTATATATAAAATTCATTACTGCAGTCACATTTTTTTGTATATTTTTCTGAGTTTTATATATACACAAGTTTATGCTGTAGGCAACTGTCCCAAGTTTAATAGAAAGTAAGTATAATTTAAGACACTTGGCACTTTAAATGTGAAGGTGGGTGTATTCACCTGTCAGATGTTTCTGATTGTTTTTTAACACTCACATGAGAGTTTGAATTTGTACAAAAAGGCACCTTTGTTCTTGTAATTTATAACTCTGAAGAAGCCTTGGAGCATGCCAGGAGAAACATTCATTTTTTATTTTGCTTTTAAGCCACCATTTGGCTGGTTATAGCATTATATTAAAATAATGACCTGATTGGTATTCACCTGGTCAGTGTGTTTGTTTGGTGCTATGGGTGCTTTGGACACATTTGTTAATTGTTTGCTTTACCATTCAGCACCGTAGCAGTCAATTTCCTGGTGCTTGGTCTATTTTTCTCTTATCCTGCTTAGATAGCCATTTCCCCTCTCCCTTATACTGTTTCCATTTGTCATTCTTGTACCCCCATGTTTGCCTTATTCATTTGGTAACTTTAGTTTAACTTTCTGTTGAATCTTTTTGCTTATACTTCAATGTACTACACTGTATTCCTTAGAGCTGCCCACTTCCTGGCCAGCAGCTTTACCTTCAATTTTTCACAAAGTAATTTCTATTCTCCTACACCAATTTCATTAGCTCTTTATCCCTGGCCTGCAGTATTAATTTTGATTATTGTAGAGTACTTTCTGCCATTGCTGGTTCCTGTCTGCTTAACAAAGTTCTTTGCAATTCAAACAGTTGCTCATATTACCTCTGAGAAAGCCCTCCCCACACTCACATTACAACCTATGATGCTTCATAACATTTTTCCCTGAGTTGTTTTTGACAGAGTAATTTATACCTCTCTGCCTCAAAATGCAACATCTGTACCTCCTGCCATCAGAAATGAAAACAAATATACTTAAGAGCTTTTTGAGTTTTACACAGTTCTTTCCTTTCCCCTGGTGATTGGTGTAGGATGCTCCACCCTCCTGTTTGGCTGCCCAATGGTGTCTTTTACTTGGGCATTTAATATGGAGCATGGTAGGGCTGGGTTGGTAGGATTTTGTTCACCTTGCTGTAGGACTGAAAGGAAGAAAAATCCTCCGATTAACTTATGGGCATCAGGAGTTGTTCTCCTGAGGTAAAAAACTTGGATCAAAAATATTTTTTTTGTAGAATGGCTGGTTCCGTTGCGGGCGGGGGGGGGTTCTGCCACTTGAAATTCACTTTCCCCTGGTCCCCTGATGTTCCTGATAGCTGCCTTGGAGATCTGGCACAAAGCCAGTGAAGACAGGGCTCATTATGCTCTGAGGGGAGGATTGCAGGATTTAGAAATTTGCACTCAAACTGGTGCTTTCTCAGCTGCTGGCTCCTCGATTTTAATTTGGACTGAAAGGAAGAAAAATCCTTCAATTAACATGCGTGCATCAGGAGCAGGTCTTCTGAGGTGCAAAACCTGGATTACCTCTGACAAAGCCTTCTCCACTTAAGGTTCCACCCGCAGACTTGATGAGCAGAACCTTGTTGACTTCACTGGGGGCACACAGGGCAAAATGTCCCCTCACACCCCTCAACATTTCTCATAGCAAGCCATTACCCCCACAGTATCAGAGACAATAATTTGGCAGTATGCACTACAGCAGCACCCTGACCCAACATTGCCATTTCGCAGAAATCAGCAGTACCCCTTAGACTTGCTCTGGGACAGTGTATAAGCACCCACCCCCTGTAAATGAGATGTGTGGTACTCAGAATTCATCATAGCCTCGCAACAGGTCTGCAACAGGGGGGGGTCTGAGATACTGTGTCTCCCAGAGAAATTTCAAGTGTCATTGTTGCTTGCTGTGTGCCCAGAGCAAGCTGAGGTGGAGGAGCTGGTGATGTGTCCCTGAGGCTCATCTGAGGGTCTCTGTCCATAGTTGCTTCCACAGAATAACTTTGTAGGTGGTCTAACCTTAAGCAATGTGGACAGTGTGAAACATCAAATCCTCCCACCCCAAACCATGCTCTTGGGCATGCTACAAGTGACGGGGAACCTTGAACTTGTGCAGGGACACATTGATGTCAGCTCCCCTCACCCACAAACTTGATCTGGTGCACACAGCAAACAACAAGTAACAGAGACCCTGGAACTCTTTTACAGACACACAGAAAGCAAAGTTTGCAGGGTAGTGGGGAGCTGGCATTGGTGTGTCCTCTTTTGCTCCAGAGCAAGTTTCAACACAGATGTTCAAACTTGCCAGGAACATACCACAAATCAGAGTCCCATACTGTAGAATGCACCTGGCACCATTCCACATTTCTCAAAACAAGACACCAGTGGCAGGATGCTCCACAACAGCCCCTTGATCCAAAATTGCAGCTCTCACACAAACTCACAGACTCAAGGACTATTTAATGTAAATTACTGCAAAATAGAATGGAAATCTATGAAAGGATTTACAGCCCCTAGAGATAGCTTTCTAGATGCACTTGTATTTTAAACATGTACTGTATATTTCAGCTAAACAAATGAGCCTGTCACATTTAAATATGGACTGCCTACTATTGTTAGAATTGCACCTGCATTTAGTCCTTAGATTACAGCTTATCCTCCGCGCACATTGGGGAGAAAACAAAACAATCCTACATAAAATGTTAATGTGTTGATTTCCCCTTAAATGCTCTGGGGCACACCAAAAGCAAGAAACACAAAGACTTGTTCAGTGACAGAGTGCAAGGCTCCCCCTCCTGCAGAGTCTGAGGTACTGAGTTGTTTTCTGAGTTCCATATTGCATGTTTTGTGGGAGGGGGCTTGTGCTGCACACTGACAAGGGACAGATTGGCACTAGTATGTCCCCAAGCAGGTATGAGGATCTGTATTGATTTCTGTGTGCCCCAGAGTGAGTTTCCAGGGTAGGGCTTTACATGTGTGTAATTAGGTCTGTGTAATACTAACTCTTCCTCCTAAAACTTGTTCTGGGCACACAGAAACAGTACATCCTTTGAATGTGCACAGGAACACACTAACAATCTAATGCCCAAATCTCAAGTTCCCATGTTAGCATTTCATGCAACCTGCCCCCCCAGCTCTGGGGTATGCAAAAGGATATGCCTTCCTGAAAGCAAAGCCTTTACAGTGAACATGTCGATGCCGACAACATCAACAGTTCACTGTAAAGTCCCCCCAGGACCCTGGCACTCTTCCCCTGGTCCTGCACCCTCCCCAAATCAATTCTGACTCGAGTTGATAATCCCTGAGTCCAGGGGTGTGGGGATTGGACTTACAGCCACCGATGAAAGGCAACTGTTTCTTTGATGGATTTATGTCAATCACAAATTTTGGTTGACATAAATCCATCACTTGATATCAATCGACAAAATATTTGTTGACTCGGCATCATAAAGCCCACACAAAGCAAGAGATCCTCAGACTTGCTCATGGATAATGTTCAAGGCTCCCCCTCCTTCAAAGTTTGAGTGGCTATGTTGCTTCCTGTGTCCCACAGAGCAAGTCTGTGGGGAGGGGAAGCTTTTCTTGTAGTGTTGCACACTGATCAGGGACAAGTTGGTATTCATGTGTCACTGAGCAAGTCCAAGGGGCAGTATTGATTTTGTGTGCTTGAGAGCAAATTGAAAGGGGAGAGTTTTATATATGTATAACAGGATCTGTGTGTAAATCTTGACCCATCCCCAAATGTCCTCTGGACACACAGAAATCAACTCAACCCCTAGGATGTGCTCAGAGATGCACTGATGCAAATCCACCCAAACTTGCCCTTATG
The DNA here is from genome assembly GCA_016271365.2 of Neoceratodus forsteri. Lineage (NCBI taxonomy): Eukaryota > Metazoa > Chordata > Ceratodontiformes > Ceratodontidae > Neoceratodus > Neoceratodus forsteri. The sequence goes on from CM057455.1 coordinate 703,282,890, forward strand.
TTAATGTGTCATGTGGCTCCAACTTGCTCTGTGGCACACACAAAGCAAGAGATCTTTGGAATGCTCATGGACACAGTGTACAAACTCTCCCTCAAGCAAAGTCTATGGTGCTGTATTGCTTTGCTCCACAAAGCATGTTTGGGGAGAGGGTTTACATAGCACACTGACAAAGTCAAGCTGGCGCTAGTGTGCCAAGCACGTCTGAGTGGCTAAGTTGATTTCTGTGTGCATGAAACAAATTTGCAGGGAGGGATTGATATGTTGTAACAGGATCTGTGTGTATTTCTGACCATCCCTCCCTTAAACTTGCTCTGGGGCACACAGAAATCAACACAGACCCTTGGACTTGCCGAGAGATACACCAGTGCCAATGCCCACCCCCATCTTGCCCCATGTTAGTGTGTCATGTGACTTCTACCCCCTCCTTTTGCTCTGGAGCACACAAAAAGCAAGAGATCCTCAGACTTGCTCAGGTACAGTGTGCAAGATTCCCCTCCTGCTATGTCTGAGGGGCTGTGTTTCTTTCTGTGTGTCCCAGAGCAACTTTGCAGGTAGACAGCATTATACATAGTAACAGTGTATAACAATAACCACCCCTCCCTAAAGTTGTTCTTGGGCATTCAGAAATCAACACAGCTCTTCAGGTATGCTCAGAGACAAATCCACGCCAGCTCCCATCCCCAAATGTGCACCATGTTAGTGTGTCATGCACCGCGGGAACACAGAAATCAAGAGATCCTCAGACTTGCTCAGGTACAGTGTGCAAGGCTCCCCTCCTGCAAAGCCTGAGGGGCTCTGGTGCATTCTGTGTCCCACAGGGCAAGTTTGGGGGATGGGAAGTTTGCATACACACTGCCTAGGAACAAGTTGGCAATGATGTCCCTGAACATGTCTAAGAGGCTGTATTGATTTTGTGTGCCCCAGAGTAAGTTTGCAGGGTTGCACTTTACACATTTGTAACAATGGAACACAGACTGTCTCAATGCAACATGCCCCCCAAGTTGCCTCTGCTAGTGTATTACATGCCACTCCCCTCCCCATATGCTTCTGGACTGCAGGAGGCATATTAAATTTTCAAACTGAAAGGAAATCTATTAAAACTACACAGCATCAGCTGCACTCAGCATAACATTTCTTAAATGGAAACTAGAGGACACAGAACTGGCATACAAATGGACAAATTCTAAACAAGGGTCTCTCCCAGTCCCAGTACAGGGTACTACAGAACAAACAAAATAAATGAATAACAAGCACCCGCCTTGGTGACAGCAAAGAAATGCCAGTTCTGTGTACTCTAAAGTCTGTTTTGATTTGCTCTGTATACAGATGGCGAAAAGAAAGTGCATAACCCAGCTTTTCAGCAATCTGCAAATGTCCCAGATTCAACAAACAGCTAACTCCCGGGTACTTAGAAATGAAAGATGTACCTGTAAGTGGAATTTGATATGGCAGGGTAGGCAGATCAGCAAAGGCAAGATTGCAGTGAAGATCTGAGTGTCTTTTGGCAGAAGCTCTCAAAAGGCAGCAATGATTGCAGAGGGTTGGCAGTAGCATGTTTTTTCAATGATACAGCTATGGCATTTCTACCAAAGCAGTGATTGCAGACAGCTGGTAGCAGCATTTTGTGGTTTCTCTGTGCAGCATGCCCAGGTTGACTGGGTCTCGTCAAAGGGCTTCTTTTTTCACAGGCATCTTCTTCAGGGTTTTCTCCAGCTAGTGGGATGTTGGCTCCCTGCACGGCAGCATTATCCTCCTCAGGAATATTGCTGGAAGAGGTTGAATCTTTCAAATACCTAGGACTGATTTTTGATGAACACCTATCCTTCAATACGTGCATGCTTAACACAGTTCAGACCACTAACAAAAAAATTTGCCTCCTATACCGCACTGCACCTACCTCTCCAACCATGCAACGGGACCATTGCCTCAGCTACCCTCATCCCTGTCTTCTTTTATGGGGCCTCAATAATTCACTCAGCCAAGACAACACTTCCAGACAAACTAAAAGCGGCCTATCACAGAACTGCTAGTTTCACTTCCAAGGCCCTAGCTTGAGACCACCTCTGTAATGTTTTAAATACCCTGGGTTGGCCATCTTTCGAAGCCAGGATGGACTTCCCAGTTGCCTGCACCACCTTCAGATTCATCCAACTACCCTCCCCCCAGCCTGTCTAATCTCCTCACCCTGAAAACCTCCCAAAGGACTCTCAGATCCTCCCACCTTCCTATCTTAAGCTTAGCTAGAACATTACTAGCCAGTTGAAATTCACTTGCCCCCGGTCCCCCGGCATTCCCGATAGCTGCCTTGGAGATCTGGCACAAAGCCAGTGAAGACAGAGCTCATTATGCTCTGAGGGAGGATTGCAGGATTTAAATTGACATCAAACTGGTGCTTCGCCGATGCTGGCTCCCCAGTTTTAATGCAGACTGAAGGGAAGAAAAATCCTCCCATTAACATGTGTGCCTCAGGGTGGGTCTTCTGAGGTACAAAACTGGATTACTTCTGACAAAGTCCTTCCCATAAGGTTCTATCTGCCACTAAAAACCTCCTCTGACTACCTATTTTCCCTTAGCCCCACTGGGCAGTCCACTCTGACTTCCCTCCCTTTTCCTCATCTTTCGAACCTCTCTCTCATCCCCTTAATTTCACTATACCTCTCCTTACTTTCTTATTTCTCATGACTCTGCTTTCATTCCTATAGGAACAAGCACGGATGTCATGACTGTTACCCCTGCCATACACTTGTACCTTATACATACAATGTAATCTATTGAAGAAATATGTTACATGTTACTATTTCTGTTTTTCACAATGATGCCTTCACCTGTGTGCTCTTTAAACTGTACTTCCTATAAATTGTTTCTGTGAATTGTAACACCATGTATTATAATGCCTGCTCAAGATATGTATGGAATTCACTGTTCCCTGGGTCAACCCTGAAATGGGGACTTGTTTATTTCAGCTGGGCCCACCCAGTCATCAAAATGCTAATAAATAAATATATTTATAAAGGTGAACCTATGAATGCTTATGCTTGCAGTGTGATTTCCATGAAGTGCCGGTGCAAACATTAAAATTCTGCCAGCCAATAGGAATTATGTGATTCCACCCACACTCATGGAAGCATGAAAAAGCAGTGGCCTTAGAGACTGGTTTGTGAGAGCACAGTACAAAGTACAGTAGGTATGCTGTGCTGTGCTGTGCTTTCACAAGCACAACCATGTCGTGCTGCTCTGACAAGCACACCAAGTTATGCTGCACTCCCAAAAGCATTCCTGCCTTATGCTGCTCTCCTATAGGCATATCCACCTATGCAAAGCTCTTTAACAGTAGGCTGACAGCTCTTGCATTCTTGAGATGCCTTGTATGTCATTGATGTTGCTTCATGGATACTTACAGTAGGTGATGATAATAGGAAGTATACATATATGTTTTACAGTGGATAAGACTTAGTGAAAACCAAGAATATTATTCATTAGAAAATGGGTTGAAGACTTTGAGGCTTTTCATGGCTGAGACACTTGCATGGGTGGGCATTGATGAGACAACAATGCCGATCTAAAACAAGTCTCTTTGCCAACTGACCTCATTACCAAAATCAATGATGCCAATTAGATTTTTGAAACTCGATCTGCCACCATTTTTTTCTCTCACTTAACAGGCGAGATGGCCAACATCCATGTCACCCTCCCCGAGTCTGGCTCAGTTCAGGTTCATAAATTCAAGTAAAAATTACATTAAAATAATGCCCATTGTTTCGGTGCAGTGATTTGAAAAGGGAACTCTGGCTCAACAAGAGATATCACCGCTGCCAATTGAACACCAAAGACACGGAAGTGTTGGCCAAGCTACCAGCCAGCGGGCCGGTCATCTGTCTTATCACTGCAAGAAAAAAACTAAGAGCGCTGCAGAGTTAAATATTAGAATAAAAGTAAGGTGCACTGCTACCGACTTAAATATAAAAGACACAGTAAATTAGAATGCTGCTGTCTGTCTTCACAGTTGAGGGTCTCTGTGTCATTGAGACACAGGTCAGGAAGGGCATGGGGTCATAACCACGCACATGAAAACATCATGGCTAATAATGCCGCAGTGAAACACCGCTGGACCAAAACAGAGTTAGGAAAAACACCAACCTGTTCTACACACCGTGCCCATTGCAAACAATGGGTGTAAATGTGTTTTTGTGGGGGGATCTGTCCCATGCACTCCCTCGTGGGGGTTTCGTCCCCCACACCCCCAGAACTTAAATAACTAACTCCGGGGGCACCTCGGGGATGGGGAAAAACTCAGGAGGTAGTACTTTGTTTTTTTTTGTAAATAAACATTTTGCAAAATGTTGTAGCAGGAAAGACCTAGGGGGAACTGAACCATGGTCCCAGGTCTCCTGATTGCCCCATATACTGGTGCCCTAGTCACTCCTGCATGGGTGTGGCTCAACCAAGCACCCAGCACATGGCAACATATACAGTCTTGTGTTCTAGATGGAGCAACATGGGTAGCAGTATTCTCCTACCATTGTTCTACCCCTGTCGTTGTAGTACCAGATGCTCAATTTACAGAGCGGTCAATACTGCACTGTCTTTCATGCATGGTATGAACCTGGTACTGTCAGAAAGCATAGTGAAACCAGGAACAGTTTTAAAATTCCAAAGTAGCATTTTATTATTATCAACAACAGTAAAATAAAAATGAAATAAAAATAGTTCAGTATAACTATTTACAAAGGCAGTACAAACATAGAAAACAAAGTCCTTCACCTGAGGGTATCTCTAATTTCAAGTTTCAGTCCCTGAGTCTCTCCTAAGCAAAATGATTGCTGCTCTTTCTCATAACAAGTCTTTGCCAGATAATTAATTTCTTCATCTTGAGTTCATTAAGGAGCCATCCTGTTTTCACAAAATGTTCTTGTCAGTTTATTTGCAGAGCAGGCTTGCAAATAGAACAGGAGTCCCAAGTTGGCCTCCTGCTAACAGTGCTAAGTTTGAAAACAAGCCTGAGAGGAGCTCAAGCTGCATCTCAGGTTAAATCTCTAAATTCCAAACAGCTTTTTGCAATAATTTCAACAGCATAACTATATACATTTCAAACCAAAGGATCCTAGTTTCACATAAAGATTCACATATATTTTATAACTGCAGATATGCAAGAGATGAAGAAAAGACAGAAATAGCAAGAGAAGGCAGAGAGATAGTGAGAGGTGAAGAATAGCGAGACCTAGCTAAAGCCATCTATTCTACCACATGAGGTCTCACTCTCAGGCTTCTCCTCCTATCAACAGGACCAGCCCAATAAGAGAGGAGGAGGTGTACTGATCTACATTAAGGTTGGGTTGGCAGTCAGGAGCTAACTGACACAAATCAATCCTGACATTGAACATCTATTTGTTTCAATTACCCTCGGACAGGTTAAACACATAACTATAGGGTGTGTCTACCTACCCCTAATCTTGCTTCTTCCTCCTTCAGCTGAACTCTTCTCTAGTCTTGACTCTTTCCTTCCAGTGATACCATACTCTGTGGAGAGCGTTAACATCAAATAGACGGACCCAATGATGCTCAATATCAAGGTCCCTCACGGATGCCAGATCTGAACAATTACTAGACCAGCCAGATAGGCTCAACATGAAGTCTGGTAACCACAGCCTACTGGACTGAATACCAACTAACAATAAGACCCACATCAAAGCTGCCGGAATCCTCACATATGTGCTAAGTGATCACTCACCCAAATTCTGTCTCTGGAAAAATAACTTTCCTTGCCCTCACCCCAAAATTATCAAATCCAGTGATCTGACGCATTTCAGCTCCTCAGCCTTCCTGCAAAGTCTGGCTTCAGTTGACTGGACCCCCATTACCTCTCTACCTGACAGAAACCAAGCATTAGAATACCTTGTCAACACCTTTACTACCATCTTTGACCTCCATGCCCCCTTCAAATTAAGACGTGGCAAGGGAACCCACTCATTCATTTCATTTTTCATTCATTTCATTTTATTTTTTATCCTTGTAAGTCTGATCAGCCAATTGTACCTTTTCACAGACGACAAGCATACAATTAACATTACAAAAAACAGAACAGAAGAAGAAGAATCAACATTTATATAGCGCTTTTCATACACAGTGTATCCCAAAGTGCTTTACAAGCAATGCTAGACTGGTAGTGAAGTGACTGAATGTGTAGTGGTGACCATATCACACATCGTCACCCACACACAGCCTGGATAATTGCATTAACCAGTTTTATGGGATGGGGCATGTTGGCCAGGACACCGGGAATGTCCCCTACTCTTTGCGAAGAGTACCCTGGATTCTTTTACTTCCACCTGAACACCAGCCAGGGCAACACCAGGATGGGTAGAAGGGACCTCAGTTCAATGCCTCATCCGAGGATGGCACACCCAGTAGTACAGCACCCACTAATACTGCACTCAGATACCAGCGATTTTTAGGTGCAAGCCCAGTCGGTGTGGGCGAGAACCCATGACCTTGTGGTCCAGAAGCAGATGTGCTCCCAACTGAGCCACGCTGATACCTACATTAACAAATACATTATATCACCCTGGATTTCTCAGGACCTGAGGCACCTAATGCACTCCAGAGACAAAGCCTGGAAATCCTTCAAACAATCTGGTCTACACTCGGATTGGATGACCTATCGCCAACTGAGGAATACTTGTAAAGCCAAAACTAATAAATCAAAGCGGGACTATCTACTATTCATGCAAGAATCGCACCTTGCCAACCCTAAAAGCTTCTGGACCCAAGTCAACACCCTACTCAAGCGTAATGAGCATAACATCCCTCAAAATATGATCTTGAAATGCATTTTACTATCCTCACCCTCGAAGATAGCCTGTGGTGTTAATCATTTCTTCACAGAACTAAGTGCTTATAAGATGGATCTACCAGTTATCCACTCAGTCTTGCAACGTTCTGTCCCAGAAGACTCCTACCTACTCTTCCACATAAAAACCACCTCATGAAAAGAAGTCCACAAACTCTTAATGGGTTTCAACCTCAACAGTTCTCCAGAATTTGACTGCCTACTACCCAAATTCCTCAGAATAGGAGCCCTCACTCTCACTCCCCCTATTACACTTTTAATCAACAGATCCTTCTTTACACAGACCATCCCTGATAAGTGGAAAACTGCAGTCATTGTCCTGGTTGACAAAAGCGGTCCGACTAACCTTGTTGAGAACTACAGACCCATATCAATACTGTGTCCTATTGCGCAAATTCCAGAAACAACAATTTACAATCAACTATTCCTTTCACGAGCGGACCAACATCCTTACTCTACACCAACATGTTTTTTGAAAATCACATGGGATGGAATCTGCTGTTCTGATGGTCACCTCAGAAATCTTCCAGGCCATGGCTCAAGGCTTTGCCACTGGGGCTGTCTTCACAGACCTAACAAAGGCCTTCGATGTTGTAAGCCATCCCTTCTCATCTCTAAGCTCCACTGTCTAGGCCTTGATTCTACCTCTCTAACCCAATTCTCCAGCTACTTATCAGACCAGTTTCAGTGTGTCAAATGGTCTGGTACCCACTCCTCATATCTCCAATCACCAATGGGGTCACTCAGGGTTCAATCCACGGGCTCTATTATTCTCATTCTTCATCATTGAGCTCCTCTGAACTGTGGAGTGGCCTCAGCAACAGTCATATGCAGATGATTTCATACTGTACCGATCCAGCAAAGATGTTCCCTCCATCAAGACTGACCTGGAAAAAGACTTCCAGCTGCTTGAATCCTGGTTCAAGGAGAACTTGTTGGTGTTGAATAATAAGAAAATGAAAACCATGTTATTCCAACATACCTCCTTCAATATGTCTTCCCAGCCTCCCTTGGTAGTCAATACTTCCTCTAGTGTACCTCTAGAAGGAGTGGGTTCCTTCAAATATCTGAGTATGGTTCTTGATCAACACCTCTCCCTTGAATCACATGCAACAAATGTCATTAAGTCAACTAACCAAAAACTCAGCCTCCTATACTGTGCTACCCCATTCCTCACACCACCAGCTTGGAAGACCATTGCCTTGACTACTCTTCTCCCTGGGCTATTCTAAGGGGCCCTATAACTCAATCTGTCAAGCCTCCATCCTGGCCAAGCTTAAGCAGGCTCTATCATATTTTTGCACGCTTATGGACAAAGCTCCAGCTTGGGCCCACCACTGTGACATGCTCAACACCCTAAGCTGGCCATCCTTTGAGGTCAAAAGGGATTTCCCAGCTCTATGCTTCTTCTTCAAACTTCCCTACCCATCCACCCTCTTCAATCTACTCTCATTGAAATCCTTTCCTAGGACCCTCAGATCCTCCCCCCTCCCTATACTAAGCATACCCAAAACCCATTTAGCCACAGGCAGGATGATCTTCTCTGCAGCAGCACTTTAAAAGTGTAACAATCTTCCCCACCGTTTACTACCATGTACATCTCTTCCACAGTTCAAGAGACTCTACAAAGAAATGTTCTTTCCTCCTCCTATATGTAACTGTAACTGTTCCTAATCTCCTTTTGTTTACACAAGCTTCCTCCACCTCCTCTACTCCCTCTCTTCACTTGCCCCTCCTCACCCTGACACACTATTCCTCCCTCACTTCCTCCCTCTCCTGACTTAACCTTTCCTCCACCATGCTGCATGTCTGTTTGTAGATAATATAATAGAGGTATAATTTGATATCCCTTTACCAACATTAGAATGGCGTTTTATAACTTCTCTGCCTGTATGTATCCAATACTTTGCTCAAGTGCTGTTGTTTATTAGTAATCCTATGTACTGGTGTCTCGTACACTTGTCTTATATTACTATTTATTGTAGTCACTGTTTCCTCCCCTGTAACCTTTTCCTAGGTCATCCCTGAAAAGGACATTCTTCTCAGTGGGCCTACCTGGTTACCAAAATTCAAATAAATAAATAAATAAATCAATAAAGTGATCAGTTCCTAGATTTCACGAGAACATTTGGTTGCACAACCAGACAGACAAGAGACAGAAAAGGAAAGGATAGAACAAATACCTGCATTTAACTCTTATGCATAACAAATGGGACAGGGTATTATTCAACCCTGTCACATATCCTCTTCTTTAAGAGGGAACGTGTTTTAAAAAAAAAAAAAAAGTTTCCAAAACTTTCTATTAGTTCTTTGCTAACATTAGCTTATACTCTTTACAGTTCAGTGCACATGCAGTATAGCAAACAGAGAAGTTTAAACTCACAAATTTTGTTTTTTCAGCCTTCAGAATTCCTGATCCATATCTTGACAGATAATCAGCATTAACATTCTTTTTCCCAGATTTCTGCATCCCCTTAAATTGAAATGGCTGTAGTGCCAGATACTACCATGCCATTCTGGAATTTTTAGCCTTCATTTCCTTAAGCCAACAGAGAGGATTGTTATCTGTTATAAGTACAAAGTCAGCATCTAGCAAATAAAACTTAATGGACTCCATGGCCCACTTTGCTGCAAGGCATTACTTTTCAATTGTGGAGTACCTTTTCTCTCTGTCATGCAACTTCCTACTGATATATGGAATATGATGTTCTTTCACATCTACAGTATATGCTGACTCAAGACTTCCCTAGGCCTATCACTGATGTATCTGTCTTAAAACAGGGGATGAACATGACACAGCCTTGATGGCCCAAAAAGCTTCATCATACTCTGGGGTCCATTTCACGTTATTTTAGAACTGCTTCTTTATGAGTTCAGTGTGGGGAGTAACTAGCTGGTCAAAGCTGGGAGCAGATCTCAGACAGTAAACAGCCAGCCCTAAAAATTGCCTGACATGTTTCTTTGCTTTAGGGATAGGACTGCTGGCTACATCGTCTATCTTAGAAATCTCTGGCTTTGCTTCTCCATTTCCCCAAAACATAGCCCAAATATCGGAATTCCTGCATTTCCAATGCACATTTGGTAGGATTAATTGTCAGACCTGCCTTTTTGATTGATTGAATAACTGCTCGTAGGTGCTCCTGGTGACTTCGAGTTTGGCCTGTACACCACAACACCATCCAGGTATGAAGCACAATTACCAGTGTGAGGGGATAAAATTACATTTGTGTACTGCTGGAACGTAGTGGGTGCACCATGCAAACCAAATGGCATGATGGTGAACCGATAGAATCCAATAGGGGCGGCAAATGCAGTTTTTTTCTCTCAATTCTTTAGCTATTTGACAGTAACTAATGGTGAGATCAAGGGTACTTTTTTTTTTTTTGTCTATGGTAGCTGGGTAAGGCCCACTAGGTACAAGTGCCTGTTTTCAGGGGTGACCTGGGAACACTGGGGAGGTTAGGGGAGGTTAAGTGACTTGCTCAGAGCCACACAGTATTCAAGTGGAGGTTGTGGGAATCAAACCCTGGCCTGCTGGATGTACCAAGCTCATTCACAGATCATTACTCTAACCTCTAGGCTGCACTTGGCACTCCCGAATCTGTCCACCAAATCATCTATCCTGGGCATAGGATAACTGTAAAATTCTGACACTTGATTTCATTTCTGAAAATCAAGGCAGATTCTTACTTCCCTTTCTTTTTTATTTGCAGTCTCCATTGGTGATGACCAAGCACTTCTTGACTCTTCTTTGATACCCAATTCTTTCAGTTTTTGTATTTCCTTAACCACATCTGCTCTTAACCACTATGGTAATCTGTATGGCCTGGATACTCAAGGTGCAACCCGCGTGCGCCCCAGTGGGATATTGAAAGGGCTGCCGGCGCAGTCCAAATCCTGATGTGCCCAGGCACGATGTAATGGTATGTGACGCAGATGCGGGGGTGTGTTGATGCATGTGGCAACATCGATATTCAGCATGGGATGTGCAGGCGCGCGGGTAAACGGCCTGCAGTGCGTTAGAAAGAGAGCTCAAAGTTGAGCCGCGGAAGAGTGGGAACAAGTCGGCCACCCACAGGCAGGTTTCTGTATTGCAGGGCACAATACAGCAGCCACCAGCCGTGTGGCCACCCACCACCAGAACACCATCGACAAGACACACATACCCCCTGACAGTCTAGTGGTACCCCCCTCCTCCTGTGCCCCGATCACCCATAATTGACTGTATACAACTCCCTGGTAGTCTAGTGGCCTCCTCCCTCCCTCCCATTGCCATGATTGCTGGTTATATCATAAGAAATCCCTGGTAGTCAGTGGTACCCACCTACCCCTAACTCAATTGTGGTACAGTGCCATATGTATGTTCCCTAGTAGTCTAGTGGTCCCCACCCCCGCCCATTGCCGTGATCACAGTACAACTCCACAGAGTAATTCCCTGGTGATCCAGTGGCATACCACCTCCCATCCACAGAAAACCCTTGCCCACCTCCCCATCATAAGCAGGTGGCCAGAACCCACCCACATACTGCCTGGCCACCCACGAGATGACAGGCACAGCATGGGCTATAAGCCCATTGGTCACAGTGTGGACCAGTGAGGCTTACAGGACATACTGCACTAGATGGTTCCAAATATATAGACGGTCATTCACATATTTGGAACCTCGTCCAGTATGCCCTGCAAGCCATTAGTCCGCCTGGCGGACAATAAACTGTGCTCCTGTCATGTTTCACTGGGTGGCCAGGTTTATGTGGGTGGAGTCGTGCTGCCGATGATTGGGGGTGGAGTGGGCAGGGTGTTCTGTGGGTGGGAGGTGGGGTGCCACTGGATCACCAGGGAATTTCTCTGTGGAGCTGTTCCATAGTCGCAGCAATGGGTGGAGGGTGGAGGGACCACTAGACTACCAGGGAACATACATACAGTGCTGTACTGTGATCAGGGCTAGGGGAGGGGGATACCACTGGACTACCAGAGATTTCCTAGGGTATTAACTAGTGATCGCAGTGACATGAGGGAGGAGGTGCCACTAGACTACCAGGGATTTTACTAGAGTCATGTATGGGCAATTGGGGACATGAGAGGGAGGGAGGAAGGTACCACTAGACCACCAGGGATGTCTTGTTCATCATTTACAGTGCCACTGTGGCTATGGGGCAGTGGATGCCCCAGGATCCCCACAGGACAGGTAATGCTGTGCAGGGTGCCAGGTGCAATTCACTAGGCTGCCCTGCACAAGTCATGCAAATGGGGCCATAATGACATGCAAATGGTCCCATTTGTGCATGTACATATATTATGGCCTCATTTGCATGCCCCTGCTGAATATCACGGGTGATGCACCTAGCACAGTGCACATCGCTGGAGCATCCCCATGTTCCCTATCTGTAGCTTGCACTGGTGCAGTGCCACTCGCCATCGTGGTACCCTGTCCTTGCAATATTCAATGGTGCTGTGCCATGGCATCACTGTTGAATATCACCTGATCCTGGCCCTGGTGCAGCCAGTTGCACTGCACCCAGGCTTGCGCCACTGCCCTGTGCAGCCTGAATATCTGGGCCTATGTCTTTTGTATGACAGGGTGTGGATTCCCTGTCACTGTTATGTGCTTAACCCCTTTTGCTCCATCTGTCATTGTGGTAAAAGTACTGTTAAATGTATTTAGCAAGTTACAAAATTTCTGCAATTTGTTTGGAGGTTAAGGAAACATTCACCTTTACAGCATCAGCAGTTACAGTTTGTTCCAGTCTGTCATAAGCTGTATCAATATTTTCTATAGAGGTTTCTGGTAAAACTAACAAAACAACCTTTCAGGAGATTAGCATGGTATATCTTCATAGGAATTTTCCGATCAGGGTCTCAATTTCATAGTTAACTGGTTCAGTATTTCTAAGTACTTTATAAGGCCCTTACTACTTCATTAACAGTTTATTTCCTGTAGTGGGTAATACTAGCAAGACCTTTTCACCTGACTCAAAACTTTTTCTTTTACTCGATGGACATATGCTGGCTCAGCTGGTTTTGGACATCTTACTGATTACTATGTGCAATTTCAACATATTTTGCCAGTTTCTTTCTCAGAGCACACATGTAAGATGTAATAGATTTTTGTCTGAGTGGAGTTATCTTCTCATGTTTCTCTTAATTTTCTAGTAGCCCTCTAGGTTGTCTACCATACAGCATTTCAAATGGTGAAAACCCATTTGCCTGTGGCACTTCTCTGTAAGCAAAGGCAAATAAGGTAAATATTGGTCCAAATCTTTCCCTTCCCCTTTTACAAATCTTTTTTTAACATGCATTTTAGGGTTTGATTAAAACGCTCAACAGGATCTTCTGTCTGAGGGTGATGGGGGGGTTCTTATGGTAATGATACCTAGTAGTCGGTACAGCTCCAACAGTAATGCTACACCAAAGTTATTACCCTAATCAGTAATAATCTCTTTAAGTATGTCCACCCTGCTGAAAACTTTGGCAAGCTCAACTGCCACTTTTGGGGCTATGACAGTATGCATAAAAACTGCCTCTGGGTATTGAGTAGCATAGTCACATACTACCAAAATAAATCGATTAGCCTTTTTTTCTTTTGTCTAAGGCGCCAACCAAGTCCATTGCGATTCTCTTGAAAGGCATATCCGTCAAGAGTAGGGGCACCAGCAGCATCTTGTCTTTTTCAATCACTTGGGCTACTTTCTGACACTCAACACAGGAACTGCCATATGTAGCAACATCTTTGTCAATTCCAGGTAGAGATGGATGAAGTTCCAAAATTTGCCTCAGAAATTAATTTGTAAATTTTACACAATTCCTGAAGTGAAATCCACAGAATTTATATGACATTCACCATGAAGCATGAAGTTTTGCTCACGAAGTTCACACTTCACCAACACATTTTGTGCTCCACCCACAAATTTCATGCTTCATGACAAAATTTGCATAATTCACAGGAAAAACTTCATGTTCCAAAGCTTCTCAAGTACTAGGAGGTTTTGTGAAGCTCTGCGAAGCACGAATTTGTGGAACTTCATGTGAACTTCGAGAATGAAGTTTAACTTCACATCTTTAATTCTAGGCCAGTAAAATCTGTGCAGTGATCTGGCAGGGTTGCAATCCCTTCCCGAGAGACCAGCCAAAGGACTATCATGTGCTATCTATAACAACTCAAATCTATACTTTTGTGGTATAATCAATTGTTCTATTTGTTCCTGTGTCTGAGGTTTAATCCAAACTCTATATAGTAACTAATTAAATTTTTTAAACATCAGTTCACCCCGTTTTGGTTTCACCCAGCTGCTAAAATAACTCTGGAGAAACATTGTTCACTAGCTCTGAAACAAAATCACAAGTAGTTTTCAGTTTAGTTTCAGCATTTTCATATTTTAACCCTTTACAGTATGTCTATCAGTCTTTTGTTGCCATTGTTTCTTCAGGCGTCATCTTCCTTCCCTGGACATCTGCATCCTGGAGCTGTGCTCAAACAAGTCCGAATTAAAATCATTGAAAGGAAAAGAGTCCCCATCAACTGAGATTTTCTTTGCCTGTGCTTTTGTCATCACAGCTGCTGAAACATTAGGCTTTACTTCCTCTGTGATTAACTCACTAAATCCTGACAATTCTTTCAAAAGTTGTCAGGTATGTTTTGATATCATCTGAGGGACACAACTTTGTAAGTTTAATCTCTTTTAAGTTGTTTGTGTCTTGTTCCTCTGCTGGACCTGTGCCTCCAGCTTTGATAGCTAGCATGGCATCCAGCCATCACTGCTTCTGTCACTATATCTCTTCTCTCCTCTGCTGCTTTAGTTCATTTTATTGTAAACCCCACCATTTGAAAAACGCATTCATGCTTTCAGGTTCTGTCACTGCCTTTTCTTCTTTTCCCATCACTGGTGCTGCCTGTACAGTCTTAGGCTGGACTTTGTTTCTGCTTCTAGTTTGGCTACCATTCTTCGGGTAATCACTTATGGACTTGCTGCTGTAAAGTCCATACCTTACTTGCTTCCGTGGTACCAGGTCTAACCACCATGCACAAAACTCCTGGCTTAGAGTATGCAAGGTGTAAATACCAATTAGACTGACAGCATCTATTATCAAGGCATAGGGCAGGAAGCATAGGAGAACCAGGAACAGTTTCAAATTCCCAAGAAGGGTTTTATTGTTATCAACAACAGTAAAATTAAAAAAAAAATTGTCTAGTATACCTATTTACAAAGCCAGCACAGAGAAAAAAGTCCTTCATCTGAGGGGTATCTCTAATTCCAAGTTTCAGTCTCACAGTGTCTCCTTAGCAAAAATATTGCTGCACTTTTTATAATAAGTCTTTGCCTGATAATTAATTTCTTCTTCCTGAGCTCATTAGGACACATCCTGTTTTTCACAAAATGTTCTTGTCAGTTTCTTTGCAGAACAGTTTACAAATAGAACAGGTTCCCAAGCTGGCCTCCTGCTGACAGCTCTGCAAAGAAGTTTGCAGACAAGCCTAAAAGGAGCTGAAACTGCATCTCAGGTTAACCCCCCAAATTCCAAACAGCTTTTTGCAATCATTTCAACAGTATAACTATATACAGCACATTTCAAACCAAGGGATCTCAGTTTCACATAAAGATTCACATATATTTTATAATTGCAGATATCCAAGGGGAAAAAACAGAAACATCAAGTCAAAGGCGGAGAGATGGGGGAGGTGGAGAACTTTGAGACCATCAGAGTGATTGGTTCCTAGGTCTCATGAGAACATTTGGGTGTGCAACCCGACAGACAAGAGACAGAAAAGGAAAGGACAGAACAGATCCTTGAGTTTAACTCTTATGCATAACAAATTGGACAGGGCCTTATTCAAACCTATTACACTCTGCTTCTGGGTTTTACTTACCAGAGTCATGCAGGGTCACATGCCTGTGGCACAAACTAGTAAGACAACCGCATCCTGTAGTGCTGATGACACCAGTACAGGGAGGGACTACTTTACATAAAACAATGTTTATTCATTAAAATTAATCATTCTCACTGTTATTTAAGTTGTTTAAGCATTTTTTCTAATATTCTGCTTGGATTCTATTTTCTAAGTGCAATAGTATCCTCCCAGGTGGGTAGTATTGGGGTATGCCTGCCCTTCCAGGGGCTATGCTGCCCTCCACCTGTAGTGTTAGGCCTCATTGTGCCACTGGGTGGGCAGGTATTGCTTGCTTACAAAATGGGCAAGTGAAATACTGTATTCTGATTGACTGTTAGCAGTGCATGTGCATATGTTTATGTGCCAATACCACACTGTAAGAAAAAAGATCCAACCATGAAATCTGGAATTTGGACAAATCACAGGCAGAACTCTGAGAAACGTTACTCATTCCTGATTTCCATCACAAACATGGCTGCCACTTTCACTCTACATAAAAACCTTCAACTAGAGCCTAAAAATAAAACTTCCTAAAATAAAAAAAAAATATTTTCTTTCCTCTTATAAACCCCTATTTGCATACATAAATAAATACAAAAAAAATCCTGCACTATGCAGAATTTTCATTTCTGGTGTTTTTTTGATTACCATGAAAAATCTTCTTTATACCCTAAACAGTTTAACAGAAAACCTCTGCTGCTAACAATACCCCAGATAAAATTGGAACTGTGACTCCATATGAGGCCTACGTATGTCTGCATGAGTGTATGCCAGTGTAATACTTTAGGATTTTTAAATTATGCATTCCATGTGCAAAAGCCATATGTGTGTGTGTGTGTGTGTGTGTGTGTGTGTGTGTGGCATATGTGTATGTGGGGGTGGGCAATCATTCTACTAGAGGAATACTACATATTAATGATTTCTTAAATTCCATGGTAAATCATCCAACCTTCTATTGAATGTGAAGATTGGCAGATGAATGGTGGGTAACAAAAAAAAAAAAAAAAAATCTGTGTAGGGACTATGACATATTCTAAGCAATATTTTATTGTATTTTTGTGTCTTTTTATGTTTTAGATCATTTGTTTTCCTAATTTATCCCACCCATTTTCTAAGCACAATAAGATCTGTCAGGTTGTGGGATATTGGTAGATACCCACACTTTCAGGGCTGTAAGGCCCTTCACCTGTGACAGGGTGAACAGTAAATAAGAGGAACAATCTTTATTGACTTGAATTTGTCCTGTAATATTTGACTTTATTTTTTTACACATCTGAGGTTGTGGTTGCAAGTACTATAAATCATACTTGAAGTAACAAAACTGCACATGACACTAACTAAAGAATGATATGATTGTTTTTCTTGTCTCATAGTGCAGAGCAGTGTGCCCAGCAAGTTGCAGGAATTGAATCCGGAACCTAACTCAAGCTGGAGGCAGCCCACTCATATGGTTTGAGAAACAAAAGTAAACCATAAGTGAGGTTTGCAATTTTTAAGTGATTTACAAACTACATGATCAGATGAACTGATGTATCACAAAAAGATGTTAAGCACAATTTAATGGACATCTTTCTATTATACAGTATTTCTGAATGCAACAGGAGATCTCTGGTCACCACAAATCCTGGAGGCATGCTGCAGAATTTTCTTCACTTTATTACCTTGCAATGCTTTTTCAAGCAAGTGGTGAGCTGAGGGTAAATGGATTATGGTGAAGCAATTACACTGCTTTTGAAAGGTGCAAGCTACTGGAAAGCTGTATGTTATTTATGCTGACTGTGAACTTAAAATCAGGTTATTAAAAAAAAATGTTTTTAATAAACCAGTATTTGAAAATATGGATCAATGTATATGCCACCAGTGCAGCCTGGAGGTTAGAACAATAAACTGTGAACAAGTCTGATACTATAAATCCAGCAGACCTGGTTTTGATTCCCAAAACTTCCACTTATGTATTGCGGGACCTTTAGCAAGTCACTTAACCCCCGTCCTCCCTAATTACCCCTGTTAATGGGGCTTGTGCCTAGGCAATAGAATATGAGTCCAACTATAGAAAACGTTATATTATGTAACAAAAAGTACAAAACCATGTAGACGTGCAGTCTGTGTCTCAGCAGGGAAAGCAACTGACCCAAACACCATTGTGCTTTGAGCAAAATATCTCTTCACCAGGGGGCATGGTTTGTGAGCTCCCACACTTCCTTATATTACACTGTAATAAAGGGGTATCAGTTTTCTAAAAATGAGTGCAAAAATAGATGCTTAAGGAAATAATGATGAAATTATAATGGAATTACAAAGTGTAACTAAGAGTTCCAGAAATCTTAAGGGTGTATCAAAATGGGGGGGGGGGGGCAAGATAGACATGTGGCATCTTCTGCAACAATTACAAATTCTATGAATAAACACTATATACAAAAGTGCCCCAGCTCATTGTTGTACAATAGCTATCCAAGTTTTGAATTTACCGCTACAGTGAAAGCATCAGTGTACCTCAGCCAGGAGCAGGGACATTCTAGATGCCCTGCAGAGGGTGTGCCTCAGGCAGCTAGTAGTAGAGCCCACCCGTGAGGGAGTGATATTGGACCTAGTACTCACCAATGGGGACAAAATTGCAGATGTAATGGTGAGTAGCAACCTGTGGTGCAGTGTTCACAGTACAGTGTGGTTCAGTGCAAGAAAAGAGGAAGAGTAAAACCACATGAATGTGAGAGTCCTGGACTTCAGACAGGCTGACATTGCAAAGATGGGGAATTGTCTCAGGAAAGTGATGGCGGGGAGGAGGGCAGGGAGATGTAGAGGAACAGTGAATAAATCTAGAGGGAGCCATTGTGGAGGCAACAAGCCTTTGCATTATGCAACTAAGCAAAAGCAAAAGGAACAAAAATAAACAACTATAGTTCTCAAAGGAAGTGGTCACAGAAGTAAGAATGAAAAGGCTGGCATTCAGGAGGTTCAAGGAAACACAGGGGGAGAAGCACAGAGATATGTATCTGGAAAAGAAGAAGGAGGCAGGGAAAGCAGTCAGGAGTGCAAAGGCAAAACAGAGGAAAAAATAGATCAGACAGTAATGAGAAGGGACCAGACATTTTTCAGGTATGTTAGTGAAAGAGAAAAAACAAGGGTGGGATTGTAAGGCTAAAAAGGGAAGGAGGTGAGTGTGAGTAGGTGGACCTGGAAAAAGCAGAAATACTGGATGAATATTTTTGTTCAGTTTTCACTGGAGGGAAAGGAGAGAGGATACAGTTAGGAGTTAGTAGCATCAATGGAAGGGAGATGGACACCAGTCCATTTACGAAAGAAAGAGTACTAAATGAACGCACAAAACTGAAAAAGGACAAGGCAATGGGGCTGGATGTGATTCACTGAAGAATATTAAAACAGCTATGAAAGGTGCTAGAAGCACCACTGACAGACCTATCCAACAAGTCGCTGGGAATGGGAGTGGTTCCGCAGGACTGGAGGAGGGCTGATGTAGTCCATCGCCGCAAAAGTGGAAGGAGGCTGGAAATTATAGGGCAGTCAGCCTGACCTCAGCGGTGGTAAAAAAATGGAATCACTGTTAAAGGAAAGGATTATGATTTATCTTGAATCCAGTGGAGCACAGGATCCGAGGCAGCATGGGTTCACAATGAGAAGGTCTTGTCAAACTAATATGATAGATTTCTTAGACTGGGTGATCAGGGAATTAGCTCAGGGAGGGGAGGTGGTTGTGGCCTACCAGGACTTCAGCAATGCCTTCAATACCATTCCACATAGGAGGTTTGTAAACAAGTTGAGCAGCCTAGGAGTGGGTCCCAAGGTGGTAAATTGGATCAGAAATGGGTTAAGGAATAGAACACAGAGGGTGGTAGTAAATGGAGTTCAATCCGAGGAGAGGAGGGTGACCAGTGGGGTGCAACAAGGATCAGTTTTGTGGTCATCCTCTTTAATGTCTTCATAAGTGACATTGCAGAGGGGCTGGAAGGGAATGTATGCTTCTTTTCAGACAACACTAAGATTTGTAACAGGGTTGATACTCTGGGGGGGGAATTAAGGAGGGGCCTTAAACCTTGAGAGGTGATCAAGAGTGTGGCAGCTGAATTTGAAATTTGAATGCAAAAAAGTGCAAAATCATGCACTTGGGCCAGGAAACCAAGGAGGGAGTACATGGGAGGGGATACTTATAGCCACACGAACAGGAAAGGACCTGGCGGAAATCATATCTTATGACCTAAAGGCAACCAACCAATGTGAAAAGGCTGTGAGGAAAGCCAGTAGGATGCTGGGGTGCATAGGAGAGTATCTCAGTGGAAAAAGGAGGTGTTACTACTGCATAAATCATAACTGCATTGTCAGTGTCAGTGGCTCCAATAGGTAGCACACTCGCCTCTGAGGCCGGGAGATCAGCGGGCTGTGGGTTCAGCTCCTGCATCTGGCACTTGGGTTAATATCACAGTACTGACACTGTAGTGCAGCATGAGAGGGGTGCTGCACTTCTGAGGTGCCGTCTTTCGGATGAGATGTTAAACCGAGGTCCCATCTGCCTGGATTGGTGGTAGTTCAGGTGGATGTTAAAGATCCCATGGCACTTATAGAAAAGAGTAGGGGAATTTCCCCGGTGTCCTGACAAAAGTCCCTCATTCACTAAAATACTACCAACAGCTTAATCTGGTTCCAAGGTCAGTTGCCATTCATCTGTATCCCCTCCCGGGTCGTGCCTGAAAATAGGCAGGATTTGTCTAGTGCACTTACCGGTCAACAAAACTAAATAAATAAAATAAAAAAATAAAAATCTTTAATGAGACCTCATCTGGAGTACTGTGTCAATTTCTGAAGCTCCACCTCCGGAAGGACATAGACAGAGTTGAAGCAGTTAAGAGAAGGACAACAAAAATGGTGCAGGGTCTGATCCAAAAGTCATGTAAGGAAAGACTGCAGTACTTCAACATGTATACCCTAGAAGAGAGGAGAGAGTAGGGGGATATGAAAGAGACTTATAAATGCCTCAAAAACATAAATAAAGTACAAGAGGGTAGCATCTTTCAGAGGAAAAGATGCTCAAGAACAAGGGGTCATGACATCAGGTTGGGGGTAGACTCAGGGGTAATATGAGGAAATATTTTTCCATGGGAAGGGTGGTGGATACATGGAACAGCTTTTCAGAGGATATGGTGGGAGCAAAGACAATGGCGGAATTCAAGAATGCATGAGATAGACATAACAGATCCCTAGTGATAGGAAAGGGAAGGTAAAGTGTAAACCAAGTAAGGTCTGTGGTATTGCAATAGGTGGGGAAAATGGGCAGACTAGGTGGGTCGAGTGGTCCTTACCTGCCGTCGGTTTCTATGTTTCTATGTATCATGCACAAATAGTATAAATGATCACCCAAAAAATTGTATGAAGGGAGTCATTTCGCATAACGAATGTATACAATATGATAATTACAGTATATAGCATACCACATATTAAACAAGGTGTCAAAGCTGCATGTACCAACTGTTAAGCAATTTTAGAAATTTTCATAAGTACAAAAAGAACCAATACCATAACTTCTTTACCTTTCCTTTATGCCATGCTTTTCTGATTGGGGTTCTCTGCCATTAGTTATTTCTTGGCCCCCCACACACACACACACAAATCATCCTATCAGGAAAGATGTACCACACTTTTTAATTATATCTACTGTTATACTAGTTTGTAACATAATCCTTTGATTTTAAATAGTGTAAACATAGTTGATAATGAATATTTGGTGAACTAGAGTACAAATATCATTGAGTATTTGTGAGAAGGCAGTTCTTCACCCCTACAACAGGAAACTGACAAAGTGCAGTCACTAATAATGCAAACTAGGGTTGACTTCATTTGAAAAACATGCTGAGATAGCATATATCTGAAAGATTTTGAAACAGTATTGCAGTGTATACAAACTGTTAAACAGGACAAGTCAATAATAGTAAACAGATTATGTAAACCAGAACTCTGAAACATAATGAGAGGAACCAAATGTGTAGGCATGGTTATGTGGCTCAGAAAGTTCAAAGGACAGATGATATATAATAAATGTACGGAGGAAGAGGGAGCAGTGGGCTGATGAATATGTTTGTCAGCAGGAAAAATATTCTCTAATCTTCATTCTGGCACACACACAATACAAGACACACACACACCCTGCTTTTCTTTTTCTTATCATCTACAATGGTGATCTTGGGAGAGGACAATATTGCGGTGTAAATATAATGCAACACCAACACTGAGTGGTTGCTAACCACCAATATGTTCTCTTAAAAATTAGGTCACTTTGGCATGCACCAGCTATTTACTAGAAAACTAAATTCCTACATGATGTTCTAGATTTACAGTAGCAGACTTTTTTTTCTCGGTTACAAATAAGACTACTTAGGTAACAAAATTCAAACAAAAAAGAGAACCTAAGGGTATGACCGACCAGCAACAGAATATTAAGAGTATCATTAAATGGGCCTACTCAACCAGTGTAGTGTTATACAACTGTGATAACTGTTTGGCCATTCGCACTCTCTGTTCCATGGGGAATTCCCTCTCTGTAGGGGTACCAAAGGCAAGGAGCCCTCGAAGAGGGTTCCACCTCTAGAGGTGCTGAGGAAAGATTCCCTTGGCTAAGGTACCTTAGGAAGGAGCCCCCTGAGGAGAGAGTCATGTTGCAGGAGGATGAGGGGAGGATGGTAGGCAAAGAAAAGTGCTTCAGAGGGAGGATGACGGGACTGCTTTTCTAGCTCAGGAAGGGGGCGTGGCTGGTTGCTTTATCCCAATGAACTACAGGCAATAGTCTTTCAATTCAATGGGCCTATGCAACCAGAGAAGTGTTATGCTCATGCAGCTGTGATAACTGTTTGGCCTTTTGCACTCTCTGTTTCATAAGGAATTACCATCCTGTAGGGGTACTGAAGGCAAGGATCCCTCAAAGAGGATTCCATCCCTAGAGGTGCCATGAAAAGATTTCCTTGCTAAAAGCACCTTATGAAGGAGCCCCAAAAGGATATTTAGCAGTAAATGTTGACTGTGAGGTTGAAAAGCAGATTGACAGCAACGAGACAGCTTGAAGAAATACAAATCAGATGCTCAGGCTGTCAGGATAGCACTGATAAAATGGATTGCACTGATGACATCAGGGGCTTTTTAAGGTGAGAGGCAAGGCAAGTAGGGCCACCATCCATCTCCATCCAACAGCAGACACCTACCTAAGAAAACTAGGGAATATACTATTTTGACAACTAACTAGATATTATCACCTTTGGCACAGAGGAGAGGAAAACAACCCTTTTTAAAGGAGGAAACCTCTGTGGATTAAAGGCCTAGGTTGCCTTACCTCTAGGCTGGGCATATTTTATTTAGTAGCAGCTCTTCTACTGCAATTTTAGAAGGCCAATGAAGGGGAGGAAATTTTCCAATTTGGTGGGAAAGCTCTCACTCTATCCCTCTAACAGGAACACCTTGAAAGGCAGCAAGCAAACTCTGCAACTACAAGAACTACCATGATGGGAGGAGGAGAGTGACAACCTCTAAGTACTCACCCAGCCAACTGATCTAAGAACAAACCAGGTGAACCAGAGGTGTTCATAGGGAGAATAGCATTTGAAGGTGCCACTGTGATGCCATAGCCAAAGGAGCACTCCTGGGCTCAAAGGCCCCACCCCTCAGCAGCTGAAGTCTTAAATTCTGCATCAAGAGGTGCACCATATGATAGCAAAGTAAAGCTCTGCCCATCGTGAGGACATTCCCACTATGGGCCAGATGAGAAGGACCCGACTCTGAGTTTCACATGCTGAAGATGTGGACCTTGTGAGTGCAGAGTGAGACCTATTGGCTTCCAGGGCAAGCCCTGAACCAGAAAAGGTATTGGACATGGTTGGCATGTCTCCAATTTATAAATAAGTGCATGAATCAGATTTGAAGTGCTAAATAAGAGGAGGACAGGCAAAACCAGTGGCTGCAGATTAAGTAGAGATAGAATAGTCATCCCACAAAACCATATTCCAATCACATATGGCATATTCCTTCCAGTCAGACACCGCCAGTATATGGTACCCAATATTCCTTCAGCATCTTGTACTCATTATGTAGTGACTTTCATGATCCTCATTGAGATATATATGTACTGTACATATTGTAGATGTTAGTTTAACTTTCTCTTAGCCAAGCTTTAACAGGTGAATTCTCTGTATATTATTGTGTTATAAATAACATTTTCCTTTCTTCTGTATGTATAACTGTCTCATACATATGTGATGTAATTGCTGTGCATCAACTTGAACCTTGACCTATCAGGTCCATCTTGTAAATGAGCCTTGCTCAATGATGATCGCCTGAATAAATAAAGATTTGATTGATTGATTGGTTGATTGATTGGTCGGTCAATGCCAGCAGCTATAGATTAGATAGCAGATTAGTGATGAGGAGGCTGGATGAAGCCAGCTGCCTGGGTGAGGTAGGAGGCTGCAGAGTGAGCCAGCATTCAGAGGTTTATGGCAGCCTGCAGAAAGCAAGCCAACCAATTCCATTAAGGAAGCCAAATTGATGGTGACATAGAAGATAGGTGTTTAGGTAGTGAGAGGCTGAGATGCCAGTGATTTAATCAATGAGATTTAGTGTAAATGGATTGATGAGGTTTAGCAGACTATTGCTATGGTTTCAGCATGAATAATGAATTGATATAATTGGTATGGATACCTTAAATGTCATTAAGACAGAGTTAGGTTATTCTAGTATGGACAATTAAAGACAGTAACTATTTGCAATGCAGTAATGAAATGCAATGAATATCTTGAAAGCCATGTTTTTATTTATTTATTTATTTAAACATCAGTTTAACAACCATGTAGGCTCCAAGGTGAATGTATTCATGAATGGATAACTGAAAAGTCATATAAGCAAAGGAATAGGGCAAAATCATATACAGCAGCTTACATAAAAGCATGCTCCTTCTACTTGAAACCATGATGCCCCTCTGTGGCATCACAGTCTCCCACCATGGGAATAACAGGGAAGCCACAAGCTGAGCACTATGAGATCAAACAGCAACTGTAATGTTGATAGAGTAGGACCCCCCCCCCAAAAAAAGAGAGGTGCTTTAACAGGCAAGGTCCTAGTTAAGGACAGAGCCATATGATAGCAAGTTGCCAGAGTAATGTGAATAAGTTGAAGCAAAATAATGACTGAAAGGTTCAGAATATTTAAAATCAGTAATCTACTGCTATAATGCCTGTAGCTGTAAGCCATGTCAATGTAGAAATATGGCAACATGAATATACTAGAGCAGCAAAAAAATTTAAATTTGGGAGTAGTAGCTGCCTGACTGAGCTAACACCAAATTAATTGAGCAGAACAGTGAGAAACAAACACAGCACAGTGAGGGCAGCCAGCTAGAAGCAGGATAAAACCTAGACCAGGTGCAAACAATTAAGCTGGAAAAGCAAGGAGACAGCAGAGGCAGAGAAAACAGCAGTTTGAGCTGAAGCATAAAGATAACAATTGCAGTTGAACTGAGGGTTTGCTAAAACCTGATGCCTGAATAGCACAAGCACAGGAATAGCACAATACAAACAAAGGGCAACAGGATGTTTGAAAAAAGCTGGAAAGCCCCCAAAAGAAAGAATGTGCAAAACAACAACTACAAAAAAAAAACACAGGAGGACAGGAAACAAGCAACACATGGAAGCATGCAGAAGCTGGAGACAAGCAATACTAACCAAAAAGCAGGAGAAACTCAATGAACAGAAGTCCAGTACAAACCATGCAAAACCCAAAACACAAGGGAAGGAGGAAGGCAGATGCTGTGGGGGGGGGGCAAAGCTTCTGCAGGCTCCGGGGGAGAAGGCAGAGACAGACAGAGCCTCCAGCTGCAAAGAAAAAGTGCTTCAGAGGTTGGCTGAGACTGGGAGAGACTGCTTATCTAGCTCATGAAGGGGGCGTGGCTTGTTGCTTCACACTACAGAATTACAGACAATAATTTTTCAATTATATTTTATGTGTGGTGTTTTGTTGTTCCACAGCCCAGCTGATGAAGATGCTCTACACTGATTGAAAAAAAATGGCAGTTATCAAGACTGGTAAAATATGTTAACTTGTAAATTATAGAAGCATAGAATTTGCTGGCAGATAAGGACCACTTGGCCCACCTAGTCTGTCAATTTCTCCCTGCCTATAGTATCACCACTTATCTTATATGATCTCTGGCTAATTCACCCACTCCTCATTTCCTTTCCATAAGATTTCCTTATGCCTATTCCAAACATTGTTGAACCCCACCACTGTTTTCACCCCCACCATCTCCACAGGAAGACTGTTCCAGGAACCTACCACTCTTTCTGTAAAGTACTTACACATCTGTCCTGAATCTACCTCTCTCAGATTCTTATCATTCCCCTTGTCCTTGAGCATGTTTTTTGTTAAGAAATACTTCCCTCCTGTTATTTACCATTGTGAGGTATATAAAGGTCTCTAACATATCCTCCCTCTCCTCCTCTTCAAGGGTGTACATATAATGTCTTTAAGTCTCTCCTTATCGGGTTTCTGATGCAAACCCTGAACCATTGTATCTGTCCTCTGAACCACCTCCAATCTGTCTATGTCCTTCTGGAGTTGTGGTCTCCAGAAATGGACATAGTACTCTAGGTGGGGTCTTACTAGTGGTCTATACAGAGGCAATACCACCTCTCACTTTCTGCTGTTGATACCCCTCCTTCTGCACTCCAGTATCCCACTAGCCTTCCCAACTGCCTTGTCACACTGTCCGGCCATCTTTAGCTCATCTGACATGATTACCCCAGGTCTCTTTCCCAGGTGGTCTTCAGCACTACCCCTCCCATTTTGTACTCAGCCCCTGGGTTGCAGTACCCCAAGCACATTACTTTGCACTTTTTCACATTGAAACCCAGCTGCATATCCTTGACCACACCTGAGGTTTCTCAGGTCTCTGCTCATTTTTCCACACTCAGCCGAAGTGTCCACCCTACTGCAGATTTTGGTGTTCATTTAGCGGAGGCAGACCATCCCTTTCAGCTCCTCTGCAATGTTACTTATAAAGACATTAAAGAGGAAAAGCCTCAGCAATGATCCCTGAGGCTCTGCACCAGTCACTCTCTCTCTTCCTCTGAGTGAACTCTCTTTACCACCACCCTCTGCCACCTATCCCCTAACCAATTTCTTACCCAGGTTACCACCTTTGGACCCACTTCTAAGCAACCCAGCTTGCTTACTAGTTCCTATATGGAACTGTATTGAAAGCCTTACTGAAATCTTGGTAGGTCACATACACCGCTCCACCTGGATATAATTCCTTGTCACCCAGTCAAAGAAATCTTTTTAACATGATCCATGCTGTGTTGGGTGTTGTAACCCATTAGATTCAAGATATTCCAGAATCCTTTCCTTCAGCGGTGACTCCATTAACTTTCCCAGCACTGATGTCAGGCTGACTGGCCTACAATTGCCAGCCTCTTCCCTGCTAACACTTTTGTGAAGTGGGACTTCAGTTGCCTTCCTCTAATCCTCTGGAACCACTCCTTTTTCCAATGAGCTGTTAAATAGGACTGTCAGAGGTGCAGTCAGTACCTCCCTAAGCTTCCTCAGTAGCTTTATATGCACCCATCTAGTTACATTGCTTTGTCTACTTTCAGATTAGCAACTCCTTTTGAGACAATCTCCTCTGAAAATGAACTAGTGTCCACTTCCTCCCTCTAATGCTTCTGTTACTTTTCTGGCCCTCCCTTCTCCTTCCTCTATGAACACTAAATGGAAGTATTTGTTTAGGATGTATGCATTTTACTGGTCCCCTCTGCAAGTTCCCCATTCCCTTTAATCTTATGATCCCCAGTCTTCCTCCATTTGCTTACATATCTAAAAATGTCTTGTCCCCTTCAGCACCAGTTGGGCTATTCTCTCTTCAATTTGCACTTTTCCTCCTTACTGCTCTCCTTTTTCTGTCTGTTTCCTGATACACCTCCTATCCTCCTCCTTTTGTGTCTTCTTATGCCTTCCGATGTTTCACTTTTAGCCTTTACATTTTCCACCACCTCTTTCAAGAGCCATAGAGGCTCTTTTCTTCTTCTTTGCTCAACTGATTGACTCAGAGGTGTGTTGCCTTCCCTATGGCCTTTTTTAGCTTTCCCACTGTTCATCCACCCCACATTGGTCATCCCCCTGTAAGATCATTCCTGAAGCATCCATCCGTCTTTTTAAAATCTGCCCTCCTGAAGGTCAGGACCCTCACCTTTGTGTGGTTCAGTTGCACAGCCTTCCTTATATTGAACCACACTGTATGCTGATGCTGTTCCCCAGGTAGTCTCCTACATTGACATCTGCAACACTGTCCCTGTTAGTGAATACCAGGTCCAGTATTGCCCATCATGAGTGAGTTCACTGACTAGTTGTCAAAGAAACACCCCCTGCAGGCAGTCCAGGATGTCCCTGCTTCTAGCTGAAGCCACAATTGGTAGGTTCGAATCTACACCCAGCAGATTGAAGTCCTCCACCAGCACCACCTCCCTCTTTTCTGCCATCTTGCCAACAGCTTCCCCAGTACCTTATCTAGTTCCTCCTCCTGTCTGTAGGTATGTAGATCATGCCAGTGCAAAGTACAGGCTCAAGACCCCATCTCTAGAGTAACACACAGTACCTCTGCTCTTCCCTATATTCCCTGTATTGTGGTTGCTTTTAACCTTCTCTTACATAAGTACT
Source organism: Neoceratodus forsteri (assembly GCA_016271365.2). Classification (NCBI taxonomy): domain Eukaryota; kingdom Metazoa; phylum Chordata; order Ceratodontiformes; family Ceratodontidae; genus Neoceratodus; species Neoceratodus forsteri. The sequence continues at coordinate 703,311,320 of CM057455.1, forward strand.
ACACCACACCTTTCTTTCCACCCTGTCCCTCCTGAACAGAGTATAGCCTGGTATGGACATGCCCCAGTCATGGTTTTCAGTGCACCATGTCTTAGTAATGGCCACAATATCCAGGTCAGCCTCTCCATTATGGTCTCCAGGTCCAGAATGTTATTTCCTAGACTTCTATCATTCACACACATGACCTTCCAAATTTTGTTGCATTTCTGTTTGTTACCCCCTTCTTTCCTTTTTGCCCTCTCTCTCTCTTATTAATGCTTCAGTTAACATCCCCATTAATTTCTACTGCCCTGCTTCCTTTATTAACTTCCACCCTGGGGGATTCTATTCCCCTTTGGTTTTTCCTACTTTCTACGTCAGTCTGCTGGAAGACCAGTTGCTACCTTACTGATTTCTTCTGCCACCCCACCCCTTGACTAGTTTAAATGTTTATCAAAATAACACCTAAATCATCCACTGAGGACTGCGGTTCTCCTCCTGGATGGATACAGGCTATCACCCCTGTAAAGGCCCTTATCTCTTCAGTTGGATCCTCAGACCCCAATATAGCTGAACCCTCCTCTCAGCACCATTCTTTCCATGGGTGTCAGCAGGCATACTTAGCATACTTTGCTGAGTACAGTAAATCTGGACAATCCAGGGGTAACATGAGCCTCATGCCAGGGCCACAGATACACAGAGAGCATGATGTACCTGAATAACTTTTTACCCTTCTTGGATGCTTCATTTGTGAGTTTGTGAATGATTTTGGAGATATTTGGGTGCTAAACTTAAAGGCCATGACTATGAGAGACTTGACTGAATATGTACGCATGACTGCTGGTGTGAACTGACTTCTGTACGCTTGACTTCCTTGATGTGATACAGAGGCTTTTCACAATGTATTCTAAACATTGTAACTAAACATCTGCCAAATTTCTGATTAATAATGTGTGCGTTAGATAAAATAAAATGTTGAGAATCTACTGGGACCATAGACTTACCACATATTGTTGACTGAAATGGGAGTGGGGCAATGTTTGTGTGGCAGGCAGCACATCTTTTGTTTTTTTGGTTTTATTGGTGGGGGATATTTCCATCAACTCCCAAGTACAATTTTAAAATTCCTGGCTACACCCCTGATTCCTTTCACCATAATTTGATGGTCTTATTGAGGGATCCTCTCCTCCTCCTGCTGTAGACAGGCAGCACCTCAGCAAAGCCACTGAGCATACTACTCCCCATCTCCTTAAACTCCCTCTGCACTATCCCAGCCCCATCCCTACCCAGGTCATTAGTTCCCAGGTGAAAATGACATCTAGCTCTGCCTCCTGTCCTGCTGCCCTAGTTATCATCTGGTTGCACTTCCCATCTCTCCAGGCCATAGCACTGTGTAAGAACCTAACCTCTCTCCCCCCTTTCCAATTCCCAGATCTGTCCCCCTCACAATTGGGTCCCTCACCAGAAGTTTCTTCCTCCTCCTCTGGGGTTCTCTTCTTCCCTCTTTGGGGTCTCCACTCCAGAGATCTCCCACATCCTCTCTGGCCATTCCCAATGGTGCCTGCTCCTGGTAGTCCCTCCACACCACAGCAGGATAGGAATTGTACAGTGGTACTGGTTGCTACCCTTCCAGAGCCCACCACAGTCCAGCCTGTCCTCCTCCCCTCTGGGGTAGCAGTACCAGACTTGTTGGCCCCTGGGCAAGAAAAGACATCCCCCAAATCCTAGCCAACTTGGCCTGGAGTCTAGCAACTTCTTCCTTCAACCCAGAGAGGTGCATGTAGAAGGGGAAGCAGTGCAGTCTCTAGATGGTCTCTCTGAAAACTGCTACTCCACAGTCACTGCAGTGCACCACTCCTAGCATTTCCAGCTTCTATACTCCATGTATATACCTGGAAATGCTTATGTACCCTTACCCTTGATACAGTGTTTCTAACTTTCCCTTTTTTATTTTGCTGCTACTTGTGTTCCCCCATACCTGGTGTAAATCCCCGTATGCTGTTACCCTAGATAGGGTGTTACTCTATTCCCAGTTTTAAGTCTATCTTTTACCTTCCACCTTCCTAGCTTCCCCAGATAGGATGTTGCTCCTATTCCCAGTTTTAGGACTATCTTTTACCTTCCACCATTCCTAGCTTCTCCTATTTTGTGTGTTGCTACTTGCATTCCCTGCACTTATAATTCCCTAGTACTGTTACCTAGATAGAGTGTTACTTTTATTCCCAGTTTAGGCCTCACGTTTACCTTCTGCCTTCCCAGCACTGAATCCAACAACAGGAGTGAACAAGTGCCTTACTTTAGTTGACTGGCAATGTACCCTGCTTGCTTGATTCCTTCTGCCAATGCCTGCTGACGTCTAAGACACCAGTCTTACAAATCTTTCACTCCTTCACTGTTCCCCCTCACTCAATGGAACATAAACATGTGTGGGGACATGCTACAGGTGACTGCCTTTTACTATTTCTGTGCAGCCCCCCTAAGGCAGTACTTTCTGTTGGACTACCAAGTCCCAAATTGGTCCCCTGGCTGCCAATGCCCCATGCCACAACCAACCTATCAGAAATCTGACTCAGCTCCACCTCCAATTATCAACTAGCTCAGGCTCCAGGCCAGACAATTAACACCACTCCCCCAAAGTACAGGGCTAGAAACAATTCTTATAATATGGCTCCAAAATGTGGCCACCGTGGCTGGTCAGAAATGTAACCTTCTCTCAATAATAAATACACCAGTTCTAATGAGTTTCATCACAACTTAACCAACCTATGTTGACTCTAAAAAACACAAGCCTTTTTTTGTCCCTCCTGTGGGATATGCAGGCAGACTCTGCAGGAAAACTGGTTTTATATAACAAGCCAAAACCATCCTGCTATGAGAAATCTGACTCAGCCCTTCCTCCAGTCATCACCTTGCTCAGGTCCCAGGCCAGAAAATTAGCACTCCTCCTCCTCCAAACTAAAGGGCTAGACACAGTTCTTATAATATAGCTTCTAAATGTGGGTTTCTGTTGTTGGTCTCAGATTTACCCTTCACTCAAAAATAAATACACCAATTCAAACTAATTTCTCCACAACTTACCCCACCACCTGTATGTTGTCTCCAAAAAACACAAGCCTTTATTTGTCCCTCCAGTGGCAAATGCAGGCAGTCTCTGCTTAAGACATACAATAAGCATAAGAATTGGGTTAGTATGGCCATTTCAATACATTAGACCTGCCCAACAATGAGAGAGGAAGAGTGTGCCATTTTGAATATAATGCTTTCACACTGTTCAGCAAAGAGGGAACATTGGCTGTAAAGATATCTTTGATCTGTTCTTTAGATTCCCCTAAGTACCTAAACCCATCAGCTGTCCATTAAAAGGGAAGTGCTTATTGTACATTTTTATGCTCACATGTACACAACAGTAGTAATGGTGGATTACTCACCCTGTTAAGATAATTGCATAAGCATCAATTTATAGCATCCCTGACAATTACCAGCTGGCTTATGTGTACCTGACAGGCCAAAAATGCACATGTGACTAGATCTTTATAACATGGTTGACCTAGACTCCCACCTTTCCTGTAGGATCGCAGTTCAAATCTTCCCAAGCTGTATCTTCCTGCTATATGTTACCTAGAATGTGAACTCAGAAAATGTTATAACATAACATTCAATTGATTAGAGAAGACAAGTAAAGCTGCTACACAATGACATCAAACTGAAGGACTTCTTTATTGCCCTATACAACTACATACTAAGGAAAAACCCAACCCATACAGCAAGCTGGTGAAAGAATCTTGGTTATAGGTCCACAGAGCTGCTGTTTTCCATCCTCTGATCAGGGTGAGCCTAGGGATGCTGTAAAGTAATGCTCATGCAATCACCTTCACCAGGCAATTAAACTACCATTGCATGTCACATCACTTTACAGCATCACTGATCATTACCAGCTGGGTAATATGAGGAATTATGTCCTCAACAGGGTGGGTCAGAGGAACATATAATGGTTGGGCTATGGTGCCACTATAAATTTCAGTATCTTTCTGGCAAAGGCTGAATTGCTGGCATTTTCAATGTCCAGGCTGTAATGTCTTTGTAAAGGAGTATATCACTGGCCAGGGTGGCTGCAGCATACAGTATATCTGTTGGGCTGAGGCCTGGTTTCTCTTGGCCTAAATGGTAGAAATGGCCCTGATGGAGTGGGCTCTGATTCTGTTAGGGGTGTTCGAGGTTCCTGGACCTGTATGTACTGCAAACAACATAAAAGAAACCGGGGGCTCAACTCACTAAAATGTGACCAGTCTGGTACTTGAAGTAATAACAACCTGAAGCAGCACTAGGAAACCATGTTTAAAAACAATAGTCTGATTAGTGCATACCACACACATGGAAGCACGCTGGCTACTTGGCCACTGACCACATTCTTTTGCTACGGCAGCACCAACAATGGTGCTGACGAGTTCAATATCATAATAGCGAACGCAAAACAGCGATCGCTATTATGGAGAGTGTATATCGCTGAAAAACAAATTGTCGATATACACTTCAGGGGGACCAAACATCCTGATTTAAAAAAAAAGTGATTTTGCAGGGGGGCTGTGCACCCAACCCCACACTCCCCTTAATTAAGATTCTCAACTTAAGGGGATTGCATATCGAGGAATGGGCAAAAATCTGGATCTTGGTAAAATTTAAATGTCAGAGTTTGTAGCTGCAGGCAAAATGTACATGCTCCTGGTCCCAAACCAGTACCTACTGTGCCAGAGCTAGCCACCCACACCACCATGCCACATGGCTAGCTCAGCAGCAGCAGGTACACCAGTGCCTGAAAACCCCTTCCCTGTATCTTCCCTTTCACTCACTATTCCCCTCTTCCATTCACCCTTCCCCCTGGTCACTATCCCATACCCTTACTATTCTGCAGGGTAGCCCACAATATTAGCACTCAAAATGAGTCGCTATATTTCTAGTCACTCATTTTGGGTCACTATTATAATGTGATACCATGCTCTTGTGGTTTGATTTATGTTTCGTGTAGTACTGTCACTGTGTATGGATTGAACTCTGCACTTTAACTACGTTCAAATGAGCACTGCTTTTCTACACTTTGAAATAAACATAAATGTCAGCAAGGTAAGCTGTGTCATTTTTTTATTAGAGCAGTGTTGCTCAAGATGAGTGCTGCCGACTGTTGTTCGAAACGTGGTTCCTTAATGTTGCTGCTGGACCTGTTTACCTCCACAGTAGCCCCTTTGATCATATTCACCAATGTTTAGTTTTTGTTTTTGATTACAGGGTAGGTGCACTAGACAAGAGCATTGCCTATTTTCAGGAATGACCCAGACAATAACAGGTGATGCAACACTACAAAATCAACAATGGTCAGACAAAATACAGAGGTGCCCTAAAACAATTGTACAATATGAGCAGATCAGAAATAAATTACATTAAGTGTAAAGAAGACCTGTGGGGGGAAAGATGAAACCATGTTAGGTGGGAGTAAACAGGGTCAAATTACATGAGCTTTTATTAGTGCAAATGAGCAAATTTCAAAGGTTACTCTTAAAAACCTGGTGAGATTGAGAGTGCCCTAATGTCATTGAAAAGGAGTTCCAGAGCTTGGGATCAAAAGTTGAGAATGCATGCTCACCCATCTTTGTCGCACATATAAGAACATCCAGGAGAGATCTATCTAGCAAACCTCAAGGGTATGCTTGTGGGGTGTGTTTTAACATGCTGGCTAGTACAGTTGGATTGCCAGTTCCTATTATGTTATCAATGGTACAGTCTGTGGTGTGAAGCCGATGGAGTGGATGGAGAACCACCAAGATTAGAGTAGAGGGCACAGTAATGGGTATGCCAGGGCATGGATATGGCAAAGCGGCAACATTGTTGTAGCATGTGATCCATTTGTTTAGGATCCCTTTGTTGGCTTAGAGGTAGGTTATCAGGCCATAGCTAAGGCTTGTCTGCAGGACACCCTGGGCTATAGTCAATCTAGCAGCTGCAGTAAGGGTATGTCTAATTCTATAGGAGAGCCCCAACTTCATATATACAGCCTTGCAGTTGGTCACCAGATGAAGGCTGAAGTCAAGAGCAGGATCAAGTTTGACTCAAGGTACTTAAAAGACACTACTACTTCTAGTGGTGAACCATGTGAACCAGGGATGGTAAGTGTGGAGGGACATGCTTTAATTCTAGGTGCTGAGCCAAATAGCATGGCAACCATCTTCTTAGAGTTCAAAAGGTGTCTGTTTGCCTCAGTCAGGTCTGTATAAAGGTCAAAATCAGCAACCAGGTCTGAGTTTATGTTGGATATGTCCTTGGCACTTGTGTACAGCACCATGTTGTCAGCGTGAGAGTGAAGAGACAAGATCTAGCCACTGTGGGCAGCTCATTGATAAACAGGGAGAATAGTAAGGGACCTATTATGCATCCTTGAGGACATCAACAGTAGTGGGGAGAGTTCCGATTTGACTTTATCATTCTGAATGATTCATTTTCAACCAGTAAGGTAGCTTGCAAATCAGAAGGTAGTAGAAGATGAGAACCCCAGGGTAGTTAGCTTAGATAACAGCAAATGTGGATCTGGCTGCTGAGTACCATTTCTTTGGTCTGGATGTTAGTAAAGTATGAATAATTGTTTGGATTTTCTGAACTCCTTGGTATGCTCTAGGCATACCAATATGATCCTCTTGAGATCCAGTGCGACAGTGGCTTGATTGTGAATATCCATGTTTTTGCGATGAAACATTGGTAGTTCTAATTACTGAGATGTACAAAATGTACTGGCTATTTTGAGTTTAAATGCTGGGTCCATTCTCAATGAGACCCTGTCGTTATGGATTACCACAAAGGGCTCATTGCACAACAGGGTGCTCAGCTCGCTGAATGATCTGACCGAACATCTCGCCATGAAGAATGTGGTTTTGAGTGAGGTCCATTGTATGTCTATGGACAGGAGAAGTTCAAATGGTGGCTTGGCAAGGGCATCAAGCACTGTGTTGATGACCTATGGAGCCACTATATTTTTCTTTACCAGGACAGAGACACTAAGCTGAAAGGTTATTTACAGGTGCAACCTGGGAGCACAAGAAAGTTAATTGACTTGCTCAGGGTCACACAGTATGCAAGTGGGAGCTGTGGGATTCAAACCCAGGTCTCTAGGTATGCAGTTCAGAGCCTTAAACCGCTGTGCTATAGTGCCTCCTTAATTTTTTAGTCCTAGGATTACTTTGGCTTTTCAACCTTAGCAATCGAATTACATCTGGATGAGATCTGGGCAATATGCTATGTACAGTACGGTAGCTGTTCCTATTGTGGCTGCTTGGATCCATAGAAATGATACTGACAGACCTTGGTCCAGTCCTTGTTAATGGAAGGCAAGAATGTGGGAAATTGTTATTGTGGTGTTTGAGAGAGTATTATCTAGGCACCATCTTCTGAATCTGGACCAATGTCTGTTATACATATGGGTAGTCAACTGATGCTTGGATTGCAGCATGGTATCTTCCACTTTGCTCTCGTGGTCTTAGTCCTTCAGTCTTTGTCTCTCAAGAGCCAGGCTATAAGCTGAAGCCCTTGGGGATTGGGGTGTCTGATGGGATTTTGATAGAGAAGGTCTGATCTGTGAGGTGGTTTCCATGGTTTTTCTATTGCTACCACCACCACTCTGATGAACCATGGTCTCCTGGGCCAGAAGGGGGCTATGAGTACCACTGTTGTAATTAATCTTTATGTACCCATGATGTTATCCCAGCACAACACCACAGATCTAGTACCAGCACACACATGACCAAATCATGTAAACAAAAATCAGTATCCCTCCCATGTTCAAGCAGAGTGAAAGCCTCATTTGCGATCAGCCTCACACCACAGCCTGCTGTACTCACAGTCCCTGCTCAGCGAACATCCCTTTTTTCTGATTTATAGCTTCACTATTTTGGCCAATCATCACTGTCCTATCAATCCCTGACACAATTCATAACTAGAAAATTTTAAATAAAGTTCAAAAAAGCCTTAACTGAAATTGTCTTTCTCCTCACTTACTCACCAGCAAGATCATGTGAATCCATGTGCACCACAGTACTGCACTCACTCCACTTTCTGATCAGCTTAGTGGCTGCCACAAATAGCTTCACTGCTTAGTGACTTAGTTTTAAAATATACAACATGCTGAATTGTCACAGCTGACAGGCGGGAGGACAGCATGTAAATATGAAACATTCGTGCCCTCAGAGACACAGACACAGAACTGTCAGAAGGAAGGAGAAAGATGGCATCTACCAACCACACAGTGCTATGTTCACTCCCTGCTCGATCAGCTCCTTGTCTGCTCTGCTTATCTGTAACAACAGAAACAGCCTCACTGGTTTCAGCATTAGTTCTAAAAAAAAATCATCCAGTGGTAGGGGGTGGCATGTAAACATAAACACAGTGATACCCTGAGAGACACACACACGTACACACACACAGACACAAAGACACACACACACACACACACACACACATACACACGTAAGAACAGAAGGCAGCATGTATTGGCAGCACCATCTAGTAGATCAAACAGAAAGTTTGCACTATCTTTTCAAAACATATTCTTACTCACTGGTAAACTTAGTAAAAATGTATTTTAAGATGATTTTTTTCTTGTAATTTTGTTTTCTTCAAAATGAGACATTGTATAATAGGAATAATACACTCCTGGGTGTGTGTCATGCTGGGATGACATCACTTCTCGGGTGCTGGATCCACTTGGCCTGCAGCCCATGCCCAACCACCCTAGGCTTGATGTTATCCCAGCATGATGCACATCCTGTCATGCATTATTCCCTTAACATAACATTTTAAACATTTTTAAACTGTAATAGGCTTGAAGTACAGATAGGTCACTGGCCATGGCATAGCCGAGGGGGCAGGGTGCACGGACCCCCCCCACTTGCCAAGATTCCAAAACTGCATTGTAAACCCTCCCCCTGCTTCCAAAATTGTCCCAGCTTCTGGCTTACCAAAATCTGATCCTCCAATTTTACTCATAGCAGCTGCCAATTCAATGTCATAAAATGATCAATTTAAAGTGCCACTAGTGAGACAGGAGACGGGCATCAGCTTATGAATGTGCAGCAGTGAGTCCTGCCTGCTGCCGGGGACAAATGAGAAGCCTCAGATCGATGAGTTCAGTGTTGGTCAGGTGACTGTGAAAGGGGTGGTCATGTGGTAGTTCTGAGCAGAGCGAGCAGACTTGCGTGACACTCAGATACTTTCCCGCTACCAATCTTGAGAGTAGTAATGTGTGTGTGTGTGTGTGTGTGTGTGCGTGTGTGAGTGTGATAAGTGCAGCTGGGCTCTTTGCTTCTTTGTGGCCACTGCTTTCTAATATTAAATTCAAAACCTGACTCCCGACAGTCATCTGTCACTTCTTCCTGCGCAGCTAGGTCTCAAGTCAATGGTGGTCATCATGGCTGGGGCAGACTGTAAAAAAAAAAAAATTCAAGAGCTGGTAACTGTTAGAGCCTGCCTCCACCATACTGGAGTCTGATGTCTGATGGGACCATGGCAGCATTCACCTGGTTTAAGCTGCAGACAGAACAACTTTAGTCAGTGGCAAATGGTAGAAAGGGACAGCCACAGTCAGAAATGGAGATGATGGGGCAGGAAAATAAAAACTAAAATAAACAAAGGAAAATATGGCTTTTAAGGACTTACACATATGGCTTTTAAGGACCTACAGTGTGTCTCAATCCATCTCATTACCCAGTTAAAACAAATACACCATGGAATAGGGATGTTGGGGCCATGGGAAAAAAAAAAGGAAAACTGTGGCTGATAAAAGAGTGTATGTCAGTTTTCCCTGTATTCTAAAGGGATGTTCTTACACATAGGTGTCATCTACAGAGAAGACCATTGTGCCTTAGATGGAAATTTCAGCCTCATTTCTCCCCAGTCCCAGGTCACAGTTGTTGCCTAAAAATATATGAAACTGCACCATTTAACTCCTAAATTTTCAAACTTTTCAGTGGGAGAATGCCCTCTGTCCACCCTAGAAATATTTGGACCCCTCCCTCACCAAATCCTGGCTATGCCTCTGCTGGAGCAGCTTTTGATCCCTCTGCTGGGGAGAGAGAGGCTGCCCTCCCAGGGTTTGTACAGGGACTGATTATAATAATAAACTGTGCACAATGAATACTTGTGTGTGGTTATTGGAGCACAGCTGGTCATACCTCTAAGTGCTTAAATCTACTTATAACATATGAGTGATATTGTTTGTAGAACACTATATTTAGTGGATGCAGATTTGCCTTAAAGCCACAGCAGTGTGTATGAGGGTGTATCTTAAGTGTCATTATGCATGGAACATCTGATGCCATCCCTAGATGGAGACCTGGCACACTTGTTCTGAGGATTGGCTATTCCCAGAAAGTGCAGGAATGGAGACCATATAGTGTAGCATTTGCCCAGCATGTTACTAAATAGGTGACATAGTCTGTCAATGTTGGCCAAAATACTGTAGATACTATAGGTTATTGAGAAGTTCATTTAGTGTGGGATCTTGGGAGTGTGCCAGCTTCTCATGATGAGGTACTTGGCCTCTTCTGATAAACAATTACCTAATTAAGAGCTTCAGATGGTAGGTGTGGGGTGCCCCCAGAGGAGCCCAGTAGGGGATCTGGAAACATATTTATCGGCTGTGATAGTTACTGGTTTAGGAATAGACTGATGTGTAGCAAATAGGGCTGTACCTGCTGACACTGCCATAAGATATATATGATATAAATCACTCTCTGGAGATCCACACCTTCAGCAGTTCATGTTAGGGCTAGTTGACTACATGGAGCACTGTTGGTGTGTGGTGCCAGAGATGCTGTATTTTGTTCTGCATCAGCAGGGATTCAAAGTCTCTTACAGCAGTATTGGCTAGTTTCCAAGTCTATTTCAAAGGCTGATTTCCTAAGACACCCTCACATTGGCCTATTATTTCAGAACAGGGTCAGGGAGGCTATTCCTTATGTGCTTATAGATGCTGCCTACTGTATCTCTATGTGTCTCAAGCCAACTCAACAGGGGGTGCTGTGGAATATGCACTGTTACCCTCCTGAATTACATCAATGTGCACCTTAGTGCACTCCTAAGTTGTGAGTTCTTCCAGAAATCTGTCTTTTTAGACAGATATCACTGCCTGGGCCCTTGGAAGGAGTCCAGAAAGTTGGATCCAGGCATGAGTAGGTCTGTGACCAGATGAATTCTGCTGTTCTCCCACTTCTCCCATCTTACCATGGCACCCCAAATCTTGATATTGGGGTTTCTCATAAGGGATCAACCACAGGGTGTGCTGCTGTGTGCTAAGGTGATGCCTAGTCTGTTTTGTGCCTGCTTTCAGGCTGTTTTAGTTAGGGCCAATATTTGGGTGGAAGCTTGTAGCTTACCAAGGGTAGTATATAGGCAGGAGGTGGGGGTCCTTCCTTCTATCAATGAGGCTTCAATATTGAGCCACATTGAACATTCTTCATTTGGAATATGTAACCATTTGATAATTTGGACCATCTGAAATATCCAGCAATATGCTTTGAACTGGGAGTCCGTCACCCTTACTCCAGTGCACTTATAGCTTGGCTCTGAGTATCTACATTGACCACCTTCCCATAGGAAGTTACCAATCATTTTATCAATGGCCTCAAGCCACTTGTTAGGGATTTGCACCATCAAGTGAAAGAGGAGTGGTGTAAAGTTGACTCATACATTTCGGCTATCTTAGGGGAGATAGTGATGTCAAGGTATTTGATTCTGTCTGGTGCCCATTGCAGGCCCAGTGGCAGCACTGTGGAGGCTGTGCAGTATTTAATCTGAGGAAGAACCTCAGTTTTGTATCTTTTGATCTTGAGACCTGAGGTTGTTGTAAAGAATGCAAGTAGGGATAGGAGTCAGCCAGTAGAGCAGGAGGCTTGCTCAGTTAGCAATAGAAGATCATCTACATATAGTAAAGTTTTGTGCTACTTTTTCCCCACATGAATGCCATGGATTAGGGGCCCCTCATGGATGATGGCTGTTACGGGCTCTATGGCCAGAACAAACAGAAGGGGTCAGAGCATCATCCTTGATGTGTTCCCTTTTCTAGTGTAAATGATTCAGATACAGTGGAGTTGGTAAATACCCTGGCCAGAGGGCTGGAGTATACAGTTTATATTTTGGACAAAAACTGTTGCCCAGAACCCATCTGTTGTTACACTTTGTATAGGTACTCCCATTCCACCAAATCAAAGGTTTTTTCAAAATCTATGGCAATGGCCACTGTTGAGGTCACCTGTGCCAGATGGATCAGGTTGACCAGGGTGCGTAAGTGATCTGAGCTAAGCCTGCCTTGTATGGATCCTACCTAGGATGGGTGGATTAAAGTGGGCAGCAAAGATTGAAGCCTCATTGTCATAGCCTTGGCAAAAAACTTACTATTCACTATAATGAGGGATATTGGGTGATAGCTGGTGAGGTCAATGGAGCCTTTACCTTTCTTAGGGAAGATCCGTAATGGCCACAGTCCTCACTGTCTAGGGAAAGCAGCCTAGCTCCACTGATTCCTGGTGTATGTGAAGCAATACGGGGCTTACTGTAGGTGAGAGGACTTGCAGGATTTCTGCAGGGTAGCCATCCCCACTGGTGCTTTCTGTGGATTGAGAGCTTTCAGTACAGCCTCTACCTCTGCCTTGTGATTGGGGGTTCCAGAGATTGGGCTTGCTCCACCATCAGCTTAGGGAGATGTAGGGGATCAAGGAATGCTTCTATCTGGTGGCCAGTGAAACTGGAGGCCGATTTGTAGAAGGTTTTGTAGAACACATTCATGACCCTATTTATGTCTCCCTGTCAGGTACACTGAAGGGACCATGAGCCTGGCTATATGCCTTTCTAGCCTGCTGTTTCCTGAGCTGAGTAGACCAGGACCTTGCTGCTGTGCTCCCCACTTTCCCAGCAATTATGTCAAAGTCTTGTCAAGGCTAGTTCTGCTTTCCTACAGTAGCTTGAAGAAGTTCATTTATTCAGCCGAGACTCCATGTTTCTGTTTTGAGAGGGGAATTTATTTATTTATTTATTAAGCTTTTGGTAACCGGGTAGGTACACTAGGCATAGCAATGCCTATTTTCAGACACGACCCAGGATGGTACAAGTAGGAGTATAATGACAAAAAACAGTTTGTAAAAGTACAACAATAGGTGAAACAGCAGGTACAGGTCCAATACAATTTTACAGTAATATAGAAGTACAGTTTATACAAATCCAAATTATGAAAAATAGCACGTCCAAATTCACCCATTATTCGGGATACAAAATAGGAGAGAGAGCATTACAAAGTACAAAAAGTGAAGTTCAAAATTGGAGACAAGTTTGAAATACAATAGATCAACTTGAGCAAACCAAAGGACCAGAGTTCCAAAGAAGGTAGTAGAGTGACAGTTTAAAGAGAAATACAAAGCTGAGAACAGAGGTGTATATAATAAATAATAGTTATAAAGCTTTATTTTTATGGCGCCTTTCCAAAGCCAAGGCACCTCACAATTTTAAAACATCGCAATCAGCATACATTAGTTAAAATACAACAATGCAAAGTTTAAATAAAACAAAAAACAAATAAATCAGTCACTAAAAGCATAATACCAAAGATGAGTTTTCAGACCTATTTTAAATACCTCCACAGTCACACACTCTTGTATGCTATTCTTTAGGTCAGGGAAAGGAAACAGTAGGGGGAGAAAATAGGAGACTAAAGAGAGAGGAGGGAGGTGGAAGGGTGAAAACTTAGGAAAGTGGTAATGGCAAGATGTGAAAAGGAGAAAGGCAGGAGGTCAGGTAGAGAAGAGAGCTGTGGAAAGAAAGGCAGTAATAGGTAGAGATGAAGTGGCCAGGAGGTAGAGGATAGGAGGGTCTATGGAGGGTGAAAGTATACGCAGAGGGCTGAGCCAAGTAAATAATTTCAGTGTAGATTCAGCAGGCATGGGTCGGAGCAAAGCAAACAGCTTGGGGAAGGGAGTTCCAATATTTCATTATAAATTGGCAGGGTAAAATCCAATAGTCTGACTGGCTCTTATTTATGTGTAAAATATTTTTACACGTGGTTAAAAAAAGGACTGCTCAGAAGCGAAGAGTCTAGAGCCCAGAATAATGAACATTTGGAACCCAGGCATTTTAGTTAGTCCCTACAGCCAGACTGGATCTTCACTACAAATATGACTGATACCTTTACACTGTAAAAACTTCATCTGGGCCCTAAAAATAGAACTACCTTCAATAAAAATAAAACAAATTAATTAAATGTCGTTTCCTGATTATCACACTCTCCTTACATAGATTCACAAAGAAGAAACATTAAGTATTGTTTATAGTTTTCACTACAGCTGTTTCTTTGCAGACAGTGAATCCCCCTTCTATTACTACCTGCTCAACAGGGAACTCTCTTCTTCTTGCCCTGGCAGTGAGATAATTGAGTCTCTAGCTGTAACAAAGGCCTTTGTTGTCTGTATGTACACTATGTTAGGAAAGAAACATTCTGCCAGTGGAACTGAGCAGAATTTTAAATACATGTATTCTGTGGTAAACATTCCATGGTAAACATTCCATATCTTGAATGTGGAGAAAACAGAGGAAAAAATAGGAAGAAGAAAGGAGACAATAACGAAGAAGAAAGTAAACAATAATACAATGACATTATCATTGACATACTTGCAGTGGGCAGAAGGACTCTTTTATCACAAATGCACACAAGTAAATCTATTGTTTCTACATATAAACATGCTTTTCCCAAGAGTAAAAAGTTAAAAAAAGGAGTAAATTTTATAAGTGGAATAAGGCACTCAGGGATGTGTGTAGAACATATTTTACAGCACGTCCAGTGGCCGAAGTCACTCGGTCTTCAGCCTCATGCCTTACTACTCTCCTGGCCTTGCTGTAAAATATGTTTTACATGCACCCCTTCGTGCCTTATTGCTTACATGTAGCATGCGAGAAAGTCCATGTGCCCATCTAGGAATGTGGAAAGATGCTTGGTCAGTGGATCGAAGCCCATAGGAGATGGTTTGTGTGTCCAGCATGGAGGCTAGGGATTGGGAGAGACCTGATCTGGCAATACTGTTAATGAGAGTGCTAAGGGACTGGAGCCAATAAGCAGTAGGGGAGGGCCATTTTAGATCTGCATAAAGCTGACAGTGGTGCTTGCAGTGAGGGGATGCAGAGGCATATCTGCAGATATTATTATAGGTGGTGTCCCACTTGTGAAGAGAAGTTTTTGAAGCTCCTTGGTAGGTGACTGAGCCATAAGATAGTGCTGGAAGCAGAATGCCTTGCACAATAGTGAACTTAGCCAATGGAGTAAGGGCATAACTAGTCCAGTAGGCACTCACGAGTTTAACATTTACGGACTTACAGGTGCCAGTAATGTGTTGATCAAAAATCAGAGATTCATTGAGCAGGATGCCCAGGTACTTGAAAGAGCTAGTACTGACCAATAGTGAGCCATCAGAGCAAAAGAATTTGAGAGGGTTCTGGTTTGTTCTGAGTCTGGCAGGGTAGCTGAAAATCATGGAGTGTATTTTACCCAGCCAGGACTGAATGTGGATGAAATTTGAGGAGAGAGAATGATTTATGTCCAAGACATTCCAGGTACTAGTATAGAGAACAAAGTCATCTGCATATATGAGATGAGCAATCAGTAGATAGAGGAGAGATCATTAACAAAGGTAGAAAAAGGGGCCTAGAAAGGATCCCTGTGGAACACCAATATGTATAGTAGAGAGATTGGATGGATGGAGTTGTAATTCACAGCCTGTATTCTGTTTGACAAGTAGCTATTGAACCAGGCCGTGGATTCTGTGGAAGCCAAGGGACCAGAGCTTGTTGAGGAGAGGGAGTGGTTAACAAGGTTGAACACCTTGGTTAGGTTGATGAAGACTGCCCCGTCAGGAGTCCCTTGTCCATAGCAGTATAGATATCATTTGTGAATCTTAGGAGAGCTGTTACAGTGCTGTGCCTTTTATGAAGCTATGCTGGGAATTGAGAGGAGGCTATGTTCTTGTAATGAAAGAGATGGTTTGCCTGGCTACTACTATTTTTGAGTATTTTGCTAAGAACGAAGAGAATCGCAATAGGCCAGTAGCTGACAATATCTGGGGTCTCCTTTTCAAATATGGGAGTGACTTTTGCTACTTTCCAGATGCTGGGGTCTAAGCTGTGGCATAGTGATAGGTTAAAGATTTTAGCTAAGGGTGAGGCAATAATAGGGGCAGCAAGTTTCAGGAGCTTGGGCACAAGAACGTCTGAGCCTGTACCTGTTCTATCGGAGATAGCTTGTAGCATCTTTTGGACTTCCTGTCTGGTGATTGCTCGAAATTGGAAAGGTGGGTAATTATACCATGAACCCCTGTCTGTGGGGGGTGGGGAGAGGACCACATGGGGAGGAAATAAGTATTTTGATAAATCTGAGAAAGGGAGATTAAGGGAGTTAGCAATGGTGGCTGGACTGTTACAATTCACACTGTTTATTATCATAACATTAGTATTTCTGGTGTGTTTGGCTCCGAGGAGTGTCTTGATATGAGACGAGAATTTTCTGGAGTCACCTGCAGCATTTATTAATAGACCTTTGCAAAACAAGCTCTTGGCTGAATGAATTTCTTTTGCAAGAGTTTCTCTGTGTTCTGTAGTCATTGTAATCAGACAAAAGACCAGAGACCTTGTAGCCGCCGTTCTTGTACCTGGCCCTGATTTGAGGAGTAGGTCTTTATTGAGCCATTTGGTATGGGCTCCACAAACATGATGTGTGATACGGGGTGTACGGACATCTTGGAGAGATCCAAAGAGGGCAAAGAAGAGGTCTAGGGCTACCTGAGCATCGGTGACAGAGTAGATGCAGGTCCAATCAAGCATAGAGAGATCACTCAGAAACTGGGCTAGATCGAGGTTGGCTAAGTTGCGTAAGGTGATAAGTTTTGGGGGAAGGGGTTGTCTAATAGAGCACCAGATACAATATATTGGGGAGTGGTCAGTTATTGCATCAGCGAGAGTACCTGAGGAGACTATACTGTCAATACGATTGGTCAGAGCCCAATCAATTAGAGTACTGGATCTTGGAGGAGGCATGACCATAGTAGGGTCAGTGATAAGTTGGTGGAGGTTGTGGCCTTGTACCATAGTGTAGAGGGATCTGTTAGGCTTCCCAATCCAATTTAGGTTTAGGTCTCCAAGGATCAGGACTTCATTACATCCTGCGGCTGACTCGACGTGCGAGAGGAGCTCCTCAAGGCCAGTGGTGCCACCTAGAGGTGTCATAAGCACACATTATATAGAGTTTAGGTCTCACCTGGGTGGTGCCACCTAGTGGTGGGTTATAAGCACACATTATATGGATATTAAGTCTCACCTGGGCAGTGCTTTAAGTTGTTTCTTTTGCTTTTAACTTGACTCCAGGTCAATCATTTTGCTCTCCTTCCTCCAGCATGCAGAGTATCTAATAATTAACCCTTCATGGTGGCTTTGAACACCTCTCAGAGGGTACCTACTGTTATTTTCTCCCTGGGCATTTATTCAGAAGAAGGCAGAGGCTCCCTTCTGGATCCAGGTCAGAACCTGCTTGTCCTGCAATAATAGAGTGTATAGCCTCCAGGTATGGTATTTTCTGGGACAAGGCACCACAGCAGATCTTTGTAGTGGGGCATGGTCCAAGAGGATCAGGGGTTGAATGTTGATGCAGATATCAACAGAAGGATGGAGCTGGATGTAAGCCAATATCCAGTCTACTAAATGATTAATGGGCCCATGAGTAACATGTATAATCCCAAATTCTAGGATTGTTGAGGCACCAAACATCCGATAGTGCCTGGTCTGCCATCCAGAGCTTGATTATGCAGTGCTTTGGAATGTGGTTCCTTCCATCCATGGCTACAGTCCACATCATGATCATGCACCAGGTTGAAATCTACCCCAATAGGATTTGGGTATTTCTTGCACTGAATTGAGTTAATGTATCTGCCAGCTAGTGAAAGAAAGAGGGTGAGTCCTTGTTCGGGGCATATAAGTTGCCCTGGACCAAGGGGGCCTGTCTTGGTGTCTAGAAGTGCAGGACCCACCTCTCATCTGCATCTGATGTTGTTTTATGTACCTTCCAATGTAGGGATTTATGGATTAGAATAGAAATCCTCCCTCGTTTTGACTGTGATAAAGCTATGTATCTCAAGTCCTACCCATTTCCTCTGCAGTTTGTTAGCATCCTGGTAGTTAACTTGGTTTCTTGCATGTCTAACCTTCTAAGGTGAGTCAGTACTTGCTTACTTTTTGCCAGAGAGTTCATCCCTGTACATTCCAGCTATGTAATCTTAGATCTGTCATCTGAGCAGTTGTTGTGTGAGTGCATGTGAGGATATGGTGGGGGGTTGGGGATCTGTGAGGTCCTTACCTTTCTTAGGGAGGATCCGTAATGGTCTCCGTTCTCATTGTCTGGGGAGAACAGTCCAGCTCCACTGATTCCTGGTATATGCAGAGCAATATGGAGTTTACTGTAGGTGTGAGGACTTGCAGGATTTCAGTTGGGAAGCCATCCTCCCGCCCAAAAGCTTTCTGTGGTTGAGGGCTCAACGCAGCCTCTAACTCAGCTGTTGTGAGTGGGGGTTTCAGGGCTCACCCCTGCTCCATCCTCAGTTTGGAGAGATGCAGAGGATCAAGACATGCTCCCATCTGGGGGCCAGTGGAACTGGAGTCCAATTTGTATAAGGTATTCCAGAAAGCACTTATGTCCCTATTTATGCTTCCGTATCAGGAACATATCTTCCCTGAAGGGTCAGTTATATGCCTTCTTCCGGCCTGCCGTTTCCTAAGATGGTAGTCCAAGACCTTGCTGCTGCACTCCCTACCTTCCCAGTATTTATGCTGAAGTCTTGTCAAGGCTAGCTCTGCCTTTCTAGCTATGAGTAGTTCAATTCTTGAGCAGAGACTCAATATTTCTGTTTGGAAGGGTATTAATGTCTTGTCTGGGCAGTGCTATAAGTTTTTTCTTTTGCTTTTATCTTGGACTCCAGGTCAGCTAGTTCTGCCTCTTTTCTTCCTCCTGCGCACTGAGTATCTGATAATTAACCCCCTCATGGTGGCTTTGAATGCTCCAAGAGGATGCCTACTGATGTCACCACATGTCATTTATTTGGAAGAAAGCTGAGGCTTCCTCCTGGATCCAGGCCAGAAACTGCTTGTCCTGCAATAATAGAGGGTCTAACCTCCATGTTGAGGATTTTCTGGGGATAAGGCCCTACAGAAGGTCTAGTTGCAGTGGGATGTGGTCTGAGAGGATCAGGGCTTGAATGTTGACTGCAGTTATCATTGGAAGAATTGAGCTGAAAATGAGCCACATATCCAGTCTGCTAAATGATTTATGGGCCTGTGAGTAGCATGTATAATCTCAAATTCTAGGGCTGTTGAGGCACCAATCATCAAATAGTGCTTAATCTGCCATCTAAAGCTTGACTGCTTACAATGCTTTGGAATATGGTTCCACCACCCCATGGATATGGACAACATCATGATCAAGACCTGGTTGAACCCCCCCCCACCAACAGGACTGGGGTATTTCCCTCATTTAGTTGAGTTAATCTATCAGCCAGCTGGTGAAAGAAAGAGAGTGATTCTTCATTCGGGGCATATAAATTGCCCAGGGACCTGTCTTGGTGTCATGGAGCACCATGACCCACCTCCTGTCTGCATCTGAAGCAGTCTCCTGTACCTTCTAATGTAAAGATTTGTGGATCAGAATAGAGATCTCCCTCTTTCTGACCGTGGCCGAGCTATGTATCTCAAGCCCTACCCATTTCCTCTGGTGGATCTTAGCATCCTGGAAGGCAGTATGTATGGTTTCTTGTAATAGGGCCACTTGTGTGCATAACTATTTAAGGTGAGTCACTACTTGCTTCCTTATCACCAGAGAGTTCATCCCCCATACTTTCCAACTATGTAATCTTAGATGTGCCATCTGAGTGGTTCTTCTGTGAATGCATGTAAGGATAATTGATTGCTGAGCAGGAAGAAAGGACTACTGAAGATTTAGTCTGGGGGTAACACATTTCAGTCTTACACTAGGTACAACTGTGAGGAGCTATGGCTAATGGTGTTCCCACTTATAGGATTCCATTGTCAAGATGAAGTGTGCCATATAACAAACAGCAGAAATTTACAGTACCACCAATTGTTACTGTAAACATATAACATTAAAATACATAGAACTATATACAGTGACCAAATGGCCTGAGATAGTAGGGATATGGCTGGGCTGTCAACCAGTGCCCAAGGCCTCCAACATGTTTTTGTAGGTGTAAGCCTGGAATGCATGACAGCAGTTGTCAGCCAAAATCTTGTTTCCTGGAAATTCAAGGCATTGTCAGTACACTTACATGGGCTAAGAACTTAAAGAGATATATGCTATCAAAGATGTATATTTACTGGCCAGTCTAGTGGGCATCATACATGGTACATTAGAGTCCTGTTGGGAGGTGGAGGGGGTACTACTGAGGTGGGATATATAGGATATAGAATATTAGGAGTTCACTTGGAAGGTTGAGGATCTATGCCGGTGGTGCATTGTACCATCAGCAGAAGTGGCATAGTCAGAATGCTTCACAGGGGTGATGGGCATATCTGAGCTCAGATGCTATCACAGTATAAAGTGCTTGATGATGTGTTGAAGTATACCAGAGCTATAGCTTAAGTAAAACTGGTTTCTCATGTTGCATGGCTCCATGCTAGTGCCTCCATTGCCACCCAGGCTCACCTGGAAACAATGGTTCTCACCAGGGTTACCCTTTGCTCTCAGGTCAACAACACATTTCCCAGGTCACTGTAATGCCCACCTGTGTAGACCTTGTAGACCTCTCATCCCCCAGCACTGTATTATGGTGGGGATGGTAAGACAAAGGCTGCATCATCCTCTTGTGCAGGATACCTTAAGTGATGGGAGGGTGGGGTGGTCAGGTGTTGAACAAGGGAGTACCCATATCCTCTGCTGATTATAAAGGAAAACAAGGTGATATCCATTGAATTAGGGTACATCTGTTACCCTCAGACAGGATGGATGGCCTTGTTGCTTCACCAATCCATCTGGAAGATGCCCCCAACTACCTAATTCCTGGTGGAAGGGAAAGGTTTGCTTTATCTTGAGGCAGCAGAGGGCACTGGGCAGGGAAGTGACTTGTGTATATCATTGGGGTCTGGATATGGCCTGATCTAGGGACGCAGGGCAAAAGGAACCAAAAAAAGTAAAATACAGCTTTTTACAAACCAAACATACATTGACAGAAGGTTGTCACATGGCAGTGTAGGTAGGGGAGTGTCCTTTAACAGATCTATAGTAACATAGACAGCAATTGCTTTTTCCTGTTTCCCTGGTCACAGTCAACAATTTCCTGGGGAAGGGGGTGAGCTGTGGTGCCTAGATTCAGTTTCCCTGCAGCAGGTCCCCCTCCCTCAATCATAGCATGTGCCTGGATGTAGTAGCGGATTATCAATTTGCTCTGGGTCTGTGCAAAGCAATCTATCCAAGACAATGGGAGGTAGATCACAGATGTATCAACTGCAATGTCTGGTGACTGGGACAATTGTAACATCTGCTGCACATATTCAGATGGGTAAGAAGCTTTCAGTTTGTGTAGTAGGAGGGACCCTCACAGTACAGTATGTGTGAAGCAAACCTTGGATGCTGTCCCTCTGGGAATGGTATGAAGTCACATGCTACCCAGAACTTGCCTGAATTTGTGCCACAAAACTGCCTCTTGAAGCAATGCTTGAGTTCACTGTAAAGATGGCTGATGAGTGGTGGCTGCATTGAGGGGCAGCAGAGCTTAGCAAGTGTTAGCTGACAGCCAGTGGGGCTGAGTGCTGTTAGAGATAAACTGCAGAGGTGAATTTTAGCTCAGATAGCCTCTCAACCCAGAGATTTATGGAAGCTGGTACAGGGATAGAGAGGTATTTAGAGCACTGAGCAATAGGAGTTGTACTGAGATCTCAGCATGTGTTAGACACAGTGAATATAAATCAGAGGCCATGTCTGATAGAGGTAGAGTCATTTGGCTTTGGGTAGTACTTGAGCCTGATTATACAGAGTGCTGTGGTAAAGTTGTTGACTGTACATATTAATCAGGAAAGGTGGTGTAGTTGTGAGTCACAGGTATCCTGTCAAGATAACACCAAAATCAGGGTGTCATAATGTGGGCATCGGCATGAGGACATGTGTCCTTTGGGAGTCATGGCTATGACAGCATCTGGTACTATGAGCATCCTCAGGATGGGGTCATAAGTGTTTTACTCATCTTCTTCAAACGTGTATGATGGGTGGGTGATCTTTATATATATATATATATATATATATATATATATATATAATTAAAGAGGATTAAGGGGGTGGAGCCCCATGAAAAGTGATGGAGACAGCAGCAGGTCTAGATCCCTACATGGGTATGCAATCTGGCTGGGGGGGGCAGTGATACAATTGCATTTTGCTCATCTTGCTGGCACCCATTTTCCTGTGCTCTTTTTTACTGCACTGGGTCTAAAGTTGGTGAACCTGAACTGCCAGATGGCAGGGCTTAGTGCACAGAGAAAGTTCCATTACAAAGGCATTTGCCCCTGCCATTTTAGGTGTGTGTGCACCATTGCGTGGCAGCACATTCGAAATGGTACTGCAGATGTTCATTGTGGTGAAAAGCATTGTGTGTCAGTATAGTTCAGTGTGAGGGGGTGTAGGCTGAGGTGATCACTTGGATGTTTTAAGCAAGATTGTCAATAGCTAGCAGTCGCTCAAGCTGTCCCCCTTCACATCTTTCAGAGCGACAAGTTAAGTAAAAATAAAGAATAAAGTAAATGGCACCTTGATTCTTTCTTCAAGTCAGGCCTGCTCCTTGAGCTGCAGCTAGTTTTTTCTTTTTTATCTGTACCCCAATAACCTCTGGTCTGGAGATATAAAGAATGGAGGGGAATCATAGCTGCAACTACCTCAGCCCAGGAAGTGTGTGTATAGCGGTGTACTGATGGATTTGGCTGAGGTGAGGGAACAACGGTTGTAGGATCTACTGGTGGGGACACGTCATCCCAGTTCCCATTTCAGACATATCAGTGTTGGTATTTGCTGCCAGGGGTGCATACCAAGTAGAGACCAGCACAGCTGTCAGGTCTTCTTCTTCCATGCCAGGGCCCTCTTCACTTTTGTTATGACTGTTGCTACGGACTGGACTGGTGGGATTTTTCCCTCTGATTCCTGGTTTGGGCCCTGTTTCTTCTTTGTGACCAACAAAGCAGTGAATGTCTGATAGTGTCACCCAATAACCCAATTACAGTGTCATTGTTGGGTCGTAATCAAGGGGCTCTCTCATTTGTATTACCATTTTTGTAATACATAAAAACATAGAATTGGTACACGGAAAAGAACTGCTAGGCCCTTCTAGTCTGCCCTATTTTCCTTGCCTGCTACTACACCCTGGACCCTATTTGGTCATAGGTGTACCTTCCTTTCCCTTACCTGTACTTATTTTGCCCACGTGCCTACCCCACACATGTTTGAAGCTCCCCACTGTCATCAACCATAACCTCTTATCTGTCAGGTTTGAAAAAGTATTTTCTCACATCCCTTTTAAACTCCCCCCCTCCCAAACTTCTTTGCATGCCCCCATATTCTGGTACTCCTTCTCCTGTAAAAGACATTTCCCTCCTGCAACTTATTCACCCCAGTGAGGTAATTATAGGGCTTAGTCTTGTCCCCTGTTGCTCTCCTCTCCTCCAGGGAGTACATGTTGAGCTCCTGCAGCCTCTCCTCATATGGTATCTTGTGTAACCACTGCACCACTTGGTAGCCCTCCTCAGGACTGCTTCTACCCTGTTGAAGTCCTTGCAGAGGCGTGGCCTTCAGAACTGGACATAGTACTCCAGGTGGAGTCTAACAAGTTAGTGATACAAAGGCAAAACCACCTGCCTTTTCCTGCTAGAAATCAATCTTCCTATTCACCCCAGCATCTGGCTAGCCTTTCCTACTGCCTTGTTTTACAGCCCTGACTCCTTGAGGTCATCATATATGATTACCCCAAAGTCCCTCTCTTGCTTGGTAACTAAAGTACCTCACCCCATCTTATCCACAGCCCATGGGTTTCCCCACCCAGGTGCATGACTTTTCACTTTTGGCATTGAAACCCAGCTACCACTCCCTAGACCATTTTTCTAGTTTTCCCAGATCTCTTTGCATTCCTCCACCCTCCTGGGTGTCCACCCTTTGCAGATTTTTGTGTCATCTACAGGGATACACCCTTCCACTTCAGTTCTGTAATGTCACTTATGAAGACATGGCGAGGACAGGACAGTGCCAATCCCTGTGGTACTCCTCAGTCACTCTCATCCTCCAACTGACTTCACCCTCTGCCTTCTATACTTCAACTAGTTGGATACCCAGTTAGCCACTTTCTCCCCCAACCCCAGGCTACTAGGTTTCTTTATCAGCCTCCTGTGCAGTACTAAGGAAACTTAGTAGCCCTAGCCAACATGTTTCATAGTGCCCACAGTACTATGTTTATGCATGAAGCCATGGTTCCAAGCATTTGTAGTATGTCTCCTAGTGTTGGCCTTTGTTTGTGATAGAATGATATCACTTGCTCCATCACCTTGTTGGATCTCTTGGGGGGATGGCTTTACCATGCCTGAGATTGTACTGATGACTGCACCCAACTGTTCCAGTTGCTGTCGTGGGAAAAGACTGCTCTTGTTGATGTTTAATAACCAGCTTGTGTGTGGCCAGTGTTTCCATGACTCTCTTGGTGTGGTGTTGTGACTGCTGGTGGTCCCTTGCTGTCATCAGCCAATCATAAGGTAAGGTACTATGTGACTGCCCTGTTGTCTTAGGAATGCTACTATTGTCACTGTGACCTTGTGAATATCCTGGGTGCTGATGCTATGCTGAATGGCAGCACATAGTACTGTTAGTGTTGACCCAGAATCTTAAACCTTAGAATCTTGATGTGAGTGGGGCATATTTCCATATTAGGCATCCTTTCACTGTAACTGCATGTATTCAACTGTACCTATACTGTTTCTTATTGTAACTACTTTCTGACATGGAGTCTTTGTAAATGAGTCTATGACTCAAAGGGTTGTAATTTGATTTCTTGAATAAAGAATAAATAAATATTGTGATATGCAGGTAGACATCCTTCATATCGATTGATGTAAGATAATCAACCACTCTTATGGAATGAATGGTAGACCTGATAGTTTCAGTTTTGATTTTCCTTGGTTTGATAGATTGATGGATGGATTTCAGGTCAAGTACTCCCTGAAGAGCCCCCAATTTCTTTGGGGTCATGAGGAATACTGAGTATGTTCCTTAACTCATTTGTTCCATGGAAAATGGAGCTACTGTTTGTTGGTCAGTAGGTTGTTGAGGTTCTCTTTAATGGTGTCTACTTTCAGAGTTATAGGACCAACCTGTTCGATGTTGTCCTTCACCACTGATACCTCAGTTATAATAGTCTTGCCCCCACTGGGGGGTGTTCCTGATGCATTGGTGGGTAGTCATGCATGGCTCTGTCTGTCAGAAAATCTGCTGGTAGAGCACCTTCCTATCTGCCCCTGCCTCTATCTCTACTTCTATTGTTTTGGAAAAAGTAGGAGGGCTTAAAGTTGAATGAGCAACCCTGTTCGTAGGAGTAACTGTTTTGTCTCCTATCCTGTCCTATCTTGTTCTATTGGAACAATGTTTTCCTTGAATTGATGGCAGAAAGGATGTGCAGTTCAACTTATTCTTTGAGAGATTCTTTCCAGTTTCCTTCTGTTGATGAACTTCTCCAGTCCTTCTCTGAATAAAAGGTTCCCTTTAAATAGGAGTTTCATGAGTAGGGTCTTGGACTTTGTATCTGCCTGCCACAACTTAAGCCATAGTGATAATCTTACTCTGTTAGTCACTGCTGTCCTTCTCATGGTCATCTTCCATGTATCCACCAATGCGTCAGCTAGTTACCTCTTCACCTGAATAGCATAGTCTGCTAGATCTGCCTGTTTTGAATTTGGTTTCATCAAGTTGGCCAGCTCATTGAGACATGTTAGTAATACTCCAAATGTTTAAAACATATAACACTGCTGTGGTACTCTTGCAGGAAAGTCCTGACATTTTGAAGTTTTGTTGAGCATTTCTTCCATTTTCTTGTCTATTGAGTCCTTCAATGGTGCTGTCCTTCCACTGGGAGTGTTCCATGACTTAGGGCCGCTGTTGAGGATCCTCTACCAGGGTGGAGCATCATGCTTTGTTGACATCCTCTTGGATTGGTTAGAATCCAGTGGGTCCCATTCTTTCACAATAGCCTTGCTAACTGAGTCATAACTTGGGAAGAATTTTGACTTTTCAGATTGGATCAGAGGGGGATTGAGTTTTGACTGTTCTTGTGGCTGTGGGCTCTCGAAGTCCATAGATTCTTTTATTGACCTAATATGCTATGGCATCATGTCCATTGTGCATAACTTCCTGGTTAGTGCTGGTTTATCATCTGTCTCTTGATCATCATCCTCTGAATCCCCACCTTTCAGTTCTTCTGTCAAATTGTCTGATGTTTCAGTGGCTGCATTCATATTTTATGTACTGTTTGACTGATTCCGTTGAGGACTGCAAATTGTATGACTGTTTCCTGGGTTGCTGCTACATTGAGGAGGAAGGCAAGGGCTCAGTAGTAAGTGTTGCTGATGCTGTAGTAATCACTTACATTCTATCCAGCATGTCTATCACAGCACCTGAATGAGTTCCTCTGTATTGGCATTTAACTCCTCTACTGACATGTCCTGTGGATTCTTTTCATTCAGGACATCTATGTTACATGGTAGGTCTGTGATTTTAATTGCTTGGAGCAGGTCAGACACAGCTGTCCCATCTATGATGAGCTAAGCAGGTAAGGCTATGTGACTTGCATTTCCTACCTTGTTTTGCCATGATTGGTGACCCGTGGCTGACAAGAAGATAGAGGATGCTACTGTACTTAATATAGGGTCCTGATCTGATGTCATTTAGCATTATGCCTTGTCTATGGCATCCTGATTTGCACTTCATGAGATATGGAATGCATAAAACTAGAGTGCGTCCACATTTGATATACATATAGAAGAATTGGTGGGTAAAGTAAATAGAAAACAAGGGGCTTTTCGAAGAAATAGGTTTTGTACAGATATTAATATGTGGAGATCAATAGTAAATCAGTTATTAATTCCTATCATAGATTATGGCAGTCATATATGGAAAACCTCAGGCTTTCTCTTACAAGCTTGAGGTTACTTATAATAATTTAGCTAGATTTATTTTACAATGTGATTATAAAACCCACCATTGTAATTTGTATTTGACACTGGATTGGTTAACACTTGAAAATAGGAGAAAAGTATAAGGGTCCTACAAACGCATAGATTACAAATGACAGGAGAACCAAATATCTTGAGGATAAAACAGAAGAGAAAATGTTATGCATAAATATAAATTAAGAGATAATGGGGACTCCCTACAAACCTAGGGTAAAAATTGTTTTACTAAAATGACATTTAAAGCTGAATATGCCTCAAACAGTCAACTGTTGAATAATATAAAAAGTAAATCAGGCTATAAACCATCTCTGATTACCAAGTTTCTGACAGAGGAATTGAAAGTTAGATGCATGTTCAATGGATGAATAAGAAATCTCTTGGATTTTTAATTGGTATTTCATGTTGTGAAATGAGTTGTACAAGTTTTGATGGCATATAAGTATATTTCTCATATGTTTGTAAGGTCTTAGAGATTGAAAGTGATGTTTTGTATTGCGTTGGTATTTGAACAATTTTAAAGTCCTATTGTCAGGACCATCTTGAAAAAAGGCTTCGGCCTAAGATGTGAAGAAAGAACTTATCCTGAATAAAAATAAATATTTTACTACTACTACTTGATTGTAGTCAGCATGTATTTAAACATGTCTGATTCTGGTATTTCTTGTACTATGCCCAGTCTATAACTTGTTGTTTTGTTCATCTGGGTCCTTTTCTACTTGTAAGATAGCTACACCAGAGTGTGGTTAAAATGTCTGAGCATACTCAGTGCATCTGCGAATGCATGATTGGCTTCTGTACCCACACAAACATGCCACTGGTAAGATGGCAGCCAGGCATGCATGATATACAGCAGCCATGACAAGCTCCCTGCCCACCTACAAGAAGCAACCTCCCTGGTGGTCTTTTGTAAATGACTCCTGGAACACCTGTTGGATAATAGCAAATGTTCATGCACTTGAATAGTTAGCCAGGTCTATCCATGCCTAACTGTTCTAATGAAGATGCACCAGCTGCCACTGTTGTATACTAACTCAGCCTAGGACTGGGGACTAGTCCTATTGTGAATGTTTACAGAGATCGTAATAAGCATAAGTGTCAGTGGCTCAGTAGGTAGCACACTCGCCTCTGAGGCTGGAAGATCAGAGGGCTATGGGTTCAGTTCCCACATCTGGCACTTGGGTGAATATCCCAATACTGACACTGTAGTGCAGCATGAGGAGGGTGCTGCACTTCTGAGGTGCCATCTTTCAGATGAGATGTTAAACCGAGGTCCTATCTACCTGGATTGGTGGTAGTTCAGGTGGATGCTAAAGATCCCATGGCACTTATCAAAAAAGAGTAGGGGAATTTTTTTATTGGAAACAAAAAAAAAATTACATCTCACATGTAATTCATGACCACATATCTTACAAAGGAAAACAACAAAAGAGAAAAACATGCATTACAGACTGACTTCATTGCAAACAAAATCCAAACCATAAAACACACCCCAGTTATAATCCTGAAAAAAACTACAAATTTCAAATGTGAATACAAAGCTCAAAAATCTGCACATTCATCTCCCCTTCCCCCTTTTTCCCTAGTCTTACCTCAACCATAGCCTAGGTTCATAAAGCTTGCCTTTTCAACTTACAAAACCTATGTTCTTCCATAACACTCTATTTCTGTCCCTTGTGTACTTTTTCTCATCATTCGCTTTAATCTGAGCTAATGCAGATTCAATCTGAGTTATTACTACCCCTGGAGGGAGCTTTACCTGCTGTAGTACCTACTGACACCTGTTCTGCCATAGGTAATATTTAATGACAGCAAAAATTGTCCTTAGAGTACTAGCATGAAACATCTTCCATATACCTGAAAAGTCACCCAGTGCTAATGTTTGATAACGTAACCTCTGTTAAAAAGGCCAGTTCCATTTAAATCCTATCTCTTGCCAAAATTTCTTCATTTCTGGGCAATCTAGAAGAAATGCTGCATAGCTCATATTATGAGCTTTCTTTTAATTTTAAAGACTGTGCAAGCCTTTGGTGTCCAACCATCCACAGGGTCGCCCCACAGGTCCATCTCCAGAGTGGGATCCCCCACCGCATGAGACTCCAGCTCTGGGTTTAGACCCGAGGTACTGTACACAAAGAATTCTGGAATCAAAATTGTCAGCACAAGCCAGTCTGGAAAGAATGCTGAAGGCAGCAAAGAATGGTAAAAGACAATTCTTCTCCCTCATTTACTGTGGCAAGAGTGTCATACCTTTTCTAAATGAGGGGCTAGTGTTTCAGCGTTCCTGCAACACCCTCTCTCCTCAGCTCAGGTAAGCATGCAGCTGTGCAGTCTTGATCCTCCTCCCTCTTGTAAAAGAAGTAGCTAAAAAGTAGTTGATATATGCATTAGCAGAAATGCATCTGAGTCTACAATTAAACAGCGCAGGCCAGATGTTATCAGAGAACAATATCCTTAGGCTTCAGCCAGGGAGGGTTCCATGGGAAATGCCCTGCTGAGGATTCTAGTTTGTCAGCACTAAAATAACAGCTATAACACAAATGTACTAAACTACCTAAAAATTATTGTGTAGGCTTGGAGACCACCTTAGCAAGCCATGAAAGAACATTTTGTAGAGCGAATGCATTAATCTTACCTAAATGGTGACTATAGTAGTGGGTACTAAGTGTCTGTGTGTGTAACCTAGAAGATGTACTGTATATGAGAAAACTGAAATCTATCAGCAAGGATGGAAGTCTAGATGGATCAGGTTATAAAGATCTGGTCACATGCCCATTTTACCTTATCAGGTAAACATAACCTGTTTGGTAATGGTCAAGGATGCTGTAACGTGATGTGACATGCAAAGGTTTTGTAATATTGATCTTTTATCCTGATATCACTCCAAAGGCCCATAGTGTTTCTACAAGGTTTGGGAGTGAAGTCTTTGGCCCAATGACACATACTAGGTGGTCATCAGCATATAGGACTACTTCAGCTGAATATTAACAGTTAACACACAATCCATGCAGGAAAGATATTGGCACCCTGCATTTTAATATGTATTATTTGGGGTAAAGCTCACTATCCTAAAGGATTGGCACTGCACACAATGAGGAAACTTGAGAATTATGCTTGAAAAAGATAATATACATACATAATTTATCCTTTCATGAGTCAATGTCACGCAGGAATCAAAAAAGTGGTCTAACATGAGCCTCCAACCTAGATGGCCATATATTATCAATGTTCCAGAACTCAGGCTTCGCAAAAATAAAACTTAAAAAAAATCAAGTTCTGGTGGTTCTACCAATAGTTTCCATTCAAGTTTGTTCTACTTTAACAAAATCCACAAGGATTCGACTGGCTGATTTTTTTGTCAAAACACCCTTTGAATGTCCGGTCTGTCTGGGAAATGGCAACTTCAGTGGTGGTATTGGCTGTCAGCGACCCCTTTCTATTCAAAACCTCTGCCCTGAAATACTGGGGAGGACACCACGTTTAAATCTTAAATGCCCAAACCTGAGTCACAGGTTGAGCGCCTTAGCCTCTGGGTGTCTGACAATGAAACATCTCCATGGACACTGGACAGACAGGCTAACAAGAGGGATGCTGAGATTTGGAGGTTGAAGAATGAACTTGCCTATGTTTGGTCCAAAACAGACAACCTAGAGTGCCAGGACTGTAAGAACAATCTTTGGGTTTTTGGGGTGCTGGAGGGGACTGATGGAAAAGATACCTGTGCCTTTGTACAACACCTGATGTTGGAGTTACTTGGACTGAGAGAGATGCCCCTAGAGGAGCAGCAGGCTCACTGGACCCCGGTTCTGAAGCCCAAAGCAGGCAAGAAGCCCCAGCCCCGACTTGCGCTTTTTTTTGTGATTGGAAAATCATTTCCCTGGTGTCTAGTGGCACCCCTCACCCTCCGATTGCTGTCCCTCTTTTGAGTATTTTGTTTCCCTGGTGTCTAGTGGCACCTCCATCCTCCGATTTATGCCTCCCCCAAAAGGGACTCAAGGTTTGCCTCTCAAAGCTCAATTAATTTAGATGCTATCGCTGAGACCCTCTGCTCTGCTATCATGAAGTACTTGATCTAAACCATCTGCCCTGTTCCTATGAATCACTTGATCTAAATTATGCATCTAAGTATTTGCATAGTTGCCTTTCATGGAATAACAAATGTCAAAAATATGATAATATTCACTGGTTTGTGTGCAATTTACTGTCTGTGAATGTAATTGCTTCTGTGAATGTAATAGTGTGTGAGAAATCCACTGTGTCATTGTTTACAATATTTCTGCCTGTTATCAAACAATCATTGTATGTAAATTAACTCTGGATCACCCCTGAAAAAGGGACTGTCATGGCCTCAGTGGGCCTACCCAGTTACCAAAATTAAATAAATTAATAAATACATATTCTTTTTCTCTGGTGTATAGTGGCACCCCCATCTGCCAATGGGTTTCCCACCTGGAACAAAAGTACTTGATTTTTTCCCTAAAACAAGAAAACTGTCCCTCACCAATCAGACACCCCCCACCACCTCCCACTCAACACCCACCACCCCACACTCCCCAGTACACCCACACACACCCTCACTCACCTGAACAGGTCCCAGATTTGAGATTCACTCTCCCAACTGAAGACACGTCTTGCTGCTGGAACTTGCGACTGCAATATGAGAAACTGAAGTAAATGCTGTTTAATGTATTTCAATGGGGTTTTCAACTTTGATGCATAACTTGGCCATTTTTGCATATTTTGACACCAAATTTTCAACATTGCCTTTTCGGGACCCAACCTCATAGACAATTCAAAGGAATTTTAGGAATCTGTCTATAAAAGCAATTTTGTAGTCTTTTGGCAAAATCACCTTTTTGGCAGGATTTCAAACATTTTACTGCCTTTGTTCATGGGGTGGGGTGATAAGAAGTCTATGTTGAAAATTCGGGGTCAAAATATGTAAACATGGTGAAGTTATGCACATGTGTTTACCTTTAACTATGCTTACCGTAGCTATGGTCATTTTCATATTTCTCACAAAGTTTCAACATACTCATTTCTTCCATCACCTCATGAATGTGGCAGCTGCCAATTTTCAAATCCTGGCCAAAATGCCTTTTCTGTCCTCTGCGTGGAATGACATTGTGGTGGTGAGGAATGATGCTTTGGTGGGGATTTAAAAATACTGCCTCGACTCTTTCCCTTTCACATGTATGCAGATGACACAGTTCTCTTTCCTCTGGCTCCTCTGCCTCTTACCTCATGAACCAGCTCTGACTGGACTTTAACAACATTCAGCATTGGTTCCAAGAAAATCGGTTATCCTCAATGCTAATAAAATGATCTCTAGGACCCTTGACACCAGGCAGAAGATTGATAGAGTCACCACCTCCTTTTCACACCCTAGTTGGTGCAACTATTGAAGATGCCTCCTCCTCAAGTATCTTATGTCTGATTGGATTGCCAAATAGATTTTTCTGTTCATATGAGTGCAATCCACAAGATGTTCCACCCCAGTCTTGGAGCACTTCACAGAACTAAGAGAAACATTCCACTTCCTGTTCAAAGAAAAATCCTCACTAAGACGATTCTCCCCATTTTTGACTATGGAGACATTGTTTACAGTGCTGATCCAAAGTCCACTTTAGCTAGACTGGACCCCCCTCTTTCACTGCTTCTGTTGATTTGCACTTGACAAACCCATGTGTACTCACCACTGTTCTCTGTATACCTCCTTCTCTTTCCCCTCTCTTGATGACAGATGTCTTTCATACAGTGACTCATTTACCTCCAAAGTTTGTTTTGGTTTCCTTCCCTTAAATCTTGCTTTTCTCCTGTCTTTCCCTCCTTATATCTTACTCCTTTCACAACATTTGCATTTGTTCTCCTGCTCCGTCTCAAATAAAATCCACTGCTGGCCAAGCTGCCTTCTCATTCTGCTTCCTTAAAATTTGATTCTCTCTCTCCTCCCCCCTTCCATTCACTTTTCTTCTTCCCTTCTCACTCTAGAATTTCTCCCCCGTGATTTCTCTACTCACTCCTGCAATTGTTTCTGACAGTGGGGTTGACTTCTGTCAATCAGCCTTCCTCCCTACACTGACACTTGATATCCCCTCTCCCTTAGTTAACCAGTCATTACTCTACTCCTCATATTAGTGTTTTCTTACTGACAGTTTAATGTACTTTTGCCTGGTTGAAATTTACTGTACATTAGTTTATAGTTTGACAATTTTTATTAGGGATTGGCGGACCCAAAAAGGACCTGACCCTTATTTTCAGGACCAGGATCCAGGTCAGAGTCCTGATTAGTTCAGACTGATTCTGATTCAGATTAGAACTTTTAGGGAATAACATAACATTCATACCGAAAAAAAAAACAATCACTAAATGCATTAAAAACAGAAATTAAAGTATTATTTCTAAACAGAGGTTATTGGTCTGTGTTTCTGATTCAATTCTGTGCATTCTTCTTTCTTATCTCCTATTTTATTCTGCTATAGACTTCCACTTGTGCTCTACTCTTTCCCCATGTACTGATACACTCCCTGCCCTATCTCTGCCCACTCATGCAAACATACTCATCATGCCCAGTATAAACATCCCTGCTCTCATCATCCAGCATTCACCTTGTCCCAGAATACATATCCATTCCCTTTCCTCATCTACTGAAATGCCCCAGCCCCAGTATATACAACCATGCCCATCCAATTCAATTTCTACTAAGAATCTCCTGCAGTGATAAAGTTAGTTCTATGTGAAAATGGTGATCACAGAAGGAGGATTGCTGTTTGGGTGAGTGTACTTCACCGAAAATGAATTACGACAATTTACACTCGCGGCAAACTGTAAGGCGGTGACCAGACTTGCACTCAAAAAACACAAGACCACCTGCTAGAAAAAAAATGCACTGTTCCAGATCTGAACCCTGCACCCCCCAACCAACCACCCTCCCCACCATGCTAGCCAACCAGCTCAGTAGCTGCCTGCCACACTCCCTCCCACATACCTCCCCTTCCCTTCCACCCTCATGTAGTGTGGTCCCTCCCCCCACGCATGTGCACACGTGTACGCTTCCTGTCTCCCTCTCTCACCCACCCAGGTATCCGGTCACTACCCTGCCAGGTAGCTATGAACACAGGCACCGTAACTGAGTTGCCATTTTTGTAAGTGCTCAGTTGCGGTCACCGTGTTCACTGGATACTGTTAAGGTCACCATTTATCTGACCCAAGTCTCACTCTTAAAATGAAAAGATTAGCAACACAGTTCAATGGGTCTGAGCTGTGTTTTGCTCTTTTTCTGTTTAATCTGATTCCATAAATCAAGGGAATACGACCCTCATAATTTGGGACAATCATCAAATATGTTCATGCAGTAAAAAATGTTGGAATCTAGTGCCCTGATTTGTGTTGGCATCATAGATATTTAAAATCACTGCTTAAGAGTTTGAGATTACAGTACATTACATTCTGACACTGTAAGTAGCTTCCAGTTTGTGGTTAGTAACTTTTATACAACAGGCGAGTTCTATGAAACTGTATCTGACACTCTTTCCCTCTCCAGAAGTCACACTTGTAGTGCACCTTATTTATTGCACATTATTTATTACAAAAGTGAAGTCACAAGCCTATTGCTCTCGGTCCTATCCCATGCACTCAACCGCCCGCCCAACCGGCAGATTGCTTGCTCAATTTTCTTTGTTGTACTCAACATTTTCAGGCCAGCATGACAATATCTGTAGCAGGGGTCAACCTTAACTTTTTTTTGCACTAGCCAGCTGGGCTAGTGAACAAGAGATTGCACTAGCCCACAGAAGTTTGCAGTAGCCCGCAGTCAGTATGGTTAACAGTGATTTGTTAAACAAAAGGCAAATAAAATAGCATTTGTCCTGCCAACAGTCTGGACACCTAGCAACTGATTTTGCTCTGTGCCTTTAACTGCAAACTGCACATACACTATCTCAGTTTCAGTAACTGAAGAGTCAGTGGTTCTGTCACTGATGACTGAAATTAACTTTGTTCCCATAATTTTTTCTTGTAGTGCCATGTGTTCAACCTCGGCTACATAGTGGATAAAGTTGCAGGCATATTTGTCCTTCTGATATGCTGAACTGATGTCTAGCCCTTTTATGTTATCTAGGCTGCACATCCACAGAAAGTCTGTGAAAGGATGTCCTTTCTTAGCAATTGCATGGCATGTGTGAAATAGTTAACCAGATGGTTAAGAGTTGCTTCATTCATGTTCTTCAGCATTCCCTCTGCATTACTTGTCCCTGGAGTATCAGTGCTGGCATCCTCCTTTTCCTTTGCCCTAGCATGAGCTTCACTGATATTATGAGATGAGACACAGTCAAGCCGGAAGTTATCTGTACCGAAATTAAAATTATTGTTATTGCCTGCCTTGCCCAACTGTATTTCATGTTTGATACATAAATGGCTGAACATCAGATCTTTTTCACCATCATACCCCAACCAGTCATATTTTTCTAGCCAACATTGCTGGAACCGATGGCTTCGCTTTGTCTTTTTGCATGCACGATCTTTCATTTGTTTGTCTTTGTCAGCTTGCTTTCTATTAATGTCAGCTGGGTTACTGACTGCTTTAATATATTTCCAAATTTTCAGATCTGTAGTTAATAAAATTGTGTCGTGAAAAGCGTGTGTGTCCTTTTCTTCCCTTTTTCCTTCCTTTTTCCACCCTGGCTACAGATCCCGGAAATGCTTGATTGTCCCAGTTCTATTAAAAAATGTTCACCCCCAAAAAAGTAAGGATAAATTCAACAGCCTCAACCCATACTGTTATTTATTTATATATTTGTATTCTTTGACAACCAGGAAACTCCCATTGGGCACAAAACCCATTTACAGGGGTAGCCCAGGAACACAGGGAGGTTAAGTGACGTGCTTATGGTATTGCAGTATACAAGTGGAGGCTGTAGGAATTTAAACCCTGATCTGCTGGATGTACAAAGCCCGTTCACAACCTGTTGCTCTCTTTGTTAAACACTCTCTAGTTTTATTTCCATGACAGCCATGTATTCTGGTATGCTTTGACCACCTTTTCGATAATTGAACTATCAAGTACTTGTGGTATCCTCAATACTACATTGTGTTCCCTTTACCTCATCAGCTACAGGTACTGCTGTTTCTTTTCAAATGTCTAAGACATCACATTCACAATTTCAGACACACCATTTCATGCTATTTATTCCAATGGCTTGTAAAGGTGTAGCTAATTTTATGGAATGTTCAGGTTGGTAGTATAAAAAATAAGAGCTGCAGCTGCTGAAGATTTAGGAGAAAAATAATCTGCATGGTGACAAATGCAATAAAAATGTGAAAACTAATTTGAAAAAGTGGGTCTAAAACATTTGAGAATATAGGAAAAACAAAAAGAAACCCATTACAGCATATAAAGGTGTAAACACTGTTTCCTATCATGGCAGTAAATGACCATACTTAAAATTCAGAGTTGAAAAGATTAGGTTGATTTACTGCTAATGGTCTTAATGGCCATACTTTACACCACCTAGACAGGCTGGTTTTACAAACAAAGGCCTGTGGCTAGTGACATTGGGGCCTGGATATTCAAACTGCACCCAAAAAGTGCGCAACAGCAGGAGCAAGGGCCAGTCCACTGCGCCCATGCGCAAGAAGTGCGATATTCAAAAACTGCGCAGGTCAAGATGTGCCTGCGGCACACGACTGAAAATCATGCCACCTGCACCATAGTGCAACCAGGGATGTGCAGTTGTGCAGTCCAGATGCACCATAGTGCAACCAGGGATGTGCAGTTGCGCAGTCCAGATGCACCATAGTGCAACCAGGGATGTGCAGTTGTGCAGTCCAGATGCACCATAGCACAACCAGGGATGCTCAGTGGAGCAGATCAGATGTGCCATAGCGCAACCAGGGATGCTCAGTGGAGCAGGGCAGCAGTGCAACAGCACAACCAGGGATGCATAGGGACAGGATGTAGGGGCCCACCACCCATGCCACAGATAGGCAGAGGAGCACAGAGCAGAACAGACATTGCCCCCCACACCCCATGCACTGCACAACTAGTGGAGAGCCAGAATAACCACCGGCCCATGGATACCAGCAACAAACCCACAGTCAGGGCATGGTGCCCCAGCACACCCCCTAGCAAGCTGTGACTGGCACACAAGGAGGGCCGACTACTCCGTGCCACACCATCCCACCAATGCAGAGCACACCCTGTACTGTGATCCCCACCAGTGCAGGACACCCCATGCATGCCACCACCCCACTGTGACAATACAACCCTGTGCACCACAGAACCATGCAAGGCAGCCCCACCACGAGCACCTGTCAGCGGGTGGCAGCACATAACGATGTAACGACTGCATACACAGTGCCACCACGCACGTACCCCAGAGGTACAGCTGAGAGACTGACCATGCATCAGCACATGAGGTATCCCACACATGACAGGGCATGCCCCGGACCCCACTACCAGTGGTACAGCACCTTGCACACCCTCCCAAGGACACACCCTGACCCAGCACTGGCCACAACTGCCAGCGCAGACACTCACAGTGGTGCATGGAAGCATGCACCACACAGGACATAACACAGTGCATGGACAAACACCCACCCATACCCAAGGGCACACCAACACAGGGACACAGTAAAGGGGCAACGAAGCCCCAGCATGTGGCCACGAAACTGTGCAATACGGCCACACCCTCTATGCACAGGAGTGCCAGCCACCCCTGTGCAGGCACCGTGGAGCTGTACACCACCAGCATTAGCCCGAGCACAAGTGACAGACAGTGGTGCACATCCCCTGCAACACACACAAGTGACAGCGTGAGATGGGACAACAACAGCGGAGGCCACAGTGTCACCTGAGGCAGACATGCACCACACCAGTGACAGGAGGCATCTCGGCATTGTGCCGGATACAGTGGCTGTCCAGCATGGACAGCCACCACTAACATGCCAGTGGACCGTGCAGGTCACAGACATGCAAGGGTGTCAGCTGCACAGGCCATGGACAGTCTGACAGGTGCACCATGGACACAGGGCATGCACCATGGACCACTGCACACAGTCATCCAGTGCACAGGGAACAACACACACACACCACAGACAGTGATTGATAGCCACTGCCACACCATACTCACTTCCCCAAGGACACACACACACGCACATAACTGCACCACCCCTGATGCCAAGCACACCACTGCAGCTGAGCACCTATAGCCCACTGCAAATCAGAGACCAACACAGTAGGCATATCAAAAGAAATGTATTTAAAAACAGCAAACAGAACTATATACAAGTATTTACAAAGGTTTGGGGGGAAGGCCACAAACAAGGTGGGGTGGGTAAGGGGCAGGGGTGAACAAACGGTAGAGGGAAGGAGGGGTGTGAGGGTGTGTCCAGGGGGCTAGGGGAAATCAGGGGCATTGTCATGCTCAGTGGGAGCCCTGCTTCCTGCTCCGGCTTCTCCTCCCGCCATGACGGCGTCTGACACTGAGCCTGTTGATGCGTTCCAGTATCCCCAGTGATGCCCTGGCAACCTGGAGAATCTCCCACAGCACCACCCTGATGTCATGCAGCTGCTGTCCACCTAGGACAAGGGAGCAGAGTCAATAGGTGTGAATGCACAGTCCCATGCAGCCCACCCACTATGCATGGCATACCGCCGTGGGACATGCCTCTGTGATGATGTGTGCCCACCCACAGTGATCATGTCCACAAGACCTGCCCACCCAGGCACACACAGCCATGTAGACCGTTGCACACACCCACTGGCCAAGTCCTGCACAGCACCACCGTGGCTGTTCAGTGACATGGCTATGTGGTGTGAAGGCAGTGGCACAGCCATGTACTAGGTACATGCATGGACCACCATTGATGCACTCCCAGACATGCAGTGCCACTGGACAGTGCTGACTGTACCAAGTTGCATGCACGGCAGTGGTGTCAATGGATGGTGGCCATGCCCCATTGCCTACCCTGTTACATAGCATACAATAGTAATCATGGATGTAAGGCACTCACCATCATCAGGCTGGTCCCTGCACCTGTCTTGTCTGGCTGCCCTCTCAGCCTGCTGTTCATCATGGTGCAGCCTCCCCTCCCTCACACGCCGGCACTCCGCTGGGCCTAGGGTGCAAACATGGAGAGAGGAACATCAGTACAATCCGGTAGCAAAGTCCCCTCACCCCCGTGTGCGTGCAATCCCACACAGCCATACCCATCCTCCCCAACCCTGATACCACCACCACGGCCAACACTGGATGACCCCCCCATGTGCTGGACACATGCCACCGTGATACCCATATGGACATTAACAGTGTATGGATGGGGCACCTACCTGGTCATGGCACCATGCCCCTCCTGGCACATGCCCACAGGCGGTCAAGCCTTTCTGGGTCCCACCACTGCAGGTCACCATAGTGGTGCCTGAACTGCTCCACGGTCCTCTCCATGCCAGTGGCCTCCTCCAGGGCCACTGCCATCTCCTCCCACACTGCACTCCTGGCCCTGTCCAGGGGTGCCTCCCCAAATAGGGCAGCAGCATGGGGCTCCACTTAGTGGACCAGGTTGGCCAGTTCCACTTGGCTCCAAATGGGTGCCCATCTCCGTGGCATCCTGTACTTTTTTGGTGTCAAAATGGCTCTCTGTAGTGCACGTTCACCACGTGCGGATGATGCATGGTACTGCGCTGTCATTCCCCATCGTGCTGCCACCGAACAGCATGATAGAGGTGCACCCATGCGGACGCATGGCACCTGGGGGCAAAGGTCAGCATAGGGTCAGGGGTCTCTTGTGCACAGAAGGCCACAGCATGATTGGTACTCACCGCATGTAGCGCAGTAGGGTGCCTGTGTGCCACTTCCTGTAGCGGCCTACAGCACTGTGGCCCCAGTGCACCTACGGCACCCCAGTGCCAGAGCACTATACATGTCAACAGTGCAGTAGTACCACTGGCACAATGGTGGCCGTGCCCTGCATTGCCTCCTGTGCACAGCACATCAGCAGCACGGCAGGTGTCAGTGTCAGCACCCTGGGCATGCGCCGTCCGGTGTCCACTGCGCATGTCACAGAAATGCGCCCTTGCCTGAGCACGTTCAACACAATTGCGCAAAGTGCAACAGCAGTATATTCAGCCGGCACATGCAAATCAGCTAATCAGCCATTCAATGGTGCAGATACTGCATTAGCAGCCACTTAAAATTGCGCCTGGCCTCATTTGCATGCTTTGCGCTATAAAAATGTGACATTGGGCAGCAGTGGCCATAGTCTGTTATTGCAGTCTATTGTGGTGAGTTGCATGCTGTTTGGGAGTGTGGACTGTGGTGTGTGGGACATGCATGGGACTGCACAGTCACAGGTAACACCTGTCATTCCCATAGGATAAAGAATGAGTGATCATGAGGTGGAGGACGAGGAACAGAGATGTGAGAGGAAGAGGAGGTCTAACTTCACCAAGGTAGAAACAGATGCCTTGTTTGGGGCCTACCTTGACCAGGAGCTGCTGCTCAGCGGACAGCGGGGAACACCACAGAACCATGCTGCTGCATGGGGAGAAGTGTTGCATGCCATCAACCTGCATGGCAGCCACCAGCAGTCCATGCAGGTGTGCAAAAAGAAGATGGGCACTGACAGGCAGAGGATTAAGGACAAGGTGGCTGCCATCGGGGCAGCACGGGCTGCGACCTGTGGGGGACAGCCGGCCGTGCAATGCCTGACCCCACAAGAAGAGCTGGTTGCCAGCAGCATGCAGTGTTGTGCCATCGAGGGTGTTTCTGGTGGTGGATTCCAGATGGATGGTAGCCCATCACTGCATGGTAGGTCCTGGTCTGTCAATGGGGGGGGAGACAGGGTAGTCAGATACATTAATGCTACTGTGTTCCCTTACAGTTCCTGAGTGTCTACATGGGTCAGAGGTGGTGGGCTTGTCCACTGAGGGCGATACCATGGACATAGAGGATGGCCCATCCACTTCCACAGATGTCTGAGGGTCAGGGCGACAGTGGGCCCGCCTGGCTGTCCGGACTGATGTTGGTGGAGCAGGTGCGGAGGAGGCCCTGCATGTGTCCCAGCATGCCAGCGTCCATGGATGCCATCATGCTGAGACTCGGGCTGGTGCCGGATCCATCACGGATGATGATGGAGCTCACTTCATGGACAGTGATACATGTGGGCCACAGGATGGCCACACAGCAGGTGACAGCATGGGCATGGCCGTGGGTGGTGCCGCCGTGGAGGCCTGCGTGACATCACAGTCCCAGCCTGTGCCTGCCTACACCAGTGGGGAAGCACTGGTGTGTGTCTAGGACAGTGGGGCTGTTGCAGCTGCTGCGGCAGCACCATTGAGCCCTGGGGAGTGGTGGCCAGAGGGGCGGTGTCAACAGTCGGCCAATGGACATTGTGGTATAATGTCGGGGGGCAGTGTCAGTGCACCATCTGTAGACATGCCCAGGCCTGGCTTGGTGTGCAGCACCCACCCTCAAGGGGTGCTCCCCATCAGGGCTGTGAACACCATGAGGGACAGCATGCCGATCAGGCAGATGACCTCTTAGAAGAGCACACCCGCATACTCCAAGCATCAGTCGATCAGCAGTTGCGGCTTGTGATGGTGGTGGATGCACTCAGTGCGGCTCTGTGCCAGGCAGAGGAGCGGCACAGCAGGGACACCGTTCTGCTCCTAGCAGGGATGGACTGGCTGCGGGTGGATGTGACCGCCACCATTGACAGGCAGACACAGGCGTTCACAGCAGTCATGGCCACACTGGGCACACAGTTATTTGCCCATGCATCGCAGACACCACACAGTGCAATGTCCACCCACCGTTCTCGGCATAGTGCGACACCCTCCTTGTCAACACCGGGTTCAGCTGTGGGCATCCTGAGCATGCCTGGCAGAGGCATGTTCAGTGTGCTGCAGACCCCTGTGTGAGCATGGTCGAGTTCACACAGCGGAACCCCTGGGGGACCGTCGGTGCCACCCCATGAGGCCAGTGGTCAGCCT
This sequence comes from Neoceratodus forsteri, assembly GCA_016271365.2. NCBI lineage: Eukaryota > Metazoa > Chordata > Ceratodontiformes > Ceratodontidae > Neoceratodus > Neoceratodus forsteri. Next base: position 703,353,594 of record CM057455.1, read on the forward strand.
GTCACTGCTGGTGGGTCTTGGTGGGGCCACCCATGCATCTGTGGTGGCCATGGCACTGTGGAGCAGGACTGACCTGTCTCCCACCAAGGCCACTGTCTGATGCTGCCCTGTGTGCACTGTGTTGTTCACCGTGTGATGCACGGGTTGGGTATCCAGCCCTGCACACACACACACATGTTCCATCTGCACACCCTCCTGGCTGCTGTCCTCTGTGGTGGGTGCATGATGATGCCTGCATTGCACTGTCCGCCACTGTGCAATGGTGCCCAGCATCTGACTCACGCACAATGACAGGCACTGGGCGTGGTGGCCTGTGGACATGTGTGTGGCTAGGGCTGGCGGTTGGGGTCAGCGTGCCTCCTACCCTTTGTGCATGTCTTGTGGTGTGTGTGTGAGTGTGTGTGCACGTGACCGCATGCTGTGTTAGACCTTGCCCATCCCTGATAGCATGAGCGGTTCCATGCTCAGCCAATTCCCTTTATGACATGCACCCCTGGGGTTTGTCCATGTGTGTTTGTGGGTTGTGCCCTTGCCACTGGTGGTTGCACATGGCCCCATGTCTTACCTGGATTGGTTGAAGTGCTCCTCTGTGATGGTGTCCCAGTGCAGCTGTGCCATCTGGATTAGTTGCGGGTCCCTTTGACCAAGGGGGGGCTGCTCATCACCATCTCCACCAGCGTCCTCTTCATCCCCATCACTGTCCCCCTCTTCGACCTGTATGGCTATCCCACAGTCGTTGGCCATGTTGTGCAGGATGCAACAGGCCAGGAATAGCCTACAGGACTTTGAGGGGCTGTACTGTAGGGCACCGCCAGACATGTCCAGGCAATGGAAACTTTCCTTCAGCATCCCGAACACCCGCTCAATGACATTGCATGTGGTGGCATGTGCCTCATTGTAGCGTTGCTGCGATGGGGTCTCAGGCCACCGGTATGGTGTGAGCAGCCAGGGATGGAGTGGGTATCCACTGTCACCTGTGTGTAGAGGGTGGACATTAGTTTGGTGAACAGCGTCACCCCGCCAAGGGCCATCTAGGTCAGTAACCATGTCACCTCTGACTATGCCCCTCCCAAGCTCCATGTCTTTCTGAGTGATTTGCATACTCACCCACTAGGTGGCCAGTGGGGATTTCCCTACTCTCAAACCTGTGGCACAGTGCAGACTGGTGCCAGATGAAGGCATCATGTGCTCCCCAGAGTGCGTGGCACAGACACTGATTATGCGCCCCCTGGCATCGCACACCACCTGGAAGTTGATGCTTGCATACCCCTTCTGATTTATGTATGTGGCCCCTTCAGGGCCAGGTGGCATGCAGATGGCCACATAGGTGCAGTCTATTGCCCCAAGCATGCCAGGCATATGTGCTACCCTGTGGAACTCCTGTATATTTGCTGAGAACTCCGCCGGTGTGCTGGGGAAATGGATGTACTCCGCAGCATGTGGCAGCAGTGCGCTGAGGAATTGGGTGAGGAGGTGTGACGCGGCTGACTGGGTTATGCCTGTCATGTCCCCTGCTGGTCTCTGGAAGGTACCCATGGTGAGCAGGCACATGACAGCTGTCACTTTGGTCTCCACTGACAGAGCATGGCTCCGTTGTGTGGGTGCCTGCATCACATCACTGCACAGCTCACAGAGCCATCTCAGGATCACCTGGTTCAGGCAGTACTGGCCCATGATCTCAGTATCAGCGTACAGCTTGAAGCTGGTGTGGGCTTGGTACTGCCTGTTGGGGGCATACCACCAACGGGCCCTTCCACGGCTGTGCCCCCCTACTGCCTGCTTTCTCACCCCCCTCATAACTGCCTCCATCCGGATGGTGGCACTGGCCATGTCCCTGGCTTGTGTTACCCCCTCAGCAGCTGTTTTACTGTTCCTCCTGCTGGCCTTGCTGCTACTGCCCCTGCACCGGGAACACCTCTCTCTAGTGGCTGTACTGCCCACTGTCTGTGCCCTCGGTGCTGTGTGGCACTTCCAAATGTTGTTCTGCGCTGTGGCACAGGCTCTCCACACCTTCCCTGTTCCTGGTGGTTCCAGGTGCTCTGTTCTGCTCTTGCCTTGTCCTGCTCACAGTTTCTGTGTGCCTGTGTGTCTGCCTGCTGTTCACCAACCTGTGGCTTCCCTGTAGCATTCTTGCACCTCTCTCTTGTTCCTTTTTTTTTGGATCATTTCCGCTATCGCGCAACTTCTGTTTGCTCCCCTATTGCTCATGGTGCATGTTGTTGAATATCGCACTGCGCCATTTATGCATGGTTCCTCCCTCTTCAGTTGTTTGTGCATTCATTACCACTGTGCTCTTGAGCATTGTGATTTGGGGGGCACATCTTCCTTCTGCTGAATATCGCAAAATAGCGCATTTTCAGAGTTGCACTGGCGTAACCCTTTTGAATATCCAGGCCCAGAACTTTTTTTGTAACCTGGGCATGTATGCAACAGTGAATGATTTGATACAATCAGTTTTAATACTATCTGAGCACTCAAAATGGCCCAAAAGCTGAATTACATTTAATCAAAACTGGATGACCAAATAAGGACCCTGAAAACTGGATTATCCGGTCTACAACTGGACAGGTGGCAACCCTAGAACTAATAGCTTGGCAGAAGACACCAGGAGAAAGGACTGCTGTGTGACTGAACTTCTCTACTGGGACTATATTGCCCTCCTTCCCTTTCCTCCACCCCCCCACCCAAAGCTAGTTCTATTTTTATGGCCACAGGATTTGACTGACAACAGGAACTTCCCGTTTAGGGGCAGGAAGTGAGTGATCACAGAACCACCAAGGACCCACCATCCTAGAAGGGCAAGGTAGCTCTCCGGCCCCTCTAGCTGCTGGAGGTCTGCCTCTGAACAAGTAAGTGGTCTACTGAGAAATATAGGATACTCTTGTCTCAGAACAGGACAATCAGAGCTTAAAGGGAATACAGGCAGAAAGTAAGGAGAGAGAAAAAACTGAGGAAAGAGTAAGGATTGCAAACAGTTAAGGGCCAGAAATAAGACATGATTGGAGTGGTGCAGTGCAGTGGCCGTGGGGCAGCAGTCTTCGGGAGATGTTATGGAGGATCTGGGTGTTGTCCATCTGCAGGCACCTCTCTGGGCTGAGGGGAGGTTGCTCATCTCCAGGCTGAGTTGGCCAGGATTTGTGGGACCTCCTCTTCCATCCAGGGACCACCAGTGCCACTGCCGTTGCCTCAGAGGTTGCCAAGAAAGAGGAGTGGTTGGACCACAGTGGGCTCAGGGAGGGTGAGGGTGGTGGAACAGAGGCACATCCCTCCAGTTGTACCTCTCCACAATTCCTATGCCATTCTGGCAAAGTGTGGTTCTTCTATGGAGGCACCTACAGTGGAGACCAAGGAGGATGCTGGGAACCTCCACAAAGGAGACCCACAGGAGGGTGGCAGGGGACCCTGCAGGGGAAGAAAACAACTCCTGGTGGGGGACTCCATTGTTAGGAAGGTAGAACTGGGCAAGTAAGGGGAGAGGGAGGTAAGGTGCCTGCCTGGCGCCATGGCTTGGAGGGACAGGGAGTGAATCCACTGCAAAATCTGAAAAAGGAAATGTTAATGAACTCTATCAAATGCTTTAGATTGGTCCAAGGATAAAATACAACCCTGCTTCACTGACCCATTATGGCTTTCAAATATATCCCAAAAAAACATTAGTGCCTGCTGAATTTTCCGATCTGGGACCTCACTAAACTGGACCAGATGTATCAAACTTTGGGCAAATCTCTTCAATCTATTATTCAAAAGTTGTGACAATATTTTAAAGTCCGCATTTAGCAAGGTAATAGGTCTCCAGTTACCCAAATCCTCTCTGTTCCTCCCGTTACATAAAAATATGAAAAAACCCAATGTGAACTGGGGGGGGGGGGACTATTCCTTTCTCAAAGAAGGAGGAATATACCGCTAGTAAACAGTTAGCTGATACTGTCGGAAATGTTTTATAAAATTAACACGGGTTACCATCAGTCCCCGGTGAAGCCCCATTTTTCAATATCCTAATGACTTCTTCAATTTCTGCCACTGTCAAAGGATCATTTCGATCTCTCTTTTCTTTTGTGGACAGCTGAACACTGATCTCCTGCAAACAGTTGTGCATAACATTTTCTGTGAGTGGGCCGTGCATGTTATGTGAATCCAAAAATAGTTTTACCACTCCATGCAGCTCCTCCTCTGTATCTACTACTTTGCCGTGCTCATTTAACAAATGGTCCATGGCCGTTGTATCAGTTCTTTTTTTACAGGCTTCATAGGGATCCCCCATAGAGGATTTCTGTGTGCCATATTGCATTTCAGCAGCCAGGGTTTTCACCTTATCACACTGATAGGACCTCATTTCCTCTTTTGTCTGCTCAATATGCATGCCATAATCTGTTTTTGAACAGTCGATAATGAATATAAATTTTGAAGCCTTACCCGTAATTTTAAATAGTGTAAAAACTTCTGCCTTTCTTTACTTTTCCCAAAAAACTGAAACCACTCCATTATGTCCTGCTTTGGGTCTAACCACCACTCCCCTAGGTCCTCATATAATTCATTAACTGACACCCGAGCCCACAATAAGCTTAAGATTGTTTCCTGTACCTCAGACTCCAATAGGGTAGAAGAGTTCATTCTCTACCTCTTGTTCTGCCCTGATGCTATGAGCGGTGGCTGGAAAGAGACCTTTAAAAAAGATGGTCCGAGTATTCTACTGGAAGCATTTGAAGGTCTGGTAGGGTCAAATTACTAGACACAAACATGTGGTCAATTCTTGAAGTTAACCTGCCCTAGCAGAAGGTGTACTGAGCTCCATATTACTGGTATTGTGCACAATCTACCAGTTTACCCCTAGCTATACATTTCCTCAAGGCTACTGAGTCACAAAACATTTTATTCTTATTCTTTTAACTGGTATTTGGCAAGTTAGAATTAAAATCTCCCCCTAAGATTATACTAGATGTAGTATATAAATATGGTTGTATCTGTGACAGGAAAACCACTCTATCTGCTTTTGTCTGGGACCCATATATGGTTATTAACCTGTATGGCTGCTGTTCCCAATATCCATCCAGGATGAAGAGCCTACCAGGTAATAAGTCCATGATCCTGTACATCCTTAAAGAATAGGAACTAAAAACTATACCTAAACCATCTGCCCGATCAGGGACAAAGGACCAGAAGGATGGTCCCCCCCCCCTCCATTCTGCCTGAAATGGCCTAAGCTGATCAGCTGTACTCATCCATGTCTCTTGGAGAAAACCAATATTAATCTTCAAACTTCCTGAATGTCTAAAGATAACTTATCTCTTTGGTGGGTTCAAGAGGCTAAATCCTTTCTGAAGATGCTTAAGGGTCTTTTTCCATTTCTTTCTTCTTCCCTTTATATTCCTTAACATCAGATCTCCCTTCCTGACTCAAGGCTGTTGAATGATCTGATTCCACCACCTCCATGTCAGATCTGTGTTCCATAGGGGCTAACACAGCAAAGGGGGTTGGAGCCTTGATCATTTGAACTTCCACAGGAAGCTGGGGTTTTGAATTCCTGGTTACCCATCTTTGTGGTAGTGCCATACCTTGCCTATTGGCTATATACATCACTATAAGGGGAGGTGCAGGGTCATCATTGTAACTTACCAGTGGATGGTCCCCCCATTGTAATGGCTTAGTGACAGCAGGGCTCTGAGGTGCTGACCCTCTAACTTCTTTATGCTACTAGCAGCACTGTCTCTAGTCTTTTGTTCACCTAGTTTGGCCACTACCCTAGGAGGGGATGGTGGCAGGGGCCGGGGCACCTGGGCTGGTTCCTGTACCCATTCTTCAAAAACAACTGTTGGTGCATTCATGGCAGCTTCTTGCACTTGTTGCATTAGCAACTCAGGAATAATAATGGTTGCCTTGTTTTTCACTGCCCATGGACACTCAGGAAAATATGCCCAGACTCTTCACATATATCACATTTCATGAAATTCACACCTTGCATGGTGACATGGCTCACCTCTCTGCAGCTGTCACATTTGGGCCTATTGCAGACACTGGAGAGGTGGGTTCAGCCCCACCCTTGAAACCTGCTCAGGCCTGTACTGAATAAAACATACCCCTCATCCCATCCCAACATAAAAAAATTAGGAATGTGCTCAACGTTACCATCTGTCTGCCGTAATTTCACTTTATACTTCCACCCTCCCATCCAGAACATTTCTGAGTCCAATAAGGCCTCAGGCTCACTCAAGACCTCACATTTCAGAGACAACCAATATGAGATGTCTTCAACATCACCCCTTCATTTCGAATCATCACCGTTACATATTTAATCAGGGACTTAGTTAGAGGTATGACAAGAAAGGGGGACCACAAAGGTGAAAATTTAACTGCATTATATCTATTCCAAAAAATCTCTAATGCATAAACAGATCTAAAACTTTTATCATAGTTGTCCTCTCCTGAAATATTTGTAAGTGAAAATACTTCCTTTCCTTAGGTGAAAATTTCAGTCAGTCTTTAAGCAATGTTCATCCTACATACTGACAGTCAGGTCTGATTTCCATCCCCCCTTGTAACGGATCCTTACTTTGTTTAATCTTGGAGCTCCTTCATAGAAACATAGAATTTGACAGCAGATAAGGACCACTTGGCTCACCCAGTCTGCCATTTCCCTACCTACTGGATAAGCTGCAGATCCTAATTAACCAGCAGCCTACTTTTCTACCCTCACCCCAGAATTGTCTTATGACTTGTCCCATGCATGCTTGAATTCCACCACTGATTTTGACTCCACAACCTCCTCTGAAGGCCGCTCCATGCATCCACAACCCTCTCTGTGAAAAAATACTTACTTAAATTACCTCTGAGCCGCCCCTCCTCTATCTTCAAATTGTTTCCTCTTGTTCTTGCACACCTCTTTTTTTGAAATATGCTACCCTCTTGGACTTTGTTGATTCCCTTGAGGTACTTGAAAGTTTCTATCATGTCCCCCCTCTCCCTCCTTTCCTCGAGGCTATACATATTAAGCTCCTTAGGTCTCTCTTCATATGTCTTCCGGTGCAGACCCTGCACCATTTTAGTTGCCCTCCTCTGGACAGCTTCCATCCTATCTATGTCTTTGTGGAGATTGGGTCTCCAGAACTGCACACAGTACTCCAGATGGGGTCTCACCAGCTGTCTGTACAGAGGGATAATAACTTCCTGTTTTCTACTGGTGATGCCTCTCCCTATGCATCCCAGTATCCCCCAAGCCCTCCTTGCTGCCCTCACATTGCTTGCCACCTTTAGGTCATCTGATGTAGCTACCCCCAAGTCCCTTTCCATTTTGTTGTTGTTAGTATCTCACCCCCATTGTGTACTCTTCCCTGGGTTTTGTTTCCCAGGTGCATTACCTGCACTTCTTAGCATTGAATCTAAGCTGCCATACATTTGACCATTCCTCTAACCTTGCCAAGTCCCTTCTCATCCTTTCCACCCCACCCTGTGCATCAACTCTGTTGCAGATCTTAGTGTCATCTGCAAAGAGACATACATTCCTTCCAGTCCTTCCAGTAATAGAAGCATAAAGACATTAGAGAGGACGTCCTAATACTGACCCTGTGGTACCCCACTAGTAACCCTCCTTTCTTCTGAGTGGACTCCATTTACTATTACTCTCTGTGTCCTATTCTCCAGCCAATTCTTTACCCAGGCTGTCATCTTGGGACCCACTCCCAGGCTGGCTAACTTGATATTAATCTTTTGTGCGGGACTGTGTGAATGCCTTGCTAAAGTCTAGGTAGGCCATGTCCACAGCCCCTCCTGATCTACTACTTGGTCACCCAGTCAAAGAAATCTATCAGATTTGTCTGGCATGACCTTCCCACTGTGAATCTGCTGCCTGGGTCCTGTGCCCTCTGGCCTCTAGATACTTGACAGTTCTTTCCTTCAGTGATTCCATCATTTTCCTATCACTGAGGTTAAACTAACAGGCCTGTAGTTCCCACGGCTGCCTTGCTCCCACTTTTGAAGGGAATCACATCTGCCCTCCTCCAGTCCTCGGTACCACCCCATCCTCCCATGATTTGTTAAAAGGGTAGTCAGTGGTGTCACTAGTTCTACCCTTAGCTCTTTATAAATTCTGGGATGAATCCCATCAGGCCCCATTGCTTTGTCTACCTTCAGTTTTCAGTTTTCAGCTTCCTTCTTTGATTTTGATACAAGTTCTGATAATGAAGGTTTCTGTGGAGAAGAGATTTAATCCAGGATTCCTTCCCTTTGTTCCATCATGATCAAGATATCCATTTATTGGAAATGGTGTCAGCTTTCTCATTTATAGAATGGGGAGGGAGGGGGATCGGCCCTTGGTGTCATGTCAGAATTTGCTATGGGACCCTTCTCACCACCCAGTAAATTTAAATTTAAGCTTGGTTTGTTTAAACCTAGCTGGCTTTTCTTTCTCTGTTCTTTCTTTTCCAGAACCTTTTCCACTGGTAATTGGCAATGTTCCATAGGATGCCATTCTGGGGTATTAACTAATAATGGATCTTGCCAATCTGGATCTAGGAACCATTGTCCAGATGGCATTTTCCAACCAGCCTCTGTGAGAGCTAATTCAGGCGACCATTTAGCAAAAGGGTGAAAAGGTTTGATCTGGTCTTTTGTAAGGCAAAGGCCTGTTGGATCACTTCTGAAGTAGAGAGCCCATGATCACCCATTCAGCATGAGTGCTGATATCACTTTGATTTGCTTAAAGTTCAGAGCTCAGCTTTCCATTAGCTAGTGTTACTGCCTCCCTCTTGAGTTTGCTCTCCAGTTTAAGACCATTTATTTGTCCCCAAGCTGAAAATGAAAAAGACTGTAGCCTCATTTTGCATATTCCTATTTGTCTGAAAAATAACAGTCCCTTCCCTGTCGCTCCTGTTCTGGGGTTTACACTCCATCAGTTTTTCATTGCGAGCTGTGCTTTGCTTGTCTTTTGATCCATTAACATCTGATAGCCCAGATGCCCCTCCTGCCTGACTATTAACAGCAGACACATTTCTCTTGTCACCATCAAGCTGTACAATCATTTTATCATTAAAAGGTGACCACTTTCCTCACTTTCTCCACACACAAACCCCTCTCCAGCTGTAACCCCCATGGCTCTCGGCACATGCCTAAGACTTTTCTACTGCCACTGCTATTTCTCTCTACTCATTTAGACATTTTGAGGGGTTTACAAGTACCTGTGGGTGGTGTGGTGTGTAGATCTTGGCCAGTTCCCTTGATGATAGTGCGTCATTTTTGCAGCTGTCATCTGGGCTGCTCCCTTTGTCAAATCCCTTCTCGATGGACAGTGCTTTCATTTCGGCCAGCAATTTCACTTTATATTGAATGAAAGTTTTCTCAGCTTCCACTAGTTGGTCCAGTAATTTAATCCTTTTATGACTAAGCGTCTTTTCAGTGTTACCAGCCATTGCTTCGTCCATTAACTCATCACCTAAAGAACTGAGATCCTCTAAAGAAACAAAAATATCTTCACCCATGGTTTGTTTTTCCTGGATTAATTCCATCTTTTTCGTACCCTGATAATTTGTAGCCTCTTGCAAGATGAAGACAGGGGATGAGGCCTGATCCATAGCCTTCACAGAATCAATTCTCACTTCCTCCTCTCCACAACTGGCCATCTCCCAAGAATGGCCAAGGGTTCCTCCTACAGCTCAGAAGGGGAATTTCCCTGGTGTTCTTGCCAAATTTTCCCCAGTCACTAAAAACACCACCAACAGCTTAATCTGGTTTAGTTTCATTTGGTTACCATCTGTATCCCCTCCCTTCCAGGTTGCCCAAGAAAAAGGGACTTCTTGTCTCAGTTGGCCTACCCATTCAACAAAATTCAATAAAAAAAAAATTTAATTAAAATACCTGACTCCTAGAGTGACATTTATATAGTGAGCCAAGTTAAAAAATAGATTGGTCCATGCAACTCTGCAAACTGAAGCCTCAAGAACATGGCTACCAAAAATGCCTATGAGCTTTTATAATGCTAAGTCCTTTAATCATCCATAGGCAGGGGAAAAAATCACCATCAACCAATGAATTATGTGTACTACAAGCAGAGTTATATATATTTTGATGTGTCCATGTGGAACTGTATGTGTTTGACAAACCGAGCATCAGTTAAAGCTCCACATTGGGGAGCACACAACAGACATTAGGATGGGAAGTGTGGACTATAACATGGCCAGACATTACAAGGTAGCAGGCCACTCATCAGTGACAGCCCTACGATTCTGGGGAATAAAAAAGGTCAGTGTGGGCATGCGAAGTGGTGTCTTGATCCAAAACTTAGACCAAAGGGAAGCTTTTTGGAGTTCCATGATCAGCACTGTTAATCCAACTGGAAGAAATGAAGAGCTCAGCCTACGTCACATTCATACTAATTCTGAAGTTGGAATATTCCAAGACTTATTATCTGACTTTTGTACTCTTTGTATTTTTGTTTGCTTTCACTACATCTGTTTTTTTTTTTCCGCTGGTGATCACTGGTGTTCACATACTTTTGCAATTGTTATCTGTCTCTTTACAAGATAGGTTTGAAAGCAATAGACACTTGCTCAGATGGCACCTCTGATGATGATGTCAGGAGACATCAATACATAAGATCAGTGCAACTGCCATTTTCCACGGATGGCATGAGCAGACATTGGAGTTACTCGGTTTGTTACTTTTGTGGAGTATGGCACTTCTGAAATGAATCTTTTTACAAAGCTAGAAGCAATCAATAAGACAAGCAATGAGGAAATAGAATGCCAGACTCTTCTGCAGTGTAATTTAAGATTTCACTTTAAAATTGTATTGCCTAATTCATATCAGTTTGCAGCAACACTGTTTTGTGTATATAATTACCTGCCCTCCCTCCCCAGATAAATAAAAATGTATGTGTTTTGCCAGTGGCGACTCTGAAACTGAATTATGTGGCTATGAAGTGATGTTTTGAGACTACACCACTGCAAAGTGATTTCCATTAAAGATAATCCACTGTAGATCTGGTAAGATGTATTTTTTCTCACACATTTTTGCTGCTCTGCTTCCAGTTTTAATTAAACTGGATTATATGTGGTACTGTAAGTATATCTTATTTTATTTATTTATTTAATTAAATGTTTCACCAGTATGGGATGCTGGTCAATTTGCTCATGCCCAGATGCATCCTGGGGGAGGGGAGGGAGAGCAGTTTACATTAACACCAGCATTTGTTATCACAGAACAGCAGATATTAGTTACACATATCTGTATTTACAGGATTTCAACATCTACTGTCTAGGAACACATTGTATAATGCATTACTATATATACAATTAGTACAATAACAAAAAGAAGTTCAAGTTCAAGTATATTGCAGGGAATACTCCATTGAGCAAACTTATTCACAAGGAGGTCCTGAAGGACACATGCATAGTACAACAATATACAAAGGAGAGAGAACTACACAAGATATAGATATAGATATACAAAGAAGGGAACAAATATACATTCTCAGGGATAATACATTAGCTATGCAACATATTGAATCAGCCCATGGGGTGCAGACAGGTCAGTGTTTGAGACAACACAACAACTGAAATAGAACATAGGCAGAAAGATAACCATTGGACCTAAACTAACAACAAAGAAGATGTGACTCTTGACTGGATATATCTTGACCACTCTAACACCCTTCGATTAGTGCAAAAGGAGGGAAACGGGAGAGGGTATTGTGATAATATACAAGATAAGTGCAGATACTCGGTAAGACAGTTTTGGGAGAAGCTTTAGCTATTAGGACAATGACATATATCTTTGAGATATTTGTTGGCCAGGGTCTTAAATACATTCACGGAAAAAAGATCAGGGCACCTAAGTACAGACTGTACATGTACAGTAGGTACCCTAACAGAGCAGGATAAAGGGTCAGTAAACAAACAGTTAACAGTATAAGAGAACGCTTGATTTGGATATCACCTGTCACAAATGAAATGAAGCCAAGCTGTGGTGTCGGGACCAGTAATAATTAATAGAGAGTGGTGATAGTGTTAGACAATGATGAGTTAGGATCAGGGACATCAGAGCATGACAGGTTAGAGCAGTGTGTAGAGGGAAGGGTCAAAGTCTATGACATGTAATGGAGTGAGAAGAAGGGAGGGTATAAGGAGTAGAATGGTTAGAAGGGAATTGCTGTCTAGGGTAGAAGGAGTACAAGGGTAAGAAGGGAATTGCCGTCTTGGGTAGATGGATTAGAAGGGTAAGAAGGGATTGCTGTCTTTGGAGGAGGCAGCTGTAAGCAGAGGAAAATGGAAGGAGCAGGCGATCAAAGGGGAACTGAAGACAGAGTTGCTGAGTGATGAGTTTAAAGTAACAGGAGGTGTGAGGCATAGGAAGGCCCTGTAAACTGGGCCCTCTAGATTAGGGTTAATATGGGTTAGTGGCAGGAGAAAGTAGGAGAGGTGAAGTTCTATAGTGGGAAGGAGAAGGATGAGGGGGAGTTTGCATTTTGAATGGAAGGGGAAGGGCATTCCTCAACTTGGGGCAATGGTATGAGAAGGCGGATTGACCTGCAATGGTTGATCTGTGGGGGAGAGCTAGGAGTCTGGGTTCATTGCTGTGGAGGGGGTAGGGAGGTGGGATAGTGGCAGATAGAATAGAGTAGAGCAGAGGTAAAGGGGTAGTGATCCAAACCAGAATTTGACTGTAAAGGAAGCAGAATGGGTGAGGCATCAGGAATCAAGGGATGGGAGAGAGTGTGCTTTGTATAGATCACAGTGATGGGTTCATGGGAGGCAGGATAGAACAACTGGCAGACGGAGTTATAGAGGGTGTCCAGTCTGTCCAATATAGAATTAGGAGTGGCACTGTAGACTATATCTGCATAGTCAAATGTAAGGAGGATCATTTTCTGTACAAGTGCACGACAGGCCAGCAGTGGAATACAATCACGATTATGGTATAAGGCACCAAGTTTTGGGTGCAATTTCTTAATGATTGCATTCATGGGTTCAGAAAAGTCCTGCTGCTGATCTAACCAAACTCCAAGATATCTGAAAGAGGTGACATTCTCTATTGGGGTACCATCTAGGGTGTGGAAGTTTGAGGGGAGTGGGGATTTAAAAAGTCTCTTCCTAGTGCCTAAGGTCATAGAATCATAGAAATTTGTCAGCAGAAAAGGACCCCATTGGCCCATCTAGTCTGCCTTGTTCCTGCCCCATAGGTATCCCTGACTCTACCACTCTACACCCCACTTCTCTGTCCTCCCCCCCCCCGGTAGATTCCCTGTCCCTCCTTCCTGTCAAGGTATGTATCCCTCCCTCTCTAGTTTAAACTCATGTAGTTATCCCATGCACTCTTGAATCCTACTCCACTGTTGATATCTTAACCACCCCCACTGGTAGCCCATTCCAGGGGCCCATAATCCTCTGAGTAAAGTAGCCCCCTCTCTTATTTCCTCTGAACTGACCACCCTCCAGTTTCAAGCTGTGTTCCCTAGTTCTCGGATTGTCTTTCATCTTGAATATACTCCCTTCTCTCACCTTGTTAATTCCTTCAGGTATTTAAAGTTTCAATCATATCCCTGCTCTCCTAGTTTCCAGTGGATATAGGTTGAGCTCCTCCATCCTCTCCTTATATGTCCTATGTTGCATACCATGTACCACTTTAGTCACCCTCCTCTGGACTCTTTCTACCCTATCAATATCCCTCTGTATGTAAGGTCTCTATAACTGTACCCCATACTGTAGTTGGGGTCAAACCATTGACCTGTATAGGAGCATTATCAGCTCCCTTCTCCTGCTTGTGGTACACCTCCCTATGTATGACAGCATACTACTTGCCTTTCCAACTGCTTTGTTGCACTGATTTGCCACCTTAAGGTTGTCTGAAATAATAATCCACAGACCTCACTCCTGCTCCGTTTCCACAACATCCTCTCCCCCTAGTGTGTATGTCATGGAGACAGTCTTTTTGGCATTTAGGACTAACTAGTTGAATTGGAACCAGTATTGCACCTTAGAGGGTGGCAGGGGACCCTGCCGGGGAAGGAAACAACTCCTGGTGGGGGACTCCATTGTTAGGAAGGTAGAACTGGGCAAGTAAGGGGAGAGGGAGGTAAGGTGCCTGCCTGGCGCCATGGCTTGGAGGGACAGGGAGCGAATCCTCAGGATTGCCGGAGCAACTGCACAGGGGAAGGAGCTGGATGTCATTGTCCACCTAGGGACAAATGACCTGGCTAAGAAAGGGATTAGAGAAGTGCAGGAAGAGTTTGTGGAATTGGGGAGGGGCCTTTAGTCAAGTAGCACGCACGGTAACCTTCCTCGGAGGTGCTACCCATCTACAGCATAGGAGAGGCTAGGGTGTTCCAGAATCATGGGATTCAATCAGGCTGAAAACTGGGTGTGGAGCTCAGGGATTTGGCTTCATTGGGGACTGGGGTCCACCTGGAGGATGCAAGCCTATACTGGCATGATGGGCTGCATCTGTCCTGAGGGAACCAGGATCCTAGGTGATAGGTTTAAATGCTTCATTGGCAAGCTTTAAACTAGCCAAGGGGAGGCACTGAAAGGAGCAGGAAAATCCTAGCCCCAAACAATCACAGTAGTAAGTGTGGCAAACACCAACATGGAGGTGTTGATAGGAGAAGGGCAGGGTAAATGGAGAAAGTGACAAAAGCAAGAAGGACAGGGATGGGGTAAGGGAGTAAGGCCATCAGGAAATGGAGGGTAATGAGTACCAATGCCTGTAGTCTGGGCAACAAGCTCCCTGAGCTGGTGGCCTTAATGGAAGAGGGATGCCTGGATATCGTAGCAGTCACAGAAACATGGTACACAGAGAACCATGACTGGGATGTTAACATACCAGGGTACATAACCTACAGGAGAGACAGATAGGGGAGAAGAGGGGGAGGAGTAGCTCTCTATGTAAACGAAGGGTTAAAAGCAACTGAAAAAAAGAGTAAACAGGGAGGAGAGGAGGCACTGTGGGTCACCTTGAGAATGTAAAGGCACCACAATCCACAAGGGTTATGTACAGACCCCATGTCAGGGGAAGGAATGGACAAGGATATGATGGAAGGAATTCTTAGAATGGCAGAGAAAGGGAGATACTGTTGATGGGAGACCTGAATATGCCAGATGTTAACTGGAGCAATTTGCTGCAGCCACATCCAAGAACAGGGCCATTCTTGACGCCCTACAGGTGGCAGGCATTAGACAGCTAGTTTCAGAACCCACTCGTGAGGGAGCAATCTTAGACCTCAGATTTCAAACAAGGGCAGTGAGAGTGATCTCAGATCTAGAAGTAGGTTGCCATCTGGGGACAAGTGACCATCAAACAGTGTGGTTCACTTAAACTCAGCTACAGAGTCAAGCCATACAAAAGTGAGGGTACTGGACTTTAGGAGGGCTGACTCTTGGCAAGATGGAGAGTGCCTCAGAAAAGCACTAGCAAACAGGCTAGAAGGAGGTGTGGAGCAACAATGGGGAATTATCAAACTGTCACCTGACAGACAACAAGCCTTTGTGTGAAGCAATAAACAAATCAAAACGAAAGAAAAAGCCACTGTGGTTCTCAAGAGAGGTGGCTGTGAAAGTCAGGAAGAAAAGATAGCATTCGAGAAGTATAAGGAAACACAGAAGGAGCAGACAGAGAGCTGAACCAATTAAGGCAGAAAGAAGCAGGAGGGAAGTCAGAATAGCAAAGGCCCAAACTGAGGAAAAGATAACCAACCAGTTAAGAAGGGGATAAAACCTTTATAGGTACATCACAAGCGTAGAAAGACAAAGGGAGGGATAGTGAGGCTGAATAGAATGAACGTGGGTGGGCAGAGGGGACAGTGAAAAAGCAGGAATACTGAATGAATATTTCTGCTCAGTATTCACAAAAGAGGAGGGGAAGTGCCTAATCCAATTAACAGAAGCACTCTTGATAGGGGTCGATCCAGTCCTTTCACAGAAGAAAGGGTTCTGCAAGAACTCCTAAAACTGAAGGTGGACAAAGCAATGGGTCCTGATGGAATTCACCCCAGAATTCTAAAAGAATTAAGGAAGGAACTAGTGAAACCACTGGCTACTCTTTTAATAAATCATGGGAGGATGGTGTGGTACCCGAGGACTGGAGGAAGGCGGATGTGATTCCCTTCACAAAGTGGGACCAAGACAGAGGCAGGAAACTACAGACCTGTCAGTCTGACCTCTGTGGAGGGAAAGTGATGGAGTCACTTGAAGGAAAGAATAGTTGAGTACCTAGAGGTCAGTGGAGCACAGGATCCAAGGCAGCATGGGTTCACAACGGGAAGGTCATGTAGACGAATGTAATAGATTTCTTTTGACTGGGTGACCAAAGTAGTAGACCAGGGAGGGGCTGTGGACATGGCCTACCTAGACTTTAGCAAGGCATTTGACACAGTCCCACACAAAAAAGATTGATAGTCAAATTAACCAGCCTGGGAGTGGGTCCCAGGGTGGTAGCCTGGGTAAAACATTGGCTGGACAACAGGACACAGAAGGTAATTGTAAATGGAGTCCACTCTGAAGAAAGGGCGGTTACTAGTGGGGTACCGCAGGGTTCAGTATTGGGTCCAGTCCTTTTTAATGTCTTCATCAGTGACATTGCAGAGGGACTGGAAGGAAAAGTATGCCTTTTTGCAGATGACACAAAGATCTGCAACAGGGTTGATACACAAGGCGTGGAAAGGATGAAAAGGGACTTGGCAAGGTTGGAGGAATGGTCAGACGATGGCAGCTAGGATTCAATGCAAAAAGTGCAAAATAATGCACCTGGGAAACAAGAACCCAGGGAAGAATACACAATGGGTGGGGAGGTAGTAACAACAACAAAACAGGAAAGGGACCTGGGGTAATCATATCAGATGACCTTAAGGTTAGCAAGCAAGAGAAGGCAGTAGGGAGGGCCGGGGTATACTGGGATGTATAGGGAGAGGCATCAGCAGCAGAAAACAGGAAGTTGTTATCCCTCTGTACCGACAGTTGGTGAGACCCCATCTGGAATACTGTGTCCAGTTCTGGAGACCCCATCTCCGCAAGGACATAGACAAGATAGAGGCAGTCCAGAGGAGGGCAACTAAAATGGTGCAGGGTCTGCAAGAGAAGCCGTATGAGGAGAGACTAAAGGAGCTTAATATGTATACCCTTGAGGAAAGAAGGGAGAGGGGGGACATGATAGAAACTTTCAAGTACCTCAAGGGAATCAACAAAGTCCAAGAGGGTAGCATCTTTCAGAAAAAGAGACTTGCAAGAACAAGGGACACAATTTAAAGATAGAAGGAGGGCGGTTCAGGGCAATGAGGAAGTATTATTTCACAGAGAGGGTAGTGGATGCATGGAACAGCCTTCCTGAGGAAGTTGTGGGGTCTAAAACTGTGGGAGAATTCAAGAATGCATGGGACAGACATAAGGCAATTCTTGTGGGGGGCAGGAAGATAAAGGCTGTTGGTTAACTAGGATCTGCGGCCTATCCTGTAGGTAGGGAAATGGGCAGACTAGATGGGCCTAGCGGTCCTTATCTGCCGTCAAAGTCTATGTTTCTATGTTAATAAAGCCCTGCTGCAGTCTTGCTACCACATCTGTATGGGAAGCACCAGAAGTGTATAGTATGGTGTCATCTGCATACATGTGTATTTTGGTAGAAGAGCATACAGCAGGTACTGTAAGTCATTCAGAATATTACAAAAAAAAAGGATTGAGGTGAGCACTGAGCCCTGTGGGACTCCAGTCATACTAAGGTTCATACTAAGGTAAGGGAAAAGAGCTAGTAGGCTGAGGCCCATAATGCTCTTATGCTAAGCCAAAGGATAATATGATAAATTATACCTAGAAATGATTAACTTATCAAGACAGTGTTTAAAAGTATTCTTAGTGTCACTCATAACCACAGCAGATGGGAGTTTATTCCAGGGTCTAAAGGTTCTCAGGGTAAAGAAAAAACTTCCAGTTGTAATGCTTAGATGATTTACTGACCAGCTGAAGTGGATGACCTCTGGTGTTATGTTTAGATGACTTGAATTCAAGACCAGACTCAGTCATAACATATGGATCCTGAATAGCATCATATAGGAATGATAGATCACCATGCAGGCGTCTAATAGTAAGAGACATGAGTTTTAAAGTTTATAGCCTGTGTTCATAGGATACAGAGTCAAGACCAGGTATTTTTTAGTGAGCTTTCTTTGTACTTTTTCAAGGGAACTACTATCAGATTTTTTAAACGGACACCATGACTTCGAGGCATACTCAAGATGAGGTCTGACGTATGACCTGAACAAAGGCATTAACCCCTCATGATTTCTAGATCTGAAGTTATGAAAGATCAACCAGACAACCTTATTAGATGTACAAATACCAGAATTCAAGTGTTTAGAGTATGTGAGATCATTGGAGATGGTGATTACCAAGTCCCTCTCATCAGTGGTGGCACAAAGCATGGAACCATCTAATGAGTATGGAAAGTTTAAGTTGTTAGAACCTAAATGCATCACTTTACACTTGGTAGAGTTCAGTTTTATACCCCATGTATTAATCCAGTTAGAGATAATATCAAGATCATGCTGAATAAGAGCTATCTGATCAGACTTAGAACATGGTCCCCAAATTTTCACATCATCTGCATATTTTGTTGTAATAGAAAAACAATTATGAGTTAAATCAGCAATGAAAGCTTGGAAAAGACAAGGGCTGAGAACAGAGCCTTGCAGGACTCTGCTGAAGACCTTACCAGGGTTAAAGAGGTTACCATTGGTAATCACCCTTTGTGTTACATAGACAGTGTCGGCAGATAAGGGCCTATGGCCCACCCAGTCTGCCCATTTAAGTTTGTAAGTTCAGTTTATGTTTTCCAGGAAGTCTGTTGCCCCTTATCCCTGACCTCCAGAATTCCTTTATGTCTATCCCATGCATTCTTAAATCCCGTGATTGTTTCAGCCCCCACCACTTCCTCTGGCAGGGTGTTCCACTTTGTCCACCACCCTGCTCTGTGAAGAAATTCTTCCTTACGCTTCCTCTGAATCGTCCCCTCCCTCCAACTTCATCCCATGCCTCTATTACAGAGCCACTTTTTAATTCAGGCAGTTATATAGTTATTAATATTGAGTCTCCTAAGTTTGTGAATTAGAGCCCAATGTGGCATGGTATCAAATGCCTTACTGAAATCTATAAAAATTACATCACAAGGTATCCTACTGTCCAGGAGAGTGCTAAAGTGTTTATAGAAACAAAGCAGGTTGGTTAAACAACTTTTATCCCTTTTAAAACTGTGTTGCTCAGGATCATTTGCATCAATAACTGGTGCAATGATATCCTTAAGGAGGCTTCCCATAACTTTACAGATAGAAGAAGTTAACCTTATGGGCCTCTAGTTTTACCAGTGATGTTTAGAACTTTTTTATGGATTGTAACAACTGTTGCCTCCTTCCATTCAGTAGGAATGTAATTATTCTGTAAGAAAAGTTCAAACAGGAGTTTTGGTGGCAGAACAATTTGGTCAGCCAGTAGATATAATAAATGGCTCACTATATTATCTGGACCTGGACAAAATTTACCTTTCAGTGTGCGCAGTTTATTACTAATAAGTTCCTCAGTGAAGGTGATTGGAGGATCAGAATGATTAGTAATGGGCTGAGGTATATGAATATGTGATGCAGAAATAATCTTACAAAATTTAGTATTAAACACTTCTACCATGGTTTTAGGGTCATGAATGAGATTATTGTCCATTATAAGAGGGCCCCACCTTACATGATGTTTTCTTTAGAGAATTTATATCAGAATAACATTGTTTTGTGTTGGATTTATTAGCTGTTTGGGACAATTTCAGTTCCCATCTAGATTTGGCTTTTTTAATACCAGATTTGCATTTCTTATTAGATTTAATATAGGACTTCCAATTAGATGTAGTCTTATTTCTATGAAAGTTACAATATTTGTTATTTTTATATCTGATCAATCTTTTGATATTATGGTTCATCCATTTGGGTGCCTGTTTCCATTTGAGTTCTTAGTTTTTGAAGGAATATAGGTGTCCCTAAGGCAGTAATAAGTGATTTAAATGTAACCCAGATTTGTTGAGGTGATTGATGAACAAATGCAGATGTCCAGTCAAAGTCCTTCAAAGCCTGCTTAAAAGCAGAAAGGTCTGCTTTATCATATAGATATATGATTGAGGAATTATGGCTATAGATAATATGATTCTGTAGGGTAAATATAATTGAGTTATGGTCACTGTCTCCAACTGGGGAGGATATTCTTACATCCCTAATATCTAAATCAGCACTTCCCAGGACCAGGTCCAAGAAGCTATTGCCTCTAGTGGCTGACGTTACCCATTGTTTCATGTTGAGTTCTAGACAGGTAGTCAAGAACTTGTTACCTTTGCTACTAGAGGCTGTGGAAGACTGCCAGTTAATGTCAGAGATATTAAAGCCACCAGTGATTATAACAGTTCCCATTTGATTGGCTATTTCAAATTCTAACAAAATAGCATCCAGAATTTGAGTGGGTGAATTAGGGGAAGGTAACATGCCCTAAGATAACGAAATCCTGATTTGATAGGAAAGTTTAATCCAAAGACTTTCAGTCATAATGTCATGAGTTTTCATGGAAGTAGAAATGTTCACAGCATTGATTATATTATTAATAAATAGGGCAATCCCGCCACCGTTCCTATCCTGTTGGTTTTGTAAATAAGTAGTAAACCCGGGTAGGTGCCTATCCCAAAGTGACTTATCATCTCCCCAGGTTTCACAAACAGAGATGATATCTATGTCATTATTGAGAGCTCTGATTTGTAGTTCATCATATTTCTGATTCAAGCTCCTAACATTAAAGCTAAGGAAATGTAAATATTGACTGACAGGTTTACATGAATCAAGAGAAGAGAAACATATCCTTGACTCCCCCCACCCAATGTCTAGTTTAAACGGTTATTGACTATTGACAGAAACTGTTTACTCAGCAAGGCATTGCCTCATTTGTTAAGATGTAAACCATTAGAGCAGAAAAGTTCTGGTTTATATGTAATTTCCTCCCAATTGGTGATACAAGTGATGTTTTGATGCAGACACCAGTGCCAGAACCAATTATTGATGATTTTGATTTTTTGAGTAAGGGAAAATGAGTATCTAGGTGTAGGTAAGTTCTCCAAGAAGCAGATGTCACACCCAAGTTCAATCTATTTATTAGTCATGGCAACATTTGATGATTTAATATTCTAAATGGAGTCCTTATAAATATTATTGGCTCTCACATGAATAACACAGAATGTGTCGGTGTCTTGAGAGCTAAATATATTATCAGCCATGCATGTAAGGTCAGTAATTTTAGTTCCACTGAAACTAGAACAGGTCCTATTATGTTAATCTGGTTAACAAATAGCCCTGCCCAGATGTTTAACAACAGAGTCACCCACTACGGACATTTGCCTAGAATATGTAACATCCCAATTGGAAACAGATAAAGGTATCTCAGTTTCATGGTTAATGATTACAGCATTATTAGATGAGAAATAAATTAATGGAATATCAGAGGTAGGAATAAGGGCTAGAGTTGGAGAACTAGAAATTGACATATCCATGTCACTATTCAGGATGCCTGTGTGGTTACTAATACGAGTGGAAACCTCAGCAGGGATACATAATGTGTCAGTAGGAAGGGAGGACAGGGGTCAAAACTATTATGAAGTGGAATATTAAAATACTCAGTCCATCACCTTTTTACTGACTTTTGACCTTTGAATGTTATACCAGGTGGCATCCTCTGCACTGTTCTCATGGCAAAGCTCATCCTTTTAGCTCTTTTAGATGATTCTAATGGAGGAGATACAGGGACTACTATTAGAGACAAGGCAACTATCACCTACTGATGTCAATACATCTGTAGCAGTAATAGAAATGGGATTAAGTGGAACTGGCATCAGGCAAGTATTAGACACATCACTATCCCCGTGGAGCCTTTTGGACAAAGTATTCTGACTTGACTCAAGTGCCAATAGGCGTTTATATAACTTACCAATCTCACATTGCAGCACTACATTTTCGGTGCATTTGGGACACTGGAAAGGGTGACCATCACTGGTTATGGTCTATAGACTATACATATTGCAGGACATACATTTAAAATCAACTTCCACAGTGGTAGTAGTGATAGTACCATTGATATCATATAAAGGACTTAAGAAGGGTGCCATAGTATCAGATATGGTATTGGACATGTAACAAAATGCGTGTAGAGCATACAACAACCTACTGTGCTTCTGTTACAGGTGAACTATATACTGTTTCTTTCTCTGTGACCCATCCAACACCAACTAACATGCTGAACACACATTGAACTCATGTGTCTTAGTGCACATCTTAGCACCACGACACGCATGCCCTGCTCACACAGGGGAGTAGTAAAATAGGCAGGAGTGACCTGGAAGTCCCCAATAAGGTCACACAGTCTCCCGTTTATAATGCTTCCAAACTGTACAAACCACTGCGAAATCCACTGATGCGTGGAGCTGGCAGTGTCAGAAGTGTATGGTGCCTTCAAATATTAAAAACAAATATACCCACTTGAGCTGTAGTTCCTGGGTGTAAGACTGGAAACTACCACTCACTCTTCCTGCTTCCTGGGTTGGTAGGCAGGGCTTCTAGCACACTACAGCATGGTGTGTTCATTTAAAAGTCACAGAATAAAGTATAGCAGGAGTGATACAGTGTAAAATGCAAAGTAATCTTTGCTCAGCACTCACATCAAGTATTTTAGAGCCAAATGAGCTTACAGAACCACATTAAATACTCGAGTCATGACCTGAAGTGCCCCAATAAGGTCACACAGTCTCCCAATTTATAATGCTTCCAAATTGTAAAACCACTGTGAAATCCACTCATGCATGGAGCTGGCAGTGTCAGAAGTGTATGGTGCCTTCGAATATTAAAAACAAATATCCCCACTTGAGCTGTAGTTCCCAGGTGTAAGGCTGGGAACTACCGCTCAGTGTTCCTGCTTCCTGGCTCAGTAGGCAGGGATCCTAGCACGCTACAGCATGGTGCATTAATTTAAAAGTCACAGAATAAAGTATAGCAGGAGAGATACAATGTAAAATGCAGAGCAATCTCTGCTCAGCACTCACATCAAGTGTTTTAGAGCCAAATGAGCTTATAGAACCACATTAAATACTCAACTCATGACCTGGAAGTGCCCCAATAAGGTCATGCAGTCTCCCAATTTTAATGCTTCCAAACTGTACAAACCATCTGAAAATCCACTCATGCGTGGAGCTGGCAGGCAGAAGCATATGGTGCCTTCAAATATTAAAACAAATATCCTCACTTGAGCTGTAGTTCCGGGTGTAAGGCTGGGAACTACTCCTCCTCTTCCTGCTTCCTGGGTTGATAGGCAGGATCCTAGCATGCTACAGTGTGGTGCTAATTTAAAAGTCACAGAATAAAAGTATAGCAGGAGATACAGTGAAAACACAGAGTAATCTATGCTCATACCACCCATACCACCCCATCCTCCCATGATTTGTTAAAGAGGGTAGTCAGTGGTGTCACTAGTTCTACCATTAGTTCTTTTAGAATTCTGGGATGAATCCCATCAGGCCCCATTGCTTTGTCCACCTTCAGTTTTAAGAGTTCTTTCAGAACCCTTTCTTCTGTAAATGGGCTGGTATCACTTCTGTATCCAGAGTGTTTCTACTGTTTGTTTTAGGTACCTCCCCTCTTCCTTTGTAAATACTGAGCAAAATATTTGCTTAGTATCTCTGCCTTTTCACAGTCACCCCATGCCCACCCTCCCTCCCCTTTATTAAGCCTCACTATCCCTCCCTTTGGTCTTCCTTTGCTCCCTAATGTACCTATGAAAGGTTCTATCCCCTTCTTAACTTAGTTGGCTATCTTTTCCTCGGTTTGGGCCTTTGCTGTTCTGACTGCCTTCCCAGCTTCCTTTTGCTTTAACTGATACAGTTCTCTGTCCTGTTCCTTCTGTGATTCCTTGTACTTCCTGAATGCTTTCTTTTTCTCTTGAACCTTTACTGCCACTTCCTTTGAGAACCATAGTGGTTTCTTACCTCGTTTCGTTTTGTTTATTTGCTTTACACAAAGGCTTGGTACCTCTGTGATGGCAGTTTTTATTATTCCCCATTGTTCTTCCACCCCTCCTTCCTGCCCATTTGCTAGTGCATTCCTTAGGCACTCACCCATTTTCACAAAGTCAGCCCTCCTAAAATCCAGTACCTTTGTCTTTGTATGTCTTGACTCTATTGCTGTGTTTATTGTGAACCATACTGTTCGATGGTCGCTAGTTCCCAGATGGCTACCCACTTCTACATCTGTGATCCTCTCTTCATCTCCATTTGAGAGAACCAGGTCTAAGATTGCTCCCTCTCAAGTGGGCTCCAATACTAGTTGTCTAAGGCATGCCTCCTGTAGGGCATCTAGAATAACCCCACTCTCAGAAGTGGCTGCTGCAACTGCACTCCAGTTAACATCTGGCATATTCAGATCACCCATCAGCAATATCTCCCCTTTTTCTGCCATTCTAAGTATACTTTCTATCATTTCCTTGTCCATTTCCTCCCCCTGAGAAGGGGGTCTGTATACAACCCCAGTGCATATTGTGGTGCCATTGCCGGTCTCCAAATTTACCCACAGTGCTTCTTCTTCTCCCTGTTTACCCTTTTGTTCTGTTGCTTTGATTCCTTCCCTTATGTAAAGAGCTACTCCTCCTCCTCTTTTACCCTCCCTGTCCCTCCTGTAGATAGTGTATCCTGGTATGTTTACATCCCAGTCATGGTTTTGTGTGTACCATGTTTCTGTGACTGCCACGATATCCAGATGTTCCTCCTCCATCAAGGCCACTAATTCAGGAAGCTTGTTACTCAGACTACAGGCATTGGTACTCATTGCTCTCCATTTTTGAGGGCTTTACCTTCTGTTGCAGCATCCCCACTGACTTTTCTACCTTGGTCTTTTTCTCATTTAGTACCCTGTTTTGTAGGGGAGGACAGGATTTTCCTGCTGCTTATCAGTGCCTCCCCTTGACTAGTTTAAAAGCTTGCCAATGAAGCATTTAAACCAATTGCTCAAAAGACTTGTTCCCTTCCTGGACAGATGCAGACCATCCTGCCAGTATAGGCTGGTGTCCCTCCAGGTGGAACCCCAGTCTCCAATGAAGCCAAACCCCTGTGCTCCACACCATTTTTTCAACCATTCATTAAACTGCATGGTGCAAAGTACCCTTGCCTCACTCATGCCATTGACAGGCAGCACCTCTGAGAAGGATACTGTGTGTGCTACTTGTCTTAGGCCCCTCCCCAATTCCACAAAGTCCTTCTTCACTGCTCTAATCTCATGATGAGCCAAGTCATTTGTCCCTAGGTGGACAATGACATCCAGCTCAGACTCCCGTGCAGCTGTTCTCGTGATCCTGAGGATGCGCTTCCTGTCCCTCCAAGCCATGGCACCAGGCAGGCACCTTACTTCAGTTTTCCCTGCTCCCCCCAGTTCTATCCCCCTAATAATTGAGTCCCCCACCAGGAGCTGCTTCCTTTCCTTGTGGTGTCCTCTGTCTCCTTCCTGTGGGCCTCCCTTGTGACAGCTGTCCTCAGCCTCCTCAGTCTCCTCTGTGGGTGCATCCATAGAGTAGCTATGCTCCCCCAGAATGGTGTATGGATTGTGGAGTGGAACAACTGACTGGGTGTGCCTCTGTTCCACCATCCTCACCCTTTCTGAGCCCACTGTGGTCCAACTGCTGTGTTTTCTTTGCAACCTCTGAGGTAGTGGTGGTGGCTCTGGTGTTCCCTGGATGGGGGAGGTTCCCTTCCTACTGTCCAGCATGGCCTGAAGATGGGCAACTTCCTCCCTCAGGGCAGAGAGTTGTCTGCAAATAGGGCAGCATCTCAGCCTCCAGAAAGACTCCCGGAAGACTGCTGCCCCGCAGCCATTACATTGTACTACTCCCCACATGTTTATCTACTTTTTCTTTGTGTGTGTGTGTGTGTGTGTGTGTGTGATTGGTTTGTTATATAGAAATATATATATTATACAATGTATGCTTATATTGTCAGTGCAGTGTGCTAGAGAGGATATGACAGTGATATGCACCTTGCACTCTTGAGGAAATGATGTCAGAACCCCAGGTATAAAGGAACTATTTCCAGGGGTGGGTGGGGTGAGGGGTGGAAGGGTTGGGCCTAAACTGTTCCTCACAAAACAATCAGCTAAAGCTCTGACCCAGCACTGCGATGAGTGCCTTCCTGTCAGCAAGATGCCCTACACAACAATTTGACAGAGAAAATACCCTGCTAATCAAACAGAGAAAACTCCAGACATCCAACTCAGACACAGGTAACCCTCCCCAGCCCCAAAGCAGCCTGGTGGTTTGTGCTGTGAAAGCGGTCAGCCCCAAAATAAGTCAGCTGTGCTTTACACTCTTCCTGCACTGAAAATATTAAGAATTAAGCCAAGCTAGTGACACCTGTGATGTGAGCAGGCCTTTCAATGTAAGCAGGCTGCTGTCTGATTCCAATACACAAAATCTTTCAGTGAAACCAGAGATAAAAACTTAACTACTCAGCCAGCAGGACACTTTTAAAATGTTGCAAAAATATTCCTCTAAATCCTGGGTCTCAACCCCAACAATCAAGCAAATTCAGTTGTATCTCACTCCCTCTGGTTATAAAATTACTACACTTTTAATGGAATTGTGCAATTCTCTGCTTAATGCCAATAAGGGAAAAAAATGAAACTCTTTGTAGAAAGCGTAGCTCCCCTGTTTTACAATATTATGCCTTACCAAGTTTCCAGCTCCTAAATGAAGTTATAGTTTGTTCTTTGCAGTGTTGCAAGGTTCTCAGCTTCAGACAAATCAAAAGTCAGACTGACTGGCTTCTAACTATGAAGGATGCCTAAAATGGCAGTGATGAACCCACCCAGAGCCAACTGATTGACTAGTGACACCTGTGATCTAAGCAGGCCTTTCAATGTAGGCAGGCTGCTGTCTGATTCCAATACACAAAATCTTTCAGTGAAACCAGGGATAAAACTACTCAGCCAGCAGGACACTTTTAAAATGTTTCCAAAAATATCCTCTAAATCCTAGGTCTCAACCCCAACAATCAAGCAAATTCAGTTGTATCTCACTCCCTCTGGTTATAAAATTACTACACTTTTAATGGAATCCTGCAATTTCTGCTTAATGCCAATAAGGAAAAATGAAACTCTTTGTAGAAAGTGTAGCCCCTGTTTTACAATATTATGCCTTACCAAGTTTCCAGCTCCTAAATGAAGTTATAGTTTGTTCTTTGCAGTGTTGCAAGGTTCTCAGCTTCAGACAAATCAAAAGTCAGGTGGCAAGCTGGAAAAGCACAATGTGCTTCTGTAGTTTTGCTAGAATAGGGAGTTGGGAGATTGGGCAATAGTTACCAGGGTTGACAGGGTCATCACCTTTAGGGAGAGGGATGACTGTGGAGATTTTCTACTGAGAAGGGACTGTGGCTAGAGAAAAAGATAGGTTTAAAAGTGTAGCCAGATGTGTGCAAGTACCAGGGGCAGAGAGATGAAGGAGCTTAGAGTTTAGCCCATCAGGACTCTTACTTTTGCTAGGCTTTAAAGCAAGGAGAATTTTAAGGGCATTATTTGTGGAGATGGGTGAGAAGGAGAAAGGGAGGGCTGTGTTGGTGATTGTAGGGGAGGGGTAGTAAGAGTGGTGGAAGAGGTGGAGGGGAATAGTGGCAAGGACTGAAGGAGCACGAGAGGTGAAGATGGTGTTGATGATAGCTGCTTTAGTGAGAGAATTGGTCAGACAGAGTGGAATTATCAACACTGAGGCTTGGAATGGGTGGCTGAGTAGGGTGAAGAGGGATTGGACTACATTCCAAAATTTGGAAGGATGGCTTCTATTGTGGTTAAAAGATGAGGTGAAATATTCAGCTTTTGTGTATCTGGTGGCTGAGGTGCATGTGTTCCTAAAGTAATGGTATTTCTGCAAGTGAGAGTAGGAGTTGGAGTCTTTTTGGGCTTTCCAGGCTTGGTCGTGGGCCCACATGCTGGCCAGCAGTGTTGGGATCACCCAGGAAGGTGATCTTCTTACCCTAGTTATTTGAGGGGCATATTGGTTCTAAATCTGCAAAAATTTG
Source organism: Neoceratodus forsteri (assembly GCA_016271365.2). Lineage (NCBI taxonomy): Eukaryota > Metazoa > Chordata > Ceratodontiformes > Ceratodontidae > Neoceratodus > Neoceratodus forsteri. The sequence continues at coordinate 703,381,674 of CM057455.1, forward strand.
GTACTGCAGTATGTGAGGGCATCATCTACAATGGGTGCATTGGTGATGTGGGACCTGTCAGTGTTGGCAAGATCAGATAGGAGTGAGGTTAGGCTTAGTGAGTGAAATGAGCATAGCATTAGTTTTTTGGGGGCACTTTAGATTGATGAATCTGTGTATGCAGTATATCATGTGATGATCACTAAGGGAGTCTGGGAGAATGCCAGAATCAATGATCTGATGAGGGTGAGTGGTAAGGGCCCTGTCTAGGAGGGAGTGGTTATGAGATTTAAGATTGAGGTGGGTAGGCTCTGTGATGAGTTGGGTTAGGTTAAGGGATTTGATTTCAGTACAAGATTTGCAATGGGTTGGTGACAGACAGTCTATACTGAAATCACCTAGGACGTAAAGCTTTCCTGAGGTGGCATGCATGGTTATTGTGGAAATGAGTTTGGAGACTGTTGAGTTCTGGAGGCCAAGGCAGCAAAATGCACCTGCTGTAAATGTAGGTAGTGTGTGAGATAATGACAGTTTTATAAGGAGTAATTCATATGTAGAGGGAGATGAGACAGAGAGCACTGGGGAAAACTGGAAGACAGAAGAGAGATAAACGGCTATGCCCCCACTCTTGGTTGGCCTATCATGGTGAATAATGGTATTTCTGGGGATTTGAAGGGCATTATCAAGTGTTTTAGATTAAAGCCAGGTTTCTGTGAGAATCAGAATATCAGGATGGAGGTTTTAAATGATGGGCTGGAGCAGTGTTAGTTTTGGGACCAGGTTTCTATTTTTTTGAAATTCCAAGTTTTATTAGTTTAAACAACTATAACAAACTCCAGTCAGTAAGATACAGACAGTGGCCAGAACAACTATGGCACTGATAATGAGATGTAACAGTAGGTGTGTATCAAAACCAAAACAAAGCACAGCAAAACAGAAATACAAGGAACTAAATCAACAGACTAAACAAAGTCTAACCCTCCCTCCCAACTCCCACCCCAGAGTGTGCATAAAACAAAGGAAAAAAGGTGTCAATAACTTGAGTATCAAACATAGTTTAGGGTAATAGCAGCGAGGTCAGAGGAAGTGTCCCCATCTTAAGATAGATATAAAGTGTATAACTTGCCCCATTTTCTGTCAAAAAGTGTCATATTATGACGGGTACCAGCGAGCAAGCATTTGGTTTGAAAATATGAGGTAAGCTCCTTTAACCATTCATTATAGGAGATTGTCAGTTGGTCCATCCAATGTCTAAGAACCAATTTTTTGACCACCATCGATATGATGGCCATATGAAATCTTCTTTCCTTAACAATTATATTGGAATAGGACCCAAGAATACAAATTTCCATAGTAAACAAATCCTGAAGCCCAGAATGGGGTCCAAGTTAGACTGTATAGTTTGCCAGAGGGGGCAATTTTTTCACAGGACCACAGGATGTGAAGGATATTTCATCTTCTTTAGCACACCTGGAACAAATAGGGAAGGAGCTGGCCAAATTTAGCCAGTTTAACCAGTGTGTAGTACATATTATTAAGAATGTGATACTGGGTGAGTCTAAGCTTGTCCTGGGTGTTGTATATATAGCGATCTTTCCATATCTGGGCCCAGTTAAGGGAGTTATCAGTATTAAAGATCCCATATCTTAGAGCCTTTCAACGGTTCTGGGTAGGAAAAGGACAAAAGGTATGAGTATGTATAAAAAGACTCCATGAGGAGCCTTGGCTGGTTCTGAGAGCTGGGACAAAATAGGCTGTACAACCAGGGGTTTAGGCTTCATGCCAAAAAGTTGAACTAATAGGTGTCTCAACTGGAAGATTTTAAATATATGAACCTGGGCTAGGCTAAGTTTAGACAGAATATCAGAAGAAGGGAGAAGAGAGTCCTGACTGTAAAATTCAGAGACAGTGGTGTTTTGTAACTGGGGTAACCAACTAAGAGAAAGAGTCTGGCCACCTATCTTGATAAGACGGTTGGAGAATATAGGTTGGGATGGATCCTTAGATAGTGGAATCTTCACAGAAGAGCAGAACTGGCAAAAACCTTGATGGAGGTGCCAACTGGTGAATATTTGAGAGGGGAAGGTAGGGATTCCCATGGTAAGTAAAAACTATTAGTAGGAAGAAAATTCTGTTGGCATAAGATATGTTTCTCAATCTGTAGCCACTGGGGAGTACAGTCACCTTGGGGTGTAGATAGCCATCGATTACATTTGGAAAAATGACTGGCCCAATAGTAAAAAAGAAAATTTGGGAGGTGAATCTCTACATCTGCCTTGTGTAGAGACAGTCTGAAAAAGGAGCATCTGGGAGTTTTATGTAACCAAATAAAATTAGATATAAGAGAATGAACATGACAGAAGAAGGATAGGGTAGCCAGATATTCAACATATTCAAAGGATAAAAAAGCCCGGGGAGAATATTCATTTTGATAATATTGATGCGGCCCCATAAGGAAAGTGGAAGGGATTCCCATCTTTGGAAATCCAATTGGATGTTTGTAACTAGATCATCTAAGTTTAGTTTTTTGAGAAGAGAAGAGTCCATGGATATGAATATACCTAGATATCACAGGGATTTAGCCAACAATTTCATACCAGATTGCATAAAGTCAGCCTTGTAAGTGAGATGATTAATGGGGAAAAGCTCAGTTTTGTTAAGATTTAGCTTATACTTAGAAAAATAACTGAATTGGGATATCACCTGTAAAGAATGTGCAAGTGAAGACAAAGGCTGGTCTAAATGCAACAGGATATCGTCCGCATAGGCCTAAAGAATATATTCTGCACCTCCCACTTGGATACTACATGTCTGGGGGGAGGCTTTGAGATATCTAAGGAGAGGTTCTGGTATAGATTGAAAAGAAAAGATGACAGTGGGTAGCCTTGTCTGGTGCCAGTAAAAAGGGAAAATCAGTAGATTTTCGCTGAAGGAGAGGAGTAAATCACTTTGAGCCAGCCTAGAAATGGTGTGGAGAAATCCATTTTCTGCAAGGTTAACCAGAGAAAACTCCAGTCCACCTATCAAGGCCTTCCACATCAAGGGATATAAGAGTCATGGGGGAAGGAGCAGTTTGAGCTATTTGGAGAATATGATGTATCTTGCATAAGTGATCCGAGGATGACCTATCTGGGACAAAGCCAACTTGCTCAGGACTAAGTAGTGGAAGCCACATTTTCCTTATTCTGCTAGCTAGAATTTTAATGAGAATCTTGATATCACTATTCAGAAGGGAGATGGGGCTATAGCTCTCTGGATGGGAGGGATCTTTATTTGGCTTAAGGAGAAGAACAACAGTAGCTTCCAGAAGTGAAGGATCAAGGGAGGTGGAATCCAGGATATAGGTATAGAGACAGAGTAAAAGAGGCAAGATCCTTGGAAAATATTTTATAAAGTTTGAAGAGAAACCATCCGGTACTTGAGCTTTGTCCAGAGCCAAGTCATTGATGGTTTCTTCTATTTCAGCAATAGTAAGCACAGTAGAGAGGGATAACTGGTGTTGTACTAGTAAAGTTGGTAAGGGGAAAGCATCAATATATGCCTCAATTTCAACAGGAGTTGGAGATAGTAATGATTTACTATAAAGCTGATGGAAGTAATCTTCAAAGATTGAAGCTATGTTCCTGAGAAGAGTTTTGTATGTACCATCTGGAGCTATAATAGAACGGATTAGTCTAGAGCCTTCTAGTTTCCAAAGGCAGAGAGCCAGTTGTTTCCAGGCATCTTCACCCTGATCTGCATATTTTGATTTGGTCTTTAAAAGAGCTTATTCAGCTTTCTCCTGCATAAGGTCTGAATATTTGTTTCTTAAAGTGAACAATGTCTGAGTAGAACCTGAAGGGAAGGATGATGAGAGAGAAGACTCTCATGACCTTATCTGTGAAAGAAGAGACAAGGAATGGGATTCTCATACTTTCTTTCTCCTAGAGGCAAGCTTGATGAATTCACCTCTGAGGAAACATTTAGGCATGCACCATTCATGGTCAATTCTAGGTACAGAGTCTTTATTAAATTCAGTGGAGGTTTGGATGAGAGATTAAATGGCCAAAATGATATATTTATCTTTCAGAAGCTGGGTTTGAGCTTCAAGGAAGTGTCTTTTGGGATATCTGGGTCAGGAGATAGCTCTATCCAGGCTACAGAATGGTCTGAAATCACTATCGGTTCAATGTTGGTGTTGCCAAGACCAGAGAGAAGGGGAAGACTGATTGAGGTAGTCTATACGAGACCATGACTGGTGGATGGTTGAACAAAAAGTGTAAAGGTGAAGTGAAGGATTGAGGATTCACCAGGGATCACATAATCCTAGTGTGTCCACGAAGTCCCTCAAGACCTTCTGGGAGGCATTAAGGGGCTTCAAGGGAAGTATTCCAATCTCCATCCAGAACCAATGAAGAGAGGAGAAAGGCTGCCAAGGTAGTTGCTTGATCTGCAAAAAAGTGAACATCTCCCACCGGTCAGAGTATACTACCCAGGACTACTTTTACAGTTCAGAAGCCCTTTAACAAAAATATATCAACCTTGAGGGTCCGCAGTAGCTATGTCTGATTGAAAGGGACGTTTCCCATAAGTAAGATAGCTACCTCTCGATTGAAGAGGAGCTGTCAGGTCTGTAAAATTTGAGAAATCCTTTGGCATGAAGCCAGAGAGAATTTGTGAGTCAAGATATGGGTCTCTTGTAAAACATAATATGTGCTTTTAGGAGAGCACAATGTTTCAGAACCTGATATCTTTTAGAGGGATCCCTTAAGCCTCTTACATTCCATGTCAAAATTTTATACATGTTATTTATCATATTTAGCATTCATTTGAATAACAGTTACAAATAAAAAGAGCGAGAACAGTAAATTCCAGATAATGCACATGGTAACCCTCCACTCTTTACCATAACAGGACCACCAAAAGAACAAGGCCCAACAATAATATGATAACATGCTGGTAATGTACCCATAGAATCTGGGATACGAGATCGAGCAAGTAGTCAGATTCAGCATAATGCTATCAAGAATAACTGGATAAATATGTGCATCCCTTAGAGGTTTGCCATAACATGGCATGGCCTTGTGAAAGATTTTCACACAATACCAGAAACTTTCAAGGCCCATTGAGTCAAAGAGGATAACAGGTACCATACAAGTTGTTCGCTTAGGTGGTAAATATGAGAGCAAATCAATATAGGTATAACCCAAACCCCTTAAACCATTTCCCAAACCCCAGTCAGCAATCTGAAATCCTGCAATATTAATATCAGCAAGTGACCTACCATTTTGCCCTGTTAATACCCAAACTAAATAAGTATGTACAACCTCCTTCCCTTGACAAAAGTAACATATAACCAGGGGATGGTAACTGTAGAAAGGAAGAAAACCCATTGTGTCTGACTATAACTTCAGTAATCAGATACTGCCCTATAAAGGAGTACAAGAAAAACTACCTATATGACTTCATGAACACAACCCCTAAACTGCCAGAATGTGATGCATAACAGCATTATAGCAAACCATGCACTAGAGCCCCTCCTCTTCCTCCTCCAGAGTCAGTAATTGTAAACGTGACCCAAGAGAACTGCCCTAAAAATTAGGACTTAATAAATCAGTAGAAATGTAATCTACATGACACCTTAATCCAGAGAGTAGTGTCTATTGCAGCACAGAAGTTGTTCCTCCCTCTGGGATGGTTGGTTAAGCTCTGCCCTGTAATAGTTGAGTAGGTACATGAACCTACAGTAAGGGAAAAACACGCAGTTTGCAAGCTAATCTGTCCAGGTGAACTGGAGGCAATATTTACTAAATAATATAATCAGGACTAGTTGGAATAAGCATACCTCCGCAGGTTCAAGTGCATCCACATCACCAATATTGGTCCTGCAAGGTGATCACCATGAAGGAAACCAAAGAGGGAAGAGATTAATGAGCGGGCAGGTGTAAAAGACCTGGAATACTCAGGAAGCAGGCTCTGAACATTGCGTTCCGGGGACTCATGCCCTTCTCTGGTGGAACCGCAGGGACACACCTGAAGGGAACGCAAAAGTGCTGCAGCCTCCAGCATTCAAAAACACTATGCCCCACCATGTCTTCTATACCGGGGGTCCCAGTACATACGAGGGAAAAAACAGAACCATCTTAAGAAGCCTAAGGTCAGTAAAAACCTCTAAGCTAGCAACGTTAAGAAATATAGCTTAAAACATGAGCCTATAAGGAAAATGGAGAGTATTAGGTCACAATATTAAAAGTTTTAAATTCAGGTATCTGGAAACAGGTTAGGTAGATGCGTTGACAGATCTTTTTTCACTGTTGCCGGATTCTCAAAAGAGAGTCAGTTCCCATTGTAGTGGACCTGTAGCCTTGCTGGGTATGACATTCTGAACTTGATCCGGGCCATGATCAATTTAGAGACCACAGGATGAAAGGTGGTATGTTTCTGTCGAACTTCAAGGGGTAAGTCCTGGATAAAACCAATGTTTTTGTCTTCCCATTGAATGGATAGCAACTCATGGGTTTTGGCGAGCACATGTTGCTTTAAGTAACTCAGGAATCCTATTATCAGTGGTCTGGGAGGAGCGCCTTCTGGGAGTCTCGGTAAAGTGATCTATGTGCCTGTTCAATTGATAGCCAGTACTGAAGGAAGAAGGGCTGACTATCTTGGAAATAAGTTTCTGAGTAAAAGTAATCACATTAGGACCTTCCTGTGATTCTGGTAAGCCCAGAATAATAATATTGTTCCTACGGCTTCGGCCCTCAAGGTCTTCCGTTTTAGCCTGATGTTTTGAGAGGTGCTGTCATAGCTTGAAAATTCCTGTGTCCATCTGATCCTTCCAGTTTTCCAAGGAGGTAGTTTTCACCTCTACATCTTTAATTTTCCAACTCATTTCCCCTATATCCGAACAGAGAGATTTAAGCTCTGAGGAAATATCTGCTAAGGACTCTTGAAAGGGAATCAGCTCCTGGAGGAAACGTTCTTCTGTAAGGGGTCTAGAGGATGATGATGGTCCCGGGGGATGAGCAGAATGGGTTCCTTGGGCCTTGGCCTTCTTAGGAGTCTTGACAGGTGAGACTGGTGGTGTATGGTGCGGCAAGGCCTGGCACATCTCTGCCTCCATCGCGGCCATTACAGCAGGAATGGCACTGAAATAAAGGTCCAGCTAGATCCAGATAGGTACTGGCAGACAGCAGAGATATTTTGGTTTAGAAATATCATCTATATAGCTAGGATTATTGCAGATGCAGGAGAGAGAGGAAGGAGCTCCAGTAAAAGACTGCCTCTAGGCTGCAGGCATCATGTGATCCTTGGGACTAGGTTTCTTATGTTAAGGTGGGCGATTTTTAGTCCTTTGGGGAGAAGAGAGGGGGAAGGGGGGTTGGGCCTGGGTTGGTTTCAGTGTCCCCAGTAGTGAAGAGCAGCAATAATATGAGGAGTCTAATGTGGTTATTAACTTTCTTAAAGGACTTTGAACTGTGTAAGTGGGAGTAGGGAGTGGGGTGGGGTGTCAGTGTGAGAGGAGTAATGGCGAAGAATGCGTGGCAAGGAGGCTGGTGGGTGGGGGGACCAATGAGCTTGTTTGAAAAGGGCTGCGTGACAGACATTTGAGAGAGAGGGATGAGGTGAGAATGGGGGAGGAAGATGGTTCTGGGGTGGGGATGTAAGGGATGGAAGGGTATAGGGATAAAGGAAGGGAAACTAACATGGTTAGGAGAGGGAAGATGAATATGGTAAATAGGAGCATTGCTGGTTGTGCTACTCACATTGTGAATGACTAGCGTAGTTTTTTACATAGTTGGATGAATTGTGCAAGATGAGGGGATCTATGTGCTGCCAGATAGTGTAATGAATGGGCGGTATAAGGGCTAAAATAGCTAGTTAAACAGGGGTTTCTGCAAGCCATAATAAGCTGGTGAGGAAGTGGAGGCATGTGGGGTGTGGCAGAATTTGGAGAAAATTATAGAGGGGACATAATTTAGTGGTGGGGAGGGGAACAGGATGGGTTTGAGTGGAGTGAATGAATCTGCAATAAAAAGCAGAAATGCAGTAATTAGTTGTGCAATTACAAGCAGTATGATACAGGCACATATCTACTGTGTAAGGTGTTAAGACACAGAAGTAGAAGGCTGTAGCAAATGTAAAGGGCTGAAAAAAATGTCTGGAGTGTGCGTGGTGCATGCAGGCAGCACAATTGCTGAGAGGTAAGTAGCGAAGTGGCACATACAGCTGTTGTGAGGAAAAAGTAACATTAACGTAGGAGGTAACTATTTGGCAGAGTTTCACAGTTAGTGTTGCAGCACTTTGTAGAATTGGGTTGTTATAAAAGTACTGAATAAAGAATGCCTCAGGATGTACGTAACTATAGATGCAGAAGATAAACATTTGGAGTGTTGCAGCACTGGTTGAAATGGGACAGGGTTAAGCATTATGTGGAAGTGAGAATCACATGTGTTTGTGGAATGTTGCAGGTGAAGGTGTTATAGAGGGTGGGGTGATGGAGCAGGGTATTGGATAAAGTGCAATTGCCAAGCTCAGGTGAGAGTGGTTGGGAAGGGTGGGTGGGTGTATCACTCTGTGTGGCGAGTGTACAGATAACTATCAGTAGATTTGGCTGACAAAAATTAAAGATCCATTCAGTATGAGTAATGGTGTTGAACACCAACACAGTGTGTTACCACTGTGTGTGACATCAGGTTTTCGAATCAGATGTTCAGGCTGGGTACTCAGTGGTACACTGCCCAAGAAAGGATCATAGTGGGGGAAGTAACTATTTGTTTTAAATCAGACCTGAGCATCACAGCCATCCTAGTAGCAGTGACTGGATCGTTTGAATGTATTACAGTTGCAGGTGCAGGTTGCAAGATTCTCCTCATCTACCATCCACCCAGAGATGGGAAGGAATTCCTGCAGGAAATCATGGACTTCATTGTTGACCTGACATTGGAATCCCCCAGATGGATTATTTTGGGGGATTTCAACACCTGGGTCAACAATGAACTCTAGCAATTTGGCCAAGATTTCCTCCAACTAATGAGTTTGTTGGGCCTGGCACAGGTTATTACCTCTGCAACTCATATTCACTGTCATTCATTGGACCTAATCTTCTTGCTTGGGATGGAGGTCTATGACCTGGTGGTGGAGCCTGTGAGTCGGCCAGACCACCATACTGTAAGGTTTAGGTTTGGGGCACCCCCTAATAGACCTGCCCCTACAGAGGTGGTTCAATACCGCTCTTTAAGGGGATTGTACCCATGTGGTCTAATGGAGGTTTTGGACCTATCAGGCATGATGAACATATGCGATGAGCTGGGAGAACTGGTGTTGACCTATAATAGGGCTGTCATCGGCACCCTCGACTCTGTAGCACCTGTCTGTTTTTGCTCCCTCAAGTCCTGTCAGAAGTCTTCATGGTTTGATAAGACTCTGAAGGAGAAGAGGAGATGGGGTCGAAGGTTGTAGCGGTGCCGGAGGAAATCCGGTCTGGTAGAGGACAAGGTTAGATTGATAGCTCATTATAAAGACTATCAATCTGCAATCTCCTATAAGAGGCAAAGTTTCTGTCCAAGGAGATTGCTGTGGCAACCAACAGCACAGCTCAGCTCTTCCGTACTGTCAATAGGTTGTGCAATCCAATCTGTCTTCAGTCTTGGGGAGCCTTTTCACAAGCTAGATGTGATGAGTTTGCTCAGTCATTTGCCGATAAGATTGCCACTATCAGATCGGAAAGCAAGTCAGTGCCCTCAAACAGGCTTTGCAGTGACAGGTCTGAAGTACCCAGGCTGTCTGGTCTAACTTTGGCCAGTTGGCAATAATAAATGTTGTGCGAATCATCCAGGAGTTGCATCCAACCTACTGTAGTTTAGACACAGAGCCAATATGCCTCTTATTGGGGTGCGCGAAAGTCATCAGCCTGGTCCTTGCTAGGATAGTCCATTGTTCTCTAGTGACAGAGGTTTTTCCAGAGTCTTTGAAGGAGGCAGTTGCTAAACGAGTCCTGAAAAAACCTTCACTGGATCCGGACATCCTGGAAAACTACAGCCCTGTCTCGAACCTGGGCAATGTTATTAAGAAGGTGGTGGCCACGCAACTGGATGATCATTTAACAAGTCAGCATTTATGAGTCCCTCCAGTCTGGTTTCAGGAAGAGGCATAGTACTGAGTCTGCTCTTGTCCGGGTGTTGAATGATCTCCTGATGGCGAGGGATCTAGGGAGTCATTCCATCTTAGTACTCCTCGATCTTTTATCAGCACTTGACACTGTGAACTAAGGGGTGTTGATGGAGCATCTGTGGGTATGCTGTGGACTGGATGGTACAGTCCACAGCTGGTTTAAATCTTTCCTCATGGGCAGGATGCAGAGAGTGGTAGTGTGAATTTTTTCCTCCATCTCCCTGCCCTTGTCATGTGGGGTCCCACAGGGATCGGTCTTATTCCCCATGTTGTTTGCAGTGTACACATTGCCATTAGGAGATATCTTAGGCAGCATGGGCTGAGTTTTCACTGCTACACAGATGGTACTCAGCTATACATGTCTTTTACACCTGGGCAGGAGGAGACAGTCTCGGTCTTTAACAACTGCCTCGCTAAGATTCAAGACTGGATGAGGACCAACTCTTTGAAGTTGAATCCAGACAAGACAGAAGTACTGGTGTTAGAACCAGGTTCCATGTTGTGAGGGTGCTGGCTGATCAGACCTCAGGAGCTTGGCTCGGGACTCCCAGCTGCTTATCTCAGATCAGGTAAAAATCTGGGCATTGTGCTTGACTGCAGCTTGACACTGAAATCGCAGGTGTAGGCCATGGTTAAAGTCTCATTTTACCATCTGAGAAACATCACCCTGATTAATCACCTGATCTCCCCTGGTGACATGCCAACTTTGGTTCACGCCTTTGTAACCACTTGCCTAGATTACTACAATGTCCTATACCTAGGACCACCAGGGGAAGATCTCCACCGATTGCAGCTAGTGCAGAATGCAGCGGCCAGGTTGTTGACTGGCTTATCTAGATCTTGCCATATCACACCTGTGCTCCACTATCTGCACAGGCTGCCAATTGGCAGATCTTCTTCAAGGTTGTTTTGGTGACCAATAAAGCCGTACATGACCAGGGACCTTGCTACCTGCAAGATCTTCTTCATCCCTACTGCTCTTCCTGCCCTCTATGCTCCATTGGACGAGGTTGCTGGAGATTCTCAGGGTTAAATTAAAGTCATCTGGGGCATGTACATTTTGCATTTGTGGCCCCACCTGTGAAATTCTACCTCGTCAGATATAATCAGGCCCCTACTTTTCATATGCGGCACAGTGGGACCAAGTTCTGTGGCAAGATACCATTTGCCGCTAGAACTTCATGACGGTGATTTGTAAGTTCTATGGAAGTTCTGCATCACTAAAAAACTACCACATCACAGTGTTAGCTTGTCATCCTGACTTCACTTTCATGGCAGTGGTTATAGCAATCAGGATGCTGGAAAGCACCGTAACACTAGTTAAAAAAATAACAGACTTAAAAAAATAATTTTATGCCTAAAAAAGCAAAACAAATGTCTCTCCCTTAAGGTCCTAGCCTGTTGCATAATTGACACATGCAGAGGGATCTTATGTGATAAATAAAGTATTTCTATATGCATGCTATCTATCCCACTAATGAGGTTTCCACTGTCTATCACTTACATATTTGTATGTGCTTTCTACACCACTCATGAGGTTCCCACTGTGTATCACTTATATATTTATATGCAATCTGTAACATACATACAAATATGCATGTGTGTGGTGAGAGACAAAGATACTGTGTGTGTGTGTATATGTGTATATATATATATATATATATATATATATTTTTTTGTTTGTGTGTTTTAATTTCCATAATCTTGCATCCTCATTCATACAGGTCCCATTGGAAATGGAATAGAGGAGTTATTGCAAAACTCATTTTTCATGCCAACCTGCTTTCCCTGACACACTGTGTAACACCATCAGGCCATGACATGCATGTGAACCAATTGTGAGATACAGCTCTCCTGCCCATCACAATGTGTCCACTATGTGACAGAACACTGCACCATACCTTCCCAGGCCTGAGCAGTGATGTGTCCACCAATCCTTGTGCTGCCCAGCCAGCTTCCAGAGCTAATCTCTGAACATGAGTTGCCAGTACAGAAATGCAGCATGCTACCCTCTGGCCCAACAGCTGTCCCTGCACACAACATTTCTCAATAACTTTTAGGTGATTCTATCAACCAATGGCAATATGTAATCAATAACCCTGGCAAAAATGCATACAGTGCAATTATTTAACTGGTCTATTCTTTCAACAGGTCTACAGATTATTATATTTCATTTTTCTGGGCATACTTACTTTATTTTTCTTAAAAATTTAGACAGTTAAATTCATTTTACCAGTTATTCATTTCAAAAAGTGTCTCTATACCTTAAAGGCACAAATAGGTTTGTACAAAGTGAGGTATGGACTTAACAGGTCTGTGCTATTGACAAGGTTTGGTTTAAGTTGGCCCTAGTGCAAAAATGTAAGACTGAAAATTGTATTAGGCTGTAGTGCAAGATGAGTAAATATCACCATGCATGATGTGCTGTGCCACCATCTCTGGCAGTGGAGCTGTGGTAGAGAAGTGACTGTTCATTTCTATTGTGAATGCAGCCATTTCATTAGCTAATGTATGATATTATAGCAATGATGACATCACATTCTGAACATATAGGGGGGTTTGGATATAAAAAGAGGGCAAAGGAACCAGATTCTATGTATAAACAGAAATATTAATAAAAAATCACCAAGAAGAGTGAATTTCATGGCACCACAGAAGTTCTCATGGTAGATTGGGTGTTCTCATGCAAAAACCTTGCAGCCGCAGAAATTTAGGGGCCTTGGATATAATTTAAGGATTTTAGTACTGATGGTTTTATAATGAGGTGTAAATGTTAATTTTATCTAATTGATTTTCTGATAGTATGTAAAGCACTTTGACTCCTGGAAATTTGTGCTGAACAAATAAAGTATTGATTAATTGATTGATCAATACCTGTTAATTCTCCACAGGCAAAGGCAGATTGGGGGGGGGCTGGAGACAGTGCCCTCTTGACCTTTTGGATCCCAGATTCTGAGGATGTATCTGAGGGAGAAAGAGCTATTAAATTGTAGGTGAAGGTCAGTCTGTGGCTAGACTCTGATTACAGGCCGCAACAGGAATAGAAGAAAGGAAAGAAAAGGGATGAGGGCATTTAGGGGGAGGGGAAGGAGATCACCAAGGGTTACAGAGGCAAGTACAGCAGGTTGGGGGGAGGAGAGTGCACAGAGTGTTTAAGGGGGGCATTTTGAATAGAAGTCTGCAATGGGAAGAATAGGAAGAAAAGAGTGATGGAGAGACGAGAGGAGAACAGTGCAGAGACACTTCAAAGGGAGCACAGCCAAGAAAGGAGTGTGTTCACAAGAATATTCAGAAAATGAGTAGCATAACTATTAGAACACTACCCAGCTGAAAGCGGTTGTGATTGTATATTTACACTTACAGTTCTTAGCACAAATGGGCCACAGTTAACATTTAACTGAATTACAACTAACTGCTCAGGCAATTGAAGTGGGCCAAGTGCAATTCCTGGGAGAATTCAACAGAATATAGTAGACAAAAATACACATGTAAACACTAATATTTAACTGCAGGGGGAATTCCTCAGAGCGGACACTGTTCAAGAGAACCTAGACAATTGCACTCGACTTCCCTTTGTATAAGTACATCCCATAACATGACTAAAGGATACAATTAGGGAAATGCTGCTGTATGCACTATGATCCATTAACTAACATTGCAGTAATCCTTTTAACAAAAGGACCCTATTTTGCCTTTAAACTCAGATTGTACCAATATAACCAGATAAGGGTGGCAGTAACATGCGACAGGTCTATATATGCAGGCAGGGCACTCCAGGGTGGCAATACTACCTCTGTGTGTGGAAGCAGAGCTAAATAATTCTAAAAAAAAGTTAGCCAAACCTTTTTTATACACAGGTACAGCTGAATAGACTTGCACAGTATATGGGCTACAGTAAAGCCAGAGTTTGCCAGAATTTAAATCAGCATCACTCAGAACAAGGGCACAGGCATAGCTGATTAAAAAGCATAACAACAGTTAATACAATTACAAAACCCCAAACTGCATATATTGAGTTATTACATTACATTACATTACAATTATATCACTCTGCAGTGAGAGTACTGATAGTCCTTATAGAAATAATTATATGAAATGTTTTCATGCTGAGCACATGAAACTACCCATGTGATATGTATGTGGCAAGCATGATTTAAATGTTTAATTGGAACCAATTGCATGCTTGTGGCATGTGTGCAGCAGGCAAGTGTGGAAAACATGCTTTTTATATTAAATTGGAACTGACTGCATACATGTGGCATGCATGCAAAAAGCAAGTGGTCACTGATAACTGCACAAATAAAAGTTAAGTGACTTGCTCAGGATCCCACAGTATACAAGTGGGGGTGGATGGGACTCAACCCCAGGTCTTCAGGTCTCCAGATCTCCTGGTTTGCAGTTCAATGCCTTTAATCACTAAGTTATACTGCCTGCATATATATGGCTCCCTTGTACTTCAGTACAAATCTACATACATCTGCACACATGCAGCATGCTTATAGCCACTGATATACTTTTTATGTTTTCCCCCCATCATCTCAGCTGCACAGCTGAACTGTAGCACACATGCCAATGGAAACACATGTGGTTCTTTCCACCCCCCAATACACACAATTACCCACACAACTACTTAATTACTTCTGTCTGGCCTGTACTCCTACTATTTTCTGTCCATAGTTTTGAATACTTCCACTCAAACAGACTTTAAGGGGCAAACACAAAAGTAGCAATAACTCAACACCCACCCACATGGCCAGTCCCCTCCACTCATGCACACACACTGTAGTGGGTGCAGCCAAGCTGTTACAGACAGCCCACCAAGTATACATATAAATAAAAAGTCTCTTAGCTGAGAACTAGAGAGCCGGAGGTAGGAGTCTTTAAGAGATGATGTCCATGGGTCAGAGTGCTAGGATGTTCTGCCTTAAAATGAATTGACATATTTTTTATTACTGAATAATAACTGGGTCTCCCCTTTTTTCCCATAGGGAAACTGTGCTGTAATTTGCCACAATAAAGGAGTGTTTATTATGGCAAACATGTGCACGGTTTCCCTCACTCTGTGCATGCACCTGCCACAGTTCCTCACTTCCTGACCACTTTCCTCCCTTCTCGCCCACAGCTCAACCATCACAAAACTCGATAGTAAGTCAAACAAACCAAAAAAATTGTCATTTGCCACATACAGGTGGATAACCAAGTATTTTAACACATTTTAAATCTCGCACATTAAAAATCTGTGGACAGCCGAAAACAGAACCAGAGCCGGGCCACACCGGAATGCCTACTATTTTATATAATTGCTGTGGAAAAAAGAGGAGACCTAGCAATTATATAAAATAAAATATGGAGTGGTGTGTGTAAACTTGAAGTTTACACACCCCTTCAGTGTAAATGTTTTAATAAACCCCTCGAGTTTCACTCTTGGGGTTTATGTAGCATTTAACACCTTGGGGTGTGTAAACATTCTGTGACACACACCAATCTCTACATTTATTCTCTATTTTATACATTGATGAGGAGTTGAGAATAACAAAGGCCACTGTTCAACAAACAAGGCCCTTGTTAGTCAAGTGGTGGCCTTCATTAATCTCCAACTCTTCATCAATAATATATAAAATAGTAATAAAAAAATACCCTCATTCATTTCCCAATGGGGCACACTCCAGCATTCTCCCTTGCCCTATGTCATAATGTGCTTCAGCATGGGGATGTGGAGGTCAGCTTCATGGGGAAGGGTGGGGGCATAAGCCTCACTATGGTGGGGCTCCAGTAGTCTGCGCATGCCATACCACTCAACTGTCCCTTAATGCAAGGGACAGTCCTCATTTTACTGCTGAAAACTGCTCTGCCCCTCATCCATCCCTCATGGAAAACATGCGGCTCACACTGAGGATGTCCTGTAAATTTAGACTTTATGGCAGGGGCACCATTTCAGATTTCAGCAGTGAGGAGCCAACAGCCATGGGAGGCCAGGGGCTAGTTAGCCCCTAGGCAGCAAACTCTGGAATGTCTGGATCATCTCTAAAAGTTAAAACTTATTTGTTGTGACTTAAAAGTGATATGCAAATTAGGGAAAATTAAAATGTATAAGATTCACCTGTCTATACCCCTGAGCAGTGGATGAGAGTTGGACTTAAACTCACTAACCAATTTTGTTCCTAGCTGAAGAAGATCTGAAATTCCCCAAAAAACTTTGTCCAAATGTCTCTGCCCAACTCCATTCCATTCAATACCCATCCCCTATGGGTCATGAAGCCATCCAAAGGTGCAGAAATGTGAAAAACACACAATATGTCAGTCCTTCCTCCTTCCCCAATATCCTCGTAAAGAAAATGATTTACTTTTACTTACCTGGCCATCTGGCTAGAACCTACAGCCTAGCAAAGTGTGCCACCAGCCCCGGTTCAGTTCTCTCCCCCTCCATCCTTCTGTTAGAAGCAGTGTGCTATAACTGACCATCCCATGTCTCCAACATGGTCTGCAACCAAGTCACCTCACCAACCAACCCCCTCAACCTGTCTTGCTTGCTTCCTGCTTGGCTGCTGCCACACTGCACTGATTAAGGCCTATGAAGGCCACCCACACTGCTGTCACTGCTGCTGTGAGGCCTAGCTTGCTGCTGTGAGGGGCCCACACTGTTTTTTTTTTTTGCGAGGTGAGCATAGTAGAGTACGTTGGTAGCCTAGTCTTGAGTTAGCATCTAGCTTATCCCCAGCCCTTTCAGCCACCAAGAGAGAGATAAAGACTCAATAAGAGTAGACCAACACAAATATGCCACCACAGCAATGGTCTTGAGTGTTCAGTGCTCACAAACTCCTCCAAGTTGTAGTGTGCAGCCTGTATGCTCTGTGGTGGGAAAGACAGTGTTCCACTCATGTGACTCATGTGCTTTTGCTTGTCTGAAGCTCCTCAATGTCACATGTGATGGTGCCGCCACTAATAGTATGAGAGAGTGGACAACACAATACAGACACAGTCAAGTCAGGAGTGTACCTGCAGCATGAGTGCAACACAGGCCATGGGGGGCACTTAATGTGCAAAAGATAAAATCCAAATTTAATGCCATTATTGCCACACCATTAGAACTATCTAGGGACAAATGCGGTGGGGGGGCAACTGTCCCCTCTGTCCTACCTAAACAACACCCCTGCTTTATGGTAGAAAGTAATTCTCAGGGGCTAATATCAGTACACATAAATATAATGGATTCCACTGTGTTCTGAGGTACTGTATCTGTATGCTTCAGGATTTGCCCTGATCATCGTGAGGATTAGTGTCCCTCATTGTCCCTCATTGTCCCTCATTGTCCCTCATTTTGAATGTCCATGTCCCTCATTTCAGTGACAAAATGTGAGGTATGGTGCATGCTTCCAAGACTCTACTCAGCACAGAGTGCTGAGCATGGCCATAGTGTATACAGAAACATAGAAACTGATGGCACAAGGGGACCACAAGATCCATCTAATCTGCCTGACATGGGTAACTGCCCTCTTCTATCCTTTCTGTGAAATGATACCTTTGTGCCATCCCAGGCATTTTCAACCCATTTATTGTTTTGGCATCCACCACTTCCCAGGGCAGGCAATTCCATGGGATAACCACCCTCTCAGTGAAGAAGGCCTTCCTAACATTGTTCCTGAATCACCCACCCTTGAGCCTCATATTGTGTCCTCTAGTTCTGATGCTTTTCTTCTCCTTGAGGGCAATGGTGAGGCTAAATCTACTTCTTGGTAAATTAGTCATTCTCTTCAGTTCTTATTCAAGAGCTGTTTGGAAAGAAATTGTTCATGACACTTATGGTACATAGTATTCTGGGGTGCCTATATGTTGTTTACTGCATCTCAATAGATGTTGACTGAGAAACTGGCAGCCTTGGAACACCGTGGTCACCAAAGCTCCAGTCAGCAGTCACAGTTTCTTAAAGCTATAGCTATGCCAGTGATCCCTAGTTGGGGTGAATTTTTACCCTAGTAGCGTGATGAGTGACAGTCCATTTTCACAATGACCAGCATAGCATGATATAGTACAGGAGCACAGTAGGGCTGAGTAGGGGTTTCTGTGGTAAACCCCAAATTTTGTACTTTATTAACTTTGTAACCATTAAGCAGATTTGCACAACATTTTACATGTACTGTCTGGTGGAGTAGATCTCTTGAAGTGCCAGGTTTCATTGTTTGGATGTGCAGATTCAGAGATGTGAGTAGAGCAAAAACATAAAAAAATTGCAATTTTTTGCTGTTGTTTTGTTATTGCCGAGTGCCCAAATGGATTGGAATTTTGGCCTGCAACTTTCAGTGTAGAAAGGGCTTGGCAACAGAAATTTGACCGGTTTGGTGAAAAAATATTAATCCTTTCCAAAGTTATTAAATTTTGAAATGTTGGTTCTGAGCATGCTCAGTAAGCACTTCAAAATAGCAGTATGAAATGACTGTATGGGATGAATCCTTTTCATGAGGAAAAATCCTTTTCATTTGCAGCCATCTTGCTTCCCTTTTTCTGTAAAAATTCCAAACTCACAAAAATGACATTCTGCAGAGAGACCGACATGTATCTTAATCATCAGGACTCCGTTAGTTAGATTCTGCACTTAACTGATGGAGAAATTAGCTCAAAATTTTTTTTGTTTACTTTTTAACTTTTAAATCCTTTTTGTGACTCACTTCTGCTTTTCATTTGAACATTCATACAAAAATTTTGCATGAAGGAAAGCGTCACATGAAATTTTCATTCATATGAAAATTTTCATACTGACTCAAACAAAACATGATACGAATATTTTCACATGAATGAAAATTTCATATGCACCTTTACGTATCATATTTTTGTTCAAATGAACATTTTCATATAATATTTGCATTATAAGCAAATCAGGGGTGCAGTCTTCCTTGGGGTTGTCAACCTAAAACTCACCCCTTTAGGTGTGCATGTTTCTGGATTGTATAGATGAGGGTGAGCTTTGGGTTGATGACCCCAATGAAGACTTCACCCCTAATTTGTTTTAGGGGTGGGGGTTGGGTTTACCCTAAAGCCACATTTCCCTACTTTTGTGGCTTTAGCCTTAACCCTAAATGTTACATTAATATGTTTTTTTGCAAAGAATATATGTATCCCCAGTGCACATTTGGAAATGAGCTGTTATTCAGCTCGGTATGCCTTTCCCAGTGAAACTTTTAAATTAAAAATATATATATATAATCTATAATGTACACGTATCTTCTTTGTAAAAAAACACTTTGTCAGTGCACCAGACAGGGTAACTTAATACAACAAATGTGGAAATGTGGTGTTAGGATTTTTCAACAAGTGATCCTACCCATCTCCCAAGCAGCAAAAGTAAAATCATTGGGGTTTTAGATCACTGGACTGTGAATCAGTGGTGGGGTCTTCCTTAGGATTGTCAGCCCTAATGCCCAACCCATTCCATGAGCAAACAATGTCACACATGATCTCCTTTCTAGATGTAGTACCCCCTGGGCCTGCATTAAGAAAGGTACAATGGCATATACAAGGATCAGATTCATTTAATAATAATAATCATCTTTATTTAGGTTAAGCGCCTTTCAAAATACCAAGGTGCTGTACAACAAATTAAAGAACAATAATAAAATTAGCAAACACAATGATAAAATAGTCTGATGGGTCCCTTCAATCCATTCCACTAAAGACCTGATGCCATAAAAAAGTTTTCAATGCCTGTTTGAATCCCCCACAGTCACGCACTCCTGCAGCTGATGGGGTAGAGAATTCTAGAGGGCAGGGGCCACTTACATAAATGCATGGGCCCCAGAAGATTTTAAAGACACCCTTGGAATCTCCTGCAACCCCTCATCAGCTGAACAGAGCTTTCGCTCAGGGCAGTAAGGTACAAGAAGCTCTTTCAAGTAGTCAGGGCCAAGTCCATGTAGGGTTTTTTAAGTCAGTAAACTGACTTTAAAGGTGTTCCGCCACTGAATCGGCAGCCAGTGCAGATCGCGCAGCACAGGGGTGATACAAAAGGATCGAAAAGTCCCTGTCAACAATCTTGCTGCAGAATTCTGCACTAGCTGCAGGCGATGGATATCAACCTCAGGTATCCCTAAGTACAGGGAATTGCAATAATCAAGGCGCAAGGTCACAAAGGCATGGACCAGTGTAGGCAGATCCCCGGATGGAACAAGGTGCTTGATTCTGGTGATGTTCCTAAGATGGTAAAAGGAAGACTTGATGACCACTGACACCTGAAATCATCGTGTCAGCCCATCATCAAGCACCACCCCCAGGTCTCGCACCCGTTCAGAGCTAAGGATCTAGGAGCCCCCCCCAGACAAAGTCCAGAGGGCTGGCCAGCCTTCATCCCCTCTATTCGGTGACCCAAATCCACAACCATCACCTCGGTCTTACCCGCATTCAACTTCAGTCAGCTCAAATTCATCCAATCCTGGATTTCAGTAAGGCAGTTGTTAAATATCGAGAGAGCACTATCCTGGTCAGGTGTGAAAGACAAGTAGAGCTGGGTATCATCAGCGTAGCAGTGAAACCTCAGCCCATACCATCTTACAATGTTCCAGGGGCAGCATAACACTGCAATCAACATGGGAGACAGTACTGAGCCCTAAGGGACCCCACATGACAGAGAGAGTGAGTCAGAGGAATGAATCCAGGACACCACACTCTGAGTTCTGCAGGTGAGGAAGGATGTAAACCACATGAGGACTGTACATGTTAGTCCAGATGGACCTCAAGCACCCAAGCAGCACCCCATGGTCCACAGTGTCAAAGGCTGAAGAGAAATCAAGGAGCGCCAAGATAGAATGGCTTCTCTGAACTCTCTGCATCAGAAGATCATTGAGCACCCAAACCAGCACAGCCTCGGTACTATGCCTCTTTTAAAAACCGGACTGGAGAGGTTTGTAGATGTTATGGATGGTCAAATGGTTCTCCAACTGTACCGCCACTACTTTCTCAATAATCTTCCCTATAAAAGGGAGGTTTGAGATTGGTCTGTAGTTGGCCAGAGAGTCTGGGTCCAAAGAAGCCTTCGTCAGGAGGGGTGTTACCACTGCCTCCTTCAGGGAGCTTGGGAACTCACCCGAATCAAAGGAGCACCAGACTATCTGTACCAGGACCAGGTTGATAATATCACAACAACCCATACTCAGGGAAGCTGGGCCCTGGTCCAAACTACAGCACATAAAGTGCATACTTTGGACAATCCACATAACATCCAAGAGCTCTGGCCGGTCAGAGGTACTCCAGGAAGCACGAGGTGAGGTGACTGGGCACCGATTAACAGCATCACCTACAGAGTGAGTCAAAAGGATCTCTGACCTGATGTCAGCCACCTTATTCAAAAAGAATCAAACAAGTTCATTGTACTCCATTTGCGAAAAAGCTTTTCAGAGCTGTGGACAGGCTGGATTGCACAGCCTCTCCACAGTTTGGAAGAATTGAGCTGGTTGGTTCTGAGTGGCAGCAATCTCCCCAGACAGGAATTCTGCCTTCTTACGGGAGATCACTGATTAGTTGGCCTGGTAATGCTCTACCAATCTAAGGTGGCCATCCTCCAGGGTGGATTTTTGCCAGCGCCACGCTAACCTTCGTCCTAGTCACTGCAACTCCCTCAAGGTCCCGTCAAACCAAGGGGCCTGAGGGTGAAGGGGGAGAGGATGAACATGGACTGGAGCAACTGAGTCCAGGGTTGTGGAGATTGCCTTGTTATAGGCCAACACCAAAGTCGCTGGACTCCAGCTGGACACAGGAATCTCTGAGAGGTCATTTACCACCACTAGGCCTTCAGGGCTCACCTCCCATAAAGGGTGCTAACTGACCATCTCCACAGGGGCAGGCCTACACAGGGGGGTGCAAAAGTTGAACCTCACAGTGTAGTGATCGGATCAACCGACAGGTTCCACTCCCAAATCAGAGGCTTCAATCCCCAGGAGGAAAACCAAATTGAAAGAGTGACTAAATTTATGGGTAGCAGAGTAACAATTTGTGTAAGGCCCAGCGATGTCATCAGCTGGAGGAAGTGCTGTCCAAATTGTAAGAGTTTGTCATCGACCCAGGTGTTAAAGTCACCCAGAACCATGAGTCTGGGTCACTCAAACACCATGTTGACCACAAAATCCGCTACTTCCTGTAGGAATTACTTCTCGTCCCCAGGTAGATGGTAGACAAGAGCTATCATCCAGCCTACACCTGCTACCACAGTACACTCAAAAGATTTGGTCTCCTCAACTGGTACACTTGTGAGGCCCAACTCAGTCTTGAAACAGACTGCCTCTCCGTTGCGCAATCTTGAGTGGTGTATCACTGAGTACCTAGCCAGAACTGAAGCCTCCAACGTGGGGCCAGCATTTTCATCCAGCCAGGTCTTGGTGATGCAAGCCACATCAGTTGCTCCAATAAGGTCTGCAATAATTGCAGTCTTATTCTTAACAGATCTGGCACTGCATAACACTGCTTGAGTTGTATGAGTTTCAAGGACCACCTCGGCTACTTGCCCATCAAAAATGGTGGTGCCCTTGGGTATGGGGACTAGACATGGTGAACCATGTTCCAGGCTCCATTTCACCCCAGTGCATCTTCTAGGCCTAACTACCCCAATGTGAGAGACCAGTTCATTCATTCCCTGATGTGGCACCCCCCACCCCCACCCCCCTCCTACGGACAATACCCAGCACTCAACAGTGTTGGTAAGTTGACAACATCAGAGGTTGGGGGAAACGGGTGGAGGGCATGGAGGGCAGAGGACGAATAGCGCACGACTGGGGGGGAGGCCTACACATTCCACAGGCTTACCAAAAACAAAATACACACTACAAAAGCACCAGACCCAAAAAGAGACCCCCAAACAAGCAATAATAAAGATATCCAACCCAAAATCTACACAAAATAAATAAACAAATATACCCACCCAAAATAAATAATAAAGACACAGTTAAGAGATAAACCCCTCCTAGAACAACATGGATATTTCAATCCAACACTTGGCTCATGGAAAACACAGAAAGAGAAATAATAACAGAAATTAAAAATCTCCTGCCACCCCCTCTCACTAGATATGCAGAACATAAAGTTTTGAATTCCCCAGGCCTCTCACAGCCTGGGAGTAGTAAAAGTCAGGCACTCACACTGCTCAAGATTGAAAGTCCAATGGTCTGCTCACATTAAATCAAAAACAGTTAGAAATCCAAAGTCTTCTTTCAATAAACAAACAAAATAAATCAAGTTTGGATGTCCAGGTCCTCTCACCACCAGGGAATACCAAAAATAGGGCCACTCTCACTGTCGAGGATAGAGAAGTTCAGAATCTAGCCATAATTCTGGAGCAAAGTAAGGAATAATCCAATAAAGTACATGCAGTCCAAGCAAAAATCCAAACTCGACTAGAATGGCTTAAGCAAACACCATATGCTGGTGATGTTATTCCAGCAGAATATCCAGGGTTGACAGTAAGAAGCAAGGGGGGACTCAAAGACTCCATCTGCAGACACCACCACCAGAAATATTCAGTGCCACCACTTCGCTTCCCCAGTAGTGCAGTGCAGTAACTACTCATTGCTGTTTTTGTTTTAAACCTAGAGTTACGTGCTTTTAGTGGTGTTGTTTTATTTATTAATTTAGATTTTGATGACCGGGTAAGCTCACTGAGACCCGAGGTCCCTTTTTCAGGAGTGCCCAGGATTAGTTACAACAGCGGTTACATACAATGGCAGGAGTATACAGTAGTTACAGTCATTGGATTGGGCATAGAGTACTTACAGAGTGTGACAGTACATAATACATGTGGCAACTTAACACAAGAGTTTAAAGGGTGTAGTAGGAACAGCAATATAGAAGCAGAGAATTATAATTAGACCAGTTAGTTCATAAGCTGAGATCTAGCGATTGCAGCCACAGAGACTAAGCTCCAGTAGGTACACTTTCAAGCCAGACTTAAATCCATGAAGAGGGGACAGTTGGCCAGGTTCACTGGGAGAAGGTTCCATGAGGCGGAGCTGAATAATGAAAGGATCACTTGCCTTGGTTAGTGTGCACTCAAGGGATGTCAAGGGACAAACTGCCAAAGATCTCAGGTCTCAGACCCTGACTTTGGGATTGAGCAGGCCATGCATGTGGGAGGAGGGCCTGCAATGGTAAATTTAAAGTCAAACATAGGAGGAGAAGGCAAGTTTGTGCCACAGGTTGGCCAGTGAAGGTCCACAAGGACCGCACAGTGGTGCATTTTAGAGGGAGTTGGTAGTGAAACAAGCCACCCTGTGATAGAGGACAGTCAATTCATTAATTCACCTCTCTAAGGAACTGCAGCAAGGAAGCCCCATAGAAGGAAGGGAGCAGGGCAGTTGGCTATGGTATGCCGAGCTTTGACCGAGAAAGAGTACCCAGCCTGTAGAGGAGTCCAATCTTCTGGTGAGTTGTCTTCATTAAAGAGTCAATATGAGGTTTGTAGGACATCTCGTGGCCAAGGAGGATCTCGAGGTATTTGAGCTTATCAGTGACCTCTACTCTGTTCCCTTTGGTTGTGTGAAGCTGAAGCAGGCCCTGCCTGTCAGCTCCAAGGTGTCTAGTCCCAAACATAATAGCCTTCATTTCTTCATTCAGCACAAGTGAGTTGGTGGAGAACTAGGCCTCAAGTGCAGCAAAACTAGTCTGGAGGTTGGCACTGATTACACTTGGTAGTGGATCGCTGCAGTGAACAGCGGTATCATCTGCATACAGGATAAGGTTGTTCAGCCTGCAAACTCCTTAATGTTATTGACAAAGAGGGTGAATAGTGGGGGCCCAGGATCGAGCCCTGGGGTACCCCAGAGATTACTGGTTCAGTACTAGGCTGGGTTCCTCTCCACAGGATCTTTTGAGTTCGGTTGAGCAAGTAGTTCTCGAACCACTAAACAGAAAGCCCATCCAGTCCCAGTAGTTGGAATTTGGAGAGGAGAAGTTCATGGCTGACCAAGTCAAATGCCTTGGACAGGTCAATGAATAGCGCTCCCATCGGGGAGCCACGATCCATGGCATAGAGGATGTCTGATGTGAGTCAGATTAGGGCTGTGTCGGTGCCATGACTTTTCCTAAAGCTGTGTTGAATGTCAGCTAGGAGTAGGTGCATTTCCAGGTAGTCCTGGATTTGGTTGTAGACCAACCTCTCCTGCACCTTCGCAAGAGGGCAGAGAATAGAGATGAGCCTGTAGTTCCTCACTTTATCCTGGGGTCCTTATTCATGAATGGGGACGATGGTCACAGTCTTCCATTTATTTGGGACTGTTCCTTCAAGGAGGGACCTGTTGATGAGCATAGTGACAGGGCAGGAGATAGCTGGGGCAGCATCCCTCAGAAGCCTAGGTTCTAGAAGTTCTAGTAGATCATGCCCTGGGGAGAAGTCAGGGTTAATTTGAAGCAGAAGGGGGAGCACCTCAGTGGGTTTAACCAGTTTCAAGTGGAACTGAGGTCTAGTGTGATCCCAAGCAGCACATCTTCGGCAGGGTATGCCAGACGGCGAAAGGGGTTTGAGTCCAAAAGGGTTAGAGAAAGCAGCATTAAACACCTCAGCAACTAAAGAAGGGTCATTGGTTAGGCTATCACCAACCAGGAGTGCTCCTTCTTGGGCACTAGAGGCTCCTTTTAGCATCCGATTTATTTGGCCCCAGACTCTCTTGGGATCTCATTGGTGTCTTGACTGGAGATCACACAGGTATTAGGATTTAGCCTGTTTGGAAGCTTTCTTACTTAGATTCCTCAGCTCCCTATATTTCTCCCAGTCAGATTTGCAGCTGGAGGATTTGTAGAGTCCCCAGACCTGGTCACAGAGCAACATGCTTCATTTGAGGCTGGGGTTAAGCCATTTATGGCATTTACCTCTGTACCCTTAACTTCTTACAGGAGGCGTGTTCATTTGCCACAGACTTAAAGAGTTTGTAAAATAGTTCAGCACCTCATCCAGGGTGGGAAGAGATTAGGGATCCAGTTAACAACTTGTAGATCAGAGCACAATGCTTCTGGCATGAGTTTGCTGTAATTCCTGGATTCAATTACTCTGGCAGACATTTTGGGGAGCTTATTGGACCAGTTACAAAAGATTGGTGAGTGGTCACTCAATGGATCTGCCATGATCCCGTTAGTCAATATACGGTCCAGGCTGGATACAAGGGCCCAGTCAAGTAAGGAGTGGTTACCTGTCTTGACGTTGAGCCTTGTAGGCAGGTCAATACCTTGGGTCAGCTTGGTATCGAGTACTGGGTTCTTACTGACAGAGGCCCCACTGTGATCCAATTCATATTAAAATCTCCAAGGAGAATCATCTCCCCCAGTGAGTGTTCTGCCAAGGCATGGGTTAGTGATTCAAGGGATGAGGCAGCTGTTTGGGGCCGGAGGTAGACACACCCTATGTACAAGGGTTTAGTGTCACTGAGGAGTACTTTCGTGAAAATGATCTCATTCACAGAGTCACAGAGTGGAGAGTGGTCAAGCTGCATAACATTAAGACTGGTCTGGGTGTAGATGAGACCCCCCCACCTTTCTTCACTGAACAATCCTTCCTAAATATATTACAGCTGATTAGGTCAACTTCATGAGGAAGGATTTGGGGTTTAAGCCAGGTCTCAGTCACCACGAGTACATTGGGTTTGTAGAGTGTGGTCCAGGCTTCAAGGTCATGGAGTTCATGCCTTAGGCTACTTATGTTCATATGAACCAGCTTGAGGCCCCTGGCATTGATCCAGTTAGAACAAGTTGGGTCACTGAGTATGGTATTGGAGGGGTGGGGACCAGGGTTTGATTTCACATCTCCCCCAGTGCAAGTTTAAGCCTGGCAAGGTATCCAATAATTCTAGAGGTAGTGGAGGGGAGCCTCCTTCGATTGCTCAATGTAAGGTGGTAGAATAAGTTATGACAAATTCCGTGTTGGGTAAGCTCATACATGGATAATAATAATAATTCAGTAATCCTCCCCACCTGAGGTTCAGGGGATCCAGGAGAGGGGCGTCCAGAGTTACTATCTGAGTCTGAGGGGCTGAAATCCCAGGAGAAAAGCTGATCAGTCCCAAATATTAGTGCCATATAGACAAGAGCTAATATGAGTCCCAAGCACCGCATGATTGAATCAAGGCCTTGGAAGAGGAAGGGTCAAGAGATTCCCCTCTTAAGAGATAAGAGTGTACCCCTCTCTGGCAGTAGGAGAAGGGTGGGTCTATTACCTATAGTAAAATAAAATCCAGCAGCTTCCAGTTGCTAGTACCTATTATAAGATCTGGATAAACTAGCAAAATGGTCAGAAGAGTGGCAACTGGGATTTAATGCAAAGAAGTGCAAAATCATGCACATAGGGAAGAGAAACCCTGAAGCCACTTATAGGCTGGCAGGGGAGTTGCTAGCAGTCACAAAGGAAGAAAGAGACTTGGGCATCATCATCACTGATGACCTAAAATCATCCAAGCAGACCTCTAAAGCAGTAGAGGTAAGCTAGGGGTGTTGAGGTGTATTAGTAGGGTATCACAAGTCGTAAGAGGGAGGTAATAATTCCTCTGTACAAGACATTGGTTAGCCCCATCTGGAGTACTCGTGCAGTATTAGAGGCCACAACTTCACAAGGACATTAACCAAATTGAGGCAGTCCAGAGAAGGGCAACCAAAATGGTGCAGGACTGCACTGAAGACATATGAGGACAGATTAACGGAGCTCAATATGTATACCCTTGAGCAAAGGAGGGAGAGAGGTGATATGATCGAGACATTTAAACACCTTAAGGGCATAAACAAGGTGAAAGAGTCTAACATGTTTAAATATAAGAAAAATAGCAGGACAAGAGGACACAGCATGAGATTAGAGGGAGGCCATTAAGGAGGAATGTGAGGAAATTATTTTCACAGAAAGGGTGGTAGATGCATAGAATAGCTTACCACAAGAAGTGGTGGCTATGAATACAGTGCAGGGCTTCAAACAGGCATGGGATAGGCATAAGGGAGCAATACAAATGACTATGAATAGATAGGTCACTGACAGAGCAAAGGCCGATGGCACATTTATAAGGTAGAAAAAGAAATGGGCAGACTGGATGGGCCTTGCGGTCCTTATCTGCCGTCAACTTCTATGTTTCTATGTTTCTATGGAATTGCATTCAGCGATTACCAGTTATAAATATCTCAGGTACAGTAGCAAAGTAGCAGGGTTCAAGTTTAATGCATTCAGTTTGGATATTTGGTTAAGTAACCCCCTTGGTTAGACAAGTCATCTTGACAGGAAAGGGAAAACCAGGGCTTGTCCTACCAGGTTAGGACTGGAAATTTTAGTGCTAAAGTAAGGCTAAAATTGTTGCAACTTAGCAAAGTAATAGAATATCAGGACAGTAGGCCAAATTCAGCTTTTAGACAGGGGATATCAGAAACAGATCAAAATAAATTAGTACCAATAGGTTTAGTGAACTTTGCAAAGTAGTAGAACATCAATACAATAAGTCAAATTCAGCTTTTGAACATGGGGATAGCAGAAGAGATTGAAACAATTAGTACCAGTAGACTTAGTGAACAGGAATTACAGTATTTTGTTCAATGGATTAAAGCAGTGAATATCAGTCCCAAGAATGCAGACACACCGGGAGTAGTACTCCCAGAGAGCAGACACAATGGGATAGGCCCCTAAAAGATTAGTGGGAGGGGTCTAAGAGCATTTAAGGGGAGGAGGGAAAGCAGTGGGTTGGTGGGAAAATTGAAGAGGTCCGCCTGGCCATTGCCAGCACCTCGACCCTGAGGAGATTCTTCAGTTGTCCATGGGAAATGTCTGGTACAGGGGGAAGGGACCCACAGCACTGGGTCACCATCTCAAATGCCCAAGTGAAGTCCAAAGTAAATTCTGAGGCTGGCGGGGCTCAGAATGGCTTTAAGTCCAAGTCCTCTGAGCGTCACTGGCAGTGGGGCCAATGGATGCAGAGAGAGCTTTTTTTAAAAATGGTGCTCTGGTGGTTAGAAAAAGCTCCAGCTGAATTAATCAGCTGGAAAGACTCCAAAGCAACTCCGGTAGTTGGGGCAAGAACAGGCAGGAGTAGAACCTGGTAGCAGGTCCATTTTGTGTGCAGCCTGGAGAGTTCTGAGTCATCAGTGGAAATTCCATTGGCAGTGGAAGAGGTTGCGGTCCCAGATGCAGCAGGCTTGGGGAGGTCTGTCTGGCCATTGTCAGCACCTCAACCCTAAGGAGATTGTTCAGTTGTTCAAGGAAAGGTCCGGTACAGGGGAAGGGACCTGCAGCACTGGGTCACCCTCTCAAACCCCTGACTGAACTCAAAAGTAAATGCTGAGGCTGGCAGGGCTCAGAATGGCTTTAAGTCCGAGCTGTCCGAGCGTCACTGGCAGCAGGGCCAATGGATGCAGGAAGCCTTTTTTTAAATTGGCAATCTGGAGGTAAGAACAAAGCTCCAGTTGAATTAATCAGCTGGCAAGACTATGAAGCGACTCTGGTAGTTGGGGCAGGAACAGGCAGGATCAGAACCCTGGTAGCAGGTTTGTTTTGTGCGTAGCCTGGAGGGGTTCTGAGTCATCAGTGGAAATTCCATCATCGGTAGAAGAGGTTGCTGTTCCAGATGCAGCAGGCTTCGAGGGAGTTCCGCCTGGCCATTGCCAGCGCCTCGACCCCGAGGAGATTCTTCAGTTGTCCACAAGAAATGTCTGGTACGCGGGAGGGAACCTGCGCCACTGGGTCACCCTCTCAAACCCTCAAGTGAAGTCCAAAGAATGCATTATTTGCTGTCTTTACTTGGAATTGTTTTGGGCTGTTAAAATTTGAAACCAATTTTTGTGTGCTTTCAGTGGTGCTGTTATTCCTTTGTTGTCTTTACTTGGAATTGTTTTGGGGCTGTTGAAATTTTGAAGCCTAGGTTGGTGTGCTTTTAGTGGAACTGTTATTCCTTTGCAGTCTTTACCCGGAATTGTTTTGGGGCTGTTCAAAATTTGAAACCTAGTTTGGTGAGCTTATAGTAGTGCTGCTATTCCATTGCTGTTTTTACTTGGAATTGTTTTGGGGCTGTTGACCATTTGAAACTTAGTTTGGTGTGCTTTTAGTGGTGCTGTTTTCTCTGCTGTCTTCGTGCTAGTACATACGTCTTGTCTTGTCTGTCTTGCCCTGTAGTTTGGGAGAGGTGCTTATTGTCTGACCTCAGACCCCAGCTACATGATAACTGGAGGTGGGGTTAAATCAGGTTTGAGGTAGCAGGTTGATTTTTGGTTTCTTAGAAGAGACCAGAAGCAGAAGGATCCAGATTCATTTTAGTCCAGTGCAGTAAATGCTCATTGATGTTTTTGTTTTAAACCTTGATTTGTGTGTTTTTAGTGGTGCTGTTATTCCTTTGCTGTATTTACCTGGAATTGCTTTAGGGCTGTTAAAAAATTGAAACCTAGTTTGGTGTACTTTTAGTGGTGCTATTATTTCTTTGCTGTCTTTACTTGGAATTGTTTTGGGGCTGTTAAAAATTTGAAACATAGTTTGATATTATTTTAGTGGTGCTGTTATTCCTTTGCTGTCTTTACTTGGAATTTCCCTGGGGCTGTTGAAAATTAGAAACCTAGTTTGGTGTGCTTTTAGTGGTGCTGTTTTCTCTGTTGTCTTTACATGCTACACATGTTGTCATGTCTTGTCAGTCTCACCCTGTAGTTTGGTGGGTGAGAGGTGCTAATTGTATGACCTCTGGCCTCAGCTACATGACAACTGGAGGTGGGACTAAGTCAGATTTGAGGTAGCAGGTTGATTTTGGTTTCTCAGAACAGGCCAGAAGGGAAGGATCCAATTCTTTTCAGTGCAGTGCAGTAACTACTCATTGCTATTTTTCTTTTAAACCTAGATGTGTGTGCTTTTAGTGGTGCTGTTATTTCTTTGCTGTCTTTACTTGGAATTGGTTGGGGCTGTTGAAAATTTTAACCTTAGTTTTGGGTGCTTTTATTTGTGCTTTTATTCCTTTGCTGTCTTTACTTGGAAGTGTTTTGGGGCTGTTGGAACATTGAAACCTAATTTGGTGTGCTTTTAGTGGTGTTGTTTTCCTTTGCTGAATTTAATTGTTGTAAATTTGCCCTGTTAAATCTGATTGACAGAAGCTAAGCATAGATAATAGCAGCAGTTATGGAGTAGGAGGGGCATTAAGGGGAGGAAGCCCACCCTCGGCACAATAAGTGTTTTGACTAATTTTTGTTGTTATTTCCCTTTTTAAAATAAAAGTATCTGAGGAGTGGTAACAAGATTTTCAGGACAGTAAATTAATAAAGAGGGAACTAGAAGGAGAGCTTCAGTAACAGACAACTACTGGAACTGCAGTATAAATGCAGTACAATGTGGGGAGTTGTGCAATGCAGTGGATGTGGGGCAGCCATATTCAGGCAGACCTGCTGGATGCTGGGGTGCTGTCCTATCTGCAGGCATCTCTCTGGACTGTGGGATGAGGTAGCCAGACCCAGAGGGGAAGTAAACTGGGTCAGGAGTACCTTTGCCCATATCCAGAGACCACTCAGTCCAATGCCACTGCCTCAAAGGATGCCAAGAATGAGGAGCACTTGGAAGATGGTGGGCTTGAGGAGGGTTAGGGAGGTCAGGCAGAGGTACATTCCAAATCTTATTTTACTCCAGAACTCATATGCTGCACTGGAAAATGGGGTCAACCAAACAAAGGTACCCAGAGAAGTGGAAGGAAAGTGTGTGGAGGTCAACTGAGGAGGTAACCTCAGTGGGGAGAGCAATGGACCCCACAGGAGGAGGAAGTGAATCCTGGTGGGGGACTCTATCATAAGAGTGATTTAGCTAGGCACACATGAGGGAGAGGACAGTGAGGTGATGTGCCTACCAAGTGCCATGGCATGGATGAATGGTAGGAATATTCTGGGGATCGCTGACAAGGCAAGATAGGAAGGTGAGCTGGATGTCATTATCCACCTAGATACTAATGACCTGGCAAATGGGAGCCTAAGGAAGTTCAAGAAGAGTTTAGGAATTTGGGGAGGTCTGTCAAGCAAGTACTACATCTGTCACCTTCTCAGAAGTACTACCTGTGAGAGGCATGGGAGAGCATAGGGGTGCATGCAACACGAACTTTAACACACAGTTAAAGAACTAGTACTGGAAAGAAGGGTTTGGATTTATTGGTGACTGGTGACCCACCTGGAGTGATGGGGGATTGTTCAAGCTGGATGGCCTGCATCCATCCTGGAGGGGAATCCAAGCACTCAATGATAAGTTTAAATGCTACATGGACAAGCATTTAAACTAGCCAAGGGGGATGGCAGGCCAGCAAAGAGGGTACCTAATTGCCCACCTCCCATTGCAAGCAGTGGAACCAGTAAACAGGAGGAGGGGCTATCTCTACAAAGCAGTGTGTAAAAGATGGAGAAATGCACCCAAGGGGTGGATAGGCAGAAAGTGGGCAAAATTCAACAGAAGGGCAGGCAGCAGGGAGAACCAGGGATAAAGGATAACCAGGGAGGGGGCTGGAGTAGAACAGCTTAACAGTCCAGGGAGTTCACATCATGAAAAGTCATGTGTGCCAATGCCAGAAGCCTTAGCAACAAGATGGAGGATCCAGAGGCTGCCATGGTGCAGTCAGACTTGGACATTGTGGCCATCACAGAGATCTAGTGTAATGATAACCATGACTGGGAGATGGCCATACCCATCTACAACATATTCATTAGAGACAGGGCAGGCAGGAAGGGAGGAGGAGGTGGCACTTTATGTGAAATTGGCTAAAGGCCACAGAGATCTGGGAAGAACAAAATGGGGAGAGATACTGTGGGTTAAGCTGGAAAGGAAAATGGGGTCAGCAATCTGCATGGGGTGGTATACAGAACACCAGCCCTGGAGGAAGAGACAAATAGAGTTAATTCTAGCCATTCAAAGAATGGCAGACAAGAGGAAGGTGGTGTTGGTTGGAGACTTCAATATTTCAGATGTGGCCTGGAGCCTCCCAGCAGTAGCATCAATTAGAGCAGATTTATCATGGACTCCATTTAAGGTGCCTTCCTTAAGCAACTGGTCAGGAAATGAACTCTTCGAAGGCAATACTGGACCTCATGCTCACAAATGGGGACAGTGTGATAGGAGTAACAGTGGGGGAACACCTGGGGAACAGTGACTACCGTCACTGTTGTTTGAAATCACAGATGAAGCAGAACCAAACCACAAGAAAACACGTATCCTGGACTTAAAGAGGGCAGACTTTGGGAAAATGTGGACATGCTTGAAAGAGGCACTAATGGGAATGGGGAGCGAATCAGGGGTGGAGGAACAGTGGGCAATATTTAAAACAGGGATTTCAAGAAGCAACAGAATTATGCATTAAGCAGGTTAGTAAGGTGAAAAAGAAGAGGAGGCCATTGTGGTGTTCCGTGGAGGAAACAGAGAAAGTGAAAGCCAAAAAGATTGCATTCAGGCAATAGGCAAGGCAAAGCAAATTTTATTTGAAAGATGCCCATCCCGGAGGGTCTGGGCGCCATACATATTAAAAGAAATTCCATATACATACAAATATAAAAATAAATAAATAATACACTTATAAACATCAATACACATCATTAAATTTAAAATAATACCCTCAGCAGCACTAATAAACTCAAACAAAGTCAAAATATTTTAAATATAAATTCAGAAATCGGGTCAGGATACACACACAGTCTGGGAAGGCCTGATTATATAAGAAAGCCTAAGGTGGGCCTTGACTACAAAAGACACAGGTAAAGGGATAGGAAATGTACCAGGAGAAACAGTAGGAGGCAGGGAGGTCAATTAGGGAAGCCAAAGCTCTAACAGAAGAGCGCATCACAAAATCAGTGGGTAGAGGGGACAAAACCTTTTACAGGTACATAAGTGAAAAAAGAAGGGCAAAGGGAGAGATAGTGAGACTGAAGGGTGAAGACTGGGGCTGCGTGGAGGATGACAACAGTAAAACTGACATACTGAACAGATATTTCTGCTCACTCTTTGCTGAGGAAGAGGAGGGTAATGGGCCTAAAGGGAGTACAAGGGGTGGGAATAACGCAGAACTGGACACAAGTCCCTTTACATGAGAAAGGGTCTTAAAGGAACTGGAAGGAATAAGAGTTGATAAAGCAATGGGATCAGATGGAATGCACCCCAGGGTCCTAATGGAACTAAGAGAGATGGTGGCTGAATCGCTGGCAATCCTGTTTAGCTAATCACTGAAAACAGGGGAGGTACCCAAAGACTGGAGGAGGGCAGATGTAGTCCCCTCATATAAAAGCGGGAACAAAGAGGAAGCAGGGAACTGCAGACCAGTCAGCCTGACCTTGGTAGTGGGGAAAATCATGGAAGCACTACTGAAGGAGAGATTGGAGGAACATCTGGTTGCCAGCAGACTACAGGACCCAAGGCAGCAGGGTTTCACCAGGGGAGGTCATGTCAGACCAATCTCATCGAATTTTTCAACTGGGTGACAAGGAGGTGGAGCAAAGCTAGAAGATTGCCACTGCTTCATCACTTGGATCTTGCACAAATAAATCCCAAACCAGGGATTTGGAACCCCTACTTTTAGTTTTCACAGGTCTCTGATGCTGCAGATGGAACACCAGTTTTTTAGACAATGGCATGGGGGGTGTACTACATGATTTCTGTTGCTGGCCACACTTGGGCTCTACCGGCTATCACTATCTATGATGACTATTACTGGGTCATCATCATCTACAGAAACTGCCACATCACATCTTTGAAGAGGGGGTGATTTAACACCAACAGACTAAGACTGTTTACACATAGCCACCTTTAATTTCTTTTTCTCTGGTTCCCAACTGGGGTCACTAAAATCATCATCATATTCCTCATCCACTTCCATTATTTCAGCTTGGATGCTGTCCTGTGGAGAAGATTGAAACCAACCACAGCATCATTACAATCACGCACTATTTTTTCTCCAACATTTGAAGGGTTGGATGACACAGGCATGACCTCATCAACAGAGCTGGAAACATGAGATTGTGATGAGCCATCGTCAGCATCAGAATCATGTTCAACCAATGTGGGGACATCGGGGACTGTGACATCTACTACTAAATTCTGACTTATGGTCGTGGCTTTAGACTCCACAATATTTGGGAAACCGGTTAACTTGCTGTCGCAGGTTGAACTTTGGCCAATACTCATATCATCAGCAACTTCACTACCACCAGTGGGGACAACAGCATCTTCAACCATGATTGAAGCTACAGTGCCACTTATACAACCTACCAATACAACAGGCAGCCCCATTTAGTGGGCAAAATCCAAAAACCATTTGCCATGTTCATTAGCAGCTGTTGTAAGCAGAGCCGCTATAACAATCGCTATCCACCTTCTATTTCAGGAACTGAAGAGTAGACAGCATACAGCTGTCAACAATTAAGTGGAGCAATTTACACCTCCTTGAAAGACCTTTAAGCAGGCGCTGGCACTGTAGCATGGATTCTTTTGTCATAAGCTGTTGAGAGAAGTGTTGATCGCTCTGCTACTGAACTGTGTCTAAGGTGTCAAACTTCATCTTTCTGCTACTTGAACTGTGCCTAATGTGTTAAACAGTATAATGGCACCTAAAAGAAAGGTGCTGTCTCTTAGTGAAAGACTGAGGTGTTAAAATAAATGGATGCAATGCCAGAGCTCAACAAGTGCCTGCAACTGACAAAGTTGAGTCCGAGGAGAAAGTTACTGCAGTGAAGAATACAGGGCAACTCCAACTGATGTGAAGGCACTCCACTAACACTCTGTCAGGAAAAAGGCAACATCCAGTGATGAATCTGGACTGGAGCACACTCACAACAGCTGAAAAAGTCAGGCAACATTGTAGGAAGTTTGTGGTTCAGGCAAAAATGAAGTATTTCCAAAGTGGACATTAAGTAAAAAAATACACTGTGCTGTGAAAAGTATCAGAGTTTTACCAAGTGTAAAATAATATGTGTTACTGTAATGGTTTAAATGGGTTTCTCACAATCTGTAAACAATCAGTAAACAATTGCAGTTTCATGCAGCACGTTGCTTGCATCTTTTTTTTCTTTAACCACAGCACTGATGATATAGCGACCACTGCGTATAGCGGGCAGGTGATTTCTGCATCAATGTCCCTGTTATAACTGGTGCTGACTGTACTGATTGCACTGTAAAAAACATAGTCAGAGAACTCCTTTACTGGTATCAACAATGCACTTCTGTGTACTACCATGCCCATGGCCACTCTTGCCACTGGCAGCAGTGCCATGCCAGAAGCATCTTGCATGCTCATCTGTTTGCAGGCATTTTGGGATTACACAGAAAATTCACAACAAATTGAGATTTCTGAAAGTTGGTGTGGAGGGACAAAAAATAACAACTGTGCTT
Source organism: Neoceratodus forsteri (assembly GCA_016271365.2). NCBI lineage: Eukaryota > Metazoa > Chordata > Ceratodontiformes > Ceratodontidae > Neoceratodus > Neoceratodus forsteri. Next base: position 703,418,104 of record CM057455.1, read on the forward strand.
ATAGATGCAGACTGGGCACTAAACAGATGCAAATGCACAGATGCAGATTGCACACTATAAAGAGATGCAGCCGCACATACATAAAAACACCTTAACCAGTAATCACACAAATCCAAAACTGGAAAAATAAATTTTATCTTTTGCAGTTTGGAGGGGGGAGGTGCTGCAGTAGCCATCCAATAGCTAGACAGATGGAAGCAGTAAAAAATATTGCAGACAGATAACCAATTCAGAGTGTGGTGATTACTGTGTGGTGCAATAAAGATGTGTCTGACTTGATGGCATGCACACACACTCACACACTACAGGTAATGCACAGAAAATTTAACAGTGTGGTACATTATATAACAAAATCTTTTAAACAAAATGAAAATATATACTGCACCACAACAAACAGAAAATAATTATCAACTATTACTGTGTGTACATAAACACACAAATACTAACACACTACAAGTACAAAACAGTTAGAAATACTGCCTTTCTCCTATGAATCTCACTCCACCACAGATATGCCCCTTCCCCAAAGCACACTTCAACAGTGTCTCTCAGAACACAGACTGAATGTTCTAAATTAACATTCAAAATGCACAGAAAAACAATCAACACTCGATGATCTAAGCACAAGTGGGTTTTCTACAGTCGCTGTACTAAATTTGGAACAAAATAATTCGATCAAAAGTGATTTTTTAAAACTTTTCTGATGGTTTGATTCGCAGAGATCTGAGAAAACTGTCTCCAGCTTTCCACTACATACACTATGCAGAACCGAGGCTGTGCAAAACAATATATAGCTCATGTGACCTGCCATCCCATGAATCAATGCAAAATTTGCCTCAAATAGAAATAAACAGGCAAATTAAAGTGAAATCCATTCAAATCAATGGCATAGCATTAAAATTAAGGAAGACTGTAATACAAGGTGTAGTAGCATGAAGACCATTGGAAACAATACATTTTGTGTCACAATTTAAAGGCGGATTAATTTGCTTTGCATTGTAGGGCACTACTCGGATTAGGGCATAATATGTTAAGTGCTCAGCGTAGCAAAGTGGGAGCATTTATCCACTACTAGCAACAAGGCAGCAGGTAAAGCAAATAGGATGCTGAGATGCATAGGCAGGGACATCACCATCAGGAAAAGGGAGGTCATAATTCCACTATACAAGACATTAGTGAGGCCCCACCTGGAGTACAGTGTACAGTTCTGGAGACCTTACCTACATAAGGACATAGACAGGGTAGAGAAGGTTCAGAGGAGGGCAACAAAGATGGTACAGGTGTTGCATCATAAGTCCTAGGAGGACAGGCTGAAGGACTTGAATATGTAATCCCTGGAGGAGAGGAGGGAGAGAGGGGATATGACAGAGATGTACAAGTACCTTACAGGGAGGAGCAGGGTGCAGGAATACACTAATTTCCAGTGAAAATGATGTTCAAGAACTAGAGGGCATGGGATGAATTTGGAGGGAGGGTGATTCAGAGGAAACATGATAAAGAATTTCTTCACAGAAAGGGTGGTGGACAAGTGGAACACCCTGCCAGAGGAAGTGGTGGGGGCTGAAGCAATCATGGGATTTAAGAATGCATGCGACAGACATTTTTATTTTATTTGTTTTATTTTATTGAAATCTAGGATTACAAATACCTTTGAGCAGGAACTGCTCATTTACAAAGGTTCCACGTTGAAGGAATGGGGGGTATACATACATACATACAAAGGTCAACATAATAATACAGTTACACGATAACAAGAAGTAAGAAACTGAGGCTTAGGAAATTCCAGTAATTCAAAATGTGCCAAATGTTAGGTAACGTGACATAACCAGCCAAGGGCAATCTTGGAAATAAGCACTGCAGGTGAGAGGGAAGGGGGTATACAGGCAGGAAGGTCATTGTTGGAGGGTAGAGGGTGAGGGTAAGAGCTCTAAAGGGGAAGGAGAGGAGGGATAGAAGTCAGGACATAATTGAATTCTGGAGGTCAGGGGAATGGGGCAACAGACTTCTAGAAAAAATGTAAAGGGAACTTACAAGCTCAAATCAGCAGACTTGGTGGGCCACTGGACCATTTTTTTTGGTTTTACCAGGAGAGACACACCAAGCTGAAAGCTTATTTACAGGTGTGACCTGGGAGCACAAGGAAGTTAAGTGACTTGTTCAGGGTCACACAGTATGCAAGTGGGATTCAAACCCAGGTCTCCAAGATTGCAGCTCAGAGCCTTAAACCACCATGCTATACTGCCTCCTATCTGCTTACAGTGTCTATGTAGCCATGTAAATGTGTTGACAACTTTTGGTGAGACATACTTTTCTATCTTTGAAAAGTGTATCATTATGAAGCAGTGGTTTGAAGCTGCACCTTGTGCTTCAGATTGAAGAGCTACGGGCTGGGGGACAGGGGTGGGCGTTAGGGTTGACAACCACAAGGAAGATCCCACCACTGATTTGCCAAGACTCTGAGACCCAAAACCCTAATGTTTTCCTTTTTCCACTTGAGGGATGGGGTAGGGTGTTAGGGTTGGGAACCCCAATGCTACATTCCCAACTTTTGTGACATTAAGTTACCCTATCTTGTGCATTAATAAAGTTTTTTGAAAATAATTTCCTTTCTTTTTGAGATAATGGAATTGTATCCTCATTCACACAGGTCCCTTAGGGACCAGCATGAACAGACACAGATGCCCTATGTGAAGAGAAGACTCCATCCACCTACAGAAGTGCAGGGCCTGAAAACTATGGGCCCTGCAGTTTAATGCAATAACAGATATGAAGAATTCAGCGGGCTATCACATGGGCTGCAGTAGTGCAGGGCCCTGTGGTCCCTGCACTTCTATGTGGTAACAGCTACAGATGCACATAGCAGAGTGCATATGTCAGGCAATGCACAGGCCCCTCTGCCACCCAAGGGGGAGAGGTGCAAGACCCTATGCCAAGTGGACAGTTGTCTTCACTATATGGTAGCAAGACCTATGCAGACAACTCTGCACCTTTCATTCACTGTGGGGGGTTGCATAACAGCATACTCCTCCCACACTCACCCATCCAGCTGGGTCACTGAGCTCACCTCTGAACTCAGCTCACAAGCACATATTCACAAATTATACCAGTTGGGGTCAAGAGTGGCAGTACACACAAAGTTTGTTAATTATATATTGTTTTTTGCAATTTTGACCCCAAATTTTCAAGATACTGATTTTATGATGTGCCTTATAAACACAACATGTACCATTTATAATATAGAGGGCGAAATGTCATTTTGCACCAGAAGTGTGAGAACACATCTCATCCAGTAATAAAAAAAATGACATGTCATGTTTATGAGGTGGTGTGGAATGATGGCTATCTTGAAAGTTTGGCATCAAAATAATGAAAATTAGTGATGTTATGAATGAATGTTGAAATACTGCAATGTTCCATTACAGAATATGTGCATTTTACTGTATTTGTACACCAAATTAGCAGCATAACCTTCTTATTACTCCACCTCGTGATCCCAATAGTAAAAATTTTTAAATCCTCTGCCGAAACTTCATTCTGTGGCATCGAAACATCATTCCACGCCAAGAGGCAAAAACACCTTTCATCTAGGATTTGAAAAAATGACAGCTGTCACATTCACGAGGTGCTGTAACAAAATGGCTACGTTGAAAATTTTGGGTCAAAATATTTAATATTATTAAGGTTACGAGCAAGCATAGTATAATTTCAACATATGTGCATAACTTTATCAGCTTTACATATTTTGACCCCAAATTTTCAACATAGCCTTCTGATGACCCCACTTCATGAACAAGGGTGGTGACAATTTTAAAGTTTCACCCAAAAGATGATTTTGTCAAGCAACCATGAAATCACCTTTTGGGCTTGATTCATGTAATTCCACCACCACTGATAATGAAGTGGGGTCCCAAAAAGGCCATGCTGAAACTTATTTGTCAAAATATGCAAACAATTGCAAAGTTATGCATCAAAGTTTAAAACCCCACTGAAATACATTGAACTGCACTTACCTTAGTTTCTCATATTGAAGTCAATGGTTCCAGCAGAAAGACGTGTCTTCCATCAGAGAGTGGATCTTCTCCTTGGGACCTGTTCATGTGAGTGAGGGTGTGTGGGGGTGTACTGTGGGAGTGGGGTAGTGGGTGCTGAGTGGGAGGTGGGGTAGGGTCATCTCAGCGGGGACCATTTTCTTTTAGAGGTTAAAAAACCATTGAGGAACATTTTCTTTATTTCAGACCAGGATGGTGATTGGAGGGTGAGGGGTGCCACTAGACACCAGGGAAAGACACAAATATTATGGGGACAGTGATCAGAGGTGGGGGTCCACTAGACACCAGGAAAAGACACAAATGTTATGGGGACAGCAATCAGAGGGTGGGAGTGCCACTAGACACCAGGGAAAGAAACAAATATTATGGGGATGGTGATCTGATAGTGGGGTGTGCCACTAGACACTAGGAAAAGACACAAATAATACAGGGACAGCAATCGCAGGGTGAGGGTGCCACTAGACATCAGAACAAGTCACAAGTATTAAGGGGACAATGATTGGAGTGTGGGGGGTGCCACTAGACACCAGGAGGAGACAACTGTATTATAGGGATGGCGATTTGAGGATGAGGAGTGCCAGAATACACCAGAGAAAGATACATATTTTACAGGTATGGCAATCAGAGGTGGGGGTGCCACTAGACACAGCGGAAGAGAACTGCATTACAGGGACAGTGATTGGAGGCGAGGGTGCCTAGACACCAGGAAAAATAACTCTATTATGGGGTTGGCAAGATAATATAAACATGGGGATGGCAATTAGAGGGTGGCGGCCACTAGACATAAGGGAAATGTAACATACTGAAAGGGAAGGCAGTGGGGGCACCAGTAGACACCAGGGAAATGGTGGCTCACTGCTCTCACTGCAGCCTGCAGCACCAGTTTCAGCTGCAGCTGCAGAAGTCAAGAACGTTCCTCTTTTCTCATACAGGCAACATGGGTAAATGGATCCTCTCGCTGAACTGGGCACCCTGAATTTAGTGATCCCAGAAAAGGTCTTTCTGGCAACTTTAGAAAACAAAAAAACACCAGAATCTAGCTAAATGGTTCCTGTTTAGCTAGGATCAGGTGTTTGCTTTTTTAAACAAATACATAATGTGTATGTACTTTAAATGTTTGTAAGTTTAAAGAGTAAAAAGATAATGGTGGCCTTCTAGACTGTTTTCCCCATGACAAGTAAACCATGCAAATAATCACTTGCAATGTTTTGTTTACCTGTCATGATAGTTTTTATTACCTGTCGCACTGGAATGTTAACTCAAAAATCATTATAACCTTTAATGGTATACTATTTTCCACCAAACCTTCAAAAGGCACACCCTTGGCATGGGCCCCTTCAACCATAAAAAAATTATGAAAAAATTCCATAGCATCTAGGATGTAGGTGAGAGCACAAAATACACAATATTAAGTATAGGAAAACCAAACGTGTTTTTTTCTGTTTTTTGGCACTCTATATCTCAAAAATAGAACAAGATGGCGTAATAAAACTTTTCACATCTTCAGACTCTGGCAGGCTGAGAACACATGCCAGATTTTTGGTTATTTTATCAAAGAATGCAAAAGTTATTATGGTGCAAAAAACAGTTTAACATTAAACAGGCTACTCAACCCTAACTATAGGGGTGTGGTCCCTTCGCAATAGTTAGGGTTCAGTAAGCTGTTTAATGGTAATACCCAATTTTTGCCTTGTAATAACTTTGCAGCTGCTCAAGGGATTTGCAGAAACTTTTGTATGCTTCATTGGAAACCAAAGGACTCTTGATATGCTAAGTTTTGTTCTCATCAGATGTGGGGATTCCAAAATGAGGACAGTGCCAAATGTGTAAAATTTGGGCTTATTTGCTGTTTTTTGTTGCCCCCTAGCGACCAGATCATTTTGAATTTTGGTTTGAAATTTTCTGGATAGAGAGGTCTTGGCCCAGAGTAGGGCTGTTCACTGGTTTGGTATAAAAATAATAATCTGTTTCAGAGTTATAAGGATTTGAAATGTTGGTTCTGACCATGCTCAGTAGGCACATTAGGATAGATGTTTGAACTGAATAAAAGAATTTAGGAATATGAAAAGGACCCTTTTTTCTACATGGCCAATTCTTTTTCATGAGGAAAATATCCTTGTCTGTATGGCTGCTATTTTCTTTTTACTATTTAAACTTACAAACATTTAAAGTACATAAATAATGTCTTAAAAAAACACTGAACCTAACTAAATAGGAACTGTTTAGCTAGATTCTGGTGTTTGTTTTTAATAATTGGCAGAAATGCATTTTCTGGGCACCCAAAATCCAGGTTGCCCAGCTTAGTGAGAGGAGTCATTCACCCGTGTTCTCTGTATGAGAACAACAGGACTTTCTTGACTTCTGCAGCCACAACTGGAACTTGTGCTGTGGATTACAGTGACAGCAGCGAGCTGCCATTTCCCTGGTGTCTACTGGTGCACCCCCATTGCTATCCCTTTATGTATATAATGTTGCCCTTGTTTCTAGTGGCACTCCCCCACCCTCCGATCGCAGTCCCCATTTTTATTTATTGTTTCCTGGTGTCAAATAGAACCTCACTCTCCAATGTACATCCCTGTAGTATATTTGTCTTTCCCTGGTATCTAGTGGCAACCCCAACCCTCTAATCACCATCCTCATAATATGTTTGCCTTTTCCTGGTGTCTAGTGGCAACCCATCCTCCCATCACTGTCCTTGTAATATGTTTGTATTTCCCTATTGTCTAGTGGCACACCCCACCCTTCAATCACCATCTCTGTAATGTTTTTGTCTTTCCCTGGTGTCTAGTGGCAACCCCCACCCTCCAATCACCATCCCAGTCTGAAATAAATAAAACTGTCCCTCAATATATTTTTAAAACTGCAAAAAAAGAAAACAGTCCCTCATCAATCTGACCCACCCATCAGCACCCACCACCCTACGTCCCACAGTACACCCTTACACATCCTGACTCATCTGAACAGGTCACAGGGTGAAGTTCCACTCTCTGATCAAAGACAAGTCTTGCTGATGGAACTGCCATCTGCAATATAAGAAACTAAGAAAAGTGTGGTTCAATGTATTTCAATGGGGTTTTGAACTTTGTGGCATAACTTTGCAATTTTTGCATATTTTGACCCCACATTTTTAACATGACCTTTTGAGTCCTTAGCTCATGACCAATGGTGGTGGAATTACGCAAATGAAACCCAAACATCAATCTCACAGTCACTTAGCAAAATCACCATTTGGACAGGATTTGAACATTTTCACTGCCCTTGTTCATGAAGTTGAGTCATAAGAAGGCTATGTTGAAAATTTGGTGTCAGAATATGTAAACATGGTAAAGTTACATGCATACATTTTACTAAGCTCTCTCATATTTTTGATAATGTTAAATATTTTGACCCCAAATTTTCAGCATAGTCAGTTTTTCACACCACCCCATGAACGCTACAGCTGGCATTTTTCAAATCCCAGACAAAATATGTTTTCGCACCTGTGGCGTGGAATGACATTTTGATGCCATGGGATGACATTTCGGAAGGAATTTGAAAATCTTCACTACTGGGTTCATGAGGTGGAGTACTAAGAAGGCTATGCTGACAATCTGATGTACAAATACAGTAAAATGCCCAGGTTATGAGTGAACATTCTGGTATTTCAACATTCACTCATAACTTCACAAATTTTCATTATTTTGACTCCAAACTTTCTACATAGTCATCATTCCACACCATCTCATAAACATGACATGTGACATTTAAAAAAATCCTGCATGAGATGTGTTTTCGGACTTTTGGTGCAAAATGACATTTTGGCCACTAAACTATAAATGCTACATGTCATGTTCATAATGTGAATTATAAAATGATCCTGCTTTAACCCACCTTAATACCTATCCCCAGTTTCTGCCTTCCTACCATGACCCTCCTAGCAGGGTTCTCAACATCCTGAAGGGGGAAATCAGGAAATTGCTACCCCTTCTCCTCTTATTCAGTTCTTGTCTCTCCCCCTCTCTTCTCCACCTGCCCTTCTGGGTCACCAGTCTGCACAACCTAACCCCATCCTTTTTTACTCCAACAGCACTGACATGCTACCTCAAGCCTACTCCTGGTACACTCATTTACTATAAATGGTTCTATCACATTATTATTGTTTTGTACATTTGTAAGTTCTTTTGTATGATTTTGGACTGTATTGTAATTTACCCAATGTTCCACTACTGTTTATTGTACAATACCTTGTGCTCCAACTTGTTGCACAATCTTACAGTGTTGTATTGTTTGTACTACCCACATACTACTGTAACTGATCATCCTTTACGATCCTATATAACCCCCCCAGGTTGCACCATGAGATAAGCAACTTGTTGTTCAGTGTGCCCTCCTGGTGAAACATTTCAATAAATAAATAAATGAGTATCTTAATTTGGGGTCAAAACTGAAAAAAAGAACAGTATCTTATTCTTAACAAACTTTGTATGTGTTGACAATCTTGACACTAACAGGTATGCTTCGTGATCCCATGCTGGTGAGCTAAGTTTGGGGGGGGGGTTCAGTAACCCAGCTGGATGGGGTGAAGGTAGGGGGTTGGTGCTGATATACAATGATCCCCAAGCCAGGGAATGAAAGGTTTAGGGTTGATTGCATGGGCCTGGGTACATATAGTGAAGGAAACTGTCCTTTTGGCATAAGACACTACACATCTCCCCTTTGGGTCACAGGGGGCCCTGTACATTGGCTGAAAGATGTACTCTTTGCCCTGTGCATCTGTAGTTATGGCCACATAGATGTACAGGGAACACAGGGCCCAACACTTCCACAGCCCACCAGACAGCCCCATGAATTCTTCAATAGATACATAGATACATAGACAGTGTTGACAGATAAGGGCCTATGGCCCACCCAGTCTGCTCATTTGAGCTTGTAAGTTCAGTTTATGTTTTCCTAGAAGCCTGTTGCCCCTTACCCCTGACCTCCAGAATTCCTTTATGTCTATCCCATGCATTCTTAAATCACGTGATTGTTTCAGCCCCCACCACTTCCTCTGGCAGGGTGTTCCACTTGTCCACCACCCAGTCTGTGAAGAAATTCTTCCTCACATTTCCTCTACATTGTCCTCCCTCCAACTTCTTCCCATGCCCTCTAGTCCTGGAACATCTTTTTCGCTTAAAAATAGTATATTCCTGCACCCTGTTCCTCCCTGTAAGATACTTGTATGTCTCTATCATATCCCCTCTCTCCCTCCTCTCCTCCAGGGAGTACATATTCAGTTCCTTCAACCTGTCCTCATAGGACTTGTGATGCAATCCATGTACCATCTTTGTTGCCCTCCTCTGAACCTTCTCTACCCTGTCTATGTCCTTACGTAGGTAAGGTCTCCAGAACTGTACACTGTACTCCAGGTGGGGCCTCACTAGTGTCTTGTATAGTGGAATTATGACCTCCCTTTTCCTGCTGGTGATGCCCCTGCCTATGCATCCCAGCATCCTATTTGCTTTACCTGCTGCCTTGTCACACTGTTTCCCTACCTTGAGGTCATCAGAGATGATAACCCAAGATCCCTTTCCTGCTTGGTGCATGCTATATCCTCACCCCCCCAACTGATATATTGCACTGAACTGTAGGGCCTGCAATTTGTGGGCCCTGCACTTCTGTAGGTGGACAGCATATTCTCTTCACATAGGGCATCTGCATCTGTTTGTGCAGGTCCCAAAGGGACCTGTGTGAATAAGGATACAATTCCATTTTCTCAAAAAGAAAGGAAATTATTTGCAAAAAAAACTTCACTAATGCACCAGTTAGGATAACTTAACACCACAAGCATAGGGAAATGTGGCATTAGGGTTTCCAACCCTAATGCCACCCCTACCCCCCAACCCACCAGTAAAATGAAACAACATTAGGGCTTTTAGGTCTCTGGAGACTTGGCAAATCAGTGGTGGGGTCTTACTTGTGGCTTGTTAACCCTAATGCTAATCCCTGCCCCATAGACTGCAGCCTCCAATCTGAAGAACAAGGTACAGCTCCAAACCACTGGCTCACAATGATACACTCTTCAAAGGTAGAGAAGTATGTATTTCCACAGATTGCCAACACAATTTATTGTACTTTTCTTCAGGGCCCTGCGTGAAAAAAGGAGCTCATGTGTGATGTTGTTTGCTCATGGAATGGGGTGAGCATTAGGGTTGACAACCCCCAAGGAAGACCTCTCTACTAATTTTCCAAGCCTCTGGAGACCCGAAACCATAATGTTTTTTTCCTTTTGCTGCTTGGGGGTGAGGATGGGTGTGGAGCATTAGAGTTGGAAATCCTAACATCACTTTTCCCTACTTTTGTGGTGTTAAGTTACCCTAAGTGGTGAATTAGCAAAGTTTTTTGCAAAGAAAAAACATATATATATCATTTGCAAAATAACTATGTTAGTGCATTAGTTAGGGTTGAAGCTAAAGCAACAAAAGTAGGGAAATATGGCATTAAGGTTTCCAATCCTAACACTCCTGCCCTACCCCTGAAGTGAATGAGGGGTGGAATCTTCCATGAGGTTGTCAGTTCTAATGCTCACCCCCATAGTATGCACTCATGAAACATACACACCTGTCTCCATCACATCTTAGCTTTTCTGTTACTGCAATGGGGTGAGCATTAGGGTTGAGAACCCCAAGGGAGACTCCTCCCCTCATTCAACTCATTGGGTTGGGAAGGGATTTTTGAGTTGGAAACCCTAACGTCATATTTCCCCTACATTTGTTAGTTTAGTCTCAACCCTAACTAATGCATTAACAAAGTTTGTTGCAAAGGAATTTACTTACTTTCTGAGTCAGTGTAATCGTAGCCTTATTTCCCTGTGGAGTGCAGAGCCCTCTGGGCCCTGTGCTCGCACCCATCTATAGCTTTTGAGAAAGAGTAATCATATCCTTTGTTTTCTCCATAGATGCATATATGTATGTCACTGTGGAATGGCTCTGCACTTTCATTTACCGGTATATGACAACAGTGAACAAATTGTCAGCATAGCAGTCTTATAACTCCACCTCATGTACCCCAGTACAGAAAATTTCTGAATCTCTGCCAAACGTAATTCTGCGCAACTGCAACTCCATTCCATGCCACAGGTGTGAAAACACATTTTGACTAGGATTTGAAAAAAGGCAGCTGTGACATATATGAGGTGACATAATGAAAAGTCTTTATTGAAAATTTTGGGCTAAAATATTTAACATTTTCTAACTTTCGAGCGTTCATATCAAAATTGCAACAAATGGTCATAACTCTGGCATTTGCACATATTTTGACCCCAAATTTTCAACATAGCCTGCTTATGGCCCCACCTAATGTATAAGGGCAGGAAAAATGTTCTAACCCTACCTGCAAGGTGAAGTCACCAAGCGACTGAAAAATCACCTTTTGGGTGAGAGTTGCATAATGACAGTGATATTCGTTCATGAGATTAGATCCCCAAAAGGGCATGTTGGAATTTTGTGTCAAAATGTCCAAAAGTGGCTGAGTTATGCATCAAAGCTGTTAATCCCATTGAAAAACTTTGAACCACATTTACCTTAGTTTCTCATTTTGCAGTCGCCAGTTACAGCAGCAAGATGTGTCTTTGCTCATAGAGTGGATTTTGAACCTGGGACCTATTCAGGTAAGTGAGGGCATGTGGAGGTGTGCTGGGGGTGTGGGGTGGTGGGTGCTGACTGGGAGGTGGGGGTGGGGCTCAGATCAGCAAGGGACCTTTTATGTTTTAAAAAACAAACAAACATTGAAGATTGTTTTGTTTATTTCAGCTAGTAAGACAGCATCAGCAGGTGCAAGGTACTACAAGACACCAGAGAATTAGGGAAAAAATAGGGACAGCAGTTGGAGGGAGGGGTGCCACAAAACACCATGGAAACACAAAAATAAAACAAGGTCAGCGATCAGAGGGTGGGAAGGTACCACTTGGCACCAGGGAAATAAATAGAGACAACAATCAGGGGGGTGCCACAAGACACAATGGAAACACAAAAATAAAACAGGGACAGTGATCAGAGGGTGGGGGTACCTCTAGACACCAGGTAAATGGAAAAAGGGGGGTCAGCAATCAGAGGGATAGGATGCCACTAGACACCAGGGATATGGAGTAACAAAACAGGGACAGCAATCAGAGGGTGGGGTGTGCCGCTAGACACCAGGGAGATTGAAAAAGAAATGGGGACAGCAATTGGAGGTGGAGGGTGCCACTAGACAGGAGGAAAGCTTTCATAAATATGGGGATGGTAATCAGAGGGTGGGTGGTGCCATGAGACACCAGGGAATAAGATGAAGAAAAGGTCTAAGGATTTTATTTTCATGAAAAAGGATCATTTTTTGTAGCAAGTAATGTGAAAAAAGATTTTTTTTCATATCACGTGGTCATAAAAAAGGATGTGAAATATAACCAGAAACACATCTGTGGATTTTTTTTTTACAACATTGAAGTGCAACATCCACATTGCAGGATCCCAATGAGCCAGATAGATGTGTTGGGCTCTCTCCAGGATGACTTTTAGAAATAAAAAAAAAAATGAAAACAAGATGGTGGAAAATGAAAAAGTAATATTCCTACATGAAACGAGATTCCTTTTTTGTTACATACATAGAAACATAGAATTTAACGGCAGATAAGGACCACTTGGCCCACCCAGTCTGCCCATTTAACATCTATCTAGAAGTCAATACTGAGCATGCTCAGTAGCCATGTGATCTAAATTAGAAATGCAAATAACTTTGGAATAGATTATTATTTTTTCATCAAAGTACCAAAAGGCACATCTGTGGGCTAGTCCCTTTGTGCCCTAAAATTTTCAGAGCACAGTTCCAAACTGTCTGGACTGGAGGCAAGTTCAAAGAAAAACTCAGCAAAGTCAATAAGCAAAAAGTTCATTTTTCACCGTTCCGAAGCTCGGAAACCATATATCTGGCTGGAATATAACTCAGCAGATTCAGAGATCTAACCTAGGTTACTGCACATGCAAATTTCCATGCAAATCCTCTAAATTTCTGCAAAGTTATTAAAGTGCAAAATTTGGGATTTAACATTGAAGTGCCTACTCAACTCGAACTATAGGGGCATAAGTGCACCCCTGTAATACATTTACACATATACAATAGGACATTAAGTAAGCATGTTAAATAACATACTCAACAGGTTACAAAAACAGGGTAAAATGTTAATCATAGCAACGAAACATAGTATTATAATTTAAATAATCAGTTAAATGGCCCTTGAAGCTTTGCTAGTTTCACACAGAACATTTTGAGGTAAATGGTTAAACAAGCATTTGTCAATGCCAAATGTTGTCTTGCTGGCATTAGCATTGGTAGTGCAGGAGTTAGAGATGCATAATAGGAATGGCAGTGAAGTATTGAACTGGCCTTAGCCCACCCACCCTGCAGAGACTGACAGGCATTGGTGTCATCTGCTATGTCATGCCTTTACCCCACCCTACCCTGTAGACATTGACAAGTGTTGTGGTGTGCTTTGGGGTCTTTGGGCCTTATACTTACCCCATTCCATAAGGAAATATGCTGAGATGGGTGTGGTATAGGAGAATGGGGTGAACTTTAGGGCTGAACACTCCAAGGCACACCTTGATGCCTTTCACTGGCTGCAGGATAGGGGTGGGGGTGGGGGTGGAATGGTGTGAGCATTACAGTCAGTGATCCCAAGTCACACCCCTGACACCTGGCAGTCTCTACAGGGTGGGGTGTTACAGTTGGAAACCCTGATATTATAGGCGTTTGTTGGTATTGTCACTCCAAATTTTCAACATGTGCTTTTTGTGACCCTAGCTCATGAAGAGTGGCACAATCAGTTTGTTAGCCGAAAGGTGGTGTTGCACAGCGGCTATGCCATTTGGCGACACAGGGATGAAAACACATTTTGGGCAGAATGTGAAAAATGACAACTGTTTTGTTCATGAGGAGGTGTGAAAAAATGGCAACGTTGAAAATCTGGAGTGAAAATATGAAAAACTGGTGAATTAATGAGTATGCATAGAAACTGCACAACACACTTCCATAACCCAATTATTTTTGGCATGTTTTTATCCACATTTTCAACATAGGCATTTTGGGATGTCCCCTCATGAACAGTGGCACTGTGATTTTGTTAATCTGTCCCAAAAGTTGATTTCCCACAGCGACCACAGAGGTAAGTATTGTGCGCCACAGGTGTGGAAACACATTTTGGGCAGGCTGTGAAAAATGACAGCTGTACTGTTCATAAGGAGGTGTGAAAAATTTCCAGTGTTGAAAATCTGGCATGAAAATACTGCAAATTTGCGAAGTTACAAGGGTGCATGGAAACTGCACAATGCATGCTTGTAACACAGTCATTTTATGGACTTTCGTCACCAAATTTTCAATGTAGGCATTTTAGGACCTCTGTTCATGAACAGTGTCACTGTCATTTTCTCAAACTGTCCCAAAAACTGATTTCGCACAGTGACCATGCTATTCTGCGCCAGACATGCGAAAATACATTTTGGCCAGAATACGTAAAATGACAGCTGTACTGTTAAAATGGAGGTGTGAAAAAATGTCAATTTTGAAAATCTGGAGTGAAAATATTACGAATTTACAAAGTTACGAGAGTGCGTGGAAACTGAGCAATGTGCGCTCATAAAACAGACATTTATTTGATTTTTTTTCACCAAATTTGCAACATAGGTTTTTTGAGAGCCCCCCTCATGAACAGTGGCACTGTAATTTCGTTAATCAGTCCCGAAAGGTGATTCCATGCAGTGACCATGAAATCACCTTTTGGGACCGAATAAGTCCATGACAGTGACTGAATTAGTGAGGAGGCATAACAATAACCCCATGTTGAAAATGTGGTGCCAAAATTCCCAAAAATGTACGAGATATGCACCAAAGTTGATAAAACCCTATTTATGCTATTATACAGCTTACCAGCATTTCTTCAGTTTGCGGTCAGCTTTGAAGAGTGCAGATGTGTTCCTGGTCCACCGAAGATTGTTGCACTATGCACCAGAGGAAAGTATGGGGTGGGGGGATGTGGGGAGTCAGGGAGTGCAGAAGGTGGGTGCAGGTTGAGGAGGGCCACTGGAGTCGACGAGGGACCATTTTCTGCTTTGCAGGTTTAAAAAAAAAACATTGCAGGATGGTTTTTCTTTTACAGGGTCAGTTGGCATGCTGGTGTGGGCTTCCAGTGTGCCACCTGAGTGTTTTTTTTGGGGGGGTTCTGTAGCCGACGGGGGATTAGGCATTCCCATCTGTACACAACAAATGGGGGGGATGTTATGCCGACGAGGAGTGGGCTCCCTCATCAGCAAATGAAACCGGGAAGGGAGGACATGATGCCGAAGGGGGATTGGGCACCCCCTTGACACACACTTTAATGGGAGGGGGGGTTGCATTATGCTGACGGGGAGTGGGCACCCTTTTTTGACAAATGACATGGGTTGGGGCATGCCAACAGAGGGTTGGGCACCCCAGAAGTTGGCTCTCCATGCAGCGGCAGTCATCGCCACCATGTTAATGGAAGGGCTTCACCAGGAAAGCCACGTAGGGAGGGCGTGTTTTGGTGCTGCTGCATAACGAGCTTGGCTGTCATTGCACTGGACCATTCCTTAGATGTGCTTGCCACATTATGTATTCCTGGTGTGGTGCCTGCATGCTGGCTTATTGGGGAATGAGGGATGCACCTACTGATGCATGCCCTGCATTCACCCAACATTGACCATGCCTCCAAATCTGCTACTAGTGCAATATGTTGGCTGCGCAAGCATGAGCCAACATGAAAAGGACAAAGCACAGTAGGCAAAACAACTTTGACTTTTAAACAAACAAACCTTAATGGTATACCTACCTTGAGAATAAGTATGGGACAGACTGCTACTTCAGGGGAAAAAGGGTGGTGAGACTTTCTGGCTTTTGACCAAGGGAAACCTTCTGAAGAAATACTGCAGAATAGAATTTAGTTCTATCATCAAAGAACAGAACATCCAGAAAAGGGTAAAAGGCACAATGATGCGTAAGCCTCGTAAGCATGTAATGAACCAACATATATTATTGAAAGTAACCCTAAGCCTCGCAATAACTGTATCATGTGCAGATGAGCAGACTAATGACCCATAATGCAGCAAAAAGAATAGTAGACTATGGGCCAGTAGTTGATGGGACTATATGCACTGAAAATTTCCTCGCCTTATAAAGCTGACCTAATGTTCTATGCATTGAGCCCCTGAGTTGGAGAATGTGTTCAAAACATAAAGTATTGACAAGTACAACACCAAGATATTTAAAACTTTTAACTACCTCAAATGGTTCTCCAATCAGATTCTGAATTATAATAGTCAAACATTTGTTATTTTTTGGACTACAAAATTGCATTAATCTGGGCTTTTTCAAGTTTTGTTCTAGTCTTGATGGTCTGAACCAATTATGCAGGAGATAAAACTCTCCTAGGAGTTTCACATAAAGCTCTAATACATTGGACCCCTTGCAAAAAAGGACAGCATTATCCTTGTAAAAAAGTAATTTGATTCCATCACTGATGCAATATACTGAGTTAAAAAACAAAGAAAACAGCAGTGAACCCAGTATAGATCCTTGGAGTATATTACATTGAATTGGATCAAAATCAGAAAAAGAGACAAAATGTGACTCATGTAACACATGTTGTTCCGGTAATTTGATACTTATCCTAAAACTTCTTCAGAGAAATAGAGTATACACATACTAATGACTTCACAAACAGACAATGGTCAACAAAATTGAAGGCCTTAGTGAGATACACAGAAATCAGCCACTACATTGCACCCCTTTAGCAAGAGTGAAAATGATATGGCTAGTGAGCGTCACCAAGGCTGTCTCTATATTATGGTCTCTTTTGAAACCATGTTGGGATTTAGAGAGAAAATCATATGTGGAGAGGTGTTCAGAAATCTGATTGAAAACAATTATTTCAGAGATCTTCAAAAGAGAGTTCAAAGGGTGATTGGTGGAAAGTTAGAAACAAGGTTACAGAGGCCAGATTTAAAAATGGGTTTGACAGTAGCCAGTTTTCATAATTTGAGTAATTTACCATTACACAAAGAAAATTAAGAATCTTAGGTAAAGATTCAGCTATTGCCTCCCCAGCAACCTTGATTAACCGAAAATCAACATTGTTTGGACCTATAGGAGTACTAGGGTTGCCTTTAAGCAAGTACTTTGCACACCTCCCAACTGTCCCTGATATTCAGGGACATCCCAGCTTTTGCCCTCAAATTTTTCCTCTGTCCCTCATAAAATTTGCGTATTCGTGATTGAATAGTGGTGACTGTGAGAACAAAATAATGTCATACATGACAGTTACAGACTTCTTCTGCAGAAGATGCAGCCTACACAAATCCCTTTGTTCAAACAGCTTTCTGAGTGAATATTACCAGTTTTTAAGATATGTTCCTGATTTTGGGTCTTTGTTCCTGATTTTTTTAAGTCTTGTCATTGATTTATATGGCAATTAGCTGAGAGGTATGCACTTGAAGACCAGGTCGGCTGATAGGATTGGAGAAGCTATTGCATTGTGTTGCTGGAATAGTGACTCTACACTAAAATACAGGAAAGACTATATTAGTAAACCATTCTAACATCACTGTTCCAGCTGTGAACTGATGGATGGTCACTTGTCAGGATCACAGTCTACTATATATAAACTGTAGCACGTGCCAGGTCAGCACACACACAGTGAGAACAGTTAAAATATGTCACATGCTGGAAACCAATACAAAGCATGAGGCATGAGGAAAAACAAATTAAACCATTAAATCAAAACCTGGTGGGGTCAAAGCAAGTGGTGATGTTGGGTGAGCTTATCAGCTGTGGCAGGTATTTAAAACTCTGCCATTCATGAACATGGCAGAATGGGACAGGATGCTGGTTAGCACTGTATCAGTATCAGTAACATTTATCTATATTTTGTAGTATTTTATATGCCCATATGCACTGTTATCTAATACCAATGTCTGTTTCTGGTGAAACTAATACAAATGTTAATATCAAAAGAAAATGTAAGTTAGGGGTTTCAAGTCATTAACCCTACCTGTGTCTGTTCTCCCAAATCCTGCAGGCAGGGTTGCTTGATAACTCTATACAGTATGTAATCCAACTAACTAAAACAAATTTTATTTTGCTTACAGTGTACAGACACAGCTAGGGTTTTTGACTTAAGAACCTTAACATCACATTTATTTACTGTTTGCACTTTGTTGTAAACCCATACATTAGCTGAACACATCTTTGTAATAGATTTCCAGAGTTTTTTTAAAGCAAATATTTTCTTGACTTCCCTATTTCCTGTACTCTAATAGCACTCTTGCCCTTACCTTTCTTCCTACCTGATCTGAAAATTGGAATTATCTCATTCCTTACCACCGTAGCTACCTTTTCTACCCTCACCTATACTAAGTGCTCTACCACCCCCTCATCTGAATAAAAATTTCCTAGTGACCCACCAATGTCTAAGCCACCATACAATCCCACCCTCACCCCATCCCATGTATCTGAAAAGCACAGTCCATTCCATGTAAGTAAAGTATCACCCAACTGCATCACATCCACTGTACAATCCTACCACACCCACTGTAACAAAAACATCCCCAAAAAACTGCATCCATGCAGTAGTCACACTTTCTCCCCATGTAATGCAAACAAAGTCCCCCCTACATCATGCCTGCTGTGCAATCTCTCCCAAAATTAGCAAGCTGATCTCATTAAGAATCAATACTAAATCATCCCACAACCTTCTGCCAACAATGACCCACCTCCAAATAAGCAAGTTGACATGGGGAGCTCACCGATGACCCCCACATTGCCAAATATTGAATTATGTCTCATGCTAACAGGTTGCAACTATGTGTCACTCAATATTAAACATGTATTTGTGAATAATTATTTTAATTCAAAAGAAAGGGTTTCAGCCCAGCCAACCTCATTTTAAAAACAGAAAAAGTGATAATCAGGGAGTAGCACCTTACAACATCAAGGCTAATACTAGATAGAGGGATATGGTAATGACGGAGCCCACCAACCCAAAGTGTGTAAAGCTTATTTAATGGGCAGTTTCAGTCATATAGACATTTAGATTCAGTTATATACAGTGCCCACATCAAACATTTTGGATTATGATCATTCATCAGTGATAATACACTGAACTAGAAAACATTAGAAATATATATTAATATAATTATCACAGTTTTAAAGTACAAAAAATATATATAAATTTAGACTTGGAACAAATAAACTCACCATTGGTTGCTTCACTGTGGTTTCTGTAGTTTAAATCCTGAATAGTAAATTAAATTCCTATATAGTTCTGTGTAAAAAAACAGAAATAGCAAACTAAATACTGTCCAAATTGAAAAATGAGAGTATGCAAAGTTCAGGACCAAACATAAAAGTGTATCTCACCATATTATTCAAAAAACTTTTGTTCCATATTTCAGATTATTTTTAGTATTGCCCATATTTCTTGATAGAGTCAGTATAATGTCTAAATATACCAGATATAAGTTACAATCTGTCTTTAGATATCATTAATAAATGCTTAAATATGGGTATGCGCTCAGGATGGTGACACTATTACAACAAAAACACTGATGCCATCAACATCAATGTTTTCTCTGTAATAGACCACCTGAGACCCCAGCACTCTTTCTCTCTCTCTCTCTCTTGGTCCTGAACCCCCTTCCCAATCCAACTCTGACTCAGAGTTTGAATCCTAGAGATCGGGGGGTGCAGAGGATAGAGCCCCCCGATGAAAAAATGGCCGGGGGCTCAAGTCGAATTTATGTTGACCACAAGTTGCAGTCGACATAAATCCATCACTGTGAAGGTGGTCAACAACTTAGTTGTCGAACCAGAATCATAAAGCCTTAAATATGTATCTCTAGTTACCATTTATTTATGTGTGCTTTTAAATCAAGGACAGTTGAAATCTGTTACTATTTCCTTAGCATTATTTTGTGGTATACCTCTCCTAAAGAAAAAATGAAGTAAAATACACAAGGTAAACCATTAATATTTTTCTTTAGCCTATTATTATGAATTCTGTCCCCGTTGCTGACTTCAAAATGAATCAGGTTATGTTAAATGTTTAAATACTCAAATGGTTATAGTCTCCCAAATGCTTTCATTCATTTAAATAGAGCATCTCCTCATGAATTATGCTGCAAAACAGTGACAAATAGTGAGCTTGTCGTTATCCTAAATTCACCATATTTACTCTAGCTTGCATATACAAATCACTCATTTACTGGTTAACTGAGTAAATACATTTGCACAGCTATTTCACAGTTCATTTTTTAACCAAAGAGAGAGACCTCTACAACTTTCCTATATTTTCAAAAGAAAGTACTACTTTCAGTTGTCTGGCATCCTTCACTAACTCTGTTCCTTTAAATGGTGATACATTCGGACGTTGAGGAAGATGGCCGCTTAGATTGCCAGCTCGATCCCCAGCTAACAAAATCCATCAGAATCCACAGTCATTCAGGGGCCCTCATCTTCTAGAAATCTACCCGGCATTGCACCGGTTCCTTACGGCCACCTAACATGGATCTCACGCGTGACTAGCTCTCCGGTAATAACTCTGTGGTGCCAGTTACCATGCAGCTCACTCCAGCTCTTACTAGGCCCTCCAGTAGTGCTCTGGTGGGGGCAGCAGCTCGTTATTAAATACTCAGCAGTGGCTAAATAGTGACAGCACAACTAGCGGCAGCAGCGAGGACCTGTGTACTGGGCTGTACCCCAATATTGGGACTCCTCTGCTACTCTAGAATGGACTTCCCACAAGCTAATGGGCCACCCCTAGGCCTTGCTCTCGGGGGAACTATTGCTCAGCAGGTAGATGTTGGCACTTCTCTGCAACACCTTACTGTAATGCTATAAACCCTCCTGACAATGGTTGACACCATATCTATGACTCTAACTGGCACAGTAATGGAAGTAAAAATGAATGTTGTGGAGCAACGGGCGGAGAACCTGGAAATGAAAAGCATTAGAATATGGCAGAGGCTTAGGGAGCATGATGAGAAACTGGCCACTCTCTGGAAGAGAGCAGAGGATCAAGAAAACAGAGGAAGATGAAACAACATCAGAATCCTAGGGTTTTCTGAGGGGGTTGAAGGCCAGAACACTGAGAGATTCCTTAATGAGGAGATTCCTAAGATACTAGGTGAAAGATGGACAGGCCCAGTTGAAGTAGAACGGGCACACCGAATTTCAAGTGGGGCCAAATACCATCAGGAATGTACCTGGCTTGGGGCAGCTGCAGACTAGGGGAGTTGGCTGCACACTCGAGCAGACTTAGATAGACCTGGTGGTCTGTTTCTGCTGGCACATTCATATGTTCGTATCATCGCTTATGTCCTGAAATACTCCATTAAAGAAAAGATCCTCAGAGCAGTCTGAGATAAAGGGGAGTTGCTGTGGTGAGGGGCCCAGATATCTTTTTTCAGAGACTTTTCAGCAGAGGTAGCTGCTCGAAGGAAAACCTTTCTACCTATTAAAAAGTTGTTGGCAGAACAAGGATTTCGGTATGGGTTCAGGAACCTGGCTTACCTCCATGTGTCACGGGAGGACAGGGACATCATTGCAGAAATCCCTCTGGAGATTGAGGACTGGATCCACAAATATTGGCCCAAATTAACCATTAACAGTACAACTCCCAAGAGGCTCTGGGTACCAGGATCTAGGTCATGGGCACAGTGGAACAAATCTTTGAGGGAAGCTCCCGGGGAATACCAGAATTTGGGCCAGACGGTGCTACCGTCAGGTGCTTCCCCCATGTCTCCTCCACCTTACCGCAGTGCAGTAGAAGGAACTGTCTACTGTAGAGCTGCCCAAATGGGGTCTGCAACCACATTTCATCCTACGTTACCTCACAGAGGCACAACCCATTCAACCAGAATGCGGCAGTGCTCTTTCAGTGGACAAAGCTCTCCCTCTAACAACCTAAAGGAAGCGCTGTCTGCCAAACAAACCAGAGAGGAAAACCACAGCTCCAGCATGCCGGGAGAGATTTCAGACGAAATGCTTATCGAAGCAGCAGACAGCTCATCGTGGGCTGACTCATCTCTTGGTCCTGAGAGCCTGCAGACCTTTCCAGATAATCCCTAGAGACCTGGACTGTTGACATATGTAGAGGTGCTGTCCACAGATGCTTCCCTGATGAGCCAACTGGAGGAGCAAACTATTAATGACCGAGGCCTTTTTTTTTACTTGCATAAGGTTTTGGGTACAAGGGCAAACTATCACTGTTTTTTGTAGCTCCAGTATGGGAAAAAGCAATCCTCCATAGCTCCGATGGACACTCCTCCACATATTGCCTGAGTTGGTTCTCTCTTGTTTATCGCAGACAGGTCAGAGCTTTCCACACCCCCCACCCCCATTAACTAGCCTGCCGACCTTGCTGGTTGTGCTTATTCTCATAAGAAGCATAACACCTGTGGCATCTAAGGGTCGAGTACTGTACAATGATGAGTGACCCAATGCCAGTCCCAGCTAGTTATCCTAGGAGGCAGATGATGTGGCATAAGAGATCACACTGACATATGCTACGGGCACCCCTCCCTCCTCTTAAGTTCCCTCCCCACCCCTGTTTCGGGATTCTCTTCTTCCCACCGAATGTCTCCCTTATTTGTGTTTAGCTGGGGATGGAGATGCACGTCTCTGGTTTGTTTTTCTCCATACCTTCCCTGCAGGTGATAGGTCAGCACGGCTGAGTGCTTCTCCACGAGATTGGCACCTTGCACATACACCTCATCACCATTAGTTTAGTGTGTTATTAAGTATAGAGTGTATTAGTTCTTGATTGTTGTAAAACTTAACTATTTATCTTGTTTAAAGATCATTGGTAAATATATATTATCCTGTTAACCAGCTCTTGTCTGGCAAGTTTAGAGTTATAACATACTTGTTCTCATTTTTACATTAGGCTTCTACTGAGATCTGTATAAGTGCACAGACCATCTCTATCTAACCCTCATCTAAATCTCTTCCCTCTGTCTCTGATGAATTTTCCACTGCCTTTCTATCTCTGCTGGACATGGGTGATGAGTACTAGTTTCTTATTTCAGTCGGGGAGTATGATGCAGAAAGCCAGAGTAGATATTAACCTTTTGTCATGGAATGTAAAGGGTTTAAATCACCCAGTCAAATGAACTACGGTCCTCAGGCACTTGCACTCCTTTCAGGTGGACATTACACTAGTCCAAGAGACCCATCTCACTGCAAGAAATGTACTGTGGCTCAAAAAGACATGGGTTGGCACTGTTCTGCCGAGCTAAGTGCCAAACAAACCCAAGGGGGTGGCCATACTGGTTAAAAAGTCTTGCCCATGGGTACAGGAACAGGTTGCCACTGACAAGCAGGGCCACTGGATTGTAGTCCGATTCTTATACCCAGGTGGGCTGGTGGTGCTAGCTAATATATATGGACCCAATGTGGATCAGCCAGAAGTTTTGTTGGACCTTAATAAAGCCATAGAATCTCTGACAGTCGACTGTCCACAGATTCCTGTTATATTGGGCAGGGATTTTAATCTTACCCTGGACACCTTCCTCAACAAATCTTAGCCGACCCCTCAGACGCACCCCAAAACATTGAGGGCCCTGCGGGAAGTGATAGACGAATGGGGTCTGTCAGATGTGTGGTGGAGAGACCACCCATCAGGGCTGATTACTCTTTTTTTCTCTGCAGTTCATGCAACCTGAAGCCGGATCGACTTCTGGCTGGCCAATACCCCTACTTCCAAAGATATCTCTTGCACTAAGATTCGCAACATATTAATCTCTGACCATGTGCCTGTCTCTTGCCATTATGCTCCCTCTGGACAGGGAGGGTCGGGCACCAGATGGAGCTGTAACCCACTGCTTCTCCGTGACCCTAATTTCTGCTCTATGATCAGAAAAGTTGCTAAGGATTATTTCTCCCTCAATCACGTGACTGACACCTCTGCAGCCACAGTCTGGGAGGCTTTCAAAGCAGTGCTGCAAGGGCACATTATAGCCTATTCAGCGCACCAAAATAAATTCAGGTGAGCTGAATTGGAAAAGTTACAGGATGAGCTGGCTATGCTTGAAATCAGGTTCAGAAACCCCCCTGTAGGTGGGCCAGACCCAACTCTCCTCCGAGACATTGTTGGGTTAAAGTATTGCATCAATACTACACTCTACCAAAAGGCAGAGTGGGCACTTCTCAGATCCAAACATACACATTGAGAAGGAGGTGATAAGGGGGGAAAATTGCTAGTGTATCAGTTGAGGAAACAGCAGGAGGCCTCAAGGATCCATGCCCTTAAAAATGCGGACGGCCAGGTGGTCTCCTTGCCCCAAAAGATTAATGCCTGCATACAGCACTTCTATAAATGGCTCTATCAGACGCACTCCACTCTAGAGCCCAAACAGTTAGGTGCTCATATAGCAGATTTCTGCAAAGATGCTGGAGTCCCTCAGCTGCTGGATGGTATTCAGATGGCATTAGATCAGCTGTTTACAGAAGAGGAGGTAATGAAAGCCCTGTCCTAACTGTAAAAAGGTAAATCTCCTGGGCTAGATGGGATGACCATGGAACTTTATCAAATGCTTCATGCAGAAGTTAGTACCCCTCCTGCTTTCTGTACTACAGGAAGCTCATGAGACTGGCATCCTTCCCCCCTCTGTGAGAGAGGCTTTAATTACCCTCCTCCCCCCAAAAAACTGATGACCTCCTTAACTGTGCTAATTACCGGCCAATCTCTCTCATATCTGTGGATAACAAAATTGCGGCCAAGGTGCTTGCCACGAGGTTAGTGGGCGCATTGCCATCTGTTATTCACCCATGTCAAGTGGGCTTTATGAAGGGTTGGGCTGCAGCTGATAACGTCTGGCTGGTCCTGGACTTGAAATGGATTGCAATGCATTCTAAAGATCCTATGGCAGCTATGGCTGTGGACTTCACTAAAGCCTTTGATTCTGTTGAGTAGCCCTACCTCCATGAAATCCTGCAGCACTATGGGTTTGGCCCTTATTTTCGACAATGGGTTAGGGTGCTATATAATGCCCCCTCAGCTAAGATACTAACTAATAAGGATATCTCTCCTCCCTTTCCCTTACAGAGGGGTACTTGGCAGGGCTGCCCCTTATCCCCTTTACTGTTTCTTGTGGCTCTAGACTCGCTTATATGGAAAATGCTGGCCATAGAGGCGATCAAAGGCATAAGGGTTGGCAAACATGAATATCTGACTGCCGCCTATGCAGATGATCTGCTCCTAACATTGACCCATCCAAAGGAATCGCTTCCAAAAGTCTTGGAGGTATTAAACAAGTTGGAACAACTGTCCAGGCTGCAAATTTACCAAAGTAAAACCAGTGTAACCCCCCTTAATGTAGCTTGTACAAAGTTATGCCGCAAGACCTTAAACTTGCCTGGGCCCCACTTGGTTTCTCCTATCTTGGTATCAAGATCCCGGCCAAGTGGAGCCATCTACTGCAGGAGAACTTCAATACCCTAATAATGTCACTTTCGGTAGAGGTAAACAGATGGCGCCGTCTTAACCTTTCTCTTCCTGGCAAAGTCACGGCAAGCCATATGCTGCTACTACCCATGGTAGCGTACTTGCTTTGTAACCTTCCTATTGCCCTGTCATGTAAGATGCTTCGCCAACTGGACAGGGTAATCTCTCTTTTTCTATGGGAAGGCAACCCCCCCCGATGGAGTCATAGAAAGATGCAGGCACACTGGACCAAGGGAGGTCTAGGACTCCCATGGTTGCAAGACTACCACTGGGCCTACACCTTTGTGCAGGCTACCAAATGGTTTGTCACCCCTTGCTCTACTCCTCCACAATGGGTCTTGTTGGAATCCCAGGTGATGCAAAAAACTCCCTTGGGGATGCTCCTGACCACTGCCCCTATCAACTTCAGTAAGATCACCCCAGCCATGGCTGAAACAAGGCAGGCGTGGTTTAAGATCATGGCAATCTCTAACACCCCCCAAGGTGGCTAGATCTATACCTTCTCGGTATATGGCTCTTTGGCATAATCCACTTCTCACAGTGGGTAACAAATTGATCCATTGGTTGGAGTGGGAAAGCAAGGGGTTACATGTTATTCAGGACTTATATATGAAAAACTCTAGCACAATGATGTCTTTTGAACAACTAAGAGCTCAATACTCCTTATCCTCTAAGGACTTCTGGAGGTATTTACAGATCCGCAGTGCAATCCAAAAATTTAATGAGGCACTTATAGGGTATCCTTAGTGGGATTGGGTAGCACTGCTTCATAGTAGAACCTCCTCAAAAGGCCTGGCAGGCCAATTTTATAGCACCTGGAGGGAGGCGCAGCCGGACTACACTGAACCATGTAGGAAGGCCTGGAGTGAGGATCTCCATACTCCCATTACTTCGGAAACATGGTCCAGATGCCTCCATCTAACTCACTCCACATATCAGGATATCAGGAGCCAATAGATACAACTTAAGGTCCTCTTTAGGTGGTACCGCACACCTGCAGTCCTCCATTCATGGGGCATCCTGCCTCAGGCACAGTGTTGGAGATGAGGACAGGGCCCGGCAAACATTCTACACATTCTGTGAGAATGTCAGAACCTGACTAATTTTTGGACCGCTATAGCAATGGATTGCTCTGTGGTCCTAGAAGCTCCCACTGACATCTCTAACCCACTGCTCCTGTTGGGGGACCAGTCCCCCTGGACTATCTGCCGAGACCGCACTCAAGTTGGCTCCTGGCAGCTCTTCTGGAGGCAAAAAGGCTTCTGCTTTTGTCCTGGAGACAAGCACAACCCCCTCCCATTTCCCTTTGGCACTCAGCAATAGCAAGACTAGCCATATTCGAAAGACTCATGTATGCTAACCGGGGGAAGTTGGCTTTATATTACCTGAAATAGGGACCGTACCTAAACTCTACCTTGTGTAAAGTCCCCCTTCCAACACCGTGCAACCTAACTACTCTTCTCAGGAGCGTTGAGACCTAAAACCTCACAGGATGTATTTAGGTGGTTTTGTTCTATGGGTCAATACTCGGAACGATGTGAGGTTTCTCCACTTTCCATCTACCAGCCCTACCCTTTCCCTTTTAACATTTGTTTCTTTTCTCTTCTCTGTTGCTCTGCTACTTCAAAGAGCTGCTGTCATCTCAAAGCGACAGAAGCTTCCTAATATGTTAATATGTATTCTCCTGTGAGGATGATTGTTGAGATGTTTAGTACCTAATCTACAGTGTTATAGGTTGCAATTTAATATGCTAGTACTATGTCTGTATTAGTGATCTTGTAGTGGAAACTTATCGTATTCCCTGAGTTTTGGATGAGACATGTACTGTATAACTTGGACTGTAGCATAGGAGATATTATGTTGTAGGATTGATGTCTATGTTCTCTATAAGGAAAATTCAATAAAAATTTTCTATGGTAAAAAAAAAGGATGATACATTCTGTTTAAACAATGTTTACTTTTAAGCTTCTGTAAACAGTACTCACTTTTGAATAGAATGGCTTTCTCATATGGACCCGGTCTGCCCCAATTCTCTTTTCTAATGGAATTGAACAAGGGTCTCGTACACAGTTCTTCTTAAAGATTCTGCTGCAGGAGTGATCGGGCATGATTGGGCAGCAACTGTCACATGATTGTGTGACTCATATGGCAAAGGTTAAATGCTTCTTAGCAACCCCAAAGTGAAGGAAAGTTTTCTACTGTTTATAAAAGTTCTTGAATGTACATTAGGGGTTTCTCTAGTTTTAGATTATTTAAGCAAATGAGCTCAGAAGAATCGGGCAAAGGGGAGACCACTAGAATGCAGAAACCTGGTGGAAAACCACTTGGTGCCTGACCTACATATTTGCAGCACTTGGATGAACCGGTCCAAGTGTCTTCTGAGCCCTGACAGCGTAATGTCCTTTGTTTTAATTAGCCCCCATGTTGCTTTGATCATCTCTATCAGAAACTTATGCAGGAGTGAATCAACATAAAAGTTTTTCATTTGTACACACACTAAAAAAATGAGTATTATATAAGTGTGTGGTTTTCTCATTTTTTAAATTAGAAAGGTGAATTGAAACACCACTAAACCAACCAGGGTTGGGTTGCCCTGCACTTCCACAATGGACGGTCAATGGCGTCATGAGCATGTTTTTACAAAATTATTCTGTAATCTCTAAATAACCAGTTCTCCTAAATACTAAGGCAATCTACACCCCACCCCCGAATTGGGGCTGGGTTGCCATGCATTTCCACCATGGAAGGTCAACAGGGTCATGAGCATGTTTTTACAAATTATTTCATAAACTCTGAATTAATAATTCTCCCCAATCCTAAGGTGATCTACAACCCACTCCCAAAAGGGTGTAGTGTCTCCCTGTAATGTCACCATAGAAGGTCAATGAGATCATGAGCATATTTTTATAGGGATGGCCAGGAAGTCACAGGCAAGATGGAGAACTCTGAAGTCAATGTTGTCGGAGCCCTTGGATGGTCTGGGGTCATTTGTTCTGACTAACTTGACAACTTCACCTGGGGTTAGATACAGTACCTGAAATGGAATTCAGGGGAAGGGGAGTTGAGCAGAGAGGGGCAGAGGGGAAGAACAGGAAGTGAGAGTAAGTAAGGGAGGTGGAACTTCTTAGAGCACTCCATGCTGATGGCCAGAAAGAGGGAAGGTGACAGGACAGAAATGAGTACGGGAATAGGGAAGTAGGGTACAAAATTGAGTGTGGCAGAAGAAACTATGCCCAGTGATAGAGCAGTGGTAAGGCACTGGTAGTGAGAGGCTGTTGGAAAAAGTATGTGATTAAGATAGGGCAGTCAGCAGTATTTGTCAAATCTAAGCATGAAAGAGGACTGCCCATTTAAGAAGTTGCAGGGGAGTAGAGCCTCTTTAGGAAGTTATTATAATTGACTAGTACAGTATGAGGCATCAGGGGGTGGGATTAGTGGGGAAGTGTATTTAATAAAGGAAGGAGGTAGGGATGGGGGAGGGGGGTCGGCTGAAAACCTGTCCAGAGAGTAGTAGAGCAAGGCAGCAGGCAAGCTGTGATTTGAAAAAGGTGCCGTGAGAGCTTGCTTTCTCTGTGGTGATCTGCGACATCCAAACAGGAAGCAGCCACAGTCCCCAGGAGCCAGTCAGATTATGAGGATTGAAGCCTGGCAGCTCTGGGCTATGAGTTGACTGATCGTACCTACTTTCCTTGGTCAGGGAGGGTGGGCTGGATGCAGAGGTGCGGCCACCAGCAGGAATAAGCGCTGGGGCCGCTGGGCTGAAGTGGAGAGCCCGATTTGGGCTTGTGGCTAAAACAGAGCAGAAAAGGGTGGGCCATTAGTTAAAAAAGACAAAGCTCTGGTAAATTGGTGGGAAGGCTCTGGGCAATTTAGTGCTCAGGACAGAAGTAGGTACAAATAGTGGGCGTGAAGGGAGAGAAAGGATTCCTGCAGAGAGGTTTGGTCAAAGGTGCCAGGTAGGAATTTAACAAAACAAAAGACTGGTTCAGGAGGTTGATGGGGGAGGAGGCAAGGGCCCCGGAGCAGGAGTAGAAAAGATGGCCAAAGGTGCTAGGCAATATTTAAAAAATATGTTGGTTCAGGGGTGTACAGAGAGAGGTAAGCAGGGGTCCAGAAGCTGGCAGAGAAACAGTGTGAGGAACAGAGAAAAGGAAATGCAGAAGGAAAAAGAACAAGTGGAAGAGGGGAACAGAAAAGGCAGTCCAAGGAGAAATTAGGGCAGCTGAAATGGAAACAGAGCATGGCAGAAAGACAACAGGCAGTGGGCAGTTGTTCAAGCTTTCCTACAATATAGGGCAATTTAGTTCAGCAGTAAAAAATTCAGTAGTATAAGCAGTTAGCTGTATAGAAGTCAGGCAATCAGTTAAGGTTAGCTATAACTCTGCTATACTCTGGAAGACAAATTCTACATATGCAGTACAATAGCTTAAAGGTAAAAAGTTTAAGCAGTAAAAAAATTCAGCAGTACAAGCTGTAAGCGATATAAAAGTCTGGCCTAGCTAGTACAGCAGATTAAACAGCAGAAAATTCCAAGAAGAAAAAAATAATTTCCACAGTAGCAGTAAATTCATTGAAAACCTGTTCAGAGATTAGTAGAGCAAGGCAATGACCAAGCTGTGATTTGAAAAAGGTGCCTTGAGCACTTGCTTTCTCAATGGGAATCTACTGTATCCAATCAGAAAGCAGCCACATTTCCCAGGAGCCAGTCAAATTATGAGGATTGAAGCCTGGCAGCTCCGGGCTAGGAACTGATCAATCATACCTGCTTTCCTTGGTCGGGGAGGGTGGGCAGGATGCAGAGGTGTGGCTGCTGGAAGAGATCAGTGCCGGGGCTGCACGGCTGAAGTGAAGAGCATGATTTGGCCTTGTGGCTGCTTTCCTTGGTTGGGGAGGGTGGGCTGGATGCAGAGGTGCAGCTGCCAGCAGGGATCAGAGCGAGGGCCACGCGGCTGAAAAGGAGTGCCCGATTTGGGCTTGTGGCTGCTTTCCTTGGATGGGGAGTGTGGGCCAGATGCAAAGGTGGGGCCGCTGGCAGGGATCAGCGCCGGGACCACTTGGCTGAAGTGGAGAGCCCGATTTTGGTTTGTGGCTGCTTTCCTTGGTCAGGGAGGGTGGGCTGGATGCAGAAGTGCTAAGGAAATATTAACAGATTTCAACTGTCCTTGACTTGAAAGTGAACATAAATAAATGGTAGCTAGAGATACATATTTAAGCATTTATTAATGATACCTAAAGACAGATTGTAACATATATCTAGTTTATTTAGACTATTTATGGGCACCACTAAAATAATCTGAAATATGGAAAGAATGTTTTTTGAATAATATGGTGAGATACACTTTTATGTTTGATTCTAAACTTTGCATACTCTCATGTTCCAATTTGGACAGTATTTAGTTTGGTATTTCTGTTTTTTTACACAGGACTATATAGGAATTTAATTTACTGTTCAGGATTTAAACTATACAAACCACAGTGAAGCACCCCATGGTGAGGTTATTTGTTCCAAGTCTAAATTTGTATATATTTTTTGTACTTTAAAACTGTGATAATTATATTTATATATATTTCTAATGTTTTTTTTATTTCGGTGCTTTATCACTGAAGAAGGTCATAATCCAAAATGTTTGATGTGGGCATTGTACATAATTGAATCTAAATGCCTATATGAATGAAACTACCCATTAAATAAGCTTTATACACTTTGGGTGAGTGGTCTCCATAATTACTATATCCCTCTGTATAATTATTTTATATACTAATTTTCCAATATTTTCTTTGTCTTCATATAGACTTTATTTTAACACTGCCAGGGTTGCAGTGTCATATCACTGTTTTTCATCTCTCAGAGTTAAAGCATCTAAGCTGTGAAAATATCCATTTACTTGCATGACCATGTTTAGTTTCATGAGATTGTTTTTGTCTATGACTATTAAATTGAGTCTGTCTGGTGACATTTAATTCACAACCTGATGTGTGCACAAAGATCAAACGATCCTCCATACAGTATTGAGCAATCTGTCACAGAAATTCAAACAAGTACACTGTTTGTGCACCCACTCAGGCTAAGGAAAATGAACAAACTTACTGGAAACAGTAGTGTTGAACACTTGTGTTTAATATGTCACAGTCCTGACCATCACGTTTCCAGCAAAATTCACAATGCAAGGGTTATAATAGTATTTGTACAGACATCACTCACACGATCTCTGGCTCACTACCCTGGCACTTCACTCCTACCAACTTCCCTAAGATATGTGGCTTGATAAGGATAGCTTACCCCTCAAGCCAGATTGGCAATGGCCAGGGGTCTGGTGCTGCCTAAGCTTACTTCTTACTTATTTTACTTTTGTGTATTATGATGCCTCTGTTACTGACTTACACAGATGAGAGGTTGCATACAATAATGTTTGTAAGTTTGCATCTCTTTCCAACTGTCAAGTTTGTGATCTGTATGAAGACTTATCCTTCCTGATTTTGTCCCCAATTATAGGTGATTTTATGCTCTTAGTCTCTTTGCATGTAATGTTTTGCAAAATCAGCTTCCAAAATGTTTGATTTATAATTCTCAACCTGTTCCCAATAGTTATCCTTTTTGTTCTAACACAAGGGACTTAACTTGTCATACCATTTCTCAACTGTTGAGCGGGTCAAAGGACTTCTTCTTTTTCTACTGGCTCTTACTTTTGGAATGTATTGTCCATTGAAGCATAACTCTCAGCTACTAAGTTTAATTTCAAATCTAATTAAAACAAAAATATATTAACTTTACTGGTACCTGTGATTCAATAATCGTATGGCTTACTCAAGTTGTTAAATATGTATAAACCTCAGGTATTGTAGGCCAGCCATATTTTATTGTATAATTATTCATTTTGTTTTATTGTCTGTCTTACTTTGTAATGTTTCTGTACTACTGTATCTGTGTCAATCCTGCAACTAGGTCATTGACATAGTGAACTTACCTGATAATCAAAGACTAAAGCTTAAATATATTGTATACATAAAATAAAATAAACATCAACCTTGCAAAATAACTTGCTTGAATACTAAGAAATCACTGTGTGCCAACCTGCATCTTCTATGAGTTATTCAAATTTTATACAGGCTCCACCTTCACTAGCACAAGATGCAAATTATTGTTAGTGGAGGGGATCCTGGAATAGTTTAAAGGCAGTGCACCCTTGGGGTGCATCATGGATGCCCTTTTCCAGGTTCTCTTCCATAAACAACAAACTGCAGCTTATACTACTGAAAAGAGATCCAGTGCGAACTACACATAAGTTTTAGCAGGCTGGACTAGGGACATGAATGCTCAGTGGTGGTACTATTGCATTAGGTGTGGAGGTTGCTTGCACCAGTGAGGTTTCCTAGCAAGAGCAATTAGAGGGAATGTGTTTGCTGAACTTGGGTGGAGGTTGTTTGCTGGCACAGAGGATAGGTTCCCACTACTAGTACAATTTTTTGCTGGTGGTTGCTGTTTGCAGGTGCCATTGATGGGCTCTCTGTGACAGTACAATTATTTGGAATGGGACATTGTTTGCTAGCACCAGGTAGGGGCACTCAGTACTAGGGGGATTATCTTTGGGGGTGTTTTTTTTTTTTTTTGCACCAAGGAGGGGTTGTCAAAGCTGGCAACATTTTTGTTATGTTTGCATGCATGTGCAAGAAACATAGTGCCACCATATGAATTTTTGTAGGTGTGCCACCCCGCTTCCAATGCCCTGATCCTTCTTGCAGACATGGTCTCACCGCACCAATAAATGTCTGAGCTATCTATGACAGCAGTTCAGATGCAGTAGCATACAGTTCAAAGAAAAAGACTGCTACAATCAGCAGTGGTAATGTGTAGGCAATTTGCATACTGCCGTCGGCAGTATGAAAAGTGCCTACATGTCAGCACTGCATCTGAACAGCTGTCATAGACAGCTCCATTTTTTTCTTTGCCCCCCCAACAAACACCCAAGTAGCACGCTGGGAGCCCACCCCAGCATGCTCATGCACTCCCCCTTCCACACACTGTATGGCCAACGGGGGTGCCCAATCCCCCATCAGCTCCACTGCCCCCCAAACAGACTTCCAGGTGCTATGCTGGGAGCCCACCCCAGAGTGGCAAAAATCTGTATGGCCGATGGGGGTGACCAATCCCCTGTTGGCTCCACTGATCCCACAAACAAACTTCCAGATTCCATGCTGGAAGCCCATCCCAGTGTGGCAAAAGTCCCGTGTTGTCTTCATAAAAAAGGAAAAAATATACCTGTAAGAAAAACGGTCCCTTGTTGGCTGTCTTGCTCCCCTCCCCCAACTCGCACCCACCCTCTGCGCATCAACCTCCCCACACACCCCCTGACTCCATACTTACCTCAGGAGCCCAGTGCGATGATCTTCAGTGGACCGGCAACACATCTGCACTCTTCAAACCAACCGCAAACTGAAGAAATGCCGGTAAACTGTATGATGGCATAAATGTTTTTTTTTTTCAACTTTGGTGCATATCCTGGCCATTTTTGGGATTTGTTTTCAGCAAATTTTCAACATGGGGTTCTTGGGACCCCACCTCATGAGCTCAATCAATGTAATTTTGTTATTCGGTCCCAAAAGGTGATTTCGCAGTCACTGCATGGAACCACCTTTCGGGACCTAGTTACAAAATGAGTGTTACAGTTCATGAGGTAGGCCCCCAAAAACCCTATGTTGAAAATTTGGTGAAAAGATTCCCCAAAAATTACTGTTTTATGAGCATGCATTGTGCAGTTCCTACACATACTCATAACTTTGAGAATTTTTAATATTTTCACCCCAGATTTTCAACATTGCCATTTTACCACACCTCCTTATGAACACTACAGCTGTCATTTTTCATATCTCACCCAAAATGTGTTTTCACACATGTAATGCACATTGGCATGGTCGGTGTGTGAAATCAATGTTCGGGACACATTAGGAAAATCACAGTGATACTGTTCATGTGCAGAGGTCTTAAAATGGCTATGTTGAAAATTTAGTGACAAAAGTCCATAAAATGACTCTGTTATAAGCGTGCATTGCGTGATTTCCATGGACCCTCATAAGTTCATGAATTTGTAATATTTTCAGTCCAGATTTTCAACATTGACATTTTTCCACACCTCCTTATGAACACTACAGCTGTCATTTTTCACACCCTGGCCAAAATGTGTTTTCGCACTTCTGGCGCAGAATAGCATGGTCGCTGTGGTAAATTAGTGTTCAGGACAGATAAAGAAAATCACATTGACACTGTTCATGAGTGGAGGTCCCAAAATGCTTATGTTGAAAATCTGCTGTAAAAAATCCCCAAACTAATTACATTACAGGTGTACATTGCGCAGTTTCTATGCACGCTCATGACTTCACCAGTTTTTGAATATTTTCACTCCAGATTTTTAACAATGCCATTTTCTACACCTGCTCACTTGTCACTTTTCACATCCTGTTCAAAATGTGTTTTTGCATCTGTGGCGCCAAATGGCGCAGTCGCTGTTCAAAATCACCTTTCATCTAACAAACTGATAGTGTCACTGTTCATGCAGTGGGGTCACAAACAGTCCATATGGAAAGCTTGGAGTAAAATTACCAAGAAATGCCCAAGGCGTTAGGGTTTTCTACCATAATGCCCTACCCTGTAGGGACTGACAGGTGTCAGGGGTGTGACTTGGGATTGTCGACAGTAATGCTCATGCCATTCCACCCCCACCTCCACCCTGCAGTCAGTGAAAGGCATCAAGGTGTGCCTTGGACCCTTTGCCCCCAGAGTTCACCCCATTCTCCTATACTGCACCCATTTCAGTGTATTTCCTTATGGAATGAGATGAATGTAAAGCCCAAATACCCCAAGGCATGCCTCAACACTTGTCAGTGTCTGAAGGGTAGGGTGAGGTGAAATGTTGTGACCATAATGGGCGATGACCCAATGGCACACCCCAATGCCTGTCCATCTCTGCAGGATGAGGGTAGAGTTGGCGTCAGTTTCATATTTCAATGCCATTCCTATACTGCATCTGTCTAACTCCTGCACTTCCACTGCTAATGCCAGCAAGCAAACATTTGGCATTGACAAATGCTTGTTTTTTTTGGGGGGGGCTGAAGAAATGTATTGTGGGTCTATATGTCACAATGCTTAGCAAAATATTGCCAATAAATGTGTTGTTAAGCATCAGAATACAGACCATAGACACTAACATGGTCTTTTTGTGCATTTAGTATGGTATGAGAATTGTGTGACTTGTGATGTACAGGCAATAGCACATGCCCATAAGACAATTTATAAACTAAACCTCTGAAAAAATACCATTGTTGTTAAATGGAAACACCAAACTCACATACAAAAATTTAAAGACTATTACTCTATGGTTTTATTCTTTATTTAAGGCATGATTTCTGAGCCAAGAGACTTGGTGTGATTTCTGAGCTGGGAAGAATGAAGGTCCTTGTTAAGCCGACTTGAAAGCAGCAAGTCAATTAATTGAAAAAAGACATTTTACACTACTGTCAGTCATATGTTTTTTTCATGGTTTGTTGTCAGAATGATAGTACAACTTGATGTAAACTAGAAGACACAGCAGGGTATTGGTTATACTGACTTTATAACATGGCCTGGGACATAGGGATACCTACATGGGGTTAGGCAGGGGTGGAGAGAGAGAGAGGGCAGGGAGAGGGGGTAAAAGGGAGGGGGAGACGGGCTGTCATTTCTTGGGCAGACTTGATGGGCTGTATGGTCCTTTTCTGCCAGCAGGTTTCTATGATTCTATGATAGTATGAGATGTATCTTCTCACCAAGTTCAGCTCTTACAGTCTCCACTTCAAAGCATAGACATGTTGTTGTGTAAAAGGATCATTTTTATTATCAAATGATAAAACCAGCTGCAAGATATAAGACACTGCCTCCCACAGAGCCAAACTTTTTCAACCAACTCTCGGGCCTTGACAAAGCCCAAGAGTCAGGTAAAAATGTTTGGCTGTGTGGGAGGGAGAGTCTGATATCTTGCTGCTGGTTTTATCATTTTGATAATAAAAATTATCCTTTTACACAACAGCGTGTATATGCTTTGAAGTGGTGACCGAAAGAGCCAAGCTTGGTGAGAAGATATCGTTGGAAGATTGCTTTTGACTCTGGTCCAAACCATTTTGGTAGCCGCCTGTTTGCTTTGATAGTATGATGTGTCCACAGGTCAAACGCCTTCAGTACCTGGAAGTGCAGTAACCCAGTACAACCAATGCCTTGAAGTGCCTTACTATGTTTATAAAGTGTGGAAATGTTTATAGCTTTTCATAAGAAAATAAAAAAAAAACTGAACATGCAAAAACAAATTAATAGGTACATTATATACAAAGTAGTCTCTCTGCTTTTGGGCTTTTACCAGGGGAAGCTGACATGTGATGGATTGTCTGCACCAGTCCACTGTGTCTTCTAAACTTATTCAACTGTTGGTACTCTATCTCACTTTTTTAATTAACAGAAATTATATTTTTTTATTATTTTTATTTGCTCCATATGAAAGGATATATATATATATATGTATTGCTTTATAATAAATGTAGCACACTGTTTATTACTGTTGACAGGAGACTGAGCTGCATATTCCAATTTGGAGCTGAGATGTGAGTGGATGTTGTTTTTTAAGTGAAGTAAAAGTTGCATGCTTGTGGAAAGATATGTTTAAAATGTTTCCAAAAGTGGGTATTTGTGCATTGAGTTTATTTTTTTGGTTAACATTTTCTGTAAAGTATGTTTAAGTAAAAGGATCTGCTTGCTTAAATCCTGAGTGGGACTTCGGCCTAAAGAAAAGAGATATGGAGTGGCTGAGCAAATGAACGGATCAGGAGGCAGACAGTGAAAATGACTCCCTACATTGTTCTTTGATGTGAGGCCACATTTTGAATGTGAAATCTTCACCTGATCTTTAAAAGAGAAATCAACAAGGGTTTTATTTGCTGAAGTATGATGTTGAGTGAAAAGCTAATAGTTTAAGAAGAGTGAGTGATGGAGAGAGACAGAGAGAGAGAGAGAGAGAGAGAGAGAGAGAGAGAGAGAGAGAGAGAGAGTGAGTGAGTGTGTGAGTGAGTGTCAGTGAGTGAGTGAGTTGGTGGGTGAGTGAGGGAGTGAGTGAGTGAGCATGAGTGAATGAGTGGCTGAGTAAGTGAGTGAGCGTAAGTGACTGAGTGTGTGTGTTAGTGAGTCTGTGAATGTGTGAGTGTGTGAGTGAGTGAGTGAGTGAGTGTGTATGAGTGAAATTGAGTGAGTGAGTAACTGAGTGACTGTGACTGAATGAGTGAGTGAGTGAGTGTGAGTGAGTGAAATTGAGTGAGTGAGTAACTGAGTGACTGTGACTGAATGAGTGAGTGAGTGTGAGTGTGTGAGTGAATGTCAGTGAGTGAGTGTGCATGTGAGTGTGTGTGTGAGTACATGAGTGAGAACGTGCTAGTGAGTGAGTAGTGAATGAGTGAGTAATTGTGTGTGTGAGCGAGAGAGTAAGCAAGCATGAGAAAGCAGGCACATTGACAAATGGCAGACAGGTACCATTCATTACAAACAAGGTACAGCATAAGTGAATAAACAAATAGTGGCCAAAGACAAATGTTCACTTGCTTGTATTTGCTGTGCAGTTGTTGGACAAAGATAGTGCAGCAGTTAAAGTGAAAAAAATGAATAACGTGAGTTTTAGCAGTGAAACTGATATGATTAGGAAACAAAGAGGTTCACTGATAACATTATTACTGTGTATGGACTTCAAGGGTAAAAGAGAAGAAAGGCAGAGAATGGGCAAAACTGGGGAGGAAGTTCAGTATTCTTATACTGTGATAGGTGAAGAAGGGGTACACCCTAAAAGCCCTATCACTGTTCAGACTGATACCAGGGTGTTCACATGGCTTTGCAAGTAAACATAATTTTCTTGATTTCAAGGACAGGTTAATCCATAGTGCATGTGTCGAACCATTTATACTATAATGACAAAAATGCTTTTATTCTAGTGTTGAAAATACAGGTAAGTAGAGTACTGTAACATTGTTCTTTACCAGAGCTGATCTATGATTGTAGGAACATGTTAGAACACCTGTTTTAATTGCTTTTACCACAGTATGAGAAAAATTTAAATGCATAGTTGCAAGCATTGGCGCATGGGTATGCAAATAACGGGTTGTGCAACATCCCATCCATTCCCTGAGAAACAAAGCACATATGAAAAAACTAAACAGTAGCATATATGTGGAACGAAAAGCAGGAATCAGGAACGGCACAAAAAAAAAAACCCTGCCTTGCCTTTTCCAACCTTGTAATTAGGCAAAGACTTCAAAAGGAAACAAAGAGAAAGGTGAAGAGTGGACAGAATAAGGGAGGAGATTCAGTATTCTGAAGCTATGATAGGTGGAGAGGTACACCCCCAAAACCCTCTTACAGTTCAGATTGAAATCAATGTCAGCTCAGATTGAAATCAATGGCATACTTTGCAAGTGAACAAAAAAAAAGACTATAAAAAGGAATGAAATGAAAAGCACAGCTATACAAAAGTTATAATTCTAGTGAAAGTACAGTACATTGTGTATAGTACCCCCCCCCATTCCTCCCCTCGACTTGTTGATGGTGACTAAGTCAACTCGGACAGCTTCTGCTTAATCAAGTACTTCCCCCACTCTACCTTATGCATGGACTATTCTAGCACTTCCCTTCTTATCTCCTGCATTTTGACAATCTTTATTCCTTAATTCTTTGCATTTAACAAAGTCCTTTTCAGATTGCTTTTACAATATCCGACTGTCATTCAATGTATTTTCCTCAAACGTTCTCCTTCTGTAGCAATTAGTGTGTTGCAGTGATTCCTGCCAAAGTCTGTATTTTACTGCCATTATATTCACTTTGTGTTATGTATATCATTTGTCACATTTTCTATTCCTTGCCTGAAACCTTTGTGTATTGTATTTTCTGTATGAGCATCCTCTGACGTGGAGTCTTTGTAAATAAGTATGTGACTCAAAAACATTGTAATTCTGAGATTTAAATAAATTAAAATTGTGTGTTTGGCTATGAATTAAAAAAAAAACATGTCTGGCATTTTAAAAGGAATGTTCTGAAGTCTGGCAAAGTGATTTGTATTTAAATACTGCATTCTGATTGCTAGGATTTTTTTTTTCTGTGTGTGAATTTCTAGTGTTTGTGAAAGGTACTGGGTTGACAGCACTAGAAGCTGAGATTCTCTGTTTATCCACATGACAGGTACAGCATAGTTGATCACAGTGTAAGTTTCCCTGCACTGGCCTGCCAATGTGCCTTAACCCTGCCATGGCGGGACCCCCATGTAGAAGACAGGGTAGTTCAGATTCCATGCCTATTCAATATTTGGCCTGCAATTTGAGACTGCCAACAAGGGTGCCAATTAGTGCAAACTGAGTTGGTGGTTTTGTGACCTGGACACCTGCCCACTGGAAACTGGACCGAGACTACCACAACTCATTTCACATAGACCACCGAACAGCCCTCAGCCCACTACTGACCTGTGCTGATTTGAACAAGTGACCTAGACATGAAAGACTCCTTAACCCACTGCCAATCCATTATGCCATGCAGCTTCTGCAAGAATTTTCTACTCACTTGTTGTGATCTTTAAATGTATGGGTCTTGGCAAATCAAGATACTGTGTTTTCCATACTCAAGTCCCTAAAAAGAATTAACAAAATGACCTAAGGGGAACTATTTAGTTTGAATGCTAGTTCATGGTCATGTGTAGAGATGAGCAAAGTGGCTCCAATTTGCTCTGTGAAGTGATTCACGGAGTGAAGATGAATTCGCGGAGTGCTCCATAATGCGAAGCGGAGTACTTCGCGTTATAATGGGTAATGCAAAGTCCATTGAAAACAATGACTTTGCATTACTCCACCCTCCCAAACCACTACTCCACCAGTTCTTAAGGTGAATTACATTGAAAACAATGTACTTCACCTCACTTCACCTTGTTTTTAAGCTCCAAAGGGGAATTTTGTAGTGATTCATGGGATTTCAGGTCACATGGGCTCTAGATTGTTCTGCACTGTCTCAGTTTGGGGTAGCGTGTGTAGGAAGCTGTAGGAGACAATCTACTCTGAGAGCTCTCTGAGATTCAAACCTTCTAAAAGCAGTTAAAAAAGCCTTTTTGAGTCATTTTTTTTGCTGACACTTTAGTTCATCGATTATAGGAAACCCTCCTGTGCTCATATCATTGAGCGTTTATTGTTTGTGTATGGATTTTGAATGTTAATGTACAACATTCAGTCTGTTTATTGAGAGAGACAGAGGAAGTATGCTTTGGGGGAGGGGTGTATCTGTGGTGTAGGTAGATTAACTTGGAGAAAAAGACAGTGCTTTCTGTTTTAGTGATATTTTTCTTGTATAACTGTGTTAATGTACATGCAGTAATATTTTCAATATTTCTTGCAATTTTTTTGCTGATTGTTGTGGTGCAGCA
Organism: Neoceratodus forsteri; assembly: GCA_016271365.2. Lineage (NCBI taxonomy): Eukaryota > Metazoa > Chordata > Ceratodontiformes > Ceratodontidae > Neoceratodus > Neoceratodus forsteri. Next base: position 703,459,116 of record CM057455.1, read on the forward strand.
GTGCATAATTTTAGTTTGTTTAAAATACAGTATGTGGTTATATTGCTGAAGTTGTCAATTTGCTAGCATTACTTAGTGTGTGTGTGTGGCGCATGTCATCAAATCAGACAACTTTTAATGTGCCACATAATAATCTCAGCCATGTGAACCTGCTACCCACTGCAGCTGTGTGATTGTTTTTTTCTTTGTGGTATCTTTACTGGTACTAGTACTTGTGACTGTTACTACAACAGTGCAGTACACTGCCCCCCCCCACTGCAGCTCTGCCCCAACCGCAAAGGTATTCTTTTCCAGATTTGAATTTCAGGTGGTGAGCACTGGTTAGGTGTTGTTCCTTTGCATCTGCATCTCTTCAGTGCACAGTGCAATCTTAATCTGTCTGTGCATTTGCATCTCTTTAGGGCCCAATCTCCATCTGTAATTTAAGTCATAGTTGTTTCTTTGGCTTCCCCTCAGAGTACAGGACAGGTTTGGTGCATAATTCTGCATGAACATTGTACTTACTAATATGCGTTTTTAAGTCAGGACCATCATCACGAGTCACTTGTGATACAAATCATGTTCTTCATCATCATCATGGTCACAAATGCAGTCACATATCAGGATTCATGATAATGCCACAAATCACAACATTATTTTTTTTACTAGTTACTTGGATGTATTGTAAACATGTTTTGTAGTATCTCTCCAGGCTTCACCACCCCACCATTGTACTCATTAACAAGCGTTTTTAAGTCAGGGAGTTTTGTGCTACAGCTCATTAGGGAAGTACAGCCATAGGCATTCATGTTCCTTCCTGTACAGCATGTGAGTTGCAGTACTGTAAGTAGTGGTGGGTGAAGTGGCTCCAATTTGTTCCATGAAGTGATTCACTGAGTAATGCGGAATCCGTGGAGAACTTCATAATGTGAAGTGGAGTACTTCACTTCATAATGAGGAACACAAAGTCCATTCAAACCAATGACTTAGCATTATTCTGCCTTCCCCAAACCAATTCTCCACCAATTTTAAGGTGAAGTACATTGAAATCAATGTAATTCACCTCACTTCACCCTGTAATTGAGCTCCAAATGAAATTCTGCAGTCATTCATGAGATTGCAGGTCACATGGGCTCTAGATTGTTCGGCACAGCCTCAGTTCTAGCCTAGGTAGTGTGTGTTTGTGCAGTGGTAGATGGAGACGGTTTGCACTCAGAGCTCTATGAATCAAAACCTCTAAAAGCTGTTTAAAATGTCTTTTTGAGTAATATTTTTGCTCAAAATTTAGTACATCGATTGTAGGAAACCTTTCTGTGCTCATATCATTGAGTATTTAGTGTTGTGTGTGGATTTTGAATGTTAATTTAGAACAGTCAGTCTGTGCACTATGACGTGTGCTTTGGGGCGGGGCATATTTGTGGTGTAGGTAGATTAACTGGGAGAAAAAGGCAGGCTTTCTGTTTTGGTTATATTTTTCTTGTATAACTGTTAATGTACACACAGTAATATTTTCAGTAATTCTTGACATTTTTTTTTGCTGATTGTTGTGGTGAAGTAGTGTACAATTGTCTGTTTAAAACATTTAATTATATTACTAAAGGTTGTCAATTTGCTATGCATTACTTGAGTGTGCATGTGAGTGTGTGTGCAATGCATGTCATTAAATCAGACACCTTTTATTGTGTTACAGAGTAATTGCAGCAGTGTGAACCTGCTATCCACCGCAACTGCATGAACTTTTTGTACTGCTTTGTGGTATCTTTACTGGTAGTGGATTGTTACTGCCGTGCACTAATCCCCGAATTGGCAAAATGTATTCCTTTACAGATTTGGATTTGTGACTTGTGAGCACTGGTTAGGTGTTGTTGTGCCTTTTTGAATGCACTTCTGGAGTGTGCAGTGCAGTCTTAATCTATCTGTGTGTTTGCATGGCACCATTAATTCTGGGAGACTGCATTTCTTGTTATGCTCTCATTTTACTTCGTCAGTACTGGGGAATTTTCTGGGCACAAGACAGTAGCATTTTGGGGATGCACATTAATTCTGGTGACTCTGTGTGTGACCTGACAACTGTGCATATGACTGGGTGCATCACTAATTCTGGGAAACTTTGCATTTCTTGTTACACTCTTATTTCACTTCATCAGCACTGGGGAGTTTTCTGGACACAAGACAGTATCATTTTGGGGATGCACATTCATTCTGGTGACTGTGTGGGTGGGATGCTGCCAATATTGTTGTCACTCCACCTTACTTCGCGTTTAATGTGGAATGACAATGCCAAGTAATAATAACAAGGCAAAGTGAGCCTTTCCCATGGGGCACTCCGCATAACAAAGAACCAACATGAAGTGGCCACTTTGAGTTCACTTCACCGGTGGATTTTAAATTCGCTGCATCCTAGTCATGTGAACATGAGTAGAAAATTACAGAATAGAAGTTCAGGAGTGACATGAGGAAGTGTTGTTTTACAGAACAGGTGCTGGAGCCATGGAATGGTCTACCAACTGAAGTGGGAAGTGCAAAAAACATTGATGGTTTCAAACATGTCTAGGACAGAATGGTGGGTGTAGTGCTTGTTTGGGGTAGCACATGCTGGGAGGAGAATGGGAGGGGGCTTTGGGAGGGCTCGGACCCTGGAGGGACAGCAAGTTCCATGGCTAAATAGGAAACTTGGGCAGACTGGATGGTTCATGGCTCTTTTTTCTGCCGTGATTGTCCATGTCTCTATGTTTCTATGTTTGATTTGATAAATCAGCAGTTGTGCAGCAGCATTTAGGTGCTATTGATTCCTATGGGAAGAGTTGACAAACCACATATTACAGTATATTCTCTCTAAATTACATATTGTGGGCTACAACAGACTCAAACACCCCTGCGTCAGGAAGCTTCCTCTACTACATCATCTTCTGAGTAGCTTCACAAAAAAAATATACAAAAAATAGTGGGACTAAAAAGGTTTTGTGAACAGAGTCCATTAAATAAGGCTTTGTACAGGGAAAGGAAGGCTAGAAATTGCATGCCTTTGGAGTATTTAGTGACCCATCCATCACCTCTAGTCTGCAGAAGTGTTTCCTGCTGGTGTTTTAAATGCATTTTTTATGGATTAACCAGGATGCATGACCATGAACCTTACATAACACATCCGCATCCTCAATATCATTGAAAAGGGGAACCTTTTGGCATTAAGGGTTGCACGTATGAAAAAAAAATGTGCAGAAGAAGATTAAAAGTCAAACCTGAATGAAATTGTAAGAAAGGAAAAATCCAACTTTCAAAATCTTGACAAATTCATCACAAATTACAGTTTAAAAGGATGATCCCTAAATTGGGATATCAGTGTTAAATTACTAGTACTGTAGGTATGATTCCATGAAACATGGTAAATAAATTGCTGCAGTTTCATGCTCATTAGAAGCCACTGCAACAGTTTCCCACACAATTTCACTAAGTAATTTAAAACGTTACTAACTGCATACTGATTAAGAAGCTGTCTTTGTATGTAATTTCATTATTCTGTCACTGATGTGAAACCTTTGTAAATGAGCACCTGTGATCAAAGGAGCTTTCCAAATAAATGAATAAATACTGGAAGCTGTTAGGCTGTACAAAAATGGTTTCTTCTGCACAAAGTGAGAGTTACGTTAGTTAGCAATGCACTTTTATGGGAAGCCTCACTATGTGTGGAGCAAAGTTGTTTTTTTGTGCAAGTACAAAGGCATCCCAAAGACAAATGTATTGTAAATGTGAGGCAGATCCATGAATATGGCCAAAGTTGGATAATGAAATCTTTTTGCACATGCTTGGAGCCTGTCTGAGCTGCCTGATCTACATCATGCAGAAAACAACTTTTGATGGAGAGCAAAGCACTTTACCTTCACATAATCCCCCTGGTATCTGTACAATATGAAAATTACCAAACTTCACATCTACCTGCACACGCTCATATAGAATTCTCACTTACTCACAACCATTGAAGTTCATAAAGGCTTCCAGCATCTAAACATAAACAAGAGTTCCTGGGTAAATAAGAGGAGCCTACATTACTAAAAGTAGATATCCAGTCAATAACAAAAAAAAGTTAAGAGCTCTAGTCATAGCAACTAGACAAATAGAAGTTGTTGGCAGAAAAAAGCCAAGCGGCCCATCCAGTCTGCACTGACCTACTCACCCATTGTTGTTTATGAGGGCCCTTGTGGCCCTTCACTGCTCTTTCCCCCTTCTCTTTTGTTGATGTCACTTAAAGTCTCATGTATCTGCCCCACCTATGTTTGAATCCCTCCCACTGATTTCACATAGATGCCATTCCATGGTAGTCTGTTTGACTCATCTACCACTCCTTTGATGAAGAGATACTTCCTCATGTCCCTCTTAAATATTCTTCCACAAATGTCCTGAGTTTCCCCTGGTGTCTGTTCCCACTTGGCATGAACAGCTCTTTACTACCTACTCTATTTATCCTCTGGAAGTACTTGTATGTTGATCATATTCCATCCTCCCATCCTGCCTTCAGTGTGAACATGCTGAGGTCCTCTAACATCTCCTTGTAAGTCTTTCCCTGCTGTCCATGAATCATTTTGGTTCCCCTTCTCTGCATTTTCTCCACCCTCTTCCTGTACTTCCTCAAGTGTGGGCTCAAGAACTGCACACAGTACTCTAGGTGAGGACGCACTTGGGATCTGCACAGGGGCATAATCACCTCTCTCTTCTTGCTGCTCATCCCCCCTTCCTATGCATCCTAGCATCCTGTTTGCCCTCCCCACTGCCCCAATACACTGTGCTGGGGTTTTCAAATTGACCAGTATTATCACTAGGGCTGGAAGTTTGATTCTACACAAGAAATGAAGACCTTAATCTTTGGGGGTTCGATTCTTTCTGACTGTGGATAACTTTTGGGGCAAACAGGCAGAGTTCTGGTTCAACTGGTCTGCCCTGGTCTGAATGGTGTGGACCAGGCAAACCAGTCGAACTGTGAATCACATTTCACACCTGAAACAGTTAAGTAGGTAGAGTGTGAATCACAACCTTGTTTTGGTGCTAGAATCAGCTAGACAAAGCTCCCACATACTTGTAGTTGAGTGGTTAGGTAGCTCAGGCAGGGCTGTAATTCATTTCTAGTTAGATAGCTAAGAGATTATACAAAAAGGCAAAAATCAGGCCAGCCCAGTGGTGCTGAGGGTTGAGTCACTGAATGCCACACCTCGTACCATGCTGGGGACCTGGGTTCAGGAAGTAGCTCAGGCAGCTAGGGGTCAGATGGGGAGTGGGCGAGAAGCCAGGATTAAGCAGCCACTTGGGAGCTTTTCTCACCGGGGAGGGCTGTGAGGTTTTCCTGACTCTTGGCTGCCACCTGGTGGAGGCTAGATGGCAGTGCTAGGCTAGGGGGAACCTAGGTACTATGCAGGGAGGATGGATGGGGCCATCACTGGAGCCCTGGGGCACATACCCACTTCCATGCATGTGTGCAACCTTGTTCTGGGGTTCTGGAAATAACAGGGAGAAAAAATACAAAAATACCATGTCTCCCCCATTGCCGTAAGGTGGGAAGGGCAACAGGGAGCACCAGGCTAAGTAAAAAAAAAAAAAAAGGCAAAATCTTCAAAAGTTTAACCTATACTCCTGCAAACAGCAGGGCTGCTGAAAGGACGATATTTTTGGGAGGAAAAAGAAGAAAAAAGTGAAAGTAGTCAGGCTGACAAGTGTTAGCAAAGCAACAGGCCTCTGGGACCAGAGGTTTTCCTGACAGTGAATTGAATGGGGAGAAACTAAACACTGGGGGAGTTTACTTGGGGCTGGGCAGTGGGCAGCTAGTGCATGAGGTGGAGGTCTGCCAGTTTCCACTTGCTTAATCTCATTGGCAGTACAGCACACAATTTTCTTTTCATTGCAGAACTAGCATTTTAGCATGGCATACATACTGACTGAAGCACTGTCTGAAGCTTGTGATGTGATTTATTTTTTTAGTTTCTTTTACTGAGCAGCAAGTGTGTGCCAACTGGTAGCATGACAGTTCCTGGCCTCTGGTAGTTGGCGCCCTGGTGACATCCCATAAATAAATGAAAATAAATTAATTTTTAATTCTTGTGGCAGTCTCTAAACTCTTTATATTGACTCAAGTTGCAGACTTGCAGCAGTTCTTTCTTCCTCCTCCACCTGAGTCCTGACACAACCTGTGTGTGTGTGTGTGTGTGTGTGTGTGTGTGTGTCGCCCTGAGCTGTGATTTTGTGGTCTGAGGTCTGGGCAGTGAGAAGAAAGTGTTTGCTAGCTGGCAGTGTGCTGAACCAGAGCCTGGCCTCTGTTATTTGGCACCTTGGTGGCATCCCCTAAATTTAAAATGATTTACTTTTTTTTTCTTGTGGCACTCTTCAAATTCCCTGAAGTTACTGAAGTTGTTGCAGTTCCTTCTTCCTCCAGAGTCCTGAAGCAGGCTGTGTATATGTCATCCTGAGCTGTGCTGTTGCACTGTGATCTGGGCAATGGGCAAAAAGTGTGTGCCATCTGGCAGTGTGATGGCCCTATGCTCAGCTACTGGTAGCTGGCAATATGGTGGCCTCCCATAAAAATATTAAAATATAGCTAGAAAGTTATCCTGGACAAAGAAGGACATCATCAGAAAAAATAAAATATAGTTAGAGAGGTATCCTGGACAAAGAGGGACATCATCAGAAAAATTGCAGAGGGCAACCAAGTGGGAGGCAAGAGGCAAACCGATGGTGTGGATGGGGAGGGGAGGGCCAGGTCACACAGGAGGCATGGTAGGAATGACCAGGTCAGGGGGCAGGGACACAATGGGCAGGAGAACCAGCATTCTTGAGCATAGGTACACAGCGGGCTCCAACATATACTGGCCCTTAACAGGGATAATGGAGCAGGAGGGTGTGTATGGGATTGAGGCAGTGGGGAATGAACAGGAGGGCCAGGAAAGACAGGAGAAGTCAGGAGAAGGGGAGGATCAGGCTATGGTGGCCCAGAGGAGGAGGAGAAGGGGAAGGGGGATAACAAGAGGAAAGGGATGGAAAGCATGAGGGGACTGGGTGTAGAGGACAGGGATGAGAAAGGGAAGGGGAAGGAAGCAGAGGGGTGTAGTGAGGAGAGACTGGAGTAGGACAGGCATCCATGGAGAGGATGGGTTGAAGAGGGGCAGGAATGGAATAGGTGAGGGTAGGAGGGGGCTCAGTGGAGGGACCAGGCCAGGGGCCTCCCAGCAGGGCAGGGGGATCAAGGGACAGGAAAGAAATGGGAAGAGGTGGAAGGTGAACAGGGGGAAGCCAGGAGGAAAGGCAGAAATAGTCAGGTAGGGGAGGCGGTGGCACCCTTGGGGTTAGCACATGAAAAATCAGTGATAGTGTATGGAGACTCCATCATTTAAGGGATTCACTGGTTAAAAAAAGGTGTAGCTTTCAAAGGGTGGTTGGTTTTCTGAGAACCAGGAATGGAAGCAAGCAGGGCAGTCCCAAGAATTAAGGAGTGCATTAGGCTGGTTGGGCTGAACCTAACCTGATTGTACACCTTGGCACAAATGATCTGGCCAGAGAGGAGGTTCAAGAGATACAGAGGAGATTTATGGAACTAGCTAGAGGGTGCAAGGGGATTGTATGTACCATAGCCTTCTCAGAAGTCCTGCCAGTACAGTGCACCAGCACAGTGAGACAATTGAGAATCACAAAGTTTAACCACTGCCTGAGGCAGTGGTACAGGAGGGAGGGCTACAAATGTATAGGGAATTGGGGAGACACATGGATAGATCAATATCTGTATACAAGAGATAGGTTATATATACATGATGAGGGGGCCATGACTTTGAGGGGGAAGCTACAGGGATATATAGATAAAATACTAGGGAATGCTTTAAACTAGGAGTGGGGGAAGGCGAAATTAGCTGCAGCCCAGTAGGAGTGAGGAGAGGATCAGACCTCATTAGAGCTCCCCCACAGATGGGGGCAAGAGAAACTTACAAGGGGGAAGGGGAAGGGAAAGGGGAGGCTGGTGGAGGGGGTTGCCGACAAACGCTAGGTGTCTGGATAAAAAGATGGGAGAACTACAAGCAATAGTGGTGGAGGGTTACATTGACCTGGTGGCAGTCACGGAGACCTGGGGGACTGAAAACCACAGATGGGAAGTGGAAATGCCTGGGTATGTACTGTACAGGAGAGACAGGATAGGAAGGGGGGGTAGCCCTATATGTAAAGGAGGTGTGGGGGAGGGGATGGACCTGCAGGGACCCCATAGGTGTCCTTAGGCAGAGCAGGGGAGAAGGCAGTGAAAGTAGGGGTGGTCTACAGTCCACCAAATCAAGAGGATGAAGTTGACAGACAGATGGGTAAAGAGATACAGGACATAGCCAGCAAGGGGGAAATCATGGTAGTGGGAGACCTAAATCTGCCTGATATAGATTGGGTCATCCTGACAGCAGCCACAGATAGGAGTAAAGGGGTGCTGGAAGCCTTGCAGAAAGTATTCATCAACCAGCTGGTAATGGAATCTACTAAGGGAAGGGCAATACTTGATCTGGTTTTGACAAATGGGTACAGTGTTGAGCTGGTTGGGGTTGGGAAAAATGTGGGCAACAGTGACCATGGGGTGGTAAAATTTAGGATCAGTAAAGGTCAGATCAAGGACAACATGAGCACTAGAGTGCTTGACTTTAGTAAGGCAGATCTTAGGAGGATGAGAGCATTGGTCCAAGAGGAGCTGGAGGGGACAGAAGACCTGGAAGACTTGGAGAAACTACGGGAGGGGGGATTAAAAGAGGACTTCTGCAGGTGACAGAGCTTTGCACTGGGATGGTGAGCAAGAAAAACAGGAGAAGGAAACTGCTTTGGTTCACTACTGAAGTGAATGCAGTTAGGGAGGAGAGGAGAGCATTCGGGATATATAAGGCATCGCAAAGGGAGGTAGACAAAGGGGTTTACTATGTAAGTGAGGACAAAAGGAAGCTATGAAGCCTATCTTGATTGTCCCCCACATTTGTGGGAAATTACACTTTGTTGTAGTTTTTGGAGAGCCAATGATCTACGCCCCTTTTAAAGGATTCAAAGGTAATATAGTCTACTAGCTCTTGTGGTAGCTGGTTCCAGAGCCTTGGTGTTCTTACCAAGAAGAAATGAAGCCTCCTGTTTGTTTTTGCTTTACACACCATTAGTTGTTGATTGTGAAGTCTAGGTACTATTTTTCTTTGTGTTTTAACAATACCTCATTTGTCCATCAGATAGGGTGATTTGAGAATTTTATATAAGAACAGAAGATGACCTTTGGAGCGCCTAAACTCTAGTGAATGTAGGCCTGTTTTTGAAGCCTCTCTGGATATGGTAGTGATGCTAAATCAGGCACCATTTTTGCTACCCTTCTCTGAACTCTTTCAATCACTTGAATGTCCCTGACCATGTATGGACTCCACACTGGGGACCCATAATCTGTATGTATTCTGATGTATGCTTTAAACAATGGGATAATACATTCCTCTGTCTTAGATATAAACGTATGGTTAATGCACCTAAGTAGTGAATTAGCAGTTTTAGCTACATGATTACAGTGATTGGAGGAAGATAATTTGTCATCTATCAGGATGCCCAAGTCACTTTCACAAATTGAAGTTTTTATGATAATATTGCATAGTGTATAAGTTTGTTTTGGATTATTGTAACCTAAGTGGAGAACAGAAAATTTGTCTGTACTAAATGCCATTTTGTTTATCTGTGCCCAAGGCTCTAATACTGAGAGGTTGTTTACTAATAAGTCCATATTATAGACGGAATCCACCCTACCACCTAATTTTGTATTGTCTGCCAATTTCGAAAGTATGTTCCTAGAGCTAATCTGCATGTCTGAAATGAAAATATTGAATAGTACTGGGCCCAGAACTGATACCTGTGGCACACCACTGGTCAGACCCATATTACTGGAATAGGCACCATTGATCCTAACATGCTGGGTCCTGTTGGTTAACCAGCAAATGATCCATTTTATTATGTTACAAGAAAAGCCTAGGTCTGATAGCTTAGCTAGGAGAATATTGTGAGTAACCTTATCAATTGCTTTGCTATAATCCAGGAGGATGACATCCATGGGAATCATATTGTCTAGTTCTTGGTTGACAGTATTGTAAAAGGCTATTAAATTGGCAGTGCAAGAAAAGCCTTGCCTGAACCCATGTTGTGAGTGGCCAATAATGCCTAGAGTATGCATTTCTGCCTCTAACATGCCTTTAATAATTTTTTCCATTACTTTGCATGGGATGGAAGTAAGGCTGATGGGGTGGTAATTATTCACTATGGAGCGGTTACCCTTTTTAAGTATAGGCACAACTGTAACAGTTGTCCAATCAGATGGAATGGCTCATTCCGCTAATGATCTATTAAAAATAATGGAAAGTGGTGTGGCAATATTTTCAGCTGTTTCAGCTAAAAATCTAGGATTAATTAAGTCTGGTCCACAGCCAGTATTTGGTTTTAAATTTTTTAACAAGGAAACTACTTCAGAAATAGTTATGGTGTGGTTATTTTCAGTAGAACTTGATATGATAGTATTTGTATTAATTATGACTGTATGATTTGAGAATACTGATGCAAAATAGGTGTTAAATGTGTCGGCTGTCTCTCTATCAGATGTAATGGTGTTTGTGCCTTTGGTCAGTGGCCCAATTTGTCTGTTACTGCCTTTTTTACTATTGAGATAAGAAAATAGGGATTTGTGATTATCTTTGGAATGTGTTATGCAGAACTCGAGGTTGTGTTTTACCTTCCTGATAGTCTTTTTTAGTTCTTTAACGGCAGTCCTGTATTGTCCCAGTATGAGTTCTTGTGTGTCTGTTGTGCATTTTTTTAAATGAGTTCTGTTTGATTTTCCTATGAATGTCATTATTTAACCACAAAGGAATTTTACCTTTACTGTTATATTTTATCCAGGTTGGAATATAAGCTTTTTCTAGGTCTATTATCTTGTTTTTAACAAATACCCAAGAGTCTTCCAGGGTTAAAGGTGATAAAATTGTTTCCCATGGGGTATTTTTTAGGCTGTTGTTTATTGCCTCAAAGTTGGCTTTGTGGTAGTTATACACCGGAGCATTATTAACTATTATGCTAGATTCATACTGTAGATCAAATACAATGGTATGGTGGTCATTATTCCCTAGTGGGTCTGATATTGAAAGATTTAAGACTTTGTCCTCAATACTGGTAATCACAAGGTCTAATACATTGCATCCTCTAGTGGGTTCTTGAACAATTTGCTCAAGCCCTAGTTCATTTATTGTTGAAATAAAAGTTTTTTTGACAACTGTTGTGCCGTTAGTAGTAAACCAATTTATTGATGGCATGTTAAATTCTCCCAGAATCAGGATATCACCTTTATTCATCATGTGGCTGATGTTCTGTATTAATGTGTTTGTATATTCTGAATCAGAGAATGGTGGGCAATAACATGTGCCCAAGATTAGTTGTGGGTGTCCCTGAAACTGAATGGCTACCCATATACTTTACGTTGGTGAAGTATGTGGGTATTCATATAAATGAATTGTGTCTTTAATATAAAGACATATACAGGAAGTTATTATCCCTCTGTACAGACAGCTGGTGAGACCCCATCTGGAGTACTGTGTGCAGTTCTGGAGACCCAATCTCCGTAAAGACATAGGCAGGATGGAAGCTGTTCAGAGCAGGGCAACTAAAATGGTGCAGGGTCTGCACCGGAAGACATATGATGAGAGACTTAAGGAGCTTGATATGTATAGCCTCGAGGAAAGGAGGGAGAGGAGGGACATGATGGAAACTTTCAAGTACCTCAAGGGATTTAACAAAGTCCAAGAGGGTAGCATCTTTCAAAAAAAGAGGTGTACAAGAACAAGGAGGCACAATTTGAAGATAGAGGGAGGGCGGCTTAGAGGTCATTTAAGGAAGTATTTTTTCACAGAGAGGGTTGTGGATGCATGGAACGGCCTTCCAGAGGAGGTTGTGGAGTCAAAAACAGTGGTGGAATTCAAGCATGCATGGGACAGTCATAAGGCAATTCTAAGGGGTGGGGGTAGGAAGAAGTAGGCTGCTGGTCAACTAGGATCTGCAGCTTATCCATTAGGTAGGAAAATGGGCAGACTTGGTGGGCCAAGCGGTCCTTATCTGCCGTCAAATTCTTTGTTTCTATACCACCACCTTTTTTGTGAAATCTATCTTTTTGGTATAATTTAAAGCCTGGTATTTCTTTCATCCTGGTTGCATCTGGGTCCCACCATGTCTTTGTTACTGAAATGATGTCAATATCCAGTAAGTGAATTTTGATTTCAAGCTCTGAGATTTTTAAGAAGTTTAAGGACCTTGCATTAAGAGATAATATTTTGCAAACCTTAGATGTTGGAGGCTTATTTGGTAGAGTCTTGGGTATCACCCCCCCCCCGATGTCAGTTCAAACTGCTGCTAAAGTGTGAGAGAATTCTCCTGCCTAAGATGGAACTACCTCTCCAGCTCAAGTGGAGTCCATCCCAACAGAAGAGAGAATGGTTGTCTACAAAATTTTCCCATTGCACAAGGCATTTTATTTCCTGTGACAAACACCATTTCCTCAGCAACTCAGTGTAGGATTTAATTCTGTTAATAACATATTCAGTAGCTCTTGGTGCTGACAAAACCTCTGATAAATATATTTCACAACCCATTTCGGTCAGGATGTTGTTAAGGCAGATGGTATTTAACTTTATTTGGTTTAGGTGGCATCTATTGATATCCTTTGTACCAGTGTGTATTATTACCAGGGGGGTTGCACCAGAATGTTTCAGTATGTTTGGAGCCATCAAGGTTATAAGGTGTATAAGGATAAACTGAGGGAAGTGGGGAAGGTGATCAAGTGGGCCAAGGCTAAAAGAGAAGAATGTACAGCAAGGGGTTATGAGAAGGGAGAGACAAGAGTTTTTTTAGATATGTGAGTGACAGGAAAAAGGGGAAGAGCAGGATTGTGAGGTTCAAGGGGGAAGAGGCCACTGGTGGAGGGTGACATAGAAAAAGAAGATGTCTTAAATAGATACTTTGTATCGGTCTTTACAATGGAGGAGGGAGGGGGGCCAAAATTGGAAAATGGGGGAGGTTGGGTAGGGAGATGGACTCTAATCCCTTTGCAGAAGCTAGGGTACTAGAAGATTTGGGCAAGCTGCAGATGGATAAGGCGATGGGGCCAGATGGGATTCATCTGATGGTGCTTAAAGAATAAAAAACAGGAATTGGCAACCCCACTCATGAGGCTATTTAACCTGTCACTGCAAAAGGGAAGGGTTTCTGGTTACTGGAAAAAGGTTGAGATAGTACCACTACATAGGAGGGGGTGAGAGGAAAGAGCCAGGAAACTACCGACCAGTCAGCCAGACCTCTGTCGTTGGTAAGCTGATGGAGGCACTGATTAAGGAGAAGGCTGATTAAATATCTATAGGAGGAGGGCCTCCTAAATGACATTCAGCATGGATTCATGGGTGGTAGGTCTTGCCAGACCAACGTGACTGAATTCATTGACAAAGTGACAGAGATATGGGACCAGAGCGGGGCAGTGGACGTGGCCTACCTGGACTTCAGGAAGGCATTTGACACTGTCTCCCACAGAAAATTGGTAGGCAAGGTGGACACCTTGGGGGTGGGGAACAAGCTCATGAGATGGGTGGGACATTGCTTGGAGGGGAGGACTCAAAGGGTCATAGAAAATGGGGTGCACTCGAAGGAAGAAAGGGTGATGAGTGAGGTTCCCCAGGGGTCTGTGTTGGAACCCATACATTTCAACATATAGATTAGGGGCATCACAGAGGGTCTACGGGGGAAGATGTGTCTCTTTGTGGATGACATGAAAATTTGTAGTAACAGGGTTGATACAGTGGAAGATGGGGTGGAGGATATGAGGAAGGATTTGGCCATGCTGGAGTAGTGGTCAGAAAGTGACAATAATGGTTCAACACAATAAAATGAAGAATTATGCACTTATGGCATAACAACCCGAAGGCAAAATACAGACTTGGGGGGAGCTAGAGGAGACAGGGCAGGAAACAGATCTGGGGATAACCATCTTATGCAGTCTGAAAGTCTGGAGTCAATGCAACAGAGCAGCAGGAAAGGCACTAAGAAATGCTGGCATGTATAGGGAGGGGTTTCATAAGCGAGAGGGGGATGTGATCCTGCCACTGTAAAAAACCATGCTCAGACCATACATGGAATATGGGTTCCAGTTCTGGAGGCCATACCATCAAGGGAACAAGGACAGGCTGGAAAGAGTCCAGAGAAGAGCGACCAAAATGGTGTGGGGCTGCAGGGGAGGTCATGAGGAGAGGCTGGAGGAGCTGGGCCTCTACTTGCTGGAAGAGATATGGGAGAGGGGAGATATGGTGGAGACATTTAAGTACTTGAAGGACATAAACTAGGTGAGAGTTGGCAGCATATTCAAATTGAGTAAGAACAAATCCACTAGGGTACATACCCTCAAATTAGAGGGGGGAAGATTCAGAGGGAACATCAGGGGAGCTTCTTTACCAAGATGGTGGTACAGCCATGGGACAGGCTGCCTGAATGGGTGCTGGGGATGGATACAGTGGAGAGTTTTAAGAGGGCCTAGGACACGTACATGGGTCTGGTAGGCAGAGGGCAAGCTGGAAAGGGACGAAGAGGATCTTCTTAGGGGAAGGGGGTTACTGGCAGACTGGCTGGGCCTAAGGGTCCTTTTCTGCTGGAAGATTTTTATGATTCTATGATGGCAGTCTTCACATTCTCCCAAACTGCTGCAGTGTGTGTATTTGTGTGGTGTGCATGTGTGTGTATACGCACATGCTTGAGGAGGTGGAGGTCATATGAGGGAGACTCAAGAGAGCAATAACGACTGCCACAGATCAAGGTGCCGGATGGATCAGCAAAGCAAAAAGGAAAATAAATCCTCTATTGTTTTCCAAGGAAGTGGCTACCACAGTCAAAGAAAAAAAGAAGGCATACAGCATATACCAGGAAACCAAAGATGAGAAAGACTGGGAGTCTTACAAGAAAAAAATGACAGCCTAACAAACAAATTAGAAAAGCAAAAGCCCAGACACAGGTAAAGAAAGCAGAAGAGGCAAAGAGAGGAGACAAATCATTTTTTAGATACATTAGGGAACACAGGAAGGCAAAAGGGGAGAAAGGAAAGATTGCTACTGAAGAAGGGAAATGCACTAAACATGATCCAGAGAAAGCTGAAGTCTTCAACAAATAGTTCTGCTCAGTGTTTACCAAAAAGGACCCAGGGGATGGCCCAGCCCTGAAAAAACACAACACCCCTGGACCAGAGGTAGACAAGAGTCCCTTCACAGAAGCCAAAGTATGGGAAGCACTAAATAAACTAAAAGCAGACAAAGCCATGGGACCAGATGAGATGCACCCCAGAATCTTTAAGGATTGGGGGCAGAATTAGCAGCCCCTCAGGCACTTCCATTCACGAAATCCTTGAAGAGCGGTGTGGTACCCGAAGACTGGAAAAAGGCAATAGTGGTTCCACTTCACAAATCAGACAGTTGCAAAAAGGCTAGTGATTACAGACTAGTGAGCCTCACATCTATAGTAGGGAAACTAATGGAGACACTACTCAAACAGAGGATCATAGCATTCCTCTAAACTAGTGGCCAACAAGACCCTAAATAGCACAGTTTCACAGCAGGTAGGTCATGCCAGACAAATCTGCGTGAGTTTTTTGGATAACACAACAAAAACAGTGGATGATGGTGGGGTAGTAGATGTGATCTACCTAGACTTTAGTAAGGCCTTCAACTTAGTTCCACACAGAAGGTTGGTAAAGAAGCTTGACCACACAGGGGTTGGTCCAGAAGTAGTCAGATGGGTACAAAACTGGCTACAAGGCAGAACCCAGAGGGTACAGGTTAAAGGAACGCAATCAACAAAAGGCAGGGTGACCAGCTGGGTGCCCCAGGGCTCAGTGCCGGGGTCTCTGCTCTTCTATGTTTTTATAGCAGACATCGCTGGTGGATTGGAAGGAAAGGTGTGACTGTTCGCAGATGACACCAAGATATGTAACAGGGTGGACACCTCAGAAGGAGTGAGCAAGATGGAAGCTGACTTCAAGAAACTAGAAGAATGGTCTGGAGTGTGGCAGCTGAGATTTAATGCCAAAAAGTGCAAGGTCATGCACATAGGAAAGAAAAATCCAAGAAAGGAGTATTACCTAGAAGGCAAAAGACTGGCGGCCTCAAACCAGGAATGAGATCTGTGAATCATAATCTCAGATAACTTGAAGTTTAGTAAGTAATGTGAGAAGGCAACATTGAAGGCCTACAGAATGCTGGGCTGCACTGGGAGGGGAATCACGAGCAGTAGGAGAGAGGTGGTACTACCACTGTATAGATTGCTGGTCAGGCCTCACCTGAAATACGGAGTCCAATTCTGGAGGCCTCACCTCAGGAAGGACATTGACTGGGTGGAAACAGTACAGAGAAAGGTGACAAAAATGTTTCAGGGTCTGTAGTATATGTCCTACAAGAAAAGACTTAAGGAATTGAATGTGTACTGAGAAGCTAAAAATACATCCAGCACTCTGGATAAAAATCAGAGAAAATATTTTTTATCGATGCAAAGAAAATGGAACTTTTTCATTTCAAGAAGGGCTTCAGGATCAGGGGACATGACCTCAGGCTGCAAGGAGGTAGGTTCTCTACCAACACCAGGAATTAGTTCTTTACAGAAAGAGTGGTGGATACCTGGAGCAGCCTGCCCCAAGAGATTGTGGGGGGCTAACACAATAGGGGGATTCAAGAATGCATGGGATAGACACAAGGAATTCCTGACTACAAAGGGCAACTAGAGTGTCAAAATAGGTCTGAAACAAATGGGCAGACTAGATGGACCTAGTGGTCTCCTTCTGCTGTCAACTTCTATGTTTCTATGCTGTGCTGTTGCAGTATGATCTGGGCAGTGGGCAGCAAACATTTGCCACCTGGCAGTGTGCTGATGCCTCGCTACTGGTAGTTGACACCTTGGTGGCATCCCATAAAAAAATTAAAATAAATTAAATGTTTTCTTGTGGCAATTTTCACATTCCCCCAAGTTTCTGTAGTTCCAATCTCCTTGAGTTGTGAAGTAGCCTGTATGTATGTCACCCTGATTTGCGCTGTGGCAGTGTGATCTGGGCAGTGGCAGCAAGTGTGTGCCAACTGGCAGTGTGCTGGTGTAGGGTTACTGGCAGTTGACACCTTGGTGGTATCCCATAAATTGTAAATAATGCCATTTTTGCATTTGCTGCGCTTGAGCACCAAATGTTTTGGGACAAGTACAATGGGACTTTGGGGGTATGTCACTGCCAAGTCCATTGTAGTTGAAACTGCAAGGGGCTTGACAGTCTAAACCAATGATCACACACTGCAGTTGTGACACCACTCGCTGCTCACTGGGCAGCAACTTCATGTACTTCAAAGGACCTAAGCCGCTCCAACCAGAGAGGGCTTCAGTCCTTTGATTTGCACTAAGCCAGTCAGCAAACAGCTGATCGGCTTTAAACAAAAGCAGCCTGAGATCTACCCCCCCCCCCCACCGTCCCCTCCACACAAGTTGTTTAACTGACTAGGCAGAATTACTACAACTGTAAAATTAGTACATCTTTTCTCCATCTTTAGATGTTGCTACTGCTGTGTCTACCAGCAGCAAAGGTGAGCATGAACCAGACAGAAGCACACAAACTGTCATCCTAATATTCAAACTCTAAACTGATGGGTCAATAATTCCTGTGGCTGCAGGCTGAACCATGGAACCCAAAGTGGATGTCATCACCTCCCTTATTGCCCCTGTGGATCTGGCCGAAGCAGCTCCTCCGGTACTCCCTGCAACCCCACCCCCTGCTCTTGTTCCAGTATTGGTGTCATGCCAGATTGGTTCCTTTGCAAGTCTGGTTCCACCATCAACCAAACTTGTGGACAATGGCTTGACATTTTAAGGTTAAAGTTTGTTTTATTTTCAGCAAATAAAACAACCCAGTGTCCAAGAAATCAGTGTCTGGCAACCTTCTGGCAACCTTTTGTTTTATTGTTTTTGTATAGTTTTAACAGGCAGTAAGAAATGCAGTCTTAAAAATGCAGTCACTTTACCTCTGTTCTATATTTCAGCATCAGATATTCATGGCTCAACTGCCTTTTCCAATATATACCTTTTGACAGCTGTTTCCACTGTGTGCTGGATATTCAAATGCACCGCCAACCCGTTCAATCAAATAAAAATTCAGTCCCCGGTTCTGTGCTTCTCCTTCAGGACTTTGTGGCTCAATTGCCTAATCCAGTAAATGGCCAGTGACTCATAAAACCTTCAGTATTCTGAGTGTCTACATACACTGATGGACTTATGAACTCACAACCAGCTGTGTACTTCGTTACCTTTTTAGACTGGACTGCCTTTTAGAGTGACTGCATTTTTAAGACTGCATTTCTTACTGCCTTTTTAAACTATTTTAAACTAGTCAGTTTCAGTGGCTCAGTAGGTAGCACACTTGCCTCTGAGGCCGTAAGATCAGAGGGCTGTGGGTTCAGTTCCCACATCTGGCACTTGGGCTAATATCCCAGTGCTGACACTGTAGTGCAGCATGAGAGGGGTGCTGTCTTTCAGATAAGACATTAAACCAAGATCCCATATGCCTAGATTGGTGGTAGTCCAGGTGGACGTTAAAGATCCCATGGCACTTATCGAAAAGAGTAGGGGAATTTTTTTATTGGGAGAAATATAACAAAAATAATACTCAAGAGAATCCAAAATGAAAACAAACCATAAGGGAAAATCAGAAGTAGGAAAACATAGTCAAAAACAGAAAACAAACAAAAAAAAAACACATCAGTACAGAAAAAGAGAAACTAAGGATATACCATTATACATTGTCAGAATGGCTACCCCCTCTGCCCTTGCCCTTCCCCTCAAACATGGCACTCCATCCTACCACTTAAGATCTAGGGATATGCTGGATCGTCTGGTTCCTAAAACCCGCACCCTTTGCAGGTGATCGGACCTTCACCACCTATGCACCAAAAATGTGGAACTCCCTTCCTGCCTTAATTTGGTCCTCCTCCTCCCATCCCTGCTTTAAAGCCTCCCTATGGGGCTTCCTGAAATCAGCCTCTGCCTGTCTCTGCACCTCATAGCCTACCAGTTGGGTCATACTCTTCCCCCCAGCCTATTCTTGGTGGGAGCATTGGCTCCAGCGCTTAAAGCACTTCTCCTCCTGTAACTGACCGAGTTAACAATAACTTGGCATCTTTGCACTGGGCCCACTCCCTGCCCACCTATTCTAGTAGGGTACCCTGCCTTACTCCTCTTTCCCAGGTCTCTTTCCTGCAGTTTGTACTCCTCCTGCTTACCCGCCTTGTGCCCCCACCCCACAGGTATGGTTTACCCTACATTGTTTGCCCTTTTGGCACTGACCGTACTATACTGTATTATGCTGTTCACTACTTAATCATTTAGTATGTATCTCATGCAGATATCTAAACATTATCTGTTTGTGCCTATAGTCTCTTATGCTGTTGGCCACCTATTAATCTCTGTTAATGCCTGATATTTTCTGTATGTTAACTTTGACTCCTCCTACTGTTCTTGAATGTATGTACCTTATAATCCTCCCGGGTCACATTTGAAAATAGGCACTTGGCAGTCTAGTGTGTTTACCCGGTTAACAAAGGCAAATAAATAAATAAATACCCATCATGTTACTCCTTCAAATAAAATTACTGGAAGAACTCCCCACCAATTTTCTACCATGGGGGAGGCAGAGTGGATTTCCCTTGAAGATACATAAATGCCACTTCTTTGTAATAGACGCTATGAGACCACAAAGCTGTGCATATTTATGTTGCAGCACAAAGTGACATCTATTTTGCCAAATACTCCATTTTATAATAGCTAAGACCACACAAAATGTGCCTTGGAAAAACCACCCCATTCAGATCCAAATTTACCATGGACCAGTTCTGTATAAGTCACCTGATGAAATAAAGGTATATCCTAATATCTAGCCATATGACCCCAAAACAGGACAATATAGGGACAATCAAAAAATAAATGCTGTATAGTTTTCACTTGTGCCTGACAGGAATCTCTCAGACAGAATCTATCTTATAACATTTTATGAGCTTGATTACCCCTCACATTAAGTTTGCCGTGGCAACACAGCCAAATTGTGTCCCACATTTTACGTGGGATCCTAGCTTCTGTAAGCTGAAGGAGTATCCATATAACTTCAACATTTTCAGGACAGGTGATGCAAAGATCAATTAAAAATTGCCTGTCCAAGAGGGACCGGTTAAAGGACTTCCTAGTCAGCGCCTGACAAAGTGGAATAGTCACATCCCATTGTTTTATTTTCTTAAAGAATTCAGTCTAGTGAGGAGAAGTACTATCAGGAAACAGATGAAATGGTCCCCAATGAGACTCTTCCCATTTAAGAAAAAAAATAGGTATATCTCGCCCGAAGACTAAGTGCCCAATCAAAACAGCTTCCTACAAGAATAGGGACAATATTAGCATATACAAAAATTGAAAAGAAAAATAGGACTGGGTTAATCATATTCAAACCCCCTGATTTTATTGGCCAGTATGTTATCGCCCTACAGACAGGATTTAACCGACTCCTCCATAATGACTGGAAACATACAGCATACAATCTAGATTCCAATCTGGGAGGAAACAGAAAAATATAACTTAAATGTAGAAAGATAGGGAGAATATAAGTCTTTAACATAAAAACTCGTTTAAGTCTAGTCATAAGATATGATTTCCATTTTTGTACTTTTTTGTCTGCTTCTTCCAATTTTGCCACCCAATTCTGCTCCGCTGCGTTGATATCCCCAAATGACACCCCAACACAGATAAGGAGTTACCAGAGATCTGAATCTGATCAATTTCAGCTACACGGAGGTCAGGTCTAAGTGCCAGGGCCACCCCTTTGCTCTTCTGTGGATTTATCTGCGAACCATAAAGGCAAAAAATGAGCAAAGGACCCCCAGAACACAAGATCCAGAATCATGATCAGCTACCAACAAGCAGACATCATCTGCATATGCTACAGTGCAAGGGAATGAAGTATGTGCAGAGCTTCTCATATGAAGGATATGGGAATCCACGTTCAAGAGCCGCAGAACAGGATCAATAGTGAAAACATATAAAAGTGGGCTGAGGGAACAGCCCTGTATAGCCCCTCTTTTAATCTGGATATGTTTACCCAGACAACCATTAACCATGGGTGTCAGGAAAGCTCAGTTATACAATTTCTGTATCCAATGGATAAAAATCTGTGGCAGACCATAAGAAATCAACACCTTAAATAAATAAGAATGGGGCACCAGGTCAAATGCTTTTGTTTGATCTAGACTAATAACATATCCTTTGGCTGTAGGACTATCAAAAACTTATCTTATCAATTTTAGACTATCCAGCATAGATCTACAAGAAATGGCATAGGTCTGAGTGGGATGGATTAAATCACCCGCAACCTTGGATAACCGAAGACACAGAAGTTTACTGAGCAATTTCCAATCCATGTTCAGTATGCTTATGGGCCTCCAATTGTTAATATCATCTTTTGCATTTTTTTTTGTGTAAATATATCAATAGGCTATCTGCCAGAACAAGGGGAACAGGATGGTGGCCCTGTAATATAGCATTAAATACCATAGTCAAAGGTTTACATATCAAATCAAAACTTTTCTTATAAAATTCACTAGGAATACCATCGAGGCCTGGGGTAGCTCCAGACTTCAACTGGCATATGAGAAACTCAACTTCTGATACTGTAATGGGTGCAATTAAATCTCTAATATCAGCATCAGACAATCGGGGAATGTCAAGTTTACTCAAGACATGGTCCAGATCCCCTTAAACGGGTGCCTCCTGACCAAACATAGAACGAGTATGATCCTCTATAAAATGCAGTATAGAAGATTAGACTGCAAAACATCCCCATTTGTATTGTGCATACATGGCGTATATTTTATGTCAACTCTCTGTTTACAACTATCATATAGATTAACCAACTGTGCCTTCCCCCATACCATATTTTTGTTCCATAAATAATGATGTGGCCCATTTATATTGGAAATAGCAAATTTTCTTCTTATGTCAGGTAATTTCTGAGGCATAATTTAAACCATAAGTGGCCTTTAAGGTGAGTAAGTTTTGTAACTGTCTTCTTTTATTCAAATACTGAAGATGAGTTGCATTATGTTTAAATTTAGAATGGTGTCGACAGTGGACTTTGATTTCTGATTTAGTCTCCAACCACCATAAAAAAGGATCTTCATATAACTCAAAAACCAAAAGTTTTGCGTCAAGAACCATGTGAAGCACATCCCAATCCCGAGTATCGTTCAAAATCGTGATATTCATTTTCCAGTGATTGTGGGTGTGTGGTTTATTTTTTGTTAGAAAATGGCTTCAAAAAATCAATCAGTCTGATTGGTTGATGTGGTTGATGTGCCAGAACTGTGTAAATAAGCACTTGAGATCAACATAATATTGTAAACATAGGCATAGAAGGGAACACGAGACCTTTTGATTTGGCAAATCCAGATGTTCGCTGCTTAATGCCCTGCGATGTTTTCATCGACAAGCTTTTGAAGCAGTCTTTTACCTCACTGAGAGCCCCCAACAGGGCAAAATTTGGTTGCTTAAATGGATTGGCTTTGCCATGTTCCCTCTGCAGAAGAACGGGATTACAGCTCACTCAGGTCCTACAAATATTAATACTGATGGTGCTCATGAGTGACTCGACTATGTTATATGGCATTAAAAAAGCTACAATTAATAGCTAAAAGTGAAGAAATACACTGGATAGCCTGACGTGTATTAACTTCCCCGACAGACCAATTCTCACAGCTGTAAAGTGAGATGGGTCATCTTAGCCAGCCTGGTATGTCTAAGTTCCTAATATGATGTATATCCATTTTCACATGACTGAGCAACAGATGAGAGAAAATGCGTATAGCCAATATGACATAGATACTCTCCACTCCGGATTTGACCTGGGAAATGGTGATCGTTGTCTCTTCCCCCGGATGGCAATTTAAGAGAAAGTCTGGTCGGCTTTCGGTGCTTAGATTGCAATACAAAGACTGCTCTTAATGTATTAGCGATCCTATAGTGGTCATTATGGTCATTCAACAGTCGGTGAATCTGAAATTGAAAACAATGTATGGGAAAGTACCTTAAAACAAGATTACAGGGTCTCCTGTGCCATTTCATGGAGTCTGAACATCTGATCACATAGGGTCTGGAGCAGTTGCGTGAGGAGAAACAATGAATAGTAGAGAGTTCGCTACAGACCTGAAAGTGAATAACATTTGTGTTGGAGGCCAAATGGTTAAAGGTGGTAGTACCTTAGTATCATAATTTGAAATCACTACACCACTAAGTTCGGTACCAGCTACAATGTTTACAGCAAATGGCCATTTCTAATTAATATCCAAACAACTCTAGGCTATACGGCACACTTTGATTTTCATTTGCATTGTAATATAAATTCTACAACGGCAGCTTGAGACTAGAATGATATATTTGAAAGTTATATAGCAACAGTAGAAGGAGGGGATGGACATGCTGCAGCATACTATACTATAGGTTTAACTGGCCATATTGAGCATTTACACTTTGGGCAGAATTACAACACTATGATAATAGCTTACGACAATAAGTGCAACAGCTCAAAAAGTTTTACTCAGGAAATCAGAACAGTACTATGTGTCCCTTAAATAGTGGAAGCCACCCTTAAGTGTGTTATTAATAGTAACTTGGTATCTGGAACCCCAATAACGGAGCGCACTCCTTCATTGCCATAGCTTTTGGGCACCTAGGGCACATAGCAAAATGCGGTATAATGGACGCAACCTGTGATATCCCCGATCCCCTGTGGGGAGAGAGTCATAGATTTATAGTTTAGTAGTAGATGCCAACAATGAAAACTGCGATTGCAGACAAAGCCTATCCGTTGAAATCCAGACTGTTCAGGGTGTGCCAACCTTGAAGGATATTATTATGCAGTGTGACTTGAAGATATTGAAAGTCTCTCGGAAACGCAGTCCTGGAGCAGTGTTATATTTCGTGGTAGGAGATAGACCTAGTGGACTTGCAAACTTAAGTACTGCACATGACATATCCTGTTCTATCTTTGATCCGTAGTGTGGACAGATGTGCACTAATTTTGTTTCAATAATAGGAACAGACTGTAATGGGGCAACCTTAATCGGGGAGGTATAGAAGGACTGCAACCTGGGTTAATTTAAATGACAGCAATTATGTGGATTTTAAGGGGCCATTTCAGCTTATTAACCGGTTGGAGCATCTGAAGTTTGTAATTTAGGAGCAGTTGTTCTGTTTTATGATTCTCGTAGTGTAGTACTTGCCAATCCCCACTAGAGGGGGATAAAAGCTAACAAATTAGTTTCCTAGCTCTACAATTGCAGAAGGGTTATTGTCACTAGAACCTAAGTATAACAGGTGGTGAAGTAATTTGTTCGTAAAGGTTAATTTGATAGTTCCTCTCAAAGGAATGGGTCCCTGTATGAAAAGGGCAATAAATGTTCTCTAAAATAATTTTTTTTTTTTTTTCTTTCTTTAAGTATGGCAAGTTCCAAGTTAAACCATATGAGGGGCAAGAATATAATGTGTTAACACATTGTGGGTAGTGGGACTGGGATTTGGGTAGCGGATAGACTTTCTGCTGGGTTGATATAAATCACATGACAGTTTGGTGTAGTAGAGCAGTTGTCAGAACTGGGGGAGGTGTTTGACTTTGTGGGGTTATTGGTGATTTTTGGGAGAAAGGAGGGGATGGGACAGCATCTACTTACTTTGCAGGAGAAGAGTAAGAGCCACTTCTAGGGATATGACTGATTCAGTTTTACTTAAAATGCAGCAGGGAACCTCTTATTTGATATAAACTATGGTGTCAAGTGCTAATAACATAGTAAGTTGGAATATTAAAGGGGCTCGGGATAGATGTAACAGGCAAATTATTTTAAGACATCTCTCAACTCTTAATTGTGATGTGGCATGTTTACAAGAAACCCATCTCAAAAGAGAAGACATTCATTTGTTCAAGAAATATTGGGTTGGTCAGGTATTTGGTGCAGGGGTTTCATCCAATAAAAGTGGGTTCATTATCTTATTTCACAAAAGATTATATTTCCAGTTGGAAAAAGAAATATGGGACATGCAGGGTCGATATATCCTATTGATTGGAGTTCTAATGACACAACAGATCATTATAGGGTCAGTATATGGCCCTAACATAGACTCCCCACAATTTTTTATACACCTACTGGACCAATTAAATTCTCAACCTTTCAGGACCATATTACTTGGTGGTGATTGGAATATAACTCCACAGCTACAGGGTGACAGGTCAGATAATAAAAAATAGGGCTATCCCCAGCTCTAAGAGCTCTGAAGGAGATGATTGAAGGGTTAAACCTCATGGATGTTTGGAGACTTAAAAATCCAGGGGTAAGGCAATACACTTTCTTTTCAATGCCGCATAAAACCTGTTCTAGAATTGATTACTGGTTAGTAAGTAGTAAATTGCTTCCTTTGATTCTTGATGCAAGGATTCATACTAGAGTTATTTCTGATCATTCCCCAGTATCAATTAAATATGAGCCAAACCCAGGATTTAGGAGGGATTTCATGTGCAGATTTAATAATCAGCTGTTACAGGATTCCCATATACATGGACACCTTAAGAGTTTTATAACCCGTTTCTTTGATCAAAATATAGGCTCAGTTTCAAAGATTGATATTGTCTGGGTAACTTTAAAATGTGCTGTGAGGGGGGAATGCATTAGAATTACATCCACAAAAACTAAAAAAGACAAGTTACGGCTAGACGAGATCACTAATGCCATTAGAATGATGGAGCGTGCCATCACTAAGCAATCGACAGAGGCTGATTGGGTTAAGTTGGATCAATTACATTCCCAATACTCTTCCATAATGTTGCATAAGCAGAATTACCCCTTCGAAGAACTAAGATTAAGTATCTCAAATCCGGTGACAGGGCTGGGAAACTCTTAGCATTAAGGATTAAACAACTAGACTCAAACAGGTATGTGGCAGCTTTGCAAAGCAATAAAGGAGATACTATCGTTAAAGACCCAAAAAAAAATTGCGGCGGTGTTTAAGGATTATTTCTGCAGAGTTTATTCTATTCCTGTGGAAGACAAGGCGAAAATAGAAGAGATCAATAACTTCCTAGATTTTTTAGCTTTAACGAGGTTGGATCCCAAAGATGTGGCTATGTTGGAATTACCCATTCAAATATGGGAAGTGAAGCAAGCGGTAGCACAGCTCGCCTCAGATAGGTCCCCGGGACAGAATGGCCTTACTACTAATATATACAAAGCCTTTACAGAAGAAAATTCCCCTATAGTGACCAAGGTATATAATTACTGGTACTGCAAGGGGTTTTCTGAGGAGAGCTTCCTGGAGGCCCTCATAACTCTTATTCCAAAGCTAGGATGGGATCCAATCGTCCCGTAGAATTATAGACCGATATCCTTGTTAAATGTAGATGTTAAAGTACTGGCAAAAGTTTTAGCTTGTCGACTTAGTCCGTTCATGTCTAGAATGGTTAGTGATGTGCAGGTTGGTTTTATGAGCAATAGAGCATCAAGTGATCACATACGTAAACTCCATTACTTAATTGTACATGCACGAGATATACAGACCCCATTGGCCCTGTTAGCTTTGGATGCAGAAAAAGCATTCAACGGAGTTTCTTGGGACTTCTTATTTGCTGTTCTATCAAAGCTTGTGTTACCAGATGGTTTCCTAAACTGGATCAGCTTGTTATATAGATCTCCCAAAGCACGGGTATGGTGCAATGGAATACTGTCGGATCCCTTTTCTCTTTCATGTGGCACAAGACAGGGTTGCCCACTTTCCCCACTCCTGTTTAATTTATACTTGGAACCTTTGATTCATAGACTGCTTATGGTACAGGGGATTAAGGGAATACAAATAGGTAATAAGAGGTATCGGATATCTGCTTATGCAGACAACCTGCTCCTCCATATGGAAGATCCAGATATAAGTATCCAAGTAATTCTACATGAAATAGCACAATTCTCAAAAGTCTCAAACTATAAGCTCAATATCTCTAAAACAAAGGTCTTTCCACTTAATTCTAGATGTCTCCCGAGTGTGGCTAAAGAGTCGGGGTTTAGCTGGGAGCCAAATGTGTTATTGTACTTAGGAATTACGATTACACGGGATATAGCCACAATGATAAATGAAAACCTTAATAATCAAGTCAAAATAATTAAACAAGATTTAGCCAGATGGAGTTTATTACCGCTGTCACTTTGGGCCAGAACTGAAATAGTCAAAATGAATATACTACCGAGGATCTTTTACCCCCTAAATATGTTGGCCCAGATATTCAAAAGGGTTGCGCCATGCGCAAAGTCCTACATTGAGCCATTCTGCGATATTCAACAGGAGGCAGTTACGCCACTGACGACAGGTTGCGCAACAGCGCAATGCAAATGAATGCATGCTCAACAGGAGGGAGGAACCATGCATAAACTGCGCAACCCGATATTCGGAGTTAGGTAGAGTTGTGCATGCTAACCCCAACCTGCGCCTGCACAACCTTGAGTCAAAAAAAAGTGATCATGCTGAGGGCCACCACAGGTGAGCTGCTGTATTGCAGGGCGCAACACAGCAGCTGCCACCCATGACTGGCCCCAACTCAGTCCCTGTGCCCCCCACCAGCCCGATCGCGGGCAGAACGTAAAAACAACCCCCGCCCACACATCTCCCGATGCCCATCGAGGGCAAAAGTAAATAGACCCCTCACATCTCCCAATGCCCGATCAAGGGCAGAAAGTAACATGAACCCCCCACACATCTCCCGATGCCCGATCGTGGGCAGAATGTAAAAAGCCCCCAACCCGACATACACATCTCCCTGGTGGTCCAGTGGACTGTAATGCCCGATCGCGGACAGAATGTCAGGTTACACCCCTCCCAAACATCTTCATGGTGTCTAGGTCCCTCCTCACCCACTACGAAGCCCTCCATCCTGCTCCCCAGCAGCCCGGCGGGCGGCGGGGCGGGTGAGGGCTTTTGTGGTGGGTGGAGTGGGGGACACCAGGATACCAGGGATGTTTGGGGGTTGTAACTTGACATTCTGCCCGCGATCGGGCATTACGGTCCACTGGCCACCAGAGATATTCGGGGGGTTTTTACATTCTGCCCTAATCGGGCATCGGGAGATGTGTGGGGGTTTCATGATACTTCGCCTGTGATCGGGCTTTGGGAGCTGTGTGTGTGGGGGAATGTATACACAGATACTGCCCGCGATCGGCTGCAGGGTGTCGGTCCCCGACGCTGCTGCCTGGTAGGTAGCGCCAGGCGCAAGTCCTCGGGATCTGCGCATCTACATACGTAATGGCGATGCAAATGGGAATATAAATAGATGCAAATGGCACCCCCTGTACCTTGCATAAATTATGGCCCCATTTGCATGTCACCTTTTGAATATTGGAAATTTGTGCATGGCACAATGGTACTTGCGCCACCGCAAGTTTAATGATCAACTCTGGCAACTTGAGGTGGCACAAGTTCCACTCGCGGCTGTGGCTGGGGGTGATATTCAAAGAGTTGCTCAATGAGCGCAACTCTTTGAATATCGGCTTCGGCCACACTTCATGAACTATTTTGAGTAGCGTAGGTTTATGCATTGTGAATGGCGAGTTTGAATATCTGGGCCTATTGAATCCTATTTACCAAAAGTGTGGTTTGGTCCGCTACAAACAATCCTTAATGATTTCATACTGAAGGGGAAAGCTGTAAGGCGATCATATGGGAAACTTACTGCATTAAAGAAGTTAGGGGGCCTAGCGCTCCCCTCCTTTTTTAAATATTATATGGCGTCACATGTCAGCAAATTAGTTCATTGGATTCTACCATCCTTTATGGTAGACCTCAATCAGTATGTTCCTCCATGGATTCATATTGAGAGAGACTTGGCCTGTAATTGTGCACTCGCACTAAATTCAATTCCTTTTATGTCCTTCAGACTTCTACCTAAACCACTTAAAAACACACCTATTGGGTGGTCAATGAAAGCCCTATGCCAGGTGCAGAAGTTTCTAAAGGTGAACTGGCAGAATTCACCGGACCAACCCCTCCTGCAGAATAAGCATTTTCAAATACAGGGTGCCCCAATCCCCTCCAAGTTCTTGGAACCCCTAAGTGGATTAAAATTGGGAGATCTAGCCCCCCCATGGGAAGTTATTGACGTATGAACAAGCTTGTGTTCGGATTCCAGAATTAAAAGGGAAAATTTATAAATACTTGCAGATCAGGGATTCAATAAAAGCCCACCTGAGAAAAACGGGAAAATGGGGGTGAAGAGGGGTATGAACTGTCTTCTCTATTAAAGATAGCAGAACAGAAGCATCCGATGTCCAAATTACATCATGAATTCCAGATCAGAGACAAAGGGACTTCCTCCAAGATTGGTATATATTGGAGACAGAGATTAAGGATTGGAGAGGAAAGAGTATGGGAACAAATATGGGAGAATAACAATAGATATATTAGACAAGATAGATACAAACTGCAGCAATTCAATATTATACACAACTTGTATTATACCTCCACTAAACTACATGGGACAGTGTCATAAGCCTTGCTGAAATCTAAACAGGCAACATCCACTGCCCCTCCCTGATCTACCTCCCTTGTCACCCAGTCAAAGAAATCTATCAGATTTGTTTGACAAGACCTTATCTCTGTCAATCCATTCTGCCTCAGATCCTGTGCTCCACTGGATTCAAGAATATCACAGTCCTTTCCTGTAGCAGTGACTCCATTCATTTCCCCACCACTGTGGTCATGCTAATTGGACTGTAGCTGCCAGCCTCCTCCCAGTTCCCACTTTTATGGAGAGGGACTACATTCACTCTCCTCCAGTACCCTGGGAGCACCCCTTTCTCTATTGATTTGTTGGAAAGAGCTGTTAGTGGTGCTAGCACACAAGAAACTCCAGCACCAGTTTGTCATGTCCCCAAAGAGGATTTATTAACATATAAACAAAATGTTTTGGATAGTGGTAATCAGGAGGTTCAGTTCATTACTAGATATTGTGCAAAAACCAATATAATAAGAGAGACCATAGACAAGTTTTGGCATGTTCTTGGTACTGAGCCAGCACTCCTGAAGGCTCCTCACCAGATGAGCTTGATCCTAAACTTCTGTACCTTTCTGATCCTGCAATTGCTTGTCTTATCTTCCTAATCCTTAACCTGTCCTTTATTTCTGCCCAAGTACCCTCATCCTGGAAACACGCTGTAGTCCTTACTCTCCCCAAGGGTGGTGACACTTCCATTCCTGCCAACTATCGCCCCATTTCCCTCCTTCCTACCCTTGCCAAACTTCAAGAACATTTAGTTCTCTCTGAACTCTCACCATTCCTCTCTGATTCCTCCTTCTTCAACCCCCTCCAATCTGGTTTTTGGAAGAACCACTCAACAACCACCTCCCTTCTCAGGCTTACTGACTCCATCCTTTTAGGGATGGATGATGGCCTAATCACCTCAGCCATCTTTTTTGACCTAGCCAAAGCTTTTGACACTGTTTCCCATCCCCTGCTTCTTGGTTCACTCTTCTCAGCTGGCCTTGCTCAATCAGCCACCAACTTGTTTAAATCCTACTTCATTGGCAGGACCCAGTCGGTGAGAATCCTTGATTCCATCTCCCCTCCACTCCCTATCAACACTGGTGTCCCTCAGGGCTCAGTGCTTGGTCCCCTACTCTTCTCCATTTTCCTTAATGATCTTCCCACAACATGCTCATCCTCTTCTAGCCACATGCACACTGATGATATTGTTTTGTACAGTTCGGGCAAAACCCTGCTGCTGTGCAAACCAGCTTACAGCATGACTTCAACCAAGTTCAGCTCTGGTTTGCTTCTCACCAGCTTTTTCTAAATGCCAAGAAGACAGTCTCAATGAGCTTTGGCACCAGGCAAAGACTGTCTAGGCTCCCAGCTCTACCCACCTTCTACACCCTTGATGGGACCATCTTGGAGGACACCTCCTCATTTCGATATCTGGGAGTTTGGCTGGACCAGCACCTCAACTTCTCTGTACATATCGATGCTATCCTGAAGAAACTGCACCCCAAGCTTGGTGCTTTGTACAGGAATCATAGTTGCATCCTGCTGACTGCGAGGCGTGAAATTGTCTGGAAGATGATACTCTCCATTTCTGACTACTGTGATGTAGTCTATGGTGCTTCTCCCAAATCTTCTATGACCAAGTTGGATACTCTCTTTAACGCCTTCTGCCACTTTGCTATCAACTTTACTTCCCGCTCCCACCACTGTGAACTCTATGGCTCTCTAGCCTTCCTTCCACTATCTCACAGACGCATCTCTCACTGTGCCAAACTAACCTCCAAATTCTGGTTTGGGGGGCTCCCCTCCTATCTCTCATCCTCTCTGTCCAGCCCACCTCTCCCTGCCCACTCTCTCAGATCAAAAGATGCCCACACCTTGACAGTCCCTCACTACTCCACCCTCATCAGTCAGACTGGTTTTACCCATCGTTTCCCTAAAATCTAGAATTCCCTGCCTCCTAAAATATGACGCTCCTCCTCCAACTACTCCCTTACCGCTACCTTACACAGTTACCTTTCCCTCAGCTGTTCCTGCTTTAACCCACCTTAATACCTGTCCCCAGTTTCTGTCTTCCTACCATAAACCACCCTGGCAGGATTCTCAACGTCATGAAGGGGGAAATCAGGAAATGGCTACCCCTTCTCCTCATATTCAGCTCTTACCTCCCCCCCCCCCTTCTCCACCTGCCCTTCTGGATCACCAGTGTGTACTACCTAACCCCATCCTTGTTACTCCAACAGCACTTGTGTACTACCTCGAGCCTGCTCCTGGTACGCTCATGCACTATAAATGGTTCTATAGCATTATTACTGTTTTGTACATTCATATGTTCTATTGTATGATTTTGGACAAGTATTATAATTTACCCAATGTTCCATTACTGTTTATTGTACAATACCTTGTGTTGCAACTGTTGCACAATCTTACAATGTTGTATTGTTTGTACTACCCACAAACTATTGCAACTGGTTATCCTTCACAATGCTATGTAACCCCTCCCCGCAGGTCACACCGTGGACAAGAAACGTGTTGTTCTGTGTGCCTTCCTGGTGAAACATTTCAATAAATAAAATTACCTTTAGGAGATCTAAAAATCTCTCTGCTTTATTAGTACATAGTTTTCTCCCTGTCCAACATAACCGTACATGGTTACCCTCTGCACCAGTGGGTTGTTTTCGATGTGGTAGGTGCACTTATTGTGACAAAATTCAGCAAACAAAAAGCTTCACACTGACCAATACTAAGTCTAATTTTGACACTAGGGATTTATCAACTGTAGCACCACATGTGTCGTGTATTTAGTTACCTGCTCATGTGGTGCATTTTATATAGGAAAGACTTCTAGGATCTTTAAACTGAGGGTGGATGAACACCTCAGTGACATTAGAACTAGAGACGATAGGAATGCTTTGTTTTGTCATTTGGATGGACATGATGGAGCAGAACCATATCATTTAACGTTCTGTGGAATAGAAAGAGTTAGGCTGGGCCCTAGAGGCAGGGACCTTGAATTGCTCCTTTTACACAGAGAGCAGTATTGGATACACAGTTTGGGTGCTTTGCACTCACCAGGTTTAAATGGACTTTTTTGAGCTTATACCATTTTTAGCAAAGTGAGTAATAAGAGACAGGTGGATATATTACTGTAAGGGGGATTTCAGCTTTAGATAAGACATATATATATATATATATATATATATATATGTATACTGTATGTATACTTGTATATGTTTATAGTTGAATATTTCATGAATTTTGTATATAACAGGACATGGGATTTCCTTTATGTCCCATTGTTTTGTTTATGTACACATAACAGGTGTCATTTTCTGTCATAAATTTCTTTCCCCTATAAAAATATAATAATGTATTTAAATATATTTACATATATATATATGTGTAATAGATAAACCACTCTGAAGTGTGCAGTTGCACTCTGATATACGCATGCCTTGGTGTGCGTTGTTACGCCTAGGCCGCAGGCCAAGTCGTCAACCACCAAGGCATGCATATATCAGAGCGCGACCGCATATCTCAAAGTGGTTTATCTATCTTATAAAATGTCAAAATTGTTTTGAGGGGGTAAAGTGCAGGTGTGTGGTCATGCTCTGATATACCCATGGTCACATGATGTGTTTTATACAATGAGAACACTGGATTTGGACCATTTATGTTTCACCATTTTATAAATATATATATGTATACAAGTTTTTTGCTTGGGCTCCTTATGTTATTTTAGCTCATAAACATTGTAATAGTGTGTGTAGATAAGAAATCTGTGGTTAATCCATTAGCCTGTGATTCATTTGAATTACGGTATCTGTTTGAACTGTGTAGTAAGAAGTAATAAAACAGGTACATGCTATATGCTGTAATGAATATTTTCATTCTAAGTGTATCATATATGGTGTTGATACAGTCAGTTACTGTATCGAACATAATTAGCTCTCTATCCTTGCACTAGTAGTGTGTCTGTTTGTTCTATGATTTTTTGTATATTTAGTGTATTACACATTTTATTATTGGCTTGTGTCACTCTATGGTTGGTAACAAGTATTCATGCACTGTTACTTTAAGATTGGGATTTAAAAGTAGTGTGCATCACCTGTTAGAACACTCCCTAATGATGCTCTGAAGCTAAACTTGTAGGAGGTTGGTGGGTCTCACTGTGAGCTTTCATTTTTAGAGGGTCAATAGTGTTCCATGGCCATTTTATTAATAAATTATATTTTAAATATGCTGTCAGGCTTGTCTTGAATGCTTTTGTGAGCTCATTTTGCTTTGTCTGCAGTGGGTGGCGCTGGAGTTTCTTGTGCGCTGGTTGCTTGCTTTCTGAAGCACACCTGGCTGTTGGGGCAGCTTTTTCATTGTTTCACAGCTAGTGGTGCTACCGGCACCTCTCTAAGTTCTTTTAATATTCTGGGATGTATCCCATCCAGCCCCATAGCTTTCTTTCCTTTCAGATCCTCAACTTCCTTTAGAACTCTTTCCTCCATAAAAGGGTTGATGGCTACCTTTCTCCTACTGGTGTTCCTAATGCCCAATAGTGGTCCTTCTCCGTCCCCTTCTTCTGTGAATACTGAATTAAAATATTTGTTCAGGACTGTTGCTTTTTCTAGGTCCCCCTCCACACACATACCCTCCCTTTTTAACCTCACAATCCCAACCCTGGTCTTCTTTTCTTTTACTAATGTACCTGAAAAAGGTAATTTCTCCTTTTTTAATTGCCTGGGCTAGTCTAACTTCTGTTTGCACCTTTGCGCTCCTGACTACTTTCCCTTCTTTCCTCCCTCTGCTTTTCTAGATACAGTTCCCTGTCTTTCCCCCTCTGTGTATCCTTGTACCTCTTGAAAGCTAACCAGTTCTCTGTTACCTTCCAGGTCATGTTCTTTGAAACCATAGTGGGTTTTACTTTCTCTTTGTTTTGCTTAGTTGCCTAACACAAAGGCATGTTGCCTCTGATATGGATCCCTTAAGGTTAGCCCACTGTTTCTCTACGTCAACCCCCCCCCCATTCTTCTGCCCCTGCCAGGAGTTCCTTGAGACATTTCCCCATTTTTGCAAAGTCAACCCAACTGAAATCCAGCACCCTTGATTTCATGTGGTTTGATTTCTCCACTGTTCTCACATTGAACCACACTGTACGATGATCACAGCACCACAGGTGGTGACCCACCATTACACTGGTAACTCTGTCCCCACTGGTGAGTACCAGGTCCAATATTGTTCCTTCTTTGGTGGGTTCTGCCACAAGCTGCTTGAGGCATGCCATGTGCAGGGAATCCAGGATGCCTCTGCTCCTGGCTGTGGCTGCAGCCTGGGTGCTACAATATAAATCAGGCAAATTGAAGTCTTCCACCAGCAGCACTTCACCTTTGGCTGTCATCTTTTGGATGTCTTCCACTAGTACCCCATCCATCTCTTCCCCTTGTGCTGGAGGTCTGTAGATCACACCAGTGCAAATGGCGGTGCAGTTTCCTGTCCCCAGGGAGACTCACAGTGCTTCCAATCCCTTCTGCATTCCCTGAACCTCAGTTGCATTAATTCTCTCCCTGACATAGATAGCCACCCTCCACAATTTTTTCCCACCCTGTCTTTTTTAAATAGAGTGTAACCTGTTATGGCTATATCCCATTCATGGTTCCTCGTGTACCATGTTTCGGTAATAGTGAAAATGTCCAGGTCCACCTCTGCCATCAAGGCCACTAGGTCTGGGATTTAATTTCTCAGGCTGCAGGCATTCATGCACATGATCTTCCAAGTTTTGCAACCTCCTCTTCTAGTAGCTCCCTTCCCCTCCTCTCCCCATGTCTTCCCTCCCTTCCCCTCCTGTTTTTACTCCCATTCTTCCTTATTGCTGCCATTCTAACTATTTTTGTTTTAGGTTTTAGTGTCGATTTCCCAACCCTAGGGTCTTCCCTACTGAATGCTTCATCCTTTGGGGGGGTTGGGCAGTTAGCTTCTTCCTGCCTACTTTCACATCACCCTTTGGCTAGTTTAAATGCTTGGCTTTGAAGCATTTAAACCTATCACTGAGGATCTTGGATCCCCCCTGGATAGATGCAATATCTTCCACTTGCATAGGTCTGCATCCCTTCAGGTGGGATCCCAGTCTCCAATGAAGACAAAGATTCTGCTCTGCACTAGTCCTTCAACCATGCATTGAATCTCATGGTGCAGCGTGCCCTGTTCTCTCCCTTGTCATTGACTGCTAGCACCTCCAAAAAGGTTACAGTGTGTGACACTTGTCTAAGACCTCTCCATGACTCCCTGAATTCTTCCTGCACTATCTTAACCTCATCACCAGCCAGATCATTCATCCCCAGGTGGACAATAATGTCTAGCTCTCCCTCTCATCCTGCTACCCCAGTGATCCTCTGGATGCACTTTCCATCCCTCCAAGCAGTGGATCTGTGTAGGCACTCAATCACCTTCTCTCCAGCTCCATCTGCTCCCAAGTCTACCCCCCTTAAAATAGTTGCTTCCTCCTCCTCCTCTGGGGTCCTATGTCTCCCCCCTTGGGTCTCCACCATGGAGGACTTCCACATCCTCCTTGGTCTCTACTGTGGGTGCCTCCTTGGGACAATACTACCCTGACAGCACAACATAGGAATTGTGAAGTGGAACCATAGTAGGGATGTGCCTTTGCCCCACCGCTCTCACCCTTTCTGAGACCACCATAGTCCAGCTACTCCTTAGCCTAGGCAAACTTTGAGGCAGGCAGGGTGCACTCAGTGCCCCCCCCCCCAATCCTGGCCAACTTGGCCTGGAGACAAGCAACCTCCTCCCTCAGCCCAGTGACATGCCTGCAGATGGGACAGCACCCATCATCCAGAATATTTCCCAGAAGACTGCCACCCCTCAGCCATTGTACTGCACCACCACTACCATCATGTCTTAATTGTGGCCCCTCTCCTGTCACTATGTATGTTTACTCACTCCTCCCTCTGTTTTTTTTTTCCTCTCCCTACTTTCCTACCAGTTTTTTGCCCTTACAGTTCCTGCCCTTCCTGTTCTGGGACAGGACATTCCTGTATTCCTTGATAGTCTCCTTCTTCCTTGCTCAGAGTCAGACTTCCAGCAGCTAGGAGAAAGCTTAACTCTTTGTTGCTGGGGTACTCCAGATCTTAAGTCAGTACTGCTGCTACAAATGAGGGGGCTCTGTGGTTTATGCAAAAGAGGGCTGAAGGTGGGTTGGGTGGTGTAGCTGCTGGTCATGAAATTTATGTGAGATATCATTGTAATTCAGCATTAGTGGTGCTTTACCTGTGCCTATAAAGGACAGCTGAATGACCGGACTGTATCTGAATACTTGGTGTAGTGGCAGAGAATTTCATAACTCTGCCACCATATGTTGATGGTTCCATTTGTCCATGAGACTTTTTCATTAATAACGTGAAGGTGGAATGACTACTCCATACTTGCAATGCTGATTCAAAGGCACTTTGAAAGTTTTTTTATTTTTTAATTTTGCAATTTACCATGGAGTCGCAGTCTCACTTTTTACGTTCGCTTGCGCGCATGCGCAAGGAATGTCTTGGGAGAATGGGACACTTTGGAGGTGTGCCCCTACTCTGCAATCCCCTGCTCCATTGAGCAGGCATGGCAGTCCTGCACCAATCGGGCGCGGTGCTGTGTATGACAG
Source organism: Neoceratodus forsteri (assembly GCA_016271365.2). Taxonomy (NCBI): domain Eukaryota; kingdom Metazoa; phylum Chordata; order Ceratodontiformes; family Ceratodontidae; genus Neoceratodus; species Neoceratodus forsteri. The sequence continues at coordinate 703,496,387 of CM057455.1, forward strand.
CAGTGGTCTTCTCTTCAAAGAAAACCACCACTGTGTGCTTGCACCGCATCACGCCGCCCCCCCCAAATCTTTGCTGCCACGCTGGGAGCCCACCCCAGCGTGGCAAACGTCCCACTCATCTTTTTTTTTTAAACCTGTAAATTAAAACGGTCCCATGGCACTTCTCCCAGCACCCTCCCCACAAGCCGCACCCACCCACTGCATACCTGCCTCCCACCCCCTCACCCCTTACTTACCTCCGACTCGGCGTGACTATTTTCGGTGGACCGGGAACATGTCTGCACTCTTCAAAGCCGACCGCGACCTGAGGAAATGCCGGTAAGCTGTATAATGGGCTAGATAGGGGGTTTTCAACTTTATTGCATATCTCAGGCATTTTTTGGAATTTTTGCACCAAATTTTCAATATGGGGTTTTTGGGACCCCTTCTCATGAATGATGTCACTGTCATGGCGTTATTTGGGCCCGAAGGGTGATTTCGCAGTCACTGGGTGAAATCACCCTTCAGGCCTGAATAATGCCATGACAGTGACATCTTTCATGAGAAGGGTCCCAAAACCCCATGTTGAAAAGTTGGCAAAATTCCAAAAAGTGACTGTTTCACGAGCGTGCATTGCACAGTTCCTACGCAGGCTCGTAAGTTTGCGAATTTTCAATATTTTCACTCCAGATTTTCAACATTGCCATTTTACCATACCTCTTTATGAGCAGTATAGCTGTCATTTTTCACATCCTGCCCAAAATGTGTTTCCACCCATGTAGCGTACAATGGCGCAGTCAGTGTGCGAAATCAATGTATGGGACACATTAAGAAAATCACAGTGACACTGTTCATTAGCAGAGGTCTTAAAATGGCTATGTTGAAAATTTGGTGAAAAAATTCCTAGAAATGACTGTTTCTGACAGTGTGTTGCGCAGTTCCTCCGCATAATGAGTTCTTAATTTTCAATATTTTAACTCAGATTTGCAACATTGCCATTTTACCACACCTCCTTATGAGCAGTATAGCTGTCATTTTTCACATCCTGCCCAAAACATGTTTCCGCCCATGTAGCGCACAATGGCGCAGTCAGTGTGCGAAATCAATGTATGGGACACATTAAGAAAATCACAGTGACACTGTTCATGAGCAGAGGTCTTAAAATGGCTATGTTGAAAATTTGTGAAAAAATCCCTAAAATGACTGTTGTTTTACAAGCGTCGTTGCACAGTTCCTTGCGCTCGTAAGTGATCACATTTTCAATATTTGCACTCCAATGACTTCCAAATACCTAAACAGCACATAGAAGCAAGCAACATTCGGCACTGACAAATGCTTGTACTTCTTTGTCACTGATTTTTTTAAGCCATGTCCAAGTGCCAAATACCACTGCAAATACCTGCAAGCGAAGGTTTGGCATTGACAAATGCTTGTTTATATTAAGGTGCTTGTGTGTAAATGCCTCTTTATTTATTATGTATTTATTGAAAGAGTTTCACCAGGAAAGACATACTGAGCTATGGAGTAGCTCATTTCCAGATATGTCCTGTGGAGGGATGGAGGATAAGTACAGAGATTAAGTTGAAGATGCAATAATGCAATGAAACAGTAGTTACAAAGCTATTTACAACAGTACAGTATTATACAACATTTACAAATAAGGTACAGAACATAAGGGATTAGGTAATAGTGCACAAATGCACAAAAGGTTGCAGGACTATTAAGCTCATGCAGGACATTAATGATGGTTTAAACTGAGTCAGGGTGTAGGGGCACTAGTGTGGGGTGGGGGATGTGAGGAAAAGGGGAGATAGGGGTTGTGGGAGACCAAGAGTAGGTGGAAACATAAAGAAGGAAGAGTGGGATGAGTGGGTAGGGTAATAAAATCAGGAGGAGTTACAGGAGAGGTGGAATGAGGGAGAGGGGGAGAGAGAGAGAGAGAGAGAGGGAGAGGGCTGAAGTGTTGAAAGAGGAAGAGTCAGGTGAGGGGGCGGAGTAAGTTATCTAGGGTCAGTTACAGGAGGGAGCAGTATGGACTTGGAGTAGATAGTATAAAGACCATTTGGAGGAAGCAAAGTGAATGGTTGGTGGGGGAGTGAATTCCAGAGTTTAGGAAAGTGGAAGGAGATAGCAGCCTGACCAGCAAGGCATTTACGAGAGGGGAGCAGGATGGAGCGATAGCCTGGGTTAAAGAGGGAGTAGGAGGAGGGGGCATAGACTAGAGGAGGGAGGTCAAATGGGGGGGAAGGAAGCCAACCAGAATTTAGAAATGAAGGAGGTACAGTGGGTTAGGCCATGAACTTCCAGGGAAGGGAGGGAGACAGCAGAATGCAGAGAACAGTGGTGGGCACGTGGAGGACAGTTTAAGGCAAAATGGCAGAAGGAGGGGTACAGGGGAGTCCATTCTGGCCAGGGTGGACCTTTGGGCAGCACCATAGACTAAGTTGCCATAATCAAAGATGGGAAAGATCATCTTAATGATGATGTCTCTGCAGGCAGGTAGTGGGATGCAGCTTTTATTCTTAAAGAGGGCACCAAGCTTGCGGTGGAGTTTTTTGTGGATGGGGTCTATGTACTGTAAAAACCCCAGGTGCCAGTTAAGTCAGACATCTTGGTACGGTACTTGAATGAGGGCACATCATCAATTTTTTTTTTATTATTATTTATTGAAGATATTGGGTTTACAACCTTTGAGTCAAAGACTCATTTACAAAGGCTCCACATCTGAGAACAGTACAGAACAATAAGCAGAAGGCAGTATACAGTAGACAACAGCACAGGATATAAATAGTACAATCAGTAAGGGGAATGAGGCCTATACAATTAGGTAGCTATACAGGTCCAACTAAGGAGCTTGTAATTGTCATAGGTGCAAGCAGTCAGGAAACCGACATTGTCAATTGTACCCCCTTCTAGGGTGTGAAAGGAGGGGGAGAAAGACTAAAGTTTGGAAAACCTCGGCCTAGTGCCAAAGCACATGGAGACCATTTTTTAGTGTTTAAGGACAGCTGATTCAACATGAACCATTTTTGAACAGTGTTGAAATCATGTTGGAGCTTGGATATTACCTCAGCTGGAGAAGGTCCAGAAGCATACAGGACCGTGTCATCCTGAGATCATTGAGAAAAATGAAGAAAAGTAGAGAGCCAAGGACAGAACCTTGAGGGACAGCAGTGTGAATGGGGAAGGACGGAGATAGGAATTCTACAATTCTCACTGATTGAGATCTACCTATTAGGTAAGAGCTGAACCAGTTTGTTGTGGAGTCAGAGAGACCAGCTAACTTCAGTTTGTACAGGAGAAGAGTGTCAAATGATTTTGCTAAACTGACAAAGATGGTGGCAGTGATGGGGCCATGGTCCATCCCTGTGTGGATGGCATCAGTGAGCCTGAGGAAGGAGAAGGTGTTTGTGAAAGCCAAACTGGAAGGGGGTAAAGAATGAAGAGGAGTCAAGGAAGGGGGAGAGCTAGGACAGAGCTATGTGTTCTTGGAGTTTGGATATGGTAGGGAGGAGGGAGATAGGGTGGCAGTTTCTGGGAGAGGAGGCATCACCTCCTTTATGCAGGGGCATGACTGTGGCATGTGTCCAGGTGTCTGGGATGGAGGCAAGAGGGAAAGGGAGGTTAAATAGGGAGGAGATGAGAAAGGCAATGGCAGGAGCAGAGAGGTTAAGGAGCTTTGGGTCAAGTCCATCAGGTCTCCCAGCTTTCTGGGAATTGAGATGAAGGAGGGCTCTCCAAGAAGAATTAGCTGTAGAAACAGGGTAACCCTTGGTTACCAGACTGCTGTTTAAGCAGCATGACTTTGCATGGTAGCCATGCCCCCTGATGAAGCTCAGGATGAGTGAAACACCAGGGAAGAGGAAAGTAGTACCATATCCTGGCTACTCAGCCACGCCATATACTGTACTTAAGTACACTTTTGCACATTTCACACAGCTTGTTATGCTTCTATGTTTTGCACAGTGTCCACCTATAGCACTTTAAATCTAGCTGCTGGAGCTAAAGATGTCTGTTATTAGTGGCATAGCCATGCTGTCCTCTATATTGTGGAGACATCAAATGGAAAGCACAATTGTCTGCATTTTATTGAAGACAGACTCACTATGATATCTCAAATAAATTTCATGACCAGCAGCTATATCTTGTGAAAATATGTTTTATATGGATATGTGCATGCAGCGGAATGTATTTTATTGTGAGTAACCAGAAGCACATTTGAGTATGGGGGGAATTATTTTAGGGAGAAGTTGGATTTATGCAGTAGGTGTGGATGGATAAACAGTGGAATAAATTCATTTCTTCTCAATAGTGCTAAATAACGGTGGTTCTAAGATTTATCCAGCACCCTAATATCAATCAACCACAGTTTCATTCAACACCCTGCCATCAATCAAACACCCTTCACCTGGAACTATACTGCCACCTTTCTCAATAACCCATTCTGCAGTCTCTGCACTCCTGTTTGCCCGACAGTCAATTACCAAAGAAAGTGCAAATTCATTCAAAAAGAGCACAGCCTCTTATTCCATAGTTAAAAAAAAGACACTTTATTTCACAATTTTTTTTTACTAAACCAGAACATTTATGCTTCCATTTCCTCTTGCTCTCCCCCTCAACACCAGTCCCTCTCTGTTCACTTCATACACAGCCATGACACTCTTACATCCTCCTGTCCTGCTGTCCTGCTGCAGTAAGCAATTGTAACTTGCAACTCCCGGAATTCAAAACAGTACATTTTTTTTTGGTTTTTCTGAGACACTCTGAAGCTAGTCCTGCTCAAACTCCTGGCACTCTCTTCACTTGTGCTGTTAACGTGCTTAATCTCTTCCACCTTACTTTTCACACTTCTGACATAAAACGCATGAGCAACCAGATTTAAAAAGGTATACTTTAACAAGTTCTGGTCAGAGCCAAAACGTCTGCAGGATTCAGAGTTCAGACCTGCTGCTGGCTGCGACACCTTCTGGGCTGCAGCTGCGGTGCTGTCAGGTTCATGTCGAGGTGCAAAGTAAACAGCAGCACCTCCAAGCTATTTTGGCACATTGTTAGCAAGGCAGGCAAAGCAAGCAGTACCGACTAATATCAGGCTTCACCTTCCCATTGCCCCCCCCCCACTCACCTGCGGAGCAACAAAACCGAGACCATGTCCAACTGACGAGAGAAAATTTTCCCATCAGTGACACACAAGTTGCCTGCCCGGACCAGGCTCCCTGCCACACTGGTATGAGTTGAAGAATTAATTGACAAAAGCAGTGATCTCATGGAGTCAGAAATTGGTGAATTATCATATCTGGAGGCATGTCTGTACTGGGTGGTGGTAGGTGTGTCCAAAAAGGAGTGAATAACTGCAGAATTTCACCAGGATATGAGGTGTTTTGAAGGTTTTCTCCATGATGTCCCTTCGGAGTCACTCCTCAGCTGAATTCTGAATCATAACCAGATGAATACAATTACAGCTTGGGGATGTCCAAGGCAGAATAATATGTACATATCAAATACTTGAGATTGGCAATACAAGTTTTACAAAGCGGGTGACTTAGTAAACACCAAATCATCCATTCAATTCATCATTTTGTACAAGACAAATACGCCTGCCATCTATCATACAAATTATAGTGAGATAATACCATCTAACATTATTCAGAGTAGTTCAAATATTCCAGGTTAAATTTGGGGTAGTCGCAAATATAAAAAAGACATTCCTATTAGTAAGGGGAAATACAGCCTGTGAAGGAACTCCATTCTTATTCCTTGATTTTCTGACCCCGGTTCCTGCCTTTTCTATGCCCCTAGGAAGTTGCTCATTCTGTGGAGATCTGGCACCATCTAGTGGTCAAATGCGGAATTGCACAGTGTGGCAAAAACTCGTTATACACAATTTCAGGAGAAGCATTTTATTTATTTATTTATTTATTTATTGAAACTGTTTCACAAGGAAAGGCACACTGAGCAAAAAGATGCTCATCTCACGGTGCGACCTGGGGGGGGGGGTTACAATGGAGGAAGGTATACATACTACAGGTGAAATTAGGAGTACAGCAATACAGACAAATGAACATAATTGAGTGTGATTACTTTTGAACTTGTTACATGAGGAGAACATTACAAAACATGAGCCTCAAGGAAAGTGGTATACATAACATGAGTACACATCTAGGGCAATAGATGATTACAAAAGTGCCAGTAACAGAACTTGAACTGAAAGCGAGATGTACCAAGTTGGCAGTGGGAAATGGAAATCGGAGATAGGGGGTAAAGGAGAGGTGGAAGGGCTGTCAAGTAGACACTAGGGTGATTGGGGGGTGCTTTAGGGGAGACGGTAGGTGAAAAGAGAAGGGAGATAGTAGCAGTGAATAAGACTGTAAGTGCGTAGGGTATTTAGGACAGTGGGGGGGGAAGAGAAGGGAGATAGACCAGTGAATAAGACTGTACATGCATAGGGTGTTTAGGGCAATGTATAAGCCAGACAATTAGGCGAAGACCGAGCCACTGGTCAGGTGTGTAAGGGGGAGGGGGGAAGAGAATCCATCAGTGGGTGGGAGGTCAGGGGCAGTTACAATCTGGTGCAAGGAAGTTAGCGAGGGCAGAGGATAGAGAGTGTTTGGATGAAGAATGGTGGATTTGGGCTGGCCAAGCCATTCCAGAGCTTAGGGAAGAGGTAAGAGAAAGCTGATTGGCCTGCAGAGGTCTTTCGGTGAGGGATGACTAATAGCCAAGAGTAAGTAGACCTGAGGGCGAAGGTGGTGGTAGATGGGGAAGATAGGGAGGATACAAGGTAGGGAGAGAGGAAACCAAGACAGAAGTTGGAAACAAATTTAGCACTGTGAAGTAGGCGCTGGTTACTAAGGGATAGAAGGGCCAGGGAATGGTAGAGTTCACAGTGATGGGAGTGGGGGGAGCATCGAGGGCAAACCGGCAGAAAGCGTTAAAGAGAGGGTCCAGTCTGGCTAAGGTGGTCTTAGAGGCAGAGCTGTAAACAACATCGCAGTAGTCAAAGGAGGGTAGAATCATTTTCTGGACTATTTCGCGTCTCACAGGTAGTGGGAGGCTAGCGTGGTTTCTATAGAGGGCACCAAGTTTTGGGCACAGTTTTGATATGATGGCATCCATGTGTGTGGAAAAGGAGAGGTGGTGATCAAGCCAAACCCCTAGATACCTGAAGCAGGGCACACCATCAAGGATGGTGTTATTTAGGGTACGGAAGATCAGTGGGGATGTGAGTCTGGATAGATGCTGTCTAGTGCCGAAAGACATACAGACAGTTTTCTTGGCATTTAGGGAGAGCAGGCTGGAGTTGAACCAGTGTTGTATTTTGTTGAAATCGGTCTGAAGATTAGAGGTGACTTCTTCGTAGGTACGGCCAGAGGTAAAGAGGACTGTGTCATCAGCATACATGTGGATTGCGGCAGTGGAGCAAGAGTTAGGCAGATCATTTAAAAGGATGGAGAAGAGGATGGGGAAAAAGGACTGAGCCCTGGGGAACGCCGGTGGCAATAGGGAGAGGGGGGAGATGTAGTCAGCTATTTTAGTGGATTGGGTTCTATTTTGTAGGTAGGCACTGAACCAGTTTGTGGCGGATGCTGCTAACCCAGCCCCTGATAGGCAGGATAGTAGGAGGGAGTGCGATACCGTATCGAAAGCTTTGGCTAGGTCAATGAAAATAGTGGCACTAATTTGCCCTTTGTCCATCCCAGTGAGGATGGTGTCTGTGAGTCTTAGTAGGGCGGTGGTGGTAGAGTGTTTTTTTCTGAAACCGGACTGAAATGGAGTGAAGAAGTTAGTTTCTGAGAGAAAGTGGGAGAGTTGGGATAGTATTAGGTGTTCCTGGAGTTTGGTGAGAGTGGGGAGAAGGGAGATGGGATGGTAGTTGGTTGTGGAGGTAGGATCACCTCCTTTTGGTAGGGGTAGGACAGTGGCATGCTTCCATTCAGAGGGGAGTGACTCGGTGATGAATGAAAGATTTAGCAGGACCGCGAGGGGAGTAGTGATGGCAGGGGCAGATGGGAAGAGGAATTTGTTATCGAGACCATCGGGGGATTTGCCTTTGGAGGGGTTCAAGGAATGAAGGGCATCTAGGGTTTCGATAGGGGAGATGTGTCTGAAGGAACAGGGGTTCAGACCAGGCAGTAGGGGGATAGCTGTCTGGGGAGTGAGTGTGGTTACAGGAGGTAGGGAATCTAGGGGGGTCGTAGCACAAGTAGTGAAGTTGGAATTAAACTCAGAGGCTACCTTCATGGGGTCAGAGAGTAGAGTCCCTTGGGCGAGGAGGAGAGGTGGGGAATTTGCTGTTTCAGGGGAGAAAAGGGAGTTAATGACTTTCCAGAATTTAGAAGGTCTCCCAAGATTGGCGATTAGGGTGTTGTTAAAATATTCTGCCTTAGCTAAGCGGATGGCCTTTGTGCACTTGTTGAAGTGCATGTGGTAGGTGATATTGCCGCTTGGGAGGAGCAGGATTTGTAAATGCGCCAGGTTTTGTCACGGGCTAGTTGGCAAGCTATCAGCTCAGGTGATATCCAGGGTAAGTGAGACCCCTGGACTCTAGCCCATCGCAGGGGGGTGTGTTTGTTCCAGGCAGTAAGGAAGGTGTTCTGAAAGTGCATAAGGGCAGAGTCCATGTTAGAGCAGCTTGAGCTCAGGACCCAATTAGAGTGAGATAGATCTCCCAGGAGGGGGAGAGGTTTAAGGATTTATATGACCATTGGAATATAAATTTGGGAGGGGATTTAACTCTGTGGATTTTGCGGACCAAGTAGATTAGGTGGTAGTCACTAATGGAATCAGGGAGTAGGCCCGAGCTGACAACGCGGTGTGAGTGGGAAATAAGTGCCCAGTCAAGAAGGGAGTGGTTTTCAGACTTATGGTTTGACCGTGTAGGTTCCGTAATGGTTTGGTTAAGGTTGAGAGCAGTTATCTCAGTTTGTGTTTTGTTAAAGGTGGGTGCTAGTCAGTTGTGGTTAAAGTCACCCATAACATATAGTTCACCCGACTGGGCAAAAGACGTGAGTTGGCACAGAATGTCAGTGACTGTTCTGGTTGGCGTGCCTGGGCAGCAATAAATACCAGCCACAAAGATGGGAAATGAGGAGGGAGGGGACAATTTCACCATAAGAAGCTCATAAGCTTTGGGTTCAGCTTTTGAAAGAGAGACAGAGAAGTGTAGGGCTGGTCTGATGTAGATAGCCACCCCTCCTCCTCTGGAGGGCCGGTCTTGTCCAGTGATGGTGAACCCTGGAATAGCGATGGTATGATCTGGGAGGCTGGGGTTCAGCCAGTTCTCAGATAGGATGATTATGTCAGGGGTATGGTGGGCGGCTAGAAGCTGGAGCTGATCGAGCTTAGGGACTAGGCTATGAATGTTTAGATGGAGGAGGCTAAGCCTCGGGGGAGGGAGCCAGAATGAGTGTCAGTGGTGGCCTTGGTTGAGGGGTTAGGCATGGGGTAGCCGGGGTCAGAAGTTGGAGATGAGCCGTGATTGGAGTGTATATCCGCTGCAGCCAGTAGTAATAGGGCAATGGTTAGGTGGTAGCGTAGAATGTGGAGGGACCAGGATTTTGCCATGCACCTTTTGGGGGCGGCTGAAGGGCAGGCAGTGCTGAGGAAGTGGGTACTGGAATGGAAGAGAGAGACCAGGAGGCAGCCAAAGGAATAGACCAAGGAGGAGGGGCACGTAGAGAAACGGGACCGGATGGTAGCTGGGTGGAATGCTGTGGACTTATAGGGGGCATTTGTAGGATGAGTCAGTACAGTGGGGGGTGCAGGGTAGCAACTTAGAGGGGAAGTTGAAAGGGGAAGGGAGAGTAGAAAGGAGAAAATCAGAAGTAGAAGGGTTATTGATTGTGCCATTGTACCAGGGACAGGAGGCACCGATATGGAGTGAGGAGAAGTCCAGGCTAGTGTGGGTTAATGTAGCTAGAGGGAGAAGTGGATAAGGCGCGAGAAGCATTAGGTAGAGTAGCTGGGCGGGGGAAGAGGGAAGGAGTAGAACTTGTAGGAGAGGGATTGGAGTAGGGAGAAAGGGGCGGGGTAAGTAGTGTATTTAATAGGTGGCCTGGTAGGGGGTGGTGGGGGTGGGACAAAATATAGCCCAGCAGAAAGAAGCACGAATCGCCAGGCTAGCTGCTGCTCTGGTAATCCGGCAGGAGGGCTCCATGGGTTGGGTAGCAGCTTGGCTGGCTCGGCTAAGCAGGAGCTCCAATTGGAAGGAGAGGGCTGAATCTCCGGTCCAATCAGGGGCCATCAACGGGGGTAGGCGCGCCAATCGGAGGAAGCACTAGAAGCTGTGCGGTAGAGAGTAGATTGCGGTAATTACCTTAGTGCTGAACTGGGAGGCAGGACCAGGAGGGTGGGAGGGAAGTGTCGGGTAGTGTCTCTGAAGGTGGCGCTGATGCCGCCAGGCTCCATGGGCGCCACTCAGGGCGCGGTAAGCTCCTGAGGTGGAAGCGAGGAGAGATTGCTAATTAAAGGAAAACTCCATGTTAAAATCAGAAAAAGATATGTAGTAGTCTTTTTTTTCTGTGCTCTAACCATTTCCCAGCATTTTCTTTCCCTCTGGTTGTGAGAGATGTTTTTTCTAATTTTCCCTAACTGTTTTATTGCCCTTGGAGGCTGCCATTCTGGTTTCTTTTATGGCCCCTAGTCTTCCCAGAGTGCCCTTTGGTGTGATGCCTAAGTGCCCCTACAGGAAGCCAGTGTCTTGTTACAGGGTCTGTCACAGCTCAGCCACAGAGAAAATACTTCTTCCAGAGAAGACAAACTGCTAGATTTTAGGTGAGTGTAATCATTATTATTTTTTGATATCAGTACCTTGTCCTGCTATGCTCTGCTCTGTGTGTGTGTGTGTTTGTCTGAGTGTGTGTGAATCATGTCACTGTTTACTCTATTCCTCTCAGTCACTTTCAGGTTTTGCACCAGTACTAAGTAGCAGAAATTAAACATCACCTTATAGGTTGTAAGTTAGCAGGACAAGGTACTAATATCAAAAAATAATAATGATTACACTCACCCAAAATGTAGCAATGTGACTTCTTCTCTGAAAGAAGTATTATCTTTGTGGCTGAGCTATGACAGACCCTGCTAAATCTAGGGGCATAGCTACATCACAGTCACGTGAACCAGGGTGCATCATAGGAGAAAGAAAGCTATAAACCTATTTGTGATGGAGATCCCCAGGGGTCGAAAAACTGCCATACAGCTAGCAGGCTAATTTAGGAAAAACTCCTAATAGCAGACAGAGGGAAGGACACACTAGGACTTAACATACATATCAAAATACTCCACATAACATATGTTTTTGCACATTCTGGGTGGACTTCTCCTTTAAATAGTTGAAGGGAACAAAGGAAGACAGGAGACAGGCTGGAACTTAAAGAGTGGGTGGGGGTGCGAAGAAGGCACAAAGGACAGGAATTTGCAATTCTGGAGGAAGGGCCATAGGGAGGCAGAAGTTAGATGGGCGGAGGAGGGGGGCAGGCTACCAAAATGGAGAGAGTGCAGGAGAAGGGAGGGGAAAAAAGACAGAGACTGGAAGGCACCAAGTAGTGTGGAAAGAGTGGCTTTGGAACTTAGGCAGATGGAGAAATGGCAGGCTTGTTAGGAGGGTAGAGAAGAGTACACAGCAGGAGTAGAGAACAAACACAAGGTAAGGCAGGAGTAGGTAAATAGCTGGTTATCTATGTTTAGCAAAAGCGAGGGATGAACTGGCTATAATGTCTACACAAAAAGGCTGTAACACTTCAACTTAAACTGTAGGGTAGCAGAGAATATAATTAAGTAAAACACTACCAAGGATTACAATTACAGGCCTTTTTTACTAGGTAATATGGCCTCAATATACAGTCCAAAAATAGCTCAGCAGAAAGAAGCACAAATCCCTAGGCTAGCTGCTGCTCTGGTAATCCAGCAGGAGTGCTCCATGGCTCGGGTAGCAGCTTGGCTGGCTCGGCTGAGCAGGCGCTCCAATCGGAAGGAGAGGGCTGAATCTCCAGTCCAATCAGGGGCCGTCAACAGGGGTAGGCGCGCCAATCAGAGGAGGTACTAGAAGCTGTGCGGCTGAGAGTAGATTGCAGTGATTACCTTAGTGCTGAACCAGGAGGGCAGGAGGGAAGTGTCGGGTAGTGTCGCTGAAGGCAGCGCTGATGCCACAACGGGCTCCGTGGACACCACTCGGGGCACGGTAAGCTCCTTAGTGCTGAACCAGGAGGAAGGACCAGCAGGGCAGGAGGGAAGCGTCGGGTAGTGGCGCTGAAGGTGGCGCTGATGCTGCCAAGCTCCTTGGGCACCACTCAGGATGTGGTAAGCTCTTTAGTGCTGAACTGGGAGGCAGGACCAGGATGGCGGGAGGGAACCATCGGGTAGTGTTGCTGAAGGCAGCACTGATGCCGCCGGGCTCTGTGGGCGCCCCTCGGGGCACGGTAAGCTCCTTAGTGCTGAACTGGGAGGCAGGACCAGGAGGGCAGGAGGGAAGAGTCAGGTGGTGTCGCTGAAGGCAGCACTGATGCCGCTGGGCTCCGTGGGTGCCACTCGGGGCATGGGTAAGCTCCTCAGTGCTGAACCAGGAGGCAGGACCAGGAGGGCGGAAGGGAAGCGTCGGGTAGTGGCACTGATGCCGCCAAGCTCCATGGGCGCCACTCGGGGTGCGGTAAGCTCCTTAGTGCTGAACTGGGAGGCAGGACCAGGATGGCGGGAGGGAAGCATTGGGTAGTGTTGCTGAAGGTGGCGCTGATGCCGCCGGGCTCCATGGGCGCCCCTCGGGGCACGGTAAGCTCCTTAGTGCTGAACCAGGAGGCAGAACCAGGAGGGCGGGAGGGAAGCATCAGGTAGTGTCGCTCAAGGCAGTACTGATGCCGCCGGGCTCCATGGGCGCTGCTCGGCGGTGAGCAAGGAATTGCCCGGGAACTACTCTACACAGAAAGCGCAGAACATGGTCTTTTTATTTTACTACACAAGGCCAACATTTCACAACATATCAACTATCCTACTCAAGTACTTAATGTGGAATTTTGACAGTGGAAAGAATTTCCTGCCAAACTGACCATGACACGGCTGTGTTGGTAACTAGAATTATAATAGGAGCTCATATTAACAAAAAGAAGCCTTGTACAGAGCCTTATTTGGAACACCAAACTGGTGTTTTATTGCCTGAGTAGGAAATTGTGCCAGAAAAGCCATCAAAGAAACAATAAGCTATGAAAACCCAGCCATCAGTAATGGCTTTACTGCACGTGTTCCATTCACTTTAGCAGTGCTGCAGACATGGGCAAGGGGAAAAATATATATAGTAAACAATCAAAAGAAGTTTGGGATTCTCTAATTTGAGCAAACAAATCCAAGGGTCCCTTAATTTCTGCAAAATGCAGCTGTTTGAGACCTTTGTGTGTGTATGTGTTTGGGGGGGGGGGTTGAAAGGTGTTTCAGTAAATGCAGCACTCTGTCTTACATTCACAGAGGGATAATACTGTGAGGGGCAAGTAAATCTTTAGACAGTTGGAGTCATATCAGATTAAACTGAATATTACTGAAAATGCTGAAGTGCTCTAAAATTGTACTATTGCAAACAATTACTCTACTAGGAAAATCCTAAATACTAATGGCAAAGACTTCCAGTTGACACAATGAAAAACATTTCATTCAGAAAACCTAGATTTCCAAGACATTTCATATTAAGACAGGTTAATAATAAATGGTAATATTCTAATGGAACTGTTGTGTAATGAGTGACCAGGAAAGATGGCAACTGTAACTAGAAACTGAAAATGCCTAGGTCAAGAATTGATTACAAATATTCTATGCAACATAAGCAATCCTCCCATTTATTTCTTGCTTAACACTAACAATGCTTTCAAACTATGGCTGTAAATTCAGATACTGATGTTAAGTCACATGACTATAGTATTTAATTCCAATTAGGCTTGAACCGACAACCTTCATGCCTCCAGTGCTGACCCCAACTTCTCAACAATACCCCAAAAGTGCTGTACAAATGCAGAAGCGGGCAGAGAAAATGTCACTGCCATTTGGGAGAGTGGGAGATTAAAAGATGCAAGACTAAGTGAGGGAGACAATGCTAATTTTGCTTCTCTCCCATATTACCTATTTGAACATGACCTGCAAACGTAAGTCGGGCTAGTACGCTATGAGGGGGACTCGTAGCCCCTGACACTGCTTGGCTCATGGCCAGTACTTTCATGCTTTACTTTGCAGGGCTGGTAAAATACTTGCTCTCACACTGCTCACATCCATTCTTCCAGGTTCCCTTTCCCCTCGTAAGGTGGTAGGCGCACATCTCCACGGAGCCAATAGACTGACACCATGCATCCGCCACCAAGCCTTTATAGGTATGCTCTCAATGGGAGAGCCTGCAACAACTGAGATTCCCGATTGCTGAATGAACGTAACGCGGCATCAATTTCTTTTTTGCAAAAAAGGTAGGAAACAGATTTAGGAACACTAGCTCTTAAAGGTTAGTTATGTAAGGTTTAGTAGCATCACCGAACATGTCATTTGGGCTATATTTGGGTGTCAGTAGGCCTGCCAGCTATTTTGTTCTATGATCCTGGCTTTCGTTTATATGGTTCCATATGAAATACCATTCAGTGTATGTATAATATTAAATGCCTTATTAAACTATCAGTTCGTCAGTGATTACATTCTTTACACTTTATTTATGTGCTGAATTGGGCCTTGTAAAATGTTTATTTGTATCGGGGAATGTTACAAGAAAAAATAGCCGAGCCTGCGATGGGTGTGGGGAGGGGGTTGAGGTGTACAGCGCAAGACTGTGGGAGGGTTTGTCTACAACCATAGTAAACTCTGTGTGAGGCAGAGTTGGGGCAGGTTAAACATACTCTGTGGGGGAGGGCACCTCTGGAGACATGAAGCGTTAAGAAAAATAGGGCTGTTTAACTACCATGCCTTAGGCAGTCAGTGTAGTACTTCAGCTGGGCTCTCCATGGAAGAAATACTGTTGTGCAGATGGAAAACATGAATTAGGTCCTTTTCTGATGCAAAACATCTGCAGACTCTGCCCACTGCAGACATAATGAGCTACCAGATTGACACAGTGGAACCTTCTGTTGTGGAGTTTCGGAAAAATCCATCCGTAACTCCAAAATAGTGCACTCACTCCCTGGCCCCCAGATGGTGCGCTATTTTGCCCAGCAGCACACGGCAGCTTATTCTCTCATCTTTACAAACAAGGCTCTGGACTTCAATATCTCTGTAAATAAATCAGGGGGAAGGGCTCACTCCCAGCCCCCCACCGGTGCACTGTTTCACCTAGTGGCACATGGCATCTTGTTCTATCATTTATATACACCAGGCTCTGGATTTCAGCATTTCTGTAAATAAATCAGGGGGAAGGGAAGGAAGCAATCACTCCCAAAAGTCCCAACCAAGCAATTTAAATCTAGAAAACCTTTTCCTTTTCACAGATGTATTGATGTATAATGAATTCATATTTGAAGAACACGACACATATCAGGTTTAACCTAACATTTACAACAAGTGGTGGGGGAGGGGAATTCTCCCTGATATTCCACCCAGTCACTATATTGGACCTATCTGAGCCATGTGCAGTTCTCCACAAAGTGAAAAAAGTAAGAAAAATGAGCCATAGCTTACCGGAGTTAATGCTCATGGTGATAACCGCTTCAACCACCCACAATAGCTTTCCGTGCAATAACTTTTCCATGAAACAGCTTTCTTCTGAGGCAGTGTCAATTTTAAACACATGAACTACTCATAGTAGCTTTCCATTTCCATACCACCAACCATGGTGACCACTTCAAATACTTCAAACATTTGCAGTGATTTTCTGCTAGAAGCAAACAACTGTGTAGCATTCCGTTCCTCTAGGTAGGGCATGCAATGCATCCAGGTGCATGAGGGCAGCACTGTCACTGCAGATATTTGAAGTATTTGAAGTTAGCTCCGTGGTTGTTGGTATTCAAATGGAAAGCTACTGTGAGTAGTTGTAGTGTTTAAAATTGCCATTGCCGCAGAAAGCTGTTGCGTGGAAAGCTGTTGCGGGTGGTTGAAGTGATTATCACTGTAGGCATTCGGTCCGGTAAGCTATGGCACATTTTCCTTACATCCTTCACTTCGTGGAAAACACCATATGACTCAGATAAGTCCAATATAGAGACTTTTCAAACTGACTATTTTTATGAAAATCCATTGCATTTGAAACATCAAAAGTGAGCAGAAGTTGTATCTCTTTGGCTCGGCTGTTTGTTAGTGGAGACAAAATATTTTTTTAAGTCAAAGGTAAAAGACTGGACCTTCAGAGACCATGCTATTGTTTAAATATTACTACTTTAACACAGAGCAGCAGACACACAGATTAGAAAGGAGCATAATTTATGGACTCTGACTGATTGAGTGTTAGAATTTCTCTTCGACGGGTGTGGGGAGGGGGTGGAGGCGTACAGCGCGAGACTGTGGGAGGGTTTGTCTACAACCATAGTTAACTCCGTGTGGGGCGGAGTTGGGGCGGGTTAAACATACTCTGTGGGGGAGGGCACCTCTGGAGACAAGAAGCATCAAGAAAAATAGGGCTGTTTAACTACCATGCCTTATACTGTACAGTCAGCATAGTACTTGGGCTGGGCTCTCCGCAGAGGAAATACTGTTGTGCGGACAGAAAATATGATGTAGGTCCTTTTCTGATGCAAAACATCTGCAGGTTCTGCTCACTGCAGACATAAAAAAGAAGCTAATAGAGCAAGTTAGAATGACAGAGTGTTGTCTTCTCACCCCCCACTGAGAGCAGAACAGTTTCAATAAGGGGAGATTCTTCGGCGAAATTTCCACCAGCTGAGGCTCAATACCACACAGGATGCCACAAGCTAAGCAAGCCCATGAGGCATTGTTGCATGACTTGTACTTGGTAGTTGACACAGAGAGAATTAGTAAAAAAATTATAAGCTAGAGGTCTTAATTGACAACATAATATGACACAACTCAAGAAGAGCACTAAATGTGTAGTCTTTTTTTAATGGTTGTATAATTTAATTTTGATTGTAATTTGTTTCCTATTTAACATGTATAGCCCAGGTGAAAATGTGACATTTTCTTTCCAGAGGAGTCCTGTTTTTACACATTTTTGCAGTTGGTGGGGTGATTGAAACATGAAGGGTTTAACTAACTCACTGACTTGGAGTAAGTAGCTGGGATAGGATTTTACCAGGGGGCCACCAGTGCTGTGGCCACCAGAGCTACCTCCTACTGATGTATAAGAATACTTTTGACCTAATAGTGACGTATCCTCAATTTTTCTTTTCATGCCTTTAACAAAAGCCTAGTATGGGGGAAACCTGCTACTCAAATTTCTGCTCCTGTGTCTTCATGCCGTTTTCTTCACCTTGAAAAATAAACGTGTTCTACCTCTGGTTGTTCCCTATAATCAATGACCGTTTTACTGTCTGAATGGTCTGAAGTTTCTCAAAGGTGCTCTCTTAATTACTTGAAAAGTCAGGAAGAAGGATGCAAAGAACGCAATATGTAGAGCACCCATGAAGGAGCCGCTATACAAGTTCCAATGTGGCATTGGGGGTGCATTTATTTATTTAGTAGCTTTTGATGAAAGGGTAAGCGCGCTAGGCAAGAAACCTGCCTATTTTCAGGCACGACTTGGGAGAGTACAGTTACAGCAAAAGTGGCAAAGACAACAATGAGGTACAAAGGGTGAGATAACAGTTGAATGAGACAATGAAAATACAGACACTGGGAGGTTACTAGAAACATAGAAGGTGAAGGCAGATAAGGATCACGTGGCCCACTTAGTTTGCCACTTTTACACCCATTTAGTACAAATATAATCCATGCCTAGTATAATTTCTTTCTATTTCTGCTGACCCTAGTGGGCCTACCCAGTAACCAAAACTAATTAATAAATAGGCAACAAACACAGGGTTTGAATTCAGTGCTGTGTATGTTTGAATGGAGTGGCTGAATACGGTGATGCTGCTTGTTGGACTAACAGTCAAGTTGTACTTAGATGTTTCAGTACACAAATGTTGGTCACCACACAGGTCTTCTCCTTCAAGCGTATTAGCAGTAATGGACTGCTGTTACACCTGAAGAAGGGACGGTGTGGCCCCCACGCTTGTGTACTGTAACATGTATTTAAAATTTCTCTGTTGGTCCCATAAAAGGTATCACAATATTCAACAAATCCGGTTTTCCAATGCCTAACTTGGCTGCAAACATTTTGGCTATGTTAGACATACCACATTAACAAAACAAAAACAAAAAAAGATAAAATAAATACATCCAAAGATGAGATTTTTTATTCTATTTATTTAGTTATTTTTTGGCCCTGTTGGACCTAGTCCTTACTGACCTTAATCTACTGTGTTGCTATGTTTTTTCACAACAGGATAGCCTCAGGGTGAAACACCCAGTTTGCACATAGCCAGTACTTGTCAACCCGAACGGAAAGCACAGAAAAACAGATCACCTCAGATTTTTCCGTTCACAATACTTATTTTTGAATTACCGTGCCCCCTTCCCCACCGAACATGTAACACTAAAAACCCAGAGAGGCTGCCTGGAACTTCCTACAACAGAGTGCATTAGCAGGCAGAAGCCCAGCTACATACTGGCAGGGATCTTGGTTAATCGCAACCTAGTTGAAAGGATAAAAGGAGCAATTAAAGGGATTTTTATGACAGGGAAGGGTGTAATTGGAAAACAAATTACTCTTAATGGGGCTTCTAATTTGCAAATTAATTTAGAACTGTTTTTTAACTGCACTCACCTAGGGATATATCAAAGGCCCTATAGATTTGCAACAGAATCGCGGCTTGAAAGGGCATAGTCAGACACGACTGAGTAAGTTCTGTTTGTGCCCAGCAACTCTTTCCAAATATTCAGAAAATGTTACATCCCTCCACAAACCTCAGAGGAGATGCGAGATGGCCATCCAGCCAAGGAGCTGTCTAGTGGCTCAGTGTTTTTTTTTTTAAAAACTTACATTCTTGCACGGTGGAGTGGGATACAATATTTTATATTCAGCTGGTGTATCTTCGCAGACCCATTGCAGACGTCTATGTTCCCGCTCAGTTCATTAGGTCTCATTTGATCTCATTTTCTAGACAGAATATAGTCTGGCTTTATAGATCTTACTGAAAGTCCTTTAATGTTCAAAGTTAATTACAGGTTAGGCTTAATGCTGTTAAACCTGGTCCATTTCTGGTTCTTTTAGTTTACTGATGTGTCTGTCATCTAATACCTTTGTGTGCCCACCCATCATCGCTGCACTTACAATTTTTTCTTTAAAAAACATGAAAAAAAAACACTCATGTGACTCACTTCCTTGTATTTCAATTGTCCTGCTTTAGGAGGGAAATCACTCAGTTTACCCCGTAGGACCCCGACCCTTCTGCCCATAATCAACAGACCCACAGAGACCTGATCATCCCCGTGACCTTTCAGATCAAGTTCTGCAATTCCAGATTACAAGAAAAATCAATTTTATCTGTCAGAACTTCTGTGTCCATACCTTTCATCTGCCTCCATATTAGGAGAGATCCCCCTCATTTTATCACTCAGAACCCTTCTGCCCTTTCCTCCCAAAACTGTCCCACATGGGGGGGGGGGATGTTGTCCATTTCACCACTTTGAGTCCCTGTCCATTCCTTCCAACTGTGCCACATCAGGAGGAACGTACCTCAGTCATTTTAATAACCGGAACCCCACTGTCAATCTATCTCAACCGACTCACATGCGAAGGGGTAGCCCTTTATTTGACCACCGCTCAGAAACCCTGGTGCCGTCTTAAGTTAATGGCAATTATCGAGAGCTATCAGGACTTACTTCAGAGTGGGGGGGGAGACAGACCTGGCAAGCCCCCCCAGAAATTCCAGCACTGAGTAGTACTACTTTACTTGTACTTTTGGTTAAGGGGAGCAGTCGGTAATCGATGGGGGAATTTAAACATGCATGGGACATACATAAGGCAATTACAGTGGGGGATTGCAGGAAGTAGGCTGTTGGTTAACTAGAATCTGTAGCTTATCCAATAGGTAGGGAAATGGGCAGACTGGGTGGGCCAAGTGGTCCTTATCTGCCGTCAAAGTCTATGTTTCTATGTTTCTGTGATGTTGCTTAATAAACAGGCAACGTTGAGCATTCATTCCCACAGTTTTATGACATTTGGTGTTTTGCCTCACTTCCCCCCAGAATTTTAGGGCAAGGAGTCCCACATTTGGGTGAAGAAGGTTTGAGAGGTATACAGGCATGGCAGATGTTTGGTAATTCACGACTGGGACAGTATCGGCCTCAGCAACTTCTGTTTGAAAAGGAAGACAGCCTGCCATTGTCTGCCCTGGGTGTCTTTTATCTGACAGAGGCACAATACAGAGTTCTTCACACTGAATGCCAGGGATTTACAGCTGACTTCCCAACAGCCCCTCTTGCGCTTCTTGGTCAAACACAATGCAGCTTTGATGCACTGCTCGTTTCCCCTTTTTTTCACTTTTCCTTTTCACAAATTGCAAGTTTCTTCTATCATATCCCCTTTTGTGTCCCAAACCAAATGAATGAGCCTTAAACTACAAAGAGAAGAGTCTATAGACACTCTCCAAGTACCCTGCTTTGCCTTGGCAGCCTTCAGAGGGATGGTGTGTACCAAAAGACATTTATTTTGTAATGCCTGTTCTAAAAATGATATCTTGTAATTTGTATATCAGGTTTAGCCAAACATAAACAAGTGGTGGGGGAAGGAAATTCTCCCTGATACTCCAACCAATCACTATATTGGACTTATCTGAGCCATATGGTGTTCTCCACGAAGTGAAGGAAGTGAGGAAAATGAGCCATACCTTACTGGAGTTAATGCCCACGGTGATAACCGCTTCAACCACCCACAATAGCTTTTCTTGCAATAACTTTTCCATGAAACAGCTTTCTGAGGCAGTGTCTATTTTAAACACATGAACTACTCATAGTAGCTTTCCATTTCCATACCACCAACCATGGTGACCACTTCAAATACTTCAAACATCTGCAGTGATTTTCTGTTAGAAGCAAACAACTGTGTAGCATTCCGTTCCTCTAGGTCGGGCATGCAATGCATCCAGGTGCATGAGAGCAGCGCTGTCACTGTAGATATTTGAAGTATTTGAAGTTAGCTCTGTGGTTGTTGGTATTCAAATGGAAAGCTACTGTGAGTAGTTGTAGTGTTTAAAATTGCCATTGCCACAGAAAGCTGTTGCACGGAAAGCTGTTGAGGGTGGTTGAAGTGATTATCACTGTGGGCATTCACTCCGGTAAGCTATGGCTCATATTCTTTTCTTCCTTCGCTTCGTAGAGAACACCATATGACTCAAATAAGTCCAATATAGAGACTTTTCAAACTGACTATTTTTACGAAAAGCCATTTTTTTAAACATCAAAAGTGAGCAGAAGTTGTATCTCTTTGGTTCGGCTGTTTGTTAGTGGAGACAAAATATTTTTTAAGTCAAAGGTAAAAGACTGAACCTTCGGAGACCACACTATTGTTTAAATATTACTACTTTAAAACAGAGCAGCAGACACACAGATTAGAAAGGAGTATCATTTATGGACTCTGACTGATTGGGTGTTAGAGAGAATTTCTCTGTGATGGGTGTGTGGAGGGGGTGGAAGTGTACACTGTGAGACTGCGGGATGGTTTGTCTACAACTGTAGTAAACTCTGTGTGGGGTGGAGTTGGGGTGGGTTAAACATACTCAGTGGGGGAAGGCACCTTTGGAGACATGAAGCGGCAAGAAAAATAGGGCTGTTTAACTACCATGCCTTATATAGTCAGCGTAATACTTGGGCTGGGCTCTCCACGGAAGAAATATTGTTGTGCGGATGGAAAACATGACATATGTTCTTTTCTGATGCAAAACGTCTGCAGGCTCTGCCCACTGCAAATGTAAAAATCACAAAAAAATCACCAGCAGTACATAACTTTTGTATTGGCAACAACACGACTTCCAGCCCGGCTTAGCTGCCATTTTTCTTAAACTCTCCAGCCCACCCATCTACAAATAACAGCCAATCAGAACATAAGATTCAGACGTCGCTGTCCCTAGCCACCACCTCCAACTCTGAAGGCATACCACAGCAAATAAATACTCTATTTCTACAAGCAAGTGCAAAGTCATTCAAAGACAGCACAGACTCTTAATCCATAGTTAAAAAAAGAAACACTTGACTTCACATTTTTTTACTAAAACAGAGCATTTATGCTTCCAACCCCTTGCTCTCTCCCTCAACACCAGTCCCTCTCTGCTCACTTTCTATACAGCTATAGCGCTCTTGCGTTCTACTGTCCTGCTGTCCTGCTGCAGTAAACAATTCTAACATGCAATTCCTGGAATTCAAAACAGTAGCTTTTCTTTTCCTTTTTTCTGAGACACTCTGAAGCTAATCTTGTTTAAACTCCTGGCACTCTCTCCACTCATACTGTTAACATGCTTGATCTCTTCCACCTCGTTCCTCACACTTCTGACATAAATGCATGAGCAGCCAGATAAAAAAAAGTATACTTTTAAAATCTCATAAAAAGAATGGCAGTACATGACTTTTGTACCAGCAACAAGACGACTTCCCGCCAGGCTTAGCCGCCATTTCTCTTAAACTCTCCAGTGCCCACCTACAAATAACAGCAAATCAGATCATGAGATTCAAATGTCACTGCCTTTCAATAACGTTGCTGTCCCTAGCCCCACCTCTGACTTGGCAAGCATACCACAGCAAAAAATACTCCTCCTTATTTCATTCAAAGAAACACAACTTGAACAAGGAAAAAAATATATATATATTTCTTTAAACTCTACCTATTGCATAAATGAGATATGCAATATAAACAAGAGGAATACATAATTTATCTACACTTGAACATTTTGACCTCGGCCACCTCACTTGTGGCTTATGCCACTCGTGAGGTTACCCGAGGTCAAACTGCTGTGTAGATAAATCATGTATTTCACTTGTTTACATTGCATATCCCTTATTTAATTAATTACATGGAGACTAACCAGCTCATTCTCCAGCACAGACCCTATTCATACTTTGAGCAGCTCACTACTAGCACCTGTCTGGAATGTGTTATGACTGATAGTATAGTAAACCTGTCCTAAACAGACGTCTAAAGACAACCTGAAGCTGTATTTATTTGGAATTGTTGAGCTGTTCAAATCCTTCAAACTATCAAAGAAATGTAAGCGTAATAACAATATTCAATTAAGCAGTAAGGCATGACAGGGGGTGTGTTATGGTGGGATAACAGCCCACCTCGGAGTGGGTTGAAACACGAGGCATAGCCGAGGGCTTCCACCACCCGAGAAGAGCAGTTATCCCACCATAACACACCTCTTGAAGTGCCTTATTGCGATTATGAAATGGGTAATTTTTAGTAAATTTTATTCATTTTTAAACATAATACTTTCAGCTGGACTGTTGTGCTGGGATAATGGTCCAGATGAAGCAGCTCTCTGACAATCAGAATTCAGCATTCTTTCTACCCATTTCATAATGTTTAATCAAGCTGTTTCTATTCCACAAGAATATGAAGTTGTCAAATACAATATATCCTTAGTTGGGCCATAGAAAGGGCAAGCGTGCATCTTTTATAGTGGCAGCATTTGTTCTCTTTAATATAACCTAACCAACTTGTTTCTATTATTATCCATTGCAACTGAATCCAAAGTGCTGTGCCATTTTCCTATCAAAATTTACATAGAGTGTGTTGATTGAACTATTTGTATAATGCCTACTTATCTTGTTTTTTGGTATGTTGTCAAGAAATGAAAAAAGATGTTCTGAATTCACTGCTTAACATCCTTCAGTACTGACTGAACTACATTTACTTCTAGTCTAGACAAAGTGAGAGGGAACCACTTCAGGAATATCAATCACTGTCTTCTAACAACAGCCACAGATTATAAATTGTTTCTCATGTTTGGCAGCTGACAGAAGTTAAACAAAAGGTTGTGACTGTAATTTGAAGTTCAAAGCCCTTCTAAATGACAGTTAAGCATTTTTGTTATGGAGTCAAATTCTTTGTAAACAGTACAATTTACGTCTGCCCTGAAGCTAAAGTTGCTCTGATAATATTTACTTTAAGCATTAGATACTGTCAGCCAGAAGTGGCTGCAAGAACAAGACAGCTGGTTCAGAATAAATGGTCACTATGGATTCAAAATGAAAACAGGGTGTGATAATTTAAGAAAAGTACTGCACAATCATGGTAGTAGTGTCGGAGAGATATACTTCCCAAACCCTTCACTCAGATATTGCCATGCTGTTGGTCTGTAAGAAATTCTTATTGCAATTACATTCTGTGACAAACATTATTTATTAATAGTGCATATAGCTTGAAACAACTCCTTTCAGCTTCATCTTTGGAACAGGTAAGAAATGGAGTGTGGGTATAAGCAGAATCTAGTGCAAACCAGGGTGATTGCATCTACCATGCTATGGGTGATTGCACATCTGTTGACACAATACCATATGTACTGTAACTGCAGCAATAACCTTGATGTTACACAGTACTCAAGGAGAAGCAATTTTCTTCCTGTTGACTTCACCAAATCATTACAAAATAGAATGTTTAAGGCACACTTGACATCATTGGGGACAATTCAGAAACAGCAATTTTAACCACAATTTATTTATTTATTTATTTATTTATGTATGTCTTTCATTACTGGGAAGATGCACTGGTCTGAGGGACCATTTTCAGGCACAACCCAGGCCATAAAAGATGGCAAGGTTAAGCACAGTTACAGTCATTTGCAATTAATCAGAAGTTAAGCACTTTACATACAAAAAATCTAGATACATGAAATATGGGCATCAGGGCCATAAAGGTTAGTGTTTAGCAACATGTACAATCACAAGAGCAGGATATGTAAGCAATAATACCAGACAGGGTGGGCATTATGGAGAAATACTGGACCGCCCAGGGGGGTTATGAGGCCCGACGCCACAGGCAGAGGGCCTTATAGCTCCTGGAAGGTCCAGTATTTCTCAATAATGCCCACCCTGTTTGGTATTATTGCTTACATATCCTGCTCTTGTGATTGTGGCAGGTAGGGATTCCCGTAAATAAATTGCTACACCACCCTTTTTCTTACCTGCCCTGTCGTGATGGAGCAAAGTGTAGCTGCCCAGTTGGCACATGGTGTCAGAGATGTGTGGCTTTAGCCAGGTTTCTGAGATCCCAATAACATGAGGTTTGTGGAGGGCTACCCATGCTTGAAGCTCTGAGTATTTTGAAGGGAAGCTGCACAAATTTCAGTGGCCAATTTTTAGTCCTTGAGAGTTGGACCAGATACTATAAGAGGAGGTGATGAGGATATTTACTGGTCCAGGGTTGGTCTTGATGTCACCCACAAGTACTAGAAAGGAGAATAGAAGAAGGTAGGGGAGAGCTGTCCAGGGTGAAGAGGATGAGCGGGAGTACAGGAAGGACCTAAGAAGACATTTATCGTAGTCAAATAGAAACAAGAGGGTAAGTGGGCCATTAGTTGAACATTCCCATCAAAGTTGTAAGGGGGAGGTCAAGCTGCAGTGGAGAGACTGGGGACAAGTGCTGGTTATCTTGATCATGAGCTAATTTTGTGGCACAAGAGTCAGCCACCCAGAGACAGCTGAGTAGTGAGGCTGTCAACAAGGGTAGAAATAAAGAATTAATTGCTAGAATAACTAGAGGGGTGTCCTAGGTAGCTGGAGGTACCATGCCTGCATGGCAGAGTAGCAAGAGACCTGCCAAGACACAGGAAATCTGGTGTCTAATAGCCACTAGGGAGTCCCAGAGAGCTCAGAATTGGCTAAGGCGGGGTGGGGTGGCAAGGAGGCTAGCTCAAACTTAGTGAGATTAACAAAGAAAATGATCATCAGGGACAAAAGGTGTAACTATGGAGTGGTATAGTCTCTGGCAATAAGGTCACCATAAAGGGAGGAATTGATGTCCATTTCCCTCTACTAATGGAAGGGCATAGCCTGTAGATGGAGAAATCAACACTTAGAAAAAAATACAAGGTACGTCATGGGACACGTGTCCCACAGTACCTATAAACTGCAAGACAGACAAGAGTGGGTGTGGTGGAGGGTGGGCTTCGGGAAGCAAGCACACAGCAGCAGTCCTGCAGCATGGTGTGCCTGTAGTCCATAGCTCAAAGTGTTCCCATGAAATTAAAATTTGAGTAGGGAAGTATTGCCAATGGCTTCCTTGGAGCAGCTTAAGTTAAGGCTGCAATAGAGTTCAGGATAGCTACTTTGGGACTGGTGCTTCGGATTTAACTCGGAGTGAATATGAGCTCCAAAATGGATAAAGTCTCCATCTCGGGAGAGCTGGAATTGCTTAAAATTCTAGCCGGGCTCAGTGTCTCCAAATTAAATTAAATGTCCATCTCGGGAGAGTACAGGTGAAATGCAATCGCGCCCGAGGCTCAAGCAGCTCTAATTTAAATAAAATGCTGAACAAAATCAGTCTTCTTAAGCTGAACAGACAGCTTTTACAGTAATATTTGTTCAGTTTGTGTGCTGAGACTTTAAAGAAGGGATTTGAAATGATTTTGTTTAAACAGAAAACCTTTGTAACAGATACCTGAGAAGTGTGACTCTGCTTATTCTTGGAGTGCAGTACATTGCATCTGAGATGACACTGTTGCACTGTTGGGAAAGGGAAAGTCTTTTCCCAGTTTTCAGTGTTTAACTTAAGGTTTTAAACATTTATGATGTGTCCTCCAGTGCAGATTTTTTAAACATCTGTGCTGATTACTGATGGTGAGTGACCTCTGGCCACCGTTTTTGTGACCTTGAAAGTTAGCTGATTTATTTTAAATAGAAACAGTATACAACAATATCAGGATGTGCCAGACAACAACCAGTTACAGTGTCTACATAGGGCTGTGAACTACATTCCTGGTGTGCATCTCAGAATTGCATCAGCAATACTTTTTCTCAGAATAAAAAACAGGAAAAAAATCTTTTATGGCAATACTAGACAAAAGTCAGTTATTTGTGTAGAGCTGTGAAACCAAAGTTCTTTTGTGTACCCCAGTACTTAGGCAAGACACATTAGTTTTTGAAGAAAAAAATATTATATACAGTAAACATTTTGGGGGGCAGTGCAAAATGTCAGTCAGGGTTACTTGTGTAGGGTTTGAATCAACAGTCCTGTTGTGCACTTTAATGCTTAAAACCACACACTTTATTCAAGTAAGTTTTTTTTCGAAACTCTGTCATTATCTGTGTAAAGCTGTGAAGAAACAGTCCTATTGTGTACCTCAGTGCTTGCATCCCTTACGTAGTGCGGATGCCCATGATATAAAATGAGAAAGGCTTGCGCAAAGGATAGGGGATGAGAAAGGTCCAGGCAGGTGTCGCATCATAAGAATAAGAGAAGGAACAGCAGAGATCATCACCACCAGATGTAGTACGTACTGTGTAAGCACTCACTATTCAACATCACTAGGCTGAGGCAGGGTGATGACAACAGCTGGCTTGGCTACTATGATTTTAGACAAGTAAGACAAGAAGAATAAGCCCCGCACTAATTTCAACATCAAAGAAAGGGGAAGCAGTTGAAGAATAGGTTGTAAAGGATAAGAGGTGGAGAAGTAGAGTAGACAGGGCAAAGATGATAACATAAACAATGATCTGTCGGAACCTCAATCCAAAAAAAGCAAAAGTCTGCAAATGGAAGACAAGGCAATTTTATTTATCTGGCACCCTATTCCAGGGGCTCAGGGCACCTTAAAGACAGAATTAAATAAAACATAAACACAGTTTAAAATATTAAATAAAATCAGATTTAAATACCAGCAAGTAATCAGAAAAAGGTTACCTTAGGCTAGTTCAAACAATAGCGCATCCTAAGTTTTTTTAAATGCCTCCATTGAGGTCACACCATGACTATGGGGTGGAAAAGAATTCCAGAGCAGAGGGGAAGCCACTCTAGATGCCGTGTCCCCAGATTGTTTCAGCTTTTAGCAATGGACAGAGTGGAGGCCCACCACAATAGTGCAGAGAGGGTGGGTAGGGGCATACACAGATAGGAGATATTTCAGGTAGCTGGGGCCCAGAAAATGTAGGACCTGGTAAGTCAATAAGTATATCCTGAACATGATACACCACCAAATTGGTAGCCAGTATAGACGGCACAGCACCGGTGTGATATGCTCCATTCAAAATGTCCAGCAATCAGCCAGGCTGCTGCATTCTGCACCAGGTGGTGGTGACCCACCAACCCTTTAAATAACCCTAGGTAATGTGTGACCCTGACGACAAGTATATTTTCCTGTTACTTAACATAGGGCTAAAAGTACCAAACATGTGAAAGATGCGGTGACACTATGACTGACATGGTGGCCAAACTCTCCCAGGACAAGATATAAATAACCCAATAAGCAGACCCAAGTCACACAACCAGTGAAAGCAGTTGAGGAGTCACACCATCCATAAATATACTCTCACCACAGTGAGTTCCCACTGCCCATCTGACTTCTTTGTGTTTTATGATCATTGCATGAGAGTAAGCAGTATTCCACTTATGCAAGGCATATGTCAGCCATTGTAAAAGGGGATACCATCTTGGCACTGGTGGGAAGAACACCCACCATAAATGCAATTATCTGTTCATCTGGGAAAACACCAATGCAGCACTAATATTGTACCAGAAGCACCTGTTATTCATCACTTCATGTGGCTAGGGAGGGCAGAAGAGGAAGAGGATGAGGAAAAACTTAATAATGGAGGCACCATTACTGGCACGTCAAAGAAATGAGTTAAAAAATTACATCAATTTTGCCATCACAACAGGAATTGCCTTTTGCTGGTGCTAGACATCCTCAGACACATATCTCTCATGGGAACGTGGTGAAAAAAAAGGTTTCTGGGAAGAGAAATTTATTCCATTAGGAAATAGTCATTGACATGTCTCACAATGTTGTTGCAAAATGACACAGTGCCCAGAGAACTAATTGTCACCACAGCAGAAATACTCGCAGTTGATCTCTTGTCATACTGTTTCGTGGAGCATATAGGCTTCAGATGATGATAGCACAGGCTTGTCCCAAATGGAAAGCTTCTTTGCATTCACATATCTCAAGCTGGATTGTGCCAGAGCTGTGGGGTGTTGCTGTGTGTTGCCTGTCACATGCAGTGTCATTCTCAGCATTTGACACAATACACATGACCACTGATATGTGGAGCAGTGGGTACTCTTCTACTATGTCATTCATTCACATGACAACCTACTGGGTATAACTGCAAGGCTTGCCTGGGGATGTATGCACAATTTCTGGGAACTGAATTGTCCCCTAACCCTGAAGTTCACCAGCAAGCACCTTCTTCAATGACCTTCATACCACAAGCACACTCAAAATCTTAGTCAAGCAGCTGAACAAAATCGACATTTCACTGCACTCATTGTCCTTAAAAGGTGATTTCATACTGTATGTAGCAATAATGGATGAAATGTTGCTGAAGTTATAAAGGATGGTAGTTTCAACAGAGTCCCATGCATGCACAGTGTAGTAACCCTGGTAGTGCATGTCTTTCTCAGTCAAACAGATATCAAAGGGTTGCTGTACATGTGTGTGCATGCGTGCATGTGTCCATGCTTCTGTGTGTGTGTGTGTGTGTGTGTGTGTGTCTTGCACTTTTGAGGCCACTTTGTTTACTTATCCAAACCAATGCAGCAGTTGTAAGAGTGGCATGTAAAATAGCTTGTCTTAGCGCTGCATAATGCAAGAAATGGTCACATAGTGGAAAGCCATCCTCAACATGATTGAGAGTACAGTAAGTTCCAATGCTGACAGGTGCTATGTGGTTATATACTCATTCACACCATTTGTTATGCCTCAGAAGCTTCCAAGAGTTCCTAAGCAATAGCATCTCGCAGAGCAGTACTGCCTCATGGATGGTCAGATTCTCATCTTACAGTCTTTTGAACGTGCCACCCAGTCTGTCAAGCAGTGCCACATCTGTTTATGGAGGCAAACATTTTGCACAGTGTATCATCAGCTGGATGCAAGTGATGATTCTGCTTACCCTGCACTCACAGAACATATGCAGTCACTACAGTACTTGATAATAATTATTTCCTATAATTCATATAAAAATTCTCAGAGTACAAAGTTGTTACATTCTTAGACTCTCGGAACAAGTGTGGACTCCCAACAGGTGAAGAATCACGTGATTGAAAAGTTGTATGAATAAATCCCTATACTCCAATCTTTTCAAAATGATCCCAAACTGACTCTAACCCAGACACACCAATGGACACACTGGACACCAGCACCACCACCACAACCACCTCTGAAGGTCACCCTTGTTGTAGTTCCAGTTTTCGGTGGGCAGTATCATCACAAGTGGGTATTAGGGAGATAGAAGAGGATCAAAATGAGGGTGTCAGCTGTAAGTGTGCAAAACATATAGAGGAGGCATAGCTGAGTGACTCAAGGAACACGAGCATTGATGAGAAGTCACTTTTGTACTGAGTAACAAAGGTTCAAGTCCAGTGGATGGCATTGTCTTCTGTGCCAATGTACTTTCTGAGCTGCCCATCATCTAGTGTTAATTCAAAATAAGTGCTCAATGCAACAGGGGACATAATTATTGAAAATATACAAAATCTGTCACTTAAAAATATTAAGAGACTCACAGTCATAAAAATTAATAGCTACCTAATCTCATAACACTATCCCATCTCTGCTGCCACACTCGAGAAGAGTCCGGGCTAGATTCACAAAGCTTTGCCCCTGCACAGACCCTGTTTGCATGGTACAAACTGGGTTTTGCACCATAGGGTTATTCACAAAAGCCCAGTTTGCACCATCAGAATGGGCTTACGCTGGGTCAGAGTTTTCAGTGGTCCACAATTCACATTAGGGGAAGGGACCTGCATTATGCACTGTGCCATTCACAAACCATTTTCTCCATGCAAGGGTTATTTGTGAAGGTCCCTTGCATGGAGAAAATACCATCGACCAAGACCTGGTGGTATTCTGTGCAACCCTACTGGCTACTGTCAGGTACTGCAGTGGCCCTCACACCCACAATCCTGTGCCTCTGCTAGTCTAGTTGTCCCTCCCCTCTCCTCAGCTTCTGATCGCCAGCCCCAATAATACTAATCCCATTCTCTGGTGGCCTAGTGGTTCCACTCCCTCCCCGTTCTCCTATCACCATCCTGTATGTTTCACAAAATAATGTTCTGTCCTGTTATGCCCCCCCCTCGCTGATTGCTGCCCAAGGAGTACTATGACAGACAGAGAGAGAGGCATTGCTAGTGGTATTATCACCCGCACTGTGTCCTCCAATCGCAGTCCCATAGGTTAAAATCATGCCCTGTCTTGTAATAGAAATAGAGGAAGCGAGAGGTATTGCCGGTGGTATTAGCCCCTTGCACCATGTGTTCCGATCGCCAGCCTGTCATCAAGGAAGGAATCTCCTTGGTGGCTAGCAGTCCCCCCCACTAGATGACCTGTCCAAAATGTAGAGCACAGTACCATTGGTGTCTGGTGGCTCCCCAACATCCCTATCCCTTGTATCAGATAGTTTTCCAAGTTCCCTGGTGGTTTAGTGGACCCCCCCACCCTGTCAGACACTGATCCCCACAATCCGGTCCAACAAAACCCAATCCCCAGCCGGCGACCAGCACAACCCTCCTCTCACCTCCAAGGTTGGCCACCAACTAAGCTCTTAATGACTGTAGACTGCCTACAGTAAGCACTCATTGAGAGCTCAGTTGGTGGTGAGCCATGGAGGTGAGAGACTGTGCTGGTGCACTGAGGTCCAAGTTTTGGGGGAGCAGGGTGGGTGATCAAAGTCTGACAGGGTTGGGGTTCTATAGATGACCAGGAAACTGGGGAACTGCCTGATGCAAGGTATCAGGATGCTGTGGGGGGGGGAGAACCACTGGACACCAATGGTACTGTGTTATACATTTTGGACAGGTCATCGGGTGGGGGTGGAACCGCTAGCCACCAGGAAGATTCCTTCCTTGATGATGGGTGTCACTGAGCACAGATTTAGGATAACACAATTTCAGGCAGACCACAAGTCAGGTGCATAAAAAACACACAAGTGTAGTTTGTCATTTTATTTTCATCAAGTGAAATATATAGGAAGCAAAATGGTAAGTCAGACAACTGCTTAGCTTCAACAGTTTCCAAAGCTTTTTCTTGAGCCTTGTATGAATCAAACAGTGTGAAAGCACACACTACCAGAAGGTCTTCCACCTTCCTCAGTCAGTATCCAACTGACCACCCTATCTATTCTCTCTCTCAGCACTGAGGTAGGGCTTTTAATAAGCTCATTAGAAGCTGGAAACATTTTTCACTGCCTTTTGATTCACCGCAGACATAATATAAAACTAGCCACTAGGGGCCACGATTGCTCCACAGAGAACAGTTATTTGGCAGCCACCTGGAGCACAGAAGAACTTATTTACAACATCGGAATGGTCAGAGCCGAGGTCAGAACATTCTGTGCTCTCCTAAACTCTCCTGCAGGGTCATATTACCCCATGCTATCTGCTGCAAAATATATCTTAGAAGGGAGCTGCTAACATCTAAAAAAGCAGACAAAAACTTCTGTTATTTGTATATTAAAACTTCTCTCTCATTTTTTAATTGTACTCTAAGTTTTTAACCAGCCAACCAGCATGTTGGACATTATACAAAACATATAAATTGCTTAGGGAATGGGTTTTAATTTATCCCAGGGGTGTCCACTATGACAGGGTCACCGTGTCACAATGGGCCGGTGAATGTAGGACACAGTGGTGGTGGGAGGAAATACCACCGGCAATGCCTCTCTCCCTATCACAGTACTTCTTGGGCTGGCAATCAGTGAGGGGGCATAATGAGACGAAAATTACTTTGTGAAACCAACAGGATGGCGATCAGAGAATGGGGAGGGAGGGACAACTAGACTACCAGGGAATGGGATTTGTATTATATGGGGACAGCAATCAGAAGCTGGGGAGGGGGGAGGAACCACTAGACTACCAGAAAATATTATTTTCCATTAGGGGAGGGTGAATGGACATCAGGGGAAGGGGAAGGGACCACAGGCCTACCAGGGTATTTATTTTTTTCTACAGGAATGGTGATAGACCACCAGCGACTACGGCTGCATCAGGCAGGGGCTGGAGGGGCATGCTAGAACATACGCAGTCCATGTAAATGAGCCCATAATGGGCATGCAAATGGCCAGCTATTACCTTGCATGCCCAATGGGCTCATTTGTATGGCTGCCTTTGTGAATTTTTAATAGCACATTGGCACTATTCATTGCTGGGCCATTTCAGGGAATGCAGGTTAGGGCAGTGCTAGTGTGGTTAGAGGTAGCAGTAATTGGGTTACTGCTGCCTCTACCTACCTCAATTCACAGTCGGATACACCATCCATCTGTGAATAGCATTTTTTACTACCTGGGCAATCATAAAGTGCAATGCAAATGTTTGCTCTGTACTTTGTGATTTTTTGTGAATGTAGCCCCCTGCATCACAAGTCTTGCCTGAATTCACATCTGGTTCCAATTCAGATACACCCCATGATCATTGCATCACAGGATTACCAGATCAAAATATTTGTATCACTTAACATAGAAACATAGAAACATAGAAGCTGACGGCAGATAAGGACCGCAAGGCCCATCCAGTCTGCCCATTTCTTTTTCTGCCTTATGAATGTGCCATCGGCCTTTGCTCTGTCAATGGCCTATCTATTCATACTCATCTGTATTGCTCCCTTATGCCTATCCCATGCCTGTTTGAAGCCCTGCACTGTATGCATATCCACCACTTCCTGAGGTAGGCCGTTTCATACATCCACCACCCTTTCTGTGAAAAAGAACTTCCTTACATTACCCCTTAATTGGCCTCCTTCTAATCTCAAGCTTTGTCCTCTTGCCCTGCTGTTTTTATGTTAGCTTGCATGCATGTGCAAGAAACATAGTGCCACCATACAAGTTTTCGTAGGCGTAACTCCCCCACTTCCAATGCCCTGCTGCCTTTTGCAGGCACGGCCGCACCATGCCAATGAATGTCGGAGCTGTCTATGACAGCCGTTCAGATGCAGTGGTGCACAATTGAAAGCAAAAAACCACTGCAATCAGCGGTAGTAACATATAGGCAGTTTGCATACTGCCATCGCAGTATGCAAAGTGCCTACACATCAACACTGCACTCAAACAGCTGTCATAGACAGCTCCATCCCCCCCATAACAAGTGGCACACTGGGAGCCCACCCCAGCATGCTCATGCACTCCCACCCCACACACATTGTATGGCCGACGGGGGGTGACCAATCCCCCATCGGCTCTGCTGTGCCCCCCCAACAGACTTCGAGGTGCCATGCTGGGAGCCCACCCTAGCATGGCAACAGTCCGTAAGGCAATGGGTGTGCCCAATCCCCGTCGGCTCCACTGTCCCCCCCAACAGACTTCCAGGTGCCACACTGGGAGCCCACCCCAGTGTGGCAACAGTCTGTATTGCCAATGGGGGTGCCGGATCTTCTGTTGGCTCCACTGCCTCCCCAAACAACCTTCCAGCTGCCACGCTGGGAGCCCACCCCAGCGTGGCAAAAGTCCCGCAACGTCTTTAACAAAAAAATTACCTGTAAGAAAAAATGGTCCCTCGCTGACTGTCTTGACCCACCTCCCCAACCCATGCCCACCCTCTGAGTGCCCCACCTCACCACACCCCCCTCACCCCATACTTAACTCTGGAGGCCGGCGATGATCTTCGGTGGACCAGGAACACGTCTGCACTCTTCAAAGCCAACCACGAACTGAAGAAATGCTGGTAAGCTAAATAATGGCATAAATAGGGTTTTTTCAACTTTGGTGCATATCTTGGGCATTTTTGTGAATTTTTTCACCAACTTTTCATCATGGGGTTCTTGGGACCCCACCTCATGAACTCAGTCACTGTCATTTTGCTATTTGGTCCCAAAAGGTGATTTCGAGGTCACTGCACTGAACCACCTTTCGGAACTGATTTACAAAATCACAGTGTCACAGGTCATGATGTAGGCCCCCAAAAACCCTATGTTGAAAATTTGGTGAAAAAATTCCCCAAAATGACTGTTTTACAAGCATACGTTGCGCAGTTCCTACGCACGCTCGTAACTTTGAGAGTCTGTAATATTTTCACTCCAGATTTTCAATATTGCCATTTTACCACATCTCCTTATGAACAGTACAGCTGACATTTTTCACTACTTGCTCAAAATGTGTTTTCGCACATGTAGCGCACATTGGCGTGGTCGGTTTGCAAAATCAATGTTCGGGACACATTAAGAAAATCACAGTGACACTGTTCATGAGCAGAGGTGTTAAAATAGCTATGTTGAAAATTTGGTGACAAAAGTCCATAACATAACTGTGTTATGTGCGTGCATTGAGCAATTCCACGCACCCTCATAAGTTCACGAATTTGTAATATTTTCAGTCCAGATTTTCAACATTGACATTTTTCAATATCTCCTTATGAACAGTATAGCTGTCATTTTTCTCACCATGGCCGAAATGTGTTTTCGCACTTCCAGCGCAGAATAGCACAGTCGATGTGGGAAATTAGTGTTCGGGATAGATTAAGAAAATTACAGTGACACTGTTCATGAGCAAAGGTCCTAAAATGCCTATGTTGCAAATCTGCTGTAAAAAATCCTCAAACTAATTTCATTATGGGTGTACATTGCACAGTTTCTACACACGCTCATGACTTCACCAGTTTTTTTATATTTTCACTCCAGATTTTCAACAATGCCATTTTTTACACCTCCTCATGAACAGTACACTTGTCACTTTTCACATCCTGTTCAAAATGTGTTTTCGAACCTGTGGTACCAAATGGCGCAGTTGCTGTGCAAAATCACCTTTCACCTAACATAGTGATAGTGTCACTGTTCATGCGGTGGGGTCACAAAAAGCCCAGGTGGAAAACTTGGAGTAAAAATACCAGGAAATCCCCAGGGCGTTAGGGTTTTCTACCATAACACCCTACCCTGTAGGGACTGACAGGTGTCAGGGGTGTTACTTGGGATTGTCAACAGTAATGCTCATGCCATTTAACCTCCAGCCAGTGACAAGCATTGAGGTGCGCCTTGGACCCTTTGCCCCCAGAGTTCACCCCATTCTCCTATACTGCGCCCATTTCAGTGTATCTCCTTACGGAATGAGGTGAATATAAACCCAAACATCCCAAGGCACAACTCGACACTTGGCAGTGTCTGAAGGGTAGGGTGAGATGAAATGTCGTGACTGTCATGGGTGACAACCCAAAGGCACACCTCAATGCCTGTCTATCTCTGCAGGGTGAGGGTCAAGTTGGCATCAGTTCAATACTTCAATGCCATTCCTATACTGCATCTGTCTAACTCCTGCACTTCCACTGCTAATGCCAGCAAGCAAACATTCAGCACTGACAAATGCTTGTTCTTATAATGAAACATGTTAGACTCTTTCACCTTGTTAATGCCCTTAAGGTGTTTGAATGTTTCAATCATATCACCTCTCTCTCTCCTTTGCTGTAGGGTATACATATTGAGTTCCATTAATCTGTCCTCATATGTTTTCTGATGCAGTCCCTGCACCATTTTGGTTGCCCTTCTCTGGACTGCCTCAATTTGGTTAATGTCCTTGTGAAGGTGTGGCCTCAGGTACTGTATGCAGTACTCCAGATGGGGCCTAACCAGTGTCTTGTAAAGAGGGATTATTACCTCCCTCTTCTGACTTGTGATACCCCTACTAATACACCCTAATGTCCCCCTAGCCTCACCTACTGCTTTGGTGGTCTGCTTGGATGATTTCAGATCATCGGTGATGATGATGCCCAAGTCTCTTTCTTCCCTTGTGAGTGCCAGCAACTCCTCTCCCAGCCTATAGGTGGCTTCTGGGTTTCTCTTCCCTATGTGCATGATCTTGCACTTCTTTGCGTTAAACCCCAGTTGCCACTCTTCTGACTATTTTGCTAGTTTATCCAGATCTCTTCTCATTCTGCCCACCCCATCTGAATCATCTACTCTGTTGCAGATCTTGGTGTCATCTGCAAACTAACAAACAAACCTTACCCTCCAGTCCATCTGCAATGTCACTGATGAAGATATTGAAGAGGACTGGCCCCAGTACTGATTCCTGAGGTTCCTCACTTGTGACTTGCATCTCTTCTGACTGTATACCATTTACCACCACTCTCTGTTTTCTGCCCGTCAACCAGTTTGCCACCCAGCTGACCAACTTATGACCCACCCCGAGCCTACCCAGCTTATTAATCAATCTTGTATGTGGAACAGTATCGAAAGCTTTGCTGAAGTCAAGGTAGGTGACATCAACTGCTCCCCATTGGTCCACCACTCTGGTTACCCAGTCAAACAAATCTATGAGATTAGTTTGACAGGACCTTCCTTTTGTAAACCCATGCTGTCTTGGATATTGTGCTCCTATGGATTCCAGGTGTTGCACTATCCTTTCCTTAAGGAGTACCAGTACCTCCATAATCTTGCCCACTACTGAGGTAAGACTGACTGGTCTGTAGTTCCCTGCCTCCTCCCTGCTACCACTCTTGTGGAGCGGGATCACATGAGCCCTTCTACAGTCTTCTGGGACCTCTCCTGTGCTCAGAGACTCACTAAACATTTCTGATAATGGCTCTGCTAGTTCCACCCTTAGCTCCTTTAGTACCCTGGGATGTATGCGATCATGTCCCATTGTCTTGTCCACCCTGAGCTCATCGAGCTCTTGTAGGACCCTTTCTTTTGTGAAGGGACTAGTGCACACCTCCCTCTCCCCTGTGTCCATGGTGCTGAGCTGTGAGCCCTGCCCTACCTTTTCATTAGTAAATACTGAGCAGAAGTATCTATTTAGGATAGATGCTTTTACATGGCCCTCCTCCTCACATGCCCCCTTATCCCCTTTGATCTTAGCAATACCCCCCTCTGGACTTTCTCCTTTCACTAATGTATCTATAGAAAGTCTTGTCACCTTATTTTACTGTTTGTGCTAGTGTTTCCTTGGTTTGGGCCTTTGCTTCTTTACTGCTTTCCCGCTTCCTTAGGGAAATTTGGTATGCCTCCTATCTTCATCCTGCTGTGTTCCTTATATTTCCTGAAGGCCAGCTTTTGGCTTTGACCTTTTCTGCTACTGTTTTGAGAACCAAAGTGGTTTCCTTCTTCTTTTACTTCCTTTTCTCTCTAGCTACAATAGGATGTTTCTTCAAGTATTGCATCTTTAATGCTTGCCCACTTTGCCTGTACCCCCTCACCAGTATTTCTTTTTGCCAGGGCTAGCTTAACTCTGTTGGCCATCTTATCAAACTCTGCTCCTCTGAAGTTCCATATTTTTGCCTTGGAATGGAATGATTTAGTTCTAGTGGCCAAATTGAACCACACCATGTGATGGTCACTGGCCCCCAGGTGACCTTCTATTTGGAGATCTGTGATTCTTTCCCTGTTAGTCAGTACTAGATCTAGGATAGCCCTGTCTCTTGTGGGTTGTTGTACCAGTTGTTTGAGTCCCTCCCTTGCAGGGAATCCACCATGTGTCTAGTTCTAGCAGATGTTCCTGCTGTTATTGACCAATTTGTATCTGGCATGTTGAAGTCTCCCATTATCAGAACCTCCCCTTTAGCTGTCATGTTTTGTATATCTTCTAACAGTAATATAGTAGATGGCTGTCTCTTATTGTGCACTGAAATCAGAGGCTCTCGGAAAGTTGTTGTAGGGCAGTTCAAAGGTCAAAAAAGCTGTTGTACTATCGTTCTGACATCACATCGATAGAACAACAGCTTTTTAGCCTTTACCTGCCACCAGATTGGCTGACACAGTGGGACATCCCAGAAAAGCAGCGTAAACATGGCGATAGGATTTAGCGAGAGCCAGCAACTGACCCTCCGGAGTGAGTGAGAGGCAGCGACACCACCAATTATTTTCAGAAGTCGGGACTTGAATAGCCACTCACATCTCCTTGTGGCAATTTGTTTTTTCCCAAAAATTTTAAAATAAATGTACCGATCACAGATGAGCACAGTTGGAGAGTAAGCGAGCAGCACCACAGGAAGTGGAAGCAGCACGTAAGCAAGCGGGAGTGGAAGCAGTAGTAAACAGCAAGGTAAAGGATCTCGAAGATGTTAAACCACACAAAGAACCATATACTATACAAAACAGTGGATGGGAGACCATCCACAACAAAGGCTATATTTCCATCTCCGGAGCTGATGACATCAAAGACCTCTCGAGCTTCGCTCTCGAGGTATCTATGATGTCTTCAACCCCTCGATGGAAATACAGCCTTGTTGTTAATGGTCTCCCATCCACTATTCTATATGTGTCTATATCTTCCCCCTGGTTTGGAGGCCAGTATACAACCCCAGTTCGTATGGCTGTCCCATTTCCTGTTTCCAGGGTGACCCACAGTTCTTCTGGCTCCTTATCTGTATTCTGAATTTCTGTAGCTTTGATATTTTCATTGACATAAAGGCCCTCCACCCCCCCGCACTCGGTCTCTTCTGAACAGTACATAGCCAGGTACTGAAGTCTCCCAAGTGTGGTTACTGGTAAACCATGTCTCTCGTTAATGGCTACTATGTCCTTAACTACAAAAGCCAAAGTGAGACAACTATGTATTAACCTTGATTCCTGTCTCACTGCTGCTAATTCTTTGCTAATTTGTATCATAAAAAATCCTAGTATCTGGATACACTGAATCTAACCCAGCATACCTTGCCCACTCCTATTATCTGATATCCTCTAGTGTACCAGCTGCTCTGGAACTAAGGGTTAGAACATCTCTCATATGAACATTTGAAGCTTAGTAGCAAAAATAACTAAACTAACAGCATGGATAGCCTTATAAAATCTTGAAATACTAGGTTCAATTGCAAGTCTTTTGTCACCATCATCTACTAAAAACTTTGTTCTGATTCATCAGACCAACTTGCATTTGAAACATAGAAACATAGAATTTGGCTGCAGGAAAGGAATGCTTAGCTCACATAGTCTGCCCAGGTGTTCACTACTTATTCTGTCTCTGAAGACCCTATCTGGTTTCCGTTGACCCTTCCTCCTCCCTGCATTAAATCTAACATACCCCTGTGTCTATCCTATGCATACTCAAAGCCCCCTAGTTTTCTAGCCTCCACCACTGTCTCTGGCAGTTTATTCCAGGCATTCACTACTCTTTCAGTGATGAAATGTTTCCTCACCTTTCTCTTAAATCCCCCCCAGTTTAATTTCATGCCCCTGTCCTGGAGCATGTTCTTATTTGAAAAGACTCCCCATTTGTACTTTATTCACTCCTTTGAGATATGTGTAGGTCTCTATCATATTTCCTTTCTTCCAGTATGTACATTTTGAGTTCACATAATCTCTCCTTTTTTGGTCTTCCTGTGTAAACCTTGCATCATTTTAGTTGCCCTCCTCTGGACTGCCTCTACTCTCTCCTTTCTGAAGTACGGTCTCATAAATTGAGCACAGTACTCTAGATGTGGCTGCACCAGTGAGCGATATAATGGCAACACCACCTATATCCTCCTGCTGGAGATACTCCTCATTATACAATGGGGTCCAAGAATCAGAGTCCCTGATTGGCTGACTGGTACCTTTCTGCCATGGTAAATTCTGACATTACCCATGCAAAAGGTGCCAGTCAGTTGGATCTGGAATCCCCTAAAACAAATCAATCCGACCCCCGAAAATCAAACATGACAACAACCATGTTAGATCCTCACTCACAGTCCTGCTGATAGTCCCGCTGCAAGAATTACTGAAAAAAAAAGTAAAACACAGCACAAAGAGGTCCCAAATCCACTTGCAGCAACACAAAAACAGTTTTCCTCACAGGTCATTTTAAGTTTGTACCTGCTTCATGTCTCAAATCAATTTTTCCACAAGCCATTCACTCCGTCTCTGTGATTGGCTGCCTGCCACCTCTACAATACATTTACATCTTCACTCACGAGTAAATGTCCCAATGCCACATGTAAAAATGCCAGCTTCCAATAACATGAAAAAATGAAAAAAAAATCCCCTGAATCACACTGTTATTTAATTCTCACCACAAACTGAAACCAGAAGCAAAAGTTCACGATGACAGCCTGTTCGTGCTCACAGTACATGGACTGTCACATAAAAAGAACTAAACAGCAACTCAACTCAAACTGTACCAGTTTGTCACTTTTTAGAAATGGAAAAAGACAAAACAAGAAACATACCACCATCTTTGTCTGTGGCTGACTTAATTGGGGGGGGAAGGGTGGCCACAAGTAAGCCATAATCTCCCTAGCAACAAGACACAATCTGTGTAGCAACAAGGCACTATTTAACACAGAGGAAGAATATTATAAAACAAATCAATTATAAAAGTTAAAATCAGTAAAGTAAACATAAAACAGTATATATTTTAACCGGACAGTGTATAATCATAATAAACCACTCCAGGGTATGGATTATGCTGGGATCTACCCACTTCTGGTGTGGTCTGGTCACTCACACTGCAGCCTCGTGACCGAACCACACCAGGTGTGGGCAAATCCCAGCATAACCCATATGCTGTTGTGCTTTATTGCTTAATTATACAATCTGGCATTCCACTAGCCTTACCCACTGCCTTGTCACATTGCCTGCCACCTTGAGGTAATCAGATATGATAACCCCGAGGACCCTTTATTGTCTAGTAACTATTAATACTTACCTCCCCATTCTATATTCAGCACCAGGGTTTCTATGTCCTAGGTTAATTGTTTTCCACTTTTTGACATTGAAAACCAGCTGCCATGTTTTGACCACTTCTTGAGTTTTCCAGGATGCCTGCACATTTTTTTCCATCCCATCCTGAGTGTCCACCCTATTGCAAATTTTGGCATCATCTGCAAAAAGATATACCTTCCCTTTCAGGTATTTTGCAATGTCCACCCTAGAAAGACATTGAAGAGGACTGGTCCCAGTACTGTGTCCTGTGGTAGCCCACTTGTCATTTTCCCCTCTTTAGAATCAGTGCCTTTAACAACAAGCCTCTGTCTCCTATACTAGGAAGCAGTATAGCACAGTAGTTTAGGGCTCTGAGCTGCAAACATGGAGACCTGGGTTTGAATCCCACAGCTCTCACTTGCATACTGAGCAAGTTACTTAACTTCTTTGTGCTCCCAGGTTGCACCAGGAAACAAGTTTTGGCTTAGTGTGCCTTTCCTGGTTAAACAATTTCCCCTTTCCTTTTCTTTAACTAATTTCTAACCCAGTTTACCACTGCAGATCCCTCTCCTAGGTTGGTCAACTTCCTAACCAGCCATCTAAGCAGCACATTGTCAAAGGCCATACTAAAGTATAACTAGGTCATGTTCACTGTCTCCCACGATCAATTTTCCTGGTCACCCAGTCAAGGAAATCTGTTAGATTCATTTAACATAACCCTCCCCCCCCCAATGAATCTACATTGTCTGTA
Source organism: Neoceratodus forsteri (assembly GCA_016271365.2). NCBI lineage: Eukaryota > Metazoa > Chordata > Ceratodontiformes > Ceratodontidae > Neoceratodus > Neoceratodus forsteri. The sequence continues at coordinate 703,538,792 of CM057455.1, forward strand.
GTCTTGCAGCCCATTTGATTTATGATGTTCCATCAGCCTTTCTTTCAGTAGTACAGTATTTCCATCAATTTTTCTACCACTAAAGGGAGCCCAGCTGGCCTATCATCATTAGCCTCCTCCCTGCTGCTGCTATTATTTACAGGGACAACATCAGCCCTTCTCCTGTGTGCTGGAACCACTCCTGTTTGGTTCCATGTGATAACAGCGACTTCAAATCAATACCGAACATAACAGTGAAGGCACTATGGTGACCACAGTTACAACCCACTACATTGACAGTGCACATTAAAACAGCAACTCCCTGCCCCACAAAAAAAAACCAAAAACACTACACACCATATGGTCAGCTACCGTATGGACCCGAGCCAAGCACCAAAACTTGTGATACTCTGCATAGTGCCAATACACCTTGTGAGACACTTCCTTATCCCTCCGATAAAATATCCTGCAATAGTGTCTGTGGCTCAGCAAGTAGCACACTTGCCTCAGAGGCTGGGAGATCAGAAGGCTGTGGGTTTTATCCCCACACCAGGTAGTTTGGTTAATATCCCAATACTGACACTGCAGTGCAGCATGAGGGGGGTGCTGTGCTCGTGAGGTGGTGTCTTTTGGATGAGACATCAAACCGAGGTCCCATTTGCCTGTTCTGGTGGTAGTTCAGGTGGACATTAAAGATGCCATGACACTTCTCGAAAACAGTAGGGGAATTTTTTATTCAAAACTGAAAAGAACATATAAACAAAACAGTAATAACATCCTACAAAATCATAAGAAAGGAAAAGTATGAAAAATGCAAAACCATAAAGCAGTATTATATCATACATGCTACCCTATACAGAAATGAAAATACAGTAAACAGCCCCCACCCACCCCCACTAAGAGAGATGGGGAAGTTTTAAAGCAGAAACAGAAAACATACAAACAAATCAGTAGTGCATCAAATAGAAGCATAAAAGGACAAATGAAATCATATCACAGTATTACATTATACCTGAAGCCTATAAAAAATGAAAATAAAAAACAGAAAAGCAAAACAGCATATTCATCATGAAAATCATAAAAAAGGAAACATGAAGAGGTGAAATCAAAAAGCAGAATTACATCATACATATTCCCCAGACATAAACGAAAACATAGTAAACAGACCCCCTTCCCACAAAAAGAGTAGGGGACTATGTCCAAAACCAAAAGGAACATACAAACAAAAGTGCAGTACTGCAGTTTGTAAGGGGGGGGGGCAAATGGCAGGAAACTAAAAGGGGATAAAAAAAAAAACAATATTAGCCAAGACAGAGACAATGCATCCAACCTGCAAAACTCACAGGACAACTGGAGAACACAAACTATATCCAACAAATGGACTGCCACCAAGACTGATAAATCTGAACAGACATGGAACAACGCTCTTGAGCCCTCAATTAACATAAATTCAAAGAAACCTGTTCAAACAACTGATCTTCAGAGATAATTTGTTGTTGTAATGAGAGACGGCAACGGATAGTCCAAATGTAATATTTAAAAAAGGTCAAAAACAACAAAAGCGTAGTTTTATCATGTTTGGTCGATTGATATGGAAGAATGCCTAACAACAAAATTTCCTGAGTCATAGAAAAAAATTGGGAATCAGGCCAACGAGCCTGCAGCAACTTCTAAAATCTCTGAACATAGGGACAGTCAAAAAAAGGTGACTAATAGTCTCTATTTGTGAAGCACAAGAGGATCATACTAAGGATCATACTAAGGAAAGTACAAGAGCGAGAAGGCCGAAGCCCATGATGCTCCTATTCTAATCCAATATATATAGTAAGAGAGGTCATACCCATTACTAATAAAGTTATCTAATCTATTTTTAAAAATACTTTTAGTTTCACTAATGACAACTTCAAGCGGAAGTCTATTCCATGGACCAACAACTCTAATGGTGAAAAAGTATTTACGACTTGTTTTCACAAAGGGTTTTCTGACTAATTGTAAAGGATGTCCCCTGATGTTATGAAAACAGCTTTTAAATTCTAGACCGAGTTCACACAAAAGATAGGGATCTTGAATGATGTCATATAATAACATTAGATCACCATGAAGCAAACGTGTGGATAGAGGCATAAGTCTTAGAATATTCAACCTACCCTCATAAGAGACATCATATAGCCCTGAAATCTTTTTAGTAAATTTCCTCTGTACAGATTCCATTAAAAGGCCTTCAGATTTTTTATATGGACACCATAGCTGGGAGGCATATTCCAAATGCGGTCTAACATATGCACGATATAATGGTAATAGCACATCGTTCTTTCTTGATTTAATATTGTGTAAGATAGACCACATAACTTTATTAGATTTGTTAATATTGTTATGAACATGTTTATTGTAGGAAAAGTTATCTGAAATAGTTATACCCAGATCTCTTTCATCTGAAGTTGTTTCAAGTAATGTACCATTCAAATAATAAGGGGTTTGTAAATTGCTGGTACCTAAATGCATTACCTTGCATTTAGAGATATTCAAAGACATACCCCAGGTTTTAACCCATGTAGAAATGTGATCAAGATCTCTTTGTATAATGTCAGTTTGGTAATCAGAAGTGCAGGGGCCACCTATTTTTGCATCATCTGCATATCTGATGGAAAAGGATGAGCAGCCTGCAGTAAGGTCAGCAATAAAAGCCTGAAACAGGCATGGGCCCAAAACCGAGCCCTGAGGTACCCCACTTGTCACAAACCCCCGAACTGATTTGTGCCCATCTATAGAGACTTGCTGGGAATGATTTTGAAGCCAATTTATTATCCACTTAACTACAATGCTGTTTATGTTTAGTTTATGGAGTTTAGAAATTAGAGCCCAATGAGGCATGATGTCAAAGGCTTTACTGAAACCGATGTAAATTATGTCACACGGTATATTTTTATCAAGTGCGGAACTAATCTGTTCGTAGAAGCAAACTAGATTAGTTAAACAGCTTCTACCCTTTTTAAATCCATGTTGTTCAACATCATAACAATCCAAAATAGGTGATATCATGTCTTTGATTAAACCTTCCATTAGTTTACAAACGGAGGATGTTAAACTTATTGGCCTGTAATTTTCCCAGTTATTTTTAGGCCTTTTTTGTGGATTGGGATAACATAAGCTTCTCGCCAGTCCTGTGGAACAAAATTCATAGACAAAAAATGATCAAACATCAATTTTAATGGAAAGACAATAACATCCACCAATAAAAATAATAAATGTCCTGCAATGTTGTCTGGACCTGGACTGTATTTGCCTTTAAGTGTTAATATCTTGTCCTTGATGGCATTAGTAGAAAATTTAACTGGTAGAATATTAGTAGTGTCTAACAGAACTGAGTTATATGATGATTTTGAAGTATTAGAGAAGCTATTGCAGAAATTTTGATTAAACAGATCAGCCATTTTTTTTGGTCATGTAATAAAGTATCATTATCGAGAATAGGACCAACCTGACAGGTTGGTTTCCTTAGCGAGTTAATGTAGGAATAAAAATGTTTACTGTTGGATTTGTTAGCAGTAGATGCTAATTTATATTCCCAATTACTTTTAGCCCTTTTTATCATGATCTTGCATTTTTTTTTGTATCTGTATATAAGAAGTCCGATTTATAGAATATTTAGTTTTTTGATATCTGATATACTTCTTACATTTAATCTAATACTTTTTTTAATAGACTGGTTCATCCACTTGGGAACTTTGTTTTGGTTCTTATTTTTAATTTTAGATGGAATATATAGTTCCTTAAGTTGACAAATTATGTTCTTAAAATTTTCCCAGTAAAATTCTGGGGTAGAGCATGTCAATAAAGAATCCCAGTTGATGCCAACAATAATATGTTTCATTGTGCCTAAATCGGCTTTATCATAAAGATATATTTTAGTACAGTTGGAATTATAAATGTAGCTTTGTACAATATTAAATGTAATGGTATTGCGGTCACTATTACCAATTGGTTCACTAACTGTAATATTATCTACTAAAGTATCATCATCACAGAGTACCAGATCTAAAATATTGTCTCCTCTGGTTGGGATAAGTATATTCTGTTTAAGTCCCAACTCAGTACATGTGTATAGAAACTTTTTAACCTGATTAGTATTTGCACATAATTTCTGCCAATCAATTGATCCAATGTTAAAGTCGCCAGTGACAACAATTTTGCCGAGTGCTTTTGCATGTTCAATTTCTGATAGAACTGCATCTAGGATGTCTACTGATGAATTGGGGGGATGGTAACAAGAACCCAGGATGAGGGTCTCAGATGTAGAGAGACTAAGCTTGACCCAAATTTTTTCAGTTTGTTTATCATGTAGTTTGATTTTATTTGTAATATCAATAGAATTGGGATGATTTTTAATAAATAGAGCCACTCCACCACCCTTCCGATTAAGCCTATTGAAAGTATAGGAAGTATACCCAGGTATAATAGTGTCCCAAGATGATTTATCATCACCCCATGTTTCGCTTATTGAAATGATGTCAACATCATTGTTATGTATTCTACGTATTAATTCATCCAACTTTTGAGTAAGGCATCTAGCGTTGAAACATAAGAAATGTAACTCTTTAAATATCATGGTGCTACCCGCTGGAGATTTTAGAGATGGCAGCCTGTCCACCTTCTCATCCCCGAGCTTTAGTTTAAAAGGTGGTTAATAGATGTTAGAAATTGTCTGCCCAGTATGGTATTACCCCGTCTACTTAAATGTAGTCCATCAAAACAGTACAATTCAGGACGATATTCAAATTCCTCCCAGTGTGTTAAACATGTCAAGTTTTGGTGTAAACACCATTTTCTAAGCCACTCATTCACAATTTTAATTTTATTATTGAGAAATGAAGAGAAAAATGGGATTGGTTAGATTTCAGATATGCAGATATTACAACCCATATCCACCAACTTGTTGGTTAATGCAACATAGTCTTCTTTGATTGATTGAACAGAGTCCCTATAGATATTATTAGCACCCACATGTATAAGGGCAATAGGATTGTTGTCACGATCCTTCATGATGTCAGGCAACATTAATGTGAGATCAGAGATTTTGCAACCACTGAAACTAGAACTAGTTCTATTGACTTTGTTAGGGTTACATATGGTCCTATCTAGGTGTTTTGTCAGTGAGTCCCCTAGAACATAGATTTGTTGTGACCCTGGAGCATTGAAATTATCATGACAATCAGGCAAGGGTGAAGTTGTAAAATCAACGGATAAATCTATAAGAGGAGTGTCATTAGTATGTGAATAATTGACTGGTGGAGAGTCATTAGTAATATTGTCAGTATGGCCAATGAGGGCATCTGAAGTCTCATTTACATCATTCAGTATGACAGAGGTTAGGGGATCAAATCTGTTAAATTGCTCAAGACTAAAGTGTTGGGCCTTTCTCCCTTTTTTGCAACTCTGGTAGTCTGAGTAAAGAACCAGCTATCTTCTACAGTTTGATTGTCATCAATAAGACAATCATCTTCTCTGGCTCTTTTTCTAATGCCCTCAGGAGGAGGCTGAGGACTATTAGTAATTATCGGGACAAAAACATCAGGGGTATAGGAGGTGCATGGTGTAACATCAATTTTGCCATCTGGACCATGATCCACATCTAAATTCAAAGATACAGTGGTAGCTTTAAAACGGTTGTGCATGTCAGATTGGCTATTCTCAAGTGCAATTAGACGTTGATTAAATAGCTCTATCATATTATGTAATTCCACAATTTCAAGACATTTATTACATGTGTAGAGCTGACCGAGAATGTCCCCCGTCAATAATGCGTAAATATTACATGCTATACATTTTAAACCAGTATGTCCAGTAGTGGTAACAATAGTGAAGATGCTGCCTTCTGCCATAATTGGAAACAGCAAACCCTTAGCTAATATAAATTAACTAAATAACTTAAAAACAAGTGGAAATTAAATTATATATTGTAGACAAACTTCCCAAAAAGTAAAATATAACTTAACAAACAAAGGATAAATTAAATCCAAAAGTGCTAACAACTCAAAAAGAAAAATAGGTGGTATGATCAAATGACACCAAAAGAAAATAAGTTTTTAATACAACAGAATCACACTGTGAAATTATGAAAATCCTACCAGGTTGCTGACAAACACAAGACTTCTGTTCAGAAATAAATTATTCTAATACACAAAGGCTCCTCTGCCTGCTATCTAACAACTGCAGGGCTCCAGATATGTAAAAGTTTTAAGCAGCAATACACAGTTTCACAAGGTGGTAGAGGTTTACACTTATGCAGCGTTTAAGCTCTAAAGGAGCTGGTTTCAGAAGCAGAGCGCTATTTATAGCTCTGAGCCCCCAGGAGTTCCTTAGCAGCTGAAAACTGTTTAGAAAGAGCAAAAAGTAAAAAGTGCCAAAATTAGTTTAAAAGCAAAGGTCTTCCCCAAGGTTTGTGGTTCTTAGCTTTAGCTAACATGCACCACAAAGCTCCTCTGCCTGCTATCTAACAACTGCAGGGCTCCAGATATGTAAAAGTTTTAAGCAGCAATACACAGTTTCACAAGGTGGTAGAGGTTTACACTTATGCAGCATTTAAGTTCTAAAGGAGCTGGTTTCAGAAGCAGAGCACTATTTATAGCTCTGAGCCCCTGGAAGTCCCTTAACAGCTGATCTCTGTTTAGAAAGAGCAAAAAGTAAAAAGTGCCAAAATTAGTTTAAAAGCAAAGGACCTGGGACAAAACTGTTCATCACTAGGTTTGTGTTTCAAGTGGCCTTTTACATTAAGTTTAGAGTGAAGGGCCAACCAGTTCACATCCCACATATGAACAGGAGTACAGAATAACGTTATCATGGCCAAAATCTGCTTAATCTCAGCAGGCAACAAACTGGAACAAGCATTTGTCAATGCCGAATGTTTGCTTGCTGGCATTGGCAGTGGTAGTGTAGAAGTTACAGAGCTGCGTAATAGTAATGGCAGTGAAGTATTGAACTGAAGCCAACTCCACCACCACCCTGCAGAGAGTGACAGGCATTGGGGTGTGCCTTTGGGTCGTCAGACATAATGGCCACGCAATTTCAGTACACCCCACCCTGCAGACACTTGCAAGTGTCACGGTGTTCCTTGGGGTCTTTGGTCCTTATGCGCACCCCATTCCATTAGGAAATACAGAGAGATGGGTGCAATATAGGAGAATGGGGTGAACTTTGGGGCCGAAGAGTCCAAGGCATACCTCGATGCTTCTCACTGGCTGCAGGGTGTGGAATGGTATAAGCATTACAGGCAAGAATCCCAAGTCACACCCCTGATGCCTGTCGTTCTCTACAGGGTTGGGCATTATGGTTGGAAACCCTAATACCTCAGGCATTCATTGATATTTTCACTCCAAATGTTCAACATGGTTTTTTTGTGACCCCACCTCATGAACAGGGGAATATCAGTTTCTTAGCCGAAAGCTGCTTATGCACTGCGACTACAGCATTTAGCACCACAGGTGCAAAAACATTCCGAACAGGATGTAAAAAATGACAGCTATACTGTTCATGGGGAGGTGTAAAAAATGGCAATGTTGCAAATCTGCAGTAAAAATATTTAAAAAAATGGTGAAGTCACAGTGTACATAGTAATGTAGCGCACACCGTAATATATAAATAGGTTGGGGATTTTTACAGCAGATTGTCAACTCAGGCATTTTGGTGCCTCAATCATGAACCGTGTCACTGTGATTTTCTTTATCTGTCCCGAACAATGATTTCCCACAGCCACCCATCTCTGCACTGAAAGTGTGAAAACACACTTCAGCCATGTTGTGAAAAATGACAGCTGTACTGTAAATAAGGCAGTGTGGAAAAATGCCACTGGTGAAAATCTGGACTTAAAATATTACAGTCATGAACTTACGAGGGTGCGTGGAAACTGCGCAATGCTCACTCGTAACACAGTCATTTTATGGACTTTTGTCACCAAATTTTCAACATAGCCATTTTAAGACCTCTGCTCATGAACAGTATAACTGTCATTTTCTTAATCTGTCCCAAACATTGCTTTCACTAACGACTGCACCATTGTGCGCTACATGGCGGAAACACGTTTTGGGTGAGATGTGAAAATGACAGCTATACTGTTCGTAGGAAGTATAATAAAATGGCAATGTTGAAAATCTGAGTAATATTTAGGATTCATGAATGGTCATTTGGAATTTTTCACAAAATTTCAAAATAGGCTTTTGACAGCCCACCTTATGAACACTGGCAGTGTTTTTAGTTAGTTAGTCCCAAAGGTGATTTCTGCAGTGACTGTGCAGTGACTGTGAAATCACCCTTCAGGCCCGAATAACACCATGACAGTGACATCATTCATGAGAAGGGTCCCAAAAACCCCATGTTGAAAATTTGGTGCAAAAATTCCAAAAAATGCCTGAGATATGCAACGAAGTTGAAACCCCCCTATCTAGCCCATTATACAGCTTATCGGCATTTCCTCAGTTCACGGTCGGCTTTGAAGAGTGCAGACGCGTGCCCTCGTCCACCGAAGATCGTCGCGACGAGATCCAGAGAGTATGGGGGGGTGTGGGAGGCAGGGTGCGAGTGGTTGGGTGTGGGTTGTGGGAGGGGGCCAGGAGACCACGGGGACCGTTTTTCTTTACAGGTTTTTTTCTATGACTACCGGGACATTTGCCACTCTGGGGTGGGCCTCAGCATGGCACAAGGATGGTTGGGGGCGTTCAGCCGGCAGAGATTGGGCACCCCATCGGCAAGCATCGATTGTCGTGCTGGGTTGGGCTCCCAGCGCACCCAGTGATCGGGGGTGAGGACAGTGGAGCCGAGGGTTGGGCACCCCATCAGCTATATCATTAGTGCCATGCTGGGGTGGGCACCCAGCGTGGCGCTTTGAAGGCTTTGGGGCGGGGGAGCAGCACAGCCGACGGGGATTGGGCACCCCATCGGCTATACACTGTGTGCGCACGACGCGGGGTGCACGCCTGCGCAGCATCTGTGTGTGGGGGAGCGATGAGCAGGCAATATCTTATCGCTGCTCACTCAAGTGTAGCTCCCCCTTTGAACTGCATGCCACTGCATTTTGGAGCTTGTCATAGACAGCTCCAGCATGCATGTGCCTGCCAACACACTGACTGAATTGGAGGAGGGGGTAACACACCTCCGAAATCTTGAATGATGGCACTATGTTTCTTGCACATGCGTGCAAGCAAACATAAAAATGAGGTTAAACTAGAAAAAAAGTATCCTGAATCAAAAGATAACAATGTCTCCACAGAAAGGAGGAAATCTGATGTCTAGTCAACCTCCATAACTTAAGTTTACCAAAACAGGATCTGTAAGAAAGAGGCAGATCTACAATCTTCTTTTGCCAGGGAATAACAGCATCAGGCTGCCAGTCATGAAGAAAACCACCAAACCTATCCAAGACCCAGGGCACCCACACCTTGGATGCCATGTGGAAGGAGTGGCCGAAAACTATGAGTAACAAAAAAAGAGAAAAAAAAGGAAACAGGGTTAATCACGTTCAAGCCCCCCAGGGCCACTGAACAATATAAAATGCACAGGGTTCAATCTACTTCCCCAGATACAAGAAAAAAACAGCTGTAAACCCTCGTATCCAGAGATGATGGAAGGGCAAAAAACACACTTAAATGTAAAAAGAGGGACAATAAAAAGATTTTAACCATAAAAATACATTTTTGTTTGGACATCCTCCATCGATTCCAAGATGTAACTTTTTGTTGTGCTTTGGTCAATAAAATCTCCCAATTAAGGAGAGCTGAATCTCCAGGTCCAAAAAATAAACCCCAAATTTTACAAGGTTGTAAAACAACTGGAATACCCATAACCTCTCCATGGGTAGCAGAAGCATCACCAAGTAAAAGGCATTTGCTTTTAGTAAAATGAATACTAGACTGAGATATGAAAGCATAAGAAGAAAGTTCTTGATGTGCCAACTGGCATGAATGTAAGTCAGAAAGAAATAAAAGCAAGTCATCAGCAAAGGCCAAAGTGCACAATTCCGGGACTGTACTAGAAACAGAAAGTCCAGAAATGGTGTGAGAATTATTGATTCTATGGAGCAAGGGATCAATGGATAAAATATACAGCACAGGGCTGAGAGGACACCCCTGTCTAACCCCCTAGCAACCAAATGCTACTGACCCATCCAACCATTAACCAGATGAATAGTCACAGCATTTGCATAACAAGCCCATAAAACACCAATGAACATATCAGAAAACCCATAGGCAGCCAAACAAGACCAGAGGAAGTCATGCAGAACACGATCGAAGGCCTTGGCCTGGTCCAGGGAAAACAAAAAACCCGAAAGTTCCCCCTCCTGACCACGTTCTAGGACTTCCCATAACATTATTAAATTATCCATAATGGACCTTCCCAGAACAGTACATGCCTGTGAAGGATGAATAATATTCATAAGTATATGCACAAGTCTCAAACTCAGAAGCAAGTAAAAATCTTAAAATCTGAATTTAACAAAGTGATAGGACACCAATTAGTAAAGGAGTCCCTGTCACCAGATTTATATAGTAAAATTAACAAACCTGCCGATATGGAGGGAGGGACATGGGATGAAGACAATAAGCAATTAAAGACTGCCAATAACTATGTCAAAAGGACAGGAGCAAGTAATTTGTATAGCTCATTTGGCAAACCGTCCACCCCGGGAGAGGATCCAGTTTTGAGGTGAGCAATAAGAGCTAAAAATTCAGTCTGAGAAATGGGGGAACAGAGAGACAATTTTTCTGCCTCAGAAAGTTGTGGGAATCAACTCTGAGATAACCAGAGATGAACAACTTCAGGCTGGGATGAAAAATCAGGGGACCCGCAGAGAGGAGGCCACATATGAATCCACAGCAGCCAAAATATCCTCCTTGCTGGAAACAGAAGAGCCATCAGGTAACCGAAGGCTACAAATCTGTTTAACATGATGTTGACTCTGGCAAAATTCAAAGGGGTTGACAAAGGCAAACTTACCCTGAGTGCCAAAGCGTTATTCAACCTCTAAGGACTTCAGCCTATTATACTGTAAAGAGGCAAGTTGTGCCTTCAAAATCTGAGTATCCTCTGAATAATCCCCATGAGCAGTATCATGCAGGGAAGAAAGTCGCAGCAGGCAAGACCGATAACACACATATGAGTCAGTTTTAAATTTACCATGTAATCTCCCCATTTTTTGGAAAAAATCCTGAATATCAGCTTTCGTGGAAATCCACCACTCCAAAGGGGAATCAGACAAAAAAAAGACAGATTTCCTGGCAGCCAAAACTGATGAAACCCTGATGAATAACAGCATTCTGTAACAATGTCAAATTCAGTCTCCAATAACCTGGACCATGACCAATCCGGGCAAAATTAGAAATCAGCAAAGAGAGCAGAACATGGTCCGAGGAAATAACCTGGGTCGTGGTGGTCTGTTGAATACCCAACGTGCTAGACAGAAACACATAATCTATCTTGGTGGCCAATAAACCCTTAAAATATGTTTTAGGTGGAATCTTCCCCCCGGTAGTAAACGCATCAACCAAGGACGCTTGCAGTAATAAGGAGTTCAAACAGGATGCATCACAAAAAACCTTAGTAGTTTTTGGCCCTTTGTCCATAAGATACTGGCTGCAATTAAAATCCCCAGCAAAAACAACCTACCTGTTGGTAAAGAGATAGGGCTGAATCGGTTGGTACAAGGCCACATGAGCAGCCTTGGTCTGGGGGCATAAATATTAACCAAATGGAGGGGCACTATACCAAAATCTAGAATTATCAACAATGCTCTACCCCGTTCCACATCTATTAAGTGGATGAGCTTAGCTGCCGGGTTAGCAATCACTATCCCAACCCCAGAACAAACATCCACCCCAGGAGACCAATACATCATACCCCATAACCAAGCAGCATTGGCCGCATTCAATTCTGCAGCAGTATGCAAATGAGTATCCTGAAAAAAGATAATATCAAAGGGGTGAGTGGAAAAGAAGGAAAAGGTCAAAGTTCTTTTCCACAAGAAAAATCATATAATGCAGTACCCAGCAGAAAAATCAATGAGGGGGTCGAGCATCAGGGTGTGATTTGAGCCAAGTCCTCGTACCCATATGTTTTTTCCTAACTTTCGCTACAACCACCTCCTGCAAAAGCTCTGCCTCAGAAGTCCCATCAACCTGGGAAGAAGGTAAAGAGGCTGAATCAGAGCCAGACTCCATATTCACTTCTTCAGCAGGGAGCACAGAAAACGTATTAGTCAGGGGGACGTCTTCAACCACAACAGGGGGGCCGGCATCAAAGAATGTTTATGTCTTAAGCTAGCCCTCCTTTTTTTTGGTAAATGAAAAGCAGCACCAGGGGCAAGAGGGGGGCATTGCAATAATCTCTGCAGGTGGGGAAGACAGAGCCTGATCAAAAGAAACAGGTTGTTCAGGAAACACAGAAGTGGGGGAAGTCACCAACTGAGGTGCAGAGGGAAGGTCAGGGGCGACCAGAGCAGGAATCTCCAATCAAGGGGAAACCGATGAACCAGGAGGATCTGGGATATGAGGAGCCCCAGAACAGAAAGGCCTGCCAGCAACATTAATATAATAATCCTGGATAGCAAAATCAGAATTGGAAGTATTATAGGCAGCCCAAGGGCAGACCGAGAAAAAATGAGTTTCATCACACAGGGAACACTTAGGGGGACTGTAACAATGAAAAGTAGCAAGTCCTGCTAAGATGCTGGGCTGAACCACATTTATAACAATGGTGTGGCTGGCCAGGATAAAAAATAAATCCCTTGTCCCTACCTAAAAAAAACAACAATTGGGCAGGTGAGATAAGCCAGAATCCCCCAGAAAAAGATTAATCTTGAAACACCAGCCCCCATTCCAAAATCCCTCTTCATCCATAATGGGTTCTGGATTGCCTTGAATCTTGCTGCATTTCTGTAGCCAGTAAATTATATCCATCACATTCACCCCCTCATCACTTTAAAGGTTTGTTTAGTCAAAGGAATCACCTGGAAGTCCTTCCACAGAGGGTTATTCTTGAGCTGAGCATATTGAATCCAAAAGGTGTCTAAAAATCCTGAGAGCAAAAACTAATGTCATAGGAGTTCTCACCTGGAGTATGAATGAGGGCATAAACCTGGGCAGGGAAAAAGCCCCTAGATTGTTTCAACAGCATTTTCCCAACATCAGATCGATCAGTAAGATCTTCAGAGTGGCCCAAAAAATGAAGGCATGCAGCATTTCTTCGGTTGGCCAGCTCAACTGGTGCATGAAATAAACTGGCGAAGGTAGGGGCTGCAGATGGCTTCGACCGAAGACCCTCAGGATCGGCAACAGAAGTGCCCAGCATAGGGGAAGATTCCAAAGTAACAGAGGAATCCTCAGAGACCCCTGTAGATGTGGAAGAGTCAAGGGGGATATTAAAAGGAGCATCCTGACCTGGAATCTGGTGCAGTTGTGGAGACTCTCCTCTCAGCCCATCCAAATCTGGGGCCATGGGCTGGGAAACTGAGCTATAAGCTATATCGGTATCAGGGACAGCAGGGTCTGAGATCCAATACCCATCCATCTACTGACACCAGCCAGCCCTAACTAGAGCTTTCTCCGAGGACCAATTAATCCCATGTACTAAGTCAAGTCCAACACCAACATTAGGTGACCCCTGAATGGGAGTAGAGAAAGAAGCAACAGAAGCATCCACAGTGAGAAGCTGAGGAGGAAACGATGTACCCTCAGGTGAGGTACTCATCCCACACTTCCATTTCTTATCATCAGCACCCAAAGGTTCATGCAACTGTGATTCAGGAGTTTTAGGGGCATCTGAAACTGAAGAGTTCAACAAATGCAGAACCCAGTTCGAATCTGTACCAGGGAGAGGAAAAGCAGTACCTTGCAGGCTGTGGTCCATCTCGTCTTCTGACATCAACTCCACCACCTGGGGAGAAGAGACCAAGTCACCGCCAGATAATCAGAAGGAAGAAAAGTCTTCAGAGCCAAACTGCAAGAAGCAGTAGCATCATGCAAGGCTAATAGAGATTCCTATTCAGCAATTATATCGAGAAGCTGACGTTTCTTAAATTCAAGGTCCAAAAATAAATCATCCACAGCATCCTGCGGTATCTTGGGATTCTTCTGAGAAAACTGAGGCTGCTGAAAGCCCTTCAAATGATCCAACTGAGTTGCTCCTAAGATAGCAGAGACCAAGGGGGGAGCCAACCCCTCAGCTCCTTCCACTTCCAGCTCCAATTGCCGACCTCCTCCTCCATCTCCATGTCCAACAGCTCCCCCTACCAAAGAGTAGGGGTATTTTGTTTTTATTAAGGTCATATCAACAATCACAAAGAAATAATAACAAACAATAAAGAAAATAACCAATGCCACCGCTGACCGGGGGGGTTGCAGGGTGGACGGTCTCAGTGGGCGGGTAGGGAGGTGGGTACTGCTGGATCACCAGGGATATTTATTTTATATGCCTGTGATCAGGCAGGTGATTGGGTCCACTGGACTACCAGAGATATTATCTTCATATGCCCATGATCAGGCAGGGGATCGGGTCCACTGGACCACCAGGAATATTTTATGCAAATGCCCTTGATGGGGCGCGTTGCAAGCTGAGGGATAGAGGAGCATCAGTCCCCGACAGCTGTAGCCTAGCAGGGCTAATGACATGCAAATGGCCCCATTTATGCTTTGCATGCATAATGGCAACATTTGCATGCCCAGCACTGAATATCGTGGTTGATGCACCTAGCACTCCCACACTTGCACTAGTGCATCCCCCTGCTCCCCACCTGCCACTTCCACTGGCACAGTACCACTGCACCATGCGCTGTGCATTCACACCCAGTGCCGTATTCAACAGTGCTGAGCCATGGTGCAGCACCGTTGAATAATGGCTGGACTATGTCCCGGCTCAACCCAGTTGCACTGTGCCCAGGCTTGTGCCCCTGCCTGGTACAGTCTGAATATCTGGCCCAGTGTATTTCATTACCAATATTTCTAATTAATTCAGAGTGCAAAATAGTTTTTTGTTGCAAAGTAAATAAACAACGGAAATTCCAAATGTACCACTTAATAACAGAAAAAATAATATTCACAGTATTTCTATCCCACTTCAGCCATGCATTATCATAAACCCCATAAATCAATGTAGCATAATTTATCTGGCATACCCCAAGTTTGTGTAGTAGAAGTCCAAAAATTGGTAATATCTGAACATGAAAAAAATAAATGTTCCATCATTTCCAGTTGTGCCACACAATGAGACCTAGAACACATTCTTTCTTCTTTCATTTTATGTTTCTGATTAGCTGTAATATTCAGTTTCTCATGGTGACAGAGCCATAAGACATCCTTAAATTTAAGTTGTTTGTTTGTTTAAAAGTTTATGTTTATACAGGCTGATTTGTTAGAGAAATAAATCCCCATTTACAACAAATTCCTGTGGCACATACTTGTAATTACAGCAACAAGATTTAAACAATATACAATAAATACATACAGAGCAAAAAACAACATAAACTAAAATCAGTTATAACAAACATTCAAGTAGGCATGCAATTTGAATTTAAATATCTGCAAATCAAGAATCTCAATTGAAACGGTAATTCATTCCAAGTTTTTGCTAAACTGTTCTGAAGAATTATATCCCCCATCCGATTCATGACTCGGGTTGTAGGCAATTTCCTGGAAGTTTTCCTTAGCCTGTCTATATATGTTGAAATTAGGTTCAAACATATTAAATGATTTAATGGATGCAGTTTTTTACTCTTAGGATAAACCAGACTATGGCATACCACTGACCATAAATACTTCCTCTGTGCTGCTGTGAGTAACTAGTCAAGTTCCTGATAGACCAGACATCGATGAACCCAATGTCTATTCCATAATATGTAGTTCCCCATCCTATAATACATCTGATCTATCTTATCCAAAGACTTTTGATAAGAATGCATATACAATGGAAATCCATAATCAAGTACAGGCAGCAGTAGTTGTTTTACCAGTCTGATTTTAATTTCCCTTGTCAGATATCCTGACAACCTTCTCAAAGCTCCCAGTCTTTGACTAACCTTTTTTGTTTGCAATAAAATGTGTTCAGAAAAAGAAAACTGGGAATCAACAAGGACTCCCATATATTTATAGATAGGTACCGTCTGAATCTTAATCCAGTCAAGAAAAGTCATCTGTAAGTCTGTAAAATCCCTTTTTTCATGTGATCCTACTGAAAAGATCATACTCTGTGTCTTTTTAATACTTATTATAAGACCTGGGTCTCTCATCCAAGTCTCAATATTGAGAAAGTCTATCTGGAGCCGCTGTCTCAGGTCTCCGGGACTATTTGCAGATGCAATTAATACAATATCATCTGCATAAAGCCTAATCTCAGTACTGGTTATGTGAGTTACAAGGATATTTATGTAGATGTTAAATAACACAGGGCCCAAAATGGAGCCATGGGGTACACCTCTGTCTAAATCCAAAAGACCTGAGATAGCAGCACCACAGATCACTCTTTGCCTACAGTCAGATAAGTAGGATCTAAACCATTGCAGAGACTCTTGTTGCACCCCAATATCCAATAACCTGTGCAACAGAGTCTCATGATGTACCAAATCGAAAGCCTTGCTTAGGTCCATGAACACCGCCCCAGTACATTTACCCCGATTTAGTGATGTTGTCACCAAATCACCAAAATCAAGCAGGGCAGTGTTCGTGGACCTACCCTCTCTAAACCCATATTGGTACTTTGGTAAGATCCCCTCTTGTTCAAGATAGTGGCCATGCTGGTAATTTACCAACTTTTCCAGAATCTTTGAAAGAATAGGGAACAAGATGATCGGTCTATAGTTAGAAGGAACTGTAAAGTCTCCACCTTTATTTTTGGGAACGATTTCTTCCATTTTCCACAATTCAGTAACAAAGGAACATTGTATATTCCTATTATAGAAATATGTTACTATTGGGGCTATTATGTCAGAACCTAACTTCAGAAACCTAGGATCAATATCATCTGTTCCTGCTCTCTTTAGCACTTTCAAACTTCTTAATTCTTTAACTACGTCCTTTACTTCATTTTTTTTTTATTTAAATCTTTTGTTGTTAGCTATAGAAGCGACAGACTGTGTTTGTACAAGATTAGCTACTCCTAGTTTTGGTATTTCCAAATCTGGAAAATCCTTAAAGTAATGATTTAACAAGTTAGCTACCTCTAAGGGATTATCTATCAACTTTTCTCCCTGTACTAAACTAATAGGATTTTTAGACTTTACCAGATTTTTTAAATCAGAGATATTCTTCCAAAATTTGTTTGGGCCCTGCATCTTACCAAAAGATTTCTGATAAAATCTTTTTTTGGCTAAAGCCTTCACTCATTTACATTTATTCCGCCACCACTTAAATAAGTCCCAGTCTTCCGCTAATCATGATCTCTTAGCTTTTTTCCATATTCTATTCCTTATACGTAACTGGGTTTTCAATTTTTCACTAAGCCATGGCAAGTCTTTGGTATTATTACTCTTTTATTTTCAGGGCGTGGAGCTGGACAATTTCCAAAAAGGAATCTGTAAATTCCTGGATAGCCAGGTTTAAATCAGGGATCAAAAGTACTGTTGACCAATCACATTTTCTAAGACTATCCCTAAAGGATAATGCATTAAATCTCCTCAAATGACATACCCAACAATCATGTTTTCCATTTCCCCAAGTTTGTTGTAAAAATAAAACACACTGAATTGGGTTATGGTCCCCCAGATTTAAAGGAAAGATGTTACAACCCTCCACCTTCAATTCTTGTGAGACAAAGAACAGATCCAATATAGATCCAGTAGTTCTATTGTTAAGACTTCTTGTTGGTTGATGAGTTAATTGTTGATGTCCCAATACTTCCAGACTTGCTTTAAGTTTATTCCCTCTACTTTGCCCCCAGTCTGCATTAAAATCCCCCGTTAACAACACACACTGATCCTTTAATATTTCCAGTAAAATATCAGCCAAAATGTCAGACGTACTTATTTTAGTTTTAGGAAGAGCATAAAAAAATGAAACTATTAATTTTCATTTTAACAACTCATAGATAAATACATAGATACATAGACAGTGTCGGCAGATAAGGGCCTATGGCCCACCCAGTCTGCCCATTTGAGCTTGTAAGTTCAGTTTGTTTTCCTAGAAGTCTGTTGCCCCTTACCCCTGACCTCTAGAATTCCTTTATGTCTATCCCATGCATTCTTAAATCCTGTGATTGTTTCAGCCCCCACCACTTCCTCTGGCAGGGTGTTCCACTTGTCCACCACCCGTTCTGTGAAGAAATTCTTTCTCATGTTTCCTCTGAATCGTCCCTCCCTCCAACTTCATCCCATGCCCTCTAGTCCTGGAACATCTTTTCGCTTAAAATAGTGTTTTTCTGCACCTTGTTCCTCCCTGTAAGATACTTGTATGCCTCTATCATATCCCTCTCTCCCTCCTTCTCCAGGGAGTACATGTTCAGTTCCTTCAACCTGTCTTCATAGGACTTGTGATGCAATCCATGCACCATCTTTGTTGCCTCCTCTGAACCTTCTCTACCCTGTCTATGTCCTTACGTAGGTATGGTCTCCAGAACTGTACACTGTACTCCAGGTGGAGCCTCACTAGTGTCTTGTATAGCGGAATTATGACCTCCCTTTTCCTGCTGGTGATGCCCTGCCTATACATCCCAGCATCCTATTTGCTTTACCTGCTGCCTTGTCACACTGTTTCTCACTTGAGGTCATCAGAGATGACAACCCCAAGATCCCTTTCCTGCTTGATGCATGCTATATCCTCACCCCCCAACTGAAATATTGTGCCAGGGATTTTGTGCCCCATATGCATTATCTTGCACTTCTTTGCATTGAATTTCAACTGCCAAACCCCTGACCATTCTTCAAGTTTCTGCAGGTCGCTTCTCATTCTGTCTACACCCTCTGGTGTGTCTACTCTGTTACAGAGCTTTGTGTCATCAGTGAACAGTGAAATTCTGCCTTCTAGATCCTGCGAATGTCACTGATGAAGATGTTGAATAGGACCGTCCCAGCACTGATCTCTGTGGTACCCCACTGGTCACTCTTCCTTCTGTGGAGTGACAGCCATTTACCACCACCCTCTGTGTCCTGCCACCCAGCCAGTTACCTACCCACCACACTACTGTCCTGCCCACACCCATATTCCCAGTTTGTGTAATAGTCTTCTATGTGGCACAGTGTCAAAGGCCTTGCTGAAGTCCAGATAGGCCATGTCCACTGCCCTCCTCTGATCCACCTCCTAGTCACCCAGTCAAAAATTCAATGAGGTTGGTCTGACATGACCTCCCCTGTGAAACCATGCTGCCTTGGGTCCTGTAGTCCATTGATAACCAGATGTTTCACCAATCTCTCCTTCAGTAGTGCTTCCATGATCTTCCCACTACCGAGGTGAGGCTGACTGGTCTGTAGTTCCTGCTTCCTCTTTGTTCCCACTTTTTATAAGGGGACTACATCTGCTGTCCTCCAGTCTTTGGGTACCTCCTGTTTCCAGTGATCGACTAAACAGGATAGCCAGAGGTTCAGCCACCACCTCTCTTAGTTCTTTAAGGACCCTGGGTGCACCCCTGCCTGGCCCCATTGCTTTATCAACTCTTATTACTTCCAGTTCCTTCAGGACCCTTCTTGTGTAAAGGGACTTGTGTCCATTTCTGCACCATTCTCACCCTTGTACTCCTTCAGACCCATTACCTTCCTCTTCCTCAGTAAAGACTGAGCAGAAATACCTGTTCAATATGTCAGCTTTACTGTTGTCATCCTCCACGCAGCTCCCATCCTCCCCTTCAGCCTCACTATCCTCCTTTTGTCTTTCTTTTTCACTTATGTACCTGTAAAAGGTTTTGTCCTCTACCCACTGGTTTTGCAATGTGTTCTTCTGTCTGAGCTTTGAGTCCCTTACTGACCTCCTGCCTCCCTTTGCTTCTCCTGGTACTTCTCCCTATCCCCTTCTGCCTGTGTCTTTTTGTATTGCCTGAATGCAATCTTTTTGGCTTTCACTTTCTTTGATACCTCTTTGGAAAACCATAATGGTCACCTCTTCCTTTTCTTCTTGCTAACCTGCTTAATGCATAATTCTGTTGTTCTTGTAATCCCCATTTTAAATACTGCCCACTGTTCCTCAACCCCCTGATTCCTGTCCCATTCCTCTTAATGCTTCTTTCAAGTATCTCCCCATTTTCCCAAAGTCTGCCCCCCTAAAATCCAGGATACATGTTTTTGTGTGGTTTGGTTCTGCCTTTCTGTGATTTCAAACCACAATGACTGGTGGTCACTGTTTCCCAGGTGCTCCCCCACTGTTACCCCCATCACACTGTCCCTGTTTGTGAGCACAAGGTCCAGTATTGCCTTCTGCCAAGTTGGTTCCATGATCAGTTGCTTGAGGAAGGCACCCTGAAGGGGAGTCCAGGATAAATCTGCTCCTAGTTGATGCTGCTGCTGGGATGCTCCAGTCAACATCTGGAATATTGAAGTCTCCAACTAGTACTACCTCACCCTTGTCTGCCATCCTTTGGATGGCTAGCATCAGCTCCCTATCTGTTTCTTCCTCCTGGGCTGGTGGTCTATAGACCACACCTGTGCGGATGGCTGTCCCCATTTTCCTTTCCAGCATAACCAACAGTATCTCTCCCCCATTTTGTTCCTCCTGGATCTCTGTGGCCCTTATGTCATTTTTCACATACAGTGCCACTCCTCCTCCCTTCCTGCCTGCTCTGTCTCTTCTGAATATGTTGTAGCCAGGTATGGCCATCTCCCAGTCATGGTTATCATTACACCAGGTTTCAGTGATGGCCACAATGTCCAGGTCTGACTGTACCATGACAGCCTCCAGATCTTCCATCTTGTTGCTAAGGCTCCTGGCATTTGCACACATGGATTTCCATGATTTGACCTCCCTAGACTGCTTCGCTGTTCTACTCCAGCCCCTTCCTTGGTTGTCATTTATCCCTGGTTCTCCTTGCTGTCTGCACTTCTGTTGAATTTTGCCCCTTTTCTGCTTATCCACCTCTTGGGCACTAATCTCCATCTTTTGCACACTGCTTTGCAGAGATAGCCACTCCTCTGGTTCACTGGTTCCACTGCTAGCTGTGGGGGGTGAGCAAGTAGGTACCCTCCTGCTGGCCTGCCACCCCTTTGCTGGTTTAAATGCTTGTCAATGTAGCATTTTAAACTTATCATTGAGTGCTTGATTCCTCCAGGATGGATGCAGGCTGTCAGGCTTGAACAAACCTCCATCCTCCAGGTGGGTCCCCAGTCACCAATGAATCCAAACCTTTCCTCACAGCACCAGTTCTTCAACTATGAGTTAAAGTTCCTGGTGCATGGACTCCTATGCTCTCCCTTGCCTCTCACAGGTAGTACTTCTGAGAAAGTGACAGAAGTAGCTACTTTCTTGAGACCCTTCCCCAGTTTCCTAAACTCTTCCTGAACTTCCTTTGGCTCCCCATTTGCCAGGTCATTACTACCTAGGTGGATAATGACATCCAGCTCACCCTCCCATCTTGCCTTCCCAGTGATCCCCAGGATCTTCCTTCCATCCCTCCATGCCGTGGCACCTGGTAGGCACCTTACCTACCTGTCCTCCCCCTCCTGTGTTCCTAGCTGGATCCCTCTTATGATGTAGTCCCCCACCAGGATTCGCTTCCTCCTCCTCTGGGGTCCACTGCTTTCCCCGCTGAGGTCACCTCCTTGGCTAACCTCCACATCCTTTCCTTCCATTTCTCTGGATATCTCTATTTGGTTGTATTCATTTGCCAGTGTGGCATATGAGTTCTTGAGTGGAATAGGATCTGGGATATGCCTCTGCCTGACTGCTCTAACCCTCCTTGAGCCCACTGTCATCCAAATGCTCCTTGTTCTCTGCATCATTTGAGGCAGTTGCATTGGACTGGGTGGTCCCTGGATAGGGGTGATGGTACTCCTGACCCAGTTTACTTCCGCTCTGAGTCTGGCTACCTCATCCCGCAGTCCAGAGAGATGCATGCAGATAGGGCAGCACCTCAGTGTCCAGAAGGTCTGCCTGAATATGGCTGCCCCACAGCCACTGCATTGCACCACTCCCCACATTATACTGCAATTCCACTACTTGTCTGCTAGTGAAGCTCTCCTAGTTCCCTTTTTATTAATTTACTGTACTAAAAATCCTGTCACTGATCCTCAGATAATTTTTTTTAAAAGAAAAAGAAACCAATAAATAAATAAATGAGTCAAAACACTTGTCGTGCTGAGGGTGGGCTTCTTCCCCCTTATGCCCCTCCTACTTCACACCCTTACTATACCCTGTGTTTAGCTCCTGTCAATCAGATTTATCAGGGCATATAATTAAGAGTTGGGGGAAGAGGAGGCGAAAATTTGCAGCAATTAAAGACAGCACAGAATTACACCACCACTATGTTTTAAATTTTCAACAGCCCAAAAACAATTATAAGTAAAGACAACAAAGAAAGTATAGTGTCACTAAAAGCCCACAATCTAAGTTTAAAAGAAAAATAGCAATTACCAGTTACTCTAAAGCACTGAATTGAATATGTTTCCTTCCTTCCCCTTTTGGCTTCTTCTGAGAAAAATAAACTCTGCTTGCTACTTTAACTCTGACTAAGCCCCACCTCCAGTTATCACGTAGCTGAGGTCAGAGGCCAGACAATTAACACCCTTCACCCAACTACAGGGCAGTCAGACAAGCCAAGATAAAATTTGCAGCAATTAAACACAGCACAGAATTACACCACCACTATGTTTTACATTTTCAACAGCCCAAAAACAATTATAAGTAAAGACAACAAAGAAAGTATAGTGTCACTAAAAGCCCACAATCTAAATTTAAAAGAAAAATAGCAATTACCAGTTACTCTAAAGCACTGAATTGAATATGTTTCCTTCCTTCCCCTTCTAAACAATCAAACCCTTCCACATCTTTAGCTAATAATGACTGGTATGGGCCTAAGGTATTTTTTATGTAAAGCAGTACCCCCTCCTCCCCTTCCCCCCCTCCTGCCTTATTAATCTATAACCTGCAAGTTCTACCTCCTCATTAGAAATACCAGAATGAAGCCAAGTCTCAGAAATGGCCAAGATTTCCTGAGACAATTCAGTAACCCAAACCCTATATAGGTCCATTTTATGTATGACTTCTAACATTCTCATGGGTGATTGTAATCCCCTCTTGATGTTTGGGCTCTGGGTTTTTTCCACATCTCCACACTGTATCAGTAAAGCACAGCAAAATAAACCACTAGCTCTACAATTCGCCAAATCAAATGTTCCATTTTTAATTTTCAGAGGTCTTGATCGTAATTTCATGAAATTTGTGAAAGCATTACATCTTTTAACAATCATGGATTGATAATCTTGTACATGTCCCCTCATGATCATAAAGACCACACCTTTGCTAATACTGTTACAATTAGTTTCTAAAGTCTGGAAATTAACCAACCACATTCCCATCAGTACCCACCCCATCACATAAAATAAATGCATAATTACCAGATTTTGTTGTAACACTATAATAACTCCTAACCCAAACCCACTGACATTTCTGCACCATGTGGCGCTCACACCACTCACAACACTCATGCACTGGCTTTTAATGTTATTACAGTTCCAGCTGATTGCAATTGTCCCGACCCTCCACAGTTACAGGCAAACAGTACATGTATTTAAAAAGTCACTGCATGAGAAGTTTGGCTTGATGTTGAAATTGCAGCTCTCACCTGCCACCTCAGTGACACTTCTCCCAGTTGCTTCATTGCTCCGTAGTGTCCCAATATGTGGAAATAAATGCAGTCGGAGTAGCATGGGCTTTTAACATTATTACAGCCCCAGCTGATTGCAATTGTCCCGACTCTCCTCAGTTACAGGCAAACAGTACATGTATTTAAAAAGTCACTGCATGAGTAGTTTGGCTTGATGTTGAAATTGCAGCTCTCACCTGCCCCCTCAGTGACACTTCTCCTGGTTGCTTCATTGCTCCATAGTGTCCCAGTATGTGGAATTCTCTTACATGCAGGCAAATGAAGAACTGTTGATCTATGTTCCAGCAGGCATTGTGGAAAAGTTTCAAGTTCTCTGAAATTAGAATCCAGGACTTTATTATAAATAGCTTTTTTAGAGAATGAAAGAATGTCAAGAAATGTAACATTCCACTTCTTCATCCTGACAAAGATATCTTTATAATACTGTGGCACAAAAGGCACAACCCTCCCACTACATCATTCTCCCATCCAGGGAGCCAAGCTAACAATTTGTAGTGTAATAACTCTGTCCAGCCAATATGTTTGCACTGTGTTTGCGTTGACATAAAGGTTTAAGCTTAAAAAATTAAAAATTAATAAACAAAAAGACCAATGGATTGACCATGTCCAAACCACCTTGTGAAACACTCAAATATAAAATATTTCTCTTTAATGGAATTAACTGACTCCCCCAAATAGCAGAAAAAAAGATACTCAAAAGAGTAGTTTCTCTTTCTTTTGGAGGTGGAAATACATTACTGTACTAATAAATAAAAATAGTTGTAGGAGATATGTTTTAACTAAATAGACCCTTTTTAGTTTTCCAATAGTATGCTTGTTCCAGTTAACCACTAATTCCCTACCTTGTTGTAATTTTACATCCCAATTGACAAAATTCTGCCACCCCATATCATAATCCACCCCCAAAATATGAATAGGATCATCCTCAACTGGTATCCCAGCAAAATCACTTGTTACTGCCCATCGTATCGTGATCCATTTTCCCTTACTTTTTTGTTTATTTAAACAAACACCAGATGCTTTCCCATAGGAATTACAAAAATCTACAGCCTTCCGTACTTCCTGTATATTAGGAAGTAATAGACAAATATCATCTTCATATGCTACCGCAGTAGCCGAGAGTTGCTGACCTGAAATCACAAGAGGCATAAAAAAGTCTATCATTCAGGAGCTGCAAAAGAGGATCTATACAAAAAACAAATAACAAGGGACTTAATGGACATCCTTGTCTTATCCCTTTTTGTACTGAAATCAAAGGTCCTAAATGACCATTCACCAAAGGAATAATCACAGCAGTTTTATAAATGAGTTTTAAACACTGAATAAACACGTCCGGGATACTATAAAAATGCAGAGTATTCTATAAAAAGGCATGATTCAGTGAATCAAATGCCTTTATCTGGTCAAAGGATACAATCATACCCTCCAAAGCTCCAAGAGTACCAGATTGAAAAATATCCCAAAAGAGAATAAGCACATCTGTCAATTGTGTACCAGGAATGGCACAAAATTGATTCCTGGATATAATGTACTGAGCCACTCTAGATAATCGGATAGTTAAGATTTTAGATAAGATCTTAAAGTCTACATTTAGGAGACAAATAGGTCTCCAATTATCCAAACACTTCTTTTCTCCCCTTTTATATAAAAATATAGTAATACCTGTTGACATCCACAAAGGAAGCCCTGAAGTGTAAAGAAAATGATTGAAGACTGCAGCCAATTCACTTGCTATAAGTGGTACTATTAAATGGTAAACCTCCACCAGAATTCCATCAGCCCCAGGTACATTTCCTTTAACAAAGGATTTACCAACATCTAGAACTTCCTCAGCGGAAATAACATCAGTAAGCGACTGTAATTCAGATACTGGACTCTGAGGGATATTAAGAAGTTGAAAAAGAGGCAAAAAGTGCCTCTTATCTCTCTGTGATTCCTTACATTGTTGAGCCAAATACTTAGATACAGTTTGTAGAATTTCCTTCTGAGATGTTTTCACATTTTTCTGATCATTCCATACTTCCTCTATTGTTCTATTCTGCACTCTATATTAACAACTTAAAAAGGGACAAATTATATCAAGTTTCCCTTTTATCCCAAATGTTTGTTGCATAATTAATGATTCCATTTGTTGTTCATGAAATTTTATCATTTTCATTTGAACTTCTTTAAATCAGTGTATCAAAGTTGTGTTTAGTTGTCTGAGCCAAACTCATCAGCTGTTGTAGACGTTGGCCCAGATATTCAAACTATGCCTAAAAAGTGCGCAATAGCAAGGGCAAGCACAAGTCTATTGTGCCCATGCACAACAGACGCGATATTCAAAAAAGGAGCAAGCCAAATTGCACCTACAGCCAACGTCTGAATATCTCACAACCTGCACCATAGCACAACTAGGGAGGGGAAGCTGAACAGATATGATGCGCTATGGTGCAACAAGGGATGTCCAGCTGAGCAGTCCAGAGGCGCCATAGCGCAAGCAGGGAGGCCCCCAATGTAACTGCACAACCAGGGAGGTAGGAGCCCACCACACATGCCACAGATGGGCACAGGAACACACAGCAGAACTGACATCGCCCCCCTCACCCCAAGCACATCACAACTGGGGGAGGGCTGGAATAACCACTGGCCCATGGATACAAGCAAACAACCCACAGCCGGGCCATGGTGCCCCATCACACCCACCGGCAAGATGAGACTGCCACACAAGGAGGGCGGACCACCCCATGCCACACCATCCCCACCCAGTGTACAGCACACCCTGCACCATGACCCCCAGACACCCCCCCCATGAGCAGTGACCACCACTGCAGGAAACCCCATGCATACCACCACCCCCACTGTGACACTGCAACCTTGTGCACCACAGAACCATACAAGCCAGCCCCACCATGAGCACCCAGCAGTGGGTGGAAGCACATGGCAATGCAACAACGGCAGACACAGTGCCACCACACACAATCCCCCCCGAGGCACAGCTGAGAGACCGACCATGTGTCGGCACAAGAGGTACCCCACATGGGACAGGGCGTGCCCCTGACACCACCACCAGTGATACAGCACCCTGCACAGTAGTCCAGTGACACACCCCGACCCACCACTGGCCACAACAGCCAGCACAGACACCCACAGTGGTGTGTGGAAGCATGTACCACACCGGATGCAACACAGTGCAGGGAAAAACACACACCCATACCCAAGGGGACAATAACACAGGGATGCAGTAGCAAGGCAACCAAACCCCCAGTGTGGGCCCATGGAAACCGTGTACATACAGCGTGCAGTCCCCCATGGCACAGGAGTGCCAGCCACCCTGCGCAGGAACTGTGGACCCATACGCCACCATCATATGCCTGGAGCACAAGTTACAGACAGTGGTGCATATCTCCTGCAATACACACAAGCCACAGTATGGAGGAGGGACAACAACCGAGGAGGCCACAGTGTCACCCGATGCGAACATGCACCACACCAGTGACAGGAGGCAACTCAGCATTGTGATGGGTACAGTGGCTGCCCTGCATGGACAGCCACCACTGACATGGCAGCAGACCTTGCAGGTCACAGACATGCAAGGGTGTCAGCTGCACAGGCCATGGATGGGTTGACAGGGGCACCATGGACACAGAGCATGCACCATGGACCACTGCACACAGTCATCCAGTGCACAGGGAACAACACACACACCACAGACACCGACTGATAGCTACTCCCACACCATAGTCACTTACCCACAGACATACACACATACCCATGACTGCACCACCCCTGACACCATGCACACCACTGCAGCTGAGCACCTATAGCCTGCTGCAAATCAGAGACCACCACAGTATTCATATCAAAAGATTTGTATTCAAAAAAATCAAAAATAACTATTTACATAACTATGTACAAATGTGGGGGGGAGGGACACAAAAAAGGTGGGGGTGGGTAAGGGGCAGGGGTGAACATATGGGAGAGGGAAAAAGGGGTGTGAGGGTGGGTCAAAGGGGGTAAGGTGGTAGTCGGGGCATGGGGACATCAATGGCCGCCCCGGTCCTCCTCCTCCTGGTGCTGATGTGTGCTCCTCCATCTCCTCCTGACCCCATGGTGGTGTATCTGCTGAAGGAGCTGCAATGTCTCCCCTTGCCACCTGGAGCAGCTCATTAATTCCCTGCTGTATTTGCAGGAGTCACCAGTCACCTAGGATGAGGGAGCAGAGTCAATAGGTGTGACTGTCCATCCCCCTGCAGCCCACCCATTGTGCATGGCATACAGCCATGTGCCACAACCCTGTGATGGCGTACGACCACCCACAGTGACCGTGTCCACAAGACCTGCCCACCCAGGCAGCCACAGCCATGTGGACCACTTCACACACCCACCACCCATGTCCTGCACAGCACCACCATGGCCGTACAGTAACTTGGCTATGCGGTGTGAAGGCAGTGCCACAGCCATGTGCCTGGTGCACACATGAACCACCACTGATGCACTCCCAGACATGCAGTGTCACTGGACAGTGCTGACTGTCACAAGTTGCGTGCATGGCAGTGATGTCCATGGATGGTGGCCATGCCCCGCTGCCCACCCTGTTACACAGCATGCAATAGTAATCATGGAGTTATGGCACTCACCCTCATCAGACCGGTCAGGTCAGCGGTGATGACCCTCGTCCCGCCTGGACTCCCTGTCCTCCTCCCTCTGCCGCTCCTTCCTCAGCCTGTGACGCTCGTCCACGCCTGTGGGGGAAACAAGGAGAGAAGAACATCAGTACAATCCTGAAGCACAGTCCCCCTGTCCCAGTGTGTGTGCCACCCACCCACCCAGCCAGACCCACCCACTCCACACCCTGTAAACACCACCACAGCCAACCCTAGACTAGCCCTCCCCTATGTGCTGGACACATACAACACTGTTACCCATATGGACAATAGAAGTGTGTTGACGGAACCCCTACCTGGACGTGGCACCGTGCCCCTCCTGGCATGTGACTGCAGATGGGCTAGTAGCTCCGGCTCCCTCCTCCTGAGGTCCCCATAGCGGTGCCTGCACTGCTCCAAGCTCCTCCTCCAGGGCAGTGGCCACCTCCTGCCACACCTGGTTCCTGGCCCTGTCCAGTGGCGCCTCCCCAAACAGAGGCTCATGGTGTGGCTCGACAATAGCCACCAGATTCACCAACTCAATGGCTGTCCATTGAGGGGCTCTTCTGCGTTCCATCCCAATGGCTATAGTAGGCAATATGGCACTCTTCAGCACGGTACCCCACATGCAGATGCTGCGTGGTACAGCGCTGCCATTCCCTATCGCGCTGTTACCAAACAGCGCGATAGAGGTGCACCCATGCCTGACGCATGGTGCCAAGGGGGCAAAGGTCGGGCACAGGGTCAAGGGTCTCTGGCGCAAGAACACGCACAGCGCCATCGGATGACTCTGCATGTAGTGCGATTGGTTGCCTGTGTGCCAGCGCCACAGCAGACCATCGGGCAGTTGTGCCATTGCACCTATGAAGGCCCATTGTCACAGTGCCATGTAGTGACCTTCACTATAGCACCACTGGCACAATGGTGGCTATGCCCTGCATTGACCATCACGCACAGCACGTCAGCAGCACAGCAGACGCCAGCATCAGCAGCCTGGGCATGCACAGTGAGGTGTACTACGCATGCCAAGGAACTGCGCCATTGGCTCAGCACGTTCAACATAATTGTGCAAAGCGCAAAAGCGCAGTATTCAACCGTCATATGCTAATCATCTGATCAGCCATTCAATGGCGCAGCACAGCGATTTGCATCTAATTAAAGTTGCTCCTCACCTAATTTGCATGGATTGCACTATAAAAGTGCGACAAAGTTCTGCAGTGGCCATATTCGGTTACTGCAGTTTATTGGTGAGCTGCATGCTGTGTGGGAGTGTGGACTGTGGATTCAGGGACATGCTTTGGACTGCACAGTCACAGGTAACCACTGCCATCCTTACAGGCTGAATAATGACCGAGCAAGTTCTGGGTGAGGAGGACAACGGTGGTGGGAGGAGGAGAAGACCCAATTTCACGAAGGCCGAGACCGAGGCACTTTTCAAGGCCTACCTGGATCAGGAGTCACTGCTCATTGGACAGCGGGGCACCCCTCCGGCCCATGCTGCTGCGTGGGAGGAGGTGGCATGTGCCATGAACCTGCATGGCAGCCACCAGCGCTCCTTGCAGGAGTGTAAGAAGAAGATGGATACTGACAGGACGAGGGTGAAGGAGAAGGCGGCTGCCATCAGGGCGGCACGTGCCGCAACAGGCGGGGGACAGCCAGAGGTGGTGCAGCTCACACCAGCAGAGGACAGACTTGCTGCAAGCATGCACCGCAGTGCCATAGAGGGAGTTCCAGGTGGTGGCTTCCAAATGGGTGGTGGCCCATCTCTGCATGGTAAGCCATGGTCTGCCTTGGAGGGGGCTGGGTAGGTAACACGCAGTAATGTGACTTTGCTTTCCCTTACAGATCCTGAGCGTCTGCATGGGTCAACGTTGGTGGGCCTGTCCACTGTGGACTGTCAGCCAGAGTCAGAGTTTGGATCATTCACCTCCACAGGTTTCTGTGGATCGGCATGACAGTGGGGCCGCCTGGCTGTCCACACTGATGTCATTGAGACAGGTGTGGGGGAAGCCTTTCCCATGTCTCAGCGTTCTGGCATCCATGGATGCCAGCATGCTGTGGCTGTGGCTGGGGCAGAGACCTTCACCAGTGATGAAGACACGACCGTCATGGTCAGTGACATATGTGTGCCACAGGATGGACACACAGCAGGTCAGCTCGCACCCATGGCTGTGGCTGGTGCCGCCGTGTGGGCCAGCTTGTCAGAACAGTCCCAGGCTGTGCCTGTCAGCACCAGTGGGGTAGCACTGGTGTCTGGTTGGGACAGTGGGACTGTTGTGGCCTCTACGGCAGCACTACTGAGCCCTTGGGAGCAGCAGCCGGAGGGGCGGAAGCAGCAGTCACCCACCAGGACTGGGGGTTCTGGGTTCAGTGGCAGCATCTGTGCACCACCTGTGGACTTGCCCATACCTGGTCCTGGTGTGCAGCACCCACCCTCAAGGGGTGCTGAATATCAGGCCCATGCAGACCCTGAGGGACAGGATGCTGAGGAGGCAGACGACCTCTTGGATGAGCACACATGCCTACTGTGGGCATTGGTCCAGCAGCAGATGCGGCTTGCAATGTCTGTGGAAGCACTGTGTGTGGCTCTGGAGTGGGCAGAGGAGCATCACAGCAGGGGCACCGAAAGGATCTTGTCACGGATGGACCATTTGCGGGAGGATGTGACCGCTGCCATTGACAGGCATGCACAGGCATTCATTGCTGTCATGGCCACAATGGGCACACAGTCAGATGCCCACGCATCGCTCACACCATGCAGTGTGCTATCCACTCCCCATTCCCGCCATCGTGCAACACCCACCCGGTTGAAGCTGAGTTCAGCTGTGGGCATCCCGAGCACTCCTGGTGCAGGCATGTTTGGTGTGCTGCAGACCCCTGTGCGGGCATGGTCACGTTTGCGCAGTGGAACCCCTGGGGGACCATCGGTGCCACCCCATGAGGCCTGTGGTCAGCCTGCCAGTGCTAGTGGGTCTCGGTGGGGCCGCCCACGCATCCGAGGTGGCCATGGCACTGTGCCACAAGACTGATCTGTCTCCCAGTGTGGGCACTGTCTGGTGCTGCTTTGTGTGCATTGTGTGTTTCAGTGGGCAGTGCACTGGTGGGTGCCCGGCCCTGCATGTGGACACACGGTCCACCTACACACCCCTCTCGGCTGCTGTCTGCAGGTAAGTGTGCGTGATGATGCCTGCATTGCGCTGTACACCAAAGTGCGATGGTGCCCAGCATCTGACACATGCACATGGACAGACAGTGGATGTGGTGGCCTGTGGACATGTGTGCTGCCAGGGTTGGCATTCTGGGTTGGTGTGCCTCCTGCCATCTGTGCACATTTGGTGCATTGTGTGTGTGCATGTGTGTGTGTCCGTCCATGTGGTGTGTTGATCTTCACCCATCCCTGGTTGTGTATGTGTGCTTCTGTGCCATGCCACATCCCTTGCCAGCATGCACCCCTGGTGTGTTTCCATGCGTGTTTGTGGGTTGTGCCTTAGCCACTGGTGGTTGTGCATGGCCCCATGACTTACCTGGGTTGGCTGAAGTGCTCCTCTGTGATGGTGTCCTGGTGCAGCTGTGCCAGCCGGATCAGTCGGGGGTCCCGTCGGCCAGGGGGGCTGCCCATCACCATCGTCACCGGCATCCCCATCGTCCCCATCCCTGCCCCCCTCTTCGACCTGTACAGCTATCCCACATTCTTTGGCCTTGTTGTGCAGGATGCAACAGGCCAGGAATATCCCACAGGCCTATGAGGGGCTGTACTGTAGGGCACTGCCAGAGGTGTCCAGGCAACTGAATTGTGCCTTCAGCATCCCGAACACCCGCTCAATGACATTGCGTGTGGTTGCATGTGCCTCATTGTAGCATTGCTGCGATGGGGTAGTGGGCCACCGGTAGGGTGTGAGCAGCCAGGGACAGAGTGGGTATCCACTGTCACCTGTGTGCAGAGGGTGGAGGTTAGTTTTGTGTTCAGCTTCGGCCTGCCCCAAGCCCTGTAGGCCACACCCATGGCACTTCTGGCCATGTCCCCCCAGGCTTGCGATATGTCCATTTGGTTTGCATACTCACCCACTAGGTGTCCTGTGGGGATATTCCCACTCTCAAATCAGTGGCACAGTGCCAACTGGTGCCAGATGTATGAATTGTGTGCTTCCCCAGGGTGCGTGGCACAGACATTGATGATGCGCCCACTGGCATCGCACACCACCTGGCAGTTGATGCTGGAATAGCCCTTGCAGTTCATGTATGCGGCCCCCTCATCACCAGGTGGTGTGTGTATGGCCACATTGGTGCAGTCTATTGCCCCTAGCATGCCAGGCATACATGCTACCCTGTAGAACTCCTGAATGTTTGCTGTGCGCTCCGCCGCAGTGCTGGGGAAATGGATCTACTACTCAACATGTGGCAGCAGTGCGCTGAGGAATTGGGTGAGGTTGCATGACGTGGCCGACTGGGTTATGCCTGTGGTGTCCCCAGTTGGTCTCTGGAAGGTACCCGTGGCGAGCAAGCACATGCAGGCTGTTACCTTTGTCTCCACTGACAGGGCATGACTCCGTCATGTGGGTGCCTGCATCACATCACTGCACAGCTCACAGAGCCACCTCAGTATTGCCCTGTTCAGGTGGTACTGGCCCACAATCTTGGTATCTGTATACAGCTCAAAGCTAGTGCGGGCTTGGTACTGCATGTTGGGGGCATACCGCCGACGGGCCCTTCCACGGCCATGTCCCCCTGCCGCCCGCTTTCTCACCCCCCTCATTACAGCCTCCATGTGGAAGGTGGCACTGGCCATGTCCCTGGCTTGCATTCCCCCAGAAGCTGTTGCTTTGTTCCCCCCGCTGTCCTGGCTGCTACCTCCCCTGCACCAGGTACACCTGTCTGTGCTGGCCTCTGGATTGTGTGGCTCCACACACCTTCCCTGTGCCTCTCTTCTGCTGTTATTTTTCCCTGGCCTGCCCTTTTTCTGCCACTTTCCCTGTCCCTGCCTCTCTCTCTGGCTCATGTGGCTTCCCTGTAGTGTTCTTACGCCTCTTCCTTGCTCCTTTTTATTTTGGCTCATTTCCGCTATGGCGCAACTTCCGCTTGCTCCACTGTTGTGCATTGCGCAAGTCTTTGAATATCACACTGCGCCATTTATGCATGGTTCCTCCCCCTTTGGTTGCACATGCCTTCATTATGATTGCGCTGTTGCTCAGCATGTTTTTGGTGGCGCAACTGCCTCCTGCTGAATATCGAAGAATGGCGCAATTTTGGACTTGCGCAAGCGCAACCCTATTGCGCTTGGCTCAACTCTTTTGAATATCTGGGCCGTTGTCTACAACTTTGATATCTGATTCTTTGAGTATCCCTATTCTGCCTACCAAGGGAGCGTAAGAGGGTATGCAACTCAAACTTTAAGTGATCCCACCAAAACAGTGGTGTATGAAACATAGTAAACAATGTTTGCAAACCACAAATCAAATATAGAATTTGAAGTTTAGCCAAGTCTTTCATTAATAAAGAGGTATTAAATTTCCAAAGCCCAGGACCGTGACAGGTAACTAGGGCTCCAATGAAAATATGAAGCTGTTTATGGTCAGAATAAGCCACTGATTCTGTCCTTGCCCCTTGTAATGTCATACCTTTACTTAAAAAGAAAAATTCAATCTGGGTCGCATGGGACCCCCTCTGAAAAGTCAGGTCAAGATGGGAAGTATAAGAAAGATAGGCATCAGTGAGACTAGCCAGTTTCAAAGTGTTAATCAAGAATAAAGAATCACTAAAAAGTTTAGTAGTCACAGTATCATGTCCCCTATCTTGTTTTGCCAACCCACAGTTAAAGTCCCCAACCCATATCACATGCTGTGAGGAAAACAACAAAGGTTTAATTAATTGAAAAACCTCAATTCTATCTGTTTTTGTTTGAGGTGCATAAATATTAATTAATCTGTAATATAAAGACTCAACAACAATATCAAGAAGTAAAACCCTCCCAGGCTGTAAATCCAACACTTGAACCACTTGTATTGGAACAGAAAATAAAATTCCACCCTTAGTACAAGCTCCAAGACCCATAAACCAATAAGAAGGCCCCATAAACCATTCCAATTTTGCTTGCATCAATTCACGGGTTGTATGTAACCTTGTGTCCTGTACCATATTAATGTCCTTTTAGTAGTCATAAGATGTGAAAAAACCCACCCCGTTTCTTTTTATTTTTAATACTATTCGCATTGATGGTAAGTAAAGTTAAACCGCGCACCATTTTTCAAGACATCATGGTGGTTGAAAACATTTCTTTCCCCTCTCCGCTCCCCTTTTTTTTTGAAGCATTCTTCTTTGGTTTCAGGGTTCCTTTCTTATGTACCTCATTCTTTCACTAATATCAGAATCTGAAAATGCTTCCACAAGACTCAGGTCCCCCAAAGACTACTTAGAATCGTGTCTTGTACCCTCTGTAGTAGTAAATAAAGGCTGAAACCTATTGGAAGTTCTAGTTTCAGAAATTTTATGTACCTTCGATGCAGGTTGCTGCCAGGTATGCCTCCTAGTAACCCATCTCTCCACCTCCATAGGTGGATTTGGAATGGGGGGGCATCTCTTTAAGGACAACATCTGGTATATCTGCAGAATCCTGATTCTCTGGCCTATGATGAGAACCATCCTCATCTGCTACCAGATCCACCACCATGTCCCTCTCCTCTTCCAATGGAGGTGTTTGAGGAGCTTTATCAGGTGTCCGAGGGACAGGTGCAGGAACCTGTATTTCCTCCCTTACAGGTGCAGGAACTTGTATTTCCTCCCTTAATGGAGGAGTCTCCGGTAGAAGATGTGCATGCTTCCTTTGTTCCATAGCAACTAATATCCTCTGTTCCTCACTATCACCTGAACCAGACTGATTATGAGCAGCTTGTTCACAGTTACCATATGAATGCCCATTTTTCCCACATAAGTTACAGACTAGATCATTATGACATTGCCAATTCATATGTCCTATTTGTCCACAAAGTGAACACTTCACCCTATTGCATGCACTACTGATATGACCCATGGCCCCACATTTATAACAACTTTTTGGTTGCCCGGGATAAAAGAGCACACCCCTATCACCCCCCAAGAAAAATGAGTTAGGGAGGTGTTGAAGTTCCCCTTCTATAGTTCTTAGATTAACTCTCACTCTCCATCCTTCCATCCAAATGTTTTCTGTGTCAAAGATGGCTTCGGGATTGCCCAATACAGTACATCTCTGCTTCAGCCAGAATACCAAATCTGTGACACTGACACCCTCATTTCTAAAAAGGATATTTACAGTTTTTTGTGCAGAACTAGACAAAGGGACAGCTTCAAAAGAGGTCCAAAGAGGCGTATTTTTCACAGAGTTATATCGGGCCCAAGATTTATCTAAGCCTGATTGCATTTTAAAACTCACATCAAATGTTTTTTCCCCTGAGACATGAATAAGAGCACAAAGCTCTGCAGCATGAAAATGAAGATTATTCTTTAACAAAATTTTGCCCACATAAACCCTGTCTGGGAAAACATCCAGTCTACCTTTATAAATCAATATCACTGCATTATGGCGTTTAGCTGGAAAAACGCGTTTCTGAAAAAAAGAATAGGACCTAGATTTCTGTCCATCTTTCTTCTCCCTTGAATGTCTATGTCCTCCCTTATCTTCAGTGTTTTCATTATGAACATTGTTTTCATCAAGCCCAAGAGATTAAACATAGAAACATAGAATTTGACGGC
The DNA here is from genome assembly GCA_016271365.2 of Neoceratodus forsteri. Taxonomy (NCBI): domain Eukaryota; kingdom Metazoa; phylum Chordata; order Ceratodontiformes; family Ceratodontidae; genus Neoceratodus; species Neoceratodus forsteri. The sequence goes on from CM057455.1 coordinate 703,574,890, forward strand.
AGATAAGGACTGCTTGGCCAACCTAGTCTGCCCATTTTCCTACCTAACGGATAAGCTGCAGATCCTAGTTAACCAACAGCTTACTTCCTCCTACCCCCCCCCCACTAGGACTGCCTTATGTCTGTCCCATGCATTCTTGAATTCCCCCACTGTTCTTGACTCCACAACCTCCTCAGGGAGGCTGTTCCATGCATCCACAGCCCTCTCTGTGAAAAAATACTTCCTCACATTACCTCTGAGCCATCCCTCCTCTATCTTCAAACTGTGCCACCTTGTTCTTGCATATCTCTTTTTCTGAAAGATGCCACCCTCTTGGACTTTGTTGATTCCCTTGAGGTACTTGAAAGTTTCTATCATGTCCCCTCTCTCCCTTCTTTCCTCAAGGGTATACATATTAAGCTCCTTTAGTCTTTCTTCGTATGTCTTCTGGTGCAGACCCTGCACCATTTTGATTGCTCTCTTCTGGACAGCCTCCACTCTGTCTATGACTTTGCGGAGATGGGGTCTCCAGAACTGCACACAGTACTCCAGATGGGGTCTTACCAACTGTCTGTACAGAGGGATAACAACTTCCTGTTCTTTACTATTGATGCCTCTCCCTATGCATCCTAGTATCCCGCCCCAGCCTTCCTTACTGCCTTCTCACATTGCTTGCCCACCTTTAGGTCATCTGATATAATTACCCCCAGGTCCCTTTCCATTTTTACTGTTGTCAGTATCTCACCCCCATTGTGTACTCTTCCGCTGGGTTTTTGTTTCCCAGGTGCATTACCTTGCACTTCTTTGCATTGAATCTGAGCTGCCATACATTTAACCATTCCTCCAACCTTGCCAAGTCCCTTCTCATCCTTTCCACTCCATCTGGTGTATCAACCCTGTTGCAGATCTTTGTGTTGTCTGCAAAGAGACATACTTTTCCTTCCAGTTCCTCTGCAATGTCACTTATAAAGACATTAAAAAGGACCGGTCCCAGTACTGAACCCTGCGGTACCCCGTTAGTAACCCTCCTTTCTTCACTGTGGACTCCATTTACTATTACCCTTTGCGTCCTGTTGTCTAGCCAATTTTTTATCCAGGCTACCACCTTGGGACCCACTCCAAGGCAGGCTAACTTGTGTATTAATCTTTTGTGTGGGACTGTATCAAGTGCCTTGCTAAAATCTAGGTAAGCCATGTCCACAGCCCCTCCCTGGTCTACTAATTGGGTCACCCAGTCAAAGAAATCTATTAGATTTATCTGACATGACCTTCCCATTGTGAATCCATGCTGCCTTGGGTCCTGTGCTTCACTGGCCTCTAGGTACTCAACAATTCTTTCCTTCAGAAGTGATTCCATCATTTTCCCTACCACTGAGGTCAAACTAACTGGTCTGTAGTTTCCTGCCTCTGTTCTGCTCCCACAGATTCCTGAGATGTGCTCCAAGCAGCTACTTTCAGAGGACCAAAGTTCAAATTATTATCCCCATTAGCTGAGTTAGGAAGTTGTGAGTCCACAAGATTTTTCCCTGGCTCTGTCATCCTATCTTGATGAAAGTTCAATTTAGGGTGTTACGTGAAATCAAAATCAGATGGTAAGGAAGTATCAAGTTCAATTCCTTGTCCTAAATCAGTAACAGTCTGCTGAGTTCTCAGTTCAGGAGAAAAAGCCTTCTCATTCTGACTCCCATTGAGGCATACTCCTGGAATGGAAATAGGAGCAAAGCCCAAAGTCCATTGCCTCGTAGTTGGAGAGCGGGCCCAGCCAGCAGCTTTCAGCGAACTTTCCACAGTCCATGGCTCATGAAAGTCAAACGTGGAATCAGCCCAAGAGGTGTCCTCCACCTCCTTTTTTCTTACTAATTTATCTTTTGACAGGGCTGAAAAAAAAAAACTGTGGCTGCAGCTTGAGAAGAAACATTCATTTGAAACACTACCAGTACATGTAAACCTGGCACCTCCGACTGGTCATTAGGGACAGTCTCCAGTATTGTATTCTGGGATGGCTCCTGACAACTCCCGCCAGTCGCTATTTGTGCAGTGATACTGGCACTCGCCATTTGTGTAGTGGTACCGTCACTATTCTCAAGCATAGCTCCAGAAGAATCATTCTGTCTACTTTTAGTCACAGTCTAATCCTTAATTAATTAAGACTTTTTTGGGAAAAAAGGTGGAATTACCTCCGCAGAAAACTGTCCAGATCCTCGGTCCAAAAAAATCATCTTGTTCAGGTATATCCTTCATTAAGACTTTCAGCTCATCAGGTCTAGTTTCATCAGTCACAAAATGCAGTTCTGCATCATAAAAGGTCTCCACTTCGCCAAGATCAGGTTAAAAGGGAGCAGCCATAACTCCAAGCTCCTCCACGTCCCCCACGCTCCACACACCAGCCAAGACTGACTCTACAACAGTCAGCCCATCCTCCTACTGGTGAGTAGGGGAATTTCCCCGGTGTCCTGGCCAAATTTCTCCCATTCACTAAAAATGCCACCAGCAGCTTAATCTGGTTCAAGGTCAGGTGGCATTCATCTGTATCCCCAGAGTGCTTGGAAATTTTCAGAATTTGTCTAGTGCATTTACCCCATTAACAAAAACTAAATAAATAGTAACAGAGGTCTCCCCTCTTGGCTCTCTAGAAAATCTGCAGACATCTCCACAGAATGAAATCCACCTCCAGCAGCAACAGAACAGTTGTCCCTAACACATCCACAACACACACTCCTCTTACAGAAACACATCACTCCCAACGTAAAACATCTTACAAAACAGACTACCAACAACTGGCAACACAAGTTACAATATGAACAAGCATTTGTCAATATCGAATGTTGTCTTGCTGACATTGGCATTGGTAGTGCAGGAGTTAGAGAGATGCATAATAGGAATGGTAGTAAAGCATTGAACTTATTCCAACCCCACCCCCCTTCTGCAGAGATTGACAGGTGTTGGGGGTGTGCCTTTGGGTCATGGGCCATAAGGCTCATGTCATTTCACCTCACCTTATCCTGTAGACACTGACAAGCAGCGCGGTGTGCCTTGGGGTCTTTGGGCTTTATGCTCACCCCATTCCATAAGGAAATACGCTGAGATGTGTGCAGTATAGGAGAATGGGGTGAAATTTGAGGCCGAAGACTTCAAGGCACAACTCGAAGCCTGACACTGGTGCTGTGTGGGGGTGGAATAGCATCAGCATTACGGCCTATGATCTCAATTCACACCCCTGATGCCTGCCAGTCTCTACAGGGTGGGATGTTATTGTTGGAAACCTTAATACCCCAGGCATTTTTTGGTATTTTCACTCCAAATTTTCAACATGGGCTTTTTGTGACCCCACCTCATGAACAGTGGCACTATCAGTTGAAACTCCCCATTGCCTGCCATTATAAAGCTTACTGCATTTTGTTCAGTTCCCGGTCGGCTTTTGAAGAGTTCAGAGCGTGTTCAGCTCCTGAGAAGATGCAGCTGGCCCTCAGAGATAGAGTATGGAGCGGGTGCGGGAAGGGGGTCCACAGAAGTAGTGTGTTGGGGAGGGGCATGGTGGGATGACGTGATCATTTTTTTGTTTTACAGGTAAAAAAAAAGAAACTGGACTTCGAGGGGCAGTTTTCTTTATTTACAGGTAAAATTATTTTGGCACACTAGGGTGAGCTCCCAGTCTGCCACAAGTTTGGGGCATGATGCTGACGGGATTGAGCACCCTGTCGGCAGAGAAAGTGTGTGTGTGTGTGTGGGGGGGAAGGAAACATGATGCTAATGGGGATTGGGCACCCCCATCAGCAAACTGATCTGGGGGGGGGCATGCTGACATGGGCATTGGGCATCCCCTACGTTGGCTTTGTGGGGCTTGTGAGGTGGGTGGCAGGAGCCGCTATACTTACTGGAATGTTTCACCAGGAAAGGCACATAACGGAGCCTTTTCAGTTGATGCTCCAATGAGGAAACTGCACCTCATTGGAGTGGTAAATTTCTTTCAAGGTTTGGATCTCTTTGAAGTTTTGCATCATTGCTAGCATGCTCACTAATTGGTGGCTGAGGGACGCACCCACTAAAGCATTCCCTGCATTCGCCAACACTGACACACCTCTGAATGTGCTACTACAGCAAGATGTTACTTGCGCATGTGCATGGCAACATAAAAAGTGCTTCATTCAGCACACACAAACTCACAACACACACCTACACCTTGAATCGAACCCAAGAGACTCTACATTACATAATGTCCATCCTACCTACCTTCCTACCAAACAACCTGCCTAACCCACTACACTACATCAACACCACGGCTGCAGCAGGTCAGCTAACACCCTACATACCACACAACATATCCTGCCAAACTGCAAAATCAGAACAGTATATCTCTATATTTTATTCGGGGACAGTGTTCCCCGCACCCCCTATATTTATATAACAAACTCTGAGACCGCACTGCAAGTGCAATACTAGACCGCAATCCCTGCAGACCATCACCATTAGTGCTATTGATATTTTTTACATCACCCTTTTTGCATGCGCTTATATTGAGTCACTCAAACTAAGTCAACCATACCATGGGATACCCTCCTGTTTTTAGTGAGTTGTTAAACAAGGCTGTCAGTTGGGCAACCAGAACCTCCTAAAGTTGGTTGAGAAAATGCCCAACTGTCGATAGATTTAAAATGGAGCTAAAAACTTATTTATTTAGTTTAGCTTTCCCTAGCTACGGATGATCTGTTTTAATGTTTCTGTTTTAAAATGTTATCTTTATGTATATGTTTTTTATGTACAGTGCCTTGGTTTTGAAAGGCGCTATAAAAATAAAGATGATTTGATTTGATTTGATTTCTTTTAGTACCCTGGGGTAAATTCCATCAGGTACCATAGCCTTGTCTACCTTCAGATCTGCAAGTCCTCTCAGCAGTCTGTTCTCTGAAAGTGGACCTGTGTCCACCCCTCCCTCCCAATCTCTTTTTCATACTGGTGGTCCATCTCCTTCACCCTGCATTGCATACACTGATCAGAAGTATTTGTTTAAGATATCAGCTTTTCCTTGTCTCCTGCATGCTATCCCCCTTCCACCCTTCTAATCCTTACTGTTCCTATCCTTGTTTTCCTCTTGTCACTTATGTGCCTGAAGAAAGTCTTCTCCCCTGTAGTGACCCTTTTGGTAATCCTTTTCTCTGTCTGTGCCTTAGCTCCCCTAACTGCCTTGCCTGCTTCCTTCTGCTTTGCTAGGTATACCTCCTTGTCCTCCTCCCTCTGTGCTTCCTTATACCTCTTGAATGCTACCCTTTTTTCTTTTACCGCCCATGCCATTTCCTTGGAGAACCATATTGGTCTCCTTTTCCTTCTGCTTTTCTTTAGTTCCTTCACACACATGTTGGCTGCTTTAGTTATGCCCTCCCCAATCCTTCCCAGTTGTACATCTACCTTTCCCTGGCACAGCACCACCCCTCTTAGACAGTTCCTGATGTATTTAACCATTTGTTTAAAATCCACTGTCTTAAAGTCCAGCACCCTGGTTCTCACATGGCTTGCCTATGTTACTGCTGTTGTTTTATTTATTTAGCTTTTGTTGACAAGGTAGGTTCACTAGACAAGTTATATGCCTATTTTCAGGTACGACCCGGGAGAGTGCAATGAAAATACAGGTTCAAAACAGGAAACATAACAACAAGTAGGGCAATGTGCAGAGTCACAAAGGAACCAGGTGAGCATAGTTAGTCTACAGTAAGCAGTGATAGGTAAAATGTATATATACATATAGAATTAATAGACTTAGTCACAGGTAAAGTACATATATACATACATACAGAATTAATAGACTTAGTCATACAATGGCAGGAGCAATGAGCAATGCATAAATTACGTTGCATGAGTAACCTTTAATCAGAGCCACAAGACAGATAATTCTTGAACAGATAAGCAAGCAATTGCATACATCATAGGGTAAAGGACAGTTGACCCACACTGTACTGTGATCATTGTTTTTAATGGAACTGCTCACTATGATATCGTCAATGCTGAACCTGATTGTAAGCGCCAGGTCCAGCACTGCCCAAACCATAGTGGATTCATAGACTAACTGCTTTAGGAAAGCCCTTTGCGGGGGGTGTGACCTTGCATCCAACCTGGAAGCACAGTAAATCTGAACAGAGGACCTCTTTGGCACCTACTTCTACCTATTCGTTAGAATAGCTAACCCAGAGAATGGAAGAAATAGCAAAATTCAGCATTGCAACATCTGGGTGACAATTCAAGACCACAATGGCTCGTAAATCAGCGGTTGCAATCCGGATCTATACCACATGGAATATTTGACAACTGGCCACAAGGCACCAGCAGCAAGGCCGGGCAATACATCATACCCATAGTTATCCTGCACCCACCTGAAAGCTCCAGCACTCAGAGCGCTAAGGGGTTATGGACTTATCATGGCATCCGCTGCGCCACCTCTGGACACTGTGGCCAGATTTGCAAATCTGACCACTATGTTCCACAAAGTTTTAATGGACACTTCGGAACTTAAATCAGCTACAAATAAAACTAATGAAGATTTGCAATGAGTGGTGGAATGTGTGGTAAAGTCCAAAGTGGTGGCACAGCAACATGAGGCATGGCTTGCTCAGCATCAATCCGCCTTCAAGAACAGCAAGGACAAATCCAGTACTTTCTCAATAAGTCAGATGATATTGAAAATCATTCCCGCAGGAACAATGTAAGAACAGTGGGCATTCCTGAAGGGATGGAAGGGAGAGAATGATTCTGTTCCTACAGTCTGCATTGCCAGGTATGCTTCATTTGAATAATGCGGCCCTGCCAGAGATTGAAAGGATGCACCAGAGCCTTGCTCCCAGACCTCCTCCTGGGGAAAGAACCCGACCAATTTTATGTAAATTCCTAAGGTACCCCACTAAAGAACTGTATGTATGACTAGCCAGGGAAATTAAACATCTTGAATGGCAGGGGCACAAAATTCAAATGTACCAAGATGTTTCCTACAACCTGTCAAAATGTCAGAGGGCATATGCTGATGTTAAAAGAAAATTTTACCAACTGAACATCACAGCATCCCTCAGTTACCCAGCTATGCTCAGGATGACTTATAAGAGACAATAGATAATATTTAATTATCCCTCTTAAGTCAAAATGTTTTGGCAGATATTAGAGGAGAGAGACCGGGTGCTCGCCACCCTGGTACCCCAGCTCAGTGTCCCTTGTGGCAGCCCATGGAAACCAATACCAAGGAGCAGACAACCGAGGGGACCCATCTGAATGCAATGGTAGACAAAACAATGACTCCTTGCAAAAGGTACAAGGTGGTCAGCCTAAAAAACATACCATAGCAAACCAGTCTATTAAAGCTTTGCCCCGAAGAAACAGATCATGGAGCCATCAGCAACTACAAAATCTCTCAGATGCTAGCAGTGTATCCCCAAGGGACACCCCAGTCAAACCTGGAAATAGATTTGCTGCAGTCAGAGACCTGTCACCTGTGGGAAATAAGCTCCCTTTTGCTATGTCTCAATTACCACCCTTGGGGGGGACAAAACCACAGAAGACATCATGACCAACTGGACCCCTCTTTGCAAGAATGCGCAGACTGCAACGGGAATTGGGAGCAAACTGTGGGTTCAGAGACTGTACAGCCCTCCTAGGCTGTCCTTTTGGATGTATGAGAAGAGGCAAACTAATATGGTCCTGTAACTTACTTGGTCCAGATTAATGTACTATTTCTACAGTGGATTAATGCCTTATTGGATGGGGTAATACTCCGACATCCTAACATTATTGTAGAAACTTTAATTTTGCTGTCTTGCTTCTGTCCAAGACTAACTACCCATGAGGAGTGCCATGTGGCAAGCTTATGTCGCAGTGACTAAGAGAGCGCCCATTTTGTTTTTTCATCAAGCACATCTATACTGCTCGGCCTGTCTTGCAATTTTAGATTACAAGCCTTGGCTTCTGAGGGTGTTAAAGTTTAGGTTTAACATGTTTGAGCTTATGTAAGTTGTTAGCATGAGCCCTGATGCTGCTTGTTAATTATTTCCATTTCACTTAAAAAGTGGCTGCTGCCATAGTCAAACAAAGGGGAAGCCACACTCATGGATATGGGGCACGGATCAAAACACCATTGGTGCACAGCTCTTAACAGTTCCCAATGTAGTTGGCTGTTTGGCCCTTGTTCCGTACCTGCTTCCTGCAGCTTTATGCAAACCTGCCTTGTACCTTCCCCTATAAAGGAGTCATGGAGGGTGAACAGTCGATCGCACTACTTGCTTTTATACCAAAAATAACACAGATGGACAGAAAGTTGAAATAGCGAGTCAGAAGCATCAAACTGTAGGGGAAGTGCTTTATGCAATTTATAAAGGGGAAGATGGTGAACTTATGTCCGCCCCCCCCCCCACGGTTTCTCATCCCATGTGATGGTTATGCAAATGAGGGACCAGGAGGATGGTTTAGGGAAGCACCCCTACTGTACAGTAAGCTGCAGTTGTCCAGACCAGATGCCTCCACTCTTAACACCAAACCCTCCCCCTTTTCTTTTTCTTTCTGCAATAGTAGTAACAGCAGCACTAAACTACATGATGCCTGCCCATGTAGAGAAAACACCAGTGGGCAATCACTCTAGATTAAGGGGGCTAGGGTGCTCTTCCTCCTTTTTTCTTTCTTTTTTCCTTGGTCTCCAAAGGGTTGGGTCATCCACATGGTAGGGGCCAAAGGCCTCAGTTTGAACATATTTACCAACACACAGTTATGGCTTTGCTGTCCTTAAATCTGTTGCTCACTGTAATACTGTTTAATGTGTTTACCCCGGATGACTCCCCTTGTCCTTGGTATCCCAGAGCAGGATGTGCTGGGCAGCATTGAACAGCACCTACTGACATGGTACTACAGAATTATCTGTCCCTAATAGGAGGCACTAGAATTATAATTGTGGACTTCAAATGTAACAAAGGGATTGAATATTGGTAATTTTAGGATGTACACATTTGGATAACCCCCTCATTGAGTGTCACATGCTACATCCTGAGCTACTATTCATGGGTGTATGTTGCAGATAGTGAGTTCTCTGGGCCAAGTCTGACATCTCATTTAGCAGCAATCAAGGGTCTATGCTCATCAGGGTTTGGTTTCCTTTTAAAAGATTCTCCCGTCAGACTCCCAAAACTCTCCTATGGATAGCTAGGAGGCAATCACAGCCACCTCCTGGAATGTGAGTGGCTTAAACGCTCCTATAAAAAGGAAAAAGCTTTTAGCCAGACTTAAGAAAATTAGCATGCAGATAGCTTTTTTTACAGGAAACCAAACTATCCAACCAAGAAACACTCAAGTTAGTCAGGGAATGGGTGGGGTGAGGTGGGAGGTGCACAGTGTTTTGGGGACAACCAGGTGTGGGTTCTCCATCATTGCTCACAAAAACCTGCACTGGGACCTATTAGACAACAAGAGGGATGGGGAGGGGCACAGGGTAATGGCTAAAGTAGCCACCCCCATGGGGAACATGGTTTTGGTTAATGCTTATGCCCCAAATGAAGATGCCCCAGAATCTTTCCATGATATTTCCCAGACCATCTCCGACTTCGCAAAAGACGACTCAGAGATTATTATAGAGGGAGACCTGAACTTGACATGGGACCACATTATGGACAGGTCAAATTCTAGGCCAGAACACATACTAAATCCTTGTGGTCACTTAAGGTTCTAACCTCCCTTCATAGTCTGCATAACATTTGGAGACTTCAGCACCCAACAGATAAGGACTAAACCTACTTTTCGGCAGCCCACCAAATGGCGAGCAGACTCGATTACTGGCTCACCTCCCCCCAGATCTCCCAGAATGTAATGGCATCTAAAATTGCCCCTCTGTATTTGTTCAACCATGCTCCTCTGGCCATGGCTCTAATGGGCTGACCACATAATAAACATTTTGTACCTTTGTATGCAGATGATTATTTAATCTTAACTCAGGACCTGCAAAGTAGCATACCTCATATAATGAATCTCTTGGGCTCATTCACTAGTATCTCTGGCCTCTGTATCAATACTGGGAAGACAGAAATGTTCCCACTGAACTCCAAGCCTCACTTTCCATGGTTGCCGGCACAAGGCTGGCCTGGGTAAAAGACCACATGAAGTACTTGGGAGTCCTGCTTTCCCCAAAAATTCATACCCTTATGGACAGAAATCTTTCACCCCTGCTAGCTCAGCCCTATGCAGAAGTACAAAGATGGAAACACTTAAACTTATCCTTGCCAGGGAAAACAGTGGCCAAAAAGCTAATGATTGCTCAAAGAATCTTTTTTCTGATGGCTTACTTACCGCTAGCCGTCCTAAAGAAATGGCTAGAAAAGTTAGACTCCCTGGCGGGTAACTTCCTGTGGGGCACCACAGTTCCCCAATATAGCAGGGCCAAGTTGAGAGCACCCTGGAATAAAGGTAGATGGAATAAAGGTGGATGGGAGCTCCTTAACTTTCAGCTATATGCCTTGGCCTTCTCTGTTGCCAGAACATGCAGAGGATTCCAAGAGCTGGGGTGTAACAGGCCAGCATGGTGTGACATAGAGCAGAGTTTATTGGGTGGGATGAATATTTCTTCATTCCTGCAGGGTGTGTTACCCAATAAACTAAGATACTGGAAGATGATGCAGGATGCACTTAACTCATTGCAGAGAGTAGGGCAGCTGACAAAGTCATGCCTTAACCCAGGTACTCTGGAGTACTTGTGGAAAAACCCCAGCTGGTTGATAAAACACAAACCCATATTTGCAGTCAGTAGTGATTAGACCTGTTGTTTAGCCTTTGTGAAATAGGTGTATGTTAAGGGGAGGAGCTGAAAGAGGCCTAGTTGAACTGAGGATTTATAACTGGAGTTGTTTGTGGTCTCTGCCTACTGAAACTGAGACAAGGAGAGTGTTAAAGCAGCCACAGCTTCCTTGAATCAGTGAGGTTATTTTCTAGACTACACTGAACTGAATTATTACTTTTTGAACCTGTGTAAGTAACTAGTATTGATTCTGTTTTTGGGGTGGACTTTTCTTAGTTTTAACTTTGACTTGCCAGGGAGGAACTGTAGCTGGGAGATATTTGCAGTCAGTTGTGACTAGACCTGTTACTTAGCCTTTGTGAAATAGATGTCTGAAAGGAAGGCACTCCCCAAGGTGGAGAGTAAGAGTTGTAGGTGATTGTTTCTGGACAACATATGTTTACTCCACCCACCCTTCCCCTATCCCACCTGCCCCAAGAGCATAACTTCCTTTATAGCAGGGGCTCTGACATCACTTCCCCAAAACTGCTAACAACATACACCTGTTCATATCCTTAAAGGCACAGCACACTGAATAGGGGGTAGAGACACTCACAAGCTTGCACACACTAAAACAAGAACAAAAAAACCAAAAAGCATCTGTAACTGAAAGGGACACAGACATGTGGGGATTGGTGCAATGCACTGGCTGTGGAGCAGCAGTCTTCCTGGAGACATTCTGGAGACTGCGTTGCTGCCCTATTTGCAGGCACCTCTCTGGTCTGACGGAGGAGGTTGTTTGTCTCCATGCTGACCTGGCAAGGATTCGGGAAACCTGTTCCCCCACCCAAGGACCACCCAGGCAACTGCCACTACCTCAGAGGCTGCCAAGAAAGAGGAGTGGTTGGACCACAGTGGGCTCAGGGAGGGTGAGAGTGGTGGAACAGAGGCACATCCCTCCAGTTGTGCCTCTCCACAATTCATTCGCCACTCTGGTGAAGCATGGTTCCTCTATGGAGGCACCTGCAGTGGAAACCAAGGAGGATGCTGGGAACCTCCATGATGGAGACCCACAGGAGGGTGGCCCAGGACCCCACAGAGCAAGGAAACAACTCCTGGTGGTGGACTCAGTTGTTAGGGGGTAGAACTGGGGGAGGGAGGGGAAAGGGAGGTAAGGTGCCTGCCCAGTGCCAAGGCTTGGAGGGACAGGAAATGAATCCTTAGAATTGTGGGAGCACCGGCAAGGGGGAGGGAGCTGGATGTCATTATCCACCTAGGGACGAATGACCAGGCTGAGAATGGGATCAGAGCAGTGCAACAGGAGTTTGTGGAGTAGGGGAGGGGCCTTAGACAAGTAGCACACACAGTAACTTTCTCAGAAGTGCTACCTGTCTATGACATGGATGAGGCTAGGGCACTCCGCACCATGGGATTCAATGACTGGTTGAAAAGCTGGTGCAGAGCTCAGGGATTTGGCTTCACTGGGGACTGGGGCTCTACCTGGAGGGATGCAGACCTATACAGGTGTGATGGTCTGCATCTTTCCTGGAGGGGAACCAGGATCCTAGGTGATAGGTTTAAATGCTTCAACAGCAAGCATTTAAACTAGCCAAGGGGGAGGCACTGAAGAGAAGAAGGGAAATCCTAGCCCCACCCCCAAAATCAGGGTAATTAGTGAGGTAAACACCAAGATAGAGCAGTTGATAGGGAGAAGGGCAGGGGTAAATGGAGAAAAAGGCAAAGGCAGTAGGGAAAGGGATGGGGCCAAAATAAATAAAGTCATAAAAAAAATGGAGGGTAATGAGTACCAATGCCTGTAGTCTAGGTAAAAAGCTCCCTGAAATGGTGGCCTTGATGGAAGAGGGATGCCTGGATATTGTGGCAGTCACAGAAACATGGTACACAGAGAACCATGACTGCGATGTCAACATACCAGGGTACACAATCTACAGGAGGGACAGGGAGGGAAGAAGAGGAGGAGGCGGAGCTCTCTATGTAAGAGAAGGGATCAAAGCAACAGAACTAAAGGGTAAACAGGGAGGAGAGGAGGCACTGTGGGTCACCCTGGAGACTGGAAATGGCTCCACAATCCACACAGGGGTTGTATACAGACCCCTGTTTCAGGGGGAGAAAGTGAACAAGAAAATGATAGAAGGCATCCTTGGGATGGCAGAGAAAGGGGAGATATTATTGGTAGGTAGGTAAAATTTTATTTATACAGAAAATTATGCCATTAGGGATTCGAAAGTCCCTGTTTACAAGGCATCCCTGTATTTATACAACATAATTATACATGTTACACAAAACGTGTCGTAGAAATACATTAACACACAATTACTACACAAACATTTCATATATAAATACATCCATACATCAAAATACATTAACATTCAGTTAAAACATACGAACATTGCATTTATAAATACTATCATTCATCCATGTCAAGTTTCACCTGTTACACAAACATTTAAAAAGCAGCTCTCTTTTTACTGCCGACTTATATCCTGATAATGACAGGTTTGGGTCCCTAAGATGGGGGGAACTGAATGGGGGAACTGAATATGCCAGATGTTGACTGGAGCACCTTTGCTGCAACCACATCCAAGAGCAGGACCATTCTCGATGCCCTACAGGGAGCATGCCTCAGACAGCTGATTTTGGAACCCACTCGGGAGAGAGCAATCTTAGACTTGGTACTCTCAAATGGGGACGGAGAGAGGATCTCTGATCTTGAAGTGGGTAGCCATCTGGGAACAAGCGACCACCAAACAGTGTGGTTCATGATAAACTTAGCTATAGAGTCAAGCCACATGAAAGTGAAGGTACTGGACTTCAGGAGGGCTGATTTTGTCAAAATGGGAGAGTGCCTCAGAAAAGCACTAACAAACCGGCAAGATGGTGGGGTGGAGAAACAATGGGGAAACATCAAAACCGCCATCACAGAGGCAACAAGCCTTTGTGTGAAGCAAACAAACAAATCAAAATGAAAGGAAAAAAAACACTATGGTTCTCAAAAGAAGTGGTGAGGAAGGTAAGGGAGAAAAAGATAGCATACAGGAAGTATACGAAAACACAGAAGGAGCAGGACAGAGAACTGTACCAGTTAAAGCAGAAGGAAGTGGGTAAGGTAGTCAGAATAGCAAAGGCCCAAACCGAGGAAAAGATAGCCAACTTGGTTAAGAAGGGGGATAAAACCTTTTATAGGTACATTAGGCAGCAAAGAAATACTAAGGCAGGGATACTGAGGCTGAACAAAGAGGAAGGTGGGTGGGCAGAGACCGACAGTGAAAAAGCAGGGATACTGAACAAATACTTATGCTCAGTATTCACAATGGAAAAGCAGGGGGAAATACCTAATCCGGTCAATAGAAGCACTCTGGATAAGGGGGTTGATATTAGTTCTTTCACAGAAGAAAAGGTTCTGAAACAACTCTTAAAACTGAAGGTGGATAAAGCAATGGGACCTGATGGGATTCACCCCAGAATTCTAAAAGAACTAAGGGAAGAACTAGTAACACCACTGACTACCCTTTTTAATAAATTATGGGAGGATGGTGTGGTACCTGAGGACTGGAGGAGGGTGGATGTGATTCCCCTTCACAAAAATGGGAGCAAGACAAAGGCAGGAAACTACAGACCTGTCAGTTTGACCTCAGTGGTAGGGAAAATGATGGAATCACTTCTGAAAGAAAGAATTGTTGCATACCTAGAGGACAGTGGGGCACATGACCCAAGGCAGCATGGATTCACAGTGGGAAGGTCATGTCAGACAAATCTAATTGATTTCTTTGACTTGGTGATCAAAGTAGTAGACCAGGAAGGGGCTGTGGACATGACCTACCTAGACTTTAGCAAGGCATTTGACACAGTCCCGCACAAAAGATCAATAAACAAAATAGCTAGCCTGGGAGTGGGTCCCAGGGTGGTAGCCTGGGTAAAACACTAGTTGGACAACAGGACACAGTGGGTAATAGTAAATGGAGTCCACAGATAAGAAAGAAGGGTTACTAGTGGGGTACCGCATGTTCAGTACTGGGGCAGGTCCTTTTTAATGTCTTTATAAGTGACATTGCAGAGGCACTAGAAGGGAAAGCATGTCTCTTTGCAGATGACACAAAGATCTGCAACAGGGTTGATACACAAGGTGGGGTGGAAAGGAAGAAAGGGACTTGGCAAGGTTGGAGGAATGGTCAAATGTATGGCAGTTCAGGTTCAATGCAAATAAGTGCAAAGTAATGCAGCTGGGAAACAAAAACCCAGGGGAAGAGTACACAATGCGGGGTGAGATACTGACAACAACAAAAATGGAAAGGGACCTGGGGGTAGTCATATCAGATGACCTAAAGGTGGGCCAGCAATGTGAGAAGGCAGTAAGGAGGGCTGGGGGGATACTGGGATGCATAGGGAGAGGCACCACCAGTAGAAAACAGGAAGTTGTTGGCCCTCTGTACAGACAGTTGGTAAGACCACATTTGGAGTACTGTGTACAGTTCTGGAGACCCCATCTCCGTAAAGTCATAGAGAGGGTGGAGGCTGTCCAGAGCAGGGCAACCAAAATGATGCATCAGAAGACATATGAAGAAAGACTAAAGGAACTAAAGATGTATAGCCTCGAGGAATGGAGGGAGAGTGGGGACATGATAGAAACTTTTAAATACCTCAAGGGAATCAACAAAGTCCAAGAGGGTAGCATCTTTCAGAAAAAGAGATGTGCAAAAATAAGGGGGCACAATTTGAAGATAGAGGGGGGACGGCTCAGAGGTAATGTGAGGAAGTATTTCTTCACAAAGAGGGTTGTGGATACATGGAACAGCCATCCTGAGGAGGTCATAGAGTCAAAAACTGTGGAGGAATTCATGAATGCATGGGACAGACATAAGGCAATTCTAGTGGGAGGTAGGAGGAAGTAGGCTGTTGGTTAACTAGGATCTGCAGCTTATCCGTTTGGTAAGGAAACGGGCAGACTAGGTGGGCCAAGCAGTCCTTATCTCCTGTCAAATTCTATGTCTCTATGTAATTGGTCAGGATGGAGGGATAGGAAAATACTGAGTGTTAAAGACATTTTTATGAAGGATGGCCAAGGCATTGACTCCTTCACTTCCCTAGAAGACAGGTACCAATTGCCACAACAGGACTTTTGGAAGTACCTACAAATATGAC
This sequence comes from Neoceratodus forsteri, assembly GCA_016271365.2. Lineage (NCBI taxonomy): Eukaryota > Metazoa > Chordata > Ceratodontiformes > Ceratodontidae > Neoceratodus > Neoceratodus forsteri. Next base: position 703,590,752 of record CM057455.1, read on the forward strand.
ATGCTAGTAGCAGCAGCCTCCAAAAACCCTGCAGATGCCAAACATGCATCCAAAAAGGTAGTAACTAATGTTCTCACCTTCCCTTGGACAAGTGGACTCAACAGAAAAAGGGCTTAGCAGGAATCATATATAAGCTGTTGCGAGATGTAGCAGTTGACTCCACAGTAGAGCCAGGGGCCAAATGGCAGGAGTTTCTTGGTATACCCATATCTGATAGGGAATGGACTGCATGCTGGTCAGCAGCAAAAAGGGCCTGTCTGGACCCTCGCAGTCTTTTGCTGCAAAATAAGGTAAAGCACCTGTGGTACCACACCCCCTCTCAACTGAAAATCATGGGATTGCTCTTGTCCGATATATGCTGAAGATGTGGTACACAGGGGGCTGATCTCTTCCATATTTTATGGCAATGTTCTCCAATTCGGCCTCTATGGGATGGGATTATTTTATGCTACTCTAAAATATTCAGCAGGCAGCTACCTAATACTCCTGCATTTGGGCTGCTGGGAATCTTTTCAGAGGTACTGGAAGTGTCATACCAGTCCAGACTGTGGCTACTTAAAGCTTCAGTGAAAATCAAGAGAGCCCGTCTTAGAAGATGGCATTCCCCTGAGATTCCCACTTTTCAGGAATGTGTTATGGCCATAGAGAAAATGGCACATTTCTCTAAACTGTCTCATTTTGCTGCACGGACCAGTCACATTAACAGGGCAAAGTGGACCACTTTTGAAACATATGTAGTGGTCAGAAGCAGGCACCCTGGTTCAGCACAGAGCAAAGACTTATTAAAACCTCCTTGAATCTCCCAACGATAGGCCTCATATTGTTTTCCTGTGCTAAATGTACCACCTCTGTGTTTATCTCCCAACAGTACCAGAAATCTCTTGACTAAACTGCTACGTGTATGCATTAAAATTAGGCCCCTTTAATTGCCCTCCTCCAGGAATCACATTTAAAAAGAAGTGATCTTCACTATTTTAGGAGGGCATGGGTGGCCCAGGTATATGGGGCTGGGGCCTCAACTAAAAGGGCAGGAGTTGCCATACTGGTGGCCAGGAGTGTCCCTTTTAAACTCTTGAATGAATACTGGGATCCCGAAGGCCGGTATATATTGGTATGTGCACAGTTAGCCTCACAGTCAATATTGTTAGGTTCCGTTTATGGCCCTAATGGTGATTCCCCTCTTTTCTCTATAAAACTACTACGGCGGGTAATCTCGGATACGCATCAACCTACAGTCATAGGAGGTGACTGGAATTTAGTGCTTCAAAATGACTTGGACAGGACGTTTAACAGGTGGAAGGGCTTATCCCCTGCACAAAGGGCTCTGAAGGGTTTTATTGACAGTGCGGTGTTAGTTGATATATGGCGTATATTAAACCCTGGGGTGTGACAGTACTCTTTTTATTCCCCGGTACATAATTCCTACTCAAGAATTGACTATATCTTAGTTAGCTCCTCGCTGATCCCTGACATGATACAGGCAGACATCTCAGCTAGAGTCATCTCGGACCATGCTCCGGTTAATGTGTTATATAAGCCATCCCCTGAGTTTGCGTTCATACGTAATGGAGATTAAATTGCCAAATTTTAAAGAAGGATCACACCTAAAACAATTAGGGATTATATCAAGTATTTTATGCAGATTAATCAAGATTCAATAAGTCAAAAGGATATGATTTGGGCCGCTTTAAAGTGTTCCCCTAAGAGGGGAATTAATAAAGATTACCTCTAGGAAAAAACATATTCAGAGGGGTAGGATGGATTCCTTATTAACTCTGATTAAACAAATTGAGTATAGATTGTCCCAGCGATCATCCGATTCAGAGAGGATTAGGCTGCATAACTTGCAGGCGCAATACTCGGGACTAGCCCTGCAGCAAGCTGAGCTTGCACTCTTGCAAGCAAGGCTTCAGTACCTGGACACAGGGGAGAAAGCTGGAAAGCTTCTCGCTATGCGGATTAGACAACTGGACTCACTTCATCATATTACGGGGATTCGCATTCCTCAGAGAGACCAAATATGTACGGATTCAAGTGATATAGCGAAGGCCTTTGGGGCCTTTTTCAAAACATATATTCAAGAGGATACCCAATCTGAATCATAAAAGCAGAAATTAACACCTTATTTGAATTCAATCTCTCTCCCAAAGATCTCTGATGATGAAGCCATGGACTTAGGTGTTCCTATAACAATTTCGGAGATTTGTCAAGCTATTCGCCAGATGCCCTTGACAAGTCCCGGGACCTGATGGCTATCCAGGTAACTTTTTCAAAGTTCTTTCATCAAATATAGCCCCAATTTTGCTAGAGGTCTACAATATTGGTTTAATTATGGCATCTCGGACCCAAGTTTTCTCGAGGCAACAATCTCTTTAATTTTGAAACCAGGTAAAGACCCTTCTAACCTGGATAGCTACCGTCCTATATCTCTCCTAAATACAGGCGTTAAAATCTTGGCGAAGGTTCTAGCAAATAGATTGTTTAAAATTATGGACAAATTGATCTGTAGAGAACAGGTTGGTTTTGTGAAAGGGAGGGTTCCTCAGGATCATCTGAGAAAATTGTTACATCTCATAGCAGAGGTTAGAGAGTCCGGTATCCCAGCTGCACTTCTCTCTCTCGATGCCGAAAAGGCATTCGATAGAGTATCCTGGGATTACTTGTTTCTCACTATGTCCGCTTTTGGAATACCGGATGATTTTATAAAATGGGTTAGAATCTTGTATTCTTTTCCCTCTGCCAGAGTCAAATGTAATGGAGTTTTGTCACAGATTATTAAATTAGAGTGGGGCACTAGGCAAGGCTGTCCTTTATCCCCGTTGTTATTTAATTTATATTTGGAGCCATTCCTGCATAAATTAATGGGGAATCCGCTTATTGAAGGGATCAAGGTGGGAGGATCTGCCTATGTCTACTCAGTTTATGCGGACGATGTGTTGCTACACATTGAAAATCCAGGAGTTTCTATATCAGCTATATTGGAGGAAATTGACTGCTTCTCCAAGATATCTGGTTATAAATTAAACCGTACAAAGACTAAAGTCTTTCCCTTAAATAATAAGGTGATTAAGGCAGATTTGCAGTCGCTAGGATTGGGTTGGGAAGCTAAATCATTAACATATTTGGGTATCAGCATCAGTGCAAACCTTCCCCTGATGATTAAAGAGAACTTGGATTCTCTTGTGAAGGTTATATCAGAAGATTTGAATAGGTGGCGACCAATCTCCTTGACATTGTGGGGTAGGATGAACCTCCTAAAAATGAACGTTCTGCCCAGGCTACTATATCCTTTGGGGATGCTTGGGGTCTATCTTCCGAAGAGATGGTTTACTAAATTGCAGAAAATATTCAATACCTTCCTATGACAAGGAAAAGGAACCCGCAGATCCTATCATAATCTGACTGCCCCAAAATGCAGGGGTGGGTTGGCCGCACCCTCCGTATTCTTATATTATATCACCCAACATGTTTGTAAATTGAGTTGGTGGAATAAGGGATACTGTAATGGTCTATCGGCCTCTGTGGTGTGACATAGAGAGTGACTTAGCGAAAAAGGTGAAGTGTTCTTTGTGGGCCCTTTTATTCCTCTCCTCATCTAATACCCCTAGATTATTAAAGAACAATCCCATGGGATGGTCCCTGAAAGCCTTCTTCCAATTACAGCAACACCTTGGAGTTATGTGGTGGACCTCGGATGCTCAACCCATATTTGAAAATATACACTTTAAGCTTGGGGGGCACCACAATATCCCCTGTCTTTTGGCCACAGATAAGCCACCTCTCAGTCGCGGAATTTTGGGAACAGAGTAGACCATATTCCTTTGATTATTTGAAGAGGCGCTATGGTTTCACTGATGGCTGTTTTTTTAAGTGGCTGCAAATCAGTAAGGCCTTGTCTCAGGTGTTTTCTTCCTCTCCCGCGTCTGGTCATTGACTGGAAAACATTGATTCCCTATTAACGGTGGCGTTACAATTACATGCAGTTTCCAAAGTTTTCAGGCTACTTCAAGAGTGGGATCGTAAACTCCCTTCAGGGGTTTGCTATTATTGGGTTAGAGAATTGAATATTAGGGACACTCCGGGACTACTGGAGGAGGCTCTGGAACACCATTTATATATATATTAAGCAAGATAGGCTTAGGCTGGTTCAATTTAATATCATGCACCACTTCTACCTAACACCCACCTTCCTGTTTAGACAGAGAGCACGTAGCTCCCCCCTCTGTTGGAACTGTAAATTGGAGGAAGGCACTCTGTATCATATGCTATGGATGTGCCCGAGTATCGTTCTCTTTGGGATACCATTGGTAGCCTGATATGCCCTATCCTTGGCTCAACTAGTATGAACACTCCTGAAATTTGCTTATTACATATTTTCCCTGAGGCCACTCCTAGATTTTGGAGAGCCCAAGTGTCGCTCATTGCTGCTGTTATGAAACTGCTAATTCTAAGACACTGGTCAATAGACAGTTCCCCATCTTTATTGGAGTGGCACCGGCAATGCACTTTAGCATTACAACTGGAAAAGCATATAGCATATATCCGAGGCAAACAAAAAGCCTTTGTATCATTGTGGGGTCCCTTAGACTCCTTTTTGAAGACTTGGAAGTTGAGAGTTTAATATTTGCTTGGTAGGCCGATTGCGTTATGTTCTGCTCCTTACCTCGTAACGTAACCTTGAGGGTGGGGGGTGGGATGGGGTGAGTTATTAGTATTGATTGAATCTTTTGGGGATCTTATTTCTAATGCGCCCTATATGTATTATGCAAAATTATTACTACAATTTTAGTATCAATTGTCATAAGCTTACATTTCTTTTGTATGTTAATTTTGTTGGTGTGGCACGTAAAATTTAATAAAATGTTAATTGCAAAAAAAAAATTGGCCCCTTTGAAACCTTGTTAGAGCACTCACCCACAGATGATACAATTGAATGTATTAGCTTTAGATAGCCGAAATGAATATGCATCTTGTAGCATTGTAATGAATTTAATATTCCCTTAACTAGCAAGTGTACCCTTACGGATTCACCTGACTCAATTACTCACTCTAAGGATATGATACATGTAATGCAAATTGTAGCATCACTGTACTCAAAACTGTAATGCACTTGTTATGTTTACTCCTGTTGTTCATTTGTAAAAACTGAAAAATATTTAATAAAAAGATTAACTGCAAAAAAAAAGCCCTTTGCAGGGAGTCAAGGATGGTCTTGCTCCTTGCAGAAGCTACAGTTGGAAGGCTCCAGTCTACATTTGGAAGACTGAGATCACCATCTAGCAGCAACTACCCCTTATTTGCTATTTAAATGATGGCTTTCCCAAGTGCCTTATCCATCTCCTCACCCTGTGCTGGAAGCCTGTACACTATTCCATTATAAATAGTGGACCCAGTGCCTACCTCCAAGTTTACCTATAGTTATTTCAGCCCTTTTTTTCCTCTTTGTACCCTTGTACCTCCATGTTCTTGATAGCCTCTCACACATATAATATAACCTCACCTCACCTCTTCTCTTCTCTTCTCTTCTCTTCTTTCTCTTCTCTTCTCTTCTCTTCTCTTCTCTTCTCTTCTCCTCCATACTCTCTGTCTGTTCTGAACAGTGTAACCAGGTATGTTCATTTTCCACTTGTGGCACTCCATACACCATGACTCCATTATAGCAACTAAATCTAGGTTAGCATCCACCATGGTGTCTTCCAGATCTGTAATTTTGTTACCAAGGCGCCTTTCATTAGTGCTTATTGTTTTCCAAATCTTTCTTCCCACCTACTACCCTGCTTCACTCTCCCATTTCTGCCTGTTTTGTTCATTAAATTACCCCTTGACTCACCCATTCCCTTTTTACTTTCACCATAACTGGCCCCCTTTATGGTCCTTCTCAGTCTCTCCTCAGTTTTTGACACTGTGGATCATGCAGTGCTGCTGGATCATCTCAAGGAACTCTGTGGACTCACTGGTACTGTCATCAACTTGTTTGAGTCCTTTCTCATGGGCAGGATGCAGAGGGTAGTGGTGTGGAATTTCTCTTCCTGCACTAAGCCCCTGCTGGGGGGAGTTCCCCAGGTGTCGATCCTGTCACTTGTGTTGTTCGCAGTGTACATGCTTCCCCTGGGTGAGATCGTTAGATGATACAGTCTGGGTTTTCACTATTATGCAGATGACACCCAGCTGTATGTGTCATTTGCTCATGGAATATGTGATGCTGTGGAAGTGCTAAATAGTTGTCTGGCCGCAATCCAATACTGGATGTCCTCTAATTGGCTTACACTCAACCCTGACAAGATGGAGGTACTGACTGTAGATCCTGGTCGCTGGCATGCTGTGGATGCTGCTGGGATGGGAACAGGTCTTTTCCTGAGCTCTACCCTGTTGGCAGCTTCAACTAGGGTGAAACATCTGGGCATCATCCTTGACAATGGATTGACATGATGCGCAGGTGTCGTCCATCATCCAGAGTGGTTTTTACCATTTAAGGAATGTCACCTAGATTAAATTCTTAATTCTGCCTGGCAAACTACCCTCGTTAAGAAATGCCTTTGCTACATCAAGGCTCAATTACTGTAATGTTCTATACTTCAGGGTCACTGGAAAAGTTCTCCAGTGTCTTCAGCTGGTGCAGAACACAGCAGCCAGGTTGCTGATGGGCCTTCTGAAGTCCTGTCATGTGACCCCAGTCCTGCATGATCTGAACTGGATGTGAATGAGGTGGAGAACTGTCTTCAAGGTGGGCTTGCTCACCTATAAGGCCCTATATGGTTGGGGCCCTGGCTATCTGAGTGACCTCCTGTCTCCTGTCTCCCACCTTCTGTCCACCTTGTATGTTCACTCTGCTCCTCCACTGAGCCTCCTAGCAGTTCCAAGAGCCAGACTGAAAACCTCGGGTGATCATGCATTTGAGGTGGTTGGCCTGGCCCTTTGGAATTCACTCCTAAGATAATTGAGGGAGGCTCTGTCAGTGGAGGCATTCAAGCAGGGTCTGAAGGCATATCTTTTCGGAAAATCTTTTGGAACCCAGCTATAGTTTTATTTTACTGCTGAATTGTTTTCCTGTGATGTATTTATTTCGTGAGTTCATTTATAGGATACTGTTTTGCCCTACTTGACTGGGTTTAAAATTGTTGTGTTGTATATTTATTGCATTCTACCTTGTGAAAAGTGCCCAGAGACTCAGAAATTGGGTGCTAAAAAAATAAATGTTTACTTACTTATTTTAATCCTAGGTCTTCACCTATCTGCATTATATTTTCATTTTCTTCCTTCCCTTCTCTGCTCCTGTCTTTTGGTGCATCTGCTTAAAGGGAGTTTTATCCATTATGGTCTACCCTCGCTAACACTTTACCATCTGTTTTATCATCTGAGGAGGCAGTTGTTGCCTTCTTTGGTTCACTCACCATCCCGTCTAGTTTAAATACTCATCCATCTAGTTTTAAACCTGCCATCAAGGACTGCAGACCTGAGCATGCATTTTTCATGCAAGCTCAGTTTAAAAATGCATTCTCAGCATAACTAATTTACTAATTTTTTATGACCACATTTGTAAATGTGGTTGCTAGATGAAACTGTATGTGTGCCAGAGGGGTTAGGGCTATAGGCATCACCACTAGAGATGTTGCAAAGTTTTACTTCACTGGCAAAGTTCCAACAAAGTTACAAAATAGGCTTTTGCTAATTATTTTGCAAAGTTCCCACTTTGCAGCTTCTCCTAACTTTGCCTAGAAAAGTGGTGAAGTTAAGGTGAAGTTAGGCGAAGTTAGATGAATTTAAGTCAAGTCACCCAGAACAAGCATTTGTCAATGCCGAACGTTGTCTTGCTGGCATTGGCATTGGTAGTGCAGAAGTTAGAGAGATGAATAATAGGAATGGCAGTGAAGTATTGAACTGATGCCAACCCCACCCACACCCTGCAGAGACTGACAGGCACTGGGGTGTGCCTTGGGGTCGTTGGCCATAACGCTCATGCCATTTCACCTCACCCTACCCTGCATACACTGACAAGTGTTGCGGTGTGTCTTGGGGTCTTCGGACCTTACGCTCATCCCATTCCATAAGGAAATATGCTGAGATGGGTGCACTAAAGGAGAATAGGGTGAACTTTGTGGCAGAAGAGTCCAAGGCACACCTCGATGCTTGTCAGTGGCTGCAGGCTGGGGGTGGAATGGCCTGAGCATTACAGCCGAAAATCACAAGTTACACCCCTGATGCCTGTCAGTTTCTACAGGGTGGGGCGTTACAGTTGGAGACTCTAATGCCCCAGGCATTTGTTGGTTATTTTCACTCCAAATTTTCAACATGGCCTTTTTATGACCCCACCTTATGAACAGTGGCACTATCAGTTCGTTTGCTGAAAGGTGATTTTGCACAGCCACTGTGCCATTTGGCACCACAGGTGTGAAAATACATTTCAGGCAGGATGTGAAAAATTACAGCAGTACTGTTCATGAGGAGGTGTATTAAAATGGTAATGTTGAAAATCTAGAGTGAAACTATAGAAAATTGCTGAAGTCACAAGCATACATAGACACTGGGCAACAGATGCCCATAACGCAATTATTCTGGAATTTTTTTAACAAAATTTTCAACATAGGCATTTTGGGACTTCCGCTGATGAACAGTGGCACTGTGATTTTGTGAATGTGTCCCGAACTTTGATTTCCCACAGCGACCATGCCATTCTGTGCCAGATGTGCAAAAACACATTTTGGGCAGGATATGAAAAATGACAGCTAAACTGTTCATAAGGAGGTATGAAAAAATGGCAATGTTGAAAATCTGGAGTAAAAATATTAAAAATTCTCAAAGTTACGAGCTTGCGTGGAAACTGCACAACGCACTCTCGTAACAGTCATTTTTTTGAATTTTTTCACTAAATTTTCCACATAAGAATTTTGGGATCTCTGCTCATGAACAGTGACACTGTAATTTTCTTACTCTGTCCCAAACATTGATTTCCCACAGCGACTGCACCATTGTGCTCCACAGGTGCGAAAACACATTTCTGGCAGGATGTAAAAAATGACATCTGTACTGTTCATAAGGAGGTGTGAAAAAATGGCAATGTTGAAAATCTGGAGTGAAAATATTAAAAACTCTCAAAGTTATGAGTGTATGTGGAAAAAGCGTAATGCATGCTCGTAACACAGTCATTTGTTTGAATTATTTCATCAAATTTGCAACATAGGCTTTTTAGGAGCCCACCTCAGGAACAGTCACATTAATTGGTTCCAAAAGGTGATTCCATGCAGTGACTGTGAAATCACCTTACTGGGCCAAATAACGAAATGACAGTTACTGATTTCATGAGGTGTGGTCCCAAGAACACCATGTTGAAAATTTGGAGTCAGAAGTCAAAAAAATGGCTGAGATATCCACCTAAGTTGAAACCCTCCCCCATTTATGCCATTATACAGCTTAGCGGCATTTCTTCAGTTCATAGTCGGCTTTGAAGAGTGCAGATGTGTTCCCACTCCACCGAAAAGCATGGCGTCAGACCTCCAGAGGTAGGAATGGGGTAAGAGGGGTGTGGGGAGGTGAGCTGCGCAGAGGGTAGGTGCGGGTTGGGGAAGGGAGGCCCGCTGACAATGAGGGACCATTTTCTTTGTTTCAGGCTCAAAAAAAAAAAAAAAACAGCAAGGACCATTTTCTTTCTTTACAGGTGTATGAAACAATGTTGGGGACACTGAGGTGGGCTCCCAGTGTGCCCCATGACTTTCGGGGCATGATGTTTGCCACACTGGGGTGGGCTCCCTGAGTGGCTCACAATGGGGGTTGGGTGGCAGGAAAATGCCGACCTGGTCAATTTCCGAACACAAGGAGGAACACTGGGGTGGGATCCCAGTGTGCCACACAATCTTGGGGGAGTTCACACATGCCAACAGAGGGACTGGGCACCCCCAAAATCAACTTTCTAGGGATTGCAAGGGGCAGACGGTGGAGCCGCTACCATGTTTATTGAAATTTTATACCAGGTAAGGCACGTAGCGGAGGCATGTCATCGGTGCCGCTACATGATGAGCTTTACTCTGATTGCAGCGGCAAAATCATTTCAAGTTGGTGGCATTGTAAAACACTTGTGTCACCGCTAGCATGCTTGCTAATTGGCAAATGAGGGATGCACCTTCTAAAGCGTTCCCTGCATTTGCCAAAACTGACACAACTCTGCATTTCTCCTACTAATCTCCTACTGCCACAAAATGTTGCTATCGCATGCGCAAGACAACATAAAAAGGGCAACTTTGTGTTGTAAAAACTTCATGAAGTTGGCACTTTGTGAATTTTGCCAACTTCGCAAATTAGTTTGCAAATCAAATGTTATTCACTTTGCCCAAGGTGATGACTGGTGCTGCAAACAGTATTCATTTCTGTTTCTACTGCGTTCAGTGGGGTGTAGTTATGCATCAGTGGTAGCCCCACCCCCATTGAGCAAAGCAGCGTGAAAATTTCTTCGTGGCAGCCATTGCTGCACTGTACAAAAAAGGGCCATTTCTTTTTCTTTATTTACAACCTGACACCGGGTTGTCTGATTCCAGGTGCCGGCTAAAGAATGTCCTTGCTTACCTGACACTGCGGTGCTTAACACCAGTGTCAATTAAGACCCACCCTGCTTTTTATGTTGGCTCACACTTGTGCGGCCAACATATTGCACTAGTAGCAAATTTGGAGGTGCGGTCACTGTGGGTGAATGCAGGGCACGCATCAGTTGGTGCATCCCTCATTCCTCTATAAGGCAGCTTGCAGGTACCACATCAGAAATACATAATGTGGTGAGCACATCTAAGGAAAGGTCCGCTGCAATGAGAACCAAGTTCGTCACACAGAGGCACCTCCTGATGTGCTTTTCCTGGTGAAGCATGCTAGTAAACATGATGGCAGTGACTGCCGCCACCACCTGCCACAATGCTGACTTTGGGGGTGCCCAATCCCCCTGTTGGCATGCCCTGAATTAGTTCATGTGCTGATGGGGGAGCCAACTCCCTGATGGCATAATGCCCACCCTTCATTTGTTGTGTGCTGAGGGTGGTGCCCAATCCCCCTCAGCTCTATCCCCTCTCCCTTCAGTATGTGCTGATGGGGGTGCTAAATCCCCCATTGGTTAACCCCCCCAAACGCTAAGGTGGCACAATGGGAGCCCACCCCAGCGTGCCAAATGCTTCTGTAAAAAAAAAAAAAAAATCCTGCAATTTTTTTTTTACCCTGTCCTGCTCCCTAACCCAACTAGCGCCCAGTCTCTGCACACCCTGCCTCCCCACACCCCCTCCCTCACCACATACTTACCTCTGGAGTCCGGCACAATGATCTTCGGTGGAACGGGAACATGTCTGCACTATTCAAAGCTGACCGCGAACTGAAGAAATGACTGTAAGCTGTATAATGGCATACATAGGGTTTTTTTCAACTTTGGTGCATATCTCGTGCATTTTTTGGAATTTTTGCACCAAATTTTCAACATGGGGTTATTGGGGCCCCTCCTCATGAATTCAGTCACTGTCATTGCGTTATTCAGTCCCAAAAGGTGATTTTGCCATCACTGCGTGGAATCACCTTTCGGGACTGATTACTGAAATGACAGTGCCACTGTTCATGAGGTGGGCTCTCAAAAAGCCTATGTTGCAAATTTGGTGAAAAAATCCAAACAATGACTGTTTTACCAGCGTGCATTGTGCAGTTTCCACATATGCTCGCAACTTTGTGAATCTGTAATATTTTCAATCCAGATTTTCAACATTGGCATTTTTCCACACCTCCTTATGAACAGTACAGCTGTCATTTTTCACATCCTGCCCAAAATGGGTTTTCACACCTGTGGCACACAATGGCGTGGTCGCTGTGGGAAATCAACTTTCGGGACAGATTAACAAAATCACAGTGCCACTGTTCATGAGGGGAGGTCCCAAAATGCCTATGTTGAAAATGTGTCTCTTCAGGGTGGGGGTGAGGTTGGCTCAGTTCAATACTTCACTGCCATTCCTATTATGCATCTCTAACTCCTGCACTACCAATGCCAGTGCCAGTGAGACAACATTCGGCATTGACAAATGCTTGTTTATTATGCACTACCCTATAGATAACTGTTTCTGGTGCCAGCTGAATGAAACTATATTCATCCAACACTAGGGTGCTCACACCTGCTGCTGGTTAAGAACCCCTCCAGTTTTTCCAACCAGATACAGAATTTGACACCAAGATGCCCAATCCACAGTGATGGCTCAGACCCTCCTCCTGATTGTGCAACACTAGGGTGCTAATTTCTAGTGCTACCAAACATCAGACTGAGACTGGGGTGCCCAATCTCCAGTGCTGGAACCTGTAAAAAGAAAAACGGTCCCTCAAAGTCTTTTTTTTTTTAACCTTCTATCAATGTCTGTTGTGCTGCTGTTCCTCTCCACTGCTGTCACCGTCTCCTCCCCCCACTCCCCTGCCCCCCCACTCAGCACCCACTTCACCACATACCCCTCACTCACCTAAACCAGGTTGTGTACTATAGTTACAGTCTCTAGTAAGAAAGATATCCTTCTCTTGCATCTGTGGCTGCAAACTGAGGAAACATGGTAAGTGCAGTTAATGTATCTAAATTCTTTTGAACTTTTACTCATAACTTGGTCATTTATTAATATTTCTTCCCACAATTTTCAGCATGGCATTTTTGGGACCCTACCTCATGAACAAGGTTGGTAAAGTTTTTCAAATCTGGTCCAAAAGGAGATTTTGCAGTCACTCCATGACATCACCTTTTAAGGGATTTGAACATTTTCACTGACTGGGTTCATGAGGGGGGTTAGATGAAGACTATGTCAAAAATATTGTATCCTAATCATTAAAAATGGCCAACCCACTACCACAGCGATAGAGCTACTGAGTGCAGTGCCAGTGATCTGAGGTCAGGAGCGATCTCGAGAGTCAGAAGGTCAGCCGGGGGGAGGAGGATCCAGTATCCCAAGGACTGCTCTCCTCCTCCAGCAAGGTGTGAGACCAGTGATCGGCATTAGCCTGGCCCCTAGTGGTGACTTGGTGTCAGCACACCAATGCTATACAATGAAGGGGCGGAGGTGGGGCAGATTCCCAATGTGTTGTGCATGGCAGCATGCATGGCACAGCCATTGGCATCATTGCACACCACTTCCTCCATGCTGGGGAAGAAAAATGGGAAAACCGGAGGCCGACAGGCAGGATGACACTGGTCTCTCACAGGTCCTGCACCTGGCTATCTGTGCATGTTTGAGCCATTTGGATCCTGTGTCAGTGAAGCTATGAGGAGTGCCCCGTTGACCCTTCCAGGGAGGATAAACCCTGGGGGAAGAGCCGGAGAATAAGTCCCAGAGGACGCTGAGGTGATGGAACTGGGGAGATCAAAGGATAGGGGATGAGGGGATGGGGCTGGCTGGCCAAAGGTGGAGAAACACAGTGACAAATAAAAAAAATAAACAAATAAAATACTAAAAAACAACAAACTTATGAAGGTACATTGAAATGTTTCAACCTTTGCTTGTAACATAAATTTTCAACCTAGTCATTTTTTTCACGCCACCTCCTGAATGAGACAGATGTAATTTTTCAAATCTTGGCCAAAATGTGCCTTTGTACTTGTGGCGCAAAAGCATGTTTCAACTAGCATTTTATAAATGACACCTGTCACGCTGGGGGGGGGGGGGGTCATAAAAAAACTATGCTGAAAATATGGGGTCAAAATGTCACAGAAAAAAGATTATTGGAAGTAACTTTGTTTGCAGGGGTGGCCACTGGCCTACTAGTGGGGACAATATTATCTTTCCGCATCGGTGACCAGAGTTCAAGTTTGAGCTCAGTAAAGCAGGACTGAAAGGGCCAAGGCTAGGGGGAGGGCACTGTGGTTCATGGCATTGGACCCAGCCTGAGGATGGGCAGAGCACTGTTCTGGCACACAGATGACACCTTGTGGTGGATCAGGAAGCCTTTCTTTACAAGGGGTTGATCTGTGTGTCAAGGCCTGATGGACCCAATGAGTTCATCAGGACATATGGGGGGGGGGGATAAAAATGGAGAAAAGAGTACCTGTCAGGATGGAGGTTGGGTCACTGCAGGCTCTGCACAACCAACAGGCCCTCTGCTGCTGTCAGCCACCAAACCCAGTCAATATCCATCATAGGAACTTACCTCATACCTTTGGTCCCCCTCTTAGATTCTCCCTCATAACTGGGATAGGAGGGGGATGGATGTCCACAGCCCTTAATTTTCAGCCAGTTTGGAAGTCTGTTGCCCTGTCAGTGTTGCAGGGCATGTGAAAGATGGTGGCTGAATCCTGTGCTGGTGGCAGCCGATGAGCAGAGCAACTTGCTCCCCCCGAGAGGAGAGTAGGCCCAGGGATGCTCCAGTCCTGTCCACGTCCCCCATCTTACTTTGTTTGTCCCAATTAGCAACTAAAGAGCTGCATATCCTTTGTGACCCCATTTATGTTCTTATTTAACAGATAAGACTGTGTGTTCCCTCAGCTGCCCAAGCCTCATCCCATAATCCCCAAACCCATGTAAGAAATCTTTATTATAAATACTGTATTTAAGCTAGGATGATATGACATTAACAGTGCAACTACAAGTGTTAGGACACTTTGGTTTGTCATCTCTTCCAAAGGACAGTGTCCCTCATAGTGCACTATAGTGTCAGTTAAGTGTATCACTCAAACTACCTAGTGTTGGGCTAGAACCCGCAGCCTTCCAATCCTCAAGACCCAAAGGTGAGCATGCTACCTACTGAGTGATTCACTCTTATAAAATAATATAAAATACTATGGTATTTGGTATGGTGAAGTGGTTTAAAACTGATATAATTCTAAAATGGCAGAATAAATTGGTATCCTTACTGTACATAGTATGTCTGCTTGTTCTAACTACTGAAAGTGTTATTTCATGTTTTACCATAATCAACTGCTGCATTACCATAATTAATAACAGGGTTTCTGTGATGTTCCTTATCAAGGCTTTCTGCTTCCTAACCTTCTGACACATCTACTGACTAAGCTTCTGAGTCACACTGTGATGAGTTCATTTTATTTACATATTTATTGATTGATTGATTTTATTTCATACTTTGGTAACTGGATAACACACACTGGGAAACTAGTCCATTTACAGGGATGACATAGACAAATACAGATACAAAAACAAATACAAATACAGACCAGGTGGTACATAATTTTGCTACATTAGTTAGAGCTGAGTAGACACTTTCAGAATAAATGCTCTGTAACGTGTTTGTTCTATGGACCTGACGAATGTGATAAAAATTAGTTAATAAGTGTTAAAGATGGAGGGGACAATATTGTAAATGTTACCATTTGTAATATGCTGTTTTATATACAGCAGAAACACAGAAGTAAGGACATATCAGGACATGAAGTTACTTCTACCTGCCCTGGGACCCTACTGAAACTCTTGCCCTCTTGCAACCCCATTTCTTCCCAGGCACTAAATATGTGTATTTTAATAATACTGATGTATATGCATTGATATACAAGTTACTCACTGGCTCCACCAATCTCTCCTGGTAGAGTTAGGAAGGGGGATATACTGGGCAACATGGAGTGTAGGTAATGATTTTAGCATTATTGGTGAGTTACTGTATCACCAGAGAGGACTGTTGAGATAAAGAAAAGATACAACTTGCTATTCCCCAAAATTGGACTTTAAAGATCAAGGCCCAGATATTCGAAAGAGCTGAGCCATGTGCAATAGGGTTGCGGCTGCGTAAGTCCAAAATTGCACCATTCTGGGATATTCAGCAGGAGGCAGTTGCACCCCTCAGATCATGCTGAGCAACAGCGCAATGCTAATGAAGGCATGCTCAACCAAAGGGGGAGGAACCATGCATAAACTGCACAGCCCGATATTCAGCCGGGCCATGCGGAGTTATGCAGGCGCAACACCCTACCTGCGCCTGCACAACTTTAAGCCAAAAAAAAAAGGTTAAGTCGAGGGCCACCCACAGGTGAGCTGCCACATTGCAGGGTGCAACACAGCAGCTGCCACCTGTGGGTGGCCCTCCACTCATTCCAGTGCCCCTGCAGCCCGATCGTGAGGCATAATAGTAACCCCCATGGCCCGATCATGGGCAGCAGAGTATTCCCCCACAGCAGCCCGATCGTGGCATAAAGGAATTCACCCCACCCCGACAAGCCCAATCATGGGCATAATGTAACACTACCCTCCCTCCGACTAGCCCGATCGCGGGCGCAATGTAACACCACCCTCCTCCTGTTAGCCGATCGCGGGCGCCGTAACACCACCGCACCCTGACTAGCCCGATCACGGGCATAAAAGTAACTAAACCCACCACAAGCCCGATCGCAGAGGCTTAATGAAATACCCTCCTCCCCGACTAGCCCGATCGCTGGCATAACATCTACCCCAAAGACCAATATCCCTGGTGGTCCAGTGGACCACGAAGCCAACGAGGGCATAAGGTCAAACCCATCCCCAAAGTCCAATATCCCTAGTGATCTAGTGGCCCTCACCCCACCCACCCACCCATGGAGCCCCACCACCCTGCCCCTCCGTCAGCCGGCAGGTGGCAGCACCCACCCACCTGCTGCCCCACCACCCACCAACTGACAGCTTGGTAGAGCTGCATGCCCATTGATTCAGAACAAGAGCCAATGGGCATGCAGCCCATACCGTACAAGGCAGTCCAGGCGCAAGTCGTCAGGGATCGGCGCACCTGCATGCTAATGGCATGCAAATGGGGCTATAATTAGATGCAAATGGCCACCCGTGTGCCTTGCATAAATTATGGCCCCATTTGCATGTCATCTTTTGAATATCACAGGTTTGCACATGGTGCAATGGAACTTGTGCCACCGCATCTGAATGCTCCACTCTGACCACTTTGCGGTGGCGCAAGTTCCACTGCGCCATGCACAGTGGCTGTGGCCAGGGGGCGATATTAAAAGGAGTTGCCCAATAGCACAACTCCATTGAATATTGCCCTGGCCACACCCCTGCGCAACTTTTTTGAGCAGCGAAGGGGCTTGCACCACAGAATGGCGCAGTTTGAATATCTGGCCCCAAGTGCCTAGTATGGGTGTATATCTTAAAGAATGAAGATTTGGGGCCTTTAGATGCCTCTGTAATAATTTTGTTTGCTTTTATTTGTTATTTTAATTACCTTTTCATCATTGTATTTGTGTTTTTGTTAACTATTAGTAAAGAAAGAATCCTATGAAGTTCTTGTATCATTATGTCAGAAAAGGTTTACTGGCAAAGCTGGCAGTGTATTTCAAAGGGAAACTGCAAACTGTTTTCAGGTTTTTATAGAGAAATAACACTTTCTGCCACCAAAATGTTATACAAGTAATAGAAAAATGTGATTATGAAAACCTGTGGTATTTGTTTTAATTTACTATGTGACCTTTTTGTTTATAAGCAGATTTTAATTGGCAATAAGAAAAGAAAGGTTAGTTGCTGTGTAAAGAATTGTAAACTCATATAGATTGACCACAATAGTGCAAAGATATAAAAAGAAATGTTTGTTGCTGAAAGAAGAATCCATTTCATTTTAAAAAGATAGAAACATATTTAGTTTCTCATTGAAATACAGTGGGCTTCTAAGTAGCTGGAAGTTTCTGACATCTCAATACCAGAATTCTATGGAATTCTTTTTACTAGCAGAGTAAAAAGCAAAGGCTAAAATAATCTTGCTTCACTGCACAAACAAAATATTTTATTATAGAAAGAGAAAGTAACTTCTAACACATCAAAACGCAATCAATAAAATAGTCAGTTGTCTATTTATTAGAGGTAATACTAGCTGGGGGGTTCAGCTAGCCAATATGGGGGAGGAGAAGGATCTGGGGGTAATCATAACAAGAGCAATGAACAACTCCGAACAGTGTAGGAAGGCAGCTGCAAAGGTGAACAGGATGCTGGGTTGTATTGCCAGCGGCATATCCTCCAGGAGGGGGGGAGGTGATCCTGCTACTGTATAGGTCACTGGTTAGACCACACCTGGAGTACTGCATTCAGTTCTCAAGGTCATACCCGAAGAAGGGCATTAGGTTACTGGAGGTGGTGCAGCGCAAGGCAACAAAAATGATCCAGGGACTAGGGGACTTGCCCTATGAGTGTAGGCTGAGAGAGTTGAACATGTACTCCCTGGAAGAGAAGGGGGAAAGTGGGACATGTTTGAAACCTTGAAGTACATGAAGGGAATAAATAAGACTGATATGGAGGGGCTTTTCCAGTTGAAGAGAGGGAGGGAGGGACATCCGAGGGCACAAGCTGAGATTGGAGGGGGGTGGAGATTCAGGAGCGAAATGAGGAGACACTTTTTATGGAGAGGGTGGTGTCAGGGTGGAATGCATTACCATGGGAAGTGGTAGCCTGTAATACAGTGGGCTGCTTCAAAAGGGGATGGGACAGGGTAAGTGGAAGGGTTGCTGGAAGGGGGGAGGTGAGGGAGGCGCAGCTGCAGTATAAGGGATGCTAGCTGCTCAGTCGAGCAGACTTGTTGGACCAAGAGTTCTTTATCTGCTGGCAAGTCGTATGTCCATATGTTTGTAAACACCTGGGGCCAGGTTTTCAAAATGTTCTGGGACTATGTCACATTCTGCAAGTCCAGTCGCAAACCAAAATCTCTGCAGCTGTGGAGATTTGTATTTTCAGTGCCCTGCAGCTGCAGGAGATGTTACATCTGGTCCCACAAGCCATAACATTTTTCCACAGTTGCGGGACAAAAACAGGTGCAAGCTACCATAAATTGTGGAGCCAGCTGTAAACCATCTCCACTTTTGAGAATACTATAGCTGCAGAAAAAAAGGCAGCTCCACAAGTAGCAACCCACTTACATCGAGTTTTTCCTGCAGCTGAGGGATTTTCAAGGGCTTTGAAAATCCAACCCCTGCTGTTTGAGACTTGTGCAGGGGACAGGGAGGAAGACTGCAGCTTTGGCACTAGTGGACCTGGGTTCTGTGTCCTTGATGCTATGCCATGAATAGACTCCTATGCCTTTTGCATTCCTCCATGTTAGGTGGGAGCTTGTACCACCTAGCATCTGGAATAATCATGTGTATAATAAAGATGGCTGACAATGGCACAAGCGGTACTATATTTCCTGCAAAGTGTGGTGGCAGAATTGAAATGCCTTTTGCACACCAATATTAAATCCTCACACCTAGTGATTATGTGTCTGGTCCCAGTGTTAAAATCCTGACATAAACATTAATATTTGGTGAATTTTATTTTGTTGCTTAGTTTTATTTAGCTGTGATAGCTCGTGGTACAGATAATTAAAAAAGTACACAGAATGTAGTTACTGGATATAATGTTTGCACAGGGATATATACTGTAGTGATCTGGAGCATGTATTTGACTTTGTTTTATAATTTCACTACAGTGGAACTTCAGTGTGGAGTTGAAAAAATACAGTACTGAACATATATATACTGATGAAAGTCAACAGTAAACTGTAATTTCATAATTTTGCTGTATCATCTAAGGAGTTCCAGAGTGAGCCTTTGGACTTCCTGGAAATATAAATTAAGAACTGTGAGGCAGGGGACAGTATGACTTCAGTGCATGTCTGAGAATTACCAACATTTTTTGTGCATGGCTCCTTCAGAGTTTCACTTACCTAAATGTCTATTTAATTGGTACTCTGTGTCATGTAAACTGCTAATTTTATAATGTTCTGGTAGGCAATATGACAGAGCCAGATGAACAACTATTAGATATCTTATGCAGCACAGGATCAGCTGTGAAATGTAAAGTGTGCAATATGTATCCATCAGAAGAAAACAATTTAATTATATCTGAGTTCAAATGCTTTAAGTTCAAGGAGCTAGAAATGTTAAAAGCAGAATTGTCCCCTTTGAAAACATTATTAGCCAACAGGGACTATCCTAATAAGATTCAAATGGATAAAAGGAAAAATGAGGGAAACAACTTAATTATAGAGGAGGAGGAGGAAGACGAAGACAATATGAGGGAAGGTGAATGAGCAACAGTTACATATGTTAAAACTAAGAGATGAAGAAAAACTCTACTTAAGAATGTAGTGGAAAGTAAACAGCCAACATATCCTTACCCCTAACAACAGCATGTGATAATGAAGTCAAAGAGGAGAGAACTTTGGAGACTGTACTTACTGTAGTATGGCCCAAGATATGTACCAAAATGAAAGCAGAAAGAGCTAGTCTTGGGATACTCTATTTTAAGAGGATGTGACTCATTGATATGTAGAACTGACACATTTCACAAGAAAGTGAATTGCTTCCCTTGAGCTAGAACAAAGGATGTGAAAGATTGCCAAGATAAATTATTAAGTAGGGAAATGAAATACAAAACAGTAGCAGTCCATATAGGAACAAATGATGTGGGAAGAGAACACAAGAAGGACATTGCACATGATATAATTGAGATGGCACAGGAAATTGTAGGCCCACCGGCAGAATTATTCACACAGTCTCTAGAGAGCGGAGAAATACCTCAGGACTGGAAAATGGCCACAGTGGTACCCTTGCACAAAAGTGGAAGCAGGGAGGTGGCTGGAAACTACCAGCCAGTGAAACTGACCTCGGTAGTGGGGAAGCTAATGGAGTCCCTATTTAAGGAAAGAATAGTGAAGTTCCTTACAGAAACAGGGCAGCTAAATACTAAACAGCGTGGATTTACAGCAGGATGATCATGTCAAACAAATATGATCGAATTCTTTGACTGGGTCTCCAAAATAGTGGTCCAGGGAGGGGCAGAGGACATAGTCTATCTAGATTTCAGCAAGGCTTTTGATTCTGTCCCCCATAGAAGATTGGTCAATAAGCTAGACCACTCCAGGCTAGTGCACAAAATAGTCAAGTGGGTTTAAAACTAGCTCCACAATAGAATGCAGAGGCTCATAGTCAATGGAACACTGTTTAGCGAGGGAAGGGTGATCAGTGGTGTGCTTCAAGGATCTGTCCTTGGCACAGTCCTCTTCGATATATTCATCAACAACATTGCTGATGGCCTGCAGGGTAAGGTATGCCTGTTCACAGATGACACAAAGCTCTGCAACAGGGTAGATTCACTTGAAGGAATGACAGCAATGGAAGCAGATCCAAAGAGCCTAGAAGCATGGCCTAGGGACTGGAAATTGAAATTCAATGCCAAAAAGTGCAAGGTCATGCACCTACATAAAGGAAACCTAAGGAAAACATACACACTTGATGGTGAACAATTAACAGAAACAAAACTTGAACAGGACCTCGGAGTACTTATTTCCAATAATTTAAAAGGGGTAGACAATGTGAAAAGGTGGTGCAGAAAGCTAATAGCATCCTTGGATGTATTGGCAGGGGCATGTCAAGTAGGAAGCGAGAGGCCATACTCCTTCTGTACCGGTCCTTGGTGAGGCCACATATAGTGTACTGCATACAGTTCCGGAGGCCACACCTAAAAAAGGACATTGACCACTTTGAAGCTGTACAAAGAAGGGCTACGAAAATGGTACAGGAACTGCACCAGGAGCAAAATGAATCTAGACTACAGCAATTGCAAATGTACTCCCTCGAGTAAAGAAGAAACAGAGGGATATGATAGAAACCTTCAAATACATAAAGGGCAAAAATAAGGTACAAGCAGAAAACCTCTTTCACAAAAATGGGACCACATGAACGAGGGCACACAGTTTGAGACTAACAGGGGGTAAGTTTAAAACCAACATACGTAAGTTCTACTTCACAGATAGGGTGCTGGACCCTTGGAATAGTTTACTACCAGAGGTCGTGGAAGCCAAAACAATCACTGTTTTTAAGCTAGCATGGGACAAGTACTGCGGTAATCTCAAAAGAAGAACAAAATAAGGGTAGGCAATCTGGGCAGACTGGATGGATCACATGGTCCCCTTCTGCTGACATGTTCTTATGTTGAGATAGGAGATACAATAACAAAAAGTGGAGCTAACGCGGTACTTTCTAGAATACTACCCTGAAACAAATGCCATCCCGAGAAAAAAACTGTACTATCCAGTAGATTAATGCTAGACTGGCTTATTATAAATATAGACAGAAGGGGATATCATTCCTTGACACATCGAATTGTTTTTATGGAAAGGTGCATTTATATGCAAGGGATGGGTTACATATAGATAAAGCAGGAAAACATGTTCTAGGTAGGATGCTGACTGATGTAAAGCTTAACAAAAATGATACCAGTACTTTAACTAACCTCCTTGAGTGGAAGGTGCACCGGTTTACATAACAGTATGATGGTACTACTAGTAAATGCTAGAAGCCTAACAGATAAAATAGATGAACTATGGTTTCTTTTAAAGTCTGAGGGAATTCAGCTATGTGGGATAACTGAAACCTGGTGGTGACAGGGCAATTGGGGTCTGGATATATCCAGTTACAAAGTTTATTATCTTAATAGAATCAATAAACAGGGAGGTGGAATGGCCTTGTTTGTATCGGAGCAATTGGATTCCTGTGAGGTTAAAAGAAATGACGAAAAGTTTGACAGTGTGGAGCAAGTATGGGTGAATATATACCCTAAAAATAGTAAAACAAATGTTAGTATATGTAGGATATAGAGCTCCTAATTTGTCCAGCAAAGAAAACCATAGTTTTTTTGAGAGATTGGAGGTGGAGGATTTTAGATCCAGAACCTTAATCATGGGAGATTTCAACCTCCCAGACATAAACTGGAACAATAATACAACGATATTTCTTAATGTAAGAAGAATGCAGGAGTATATGTAGTAAATTAATATGCAACAATGGGGTAAGACTAACACAAGGGGTTATTGTATCTTAGATATCATTTTAAGCAATCTGAAACTGATATTATAGATTGCACAGTCAGGGAACCACTGAGCAGTAGCAATCATAATATGGTTCAGTATACAATAAATACAAAGTGGACTCTGGTGGCTGGTGTAACAAGAGTCAGCTGTTATGCAAGAGCAGATTTTGCAAAAATAAACAACCTTTTGAGCAGATGGAATTTAAAAGACGATTTTAATGGTCTATCACTTGAAGATAAGTGGGAACAACTAACTGCTAAATTGAAGTATTGTATTAATAGATTTATCCCAGAAAGGCAAAGGTACAATAACAAGGGTAGAATACCTATATGGTTTAATAACACCATTAGGAAAGCAATTAGTCAAAAAAGCATCTATAAAATACAAGAATAATCCTTCTACCATCAAATTTGCTCAATGCAAGGAAACATGTTAACTACGCAAGACCTTGATTAGAAAATCCAAAAGAGAGTATGATCTCTGATTGGCAGCTAAATCAAAGGATAATAAGATGGCATTGTGTAATTATATAAACAGTGCAAGGAAGGGAGAATCCTAGATTGTGGCACTTGAAGTAGACAGCCAAGTCATAAGGGGAGAAAAAGGAACTGCCACAGTTTTTAATGAATTATTTGATGCATCTATCAACCAAAGGATGCATGCCCCAATGGGCGATGGGATGAATTGAACACGGGGGAGCCAAATAAAGTGATTACAGAATCTAAAGTTAAAACCCAGCTACAAAAAATAACCCCCCATAAATCACCAGGACCTAACAATATCCATCCTGCCCTTTTAAAAGAATTAGCCAGTGTTTTGACAGAACCATTGGCAGACATTTTCAGCTGTTCCCTTGCTGAGGGTACAGTAGTAAAAGCTGGGAAGGAAGCCACAATAATACCCATCAATAAAAAGATGTCTAGAAGTAACAGTTGTATAATTAGCTTGACCTCTGTTGTTGGAAATGTGACGGAGGGAATATTAAAGGATTGGATTTGTGAACACTTATCCAAAATGGGACTAACTGACAGCACCCAGCATGGGTTCACATCTGATAGGTCTTGTCAGACTAACCTATTGCACTTCTTCAATCCTGTGAGCAGTGCACTGGACATAGACTTGCCCGTGGATAACCTGTATCTGGACTTCTCTAAAGCTTTTGATACTCTGCCCCATAATCAATTAGTAGACCACTGGACATCAAGTTTGACATGAATATTATAAAATGGGTACATTCTTGGCTAGATGGGAGAAGACACAGAGTCTGTGTGGCAGGTCATTACTCACCTTGGACAGAGATCACTAGTGGTGTTCCATAGGGGTAGGTACTTGGTCCCTTCTTTTTTTAGCCTTTATGTTGCATCACTTCAGACGTCATCTGGCAGTTGGATCTGCAAGTCTGCAGATGATGTCAGAATGTGAGCAATAGTTAATGAAAATCATTCTATCTATTAATTGTTTTCAAACAGAAATAAATATAATCAGAGAATGGGTCATACAAAATAAACACAAAATCACACATACCCCTATAATGCAAAGCATCATGGGCTGTATATGTAAATCACCACAAAATATTATGCTGTTTCAACTTTAAGCAGGAATTCATGGTGCCAAAAGGCCTCTCACACAGTCTGCAAAGGGTGCCAACAGAAGACACAGACATGTGTTTCGTCCTACCAGGATTCATCAGTGTGCCTCATCTATATGACACCCCAGTGGAATGAACCAGCTATCCTAAGTTGGTCTATCAGGTTTTGGTTGTAATAATCCCAATAAAAACCAAAAACAAGCTAAAAGTCAAAGAACCTTTGTGCTCAAGCACTGAGGCAAGGGTTGTCCCAAAGGGCACTGGCCAGGAAGCCAAGTTTCAAAGAAATACAAAATCACACATACCCCAAATAATGCAAAGCATCATGGGCAGTATATGCAAATCACCACAAAATATTGTGCTGGTTCAACTTTAAGCAGGAATGCATGATGCCAAAAGGCCTCTCACACAGTCTACAAAGGGTGCCAACAGAAGACACATACACATGTTTCGTCCTACCAGGACTCATCAGTGTGCCTCATCTGTATTACACCCCAGTGGAATGAACCAGCTACTCTAAGTTGGTCTATCAGGTTTGATTTGTGGTGAGCCCAATAAAAACCAAAAACAACCTAAAGACAAAGAACCTTAGTGTGCAAACACTGAGGCAAGGGTTACCCCAAAGGGCATTGGCCTGGAAGCCAAGTTTCAGAGATATACAGAAAAAACTATCTCTGAATCTTGACAAGTGTAAAGTTATACACATGGGTATAAAGAATGTACATGCTACATACTACCTATATGGTAAACCATTACCTGTTTCTGACATGGAAAGGGACCTGGGGGTCCACATTACAACTGACCTGTCACCCTCAGAACAATGTAAAGCTGCTATCAGCAAGGCAAATAAGATCATGGGTTGCATATTGTGAAATATGCCAACGCTTTTAATTCTCACTTCTCCAACCTCTCGAGCTACACAGATACCTTCTCTTCGAATAACTTATTACCTGGTTCCCCCAACCCAAATGATATCCCAATTACACCTACCTTCTATTTTAAAGCTACTGTATATCGAAGAACAATGTCCTTAAACATCTAAATTCCATATCAGACAGTACCACTGTTGGATCAGACTGCCTTGAACCTAAGTTCTTAAAGCTTGAGGCTCCTTTCATCGCAGGACCTCTGTCCAGTATACTAAATTTGTCACTAAGTGAAGGCATAGTACCTGAGGTATGGAAACTGGCTAAAGTCATGCCAGTGTTCAAAAAAGGTGGCAAAAAAGATATAGCCAACTACAGACCAATAGCTATACTGTCAATATTAAATAAAATCCTAGAGAAGCTCATCTCAGTTCAGATCTCTGAATACCTTACTAAGTATAACCTTCTCCACTCAAATCAACACGGCTTTAGAAAAGGCCACAGTACTCAAACTGCTCTACTTCAGCTCATAAATGTCACTATTCGGGCCATGGATCAGGGTCAACAAACCGGTGAGTATTTATTGATCTGATGAAAGCTTTTGATCTTGTTGACCACCCTCTTCTAATTACCAACCTCCACTCCCTAGGTTTCTCAACTGGAGTTGTGAACTGGTTCCATAGCTACCTCTCAAGCAGATACCAAACTGTGAAATTCAACTTGGCCACCTCAGAAAAAGCAGCCATCAATGTTGGTGTTCCTCAAGAATCTATCCTTGGCTCCCTCCTCTTCTCGATTTTCATCAATGACATTCCTCACAGCATTTCCTCTTGTTCATCATTGCTATATGCTGATGACCCCATACTCTACACTAGCTCAGACAATGTTCACTCTATTAATCATAAGCTCTCTATGGATCTGCAAAATATTCAGTCCTGGATCACCAAGAATAAGCTTGTTGTCAACATTGGAAAGACCAACGCCATGCTCTTTGGATCCCCTATAAAACTAAAACTGTGCCGCTAGTATTGGAGCCCACATGAGAGGGAGCAATCTTAGACCTGGTTCTCTCAAATAGAGATGGAGAGAGGATCACAGATGTAGAAGTGGGTAGCCATCTGGGAACTAGCGACCATCGAACAGTATGGTTCACAATAAATACAGCAATAGAGTCAAGCCATACAAAGGCAAAAGTACTGGACTTTAAGAGGGCTGACTTTGCCAAAATAGGTGAGTGCCTAAGGAATGCACTAGCAAATGGGAAAGAAGGAGGGTGGAAGAACAATGGGAATAATAAAACTGCCATCACAGAGGTAACAAGCCTTTGTGTGAAGAAAATAAACAAAACAAAATGATGTAAGAAACCACTATGGTTCTCAAAGGAAGTGGCAGTGAAGGTTCAAGAGAAAAAGAAAGCATTAAGGAAGTACGAGAAATCACAGAAGGAGCAGGACAGAGAACTGTATCAGTTAAAGCAAAAGGAAGCTGGTAAAGCAGTCAGAACAGCAAAGGCCCAAACTGAGGAAAAGATTGCCAACTCAGTTAAGAAGGGGGATAAAACCTTTTATAGGTACATCAGGGAGCGAAGAAAGACCAAGGGAGGGATAGTGAGGCTTAATAAAGGGAGGGAGGGTGGGCAGAGGTACTGTGAAAAGGCACAGATACTAAACAAATATTTTGCTCAGTATTTACAAATGAAGAGGGGGAGATACATAAAACAAACAGTAGAAATACTCTGG
This sequence comes from Neoceratodus forsteri, assembly GCA_016271365.2. NCBI lineage: Eukaryota > Metazoa > Chordata > Ceratodontiformes > Ceratodontidae > Neoceratodus > Neoceratodus forsteri. The sequence goes on from CM057455.1 coordinate 703,617,685, forward strand.
ATACAGAAGTTGATACCAGTCCATTTACAGAAGAAAGGGTTATGAAAGAACTCTTAAAACTGAAGGTGGACAAAGCAATGGGGCCTGATAGGATTCATCCCAGAATTCTAAAAGAACTAAGGGTAGAACTAGTGACACTACTGACTACCCTCTTTAGCAAATCATGGGAGGATGGGGTGGTACCCGAGAACTGGAGGAGGGCAGATGTGATTCCCCTTCACAAAAGTGGGAGCAAGGCAGAAGCAGGAAACTACAGACCTGTTAATTTAACCTCAGTGATAGGGAAAATGATGGAATCACTTCTGAAGGAAAGAATTGTTGAGTATCTAGAAGCCAGAGGGGCACAGGACCCAAGGCAGCATGGATTCACAGCGTGAAGGTCATGCCAGACGAATCTGATAGATTTCTTTGACTGGGTGACCAAAGCAGTAGATCAGGGAGGGGCTGTGGACATGGCCTACCTAGACTTTAGCAAGGCATTTGACACAGTCCCACACAAAAGATTAATATACAAGTTAGCCAGCCTGGGAGTGGGTCCCAAGATGACAGCCTGGGTAAAGAATTGGCTGGAGAATGGGACACAGAGAGTAATAGTAAATGGATTCCACTCTGAAGAAAGGGGGGTTATTAGTGGGGTACCTCAGGGTTCAGTATTAGGTCCGGTCCTCTTCAATGTCTTTATAAGCAACATTGCAGAGGGACTGGAAGGAAAAGTATGTCTCTTTGCAGATGACACAAAGATCTGCAAAAGAGTTGATGCACAAGGTGGGGTGGAAAGGATGAGAAGGGACTTGGCAAGGTTAGAGGAATGGTCAAATGTATGGCAGCTTAGATTCAGTGCTAAGAAGTGCAAGGTAATGCACCTGAGAAACAAAAACCCAGGGGAAGAATACACAATGGGGGGGTGAGACACTAACAACAACAAAAATGGAAAGGGACCTGGGGGTAGTCATATCAGATGACCGAAGGGTGGGCAAGGAATGTGAGAGGGCAGTAAGGAGGGCTGGGGGGATACTGGGATGCATAGGGAGAGGCATCACCAGTAGAAAACAGGAAGTTGTTATCCCTCTGTACAGACAGCTGGTCAGACCCCATCTGGAGTACTGCATGCAGTTCTGGAGACCCAATCTCCGCAAAGACATAGACAGGATGGAAGCTGTCCAGAGGAGGGCAACTAAAATGGTGCAGGGTCTGCACCGGAAGACATATGAAGACAAACTTAAGCCGCTTAATATGTATAGCCTCGAGGAAAGGAGGGAGAGGGGGGACATGATAGAAACTTTCAAGTACCTCAAGGGAATCAACAAAGTCCAAGAGAGTAGCATCTTTCAAAAAAAGAGGTGTGCAAGAACAAGGGGGCACAATTTGAAGATGGGGGTGGCTCAGAGGTAATTTAAGGAAGTATTTTTTCACAGAGAGGGTTGTGGATGCATGAAACGGCCTTCTGGAGGAGGTTGTGGAGTTAAAAACAGTGGTGGAATTCAAGCATGCAGGGGACAGTCATAAGGCAATTCTAGGGGGTTGGGGTAGGAAGAAGTAGGCTGCTGGTTAACTAGGATCTGCAGCTTATCCAGTAGGTAGGGAAATGGGCAGACAGGGTGGGCCAAGCGGTCCTTATCTGCCATCAAATTCTATGTTTCTATGTTTCTATGTAAAATTTTCCAGGTCACCTGGGCTGATGGTTCCCCATTGGAGATGGAAACCTCTTTTAAATATCTAGGTGTTTTACTTGATGAATCCCTCACCTTTGATGCCCACATTACCTCCATTTGTAAGACTGTAAACGCAAAACTCGGCTTAGCCTACAAGCCATATTCTTACCCTCACCGCTAGGACAGCCACTGCTCAAGGAATCCTTCTTCCCTCACTTTCTTATGGTTCCGCAATCTATACCAATGCTTCTAAGGCTACTCTTCATTGGTGGGATACAACCTATAACAACACATGCCATTACACCTCCGCATCCTCTAGATTACAGCATCACTGCCTGCTGTACTCTGACCTAAAATGGCCATCCCCCATGGCACACCATCTCCTATCCCTTGGGAACCTTTTGGATAGTGTACCGCTATCAAGTTCGCCCACCTATCTAGCCTCCCTGCTAACCCTTCAGCACATATCCTACGGTCTCCAATCAACTGCCTTTTCCTTGCTCTGCATTCCCAGATGTAGAACAACCAAAGGGAAATCTGCCTTCTCACACATAGGCCCCTCCTACTGGAATTTGTTGCCCCGGATGTGTGCCTTGCCCCTAATCATGCCACCTTTAAGAAAAGGCACCGCTCCCTCTTCACCACTTGCTCAAATTGTACCTGCTTCAACCCTCAATTGATCCTGACTCCTCCTGTCCTGACTGCCCTGTTATCTATGCCCCTTATCATTTTCAGCTTCCCTTACCTCTCTCCCTGCATCCTAACATTAACATCCTTTTCAGTCTTAGTTGAATGTAACTTTACCCTGTTGTTATATTTGCTTTCTTGCATGTATCAAACATTGTGATATTATTACGTTAGTCTTCATATCAGCACTTATCTCCATTTGTATGATTTATACCTTATGTGCCATGTACCAATATTTGTAAATACCTTGTCTCAATTTCTCGGTGTGATGTATATCTCCTAACACTGTGTGCTTTGTGACTGTATCTCTCTGTGTTGTTAACCTCCCGGGTCGTGCCTGAAAATAGTCACTTTTGTGTCTAGTGCACTTACCCGGTAAACAAAAAAAATAAATAAATATCATGAGTAGAGATAGGAGGGTGCTGCTTCCATTGCATATGTCTCTGGTACAGCCTCACTTGGAGTATTGTGTCCAATTTTGGGCACCATATAATAAAAATGAGATAAAAATGGTAGAGATGACACAGAGACATAGCACACAAAACATTAAAGTAACTCCTTATGTTAACAGGTTGAAGGAGTTGGGACTGTACTCCCTGGAGTACAGGAGAATGAGAGGCGACCTGTGTCTGACATATAAATCTGTAAGAAATGGAGACTTCTGGGAATGTATGGGCCTCATAGGTAATGATGCTATAAGGAGTAGCAGATTCCTTCCATTCCAATTAAAAGGTGAATTCTACAAGACATATTTTCAGGGCCTTTGGTTAAACCAAAGAGTAATTAATGTGTGGAACAAGCTACCAAATAAGGTTGTGTCAAGTGCCACACTCGCTTTCAAAACATCTTTGAATGAATATATGAGGAAGGGTAAATTTAACTTTTTGGGATGATCAGTCGAGTGCAAAAAGGCCTCTGGCTATAGACCCGTACATTACTATGATCCTGTGAGCCTATGATTTTGCTAATGCAGACATTGTAGACCCCAGCAAACTTTTGTTTTAGCCCATAAAATAAGCAGCTAGAAACTAGACCCATGTATTAACAAGCATTTGCCAATGCCGAATGTTGTCTCGCTGGCATTGGCATTGGTAGTGCAGGAGTTAGGGATGCATAACAGGAATGGCAGTGAAGTACTGAACTGATGCCAACCTCACCCCCACCCTGCAGAGACACATTTTCAACATAGGCATTTTGGGACCTCCCCTCATGAACAGTAGCACTGTGATTTTATTAATTTTTCCCAAAAGTTGATTTCCAACAGAGACCACACCATTGTGCACCACAGGTGCGGAAACACATTTTGGGCAGGATGTGAAAAATGACAGCTGTACTGTTCATAAGGAGGTGTGAAAAAAATGGCATGAAAATATTGCAAAGTTGCAATGTTACAAGGGTGTGTAGAAACTGCGCAATGCTCGCTTGTAACACAGTCATTTTATGGACGTTCATCACCAAATTTTCAACATAGGCATTTTAGGACCTCTGCTCATGAACAGTGTCACTGTCATTTCCTGAAACTGTCCTGAAAACTGATTTCACACAGTGACAGCGCTATATTGTGCCAGACGTGTGAAAACACATTTCGTCCAGGATATGTAAAATGACAGATGTACTGTTCATAAGGAGGTGATGGGAAAATGCCAATTTTTAAAATGTGGAGTGAAAATATTACAAATTCACGAAGTTACAAGTGTGCATGGAAACTACACAACACACTCTCATAAAACAACCATTTTGGGGGATTTTTCCCACCAAATATGCAACATAGGCTTTTTGAGAGCCCACCTCATGAACAGTGGCACTGTCGTTTTGTTAATCGGTGCCAAAAGGGGATTCTGCACAGTGACAATGAAACCACCTTTTGGGACAGAATAATGCCATGACAGTGACTGAATTCATGAGGAGGGGTCCCAATAACCCCTTGTTGAAAATGTGGTGCCAAAATTCCCAAAAATGGCTAGATATGCCCCAAAGTTGAAAAAAAAAAAACTATTTATGCCATTATACAGCTTACTGGCATTTCTTCAGTTCGCAGTCAGCTTTGAAGAGTGCAGACGTGTTCCCGTCCAATCAAGATTGCTGCCAGGCTCTGAGTGGGCATGGGTGGGGAGTGGGGGAGGCAGGGTGAGCAAAGGGTGGGCACAGGTTTGGGAGGGGTCACCGGACTTGATGAGGGACCATTTTCTGTTTTACAGGGGATTAAAGAAAAAACATCACTGGACTTTTTTTTATTTTAGGAACATTTGGCATGCTGGGGTGGACTCCCAGCGTGCCACCTGAGTTTTTGTTTTTAAGGGACTGTAGCTGATGGGAGATTGGGCACCCCCATCAGCAAATAGCAGTGGGGGTGGGAGAGCCAAGGGGGATTGTGCACCCCCCATGGCACACAACAAATGGGGGGCATTATGCCTATGGGGAGTGGGCTCCCCTATCAGCAGATTGAACTAGGAATGGGGGGGGACTAAAGCCGATGAGGATTGGGGCCCCAGTCAGCAAAGAAAGACTGTTTGGGGGGATGCGTGACACCGAGGGGGATTGGGCACCCCTTCAGCACACAGTTGCAATGGGAGGGGGGACATTATGCTGATGGCATTGTGATAGGCAGTAGCAGCAGTCACTGCCACCATGTTTTTTGGAATGCTTCACCAGGAAGGCACGTCCGCTGCATGATGAGCTTGGCTGCCATTGCAGGGACCATTTCTTAGATCTGGATGCCACATTAGATATGCCTGCTGTCAGCACCTGCAGCTAGCTTACTGAGGAATGAGGGACGCACCTACTAATGTGTGCCCTACATTTGCCCATGGTGACTGCACCTCCAAATCTGCTACTACTGCAATATATCAGCTGGCATGCAAACACCAGCCAACATAAAAAGTAAGAGATAAATATTTTAATAAAACAGTAACCTATTATTTTAGAGTCAAAAGGGACTCTAGATTAAAGATCTTTTATTTTGAATGTTGTCAAGTTCTGGGACTGTCTACCTTTATCACTGTTACAGTACACTGCAGCTCACAATTGAACTTTAAACCTTTGTTAAAACTGTACCTTAATTCAACTCATTGGTATAATTGCTTTAATGTCAACTATCGCAATGCTTGCAATGTATTGTTTTGTATCCATGTTTATATCTTTATACTGTTTTGTTTACTATGCTTGTATTATTTCCCAGCTCGCTCTTCCAAATGGGTAGGTTTCTGATCAAAATTCAACCTGGTTACCAAGCGCAAAATAAAACCAAAATAAAATAAATTAAATGTCCATTGTGTCTGCCCTCCCCGCTTCATAAGCAGTTATTAATAAATATGCTTTGTGAACACATAATAATACATAATTAATAAAAGTGCTACCTGTTGTGAAAATAATCACATAAACTTCTCTCCAAATACCAGTTTCTTAACCACTATGCTACAGAAGGATGACTGAAGCAGCTCTGAGTATTGTAGGGTTACAAAAACAATGAAGCATCACAAACAGCAGCATAACTCAAACATGCTTTAAATATGATGTATAATAATAACTAAAATTTGTCCCAATAGGCTATAGAGGTCAAACATAGTGCATTTCTTAGTTCATATTTACTGTAGCTCTACCACCACGTAACTATTTGTCAGAACTGGTCTTTATTTACTATGTTCTACCTTTTCAACAAGGAGAACAAGAATGAGAAGACTTAGAATGAGAACAGTACTTTTTCCACCTGTTCTCTACATCATTCTCTAAAAGTAGAACACCTGCTGTTCTGTACGTGAATTATTTTAGTATCTGATGTTAGATAGACTATATTTATATGGAAACACTAAAAGAGCAATGTTTGAGCACTTAGTATTGTTTTGTCAGTACCCAAGATTACCCAACAAGTTCAACCCTATATAAATAGAGGCTGTGGTGTTTCCAAGATCTTTTTTTTTCTAACATGGCTGGAGACAATCTACATCTACCTGTTGCTGTCCTCATGACCTCCTGGTATGTGGAATGTTACATCTCAATTGGCTTTATCCCTGTGGGTGAAATGTGCAATTAATAAATAAACCGATAAACAATTTACTTGCACTGAATGGCCTAGTTCGGATGCATCTCGTCTTCAGTGGAGTCCTATTTCTACCCATTTAAAGCTTTGTGGATGAAATAGGCTTGTTTGGATAGTTCATTGTCTACTCCAAAGGATTATCCAAAAGAATCATAAAATATTCATTAAGTACCTCTATTCTGTCTGAGTAGAGATGGATACTTGTGCCAATAATACAGAGTTCTCAGAACAATGTAACATTTATAGTGGGCACAACATTTGATTCTACACTATGTATTATGACCATATTGTGACCACACTGAATATGATGATACATAGCGGACAATCTGCAAACCTAGTACAACCTGGTATTGTAGGTTCATGATAATGTGAGTCACAAAGCTATGGCATTGCACATTTTACAAGGGTAGTGAACTGGCCGATATTACTCGTTGTCTATAACACTGGTGTAGACAATAGCCCATGGTGTTTCAACTCTCATGATATTGCACCTGAGTTTAAGAAAAGTATTTTAGCAGTCTGTGTTTTCAGCTACTGAAAAACTATCTAGAGATACAGCTATATAGAAACATGGACAATTATGGCAAAAAAAGCCCATTGGTCCATCCAGTCGGAGTATAAAACCTAACAAGCCTGGGAACTGTTGTTCATACAATGTTCTGACCCACACTATCCACGCCCATGCTCCCCACCCTACTGCTACCATCCTAAGCAGCCACTAAGCCCTTCAGTCTGTCCTAGCCATGTTTGAAACCATTGATAGTTTTGGCACCCACCACATCAGCTGGCAGTTTGTTCCACGGCTCCACCACCCTCTCTACAAAATAAAACTTTCTCACTTTTCTCTTGAACCTCCGCTTCTCAGTTTCCACTCGTGCCGCTGTGTTCTTGTTCTACTACTTATACTAAATAGTTCCTCATGTTTACCCTGTTCATTCCTTTCAGGAACTTGAAGGTCTCTATCATATCTCCCTTCTCTTGTCTGGCCTCCAGGGAGTATGTGTTCAGTGCCTTGAGTCGATCCTCATAAGATCTGTCCTGCTGGCCTTGAATGATTTTGGTCACCCTATGTTGCACTGTCTACAGCATGTCCTTATCTTTCCTTAGGTGAGAACTCCAGAACTAGGAATAGTACACCAGGTGGGGCCTCACCAGTGACCAATAGAGAGGTAGTAAAACTGCCTTTTTTCTGCTGTTAGTGCCTCTTACTATACACCCCAGCATCCTGCTTGCCATACTGTAGGTCTTGTAACACTGATCTGATTGGTTTAAGGAGTCACTGATGATGACTTTTAGGTCTCTTTCATCAGAGGTCATGTCCAGCTTTAACCCCCCTCCCAATCCAGTACTCTGTCCTCCCGTTCTTGTTCTCCATATGCATCATTTGGCATTTTTTGGCATTGAATTTCAAATGCCAAACCTTTGACCACCTCTCTAGCCTTGCAAGTCTATCTCTGCATCTCCCTAACCCTCTCCTTGTTGTCTACCCTATCCCAGGGCTTAGTGTCTTCTGCAAAGAGACGCATCTTGCCCTGAATTCTTTCCCTCACATTTGTGATTAACATATTGAAAAGGACTGGACCCAGAACCAATCTTTGTGGCACCCCACTGGTGACCTCCCTGTCTTCTGATTTTACTCTGATGACAACAACCCTCTGCTGTCTCCATTCCAACCATCTTTCTCTCTCATCTGACTGTGTCCTTTGCTGCACCCACATCCTCTAGCTTTTTCACAGCCTTTGTGAGGCATCAAGTTGAACACCTTCCTGAAACTGAAGTAGAGTAAACCCACAGCATGGCCCTAATCCAGTACCCTGGTTACCCAGTCAAATATACTATCAGGTTGGTCTGACAAGACCTCCCTGCCATGAACCAGTGCATTTTACTATCTTGGAGTCCATTGCTCTCCAGGTAGTTCATGTGGTCCTCTTTGACTAGTGTCCACATTAGTTTACCCACAATAGAGGTAAGTCTGACAGGTCAATAGTTACCTTGTTGCTCTTTGTCCACCACCATGGAGCGGTATTCCATCCACAGTCCTCCAGTCTTTTGGAACTACCCCTGTCTGAATTGAGCTTTTGAATATCCCTACTATGGGTTCAGTTAGTTCTGTTCCCAATTTCTTGAGCACACTCACATGCATCCCTTCAGGTCCTAGAGCCTTATCTATCTTTAGGGCTGCTATCCCTTCCGAACCCTTTCACTGGTAAATACTTGTTGCCTCATCTCAGGTATCCACCTTACAGCTACCTTAATGCCACTCTGTGGCAGAGGCTGTCTATCTTCCCTTGTAGCAGAAGTAGTCATTAGGAATGACTGCTTTCTGCCCATCATCCTCAATTATCCTACCTCCCTCTGCTAGCCTAATGATTCTTCATCCCTTACCTCAAGGGAATCAACAAAGTCCAAGTGGGTAGCATCTTTCAAAAAAAGAGGTGTGCAAGAACAAGGGGGCACAATTTGAAGATGGGGGGCAGCTCAGAGGTAATTTAAGGAAGTATTTTTTCACAGAGAGGGTTGTGGATGCATGGAATGGCCTTCCGGAGGAGGTCATGGAGTCAAAAACAGTGGTGGAATTCAAGCATGCATGGGACAGTCATAAGGCAATTCTAGGGGTTGGGGGTAGGAAGAAGTAGGCTGCTGGTTAACTAGGATCTGCAGCTCATCCAGTAGGCAGGGAAATGGGCAGACTGGGTGGGCCAAGCGGTCCTTATCTGCCGTCAAATTCTATGTTTCTATGTTTCTTTCTTTTTTCCTAATTTATCTAAAAACACAGTTTTTCCCCCTCCCTTGATCCCCTCCGTAATACACATCTCTGTCTGCCTTTACTTCTATGACTGCCCTCTTGGTTTCTCTTGTTCTTATTTGATATTCTTCAGATTCTTCCTCCCCTTGTTTTTCCTTGTACCTGATGAAAGTCATTTTTTTTGGCTCTCATTGCTTTCCTGACTTTTCCAGAGAACAATATTGTTTTTTTTTGTACCTATTTTTAGGAGACAGTATAGTGTAGTGGTTAAGATCACTGAGCTGTAAATCTGGAGACCTAGGTTTGAATCCTGTCAGCCCCCACTTGCATACTGTGTGACCCTGAGCAAATCAATTAACTTCCTTGTGCTCCCAGGTCACGCCTGGAAACAAACTCTGGCTTAGTGTGCCTTTCCTGATCAAACAATTCCCTCATTCCCTTATTTCTTTTGAATACCATTCTCATGCGAGACTGTTACCTTGAGAATGGCCCCCTTGATTGCACCCCCCATCTTTCCTTCCCATCCCTCATGCTGTCCAGTCCGACTAACTTGTTCTGGACCAGCTCACTCCTCTGGTTAAAGTCTGTCCATCTGAAGAACTTTAACCTTTGATGAAGGCTTATTTGTCCTAAAAAAATGTAGTCCAGTTCAATAAAGAGCTAATATTCAAAAGATATAAGAGTCTAATTATTCACAGCAATTCAAGGGAAATACAAGGTTGGCATTATTAGCACTAAATTCATATATTTGTAGCAAACTGTAAGGCATGTTTTGAACAAGTTGAAGCGTTGCACTGTTTTGACTGTTTCATGCTGGATACACCTTTAACTGGCAAGAGGACTTTGACAGAAAATGCTTCCTTTTTGTAACATGACACTAAGCTTTCCATGACCCCAGGCAGAATATATCAGCATTTGAACTGTAAGGGTGTGGAGTATCTGTACTTCATAGTTTCTGTGAAGTTTCACACACACACACACACACTGAAAAGTATGATGGAAATTTGAAACGTTGTCAGTGTTTTGAATGTGTAACCTTGTTGAGGAGGTTTACTTTTGGAAACAGCTGTGGTCTGCAAACAGTGCCGATAACCAGGAGGACAGCAATTTTCTTTAATGGTTTAACCAATCAACAAGTTTAATGATTGCACAAAAAAAGACCACTGAGCTGACAGTCCCTTACAGTGGTGTTTTGATCAGAAGGAGCAGGAATTGTTATCTGGTAGCCCTCTATACCCCCTTTCCCCGGAAAGAAAACACTGACACGTCTTGGAGGAAATGGCCGCAGCCATGCGTTTACTGAATACATTTCAACTTTAACAGCAATGTGTGCATCTGGGAGTATCCACTACCCCGTGGTCATACTGGCCATGGTTTCATGGCTGCCCTTCATCAGGTGCCATCTCTTTGCAGTATAGATATACCTGTTGAAGGCGGATCGTGACCTCTCCCCTTGGTCCGGGTGCTTGAGTCTACCTCCATGCCAACCAGAGGGAGTCACGAGCCCTTCAGAAGAATTTGACTCATCACCACCCCTTACCACTATTCCATCTCTTAGTGATCCTTCCGAGATGCCACCATGACTGCAACATTGTTTTTCACAATACCTTGACTATTTATTTTTTCCTATTTAGGTTCTCGCTCCTCTACCTTGGTTTTACACCCTTTTGGAGGAGGTGAAAAACCTGGGAAGACTCTGATACAGGGGAACCCGGGAAAAGCCACTCCCCTAATGGGTCAAAGAGGGGCCTACTCCTGACCCCACAACCCTGCTTTTGAGAGGGCAGATGAGGGGGTGATCATTGTCGTGCAAGAGGAGAAAGAGGAAGGACAGCTGGCTCTGTTCCAATAAATTCCTCTTTCTCCTTACCCCCACAGGATGTGACCCCCCTCCCAAGTGGGAGGCCCTGGTGGTCCCACATCCAATCCCTGGACCTAGTCTAAGTCCCCCGGGACCACCTCTATCTTTGCCCTTCCCTCCTCTTTCCAAGTCCAGGGGAGGAGGACACCAGATAAAATACAACTGCTGCAAGCTGTTGCAGCTTCTGCTTTATCTGGTAGCCCTCCATACCCCCTTTCCCCAGAAAGAAAACACTGATACATGTCTTGAAGGAAATGGCTGCAGCCATGCGTTTATTGAATACATTTCAACTTTAACAGCAATGTGTGCATCCAGGAGGATCAACTACCCCATGGTCGTACTGGCCAAGGCTGCACAGCCACCCCCCATCAGGTGCCGTCTCTTTGCAGTATAGATATGCCTACTGCAGGCAGACTGTAACTCCTCCCCCGGGTCTGGGTGCTCGGGTCCACCTCCATGCCAAACAGAAGGAGTCATGAGCCCTTCAGAAGAATTTGGCTCATCACCATCCCCTTACCACTATTCCATCTCTTAGAGATCCTCCCAAGACTCCACAGGATGGATGACATCTGATCGCCCAAGCCATCTGCTTACCACTTTCTCCAAGACACTCTTTAGTGTCCCTAGCTACCACTGTAAGCTCAGTTTGGTCAAATGCCCCATCTCAGCTACCATGATTTGAATTGAGGCCTGAATCTGACTGTTTCACCATGGTCCCCCTTACTGCCCGCATAAACGCCCTCGTCTTCCGATTGATCCAGATGCAGGCCTTGTTAAGAGGGGCCACCCCTCCCAATTCAGCCAACTGGACCTTTGCATCAGTTGGGACCTGATGAGGCTGGTATAAGGCCACCACTCTCTAATGGTTTGAGAATCCCTCTTCATGGCCAACAGCAAGTCCATGGTCTTCCAACTTCCCAGATCTTCCCCCTGAGATGTACCACCAATATCTCAGGGATACACTGGGTCCACTCCTCCACTCGCAGCAGGGAGATCAACTCATCCCAGCGCATATGCTCAGACCCTAGCCATCAGATTTGCAACCTCTGAAGACCCTTATTCTGGGGCAGCCTCACTTCCCTGGCCACCACTCTAGCTGCAGCTTGCTGTATGAAAGCCTGGCCACAAATCCAAATCGAACCATTGGAACCAGAGGACCCTGGAAGAAACAGAAAGCCGTTATTGCAAATGTGGGTGCACATACCTCAAGAACACCTGGGACCTGCAATGCCCCAGTGCCTGGATCTGCCCATCTGCCCACCCCAGACTCCTGGCATTCGTGGCTGGCCCAGTCCTAAAGGAATGTGTATCAAACTCCTTTTGATTTAGCCCCACCTCTTGCACCACCTTAGAAAGGACTGCTCTGAACTGATAGGCCGTGATGGGCCTGCCATCTGCGTGTTGAAAAAAGGCCCTCCTTTCTTGGGATTTGCTGCAGTATATGCCTTCACCCTCTCCTGAATCTTCCAGGACACCCCCCTGTGGTCCCTCTACCATGCACCAGTGACCCTTCTGCCCCTGGTCAGTTTTGCTCTTGCTAAGCCTTACCCATGTGCTTCTTCCAGTAGTTATAATGTCCCCTAAACCCAAACCAATGACCTTCGATAACTGATTGGGCTGCGTTAGCTCCAACACACTGAAGGCCCCACAAAACACCAAGAGAAACATGGTGTTGAAAAACAGCACCTCAAATGGGGTCCAGCATACTTTTGGAAGAGCCCTTCAAATGCTCTCCAGGATCGCCAGTGTGATGGGGTGCCTCATGTCTTGGTGGGAAGCCAATGACTTCCCTCACCCTTCCAGCACCTTATGCACCTTGAAGACCTTTGTGCTGTTAGTGATCCCCAGAGCCCTGGAGAGCCAAGACAAGCCAGCAAGGCACCTGCCTACCACCCCTGGCGTGTCCCCATTTTGCCTTGACAGCATAATATATGTGCATAACTGTTTCGATGGAATGGGCCAAACTTCTGGCCACCACTGATGAGCTCACACTCCCAGGTAGTGCTCCACCCCTTTCCAATACATGTCCCTCATCCTCGGAGCAATGGAATTACCTATACATTTCCAGGTCGAGCTGTCAATACCCTCCATAGGAAGGGAGTTACCATACGTGGCCACTGCTCCACTACTGGAGCCAGGTCTGGAAAACATTGCCACTGTGACCAAGACAAAGCATCAGCAATTCCATTGTCAACCCCCAGTATGTGTATGGCCTTAAAAGTGATGTTTAGCAGCAAACGTTTTAAAATGAAGATGCGCATCAAGTCCCCCAGTGGTCCCCTCAGCCCTAGCTGACCGTTGATGATGTGGACCACCCCCATGTTATCCAACTTTTTGGTCCCTCAGTTGCAAGCCCCATAAACACAGTGTAATCACTATGGGGAAAAATTCCAGCAACATGATGTTGGTGTGGAATCCTGCTGCCACCCATTCTGGGGGCCAGCTTCCTGCACACCATTGACCCTGAAAGTGTGCCCCAAACCCCAGAGCTCCTGCAGTGTCCTTCAATAGTTGTACCAGTTCCCCCCCCGAGGTGGTTTGCCACAGAGCCACCCCACTGAGGTGACCCAGGAAGATCCTCCTCACCTGAAGATCCACATGGAAACTCTCAGTGACTCATAGTCTGTGGAGTGGCTTAGAGCACCCCCATGCCCAATTTGGCCATGCGGCGCAGGAAGGTGCGACCCATGGGGAAGACCTGACATGCAAAATTGAGGTGTCCCACCAGCTGTTGCAATTGGTGCAAAGTCACTTTCTTGGCCACCACCACAGAGTCCACCATGTGTCTCATTGCAGTCACCTTATCCCGGGGCAAGCAGCAAAGCCTGTTGCTAGAGTCAATTTCATTTCCCAAAAAGGTCAATGCCTCCGTTGGAGATTTCACCTTCCCAGGTGCCGAAGGCATGCTAAAGTCCTGGCAAATAGATATGAACATAGCCAATGTGTGCTCACAAACTGCCGACCCCTCCGGCCCGATGAAGAAGAAGTCATCGAGGAAGTGGATCACCGCCTGATTCCAAGATCATTGCTGTGTAACCCAGTGCAGAATGCTACTGAATTTTTTGAATACTGCTCATGCCACAGCACACACCATGGGCATGCAATTGTCTACATAGTACTGGCCTTTGAATTTCATCCCCAGTAGCTCCCTATCCTCTGGGTGAATAGGTATTAACCTGAACACAGCCTCTGTGTCAGCTTTAGCCATGAGTCCAGCCTTGCACTTGAGCTGAACCGCCCAATCAAATTATTCATATTGGACTGCCATGTACTGCAGATCAGTATGATCATTCACCGAGTCACCTTCTGGGTATAATAGATGATTTATCATTCTGAATTCACTCAGAGCTTTCTTCAGTACCAGCCCAATGGGCAATACCCTAAGGAAAGGGTATGGTGGAGCACTGAATGGTCCGCTAACCCTCCCCAGCCACCTTTCCTTTTCCAGTTTCTCCCGGACTACCTGTGGATGATCCCATGTGGATTTTAGGTTCCTCTCTTACTGGTCCCCCCTCAGACCATCGTATTGTATCCTGAAACCTACCCTAAATCTAACCTCCAGCAGGTTGGTGGCCTCTCTGTCTGGATACTGGCCAAGCCATGGGCTAATCCTGTCCACCCTTACTGGGGTGGGCAGGTTTGTTGCCTTGTGGCTTCCCTGGTTTGTTGTTCAATCCACTGAAAACTCCCTTTGGAGAGTGCAGGGATGTGCACCGAGTGAATGAGTGCAATGATCCGCAGACCAAGCAGATGTGCTGAAACCAGCATGACACCCGAGTGTACTTTGCCTGATTGTAGGCATAGCATGCCTGTATCGTGGTAGGCCCCCCCTCTATTTTCTGCGGGGGGGGGGTTGGCCGCAGCTTCAAGCCACTATCAGTGTGCATAACGGCCACTAGAAGGGTCATGTCAACCGTCCCCCCCCCAAGGTGTCCTCCTGGCATCTCTGCCTAAACACCTCATCATACTCCAGCCAAGCCATGCTGCCCTTCCTCCTTTGTATGAGCATGATCCTGTTCTGGTACATTAACAGCCTCAGCCCTTGGTCCTACTGGTCCTGCAGCCGAGCCCTGTCCACCTGCCTTCTCTACTACTGCCTCCATCAGGTCCAGCAGTTTATCCAAGTTTTTCCCCCAACCCTCTCTGCACAGCCTATTTTCCAGGGTATCCCCCCCCGTACAATCATACCCGGGTCTTATCTGCTGACCCAGGAGTGCAACCTCAGCTGGAACATCTACCGCTCCCTGTCCCCCTACTTGGGCTCCCCTCATTCATGGTCCCCACCCCCCCAGGGCAGCACTGAGCACCTGAAGTGCATCACAATTGGTCAGCTGTCTTACCTCCTCTCTTTGCTTACCTCCCCTAGGTGTTCTGGGTACCTTGGCCAGAGGTGCCACCCACCCCTTCGCTGGCTGCTCCTTTGATGATGCTCCTGCAGCTGCTGACATTGATGGGCCTTCCAGTCATTCCAAACTAGCTTCAAGCCACGCTGTCCCTATCTTTGGTATGTCTCTCGCAGCTGTGGCTCCAGGCCCTCCGTGGCCTTCACTGATGGCTTGATGGGCTGACATGATACCTACAAAACATTAAAAGCCCCCCATCCTCAGAGATCAATTAATAAAGGCCATACTTTGTGTAACTGAGCCCGGTGGATGTTGGGAGTAGGACCCCGCACCTGTTCCCTAAGCACCACACTCTGTGCTGTGATGTGGTTGGGGTTCCCCAGCTCCCTTCAAACTGTCCCCAATGTTTGATTTTTTTTTTTTAATGCTGCAAACCAATTGAACTTTGGGGCCCTGCACCATAGCGTTGCATGCTAGGAGGCCCTAAATCCTTGCTCACCTGGCAAGGTACACCATACCGTGACATAAAGCCCCCTAGCAAGGGGCCAGGTTATCTGCCCTCATGTCCCTGCCCTGCCTGCCTCAATCAGAGAGGTTTCTGCAGATACCCCCCCCCCAGCACAAAGGGCCTGCATGACATCGCACCAGGCCACAGGGGCATGTGGCAATGGTTCCCAGCTATATGTCAACCAGAGGACACCCCCCTTGTGTCTACTGTTCATTGTGGGTGGGGTTGGGCTGAGAAAGGAGAACGAGGGAGAGCTGCAGCAGTTTTAGTCAGGATCGCGGCCCCTCCAACTGCTTGATACTGCCCCTTCTCCCTATGAGGGTGTCTCTGCAAGAGTGGGTTATATCCCCTGAAAGCCTTGCAGCCTTTCCACTGCCCTCTGAGGTGGCCAACAAAACCCCAAACCATCGGCCATCACAGGGAGTGAAGCCATCCCCAAGATGGCAGGTGAGTATGCTGCGAGACCACAGCGACCAATCCCAGTACTGCTCAACTCTCACGGGATCCCTCCTGAGGCCTGCAAGATACAACTGCAGCTGCATCACCAAAAGCCAATGTCCTGCCAACCCCCGAGAAGCCACTGGGTTCCTCGCTGATCGCCGGACCACCTCTGCTTACCCCACCATCATCTGACAGCATCACTGGGCATGAAGCCTTTCAGCCTTCCATCACACCAAGCCACCCAGCAGAGGAGTGGACCCAATTTGGCATCAGTCAGACACAAGGAACCCTGCAGACCACATTGCAGACCTTCTGTCCCCTGACCCAGATATCTTCTAGAAGCCCTGTTCCCCTCTGAATCGACCAGGCAGGCTTGCCGCACCTGGGCTCCAAACTGGAAGGCAGAAAACACTACCCCCAGTACTGCCCACTACCACTTGACGGTTGGAGCCCAGGAGCAGCACCACATCCTCCATGGGGAGGACACTGGAACTGACCAGTGGGGAACCACCAGGACTGTAGACCCTGAAATCCTCTGGGCTGAAGATTGCTGGAGGGTAAGTTCATGAAATAGGGGTACCAATGTATCCAATACTTTGTACGCTAATTTAAAAATATTAACAACAGCCACTGCAGTCATAATAAGTAAATTTAAAAGGTAGCCACAAGTACAGATACATTTCATAGTTTGAGAAACCTAGGTGCACCCATTTTAGTTTTATTCCATGTCCAGCCCCAAAATGTCACAGATTTTCCCTAGCAAAATGTGACATGCAAAACCACATTACTTTCCATTGCTTCTATGAAGACTTTATTTTAGTTGCACTTCAGTAAATTTATGTTAAAAACTGCCTCGGGTGTTGTCTTTTGTTAATGAAAACATTTTTACCCTAGTTTTTCAATGCATATAAAATTTCTAGTTCACTCAAGTTTTGCATGGCACGTGCAACTTTAGTGTCCAAGCAAACTGCATGTTTTACATAGAAACATAGACTTTGACAGCAGATAAGGACCACTTGGCCCACCCAGTCTGCCCATTTCCCTACCTACTGGATAAGCTGCAGATTCTAGTTAACCAGCAGCCTACTTCCTGCCATCCCCCACTACAATTGCTTTATGTCTGTCCCATGCATGTTTGAAATCCCCCACTGTTTTAGACCCAACCACCAACCCAGGAAGGCAGTTTCATGCATCCACCACTCCCTCCGTGAAAAAAAATTTCCTCACATTACCCCTGAGCCATCCTCCCTCTATCTTTAAATTGTGCCCCCTTGTTCTTGCACATCTCTTTTTCTGAAAGATGCTACCCTCCTGGACTTTGTTGATTCCCTTCAGGTACTTGAACATTTCTATCATGTCCCCCCTCTCCCTCCTTTCATCAAGGGTATACATATTAAGCTCTCTCAGCCTCTCTTTATATGGTTTCTGATTCAGACCCTGCACCATTTTAGTTGCCCTCCTCTGGATTGCTTCCATCCTGTCTATGTCCTTGCATAGTTGAGGTCTCCAAATCTGCACACAGTACTCCAGATGGGGTCTCATCAACTTTCTGTACAGAGGGATAACCACTTTTTCTACTTGTGATGCCCCTTCCTATGCATCCCAGTATCCCCCTGGCTCTCCTTACTGACTTTTCACATTGCTTACCCACCTTTAGGTCATCTGATATGACTACCCCCAGGTCCCTTTCCATTTTTGTTGTTGTTAGTACCTCCCCTGCTATTGTGTACTCTTCTCATGAGTTTTTGTTTCCCAAGTGCATTACTTTGCACTTCTTTGCATTGAATCTAAGTTGCCATATGTCTGACCATTCCTCCAACCTTTCCAAGTCCCTTCTCATCCTTTCTACCCCCCCACCTTGTGTATCAACTCTGTTACAGATCTTTGTGTCATCTGCAAAGAGGCATACCTTTCCCTCCAGAACCTCTGCAATGTCACCTATAAAGTTGTTAAAGAGGACTGGACCTAGTTCTGAGCCCTGAGGTACTCCACTAGTGACCCCCCTTTCTTCAGAATGTGTTCTGTTCACTATTACCATCTGTGTCCTGTTGTACAGCCAGTTTGCTACCCAGGCTACCACCCTGGGACCCACTCCCAAGGCTGGCTAACTTGATTTCCCAAATTTTCAGCAAAACATCTGGCTTTTTTTGAGTGGGTGATTTTCTTTTGGGATTGGGTCTTAAAAGTACTGCAGGACACTGGTAAGAGAGGAGTGCAGGCAATATTTTTTTTAACTTAAACAGTTGTGTAGTGTCCACTGTTGCACGTGCAATGCTTGGTGTCCCCATTGCATGTGCAACACTGAAATTGCTTTTCTCTCACATCTGATATGGACTGGAGTTAGCCCACAACATAGTCCCTTTTTCACTATTGGGTCACAGGGTCTTGAAATGATTAGTAAAATAAATAAAAAATTAAAGTAACATTTTTTTTAAGTTAAACACCAGTTATGTCCACTCCTGTACATGAAACATTTGGTGTCCCAGTTGCACATGCAACACTGAAGGTGCTTTTCTCTCAAGTATGATATGGAATTAGCCCACAACATAGTCCCTTTTTCACTCTTGGGTCATAGTGTCTCGAAATGTTTAGTAAAATAAAGTAAAAAGAAAAGTAACTTTTTTTTTCAAGTTAAACACCAGTTGTGTCCACTGTTGCACGTGCAGCATTCAGTGTCCCCATTGCACTTGCAACACTGGAGGGGAATTTTCTCAAATCCCTGCTGGGGAGTTATCTCATAATCTGGTTCCTTTTTGACTCTTCAGTCACAGTGTCTTGACAAGCTTATTAAAATTGATCTATTGTTGCTTTGAAAAATTCACCCTCATGTCACACTTTGGTGACCCTTTTTCATGAACATACCCTGGAAGTCCGCTCTGTCCATTCTCGCATAGAGCAGCCCAGGTAGGACTAACAACATTAATGCCTATAAATGCCTAGAGGGGCCTTTCAGCAGAATGAATCCTTTCAGGACACGGTTCCACGTTTACCCAGCTACAGATTTAGTTCATTTATAAAGATCAACAAAGAAGGGATCTGACACTGAAACTTGTAGCTTGACATGCACTATGGTGGAGTTAGAATATTTCCCATCATAATAACTTGAGCTCTACAAAGTGCATAGGACATGCATTTTTATTAATTTATTTGTTCATTAATTTATTTATTTATTGTTCGAGTGTTTCACCAGGAAAACACCCTGAGCAGAACTGCCGCCAGTCCTGTCTTCCACTCCCCTGGCTCTGCCACCAGCCCCCAGGAGTGACCTGGTGGACTGGACATGTTGATCCTTGTCAGGCAAGAGGAGAAAGAGAAAGGAAAGCTGTCTCTGTTCCAATAAATTCCTCTTTCTCCTTACCCCCACAGGATGTGAACCCCCCTCCCAAGTGGGAGGCCATGGTGGTCCCACATTCAATCCCTGGACCTAGCCTAAGTCCCCTGGGACCGCCTCTATCTTTCCCCCTTCCCTCCTCCTTCCCAGGTCCAGGGAAGGATGACACCAGATAAAATACAGCCACTGCCATCTGCAGGGTCGACTGGGGTACAGAGGGCCCACCTGGAAGGAAGACACAAGAGCCCACCTGGAAAATCAATAGAGGAGGGCCCAGGTGGACACACTCATGTCAATATTCCACTTCAATCTGATATACTAGCTCTGTGTTTGCAACTTACATTTATCAACAGTGTCCCAGATACCCCATTTAATTAGAAAAAAGAAGATAAATGCAAATGTTTTCAGAGTTCAGAAGGTAACTACTTACCTAACTGAGGGGAGCCCACCTGGAAATTTCCAGGTATCCAGGTGGGCCAGTCCGACCCTGGCCATCTGTTGCAGCCTCTGCATGATGCAGCACTCACAAGTCAGTGCCCAGCAGCCCGATATATTGTACACACATATGTACTGCAATTTTCAATAAAAGTAATATTTCAAGCTAGATTAATAAAGAAGTAAAAGTTACATATCACATAAATGTTTAGCTTATAAAAAAGTACTGGTAACTTTACTCTTCTCTATTGGTTGGCACTGGGAGAAATTTCTAGCCAGCACCTCATTGAATTACTATTATAACAGTTTAGTAGCAAAGTTCCTTAACAATTCTGCATGCATGTGTCACTGCTTCTTCATTACAACTATTATGCTAAACATAGTTACCGTATGCTGAAGATGACAGAATTAAACTAATGTAAGCAAGCATTTATTCACTCAAAGAATGGGAAACATATGACACAAGCTCTCAAGGGGAAATTCTTAAAGTGGAGAGGAGGGAGTGTTGTGTCTTTTAAAGCAAAGTTTGATCATCTGCTTGCAGAAACTAACATTTTAAAATCAGCTGGGTGGTTAACCTGTGCTATTCAGTTTCCCTTTCTATCAGTTTCTCATAACTAGAGGGCATTTCGCTATTCCTTACCATTATATGACTCAGTTATTTCAGCTCATACATCTAGATGGTGCTGCTTTTTCATATAATATCATTCTCCCTTTTTAAGGCATACACATACCATCAGTAGTACTGTATTATTTTGCATAATACACAGCTATTAGACTATTTTCATAAGCAGTATTACATTATATTATTCTTTCCATAATATTTAAAAGCACTATGTACAGAGGGCAACATTTTTCAAAGGATACACAGATGGCTAAGGATAGATAAAGATAACCATTAATACAGTCTTCCCTGTTTTGCCTATCTAGGTTTCTTCAAGCCGCTCAAAGCTCCCAATGTTTCCTGTGACCTTCTGATTGGCTCTAATAAGACACTGTAGCTGTCTCATTGGGGTTCAAAAATTGTTCTGTCACTGTACAGTATACATCTTTGGACAGCTTGTTTATTTTTCTACACTTCTTCCTGTAAAGAATTATGTCCTTATGTCTTTCTTGAAATTCGGTCATTCTACTTTGAGGTTTTCACTCCTAGTGGTTACCTAGTCTTTCATCTTATCTAACTCTGTGGTGTCTCCCTTTGTTTTGCCCTTGTATGTATTTATAAGTTTTATTCTCTCCTCTGTCATCCTACTATCCTACAATGAGTGTGTGTTTAGACTCTCCAACCACTCCAAGTATGTCCTCCCAATGACCAAAAATATATTTTGTCACCCTCTAATGGATATTTTGCTGCCTTGCCTCATCCTTACTCAGATTAGGGTTCCAAACTTCCCACAGTACTCCAGTTGTAGACTATCAGCCTGCATCCCATCAAGATCGTTTCCTTATTTTGGTAAGGTAAGTCCTGTCTACTACATCCCATAATCCTATTTCCCTTTCCATTGACTTCTACACACTGAGATGAAGATTTTATACTGCAGTTTATTATTACCCCTTATCCCTTTCTTTTATCGAGTGCTCTACCATGACTCAGTTTATTCTGTATAAACAGTTGGGGTCTGGCAGAGGTTGTCTGAACCTTCTTTTACAGTTGGGGAAAGGATTTAGTTGCTGGATAAGCTTTAAATTCTGTTTCAGTCTATGGCCTTTAGAGCAGAAGTGCTGACTTGTGTAATAGTGTTGTGTGGTGTGGGGGATCCATAGTGGAAGCTGGATATTCATTTATCTTTTCTACAGGTGTTGTGAGCAGCTATCTGGAAGTTTCTGTCCTTCTCAGCCAGGATCAATTTACAGCTCACTGGGGCTTAAATACCAGGGCTTCTCACATAGCAGGACTGCAGAAGCAATTGGGATCTGGAAGAGGCTGTCTGAACCTTCTTTTGCAGTTGGGGAAAGGATTTAGTTGCTGGATAAGCTTAAATTCTGTTTCAGTCTGTGGACTTTAGGGCAGTAGTGCTGACTTGTTTAATACAGTGTTTATGTGTGTGTGTGCTACCTTCCTCTGGAGGAGGTTGCAGTGCTTAGAGGTGCAGTGAGGGGCAGACAAAGACCTGAAACACTCTTATGAGAGTGGGGTGTGGGCCCTAATCTCACAATCCCCCACCACTCCCTCCCCAAAGCACAGCTCATTTATAGGGGAACACCTACCCTGCAATTGGAGGAAGGGGCTTCAGGTGCAGCTCATGTAGTTCTAGCCAATAATGCAGCCACGGGCCAGGGAAAAGGCACAGACAGGTCGCAGATAGAAGTACAGCATCCACAATGAATATCTGATTAGTGTGATAGGTGGATATTGTGGAGGGCCTTCAACTGGAATATATCAGGTAATATTTCTGTTAGAGGCTGGGCTAGGATTAGTTAATCCTACTTGCTGTAGACATAGTTAGTATGGAGAGGCTGTATAGGTAGTGTGGACCATGGGTAGGATTGTTGGGTGCAATGGTTGTGGGGCAGCAATGCGGATGAATATACTGTGGAGGCTGGGAGGGTGCCCAATATGTCACAGGCTAAGGAGGCTCGAGGAGGAGGTTCAGTGGCTTGGCAGGGAGCTGGGGAGATTGAGTAATGAGGGGAGGATTGCGTCAGTAGGAGGGCTGATATCTGAGAGTATTGTGGGGGCACCACAGAGAAGGAACAGTGGGTCAAGGGAGGGAGAGGACGCAAACTAGACAGGAAGTCAGCTGATGAAGAGTGGACTCTAGTAGGACCTAGAAAAAGAGGAGCAGTAGTAGGCAGGAGGGAGGAGAAAGCACATAGTAAGGCAAAGGGGATAGGGAACATGTTTACTTTACTAGCAACACATGGGAAAGAGAATGCATGTGGTGATTGCACAAGGGATATCACTCACAAAGAAGAGGGAGTGAGGGGCATTACTAGTGGAGAGATTGAGCATGGTGTGGCAGGGGGAGGGATAATACTGGGAGAGGTGAGGAGGGAGCGGGAGGTTGGCAGTCAAACAGGAGGGGAGAGGGGTCTTAATTGGGAGGGACAGGGGGAAGACACTGGGGCACATGGTAAAAACACAGTTTTGAGTGGCTTCCTAAATGAGAACCTGGGTGGGGGGGGGTGGTGACAGGCACAAGGAAAGAGGAGGTGTGTGTACTGATGTTGGGGGACACCATTGTCAAGGGGATCAGATGGGGCAACAAGGGGGAGAGGCACAGTCAGATATGGGTGGAATCCATACCAGGATTAAAGGCAGACATGGCAGGACAGGCAATCCTAAGGTGCATAAAGAGGGGTAGGAGGAAACCACACATTGTGGTACATGTGGGGACAAATGACCTAGCGGGGGAAACGATGGAGGTAACAAGGGAGAGGATTGAGGAAGTGAGAAGATTGTGCGAGGAAAGTGCTCCCAGTACCCTTCGCAAGCACAGTGAGAAAGGAGAGGATTAGAGAGTTGAACGCATGGTTGGTAGAATGGTGTCAAGCTAAGGGGTTTGAGGTTGTGGGCAGCTGGGGCAGTACCTGGGATAATAACAATCTGTTTGCAATGGATAGGCTGCACCTGAGTGGGCAGGGGTAGGAGGTATTAAAGCAAAGACTGGGGAGGTATATTGCAACAAGGGTGGATTTAAACTAGAAGGGGGGGTGGCAAGTGGACAGAAGGTAAGCAGGGATCCACTAGAGTGGAATCACAGCCTACTCCCCAGGCTAGTAAGGAAGGACTCAGGGTGGCCAAAAAAGGAAGGAGTAGAAGGGAGGAGATGGAGGCTAGTGAAGGGAAGGGGGCATTATGGAGGGTGGTCTCACTTGAATGCAAGAAGCCTAGGAAAAATATCCGCTGAGCTACAGGCACTCTTAGCAGTGTGGAGGGTGGATATTGCAGCTGTCACATAAACATGGGCAACTGAGCACCAGGACTGGGATCTGGCAATCCCAGGATACAAATTATACTGGAAGGACCATAAGGAAGGGGGGGTGGGGTGGCAGTCTATGTTACGGACGAGATCAAATGCACAAGGGACGAGGGAGAAGAAAGGTAAACAGAGGCAATCTGGCTGCAGCTCCTAGACTCAAGGGGTAGGAAATTGAGGCTTGGGGTGTTATACAGGCTGCCGTCACAGTCAGAGGAGCTTGACAGAGAGTTAGTGGGACAAATCAAAAAGGTATGTAGAAACGGGAAGGTGGTCATCATGGGGGATTTCAACTTGCCGGGGGTTGCTTGGAGCATTCCAGTCACCTCCAGTGCTAGGGAGCAAGTGCCCTGGACACAATCCAGGAGGGTCTCCTAACACAGTAGGTTACTGTACCTACAGGCTAAAGAACACTTTAGATCTGGTATTGTCGAATGGGGAGGCAGTGAGAGAAATAAAGGTAGAGGATCCACTAGCCGACAGTGATCATCAAACGGTGTGGTTTAATATAACGATGTGTAGGGAGCCAGAGAAATCAGTTACTTGGGTGGTAAACTTCAGGGGGTGGACTTTGGGAGGATGCAGGAAGTACTGAAAGGAAAACTGGAGGGCATAAGGCAGGAGATGAACGTGGAGCAGAAATGGGATATTATTAAACAGGGGGTTACAGAGACAACAGAAGCCTGTACCAAGGCGCAGAGTAAGAGGAGCAGAGCAAGAAAACCATGCTGATTGACCAGCGAGGTTGTGGAGGTGGTGAGGGCAAAACAAGTGGTGCACCTGAGGTTTAGGAGGATGAGGAAGAAAGTGGACAGGGAGGAATATGCAAGATGGTCAGGGAGGTGACCAGAAAAGTGAGAGAAACCAAGGCCCAGAGGGAGTTGAGATTAGCACCGGGAATTAATGGGAGGGGGGAGAAAGACTTTTTCAGATACATCAGGGAGAAAAGGAAGTGCAAAGAAACAATAGTGTGGATAAAAAAGGGGTGGGGAGTGGACAGAAAAGGGGGAGGAGCAGGCAGAAGCACTGAATATGAATACTTTGCTCAGTGTGCATGGAAGAAAGGGGTCCACTACCAGCATGGGCTGGGAGGGTGGGGACAGGGGAGAGGAGGTGACAGATGGAAGAATTGAGGCAAACAGAGTCCTAGAGGGACTGAGGGCACTGAAGGTAGACAAGGCACCAGGGCCAGATGGTATCCACCCCAGGGTGCTGAGGGAGATGGCAGAGGTGTTGGCAGAGCCGCTGGCAGATCTGTACAGCACCTCACTGGAGTCAGAGATATGCCACTGTACTGGAGGATGGCACATGTGTACCATTACACAAGAGGGCCAAGGAATGAACGGGTGATTATCATCCTGTAAGTCTCACCTTCATAGTGTGCAAACTCATGGAAACGATACTAAAGGAAAGATCAGGTCGTACCTGGAGGACAATGGCCTCCAGGATGTGAGGCAGCATGGGCTTGTTTCAGGGAAGTCTTGTAAAACCAGCCTCATAGAATATTATGACTGGGTGACAGGTGAGCTGGATAAGGGTCATGCAGTGGATGTTCTTTACTTGGACTTCAGCTAGGCCTTCGATTCAGTGCCTCATGGGTGGCTTGGGGAGAAGCTAACTGGTGTAGGGGTAGTGTCAAAAATGATAAACTGGATTATAAGCTGGCTGAGTGGCAGGCTGCAACTGGTGGTGGTGAGAGGGGAGCTCTCAACTCCAAGGCCGGTGATGAGTGGGGTGCCACAGGGCTCTGTGTTGGGGCCAGTATTGTTTGGGCTCTTCATATCAGACATTGCACACGGGGTGGTGAGCAAGGTAAGTATGTTCGCTGATGACACCAAAATCGGAGCAGAGGTGGATGGAGAGAAAGGATGGAAGCAGCTGCAGGGGGACCTATGCAAGCTAGAGGAGTGGTCAGAGAGGTGGCAGCTGGGGTTCAATGCAAAGAAGTGTAAGGTTATGCAGTTTGGGGTGAAGAACCCAAGGATAGAATACTGGCTGGGCGGGGTTAAGCTGGGGATCACTGAGGAGAAGGACCTAGGGGTAATGATAACAGGGACCATGAACAACACTGCCCTGTGCAGGAGAATGGCTGCAAAAGTGAACAAAATGCTGGGGTGCATAGCGAGGGGGGTTTTGTTCAGGTGAAGAGAGGTGATCTTGCCCTTCTACAGGTCTCTGGTAAGGCCACACTTAGAGTATTGTGTGCAGTTTTGGAGGCCATACCTAAAGCGTGATATCAGGCTCTTGGATGGGGTGCAGAGGAGGGCAAAAAAGATGATTTTTTTTTATTATTTAGTTTTTGTTTACCTGGTAAGTGCACTAGCCATAGCAATTACTATTTTCAGGCATGACCCGGGAGAATACAGAACAAACAGAGCAATCACTCAAAGCAAGACAAATTTTACATAATTAAACAATGTAGAATACAGGGCAAAGTAATAAACATAGTAAACAATAGACTACAGATCAAATAGTTATAGACAAGGTGGTTACAAGTAACAGTGTAAAAAATATGCTAGAACAGAGTATAAGGCATTTTAGTAACCAGGGCTAATAACGTATTGTCTGACTTGTGAAAACAAGGTAAGATGGTAGTAATAAGTTAATTATGAGGAATTCTATAGGGTGGTGAGAGATGGAAAAGGAAATAGAAGTGCGAGGCCAGAGTAGAGAATACAGGAATAGTTAGGCGAGAGGGATGGAAAAAATGGGAAAGTGCTATGCTACTTGATGCGCTCAAATAAAAGTGCCAGGAGGAGAGAGGCTAGGAAGGAGGAAGGGGCTAGGGGGGTTTGAAGCAAACACATCTCTGGATAGTGGCAAGATGGTTCCATATCCCTTTCTTAAAGGAGGAGTGGGTTGAGGATTGGTGTAGGGCTAGTGGGAGGGAGTTCCAGAATTGGGGGGCATGACAGGCAAAAGGAATAGCACCTTTGGAGGAATTATGTCTGGGGATGAAGACAGGCGCATTATCAGCAGACCGCAAACCAAACCATAATGAGGTGCCAGATTCAGGAAGAGACCTGCCAGAGGTTTGGGTATTTGTAATCGGACAATATTGTTAATGATGGAGCCATAAACATAAAGCCTTAGCTCTGAAGGAGGAAGCCATCCCAGATCAGAATAAAGGAGACAGTGGTGTTTCAGTCGATGAGAGGAGGGTGCATTTCGACAGATGTTGTATGTGACATCCCATTTTCGAAGGCTAGATTTGGACATGGAGGTTTAGGTGGCAACACCATAAGTGAGCGAGGGAAGGTGTATGCCACGGGCAATGGCAAGCTGAGCAGAGGGGGTTGGCATATAGCTGGTTCGGTAGGCTATACCAATTTTAGTATTAACAAGCTTGCAGGTCTGTTGGATGTGCAGATCGAAGTTTAGTGATGGATCTAGTGTGATGCCCAGATATTTAAATGCGTTCACCACCCCAAGAGTTGAACCGTTGGAGGAGGAGACTTTAAATTTAGTTTGGGAGAGTCTGAGTTTGGCATTAGAACCAAATAGCATAGATTGGGTTTTGGACTCATTTAAGACAAGTTTATGACTAGATAGCCTTTGATGGATTTGCTGAAAGTCAAGAAAGAGTTTATGATTGATGACATCAATGCTGTTATCACTAGTGTTAAGAACAATGTCATCTGCATATAGAAGGGAAGCAGTCCTGTGGAGGATAGAGGTGATGTTATTGATGAAGATTGAGAAGAGAAGTGGCCCAAGGATGGACTCTTGAGGCACCCCAATGTTAATGGTGGCCTCTTCTGAGAGGGTGGAGTTGTATTTCATGGTTTGAGTCCTGTCGGATAGGTAGCTGCCAAACAACCTTCCAACATTCTGAGAGAATCCTAGTGATGTAAGGGAGGCAAGGAGGATGGAGTGATCAACAAGGTCAAATGCCTTGGCCATATCCATGAAAATGGCCCCAGTGAGAAGGCCAGAATCCATAACCACTAATGTATCTGATGTGAATTTAAGAAGGATGGTAGTAGTGCTGTGGCCCTTGCGAAAGCCATGCTGGGCAGAAGTGAGATGGTCATATTTCAGGAGGAAATCAATTGTTTGAGCAGATAAAAGTTTCTCCAGTATTTTATTTAGAACTCATAAGATAGCTATGGGCCTGTAGTTAGAGGGATCTTTACGATCTCCTTTTTTTAAAAACAGGGGAAATCCTTGCAGCCTTCCATATGCCTGGGACATAGCATTGGGACAGGGATAGTGTGAACATTTTTGCTAGGGGAGCAGCAATGTAGGGGGCAGATAGCTTTAGGAGCTTGGGCTTGAGGTTGTCTGAGCCAGCTGCAGCGTAGTCAGAGATTTTGTTTAATAAACTGAGCACCTCACACCTGGAGACCGCCTTGAAAAAGAAATGGGGACCACTGACAATAGATAAGGAAGATATATTCGACTGGTCGGGGAAAGAGGAGGTGTAATTAGATATGTCAGAGAATTTATCATTGAAGAAATTGGTGATGGTACAGGGATTATTGCAGTGAACACCATTTAGGGACATGTCATTAGGGGTGGATGAGGGAATCAAGTCCAAGAAAGAATTTAATATGGGACCAACATTTTTTTGAGTCGCCATAGGACTTGGTTAACAGATCTTTGCAGTAAGAACTTTTAGCCTTTTTGATGTCCTTTTTGCATGAGTTGTGTAGGGCCCTGTAGGTATTAAGGTCAGAGGATAGCCCTGAGCTCTTGAAATGAAACCAGCTTTTACCTCTTTGTTTTAGTTTAGCAAGGAGGTCAGATTTTAGCCAGTGGGTGTGCCTATTTTTTACCGGCCGAGTTACTATTTATCCTGAAGCACTAGGAAGTGTGACATGAATAGAATGAGGGAAATCTGAGCATCATTTAATATTAGAAGGGAGAAACAATCAGTTGCAGCAATGTCATGAAGGAAAAGCTCCGAGTTGAAGTTCGCATAGTTGCGGAAAGTAATGAGACGAGGTTTTGAAGGAATGGGATTTCTTTTTCCCCAGATACAGAAAGTAGGGGAATGATCCGTGATGGCATCGGGTAGTACGCCAGAGGCAATAATGTTTTCGGGGTGGTTGGTCATAATTCAGTCCAGCAGCATACTTGTATTAGAGTATGGAGATGTCCTGGTAGGATCACATATAAGTTGGTGCAGGTTAAAACTCTGCAACCTGGTCAGTAATGTTGATTGGGTGTTCCCCAACCAATTAACATTAAGGTCCCCTAGTATCAGAACTTCATGTTTCCCAGCAAGGTAAGAGATTTGATCCAGCAATTTGTCCAGACCTTTCTGACTGTTGGATGGAGGGTTATAGGCAAATGCAATATGCAGTTTTTTGGTACCTAGGGTAAGTAGAGTATGAAGTACCTCACAGTGGGTTAGGTGAGGTGATTTGATGGCATTGAGATGTAAATGGTCTTTATAGTAGACAGCAGTACCACCCCCTCTCTTGGGTGCAGTTCTATCGAGTCTCAGGAGGTTGTAAGAAGGAAGGGAGCACAGAGAGTCAGGAGTGGAAGGATTTAGCCAGGTTTTAGTCAGGCATATAATGTTGGGCTTGTAGAGGGAGGTCCAGGATTCTAGATCAGTAAGATTGTGAGTGAGACTCCTGATATTTATGATGCATAACAACCAGACCTTTAGCGTTGCTAATCAAATCAGGTGTGGCCTGGATTTATTTGAACATACCCTGAGAGCAGGCTGGCAAGTAGGAAAAGATACCAGAGCTTGAGGCACTGGAAGGGACATGGGTTATGTGTACTCAGGTGACACATTTTATGGGCATAAGTAGCTAGGTGGAGCCAGGTTCTGTTTAGTAGTAATGGGGAAGGGTCACAGAGGGGGGTATGAAGTAGTAAAAGGTTGGAAAAGAAGTAATCATTTGGCAGGAACTTAGGGACCATAAAAACAGGTTGAGGTAAAGAGAGCATGTAAAGGTGGAGTAGTGGCAGAGAGGACGCAAGAATGAATAGCAACATATGTTGGTCCATTTTAAGTAGGAACCAAGGAATTGCCAAGGGGAGTGATTGAATTAGGAGGCGGAAAGTGGGCCAATGAGGAGAGTGGCATGCCGAGGAGGAGTGGCTAAAGTGTATTTAAAGAAGGCCTGGAGGGGTGGGGGCAGGAAAAATATCTGCAAGGATTAGAGCTGCCAAAATTAAAAGCAGCCATACAGCAAGTGCCTAAAACTGCAGTTTGGAAGCCTGAAAAGGCGTTCCAATCAGCAGATAGTTTCAGGGCTGGTGTACCAATCAGATACAAGCAGCCGAGGTGCTGCACCAATTAGCAGTTAGCAGACAAGGAGTAGGACAGCGTTTAGTACCTCAGCATAGATCTAAGGAAGGGGACCAGGAGGGCGACCTTGGAAGCTTGGTATCGATTGTGTGGCAGCCGGTGCGGCGGCCGTGAAGCTCCGCCTCATGGAGTGGGGCACTGCTCGGGCAGTGCAGTCCTAGGCAGCAAGAGGAGTCAGCAGGTTAAAATATGGATTTACACAAAAAACATAGGGTGGGGGCTGGTGGCAGGCCATCACCAGGGGGTACAGGTGATCAGGAAAAACAAAAAGCCAGAGCTAAAAGAAGACAGGGGAGGGGTTAGAAAGGATGAAGTTTGAGAGGGTGCAAATTGTCTCGAGGTGACTGAGAGCAGAGAGGGGGTAGGGAAGGTGCCAGCAGTGATTCTTAGTAATAGAACAGGCAGAGGATGTTAAGAGAAGGGGGAAGGGGGGGCTTGTAGTGGTGCTAAAAGTGGATTAGAGTAAGGGGGTGAGCTAGAGTAAAGGTAGGCAGTGAGATCAGAAGAAAAAGTAAAGAAAAAAGATCAGAAATGAAATCTCTGGAAAGGCAGGAGAAAGACAAGTTGAGCAGAACAGGCTAGCAGTTAAATGAATGCACTACAAATGAATCAGTTATTACCATAGAATTAACTTAACACAGTAAGGCAATTTGTACACAGTGCATAACAAAAAAAAATATCTGCAAGGATTAGAGCTGCCGAAATTAAAAGCAGCCATACAGCAAGTGCCTAAAACTGCAGTTTGAAAGCCTGAAAAGGCGCTCCGATTAGCAGATAGTTTCAGAGCTGGTGGACCAATCAGATATGAGCAGCCGAGGTGCCGCACCAATCAGCAGTTAGCAGACAAGGAGTAGGACAGCGGTTAATACCTCAGCGTAGATCCGAGGAAGGGGACCAGGAGGGCGGCCTTGGAAGCTTGGTATTGGTCGGTTGGCGGCCGGTGAGGCGGCCATGAAGCTCCGCCTCATGGAATGGGGCGCCACTCGGGTGGTACAGTCCTAGGGAGCAAGAGGTGACAGCAGGTTAAAATAGGGATTTACACAAAAGACCTAGGGTGGGGGCTGGTGGCAGGCCGTCACCAGGGAGTGGGGGTGATCAGGAAAAAATGGAGGGGAGAGACTATGACAGCAGGCTGAGAGACCTGAATATGTACACTCTGGAGGATAGAAGGGACAGGGAGGACATGATGGAGACATTCAAGTATCTGAGGGGAATCAGTAAGGATGGGGCAGATGGGTTCTTTAAGCTGAGGAGGGGGAGGGACACCAGGTGGCATGGGCTAAGAATAAAGGGGGGGATATTTAGGAAGGAAATGAGGAGACACTATTTCAGAGAGGGTGGTAGCAAAATGGAATACTCTACCAGAATGGGTGGTATCAGTAAATCTGTGAACAGTTTCAAAAGGACATGGGACAGGGAACAGGGGAGAGTGAGGGTGGGGGAGGTGGGGGTGGCAGTGGGATGACAAAGGGGAAGGGGGTGAGGCAGCTGCAAACTAGGGGTGTTGGCTGCACACTTGAGCAGATTTAGATAGACCAGGTGGTCTGTTTCTGCTGGCACATTCGTATGTTTGTACGTTCATATGCATTCTGTTAGCAGACTGTCATTGCCAATATGCATCCTGGTCATCACCTTGCATTTTTTTGTTATTGAATTTTAGCTGCCATGTTCCTGACCACTGTTCAAGTATTTCCACATCTCCCATGATTCTGTTTATCCCCTCTTCAGTGTCTACCTTCCACATAGCTTTGCATAATCTGCA
Source organism: Neoceratodus forsteri (assembly GCA_016271365.2). Classification (NCBI taxonomy): domain Eukaryota; kingdom Metazoa; phylum Chordata; order Ceratodontiformes; family Ceratodontidae; genus Neoceratodus; species Neoceratodus forsteri. The sequence continues at coordinate 703,649,678 of CM057455.1, forward strand.
AGTAGACTCACCTTACCAAGCAGCATCACTCCTATGTCACTTAAAAATATATTTAACAGTACCAGTCTCAGTGCGGACCCCTAGGGCACTCCACTCATAACTCATAACGTTCTTGACATCTGAGGATTTGTTTTCTTTCTTTCTTTCTTTCTTTCTTTCTTTCTTTCTTTCTTGTTGGTAACAAAATACCATAAGTTTATTGAGCCTTGAAAGACTATTTACAAGTATGTCCTGCCACCAAAGCACCTAAACAACTCCTTGCCTGGTCAGGCAATCACTTTCCAATTCACCTGGTTATTTTATTCCCAAATCCTAATTCCCCAATTTTTTTGAACGAGTCTTCTGTATGGCACTGAATCAAAGGCTTTACTAATGTTAAGGTATAGGATATCTACTGCCTGACTCCTATCCACTATCTGCATCACTGTGTTGAAGAAATCAGTCATATTGATCTGACACAAACTCCCTTTAGAACACCATGCTGATTTCAATCCATGTGTTTGTTTTCTTCCAGGATTTCCACTCTCTGCTCTTTGATAATTGACTCCAGCAACTTTCCCACTATTGACATCAAGTACATGGGTCTATAGTTGCCTGGGTTATCTTCATCCCCTCTCTGCTAGGTAGGTAGGTAGGTAAGTAGATAGGTAATGATTTTTATTTGGCACTCTTCTTAGACTCAGAGCACTAATAACTAACAATACTGTAAATAATGTTAGATACCTAAAATAAGATTGCAAAAATGAAACTGAAGGTTTGCTACCTGGTATTTTTACTTTATACCAGGACAGGGAAGGCAGCACTGTAAAGCCACTTTTCTTACCTTCACTTTGGCATGGTTAAATACAGTGCATCTCTAAATGCAGGCCATTAGGGAGTTACAGAGAACAATGGCATTCTATGTGTTCAGTATATAGACATTACTGATCACAATTTAGTCGACAGGCACCTCCACAGACACTAGTGATTCCATTAATAGTTCTGCAAATAGGGCTGGCTAGTCTCCTTTAGTACTTTTAGGTCTCCCAATGGGGTTAGTTAAACATAGAAACATAGAAACATAGAATTTGACGGCAGATAAGGACCGCTTGGCCCACCTAGTCTGCACATTTTCCTACCTAACAGATAAGCTGCAGATCCTAGTTAACCAACAGCTTACTTCCTCCTACCCCCCACTAGGACTGCCATAATGCCTGTCCCATGCATTCTTGAAGTCCCCCACTGTTCTTGACTCCACGACCTCCACAGGGAGGCTGTTCCATGCATCCACAACCCTCTCAGTGAAAAAATACTTCCTCACATTACCTCTGAGCCTCCCCTCTATCTTCAAATTGTGCCCCCTTGTTCTTGCACATCTCTTTTTCTGGAAGATGCTACCCTCTTGGACTTTGTTAATTGCCTTGAGGTACTTGAAAGTTTCTATCATGTCCTCTCTCCCTTCTTTCCTCAAGGGTATACATATTAAGCTCCTTTAGTCTTTCTTCATATGTCTTCTGGTGCAGACTCTGCACCATTTTGGTCCCTCCTCTGGACAGCCTCCACTCTGTCTATGTCTTTGCGAGATGGGGTCTCCAGAACTGCACACAGTACTCCAGATGGGGTCTCACCAACTGTCTGTACAGAGGATAACAACTTCCTGTTTTCACTATTGATGCCTCTTCCTATGCATCCCAGTATCCCCCAGCCTTCCTTACTGCCTTCTCACATTGCATGCCCACCTTTAGGTCATCTGATATAATTACCCCCAGGTCCCTTTCTATTTTTACTGTTGTCAGTATCTCACCCCCCATTGTGTACGCTTCCCCTGGGTTTTTATTTCCCATGTGCATTACCTTGCACTTCTTTGCATTGAATCTGAGCTGCCATACATTTGACCATTCCTCCAACCTTGCCAAGTCCCTTCTCATCCTTTCCACTCCATCTTGTGTATCCTTTAGTCTATGAAAACAAAGAATGGTGCACACACTAAGTACTAGTGATTGAAATTACTTTATTATTGCAAAGCTTAATGACCCACTGACCAAATACACCTGCTTATCTTCACGCTGTGTGGCTTCTTCAGGGGGTGGGGGTGGTTTGTGAGCATGTTACTTTTCTAGTGCAATTGAATCACAAGGTGCAAATTGGTAACAGGTGATCATTAATATAACTTACGTAAGCTCCCAAAAAGGATTAGTTCAACAGTGACTTAAATAAAATGGTTAAGATGTTATCAAAACTATTCAATCTAAATCTATGAAAGATAACAACTCCACATGATGTCAAGGCTGCATTGCTTTCCACTCACTAGTTTTCTTGCTTTAAAGAGGAATGGAAAAAGGAGGGAGCAATCACATATGCAATGTTAGAAACCAATGTCCCCTTTAAGTCAAAATTCATATTTATTGTGATTTACATATGACCAGTAGCATAGGATTAAATGCAAAGATACAAGGCAGCCTTTGGAAATGGAGGGCAATATTTGCTCTGATACAAATTTACAGTAATGAAATTTAAATTGTGCAGTCGTTTCCTCTCCTAAAAAAACATGTGGAGACAGGCAGGATGAAATACAAAGCAACTAAGTTATTTGTTGAAACTATCAACAAGAGAAACATTGTGCTATGGAGAAAAGTTTGTTATATATACAGCATCAACTTCATTTTCATAAAAATAAGCAATTACCTCAGTCAAACCCTACCAAGAGGATAGAATTGTTTATTGTAAAAATAAAACATGCCCCCCCCCAACTTCTTTCCTCCTTCTGTCCTGTTACCAGAGTTTGACTGCGCTACCAGCTTATTTTAATAAAGGTAATGTCGGTTGGTCACGTGATGGCGGCCTGAGCGACTGCAGTGGCTTCCCGGAGCTCCGCTATCTATTCTCCGATTTACCCCTTATTTAGCGGCGATTACTAACAAAGACTGCTGCAAAAAGTATAAATCAGTGCTGACTTACCTCCGACGCTCAAATTTGGTAGATTAATGGAGGTATATATGAAGAAGGTGCCCCCGAGGCACTCTCCTCCACGAACGCCAGAGAAGGACAAGGCCACAAAATGGCCTAAGCAGCAGGCCACTGGCGCACCTAAGATGCCTACAGTAGAAGTTGCCCTTTCTGAAGGGAAATTTATGGAGATTATGCAACCTCTCCAGACCGCTATCGCCTCCATCTCAGATGATCTGCAGGAAATCAAGGGGTCAGTGGACTCGCTAACCAGGAGGGTCGGGGACTCAGAATCCAAGATTGTATCGCTGGAGAGAAAGCATGAGAAGTATGAGGCAGAGTTAATAAATGAGAAGCACAGAATGAAGAAATCAGAAGACAAATTGGAGGATTTAGAAGGTCGCAGTAGGCAGAACAACTTATTAATAATCAGGATACCAGAGAAGGAAGAGGGGAGTGCAATAATAACTTTCCTACAGAAATTTTGCAGTAAAATAGCCGGCTCTCCTCCGGGGGGAGGAGAGTATGTAATCGAGAGAGCCCACCGAGTGCTGTGCCCTCCGCCAACCCAGAGTCAGCCACCCAGGCCAATAATCTTCAAATTACTGAATTATTTAGATAAGCAGCATATTTTATCCAAGTCTAGAGGTGCTAGTGAATTGACCTGGGAGGGTAAGAAGATCCACATCACCCAGGATTTGCCACACTTGGTGAGGGTACGGAGACAAGAATTTCACCCCATAGTTTCTAAATTGGTAACGGCTTCTAAGCCGTTCAAGGTCAAGTACCCCGCTATCCTGCTGGTGAAGCATGAGGACAAGTGGTCATCATTTGATTCACTCTGCGCTAGCTTTACAGGAGCTTAAAAATATTTTTCCAGAACTCTACAAGTGAATAGCAGAGAGGATTATCCCTAACAAGAGCACTGCATGTTGTGGAACTGTAGTGTGAGTCAAGGATTGAATTTGTAATGTACCTCGCATGGACAAACCTCCCGGTGAAGGGTAATGCCTGGGTATAAACACTGGCACCATTAGATGGCTTGATGTTCAATTGCAATAGCTCCCTGCTGGTGGTCTCTGGTAATATGGAATCGGATAGGGCTCCCTGTAACTGTGAAATTTGGATGTGATCGGACTGGACCCGAACTAGCTTATCCTTAAATATAAGCATTTCATAGGCACTGTGAAGCTTAATTTCGATGTATATATGAATGCCCGCTCTGTTTTACCCGTAATTGTGAGCACAACGCGAGTTGTATCTATACCAGCTGGCTGCTTGGATTCGCATTCTCTGTGATGAATAAGTTGTTCCCGGCTCTGAGACAAAGTATACTTCCTCCTTCTCTTTGCCTATAATAGTAGAAGCGGCTATAAAATAAGGCAAAGTATTGTGACATGTGAGCATTGACTCTACATGAGAAATCAGGAACTTGAAGTGGAAGGTCATGTGAGTAACGACAGCAGGAGCGTTAACAGCCATGAATAGTCAAGATAATGGACAACAGACAAGGGCTTTCTGAGGGCTATCCTAGAAGGTCGACTAGAAGCCATGGCCTGTGTTTTGTAATGTGCAACTGACGGTAACAATCCAATGTTGCGTATAAACAGGAGACACGGAGGACATTTTCCCCTTTTTTTTTTTTTTTTTCCTTCTCTCTTGTCTCTCTCTAATATTATAAAGTCCAAAGTCTGGTGCGGGTAACGGGGCCATTGGCCTCAGTACATGAACATTAAAATGGTTTATTGATTGAATTAGGACATTTTAAGGACGATGGACTGGCTATTGCTTATACTTTATTTATTTTGATTTCCTAGATGCGAAGCCTCCTAAAGTTGGTTAATGAAGTTTGTGGGGACGAGCGGTTCTCTAAATACTAGAGATAAGAGCTGCTTAATATAGTCCTTTATTGTTAATGTATAGATTTAGGTTTAGTCTTATAGTAATGGGGGTGGGGCTCCGAGGGGGAGGATTGTTAAGCTTGGGCTGTTTAGATGTTAATCACGTGGCACAAAATGAATAGGAGTGCAGTTTATTTGAACCGGGGAACGTTTGTTGTATTGGGGCAGGGGTTATAGTTCTGTTGTATTAGGGCAGGGGTTGTAGTTTTGCTGAATGGGAGGGTAGGTTGGAACATTTGTCTTGAGGGGACCAAGGCTACACACTGTCAGGGCTCCTAGTGATATTTCAAGCCAGGATATGTACTGGTATTTCAATAGAACTGCTGTATAATTCACCGATGAGTCTTTTATGTACTTTTGTTTAAGTTTAATTATTATAGGACATGAGCAATCAATATAATTTTGTTAGCTGGAATGTTAAAGGAGCCAAGGATAGGGTCAAGAGACAAATTATACTAAGGCACCTGCGACAACTGCGGGTACAAATTGCCTTCCTGCAAGAAGCACACCTGAGGAGAGACGATGTTCTCTTCTTTAGAAGGTCATGGGTAGGGCAAGCTTTCGGGGCAGGGATATCCATGAATAGGGGAAGGGTAGCCATTCTCATAGCAAGGAACGTCCCTTTCAAATTGGCTCAGGAAATCTCGGATCTGGAGGGCCGATACATCATTGTACATGGTTTACTAGAATCGCACCCGATTTTACTTGGTTCAGTATATGGCCCCAACTGCGACTCCCCAGCCTTCTTTGTGAGATTACTAAATATGGTTGTGTCTAATCCAACAAAGCTCACAATATTAGGTGGGGACTGGAACTTAGTGCTCCAGACAGACCTGGATAGATCTGGCCGGGACAGGTGAGGATTATCTCCAGCACAAAGAGCACTGAAAGACCTTATTAGCGATGCTGCTTTGGTCGATGCTTGGCGCGCCATAAATCCAACTGCGCGGCAATATACCTTCTTCTCTGCAGCACATAGGACATACTCCCGAATCGACTATATTTTAATAAGTTCATTTGCAATGTCAGGGATAATGCAGGCAGATATATCAGCCAGAGTTCTGTCCGACCATGCCCTGGTTAGTCTGGAACTCTGGTTAGGGGCGGGATGTAAGCGGTCTCCCCAATGGAGACTAAATTGCCAGATACTGAAAGATGAGTCCTCACTGAGGCACATAATGGATTTCATCACCTTATTCCTTAATAGCAATCAGGGCTCGGTGGCTAAATATGATCTAATTTGGGCTGCCTTAAAATGTTCCTTAAGGGGAGAATTGATAAAGATGGCCTCCAAAAGGACGGGGGTGCAAAGGGCTCAATTAGAATTGCTGCTTGTTTCTATTAAGAGCTTAGAACATAATCTATCTCGTACCTCTTCGGCGGAGAGTTGGGCCAGACTTTATCAGTTGCAGGCCCAATATTCAGGCCTGGTATCACAGAAAGCAGAATTGGCCCTCTTGAGGACCAGACTTAAATATCTAGATACAGGGGAAAGGGCGAGTAAGTTGCTCGCCATGCGTAGTCGTCAATTAGACTCATTGCAATTTATTACTGGAATTTACAAGGGCCGGGGTGGGCAAGTTTGTACGGATCCATTGGAAATGGCGAAGGCCTTTGGATCCTATTTTCAAGAGTTATATGCGGTGGATCCAAAGACACAACCTACTACGGATGATATTAATTCCTTCCTTAGCTCGGTGGATTTGCCTAAAATCACAGACACAGAGGTGGCCTCCTTGAGTGCCCCAATAACTGTCATGGAAATTCAGCAGGCTGTGCAACAGATGCCTTTAGACAAATCTGCTGGGCCAGACGGGTTGTCCAGTAACTTCTACAAAGTTTGCCATTCGATAATAACCCCTGTTTTAAAGGAGGTTTTTACGTATTGGCATGACAATGGGTTCTCGGACCCCAGCTTCCAAGAAGCTACAATTTCCTTAATTCTAAAACAAGGGAAAGATCCTTTTAATATGGATAGTTACCGCCCCATTTCATTATTAAATACAGATGTTAAAATTCTGGCCAAAGTCCTTGCAAATAGGCTATCCAAAATCATTGGTAACCTTATCAGTCGTGAACAAGTGGGATTTATGATGGGGAGGTCACCTCAAGACCACATGAGGAAATTGCTACACCTCATCACAATTGCCAGGACTCTGATATGCCAATGGTGCTTGGTATCATTGGGCCTGAAAAGGCGTTTGATAAGGTATCTTGGGACTACTTATTTGCTACCCTGTCCGCTGGGCTGCCTAATGATTTTCAGAGATGGGTACAAATTCTATATTCGTTTCCCTCTGCCAGGGTCAAGTGCAATGGGGTATTGTCCCGATAATTAAGTTGGCCCGGGGTACAAGGCAAGGATGCCCCTTGTCCCCTTTACTTTTAATCTATATTTAGAGCCGATCAGTGCAGATTGGCAGGGAATGCTCATTAAAGGTATACAAGTGGGGGATGCCAGGTATGCCTATTCGGTGTATGCGGATGACATTTTACTGCATATTGAAGACTCTGATGTCTCAATTCCAGCTATTCTGGCGGAGGTCGAGTCCTTTTCTAAAATCTCCTACTACAAATTAAATCGGGCTAAAACAAAGATCCTTCCCTTAAACAGTAAGGTTAATAAGGCCGAATTGTTACCGTTTGGCCTTTTCTGGGAAACAAAGTCACTTATATACCTTGGAATCAAAATTTGTAAAGAATTGAACTCCATAACAAAAGATAATCTGGGCAATTTAGTTAAAACAATAATGGGGGACATGGAGAGATGGCGGTTGCTCCCTTTTTCACTTTGGGGTAGGCTAAGTATAATTAAAATGAATATACTGCCAAGGTTATTATATCCTCTGGGTATGCTGGGTGTATAACTTTCGAAAGGATGGTTTTCCAATTTACAAAGGGCACTCAGTTTTTTCATATGGAACAAGAAAAGGGTCCGTAGATCTTATCTTAAATTGACAGCTCCAAAACTAAGAGGAGGTCTAGGCGCCCCCTCCCTTTTTCTATATTACGTTGCACAGCACATAAGTAAGCTGGTCCACTGGAGTGGAGGGAGTGGACACCCGGATTACTTACCTTTTGTGGTTAGATATAGAGCAGCATCTGGCAGCGAGGATGAAATGTTTGCTGCGGGCTCTTCTATATATCTCCCTGTCGGCCATCCCTAAATCCCTTAGAAGCAACCCTATGGGATGGTCATTAAAAGCTTCTCATCAGATACAAAAATACCTTGCAATAAGGTGGTACCACTCGGCCGACCAACCCATTATCGGTAATCCGCATGTTAAGGTCGGGGGCATACCATTGTCCCCCACCTTTTGGCCTCAGATAAATCATCTTAGGGTCTCAGACCTTTGGGTGAATGGGAGACTTCTTCCCTTTGATCAACTGAAGAAGTCCTTAGGTGTTATGCATAAGGGATTATTCAAACTGTTGCAAGTCAGCAAGGCCCTAACCTCCTTTTTCTCCCGGGTCGCACCATCAGATCCCGGTGAAAGAGATCTCAACACACTTCTACGTATAGCTTCTCAACCACGCTCAGTTTCCAATTTGTATAAAACGCTTCAGGAATGGGATTTCAGACTACCGTTAGGGGTTTGTTTTTACTGGACGAGGGAGCTGGAAATCCCGGAGGTGCCTAATCTTTGGAAGAAGCTTTGGTTCTCAATGTATAAATTTATAAAACAAGATAGGCTGAGAATGGTACATTTTAATACAATGCATAATATGTACCTAACTCCAACTCAGTTATGCAAATATGGGGCAAGGGCTACGCCCCTTTGTTGCAAATGCAAAAGGGACAATGGTACCTTGTACCATATGGTTTGGTCATGCCCCTGCACGCAGGCCTTTTGGCAGTCCATTAATAATATTTTAGACCCTATCCTTGGCTTAGAAACCTTGTTTACCCCTGAGGTATGTTTGATTAGTCTTTTTCCACCCGGTACCACTAAGATTAAGAAACCTCAAATGTCACTTATTTCTGCAGTAGCTAAACTGACAATTTTGAGGCACTGGGCTAGTGACAAGTCTCCCACCTTGATGGAATGGTACAGAGAGTGCATTCTGGCCCTACAGCTAGAAAGGCACATTGCTTACATGCGAGGCAGGGCTAAGACTTATGCATCATCTTGGGGCTCTTTAGAGGTGCTCCTTATAACTTGGAAGCCTGATGATTAGACTACCTCAGGAATGGTGACTTAGGAATTGCTTATTTGTGTAGTCTTGGGTGGAGAGGGGGGGAGGATGGGTTTAATTTGCGAGTTTGAACTTTGCTGTTAATCGTTATGACAATGGATACCTGTAACTTGACTGGTTTTGTTTTGATTATGGTAAAACTAATAAAACTGGTTTAATAACAAAAATAATAAAGGTAATGTCAATGTTGTATATATAACAAATGTTTCCCTATCACACAGTGTTTCTCCTCTTGATAGTTTCATCAAATAATGGAGTTGTTTTGTATTTGATTCTGCCTCTCTCCATTAGTTTTTTTTAGAAGAGGGAAAGATTGCAGTTTTAATTTCATAACTATTATGTTGTATTAGAACAAATATTGTCCTCCATTTTGCAAAGGCTGCCTCCTATTTTTGCATTTAATCCTATGCCCCAGTCATCCATCCATCCATCTTTCTTTCTTTCTTTCTTTCTTTCTTTCTTTCTTTCTTTCTTTCTTTCTTTCTTTCTCTCTCTCCCTTTCTTTCTTTCTTTCTTTCTTTCTTGCTCTCTCTCTTCCTCCCTTTCTTCCTGTTCATTTCCTGTTGAGAAGATGGAGGATTCCAACATGGTGGACAATGACAATGATGGTGGTGGAGTATCAGAGACAGGGGAATTAGCTTCTACCCCAGCCACTATTTCCTCTCAAGCTACAGTTATTGGTTTTGAGGATATTTCTGATGCTGAGCTTCTTGCTGCCAAACAAAAACTTCAGATGATTTACAGAAAAAAAAGACAACTAATGGCCATGATGGAAGAGGAAGAATTAAAATACTTACATGAGAAAGTAAGACAGAAGAAGAAAAAAGTAAGAGACAACCGTGCAGCTCTCAAAATGTCCCTGGAAAGAAATTTCAATAAGGAAACCACTTGACAGACACTAGCTCCACAGATATAATTTCTCCTCAGCAAAATAAAGAGTACACAAACCTTAGAACAATGCCTGATGAACCGTGGTCTTCTGAAGCAGCCCTGAACAATGCTGGATGGATTCAGACCAAAGCTGGGAAATGGAGACCATATCTGGAGATTCCCCTGCCAGGCTCCAGTACAGGCAGCCCTATTAATACAGATGCCACTGACAGCTCAGCTGAGTTGCCAAAACTTCAAAAAATGCCACTGCCAGCTGCAACAGCTGTATTGAGCTCCAGGAGGGAGAATGGAGAGTCCAACTCCACAGGTGTCTGAAACTGATTTAAATGTAAATAATGTGCCCAATCTAGCACCTACAGTATAGTGACTTTGCCTTGCAAGCAGAATGAGTCAGTCAAAAATCCTGTTACTATTGAAGATAACCCAGTGCTAATCCCCTATCGTTTGGTTGCTATGGAAACCGACCAGGGTGAATAGCCAGCTTCAACAGAACCCACACCCTCAATAAGCTTGCTAATAATCCCCCTAATTACAGAACTCATGCTGTCTACAGCAAAACAAAAGTCTTCTAACTATGCAAGCCGCTTTCACCATCCGGTTGAGCCTGCAAAACAAAGAAACGCTATACACCTAATATACGAAGGTGGCATGGAAACACCCCTTGATAGATCATATGTTGGGAAAATTCTCATAAAACAATTACTACAGTATTCGGCCTCAAATGTGTATGCATTAATTCATGCCTCGGGAAATAGTAGCATCGACATTAGTTCTAAAATGGCATGTTCCCTAGAACGCTTCTGGAATTAATATCACATGCTTAAAGATAATTAACTTTGGACACCCTTTATTGCTATTCTCCTTACTGAGCCTTCCTTTAAATATATTCTTTTCTGGAATGAAGGGGTAATGTGGCAGACATATCATACTGGTTGGAAAAGCATTGCAAAATTCAAAATACACTAGAGTCCATTATGGACAGTGATCATTTCTGGACTGGAGGTTGGAGATTTAGGATACAGCTTTGCTACACTAATTCAACTACACAACATCTGCAAAGCAATTTCTTTCTGGGAAGAGACAGAGGAATGCTTTTTTACCCTGGACAGCCTAAATCTTGTTACAAACGTGGCTCCTTTCAACACTTTAGCAGTGCTTGTGAACAAATTAAATGTACTCTTTGTGGAGATCTTGGTCATTCTGGATTGTACAGTACCTTTACTCATTGATGCAATTTTTATTTTATTTTATTTATTTATTTATTTGAGTCTAGGATTACAAAGTACCTTTGAGCTGGGGCTCTTTTACAAAGGTTCCACGTCAGTGAGTGCAGGCATACAGTTTCAATTACAGTATAGAACAATCAGTAACACTGATGGTCGTAACATGTTACTACAAGGATTACTACATGAAACACAGGTAAGTGTACACAAACAGGTGAAAAGGAGAAATAAGAGGTGGGGAAAGGAGAGGGCAGGGGAGTGAGACAGGGGCAGGGGTATAGCAGCCTAGGGGGCTTTGTCAAGGACAGACAGGGGTAAGTGCATCAGGTGGGCTGTGGTGGAGGCAAGTGCTAGGTGGAGGGGCAACAACAAGCAGCAGAAAACAAAAGGCAGCTAGGTGAATTTATTGAAGGAAAAGGCCATATCTTTCGCTCATGCCCATGGGCAGCCCATAACAACTCAGACTATAGGGAACAAGATTTCTATATTCACATGCTTCAAAACTAAAGCCTTCTGCTTTATCCAGACAATCTACTGATACAGCCCCAACTACTAGCAATAATAGGGATACTGAATCCAAATCTAGGCCAACTGACATAAACCAGGAACAACACAGTGCCTACTACTGCTTCTGAACCTCCAAACTCCACTTTCCCTCTGGAAAATATGGCAACACCTACGGAAGCCATACCAGAAATTTCTCCTCTACCCGCCCCTATAATTGAGCACTTCCTTCCTTCCTCGACTGATGCTGACAGACACCTCTGGCATCTGCCCACATCACCTTTGCTCCGCGTTCAAGATCCCATCAAACCAAGGGAACCGAGGGCAAAGAGTGAGAGGACAAACTCAGACAGGAGTAATAGAGTCCAGAGCTCCCGTCACAGCCTTATCATAGGCCTGGACCAGATTCTCTGGACCCTCACTTGCATCCTGTAATCCCAATAGGTCTAACACAACCAAAAGACCATCAGGGTTACATCCCTCAAAAGGCGGTATCTGACCATCTCCATGGGGCAGGCTTATTTATTTAAATTTTTTTGGTAACAAGGTGGGTCCACTGAGAGCTTGACTGTCCCTTTTTCAGGGGCGACCCAGGATTAGTTACATGTACCTGGGGAATGCATTGGTATGTACAATCAAGCAAGACTAACACAGAATATAGGAACATACATCACACCATATAGTGCAATTGCAAAATATAACAACAGCAGTCCAGACATTTTGTTATTAGTTAGAAACAAACAGTTAAAACATCTCAACATTGATAAGTGCAGGGACCAGCGCTCCTTTGCTGCTTTCCATTCCTATCTCCCCGTTAAATATGTTCTTGTGCGAATGTCACTTATTTTTTTTTTTTTTTGGTTGGGCCCCATTGGGAGACCTCAGCTGAGGCAGCGGCACTGAGGCCCAGTGCCAAGGTGTATTTTTAACGCTTTCTTAAAGCCCTCTATAGAGGTGCTATCCTGTACCTCTCTCGGTAAACTGTTCCAAAGTTTGGGTAGGGCCGCCCTGGCCAACCTCTGACCAAGGGATGATTTGGTTCTAGGTGTTTCGAGTAGTGTCTGATCAGTGGACCTGAGTTCTCTCCTGTTAGTCTTGGAGGCAAGTAGGTTTCTTAGATCTGGGGGGGTCTGGGTTGCTGTAACTTGAAAGCCAAACACAGGGAGGGATATGCTAATCTAACTTCGAGGAAAGACCATTCTAGGGTCTGGAGCACCTTGCAGTGATGCTCCATCTGCTGCACCACAGTGGTGAACCAACTGACCCTATGATAGACGGTGCTCAGGCGCTGTCTTTCCGTTGGCCTTAGAGACTGGAGCATGGTCGCTACATAGAACAGAGTGGGTAGAATTGTCCCACTGCCGACTGCTATTCTAGTTTCTTTGTTCAGGAAGGGGTTGAGCCTGTAGAGAAGGCCCAGTTTTTGGTTAACTACCTTTGTGAGATAGTCTAGGTGCTTCCTGAATGAGATCTTCTAGTCCAGGTGCATTCCTAGGTATTTAATGCTGTCTACTACTTCAATCCCTGTTCCATTAAGGGTGGAGAGGGATAGGAGGTTTGATCTCAGTGGGTCAAGTCTTTTTGGGCCAAAGAGCATGGCTTTTGTCTTTTTGCTGTTCAAGACCAGCCTGTTTGCCTGGCACCAGGCTTTGAGGGTTGCAAAATCCTTGTTCAGCTCCAGATTTAAGGACTCAATGTCCTTCCCTGTTCTGTACAGCACTGCGTCATCTGCATATAGCGAGACTTTACCCCCTCCACAGTGGAGGGGTAGATTGTTGATGAACAGGGAGAATAGTCGGGGGCCTAAGATAGACCCCTGTGGGACTCCATCAGAAACTGGATGCTAGTCTGATCTAGTTCCATTCCACTGGACCAATTGTGTACTGCCATGCAGGTAATCAGTAAACCACTTGAAGGCTTGTGTGTCCAGACCCAGTCCCCTAAGTCTGTCTAGAAGTAGCTGGTGATCGACTAGATCAAACACCTTGGTTAGGTCAATGAAGACTGCCCCAAGCAGTTTGTTCTGATCTAAGGCTTCATACACATCAGTGGTGAAGCTTATCAGGGCCATTTTCATGCCATGTCTTTTTCTAAAGCCATGCTATTGGTCAACCTGTAGGTTGTGCAGCTCCAGATAGTTATTAACCTGTTGGTAAACCACCTTCTCCTACAGCTTTCTTAAGGTGCAGAGGATAGAGATTGGTCTGAAATCCTCCACATCTTTGTGCGGCCTGCTTTTCGGGATAGGAGTTACCAGTGTGACCTTCCAAGGGACAGGTATTTTCCCTTCCATCAGGGACCTGTTGAATAGTTGGACTATAGGTCCTGCAATGATGGGGGCTTCAATTTTCAGCAGCTTGGGCTTGAGATTTCCGTGCCTTACAACACCATCTGGTTTCAGGACCCTAAGTAATTTTAGGACTTCTCCTGCTGAGACCAGTTTAAGGTGAAATTCTGGGCCCTGATGGGGGTTTCCTGGGTTCGATTGGCTACCCGGGTCTAGGCTGGGGTTGCCAGTTCTGAACCTCTATAGGTCCAGAAAGAAGTCATTAAAGGCATTGGCAGTGTCAGCTGGGGTGGAGAGAGTTATCCTGTTTGCTTTCATTACTCCGGTCCCCTCCCTCTTGTTCCCCTAAGTAGCAAGTTTATGTGCCCCCAGAACTTCTTTGGATTGGGTAAGTTCCTGGATTAAAGCCTGTGCAAGTAGCCTTTTTTGGCAGTTTTGAGCTCTCTCTTGCACCTGTTTCTGGCTTCCCGGTATTTCACCCAGTCCTGCTGTAGGTTAGAGTGTTTATATTTTCTGCAGGCTTTGTCTCTTTCCTTCATCCTCCCCTTTAGGTCTGGGTTGAGCCACCAGGCATCCTGACCTTTGACACTAATCTTTTTTAAGGGTGCTTGCTTGTTTGCTGTCGACAGCAAATGCCTGGTGAAACCTTCTAGGTCATCACCTACATTAGGAGTATCGAGGACTTGGACCAAGTCTACTTCCGACAGGACTTGGAGAAAGGAGCCTTCATTTAATGCTGAGTAATTTCTGGACCAGAAGGTTCTGGGGCTTTATTAGGGAAATTGTTCCTCCATACGAGAATAATCAGTGTGTGGTCACTGAGTGAGTCAGTACACGTCCCTACTGTGTTTGCCCTCTCAGGGTTGGACATTTGTATCCAGTCTAGGGTGGTATGGTTCCCAGTCTTCTGGTTGATATGTGTTGGCTCTCGTATCAGCTGTGTAAGGTTAGCTCCCTCTAGGCTGTCTTTGACGTCCCTATTTGTCTTTTCACCCCAGTTTAAGTTAAAATCCCCAAGTATAATTTTTTCGCATTTGGGCAGAGTGGGTAAGGTGTCAGTGAGCATTTTTAGGGCTTCCATGGTCTTCTTCTGTGTGTTGTAAGTACAACCGACAAGGAGTGGCTTGGTTTCCCCTAGTAGAAGTTTGACAAATATTGCTTCACACCCCCCTCCTTCCAGATCTGGGGTAGGGACCATAGTAATGTTGATTTGAGAATTGACATACAGAAGGACTCCCTCACACTTCTTCCCCTTCCTATCTTTCCTGAAAGTATTGAAGCCTTGCAGTTCCACCTCATGAGGTAGTACATTAGGTTTAAGCCATGTTTCTGAGATACCGATTTATGGGCAGGATTCACGAAGCTTTTGAAAGCCCCGCAGCTGCGGGTAAACCGCTGCGCAAGTGGGTTGCCACTTGCGGAGCTGCAGGTTACCCGCAGCGGCTGGTATTCACAAAGGTGGAGCTGGATTATGACCGGCTCCACAGGTTACGGACGCTCGCGGGTGTTGTCACCAGGGTGATGGCCGCAGCCACGGGAATGGGTTATGGCTGGTGAAAGCAGCCATAACACCCTCCGCAACTGCTGTGGCTGTGAATCGCAACCATCGCAGCTGTGGGCGATCACAGTCCGCATCAGCAGTTGCGGAGTGGGACTTAGAGATTCACTGCTTCATGAATCCTGACCTATATCGGGGGAGTAGAGGCTAGCCCAGACCTCGAGTTCATGCATCTTGGGCCTAAGGTTATTGATATTCATGTGGACTACCCTCAATCCCCTAGCATTGACTCACTCTGGTGTGCTGGGTGTTAGGTTAGGGATACTGGTCCCTGGGGGGCTAGGGTTTGGCTCTATATCACCCCCCATCAGAAGCAGAAGGCCCAGGAGAATTTATAGGACTTTGGCAGGCATATGGGAGGGGAGGTTTATTCTAAACTTTTGCCTCCCAATGTACCTTACAGCATGCAAGAAAAATACCCTTTTTTTCATTATGTATATAGTAGTTATGCAGGCTCTGAAGCAGGGATGCTGACACCCTGTGGCAAAATTACCCCATCAGGTTTGTCTCCACCAGCCCTCCTCAAAGACAATGTTGTCAGCCACAATAATTGTTAGGACATAGAGTGCAGCCAGTACGATCCCGGCTCCCCCATCTTTTGTAGATCTACCTTTATCAATCAGCACTTATACCTAGTGAAAGTCTTTCCTTTTGCCCTTCCCTTGTGTATCTCAAGCCTAAGATGCTAACCCGTTAATTCTGAACAAGGTAGAACAGTACAGTATCAGGAAATTAATTGGGTGAATGCAGTACTAAACCATCCACAGTATTATCATAGAGAATTACTAAGTATAAGCCACCATATGATATGCAAGCAATAATACCCGACAGGAGTGGGCAGATGGGCAATACAGGACTGTCCAGGGGGCATGATGAGGCCGACACCTGGGGGAGGGGCAGCATAGTCCCTGAGGTCGATGTGCCACTCTTCCACCCTGGAGAGGTATTAAATGAAAAAAATGGGCTATCTGTAAAAGTTTTTTTTAATTAGGGAAGGATTGATTGAAAAGATGGCGGCCACGCTGGGCTAGCCATCGGACTGCTGTGTATTGTGCTTATGTTTTACTTTTTTTCTTGTTTATTTTAAAAGCGTTTTTTAAGATTTTAAGTTTCTGCTTCATTCGGCTTCGTCCTGTGTGTAGAGCACTTTTTCAAACTTAAACCCAGGTCACAGAGAAGCTACCTTGGCACTTACTTGTTTGCTGCCTATTTCATCCGCGTTTCTAGTGTTCGCGGTTGGATATTTCGGATGGTTCGGACTTCAGGATCCTGAGACACTGTGTGATGCCCTAGTTTGCCCTGGGAACTAGGCTGTTTTCCGGTAGTTCGGTGGTTTGGTGGCCGCTTTTCAGTGTCAAGCTTTTGCGCCGTCTTTGCCTGTTTAGCGTGACCTTCTTTGATACTTCTCAAGGAGGCGTTCACCTTTGTGGGACTTGGAGGAGATGGGATTCACTGGGATTGAGCCTATTAAGGATTATTGGGGATTTTTGGGTGCTCTTTGGAACTGTCAAGTCCGCGGAGACTATCTGGGATTTTGTGGCCTGTTCGTTTGGAGTGACCTGTTCTATTTCTGGCTTTGATTTGCTTAGCCAGACTCGTTGGCTTTTTTGAGGCACTTGAGGGTTGGTGACCTACACAGGGGTTGGGATCGGGGCCTGTTGGAGGGCTGGCCTTTTGACCCTATTCCCCTAGACTCCCGGTGGAGTTGGCCAGGGCTGATCTGGCCTGGAGTCATGGTGCTGGGTCACCATTATAGCCCGGTAGTTGCCTCTTAAAATAACTGGCTGGAACCTGCGGCTTGATGTGTGGCTCTCCTTGGAAATCTGGAATTTTTTGAACCTCGAATTCTGTTTGGAATTTCCGGCTTACTGGATGTATTAAGGACCTGGGGCCAGTATTGTTGGGTTTTCTAGTGTGCTAAGAAGTGACCTGAAGAGTGCCTGCAAGATAAGTGACTATGGAAACATCAACTGTTTATATAAATATTTCTGAGAAACTGACTTTATTTATTAGTTGGCTTGCATTGGTCCGGTGGTCCTGGGTTGGTGTCTCACACAGTGGGGAGAGTGGGGTTGGCTGGAAGGCCGGTCCTTAATTTTCCCTCCTCTATACTCCTGGGGCTGCTGGACGAGGGGTTGCTCACCCCTGGGGTAGAAGTAGTGGGCCACCGATCCTTTTGGACTGGCCAGTTCCTGCGGCCTGCTGGCGGTTTTTATTTTCTGTCCAGCATAGGTGGATGATGAATACGGTCTATTGTTTTTTGAATTTTATTTGCTGAGGTTATTTTATTTTGTATTTTATAGGTTATGTGCTGTTTAGTTATTTTTGAGGGATAATTTAGCAGTGAGAGTGCTTATTTCCATCTTATATTCCACCTTCTCCGGTTCAGTGAGAGAGTCCCGGAGGGTGGTCTTTAAATTATTCCCTCTTTTTATTCTTATTTATTTATTATTTTATTTTTGTTATTAGTTTTGTGTTATTATTTTATTGTCCCCTGACCGTGAGAGGGCCTGTGGATATAAAATAGTTTAATTGAGTTTATTAGTTGTTGTATTAGATTATTGGTTCATTTTTATTCTTTCTTTTAGTTGTGGCCAGTGGTGTTGTTTATTTATTTTATTTGTGGTATTAATTTTCGAGCAGCCTGATGTGCTGGCCAGTTCCACCTGTTGTTCGTTACTCGGCCTCCGCTCTCCATGCCCTCCACCCCTTTTTCTTGTCCCCCTTGCCAGCCCATGTATACCATCAGTGTCGGGCATTAGGGATTGTGCGCAGAGGGAGGAGGAATTGTGGGGGCATGGGGGGTTGTGGACAGCGGAGTGAGCGGTGCTCTCCCATAGGGGTGGTTAGGCCTCGAAGATGCCCTGGGGTGAAATGGCTTCTGGAGCGTGGTAGTCCCATTCTGGTTCCCATTCCCAAGGGCACCTCCGGTTCCGGAGGGCAAGTGGTTGGGACAACTCGTCAACCTCGTCCGACCCGGGTGCTGTTGTGCAATGCCAGATCTGTCTGCAATAAGGCTGTTCTTATTGCGGACTTTGTCGCAGGGGCAGATCTGGCTTGCATTACTGAGATCTGGTTGGACGGGAATGCGGCTCCGTTTTTAGAGGCTGCTGTTCCTGCCGGGTTCTCGGTTATACACCGCCCAAGATTGGATCACGCGGGGGGGGGTGGCAATCTGTTTTAAGATCGAATTGGGCCTAACTGGTGTTCCAGTTGAGGAGGCCAGATCATTTGAGTGTACTGTGGTAGCTGGAGTGGGGTGCAGGATTGCTCTCATTTACCATCCACCAGGGGACGAGAAGCTTTTCCTGCAGGAAATAGCAGATTTTGCCGCCGACATGGCCTTGGAATTTCCCAGATTGATGGTGCTGGGCGATTTCAATGAGTGGGTCGATGACAAATCTTCGCTTTTTGGTCAACATTTCCTCCAGGTGATGACATCGCTGGGATTCACACAGGTTGTTTCCACAGCTACCCACAAAGGTGGTCACTCTCTTGATCTGGTTTTCCTCCTGGGGATTGAGGCATCCGATTTGGTGGTGGAACCAGTCGGTTGGTCTGATCATTACTCAGTTGGGTTCAATTTTGAGGCCCCCCTGTGCAGGTCGGCCCCTGTGGAGTTGGTCAAGTACCGCCCATTGCAGGACGTTGTCCCTGAAGACCTGATGGCGGTTATTGACCTCTCGTTGTTTGACGATTTGTGCTCTGATCCTGAGCAGCTAGTGGTGGTCTATAATGAGACAATCTCGGCTGCTCTTGATCAGATTGCACCAACCCGTGTTCGCCCCCTCCTGCGCCGTCCCGTTGCTCCCTGGTTCGATGAGGTGTTGAGAGGGTTGCGGAGGCTGGAGCGTAGGTTGGAGCATCGTTGGAGGAAGACTGCCTCTGAGGCCGACCATCTTATTTTGCTAGAGCATTATAAGCTCTATCAAACAGAAATTTCCCATAAGAAGGCAGAATTCCTGTCCAGGGAAATTTCCGTCGCTTGGAATCGACCAGCTCAGCTCTTCAGAACGGTCGACAGACTGTGCAACCCAGTCTGTCGGCAGATCTGTCAAGTTTTTACGCAGAATGACTGCGAGGAGATCACTCGATTCTTTGCGAATAAGGTGGAAGACATTCGGAGGCAGTGTCCCCGACCCCACTCTAAGGTTGTTGCAGTCGATCAGTGTTTTTTCGCGGAGCCCGGAATTTCCTGGAGTTCCTTTGATCTGTCGGATTTCGTAGACACTATGAGGATTGTCCGTGAGATGCGCCCAACATGCTGTAGTTTGGATCTGGGTCCTACTTCCCTGATTATGGGATGTAGTGAGTCTATCAGCCCAGTCCTTGCTCGGATTATCCGGTGCTCTTTAGAGATGGAAGTTTTCCCTAGCTCTCTGAAGGAAGGGGTGGTGACTCCCCTTCTGAAGAAAGCTTCCTTGGACCAGGATGACCTAGCACACTACCACCTGATCTCTAACCTCCCTTTTGTGGGGAAGGTTATTGAAAAAGTTGTGGCGGCTCAATTGGATAACCATTTGACCATCCATAGTTTATACGAACCTCTCCAGTCTGGTTTTCGTAAAAGGCATAGCACCAAGACTGCTCTGGTTCGGGTGCTCAATGATCTCCTGATGGCGAGAGATTGGAGACACCGCTCTATTCTGGTTCTCCTTGATCTGTCATCAGCTTTTGATACTGTGGATCATGGAGTTTTGCTCGAATGTCTAAGGTCCATTTGTGGACTTTCAGGTATGGTTCTCAGATGGTTTTCATCTTACCTCGAGGGGAGAATGCAGAGAGTGGTCTCGGGATTACATTCCTCCAGGGCTTTCTTTCTGCCTTGCGGGGTACCACAGGGTTCGGTGCTTTCACCCATGTTATTCTCAGTATACATGCTACCCCTCAGAGACATTGTAAGACGGTATGAGCTGAGGTTTCACTACTATGCTGATGATACCCAGCTCTACCTGTCTTTTGCACCTGACCAGGTTAGTGCTGTCTCGGTGCTGAATAACTGCCTCGTAGATATCCAAGACTGGATGAATACCAGCAGTTTAAAGTTGAATCCGGGAAAGACTGAGGTTATGGTGGTGGACCCTGGCCACAGGGTTGGGGGCTTGGGGGTGGGGTCCCCCCTCTGGAATAATTCTAGGGGAGGACCAGATCCCCACCTCTGAACGAGTGCGTAACCTGGGTGTGGAGCTTGACACTGGCCTGACCCTCCATTATCAGGTGTCTGCAGTTGTCAAGACTGCATTTTTTCATCTTAGAAACATCGCCAGGATTAGGCACCTGGTTCCACCTGGCAATTTGCCGGTTTTGGTCCACGCTTTCGTGACATCTCATCTTGATTACTGTAACTCCCTGTACCTAGGGCTTGCTGGGGTTGACATCCGCCGCTTTGCAGCTAGTGCAGAATGCAGCAGCAGGTTTGTTGACTGGGGTTTCAAGAAGATCTCATATTACCCCAGTGCTGCGCACTCTGCACTGGCTGCCAATACAGCGGTGGATCACCTTCAAAGTGGGTCTTTTGACCTACAAAGTCCTACACAGGTTTGGTCCTGACTACTTGAAAGAGTTTCTGGTACTTTACACCCCTTTAAGACAGCTTCGCTCGGCTGACGAGGGGTTGCTGGAGATTCCGAGGGTTAATTTGAAGTCCTCTGGAGCCCGTGCCTTTGGTTTCGCAGCTCCTTCCCTCTGGAATTCTCTACCCCCTCTGCTCCGAGAAAGTACAACGGTGGGCAGTTTTAAAAGGGCCTTAAAGTCCTTTTTATGGGATAAGGCTTTTCCTAATATACTGTATTTGGCTTTTTACCTGTTATATTTGTTATTCTGTTTTGTTGTATTTTTTGATGTTTGATGTTTTATGCTTTTTGTACAGCGCCTCGAAAATCTGAAAGGCGCTTAATTAAATAAATTTTATTATTATTATTATTATTAATATTCAAGAATTATTATTTTTTTGAAAGACTAAAGATTATCATACAGTTGATTGTTTAGTAAAGTAGTCCCTCTACTGGCATACTTGACAATACTTGCCAGTAGAGGGCAGGGCAGCATTTGACTGCTGTATACAATATCTCCATCTTTAGCAGCTGAACCCCCCCCCCCAGCTCACTTGCATTCCATTTTTTTGTTGTTTATTTCCCTCACTGAGAGAGAAACACACACAGGTTATCCTCTGTTTTGTTAATGTTCCTAACAGGATCAGGAAGGGCAATGGAGCGCAGGGGAGGTACCATGATTGGAAAGGGGAATGGAGCACAGGAAAGGTACCGATTACATATTTTTTATTGAAACTGCTTTGTGTAGTGGAGTAGATGTCCTGAAAAATTACCGTTTTTCTCTCTCTCTCTCTCTCTGTAACGTAGTAATCAGATCGTGATCTAACTGCCATGGATCTGATTACAGAACCAAGCGTTTCCTCATGAAGTGGGAGCTGCTCACTAAGCAGCAGAGGGGAGAGGGGGGCAGCATTTGGAGAATGGGTGTGAGACTAGGGCAAGGAGACAGTACATTTTAAATTAAGTGCGGTTGGGAAAATGCTTATTGTTCTTTGTTCCTGACCGCAGATGAAATACTGGACTATTTTTTCTTTGCTTTTAAAAATATGCTCCATTTACTGTTACTCAGTTTTGGCTAGTAGAGTAGCCTGAGGGAGCTGACTGATCAGCTTCAGGAGCAGCGCTGGTGATCAAGTGTGGTGTGCTGCAGTCGAGCACCATGACTGATTTTTTTTAGAAACGCTGTTTTTTTTTTTTGTCTTGACTTCAATTAAGCAACTGCCAACTCCGGTGATGGTGGTAATTGGGGGGCATAACTTAGTTGCTTAGCGGTTAAAAAAATGGCAGTATTTTGAACTTGTGTGCCCAGTGCTTCAGCCAATGAGGAAGCAGGCTGGGCACAAGGATACTTGGTTGACCATGAGGCAGGTTTGGGTGGCACTTTTTATTTGCTGGGCATCTATTGAAAGTTAATGTACCCCACTGGCAGGGGTCTAGCCAATCAGAACCCAGCAAATAAAAAGCCCATTTTCTAAACACTAGATGGTGATTATGAAAAGCCTCTTGCCCTGCCTAAAGATAAATGTGCATGACTCTGGGCTTATGATCCACACTTTATGAACTAAGACAAAATGGGTCAATTATAATAGGGAATTACTGGGTAAAAGCACCAGAGTAACACACACTAGACAGAGCTAATTTGCATCCTCTTTCCCCTCCATTAACATAGTAATAGCCACACTAAATGGAGATATTTAGCATCCTCTTTTCCTTCCCTTAACAAAGGAGTGCCTATCTCTGTTGTTTTTTTTCTACAACTCTGTTCTTTAAGTCATGTGGCACCAGAGCACCACAGCAGACAGATAGTCAGTGTTCAATGAGGGACCTCCGTTCTAGTTGAAGCCTCTGATTGGTCCCTAAGTGTTTGTGGGAGGGGCAATAGCACTTTTAATGGGAAGAGGGAACGGGGTGGGTGGCAAAATTCCAACCTGGTCCCACCACAGGTTGCTTTGGGGGAGGCTGCCCGGTGTACTGAACAAGCCAGCGCCTCAACCCCGAGGATTCCCTGCCATAGAATTCTTGTCCAAAAATTAGACCACAAGGGGAAGGACCCACTCCTCCTGGTCTCTCTTCCCACCCCTGAAGTTTCCTTGAGTTGGCTTGTGGATGCTGCCATGGAGCTCAGGTGTAGCCTTTTGTCTAGGGCTGACTGAGTCATCTCGGGCGGAGAGCCAATTGAGCTCTAGTGTGGCTTTTAAAATTGGCTCCCAGAATTCCAAACCTCCAGCTCTGAGCACACACAGGCAGGAGGCAAGTCTGAATAATTAAATTGTTCAATGGCAGTCACAAATCCAACCCGGTCCCACCACAGGTTGCTTCAGGGGAGGCTGCCCAGTATACAGAACAAGTCAGCGCCTTAACCCTGTGGATTACCCTTCATAGATTCCTTGTATGAAAATTAGTCTGCAAGGGGGGGACCCACTCCTCCTGGTCTCCCTTCCCACCCCTGGAGTTTCCTTGAGTCGGCTTGTGGATGCCGCTGTGGGGCTCAGGTGCAGCGTTTTGTCTAGGGCTGACCTAGTCGTCACAGATGGAGAGCCAATCGGGCTCTAGTGCGGCTTTTGAAATTGGCACCCAGAATTCTAAACCTCTAGATCCGAGCACACACAGGTAGGAGGCAAGTCTGAATAATTACATTGTTCAATGGCAGTCACAAATCCAACCTGGTCCTGCTGCAGGTTGCTTTGGGGAGGCCACCTGGTATACAGAACAAGCTGGCACCTCAATCCCAAGGATTCCCATCTGTAGAATCCTTCTCTGAAAAATATTCCACAAGGGGGGGAGACCCACTCCTCCTAGTCTCCCTTCCCACCCCTGGAGTTTCTTTGAGTCGGCTTGTGGCTATGGGGGGGGGGAGCCCCGAAATTGAAACTTATAGTGGGATGGTCAGACCATCCAACTGGTTTCACCACAAAATCGGAGGTCTCCATCCCCAGGAGGAAAACTAGGTCGAGTGAGTGACCCTGGTTATGGGTTGCAGAGGCAACTACCTGTGTGAAGCCCAACAAATTCATAAGTTGGAGGAAGTCCTGACCAAATCACAAGAACCTAGGAACAAAGTAAAAAAAATGCCAGATGAGCAATGCAATTTCAGATCCCAACACAAAACCAGTTTACCCCACTAATCCAGTTGATGCAGGACATTGACAGGTATAGTGACATCAATACATAAGAGGGGAGAAGGGCACCAAGTTGGAACCTATCGTCCAATTACCTTGCCATCCATTTTAGAAAACTGATGGAGGGAACAGTCCAGGATTATTTAGTAAATCATATTAAAAAACATGGACTTATGGATATAGCTCAGCATGGATTTAGTGCTGGCCGCTCATGCCTAACAAACCTCCTTCAATTTTTTGAACCTGTCAGTGTAGCATTGGACAAAGGTTTACCAGTTCATATTATATTCCAAGACAATGGTAAAGCATTTGATTCTGTATCCCTCAAATTCTTGTTGGAGAGGTTAGCAGATATGAAACTGCATCCAAATATAATCTCACGGGTGAATACACAACTGGGAGGAAGGCAACAATGGGTAGACAGTAGGGGTTTTTCCTCGGAATGGGGTGATGTGACAAGTGGTGTGCCTCAGGAGTTGGTCCTGGTGCCCACACTTTTTAAAATCTTGATATCTGCAATGCAAACATCTGATATCACATGGATCTGCAAATACACAGATGATAGCAAAGCAGGATCAACTGTGAATAATGATGCAAAAATACAAAAGTTTCAGGAAGACATAACTGATTTGGAACTATGGGCATCAAGAAATAAGATCAAATTTAATGAGGGAAAATGTAGGGTCATGCACTTGGGAACAAAAAACCCCAGGCATAACTACTTGTTAAATAACACCATCATTCAAGAGGCAATGGACGAGAAGGACCTCAGTGTCATTATAACTGACAGCCTTTCATTTGAGACGTATACAAGAAATGCAGTCAAAAAGGGTCAAAGGGTTCTTGGATGTATACTTAGGAATATTAAAAGTGGGGACAGAGCAGTGGTTTTGCCACTTTACTCATGACTGGTTAGGCCCCACCTCAAATACTGCTCCCCCCCCGTGCATCACAAAGCATTGGAGGAAAAAAGCTAATTGAGAGAGTGCAGAGGAAAGCAACCAAAAAAAATGAAGGACTTAAAGCACAAGACATATGGAAAAAGACTGAGGGAGTTAGATCTTTTCTCCGTGGAATATAGAAGTTTGAGAGAAGACTTATGCTTTGTGTTTAGTGCTATGAAAAATAAAATTATATTCAAAAGTGTAGGTCTAACTAGGTACAATACCAATAAAAATCACCAGGACACATAACTTCAAGTTAAAGGGCAAAATAGTAAGAATCGAGAAGAGAAAAAAGTGGTTTACCCAGAGCGTGATATCAGTATGGAACTCCTTACCGGAAAGCGCGGTAACAAGTAATACTATGGAGGCTTTCAAACGTTTATTGGATGCCTATATGGGCACAGACAGACGTCTGTACTTCCACTATTAAGTGACGAGTTTCTTTAGGTTGATTAGACCTCCTTACTCATAATAATCTATGAATCTATAGTGGAAAAAAAGAAGAAAAGAAAGTTATTATCCCAGAACCAGTATCTCTGGAAAACAAATCCACTACTCTTCAACAATGGGGAGATATTGAAGAAGAGGAAGACTCTGGCATATCTTCAATAGCTTCTTCTGTGATGTCATCACAAAAATAAATTTCTTCTGATATAGAAGAAACAGGTCATTCTAGTTCACAGTCCAGGAAGAAAAAATGTGAAATAATATCTGAAAATAAGACACCTGCATTAAAGTAACTTACCACACACTGTCTTATGGCTACCCCTTCCCACCTGGCCTTAGACTCTCTAAATGGAAATACCATAAAGGCTGTAAAAAAAGCAGGTTACCACCTTTGCTATACTTGAACAATTAAAATATGACTTTTTTCTTTGCAAGATACTAGGCTAAGGTTACTTTCAGACATGCAAGCTGCTCAAACAGCCTGAAGTAGGGGGAAATCACTTTGGTAAATCACTATAGAAGAGGATCTTTGTAGTGGAGTTGGCATTTGTTTTAAAAATCATAATATCATTGTGACTTGTATGGAAGACCTGGCCATGCCTTATTAATAGATATTTACCTTAATAATCAAGTCTTTAGACTAGTCAATGTTAATGCTCCACAAACCAAAGCTTCTTGAATTGATTTATTCAAACAAATTCAACCTTTTTATTGTGTTCAGCCAAACCAGTATTATTGGCAGGAGATTTTAACTGCAGTTTATTGAGTTCAGACAAAGGTGCAAAAACAAAAAAAGTACTTTGTGACACATCATTTCTCAAAAATCATATTTCTCAAGCTCAATTAATTGATGCTCATAGTCATAAAATGACAACCCCTAAATATACGTATTTTGGTGGGACCATATCTACCTGAATAGACTACTGGTTTATCTCTGCTAACCTCCCTGTTAATAATATAGAAGCCATTCCAGTGGAAACCTCAAACCATGGGTTTAGTAGGTATACTGTACAGTTATCGGACTTCTCATTTATAACATTGAGTAGAGGAATATGACATTTGAATGCTTGAGAAACTGCAAGTTATGGTGGAACTTAAGCAACTCATAGAAGCAAGAAAGTCAGTATTCTGCATCTATGACTCCCACATTCATTGTTGGGAAGACCATAAGAAAGATTTTCAAGGTTTGTTCAAGAGAAAATCTAAACAGATGGGTAGATCAAAATACCATAAATATTTGGATTTAATAGCAAACGTATATAAATTAATGACACTACAAAATGTAGGGATACATGACTATTCTAACCAAATCTCTGAAAATTAAAAAATAAATGATAAAGTACTGATATGATAGGTTGAAATCTTTAGAACTAGAACACAAATTTGGTACTCAAGGAACATTTTCAGGTAAACCCCTTTGAAAGCTGTAAACAACATCACAGAAAAATATCCATCAAATTCAAAATAGGTCGCTCCTGTAAAAAAGCTTTCAGCTTAGTGTGCGATACCTGGTTAAACAACTGAAAATAAATAAATAAATAAATAAATAAATAAATAAAAGTCCATCTTATCATATCCTTGTTAATATATATATATATTTTTGAATGTGGCACTGTTGATCTTGTTTAGCTCCATCTTCTATACTTTGAATGGCTTTCTTATGTCCCTTACTGCCTCACTTACAGTACTGGTTTGTTTGTTTGTTTGTTTGTTTGTTTGTTTGTTTGTTTGTTTATGTGTTTAATGAGTAAGCACACTGGAACATAGTACCATTTTCAGGTGTAACTCACATAAAACATAATACAGACAATAAACATGAATAATTCAGAACAACAAGTTCCTTGTCAGTGTATAAAATACATCAGATAAAACAAACACAGTCACATAGTCCAATATAATACAGTAATAACATTTGTGAGAAGGAAATGGCAGTTAATTCATTTCTAATATCATATGGAAGACTATTCCAAATCATAAGACCAGCAAAGGAAAACGCCCTTTGACCAGTGGAGGTTATCATTAAAGGCATTTTAAAGAACCTTTTATCTACCCTCAGTGTGGAATAACGATCTGAGTCAAGGGGCTGAAAAACTCCACTAAGACTTTGTCCACTGAATCAAAATGGTTTATTTTGTTTCTTGGCCTTTTTCATAACTCTCACATAAGATCAGGTAGCCTCTCATATTGCATGTATTTTTGTCCACTTATTATCCATCCCTACTACTTAGCACATGTTTTCCAGCATCTTATCTGTTGCCATTATCTGTTAACTGCAGCTAGAGTGACTCCATACCATCGCTGCCTATAACTTACTTATCTTCAACTAATCTTAATCCTTCCTTTACATAAATTGCCACCCTGCGACCCTTGGCATCTTCTCTATCCCTATTCCTTCTGCTCCATCCACCTACCTATTCCAGTCTGCAGACTCTCGATCGTTTGCTGTCTTTCACTGCAAAACTACTGTGGGACAAACTGCTTTCTCCTTTTCGTCTTCCACTTCTCTCCTTCTGTTATACATGTTATTCACTCAACCCCAGCTCTTCTCCTCTTACCACCCACACAAACAGCTGGTTGCCCTAAATATGCACTCAATGGAGGCCAGGCACAAGTGTGGGGAGATGACAGAAACATGTAAGCTTTAGAATGGTATAACCAAGGTGAATTGTGAGGACATGTGTTTTGTTAAACTTGCTGAGTGGCGGGCGGAAGAAAAAAGTGAGGCATTAAACTGCTCCCCAACAGCTGACACAGAAAGAAGGGAATGTATGAGGGGAGAAAAATCCCTCAGGTGCAAAATACATGAAAAAAGCAGTTTGTTGAGGATAAGAACAAAAGTTGTAAAAACAAAGGAGAAAAGGAGACTGGGCAAAAGTATAAGACTGGGTAGCAAGTTGAGTGGGAACAAAATGTGGAAGGTAGTGTGGTCAAATGCAAGAAGTCTAGAAAATTAAATTCAGACCTAGAGGCCATCATGGTGGAGGCAGACCTGAATATTTAGGGCATTACCGAGTTGTGGGGCACTGAAAACCACAACTGCGACATGGCAGTACCAGGCTATACTCAGTTCAGGAAAGACAGAGTGGGGAGGAAGGGAGAAG
The DNA here is from genome assembly GCA_016271365.2 of Neoceratodus forsteri. NCBI lineage: Eukaryota > Metazoa > Chordata > Ceratodontiformes > Ceratodontidae > Neoceratodus > Neoceratodus forsteri. The sequence continues at coordinate 703,678,327 of CM057455.1, forward strand.
GAGTGGCACTATAAGTAAGGGAGGGTATCAAGGTGATGGAAACACAGGAAATCCAGAGAGAATGAACAGGTTGAAGGTAATGTGGGTCTCCCTGGAGAGAGGAACTGGAGCCACTATCTTCACTGTAATGATCTACAGTTCACAAGCACAAGGGGAGAAAGTGGATAGTCCACTTGTGGAAGCCATTAACATAATGGCAGTAAAATGTGGTTGCTGCTGGTGGGGGACTTCAATCTGCTGGATATAGATGGCAGCCTCCCAGTTGTCACTTCAGCTGGAAGTAGGGACATCCTAAACTCCCTGCAGGGGGACGTTTCTCAGGCAACTAGTCAGGGAGCCCACTTGTGATGGGGCAATAGTAAACCTGGTGTTCACAAATAGGGACAATTTTGCAGATGTCAAGGTGGTGGGCCACCTGGGGCAAGAGATCACTTTATAGTATGTTTCAACATAAAGATGGCAGCAGAAGCAAACCACTCACGGATGAGGTTCCCGGGCCTTAGGATAGCAGATATTATAAAAAGAGGTGAATGCTTGAAAGATGATCTGGTGTGGAGGGATCACCTGGAAGGGGTGCAGGAACAGTAGTCTAAGTTAAATAAAGGCAGACTAAAGGCAACAGACCTCTGCAAAAAGAAGGAAGCAAAAATAGGCGAAAAAGAAATCACTATGGTTCTCAAAGGATAAGGCTGAAAAGGTAAATGCTAAAAGGATGCCATTCAGGAGCTATAAAGAGCTGCAGAGTGAAGAAGATAGTGTGGAGTATCAGGATAAGTAGAGAGAAGCAAGGAAAGCAGTGAGGAGCGCAAAGGTGCAAACTGAGAAAAGAACAGCACAAGGGGTGCCTAAAGGGGGCAATACTATTTTAGGTACATAAGTGAAAAGAGGAACACAAGGAACATCAGGAGAGGGATTTTGAGGCTAAGAAGGACGGGGGGGCTGAGCAGATGAGGATCAGGAAAAAGAAGATATCCCAAACAAATATTTTGTTCAGTCTTCACAGAGAAAGCAGAAGGGGATAAGCCACATAAAAGTATCCATTCTGGGAAGAGTGAAGTAGACAAAAGTCAGTTTGTGGAGGAGAGACTCATGAAGGGACTCACAAATCTTAAAGTGGACAAAACTGTGGGGCCAAATGATGTACGCCCAAGGGTACTGAGGAAGCTCAGGGAGATATTGGAGCAGGAGTGGTTCTGAGAGACTGGATGAGAGCAGATGTATTTCCACTTCTTAAACGGAGTAGCAGAGAGGAGGCTGGCAACAATTGGCCAGTCAGTCTGACATCAGTGGTTGGGATATCAATGGAGTCACTGCAAAAGGAAAGGATTGTAGAGTATCTTTAATCCAGTGGGTTACAGGACCTGATGCAGCATGGATTCACAGGAGGGATATCATGTCAAACAAATCTGATAGATTTCTTTGACTGAGTAACCAGGAAAATAGATTAGGGTGGGGTGGCAGATATGGCCTATGTAGATTTTAGTAAGGCATTCAACACTGCACCACATAGGAAACTCATAAGAAAACTGGGCAGCTTAGGGGTGGGTCCTAAGGTAGTAAACTGGGTGAAAAATGGGTTAATGGATAAGTGACAGATGGTGGTGGTAAACAGAGTTCACTCTGAGGAAGAGAGGGTGACCACCAGGGTGCCTCTGGGCTCATTACTTGGACTAGTCCTCTTTAATATCTTTATAAGTGACATTGCAGATTAACTGGAAGGAAGAGCATGCCTCTTTACAGATGACACCAAAATCTGCAGTAGGAAAGACACTCCATAGGGGTGGTAAGAATGTGCAGAAACCTGAGAATACTCAAGGAGTGGTCAAGGGCATGGCAGCTGGGTTTCAGTGGAATACAAAATGTGAGAAGAGATATTGGCAGTCACAAATCCAGAACAGGACCTGGGTGTAATGAGAAAGGGTCTTTACCCATTTAGGTTTCCAAGTATAAAAAATAAAAATGAAATGAAATATCTGATGACCTCAAAGTGGTGCGACAGTGCAAGAAGGTAGTGGATAGGGCCAGTGGGATGCTGGGGTGCATAGGGAGGGGTATTGCCAGCAGAAAAAGAGAGGTGGTGTTGCCTCTGTATAGATCGCTGGTGAGACACCACTTGGAGCACTGTGTCCAGTTCAAAAGACCACATCTCTTGAAGTGCATAGACAGGGTGGAAGCTGTCCAGAACAGGGCAATTAAAATGGTGCAGGGACTGCATCAAGACCTATGAAGAGGGACTATGTACACCCTGGAAGAGACAAGGGAGGGGGGACATAATAGTTACCTTTAAATACCTCACGGGGAAAATAAGGTACAGGACAGGAATATTTCTCTGAGGAAAAGTTGCACAAAAACAGGGGGGCATGCAATGAATCTGGAAGAGGGAATCTTCAGAGAGATGTAAGGATGTACTTCTTCACAGAAAGAGTGGTGCATTCCTGGAACAGTCTTTCAATGCAGGTGGTGGGGCAAAAAGAGTGGTAGGCTCCAAGCATGCATGGGATTGGCACAAAGGCATCTTAGTTGTGTAGCAATGGGTGGCAGAGATCAAGTAAGGTCTGCAGGATAGGCAGGGACAAATGGGCAAACTGGGTGAACCAAGCAGTCATTGTCTGCTGTCAAATTTTATGTTTCTATGTTTTTGTGCAAGGAATCAGAAAGCAGTCACCAGGGTGCATGATTGATGGGGGGGGGGGCAAGTTCAAAAGAGATGTGAGGACATGTTACTTCATGGAAAGGATGGTGGAACCATGGAACAGACTGCTAGTGGAAGTGGTGAGGGCAGCTATCTTAAACAGGTTTAAAAATGGCTGGGACAGGGCAAGGGGGCTCATACTTCTTAGTAAGGCAACACAGGATTGAGTGGTGAGGGGTGGTGGAAGAGTGAGAAAACCTCCCAGCACAGTAAGTAATAGGGTTTAGCAATATATTGTGGACAGACTCGATGGACTCTCGGTCACCTTCTGACATCAGATTCTATGTTTCTGTGTTTCTATGATAGACACAGGCACTGAGCTGGGGTTGTCTCTTTATATGTTTAGGTGATATAGACAGTTTAGAGCCAAGGAAAGCAAGTGCTAGTGTCCCACACACATCAGTAAATATTGAGTGGGGTTTGATAATGTGGATTCAAGTGGAAAGCCCATCTACAGGGGTCTTTCATCTGCTTACGGAACAGCATTTCACTTACAAAAATATAGGTGTGCTGTGTACACGCAGAATGCATGCCAAATGCTTAATTGTGCAATGTTTCCATGTGATTCACCTACACAAAGTGATTCTAAGTGAACCAGGTCTAAAAGGCAAATCAGATTCTCATGCTGCAAGCTTGACATGTGTGCAGCAGGTAAGCTGGTGCGAACATCTTTTAAAAAGCACATCAGGTTCACATGCTGCATGCTTGTGATGTGTGCAGCAGCTAAGCTGGTGCAAATCTCATCTAAAATCACATCAGTTTCTATTTCTTACACAACTGCTAGCAATTAGATCCATTAAAATACATTTTCATCGAGTTCCCACTAAAATTAGGTAAACTCATTAATTCTGATCTTTTTGCAAGATGTTTAATGGCTTTTGATTTTTGTCAGTAAATCACCATTAATGTGTGAAGTATTGTTTGCTTACTGCATTAAATGCTTAGGATATACTCAGTCAGCATCTCCCATTCCAGATTTGTGAAGAGGTGCCTCTGTGTTGTGAAGCCCGACCTTTTTGTTTTGGGCCATGCAAATCCCTTTATACATATTTAGTGCTACAAATTTGTTTCTCCATGACTGTTTTGATTCACTTACTTTCTCTTTGTCATTCTGTATGGAGCATATACACTATGGTCAAGCACTCTTTGTGCTGAGTAGGGTCTTGGAAACATGCACCATACCTCACGTTTTGTCACCAAAATGAGGGACATAGAAACTCAAAATGAGGGACACTAACCCTCATGACAATCATGACACATCCTGAAACATGGAGATACAGTACCTCAGAACACAGTGTAAACCATTGTATTTACTTACACCGATATTCGCACGTGAGAATGAATTTCTACCATAAGGCAGGGATGCCATTTAGGTAGGATGGGGGGGAAGTTACCCCCCTCTGCATTTGTGCCTAGGCTGTTCTTATGGTATGGCAATAATGGCATTACATTTGATACACAAATGTTGATGGCAGATTTGGACTTAATCTTTTGAACAATAAGTGCCCCCCTGGCCTGTGTGCACTCAAGCTGCAGTTGCACTCCTAACTCAACTGTGTCTGTATTATGTTGTCCACTCTTTCCACCTATTAGCAGTGGCACCATCACACATGACGTAGAGGAGCTCCAACCAAGCATGAACACGAGTCATGTCAGTGTGACACTATCTTTCCTACCACAGAGTAGGCAAACTGCACACTACAGGTTGGAGGACTCAGTGAGCACTGAACTCTCAATAGCAGTATTGTGGCAGCATATTTTTGTTGATCTAGTCTTAGTGAATCTCGGTCTCCCTGATGGCTGAAGGGGCAGAGGGTGAGCTACAAGCTAACTCGAGACTAGGCTACCTACTTACTCTACTAGGTTTGCTTCTCCAAAAAAAAAAAAAATGCACAGACCCCCCCCCCCCACAGCAGCAAGCTAGGCCTAGCAGCAGTGGTGACAGTGGTGTGGGTGGCCTTCATAGGCCTTGATCAGTGCAGTACGGCAGCAGCCAAGCAAGAAGCAAGCAACGCAGGATGGGTGGGTTCAGTTGGTGAGGTGACTTGGTTACGGACCATGTGGGGACCTGGGATGGTTGGTTCTAGCATCCAGCTTCTGGAAAAAGGACAGAGGAAGAGTGGACTGAAAACTGGGATGGTGGCACACTGGGCCAGGCTACAAGTTCTGGCCACATGGCCGGGTAAGTAATAGTAAATACTTTTTTTTACAGGGGGATTGGGGAAGGAGGAAGGACTGAAATATTGATGTGTTTTTCATATTTCTGCACCTTTGGGTGGCTTCATGACACATATAGGATAGGTATGGAATGGAATGGAGTTGAGGAGAGAAATTGGGACAACTTTTTTTGGGGGGGGTCATGACGTCATCCAGGAAAAAAATTGGTTAGTAACTTGGTGGGTTTAAGCCCAAATCTGATACACTGCTGTAGGGTATAGACAGATGAATCTTATACATTTACATTTTTCCTGATTTGCATATCACTTTTCAGTCACAACAAATAGGTTTTACCTTTTAGAGATGTTCCAGATATTCTAGAGCTTGCAAACTAGAGGCTAACTAACACAAGGCCTCCATTGCTGTTGGCTTCCCCCTTCTAAAATCTGAAATGGCGCCCATGCCATAAAGTCTAAATTTACAGGACATCCTCTGTATGAGCAGCATGTTTTCCATGACAGAGGGATTAATAAGGAGAAGAGCAGAGCAGAGCAGTTTTATGGGGTAAAATAAGGGCTGTCCATTGCATTCAGGAACAGTTGAGCAGTATGGTATGCACAGACTATTGGAGCCCCACTATAGTCAGACTTATGCCCCCTTCCCCCAGTGAAGCTGACATCCAAATCCCCATTCTCATGCACATTACTACATAGGGCAAGGGATACTACAGGGGCATGCACCATTGAAATGAATGGTGGCATTTTTTTATTACTGTTTTTACTATTTTTTACATTATTGATGGAGAGTTGGAGATTAATGAAGGCCACTGCTCAACTAACAACAAGGACCTTGTTAGTAGAACAGTGGTCTTCATTATTCTCCAACTCACCATCATAATGTATAAAATAGTAATAAAAAATAAGTCCATTCATTTCAAGGGAGTAAGCCCCAGCACTCTGACCCATGGACACCATCTCCCAAAGACTCCTGCCTCTGGCTCCCTAGTACTCAAGTAAGAGACTCTTGACTTATAGCTATACTTGGTTGGTTGTCTGTAGCAGCATGGCCACACTTTGGGGGGGGGGACTGGCCATGTTGGTGGTTGTCGAGTTTTTACTACTTTTGTGTTTGCCCCTTAAAGTCTGTTTGCATGGAAGCATTCAAAACTATGGAGAGAAAATAATAGGAGTAGAAGCCAGATAGAAATAATTAAAAAGGTTTTTGGGTATGTGTGTGTATTGGGGATTGGAATAACCACATCTGTTTCCATTGATATGTGTGCTACAGCTCAGCTGTGCAGCTGAAATGAGGGCATATAAGAAAACTAAAAAGTATAACAGTGGCTATAAGCATACTGCACGTGTGCAGATGAATTCAGATTTGTATTGAAGTACAAGCCAGCTACAGTTTTACAATAGCGCTGTGACAGCGCTCTCTGCCACTTATCCCACAGTAACAGACACAATGCCTAGTGTTGGCATTGTGCCTTTGGGGATGCCAGTGTGTGTCTATCGGGGGGCTGTGCCCCCCGAACCTCCGATTTGTGGGTCTCCTTTCCCCACAACTCCCAGTCTCTAAATATCTAACTCTGAGTCAGAGTTGGATGGGGGGGCGCAACACTGGGAAATGCACCACCACTGTCTTTCTCACAAAAGCACAGCAACTCAATGTAGAAAGGTGATTTTTGTCTCTGTGCTGGTGTTCGTGGTGGTGGTGCTGTTGACCTTGTGTCAGCACACCATGAGCCACATGTGTGCAGGCAGCATGGCTTAGTGGTTAGAGGCACTGAACTGCAAATCAGGAGACTTGGAGACCTGGGTTTGAATCTCATCAGTCCCCACTTGTACAGTATATCGTGTAATCCTGAGCAAGTCAATAAACTTTAACATGTGCAGTTATCAGTGACCACTTACTTTTTGCATGCATGCCATGTGCATGCAGTCTGTTCCAATTTAACATAAAAAGCATGCTTTCCACACTTGCTTGCTGCACGCATGCCACATGCATGCAGTCGGTTCCAATTTAACATTTAAATCATGCTTGCACAACGCATATAACATGGGTAGTTCTGTATGTACAGCATGAAAACATTTCTTATAATTATTTCAGTAAGGGTTTGAAAGTGCAAATGAACAGGAGTTTGTCAAGGGGTTGGCACAGTACGATAAACTGCTCCATTCTTCTTGGTCTGAGAAGGCACATATGACAACTTCTATAGAATTTAAGTACTATCCAGCTAGCTACCTCAGTGAAATTTAATAATATGCGAGGGGCATAGGTGAACAGGGATATGAGGTACAGTATGTGGGAATGGGACATGGAAACACTTTGTAAAGAGTGTGTACCAGTGGTTACTTCTGCAGGAGGTAGGACTGAGCCAGCCAAGTTGGTGGTACAACAACTACCAGTGGGTCCTAAAGTCACTCTCAAGGATAAACCTACTGACACAGGACATATATTTATATGAGACAGAAAAACACAAAGAGAGAAGCAGCTCTGCCAAGGATCATAAAATCTGGTAAAGAGGATAATCCAGTGTGTTGGCAAAGAAAAGCATTGTCATACCAGTAAGTAGTATCATGGCTAGACATGAATCATTAGAGTTAAATAAGCTGTACAGTCAACATAAACTTCCCTTGGGAGGAATAACAGTTGTACAGTATTGGCTCAAAGCAGCCATGTCTGTTTATTACTTGCCCTAACCAATGACATAACTAGAAACATCGAAACATAGCAGTTGATGGCAGATAAAGACTGCAAGGTCCGTCCAGTCTGCCCATTTCTTTTCCTACTTTATAAATGTGCCATCAGCCTTTGCACTGTCAATGGCCTATCTATTCATACTCATCTATATTGCTCCCTTATGCCTCTCCCATGCCTATTTGAAGCCCTGCACTGTATTCATATCCACCACTTCCTGAGGTAGGACATTCCATCCATCCACCACCCTTTCTGTGAAAAAGAACTACCTCACATTACCCCTTCATCGGCCTCCCTCTAATCTCATGCTGTGTCCTCTTGTCCTGCTATTTTTCTTATATTGAAACATGTTAGACTCTTTCACCTTGTTAATGCCTTTAAGGTGTGTGAATGTTTCGATCATATCACCTCTCTTCCTCCTTTGCTCTAGGGTATACATATTGAGCTATGTTAATCTGTCCTCATATGTTTTCTGATGCAGTCCCTTCACCATTTTGGTTGCCCTTCTCTGGACTGTCTCAATTTGGTTAATGTCCTTGTAAAGGTGTGGCCTCCAGTACTGCACGCAGTACTACAGATGGGAAATAACCAGTGTCTTGTAAAGAGGGATTATTACCTCTCTCTTCCGACTTGTGATACCCCTACTAATACAACCCAGTATCCCCCTAGCCTTACCTACTGCTTTAGTGGTCTGCTTGGATGATTTCAGGTCACTGGTGATGATAATGCCCAAGTCTCTTTCTTCCCTTGTGACTGCCAGCAACTCCCCTCCCATCTAATAGGTGGCATCAGGGTTTCCCTTCCCTATATGCATGATCTTACACTTCTTTGCATTAAACCCCAGTTGCCACTCTTCTGACCATTTTGCTAGTTTATCCAGATCTCTTCTCATTCTGTCCACCCCATCTGGATCATCTACTCTATTGCAGATCTTGGTGTCATCTGCAAACAGTCAAACCTTACGTGCCAGTCCATCTGCAATGTCACTGATGAAGATATTGAAGAGGACTGGTCCCAGGACTGATCCCTGAGGTACCCCACTTGTGACTTGCATCTCTTCTGACTGTATACTGTTTACCACCACTCTCTGTTTTCTGCCTGTCAACCAGTTTGGCACCCAGTTGACCAACTTCTGACCCACCCCGAGCCTACCCAGCTTATTAATCAATCTTCTATGTGGAACAGTATTGAAAGCTTTGCTGAAGTCAAGGTAGGTGACATCAACTGCTCCCCCTTGGTCCACCACTCTGGTTACCCAGTCAAAGAAATCTATGAGATTAGTTTGACAGGACCTTCCTTTTGTAAACACATGCTGTCTGGGATCCTGTGCTCCTATGGATTCCAGGTGTTGCACTATCCTTTCCTTAAGGAGTTCGTCCATAATCTTGCCCACTACTGAGGTAAGACTGACTGGTCTGTAGTTCCCTGCCTCCTCCCTGCTATCACTCTTGTGGAGCAGGATCACATAAGCCCTTCTCCAGTCTTCTGGGATCTCTTCTGTGCTCAAAGACTCACTAAACAGTTCTGCTAATGGCTCTGCTAGTTCCACCCTTAGCTCCTTTAGACCTTGGGATGTATGCCATCAGGTTCCATTGCCTTGTCCACCATGAGCTTATTGAGCTCTTGTAGGACCCTTTATTTTGTGAAGGGACTAGTGCTCACCTCCCTTCCCCCTGTGATACTGAGAACCATGGTCATGGCTTCAACTGTACACTCTGTTATGCTGCTGTCCAGCCTCTGCCATTTAAAAAGAAATGCAAAAAAAATCAAAAAAGTAAAATACACTGAGAGCAACATAGCAATAGCATGTTGTTTCAAACATAGCTATCCTGCTTACAGAGAACAGAATTATGTTCTAATAACTTTTTTTTTAACATGAACATGTCTTCTGATCCAGATGGCATACTTCAGCAGTACCGTCTCTTCCTCATTTCACTGCCAGATTTGAGCAATATGGCATTGACAGGAAATTCAAGTGAAGGCAGAGCTTCATTTAGCTGGTTAAGAACCCATTCTTGTTTCCCATAGAGACAATCACCACACCATCAAATGGGGTAAATGGCCATAGTCATATGTATATTAAAAGTATTAAAACAGTTCCTACACATGCTTTGTGTGCAGTGGTGAACCCCCACTAGTGTGGCAAAGCAGTAAGACAGACTTACTCTACCTCCGTCTTCCCCTACCCCCCAGTCCTGTACCCCTTCTGACCCTCCCTCCCTTACTTCTCCCTTTTCAAGGTAGAGGGACAGGTGTTTAGGCTTAAACACTCCTTAGGATCACAGTTAGATAGTCTAGGACCAGGAAATGCCAGAGCTTAGTTATCCCCATACAGCCCTCTTCTTCTCTGGAAGCCTGCCCTGATACCTATTCCCTACTGGATCTCTTGTGCCATAAATAGCTAACTCCTCTCACCCTTGCCTCTGGCTGGCTACAGCCATCTCTTCCTTCCCCCTCCCTGATCTGGGCAAGCTCATACATGTGGCCATTTGGTCAGGAATGTGGTAGGGAGGGGGAAGGGAGATTTCTGCCCTGCTGGGGGTACGAGGGATCCAATAGCCAAAGTCCCCTCCTGCTCAAATTGTCCTGGAAGAGTCATTCTTGTTCTTTGCTGTTCATAGACATAGCCATGCACATATCTGTATGCTCATAGTTGGCAATTAGAGTACTTCTATTACTACTGAATGTATTAGATCTAATGAAATTATCCATGAAAACTGGATAAAATTTCAAGTATTTTCCACATTCAGCTCAATAGGATTGAATTTAAAGGTATCCATTACCTGTGGCACATTATCTAAGCACGTTGACATGGAATTAAGTTAACACAAACATAATCTGGCTTGAGTAAAAAATATCACTGTACATACCCTGCTGTGAACATTTTGCAACAGCTTTTTTCACAGCACATACTGTACAATTTCAAAGGTACTAATTCAGCAGGTCATACAGAATGAGACAGGGATATGAAATCTTGAAAAGTGAAAAGGGATGTGTCTTCCCCTAATACTAAAGTTCAGTATCCTCCTGTAAGCCCCTATGTGTTTATCATCATCAGTGAGTTTTTCTTTGATCACATTTAGGTCATTTTCCATCCCCATCTGGTACCCAGAATGCACTATTTATGCAATTGTATTTAGACTAGGACCTTAAATGACATTTCTATAAGGTACACAGAATCACCTGATTTTTTTCGACAGTCTTCATTTCTCTATTTGCTTGCACAGGCACAACAAACATATTGCTATGGTAGCAGACTTCAGAGGCATGTCACTGTCACATCCAATGCAGCTAAGGCTGTAGAGGGCTTGGCGGTGACAGGCCAATAATCAGAAAGGCTGATCATGACACCTTCCTGCTGGTGATGGGTGAAGACTTTATGTAGATGAAAGGAGTCAGCCACTCCTATGACACAGCAGCTGGATCCTTTCATATACATGACACCACTCAGCAACCTGTTGAGTGGCATCATTGTCAGACGAGCCCGTACTGTTCTGCCCTGCCATTTTTGTTTGTTCCAATCTTTTTCATCCCTCTGCTCAGTACCACCCACTAACCTTGTTCTTCCCGGCCATTTTTCTTTGTTCCCCCACTCCAATCCTCTGTTCATTATCATCTGTCAACTGAATTCTGCTCTGCTCTGCCATTTTATTTCCGTCCCACCTGCTCCACCCTGTGCTCAGTACCACCCTCCAACCCTGTTCTGTTCTGCCCTGCCCAGCCATTTCTCTCTCTTCCTCCCACTCCATTCCTCTGCTCTGTACCACTGTCCAACTTCGTTCTGCCCTGCTATTTTTTTCCTCTTGCTCCATGACTGCTCAGTATCACCCACCAACCCTGTTCTGCCCTTCCCTACTGTTTTCTCTCCCTTCCCAATCCATCCCTCTGCTCGTTCCCACCTTCCAACCCCATTCTGCCATGCCCAGCCTTTATTCTTTCTTTCTCCCACTCCATCCTTCTGCTCTATACCACCCACCAAATTCCTTCTGCCCTGCCATGCCATTTTTCTTTTTACATTGGCTGTGCTTGTGCACCCAATGTTTTGTGGCAAGGATAGGGGATTTTGGGGGGTGTCACTGCTGCAGCCATTGCAGTTCACAAAAGCAGAGGCTCAGCAGTCTACATCAATGAACACGCACTGTGGTCCTGACATCAATCCTCTGTTTGGTGGGATGAAACATCATGTACTTCAAAGGACGGAAGCTGCTCCAATCAGAGAGGGTGTCAGTGCTTTGATTTGCATGAAGCCAGTCAGCAAACAGTTGAGTGGCTTTAAATGGAACCTGTCACTCTATAAAAGAAAAACAAAAACATGTAGGATGATGTCTGTTGCTGGCCCCTCTGTAACTGCCCCCCCACCTGGCTGTCCCTCTGAGCACCCATGGCCCCACACACCCACAGACATAACACTGACACTGAGGGTATCCAATTCCCCCTGTGTCATCATCACATAGTTTTTGTTTTTTTTTGTATCTGTAGCCTGTGACTCAGAAAACCATCCACTGATGTTTGTGGCTGATGCCCTTGTAACTGTTCCCTCACCCAACCCTCCCTCAGAGCACCCACCACCCCACCCCCAACAAATATAATCCTGACACTGGGGTGCTCAATCCCAGTGACATCCTTTGTAGTTTTTTAATTTTTAATTTTATTTATATAGATTGCGGTAACAAGAAAAACATCCCTCAGTGTCTGTTGCAGGTGCCCGTGGCTGTCTCCCCACCAACCCCCTCTAAATACACCCCATAAACATAACACTGACACTTGTCATCACCTGAAATATAGAAAACTGTCCCTCATCATTTTGTTGTGCGTTAGTTCCCCCCACCAACCTCAGCACCCACAATCCCCCTCCCTGAGCCCTTACTTAACCAGCAGGGGTCTAATGCCATAATCTTTTCTGGAGTGCAGAGACATCTTCATTCTTCAAACCCAGACTGCGAACTGAGGAAATCAGGAATTCAGTTCAATGTATTTCAATGGTGTTTTGAACTTACTGGCATAATTTGACCATTTCTGTATATTTTTGCCCTAATTTTTCAACATACCTTTTTTGGGACCCCACCTCTTGGAGAGTTACAGTGACATTAGGCAAATCTGTCCTGAAAGGTGATTTTGCAGTTGCTGCATGAAATCAGCTTTTAGGCATGAGTTGAAATTTTGTTCTACCCTTTGTTCATGAGGTGGGGTCATAAGAAGGCTATGTTGAAAATTTGGGGCAAAAATATTAAAAAACAACAAAGGTATGAGCTTATATTGAAATTTGCAAATGCAAGCTCATAACTCTGGTAATTTTCAATATTTTGACCCCAGATTTTCAACATAGCCATTTCTTTACAGCACCTCATGAATATGACAGCTGTCATTTTTCAAATTCTGGCCAAAATGTGTTTTTGTAGCTGTGGCATGGAATGAAGTTTTGTCTGGGATTTGAAAACTTTTACCTGCCATGTTCATTAGTGAGCTAATAAGAAGGCTATGTTGAAAAGTTGATATACAAATATGGTAAAATGCCCAGGTTATGATTGAGCATTACACTACTTCAACATTTACTCATAACTTCACCAATTTTCAATATTTTGACTCCACACTTTCAACAAAGACATTTTTCCACACCACCTCATAAATCTGAGATGTGTCATTTTTAAAATCCTGGGTGAGATATGTTTTTGTCCATTATAATACAAATGGCACATGTCATGTCTTTAAGGCAAATCCTAGAACAAGTATCTTCAAAATTTGGGGTCAGAACTGCAAAAAACAAATTAGCAAGCAGTTAACATTCAGCATTGACAAATACTTGTTATGTTTTGTTTCCACCAGAAAAGCAGAGAGCCATCCATCAATGTCTTATGTGACCAACACTTACCAATCCACCCATCCCCACTTGCCCCCCAGCTCAGCACCTACGCTCCCACCCCTCACGTACCTAAAAAGAGTCTAGTGCTGAAAATCCACTCTGTGAAGAAAACACATCCTTCATCTTCAATGCTGATTGGGAAATGAGGAAACAAGATAAGTGTGGCTAATGGATTTCAATTTATTTTGAGCTTTTGCTCATAACCATGTCATTTTTAAAATATTTTTTCACCAAATTTCAAAAAGAACCTTTGTTGGTATCCACCTCATGAACAAGGAAGTGAAATTTGACATATTTGGCCTGAAAGATGATATTGCAGTCACTTTGTGAAATCACCTTTCAGGCAGGATTTGCAAATTTTCATCTACCAGGTTGATAAAGGGGAGTCACAGAACGTCTATGTGGAAAATGTGGGGTCAAAATCTAAAAAAACACTAAAGTTGTGAAGGTACATTGAAATTTTTCAACATTCGCTCATAACTTTAGTACAGTAGTTTAGAATATTTTGACCCCAAATTGTCAACATAGCCATTTTTTCTCACCAACTCATGAATGTTACAGGTGCCATTTTTCAAATCTGGGCAGAAAGGTAATTTCACAGCCACTCCACAAAATTACCTTTCTGGCAGGATTTGAAAACTTCACCTACCTGGTTCATGATGTGAGGTCATAAAAAAGTTTATTTTGAAAATGTGGACTCAGAATTTTAACAAAAAAACCACCAATGTTATGAAGGTACACAATGGCTCAGTGTTGTTACACCTCCAGGAGTGGTTGGTAGGGGTTGCGAACAATGCTCTGATGTTCTGATGTCTTTGATGTACTGATAGGCATTTCTATTGGTTGATTTTCTGTGGCTACTATAAATTGTTTGGAATAACATGGTGGGGCCTATTAGTGAGCCTGAGGGTAGGCAATCTGACCATAGCTTAGATTTGTTGTTTGAGTCATAGTTTAGGATTTTAATTTAATTGAGTAACCATTTGGGTGCTGGCCAGGTTTCGGCTGTGGTAGAGAAGAAAGGAGTAAGTGGAGGCCCCAGGTGAAGAAAAGTACCACAGTTGTCGAGGTAATAAAAAGGGCAAAATATAGTAGGATGAGTATAGTATTGGCGTGTTTTCCTTTTGTAAAAAGAAGCAGTGCTTTTAAATTGGGGGCATGGAGGCTGACTGAAGATCCTGTTTATTGGACTATGTTAGTTGCATGAGCGGGAGCAGGTACAGTTAGTGGAGATGTTGATGTCAGTTAAAACAAAGAAAAATGAATGGTACAAAAAACTAAAGTAGATGGGGTTTTGAAAAAGAAGTGTGATTGTAACAATAATCTATAGAAAAAATGTTTAAGTAAGTGAGATAGAGAGCTGTGAAAGAGTGGGTGGCTAGCAGGAAAGGAAAGAGTTTGTTAGTAGTGCTGGAATGTGGGCAGGGGGCGGCAGCCATGAGCATGTAACTAACTATATGTTTAAATCAGTGATGATGAATGTTCTATATGTATAAATCAGTGGTCTCCAATATATATTATATATATATATATATAATCACACATGCCCCCACAATGCAAAGCATCATGGGCTGCATATGCGAATCACCACAACTTTGTATATATATTGTATATATACATATATAGGCAGGAGTGGAATATGGAAAATATTCTCACTCCTGCAGAGTGAGAATTCCCAGCTCACTCTGCAGGACTGAGATTATTTTCCATACCCTATGATCTGCCCATCATGTGTGCAATTTATACCACAGGGGTGAGAGCTTCAGGAACATTTTTTCTGATTCTGTGTATTTCCTGCTCATTCTGTGTGTGCTGTCAGTGTGTGTGTGTGTGTGTGTGTGTGTGTGTGTGTGTGTGTGTGTGTTCTGAATGGACTGGGAGCCAGAAACACAGGTGAGTGTGTTTTACAAAGCTAATTGAGTGAGTCAGAGGCTCAGTGAGAAAGACAAACTGCTGCAGGTAGTGCTGAGAAACAGAAACTGCTTTGTAAGAGTTTCATTTATAATTCGGTTTGTTTTGAAGCTGAGATCAGCACAGTAATGGGCTAGGAATGTTAGAAACACAATGGGACACAGGTGAGAGTCTTTTGCAAAGCTAATTGAGTAAGTTGCAGCTTCAGTGAGAAAGAGAAACTGTTTTTTGAAGCAGTTTCCTTTAGAACGCAAGCTGCAGAACAGATATTCTAACTCTGGTGACATCAGCAGAGTGTGGATAAATGTCGTCTTCAGGATTTATTCTCACTGTGGTGGAAATAACACAGGATATCCTACTGAGAAAGCTCTAACCCCATTGGTGTGTATATATATATATATATATATATATATATATATATATTATATATATATCTATATAGATATAGATATATATACATATAAATAACTGCTTTGGTAAATGGATTTATCAGCAGCCTTTTGTGTCCACCACATAACATAAACAAGTGATATGCAGTGGGGACCTGTGTGATACATGATTTATCTAAGCAAGTGCTGTTTGACCTCAGATAACCTCATGAGTGGTGTAAGCAGCATGAGTGTAGATAAATCATTTATCACACAAGGTCCCCTCTAAGTATTTTATTAATGCAATCTGGCAGGACCTTGTGTGATAGATTATTTTTTTAGCTTAAAAAAATTGAACTTTGTAGGTATATTTTGTGAGCTAGAGGTATTGTGCATTCTGCCATCCCAGTTTCCATAGCCAGTGCCATGGACGTGATGTCAGGATGATGAGTTGATGCTGCAACATGGCACTTCATTGACACTGCAGAACTTCCACAGAAATTACAAACCACCAGCACAGATGCTCTGCAACAAATGTTAACCCTGCACTCAGAACTTGGGCTCAAAGTACTGCAGAAAAATTGGAGCCTTGGTTATTGGGTTGAAACTGACAGCTGATCTGATTGCCTTTTATATTTCAATGCTTGCTCAGCTGTTTGTGCCCCATGGAATCTGGGCTCATGTGTTAGAAACTGCTATAATGTGGTTGGAGGACCCACCCATTCCAGACCAACCTGGGAACGTTCACTGTTGCCCTGCTACCCCTGAGGCTGCTCATTGCAAACAGCATGAAGTCTGCCCTGGACAGTGTAGAGCAGGAGTTGAATGTAATCAGGAAAAAAA
Organism: Neoceratodus forsteri; assembly: GCA_016271365.2. Lineage (NCBI taxonomy): Eukaryota > Metazoa > Chordata > Ceratodontiformes > Ceratodontidae > Neoceratodus > Neoceratodus forsteri. The sequence goes on from CM057455.1 coordinate 703,694,858, forward strand.
CATCATTTCAATAGCTAGCTCACTCCTCTGTTTGTTCTCGCTATACCTAATCACTTGGTGCAGTGTCCTATTAACACAAACTCATGGGTAGTGGGAGAGAGCTTGCTCCTTTCCATGTTTTCATGGCAGGAAGCTGTGCTGACAGACAGGAGTTTGCGTGTTTTTCAGAAAGCCAAGTTACTGTTTTGCTCTCTTTTCCTCCTTGTTTTGGCAGTGGTGGGCTGGATTGCTTGGTGCTGGCAACTTCTGTAGCTAGTGTGTTGCTCTACTTGACTTCATTCCTGGTATTGGGCTCACAGTCAGGGTTGAGAAGAGGTGAGTGCTTGCTTAGGGTCTACATCTTTTTAATGACTTATGCGACCCACTGGGCTAACCCCAGGCCACACCCCTGAACCTTCTGCCAGCATTGCCAGCAAGGAAGAGCAAATACCTTTTGCAGAGAAGCTGCCAAATGGACTGTCCAAACCTGTCATGACCAGACCAACTAGTTTGCTCTTCTAATTTTCCATTCCTGCCCTGACCCAAAATTGTGTGCGTCTACATCACTGCAGGAGGGTGATGGCTACTTTGTGATCCTCTGACACAGATGCAGTTAACATAGAAACATAGAAACATAGACTTTGACGGCAGATAAGGACCGCTTGGCCCATCTAGTCTGCCCATTTCCCTACCTACAGGATAGGCCGCAGATCCTAGTTAACCAACAGCCTATTTCTTCCTACCCCCCACAAGATTTGCCTTATGTCTGTCCCATGCATTCTTGAAATCTCCCACAGTTTTAGACCCCACAACCTCCTCAGGAAGGCTGTTCCATGCATCCACTACCCTCTCTGTGAAATAATACTTCCTCACATTGCCCCTGAACGCCCTCCTTCTATCTTTAAATTGTGTCCCCTTGTTCTTGTAAGTCTCTTTTTCTGAAAGATGCTACCCTCTTGGACTTTGTTGATTCCACTGAGGTACTTAAAAGTTTCTATCATGTCCCCCCTCTCCCTTCTTTCCTCAAGGGTATACATATTAAGCTCCTTTAGTCTCTCCTCATACAGCTTCTCTTGCAGACCCTGCACCATTTTAGTTGCCCTCCTCTGGACTACCTCTATCCTGTCTATGTCCTTGCGGAGATGAGGTCTCCAGAACTGGACACAGTACTCCAGATGGGGTCTCACCAACTGTCTGTACAGAGGGATAACAACTTCCTGTTTTCTGCTGCTGATGCCTCTCCCTATACATCCCAGTATAACCCCAGCCCTCCCTACTGCCTTCTCACATTGATTGCTAACCTTAAGGTCACCTGATATGATTACCCCCAGGTCCCTTTCCTTTTTTGTTGTTGTTACTACCTCCCCACCCATTGTGTATTCTTCCCCTGGGTTCTTGTTTCCCAGGTGCATTATTTTGCACTTCTTTGCATTGAATCCTAGCTGCCATACTTCTGACCATTCCTCCAACCTTGCCAAGTCCCTTTTCATCCTTTCCACGCCTCCTTGTGTATCAACCCTGTTGCAGATCTTTGTGTCATCTGCAAAAAGGCATACTTTTCCTTCCAGTCCCTCTGCAATGTCACTGATGAAGACATTAAAAAGGACTGGACCCAATACTGGTTAGTTGGGTCAGAAGTTTCAGGAGAGTCAGTGGGTGTGGTGGTCAGTGGAAGGCAGAAGGCTGCATTTGTTGTGCTTCAGCTGGCACTACAGGGCCAATGTCAAGGTGGGGACTGAACATTAATAAAAAAGCTGAAAGTGGTCACAAAGTCTGCCAGTCAGGCCTATCCAGTTAGGAAGAACTCCATGAGATACCTGCAGCTTTCCTGAGGAGGTGAGCACCTCTAGCTATGCCCAACAACTACACTAGAAATACAAGCCAGCAAACTTTCTGCACTGACCAATGCTTGGTTAAAATTACTCTGCCAATGAAAACCTAACTCAACTATAGCAGCATCTCATTTAGAGCAGTGTCCTACACCTAACCCATTTTGCAGCTGGGAGGGCTTGCTGCAGTGTGAGATTGAGCGTGATATAGCTTACTTTTATCTTTATACTGTAGACAGTTCCTGAAAATGCCTACTGAAAAAAACCTTTTTACAGTGTAAATATAGATATATGCAAGGGGGATTATATAAATAAATATAACTGCAGTTATTTTTTCAAAATTTTACAGAAGAATTTGAAAGTGGAAACTTATACCTCTTAAAAACTGTGTTCTCCATCTTAAAAGGGAAAGGGATGTCCAAGTAAAATCCAGTACCTTAAATAATATGTATTTGTTATATCTATAATATTATTATATTTTTTTACTGATTTTACATCTGCATCTGTAATATGTTTGTCATCTGTAACTTTGGTAAATGTCAGGTTGTAACTGAATATAGATATCTGTTTGTCTAGTGCACTTACTGGGTTAATAAAAACTTAAATAATTAAAGATATGTGTTACTATATGTTCCTTTTAACTGAAGTGTTCTCATTGTAACAAGCATGAAAAAGTGTTTACTTGGTCTACCCTGATTGCTATATTATAAGTGGATTGCGTGGTCCCATGCAGAAGTTATGTTTTAATTACGGAAACGGTAGTCATGGTTTATGTGATTTGCTGCTTTTTATTTTATTTTGCAAACAGACCTTGCTTGGGTTTTCAGTAGTCCCACTGATTTCATTGAATGTTGTTGTGGTATTACAGACTGGAACTGACAGTCCTGAGCTTGAGGGTAGACACATGCAATCTTGTGAAATCCAGCAACTGGTTTTCTGAAACATGTTAAACTTGTTTTATGTTGTGAATATAAACAGTATTTCAGCAATTAAGATGACTGATGACAACCATCAATGTTTAGAGCTGTAAATCTTCTGGTCATGCACAAAAAAAGGGCAACTTATACCTGGAGGCTTTGTCAGGAAACTGATACCAATAAAGCATGCAAAGAGCCAAGACCACATCTAGGGATAGAAAGCTTTCTTCCAAGGAGAGAGACACACACACACACACACACACACACACACACACACACACACACAGTTAGGGTAGAAACACACAGCTTTAAAGGTTGTAAAATGTGATGTTAAGGTAAACAAAAGTCCCTTCACACTTGGTAAATCGGTGATGTGGTGTTCCTCATTGTTTGAACCATTCCTTGATGCAGAATGCTAGTATCCTAACTACTGCTCTGTCTCAACACGTTCAAATTTACTCACATACCAGTGCTCTGACAGAGGTGCTGACCTTAGGGTACCACCAAGGCTGCATTGATCACTCATTGAAAAACTAAAGAACATTGTACTACAGATTCAACTAAAGTTAGGGGACTTTACCCAAAAGGTGAATTTCTTACTTTTGAGGCTTTTGGCCCCTGTCTGGTGCCACTGCCCTTGCAGGTTAATCCTGATGAAGTCGAACTGCAACCCCCCCCCCCCAAACTAGGTCCAAATCATGTGGTCCCTTGCCCTAATATCGACTGGAGGCAACACACCCTTCAGAAGACTTTATCTCATCCCCCCTTTTTCCCCTGTACCCTCAGACTAGAATACTTCCAAGCTGCCATTCATGACTGTGACAGTTTAAAACATTTCTTCATACTACTTAAGTTTTATCCCCTTGGAGGAGGATAAAAACCTGGAAAAAACCCTCCTTAATGGAAAAACCAGGAAAACTCATAGCCAAACCCCTAATGCGGTCACCCTTAATGGGTCAATGGGTTCCCTGTCTAAGTTGGCTATCCCTAACCCTGCTTTTATGAGGGTGGGTTGGTTGGGGATCTGAAGAAAGGAGAAGAGGGACAGCTGCTGGCTGTCAGCTCCTTTTAACCCCTCTCTCTCCACCCCTTCATGAGATAGCCACAGCCAAACATGCAGCCCATGTGGTTCCTCCCCCTGGCATGACACCAAAGTCTCCTCTCCACCCCAGAAGGATTCCTTCTCCCTGTCTCCCAAGTCCGGGGGGGGGGGGATGACAAATGGCTGACTGCAGTAATTAATTTTCAACCCCTCTATTATCTTGTTAGCCTCCATTACCTCTGCCCTGAAATAACTCACAGACACAGGTCTTGGAGAAAATGTCTGCAGCCATGCATTTATTTAACATTACCACATTGGAGTAGCATGCACAGCTGGAAGAAGATGCAGCCCCATAAGACCCCACATGCCAGCCATTGTTGGATGTGCCAACCCTTGCATGCATCTGAATAGCACATGTACCTGCTGGGTTGTAGCCCACTCCCAAGAGTGGGAAGGTCATGTTGCCAAGTGGCATGCAACTGCCCCCCATCTGGTGCCACTGCCCTTGCAGGTTAATCATTATAAGGTTGGACTGTGAACTGCTCCCCCCAAACCTGGTCTGGGTCAAGAGGTCTCCTAGCCTCATGCTGATCCAAGGCATTGAGCCCCTTGTAAGAATTTGACTCATCCCTCGTTTTTCCCCTGTACCGTCAGTCTGCGAAACTCCCAAGCCACCACAGGATGGACACAGTCTGACACCCCAAGCAGCTCACTCCAACTGTGCTACCAAGATCTCAAGAAATGAATTCAACATCAAATTTCATCCCTCCTTCCATAACTTCTCACCATCCCAAGCATAAAGTCCCTGGTGGGAGATGATAGCTCCCCCCATGGCATCCATAAATTATCACATCTCTCTATTAATGAGAATACATGCTGCATTTAATGCATTCAAGTCCCTTGCACATGGCCAGTGCCTACACTGAATAAAGTGTGACCAGATAATAACCATTTTAGGCCACCAGTGTCTTATGGAATATAGGTCTTCCTCCATCAATGGTAGCAGGTTGATCACTTTCCGAAAGCCCAGATCTTCACCCCCCCGAGATGAATCAAAAGGATGTCTGGGCACTTCTACATCTGGGCCTCACTCACCAACCTAGGTAGCAGATCCCCCTAACACATGCCCTTTGTTCCCAATCAATGAATCTGCACCTTCTGTCAAGGTATTGCTAGGTTACACCCCCCAGACTGACAGACTGTTCTCTCCTTTGCCCAGTATATGAAGGAATGACCACAGATCCATATGCTCTTGGAGCCTTCTGGGAACCCAGAATAGACAAAGAAAGAAATTACTGTAAGTGTGGTCATATGTAACACAAAAATGCCTGTGATTTCCTACACCCCAGAGCCTGTATGTTGACACCCATCAAACCCTGGCTCTGAGCATTCATTGCTTCCCTGACCCAAAAGGAATGAGTTTTGAACTTTTGTGCATTTATGCTGGCTTGCTGGATTGCCAGGCCCAGAATATGCCTAAATTGGTAGGCTGTAATGGTCTTCCCATCCTCATGCTGAAAAATGGCGTCACACTCCTTCTGTTTGGCAACTGTGTAAGCTCTCACCTGACACAATTCTAAATCCTGACACAATTCTACAAATGTGGTAAGCATCTGCCCACAGACTGGGGACCCAGCAGGTCCCACAACCAAGAAGTCATTGAGGTAGTGCACTATTCCCCAGTTCCCTGATGCCTGTGCCGTGGCCCAATGCAAGAAGGTGCTGAACCCCTCAAATATGGCACAAGCCACTGCACAACCCATTGGCATGCAATTGTCCACATAATATTCCCCTTCAAACTTCTTGCCTAACAGGTCCCTGACTGTATGGTGTACTGACAGCAAGTGGAACGTAGACTCAGTGTCTGCTTTTGCCATCATGGCTCAGGGTCCTGCCGCCCACACTATCTAAATGGTCCTATTCAATGGCTCATACTGAAATGATGTGACCCGTGGATCAATATGCTAATTCACCAAATCCCCTTCTGGACAGGCGCAAGTGATTAATCATCTGGATTTCCCCATGAGCCTTCTTAGGCATTAGCCCAATCAGTGACACCCTAAGACTGGGCAGGGACAGAGCTGCGTAAGGGCCACTGACCCAACCCAGCTGCCTCTTTTTTTCCAGTTTTTCCCAGACCATCTGTGGATGGTCTCTAGCTGATTTCAGGTTCTCTGCCTCGTTTCCTCTCCGAGGCCCTAATATGAAATCCTAAAGCCAACTGAAAAACCTTCCTCTAACAGGTGGGTGGTCTTAACCAGAGTTTAAGCCTGCCCACCCATGACTTCTGGTGCTTCCTCCAGGCCCACTGAAATCCAGCCATTGGGGGCTTCAGAGAGCAGCACTGCATTTGTGAGTGCTGCTGTCCACAGGTGACACATTCATGTCGATACCTACAATTTGTTTTCAAACAGTTCCCCTGGTTGTAAGTGAGACACACTTTGGGGGGGTCTTGTCTCTTGCTGCTGCAGCCTGGAAACCCAAAGGGGAAGCCCACTGTGCATAGTACTGCCCCCTTCATGCATCACATCCACCAGCAGGGGTATATCCCGTGTCCCCTACACCAGGGTGGCATCATCCTGCCTCCATCACTGGAACTCCTCTTCATATTTTAGCCATGCCATGCTCCCTTTGTATCTGTGCACCAGTAAAATCCTGTTGCCATAATTAAATAGATTCAACCCTTTATCCAGCACCATTTTCAGTATGGTACAAGGATATACAAATAATACTGCTACCCAGTTATCAAAAGGCGGTGGGGGCACTTCTGCTTTGTTTCTGTTGGACCCCTCTGCCTGGTCCCTATTCCTCTCCTCCTGCTCTTCCGGATGATTAAGTAAAGAGAAGATACAGATATATCCCCTGTTATGTATTTGCTGCCTAACCTCATCCATCAGGTGGGTCCCCGCCAGCTTTGCCAGGCTGATATAATTGCTATGGCCCAATGCAGCTGCCATCTGGTCTGCTGTGGTGCCCGACCCTGTCGCTCCCGTGACCCCTTGTGCTGTTCCTTTCTGTAGCTGCTGCTCGGCCTCTGCTGACATCTGGGCCACCAGATCTAAGAGCCTGTCTAGCTTCTTATCTGCTGTTGTACCCCTGAGGGCCCCCTACTTCTCTGAGGCCAGGTTCATGGGTGCCGGGGCCTGTGCCTCTGAGTCTGGGGACAGGAGAACCATGTCCTTAGTGCGGGGTGATACAGAACCCACTGGGGCTGGCCCAAATTACCTTCTCTGGGCTCTGTCATCACACTTCCCCTGGAAGAATCCCCCCCAAAGCTGAAATCACCATGTTCTGGATCTGATCCTCAGAGAACTGAAGAGCCTTGGTACTTTCCTTGCCTCCCTGAGGTTTACTGGCTACATTCGTCAGAGGCATCGCTGTTTCCTTAGCTGGATGCTTCTTCTTGGTTGCCTTTGCCACTGCAGTCAATATTGATGAACCTTCTGTGCCCTCAAGGCATATTTCCAACCACACCCCACCTCACCGCTGGTACATCTTGTGTAGCTGGGACTCCTATGCTGATGTTGCCTTCACAAAGGAGTTCTTCCTGCTTGACATCTTTGCTCTGCAATGAAAAAAATGATCTTCCCCCCAGGAAAGGCATGTTAGTTAACTGTTGTACTAACATGGCCCCCCCCCCCAGGGTAGGGCCTTGCTGTGGCTGCCCAGCTTCTACCAGTGGTCCCCCCCCCAAGCTTCTTCCATGACCATTAGCTTGCCAGGATACAACCCTAGATCATGCAAGCTATAACACCATTGTATGATCAAACATGCTTCATACCCCTTTGCTACTGAGACACCGCAGCAGTTTTGTCCCAGCTGTACAAGATGTACCAGAGGTGAGGCGGGGTGTGGTTGGAAATATGCCTTGAGGGCACAGAATGTTCATCAACATTGACTGAGCACAGAAGAGGTCCCAGAAGACTGGAGAAGAGCTCATGTGAACCCACTCCACAAGAGTGGTAGCAGGGAGGAGGCAGGGAACTACAGACCAGTCAGTCTTACCTCAGTAGTGGGCAAGATTATGGAGGCACTCCCAAAGGAAAGGATAGTGCAACACCTGAAATCCATAGGAGCACAGGACCCAAGACACCATGGGTTTACAAAAAGAAGGTCCTGTCAAACTAATCTCATAGATTTTTTTGACTGTGTAACCAGAGTGGTGGACCAAGGGGGAGCAGCTGATGTCACCTACCTTGACTTCATCAAAGCTTTCAATACTGTTCCACATAGAAGATTGATTAATAAGCTGGATAGGCTCGGGGTGGGTCAGAAGTTGGTCAACTGGGAGGCAAACTGGTTGGCGGGCAGAAAACAGAGAGTGGTGGTCAACAGTATACAGTCAGAAGAGATGCAAGTCACAAGTGGGGTACCTCAGGGATCAGTCCTGGGGCCATACCTCTTCAATATCTTCATCAGTGTCATTGCAGATGGACTGGCGGGTATGATTTGTCTGTTTGCAGATGACACCAAGATTTGCAACAGAGTAGATGATCCAGATGGGGTGGGCAGAATGAGAAGGGAACTGGATAAACTAGCAAAATGGTCAGAAGAGTGGCAACTGGGGTTTAATGCAAAGAAGTGCAAGATCATGCACATAGGGAAGAGAAACAATGAAGCCACCTAAAGGCTGCGAGGGGAGTTGCTGGCTGTCACAAGGGAAGAAAGAGACTTGGGCATCATCATCACCAATGACCTGAAATCATCCAAGCAGACCACTAAAGCAGTAGGTAAGGCTAGGGGGATGTTAGGGTGTATTAGTAGGGGTATCACAAGTCAGAAGAGGGAGGTAATAATCCCTCTTTACAAGACACTGCTTAGGCCCCATCTAGAGTACTGCGTGCAGTACTGGAGGCCACACCTTCACAAGGACGGTAACCAAATTGAGGCAGTCCAGAGAAGGGAAGCCAAAATGGTGCAGGGACTGCATCAGAAAACATATGAGGACAGATTAATGGAGCTCAACATGTATACCCTAGAGCAAAGGAGGGAGAGAGGTGATATGATCGAAACATTCAAACACCTTAAGGGCATTAACAAGGTGAAAGAGTCTAACATGTTTCAGTATAAGAAAAATAGCAGGACAAGAGGACACAGCATGAGATTAGAGGGGGCCGATTAAGGGGTAATGTGAGGAAGTTCTTTTTCACAGAAAGGGTGGTGGATGCATGGAATGGCCTACTTCAGGAAGTGGTGGATATAACTACAGTGCAGGGCTTCAAACAGGCATGGGATAGGCATAAGGGAGCAATACAGATGAGTATGAATAGATAGGCCATTGACAGAGCAAAGGCCAATTGTACATTTATAAGGTAGAAAAAGAAATGGGCAGACTGGATGGGCCTTGAAGTCCTTATCTGCCATCAACTTCTATGTTTCTGTTTTTTTTTGCTAGTCCAACCATCAGAAATATATGTAAAAAAAGGGGGATATGCTGCTCTAGCAGCCCTTACCGAATTCATCACAATGGCAATACAGTGGTATAGCAATGGCAGTACTCTGGTCAGCTGAAAAATCCACAATGGTACTACAAAGTGGTACTCTGGTATCACAGTGGTAGGTAATATATAGATTTTCCTCAGTGCACTGGTAGTGCACTGGCACAATGGTGTCCCTATGACATTTGTTACCATTTTCTCTGTCTCACACATACACACACACACACACACACACACACACACGGACATAAACACACACTGGTAATACAATGGTATCATGAAATTTTGAGATTTTTGTCAGCTCCCCCAAATACTGGCACACTGGTGGCACCAAGGTACTGCATTATTTTGACATTTCAGTATTTGGTACCTCTCACAGCAACCCTACACTCATATGGTAGCACAGTGGTACCAGTATTAATCTCATTATACTCTGTACTCTAATGCATTGTTAAGATAAATTACATTATCAACCTCATGGAGGACAGCTCTCAATTCCAATATTTTTATTTGTTCACTTGTCTTTATCTTACTGGTAATGGACTGTTATTGTTCACATAGACCAGAACATTCAAAGGGAATTTGCGATCGCTAAATGGATTAGTGACTCTTAAACAACACTTTGCACCCCAAAAACAGGATAGGATCACAAAATGATATCTTGGATAGCGTGATTAGTAAGTCTCTGACCAGTTGGTGAATGGCTCTAAAAGATATTGCCTCCCTAAACCAGGTATTATCACCTCTGCCTCCTACCCCTGCCCATTTTGAGCTCCCACCATCAGTAATATTGCACTTCCCTTGGTGTTCAATCCATACATCGGAAACTGCCAATACCTACCTGCCCACCCAGTCCCACTGCTCCCACCATTCATGGCCCCCACCATATGTTTATGCACTCTCCCCACAGTGGCAATTGGTGGAGACACTCTGCTAACTTCTGTGACCAACTGAAGACAGAATGCCAATTTTGTGCTCACGTGCCTACTGTATAAACAGCTGTGTATATTTAGCAAATGACAGTGAACTATCATCCATTTTGTGCCTGATCAAGGAGCTGAGAGGAGGGTCTGTGCTGAATGTGGTAGGGTGGCAAATATATAGTAAGCCTGGGGACCAGGGGGTAGTGTTAGCTGTAAGAACTAACTGGGTCATGGTGAGCACTTTTGATAAACAGAGGGCAAGGGATCTCACTCAACACACCACTAATCACTCTATCAGGCCCTGGGCTGGCTCCCCCATCAGCACAATGGACCTATCTCCTGACCAGCACAGTCAATAAGGCCATCCAAAACCGAGCTACCTCTCTGCAATCCCACCTCCTTTGGCCAAAAGTGTTTGTTCGAGAGCTCTGCCTCACTGATGCTTGAGTGCCCACTAGTCTCCACCTGTATGGGTAAATGTGCATTCTCATCTGCAGCCCCTTTCCTCTGGAGCAACCTGCCCATTCCACTTAGCACCACTGACTCTCCAGAACTCTTTCACTCTCTCCTTAGATCTCACCTTCTGTCCTCCACCCCTTGCCCCTGCCCTCCCAACTTATTATCATGCTTCTACTCCCCTTCCCTTCTTTCCTTTCCTTTCTTGGTCCATACCTTCACTGCTGTGATGCACTTTTTCCTTTACTCATCTCCGATATGCCGAATTTGTATTAAACTTTGTCTGCTACTGTACCTGCTATTGTCATAAATGTTATTTATCCGGGTCATCGGAGGACCGGCCGGGGCTGGAAGGATTGAGCGTCCCTTGGACAGATCTCCTTCCCTGGGGAGAAGTAAGGCAGCACTCAAGCGCTGGGCTGACACTTAGCGGAGGCTGGGTGGTCACACCACGTCGGCGCTCAACAGAACGTCAGGATGGGGCGGACACAGGTCATCATTGCACATCCCCATCCTGCTTAAAGGGACAGGGGGGATAAAATCCCGTGCCTTGCTGTCTCAATGGTGCTCCACCCCTGGTAGCCCTGATCAGCCTCCGGAAGCCGATCCCCCAACTAGTCAAAGTCCCGCGACCCGATATCAGGGGTTGGAGCCGCGGCCCCACTCTCTGGGAGGTAAGCCAGGGATGACCGGGGGATACGGCTATATATCCGGAGGTGGGGGCATCAGGGGTCCATGACCGGAGCTGATAGCCGACGGAGGCAGTAGGGGCAAAAACAGAAAATAGAAAAAAAAAATTAATGTTATTTATCCATTGTGCTGCAACTTTATATTTATCTTCATATAAAGATCCTGTAAATTATCCTGTTTATTTTTATTACTGTCTATTGTACGCCTTGTCCCATCCTCCTTTGTACTTGCTTGTATTCCTGTGCCATCCTCAATGACCCAGGTCATGCCAGAAAATGGTTCCCAGACCAGTGCACCTACCTGTTAAACAAATGAATAAATAAATAAATGGGAAACACTGGACATCAGGGATAGTAACAATCTACTGTATACCTGCGGGGTGATTGTAGAATGGGGTAGGACTCGACAGCAGGTAAACTAAGAACCTGGACCTGTGGGATAATTAGGGGAGGGGGCCAACTGGAGACTGACTGTTTCCCAAGAGGGTGCTTTGGTGGTGTAATTCCCAGGATACGTTATGCCTGGTGCTGTAATGTTGCCTGTGCTGTAATCTGTGTCAAGAACATGGTTGTCACAACAGCATGGGTGAACCCTTTCTTCACACCCTCCTGAGTGTCAACCCTATAACAGGTTTTGGTGCTATCTGAAAACATACATACTTTCCCTTTCAGTTCTTCTGCAATTTCACTTATGAAGACATTGAAGAGTCCCACTCCTAGTACTGAGCCCCAGCTCACACCATGCCTTTAAACAACTGTTGAAAGCCGGTGTGGAGAGTCCTATCTTCTCCACAGATGTATATAGGTAACCTTTTGGCAAAAGCCACCATGCATGCTGTCTGCTTGAGGACCCTCCCCCGATTCCTGAAATTTCCCTACACTATCCCTATCCTGTCCCTTGCTAGGTCATTTGTCCCCAGGTGGGCAATGACATCTAGCTCCCTCTCATCTTCTGCTGCCTAATGATCCAGTGTATCTGCTCTCATCCCTCCAAGTCAAAGTACCTCTCAGGGAGGCAGTATAGCGCAGTGGTTTAAGGCTCTGAGCTGCAAATCTGGTGACATCCAGCAGACCAGACCTGGGTTTGAATCCCACAGCTTCCACTTGCATACTGTGTGACCCTGAGCAAGTCACTTAACTTCCCTGTGCTCCCAGGTCGCTCCTGTAAAAAAGCTTTCAGCTTAATGTGCTACTCATGGTTAAACAACTAAAATAAAAAAATAAGGTATTTCACCTCCCTCTCCTTCACCCCACCCTGCTCACAAGTCTAGCCCCCTAAATAAGTCCCCCACCAGCAGTTGATTCCTACGTAGCTGGGGGCCTTTTCCTCCCTCCTTGTAACTGTGGAATGATCCCTGGACAGTGCATTTCTTGGGGAAGGTTTGTCCATGGTCCGAAAGGGTGGTTCAGCTGCAGGGAGAGTGGTTGGCTGGGCAGGGCCTGTTTCAGATGCAGAAAGAGTAGTTCGTGTTGGTGAGTGGTTTCTCTGTGGGTGGGAAGTATGATCTAGGGAGGGAGTCAGCTGCAGGGAGAGCTGTTGTTGGGAAAGAGACTTGTCCTGGGACGGTTTGTCAGGGGAGAGAGGATGGAAGGTTGGTTAAGATGCAGGGAGGGTTGTTGACTAGGTGAGAAGAGGGTGGTCTGGGGGAAGGTTCTAGCTGTATGGAGATTTTTTGGAGGGGCATGCTTGTCCATGGATGATAAGGGTGGTTTGGGGGATCCTGGCAGTGAGGAAAGTAGTTAGATGGGGTAAGAGGCAGGTTTGGGGGCTGTGAAATGATCCAGAGAGTGTGCTCAGATTTGGAGAGGCTTGTATGGGGGCTGAAAGAATGGTGCAGCTGCTTACAGGGTGGTCAATTAGCAGGGGGGTATACTATGTAATGCAGAAACTCGGTATCCCAACACATGGGATACATAGCACACCCTCCCGGTGCACAGGAGACTGACAGAGCCACTGTCCCAACAAAGCACAGTCGGGAGAAGCCACCCAACACACAGGAGGTGCAAAATCCTGAAAACCCATGGCCCCGTGCAGGGGCAGAGTCCACAAGCAGCCACCAGTATGCCAGGACATGTGGCAGAGCACTACTGCATGAGTGCAGGCCTGCCACAGGAATAGGCAACAAAGCAGGTGAGCCAGAACTCTGACAAACAAACCGGCACAGGGTAAGAAAATGCAAGCCCCATAGGAGAGAGCACAGTGAGGGCTACAATAGGTCATTTACCGCAGAAGTCGCAGGTCAGGGAACCACAGCTGAGGAGAACATGGAGAACAGAGGTGGGCAGTGGAAAATAATGCATGGTGGTAGCGGACGGACGTACTCTCATGACGGCATGCATGGGAGCTACAGATGCCGGGATGCCAATGCCAGGGGGCATAAAGGCCAGCCTAGATAGGCATACACTGACCTGTAGGCAGAGCACACAACACACAGGGACCCTTGCATGTTGAACAGCAGGGAAGTTTACCATGGAGCATAGCCCTGCTACAGCACAGTAGCTGACGGGGGCCCAGGACACTGTGGACACAGAACTTGAACATGACCATGGCACACAGCACAGCCATGAAGTACTGGGACTGTGGGCAGACAGTGGCACTACAGTGCTGGTAGAAACCACCCACAGACAAGTAGCAGCTGCCACAGGTGTGGCCCATGGAGTGTGATGTGCAAACGGGGTGCAGTCACACCCGCATGCTGAGCTGGAACAGAAACCGGCCACAGTTGCACAGTCCTCTGGCACAATGGAGGAGAGAGTGGAAACCATGGATGGGCCAGGGTGCCCTACTGCAGCCCCAACAACAGGGACAATCTGTGAGGTGGTACCATCCAGGAGGGGAAAGTATAATTTGAATGTGGATGGGTACCTCCTGGTCCATGAATGGATATGCAGTGAGACAATGTACTGGTGCTACCTGCACTGTAAGTCCAAGTCCTGCCTCAGCCAGGCCATCACACTGCTCCAGGATGGCAAGCACCACCTAAAGAAAACGAATGAGCACAATCATGCTCCGGATGTGACAGATGCTCCACTGGCACAGACGCTGGCTGGCATCAAGTAGAAAGCACACAGGACCATGGCTACCCCCACATAGCTGCTGTAGACTGAGGCAATTGCAATGTCCACTGAGGTGTGGCAACAGTTGCCAATCAAGAGGGCCCTGCTGCAGATTGTGAACAAGCAAGGACCTCTCACCAGAACCAGTGACACTGGCTGACCTCACCATCCCCTAGCAGCTACAGACAGTGAATGCATGGCCATGGTACAGCAGGATCACTGGCAGCACCACCCACCAGGTCCTTCTATTCACCACAGAGGACAACATCAGGGACCTGGCATAGGCACCCTTCTGGGTGATGGATGGTATGTTCAAGACTGTGCCACACCTGTACACTTAGTTGTACACTATCCATGCACCCATAGGGATGGGCCCTAACAACTGCAACATGCCATTGGTGTATACACTGATGATGACTAAGAGCTTGGAATGTTACTGCACCTTGTTCCAGGAGCTGAATAAATATGCCAGCACACGGTCCTGCACCCTTGAACCACCTACGATCATCACTGACTTTGAGCAGGCTGCAATCAATGCCTGTAAAATGGAGTTTCCTTAAGCCATGAACGAGGGTTGCCTGTTCCACTTTTAGCAGATTGTGTGGCAGAAGGTCCAGAGCTTTGGCCTTGCACCACAATATGGGAGTGACCCAGACTTCAGCCTGAAGATCCATGAACTCATGGCCCTAACCCAATTTCTGGCACAGGACATTCCAGCAGCATTCAGCATCCTGAAGCCAACCATGCCACCCAATGCCACCACAGTCCTCTATCATTTCAAGCAGACACATGTGCTGGGCAGGATATGGCTGTACAGTAGGGCAGCCAAGATGCCCACGAGATATAACCCCATGTTCTCACCTCAGCTGTGGTTGGTTGCAGATCTCAATGAGCAAGGTATACCGTGGACCCAAAACAATGTCGAGATCTGGCACCGCCATCTCCATGCCCTGCTTGGGAAGGTGCATGTAGGGGTCATGATGATGCTAGCAGAGCTCCACAGGGAACAGCAGTGGACCGATGTCACCAGGGAGGGCATTTGCCTTGGACTGCCATGGACACCACCCAAGAAGAGCTATGCAGCCTGTGAGGAGCAGATAAGGATGGTACTCACATCCAGGGACAAGAGCAAGCTGCTGGAGTTCCTCCATGACATGGCACACAACACCACCCTGTAGGGTTTCCATGGTGACATGGCACCTGACAGTTGTACACTCACAATACATGTCATGCACGGCCACCAGGTTACCACTGTGGCCCCCCACTGTTTAATAAAGTTGCACCCCCCACATTTCACATGCACCCCAATCTGGTGGCCATGTCTCAACACAACACTGCTGGGTATCACCAAGCAGCCCACTACACACTGCCACATCTGCACTGTGTGTCACACGTTGCACAGGCCTGACTCTATGCGAGCCTCCCCCAAAAATCCTTCCAGCTGTTCATGTGTGCCACACGTTGCATAGGCCTGAAGCTGTGCAAGCCCCCAATCCTTCCAGCTGTGCAACTGTGTGGTGACAGTGTGCTTGCAATGGGCTCCTATGGAATCCCCCCAACGCACCTGGCTGTCTCTGGTATGCAGCCTTCATGCCCGCAATGGGCTTCGATGGAACAGGCCCCCCAAACACCTCCAGACTTTTTTATGTGTAGCTACTGAAAGCCAATATTGGGCTAGCACGACACAGCCACATTCACACGTCACATGGTTGGTGCAATGGCATGTTGTTCCGTGTCCCGGAACCCACATGCAGTGTCACTCCGGACCATTCCTTAGCACACCTATCCATGCTCTCACTGTGCCGCTCTGCTGTGTGCCTGCAGTGTCATGCATACACCAACCAACAGGCATGGTACTCCAGTTCCTTCATGCATGCCCAGCTGGCTGTCAGCTGACATCACCATGCATGCATGCAGGGACGCACGGACAGTCCATCATGCTGCCTGGGACAGCCAGTCAACACACCAGGGCACGTGCAACTATTTGTTTCATCCCTGTCCCAAGGATGGTGAGACAGTCATCCTTATGGGGGGTCTATGATCAGGTCAGTGTGTCCTGGGAGGGTGCACCACATGGGGGGTGTTTCCACGTCATCTGTGCTGTTCAGCAGTGGCTCAGGTCCAGGGATGGGTGGTGTAGATCAGATCGGGTGCTTCGGACATTTGTTTGTAAACTCCACTCAATGGCTGCACAGCATCCTGACCTCCTCTGGCCTGACCATGTGTTGGGCGTTGTCCCAGGTCAGGCTGCTGTGTGTTGGGCTGCTGGAGCTGTCTGGTTGTTGTGTGCGGGATGCAACATGTCAGGCTAGTAAGCATCGGGATTGCAAAAGGATACCTAGCAGTGCAGGGTGTTCTATGTGCAAAGAGAGTGATTGGTGGTGGCTATAATGAATGTACCTAAGTTGTTGTTTTTAAACTGCACTGTTGTCATTTCTGTGTTCTCAGTTTTGTACTCTCCCGGGTTGTGCCTGAAAATAGGCAGGATTGTTACCTAGCGCACTTATTCGGTTACCAAAAGCTAATAAATAAATAAATAAAATGTGCAACTGGTCTGTGGGCACGATGGGTAATCTGGGTGGGTCCAGCTGCAGGAAGATTTGTTATCTAGGGGATGCTGGTCCAGCTTCAAGGAGTTTGCTTTGTTTGGTGAGGCTGGGAGGTTGGTCCAACAGCAGGGCTGGAAGGTTGGTCCAGCTGCAGGGAAGGTAGTCCACTGAGGTGGGAAGGCAGGTCTGGGGGAAGGGAGTTCCATCTGCACAGGGATCTTGTCTGAGGGCAGGAAGAGTGGTCTGGAGGAGCCAGCTACAGGGAGGATGATAGTTGATGGAGAAAGGCTGGTTTGGGGCTTGTAGGGTGGTCTAGCTGCAGGCAGGGTGCACAGCTTGGAAGAGGTCTATTGGGATGTTGACATGGTTGTCCAGCTGGGTGGTCATCTGGGCAGGGGGTGTTCAAGCTGTGAGTGGTCATGGGGGGTGCAGTCCCAAAGGACTGTACTGTGGGAACCCTCACTGAAGTCGATTACTAAATTTAGTATTAAAGCAATCATTAATTTGCCTTCAAAGACAAATGTTAGTAATTTTTAATCATCTTTAATCATCATTCAAAAATACAGCCTCTAAGAATACTAAATTCTAATAAGTATTTCAGCAGACTACTTGTTCAAGAGTGAGTTACCTGTATTACTAAATGAGGATTAGAAATAGATCTGCAATGCTCTTAAAAGTACTCTTTTTTTAATACTTCTGAATCATAAATGAAGATTACAGTCAGCAGAGTAGTTCACGGATTTGAAGCCACAAGGTTGGGTACATTACCATGCATTTCAGTTCCACAAAGCAAGGATGCAAATAAAACAACTAGTGACACCAATGAGTTTTAGAGAAGGTAAGCAGTGTTAAAATGTGAGTTTTTACCTAGAAATAATATGATACAAAAAAGGTGGGCAGTGTCCCTTTAAAAGTTTAGTAAGCTACATTTTCAGCAAGTGAACTACATTTTCCATGGCCCCTCACTTCCCTTTCCTCTCCAGACTGTTAATCTCCATTTTGATAATCATCAGCCTGGTTTTTTAGTTAAGAAGATGGTTTGTGCTTTGTTTTATTAGACAAGTGCATAATTTTAACTCTGTGAAATGTTTAATACAGTAATGGAATCATTACTCTAGTCTTATTGTCTTGTAATTCAAATGCTGTGCAGTTTTCCATGGTGAATATTTTGTTATGAAGAAAGGTCTGTGCTCTAATCTCCCATGTGGCCCAACCTTTGAAAAGCCTTTAAGTAACATTTTTTTAATCAAATCACTCCTCACAGTGTCTAGTACCTCTAGATTACCCATTATTTGTGGCATTTTTACTGATTTAGTTAAGTTGTAGTTTCATATTTTATTGGGAGGGGGGAGATAGTGCCTGGCTGCAGGAAGATTGTATGAATAAGCAAATTGAGAATGTATTTTCTGTATGTACTGTATATCCATTCAATATTTTACTTAACTTCCGAGCTGTAATACAGTTAAACTCTTTTTTTTTATCATCACAGAGCCATTTTGATTAGAATGGTGTTTCCATTTCAAACTAAATGAATTGTTTTTAACTTTGTTAGCATAGTATTATTCCAGTCATTAGGTTACTCCTCCTACATCAATTTTCTAAATTATCAATGTGTCCTGATAGCAGCTAATTTGCTTTTTTTCTGTTCGTAGTTCTTTCAGCTTAGAGACAACTGCTTCTGTGTAGTTTACAACTGCATAAACTTTGTCATTTGTATGTTGAACATTTATTTCTAAATTAGCTATTGCTATTTTTATGCTTTTAATTTCTTTTAGGTCCTCTGAGGAGAACATTTTCCTCAGTTCAGCAGGCGGAGAGGCACAGCATTCATAACAGTTGATTTAAGCACTGTTTAAAACCGTGGTAGTTTCCAATGTTTTATTTTTACCTTTCCTGATATCAGAGCCTCACAAAATAAGCCTTAATTTGTAGCCTAGGGTCTGTTCTGTTAGGATGTGAAGTTATTGTTTTAAAAATATGTTGTTTGGTTCGTGGATGGCAAAAGATTGTTTGCAGCATTTATCACAGATCATTCAGCACGGTTTAAAATTGCAGTAAGTTCTAATGTTTTATTTTTTATCTTTTCTGATGTCAGAACCTCACAATATAGGACTCAGTGTGTGGCCTAGGGTCTGTTCTGATAGGATGTTAAGTTATTTTTTCAAAAATGTGTTGTTTGGATTGTGGATGGCGAAGGATTGTTTGCTACAGCATTCATGTTGGTGGATCTATGACAGTAGGTCGACAGTTTAGTTGTCGACTGACATAACAGAGATTCCTTTATGTCAACCACATTTGCGGTTGGCATAAAAAGGAGTCACTTCAGACTGTGTTTTCTTAACCCCCATGCAGGGGGGTCTGCTGTCCGCACCCTCTGCTACTTAACTCCAAGCTGGAGTTGCTTTAGGGAGGGGGTGAAATACCCCTAGAAAGCAGTGCCAGGGTCCTGTGCTGACACTACAGTGACCTGGTGCTGTTGTCACTATAGTGTCGGTCACGGTAAAGTTGTCGCCATAGCTACGGTTTACCCATGTCAGTTCATTTAGCACTGTTTAAAATCGCTGTAGGTTCTAACGTATTATTATTACCTTTCCTGATGTTAAAACTTCACGATATATAGGAGTCCATTTGTAGCTTAGGATCTTTTCTGTTAAGGTCAGAAGTTATTTAAAAAAATGTGTTGTTTGGACTGCAGATGGCGTTGGATTGTTTGCTACCCAGGCTCAGTTCTTTCAGGCAGCCATCTCTGTAACTCACGAGCTTGGAATCACAGCCAGCTTGTTCCAATTTATACATGTTCAGAGAAGATATTCCTCTGATCAGTAGATTGCAGGGTGTACAGACTGATCAAAACCCGAGATTGCAATAAATAAATAAATAAAGAAAAAGGTCAGCCAGGCCCACACAGTGTAATCCATTAAAGGGAATGTCCACCTGTAATCTGGCCCCACCTCAGTGATGATGGACCCAGTAGCATTTTTGTAGCTATTTTTAATTTTTTACTTACAGTGAGTTTAGTAATTAAGATTTTATTGATCCTGCCATCCCTCCCACCAGCATTTTGAAATGAAGCACCCCTAGCACTGCACCCACAACCTCCCACAGTTGTCCTGCGAGAACGACGCATGAGCTGGTGAGTTTGCATAGCTATGGGTCCTGTATAGCTGGAGTTATTAATAGCTCCACTTTGCAGTTTACATGCCTTGATGCTATACCAAGATCAGGTATAGATTGGCAGTTGACTACCTGTCCATACTCTCGGTGTAGCACAGAGACATGTAAATTACAAACTGGAGATATTAATAGCTTGACTATACAGGACCTCTATGCATGCTCCCACAGCTGCTCCCTTGGATCATACATCATTCCTGGGACAGTTGGGGGAGGTTGTGCGCTGCTACGGGTGCTTCATTTCAAAATGCCAGCGGGAGGGAGGGATGGCAGGATCAACAAGATAAATCTTAATTACTAAACTCACTGTAAATAAACAACAACGAAAAAAAAACAAAAATGCAAAAAATGCTCATTGGACCTGCAGCCTCATACTGAGGTACAGGGGCCCAATTAGAGGTGGATGGTTCTCTTTAATATTTGCTGAGATTTAAGATTTCTGCATCCCTTAATTGACTTCATATTATACCCCAAAGTATAGTTTGTTTTGGCACTATGGAATGGAGCAATTTGCATGTCTTATAATTAAGGAACCATTTGTTTTTATACATATTGCATTCCTAAAATCAAAGATGGGGGATCAGTTTGTTCTTTAATTCTAATGATTTTAAGGACTGGATTGGTGCCATAAAAAGCAGGGGAAATAAAAAAAAAAAGCCAAAATCAGGGAGACTTCCTTAAAATAGGAAGACTTGAAGATTGTTTCTTTTTCTTATAACCCCCCCAAAGTCCCACCCAACCCTATTCTTTCCTCCTGACCTGCTTCAATTTCGCTTCCTGGAGTTCGGTCGGGAGGTAAGATCGAAGATCCCCATACTGCAGAGGAAACAAATCCCAGAAATTGCGTGCAACCTGATATATCTCATCTGAGGCCGAGTCACTTCAGACATTGTGTGAGCACCACCCTCACTATGATAACTGTCATGCAGTTGTTAGCTTGCAAGCACTTAAGAATTCTGAGCCAATAGGAAAGGTAAGTGGCAAAACTGGAAACTGTGGCTGTGCACTGCAGTCAGATGGTGACTGCTAAATCTGGCACCATTCTGACAGTCCAAGCCAAGAAGGTCTAAGTTGTGGCTGTGTGTGAGATATCTGGGATCGGGAGGTGTGGCACTGTCAGAGAAGCACTGGAGCAGAGCTGAAGTGTCACTGTTGGATCAAGCAGTCAGGCAAGCAGCTTTATGCATTTACGTAATCGGACAGCTACGGCTGGCAGTGGGGTGAAGTCAGAGTTCTAAAAAGTATGTAGTACCCCGAAGCTGTGTGGGGGGGTGCACAACAAAGAAACAGGGACCCTTTCCCCGATGTGGATATTTTTTTTCCTTTTCTTTCCCTCTCGCTAGTTCCCCCCTACCTCCAGTCCCACTGACCCCTCCCTAACCCTTTGTGTAGTTTCACGCTGTTCAGCACTGGGAAGGGGGGTCGGGGGCAGAAGACCCTCCCTGAAGGGTCTACAAGGGCCAATCTCCTGGCTGAATGCCAGGACCTCCCCTGCCCTACAAAAGGGCTGGGGAGTGGTGAGAATGGGGCAGTCAGCAGCATATTGGGGCTGGTGGAGGACGCAGTGAGCCCAGACTAAGGAAAAATGTACCTGCATAGTGTCCGTGGCTCCCTCGGCATCTGTTCCCTCCAGCTCCAGTCCACGGTGGCAGCAGAGACAGCAGCAGCAGCGTCTGGGTGGGAGCATGGCTCCCCAACATGTTTGTTTCCTTCCCCCAAGCCCCAAGTGGCGTGGGGGGGGGGGACTTTGGGTGGCTGGACTAAGCTGTGCCGCACCAAAATAGGACCAGGCAGAAAACACGCCCTGGACCCGTAGTTCCGATCCAGCAACCAGGCTAAATAAAAGAGAGGCCAGGAGGAAGCATGGCTCCTCGGTGTCTTACCCAGACCCCCACCAACGAGGTGAAAACTCGGGCCATGGTGGTGAGTGGGCCGAGTGCTCAATCTTTTGTTAACTTACGCCATTGGCGCCAGGGGAGGAAGAAGGGGAAAGACAGAGGCACTGAGGGTAGAGGGAGGGAGAAGCAGGAGGGAAAGACACCAACCACAACTGAATTAGGGGCATGGCATGGCATGAGCCCCAGGGGTTAGGGTGGGTGGACAGATTGGCATCCCTAGCAGTGAGGAAGGGAAGTAAAGTGGGGCAAAGGGAGGACACAGCAGTGTGCTTTGCCAGGGGTACAGAGGGGGTGGCCAGAGGCCCCAGAGCTATTGTAGCTGTTACTTTTTTCCTTTTTTGGTTATAGCGAAAAGGGAAACCAGGAGGCAGGCTGCGCCAATAATAGCTTGCCTCTAGCTAAATAAAGAGAGAGGGACGCCGCAATTGTAAAAGCCCCAAGGGAAGAAGGGGACAAAAAGGGAAGGGACCAGACCTGAGGCGCAGCAGGGTTAAGGCCCTTGGGGTCTGTGCTGGTGCCATTCTGCACCAAGGGGCAGAGGCAAAACCCAAAAGGCCCTCGGCCAGCTGCCTGGAGGGTGTGGCTAGCTGTGAGGGTTCAGTGCCCAGGCCCTCAAGCTCAGGGATTAGTAACTAAGGCCCCACCTAAGGCCAGTGGTAAATGTTAACACTAATAAGGTTGGTTGGATCTGCAAAAATAGCCAGGGAAGGTAAGACCCTTTAAGGTACAGCTCCCGTGGGGGAGGGATGGTCCTATGGCCGAGGTGGCCCAGCCCCCAAACCAAACAGCACTGCTGCCTGCCTAGCGCCCCCTAGAAACTGTATTTTCTGCAAAAATGTAACTGTCTGTTGGAAAAATCTGAACTGTTTGCTTGCTGCTGAATGGTTATCGAATTGCACCCAGATGCACCCGACGTCCAGCTTCATCTTTGTTGCCTGGAGCAGCTTCGCCAGAGCCTGACACCAACCCAGGGAGGTCCCCAGCCCATCCACCATCTGCAGCAGAACCACCTCCAGTGACACCAGTCTGTGCTGATGTCCCACCACAAGTGCTCCAGCATCAGCCCTGTGACAGTAAGTGGTAGAAAAATGCTAGTGAGGTATCCAGTAGTGAGTTAGCTTAGCAGCTACCCTGGCTCAAGCTTGAGGGACCCCAGTTGACATCATGTATGCCCTGTTATTATTTTGTCGACTGTCTGTAAGTGTGCGTGTTCCCATGTCACCCCACAGAGGTAGCCTGAAGATCATTCCGTCAGCAGTCATCTTGTTGAGAGGTCATCTGGGGCTGGGGACCTGCCAGTGGTCATTGCAGTGGATCACCCAGGGAACCATCTGTCGACCAGAAGTCTTCAACTTCTTGCCTGGAGTCACAGGGGATAGCCAAGTTCTTCCTTGACCAGCTAGCAGTGTTCCTCATTGTGTTCTGTCCATCTGGAGGATGCCCCATTATGGCCTGTTACAAAAGCGCTTTGTGGGGTCAATGTCCACCTGCTGATCAGCCGACACAGAGAAAAGCCCAGGCTTGGTTTGTCAGTCATTTCGTCATCTCAGTGAAGTGCACACAGGACTTGGACTAAAAGGGATTAACTCCCTGTTCTTGGTTCGACCAGTTGTTGGTCTCAGTCACATTGCTTTGTTGTTTATGCTTATTATCCTGTACTGCTGTGAAAACCAGTCATCTCATTTTCATTGTCCCTTGCTAAATAAACTGTTAGCATTTTGGTCACTGAATAAGCTTCCTGCATCTCCTTCCAGATTCATCTGGCCTGTCCTAAAAAGATTGGTTAGGGAACCTTTCGGCCTGCCACAAGTATTTTAAATTTTAAACTGTTGGGCTGTAGACTGGGATGGCACTAAGCTGCAAGTGCCTGGTCTGAAGGCTGAAGACAGCATGTGTGCCCTGGGTGGATGGCAAGCAGCAAATGGCAGTACAGCATGGTATGGGCAGTGGGGATGGGACAAGGAGGGAGTCAACTGGGAGGACTAGTTTGGACCCAGAGATGGGCAGAGGGACAGCAGTGGATCAGAGGAGGAGGAGGAGGAAGACATAAGGCCTTCAGGTAGAAGATTATTACTGCTATACTGTTCTATATACTGTTCTGCTATACTGGAAGATCATGGAGACATTGCTTAAAGAAAAGGTAGTGGGACATCTAGAAGCCATCAGAGTCCAGGACCATAGGCAACATGGATTCACAGCAGGGAGGTCATGCCAGACAAATCTGGTTGATTTCTTCGACTGGGTGACAAAGGAAGTAAATCAGGCTGAGGCAGTGGATATCACTTACCTTGATTTCAGCAAAACCTTTGACACCGTCCTACATAGGAGGCTGATAAACAAGCTGGGTAGGCTGGGCATGGGGAACAGGGTGGTAAACTGGGTTAGAAACTGGCTAACAGACAAGAGGCAGAGGGTGGTGGTAAATGGGGTGTAGTCTGGGGAGGGGGTTGACCAGTGGGGTGCCTCAGGGAACGATCCTGGGGCTAGTCCTGTTCAATGTCTTCATTAGCGACATTGCAGAAGGGCTGTAGGGAAAGGTCTGCTTGTTTGCAGATGACACCAAGATCTGTAACAGAGTGGATACCCCAGAGGTGGTGGAGAAAATGAGGAGGATCCTGGGAAAGCTTCAAAAGTGGTCTGAGGACTGGCAACTGCAGTTTAATTCAAACAAGTGCAAAATGATGCACCTGGGACACAGTAATCCTGGGGAGAGCTACAGGATGGGGGGGAGTTGCTAACAATCACAGAGGAGGAAAGGGACCTGGGGGTTATTATTTCAGATGACCTGAAACTGTCAAAGCAGAGTGTTAAGGCAGCTGGGAGGTGCCAGTGGTATGTCGGGGTGCATAGGCAGGGGTACCACCAGCAAAAGGAGGGAGGTAGTGCTGCCATTATATAAAACCATGGTCAGGCCTCACATGGAGTACTGTGTGCAGTTCTGGAGGCCTTACCTTCATGAGGATATTAACAGGCCAGAGACAGTCCAGAGAAGGGCGACTAAGATGGTAAAGGGCTTGCAACACATGACTTATGAGGAGAGATTAAGAGACCGCAATATGTACTCGCTAGAAGAGAGAAGGGGTAAGAGAGGACATGACAGCAACATTCAAGTACCTCAAGGGTATAAACAAGGTGCAGGGGGGAGACATTTTCCAATATAGGAGGAGCACAAGAACAAGGGGGCATGACATGAAATTGAAAGGTGGGAGGTTAAGAGGGAATGTGATGAAGTTCATCTTCAGAGAGAGGATGGTGGACGCATGGAATTGTCTGCCTCAAGAGGTGGTGGGTGCGAGCACAGTGCATGGATTCAAGTATGCCTGGGACAGGCATAGGGGAACCATAGAGGCAGAGCAGCAGGCGGGTCAGAAGCAGTAATCCAGTACAAGGGCTTACAGGTAGACTAGACGGGGCAGGCGGTCCTTATCTGCTGACAATTTCTATGTTTCTGTTAATTAGGTACATGTCTAAATCCATGTCAGCCATTGGGTCACTGGGTGGCCTTGAGCAAATCATTATCTTCCCGTGCTTAGTAGTCTTGAAACTGTTTAGAAGCAAGATATCCCACTGCTTTTTGATACAAAAGGTTTCGGGAACAGTCTGGGAAGGAAAACCTCTTAATGTGCATACCCCCATGTCTTTTTTAGATGGCTGGAAAGGGAGTGTAGTACCCTGGAAGTTAGGGGCCTCAGAAAGGGGACTCTTCCCGACATGGAGACTTTCTTTTTTTCCTCAGTTATGTCTCCAGGTCTCCCCCATTCCTCCTCCTCCCTTGCCTGCAGTCCCACGACCCCCCCAAGTCCCTTTGTCCATTTTCACGCCGTCTGGCACAGGGAAAGAGGGGTCGGGGGCAGAAGACCCTTCCTTTCGGGCTTGTGTGGCCCAATCTCCTGGTCAGATGCCACAACCTCCCCTGCAATACAAAAGGGCTGGGAACTGGCTGTAGAGGGAGAGTCAGTGGAATAGTAAGGAGGGTGGAGGATGCAGGGAGCACGGATGGAAGAAAAAGGTACCTGCACGGTGTCCGTGGCTCCCTTGGTGTCACTCCCCTGCAGCTCCGAGCCAGGACGTAGCATCAGTGGCAGCAGCAGCATTGGTCGGGTGGAGCGACATGACCGATTTCCCCTGGGCAGAGTCCCAATTGGAAGGGGGAGGATTAAGGGTGACAAACCAGTTGGTGTCACCAAAAACTAGGTCTGGGCGGCAACCGTGTCCAAGATCTTAGGTTCCGCTGCTGGTGAAAAAAAGTAAAACACAAAGTACAGAGCAGCCGGGTGGGAGCACAGCCCCCTGATCAACTTGTCCACCTCCCCAGCAGTCTAGAGGACCTGAACCATGGTGGTGAGTTGGCCGAGTGCCCAACCTTTTGTTTAATTCATGCCATAGGCGCAGGAGGGGAGGGAAGAGGCAAGGGGAATCCAAGAGGCAGAGTGCCCAAGAAAAAAACTTAAAAGGCCAGATCCCTAGTAAGGAAAATGGAAGCATAGTGAGCTCCCAGGGTGGGGGGCAGACAGCCTAAGTCAAACAGTGGGCCATGCCCAGAGAGACACGGGAAGAAATAAGGCTCTGGTGGCCAGAGTCTACAGGGTCATTTTATTCCACTTGGTGGGAGCAGGGCACTGTAATTTTGGAACCCCCAGGGAGAGAAGGGGCAAAGAGGTGGGTTGCCAGCCTTTGTTTCAATGTGGGTCCATTCCACACGGGGGGCAGGGCCAGAAACAGAGGCCCACAGCCAGCCAGCCCCTGAAAAGAAGCCCAGGCCTATACTGAGGCCAGTAAGAGGGCAGGGCTGGACAGGGCCCTACCCAAGTGCAGTGGCACCATCAGCACTAATGGGGGAGGCAGGATCCAGACAGGGAGCCCCATAGGCCCAACCACCAAGGTTAAGTTCTGCAGGGATAGCCCACATTAGATGTGCAGCACCCAGGGATGGAAAGGGAGAAGCGGGCTAATGGCCCTAGGTTACCCATGGTAAAGGTTGTTCGAGCCCCACCCAAACTGAACTATGCTGTTGCCTACCTAGACTTTAGCAAGGCATTTGACACAGTCCCACACAAAAGATTAATAGTCAAATTAACCAGCCTGGGAGTGGGTCCCAGGGTGGTAGCCTGGGTAAAATATTGGCTGGACAACAGGACACAGAACGTAATTGTAAATGGAGGCCACTCTGAAGAAAGAGGGGTTACAAGTGGGGTACTGCAGGGTTCAGTACTGGGTCCAGTCCTTGTTAATGTCTTTATAAGTGACATTGCAGAGGGACTGGGAAGGAAAAGTATGCCTCTTTGCAGATGACACAACGTTCTGCAACAGGGCTGATACACAAGGAGGCGTGGAAAGGATGAGAAGGGACTTGGCAAGGTTGGAGGAATGGTTGGAAGTATGGCAGCTAGGATTCAATGCAAAGAAGTGCAAAATAATGCACCTGGGAAGCAAAAACCCAGGGGAAGATTACACAATGGGGGGGAGGTAGTAACAACAACAAAAAAGGAAGGGGACCTGGGGCTAATCATCTCAGATGACCTTAAGGTTAACAAGCAATGTGAGAAGGCAGTAGGGAGGGCTGGGGGTATACTGGGAATGCATAGGGAGAGGCAGCAGCAGCAGAAAACAGAAAGTTGTTATCCTTCTGTACAGACAGTTGGTAAGACCCCATCTGGAGTACCGCATCCAGTTCTGGAGACCCCATCTCCGCAAGGACATAGACAGGATAGAGGTAGTACAGAGGAGGGCAACTAAAATGGTGCAGGGTCTGCAAGAGAAGCCATACGAGGAGAGACTAAAGGAGCTTAATGTGTATACCCTTGAGGAAAGTAGGGAGAGGGGGGACATGATAGAAACTTATAAGTACCTCAGTGGAATCAACAAAGTCCAAGAGGGTAGCATCTTTCAGAAAAAGAGGTTTGCAAGAACAGGAGGACACAATTTAAAGATAGGGGAGGGGCAGTTCAGGGGCAATGTGAGGAAGTATTTTTTCACAGAGAGGGTAGTGGATGCATGGAACAGCCTTCCTGAGGAGGTTGTGGGGTCTAAAACTGTGGGAGAATTAAAGAATGCATGGGACAAACATAAGGCAATTCTTGTGGGGGGTAGGAAGAAATCGGCTGTTGGTTAACTAGGATCTGCAGCTTATCCTGTAGGTAGGGAAATGGGCAGACTAGGAGGGCCAAGCGGTCCTTATCTGCTGTCAAAGTCTATGTTTCTATGTTAAGATAAGTAAAAATAAGGTTGAAACTCAAAAAAGGAGTAGAAAAAGAGGCAAAGGGGAAGCTCTCAGGGTCTGCATGCAATAGGAAAAATAAGAAGATAAGAAGAATGGGAAAGAATTCAGATGTAGGATCACAAAACAGCAAAGGGGATCTGAAGCTAGTTGAAAGATGGCTGTCTTAATGCCTGGATCTTGGCAATAAAATCAGTGAGTTCCAGACATTGGTGGCAGATACTGAGGTGGACCTCATAGCCATCCCAGAAACTTATTGGGCCGCAGAGAGTAATGACTAGGACTTGTCAGTCCCTGGCTATACAATGTTTAGACAGGACAGAGGCAAGGACCCTGGTTTTCCTTTTTTACTGGTAACACCCATAAAAATCATGGAATCCTGCTTGGTTTGCGGATTTTGAATTCTTGTACCGATGCCTCACAGAAATTGCATGTCACTGAACAGATTCCCTAAGATTTCAGCATCCTTTTTTATTTTCACTTTCTATGCCCCCTTCTCACAGCATCAGTCTCCACTTTTCAGGGATTCCTAGGCTGTGTATCCCCTAGCTTCGCCCCAGGTAATGCTTGGGAGCTCCTGTGGGCCTGTCTCCATCCTGCATCGGTTGTACCCCCCAGGCATGGAGGGATGGGACCCCGGGTCATCCCCTCCGCAGTCCCTTAGTGTGCGTGGGTAGCCCAGTCGGTCCCCCACAGAGCCTGGCTATGAAGGTTGGGGCAGCCAGGTTCCTTCTACCAGTGGCCAATGTGGGGTGTTTGTTCCTGATTTTCTGGTCTCTGTCCCTGAGGGCACAGGCACTCAGGGGGATTCAAGGAGGCAGGGCATGTAGAGACATGCCATTGCTCCAGATCCTGGCCAGTGTCCTCCCCACCCAATCACTCTGCAGCCCCATTGCACCACCACCCGTGGTCAACCAGGTGGCAGTAAAGGAGCAGGACCTGCAGCCCACTCTCCCCGGAGGAGGACAGCAGCCCACCAGGTGTGTGATCCTACTCCCCCAGCCAGCCCTCCAGCAACCCGAGCCCTATTCTGACCCCAGGTCGCTGGCATTGCAAGCAGTAGCGTTACCGCAGCACCTGTGGGCTGGTCCAGATTTCAGCAACTTAAAATGAATGCTGCTCTGCTGTGCTTTCTTTCAACTTTGTTGTTTATAGAATCAGTAAGGAAACCACCCTGCACTGCTTTGTTGTAACCAGCCATGCTTCAGTTTAACTACCCATGCTTCCCACCAACCTCTCCATCAGCTGAGGACTGTTTTCCTTCCTGAAAGCACAGTTTTCATTTATATTACACTGGATGATACACAAAAAAAAATGACAAGTATCAGCACACTTGGGCAGGGCCACTGGAAAATTGCAGAAAAAGTAACCTGAAATTGCAGAGGTTTTTGCAAAAATTGCAGGGGAAACTGCAGGAGTTCTACTATAGACCCTGAGTACTTCACAATAAATCCTTTACTGGTTTTGCAGCATATATTAGTCAGCATAAACTGATAAATTAATACACTGCCATTTGAATATGTTTTAAATATGAAGAAAAACATATGCACCTAAAATGAATCATAAACGGATAAGATGTGTTGCCTCTCTTCCAAAATTTAAAAACATCTGCCTCATAGAGTGCTACATATATTCTCTTTAGTGAGCCACAGAAAATCAGCATTAAATAAATCCAGAATAAACAAATTATATCTGTTTCTGGATGTAGAATAATGAAGCCTGATCAAAAGCTATTTACAGTGCTCTGTCAACTATTCACCCACTTTAGTGTAAGAAAAAATAAGCAGATGGAGTGGCAAATAATTCAGTTTTAGCAAAATGTAAAGTGTTTAATGTTCATAATTTGCACTACAGGTACTGGCCCAGATATTCAAAGGGGTTGTGCCTGGTGCAACAGAGATGCACCGGCACAACCCCGCATTGCGCCCTGGCGGGATATTGAAAAGGCTGCCCAGTGCAGCGCAACTCCCGATGCTCTGGCGCGCAATGTAATGGTATGCAGCACAGATGCAGATGCATATGTGGCATATCCCAATATTCAGCCCGGGATGTGCGGTGCATATGCTGGCGCAACCCTGCAGTGCGCCGCACACAGGGGCTCAAAGTTGAGCCCTTGCAGAGTAGAAGCAACTCCCAGACACCCAAAGGTGAGCTGCAGGACTGCAGGGTGCAACATAGCAGCCCAGCCATGGATGGCCACTTGCTCACCCAGAACACTGTCCACAAGCACACACTGTACCCCCCCCCGTAGCCGCAATCATGCAGTACGTGTATTAAAGGAAACCCTGGTAGTCTAGTGGCCCCCCAGTCCCTGATTCCCCAATGAATATAACATATGACCATCCCTGGTGGTCTAGTGGTCCCCCCTCCCTCCCGAGTCCCCTATCACGGTAAATGCATATTTCTACATTCCCTGGTAGTCTAGTGGACCCTCCTCCCACCCGAGTCCCCAATCGCGGCAGAATGCAACCACGGCATTCCCTGGTGATCAGTGGCACCCCACCTACCCACTCACACAGGAACCCTTGCCCACCCTGCTTCCACCCCGTCATCGGTGGGCAGCTGCATCCCGACCTGTATACCGCCCGCCGCCCGCCAAATGACAGCCACAGTATGCGAAGCCCATTGGTCCCCTGTGTGGACCAATGGGCTTACAGGGCATACTGTACTAGGACAGTCCCAAATATGTGGGATATTTGGCGGGCGGTTGGGTGGTATGCAGACAGGATGCAGCCTCCCACTGATGATGGGGGAGCAGGGTGGGCAAGGGCTCCTGTGTGGGTGGGTGGGGTGGGGTGCCACTGATCACCAGGGAATGCTGTGTGTATTCTACTGTGATTGGGGACTCAGGTGGGAGGGGGTCCACTAGATGACCAGGGAATGTAGGAAGAGACATTTACCGCGATCACGGCAATGGTGGGGTCCACCAGGGACAGGCAGCATTACCTGTTTCGGGGCATTGGGGACTCGGGTGGGAAGGGGGACCACTAGACCACCAGGGGTGGTCATTTGTAATATACATCAGGGACTCAGGGACTGGGGGGGGCCACTAGCCTACCAGGAATGTCTTTGTACATATCTGCCACGCGATCATGGCTAAGGGGCGGGGGATGCCCCGGGATCCCCACAGCACACGTCATGCTGTGCAGGGCGCCAGGTGCAAGTCTCCAGGCTGCCCTTCACAAGGCATGCAAATGGGGCCATAATGACATGCAAACGGCCCCATTTGCGCCTTGCATATATTATGGCCTCATTTGCATGCCCCTGCTGAATATCGCGGGTGATGCAACTAGCGCAACTGCACTTGTGCTGGTGCATCCCTGTGCTCCCTAGCTGTGGCTTGAGCTGGTGCAGTGCCACTGTACCATGAGCAATATGTCCACTAGCCCTGCCATATTCACTGGTGCTGCGCCTTGGCGCATCCCCGTTGAATGTCACCTGGACCTGGCCCCAGTGCATCACAGTTGCACTGTGCCCAGGCTTGCACCACTGCCTGGTGCAGTCTGAATATCCAGCCCACTGTACACTATAATTGAAATCACATATTAAAACATTATACCTGGGGTTTCTTGTGGCTGGCAGTATAGCCTAGAGGCTAGAGTAACAAACAGTGAATGAACTGGGTACATCCAGCAGACTTGCGTTTGATTCCCACAACCTCTACTTGCATACTGTGTGACTCCGAGCAAGTCACTTAACCTCCCCAGTGTTCCCAGGTCACCCCTGAAAACAGGCACTTCTGCCTAGTGGGCCTTACCTGGTTTACAAGGAATATAAAAAAAAATACCAATATATGTTTACTGCATCATACAGTGGTCAGGGTATCTTGTAATTTACGTGAGTTTTGCAATGATTTGTTTAGGTAAAGATACATGTTCAGATACATGTTATGTGTTTTATAAGCTTGTTTTTAGACTTTAGTCAGGTTGTTATTGTATTCTTTGCATATGAGCATCTAGGTTGTAAGCACAGGATCACTGTTACTAACTATCCTATTCAAGTTTATAATCAGCAAGGCCATCCAAAATCCTCAGATGTTTGAGTGAAAACTAGTCTGAATGAAAGTATGCTCACAAGGAAGAAACTGCCTCATCACTTACAGAAAAGCTCCACAGTTAGCACCCCATTTAGGTGAATGGGATAATTTGCAACTTTTCTCCCACCTGCTGTTTTAGTCTCTGTAGCAAGATAAAGTTTTCTGATAGAAGTGCTTCAACACCAATCAAATGTTAGGTTTTTAAGTGTACTTATGCTTGGTCAGTGGATTTTGAAACCAAACCAGACAGGGATTCAAAAGAAAGCAGAGTAACATAAAACCATTCCCCCACCTCACACTGCATTGTTTCAGCCAAACCCAAATATGCATGCAAAATTGTCAATGTATTTGAAAGTATTGTATTGAAATTGTTAACACTTTTTACACTTTTCAAAATAAAAACTTGCGGGTGCAGTTTTTCAGTGGCCTGCACATGGGGAATCGGACAAGGCAGCAGGGGTGGTGGTGTCGGATTTACAGTTTAACTGCTCCTGCATCTAACCCTTCATTCCCTCAGCTAATGTGACTGCTCGCCAACCTGAAAGTAATGTTTTTGTGTAGAAAAAATATATGCCTAAACATTTTTCACACTAGATGATTTAAAACAACATTAAAAGCTAAGTCCAACTGGGCTGGGTAGTATGGGCAGAAGTGTCAGGTTTAACTGCTGTGCATCTAACACTTCGATCAGCTGAAGCAACTGCTCTATTATTGCATGATTAAAACCCCCCAAAAGCTTAGTATCAGCACACTTGGAGAATCGGGGGTTCAGTTGGGTGTCCTTATAACTTCTGCATTTATTTAAATGTGTGTATCAAGGACGTTGAACTGTTAGTCTTGTTGACCTTGGAGTCTCAAGGGATGCTTGCTGATATGGGTGTCTTTGTATGGAATCAACCAATCTGGTGGGGTCTTGCAACACTGTGTGGTCACCCACATTATTAAGGCAGCTCCCACAATCTGCTGAAATATGCCCCCCTCAGGTCAGCATGCAGTGCCTCTGCATCACACTCTAAACCCCACCAGCCCAGGGCAGGGGAGTCTGGAGCAGATCAACTCACAAACCCAGATCTCCCACTTCCTAGTGTTGCAAACCACAAGCCTACACCTCTATTTTGTTTTAAATTTTGGGAGTGTTCTTTTTAAGCTGGGTGAGCGAGCTGGGCTGCTGACTGTGAAAGAGTTGGCAGTTATCCATACTGTTGCTGTTAAGTCAGGGTCGTGTCTGAAAATCGTCTTTTCTATGGCTAGCATACTCACCCGGTAAACAAAAACAAAATAAATAAGTTGTGTGCCCCTGAGTAAGGGGGGGCTTAGGTTCTGAGTACCTCTGAATTGCTGCATGACTGGGTGCTGTTGTTACCCTACATGCCAGAGCCTTATACCAGTGTGGGAAGGTGGGGTGCTACAACAGCACTCAGGCCGAACTGTACAGTCAGAGAAGCAGAGCAGGTAAGGTGCCAGATACTGTGTGATGCCCATGGGCAGAGTGGGGCTGCTGCTGTTTGTTTCTTGTTTTTTGCCTAAATGAGTTTGGGGCCTTAGCATCTGTATGGTCTTGAATTTGCTATATGGCCCAATGTTGACACTCTACCTGCCACTGTATAATGTCATTAGGGGTGAGTGGGTTGCTGCAAACACATCCAAGCCAGAAAGCATAGTCAAGGACACACAGACGTTAAGACCCAGGGGTTGTGTGATGCTGGTGGGCAGAGTGGTGCTCAAGTCACATTTGAGCTCAGACATGAAAACTGAGAGACACTCTTTTCATGCAGATCAAGTAACAAAAGGCATCCACATGTTTGGGAGATGCATGATTTTCCATTAGTAGGTCCTCCACTAATCACTTGTGGATTTTTTAAATTAAGACACTTTATTTCAAAGAAGCAAATTCAGGCATTTTTTTTTTGCTCCTCCTCCTACCCCCTGGCCATCCACTCCTTCAGCCATGCCAAGGCCCCCTTCCACCATTGCTGAGTCCTGACCACCATCCACCATCCCTTATTGCTGTGTTACCAGGTAACCAAATGTAACCCTTCATCGGGTGGGCCCCTACCCTTGTGGGAGGCTACCAGGGGAGGAGAATCACCCTGAAGGGCTTCCTGTGTATCCCAGGCACAGCAGGGATTGGCACAGACACACGTGCAGCCATCATCCAATTGGCCAGATGGGTGTTTTCCCATTTTTTGGAGTGTGACGTGTCACATGACATCAAGCAACAAGTCGACGTCTGTCACTCTCCCTCCTGCAGTGAGGGCTGATGTGTTGCCATGCCTCTGGCTTCCACCAGGGACCAGCAAATGCCAAGCTGTGAACCCACCATCCCACCCAGGAGAAGGCGAGTGGTCATTGGACACTCAAGCCTTCTCTCCTGGCTGGCCCTTTGACACCAGAGTCCATTCCCAAAACTGGATCAGCAGCATCGCAGGCAGAAATCCAATTCAGGCAGTTAAATGATAGATAAGAAAAAACAAAGGTGGTCCACCTTAGTGGTGGTAGTTCAGATTAATTCATATCTGAGTTTTAACAACAGAGATCCAGTAATTTTTACTGTAACTTGAGCATGTGAGGTGCGGGTGTTGAAGGAAGGGGATCATAGTGCTGTCACTACTGCCATCACCCCTGAGGGATGTGGGCTGCATTGTTGCTACTGTCATCACACCAGAGGGGTGGGGGCTGTAATGCTTCTGTCATCACCACTGGTGTATGGGGAACATAGTACTGTTGCCGTCCCACCTGAGGGATGGGGGCCATAGTGCTAATACTGCCATCACACCTGAGGGATGGGGAATGTAATACTGCTGCCATCACACCTGAGGGATGGGGAACGTAGTACTGCTGCTGTCACACATGAGGGATTGTGGCTGCAGTGCTGCTGCTGCATCCATCACACCTAAGGGAGGGGGGGCCATAGTGCTATTGCTGCTGCCATCACACCGGAGGGATGGGGGCTGTAGTGCTGCTTCCATCACACCTTAGGGATGAGGGCTGTAGTGCTGATGTCATCAGATCTTGTACCTAAAATAACTTTAAACTGGTACAAGGATGGATGGATGTACAATAGTGGAGGTCAAAATTGCTAAAATGCATGTTAGCAGAGTTAAAAATTGTTAAATAAAGTCCACAAAACCAAACACCAGTAAAAATGGATTTTGGCTTAGCAGACACCTGTGACAATACCATTTTTTACAATGTGCAAAACGGAATTTGCCCTTTCTCAATCCTGGTAAATCAGTGTCCCGAGGGAAAGCAAGGGGGGGAGGGCATAGCCATATATGTCAGGGATGGCACAGAGGTTGTGGAAGTCAGACACGTGAGGGGAGGCAGAGGGGGAAAGAGAGATGCTGTATGTTCACCTCTCAGTGCCCTCAGGCATGAGAATACTGGTGGGGGTGAAGTATAGACCACCAGGACAAGGGGAAAATAGATATGGGGAGCTTGTGAAAGAGCTGTCAAGGGGAGTGAAGGAAGGGAAATGGTGGGGGTGGGTGATCTGAACTGGCCAGATATCAACTGGGACATTCCAGTTGCTAGGTGTATCAGAAGTAAGGCCCTGTTAGACACAATTAAGGACTGTCTGCTGATGCATTTGGTTAAGGAAACTACTACTAAGGTGACCATTCTCAATTTGGTGCTTACCAACTCTGAGATGGTGGGTTGAGTTAGGGCAGGGGAGCCACTGGAGATCAGCGATCATAACTCCATTTAGTTAAGGCTGGCCTTCAGGACCAGAATGCCCCTGTCAAAAACTGAAGTCCTAGATTTTAGAAGAGCGAAGTTCAGCCAAATCAGGGAGCCAGTCCAAGGCAAATTGACCAAGGTGGACAACATTGTAGGTATAAAGGAAAGATGGAGGGTAATCAAGGGGACCATTATTGAGGCAACAAAGTCATGCAGAAGAACTGTTATAAAATGAAACAGGTACAAGAGACCAATATGGTTCTCAGAAAGGACCTGGTACAAGGAAAAGCAGGAGGAGTAGGAATGGGGAAGAGTACCAAATAAAAATTAGAGAAGCAAAAATGATAGGGGGCAAAGGCAGACACAGAGCTGAGTATTGCGGAGGGGATCAAGGTGGGGAAAACAATCCTCAGATTTATTTAGGAAGAAAGGAAGCAGGGAAGGGGTAATGTTTCATTACGGGGGAAGAGTACTACAGGAAGATGAACAAAAAGCAGATGTCTTTATCAATTACTTCTGCTCTGTCTTCACAAGGGAAAACAGTGGGCCCCTGCCTGGAAGTGGCATCAATGCAACTTTCAGGAGCATTCCAGAAACAAGACAACCAGTATTTTCCAGATAAAGGGTACAGATGGGGGCTTTAAGCCCTAAAGGAAGATAAAGCTCCAGAATGAGATGGGATGCACCCAAGGGTACTCAAGGAATTGGCTGTGGAACTGGTAGAAACCTTAGTAGGGCTAGTAAGTAGCTCAGTTCAGACAGGGTTAGCTATGAAAGAATGGAGGGTAGAGGATGTAGTCCCACTACAACAAATTGGGGGTAGGGAGCAACCGAGGAATTACAGACATGTCAATGTACCTCTGTAGTGAGTAAACTGATGGAGACACTGATCAAAGAGGACCTTGAGGACTACCTAGAGAGCAACTGTCTGCAGGATAGTAAACAGCATGGGGCTGTGGCAGGGAGATCTTGTCAGACTAATCTGATAGTTTTCTTTGACAGAGTAACAAAGATAGTAGATAAGAGACACATTGTGGGTTTACTCTATAGAAACATAGAAGTTGACGGCAGATAAGGACCGCAAGGCCCATCCAGTCTGCCCATTTCTTTTTCTACCTTATAAATGTACCATCAATCAATCAATCAATCAATCTTTATTTTTAAAAGGTGCTTTCTCAAAATCAAAGCGCCTGTACAATTTCATAAAACAATAAATAAACCAAGTTTAAAACTAACATAAATCATTAAAAGCTATGCTAAAAAGGGGTGTCTTCAAAGCTCCTTTAAAGCTTAGGATAGTCGGGCAATTTGGCACCTAGCCAGAGGTGAGAAATTCCACAGTCCGGACCATAAAACTAAATGATCTAGCTCCTGAAGTTTTCAAACGAACCTGGGAATCTCTAGCAACTGCCAGTGGATCGGAGGGACGGGAAGGACAGTAGGGCACAAGAGCTCTTTCAGGTAAGTAGGTCCCTGATCGTGTAGGGCTTTATAGGTCAGCAAACCGACCTTGAAGATGATTCGCCAAAACACTGGCAGCCAGTGCAGTCCACGGAGCACAGGCATTATATGGCTGGATCTGGAAGATCCAGTCAACAACCTGGCCGCCACATTCTGCACTAGCTGCAGACGGCGAAGTTCAACCCCCGATAGCCCTAGGTATAGGAAGTTGCAATAGTCAAGGTGGGAGGTAACGAAAGCATGGATCAACATTGGAAGATCCTCTGGAGGAACCAGGTGCTTCACCCTGGTGATGTTCCTCAGATGGAAAAAGGAAGTTTTGACCACCGCTGACACCTGAGAATTAAGCGTCAAGCGGTCGTCAATTATTATGCCAAGATTCTGCACCTGATCTGAGGTCGTCAGCTGAACGCCCCCAAGCCATAAGCCTGAGGGCGATCCATCTGGCAGACCCACCTCACAGCGACCCTTGTCCATGACCAACACCTCAGTTTTCTCCGGGTTTAACCTCAGCCAACTCCCATTCATCCAGTCTTGGATCTCGGCAAGGCAGTTAATAAATACCGACAAGGCAGCATCCTGGCCGGGCACAAAAGACATATACAGCTGGGTATCATCTGCATAGCAATGAAAACCCAAACTATATCATCTAATAATTACTCCCAATGGCAGCATATACGCCGCAAACAACATAGGCGCTAGAATAGAACCCTTCGGTACCCCACAGGATAGGGAGACTGATGCCGAGGAAAAAATTCCTGACACCACCCTCTGAGTCCTACCCTCGAGGTAGGATCGAAACCACCTGAAGACCGTATCAGATAAGCCACAGATGGACTGCAAACGCTCTAATAGCACACCATGGTCAACAGTGTCATCGGCCTTTGCTCTGTCAATGGCCTATCTATTTATACTCATCTGTATTACTCCCTTATGCCTATCCCATGCCTGTTTGAAGCCTTGCACTGTATTCATATCCACCACTTCCTGAGGTAGGCCGTTCCATGCATCCACCACCCTTTCTGTGAAAAAGAACTTCCTGACATCACCCCTAAATCGTCCTCCCTCTAATCTCATGCTGTGTCCTCTTGTTCTGCTATTTTTCTTATATTGAAACATGTTAGACTCTTTCACCTTGTTAATGCCCTTAAGGTGTTTGACTGTTTCGGTCATATCACCTCTCTCCCTCCTTTGCTGTAGGGTATACATATTGAGCTCCGTTAATCTGTCCTCATGTTTTCTGATGCAGTCCCTGCACCATTTTGGTTGCCCTTCTCTGGAGTGCCTCAATTTGGTTAATGTCCTTGTGAAGGTGTGGCCTCCAGTACTGCATGCAGTACTCCAGATGGGGCCTAACCAGTGTTTTGTAAAGAGGGAATATTACCTCCCTCTTCCAACTTGTGATACCCCTACTAATACACCCCAACATTCCCCAAGCCTTATCTACTGCTTTAGTGGTCTGCTTGGATGATTTCAGGTCATCGGTGATGATGATGCCCAAGTATCTTTCTTCCCTAGTGACTGCCAGCAACTCCCCTCCCAGTCTATAGGTGGCTTCAGGGTTTCTCTTCCTTATGTGCATGATCTTGCACTTCTTTGCATTAAACCCCAGTTGCCACTCTTCCAACCATTTTGCTAGTTTATCCAGATCTCTTCTCATTCTGCCCACCCCATCTGGATCATCTACTCTGTTGCAGATTTTGGTGTCATCTGCAAACAGACAAACCTTACCCTCCAGTCTATCTGCAATGTCACTGATGAAGATATTGAAGATGACTAGTCCCAGGACTGATCCCTGAGGTACCCCACTTGTGACTTGCATCTCTTCAGACTGTATACTGTTTACCACCACTCTTTGTTTTCTGCCTGTCAAATAGTTTGCCACCCAGCTAACCAACTTCTGACCCACTCTGAGCCTACCCAGCTTATTAATCAATCTTCTATGTGGAACAGTATCGAAAGCTTTGCTGAAGTCAAGGTAGGCGACATCAACTGCTCCCCCTTGCTCCAACACTCTGGTTACCCAGTCAAAGAAATCTATGAGATTAGTTTAACTGGACCTTCCTTTTGTAAACCCTTGCTGTCTTGGATCCTGTGCTCCTATGGATTCCAGTTGTTGCACTATCTTCTCCTTAAGGAGTGCCTCCATAATCTTTCCCACTACTGAGGTAAGCCTGACTGGTCTGTAGTTCTCTGTCTCCTCCCTGCTACCACTCTTGTGGAGTGGGATCACATGAAACCTTCTCCAGTCTTCTGGGACCTCACCTGTGCTCAGAGACTCACTAAACAGTTCTGATAATGGCTCTGCTAATTCCACCCTTAGCTCCTTTAGTACCCTGAGATGTATGCCATCAGGTCCCATTGCCTTGTCTACTCTGAGTTTATCGAACTCTTGTAGGACCCTTTCTTTTGTGAAGGGACTAGTGCACACCTCCCTCTCCCCTGTGTCCATGGTGCCTAGCTGTGGGCCCTTCCCTACCTTCTCTTCAGTAAATACTGAGCAGAAGTATCTATTTAGGGTAGATGCTTTTCCTTGGTCCTTCTCCTCATGCACCCCCTTATCTCATTTGATCTTAGCAATACCCCCTCTGGACTTTCTCCTTTCACTTATGTATCTATAGAAAGTCTTGTCACCTTCCTTTACTGTTTGTTCTAGTGTTTCCTCGGTTTGGGCCTTTGCCTGCCTTACTGCCTTTCCTGCTTCCCTTAGGGAAGTTTGGTATGCCTCCCTGTCTTCAACCCACTGTGTTCCCTTATATTTCCTGAAGGCCTGCCTTTTGGCTCTGACCTTTTCTGCTACTGTTTTTGAGAACCAAAGTGGTTTCCTTCTTTTTTTGCACTTCCTTTTTTCTCTAACACAATGGGATGTTGCTTCAAGTATTGCATCCTTAATGCTTGCCCACTTTGCCTGTACCCCCTCACCTGTATTTCTTTTTGCCAGGGCTAGCTTAACTCTGTTGGCCATCTTATCAAAGTCAGCTCCTCTGAAGTCCCATATTTTTGCCTTGGAATAGGATGATTTAGTTCTAGTGGACAAATTGAATCATACCATGTGATGGTCACTGTCCCCCAAGTTACCTTCTACCTGGAGATCTGTGATCCTTTCCCTGTTAGTGAGTACTAGATCTAGGATAGCCCTGTCTCCTGTTGATTGTTGTACCAGTTGTTTGAGGCCCTCCTCCTGCATGGAATCCACCATGTGTCTAGTTCTTGCACATGTTCCTGCTGGTATTGACCAATCTGTATCTGGCATGTTGAAGTCTCCCATTATCAGAACCTCCCCTTTAGCTGTCATGTTTTGTATATCTTCTAACAGTAATGTGTCTATGTCCTCCCCCTGGTCTGGGGGCCTGTACACAACCCCAGTTCATATGGCTCTCCCATTTCCTGTTTCCAGGGTGACCCACAGTTCTTCTGGCTTCTTATGTGTATTCTGAATTTCTGTAGCTTTGATATTTTCATTGACTTACACAGCCACTCCACCCCCCTTCTGTACCTCAGTCTCTTCTGAAGAGTACATAGCCAGGTATGGAAGTCTCCCAAGTGTGGTTACTGGTAAACCATGTCTCGCTAATTGCTAATATGTCCAGTTTAGCCTCTGTCATTATTGCCTGCAGTTCTGGGATCTCGTTTCCCAGACTGCAAGCATTTGTGTACATGATTTTCCATTGGCCAGATTTTGGTGTATTAGTTGTTGGGTGAGGTCTGGCGTTTCCCATGTGCGTCGTATGGGGAGCCAGACCTTTTTCCTCACCTGGTGATTCAAATGAACTGCAAACATGCTGAACTCCTGTTTGACCACTAGCTGAGGGGGAAGGGTGTTCTTCCCATTCGAAGTATGGAGTACTGCACCCCTCTCCCCATTTGATAGTTTAAATATTCTGCAAAGACATCAAACTTCTGCCCCAATACTCTGACTCCCTCCTTAGTCAGATGCAGTCCATCAAATTTAAAGAACTTTCGCTCCCAAAACTGTTGCCAGTTCCCTACAAATCTGTGTCCTTTCTCCTGGTACCAGCCCCTGAGCCACATGTTTAGCTCCCCTATCTCCCCTTCTCTGACCTACTGTTCATCTGCCCCCCTCTCTCAGACTGGCAGGATCTCAGAGAAGGAGATGCCGGATGAAATGGATGATAGTTTGTCACCCAGCATGGTCAGGTGTTCCTTGGTCTCCACAACTGACCGGCTGGTGAGATCATTAGTCCCTATGTGTACCAGGACATCAATGTTTTCTCCTGCTTCCTGAACAATGTTAGCAGTGCGGTCAGTGTCTCTCCACGCTGATGTACCTGGGAGACATCTGACCATTGCCCCTGGCTGGCGATAGGTATTAACTCCTTGAATCATGGAGTTTCCTATGATCAGAAGTTTTTTGGATTTCCTTTTTGCTTTTTTTGTTCTGGTCCCTGTTTTGGATGAGTTTTATTGTGCTAGTTCCTGTGCTGCAGTGTCCTGCTCGAACATGTCCTCTGCCCTTTTGTTTGATTTCGGAGATAGAGGCAGATACCTGTTTGTAGTTTTTATATGGTTATTGGAGGTAATATGTTGGGGATCACCAAGTGATGGGGCACCCGATTTGCCCCTCCTAACCACCTGCCAACCTCCTGGACCAACTACCCTCTGCGGTTGAGGTGCTTCTGTTGGATGTTGGGGAAATGGCGGGTGGTTCTTATAATATATTTCCTCTTGAATATGCAATTTGAGGTGTGCAGTCTCTGCCCATCCTGCCTGGAGCTGAGCCCTTAGATCTCCAATGGCCCAGCATGTAGGACAGTGTCCTAAATCCTGTAAAACTGCTCTTCTGAAAAGTGTTCCATAGTACCTGCAGTTAATGATATCCATTCCAGATAAGTTGCTGGTTAATAACCTGGTCAGAGTAATTAGAAGGAAGAAAATGAAAGCAAAAGTTTGATTTTGTGTTTTGTTTGTTTTTGTATAACTTTTTATATCAAGTTAAATTACTAGTGCCCCTGTAAATGAGGTCATTGTGTGGATACCTCACTGATCAGCCCCTTTCTGCTTTGCCACAGGAAATGTCTCGACTGTGCTACCCTATAAAAGGAGTGTAGTGTGGGGTGGTTCGGGATGGGGGTGGGTGGCTGGACCCTTCCCCTGCCGAAAAAGAACCACAGACGAAAGAAACAAGGAGGTAGGAGCAGAAACTATCAGCCAGCAACAAATGCAGTAGCCCTGAAAGCTTATCCTAATGATAGATAAAACTGTACTTTGATTTCAGCAAGCCTTTCGATTCGGTGCCACACAGAAAATTGCTGAAGAAGTTGGAGGACCTGAGCACAGCTAGAGACATATTTAGATGGGTTGGAAACTGATTGGAGGAGAGACAGCAAAGGATGAGGGTAAACAGGGTCAAATTGGAAGAGAGAGAGAGGTCACAAGTTGGGTATCGTAGGGGCCTGTTCTTGGTCCTGTCCTCTTCAATAGGTTCATCTGTGACATTGGAGAGGGCACGCAGGGCAAGTTGTGTCTTCTTGCCAATACCACAAAGCTCTGCAATAGGGTAGATAGCAATGAAAAGATCAGGGGGATGCAGAGGGATCTATAAAAGTTATAGCGGTGGTCTAAGGTTTGTCAGTAGGAATTTAATACCACAAAATGCAAGGGTATGCACCTAGTGGAAAACAAAAAACAAACAGGAAAGTGTTCTGGATGGGAAGGATTAAACTGAGCACCATGGCAGAAGAAAGAGACCTGGGAGTCATCATTAGTGACTCCCTCAAACAACCAAGCCAATGAAACAAGGCCTACAGTAAGGCTAATGAGGATGCTGGGGTATATCAGAAGGGGTATTGGCAGCAGGAAAAAGGAGGTACTGTTGCCTTTATATAGGTCACTGGCGAGGCTACGTCTGGAATACTGTGCTCAGTTCTGGAATCTTTACATAAGGAAGGGCAGGAACAGGCTGCAGATGGTACAATGCAGAGTGACCAAAATGACTCAGGGTCAAAAGAGTGTATCTTACGATGATCATCTCAAGGCACTGAACATGTACTTAATGTAGACCTGGCAATCAAAGC
This sequence comes from Neoceratodus forsteri, assembly GCA_016271365.2. Lineage (NCBI taxonomy): Eukaryota > Metazoa > Chordata > Ceratodontiformes > Ceratodontidae > Neoceratodus > Neoceratodus forsteri. The sequence goes on from CM057455.1 coordinate 703,738,236, forward strand.
ATGCTGTGATAGAGCCCTTCAAGTTCCTGAACGGAATGAACAAGGTGAACTGCAGGGAAATATTTAGCAGAAGTACAGAGTTAATATGAGTTCATAAGTGGAAACTGGTGGGGGAGGGTTTGAGAGGGATGTGAGGAAGTTCTATTTTACAAAATGTGCAGTGACGCCATGGAACAGCCTGCTTGGTCAGTCTGGGGTACACGAACATACGAACATACGAAACTTGCCAGCAGATAAAGGCCTAGAGGTCTATCAAGTCTGCTCGAATGTGCAGCTAGCACCCCTTATTCTGCAGCTGCCCCTCCCTTCCACCCTTCCCCTTCATTAACCCTCCCCCTTGTCCTGTCCCATCCTCATTTGAAGCAGTCCACTGTTCTACTGCATACCACTTCTGCAGGTAATGCATTCTACCCAGCCACCACCCTCTCTGTAAAAAAGTGTCTCCTCATCTCCCTACTGAACCTTCCTCGCTCCAGTCTCATATCATGGGCTCTGGTGGCCCTCCCCTTCCTTACTTTGAACAGCCCCTCTGTACCCGTCTTGTTTATTCCTTTCATGTATTTAAAGGTTTCAATCATGTCACCCCTGTCTCTCTCTCCTCCAGTGAGTACATGTTCAACTCCTTCAACCTCCTCTCGTATGATAAGTCCCCCAGACCCTTGATCATCTTTGTCGCCCTGCGCTGCACCCCCTCCAGTAACTTAATGTCCCTCTTCAGATACAGACGCCAGTACTGCACGCAGTACTCCAGGTGTGGTCTAACTAATGACCTATACAGTGGCAGAATCACCTCCTCCCTCCTCGAGGATATACCCCTTGCAATACAACCCAGCATTTTGTTGGCCTTTGCAGCTGCCTTCCTACACTGTGCCGAGTTGTTCATTGACCCTGTAATGAGCACACCCAGATCCTTCTCCTCCTCTGTCTGGGCTAGCTGCACTCCCCCTAGCTGGTAAGTCCTTCTTGGGTTCTTCATCCCAAAATGCAGTACCTTGCACTTTTTGACATTAAAGCCCAGTTGCCAGGTGTCTGACCAGGTTTCAAGCTTTGCCAGATCATCCTGCAACCCCTGCCATCCCCCTAGGTCATCCACCACCGCGCCAACCTTGGTATCATCAGCAAACAGACTGATCTTGCTCTTGATGTCCCATGATATGTCTGCAATGAATATCCCAAACAACACTGGTCCCAACACCGAGCCCCTGTGGGACACCGCTCGTCACTGCCCTTGGGTGTGAGAGCTCCCACCCACCACCACCACCCTCTGTTGCCTTCCCTGCAGCCAGTTTCCTACCCATCTCACCAGCTTTGCACCCGCCCTTGTGCCTACTAACTTCCTTCCCAGCCTTCCATGTGGCACTGAGTCGAATGCCTTACTGAAGTCCAGATACAAGACATCCACTGCATGGTCCCTGTCCAGTTGCCTAGTTACCCAGTCATAGAACTCCACCAGGTTGGTTTGGCAGGATCTGCCACGTATGAAGCCATGCTGTCTGCTGTCCTGTAGTCCTTTGGCCTCTAGGAGGGCCACCAGCCTCTCCTTCAGGATAGTCTCCATTAGCTTACCCACAATGGATGTGAGGCTCACTGGTCTGTAGTTTCCCGGTTAATCCTTGGGGCCACTCTTGTGGAGGGGCACCACATGAGCCATCCTCCAGTCCGGAGGTACATACCCCGAATGTAGTGAGGCATTAAATAGGTCTGCCAAAGGTCCTGCAAGGACCTCTGCCAGCTCCTTCAGTACCCTAGGGTGGATGCCATCTGGGCCTGGTGCCTTGTCCACCCTCAGTGCCATCAAACCCTCTCGAACTCTGCCTCCATGATTTCCCATCTGTCACCACTTTCCCCCAAGGCCTGCCATTTCTCCCACCTTGGGTGTCACCCCTCTTCTTTAGTAAATACTGAGCAGAAGTACTCATTTAGTGCTTCCGCCTTATCGCACTCCTGCTTCCACCCAACCCCTCCTTCCTAATCCTTACTATGTGGTCCTTACAGCTCCTTTTCTCCCTGATGTACTTAAAGAAGTCCTTCTCCCCCTTCTTAATGCCTTGTGCCAGTCTGAGTTCCGTAGATGCTTTGGCTCCCCTTACTGCCTTTGTCACCTCCTTCGATTCTGTCAAGTACTCCTCTCTGTCCTCCCTCCTCACTGTTTTCTTGTACTTCCTAAAGGCAGCTCTTTTCCTCCTTACCTTTTCCATGACCTCCTTGCTCAACCAGCTCGGTTTCTTAGCCCTAGCTTTCTTGCTCTGGGCTTTGCAGCAGGTTTTGGTTGCCTCCACTATCCCCAGCTTGATGAGCTCCCATCTCTGGTTAGTATCCATACTTGATTGAATTCTGGCCAGGTACCCTTTTACCACTTCCCCCATCCTCCCAAAGTCGGCCCTCCTGAAGTCCAGCACTCTTGTTCCAGATTCCACTCCTTCCTTGCCCATATCTAATGTGAGCCATACTGAGTGGTGGTCACTCCCTGACAGCGGTTCCTCCACTGTAAGTTCTCTCACAAAGTCCCCATTTGCCAGCACAAGGTCAAGGGTATTCCCTAACCTGGTTGGTTCACTGACCATTTGCAGCAGGAAGCCGTCCTGGAAGGCATCCAGCAGTACCTGCTCCCTTCTGTTACTGGTTGTTGGGGTGCTCCAGTCCACTCCTGGCATGTTGAAGTCCCCCACAATCACCACATTACCCTTCTCGCAGGTCCTCCTGATCTGTCCCACTAGTTCCCTGTCTAACTCCTCCATCTGAGATGGTGGCCTGTACACCACTCCCATTCTAAGAATCCTATTCTTGGAATCCTGGATTTGTACCCAAAGTGACTCTGTACTACCCTCCTCCCCTTCCTCCCTTACACACTTCAGTCCTTCCTTCACATATAGTGCCACCCCCCCTCCTTTCCCAGTCACCCTGTCCCTACGAAATAACCTGTATCCTGGTACAGACAGGTCCCAGTCATTATATTGGGTGGCCCATGTTTCCGTGATGGCTGCAATGTCCACCTCTCCCTCTGCCATGAGAACCTGTAACTCTGCAGTTTTCTCCCAAGGCTCCTAGCATTAAGGGTAACCACCTTCCACCCTTTTACCCTCCCATCCTGCCCTCCTTTCCTAGCATCACCAATAGTACTTGCCATTTGTCCTTGTCACTGTTATGGGGGTAAGCTCATGATTTCCCAACCTGTGGTCTCTGCATATCTCTTCCCCAACTGCCACCCCCACTCCTAGTTTAAATTCCCAACTTCCTCTATATATTCTTCCATCCTCTGTTTCAACACTTCTTCCTCCTAACTCAAGTGTAGTCTGTCCTTGGCATAGAGACTACTGTCCTCCCAGGTCCCTCCCACCCCCAACAGCCCATACCCTTTAGCACAACACCAGGTTCTTAGCCATCCGTTAAATTCTCTATTCTCAGCTTTCTTGTTGTGCTTGCCTTGGCATCGGAAGTATCTCGAAAAGTTACTGATCTTCCTGCCCCTCACATAATTGTGCTAGTTCCTCAAACCTCCTCTGGACTATATCTACCGTCTTGTCAGCCAGGTCATTTGTCCCAAGATGTATAATTAAATGAGGCTTGTCCCTACCCCTCTAGCATATTTCAGAACAGACTGTCCCACCCTTTCCGCTGTCATTCCTGGCATGGCCTCCACCCAAATGCAACTATGCCTCTCCCCCTTTCTACCCCACCTAACTCCTCTTAGTATTGAGTTCCCCCAGCACTAAGATTCCACCCCTCTTACTCCCTGCTTGCTTCCATTCATCTCCCTCCCTCATTTCCAGCTCCTCTTCTCCATCCTGCACATTATTTCCCCCTTTTACCCTTGTTGCAGTTCTCCCAGCAGAACTTCCCGCCACTCCAGTTTGGTCCAGGCATTTATCAATTACTCCTCTAATTTCATCATTTCCCTCCTCCACTTTCTTCCTCTCTAACAGTGCAGAGCTGTTTTCTGAAGACCCTTCACAAATGCCCACTCCCTCTCTCTTCATAGTAACCTGTTCTCTCCTTTCCACTCCACGACTTTTGCCACTTCTTCGCCTCCCCTCACAAGTCCCCATCACCTCCCTCCATTTGACTTTTGTCTCCTGACCTGGTTTCCCTGGCAACCGTTCTTCCTGGCCTGGGCCCCTTTGTCTCTGCTTCCCTTCTTCTGACCCTCTTCTCACCACTGTTGGCTTAAATCGCCCTCCCTCATCTCCCCTTCTTCCTCCCTCCAGTATTGGGCTAAACCCACCCCCAATCTGCCTTGCCTGTCTTAGTTCCTCCTGCAGACCCTCAATCTCCTTTCTAAGTTTTTCTATGTGGTTGCACACTAAACATCATCCCACACTCCAGGCAATGTTTAGAAAGATTGGTGCGCCGCAGTTGTTGCAGCCTACCACCCTACCCATTGCTGTTGTTGCCCACCAGCGACCCTCCACCCTTCCAGATGCAGGATACCAAACACTTCCCCAAGTCTCCCTTCTCCCCCTTCTATCAGTGCAAAACATTTTCTTTATTTCCCTTACCTCCTTTGTTGCACACGTTTAGATATATTGAGCAACTGCTTTTTATCTTCCTATCCTTCCTATCCACATTCAAAAATAGACATTAAGTAGCCATTGCACAACCTTCTTCAAACTCCTACTCCTCCTTTTCCCAATGCAATATCAATGTGAAGAAGTAATAAAGAAAGCTCCTAGATTTGCATTTACTTCCCTTCCACTGAGAGAGCAGTCACCTCTTCACTTGCTGCTGTTCCTTTCCTGGATGTCTGCTTCTGCTATGACAGGTGCATCTCCTTTGCCTGTTTGAGGAAGTGATGTCAGAACCCCTAGTATAAAGGAAATAATGGACCAGGGGTGGGTGGGGTGAGGAGTTTGGGTGGGTGGGACAGCCCAAGTCTTCAGGAAACAATCAGGTAGCTGAGGCCTCTAGTCAGACCATTAGCACTCTTCCCCCCCCGTGCACTCAAACTTTGCAGCTAGTGAAGCCAGCAACAATGAATCAGTTCTACTCAAGCCCCCAAAATAGGTTTGCTACCCAAAGAAGCAAGACACCAATTCAAACACAGGACCACCTGGAAAATTGTTACGGGGCCCAGCTGGAAAATCAATAGGCGAGTGCCCCAGGTGACACACTCATATTATTTCATTTGGCTATGATACACTAGCTCTGTGTTTGCATCTCAGATTTACTTGCAGTGCCCAAACTACCCAACTGAATTAGAAAATAGATGATGCAAATAGAGATTTTCCAGGTGGCCAGGTAACAAATGGAGGTAGGGGTGCCACCTGGAAATTTCCAGGTATGCTGGTGGGCCAGTCACACTTTGGGGGGGGGGGTGCTAGGACTGCAAATGGTTCCAAGGATGGCTGGGACAGAGTGAAGGATTTAGTGGTTGCTCAGGTCATTAGGAGTAAATAGGGGAGTAGGGAGGTGGACTGGGAAGGATAACACCCTACATGTACAACAGGTCCCAGGGCAGATAAAGAACTCCAAACAGACTAGATGGATCTTTGGTCCCTTTCTGCCATCATTTATGTTCTTGTGTTTCTATGTTTCCAAACATCAAGTGTGTGTGTGTGCTGCCACAACCTGGTTCCAGTGTCTCCCACCCATGACTGTAAGTACCTCCAGCATGTACCACCACCTGTGGTCACCCAGGTTGCAATACTGCAAAAGAGTGCTGGTGCCCTCTCCCCAGTGGAGGAGAGCATACACTGGGACATTTGATCCTCTCCCCCTGGCTGCACCTGATCACCAGCTCTCACTCTGGAGTCCCCATTGTCGGCATCTCAAGCAGTAGCACTACTACTGTGCTGACAGGCCAGCTGTTACCTGTATGTGTTGCCACAGAGTAAGCTTTCACAAATTGTAGTGGAGATATATACCCCTTTTTTGTGAACACCTGAGATTTCAAGTGGTGAGCTCTTCCTTGTTCTTTCCTTTCAACCTACCATCTGCACAACTCTCTACAAGCAAATGTGGCTGCCCAGCTACCCCCACACATATGTCCAGCCTTACAGCTCTGCACACTCCTTGGTCCCACAGGTTTCTGCACACACGCACACACACACACACACACACGCACACAATATGATTAATCGATGTAAAGAGCAGAACCTTCCAAACTGCAGTCCCAGCTGACCTACAAAACCCCAGCTGTCCCCTCCCACCAAAATAGCATTCAGTGTACCACCAATCTCAACATTAAAATCTGTGGATGTAAACATATAAACACACCATGAAAGATAGAGCACTACTGGTCCTTTCAGCAGCATTCATAGTAGCACAACAATTCGTAGTAAGATAATAGCACCCCCCCCAAACACACACAAATGCCAGTTCCATCTCCTTGCACACACACTGACACACACACTCTTCCCCCAAACATACACTCGCCACACACACACCCTCCCACACATGACACACACACACTACACTCCCCATCTCCCCACACATGGCTAGCTTCCCACATACACACATTCCCAAATTTCTCTATACACACCCAGCTCCCACAGACACACACACACTCAGCTTCCTTTACACACACACACCTAGCCCCATCCCACACTCACACCCAGTTCTTCCTGTGTGCACACACACACACAAACACCTCCCCTTCCTCTCACTATCATGCCCAATATCAACACTATGGCATTTCATTTATGCCAACATTTTTACCCCCCTTTTAATGGAATATTAAACCCCTTCACATTATATGAAATTATCTTTATCCAAGACATTTTTTTGTTAAGGAGGGGCTCTTTAAAACCTGACCAGACCAACCACATAATTCTCTCATACACAGTCAGCATATACCTTGAAAAAAGACCAATTGTCAAGCTGGATAAATTAGAGGGAATGCTGAGATATCATTGAGTAGAACTTACTGACTTCCCTGGAACTCTACCCACATCCCAGCACAGAAGGTTAGACTGGCAGCATAAACATGGATCTTGTACCTCTGGGGTTCCAGCTCGTGATGCTGGAGGGATTGCTAGAAGATATAGCTATGTCTGTATGAGTATGCAGATTTGGGACCAACACAACACTTTAAAGAGATGAAAGATAAACAACAGTAATCTCCATTTTAGGCAATACAAGAAACAACAGCTAAGGACCATGAACCCATTACAAAAGTTAAACTTTGCTTTTTCACCCACTTGCATGGTGAAGTAAGAATTCTCATCTGAGCAGATGGTTTCGGATGAGCACTGGTCCACCCACATGGGAGCATCACAGGTTGTGTCACTTTTCTCTGTATGTGTTACAGCCCACCCGTAACCACTCTCTTCACTCCATTTTCCTTGGTGAAACTTGCAATACCCAGTGTCAGGATCCCGAGACTGATTTCCCAAAACTCGGAATCCAAACACTTGGTACTTGCCCACTGCAGAGGTTTTTGGGGGGATTTGCCGCCACACCCCCCAATGCAGGGGGGCTTTGCCCCTGCACCTCCCTTATTTAATATAACAAACTCCGCCAAGAGCAAATACCGAGTGTAGGGATTTCAAGTTTTGGTATATCAGTCTCAAGATCCTGTGCATACCATGTGTTGGCTGTGCCAATCACACACCTCTTCAATTTGTCACTATCCCATGGGAGCCTCCCCTCACAATGGAAAGTAGCCCATGTCAGCCCTCTGCTCAGATAAGGTGACCCTTGCCACCTTCATAATTATAGACCAATCTCCCACCTCCCCATTCTGTCTAAATTATTAGAAAAGATAGTGAGTGGTCAGCTAACAGCGTACCTTGAATCCAGAAGCCTGTTATACCCAATACAGTCTGGATTCAGAGCAAAGCACAGCACCATAACTGCCATAGCAAAAGTAACTAATGATTGACTCCTTGACCTTGACAATAGGAATCATGTCTGTGCCATTTTTTTGGATCTAAGTAAGGCCTTCGACACAGTCGACCACAGCCTGCTTCTTTCCTCTCTAGGTAACTTAGGTCTGGACCCTAACTCTATGTGCTGGTTTTCCAACTACCTCGCGGAACGGAAACAGCAGATTAAAGCTGAAGGTGCAAGCTAATGCTTGACTCCTTATTAAATGAAATATATCAGTTGGAGCATATAATAAATAAGGTATCTCCGCCAGAAGACAGGGCCAGACTGCATCGCCTTCAAGCGTCCTATTATGATATAATGGTGCAGAAAGCAGAACTGGCCATCCATAACACTAAATTGAGATATCTGGAATCAGGAGAATGAGCAGGGAAGCTTCTGGCACTTAGATTAAGGCAACTTGAAATGTCTAAATTCATCCCGAGTTTGAGATCTCCCCAGGATGGTCACATCATTTCCCATCCGCAAGAGATTGCAGCAGCCTTTGGGAACTTTTATAAAGCTCTCTACTTAGAGGAAGACTCCCCACAGGTGGCTGATAAAGATATCAATGATTATCTTTCCTCTGCTAATCTTCCTTCCTTACCACATACTATGGCAGAACAGCTTGGTGTCCCAATTTTGCTAGAGGAAGTACAGATGGCCATAGCCCAGCTACCCCAGGACAAGGTTCCTGGACCAGACGGTCTGTCTAATAACCTATATAAGGCATGTCTTCCTCAGCTTTCCACACTGCTGAAGGACATGTTTAATTTGTGGTTTCACCAAGGAGTGAAAGACTCTTGCTTTCTAGAGGCAATTATTACAGTTATTCCTAAACCAAACAAAGATGTATTATGTCCCAGGAATTACCAACCGATTTCCTTGCTGAATTCAGATGTTAAAATATTAGCAAAAATCCTGACCAATCACTTAGCTCCAATATTAGGGAGTATTATTGGTAATGACCAAGTGGGATTTATAGGGGGACATCTCTCTGGAGATCACATGCGTAAGCTTATGCACTTGATTTCGTGGGCCAAAGGGTCTGAGATCCCATCGATCCTTGTCTCCCTTGATGCTTTTTGTTTGCTACTCTCAAGCAGCTAGGCATGCCGAATTCCTTCCTCACCTGGGTTAAAATTCTATACACCGCCCCCACGGCATGAGTGTGGTGCAACAGGCAACTATCCCAACCATTTCCGCTCGAGAAAAGTACTCGACAAGGATGCCCCCCTATCTCCTCTTCTTTTTAACTGCTACCTTGAGCCATTAATTCGGACACTTGTCTCCTCCTTAGTATAAAAAGGAATCCAATTGTATGGGGAGCAACATGTCCTGTCGGCATACGCAGATGATCTTCTGTTACATCTAGAGGAGCCAGAAGTTTCACTGCCGGCTCTTCTAAGGGAAATCCATAGATTTTCCAGAGTCTCAGCTTACAAGCTTAATTTATCCAAAACTAAGGTATTTCCATTAAATCATAGGGTTACCAGAGCAAGCTCCACTGTTCTGGGTCTCTCCTGGGAGTATCGAACCTTTACTTACCTGGGAATAAAAATCTCCCGGAGTATCCCTTCCATGTTTAGAGATAATTTGACTGCATTAGTACAAACTTTGCAAGCAGATCTAAATAGGTGGAGTGCATTACCAATGACTTTATGGGGAAGTATTAATATTTTGAAAATGAATGTTTTGCTGAGGCTTTTGTATCCATTGGGTATGTTGGGGCTTTACATTCCCAAGAGGTGGTGTATGAAATTACAGAAAATGTTCAATAATTTTCTTTGGAGGAATAAACCAGTCAGACGAGCATTTTCCAAGCTAACAGCCCCTAAATTACAGAGAGAGCTTGCCCTTCCTTCGCTGTTCATCTATTATGGGGCCCAACATCTCAGTAAGACAGCCCTTTGGTGTAAGGCAGATTCTTTGATTAATAGTGGTGGGTATTTTCCCGGTTGGTTAAACATTGAAAGTAAAGCAGCGCAGAGTGTTAATAGTTCCCTGGCTGCTCTTGTGTATATAAAGTTTTCCAAACTTGAAAAGTCACTGAAGTCTACCCCTATGGCCTGGTCGCTTAAAGCCTTGCAACAAATACTGTGGCACTTTTCGATAAATTGGCATGTGTCACCAGCTCAACCTCTAATATGTAATCAGCATATCTTAATTGATCGGCGCCCCATTCCACCCTCTTTTCTCCCGCAGCTTAAGCACTGTACTTTGGCCAACCTTCTGCAAGAGAATGTGGTGGCTTCCTTTCAAACATAGCAGGCTCACTTTCAGTTAAGTCCCAGAGATTTTTTTTCAAGCATTTGCAAGTCAGGAATGCGATAGTAGCGTTTAATAATAAAGAAAACTGGACAGACCTGTCAGCTCAGGGGTTACAACACATTGTTCAAAGCACAAAGACTACTCATGTAGTCTCAAGGATATATAAGCAACTCCAGGCCTTAGATCACAACCTTCCAACCGGAATTTGTTATTATTGGGTGCAGGAGCTCTCTCTACTGGCTGAGGTAGAGTTTCTGGGAAAAAAATATGGCGTACGAACTACAAATATATTAAACAGGACAGGTTGCATCTTACTGAATTTCAAATCATGCATAACATGAATTACACTCCACTAAAATTATATAAGACAGGCCTGGCTGCTTCCCCAGACTGTTTTAGATGCAAAACTGCCCCGACACTCTCTTTATCATATGCTATGGGAGTGTCCCCGAACGCAGAGTTTCTGGAAATCTATTCAACAAATGTTGGATCCCATGTTAGGTCTAGATACCCTATTTACCCCTGAATCTTGTATACTGGCGGTGTTCCCTCGGGGAACACCGGTGATATGTCAGGCCCATATAACACTAATTCCTTTTATTGCTAAGCTAACTATGTTGAGGCATTGGAAAGAGGACTCACTTCCTACGACGTTGGAGTGGTACCGGGAGGTTCTCCTCGCTATTCAACTGGAAAAGCATATTGCCACCATAAGACAGAGAGTCCATTATTATCAAACTAACTGGGAGCCCCTTATGACCCTGCTCTCCTTATGGAGACCATAAAGAGTTTTCTCAATATTCCACTGCAAACCTGTAGTACTTGGAAGTCAAGTTGTCTCTTCCCTATATCTGTTCCTTTTTTATTCACTCCTCGTTATTTTTCTCCTCACTTTATTTCTCCCACTATTGTGCAGAATGGGGCTTGGGGGGGAGGGTAGGGGAAATACAGAAGGGATGGTAGGGTGGGGTTATATTGCTTTTATGTGATGTTTTATCATTGTTTACTTAATAGGGTACAATGCTGGAATCCTGAGTATTTTAAGTTTTGTTATCTTAATTGTAATTTTTCTTTTGTTGTTGTTCTTACTGTGTTGGCATATGATGAAAAACAACAAAGCATATTGAATCAAAAAAAAATAAAGCTGAAGGTGATCTTTCACCACTTCAACCCATGCAGAGTGGTATGCCTTAGGGGTCTATCCTTGGTCCCCTGTTGTTTGCGGTTTATATTAACAACATATAAGGCCAATATCCTTTTGTCCGCTGACAACACAGTTCTTTATTTGAGTCATCCTAGCCAGAAGCAGCCTGTGAAGACCTCCAAGCTGAATTTAACCTATTACATTACCTGCTAATAAGCAAAAAGCTTCTGCTTAATGCGAAAAAAACAAAAGCGATGCTCTGTTCCCCTTCCTCTTATGTGGCAAACTTGCTTGCGTTGGGGCTATCACTCTGATTACCATAGTACTTGGAGAAAAACTAGAGTATGTGCCAAAATTCTAACATCTGGGTGTATGGCTCAATCACAAACTTTCCTTCTCTGAACATCTCGAAGAACTACAAAAGAAACTAAGATGAAGACTAGGACTATTCTACAGAATTAACTACTTTCTCACTAAGGATGCCAAGCTGCAGTTGGTTCAAGCCACATTCCTTTCATTAATAGATTATGCATACCTTCTCTATAGCCATTGTACTGCCTCTGCCCTAGCTAAGTTGGACACCCTATACCACAGAGCAATCAGGTTCATAACGGGCCTTCCTCTTTCCACACACCATTGGTCCTTGTACACTGTGGTGGGCTGGACTTCCCTTCATTATAGGAGAAATAGAAATGCTGCTCTTTGGGACTTCAGAGTGGTAACCAACAAGCTCCCCCCATACTTCTCTGATTGCATTCCCCAGAGTGTGATAGGCGCCTGTGCTCTCAGAAGCTATTCCCTAATTGCCTTGCAATTACCTAATGTCAAATCTTGTTTCAGCAGAGCTGCCATAAGTTTCTCATTGCCTGCCTTATGGAACAATTTGCAAAAAAACTTGAAGCTGAGCTGTCCTGTTAGCCTGAATATTTTCAAGTCTCTTTATGATCGCTCCATGAAAGAATCCTGCAAATGTTTCCCACATTGCTAGCTCACCTATTCTACAGTTTCCCTCCTGCCCATCCTGCCTCCCACCCTGCCTCTGCCCCTGCCTCTCTCTCCCAATCAAAATTCCTGCTTCGCTCCCTCTTCTCTGTCTGTCTTTAGCCATGGACAAGTTCCACCCAATTCCCTGAAGTATGCCAGTTAATAATCCATCCCCGTCATAATCTTCCTAATTTGGTATCCATCATCTGTCTGTCTTTAACCATGGCCAGGTTCCACCCCCTTCTCTGAAGTATGCCAGTTAACAATTCCTTCCCTGTCAGTATCTTCCTAATCTGGTATCCCTAATATTGCCTTTCTCACTCTTTTTAAGTGAATATTCCTGCTGTACCCATTTATAAGCCTATCTATTGTAAAGGTCCTTATGCTCAAATGTTGATGTACATATATATATTTTTCTCCTTTGTATAATATCGCATTATATTCTACCATGTTACTGTACTGTACTGTATACACTGTATATTTTTTTTCTCTGTATAATATTGCACTACGTCTACCATGTTACTGTACTATGATTTTTGTATGACCAGGTCCATCTTACAAATGAGCCTTGCTCAATGGTGCCCACCTGGATAAATAAAGATATTGATTGATTGATTGATTGACATTTGTTATTGTGCATTTTAGTCTTTTGTAGTGATACCTTTTCCTTATGCCTCAGTGATTGCAATCCTCTCTGCCCTATTACTAACAAAAAATTAGAGTACATAGAATCTTAGTATTTTTCCCCTGCCTGAACTTTCCCCTGAACTAGTGAATGATCAGGGTAACCACATAAATTTTTGCAATCCCAAAGGTGTCCCCATGGCCCAGGGCATGATCGGGAGTTAGAGGACAAGGGGCAGGCACTTGTGGGAGGCAAGAGAGAACAGTGCCTACTTAGCCATCAAACAGCTGTTAATGTATTAGCATAATATGTGAGAGACTAGCTGGTAAGATTGAGGTGCCCCTCCTCTGCACTTTTCTGGGCTGATGGCCTCATGTACTGTATAAAGATATATGTTGGCCTGCTTGGGGTAACTCCCATCTCAGACAAGAAATGGCCCATTGCAGTGCACTATCTGCACTTGTGTTATTTGCTACCCTCAGGCACCTGGGTGATATGTAAGCAGGCATCCAGAATGGGAGAGGACCCTCTTGGTTCCCATCACCTAGCCATAAGGAGGATGTACTGTACCTTTACTTATTCTTGGTGAGTCTTCATGTTTTGCTGGTTAATAAATCCTCTCAGAGTACAGCTCTTGTTAAGTAGGCTTCAAGGTATACATGCCAGCTCTGTGCTTGAGTCTCCTATCTTGACCTATTCAGTATTCTGAATATGCCAGGAGCCAGGACTGCTAAGTAATTGCCTGTAAGACCCAGCAAGGTAGGGCTCCTGGCTTCCCCTCTCCCGTTTGTCTCCTCACTGGATGCAGCTGCCTTTTCAGGCCTGTTACCTCTCCCTACCATCCCGGAAACCACCCCTTCCCATCTGTGCTGTATTATTTATGTACTGTCTAGTTGCAGTACCCTCTTCCTTATGGACCTGCTTACCCTCAGTGGGCGGAAGGGCCTTTTCCTTAAATCAGTAGCCGGCTGCCATCTGATGGTGCTTACAAAAGCGTGGACTTATTTCAGGTGTGCAGGTCCTGCTCCTCTGCCCTCTCCTGGCCATTACTTCAGAGGGAGGAAAAGCATGGGAATGACACAATGGCAGCTAGTGAATAAAGGCTACCTGACATGCAACACCTTTCTGCCTCCCTTTCATACTCTTTTCATATTCCAACATCCCACTCAGTCTTGTAGATCATGTAAAATACACTGGTTAACAAAAGTCGGCCAAATACATTTTAAGATTTTACCTGCACTCACCGTAATACATAGTAAATATTTTAGTGTCCTTCTGCAGTCCTAAAATATCTGACAGTCCCATCAATGTTTCACTAGCCCAATCAACCCAGGGGTCTGTAAGACATGTTCACTTAGCAACGTATTTATCACTCGACATCCTCTATTCAACTGGTACTCTGCTGCACCAGCTCTCTTTGGATGGCTCGCTTTACTGCTGCCATTGTCTCCTGCTTATCTGTGGTTGTAGCTCCACATGGATCCCTGAACTTCTAAAGAAGCTGGTGGATGTCCATACAAAGTGGGAACAGGGTGGAGAAACTTGCTGGCCCAGTGCTTTCCTGATACATACCCCCTGAGAGACTGACAAAGCAGACTTAATAAGGTTGTTTTCTTCTTTTTCCTTCTTCAGTCTGGGTATTTGCATTCCTAAATTCTGCACTGTTGAGAGGGCTTCCTGTAAAGTCTCATAAAGTTTGAAACACAGTTCCCTCTCCATCTTCAGTTGGTCTGGGTATAGCCGTAAAGCTTGAATTTTGCACAGTTCACAGCTCCCTAATGATGTTCACTGCTGTTTAGTGATATCCCACAGTACTTGCTGTTGATCAGCACAATGGTCATGAAATCTTGATTTATAGATGATGTCTTCAGTCAGTCACCTCTCCCAGTGTTTTATTTACCATCTGGGTACGCTTTTCTATTTTGCCTAGATCTCATTGAAAGCCAACTACTGGAATGCTCAATGCATGTGGTGGTTTTTGCTGTTTTTCTGATTGACTGAATTACAGTATATTTAGCTGGCTATTCTCTGGGTCCATGCGTCTACTTACGCAACTGAGGTTGCTATATTTTTCCTTTTCTATCATTTTTTTCAGTTTGTGGCTTGGTGTGTCTCTGAATGATTTAGCCAGCAATGCCATGATCATAGTGCAGATTTTATCAGATTAATTCAGGGGAGACACTGAGGTGATGGGTGGGATGATTGGCAATATTGGGCTGGTTCATTGTTTTTGGTTTTCACCTGTGGCATTAGTGGGAGATGGTTGGGACAGCGTCACTAAGAACACAACTGGGGAGTAGGTAGGATGAACCCCAGCAATGATGGGGAACATTTTTGTTGAAATGGGGGCACTTGCAGGGAGGCAGCTGGGAGAAGGGCACAATGGAAAGGAGGTGACCAGGATGTGTGAAGGCACAGACACGATTAAAGATAATTTTCTCGTTGATTTCATGCATAAATTACCCTTCTTGCATTGATTCTGGAATCATATTTTATTACTGCCCTCTGCAGTTAGTTTTTGCATTCTGAGCTGCTAAAAACTACAGGATGTACCAGAGCTTCTATAGCAAGCCTGGGGCTGCTGTGGACTCAGGGCCGTACTGATGACATCACTATAGGGCAGAGCAGTGACTCACACTGTGCAGTACTTTGCAGTCACAGCAGTTCTGTAAGGGAAAACTACCAGTACTCAATATACACACTCAGTGCCCTCTTCCCCAAGACACCCTGTTAACAATGCATTATGCCAAAATCCAAATGTCTTGTCAGTATGTTTTTTGTAAAATTGACTTGTGTGTGAGTCACTGCTCTGCCATATAGTAATGTGAGCAGTACAGTCCTGGGTCCACAGCAACACCAGGCTTGCTACAGAAGCTCTGGTGCACCCTGCAGTTTTTAGCAGCTCAGAATGCAAAAACTAACTGCACAGGATAGTAATGAAATGCAATTCCAGAATCAACGCAAGAAGGGGTAATTTATGCATTAAAGTCAAAAGGACTGATAATGGTGCTCTTTAAATCTCAATCTATTTCTATCTGAGCAAAATATTGCTCTCTTTTATAAGATGTCTTTTCCTAGCAGTTAAAACTATGCCTCCTGTTCTTGTAAATTTTATGTTCTGTCTTTCACAAAATGGGATAATGTGTGCATGAAAGTCAAAAGGAATGAGAAGAGTGCTGACAGCAACTCTGTCTTCTCTCAATCACCACGCTCTGTTACAGAGGCAGAAGTAAGGTAATTTTACAACAAGCACTTGTCAATACTGAAAATTCATTGTGCATAGAGATAAGGAAGTGTGTGAGAGTGTAGTAGTGGAGGAAGAGTTTTATTGATAATGTGCAATAGAAAGTTGTATGACAGCTGTACCGTTCATGAGGTGGTGTGATAAAAAGGCTATATTGAAAATTTGGAGTGAAAATATTGAAAATGACAAACGTTGCACAAGTGTGTAGAAAATTGTGAACAACTGGGTGTAACTTGGCCATTTTTTGGAGTTGTGTCACCATATTTTCAACATGGCCTTTTTGGTACCCCACCTCATGAAGAGTGCAACTGTCATTTTGTTCACTCTTGCCAAAAGGTGATTTTGCAGAACGACAGCACCATTCTGCCCCATAGGTGCAAAAACACATTTCAGGCAGGATGCAACAACATTACAGTTGTACTGCTCATAAGGAAGTGTGTAAAAATGGCAATGTTGAAAATCTAGATTGAAAATATTAAAAATTGGCAAAGATATGAGGGTGCATAGAAACTGAGCAATGCACGCTTATAGTGAAGGCATTCTGTGGAATTTTTTTCTCCAAATTTTAAACATGCCCTTTTTGGAACCTCCCATCATGTAGAACTGTGATTTAGTTAATCCATTCCGAAAGTTGGTTTCACACACTGACTGCACCATTCTGGTCCACGGGTGCGAAAACAGATTTTGAGCAGGATGTGAAAAATGACAGCTGTACTGTTTATAAGGAGATGTGGAAAACTGGCAATGTTGAAAATCTGGAGTGAAAATATAAAAAAATTGCAAAATTATGAGCATGCATAGAAACTGCACAACACACACTAGTAACACAGGCATTTTTTGGAATGTTTCCACCAAATTTGCAACATGGGCTTTTTGGGACCCCACCTCATGAACAGTGGCACTGTCATTTTGGTAGTCAGTCCTGAAAGGTGATTCTGTGCAGTGACCATGAAATCACCTTTCAGGGCTGAGAAATGAAATGACACTGACATGTTCATGAGGTGGGGTCCCAAGAACTCCGTGTTGAAAATTTGGGGCCAAAAGTCCCCAAAATGGCTGAGATATCAACCTAGGTTGAAACCCCCCATTGAGTCCCATTATACAGCGCTTTCCCGATTCCTCAGTTCCTAGTTAGGCTTTGAAGAGTGCAGACGTATCCCGGTCCAGTGACGATCGTGGCTTCTGTCCTACAGAGGGTAAGTATGGTGAGGAGGATGCAGGAGAATGCATGCAAGAGGGAGGTTAGGGTGGGGAGGTGGACTGGGAGATGACGCTGGAAGGTTTCCTTTTACAGGTAAAATAAAATTTACAAAAAGGCTTCCGGTGGATGGTTTTTGTATTTTACAGGGATTTATTTTTTAAACATGTAGGCACACTGGGGTGGACTCCCAGTGTGCTAAAATAATGTGTGTGTGTGGGGAAGGCATGTCATTGCCAACACAGGGACTGAGCACCCCATTGTCGGCTAACACTATAGACTGGGGGGGGCTCATCTGACATTGGGAGTGGGTATCCCAATGTCGG
Organism: Neoceratodus forsteri; assembly: GCA_016271365.2. Taxonomy (NCBI): domain Eukaryota; kingdom Metazoa; phylum Chordata; order Ceratodontiformes; family Ceratodontidae; genus Neoceratodus; species Neoceratodus forsteri. The sequence goes on from CM057455.1 coordinate 703,755,831, forward strand.
AAAGGGGAAATTGTTTAACCAGGAAAGAAACAGTAAAGGGCTGCAGGGACGGGGGAAAGTATTTAACCAGAAAATACACACTGAGCAGCTGCAGGGACGGGGGAAAGTATTTAACCAGAAAATACACACTGAGCAGCTGCAGGGATGGGGGAAAGTGTTTAACCAGAAAAGACACACTGAGCAGCTACAGGGACGGGGGAAGCGTTTAACCAGGAAAGACACACTGAGAGGCTACAAGGATGGGGGAAAGTGTTTAACCAGAAAAGACACACTGAGCAGCTGCAGGGATGGGGGAAAGTGTTTAACCAGAAAAGACACACTGAGCAGCTACAGGGATGGGTGGAAGTGTTTAATCAGAAAAGACACGCTGAGCTGCAGGGATGGGGAAATTGATTAACCAGGAGAGACACGCTGAGCTGCAGGGATGGGGAAATTGTTTAACTAGGAGAGATTGAGAGACTCACTGAGCTGCAGTTGAAGGGATCACATTTCAAAGGACAAAGCCGTGCGCATCATTGGCTCTGTCCTTTGAAATGTTTGCCGAGACCAGCTCCTTCAGCAAAACAGTATCATCAGAACACTGCCTGCTGATTTGCCAGCAAAAAAAAAAGGCACCTGCAGCACCGCTGGTCATTGGGCTGGCACCCCTCACACCCCTGTTTAGCAACTCTCATATCAACAATTTTGTTTGTGCTTGAGCTCTTGATGAACTTAAAAAACATACTGACAAGGCATTTGGATTTTGGCATAATGCATTGCTAACGGTATCTTGAGGAAGGGGAACACAAGATATACATTGATTACTGGTAATTTTCCCTTGTAAAATGGCTGTGACTGCACTGTACTGCACAGTGTGAGTCACTCCTCTGACCTATAGTGATGTCATCGGGAGCCAGCAGCTGAACACCAAGACAAGTGCAACAGGGCTAAAGCAAGGCTCAAAAACAAATCCAAATTATGGAAGGCAGAGTACCCCTTGGCCCCAAATAACAAATGCACACACCCTTTCAGGTCTAGTATTGCATATAATGTATACAAGATGTAACTTTTTGTATCATCATGAAAAGTGCGCATCACAAACATGCATATGCAATGACATGGGCTCCCCCCCCCACACACACACACACACACTCTGAATGAACTCATTTTTGACAAACAAACACATTAATTTTAGATTTTGCAAAACTATAGTTTTATTTAGAATGGTAATTTTTGCTACTGAGCATGCATGTAAAAAAGGCTGTGTTTTTACAAATAACTTAAATACTGCATGAGATAGGAAAACAAAAAGCTACAAAAGCACACATCTTGTGCCAAACTACACATATCAAACCTGTAAGCTACATATTTAAAATTCACATCATGTTTAAGTTATAGATGAGCAAAAAAGTCTTAATTTTTGTGAATTTATGGGTTTTGACCCATTATTACTTTACCCCCACTGAACCGATCAAAAATAAAGGCTTAGGATCTAGAGATCTTTGTACTGACTCTAAGTGTGCTGGACTTCAAGCAAATCAGTCAAATAAGGGCTGAGTTATTAAGGTACAAAATCAGGGTTTCACATTCAATTGCTTACTCAACCCTAATATACTGATGCTATATTATAGTGGTGTGGTAGCACCACTGTAGTTAGGGTTGAGTAGGGTGTTCAGTGTTCACCCCCTAACTTTGCACATTAATATCTTTGGCACTGTTTGACGAAATGAGCTGAAGGTTTGCATGTATTGTCTAGGAGGCAAGATCTCAATCTGTGGAAAGCTTTATGATGGCAGCTTGTGTGGTTTTTGATATCTGCAGTGTCATTTTTTGCAAATGTCTAACTTTTTTCCTATACTTAACATGTTTTTTTTTTCTCTCTGTTACAACATACAGGGAATGAAATTTTTATTCCAAACGTGCAGGGGCAATGTGACATGTCCTAAGGTAATGCTTTTGACAAGGCTGGTAAAAAAATATTAAAGGGTTCTAGAGTTATAAGGCTTTAAAATGTTGTGGTTTCTAACTTGTGCATGTGCAGTAGGGTTTTTGAGATACTGTTCTGTGGCAAAAGTTAAAATTTGATGCCGCAAATGCACATTTTTGATTTTGGGCTACTTGCTTGGCAGGGCACCAAACATTTTTTTGTGCCATGCCAACCACCATCTTGATTGTTGATTTTTTTTCCATGAACTAACAAATATGGAAAATATATAAAAATGCTGGGATTTAAAAACAAAACAAAACAAAACATCAGAACCTAGCTAAATGGGACCCATTTTTTCCAGTGTTGTTTGTTTATTAACATAATGACCACAAATACATTTCCTGGACACCCAAAATCCTGGGTGCCCAGCTTAGCAAGAGGAATGATTCACCTACGTTCTCTGTATGAGAACAAAGGGAAATTCTTGACTTCTGCAGCCACAGCTAAACTCATACTGCCAGCTGCAGTGTGAGCTGGGAGCCTCCATTTCCCTGGTGTACAGTATCATCCCACAAATTTGTCCCTTTTAGGGTTGCCCATCCCCTGTTCTCTGGTTGCCGTCCTCATGTAAAAAAAAAAAAAGATGATCCCTGGTAGTCCAGTAGTCCTTCCCTCTTTCCCCATTCTATAATCGCCATCCCTATGTTAAAAAATGAGGAGGAAGATCACGTGATGGTCTGGGCTTGCTAGCTGCTGTTTCCCTCGGCTCCCACTACCCCGACTGAAAATCTAATATCATCGAGTGCTTTCTGGCTTGTAATTTGGGGTATCCTCAACATTTCCATATTCCTGCTCACCCAACAGAACTTGTTGGCTGTTTTTTTTGAAGCATCTATTGTTTTAATACGCACGGATGGAGGCCGAGATGAAAACGGCCGTACCCAGACACACGCCCCCGGTCTCGCCTGACAAGAAAGGCGAAGAAGGTAAAACCTCTCCAGCAACCATTGGCTAAACAACTGGGTACATTGGCGGCATCAGCACCACTTTCAGAAAAGCATTTTTTGCAAGAGCTGCAACCTTTTAAGGAGACGCTTCTGGATATCGCTACTGATCTTAGAAATATTTGTACTGAAATGGCTGAACTCAGAACTCGCACGGCAGACACGGAGACTCGCACCTACTCCTTAGAGGCCTGGAGAGACAGAACGGAACCAGAAATCATAAAGTTCAGGCAACAAATTACTAAACTACAGCTCAAAACCGAAGATCTAGAGGGGCGCAGTAGGAGGAACAACATCTTGATCCTTGGCCTACCAGAAGGGGCTGAAGGTCCCTCTGCAATTTTATTTATGCAGAAACTTTTTTCCAAGATCATGGGCCCTTCCCCACATAACCCTACCTATCTAATAGAAAGGGTGCACAGGTCTCTACGTCCAAAACCAGAGGAGAATGCCTACCTTCGTCCGATGATCATTCGTTTTCTCAACTATCTGGAAAAACAGCACATTTTGGCAAAAGTCAGAGAGTTACAATCTATACAATGGGAGGGCAAACGTCTAAGAATTACTCAGGATTTGCCATTAGAAACTCGGCGGAAAAGAGCCTCCTTCCATTCAATAGTCAGCAAGTTGATAGCTGCCAGTATCAAGTTTCGCATGGCATACTCAGCACATTTTCAGGTTTTGGTGGATGGAGCATGGTTATCATACGATTTGACCGACTGGCTCAAGCTGACCTCTGCAAGAAGCTGCCTTCATTATTCAAATCTTAGGACTGCATTCTCGTTCTCTTGCTACCAAAGAACTGTTTGTTTCTGACTGTATTACTTGTTATTTGGCACTCAGGAGCTTGTTCTGAGAGACGCCTTTGGGAGGGGAGTTTTTCCCCGGTGTGGTGAGGATGGTGGTAGCCGAGGAGAGAGGCGGATCATGGCCTGTGGACCCTGAGGACTCTGCGTGGCAACCAGGCACCATCTTCCCTCGGATCCCCTTCTCTTGCAGCCACTTGTTTCCAGTGGGGACTGTTTCTCATGGGACAGTTTGTCCCATTTCCAATATGGTTCCCCAGGGGAACACTTGTATATTTGAGAAGCTGCCTGCTACGTTTACTCCTTTTGGCGATGATTTTGCTGTTATTTCATGCAAACAATTCTGGAAAGACTCACATTACCTATTCTCCTGCTCACTACCAAACTATTCTCTTGGGCTGTTTCAGCTCCTTTGTATATTTCTTGATCTCTTGTATTTAGTGAGATAATTACACTGTGCTTAATATAATAATGTTTGTCTCTTCTCGACTTCTCTTTCTCTATAGGACTCCAGTCCTTTTCTCCTCCTTTATTGTTCATGTCTCTTTCATTCTCTCACCACTCTCCTTGGTATACCTATCCCTTTGGTTTGTTCTCAGCTCTCTCTGTAGTCTTGTCTACCACTCATTCATATATTTTACCTACTAATTCTGTCTGAGAGTGTGGTGTTGACTTTACTTAATTTTTGGTTCTCACAGGAATAAGATTTGATCTATGGGGTTTGCATGAAGTTTATACACTGCTGGGGTATCTCAGTCCGAACTTCAGAATAAATTCAGTACTCTTTTTCATCTTGGAGGGTGGGGGTGGGAGGGAGGGTATTGGCTTAGAGTAACCCACCACACGTTCTGAAGTATGGGGGTAGTACCTAATTATTCTCGCTTTATTGCTCTGTTTGGCTTGACATTCTGGGGATTCCTTTTGGCCTGTTAGACTGGTCTACATTAATGCCCAAATTGGGGTCGGAAGTGTAAGCAGTGCAAGTTCTCACCACATTTACTAGCCTATATCTGGTCAGAGGTATTGAGGGTAGTTACTATGGGGTACTTGTGGGCTCTCTACCATTGAATAATAATGTAGTTTCTTTACTAGTGTCAAAGCTAGGTAGAGGGATACTTGTAAATAGTTATACAGGGGGGATTATGGGGGGGGTTGGAAACTATGGTGGTAATTTTCTATTGTTGATGATGGGGTTTTCCCGTATCTCATAATTGTCATTATGGACAGAAGTACGTTTTGGTTTTTTTCTTGGGTCTTGCGGGAACACCAATTTAATAATATGTATGCAAGATTGGTGGGAGGGTTAGTGGTGCACTCTCATACTATATTGGTTTGGTTATGCATTGGTTGGTATAACACTCAATGATTACAGGTCTGAAAAAGTTTATAACTTGGAATGTAAGAGGGGCTCGTGATCGTAACAAGAGAATTCAGATCTTAAAACACTTATCACTATTGAATGCCCATATCTCCTTCATTCAGAAAACTCATCTGCTCCCTGGGGAAGCGGGGGGCCTGCGCAGATTTGGGATTGGGCAAGTTTTTGCTTCTGGTAACTCATCCGCCAGTGGTGGTACTGCTATTTTAATTCACAAGGCGATAGCCTTTCAACCAAAAATAAAAATTGCTGATCCACAGGGGAGATATATTTTAGTCCAAGGATTATTGGACTGTACTGAATTGGTCCTTGGGAGTGTGTATGGGCCTGTGGGGGGAAACCTCTGTATTTTCTCAGGAATTATTACCAAATTACAAAGGTTCTCGGTGTTCCCCTTAATTCTCAGAGGGGACTGGAACCTGCCACCCACACAGGATTTGGATAGATCTAATTCCTTGCCTAAGCCCCCTTCTCAAGTCCAAAGGGCTTTTGCTGAATTTCTTGACTCTACTGGATTGTGCGATCCCTGGCATCTCCTAAATCCTGAGACCCATGCTTTCTCATTTCACTCTATGGTGCATTCCACTTGGTCTCGGCTGGATTATATCTTACTTAGTCGTTCTCTCATACACGGTCTCAATGATTCCGTTCTAGAACCGATTTTTATATCGGACCATGCTGTGGCATGGGTCACAGTTATGTTAAATCAAAATCTCCAAAAGGACTCAATATGGCATTTAAATATGCAGCTTCTAAAGGAGGACTATGTCATTACCAGGATCTCAGACTTGATTCAACTTTTTAGTGCAATTAACCAGGGCTCGATTGCAAGAATGGACCATGAATGGTGCACCCTAAAATGCTTTTTGTGAGTTGAGTTTATCAGACTCTCCTCCACTCGTAAACGAAAGAGAGAGGTGGCCACTATTTCACTCCTGGGTCAGATTCGCACACTTGAGCATTCTCTCACTTCTTCTTCTTCTTCTCCCGATGTGCTAAAATCATTGTTGAACTTAAGGAATCAGTATTCTCATCTAGTGTAGGAAAAAGCAGAATTTCTCATCTTAAGAACTAAGGCAAAATATATAGAGCAGTGGGAGAAGACAAGTCATCTTCTAGCTTTGCATCTGAGGAAACTAGAGGCGTCCAGATTTATTCCCTCGATTGATGATCTGGATGGAACCATTAAAACACATCCAAGAGACATAACTGCCGTCTTTAGACAGTTTTATCTTTCTCTCTATAGTCAGTGTTTTGTATCCCCGTCTCATGCTGAATTACTAGAGTATTTATCTGCCTTACCATTACCTACCCTCTCTCTCTCACAACAATCCCATTTATCTGCTCCTATATCTCTTCAGGAAGTATTGTCTGCTATTCATAATCTTGCCATGGATAGGATCCCTGGTCCAGATGGTTTCCCTTTGAACTTCTACAAAGTCTTTGCTAAAGATCCTGCTCCCTATTACGTCTATATCAATATATGCTCTCAGAACAAACCTTAGATCCATCCCTATTAGAAGTCTCCATTATCCTTCTTCTTAAACCAGACAAGCCATCCCAATCTCCTGCGAGTTATCGTCCTATTTCTTTGTTAAATTGTGATATTAAAATCTTGGCTAAGATACTCGCTAGTAGAATCAAACAAGTTTGGACTCAGCTACTTAGCCCAGAGTAAACTGGGTTCGTGTCAGGTAGAACACCTGCTGACCACCTTCATAAATTGGCGTATTTGGTTCAGGTGGCCAAGACCTCCCCCTCCCCCATGGTTCTGATATCCCTTGATGCGGAAAAAGCATTTGACAAGGTGGATTGGAACTTCCTGTGGGCTACGCTGCAGACAATGGGCTTTCCTAATACCTTTATCAAATGGATTCAGACCCTATACTCCTCTCCTCATGCAAAAATAAACTGTAATGGAGTCTTACCCAAGGTTTTCCCTCTTTTTTCTGGCATGCTGCAGGGTTGCCCGCTCTCCCTTTTTCTCTTTAATATATATCTTGAACCCCTGATCAGGAGACTAAACTCCTCCCCTTTAATTACTGGTATTCCAATAGGTGATAGGACCCCTGTCCTTTCAGTTTATGCGGATGACATATTGCTTCACCTCTCAGATCCGGTCTCCTCCTTAACAGAAGCATTGCATATTATTGATACTTTTGGGAAATTCTCAAATTATAAACTCAGTATTACTAAAACTGAAATTTTCCCCCTTAATTCTTTAACATATAGATCAGCTTTCAGTGAGTTTGGTATGAAATGGACCTCCAAGTCCATTAGATACTTGGGCATCTATATTACCTCGGACTTACCATTACTCCACAAACTTAATTTAGAGGATTTGTGGTCCAACATTCAACAGGATTTATCAAGATGGAAGAGGCTCCCTCTCTCGCTCTGGGGTAGAATTAACACCTTTAAGATGAATGTTCTACCCAGATTGTTCTATCCATTAAATATGTTGGATGCCTGGTTACCCTTGTCCTTCTTTCAGTGCATCCACTCTGACATTAGCTCCTTTATTTGGCAAGATAAGGCAATTAGAAGATCCTACCGTAAGCTCTCTTTACCCAAGGAGATGGGGGGGCTTGCGTCTCCCTAACTTCTTGTTTTACTACTGGGCCTGTCACCTTTATAAGTGTGGGAAATGGTTTTCATTAACCGATCTCTGTGCTCATCATGACTATGTTCCTATTAGGTTACATATAGAGTCTGACATTCTCACTGCACTTAATTAAGCTCCCTCATCGCTCTTTTATATGCCCTTTAAAAAATTGCCAAAATCCCTGCAGTCTTTTCCAATTGGTACCTTATTAAGAGCTCTCTCTCAAATGTTCAGCTTCTATAAGGTACTTTCAAGTTCGGATCCTTCTAAGCAACTATATGCCAATCTGAATCTCAAAATAGGGGGAGTCCCCATATCTCAGCATTGGCTATCTCTTCCTCCTGAGCTCATGGTGGCTGATTTCTACTCAAACTGTGCTATCCTATCCACCGAGGAGATTCTCACTAAACTGGGTCTAATGTCATGGGCTGTCTTTCAGATTTTACAGCTTAAGCACCTACTGGTTAAGGTCATGGGGAAAGAGTGCAACCCCTCTCGTATTGAAGCTTTTCTCAAACAAATTAAGACTTTGGCTTGCAAATCCCATGGCATTTCTACCATATACAAGTTGGTCCTAACCTTTCCTCAGTCCCCTTCGATTGCTGGTTCTCAGGTGGGCAGGTTTCTTTCCCTGATGAAGCTATTAACTGGCATTCAATATGGACAGGCTTATACACATATCTCACCCAGGACTGATATAGACTTACACAATACGGTATCTTAAACAATATGTATTATACTCCAGTAAAATTGGCCCAAATGAAGATGCTTATCTCCAACACATGTTCTAGGTGCAATAAAGAGGAAGACTCGCTCCTCCATATATTGTGGTCCTGTGAAAGGATATCGCCGTTGTGGAAGCAAATTGAATCCGCTCTAGACCCATTGTTGGGACTACAGGGCCTCTTCTCCCCTGTCAAATGTATCTTGGGAGAATATTCTGGATGTCCGGTGAAGGAGAGACGGTTTCACATGGCTCTAATTTCAATGGCGGTCAAAAAAGCAAGTGCTTAGACACTGGACGGATCAAGTTACCGTCTCTTATGCGGAATGGTTGCATGAAATATCATTCGCACTCCGCCTTGAACACTTAATTGCTAGTGTGTGCCATCGCCTCTCATCTTTTAACAAAAAATGGAAGTTATATGCCCTGTATTTGTCTTGATAAGATCTCTCCTGTAGATTTCGTGAACCTCTCCTCCCTTTTTAATTATATCTTAATGATTATTCTTGCTGTTTCCTTGTTAACCTTATGATAATAAGTATAGGAGTGCACCGTGGGGAGGGTGGGAAGGGGTTTTCCTGGGTTTTTTTTTTCCTTCTTAAAGTGGTGTTGATTTTATTTTCTCTGAATCTTATTTCATTCTATTTCATTAACCTATGTATGGTCTTCTTCCCAGTGTGCATTGATAGTATTGCATTTACTTTTCAAATGTTGATGTATTGAGATATGCTTAATAAAGTATGTTAAATTAAAAAAAAAAATGAGATGATCCCTGGTAATCCAGTGATCCCTCCACTATCCCCTGTTCTCCAATTGCCCTCCCCATGTAAAAAAATGAATAGTCACAACTTTGCCATTATTCTCCTATCGCTGTTCCCATGCTGCCGTTTATGTCTCTGGTGTCTAGTGGCACCCCACACCCCCCAAACAGTGTCCGTCCCAGTACTGAAGGAAAAAAAAGCCCTCAATGTGTTTTTTCCCTGCAGAATAAAAATGGTCCCTTGCCAATCAGCCCCCCACCTCTCCTCCCACTCAGCACCCACCACCCCACATACCCCCGTACACCCTCACACACCCTCAATCACTGAACAGGTCCCAGGTTTGAGTTCCACTCTCCGATCGAAGACACATCTTGCTGTTGTAACTGATGACTGCAATAAGAGAAACTAAGGTAAATGCGGTTCAACGTATTTTGTCGGGAGTGTCAACTTTTATGCATATCTTAGCCATTTTTTGACATTTTGATCCCAAATTGCAACTTGGCCTTTTGGGGACCCCTCCTCATGAACAATATGACATCATTATGAAACTCCTGCCCGAAAGGTGATTTCACAGTTGCTTGATGAATTCACCTTTCAGGCAGGATTTGACAATTGTTCCTGCCCTTGTTCGTGAGGTGGGGTCATAACTGATAAGAAGACTATTTTTTTTGTTTTAGTTGTTTAACCAGGATGCTGTCAGCTATGCTGATAATGTGGGGTCAAAATATGTAAAAATGGCAGAGTTATGACTGTTTGTTGCAATTTCGCTATGCACTCTCATAACTTTGGAAATTTTAAATATTTTTATCCCAGGTTTTCAACATAGCCTTCTTATTATCCCACCTCATGTATGTCACAGATGTCATTTTTAAATTCTGGCCAAAATGTGTTTTTGCACCTGTGGTATGGGATGGCATTGTAGTTGCACAGAATTATGTTTTGGCAGGGAGTTGAACATTTTCTGAACGGGTACATGAGGTGGGGTAATAAGATGCCTATGCTGACAATTGTGTCACTGCTGTTTTATACATGGAAGTGCAGGATCTGGAGGGCACTGTGCTTCCACAGCTACATACATATATGCATCTGTGGTGGGATGGGAGTGCAGGGCCCGGAGGGTATGATTATACTAGCTCAAAAAGTAAGGAAATAAATTGCAAAACACTGCATTAATGCACTAGTTAGGGTTAAAGTGACAAAAGCAGGGAAATTTGGCATTAGGGTTTCCAACTCTAACACTCCACCCCCACCCTGCAACCACCAACAGGTGTCGGGGGTGTGACTTGGGGTCATCAGCCCTAATGCTTACCCCGTTCTTCTATACTGTGCCCATCTCAGCTTATTTACTTATGGAATGGGGTGATCATTAGGGCTGATGACCCAAGGCACCCCCCCCCATGCCAGTCGGTATGTGCAGGGTGGAGATTTCCCTCCTTTTGTTACTATAACTCTAACTAGAGGATTAACAAAGTTTTTTGCAGTTGATATCTCTATATATTTTCTGAAGGGACCATGTTTCTCTGAAACATTGGGTTAGTAGTTGGTGGCAACTGGATACAATATTAAAGATTTGAGAGAAGTCAGAAATAGGCTTGAGTGACTGATTTCTTCTGTTTGTTCTGGCTCTCATTGATGTCTGGTGCATTAAACTAGATACATGAATTATTGACTGACGCAACCCAGGAGCAACCATTTGCTATTAAATTTTAACTACCATACTTTTGACCACCTTGCAATTTACCCAGATCCTCCTTCATAACTCTGACCATCTCTTCACTATCCATCCAGTCGCAGACCTCAATATCATCCATGAACAGGCATATCTTTCACTGTGTCCCTACGGTCACTGGGGATAGCCAGGAGAGGGAGGATACAGGGAGGAACTGGGCCTGGTGGGGTAATGGAGCGGATTGGGCAGATTGGAGTGATGGGGATGAGAAGATGCACTTGGATGAAATGGGTCCAGAAGAGGGACTCCCTGACTGGTTCCCATACCCAAGGACTCCACATTAAGTGGGCAAGTAGCCCGGTCTACCTTGTCTACCTATTCTACTTTGGCAGTGTTGTGGAATGCCAGGTCAATAAAAAACAAGACAGCTATTATTGCTGATCTTGTTGACACAGCTGACCTGGCTTGCATCACCAAGACCTGGCTGGATGAGAATGCTGGCCCAGTCCTGGAAACAGCAATTCCAGCCAGGTACTCAATGATACACTGCCTGAGAGTGGATCATAGGGGCGGGGGAGTAGCCATTTGTTTTAGGTTGGATCTGGGCCTTGTAGACACCCCAGTGGGAGAGACTAGATCCTTTCAGTGTATCATGAGAGCAGGTGTAGGTTGCAGGATACTTCTCATTTATCATCCACTCGGTGGTGAGAAGGAATTTCTGCAGGAAGTCATGGACTTCATCACTGACCTGGTGCTGGAATCCCTTAGATGGGTGATTCTGGGGAATTTCAATGCCTGGGTCGATGATGAAGTCTTGCAGTTTGGGCAGGACTTCCTCCAACTAATGAGCTCACTGGGCCTTACACATGTAGTTACTTCTGCTACCCATATTCACGGTCACTCATTGGACCTGGTCTTCCTACTGGGGATGGAAATCACCGATTTGGTGGTGGAACCAGTCAGATGGTCAGACCATCATACTAAAAGGCTCAAATTCGAGGCACCCCCCCCCAAAAAAAAGATCTGCTCCTATGGAGATGGTCTGATACTATCCTTTTAAGGAGTTTGATTCCAGATAGTCTTATAGCAGTGCTGAATATATCAGGTGTGACGAGTGTATGCAGGGAGCTGAGTAAATTGGTTCTGGCTTATAATAAGGCAGTGGCAGGGGCCCTCCATTCCCTAGCTCCTGTCCTTGTTTGCTGCTTCACTCTTCACCCAAAGTCCCCTTGGTTTGATGGGACTTTGAAGGAGCTGAAGCGAGAGGGACAAAGGTTGGAGTGGCGCTGGTGGAAATCTGGTCTGGCAGATGATAAACATAGATTGATAGCCTTGATATTGCATCATAAAGACTGTCGATCAGCAGTCTCCTGTAAGAAGGCAGAATTTCTGTCCAAGGAGATTGCTGTGGTGATGAATTAGCCAGCTCAGCTCTTCCGGACTGTCAACAGATTGTGCAATCCAACTTGTCTTCAGTCTCGGGGAGTGTTTTCACAGGTTAAGTGTGATGAGTTTGCTTGTTCTTTGCTGATAAGATTGCCACCATCAGGCAGGAGATCCACTCAGGACCCTCAAATGGGTATTGCAGTGATCAGCAAGAGGTTGCAAGCACCCGGTCTTTCTGGTCAGACTTCAGCCAGTTGGTGATCGTAGACATTGTGCGGGTTGAGTATGCATCCAACCTACTGCAATTTGGATCTGGGCCTATGCGCCTCCTAGTGGTGTGCATTGAAGTCATTGGCTCAATCCATGCTAAGATATGCCAGCGTTTGTTGGAGACAGGGGTGTTTCTGGACCCCCTGAAGGAGGCAGTAGTGGTCCCTTTCCTTATGAAATCTTCCTTTGACCCAGACTGCTTAGCAAACTATAGACTTATCTCTAACCTGCCCTTTATGGGCAAGGTTATTGAGAAGCTGGTTGCAGTGCAGCTAGACTACCATTTAACAACCCGTGATGTCTATGATCCTCTCCAATCAGGGTTTAGAAAGAGGCATAGTACCAAGACTGCCCTTGTTCGGGTACTGAATGATCTCCTGATAGCGAGGGATTGGGGAGCCATTCCATCTTGGTCCTCCTTGATCTCTCAGCAGCATTTGACACTGTAGACCATGGGGTGTTCTTGGAGTGCCTGCGGATTCTCTGTGGACTGTCTGGTACAGTTCTCAGGTAGTTTCAATCATTTCTCACAGGCAGGACTCAGAGAGAGGTGTTGGGGATTTATTCTTCGGCTCCTCTCCCCCTGTCATGAGGGGTTCTGTAGGGCTCTGTACTGACCCCTATGTTGTTTGCTGTGTATATGCTGCCATTGGGGGACATTATAAGGTGGTATGGGCTGAGGTTTTACTGCTATGCAGATGACACTCAGCTTTACATGTCCTTTGAGGCTGAGCAAGGTAGGGCTACCTCAGTTATTAACAGCTGCCTCTCTGAGATCCAGAGTTGAATGAGTGGCAATTAGCTGAGGTTGAACTCAGACAAAACCGAGGTGTTGGTGGTTGAGCCTGGTCACCAAGGTATGGGGCTGTAGGCAGGTCAACTGTCTGGGCTTTGGCTTGGGGGGGACTAGCTGCTTACCTCTGAGCAGGCACTAAATTTGGGCATTGTGTTCGATAGCAGCCTGATATTAAAATATCAAGTGTCTGCTGTCATTAAGACCTCTTTTTATCATCTGAGAAACCTTGCCCGGATTAAGCACCTGGTCCTGCCTGGTGATATTCCAATGCTGGTTCACACCTTTGTTATCTCACGCCTTAATTACTGCAATGGCCAATACCTAGGGTTACCAGGGTTTGATATCTGACAATTGCAGCTAGTGCTGAATGCGGTGGCCAGGTTGTTGACTGTTTTATCAAGATCTTGCCATGTCACCTCTGTGTTCCAGGGCCTGCACTGGCTAACTGTACATTGGTGATCACCTTCAAGGTCAGGTTACTGATCTATAAAGCCGTACATGGACAGGGACCTAACTACTTGCAAGATAAGACCCATTCTATCTTGGTCCTTCTAGATCTCTTAGTGGAATTTGACACTGTAGACCATGGTGTGCTTCTGGAGCACCTGCGGTTCATCTGCAGACTATCAGACTAACTACAGGCCTATATCCATCCTCCCTCCTCTATCCAAAGCCTTGGAATGGATAGTGGCTGATCAGCTCATGGAGTACCTTGTAAAACAGTGCCTGCAATGTTCCCAGCAGCATGGCTTCTGCAAAGGGCACAGCACTACCATGACACTCCTCGAATTCACCACACATATCCATCATGCACTTGATCAGGGCCTGTTGGTCGGCTCCTCTTTTATAGACCTGACTAAGGCATTTGACACTGTCAATCACTCCATTCTCCTCAAACAATTATCCCTCCTTGGTCTTTCAAGTGAAACTATCCTCTGGTTTCAAAGCTACCTCAGTAACCAGACCCAACTAGTTAGGATTGGTGAATTCCTCTCGTCACCCCTACCAATCCACTCTGGGGTACCCCAAGGTTCTATCCTGGGTCCCTTGTTATTCAGCATATTCCTGAACAATCTCCCTGCCTCCTGCCATGACAAAGTGTTATTGTATGCAGATGATGCAGTATTCTTCACTTGCCACACCAACTCCACCTCCCTTCAGTCTCAACTACAGAAAAGTTTCACAGAAGTGGAAGACTGGTTTTGCTCACATAAACTCATCCTTAACCACAAAAAAACTAAAACAACGTTGTTCCATGGAACCCACAAGTACAAGGACCACAAGCTCATAATTAACAACCATGAAGGCGTCGTGCTTGAGCAGGTGGATATGTTTAAATATCTGGGCCTGACCCTTGACTGCTCCCTCTCATATACCAAACACATTGACAATATCACTAAAACTGTGAACTCCCGTATAGGGCTGCTATTCAAGCATAAACATTGCCTAACGGCTGAAGCCTTGAACCTCGCTATCCAGAGCTCTGTTATCTCAACTATTGACTACGGGCTTGTTATCTATGGATCCGTTACTGATACTGCACTCTGGCGCATAGCTGTAGCCCTTAATGAGGCATGTAGACTCCTTATTTCAGCTGCCCGCCTTTCTCTCACATGTGACATTTACGAGCAGGCTAACTGGCTCCAGCTATCCGGCAGGCTAAAGTACCAGACCTGCTTCCTAGCTAAGAAGACATCACTGGGCCTTATGCCCCCTTGAGTCCAATCAATATTACCCCGCAGCGTGTCTGCCACCTAACTAGAAGATCGGACAGTCTAACCTTTACAATACCTCACTGTCGGACCTCTCAAGCTCAGTGTTCTTACCTTGTCAGAGCCTCCACCTGGTTAAACTTGCTATCTACAGAAATCTCCAACATCGCCACGATTGGTGCTTTTAAGTGTAAACTGCGTCAACACCTCGTGGCTAGTGCCTTCTGTGATTGCTTCTTATAATCCCCTCCAGGCATACTACCCTCAGGCATCCCTCCTCACTGCTTCAGCTCCTCCTCCTCCTCTCCTATCCCCCATTACTGGGTATTGGATGAATCTGTCTCCTTTTCTTTTTCATCCTCTCCTTTCCTCCTCCCTTGCTGTTTCCCATCTACCACATACCCAGCGCAATGCCCTTCCCATTTCTCCCCTCCTCCCTCTCTCTGTCTCCCATACCACCTCCTCACCACCACTCTTCTTTCTCTTTTCCCACTAACCCACTCCTAACAAAGCTTCACTGAGTCGCCAATGACTTGTACTGTATAATTAACTCACAACACAGTTCCTTGACAATGCCTTTGGCTGCTATTATTGTAACCTTATTTGTCTTTTTTTTTTGTAAGCTCCATTGTAATGATCATGTTATGTTTTGTACCTTATTATCCTTATTGCCTTGACGTGGAACCTTTGTAAAAGAGCCCTCGGCTCGAAGGTGTCGTTCGAAATACAAGTATGTAAATAAATAAATAAAATAAAATAAAAATAAATCTGGTACAGTCCTCAGATGGTTTCAATCCTTCCTCAAGGATAGGACTTAGAGGGTGGTGTCTGGGACTCTTTCCTCGGCACCACTCCCCCTATCCTACGGGGTGCTGCAGGGCTCCATCTTGGCACCCATGTTGTTTGCGGTGTACATGCTGCAGTTTTGAGCAATTATTAGGCAGTATGGCTTGAGTTTTCACTGCTATGCAGATGGCACTCAGCTGTACATGTCCTTTGTGCCTGGTCAGGATGATGCTGTTTTGGTCTTTAAAAACTGCCTCGCCAAGATCCAGGACTAGATGAGCATAAGCTGGCTACAGTTACACCTGGAAAAACAGAGGTGTTGGCTGTGGACCCAGGTCATCAGGAGGCGGGTTTGTTGGCAGGATTACCCTTGGGACTATGGCTTAGGGGTGTTCAGCTAACTACCTCAGACTGGGTGCGGAACCTGGGTGTTATGTTTGACGAATGCCTGACCCTTAAATCTCAGGTGTCGACAATTGTCAAAACCTCTTTTTACCATCTGAGGAATATCACCTAGATGAAGCACCTGGTTCCTCCTGACAATCTTCCAACTTTGGTCCATGCCTTCGTTACCTCCTGCCTTGACTACTGCAACGCCCTTTACCTAGGGCTACCGGGGTTTGATATCCACCACTTGCAGCTAGTGCAGAATGAGGCAGCCAAGCTATTGACTGGTACCTCCAGGACCAGTCATATAATGCCTGTGCTCCGCAGACTGCACTGGCTGCCAGTTCAGTGGTGGATCACCTTCAAGATTGGTTTACTGACCTATATGACCCTACACAACCAGGGACCTAGTTACCTGTAAGATCTCCTTCACCCCTACTGTCCCCTCCACCTACTCCGATCCACCAACAAGGGATTGCTAGAGATTCCCAGGGTCTGTTTAAAGACATCTGTGGCTAGGTCATTTAGTTTCATGGCCCCAACCCTGTGGAGTTCTCTACCTCATTGGGTGCAAGATTGCCTGACTGTCCAAGATTTTAAAATTGCTCTTAAAACGTTCTTATTTAGCCTAGCAAATATTGATTTTTAATGCCTCTGCTGTGTTTATTGGTTTTACTTGTGTATTTGTTATCTATTGATGTATTTTATTTATTTATTGTGTTGTACAAGCACCTTGGTTTTTAGAAAGGTGCTTTTTTATAAAGATTGCTTTGTTTTGCTTTGCCCCTACCGCCCCTTCTGCACACTCCATTCCTCTGACAAGGGAGTGCTAAAGGTTTCCAGGGTTTGATTAGAGGCTTCTGGGGCCTGCTCCTTTACTTTTGTGGCCCCTACCCAGTGAAATTCTCTACCTCGTTGGATTAGAGAGTGCCTAACCATCCAGAGTTTTCAAATGGCTCTGGAAACACTTATTTTGCCAAGCATTCCCAGACTCAAGTGAGATTTAATGCTTCGCCATCAGTTTTAGTTACAATCATGTTTTAATTTCAAAGTTATTTTAGTGTTGTTTACATGGATTTTAATGTTTTTATGTACAGCACTTTGAACCACTGGGAATTGCACTTATAAATGAAATTTGATTTTTGATTTGATTTGATTTACCCTAAAGTCACAGATGAAAATGTTGAAAAAGGCCAGTTCCAGGACCAATCCCTGTGGCACACCATGAGTGACCATCCTAGCTCCCAAGAATTCACCATTAAATATTACCCTTAGTTCTGTCACTCAGCCCGCCCATCTTGTGAACTTTTCCATCACCCCCAGGTCATGCATGTTCTTTATCAACCATCCATGTGGGGCAGAGTCATTACACTGAAATCATGGTACAGTATATCTATTGCCTGTCCCTTTTACACTACCCTTGTCACCAAATTAGAGAAATCAATCAGGTTTTTCTGACACAACCACCTTCTTGTTAAACCTTTGTCCAGAAGTTCATTTACCCCAGGAAACTTACCAGCTTCTTTTGTTATACTCTATAGCTGTTTACCCACTATAGTTGCTAAACCAACAGGTCTGTAGTTCCCTGATTCATCCATGCTCCCGGTCCTGTGTAGGGGAACTATAGTCACTGCTCTTTAGACCCTTGGTATAGTCCCTGTCTTCAGTGAGCTGTTAAAAAGCTTAGTCAGTGGCTCTGCTAGGATCTGCCCCATCATATTTAGCACACAGAGCTACAGCCCAACCAGACCAATACACCTATCCACTTTCAATGCATTTAAGCACTCTAGCACCCTTTGCCTAGGACTTTTTCTTCACCATTTCCTGTTTGACATCAAACCATATTATATGGTGGTGATTGCTTCTAAGTGGGTCCAGCACTGTGACCTATCCTGTACTGCCCCTGTTCATAAGGACTAAGTTACAAATGGCCATACTTCTTGTGAGCACCTCCACCCTCTTCAACAAGAATGATCCCTGAAGAAACACTACCAGCTGCTGACTCCTTGCACTTTCTGCTAAAAGGATTCTCCAGTTACATCAGGTATATTGAGATCATCCAGCAGCCCCGCATCCCCTTGTTCTGTTGCCCATTTCAACTCATCCTCTTGCTCCCTATGTGTTTCCTCTTTTTGAGAAGGTGGCCTATGTACCACTTTACCTTAATCTTCTTCCCCATCTGTCCTCACTTTATCCACATTGTTTCTGTGTATTTGACTTCCACCATATGCTAGACCTCCATATCCTTTATACTCTCCCTTATACATAATGCCACACCTCCCCCTTTTTCTCTTTCTATCTTTCCTGAGAACTGCATATCCTGGTATGGTCATGTCCAAGTCATGGCACTTGGTTGCCCACATTTCAGTGATTGCCACCAGGATCGAATGTGCTTCTGTCACTATGGCCTCCAGATCACTGGTCTTATTCTCTAAGCTACTGGCATTCATGCTCATGGCCCTGTAGAATACTTGTCCCCCCTTGGTTCTGCTCCCTTCCTCACTGACATCTTTTCCAGCCTTGTCCCTGTCACACTACACTCACATCCATCCTGGTTCTCCTGTAGCCGCTCTCCTACCACTTGTTCCAGCATTACCCTGTCTCCACACTTATTTCACCTTCTGTTCCTTCCATGTTTCCTAGCTCTGGGGGAATCCAGACCTTCCTCACTTGAATAGGTGTACCTGCCCTCATCTGCTCTGCCTCCCCCTCCGATAGTTTAAAGGTGTCTCAATGCACTCTTTTAGCTTATGCTCAGCATCCGGCTGCCCTCCTCAGACGTCTATTTCTCCAGGAGTGTCTCAGTCTTTTAGGTGCCCTGTCCTTCCTTTCTGCACCACTCCTTCAGTCATCTGTTGATGCAAATGATAAGAAGATTCCTCCCATCCCCTTTCTCCAAACTGGCAGAACCTCTGAAAAACTCAAAAAGGCTGCTACCTGTTTAACCATCCCCTTGGCATTTTAAAGTGATCCTGATCCTCCTCCAGGGGCCTGCAACTCAGGTCATTAGTCCCTAAGTAGATTGTGACATCCTGCTCATTTCCTGTTGCCATTCTCCTAATGATTTCTTTTATCCTGATAGCATTGCTCCCAACTGAAACTCTGGAAGGCACCAAACTATCCCGGCAACCTGCTACCCTGCCCTTACTGCACCTTCCATCCCCCTACATTTCCCCTATCATAAGCACTTTCCTAGCCCTATCCTTCTTCTTGGACTCTGACTGCATGGCAGGTGCCCTATTGATAACAGACATGGCCTTCTGGGTAGCCACAGGTTCCGGTCTCCTTACTGGATATGTGTATTTATTTATTATTCTTTGGTAACCAGGTAAGTCCCACTAGGCACAAGTTCCTGTATTCGAGGGTGACCTGGGAGCACTAGGGAGGTTAAGTGACTTGTATAGAGTCACACAGTATGTATGTAGAGGTTGTGGGAATCAAATCCATATTTGTGGATGTACCAAGCTCATTCACAGCTCGTTACTCTCACCTCTAAGCTATACTGCCAGCTCCATTAAACACCCCAATTCACACTACTGGGTGAATCTTTCATTTGTTTCCATCTCAGGAACCCACCCATATGGACTCTTCTTCCCCCAGCCCCTGGTCTACTATAGTCCACCCCCAGTCTGGATGCAGATGTCTGTTGGGGAAGAGGCATAGTGGCAGCCTGCACCAGTGACCAGTGGTACCCACTCAGGGGAAGGCTTAGTTCAACCCTCACTGCAGCCAGTTTTGCAGTGAGTGCTGCAAACCTGCTGAACACTGGGCAGTATCACAATTTTTCAGAGAACTTCCCTGAAGGTAACTGAACCACAGATGTTGTATCCCATCAGGCTCCCTCCTATCCTGTCCCGCCTTAACTCTCCATATCCTCATTTAATTACAGCCTTCTACTCCTGCTTTTCCCATTCCTGTGAGATCCACATCTCTAGTACCTCACTACTGCCTCTGAGGTCTTTCTATTGCTGCTGACCATACTGTAAGAGCATCTTGTAACTTATTTATTTGTATGCATTTTTTCTTTGCACAAATTGCACTGTCCCATATTACATGTTACTTTTAATGTTTGCTTGTGCAAAAGCAACAAACATATTGTTACAGTATTTGGATTTCAGAGGTGTGTCACTGTTGGATTCAATGCAGCTCAAGCTGCAGTGGACTTGACAGTGACAGCCCAATGATCAGTGAAGCTGATCATGGCACTGTTCTCTGCATGCTGTGTGGAAGCGTTATGTAGGTGAAAGGAGTGTCTCTATCCTTTCATCTGCATGATGCTGCACAGAAAGCAGCTAGGCAACATCATAACTAGCTCTGACTCACCCCACCACCACCACTATGAAGAGAGGCGATGCACATAAACAACTCCCTCCCACTGACAAGTATCCTGCCTGTCTCTCGATCCTTCCCTGTGCCCCGTCTATGAAATAACATACCCTCCCACTGTAACATGGACAGCCAGTTCTGAGTGCTGTATCATTTTTTTTAATATAAAATGTATTACTGGATGTCTCTGCTGAAAATCTGATGCTCTAGGAGTGACCTCACCCCCCCCCCCCGGTTTCAGCTGAAAGATGAAAGCCATGCGAAAATGTTGACAGCATGTGTATCACACACACTCAGGTTTTAGAGACAATGTGTTACATGAAAGGCTTTAATCAAGAATCCTGTTGGTCTGAGTTAATTGCAGCTGTAGTTGCTATATCATACCCATTTTATGATATTAGAGGAAAACCCCAGGCTATTACATAGAAGTGCGAAAATCATAAAGATGCTTTCATGTCCTGGAAGGAGAAAGCTTATTATGAGATCAAAAGGAGTGTCATTTGAAGGACATGAAGTATGCTGAAGTTGCAGAATGTAATACTTAGAAAAAGACATCCTGTTTTTGTATAAGATATATATTTTTTATATATAATCTGACAGAGGAGCAGCTAGGCGATCTCACACAAAATGGGGTTGGCTAATATAGTATGCTAAAGGAATACTCTGTTTTACTTAGACACCTTTTTACCTGGACTCTGACTAAGAAAACATCTTTGGAGCACTTGTAAACAGATATTTTAGAAACAGAGTCAAATCTAAGTACTGTAAGTAGGAATTGCACTGTTTAAACCTTGTCCTTTTAAAAGATTTGTATGTCTTGTGATATAAGAGTTCTGTATTTTGTGGTTTACATATTTTTAATTATTTTAGTAAAATTCTTTCTAGAACTTACTTGGTCTGTCTTTGACTTCTTTTTAGTTGTAAGAAAAGTATATGGTTATTGCAGATACTAAACATAAGCTTGAATGGTGGTACCAAACTGGAAAGAGAAGCGTTTTAAATCTGAGGTCTTTATTAAAGTTTTTAAGGGTTCATCTCTATATACCTGGTTAGGTACCCAAAGGCAAAGATATTTGGCCCCCTGAAGACAGAAATATCTGAGCCTGTGCATTGGGTGCGCTAGCAAGAGGTTCACTGTTTGAATCCCTCCAAGACTTGAGATCAAAGGTTGATCCGAACTCACAAAACAGACAAGAGGGTTACCTTGTTCTGTTAAACTGTTCACAAGACTGTGTTCAAAGGTTGGCACTTTGAGAGTTGAGGGCCTGACCTGCTGAGTGAGTTTGTGACACCCACTACCAAGTATCCTGCCTACCTCCCAATCCTTCCCCATGCCCCATCTCTAAAAAGAAAATACTGTCCCACTGCCAATTATACTGCCCACCTCCTGATTCTTACCCCCATGCCCCAACGGTAAACCTGTAAAAGAAAAAAATGTTCTAGGGGATGACTTCTGCTCCTTATGTTCCACCCCCTACCCAAGCTCCCTCTCAGCAGACCCCACCTCACCCCCACCCCATATCCATATCCAGTCCAGCACTGCTTCTTCCCAAACATCCTGCTTCGGATCAACCTTTGCCTCAGAAAAGCACTAGCAAACAGGCTAGAAGGAGGTGTGGAGCAACAATGGGGAATCATCAAAACTGCCATCACAGAGGCAACAAGTCTTTGTGTGAAGCAAATAAACAAATCAAAATGAAAGAAAAAGCCACTATGGTTCTCAAAAGAGGTGGCTATGAAAGTCAGGAAGAAAAACATAGCATTCTGGAAGTATATGGAAACACAGAAGGAGCAGGACAGAGAGCTGCACCAGTTAAGGCAGAAGGAAGGAGGGAGAGAAGTCAGAATAGCAAAGGCCCAAACTGAGGAAAAGATAGCCAACTCAGTTAAGAAGGGGGATAAAACCTTTTATAGGTACATCAGCGCGTAGAAAGACAAAGGGAGGGATAGTGAGGCTGAATAGAAGGAACGGTGGGTGAGCAGAGAGGGACAGTGAAAAGCAGGGATACTGAGCGAATATTTCTGCTCAGTATTCACAAAGAAGGAGGGAAGTGCCTAATCCAATTAACAGAAGCACTCTTGATAGAAATTCGATCCCAGTCCTTTCACAGAAGAAGGGTTCTGCAAGAACTCCTAAAACTGAAGGTGGACAAAGCAATGGGTCCTGATGGAATTCACCCCAGAATTCTAAAGAATTAAGGAGGAACTAGTGAAACCACTGGCTACTCTTTTTAATAAGTCATGGGAGGATGGTGTGGTACCCGAGGACTGGAGAAAGGTGGATGTGATTCCCCCTCACAAAAGTGGGACCAAGACAGAGGCAGGAAACTATAGACCTGTCCGTTTGACCTCTGTGGTAGGGAAAGTGATGGAGTCACTTCTGAAGGAAAGAATAGTTGAGTACCTAGAGGCCAGTGGAGCACAGGACCCAAGGCAGCATGGGTTCACAGCGGGAAGGTCATGTCAGGCAGAATCTAATAGATTTCTTTGACTGGGTGACCAAAGTAGTAGACCAGGGAGGGCTGTGGACATGGCCTACCTAGACTTTACAAGGCATTTGACACAGTCCCACACAAAGATTAATAGTCAAATTAACCAGCCTGGGAGTGGGTCCCAGGGTGGTAGACTAAGGTAAAACATTGGCTGCACAACAGGACACAGAAGGTAATTGTAAATGGAGTCCACTCTGAAGAAGAGGGGTTACTAGTGGGGTACCGCAGGGGTTCAGTATTGGGTCCAGTCCTTTTAATGTCTTCATCAGTGACATTGCAGAGGGACTGGAAGGAAAAGTATGCCTTTGCAGATGACACAAAGATCTGCAACAGAGTTGATACACAAGGAGGCATGGAAAGGATGAAAAGGGACTTGGCAAGGTTGGAGGAATGGTCAGTATGGCAGCAAGATTCAATGCAAAAGAAGTGCAAAATAATGCACCTGGGAAACAAGAACCCAGCGGAAGAATACACAATGGGTGAGTGTGTAACAACAACAAAAAGGAAAGGGACCTGGGGTAATCATATCAGATGACCTTAAGGTTGTAAGCAATATGAGAAGGCAGTAGGGAGGGCTGGGGTATACTGGGATGCATAGTGAGAGGCATCAGCAGCAGAAAACAGGAAGTTGTTATCCTCTCTACAGACAGTTGGTGAGACCCCATCTGGAGTACTGTGTCCAGTTCTGGAGACCCCATCTCTGCAAGGACATAGACAGGATAGAGGTAGTCAGAGGAGGGCAACTAAAATGGTGCAGGGTTTGCAGAGAAGCCATATGAGGAGAGACTAAAGGAGCTTAATATGTATACCCTTGAGGAAAGAAGGGAGAGGGGGGACATGGTAGAAACTTTTAAGTACCTCAGTGGAATCAACAAAGTCCAAGAGGGTAGCATCTTTCAGAAAAGGAGACGTGCAAGAACAAGGGGAGAAATTTAAAGATAGAAGGAGAGCGGTTCAGGGGCAATGTGAGGAAGTATTCTTTCACAGAGAGGGTAGTGGATGCATGGAACAGTCTTCCGGAGGAGGTTGTGGGGTCTAAAGCTGTGGGAGAATTCAAGAATGCATGGGACAGACATAAGGTAATTCTTGTGGGGGTAGGAAGAAATAGGATGTTGGTTAACTAGGATCTGCGGCCTATCCTGTAGGTAGGGAAATGGGCAGACTAGATGGGCCAAGCGGTCCTTATCTGCCATCAAAGTCTATGTTTCTTCTGAGATCCACCAGGAAGTGACTGAAAACAAGGTAAGGTTGGTTAATGGTTTTTTGATGTGTTTTGAACTTTTAGTCACAACTTTGTCATTTCTTAATATTTTTACCCCAGATTTTCAACATGCCTTTTTGTAACCCCACCTTATGAACCAGGTAGGTGAAATTTTTCAATGTGCCTCCAAATGTGTTTTTGCAGCAGCTCTGTAAATCACATTTTGAATAGGATTTTAAAAATTCCAGCTGTCTTGTGCATAAAGTGAGAGTAATAAAAAGATTATGTTGACAATGTAAGGTCAGATCTCAAAAAACTACAAAGTTATGAAGCAATATTGCAATTATTCAATGATTAAGCATAACTTAACTATTTTTCCAGATTTTGACCTCAAATTTTGAACATTGCCTTTTTTACACTACCTCATGAAAAAGACAGGTGTAATTTTTCAAATCCTTTCTGAAACATGTTTTTGCAGTTGCTCTATGAAATCACTTTTCGGATTGGATTTAAAAATGCTGACTTGTTGTGATCATAAGGTGCGGTAATAAAAATGCTATGTAGTACGTGGTTGCTTCTTATTGCAGCTAAATTTCAATGTAATGCAAAAAGTTACTGCATGACAGTTCAAAGGTAATTTAATGGAATGATCCACAACTTATTCATTTATTCTACCGTTCTAAGTTGGAATTTCTATGAAAGTTGCTAATTTGATTTCAGGCACTTTCTCAGAAGCAAAAGTCTGACTTTCACAGAAATTCCACTGGCAGAAGTTTTTTTTTTTGCATTCCTCTAATACAGGCCTTTTCTGTGTTAATTCCTACTACAGATGGAAGTATTAGCCCTGGTAAAATGATCATTTTAATTTGGAGTACAAAATATGTGATCCTGAATGTAGGTCAAGTAACAGCATGCCAGGGAGAAAACACTGGGCTGGCTACTGCATATTAAAGTTTCAAAACAGCATTACATATTTCACCCCATTTACAGGGAGATGGGATAATTGTTTTAAAGTGCCATCCTGAGACATCACCTCAACTGAATGACAAGTGTGAATGATCACAATATTTCACCACATCAAAACGTTATCCAGACTGCAAATCTCACAGCAGTGTGCTATGACTTAGCATCCAGCTACACTGGAGAAATGGACCACATGAAAAAGGCACAAAAAATATTAATTTGCCAACTTTGTTACAAAACCTGAAATACACATACTTTTTATAGCAATGTTTATTGAATGGTGCTGGCTGTTTACTTGTGAAAACCATTGCAGATGATCTTTAAGCTTTGAAGAAACAGGGCATATAGGCTTACTGACAGGGAAGACTAGACTATGAGTTCAGGTTATAATATCAGCAGCAGCTCTTCATAGAAACTGGATTTTTTGAACAGGCAGTGCATTTAGGGTTGTAAAATGAATTGTAACTTTTAAACACAGTAGCTTAGAGATCTCATTTTTGGCATGAGGCTGATTGGGGCTATGCTGATCCAAATTCTGAATTTATTGATGCCAGAAATGTTGACCGGAGTAACTTGTTAACAGATGATTAAACAATGAAAAATATACATTTCTTTTTTTTAAAACAGAAAACTGCATACTATATACCATAACAGATAAGGAAATGTCCACAGATAAGGCTGCATTTCTATCTTAGGGGTTGATGACATCATAGGGCCCTCCTGAGCTTCACTCTTGAGGTCTATGATGTCATCAACCTCCATGATGGAAACATGACCTGCTGAATACAGTTCCCTATCCATTATTCTATATGTTGAAAATCTGGGGTTAAAATCTTAAAAAAAAAACAACAAAGTTATGAAGCAACATTAAAATTCTTCAAAAATGTCTTTTTTTTTGCCAGCCCCCCCCCAGAGGCTCAGCCCATCTCTGCTCGCTGCTCTCACATGCCCCAGGCTTTCCCCCCTGGGGTGGGACCACCAGGCAGGCACCCCTTCCCAATGGACATTGGGGTAGGCGATACCTGGCATGCCCCCTCAGTCAGGGCCACAGGAGAGGGCCCCCAGATGGACACAGGTAGGCAGCAGAATGGCAGTAGGGCCAGTATCATGATCGGAGGATGGCATTTTCTTTTTCTGCTGGGATTCACCAGGGCAGGGACATGCAATGACAAACAATGTCTGCCCCTGATTTATGGCCCTGGCTGTGGCAGTACCCCAGCCTCTGTCAGAGGTCCCCAATGCACCAGACACTCAACCCCCTCCCTCTGGAGAATGAGAACAGTTCCCAGGATGCTCAATCCTTTTCCCCCTGCCAGCCTTCTGACTCTTGAGTCTGTCCCCGAACCCGGAATGCCAGCACCACAAGCGGACGCCTTGTCAGTTTGTCAGTAGGTTGGCGCAATTCTTCAACAATTTCTCATAGCTTTGCTATTTTTCTACATTTTGTTCCCAGATCTTCAACATAGCCCTTTGTAGCCACCTCATGATCAAGGCAAGTTAAAATTTTCAAATCCCCTCTGAAACATATTTTCACAATCTAATCACAATGATTTCTACAATCTCCTTTCAGATGTAAAAAAAATCCATTTGTCTTGTTCATAAGGTGGGGTCATAGTAAAATTATGTTACAAATTTGGGTACAAAATCTCAAAAAATAACCAAGTTATGTTTACACCTAACTCTACTTTCTTACCAGATTGCGACCCCACATTTTCAACAAAAAGCCATTTCTGTACCCCACATCATGAACACGATGTGCCATTTTTCAAATCCTGCCCAAAACATCTCTTCACACTTGTGAAAAAAAAAAATTACTTCTTGGACAAGATTTAATAAATGAGACCTGTCATGATCATAAGGTAGTGTAATAAAAAGACAATGCTGAACATCTGATGTTAAAACTGAAAAAAAAATTGGAACAAATGTTGACATTTTTCAATGTTTACTCATAACTTTATAATATTTTTACTTTTTAACCCACATTTTCAACACACTCAGTTTTTTAACCCTATTAAAAAAAGTCAGGTGTCACTATCACATCCCCCTCCAAAACCTGCTGTCACGGTCATTCTGCAGAACAATGTTTTGGGTCGCATTTCATAAATGACACTTGTCATGTTCATATGCTAGGACAACAAAGTCTAGTAATTTGAAAATTCAAAGTCACAGCCTAACAAAATGACAGCGTCATGTTTGAGCCTCTTCATTTCCCAATCATGACAATTTCTCTACTATAACCCATGTTATTAATTTGTTAATTATCACCTCTGCACTCTCAATGCCAAACACCTTTACAACAAATACAAACAAGGAAACATTCAGCATTGGCAAATGCTTGTATTGCCTTTGAAATGTCTTGCATGTGATTACTTTTGATACCTGTACCTTTTTTCTTGTGTATTTACACATTAATTATTGTTGTGTTCCTGTCTTTCTTCTATGAAGCTAAGTGTAGCCCTTCTGCTCCAAAGACCATGGCTGAATTTTGTAATAATACTATTAGTATCTTAAAAGGTTGGGATCCTTTACTAAAAGTAAGGCTGTTTAAAAAACACACACATGCTTTTAGTTTTTGGTATATGATTCCAAGTTTTTGTTTCCTTTTATGTTGAGTTTAATGCAGTGGCCAAAGCAAGCCATTCTATAAATAAATTCCTAGGGCACAATATTTATTCCCAATCTGAAGATGCAAATTGCCTGACTTGTAAGTGAAAATGGACAATGTACAGTATGCACTTCCTATATTCAGAAGTGGTCCCTTTAATTTCTCACCATCTATCCTCCACTCCAATAATAGCATCCACTCCAATCAGCGTATTCCAGACTTATCCCTCACTTCTGAAATCCAGAAATTTTATCTTTGTGGTTCTCAACCTGCACTCCGTCTGCCTTTTTCAAACTGATGAGCTCCTCGACTTTTCCTCTCAACTCTGGTGCCCTTACAAAAAAAGGGATATTGCACATATAGAAAAAATCCAGAAAAAAAGTAATCAAATATGTGCAAGGTGCAAGGAGTCTTAATTATGCAGAAAGGCTTAAAAAAATTGGTCTTATGTACTTGGAGACTAGAAGGTTGTGAGGGGACCTTATGTTAACCTGGGAAGTGACTAGAGACCAATACCTTATGTCTGAGATGGGTCTAGATTTCAAGCAAATAAATATCAATATCAGGGGACTCCTTTCGCAATTAGGATGAAACAGCTTTGTTTCAACAAAGCGGGCATACTTTTTTCACAGAGGATCATCAAGCCATGGAATTCATTGCCAACAACTGTGGTCATTAGCGATTCAAAGCTAACCTTTAAAAATAGACTAGACAAGTATATGCTTTCTAATTGCACAATATGCTATTATGGGTAAATGACAAGAGCACAATACAGGCTTTTGCCTTTTGCTCCTTCTCCTTTCCTTAGTTATCCTTAGTGATATCAAGAATGGCAGCCTGCCTTGTGGGCTTCTTGACCAGTTGCATCAGCATGCAGTCCTGCAATGTATCTAGCAAGGCCTGACTTCCAGTGCTCCTAGCTGCTGGAATATCTCAATCAATGTCTGGCAGATTGAGATTCCCCACTACTACCATGTCCCCCTTTACATCACCGCTCTCAACTTTCACCTCAAGTTTCCAATCACTCTCATCCCCCTGCCCTGCTGCTTTATAGACCAGCCCCATGTGCAATTTCTTACCTGATGCTGTTGCGAGCTGAACCCACTGTGATTCTATTTCACCATATTCACCCCAGATAGATCCATCCTCAACTGACTCAATGCTTTCCCTGACCAGTAGGCTGTCATGGATGTTGTGAAGGTCATCCAGGGGTTGCGGCTAATTTGCTCTAGTTTGGACTCAGGACTAATGCACCTCCTAGTGGGGTTGCGTTGATGTCATTGACTCAGTCCTAGCCAGAATAGTCTGATGTTCTCTAGTGACAAGGGTCTTTCCAGAGCCCTGAAGGAGGCAGTTGTAAGCCTGCTCCTGAAAAATTCTTCACTAGATCTTGACTGCTTGTCAAACTACAGACCCATCTATAATCTGCCCTTTGTGGGTAAGATTATTGAGAAGGTGATGGCCATTCAATTGGAGAACCATTTAACAACTCACAGCATCTATGATCCTCTCCATTCGGGTTTCAGGAAAAGGCATAGTACTGAGACTGCCCTAGTTCAGGTGCTAAATGATCTCCTAGCAGCGAGGGATTGGGAAAGACATTCCATCTTGATTCTCCTTGATCTCTTGGTAACATTTGACACCATGGACCATGGGGTGCTGATGGAGAGCCTGCAGGTCCATTGTGGACTAGCTGGTATGATCCGTATCTGGTTTAAATCTTTCCTCACTGGCAGGTCACAGAGGGTGGTGTTGGGGATTTTTTCCTTGGCACCTCTGCCATTTGGGGTACTGTGGGGCTCTGTTTTGTTTCCCATGTTATTTGCAGTGTACATGCTACCACTGGGGGACATTATAAGATGGCATGGGCTGAGTTTTCACTGCTACGCAGATGATACTCAGCTATGCCTGACTTTTGCACCTGAAGAGCAGGAAACGGTCTTGGTATTTAACAGCTGCCTGACTGAAAGTCAAGGCTGAATGAGGACCAACTGCTTGAAGTTTAATCCAGATAAGACTGAAGCACTGGTGCTGGAACCTGGTTGCCAGGGGCTGAGGGAGCAAGCTGGTCAGGTCTCTGGGCTATAGCTCATGGACTCTGAGCTGCTTACCTCAGATTGGGAGAGGAAATTGAACATTGTGTTGGGCTGTGGTTTGACACTTAAGTTGCAGGTGTTAGCCGTGGTCCAATCCTCATTTTACCATTTGATGAACATCACCCGGATTAAACATCTGATTCTCCCTGGTGATATGGCTGCACTGGTCCATGCCTTTTTGACCTCTCACCTTGACTACTGCAATACCCTATACCTAGGACTATCACGGGTAGATCTTTGCTGACTGCAGTTAATGCAGAATGCAGCAGCCAGGTTGTTGACTGGCCTACCTAGGTCATGCCATATCACACCTGTATTCTGCTATCTGCACTGGCTACCTGTTGATTGGCGGATCTCCTTCAAGGTCAGCTTGCTGAATTATAAAGCCCTACATGGGCAGGAGCTTGGCTACTGCAAGACCTTCTCGTCCCTACCCCACCACTTCACTCCCCAGATGAGGGATTGCTGGAGGTTCCCAGGGTCCAACTAAAAACATCAGGTGCTCGCACATTTGCATTTGCAGTCCCGACCCTGTGGAACTCTCTACCTCATCAGATTAGAGAAAGTAAGACCGCTGATCAGTATAAGAGTGAACTGAAAACATTTATTTAGACAGGCCTTCCCTGAACTAGTTTAATGTATTTGTTAGTAAGAAAGAGTTATTGATATTTTTTAATGTATTTTATTGTATTTAAATGTTTTGGATTTGCTAAGCAAGCTGTTTACAATTTGAGCTAATTCCCCTTTCTTGACTATTGTATACAATACAGTGGCACTGCAATGTTAAGAAATAAAAGAAACCTATGAACAGACCAAGCTGTCCCCATCCTGTATGTGTCAATGTTTTACTTTACCCCCTCTTCTGCAGTCAACAAGGAGAGTTCTGGAGACCCACTGTAGCTGTGGTCCCTTCTCCTGTCTCCTAATGTTGCAGGGGACAGTTTAAGAAGCCTATATGTAGTGGAAAACTGATTGTTGCTAAATATGAGCTTTTATAGACATTAAATAGTAAAATGCATTTAATAAGTAATTTTAACAATTTTTGAGTGATGGAGAATAGGGGTAAATCAGAAACCACACCATCAGTTTCAAAAGGCATTTACTGTAACTTTTTTTCTTTCTTTCTTCTGTCATCACTTTGCCACTTTTATACAGTAGTAGGCCCTCATCTGCTTTGTGAAGTATTTGGTTTAATATTGCAACTTCAGCTTGCTGCACATCTGGATTGTGTGAGCAACACCAGTGCGTGCGTGTGTGTGTGTGAGACTGAAGCTTTGCAAGTCAGGCCTTCAAGCCTCAGTGTTTATTCCTTCCTTGCCTGCTGCCTACTGAAACACCAAAGGATTTCTGGTAACAACTTCTAAGGTCAATTTGTTTTCTACCCTCTCAGGAAGTTGGTTAATTAGAAACAGTCAGGTGGTCCACCCCGAGTGCCTTGGCAAAGACAATACTTCTGCATTAAGTACAGCGAAGCACAGTTGCCAGTAGGGGGTTGAAAGTCAACTGCTGCCTGGGATCACAGGTTTTCATTTCCTGCCTTTTGCTTTGATCGCATGCTGCTGAGTGAGATGGCAATGCTTCTTGTCAGATTGCTAATGGCATGCTGCATGAAGAACAGGAACAAGATCAAGTTCATAACAAGGTCAGGTGTCTGCACACAGGAAAGACTCTTACTGAAGCTACTGAACATCCCGGATACAAAGAGCTAGTGTAGAAAAGGTCTTTTCCAAGAATTGTGGTGAGGGCACTGTTGAGCTGTGCTAGAAAACCTACCAAAATCATGTAAAAACAAACATCTCATTTAAAGCATACCAATCCAGGGTTAGGAACAATACATAATTCCACACGTTTCCCAATTATTTTTTATTTATTAAAACATTTGTCAAAGCAAATGCATTGACTGGATAAAACCACTCATTTCTTTATAGAAGAATAATATTTATTCCAACAGACACATGACCGCAGCAGCTTATGCTGTAAGCCCCCCTCCCCATGAAGCATGAATTCCTGTAGGAAACTATGGTATACTTGCTTCAAATGACTTGACTCTTAATTGTGTTAATACATTTGTATTTGATTTAATGTTATGTGAAATGGTATTTATTTTGCTATTTTGAAATGGTGCTGCATATGATTGTTAAATATGTACTGTTGAGTATTGTCCCTCTGTTACCCTCTTCTACCAGGACACACATAGAAATGAGTCTCTTGTGGCTCTACATGCCTTTGTGGCCAAAACACTCTACTGAAGCTGCAGGTGATCAGACAATGACAGCAGAGAACAACATTGGCTGGCTAGACAACAGGACATAGAAGGTAATAGTAATTGAAGTCCACTCCTAAGAAAGAGGGGTTACTAGCAGGGTACCGCAGCAGGGTTCAGTACTGGGACTGGTTCTCTTTAATGTCTTTATAGGTGACATTGTGGAGGGACTGGAAGGAAAAGTATGCCTCTTTGCAGATGACACAAAGATCTGCAAAAGGGTTGATACAGTGGCGGGGGGGGGAGTGGAAAGAATGAGAAGGGACTTAGCAAGGTTGGAGGAATGGTCAAAAATATGGCAGCTAAGATTCAATGCAAAGAAGTGCAAAGTAATGCACCTGGGAAACAAAAACCCAGGGGAAGAGTACACAATGGGGGGTGAGATACTAACAATAACAAAAATGGAAAGGGACCTGGGGGTAGTCATATCAGATGACCTAATTTTGGCAAGCAATGTAAGAAGGCAGTAAGGATGACTGGGGGATTCTGGGATGCATAGAGAAGGCATCACCAGCAGAAAACAGGAAGTTGTTATCCCTCTGTACAGACAGTTGGTGAGGCAACATCTGGAGTACTGCATGCAGTTCCAGAGACCCCAGGCAGGATTTTCAAATGAAGGCATAGGGCTTGTGACAAGCCATGTGTCAGGGGACTTTGAAATTGGTGCTATGCTGGACCCCTTTGCTGCAACTGCGCCCGATTGTCCAATCTCAGGTGCAGCTGTGACAGTTTCCCTGATTTACGGCAGCCTGCGCCAAATGTCTGGTGCAAGCCCCATGTCTTTGGCTCCGGGGTGTGGAGCAGGCTAGACCATGAAACCATGGTGTAAGGTTGTGTGTTTGCCACAAGGGATGCAAAATCCTGATTGATTGAAAGAGAATGCCACAAACCCACGCGCCATATGTTTGGTGCACCGGTGGCTTGCGGCATTCTCTAAGCTCTAAAAATCCAGCCCTCCATCTCTGCAATGACATAGACTGGATGGAGGTATTCCAGAGGAGGGCAACTAAAATGGTGCAGGGTTTGCACCAGAAACCATACGAAGAGAGACTAAAGGAGCTTAATATATATACCCTCAAGAAAGGAGGGGAGAGGGGGAACATGATAGAAACTTTCAAGTACCTCAAAGGAATCAACAAAGTCCAAGAGGGTAGCATCTTTCAGAAAAAGAGATGTGCAAGAACAAGGGGGCACAATTTGAAGATAGATGGGAACTGCTCAGGGGCAACGTGAGGAAGTATTTTTTCATGGAGAAGGTGGTGGATGCATGGAATGGCCTTTCTAAGGAGATCATGAGGCCAAAAACAGTGGAGGAATTCAAGAATGCATGGGACAGACTTAAGGCAATTCTAGTAGGAGGTAGGAAGAAGTAGGCTGTTGGTTAACTAGGATCTGCAGCTTATCCAATAGGTAGGGAAATGAGCAGACTGGGTGGACCAAGCGGTCCTTATCTGCTGTCAAAGTCTGTGTTTCTATGTTTCTATTGTAATCTTGCATAGGAATACAGTTTACAAGTAGGTCACAGGCAGTAGTAGTAGCATTACAACAAGCAATGTAGTATTTCTACTTAATTAACCTTTGTACAAACTGTAATTAGGGCTGCAAAAATAATTCTGTTTTTAAAGTTCAGATTTGTGTGTAAATATGATCTGTCAAGGCAGCTTATCTGTCTTAAAACTAGCCCGTGTGCTGGGGATCTTTAGTATCTATCACAGTGATGGCATCAGTGTGTGTAGACCACGGTTCAATGAGGGTAACATATATATGTGTAGCACCCTGAAGTTAGGGGCACTGTAAGGAACTGGGGGCTCTCTCCCCGATGTGGAAATTTCTTTTTTTTTTTCTTTCTTCCTTGCTAGGTCTCACATTCCACCCCTTCCCTTGCCCGCAGTCCCACCGACCCTTCCTAGTCCCTCTGTCAGTTTTCACACCTACGGCACTGGGAAGGGTGCTGGGGGCAGAAGACCCTCCCTGTCGGGCTTGTGGTGCCCAATCTCTTGGTCAGAAGCCAGGACCTCCCTGCCCTACAAAAGGGCCAATGAGTGGTCAACAAGGTGAGTCTGTGGCAGAACATGGAGAGTGGAGGATGCGAGGAACATGGACGAGCACAGACTTACTTAAATTAAGTCCTTGGCTCCTCTGGTGTCGCTCCTCTCCAGTCAGCATCTGGCGTGCGTGGCAATGGCAGCAGGGTCAGTTGGGTGGAGTGTGGTTCCCTGACATGACCTGTCCTTCCCAAGCAGTGTCCCAAAGAGAAGAGGGAGAAGGAAAGGGCCAGGGTACAAAAGGGTGTCACAAAAAAAATAGGTTTGGGCAGAAAACACACCTGGACACTTTAGTTCCACCACTCAGCAGCCACCACAGAGAGGGAAAGCCAGGTGGGAGCATGGCTCCCCAGCTGGTTCCCGGACCCTCCTCAGCAGTGCAGCAGACCCAGTTTGTGGTGGTGAGTGGGCCAAGTGCCCAATTCTTTGTTTAACTCGCGCTGCAGGTGCTAAGAAGAGGGGAGTGGGGAAGAAACAGAGAGGGGGAACGGGGGAAATGTGGGCCAGTAGCTCACATTTAAAATACTAAATGCTGCTGGTGCTGGAGGGGGGCCCCAACATGTAGAAGCCCCAAGGAGGAGTAAAAGGAGTGAGAGGAGAAACGTGGGACTTAAGACCAACTTGCAAATACTGAGGACCACTGGTGCCTTTGTGTGAAGCAAATAAACAAATCAAAATGAAAGAAAAAGCCAGTATGGTTCTCAAAAGAAGTGGCGGTGAAGGTTAGGAAGAAAAAGATTATATTTAGGAAGTATAAGGAAATACAGAAGGAGCAGGACAGAGAACTGTACCAGGTAAGGCAGAAGGAAGCAGGGAGTGTAGTCAGAATAGCAAAGACATAAACTGAGGAAAAGATAGCCAACTCGGTTAAGAAGGGGGATAAAACCTTTTATAGGTATATCAGGGAGCGTAGAAAGACAAAGGGAGGGATAATGAGGCTGAATAGAATAGATGGTGGGTGGGCAGAGAGTGACAGTGAAAAAGCAGGGATACTGAATGAATACTTCTGTTCAGTATTCACAAAAGAGGAAGTGGGGGCGGTGCCTAATCCAATTAACAGAAGCACTCTGGAGAGGGGCGTCAATCCCATTCCTTTCACAGAAGAAAGGGTTCTGAAAGAACTCCTAAAACTGAAGGTGGACAAAGCAATGGGGCCAGATGGAATTCACCCCAGAATTCTAAAAGAATTAAGCAGAGAACTAGTGACACCACTGACTACCCTTTATAACAAATCATGGGAGGATGGTGTTGTACCTGAGGACTGGAAGAAGGCTGATGTGATTCCCCTTCACAAAAGTGGGAGCAAGACAGAGGCAGGAAACTACAGACCTGTCCGTTTGACCTCTGTGGTAGGGAAAGTGATGGAATCACTTCTGAAGGAAAGAACTGTTGAGTACCTAGAGGCCAGTGGGGCACAGGACCCAAGGCAGCAGGGGTTCACAGTGGGAAGGTCATGTCAGACGAATCTAATTGATTTATTTGACTGGGTGACCAAAGTAGTAGACCAGGGAGGGGCTGTGGACATGGCCTACCTAGACTTTAGCAAGGCATTTGACACAGTGCCACACAAAAGATTAGTAGTCAAATTAATCAGCCTTGGAGTGGGTCCCAGGGTGGTAGCCTGGGTAAAACATTGGCTAAACAACAAGACACAGAAGGTAATTGTAAATGGAGTCCAATCTGAAGAAAGAGGGGGTTACTAGTGGGGTATCGTAGGGTTCAGTACTGGGTCCAGTCCTTTTTAGTGTCTTTATAAGTGACATTGCAGAGGGACTGGAAGGAAAAGTATGCCTCTTTGCAGATGACACAAAAATCTGCAACAGGGTTGATACACAAGGAGGCATGGAAAGGATGAGAAGGGACTTGGCAAGGTTGGAGGAATGGTCAGAAGTATGGCATCTTGGATTCAGTGCAAAGAAGTGCAAAGTAATGCACCTGGGAAACAAAAACCCAGGGAAAGATTACACAATGGGGGGGAGGTAGTAACAAGAACCAAAATGGAAAGGGACCTGGGGGTAATCATATCAGATGACCTTAAGGTTGGCAAGCAATGTGAGAAGGCGGTAGGGAGGGCTGGGGGGATACTGGGATGTATAGGGAGAGGCATCACCAGCAGAAAACAGGAAGTTGTTATCCCCCTGTACAGACAGTTGGTGAGACCCCATCTGGAGTACTGCGTCCAGTTCTGGAG
The DNA here is from genome assembly GCA_016271365.2 of Neoceratodus forsteri. Taxonomy (NCBI): domain Eukaryota; kingdom Metazoa; phylum Chordata; order Ceratodontiformes; family Ceratodontidae; genus Neoceratodus; species Neoceratodus forsteri. Next base: position 703,792,203 of record CM057455.1, read on the forward strand.
ACCCCATCTCCGCAAGGACATAGACAGGATGGAGGCAGTTCAGAGGAGGGTAACTAACATTTTTTTAGTTTTTTTTTTTTGTTGACCGGTAAGTGCACTAGACAAATCCTGCCTATTTTCAGGCACGACCCGGGGGAGAGGGATACAGATGAATGCTAACTGACCTTGAACCAGATTAAGCTGTTGGTGGTGTTATGGTGAATGAGGGAAATTTGGCCAGGACACCGGGGAAATTCCCCTACTCTTTTCGATAAGTGCCATGGGATCTTTAACATCCACCTGAACTACCACCCGTCCAAGGAGATGGGACCTCGGTTTAAAATGGTGCAGGGTCTGCAAGAGAAGCCATATGAGGAGAGACTAAAGGAGCTTAATATGTATACCCTTGAGGAAAGGAGGGAGAGGGGGAACATGATAGAAATGTTTAAGTACCTCAGTGGAATCAACAAAGTCCAAGAGGGTAACATCTTTCAGAAAAAGAGATGTGCAAGAACAAGGGGACACAATTTGAAGATAGAGGGGGGATGGCTCAGGGGCAATGTGAGGAAATATTTTTTCACAGAGAGGGTGGTGGATGCATGGAACAGCTGTCCTGAGGAGGCTGTGGGGTCTAAAACTGTGGGAGAATTCAAGAATGCATGGGACAGACATAAGGCAATTTTTGTGGGGGGTTGGAGGAAATAGGCTGTTGGTTAAATAGGATCTGCAGCTTAACCTCTAGGTAGAGAAATGGGCAGACTAGGTGGGTCAAGCGGTCCTTATCTGCCATCAAAGTCTATGTTTCTATGTTTCTAGAGGGGATCTGCAAGGCAGACACCACAAGGGAAGGGTGGAGGACCAAAACTCAGTGGGCTGAGTACCCAAACAAGAGAGATGAGCGGATCAGGGCAGTTGGCCAGGTGCCCAACAGGAAAAGGAAAAAGAAGGGACATTTAAAGGGCCAGCCCCCTAATCACCAAGGTGGGGACCAACAAGCAGTGGGCTGAGTGCCCCGTAGAGAGGGCACCATGTGGTAGGAGTGCCAGAAAGATAGAGAGAGGTGGGCGGCCACCCTTTTGTTGTGCTGTGGCAGCATTCAATACCAGAAGCAGGCCAGAGACCGAGGCCCATAGCCATTCCCAAAAAGGCAGGGCTGGATACAAGGGCCTAGGCCTATGCGGAAGCAAGTTAGTGGGCAAGGCTGGACAAGGCACTACACAAGTGCAGGGGCACAATTGATATTAATGAGGGAGGTGGGTTCAGGACCGGGAGCCCCATAGGCCCTGCCACAGGGGGTTGTGACCATGAGGAATGGGGTTGGTTCCACAGGACTAGTCCAAGCAAAAAAATAACCTTACAGGTGCAGCACCCTTTTGGGAGGGGGAGCAGTCTAGTGGCCCTGGGTTGCCCCTGATCAGGGTTGTTTAAGCACCACTCAAACCGAACTGTACTGTTGCCTGCCTAGCACCCCCTAGAAACTGTATTTCCTGCAAAACTGAACTGTCTGTTTGAAAATCTGAACCTTTTGCTTGCTACTGAACTGTGTTACCAAATTGCTCCTTTGTGTACTGGACATCCAGCTTCACCTTTACTGCTTGGACCAGCTTCGCCAAAGCCTAATGTTGACCCAGGGAGGTCCCTGGCCCATCTGCCATTTGCAGCAGAACCACTTCTGGTGATGACAGCCACTTCCAAGTTCTGCCACAAGTTCTCCAGCATCACCCCTGTGACTGTAAGTGGCAGAGAGCCGCTAGTGAGATATCCAGTAATGAGTCAGCTTAGAAGCCGCCCCAGCTCAAGCTTGAGGGACCTCAGTTAATGTTGTGCATGCCCTTTTCTTATTTTGCCATCCATCCGTAAGTGTGCATGTGCCCGTGTCACTCCGCTGAGTCCACCAGAGGGTCACATCACCAGCAGTCTTCTTCTTGGGAGGTGTCCTAGGTGCTGGGGACCTGCCAGTGGTCATTGCTGCGGATTGCCCAGAGAACCGTCAGCCGACCAGAAGTCTTCAGCTTCTTGCCTGGAGCCATAGAGGATCCCCACCTTCCTCCTGGTCCAGTTAACAGTGTTCTTCTTTGTGTGTTGCTCATCTGGGCAACGCCCTGTTATGGCTTGTTGGTAACAAGTGCTTTGTAGGGTCAATGCCCACCTGCTGATCAGCCAATGAGTAGGAAAGCCCAAGCTTGGTTTGTCCGTAGTTGCCTCATCTTGGCCAAGTGCACGCAAGACTTGGACTAAAAGAGGTTAACCCCCTGTTCTTGGTTGGACCAATTGTTGGTCCCAATCACATTGTTTTGTTGTTTATTCCTTTTTGTCATCCTGTAACATTGTAGAACACAGTTATCTTGGTTTTTATGTTCCCTGGTAAGTAAACCTTTTGCATCTTGGTCACTGAATAAGCTTCCTGCCTCTCCTTACAGATTCGTCTGGCCCGTCCTATAATTGTTTAGAGAACCTTTTAGCCTGCTATATATATATATATATATGTATGTATTTTTTATTAGATTGAATTCTTACACTGTAAAAGATTTGCCTGATAGCTAAACTGAAGAAATCCCCATACAAAATAGTAAGTCAGCAAATATGTAATGTTTCACTAATCATTAAATAGTGCCTAACTAAATAGTTGAGCATTAAGCTTGACTGTTGGTTGAGGGATTTTATTCAACTAATCAGTGCTATCTAGCAATTAGTTGAGAATCTTTTTGTCTACTTGTGCATTTGCTAAGAAATAAGACTTTGAAAACTACTGTAGTTAGGAATTGATTGAAATGTTCAACTTAAACAGAATTCATCTTGTGTGTTGTTTCAGTTGTTAATTATTTGAAATGTAAAACTTAGAACATTTCTTAGTTATTAATTACTTGAGATTTTAACTTAGAATTTTTTGCAGTGACTAACTACTTGATCATGGCCCACTTCAAGGTCTTTCTCTTAAAGAGCCTTAAAGTTAAACAAGTGAAACAGGGCCACGAAAAATCCACAGTTCAGAGAACTGATCTAAATAATGAACAACTAGAGGACAAACATCTGATAATTCTGAGAGGGGACCAAACCAGTAAAATAAAAGGCCAAACTAAGAATATATAAACGTTAGAAATGCTAAACAGAATAGTAAAGAGATTCCCCTTCTGCAGCATAAACGGGTCTGCTGGCAATCTGGTAGGCAGGCTTAGGGGGTCCAGCTTTGGGGAGGGTTGCCTTATGTGGGCGATCTGGTATGGGGACTATTAGGGTGTGATCCTGCTGCAGCAAAGAGGGTACTCAGCTTGGGTATGAGGCTGGTATAAGGCTGGAAGGGTTGTCCATCTACAGGGAGGGCAGTTAGCTGTGGTTGTGAAGCTGGTCCAGCATCTGGGGCCGGTCCAGATGCAAGGAAAGTTGTCAGCTGGTGGTGACAAGGCTGGTCTGTGGGTAGGAAGGGGGCTTCAAATGCAGGGAGGCAAGTCAGCCGAGGGGCTGGCACTGGGTAATGGAGGGTGGTTCAGTGACAGGGAAGGTGGGACTGCTGAAGGTGGGGCCACTAGCTCTTGAGCCCCCCCAGCCATGGTGTCATACTCCCTATTGTACCATTCCTAGCCCTGGCAGCAGGCTCTCACACCCCATCCCAAGCTTTAGGCTTCTCAGCCCTCATAACGATGTCGTAAGGATCCTGACTGTCCCCAATCATTGCCATAGGCTCCTGATCCCCTCAGTTAATGTCCTGGGTTGGGGCAGCATGGTTTGAGAGGTCCTCGGGTTGTCTTTTAGCAAAAATGAGAATTATCTTGTGGTTATTTTAAAATCTGTTCCCATTACCATTTTCTATAACAAAGTGTTCCTATGCACACACTGTAAAATTGGGCTCAAAGCTGATAGTGTCCTTAATATGTGTCCCTGATCTTGGTCATTTGTCCCTTGTCATGTCCCTGATTTACAAGGCAGGAGGTTGAGAGGCATGTTTCTGGCATTTTTTTTCCAGAGAAAAAAAAAAAACTCAATTAAAACATTCATAAAATACTCAAATTTCAGTGTGATTAGAAAACTGCACCATGAAATAAAACTGGAAGATGCCTAAAATCTTTTATAGTGAAATAAAGGTAGGGTGAACTGTTTTGCCTAATTTCATTGCACTGCAGCTTTAAATTTATTTATTTATTTATTAAATTTTGGTGACCGGGAAAGCCCACCAAGCCTCGGAGGTCCCTTTTTCAGGGGTGACCCGGGAAATTACGTAACACGAGACACAAATACAGCGTTAGTTCGGTTTACATAAATGAAATAGCTGGCTGATCCCTCCTCCTGCTGCCGATGTTATGACATCCAAACAACATCAGCCAGCAGATTCTAAACATGGCCAGTCTGGCGTATCCCTTGTAGGACTGCTTGCTCCCCCACCAGGTAGCCACTTTTTTTTAAACATGTGCTTTTTGAATATCTGTTTGTGTATAGAAACATAGAAACATAGAAGTTGACGGCAGATAAGGACCTCAAGGCCCATCCAGTCTGCCCATTTCTTTTTCTGCCTTATGAATGTGCCATTGGCTTTTGCTCTGTCAATGGCCTATCTATTCATACTCATCTGTGTTGCTCCCTTATGCTTATCCCATGCCTGTTTGAAGCCCTGCACTGTATTCATATCCACCGCTTCCTGAGGTAGGCCGTTCCATTCATCCACAACCCTTTCTGTGAAAAAGAACTTCCTCACATTACCCCTTAATCGGCCTACCTCTAATCTCATGCTGTGTCCTCTTGTCCTGCTATTTTTCTTATATTGAAACATGTTAGATTATTTCACCTTGTTAATGTCCTTAAGGTGTTTGAATGTTTTGATCATATCACCTCTCTCCCTCCTTTGCTCTAGGGTATACATATTGAGCTCCATTAATCTGTCCTCATATGTTTTCTGATGCAGTCCCTGCACCATATTGCTTGCCCTTCTCTGGACTGCCTCAATTTGGTTAATGTCCCTGTGAAGGTGTGGCCTCCAGTACTGCACACAGTACTCCAGATGGGGCCTAACCAGTGTCTTGTAAAGAGGGATTATTACCTCCTTCTTCTGACTTGTGATACCCCTACTAATACACCCCAACATCCCTCTAGCCTTACCTACTGCTTTAGTGGTCTGCTTGGATGATTTCAGGTCATCGGTGATGATAACGCCCAAGTATCTTTCTTCCCTTGTGACTGCCAGCAACTTCCTCCCAGCCTATAGGTGGCTTCTGGGTTTCTCTTCCCTATGTGCATGATCTTGCACTTCTTTGCGTTAAACTCCAGTTGCCACTCTTCTGACTATTTTGCTAGTTTATCCAGATCTCTTCTCATTCTGCCCACCCCATCTGGATCATCTACTCTGTTGCAGATCTTGGTGTCACCTGCAAACAGACAAACCTTACCCTCCAGTCCATCTGCAATGTCACTGATGAAGATACTGAAGAGGACTGGCCCCAGGACTGATCCCTGAGGTACCCCACTTGTGACTTGCATCTCTTCTGACTGTATGCCGTTTACCACCACTCTCTGTTTTCTGCCCGTCAACCAGTTTGCCACTCAGTTGAGCAACTTCTGATCCACCCTGAGCCTACCCAGCATATTAATCAATCTTTTATGTGGAACAGTATCAAAAGCTTTGCTGAAGTCAAGGTAGGTGACATCAACTGCTCCCCCTTGGTCCAGCACTCTGGTTACCCAGTCAAAGAAGTCTATGAGATTAGTTTGACAGGACCTTCCTTTTGAAAACCCATGCTGTCTTGGATCCTGTGCTCCTATGGATTCCAGGTGTTGCACTATCCTTTCCTTAAGGAGTGCCTCCATAATCTTGCCAACTACTGAGGCAAGACTGACTGGTCTGTAGTTCCCTGCCTCCACCCTGCTACCACTCTTGTGGAGCGGGATCACATGAGCCCTTCTCCAGTCTTCTGGGACGTCTCCTGTGCTCCAAGACTCACTAAACATTTCTGATAATGGTTCTGCTAGTTCCACCCTTACCTCCTTTAATACCCTGGGATGTATGCCATCAGGTCCCATTGCCTTGTCCACCCTGAGCTTATCGAGCTCTTGTAGGACCCTTTCTTTTGCGAAGGGACTAGTGCACACCTCCATCACCCCTGTGTCTATGGTGCTGAGCTGTGGGGACCTGCCCTACCTTCTTTTCAGTAAATACTGAGCAGAAGTATCTATTTAGGAAGGATGCTTTTACATGGTGCTCCTCTTCACATGCCCCCTTATCCCCTTTGATCTTAGCAATACCCCCTTCTGGACTTTCTCCTTTCACTAATGTATCTATAGAAAGACTTGTCACCTTCTTTTACTGTTTGCGCTAATGTTTCCTCGGTTTGGGCCTTTGCCTGCCTTACTGCCTTCCCTGCTTCCCTTAGGGATGTTTGGTATGCCTCCCTATCTTCATCTTGCTGCATTCCCTTATATTTCTTGAAGGCCAACATTTTGGATCTGACCTTTTCTGCTATTGTTTTTGAGAACCAAAGTGGTTTCCTTCTTCTTTTGCACTTACTTTTCTCTTTAACCCAATGGGATGTTGCTTCAAGTATTGCATCTTTAATGCTTGCCCACTTTGCCTGTACCCCCTCACCTGTATTTCTTTTTGCCAGGGCTAGCTTAACTCTGTTGGCCATCTTATCAAAGTCAGCTCCTCTGAAGTCCCATATTTTTGCCTTGGAATGGGATGGTTTAGTTCTAGTGGCCAAATTGAACCATACCATGTGATGGTCACTGCCCCCCAGATGACCTTCTACTTGGAGATCTGTGATCCTTTCCCCTGTTAGTCAGTACTAGATCTAGGATAGCTCTGTCTCTTGTGGGTTGTTGTGCCAGTTGTTTGAGTCCCTCCCCCTGCAGGGAATCCACCATGTGTCTAGTTCTGGCAGATGTTCCTGCTGGTATTGACCAATCTGTAACTGGCATGTTGAAGTCTCCCAATATCAGAACCTCCTGTTTAGCTGTCATGTTTTGGGTATCTTCTAACAGTAATGTGTCTATATCCTCCCCCTGGTCTGGAGGCCTGTACACAACCCCAGTTCGTATGGCTGTCTCATTTCCTATTTCCAGGGTGACCCACAGTTCTTCTGGCTCCTTATGTGTATTCTGAATGTCTGTAGCTTTGATAGTTTCCTTGACATAAAGGGCCACTCCACCCCCACCTTTTTGCACCTCGGTCTCTTCTGAACAGTACATAGACAGGTATTGAAGTCACTCAAGTGTTGTTATTGGTAAACCATGTCTCGCTAATGGCTACTATGTCCAGTTTAGCCTCTGTCATTATTCCCTGCAGGTCTGGGATCTTGTTTCCCAGGCTGCATTTGTGTACATGATTTTCCATTGGCCAGATTTTGGTATGGTAGTTGTTGAGTGAGGTCTGGCGTTCCCCCTGTGCATTGTATGGGGAGCCGGACCTTTTTCCTTACCTGGTGATGCAAATGAACTACAAACATGCTGAACTCCTGTTTGACCACTAGCTGAGGGGGAAGGGGTGTTCTTCCCATTCAACGTATGAGGTGCTGCACCCCTCTCCCCATCTGCTTGTTTAAATATTCTGTAAAGATGTCAAACTTCTGCCCCATTGCATTGACTCCCTCCTTAGTCAGATGCAGTCTATCAAATTTAAAGAACTTTCGCTCCCAAAACTGTTGCCAGTTCCCTACAAATTTGTGTCCTTTTCCTGGTACCAGACCTTGAGCCACATGTTTAGCTCCCCTATCTCCCCTTCTCTGACCTTCCGTCCATCTGCCCCCCTCTCCAAGACTGTCAGGATCTCAGAGAAGGAGATGCCGGACAAAATGGATGACAGTTTGTCACCCAGCCTGGCCAGGTGTTCCTTGGTCTCCACAACTGACCGGCTGATGAGATCATTAGTCCCTATGTGTACCAGGATGTCAATGTTTTCTCCTGCTTCCTGAACAATTTTAGCAATACGGTCAGTGTCTCTCCACGCTGATGTACCCGGGAGACATCTGACCATTACCCCTGGCTGGAGTTACATATCAACTCCCTGAATCATGGAGTCTCCTATGATCAGAAGTTTTTTGGATTGCCCTTTTGCTTTATTTTGCTTCCTGTTTTGGGCGAGTTTTGTTGTGCTACCTCCTGTGCTGCAGTGTCTTGCTCTGCAGTGTCCTCTGCCCCTTTGTTTGATTTTGGAGATAGAGGCAGATACCTGTGTGTAGTTTTCATATGGTTTGTGGTGGTGATATGTGAGCACCGAGTCATGGGGCACCCGATTTGCCCCTCCTAACCACCTGCCAACCTCCCGGACCAACTACCTTCTGTGGTCAAGGTGCTTCTGTTGGATGTTGGGGAAATGGCAGATGGTTCTTTTAATATATTTCCTCTTGAATATGCAAGTTGAGGGGTGCAATCTTTGGCCATGCTGCCTGGAGCTGAGCCCTTAGATCTCCAATGGGCAGTATCCTAAATCCAGTAAAACTGCCCTTCTGAAAAGTGTTCTGCAGTACCTGCAGTTATTGATATCCATTCCAGATAAGTTGCTGGGTTTATAACTTGGTCACAGTAATTAGAAGGAAAAAAATGAAAGCAAAAGTTTAATTTTGTGTTTTGTTTGTTTCTGTTTAACTTGTTATAACAAGTTAAATTACTAGTGCCCCTGTAAGTGAGATCACTGTGTGCATACCCTCTGATCTACCCCTTCCTGCTTTGCTACAAGAAATGTCATGACTGTGCTACCCTATAAAAGGAGTGTAGTGTGGGGTGCTTGGGGATGGGCCCTTCCTCTGCCGAAAAAGAACCACTGATGAAAGAGACAAGGAGGTAAGAGCAGAAACAATCAGCCAGCAACAAATGCAGTAGCCCTGAAAGCTTATCCTAATGATAGCTAAAACTGTAAAACCTGTAAAGTACCACCTGTAATAATTTCACAGAAGATATACCCTGTAAGAAACACTTTGCTACAGAGAAAAATAAAGCAGTAACAGAAGATATACCTTGCAAAAGACAATTTAAATCAGAAGATTACAGCAGTAATCTGTAAGCACACACCTGTAGGCACACCCTGTAATAATGTAGCAGAAGATATACCCAGCAACAACAATCTGAAACAGAGAAAAATAAAGCAATAAAATGTTAGCAACAAACAGTAACAATCCCTGAGAGTACAAAATAAAAATAACACACAGAAAATCTGCCTAGCCAAAAGAAGCCTTAATCCTTTTTCTTGCTCTGGTAAGGTTATTTGCTCTGTCCTTTCAAGCAACCTAGAAGACAAAAGCTCAGCTGAAGCTAGGTGCCTTGGCCAGCAAACCTAGTCTTCCACCTTGCCCCCTTTGCTTTTGCTGCTAGATGCCGTGCAGCTGTTTACATTTTCAGGTTGGCCGGTACAGAAACTCAGTCTTCCAGTGTTTCTAGTGGCTGCAGCTAGCTGCAACCACAGTGAGCATGCCCAAGGACATAATCAGAGAGTGGGAAGCCTGAATGAGTGTGCCATGGCATCGGCATGCCCTGTGCTATGTCTGACAACCTAACCATAGCTCTCAAATACCCGCCACATATGCGTGCATCTTTAGTTCGACTCCTCGGCCTGTGGGTTTTACTTTGCTGCCTGGATGGAAGAATGTGAACTAAGAAGAGACAAGAGGAGAGGGAAAAAAACTGCCCTGGGCTGTCCTGAAAAGTTCGAGTCCTCCTTGGTCCTGAGGCTGATCCTCTGACCACACCACCGCTGTCAGAGTGGAGTGGCACTGGCTGGCTTGGCTGGTCCAGACTTGGAGGGAGCAAGCGACTGGCGAAACAGGATCAGCGTGCGTCCCGTGGTGCGATCATCAGGCTTCAGGAGGATAGAAAACTGAAATAAGTACTAAATAAGTAATAAAGTGACTGTGTCAACTCAGCTCAGCATGACAGCAGCCGGGTGCCTTTTTTTTTTGGGGGGTCGGGCGGCAGGTGTACCACTGCCTGCGCTGCAGCCCTGCAAAGACGACTCCTACTTTGCAAACTTCTTAGGTAGCGCAGCTTGGGGGTTAAGGACTGGAGTCTGTCCGAGGAGGATGAAGGGAGGGCCCACGCATGGTATATGTTGAGTCTTGATTCCTTAAGTGCTATGGTATTTTCTCTCCTTTGGCAGCAACAAATGCCTATGATGTCCAAGAAGAGAAGTAGGGGCCTTAAAAGCCCAGTATCTTACGGGGGGGTTACATTTAGATTGTGTGCTCTGTATACATCTGAAAACAGTACTGTCAGAGTGCTGTAGGTTTGGAACTTTCGAAGCAAGGGCATGTAATAAAATAACAGCTTCAACTATCTGGCTTTCTTTCTGTACACGGTACACCAGCACTTATTTGCTGAGCGAGGGCTCTAAAGCGCTCCTGTCCTGTCTTCTAACTGGTCCTTTAGTCATAAGCTTTTTACTTGTGGGACTTCTCAGATATCTCCTCTGCAGTCTCATCTCTCTTGCCCCCATGTCTGTCTTCCAGACAGGGTGGTGGGGGGGGGGGGGCACAGAAGCAAATGGATGCTTTCACATAGGCTTATACATTTGCAGGTTGTTAACTGCATCCCTCAGACTCCATGCAGGCTAGTTGTGGGTCAAAGCAGGGTACAATATGGCTTTGCTCATAGATTCTTCACACCCAGTGCCCCTGGAGCTTTTTTCAAAGAGCACCTCTGGTGCAGAAAACAAATGGTACTATCTCTCATCTCCTGGCTGGCCTCCTTTCAACTGTCTCCCAGCAGAGGGCCCACAGCAAGGGCCTGGCTCATCACTGGCTGGACTGGTGAAGGACTCGGACAGGAGGAGGTGTCCGATTCAGACTAGTTAGAAGGACTTGGAGGCTGAGCCAGTGGTGCAGAGAGTAGGCGAGGGTCATTATGGTCCATGGGGGGGGGCAGGTCAGTTTTGCTGATGCCGGTGGCTGGACCTGGTGCTGCAGGGTAGGGTTTTCCAGCCTACTGCCTACTGTACTTCAATTTGGTTCAAATAATTAGTACCTTTCCATGATGTTGGCCTCAGAAGTGGCTGGGGGGGCAAGGGGCAGTGGGTGCTGTCCCTTATTTTTGAAATCCATTGTTGGCAACTCTACGTTTTAGTTACAGCCCCTTGGGGCCTGCCTGCAACCATGATGCAGCCATCTTTTACTCTCCTCAGGGAGTGCTCAGCCCTTGCCTGCATTCTTAGTCAGTTTTTAGTAAGGTACAGAGCAATGGCATAAAAATAGGGGTAGAAGTACAATAAGGAAAGGTGGTAAGAGACCATTTTGGAGGATTCTATTTAATTGTTTTTATCTCTCTTTTTCTCCCCTGTCCCAGTCGGCCCTACAGCATTGCTGTCCTCCCAGCCCCATCCCCCAAACTTCAGACCCCCTCCCATGTTCCACCATGGCTTACCCTTCATAGCAGGGCAGCCGGGAGTCCCCATTTCAACCTGGCAAGTCTAGATCCAGCTTCGGTAAGGTGCCTTCTCAGGGGTGGTGCCTGCGGAGGTCGGCCATTCATGCTGCATGACTAGGATTGTCTTTTCTGCTTTTTCCTTGTGGAGGGGAGTGTGCAGTGCCAATGGTGGCAGAGCTGTGGGTGCATCCATATGCAGCCCGTCAGTAGGCTGCTCCTCCTCCGTCCCCCATTGTACAGGACTGGGCATGCCAACACCTTGCCTCTGCTAGGTGTCAGGCAGGTGCTGGTCTCTCTTTCCTACCCTCCACGGGAGAGGAGAGCTGTCCTCCAGATGCTCGATTCTTTCCCTCCTCGGGTGACCCCCACTGACCAGCTTGCACTGCTAACGCAGGTCGCCAGCGTGGCAGGAGGTAAGACATCGCTGCCTCAGCCCTCCACACCATTGGGCCGACAGTGATGAGGATTTTATTAAAAAATAAATTAGGGTGGTGGCAAAAAATATAGGGTGGTGGTAGAAAAGTATAGGTTGGTGGCCCACCATGCTAGAATGATGAATGGGAAATACTGCCCTCTGTGCTCAAATACCAGTGGCCCGAGGGTCACCTGGGTCCACTTAGGTTAGTTAAACAATTTATAAACTTGTAAGCGGGTTTCATGCTGCCTTACAGCCAGGTAAAGTTTAGAGATACTTGGGCCAATGAGTATACTGAGGTTTGACAAGACTACACACTGTCAGAAGAGGTGGGCGGGCATGAAATTGGAGAAAAATAGCAGCTGCTGGCATGAAGGTCCATTCGCTACAGGCACTGCACCATATTGTCACCAGCCACCTAGCAACATCAACAATCCAAAACAGTTTGCACGCTACAATGTATAAAGTCAGCCAAAAGACGCACTCTCAGAAATAGATTTTAAAGCTTTTATTAGCCGTTACATAGTGAGAGTGTGTACGCAGACTACTGCCACTTGCCCCAGTGCTTTGGGTCAAAAACAACCCTTCATCAACTGTGTAACGGCTAATGAAAGCTTTAACATTTATTTCTGAGACTGCGTCTTTTGGCTGACTTTATACTTTGTGGAGTGCAAACTCTTTTGGATTATTGCTGATTGTTGGGCTTGCCACCCTTGTTTGCACCCCTCCCAGCCTGGGCTATTCACGGTAAGACCATTTGGAACTTCCACCTAGCAACATCCCAGGGATTAAATGTGGATCTTCAGTACAGCCACAAATTCCTTCAAGGGGGCGGAAGGCAGGAAGGGAAGGGCCATCATCCCCATCCCCACTTCCGGAGACTCTCATCAGCCATGGAAAGCCCCTCTGCCACAAGACTCTCTACCAGTTTGGTGGTCCAGAGCTCTGCCGATGGTGCAGGGTGCATGACAGCTGGTGTCTTCATCCTACCCTGTGTTGGTCGATGGGTGGAGCAACATGGCCCCCCACCCCCAAAAGAGATCAGTCCTAGGGACCCTGAATCCCCCCCATGATGACCCCTGAGTGACAGAGTCCTTTCTAAAAGCTGGGTTGATGGTGTGGTGCTGGTCTGGTATCTCCCCCCCCCTCCCCCAACACACAACTCAGTTTTTTCCAGCCTCTACAGGTCCTTCCCAACTGACCCAACTGATCAGTATTTTTATTTTTCATATTACCCATTTTCCATTTTTATATCTTCCAGGTCTGACAGGACATTGACCAGGTATAGGAGGACACTGATCATCTGTATCAGATAAGTGTTGTTTTTTTATGTTGGCTCGCGCACATGTGCAAGCACAAGCAACATCTTGTGCTAGCAGCACATTTCAGAGGTGTGTCAATGTTGGCGAATGCAGGGCATGCTTTAGTAGGTGCGTCCCTCATTCCCCAATAAATCAGCCTGCTAGTGCTGACACAGGCATTATGTAAAGTGGACACAACTTGTAAGGAAAGTGCCGCTGCAATTGGAGACAAGCTCGTCATGCAGTGGCACAGATGACATGTCTCCCGACGTGCCTTTCCTGATGAAACATTTCAATAAACATGGCAGCGGAGCTGGTGCCACACTATCCCCAAAGGAAGCTGACATTGGAGGTGCAATCCCCATTGGCATGTCAGCCCCCATTGTGGCCACTGGAGCTTACCCCAGTGTGCTGCGCACCTACAGAAAACCGACCACGTCAGCATGTTCCTGCCCCGGGCCCTGCCCCACCCCCATTGTGTGGCACACTGGGAGCCCACCACATTGTTGCCAACATCAGACCCCCCAAAAGTCATGGGGCACACTGGGATCCCACCCCAGTGAGCTCAACATTTGTTTTCACCTGTAAAGAAAGAAAACTGTCCCATGGCACAGTATCCGCTTTTTTTTGTACCTCAGAAAAAGAAAATGGTCAGTTGTCCATACCATCCCCCAACCTGCACCCACCCTCTGCACACCCCACCTCCTCACACCCCCCTCACCGCATACCGACCTTCGGAGGTCTGGCGCTGTGATCTTCGGTGGAGCGGGAACACGTCTGGACTCTTCAAAGCCAACCGCAAACTGAAGAAATGCTAGTAAGCTGTATAATGGCATAAATGCCTACCCCCTTTTCAATTTAGGTGGATATCTCAGCCATTTTTTTTTATTTTGGCTCAAAACTTTCAACATGGGGTCCTTGGGATCCCACCTCATGAACACATGCACTGTCATCTCGTTATCTGTTTCTGAAAGGTCATTTCGTGGTCACTGCGTGGAGTCATCTTTTGGGACAGATTAATGAAACAACAGTGCCACTGTTCATGAGGTAGGGTCCTGAAATGCCTATCTTGCAAATTTGGTGAAAAAATTCCAAAAAATGACTGTGTTATGAGCATGCATTACACAGTTTCCACGCACATTTGTAACTTCGACAATTTTTAATATTTTCACTCCAGATTTTCAACATTGCCATTTTTATATACCTCCTTATGAACAGTACAGCTGTCACTTTTCACATCCTGCCGAAATGTATTTTCACACATCTGGCACACAATGGCGCGGTCACTGTGGGAAATCAACTTTTGGGACAGATTAACAAAATCACAGTGTCACTGTTCATGAGCGGAGGTCCCAAAATGCCTATGTTGAAAATTTGGTTAAACGAAATCCCCAAAATAATGCGTGTAGTATGATTTCTCATGCATGCTCGTGACTTCGCTATTTTTCATATTTCACTCCAGATTTTCATCATTGCCATTTTTTTACACCTTCTCATGAACAGTACAGCTGTCATTTTTAACATCGTGCCCAAATTGTTTTTGCACCTGTGGTGCCAAATGGAGCAGTGGCTGTGCAAAATCACCTTTCGGCTGACAAACTGAAAGTGCCACTATTCATGAGGTGGGGTCACAAAAAGCCCATGATGAAAATTTTGAGTGAAAATATCAACAAACACCCAGGGCATTAGGGTTTCCAACCATGATGCCCCACCCTGTAGAGACTGACAGGCATCAGGAGTGTGACCTGGCATTGTCGGCTGTAATGCTCACTCCATACCCCGAGTGTTATGGCACTGTAGACATTCACTTGTTAGGTGGTTTGTGATGCAGGATTTGAAATAGCTCCACTATTTTGTTAAGATTCCACTATGACCAAAGGAGGGAAGTTTACTGCAAAAATATGTTAATGCAGACATTTGGGTGGAAGAAAGCAAAGTGTACAAAATACACAAGAACACAAGGGTTTTGAGTCCTGTAAGTCTTGATGAATTGGTGGTGTGATGTTTCTTGTCAAGTTCCCTCCCCTAAGCAAACATGATCTCTTGCATCTAGCAGGGCCCTGTGGGAAGAAAGCTATGACTGATTCTGTTAACCACATGTGCCGAGCCATACTTCTTTTTCTTCAGAGTAATTGCCTATGAGGTACTGGCTTGGAGCTGTACCTTGTGCTTCAGATAGGAGGCTATGGGCTGGGGGAGGGTGGGCATTAAGGCTGGCAACCTCAAGGAACACCACGCAACTGATTTGCCAAGACTCGTGAGGCTCAAATCCCTGTTTCTGAGTTTTTACTTTGTGCGCTTTGCTTTCTTCATACTTAATGTTTGCATTAATATACAGTATATATTTTTGCAATGAGTATATACTGTATGTCTGTATTGAGGGAACATACATGATGTATGTTTTTGGGGCAGTTGGTCACCATATGCAAGCAAGTATAGCATAGTGGTTAAGGGCACTGATCGTCAAATCTGGAGAACTGGGTTGAATCCCATCAGCCCCCACTTACATACTTTGTTTCAGCCATTGGTTGCAAGACATGGGTTCCAATATTCAAAAGTTTGCATGAGCACAAAGCTCAGTTTGCATGTGGGAAAACTGTGAAGGGGGTGCAATGCAAATAGAGGGGCAGGGACCTGAATATTGGTGCAATCTACTATTCAGAGTATATTTGCCGCGGAAGGTCAGTTTGTGCAGTCCCCTTGAGCGGCACAAATACCACCAACAGAGACAAAGACTTACTTCTGTGAAACCCTAGTGGTTGGTGGAGTGAGTGCAGTGGCCCCCCTCCGTGCCAGTCCTGAGCCACCAAAACAGAGTTCCTGGTAGCCAGGTGATTTTTCGTTGGCCCCAGCCCCCAATTGCCCAGTCCCAGATGCAGACTTATGCCTGGTGCTAGTGATCCTCCACCCACCCGATCCCTCTCCTGGTACATGCATACGATTTTCCTGGTGTCCAGTGGCCCCTCCCCCACCCAATCACATGCCCGATGTTTGAAACCAGTTTCCCAGGTGTCCAGTGGTCCCAATCCCATGCCTGATGTTTGAAACCCATTTCCCTGGTGTCCAACACTCCCTTCTCACCCACTCCCATACTGGATGTACACACACAAGTTCCCTGATGTACAGTGGTCTCTCCCCCCACCTGATCCCATGCCAGATACCAAAAATCCCTGTTCCTGGTGACCAGTGATCCCTCCCCCTGTGTGTCCCCATCCCCAAGAAGCCACTGTGTTGGCCCAAAAGCTGTTTTTGTGTCCCCACCCAGCAAAGGTTTCCAAGGCAGGCATACTGAAGTGATATGCCCCCCCAGCTGGTCTGCAACCAGTACTGGTGTCCCGGTCTTCGAGGAACCCCTCCCCCCACCCAACGATCCAGCAGACATAACCTGTCCCCTGCTATGGGGTGCGGAGGACCAGGGATTGTTCTGGTGTGAAACAGTAGAGTATTCGGTTAGCAGTCACAAGAACTCCACCCACCACCCCACTGTGTCACCAAACATCCAACCCATCTCACCACACCCATCCCCCAAACATCAGTGCCACAGTCGATGGATGGCAAGCGACTTGGCCTTCCACACACCGCCTCAGCTGCCCACCATCTGAGAGAAGCAGGGAGTGACTAGTGAGCTGCTTATTTATAGGGCATGGGGCTTCACCCTTGCCCTATAAATAAGCAGCATGCTCCCTGCTGATGTTAGATTGGCAGGCAGCCAAAGTTGTGTTTGAAGGGCTATGTTGCTTGCTATCTACAGACCGCAGCACTTGTGTTTGGGAGACAAATGGGGGGTCAGTGGTTGGATGTTTGATGCCACAGTTTGGGGGGAGGGCACTACACACTAGAGACCTGGATCTGGACCTTGACCTACGGTGTATTGTGGGGGAGGATTTCTTGTGACTGGTAACCAAATACTCCACTGTGTGTCACTGCTCCAGTTTGCAGCCAGCACCCTTTAGGAGGCAACATGTTGTGGCTTCTGAAATAGGAATGGGGATCATTGGGTGAGGGAAGGGTTCCTGGAAGAGTGGGGGGTGCTACTATCAGTACCAGTTGCAGACTGGTTTGGGGGGGGCACTTCACTTCAGTATGCCTGCCATGGCAACTTTTGGGGGGAACATATGAACAGCCTTGAGCCATCACAGTGGTTTCTTGGGGATGGAGGTACTCTGGGAAAGGGACCTACGGACACAAGGGACAGGGATTTTCGGTATCGGGCATGGGATCAGGTGGGGAGAAGAACCACTAAACAGTGGACACCAGGGAACGTGTGTGTGTGTGTGTGTGTGTGTGTGTGTGTGTGTGTGTGTGTGTGTGTACGTTGGGCATGGGTGCAGGTGGAGGGAGTAACTGCTGCATACCAGGGAAATTGGATGCACACATTGGACGTGGGATTGGGTGGGAGGAGGACAATTGGACACCAGGGAAATTGTATGCATGTGCCAGGTGAGGGATTGGATGGGTGGGGTACCACTAGCACCAGGCATAGCTCCTCATCTGGGACCAGGCAATTGGGATGGGGCCACAAAAAATCACCCAGCTACCCATGCAAATAGACCCTTAGTGCCTTGCGTGCCCAATGGGCTCACTTGTATGGGTCCATTTTAAATACTGTGAGTTGCACTTCGGGGCAAACCATTGTGGAGACATACTTTGGGAGTCAAGTCAGGCAAAGCTAAGTGGCTTAGCGCTGGGACCACATGGCCCTGTATTCCATCGAATAGCACTGCCTGAGGTATTCCACTGAATATAGCATCCCTGGACACCTGAGCTATTGCAGTTCAGAGCATGCATTTTTGCACTACACTTTAAATATAGGGCCCATTGTGCATTAATAACACCAATGTCATTCTCCATTTGTGCCCTAGGTGTTGCCGGAAGAGAAGGCTGACTGCACCCTCATCACATGCAATGCCATAATCCAGCAGTGCCTTGTCACCAGTAGAGCAGGCTACCAACACCCTCCTTTTCCAGAGCCACAACACATTACATTCATATACTGCAGTGACCCCTCTGACCTAGTGGATGGGAATCTGGATCGGGAGGTGGCCTTGGGTCTCCCACATCGTAATGTGGCTCACTATCAGCTAGTACTACTTGGGTCAAAAAATGAGACCTAACTCGGGATGGAACCCAGGCCCCCAGAATGCTACCCTGTGTTCTGTCAACTGATATTAGAACCAACCTGAGCTTAACTCGATGATTTAGGATGTTTTGTTTCAGATACAAGTTCTTAAGATGTTCTCCACTTGCTTTTCAGATGCACACATTAAAGAATGGTGTGGACACTTGGAGACATAGCCAATCATAAGTTCAGGTAAGCAGATTTTTTATCACATATTGTGTATATCCATTTTTTAATCTACTCCTTTTGTTACGCATCCTGCTCTCATATAAATAAGGTTCAAGAGAGAAGCCATTTTCAGAGAAAAGGTTGCACAAGAATGAGGAGTCATGCCATGAAGCTGGGGGTGGGTAGAGTCGGGGGGAAATGTAAGGAAACACTTTGTCACTGAAAGGGTGGTGAATGCCTTGAATAGCCTTCCGAAGAAGTGGTGGGAGCAGAAGCTAGAGGAATTTAAGAAGGCATGAGATAATTATAAGGGAACTTTCAATGCAAGTAAGGGGGGGATAAAGCCAGAGACCAAGTAGCGTCTGTGGTGTGACTGTAGGTAGGGAGCATGGGCAGACTAGGAGGGTCCAAGTGGCCCTTATCTGCCATCAAATTCTAGGTTTCTGTATGCGGCTGTTTGTCATGCACAACCAAATCATTGTGCTCTCACAAGCAAGCTTACCTTGTGCTACTCTTACTCAAGCATACCCAACTTGCCCACCCTGGGACTTACCTCTGCCTCCTAGTGACATCCTGGCTTACTCCCCAGGCAGAGCCATTGGGTAGGGGCTGTACCCCAGACAGAGACTCAATGCTTCAGAGAGGAGTGCCTCAGTCGGGTGAGTGGCCTCTGCAATGAGGGGTGGATGTCATCCTGCAGCCTACCTACACCAGTTGGCCTCCCAATTGCTAGCAGTACCACTGTGTCAATGAGCTGACTAGGAATCGGTTATTCTTAACTAATAACTACGCATTACACATGTGGTGTAAAGTTAATTATTAGCTAATGCTCAACAAGTTGAGTGTTCATAAATGATTAGTGATTAGTTATTCTTAACTGGTAACTATGCATTACTCGTGGTGTACAGTTAATTATCAACTAATGCTTAACAAGTTGAATGTTGATTGTAAATAAATGATTTATTACTTAAGCTCAACTAGTAATTCATGAATGCTGAACTAACACTTAATTTATCGGGATTAGTTAATTCTTAGGCAACAAATCAATAAATGACTAACTGCTGAAAAGACCAAGAATTAGTTAGCGGTAGGTTGAACTAGAAGGGGTTAGCAACAAAGTAATTTGCATGTGAAAATCTCAACCAAAGCAAAACTGAAGATTAGTTAAGAATTGATAAATCATTAGTTATTTGAGGCAGTTGAGCATGAGGCCTATTTTTCTGTATGGCTCAGCATTCCATGCATATAATGAGCAGCAAGATCCAGTTTAGCACCACTGGACACAAACTGCACGTTCGGTCTCTGGATATGTGATTTTATTCTAACAGACAAAAAACATGAAAGTTTAGACTAGCACATCCCATGTTCACCCTTGAAAACCATTGCAACATTTTAATGCAATAAGGACTGTCTATCTCTGTCATTTCACTTGTAGCTGATAACCAAAATTGTGCTCTCTGTCTTCGACTATGTAGATGTGGTTATGGAACTGCTACCTCCACATCCCTTGCTAGACTGGACATCTTCTGTAATGCTCTCTTCCACTTTGCTACTATCTCCCCCATTCATACTCACTATTGCTCCCACTGCTCCTCCATCTCAATCCCTTTCCAATCCTTATGTTGCCAGTCACACTGTACTTCCTTCATCTCCAAATACTGGTTTGGTTCCCTTCTCTCACACCATTCCTCATTCCTGTCCCCCAACCCCACACTCTTGCCTCAAGCTTCCTCTGCTTCTGGGATCATTACACTTTCTCCATACCCCATTCCGCTCCACTGCCAGACAATAAGCTTTTTTCTATCATCCTCACTCATGTTGGAATCTGCTTCCCTCCTACATTCATCTCTCCTCCTCCCCTGGCTCCCTCAGACACCAGCTGAAACTGCTCCCCTCCCCGTCCTGCACCTGTCACCCCTCTCCCTGATACTTCCCCTGCCTGGAGCCCCTACTTTCATGTGTTGGGCCTCCTTCAGGTTTCTTCCCTAGCCTGCATCAAGACTGCATCACCCTCTACCTCTGGACTACCATCCCTCTGCCAGAGAAGTATCTCTGTTGATATTTTAATACTGCTCAGTTGCCTTGTTGCTTATTTTGCACTTGTAATGTGTGTAACAATGGCACCATTATGCCAAGGGCTACTACCCCTGTGCCTGCTTCTCTTATTGCTGGTTGAGAGGCCTGGGTTTGGATTCAATGGTTACTGTGTCTGCCCTACCAGCAGCAAAACTATGATTATGGTGCCTCCACCCAGAGTAATGATTAAGTGGGTAAGTTGCCAAACTAGTGCAGCCCTCCTGGAAGCTATACCTACTCACAACCCCAGCTAGTGGCCCAACACACAGACTGGCAATGAACAATGTACTTTGCATGCAATATCATATTTAATGGCTAGCACTAATAATATGTTCACCAGCTTCACACTTACCAAGAGGGTCTGGGCTTCTGGCGTGCACCCTGTGTCCCTTGCAAAAGAACAGTTAACTAACAACCACAGTGCAGCTTTACTTTTGGCCACCGTTGACCCCACAAAATTAAAGTGCTCACAGACCCAGTTAACAGGCAAAACAAATCTGGTTTATTCAGGGGGCTGAACACAGGGAGGGGATGAAAAATTTAGGTTAACTATTTTGGCACTGTAATTAGAGAGATGGCAAGTTATAATTATTAAATATGTCCCCAGATTAGTCAGTTTATCAAGCTTCTGGGTACCCAGGATATAGTTAGGTGCAGGCCTGAAGTGCTGCCCCGGGTATACCGGCATTGCAGCTGGTTGGGGACCTGGATGGAGAAAAGCCTGTTAGTAGACAGACTGAAATACTTGCAAACAGTAAAATACTTGTAATTCTGGGCCAGATGGCCTGAAATCACAGTCACAGATTGATCAAGTCATTTGGTCTGATCATTGCATCATGTAGTTCACATTTGGGGTCCCCCCTGAAAGTCCATCCCCTGCAGAGATGGTCAGCTACTGCCCTTTAAGGGGCTTGCACCCAAAGGGACTGCTGGCACTGGCTGATCTAACTAGGGTTGATGCGGCATGTGCAATTAGCTCTGGAGAGATAGTGGCCGCCTATAACAGAGTGGTCTCCAAAGCTCTGGACGCTATTGCACCAGTTCGTATACTGTATATGACCCAGATCTTCTCAGTTGAGAGCCCCTTAGTTTGATGGGGATCTCAAGGCAATGAAGATCAGGGGTCAGAAGTTGAAGCGTTGCTAGTGGAAGATCTGGCTGGAGTCCGACAAGCTGGCCCTGCATGCTCACTATGCTGAGTACCAGAGGGCAATTTCCCGTAAGAAGGCAGAATTTCTGTTCAGGGAAATTGTGGTGGAGAAGAACAGACTATTTCAGCTGTTTCAGACTGTAGACAGGCTTCTACATCCTGCCTGTCTACAGCTGAAAAAAAGTCTTTTCATCCACTTTATGTGAAGAGTTTGCTCTGTTCTTCTCCGACAGAGTGTTGGCCATCCGGTCAGGGATTCCGCCAGATAGGCCACTGTCTAGCAGTGGCTGGGCTGGGGAGAATAAAGGCATTCCATCTGTCTGGGAAGAGTTTACACCAGTAGAGGTTTCTGAAGTGACTAAGATGATCTTAGAGCTGAAGCACACTTTTTGTGAACTGGCCCCGGCCCCGATACGTTTCTTAATGGGATTTGTTGAGGCTGTTGGCCTGGTGTTCGGCGAGATTGCCAGGTGTTCGATGGCAGAGGGAGTTTTCCCAGCTGCTCTGAAAGAATCGTTGGTGAGACCCCTCCTCAAGAAACCTTCTCCCGACCCAGACGTCCTGGCGAATTACCATCCTATCTCCAACCTGCCTTTCTTGAGCAAGGTTGTTGAGAAGTTAGTGACACAACAGCTCAAGGACTGCCTGGTGTCCTCGGACATTTATGAGCCATTTCAGTCAGGTTTTCAGGCTAGACACAGCACTGAAACTGTTCTAGTGAGGGTGCATAATGATCTGCTCAGGGCTAGAGATAGAGGAGACAGGTCAGTTCTTGTACTCCTCGATCTCTCATCAGCCTTTGACACTATGGATCATGTCGTGGTTTTGGATTGGCTCCGTGAGTTTTGTGGTTTCTGATACTATCATCAGGTGGTTTGAGACCTATCTGTCTGACAGGGTGCTTCAGGTGATGATGGGGAACTTCTCCTCCTCCTCCCCAATGCCTCTGTCTTGTGGAGTACCACAGAGCTTGATCCTGTGGCCGATGGTATTCGCAGTATATATGCTACCCTGGGTGAGATCATTTGACAATACAGTGTGGAGTTTCACTATTATGCAGATGGCACCCAACTGTATTTGTCATTTGCTCCCGGGGACATCCAGAGCTGTTGATGAGCTTAACAACTGTCTGGCTAAAATCAATGACTGGATGGCTTCCAGCTGGCTGAGACTCAGCCCAGCCAAGACAGAGGTGCTGGTGATCGAGCTTGGTCACGGGCATGATGGGTTGCCTCCCAGAGCTGACTCTGGGCTTGTACTGGGTTTGACCCCGTTGGTAGCTTCCCTGAGGGTGCGAAATCTGGGTGTGATCCTTGATAGCTGACTGACTTTTGAAAATCAGGTGTCGTCTGTAGTCAGCAGGGGTTTTTTACCATTTACAGAACGTTAAGCCCCTCATTCCACCTGAGGACCTGCCGATGCTAGTACACGCCTTTGTTTCCTCCAGGCTCAACTACTGCAATGCTCTATACTTCGGGGTCATGGGAGGGACCCTCCACCAACTACAGCTGGTGCAGAATGCAGCAGCCTGGTTGCTGATGGGTCTTTCTCAGTCCAGTCATGAAACCCCAGTTCTGCATGCCCTGCACTGGCTGCTAGTCAGGTGGGTGGTCCTTTTCAAGATGGGTCTTCTCACCTTTAAGGCCTTATATGGACTGGGCCCTGGCTATCTGCCAGAGCTCCTGACACTGATGACCTCTGCTTGCTCCCTCTGCTCCTCTTCGAGGAACCTCCTGGACATTCCCAGGGTGCAGCTCAAGACTTCTGGAGAGCGTGCTTTCAGCATATCTGGGCCGACCCTGTGGAACTCGCTACCATCTGCAGTCCGGGAGGCCCCCTCGGTAGAGGTGTTTAAGTGGAGTCTGAAGGCCCACCTCTTTAGCCTGGCTTTTAATAATTACTGAATTCCATCTTGATTTTGTTTAGTCCCAGGTTATGGTATTTTTCAAAATTTCCCTGTTAACTTGATTTATATTCTATATATTTAAAACTGTATTTATGTAATTTTATTCTAATCGTGTTACTGCCTGTTCTCTTGTAATTTTTTGTAAGGTGCCCAGAGCCTCCGGGATTGGGCGCCATATAAATAACATTTGCCTTGCCTTGTCAACACCCAAAGAGGACTTATAGGGCAAATCAGATGACACAAAACATGTATTTGGTTGTTGCAGGATGATACCCTGATTGTACTCACTGCACCCAGACCAGCTGGCGAAATGGATGAAGACACCATGGATCTGCTGGCTTTCCAAGATGATGGTGGGGACCAGGGCTGACAAAACTCATCACCGCTTCATAGCCTTTCCCTGTAGGTGGTAGCAACCTGCAACTTCTTATACACAGGGGATGTCTCCCTGAGGCTGGTTTCTGGCCACGAAGATGCTAGATCTGGTGCAGGAACAGGTTTTATGGTCACAGATGGCACAGGCCCAGTACATGAAGTTCGGCTCGGTATACAGTTTGGAAAAGTCACTTAACTTGCAGCTGGCAGGCTGGCTTAACTTTGGTAGGAAACAAACAGGAACAACTGGCAACAAGTCTCCCCTTTATTAAAGTGGGAGGAGACAAATGCAGCATCTGCTGGCTTCAAATGACACTGGAGTCCTTAGATTGAGAAATCCTCTTACGGTTCTTTCATCTGCCGTCTTTTAGGCAAAACACTCTTTTCCAGCATCAAAGTCTCTGAACTCAGTCAGGATAACTGAGGATTGCTTTCTCCAGTTCTGCATTTTGGCAGTGTAAGTCCCACAGGGTGGCAAGGCAGGCTGAATTCCCCACAGCTATTTTCAGCTCACCACACAGGCTCCTTTCTCTCAGAATTGAGCTGAACTGCAGCCTCTGCTTTTAGGCAGTCTAGTATGCTTTCAGGTCCTGCAGAGAGGTGAAACAGGCCTTTCCCCTGCGCTTCCCTCATCCCACACATGTAGGCTCCTTCCTTCTTGGTGGTTCTAGCTGAACTCTCCCCTGCAGGCTCCTTCCTTCTTGGTGGCTCGAGCTGAACTCTCTCTTGTTCAAAAACAGTCCCAACTGAAGACTGGGATTTCTGTATTCCAGCTGGCTGCCTTTACTTTCAATCACAGTCTGAGAGCTCACATTGGTTTATTTAGACACCAACAAGAAAGTTCACAGCTTTTCCCACTAGTCACTGTAATTAGGACCCCTTAAAGACCCCTTAGTTCAGACTGGTCCAACCACTGAGTCCAGGACCAAACATGGTAGCTCCCATAGAGGAGAATTAAATAATCAATGTAAACAGCTCATTTATACAATAACAAGGAGGATTTTTTTTGTATTATTTTTTTACCTCCTTGCTATGCTCCGGTGTCTGCCTCTCCTTCGGGTCCTCCTAGCATCTCCACTCCTTGACCATCCTCTTCCTGAGCACTGCCCTCATACCACATATTGCAGCCAGCCCTCTGAGTCATCCCAGAGTAACCCATCTCTGGGTGGGTCCCTCTCCTCCAAAGGGGAAGGTACCAGGGTAGGGAGGAACCTCCTCACTCTATTTTTCCTTACTGACTCAGGGGTGCTGCTGTGGAGGAGCAGGCTCCCAGAGGTTCCAGAGGTGTGGAGAATGTGGAGGCCATCATCTGGCGGGCGCCAAAGTTGTCTTCCGGCTTTCCTGGTTTTCCCTCCTGTGCCGCTGCTTAGTAGTGCCCATGGGGGCTGCTATAAGAGCAGGGCTTTCCACCCAACCCACCCCAGGAGAGGACAGCAATCCTCCGGATGCTCAATCCTCTCCTTCCCTGGCTAGCCCCTGACAAACAAGAAGGATTTAGCAATAAACATTTACAGGGTATTGAAGGGCTCCCTCAGCTCTGTTAAGCGACTGCTGATTGGAGTTAAATGGGGTTGTGCCCAGCTGGTCATGAGCCTTGACTTACATGGACCCAGGCTAGGCTATGTACGCTATACACAAGTTGGACTTCTTAAAGAGACAGCGCAGTGGCATGGCTCTGCACACTCACGCAGTACAGCATTGCACCATTACTGCACATGGATCACCTTTCCTTACTAGACATTAGCCAGGCAGTGGTCATTACTGGAACCCAGGGAGAAACTCAAGATAATCCCCCCAATTTGGCAGAGGGAGCATCCATATGTTTATTTTCATGTACATGGAATGCACTTTATTGTACCGTGTTTTGTTGACTATTTGCATTCTCCTGTACTCTTTCCTCTGGGTCACATGTGGAAACAAGGTTCAGCTCAGTGTGTCTCTCCCAGTTACCAACTGTCAAATAAATAATGGACTATCATACGCGGCATCTTCCTCAGACAACCACCAGTCATGCTCACACTAGGCTAAAATTACAGGATCTAAAAATGACAGTGCAGTTACAGAATCCTATTCTTGGGCACACATTGTTAAACCATAAATGATTCACACTTATAACCAAAAAACACAAAACAGGACTAAAGCTAGGATCACATGCCAGATTCAGGCCTCTACAGACCCCCAGAACTGCAGCACCCTCAGAAACATACATTATATAGAACATACTGTAAAATCTGTGTTTCATAATTGCCAGCTCATTCACATTTTTTCCCATTGTTTTTCCAAACAGCAGCACCGAACTGTTTAAAACCTACTGATGCATGCCAGCAGGCACAGGTAATACCACTTGGACATCACAGGCTAGACTACAGCCTCTGATATTAAGTTCACCACGGATGGTCCCTCTTGTTAGAGTGTATACTCAAGTCTGCTACCAAACAAACCACAGAGCTGGGCAGACTCCATCCAGATGCAGGGCCCCCTAATCTGCTTATTACCCCTGACCTGTGAAAAAAACAAACAAAATCAAGCTCCAGTAGAGCCACAGTTAGTCTTTGTTGAAAACTGCACCCCAACAAGCATAGTGAGCCAAGTCAGCCTTCAGGAAATGGGAATCACCTGCACCACTTACAGTGATGTCGTACGCTTATATGACCTCTTCTAGGTATAAGTGAATGGTTGAATTCTTACAGATGCTTTTGCCCACCAGTCAGCTCATGGCAAACCATTGAGCTGTATCCAGCATGTAGGGAGAATCAGCTGAGAAAAGGCATAGATCCTCATGAGCAATGATATCCATGGCTGCTTCTTCCAGCCTCTTCTGTCTCTTTCTTCTCCTTCACCTGGTCCCAGGCTCACTGTGGTATATATGGAAATTTATAATATCACAAGACTGTTGCACATTTCTTTCTATTCCAATCCACCTGGCACAGTTTTGGCAGTTGATGCTTGTGGTGGCCTGAGGACACCAAGAATGATTTCTTCACTGGTGTCATAACTGGAGGCTTATGTGGTTGGTAAATGAGCACTACCACTCCTTGACTGGTTTCCTCAGACTCTGAATTACTCAAGACCCCATTGGGGTAGTTGTCTTCAATGCAGCCAATGGCCAAACTGTCTCATGAGGTATGGAAGGACTGCTCCTTTTATGGACAAACAATAGAAGGGGACTGTGTCTTTGACCCTAGGCTGCACAGTTTTCTGCTGAATATTAGGGGTATCCCTCAATATCAGCCACTATGGGATCTGATAGCAGGATGCCACACTTGCTGGACTGGAGGGCTGGGTGAGTGGAGTAGTCAGCTATGCATAAGAACTACAAGGTAAGACTTTCTTGCTGGATCCTTGAGGCAATCAGCTGCAGCAACAACAGAATGAAGCCAGACCTTGGTCACTACCTCCATCTCAGTAGTCACCAATGCAGTTGCTGCCTGGAAAGCAGGAATGAGCTTCTGGGACTCACAGCAAAGTCCTCAAAGATGCACAGGCCTAGCTTCTTTTTCTCTCATTCAACATTGCCCCAGTAGAGTAGATGGCATCATGTCACCCACAATCTACCCTCACACTCTATATCAAGGGCTATATCTTGTAAAGTATTGCTAGCTTCTCACAGCATTGTTTCAGTTATTAGAAGTTTACACAAAATTGTAAATGGCACCCAAGCCATTTTTCTTTCTGTGCACAACAGTTCTATCAGGCCAGCAATTGTTGCATGACAAAAAGGGGCACTGCTTACTGTGGTCACCAGTCAAGCAGCATATATGTAACAAATCATGTTGAGGCACACGATAGCTTCAGTTGTGTTAAGCAGGGGGGTAAGCAGTTTATTTCCTTTTAAAACACAAAGTGCCAGCTCCTCCCCAATAACTAATGCTTTGCATTTAATGACATTCATAAAAGTAAATCTTACTTTCACTTTATTTTGAATGTAGGGAACTGAGCAACTCTCTCCATCTAGAGTAAAGCAGGCTAATTTGCCTCTTTGTCTTGTGTCTCTGTGTCTTTCCTCCTTCCCTCTTTCTTACACACAGATGCTGACCCTCTTTGGTGATGTTGGGATTGTGTGGCTGCACATAAGTCTCATGGGCCACTCCCCTACCTGAATGCCTGCCAACTGAAACACCTATGTAGATACAGATTGCTAATTAATTATGCAGCTGGCACACATGTATCAGGGTTTGCATAGGCAGCTTGGCTGAAATTCAGACTGTGACACAGATGCAGCATCTACAAATGACATGCAACATTTTTCTTTTCACATTTAATAAAACTTAGCTTCAAACACTGGGCCCATACAAAATAATTTCAAAATGGGTACCCTGCTCAAACTCTTACCAACCCATGCAGGCCCCATAATAGTCAATTACTTCATGCAGGGGCACTTGAATATAAAATGAATCATGTAATCACCCTACCTGCAGGGTTCTAGATGCACCCAATAAAATTATGAGTTGCTTTAACTTAATGCATTCAGACAGATGACTCTAGGACTAGGGTTGTCACTCAGAAAAGTAACTAAAGTGGTGCGTCTTCTCAGAATCTCTCCATGCCAACAGAAATGTGAGTGTTGCCTCCCAGGAAACTATAGTAGATGATACCTTCACTTTACCCATGCATTCTGGCCACAGGTTCTATAGAGGGAAGGCAGAGTAAATTAAAATCCATTGCCCATGCTGATATCTTATGAGTAATTAGACACAGCAAAATCAATAGTGGCCACATAAAGGAAATGAAACAGTGCTACGTTTCTTAACAGGAGGAACCCAGACAAAGGGATTAAATCAAAATGAGTAGGGGACCCCAAAGGGAGATCTAACAACAAATATTGTCTAACACAAGTGTAGCTTTGCTTTACCTCTTGCTAAGACACTGAAACAAATCTAAACTAATACTGCACCCTTGTCCTCTTTATACTACAAGTCAAACTTTAAAGACTTCCCTAGGCAGTGAAGGTGAATCCACTGGTGAAGCCCCAAACAACTCTTTGAATGAAACACCTGATACTCACTCCACTCAGTCAGCCACTTCCATGAAGCAGCCTTCCTCAACTTCCTTGACCAGCACCAGTCTTGCAAAGGCCTAGGAAAGAAACTCATTGATGGGATCTCCCACTCTCCTACTGCTACGTAGTGGCACCGCTCTTCAGCTGCCAAAACTGAAACTGACTCAGCCAAGTCACATCTCTTTATGGAGACCTCCTGTCGCATGCAAGGGAGCAAGAACATAGAAACATAGAATCTAAGGACCTGATGGTCCCCCAAGTCTGCCCTATTTCTCCTACCTATAGTGTCACCTCAGACCCTACTCGCTGCCCAGTCTTTCCCCCCACCACCACTAAGATCCCTCTGTGTCTTTCCTATACATTCTTCAACCCTGTCACTGTTTCTGCTCCCACTAGGGGACTGCTGTATGCATCCACCACTCCCTCCATGAAGAAGTACTTCCTCACATTTCCTCTGAGCCTCCCCACTCCTGACTTCATAGCATGACCCCTTGTCCTTAAGCATCTTTTTCTGTGGAAAATGCTTCCCTCCTGTACCTTGTTTTTGCCTGTGAGGTATTTGAACGTCTCTATCATATCCCCTAGTTCCCTCCTTTCCTCCAGTGAGTATTCATAGATTCATAGATAGTTTCAAGCCAGGGATAGCAGTAGCTAACCAAGTAGGCTTGCCATTCAAATTTCAAAATTTTACAAAAAATTTGTCGTTTCCATAATAGTCGTCCAATCCCTTTTTGAAAGTATTCATACTAGTACTATTTACTATCTGTTTAGGTAGATTATTCCATGCTCCGACCACTCTCAGACTAAACCAGTGTTTCCTAAAATTATGTATCCAGGTTTGCTGATACAGTTGTTTGGTGTGTTTCCTTTTGCTAATTCTTCCTGAATTGTACACAATACCCATACCCGTTAGTAGTTCAACATCCATAATATTTTTATATAGGAAACATAGATCACCTCTCATATTAAGTACATATTAAGTTCCTTGAGCCTTACCCATAGGGCTTTTGATGCAGGCCATGCACCATTTTGGTTGCCCTCCTTTGTGTGGCCTCCACCCTGTCTATGTCTTTACAGAGGTGGAGCCTCCAGAACTGTACACAGTACTCAAGCTACAGCCTAACCAGTGATCTGTATTATTAGCTCCCTCCTTCTGCTGGTGATTCCCCTTCCTATGCAACATAACATCCTTCAAGCCTTCCCCACTGCTTTATGACACTGTTTTGCTACCTTCAGGTTATCAGAAATGATCACCCCCAGGTCCCTTTCCTGCTTTGTAACTGTTAATACCTCTCCTCCCAGTTGGTGTGTTGCCCCTGGGTTCTTATGCCCCAAGTCCATTATTTTGCACTTCATTGCATTAAAACTCAGCTGGCAAACAGACATGATCAGAACTAACCTTGTAAATGCCAGTTAGAGACAAGAGAGGTTTCATGGTAATCCCACATATCTGGGAAGGGATACATGAAAAACTGATGGGTTTGCTATGCCATTTGAGGGTTTGTATGGTGCAATAAAGGATTGACTAGGTCTGGTAAGTAGCCTGCTTCTTGTTGAAGTATTTATAAATAGCACTTTACCCACTGGAATGAGCTGTGTTAGCTAGTTTGTAGTTCTCTATTTAATATTATAGCCCTTGGACAAAAGTGGGGTTATATAATGCTGCTGTTTTTAATCCAGATGTATATATAACCAAGCTTTCTAATGTAAGCCATTGTAAATGAGCTATTGCTAAATTGGCTATATCCTTCAATAACCATATTTTACCATAACTACTACTACTGCTACTGTTGCTACTACAACTACTATTACTACTTCAAAAGGGATGAGCCCATGAAACAAAATGTTCAGTTCAAACACCAGAAGTGGGGTGAGGGAGAGTCTTCACCTAGCAGGCTGCAGCCTGAGTTTCTAGTTCCTTTCTACAGGAAAGAGCAGACTGATAGCATGCCTGCTGCAGGTACCTGGAAGCCCCAGGGCCTGCACTTTTTTCCTGAATTCTGAGCTCCAAGCAGCCCAGTGTTGAAGTGATGGAGGCTGCCAAACACATTACATATCCAGGAGCCTACTTCACAAAGCCGAGTGTCTCCAAATTTATAACAACATGGGTGCACTGATAATTTGTGACTGGTTAGAAAATTAAGGCACAGAGGCATGTTTTATTTTATAGTTTTTATGGAACAGGACAGTAGTGCTAGACAATTTGCAGCCTAGTCTGGGGTTGTGTGTGTATGTGTGTGTGTGTGGGGGATACAGATGCAAACCAGCTGTAAGTGACAAGGATTATGCTGTTGGTATTTTAAAGAATGTGGGAATTTGGCCAGGACATAGGGGAAATTCATCTACTCATTTAGAGAAGTGCCATAGGATCATTAACATCCACCTAAACAAAAGGGAGGCAGTATAGCGCAGTGGTTTAAGGCTCTGAGCTACAAATTTCGAGATCTGGGTTTGAATCCCACAGCCTCCACTTGCATACTGTGAGACCTTGAGCAAGTCACTTAACTTTCCTGTGCTACCAGGTTGCACCTGTAAATAAGCTTTCAGCTTAGTGTGTCTCACCTGGTTAAATAATTGGAAAAAATAAAAAAGCCAAACAGGACCTCATTTTAAAGTCTCATCCAAAGAATGGAACTCTCTGACAGTACAGGAACCCCTTAGTAAAGCACTCAGGTACTTACTGTTCCTGCTGGGTCCTGAATGAAACAAGCATTTGTCAATGCCGAATGTTTGCTTGCTGGTATTAGCATTGGAAATGCAGGAGTTAGACAGATGCAGAATAGGAATGGCAGTGAAGTACTGAACTTCACACCAACCCCACCTCCATCCTGCAGAGATGGACAGGCATTGGGGCATGTGTTTGGGCCATCGCCCATGACATTCATGCCATGTCACCTCACCCTATCCTGCAGACACCAACACGTGTTGAAGTGTGCCTTGGGGTGTTCGGCCTTACCGTCACCCCATTACATAATGACATACGCTGAAATTGGTGCAGTATAGGAGAATGGGGTGAACTATGGGGCCGAAGAAACCAAGGTTAAACTTAATGCCTGTCACTGGCTGGGGGGTTGGGGTGGGATGCATGAGCATTTCAGTCGGCAATCCAAAGGCACATTCTGATGCCTGTCAGTCTGTACAGGGTGGGACATTATGGTTAGAGCCCCTAACGACCTGGGCGTTTGTTGGTATTTGCACTACAAATTTTCAACATGGCCTTTTTGTGACCCCACCTCATGAAAGCATTTGGGACCTCTTCTCATGAAGAGTGGCAGTGTGATTTCTTTGATGTGTCCCGGACTTTGAGTTCCAACAGCGACCATGCCATTCTGCACCAGATGTATGAAAACACAGATCGGGCAGGATGTGAAGAATGACAGCTGCACCATCCATAGGGAGGTATGAAGAGATGGAAATGTTGAAAATCTGTAGTGGGAATATTAAAAATGCTCGCACTTCTGAGCATACATGGAAACTTGCCAATGCATGCAAGCAACACAGTCATTTTATGGACTTTCATCACCAAATTTTCAACATAGGCATTTTAGGACCTCTGCTCATGAACAGTGTCACTGTGATTTTCTTAATGTGTCCTGAACACTTGATTTCCCACAGTGACCACACTATTCTGCGTCGGAAGTGCAAAGACACATTTCAGGATGCGAAAAAAGACAGCTATACTGTTCATGAGGAGGTGTGGAAAAATGCCAGTGCTGAAAATCTTGAATGAAAATATTACAAATTCACGAAGTTATGAGCGTACGTGGAAACTGTGCAACACACGCTGGTAAAATAGTCATTTTGGGGAATTTTTTCACCAAATGTGCAACATAGGCTATTTGAGAGCCCACCTCTTGAACACTGGCACTGTTGTTTCATTAATCAGTCCTGAAAGGTGATTCCGCACAGTGACCGCAAAATCACCTTTTGGGACTGAATAACATAATGACAGTGGCTGAATTCATGAGGAGAGGTCCCAATAACCCCATGTTAAAAATGTGTTGCCAAAATTCCCAAAAATGCTTGAGATATGCACCAAAGTTGAAAAAAACCCTATTTATGCCATTATGCAGCTTACCGGCATTTCTTCAGTTTGTGATCAGCTTTGAAGAGTGCAGACATGTTCCTGGTCCACCAAAGATCATCGCTTCAGGCTCCAGAGGTAAGTATGGGGTGAGGGGGGTATGTGGGGAGGTAGGCTGCACAGTGGGTGGGTGCTGGTTGGGGGAGGGGACCCGATCGGCATGGGACCATTTCCTTTCTTTCAGGGAGAAAAAAAAACCAAAAAGACGTTGCGGGAAAGTTTTTTTTTTCAGGTTTGCTTTCAGCACACTGGGGTGGGCTCCCAGTGTGCCACCTGCCTCTTTTGGGGTGGGGGGACTTAAGCTGATGGGGATTGGGGCCCCCGTTAGCTAAGAATGACTGTTTTGGGGGGCATGATGCTGAGGGGGATTGGGCACCCCCTTGGCACACAACAAATGGGAGAGGGGGTTACATTATGCCAGTGGGAAGTGGGCTCCCCAGTTGGCAAATGAACTGGGTCAGGGCATGCCAACAGGGGGACTGGGTACCTCAGTCAGTCAGCTTTCATGGGGCTGTGAGAATGGCATAAGCCACTGCCATGTTTAGGGGAATGTTACACCAGGCAAGGTATTGCCCTGCAATGATGGGTGGCTCCCTCATTGAAATGGAATGGCTGATGCAGCAATGACGAGACGGCCCCTCATTGCAGCATCCAAATCATTTCAACTTGGTGGTACTTCTGCAGAACCACTGCCAAGCCCACAAATGCAGTGCTGGTGTTGGCTGTCACAGTGCCGCAACACCACAACCCGCTTCTCTCCTAAGCTGCCACATAATGTTTCTTGCACATGCATGCAAGCAAACATAAAAAAGGAAAAAGAGATTATATGAGAAGTGAGAGCTGAAGCAGAAGAAGCCTCTGTAGCACACTTTGAATAAGTACTGGGACCATGTGGACCATTTCTGAACTATGGCTGATGCTTGCTACTACTGCACGCAGAGGGTATCAGTTCCTAGGAAGGCATACCAGAGAACTGGATGCCTGTCTTTGTGCATAACCGGATGCCTGTCTTTGTGCCTCTGAAAGGTAGTTGCTACTATAGAACATGAACTTAAACTGCATAAAGTTACTGAGGACCCCCTTCAGGTTCTTTCTACTGTACCAGAAAGAGTGAACTGTATGTTGTGCCTGTGCTGTTTCCAGGAGGGAGCAGAAGTACTGTATATCTTCCTAAATAAATCCCAAACTATTTCAAGTCAGTGCTGGTTCTGGAATGTGTTATTTAGATAATATAGGCCCTGATATTCAAAGGTTTGCACCCGTGCAAACATAGTCAACTCAGGTGCTAACCCAGGTTTCTGCAGGTGCTCCTGGCTGACCATATTCAGAAGCCAGGGGAGCACTCTGCAAACCTGACAGTGCCAAAGTACTAAAATACCACTGCATTAATGCAAATGAGGATGTCCCCTCATGTGTACTGATGCAGAGGTATATTCAAAAGTTTGCAGTGGTGGTAACCAGCCCTCAAGTGGCACTATTTACTGCCTTCAAAAACCATGTCTTAATGGGGTGCTAGGCCCACTCCCTCTTCAAGGCAGGGTAGCTGGATTGTAGCTTTCCACCCCTGTTCACCAGTTTTAGCCCATGTAAAATATCCTTGGTGGTCCAGTGTGTCCCACCACCCTGGATTTGCTCTTCTGAGCTCTTAAACGTGCCCTTGTGGCATACTGGTCCCCCCACCCCTTGATCACCCATTCACATGGTTTAAGAGGAGTCCCAAGTGGTTTGGTTGCTCCCCCAACATTCTCACACCTGACCTGCCCACTAGGATCCCACCTCCCCGTACCCTATATCCAAGTGTCATGTTCCTCTCAGCTCAATACAGTGACCGACACAGCCCTCCTCTCATATCCACAGCAGGCTGTCGTATGACCTATCAGTCAGCATGTGTACAGGAGAAGTGTCTACTCTGTGCATGCTCACTGAAAGCTCATAATGTGGCCAGCCACAGATGTAAGAGGAGGGCTATGCTGGTCACTGAATCAAGCTGAAAGAGTGCCTGCCATGAGGTTGAAAGGGGGGCGCAGAGAAGTGGGAGGTATTGGGTGGGCTGCCGGGCAACCAGGGATTCCTTTTAAACTGTGTGAACAGGTGATCCCATACACCTGATAGGCTACACATCCCCTCTAGCTATGCCTACAGGGATGGTAAAAGTAGAAGCCATTCATCTGGTGAACAACCCCCCAACCCACAAAAAAAACAAACTCAAATGTCTGTTATCTAGTCTCTAGAAATTAGCAAGAAATATAATGCCAACTGATCCGAGGTCAAAGCACTAACAATTGCCATTGTGGAAATGCTAACTGTGAGATGCTTCCATGGTTTTCTATCACTAATGCAAGCTAAAGTGCCAATTTTCCAGGTATTCAGCAGTATGTACACTTCTATACAGTGTATCCAAATCTGTTTCCAAGCATCTGCAAGACTGTGTCACATGCTGTAAAAACTTTAGTTATGCTGGCAGCTCATGACTAATGTTACTGAGTTGTCAGACCACATGTTACAAAGTAGAGACTGTCCAATTGCTCAACTTTACATGTTCCTTCTATTTCTCCTCCCTCAGATTGCAGATGGCAGAAAGAACTAGAAGGGGACATGATCAGATTTGTTCCAGTACAGTAGCTGCTTCTTGTTGTTTTACAGGGTTTCTTATGGATTTTGCTTGATAGAAGGTTATGTCTTTTCTTTCTTACTGCTTCTAAGGGGATAGCAGGGTATTGTTTTTGGGGCTGTTGGGAGTTTGAAAACTGATTTGGTGTCTGTAAGTGGGCTTATTTGTTGGATGTTTCCCTGTGTAGCAGGCTGCGCTGGCGGAGGCCTATTTCTTCTGATTTAAAACCTGTTTGGTGGGATTTGTTTGGGGCTGTTTATTTGAATTGGAGACCTATATTTGTTAATTTCAAGCCTATTTTGATGTGTTGTTAGTGAAGCTGATTGAATTGGAGACCTGTTTCCTTTGGTAGCAAACATATTTTGGGGGCTTGGAGTGGAATTTTGATTCCTTTTTTGCTGGCTTCACTAGCTGCAAAGGTTAGTGCATAGTGGGGGAAGGGTGTTAATGGTCTGGCCAGGTCTCACTCAGCTAATTAACTGGAGGCAGAGCTGAATCAGGTTTGTGGTGTCAGTTGCTTTGGCTTCTCAGAGGAACTAGAACATGACAGAATCAGATCTGTTCCAGTACAGTAGCTGCTTCTTGTTGTTTTTACAGGGTTTCTTGTGGATTTTACTTGGTAGAAAGTTATTTATTTTCTTTCTCACTACTTCTAACGGGCTAGCAGGGAATTGTTTTTGGGGCTGTTGGAGGTTTGAAAACTGGTTTGGTGGCTGTAAGTGGGCTCATTTGTCGGATGTTTCACTGTGCATCAGGCTGCGCTGGTGGAGGTCTATTTCTTCTGATTTAAAACCTATTTGGTGGGATTTAATTGGGGCTGTTTCTTTGGTTGCAGGGCTTGGAGGGGCAGACACAGGGCTGATACACTCTCTCGAGAGTCAGGTGTAGGCCCTAATCCCACCCCCCCCAGAGCTCTGCTTATTTATAAGGGAACACCTGCCCTGCAATTGGAGGAAAAGGCTTCAGGTGCAGCTCATGTAGTTCTAGCCACTAGGGGTTGGATTTAAAGGCTTGGAGAGAGGAGCTATGGGAGTTGTTCACTTCCCTTATAAGTTTACTGTGTTGTACTGCACCTAGTAACAGAGTTACCGGTTTACTGTGGGACTGTATCTAGGATTAGTGGGTGACCTGATTAGTTGGTAGGGATGTATTTTGGACTAGTGGGGAAACTGGTGGTTCATCGAAGGAAACCTACTAGGAGGGGGATGGGACCACACGTCATTAGGGCTGGCATCTTTGGGAGGGTGGTAGGGTGCACAGGGTGTGGGGCAGCCATGATACTGCACTGGGCTTGGAAGTTCAGTGGTTGCCCAGTGTGCTACCAGCTGGCACAGCTTAGAGAGGAGGTTGCAGGGATTAGGAGACAACTGAGGGAAGGGGGTAGGTATGGTTGGGGAAGAGGGCAGGGGCTCTCCCACAGGGTTGCACCAAGCACTAGGGGCAGGGGCATAGGGAAAGGAGTGCAGGAGAGTACTCTGCAGTCACATAGGGACCCTGGCAGAGGGGGCCAAAAAGGAGGACACTACCAAGGAAGCAGGCAGGTAACTGGGAACCCTCACAAAGGGGGACCAGAGGGACAAAATTCTCAGGGAAGTAGGCAGATGGCTGGGGCTGGACATGAGGAAGCAAGGTGGGGAGGTGGATCGGACCTTATGCTCAGTAACCGCTTCAATTCTCTTCTTCTGCTTGAGGATGAGGGGGGTGATGTAGACATGACAGGGGTGGTTAGAGATGAAAAGGGAGTGGGGGGCAGGAGGTGGGGGCCAGATAGCAGGAGGAACAGGGGGGAATCTGGAATGCGGGAAAATGGGGGGAGCAGTGGATCAGAGCAGGAGGGGCAGGGAGAAGAGGGAGGAAAGCGCAAGAAGGACCAGTTGGGAGGAAAGGGCAAGGAGAAGGACCAGAAGTACAAGGAGGATACAGTAAAGGGAGCTAGGGGTTTAGGCCAGGGGAGCACGACAAGCAAGGGGGGCTGAATGGAGATGGGTAGGAAGGGAGGATGAGCCAGGCTAGTTTAGCAGATGGGGGAGAAGGACCAGTCACAAGCAGTGGGGGGTAGCGAGGTACAGAAGGATACTCAGAAGGAGGAGAGGCATAGGATTGGAGGGAGAAGGTGGCCAGGGTAAATAAGGAGGGGCAGAAGGCACCCAGATAGGGGGAGGAGCAAAGAGCTGGCTGGGTGGAGGGGCCGGTAGAAAGGATGAGGGACATGGAAGGGGGGGAATGGAGGAAAAGGAGCAGTCAGAGTGCTCCTAGTGGGGGATTCTTTGATCAGGGGTATCAAATGGAATAGGGAGGGGGAAGCCTGACCAGTTAGAGCAAAATGCTTCCTTCGACTAATGGTGCACAGGGCCAAGCACGAGGTATATCAACTGGCAAAGGATTGTGGGGGTTCCCGGACATACTAGTCCACCTTGGTACAAATTACATTAAGGGAAATAGCGAGCTAGAGATACAGGCAAGGTTCAGGGAGCTTGCCAGGGTCTGTCATGATATAGGATACACGATTTCCTTCTTGAAAATCCTGCCGGTGCCAAGGGCTAGTGGGGAACACAAAAGGAAGATTAGGGAGATAAACCAGTGGCTCAGAGAGTGGTGTGAGGCCAGAGGGTATGGGTTGATGGGGGATGGGGGGAGACCTGGGAAGATTAGGGGCTGTATGCTAGAGATAGGCTCCATCTCAGTTTGGAGGGGAAGGGAATCCATAAGTTGAAAATAGAGGGGTTCATTGGTGAAAGGTGGGGTTTAAACTTGTGAAGGGGGAGGAATAGGAGAAAACGCTGCCGAGGGGGGTCTGATAAAGGAGGGACTCTGTCTTCACCCCCCAAGGAGCTGAAGGAATGCAGGAAAAGGCCAAATGGTAACGTGCAGACTAGAGAAAAATGGAATCCCCATTGGAACACAAGCAGGGAAAATGGAAGTATAGGGAAAGGGTCGAAGGTAGTCCTGCTAAATGCGAGGAGCTTGGGCAATAAAATGCCTGAGCTCCAGGTGATGCTAAATGAGGGAAGAGTGGATGTGGCAGTGGTCACTGAGACCTGGACCATTGCAGGACATGACTGGGACCTGAATCTGGAGGGTTACACTATGTTTAGGAATGACAGGAAGAAGGGAAGGGAAGGAGGGGTAGCAATAATAGTCAAAAACTGCATTGGCATAGGGTGAGTAGAGGAGGCGGAGGGAACCGTGGAAGCGATTTGGGTCACCTTAATAACAAGGGGGGGCAAGATAGTAAAAATTGGAGTGGTGTATAGACCCCCTGCGCTGGCGGAGGAGTTGGAGGAGAGTCTGGTGGCAGATGTTGGGAGACACTGCAGATTATGCAGGGGAAGGGTGGCTGTGTTGGGGGACTTAAACATGCCAGGAACAGACTGGGAAACTATGACATCCTCTGTGGCCAGGAAACAGAGGTTGTTGGATGTCTTTCAAGACACGTTCCTAACTCAGTAGGTGGGGGAACTGACCAGGGAGGTGCGGGTACTGGATGTGGTCCTGGCAGACAGTGACCAGATTGGGGCCTGGAGGTAAGGGACCTGTTGGTGGGGAGCGACCATGCCACAGTCTGGTTCTGCCTGGACCTAGGAGGGGTAGAAGGCTGTACAAAGACGGAGGTAACTGACTTCAGAGGGGCAGATTTTAAGGAAATGGGAAGGATCCTTAAGGAGCATTTGGATGTGATTGGGCCAGACATGGATGCTGACAGTAGGTGGGAAATCATCAGGAGAGGGGTGCAGAATGCTACCAGCACCTGTGCAAGAGTAAGACAAAAATGTGGTAGGGCCCGAAAACCCTGCTGGTGGACCAGGGAGGTCCAGGAGGTGGTGAGGGGAAAGAAGGCAGCCTATAGGCAATTCAAATGCTCAAGGAGTGAAAGAGATGGAGGGGAGTAGGAGCTGATGGCTAGAAGGGCCATTAGGGTGGTGAGGGAGGCTAAGGCAAGGAAGGAGCAGAACCTGGCCAGGGAAATTATGAGAGAGAACAAGAGGTTCTTTAGATACATTGGGGGAAAAACAAAGCGTGAAGGGGCAGATTAGCAGGATTAAAACAGGGGAGAGATGAGCACAAGACCTGGGGGGGAGCAGGCTGAGGTACCAAATAAGTACTTCCTCTCAATTTTCACCAAGGAAAATGGGGAGCTGCATCATACATGGGAGGAGACAGTGATACTGAGGAGGGGGGGAACCTTGCCAATTGGTGGATCTGGGGAAAGGTGGAGGCATCACTGGCAGGAAGGGGGAAAGCTAAGCGGGGGGACGAGGTAGCGGAGGTGGAAATCACAGCAGAGAGAATGAGGGAAGCCCTCAGGTCTCTTAAGGTGGAGAAAGCTCTGGGGCCAGATAAATTACATCCCAGAGTGCTGAAGAAACTGGCAGATGTCCTGGCGAAACCCCTGGTG
Organism: Neoceratodus forsteri; assembly: GCA_016271365.2. NCBI lineage: Eukaryota > Metazoa > Chordata > Ceratodontiformes > Ceratodontidae > Neoceratodus > Neoceratodus forsteri. The sequence goes on from CM057455.1 coordinate 703,832,113, forward strand.
GAGCTTTTCACTATCTCTCTGAGGACAGGGTGGGTGCCCCAGGACTGGAAGGTGGTGCATATAGTGCCTATCCACAAGGGGGGGGGATCAAGGGAGGTGGCAGGGAACTACAGGCCTGTCAGCCTGACATTGGTGGTGGGCAATGTGATAGAGGGCATTGTCAAGGAGAGGCTAAGGGGAGACCTGGAAAAGTCAGGGTGCCTGGACGATAGACAGCATGGATTCGTACCAGAGAAATCATGTCAGACAAACCTTGTGGAGTTCTATGACTGTGTGATGAGTGCCTTGGACCTGGGTAGACCAGTGGACGTCCTCTTTCTAGACTTCAGCAAGGCATTTCACTGTGTTCCTCATGGAGGCCTGTTGGATAAGCTGGGAGAAGTGGGGGTGGGGAACCAGGTGATCAGATGGATAGGCAATTGGCTCCAGGACTGGACCCAGACGGTCGTAGTTGATGGGATAGTCTCATCCCCAAGGAGGGTCATTAGTGGGGTCCAACAGTGATCAGTCCTTGGGCCTCTCCTGTTTAACGCCTCAATCTCTGACATAAGGACAGGTATCAGGAGTGAGATGAGTCTCTTTGCAGATGACTCAAAACTGGGGGCAGTGGTGGATGGGGAGGAGGGGTGGGTGGCCCTACAAGGGGACCTGGAGGCTCTGGAAAGATGGTCTAGAAAGTGGAAGCTGAGGTTCAATGCAGGGAAATGCAAGGTACTGCACCTAGGGGCCAGAAACCCAGGCCAAGTGTACATCCTGGGGGGGAAATGCTACAAATCTAGATGGCTGAGAGGGACCTGGGGGTGGTAGTGGATGTCAGGATGAACAACTCAGAGACTTGTAGGAGGGCAGCAGTCAAGGCCAACAGGATGCTGGGATGCATCACTAGGGGGATCACCTCCAGAAGGAAGGACATGATACTCCCTCTGTATAACTGATTGGTGAGGCTGCACCTCGAGTACTGCGTGCAGTTTTGGAGGCCATACTTAAAGAGGGACATTAAACTCCTGGAGAGGGTCCAGAGGAGGGCAACCAAAATGATTTTGGGCTTGAAGGACAGGACCTATGGGGAGAGGCTCAAAGAGCTAAATATGTACACATTGGAAGAGAGGAGGGACCGAGGGGACATGATAGAGGTCTTCAGGTACATGAAGGGGGTAAATAGGGGAGGAGCAGTCAGGGTACTTCGAAGGAAGGAGGAGGGGGCAACTAGAGGGCATGGGTGGAAGCTGGAGTGGGAAAGATTTAGGGGAGAAAGGAGGAGGTGCTACTTCACTGAGAGGGTGGTGGATCCATGGAATGTGCTGCCCAGGGGGCTGGTGGAGGCAGAGACAATGGAGGGGTTCAACAGGGGGTGGGACAAGTACATGGGAAGGGTTCTGGAAGCAAAATCCAGTGCAGCGAGAATATCCAGAAATGGGACAGGAGAAGCCAGAGAGGGTGAGGGGGCAGCAAGGTCAGCTCCCAGGTTGGGGGCTGACCAAACGAGCAGACACAAAGACCATTAGGCGTATTCTGCTGGCATTTAGAATGTTAGTATGTAAGATTAATTGACAGCAGCAGCAGCATCAGAATGTCACTGAGACCAACTGAGTCCTACAAGCAGGAAACTGAATTTAAAATTTGTTTGAGAACACATTTGTTTGCAAGTGACATCTGTTGTTGCTTTGTTTAATTATTGGGTTTGTTAATGCTTTTGTATGCTGTATGTTGTTGTTTACGCTTCTTTTGTATTTCCCTCCTGGGCATCCATGAAAACAAACAGGCATCTGCTCATTGCCTAATCAAGTCTTTTAATAAACAAAATCAATTAATAAACATTAAGCATCTGTGAATTCTTCAATTAGCAACATTAGGAAAACCTCCTAGAGTGCCCTGAGCAGATGTTTGATGAGTGGATGACACCACTCTTGCTCATAACAGGTTTTATAGTGAAACACAATGCAAAGAACATTATAAAGACAGGATGGTGTCTATAGGACCCATGTTCCATGTTTTACTTACTATATAAATTTGTTAATTAATGGATTTCTTGATGAGGAAGGCAGCAATGTGAAGACTTTTGTACAGTAGAATTGGTTAAAAAAAGATGATGCTAATTTTAGCTGTTCTGTTGAAGCACAGACGCTCCCCCTCCACCACCTGAAACACAATGTACTAACAAGGTAGAATTTTACCTATTATGTGATGTCGCTGCTGCTAGAACAACAGATAACGATCTACCAGTATGCGGTTGACCCCAGTATCAGTAAGGGACATGTAAACATTAGTCCAAATCAGTGGTGCTTCAGGTTTTTTACTTGTTCAGTTGTTAAACCATTAGAGACAACTTATTACAGTAAATTAAATTACAGAATCCTAAAAGAAAACTGTTATGGTGCTGCTTTAGCCATTACAATTAGTGTCTGGTGTTACTGAGGTGCTATGATTTTTCATATTTCTATGTGTAGCAGAAAATCAATTTAAATTTAACAATGCAAGTAAAAAATCTGCACTGCATAGATAACACAAGATAAGTCATCCAGTTTAGCCCTATTTAAAAGTAACAAATAAAATTCAATATTTCCAAACCTCTTAAAAGTTCAGTTTTTACATTTCTCAAAGGAAGGGATTTCCATGACAACATGGTTAAAGAGGCAGAGGAGTAACTCAACTACCACCCAATTAACAGCGAGACATAACTTTTCAAATGCCCCTGACTGTATTTGAACACCCAATATTTGGGAATGGATGTCCTACAATAGCACTTATTGGCCACCTAACAACACTTTAGAGTCCTGTTCCAGTCTATACCCTGCAGCACATGTTAATCTGTGTCTTACTGGTATTCTGCCATGTTGAGCAGCCTGCAGCTAGCACTTTGGAAGCCATCAATAGGTGCCCACATCCATTTGGGATTACTTTACCAGACTCGGCCTATGTACCAATTCCTTCCCAGTTTGGAATAACAATTAGTTACTTTTCCAAAAGCCACAACCAGTAATTGAACACCCATCGTTTGGCGAAGATGCAAAAAAAGCACAGAGTGTGTAAAAGTAGGCAAAAGCACTGCAGTACTGCAGCAAAATAAGAGGTTTTTCGTAGACACAATCGGACAGCACTGAATTCTGGTGCTTCAAACCTCTGCAGGTTCTTTGCCAAGGGGGTGGGTTTCCAGTCAAGGTCACATGTCAATGTTTGGGAAAGATGGCCTTAAAACAGTACACACTTAGTGCCAAAATGAAGTTCCACTCCTGGATCTGTTCCAGTTTACACACCACAACACATGATGATCTGTATCTTACTGGAACCACCCTGTTCAGAAATCAATGACTGGGGATAAGGAGCTTATTCAGCAGCCACCCAACTCCCACCTAGTATTACTATACCAGGCTATGCCAACCTATTAATTTAACCCTGGGTATCATGATTTAGATTGAACACCCAGTTTACCCAATAAGGGCAGACATCATAATTTACTTAGGTTTAGCATTTAAACAGGGTGGTACTTAATAAATTAGTTAATAAAGCATCCTAGGGCTATTATATCCTAAACACATAAGAAAAGGTGCAGAACTAAATGCACAAGTTCTGTATAATCATAAAGAATGCAAGTCATGCTCCCATAAGAGTAGTATACAGTGGCTGTGAAGTGCAAAACACAAACAAACAAAACAAACTCAATACAAACAAAACAGAAAGCAGTTAGTAAAGCAACAAACAAAGGAATATCAAAACACACACACGCACACACACACAAAACCTAAACATAGACAAAAAACAACCCTCAAACAATAGCAAGAAGAGCAGAACACAAAAACAATTAAACAGAATCCAAAAAGACAGCACAAATAAAATACGGGTTAAAGAATATGTAGCATGAAAAACAGCAAAGCTACAAATCAAAACATGTAAACCACAAACCAAAAATAGTAAAGCAAAAACCAAAACATAGCACACCAAAAAAAATCGGTAGACAAACACCAGAAAAAGGAATTAAAAAAAATTGCAAACAGAAATGTCTTTCGCAATGGAAATGACCTCACCTATGTAGTTATACTGTGGGGGAGAGAGAACCCAAAACAACAATGCTCAGCCAGACTTTCAGCTGCAACTTGTATCTCCCCGGGCTCTGTAGTTTAAAGGAAAACAGTACGATATTGGTAAAGCTACAGGGATAAACATAAAGTAACAATCCATCAGAAGACCTCTTTTTTCAATCACCAAATTGCAGTTTTAATCTCATTGGGGTGTACATTTACAGCCAAATTGTGCTATAACCCAGACAACAGCTCAGTTGGCGGGGGTGCTGTCCCCTGCAGCACTCTATCAATGTACTCACAAGACTGGGCTAATGATTCTCAGAGATCCTTGCAGTTGCTGCATTTGATGCCTGAGCAGCCACGTGGGTGTCATTTTCATTGCTGATGCCCTGCTAATTTGAGCCATAAGTGCATTTGAACCATGCCATAATACATTTGAACTTGATGTCTGCTTGGTGGCTGTAGCCTTCTTGTCTTCCATGCAAAGGAATGGAGTTGCCAGTGATCAGGCCAGCTCTTCGCCTTGCATGGCTGCTCCAGAGTCTTCTGCAGAGCTGGAGCTGTGAACATGAGTACTGCCAACCTATGTGGCTGTCCTGGAGTCTCCAGAGGAGTGGGCCATGAGAGCTAATGCTGCCACCTGCACTGCTGTCTCAGTTTCTCCAGTGGAGGGGAGCCATGACCTCTAGAGTAGACACAGCAACCCGCATGCTACACAAAAGCAGGTGCAGCTGAAAACAAATGGCCAAAGTAGACAGCTAATGCACAAAAAAGTGCAGCGCACACCAAATGAGTGCAATTACTTGTATTATAAAAAAAAAACAGCAGCAAACATATGCTGGTGCTTCGAGGACACTCTGCTTAGAGCTGTGAGTTTGTGAGCCATGGCCACTAGTACTTTTCACTACAAACTGCTGTCCCAGGATCTCCAGAGGAGGAGCCATGATCTATAATGTTGCCACTGAGCGATCTGTCTCAGGGTCATGACCACTAGTGCTACCACCCCGCACAGCTGTGGGGTCTCAGGAGGAGTGAGATCTAGGATAATTGAAGCTACCAACTTGCCACAGAGGATCCCAAAGAGCGGGAGCCATGACCACTAGTGCTGCCCTCACAGCTGTCCCAGGGGCTCACAAGGAGCTAGAATCCCAACTTCCATTGCTGCCACAGGAGTAAGGGTACTAATAGCAGACTTCTGTCCTGGGAACTGTTGCTCCCACTGGACTCTGCAATCAAACCAATTTCAAACCATTTTTGTAAATTATTTCTCCAACTGATTTTAAGTCCCTCTGTTTATGTGAATGGGGCTTGCTTGTATAAGTCCCCCACCACACTCACTTTTCCTTTCCCTCCTCCTTCACAGTTTCCCTGTTTGTACCATTTGGTCTTTGCTGATCTTCCACCCCACACACACACACTTTGTCACCTTTCATTCAGCTTAGTTTCCGTTCTTGAACTCAGTTGTTTCATTCCCACAATGGTGAGTACCTCGTTTTTTTCATTAGTCTGAAACAGTATTACTATATGCATTGCTTCATATTTGTACCCCTTCGATTTTACAACTACAGTAGCTTATTGCACATCATGGAATCTGTTATATTTTGAGTTTCTCTTGACATCTGAGCCCTATTTTTAGTCATTGGACACATGGAATTACTAGTACTTTTTCTATTTTTGTTTACATTCACATGTTTGTTGTGCTATGTATTTTTATTTGCTTTCACTTATTTGCTGTGCCATGCCTTTTTTGTTTACAGTCACTTTTTATGTTGTCTTGCGCACACACAACCAACATATTGCGATAGCTTGGAATAGCAGGTTTTGGAGGTGTGCTCCTGTTGTGGCCAATGCCCCCACTGCTTTTGGGGGCTTGTCTCTGTGGCACCAGTAAATGCACATGCTGTCTATGACAGCAGTTGAAAAGCATACCAACAACTTGAAACAATTTTGCTGCTGCAATGAGGGTGCAACCCCTCATTGCAGGGTGTGCCTTCCCTGGTGTAACATTTCAATAAACATGGTGGCTATCACTGTCGGCCTCTCAGAGTCCCCATAAAAGTCGATGTCAGGTGTTCCCAATCCCCCTATTGGCATGCCCCACTTCCCATTTCATTTGCTGACTGGGGAGCCCAATCCCCATCAGAATACTGTCCCCCGTGCAAGTTGTTTGCCAAGGTGGGTACCCAATCCCCTTCTGCATCATGTCTCCCCCCAGCACAGACCCTTTTTTATTTGCCATCGGGGTGCCCAATCACCGTCAGCTCCAGTCCCCCCCAAAAAAAACATACAGGTGGCATGCTGGGAGCCCACCCAAGCATGCCAAATGTACCTATAAAAAAAGAATACCTTCCGGCAATGTTTTCATTATTTTTATTTTTACCTTTAAAGTAGAAAATGGTACCTCACTGTCGGCAGCCCCCTTCCCCAACCTGCATCCACCCTCTGCACATACCACCTCCCCACATCCTCCTCACCCCATTCTTACCTCTGGAGCCTGGTGCAACGATCTCCGGTGGAGCAGGAACGCGTCTGCACTCTTCAAAGCCTACTGCTAACTGAAGAAATGCCAGTAAGATTTATAATGGCATCAATGGGTTTTTTCAACTTAGGTGTATATCTTGGCCATTTTTGCTAATTTTGTTACCAAATTTTCAACATGAGGTTCTTGGGACCCCACTTCATGAATTCAGTGTCATTTTGTTATTGGGTCCCGAATGGTGATTTTGCGGTCACTGCACGGAATCACCTTTCGGGACTGATTAACAAAACAACAGTGTCACAGTTCATTAGGTAGGCTACCAAAAAGTCTATGTTGAAAATTCAGTGAAAAAATTCCCAAAATGACTGTGTTATAAGCGTGTGTTGTGCAGTTCCCATGCATGCTTGTAACTTCGAGAATTTTTTATACTTTCACTCCAGATTTTCAACATTGCCATTTTCTCACACCTCCTTATGAACAGTACAGCTGTCATTTTCCACATCTGGCACGAAATGTGTTTTTGCACATGTGGTGCACAATGGAACGGTCGGTGTGTGAAATCAATGTTTGGAACAGATTGAGAAAATCACAGTGACAGTGTTCATTAGGAGAGGTCCCAAAAAGCCCACGTTGCAAATTTGGTGAAAAAATTTCCAAAAATGACTGTGTTACCAGTGTGCGTTGCCCAGTTTCTATGCACACTTGTAACTTCACCAGTTTTTTTCATTTTTACTCCAGATTTTCAAAATTGTCATTTTTGCACACTGCCTGATGAACAGTACAGCTGTCATTTTTCACATCCTGCCCAAAACATGTTTTCGCACCTGTGGCACACAATGGGTGCAGTTGCTGTGCAAAATCAACAATTGGGACAGATTAAGAAAATCACAGTGCCTCTGTTCATGAGCAGAGGTCCCAAAATGCCTATGTTGGAAATCTGGTGTAAAAATCCCCAAAATAATTGCATTATGGGTGTACATTGCTCAGTTTCTATGCATGCTAGTGACTTCACCAATTTTGTTATATTTTCACTCCACGTTTTCAACATTACCATTTTTTACACTTCCTCATGAACAGTACAGCTGTCATTTTTCACATCCTGTTTGAAATATGTTTTTGCACCTGTGGTGCCAAATGGCATAGTCGTTGTCCAAAATCATCTTTCTGCTAACGAACTGATAGTGTCACTGTTCATGCAGTGGGGTCACAAAAAGCCCATGTTGAAAACTTGGACTGAAGATACCAAGAACGCCCAGAGCATTAGGCTTTCCGACCATAGCGCCCTACCTTGTAGGGACTGAAAGGTGTCAAGGGTGTGACTTGGGATTGTTGACAGTAATGCTCACCCCATTCCACCACCACCCTGCAGCCAGTGACAGGCATCAAAGTGTGCCTTGGACTGCTTGGCCCCAAAGTTCACCCCATTCTCCTATACTGCACCCATTTCAGTGTATTTCCTTATGGAATGGGGTGAGTGTAAAGCCTAAACACCCCAAGGCACACCTCAACACTTGGTGTCTGCAGAGTAGGGTGAGGCGAAATGGTGTGACCTTTATGGCCGATGACCCAAAGGCACACCCCAAGGCCTGTCAGTCTCTGTAGGGTGGGGTGGGGTTGACGTTGGTTCCATACTTCACTGCCATTCATATTATGCATCTCTCTAATTCCTGCACTACCAATGCTAAGGCCAGCAAGACAACATTAGGCGTTGAAGAATACTTCTTTATCATGCTATGGCTTTTTGTTTGCATTCATTTTTTTATGTTTGCTTGCTTGCATGTGCAAGAAACATAGTGTCACCATACGACTTTTCATAGGTGTGCCTCCCCCACTTCTAATGCCCTGCTCCCTTTTGCAGGCATGGCTGCACCATGCCAGTGAATGTAGGAGCTGTCTATGACAGACCTTCAGATGCAGTGGCATACAGTTGAAAGCAAAAAACCACTGCAATCAGCGGTGGTAACATGTAGGCAATTTACATACTGCTGTCAGCAGGTAATTTACATACTGCCGTCAGTAGTATGCAAAGTGCCTACACTCTGCACTACATCTGAAGCTGTCATAGACAGCTCTGTTTTTCTCTATTCCCTCCTCCCAAGTAGCACACTGGGAGTCCATCCCAGCGTGTTCATGTGCTCCCCCCTCCCCCGGACACCATATGGCCGACGGGGGTGCCCAATCCCCCGTTGGCTTCACTGCCCCCCCAACAGACTTCCAGTGCCATGCTGGGAGCCCACCCTAGCCTGGCAAAAGTCCATGTGGCTGACTGGGGTTGCCCAATCCCCCACTGGCTTAACTGTGCAGTTTGTACTCTCCCCAAAACCAGAGTTCCACCTGCCATGCTGGGAGCCCACCCCAGCGAGGCAGAAGTCTATATGCCTGATGGGGATGCCCAATCCCCCGTCATCTCCACTGGTTCCCCCCTTAAAAAACTTATAGCTGCCACGCTGGGAGCCCACTCCAGCATGGTAAAATTCCCACGTAGTCTGAAGAATAATAGAAACACCTGTAAAAAAAAAAAAACTGTCCCTCATTGACTGTCTCACCCCACTCCCCCAACCCAAACCCACCCTCTGGGCACCCACCTCCCCACACACCCCTACCCCATACTTAACTCTGTAGGCCGGCGCGACGATCTTCAGTGGACCAGGAACACGTCTGCACTCTTCAAAGCCGACCGCAAACTGAAGAAATGCTGGTAAGCTGTATAATGCAATAAATGTTTTTTATTTTCAACTTTGGTGCATATCTCAGCCATTTTTGGGAAGTTTTTCACCAAATTTTCAACATGGGGTTCTTGGGGACTTACCTCATGGATTCAGTCACTGTCATATTGTTATTCGGTCGTCCCCAAAGGTGATTTTGCAGTCACTGCATGGAACCACCTTTCGGGACTGAGCAACAAAACAACAGTGGCACAGTTCATGAGGTAGGCCCCCAAAAACCCTATGTTGAAAATTTGGTGAAACAATTCCCAAAAATGACTGTTTCATGAGGGTGTATTGTGCAGTTCCTATGCAAGCTCGTAACTTTGAGAATTTTTAATATTTTCAGTCCAGATTTTCAACATTGCCATTTTACCACACCTTCTAATGAATAGTGTAGCTGTTATTTTTCATATCATGCTCAAAATGTGTTTTCGCACATGTAGCGCTCATTATCATGGTCGGTGTGTGAAATCAATGTTTGGGACATATTAGGAAAATCACAGTGACGCCGGTCATGAGCAGAGGTGGTAAAATGGCTATGTTGAAAATTTGGTGACAAAAGTCTATAAAATGACTCTGGCCCAAGCGTTCATTGAGCAATTTCTATGCATCCTCATTAGTTCATGAATTTGTAATATTTTCAGTCCAGATTTTCAACATGGAAATTTTTTCACATCTTCTTATGAACAGTACAGCTGTCATTTTTCACACCCTGGTCGAAATGTGTTTTCGCACTTCCAGCACACAATAGCGTGGTCACTGTGGGAATTTAGTGTTTGGGATAGATTATGAAAATGACAGTGACACTGTTCATGAGTGGAAGTGCAAAAATGCCTATGTTGAAAACCTGCCGTGGAACCAGTGAACCAGAGGAGTGGCTATCTCTACAAAGCAGTGAGCAAAAGATGGAGATTAGCGCCCAAGAGGTGGATATGCAGAAAAGAGGCAAAATTCAGCAGAAGGGCAGACAGCAAGGAGAACCAGGGATAAAGGACAACCAAGGAAGGGGCTGCAGTAGAACAGTGAAACAGTCTAAGGAGGTCAAATCATGGAAAGCCATGTGTGCGAATGCCAGGAGCCTTAGCAACAAGATGGAAGATATGGAGGCTGTCATGGTGCAGTCAGACCTGGACATTGTGGCCATCACTGAAACCTAGTGTAATGATAACCATGACTGGGAGATGGGCATACCTGGCTACAACATATTCAGAAGAGACAGAGCAGGCAGGAAGGGAGGAGGAGTGGCACTGTATGTGAAAAATGACATAAGGGCCACAGAGATCCAGGAGGAACAAAATGGGGGAGAGATACTGTGGGTTAAGCTGGAAAGGAAAATGGGGACAGCCATCTGCACAGGTGTGGTCTATAGACCACCAGCCCAGGAGGAAGAAACAGATAGGGAGCTGATGCTAGCCATCCAAAGGATGGCAGACAATGGTGAGGTAGTACTGGTTGGAGACTTCAATATTCCAGACGTGATGCCAGCAGCAGCATCAACTAGGAGCAGATTTATCCTGGACTCCCTTCAGGGTGCCTTCCTCAAGCAACTGGTCATAGAACCAACTCGGCAGAAGGCAGTACTGGACCTTGTGCTCACAAACAGCGACAGTGTGATGGGGGTAACAGTGGGGGAGCACCTGGGGAACAGTCACCACCAGTCATTGTGGTTTGAAATCACAGAAAGAGCAGAACCAAACACACAAAAACACGTATCCTGGATTTTAGGGGGCAGACTTTGGGAAAATTGGGAGATACTTGAAAGAGGCATTAAGGGGAATGGGTCAGGAATCAGGGGTTGAGGAACAGTGGGCAGTATTTAAAATGGGGATTACAAGAGCAACAGAATTATGCATTAAGCAGGTTAGCAAGAGGAAAAGGAAGAGGAGACCATTATGGTTTTCCAAAGAGGTAGCAAAGAAAGTGAAAGCCAAAAAGATTGCATTCAGACAATACAAAAAGACACAGGCAGAAGGGGATAAGGAGAAGTACCAAGAGAAGCAAAGGGAGGCAGGGAGGTCAGTAAGGGAAGCCAAAGCTCAGACAGAAGAACACATTGCAAAATCAGTGGGTAGAGGGGACAAAACCTTTTACAGGTACATAAGTGAAAAAAGAAAGGCAAAGGGAGGGATAGTGAGACTGAAGGGGGAGGATGGGGGCTGCGTGGAGAATGACAACAGTAAAGCTGACATATTGAACAGGTATTTCTACTCAGTCTTTACTGAGGAAGAGGAGGGTAATGGGTCTGAAGGGAGTACAAGGGGTAAGAATGGTGCAGAAATGGACTCAAGTCCCTTTACACGAGAAAGGGTCCTGAAAGAACTGGAAGTAATGAGTTGATAAAGCACTGGGGCCAGATGGGGTGCACCCCATGGTCCTTAAAGAACTAAGCGAGGTGGTGGCTGAACCTCTGGCAATCCTGTTTAGCCGAACACTGGAAACAGGGGAGGTACCCAAAGACTGGAGGATAGCAGATGTAGTCCCCTTATACAAAAGTGGGAACAAAGAGGAAGCGGGGAACTACAGACCAGTCAGCCTCACCTTGGTAGTGGGGAAGACCATGGAAGCACTACTGAAGGAGAGACTGGTGGAACATCTTGTTGTCAATGGACTACTGGACCCAAGACAACATGGTTTCACCAGGGGGAGGTCATGTCAGACCAACCTCAATGAATTTTTTGACTGGGTGACTAGGGAGGTGGATCAGGGGAGGGAAGTGGATATGGCCTATCTGGAATTCAGCAAGGCCTTTGACACTGTGCCACATAGAAGACTATTACACAAACCTGGGAATATGGGTGTGGGCAGGACGGTAGTGTGGTGGGTAGGTAACTGGCTGGGTGGCAGGACACAGAGGGTGGTGGTAAATGGCTGTCACTCCACAGAGGGAAGAGTGACCAGTGGGGTACCACAGGGATCAGTGCTGGGACCGATCCTATTCAACAACTTCATCAGTGACATTATGTAGGACCTAGAAGGCAGAATTTCACTGTTCACTGATGACACAAAGCTCTGTAACAGAGTAGACACAACAGAGGGTGTAGACAGAATGAGAAGGGTCTTGCAGAAACTTGAAGAATGGTCAGGGGTTTGTCAGTTGAAATTCAATGCAAAGAGTGCAAGATAATGCATATGGGGCACAAAACCCTGGCACAATATATCAGTTGGGGGTGAGGATATAGCATGCACCAAGCAGGAAAGGGATCTTGGGGTTGTCATCTCTGATGACCTCAAGGTAGGAAACAGTGTGACAAGGCAGCAGGTAAAGCAAATAGGATGCTGGGATGCATAGGCAGGGGCATCACCAGCAGGAAAAGGAGGTCATAATTCACTATACAAGACACTAGTGAGGTCCCCACCTGGAGTACAGCGTACAGTTCTGGAGACCTTACCATAAGGACATAGACAGGGTAGAGAAGGTTCAGAGGAGGGCAACAAAGATGATGCATGGATTGCATCACAAGTCCTATGAGGACAGGTTGAAGGAACTGAACATGTACTGCCTGGAGAGGGAGGGAGAGGGGATATGATAGAGACATACAAGTATCTTACAGGGAGGAACAGGGTGCAGGAATACACTATTTTAAGCAAAAGATGTTCCAGGACTAGAGGGCATGGGTGAAGTTGGAGGATGATTCAGAGGAAACATGAGGAAGAATTTCTTCACAGAACAGGTGGTGGACAAGTGGAACACCCTGCCAGAGGAAGTGGTGGGGGCTGAAACAATCACGGGATTTAAGAATGCATGGGATAGACAAAAAGGAATTCTGGAGGTCAGGGGTAAGGGGCAACAGACTTCTAGGAAAACATAAACTGAACTTACAAGCTCAGATGGGCAGACTGGGTGGGCCATAGGCCCCTATCTGCCGACACTGTCTATGTATCTATGTATCTATGCTGTAAAAAATTCCCAGACTGCTTACATTACGGGTGTACATTGCACAGTTCCTACGCACGCTCGTGACTTCACCCGTTTTTGTATGTTTTCACTCCAAATTTTCAACAATGCCATTTTTTACACCTCACGAACAGTACACCTGTCACTTTTCACATCCTGCTCAAAATGTGTTTTTGCACCAGTGGCGCCAAATGGCGCAGTCACTCTGCAAAATCAGCTTTCACGTAACAAACTGAGAGTGTCACTGTTCATGCATTGGGGTCACAAAAAACCCATGTGGAAAACTTGGAGTAAAAATACCAAGAAACATCCAGGGCATTAGGGTTTTTGACCATAATGCCCTACCTTGTAGGGACTGACAGGCTTCAGTGGTGAGACTTGGGATTGTCTACAGTAATGTTCATGCCATTTCACCCCCAACCCCACCCTGCAGTCAGTGACAGGCATCGAGGAGCACCTTGAACTTTTTGGCCCCAGAGTTCACCCCATTCTCCTATACTGCACCCATTTCAGCATATTTCCTTATAGAATGAGGTGAATGTAAAGGAGAAACACCCCAAGGCACACCTCAACACTTGTCAGTGTCTGAAGGGTAGGGTGAGTTGAAATGTCATGACCGTCATGGGTGACAACCCAAAGGCACACCCCAATGACTGTCCATCTCTGCAGAGTGAGGGTGAAGTTGGCTTCAGTTCAAAACTTCAATGCTGTTCCTATACTGCATCTGTCTAACTCCTGCACTTTTGCTGTTAATGCCAGCAAGCAAACATTCGGCATTGACAAATGTTTGTTTAGCTGTGCTGTAAGTTTTTGTTTCCATTCACTTTCTACAGTAGTTGTGCTATGCTTTTTTGCTCCTATTTACTTTTTGGTTGTGTATTCACTTTTTGGTTGTGCTATGCCTTTTTGTTTGCATTCATATTTTAGTTACACTGATATATTTTTTTTATCTTCATCATTTTTAGATGCACTTTACTGTTTTGTTACACATTTCTTGTTTTGTCAGTTCTTTTGGTTGCACTTTACACTATTTTTGGCTTTGTCACATTACTTTAGTAGCATCACACTTTACATTTGGTTTTATTAATTTACTTTTCTTTGCATTTCATGTTTTGGTTGTTGCTTTATTTATTTAATTGCATTGTACTCTTTTGGTTTATGTTTTGCACTTCAGAGCAACTGTAGTAATAAGGGATATTGCTATAGAGTCAACCTGGTAACTAAATTGTCTTTTTGGTATAGCAGAAAGATGGCCTCTGTAAATGTAATAAGCAAAATCACATATTGCTTTGCTTTTCTACTGACCTGATATTTACTTCACAGAGAAAAGGTAAGAGCAAATGTTACTTGCAGGAGAGAAACTTAAAGGCCACTGCTCCTCTAGCAGGTGGATATTTGCGGCCTTTCCTTATCTGTCGGCAACTATGCTTTACTAAGCCATGGCAGTTCTGCAGTAAAACACTGCTCTTGGTCAGTGGCTCTAAACATATGCCAGCACAAACATCAGATAGCCAATCCAGAAGCAAAGTTACTCAATTTGAAAAGTTTAACTGCTTATAATAAATTAAAAGGCATGCTCTTTACCCTTTTAAAATAAACTTTGTGACATATATACATGATGCTATCCCCTCTACAGAGTAAAATCCTCTGAGCATACACATGAAAGAAACAGAACCAAGTCTCCTGTTTGATTATCCCTGTTTATGTACCCCTATGCTGATGTCGGGTAACATCCATACAAACCCTGGTCCAATCTGCTCCAGTTATGTGAAACCTTCCAGGGCTCCCAACCTCACAACTCTCAACATTTGCAGTTTACTACCTGAGCCTGATGCTCTTCAAACCTTTGCAAGCCAACATAACCCTGATGTCCTTGCTGTTGTCGAAACCTGGCTGATGCCCCAAGTCCCAGATCTGACAATCGCCCTACAATGTTATAACGTATTCAGGCTGGATCAAATCTCTAAAAGAGGAGGGGGGTTGTGCCATCTATATTAAAGACACTCTCATGGGTCACCCCATTGCAACTCTTCCACCTGACTCTATGACTCAGATTCTACCTATCAAAATTCTCTTAGGGGCCAATAATAAAGCCCTCACAATCATCTCAGTTTATATGCCTCCAAAAGACCAAGGAAATGGCCTCAGTGATGTTCTCTACTTTATCAGTACCCAACCTCCTGGCTCGGAACTTATCCTGCTAGACGATATTAAAATAAACTGGCTTGCCTCGGATGCAGGTGTACACAAGGATGCCATCACAACAGCCAATATTACGCAGATGGTTGCCTTCCCCACAATAACAAACTACAAAACAGGCACTAGTACTCTTCTGGACTGGGTCCTTGCCAGCCACCCTGCCCATCTCTCCCCCGCACCACCGTCCTCCCAGATTCACTAAGTGACCACCCCCTGTCATCTGTGAATGTTCTATCAAATTTTTCAAGCCCCCCCCTAAAACTATCACCAGCAGAGTTCTCCCCCACGAGCAAATTATCCATCTTAAATACTACCTGAGTCTGCAAGACTGGCTACCCATTTACAAGGCAACGGATGTTAACGTGGATCTTGACTACTTCATCACCACCTTCAATGTGGCCTGTGACTACTTTGCTGCATTCAAAAAATGCAAAGCCAAGGCTCTCTTTAACCCATGGCTCACTGCAGAGCTCCTTGCTCAGCTCAAATCAAGGGATCACCGTTGGGCACTGGCAAAAGCTACTGGCAGACAATCCGACATACAAAAATACGAGCATGCCCGAAACAGCTGCACAAAATCTATCCAGCTAATGAAAAGTACATATTACAGGGATGCTCTCACCAAAACCTGGAGAAATGGGAGAGCTTTCTGGGACAATATTAAAGAAGTAACAGGGAAGCAACCAAAAACTTCCCCATCTATGCTAAACATTGATGGGACCACTACTCTAGACCCTACGGTCATTGCCAATACCTTCAATGCCACCTTCGCTGACCTCAGTTCCATTCTTCCTCCTGACTTTTTTGCAGTAAATGACTCTCCTTCAATCATAAACCCCACCACCCCATCTAAACACCCTCCTTTCTACTTCAAAGAGGTCAAATTGAATGAAGCCCATAATTACATTACCAAAGCAATCTCCAAGTCCAGAACTAGTGGTGACTCCTTGGACCTTAAGCTGCTGTCTCTCACCCTTGAAGAGGTACTACATCCATTAGCCAGTATTCTTAACCTCTCCCTTAGCCGCAGTCAGTTCCCCTACAAATGGAAATCTACCACTGTTACCCCAGTCCATAAAAGTGCTGACAAGACTAATCATATGAACTATCAGCCGATCTCCATATTGCCCTCACTCTCTAAGGCCCTCAAGTGTATAGTTGCAGACCAGCTCACTGACTACCTAGACAAATATAATATTCTGTGCGCACAGCAACACAGTTTCAGAAAAGATCACAGTACCACCTCTGTCCTCCTGGAGTTCACTGGAGCACTGCATAGCACTTTGGACAGTGGCCACCTAACTGGGGCAGTCTTTATCGACTTGACCAAGGCATTTGATACTGTCCATCACTGGCTACTAATAGACCAGCTGCTGAACACTGGGCTCTCTCATGACTCTACAGTGTGATTTAAAAGCTACCTTGAAAATCATTTGCCGAACGTACTCTCTGATACTCGACCAGTTCACTCTGGTGTCCCCCAGGGATCCATACTGGGTCCTCTTCTTTTTAGCCTTTTTCTAATTTCCCTTCCACAATTCTGCTCAGAACAAATAATCCTGTATGGTGAAAATGCAGTTGTTCTCTCTTCACACAAAGACCCTACAACACTACAACTCAGTCTACAACATGGTTTCACCTCTGTTGAGAATTGGTTTACTAATCATAAACTTGTCCTTAATCACAAAAAAAACGAAGTCTATGATTTTTAGCAGCTTTCACAACCAGCACAGGCTACACCCCCAACTATCTCCACCAGCCAGGGAAATACCCTTAAACAGGTCCTATCTTTCAAATACCTAGGGATCTTGCTTGACTTCTACCTTTCCTATGGGGCCCACATTGACAGCGTAGCAAAAGCTGCTAATATGCAACTAGGCTTATTCTTCAAACACAGGCAACATCTCACCCCAGAATCCTTGAAGATCGCTGTCCAGAGTTCTGTGATCTCCATCATTGATTATGGCATAATCATTTATGGCTCAGGCATGGCAACTACCCTTAGAAACATATCAACATCCCTCAACAAGGCCTGTCGGCTTATCACTGGAGCCCACCGTCTCACTCATACCTGTGATCTTTATGCTCAATCTGGATGACTCCAGCTCTCCAACCGTATTAAGTATCTGACCTGCACCATGGTGAAAAAAGTTATTCTGGACCTCGCCCCTCCTGGTGTCCAAGCTCTACTGCACCCTAGCACTAATCCGTGAAGCTCCAGGAGATCTGAATCGCAGCTCTTGCAAGTTCCATGCTGTTGCACTACCCAGGGTCAATGATCTTTCACCCATATGGCTCCCTCATGACTGAATGGACTCAGCACCACCATCTCCACTGCTCCCAACCTTGGTTTGCTGGCCAAGGCACCTAGCTTCACCTGAGCTCTTTCCTTCTAAGACTACTTGAAAGGCAGAGTAGAGAAACTTACCAGAGCAAGGGAGAAGGATTAAGACTTAGTTTGGCTAAGCAGATTTACTGTGTGGTGGTGTTTTGATTTTTTACTCACAGGGATTGCTACTGTTTGTTGCTAACATTTCATTGCTTTATTTTTCTCTGATTCAAATTGTTGTTGCTGGTATACCTTCTTCTGCATTATTACAAGGTGTGCCTACAGGTGTGTGCTAACAGATTACTGCTGTAATCTTCTGATTCAATTGTCTTTTGCAAAGGTATATCTTCTGTTACTGCTTTATTTTTCTCTGGAGCAAAGTGTTTCTTACAGGTATATCTTCTCTGAAATTACTGTATTACAGGTGGAGCTTATTTTGTGACTTTTTATCATTGGGCTAAGCAAAATTACTGTTTGACACTGTGTTTTATTTTATTCTTGTTTGTTGAAAAGGTTTGTTGTCTCAGAGGTGTTTCAGTCTCCTTCTCACATTGAAGGAGCTAATTGCTTTCCTCCACAGCTCTTCAAAGGATTAGGTGTGTATGTGAGAGTGGAGCTGGCAAACTGTCAGTAATTTCCAACAGAAAGAAGGGTTAAAAAGTCAGGTTAGTTGATATCTTGGAGGTAGAAGACTTGGTTTGCTGGCCAAGGCACCTAGCTTCACCTGAGCTCTTTCCTTCTAAGACTGCTTGAAGGCAGAGTAGAAAACTTACCAGAGCAAGGGAGAAGGATTAAGACTTAGTTTGGCTAAGCAGATTTACTGTGTGGTGGTGTTTTATTTTACTCACAGGGATTGCTACTGTTTGTTGCTAACATTTCATTGCTTTATTTTTCTCTGATTCAAATTGTTGTTGCTGGTATACCTTCTTCTGCATTATTACAAGGTGTGCCTACAGGTGTGTGCTAACAGATTACTGCTGTAATCTTCTGATTCAAGTGTCTTTTGCAAGGTATATCTTCTGTTACTGCTTTATTTTTCTCTGGAGCAAAGTGTTTCTTACAGGGTATATCTTCTCTGAAATTATTACAGGTGGTGCTTTACAGGTTTACAGTTTTATCTAACATTAGGATAAGCTTTCAGGGTTACTGCATTTGTTGTTGACTGATTGTTTCTGCTCTTACCTCCTTGTTCTTTCGTCCGTGGTTCTTCTTTTAGGCAGGGGAAGGGCCAGCCACCACCCCATCCCCAACCACCCACGCTACACTCCTTTTATAGAGGTACCACAGTTGTGACATTTCCTGTGGCAGAGCAGGAAGAGGCGGATCAGTGGAGCCTCCACAAGGTGATCTCATTTACAGGGCACTAGTAATTTAACTTGTTATAACAAGTTAAACAAACACAATTAAACCATTACTTGCATTTTTTCCTTTTTTTTCCTTCTAATTACTCTGACTAGGTTACAAACCCAGCAACTTATTTGGAATGGATTTCATTAACTGCAGGTACTGTGGAACAATTTTCAGAAGGACAGTCTTACAGGATTTAGGACACTGTCCTACATGCTGGCCTTTGGAGATCTTAGGTCTCAGCTCCGGGCAGCATGGGCAGAGATTGCCGCCTCAAATTTCATATTGAAGAGGAAATACATTATAAGAACCACCGCCATTTCCCCAGCATCCAACAGAAAAACCTCGACCGCAGAGGGTAGTTGGTCCAGGAGGTTGGCAGGTGGTTAGGAGGAGCAAATCAGGTGCCCATCACTCTCTGCTCTCCAACACATTACCTCCAAAAACCATATAAACACTACAAACAGGTATCTGCCTCTATCTCTGAAATCAAATAAAGAGGCAGAAGACACTGCAGAGCAGGACACTGCGGCACAGGAGCTAGCACAACAATACTCACCCAAATCAGGAACCAAAACTAAACAAGCACAAAGGAAATCCAAAAAACTTCTGATCATAGGAGACTCCATGATTCGGGGAGTTGATACCCATCTCCAGCCAGGGGTGATGGTCAGATGTCTCCCAGGTACATCAGCATGGAGAGACACTGACCGCATTACTAAAATTGTTCACAAAGCAGAGAAAACATTGATGTCCTAGTACACATAGGGACTAATGATCTAGCCAGCCGGTCAGTTGTGGAGACAAGGAACACCTGACTAAGCTGGGTGACAAACTATCATCTATTTAGTCCGGCATCTCCTTCTCTGAGATCCTGCCAGTCTGGGAGAAGGGAGCAGATGGACGGAAGGTCAGAAGAAGGGAGATAGGGGGAGCTAAACCGTGGCTCAAGGACTGGTGCCAGGAAAAAGGACACAGATTTGTAGGGAACTGGCAACAGTTCTGGGAGCGAAAGTTCTTTAAATTTGATGGACTGCATCTGACTAAAGAGGGAGTCAGTGCATTGGGGCAGAAGTTTGACGTCTTTGCAGAATATTTAAACTAGCAAATGGGGAGAGGGGTGCAGCACCCCATACGTCGAATGGGAAGAACACCCCTCCCCCCTCAGCTAGTGGTCAAACAGGAATTCAGCGTGTTTGCCATTCATTTGCATCACCAGGTAAGAAAAAAGGTTTGTCTCCCCATACGATGCACAGGGGTAATGCCAAACTTCACCCAACAACTAACACACCAAAATCTGGCCAATGGAAAATCATGTACACAAATGCTCACAGCCTGGAAATAAGATCCCAGACCTGCAGGCAATAATGTCAGAGGCTAAACTGGACATAGTAGCAATTAGTGAGGCGTGGTTTACCAGTAACCACACTTAGGAGACTTCAGTACCTGGCTATGTATTGTTCAGAAGAGACCGAGGTGCAAAGGGGAGGAGTGGCCCTGTATGTTAATGAAAATATCAAAGCTACAGAAATTCAGAATACACATAAGGAGCCAGAAGAACTGTGGGTCACCCTGGAAACAGGAAATGGGACAGCCATAAGAACTGGGGTTGTCTACAGGCCCCCAGACCAGAGGGAGGACATAGACACATTACTGTTAGAAGATATACAAAACATGACAGCTAAAGGGGAGGTTCTGATAATGGGAGACTTCAACATGCCAGATACAGATTGGTCAATACCAGCAGGAACATCTGCCAGAACTAGACTCATAGTGGATTCCCTGCAGGGGGAAGGCCTCAAACAACTGGTACAGCAACCCACAAGAGACAGGGCTATCCTAGATCTAGTACTGACTAACAAGAAGGGATCACAGATCTCCAGGTAGAAAGGTCACCTGGGGCCAGTGACCATCACATGGTATGGTTCAATTTGGCTACTACATCTAAATCATCCCATTCCAAGGCAAAAATATGGGACTTCAGAGGGCTGACTTTGATAAGATGGCCAACAGAGTTAAGCTAGCCCTGGCAAAAAGAAACACAGGTGAGGAGGTACAGGCAAAGTGGGCAAGCATTAAGGATACAATACTTGAAGCAACATCCCATTGTGTTAGACAGAAAAGGAAGTGCAAAAGAAGGAAACCACTTTGGTTCTCAAATACAGTAGCAGAAAAGGTCAGAGCCAAAAGGCTGGCCTTCAGAAAATATAAGGGAACACAGCGGGATGAAGATAGGGAGGCATACCAAACTGCCCTAAGGGAAGCAGGTAAGGCAGTAAGGCAGGCAAAGTCCCAAACTGAGGAAACACTAGCACGAACAGTAAAAGAAGGTGACAAGACTTTCTATAGATACATTAGTGAAGGAGAAAGTCCAGAGAGGTATTGCTAAGCTTAATGGAGAAAAGGGAGCATGTGAGGAGAGGACCCTGTAAAGGCATCTATCCTAAATAGATACTTTTGCTCAGTATTTACTGAAGAAGGTAGGGCAGGGCCCACAGCTCAGCATCATGGACACAGGGAGGTGAGCACTACTCCCTTCACAAAAGAAAGGGTCCTACAAGGCTTGCTAAGCTCAGGGTGGATAAGGCAATGGGACCTGATGGCATACATCCCAGGGTACTAAGGAGCTAAAGGAGGAACTAGCAGAGCCATTAGCAGAATTGTTTAGTGAGTCTCTGAGCACAGGAGGGTCCCAGAAGACTGGAGAAGGGCTCATGTGATCCCGCTCCACAAGAGTGGTAGCAGGAGGAGGCGAGGAACTACAGACAGGTCAGTCTTACCTCAGTAGTGGGCAAGATTATGGGGCACTCCTTAAGGAAAGGATAGTGCAACACCTGGAATCCATAGGGCACAGGATCCAAGACAGCATGGGTTTACAAAAGGAAGGTCCTGTCAAACTAATCTCATAGATTTCTTTGACTGGGTAACCAGAGTGGTGGACCAAGGGGGAGCAGTTGATGTCGCCTACCTTGACTTCAGCAAAGCTTTTGACACTGTTCCACATAGAAGATTGATAAATAAGCTAGGTAGGCTCGGGTGGGTCAGAAGTTGGTCAACTGGGTGGCAAACTGGTTGACTGGCAGAAAACAGAGAGTGGTGGTAAATGGTATACAGTCAGAAGAGATGCAAGTCACAAGTGGGGTACCTCAGGGATCAGTCCTGGGGCCAGTCCTATTCAACATCTTCATTAGTGACCTCGCAGATGGACTAGAGGGTAAGGCTTGTCTGTTTGCAGATGACACCAAGATCTGCAACAGAGTAGATGATCCAGATGGGGTGGGCAGAATGAGAAGAGATCTGGATAAACTAGCAGAATGGTCAGAAGAGTGGCAACTGGGATTTAATGCAAAGAAGTGCAAAATCATGCACATAGGGAAGAGAAACCCTGAAGCCACTTATAGGCTGGGAGGAGTTGCTAGCAGTCACAAAGGAAGAAAGAGACTTGGGCATCATCATCACTGATGACCTAAAATCATCAAACAGACCTCTAAAGCAGTAGGTAAGGCTAGGGGGTGTTAGGTGTATTAGTAGGGGTATCACAAGTCGTAAGAGGGAGGCATTATCCTCTGTACAAGACATTGGTTAGCCCCATCTGGAGTACTGCGTGCAGTATTGGAGGCCACACCTCACAAGGACATTAACCAAATTGAGGCAGTCCAGAGAAGGGCAACCAAAATGGTGCAGGGACTGCATCAGAAGACATATGAGGACAGATTAACGGAGCTCAATATGTATACCCTTGAGCAAAGGAGGGAGAGAGGTGATATGATCGAGACATTTAAACACCTTAAGGGCATAAACAAGGTGAAAGAGTCTAACATGTTTAAATATAAGAAAATTGCAGGACAAGAGGACACAGCATGAGATTAGAGGAGGCCGATTAAGGGGAATGTGAGGAAATTCTTTTCACAGAAAGGGTGGTAGATGCATGGAATAGCTTACCACAAGAAGTGGTGGCTATGAATACAGTGCAGGGCTTCAAACAGGCATGGGATAGGCATAAGGGAGCAATACAAATGACTATGAATAGATAGGTCACTGACAGAGCAAAGGCCGATGGCACATTTATAAGGTAGAAAAAGAAATGGGCAGACTGGATGGGCCTTGCGGTCCTTATCTGCCGTCAACTTCTATGTTTCTATGTTTCTATGTTTCAACCTTGGCATGTTTAAAACCAGGCTCTGACTCCATCTTACTGCCTCCAGCTCCTGTGATTGCCTCACATAATCAGAAATACTTGTCACCACCAACAGCCTCGCCTTGGCACCCCCCTCATAGCACTCATCTCCTATTTTACCTCTGCTCCCATGACTCCTCCCCCTTCCCACCCCCCCACTCACCCCCTCTCTCCTGCACTTCTTCCGGTGATGTCTGACAATGCCTCTGGCTGCTACTACTCCCATCTTGCTATCCCGTTCGTCCTCCATTGTTCTTTAACCCTCTCCTAGCTGATGCTGCTCCAGGCCATTCTATGTACTGTGATCTCTAATGTGTTGCCTCCTCCTCCTTTAATTAATAACTGTATAATGTACAGTTTACCTGCAATGTTGTTATTTCTGTTGTATCCCCTGTATTGTACTTCAACTGACGTGGAACCTTTGAAAAACAGCCTTGGCTCAAGGGTATTTGTAATCCTAGAACCAAATAAATAAAATAAATATAGCAGCTAAAGCATTAAACAACAAAGATAACATTTGAAAAAAATGTATAAGTAACTTTAGATACATATCAGATGCATCAGATTGAGTCTTTCTGTCTGCTCCCACTTTCTTTCTTGGATGCAAAGCTTTCCACTCCTCAGCCCTGGCAAAACAGAGGTTACGATTATTGATCCAGACCAGCATGGGTCAGCAATGACAAGTGGTGGCCTAGGATTTCCATCTGTAAATGGCCAGTCACTTCAAGCTGCAGATGCAGTGAAGAATTTGGGCATTGCATCTGTCTGAGAAGGGGACCTTGGTCCTTTGAGAGAAGTTTAAATGCTTCAGCTGTGAGCATTTAAACTGGCCGGGGAGGGAGAGCAAGGAGGGTCAGGGGGCTTCAGAACATCCCCCCAGGGGAACATACAGGATCATAAGGTGACTACAGGAACTGCTAAAGCAGGAAGGGAGGGGCAGGCAGGTGAAAAATGTATAATGGGTGATACAGGGGAGGCAAGAGCACATAGGAAAGAAACCGGGATGTGTGTGGGAGGAAGATGCTGGAGAGTGAGAACAAGAGCAGAGGGAAGCCAGACTATAAAACATGGAAGGTCATGCTAACGAATTCCTGTAGCCTATGAAATAAGATTCCAGACCTGGAGGCCTTGTTGACAGATGCAGACCTTGACAAAGCAGCAATAACAGAGAGGTTGTACTCTGCTAATCATGGCTTGGAAGTCAATGTACCAGGGTATACACTGTTCAGGAGTGACAGGAAGGGTAAAAAGGGTGGGGGAGTGGTCCTGTACATCAGAGATGGTATAAAGACTACAGAAGTTCAGGGAAGACATGGGGAGACCGAGGTAATGTGGGTCACCCTGAAGCAAGGGAATGAAACAGCAGTACACACAGGGGTGATCTACAGACCTCTGGCACAGAATGAGGAAGTAGACAGGGAACTAGTGGAGGACATGCATGATATGGTAGCTAAAGGCAAAATCCTGCTACTGGGGGATTTCAATATGCTGGATGTGGATTGGGCCACCCAGGTGGCTGCTTTAGCCAGAAGCACAGTCATCCTGAAATCGCTGCAGGGGGTTGGACTCAGGCAGCTGGTGCATTAGCCAACCAGGGACAAGTCAGTTTTGGACCTGGTAAGGACCAATGGGAACAGAGTCAAAGAAATACAGGTGGAAGGGCAGCTGGGGTCCAATGACCACCACATGGTGTGGATCAGCATGGAGACATGGACTCAGTTAAGCCACACAAGGGCAAGATTATTTATTTATTTATTTTGTTTTTGTTTACCATGTAAGCATGCTAGACAGTCAAGTTCCTATTTTCAGGTGTGATCCGGGAGAATTACAAAGGTACAGGCAATAACAATTCAGAGACAGGGTAACAGCAATCAACAAGGTACAGTCAGGTACAGGCACAGAACTCAGGCAATATTAGATTTCAGAAATGTGTAGATGTATACAAGTAGTCCTGGGGAAGAGAGAGAGGTAAAAGAGGGGGTGGAAGGAGAATGGGGAAACTGAAAGGAAAGCCACCTTGGGGCAGTGTGGCCCACCCAGTACCTAAAACATAAAGAAGACTCCGGGAGGGATCCAACAGACCTCAGGTTAAGCTATGATGCAAACAACTGGAGGAACTCAGACCCACTCAACGGATTTCAAAATTAATTTATTTATTTTGATGCACAGTTGTCGCACTACTTCTTCAGGATCTATAAATTCATAAAATTCAAAAATCATTTTTAAGCACTCCTTGGTGATACTGACAAAGCTCTCCAAACTAACATCAAATTTGTTTGAGTACATAGACATATATAGGCTTTCTATTGCTCTCTATTACATTCCTATAACATATGGAGAAGGAGGAAATCATACCTGTATATACAGACATTTTGTATCAATATAATTTATCAATATTTTACTAGTGAGTGCATCATTGCTAAGAATAAAAACATTTTCCTTTTTTGATATCCCGCCTTTAGTACTGTGATATTTCTTAACACATTCCTTTCTTACAATTTTCATTCCGCACTGTTCTAAACTATATAAAGACATCACTGCTGGGTTCTAATTACAGTTTGCTTCAAATTAGCTTTTAACAGTATAGTCAATTTGTTATATTTACCTCTTTCAGAGAAAATTAGAGCGTGTGTGTTCAGGGGGGGTGACCGCTTATATTCTTTCTTTTTGTCTTGATTTTCAAATATTAACAAATAGAAAAATACATAGTTTATATATTTTTTCCCTTTATCTTCAACTTCTTTTGTGGTAGTTTGCAGGATATTATTACCATTAAATGTATATTTTCTTGATTTAGCTGGTTGCTTTTTCCTGGAAAGCATACTTGCTTCTTCCATCAATCAATCCTAAAAAAGTAATTGCCCAACAAACAGAATAACATATTTAGGTTCAGTGTTTCTACTTGTGTATGGCTCAGTAAAGATCACCTAAGCTTCTGTTTCTTTCAAAATACATTATACAGGTACTCATTGTGTTCAGTTCTAAGGGGCACACAATAAATTCACTTGTGCCACTTTCATTTTTTTTGTGCCTTTCATTCCCTAGTTCTCTTACTTGCTCCCAAATGGTAAATGTTTAATTTACTCTCTTAGACATTTTACTCGCTTCTTTTTTTTTATTTTTACAAAAAACACAAAGTTTACATTTCTCTTGTATACATTTAAACATCATGCCAGGAACAAAGCGTGTTTGTGTTGTCTTAATCAAATTAGCTACTTGCTTTAATTCTCTTTACTTTTAGAAGGCAATGTTTCAACTTACCCCAAGAGACCCCTACAAGAGGTGGTAACCTGCAGCAATACTTACTGTGCAGAGAGACATTTTGGATTGATAGGTTTAGTACACTTGATAAATGGTAGGGGATCAATGAAGAAATCATATGGTCAGAATTTGTAGAGTAAAATTAAAAATATTGTTGTTCCTGTGGGTATAGCTTTGGGCTGTCCCATTTTAGGACTGTTCACAAACTTCTGTGCCATTCATGGTACCTTAGTGTTGGTGGCCACCTTGATTGGAAATTTTTTGGTTAGGTGGATCAGGACGTGGGGGTATGCATACTCCAAGCATGGCCTTATAATCCCAATTCAGTCCATTGACTCATCTATCCAGCCAAACAATTTATAAATGTCACAGCATTTAGATTAAGTGAATTGTTAGAAAAAATGTTTAAACATAGGTCTATACAACCAACGTCTGAGAAAGACTAATCAACCTTATGTATACAGCCTAATGTAAAAACAAAGAGAAAATAAATGAAAAAAAGTGTTTTACAACTGCATTTGTTTTAGCTACTGTGCATGTACTATATACAGCAATTGACATTTTTCAGTGTTACTATAGTAACAATTAAAGAGAAGAAGGTTGTCCACTTGGACCATTTTGAGAAGAAAAACAAAGTCTGAAGTTTAAGTCACTGCACATGCACCATGCACAACAAGAGACATAATAGCATTACCACTGTAACCAGATCAAAATCAAATATAAAGTGCACAATGCTGTGAGTAATTGTGGCAGCAAAACACAAACGAGCAAAGAACCTGTGTCAGGGTAAGTTGAAACATTGCCTTCTAAAAGTAAAGAGAATTAAAGCAAGTAGCTAATTTGATTAAGACAACACAGACAAGCTTTGTTCCTGGCATGATGTTTAAGTGTAAACAAGAGAAACGCAAACTTTGTGTTTTTTGTAAAAAAAGCGAGTAAAACGTCAAAGAGAGCTAATTAAACATTTACCATTTTGGAGCAAGTAAGAGAACTAGGGAATAAAAAGGACAAAAAAATGAAAAAGGCACAACAAATGGATTTAATGTGTGCCCCATAGAACTGAACATAATGAGTACCTGTATAATGTATTTTGAAAGAAACAGAAGATTAGGTGATCTATATTGAGCCATACACAAGTAGAAACACTGAACCTAAATATGTTATTCTGTTTATCGGGCAATTAATTTTTAGGATAGATGGATGGAAGAAGCAAGTATGCTTCCCAGGAAAAAGTAGCCAGCTAAATCAAGAAAAAATACATTTAAAGGTAAAAATATCCTGCAAACTACTACAAAAGAAGTTGAAAATAAAGGGAAAAAATATATAAACTATGTAATTTTCTGTTTTTTAATATTAAAAAATTAAGACAAAAAGACAAAATATAAAGTGGTTAACACACAACCCCCCCCCACCACACACTCTCATTTTCTGTTAAAGAGGTAAATATAACAAATTGACTATACTGTTAAAAGTTAATTTGAAGTAAACTGTAGTTAGAACCCAACAGCAATGTCTGTATGTATTTTAGAACAGTGCAGAATGAAAATTGTAAGAAAGGTATGTGTGAAGAAATACCACAGTACTAAAGGTGGGATATCAAAAAATGAAAAAGAAAATATTCTTAGCAATGATGTACTCACTAGTAAAATATTGGTACATTATATTGATATAAAATGTCTGTATATACAGGTTTGTTCTCTTTTTCCATAAGTTATAGGAATTTAATATAAAGCAGTAGAAAACCTACATATGTCTGTGTACTCAAACAAATTTGATGTTAGTTTGGAGAGCTTTGTCAGTATCACCAAGGACTGGTTAAAAATTATTTTTTAATTTTATGAATTTATAGATCCTGAAGAAGTAGTGCGACAAATACGAAATGCTGATCTATTTAAAAAGTGGTATCAAAATAAATATAATATATTAATTTCTAAATCTGGGAGCTGGTCTCAGTTCCTCCATTTGTTTGCATCATAGTAGAAACTGAAAGGAGCCATAGTGGATACAGCAAACCAATGCGTTAGGATAGTAGTAAAAGGGAAACGATGAAGGAAACCACTATGGTTCTCCAAAGAGGTGGGGCACAAAGTCAGAGCTAAAAGACTGAGTTTCAGGAAATATAAGGGGAGCCAAAGGGAGGAGGACAGGGAGGTGTACCTTGAATGTCTAAGGGAAGCAGGGAAGAATGTTAGGAGGGCGAAGCCACAGGCAGAAGATGGCTTAGCATGGTCTATAAACAAAGGGGATAAGACATTTTATAAGAACATCAGTGAAAGGAGAAAAATCGGGGGGATTGTGAGGCTCAAAGGGGAGAAGGGAGAGTGTAAGGTGGGGGATCTGGACAAGGCAGAAATGCTGAACAAATACTTCTGCTCGGTATTCACTAAGGAGGGGAAGGGTCAAGCACCACAGTTGAGTTGCAGAGGCATTGGGGGGAGAAGTGGACACCAGTCCATTCACAGTGAAGGGAGTTCTGGAAGAACTCACAAAGCTGAAGGTGGATAAGGCCATGGGGCCAGACGACATCCACCTGAGGATATTAAAGAAGCTGCAAAGGGAACTAGCAGCACCTCTGGCGGCCCTGTTCACAGAGTGACTCAACACCGGTGTCATTCCTGAGGACTGGAGGAGGGCACATGTAGTCCCACTGCACAGAAGTGGCAGTAGGGAGGAGGTGGGGAACTAGAGGCCAGTCAGCCTTACCTCAGTGGTGGGAAAGATCATGGAGATACTTCTGAAAGAAAGGATAGTGGCACATATGGAATCCTGCGGTGCTCAGGATCTGAGGCAGCACAGATTCACAGCAGGAAGGTCATGTCAAATGAATCTAATAGATTTTTTTGATTGGGTGGCTAGGGAAATAAATCAGGGAGGGGTGGTAGATGTTGTCTACCTTGATTTAACCAAAGCCTTTGACACCATCCCGCATAGAAGGCTGATTAACAAGATGGGTAGTCTGGGCATGGGAGACAAGGTGGTGAACTGGGTTAGGAACTGGTTAACAGACAGGAGACAGAGGGTGGTGGTAAATGAGGTAAATCTGGGGCGAGGTGGGTGACCAGTGGGCTACCACAGAGATCAGTACTAGGGCCAGTCCTGTTCAATGTCTTCATTAGTGACATGGCAGAGGGGCTGGAAGAAAAGGTGTGCCTGTTTGCAGATGGCACCAAGATCTGCAACAGGGTGGATACTCCAGAAGGGGTGCAGAAAATGAAGAGGGACCAGGAGAAGCTTGAAAGATGGTCAGAAATGTGGCAACTGAGGTTCAATGCAAAGAAGTGCAAAATAATGCACCTGGGTAGAGGGAACCCTGGGGAGAGCTACAGGATAGGAGGGAGGAGCTGACTGTCATCAAAGTAGAAAGGAACCTAGGGGTTATCATCTCTGATGACTTTAAGGTATTAAAGCAGTGCACAAAGGTGGCAGGGAGGGCGAGTGGCATACTGGACTGCATAGGCAGGGGTATCACTAGCAGTAGGTAGGAGGTGGTGATGCCATTGTATAAAACATTGGTAAGGCCTCACATGGAGTGCTGCATGCAGTTCTGGAGGCCACACTTGCGTAAGGACATAGATAAGGTGGAGGCTATCCAGAGAAGGGCAACAAAGATGGTGCAGAGCTTGCACCACAGAACATAGGAGGAGAGACTAAGGGACCTCAATATGTACTCACTGGAGGAGAGGAGACAGTGGGGGGACATGATTGAAACTCTCAAGTACCTCAAGGGCACACACAAGGTGCAGGTGGGGGACCTTTTACAAGGTAGAAAAATTACTAGAACAAGGGGGCACAATATGAAATTGGAAGGGGGTAGATTAAGAGGTAATGTGAAGAAGTGTTTCTGCATAGAAATGGTAGTCGATGCTTGGAATAGTCTGCCACAGGAGGTAGCGGGGGCAAGCACAGTGGAGGGGTTTAAGCATGCCTGGGACAGGCACAAGGGAAGATTGAGAGGGGAGGGAATGATGAAAAGCCATTGATCACATAGGGTCAATGGCCACATACAATGTATAGAGCCTATGGGCAGACTGGATGGACCTAGTGGTCCTTATCTGCTGACAATTTTTATGTTTCTATGTTCTGGACTGCAAGCTGACACTAAAACAACAGGTGTCAGCAGTATTCAGGAACAGTTCTTACCATCTTCGTAACTGTGCCCTGATTAAGCTATATCTAGCACCAGCTGATTTGGTAATGGTAGTCCATTCTGTTTACAGCTGGTCCAGAATGCAGTGGCCCAGCTGGTGTTGGGAACTTTTTGAAGGGATCACATCATGCCGGTGTTGAGCGGTCAGCACTGGCTACCTGTGCAGTGGTGTATCACCGTCAAGGTATGTTTATTAACACTCAATTACCTACAGGGATTGGGTCCAAGCTGCCTGAAAGACCTTTTGATATCCTACACACCTACTCGCCCCCTCCGATCCACTGATGTGGGCTTGTGCTATGTCCCTCGTTCCCATTTTAAACAATCTGGGAACAGGGCTTTTGGAGTTGCTGCCCTATTTCTTTGGAACTTCCCGCCAGAGATAATAAGATCTCCCCATATGATAGAAGCCTTTAAACACCAATTGAAAACATATTCGTTTGCACAGGTCTACCCAGACTAATTCATTGTATTATAACTGAATACTGTATTTACAGTATCACATTTTATTTATTGGATACAATCGGAATTACAATCCTTTGAGTCACAGACTCTTTTGCAAAGGCTCCACGTCAGTTACAGAGGGTGGAGGGTAAACAAATGCAGAGAACGCACAATAAACAAGTAGAAATTCGCAAAACAGTACTGCAAGTGCAGTCCAGGCTTAATCTTAGTTAACTGGTGATAGTAGTAGGCAGTGATTCTATATAACCCTTGTCAGAGAGGTAAATGATGCTGATTCTTGGGATCTATCGAGACCCTATGTCATGTTTATTGGAGGGTATGAAAACACCAGAGGAGGTCAGAAAGCCACAGTCACTTTTTTCTGACTCAAGGAGTTGGGCTCTGAGGGCTGTTTTGAATTGGGAGAGGTTAAGGGTCTGAGAGATGGGGGGTTAGAGTGTTTAGCCAAAGAGGGGCATGGTAGCCGAAGGATCTTTGCCCAAGGGATGTTCTACAATGGGGGACCAGGAATGAGGAGGATGCTGCGAGTCTTGTATTACACCTGGGGGCTACGTGACTATTGAGAGAAGGCCTATGGGCGCCAGCTGGAGATGGATCTTTCGCTAGAACGCAGGAGTGTACTTAAGTCTTCCTTGAAGTTTAGCCAACCAGCCAAAGTGTAGAGCTCACAGGTATGAGTTAATCTGTCACACCCGGTGACTAGGCGGCAAGCTTTATTCAAAGCAGTGTTGATGCTACGAAGGGCGGTGGGTTCCGCAGAGCCATATATCACTATCCCATAGTCTACTAGGGAGAGGATAGAGGAGGTGACCGCAAGATGCATGGCCTATGTGGGTAAGCAGTGTTTAAGTCTATAGAGGATACCCACTCTAGTGTTAGCAGTGGAGGAGAGGAGTGGTATGTGATTATGGTAGGTGAGGGAGGTGTCTAATGAAATTCCCAGGTATTTAAAACATGTAACATGTTCAAGTGGGGTGCCTTGTTTGTTTTTGATTAGGACAGCAAACTGGCTGGGTGGGCTTTGTCGGTGGGCAAAGATCATGGACTTTGTTTTTTGATAGTTGATGATCAGGCGGTGTTCAGTGAACCAGGTTTCTAGCTCCCTGAAGAAACCCTGAAGAGCTCGTTGGAGGGCGCTCAGCTGTGGGTGTTTCCAAAACACTACCGCATCATCAGCGTAGAGTAGCAGGTGACTGCTACATGACTTGGGGAGAGAGTTTAAAAAGAGGGTGAATAGTAGAGGCCCAAGAATAGACCCCTGTGGGACACCTGAGGAGACTGTTTTACAGGAGGAGATGGTGGTATTTATCCTGACTTGCTGTGACCGGCCTGTTAGGTAGTCCTTGAACCAGGCAGTGGCCTCTGGGACCACATTTAGTTGTGGAAGGACACAAAGCAATAGCTCATGACTGACCATGTCAAATGCCTTGGTCAGATCCACATAGATCACCCCTGCTATAGAGCCTTGGTCGAGGGCCACATGGATGAATGAGGTGAGCTCAGTAAGAGCTGTGACAGTACTGTGGCCAGACTGGAAACCGTGCTGTTCCCAGCAGAGAAGGTTGTGTTTAGTTAGGTGTTCTGTTAGTTGGTCCGACACTATTTTCTCCAGTGCCTTGGAGACAGGAGTAAGTAACGAAATTGGTCTATAGTTGGTTGTGTTAGTGGAGTCTCCACTCTTCAGAATGGGTGTGATTATGGCTCTCTTCCAGATTGAGCGGAACTGACCTAGGCATAAAGAGAGGTTAAGAATTTTAGTGAGATGGGGTAGTGTGACATCTAGGGTTGCCACCTTTGGATGGGGCAAAAACTGGATCCTAAGCTCCGCCCCTAGCCCCACCCCTTTTTATGACTCATCATGCATTGTTTCTCCTAGAAGACCATCTGTTATATCAATAAAAGATAAGATGCAGTGGAAAAGATTAGGTTAAGTAAATGCTAATGGTGTTAATGGCCATACTTTACACCTCCCAGGCTGACTGCTTTCACAAACAAAGGGTTATATTGACACCAGAACTTGTTTGTAAGCTGGCCATGCAGCTGAAACAATGAATAATATGACAACATTTGTTTCAAAAGTATGTGAGCACTCAAAATGGCTCAAAAACCTGACCAGCACACAGCAAAACCGGATTACCTGATAGAGACCCAGAAAACCTGATCACCAGGTAAAAAACCTGACAGGTGGCAACCCTAGTGACATCCAGGGTCAGCCTAATGAGTTTTAGATCTAGGGAATCATTGCTGTGCCGGGTATTGGCAATAGCTTTGGAAATGTAGTGTTTTATTTGATGTAATTGTTTTTTTGCTGTTTTTATTGTAATTCATTCTGAACCTTTGGATAGGGCACCAAACAAATAAAATTGTCTTGCCTTGCCTCTGTTTCTATCATGAAGCTACCATTATGAGTTTAAATGTTAAAAAGCTAACAAAAGCAATTTCAAATGATGTAATGTCTGTCACTGCAACCAGTTCCTGCACGTCACACAGATCCTTAACAAGCTCATAAGGCTTTCTGTATTGCTCAACATTGTCAGAGTGGATTAAATACATAAGGGTAATGAGCTCCCCCACTGGGGTGGTGGTACAGCCCAAGCAGATAGTCAGCATAGAACCCTGGGCACATGAGGATTCCGGAGAAAGTAATTAGTCAGTCCTTGCTGTACCCCAGAAGGGGTAGAGTGCTTAGGAAGAGATGTCTTGGAGACTGATATTTATAATGGGTTACTTTAAAGATTAGGCAGTTTAGAATCAGATTGGTTCAACTTGGTGAAAAAGAGCACCCTTACATTTAGAAATTATGGATACTAAGTTGTGGCTTTCAAACTGACTAACCTGCTAGCCAAACACCCATTCAGTGCCTACGATGTCTGAATGAGGACCACTGTCCAATTTGTAGGGTGTTTTCAACAGTTTGTTCTGGTGGGGTGGTCCTTGGCCTAGTGCCTCAAGCAAGAAGGTTTGTTTCTTCTTGGGGTGGGAGTGGGGGCTCAGTGAGTCAGTTACCCTGGAAGGGGCTGTTAGTTTGCAAGGTTATTTTTATGTTTCCCCTTCCCAGCTTTCTCTGATGTGGTTATTCCCCTTGCTATTGTAGCGAGGATTGTTGTTTTTGACTTCTGGAGACTAACCTCCCTATTTTGCCCAGAAGATTAATAGCTGAGAACAAATGCTAGAAATCCTTGTATCAGCTATTGGATATCTGTGGGAGCCAGTGACCTTGCACAGCTCGTTAATTGTGCTGCAATGATTAGTCATCTTTTTCTTTTGTCTGGAACCCCCGTATCCTTGATCAACCTTGTTCATTCAGTGCTCCTGGCCTCTGCTCTTTGCCAAATTGTCACTGCTTAATGGTGCCATTTGGGATGGAGCCACATTTGGCTGGCAAGCTGCCAGCATGTATTCATGTCTCTGGGGTGCTGGGAGCTGCAGACATGGTTCTAAGCATTGAGTTCTTGTGTGCCGTGGACATGAATGTGCTGATTTAACACGCATTGGGGTTACGTCACCATGCATGCGCGATTGGCCCATCAGCACTCCTCATAGCTAATGCCTGAATTTC
This sequence comes from Neoceratodus forsteri, assembly GCA_016271365.2. Lineage (NCBI taxonomy): Eukaryota > Metazoa > Chordata > Ceratodontiformes > Ceratodontidae > Neoceratodus > Neoceratodus forsteri. Next base: position 703,866,698 of record CM057455.1, read on the forward strand.
CCATCCAGGCTTACTAAGCGTGGCTGGTGCTGCATGATGATTGCCAGAGAGGTGATCCACAAGCCTCCAGTTAGGAGGCCTTCTGCCAGGTGAGTGCTTCCTTTTGTATGGACTGCAGAGCAGTGGCAGTTTTTTATTTTGAGCAACATCCAATGGATACTGGCTACATTTTTCCAAGCCCCATAATCTAGAAAGTCAGAGCAGTGTTTGCTGGTGGGCAACATCAGTTTTGATTATCCTTATTAGCAGCATTTGACTTTTCTCATAGTATTATTGCTATTTGCATTTAGTTTTTGTCTCCTTTTTCTGGCACAGTGGCTTACACAGACCAATGACATTTAAAAGATGTAAGACCCACAAGAGGATGATGAGACTCTCACATTTAGGGTCATGTGCTTCCACATGTTTTATGCAGTTGAACATGTCTATTTTGGTCCCCCCCCTTACTGAACCCCGAACTGGGTAGCATGCACCTGGCAGTGGTAAAGCTGAGTTGTGAACATGTTTTTTGCTAATCTTAAATGACTTGTTGAGTGAAGATGCCCTGCAGGTAATTCTTACTTACACACCTGAACCCAAGGGGTCTCTCACGTTAGGAGGGGCGCTTAGAAGCAATTCCAGATGCACCAAAGTAGAATAATCATGCTCACCCAGATTTGCAGGCAACACATGACCTTGTTAGTATGGTAGGTCAGGGTGAGGATGCAGGATGGCACAGGGGATCTGACCAGACTAAACCTTCAGATAAAAAAGAAGTCCCCTCAAAAGAAGAGGGGGAGTGGACAGAAGCTAAGAAGAAGATCCTGATTCCACCCTTATATGATGCAAAGTCATTGGCTTATCTTATAATGGAAGCAAGTCAGACTTTGCAGGTGAGGAGGTTCAGGACATGGAGTCACGGGGCAGGAAACCTATCCTGTCTGCCTTAGCACCTGCTCCAAAGTGTTTTCCAAACTTTCTACACTGTGACCAGGTTATTGAACAGGAATGGGCTGGGGCTGATAAGCGAAAGCAGCTTCCTAGACCAAGGGTGAGATGTTACCTGTTCCTAGAGGAGAGCTACAAGGAGTGGAAAATTCCTCAAGTGGCAGACATGGCCATGTGCAATACTGTTAAGCACACTACTGTTCCTACTAAAGGTGTGGTGGCTCTATCTGACACTAATGACATGAGAATGGATGCTTTGTGAAGACATGTATTTGCCTTGAATGGGGTAAATCTTCAACTGACATATGCATCATTTATTATTTCCAGAGTGGTAAACTCATGGGTGACTGCCCTGAGTAGTTTCATCCCTCCAGAGTCAGAAGGAGCAAACAGTTTACAGCTCATGTCCATGGCTTCTGTCTTCCTGGGGGATGCAGCAGTGTATAGTTTGCAGATGTCAGCTCAGTCTGCTTAGTAAGTTGTGGCAATTATGAGGAGCATTTGGCTTCGACACTGGGTCGTGAATCAGGCATACAAGTCAAAGGTGTTCAGCTTGCCTTTTACTGGAGAGTTGCTATTCAAACCTGAGCTGGTTAGTGTTCTCAAAGATGTCCAGGACAAGAAAGAACAGCTTCCAGACACCAACAGAAGGCAAACACAGTCTGCAGAGGATATACATTTAGCTGACAGTGGAAGCCAGAGGTGGTTTTCATCCCTTCTGGAATTTTGGAAACTGAAGAAATAGGTGAGCCTCTTCTGGCTTCAAGGGTAACAGTAACAGAGGTTCCTTCAATCACAGATATAATGGAGGTGTTGGATTAAGAGGAGGTGCAACCCAAATGTGTGGATGTTATCTTGGCTGTGGGCTATGGAATAGTTTTCCCTGGTACCCACAAAATGTCATTTCCTACAGTCTCCATTTCCATAAAACCAACTGAAGAGAATCGTGGTGAGCCAGACCTTAGACCACTTGAAACAGATCAAGGCAGTTGTTCCATTTCCCCTGAAAGAGGAGGGCCTGGTATTCTACTCAGTTTATTTTGTGGTTCCCAAGAAGTCAGGAGGGTTCAGACTGATTCTGGACCTAAAACATTTGAACAAATCTATCCACCACACATCGTTCAAGATGGAGTCCTTGGGGTTCATCTTTTGAACAGTCCAACCAGGGGATTATCTGCTGTCCACAGACCTGAAGGATGCCAATCTCCACATCCCAATATGTCAGTCACATCAAAAGTTCCTGAGGTTTGCTGTTCAGGGACAGTACTGAGTGCTCCCATTTGGTCTAGTGACAATGCCCTGAATGTTTACAAAGATATAAACTGTGCTGGTGGCACAGCTGAGGCAGGAAGGATGTTGCATATATCCCTGCCTGGATGAGTTGCTCATACAGGCCCTGACTACTCAACTGGTGGAGAGATCAGTGATGAGGACTTTAGAGGTTCTGGAAACACATGGTTGGATTGTCAACCAGGAAAAAAAGCTCAGTACAATGTTGGAGATAACAGAAAAGGAGATTACAGAAAATATGAAGGAATTTCTGCTGTAGGCTCAACAGCCTTCACCAAACAGCTTTAGGTAAAAGCACGGTAAAATCAAAGCTCATTTCCATTCCGTTTAGGTGCAGCACTAAACCAACACAACTACCAACTTTCCAGTACCCCTTTAAACAGCCAATACAGCTGCCATTGTTTTCTGACTTCTAATCTCCTTTGGTCTTTTCCTGATCACTTTGCCAAGCCTCTACATTCCTCTCCTTGGTTTTCAACACTCCAGCTCTTCACCACTTGTGCACACATCATCACTCTGCAGTGGGACATCAGGAGCCAGTATCACCTGGCCAACCAATGAAACCATGCACAACCATTTAAGGCAAAAAGCCTTGTTTGTACCATGCATCTTGCTGTCTCCCTCACCAGAATTCCATCAGGTGATACTGCCAAAAGTTATTCACACACCTTGACCCCTGTAGCATTTGCAATAGCAGCAAGCCCAGACACTGAGGTAACTCAGATCAGCACCTCTGGAGTAACAGTCACACCCAGGGTTACTAACATACCGCCACTCTTTTCCAAGGTTTAAAACTGGTGTCTCTTTCAACTTGCTTCTCTTCTCACCTTATGGCAATCCATAACAGCTGGTTTCTCTAGCCACTGGCTCAGAACTATGCAGACTTCACACTGCACCCAGCAGAGGATCATTTCTGTTCTTACCTTTAGGTGAACTGACAATCAGTGGTGACTAACACAGACCCTCTGCTATGTGATGAAGCCCTTTGTGAAGGTCACATGGGTAATAAATGTTGATGCTGCTGGGTCTAAACCAGATATTGCCCATCACTGCCCTGATTAACCTGTGACTTGTCTGCATTAAGTCCCAATATGGTGAGAAGGAGCATATAAGTTCTATTAATCTGGTAAAAGTCTAAGAACACATTTTTTCATTGACACACATGTTAAGACAATATGTATAGCTGACCACTACCTCATAGGCACCATATTAGAATCCTATGTTAAATACACATTTGGAATAGGCACCGTATTACAACCTAATGTTAAATACACATTTGGAATAGGCACTGTATTAGAACCCTATGTTAAATACACATTTGGAATAGGCACCGTATTAGAACCCTATGTTAAATACACATTTGGAATAGGCACCGTATTAGAACCCCATGTTAAATACACATTTGGAATAGGCACCGTATTAGAACCCCATGTTAAATACACATTTGGAATAGGCACGAGATAGAACCCCATGTTAAATACACATTTGGAATAGGCACCGTATTAGAACCCCATGTTAAATACACATTTGGAATAGGCACCGTATTAGAACCCCATGTTAAATACACATTTGGAATAGGCACCATATTAGAACCCCATGTTAAATACACATTTGGAATAGGCACCATATTAGAACCCCATGTTAAATACACATTTGGAATAGGCACCATATTAGAACCCCATGTTAAATACACATTTGGAATAAGCACCATATTAGAACCCCATTTTAAATACACATTTGGAACAGGCACCATATTAGAACCCTATATTAAATACACATTTGGAACATTCATTCATGTAGAAGAAGGTAGTTAAGACAAGCAATCCTATAAAGACTGGCTTATCTGTCCGTTCTCTACAAGTACTGTATGCCCCCCCCAAAAAAAATACTAGATCTTAAAGCACAACAGAAGAGGAACAATCATTAACTGACACTTACAAAAAGGAGTAACACAATCATCACTTGCATGCCCACTGACAGTCCAGGTAATGGAAGGGGAGGAGGGAGACAGTGGATCACATAACGTAAGGCCATATTTACCAGCAAACAAAATGGTGCAGGATTATCTGTATCAGAACACTGTACTTTTGGAATGAGATGAGCCTCTGTTGTACTGGTACCAGAAAAAGAAATTCTGCCCTTCTTAGACAGAGCTAGCCATTGAGTACCTAGGTTGTTCACCTACAAGTAGATACTAAGAGTGAATCTTAAGATGTGCAGGCAATGTAGTCAGCAATATGCCAAACAAATAACACTGAACCTGTGTCATGGTACATTGGCTTGGTGCAATCTGCAAGGATGGCTAACTTCAGGCTTGCCTAGGGATGGGTGGGTCATCGGGTGATATTGCCTTGCCCCCAAGGAGCATTATAAATAGGGCACATCACCAAGTGTCCTCTGGATACTCATTTAATTGTCACGGCCTTGCAGCTGCCTGTGCTTCCTTTGCTTAGTTCCTTGTCTTACCTAAAAACATTGAAACATAGAATTTGATGGCAGATAAGGACTGATTGGCCCACCTAGTCTACCTATTTTCCATACCTACTGTAATACCACAGACCCTGCTTTATCTCTGGCTTTTACCATCCCTTTCCTACCCACTAAGGCTTCCTTGTGCCTAGCCCATGCATTCTTGAATTCTATCACAGTTTTTGCCCCCCCACCACCTCTGGGAGGCTGTTCCATGCAGCCACCACCCTTTCTGTGAATAAGTATTTTCTTATGTTTCCCGAGTCTACCCAACCCCAGCTTCATAACATGATCCCTTGTTCAATGTCCTGCACAGCCAGTATAGTGTTATGCTTGTGCAACTGTGTTAGTTTGGTTGTGGCCACTCACAATCTCTATTACAGAGGAATTACCTCCCTGTAGGGGTATGAAAAGCAAGGAAACCTCAAAGAGGGTTCCACCCCTAGAGGTGCCGTGGGATGATTCCCATGGCTAAAGGTACTTAGAAAGGATCCTAAGGAGAGAAGTGCTGCCACTGGAGGAGGAGGGGAGGATGGTGGGGCAAAGAAAAAGTGCTTCACAATGAGGCTGAGAGGAACTGCTTATATAGCTCAGGAAGTGGGAGTGGCTGGCTGCTTGGCCATCGAACTCCAGGTAAAGCCTTTCCAATTCTCGAACATCTTTTTCTCTGAAAAATGCTACCCTCTTGTACCTTATTTCTACCCATGCGGTATTTGAAAGTCTCTATCATATCCCTCCCTCCCTCCTTTCCTCAGGGATGTACATATTGAGATCCTTTAGTCTTTCCTCATAGAGCTTTTGCTGCAGAGCCTTCCTGCACCACTTTAGTTGCCCTCCTCTGGACCACCTCTACTCTATCTATGTCCTTCTAGAGATAAGGTATCCAGAACTGGACACAGTACTCTAGATGAGGTCTCACCAATGATTTGTTCTGTGGTAACACCATCTCCTTCTTTCTGCTAGTGTTACCCCTCGCTATACACCTTAGCATCACACTGGCTCTCCCCACTGCCTTGTCACATTGTTTGGCCACCTCTAGGTCATCAGATTTGATTATCCCCAGGTCTGTTTCCTGTTTGGTGGTCATCGGTACCACTCCGCCATCTTATACTCCTCCCTTGGGTTCCTGTGCCCCAAATACATGATTTTGCACTTCTTTGCATTGGAATTTAGTTGTTATGCTCTTGACCACTTCTCAAGATTTCTTAGTTCCCTCTTTAATTTTTCCACCCAACACCACACCATACTGTTGCAGATCATTGTCATATGCAAAAGGCATACCTTCTCTTCTAGCCCCTCTGCAATTTTTATGTTGGTGCACTTGCACAGCCAACATCTTGCGGTAGTGCAGATTTGGAGGCGTGGTCACTGTTGGATGAATGCAGGGCACGCATCAGTAGGTGCGTCCCTCATTCCCCAATCAGCCTGCATGCCAGCACCACACCATGCATACATAATGTGGCAAGCACATCTAAGGAAAGGTCTGCTGCAATCTGAGCAAAGTTCGTCAGATGCAGCAGGCCTCCCGACATGCTTGGCCACATTCTATGCATGGCGGCCACCCAACTGTCGACTTTGGGGGTGCCCAATCCCTCCTGTTGGCTTCCTGTGGCCCCAATGTATGTGCTGATGGGGAGCCCACTCCTCGTCAGCATAAAGCACTCCCTCCATTTGGTATATGCCGAGGGGGGTGCCCAGTCCCCTCGGATCTTGCCCCCCCACTTTCCTTGTGTGCCAACAGGAGTGCCTAATCCCATTGGCATAGATTAACCCCTTTTGTGGTGGTGCCAACGAGGGTGCCAATCCTCCATTGGTTGCAGCACCCCCAGACAGTTAGGTGGCACGCTGGGAGACCACCCCAGCATGCCAAATCCCCTGAGGAAAAAAAACTGTACCGCAATGTTTTGCTTTTTTAACCTTGTAACACAAAAACGGCCCCTCGTAGTCTCCCTCCCACAACCCCCACCCACCATCTGTGCACCCTGCCTCCCCACACCCCCCTTACCCCATACTTACCTGCGGAGTCCGGTGTGATGATCTTCGGTGGACCGGGAACATGTCTGCACTCTTCAAAGTCGACCACGAACTAAGGAAATGCTGGTAAGCTGTATAATGGAATAAATGGTTTTTTTTCAACTTTGCTGCATATCTCAGGCATTTTTTGGAATTTTGGCACCAAATTTTCAACATGGGGTTTTTGGGACCCCTCCTCATGAATTCTTGCACTGCCATGGAGTTATTTGGTCCCAAAAGGTGATTTCACAGTCACTGAGTGGAATCATCTTTTGGGAGTGAGGAACGAAATGACAGTGCCAGTGTTCATGAGGGGGGCTGTCAAAAAGCCTATGTTGCAAATTTGGTGGGAAAAATCCAAAAAATTACTGTTTTACGAGTCTGCATTGTGCGGTTGCTACGCATGTGCCTAACTTGGTGAATTTGCAATATTTTTAGCACCACATGTTCAGCATTTGCATTTTTCCACACCTTCTTGTGAACCGTACAGCTGTCATTTTTCACATCCTGCCTGAAATGTGTTTTCGCACTTCTGGCGCAGAATAGCGCGGTCGATGTGGGAAATCAGTGTTTGGGACAAATTATGAAAATGACAGTTACACTCTTCATGAGCAGAAGTCCTAAAATGCCTATGCTGAAAATTTGGTGACAATACTCCATAACATGACTATGCTACGAGCGTGCGTTCTGCAGTTTGCACGCACGCTCATTAGTCCACAAATTTATAATATTTTCACTCCAGATTTTCAACATTGCCTTTGTTCTGTACCTTCTTATGAGCAGTACAGCTGTCATTTTTCACATCCTGACCAAAATGTGTTTTTGCAGTTCCGGCACAGAATAGTGCGGTCGCTGTGGAAAGTCCATGTTCAAGACATATTATGAAAATGACAGTGGCACTGTTCATTAGCAGAGGTCCTAAAATGCCTATGTTGAAAATCTGGGGCCAAAAGTCCATAAAATTAGTGTTTTACGAGTGTGCGTTGTGCAGTTTGCACACATGCTCATGACTTCGTGCATTTGTAATATTTTCACTCCAGATGTTCAAAATTGGCATTTTCCACACCTCCTTATGAACAGTACAGCTATCATTTTACATATCCTGGCTGAAATGTGTTTTCGCACGTCCGGCGCAGAATTGCACAGTCGCTGTGTGAAAGCAGTTTTTGGGACAGTTTGAGGAAATGATGATGACACTGCTCATGAGCAGAGGTCCTAAAATGCCTATGTTGAAAATTTGGTGCCGAAAGTCCATAAAATGACTGTGCTGCAAGTGTGCATTGTGCAGTTCCCACGCAGCCTTGTAACTTTGTACGTTTGCAATATTTCCATGCCAGATTTTCACCACTGGCATTTATGCACACCTCCTTATCAACAGTACAGCTGCCATTTTTCACAGCCTGTTCAAAACTCATTTCCGCAACTGTGACGCACAATGCTCGCTGTGGGAAATCATCTTTTGGGACACATTAACAAAATCACAGCACCACTGTTCATGAGAAGAGGTCCAAAAATACCTATGTTGAAAATGTGCCCAAAAAACACCCACAAATAACTGGCTTGCGGACGTCTGTTGCGCAGTTTGTATGCATGTTCATTGCTTCACCAATATTTCATATTGCCACTCCAGATTTTCAATGTTGCCATTTTTTACACCTCCTCATGAACAATACGGTTGTCATTCTATACATCCTGCCCAAAACTGTGTTTTCATCCCTCTGTCACTAAATGGCACAGCCGTTGTGCAAAACCACATTTCAGCTAACAAAGTGATTGCGCCGCTTTTCATGAGGTGGCCTGACAAGCAGCCCATGTTGAAAATGTGGAGTGAAACTACCACTACACACCTACGGTGTTAGGGTTTCCAACTGTAGCACCCCACCCAGTACGGACTGACAGGTGTCAGGGCTGTGACTTGGGATCATTGGATGTAATGCTCATGCCATTCCACCCTCCACGCTCACCCTGCGGCCACTGACAAGCATTGCGGTGTGTCTCGTACTGTTCGGCCACAAACTTCACCCCACGCTCCTATACTGCACCCATGTCAGCATATTTCCTTATGGAATGGGGTAAGTATAATGCCCAAAGACCCCAAAGCACACCACGATACCTGTCAGTGTCTTCAGGTAGGGTGAGGTACAATGACATGAGCATTATAGCTGATGACCCAAAGGCACACCCCAATGCGTGTTGCTCTCTACAGGGTGGGGGTGGAGTTGGCGTCACTTCAGTACTTCACTGCCATTCCTCTTATGCGTCTCTAGCTCCTCTACTGCCACTGCCAGTGCGACAACATTCGGCATTGACAAATGCTTGTTTTATTTAAAATTTGGTAACTGGGAAAAGTACACTGTGCCGAGGCTCGTTTCCAGGTGCGACCCAGGGCAAGGGAAAATACATGGTAAAACAGGAGTACACAATATGAGAATACATAAACAGTAAATGAATCTATACATTTGGAAACCTGTAACACATTTGTACAATTAATTGAAAGAACTTACATAGTATGCCAAAATGCAACACTGGAAAAGTAAAAAACAATGCATGATTTAAGCAAGAACACCACAAAATGGAAAGAATCACTAGGAACATACAGGTAGGCTGTAACCCATTTTAGGAGAGTAACTCTAACCTGCAGCAGTGCAAGGGGAAGCAATTAGAGGAGGTGAGAAAATTCTGATATACTTGAGGGGTGGTAGCTCAGATTGGGGGGAGATAGGTAAGCACTGAGAACACTGTGGGGTGGGGAAAATTCTGAGGAATCTTTTAAAAGAAAAGATAGATGGGGATAAGCAAATGTCAGAAGGGAGCTTGTTCCAAAGAAGGGGAAGATGATAGAAGAAAGCAGACTGGCCAGAAACAGAATGGGGTGGGGAATAGAGAAAGTATGTGGGTCTCTGTGGCCAAGGGAGTACATTGAAAGGTTTGCTTGAGAAGAGATCAGTTGGCCAACACAGGGCTGTCCTCTGTGTCTCTGGGGTGGTTCCAGAGCTACCTCGCTGAACGAGTGCAACAAGTAAAAATACTTGAGGTTCTCTCAGACCTAAGCAGTGTTACCTTCAGATTACCCCAAGGTTCTGTCTTTGGCCTACTGCTTTTTAGCCTGTTCCCCAACAACCTCCCTAAGACATGTTCAGGTAATATCCTTTTCTACACAGATGACGTTGTGCTGTTCTAGAACAGAGAATGCAGGCAAATTTCACAGCAGTTGAGGCCTGGTTCCACAGCTCTAAGCTTCTCATAAACTACAAGAAAACAAAGGTCATGTTGTATGCTATCCCTCACAACAGACGCAAGTCACATCACCTCAAGATATTAAATAACAGTGGATCAGCACTAGATATAGTCAATAGTTTCAAATACCTGGGGGTCACTCTTGACTGCTCCCTCTCTTACACCTTACATATAGACTAGGTAGCCAAGGCTGCAAAACTCATGGATTGGTCAACTATATAGGCACAGACACTGCCTCACAGAAGATGCCATTAAGCTTTCAGTTACTAGCTCAGTCCTGTCAATTATCAGTTATGGCTTGGTAGTCTATGGATCAGGTACTGAGACAGCTCTCAGGATAGTCAAATTGGCTTAAATAAAGCGTGTCATCTCATACTAGGTGCTCACCAGCTAACCCATACCTGTGAGCTCTACACCCGCTCTGGACTGCTCAATCTGGAAAATAGAATCCATTATCTTTTTTTTTTTTTTTTTTTACTTTCTTTCTTTATCCCTCCTATCTCCTCTTGGTGCCCACTCCTTCTGTCCGCTCATTTCCCCCATTCCACCTTCTATGGGATCTGCCCCTAGAGTGCCTCCTCACCTCCTGCACAGTGGGGTCTGTCCCTTCTTGGTGGTCTTGGGTGGAACCAGAGCGGCTTTCATCCAGGGCTGCTGAGAGGTGTTTTTCCATTTTTCTCCCTTAGTCCCCTACCCTCTGAGACATCCGGCACTTGGGACGTACGTCCTGAGTCCAACGTCTCCCCTCTCTGACTCTGGAGAATGGAGCTGCCTCCATCCCTTCCTGTTGCCGGTGCTTCCACTGGCTATGGAAGGGATGCAGAACGCAAGTGCATTCTTGGTCACCCACCCCTGAGGGAGGAGAGCATCCATTGGGATGCTCGATCCTCCCTCTCCCCTGCCGACCCCCGGCCACCCGAGTCCGTTCCCGAACCCGGGTCACCGGCGTAGCGCGAGGTGTGGCATCCAGTGCCTCAACCCTCAGCACCACTGGGCCGGCCAGAATCCATTATCAAGTTTGCCTGCTTGGTAAGGGGTCAACCTTAGGCCTTACCCCTCCAGGAATACAAGGCCTCCTGAGGTCTTCCACTAGATGCAGGCCTACCAGAGGTACAAGTGGGAATCTACTTGAAGTCCCGTTTCACCGAACATCGCAAGGGCAATGATCCTGTGCATACAGAGCCCCTAAATGGCTGAACTCACTCAATGCTGACCTTCAACTTGTACCCAAACATTGTCCCTTCAAAATCAAACTTCGCTCCTACCTTTCTTCTACTAACTTCTGCGACTGTGACACCTAATCTGCCCACACTGAAATTGCCACCTTCCTAGATTACCAGTCGTCCACAGCATTTAATCACTGTTCCCCACTCCCTGTTGGCCCTCAGATGCTAATTACAGCTCCCCCTCCTCACCCTCCCCACTTCTGAGTTCTACTGTCCCAAGGAGAGGGTGACCCTAGTCATCACCTCTGAGCCCTCCCCCCGGGTCACTGGCATTTTCCCTCTCTCCACTTATTCACTAACAAAGCCCACTGGGCTGCTTTAGCCTTTTATTCTTAAATCCTCCCAACTTCAAAAATAATTACTCATGTTCCTGATTATCTGGTCCCTATATTCTTCTACTCTTCCCTGATCCACTCACCGTCTTTATTTTCCCCTCTCACTCCTCTATCCTTCCTGCTTCCCTCGCTCCTCAACTAATGCTCATCCCACCCACCAACAACTGATCTGTTATTAGCACTTTCAAATGGTGAAGGTAAATGTTTTTATTGTTTTCTGGTAACCATTTTACTGCACATTGTTGTATACTCAGTGAATGCTATTCATTTGGCATTGACTGGCTGTGATGTCTGTATCTGTTGTCTGGTGTATCTCCTGCTTCGATTATTGTTATCTGTAATTATGTTCTATCATTGTTTTCCTAATGTGGAACCTTTGTAAATAAGCTCTTAGCTCAAAGGTATTAATTCCAAGATGTACATAAATAAATCAAGAGGTGGGGGGGGTGTCACAAACCAGAACTTGGCAATGAGGGAGGCACAGTGAACCATCCTTCTATGGGACAGTGGGGCTAGGGAACTAGCAGAATAAAGAAGATAGTTGTGAGTAAGGGGAGGGGCAGAGGTATAAAATGGCAGAAAACATTAAGGAGAGTTTCCAGTCTAGAGAGGGATGAGGCAGGGACTGTGCTATAGACCACGTCAGCATAATCCAGGACAGGCAGAATCATTTTTGTTACTAGTTCCCACCTGGACAGGAGAGGGAGACTGTCTTTGTGATGGTAGAGGACTGCGAGCTTTGGGCAGAGTTTAGAACAGAACAGGCATCAATGTGGGTAATGAAGTCTAAGTGGTTGTCCAGCCAGACCCCTTGGTATTTTTAAAGCTGGGACAATCTCAATGGGGGAGCAATCCAAAGAAGAGAAAACTGGGGTCGACTGGAGAGTAGACAGTTTCTGTCTGGTGCCAAATGTCATAGTAACAGGTTTTTCAGTATTTAGTTTAAGCTGTTTTACCTGAAACCAATTCTGCACTCTGTTGAAGTCATGTTGGAGAGGGGATTGTACGTCGATGGTTGAGGGACTGGAGGTAAAGATGATGGTATCATCAGCATACATGTGCATGTGGGAGGAGGTGCAGACAGAGGGAAGGTCATTGATAAATAGGAAGATTGGGATAGGACCAAGTATGGAGCCTTGAGGGGGACCAGTTAGGATGGGAAAAAGGGAGGAAAGAATGTCACCAATTTGGACTGATTGCTGCTTATCATACGAACATATGAAATTCACAAGCAGAAAAAAGCCATACGGTCTACCAAGTCTGCTCAGATGTGCAGCCAGCAGCCCTTAGAAAATGGGCTTATTATTTCCTTGCATCTGATTGGCTAGTACCCTTGCCAAAAGGGGTACATTAACTTTCAATAGATGCTCGGAAATAAAAAGTGCCAGCCTATAGTGCCCCTTCACAAACTTAAGTATCCTAGTGCCCACCCTGCATGCCAATTGGCTAAAACACCTAATTAAAATTCCATATTGCTGCCATTTTTTCACTTTCACTTGCTGAGAGATACTGCCATTTTTCCTACCACAGACCCACCATGTCACCTACATGCCAACCATGGCCATTACTATTTTCCCACTTCAAAAAAAGAAGCTTACAATACTTTCATATAAAACTGCCACGAAACAACCACTTCTACTTTTCCGTAGCAGCCTCTCCCACCCCAGCCCCTTTTGGAAACCTGTTGTTCTGTCAGTGATCCTCAACCAAAACTTAAGAAATGTGCCTGGGGTTTAGCAGCCTTAGTTTTTGACCTCCTGGTACCTCTTTAGACCTCCTCCTACAGAATACCATATACAGACATTTCACACGTAACTGTTATCTCCACAGCGTGCGGTCCACCTACCTCTTCTGTTCATCTCACGATTTAAACAGCACAGACGCTCACCTGCCACCTCCGCTTCTCCCCTGCCATTCAATTCATTCACCAGCTACACAGTGAGAATGACTGCCCACCACCTCTACTCCTATCCCGAAATTGTAGCCCTACTCAGTAATGCAGGTTAAAAGGAAAGAAATTCGTACACACACCATCAGTATTTACTGACACAAAGCAGGCTTTTTTTCCTTTTATTTGCATCTCGCAGCTTGCCTATGTGCCACCACCGCTCATTGCCTACATTCCCCACTGGAGAAAAGAATGCTAGTCTGTCAGAATGACAGTATAAATTAAAATCAATCATTAAATAAATATTAAAAAAGAGAAACAAAAACACTAAAGCAAAATCCATTTTACTAAACCTGGCACTGTTATGTTGGTGGGGTAACCGTAGCAACCAGTTGCATAAAAAAAAAAACATCCAATGCAGATGGAAGAACTACTTTAATAGGAACTAAGCAGCAACTAAGAGTTGAACCACTTAAAAATAAAAATAATTAAAAAATAATTATTTAGTACAGTTGCCCATTTTCTAAGTGCAATAATACCTTCAGGGCTGGCGATATTGGGCAATACTGGGCTGTAAGGCTCTCAGCCTGCTGTGTCGGGCCTCATTACAACCCTGGGTGGTCCAGTATTGCCCAATACCACCCACCCTGTCAGGTATTATTGCTTGCCTATTTTGCAGATCCCCCTCCCTCCCTCGCCCCCTCTCCCCTGACCCTCCCACTCACTCTGTCCCATCCCCTCTTGAAGCCCCCCACTGTTCTACTGGATACCACCTCTGCTGGCAATGTGATCCACCTGGCCACCACCCAAGTATCTTCTCATCTCTCTCCTGAACCTTCCCCCCTCAAGTCTCATATCATGGCCTCAAGTGTCCCTTCCCTACCTTAGCTTGAACAGCCCCTCCCTATTAGACTTGTTTATCCCTGTCATGTACTTGAAGGTCTCAATCATATCCCTCCTCTCCCTCCTCTCCTCCAGCGAGTACATGTTCAGTTCCTTCAGCCTACCCTCATAAGGTAAGTCCCCTAGCCCTTTGATCATCTCTGCCACCCTGCATTGCACCCCCTCCAGTAACAATGTCCCTCTTCAGGTACGGGTGCAGAACTACATGCAGCACTCCAGGTGAGGCCTAATCAGTGATCTGTACAGTGGCAGAATTACCTCTCCCCTTCTTGAGGAGGTACCCCTAGCAATACAACCTAGCATCCTGTTGATTTTAGCAGCCACCTTTCTACATTGTGCTGACTTGTTCATTGGACCCATAATAAGCACCCCCCAGATCCTTCTCCTCTTCCATCACCACCAACCACTTGCCTCCCAGATGGTAGCTCCTCTGGTTTTTAGCCCTAAAATGCAGCACCTTGCATTTCTTGGCATTGAATCCCAGCTGCTAGGTGTCTGACCAGGACACCTGGCAGCTGGGATTCAACAACAAGTTAACAGCTGGAGCTGCTAAATGTTTAATAAAGACATTAAAGTGGTCAGGTTGTATACGCCGGCGTGACAAAATAAGATCGCGACCGGCATTAAAGCGACTGGCTCCATGGTGACTGCAAGTTGCAGTCGGCATGGTAGCACACTGTTCAGGTCTATTTTGTACATTGGGGGGCTTCGCCCTCAAACCCCCCGCACCTCCCAAACTAAAGGATTCTAACTCCAGGTAGGAGTTAGTTCGGGGAGAAGGTGCAAGTCAGGGGAAGTGGTTTCCCCCCCCTTCCAGCGGCACTTCTACGTCGGCATGGGACTGTAGTGGATATCGATGTGTATCGCCTTAGACATGTCACTGTTAGGGTGACATACCAGACTGGTCATAGTACTGATCCTTGTGGCACCCTGTTGGTCACCCTCCTTTCATCTGAGTGAATTCCGTCTGCCACCACCCTCTGTCTCCTATCCCCCAAACCATTTCTTACCCAGTGTACTACCTTAGGACCCACTTCCAAGCTGTACAGCTTGTTTATGAGTCTCCTATGTGGAACAATGTCGGAGGCCTTACTGAAAGCTAGGTAGGCCACATCCACTGCTCCACCCTGTTCTATCTCCCTGCCTACCCAGTCAAAGAAATCTATCAGGTATTGTTTGACATGATCTCCCCCCAATGAATCCATGCTGCCTTTGGTCCTGTTAGCAGCTGGATCTAGAGTTTCCATAGTCCTTTCCCTCAGTAGTGATTCCATTCATTTCCCCACCACCAAAGTCAGGTTGACTGGCCTGTAGTTACCAGCCTCCTCCCTGCTACCACTTTTGTGAGGTGGGACTACATCTCACCTCCTCCAGTCCTCTGGAATCAGTCCTGTCTCCAGTGAATGGTTGAACTGAACTGTCAATGGTGCAGCAAGCACCTCTCTAAGCTCCTTCATTACTGTTGCATGTACCCCGTCTGGCCCTATTGCCTTGTCTACTTTCAGATTTATGAGTTCCTTCAGGAGTCTCTCCTCTGTAAATGGACTGGTGTCCACTTCCCTTCCTTCGATGCTCCTGTCACTTAACTATGGTCCCTCACCTTCCCCTTCCTCTGTGAATACTGAACAAAAATATTTGTTTAGGACGTCTACTTTTTCCTGGTCTCCCTCCACCCCCCCTTCCCTCCTTAGTCTTACAGTCCCTCCTCTGGTCTTTCTCCTTTCACTTACGTACCTAAAAAATGTCTTGTCTCCTTTCTTTATGGCCTAGGCTATTTTCTCCTCCATTTACACCTTTGCACTCCTGACTGTTTTCCCTGTCTCCTTGTACTTCTCTTTTTTTTAAACTGTCTTTACTGATTTTATGCATAAAGACACAAGTATCAATAACATAGGACGTCAGCAACAATTGATTCTTGATGGTCTCAAAATAAGGCACATAGTTAGACCTTCCCTAACGTTACTACATGGGAGGAGGTAAAGGACATATGATCATACCTCTCAACCTGCTAGTACCAAATTCAGGGACACTCACCCCACTAAAAATCAGTGACAAATGACCAAAATCAAGGACATCATGTTTTATTCAGCGTGGTACTCTGCCATCACATGAGAGTTACATCACATGATGTAGCACACTACCACATATGCAAATTAACTTTAATTTATGCATTTTAAATGTCACAAAGTCTGTGGCATACTACCAAATGGCACAATAAACAAAAAACACAGGCAAATGTTTTGCATCTTTCTCTTGTTTGGTACTCTTCATTTACTTACTTGAACTAAAGAGGAACATAGGTACTGCTAGAGGAATCTTTTTTTTTTAGGATCCAGTGTTAAGTTACCCAGGCTTTTAAGGATCCAGTGTTATTAATTTCCAGATGTTACTGAACAGAAATATACTGTACTGGTATCTGTACAGAGCAGACTTTGTTTGGGTTTCTAGTCTGCACCAAGCCACTACATAGTATCTATTCTTTTGCAACTCACACTGTTCTTGCTTGTTCCTTCATATGTAGAGCAACACTATGTGTATACTGTTTTTGCTGCAACAGCATACTGCAACCTTATTAGTGAAAATGCAGCAGAACACACAATAACAGTACCTCATCAGTTATTAAAGTAAAGCAGGCAACATGAAAAAATATTAATTGACTGAAATACTTAAACACAATTACAGTCACTTTCTCATAGCAGTTTGGCCACATGGGAGCTGTAAAAGCAAGTCCTCCAGGTTCCGATTGATGCTGCCTAATACTGCTGCTATAGACTGCAGTGTGTGTGTGTGTGTGTGTGTGTGGGTGTGTCTGACTTTCACTTTCAGCATGGGGTCAGATTACACACACAGACCATGGTCTGCATCCGAAAGGCAAGGACTATGGAATGACTGGGGGGGTGAACTGTCAGTGTGGACAACCACCATCTGTTTTCTGCTTGTGCCAATTTAACCCTTGCTGTGTCACACTACCACAGACTGCTGTATCAGTTCTGAATTCTTGCACATTCTGTCGATAGTTAAGGGTAAAACATATGCACTAGGCTTACACAGGCATTCTCAAACTCAGGAAAAGAAACAGCCTTCGGGACACCGAGTCTAAATTTGTGAAATCCAGAAAGAGTTGGGACAGTTGAGAGGTATACATATGATACTTAAAATACACAGAACATATTGCTTAAGGCAGCAATGGATCTCTAAGTGCCTGAGTGAATCAAGAATTAATACAGGAGACTTTATAAACCTTTGGAGCACTTGGTCAAAGCAGACACAAATATTACTGAGTTGAACATTCATTAAACACCTCCCAAGACTGGCCACTAACTACTGTAGAATTCAATGCAATACCTAGAATGAATTAGACGTACTAATTTCTGACTTAACCCATAGCCAGTGATAAATTATCTTACCTCCAAACAATCAATAACATGTTAGCCAAGTTAAGATATGAGTGTCAAACATTCTACGAGCTTGTACAACAGAAATAAATCTTGTATCAGGCTGCCTGTAAAAAAAGACTGAAAAAAAAGAGAAAAGGACTAGCTGATTAATCCAGCAGGTAGATAGTGTAAACAGAGAAATAACAACAGTTATTTCTAGATTGCCATAAGATATAACATTTATTCAAGTTCTGCCACTGAAAGTGAGAAGTCAGATCCTATGTGGAGGAAAGGGAGGGTGGGAGCAATTTTGTGAAACTTTAAAGTGTCGTTGATGCACAGGTCAGGAAGCACAGGATGACCAGGAACAGTTTCAAAATTTACTAATAGAGTTTTATTTTAGTCAATAAAAGCAAAATAAAAATAAAAAATATTCAGTATAACTATTTACGAAGGCAGTACAAACAGAGAAAACTAAGCTCTTCTTCTGAGGGTATCTCTTAATTCCGAGTTTCAGTCTCTCAGTCTCTCACTCTCCTTGTCTTTCTAGCAAAAGCACTGCTGCTTTTTTTATATTTCTTTGTCTGGGAACTCATTAAGAGAGCCTGCTTCTCACAAAATGTCCTTGTAAATTTACAGAATGTTCTTGTCAGTTTCGTTTCTTGCAGGTGCAGCAAAATGGAACATAGTGACCAAGAACTGACCTCGTTTACAGCTCTGCAAAAGGCTTAAACACTGCATCTCAGGTTAACCCCTTGAGTTCCAAATAGCTTTTTGCAACCATTTCAACAGTATAACTAGACACAGTTTTAAACAAAGGGATTCCGGTATCAGTGACACTTCCACATAAAGATACACATATAGTTTTATACCTGCAGATATGCAAGGGGTAAGAAAAGATAGAAATAGTAAGGGAAGGCAGAGGGATAGCAAGAGGCAGAGAATTGTGAAACCGTCAACGTGATCGGTTCCTGGGTCTCACAAGAAAATTTGGTTGTGCAACCAGACAGAGAAGAGACAGCAATGGGTAGGATAGAACAGACCCTTGCATTTAAACTCTTTCTGCATAACAAATGGGGCAGGGCCTTATTCAGCCCTATCATGTACCCCCCTCTTTAAGAAGGGACCTGTTTTACAAAAACAGGTTTCCAAAACGTTTTATTAAATTCCCGTCTAACATTAGCTTATAACCTTTACAGTTCAGTGCATATGTAGAACAGCAAACAGAGAAGTTAAAACTCACTCTTTTTTTTCAACCTTCTGAATTCTTAATTCCTGATCTGTATCTTGACAGAAAATCAGCATTGACATTCCCCTTCCCAGATTTGGGCATTACTTTAAATTTAAATGACTGTAGTGCCAGGTACCACCGTGTGATTCTATAATTTTTATTCTTCATTTGGTTAAGCCAGCAGAGAGGATTGTGATCTATTACAAGTACAAAGTCATCTCCTAGTAAGCAAAACATAAGGGACTCAATGGTCCACTTTGCTGCTTGGCATTCCTTTTCAATAGTGGAGTACCTTTTCACTCTGTTGTGCAATTTCCTACTTATGTATAGAACAGGATGTTATTTCCCATCTATATGCTGACTCAAAACTGCACCTAGGCCTCAGGGAACTTAGATGGACACTTCAATGTTCCCTTCCCCAGAATAACAGCTTCCTTTTAGTTTGAAGGAATCTGATGACACAGGAGAGACTAACATTTAAAATCCTGACAATCTAAGGATATACCACCATAGATCTAGGGGACAAGACCCCTAAAGGAACTTTAACACTATATTATTTGTTACTCCGAATCATTAACACTTACTCCCTCAAAGAGGTGCATTTTAGCACAGAGTTATCTTTATCAGCTCAGGAGACTTTATCCTGCAGGGGGCGCCATAATATTTCCCCTCATATTTTATTTCGTTAAGCAACTATAGAGGGCAGTTACTATGTTATGGGACAGTGCATTTCCTGTATTGTCACTGAAGAAAAGGTCCACTGCCCTTGAATTCATTTGAATTTTGTGCCTTGTTTAATTGATTGTTTTTTTTTAATCTCTAACTGTTTAACTGACTCAATTCTCTCAGTTGATTTCTTAACAAACACAAATTAATATCTATGAGTTTAAGGGAATCTGTGGAGAATAACAGGAACTGCAAGCAGATTTAAACATAATAGATATTCCATATGTCCCAATAAAGGGATATTTTAGAGCAATTTATGTGGGCGGGCAGAGTAGGGGAGAGTCTTCTGTTTGCTGACTGCCACGGGCCAGTATAGTGGGAGGGTGGGTAGTTCTAGTTTTCATTGCAATAATACAGGGTGTAAGAAGCAAACAAAAAATTGGAATACCATCGCTTTAATGTTCTACTTAATTCCATTATCTAATGAAGGGAGGGTAATTTGGGGATTAAAGGATTTATTAGGGAATCATAGGGAAATCTCATATGGCATTATTGGGTTATTCATTCTTACTATGGGGGGGTAGTGCCATTTTAGAAAATGTTTATTGAGTGTTAGCTGGTTTGGGTTGTTTATTTCATTAATATAGGAATATGACACAACCATTTAAGTTTTGTACGTGGAATGTTAAAGGTGCAAGTCATCCATTTAAACAATAATATTGATCAAGCATTTAAACATTGTATGGAGTGATGTAAGTCTTTTACAAGAAACTCATCTTTTATAATCCGAGGAGACCCTACTGAGGAGGCAGCAGGTGGGACAGGTTTTTGCAGCGGGAGATTCCCGGAATAGCAAAGGGGTAGCTATTCTGACTACTAGAGCTTTGCCTTTTAGATGTGAGCAATGCCTTAGAGACAAAAATGGTAGGTACATTTTGGCCATTGGTACAATTCATACATTTAAGATATTAATATAGGTAACATTTATGGTCCCAATTCAGACTCCCCCCTCATTCTTTATGGAACTCCTTTCAGTTCTAACACCATTTTTGCACATACCGGTGCTTTTGGCTGGAGACTGGAATGCTCCCTTTGACCCCGACTTGGACAGAACATCAGGTCCTAAACCTCATGGGCTTTTCCCAGCACAAAGAGCCTGGAGAGATCTGGTAGACCATATGTGTCTTTATGATCCCTGGAGGACTTTACACCCAACAATAAGGGAGTTCACTTTCCATTCGTCAGTCCATGGCTCAGCATCACGTCTTGACTATTTCTGGATGATTAAATCCCTGATTCATGGGCTAATGGAAAGTAGATCAGAACCAGGAACGGGCTAAGACCACTCCATAGTGACCTGCACTCTCTTGTTGTTTTTAAGCTGGGGTACAGATAAACAATGGAGGCTTAATAACCAACTGTTAAAAAACAAAACAATTACTGACAACATACTGGCTGCAATAGAGTCTTTTAAAAAAGAGAATTGGAGTACCACCTCCTCTCCATCTATGGAGTGGGGAGCGTTAAATTGTTGCATCAGAGGAGAATTTATTAAATGGGCTGTCAATAAGAAACGTAAGGAGACCCAGGAGGCCAAAATCTTTCTAGATCAAATTAGGGAAAAAGAAAAAATGTATCCAGAAATACTCCAGATTCTGAGAAAGCAGTCCTTATTAAAATCCAAGATAAATATTCTGACTTACTTAGGGAAAAAGCAGAGTGGGCTATTTTAAAAACAAATGCCACTTACACTGAACAGGGGGAGAAGGCAGGAAAGCTTTTAGCTCTCCGACTTAAAAAAATGGAAACCTCAAAATGCATCACTATACCACAAAAAAATCCTCTGGGACCATCAATCACTCAGGCTGAAGATATAAATAAAGAATTTGAGAACTATTATAACAAGTTATATGCCTGTATGCCCAACCGGCCATCCCAGCAAACCGTACACAATTATCTAGAGGGTCTCCCACTCCCCACTCTAACCCCAAATCAAATAGAGGGATTCATTGCACCACTCACTGAAGCTGATATAATCCAAATTATTGAAGATCTACCCTCAGACAAGGCCCCAGGTCCAGATGGTTACTCCTCAGATTTCTACAAAAAATTTCCCCCCCAATTAGCCCTCTGGTTACTCACAGTCTTTTCATCTATGTTAAATGAAGCAGATATAGACCCCAAGATTCTAGAAGCAACAATAGTTGTCCTTCCCAAACCAGGAAGGGACCCATCCCAGATATTTAATTACTAGCCCATATCCCTCCTTAACACTGACCTTAAAATCCTTGCTAAATTACTAGCACAAAGGGTTGAGCAGGTTCTCCCATCCCTCATCATTTCTGACCAAGTAGGTTTTATGGGGGGTAGGTACTCTGCAGATCATCTTCTTCAACTCTCTCATGTCTTCTCTGTGCCCAGAGATTCCCCTCAGGCCATGGCTTTGGTTTCTCTGGACGTGGAGAAGGCTTTCGATTGAGTGGATTGGCAGTTCTTATTTAGAACATTGCACAGGTTTTGTTTTCCCAGTCAGTTCATTTCATGGTTAAAAGTACTATATTCCATTCCTACAGCAAAGTTTTTTTGTAATGGAACCCTCTGCCCCAGTTTTCCCATGGAGGCCGGAACACGGTAGGGTTGTCCCTTATCCCCTCTTTTATTCACTTTATATTTAGAGCCCCTCATAGTTGCCATCCAGACATCCCACGGTATACAAGGGATACAGTTAGACTCCATTAACACTAAGATAGCAGTATATGCAGATGACATCTTGCTTCATATTACCCAAATCAAACCTTCAATGCAAACACTGTTAGAAATAGTACAGGAGTATAGCTCCCTTTCTAATTACAAGCTTAATGCAGAAAAATCCTTAGTTTCCCCCCTAAACCTGAAAGTACTTAAAAAAGAAGTAATTGAACTAGGCCTGAAGTGGGCTCCTGGATCAATAAAATAACTAGGAGTTAATTTGTCAACTAGCGTAAAATGAACCTGGATGATCTGCACAGGACCATCCAACAAGATTTAAAGCACTGGAAGGTTCTACCAGTAACCTTATGGGGTTGGGTGGGTGAACATTATTAAGATGAATATCCTCCCATGCATTTTCTACCCTCTAAACCTCTTGAATATATGGCTCCCCAAGTTATGGTTTAAAAATATCCACAGCAGTATATCTGAGTTCATATGGAAAGGGAAAACCCCAAGACATGCGTTTCATAAATTAGCCACTCCAAAACATCTAGGTGGGCTTAAGCTCCCTCATTTCACCCTATATCACTAGGTGAGTCATTTAAGTAAATATCTCCAATGGTCTGCACTTTCTGCTCCTCAGGATCCATTGAATTATACCCCTTTCTGGGTAACTATGGAAACAGAACTAGCAATCGTAGCAGGAATAAACCCATCTGCTCTACGTCTTTTAAAATCTAAAAGTTTGCCTGCTACACTACGCAATTGTCCAATGGGTCACTCTGTTCGTATACATAATCAACTCTGTGCTGCCTTATGGTACAATAACATGCATGATCTCTTCCAACCTATTCTCCAAAACCCCAATTTCAAATTAGGGGGGACAATAATCCCAGGGAACTGGATCCCTCCCCTTAAAAACTGTAAGGTTTGGGATTTTTGTACTCCAGATCAAGAATGTTTAAATACTATGGATCTCTTAGTTAAATTTGGTCTTCCCAATAATTGGGTATATAAGGTATTTCAGATTATTTTTTTTTTAGTTGTTTAACCAGGTATAGCACACTAAGCTGAAAGCTTTTTTACAGGAGTGACCTGGGAGCACAAGGAGGTTAAGTGACTTGCTCAGGGTCACACAGTATGCATGTGGAAGCTGTGGGATTCAAACCCAGGTCTGGTCTGCTGGATGTCACCAAATTTGCAGCTCAGAGCCTTAGACCACTGTGCTATACTGCCTCTGCCATCTGCCATATGCTTATAAAATTCTATGGAAAGACCCCCCCCATGACCCCAAGGATTGGATTTCAATAGGCAGAATAATGGCCTCAGCTCCACATGCTGACTTCTCACTATATGCTCTCCTTTACCCATTGGTTTTCCCGAAAATAGACAGTATCCCCAAATATTGGAATAACCTGTATCCGAATGTAGGCACCAATTGGTCTAAAATCTGGGAATCCTGTCACAAACTAATCGCATAAGACAGACTTCGGTTAATGCAAATGCAGTTCCTGAATGACATATCTCTGACCCCGTTTAAAATGTATAAAATGGGAAGGGCAGAGACTCCCATCTGTAATAGATTTAATGGTGGCATAGGCACCCTGTCTTATTTGTTCTGGGAGTGCCCAAATATTATCCCACTTTGGGACCTCATTAAAACTAAGATAGATCCCTTGTTGGGCCTTCAAGATTATTTCATACCCGAAATCTGCCTACTAGGTGATTTTACAGGTTTTCCAATTATGACCAGGAATTTTCACATTACATTGATTGCTATGTCTGTAAAAAAAGTGGTTTAAAAAAAACTCGAAGGACTCACTCCAACCCTCGTACTCCGAGTGGCTGCAGGAACTCCTCCATAACCTACTTATGGAAAAAATGATGGCTAGCCTCACAAATCGAATGGGACTGCAAAAATAAAGATGGGAAACCCTACATGTCTTGTATATACTGTAACAGAAGTTCTTAAGTGGTAAACAATGTGATGCAATGAAAACCAGCTAATACATACTGGATCTTTATAAGCAGAGTTGAATCCCTTCTATTCTTTCCTTTTCCCTTACAAGGGAGGTGGAAAGAAAGGAATGGATCCTTTTATGGCACCCTTAAGGGGAAGGGTGAGGGGGGTTAAATAGATTATAGTAGGGGGAAGTGTGGGGAGGGGGGTTTGGGATTTGAGGTTTTATTAATTTTAATCCTGTTTTATATTTTACATCACAGTGTGGTTTTAAATTTTCCTGTATGTAATCATTCATGTACATAAATGTGTTTGGATAATTACAAAGAAAGTTAATGAATATTGAATTTAAAAAAAAAACTGCACCTAGGCCTACCTCTGATGCATCAGTCTGTAACAGAAATTGTTTCTCAAGTCTTCTTAAAACAGTGGCTGAACATAATGCAGCCTTAATGGCCTGAAATGCCTCATCACACTCAGGTCCATTTCACATTATTTGGGAACTGTTTCTTTGTGAGTTCAATGATGGGAGTAGCTAACTTGGCAAAGCTGGGAACAAATCTCTGATAATAACCAGCGAGCCCTAAAAATGACCTGACATGTTTCTTGGTTTTGGGGACAGGGCTGATAGCTACAGCTTCTATCTTGCAAACCTCTGGTTTGACTTCTCCATTTCCAAAAACCTAGCCCAAATATCTGGATTCCTGCATGCCCAATGCACACTTGGTAGGATTAATTGTCAGACTTGCCTTTTTGATCGATAGGATAACTGCACGTCGGTGTTCCAGGTGGCTTTTCCAGTCTGTACTGTACACCACAACATCATCCAGGTACACAACACAATAACCAGTGTAAGGGGATAACATTATTTATGCAATGTATGTGGGCAGATAAACAGTGGAATAAATTCATCTATTTTCACTGCCGTTGGATAAATGGTGGTTTTAATATTTATCCCACACCCTGCCATCAATCAACCACCATTTATCCAACACCCTGCCATCAATCAATCCCCTGTCTGCTGGCACTACTTTCAGAAACAACTGCCCCCCCCCCCCCATTATACCAATCCTCTAAGAATCCATTCAAACTGTTAACACAGCTCTTCAAAAATATTAATTCCCTCTTCAGTTCTTCTCACTCTTCAGTGCCTCAGCACACTTCCCTGGCTCCAAGCAATAAAAACAGCAGTTTCTGATTTACTCAGTTCACACACCACATCTTCTGCTAAACTGTTTCTTTTTTTCACACTCATTTTCTCCGACAAACTGCTGGCTCGCTCACTTGCCCACCTGCTCTCTTCCTCAGTAGTACTTGTCCCAGTCAGTCACACAAAAAAAATGTGCCAAAGAAAACATCTTCATGCTCATCATGCCACAATTCCATTGACAAAAACCACTCCTTCTCAAACCATCGATACCCCATCCAGATCTTCACCACGCCAACGCACCTCTTTCCCAAGAAACTGTATCCTACATTCATGCCGTTAAACTAATTGCTCCTCTCAATCCACAGAATACTGAATCTGCAGGCCAACAGTCCCTCCTGATGCCTCCACGCCAACTAAACCAAAAGTAAGACACAAAAATCAAACCTGTCCCACAAACACTACATAACGCCCCCCACCAATCGAAACACATTTCCTTCAATCCAAGCACCCAATTAAATCCCACAACCACCTCCATTCATAAAAAAACAACCAATCAGAATGTACAAATAACCTAATCACTTCCAAAGTAAAATTCCACCATAATAACAAACCGAATTACAAATAGTCCCCATCTAAAACATAACAAAATGTAAAATCGCACATGTGATGGGCTGCTGTGGGATACAGCATTTATTTGAAGTCGCAGTGTGTGACCTCAGGACCACACTTGTGGCTACGCCACTCGTGAGGTCAACCAAGGTCACACACTGCTCATTCAAATAAATGGTATGACCCACAGCAGCCCATCACATATCCCCTATATCCGTGTACTGCTGGAATGTAGCAGGTGCACATGTAAATCAAATGGCATGGTGGTGAACTAAATGAATCCTGTAGGAGTGGCAAATGCAGTTTTGTCTCTGGATTCTTTAGCTAGGGGAATTTGACAGTAACCCAGGTGAGATCAAGGGTACTGATATACTTGGCACTCCCCAGTCTGTCCATCAAATCATCAATTCTGGGCATAGGATAACTGTCAAATCTGACACTTGACTGAGTTTCCTAAAATCAAGGCAGATTCTCACACCCCCTTCTTTTTTGTTTACAATCACCATTGGTGTTGACCAAGCACTTCTCGACTCTTCTATAATACCCATTTCTTTCATTTTTTGTATTTGTTTGTTTGTTGAATTTTGTTGACCTGGTAAGCCCACTGGGCCTATAAGTCCCTTTTCAGGGGCGTATGGGGGAATACAGATGGTAAGCAACTGAAATTGAACCAGATTAAGCTGTTGGTGGTATTTTTAATGACTGAGGGAAATTTGGCCAGGACACCATATAAAAATTCCCCTACTCTTTTTGATAAGTGCCATGGGATCTTTAACATCCACCTGAACCATCACCAATCCAGACAGATGGGACCTTGGTTAAGCATTCTCATCCGTATTTCCTTAACCATGTATGCTCTTAACCACTCCAGTAATCTGTATGACTTTTGTCTAACAGGGCAAGCATTCCTTATCACTATTACATGCTCAAGCCCTTTTGCTCAGCCTGGTACTGTGGTAAAAGTACTGTTAAATGTCTTTAGCATGTTACAGATTTCTGTGGTTTGTTTGGAGGTTAAGGAAACATTCACCTTTACAGCATCAACAGTTACAGTTTGCTCCAGTCTGTCATAAAGAATATCAATATAATCTTTATCATTTCCTGATAAAACTAGCAAAGTAGCCGGTGGTGATTTTTCAACCCAATTCTTCAGGTTAGCATGGTATACCTTAGTAGTATTTTTCCTATCATGGGTCTCAATCTCATAGTTAACTGTGCCAGTTCATCTAAGAACCTTATAAGGCCCTTGCCAGTTTATTTTCTGTAGTGGGTAACAATAGCAAGATATTTTCACCTGGCTCAAAAACTTTTTCTTTTACCCCATTATCATAATACACCTTCTGCTGGTTTTGGGCCTCTTCCTGATTACTCTGGGTGATTTCAATATATTTTGCCAGCTTCTTTCTCATGGCACACATCTAAGATGTAATAGATTGTTTCTGATGGGGGTTATTTTTCCATGTTTCCTTAATTACATCTAGTAGCCCTCTAGGTTGCCTACCATAAAGCATTTCAAATGGTGAAAAACCTGTTGATGCTCAAGGCACTTCTCTGTAAGCAAAAAGCAAGTAAGGTAAGTATTGTCCCAGTCTTTTCCTTCCCTTCCCCTTTTACAAACCTTTTTAACATGTGTTTTAGGGTTTGATTAAAATGTTCAACAAGACCATCTATCTGAGGGTGATATGGGGAGGTTCTTATGGTAGTGATACCTAGTATTCAGTACAGCTCCTTCAGTAATGCAGCACCAATATCACTACCCAGATCAATAATAATCTCTTTAGGTATGCCCACCCTGCTGAAAATTTTGCCAAGCTCTGCTGCCAGTTTTGGGGCTGTGACAGTATGCATTGTCAATCAATTCATTTTTATTGTTCAATCTAAAAATATCTTTACAATCACAAACAGTATAAAATAAACATATACATGTATACCTATACAACATTCCAATCATACAAACAAAAATAAAAAAAATATAAATATCCAATACATGTGTACTTATACAAGACATTCCCTAATATAACAAGTTAGTTTCTCCCTAAATTTTAATCTTCTTAAGGTTTTATAGTCATTGTTCTAATATTACTGGCCCATATTTCCTTTATATTAATTAGGAATTTTGCCATTTTCCTTAGTATATATTCATCACTTGTTGTTAGTTGTATATTAATCTTTAATTTATCATCACATCCTTGTAAGTCAAATAGGATGTCTGCCAACCATTTATTTTTGGCTTTCTCATACCACATACTTTTTAGTATCATATGCGACAAATGTTCTACTTCTGAAGCTCCTCAAAAGCAATAGGAATGTACTAGGTCCACTTCTCTATTGAATCTTGCTGTTAATTTGTTTGAATCTTGAGATTCAATTCTGAATCTAGCATAAACTTTTCTTAGCTCCGGTTCTTCTAACACATCCAAATAATATTTATAGTTATGGTTTAAAATATTATTACTATACCACAATGAATAACAACAGTTTTTTATATTTTCCATATGTATGTTGTTATACTTCTTAATTTATTATTTTTTGATGTATTTTTTGTATTGTATGGAAATCACCACATTCTGAAATGTTAAGTCAAGTAATTGATCTAGTTCCACTGTTCTCAGTATCCTTCTTACTTTCTGCAACCACGGTGATTGGATGCCATTCATAGCCCAATATTTTTTTTCCTCCAGACATTTCTTGGAAATTCTACTGGCCTCTTGGATGTTTAATCTTATCCAGAAGTTAATAGTATTTGACTCAGCTAAGGCCTTCAAGTTTGTTAATCACATTTCTGCACGTACATATGAAGCTGGTGCCATCGAAGGAAAACCCAGAGTAGACCTAAGCAGATGCATAACCATTTTTTCCATATTATTTAAATACTTATGTTTACTTACTTCTGTTCCATATAATATTTATGAATTATATTTTGCTTCAATAGCTTTTAATAGTGGTCTGATAGTATAACTCCCAAATTTCAAATTAAATCTTTTTTAATGCTAGTACTGACTTGGCCAGCTTATTATAAATTGTGGTATAGTGAGTCTTCCAACATAAATATTTTGAGAAAGCCTACCCTAAATAAGTATATGCATTTATGGTTTGCAATGGTTGTGAATTTATGTATAATTTCCCACAATATTAGTATGCATTGCAACTTCCTCTGGGTATCAAGTAGTATAGTCACATACAACCAACATTAATTGATTACCCTTTTTACTTTTGTCTAAGGGGCCAATCACATCCATTGTAATTCTCCCAAAAAGCACATCTATCAAGGGTAGGGGCACCATGGGCACCTTTGTCTTTTTTAGTCATTGGGGCTACCTTCTGACACTCAGCACAGGAACTGCAATAGGTAGCAACATCTGCATGAATTCCAGTCCAGTAAAATCTATACAGCAATCTGGCAAGGGTGCAATCCCTCCCTGAGTGACCAGCCATAGGACTATCATGTGCTATCTGTAACAACTCAGATCTATACTTTTGTGATGCAACCAATTGTTCTATCTTATCCTGCATCTGAGGTTTAAACCAAACTCTGTACAGTAATATAATAATAATAATAAGCTTTATTTCTTAAGCACAATTCTATAACCAAAGCACTGTACAAGTTAAAACAACTAAAACAGATAGATAATAAAACATACAAATTCCAAACATTACATTAAAATACAGTCAAATTATTCTGTCTACTCTCCATATGCTTGATGAAAAAGATACGTTTTTAAGGCCTCCTTAAAGCTCTCCATGGTCCTGCACTCTCTAATCTGATGAAGTAGAGAATTCCACAGTGTCAGAGCTGCATAAATAAAAGCACAGGCCCCAGAGGTTTTAAGTCGTACCCTGAGAATCTCTAACAACCCCTTGTCAGCTGAGCGGAGAGGTCAGCCAGGGCAGTAGGGATTCAGGAGCTCTTGCAGATAACTCAGACCCTGTCCATGCAGGCCTTATAGGTCAGAAACCCAACCTTGAAGGTGATCCACCACTGAATAGGCAGCCAGTGCAGTTTGCGCAGTGCGGGAGTGATGTGACTCGAACGAGGGGTCCCTATCAACAGCCACACCGCAGCATTCTGCACCAGCTGCACGCAGCAGATATCAACCCCCGGAAGCCCTAGATACAGGGAATTTCAGTAGTTCAGGTGCAAGGTTACAAAGGCATGGATCAGTGTCGGAAGGTAGCTGGACGGAACAAGGTGCTTAATCCTGGCGATGTTCCTGAGATGGCAAGAGGAAGACTTGACGACTGCCGACACCTGCAAACACACTGTCAGCCTGTCATCAAGAACCACCCCAGGTTTCACACCTGTTCAGAGGAAGGCAGTTGGGCACCTCCAAGCCAGAGTCCAGAGGGAAGTTCTGCCACTGACCCCTCTGTCCCGTGAGCTGGATCCACAACCAACACCACAGTCTTCTCAGAATTCAATTTAAACCAGCTGGATTTCATCCAGTACTGGATTTCTACAAGGCAGTTGTTATAGATGAGATTGCACTATCCTGGTCAGATACAAAAGACAGGTAGAGCTGGGTATCATCAGCATAGCAGTGAAACCTCAGCCCATACTGTCTTACAATGTCTCTGAGGGGCAACATATACACCGCAAACAACATAGGGGACAGCAACCAAGCCCTGGGGAACCCCACATGGCAGAGAGTATGGGTCTGAAGAAAATATCCCCAACACCACCCTCTAAGGTCTGCCAGTGAGGAAAGAATGAAACCATCTGAGGAATGAATCAGCCAGGCCGCAGATGACCCTCAGGCGCTTGAACAGCACCCCGTGGTCCATGGTGTCAGAGGCTGAAGAGAGATCAAGGAGCACCAAGATGCAATGGTGCTTCTGATCCCTCACCATTAGAAGATCATTGAGTACCCAAACCAGAGCAGTCTTGGTACTATGCCTCTTCTGGAAACTGGACTGGAAAGGATCATAGATATCGTGGATGGTTCTCCAGCTGTAGCGCAACTACTTTCTCAATCACCTTCCCTGCAAAGGGAAGGTTAAAGATAGGTCTGTAGTTAGTAAAGTAGTTTGGGTCCAGAGCAGTTTTCTTAAGGAGCAGTGTCACCACCGCCTACTTCAGGGAGCTTGGGAACTCACCCAACTCTAAGGATCACCAAAGTATCTTCGCAAGGATGGGGCCAATAGAATCAATACACCCTATAATCAAGAGTGTTGGGCCCGGTTCCAAACTACAGCATGTTGACTGCATACTCTGGACAATCTGCATGATATCAGTGGTCTCCAGCCAGTCAAAAGATATCCAGGAAAACCTAAGAGGAGTGACCGAGCACCAACCACCATCAACCAACATAGAGTGGGCAGGCCAGATCTCAGCCCTGATGTTGGCCACCTTATCCACAAAGAATCGATCAAACTCATCACACTTAACTTGTGAAAATGCACTTCAAGCCTGCAGACAGGTTGGGTTGCACAGCCTGTTCACAGTTCAAAAGAGCTGAGCAGGTCGATTCTGATCTGCTGCGATCTCCCCAGACAGGAACTCTCCTTCTTATGGGTGATTGCTTCTTGATAGATTTGGTAATGCTCTATGAACCTAAGGTGGTCAGCATCCATGGCAGATTTCTGCCAGCGTCACTCTAACCTTCATCCAACTCGTCTCAACTACTTCAAGGCCATCGAACCACGGGAACCGTGGATATAGAGAGAGTGGATGAAAGCAGACAGGAGCTATAGAGTCCAGAGCTTCAGTGACAGCCTTATTACAGGCCTGAACCAAACTCTCTGGACCCTCGCTTGTCTCTGAAAATCCCGATAGGTCTGTTGCCACTAGTAAACCATCAGGGTTCACATCCTTCAAAGGGCGGTATCTGACCATCTCCACAGGGGCAGGCCTATAAGAGGGAGCCTGGAGATTGAACCTTATGGTGTGGTGATCTGATCATCCAACTGTTTCCGCCACCAAGTCAGAGGTCTCGATCCCAAAGAGGAAAACCAGATTGACTGAGTGGCGATAATTATGGGTTGCAGAGGTAACTACCTGTGTGAAGTCCAATGAAATCATAAGTTGGAGGAAGTCCTGACCACATTGAGAGAGTTCGTAGTCGACCCTGGGATTGAAGTCACCCAGGACCATCAGCCTAGGTGACTCAAATGCCATGTCGACCATGAAGTCTGCTACTTCCTGAAGGAACAGTTTCTCACCCCGGGTGGACAGTAGATGAGAACGATCCTAAAGCCCACACCTGCAACTGCGGTATACTCAAATAATCTGAATTCCTCAAGTGGCACACCTATAAGGCCCAATTCCATTCTAAAACAAACAACTACACCCCCACCCCTGTGGTTCGATCTCAAGCGCTGTATCACTGAGTACCCAGCCAGAACAGCCACCTCCAAAATGGGGCCGGCATTATCATCCAACCAGATCTCAGTGATGCAAGCCAGGTCTGCTGTCCCAACAAGATCAGCAATGACTGCCGTCTTCTTCCTGATGGACCTGTCAGTGCATAACATAACTCGAGTCAGACGAGATTCCAGTACCTACCGAGCTTTTGGCCCAGAAACTCTGGCACCCTTGGGTATGGAGACAAGGTAAGGAGGGCCATGCTCTGGAATCCATTTCGCTGCAGGTCATCTCCTGGTCCTCACTACCCTGACACGGCCACCCCGCTCACCCCCCCTCTGATGTTTGGGACCCCCAGTTCCCCTCCACCTCCTGCCAACAATTCCTAATGCCCTGCAGTATCTATATACTGCTGCCGGCAGGGGGGACAATTAAAGGGGCGGAGTTCCAGAAGTTCAGAGGCGAAGTAGTGCCTGACCAGGAGAGCAGCCTGCCAGCACATCTTCAGCCCAACTGCCAGAAAACACCAATAGACTTAACACTTACACACAACCACACATACACACCCATACACAAATAACACACACTCCCAAAAAGAAAAAAGAAACAGATTATGCTATAATAAACTATACACCCACATAGACCTACTCAGACACACCTATACACAAATATCACACACTAAAATACACGTTATACAAAATTATCAATCAATTATGACTATATAAAAAATAAAAGAAGCCAGGCACAAAAATAGAGTTCAGTTTGAGTTCTGGGACCAGAGTGCTCCCACCACTCTGGTTAAATGATCCAAAATAGTTCGACCCTCCACTACTTCTCACATAGTGGGGGGAGAATCCAGATAAAGTCAGAAAGTAAAAAAATCTAAATAATCCAATAAATAACAAAATTAATACAGAAACCACACAAATTAGTCTTGATTGAGTTTCAGTAAACCACACAGACACCGTCTCTCACACAGTGGGAAGAAGGAGGCCGAATAAAACCCCCATAGCTCACATAAAAACACGATAACTTCTCATATTAAAAAATAGTATAAATATCACACTATCCACCCATATACTCATATAGCAACCAATGAAGGGAAGGTAGTTCAGGCCTCCATTTGAGCACAGTTCCTACAGGAAAGGAGCTGGTTGGATCAACAAGCAGTTCCATTTCAAAAAATCGAGAGACAGTTTCAATTCAAAATGGCATCTCTCCAAAGGATTTTACTATAAGTGACTCGATAGCCACTCCACTTTAATCCATAATCTAGTCAGAGTCAGGCACAGGTAGCTCCATTCAACAGTATCTCAATCCAAAAAGAGGACCTCTAGCAGAGGGCCAAGGGTGTGCAACCATTGAGAAGGAAAGAGGGATACCCCCAACTGCTCCACCCTAGGCAGATCTTATTCCTCACTGTCTGCTACCCACAGCTACAGGCGCCCCCGAGAGTAGGCTGCCAGGTTCACCCCCAGGGCAACTTAGGAAAAGCCCCAATATTCCTTTCTGGCTCCCTGAATGCTAAATGGGGCAATTCCTGCTTGATCTCAGGCAGTACAGCAGGACAATAACCTTAGGTGCAGGGGAAGAAAACTTCTCTCACCCGGCACAGCACACTGACCCTCGCTACCCCGAAGTTTGAAAAGGCGGCACTAACTTTGGATTGCAGCAAGGCATATCACCAGAAAAGTTCATACAGCTGTGAAAAAACAGCTCACTTAACTCACAAACTCCTCCAGCCAACGTCCAGGAATCTAAAACCTCCAGGTGATGAACTGTCTTCTTTCCCTACTTGTTCTATAAGCCAGGACTCGAAGCTGCACACCATGAGGGCAGGGTACTTCTCCGAATCCAAATCAATTTGTAGTTCGATCCACCAGGTCTAAGGTATGAGCAGCAGGCAACAGGCAGGGAGTCCAATGGTCAGCGATTAAGACAAGTGCAGAATGCTCCAACCATATAACAGCAGTCAAGGAGCAATCGAAAACAAGCAAGCTAAATACTAAAGTTGGCTTAAAGATTAAAAGCAAACACATGAAAGTAAAAATAAAATGAATAAGCAAATAATAGATGAAGTAAACAAAATAAACAGAATAAAACAGCAGCTCCCATTAGCTTAGTAAAGGCTGGTCCAGCGTGGCCACCATTTTAGTGGCCTATTACATTTTTTAAACATAGGTTCACCCTGTTTTGGTTTCACCCCCAGCTGCTTAAAATAACCCTGGAGAGAAACATTGTTAGGTTGTTCTGAAAGAAAATCACAATCAGTGATCAGTTTAGTTTCAACATTTTCATATGTTAGTTCCATCAGTCCGTTGTTGCCACTGTTCCTTCAGGCGTCGGATTTCTTTCCTGGACTTCTGGATCTTGGAGCTGTGCTCAAACAAGTCTAAATCAAAATCAGTGAAAGGAAAGGAGTCCCCACCATCTGAGATTTTCTTTACCTGAGCTCTTGTCACCACAGCTGCTGAAATATCAGGATTTTTCCCTCTTTAACTCAGTAAATCCTGGAATGTCATTTCCAATAATCACAGGTACAGGTAACTTAGGTACTTCCCACATTTTCATTTGGTGTGACACACCCTTAATGTTCAGAGTTACTAGGGTGGTGGGATTGTATCGAGTGTCCCCGTGGATGCAGGTGACACCAGTATCTGGTCCTTTTGGACATTGTGTTCCCAGCAATTCAATATGCACTAGGGTCTGTCTGTTTCCCAAATCTGTAAGTCCCTTCACAGTCTTATCTTCCATCTTAACATCCGTTAAATACTTGCCCCAATTTGCTAAGGACAAATCTGCTCCAGTGTCACTCTTCTTACTACAGCACATTCTTGCAATATGACCTGGCTTATTACAGTTATAGCAAATAAAGTCTTTGGATGCAGATTTGTTACCCCCACCAGAGTTCTTATCAGACTTGGAGTTTAAATCAGAAAAAGAGTGTCTTATCGGTGCTTGGCTGTTACCTTGCTGCTGTGGCATCTGTCTGGCCATTTGGCAGTCTTCAGTCAAAGAAGCAGCCTTTTCCCCACTTTCTGGCTGATGTTCTTTTACCCAAAGCTGCACATCTGTAGGCAGGATGTTGATGAATTGCTCCACTGCAAATGTGTTGATGATCTGTGGGACTGTTTTGCCCTCTGGTTGGAGCTATTTAATAATAATAATACATTTTATTTCTCAAAAGTGCCTTTCAGCCATCAAGGTGCTGTACAAAAAGATAAGAGATCATAATAAAAACTCAGAAAAACAGTGAAATAGTCAGAGGGTCCAAGATTTAAGTGGTGCCACCAAAAGCATGGCACCACAAATATGTTTTCATTGCCTGCTTTAACCCCCCAACCCCCACAGTCATGCACTCCCGAAGCTGGCGGGGTAGAGAATTTCAGACGGTCAGGGCCATGTGCATAAATGCACAGGCACCTGAAGATTTCAAAGACACCCTCAGAATCTCTAGCAACCCCTCCTCAGCCGAGCACAACTGTTGCACTGGGCAATAAGGAACAAGGAGCTCTTTCAAATAGTCAGGGCCCAGTCCATGTAGGGCTTTATAAGTCTGTAAACTGACTTTAAAGGTGATCCGTCACCTAATCGGCAGCCATTGCAGATTGCGCAGCACAGGTGTAATATGAGAGGACCGAGGGGCTCCCATCAACAATCGTGCTGTTGTGTTCTGCATGAGCTACAGGTGGTGGATATCAACTTCAGCCAACCCTAAGTACAGGGAGTTGCAATAATCTAGGTGCGAGGTCACAAAAGCATGGACCAGAGTAGATAGGTCCCCAGACAGAACAAGGTGCTTAATCCTGGAGATATTCCTAAGATGATAAAAGGAAGACCTGACGGCGGCTGACATCTGAGCTCATAAAGTCAGTCGGTCGTCAAGCACTACCCCCATATTTCACACCCATTCAGAAGAAAGGAGCTGCAAACCCCCAAGAAGAAGTCCAGAAGGCTGATCAGCTCTCAACCCCTCTATCCGGTGACCCAGGTCCACTACCATCACCTCCGTCTTTCCGGACTTCAACTTTAACCAGCTCAAAGTCATCCAGTCTTGGATTTCAGTGAGGTAGGAGTTATATACAGAGACAGCTCTATCCTGGTCAGGGACAAAAGACAGGTAGAGCTGGGTATCATCAGCATAACAGTGAAACCTCAGCCCATACCATTTTACAATGTCTCCGAGGGACAGCATATACACTGCAAACAACATGGGGGACAGCACTGAACCCTGAAGAACCCCACATGACAGGGAGAATGGGTCCAGGAAAAAAATCCCAGACACCACTCTCTGACTTCTGCCTGTGAGGAAAGATGTAAACCATCTGTGGACTATATCCATTAATCCACAGATAGACCTCAGGCATCCAAGCAGCACCCCATGGTCTACAGTGTCAAAGGCTGAGGAGAGATCAAGGAGCACCAAGATAGAGTGGTTTCTTCGATCTCTCGCCATCAGGAGATCATTGAGCACCCGAACCAGTACCATCTCAGTACTGTGCCTCTTTCGAAAAATGGACTGGAGAGGTTCGTAGATGTTATGGATGGTCAGATGGTCATCCAGCTGTACTGCAACTACTTTCTCAATTACCTTCCCTATAAAGGGAAGGTTTGAGATTGGTCTTTAGTTGGCAGAAATATCCGTGTCCAAAGAAGCTTTCTTTAGTAGGGGAGTTACCACCACCTCCTTCAGGGAGCTTGGAAACTCACCAGATTCCAAGGAGCACTGGACTATCTGCACCAGGACTGGGCTGATCAAGTCCCAACAACCCATAATCAAGGAGGTTGGGCCCAGATCTAAACTACAGCGCATAGGTTGCATACCCTGAACAATCCATATGATATCTACAGGTTTGGGCAAGGCAAAGGAACTCCAGGAAGTCCGAGGTGAGGCGACAAAGCGCCAATCATCCACAACCCCCACAGAGTGGGTTGAAAGAATTTCTGATCTGATTTTGGCCACCTTATCCGCAAAGAACTGAGCAAGTTCATTGCACTCTAACTGAAAAAGGTCTTAAGAGCTGCAGGCAGGCTGGGTTGCACAGCCTGTCCACAGTTCGGAAGAGCTGAACTGGTCGGTTCTGAGCGGCAGCAATCTCCCTGGACAGGAATTATGCCTTCTTACTGGAGATCGCTGATTGGTAGATCTGATAGTGTTCAACCAATCTAAGGTGGTCAGCTGCCAAGGTGGATTTATGCCAATGCCGCTCTAACCTACATCCTACTCGCTGCAACTCCATCAAGGACCCATCAAACCATGGGGCCCATGGGCGAAGGGGGAGAGGACGAACACGGACAGGAGCAATCAAGTCCAGAGCTACAGAAATAGCCTTATTACAAGCCACCACTAGAGCCTCTGGACTTGAGCTGGCCACAGGAAACTCCAAGAGATCAATCACTGCCACTAAGCCTTTGGGACACACTTTCCATAAAGGGCGATAACTGACCATCTCCACAGGGGCAGACCTTCGAAGAGGGGCACAAAAATTGAACCTGCCAGTGTAACGATCAGACCAACTGACCAGTTCCACCTCCAAATCTGAGGCCTCAATCCCCAGGAGGAAGACCAAATCAAGTGAGTGACCATGTTTATGTGTGGCAGAGGTAACCACCTGTGTAAGGCCCAGAGATGTCATAAGCTGGAGGAAGTGTTGTCCAAACTGCTAGAGTTCATCATCGACCCAGGCACTGAAGTCGCCCAGTACCATCAATCTGGGTGACTCCAGTGTCATGTCGGTGACAAAATCTGCTACTTCCTGCAGAAAACACATCTCGTCCCCAGGTGGATGGTAGATGAGGGCTATCCTGTAACTTACATCAGCTACCACTGTACACTGAAATGATTCAGCCTCCTCAACTGGTACACTCGTGAGGCCTAACTTGGTCTTGAAACAGACTGCCATCCCCCCCCCCCCCCCCCCCACGATCCAATCTCAGGCGGTGAATCACCGAGTACCCGGCCAGAACTGCAGCCTCCAAAATGGGACCAGCATTTTCATCAAGCCAGGTTTTGGTAATGCAAGCCAGATCGGTTGTTCCAACAAGATCAGCAATAATTGCCATCTTGTTTTTAACAGATCTGGCATTGCATAACACCGCTCGAGTTGGATGGGCTTCCAGGGCTGCCCTGGCTACTTGCCTGCCACAAAAGGTAGTGCCCTTGGGTATGGGGACTAGACAGGGAGAACCCCATTCCAGACTCCATTTTGCCCCAGGGCATCTTCTAATAAGTAGTTCTCTGATGGATG
Source organism: Neoceratodus forsteri (assembly GCA_016271365.2). NCBI lineage: Eukaryota > Metazoa > Chordata > Ceratodontiformes > Ceratodontidae > Neoceratodus > Neoceratodus forsteri. The sequence goes on from CM057455.1 coordinate 703,905,219, forward strand.
AAGGCTTCTCCGAGGATTGTTTACTGATTTCAGGGACCAGGATCTTTGTCTACAGATCTCTCCTGAGATGTCATACCTTTTCAGGGTCTCTCTTTTCACCAGGTCATAATTTTCTGACTGTGCAGTGTCCTTATTGCTGTAGGAAAGTTGGACTTTCCCTGTCATGTAAGGTACCTGTCTGATTGCCTATTACTGCGTTGGCAACTGGCAGACTGGGGAAACCCTTTCAAAAGTTGTCAGTTATGCTTCAATGTCATTCAAGGGACACAACTTTGTAAGTTTAATGTCTTTTAAGTTGTTGGTGTTTTGTTGCTGTTCTGGACCAGTGCAAGATCCACCATCTTTGACAACTTGCAAGGCATCCATCAATTGCTGCATCTCTTCTCTTCTTTGCTGCTCCTGCCATGGCATGTCTTCTTTTATCTGCTTCTCAAGTTGTTGCCTTTCTTCTTTTCTCTGTGCCTCTAAATGTTTGAATCTCTTTTTTTCTCTGCTGCATCTCCTCTATTCTCTGTTTCTCCATTTCTGCTTGTTATATAGCCCACCATTTGAAAAAGGCAGTGGCTTTCAGGTTCTGCCTCTGCCTGTTCTTTTTTTCCCATCGCTGCAGCTGGCTGTACAGTCTCAACTTGAACTTCTCTCTCTGCTAGTTTGGCTGTCATTCTTCTGGTATTCATTCCTGGACTTGCTGCTGCAGAATCCATACCTTTCTTCTATGCTTCACTACTACCAGGTGTAGAACTCACACACAAAACTCCTGGCTTAGACTATGAACGGTGTGAATCCCACTTAGACTGACACCATTAGTCATCAAGGCACAGGTCAGGAAGCACAGGATGACTAGGAGCAGTTTAAAAATTCACAGATAGTTTTATTTTTTCTCAATAACAGCAAAACAAAAATAAAAACTATTCAGTGTACAGTATTTATTTACAAAGGCAGTACAAACAGAGAAAACTAAGTCATTCTTCTGAGGGTATCTCTTAATTCCGAGTTTCAGTCTCTTACTCTCTTTGTCTCTCTAGCAAAAGCATTACTGCTCTTCTTATATGTCTTTGTCTGGGAACTCATTAAGAGAGCCTGCTTCTCACATCATGTTCTTGAAAGTTTGCAGAATGTTCTTGTCAGTTTCTTTCCTGGCAGGTGCAACAAAACAGAACGTAGTGACCCAGAACTGACCTCTTGTTTACAGCTCTGCAAAAGGCTTAAACACTGCATCTCAGGTTGAAGTTCCAAATAGCTTTTTGCAATCATTTCAACAGTATAACTATATACAGTTTTAATCAGACGGGTCCCACTATCAGTGACATTTCCACATAAAGATTCACATATAGTTTTATACCTACATATATGCAAGGGGTAAGAAAGGACAGAAATATCAAGGGAAGGCAGAGTGATAGCAAGAGGCAGAGAATTGTGAAACTGTCAAAGTGATCAGTTCCTAGGTCTCACAAGAAAATTTGGTTGTGCAACCAGACAGAGAAGAAGCAAAAATGGAAAGGATAGAACAGACCCTTGTGTTTAAACTCTTTCTGCATAACAAATGGGGCAGGGCCTTATTCATCCCTGTCACAGAAAGGTACCATTTTAACATGTGGTGCAACTCAGAAACACTGGAATAGTAAACATAAAACCCAAATTTTAGTTGGCAAATCACACTTGGCCCCTCCAAATACCCTACTCACTGCCCCACCACACCACACTTACAGCATCAAGATGGAAATAAAAGTGTCAGAGTTCAAATATCCTCATTGGAACCCATTGCTCCAACTTCACATCTCTCTCTCTCTCTCTCTCTCTCTCTCTCTCTCCCTCCCTCCTACTGCTTTTTAATGACAAATAATGCAGTGTCTTAAGGTTCAGAGAAAATAAATGTGTGATCTTCATCACCAGTAGTTTAACTAGCAGTAGCATTTTATGATGAACTTTCAATTCCCAGAAGTCCCTCCTAATGGGATCAAATTGCTTGCACTGAATCTTTGTAATGTAAGACAAGTGTGGGTAGATCACGATTTTTACATCCTCCCATGTTGCACCTTGCTGTTGGTGAGCTGCTTTTAAAATATCTTTTGTATTGATCCTGGTACAAATCACCAGTAGGGTTCTCAAATTCTGGGACCCAGTTGCTCTTCTTGCAGTTATACAGTAAGCTTTTTCAAAATATAGTGGCTCCACAATATTCTGTGCCTTTCCCAGCCAAAATTCGATAAACTGCATAGGGTTATCACCCTCTGCTCCCTCCAGAGGCCTACCAAGCGAAGATGACAAGCTCAGGAAATGTTTTCCATTGATTCTAGTCACTGCTATAACAACTGGTTTTCTTGTATTAATTTAGCCATAGCATCACAGCCTTCCCAGCATTAGCATCTGCCTTTTCAGTTGTCATCTGCACGGCATCCACTCTGTGCTCAAGAGTAAATACTTTCCCTGTAAATCCATCAGACTTTTTATCCATGTCACTGACTGCCCAATAGAGTTGGGACAAGGTATGATTAACCGTGGCTAAAGTCACCTCTCCCTGCAGGAGGGTCTGCTGCTGCTTTGATGGTTGTTCAGTGGCCTGCTTGCTCATGGTGGATTGAGTGTTTTTAGGTTTGAAAAAGTCTGATTGTGAAGCATAACTTTTTGGATGACCCGTTTTGGTAGATACCAGGTAGTACCTTTGCAGATAATAGTAAATTCTGAAGTAAATATCGAAAAAAAGCAGTTTTAAATCAAGCAATTATCCCTCCTCTGGAGCTAAAACAAACACTTTTCCTCTACTCAGCTGCCTAGCCATGCACCCTCCATCTGCTTTTCATGATACACTTCCCTATACTCCTCCCTCTGTTTCCTTTACCTCCTGAATGCTAACTTTTTTGCCCTAACTTTCCCATCCACTTATTTTGAGAACTATAGTGGTCTCTTTTTCCTCTTGTTTTTGCTATCTTGCCTAACACAAAGGTTTGTTACCTTCACTATGGCCCCTGTTAGTTTTGCCCACTGTTCCTCCACTCCACTCAAGTCTACCCCCAACCAGGGAATTAGTGAGGTATTCCCCCATCTTTGTAAAGTCAGTACTCCTGAAGTCCAGGACCCTTGCCTTTGTTTGGTTTGACTGCCACAGTACTTATATTGAACCACACCATGCAGTGAACACTGGTCCCCAGGTGTCCACTCAACATGACATCTACAACACTGTCCCCTTTGGTGAATACAAGGTCAAATATTGCTCCCTCATGAGTGAACACTCTTACTAGATGCCTGAGGAATGCTCCCTGCAGGGAATTCAGGATGTCCCTGATCCTAGCTGAAGCTGCAGTTGGGAGACTTCAATCTACATCTGGCAGATTGAAGTCCGAAACCAACAACCCCCCCCTTAGTCACCATCTTTTGGATGGTTTGTACCAGAATCTTGTACATCTCCTTCCATTGTGTTGGGGGCCTGTATATCATGCTGATATGTTGTCACATGACTGCAGCTTGGTTTCCCACTCCTCTGGCTCTCCTGGTTTCACTGGTTTGCTGTTCTCCTCCATGCTGCTCCCTGGCTGCCACTACCCCTCTGTGGCCTCTACACATCCTGTCATCTGATGGGTATGAGGGAGACCTCCTGCTGGCCTGCTGTTGGGTCTGCTTCTCCAGCACTGTTTGTTTGCCTGTTCTTGGTGTGCTGTTCTTCCATTTGGGGACTGTTGGGGGCTATTGCTGATCTGACAGCTTGGCAGTTTTCTCTGTGCAGCTGCCAGACACATTCTAACTCCTGGTTCTTCTGTCAGCTGGGGGTGGGGACCATTCTGTTTGCAGCCATAAGTGTTGTAATCTTGCTACTCCATTCCTCTTCTTCTGTTGTTCTCATCTTTTGTTCTGCTGCCTGCTTGGGGGGGGGGCGCTGATCCCACCCTGCCTGCTCTGCTCTTCCCCATGGCCTCCTTTGGTGTGTGTGTGGGGGTCTGTCCTGCCTACTGCCTGGTTCCTTGGCACTTGCTGATCTTCCTCCTGCTGCCCCCCTCACTTGCTGGGTGCTCTTGTGGCTGACTTCTTTCTCCTGATCTGCTGCACTGCCTCTCCTGCCTGCCTGCCTACCTACCTGCCTCTTTTCATTGTTGTTGGGCAGTGCACTGTGGAAGGCTATCCCTCCTTCTGTTTTCTGCCCTGCTGCACCTTCTCCTTTCTGGTCCCTCTGGCCATGGCTGTAGCCATGCTTTGCTTTGTCCTTTCTCCTGAGCCTTGCTCCCTACCTAACTTCTACAACTTTCCTCTGCTTTTTCTTTGCAGGGCTCATGCCCCACCAACAGCTAGGCTTATGTGTCAACCACCATTGGGCTCTTGTCCCAAGGACTACAGGACTCATGCTCCCTAACTGGCAGGCTCAGTTAATTGCAGATTTCTTTTCTGTGCTGTAGATCTTAAGTCTAGCTTTAACTGTTCTGTAGTCTGAGGATAGTTTAGTTGTCCTGTAGTCTGAGTATAGTGCAGTAGTATAACCTCTCTAAGGGTTCCTTTGGTCATCTGACTTCAACTCTGTGACACCCTTGGCCTATCAAACCCAGGAGTTGTTTGGGCAACTCATTTGCTTGGCACTGATTCATCCACTGCACCTGCTATGTACTGTACACGACCAGTCTATACTCGTACCCCTTCCTTTAGTGTGACCATGTTCCCACCAACCTTGCTCCCTAACCATGGGGTGGAGCCCCAGCACCTAGGGTTCCTTTAATCATCGTACCTCAACTCTGTGACACTCACTTATGATGAGACTTCAAACTTTCTGCCAAAGGTGGCTTCCTGGAACAATAAGCTGGTGCCTCCATGTAAGGAAATTAATCGACCAGAGCAAAGAGTGGGGCCACTTAGCACCCAAGGAAAAATAGGACTTTTGAGCTAGGTCACATTAAAAATAGTTTAATAGCCAAAGTTAAACACACAGAGTAACACCCCACAACTAAACACCAATGTTTCATGTTGCTCAGATGCCTTGACAAAGCATCAGAGCAACAAGCAGATGTGATATTGTGGGTGCTGCTGTGTTTTTTAACTGTGGATATTAAAGTATTTTAACTTGACCTAGCTCAAAGGTCCTGTTTTCCATTGGTGCTGAGTGGCCACACTCTTTGCTCTGGTCAATATGTTTAGGCTTCCTATATGTGCACAAGTTAGGTATTATTCCATAGCAAAGTTCAGCTCCTCGCAGGAGGCTAATCTTCCTTATGGGAGCAGAGCCTCCTTCCTCCAAGGGCGTGACCTTCTCTTTGGGTCCCTATAGTCATGATATCAGCTCTGAGACACCTTCAAGGATGATCATCTCAGACAGATGGAGTCAGTTCCTACTACCTACTACCTCAAAAGTACACTAATCCCCTGTTTCTTCTCTAGTTACACAAACGTTCAAGCCATTTGAGCCGGCCGGTTTTCCTTGTCTTCTTCACAGTCAGTTTTTCACTGTTTTATATTACACTCAGATGTAAAAGACAATTGCATGGGCTGTGAGGATGGAGACCTAAAACCTTGGATCCCAGCGATATCTTCCACATGGGTTTTTTCCTCTGCTTTGTGCTGAAGATCATAAATGGTAGCTAGGTAGTTTGCATGTATAGTTTACTCCACCAGTTGAGCTGGGTTTCAGATGGTGGTTCCTTGATTTGGTACTGCTGTGGTCTTCCCTTCACTCCTTAGTGGAATAATGTCCTGATGGGTTTCAATGCCTTGAGCTCTTAATTTTGGGGCATCTTCACTATGGTCTGAGTCAGCAAAAAACTCTCCACTGCATGAGTGTGCCAGGTGTAAAAAAACAACCAAAAAACAGAACAAACACCGGCACCACTCAACAGATAATCAAAAAGCTTTATTCAGATATAAAAACACATACCTTCCATAGACCGTGTCACTGTACAAATCCCAACTGGTTTTGCATTCACTTCATCATCAGGGGGATGGGGAAAAGGGGAAATACCAGTGTTTTTAAGTCAGTTACTTAAAGTGATGGTGCACATACTTAAACCAACAAAATACTGAAAGTGTTATAATAATATTAAAAAGTATTAAAGGATATCACCAAAACCATAAGTAACATTGAGAAATGCAGCTAATCAGAGCAATTAATAAAGAGCTGTAGCCAAATATAATAAACATATTGAATATTCATATGCTTGAATCTTTAAACTGGCAATTCCAGCCCAAAGTTAAGAGTCCAGAGGGCACTCTTCTAAAGGTACTCTTCTAGTGCCAGAGTTAAGTTGGTTATTCATCTCTTCTCTGCACTCTACAAGTAAAAAAACACAAGGAAAGGGACATTAGACATGGTAATAAATCCAATTACAGTACAAAAACCAACCCCTATTTTATACATGGAATTGAATCAGTCCTGTCATTCAGAGGTTTGGTGGTTGGGATTGAAAACAAAAAGCTTAAATCTGTATTGTATTTCACAGTAGCTGTTGCTGGATGGATGGATGGCTAAGCACTGTGGGGAGGAGTTATTTTCCCAAGTAACAGAGTAACCAATCAAGATTGTGTGGATTTCAGTTTTAAATCTGTTTTTAGTTGTTCACTGAGGCAGTTTGCTTGAGGGGAGTTTGGAATAAGATGTGAGTTTTTTTCTGAGAGCTTATTTATCTCTGAGATATTTTGTAAATTTTAGTGGTGTTTTTTAGCTTAAATGTGTAGTTTACAGCTGCTGGCTGAGCACTGTACTAGATTTGGTGTTTTTCTTCACTTACATTTGCAGTTTACAGCTGCTGGCTGAGCACTGTGCTAGGTTTGGTGTTTTTTTTAGCTTAAATTTGTAGTTTGCAGCTGCTGGCTGAGCACTGTGCTAGGTTTGGTGTTTTTTTAGCTTAAATTTGTAGTTTACAGCTACTGGCTGAGCACTGTGCTAGGTTTGGTGTTTTTTTAGCTTAAATTTATAGTTTACGGCTGCTGGCTGAGCACTGTGCTAGGTTTGGTGGTTGAATTGCAAAAGCCCCCCGCCCCCAGCCTTTCTTAAATACTAAAAATACACTGGGGGTTGGGCTTGAAGGATGTGAAGGAGGTGCTGGGAAATAGTGCTGCCAACAGACAGGGTCAAGACAGAAAGAAGAGGAACCGTGAGAGGGAGAATGGAGGAGAAGGAACAATGAATAGGAAGGAGTAATGGGACAATGGCGATGGCTTGGGGCAGTCTGGGAAGGGGACAAGGTAGTGGGGCAGGCCGGAACAAGGGTCCATGGGGGGGCAAAGGAATCCTGGAAAAGGGGGAACAGAAGTCACAAGGGAGGAAGGATCATGGGGTGTAATAACTGTGGAGGGGCAGTATTCATGGACATCCTGTGGAGAACGGGGGGTGCCCCATCTGTATAAGGCTGGGGAGGCTAGAGAAGGAAGTAGTAAGGCTAAGGGGGGAAGTGTCAAAGATGATGAAGGGACATATTATGTTGGGAGGAGAAAAGAATGTGGAAAGCACAAAAGACATCCAGGAAAAGAAAAAAAGATGGGAGGAATAAGAAGGACGGAGGTGGTCAGGACAAGGGGGCAGTGGGGATGACACAGGTGCGGGAGACAAACATGCAATGAGAATAGGAGAAGGAGTACAGGGAGTTGGTCATACTGGGAGCTCAAATGGGGGCAGATCTCTAGCAGAGAAGTCAAAGGAGGCGAAGGAGGAAGGAGAAGTACAGTCCATGGATACAAAGAACAAAACAACTGTGGAGGGAGATGGAGAAAAAGGTGAATTGGGGCAAAAAGATTGAGTACAGTGGAGAACACAGGGGTAGAAGCAGAGACAATAGGAGGGGAGATTGTGCAGGAGGAGGAAGGAAAGGAGAAGAGGAGGACAGGGAAGGCAAGAAGGGAGGTGTCTTGGTCTTGATGGACTCGATACTAAGAGGGATCACGTGGGGAACCAAAGGGGAGAGGCACAGTAGAATTTGGGTGGAGGCCATGCCAGGAATGAAGGTGGAAAGGTGGGGCAATCCGTGCTAAGGTATGAAAGCAGGGGAAGGGAAAGGCCTTACCTAGTACACCTGGGGATGAATGACCTGGCTGATGGGACGGTAGTGGAGGTTAAGAGGACGCTTGAGGAACTGGGACCTCTGTGTGAGGCAGCGGGCAGATCTGTCACCTTCTCTGAGGTACTTCCCATTCCCAGTGCAAGCATGGCAAGAAAAGGGAGAATTCAAGAGTTTAACGAATGGCTGGGGGTCTTGTGTCAGGAAAGGGGGTATGTGCTGGTAGAAGGGTGGGGGGGACTTGGGATAACAGCAGTCTGTATTCAAAAGATGGACTGCACCTAAATGAGGAAGGAAAAAATGTACTGAAAGCAAGGAAAAGAAAGCACATTGAGAAGCAGTTAAACAAGGAGGAGGGTTAGCAGGAGGGATAGTGGTGTTCAGAGGCCTAGTGCTGTGAAACCAAATGGGCTTACCCCCTGTGATAGCAAGGTAAGGAGGCAGGCAACTACTAAAGGAGCGGACATAAGGGGAGAGAGGCAGGGGGAAGGTAGAGACGAGGGTTGGATGGTGGTAACACTAAATGCTAGGAGTCTGGGGAATAAGGGGGCAGAACTATAGGCTCTCTTGGAGGAGGAGGGCGTGGACTTGGCAGCTATAACTGAGACATGGGCCATCCAAATCCACGACTAGGACATGGCAGTTCTGAGGTACAGATTACACCAGAAGGATAGGGAAAAGGAAAGGGGGAGGGGGGGTGGCACTGTATGTAAAGGAGGGATTAAAATGTGTAAGGGAGGAGGGAGACGAGAGAGATACAGAATCACTGTGGGTGCAACTACTGGATTCCAAAATTAGATCACTAAGACTTGGGGTGGTGTACTGGCTACGCTCTCAAACTGAAGGGATTGACAGGGTACTGGCAAAACAGATCAGGAGAAAATGTGGCAAGAGGGGGTGGTGATAGTAGGGGACTGCAACTTGCCAGGGGTGGAGTGGGACACACCTACCACTAAGAGCAGAAGGGAGCCGGTAATGCTGGACACCTTCCAGGAAAGCTTTCTAGTACAGTTGATCAAGGAACAAACTAGGGAAAGGAACACCCTTGACCTTGTACTGATGAACAGGGAGTGGATGAGGTATGTGAGGGTGGAGGAACCACTGGGGGGGGAAGGAGTGACCACTGGACAGTATGGTTTCAGTTACAGACAGCTAAAGAGAGGATGGCATCTGGCACAAGGGTGCTGGATTTCAGGAATGCCAACTTTATGATGATGAGGGAAGTAGTACATGGGTTCCTGTGTAAAATTCAACTGGGTATGGACACACAACAAAGGTGGGAGCTGATAAGAGAGGAGATAGTGGAAGCAACAGAAACTTGCAGAAGAGCCCAAACAAGAAGACTATGGGGAAGAAACCCAGCTGGATAAGTAAAGGGGTGCTAGGCAAGGTGAGGAAGAAAATGGCAGCTTACAGGAGATACAGAAAATCAGGGAGGGAGGACGATAGGGAGGAATACCTGAAATAAATTAAGCAAGTGACCGGGGACGGGGTAAGGGCAGCCAAGGCAGCAAGTGAACTCATGCTGGTGCAGGGCATAAAATAAGGGGAAAAAGATTTCTTCAGGTACATCAGGGAGAAATGAAGCTGTAAGGACCAAATTGTAAGAATTATGAAGGAGGGGGGATTGGTGGAAGAAAGGGGTGAAAAGGCAGAAGTGCTCAATGACTACTTCTGTTCAGTCTTTACAAAAGAAAAGGAAGGAGTGCTACCCATAATAGGAGGGAGGATAGAAACAGATGGAGGGTAACGGATGGAGAAATCACAGTGGAGAGGGTGCTGGAGGGGTTAAGGGCATTGAGGGTAGACAAGGCTCTGGGACCGGAGGGAGTATATCCAGAAGTGCTGAAGGTGCTGGCAGAGGTTCTGGCAGGACCCTTGGCAGACTTATTTAATTCATCTCCAGACACAGAATGCATGCCACAGGACTGGAGACTGGCTCACATGGTTCCCCTCCACAAGAGTTGACCCAAGGATGAACCGGGAAGCTATGGGCCAGTAAGTCTACATCCATAGTGGTGAAGCTAATCGAGACCATTCTAAAGGATAGGCTAGTGGCACTACTGGAGGGGAACAGGGTGTGGGACGGAAGGCAGTATGGCTTTGTCAAGGGCAGGTTATGTCAGACCAACCTGGTGGACTACTATGACTGGATGACTAGCCAAATTGACAGGGGCCATGCGGTGGATGTCCTGTACCTAGACTTCAGTAAGGCCTTTGATTCAGTACCACATAGGAAACTTGGAATCAAGCTACAGGGCACAGGTGTGGGAGCAAAACCGGTGGGGTGAGTGGAGAACTGGCTAAAAGACAGGTGGCAGAGGGTGGTGGTAGGTGGGGAATGCTCATCCCCTAAGCCTGTGATATGTGGTATTCCACAGGGTTCAGTTTTGGGCCCAGTGCTGTTTGGCATATTTATTGCAGACATCTCGGAGGGCATCAGCAGCAAAATCAGCCTGTTAGTGAATGATACCAAGATGGGAGCAGTGGTGGATGACCAGGGGGGGTTGCGGGAGCTACAGGAGGATCTGGCAAGGCTGGAGGCATGGTCTGACAGATGACAGCTGGGGTTCAATGCAAAAAAATGCAAGGTGTTGCACTTCGGATTAAAAACTCAGAAGAGAAGCTACCATCTGGGGGGAGTGCAGCAGGAGGTAACAGAAAAGCAGAAGGATCTGGGGGTGCTCATCACAGAGGCAATGAACAATTCTGCACAATGCAGAAAGGCAGCAGCAATGACCAATAAAATGCTGGGATGCATTGCAAGGGGAATTACCTCAAGAAGAAGGGAGGTTATTCTGCCGTTGCACAGATTGTTGGTTAGACCCCAGCTGGAATACTGCATGCAGTACTGGTGCCCGTACCTACAAAAGAATATTAAAGAGCCCCTGACACCATTATAAAAACTTACAAAATATATGAGAGTTAGACAGTTCAGTTTGTATTTCATGTATTTTCTATAATTATTTACTTTTTCTTTATTACCAAGGACAGCTGTACGAAAGAGGCTTACTGTTCCATAGACTTTATCTGCTCTTTCCACTATCCTACATATGACATCATAATCCAGGTTGCACCAGGAAACAAATTTCTGGTCATGGTGCTTTTCCAGTTACCAACTTTTAAATAAAGAAATAAATAAAATAAAGAATCCCTGTTTATGGCATCATAATAATCCCCACAACAACAGGCTGTAATGTCATAAACAGAACTGTGATGTCATATGTAGGCAAACAGCCAGAACAGATAGGGTAGTGATCCTGTTTACATGCAGATGTCCTTGGTGATAAAAAAGAATGAGAAATACAGAAATAACAATAAAATATAAACTCACTTGTGCTAAACATTACATTTTCGCAAAGTTGTCACAATGGTGTCAGGGGCTCTTTAAGCTGTTAGATGGAATGCAGCGTAGGGAGACAAAGATGATTCAAGGTCTGGGGGAATTGCCATATAAGGTCAGACTAAGAGAGTTAAACATGTACACACTGGAGGAGAGGAGGGACAAAGGGGGATATGACTGAGACCTTCAAATACTTAAAAGGGATAATCAAATGGACACAGAGTGTCTGTTCAGGAGGAGGGTGGGGAGAGACACTAGGGGCCATAACATGATATTGGAAAGGGGTATATTCAGGAGGGAGGTGAGGATGCATTTCTTTATGGAGAGGATAGTGGCAAAGTGGAACGCACTACCAGCTGAAGTGGTGGCATGCACCACAGTGGAATGCTTCAAGAAGGGGTGGGACAGGGCAAAAGTGAGGGTAAAGGAAGGTAAAGGGGGGTGGGGCAGCTGCTAAATAGGAAGCTAGCTGCATTCATGAGCAGCCTAGATGGACCATGATGGCCTTGCTGGCAATTTTCGTGTGTTCGTATCTCAAAGCCCCCAGTGTGAAGTTCCAATAGGACTCCTGCCTAATACGTTTGTGGCCCAAATTACCACCCTGAGGTCCCACCCCCCACTTTTTCCACTCCACAAAATTTGAAAACATGTTTTTCCTTAGTATTCTAGCTCTCCTTACAGTGCTTGGAAAAAGCATTGGTGATATCTTCATTTTAAAATGCTTCTAAGGTGTTTACCAGTATGCAGCTTGAAAACTCTAGCGCGCTCTTCCCCACATATAATCTTCCACATCCACACACAGCCATATACACTAAACTAGTAGTGCTACAACTAAAAAAGGATCTCATCTCAAATATTTTAATGTTGTTAACACTGGTGAATGTGTTGCTCTTTAGGATGGAAGGGCAACATTTTCAGTTGCTATAGCCATAGGTCCCACAAGGGCATGGTGGCCACCACTGTTCTGTTGAAAGTGTGAGTGGTACCTGGTATGCTGTCACTACGGCAACAATTTTACCATGACCAGCAATACAGTGACAACACCAACAGGTGACTGTACTGTCAGCACAGGAGCCTGGCACTGCTTTATGGGGGTCTTGCACCCCCTCCCCAAATCAACTCTGACTCAGAGTTGATTATTTTAGTTACGAGGGGTGGGGGGCGTGTGGGCAGAGTCCCCCCCCCAAAGAAAACACAGTCTCAAGTGACCAACTTTATGCCGACTGCAATTGCAGTCGATATAAAGGTGTTGCTATAACGTCGGTCGATAACGAATTTGACGACTGACTGTCATGGATCCAAGGTACCTCAGGCTGCATACTGTGCACTGAATGATCCTGTAAATTTCTACCTTTCTTATATACCATTCTAGGGGGCAACCTTGTGATCTCTTTCAGTAGAAGATCAGAATGTAACATTTTCCAGTTATCCCTGAGAACCTTCCCAATCTCTGTAGATTGCGTAGTGCACATTGTAACAAAATTCATTCCAAAGGGTCCCGTCTCCCCTATTACTAGCCAATCATAATCCCACACTTGGAGATTTCAGAGAAGTAGCCTTGGCACTCACATTCCTATCATTTTGATGGTGACTGTAGCACATATTGCAGCTTACTCTAAAGGAGTACTGTGTCCTCTGTCTCAAATTTTCATTTTTGGTTTGTTAGTGTTGTGTACTAGGTAGATGTGTTCAGGGTTTTGTCATCATAGGATTACATGTTTGTGTAGTCTGTTGTCTCATCTATTGTTTGTAATTGATGTCTTTAAACAATAAAGATATGAAACAAATTAAAAACATACTTACATTTTAAAACATAAAACACATGTAAAGAAAAACATGTATAAAAAAGCACTATCACTAGAGGAGAGAAGAGGAGAAAAAGAAATTGAATTTTCCTGGACCTCCAGCACTTTCTGACTCCACTCAGCATGATTTGCCCATAAATCTAAAGTGAAAATTCACTGTGATCTAACTGTGGGAGGGAGCGGGTATGCCAAGAAATAAGATGTGCCAGGCAGAAAAAGGAAACTTTTATGAAACGTTTATAAAAAAAACAAATGGATTAAATACATAAGGAAGGGTAATCAAGATAACACACTTATTCAACCTCTTGTTGTCCCAAGGAACCATTCCCTCTATCTGGAAAACAGCACATGTAATTCCATTATTTAAATCAGGGGTCCCTTGCGATCTAAATAACTACAGGCCGATCTCCATTCTTCCTGTGCTGTCAAAAATGCTGGAAAAAATTGTAAGCTTACAACTGATTTCTTACCTGGATACCACAAATCTTCTAAATCCTGCACAATCCGATTTCAGAGCCAAGAATAGTACTATTACAGTCTTGGCAAAAGTGACCAATGACTGGCAGAGAAATCTGGACAACCAGAACTTTGTATGCGCTGTGTTTTTGAACCTGAGTAAGGCATTCGACAAGGTCGATGGTAGTCTGCTACTCTCAGCCCTGAAATCCACAGGATTAGATACGCTATCCTTGCGATGGTTCGCCAACTACCTTTCTGGCCTCCAACAGCAGGTTAAGGCTGAAGGCGAGTTATCACCTCTTAAACCTCTGCTAAGAGGTGTACTTCAGGGTTCGATTCTTGGTCCCATACTTTTTGCTATCTATGTTAACAACATTGACGACAATATATCCAAGGCCACGGTCCACCTATTCGCAGACAATATGGTCATTTACCTGAGTTGTCTGTCACCAGAAGCTGCATGTAGTGTCCTTCAAACTGAATTCAACCAGCTTCAATTCCAGCTCCTAAACAAAAAACTCCTGTTGAACGCAAAGAAAACTAAGGCAATGCTTTTCTCTCCCTACGTATATGCAGTACACGCAGCACCACAGGACCCCTTCTGTAGATAAATATAATTCTCTGAGAAAATCTAGAATTTGTTGCAAAATTCAAGTATTTGGGAGTCTGGCTTGACAACAAGCTTTACTTCACTAATCACATCAAGGAATTACTAAAAAAAATTGCATCAGGCTTGGTCTGTCCTTCAGGATTAGCCACTATCTCACAAGCAATGCCAAATTAACATTGGTCCAAGCAACGTTTCTCTCAGTGATTGACTACGTGGACTTCCTGTACAGCCATTGCCCTACCTCCTACCTTGCAAAACTAGACACACTACCCTGAGATTTAGTACAGGACTTCCTTTTACCACATATCACTGCTCCCTGTGCTCAGCAGTGGGATGGACCTCACTGCAGTTTAGGAGGAACATAAATGCGGCTCTATGGGTGTACAGGGCCATATCCAATCATCTTCCTCAATATGTAGCAGACTGCCTCCCGCTAAGCACACTAAGCAAGTATGCCCTGAGAAGCTACTCCTCTATACTGTTGAAGGTACCCAAAGATAATTCTCACTTAGGAAGAACAGCCATTAGTTTTGTACTGCCTTCCTTGTGGAACAATTTACAGAAAACAATAAAACTTAGTGTACCTATATCCGTCACTTCCTTTAAGTCCCTTTACTCACGTCTATTTAAGGAACAATGCAAGTGCTTTACACACCATTAGTCTGAACTTTTGACCATAGACCTGGCTGGCTATCTACTATTAACTAGGTCTACTCTTTGCCTAGCCTTCCTCAATGGGATTTACCTATATGCTCCCTGTTCTGCACATCACATCCCAGGCTGGGCTTTTCCCATCCTGATAATTGATATTTCTGTCCTCACCGTCTCGCTCCCGGTCCCTCTTTTCATATCTCCCCTAGTCTTCTGCTACCCCCACCCTCACCCCCCTACCCACTCTAGTCCCCTTCTCTTCACCCTTAGTAGTGCTCCTTCCTACCCTCCTGCCATCCTCTGCCCTCACCCCCTATTCATTTTAGTCCCCTCTCCACCTTACCCACCTGCTATCACTTACCTCGTATTCCCTCCTCACTCTCTCTTTCCCGACTTACACAATAGTAGCCACTCCACCTCCTACTGCTTTGGGGTGATGCCTATCTAAATCATGACTATTCAGTTTTCTCTTATGTATATATGTTATTGCTAACTGTAAATGAAATATGCTGTTATGCTGATTACCTGGATTACAGATGCTTTCCTTGTATTACCTTGTATTCTCTGTATATAGATGGCACTGTATGTGTATGTGTACTGTTATGTATAATTGACCTACCCAGGACCATCTTGCAAATGAGCCCCACTCAACGATGTTCGCCTGGATAAATAAAGATTTGATTGATTGATTGATTGGTTCAGGGCCAGGAAGGCAGATCATATGAGGATCATTAAAGAAGCTGAACATGTATTCACTTGAAACCAAATGGGGGGCGGGGGAGATATGACAGCGATCTCCTAGTTCCTGAAAGGAATAAACAAGGTGAATTCTGAAGAGCTATTTACAACACAGAAGCTAGGAAACGGGGTCATGAGTGGAGGTTAATAGGGGGAAGTTTAGAAAGGATATGTGGCAGTATTATTTTACAGAAGGAATGGCTGAACCCTGGAAGGGTCTGCCAGTAGAGATGGTAGGTGTCAGAACCATAAATGGCTTCAAACACAGTTGGTATAAAACTAAGGATATAGGGCCATATGCACCATGCCAATGCACCATGGAAACCAGGTGCATAGGCATATATACCTGGAAATGCCATGCAGCAGGGGTCCCATGAAACCCCCGGTGGCAGTCACCAAATGTGGGCTGGCCAGGTGGCATCCGATTCCATGGTCACTCGTGCAGCTACATGCCAGGGCAGTCCGGGGAGAGATGGTGTTATGACCACACTATACGCCATTCACAAAGACGCATAGTGCTGCACACAGGGGAGCCTAGGAGGGCACTGGATATGGCAGGGGGGAACCTGCCACAACTGCTGTATGTGCCAAGCTCCCCCACAACAGATCCCCCACCCTGATCCCCTATGCCAGCCCACCCCCCCGACACACAACTTTGTCCTGTTCCCAGTCCTGTATGCCAGCCCATCCCCTAACACACGTCCCAGTCCTGGCCCCAGCCCAGAAGATAAACCCCCACTCCCCCACACACACACACATACAGTGCCCGGCCCCAGTCCGCATGACAGTGAACCCCACAACCAGTGCCCCATCCTGGCAGACCCTGCCCAGTACTGCACTCTCTGATAACCCACGATCCCTGATTCCAGCTCCCCTGACCCCCTCATTGGTGGTCAGTGGCCTTCCCCCTTGGCACTGACAACACCACCACCCCCATCCCTTGTACCTGCAAGTCGGTGCCACAGCAATGGACAGTGAGTGCCACATCCCTCAGCAGACCACCTCAGCCACCCACTATCCAACTGATGCTGGGAGCTCACCGCAATAAATAGGCAGCATGCTTCCAGCATCAAACAGATGGCGGACGGCCAACGTGGTGTGAGAAGGGATGTGCCACTCATCGTTAGTTGCAGTGGCACCAACTTGCTGGGATGGGGGGTGGTGTTATCGGTGCCACAGGGGATGGGACGTCACAGACCACCAATGATAGGGCAGGGGAGCTGGGATCAGGGGTCAAGGGGCTTGGAATGTGCAGTACTGGGCAGGGTCCACCAGGACGGGCCACTGGTTGGGGTGGCACTGTCATGTGGCTGCTCAGAGCACTGATGTGTGTGTGTGTGTATATGTGTATGTGTGTGTGGGGTGTTCTGTCTTACCGGACCACAGCCAGGGCACTGAAATGAGTGTGTATGGGTGGTGTTCTGTCTTCTGGACTGGGACCAAGACTGGGATGTGTGTTAGAGGGATGGGGTGGTATATTGTACCAGGGCAGCATATCTGTTGTGGGGTGGTTACACCCTGATGCCAGGACCAGGCAGGGGCTCTGATGTGGGGGGGAATCTTTACAGAGGGCAAGGCATAGTGCCACGGGATGGGTATTTGGCAGTTGGGAACATTTGAAAATGGGGACTGACTGCACTTTCCCTGGGTGTCTGAGTGTGCTATGCATGCACTTGGACCTGCACCTTTCCGCACTCCCCTGCTCCCGCGGAGCAGGGGATGCACTCTGGAACCCAGGACTGGCATCCAATTGGCTACCCATATGGGTCTGCTACTCTGCCCTCTCCACCCTTCTTATTTCTGCAAGCCGGTGGGGGTTGGACATGTGGACGGTGATGGTACATACCAGCCTGTGCACACCTGCCCACAGGCGTGGAGCTATGAAGGCAGGGTACTTGCTTCTGGCATGTACTTTCTGCCCATTTGTGCATTGGCCCCATAATTGTTACTCAGTAGAACAAGGGAGGTGGAAACACAGAGAACAAAAGGTAGAATGGCGAAAGTGTATACCCCACAGAGACAATAGATCCCAAGGTATAACAGGGTTGTATGGACAGACTATATTGACTATCGGTCATTTTCTGCTGTCTGTTTCTAATCATTCAATAAATCTCAATTCAGAATTAGATATAAAAACTGGGATTTTTAGAGATATGGACACAGAACTTGTGTCCGTATTTTGGATGCATGCTGCATCCAAACAAATGCGTTGTGGTGCTTGAAGCAAGTTTTCAAACATCACGATGCATTTACCCACACTTGCCTCTTTTTACGGAAAAAAAAAAATGATGCATGCATCAAATGTAGGTACATGCATAATTTTTGGGGGATCAGACATGGCAAGTAGACTTAGAAGTTAAAACAACTTTTAGGTGGTCTAACAGTCCAGGCAGATTTTGTGCAACGTGGTTTGAAAAACAGAAGTGGATGTTTGAAAATCTCACCCAAACACACTAGTTAATGCATGGCTTAAAATTTGAATTGTTAACCATACCTACTGGTTTTATTCCTTTAGTTTATAAATACAGTATGTACATGTTTTTCTTTACATGTTTCAGGTTTTAATATTAGGAATCATAAACATGGGATCCTGGACTCTCAAACCCCATTCCCTGATGAAGAGGCAGTATGTCCTTGAAGCGCTATGGAGTTCGAGCAATGGGTTGCAGCTGAGGATTGCTTATGTAAATGCCTGATTTGGAGTTAGTGCACTTGTATGCACTTCATAGTTATCTGTTTAAATTAGCGTTTGAATAAGTTTACTGCTACTTTTATTGTTTTTTTGCTGTTATTTATTATGTTTGATGTTATTTTGATATGTAATTGTGCTTTGATATGTAGAAAAGCGCATTATAAATACATTTTGATTTGATTTGTTTTGATTCATGCTGTTACCTGCATGGTACTGAGTGAACTATTAAAGTTTGTTTTGTTGTGCAGTACTTCAGCATCCAAGTGATTTCATACGTGGAGTGTGTCTGCAGCTTCCTTTCTCCACTCCAATATAGTCGACAACAAGAGAACATGCCTGTCTACAGTACAAGGCAGATAGAGATGCTCATTTTTTTCCAAAGTAAAACTGCTCATTTTCAATAATACTGTACCTTTTTCTCTCCAAGGTTTATGTGTGATAAATCTTCTACGCTGTCAGCTTCAACACATTAGGTGAGTGGTAAGGGCTTTCATGCCCATTAGTTTTTCTACAGGTATCACAAATCCCTCTTCATGCTGTCCCTGCTTTCTCCTAGTCCACGCTCCCTCAATTTTGTCATCAACGCCAGTTTTTAATTGGGTTCCATGCCTGCTTGGGTGACTGATCTCATTCTCCTGCTGTTCCCAGCTCAGTAAAATTTTTCATCTACTTCTCAGTGTTTCCCTTACTTGTCTACTGATTTTATTATATGGGACACAACTGAGTTTTTTTTATGGTGTTTGCTGATTTGCTCTGTGCAGGCTATACAACCTCAAGTCCAACTCTTGGAGAGTTGGACAATTATGAACATAAGAACATACGAAACTTTCCGGCAGAAACAGGCCTCACGGTCTAGCAAGTCTGCTTGCATGCGCAGCTAGCACCCCTATACTGCAGCTGCCCCACCCCCATCCCCCCTCTCACCCTCGGAAACTGCTCAGCATTGTTTACTCAGCCCCCCATTGCCCTGTCCCATGCTGCTTTGAAACTGCCCACCATCTTGCAAAACACCACCTCCTCTGGAACAGTGTTCGGTTTCAACATCACCCTCTCAGTGAAATATTGCCTCCTCATCTCCCTCCAGAATCTGCCACCCTCCAATCTTAGCCCATGTCCCTCATGTCCATTCCATTCCTCAGCTTAAACAACCCCTCTGTGCTAGATTTGTTGATCCCTCTCAAGAGGGGGTATTTGAAAGTTTCAGTCATATCTCCCAATCCCTTCTCTCCTCCAGGGTGTACAAACTCAAGTGTCTCAGCCTTTCTTCGTAGGTTCTGTTTTCCATCCCATGTATTATTTTTGTTGCTCAACACTGTACTGCCTCGAGCAGCCTGATATCCTTCATCAGATACGGATGCCAGTACAGCATGCAGTACTCCAAATGAGGCCTGACTAAGGACCTGTACAGGGACAGGATCACATGCTTGTGTCTGGAAGAGAACCCCCATCCAGTGCACCCCAGAATCCTATTGACTTAGCCACAGGCTTCCTGCACTGAGCAGAGTTGTTCATGCTCCCCGGTACTATGACCCCTAGATTCTTCTCCTCTTCAGTGACACCCAACCACACCGCACCCAACTAATATTCCCTCCTCTGGTTCTTCACCCTGAAGTGCATAACTTTGCACTTCTTTGCATTAAAACCCAATTGCCACCTTACTGGCCACTCCTCAAGTCTGGTTAGGTCACCCTGTAGCTTCTGCCACCCCTCTATGTCATCCACAATAGCCCCCATCTTGATGTCATCAGCAAACAAACTGATCTTGCTCCCAACCCCATGTGCAATATCTGATATGAACAGACCAAACAACAGCAGCCCCAGCACAGAGCCCTGCGGCACACTGATGGTCACTAGCCTATGAGATGAGTCCCCCCCCAAACCACCTGTTGCAGTCTGTCATCCAGACAATTCTTGATCCAGTTAGCCATCTTAGTCCCCACCCCTAAGTATTTCAACT
Source organism: Neoceratodus forsteri (assembly GCA_016271365.2). Taxonomy (NCBI): domain Eukaryota; kingdom Metazoa; phylum Chordata; order Ceratodontiformes; family Ceratodontidae; genus Neoceratodus; species Neoceratodus forsteri. Next base: position 703,925,438 of record CM057455.1, read on the forward strand.
TTGGCCCCAGCCGCCTGTGAGGGACAAAATTAAAGGCCTTGCTGAAATCCGAATAGAGGCTATCCACTACATGGCCCTTGTCAAACTTCCTTGTGACCCAGTCTTAGTATTCTATTAGGTTGGTCTGGCATGATCTCCCGGAGACAAATCCATGCTGCTGCCCATCCTGGAGCTCACTGGCCTCCAGAAAGGTTACCAGTCTCTCCTCCAAGCTCGAACTCAAAAAGAGATGTGCAAGAACAACGGGACACAATTTGAAGATAGAGGGGGGATGGCTCAGGGGCAATGTGAGGAAGTATTTTTTTCACAGAGGGTGGTGGACACATGGAACCGCCTTCTTGAGGAGGTCATGGGGTCAAAAACAGTGGAGGAATTCAAGAATGCATGGGACAGAGATAAGGCAATTCTTGTGGGGGGATAGGAAGAAGTAGGCTGTTGGTTAACTAGGATCTGCTGCTTATCCAATAGGTAGGGAAATGGGCAGACTAGGTGGGCCAAGTGATTCTTATCTGCCATCAAAATCTAAGTTTCTATTGCTTCCATAAGTTTACCCACTATGGAAGTGTGACTGACAGGTCTGTAATTATCCAGCTCATCCTTTGGGCTGCTCTTGTGGATAGGCACCACATGAACCAACCTCCAGTGCTGCGGCACACACCCAGTGTCCAGGGAGGTCTTGAATAGGTCAACCAGCAGCCTGACCAACACTTCAGCAATCTCCATGAATGCCCTAGGGTGAATGCCATCCAGACCTGGTGCGTTATCCACCATAAGTGCCTTCAGACCTTCCAATACCTTGCTTTCCAGAATCACCCCATCAGTCACCTCCTCCCAGTCCATGGAGGTATAGGACCTCCTACCTCCCTTGAGAACACAGAGCAGAAGTATTCATTCAGTACTTCTGCCTGTTCCTCCTCCTTCTCCACCCACCCCCCCCCATCCTTCTTGATCCTGACTATCTGGTCCCTTCAGTTCCTTGTCTCCCTTACATATCTATAGGATTCCTTCTCCTCCTCTTTAATGCCCCAAGCCAGCCTCAGCTCCTTGGAGGTCTTGGCCTCTCTTATTAACTTGGTTACCTCCTTGGGCCTCCTTGTGAACATCTACCTGTTCTCTTTCCTCCTGGTTCTTTTCAGTCTCTTAATAGCCACTGTCTTGGCCCTAACCCCTTCCAACACATTCCTGGTCATCCAGCATGGCACCTTAGCCCTGGTCTTCTTGTTCAGAGTCCTGGTGCACACTTCAGTAGCCTCCATCAGCTCAGACATTATGATATCCCACTTCTGTTGTGTGTCCATCTCTGACCTAATCCCCTGAAGGTGCCCCTCAGTATTTCCCTCGTCCTCCCAAAGTCCACCTGTCTGAAACATAGAAACATAGAATTTGACGGCAGATAAGGACTGCTTGGCCCACCTAGTCTGCCCATTTTCCTACCTAACAGATAAGCTGCAGATCCTAGTTAATCAACAGCTTACTTCCTCTTACCCACCTCTAGGACTGCCTTATGCCTGTCCCATGAAGTCCACTACCCTTGTTGCTGACCCCACAGCCTCCCTGCTCATGCTGAGTGTAAATTAAACTGAAAGGTGATCACTCCCAGCTAGTGAGTTCTCCACCCATTACTCCCTCATCATTTTCCCATTTGATAATACCAAGTCCAGTGTATTACCTAGCCAAGTTGGTTCCCCAACCATCTGCACCAGATGGCTATTCTGGAACTCATCCAGAAGTACCTATTTTTTTAACTGGAGCTACTCCATTCTAAAGTTTGTGGGTGATGAATTTCCTATACTGTCAGTTCCAACATAGGAAGATGAGGAGGTTTATGATAAAGGCTTCTGAGTCCATTAGTTATGCTGCAAGTAGTACAAGTCCATCTTCATGCTGTCCCTGCTGACTTTTGTTTCCTGCCAGCCTGGGCTTCTGCACCTTTATCATTAATATTCATTTTTATAATTGGCTGCCATGCTTGCCTGGGTGACTGATCTCCTCCTCTTGCTGCTCACAATTCAGTAAAATTATTCATACACTCCTCAGTGTTTCACTCACATGTATACTGATCTGACTATCTGAGCCACATCTGAGTTCTTTTTATGGCATATGCGTGCCTGTGCAGTGCTGGCTAAACAACCTCAAGTCCAACTCTTGGAGAGTGGAACAATTTTTTAAATGGAGATACTAACCTATGTAAGCTTTTTTTACACTGTAGACAAAGGTACATTATTCCAACTTTAAACTGTGGGACATTTCTATAAGAAATTTTGCTGTCCATTGACCTGTCCTATATAAGATTTTTGGTTTGCCCTTGTCATTGCCACTTTATGAATAATTACAAACATTTAAATCCATGGCAATGTTGGAAAAGTACTCTGTGTCAAACGCTTATTCTTGGCATAACAGGAAGCTTTGCCCATATTTGGCAGTGTCTGAATGGAAGTCAGCTTTAAAATCAGTTGCTTCTACATTCTGTGTGTTGCTACATCATTGTCATCTTAAACCAGCAGTGCAATGAAAAATGTTTCCTAAAGTATCATGCAGATCTCACTTACATGCAACATTTTCAAATGCTGGTCTGTTTGAGTTCAGCCAGGAACAATATCAAAGGAAGACTGTAAACAAATTTACAAAAACAAATCAGATGTTAGGCTTTTGCTGAACACTGGTCAACCTGCCACATTATTTCCATGCCCCTGTTCTATGCATCTAGACACGAACTTACTGTACAAACATTATTTTACAGAATCAGAAACCTGAGTAATTTCCATGTACTGTATGAGCAGTGGCATACCAAAGGCAAATGTCTTCTTTAAGTATGTAACAGCTTTCAGAGTTGTACTTTTAACTTGCAAATTAAGCAGACAAACAGAATGAAAATCCTTTCAGTAGGTACAAAGTGTTTTTTAAAAGGCCCATGATTCATCTGCAAGTCTGATTGAATTTGTTCTTCACAGTGTGTTGGAATTTAATTTTTGTACAGGAAACCATGGAACGGAAATGGAATGCCACCTCATTAAATCTTGTGATTGTGTAGAAATCCCTTTATGGGACAGTCCCAAGTGAATAATAAAAGAGCAACAAATGACGGTAGCATTATGTCTTTTCGGAAGGAGCATAATGCATGTCATTAGCCAAGATGATAGTATAAATCATTTGAGTCAGACTCTGTTCCTACTGTTGCAGGAAAGGGAAGCAGAGACAAATAACAGGATGTATAACACAGTTTAACAAAATGCTATACCTTCTCACTCACCTTTAACAGGATAGTCGTTTCTACAAATATAAAAAGGACTGCTACAAAAATTGTGATTACAATGTTTTTGTAGGTATATTATCAAAAGTTACATGGGTCATATCTTTTTCTGTAAAAAGAGGTGTTCCCGGGTCATGCATGGGATTATTTTGCTGCCATACTGCAACTTATTTGGAGGATACAATAGATAACATTTTTCTAACCATATAATTAAGAACCTAGCAAACACAGAAGAAAGGCTTGGAAAGGCACTATGGTCATTTTATATGCAAACCTATAATGCATCTGATTTTATGAATATATTTGCTTTGGAAGGATGGTGATATAGTGTAGATGAAACACTTTGCTCCATATCTGCATCTGTCTTTACCCTCCTCAGCCTTGCAGGTTGCCTGCATCAGTAATTTTTGGGGGGTTTACAACAATTGATTAGGCTGCTTACCCATCTTAACTTAAAGTTCAAGAAGCAAACACTGCTGGGCTGGTTTCTAACCCGCAGATGTGATCATATTATCCCTGGAGACTTAATTGTAGACAGTATTAGTGATCATCAAGCAATTTTTGGAATTTGGAAAGGTGGATGTAGGGCCTCCTCCAAGGACTCTGGAGATCAGGGATTTTTCTAAGATGGACATTCATGACTTCAGAAGGAGGTTGTCCGAGGTGGACTGGTCCTATTTATAATACCTGATATTTACTGTGCCCTAGACTAGTTCATCTGAGTTTCCAAGGATATTTTTTAACAAAAGTGCCCTCTTAAGAAAAAGGAGAATTAGTGGGAGGAATTCTCAATGGTTAAGTAGTAGCTTGTTTAAGAAGATAAAGGACAGAGACTGTGCCTGGTCTATGTAGTTTGTTTAAGATGATGAAGGACAGGGATCATGCCTGGTCCATGTATAAAAAGAGGAATTCTCCTCAAGAATTAAATATATAGGAGGATAATAAATATTTATAAAAAGGAAATTAAAGTAGTTAAAATGAACTTTTTTTAAACAACTGCAATTGGAAAATTTGGTCAACCCCCCAAAAATTTGGGGGACCCATAAGGTCCTTACTTCCCCTTCCTCTGGCCCTAGTACAGGCATGGTTAAGGACTGTGAAGTGTTGCCTTTTTCTAAGGCCATAGGTGAGGAACTTAACACTCATTTTACAGACTTAGATTACTGCGTAGGACTAAACAGTCAAGTTCCTATAGAACACAATATAATTTGGATATCAATCAATCAATCTTTATTTTACCAGGTGGAACACCATTGAGCAAGCTCATTTTCAAAGTGGGCCTGGGTGAACATACAGAATCAGTGAAAGGTAAATTAAGACACTTGTAGGTACAGAACATAGATATATGTAATGGGAGAGCAACACAAGTACAACAAAATGTAGGATATACAATAATTTCCCATATAAGGATATTGATTACAAGCAAAGTAAAATATTCAGTAAGTGCACATAAAATGTCAATGATAACAGCATTGGCACATGGTAGTGTCAAATAGGGAAGAGCTGTTAGGTTAACAGGAGATTTGTGAAAGGAGGCAAGTAGAAGGAGAGGGGTAAAAGGGTAGACAGAGAGGGGGAGCACTTATGGTGCGACATGTTGAACAGAAGAAGTCATGACAAGATGGGGCACATCAGAAGAAGCACTGACAAAGCTCAGTGAAGGATCTTGTGTAGCACTTTTTGAATTTGGAAAGTTTTATAGGACTCATAAATTTTAGCAGTTTTTGAAGCTTGTTCCATAGCTGGGGTATGGCAAAGCTGAAAGAGGATCTGACAAAGTGGGATTTAACCTTAGGTATCACCAAAGAGATGTAGGCATGACTTCTCAGGGCATAGTTACCCAAGGCACAGAGGTGCAAGCAGTCAAAAGATATGCTGGGGCAACATCTTAGTAATTGCTCTGTATGTCTAAAGGGCAGAATTCCTTTTTCTCCTAAATGTAAGGGATGGGCAACCCACTAGTGAGTACAGGGCACAGGGGTGTGTAGAATAGGCTGCACCAGAGATGAAATGTAAGGCCCTGTGGTACAGGACATCAAGCTTAGCTAGGGCTGACCCTGGGACATGACTGTATAGGAAATCTGCATAATTCAATAGTGACAGAAAGGTAGCTTGAACCAACCTCATTTTAGCCTCATGAGTAAGGAAAGGCTTGATTCTATAAAATAAACCAAGCCTTTGTTTCAGCTTTTTTGCAAGTTCCTCTATGTGTTCGGTAAAAGAAAGGCGACAGTCAATTCACATCCCAGGGTACTTGAATTTATCTATGTAGTCCAGGGATTCACCTAGCAGTGTGGTAATAGGTTGCACAATACCTGTCATGGACAGAATAGGAGCAGAGATGGTCTAGGACAGAAACATGCCCTTGTTTTTTTTTTTTTTTTGCATTTAAGAGCAATTTTTGGTTGAGCAGGTTTCATTGCAGAATGTTAAAGTCAGACTGAAGGTCCATGCAGGCACACTTAGGAGTAGATTTGGAGGTGTATAGGACTGTATGATCTGCAAAAAGATGGATGTCAGAAAATATAATTCCAAGGTCAATGTTGTTGATGTAGAGGGCGAATAGTAAGGGACCCAGAATCGAGCCCTGAGGCACACCTCTGTTGATTGGTTTCAATGGTGAAAGGTCACCCACTGCTTTAACCTGCTAAGTACAGCTGGTGAGGTAGGAGGAGAACCAGTTCAGGGATAACTTGTCCATGCCAATATTATGAAGGGTATGCAGAAGTAAGTCATGGTTGAGGTGTTGAAGGCCTTACTTAGATCAAGAAAGACTACACACATAAAGTGTTTATCATCAAGGACTTTCTGCCAGCCATTCATTACCTTGGCAAGTGCAGAAATTGTACTATGGCAGGGCCTAAATCCTGATTAAACTGGATTGAGCAGGCTAGAGGAGTCCCAGTAATTTCTAAATTGACAGTTAACTACTTTTTCAAGCAATTTAGAGAGGATAGGGAGTAAAGAAATAGGCCTATTATTATTGAGGTTTGTGGGGTCACCAGATTTGAACAAAGGTATAACTTGAGCAGCCTTCCATATTGTAGGGAGTTTGCCCAGCGTAAGGGATAAATGAAAGAGGTGCATGATTGGTATAGCCAAAACGCGGTAGCTAATTTTAAAGAAGTATGGCGCAATAAGGTCAGCACCAGCACTTTTTCTGGTGTCCAGTTGCAAAAGCAGGTCCTGTACCTCATTAAGGGTGATGGGGTGAAAGAAGAAGGATGAGGCATTGGAGATAAGGTAAGGGTTGGATGTGCCCTGTGCTGAGGACTGGGTACAAAGGTGACTGGCAGGTGAAGAGTCAAAGGCCAGACCTGCAGTGGCAAAGTGGTCATTCAGGAGATCAAGGATCTCAGCTTTGTCAGTGACAGATGTACCACTGTGCAAAATTTTTGAGGGAAGAGAACCAGAAGGAACATGACCCTCGATCTCCTAAAGTGTTTTTCAGAACTTTGCAGGGCACACAGTGGAAGAGTCCAGCATTGATCGGTAGCTGTTTGCCTTTTCAGTTCTGATTAGCTTCATACAGAGGTTCCTAGCAGTCCTGAAGGCAATCCAGTCAGCAGGGAGCTTTGTTTTCTGGGCCTTTTTCCAGAGTTTGTCCCTAATATGTGGGGCTGTCCTCAGCTTGGCCGTGAACCAGGTAAAGGACCTCTTCTTGGTGTGGATTTTGACTAGGGGTGCATGATTATCAAGTCTGTCTAACACAATGGGGTTGAAAAACTGATAGGCCTCTTCAACCGACTTGGCCAAGTAGAAGTCCTGCCAGAGAAAAGAGTTCTGAAGGTCTGAAATGAAGGCCTTGCTGTCAAAGTTATGCAAACATCTTTTGAGGATGTACCTAGATGTAGTAGTAGGTTTTGGCACAGACCTTATGCAAGCAATGAGACAATGATGGCTGACATCTGAGAAAAATATGCCAGAGTGAGAAAACAAGTAGGGTTTACTCACTAGTATAATGTCTAACAAGGAGCTTTTACTGGGATTTGTTTTGTTTAGGTATGTCACTTCAGAAATAAGTTGGGTAAGCCCAATGGTATCATACAGATTTTTGAGTGGTTTGGAACTATCCAAGAACCAGTCCAGGTTGAAGTCACCCAGGATAATGACCTTAGCCTGCGTTGAACTTAAGTAACTGGTGAGATGACTCAGCAAATGAAGGCTTGCAGAAGGGGGCCTATGCCATCCAGTAACATACAAGCATGAGGAAGCAAGCTGGACCTTAATGCTGGACCTTAATAGTTAAGCTTTCAAATTCATTTGGAACAGAAGTGGAGTCGGCAATAGAGACAGTGTACTAATCCAGGATGTATATGGCAACTCCACCACCTGTGGTTGGTGTGTCTGTATGGAAGATGTTGTATGATGGGATATTCACTTCAGAATCTAGGGTAGAGGGTCTGAGCCAGGATTCTGTGATAACCAGGACATCTGGCTTAGTATGTGAAATCCAGGTTTGGATAACATCCAATTTTTTTCAATAAGCTACACACATTTATGTGAGGAATATGCAATCCTTTAAGGTGTGTTAAGTCCTGGGGAGCATGGATTGGTATTGGAGGGCTTGGGATTAGCTCAACACTACCTGAGCAAAGCAACAGCAACACTAAGATCCTTTTGACTGTGCTCAGCAACAGTCTATTAGACCTAGCATGTTCCCGTTTATGAAAGGACACAGTTTGAGGATCAGGGTGGTTAAATCATGCACCAAGGGAGCACAGTGTTGCATGGAGCAGAACCCTTGCCTGAAGGGATGGCTGAGATGAGAAAAGAGGGAGGGATATGCATGGGGCAGAACACCTAGAAGGCAAGGATGCAGTAGTCTCTGCATACCAAGGAGACATGATAAAGGGGTCCAAGGCTATAGTGGTGGGGAACATGGTGGGTGGTTTGCATGGTGGTGTATTTCCATCCAACATGGATGTACCAAAGCATGGAGTAGTTGAACAGGGCAATAAGCCATCAAAAAGACACAGTAAAAGTGAAGTCCTAATTTTTCCAGCAATAGCCTAGGGTATAAAGAGGTCCTATAACCTATTTATGAGCAAGTAGTAATTGTTTGGAAACAAGTAGTGGGGCTGTATACTTCTGTAAAGTCATCAGGTTCAGTAGCACCAATAAGGGAGTAATGCTTATAGATGGGTGGGATCAAAGCGTATTCAGTACTGTGGAGGGTAGGGGCAGCTGGGTGGGAGAAAAATTTGAGTCAAGAAGAACAGAAACAGTCAGGAATAGAGTGAGAATTCTGTCCAAAAAAAAAAGCTGTACTGTAAGCTGCAAAGCTGGTGCGAACTGCAGCCAATCACTGCAGAGCCGGATCAGACGGCAGTCCAGTCAGGACAGAGATATCCTTAAAGGAGCCAATCGGAGCCCAGCTGGTGAAAAGTGTCTCAGAAACAGAAGAGTGGCACTTCTCTGCTGTGGTGACCATACCTGGGGCATCTGCCAGTGGCCATCCTTCCTTGGTCCTGGCTCCTGGGGGATAGAGCGGGTGGCAGCCATGAAGAGAGGCTGAGCTGCACTGCTCAGGGACCAGTGCGCCCAATCAAGAGCGGTTATTTGAAAGAGGAGAGTAGGGTCAGGTTAGGTTACTTAATAGGCAGCTAAATCGGTAGGCAGGGACTGGTGGCAAAGTGTGAGCAGGGGAATGGGGAGCAGACAGTTTCATTGAGTTTCACTGAGTTTATAGGAGCAAGAAAAGGTGGCATCCCAAAGGTTGGCTCCTAGCTTAGCATAAAAGATAGTAGTTTAAATTAGCCCCTGTAGAGATAAATTTATCCAGGTTATTTTTGAATTGTACTTTATTTGAACTACTTATAACATTAATAGGAAGTCTGTTCCATAAATTTACCGCATGTACAGTGTAAAATATTTTCTACGGGAAGTTTTAAATCAACTGTTCGTTATTTGCAACAGATGCCCTCTTAACATTTATGCTATCATCTTTATAACTGATATTTAATTCAGTCATTAATTCAATATCATTAGGAATATTATAGGAAAATAACATGTCCCCCCTTTGTCTTCTTTGTTCTAAACTATACAGACCTAAATTCTTTAATCTATTGCTATACGTTTTGTGTTTTTGTGTATATATTATTTTAATATATTTATGTTGAACCTTTTCTAACTTATTAATTTCTGCTTTTGTGTAAGGTGACCACAGCTGACTACTATTGTCAATTATAGATCTGACATAGGATAGATATAAGGGTAGAAACACTTCCTTATCTCTACTTTTAATATTTCTTTTGATAGCCATAATTGTTTGATTTGCTTTTGCAACCACAGCTGTACATTGTTCTTTGAACATGAATTTATTATCTAAAATGATGCCTAGATCTTTTTCAGAGTATTTTTGTGGTAATGTTATTCCATTTAATTTATAAGAATGATATTTATTCTTTTTACCTAGATGTACTGTACAATATTTATCTGTGTTGAGCTTCATGCCCCATTTATTAGTCCATATTAGAATTTCGTGTATGTCTTGTTTTAATGTTTCTATATGGGTATCATTTTCTCAGGGTCCACATAGTTTGGTATTGTCTACATATTTTATAGTAGTATTTGTGACACTGTACTCTAAATTGGCAAAAATTACTTGAAAGATGAGTGGGCCTAAAACTGACCCCTATGGAACACCACAGGTGACTTGACCCTCATTTGAAAAATATCCACGTAGTGTAACAGTCTGTGTTTGCCCCTGCAACCAATTATGAATCAACTGAATAATATGTTGATCAATACTATATTTATGTAGCTTTTCTTTTGTTGATTCATGTGGGACCAAATCAAATGCTTTGCTGAAATCAAAAAAGATTATATCTGTTGGTATACCTTTGTCTAGCATTGTACTTACTTTTTCATAAAAACATGAGGTTTGAAATGCACAAGCGACCCTGTTTAAAACCATGCTAACTGGAATCAAATAGTGGAATTGTTTCCAATATTTTACATGGAATCGAGGTGAGGCTAATAGGTCTATAGTTTGAGACATGATTTTTAGTGCCTTTTTTGAAAACCGTGGTTACTTTAGCTAGAGGTCTCAGAGCCAAAGGGCAGGTGATAGGAGTAGTCATAGAGGAAGGCTACAGAGTCAAGGAAGGAAAACAGTTTCCAGTTGGAAATAAAAATATAAATAATGCATCTAACTTTTGCTGACTCAGCATAAACAACAATCCTCAGTGAGCAGCTACCTCATAAACAAAATTTGAGTCAAGGAGAACAGAAGCATTCAGGTATAGAGTGAGAGTTCAGTCCAAAAAAAAAGCCTTACTGTAAGCTGTGTGATCTGTGTGAACAGCAGCCAGTCACTGCAGAGCCAGTTCAGATGGCAGTCCAATCAGGTCAGAGATATTCTTAGAGGAGCCAATCGGAGCCCAGCTGGTGAAAAGCACCTGAGAAACAGAAGAGCAGCACTTCTCTGCTGTGGAGACTGTACCTGGGGCATCTGCCATTGGCTGTCCTTCCTTAGTCCTGCGCTCCTGGGGGATAGAGTGGGTGGTGGCAGTAAAGAGAGGCTGAGATAAGCCATGCAGCTCAGGGACTGGTATGACTGATCAAGGGAGGTAATTTGGGACATCTGCCATTGGCCGTCCTTCCTTGGTCCTGCCCTCCTGTGGGATGAAGTGGGCAGCGGGCCATGAAGAGATGCCATGCCACGCCGCTCAGGGATCAGTTGCCCGATCAACGGCAGCATAACAAGTTTTATCTAAAAAGTGTCAGTAGATCAGAGGTACTTCACCAGCTTAAGAAACTGAAGCTAGACAAATCCTGTGGTTGTGGTGAATTGTCCCATAAACTCTTGTTTCTTGCTGCATCTGAGACTGTTTATACAGTTAGTGTGCTACTTAAGTAATATTTTCAGCTTGGACAGATTCTGAGTTTATGGAAATGATTTATGTAGTCCCTGTTCATAAATCTAGTTCTTTTTCCAACCAAAATCAATTCTACCAGTCCTGTCCAAGTTGGAAGAAATAATAGTATACAACCAACTTAATGAATATATTAAAATGCATAATTTTATGTCCGCTAATCACCATGGTTTTAGGGGTTGGTTTAGTATAGAGACTGCCTTGGCTAGTTTCACATACGCGAGCAACAGAGGCAGGTTGCTTTTCTGGGGCTGTTTTCATGGACCTAACCACGGCATTCAGCCTGGTTAATCATCCTTTCTTTTTAAACCACTGAAAATATGGGTGTGGTGTAACAGGTAGCTCCTGTTATTTACCCAGAAAACCATAAAACAATGTGCCAGTTCCCCCCCTTTTCTCTCACTCTTTTCTGTCTTCTTCTTTTCTTTCTTATTTTCTTTCCTTTTTTTTCTTGTCAAAGTGGTGAACTTGACATTCTCATTGTTTTTCTGTCCCCTGTTTTCTTATAAACTTCCCCTGCTTGCACATTAAGTACTGGAATCACTTCTCCTTGATCTCCCGAACTGGATATAATTATTAGTGCAACTCGGGTTGTTTCTAAAACTCCCGAGTGGGAGCAAATCTGAATAAGCGCATATCATGCTTTAGGTTTAGAAAAAGCACTGGTGCCCCTGATTATCAAATGGTCCCGCTGCTGAGTGCGATTGAGTGCCAGACCCATGGCTGCATGTTTCAGCTCTTATTTCCAGAAGGCAGCTCTGGTGTCTGGAAATGTTCCCAGTCACAATATGTGACTCAGGAGCATGTGTTAAATAATAAATGAAACATGAAAATGAGTTTCTGCAGCTCCAGAGATGTTGTGACTGGGGCTGCTTGTAGAAATAAAGCTTATTTGGGAAAAAAAGGCCACATAAAAAGCTCCGTTTGTTAAAGCATGGGAAAATATGGAAACTCCCCATTATGTTATGTCACAGCCTATGGAAACTCCCCATTATGTAATGTCACAGCAAATGAGTATTCCACCAAAAGTGTGATGTAATCCCTACGGTATAAATAGGGCTCACCACTAAGGGAATGTAAGATAGTCAAGTCACTGTACTGTTGACAGTGAGCAGGGAGGAACCTACTTGTGGGGTGTGCTGTTTTCACACCAGAATTGAGAAGTGTAAGAAGAGATTACACTTAGGCTATCTTGGCTGAAGTAAAGCTGCAGCCTTTGTTGACAGAAGTAGAGGGATGAATTATTGTGTTGAATTAATCAACTGTTATTTTTATTTCTGTATTATTTTGTTATTTTTATTTATTGAAAATAAATGGATAAATGCACTTGTGCATTTTTTACGCACTTCACCTTTGGTTGCTGTGTCTTTGTATCCTGCACCATCACATGTGGGTAAATATGCTTTATTTTGGTTGGGTAACTTGGTTGGGTCACTATCTTCATGACAGAGCTGAGTGTGTCAAGTTTGGAAGGGCAGTGCCATCATGCAGAGGAGTTCAGTATTGGGTTCCTCATTCTAAATACTGGGCCCTCTATTATTTTTGTTGTTCATCGACCCCATAGCAACTGACATTCAACACTGTGAATTACTTTTGTATGTGGACAGTGCTATTTTTTTTTCTCAGAATTCTTCAGCTAATATGATCTGCTCACGTTTGGATAAGGAATTTACCATGGTACAAGACTGGCACAGTTGCAATAACCTGGTTTTAAATAAATATAAAATTAAGATTATTTTGTTTTGCACTACTTCAAAACTGAAAAAAACATTCAGGTGATTTAAGGTCTTGGCTTTAGATGGTAGTTAGTTAGATCACTTTGACTCACTGAAATATCATGGGGTCATACTGGATCCTCTTTTGAATTTTGGCTCCCATGTGGGCAAAATATAAACAAAAATTTATTCAAAAATAGGCACATTGTAACCAGTTCACAACTTCTCATCCAAAGAAACTTGAATAGCCATAGCACAACAAAACCTCTTATCATTACAGTATTGAATTATGCTTTAATTATTATTAACACAGTGCCAGCTTATAACTTGGCAAAGAAAGAAATAATAGTGCAAAATATTGGAATGTTTGCCTTGTTGGCACCAATGCACACACATCGCTCTCACATATTGGAGAATCTGAATTGGTTGTCTATTCAAAATAGTTACAAATTGTCATTTCCTTGATTCATATTCAAAGTCTTGAAATCAAGTGTTCCCAGCAGTTTAAATGTATTTTTTAGTTAGATATCTCCCCACTTTTGTATCATGGTCCTCGTGTATCTCTCTTAACCCAACCTTTTGTCCACACAGTTGCTAGCAAAATAATGTTTTAATATTGTGTGGGAGTCTTATGGAATTCATTACCAGATCATATTAAGCAATTTCCAGTTCTAACTAGTGATGTATGTAATTTTCAAATTGCTGCAGAATTTTTCAGAGTTTCTCCAAAATTCTGCCAAATGTCAGTAGAAGTGGAACAGCAGAATTCTGTGGTAGAATAACTGACTGAATAGACTGGGGTTTCCATTACATTTCCATGGAATTAAATTCTGCAAACAATGATATTTTCTTCAGAAATGGTTGTGGAATGATTTTCAGTGGGAAAATGCTGTTCCACAGAATATTATTCCACAGTTCACAGCAGGCTGAATTGCACACAATGACCAGTGAAATTCTGATGGACATTCACCAGCAAAGCAATCATTCTGTGCTAATTCTACCCATGGGATTCTGCATTCCACACTGCATTAATTATAACTATTTTCCCGTGCTGCTTCATAACACTTTAAGAGTCTTAATTCATGCTCCAGTTTCTGATTGTTGTTATAAGTGCAGTGTAACTATTGACTATGAGATTGCTTGTATCTCTACTTTGTATTTTCTTTTTGTATTGTTTCTAAACCATGACTTCAGGTGGTACATGAAAAAGGAACGTATTGTAATGATACTTGCGGACATGGTAAGTGGAATTAGCATACACTTTACTTGAATAGTTCAAGTTCAGGTTTATTGTGAAAGGATAAATCATTGACCAAGCTCATTTTCAAGGAGGACCCTTTTTTAACAATAAACAAACCATATGCACAGTCGATATTGGATACAAAATTAATTAACATACACTATTTAACAAAATTTACAATATAAGCTGTACAAGGCAGGGTGAATAGCCAATGCTGAGAAACATATAATCAATACTTGATGATGGTATGTACATAAACAATATAAACAGGAATAATTACAGTGATACTACAAGGTAAACATAGAGCGATGTTGGACAAAACAGTAAATATATACGTATATACAAAGCAACAAGAGAAGAATCATCATTAGGCATAATGTAGTACTAATGAGAGTTTGGTATAATGGGTGAATGGCAGACAGGAGAAAACAGGCTAGCACCTAAGACAAGTATACAAGAGTGATGGTTTAGAGGTAAGCTAAGGAGGTAGGTGAGCTTTGTTGGATTAACTTCAGTGCAAGCATCGTTACTTAGATTGGTAATTTGAGTGTTGAATGCCCTTAGAGGAATGAGGGTGCTCAATTTAAAGGACGACTGAAGCTTGTTCCAAGTGGTAGGGAGGGCGTAACTAATGACAAGTTGGCCATAGCAGGTACGGACGTTGGGCACTTCTAAGGAAATGTAAGAGGTATTTCTAAGAGCATAAGGAGTCTGAGAGTGAGAAATAAGACTAGTGATGTAGGCCAGGAGTTTGTTCAAGAGATATTTATATGCCAATAGATAAGCATGTAAGAGTCTCCTGGTAGTCAGAGAGGTCCACTCCACTGCCGCATATAGGGTGCAATGGTATGTTCTTGCAGGGGCATTAATGACTAAGCCGATGGCTCTGTGAAAAAGGGTATCAAGTTTTTGCAAACTGGTGGCTGCACCATTTTTGTAAATGATGTCTGCATAGTCCAGGGAGGAATGTGGACTGGACCAGTCTTAATCTGGAGTTTTGGGAAAACAAGGCCTTATTTTTATAGAAAAGCCGAACCTTAGTTTAAACTTTTTAGAAAGGGCTTCAATGTGAGGAAGGAAGGAGAGCTTAGAATCAAGGAGGAAGCCTAAGTATTTAAACCTATTCATGATTTCAAGCTTATCACCAAGCAAGGCAGTGATAAGCATGGGTAGGCAGTGTAAGGATGATGATCTGGCAGAGTGAAAATGCATCACTTTGGTTTTGTTGGCATTTAATAGAAGTTTCGAGTGGAGTAGATTAAGTTGCAGTTGGCTAAAGTCTGAATGAAACACAGAGAAGGCATCTAGGAATGTAGGTTTAGCGATATAGAGGACCATGTCATCTGAAAATAGTGAAGTTTTGAATGGGTAATGTTATCACCTAGATTGTTGACATATATTAGAAAAAGCAGGGGACCCAGTATTGAGCCTTGAGGGGCTCTCTCTCACCAAGGGAAGTAAGGAGGATAAAGTCACTTTGGCCTTAATCTGCTGCTTTCTATCCGCCAGGTAACTGGCCAACCAATTTGACGCTGTAGGCCCAAAGCCAAAATCTTTTAATTTCTCCTAAAGAATTCCATGATTGACTTTGTCAAAGGCCTTGCTTTGGTCTAGGAACACAGCCCCCGTGACTTGCTTGTCATCCATAGCTACCAACCAGTCATTAGATACTTTAGTTAGGGCAGATTTGGTGCTGTGGTGACTTCTAAAGCCAGACTGCAGCGGATTGATCAATTGGTGTTTGTCCAAGAAATCCCTAATCTGAATGTCAACCAGTTTCTTGAGAAGCTTGGACAGTGCTAGTAGAATAGAGATAGGCCAACAGTTATTTAAGTCACTGGGGTCACCTGATTTAGAAAGGGGCACTATGTAGGCTACCCTCTATACTTGAGGCACTAAACCATCAGTCAGAGACATGTTGAATAGATGAGTAATAGAGGCAGTCAGAAATTTACATCCAAGTTTCAGAAAGAAGGAATCGATGCCATCTGCCCCAGTACTCTTATTAGCATCCAATTTTAGTATCTGATCTTCTACTTTTTCATAGGATATTGGCTTGAAGGAAAAGATATCTTGTATAAGGTGCTTAGCATCAAAGAGTCTTGGGTGAGAGAGGGGCATAGGGTAGCTGCCTGAGAGGACCCAAATGAGATTCCTGCAGTAGCAAAATGTTTGTTGAATTCATCTAAGATTGATGGTCTGTCAATAATAGAAGTACCTTTGGAATAAATTTTTTGAGGCAATGAAAGTAGAGCTTTGCCCCCTTTCACTTATTTGATTGTATGCCAGATTTTGATGGGATTCCCTTTAGCAGACTCCAGGATATTCAGATAATAGTTCTCTCTAGTTTCTCTTATCAACTTAGTGCAGGCATTCTGGCAAACTTTAAAAGCTGTCCAGTCTGCATGGGATTTGGTCCGCCTGGCAATTGACCAGAGTTTGTCTCTCTTCATTAAGGCATCTCTGATAGCTCCATTGAACCATGGACAAGGTGCTTTCTTTAACCTGCACTTGAGCAGTAGTGTATACTTATTAATTCCATGTGTGAGCAAAGAGTTAAAAATGTTTATGCCCTAAATGATGGAAGGTGCTTAATAGAAGTTTTGCGACCTTATCTGACTTAAGTCAGCCTGAACATTTGCTGGATTAAACTTTCTAAAGCTCCTTTTGGTGACTTAACTATCAGTAATGGTAGATTTGGGTATGTTCCTGATGCACACAACTACGTTGTGGTCGCTGAGGTCATTGTGAAAAACAGCTGCTTGACTAAGTTTGTGTGACATGTTAGTGATAATGAGGTCTAAGAGTGAACTTTTGAGGTGGTTCTTACAGTTGAGTCTCATATGCTCATTAATTATTTGATGCAAATCAAAGTCATTGCAAAGATTCTTTAGTGGGTTTCATTTAATGGTGAACCAGTCAAGGTTTAGATCACCTAGAATGATAGATTCATTTGTGTTAAAGTCTAAAAAGTTATGCAAGTGTGATAGGAGCTCTAACCCCCTGCAGGTGGCCTGTAGCATCCTATTATATTACTAGAGTCAGCAGTTGATATGGAAAGTTTTAAGGTAAGGCATTTGAATTCCTGATGCATTGAGATGGCATGGAGAACAGTTATAGACATCCAGTCTTTGGTATAGATAGCCACCCTGCCACCCCTTGTTGGCCTATCAACCCAGAACAGGGAATAGGAGGGTAGAGCTAGCAAATGATCTGAAGCTGACACCTTTAACCAAGTCCCTGTTATGACAAGGATATCCAAATTGGTGTGGGATACCCAGACTTGAACTGCAGTCAGTTTATTTTGCAGACTGCAGATACTGATGAGCATCATTTTTTTTTTTTTGAAATCACACTTTATCCTCCTCATAGCCTACCTCCTTTGACCCTTCAGCGATGACCTACGGACATCCCACTACCCGGAACCCTGCCCACACCGACCACAAGTCCCCATGGAGCCGTGGTTTACCCCCCGGGCGGGGACGAGGTGGGGGGATCTAACCCCGTAACTTACATTTCGTCAGCCTCGTGGACTGCTGGGCAGGTACAGGCACATCATGGGCATGTCCTGGGTCCTCACATCTTCCCGGACGAGGCAGGCTCTTTTCTCGTTTTCTCCCTTCCCGAGCAGTCAGCGACCTCCCCTGTCGTCATGAGGCGTGCGTCGACGTCCGTACTGCTCAACGGCCAACCAGCCAATCCCTAGAGGGGCTTGCACTTCCTCGAGCCTCCACTCGGGGTCATGCAAGTGCCAGGCTATGGCCGAATCCCTCTCCGGAGCAGGCGAGCTGTCATCGGACGCTCAAGCCTGTCTCCCCCCGGCCGACCCACCGACTACCCGAGTCCGCTCCCGAACCCGGGTAGCCGGCGTGGAATGAGGTGTGGCGTCCAGCGCCTCAACCCTCGGCACCACCGGGCCGGCCATGATCATCATTTTTAGTCCTTTAGCTGAAGCATAATCAGTTGGGGACTCTGTGGATGAGATGGGACCAGGGTTTAGTTCTTATTTTTTTAAAATTCAATATGCTTTATTTGTTTTAATCACTCTTACACATCAAGACAAGGCATAAAAAAACCTGGTACATATATATGGTAATATAATAAAATAAGACCTTGGGGTTACATCGGCCCACTCATACAAACTACCTTTAATTTCAACCAAACCTTAAAAAAAATCCCAATTATTATCCTAAGTTCCCTTATTCCCCCCTCCCTCCCACTAATAGCTAGATACAAGTCCACTGGAGTTCCTCTAAATGAAAGAATGTATGCTGTGCTGATAACTGTGGCTATCCAACTTTTATTTGGTAATTAGGGTCAACGTATTGGTCTAATTCCATTTCTTGTCAAAACTGGCAGGACAATGCCTTAGACTCTCAATAATTTTTCTACTCTTAGATTGTACAGGAATTTGTTTAGCCATTCTGTATAGGGAATAAGCTGGAAATCTTTCCAATGCCTTAATTCCAATTGTTTTACTGTGTGGGAAATTAGAGCCATGGCATATCTTTGCTCTAGGACAGGAATACGGGAGTACTCCCCCAAAAGGCAAATTTTGGGTTCATGAAAGGGCTCCAGTCCCAGGAGGGGTTCAAGTTTATTTTTGATTGTAGTCCATAGGAGTTTAATTGAAGGGCAGTCCCATACCATGTGGTACACAGTGCCTTAATTCAGACCTCACCTAATACATTTGGGATCTTGTAGTTTGCCTATGGCATATAACTTTGTTGGAGTAAAGTACATGTTGTGCAAGATAAATTATTGGATTAGGCACAGTTTATCATTAGAAGTATAGGAATATATGGCTTGGCAAATTTTTTCCCAGGACAACTGATTCTCTGGAAATTGGGATGACCAGTAAGTTGAATTTCCTTGATTGTCTGGGTAAATAAGTGGGTAGAGTTCTGCTGTGATCTTGGAGACTGCATGCGGACCCCACGCTAACATACAAAACATATTAAGAAGATTTGTTTGGTCAATGTTCCAGATGTTAACCCCCAACTGAGTTATTAGAAGGTGTCTAACTTGGAGACCTTTAAATATCTGAGTAGGAGGAAGATGCAAGGCTTTAAGAAGTTCAGGTGAGGTGTTAATTCTGCCCTGCTCCTGCAAATCTGAAATCCTAACATCCTGTTCAGTAGCATCCTTGCTGGGTTTTATGTACCATTTGTCAATTGTAAAATTTGGATTCAGGGATATAGGTTGAGAGACATCTGTGGTGTTAGTGTATTTAAGGGCTTTACAAAGTTGGGCATGTACTTTCAGAGACATACAAATTAGATCATTTTGCAACACTTTCATACCCAACTTGGGAGTAATATGTAGTAAGCTATTAAGGGAAATACTGCAGTTTTAAATAATTAGGTGTTCAATTTGTAACCATATTGGCACCCCCTTCTGTTCTGACACAGTAGAAGTTGAGGGGTACCACCAGAAATATTTAACTGTATGGCTTGCTAAGTGATATGGAAAAAATTTGGCAGATTAAGATCTCCTTTTTGTTTGGGGGCATACAATTTGGCATAAGACCTTCTTGGCAGCTTAGATTTCCAGAGAAACTTGGAGATAATCTGCTGAACCTTTTTGAACCAGGCTAGCGAAAGGCAAATATTCAGCATGTTCAGGGGGTAGAACAGTTTCAGAAGTACATTCATTTTAATAACATTAATTCTTCCCTGTGAGGAAAGATATATGGGAGCCCATCTGTCAAGATCTTGTGGTAGTATTTCTAATTTAGCATCTAGATTCAGTTTCTTAACCTGTGCCAAATTAGGAGTTATTGTAAGTCCCAAATATTAAATCTGGGTCACATAGAAACATAGAAACATAGAAGTTGACGGCAGATAAGGACCGCAAGGCCCATCCAGTCTGCCCATTTCTTTTTCTACCTTATAAATGTGCCATCGGCCTTTGCTCTGTCAGTGACCTATCTATTCATAGTCATTTGTATTGCTCCCTTATGCCTATCCCATGCCTGTTTGAAGCCCTGAACTGTATTCATAGCCACCACTTCTTGTGTAGCTATTCCATCATACCACCCTTTCTGTGAAAAAGAATTTCCTCACATTCCCTTAATCGCCTCCCTCTAATCTCATGCTGTGTCCTCTTGTCCTGCTATTTTTCTTATATTTAAACATGTTAGACTCTTTCACCTTGTTTATGCCCTTAAGGTGTTTAAATGTCTCGATCATATCACCTCTCTCCCTCCTTTGCTCAAGGGTATACATATTGAGCTCCGTTAATCTGTCCTCATATGTCTTCTGATGCAGTCTCTGCACCATTTTGGTTGCCCTTCTCTGGACTGCCTCAATTTGGTTAATGTCCTTGTGAAGTGTGGCCTCCAATACTGCACGCAGTACTCAGATGGGGCTAACCATAATGTCTTGTACAGAGGGATTATTACCTCCTCTCTACACTTGTGATACCCCTACTAATACACCCAACCCCCTAGCCTTACCTACTGCTTTAGAGGTCTGCTTGATGATTTTAGGTCATCAGTGATGATGATGCCCAAGTCTCTTTCTTCCTTTGTGACTGCTAGCAACTCCTCCCAGCCTATAAGTGGCTTCAGGGTTTCTCTTCCCTATGTGCATGATTTTGCACTTTTGCATTAAATCCCAGTTGCCACTCTTCTGACCATTCTGCTAGTTTATCCAGATCTCTTCTCATTCTGCCCACCCATCTGGATCATCTACTCTGTTGCAGATCTTGGTGTCATCTGCAAAGAGACAAGCCTTACCCTCTAGTCCATCTGCGAGGTCACTAATGAAGATGTTGAATAGGACTGGCCCCAGGACTGATCCCTGAGGTACCCCACTTGTGACTTGCATCTCTTCTGACTGTATACCATTTACTACCACTCTCTGTTTTCTGCCAGTCAACCAGTTTGCCACCCAGTTGACCAACTTCTGACCCACCCAGCCTACCTAGCTTATTTATCAATCTTCTATGTGAACAGTGTCAAAAGCTTTGCTGAAGTCAAGGTAGGCGACATCAACTGCTCCCCTTGGTCCACCACTCTGGTTACCCAGTCAAAGAAATCTATGAGATTAGTTTGACAGGACCTTCCTTTTGTAAACCCATGCTGTCTTGGATCCTGTGCCCCTATGGATTCCAGGTGTTGCACTATCCTTTCCTTAAGGAGTGCCTCCATAATCTTGCCCACTACTGAGGGTAAGACTGACCGGTCTGTAGTTCCCGCCTCCTCCCTGCTACCACTCTTGTGGAGTGGGATCACATGAGCCCTTCTCCAGTCTTCTGGGACCTCTCCTGTGCTCAGAGACTCACTAAACAATTCTGCTAATGGCTCTGCTAGTTCCTCCTTTAGCTCCTTAAGTACCCTGGGATGTATGCCATCAGGTCCCATTGCCTTATCCACCCTGAGCTTAGCAAGCTCTTGTAGGACCCTTTCTTTTGTGAAGGAGTAGTGCCCACCTCCCTCCCCTGTGTCCATGATTGAGCTGTGGGTCCCTGCCCTACCTTCTCTTCAGTAAATACTGAGCAAAAGTATCTATTTAGGATAGATGCCTTACAGGGTCCTCCTCCTCACATGCTCCCTTTTCTCCATTAAGCTTAGCACTACCCCTCTGGACTTTCTCCTTTCACTAATGTATCTATAGAAAGTCTTGTCACCTTCTTTTACTGTTCGTGCTAGTGTTTCCTCAGTTTGGGACTTTGCCTGCCTTACTGCCTTACCTGCTTCCCTTAGGGCAGTTTGGTATGCCTCCCTATCTTCATCCCGCTGTGTTCCTTATATTTTCTGAAGGCCAGCCTTTTGGCTCTGACCTTTTCTGCTACTGTATTTGAGAACCAAAGTGGTTTCCGTCTTCTTTTGCACTTCGTTTTCTGTCTAACACAATGGGATGTTGCTTCAAGTATTGTATCCTTAATGCTTGACCACTTTGCCTGTACCTCCTCACCTGTGTTTCTTTTGCCAGGGCTAGCTTAACTCTGTTGGCCATCTTATCAAAGTCAGCTCCTCTGAAGTCCCATATTTTGCCTTGGAATGGGATGATTTAGATGTAGTAGCCAAATTGAACCATACCATGTGATGGTCACTGGCCCTCAGGTGACCTTCTACCTGGAGATCTGTGATCCCTTCTTTGTTAGTCAGTACTAGATCTAGGATAGCCCTGTCTCTTGTGGGTTGCTGTACCAGTTGTTTGAGGCCCTCCCTGCAGGAATCCACTATGAGTCTAGTTCTGGCAGATGTTCCTGCTGGTATTGACCAATCTGTATTTGGCATGTTGAAGTCTCCCATTATCAGAACCTCCCTTTAGCTGTCATGTTTTGTATATCTTCTAACAGTAATGTGTCTATGTCCTCCTCTGGTCTGGGGCCTGTAGACAACCCTAGTTCTTATGGCTGTCCCATTTCCTGTTTCCAGGGTGACCCACAGTTCTTCTGGCTCCTTATGTGTATTCTGAATTTCTGTAGCTTTGATATTTTCATTAACATACAGGCCACTCCTCCCCTTTTGCACCTTCGGTCTCTTCTGAACAATACATAGCCAGGTACTGAAGTCTCCCAAGTGTGGTTACTGGTAAACCACATCTCACTAATTGCTACTATGTCCAGTTTAGCCTCTGACATTATTGCCTGCAGGTCTGGGATCTTATTTCCCAGGCTGTGAGCATTTGTGTACATGATTTTCCATTGGCCAGATTTTGAAGTGTTAGTTGTTGGGTGAAGTTTGGCATTACCCCTGTGCATCGACACCCATTTTAAAAGAAAATTCTTGACTTCAGATTGGTAAGTATGTGAGTTTAATGGCATAATGGTTGACTTAGATATGTTCAATATAAAATTAGATAGAGCTCCATATGCTTCTATAAGGGAGATTACTGCTGGGATGGATGTCATGGGATTAGTTATATGCAACATAATGTCATCCGCATATACTGACAGGCGGAGATCCCATTCCCCAAGCCGAATACACTGTACTTCAGGGGAATACTGAAGACGAAGTAATAGTGGTTCCAGATATAAGTTAAACAATAGAGGGGAAAGAGGGCGCCCATGGCGCATTCTGGAATATAAGGGGAACAATTCTGAGAAGATGTCGTTGCAGTAAATTTTTCCTGTAGGGCATGCATGCAATAATTGTATCCATGGGATGTAGTTATGGGGAAAGCCAAAGATTTTAAGCACTCCAAATAAAAAAGGTCCAATTTATCCTGTCAAATGCTTTCTCCACATCCAGAGACATCAATGCCATTGGGTAAGGTGCAGCTCTGGATGCAGAGAGAATATGGAACAGCTTCCTGAGATGATCAGCAGAAGAGCAGTCAGCAACAAATACCACTTGTTCAGGGCTAAGATTGGCCTGGGTCCAAACTCTGGCCAATCTGGTAGCCAAAATCCTGTTAAAAATTTTTATGTCATAGTTAATCAGGGATATTGGTCTGTAGTTAGTGACCAGATGAGGAGACTTGTTCAGTTTAGGGAGGACTATTATAGTGGCTTCTAACAGGGAAGAGTCAGTAAGTCTGAAGTTACATAGATAAGCAAACATGCTCAATAGTAAGGGTGAAAGTTGTTCTTTAAATACTTTATAAAATCGTGGGGGGAAGTCATCTGGGCCTGGTGCCTTATGATCAGGTAATGAGTCAATGGCCTCCCATAATTCTTGTTGAGTTATCTCTTTTTTGAGGGTTTGTGATTGTGATTGTTTGAGAGAAGGAAGCAGAAGCTCTTTAAGATAGTTCTGTATATCTATGATGGAGGGAGGAGGGGATGGTGGAGAATATAGAGATCTATAATAGGTCTCAAATTCCCCAAACATTTCTTTAGGTGAGGTAAGTAGGGACTTGTCCTTAAGGGAGTTAAGAGCCACCACAACCCTAGACTCCTCCTGTTTCCTGAGTCGGAGGGCTAATAAATGGCTAACTTTTTCACCCTGCTCAATATATTTAACATGGGTTTTGAAGAGCGTGTATTGTGCCTGTTCCCTGAGAGATTCAGAATATTGGTTCTTTAATTTAGCTAAGTGTTCTAAGGACTCCTCATCCATTTGGCTAAGTTGCTGATTTTCTGAAATGCGGATCTGTGATAATAAGGATGATGCTGTGGCTTCCCTCTTTTTCTTCAGAATAGCAGATAATTGGATACACTCCGCCCAACCACACATTTCAGGGTGCACCAGAGTTTCCCTGTATTTGATATAACTCCTTGGTTATGTGTGAGAAATTGGGCTATAACTTCTTTGAGGGACTGTTGGGCTTTTTTGTCTTGGAGAAGCTGCGTGTTTAGTTTCCATATGCCATTTTTAGTTACTTGAAGTGGTAGAGTGCTTTTAACCCATACAGGTGCATGGTCAGAAACGACTCTTGGGGACATGCCACTACCCGTTATGCCCTCTAATATTGGATTATTGACCAAATAATTATCAAATCGGGACAACGATTTATGTACCGGTAAATAGTAAGTGTATCCCCTGGCCTTGGGATTTAGTAGTCTCCATGGGTCATTCAGACTATAGGTTGATAACAGTTCCATTAGGGCTGTCTGTGCTGGACAGTGACTAGTCCCTTTACAGGTTGATCTGTCTAATGCTGGATCCAAAACCAAATTCCAATATCCAGCAATTATTATGGGCAACCGAGGAAATAAATTTAGGTTATTTATTATCGATGTAAAAAATTCGGGTGAATTAACATTGGGCCCATATACAGAACCCTGAATGAGTTCAGTGTGATTTAAGATTCCTTTAACAAAGATGGCCCAGATATTCAAACTGTGCCATTTTGTGGCGCAAGCCCCTGCGCCACTCAAAATAGTTGCGCAGGGGTGTGGTCAGGGCGATATTCACAAGGTTGTGCTATGGCGCAACTCTTTGAATATCGCCTCTGGCACACCCACTGTGCATAGCGCAGTGGAACTGTGCCAGTGCAAGTGGTCAGAGTGGAGCATTGAGATGGGGTGGCACAAGTTCCATTGTGCCATGCACAGCACCTGCGAAATTCAAAGGGTGACATGCAAATGGGGCCATAATTTGTGCAAGGTGCAGGTGGGGCCATTTGCATCTAATTATAGCCCCATTTGCATACCATTAGCAGACAGGTGCGCTGATCCCCTACAACTTGCAGCTGGTGCCCTGCCAGGCAGCAGCCGTCGGGGACCGACGCCCCCTGCAGCCTTATTGCGGGAACAATAGTAAACTCCCCCCCATTAGCCCGATCACAGGCATAATAGTATTCCCCCCCATTAGCCTGATCGAGGGCATAACTGAATAGTCCTCTGAGCAGCCCGATAGTGGGCATAACTGGAAAGTTCCCTACCCCCGAGCTGCCCAATCGCAGGCATCAGACCTCCCCAAAGTCCAATATCCCTGGTGGTCCAGTGACCATGAGTAGCCCGATCGTGGTGGCATTCTCACCCCACATCGGAAATCCCTGGTGATCTAGTGGCCCCACCCCACCCACCCATGGAGCCCCACCACCCCGCCTCCCCGTCAGCCTGTAGGCTGCAGCACCCCACCGCCTGCCGCCTCACGCCCACTGACTGACAGCTCAGAGCAGCACTATTGAGTTCAGAGCATGAGTTTATACATTGGTTTGACACAGCAGTAGTCCAGATATGTGAATGAATCATCCTACATATCCGAACTGCCTTTGTACAGAATGAGCTGCACGCCCATTGGCTCATGCTCTAACCAATGGGCGTAATCCCTACCGAGCTGTCAGTTGGTGGGCAGAAGGCGGTGGGTGCTACCGCCCACTGGCTGACAGGGGGAGGTGGTGGGGCCCATGGTGGTGGGTGGGGGTCACCAGATCACCAGGGATTTCTGACGGGGGTGAGGATGCCACCCGCCGATCGGCTACTCGTGGTCCACTGGACCACCAGGATATTGAGTTTGGGGGTCTGATGCCCGCGATCAGACTACTTGGGGGTCTTTTCCCATGCCCACGATCGGGCTGCTCAGGGGAGTGGGGACTTTCTCCGTTGCTTGGGGACCATAACCATTATGCCCACAATCGGCTAATGGTGGGTAACATAACCCGGTATGCCTGTGATCAGGCTGCAAAGGGGGAACTTCAGCCTCAATCAGGTCATGGGGGCACTGCCAGTGCGGCAGGAACAGGTCCAGGGCCACCCACAGGTGGCAGCTGCTGTGTTGCGCCCTGCAACACGGCAGCTCACCTGTGGGTGGCCCTCGACTTGTTCCTGTTCTTATTGAGCGTAAACTTGTGCAGGCGCAGGTAGGGGTTGTGCCTGCATAACTGCATGGCCCAGGCTGAATATTGGGCTGTGCAGTTTATGCATGGGCACGTCCCCCCCACCTGTGCCTGCATACATTACTGATGCACCCTGGAGCATTGGGATTTGTGCAGGCACACTTTTCCCTTCTAAATATCACACCGGGGCGCATCAGTGGGTTGTGCATGGCGCAACACCGTTGCACCATGCACAACCCAATTGAATATCTAGGCTGAAGTATCTTCCCTGCTTATCACTTTGGGTTTGCTATAGTGTAAATTGCATGCCCCTGGTTATTAGAATAGCTACTGCTCTTTGTGCTGTTGTGTTACCTGCTGCAAATACCTATCCTATTTGCCTCCTTCTAAATAGGTTGCCTTCCATGTCTAGTAGGCGCGTTTCCTGGAATAGGGCAATATTACATTGCAGTGTCTCTGGATGCCTAAGAATTTGATGCCATTTAATTTAGGAATGAGCCCCTTTAACATTCCAAGATATGAATCTCATCGCCATAATATGTTAAAGCTATGGATTAGGGCAGGAAATATCCCTCTTTAAAAGGCCTTGGGTGATAATGGAATTTGAAGCACAAGAATAAGGCAAGTGGGGATTATTAACAGAGAATGTTGAGTCATTTTGTGACTGTTGTCCTCCCACAACATATGCAGACTGTAAATTGTATCTAGCACGTCCCTGTGAACATCAACAAATATTGTAAAACTACTTCTACTAACCCCCATCAAAAGTAATCCTATCCCAACTAAAATAACAAAACCCCCAGTCCTCTCAACCGTACTCCCTTCAGTCATTCGGTTGCAATCATACCCCACCACCAAACAGACAGTCCCCCAGCCCCCACAGTAGAAAAATGTCTGGAAGCCTGATATCAGATTTCCCTGCTTTCCTTTCTGTCTAAATCAAAACTTATACATATAAGCTCATAGAGTCTACATAACCACAACAAACAAGGCTTATTACATGTTACAATTAGACATGTATATTTAGTGGTATCATGCAACAACCTGTAAAAGTGAGATAATTTAAAACTAAAGAAAATCTCTGGTAATTATAATAGGTCAGAAAGGTATTTAGCCCTACCAGCTTGTTCAGCTTAAGGTTTAACCTGGTGTCCGTTACTTCATGGATCACAGACCAACATAAAACAATCAAACAAGAAATATTTAGGACGTGTCTTTAGAGTTAGCAGTGTTCCATCATGTCCTTTTGGCTCATAAAAATACACAGGGTACAGATCCAAATACTGGTGAGCCACACCATAAGACTGTGGTTTCTTAAGACTTAACACTGGTCCTGCTCTTTAAGCCAAAAGTCAATATTCAGTTACATACCGAGTTTTATATGAAGTAGCTGGTTCCCTTGATCACCAGAAAAGATCTGGGTATAACTTTGTGAGCTCCATAGTAGCTTTGGCTACAGTGTCAAAAGATATCCATTGCCCTTCATTTTTATTTGCAATGTTGCTGGTTATCTCACCCGAAATCTTACTCCTGCAGCAATTAGTTTGACCACGATGGAATGCATTTCTGTATGTTTTTGCCTGATTCAGAGTGGCAGGTCTTGGGCAATGTGTATTTTTGCATTTTCCCACTGTACTTCCCTGACATCTCTTGAGTTTTTCCACTATAAACTACTTGTCTAGGTAGTTTAATAGCCTAAATATGAGAGGCCGAGGGGGAGATCCAGCTGGAGATGTAAGACTTAATGCCCAGTGCGCCCTCTCAACAAAGTATGTCGGGCCATTGGGGGATGGCCCTGCTAGCTTAGTACACATTTTTTGCACACAAATAATGGAATTCATTCCTTCCTCCCCTTCTGGTAGCCCTAGGACTACCAAATTATTTTGCCAGTAGCGACCCTCGAGGTTTTCCAGCTTGTCCTCTGTTTTTCAGAGACACTGCCTTAATGAGACTATCTCCGGATCCATCTGCACTCTCCAGTCATCTAGTGAAGAGATTCGTACTTTGTTATCAGCAGTACGAATCGTTAGTCTATCCATAGAGCTTTTGAGCAATTGTAGATCATCAACTACCGCATGCAAAGATTCTTTAATCAGCGCCAGTCCCTCAAAGAAAATCTCCTCCATTAGCAGCTGTGGACTGGAGGATTCTTCGGTACCACCCGCTTTAGAGCACTTTGCTGGTAGATCCTTCTCAGGAGACGATGGGGGTGTGTGTTTAGGCTGTTGAGGCTTTATTGTTGTCTTTAGGTATTCTGTCAGTTTAGACACTCTGATTTATTGTCAGTGTAGTTTTCGATTAGTCAGAGAGGATTCCACCGGCTAATCTAGCTATTAGTGGTAGTACAAAGTGGATTTTTCATGAAGGTTCAGTGGAGTGATGTACAGCATGCCTATCTGGTGGCCATCACAACTGGAAGTCCCGGATTTAGTTCTATATTGCCTGAGCATAGCAACAGCATGACAATAATTTGTTTCAGCCAGAATCTCAATAATTTAGAAAATGTTTTGTGATGTAAAATATATCTGTTACTAGGACAGGATAATAATGCCCTTTTCATAATGCTAGTGGTGGGAGAGTTCAGCATTGTACAAAGAATTATTATAGAATGTGGTTTAGTGGGATTAATGCAAACCAAGGATGAAGCAATTGCTTTAGGTGGTTCATCCCATAATGGTTGCTGAAATTTACTGCAAATGGGGTGCTGCATGGAAGGCAATACAATAGTGGTTGACAGAACGCTTAACTCACAAATTGTAAGAGCAGTAGCAATATAAGAGATGGGTAAAAGCATCATGGATGGAGTGCTTAAAAACAAAATAGTAGCAGTTGTGTCTTAAATACTGAATGAGCTACTGAAAAAGCTTGGAATAGAAAAAATGTGGGCAGTGAGAATATCTAGGGGGAACTAATGAAAAAGTGTGACTATATCAAAATGCAGTAGTAGTACAATAGGTTTCTTATTATTGTGTGTGTTCCTCTAGTGGCCGATAAGTACAGTAGTGCTAATGGAAAACAGGCATTTTAACAAAAAAAAAACAATCATTTGTCGATGCCGAATGTTGACTGAGTTGGTCTGTTGAGCTTGCTCACTGGCCCTCTGTCAGTCGCTCAGTGTGTTTCTCCCGGCGCTGCAGGCTGCTCTTTTGTACTGAGCTCCTGCCTGCGTTGGTACCTTGTTCTGCCCACTAAGAAATCTGCAGCTGTCCTGACAGAGCTCCGTTGAGGTGGCTCACTCCCCCTCTCTCACTCGTTTATTCTGTTTCTCCTAGCCCTGCATGCTGCCCTTTTGTACTGGGCTCCTGCCTCTGTTGGTGGCGTTTTCTGCCCACAAAGAAATCTACAGCAGTCCTGACACAGGTTTGTTGAGCCTGCTGACTCCACCCCTTTCACTCACTCATTCCATTTCTGCCGGTGCTGCAGGCTGGCCTTTTGTACTGGGCTCCTGCTTGCGTTGCCACCTTTTTCTGCCAACAGAGAAATCCGCATCAGTCACGATAGAGCTCCATTTAGCTCGCTCACTCCCCTTCTCTCACTCACTCATTGTGTTTCTCCTGGCACTGCAGGCTGCCCTTTTGTACTGGGCTCCTGCCTGCATTGGCACCTTTTTCTGCCCACAAAGAAATCCACAGCTGTCCCGACAGAGCTCCATTGAGGTCGCTCACTCCCCCTATGTCACTCACTCATTCTGTTTCTCCTGGCGCTGCAGGCTGCATTTTTGTACTGGGCTACTGCCTCTGTTGGCACCTTTGTCTGCCCACAAAGAAATCTGCAGCAGTCCCGACAAAGCTCAGTTGAGCTCGCTCACTCCCTTTCTCTCACTCCCTCATTCAGTTTCTGCTGGCTGCCCTTTTCTTTTGGGCTCCTGCCTGCGTTGCCACCTTTTTATGCCCACAAAGAAATTTGCAGCAGTTACAACAGAGCTCCATTGAGCTCGCTCACTCCCCCTCTCTCACTCGCTCATTCTGGTTTCCCCGACATTGCAGGCTGCTCATTTGTACTGGGCCCCTGCGTGCATTGCTGGCTTTTTCTGCCCACAAACAAATCTGCAGCAGTCCCAACAGAACTCCGTTGAGCTCACTGTCTCCCCCTCCCTGACTCGCTCGTTCTGTGCCTTCTGCCACTGCAGGCTGCCCTTTTGTACTGGGCTCCTGCATGCATTGGTGGCTTGTTCTGGCCAGAAAGAAATCTGAAGCAGTCCCAACACAGCTCCATTGAGCTCTCTCACTCACTCATTCCATTTCGGCTGGTGCTGCAAGCTGACCTTTTGTACTGGGCTCCTGCTTGCGTTGCCACATTTTCTGCCCACAAAGAAATCTGCAGCAGTCACAATAGAGCTCTGTTGAGCTCGCTCACTACAGCTGTGTCACTCGATCATTCTGTTTCTCTTGGCACTGCAGGCTGCGCTTGTGTACAGGGCTCCTGGATGCGTTGGCACCTTTGTCTGTCCACAAAGAAATCCGTAGCTGTCCTGACAGCTCCGTTGAGTTCTCTCAGTTTCCCTTTGTCACAAGCTCATTTTATTTGTCCTGGCACTGTGTACAGGGCTCCTGGCTGCGTTGGCACCTTTGTCTGTCCACAGTGAAATCCACAGCAGTCCTGATAGAGCTCCGTTGAGCTCACTCAGTCTCCCTGTCTGACTCGTTCGTATTGTTTCTCCCACCGCTGCAGGCTGGCCTTTTGTACTGGGCCCCTGCTTGCATTGATGCCTTTTTCTGCCCACAAACAAATCTGCAGCAGTTCTGACAATGCCCCGGTGAGTTCGTTCACTCCCCCTCCATCACTTGCTCTCTCGTTCTGTTTCTCCCAGTGCTGCAGGCTGCCCTTTTGTACTGGGCTCTTGCGTTGGGGCCTTTTTCTGCCCACAAACAAATCTGCAGCAGTCCCGACAGAGCTCAGTTGAGCTCAGTCACTCCCCCATCTCAGTTGTTCAATCTTAATCTGTCCCACACAATGATTTCCCACAGTGACCATGCTATTCTCCAGCAGGAGTGCAAAAACATATTTTAGCCAGGATGTGAAAAATGGCAGCTGTGCTGTTCATAAGGAGGTGTGGAAAAATGCCACTGTTGAAAATGTGGCATGAATATATTACAAAATTGCGAAGTTACAAGGGTGCATGGAAACAGTTCAATGCACACTTGTAACACAGTCATGTTATGGAGTTTCGTCACCAAATTTTCAACATAGGCATTTTAGGACCTCTGCTCCTGAACAGTATCACTCTCATTTTCTTAATCTGTCCCAGACAGTGATTTCCCACAGTGACTGCTCTATTCTGCACTGGAAGTGCGAAAACGCATTTTGGCCAGGATGGGAAAAATGACAGCTGTACTGTTCATAAGTAGGTCTGGGAAAATGGCAATGTTAAAATCTGGAGTGAAAATATAAATTTGCAGTTACTAGCATGCGGCAACCGTGCTAACTATTAATTGCAGAATACACAGTCATTTCATGGAGTATCGTTACCAAATTTTCAACTTAGGCATTTTGGACCTCTACTCATTAACAGTGTCACTGTCATTTTCTTAATCTGTCCCAAACACTGACTTCCCAGAGGGACCGCGCTATTCTGGGCTGGAAGTGCAAAAACACATTTCTGCCAGGATGTGAACAATGACATCTGTACTGTTCACAAGGAGGTGTGAAAAATGTCAGTGTTGAAAATCTGGCATGAAAATATTGCAAATTCACAAATTTATGAGAATGCGTAGCAACTGTGCAATGTATGCTCGTAAAACAGTCATTTTTTTGGATTTTTCCCACCAAATTTGCAACATAGACTTTTTGAGAGCCCACCTCATGAACACTGGCACTGTCGTTTCATTAATCAGCACCAAAAGGTGATTCAGGGCAGTGACCGTGAAATCACCTTTCAGGGCCAATTAACGTCATGACAGTTTGAGAATTCATGAGGAGGGGTCCCAAAAACCCCATGTTGAAAATTTGGTGCCATAATTCCAAAAAATGACTGAGATATGCATTAAAGTTGAAAAAAACCTATTTCTACCATTATACAGCTTACCAGCATTTCCTCAGTTCGCGGTCTGCTTAGAAGAGTGCAGATGTGTTCCCGGTCCACCGAAGATCATCACACTGAACTCTAAAGGTAAGTATAGGGTGAGGGGGGTGTGGGGAGGCAGGGTGCACAGTGGGTGGGTGCAGTTGGTGGGAGGGGGGTCAGGGAGACCTTGAAGGACAGTTTTCTGATTTCACAGGTTTAAAAAAAAAACATCGTGGGACAGTTTTTTTCTTCACAGGGGCATTAGGCACGCTGGGGTGGGCTCCTAGCTTGCTACTTAACTGCTTCATTTTTGGGGGCCAGTAGCCAATGGGGAATTGGGCACCCCTGTCAGCACACAACTAAAGGGGGGGTCACATTATGCCGATGGGGACTGGGCACCCTGTCGGCACACAGTAACAGCAGTGGGGGGTTGGCATAATGCCAATGGGGGTGGCTCCTCGTCGGCACAATCAACATTGGGCCACTGGAAGCCGATGGGGATCAGCCCCCTCAGCAACTAGACATGGTGGAAGATTAGCTTAGGAACATGGCAGCAAGTTGCCGCCATGTTCACAAAACAATATCAGGATTTTACATCCTGCCCTGCAATGACGGGTTGCCCTCATTGCAGTGGATGGCTGACGCTGCAATGACTAGGGCGGTCCCTAATTGCAGTGGCTACTTTTTTAGTTGTCAGGCACACTGGCTGAACTAGTGTCAGGCAGCAGCGCGGCCACGGCACTGGGGAAGCGGACAAAGCCTTGCAGGCTGTGGGGCATTGGCCACAACAGTGCCATGCCTCCACAACCTGCTTGTGGAGAAAGCTGCCGCAACATGTTTCTTGCCCATGCGCACAATCAACATAAAAGATAGTGCCAGCCAATCACAGGTATGGTACGATTGGGCTGATCCACCGCAAGCAGCATGTACCTTTCCTTACTCCCAGAGGCTTGCTGATTGGTGGGTGGGTGGGTGTTGGGCTCATACAATGGTCGCAGGACCAAATTGCTGATGAGGTTCAGCACAGAAGCCCTGATCAAGGGCTCAGGAACACCAGGAGTCCTTTTCTGACTCCCAGAGGCTTGCTTCTTGGTGGATGGGTGGGAATAGCAGTGTACCAACACAGTGCTAAATGTGTCAGCCAGTTCAAGAAAGTTCCTAAGCACTCCAATCAAGGACACAAATAATACAATGCAAAAAAATTCTGAATTTATTATGGTACAATAACGCAGTGCACTCACTGGCCACATTACTTGCCCTTTAATGCGTGGGCTCCTGCCCACCTAAACATACAGATATATATAGAATCTGGTTCAAATGCACACAGTGCCAATCTTCCATTACATCATACATTCAAATCCCATCATTACATCTCCCCCAGTTAGCTTGAGACTCTCCCAGTATATAAAAGAATTGAAACATGTTATTTATTAATAAATGTCCTTAAACATAAATTGAGTCCATGAAGTCCTGATATCTATATCATTTTATTTCACACCTTCTAACCCAGCTCACTCTTGGGGCTTGTTCCATGGCTGCCAACTGAGACAGAACATTCAAAGGTCTGACTGGCATCATGTGTTTGCTGAAGGCATGGCTTGCATTCTCTGTCTTGGGTCCTCCATCACTGGTGCTTTGGAACCTGCATTGTCTGCCATTATGTCATCCTGTTCCTGTTCTCTCACTCTCTCTCTCTCTCTCTCCTCTCGGTTTGGTGACTCTCTCTGTGGCAGACTGGCACAAGGCTTAGGGGTCTGCAGCAAATCTCTCCTCTTTCTCCAGTAAATTTTTCCCCTCACCTCAATCATATACGAGCGAGGCTTCTCCTCTTGGCCTGTGACAACCAAAGGGCACACATGTTCTCAGGGATTCTCAGACAGACAGGCTATCCTGGTTGCAGAGCAGGGAGCTGTTTGGTATATTTATCATAAAAACATGTTTCTTCTGTTTTTCTTGCAGTGCTGCTTGTACATTAGACTTTATGAGTTTTGGCTTTAGCAAATCAGGTCTGGTTGGCATCAGAGTTCTTGCTCTGTGGCCCATAAATAATTGAGCAGAGGATCCCAGTCCTTCTAGCGGTGTTTTTCTCAACTCAAACAGTGCCAAATAGGGATGTCTATGATCTGTCTGTGCCTTTCTGAAAAGTCATTTTACAGTTTTGATTGCTCTCTCTGTAATACCATTGCTTGGGGGTACTTTGGTGATGATGTAACGTGTTTGAATTCATAACTTTTTGCAAACCGCTGAAACTCAGTACAGGCAAATTAGGGCACATTATCAGTCACAAGCACCTCAGGGTTCCATGCCTTGCACATTATGACTTGATATGGTTGATGACCGTCTTGCTGGTTGTATTTGGCAGTCTAGATATTTCAATAAACATGGGATAGAAACCGATTATTGCTAAATAATTCTTTCTCTCAAATTCAAACAAATCTGGTTCCACTTTCTGCCATGGGAACTCTGATATTTCATGTAGCTGTAATGGTTCTTTTGAGTGGTCCTTCCTGTATTGATTGCAATCATATCATTTGGCTATATCACTTATTTGGCTATTCATGCCTGGCTAGAACAAAATGTCCCTTGCCCTTCGCTTGCATTCTCTAGTCCCAGATGGCTGTTATGCAGCTTTATAAGCATTTCTTTTCTTAGTGAAGTGGGTAAAATCAGTATTTCTCATTTTAATAAAAGTCCAGCTGAAATTCCCTTTTGAAACAGCCAGTATTGTCCAATTCCAGGTTCTACTTGAGCCTTCACAGAGTGCCAACCTTTCAATATGACATCTCTCAATTTCACAAGGGCAGAGTCTTTATTTCTTTCCTGCTGAAATACTTATATTTTTTCATCAACAATTTGCATATACGAACATATGAACATACGAAATTTGCCAGCAGATAAAGACCTAGAGGTCTATCAAGTTTGCTAGAATGTGCAGCTAGCACCCCTTATTCTGTAGCTGCCCCTCCCTTCCACCCTTCCCCTTCATTAACCCTCCCCCTTGTCCTGTCCCATCCTCGTTTGAAGCAGTCCACTGTTCTACTGCATACCACTTCAGCAGGTAACGCATTCCACCCAGCCACCACCCTCTGTAAAAAAGTGTCTCCTCATCTCTCTCCTGAACCTTCCTCGCTCCAGTCTCATATCATGGCCCCTGGTGGCCCTCCCCTCCCTTACTTTGAACAGCCCCTCTGTACCCGTCTTGTTTATTCCTTTCATGTATTTAAAGGTTCCAATCATGTCACCCCTGTCTATCCTCTCTTCCAGTGAGTACATGTTCAACTCCTTCAACCTCCTCTCGTATGATAAGTCCCCCAGCCCCTCGATCATCTTTGTCGCTCTGCGCTGCACCCCCTCCAGTAACTTAATGTCCCTCTTCAGATACGGACATCAGTACTGCACGGCACTCCAGGTGTGGTCTAACTAATGACCTATGCAGTGGCAGAATCACCTCCTCCTCCTCGAGGATATACCCCTCAATGCAACCCAGCATTTTGTTGGCCTTGCAGCTGCCTTCCTACATTGTGCCGAGTTGTTCATTGACCCTGTAATGAGCACACCCAGATCCTTCTCCTCCTCCTCTGTCTGGGCTAGCTGCACTCCCCTTAGCTGGTAACTCCTCCTTGGGTTCTTCATTCCAAAATGCAGCAACTTGCACTTTTTGGCATTAAAGCCCAGTTGCCAGGTGTCTGACCAGGTTTCAAGCTTTACCAGATCATCCTGCAACCCTTGCCATCCCCCTAGGTCATCCACCACCGCGCCTATCTTGGTATCATCAGTAAACAGACTGATCTTGCTCTTGATGTCCCATGATATGTCTGCAATGAATATCCAAAACAACACTGGTCCCAACGCTGTGCCCTGTGGAACACCACTCATCACTGCCCTTCGGTGTGAGAGCTCCCCACCCACCATCATCCTCTGTTGCCTTCCCTGCAGCCAGTTTCCTACCCATCTCACCAGCTTTGCACCCACCCCTGTGCCTACTAACTTCCTTCCCAGCCTTCCATGTGGCATTGAGTCGAATGCCTTACTGAAGTCCAGATACAGGACATCAACTGCATGGCCC
Source organism: Neoceratodus forsteri (assembly GCA_016271365.2). Lineage (NCBI taxonomy): Eukaryota > Metazoa > Chordata > Ceratodontiformes > Ceratodontidae > Neoceratodus > Neoceratodus forsteri. The sequence continues at coordinate 703,961,769 of CM057455.1, forward strand.
CTGTCCAAGTGCCTAGTTACCAGTCATAGAACTCGACCAGGTTGGTTTGCGGGATCTGCCACATATAAAGCCATGATGTCTGCTGTCTTGTAGTCCTTGGCCTCGGGAGGGCCACCAGCCTCTCCTTCAGGATGTCTCCATTAGCTTACCCACAATGGATGTGAGGCTCACTGGTCTGTAGTTTCCCGGTTCATGCTTGGGGCCACTCTTGTGGAGGGGCACCACATGAGCCATCCTCCAGTCCTGAGGTACACACCCCGAATGTAGTGAGGCATTAAATAGGTCTGCCAAAGGTCCTGCAAAGACCTCTGCCAGCTCCTTCAGTACCCTGGGGTGGATGCCATCTGGGCCTGGCGCCTTATCCACCCTTAGTGCCTTCAAACCCTCTCAAACTCTGCTCTCCATGATTTCCCCATCTGTCACCACTTCCCACCCTGCTTCTGCCATTTCTCCCACCTTGGTTGTTACCCCTTTCTTCTCTTTAGTAAATACTGAGCAGAAGTACTCATTTAGTGCTTCTGCCTTATCGCACCCTGCTTCCACCCAATCCCCCTCCTTCCTAACCCTTACTATGTGGTCCTTACAGCTCCTTTTCTCCCTGATGTACTTAAAGAAGTCCTTCTCCCTTCTTACTGCCTTGTGCCAGCCTGAGTTCCGAGTTGCTTTGGCCTCTACTGCCCCTGTCACCTCCTTTGATGCTGTCAAGTACTCCTCCCTGTCCTCCCCCCTCCCTGTTTTCTTGTACTTCCTAAAGGCAGCTCTTTCTCCTTACCTTTTCCATGACCTCCTCGCTTAACCAGATCGGTTCTTAGCCCTAGCCTTCTTGCTCTGGGCTTTGCAGCAGGTTTTGTTTGCCTCCACTATCCCCAGCTTTATGAGCTCCCACCTCTGGTTAGTGTCCATACTAGATTGAATTCTGGCCAGGTACCCTTTTGCCACTCCCCCCATCCTCCCAAAGTCAGCCATCCTGAAGTCCAGCACTATTGTGCCAGATTCCACTCCTTCCTTGCCCATATCCAATGTGAGCCATACTGAGTGGTGGTCACTCCCTGACAGCGGTTCCTTCACTGTAAGTTCTCTCACAAAGTCCCCATTTGCCAGCACAAGGTCAAGGGTACTCCCTAACCTGGTTGGTTCACTGACCATTTGCAGCAGGAAGCTGTCCTGGAAGGCATCCAGCAGTACCTGCTCCCTTCTGTTCCTGTATATAGTCAACAGTATCAACGTCATATTTATTTGTATTGCTTTGTGAAGCAGATACGTCACTAACAGGATGGCACAGGCTATATGCAGGTCTTTTCCCACTCTGTATTATACTCTCAGGTAATATTTTTGCAATTTTAGCATTATACATTGAATTCTAGGTGGTACAGCGACTTTCTGAAGAGGCTTTCTAGTGGTTTATGATCTGATTCTACATGTACTTTAGGTCTCCCATAGATATACTGATGAAATTTTGAGCATCCAAAGACAATAGCCAGCATTTCTTTCTCTATTTGAGCATGATTCTTTTCAGTTTTGTTAAGTGACTTCGAAGCAAAAGCAACTGGATTCACCTCTTGTATTAGGCATGTACCTAGCCCCTCTGTGGATGTGTCTGCAGAAAGCTGCACTGGTTTGTTTAAGTTGTAATGAGCCAAAACAGGTGGATTGGTTATAACAGTTTTTAAATCCTGAAACACCTTTTGGTGGCGATCGTCCCAATACCAAGCTATATCTTTCTCTAGCAGTTCTCTCAGTGGTTTGTTTATTGTCGACAGATTAGGGATAAACTTTTCTAGGCAGTTAAACATTCCCATAAATCTTTTTAGATCAGTTTTGCATGGGGAGCAGGGATCATTAGCACAATTGCTTTAATCTTTTCTGGATCTGCCAAGAGGCCTTCTTTGCTCAGTTTATGGCCAATATATTGGACCTCACTCAGTCTGATTTTGGATTTTTTGGGGTTTAAGGATCAATGTTTGTTTTGAGCTCTCTGTAAAGCCTCTCTCAATCTCTCATTGTAATCTTGTATGTTGGAGCCCCACATTAAAATGCCATCCATAATGACTTCACTGCCCTGAAGGCCCTCAAAGATCTGGGAGATCTTTCTCTGGAAAACCTCTGGCACAGAACAAATACCAAATCGAAGGCATTTGAATTTGTAGTGCCCAAACAGAGTGTTAAAAGTCATCTATTCTGAGCTTAGGTCATCCGTCTTAATTTGCAAAATGGCACGTCCTGCATCTAGCACCAAGAAAACAATAGCTCCAGCCAACTTAGCAGCAACTTCGTCAACTGTTTTCATTGGATAATGCTCTCTTTTAATAGTCTTGTGTAAGTCTTTGGGGTCTATGCAAATTCTTACTTTATTTGGCTTTTCTGTAACAACCATTGAATTAAGTCAGTCTGTGGGCTTCTCAGTTTTCTCAATAACTCCCATCATTTTCATTTTCTCTAGTTCAGCTTTCACATTATCTCTCATGGTTAAAGGTATTTTCCCAGGGGGTGGATCACAGGGCTCACTGATTTATCTATTTTAATGTGATGTTCTCTCTCCATGCAGCCTGGTTCCTCAAAGACAACTGCAAATTCAGACAATATTTCTTTAGTGGTGCTTTCTGATCTCTCGCTTTTGGTATTTACTGGAAATAATTTCTTTATTAGTTGCATCTCTAGGCAGGTAGACAAACCCAAACCAGGGGTCCCATTCACATCAGCCACTTGAAACTGAAGAGGTAATACTGAGTCTTAAAACAGGCTAGTAAAACAGCTTTGCCTCTCCTAATTTGTTTATGTTTTGAGTAGGAGACCAGTCTTGCTTTTGATTTTCGCACAGGCTCTCTAGACAATGTTTTGTACATTTGCAAAGGCATAATGTTGCACTGCACTCCTGTATCTAACTTAAAAGTCACAACTTTGCCATATGTGTTCAAACTCACTTTCCAGTCAGTCTCAGTCTTATTGGTAATGTCTCAACACTGAAAGTACTTTCACACTCACTGCCAGATTTTTCCTTGACTATGTGGACTTCATTGCCCTTAGCTGTACGACACATTTTAGCAAAATTATTTTTTCTATTACACTGCTTGAAAGTCTGTCCACATGCAGGGCATTTGTTTGCCTCATGCTCGCACTCACACTTCCCATATTTAGGTCTGTTCACGTGAGCTGGCAGGCTCCATCTGTTTCTACTTGGCTGATTTCTGGCTTTCTCCACTTTTAAAGATACTGAATGCAAATATTGCTCTTCTTGTATCACCTCACTTAAACTTTTAAACTGAGCTTCACCAATTTCAGCTGCTCTGAAAATGTCTGTCGCTCTACCTAGTGTTAGATCCACTTCCCTTAGCAGTCTGCATCTCATATGCTCATATTGGATCCCACAGACAATCTTGTCTCTAATTAGGCTGTCACTCAGTTCTACAAAGTCACATGATTTAGCACTTAGCCTTAAATCAGTCACATATGCATCGATTGACTTATCAAGGTTCTGATTCCTGATGTTAACCAAAGGCTTCTCATATGTCACATTTCCTCTTGGGTCACAATGTCTCTCAAACTGGTCCATTATCTGGGACAATTTTTATTTATCTTCCTCCCTTCTCCAATCAAACTTGTTATAAACTTCAAGCACTGCATGCCCAGCCCATGTAGAAAAGTCACTGCCTGTATTCTCTGTGATTTTTCTGTGACTCCACTGGCAACAAGGAAGATTTCAAATTGCTGCTTGAATGAATGCCAGGTTTGGGTCAAGGTCCCCTGCAGGCTAAGTATGATGGGAGGCAAAATGTTTTCCATTCTGACACCATGTAGTGATACTCACAGACATGGTAAGTGAATTTAGCATATACTTTACTTGAATAGCAGTGTACTAACACAGTGCTAAATGCACGAGCTCCTGCCTGACTAAACACAGATATACATAGGATCTGGTGTGCATGAGCACAGTGCTGATCCTCCATTGCATTCAAATTCCATCATTACATATATGGTCCAGTGTACTATACTGCATATTAAAATATATGAAATGAAATGATATGAAATTACAGCTGGCAAAGTACATCACAACAATAAACGCTTAAATGGGAATCATGTTTAATGTTCCTGTAAAATGACACACACATCAAAACTAGAAATTATCTAATTTGTGTATAAACTCATAAGAAATGTAAACAGTAAAACAAAAATTAGGAGCATTACATTGAATTATTTTCAGCAAATATACAGCTGAATCTTTGCACAAAAACTATGTTAATGTACCAGTCAGGGTTCAAGTTAATGCAGCAAAGTAGGTGACTGTGGTGTTAAGATCTGCAACCCTAACTCCACTTCCACCCCCCGCCCAAGCAGCAAAAGGAAAAACATTTTAATTTTTGGTCTCCAAAGTCTTGGTGAATCAGTGGTGAATATTACACTGATGTCTCCTTGATGATTGGAGACGGGGAGGAACTGCTAAGAACCACCTGCCCCTATCACAAACATCACCCTAAAAGAAGAGGGCAATGGTGGTGGTGGTGAACCTACAGATGCTATGGAACCTGTAGTATTCTTGGAGGCTGTGGAAGGAAAGGAGAGAGTATGTAGAGGGGGACAAAGAAAAAACAGACATCTTGAGCAAATATTTTTGTTCAATGGTCACAGAGAAAAGGGAATGTGAGGGACCACAGGTAAGAGACAGGAGCATTGAAGGAAGGGATGAGGACTTTAGTCCATTTAAAGAGGAGAGAGTCCTAAAGAAACTCACAAATCTGAAAGTGAACAAGGCAATAGGGCCAGACAGGATACATCCAAAGTTATTGAAGGAGCCCAGAGAGGTGCTGGCTGCACCTCAGACAGTCCTGCTTAACCACTCACTAGAGATGGGAGTGGTCCCAGACGACTGGAGGAGACCAGATGTAATCTTACTTCACAAAAGTGGTAGCATGGGGCTTGTGGTGTAACCCTTGCATAATCTTGATTGCCCTCCTCTGAACTGCCTCCACCCCCTCTATGTCTTTACATAGGTAAGATCTCCAGAACTGGACACTGTACATGAGGTGTGGCCTGACTAATGTCCTATATAGTGGAATTATGACCTCCCTATTCTTGCTGATGATACTTCTGCCTATGCATTCCAGCATCCTGCTTGCTTTCTCTACCACCTTATCACACTGACACTCTACCTTGAGGTCATCCGTGATGATAACCCCTAGGTCCCTTTCTTTTTGAGCATTCTCTACCCCCCCCAGCTGATATGGTTCACCTGGGTGTCTGTGCCCATTGTTTGCATTTTTTTTGCATTAAATCTCAGCTGTCACTCTCTTGACCAGTCCTCAAGCTCTGCAGAGCTCTCCTCATTCTATCCATACCCTATGGCATGTCCACTCTGTTGCAGAGCTTTGTGTCATCAGTGAACATGTAAATTCTCCCTTTCAGGTCCTCTGTAATGTCACTGATAAATATATTGAAGAGGACTAGTCCCAGCTCTGATCCCTGTGGCACTCCACTGGTCACCTTTCACTCTGTGTAGTGACATCCATTTACCACTATCCTGTGTTCTGCTATCCGGCAATTTCTCCACCCACTGCACCACCTTACTGCCCACTCCCATGCTCCCCAGCTTGTTTAAAAGCCTTCTATGTGGCACATTGTCAAAGGCCTTGCTGGAGTCCAGGTAGGCCACATCCAGTGCCCCTCCCTGATCCACCTCTTTTGTCACCCAGTTGAGGAATTCAATGAAGTTAGTATGACACTACCTCCCTCCAGTAAAACCATGCTGCTTTGGGTCATGTAGACCACTGACAACCAGGTGTTCTACTTCTACTAAGAACTGTGGAATATCTTGATACCAGCAACTTACAGGATATGAGGCAGTATGGATTCACCAAGGAGAGGTCTGATAGATTTATTTAACTGGATGACCAAGGAAGTAGATCAGGATGGAGCAGTGTATGTTGCCTACCTAAATTTTAGTAAGGCCTTTGATACCATTCCACATACTGTAGGAAACTAGTAAATTAGCTGGGCAGGCTTGGAGTGGGGCCAAAAGCGATAAACTGAGTAAGTAATTGATTGGTGGATAGGTGTCAGAGGGTGGTGGTAAATGGACTTCTCTCAAAGGAAGGGAGGGTGACCAGCTGGGTGCCACAAGGATCAGTACTGGGATTGGTCCTCTTTAATGTCTTTATTTATGACATTGCAGAGGGGCTAGAAGGGAAGGTATGCCTGTTTGTACATGACACTAAGATCTGCTATAGGGTAGAAACTCCAGGGGGAAGGAAAAAAAATGAATGGGGTTCCAAGTAAGCTTAAAGAATGGTCAAGAGTTTGGCAACAGAGTTTCAATGTGAAAAAGTGCAAAATCATGCACTTGGAGCACAGAAACCCAGGGGTTAAATATAAAAGATGGGGGTGGTACTAATGACCACCAAACAGGAAATTGACCTGGGGTAATCATATCTGAAGACCTAAAGAGTGCTAAACAGTGTGACAAGGCAGTGGGAAGAGCCAGTGGGATGCTCAGATGCATAGGGATGCGTATCACTAGCAGAAAGAGGGAGCTGGTGATACCACTGTATATATCATTGGTGATACCTCATCTAGAGTACTGTGTCCAGTTCTGGAGACCGCATCTCCAAAAGGACATAGGCAGGGTAGATGCAGTCCACAGGAGGGCAACTAAAATGGTGCATGGTCTGCACCAGAGGACCTATGAGGAGAGACTAAATGACCTCAATATACACACCCTGGAAAAAGGTGGGAAAGAAGAAATATGTTAGAGACTTTTAAATACCTCACAGGTATAGATTAGGTACAGGAGGGGAGCATTTTCAGTAAAAAAGATGCTCGAGAACAAGGGGGCATGCTATGAAGCTGGGGTGGAGACTCAGGGGAAATGTGAGGAGGTACTTCTTCGCAGAAGGATCACTGGATGCCTGGAATAGACTCCTGGCAGAGGTGGTGGGGGCCAAAACTGTAACAGGATTCAAGAAAGCATGGGATAGGCACAAGAGAACCTTAATAGTTAGGAAAGGGAGGGCTATGCTGGAGATCAAGTAGGTAGGGAAAATGGGCAGACTAGGTGGGTCAAGAGGTCCTCATCTGACGTCAGTTTCTGTGTTTCTATGTTTCAGATGTTCATGAGCCTTGTTCTAATGATGGTGCCAAATATATCCCCCTTAATGGTCTTCTGACATGGATGGAGAAGAGGAGGAACTCTGTTCAAGTCAGAAGAAAAATCTGGTGAGGAGTAAGTCCAATTCATGATTATCCAATTTGATGGATTAAACATGTGGGAGGAAGATTTCTAAAAAGTTGTCAGCTGCTGCCAAAAGGAAAGATGGCGTGGCAAACCTAGTGAGTGTGGTTTGTTTATTTATTTATTTATTTATTTATTTATTTATGTCTTTGATAACTGGGTAAGTGCACTGATCCAGCGGACCACTTTCAGGCACAACCTGGGCCACACAGTGGCGTTCCAAAAACAATGGTAGTCACAAAAGGTAATGCATAAACATTGAAAATCCAAGGTGGTGCTGGAAGAAGTGTCACTGTTGAGAATCTTTTGAAGGCAACATGTGCAAAAGACTCCAGTGTTCAGACTTTGAAGTCTGCAAGTCTGTCTTCAACTATACTAATTGCCTGATCTATATAGAAACATAGAATATGATGGCAAATGAGGACTGCTTGACCCATCCAGTCTGTCCATTTCACCCTACATACACTATTACCACAGACAGTGCCTAATCTACAGCTCTTTCTCCCTCCCCACTACCTTTTCACTATGTGCTTATGTATCCCCCTTGTTACCCGGGGTTACTAGAATCCCAGTAAGACATAGTGGTAGGCAGGGAAGGCAGCTTGTGAAACTGCAGTTGAATGGGTTTTACACTGTCTCACTCTGTTCTCAGTCTCAACTGAGACTGAGGGGTGACATCACCAATAGAACTATCGCAGCTGCATGAGCCACATTGGAATCTGCAGCAAAGGGAGTTGGTTAGAACGTTGGGAGGTTTTGAAGTCAGTCTTCAGTTCAGTCTTCAGTGAGTATGTGTGAAGTTGGGAGCTTGCTGAGAAAACTGCTCAGTGAAGGCTCTAGGAGCCTCAGCCATGACAGAGGGCTACTTTTAGTTTAAAAGGGTGTGTGTCTCCACCTTAAAGAGAGACACAGAAGATAACTGAAGTGGTGGAGACAGCTGTTTTCAGGTCTCAGGGCCCCCTCCCTTTGGGGGGGCAGGAAAGGTTTCCCTGCAGATTCCTGGGGCAACCCCCTAGTTCTACTTGTGAAGGAAAAGCTGCCTATGTGTTCCAGTGTTTATTTGGGAGAACAAGATTTGTGAGTCGCCTGTAGGGCACCTGCAACGTGAGGGTGAGTGTCTGCTCTTGCTAAAAGGGCCTATGTTTTTCTCCCTGGGACTTGTGTGACAATGTGGGGATTGAACTACTAAATATTGGGAAGCCTAGAGTAATGGGCTAAGCAATTTAAAAGTAGGTTCAAGTCCAGAGTTTGTTGGGATGCAAATAATATGCAGAGGAGACGTGAAAGACATCTACCCATAATCTACATTTGAAAGTTCAGTAAAGGAATTGTTCAGTTTCCAGAAAAATGGCCAGGTATGGGTTGTGGGAGCTGGAGGTGGGTGGCCTCCCATCTTTAGTGACCAGGTCCACCTCTACGGATTTCTTCTGTGGATTTCTACTTTACCTCAGGCAGTTGGCCAGTGATGAGGGAAGTACCCAGAAGTGGGATTGTAAGGAAAATTCTCTCTAGGAGTCGAAGACTCTAGTGTGGTTTGGGGAGCCACAACAGGATAATTGGTTCATTCCTCAAATGGACCGTGGATCAAGTGGCCAGTGGGGGAGCCGGGCCAGTGGGTAAAACCCAAGAAGTGTACAAGTCGGGCTGTGTACCCAAAGCTGCGGGCAAGTCTGGGCTGTGTGCTTGGTGGGTTTAGAGCCTGAGGGCTGGAAATAGTGATAAAGTGTTCTGTTGTCTCTAATCTGCATTACCAGGAATGTAGCCCCGTGGGGGTCCATCTATGCTTTGTTTGTTCAGCTTGGAAGTGAATAAAAGCCACACTGAAGAATCCCATTCCTGGTTCTGGACATTACAGTTATTGTTTCCTGTCTTTGGATTTACTTGGGTGCCCCTGTGCAGAGTAGTCAAACCTAGGTCCCCTGTGCCGAGTAACCTCATCCTCCCTGAACCCAGTCCCCAGCAGGTACTGTTGTCAGCTTCAACAGCATGCCACCTGTCATTTTGCTAAAAAGGCAGTGGTGAGGGGTTACAAAAATGGAGGCACCGCTTTGGATTTTGTTCTGGGAAGGAAGGTGCTTGGTCAAGGGGGCTAACATTTTGGCTATCTGGCAGTGGGTAGCCCAAAAAAAAAAAAGCTGAAGCACTTTCCCTAGTGTTGCTGTGTGCTGTGGATCTTGTGCTGCTGTTTAAAATGCCAACTGTTTACCAAGGAGCAGTAAAGCCAAAGAGTGTGCCCTTGTCCTGCATCAAATTGTTTACAGCATTTGAAATGCTTTTAAAATGAACTGTGGTGAAGAAAAGTGTGGAAGACTAGGGGCTGCAACAGGAAAATTGTGCCCTGGACATTTGAAATGCTTTTAAAATGAACTGTGGTAAAGAAAAGTGTGGAAGACTAGGGGTAACAACAGGAAAATTGTGCCCTGGATGTTGGAAATGCTTTTTGAATGAATGCGAGACTTGCAGGTGTGTAATGGCTATGTTAAATGGCTGAAATGGAGTCAGCTGGTAAAGAAAAAAGTTGCATTCTGCAGTTTAAATCTGACTACTCAATGATCGCCATGAGGAGAAGAGCCCTCGCGAGGAAGAAGAGTCTCATTTGCATGGCATCGTGTGATTGGTCAGGCTGAGATCAGTCCCGCCCCTCAGCCAGCTTTACAGTGACTGGCCCAGCATTTGAGAGGGAGTGTGAGTGGAGTGTGTGTACTGGCTAGTGAAGGAGCGTCACGGAGTGTCAAAATCACTGTAAACCTTGTAAAAATAGACTATCTTGTTTAAAATCGGGCTCAACCCGCTAATCGATCATCGGAATTGCAAGTTTGGTGGTCGAAAAGACTGCCCACCCGTTTCTGTTCTGAGGCCTCCAAGAACTAGCTACAGGCCATTTTTCCCCATCACAGCAAACTGCTACTGATAACAGTAAGTAACAACCAAAAAAACTGCTCAAACAGTGATTTTCTGCTCTATGCCATATAAATGTGTGTGCAGCAGTGTAGTCACTTTGCAAGTAACGACTGTGTCAAGTCCTTCCAGCAAGTGCAAGTCTGTTAAGCCATTGACTGTGTGCATATTAATGAATTCAGCCTCAATTTAAAGTATAAAGCCAGAGACAGACTGTGAGTTGTAGCCAATGTGCAGCACTAGTTATACAGGCAATCCTGTGCTAGAAAACCTGAAGCTTCAAGGGGACTGTGACAAAAAAAAATGTTTCCAGCATGTAAAAAGTTCATGAAAAATCCTGTAAATGTCTTTGAAGCAGGAACAGAGCAAGTTGTGCAGTTTGAGCAAAAGTTATCAGTAGTTTGTGTAAATTGGGTGTGCAGTGGCTTGACCCAGATTCTGAATGTTGATGCACAGGAGTGCTGCCACCACCATTACAGGGTGGGGTAGTAAAGTAAACACAGCAGCAGAGGAGCCATTTTACAACTAAAGAGTGTGTTCAGTAAAGTTGGGACTTTCAGTTACAGTGAACTTTTGTTTATTTTTCTGCAGTTATGGCCTCAGGACCAGCTCGTTACCAGGATCATGCCCGGGTTGCAGTAACAGCAGCAGTGAATAGACTGAGGGATATTGAAAAGTGGTGCTATGGAGGACAACTGCCTCCTCATGTGGCGATTCCTGGTTTTCCAGTGCATGTATGTCAAATATGCTTGAGAGCTGGAAGGGACATCTTCATGATTCCTCACTGTGCTGGATGCCTAGAAAAATATGGCTTGTATAAAGCACTTCAAATTCGGTTGGCTCCCACATGGACAAAGGTTCAGGAATCTGCAGTTGGCAGCATGCAGTACCAGGTGGAGCCTGTGGAGGAAGGCCCCTCACGGGAGTGTGGCACAAAGCAAGAGGGTGCAGAGTTAGAGACAGAACTAGAAGTTGAAGTTTCGGATGCTGGATCCCAGAAGGAAAGGTGGATAAAGCATCAATAGACCCCTGGGGGGGGCCCTGCCCAAGTCTCTTAGGCAAAGACGAGATGCGGGAGGCCTTTGAGTGGGAAGTGATGACCTCCGCACCTGGCGATGAGTGGATAGTCTCAGGACTGAGAACGACTGCTCACTCCTAGCTTCAGATCCTCAGTGAAGAGGAAGATGAGGGGGAACCTATGTGGTCTTGTGAAAAAGGAATGGGTACACAGCCTCAGTATCTTGCCTCGGAGGAATTCATGGAAGAAAGTGGTGATGCCACTGCCCTGGCTTCACAAGAGGAAGAAGTCAGGGATCTGTTTCTAATTTCTTTAAGGATGCGAAGCTGGCAGAACCAGGACTGGCCACCCCCAAGCCAGGCCAGGCCAGTGGTCTCAGATTGACCAAAGCAAGTAAAGAGGAGAGACTGGTTCGTAGGAAGGTGAATGAGCTCTATGGTATGACCTTTCCTATCTTTCCTCAGAAAGTCTGGGAGGACATTGAGAACAGCAGGAAATCCTGGATCAGGCATGAAGCAATGAAAAGTGTGCATCCTGGGGCCAACAAGCATGTAAAGAATAGACTGTTCCACGAAAAGTATACCCAGTGGAAGAGAGGCAGAACACTGTTTATAGACAGACTGAGAGTGGTGGACAGAGAGGGACATGAAATCTCCCACTGTATGAATTATGTGTGCCCAGACGGGGTAATAATTCAAGCTCCTGACCCCTGGTACTATTGGCCTCAGTGCAAGGACCTCCCAGCAAATGTGCCCATGCCTACAAAATGGAAGGCCGAGCAGTGGTAGTCAATACTGCCACACCAGACTATGATGTGCCTTTATTGATCCACCAATATGGGCATCCAGGACTCAGGTGCCCCACATTCATCAGTCTACAGTGTACTGGCCTTTCCAGAATCCATCGACTGGCCCACCAGATGACTTCAGATCCAGAGAGGATATCAGCCCAGCTGTATCCTGTTCATCTCCTGGTAATCGGGTGACATCAGACTAGCTGTTTTCTTTTTTGTTCCTGTTCTAAGGTTCCATCTCCAGAAATGACATCACCCCAGCTGTTCCCAGATGTGCCCTCCTGTGGTTCCCAGAAGATGTCCGCCCAGCTGTATCAGAAGAAATGCTGCCAGGGACAGTCTTCGTCAGAGGTGCAGATCGGTCCCAAAATTTCCATTCTACAAGTGGCTGGTAAGTCCGAACTTTTCTATCTTTATGACATTGCAGTATACACCCTACACTAGCAGACTTCAAAATGTGTAAACTTTCCATAAAGACTGTCCCCTTCAGGACTTTGGCCTGTTAGAACTGTGCTTCACCGGGCTCCAGCCCAGGAGAGACTCTTTATTGGACTAGGCTTCGGGCCTTGTGGTCACTAGTTGGGTATCTTAGGGCACTCCATCCTCCAAATGTGTATTGTAAATAATGTCATTGTTTTCTAATGTAAATACTGTTTTTTCTACCTTTTTCTAAAAAAATCTTTTTGGCATTCTGCAGTGTTTTGATGGTAGGGGTCTAGGTAGACTGTGTATGCAGATTAGGAGAGTGTGTGTTGTCTTTCTTTTTCTTACAGGTGTTCCTGGGAAGACAGAAGAGAAGACAAGAAGAGGAGGAGGGGTTCATCAGAGTTCCTCATTAGTACTTTAGTGTGTAGAAATGTAAAGTACTGTGGTGTTATTGTTGTTATTACTGTATTAACCCTTTCCTTCCACAGGTGTGGTTGTGGGGGTAGGAAGGAGACAGTAACATGGTATAAAATGTGGTATTTTAATGGCATGTGGTTGCAGGTTGCCAAAGGTCGGGGAGGTCCCCGGGTTGTTTTTGTTTTGGGGGTATTAGGTTAGAAGCAGATAGGTTTTCCCTAGAGGGTTAGGGGGGATAGATGGGCTGTGGTCCTGAATGGCCATTGGGACCGCAGTGCTGATCTATCAGGGCTATGCTCTGGATAGTTCTACCAGAACCACTTGGTGTCCATAGTAAGTGGATAGAGTAGAGGCTGACATGTCAGCTAAAGGCCTCTAGGCCCTTAGTGTTTCCTGCCTGTGCTTGCACATGGTAGGAAGGTGCCAAATCACCCCCCTCCGCTGGTAGTACATAGAGTGAGATGGCCTAAGGTTGGGTAAATAATGACTGCGGACAGTCATTTTCCTGGTCAAGGGCGAGTGTAACCCCCTTGTTACCCGGGGTTACTAGAATCCCAGTAAGACCTAATGGTAGGCAGGGAAGGCAGCTTGTGGAACTCCTGTTAAGTGGGTTTCACACTGTCTCACTCTGTTCTCAGTCTCAGCTGAGACTGAGGGATGACATCACCAATAGAACTATCACAGCTACATGAGCCACATTGGAATCTGCAGCAAAGGGAGTTGGTTAGAACTTTGGGAGGTTTTGAAGTCAGTCTTCAGTTCAGTCTTCAGTGAGTGTGTGTGAAGTTGGGAGCATGCTGAGAAAGCAGCTCAGCGAAGGCTCTAGGAGCCTCAGCCCTGACAGAGGGCTACTTTTAATTTAAAAGGGTGTGTGTCTCCACCTAGAAGAGAGACACAGAAGATAACTGAAGTGGTGGAGATGGCTGTTTTTGGGTCTCAGTGCCACCACCCTTCGGAGGGGGCAGGAAAGGTTTCCCTGCAGATTCCTGGGGCAGCCCCCTAGTTCTGCTTGTGAAGGAAAAGCTGCCTATGTGTTCCAGTGTTTATTTGGGAGAACAAGAAGATTTGTGAGTCGCCTGTGGAGCAGCTGCAACGTGATGGTGAGTGTCTGCTCTTGCTAAAAGGGCCTATGTTTTTCTCCCTGGGACTTGTGTGACAATGTGGGGATTGAACTATTAAATATTGGGAAGCCTAGAGTAATGGGCTAAGCAAGTTAAACGTAGGTTCAAGTCCAGAGTTTGTTGGGATGCAAATAATATGTTGAGGAGATGTGACAGATGTCTACCCATAATCTACATTTGAAAGTTCAGTAAAGGAATTGTTCAGTTTCCAGAGAAATGGCCAGGTATGGGTTGTGGGAGCTGGAGGTGGTTGGCCTCCCATCTTTAGTTACCAGGTTCACCTCTACAGATTTCTTCTGTGGATTTCTACTTTACCTCAGGCAGTTGGCCAGTGATGAGGGAAGTACCCAGAAGTGGGATTGTAAGGAAAATTCTCTCTAGGAGTCGAAGACTCTAGTGTGATTTGGGGAGCCACAACAGGATAATTGGTTCATTCCTCAAATGGACCGCGGATCAAGTGGTGGGCGGGGGAGCTGGGCCAGTGGTGATAACCCAAGAAGTGTACAAGTTGGGCTGTGTACCCAAAGCTGCGGACAAGTCCGGGCTGTGTGCCTGGTGGGTTCAGAGCCTGAGGGCTGGAAACAGTGATAAAGTGTTCTGTTGTCTCTAATCTGCATTACCAGAAATGTAACCCCAGGGGAGTCCGTCTATGCTTTGTTTGTTCAGCTTGGAAGTGAATAAAAGCCACACTGAAGAATCTCATTCCTGGTTCTGGATATTACAGTTATTTCTTCCTGTGTTTGGATTTACTTGGGAGCCCTTGTGCAGAGTAGTCAAACCTAGGTCCCCTGTGCCGAGTAACCTCATCCTCCCCAAACCCAGTCCCCAGCAGGTACTGTTGTCAGCTTCAACAGCATGCCACCTGTCATTTTGCTAAAAAGGCAGGGGTGAGGGGTTACACTTATCCCATGCATCCTTGAACCCCAGCACTCTTTTTACCCCCACCACCTACATTAGAAGGCTTTTCCAGGAATCCGCCACTCTTTCTATGAAGAAGTACTTCCTCACATTTCTCATGAATCTACCCATCTCCAATTTCATAGAATGTCCCCTTCCTCTTGAGCACCTTTTTTTTCTGTAAAGCACTCTCTTCCTGTACCTTTTTTAACCCTGTGAGGTATTTAAAGATATCTATGACATCCCTCCTCTCCCTCCTCTGTTCCAGGGTGTACATATTGTGGTCCTTTAGGCTCTCTTCATAGGGCTTTTGATCTGCCTGGTCTAAATTAGTAGGGGCAGACCCGCCATTACCATAAGGTGAGGAGTCATTCCTTGCTGTTTCTTCTACTGTACACTACAGCAGCAGCTAACCTTGTAGCAATGTCTGGAGCAGACTGGTAAGTTTTCATCTGGCCAGCCCTAGGCAAAGGAGATTAACAAGGCAGAAGCTGAGTTGCTGGCCAAAAACATGCTGCTCTTCTCCCTTGTATTAAGTGGGGCATTCCACAAACTGATGCATAAAGTGGAACCTTGGTATATTATTCTATCAAGGAACATTTTCTCAAGTGAAGCATACATTAGCTTTCTGAGTCTAAGAGCAGATCAGGTAGAGGAATAAGTAGCCTTCATTACAACCCAAGAGTATGAAGTGGCACTTGAAAAAAGGGAACTGTACAGGCCCAGAAAGGTTTATTTCAGAATTTTATAGAACACATAGGTAGGTATTGCGTCCCTTATTGTTATCTCTGTTTCAGGAATTACAGAGTGGATGGGCTCTTCCCCCATTGTGGAATTTGTCAATATTTTTGTCATTCCTATTCCTGGAAGAAATTCCACTCTGGTGGAGTCCCACTACCCCATTTCCACCTTAAATAGAGATTATAACATGTTTACGACCATACTCAGAAGACATTTAAATAATATATTGCCCACTGTAACTGAATTATATAAAACTGGTTTTATTGAAAGTTCAAGCCTCCCCTTGCAAAGCATGGCAGGTAGTAGGGTAAACACTGAGGTACAGAGCTTGACAGAGGGCAGGACAGGAGTTAATGGAAAAATGGACAAGGGCAATAAGAGCAGGGATGGGGTGAAAAAGGATAAAGCCAACATTAAATGGAGGGCAATGAGTACCAATGCCCATAGTCTTGGAAACAAGCTTCCAGAGCTAGTAGCCCTGATGGAAGTGGAACACTTGGATATTGTGGAGTCACAGAAACATGGTACACGGAGAACCATGACTAGGATGTCAACATACCAGGGTACACAATCTACAGAAGGGACAGGGAGGGTAAAAGAGGAGGTGGAGCTTCTACATAAGGCAAGGGATCAAAGCAACAGAGCTAAAGGTAAAGGGAGGACAAGAGGAACTCTGGGTCACATTGGAGACAGGGAATGGCACCACAATCTGCACAGGGGTTGTATACAGACCCCCGTCTCAAGGGAGAAAATGGAGAAGAAATGATAGAGGGCATTCTCAAAATGGCTGAAAAAGGGGAGATACTGTTGATGGGGGACCTGAATATGCCAGATGTTAACTGGGCAACATGGACTGCAGCCACATCCAAGAGCAGGGTCGTCTCGATGCCCTACAGGGAGCATGCCTAGACAGCTAGTGGTGGAACCCACTTGGGAGGGAGCAATATTAGACCTGGTACTCTCAAATGGAGAGAGATCACAAACTTAGAAGTCAGTAGACACCTGGGAACAAGCGACCACTGCACAGTGTGCTTCACAATAAACACAACCATGGAGACAAGCCATACAAATACAAGGACACTAGACTTTAGAAGGGCTGACTTTGGCAAAATGGGTGAATACCTGAGGAATGCATTAGCAAATGGCCAGAAAGGAGGTGTGGAAGAACAATGGAGAAAAATCAAAACTTCCATCATGGAGGAAACAAGCCTTTGTGTGAAACAAATAAAGAAAACAAAGCGGAATAAAAAAACACTATGGCTCTCAAAAGAAGTGTCAGGGAAGGTTAAGGAGAAAAAGGCTGCATTCAAAAAGTATAAGGAATCACAGACAGAGCACGACAGGGAACTGTATCAATTAAAGCAGAAAGAAGTGGGGAAGGCAGTCAGAAAAGCAAAGGCCCAAACCGAGGAAAGGATAGCCAACTCAGTTAAGAAGGGGGATAAAACCTTTTATAGGTACATTAGGGAACATAGAAAGGTTAAGGGAGGGATAGGGAAGATTAATAAAGGAGAGGGGAGGTGGGCAGAGGTAGACAGTGAAAAGGCAGAGATAATGAATGAATACTTTTGCTCAGTAGTCACAAAAGAAGAAGAGGAGGAGTTACCTAAACCAAACAGTAGAAGCACTCTGGCTAGTGGGGTTGATACCAGTCCATTTAAAGAAGAAAGAGTACTGAAACAACTTCTAAAACTCAAGGTGGACAAAGCAATGGGGCCTGACGGATTCACCTAGAATCCTAAAAGAGTTAAGGAGGACCTAGTGACACCACTAACCACACTTTTAACAAATCATGGGAAGATGGGGTGGTACCTGAGGACTGGAGGAGGGCAGATGTGATTCCCCTTCACAAAAGTGGGAGCAAGGCAGAAGCAGGAAACTACAGACCTGTTAGTTTGACCTCAGTGGTGGGGGAAATGATGGAATCACTTCTGCAAGAAAGAATTGTTGAGTACCTAGAGGCCAGCGGGGCACTGGACCCAAAGCAGCATGGATTCACAGCAGGAAGGTCATGTCGGACAAATCTAATTGATTTCTTTGACTGGGTGACCAAAGTAATAGACCAGGAAGGGGCTGTGGATATGGCCTACCTAGACTTTAGCAAGGCATTTGACACAGTCTCGCACAAAAGATTAATAATCAAGTTAGCCAGCCTGGGAGTGGGTCCCAGGGTGATAGCCTGGGTAGAAAACTGGCTGCACAACAGGAAACAGAAGATAATAGTGAATGGAACACATTCTGAAGAAAGGGGGGTTACTAGTGGAGTACCTCAGGGCTCAGTACTGGGTCCAGTCCTCTTTAATGTCTTTATAGGTGACATTGCAGAGGGTCTGGAAGGAAAGGTATGCCTCTTTGTGGATGACACAAAGATCTGTAACAGAGTTGATACACAAGGGCGGGGTAGAAAGGATGAGAAGGGACTTGGCAAGGTTGGAGGAATGGTCAGACATATGGCAACTTAGATTCAATTCAAAGAAGTGCAAAGTAATGCACTTGGAAAATAAAAATCCAGGAGAAGAGTACACAATCGCAAGGGAGGTACTAACAACAACAATAATGGAAAGGGATCTGGGTGTAGTCGTATCAGATGACCTAAAGGTGGGTATGCAATGTGAGAAGTCAGTAGGGAAAGCCAGGGGGATACTGGGATGCATAGGGAGGGGCATCAGAAGTAGAAAAAGGGAAGTGGTTATCCCTCTATACAGACAATTGGTGAGACCCATCTGGAGTACTCGTGCAGTTTGGAGACCTCATCTACGCAAGGACATAGACAGGATGGAAGCAGTCCAGAGGAGGGCAACTAAAATGGTGCAGGGTCTACATCAGAAACCATGTGAAGAGAGACTGAGAGAGCTTAATATGTATACCCTTGATGAAAGGAAGGACAGGGGGACATGATAGAAACTTTTAAGCACCTCAAGGGAATCAAAAAGTCCAGGAGGGTAGCATCTTTCAGAAAAGAGATGTGTAAGAACAAGGGCACAATTTAAAGTTAGAGGGGATGGCTCAGGGTAATGTGAGGAAATTTTTTCACGGAGAGAGTGGTGGATGCATGGAACCGCCTTCCTGGAGAGGTTGTGGGGTCTAAAACAGTGGAGGAATTCAAACATGCATGGGACAGACATAAGGCAATTATAGTGGGGGGTTGCAGGAAATAGGCTGTTGGTTAACTAGAATCTGCAGCTTATCCAGTAGGTAGGGAAATGGGCAGACTGGGTGGGCCAAGTGGTCCTTATCTGCCGTCAATGTCTATGTAATTTCAGACTTTAGATAATGTCAGACATACGCTGCACGTGATTAGATTTATCCAGAGTGCCCACTCACCTGCCATGCTGCTCAGTCTTGATGCAGAGAAGGTTTTTGATCAGGTCACTTGGGGGTTCATGCAGTAAAGTTTTTCCATTATGTGGTTTCCCTTGCAATTATTACAAATATTTGTGATGCCTCACAGACCTGAGCTGTTGCCAAATTAATTTACAGCACTTGCCAGGGTTGCCATTTATCTGCCCATTTGCTTGCATTGTATTTAGAACCCCTTGTGTAGACAATATGGAAATACCCAGTAATGTCAAGAGTTGCTATAGGAGCCAGTGACTATAACATAGAGTTACATGCTGACAACATTTTGATGTCTATCACCCATCCAGTTTGCTTATTGCCAGCTTTACGAGAGGAAAACTAAGTTTTTGATTTTTTCTGTTCTCCCTGCCCAGAATTTAAATCATGACTTCACTTTCGATGGAAACGATCCTCAATTAACTATTTCGGGATTAAAAAAAAAATCCCTAGGGCACAGGACAATCTAGAACCTTTGAATATTGAAACTATTTCCTCTCAAATTCAGGACAACCTGGCTAGATTTTCTTCTCCTACAGAGAGAAAATTAGGATAAATATTTTTCCAAGAATTTAATATTTTCTGCAGACATTACTGATTTTAGTAGATGATGGGTATATCGTGTACTGGGATAAGATAATGTATCTGTGTAGTATAGTACATGTCCTTGACCGTGATGTAAGCTTTTGTAGTTACCAAACTTATTAGTGGGTCTTGTGTTCCATGTCATATGATTATATCATCAGACCCTCATTTACTCACTGTGATGCTTTGTCTATGGGATTCTTATCATCCATTTTGGAAAGTTATTTAACTAGTAAATCTCCCTCCTCCTCAGATGTTGCAGTATTTGTTTCCCAAATCCAAGAGGTCTTCTGTAAAGTGAGTTGGTGAATGATTAAACACTAGGTCTCATTTGGTGGACGGGGGGGCCTATAGTAGAATGTTAAGGGCTGGCAGTATAGCTTAGAAGTTAAAGTAATGAGCTTGCCACATCCAGTAGACCTGGACTAGATTCCCACAACTTTGACTTCCATACTAGTGCTGTGCAGAACGTGGAATTCTGCCAACGAAATGAGCAAAGAATGACCATTCCACCAGGAATTTCTGCTGGAATTTCTCTGGTTCTTCTACAAAATTCAACCTGCTGCGATCCACAGAATAATATTCAGCGGAACAGAATTTTTTCCATGGAAAATCATCCCACAACCATTTCTGTGGAAAATATTGAGCTCTGTTGAATAATTATTCCACAGAACAGTATTTTTTTCCATGGAAAATCATTCCACAGCCATTTCAGCTGAAAATATTGAGATTTATAAAATAAATTCTGCAGAAATGTTGTGGAAAAACTTTTTCAGCATTTTTCTGCTGCAGAATCCCACCATTCTGTTTCCAGTGAAATTTGGCAGAATTTCAATGGAATTTTGAAAATTTTGTGAAATTTTGTTCTGCTGGAATTTGAAAATTCCTCACAGCACTGTTGCATATTGTGTGACTGATCTAGTCACTTAACCTCCCCCACTGCTACCAGGTCACCCCTGAAAACAGGCACTTGTGCCTAGTGGGCATTTACTGGTTACTAAGAGAATTAAAACAAACGAAAGAACTACAAGTGTTCTTTCTTTTTATGCTATTTGTAAGGGATTAAGAATTTCTCCCTGGCATATTAGATCATGGGTGTGTAAACTGGGGTAAAACTGGGCTTTGTTTTATAAGGCAGTCAATAATCCTGGAAGGGATTCATTCTCTTTTCAGCTATACGCAATGAATTCCAAATTAGATAGTCTGATCTCTATCATTATTTTCAGCTTAGGTCATACCTCTGTCCTAGACTCCATAGTCTAGTAACAGTACAGTCACTGTCACTAATAAGCATTTAACAGAACACATTGGAAAATATAAGGCAGCCCCATTTGGTGTCTAGTCTGTATAGGCTCTCTAGCCACTGGAAAGGGTGATACCCTCTACTTTAAGAATAAATGAACAAGGGAATGACATATGGATATAACAGATGATCTGTGGCAGGAATCAACTCTAGCACCCTATAAGATCACATATTCTCATTGGTGGAGGGAGTTTGTTTGGAAGGGGTGGATCGGGTTTTTTAGGAGTTGGTGAAACAGTCCAGGTACTATCCAGGAAATGATGGGTCCTGTTGGTGGAGGTGTGGTGACCCACATGCACATTTGATTCTTATCATTTGGGATTGTCCAAAATGATGTAATTATTGGTCTGCAATCCTGGAGACTTTTGCAGAACTTTTTGTTACTCCCATGGACAGTGGGAAATGCCACATTGTGTTACTTCTGTGTTCAAAAGAGTGTTTGTGTAAAATTGAGGGACAGCTTTATCATATTTGTTGTAGTAGCAGCGAAGAAGTAGGTGACTAAATGATTGCTGACAGAGGATGCTCCCTCCATTGATTTATGATATACAGTCATGACAGACACCAATGAATGAAAACATAACACAGAAATATAGACTTTGTTGGCAGACAAGGACCATTTCACCCACCCCATTTGCCTGTTTTTTCCCTGTGAATTCTGTCACCACAGACCCTACCTTATCTTTGACTACTTTCATACTAGGATTCCTTTGTGCCTATTCCATGCATGCTTGAAGCCCACCACTGTTTTCACCCCCACCACCTCTGCTGGAAGACTGTTCCAGGCATCCACAACCCTTTCAGTGAAGAAGAACTTCTTCAGATCCCTCTCATATTCCCCCCTTCCAACGTCATTGCATTCCCTCTTGTTCTCACGCACCTTGTCTTCTGAAAAATATTCCCCTCCTGTACTTTATTCACCCTGTTAAGTATTTATAGGGGTCTGTCATGTCCACCCTTCTCTCTTCCTGGGTGTACATATTGAGATTCCTCAGTCTATTCTCATAGGGTTTATGACGCAGCCCTCCACCATTTTTGTGGCCCTCCTCTGGACAGCTTCTACCATGTCTATGTACTTCCTCAAATGTGGTCTACAGAACTGGATACAGTACCACAGATGGGGTATCAGCACTGACTGATACAGTAGAAACACTCCTCCTCCTCTCCTTCTGCTAGTGATACCCCTTCCTATCATAATAATAATTTTACTAGTACAGCTCAATCTCTGAAAGCAAAGTGCTGTACAATTCATAAAAACAATTAAAAAAACAAAACATAGGTATCAAAAACAGTTAAAATCATGTAATAAAATACAAAAACAAGCAGGAGCATATAGCAAGACTATTCACCAAATGCCTGGCAGAATAAAAGGGTCTTTAAAGCTGTTTTAAAGCTCCCCATGGTCTGGCACTCTCGAATATGATGAGGCAGAGAATTCCACAGGGCTGGGGCTGTAAACATAAAAGCACGTGAACTGGAAGTTTTCAACCATACCCTGGGAATCTCTAACAACCCCTAATCAGCTGAGCAGAGTGAGCAGGTGGGGTGGTAAGGAACCAGGAGCTCTTGCAGGTAAACTGGACCCTGTTCATGTAGGGCTTTAAAGTTTAGAAGACTGACCTTGAAGGTGATCTGCCACTGAACGGGCAGCCAGTGCAGTTCGCGCAGCACAGGCATGATGTGTCTTGAACAAGAAGCCCCAGTCAACAGCCATGCTGCACCAGCTGTAAGTGGTGGATATCAATCCCTGGAAGCCCTAGGTAGAGGGAGTTGCAGTAGTCCAGGCACAAGGAGACAAAGGCATGGATTAGTGTTGGCAAGTCACTAGATGAAACAAGGTGCTTGTTCCGAGTGATGTTCCTGAGATGATAAAAAGAGGACTTGACAACTGCAGACACCTGTGAATGCAGTGTTATCCTGTTATCAAGGAGCACCCCTAGGTCATGCACCTGTTCAGAAGAAGGCAGCTGACTATTCCCGAGTCAAAGCCTGAAGGGACACCCTGCCACCGACCCCTCTATCTGGAGACCGAGATCCACAACCAACACCTCAGTCTTATCAGAGTTCAGTTTCAACCAGCTGGATTTCATCCAGTCCTGGATTTCTGTGAGGCAGCTGTTGAAGACTGAGAGACCACTATCCTGGTCGGGATCAAAAGACAGGAAGAGTTGGGTAACATCTGCATAGCAGTGAAACCTCAGCCCACACCATCTTACAATGTCTCCTAGAGGCAGCATATACACCGTGAACAACATTGGGTAGAGCACCAAGCCCTGAGGGACCCCACAAGACAGGGAGACTGAGTCCAAGGAAAACAACCTGGACACCACCCTCTGAGACCTGTCAGACAGTAAAGGTTGAGACCACCTGAAGACTGGGCCAGCCAGGCCACAAATTACCATCAGGTGCTCAAGCAACACCTCATGGTCCATGGTGTCAAAAGCTGATGAGAGATCAAGAAGCACCATGATGGAACAACACTTCTGATCTCTAGCCATCAGGAGATCATTGAGCACCCAAACCAGAGCTGTCTCAGTACTATGCCTCTTTTGAAAATTGGACTACAGAGGATCGTAGATATCATGGATGGTAATGTGGTTCTCCAGCTGCAGTGTGACATATTTCTCAATCACCTTGCCTAGAAAGGGAAGGCTAGAAATGGGTCTGTAGTTAGCCAAGCAGTTCAGGTCCAGTGAAGCTTTCTTAAGGAGTGGTGTAACCACTGTCTCCTTCAGAGAGCTAGGGAACTCACCCACCTCTAAAGAGCACCACACAATCTTGGACAGTATGGGGCCAATAGAATCAATATAACCCAAAATGATGTATGCTGGACCTGGGTCCAAACTGCAGAAATTTGGCCATATATTCTGGATAATCCACACAATATCAACACACTCTGGCCAGTCAAAAGAAGACCAAGAAAACTGAGGTGCAGAGAACAGGCACTGACTGCTGTCAACCCCATAGAATGAGCTGGTTGGATCTCCGCCCTGATGCTGGCCACCTTATCAGCAAAGAATTGAGCAAACTCATTTATCACACTTAGATTGGGAAAATGCTCCTTGAACCTGTAGACAGGTTGGGTTGCACAGCCTGCCTATGGTCCAAAAGAGCTAAGCTGGTCGATTCTGAGCTGCAGCAATCTCCCTGGACAGGAACTCTGCCTTCTTATGGGTGATTGCTGATTGATAGAGCTGATAATGCTACATCAATCTAAGGTGGTCAGCATCCAGGGATGATTTCTGCCAGCAGCACTCTACCCTTCATCCAACTCATCTCAACTGCCTCAAGGTTACATAAAACTAAGAGGACTGAGGGTGAAGAGAGAGAGGATGAAGATGGACAGGAGCAATAGAGTCCAGGGCATTTGCCATGGCCCTATGCAGCCCAACATCCCAGTGGACCTGCCTACTGCCTTGTCACACTGCTACACCACCTTGAGGTTATTGGATATGATTACCCCAAGGTTAATTTCCCATTTAGTGACTGCCAGTACTTTTTCTCCCATTTTATATGCCATGTCTGGATTTATGTACCCCTAGGTGCATGATTTTGCATGTTTCATGGCTGTGGGCGGAGCCTGCAGCTGACTTGCTGTAGCTGGAAAAATTGGATACTGAAGCACACATTTTCAGAGTTTTTGGTGTATCCTTCCACAACTGCAAATCACTATGGAAGTTGAATGAAATACTCCCTTCTCTCTGAGTAGATCAATGGCACGCACTGTACAAACTACAGGGTCTCATCACTGTGAGAGAGATGAATTGCAGCTACTCCATAACACTGAAATACTACTGAGCTTTCATTACATTAGAAATTCAAAATTGCCTATAAAAACACTGTTGAGCTATAAAGGTAATTTTTTTTCTTAGTAGGAGACACTGCCAATTTTTTAATGTAAGGCTGTAAGTTTGCTTGTTTGTCAGAAAAGGATGGTTATTTCAAAGCAAAGACACTTGTAAATCATGCTTACATCCTTAGCTTAACCATTCATCCAAATGACAGTTGATGTGAGTGCCAATTGTACCTAGTATGCCATGTCATGTTCCGGATAACTGTAGCTTAATATCTTACTCTCTCTGCTTAAAAACAGAAGTGTCTAATTTGTTAAAAAAAATAACTAAAATAAGCAGCTGGCAGTAGTAGATAACAGAGAGACAGACACACACAAATCTGATAACCCCCCCCCCACACACATACACATACACATATACAGTCTCTCTCTCCTTCGAGACTATGCTGGACTCTCAAAGTATGGGCACCTAAAGGGAATAAATAACTTATCTTTGCAGATAAGAGGAATAGTGACACTGAACTAGGCTCTACAAGATATGCTTTTTCTGCTTCATAGCTGTCTTGAACACAATAGCCAGTGTATGCTCCTGATGGCAAGGGTGGAGGGAGTTTGAGACAGATGCAACCAGAGAACAGAGTTGCAACAGATAACCAAATTAAAGGAGTAGTCCACCCAGAATCTGCAAAAAAAAAACATATGTTATGCAGAGTGTTTTGATATGTATGTCAATTCTTAGTGTGTCCTTCCCTCTGTCTGCTATTAGGAGTTTTTCCTAAATTAGCCTGCTAGCTGTATGGTAGTTTTATGACTCCCAGGGATCACCGTCACAAATAGGTTTATTGGCTTTCTTTCTTCTATGATGCACCCTGTCTCATGTGACACTGATGTAGCCATGCCCTTAGATTTAGCATGTGCACTGCTTTAAAATCAGTTTACAATCAGTTCACAACAGCAGGTAACTGTTCTTATCCATGCACACAAATGGCAACAGTTAGTTTAGCAGATACCTGAGATCAAGCTAGCTGGGGTTTCTGTAAGACAACAGATACTAAATAGCTCTAATTCACTATTTTAATTTTCTCTGTGCATCAGGTCTGGCTAGCAGGAGTGTTTTAATTTTAAAACTTTTAATTTTATCAAACTATACACAACCATAAAAGCACAGAAAGTGTCAACTGCCCAGATCATCAATGCTACCTATAATTAATAAAGACTCTAGCTGTTTTCTTACAGAAACCCCACTCAGTTAGATGTCAAGTATTTGCTAAACTGTAAATGTAGGTATCAACATTCTACTAGCAGTTAGTGCTGATTTTGTTCTGTGTCAAGATTTTCATATTTATTTATTTATTTTTACAAATGAACTGTATGATATAGAGCTGCAGCCTAGAAACTACAAAATACTTTGAATTCAGATTTTCTCCTTCCTGTGGTATGGCATGAAAGTAACAGGATGAAATGACTATTCCAGCTACACATTTGATTCCATTTTACAATGGTTCACTGCACTACACATTTAGTGTATCACACTTTTTCAAATAGTAAAACAAATATTCTCCAAATTAAATAACTGACACATACATATTTTTATACTTTATTAAAAGGACACTTCACATTTGTAACAAAAAAACAAAACAAACAAAAAAATAACTGAAAGTGATGTCACAGAGCAAAATCAGCCCTAACTCCCAATTCCTTCTAGTAGAATGATGGTACCTAAATTTATGGTTTAGCAAATACTAGAAAGCTGATTAGGTGTTCTGTACGAAAACAGCTACAGTCTTTACTAATTATAGCATTTATGATCTGGGGCAGTTTCTGTGCTTTTTATTGTTGTGTGTAATTTGATGAAATAGCATTTTAAAATGAAAACACTTACTACTGCTAGCTAGACCTGACATACACCGAAAACACAAATAATGAATTAAAGCTATTCAGTAGCTGTTTTCTTACAGAAACCCCAGTAAGCTTGCTCTCAGGTATCTGCTAAACTGTAATTGTTGCCATTTGTGCTCCATGGATAAGAACAGTTACCTGCTGTTGTGAACTGATTTTAAAGCAGTGCGCATGCTAAATCTAAGGGCATGGCTACATCAGTGTCACATGAGACAGGGTGCATCATAGAAGAAAGAAAGCCAATAAGCCTATTTGTGATGGAGATCCCCAGGGGTCGTAAAGCTACCATACAGCTAGCAGGCCAATTTAGGAAAAACTCCTAATAGCAGACAGAGGGAAGTGCACACTAGGACTTAACATACATATCAAAAACAGTCTGCATAATGTGTTTTTTGCAAATTCTGGGTGGACTACTCCTTTAATGAGCACAAGCACTGCTGATATATTACCTAGGGTTGCCACCTGTCAGGGTTTTTACCTGGTGATCAGGTTTTCAGGGTCCCTGTCAGGTAATCCAGTTTTGCTCTGTGCTGGTCAGGTTTTTGAGCCATTTTGAGTACTCACATGCTTTTGAAACAAATATTGTCGTACCATTCATTCTTTCAGCTAAATGTCCAGGTTACAAACAAGTTATCTTGTCAGTATAGTCCTTTGTTTGTGAAAGCAGTCAGCCTAGGAGGTGAAAAGTATGGCCACTAACGCCATTAGCACTTCCTTAACCTGATCTTTTCCATTGCATCTTAAAGTGACATAGCAGCACAGCTGCCCCACCTTTTGTAACAGTAACAGAGCCAGTTGTCTTCCACTTTCATTTGCTGGTAAACATTTTCATCTCTAAAAGAAGTTAGGCATTTTTAAATGCTTAAACTTATTTTTTTTTCCCTGAAGAAAAAAGTATGGTCACTTCTTTGGCTTTGAAATAGTACTTTGGATATGAACAGGGAATGGATCCAGAAAAAGATAAAAGTACACATGACAGAAAACAATTTATTATATGTTATTATATACCATGTATACTGGTGTATGCTATTTACAGTATGTCCCTTGTTTCCCCCCAGATCATATCTGTAAATGAGATGTCTTTTATCTCTGTATGTTTGTCTGGTTAATCAATGTCAATAAATAAATACATTAGTAAATGAATGACTAGGAAGAAACTAGGAAAGTAAATTTAACAGGTAACATTTTTGTTGAACTACTGCATTGTGTGTTTTTTATTGATGGAATAAATGGCTTTCTAGGAGGAGCAATGCATGATGAGTCATGAAAAGGGGTGGGTCTAGGGGCGGAGCTTAGGATCTGGTTTTTGCCTCATGCAAAGGTGACAACCCTAATATTACCCCTCCCCCCACACTATCTCCTGGTTTAAGCTTTTACACACAGCTGGACTGCTGGGTGGCATGAAGCACTTGCAAGTTAAAGGGGACAGGAAATGTATGTTAGTTAGCAGCTGTTTATAAAGTTCTTGTTCTCAGAAATGAAATGCATTCCCCTAAATTATCAATATGTTTATTTATTTTTATTTTAAACATTTGTTTACCGGGTAAGTACAATGAGCCAAAGGCCCATTTTCATGTACGACCTGGAGACCATACATATACAGTCAAGATGTTTACAATTTACAAACTCACATCACAATACAATACAAACTCAAACATACATTCCAAATAAAATAAATAAATACAAAATAATTACCGAAAACAACAACAATGCAGTTTAGCAAGAAAATAATTTCTTAACCTAATTTTAAAAGTCAGATGACAAACATTTTCATATAAAACAATAG